>OY728137.1:20000000-30000000 GCA_963277665.1 Viscum album | reverse complement strand
TACGATAGAGGATCTCCTCATAGGGCGTCATGTTCTAACTTTGTAGATTCCCTTGTAGGATATTTAAAATTCATGGTTGGGTTGGGCGATGAGCCTCCATTTGAGATTTCTTGCATTTGATATGGACTTCATTTTGTTAGACATGATCCAGTGAACCAAGGGAGGCCCATGTTTTGGTTGATATAATGGGGGGTCGATACTTTATTAGTGTTGGAAATGTTGGGTTCCACTTTATGACCCAAATACCAACAGTGAGACCCCATAGTGGCTGCCATGGTGTTTTAGGGGACCATGGGAGCCCTAATATTTATTGATCATGAGATGTTTTTCACTTATGTTTTAGTAGTTTGGATCATGTGTTCAATATTTGATTGGTACTTTTTTTATGGCCTTTGGATAAATATGTTTGTGGCAGTTTCTACTAAAGACTTTGATGTAGGAGGAAAAATTTGTGATATCATTGGACTATGAGTTGGTCCTGATATTTATTTGGTTCTCTCCTCTATTTTCTAGCTATGGTTAGATATATATATGGAGCTAATGGACAATTTGGTGGAGTGCAACCATCCTCTAGGCTAAAAAATGTTTTACCCCATCTAGAGGTAGGGTGTCCTTGTTACTAGTATTTTGAGGCCTTAGGTTATAGGATTTTCCATTACGATGTTTATTTTATGGATCATGTGAGTTATATAGGAATAAAGTGTTCCGGACAATCTCTCTCAGTGTTAGTAGAGTTCCTATTTCTAGTTCGGATCACGCCATTGGAGTCCTGGAGCCCGATATAGTTTTTTATTGTTATTTTGGATGCCTATGCTTATACCTTAGGGTTTGAAATTTGTGCATGTTTCATTATATATGTATTAGATATCATATTTAGATATGATGGATGTTATTTATGTCATGAGTTGGGGCGTTCCATGTGCTACAAGTCCTTTTTCATGGGCTAGATAAGGGATATATTTACCTTGGGTGTCAGTCTATAACCCATGCATGGATGTTTTATTTATTTTTATTTATCCCCATTTATTTTATTGAACATTTTAACACCTTTTTTATGGTTTTATTCTAGATGTTATTAGTTTTAAAATAGGTTGGGATTATCACATGTTCATGCACATGTTATGATAAAAGATTTTAGGACCACTATTGGGGGTTACCGTATGAGATTTATTTCTCAGCCATTATATGTGAGCCTTAGTGCTCATGAAGACTATATATCTACTTTTAGGTTGGATTATAATATGCACAATGGATTGGGAAGAGGCCCAATGTTTCTTGATCGGGGAGAGTCACTCATTTGGAGTCTCTTTATTGAGATAGAGTAGTTAAACTATTGTAGAGACTAGGTATGTTCAGATTAGGGTTTGAAGTGGAGGCCTATGTATTTATTTTCATCTTGTTTATTTTTTATATATGGTTAGACTAATGGGTGATTAGTTTTTGTTTGTTTAATCATTATTTGAGTTTGTATGATAGTATACAACATTTCATTTATAATATCATGTTTTTTTTCAGATTATTTATATTTCATACTCTGGTGGTTATGGATGTTTATGTGTTTGATTATTTTCCATTTTTATTACACTCTAAATAGAGGTAATAGTCTCTCCACTATATCTTCTAGAACCTCAATACTAGTTTTCATCCTCTATTGTATAGGGAGGCACAATTGAGGCCGTGTGGTGAGCCAAATTAGATGAATTGTCATATCAAACTTGGTCGGTTCATTAAAAAATGGTATTATAGGTGTTTGGTTTTTTTATTTAGGGAGTTGTTGGAAAATTCATATAGAAATAAGTCAAAACTTATGATGGATATCATACTTATAATATCCATTTACCCACTTTCAGGTAATTCTCTTCTCTTTACTTGTTTTCCTATTTAATTGGGTGCATCTTGGGACTCCCAAGGATAAAGATCATTTGATGAGGAAAATGAACTAAAGTTTAGGTATGTACATTTGTTTGAATTAATGGATCCTGAGTATAAATGTGTAATGTATTTGGGGGTTCTCCCTGAGTTTAGAGAATGCCTAAGGCTGTTTGGGTTTTCATGTAAGAATCTACTATTTTCACTGACTACTAGGAATTTACATGCTGGGTAATGGGGGTACATGACATGTAATATTTTCTAGGATCAAATTGTGATTCTAGTACATAGTGTGAATGATTACACTCTGTGTAAGAGTTACACACCATATAATATTAAAAGATAAATTTTTAATAAAAAGGAAATGAGTTTTTTAGTGTATAAGGATTACTTGGATTCTATGACATATAAAGGGGTTACATGCTATGTAAGTGTCACATGATGGGATTTTAGATTATTTCTCATTCATTATTCCACAACCCCTCTCCCTCTTAACTTAAAGCTATTATTCATAGATTTTAGAGACCTCCATTCATTTTGAATTTATTTTTTCAACATTGGATAATCAGGGAAGTTGCATTGCATCTCTCCAAGAAAGATATCCTTTCCTCTTCTTTGTTTCCTTTTATTGTGCTATCACCATTTCATTGCACTATTGGATTTATTGATCTTTGGTATTGATTATCTTTTTTTCTTTCTATATTTTTCATTTGATCTTGTTTTGGGGGATTATCCTTTATTGGTTGTGGTGCGGTTGGTGTATGTTCTTGAGTTATGTTATGAAATTTACTCTTTAATGACCCTTATATTAAATTAAAACAATTATAAGATTCGTAGATTTATTCTAGGATCTCCATTTTCATTGTTTCATTCTTTCTATTGGTGTTTCCCTTTGTGGGTGTGTGCAACCTAAGTTTTGATGTTAGTAGTTTTGTCTCTAGCCCGTGTTGTTGAATTACATTTCTTTGGTTTTGATAAATTGTTCTATTAAATGAAATATAATGATTTAATGATTTGATTTTTGTGTTTGGAATTGAGTTTTTGATAAAATTTGGTTTCCCCCTTATTTTGGTAAATGAAAAGGGTTTTTGAAAGCATTGTGAAATGGTTTTATGTAAATTTTTTTCAAAGCATGATATGATGAAATGGTTCTATGAAATGGTTTGGAAAATAAAGAACATGGGAAGTCTTGAGTAATTAGGTAGAAGGTTTAGTAATAGGAATCATCTACTATCAAGGGGTTTTCTCATGAGGATTTCCTTTGCTCCCTAGGCATATTGTTCTAGGGACATGCTAGATTAATTGGGGGTTCACTTTTTGGGGTGTTCCTATACTCTCTAGACTCGATGCATATCTCTAGTGGATTTATGTGCACATTATTTTCTATGTTATGTATGATTATCCTAGATATCCTAACCTAGTGTAATTTTTAGCATGATGTTACCTGTGCTTTGGGCCATTTTTTTCTGTTTTGGATTATACTATTTGATTTTACTTCCATGTATTTGATATGATATGTGATAAATGATTTGTCTTTCTTTGATATATCTATTTTTATATATGTATATGAAATTGTTTAAAAGTGATTTACCTACATTATTTGGAAATGTAGAAAAAGGGAAAAATAAATTGTTTTTCCATGATTTTGGTATAAAAATATCTAAACTATATATCATGTCTTGTTTGCTTTAAAAGTTGAACATTATTGGATTTTTGTTTAGATAATTGTTATGGAACACATTTGTGGGACCCTAATGAGCCTATTATCTCACACCCTGCAAACCCATTTAGTGGTGTAGAGACATGGTTATGTATTTTGATATAGGTAAAGGAAAGGTGCTAGAGTGAGGAAGCGAGGTTTTCTGTCAGCTGGGTTTGGGTAGCTGGATGGTGAGATAGTGGGGGTTTTCCCACTCTATCACATGGAGACTTCCATAGTTGCTGTTTATATTTTTTTATTTGATGTTGGACTTGTCTCTTGGAAATTATTTTTCTACAGTTTCATTTGTTTTCTTTTTTTGTTCTCTTTCACTTATGACATATATATGTATTCATGTTTTCTTCTACTATTTATTTCTATACATGTGTATATATGACATGTTGTCTGATTCAGTTTGGGAGAAATCATTCCCTCTATTTGTTATTGATTACCTGAGTACTAGAAGCTACCCCATGGGGATCGGGAATTCCATTTAAGTATGTGAAAATCCTGACTGTGTACCAGTTTGAGTGGGTATTAGAGTTGGATTCATTATAGTTTGGTATCATAGGTGTTATGTCCTCAAAATTAATTTTCTTGGTACATTTGGTAGACTAGAGATAGGATTGTCGATACTTGAGAGGTAGATTTTGGTGAGTGCCTCACTAGATCTTACCATGAAAAGTCTCAAGTTACCATGATATGTTGGAATTTTCATCTCTTATTTTGTTTTATTGACCATAATCTCAATTTTTTCTTATGGTTTTTCTAGTTTTAACTAAGATTATTCTGCTATATGATCATTTATTTTGTTTTAGTGTGTAATGGTGTGCCTCCGATATATGTTTTACGAGTTCCAAAAGAGAGTGAAACTGATGCTCCTCAATGAAATCCTCCTATAGACCATAACTTTATCGAGGCTATCATGTATATAGTTTTTGATATCGACTGGAATATACCACAAGTCTATAAAACATTTTTGAGGTACAACCAAGAGCTATAGGATATAGGGATTGATCACCAGAGCTATTACATAAGAATCCACCATATTTTAAAGTTATGAATGAACCTCAATAGGCATAGAATTGGCTTGAACATATTTATCAGATATTGAAATTCCTAGGTACACCTAAGAGTATCATGGTGATGTGAATGACATTTAGACTTTAGGGTCCTAACAAGTGATGGTGTGATTCCATGGTATAGGTGGACAATATCATGGTATTGGAATAGGAGGGTTTTAAGACTCTCTTCTTCCATCCATTTTTTCTAGATTCACTGATGATGGTGAATTCTATGGAGTTCCTCTTTTTGAAATAGGGAAAGTTTTCAGTGTCAGCGTACACCAATCGATTTGTGGAGTTGGTTCATTTTTCACTAGAAGTTGTAAAGAATGACTCACTAAAAGCTTAGAAGTACCTATAGGGTTTGCGACCGTATATTAGATTGCTAGTATTTATGCTGAAGATTTCAACATATTCAGATATAGTGGATAGGAATGTGATGGGAGATATGAATATGGAATACAAGGTTGGATATTCTTCCCATTCTATTCCACCTAGTGGTAACATCAGTGGTAGACTAGGGAAAACAAGGAAGTGGAAGGATCATTGTAGGAGTGGTGGAGGGGGGTTCTCAGAAGTAGGACTCTTCAAAACCTCCAATTTAAGATAGTAGTGTGCCTCTAACTTTCTATTAGTGTGGTGAGGTCAGACACACGTTGATTTCTTATCCCTCACTTTTAAATATGTGTAATAGTTTGTGGACATTATGGTCATCTACAAATTTTTTGTTAGGCTATGTTTACACCTTAATATGGTTAGGGATATTCAGCTCCAAAGGAAACTATGGCATAGTCAAATTATTATAAGACTACAGGGATCTAACCATAGGGCTTAGGATTGAAGCACATTAATGTAGTAGATGAGTTTCTGATGGAGGTAGATGTGGGTCCAGTGATGGTGAGAGGTACCATATTTATTACATCTTCTATAGATATTTCATTATTTGTTAGTGGTGCTTCCCACCCGTCTATATCTAGAATTTATATCAACATTCTTATCCTTACAATGGATCTCATGTCCTTTTTTATAGATTTAGAGAAACCTCTTAGAAAGAGGAAAGATAAGGGGTTTCAGTGTTCTTATGTGCAATCGATAGTAGATGCAGAGTTAGTTTGGGATTTTCTTATCTGTGATCTGGATCTATTTAACACCATCATTAGGATGAATTGTCTTGTTTCTTATCATGCTAAGGTCAATTTTTATCATTGGTGTGTCTTTTTTCTTATGGATTATGGGATTTCAAGGGTTTTTTTATAGATATGGGGATCCAATATCTGACTGTATTGGACCTTCCCACTTAGAGCTCAGATTTTTTTTTTCTATTGCAGTAGTTGAGCCCAATGACGTTTCTTATATTTTTGATCTTCCCACTTTTGTTTGAGATTTTTTTGATGATTTCCTAGAATATTTATACATACTTCATCTTGATAGGTATATGGAGTTTATGAATTATCTAGTGTTAGGTATGTATCCCATTTTGATACATTCCTCTCATATGAAACCAATATAGCTGAAAGATCTGAAGGTTCACTTGGATGAACAAATGGAGAAGGGGTTTTTTCACCTTAGTGTTTCACCACAAGTATCCCTAATTCTCTTTTTCAAGAATTTATATGGTTCACTATGACTATTCATGAACTGACAGAAGTTGAACTGAGTAACAGTTAAGAATAAGTATCCCTTTCTTCCCGTGGATGATTTGTTTGATCAGTTAAAAAGGGGGAAAGTGGTTTTCAAAGTTTGATATTCATTCAGGTTATCATTAGATCAGTGTTCGAGAGTCTGATATATTTAATATAGATTTTAGTATTATATATAGCCATTTCAAATATCTTGTGATACCATTTGGTTTGACTAATGATCATACATTTTTTATGGATTTGATGAATTGAATATTCAATCAGTATCTTAACACTTTTTGTAGTGTTTTTGGATGATATTTTGGTTTATTCGAGACCTGAGTGTGAGCATGATTACCATTTGGGTTTTGTTATGGAAATAATGAAGAGTCACCATTTGTATGGAAAGATTTCAAAATGAAATTTTGGATCCAATAAGAAAATTTATTATCTAACATGATTTTTGATCATGGATTTTTTGTTGATCCTTAGAAGTTAAAGGATATCTTATCATGGGAAGATCCATAAAATGTATTTGAGATTATGAGATTCATTGGTCTTTCTAGATATTATCGATGGTTCATTAAGGGTTTCTCAAATTTTGCATCACCTTTGACTGATATTAATAGAAAAGGGGTGAAATTCATTTGGGATGAAATGTTTCAGTCTTATTTCAATGAGATAAAATGAATTCTGACACCAGATCCTATTTTTATCTTACCTGAGCCTAGTAAGGGGTATATGATTTTCTGTGATTCTTATTGTTCTTGTCTAGGTTGTGTGCTCATATAGGATGATCACGTGGAAGCTTATGGATCTCATCATCTTTGAATTCATGAGAATAATTACCTGAATAATGATTTAAATCTTGGCATAGTTATGCTTGTTATTAAGTGTTGTAGAAACTATCTTTTTGGTGAGAGGTTCACAGTCTTTTTTTGACCATAATAGTTTGAGGTATATCTTTTTTCATAAATAATTTATTCTCAAATAGAGGTGGTGGGTTGAATACCTTCATATTCTTGTCTTTGATATTTCTTACACCCTAGGGAAGGGGATTGTCATCGAATATTCTCTTAGTAGGAAAGTGTCATCACATGTTGTTTTGGAATCGAAGGAAGAGTGGAAACTTATGGGATTTTTTGTTCAATTACATCTAGACACTTAAGATGATGTTTTAGGTATGGGTTTGGATAGTTTTTAGTTATCATCATCCCTACTTGAGTCTATTATATAGATTTAGCAGTGGGATGATGAGTTCATAGGAATGAGAGAAACCCTATATGATGGGTAGACTGTTTCTGGTTGGTCTCTCTCTTCAGATGGTATTATTGGTTTTAGGGAGTGTTTTTTCATCCCAACATCTATGAGGAGATAAAATTTGTTTAATTTCCATAGTTATACATGGTCTATTCTTCTGGGTGATATGAATATGTATTATTACACGAGACAGTGATTCTAGTGGCTGGGTATGAAGCGTGACATTGTTGATTATGTGTTCCATTATTACACCTACCATGAGATAAAGACAAATCATATGAAACCTTATAGTTTACTTTATCCTCTTCTAGTTCTAGTTTTGAAATGGTAATATGTATCCATGGATTTTATTGCTAGATTTACATAGAATCTCTGAGGTAGTAATGCTATTTTTTTGGTGATTGATCAATTGACAAAGTTGGATCATTTTATCTTGATTAGGTACACCACTAAAGTTAAAGACATGGGAAAGATGTATGTATAAGAAATTATGAGGTTACATGGGGTTCCTTCTATAATTGTTTTATACAGGGATCCTATGTTTAATTTGAGGTTATTTAAGAGTCTCCAAGAGGTGATGGGAACTCAAATCAAGGTAGGTATAACTTACCAACCATTGAAATACAAATAGATAGATCATTTTATTCAGATCCTCGAGGATATTATCCATGCCCATGTATTATATTTTGGGGGATCTTGGGATGTCCAAATAAAAATGGTTGAGTTTACTTAACACAACAGTTATCAGCCTTTGATTAGAATGGATCCTTTCGAGGATCTAAATGGTTTCCTATGAAAGACACCTATTTTTTGGGTATAGGAAGGCGAAGATTATTTTGTGGGACTAAGTTTGGTTTTAGAGACATCTGCAAGTATTGAGGATAAATATTGGTTTCTGGTTACATATAAGAGTTAATATAAATATTATATGGATCAATTTCATCTTCCTTTGTAGTTTTCCATAAGTGGCCATATTTTCTTGAAATTTTATCCTCGGTTGGGTCACCATCTGATTGTAAAGTAGTAAAAGTTGTCTTTGAGATATGTTGGAGCATTTTAGGTCCCTAAGAGGCTTGGATAGGTTGCTTATTAGATCTTATTTCTAGTTCAGTTGGTATACATTTATAATGTTTTCCACATATCAAAACTCATGAAATACAATCCTGATCCCTCTCACATTTTGATATGGGAAGATATTGAGTTAGATCTATATGTTTCTATTGTGGAGAATCTAGTAGAGACTATTGAATTTCAAGTGAAACTCTCTCATGGGAATTTGATTTTGTTGGTCAAAGTGTTATGGCAGCACAAATTAGATTCTCATGAGACTTGGTAGTATGAGTTGTTAATGAGGGAGCAATGGCCTCACCTATTTATCAGAATTCATTCTTCCACATGACTTACTGGGGATGGAAATTCATATGGTGGAGAGTTTGTAACATCCCATTACCCACTTTCAGGTAATTTCCTTCTCTTTACTTTTTTTCCTCTTTAATTGGGTGCATCTTGGGACTCCCAAGGATATAGATCATTTTCCAAGGAAAATTACCTAAAGTTTAGGGATATATGTTTTTTAAATTAATGGAGTCCATGTATAAATTTTTAATGGATTGGTGGGGCTCTCCCAAAGTTTGGAGAACGCCTGAGGTGGTTTGGGTTTTTTTGTAAGAATCTACTATTTTTTCCAACTATTGAGAATTTACACACCATTAAATGGGGGTACATGAAGCGTAATGTTCATTAGGCTCAATTCATTACCTGAGTACATAGCATGAATGATTACACACCATGTAAGGACTACACACTTTGTAGTGTTAAAATTTCAGTTTCTAATAAAAAGGTGATATAATTTTCATCATATAAATTCACTATGTATTACATGATGTGTAAAGGGGTTACACATCATGTAAGTGTTTTTAGTAGGTCTTTTAGGGAACTACATGGATGATATATCATTCATTCTTCCACAAACCCTACCCCCCTTGACCTAGAGATCTTATCCGTCAATTTTGTATACCTCCATTTGTTTTGGATAGATTCATTTAATGTTGGATCGTCAAGGAAATTTCATTTCATCTCTTCAAGTAAGAGACCATTTCTACTTCTTTATTTCCTTTTATCATAGTGGGACCATTTCATTGCATTATTGGATTTGTTGATCAGTGGTGTTGATTCTATTTTTTTCTTTCTATATCTATCATGTGATATTGTTTTAGGGGATGATCTTTTATTGGTTATGGTGTGGTGGGTGTGCATTCTTGATTTATGATATTACCTTTCCACTTCATTGAACCCTATGTTAAATTGAATCAATTCTGAGATGTGTATTTTTATTCTAGTCCCTCCATTGTTGTGGTTGTGTTCTTTCTATTGGTGGTTCCCATTCTTGGTGTGTGCAACCTGAGTTTTGAGGTAGGTGGTTCTGTCTCTAGCTCATGTTGGTGAACTATATTACTCTGACTTTGATGTGTTTTTTATTAAATGAAATGGAAAGATTTAATAATTTGATTTGTGTGTGTGTGGAAATTAATTTTTGATAAATGATGGTTTCCCCCTAGTTTTGGTAAATGAGAAGGGTTTTTCAAAGCATTGTGAAATGGGTTTTCAAATCATGATATGATAAAATTGTTTGATGAAATGGTTTGGAAAATAGAGCACATGGGAAGCCTTGGGTACTTAGGAGTAAGGTGTTTTAATAGGCCTTGTCCACTATTTGGGGGGTTTTCTCATGGGGTCTTCCTCTTCTCACCATGACTGTTATTCTAGATACTTTTTATACGTGTTGGGGGGGGGGTTAATTTATGGGGTATTCCTCTACTCACTAGACTAGATTCATATGACTAGAGGCTTTATGCTTATGAGATTATCTATCTTAGGTACGAGTGTCCTAGATATCCTGACCGAGTTTGATCCTTGACATGATGTTACCTGTACTTTTGGCTGTTTTGGGATGTTTTGGCTTGTATTGTTTGATTGTACTACCATGGATTTGATATGATATGCAATACATTCTTTGGTTTGATTTGATACATTTGTATTGATATATGCATATTGAATTTTTTGAAATTTATTGACCATCTTTATTTGAGAATGTAAAAAAAGGGAAAATTAAATTGTTTTTCCATGATTTTGATATAGAAACTACTAAAGTATATATAATGACTTGTTTTATTCAAAATTTGAGCATGCTTGGATTTTTTAGAGACTTGATATGGAACACCTTGGTGGGACCCTACTAATCATGTTAGCTCACACCCTGCATACCCCTCTGGTGGTGTGTATACCTAGATTTATATTTCAATTTAGGGAAAGGTAAGTCACCATAGTGAGGTGGAAAGGTTTTTTATTCAGCTGGGTTTAGGTAGATAGATGATGAAATGGTGTGGGTTTTCTCATACTATCACATGGCGACTTTCAGAGTTTTTGTTTAGCTTTGTCGCCATTTTATTTTAGACTTTTATCTTCGAGATTGTTTTTCTACCATTTTAGTTTTTCTCTTCCATTATTATTTTTGTTTTATGAAATATATATGTATTCATGTTTTCATCCACTATTTCTTTCTGTACATGTGTATATATTTCATGTTTTCTACTTAGGGTTGGAAAAATCATTCCCTATTTTTTATTGATTTCCTAGGTGCTAGATGCCAACCCATGTGGATTGGGAATGCCCTTCGGTTATGTGAAAATTCAATTTGGGTACTATTTTGAGAGGGTATTCAAGTCAGGTTCATCATAATATTGGTGTGTCATGAATACCTTTACTGATTTGAAGTCGAAGTTTCCAAGGAATGAGAATATTGTTTTTGGTTTCTTTTTTTTATGGTTGTGTGATTTAACCTAGGGTGATGCATTTGAATTTACAAGTTTATGGATTTATTGGTTTTTGGATCTTGGATCATTGGAAAGAGGATAGTGTTCATGGACCATTCAAGAAACATAGGATTCACATGACATATGACTATATGTATGTGATTTTACTGACAATGTAAGTTTAGTTGTTTAAATTTTCTACAATGACTTATATGGTGTTGTCACATATAGTTCCTTGGTGGAATTCTACTCAACTGAACCAATTGCATATATTTTCTTCTGATGACATGCTATAAAAATTCAATGATGAGATGTTCACCGATGATGGGGATATAGTCCCTTCATTGAGGGATGCGTGGATACCCTTAGGGGGTCGATGTAGGAATTATATTCCCTTCTACTATTGTTTGTGGATTGTTGAGGCCAAGTATTATTGATAGATTTTTTTAGATCAAACTCAATTTTCCCTGATATCAAGGTTTCCCTAAATTTTATTGTTTGATTTGTTGGGTAGGGAGTTTGTTCTTGCCTCATGTGTTTTTTTGGATCATGTGATGGGTCCTTGTGTGCATGTTGTCACTGGTGTCTTAGGAGGGTTTAGTTGATCTTTTTTATAGTTTGGATTTCAAGGGTCTTCTATCACATGGGTGTCATTGTGTAAGAAGGATCCTTTGAGTATGCCTATTTATTTAGAAGTGGAATTCTAGGAGTGCTCCTTGTCTCATGGTTAGCTTGAGAGGGAAGGATTAGTTGGATACTTGGACTAGATCATTTATGGTTTCACTTTGGGTAGAGTGGTGAGAGTGTTCTTGGATGCTCATGGATTTGGAAAACACCTAATAGGAGGACTATCACATGGTTGATCATGGAATGAGGTAGATACCTCAATTTTGAAAAGGAGTGCTAATGATACTCTGGATTTTTGGAACTAACCTACATGAAGAGCATTTCCAGTGGATTAGGCTCGTTATCCTAGGTTCGTTAGTACTTTTTGTTGGTGCCAAAATACATGCCTCATGATAAGTTAAGGGGTACCATTGTTATTCAGGATGGAATCCAAGACCATTTGGCCCCAAAACCATCCTAATGGTCTGCCACATAAAGAACCTTCATGATGACCCCTTCTCCACTATGAATGTATGATGTTCTAATAAAAATTCCACAAGTCCGACACCCTTTACTACCATGCTAAGGAATTTTAGAGATGACTTCATGAGTCTGATGAATCTGTGACCTTTCATGGAGCCCAATTTTTTTGTGGCATGCCTCTATGCATCACAGCTCCAATTTCTTATAAATACCTAGCTCAATCCACCTCCAAATGCATGGGTACTCCATCCTTTAAACTCCCAATCTACCATTTTGCAAAGCATCTAAGCACCACAAACCAAATGGAAAATGAATAATCTAAGGTACTGGAGCATCGAGAAACCCCCTTTACCTTGTTCCTAAATACCTACACCTAAGGTGGGGATGACTTTTGTGAAGTCCTACACCCTTGATAGTGGAATAAGACCATTAGGGGTACTTAAGGATTCATGGAGTATTAATCCTTCATGAAGTACTCCTTTCTAGAATAGCGACTTCATGCCAAGGTAGGGTAACCATGATTCATGAAGCCCATTCTTTCATGAAGAACCTACCCTAGAAAAGTATATGAGCTTCATTATACACCTTTCAATGAGGACCCTTACCTTTTGAATATCTTCTCTTGTGCCTCACCATGTTTCCTCCCTTCCACTGACACCTCTTTAGGAAGGTCAAGTGCCCCAAGCCTCCACATCCCTCCAGGATTGGTCCAACCACACTACAAGTCCCCATGAAACCTGTGAAATCCATTACTATATACCAATTCACTCCAAGTTCATCTTGATATTCCTGTTTACCTCTTACTTTTTAGCATAGGTATGCTAATTCCTTTTTATTTTCAGTATAGTTATGCTAACATGTACCTCATGAGTGATCATTCATCCCCATCATTTCAACCTAGAATTGATGATGCCTTCCCTTACCTAAGGTTTTATGAGTGATGGTTATGTAAGACCATGGGGTGAGAGAGGAATCCCCTACATTTGAGCTATAGGACATAAAACTACCCAGCACTAATGTCCTCAACACAGGAAGTTAAACTCTGATCTCACCCTATGTGGAAAGTCTAAGATGTTCTCATGTATGCGTGAAACAGAATGAGAACCTCCTCACCTAGTGTTACATCCACAAAATAGGATCATAGAGGGTATGGGAACTAGGAACCTCTCACTTCGCGTACTCTCAATCTGTTATCCCTCTCCCTTCGGTATTTTTCACCATGTGTGCCTTGGGTAGTTTCCACATGTAATCCCCAACACACCATTGATAGTATGTTATGTGTATGACTGACATGGAATTAGATCTTCCTCACATGGAATAAGACCCCCTTTTTATAGAATTACATCCTCCTTGGGAAACTTCTATACATAATCCCCAGACCACCTCTCATCGATGCTTCTTTCACAACACGAGTGTCAGGTCTACTGCTTAGTCTTGTTTCTCACACTGAGCATGACTAACATGGGCTTAGAGGTTAGTAGAAACTATGAAAACCATATAATCTCCAAATGGGAATCTCTTTTGGATTAATCCACAGTCCTTATCTCTATGGGCCTCCTCCTTAGGTATAATCACTAATAATTTTCCATGGGTAGCTTCCACGCGTAAGACCCAACCATATACTTAACTTCCATTGATCTAACTTCTTAGGTGTAATTCCTAATGAACCTTCCATAACTATGTGGAATTTGATTCCCAATTAACTGGGATATATAGGAAAACTCTCTAAGGTTAAATCCCAAAACCCCTAACAATCCGTCCCTTCTATCCACTCCATCCAACAATTCATCAACATCTATACTAATTTTACCTGGGCCTCTACATCCCAACGAGATCATGCCACCCACCTAGTCCATTACTACATATAAGCCCCATCTGCATCATCGCTGCTCATAGAACCACTCGAGAAGCTCCCATGTGTAATCCCCACACAATAAGTTCATATTACATGTGTAATCCCAAAACTATCCATCAAACTATGTAGTTTTTGGTCCATATCTTCTAAATAGGATACGAAGGATGCCTCCTTGTGGTACATTATTGACCAATGGTAAACCTTGGTGTTCCCCTCCTAGGGGTGTACCTCCTCGATCCACCTCTAGTAGTGTCTAGATCATCCTTCACAATGTGACATCTTCCCCCAATGCTACATGATACCCAGGGTCCACTCTCATTGGGTGTTCTGACCCATCCAATGGTAAACCTTGGTGTCCCCCTTCCTGGGAGTACACCTATCTGATTTACCGTAAGTGGTGTCCAGATCATCCTTTACGGTGTGACATATTCCCTACATGGGTAACACCTCCCTATGTCTTTATTCATAGGAATTATGATCCAATAATCTGGTAAATATTTCAGGTGCTCCATCCTAGGGACACACCTTCTTGATCCGCCTCCACTGGGCATTCTGATCAGCCTCTCCTTATATCTATAAGATGTTAAAATCACAACCTGTTACACCAATACCTCATGTTAAACATGGGATTCCTAAGGAAAACCTAGTAAGGCATGAATCTTGCATCAGATACCCTATAATCGATGTGGGATTCCTCAGGTTATATTCCCATGAGATACCAACTTATGAGGAAGAATATAGATGACCAATGTTATAGCGTCTAGACATGCCAACGATGCCCAATGTGACTACTCCCCTAACAGAAGTTTTCTACCACATCAAGACCCCTTAGAATGTACAGATAGAAGTGTTATAATTAACCAATGTCCCCAAAGATATGAAACTAGGAATGAGCTTCATGAACATGTCTTAATCTCTATGGGTGACCTAGACTAGGAAATGAGTTCCAAAGAGAAATCCATGGAAGGAGGAACCAACATCCCATCACACCATTTTGATCTAGGAGTAGACATTGATAAGAAAGTGATGAATACTGCCTGCCTTTGGAAAGTTGGAATGTGGGGTAAAAAAGAATTCCAGAGTCATGATAAGCACACATGTCAATGCGCCCCAATGAAAGTGTCTGAAACATAAATGGTGAACCTAACATGAATGTTTTCTCCTTCAACTATAGGGATTGGACATATTGGTCATCAATTAAGTAGATGAACATGTAATTGAATCTAGATATTTGGTGACAGGGTCTGCTAAGCATGTAGTGGTCCTGACATAGAACCCACCAAAATTTGGGGTAGTTAATCATTGGTAATTCCAGTCCATGATATCATCAGTTTGGATATCTCTCTCCATCCATAGTTGGTTGGAAAATGTTTAGGCATTGGGAATTTATTTCTATGTATCTATACTGAAAGTTGAATCTTCCTAATTTTTAGGACCCAAGATACAGGAAACTAATCATCCCCTACCCAAAGACTCAGGGGAAGGATAAATTTCAATGCAAAAATCCTGCATGAATCCACCTCCACCACCACTTCAGCCACGAGCATGGCTACCAGGTGACCGCGCCGCATATCACCCTTGTAAATAATTCACAGGAGGGTGATAGAAAACCTCATATGATGGTATGAGAAAAAGGGGGTCATTCCCATGAGGGACATGTCCCACTAGGACTTGGAGGATTCTATGCCTCACTAACACCGCCACCCCCAAGGGCTGTGCAGGGAGACACTTGTCTCCACTCTAGCAACCAACCAATTTCGGAGCCTCTCCCCAGAGTGATTCTATAACTCAATTCCCTATGCCTATGAGGTAGGTGATGACCAAGACACCCCAGCTACTGCGACCACCCAGAAGCCACCATGGAGGGATCCTAAAATTCCTCATCTATTCCACCAAAAACTGGTCCCTTGGGCTAAAGAACAGATGGCCTACACCCCTACTACATGAGCCTCAGTCTAGATGACCCGACACCAACATCAAGGCCAGGATTAGGAGGATGAATATTAGGGGGAATCATCATCCTAAACTCCAATGTCCCATTCCACCACTGGTTATTCTCCTAATACCCATACTACTACAGAGTAGGGATATGTCAGTACTAGATCAAGATCGAGACCTTAGCCGCCCACATGCAGGCTGGGTTGACACTTTCAATTGCTGGAACCACCAACAACCATCAAGGGTCAATCCGTGATGATGAAATCCAATATAAAGGCCTTCTTCATACCATTTCTAGTTATATTGGAGGCCCTCCCTACTATCACACTCAACATAGAGGCCCTACCAATGTTTCCTACATCGATCAAAGTAGAGGTACTCCCTGCCTTATTGACACCTAGTATGAAGGTCCTCCTTATGCCTATAGTTCCCGATACAGAGGCCCTACCCATGTCACAGACCATCAACATGAAGGTCCCCTTACACTATTCCCAACCCAAGTGGAGTCCCTCCCCACTCCACCATCGATCCAAGAGGAGGCCCTCTCTGCTTCATCGACACTCAGTACATATGCCCTTCCCGTAAAACCACCACCCAACACAGAGGTCCTCCCCACTTCATAGCCAACCATCATGGAATCCCTACCATGTTTCCACCAGCTCAGGTGGAGGTCCTACCCACTCCAACACCACTCAAAGAGGAGTTCATCCCCACTTCATGGATAATCAACATAGAGGCCCTCCCCATGTCTAGTTCGGTTAGTGTGAAGGTCCTCCTTACGTTTCCACCCACCAGTACAAAGGCCCTCCCTATAATGTTGCTACCAATCAACATGGAGGTCTAACCATGATCTCTCTACCCAAACTAGAGGTCCTCCCTACTACATCATCATCCAGATTGGAGGCACTCCCCACTCTCACAACAGTCCCAGCAGAGGTCCTCCTCACTCCGACATCAACTGATATGGAGGCCCTCCCCATATCCCAATATGCCATTGTGGAGGTCCTCCCTGCTCCAGAACCAACCAACACAAAGGTCCTCTCTATAATTAAGAACTTCCCTACCTTAAAGAACTATCCTGGTGCATAATAGAGAATCACCTCCATTGAAAGAAAAAATTTGGGAAGTGAAAAGTCATCATCAAAATCATTTGCTTCTCAGATTATGATGCTAAATGTGATTCCATGATGAATCCTTCACACCATTAATCTATATCAGAGTTTGGGGAAAGAGCCCGATAGGTGAAATTTGTTATCCTAGAAGGTGAGATGCATCAGATCCCCAAATACCTTCATGGGTATATGAAGGTAGAGGAAGATTTGTCTCCCTTCTAGAGTCTCACAGTGCAATCATCTCTATCATCACTAGTTTTATTCTCTACCTCAACATGAGATCATAGAGAATTATTCTGGTATTTGATAGACAATGAGCACCCAGTAGTCCTGTATATGACTTCCACTATTCTCGCACACGAGGCAGTAGTAAGTACCCAATTATACAGGGATATGATGATGTGGTTGACACCACCTCTAAGAGATGACCCAACGTGCAGTGATCCATAGACTCATGCAGTGGATCCTCCATTGGCTAGCTCACCGCCACACCAATCCACATCGATACCACCACCAGTTCCTCAGCCTGCACTAGTCAAAGCCTGATCCAATGAATATTTGGACCCTCTTCTAAATATGGAAGCTTGTGGGACACCCTCCATACACATGCCTCCTCCTTAGGTATAATACAAAATTAGTATCCATGGGGAAATTCTAAGTGTAAGCATTAATCCTCATCTACATAGGCCTCCTCTTTAGGTATAATATCAAAACATGCTCCATGGGTAGCTTCAATGCATAATCCCCAACTATATGCTCCACTTATATTGGGATACCTTCTTAGGTGTAAGCCCCAATTCCCCTTCCAAAATTATATGGAATTTGATTCCCAATTAACTGGGATAAATAGGAAACCTCTTTGAGGTTCAATACCAACACTCATAGTAATCCATCACTTCCATCCAATCCATTCAAAACTTTATCCATATCCACACTGATTTTACCCAAGTTTCTACATCATGGTGAGATTATGACACCCATCTAGGCCATTCCTACTTGTAATCCCCATCTGTATCACCGATGATACTTGTAGAACTCGGGTAGCTCCCATGAATAAACCCCCAAAAGTCCCACACAATCCAACTAAGAGCAGTCCTCTTGCAAAGGGATATTCCATGCATAATCCCTACACCATCCATCAAACTACGTGGGTTTTGATCCCTGTATTCTAAACAGGGTACGTAAGATGACTACCTAAGGTCCAATCCCAACAATTGGTAAACCTTGATGTTCTACTCATAGGGGTACACTTCCATGAACTACCACCATTGGTTTATAGATCAGCCTTTATGGTGTGAAATCTTTCCTTAATGGGATATGCCAACTTGGGTCTGCTCTCATTGGGAATTCTGACCCATCCAATGGTAAACCTTGGTGTCCCTCTTCCTAGGAGTACACCTCTTTGATCCACCCTCAGTGGTGTCCAGATCAGCCATCACAGTGTGACATATTCCATTAATGGGACCCACCTCCTTGAATTCGTCTTCACAAGTGTTATAATCCACTAATCTGGTAAACCTTTCAGGTGATACCTCCCAGGGACACACCTTCTTTATCTTCCTCCACAGAGTGTTCTGATCAGCCACTCCTCATCTCTGCAAGACATTAAAAATGAAACTTATTACAATACTACCTTGTATTAAACATGGGATGCCTATGAAAAACTTCATAAGACATGAATCCGGAATCAGATACCCCACAATTGATGTAGGATGCATCAGGTTCCGCACCCATGAGATGACCTCTTATGAGGAAGAATACAAGTGACTAATGTTCCAGTGTTTAGACATTCTAGAAATTCCCAACATGACTATTCCCCTGAACAAAGGTTTCTACCCTATCAAAAACCCTTGGAATGTTCAAATAGAAGTAGGATATTTACCCAAAAACCACAAAGGGATGACACTAGGAATGAGCTTCAAAAACACATCTTAATTTACGAGGGAGACCTAGACTAGGCAACAAGTTCCAAGGAAAAATACATTAAAGGAGGAATTGACATCCCATCATATCATATCGATCAAGGATAAATCATCGTTAAGAAAGTAATGAATGAAGCCCACCTTTGGAAAGTGGGAATATAGGGCAACCAAGCACTCCCACATCATGATAAACACGTGTAGTGGCGAACCCCGATGAAAGCATTGGAAGCACTTGTCCCATGTGAGAGTGACTCCTATTTCATGTTTGTATGCTTGATATACCGTGATAGGTTCTTGGAGAATCACTATACCTTGAGGAAGATAGTGATAGTTGGTGTTGTGTTTTTGGGATAAACCCTTATTACATGTGGGCATGTGTGCATGGGTCATACGCAGTGTTGGTTGGGATATGTGTGGGTTCATTTTGTTGGTTTGGGTCCTAAGGAAACCTGAGTGGTGTATCCATGTTGAAACCATTGAGTTAAGTTCTTTAGGATTAGTGTAAGGAAATCCTTATAGTGGGGAGAGCACCATAGGCCTTTGGTGGATGTGATAATTGTTATAAGTGGTTGTTGTTTCCATGTTGGCACTCTGGTGTAAGCGGGTTGGGCATGTCCAGTCATTGAATTTGGTGATGGATGGTTCATGATCCATAGTGTTTGGTATTTTGGTTGTGGGGTGATAATGAGGATACTATTATGATGGGAAGTATCAGATCAATCAGGGTTGAATGCATCTCATGTTGGGAGAGTTGTGGGTGCTATGGGACCGGTCGATGGATAGTTGAGATATTTTTGGTTATGCCGATGTTTGAGGTGAGAGAATGGAAGATGGTTTATCACCATGGATTCTTAGGGGTGAGAGGAATTTTTGTGGGAAGTTTGTATTGACTTGAGTCATTACAAGTTGAAAAATTTAGAGGAATTTGAAACTTTGGTTCCAAGTTTTTTTAGGGAAGAAATTATAATTTCTACTATGGGATGATCTAGGATTTTTTTACCACTCCATTGATCATGAAATAGATTTTTTCCTTGGGTAGGAGTTTCGTGGAAATCCAAGATGTTAAAATTTTCATGGAAGATTAATATTTAATTAATTAAATATTAATTTATTCATGCATGTTAGTTTAGTGATATATTTTTAATGAATCATTATATTGTTTTCCAAATTATATGGTTGAGTCCAAAATCAATATTTTTTCCTAGGTGAGGCATAAAATATTCATGGAAATTGGGGTTGTGGTCTCCCCCCTCTTTTTTTTATTTTTATTTCTTTTTTCTTTTTTACATTACTTTATTCCCTTGGATTTACATGAATTATGTTCCCCCCTGTGATTCATGTGGCCAAGAGAGGGAGATAGAGAGAATAGATAAAAGGAGGAGTCATCGTAATTGGGTATCTCTTCTAAAGGTAGATAAGATCTCAGTGATCACATAGCATGGATTTAGTGGTGAATCTTTGTTGTTTTAGTTCCATAGGTAGGATATATCTTCATTTTAATCCATATATCCCCATAGTGTTTTTGATTTCAATTTTTAAATCCTTATATTGATTTTTGGGGACCTTTTGGGGGTCGGTATATGGTTTTTTGGGGAGAAACACTGTTTTTAGGAAGATCACATGGGTTTTCTATTTAGAAAAACCTGACCAGATGATGTGTAGTTTAGGTAACACATGCGATGTTTTCTTCCTTTTGGGAGATGTGGGGAAGAAGGGGATACATGATGTGTGTGTGTTTGGGACATTCCATGTTAGATGACTAGGGGTGTTTCCTAGGGCATGACCCAACACCCTGTGTTGGGGAACATGACTATTTATTGTACATGGATAGACCACAGGTGTTGGACACCTCTAAAGACTGCGTGGGCCACTTATCCTAACCCCATATAGCGTATATAGACTAGTTTCCCTTGTGAATTACATGTTTTGAGGGTTCATGGCATAATGTGTAGTCAGGGGTAGTGCACAATGATTGTGTTCTTGCACAAGAATAGGGAGGACCTTTGGAGTTACATGCCATGTACATGAGCTATATGCCTTATACTCCCTCCATGGAGGTGTTTTTCTTATTTTCTCAACCTAGATTCAGAATTGGACTTTTGGGTAGTTTATTCTGAGAATTTTTCCATGTAGATCATGATAATAGAATCCTTTCATCATTTAAAGGTTGTATGGTTGGTGTTTTGGATTGGGTGAGTGTTGGAAGGAGGTTTTCCTTGAGGTTTTATTTCAGAATCCTCCTGTGGGTTGGGTTGTGAGTTG
Organism: Viscum album; assembly: GCA_963277665.1. NCBI lineage: Eukaryota > Viridiplantae > Streptophyta > Magnoliopsida > Santalales > Viscaceae > Viscum > Viscum album. Next base: position 29,978,499 of record OY728137.1, on the reverse strand, counting down.
TAAAACCTAAGTGAGGGTCACGGGTTAGTGATTAATCCAACTTGAGTATTATAAGTTGATCTATTTGAGATTCCTTTAGATGATTCCCAAATATGGAATCTAATGATGTCTTGGATGAGTCTCTTTAGCTCGATTGATTGAGGATTGAGTGGTCGAGGTTCTAGACCGCACTATAAAAATAATAATAATTAGTGATGTTTTTTTAGATTAGTGATGTTTATAAACATCGATAATTCATTTAATGACATTTTTGGAAAACATCGCTAATTTAGAAATGTTTACAAGTGTCTCTATTTAGCAACATTTACAAGCATCGCTAATTTAGTGACGTTTTCAAGTGTAGCTAATTTAGTGATGTTTACAAACATCGCTATTTAGAGACACTTAATTTGATGACATTTTTTAGAAACATCGGTAAATTGTATTTTTGAATTATATATATATATATATATATTTGAAATTTATTTATTTTTAATAAAAATATAAACCCTCCCACCTTTCTAACCCCTATACCTCCCCTCGCCCCTGTACCTCTCTCCTCTCTTCAGTACCAGACTCTCTTAGTACCTCATTGCGCAGCTCCCCTGAACCCCTCCTGTACCACACGCTCGCCCCCTTTAATATCTCACTCTCTCTTTAGTACCTCATTTCAAAACACCCTTGAACCTCGCCTATCTCCCTCCTGTACCATGCCCCAATCCCCCTATCACCTATACATGCCACGCCCTACCCATCTTCTGTATCCTTTAAAAATATAAATCCACGCCTGCCCTGAGTCGAACCATGGACCTGTACCCTACAAAATAAATACACTACCAACCAAGATATTTCTATTTTTTATGTAATTGTATTATCTTTTATTTATATATATATAGAGATAGATTTCAATATTTAAGAAATTAATATTATATATATAATTATATTTTAATTTATATTTTAAATTTTAAATTTTATTTCTATATTTTATATTTTATGTTCATAAATACATATATTTATATATTTTTATATTTTACATATATGTTTATATTTTATATTATATATATATATGTATATTTTTTGTTTTTATATATGTTTATATTATATATATATATAAATGTTTATATATGTGTATATGTGTGTGTGTGTGTAATTTATGTGTATCTATACATATTTATAATTATATATATATATATAATTAGTGACATTTAAAAACATTGGTAAAAATTTCACTAAAATAGTCACGTTTTCTTAAAAACCTGACTAAATTTAAAATATTTACTTTTTTATATTATATATATGTAAATAGATTTTAGTATTTAAAAATTAATATTATATATAGATTTATTTATATATTAATATGCATATATTAATATATATAGGTTTATATTTTATATTTTATGTTTAAATATATATATATGTTTATATTTTACATATATGTTTATATTTTATATTATATATATATATGTTTATGTTTTATATTATATATATATGTTTACATTTTATGTTTTTATATATTATATACATATATATGTTTATATTTTATGGTATTTATATGTTTATATTAAACATATATATATATATGTTTATATATATATAAGTTATATATATATATATATATGGGTGTGTGTAAATATATGTGTATGTATATATATATAATTATAATTCTATATATATTCCTATATATATATGTATATATATATATATATAATTTTCTATGTTTTAAAACACTGGTAAAAATATGGCTAAAATAGACATGTTTTCTTAAAATTGTTACTAAATTTAAAATATATATGTGTTTATATATATATATCTATATATATTTATATATTTATATATGTGCGTGTGCGTGTGTGTTTATATATATATACATATACGTGTCTCTTTTTTATAAATATTAATATATATATATATATCTAAATAGATATTTACATCGATATGGAGAAATGAGCCATATAAATATATATATTTTTAGGCCCCCATGCTCGGATGGGGTGGTACGGGTGGGGAGGGGATTTGGGCATGGTTGCAGGGTCAAGTCCCAGGGGCATCCATTTACATGTATTTTATTCCTTGCGTGTGTGCCATTTTCACGGTTGTACCCATTTTTTTAATATATATATATATAGCAATATTTTTGGGGTAGCGTCGCTAATTTAGAGATGTTTTTTGGGAAGAGTGGTTAATTTAGATACATTTTTTGGGAATCATCACTAATTTAGAAATGTTTTTGGGGGAATAATCACTAATTTAGCGATGTTTTTTGGGAAGCATTGCTAATTTGGTGATATTTTTTGGGAAGCGTCGCTAATTTTGCCATGTTTTTGGGGAAGTGTAACTAATTTAGTGATGTTTTTAGGGAAGCATCACTAATTTAGTGATGTTTTTAGGAGTCATAGATAATTTAGTGATGTTTTTGGAAAGTGTCGCTAATTTAGTAATGTTTTTTTGGAAATATTTGTTAATATAATGATGTTTTTTTGGGAAGCGTCTCTAATTTAACGACATTTTTGGGGAAGCGTTGTTAATTTATTGACATTTTTTAGGAAGCATTGCTAATTTAGCAACATTTTTGGGGAATCGTTTCTAACTATCAATGTTTTTGGGAAGTGTTACTAATTTAGAAATGTTTTTGGGGAAGTATTGCTAACTTAGCAACGTTTTTTGGGAAGTTTTTATAATTTATTGAATTTTTTAGGAAGCACTGCTAATTTAGTAATGTTTTTGGGGAATCGTTGCTAATTTAGTGACATTTTTTTGGGAATAATCTCTAATTTAGTGAAGTTTTTGGGGAAGCATCGCAAATTTAGTAACATTTTTGGGGAAATGTCACTATTTTAGCGATATTTTTGGGGAAGTGTTGCTAATTTAGTGATGTTTTTGGGGAACTATCGCTAAATTAGTGATAATTTCTGGAAAATCATCCCTAAATTTAAAAATTATCAATTTTTTTAAAAATCATTGCTAAAAAATCATTTCTAAATTACATTTTTTGTAGTGTTTCTTCTTGAGGATTTATATATGATGTTTGATTATTGATTCTTTTAGAGACTCTAGGATGGGTTGAGATTGATGGGTTTTGATTATGGTTGGGATCCATTTAGGAGATGTTGACATGGGTATAAGGGTCCCATTTTGTATATCCTTATGTGTGAGGTAATTCCTGAGGATGGGTTGTATGTCGGGAAGGCCGATCGAGGTTTTCTTGTGGTGATCTTTTCCCTGATATTTTTCCTATACCAAGGACCCCCTATAGGGTTTCATGATCTTTAGGTGGCCATGAGAACTATCAAGAATTCACTTATAGGTGAGGTGTTTCGCTTGGATTACCTTACAGGTACATTGTTGACTGAGGATTAGTGGTGGGATACTAAGGGACACTTGGAAAAGTTTATCGTGTCTAGATTATCCCATGCTGTGAATTCAATAGAGGGTCACCACATAGGGTTTCTAGTACTATATTTTTGGATTACCATGTGGGTGAGTTAATTTCCATGGTTAGGTTGGGTGTAAAACCTCCATTTAGGTTTCTTTCATTGGGATGTGGTCTGACTTTTGTTTGATGTGATATAGGAAATCGAGGGAGACCCTTGTTTTAGTTGAATCACCTGGAGATAAATAGTGAGATCCCATAGTGGTTTCCTTGATGTTTTACGAGATCACGGTATCACTAAGCATTATTGACTGAAATATGGTAAGTAATGATGTTTTAGTAGTTTGGGTGATGGGTTTGAGAGCTGATCAACACTTTATTTTATAGACTTTGGCCGATTATGTTTAAGGTAGTTTCTGCTTAGGAATTTGATGTAGGGGGATAGATTTGAAATATATTTGGACCGGGAATTTCCCCTAAGATTTATTTGGTTATCTCCTCCATTATATAGTTGTGGTTAGATGAGAATAAGGATCTAATGGATGATCTAGAAGAGTGAAACCCTCCACTAAGATAACATATGTTTGACCCTAGCTAGATATTGGGATTCCTTGGTCTTATAAATTTTTGGGACATGAGTTGTGGGATTTTCCCATCCTGATGTTTTTTATAGAGTCAATGAGTCATGTAGGACTATTGGGTTTTGGTCAATATCTCTTAGTGTTAGTAGAGTACATGTTTTCAGTTCGGATCAAACCATTAGAGTCCTAGATCCTGGTAAAGTTTCATGTTGTCATTTTGGACACCTATATTTATTCCTCAGGGTTTAACATTTGTGTCTATTTCATTTTTTATTTATTGGATCTCCTATTTAAATCTAGATAATGTATCTGATGTCACATGGATAGGTGATCCACATATTATAAGTTCTATGGCATGGGCTCGAGTGGGGTTAGATTTACCTTGGGTATCAGGATAGAACCAGTGGTTGATAGTTTTCTTTATTTTTGTTTACCCCCTTTATTTTAGTGCAGTTTTTATTTTATTGAATTGTTTATAGTTTTATGATAACTATTATTAATTTTTGACTAGTTTGGGCATATCATGTGTGAATGCACTTGTTATGATAACATATATTAGGACCGCCATTGGGGGTGGCCTACTGAGAATTATTTTTCACCTTATACATGCACCTTGGTGTTCATGTAGACCATATATTTTCATTCAGGTTGGAGAATAGGTTGCACAATGGATCATGTGAAGGCCCAATGTTGCTTTATCGAGTAGAGTCACTCATGTAGAGTCTCATGATTGATTCATAGTATTTCAAATATTGTGGAGACTGGTTATGTGGTTTATCTTGGGGTTTTTAGTGGATCCTTGTGTATTTATTTTTAGCTTGTTTATTTTGTATATGTGGTCGGACCAGTGGGAAACTGATTGTTGTTTGTTTTATCCCACTTTAAGTGTGTATGGTTTTATACCACATTTAAATTATTATAGAAGTTTTTTCCATTTATTTATATTGCATATTATAATGGTTATCGATGTGTACGATTTTTGTTATTTTTTTCCTATTATTTCACTCTAACCAAAGGATATAGTCTCCCACTTAATCTTTTATACCCTCTCCTCTAGTAGATAGACTCCGACATATGAGGAGTCACACTTGAGGCCTTTTGGTGAGCCATATCAACTGGCATGTCTGGTCAACCTTGGACATTTCATTAGAAAATGGAATCATAAGTGTCTAGTTTTATGATTTTAGGAGTGGTTAGACAAGTGTTCTAGGAATTTATCATAACTTTGGTTGGGTATTTGACTAGTGTGTGGAGAACACCATTACTTATAGTAATTATAAGTTTCTAAGTCATGATATTTTTATTTCTGGTTTTTATTTTTACGGTTGTGTTATTTCACCTAGCACAATTCCCTTATGTATTTAGATTTATGGATTTATTATTTTTTTGGATCTTATAGAATAGGAAACATGACAATGTTTATACATTATTCTTAGTACATAAGATTCACATTCCATAAGCATTTATCTGTGTAATTTCATTGATGATGTAGGTTTAGTTGTTTAAGGTTTCCGCAACAGCCTATATGGTGTTGTCATATATAACTCTTTGGTGGAATTCTACTCAAATAAACTACACACACACATATACTTCTTTATGATGACATACCATGTGGATCTAATGGAGAGATTTTATCTAGTGATATAAATATAGTCCCTTCATATAGGGATGCATGGAGACCCTAGTGGGTTGATGTGGGAATTGGATTCCCTACTATTTTTGTTGGTGGCTCAATGATAGAAAAATTATTAACAAATGTTTTGTATCATGATCTATTTTCCCAAAGGTTGATATTTTCTTGAAGTACTCGGTTTGAGTTGATGTTTAGAGAGTTATTTATTTCCATTTAATGGGGATTATAAGGTTATACTATCACTAGGGGTTGTTGTGTAAAAAGGATCCACTGAGGATGCCTGGTGCTTTAGATGTAGTGTTTTGGGAGTTCCCTTAGTCTCATGGTTGGATCAAGATGACAGGTTTGGTTAGACACCTAACCCTATTCACTTTTTGTTGTGATTTTGGTATAATAGTGAGAGTGTGGTTAGACTCTCATGTATTTGGATGATTCTCAAATGTACGGTGGTCATGTGGATAATTGTAGCATGAGGGATATGTGTTGATTTTAAATAGGAGTGCCAAGGGTTCTCTAACTTGTTGGAGCTAAACTGTGTGAGGAGCATGGTTAGTGGATTAGGTGTATTTTCATAGTTTCATTAAGACATTACCCATGTAATCATGAGTTTTGTTTCATGTTCAGGTGTATGAGAGATTATGAGATGTTTATAGGGAATAACTTTTCTTTGAGGAGGATAGTGGCGGTTGGTGTGGATTTTTGGGATAAAGTATTGCTGCATGAGGGAATGTGCATGTGGGTTATGTGTTGGGATGGTTGGGCCAAGCATGGGTCCACTGAGTATGTTCAAGTCTTGAGGAAACATATGCTATTTATATAGTGAACCATACTTTATATACATTGATATTACTTCAAAATAAAAGTATATTCATTAAAACATATAATAAACATACAACATGGCCTTATAGGTATAGTGTCTTTAGAAACTGGGAAACATAAAAAATTGGTTCATAAAACATCTACATTGTCTCATGCTTATTTCTTCATCAATAAACTCCTTTATATCATACATAATACCCTTATTTATGGCCTAAGAAAATAAAGATATGAAAGGGTGAGCTCAAATTCCCAGTAAGGGTAAACAAGGGAGAATATCAATCATGTCACAATCATAAAACATAATAACATAACATTTAGAGGTCTTATCCTACATATGAAAGATCACGATATCATATCATGGGATAAAAGTTCATAGAAATAAATGGAAAAAATCCAAAAATTAAAAACATAATACATGAAGTTTTTTGGCATGTATAGAAAATAATTTCCATATTTATCCAAGGTTCATAGCCAATACCATTGTATCAGAAAAATTCCATTACTGAACTGGGTTTACTTACAATTCTTGCCCTATATTATTGAACCAAATTTACTTTCCATTCAATTAATTTCAATCTCATGAGATACAAATCTTTATGCAAGTCATTGGAGGGATATATAGGTCCCACCCATCTCATAGTAAAATTATTCTTATATGTTTCACAAAAACATAAATCATTCAACATAGCATAACCTAAGAAATAAAATGGGTTTATTAAACATCATTACATCATAACATAATCCATATAAAATATCATTCCATCAATAAAAAAAATCAAATCATAGTAATAATTGGGATAGAAACATAACCATATTTAAGAGCATCATTTTAGATGGAAAATAATTTTGATAAAACAATTGAACTTAATTCTTGAGGAAAATATATTTTCTTCTTTAAAAAATTTTATTTTATCAAAATGCCATGAAATTTTAAAATAAAATAATTTATTTGAAAATAAACTTGAAATAGTGTAGAGGAATCTTCATAGAAATAATTCATCATGAAATTGTAAAAAATCCATTCATTCTGTATAATTTAAAAAAATATTCTTCTCGTAGTTTTGCTGGAAAAGTCAAAAAGTAGCTCAAATCGAATGACAAAAAAATATTCCTTTCATAATGTTTAATAAAAATTAACAAAAGGGAAAAATTAACTTAAAAAAATTGTATAATAATAGAAATAATATTACATACTTTGGAAACATGGATATGGATGATAAATATACCCCTACAAATACATACGTATAAACAATCTCAGATAAAAAATGATATTGGAAAATTATCCCTTACCTTAGGTCTGATATCCTTAGTATATATATGAAACTCCTCTTTAATGATTTAAATAATTTTATTTACTTATTCCAGAATAACAATAATTTTTATGATATCATATATGATTATATTATCATCTGTTTGTTAGTAACATTTCATTGTCACACATTATTCAAATATTAAATGCTTTGTGTTCTTATACAAGTTTTTTCGGGTAAGTTCATGTTCTAATTATTAGGTTATATTTATATCATTTACAGAATGATATTAGAATAATATATATCATATTTATTCATTAAATTCATGTATATAATCATGGTTTAATGAATATCACGTATAATGATCACATCACATCGTGGAGACGACATGCCGTACATACACACGAGCAATAATATCATTCACTTAATGGTTAAATGAAATTAAATTGGATGTTATATTAATTATAAAGAATAATTATCATGTTATATTCATTACTTACATCCATTATACTCATCATTATACCCATCCAAATAAAGTATTATTGAATAACAAGTTACACCATAACGCGGAGACGGTAAGCCGTACGTACGCATGCATTGTGATATTGTTATTCGTAGGATGGATAAAAGGAGGTATATGGTTGTACCATAATTATAATAACATCTAATAACTTATATTATACTAAATTTTTTACTTTAGTATCGAAACAACATAATAAGGGGAAGTGAAAGAAGAAAATAATTTTGAAAGAGGTGATAAAACAATTACCTCTTTTTCGAGTATCTCCTTTTTATTTGCATAAAAATTCACCTTAGAATGGATTTCTACCCAATTTGTGGCCTCTAAGAGGAAGGGATTGATTTTTGGACCTTATTTGAGCATAATTTGGATGCTATAAGGGTCTTTATAGGTGTGATTAAGTGGGTATAAGTGGTAGTATTTTATATTTGGGAGGAGGGGCACTTTTGGAATGTTTTGAAATATTATTTTATTATATTTTTTGAAATATAATAGTGTTAAAGTAATATATTTTTAGGATAAGATGAGTATGGGTCTAAATCCTCTCAAACAATAGGTTTTACACAAGTTTAGGTCACAAAATTAACATTATATTTTATCTTTAACCCTTAGTTAAAAATATTAACTCTTACCATGTCTTCTTGAATTTTTATAATATATGGTTACTATAGTTACTATAAAATTCTAATAAAACCTCAAGTGAATCATTAATTACATTTTTAACATTATATAAGTCATTTATATTAATATTATAGTTTAGGACTTTTATATCATTTACTAAAATAGTAATTTTTTTAAAAACTCATTTATGTTAATTTTGAAAATATTTAGTAATTTATTTTTCTTAAAGTCATAATAACTTTATTCACTAAAAAAACTAAATTAAATCAAATATAAAATTTCAAATTCATCCAAAAAATTAGTTTATGGCATCATAATGTTCAAATTACATTTAGTTTAATATTTATAATATCATTTATTTGAATCTTTCATTAATAAGGTAATCACCACATCATCATTGTATCATAAATAAATAAATTTATTTAATATCTAAAAATTATAAATAAAGTAGCCTAATGTAGGAAATACATTTATCTTTATAATTAATATTTATAGTCAAGGAAATAATTTATATAACCCTATATTAAAAATTTTTTAGTAAAAGATACATGTTTATGTTATATTTCTCTTTACTATAAATTAAAAATTCTAAAAGGTCATTATCACACCCAAGTGTCTCCATGGGGTCTTAAAATCTGTTAGGTCCACAAGGCTGAATACCCTGAGAGGGGGGGGGGTGAATCAGGGTATGACTAATTTAAAATTAATGCCCGTTCTGATCTTGTTTCGCTGTTAAGAAAAACACTCTTCCCTCTTTCCTGTTGCACAGAGTAAACTGAAAGTAAAGCATGCACGGGACACAGCGATTTTACTTGGTTCACCGCAAAGGGCTACGTCCAAGGATCATACGCCGACAAGTTTCCGGTCGTACCAATTCCACTAAACTTCACTAGATGTGGATTACAAAGTTCGGGCTAGATCACTTCTATGCCCAGGATCACTGCCTATACAATGTTTAGGGTCAGCTCACTGCTTTCCCAAGGCTCACTCCCTGTTTCTCTCTCTCTGGCTCACTGCTGGTGGAGAGGATCACCTTCTTCCTCTTCCTAAGCTCACTGCTCTGTGAAGGGAATCCAATCACAGTTTATAGACCTGTAGGTCTCTTCATTTCCATTAAGGAATGCATCTTTCTCTGTATGTAGATGCTCTGTTGAAGTTAAACTTTCACCCGTAGATTAATACCTCTTTGCCTCTGAACACTGGGCAATTCACTTTGGAAAGACCTTCGCGAAGCACCCTACTTCGCTAGGCTCCCAATTTCGCGAAGCTCAAACAAGCCTTCGCGAAGCTCCTGCCTTTTCGCGAAGCTCTCTCGTGAAGCTCTTTCGCAAAGCACTATCGCGAGGCTCAAGCCGTCGCAAAGCAACGACCCTCACGAAGCTAAGTAAGACAATGTGGAGCTCACAGGTTTCACGGAGCTACAATAGCCACCGCGAAGCACCTCTTTCGTGAAGCACACTGGCTCCGCGAAAAACCTTCACAAATCGAGAGAGAATGATCTTCTATGAAAATGCTCTCTCTCTCTCTCGAGGGGGTCGGCCTCTATTTATAGGCGATTCCACCAACCCTCGTCCCTTCCACACGAAGTCAACACCACGTCATCTCAAATCGCGAAGCTCCAAAGTTTCTGCCGGAATTCTGTCCAAATCGCGAAGATCCACGACAATCTTCCGTTTGCGGAGCTTGACGTTGTCGCGAAGAATCACCGTCAACATACCTTCGCGACTTCTCCATGAAGCTCCCTCGCGAAGCCCAACATTCCTTCGCGCCTTCACCGCGAAGCTCACTCGCAAATCCCTTCACCGCCGCGATGCGCTTCAGCCTCTGCCGTTCGCGAAGCTTGACGTAATCGCGAAGCATCACCGCCTCCATTCTTCTGGTCTTTGTGATTTCCAAACCAAGCATCCTATCTTCGCGAAATTCATGCCTTTTCCATATTAAATTATGCTCTTCATGGAAATCCACTTTTCGCGATGCTCACCAAACTCCAAATTTTAGACCCCAAAAATTTGGCAAACACTGGGAAACGACGCAACCTTGTACTGCTCTTTTTGTACCGCCTCCAGATCATCCTTTCCTTTGTCATCATTCTTTGTCAACAAGGATTGTCAAAAACTTATTATAAACTTGACAAATATCCATGGAAACCTGCTTTGTCAACAAACACAACCTACCCAAAAATACTTCAATGTTACCTTGAGGGATTTTTGCCCAACAAAATCAACACAAGGATGCTCATGGTTGGACATGTCTAATCCAATAGTATTATGACATGTTTTAGTGTAGTTTTATATCATTTTAATATTATTTTGATATTTTTTTACCCTAATTTACCATATTTACCCTTTAACCATGGTAAATAAAAATAATTACTGAAGTTACTATTCATAATGTCAAAAAATAAAGGTACCTATTTATATAATTTTGATCATATTATTAAACATATGGAATCCATTTTTCTAACCTCAAAACATAGAATTGGAATTAATTAATTTAAAATCAATCCCGTTGTGAGAATGAGAGAACATGTTTTTAAAAGTTAAAACATTCCAAAAGATTGAAATATTTTTACATATGAATTCAATGTAAAATTAATGATAATGACATAAATTATATTTAATGATAAAAATATATTCTATTTATAATTTAAAACCATTCAATATAATAATTTAACCACATAAATTATTTCTATGAAAAAGTTGTTTTCACATATAATTTGCTATATTTTTACTATTAATCAAAACTTGAATATTATCAGAAAAATATCAGAAATTCATCCAAAGTAAATTTTTATATCTCTCTTGAAAATAAAATGTTTATGTTTTCATATAAAAATTATTAATGTGCCAAAATATTAATTTAAAAGGGGTTCTCCATTTAATGGCATAAGATTAGCCATAAAAAACATATAGGTTTTTATACAACAAATATGGTTTAATCACACCCTATCATTAAAATTTCTATTGGTTGAATATAAAAATATTTTATATAACATATATATCTCATTAGTTTCACTACCAATAGTAATTCAATCAAAAATAAAAATATCTAATTTATATTTTTCATTAATAATTGATAGCCAATGAATTCCCATTGCATTTTCATAAGTAAGTTATAATTATTCCCGCTAACCTAACAACTAGAATATAATGGTAATTTTTTTACTAATGGAATATATCGGTTTATTTAAACTCATGATTATATGAAACTCAAGCTACTGAAGAATAAAAATTATTTGAAGAAAGTATTTTATAAAAAAATCTGGGTGTTACATTATACCCCCCTTAAACTGAATTTTGCCCTAAACATTCGTCACTTGGAAAAAAGTTGACGAGGATACCTCTCCCTCATCATATCCTCAAGTTCATGTAGCTTATTCAAATTGTTGGTTCCACCATACAACTTTTATCAAGAAAGTGGTGTTGTTTCATAGAACTTTTTTGCTATGATCCAGAATCTCTATTGATTGTTTTTTATAAGAAATATTTTTCTCCAGTAGTATAACTTATAAGTTTAGTACATGTGAAGGATCAGATATGTGACTTCTCAGGAGAGATACATGGAATACATCATGAACTTGAGAGAGATTCGATGGAAGATTCAATCGGTAATATACCTTCCCAAAAAGATCCTTAATTTCAAAAGGACTGATATACCTTGGGCTCAGCATGACATTCTTTCCAAATATTATTACTCTCTTCCAAGGAGATATCCATAGAAACAAATTATCACCCACTTCAAACTCTAGGTCTTTTATTTAGTTGTCAACATAATTTTTTTTTCGACTCTGAGCTTATCTTATGTGGTGTTAAATAGATTTGTCCTTTTCTACAATCTCATCAACAAGATCAGGTCCTAATATCCTTATTTCCCCAAATTCATCCCAACAAGTTGAAGTTCTGCACTTCTTTCCATATAGGGCTTCATAAGGATCCATCTGAATACTAGAGTGAAAGCTATTGTTGTAATAAAATTCCAAAAAATGTAGGTGTTGATCCGAACCAGCTTTGAAATCCATAGAGCAATCTCTCAACATGTCTTATCGAGTTTGAATTGTCCTCTTAGACTGAACATATGTCTGAGGATGATAAGTAGTGCTGAAACTTAACTATGTATCCAGAGCATGTGGAATAATTCTCCAAAACTTTGAGGTTAACCTATAATCCTTATCATATATAATGGAAAGTGGTACTCCATGAAATCTTACCACTTCCTTTACATATATACTGGCAGTATGTTCAAGATATAAATCCTCTATAATAGCAATGAAGTGTGATGACTTTGTAAAGTGATCAAATATAACCCAGATAGCATTATTACCTTTGGATTCTTTGGGGAGTCCGACTATAAATTCCATAGTGATGTTTTCCAATTTCCATTCCGATATGGGTAATGGTTGTAACATCCCTTTAGACTTCTATCTATCAGCCTTAACTTGCTGACAAACCAAGCATCGAGATGCATATTCGGTGACATATCTTTTCTTACCATCCCACTAGAAATACTCTTTCAGGTCCCTGTACATCTTTGTGCATCTAATATGAATAGATAATGAAGAACTATGAGCCTCATCCAATATATCATTCTTTAATTCTGGTATGGAAGGAATACAAACCCGATTCTTAAACCTTATTATTTCATCACAATCAAGGTTGAATTTAGGAACATTTCTTACCTTATTTTGTAGCTCTATATCTTTATTCTACAACTCCTTAATTTTCACTTGTATTTATGGTTGAACATTCCTTTTATAAAGATAAGATTTCCCACCTTCCTTTAAAATTTCAAGATCCATCCTTTGAAAATCCATAAATATTGGATCTTTTGTGATCCTCATCATGGATAGGCTAGCATGGTCTTATCGACTCAAAGTAGATGCCACCTTGTTTTCTTTCCTAGGGTGGTAATGTATTGAGAATTCATAATATTTAATCAACTCCAACCATCTTCTTTGAAACATATTCAGCTCCTTTTGTGTGAAAATATGCCTTACAATTTTATGATCAGTATAAATATCACACCTGTCACCGTAAAGATAATGTCTCCATATATTTAATGCAAATATTACTATAACTAACTCCAAATAATGAGTTGGGTAATTTTTCTCATGTATTTTCAACTACTATGAGTCATAAGCTTTCACCATATCATTTTTTTATGAGAACACTTCCCAGTCCCTTCTTGGATGAATCACTGTAGATCACAAATCTTTCTCTATTACAAAGCAGTGTGAGCCAGGTGCACTGGCTAACCTTCTTTTTATCTCTTTGAAATTATCTTCACATTCTTCCATCCATATAGACTTAACTCCTTTTAGAGTCAATTTGGCGAGTGGATTATATAATTATGAAAAATATTTCACAAAATGTCGATAATATCCAACCAAACCAAGAAAAATTCAGATCTCAATTACTCTTTTTGGTCTCGTCCAACTTTCAACAACTTATATTTTTGATAGATCCATAGATATCCCATCTCTTGAGATTATACAACCCAAAAATGAAACTTTCTGAAGCTAAAATTCACCCTTGGTAAATTTTTCATAAATATTCTCTTTTCTAAGGGTCATCAGTACAAGTGGTATTCATGTTCTTCCTTACTCTTCAAATAAAAAAGAATATCATCTATAAATACTACCACAAACTAATAAAGATAGTCTCTAAAGACTCTGTTCATTAGATCCATGAAGATAGTGGGGGCATTAGTAAGACCAAAAGGCATCACTATAAATTCACAGTGTCAATACCTTGTACAGAATGCCGTATTTGGTATATCCTCCATTTTGACCCTTAATTAATGATATCCTGAATGAAGATAAATCTTATAAAAGTATTGAGCTCTGTGTAGTTGGTTGAATAATTAATCAATGCAAATAAGAGGATATTTGTTCTTGATAGTGATCTTGTTAAGTTCTTGATAATCAATCCAAAGTCTCATTTATACATATTTATTATTAACAAAAAGAACAGGTGCTGCCCAAGGTGACACACTAGGGCGTATTAATCCCTTATCAAGATTATCTTGGAGTTGCTTCTTCAATTCCCAAAACTCAATTGGGTCCATTCTATAAGGTGTATTTTAAATAGTCATAGCACCCGGTATGAGTTCTATTGAAAACCCAACTTCACGATTTAGTGGAAGACCTGGTAATTCCTCCAGAAAGACATCATCAAACTCTCGTACAATGAGCGTATTCTTAATCACGAGTTTCTCTCCAATCATTTGAGATAAATATCCTTCGTTTATAGGAATCAAAACCCCTAAGATGGAAGAAATTTCTATTGGAAGTTTATATTCATTCTTGCATCGATAGATGATCATTGATTGGTATAGAATATGAAATTTGACTTCCATTCCTTGGAAATTGATATGAGATCCATATAGAGAATTCCAATCCATGCCATGAATCATATAAAATTATATTATAGGAAGGATCACAAGATTTGCAGGAAGAACTTTCCCACAAACATCAATCGGAGAATAATTATAAACTTTTTATGTGATTGTTGTGCCATTAGAAGTCATCACAACTAACTCAACATCTAATTTTTGAGGTAATACAATGATACCCTTAAAAAATTATTTATAAATAAAAGAGTGGATAGATCCAGAATCTAATAAAACATTTTCTACTTTAGCGTGGATAGTAAGTGTACCTTTCACCACTTCATTATCATACTCCACATTTCTGATAGTTATTGTATGTGACATTCCTTTTCCTTTTTCCTTAATAGTTTGTTGACATCGATTGGTATCAATAACCCTTAAATTAGGGAATTTATTGGTATAATACCCCATTTACTTTCACTTATAACATTGAAGTGTAGGAGGTGCATTATGTGTAGCCTTTTCTCTATTCACACCATTAGACATATTTTTCCCATCACTTCAGTATTCAACTACCTGATGACCTTATTTTTCACTCTTAAAACATTTAATATTATCTTTAAGACAATTTCCTCCATGTTTCTTTCCACACATTGAGCATAAGGGGAAACTCATATTATTTTCAGTGTGGTCTTTAGATTTTCCTTTGAATTCCATTTTTCTCTTCTTATCAGACCCATATGACTGATGGGTTACTCCAATATCTATCTCAACCTTGAGATCACATAAAATTATTTCCTTATAGCTATTAAAGTCACTTATGGATTATTCCCTTTGGAGACATGGTTTTAAGCCACTAAAGAATCGATCAATTTTACTCTCTGGTTGGATAAAAATTCCAGAAGTGTACCTTTTAAGTCTTGTAAAATTTTCTTCATAGGTACCAACAAATTCATCATACTTTTTCTTAAGTTCAAGAAACTAATTATCCATATTTGTTCAATGAATATGAGGAAAGTACTTATTGAAAAATAATTTCTCAAACTCGTCCCATTCCATGGAATTGATTTCATCTCTTTGCCTCATATTCTTGACAAGATTCCACCATTGATCAGATTCACCTTCCAAACAATAGACTGATAAGGTAAATTTATCATGTTCAGAACATTGTATAACTGAAAATATCTTTTTAGTGGTACTAATCCATTATTTAGCCACTAATGGATCAGAAGACCCGCTAAATGAAGGTGGATGCTTCCACATGAAGGACTCTACATAATGTTACTCCCTCTTTAGCTCGTTTGAAAGTCCTACAAGATTCATAGATTAAGAAAGTTGTGTAAGAATGGTTATAATATTTTTCATTCCATCTCCTATAACATTTGGTTGCTGAAAGGGACAATCATTGCATTTTCTATGGAATTCAACATTAACATGGTTCCTTCATGTTCTATCCATTGACTAAATCCAAGAAGCATATTATGAGAAACAATAATCATAATAGAAAAACCTTATAATAAATAATAAAATTTCAATTTAAGACACTTTAGTTTTTATTATAGGTTATTCATGGTCATTATTAAAACACTATGAATGTATCCAATAATTAGACATATCCTTAGGGTTCTTACTAAGGCTCTCTCATCATAGTTTCCAAAGGTTAACTATACATTTCCTCTGATACCAACTATAGAAACCCATACTTTACATGAATTTATATTTCTTCAAAATCAAATTATATTCATTACAATATATAATAAATCCACGAAAGGACTGTATAGGTATAATGTCTTTAGAAACTAGGAAACATAAACAACTAGTTCATAAAACATCTATATTATCTCTTTATTTATTCATAACTAGACTCCTTTATATCATACTTAATACCATTCTTCATGACCTGGGAAAAGAAACATATGAAAGGGTGATATCAAATGCTCAGTAAGGGTAAAAAAGGGAGAATATCAATCATTTCACAATCATAAGACATAATCACATAACATATGGAGGTCTTATCCTACATATGAAAGATAATGATATCATATCATGGGATAGAAGTTCATATGAATTAATGGACATAATCCCAAAAGTAATAAACAAAAGACATGAAGTTTTTTGGCATGCATAGAAAATCATTTCCATATTTAGCCAAGGCTCATAGCTAATACCATCATAGTAGACAAAGTCCATTACTGAACGAGGTTTACTTGTCGTTCTAGCTCTGTATTACTGAACCATATTTACTTTATATTCTAGTAATGTCTATCTCATGAGATACAAATCATTACCCAATGCATTGGAGGGAGATATAGGTCCCACCCATATCATAGTGAAATCATTCTTACATGTTTCACAAAAACATAAATCATTCAACATAGCATAACCTAAGAAATAAAATGGGTTTCTTAAACATCATTCCATCATAACATAATCCATATATAAAATCATTCTATCAATAACAAAATAAAATCATAGTAATAATTTGGATATAAACATAACCATATTTAAAAGCATCATCTTAGATGGAAAATAATTTTGATAAAACACTTGAAATTAATTCTTGAGTAAAATATCCTTTCTTCTTCAAAAACGTTTTCTTTTCTCAAAATGATGTGAAATTTTAAAAGAAAACAATTTAGTTGAAAATAAACTTGAAATAGTGTAGTGGAAGATTTATGAAAATAAGGCATCAATGAACTGTAAAAAATCCATTCATGCCATATAAGTTAAAAAAACAATATCCTCAAACTTTTATTAGAAAAGTCAAAAAGTACCTCAAATTGAATAACGACAAAAGATTCCTTTCATACCATTTTATAAAAATTAACCAATGGGTAAAATTAACTTAATTTTTTTAGAATAAAATAAATAATATTAAATACTTAGTAAACATGGATGTGGATGATAAATATACCCCAAAAAATACTTACGTATAAATAATCTCAGATAAAAAAATTGCAATTGCAAAATTATCCCTTACCATAGGTCCAATATCCTTCATATGTATCCAAAACTCCTGTATAGTGATTTAAATAATGTTATTGACTTATTCTAGAATCATAATAATTTTTATGATATCATATATTATTATATTATCATCTGTTTGTTAGTAACATTTCATTGTCACTCATTATTCGGATATTAACTACTTTATGTTCTTATGCAAGTTTTTTCAATTAAGTTCATATTCCACTTCATAGGTTATAGTTATATAATTTACATAATGATATTAGAGTAATATATATCATATTTATACATTCCATTCATGTATATAATCATTGTTTAATGAATATCATGTAGAATAAATCGCATCACATTGTGGAGACGGTAGGCAGTACATACGCACTAGCGACAATATCAGTCACTTAATGGTTAAATGACATATAATTGGATTTTATATTAACAATAAAGAATAATTATCATGTTATATTCATATTTATATCCATTATAATCATCATTATACCCATACAAATAATGTATTGTTGAGTAACAAATTACACCACGATGTGGAGATGGTAAGCCGTACAGACACACACATGATGATATAGTTATTCATAGAATGGATAAAAAGAGGTATGAGGTTGTCCCATAATTATAAAAAAATCTAATCATTTATAATATATTGTATTTATTACTTAATTATGGAAACAATATAAGAATATTAAGTAGAAGAAGAAAATAATTTTGAAAGAGGTAATAAAACAATTACCTCGTTTTCGAGTATCTCTTTTTGATTTTCACAAAAGGTAAATTTAGAATATATTTATGCCAAATGTGTTGCCTATAAGAGGTAGTTAGGGATTTTGGGAATTTTTTTTAACAGAAATTGGATGAGACAAGGGGATTGAGAGGTGTGAGTAAGTGGGTAGATGTGGTGGCCTTTTATAAGAGGGAGGAGGGGCACTTTAGGAATGTTTTGAAATATTATTTTTTTATAAAATGATTTTAGAATTGTAATAGTTTAAAAGAAATATATTTATAGTATAAGATTATTATGGATCAAAATAATCTCAAACAATATGTTTTAGACAAGTTTTTCAC
Source organism: Viscum album (assembly GCA_963277665.1). NCBI lineage: Eukaryota > Viridiplantae > Streptophyta > Magnoliopsida > Santalales > Viscaceae > Viscum > Viscum album. The sequence continues at coordinate 29,959,358 of OY728137.1, read as the reverse complement.
ACAAAATTAACCTTATCTTTTAGCTTTAACCCTTAGTTAAAAACATTAACTCTTACCATGTCTTCTTGTATTTTTATAATATATGGTTACTATAGTTACTATAAAATTCCAAGAGAACCCCAAGTAGATAAATAATGACATTTTTATAATTTTATAAGTCATTTATCTGAATCTTATATTTTAGGACTATTATATCATTTAATAAAATAATATTTATTTTAAAAACTTATTTATGTCAATTTTTAAACTATTTAGTAATTGATTTTTTAAAGTAATAAAAACTTTATTCATTAGAAAAAACTACATTAAATCAAATATAACATGTCATATTAATCCATAAAATTCATGTACGTACTCATAATAATCAAATTATATTTATTTTAATATTTATAATATCATTTTTTTGAATCTTTCATTAATAAGGTAATCACTGTATCATTATTGTGTCATAAATAAATAAATTTATTTAATGTATAAAAATTATAGATAAAATACCATGACATATGAATTTTTTATCTTTATAATGAATATTTATAGTCAAATAAATCCATTATATAACTCTATATTAAAAATTATTTAGTAAAAGATACATGTTTATGCTATATTTCTCTCTACTTTAAATTAAAAATTATAAAGGGTAATTATCACACCCAATTGGATACATGAGGTCTTAAAATTGACCCAAGGATGATCATGGTCGAAAATATATCATCCAATAGTATTAGTAAATGTTTTAGGGTAGTGTTATATTATTATAATATTATTTTTTACCCTTATTTATCAGATTTACCCTTTAACTATGGTAAATAAAAATAATTACTGAAGTTACTATTCATAATGCTAAAAAATAAAAGGTATATATTTACACAATTTTGAACTTATCATTCAAAATATGGAATCAATTTTTATAAATTCAAAACACATAATTGGTGGAAATTAATTTAAAATCAATCCTGTTGTCGGAATGAGAGAATGTGTTTTTAAAAGTTAAAACATTACAAAAATTGAAATATTTTTACATATGAATTAAATGTAAAATTAATTCTAGTGGCATAAATTATATTTAATGATAAAAATATATCCTATTTATACTTTAAAACCATTCATTATTAAAATTTAACCATATAAATCATTTCTATGAAAAAGTTTTTTTCAGTTAAAATTCAGTGTATTTTTACTATTAATCAAAACTTTAATGTTATCAAAAAAATATTAGAAATTCATCCAAAGTCAATATTTTTATCACTCTTGAAAATAAAATGTTTATGTTTTCTTATAAAAATTATTAATGTGTTAAAATCTTAATTTAAAAGGGGTTCACTTTTCAAATGTGTAATATTACCCTTAAAAACATATAGGTTTTTATATAACAAATAGAGTTTATTCATGCCCTATGATTAAAATATCCATTGGTTAAATATAAAAATATTTTATATAACATATATATCTCATTATTTTTATTACCAATAGTAATTCACTCAAAAATAAAAATATCTAATTTATAGTTTTCATAAATAATTGATAGCTAATGAATTCACAATGCATTTTCATAAGTTAGTTATACTTATTCCCACTAACCTAAAAGCTAGGCTATAATGGTAATTTTGTACTAAGATAATCTCACAGTTTGTTTAAACTCATGATTGTGTGCAACTCAAGCTACCAAATAATGAAAATTGTTTAAAGAAAATATTTCATAAAAACATCCAGGTGTTACAATGTAGCTATGGTGGACCTATTGATGTTAGAATTCTAGGAGTGGTGTAAATAAATCTTATGCAAAGAGAGAACCACATGAATTTGGTGTATGTGATCCTCATTGCAAGTGGTTGGTGTTTATTTATTGGAACTATCATGTTAGCAGGTTATCCATGTCCAATCATTGCATTTGGTGATAGAAGTATCATGGGATATAGAGTTTGATATTTTGGTTATGGGGTGACAATAATGATACTATTATAGAGGGGAGTATCATATTAGTCATGGTTTAAGGTATCTCGTGTTGGGAGAGATGTGGGTGTTATAGGAATAGTAGGTGTATGGTTGAGAGAGCGTTTTTTGTTATAATTATTTGGGTGATATCATGGAATCTTGTTGACCACCAAGGATTATTTAGGGTGAAAAATGTTATGGAGAGTAGTTTTTAATGACCCATGTTATTACCGATTGAGAAATTAGGAGGAATTTGAACCTTTTGTTCCTGAGTTGTTTTTAGGGGAAAAATTATAAATTCACACATGGGATAATTTGTGATAATTTTTTTGACCACTATGTTGGTCCCAAAATAGGGTGTTTACCCTAGGGAATAAGTTTATTGGAAATACAAGTTGTTCAAATTTTTATGGAATATTAATGTTTAATTTGTAAAATATTAATTTTTTCAAACATGTTTGTTCAGTGATATATTTTGAATAGGGAATTGGATTGAAATTTTTACTCTACTATTTAATCTAAAAGGGGAGTTTTTCTTAGGTGAGGCATAAATTCTCCATGGGTTCTAGGGCTGGGCTTGAGCCCTATATTTTTTTTCTTTTTTTCTTTTTTCATTATTTTCTATTCATTTTTCATTTTATTATTTGCTTTTATTCCCTTGGATTATTGTGTATATTGTTACCCCTATGGTTCACATGGTAAATAGAGGGAGAGGGAGAGAAGAGGGAGAATGAGGAGGAGGCACCACTTGAGAGCTCATTCAGAGGTAGATCAGAGCTCGTTGGTCCCACTACATAGATCTAGGAGTGAAGGTTTAACATTTTACACCCATAGGTAGGAACTATCTCTATTTTAGGCTATAGATCTTTGTAATGTTATCACTTTCAATTTTTAGATCCTTATATTGATTTATAGGGACCCTATGGGGGTTTATATATGGTTGTTTGGGGAGAAATAAGGGTTTCAGGAGGACTGTAGGGGGTTTATATTTAAGAAAACCCGATCACACAATGTATAGATCATAGAACACTTATTGTGTGTTCTTCCTTTCAAGTGAGGTGCGTAAGAAGGGGTTACATGAAGTGTGTATTTGGGACATGCCATGTGTCATGATATGAAGTGTGGCTGGGGAATGATTAGAAACCCTATATCAAATAACTTTTCTGTGTATAGTACATAGTCATACCCTGAGTGCTAGACATGGCCAGAGATTGTGTGGGGTACTTGGATTGACCTAGTGTAGGGCATATGGACAGGTACACCATGTGACTTACATGGTGTGTGTTTGTAAAAAATCATGTATTCGGGGGTATTAAACACCGAGTGGGATTTGGTACAAGACCATGGAGGACTTTTGGAGGTACACTGTAATGTCCCGACCTAGGAGACACTAAACCAGCGCTCCAAGATGGTTCACCATAGGACCTCAGGAATGCCTCCCCATATGGAAGAGGCTATCAACTAGTCATGAATGTATATATGTATATTGTACCCTCTTTATCAGAGTAAGACCACAACATAAATAATGATAAATGATAATAAATATAAAAAACAATAACCATGTATCACGTATCTAAATACCAATACTGGGTAAATTCACACAAACTAATACAAAAAATATGCCAAGTCATGTCATGATAGCTTCATGTGTCAAATGAAGACTCAAAATAAAAACACACCGATAATACCCAAATTAGGTCCCAACATCATGTTCAGTCCCCTCATCTATGTTCCATCCTAAGTTAACCATATATCAATAGGACCTTGCCATTATCCAAAATTGTAACCATGAATTTTTCTTAGGTACCATCGATGGACCGAGTATTGTATGAGTAAAAATTAGTAGGCTACCACCGAAAATGTTTAAATATATATCTAGTATAATAATAGTAATAATGTATGAAGAAGAAAAATGGAAAAATTTAATAGGTAAATGAATAAAACATGCTTCTCAATATCGATTATCAATCATAGGGGTTGAACACTTTAATTAAAAAATCCATTTATTAACCATTCCAACTTATATGCCAAAGAATGTTGACCTAATCACCATTACCATATCACAAGCACTTAGTACCTAGATCATTGTGCCAACACCCTACCTAAGATCAAGGAGAATTATGTCTATCATATCAAGTATAGTATGCTAAGAATCATGTTTGGACATCCAATATCATGGATAAGGAGTAGCATTCCCAAAATCCTTATCCATGTGTTGGAACCATCATGTCTATCATCTATAACCATTTATTCATTCCAAAATTCTCAAGTTCCAACATACTTGACCTTTTCATCAAGTGTGAACCCATTACAACATTAATTTATTCCCACAGTCTAATATACTCAACCTCTTTGGCCCAAATCCATACATAAACCATTTATTCATTGAACTCAACACTTAAATGTTCTCAAAACCCTTAAATAACATGAATATTCCACTTTTTTTTCCATTTCCCATTAATTCTATTTATCATGTTTTAATACATTTAATCATCAAGTTAATCCAAATTCCCCTTTAAGTCATTCTAACTTGAAAAATAAAAATTACAACAGGTTCAATCACATAATCCATCTAATTCATCATTTAAAAACACATTAAAATATTTATAAGGGATTAAAACAACCCATGGGTAGCTATATTCCTAGTTTCAAAATTATCCATAGACTATATGGGGTCCATGAAGGGTCACACACATCAATTAAAAGATAAAATTTATTTTATTAGTTAAGGACACAAAAAACACAGCAAGGAAGTTCCTTGTCATAACCACATATACAAGGATAAAATAAATACTATGGGAGAAATTTTATACACCGCCTACCTCAAGCTCCTAGATAAACACTCATCTGATCCTAGCCCTTGATTCAAGCTAAAAAACCAAAAACAACAAAGCTTATAATTCCATAAAAATCGGGTTCATAATTTTTAGAACAAGATAAAATAACCAACGATGATTCTTCCAAAAAATAAATGGAAAAAGAGTCAGTGACTTACCTGGGCATTTGATTTTCACTAAAAAACACCTAAAACTCACTATGATCGATGGAGAACTACCCTTAGAGAATTTAAGAGGGTTTGGTTTCCACCCCTAGTCGTTGGAGAAGAAATTGGTGTGAAATTAGGAAAAAATATTTAATCTTGAGATGGAAAAATGGTAAATTCCCCATTTTTAAAGGGGAACATGGTTTTTCCACACAATTTACCAAATTGTGTGCCAACCATGTAGTCATATCTATATAAAGGGAAACCAAGTTTAATGGTTTATTAGGAAGCCTGTACAATTTGGAAAGCCATGTGGATTCTATGTGGTTGGCTCTGTTAAAGACCACATGGTTTCCAGGGCCCCCAGGGTATAGTTTAGAAATTGTTCTTAACCCTTATCTATGGATCACAATAATGGTTCACATTTAGTACTAACTATGTGCCAACTGTGCAACATGAACTGTAATTAAATTTCCCCCTTTTCATTCCTTGAGCCCTCCGAACACTCTCAAGACCTTCCCTAATCCCAAGATACATCCTGTTAACCTTTTTTAAATGAGTTTAACCAAAATTTAAATAAAACATACCTCATAAAAATTTCAATATTGTACAACCATGTTGTGTATGTGAGGTATATGCTGTGTACTCCCACCTTGGATGTGTTTTTTCTGTTTTCTCACATTAGAGTTATAATTAGACTTGTGAGTGGTAAATTTTGAGTGTTTTTTCACATTGATCATGATGTAAGTTTTTTTTTTGGAATTTGGAGGATGTCGGGATGGTACTTTGGATTGTTCAAGAGTTGGAATTAGGTTTTTCTTGAGGTTCTATTTTAGAATCCTCCTTTGGGTTGGGTTGTAAGCAGAGAGGCTTGACTAAGGGTTTTGAGTTTGTGATCGAACTAGATTTATTATTCTAAGATGATCTATTTGAGGTTTATTTAGATAGTTTTTAAATATGGGATACAATGATGTCTTGGAAAAGGATATTTAATCTAGTTTCTTGAGGTTTGAATGGTTAAGATTATAAAATTCTCACTTGAGGTTTTAGATCCAATGTTTGAGGATCAGTTATATTGAAGCCTTTAGGTTGGGTTGTCACTTTATGATACATTGAAAATATGTTGAGATAGGTCTAAGGTAACTGCTTTGGATTCCATTGTTGTTCAATTAATGTAACTTCCCGACCTGAGATCCACTAATCTAGCACCATGATCTGGTTCCTGACACGGTCTCAACCATGTATCCCTATACACCATAGGATTCCAACTAAAATGGAGGGTCTATTGGTGGTATAATGGGGAGACTATAACCTATGGTTAGAGTTAAACACAATATATGTAAAGGAAACTTTATATACATCACATCCATATAAAATAAATAGGTTCTATAATATTAATTCATAGCTCATGAAATATCATACAAATGCGACATACATAAAAAACAAGCATATCTATAAGTCAGGTATAGTATCACAATCTCCAAAGGTAAAAAAAGAAAAACATGAAAAATATCAAAAAAATTTAGAAGTCTTGAGCTCTATATTGACTCATAGTTCCCAACTCCAATCCCAGGCATAAACTCAAGAATCATATATAGGGAACTTTCCCTTATCCAAACCTGAATCTATGAAGGCTATCAAAGTACCAAACAACAACCTGAATAGGGTGTGAGTAAAAATTTTTATTCCACCAAAATTTTTGCCTAATTAAAAACCAGTATATACATATAATGTATGATGGTGTTAAATATATTAGTGAAGTAGTATAAATAATAATAGACTGAAAAAACCAAAGGGACCAAGTTGTGCTTCGGGTCTCAAGCAGACAACCTAGGCTAATGCTACCTACTTCATCCAACACCTTTATATGAACACAGAGGATGTTTCATGGAATAATTTGGTTATAAGGTGTATCATTGAGGAAACCATGATCATAAAACCCAAAGGAATCCATGGGGATCAACCAACCATTACCTTCCATCAATTCCCAATAAAATCTAATAGTTGAGCCCGAACTCAAGAGACTTCCCCTGACACTCAGATACACAATTTGATTGTAATCTAAGGCTTACACCCAATTCATTATACCCAATATGATTGATCCTAATATGGGGATATCATTTCATGTTATTCAACTAGGGTACCCCTCAAGAATCCATGAAATCAATCCATGGAACTTAGTAAGTATAGGAATCAATCAAATCCAAGGGGGATCCACCTGATGTAATTCAAAGTAATGAATCTATGTAGAATCCACTATATTTCTCATATAATCCCATAAAATTGGACCCCATAGAATCCAAATGTGTATTCAAAACCTGACATTCAAATTCATCCCCTAATAAAATCCTAGGATCATCCATGGAATTCCTTGATAATATCAATCATTAGAAGTTTAAGGAGGCCCTCCAGGTAATTCTATACTTATAACTATTTCCAATAATTTTAAACATTTCATTATTCCACAATTAATATAATTAAAAATTATATAATAAAATACAATTTCAATAATAGGTTCAATTCACACTTCCAATTCAATAATCCAATCCCATAAGCATTTCGGGTCCCTAGAGGTCATCATAGGCATCCCACTTCCCATATTAAATCATTAATCTAGTAATGGAATCCCTAAAACTACCCTAATAGGTCACCCTAAATTACAGAAAAAGGAATAAATCACTTCTTTAATAGTCTCAATATGGTTATAACCAACCCAACCCGCTTTTCTAAATATAAGGGAGCTTCTAAGTCATAAAAAAGGCATCAAAACATGGCGGGAGAGTTTTGGGCACTATGGGATTGGTCAGTGGATTAGTCATTTCCACTCAAGTATTAGGATTTGATTCAAGAAGAAATGAGAGAAATTGAGAAACCATATAAAATCCATGAAAATATGTATTTTATATTAAACATGGAGGGAGATATTTAGAGAGAACTCAAAAGTAAGATTGAGGGCTAATGGAGTGGTAGAATTACCAAGGGCCTTTCAACCTAATGAACAAAAGAGGAATCAAAGGTGGAATGATAAAGATCCACTCAAGAACCCATGAGGAGGAGGAAAACTTTCATACAACACTCCCCCCCCACAAATAGGGAAAACATTGGGTTAAGAAAGAAAAGGGGGGTGAAGGGGTAAAATAAATTTTTAAAACTTTAAAAAAAACCTAGCCAGAACCCACCAGGGAGCTGGTGGATCAAACTGGTAGGCCCGTAGGCTTCTAGTAGTTGTCGCAGCCTACTAGAATCCCATCGGCTAGCTAGTGGACTATAACTAGCTAGAAGGTGGCACTGCAACCCTTAGGATATGTGTCCCAATATCCTCCCATTTCTCTTAGACACCTTTGGGACACATTGACCCCCTTGAGAATCTATTAAATTATAAAATAATGGGGTTTGGTAAATAATTAAAAGTTCCATACCTAAAAAGAAGAGATAGGTATTATAACCTCCAAACCTAAAGGAAACTCATCCATAGGCTACCCCATCAAATATAACTTGTCTTCTCAATCGCCAAGTCTGAACACTAGGCCCACATGTTCGATTCCCTCTCCCACATTTCATACAAGACATGTATGTGTTTCCCTAACACATGTAATATAGGAATATATTTTCCGTGAAGAATCTTCTCACTATGGTCCCTGATACAAACCAGATGCTCCTCAAAGTACACATCAATATCAATTTCGATATCATAAGTATCATGAGTATGATATGGGTCTATAAACTAACATTTAAGTTGAGATACATGAAATAAGTTTTTCAAGGCAATGAATCTCCATGGAAGATCTAGTCAGTACGCCACTGGTCCAACCATTTCCACAATCTCAAACAATTACACATACATGGGAGTTAATTTCCCCAAAATTTTTATAAAAAAATGTCCCAATCTAGGTGAACCATGAAAAAAACCCGATCACCCATACCAATCTCAAGTGGTCGATGTTGCTGATCTATGTATGATTTCTTCCTACTCTACATTATATCCATACTCTTTCAAATCAACTGGACTGTCTCTATAATCTCCTGAATGAGACTTAACCCAACCATTATAACCTAACCTATATACAACCAACATAAGGGTGAATGACATGGTATCCCATACAAATCCTCATAAGGTTCCATCTGAATCATCACCTAGTATATATTTTTATAGGAAAATTATAGCAGCTCCATATTATTCTCCCAAAAACTATCAAAATCTTGGACACACTCCCTCAACACATCCTCCAACACTTGAATAGACTTATTAGAATATCCATAGGTCTAAGGGTGGTAGGTTTTACTAAAAAACACTAATTTAATAACTCTTCTAGTAACCCCTACAATAATCGTGATGTAAACTGAGAATCCCCATTAGAAATTATGCTTTTAGGGATCCTATGTAGCCATATGATATCTCAGATATACGACCATTCTATCTCATCAACTACAAAGGTATCTCATATTATTATAAATGGATTACCTTCATCAAATGATCCATATTGACCCATAAAACATATTTCCCATGGGGAATCTTTGGTGATCCAACAACAAATTCCATGGTGACATCATCCCATTTACACTCCATAATAGGAAAAGACCATAGGAGACCAGCAGACCACTGATGCTTAGTCTTTACTTACTGAAAGGTGGAGCATCATGTAATGAACCCTTATATCTCCTTCTTCACACCCTACCACCAATACTAATTATGGATATCACGATACAATTTCATCTATATTGAGTGTACTATCTACTTGGAAGTATGAGACACCCTCACCAACTCCTCTCACATTCTAGTAGGCACCAAAACACACCCCTGAACATGGAGGATCTTTTCCTCATATATAGTCTAGGGTGGTGGTAGCTCCCCAACATTGAATATATCTTGGAGGGAGAGGCACTATGGATCAGATAGATTCATTCTATTGATTAGATAAAAAAGTAAATGAACCATGGATAAAGATTTTAGAATCACTAGATCCTAGTTCTCCTAGACCTACATATACATTTCATAAAAGCACCATTAGTTTCCACTCACAACATGAATCTTAAATAACCTGAGTCTCTGTATTATGGCAAAGAGTGTCAAAAATTATATTTCCATTCCCTAGTTTATATTCCTTCTCAAAGATAGAATACTAGAGATACTCAACCCACCTTCACTCTCAAAGGTTGTAGTCCCACTGAGTAAACATTTACCAAAAATTTTGAAGATATATATATACCACATACTGTTCTCCCCAGATATAGTGCCTCCAGTAATTCAAGGCATGAACAATTAATTCTAACTCAGGGTCATATATAGGAAAATTCCATTCATGAGGCCACAACCATCGAGACCCATACACTATGACTTGATACCTATGCATCAAAACTGCACCTTGTTTGATACCCGATGCATTAAAATATACTACATACTCCCTTCCTAGATCTAGAAAGATCAAGATCAGTTCTAATGTAATTCTCCCCTTCAGATCCTAGAAGGAATTATTGAAAACTTCCAACCACATGAACTTTAACTCATTTTTTCTAGCCCCATCAGAGGTGCTCAAAATGGGAAACGTCCAGTTTAAAAAATTGATAATATCCTATCAAGATTATGAAAATATGAAAATCAAAAACATTATTGGAATGATACAAAGAAACCAAATATATCACTTTATTAGGGTTAAAAAACACACCTAATTACAATATTATATTCCTGAAGAAGTTTACCAGGTCGATCCAAAAATGAAACTCTGAGAGATTAGCATAAAACCTATACCCCTATAGTGTGATAAAAATGATCTATAGGTGTTTGTATATGCTCCATCATCATCTAATAATACACAAGGATATCTTCCAAAAAACAACCATGAAATTATCTTGGTATGGATGGGAAAATATATCAATCAATGTTATAAACATTTCTATTACATTTTTCAAGCTGAATAAAATTAACAAGAACTCATAGAGGCCATACCTGCTTCAGAAATCTATACGTGGCATATCACCGGGTATCACCATAACATGGTGATATAATGATCTAAATTAATTATTAGAGAAGATCAGAGCACCCCTAAGTTGATCAAACATATCGTCAATATGTAGTATTATATATCCATTCTTAATAATCACTTGGTTCAGCCACCAATAATGCACACACAAACACAATGTATCATCATAATTCTTATAAAATAGGACAAGATATATCCAAGGGGATTTAATAGGGAAGATAAAATTCTTTTCCACTAGGTCCCCCAGCTGATTCTTCAACTCATGAATCTTTTTCAGGGCTATCTGATATGGAAGAATAGATATAGGCTCAGTGATTGGCATGTGCTTGATGGTGAACTCCACCACCCTCTTAGAAGGGAAACCCAAGAGGTCATCAGGGAAAACATCTACAAAATGGTGCACTATAGGAGGGTAAAATAATGTATTTTTCCCTCAATTAACCAATAAATGTCTAAAAAAATACGTTGAAACCTCACTAATATTCTAATGACTAAGACCTACTTGACCAACTGGCAAGTCACACTCTCCCTTGTGAACATAAATGGTGAATTTGGATAACACAAAGGATACCCATTGAAGATATAAGTATATGTGAGCTCAAAATGGAAACAACCAATAAATTTATAGACTTAGGTAAAAACCAATCATATCTACTATGAAAAGGTTCCTTAAAAACTGGTAACCACCAATCTCCAGAGAACAATCCCTACAACAATGAACTCCTTTAGACCAGACACCCAAAGGGCTGTCAATAGACATCACCCCATAATATAGACAACCCTATACCTTCCAAAAATATAATTGGAAATGAAATCATGTGAAACCCCTATGTCAAAAAGGATAGAAGCTAAATTAAAGGCTACCAAAATAGTAGCTTTCATGGTAGAAGGCCCATCATCCTAATCTATAAGAGCAATTTTTACTGCCTGCATCTAACCTAAACCTCATACATATGTCCCAGCCCACTGAAGAGACTAAAACTGACTCTGTACACCTCTACCAATTCTTTAACATATGAAATTAGTAAAAATCCAACTACCATCCTATCACACAATATCATATCCTAATTCAGGTTCATGAATGGGCCCAAAAAGTTTATCACTGAGTTACTGTGATGACATCCTAAAAATCCTTTAGAAATTTTCCATCCTCCCATTATATTGAAACTTGACTACCATATTATCATAGTGACAATGGTATTGAACCTCACTTCCATACTAATGACATAAAATTACACTACCTCCCAGGTTTCTCTATCCCCCATTTCTCTACTGGGACCCATACAATACTTCCTTCCACCAGATGATCTAATGGAATCCGGAACTACCCACCATGGACCTTGTACCTCTCTTAGATTCCTATTTTAATTCAAGGTTTGGTTCTCCATATCAGAGATTGTGGAAACATAGAAATCATTTACCTATTCCTTTATCTTCAAACTGAGGTCATACTCAAAGCATATTACCCTAGAAAACTCATCACTATCCATGGATGGAGAGAACCACTATAACGTAGAAAACCAAGATAAATAACCCATAATAGATAGACTCCCCTACTCTCATTGCATGAACTCCTAGGTTCTATAAAACCATAGATTCTTAGGTAAAAGTGGTTGAAGAAATTAGTATAGAAATCATTCCAGACCATACCCATGTCATGATCACCCCATATCAAAACATCCTACCATAATCTAGCATGGCCTTAAAGCATATAGGTGGTAGGCTTCACACTCTTCTTAGGGGGTGTCTCTAGATGCATGCAGATGGTGTGCATAGCCTCATGACAAGTCTCAAATGCATGGGAACCACACTCCCTATAAAATTTGGGTGGATTCTACAACTGAAACCCTTGAGTAATCTTAAAAATCATCTGCATATATCAAGGTGAATCCCTCTGCATAGAAAACATCACATGAAGTCAAATCTACCTAATTTGAGCATCCATACCCTAGAATTGTTCCATAAGTGCATCATAACTCTTAGCCTTAAGGAATTCCATCTAGTGACCTCATGGAACTAAGTTGGTTTTTAAAGATGAGACATTTATCTAAAATTATTAAGGAAAAAAACTTTGAACACATTACCAACGTAGTTATTGATATCACATTTTATGGAAATTAGTAACAAGAACAGGCTCCTAAAATCACAACCTGAGTACTTTCACTTGCCCCATATACCCAATATAGGGTTAATTCACACATAAAAGGGAAAATAATGTCATAAGATATGGTTAAATAAGATCCCAGTCACAAGTTATGAGGGAAAACACATGATAAGTTTATTTACATTATTTTATTTTACTTGAACCATCATGAAATTTAATCTAGATCTCATAAACCATTATCAATTATATTCATACAATTTTACTAATTACAATAAATTTAAAAACCCCGTCATTCTAATGTAGTTATACGATGTTTCAAAAAAAAGTTATAGAATAAAATTCTCCTTAAGTTGTTCTTGGAACCCCATTTAACTTCCACAAGTTCATATCTCAAACAAGCAGTCACTATTTCAAATCATTAGTCATATAAGGATTGGTTAGATTGAATGATACAATTAATATATATAGGAAAACATAGTTTAGGTTAATGCTGATATTTTAAATAACCAACCAATTACACAATACAACCGCCTAAGAAAAAAATCTATGAATTCAATTAAGAAATCATGAAAATTTCATGTAAATACCTATGTACCTTATATGATTCTTGATACACATGATCATTTAATACTAAAACAAGAGTGGAGATACCATAAGTTATAGCCTCTCAAAATAAAAGCCTCACTCTAGGTGAAATTAAATCATTTGTAACAAAAAATTCCATGAAAAAAATTCTCTCCCTATGTAACATGGTTTTTCCCTCATACATGGGTTTTACTCCCAAGCATAATCTCATTATCAAGTTCTGACCCATCCTATTCTTCTATCTACTAGGACCAAATAATAAAACATAGAAAAAATCATATGACACTATTTTGTAACATCCCAAACTGGGATCCACTGAACTGGTGCCCCTATTTGGCATACCACATAGACTCAATAATGCCTCCCCATAAACCAGAGGATACTAACTAGCAGCGAGGGTCTATAGTTGGTATGATGGGGAGACTATACCCTTCCATTAGAGTTTAACATAGTAGAAATGAAGGAAAAAATATATACATCACATCCATTTAAAATAAATAGGTGCTAAAATATCAAGTCACAACCCATAAAATATAATACAAATGTCACATAGAGAACGATAAATCATATATATAAGTCAGGTCCAGTACAAAAAATCCCCAAAAGTAAAAAAAGGGAAAAATCGAATTGATAGAAAAAACATAGAAGTCCCGATCTCCATAATAGCTCCAAAATACCATATCCCAACTCCAATCCTAGGTATAAACCCAAGAATAAAAAACATATCACTTTCCCCTATCTTGAACTAAATCCATGAAATTTTTCCAAGTACCAAATGACATCTCGAACAGGGTGATATTAAACCTCAGTAAGCCACCACCAAGGGTGTCTAATGTAAAACCAGTTTGTATGTGTAAAGTATAACACTGTGAAATATATAAGTGAATTATTAAGAAAAATAATAGGTTTTGGAAATCAAAGGAACCTTGTCAAGATTCAGGTCTCAAGGAGACAAACTAGGCTAACATTACCGACTTTGTTTTATATTGTTCTCTAAGGTGTCATGGACTTGCAGGTTCTAGAGTGTATCACCAAGGAAACTACTATCATGTAACCTAAAGGAATCCATGAGTCTCATCTATGAATTACATTCCCATAATTCCCAATAAAATGCAATAGTCAGGTCTAAAATCAAGGGACCTCCCTTGAAAATCATATGCATGAATTAATTAGAATCCAAGGCTTACTCCCAAAGAATTCCACCCAATATGATCAATAAAATATATCAAGATCATCCCATAATATTCAACTTTATCACCCCTTAAGAATCTATGTCTTTAATTTGTGGAATTCATAAGTGTATATATTACCTGAATCCAAGTTAGAGGCACCCATAGGCATTTATATTAATGAATCTATGTAGAATCCATTGGTTTTCTTAAGGAATTATATATCATTGGATCCCATAGAATCCAAAATGCGTCTTCACACCCTGACATTCACATACATCCTCTAGTGGAATCCTAAGATCATCCATAGCATTCTATAGAAATATCACACATAATAAATACACGGAGGTCCTCCAAGTCATTCAATATTCATAACCATTTCCAATAATTATAGATATTTCATTAGTCCAAAATTTATATAATTAAAAATTATATAATACAATCCAAGTTCACCACTGGGATCAATTAATTCTTACAATTATACAATCTAAGTCTATAAGCATTAAGGGGTTATATAGGTTATCCTACGTAACCATCTTTCCATATTAAATCACTAATTCACTAAGGGAAACCCTAAGACACACATATAGCTCACCCGAAAGCATGGTACAAGGTATAAACCACCTATTTAATAGTATCAACAAGGTTCTAACAAACCCAAACCATTTTTCTAAATCCAAGGGAGATTTGAAGATAACCACAAGGCATCGAAATAACTTGGATCTATTTTAGGTTGAGTGTATAAAAGGTCAACATGACCACAAAATCCAAACATACAATACAATGGTAACTCTTTGAGGGAAAAACATGAGGAAAACTACCATATATTTTAAGTATTCCACTTATTGAGTATCAAGCTTTGATTCAATAATAAATGAGATAAATTGTGAAAATAGACAAAATACGTGAAAATAGGGAATTTTTGTTATACATGATGGGGAAGATTTAGATGGACCCCAAAAGAGATATTGGAGGCCGATGAAGTGATAGAATTACTAAGGGTCTTCCAACATGATGAACATAAGTGGAATCAAAATAAGAATAGGGGAGATCCCCTTAATAACCCAATAAAAGGAGGAGAGCCTTTATAAGAAGTTGGTATAGCACACAAATAGTAAAAAAACCATTTTAAGAAATAAAATGGGGTAGATGGGTAAAAGAGCCTTTTGGACTTAAAAAAACCATCTAGAAACCACTAGAGATACATTGGGTCTCGTCAGATAGTTGGTGGGTTTCCAGTATCTATCTCATCCTATAGGAAACCCACTGATTAGCTGGTGGATTACAACTAACTATGTAGTGGCATTACAACCCTTAGGTTTCAAACCTCAGACTCCTCACATTCCTCTAGGACACATCCATGACCTCTCAAACCCCATTGAAGAACTTTAAAAATAAAAAATAAAGGAGTTTGAACAAAAATTAATGTGTCCATACCTCAAATAAAGATAGGGGTATTACATGCAATACCCAAGGATGGGATATATACCGGGAAGGCTGACTGAGGTTTTTCTTATTGTGGGATTTTCCCTAAGGTTTCACTTGTGATAATGATTCCACTATTGGGTTTATTGGTATTACGATTTCCATGAGTATGATTAAGAATTACCTTATAGTCATGGTGTTACTCTTGGATTTCCTTATAGGCATGTTGTTGATCGAGGATTAGTGGTGGGTTGCTGAGGGATACTTGGTGAAGTTTCCCATGTCGAGATTATCCCATGATTTAGATATGATAAAGTATATCCTTGTAGGGTGTCTTATTCTATCTTTGTAGATTCCCTTGTGGAAAAGTTATTGGTCATGGTTGGGTTGGGTGTTGAGTGTCTTTTTGATCTTTCTTGCATCAGGTGTGTGTCATGTTTTGTTGGATGTGATCTGGGGGATTGAGGGAGCCCCATGTTTTGGATGACCCAATGAGGGGTCGAAACCTACTCATTATTGGAATTTTCAGGTTTCCCTTTATAACCTATTGACCGATAATGAGATATTGATGTGGTTAACTTAGTGCTTTAGGGGCCCATGGGAGACTCAAGGTTTATTGACCATGATATTGTTGGTGCTGATGTTTTAGTATTTTAGATGTTGGGGTTGAGAGATGATGGACACTCTCTTTTGTGGAATTTGGATAAATATGTTTGAATAAGTTTCTACTCAGAAATTTGATGTAGCATGATAAATTTGGGGAATATCTGAATAGGGAATTGTCCCTAAGATTTATTTGATTCTCACCTCCATTGTCTAGCTACGGTTATATGGGCACAGGGAGATAACAGATGATTTATAAGAGTGTATCCCTCTCTTAGGACAATGAATTTTTTACCCAAACTAGAGGTTGGGTGTCCTTGGTCTTCAATGTTTTGAGGACCCAAGTTGTGATATTTCCCTTACCCATGATTATTTTATTGATTTGGTGAGTTTTGTCAGACTAACATATTCTGGAAAGGCTCTCTCTCAGTATTAGTAGAGTACCCATCACTAGTTAAGATTGTTATATTAGAGACCTAGATCTCGATAAAGTTTTGTTTATTCATTTTAGATTCCTATGATTATTCTCTAGGATTAAAAATTCATTATTATTTTGTTTTAGACGTTTTGGAGCTCATTTTTAAATATGGAAGATGAGATTGAAGTCATGTGACTAGGTGAGACATGAACTATAAGTCCTCTGACACAAGATAGAGAGGGGGTAGATTTACCTTAGATGTTAGGATAGAATTCACCATTAAATATTTTTTATCCCCTTATTTTTATATTTATTTATTTTACTTACATGTTTATGGTTTTATGACAAATATTATTATTTTCCAAATGGTCTAGAAATATCACCTGCACATTCACTTTTTATGCCAGTATAGTTAGGAACACCATTGAGGATGACCTACTGAGATTTATTTCTCACCCCCTATACATGCACCTTAGTGTGTGAGAAGACCACATATATTATTTCAAGCTGGTGAAAAAGTTTCACAGTAAATAAGGTGTGGGACCAGTGTTTCTTGATTGAGTGGAGTCAATCATGCAGATTCTTTGGATCATGATGGAGTAGTTCGACCATTGTGGAGATCAGGTATGTGGTTTAGATTGGGGTTGGTAGTGGATCCTTGTGAATTTTTTTTGAACTTGTTTATTAATTATATGTGGTCTCTATAGTGGGAGACTTATTGTTGTATATTTTAGCATTCATTGAGTCTATATGACTGTATGCTTCATTTCATTTATTATATAATGTTTTTGTTTTAGTTTATTTATATTGCGTACTTTAATGATTATGGATGTGTATGAGTTTGATTATTTTTTGATGTTTTTTCACTCTGACCAGAGGGTATAATCACCCCACTATATCTTTAATACCCTCACCTCTAGTTGGAAGCCTTTGGAACATGGGGAGATTCACTTGAAACCTTGTGGAAATCTAGGATGGGTGACGTGTCAAGTCAACCCAGGATGGTTCATTAAAATACTATAATGAAAAAGAGTGAGAGGAGAAGATAATGGATGTTGTATCTATTATTATTATTATTATTATATCTATATATTGTAGGTTGTTGAAGAAAAATTTTATGTAATATCAAATAAATAAATTGAAGAGAATATTTGTTGGTATCAATAAAGAATAAGAGAGACCCAACTCTGGTCATTCATATATATCATAAAGAGTTAAATAGTTGAGAATAGATCTCGTATAGTCTATCTTGCACTGAAGAAGAAAGAAGAAGAATAAAACAAAAAGTAAATATTATCTAGTGGAAATAAAATAGACTAAAGAAAGAAGAGAAGAAGGTTACTATGAAAATATTTTGCAAAGAAAGAATAAGAGAAGAAGAAGAGAGTAGATATAAAGACCCTGACCCCAGTAACTAAGAGATGGTGGTTACTGTATTACATTGGCATAATATATAAGACATGAAATCCCAAAGGACTGAATATTTTAGTAGTATTGGTAAAATATATGCATACTTTAATCTCACATTACATTTGAAAAAATAAAATACAAAATAGTTAAGGTAAATATTCTACATCCTTAAACTCATTCAGAGATTCCTTCTTCATGTCGTACGGAAAGGAAAAAAATAGGGGGTGAGATAAAATGCTCTGTGAGGGTCACTTATAGTGAAATATATCATGAGTAAATAAGGAATGATCAGTATGGCAAGGTCGATTACTAAAAACACATTCCATTTGATCAATAACTTGAGCATGACAAATAATATAGAAGGAATAAATAGTGATCAAATAATTCCATATAACTAATCACATGATCTTGAAACTTATCGATGGATATTATAACTTTTCAAACAATCACATAGACATCAATAACTAATCTCATAATGATGTAATGCATAATTTTTGACATCATAATCTTATTTTCAACTCCTCATTCCAAGACATAATACATAAATGGGCAAGGTCTTGACCAAATACCCAAACAAGTTTGTCTCATGAGACCTACCGAAGCATAAATGGGTTATAGAGGTCCACAAACATCACTTACTAAGTATAACACATTTATTATATTAAATAAGAGAATAATAATTCAATACATATGAAATAGTACTATCGTGGGCACCCTCAAATTATTAGTGTGATTTTGGGGTACTTAGGTGAAGCAGAGTGGCTGACCTAGGTCGTCTCTCAAAGGAGGAAGTGAATTAAAACAACTTTTTAGAAGTATTCTAAAAATAAAAGAAAAGAGAATAAAAACACTATTGGAAAGGATGGGGGTTGTTTATAGTTTATAAATCTAGAATATTTTTTCTGGAAGAAGATTGTATTTTTTTTGTTTTTAGTTTTGAAATGAATTTCGATTAAAATGACACAACAAGAAGATGTTTTTAGACAATATTTAAAAGACATAATCGATCTAACTCAACCTCTTAAATCAATTATTTATCATTATCATTTAAATTAAAATCCACTTAATTATTATCCCTTAACTTGTTAACCCCCTAACCCTATGAGAATTACCTTACCACAAAGATGAAGTGAATTAAACCCTAGGTTATCTTCAGAACATGTAATCGGAACACCCTACTTTGATTGATGTTATAAGTATAGATTATGGTAAGTGGTAAATTAAGGCACATATCAATTCTATAAATGAGGACTAATTTAGTTTAGGTATTATGTTTTAACTCTACAAATTAATCCCTTGTGGTTTTCAATTACCGGTTAAGGTTGCACTCTCACAGTTCACACAATTCCCGACCTCGCGTGTTTTGTGCTAACTATTCAATTGCTTGATTAGATTAATTTAAATTATAAAAATAAATTAATATATCATAATATATGAATTAAAGTATCTCATTTATTCAAAATAAATTAATGAATAAGGATATATGTCGATCGATTACTAAAAAGAATTACTCTTCCATGGGCGGTGTAGTCATCGTAGAAACGTTTTGCATGTGCAAAGGTTTAGAAAGGGTAGAACCCAATCACGTTTCTACTCAAGAATTCCAGACCAAAGAGGAATATTAATACAAGAAGAAAGTTGAATAAAACAGAAGAAAATAGAATAAATAAAAGAATTACAAATAAATTTATTACACAAACAAAAGCATTACAACACAAAGGAGAATAAGAAGGCTTCGTCGAAGGAATTCTTTCTTCAAGAGCTACCCTTATTGAAATGGTTGGATAATTGGAGTGGATCCACTTATCCTCTGCCCTAAACTTCCCAATGCACGTCCCAACCCCACAAAATGAGAAAAACACTAATTTAAAGAGTGGTTAGGAGGCTAGGTTCAAAGTGGTTTCAAGTGTGAATGGGGAATCTCGGCCAAATATTTTATGCCAAATTTCACCACCAATTTGACCACAAAAATGCGTAAATAAGCTATCCTTCCAGAAGTATTATTCTTGATAAAATGATTCATGTATATCCTCTCAAAATTGGGGCTTTATCCAAGCACCGATGAAGACGTTATGACCCAAATATAGAACCCATGTCCATTCTATCGAGTCCAGCCCACCATTGAATTAATGACCCATTTACTGCATCCAAATGCACCCTTTAGCTCTAGTGTCCTGAATAAAAGTTGTATAAAATTAAGTTCAGAACACTGTTACAAAATATTAAGTCCAAATAATAAGTATTAAAATATTTATCTTCAAAATACTACAATACATTTTAAAAGGGTAAAACTGGAATTTTCATTAAATTTTCAAATGAATGATCTAATACCAAATATTTCATAAATGAATATATTTAGCACAATTTGAAGAAATTATATCATTTATTATCAATAAAATATTCAAAAAATAGTGTTTTATCAACATAATAAACACAAACAGTTGTATTGAGAAACTAACATACGAAATGTTAATATTTCCCCAGTAAAACCGATCATTAACCATCCAGATAAAGAATAAGTATGGTATCATTAAAACATATACCCTGTGGATTATAAGATGTTTTTTTGTTATTTTTGAATATAAATACAATAAAAATATCATTAAAAACATTCTTGGAGAGAATTACCATTTCATTTTAAAATCCACATTTAAAAACTAAAAATTGTCAGAATATTAAGAACAACATTTTATTTGAAAATAACATTCTAAATTTATAAATAAAACTTAAAATAATTAAGTGTTAATGTTGGTGATATATTTTTTTATATAATTTAAATTAATACATTCCTTTCACACTTGTTTTTAAAAAATAAAAAATCTCCTCATTAGAAAAATGATAGGAATATTTATTTCAAACCATTTTATAAAAGTAAAACATGGGTAAAAATTTCGTTAATAAATAATTTTAGAATCATAAAAATATTATTTAAAACATTTTAAGGAATTTATGTATATGGAATAAAATGATTCCTGACCGATTAAAAAAACAATTTATGTTTTCTTTAAAAATATGATTTTGAAATCATGTGTACTTGAAGAGAGGAAAATGAAATGAAAATTTGCAATTTATAAAAGTAACCAAAATAAAATAAAATATATTAATTTTATGTTAAAAATATAAAATAATTACCCTGTTGGATACTTAGATATAAACAATCCCAAATAATGATGAGATTGTGAAATAAACCCTTACCACCGTGGTAACTTTCAAATCATAACACCCATGAAACAATGAACTTTGAATAAAACATTAAATACCACATATTATTAATTATTCATGATATAACATGAAAAAGGGATATAATATAAATCATATAAAATAAATTAGGTTTATAAAATTAAAATATTCCTCAATGAAGGAAAATTGAGACAAAATCCCTTACCCCAGGTTTGAATTCCTTCATATGTGTCTGAAACTCATGTATAATAAATATAGTTTTATTATAGATATATTATAGAATAATAATTATATATAAAATATATCACATACTTATAACCTTTTATCATTCATTTATTAACAATTCTTTATTAAAATCATTTTCAGGTGATAACTGCTTCTTTTTTCATGTATATTTTGGGTCGGTAGTTTTGGTCCTTGTACTTTGATCATTGTTCTATCATATACAAAATATTATTCATTGTATAAAGATTATATATATATATATATATCAAATAAATTTTTATTTAGAGTCATACATAAAATGTAGATATATATAAATTAATTACAGTATTCATAGAGATGGTAGGCTGTATGTACATATAAACACAGTTTTCACTTTTTGATGGATGATATAAAATAAATTTAAATAACAATTAATTTTTAAAATATAATTTTTATATCATATATATCATATATATTCATTTAACCTATCCTTATTACTATTCATGTAAAGCAGAAAATAAAAATGGATCACATCGCTTTGTGGAGGTGGTAGTACACACGTATATACGAGCGATGTTATAGTTTTACAAAAGATATAAAGGTAAGAAGGTAGATTTGTTTTTAAATTTAAGAAGTGTAATTATTTCGTAAATATTATATATAAACATTAAACCCATAATAATACCCATCCATAATATATCCTTATCAAAATTGAATTGTATTGCTATATAGAGATGGTAAGTCGTACACACGCACGAGTGATACTTTCACTTCACATTTGATGGAAAAGAGGGTGTATAACTATGGTTTAAAAAAATAATTTTTTTATTATATTAAAAATATTGAATTTATTATTTTATTATAAGTACCACATATTTATATGAGGTATAAGGATAAATAAATTTAAAAAGTTCAGGTAAGATGATTTCCTCTTCTTCAGGAGACCTCCTTTAGGTCATTTCTTATGGATCCTAAGGTTCATATTTTAAGAAGACAAATAACAATATGATGTGGATAAGGATGTTGAAAAGATAATTTTTTAGAGATTTTTTTCAATCTATAAGGATCATGCTGTGTAATGAAGATATGGAAGGGGTGTCCTTTTATAAGTGAGGGGAGAGGTATTCTTGGAATTTATTAAAGTATTAAATTAATATACATTATTGGTCATATCCAAAGAGATCCAAATAGATATAGTATGTATATAATATGATATTGAGTTTAAATACTCTCATACAATAAAATATTAACTATTTTTGGTTATTTTTTCACCCTTATCTTTCAGTTTTGACCATTCATTAACCCTTTTGATAATTATCATGATATTAAAGTTTTATACCCTTTACATGTTAGGAATATTACTATATAAGAAAAATAACTCATAAATGGACCATGGTTGATGTTTTAAACCATATTAAATTAATTTAGGAAAATATAAGATTTTTTTTGAATCTTAAATCATTTAATAAAATATTATTTATTATAAAATATTATTAATGACATTTTGACAATATTCATTTAATATGACTTTAAATACATAAATAAAAAGAGGTAATTGGACTATAATCCTTTAAAAATTCCCTAAAATTTTATATAAATCTATAAAATTCATGGGATGCATTAATTAATTCAAATTATATCACTTTTAATATTTTTAATTTCATTTATTTTATTTTTCTATTAATTGAATAAATACCGTGTTAGTGTTGCGCAAACATTTAAGATTATTATTTCATAATTAAAAAACAAAAATTAATTATATGACAAAATAAAATAATTTATATTTTAAATAATGATTTATAACCTAACATATACTCAATTTATCCTTATGTCAAAAATATAAAGTTAATAAAATAAAGAGAATTACATTTTTGACTTTTCTTTAAATAAAATAATATAAAGGTAAAAATATAATTCAAATGAAAAAAATATCATATAATTGAATATTTCATGATTCTGTAATCAATATATTCATAAAATTAAATTATGTCAAGTTTTAGGGTCATTTTCTAGTCCTTATCATATTATTTTTAACTTTAATTACCCAATTTACGCTTACCACAATGAAAATTATTTACTGTGATTAATATTCATAATGAAAAAAATAAAAGGAAAATATTTACCATATTTGGACCTCATTATTCACAATATGGAATCAAATTTTTATGATTTAATTTATATAAGTTTTAGTAATTAATTTAAAATAAAAATTCAAAATTCAGTGAAAAACAGTTCTTACAAAACAAAATATCCTTTTATGTATAAAAATGTTTTTATACCAAATTCAATATTTAAATTGATTAAAATGTACTTAGTTGAATTATTAATAATATAATAGGACTAATTTTACTTTTAAATATTATCGAAACAAAATTAAACTTTTTAAATGCTTAAAACAAAAATATAGTTTTTAATACAAATCAGTATTTGCCACAATCCACTAGAAAATCAATCTTTTTAGAAAAATATGAAAATTTTACCCTATGATAATTTTGATATGATTATTTAAAAAATGATATTATTTTTATAAAATACAATTTATATATGGTCTAGAAATTAATTATAATATTTTCTCATAGAGATAAATAAAAATCATTTTATGAAGAAAACATATTTCTAAAGAATAAAATAACTTTACTACAAATTAAGTAATTATTTTATAATAATTAATAAATGAATTTTTATTGGGTAAGTTATTTATATATATATTTCATATTTAAGTTAAAACTATTAATACCGTCCAATTAAACAACTACGTTATAATGTTCATATTTAAATAATAATATTTTATGGTTCGTTTTGGCTTAGTGTCGCATGTCATATACATTTTGGAACATAGTGTTCTTTTAAAATCCCATAGTGTTACAAGATAAGTAAATGTACTATGAGTATTTTTATTTATATAAAAAATAGGAATAAGAATAATAATAGAGGATAAGAGAAGAGAGGGGTATTGTTTTGTTATATATGATGAACTGAAGGAAAGAGTAAACCTTAGACTTGCTGATATAATGGTTTTGTGCACCAATATACATTCAAAAGAAAAAGTGTTACTTACATGAAACAATTTAATTAATATAGGAAGAATAATACCCATACAACACACCAATAATCACAATAAAGTACAAGAGGCACCTATGTGAAAAGATGCACTGAAACACTGCCTAAGATACTATAGTTAAATATAGGATTCGAGGATATACCCTACCTATTTTTAGCTCATCAGAATATTTCCAATTGGTTGTGTCATCATGTATTATTTTTTATTTTCACCAAGGATGAGCCTTTATTATTGAAATTTGAACCTTGTAAATCTCTTATTAGCTTTGTGTTTGTGTTAACTAATGAAGGAAAGGTAATAAAATGAGTGAATCAAAGATCTTAACAAATATTAGAGTTAAAGGGATAAAAAGTTCAAATTGGATAAAACCGCACCAACATGGATTCAACCCCTCTCATAATTGAGTATATCCCAAGTGTTCCTCATAATTGGTATCAAATTTAGGTTCACCACTATTTTTATTCTCTTTATTAGAAGATATTAACTTTTTTAATATTTGAGTCTCTTTCCAGTATTAACAATGAAATAAAACTTTTGGTGAAGATTCCTTTGCTTTAGGATAGAATTAAATATTTTCCAAGGCCATGATGAATAGGATAAATGAGGATTAAAATAATTTTAGGAAGTTATATCTCTTTAGAAAATAATAATAATTTTTAGTTTTCCCATGCCATAGAAACAAAGAAGAAAATTTTATCTTGGAATACAAAGAATAGGTGGTTCAAATTACCAAAAATGAGGATAAAATCCTACATCAAGTGGATCACGGTAGTAAAATGATCATAAGGCATGCGAAATATCTTGTAAAAAATATCTTGAAGAGAAACCAAGAATTAGTTGTGATAATAATATATCTATTTGTTCTCAATATATAACAAATTGTTCTATAAATAATTTGCTGCATTATTTTCTTGAGGAATTAATTTATTTGGTTTGTGTAATTTTTGAAATAAAGTATACAGAAATCACATTTATTTAAGGTCAAGTAGAGAACATAAAGAAATATTAGAAATATGGGGTTTTAACTTGTGTAAAGATATCCAAAAAATTCAAATAAAATGAAACAAAGGCTATGGATCTTGAATAACCGAGCTCCAAGTTTTATGAGTAGTGGGTCAATGCAATATGATATAAGGATGAGGTCTATAAACAATTTGAGAAAAAGTTCCATGCTCTTAAATAATATATTTTTATTAATAATGCTCAAGTAGATTTCAAGGCTAAGTAAATAATGGAGATTGAAACAATATTACAATAAAAAATCAAGGTTCATGAAGTGAATATTTAAATAATTAAAAAGGAAGGTGAAAATAGATTTAAGGATGCAGACGAAGAAAAATACATTCTCAAAATGAGATGCCTCAATCTTGAAATTAAATTTCCATATTTAATGAATAATCATGATATACCATTATAAGAAGTTATTATAAGTAGTACTGCTAACACACAATTTTACATTGATGATTATATTGATAAGATACCTCTAACATGTGACAATAAGATCATTACAACACTTTATAGTTTTTCTCAAACTTCTATAAAAGAAAAGGTACCACTATATTAGTTTATAATGATTTCTATGGAACTATTTTTATATACAATACATGTTTAAAATAGAATTCTATATTAGTATGGGTGGTGAAAAATTTATAGAAGTCTACCCCTATGTCTATGGTGGATTTAAGGAGTGTGTAAGTTGGTCTACAAGAACAACCCACCTAGTAGTAGAGAAAACCCCAAAATATAATGCTCCAAAATATTTAAATTCTAAACAACATGAAATTGAGAATTTAAGATAAAGGTTTAAAGGGTTTTTTTGGTTTTATAATATACTTCTGAACTGTGCATTGTATTGTTTGTAAAATCCTTTAAATTTTAAAGATTCAAGGAATCTAACTTCTAAAAGAATCCAGTTTATAAAGATGCAACATTCACATGATAAGAAAAATCTACATAATTCAAACATATTCAACACACTTGAATATTTTTATAAAGTTGGAAAAGGTGGAATTCAAAATAGTAGTTCATGATTGTGTTATCATGTATCAAATGCAAATAAAAATTGAATACCACAAGAGAAGAATGAATTTTTAGTTATGAAAAATGGGTTAAAGGGAGATGTAAGAATAAATTCTCCCAAAAAAATTAAAAAAAAGGATGATGGTTCAATCTTAAGTAATAAACAAAAGAATTTTAATAAAAGTGATTTATCTAAAAGGACCAATGAGATGAATTTCACTCTGAATTTTCCATGTGAATACTCCAAGAAGAATTCCAATTTACCCAAATACATTCTAGTCATTTGGAAAGAAGATATTGAGAAAGTAAGAAAATTAAAAGTGAAAAAATTAAAGGGTTTTTCTAGAGGAGAAGAATATCGTTCACATGAATAACTAAAAATTTATGAGTGTTTTTTAATAAATGAAAAACCTTATGTTGAATAAGTTCCATGTGAGAGATGAAATAAGGTTAGACATACTATAAGTGGTTGTCTAACTATCCTTCTAGCACAAGAAGTATTACTTAAAATAATCAAGAATGCTTTAATTAGGAAGGATATTTAAAATAGAATTTATCCACACAAAGATTACAAGTATACAAAGAGTATCATGTTTCCTAAAACCAAATGAGATCTAAATAACATATGTGGAAGCATTAAGAATGAGAGAACATTGTTGAGAAAATCCTCTCAACCATGATGTTAACGTTGAAAGAGAAAGAATATCCACTATGTTACCTTAAGCTTCTTATATTATATTTGTTCTTACAATGGAGGTAATTGTTGGTGAAGCATGTTCTCAGGGAGAGTTATTAAGAAACAAGGACTTCCATATCTTGAAATTTAGATGAATAATATTCCATCTTGGATTGATCCCTCAATTGGAATTCTAGAGAAAAAATATAATGAATAACTATAACATCCCAAACTCCTAATTGGATTGAGATTATGTGAAATTTATACATGGCCTTAGGTGACGTCCCCTAGATGCCAAAGGCTAGCAATAAATTCCAAGGGCTTTAATACAATCCGAGGATGATTTTACCTTTGAAAATAAAAACAACCACAATCAAGAAAACCATAACAAAAAACACTATATAATACATGGTAGCAATGTCATAAAACTCAAAGTAATACCAAAAGACAAAAATACCAAACTACACCATGAATAATATCAGAGTACCAAAGAATAAGACTAAACCACAATACTCAAAGACTCCAAATACACAACTCCATAGCTCCCAACATGCTCCATGCTCCAACTCCACTATCCTGCCCAAAGTATCACAATGAATCACAAATGAAATGAGATACTTTTCTTTTACACATGTCCTGATAAACAATATTTGGAAACACAACAGAGTAACCAAGTAGGGGATGAGTGATGAAATTTAGTAGGTTTTCCCCAAATGACTTCCTTAATCACGCTACTAAGATAAAACTAGTTAGAACATTTATATAAAATATTTTTTTTAAACCATTTAAAATTATTTCATCAATTTATGCCAAAGAAAAAGAAATTATAACCCAAATAAATTTTCCAACCAAAATAGTTTCCAAGGAAAGAAAAAACTATTTAAACCCATTTCTCAATTCCCATTTGGCATAATCCAATCCATTCAACATATCAAAACATCCAACCATTCATGAAACCATGGACCTCCCCATATTCATGAGTGGTGAGTCATCCATTCACTATGACGTCACTAGGTGAACCATTTTTTTGTGGGAAAGTTCATACCCTTATCCATCCCATTAATTATGGGGGAAACATCACACCCTTATCCATCCCAATGCACTTGAACACCCACAATCCATTATGCCCAAAACTAATGGAAAATCAACCATTTCAATCAATTTCAATAAAAAATTTATTTTATTAAAAACAATACCATCAAACCATTTATATGAATCAAAACAAATTATCATTTTAAAATCATCATTTTAAAATACATAAAAAAATCAATTTGAATAAAAAATAATTTTCACAAATCCACAAACCATCACTAAATATGCTTTCTACCATGATTTTCACATCAATTTCCCAATAAATTTCAATAATTTTAAATAATTTTAAACTAATATTTCAATTTATAATAATAGGTGTTGAGTGTGAATCCAATTTCCTTATAAACTATGGAAAAAAGAAGAATGACATTAATTATTCAACAAAACAGAGTTGAATCTTTATAAACCCACCTAAGATCTTGTTTCCAAACATCAACATAGCCATATCTCATCATGATTGGAATAAAATATCACATATATACCCCCAAAGTAATATATATATATGAATATAAGAGAGGCAATAAGAATATATATAAAGAAAACCACCAAGAACAAAGACTTACCAAGCAATATGGCTTTCAATGCACTAAGATTTTCCAATGGATCACTCCCAAGTAGAAGGGAAACGTGAGTGTTTTAAAAGAAATATCAAATAAGATTCACAATTTAAGGATCTAATTTTTAACCATGCATGGTTTAGGTGCACAGTTAGGCAAACCATTCACCATCCACTATCTCCAAACACCTTCACATAGTTGGCATACACAATTAGAAAAACTATGTTCCTACCATGATTTTACCTTAATTAAATTTTTCTTAGTTACTCTTAGGTAGCTGGAAGGTTTTTCCAAACCGTGATCCTAACCATGCACCTACCAAATAGACTCTATCTCACTTTTCACGATTTTCTATAGGAGTTGCACAATTTTTACTAACCGTGCTCAAATTGTGCACCTTCATAAAATCACAAAAACATTTCAAAAGCTCTCCAAACCCTCCCAAAATTCACAAAAACACTTTTTATACATAAAATACACGTATAAAGGTGTACTTAATTGAAACTAGAGATTTTATATTCTCCCCACCATTATCCTTTCCATCCTAAAAAAGTAGAAAACCACCATTAGCCTGAAAGAGTTTGGGCCGTTGCTCAATCATTTCCTTTTATCACTCCCAAGTTTCTTCATGAATCTTAACATGGTTCCACAAAACCCACACTAGACCAATGATTTTCCCATGTAATAATTTATCTTTCCTATCCACAATCTTCATTGGATCCTGTATCAATGAATCTTCCAAATAAAGGTCAATGTGATCCCATCGAATCACATCGTCTGGTTCAGGCTGATACTTATTCAACTAAGATACGTGAAACATATTGTGCACTCCACTAAACCATGGTGGAAACTACAACCAATATTTAACCTCACCAAGCCATTAAAGTATCTAAAAAGGGTCTAGGTATCGAGGAGATAACTTTACCTTCTTCCAAAAAAATGATTCCCAAGACTTGGAGAGATTCTCAAGAACACAAGATCACTCAAATAAAATAGAAATGACCATAGATGATGATCTACATATGATTTCTGATGAATCTAATACATCTCCATTCTCTTCTTGATCAACTAAATCTTATCCATTGTCTCTTGGACAAGTCTCAACCCAACTAGTGAAGTCTCACATGTTTCCACCTAATAATGTGAATAATGATAAGGATGACCATACAATGCTTCAAAAAGATCCAAATGTATCAAGACTTGTTAACTATTGTTATATTATAACTCCACTAATGGTATTTACTCCTCCCACTAGCCACCAAAATCCATTACACAAGACCAAAGTATGTATTCCAATGTTTGTATCATCCATTTGGAATGTCCATCTATATGAGGTTGATGAACCATACTCATTTTCAACTAAGTACCTAGGGATTGTTTTAAGGATATCTAAAAACAAGATGTAAACCTGTCATATCGGTTTAATACTATTGAAACTAGTACACCATTCCTCTTTAAAACTTATCAGATTTAGATTTTAGAAAAATTCTTCACAGTATGAGATTCATGAATAGGGATGAAGTGGTCCCACTTTGTGAGCTGACCCACTATCACCCATTTGGAATAGTGTTTCTGTACCATTCTTGGGAGACCTATTAGAAAATCCATGGCTATATACTACCATTTCCAAATAGGAATAGGTAAACACTACAACATATCCTCTGGTCACTGGTGCTCTACTTTAACCTTTTAAAAATTCAAGAATCTAGAAACAAACCCATCTACCTTTATTTTTATACCAACCCACCAAAACTGTGATTTTATTTCCTTATATATATATTCTATATTACCAGATAAAAAACCCATATTTAATGGTGGTAAATATAAATAATTTATTCCTAAAATTACATAGGTATGGATATATGATTTCAAAACCAAAAAACAGAACTATAATGACCCATACTTTACATACATTTTTATTGCTTCAAAATTTAAGCACACTTATTACAACATATAACAAAACCATGAAAGGACCGTATAGGTATAGTGTCTTTAGAAACTGGGAAACATAAACAACTGGTTCATAAAGCATCTACATAGTCTCCCATTTATTTCATCATATCTAGAGTCACTTTTGGCATATCCTACTTAATAACCTTCTTCCTGACATAGGGAAAGAAAACATACAAAATGGTGAGCTCAAATGCTCAGTAAGGGTAAACAAAAGAAATTTCAATCACATCATATTCATAAGAACATAACATTTTGGAAATCTTAACCTGCAAAAGAGATCATAATTTCATAACATGGGATAAATCATAGTAGTGAAATGTAATCCCAATAATCATAACTTAAAACATGAAACTTTGTGGCATACACACATAATCATAGAGAATCATTTTTTAGTAGTCAAGACTTATTGACAAGACTATCTTAGCGGACAAAGTCCATTTCTGAACCGAGTTCACTCCTCGTTTCAGTCCTGTTTCACTGAACCAGATTAACCTTCTATTCCATCCATGTCTATCTCATGAGATATAAATCTCTACCCAATGCATTTTAGGGATATATAGGTCCCACCTATCTCATAATGAAACCATTCTTATGTGTGCACAAAATCATAAATCATACATCATAGCATAACTCATGTAATAAAAATGGGATTCTTAGTCATCATGCCATCATAACACAATCCATATAAGATAAAAGGACATCATAAAAATAATTCCACAATAACATAATGAAACCAATGTAAAAATAGGGATAGAAACAGAACCCTATATTATCTTAGATGGAAAATAATTTTGATAAAACACTTGAACTCAATTCTTGAGGAAAATATCCTTTCTACTTCAAAAACATTTTCCTTTCTTAACATGTCATATAATTTTAAACTAAAAAATGTTGATTAAAAATAAAATTGAAAACTTGTTAAAGAAGCTTCATGGAAATAATGTTCTAAAAATCCATTCATGCCGTATAAGTTAAAAAAAACATTCTTCTCGTACTTTGGCCAGAAAAGTCAAAAAGCACCTCGTACTAAAAACGACAAAAGATTCCTTTCGTATCTTTTACTAAAAACTCACCAATGGATAAAATTGGATTTAAAAAATTGTAAGAGGATATAAATAATATTACATATTGAGGAAACATGGATGTGGATGATAAATATTCCCTAGTAAATTCTGAATTATAAACAATCTCAGATAAAAATGAGATTGTGAGATTTTCCCTTACCTTAGGTCCGATTTGCTTCGTACGTGTCCAAACCTCCTGTATAATGATTTAAATAATGTTATTGACTTATTAAATAATCTTAATCATTTTTATGATATCATATATGATCATATTCGTAGCTTTTTATTAGTAATATTTCATAGCTACTTGTTATTCGGGTGTTTATTACTTTTTATTCTTATGCGTGTTTTGTAGAATAAATTCTTATTCTTATTTTTAGGTTATAGATACTTCATTTACAGAATGGTATTAGTGTAATACATATCATATTTATTCATTAAATTCATTTATATAATCATTATGCATCAAGGATCATGTAGAACGAGTCGCATCACATCGTGGAGACGGTATTCCGTACGTACGCACGAGTGATGATATCGTTCCCATGATCGTGGAATTGTATTGGAGTGTATGTATACTATTTCAGAGTCAATATCACTTTAAAATAATCATATATAGTTATTATTTATACCATTATACCCATCCAAGTAAGGTGGTGGTGTAAAATAGATTACCCCACGGCGTGGAAACAGTATTCCGTACGTACGCATGCGCGGTGATTTCGTTTTCCATAGGATGGAGAGAAGGTGAATTAGGGTTTTCTAATATTTATAATAACATATAAATATATGAGTGATAATTATGTTATTAATTCATAATTAAACAACCAAAGAATAAGAAGTTGAAGAAGAAAGAAATTGGAAAGGATCGGTAATGCATATTACCTCTTCTTTGACGCGCCTCTTCTTAACCTCCTCTTAGGGCACTAGGGTTGGTCTTTGAAGAAGACCAGGACCTCTAGGATGTTTA
This sequence comes from Viscum album, assembly GCA_963277665.1. Classification (NCBI taxonomy): domain Eukaryota; kingdom Viridiplantae; phylum Streptophyta; class Magnoliopsida; order Santalales; family Viscaceae; genus Viscum; species Viscum album. The sequence goes on along the minus strand of OY728137.1, from coordinate 29,925,975 downwards.
TAGGTAAGTGGATAAGAGAAATTGGTAGGGGTTTTCCAAGCATGATGGCTCAAAGTGGTGTGAGGAGGAGAGGGAGGAGGTGCCCTTTTATAAGGGAGGAGAGGGGCACCTTTGAAAAAACTAAAAATATTATTTTATTATAAAGTCATATTCGGTTTTTAATAGATCCAAATTGATTTATTTAGAAGCTATGTTGGGATGGGTCGAAATAATCTCATCCAATAGAATTTGGAAAAGTTTAGGTAATTATTTTAACCTTATCATTTTGATTTAACATTAAGTTAAATAATTTCACTTTTACCGTGTCTTCTTGTTTTATTACACTATATGGTTATTAAAATTACTATAACCAGACAAAAGAACCCCAAGTTGTTTATTATTAATATATATAACCTTATATAAGTCATTTGGCCGAACCTTATATTTTTAGGAATAAAATAACAATTAATAATATAATATTTATTTTAAAAACTATTTTATGTCAATTTTGACACTATTTGGTAATTGATTTTTGTGAAAATCATAACAGAATGATTAATTCAAAAAAGGTTAATTAAATCAATACTGACATGTCATATTAAACTAAAAAATTAGTGGAATACATAAAAAGTATTAAATTACATTTATTTGGGTATTTATAACATCAATTATGTCAATATTTCATTAATAAGATAATTACTGCATCATCATTGTGTCATAAATAAATTAAATTATTTAATGTCTAAAAATTATAAATAAAATACCATTATGTAGGAAATATTTCTATATTTCTAATTAATATTTATAGTCGAAATTATCTTATGTATAACCCTATATTAAAAATGTTTTAGTTATTAATCTTTGATTTTAACTATTTTAACTATTCTTTAAATAAAATAATAATAAATGTCCTAGTCTAATCCAAGGGGCCTAAATGGTCATATTTTATTAATAAGGTTGTTTTTGGTCGAATTAAACTTATACAATAGAATTAGGACATGTGTTAGGGTAATAATAATATCATTTTTATCCTGAATTACCCTATTTACTTTTAACCGTGGTAAAAAAAAGTAAAAAGTTACTATTCACCAAAAATTATTTTCATCTCATTGAACCCTATTTTACTTACTGAAATCAACCATATCTCTCGGATTTTTGAAATTCAATTCACAGAAGTGGTAAAATTAAGTTTTATGTAAATTTGCAAATTCTCTTAGGAGGTGGGTAAAAGACTGTGAAAAGTTCAATAAAATTTTTATATATCTAAAATTATTATAAAATGACTCCAATGAATTACTTTGAACTTATATAGGTATTATGTATCAATTTTTACCTAAAATGAAATAAAATAAAATAAATAATTATTTAAATAAAAAGTCGGTTTTTAAATAGTAACCCAGTGTTTTCACTATTCATCAAAAATTGAAAGTTTTCAGAAAAATACCAAAATTTCACCCTAGGCTAATTTCGATATTCCGAATCCAAAAATGAAGTCCATTTTTAAAGATAAAATTTATAAAATTTCAAAAAGTGTGTATTACTATTCAAAACGGCTAGTTATAATAATATTTTAATAGCATATCGTTGTTTAGTGAAACTCGGTATTGTGTACAACACAAGCTATCGAGGAAGGCCACAATTGCGTGTAAAGCAAGCCAAGTTAGTGTTGTGTGCAGTGAAAGATTCCTTTTATGATTTATATAACATAAAAATAAAATATTTCTCATAGAAATACCAGGTGTTACATTCTACCCCCCTTAAAATGAATTTCACCCCCGAAATTTGTCACTTTGTAACAGACAGATGAGGATACCTTTCCGTCATCATATCCTCAAGCTCCCATGTAGCTTCTTCTAATTGGTGGTTCCTCCATAAAACTTTCACCAAGCGAGTGGTCTTGTTCCGTAGAACTTTTTTGTTACGATCCAGAATCTCTATTGGCTGTTCTTCATAATAAAGATCTTGCTCCAGTGGTACAACTTCTGAGCTGAGTACATGTGAAGGATCAGGTATATACTTTCTCAGGAGAGATACATGGAACACATCATGAATTTGATAGATATTTTGTGGAAGCGCCAATCGGTAAGCTACCTTCCCAACACGATCCAGTATTTCGAAAGGACCGATATACCTAGGGTTCAACTTTCCATTCTTTCCAAATCTCATTACTCTCTTCCAAGGAGATATTCATAAGAAAACTTTATCACCCACTTCAAACTCTAGGTCTTTTCTTCGGTTGTCGGCAAAAATTTTTTGTCGACTCTGAGCTACTCTTATGTATTTTTGAATAGATCTGACCTTTTCTGCCATCTCATCAACAAGATCAGGTCCTAATAGCTTTCTTTCCCCAACTTCATCCCAGTAAGTTGGAGTCCTACATTTCTTTCCATAGAGAGATTCATAAGGAGCCATATGAATACTGGAGTGAAAGCTATTATTATAAGAAAATTCCACCAAAGGTAGATGTTGATCCCAACCACCTTTTAATTCCATAGAGAAAGTTCTTAACATATCTTCTAGAGTTTGAATTGTTCTCTCATACTAACCATCTGTCTGAGGATGATAAGCAGTGCTGAAACTCAATTCTGTATCCAGAGTATGTTGAAGACTTCTCCAGAACTTTGAGGTAAACCTCAGATCCCGATCAGATATAATGGAAAGTGGTACTCCATGCAATCTTACCATTTCCTTTACATATATCCTGGAAAGATGATCCAGAGAGAAATCCTCTCTAATAGAAATGAAGTGTGCAGACTTTGTAAGGCGATCAAATATGACCCAGATAGCATTATTGCCTTTGGATGTTTTAGGAAGTCCAGTGACAATGTCCATAGTGATGTTTTCCCATTTCCATTCTGGTATGGGTAATTATTGTAACATCTCCTAAGACTTCTGTCTCTCAGCTTCAATTTCCTGACAAACCAAGCATCGAGAGACATATTCAAAAACATCTCTTTTCATTCCATCCCACCAGAAGTACTCTTTCAGGTCTCTATACATCTTCGTGCTTCTAGTATGAATAGAGAATGAAGAACTATGAGCCTCATCCAGAAGCTCCTTCTTTAATTCTGGTATGGGAGGAACACAAACCTGATTCCTAAACCTTATTATCCCATCACAATCAAGGTTGAATTCAGGAACATTTCTCACCTTATTTTGTAACTCTACATCTTCTTTATGTGCCTCTTTAATCTTCACATGTATAGATGGTTGAAAATTCATTTGAGAAAGATAATATTTCTCCCCTTCCATTATAATTCCAAGATCCATCCTTTGTAAATCCATAAATATTGGATCTTTTGTGATCCTCATCATGGATAAGCTAGAATGGTCTTTTCAACTTAATGCATCTGCCACCTTATTTGCTTTCCCAGGGTGATAATGAATTGAGTAGTCAAAATACTTAATCTTCTACAACCATCTTCTTTGAAACATATTCAGATCCTTTTGTGTGAAAATATACTTTAAACCTTTATGATTAGTATAAATATCACACCTTTCACCAAAAAGATAATGCCTCTAAATCTTTAATGCAAAGATTACCGCAGCTAACTCCAAATCATGAGTTGGGTAATTTTTCTCATGGATTTTCAACTATCGTGTGGCATAAGCTATCACCATATCATTTTGCATGAGAACACACCCCAATCCCCTCTTGGATGCATCACTGTAGATCAAAAACCTTTCTACACTATAAGGTAGTGTAAGCACAAGTGCACTGGATAACCTTATTTTCAACTCCTTGAAATTCTCTTCACATTCCACCGTCCACACAAACTTAACTCCTTTTTGAGTCAACTTGGTGAGTGTATTAGAGAATAATGAAAAATCTTTCACAAAACATCGATAATATCCAGTCAAACCAAGAAAACTTCAGATCTCAGTTACTATTGTTGGTCTCGACCATCTTTCGATAACCTCTGTTTTTGCTGGATCCACATATATCCCCTATTTTGAGATTATGTGACCCAAAAATGCAACTCTTTGATGCCAAAATTCACACTTGGTAAATTTGGCATAAAGATTCTCCTTTCTCAGGGTCTTCAATACAATTCTCAAGTGATCTTCATGTTTTTTCTTGCTCTTTGAATAGACAAGAATATCATCTATAAAGACTACCACAAACTGATCAAGATAGTCTCTAAAGACTCTATTCATTAGATCCACGAAGATAGCAGGGGCATTAGTAAGACCAAATGGAATCACTATAAATTCATAGTGTCCATACCTTGTATGGAAAGCCGTCTTTGGTATATCCTCCCTTTTGACCCTTAATTGATGATACCCTGAATGAAGATCAATCTTGGAAAAATATTGAGCTCCACATAGTTGATCAAATAAGTCATCAATGCGTGGGAGAGGATATTTGTTCTTGATAGTGATCTTGTTAAGTTCTCGATAATCAATGCAGAGTCTCATTGATCCATCTTTCTTCTTAACAAACAGAATAGGTGCTCACCAAGGTGACGCACTAGGGCATATGAATCCCTTATCAAGATTCTCTTGGATTTGCTTCTTCAATTCCTGCAACTCAATTGGGGCCATTCTATGATGTGTCTTTGAAATAGGTAAAGCACCTGGTACAAGTTCTATTGAAAACTAAACTTCACGATTTGGTGGAAGACCAGACAATTCCTCCGGAAAGACATCATCAAATTCCTGTAGAATGGTCATATTCTTAATCATGAGTTTCTCTCCAACCATTTGAGATAAATAAACTTCATTTAGTGGAATCAAGACCCATAAGATGGATGAAATTTCTAGTGGAAGGTTATGTTCATCCTTGCATCTATATACGATCATAGATTGATCTGGAATATGTAATGTGACTTCCCTTTGGCAATTGATATGAGCTCCATATAAAGAAAGACAATCCATGCCAAGAATCACATCAAATTCCACTATAGTAAGGATCACAAGATTTGCAGGAAGCACTTTCCCACAAACTTCACTCGGAGAAAAATTATAAACTTTTGATGTGACTATTGTGCCATTTGGATTTGTTACAGATAACTCAACATCTAATTGTTGAGGTAATACGGCGATACCCTTATAAAATTCTTCAGAAATAAAGGAGTGGGTGGATCCAAAATCAAATAAAACATTTTCTACTTTAGAGTGGATTTTAAGTTTACCTTTCACCACTTCCTTATCGTACTCCACATCACCGATAGTAATTGCATGTGAATTTCCTTTGTCTTTGGCCTTAAGAGTTTTTTGATGTCGATCATCATCAACAACCCTTGGATTAGGGCATTGATTGGCATAATGCCCCATCTCCTTGCACTTGTAGCATTGAAGTGTAGGAGGTGCATTCTGTGTAGCCTTTTCTTTTTTCGCATCACTAGACATATTCTTCCCATCATTGCGGCATTAAAATTCCCAATGACCTTATTTTCCACATTTGAAACATTTAATTGTCCCTTTAAGACAACTTCCTCCATGTTTCTTTCCACACTTTTAGCATAAGGGAAAACTCATCTTCTTTTCAGTGTGGTCTTTAGATTTTCCTTTGAATTCCATTTTCCTCTTCTTATCAAACCCATATGACTGATGAGTTACTCCAATCTCCATCTCAACCTTGAGATCACATCGAACGATTTCCTCGTAGCTATTGAATTCCCTTATGGCTAACACCCTTTGAAGACTTGGTTTTAAGACACTAAAGACACTAGTGCAGAAAACATTTTTTACATCATCATTTTTTACGTCGATTATATATTATCGACGTGATAATATATGAAACGTGGTTTTTTACTTCTGTTATAAAATAACTGACTTAAAAAATACGGTGAGTATATGTTTAACGTCGGTTATTTTAATAACCGATGTTACAAATCGAGCATGTTCGTTTTTTACGTCGGTTATAAATTAACCGACATAAAAAACCAAAGCGCATGGTTTTTACGTTGGTTATTTGATAACCGACGTAAAAAACACGGCTTCTGAGGCCTTTTGATGTCAATTATTTGATAACCGACGTAAAAAAACAACATGTAGAAGTTTTTTACATCGGTTATACAATAACCGATGCAAAAAACTGTGATTTCTAATGTATTTTTTACGTCGGTTATTCCATAACCGACGTAAAAAACCAACATGCAGATTTTTTTACGTCGGTTATAAAATAACCGATGTAAAATAATCCGTATGTAATACATTTATATTGTCGGTTATTATAATAACTGACGTTATAAATGTAAAAAAATAGTTTGTAAAGTCGGTTATTAAATAACTGACATTATAAAACATTTAAAAAATTAACAAGCCCCATGGATTGTCATTTATGATTTCTCGATCGACAGTTCGGCAGCTCGTCTCTCTCGCACGGTAAACCCTAATCGGATCGTCGATATAGCTACATTAAACTCATTTTGCCTTCATCGTTTATCATCTTTACTCTACTCGGATCTATCATCTCAACTCGCAACACTCAAGTAAGCCTTCCACGAATTTATTTCGTTCGTTTTTTTCCCGGATAGTCTATATTTATGTTTTTCAATTTCTGTGTTTAAACTAGGTAAGATTCTTCCATTTCGAACCCTCTTACCACTTTTTGCCATCATCATCTTATTTATCATCCCAAGATCTATTAGATCGACTCGCAATATTCACGTAAGCCTCAACTACATCTATTTAGTTTGTTTTTGTTTCACGAATGCCCGACATTGGTGGTAATTTTTGTTGTCATTGACAACTAATGATCTCATTCACCTATATTACTGCATAGAATGTTTATTGATTAAATGTAAGAATTTGGAAATGATATTTCATGTGTTGTTGCTGCTTATGTTTATCCTATTTTATATGAGAATCTATTAGACATATAATGTAATGGCTGTTGACCTCTATGGCCTATCGATGCGTCGCTATGTCTCATGATTCCAAATAAATATGGCTTCTGCTGAGGGATTACCCTAGTATTTTTTGAGGCCTTGGCCAATGCCTTGACAATATGTTTAAGATTTATAGAATTATCCATTACCTCATTATGATATTAGTTATTGAGAAAACTTGTGATCATTTGACTAGTTGAATATCATTGGTTATTTTTAATTATCATACGATCATTTAAGTAGCCATATTTAATAATATTTAATTCCATCTGTTTCATGCTGAAGTATATATTAAATGCATGTGTTTTTAGTTGTTCACCATGCCTAGTTTTTATATGTAAACCATTGTTTGGGGGGTTATCCGGGGGGTGGGGGGCTGTCCAGAGGGTTGGGGGGTGTCCAGGGGGTGTCCAAGGGGGTGGGTGGGTGTGGGGGGCTGTCCAAGGGGGTGGAGCCTGTCCAGAGGGTTTTGGGGGTTGTCCGGGGGGGGGGGGGTGTCCAAGGGGGTCGGGGGTGGGGGTGGTGTCCAGGAGGGGTGGGGTGCTATCTGGAGGGGTGGGGTGCTATCCAGGGGGTGTGGGGGGGGGGGGGGGGCTTTCCAAAGAGTTGGGGGGTGTCCAAGGGGGTAGGGGGTGGGGGGTGGTGTCCAGGAGGGGTGGGGGGGGGGGGGTGCTATCTCGAGGGGTGGAGGGCTGTCCAGGGGTGGGGGGCTGTCCAGAGGGTTGGGGGGGGGGTGTCCAAGGGGGTGGGTGGGTGTGGGGGGCTGTCCAAGGGGGTGGGGTCCTGTCCAGAGGGTTTTGGGGGGTTTTCCGGGGGGTGGGGAGGCTGTCCAGAGGGTTAGGGGGTGTCTAGGGGGGGTGCCCAAGGGGGTAGGGGGTGGGGGGTGGTGTCCAAGAGGGTGGGGGGTGCTATCTATAGGGGTGGGGGGCTATCCAGGGGGTGGGGGAGGGGGCTGTCCAGAGGGTTGGGGGGGGGGGGTCCGAGGGGTGTCCAAGGGGGTGGGTGGGTATGGGTTGCTGTCCATAGGGGTGGGGGCCTATCAGAGGGTTTTGGGGGTTGTCCGGGGGTGGGGGGGGGGGTGGGGGGCTGTCCAGAGGGTTGGGGGGGGGGGTGTCCAGGGGGTGTTCAAGGGGGTAGGGGGTGGGGGGTGGTGTCCAGGGGGGTGGGGGGTGCTGTCTAGAGGGGTGGGGGGCTGTCCAGGGGGGTGGGGGGCTATCCAGAGGGTTGGGGGGGGGGGGTGTCCAGGGGGGTCCAAGGGGGTGGGTGGGTGTGGGGGGCTGTCCAAGGGGGTAGGGGCCTGTCCAGAGGGTTTTGGGGGTTGTCCGAGGGTTGGGGGTGATTCCCATAGATTTTTTTATATTTCAAAATTAGTTTACATTCAAATTATGATTTTTTTCATATAAAAATATATTTGTCTTATCTTAAAAATATATATATTTTTGATATTTGTTATAGGTAATAATGAGTCAAAGTTGGATTACGGCACATCAAATGAGAAATGAATTTGAGGAAGGTGTTGATGCCTTTTTGGAATTTTCTAAAAGAAATGTTCCAAGTGGTGACATTTTTTTTCTGTCCATGCCTGAAATGTTTGAATATGAAGAAGTTGAAAAGTAAAGAGATAAAAGATCATCTGATTTATCATGGTTTTAATCCGAGTTACAGCCCTTGGATTTGGCATGGTGAAACTGGACGGAATGTCACTGATGATGATGATTCACAAGATGGTAACTCCGATGGAATTGAAGAAATGATTCGCGATATTGTAGCAGAACAAATTGAGATAGAACTAACAGTTGCGCGTCTATATGGTGATGCTGAAAAACCATTATATCCTGGTTGTACAGATTTTACGGTTTTTTTAGCGGTTTTAAGATTGATTAACCTGAAGGAAAAACATGGATGGAGTGACAGAAGTTTTACAGAGCTACTACAATTGATGAAAGACATTCTTCTAAAAGATAATGATCTTCCAGATTCACATTACATGGCCAAGAAAATATGATGCCCGATGGGATTGGGATACAAGAAAATACATGCCTGTCCAAATTACTACATTATATATAGGAAGGAATATGAATTTTTGTCAGAGTTTCCTAAATGTGGGACATCATGGTATAAGGTGAAAGAAAAATCACAGACTGATGTAGAGATTACAAAGCTCCCTGCAAAGGTATTTTGGTATCTTCCTATAATTCATCATTTCAAATGTTTATTTGCTAATTCACATGATGCAAAAAAGTTAAGATGGCATTCTGATGAGCAGTATGTGATGGAAAAATATGTCATCCAGCTGATTGTCCACAATGGAAGAAAATTGATGCGCAGTATTCTATATTTGGAAATGAAATTAGAAATCTAAGACTAGGGTTGTGAACAAATGGAATGAATCCATACCGAACCCTCAGTAACACACATAGTTCATGGCCTGTTTTATTGGTAATTTACAACCTCTCCCCTAAAGCTTGTATGAAGCACAAATATGTAATGTTGAGTATAATGATCTCTGGTCCAAAGCAACCCGACAATGATATTGATGTTTACTTGTCACCGTTGATTGATGATTTGAAACTGTTATGGGATGATGGTATTAGGGTGTATGATTCTTATAAAATGGAATATTTTCAACTATATGCAGTGCTTCTGTTCACTATAAATGACTTCCCAAGATATGGAAATTTGTCTGGATACAGTGTTAAAGGGAATAAAGCATGTCCAATTTGCAAAATACAGATGTCATATTGTCAATTGCATCATAGGAGGAAAATAATGTACACGGGTCATCGAAAGTTTTTGCCTATAGATCACCCTTATAGAAGACTAAAAAGGGCATTCAATGGGTCACAAGAATTTGATACTACTCCAAAACCTTTATCCCCTGATCTGTATTTTGAGAGGGTGAAAAACCTTGATGTGACATTGGGAAAGACACAGAAATCTGGTAATGATAGACATATTTGGAAGAAAAGGTAAATATTTTTTGAGCTACCATATTGGAGGTATCATGGAGTTAAACATAATATTGATGTCATGCACGTGGAGAAGAATATCTGTGATTGTTTGATTCGAACATTGTTAGATATTAAAGGAAAGACAAAAGATGGGTTGAATGCAAGATTATGCTTACTATCAATGGGAATACGTTTGGAGTTAGCTCCCACTCCTAAAGGAAGACGAACATTTCTTCCCCCCGACTTGTCATACATTATCGAAGAGGGAGAAAATTAGATTCTATCAGTGTATTCATGATATCAAAGTGCCTCAAGGTTATTCTTAAAATGTAAATTTTTTTGTCTCATTGAAGGACTTGAAGTTGATAGGTATAAAAAAACATGATTGTCACATCATGATGCAACAAATTCTACCAGTTGCATTGCGTGGAATATTTCCCATTCGTGTCAGAAAGACTATAATGAAGTTGTGTTATTTTTTCAATTCAATTTGTAACAAGGCGATTGATGTGAATGCTTTGAACATTTTGGAAAAGGATGCAATTTTTATACTTTGTCAATTGGAAATGTATTTTCCTCCAACTTTTTTTGATATAATGGTGCATTTAATGATTCAACTGGTTCGAGAAATAAAGCTTTGTGGACCTGTATATCTTTGTTGGATGTATCCTTTTGAAAGGTATATGAAAATATTAAAGGGGTATGTTAAAAATCCATATCAACCTGAAGCCTCCATTATTGAAAAGTATATTTCTGAGGAGGTAGCAGGGTTTTGTACAAGCTACTTGGCTGCGGCGCAACACATAGGTTTGCCTCCATCTCACCACGAACGAGTTAATAATGAGGGAAAGGGGATGCGTGGCTTCAAAGTCAAATCATTTTCAGCTGAACAGATGAAGAAGTTATAATCATACATCTTGAATAACATATTTGATGCTCAACTGTATATCACATTGCATATTAATGAGTTGAAACAATGTCATCCAAAGAAAAAAGAAATGTGGATTTTGAATGAGCACAACAAAACTTTTTTGTCATGGATTAAAAAGACTTTGCTTGGTAGATCAGATGTATTAGAGACATTAAAATGGATAGTGGGTGGTCCATGTTTAAATGTGATAACATGGTCCGGTTATGAAATTAATGGTTATACATTTCATACGAAAGCTCAGGACAACAGAAGTGCAGTTCAGAATAGTGGTGTATTGGTGTTTGCAGAAGCAATGAATTTTTCGAGTGCTAAGGACAAAAACCCAATTTCTGCATCAAGTGCATATTATGGAGTGATTGAAGACATATGGGAGGTTGATTACATTAAAATTAAACTTCTTGTTTTTAACTATAAATGGTTTATCAGTAACAACAGTGTCAGACATGATGAATTTGGAATGACACTTGTTAATCTGAATAGATTGGAAGACACAACTGATTATTTTATAATGGAAACACATGAAAAACAAATTTTCTATGTAGTAGATCAATCAGATATGCAGTGGGCTATTGTTTTACAAGGGAAAAACAATATGTTGGTGAGGATGAACTTGATGAAGATGCTGATTTATGTGAGATCCCTACTTCCATGGAAAGATTAACAGAACATAATGATGAGCATGTAGAAGACATGGTTTTTTACATAAGGAACCATCACAATGAAGGAATTTGGGAAAACAATCCATTTATACATTCCTAAAATTACAGGTAACATATTTTTATTTCTTGTTTACATTTATTTTTTTCATAAATGTTAGATATTGTAAGTTTTTTATTTATTAAAACATGTTTTAAAACAAAATAAGTATAAGTTTTTGTTTGTTTAGTTTACTTTATCATGTTTATAACCATTACATGAATTATATATCTATTATTTTTGTTTAGTGACAATTACTTTACCATGTTTACCATGTTTACCATGTTTACCATGTTTACCATCTTGACCATCTTGACCATATTGACCATCTTGACCATCTTTACCATTGTTTAACATGCTTACCATATTACCAATTTTTACTATTACATAACTTAGTACACTTTTCTATTTTCTGATTACAGTAGTTTTAAAATATTTGAATTTGTATATTTGTGAACTAACGTTTGTTTTTTTGATTTGAAGGATAATGACAGATCATTCAGTTGATCAACCACATGATTCTGGAGATGAGCATATTGCTGGTCATTCCTCTGGGGATGAACATTCACATGCTCCTATTATGACAAAGATTTCAAAGGTTGGTAAATGTGGGTGCACACGTTTACCAAAATTATCACTTTCCTGTATGCAGGATCAGAGGATAGTCGTTGATTTTGATGATGATGATATTCCTAGAGGTCCGAATGCAAAAGATTTTAAGAGTTTTCTAGCACTCAGGCTAAGAGAAAAGTAAGCATTCTGTATGATGACTGGAGAAGTGTGGATAAAGCAATAATCTCTCAGTTGTGAGAGACGATTTTGGTAAGATCTTTTGTCATTGTTTGACTATTATTTTAATGTTTCTAGTATATATAATATGTTTAACCTCTTCTTTATCATATGACATTTTATATTCTTGACACTGGAGGAGTTAGGAAGAAATGATTATCGTTGGCTGCCAGGAGATGGAGGGATTTCAAATCAACCCTCTCATATGATTTCATTTATGGTCATAGGAGTCATGACAATCCATGTCGTATATATCCTTTTATAGATGAAGAAACATGGAGACAGTTTTTTGAAAGTAGAATAAAAGAGTCATTTGTGGTAAGGGAAATGTAAACTTTTATAAACATTCTTATATAAATTATTTTATTAATGTTTTGTTAATGATTTCTTATTCTTAATTTATAGCAAACAAGGAAAGCTCATCAGGAGATCCAATCTAAAAATGTATACCCTCATAGATTATCTCAGGGAGGGTATGCATTATTGGAAGAACAAATGATGGCGGAAAAATTTCAACAACTAAGAGCTGAGGGTTCAAGCTCTGGAGAGGTGGCACCTCCATTCCCTCCATCTAGACATGAAAAATGGAAGAGAGATCAGAATGGAAAAAAGGGAAATATCTTTCAGAAGAATCGAGAATCGTAGCTGAGAGGATTGTAAGATATCTATTTTATTTATTTAAGTTAACTATTTTCTTCATATAATTTCAATCATTACAGAAATGTTCAATTAATTAATACAAGACTCTCTTAAGGAGCAGAGTTCATAGGGGGCATTTACAGCTACTGGGAGGGAAGATATTTTATCTGTAGCATTGGGAAGGCCCGAACATCCTGGTCATGTAAGAGGATATCCAGAAGGTGTATCGGTAAGAAAAGTGTTGCCACGTTCTTCAACTTCTAATGTTGAGGGGTTTTATAAAAAAAATAGAGTCCTTGGAGGCTGAAGTTTATAATATTAATGCAACTATGGAGGACAATATTAGAGCATCGGTGAATTCTATGTTGGCAAAAATGCAAAGAAAATTTCAGACTGTAGCTCCCACTCCTCCACCTCCCCCTGCAGACCCCATTATTTATCCTCCACCTCCGGTAGTAGCTCTCACTCCCCCACCTCAGCCTGCATACCCCATTTTTTATCCTACTCCTCCGCCGCAGCTTCCTACTTATTGCGAGTTTTATGTTGATGATTCTCAACATCATATAATAGTATATGGGTTGGTATATTGTATAGAAGATACACTTCATCATCAACAATTAGAGGTAGAGAATCATAGGGTCATTGTACAGGATATTATAGATAGATCAGCTAGGGTACCATTACCTACAGATGAGGTGGCGATAGTTGGACAGAGTATTGTCCATTTTTTAATTTGGATATCCATATATCTTTGACTCATTACCATAGAGGTATGAATGTTATATCTTTTATTTTATTTTATTTATTAAAGTTGTTTTATCATTTGAAAACTAATATATTTTTCAATTTATTTTTACAGGAATACTTCAAAGGTAAAGAAATACTGTATAGACAACAACAAAGACAAATGACTATGACATCAGATACAGATTCTAGTAGTCTTGACAGATTGTCAAGATATTCAAATTTTTTGGTGGGTCATTATGAGTTTCCAATAGAAGCTCATGTTTGTGGACGTGAAATAAGTGTGGGGATTATGAAAACTGATATCATGGAGCTTGTTACTGGAGATAAGTTGGGCATCAACGTGGTGCAAATTTTTTCCATGTAAGTCTTAACACCTTTTCCCTGCATTATATTTTTTAAAAATGCATACTTATGTATGTTTTGTGTTAGGTATATTTATAAAATTTGTGAGAGGAATGAGCGAACATATGTATATGGATTCATGGACCCACAATTTATTTCCCCTGAAGCATGTGCATTGAATGAGGAACAAATAATGGTTTATATTGCTGAAAGACATGAAAAGAAAATAGTCACATAATGTTGGATGATTCCTTTTTGTGAGAGGTATGAAACACATTTCTCTCAAAGAGTTAATTATCTTTTAACATAAAAAACCACTAACGTTAAATTTCCTTTTATCAGTGATCATTGGATGTTAGAGGTTTTTTTCCCAAGGGAGAAAGCACTTTATTGGATATGCTCTGTCCATGATGATGTGCGGGAAAGTTTTAAGAATATATTGGAAAAGTAAGTTTTAATTTCTCAATAGTTTTATATATTATAATGAATTTTAAATTTAACCCATTCATATTATTTTCTAATAGTGCATGAGCCTACTTTCGAAAAAACACAAAGAAAAGGAGTGCAAAGATCAAATATGTAAATACGAAGGTAAATATCCATTTATAATTTTTACTTTTTGATTTATTGCATAAAAATAATATATTTAATTTACACTCATTCAAACAGAATTTTCATGAACAACAAGGCGTCATCGAATGCGGATATTATATGTTAAGATTTATGTATGAAATAATAACAACTGGGACAATTGTGAATTTTGACCTGGTACAATTTACTCTTAAAAATTTCCATAATATTTCAATTTGATTTATTTATTATACACGTTAACTAATTTCCTTTTCATTTGTAGCTTTTTGATGACCCTCAACCCTATACTGCTGAAGACATCAAACACTTACAAGTAGAGTGGTCAAATTATTTTATAGGTTTGATTGAATTTTAGTTGTTTGTAATGTAAAATGTAATTTTGAATATTGTCGTTGTAATTGTGTATTTGGTAGTTGTTTAGGTTGGATTTAGTTTTTTTGAAGTTAACAATGTAAGTTTTGAATGTTATATATGTGAATGTTTAATTTTTCTCTACTTCTTGTTTTGATCTACTTATGATGGTTTTTCTAGTATGGATTTTGGTCTGGGGGGAGGGGTTCCAAGGGTGTGGGGGGGTGTTCAGTGGGGTTGGGGGGTGTCCAGGGGTCTGAGAGGGCTGTCCTGTGGGGTGGGGGGGCAGTCTAGGGGGTGAGAGGGCTGTCCAGGGGTGTGGGAGGGTTGTCCAGGGGTGTGGGAGTGCTGTCCAGGGGGTGGGGGGTATACATGAGGGTGGGGGGGGGGGGGGGGGGGTTGTCCAGGGGTGTTTGGGGCTATCCAGGGGTGTGGTGGGGGCTCCAATGGGGTGGGGGAGGGATTTTTAGGGGTGGGGGGGGGGGTATACATGAGGGTGGGGGGTTGTCTAGGGGTGTTTGGGGAAGTCCAGGGGTGTGGTGGGGGCTGTCAAGTGGGGTGAGGGGGTGCTGTTCAGGAGGGTGGGTGGGGGGTAGTCCAGGGGTGTGGTGAGGGCTCTAATGGTGTGGGGTTGTCAAGTGGGGTGAGGGGGTGCTGTTCAGAAGGGTGGGGGGTTGTCGAGGGGTGTTTGGGGATGTCCAGGGGGTTGGGGGGAAGTCCAGGGGTGTGGTGGGGGCTGTCAAGTGGGGTGAGGGGGTGCTGTTCAAGAGGGTGGGGGGGGGGGGTTGTCGAGGGGTGTTTGGGGCTATCCAGGGGTTCGGGGGGCAGTCCAGGGGTGTGGTGGGGGCTTCAATGGGGTGGGGGCTGTCAAGTGGGGTGAGGGGGTGCTGTTCAGAAGGGTGGGGGGTTGTCGAGGGGTGTTTGGGGCTGTCCAGGGGGTCAGGGGGCAGTCCAAGGGTGTGGTGGGGGCTCCAATGGGGTGGGGGCTGTCAAGTGGGGTGAGGGGGTGCTGTTCAGGAGGGTGGGGGGTTGTCGAGTGGTGTTTGGGGCTGTCCAGGGCATCAGGGGGAAGTCCAAGGGTGTGGTGGGGGCTCGAATGGGGTGGGGGAGGGCTGTGTAGGGGGTATACATGGGGGTGGGGGCTGTCTAGTGGGGTAAGTTTTATATGTTATCAATGTAAATGCTTAAATTTTCTTTAGTTATTATTTTTATATCCTTCTGTTTTTGTGGTAGGATTTCTTGATTTGGTTTCTGGTTGATTCTGGGGGAGAGCAGATGACTGCATTCATTTTTTTAAAAAAATGATTCCACGTCAGTTATTTTATAACCGACATGATAAAGAAATCGGGAAGGGTTTATCACGTCGTTTTTTTAATAACCGACGTGATAAACACCTGTGGCATGGTTTATCACGTTGGTTATTTCATAACCGACGTGATAAAAGGCCTGGGAAATGGGTTATCACGTCGGTTATTTATTAACCGACACGAGAAACCCCCATCAGACTGGTTTAGAACGTCGGTTATTATATAACTGATGTGATAAACCATCTCCTAGGATTTTATCACCTCAGTTAATTAATCACCGACGTGATAAAATGGGGGGGGGGGTTAACATTGGTTATTATATAACCGACGTGGTAAACCCCCCTCCCACCAGTTTATCATGAAGGTTATATAATAACCGACGTTATAAACCCCACCCCCTAGTTCTTTCACGTCGGTTTTTAATTAACTGAAGTGATAAAAATCGCGATTTTATTTTTTTGATGTCGGTTTTTAAAAAACCGATGTAAAAAACATTATTTATAACGTCGTCCGTATTAACATCAGTTAGAAACCGATGTAAAAAATGAAAAATAAACGACGTAAAAAACGTTTTCTGCACTAGTGAGAATCGATCAATCTTACTCTCAGGGTGGATAATAATCCCAGAAGAATACCTTGAAAGTCTTGTAAAATTTTCTTCATAGGTACCAACCGATTCATCATCCTTTGGCTTCAGTTCAAGAGACTCCTTCTCCATCTTTGTTTAAAGAATATGAGGGAAGTACTTATTGAAAAATAAGTTCTTGAACTCGTCCCATTCCATGTACTCAATTTCATCTCTTTGCCTCGTATTCTTGATAAGATTCCACCATTGATCGACATCACCTTCCAAATGATACACTGCTAAGATGACTTTGTCATGTTCAGAACATTGAAGAACTGAAAATATCTTTTCAGTAGTACTGATCCATTGTTCATCAACTAATGGATCAGTAGACCCGCTGAATGAGGGTGGACGCTGCCTCATGAAGGATTCAATAGAATGTTTCTCCTTACTTTGCTCGTTTAGAAGTCCGGCATGATTCATATCTTGAGAAAGTTTTGTGAGCATGGCTATAAGATTTTGCATTCCAGCTCCCATAACGTCTGGTTGCTCCGGGGGACAATCATTGCATTGCCTGCCGCATTCCGCATTAACACAGTTCCTTCGGGTTCCAGCCATTGAAGAAAACCAAGAATAATAGTGTGAGAAACACTAATTATAAAAGGAAAACCACATAATCAAGAATAAAATTTCACACTTAAGGTCTTATCATAGGTTGTTCATGGAATTTCTAAAACACTAAGATTTTTTCCTATTCTTAGACATATCCTTAGGGTTCTTACTCAGGCTTTCACATACTAGTATCCAAAGGTTGACTATACCTTTCCTCTGATACCAACTATAATGAACCATACTTTACATACATTGTTATTGCTTCAAAATTTAAGCACACTTATTACAACATATAACAAAACCATGAAAGGAAAGTATAGGTATAGTGTCTTTAGAAACTGGGAAACATAAACAACTGGTTCATAAAGCATCTACATAGTCTCCCATTTATTTCATCATATCTAGAGTCCCTTTTGGAACATCCTACTTAATAACATTCTTCCTGACCTGGGGAAAGAAAACATATAAAAGGGTGAGCTCAAATGCTCAGTAAGGGTAAACAAAAGAAATATCAATCACATAATATTCATAAGAACATAACATTTTAGAAATCTTAACCTGCAAAAGAGATCATAATTTCACAACATAGGATAAATCATAGTAGTGAAATGTAATCCTAATAATCATAACTTAAAATATGAAACTTTGTGGTATACACACATAATCATAGAGAATCATTTCTTAGTAGTCAAGACTTATTTCCAAGACTATCTTAGCGGACAAAGTCCATTTCTGAACCGAGTTCACTCCTCGTTTCAGTCCTGTTTCCCTGAACCGGATTAACCTGCCGTTCTAGCCATGTCTATCTCATGAGATATAAATCTTTACCCAATGAATTGTAGGGAGATATAGGTCCCACCCATCTCATAATGAAACCATTCTTATGTGTTCCACAAAATCATAAATCATACATCATAGCATAACTCATGTAATAAAAATGGGATTCTTAGTCATCATGCCATCATAACACAATCCATATAAGATAAAAGGACATCATAAAAATAATTCCATCATAACATAATCAAACCAATATAAAAATAGGGATAGAAACAGAACCCTATATTATCTTAGATGGAAAATAATTTTGATAAAACACTTGAACTCAATTCTTGAGGAAAATATCCTTTCTACTTCAAAATTTTTTTCCTTTCTTAGCATGACATATAATTTTAAAATAAAAGAAGTTTATTAAAAATAAACTTGAAAACTTGTGAAGTAAGCTTCATGGAAATAATGATCTAAAAATCCATTCATTCCGTATAAGTTAAAAAAACATTCTTCTCGTACTTTGGCCGAAAAAGTCAAAAAGTACCTCGTACTAAAAACGACAAAAGATTCCTTTCGTATATTTTACTAAAAACACACCAATGGGTAAAATTGGATTTGAAAAATTGTAATAGGATAGAAATAATATTACATATTGAGTAAACATGGATGTGGATGATAAATACTCCCCATTAAATTCTGAAGTATAAACAATCTCAGATAAAAATGAGATTGTGAGATTTTCCCTTACCTTAGGTCTAATTTGCTTCGTACGTGTCTGAACCTCCTGTATAATGATTTAAATAATGTTATTGACTTATTCTAGAATCTTAATAATTGTTATGATATCATATATGGTTATATTCATAGCTTTTTTTAGTAATATTTCATTGCTACTTGTTATTCGGGTGTTTATTACTTTTTGTTCTTATGCATGTTTTGTCGAATAAATTCTTATTATTCTTTTTAGGTTATAGATACCTCATTTAAAGAATGGTATTAGTGTAATATATATCATATTTATTCATTCAATTCATTTATATAATCATTATTCAAGGAGGATCATATAGAACGAGTCACATCACATCGTGGAGACGATATTCCGTAGGTACGCACGAGTGATGATATCGTTCCCATGATCGTGGAATTGTATTGGAGTGTATGTATACTATTTAAGAGTCAATATAAATTTTAAATAATAATATATATTTATTATTTACACCATTATACCCATCCAAGTAAGTTGGTGGTTGAAAATAGATTACACCACGACGTGGAGACGGTATTCCATACATACGCACGTGCGGTGATTTCGTTTTCCATAGGATGGATATAAGGTTAATTAGGGTTGTTTCATATTTATAATAACATATAAGTATATGAGTGATAATTATGTTATTACTTCATAATTAAACAACTAAAGAAGAATAAGTTAAAGAAGAAATAAATTGGAAAGGATTGGTAATGCATATTACCTCTTCTTTGACGCGCCTCTTCTTAACCTCCTCTTAGGGCACTAGGGTTGGTATTTAAAGAAGACCAAGACCTCCAGTATGTTTCTAGGGAAGTGGAGAAGAGAAATTTTCATGGGTTGGCCGAGCTTGATGGCTCAAAGTGGTGTGAGGAGGAGAGGGAGGAGGTGCCCTTTTATAAGGGAGGAGAGGGGAACCTTTGAAAAAACTAAAAATATTATTTTATTATAAAGTCATATTCAGTTTTTAATAGTTCTAAACTGATTTATTTCGAAGCTAAGGTGGGGATGGGTCAAAATACTCTCATCCAATAGAATTTTTACATGTTTAGGTAATTATTTTCACCTTATCATTTAGATTTAACTTTAAGTTAAATAATTTCACTTTTACCGCGTTTTCTTGTTTTCTTACACTATATGGTTATTAAACTTACTATAACAAGCCAAACGAACCCCAAGTTGTTTATTATCAATATATATAACCTTATCTAAGTAATTTGACCGAACCTTAGATTTTTAGGAATAAAATAACAATTAATAATATAATATTTCTTTTAAAAACTATTTTATGTCAATTTTAACACTATTTGGTAATTGATTTTTGTGAAAATCATAACGGAATGATTAGTTCGAAAAAGGTTAATTAAATCAATAATAACATGTCATATTATACTATAAAATTAGTTTAATTCATAAAAAGTCTCAAATTACATTTATTTGGGTATTTCTAACATCAATTATGTCAATATTGCATTAATAAGATAATTACTGCATCATCATTGTGTCATAAATAAATTAACCTATTTAATGTCTAAAAATTATAAATAAAATACCATTATGCAGGAAATCTTTCTAGATTTCTAATTAATATTTATAGTCTAAATTATCTTATGTATAACACTATATTAAAAATGTTTTAGTTATTAAACTTTGATTTTAAATATTTTAACTATTCTTTAAATAAAATAATAATAAATGTCCTAGTCTAATCCAAGTGGGCCTAAATGGTCATATTTTATTCCTATGGTTTTTTTGGTCGAAATAAACTTATCAAATAGAATTAGGAAATATGTTAGGTTAATAATAATATCATTTTTACCATTAATTACCCTATTTACTTTTAACCGTGGTAAAAAAAAGTAAAAAGTTACTATTCACCAAAAATTATTTTCATCTCATTGAACCACGTTTTTCTTACTGACATCAACCATGTCTCTCGGATTTTTGAAATTCAATTCACAAAAGTGGTAAAATTAAGTTTTATGTAAATTTGCAAATTCTCCTAGGAGGTGGGTAAAAGACGGTGAAAAGTTCAATAAACGATTTATATATCTAAAATTATTATAAAATAACTCAAATGAATTACTTTGAACTTATATAGGTATTATGTATCAATTTTGAACTAAAATTAAATTAAATAAAATAAGTAATTATTTAAATAAAAAGTCGGTTTTTAAATAGTAACCCAGTGTTTTCACTATTTATCAAAAATTGAAAGTTTTTAGAAAAATACCAAAATTTCATCCTAGGATAATTTAGATATTCCGAATCAAAGAATGAAGTCCATTTTGAAAGATAAAATTTATAAAATTTCAAAAAGTGGGTATTACTATTCCTAGCGGCTAGTTATAATAATATTTTAATAGCATATCGTTGTTTAGTGAAACTCGGTATTGCGTACAACGTAAGCTATCGAGGAGGACCGCAATTGCGTGTAAAGCAAGCCAAGCTAGTGTTGTGTATATTGAAAGATTCCTTTGATGATTTATGTAACATAAAAAAAAATATTTCTCAAAGAAATCTCGGGTGTTACAAGAACTCCCATCCATAATCCATCCCTCAATGGTCTCCCCACCATTGAGTTTTGACCTCATTGCAACACATTTTGAATCAGAAGTATGTGCCTCTTTAACTTTCTCCACCAAATTAAGAACAAAATAAACCATAAACAAAAGTGCAACATTGCCTCTATCTTCACAATCCAGGTGCATGTTGGATATGACTGACATCAACTACCACTGATCTGAAGCCTCTTTTGCCAACTGACCACTTGACTTTCTACTTAATGCATCCGCCACCAAATTTACATTGCCCGATGTATACATTAATTCAAATTAAAATATTTTGAAATAATATATCCATATTATTTTTCTTCGATCCAAATCCCTCTATGAGAATTTTTTAAGCTCTTATTATCCATAAACATCGTAAATTTCTCACCAAATAGGTAATGATGCCAAGTATGCAAACACAGACTCTGACAACTAACTCCAAATTGTGTTTTGGGTAGTTCTTCTCATGAAACCATAACTGTTGTGAGCTATAAGCAACAAAATTATCTCCTTTCATGATAACACATCCCAATCTAGATCTCGAATCATGAAAAACACCACATACCATTACCATGATTCAAAAAATATCAAGATCCGTGCTGATGTATGGTGAACCTTAAGCTCCTGAAAAGTATTATAACATTAATTTCTCTTTTAAAATAGAACATTTTTCCTCATCAAAGATGTCATTGGTGAATCTAGTCATGATAAATCATGAAAAAAACAAAGTTAATATCTATATAGACCACATAAACTGCATATCTCGAATACATTCTTTTCTAGTTTCCAAGAGATAACAACATCTATGTTTTCTAGATACATATAAAGACCTCTTTCAGATATTACATGGCCAAGGAAACTTACATCTTGTATCAAAAAACCACAATTTGAAATTTTTTTCATTCAACTGATGATCCCTCAAAATTACCAACACTATCACTAAGTGTTACTCATGTTCAACCCTTGCACCTGAATACACTAGTAAGTCATCCACAAACACCACCAAAAAATAATCCATATATCTTTGAAATATGAAATTCATTAATTCCATACATCCCACCGATGAATTCATAATACTAAAAGGCATAATCGTGTACTTGTAATGGCCATATCTACTATTGAAAGATGTTTTTTGGAATATCCTCTTTTCGAACCCTCAATTTGTGATATCATGATCGCAAGTTGATTTTACAGAAACATTGGGATCCTTTGAACTGATTTAATAGATCATTAATTCATGGAAGTGGATACCAATTCTTTATCATAACTTGGTTAAGATTATGATAATCCATACATATCCAAATAATCCCCTCCTCTTTTTTGATAAACAAGACTGATGCTGCCCACAAATACATGCTAGGCCAAATAAAACCTTTAATTTACAACTCTTCTAATAAGAATTTTAATTCCCTTAATTATGTTGGGTCCATCTAATAAGATATAAGGGCAATAGGACTTGTCCCATGGAGGAGATCAATCGTAAACTCCACTTCTCTTTTGGGTCGAAACATTGAGAAATTTTCAGGAAAACCATAAAAAAAAAGATAAAAAACCACCAGAAAAATGATATTCTCATTCTCTTCCATCGATTCCAAAGTCAAAATTTCTAACTGTTATGATATCAATCTAAAAAATGGTGCAAAAAAAATCCCATTTTACCTACCTTTACATTATAGTCCCCTCTAAATAGATGGTTGATTCCATCAATAGTTGTAAAACTAACCCATCGAGTATAATAGTTGATGGGATTTTTGAACATTTTCAACCAATCCGTACCCAATTTTATGTCATATAAGTCCATGTAAATAATAGATAAATCCCATATCATCCTAGCTCCTTCAAAAGTTATGGAACATTATATACACATAATAGCTCAAAATTCTCTTTAACCAATAGGAGTTTTAAGTTTTAAAACATAAGGCATCATTTCAACATGAAAATATAGAAAATAAATAGCACAAGAAACAATAAACTATTGGGAAGAACTTATATCAAAAAAATCATTCATAAGGGAATAATTCAAAATAATTGTACCACTTATCGTCGATGGTCTAGATTGATCATCCACAATCACTTACTAAGATCCATATAACTGATTACTCACTACACTTTGTTCTTTTTTCCCTATTAAGAATGCACTACCTTTATCCCATATAACCATATGACATCTAAAAAACATGATATGTGTCTGTAACACTCGACCTTGGAGCACTGTGACAATTGCACTAAAGATTACCTATATGTCTACAATTATGGAATGCTCTAGGTGGTGTCACACAATCTCTCTTCATGTGGCCAAATGAACCACATTGATAACACCCAAACTTTCTCTTAGGTTTTGGAGAAAGACTAAATGATCCAACCATTTGGGTTTGAGTTATTTCACTACCTTGGATATAGGTTTCCCTCTTCCAATTTTTCCCACAATTAGAGTTCCTACCGTTTCCCTTAGGTATCAACATTCCTCCTCCACCAATACTACCTGAGATGTTCCTTTATTCCACCATTACTCTATTGACCACATCTGTATAATATGTTAGAAAAATCATTAAATTTTTTGAGAGAATCACTTGTTGGAACCAGGAATGCAGCAAAATCCCCAAACAGGTGGGAATTTAAATTTTTTTCCACCAACGGTCGACTTAAACTTGTCGACGTCGGAGAAGAGCAACCCGGTCTTAGCTGAGGACCACACATGGAAGATTTTAAGCACAAACATAAACTGTAAAATACATGGTTTAGATATGAATCCGCGCATGACATCTACTTGTCATTGGAGATCACTGCTCAATGAATCCGAAGATGAATTCCTCTAGATCTTCCACATGTGATTCAAGGAATTCACAAGAGCACCGTTCACCGTAGTCCGGGTGCTAGCGCGGAATACCGAAAATGCATTCGACGTTCCAACGATCACCACATCGCTTCACTAGCGATGCCTGAGAGAGAGCTCCATCCGAGATCCTTGGATATAGAGCCTCTCTCTCAAGAGTGTGGCATAGAGGAGAGGAGAGAGAAGCTCCATGAATAGTATTTAGAAATCTCCTCTCCTCTAATATTTATATTGGTTAATTAATTACCCGGAATTGCCAACCTAGCCCCCCCGAATTCTTAACGCACTACAAACGACATGTTATGACTACTTGTCTAAGTCATAAATATTATTATCACTCAATTTTAATATATCAAAATATATTACATGATAATAATTAAGTCATTAACTCGACTCGTTGCTCCCATAAATATTAATTGAACCTTGAATAATTTAATATTTGTCAATTAATATATTTTCATGTATTTACTAAAACTTGTAAATACATTTAATAAATAACTTCAATACTCATTATCCTAAACTCAAATAATATGAATTTATTTATTTCATTGGTGATCGTTTAACTTTGGAAAAATCCCGGACCCCTGTGGCAGGTCCCACCATGTCTAAAACTCATATTCAACTGAATAGGGCGTATTATTGAATACGCTATTGTGTGTGACCCTCTAGGCCGTTATTTCGATAGCCGTGAATAGTATTCACAGAACAAGAGTGGGATCTAGCAACCCATCATGGATCCTGAAGAAATAAGGATTGTCACAGCAGCGACAACTGACCTACGAAAACACATTGTGTAATATAATCTCTTTGTCTGTAATATCTCATAAAGCAGGACGTAATCACATGTCATCACCCTTTTTCTTGCTTTATAGTTTGTTGATTTAACTGGACGGATTTACCCTTGAATACCATGACCATGGTCTTATAAAGTTAATTCCATCCATATCAACATGTCCTGAGATATATTACTTCTATAACCTGAAAGAGAAAAATCCTTTCTTGACCATTCAAATAATGTCATGCCACCAATGACGCACCCGAAAAAAACTACCTCACCACGACTTCATTTCCATGGTTTTCATCTTGTATCAAAGTACACAATAAAATGAAAAACATTGGTAATGATCTCAATTCAAGAGACCATTACACATGATCGTAGATATGAACATCCAATGACACCCAAAACATGTGGTGTTTCGATTGGTGGGACAGTCCTCATGATCTTGCTACTAGAGATCACCAAGTGTGAACTTGATGAGAAGAAGTCTCAATGCTTATGAGCCCCCATCACATGATAGTCAAACATCTACTGTTTCCAATCAGTAATATGTATCTAGACCATAAAACATATATTTAAGATTAATGTCATAGTATCTAGAGGTTCTCGTTATATCCTGGGAACTGCTATAACCTTTCGATACAACAATTAATATTTGGAAATTACCATTTCAATAGTGGATGAAAAACAATCTACACTATAATGGTAAGATGATATCATGAATATCTAACTGTATACACGATATGGTAATCAAAAGCATTGAATAGTGGGGTCTAGGTCACCCACTATTTCAACACTCCCACTTGCACTAGATCCAACTTTCTAACCAAACTTGTTAGCTACTCACATGATAAACAACATGCTTCTGCTGAGTAACAACTTTAGCTACTGGGTCCACCATGATTCCTCTATGTAGCTATTCTGTTATTACTACCTCATCTCCTTGAGTAAAACTTCTCAAGAGATGGTATCCCAATTATATCCTTTTTTGTCTACTGTCATATCTTGACAACTTGGCTAGTAAGAATATCAAAATTTACATTATCATAATACATTTCTTACCAGGTGAGATTCTAAGAACTAGAACATATTGTTGCATATCTGCTTCTTAGCTGTCTTAGAAGCTACAACATACTCGGTATTTGTAGGTATGGCTACCACTGGCTGTTATGATCTTGACTCACTCATCGTCTTTATCCTAACTGCAATACTAGATCACATTGATCTATGGAAGACTAGTTCATATCCCTGAAAACTTGTATCCTTTCTTCTCCACTTACCAGGTACATATCTTTTGTACTTTACAATGTACAATTAGATAGTTATGACTACATCCCTTACAGTTCACCTGGATAAAACTGATATTTTCCTATAGTAAAATATAACTTGGAAATGTAGGTTTTTGTACATATCATGGCATATGTGATTGATCCATCACTCCAAAGTATGTATTTAAAATCACCACATTTATATCTTCCCATGTCACAGACAGGTCAACGTAGAGAGATTATGGCATGTGAAATAGGCAACAATTCATCTCTTGAATTATTCCAACATGTATTTTTCAATACAATGTCACTATATGTATGATTGACTAGGACCAAGCAACCTATAGATCTTCCTTAGTAGATCCTGTTCACTAGAACTTAGATTTCTACTTTAAGTCAATCGTTGGAGAGTAAATTTTATTTTTGTCTTAACTAACCGTGAGACCAATATCTATTTCCATATGTTTCTGAACATATTTTGTTTAGAAAACATTGATGCTCCCACTGAACACTCATAGACACATGGATTTTTTTTTGCAAATGTAAATTCTATGACCATGTTTCTTCCTTTAATCCTAAATTGGATTTCAGTAACTTGCAACCTATATTAGCATTTTGTGACATGACCATCCCCTTGTGGTTGCGTCGTATAGACACCATCCACGATTGGGTGTCATGACATCCAATGCAAAATAATTTGATCATAGATATTAGCTATGATAAATAAAATTCTAACAGATTTAGGCACAATGACTTGGTCAAACCAATCATGCCTTATCGGTACTATGCCTGTATCATCCATGTATCAACTAACTTGAATAACCATTGTAGTATTCCAAATAATAATCCCCTTTTTCACTTTGATACTTGGAATCCATTAATTTAATTTTAGTTGGTCTTATCAATTTTAGCTGATTTCCATATACTACATACTTTTAGGAAATATTATTCATATTGAATAATAGATCACCGACCATGGTGAATATAAAAACCATCACTATGGTTTTATCCTTCCTACGCAGTATGTGTCTCTAGAACATACTTTGTTCCACATGTTCTTGTGGAACTAGTTCTTATGCCAACTATTTTTATGCATCTTGAGCATTGACTAAACACAAGTCAATATAGCTCCCACTATCTCTAATAAATATGTGCACCCTTATATATATATGTATTCCCTTACATGACTACAACTTTTCTATCTTAGGGATTTATGTAATATTCTAAGCAATCTTTAGGATAAGTACCTAAGATGCACAATGTGTTTATCTTGACACATGTTTTTTTATGTCCTAACAAACTCTTTGCATCCAAACACATGTTATTATGACATAATGGGTTTACATCATAATACAACTCGTATGATATCCATTTATCATTATAGTTGGCATATGGTTTTGGGATATCGCTATTATTTGCAAAGCATCTCATGAAATATAATGGAAGTTTCTGCTAGTTCCAACATTGATATTACTTACATCAATACTTTGATGTATAAAATGTGTGTTTAGGAATTACTCCACGCTACATTTTGTTGATAAATGTTGATATGAAATACTTAATCATCAATCCTCCTCATTAACATCAATTTCGTGATGTCGATAAGGTAATGTGCGTTTAGGAATTGCTCCACGCTACATTATCATGATTGATGAATGCTTGGTCGAGATATTCTTCGGTATCCCAAACTGAAGAAAATCATATCTCCTGACCATGCATATACTTCACTTTGTTATTCATTAATTACTTAAAGTAATCTTATGAAGTATATATACCTCTAGCTTATACTTTGAATAGTTCATGCCTGTTGAACTATTTTGAAAAGCTTTGTGACATACCTTTATTTATAAAGGCTCCTTTGTCCAAACTAAAGATGTTGATAATACCAAAATTATTTAGCTATGATGAGCCTAAATACCTTACATAGAATATTCATGACATCCAATTTTAGTATTACTTGAAAAAGAATTATCTTGTCACAACTGGGTATAAATATTACATTTATTTTCATCATTAATTGCCTATGATTCATGTATTACTGAACTAGCGATTGAGTTTACCAAAAAAAAAATTCATTCCAGAACCTGAAAGAATGTATCCCTACATCTAAGGACTCATGAGATTAATGTTTTTGGTTATACTCAATAATAGTTCAACACAAATCCTTCACTTGGAAATTGAAGAAGTCGTGTACTTATTACCACTGGCCTAGGTATCACCCTTTCATAGCCACTTGGAGAATACACATGAATTCTAGTAAGATTTATATACTAACTTGTTTATCATATTAGAATACACATATGTTACCATAATATTGTATTTAATACCCAAGTAGTAATTGGGAAACATTACATTGATGAATATGCCTGATGTAGAAGTGGCAACTTTCTCTTTTAAATCAATTTATTGCTTTTAAACTTCCATTGTATTATTTTATAATATGAAATGCTATAAACTTTATTAATACCTCATTAATTGAAGGATTTACCAAATGTGTCATTGGCATTAAATGAATTTGACCTTTACACATTGTCTTTCAATTTATCCGCCATAAGAATTAAATATTATTTTTCTTTTAGTCTTATTATCTTGGCGAATCTTACCTAAATTGGTAATGAAGCATTTACTCACTACCTGTTTGTTTTGTAACTTAAAACAAGACTTGAATAATGTGGTGAAAATGATATTTAAATATCATGATCGATCTTTCAATTTACACATGTCGGTGTAAACTGAGACTTATTCATATCATTGCTTCACTTTCACCTTGCAAACTTCTAAAAGATGAGACTTTATGTTATATCATCTATGTCCTTGTGTAGTGACCACAATTGACACCAGATGTTGATGAAATCATAATGATATAACTATCATATGCTTTGTAAATTAGTCTCCTGTAATGAATTTTCACTCTCGCTTCATGAGGTAGTTTAACAGTGTTGGGGACACTGACACCTTGAGTTTCCTATATTATAGTACTATGCGCACGTGCCTGTACTATTCATGGATACTCATGTTAGTGTGGACATTTAATTTTTCCATTATAATATTGTAGTTTTAATCTTGGGGTATAACATTCCATTTTTCTATAAAAATTAATTTTAGAAGATTAGTGCCTTTTTTCTAAATTACCAGTTTAGACATTTTTGATTAATTAATTAAATCATTTAATGTCTCCCCCTATTTTATCAGATTCTATGAACCCTCTATGCTAGAATTAGAATACTCTGTCGATTGAGTATTATAGTAGAAAGTATCCCAGAACCACCCGTCATAGTCTACAAGCTATGGCTACGCCACTACTTGGAGGGTTCTAGGTAGGCTTTTGGCTGGCCGACCGCTTTAACTTGCAGTTCCTCAATCTGTTGAGTGAAGTCCCAACTTCTTAAAATCAGAACTTGATTTACTCAATGCTTGGATCTAAAATCACAACAAGCTAGTTATGGCTATTTCTTTTCTTCAATTTTAGTTAATTCAAACCATAATTCTTATAAAGACTCCCTGGTAGTAAGAGACACCCTCAGCTGTGGCATGACCACCACCTCAAATAGCCTGTTTTGTCCAAATTTGAATGACAGAAGGCAGTTATGACTTAATATATTTTTGAGGATTTTATTATTTTTAATGTGACGAAAGAAATCAGCGACTATTTTTATAAGCACGTACTATGTGATCGCACTCACAACTGACCGAGTAAGAAATTGAAATTTCATCGTGTCACATGTTCATTTTATCTTGCATGCTTGTTTATTATTATACTATGTGATCGTGCAATAAATAAAACATGAAAAAAATAATAAACAATGAAAAAATAAAATGAACACCTGATCATGATCCGGTTCTAATGGTTGATCCGTTTAGTGAATAATGGACCAACCACAACCCTAGGGGTAAGTACCTTTAGTCGCGTGGCTTGCAACTTGAACAACAACGTCTGCTCATCCAATGCAACCAACTTCTATCTGGTGCGTCACCGTCACTTGGCACAAAGTGCGTCATATGTTGTCTCGTCATTATACAACACTACTCACATGCAGGCGAGGGGGTCTTAGGGTAAAAAATGTACAACTCTGAGAATGGGCACGCATGGCCTTATACATATAATGACACCGAAACGACACACAAATCACCTTTTTATTTAATTAAACTAATTATTAAAAAAATATTTCAATAAATAAATAATAAAATAAATAATTAAAAATGCACCAAACATGAATTGGTCGGTCTCAGCTAATGATCAGACATATACGCATTAAGCTTGCATATATTCAATAAATTCAGAATATAAATTAAACTTGCATCAAAATTAAACTTGAGGGCATTTTAATTGAATTAAAAATTTCACTCTAATTTTTAATCCAATATTGACGTCGTTCATTCCCAATTTATTAATTTAATTTTAAAGATAAAATTAAACTAATTATTTAATTTAATTAATTTATCAATTAATTAATTACGCGGCATAAAATTTTAATAACCAAAAATTAATATTTAACTAATTTAATTCCCAAATGTAATTAGATTAATTATTTTAATTAATTTTTGATTAAAAATACTCGAGCCCCTAAAAAATTAGGAAGGGCCTTTGCGGGTCAAGGAGAACACACGAAGGCCCAGTCCGAGTTGTTCAACCCTGTGCAGGGGAGTTCAAAGTCAAGAAAGTCCGCCCACGCCAGTTCTGAGCTGTGCAGACCCACCCGAATAGGTTTTTGGATCAACCCAAGTCCAAATAGAATGAGAGATTACATCCTGGAGACCCACTCCATACGATGCGCATCCATTCTGGCTAGTCGGTCTAGCAGGGGGATGTCTGACGGGGTGCCAGTCCACAGGCAACGAGAGTCACCGGTAACGGGATAGGGCACGACGACGGTGCTTCTACACGGAGAAATAGGAGGAGGACAAGGTGGAGGTAGTTTGCACGGGTTGGAGGCTGAGAAAGGGAAATGACCGCGGGGTTTGGGTCCTTGTTTTGGTGGACCATGGGGCGCCGAGTGCTGCAGGTCAGTGGAGCGTGGCTATACAGGGTGTGTTGCCACTGCAGTAGAGGGAAGATGCCTATCTGAGGCAGGGTGGTGCCTGCTTTTGGTTCAGGGAGAGGGAGCCGCACCTCTGCGGGTGCATGGGGGAAGGTGTGCGGGAGGCGGGATGTGGCCCTGGAAGCTGGGCACCTGGTGCAGCGCGGGACGCTCCTCAGAAGCAAGACCACCAGGGGGGCCGATGTAAGGTGCTGGTGTAGGTGTCTGGTGCAGGCTGTGCAGAGAGCCGCTCCGGGACCAGGAGGTGTTGGACTGGGGGGACGCAAGTGTGTCAGGTGGCTTGGGTGCTCGGTGTGCCACAATGCGGTGGTAGGGAGGATCCCGGATGGGGATGGTCA
Organism: Viscum album; assembly: GCA_963277665.1. Taxonomy (NCBI): domain Eukaryota; kingdom Viridiplantae; phylum Streptophyta; class Magnoliopsida; order Santalales; family Viscaceae; genus Viscum; species Viscum album. The sequence goes on along the minus strand of OY728137.1, from coordinate 29,894,315 downwards.
TTGGGGAGGTGTCCCTCACAGAGGGCGGTCAGGTTTTCACAGCTGTCTACTGGCCACTAGGGCATGCCGGTTCTGCAGGGAGGGAAAGTAGGTGGCCCTTCAGGAAGCAATGCATGGGAGATGGAGGTCGCTCGCCCCCTAGACTGTTCTTTTTTAAATTATTTTTTTACACTACCTGCAAATGCAGGTCGCCCCTCCACAATATATATATTTAAAAAAAACATGACCTACTTTTCAGGTCATACTTCGCACCACCCTAATTTTATATATAAAACCAAAGACTTCTTTGAATTCTTTCCTCTTCCCTTTAAATTTTTTCCAAAATCTATATTAAGCTTCGGAAAAATAATAATAATATAATAATAAAAACATTTTTATAACAAAATAAATATTATTATTATAATAAAATCAAATAATTTTATTATTATATTAAAAATACAATTAATTTTAATAAATTAATGTAAAAAAATTGATTTTCTGGTGAGTATTTCATACAAGAAATCAATCTCGAATCCGAATTTGAAGGGGACCACGCGTGGAGGATTTTAAGCACAAACATAAACCGTAAAATACCTGGTTTAGATCCGATGCCGTGCACAACGTCTGCTCATCGTTTGAGATCACTGCTTGAAGAATCCGAAGCTGAATTCCTCTAGATTGTCCACATGTGCTTCAAGGAATTCGCAGGAGCACCATTCGTTGTAGTTTGGGTGCTAGTGTGGAATACCGATGATGCCTTCGACATTCCAATGATCACTGCATCGCTTCGCTAGCGATGCCTGAGAGAGATATCCATCCGAGCTCCTTAGATCTAGAGCATCTCTCTCTAGAGTGTGGGAGAGAGGAGAGGAGAGAGAAGCTCCATGAATAGTATTTATAAATATCCTCTCCTCTAATATTTATAGTGGTTAGTTAATTACCTGTAATTGCCAACCCGACCCCCCGAATACTTAATGCACTATAAATGACATTTTATGACTACTTGTCTGAGTCATAAATATTATTATAACTCACTTGTAATATATTAAAATTTATTACGTGATAATAATTAAGTCATTAACTCGACTCTTCGTTCCCATAAATATTAATTGAACATTGAATAATTTAATATTCATCAATTAATATTTTTTCATGTATTTACTAAAACTTGTAAATACATTTAATAAATAAATTCAATACTCATTATCCTAAACTCAAATTATATGAATTTATTTATTTCATTGGTGATCGTTTATCTTTAGAAAAATCCCGTACCCTGTGGTGGGGCCCACAATGTCCAAAACTCATATTCAACTGAATATGACAGATTATTGAATACACTATTGTGTGTGACCCTCTAGGCCCTTATTTCGACAGCCATGAATAGTATTCACAGACCAAGAGTGGAATCTAGCAACCCATCATGGCCTCTAAAGAAATAAGGATTGTCACAGCAACGACAACCAACCTATGAACACACACTATTTAATATATTATCTTTGTTTGTAATATCTCATAAAGGAGGACGCACTCACGTGCCATCAACCTTTTTCTTTCTTTATAGTTTGTAGATTTAACTGGATGGATTTACCCTTGACTGCCATGGCCATGGTCTTATAAAGGTACTGCCATCCATAGAAACATGGCTTGAGATATATTACTTCCATAACCCGGAAGTGACAAATCCTTTCTTGACCATTCAACTAATGTCATGCCTCTAATGATACACCCCACACAAACTACCTCTCCACGACTTTGTTACCATGGTTTTCATCTTTCATAAAAGTATGAAATCAAATGAAATACATTGGTAATGATCTCAAGTCAGGAGACCATTACACATGATCGTAGATATGAACATCCAATGACACCCAAAACATGTGGGGTTTCTTTTGGCGGGTCATTCCTCATGATCTCACTACTAGAGATCACCAAGTGAAAACTTCATGAGAATAAGTCTCAATGCTTTTGAGCCCCCATCACCTGATAGTCAAACATATATTATGTCCAATCAGTAAGATGTATCTAGACCATAGAACATATATTTAAGATTAATGCCATAGTATCTAGAGGTTCTCATTATAGTTTGGGAACTGCTATAACCTTTCGGTACAACAATTAATATTTGGACATTAACATTTCAATAGTGGATGCAGAACAATCTACATTATAATGGTAAGATGAAATCATGCATAGCTAACTGTATACATGATATGGCAATAAAAATCACTGAATATTTGGGTCTAGGGAACCCACTATTTCAACATCACTTGCCTCAGCCCGAATTCAAAAAATGCATGCCTTCAAGGATGCACTAGAAGTAAATTTAGGTTTAAAGTGGAATAATTTCTTAAATTTGGCTACGTAATCTGTCACTCATAGATTATCCTACATCAATCTGAAAAAATTATCCTTTTTTGTAATCCTGAACGTTTGAGGATATAATTTTTTGTTGAATAATTCTTGAAAATCCTACCATGCAATGCCTTGGTATAATTTAGCCTGAACTGCAAAATACCACAACTAGCATGCAAAATCCTCCAACATATACATTTCCAACATAACTTTTAGCTTTTCTAGTGTGCCTAGGAAGTTAGAGATTCAATTCATCCTATTTATCCACATCTCTTCCTTTTTTGGTTCTGAATCACCCTGAAATATGGGTGGATTTCAATTTTGGAACTGAACATAATGATACACTTGCCTTGGATCATCCCTTATTTTCCCTCTATCCAAAAACTAAAAGGATTGGAAAATACTTTGACTAAACTATTGTTTCACCTATGTCTTAGGTGCAACTATATACTCAGCAGCCTCTATTGGTTGGTTTCTACGATACCTACCGAGTTCCATTTTCTATAACCACAAAAAAATGATACAAGTATCACTCTCTAGAAACTGAAGGAATAACAATTTCAAACTCTATCATATCCTGAATATCACAACAAGGATTTCCTAAAATTCCACACTTACTATTTTCAACCCATTTTTGAAATTTCCATCGTTCTTTTGAAAATCAAACTATTTTCAAAATACCATTATCATTTTGCTTTCAAAATATTACATTTTAAATCATTTTTCAACAATTTTCAAAAAATCAACATGTTTTCACCAAATCATAAATCATTACACAAAATGAAATATGCACTCTTAGCGGGAATTCATTTCTATCAATGCATGTCAGGATATTATTAGTAGATAAACCCCTGAAAATGATATTACAACTCCTATAATCCAAAAATATTTTGTACCTAAATCCCTGGAAACATGAAGTTACCCATAAATAGGTTAGCCATGCATTTTTATGCTCCACATTTCAAGTCCTGGTGATCCTACTCCTTGCTACCAACCCAACTCAAGGACTAATAAAGAATGAATTTTCAGCTCCAAGACCAACACAACTGATACCTAAGGATCAGAAAAACTAATACCACTTGTAACATCCTGCCCCTCCTCATTAGTTTGAGAAGAGGATGAATTTCTACTTGGCCTTAGGTGACATCCCCAAGATGCTAAAAGATGGAAATAAATTCCAAGGGCTTAAATACAATTGGGGGACAATTTTCTCTTTGAAAATAAAAAAAACCATAATAAATCATACCATAACCAAAGACACTACATGATTCATGATAAAAATGTTGCACAACTCAATTTATTACCAAAAGACAACAATACTAAACTACACCATGACCAGTATCAGAGTATCCAAGAGGAAGTTTGAACCAAAAATCTCAAAGACTTAAAATACATAACTCTAGAACTCCCAACATTCTACATGATACAAATCCACAATACAACCCAAATTATCATGATGCATTACTAAATAAATGAGATAATTTTAATTTTCATGTGTCTCGATAAACAATATCTGAAAATGATCCAAATTTCCCAAGAAGGGGGTGAGTAATAAAATTCAGTTGTTTTTCCCCAAATGACTTCCCACTCACACCACCAAGATATAAAAAGTTAGCACATTTATATAATTTTTTATATAAAACCATTTAAAACCATTTCCCTAGTTTATACCAAAGACAAATAAATTCCAAACCAAAATATTTTTCCAACCAAAAGTTTTTTCCAAGTAATGCAATATCTCTTTAAACCCATATCTCAAATCCCATTTTTTCATAATCTAATCCATTCCACATATCCACACATCTAAGGAAGCATGAAACCATAGAACTCTATATAACCATGAGTAGTGAGTCATCCTTTAACCAAGCTATCACTTGGTGAACCATTTTTATGGGGGAAATTTCATACCCTTATTCATCTAATTAATGATGGGTGAAACTACATACCCTTATCCATACCAATACACATGAACACACACCATCCATTATTCCCAAAACCAATTCCAAATCAACCATTTCAAGATTTTTATATAATTTTTTTATTGAAAACATTACCATAAAACCATTTCCATGAACCAAAAAAAATCACATTTTAAAACCATTATTTTAAAATCCATAAACAAAGTACTTTTCACAACAACCTATTTTATCAAATCCACAAACCGTTACTAAAGAGGGATTATACCATGATTTTCATGTCAATTTAAAAATAAATATAAAACAATTAAAAAAATTTGAAACAAATCCTTCAATTTATAAAAAAATTATTCAATAGTGAATCCACTTACCTCAGAAACTATAGTGAAAACAAAGAATGACATGATTTTTTCAACAAAATCGGATTGAATCTTCCAAAACTCGCATTAGATCTTGTTCAATAACATCAAAACAACCATATATCATCATGAATAGAATCAAATACCATATATATATATATATATATATATATATATATATATATATATTCTCATAGAACTAGATCTATGAATATATTATAGAGAAGAAGAATAAATATAATGAAAACCACGAAGAATGGAGACTTACCAAGCAATATGACATTCAATGCACCAGGATTTTCCAACAGATAACTTTAGTAACAAAATAAAAAGTCTAAATTTCCTTTTAGAGGATAGAAAAATGAGTTAGGGTTATGAAATAGGTAAATAGAGTGGTTTATATGTAATCCCAAATGAGATCTGCAATTTAAGGATATAATTTTTAACTATACACGATCTAGGTGCACGATTAGGAGAACCGTGCACCAGCCACTATCTACAAACACCTATTGCATGTTTGGATTGAATTTTTAGACAAAATGTGTGCCAACTTTGTTTTTACCTTAGTTCAGATTTTCACAGTTACTCTTGGGTGGACACATAGTTTATCCAAACCATGCGCGTAACCATGCACCTACCCAATAGCCCCTGTCTCACTTTTTACGGTTCCTAATCGGAGTTTAACTATTTCTACTACCCCTTATCAATCCATGAACCTCTAGAAAAGATACCTAAAATTCAAAAATTCCTTCAAACCCTCCAAAAATTCATCCAAACACATTAAATACTTAAAATAAATAAATAAAGGGGTACTTATTTGAAACCAGAGGTGATACAATAACTCACCCTTGATGAAGTTGACAAGCATACTATTATTACTGGACAAAAATGTGAGGAAGTTGTTAAATTTGAACAACCACATATTTAAGAATTCCATTTTGGTTCATTCCCTTTACCTAAAATCAAGAAAATCACACAAATAAGATATCAACCACTATGAATACAATTTGAACTATCTTCTTAAGGGGGAAACAAATAAAGAGTATTTTTTAGAAACTACTAGATTTATTTCATTATGGAAAGTGTTTATGAATGTTTCATTAAAAGGTATGTACTCATTATCTATTATCCTTGGTAATTGAAATAAAATTATAATATTTAGGGGGAGAACTCAATTTCAATCAATAACATAAATGTCAATGTTTGAAAGAAAATTCCAAGGCTCTTGTCAAATCCTAATATGTTTTTTAATGTTCCAATATATGTATTCAAGTAAATGGTAAAAGTTCAGGTTGATATATTACATGATATAGTTTCATTACATGTGATATATCATTTAGTATTATCAATTTTCTCAGCCTAAACAATAGTTGGACAGAACACAAAGTTATATTGTGATTTTCTCTCATTTAATTTTGTATCAAGTTCAATCGAAATATTTAAATTTTTCTGTCAAAATAAAATAATATTTTTTCTACACCAAGCATAGATCACATAGACTTATAGTGAGATAATTAATGGTACAATAATTAAAAATTAATTAACACCCCTTTACGAAGTACTATTTATTTATTGTCAATAAGGGGAAGAGAAACTAAAATGAATGTTTGATAAGAAAAAGTGAGAGTAATAAGGAATAAAACACTTATTGACACATAATTTAGAATGAATTTACAATGAGTAAAAAGGTGGATATTATTGATCCCACTTTCTGTGAGTTATATTTTTTTTCAATGAACTTTTTTCAACTCATGTCAATATTTTAATGAATAAGAAGTTGCTTGGATGTTAAATGAAGATGATGATGGTAAAGAATTTATTATGCATGATCCAATACTGTTTAAGAAGAGTCCCCAAGTGATTTTTGGCACATGTTGGAAGAATTATAGAATTATTTCCATCATAAGATTTGGATACATTTTTATTATTAAAAGAAAAAGAGCATTTGAAGATTTAAAGAGTTCCATCCAAGTGATGGATGAAGTGATAGGAATATGAATTTTTTTCATAAAGATAAATTAAAGACCATGGAAAAATATTTACATTTTTTCATGAGGAATTTATCATTACTTTATATAGAAATATTTACTATTTATTTAAAGAGTTTCATAAAAAATTGGCTAGCCCGTTGCAAGAGAAGGGGCCAACTCAACCACACATTAGGGACCGACACTCAACCATGTAGAATCCATCCCACACGACCAGCTCGATGTGGCATAGAGAATAGTGGAGCCACAAATCCTACACAGGTAGAGATAAGATGCACAAAGTATATATAAGAGTGGGAGAAACCACCATGTAGGGTGACACGATGATGTGAGCAGTTTGTGAGGTGTATTCAGGAGCTAGTCTCCTATAACATGGATTTTGAGTGAACAATGGGAACAAAATTACATATTAAGTGGTGCCTATTTGATGGTAAATCTGACAAGGACTCCTTTTACTTGATACCATTCTCATGTTTAAAATATAACCATTGAAAGAGATCTATCCAATTGAATCCATCCATGCCATCGAATCACACCACACAATTATCTTGTACCTCCCAACTAAAACCCTCACTCACTCAACTTGTTTCATCTATGTGAAACAATCCCGAATCTCATCCAATAATCAAGGATACCATGATCATGCCATAGATCCATGGATCTTCTATGAAAAAATGCATGACCTTCCGAGAAGATATTATTCAATCATTGAATTTCAAAGGAATAAAAGGCAATTGACTGTGAGTAATAATAAGTTTCAATGGAATAAGATTCCATGAAATGTGATTTCATGAGTTTTAGTGCTTCCATGAGAGCAAAACAGATCTTCCATGAGTTTTAGTAATTTTATGAGAAGTATCACAAATATTCCATGAGCATGATCTTATATGTGTATGACCTTCCATGTGTATGATATTATGTCAAAATGAAACACTTATATGAAGAAACAAATGAGTGGGATTGAAATGATAATTCATGCATGTAGTGTTACTTTCATGTATTTAAATTGAATGATAATTGAATGTAGCGATATCCACATGTTTTTCAGGTTTATTTCAAGCTCATTTCTCACCATTAAAGATAAACACTAATTTTTCTAGAGGAAAACTCAATGCATGCATCACATGCATTCCATGTATTAATAGAAGTTAATTTATGTCCAAAAATGTTAAATAAAATGAGGAAAATCCATTGAACGGGTATGAAGTATTGCACATAGAAGTTTCAAGTATTTTGAGGAAGCAACATATGATTAAATAAGTCAATGTTCGTGAGTAATTTGATAATTTTATGAAGGGTATTAAAATTAAGGATTATATTTATTACAAATGGTTCAAGGTAAACAATTATTAATTGAACACAAATATCATGATTCATGCTTGAATTATAAAGAGAGAGTCTAGGTGAAGAGAGATGACCTAACAAAATATCATGCATGAATATCAGTGTGTAACATGGATTTAAGAGGAAGATGTCAAGATTTATGGATTTGTTGAAAGGATTTTGAATGCTTAAATTCACATGGTATTGTGAATTTAAACATGCGAGAAATATGTAAATAGTAGATCATGATAGTCACTACACATTCATGTAGTTACAAATATCTTGAATATGATATTGTTTTTATGAGAAGAATATGAGGCTAGAATTATTGATCTAAATTATGTAAGAGTTTGATGATATTGGGGGATATAAATTACCGTAACACTTGGTAATTCAAATAAAGTAATTACATGTTATTTTAAATAATAGAATGAATAAGATAGATAAGAGAATATAACTGATGCTAGAGTTATTATTATTATTATTATACCTATATATTTTAGGTTTCATTAGAAAAGTTTTCTTGACGATATGATACACAAAATTGAAGAGAATATTTGCTGGTATTGAAGATGAATAAGAGAAACTCGACTTTGGTTATTCATATATATCCTAAAGATTCAAAAATTTGAGAATAGATTCAATGTGGTATATATTTCACTAAATTAGAAATAAGAATAAGTGAGGAAGAGTAGAAGATCTATTGAAGTTAAAATGCAATAATGAAAGAAAATAAAGAGGGTAGTGTGAAAATTTATTTTACAAAAAGAATAAGAGAAGTAGAAGAATAGAGGATACATCATGGTACTATACATATTTATTTTCATAGAAATAATAATAATAATAATAATAATAATAATAATAATAATAATAATAATAATAATAATAATAATAATAGAGGACAATATAAGGGCGGTGTGTAGTTCTGTTTGAAATGAAGAACCGAAGGAAGGAGCAACAATCAAACTTGATACCGTGAAAATTACATGAACCATTGTGCATACAGAAGAAGAATTTTTAGTTTCATCATACTATGTAAGTAAGAGGGGAAGGATAAGACCCAACCCACACACTAATAGTAATAATAAGTTTTAGGAGGCACTATTTTGAAAAGATTCAGCAAATCACTATCTAAGATACAATAGTGTAACATAATTTTCAAGGATATACCTTGCATATTTTTAGATCACAATATTGTTTCTAGCAGGTTTTGTGATTAGGGATAGTTTCTCAGTTATACCAAAGACTATATAATATTATTGAAAGGTTAATATTGAAAATACCATGTAAACTTTGTTTGTGTGTGATAATGAATTAAGGAAAGGTAAGAGAGTAAGATAATCAAAGATCTTAAACAATCTGATATTTAAAGGGATAAAAAGTTCAAATTGGGTAAAACTGAACGAATAATGATTTACCCCTCTCAGTATTGAGTATATCCCAAGTGGTCCTCACACCACCTATCCTTAACATTGAAACCAAATCTTGAAACCAAATTAACTCAAGTGATTGTCATCACAAATCTTAGGTCATACCCATGACTATACTACATATCAGCTATCACATCCTATGTACTGATCTGATACCCTAAATAATCTACCCAAGAATCCCACTTCTAAGGTATTCATAAGAATATGATAACCCCTATATATGGTTATCATCATATATCACTTCTCACATCAATAAAAGTAGTAAAAAATCCTTCTTCTCAATTAAAGAACTTAGATAAAAAATATTTCAAGATGCATCTCAAACACTAAGCACTCCCACCTAGCCCATAAATCATATATCACATAGGCTATCACTCTCAAGGAAAAATAAAAGTTCTTATCTAAAACATCACAATGAAACTCACATTTTAACACCCACTCTAGGGTTTTCATAGACACACACACACACACACACATATTCAGATTCACTTTACAAGCCATTAACCTACAAGGGAAATAATCCTCATTGGTCATCTACATATGATATTATACCCCTCTAGGAACATGTTCTCATCCTCATATACATAATGAAATCATCTCATGAAGACTTCTATCGAGTATACCTTAGTCATATGGTTCATTTAAGTATAATACCACTAAGAATGCATATAGAAAAAAATACCATATAGGTTGTTATAGAAGCTTTAAGTAACTAAATCTATTTTATTTCTATAACCACTACCAAGGCACCAAGTTCCCATGCTAACCCACCAAGGGTCACTATAAATCCATTATTAAAGGGCATGCATAGTCATCATCAAGTAGGATACCTCCATATAATTCATATGATCTATAATCAAAATGCACTGTGTTGCATTTGTTGTCAATGAGGAATGTTGTTGTCAAGGAATGAATGGATGAATGTCAAGTAGTTTCAATATGTGAATGACAAAGGATGTGATTGTGTTGGTGAGGAAAGGAGAATGGCCATGGTACTAAGATGCATGTCACTTAGGAGATTCACTAAGTGACATAGGATGTTGTGGTTGAAACATTCTCTATGTATATCAGACGATTGAAGAACTGATCTTAATGTTTCAATACTTGTATCAAGATGATACTAAGTTACACCGCTTGAATAATGGATGATGATGGAGCATCATCATTACATCTGACGATTGTTGAGATGATCTTTAAGTTCAAAGAACTTGTATCAACTGGATACAATGTTACAACAATGTCAGAAGACCATGCATTGTCTTAACAATGCATGAGGAGATGAGGAGAACCATCCACAACTCCTAAGTGGATGAAGTGGTACTAAGTAAGTCCATGCACTATCACTTAGTGCATGTGAATTGAAGAAGTTCCAATTGATCTCTAATTAGATCAATGAAGAACATTGAAGAATCTATTTGATTAAGGAGCTCAGTTGATGAAGAAGACCCTTCGGGAATTCCACATTCTATGTATTGAGTATATGTGAGGAGGATTGAGGAATTCCTAAGAAGAAGAGATGAGAAGAAAGGAAGAAGGGAGAATGGCTTGGATGATGAATGGCATTTGACATTTTATATAAATAGGATACTTTGTTTTTTAACAAAGTGTTTAACACTTCATTTGCCAAAAAATTGGCCAGTCGTGGACACCTTGAGGGTTCAACCCCAAGGCATGTGGGCCTAAGGCGCCACGCCCAAGGGGGAACCCGTGGGGCAAGCCCAGGGCGGCAGGGCCACGCAGGGGTGTCACGCCCGCGCGGCAGGGGCGCAGGAGCACTCCCGGAGTGCATGGTGGGCGCTAGGAGCGCGCCCGCAGGGAGCAGAGGTGGGCGCAAAGCGCGCCCGCAGGGAGAACTCGGCGCAGGGCGGCACCGAGAGGGGAGAAGTTCAACTGAGCGTATCCCGGCAGCGGATGTTTGATAAACCGCAGAAAAACCGGCCGCGGCTTCGATGTGGGATGCGGAATTTTTCCGCGGAGCGAATCCCAGCTGCATGATTGATCGCGCGTGCGATCCGAGCCGCTCATCTAATCGCGCCATTCGCGATCTGATCCAGGCCGTCCGAGATTATCTGATCGCCTGATCCGACGGCTCCCCGTCCATCGTCAACCTCAAGCCAGGCCGCTGCCACCCGCGAGCTCCGTTCGAACCAGAGGCCTCCCCGACGACAAAATTCGAGTTCCCGGCCATCTCCGATCAAGCAGAAGAGTCCATTGGGATCGTCTCGACGCACTGAACCTATCCACGCATAAATATGGGTTTGCATGTAACAAATGAAGAATTTCGTGTTCGGCCGAAGCAACCCGAAGGTGCGAGGGCATGTTTATTGATGCTTTGCATGGATGAAGGCCATGCATGCGTTTTCATGCACAAGAACGTGAAGAAAGGGCATAAATGGAACCCACTGGGAAACTGAGGAGAAAAACAAGATTTTATGAAATCTTAAAATCCCGAGATATTCGGGAGTTTGGATTTGTATCCCGCGGAAGAGGTGAAGAATTACTTGCCTATAAAAGGGGCACCCGAGGCTCTCAAAAAGCTTGCTGAAAAAATTCGAGAGAAGTACCGTGAGTGCCTTTGTGCCTCGCGAAGTAAAAGCCCCAGCCACACTTGCGCGTTTGTTGTCCCGAATCCACCTGAGGCTTTGAAGGTGTTCCTTGCGTGCAACTCCTTTTCACGACAAGAAGAAGGAGGTGAAGTGTTCCCTGCACGCCTACTCCTTGCGCGGCAGGAAGTACCCGCGATAGTAGCACCTGCGCGCTGTTGCACTTGCGCGCCCTGCGGTGTTGCACCTTGCACACCCGAGGCAGTGGCCCTTGCACCAAGATCCTACGCGGCTATTGGAGAAAAGGGTTGGCCGCAGTACCTTGCACGCCACCTTGCCCCATTGAGAAGGCCGAGCCTTTGTGCTTGTGTGTCAAGTGAAGGAACCCTACGCGGCAGTGGGTGTGCACCAAAGAAGACCCGAGGCCTTAGTGTATTTGTGTGTGCTAATTGAAGAGGAAGAGCACACTTGGCCGTGTGTGTGCAAGGAGAGGAGGAAGGCCACTATACCCTACGGGTTAAGTTCTTGCAAGACAAGTTGGCCGAACCTAGTGTGTGCACTAAGTGGAGTGAACACACTTAGAAGAAAAGAAGGATACTCACACTAAAGTATAACACACATTAAGTGTGTGTAAACAAAAAGAACAAAGTGTGTGAAGGAAGTGAGGAGGTGTGTGCTAAAAAGGATTACACCCTTTGTGGGTTTATTGCACCAAGAGGTGAAGAAGGGAAGTGGATGCATGCATGCATGCACATGCACACATGAACAAAGATAAATCAGGTTGTGTGCAATTGAGTTGTCCAAGACCAGGAGTTCTTGAAGAGTTTTGAGAAGCCATGCAATCAGTGCATGAGGATTCAGAGTTGCCATGCATTCAGTGCATGAAGTTGTTTTGAAGTGAGACTGGTCCAGACTGAAGTTAAAGACATCAATTGTCTGAGTATTCAGTAATTGGAGAGAGAAGCCAGGTCATCCTTAGAAGAAGAAGATAAATCCTGAGCAAGACGAGAAGACCTGATCAACTCAAGTGATCAGAGGTACAGAGCAAGGCTAGCAGTCTTTATCCCAGACTTATGAAGATACTTGAAGAACTTAAAGTGAAGAAGAGCTACTCGTGTGATTCGAGGAGCCAGGAGAAGCCCCCTGTGAGACTCAGGGTGGAAGAAGTCTTCAGTGGGATTCTGGAGCAGGCCAGTGGGACTCTGGTAACACTGTGGGACGCAGTATAAAGACCCTCCTATGGGACTCAGGAGAGATACAATGGGATGCTGTATCGACCATTGTAATACTAACAGATTATAATGGGAGAAACCATGTTGGGGTGTATAACCAACATGGCAAGGACGTAGGCCTTTGGTGCTGAACCTTGTAAATCCTTGTGTCCTGTGCCTTTACATTTACTGCATAATTCGAGGAAAGGCTGAGAGATACAAGAAGAGTGGATCGAGGCTTTAACCAGCCATAGAGGTTTAATTGATAAGGAATCAATTAGTAAAAAGTTTTAAGGGATCACTGATTCACCCCCTCCCCCTCTCAGTGATTCACACTGACCTGGGCACTTCAATTGGTATCAGAGGGAAGGTTGCCTCTAAAAGATCCAAGAGAGTCTATATGGAGTGAAGATTTGAGGAAATGAAAGAACAGCCTCAAATGGAGATATCTTCCAAGACTCTGAAAAAAAGAATGAAGAAACAGGAAAAGAAGATGAAGAAGAAGGTTGTTGCAATCAGAGACACTCCTTCTATGGAAATAAATGTGAAAGTCACATCATATGAAAATTCCTTTTATCATTCTTCTGATGAAGCCTGCTCTAGCTGTGATGAAGATGGAAGGCACAATGATCTTCTAAATGCAATCAAATATCTTCAGAATACAGTCCCCAAGGAAGTGACAATGTGTATAGCTACAGGCATCCTTGATCTTCAAGAAGAAAAATTACAGCTAGAAGATGAAGCCAATTCTCTAGAAGTCCAATTGGCTAAAAGGGTTGGCATAACCAACACTCTCAGAAAGCTGGTGAAGGCTAAAGATGAAACAGTATCGCTTTGCAATGAAAGATATGAAGACACTACTGAATAATTGCAAAGAAGCTCTTCTGAGAAAGAAATTTTTATGATAATAATCAAAGATGTGTTTCATGCACTGGAGAAGTTGCACAAAGTGTCAATGAATGTCAGAGATGCTCAAATTTAAGACAAATTCAAAATGGTGAAGGAGATGGACAATTCATTGCTAGAAATAAAAAAGGTGCATGAAGACCAGATAAAGCAGCTGGAAGAGAAATGGGAAGGAAGGCTAAGAACTATTGAGGATGAGAAGAACTCCCTCAATATGAAATGCTTAGAACTGGAGGTGATATTGAACAATCAGCAATCACCCAAAGCCAAAGCCTCCCAGTCAGCTGAAAGTAGAAATGTTTCTACTCAAGTATGCTTTGAGAAGGATGATTCTAAAAGAAAGACATCCTCTAATGAAAGGGCAACATATTCCAAAAAGAAGGTACCATCCATACCATCTTGTACTCATGTTTCTAAATGTGTTTCCACAAAAAGTGCAGGATGGAAGACTAATTCCAAACAAGTATGGATGAAGACAATGAAGAAAGAGAGCTCTCTTGAAACAACACAGCAAGTCAAGAAAAGTACCCAACAATCAGAAGGACTGAAGAGGTCAAGATTTTTGGGTCAGTGTTGGTGTTTTAATAAGTATGGGCACTGTGCAAAGGATTGTTGGTACAATCCACTGAATGTCAAATCAAAAAGGAAGCCCATGCCAAGGGGGAGCAAGCCAGAAGAAAAGAAGCAGCATCCACAGGTCCAGAGACATCTGTTTACTGCAAATAGATTTGGATTACTTGACAACATCTGGGATGATTGCAAAAGTGGTCAAAAGGATACATGTCAATCTCCAACTGTATCCAGAGCTAAAAAGAAGAAAAGATCACAGAACCTGGCTCAGAAAGAATCATTGGGAAGCAAGCATAAGAAAGTGGAAGATGCTCCCAAGAAGATTATGAAAAAGGAAGAGAAGACCTTGGAGTCTAAATCCAAGAAGGGTGATGTATCCAGAAGGACCACCAAGAAGAAAACATGCTTCTACTGTGGAAAGAAAGGACATATCATGGATCTTTGTAAACAAGCCATGAAATTCAATAGAGGCAGACTGGACTCAAACAGACAATCAATCCAGATGAAGCAGAATGGATTGGTTGAAAACAAGTTGCCTAAGAAAGGTAGCTTGAAAGCATCAAAGGAACCATGTGGAATATCCAGAACTGAGGCCACACTTCCAAGTGACTTACTAGTCATATGGCCAAATCAGTTGCAACTTGCCAAAGATCTGCAAAGAGCTGAAGATGATGTTCTGGCAATTGCTAAGGCAAAAGGGAAGAAGAATATTTCACATGAAGATGTATTGAGATCCACACCAGCACAAACATCATTGAAGATCAAATTTTCAAGTGTGAAGAATGGTGAAAATGGGACATCTCGGTTGAGAGAATCTTCTCAACCTTGTTGTTCACATTGATGAACCAAGGAGGTTCCATCTTATTCCCTAATCACTTGTATTTACATGTGCTGACATTGCAGGGAATTGAAGATGATGATCATTCTCAGCTGGAGGATGGTTTGGAAAGAATTGAGTGCACCCCTTGAGGGGGAGCCAATCTGAAGAAGATGGGATTCTGAGATTAATACCATCTTGAGAAAAGTGAAGGTATTCCAATCATACTTTCATCCCTTGTTTCTTAATTGAGTTTATCTTGTCAATTAAGGGGGAGTATGGATTGAAGACAAATGGTTGAAAGGGGAAGCTTTATCTTTGCACTGAACTTTCTTAATGAGTCTTGTGAAGTATGTGCATGATTTAGCAATTTATTGTTATATCTGAAACATTTCAACCCCTTGGAGCATGATCTCACATCTACAGTGAATGTTGGACAACATTGAGTACCTTGGTTACATCACTCTTGTTTTATACACCGGGTTAGCCCAAGTAGACTTAGAGATGATTTACTAAAGCTTCTTTGCTAAAGAGAACATGTGACATCATCCCTCTCTTAGTGCTTTTCAAGAAGATGCTATTCGAAGGGAGGAAGAAATATTTTGAACAGAACCACACCACACCTTTGCATTTGATTGCCAATAAGGGGGAGAAAATATTGGCACACATATTCACCCATTCATATGTGCAGAAGTAGTGTATTGACAACAAATACAAAGGGGGAGATTGAAATGCACTGTGTTGCATTTGTTGTCAATGAGGAATGTTGTTGTCAAGGAATGAATGGATGAATGTCAAGGAGTTTCAATATGTGAATGACAAAGGATGTGATTGTGTTGGTGAGGAAAGGAGAATGACCATGGTACTAAGATGCATGTCACTTAGGAGATTCACTAAGTGACATAGGATGTTGTGGTTGAAACATTCTCTATGTATATCAGACGATTGAAGAACTGATCTTAATGTTTCAATACTTGTATCAAGATGATACTAAGTTACACCACTTGAATAATGGATGATGATGGAGCATCATCATTACATCTGACGATTGTTGAGCTGATCTTTAAGTTCAAAGAACTTGTATCAACTGGATACAATGTTACAACAATGTCAGAAGACCATGCATTGTCTTAACAATGCATGAGGAGATGAGGAGAACCATCCACAACTCCTAAGTGGATGAAGTGGTACTAATTAAGTCCATGCACTATCACTTAGTGCATGTGAATTGAAGAAGTTCCAATTGATCTCTGATTAGATCAATGAAGAACATTGAAGAATCTATTTGATTAAGGAGCTCGGTTGATGAAGAAGACCCTTCGGGAATTCCACATTCTATGTATTGAGTATATGTGAGGAGGATTGAAGAATTCCTAAGAAGAAGAGATGAGAAGAAAGGAAGAAGGGAGAATGTCTTGGATGATGAATGGCATTTGACATTTTATATAAATAGGATACTTTGTTTTTTAACAAAGTGTTTAACACTTCATTTTCCAAAAAATTGGCCAGCCATGGACACCTTGAGGGTTCAACCCCAAGGCATGTGGACCTAAGGCACCATGCCCAAGGGGGAACCCGTGGGGCAAGCCCAAGGCGGCAGGGCCACGCAGGGGTGTCACGCCCGCGCGGCAGGGGCACAGGAGCGCGCCCGGAGTGCATGGTGGGCGCTAGGAGCGCGCCCGCAGGGAGCAGAGGTGGGCGCAAAGCGCGCCCGCAGGGAGAACTCGGCGCAGGGTGGCACCGAGAGGGGAGAAGTTCAACTGAGCGTATCCCGGCAGCGGATGTTTGATAAACCGCAGAAAAACCGGCCGCGGCTTCGATGTGGGATGCAGAATTTTTCCGCGGAGCGAATCCCAGCCGCATGATTGATCGCGCGTGCGATCCGAGCCGCTCATCTAATCGCGCCATTCGCGATCTGATCCAGGCCGTCCGAGATTATCTGATCGCCTGATCCGACGGCTCCCCGTCCATCCTCAACCTCAAGCCAGGCCGCTGCCACCCGCAAGCTCCGTTCGAACCAGAGGCCTCCCCGACGACAAAATTCGAGTTCCCGACCATCTCCGATCAAGCCTAAGAGTCCATTGGGATCGTCTCGACGCACTGAACCTATCCACGCATAAATGTGGGTTTGCATGTAACAAATGAAGAATTTCGTGTTCGGCCAAAGCAACCCGAAGGTGCGAGGCCATGTTGATTGATGCTTTGCATGGATGAAGGCCATGCATTCGTTTTCATGCACAAGAACATGAAGAAAGGGCATAAATGGAACCCACTGGGAAACTGAGGAGAAAAACAAGATTTTATGAAATCTTGAAATCTCGAGATATTCGGGAGTTTGGATTTGTATCCCGCGGAAGAGGTGAAGAATTCCTTGCCTATAAAAGGGGCACCTGAGGCTCTCAAAAAGCTTGCTGAAAAAATTCGTGAGAAGTCCCGTGAGTTCCTTTGTGCCTCGCGAAGTAAAAGCCCCGCGCACACTTGCGCGGCTGTTGTCCCGAAGCCACCCGAGGCTTTGAAGGTGTTCCTTGCGTGCAACTCCTTTGCGCGACAAGAAGAAGGAGGTGAAGTGTTCCCTGCGTGCCTACTCTTTGCGCGGCAGGAAGTACCCGCGGCAGTAGCACCTGCGCGCTGTTGCACTTGCGCGCCCCACGGTGTTGCACCTTGCACACCCGAGGCAGTGGCCCTTGCACCAAGATCCTATGTGGCTATTGGAGAAAAGGATTGGCCGCAGAACCTTGCGCGCCACCTTGCCCCATTGAGAAGGCCGAGCCTTTGTGCTTGTGTGTCAAGTGAAGGAACCCTACGCGGCAGTGGGTGTGAACCAAAGAAGACCCGAGGCCTTAGTGTATTTGTGTGTGCTAAGTGAAGAGGAAGAGCACACTTGGCCGTGTGTGTGCAAGGAGATGAGGAAGGCCACTATACCCTATGGGTTAAGTGCTTGCAAGACAAGTTGGCCGAACCTAGTGTGTGCACTAAGTGGAGTGAACACACTTAGAAGAAAAGAAGGATACTCACACTAAAGTATAACACACATTAAGTGTGTGTAAACAAAAAGAACAAAGTGTGTGAAGGAAGTGAGGAGGTGTGTGCTAAAAAGGATTACACCCTTTGTGGGTTTATTGCACCAAGAGGAGAAGAAGGGAAGTGCATGCATGCATGCATGCACATGCACACGTGAACAAAGATAAATCAGGTTGTGTGCAATTGAGTTGTCCAAGACCAGGAGTTCTTGAAGAGTTTTGAGAAGCCATGCAATCAGTGCATGAGGATTTAGAGTTGCCATGCATTCAGTGCATGAAGTTGTTTTGAAGTGAGACTGGACCAGACTGAAGTTTAAGACATCAATTGTCTGAGTATTCAGTAATTGGAGAGAGAATCCAGGTCATCCTTAGAAGAAGGAGATAAATCCTGAGCTAGATGAGAAGACCTGATCAACTCAAGTGATCATAGGTACAGAGCAAGGCCAGCAGTCTTTATCCCATATCACTGAAGATACTTGAAGAACTTAAAGTGAAGAATAGCTACTCGTGTGATTCGAGGAGCTAGGAGAAGACCCCTGTGAGACTCAGGGTGGAAGAAGTCTTCAGTGGGATTCTGGAGCAGGCCAGTGGGACTCTGGTAACACTGTGGGACGCAGTATAAAGACCCTCCTGTGGGACTCAGGAGAGATAAAGTGGGATGCTGTATCGAACATTGTAATACTAACAGATTATAATGGGAGAAACCATGTTGGGGTGTATAACCAACATGGAAAGGACTTAGGCCTTTGGTGCCGAACCTTGTAAATCCTTGTGTCCTGTGCCTTTACATTTACTGCATCATTCGAGGAAAGGCTGAGAGATACAAGAAGAGTGGATCGAGGCTTTAACCAGCCATAGAGGTTTAATTGATAAGGAATCAATTAGTAAAAAGTTTTAAGGGATCACTGATTCAGCCCCTCCCCCTCTCAGTGATTCACACTGATCTGGGCACTTCAATCAATATAAAATATATTGTGGTTAAATTGAGTAGAATGACACCCATAAGCTATATAGGGAAATTCAAAATAAGTTTTTTTGACACTTTAAATAGATAAAAACCTATCTTTAGTGACATAAATCACAAAATAGAATTCATATTTCATGTGATCTCTATGTGTTGAATATTATTCATGACAAAAAGACTTTTTCTAATAGGAAAAATCCAAAACCTCATAAACCATAAATATAAAATCCCATGTTCATCATGCTATAGAAAATCAAACAATCGTAAAAGTAAAAAATAAATAAAAATAGTTAGATATACCCCACAACCTAGAATTTATTAGAAAATGTGTCCATGATTCAAAACTTTTGTTTCTATTAAAAGTTGTGACACATTAATATATAACTTATATATTATCTCCCAATATAGTAAGATAAAAAAAACTTTTTATAACACATTGTGACATCCTACCACCCCATACCACTTGACAAGTGTCTAGGATGTTAGTCTCTACACAACCTAGGGTGCTCCACCCTATATTCATGAGGTTACAAACCAATAGTGAGGGTCTAGAGTGTTACCATAGGGAGTCTATACCATCAAATATGAGTGATTATTAGAAGAAAAGATAACAAAAAAATATCCACCATGAAGAATCTAAGTTTCATAATTAATAAAAAACAATGTTATAAAAAATGTAATGTAGAAGTATAAAGTTATACAAATACATGTTCAAGCCAAAATATATCAACTTTTTGTCCACTAGGCCAATCACATATAAAATATAAATAAAATAAATAAAATAAACAAAAAACAAACATGAGGATCTATTACCATCCATGAGATTCACCTCATCCTAGTCACATAACTCCACATGAACTCTCCTACTTGATCATGAAACTCTAGGAATATTCCCCACTTGAACCTATGAATGGTGAAGTATTCTTGAGTACCGAAGAAAAATGGCTTCCTGAGTAGGGTGTGAGTATAACTCAGAAGGGAAGTTCATACAGGTACCTAAACACAACTAGAAAAGAAGTGTATATTCATGAGATATACTTATAATAAATAAATGAAACAATGTATAAGCATAAATAAAATATCTATAACAGATCATTTGGTTCTAATGTAACACTCAAGATCGACTATACCTTCTTTAGTGAGTGTTGAAGTGTCTATGAGAACATGAAATAATCATTAAAGATTATATTAGGATCAATGAACATATATTAGAAAGTGAAAACATGAAAACCTAAGAGGTGATCATAATGAATCCAATAGTATAATGTACAGTCCATTTCATACAAGGTAGTCCTAGGAAATCCAATAGCATTAGTCCTATAGTTGATTTCTAGGATGTAACCCTAGGAAATCCAAATAGACCTAAAGTGTAAATCCAAGGTAACCACATATGAATTTTTTATAGACCCAAAGGTCAAATCCCATGTATCTAGATCTAGGAATTATATATAAACCCAAAGTATAAATACTAGGAAACCACCTAGAAATACTATATAGACAACCGTTAAATCCCAAGTAACTAAACTTAGGCATTCCATATAGACCCAATGGATGAATCCTAGTTAAGCACCAAGGTATTCCATATAGGAAACTACTGAATCCTGGGCATCTAGACATAGACATTATATATAGACCTAAAGGATAAATCCTAGGATGTCTTCCAATCATTCCATATTATTAATAATGTAAGCATAGTCCTAGGTAACCAATTGGACATTCCATACTGGAAACTAATATGAAAATATTTTCTTACATTTTTTCTAATGTTTCACCATTCTTAATCATATGATTTTATGTAATCATGGTGTAAATATCACATTTATTAGTTTTTTTGGATAACCTAGAGATTTATTATTAAATTGATTAAAATTTGGTTTTAAGTTGTTTATTTTATCTTTGAGATTGTTAGATTAAATCCTAAATTTAATTTTGGGTGTTTTGATAAAATTTTAAGTTCTTAGAGATGATTTTAATGAAATCAATGTGGATAATTTTATCTAGAGGAGTAATCTAGACATTTTGAGTTGAAATGGAAACTTGGATAAACGTTATAATCTAACTAAATATAATTTACTCTGAATTATAAAATTTACATCAAGGTAGTGCTAAAATATACGAGGACACAAAAAGGTTATTAAAAGTGTGTAAATTGTGTATAGGTCACCCCATGGGAAAAATACCTACACCAAGTTTTTCTAGTCTCCACATAATGTAAAACTAGTACTTGTGTGAAAGTTATTTATGATTTCAATGAGTTATGTAAAGGTAATATGGATCATATGAATTTTATTACTGTGTTTATTTAAAGTTCCATTATATAAATTTTAAATCAAGATCGAATATATGACTTTGAATAGGAGTGTATGACTTTGAAGTTTTCATATGACATTGAGATGAGGTAGGAAAATGTAAAATTCATGATTACTTAAAGATCATAAGACTTTTAAAAAGTCATATGATATCATCCAATGATATTGTAAATTGGAAAATGAAAAACTCATACACAAAAGTCATCCAAGTAAACATATGTCATTTTCATCAAGTGTGTGTAATATTTCATCTACACATTGTAGAATCATTATATGTGTATGAAATTCAATATGATGTTGGATATCTTGAGGAGTGTGTATGATATTTTGGAAAAATGGAATATTTTAGAAGAAATATTCATATGTCTATAGAATTTTGGATGCTTGTATGATATTTCACCTATATGTAGGAAATTTTAGCCCCCATATGATAATTTAATTTTTGAAAAATAATTTGAATAATAATAAGAACTAGACTTTGGGGAATTATACTATGCTCCAAAATGAGAATTTGGGAGGCCATTTCAACACGAATGTGAAAAATTAGTGGATTCCACAAGGATTATAATATTTAGAATTCTTCAATCAAGAAAAAGGAAAAAAGCTATGTATTATTTGGAAGACCATATCTTGGTGGAAACTTAAACACCGCTAGAGAAAAATGAATATGGGGATTTAAAATGAGCATAGATCTTAGGGGTTTGACAAAAAATATATAAATATGGAAACCAAGGACCTATAAGAAGAAGTGGAGGCTAGATATGGAGAAGTGTGTGTGATTTTCTAGAGAACCAATTGGTATTATTTTCTATTTTCATATTATTTTATTATTTATGTAGTTCTTTAATTCCTTATCTTTTCTCCAACATCTCTATTAACCTTTAAATGAATGGGTAAAAATTGAGTGATTGAGAAAGGGAAGGAGTTACATTATAATTATTGAATCATATACCTAATAAATAAAACTATCTTATGATTAATTTATTTTAGTTTTCAGTGTTTATTTTATAATTTTTATTTGATTGTGTTTATTCTCATACTTTTTCACTATTGACTGATTAGGTTTATAATCTATAATCTAAATACACCTAATGTATTTTTTCTCAAAGGAATGGGTTGTGTTAGGTGGAGAGTATCTAAAGATTACTGTAACATGTGTAAACACTATTGGTTACTCTTGATTTTTCTTTAACATAAATGACCTATTGGGTATTTTCTTTATAGGTTATGGGTGGATTACTGAATTTTCACACATGTGAGGGGAGGTTGACCCATAAGAAATCAAACTAGGCTATTCCCCATATTAACCATCAACTGAGGTTGATTGAAGAATCAATTGAGGAGTCTATCATTTATTAATTAATAAGAAGAAAAATAAAACTATTTTAGAGACTATGATAGAATTTCAATTATAAATCCAACCCTGACCCAAAAAATATCTTCATTAACTATTTTTAATATCTTAATCCATTTCTTAATTTTTTTATGAATAAAACCCATTTCATTCCATAGTTTTCATAAATATAAAAAATCATAAAATATATAATAAGTTAATTAGGAGTAGTATGTGTTGGACTAAAAATGATTCTCAAGTGAGATGCCTCTAGTACACCACTATGCTATATTAAGAAAATAAATAATAGATTTTTTACCACAATATGATAGTTTAATCAAAATTTAGCACCATTTATAGAGTTATAAGTAGTATTTTACTCACTATTTCTTTTTCATTTTGTAATCATTTTCCCACCCTCAATGTTTTTTAAAAAATTATTTTTTCCAAAACCATTTTCTAATTCACCATCACCCCTGGAATAGATTATTAACTTATTTTATAGGAAATTGAAGGGAGATTGAAGCATAAATTTCTTAGGGGTGGATTTCAAGGAGGTCATCTAGTACCTTAAATAGGCCCTCAAGTACCCAATATTAGAAGAATTGACACATAAATTAACTGATCTCCAGAAGTACTTCCCAAATTTCTATCAAGAAGTGGTTGAGGATTAAAAAAATTATCTCGTATTTCCGCCAAATTTTTATAAAGAGGCCATGTTTGAAGACCATTTGTAGCCTAGAAATCCCAATAACCCTATCAAAACCCTCCATGAAGAGATAAAGGATATTCATGAAGAAAATATGCCTACTGATACACTTATTTGAGATTATCCATATTTTGAAAAATTTTAGAATAATTTTTTAAGTATTTATATATCACATGAACCAACCATATTTTAAGAAACAATACCTCTTTAAGTTTATCAAGATTTTTAAGGAGAAACTAGCGATGAAGTAGAGTTTAAGAAGAATATTTAGGATATTGAGTATATAATTCTATCCACTTTAAATCATGTAATGTCCCCAGATTGGAAGCCACTATAACTAGTTCCCCAAAACGAGTTTCCACATGACCTCAAGCACACCTCCCCATATACCAGAGGCTAAAAACAGGCAGAAAAGGTCTAAATAAAGACATAGGGATACTATACCTACTTATTATAGTAAAGACACAACATAAGTAACATCAATATATGAAATATAAAACAAGAAAAAAAATGGGTCGCATATAAAAAGTTCCAATAATAACCAAAGTACAAATGATACAACAGTGAAATGTATATTTTACATGTCAGGCAGTAATGGATATAAAATAAAAAAACCAAAACTACCAAAAAGATCCCAAAAAATGGACCCAAGTCCCAACCTAGTCTTGAAATCCCATTCTCCAACCCATCATACCTTTCATAATCCAAACATTAGGTCCCCATACTAAACCTGTGGTAGAAAACAAGGAGCACCTCTTCAGGTATCCAACTACTACAGCTACCTAAGAAGGGTGTGAGTACAACTCAATAGGCTGCCACCAATAGTGCATAAAGTAATAGATAGTTTATATAATAGTGTATGTAGATAATCAAAGGTTCAATAAATAAACAAGGGAACAAAGTAAGAATGATTTACATTGAAAAATTAATTATTAACCATTTTTCCTTCAAGTTCCATTATATAATCAAAATAACCTAACCCACTCCGGACATTCTGTGATACTAATATATATCATAAAGGGTCACATACTTTTAGTCAAAAAGGGTGTTCACTTATCAATTAAATTTAGCCATGAACCTTATAGAATCAGTCCAAGCAACCATATCATATATATTCATTGGGAGTATATATTCTCAGTCTGACATCCCAAACCATTCCATACATAGGTGGTCCTAGAGAATCAGTCTAGAGAAACCCAAGGATGAGTAGCATCTGTCCAACATCCTAATTGTACAATACCTTGAAGGGGACATGGAGCATTAGTCTATCCCAACCTAAGGATGAGGAGTATCAGTCCAACATCTTAATAATACAATACCTCAGTGGTCTCTAGGGAATTATTATATCCTAAACCATGGAGTGAAGCCTCATTACAATCCCCCACACATACAACTTATTCATGTGAACTTTCCTTATTTACCATTTAACACATTTACAACTTTATCATTTATTTTACCCAAGTCTATACGAACCCTCAAAACCAAATAATGACAAAAAAACACAAAAAAATACTCATTTAAAATCATCTTGATCCACCCTTTAAAACATGGGTATTCCTCATGGAAAAACTATTCATCTCATAAAGGATTTTATTTTCATTTCCAACCATTTAAAATATCCATTTAAGCATTTTCACAAAAAGTTAACCATACTATCCTTTCAAATACTCATTTGAAATATATTAAGAAAACCACCATTAAAAACACTTTAAGGTAAAAACGTCCTTCCAAAGCATTAGTATATTTAAAAACATCATTTTCCTTCATCAAAAACCATAACCATATCAAAATCCAAAAATAAATCATTTAAACCATTTCAAAAGACTCTTTGGCATTTCAAAAAATATAAAATATAAAATTTTTGATTACCACATTAACCCCACCCACACATAAAATTACAATTCACAACCCATACACTTTTAAAATTATCCAATCTCAATGTTCACTAATCCATTTAAAAAATTTCAAGTGTTTGGCATACCCCATGGGTATCCCTAGGTTCAGTCTCACATCATAAATGAACCCGATGGGTTCGTAAAGGGCCTCACACATCAATCTAAAGCCCCAAATTACCTTTCTTATCCAAGACATTAATATGAGAAAAGGCATTGAATTGGAACAACTACATATAGTTATAAAATATATAGACAATGGGGAAAAGATTTAAGACCACCTAACTCATGGTCATAGACAATCACTCATCCAACCATGGTCCTTGATTCTATCCTAAAAAACCTTTGACATCCAAACCTAGAATCTGCTATAAGAAAGGTTTTTAGAGCTTCAGAAGTTGGAAAAACATCCTAAGAGGCCTCTTACATAAAATGAAAGTAAAGGGAGTCCAAGAATTACCAAAATCTTCAATTCACACCCAAAGACAATCCAAATGCCTAATAATCAAAGGATAAACACCCATGGAAGAGTAGGAGGCTACTAGTTTGTCACCCAAGCTAGAGGGGGTCAAATGGGGTGAAAATTGGGGAAGAAACATTTAAACCTGAGAGGGAAAAATGGGAATTTCCCCATTTTCAAGAGCCACACTATTTGGATTCATAGTTGGAAAAAATCATGCGCCAACCATTAATATCCCTCTATCTAATAGGGACCCAAGACATATGATCTGGATGGCCTCCCACATGGTTTAACAGACCATGCAGTGGCCGTGCTCTCACCCCTTTCTAAGGGGAACTCAACTTGTATGGTCTTTTGGGCCACCCTGCATGGTCTCCTTAACCGTTCACACCCCTTATACATTCCACATGGTTAAGGCACATGGTTAATATTAACAATGTTCTATACATGAACTCAAGACAGATTGTCAACTTTTCCATTATTTTCTTATCCTGAACCCACAGTTCACCCCTGAGACCTTCCCTACACCTTGGAAAAATTCCATAAATGAAAAATTAGTCTAAGACATACCTTATCTCAGCATTGGTATCTTAAAACCTACCCAATTTATACCATCTTGTCCTTGATCTACATTCCCTAGAATCCCCAAGCCTAAAAGACAATTGTATGACCATCAAACCCACTTATTAACTTTCATTTCCAAAGTCTCCTCCCAAACACGATGGTGTTGTCACAAATATCAGATCAAGGAAACATTTTGAACTCAAGGAATTTCCCTATTGTGATCCCCAAAACGAACCCAATGCTCCTAAAAGGATGCAACAACCTCAAATCAAAATCATTAACACTGACTACACAAACATTCCAATACACCTAGAATCACCTAAAGGAACATGCTCTTAACTAACCATGTCCCCGACCAACATCAGTCAATAAATAAAGGCCCAATGGCCTCATACCATACCCAAAAACCAAAAAAAATTAAAACGCATCCTTAATATCAAGAATACAATATGTCAAAACCTAATCCAATTATCGTTATCAAAACTGAAACGTTAATATGGCACTTACCCATGCCCATCCAACCCGTAACACTGATCAAATCATAAACAAACCACTTAACCTCTATATTACTTCCCACTATATACTTGGGATCATGACCACCATCTTATAGGTTTGGAACCTACACTATCGGAATAGGACCACTAGAACCCCAAACTAATGATTTAATAAAGAAACTAGCACGATTAACACTCACCAAGAATAAACAACCATAAGAGAACCAACCAACACTAGCATACTTCCTTTCCATTAAAACCAACTTGAATGAATTCACATTGGACATCCATACATGTACTAAAGGAAACCTAACTTTTCTTCATAACTCACTTAAACTCCCAAAATGTTCTTATCTTTGAAAACCATCACTGAAGGAAGTTTACAACTAAACACATTCATTATTTTCTCCAAGCCAGGTCAGACCATCCCCATCTGACTTGTATCGAAATGCCAAACTCTAACTGTTGTCTTATTAAAACTTCTCTTGGAAATAGACCCTTATCACCTAAGGCTTACAACCATTATCTAAAACACATGTCATATTCCTTTCCTTAATTTTGATAAAACCCCCCTTTCAAGGAATCCACCGCTTCCCAAAGTGTCATCATTCCCTATAGTACCCACGATCACATTCCCCAAAACCAACACCCTAGGTTTCTTTTAGAACCACCCTAAGCTAAAAGATAAATCTCATCCTGATAAAACACCACATTTAAGGCCCACATGGACTTTCCTATGAAATCCAAACATATTCTCCTTATCTTCCTTATTGGCATCCCTATTCCACCATATTTAACCCATAGTATCCTATACACATATAGAAACATACCAACATGAATATCACACCCCCATGAATAACATGTCACTCCCAACCTTAAGAGTTCCATTGTCATTGATTTACTCAATTAATTTTGACTACCATAGTCATGATATTTCTATTAAAGTTCCAAAAAAGTGGACGTGGCCATATCACCCTCACTTAGGAGAAAAAGAAAAAATCTAACCATCACCCATCATCGGCTTTTGAGAACAAAACCATTAACATTCATCGACACAAAACCACTACATGAATCTCATTCAGAGACAACCGGTTGTGCACCTCCAACCACATGGATCTACCTACAATGATCTATGAATGAAAAATCCAAGAGGATCCCCACATGATCAAAACGAAAACATTCAAGTATCTTAGATTATAGATAATGCAATCCTAGTGTACCCAAGACAACATCAAGATATCAAGCATGATCATATCTAGTCTAGAAGTACACCAAGATATCATTGAAGACGCCCATGATAACTGATCTATCACTGATGTCACCTCCTACAATGAGGACACATCATCTTTTTGAAAGTCCATTCTTACCTACTCACAATTCTTGAAAAAAACCCGAACCACACAAATTAGTAGGGATTTATTAATAAAAACTCACAATTGATCAAAAAATATCTACAAAGTAGTCATGAACCAACATTCCCTTTGGAACTTCTACTACCAAACCACCTGAGTTCTTCCAACAAAACCTTGGTGATTCATAACAGAAACATGAAGATCCATCACACTGATCCAAAACTAACAATATCTCACATAACCAACTTGTTCCACTTTAACCTCATAGAAATTGTCATGCATTTACTCTTGATCCAAATGTTCACATGTCCCAAACGTTATCGTTCATGACTGGCATGTTCCCAATATCTAGACCTCCCCAATACACTCAAGGTCACACACTTTCCTATGATTAAACATTGAACCCAAATATAGTTTTCACAAGATTTACATCATGAGGAATAATGCCCACTCACACATATAACCATACCTCTTGGTCCTTCAGCCCCATCAGACTCAAGGCATTTTCAACATTCCCATCCTACCAGCTGACCTTTATACTAAAAGGTCCAACCTTCCGACCACCCACCCTCTTGAACATCATTATTAACCCAAAACATATATCCATTCTCTAGTTACCTCTATCTTGTCCACGGAAGGTCAACATCAGTTCCTGCATCAAACACCATCAAACCACAAGATTAGGTTTCCGAATGATTATTCTATTCAACCAACTTACCACCAATCACAGGCACTCAAGTGATTTCCTAAAAGAGAAACCAAGGAATAACCATGCACTTTTACCAAAAGACAATGTCACCCACTGAGCATTGATTCTACTTCTAAAGAAACCACCTATGCTTCACATTCCAAGGAAACTGCTACACTAGCCTAACCTCCATAGAGGTTCCCCTTGATTTCTAAAAACTAGAAATGCATAACCATAACCTAAGTAGCTTGCCAAAAACCATTGAATTATCCACTTGTACCTATATACCAATCCCAAATTAGATAGTAATCTTCATACACCACTGTAAAAAAAAAACTCCCACCTGTACCAAACACACCCAAAATAACTCGTAATCCAACTGAACCTTCTCACAGTCCACCCTTGAAGGTCAAACAACACCAACTCTCTGAGATAGAGTTACATAAAATTAAGGACAATAACTATCTTCTAATACATGAACATAAAACCTAAAATAATTAATTTCTCATGGTGGAACCCCTACCAATGTTATAAAATAGATCGTGTATAACATTCCTATCAACCATTCACTATAGGTCTCAATCCAAAGATACTTTCACACACACATAGACAATACGAGTCAAACACCCACTATAGGGTACAAAAAACTACTCTCAAGGTCCCAAACCACATGGGTCACCACATACACATTACTATAAAACATCTCACCACCCTAAGGTCATCCCCCTACCGAAGGTTCATCATGCACATCCCTTTACCACACATTAAAACCCAAAAATCCTCACAAACCTTAATCAAGGTCTCAAAATAGGGAAGTCTCACTACCAAAAAATACCCATACAAGGGGCCCTATAACAACATAAAGGATACTCATCGCCCATGCCTAAAGGTTTCATCATTTCCTATTTCCATTTTTTATTTAAGCTTTACAATTTTAAAACACGAGGGTTCACATTTCAAAACCTTCCATTTTTATAACCCAAAGTTTTACACTTTCAAAAACCTTTTTGTTAACTCAACATTTCAAAAACACCATCTTTATTTTGATTTATAATTTATAACATTTTTGTTAAAAACTATTTTAAATAAATATCGATAGGAATAAACAACAGATAGAAGGCACCCTACCGGAATATAAATCCTAGGGAACTATCAATCATAGGAAACATATGGATAACCTATCCATCATATGTTCTTAGCATGATGAATGAACCCACAGACCCTCTATTTTCATATCATACAAATAGATAAATCCTTATAAATTAATAACACCACATCCCAACATGCCACTCGAGGTGGAAGTATTAATCAACTATAAAATCACAAAATAGAACATTAATTTACATCCCTAGAAACTTCAGTTTTCCCTTATATTTGGGGATATAGGTAGCCATGAATGAGCTCATCACCAAGACCTAAAAAGACCCTTATCTCATGTACACCATGACCCAAATAATAAGACAAAAGTCACCACTTCTAATACCACTTTGTAACATCCCTAACCTAGAAGACACTATAACTAGTGCCACGAGCCGGGTCACCACATGACCCCAGGAATCCCTCCTTGTATGCTAGAGGCTACTAACTAGCAGCATAGGTCTAAATACCAAAATGTATAGAATATACCTGCTTATCAAAGTAAATCCACAATAGAATTTACATAAATAGATAAAAAATATCTAATACAAACAATAAATGGGAATCATACGGTAAGTCACAACAATAATGAAAGGAATCATGATACAATAATGATATTTATACTCTACATATTTGGTATTTATATAAATAAAACCAACAAAACCAAAACTGCTAAAAATATCCTGCACACAGACCCAAATCCCAACTCGGTCTTGACATCCCACACTCAAACTCATCAGCCTATGCATAAAGCAAACACCATGTCCCTATCCTAAACTTGTTACAAAGAAATGTAGAATCTTCTTGGGTACCCAAGTGCCATGGAATATAGAGTTGGGTGTCAGTACAAGTCAGTAGGCCACCACTAATGGTGTCTAAAGCAATAGTCAGTCTGTACAATAGTGTTTTCAAATAATCAAAGATGCAATAAATAAACAAGGGGACAAAGGAAGCATGCTTTACTTTTAAAAATTATTTATTATCCATTTTATTCTTCAAGTTTAGTTATACAATCCAACAAAGTTAACTCTTTTTGGACATGATAGGAGCCTAAGTTATATCATAAATGGTCACATACTTTTAGTATAAAAAGGGAGTTCACTTATCAATTGAATTTAACCATGTTCCTTGAAGAATATATAAAATAAACCATATAAATCCATTAATTGGTATCATAGATCCTCAAGGATAAATCCAAAACCATTCCATACATCATTGGGTCCTAGAGTATCTTTATAACCCAAACCAAGGGTGAGGAGAATTAGTCCAACATACTAATCATAAAATACCTCTGTGGGTCTTAGAACATCAGTTTGGCCCGAAATAAGGATGAGGATCATCGTTCCAACATCCCAATCATACAATACCTCGGTGGGGACTAGCGAATTAGTCTATCACGACCCATGGAGTGAATCCTCTATCCAATCCCCCAAACATACCACTTATTCATGTGCACATGCCTTATTATCTATTTAACACATTTAGAAATTTATTATTTCTTTTACCCAAGTACCTACAAACCCACAAAACCAAATCATGAAATAAAACACCAAAACTAAATACTCATTTAAAATACTAATGAGCCACACATTAAAACATGGGTCTTCCTCCTTAAAAAATGAGTCATTCCATCAATTTTTTTTTATTTCCAACCATTTAAAATATCCATTTAATTACTTTCACAAAAAAGGAACCACACCCTCAATTCAAATCCTCATTTGAAATATATTAGGAACCTTCGATTAAAAACACTTTGAGGTATAAACCTCCTTCCAAAACATTAGTCTATTTAAAAATGTTTTTTTACTTCATCAAAAACCATAAATAGTTCAACATCCAAAAATACATCATTTAAACCATTTTGAAATCCTCTTGGGAATTTTAAAAAATATAACATATAAAATTTTTGTTTACCCCATCAACTCTTCCCACACATCAAATTACAATTCACAACCCATAAATTTCCATAATTATACTATATAAATGTTCACTAATTCATTTAACAAATTTCAAGGGTTTGGAATTCCCCATGGGTAGGCCTAGTTTCGATCTCACATCATCAAAAAAACCAAAAATAATCAAAAAGGGTCTCACACTTCAATATAAGTCCCCATATTACCTTCCTTATCAATGACATTGACACACAAAAAGGAAGAGAATTAGGAAAACTACATACACATTTAAAACATATAGACTATAGGAAAAATCATTATGACCAGCTAAATATTTCTCATAGACAACCACTCATCCAACCTTGGACCTTAATTCATGCCCAAACAACCTTTGGAATCAAAACTTAGAGTCTTCTAAAAAATTGGGTTTTAGAGCTTTAGAAGGATAAAAAACTTCCTACCAATTCTCTTCTATAAAATGAAAGGAAATATAGTAAAAAACGTACCTAGAGTTTTGATTCGCACCCAATGGCACTCTAAACGTCTTATAATAGAAAGAGAAACAACCATGGAGGAGGAGGAAGCTGCTGGTTCATCACCCATTCTAGAGGGAATCGAATGGGGTGAAATATTAGGGAAGAAACATTTAATCCCATGAGTGAAAAATGAGAATTTTCACATTTTTAAAAGGTGAAAGCTTTGACCACATGGTTAGCCAAACCATGCACCAACCATGCATATACCTCTATTCAAAAGGGAATCGGGCCGTAGGGTCTGGATGAATACCCAAACAATTTGATAGACCATGAAATAGACGTTCAGTCACAACTATACAAGGGTAACTTGACCCACACAGTCTGTTGGGACACCCTTCATGGTCTCCCTAACCATGCACACCACCTTTACAAGATGTACGATTAATGCGCATGGTTACTTCTAACCATGTGCCAACCATACAGTTAACACAGGTTTCCCTCTATGCATTACTTTCATGTCCTGAACCCCTGGTTTACCCTTGAAACCTTAACTACATGACATAAAATTTCCATACCTCAAAAATTCAGTCTAGTACATACCTTATGTTAGGGTTGGGGTCTTAAAACCTCCCCACATTATAAAAACTAATCCTAGAGCTATATTACATAAAATCACCAAGCCTCCAAGATAATGGTCTGACCAATGACCCCCTATCTACTTTTATCTCCCAATTCTACTCCCAAACACATTAATGTTATCAAAAATCTCAAAACCAAAGAAATAGTCCTACCCCATGGAATTTCCCCATTTTAATCTCCACTATGAACCAGATGCTCCTCAAAGGACACATCAACCTCAAGTCAACATCATTAACACCAAATGTGAAAACATCCTAGTACACCTGTCATCACCTGAAGGAACATGCCATTAACCAACCACATCCCCTTCCCTATGTCATTCCACAACTAAAGGTACAATGGACTCATACCAAAATTGAACACCCAAAACACAACAAAAACACATCCTTCATCTCAACCATTCAATATGTCAAAACCTGAGATGATGCTCATTATCAAAACTGAAACATCAAGATGGAACATACCCATGCCTATCCAACCTATAACACTAATCATGTTTTCAAATAAACACTTTACCACTATGGTGATCCCCATTTTATGCATGGTATCATAACCAAAAACTTATAGGGTTGGAACCTAGAACATCAGAAGAGGACCACTAGAAACCCAAAACCAAGCTACCAAAATAAATAGACGCACTTCCAAATCATCATTCCCAAATATCCAGAATAGCAACAACCAAATCCAGCATCCTTCATTTCCATTAAAACTACCTAGAATTGATGCACATACACCATCTATACATGAAATCAGGGAAACTTAAATTTTCTGTAGAATTCAGTTCAACTCCTGAAATGAACTTATCATTTAAAACCTCCACCGATGGTAGATTACAACTCACCACTTCTAATATTTTCTCCAAGACATGTTAGAATATTCTAGACAGACTCAGCCCAAAATCACAAACTCTCATTGTTGGAACATTACCACTGCACCTATCCATGACCCCCTTTCACTCAAGTCTTATCACCATCATCCAACGTACCTACTAGATTCCTTTTCCTAATTCTACTAAAACCCCCCCTATAGGCATCCACTACTTCCCAAACCATCATCATTCTCTAAAAAACCCACTTCCACATTCCACGACACCAATACCTTGGGTTTATTTTTGAACTACACTGATCCCGAAGCCAGTGATAATCCCAAACAACTGCCACATTTAAGGACCACCTGTTTATCTTTGAGTAATCCAAACATGTTTCCCTCTAATTACTTATTGGAATCCCAATGCCACCCTATTTAATCCAAGGTGCACTCCACACATCTATAAACATACCAACTTGAAGGGTCACACTCCTATGAGTAACATTTCAATCCCCACCTTAGGAGTTTCATTAGTATTTCTTACCTCAAGCAATTCCAACTACTGCTGTTCATACTCTCACCATTGTAGATCCCAAAATGTGACATGGCCATCTCTCCCTCACTTAAGAGACAAAAAAATGTTAACCATCACATGTACTTCACTTCCAAGAATGGAAACTTTAACATTCACTAACACACGACCACCAAATGCATCTCATTTGAAGATGATTGGTGGTTAACATCCCACCACATGACTCCAATTACACCACTTCATGAATGCAACCTTCAAGAGGTTCCCCATCTAATCAAATGAAAAAATTTCATGTATCTTGGAGTATATACAATTTTATCTTGGGGTATAGAGGATGATGTAAAGATGTTAGGAATGATCTCATCAAGTCTAGAAGTACACCAAGATGATATTGATGAAGACCACCAAAACTGATCCATCAATGATATCACCTCCCACTATGGGGACACCTTATCTTGTCAAAAGTCCCTAATTCCCTACTCACAACACCTAACCAACAACCAATTCTCATAATTTAGGAGGGATTCACTAATCAAAACTCACCACTACTCCACAACTCTCTAATAAGAAATCATGAACCAAAATTCCCTTTGGAACTTCTTCTTCCACACCACCCAAGTTCTTCAAACACTACCTTCACGATTTAAAATAGAAACATGACGATCCATCACACCAATACAAAACTAACAGTCTCTCACATAACCAGTATGTTAAACTTTAACCTCATAGAAAATGATTGGTGTTTACTCCTGATCCAATTGTTCTCATGTATAAAATGACATCATTCATCACTATCACGTGCCCAAAATTTCGGACTCCCAACAGCCTTGAGTTCACACACTTTCTTATGGTCAAAAACTGAACCCAACTTTAGTTTCCAGAATTTTTACATCACTAGTCCCAACACCCAATCACACAACTTTACATACCTCCTTGTCTATAAACCCTAGTGGACTCAAGGATTTTTCAACATTCCCATCCTACTAGTTGACCTTTAGATGAAAAAAGTCCATCCTTCTAAACACCCACCCTCTTGGACATAATTATAAACCCAAAATCATTTATCCATTCTCTTTTTACCCCTATCTTTTCAACCCAAGGTCAACATCAATTACCACATCAAACATCATTAAAACACATGGATATGTTTCCTAATGATCCTACCCTTCAACCAAATTACAACAAACCACAAGAACTCAAGTTCTTCCCTAAGAGAGAAACTAGGTCATAACCATGCACTTTTACCGAAATCTAATGGCACCCAATGGGAATCGATTCCTCTTCCAAAGTACCCACTCATGTTTCACATTATAAGGAACCTACAACCCTAGGCTAAATTCCCTTGAGTTTACCCTTGATTTGGAAAAAACACCAACACATAACCACAACCCAGTCACATTCCGTAAACCATTTACTTCTCCACTTGTCCCTCTGGACCAATCCCACAATGGATATAATCTCCATAGGCCACTATTAAAACCAAAAATTCCCACTAGTTCCAAAATAAACCAAAATAACTAGCAACCCAACCAACCCTTTTCATGGGCCACCCTCGAAGGTCAAAAGACACCAACTCCCTGAGCTAGAGTCAAATCCAATAAAGGTCGTTATCTCTCTTCTAATATATAAACATTAAACCTCAAATAATTCAATTATCAATGGGAATCCCTTCCCTTATTCTAAAAGACACCACATATAATATGCTAAGAGACCATTCACTCTAGGTATCATGCCAAAGATATTCACACACACACACATTGAAACTATGAGTTAAATACCAACTATAGAGACCAAAACACAACTTTCAAGGTCTCAACCCACAGGGGACACCACATCCAAATTACCAGATAGCATCTCACCACCCTAAGGTCCTCACCCTACTGAAGGTTCATTAGTAAAATCCCTTCAACCACACAATAAAACCCAACAAACTTCATGATTTATAATAAAGGTATCAAAATATGACACTATCACTGCCCTAAACCACCCATACAAATGGATCAATAAAAACATAAAAGATACTCATTTACCATGCCTCAAGGTTTCATAAATTTTTACTTAATTAAATTTTACCATTTTAAAACTTGAGGATTAACATTTCAAAACCTTCTATTTTAAAACCCAAATATCTAGACTTTTAAAACCCTTTTTGTTAACTCTACTATGAAAAATACCCAAATTTATTCAGATTTATTATTTAAAACATTTTCATTAACAAATATTTCAAATAAATATTGACAGGAATAAACCAAATAAAAAATTCAATGTTCCAACATATAAATCTCAGGGAACTGTCAATCATAGGAAGCACATGAATGACCTATCAATCCTATGTGCCTAAAATGATGCATGAACCCACACACCCTCTCTTATTATACCATACCATGATATAAAGCCTTGTAAATAAATAAAACAACATCCAAGTGCACCACTTGAGGTGAAAGTATCAATAAACATTAAAATCAAAAAATAGAATATCAATTACTACCCATGGTAAATTGGGGTTTTCCTCATATATGGGGCTGCAGTCACCCAGACATGAGCTCATTACCAAGACCTGACAAGACCATGGTATCTTATCTACCATGACCCAAATAATAAGACAAAAGACACTACCTCTGATACCAATTTGAAACTTCCCCATCTTGGAATCCACTATAACTAGTACCCTAAGTTGGGTCGCCACATGCCCTTAGGTGTGCCACCCCATACACCAGAGGCTGCTGACTAACAACATGAGTCTAAATAAAAACATAATGAGACTATACCCACTTACCAGAGTCAATCCAAAAATAGAAGTACCATCAATATTTGAAATATCCATTAGGAACTATAAATGTAACACATACGAAAAGTTACAAAAAATAACCAAAGGAAACAAAATACAAACATGATATGTGTACTCTACATGTCATAAATTCATATAAATAAAATCTCCAAAACCAAAACTAATAAAATGTCCCCTAACCGAGACATGAGTCCCGCCCAGTATTGATATCTGATGCTCCAACCCATCAGTACATGCATAAACCAAACATCAGGTCCCTATCCTAAACATGTGAAAGAAAAAAAGTATCATCTTCTTTGGTATCCAAGTTTCATGGAATCCCAAGAAGGGTCTAAGTATAACTAAGTATGCCACCACCAATGGTGTCTAAATAAATATCCAGTATGTAATACATTGTATGCAGATAATTGAATATTTAATAAATAAAAAGGTAAAAAATTAAGCTTGTTTTAAATTTTATAACTATTTATTAACCATTTTATCCTTCATGTTCAATTATATAACCGAACAATCTGAACAACTCTATCCATGTTGAGAATCCAAGCCTAATAATAAAGGGTCACATAATTTTAGTAAAAAAGGCATTCAATTATCAATTCTATTTAATTGTGTACCTTAGAGAATTATTCTACGAAACCATTCTGTATCCTTTCATTGGGAGTATAGAACCTCAATATAACATTCCAAACCATGCCATACATCATTGGGGACTAAATCATCTGTCTGGCCTAACCTAAGACTGAAGAACATAATTCAAAAATCCTAATCATACAATACCTTAGTGGGGCCTAGATAATCAATTTGGTGAGACCCAAGAATGAGAAGAATTAATACAACATCCTAATCATACAATACCTCAGTGGGGTCTAGAGCATCAATCTAGATGTACCCGTGGAGTGGATCCTTAGTCCAATCCCCCACACATACGACTTATTCATGTGCACATGCCTCATTAACTATTTAACACATTTAACACCTTTTCATTTCTTTTACCCAAGTCATTAATGACCCTCAAAACCAAATCATTACATAAAACACCAAAACCAAATACACATTTAAAATCATCTTTATGTACTCTTTAAAACATGGTTCTTCCTCCTTGAAAAACCATTCATGCCATTAAGGATTTTACTTTCATTTCCAACCATTTAAAATATCCATTTAATCATTTTTAAAAAATATAACGACACCCTCCTTTTAAATAGCCATTTGAAATATTTTAAGAAAACCCCATTAAAAAAACATTGAGGACAATAAATCCTTCCAAAAAATTAGTCACTTTCAAAAAATCATTTTCCTTCATAAAAAACCATAACCAGAACAACATCCAAAAATACATAATTTAAACCATTTCAGAAGACTCTTAGTAATTTCACTAAAGCTATTATATGAAAATTTAAATTACCCTATTAACCCTTTCCACACATCAAATTACCATTCACAACCCATCCAGTTTCAAAATTATCCTATCTCAATGTTCAAAAATTAATTTCACAAATTTCAAGGGTTTGACATACCCCATGGGAAACTCTAAGTTAAGACTCACATCATCAATGAACCAAATGAGGTTCACAACAGGTCTCACACCTCAATATAAGGCCCCAAATTACCTTCCTTATCTAAGAAATTAATACATTGAAATGAAAAAAATTAGAAAAACTTCATATAAATATAAAACATCTATACTGTGGGAAAATATTTAAGAGCACATACCTCATGCTCATAGACAATATATCTTCTAACCTTGGCCCTTAATTATATCCCAAGCTACCTTTTAAATCAAACATAGAATATTTTATAAAAAAAAGGGTTTAGAGCTTTAGAATGAGAGAAAACACCCCACCAGGATTCTTCTAGAAAATAAAAGGAAACCAAGTCGAATAATTACCTAAAAATTTGTTTTTCACCCAACGACACTCCAAAATCCAAAGAACCAGAGGATAAACACCCATGGAGGAGGAGGTTGTTGGTTAATCACCCAAGATAGAGGGGATTAAATGGGGTGGAAATCAGGGTAGAAAAATTTATTCCCAAGAGGGTAAATGAAAATTTCTGTATTTTTAAGAGATACACGGTTGGATTCATGGTTATCCAAACCATGTTCCAACCATGAGTATCCCTCTTTCCAAATGAAGCTAGGCTGCATGGTTTAGCTGGCCACCGACATGTTTTAATATACCGTGCATTTTCCATATGCTCACCACTATTCAAGGGGAGCTTGACCTTCACAGTTTCCTTGTCCACTCTGAATGGCCTCCCTAACCGTGAAAAACCCTTCTACAGGATTCATAGTTAAGGTGCTCGATTACAAGTAACCATGAACCAACTGTGAGATAAAAACATATTTGCCTCTTTTTCATTATTTTCATGTCCTAAAACCTCAGTTTACTCTGAAGACCTTTTATACACCCTGAAAACAATCCATAAATTAAAAATTTAATCCATGAAATACCTTATCTAATGGTAAGGATTTTACAAATAAACACTAAGAGAAACTAAAAAATAAATACGAATTGGTGGCTAGTACAACTCAAGGATTCAATACTTTATTAAACTCAATTTAATTTGATTTTATTGAAATTGAATTAAGAATTAACTCTCACTGTTTAATTTTTTATATTCGGATAACACTTGGTTTAACTTAGAGAATTAAGAATAATAAGAAAATGCACCAGAAAAAGAACACATAAAGATCTTTGAATCCATTAAACATCTACTGGAGGTAGTAAAAGAAGAATTTATAATGGATTTTCCTAAGAAAAACCGATTCATAATATGCCTATTGTGAAGGGGAATATTTTGGTATCAATTCATCATGTTTTAATTTCATTCAAATAAAATTATTCATTGATATTCCATTTGATAATCTTATTGATATAATAAATTGTGAGAAAACCCTATATAGTAAAGAAGATTTCAAATAACTAGTTTCCATAGAAAAATAATAGGACATATTATTTCTCCTACCCCCACCATGCAAGATATACCTTATAGCCATGAGGATGGATTTGGTGTACTCTACCCATGGGGTCCTATACTTTTGTTATGAAGGAATTTAAGTTGGAAGGAAATCTATATGGTGGTTCATCTCAAAGAAACCCCATCCATCATCAGACTATGTATAATCACTAGAACTAGTTGCCAAGGGGTTTAGTACCCATTTGGGGGTTAAACCAATAATTAACCATTTTATTTTACCTTTATCTTTATTTTTTATTTTGTTTACTTATAATGAATTTATTATGTTTTTTACTATTCTTATAGTTTTTAGTGGGTGTAATTTAAGAGATTAACATAGATATTCCCTAACAATAAGTCTGGTTGCATTACCCCTTTATACTTTATTTTGCTTGTTGCCCAAATACATTTTTGTGAAAAGATGATAAAATCAATTTTGAATAAAAAAGGAGTATGGGGAAGTTGTACCAATTTTTCTAAAATTTTCATGTTTTGTTTTTTATGAATTTATTTTTTAGTGTTTTTAGATTAGGTTTTTGATATATAAATGTCACCCTACTTTTTGAAAAATGAAATGATAGTTTCAAATTTTTCATTTATCTTTAATTTGTTGAATTATATTATTTTTGAGTAGGTTTTTCTACTTCTTTCTTAAAAAATTTACTTTTAGAATTCAGAAATGGTTTTTAAATGGATGAAAATTTAGTGGAATCAAAATTATAACATAAGGAAATAGGAATCTAGAACTCTATCTTGAGTAACTTGTACATTGAGAAAAAGAAACAACTTTGGGATCTAAAAAAAATCATATAAGTTCTTTGAAACTTAAGGAAAATGGTAAATTGTGACTCCATATGAAGTTATAATATAAATTGTTACTACAAGAAAAAAATAAAATAAAAAGTTATGTACCTAATTTTCAAGAAATAATGGATTTATGTGAGGCTTATATTGAATAAAATTTTAAGAATGAGGCAATCAACTTATAAGAATGTAATTTGGATTTTATCAAAGAAGTGGAAAATATATCATTAATATTAGGAACTTAGGAAAGAGGAATTTATGATTAATCCACTTTTTAAAATATTAATTTCAATAAGTTCTATTGAATTTATAATCATGGAACCTAGACCTTTTCTTGAATTGATGTAGGGAAATGGACAAGACTTATAGAAAAGCTATTATATTTTCATTAATTAATAAATATTTTATTCTATTATTTTCAATTTGTGTTTTTGAACCAAGGATGGATAAATAATTTGGTTATTAAATTTAATTAGATTCCCAAGAATGTAATATTTATGTTTAGGGGAATTAACCAACCAATATTTTCTTACAATTTTATTATTTTTCAATGATATTAATCCAACCATTTTTATTATTTATGGTGTAAATATAAAATTTATTAGTTTTTTGGATAACCTTGATTTTAACTGATAAAAAGTTTAAAACTTGATTTTTAACTGTTTATTTTATATTTGATTTTTTAAAATGAAGTTTGTATTTGATTTCGGTGTTTTGATAATTATTTTGGTTGATGGAGTTTATTTTTAAGAAATAGAATTTGGAAATTTTATTTAGAAGAGTAATATATAAATTTTGTGTTGAAATAGAAAACTTGATAAAGGTCATATATAAACTGTATATAAGTAACACTAAAATATATAAGCTATGTAAAGGAAGTGCTAGAATCTAGAAGAAAACATAAAATTCATCTGATATGTGTAAACTGTTTAAAGGTCATTCTAGAGGAAAAAGACACATGTTAGGGTAATCTAGACTCCATGTGAAGGTAAACTAGAACCTATGTGAAGGTTATTCAGGATTTCAATAAGTTTTGTAACGGTAGTTTAGATCATATTAATTTTTTCAGTGTATGTCTTTGAAGTTCCATTATCAGGATCTAAAATAAATCTCGATCATGTGACTTATAATGGTAGTGTAAGATTTTTAAGGTTTCATATGAATTTGAACTGAGGTAGAAAAATAGAAAATGAATGATCACTTATAGGTCCTCTAAATTTATAAAAAATCCTATAATAGCATCCAATGATCCAGAGAATTGAAAAATAAAAAAATCATACATAAAAGAAATCCATCCTCATGTATTACATTCTCAACATACACATAAGACACTTCATATATTCATAGGAGAATTATTCTATGCATATGAAATTTCAATAGGACATAGGATATTTTGAGGAGGATATATGATATTTTGGAAATCCCAAATTGATCATATAAAAAATTTATACACATTGGAATTTTTGGTTACTGGTATGACATTTCACCTATGTGTAGGATATTTTGACCATGCATAAGATAATTTAATTTATCAAAAATTATTTGAATAATAATAAAAATAAGAATTTTTTGGATTCTCATAATAACCAATTTGAGACTTTGGGAGTAAATCTCTTCATTCATGAAACCAATCAAGGGATTTCATGTGGATTATAATATGTACAATACTTCAATCAAGAACAAGGAATAAAGTTTTTGATTTTTAGGAATATCAGATCCTTGTAGAGACTTGAAGAATATGAGAGAAAGGTAAAGATGGGGATTTCAAATACGTGAGGACCTCGAGAGGGAGGGGGGGGGGGTTGACAATGATTGAAGAATGATAGAAATCAGAAACATATAATAAGAAGTTGAGGATAGAGATTGGATAGTGTATGTGATTTTATAAATAACCTATTACTTATATTTTCTATTTTTGTTTTATTTTCTACTTTCTATAATTCTATAATTCATTATGTATTATCCTTAATCTTTATCACTATTCAAATAGAGGGATAAAATTTAAGTTTCCAAGGAAGGAAAAAAGTTCCATTGTAATGACTGATTCTTATACTTAATAAATAAAAGTCTCTTTTGATTTTTTGATTTCATTTTTTAGTGGCTATTTGGTAATTTTAATGAAATTGTTTTTATGACTTGAACCTATTAATTATTGAATATTTAGGTTGATAATTTATAATATCCCACTTATTAGTTATGTTTATCTTTAAGGAATAATATTTATTTGGTAGTGAGTTTCTATAATTTTTTGCTATGTGTGTGAAGTCCATTAATTAATCCTGATTTTCCTAGGAACACATATAACCAATTGGGCATTTTCTTAGTAGGTTAGTGGTGGTTTACTTATTTTTCCCACATACTATAAAAAAGGATGACCAAGTAACAATATATGCTAGGTAAGTACACACATTAAACATCAACTAGGGGTTACTTAATAATCAATTGAGGAGTCTCTCATTTATTAATTAATATGAATAGAAAAGAACTATTTTAGAGACTATGATATCATTGCACTTACAAATATTACCGTGAACACAAAAATTTCTTCATAAAATGTTTTCAATATTTTTTTCCATTTTATTCTTTTTTTTAGAATCAAACTCCCCTTTAATTATTGAGTTTTCATAAATATAAAAAAACAAAAAAATATAATAAGTGAATTAGGTTTAGTAAGTGTTAGATTGAAAAATATCCTCAAGTGAGATGCCCCGGATCATCCAATATGTTTCCCAATGAAAATAAATAATATATTTTGTATCACCCTATGATATGTGTGTTAGAAACCACTGAATCCCAAGTATCCAATTCTAGGCATTACTTTTAGACTCAAAAAACAAATCCTAGGTAACCACCTAGGTATTTTATATATATAAATCTTAGAGGGTAGTGTGTCCCTCCTATTAAAGTCATAGAACAATTCACTGGGGACAACATATATGTTGTATCATCTTGTATAATCATACTAAATGTTGGACACTAAACTACACTCTTAACACATAATAGGATTTGACCACTCATCACATGACCTATCAATGTCAATGCAACCATTACAGGAACACACAATGATTCATGTTTTAGGGTTAAACCTTTAATTTTAAATTATTTTATCCCATATTAATCAACATCTCATTGGGGAACCCAACTAGGTCCCCTAAATCATATCCTTACATAAAAAACCTACCTGGGAATCATGATCACATTCTCATGTCTTAGAACAACACCTGATTCTAAAATAGAATAACGTCCATTAACTTTAGTGTAATCACAACATTGTATAGTCAACCTCTTAGGAAATAATGTATTAATGTTACATAAGGGATGTGGCCTGAATCGCACCCCTTTCCAAATCACCCTACTTCATTCCTAATTGACCCAACCTATCCACTGATCTACCATGTGAATACCCACTCAGGAAATCACAGCTCTTTAGGGGAGTAACACCCACCCCACACTCGTCTCAACCAACCCAACATCTCTAAGTACCTCACAATTCTATCATGGCCTACTTGGGCCATCCATTCCCAATAAATTACTCTCTTCTATATAGAGGAGTATAGGGTCA
The DNA here is from genome assembly GCA_963277665.1 of Viscum album. Lineage (NCBI taxonomy): Eukaryota > Viridiplantae > Streptophyta > Magnoliopsida > Santalales > Viscaceae > Viscum > Viscum album. Next base: position 29,849,538 of record OY728137.1, on the reverse strand, counting down.
CCTATTATAGGTCCACTATGATCACTAAACTCATATAAATCTCACCACTCCATGACCCATGTATCTCAAAGATCATATCTAAAATCAAGGTATCAACTATTGGTGTCCAAGGCACTAATCATGTGATCAAGGGTCCACCATGGTCCTTGACACTTGTCAATTCAATTCATAGGAATATAATTTTAATTAAGAAATATATTTAATTTAAATAATTTAATCTATAATATTAGAGATACCTCACAAAAACAAGATGTATAAGTAAAATTCATAAAACACAGGGTAATGAATATGGACCACCTACCTCATACATAGAGTCACTTCCTTTAAACATAGGTTGAAAACTATTTTCCAAGCTCATCGAAGCCTCTCATTACCTCTTGGGGTCTTAACTCAAGCCATAACAACCAAGAAAATAATTACAAAAAATTATAATTAATTATCCAATTTCATTTTAAAAATTACTAATTAATTAACTATTTAATTTAAATAGACATAATTTCTTAATAACTCACTGGGTTATATTTTCATATTAAAACCATGACCACCCACCCACATAATGATCATGGAATATTTCCAACACCATTCTGGGAAGAATCCCTGATTATCTAGATTGATTCAATAGACAATTTAATTTAATTTAAATAAAAAACCTAGCTAAAATCCATAGGTTGACGTATCTTCATCAAAACAACATGAAAAAATCATCTCAGAACATCCTCTAGATATTATTAGAAAATTGTCTATCACAATATAATAATTCCACCATTGTATAGTATAATCATCTATAAAACACTAAGATAAAATAAAAAAAATCATGAAGAGAACAAGGGATGGGGGAATAATAGAGTAGGAAAAAGATATTAATCACATTAAAATGCCAAAGGAATGTCAATAAAACCACCCCACTTGAAGGGGGGTCCATAAGAGAGGTAGTGGTAGGAGACCCCCTAGTTCACACACATGAGGGAAAATAAGGATAGGGGTGGTGGTTTAATTTCTAAGTGATTACATTACTAATTTCCCAATTTTTAATGAAATTTGGAAGGCTATACAATTTTTCATCATGGTTTTATGAACTATGAAATACCTATGAAGTTAGATTTGTCTTATGTGACCCCTAATATAGTTTGGCCACACATTTTTCTAAACTGGGAACTAACCATGAAATTCCCCACTAAGATTAAATTTTTGGTTTTATGATGTTTGTTTATAATCATATGAAAATTGTGAACCAATCCCTAAGACAAAACTAACCCTCAACGTTTGGCCGCATGGTTTCCCATAATTAGGTTCCAACCATGCATCATAGTAAAACCATTTTCAAAATTTTAACATTCACATAATGATATTGAGATTCACTTGAGCACCCAATCCACCTTTTGAGCCTCGATCCAAATATAAAAAAATATCCTTAAAATTTTCTAACTCTTGAAATTCCTATATGAATCTTATTTCTCAAAACGAACCCTACTCCAGAATTAAAAAATTTAAATTACCACTAAAATTAATAACCTAGAAAAGAATGTGGTTTTACAAAATAAAAATTTATTTACATTTTTAGAGATCATGAAAAAGAAATTATAAGAAAATTGTTCAATAACATTGGCATTATACCATATATATACATTCATATAATTCTCCTTGAGGATGAGTAAAAACTAGTAAGGCAACAAAAAATTCAACTAAACCCTACTCCCCTTGATGTTGTAAAAAAGTAGGTAAGTAAACTATCAACATCTAGGATTATATATATTATCTCTAGTAGTAAATGGATTAGTTAAATAAAAATTATGATTAAAAATACTGGTCATATTTTTTTTATAATGATTATAATCAATTGGTTCTAACTTGAGTACTAAATAGCCGGCGAGTTTTCATAAAATACCACAAGTTTATCTATTTTACTCAAAAGAACCATAATCTAATTCTATTTATTAACCAAAATTTTTAGTGGTAGGTGGTTAAGTATCAATATTTTTTCCTTGATGGATTATTTAGATACCTCCATATATATATATATATATATATCCCTCTAGGTTGAGGATAATACCACATTTACATGCCCATTCAGTAATATAGGAGGATTACATTCTCCCTATGTAATGCTCCAGGTACCTTTTATTATTACATGGTTAGTATTTTCTTGGATTACCTATAACATTTGATTGAGTATTTTATGGACTATATCACTATTTATGGTTCCTCTTTTGATTATTTTGTTTCTTAATCTCTATTATATGCTTCATCGATTCATCAAAATTAATCTTATTTTAAATTATGAACAATGTAATTTTATAGTGGAATGAGGCATTATTTTGAGTTATGTTGTTTCTAGGGAGGGTATCTATGTTGATAAGTAAAAAATTGATGTTTTTATCCTTGACCTACCCATATTTTATTCAAGAAGTGCATTATTTTTTGGGACATGATGGGGTTTATCATCTATTTATTATTTTTGTTTTGTAAAAATCTACTCCTGTTGTTCAACTTTTTTCAAAAATATGTAACTTTTTTAATAAAAATTATAAAATAGAATTTTATGTGTTGAAAAATTGTCTTAGTTTACCACCAATCATTCAACCACCAAGGTGGGATCAACCATTTGAAACTATCCGTGAAGCTTCTGACTATGCTATTAGGGATATCATTTCACAATGGATAAATCAAAACTTTCATATCACTTAATATGTTTCTATTACTCTAGACCCATAACAATTGAACTACACCTAAAAAATAGTTATTTTATATATAGTTCACCTTGTAAAAATTTCATTCATACCCTATTGTGTCTAAAGTGGTGGTGATTTTTGACCATGCTACAATTAAGTATTTGTTGAGGAATGCCAATGAAAAAAATATTATTCTATGTATTCTACCAATTCAGAAGTTTGATTTCAAAATTTTGGACAAGAGGGGATTATAAAATTTATTTTCCAACCCTATTATCTGCATTCCTTCCAACCTTGAAATCTTATCACCTAATAAATCACCAATTTTGGAAACATTCCCCAATAAGAACAAGTATATTATTCATGATACCATCTCATGGTTTTATAACTATATGAACTTTTTTTATACCTCATAGGCATGTTATGGTTTTAATAAACACCATCAAGATAGGATTATAAGTGAGTTCAGGTATTACATTTTTCATAACCCCTACTTGTGGAAAATTTTTAATGACCCAGTCATAAAATGATGCATATTGGACGATGAGTTTGCATTCTTCCTCACATTCTACCACACAATTTCATGTGGAGGTTGTCTCTTTAGTCCCTAAAGAACAACACACAAATTTATATATTCTACTCTTTATTGGCCTAATTTTTTTTAGATGGTCATAAATCTTTTAAGTCATGTTTACATATTAAATTTATTTGAAATATGTTTAGGAGGAATGATATGCCCCCAAAACCCATGGTATTCTATGGAATGTTATCTGTTTGGGGTATTTAATTCAGGGGACCTTTTATCAGTTATTTTTGATTTGTGTATATCCTTATTTAAGTTTATTATGTCTCAAAATGGATAGAGGAAAATAAAAAAAAACCAATGACTCCCGATTCATTTTCTAGTTTGTTCGATCCCAAATATTTTATAGGTTTTGTTTACCATGATGAATTTTCATTGACCAGAGATGTCACTTTTTTAATTAGAGAATTTAAGCACTTTTTACTCCATTTTGAGGTTTTACACCATGTTTCTACATCATATCATCCTTAAACATATGGAAAAGAAAATATTTCTAATAGACAGTTTAAAAAATATTTAAAAAAAATCATCCTAATAATTAAAATTAGAGTACTTGATTAGATGATACATTGTGGGTATATAAAACAACTTTAAAAACTATTATTGGTATGTCACCATTTTGACTAGTGTTTGGGAAAGCTTTCCAAGTTCTAGTTATTGTTGAGAACTGTGCATATTAGGCCCTCAAACAATACAACATGAATCTTTCAGATGTAGGTATTCATAGAAAATTGAAAATTTATGTCCTTAAAAAGATACACTAGAATACCTATGAGAATTATTGAATCTATAAGGAGAAAATATAGGTGGCCCATGAAAATATGATTCTATAAAATGAGTTCAAGGTTAGAGATAAATTCCCCCCATATATCTCAAGGTTGAAGCTAATATATGGTAAGATTTATTCCCATTGGTTATGAACGTATATTATTTATCATGTTTTTGCATATGGAGTTGTGAATATTATTAATTAATATAAAAATTTATTTTTATTAAGTAAAATAAAATAATTAAGTGTAGGGTAGGACTGTATGTGGTTATTGTTAAGAATTTTGTTTTATTTTCATTTTTCTTTCACTTTCCTTGTTTTTTTGTGTGTAAAAAAACAAATTTGAGTTGAAATGAAAAATCCAAAATTATTTTACATACTTGAGTAAAATGTGAGGAAATTATTTAGTATTTGAAAAGTAAATTTAAATTAGTGTTGATATGAATTTTTTTATATATTTTGAATTATCAAATCATTCTTAGAATTTTGATGGATTTTTTAAACCCATTCTTCATTAGCATGGACCATTGTTAATTTCCCCATACCAAGAGGTACTCTAAACCAATTTTCTCATAATCTTCCTAGTACCATATATTCTTGAGTGAACTCATATTATGTTTTTTTACCTAGAACATATTTTTGTGCTTTATAAATTTTTTTGAGAATAAGTAAATATTACTGTGTGATTGAGGTGTTTATTTGATTTTGAGCATCTATTTCTATCCATTTTTTAGACCTTTCCTTACATTATCCTTTTTTAATCCCCTAGTTTCCATTATAGTTTATCCACATTAAAAGATTATTTTCCCTACTTACCATCACTCTTGAATTTATTTCATGATCATAATTTAAAATAAGTATATTTGAATTGGTGAAATTATTATACTATAATTGGGTGGAGTTACATTATATGTAAGTGTGGAATGGATTTGAAATTTTTGGGAATTCCTACAAGGAATTTATATCTCATTATAATTTATTTTTTTCTATTGAAAGAATAGGAAAAATGAAATTTTTATATAAAAATATATAGAGAATGGTAATTAAATCCTTCATCATATTCATTTATGTAACTATTGAACCTCACCAAAAGAAAAGGTAATTATTCACTATTAATTTAATGTATTCATTTCCCTTCCCATTATATAAAAAAATAAAAAGGAAAAATTTTATATAAAAATTATGGGGAATGATATTTATTTGAACATTTTTTTATTATAACTCATGGTATTTACATGGAAATGGAGAATTGAGTTGGGTGTTTTTTATGACAACCCTGCTCTTTATTACAGAATTAACATAATTTATTACATAAAACATTCACTTGATACAATATATATGATCTATAGTTCTAGTGTCTTTAGGGCTTAGGAACATTACATAACAACTTAAAACATAAAATGCAACATCTTATTGAGAACTTCCTTTACAAGACCACTACATGCCCTCATACTTTTCATTGCATAGGATAACCTGAGGACATTCATAAGAAAAAGGTGACATATAAATCCCATTAAGGGAGTAAACAAAGAATAACATGAATATTAAAATACATTTTAGTCAATAGGAATAAAAATGGAGCACAAGAGAAACATAAACCTAAAGGCATGATATAACTTGATTATCATAACATGGAAATGTGGAAACAACACTTAACATGGTATTAGAATGAGTCAATGATAATAGTACATGGAGATTGAGTAAAACCTAATTTCACTTTAATTTTCATTAGTAAACCCTAATTGCACTTGACATATCATGATACTAATCTTTACAAAATGCATTGGAGTACTATCAGGGCACACCCTTCTTAAACATTTCATTTCATGCATAAGTGCACCAAATGGATCATATAACATGGAATCAATCAATATCATAAGTTATTAAACAATTAAGGAATGTGGAATATATACATGAAAGTACCATTAAAAATGTATATATGCATAAAGGTGAATACCATTGATAGATACATGGGTATGGTATTCACTACACAATGATCTTGGCTTGGAAAAACACGGTGCAATTTCTGCAGCATAATGACATGACATAAGAATTCATGAAAATGGTTGATGAGAGAGAAATTTGTGTCTCATCATATTTACATGAAATTTAAATTAAAGGGGGTCATATAGATACATTTACCAAAAAATGTAATGGAATTTAGATATGTAATACAAAAGGATTGCATGAATGTAAATGTGGAGAGAGAAATTTCTTACAGAATTTCGATATGGTAATGGGTGTACATGGGAGGAATTAATGAGATATAAATTGGATATCTCATTATTCAAACATGAAGAGCTAATTATGGGGGAGGTTCTAAATAATACCCCAACATTTATAGTTGAAAATAAAAGGGCATAACAATATAAGGAAACTTGGACATAAATAAAGTGAGAATCCTTTACTTGGAAGTGTGATCCCAAAGGCTTGGGAGGGGCTTGATAGAGAATTATTGGTAGATTGAGGCACATTTGGAGGATTATAAAGAGGGGATGGCATAGTTTGGATGAACTCCAATGGATTTGAGTGAAGAGGAAGTGTGATCTTGGGTGGCTTTATATAGGAAAGGAGAAGGAATTCTTTATTATTTAGGTTTGAGACACCACATATTAAACTAATCAAAACCACAAACCAGCCCATGGTTTTTGAAATAGGGGAGTTAAAAACAATATTTTATAAGGCCAATGACCTAAATTCTTAAAATAATATGGTTTCTTATGCGGAGGTGAGTCACTATCTCAAGGAAATCAATTTAAAAAGCTAAAATGTTTTATAAGTCTTGAAGGGTCCACTAAAGCTTTGTAAAATAAAAAAACAAAACTGAAATCACATTATTTTAATGGTAAAACATATATTGGCCGAAAATAATGTTTATAGTATTTTATTACATTACTATTGGGTCATTATGATGTCATAAAACATATTATATAATTAAACGGTATTAAATTTTTCTCCAAAAATTCGACTATCTCATAAAATTATGAAAAATTCACCGTTGGATAATTTCAATGTCATGATTCCAAAAATAAGATTCATTTTATCCAAATAATTTTCTAAATATGTGAATTTTCATTTTTAAAATAAAAACCGACATTTATAAAAAAATCACGGGTTTTGATAAAAACAGCTTTCAAACATTAAAAAAAATTACAACTATATTCATAAAAATTATACGATCATTTATACTTAATAAAAAGTAATTTATTAATTATAATATTTTATTAAAATATTATTTAATTCAAAAATCCATTAATTTATCAAAATATATTCCTTAGTTGAACATTAACTAAAAAAATACTATTTGTGCTTTGAAAACTATTTACAAAGTAATAATAATAAAATGAAAGTATTTTATTTATTATATACAAAAATAATGTTCATAATCATAATGATAGGTTCTTGTTAAATAACCCCTTAAAAAACCCACATAAGACCTTAGGGTAAGGTGCACAAAGGTGACAAACTCTTGGGGTGGCTCAAATAACATCGGTCAAGTGGTAATCTCTATCAACTTACACTTCTCCCGTAGGCGGTTCTGATCAAGCTTAATGTATTCAAACTCAGCTTGGGATTGGTCAAGAGAAAAACCTGATGAAAACACCTCCTTTCCGAGCTCTAACAAATGGTCTTCTTATGAGGCAAGTCAACTGGATGATGCCATCACATTCTTTTTCTAAGTAAATTGGATTTGTTAAAGCCCTATATTTATACTAATTATGTGATCATTGTTCAACAGATATATTAGTAACAATCATAATTCTTAAAGGTATTTTAAAATCAAAAACATAAAACCAAATAAGTGAATAAGTTTTACATGACCATAATAAGACATTTAAATAGACCAAGTGGAATTTTCATTAATGAATTTTTGGGTCGTTGCAATCTCCCCCCTTAAGAAATTTCATCCTCAAAATTTTCTTTTACCACACTAAAACAAATGCGTGTAACCCTACTTCAATCACCTTTTCTGATTCCCATGTTGCTTCTTCAAACTTATGGTTTTCCACAACACCTTGATATGGGGCATTGTCTTATTTCGTAGAACTTTTTTCTCTATGATATAAGATCTTCACTGGTTTCTCCTTATAAGAAAGATCATCCTCTAGCTGTACTACCTCAGAAGAGAGTCCATTTGAAGGGTTCAGTAAGTACTTCCTTAAGAGGAATACGTGAAGGACATCCTGTACTTTGGCCATAGTATGTGGAAGTGCTAGTCAATAGGCCACAACCCCAACCTGATCAAGAATATCGAAGGGGCCGATGTACCTAGGACTTAAATTACCCTTATTTCCAAACCTCCTGACCTTCTTCCGTGGAGATATGCATAGAAACACCTTGTCTCCAAATTTTAACTCAAGGTCTCATCTATGGTTATCTGCATAACTCTTATATCAACTTTGGGCTACATTGATATGCTTCTGAATGGTTTTCACCTTCTCTACCATTTATTTGACCATTTCTGGTCCAAGAATCTTACGCCGACCAAATTCATCGCAACACACCAGTGTTCTGCACCTTTTCCCATAATGGGATTCATATGGTTCCATTCAGATGCCCAAGTAGAAACTGTTATTGTAGGATAATTAAACCAGTGGAATATGTTGGTCCCATACTCCTTTGAAGTCCATAGAACATAATCTTAACATATCTTCTAGTGTTTGAATAGTTTGTTCTTATTGGCCATTAGTTTGAGGATGATAGGTCGTAATGAAGTTCAATTCAGTGCTTAGAGCATGTTGGGGAGTTTTAAAGAACTTCTAGGTGAATCTTAGATCACTATCAGATACAATAGATAGTGGTACTCCATGCAGCCTTACCACTTCTTTGATGTAAATTTGTGAAAGTTAATCCAATGAGAAGTCCTCTGAAATCATGATAAAGTGATCTATCTTTGTAAGAAGATCCACAATGACCCATATAGCATTATTTCCTCTGGATGTCCTTGGAATTATAATGTCAATGTATATGGTAATTTTTTCCCACTTCTATGTTGGTATGGGTAATGGTTTCATCATCCCCTTAGACTTTTTTCTCTCAGACTCCACTTACTGACATACCTGGAACTTTGATGTATATTTAGAAATCTCCCTTTTCATATTGTCCCACCAAAAGTTTTCTTGGAGATCTCGATACATCTTTGTGCTCCCCGGGCGAATAGAGAAGGTTGAGCTATGTGAGTCATTTAGAATCTCCTTCTTTATATCTGGATCGGATGGTACACATAATCGTGACCCAAATCTCACAATTCCATCATTTTCAACCATGAACTCTAAGAATTTCTCATTTCTGATAGCTTCCACATTTTTCAGAATTTCCACATCCTTTCTTTGAGAATCCTTTATTTTCTCCAAGAGGGATGGTTGAGAAATCATTTGAGAAAGTATTAATGATGTTCCACCCTTAACGATTCCTATGTCCATCCAATGCAAATATAAGAAGATTGGATCCTTATCAATTCTAATCAATGATAGAATTGTTTGATCCTTTCTACTTAGAGAATCCGCCACCTTGTTCGCTTTTCTAGGGTGGTAATGGATTGTGCTGTCATAATCCTTGATGAGTTCTATCCATCTTCATTGGCATATATTAAGATATTTCTATGTGAATATATATTTGAGGATTTTGTGATAAGTATATATCTCACACTTCTCCTCATAAAGATATTGCTGAAAGATTTTCAATACAAAGATCACAGCTGCCAACTCCAGATCATGCATGGGATAATTTTTCTCATGGATATTCAGCTTCCTTGAGGTGTAGGCTATCACTTTATTATTCTGCATCAACACACAACCCATGACCTTCTTCGAAGCATAACTAAATACCATAAAATGTTCTTCACTCGTGGGTAATGTGAGAACAATTGTAGTGATAAGCTTCTTTTTCAACTCCTAGAAGCTCTGTTCGCATTCATTACTCCAAGAATACTTTACTTCTTTCCGAGTTAACTTGGTAAAAGGGTTGGACAATCATGATAAATTTCTCACAAATCGGTGATAATATCTAGCTAACCCCAAGAAGCTATGGATATCCATTATCGATGTTGGTCTCACCCATCCCTAAACTGTAGCTTTCTTGGAGGGATCCACTGATATCCTATTGCTTGTGATGATTTGACCCAAGAATGAGACCTCCTTCAACCAGAACTCACACTTGATATACTTTGCATAGAGCTTCTCCTTTAACAAGGTCTATAGTATTGTTATTAGATTCTCCTCATGATACCCTTTGGTTTTGAAGTATATTGGAATATTATCTTAAATACTACCAAAAAATTGTTGAGGTAATCTCTAAAGACTCTATTCATAAAATCCATAAATATTTCTGGAGCATTAGTGAGTTTGAAAGGAATTAATATGAATTCATATTACCCTTACCTTTTAAGAAAAGTAGTCTTAGGGGTATATTCTTTCTTCACCCTTACTTGGTAATATCGCAACCAAAAATCCACCTTGGAAAATTATTTTTCTCCATAAAACTAATTGAACAAGTCATAAATTCATGGCAGAGGATACTTTTTGTCACGAACCAGCCCGATTCGACCATGAACCGGTCACAAGGTCCAGGCCGCAAAAAGTCCCAAGAGGGGTTCCAGATCCTCTCGGGATGGAGACAAGCACCAAGGACATCAATAGAGTACACAAGGGAATGATTTATCCCATATATAAACAATAATAAAATAGCGGAAAGAAATGGACTCCCCAAAATACATTTATATAAAAATCTAACTGAACATTATTTGTATAAGAAACTGAAAGTACAATTAAACCAACAAATCATCTGACCAAACACGATAACCAAATAACTCCATGTGACCCTTCTGGTCACTCTCCAACATAATGACCACACATCGCCCAAGGTGATCGAACTCAAGATGAAACTTGCACAAGGGATAAAAACTAAAGAAGACTATAGGTGTGAGTATTAAAACTCAGTAGGTTAACCCGATATTCAATTCCCAATGCACATCCTTTAAAATTAAAGAAACATCAATTTCAAGTTTTAAATACAATATATAATGTTATGCTTTCCAAATGAGGTCCCATGCTATATAAAAAAATTACCAGACAAAAATTTGTATGTTTTATAAACAAGAATTCTAGTAACAATTTTCAAATAGGTGCAACTTCAAAATGAAAATAGTTTTCAAGAGGGATGCTTAAAAGAATTTAGACCTTTAAATAAATCACACACACTACGGAATTCACCAACAAGACACACTGTATGCCTACGGTGAGTACAAAATAGCCAATGAGCACAAGTCATAGGAACACCCCTAGGCACTAGTTAGTTGTGAGCCCCAGGTACCTCATATATAGGTGAAAGTAGCCATAATAAATATTAGTTCTCATGAAAAAATGACAATAGTAGGGAGAATACCCATAACTTAGTGTCCCCCCAACATCATAATGATTATAGTTTAGTTAGTGTTGTCATTGTCACACTTGCTACGTAAAACCGGGGCCAAACCTCACGGAATCACTAGCATACTAGTACACGTCCGCCCACCTAGATACACAGGATTCCCTTTTGTGATCAATAAACTTAAACATATTATAAAATAAAATTTCCATATCAAAAATACATTACTAAACCATAAACACAAAAATATCCCACAAAAATGCTTCACATTTCTTTAACGAATCAATAAACCACTAAAAAGATTCGTAAAACAATTTCAAGGAGTATAACGAGGCCCTGCACATAAAATCCATTCAAAAATGCTCTTTTAAAGAAAAAAACCCATAAATAACATAAAAAAAAGATTTTTCATCCCAAAAACCAATTAATAAATCATTTTCATGGACCATAAAATTGTACCAAAGGATAGAACATAAAATACACATGCAAACCATTTTTACAAAACAACAAATGCCAAACAGGCCTTTAAGACTTTCTCAAAAATATCATTTGACCATGGTATTAATTTAACATTTATTAAGGAGGTGTATAAACAAAATTTAAATCAGAAAAACACATTCATAAATCTCTTAAAACATTCAGGTTACATATTCAAAACACAACAATTTTCATAAGGATGTGAAACAGGCCATTTTCCGACAACCCGTGCCAAAACATGCTGTAAACCAAAACCCATTTGTTTGTAAAACCAAATTAAAACTATAAATCCATATAAGAACCCAAATATACCATTTATAATTATTCAAATTAATTTATTAATCTAGAAAATAATTTTTAAATCAAACATAACACAAAAAATCCAACCAGGAAATTTATCAAATACATGGCATGCCCTTTTAAACAAAACAATTTATTTTAAGAACTTGACAAGAAATAAAGCACCAATTTCCTACAATATTTTATACAAGACACTGTAATATATTCAAAATACCACAAACTAGGTTTTAAACCTCCCAAAATAGTTTCGAAAGATAGTGGAACATTTAAACAAACACTTGGTGTGCACTTTTATGACAAAACCACATTACCTTTCACAAAACAAGGATTAAACAACCATTTTGCACACTAAGAAAATTATGAAAAAAGATTAAAAACAATAATAATCATATAAATTATTTTATTAAAATATTAAAAAGATGAAAATTAAATGATAAAGGCATGTTCAAGGGATATCATGCCTCAAATCCTTGGCGTAATGGAAATGCACACCCAATATCACCATCTGAGGGTTTACAAACCCTAAACCTATGACGACCAGACCCAAAATAATATAAAAACCATAAAAAATAATATTATAATATAACTCTAGTCTTATAATGACTAGTAGAGATTATAAAACCAAGAAATAATGAAAGGAGGAAGAAGAGGGAGGAGAAAGGAGAAGAAATCTCACCTTTTCAATTAGAAAACTCTTCATCTTCCTTTAGATCTGCACCCTTAGAGAAAAGTTAATGTATTTAAACTTCTTGTAGAGTCTCCTAATGTCTGTAAGAACTAGGGAAATATGATTTGTGTTAAAAATAGTACGAATGAAATTATTTATGGATGAAATAATTTACATTCGTGATTTTGGATGATTTGAAATACATTGAAAAGTTTTCCCTAATAAGAGACTCATATGAGATCCAAAAGGGTAAAATAGATAATGAGGGTGATTATAGGTGTATTTTCTTCGATTGGGAGGTAGAATCACCAAACAATATGAAAAATTGAATTAGATATAAAAGAAACAATTTATATTTTTAAAACTGGAAATGGGCCCATTGGCAGGCCCAATACCTAAATAAGTAACCCTAATTCACCATGATTATGAATTTATAAGGGGTCAAAAAGGATATGTTAGTTTTAATATTTTAGTGTAGGAAAAGTGGGAAGTATAATGTGTCAAAAATGATTACAAAAATATGTTTTTAAATCTGGAAATGGGCACCCGGTTGGCCCAAATCATGAAGTAACCACCCTTTCTCCAAAAAATCCTAAACAAGCAATGGGGAAACCAAATTTGGGTGATTAGAAATATATGGTAGCTTAAAACTCAAAATTAATCTCACCCAAAACCCAATAAAAGGATTGGTATTTTCAATGAACCAAATCAAAACCATGACATTAAAAGAAATAAAACCCGGGTGTGAAAATTCTCCCCACCACTAAAGCTTTCCGCCCCCAGAAAGACATTGCACATTCCAGATGATTGATCAAAATATAAGGATTCATTATCTATATGGTCCAGCCTACTAATCCAATGAAATACCATCAACCATTAATTTAACTTAATCCTCTTAACTCAACCAAAACCCCAACTCTAAACCACTTCCTAAGAATCAAACGAAGGATTGAGTCACTACCTCCACAACCAAACGAAGAACCTGGTTGGGAATTCTACCAATGAACCCAACAATCACTCAAACCAAAGAGAAATCAAGAAAACCAAGTATTCCAATGGATTATGGGATGGAATCACTACCATTAAGAAACAACTAGCACTAGATAAGTTCTTCAGAGTAAAAATCAACGAGACCCGTGGTGGGTCTCCCCACTATTAAAACCCAACTTGCAATGAACTAACAAGAATTAAACATTAACTAGAATTGGGAATCACTTATACAAGACAATAAAAACTCTCCCACAACAACTTACAAACCAAATATAATAGGGTTACAACATGAACATCTAAACTACCCACTCCCGAATGGAGGGGACAAGAACTGAGCCAACACTTTCAGCACTGATCCGGACCCCCACCACTCGGGGAGGGGAGGGAAGGGGACCCAATAATTAGGCCACTAAAACCACAAAATAAAAAAAGGAACATACCAACACTATCCACCTATGAACATGTATCACCAATATTGCACCATATTTTCATAGGCGATCCACACAGGGAAATTGATCGAAAACCCACATCCATGAAGGCATAACCATAGACACTATGTGAGGGGTAAGTCCACCATGATTTCTACGAGAAAGGGAAATCCACATAAATGAGGAAATGTAGTAGAGACATAGAAACTACCATACCACAATGGTGGATGGAGGATCCTAGTCAATCTCCCCACACCTCTGGAGATTTCCTGACTGCATGAAAAGCTTCACTTCAAGGCCTATGGCTGGAGCCCTAATTCTTGAAGCATCTGCTACACCGCAGTCAGGGTGCTAAGGATCACACCACTCAAAAAAAAACTCACATTCTCAAAAAAAACACCTTCATATAGATAAGAACTCATATATACATATCAAAATTCTGTCTCACTCCAAACGAGGGGCGGAATGGACGAAGAACATAGAGAAACACATCAACATCACTGAACACAACTTCTATATCCAACAGAAATATCATGACCTGGAAGCACTTTAAATCGATCCCAAACACCTCTCTATTCCAAAAATCAGGCCGAGGCATCATCTGAAGAGGTTGATTTGACATTTTAAATGAATCCTTAGGTTGATCAATAGGAAATATTTCCAACTGAGAACTATTCATGGCCACATCAGAACATCAAACACATCTTTAGAAACCCAATGAAGATTACTCCAAAACCGAGCCACCAACAAGATCCCATATCATGATACAACATGAGTATGACTTCTAGATCACAAGGAAGCTTATGGAATAAAAAACTATTCTAATACATAGAAAAAACTAGCCACATTACCATTGGTTTATAAACAAAGGCCACAATTTTTCAGCTCAAAAAACTTTTGAAAAACAAACTAACTTGGTGGGTTTCAACATTCACCAATGGTGTTTCATCATGTCTCACCCACATGCACATTTACATGCCACCCTAGGTACACAAACACCATTCCATATAGGCCATCCATCTAGATATCAATAAAACCATGCTTGTGAGCACCCATGAAAACACCAAAGGCTAAAACAAAACAACATCATTACAAAAATCATATACATTCAAAAGGAACACCAAAAACCATGTCCAAAAACCCTTTTAATATTTCATAAAACAAACCACACTTCACCCAGAACCATTTTCTTAAAAAGATACCCCTTTTCATTTTTAGAAACTTTTAAAACATCCAAGCTACCCCAAACAACACCTTTACATTTTCTAAAATTTATCAAGGTATCCTTTCATAATCTGATGGTCATTGAGACCAATACCCTTTCCATGAAAACACCAACCACTCAAAACCAATTTCCAAAACCAATTCATCAAATTCAAAAACCTTTTCAACATCCCAAAACACCCCATTTAAAACAATGTTTTAGAATAACCTTAAAATGATTCACACATTCAAAAAAATTTCTTCCAACAAACCACAATATTAGATTATGGATAATCCAACCATGTTAAATAATTTCTACTTACTTTTTTTTCTAAAAAACACAACCTTCCAAAACCATTCTTATATTTAATTTTTGAAGACCTATTTTCCACTTTTCAAAAACGAAACACTCCTTTAAAACTCATTTTACAATTCTCACACAAGGATTTTCAAAACAAAAATTCAGAATTCAAGAAAGGACCAAGAGAACAAAAAAAGAAACTAGATTAGGTGGGTGACTTGACCATATGGTTGGAAACCATATTTCAAACACAACACTAAAACAGGGAGACTTATTAGAACCATTACCCATCTCCACATAGATTTCTAGGACCTGCAAGCTCACGAATTCCATTAGTCAGACTCCCCTTGTCATATCCCAACACCAAACAATCCACAAGAATAAAAGACACTAATAAAACCAGACTTCCCATGGAAACCTGAGGAATAGAACGAGAAATATTTCGCGACGCTATTCCCATAATTACCCCTCAAGTGTCAACAATCCTACTTCATATACCTTGAAATCCCCCAAATAACAAGGGTGCTATAAAAATAATGGTCTTCTAGGAGCCAACCTCCTCTGATACAATTTTGTCACGAACCAGCCCGGGTCGACACTGAACCGGTCCCAAGGGCCAGCCCGCGACAAGTCCCGAGAGGCGTTCCTGATCCTCCTAGGATGGATACAAGCACCAAGGGCATAAATAGAGTAAACAAGGGAATTATTTCTCCCATATATAAATAATAAAATATATAGTAGAAAGAAATGGACAACCCAAAATACATTTATATAAAAACTAAACCAAACATTATTTGTAAAAGAAACTGAAATTACAACTAAACCAAAAACTCATCTGACCAAACCCGATAACCAACTAACTCCTTGTGACACTTATGTTCACTCTCAAACATAATGATCAAATGTCTCCTAAGGTGATTGAAATCAAGATGAAACCTGAAAAAGGGATAAAAACAGAAGAAGACTATAGGCGTGAGTATTAAAAATCAGTAGGTTAGCCCAATATTCTATTCCCAATGAACATCCTTTAAAATAAAAGAAACATAAATTTCAAGTTTAAAATACAAGATAAAAAGGTATGTTTTTCAAGTGAGGTCCCATGCTATATAAAAAAAATTACTAGACAAAAACTTGCATGTTTTATAGACAATAATGCTAGTAACAATTTTCAAAGAGGTGAAACTTAAAAATGAAAATAGTTTTCAAGAGGGTTGCTTTAAATAATTTAAAATTTTAAATAAATCACACACAA
Source organism: Viscum album (assembly GCA_963277665.1). NCBI lineage: Eukaryota > Viridiplantae > Streptophyta > Magnoliopsida > Santalales > Viscaceae > Viscum > Viscum album. The sequence goes on along the minus strand of OY728137.1, from coordinate 29,832,534 downwards.
TATTGAATTTACCAATCAAATACACCGTATGATGAGGGTGAGTACAAAATAGACAATGAGCACAAGTCACGAGAACACCCCTAGGCACAAGTTAGTTGTGAGCCCCAGGCACCTCGTATCTCGGTGAAAGTAATCATAATAAATATCCGTTCTCATGCACACAAGCCACAAGTAGGGAGAATACCCATAACCTAGTTGTCCCCCAAAATCATCATCATCATAGTTTGGTTAGTGTTGTCATCGTCAAACTTACTACGTGAAACAGAGGCCAAACCCCACGGAATCACTAGCATACTAGTACACGTCCCGCCCACCTAGATACCCGAGATTCCCTTTTGTGCTCAATCAAGTTACACATATTATCAAATACACTTTTCACATCAAACATAAATTACCAAACCATAAACACAAAAATATCCCACAAACATGCTTCACATTTCTTTCACGAATCAATAAACCACTAAAAAGATTCATAAAACAATTTCAAGAAGTATAACGAGGCCTTGCACATAAAATCCACTCAAAAATTATCTTTTAAGGAAAAAAACACACAAATAACATAAAAACCAAGTTTTTAAGCCCCAAAACCAATTAATAAATCATTTTCATGGACCATAAAATTTTCCCAAAATATAGAACATGAAATACATATGGAAACCATTTTTAGAAAAAAAATGCCAAACAGGCCTTTAATCTTTTCTCAAAACTATCATTTGGCCAAGGTATGAATTTAACTTTTATTAAGGAGGTGTATAGACACCATTTATAGTAGAAAAAAAACATTCATAAATCCATTAAAACATTCAGGTTACATATTCAAAACACAACCATTTTCATAAGGATGTGAAACATGCCATTTTCTGACAACTCGGGAAAAAACATGTTGTAAACCAAAACACATTTATTTTTTAAAAAATACAAATTGGAAAGACATATAAGGATCCAAATAAACCATTTATAATTCTTCAAACTCATTTATTAATCCAAAAAATAAATTTTAAATCAAATGGAACACATAAAATCCAACCGGGCAATTTACCGAATACATGACATGCCCTTTAAAAAAAAACAATTTATTTTAAGAACTTGACAAGGAATAAAGCACCAATTGCATGAAATTTTTTATAAAAGCTACTATAAAATATTCAAAATAAAACAAACCAGGTTTTAAACCTCACAAATATTTTTCAAAAGATAGTGGAACATTTAAACAAACACTTGGTGTGCACTTTTATGACAAAACAACATTACCTTTCACAAAAAAGGATTAAAAAACCCTTTTGGACACCAAGAAAATTATACAGAGGCTTAAAAACAATAATAAACATATATAGCAGTTGAGAAAAATATTAAAGTGATGAAACTTGAATGATAAAGGCATTTTCAAGGGATATCCTTTTTCAAATCCTTGGCATAATGGAAACACACACCTAGTATCACCATCCGAGGGTTTACAAACCATAAACCTATGAAAACCTGACCCAAATGAAGAAAAACACCATAACAAATCGTATGATAGTAGAACCCTAGGTCTATCATGACTAGAGGATATTATAAAACCAAGAAATAATGAAAGGGTGAAGAAGAGGGAGGAGAAAGGAAAAGTAATCTCACCTTTTCAACTAGAAAACTCTTCGTCTTACATTAGATCAGCACCCTTAGATAAAAGGGAATGGATTGAAACTTCTTTTAGAGTCTCCTAAGTTCTGGAAGAACCAGGGAAAGATGATTTGTGGGAAAAATAGTACGAATGGAATGATTTATTGATGAAAGAATTTACCTTCACTATTCTGGATGATTTGAGATACATTGAGAAGTTTTCCCTAATCTGAGACTCATATTATCTCCAAAGAGGTAAAACAGATAATGGGGGTGATGATAGTGTATTGGATTCGATTGGGAGGTGAAGTCATTGAATAATATTAAAAGTTGAATTATATATAAAAGAAAAAAATTATTTTTTAAAACTGGAAATGGGCTCATGGGCTGGCCCAATACCCAAATAAGTAACCCTAATTCTCCATGACTATGAATTTATAAGGGGTAAAAAAGGATATGTTAATTTTAATATTTCAGTGTAGGACAAGTGGGAAGAGGAATGAGTCAAAAATGATAAAAAATGAATGAGTTATAAAATAAAAAAAATAAGTTTTTAAATCTGGAAATGGGCTCCTAGTTGGCCCAAATCATGAAGTAACCACCCTTCATCCAAAAAATCCTAAACAAGCATTGGAGAACCCAAATTTGGGTGATTAGACATATATGGTAGCTTAAAACTCAAAATTAATCTCACCCAATACCGAATAAAAGGATTGGGATTTTCAATAAACCGGATCCCAACCATGACATGAATAGAAAAAAACTAGGTGTGACACTTGTTCTTTATTGTAATTTTGTTGAACTCATGATAATCGATGAAAAGGCGCATTGACCCATCCTTCTTGATGAATAGGACTAGTACACCCCATGGTGAAGCACTTGGGCTTATAAACCCTTTATTTAGATTCTCCTGTAGTTGTTTCTTGAGCTCCTCAAGATCCACAATAGACATTCTATACAGAGTCTTGGATATTGGAAACACCCTTGGTATAAGGTTAATTGATAATTAAACATCTCTTCTAGGAGGGAGACCAGACAACTCCTTAGGAAACACTTCAGCTAATTCTCTCACAATAGGCATGTCTTCATGGATGGTTGTTTCCTTGGACTCAATAATCTAGTCCAAATACGCATGCTCAAAGGGAAGTAATATTCATTCTGGAGATGATGGAACTAAATAAGATTCATCCTCCTCCTTGTAATTTTACAGAATCAGGGTTCAATTCTCCAGATGGAGAGTGATTTACCACTCACAGTAAATTATGTTGGCTCTATATAAGGAAACCCAATCCATACCAATAATTGAATCAAATTCCACTAGAGGAAGTATGCCGAGGTTCGCTGGGAAGCTCAATCCACAAATTATGATAGGGGAGGAGTTATATTCATGGGATGCAATGATTTCCCCATTTCCCATACTCACTGAAATCCTTACTTCCATGTTTTGTGGTTGTATTGGGATTTCTCTACAAAACTTTCAGGATATAAAATAATGTATAGAACCAGAATCAAAAAGAACATTCACTATTCTTGAATGAATATATATCGTACCTATCACCACTTCGTTGTTAGGGTTCACATCGATAGTAGTGATGAAAAAGATCTTCCTTGTTTCCTTGGAGGTTGTTGGTTGCCTCTAAAAACTCTTGGCTTAGGGAATTGATTTAAAATGTGCCCTGGTTCATTATAGTTAAAGTAATGAAAAACACATTGAGGTATGAATAGAGCATTCCTATCCTTTGTTGCAGCCACAATTTTTTCTTGTCAGCAGTTAACTGCTAGGTTCCCTTCTCTTCCACACCTAAAGCATTTCCTTGTCCCCTTCAAAAAATTTCCAGGGTTCTTCTTTCTGCACCATTGGCAAGTGGGGTGATTGATCTTCATAGAACCATTGGATTAATCCATAGGACTACCAGAATTGAAGTCCACCTTATGATTATTATCCCCATGATACCCCTGAGATTCACCGGTCTCCATTTCAACCTTGAGGGCACATCCGACAATTTCCTCATAGCTGTCAAAGTCACAGATCACCAGGGATTTCTGCAAGCTAGGTTTCAGCCCACCAAAGAAGTGGTCAACCTTGCATTCAGGGGTAACGACAAAGCCAAATGCATATCATGAAAGCCTCGTGAAGTTTTACTCATAATCTCTGATAGATTCGTAGTCTTTTTTTTGAGGGGAAGGAAGTCCCCTTCCATCTTAAGATAGAGGGTGCGCAGAAAATATTTATCAAAAAACATCTTTCAAAAATCCTTCAATTCCAACACCTCGATCTCCTCCTCAGGATTCATATTTTGGATCAATGTCCATCATTGATCAGCTTCACCTTCCATACAATAAGCATCCAGGGGAACCTTCTCTTGTTCATAACATTGAAGAGTGGAGAAGATCTTTTCAATGGATTTTATCCATTGTTCAATGATTGAGGGAGCAAATGATCCATTAAAAGTAGGAGGCCTTTATCTTATAAAGCTCTCTATAGTGACTTGTTTTTTCTTTGGGGAGGGGGGGGGGTAACTTTCATCTTGATCCATGTTTTTATTCAATTCTTGTGTTAACTAATAGAGTATCGTGATAAAGTTCATGATTCCCGCTCCCATCGGATTGGGGATATCCTTAGAAAAGTCATTGCATTGATCTTCACATTAGTTGTTAGCCAGAGTCATCCTATTATCGACCATTGGATGGAATAAAAGTAAAGTGATGGGTAACACATAAAGGGTAATCCAAAGACAAAAATAGATAACTTATAAATTACTTTTATTTCCTTAACTTATGAATCTATAAGCTTTAATCTATGTTACCCAGGATCTACTTTATAACATGAATTCTTAGGGGAATTTTTTAAATTCCCTTAATAATGGTTCATAATAATCTTATTAATTTACTAAAGCATATCCCCCAGCAGTGTCATAACCAAGAGTGAAGAAAATCCCTTTGTCATGTACCAGGATACTCCAGGTCATGCCCGTAACTCCTTGTTAGAGTTTTCACTCCTAGGTACATATGTGCCAGAGCTGCCTCTACATGCTCGTATCCAGATAGGGATGTACATTTTTGATAAAACACTTACAATATACTCACCAAATCATAGGGATGTTTTTTTATTATACTTAGTCTAGTCTCTAAGGCTTTACTAGGGTTTTGTAATCCTAATCCTAAAAATAACTAAACCTATCCTCTGATACCAATGATGAAAACCCTGCTCTTTATTCCAAACATAACATAATTTATTACAAAAAACATTAACTTGATACAATATAGAAGATATAGAGGCCTAGTGTATTTGGGGCTTAGGAACATTACATAAAAACTTAAAACATAAAACAAAACATCTTATTGAGACCTTCTTTTACATGACCACTACATTCCCTCGTACTTAGTATTGCATGGGATAAAACGAGGACATGCATAAGAAAAGGATGAGCTATAAAGCCCAGTAAGGGATTAAAAAAATCATAACATGAATATTAGAATACATGTTACTGAATAGAAATATCAATTAAGTGCAAAAGAAACACAAATATAAAGGCATGATATATCATGAATATCATAACATAGAAATGTTGCAACAACACTTAACATGGTATTAGCATGATCTAAGGCTCATTGAACATAGAGAATGAGTAAACCATAATTTTAATTGAATTAGAATTAGTAAACCCTCATTGAAATTGACATATCATGATACTAATTTTTACCCATTTCCTTGGAGCTCTATCAGGGCACACCCTTCTTAAACATTTCATTTCATGCATAAGTGTGCCACATGGATCATATAACATGGAATCAATCAAAATATTAAGTTATTCCATGATTAATAAATTTGGAATAAAAACATGAAATTACCATTAAATATGTATATGTTAATAAAGGTTAATACTCTTGGTAGAGACATGAGTATGGTATTCACTACACAATGATCTTATCTTGAAAAAACGCGGTGTAATTTTGGCAGCATAACAGCTTGACATAAGAATTACTAAAAATGGTTGATGAGATAGAAATGGGTGTCTCATAATATATACATGAAATGGAAAGTTAGGGGGTCATATAGATACATGTCCAAACAAATTTAATGGATTTTAGATAGGAATACAAAATAATTTCTTGAATGTAATGAGGAGAGGGAAAATCCTTACGAAATTTGGGTATGGTAACAGGTGTACATGGGAGGAATTAATGAGAGTGAAAGGGGATCTCTCATTATTCAAACATGAATAGGAAAGTATGGGGGAGGTGTGAAATCATATCCCAACATTTATAATTGAAAATAAAAGGGCATAACAATATAAAGAAACTTGGACATAAATAAGGAAAGTGAGAATCCCTTACTTGGAAGTTTGATCCCAAAGGCTTGGGAGGGGCTTAAGAGAGAATTCTTGGGAGATTGTGGCACCTTGGGAGGATTATAGAGAGAGGAGGGCAGATTTTGGACAAACTCCAAAGGCTTTGAGTGAAGAGGAAGTGGGATATTGGGTGGGTATATATATGAAAGGAGAGGGAATTCTTTATTATTTAGGTTTGGGACACCACACATTAAACTAATCAAAACCACAAACCAACCCATGGTTTTTGCCCATGGGTTTTTCTAAAGGAGAGTGGAAAAAAATATTTTATAAGTCCAATGACTTAAATTCTTAAAATAATAGGGTTTCTTATGTGGAGGTGAGTCACACTCTCAAAGAATTCAATCTAAAAAGCTAAAATGTTTTATAAGTCTTGAAGGGTCCACTAAAGCTCTGTAAAATAAATTAAACAAACCTAAAATCACATTTTTTAATGGTAAATCATATATTGGAAGAACATAATGTTTATAGTATTTTATTACATCAATATTGGATCATTATGATGTCATAAGACACATTATATAATTAAATAGTATTTAATTTTTACCAAAAAATTTGATTCTCTCAGAAAATTATAAAAAATTCACTATTGGATAATTTTGAAATCCTGATTCCAAAAATAATAGTCATTTTATCCAAATATTTTTCTAAATATTTAAATTTTCACTTTTAAAATAAAAAACAACATTTATCGAAAAATCATGGGTTTTGACAAAAATATCTTTCAAACCTTAATAAAAATTACAATTGTATTCATAAAAATTGTAAAATCATTTATAATTAATAAAAAGTAATTTAATAATGATAATATTTTATTAAAATTTTATTTAATTCAAAAATAAATTAATTTATCAAAATATATTCCTTAGTTGAACATTAACTAAAAAATACTATTTGTTCTTTAAAAACTATTTACAAAGTAACAATAATAAAATCAAAGTACATTCTTTATTATATAAAAAAATAATGTACATAATCATAATGATAGGGTTTTGTTACATAACCCCTTAAAACACCCGCATAAGAGCTTAGGGTAAGGTGTGCGATGTTGACAGACTCTTGGGGTGGCTCGAATAACATCGATCGAGTAGTAATCTCTATCAACTTCCACTTCTCCCATAAGCGGTTCTGCTAATGCTTAACATATTCAAGGTCGGATTGGGATTGATAAAGAGCAAAGGCCAATGACGCCATGTCTTTTCTGAGCTCTGAAAAATGGGCTTCGTACGGGGCAAGTCTACTGGATGAGGCCATCACTTCATTTGTCTAAGTAAATTGGATTTGTTAAAGCCCTAGATTTATACTAATCATGTGATTACTGTTCAATGACTATATTAGTAATGATCACAATTATTAACAGTCTTTTAAATTCCAAAACATAAAACCAAATAAGTGCATATGTTTTACATAACCATAAGAAGACATTTAAATAGACAAATAGGAATTTTCATTAATGAATTTTTGTGTTGTTACATTTTTTATATTTGTACTTTGAGAGATGAATATTACATATTTTTGAAAAATGGATCAAACATTTTATTCTAAAAGAAAAACATCCTCTTTAAGACCTTATGGTTTTCAAATCAAACCCACTAACCCCAAGATTAAATGGAATTTCTTGAAAATACTCATGATTAGAATAATCTTTTTTTTCTCTTGTGTTGGTAATTAGGATTTTACCATGCCAATTTCATGACTTTCATGATTCTTAGATGAATAAAATATAGCATATATTTCACATTTTTAGGATAAAAGATTTATAGTGTGGTAGTATGTGACATGTTTCATGGGTGTATGAATTAAGTTGAAAAAATTTGAATGTGAGATAATAAGAATTATGGGAAAATTGAACTTAAATTTGAAAAGAATCTTGGAAATTTTATAACTTTTGATTTATATGTGGAGTTTGATTTAGATATATGATTTTTGTCTTGTGTGGAAATTTTTTTTGTGGGGGATTTAATGAGTGATATTTTTTTTTTCATTTTATCATCTATCCCATCAAATTTTAGGTTCCTGAATGAATAAATTTGTAAGTTTAATATGTTCTACACAAAATAATAAAATTTTATATTTTCACATAATGGAAAAAAATTATAGAATTTAGGTGTTTCTATCATAACATTAACTATAGTAATACAATCATGAAAAATCATTTTTTAGGATTTTATGGAAAAGAGGATTCAATTTACCCAGCTAGAGTGAAGTACGGATCCCAGAATAATAGGTGTAATTGAGGCCCCCAATGTGAAGAAAATATGGGCCAAACATATTAGATCGACTTATAATGGTAGTGACATAACATGGGATAGGACAATACAATTGGAAAAATTCCAAAGGATATGGAAAGATAAATTTAATACCAATATTTCTAAAAACAATTAGAACATTATTCACTTGGAAATTTCCCCTTTTACCTAGAGTAAGTATAAGGGAAAAAATAAAGAAGAAAACTCACCTAACTCACCCTATCCGTTGAATTTTTCACGAGGTAAAATTGCATAAAATGAAATTAAAAACCACACAATGCCTCATTGAGAGGTCTTTCACATTCAGGGTTAATTCTGAGTTGATCTTGATATATTTATTCAACTATTTTTATCCCTCCTTATTTACTTTCAAACCCCTTAGTGATCAATTTAATGGGATCTCATTATTATAATTAATATATAACTGTGTGTTATTTTATAATGGTAATTGATTATATTTTTTTATATTTTAATTGAATTAAATATTTTTTTCTATGTTTTAGATGGTCTTCCAACATATAAATCAATGGAACACAAATTCTCATGATTTCATGAATAAAGCGAATCATGTGATTACTTGATACGTTGGTTTCATATATATCTATTTTATTTATTGAGTTATATTTTGACTTATACTAGTCAGTAAAATATAGACTCAAGAACTAATGAAAACTAATTGTATTTTAATGAGGAAAAACTATACATAAAACCAAATCTGGTCATCATGTCCCCTTGTAGATGTGATTCCCTAATTGAATTAAGATATTATGAAAGAAATTTTTTATTGATATTGAGTGGTAATATTTAATAAATATCATTGATATATCAAATACTATAATTAAAAAATGTAAGAATTCACAAACCATACTGGTTTCAACAGGTATAAATAAAGGAATCAATAATCTTTCCCAATCTCTTAAGAAAAATAATAGTTGATCACCATGAGATAGTCACCCTAGATTGATCATGATTTCTCTGGAAAAATTATTTCATTTATTATCATAGTTTAAAATTTTAATTTGAAATCTTTAAACTCAAAAAATCTTTATCCATTTATAAATTTCACAAAGAAAAATAAACACTAATTAAAAAATTGATTTTTTCCTTTGGAAACAACCTAGATTACAAAATACTGTAAACCTAGTAATATTTAAATCAATTTTAATGTGTTGGATGATGTAATAAATAACTCAAAATCTTCCACAAATCATAACATTTTATTATAGTATTCCTATTAAAAATATTGACATCATCCATGAAGAATAGATGGGCAACGCGAGGGCCATTTTTTAAATATTAACCCCATGAAAATTTCTCACATCCTCGAACTTTTTAAAAAGAGTATCTAATATATCTAAAAAAAGAAAATGTAGAATATACCATTAGAAAAATAACTTATAGGAATCAATCTCCCCTTAACCTCCTCATTAGATATAAAGGAATGTGAAATAGTTTAAATTTAAAATATCAGGATCTCAATGAATCAAAAATCAAATCCTATATTCTTCAAAAAAAACCTCTATGAAACCCCATTCCACATTATTGTAATCGTTTCTCATATGGAGCTTAATATAAATCATCTCAAAATTCCCCTTATATATGTAATTAAATGATGAAGAAATTAAATAATAATAATAATAATATCAAAAAATTTATTTCTTAGGAGAGAATATTATTTTTCTTAGAAACCACTTTCAAAAGAACCACTCATAAAAAATTAGTAATAGATTATAGAAAAATTTTATATAAAACATTATAGAAACTAATGGGTATATATTTTTATAAATGCTTGCATTTTTTAACCTTAGGAATCAATAAACTAGCTGTATAATTTATATTTGGGAAGAATGAGTACACCATAAAAATTCCAACACAGTGTATGAGATATCATTTCTAAATATATATCAAAAGTTATGTAAAAATAATTTTGTCATACCATCTAGGATAAAGGCATTAATTTGGTCTATATTAAAGTGATAATCATGAACTTCCTCTATATAGAAGGGGACCATAAGATAAATTTCTAGGTATTTCATGATCTTCCTTTTATTAAACCCTAGATCAATAGTCATACCCACTTTATGTATAGATGTAAACTGATTAGAAAAATAGAATAGTACTAACTGTCCCATCCTATGTAATTATATAAACCAATCTCCAACCTCATCATAAATCACTCTGATTATATTATGATGTAAACATTGGGATGAATTATAATGAAAAAATCACATATTAGAGTCTCCTTTATCCAAATAATATTTTCCTGTTGATACCATATAATTTCTTCATAGTCCAAGAGATTATGACATTCACTAAATGATATCTATGTTCCCACCATCATGTTTTTCTCTTAGATCCACTGGTTACATTCCTTTAAATATTCATGCCTTCAATTGAGATTGTGTTGAAGGTTAGGCACAACTGATCGATTATTTTAAAAAATCAAATGGTGTGCCTAGATAATTCTCTTCATAACCTCTTTCAAATTTGAACAAGGTCACATCTTTTTCTAGGAATCAACCACCACTCTTTCAAAATCATTATACCTCACCCAAAAGTTTTCAAACCAATCATAATGTTGTTTAATAATATCAACCCTACTCAAATTTGATAAATAGAGATTGATGGTCATATTTAACTATCATAAAACAATTCATAGTTGATAAAGGAAACCATTAATTCCACTAGGATATGAAAATGTCTTGATCCAGATGATCCATCAAAAAATACCCCTTTCCTCCCATTAAACAAGTTACTTTAAGAGACTTCCTAATCCAGGTCATCCAAAAAAAAGTAGCCAAAAATTTCATAAATAAATTCATTCTATCCTAATTCATGCATCTTCCATTATACTAATCCATATTTTATATCACTTTATTGATGTCTCTAATATATAGCCACACAATTAACCCACCATCATTTAGGAATCTCAAAAGCCTATATGGATTTTCATTCATAATAGAATCCAAATGACCATAAAATATTATAAACCTAAACTTAACTTATTTATAATAATTTCCACCAATAACATCAATTTTATAATATAATAATGATTGAATTTTTACCTTAACATTTTGAAACCAAATAAGAATTAATCCCCCAATCTACCTCTTGATGGTGAACACACCCCAAACCAGCCTCACAGTTTTCCTTGGAAACAATCTAAATCATGGAAAAAAATATCTCTATTAATAAGATAACACTAAGAACTTTTTTAGTAAAAATATTTATGGGATAATAAACTATGTGGGGGTTCCCAATCCCATGATAGTTTCAACTCAAGATTTTAATTATTATTGGAGGTGATATCTCACAACGTCTTTCAATATTTTAATAGATAACATAGGGGAAACATCACTATATTATTGATCAAGAAGTAATCTATAAAGACCCAGAATTTCCATGTAATTTTTTTATTTAAATTGGAATTTTAATAGTCTGTGAAAATTGAAGGTACGTGATTCTGAGGCCCGGTGTGCCCAGAATCAATTTCTGAAGTTTTTTTTGGGTACGTTCAGTGAAAGTTCGGGTGGGTTTTTTATAAATTTTGAACCAGTGATTGGAATTGAAATCCGTGGACACCGTTGAAATCGCAACGCCAATATTTGATTAAGAATACTTTCACCTCGATAACAGTTGGTTGAGGGTGAAAGTTAGTTTTTGGGTTTTTCATGGAAATAATCAAATAAAATAAACACATGTTTTATTTTATTTTATCTGTTGTAACTACCCATGTGGAAGTTGGAGGTGAGGAACACCACACCTTAACCTACCATGAGAGGTTATGGTGGACTGGACCACCTGGGGCCTAAACCTCCTCTTCATGTTTAATTTTTGTGGGGACCACATGAGAATTAAAAACCTCCCAATTTGAATTTGGGAGCGGGGACCACCTGACACCCCCTAATAAGGGTAGGAGAGGAAAACTTCTCAACTACCCTCATTAATGAGGGAGAGCCCCTTGACCTCCTCTACCATTAATGGTGTCACCACCTCCCTTAATTTAATTCTGCCAATCCACCCTAATTAATCTTGCTAACCTAGGCGTTTAATTAGGCTAATTTGAAATTGGTTCCAATGACCTAAGAAGATATTTTTATCTATTATCTTTGGCTACCATTTCATTTGGTTGGAAAAGGAGGATTGGGGAGAGGAGGAACTTGGGAGAAAGCTCCAAACGAATAACGCTCCACCAATGAAGAATGCTCAACCGACAAAGAGCACCAATGAGGAACACCTTCGACTATGAAAAATGACCTATACTACTACTTTCTTTCTTAGAACCTCCTTCGACGTAGGGCGTGTTCGTCTACAATGAATCGATGTCCACCTTCTCGTGCCAATGTCGATGAACAATTAACAAGGTAGAGATTTTATTTAAGTATGATATTATTCCCTTGATTCTTTCCTTCTAAAACAAAGAACACAGACCAACTTATTATCAAGTTGATCCACAGATGTTTTTCCTTGGGGGTTGGGAATATATTATTAATGAGGGATTATGGGAATTGATGTTTTTAAGATATCTTCCATGATCATTCTTTGTTTATGTTCTTGATGAACTGATTTCTACCACCCTAAATGTGGAGGGTGTGGGACAAACAAACAGGAACTGACCCCCCACTGATCTTGTTTGTGGTGTTCTTAGAAACGATGATGAAGGCGACGAAGGAAACAGCTGCGCTACTCACAGCCTCCGCAACCTGCACCGCCCCCGCGATGCTCTGGTGCCCCGGTTGAATCGGATCTACCACCCGGGCCGAAACACGTCGCCCCCGGCTTTAGAGCCGCAGGCCGTGCCCCGCCGGCTTCCGAGCCGCCGGCCATGCCCCACCGACTGAGCCACCCTCCTGGCCAAGTCGGCCTCTGCCGACCCCTCGCATCGCCCTAGCTGAGCCGACCTCTGCGCACCCCTCGTGGCGCCCCGACCGAGCTGACCTCTGTCGGGCTCTCATGGAGCCTCGTCTGAGCCAGCCTCCGCGCGCCCCTCATGGAACCCCAGCCGAGCCAGTCTCCACGCGGCCTCAGGCGCCTCGGCTGATCCGGCCTCCGTGCGCCCCTCGTGGTGCCCCGATCAAACCAGTCCTCGCCCTCACGGCACCCCAACCCAATCATCCCATGCCCTCGCAGTGCCCTCCGGGCTGAGCTGCACCCTCGCGGCGCCCTCTGGGCCGATTCGCGCCCTCATGACACCCTCCGGTCTGAACCGCCCTTGCGCCGACCCGTGACCGGTCCATGCTCTCTCGACCAGTTTGCGCCCTCGCGGCCCTCCGCGACCCCTTACAGCCTGCTGGGCTGGGCCCTGTGGGCTAGGCCAGACCCAAAGGGTCAGTCCGAGTCGACCTAGAATGGGTTTTCCCAGAAAGTGTCGGGCCGGGTCAGGCCGACTGGGTTGGACCATACCCAGGCCCACTATGACCCCTTTACTTTATTTTGGCCATATCTTTGGCACCAGATGTCCGTTTGACGAACCGTTAGCGGCAATGGTAATATTAGAGCATGAAGGTCCCTTTGAGTATACCTAACTGTAGTTTGGGGTATAGTTGAGATACGATCAGGTTGGATCATGAATGAATCCAACCGGGCCCCTGGGACTAAATGACTAATAACTCACAGACCTAACATCCTATTGACGCACCATTAGTTGCGTTGAGACCCCTATAACATGGCGGGCCTTTGGGGTACTTATGGTTGGGACTTCGTGGTAGTTGGAGAATCGACCGGTAGCTTGTGGAGAGGATCTTCCGGAGAAGAGTGAGCATTTATGAAGGAACCTAGTAGCCAGGTGAGAATTGATGACTGCTGACTGATTGACTTAGAGTGACTCGACTAGCCCAATGGGGAGCACCTTGTTGGGGCGGCATAGCCATGATGGAGGAGCGCCTGGTTGTGGCGAAAGACCCGCGATACTCGACAGGAGGAGTACCCTTGTAGGCTATGAGGGGGAGCACCTGGTTGGGGCGGTATACCCACGGTGGGGAGTGCCTCTGTGGGATGCAGTAGACCCATGGTACACGATAGGAAGAGTACCTCAACATTCCAAGGTTAGTGGGAAGCACCTCTATGTGACGCGGCATGCCCCCTGTACTCGATAGAGTAGGAGTTCTCCAGTAGCCAAGTGTTCAGAATGTTTTTACCTCAAGAATAAATCCTGGTTTGAGCAGATTCAGTACTTTTGGGTTTTTCCTCATGATTGAGACGAATTACTTAATAACTTAGGTATATGTATTTGCATATACCTAAGTTGGGTTATCTGTTGATTCCTTACTTTGTGGTTTATCCTTGGTGGATTTTTGATACCTTGAGGGTCTCAGGGTGGCTACTGAGTATCATTATACTCACCCCTACACGGACTATGACCGCACCTTGTTGTGTTGGATGCAGACGACCGGCATCGTTGACTGAGGCTGAGAGTACCTGGACTGGACGGTACCTGGAGGTGGACCTTACGACGAGTCAGTACACGAAAGAGACTGACAGATGTGGAGTGCTGAGGAGGATATATATACCTACCCTTCATGTAGTAATCCTAGAGGATGACCCAACAAATATTTTTCCTTTCTTCAGTTGTACTTGTACTTCTAGTTACTTGTACATTATAGTTGGGCTTGTTTTTCTGGCCCCTTTTACTTTTCAGAACTCTTTTGTTATATAGTTTACTTAGTGTTTTGTATCCATCTATGTGCTATGTTGTGTGTGTTTATAGGATATAAAGGAAATAACTTCCCAATTTTAGGGAATTACGCCTTTGGGGCTAGTCACCAGCCCCTGGCCTATGGAAGTCGGGCATGGGGTAGTCACGACACGGGCCCCGGGGGACGGGTCATGAAAAATTGGTATCAGAGGGAGGTTTTACCACAGAAATTAATAATATGATCATTATTTTCTATAAATAAATAGTTTTAATTTTAGTGAGTGTGGTTTTTAGTCCAGGGAGTCCAGTGTTGGTGCAGAAGCCGATGTATCCATACACCAGGACCATGATTACTGATTTCCAACTAAGTGCACGAAAACACTGATTGCGTTTGTGTTTTCAAAAGTTTTCTTTAAGTCAAATCAACCAGGTCATCTCACCGGGTATAATATTTTAACTGTAGTGCACCTATTTCTTTTCATGATGCCTCCATGCAGACAACCAACTAGAGTTCCGAGAGTTGTACGCATTGATAGCCCACCAAGAGATGAGGCCTCGGTGTAGAACACTTTTTCCAGTGGAGGTACCATTGATACCACTCCCCATTGGGCCACCGATGCCACCAGCCCTAGAAGAAGACGGTGCACGCCGCTTGAGAGCGTTGCATGAGTTCCAGTGCTAGAGGCCACCCAGGTTCAGGGGAGAGACGAACCCAGATGCGTCTGAGGATTGGCTGGTGGCTGTGGTGAGAGTCTTCCGACTCATAGGGACACCAGCCGATCTCATAGTGATTATTAATACCAACCTTCTACAGGAAGCAGTAGGTAGATGGTGGATCTTGATTCTCGAGGTTCATGATGAGGTGACGCTTCTCTAGGAATACTTAGAGAGCATGTTTTGGGCAGAGTTTGTTCTAGCTACTCATTGCGCAGTGCGCATACAGAAGCTACTACATCTGCAGCAAGGCAACATGACTATAGCTCTGTACTCAGTGAGGTTCACTGACCTCTCATGTTACTCCACCGATATGGTGCGTGACCCATTCTTTAGTGCCCAGACCTTTGAGCAGGGACTCAGGTGGGAGATCAGGGCTTCGATGATCTCACTCAGCATCCTGAAGCAGGAGTGGGTTTTAGAGAGAGCCCTCCCAGTGGAGAGTTTCCTTGCTGAGCAGTCTCCAGCAACAAGATCCCCCACCAGTCAGTACATAGTGGAGTCTTCTTCAAGTGGCAGTTGAAAAATGTCGCAGAGGTCCAAGAGGACCAGAACTATAGGTGGACGACTGCTTGACTCAGGATCGGTTGTGTAGGGCACAAAAACCAGAGAAAGAAATTCCAGGAGTGGACAATGTTATGCGTGCGATGGGCAGGGTCACATGGATCGTGAATGCTCAAACCACCGTTCAGATGATCAGTAGATTATCGAATGACTACCCAGGAAGAGACAAAGATTCGATCGAGGGAGTCCACATGGAGCAGGCAGACGTGGAAGAGGAGCTGGCTGTACAACTAGCGGTGAACGACTATTCGAGGTGTTACTGCCACCACCACTAGGATGTACACCCTGACCATCGGTAGCAGGTGGACAGGGAGAGCTCAATTCTAGGTAGATGAGGCTTTTGATCATGGTGCTCCGAAAACAATTCGAGGTACGATCTGTGTCTACTCCACCATAACTACAGTACTTATAGACACAGGTTCCAGTCACTCTTTCATTTCCACTACCCTCGTCCAGAAATAGAAGATTCCGATGGAGGCGTTGGATCGATCCTTACGGTTAGAGACTCCTAAGGGAGTAGATTCAATGATTACGCACTGGTTCCATCAGTGTGAGGTTACTCTAGGAGGCGAGAGCTTTGGCTGGGATCTCATAGTAGGGGTGTTGAGGCCTTACGATGTCATCTTGGGTATGGACTGGTTATCTATATTCCATGCCCTGATTGACTATATTAGGTGCAATGTGCGGTGTGTCCACATGGATGGGACCAGGTATACCTTCACCGGTGAGAAGGGAGACTTTTCAGTATAGGATGGACTTAATCGGAGGAGAGTGTAGCTGATCACTCATCAGTTGGCTAGACTCACCCTCAGAGCAGTTGATGTGGAGAGTTCGAGCTGTCCTATAGTGGTAGACCTGCACGCGGATGTCTTCCCTGATGATGTTCTAGGTCTACCCACTTGCATAGAGGTAGAATTTTACATTGGCTTGTACCCCGTGATGACACCAATATGTACACCCGCATATAAGATGGATCTTTCGGAGCTTCAAGAGCTACAGGTACAACTAGAGGACTTACATGGGAAGGGATTTATTCGGACCAATGTTTCTCCCTGGGAAGCCTTGATTCTATTTTCCTAGAAGGCAAATGGGAGATTGAGGCTTTGTGTCGACTACTGGCGCATGAACCAGGTGACTGTGAAGAACAAATACCCGCTCCCGAGGACTGACGATCTCTTTGATCAGCTTAAGGGATCACAGTGGATCTCGAAGATAGACCTCAGATCAGGCTATCAAAATCTCAGTGTTCAAGATCAGGATGTGTAGAAGACGACTTTCAGATGTCGGTACGACCACTATGAGTTATTAGTTATGCCTTCTGGCATAACCAATGCTTCAGTAGTGTTCATGGGGCTCATGAACATGATCTTTTAGCCATACCTCGATCACTTTTTTGTAGTATTCATTGACGACATTCTAATCTACCCGACTACTGGGGGGAGCATGCCTACCATTTTCAGGTAGTACTAGACACACTCCGAGAGCACCATCTTTATAGTAAGCTCTCAAAGTGACAATTATGGATCCGAGAGGTTCACTTTCTCGGACATGTCCTCTCGAAGGATGGAGTTTCAGTGGATCCAGTGAAGATTGAGGTGGTACTTGCTTGGGATCCACCCAGGAGTGTGACAGAGGTACAAATTTTCATGGATTTGGCTGGTTATTACCGGAGATTTTTACTGGACTTCTCTAGAGTTTCAGCACCACTATCAACCATGATAAAGAAGGTGAAACCTTTTTTTTGTCAGAGAGATGCCAGTAGATATTTCAAGATTGGAGGCAGAGGCTGAAAAGTGCCCCCATCTTGAGGCTTCCATAGGAAGTCGTAGAGTACGTAGTCTGCTACGACGCATTAGGGAATGAGATTAGATGTGTCCTGATGCAGGAGTGAGCAGTTATCGCATATGGTTCATGATAACTGAGACAACATGAGCAGAACTATGCTACCCATGAACTGGAGTTAGCAGTAGTGATCTTCACCTTGAAGATGTGTCGACACTATCTGATGGGTGAGGGTTTTACTGTGTACTCTAATCACAAGAGTCTCAGGTATATCATATCTCTAAAGGACATGAACCTGAGACCAAAAAATTGGCTTGAGTTCCTCTAGGACTATGACTTTGAGATATTCTATACTCCTGGGTAGGGGAACGTTGTTGTAGATGCACTCATCAAGAGGTTTGGTATAAAGCTACTAGGCGAGGCGACGGAGCAGCTGACTGCTTTACAAATATCCTTTGTGGATAAAGATGGAGAAACTTTCCTTTAGTCTCTTATAGTAACTCCCCCATTTATTTAGTGAGTCAGGGAGGAACAACATGGGGACACTGACTGCAAGACACGATGTGCTCAAATGTCCACAGGGTAGGCACCTCATGGATTTTATAAAGGTGGGGAGCATGTCATCCTTTTCAGAAGACATACTATGGTACCCGTGTCACTTCAGGAGGAAGTGTTGAGGGAGTTCCACACATCCCCTCTAGCGGTACATCCAGGAGTGAAGAAGATGTACTAGGATCACCGATTATAGTACTGGTAGCTGGGAATGAAGAATGTTGTAGTAGAGTTTGTCTCTCGATTCCTGACTTTTCAGCAAGTGAAGTCAGAGCATCAGGTACCACCAGGCTTGGGTCAGCATTTGGAGTTTCCAGAATGGAAGTGGGATGGGATATCAATGGTTTCTGTGACATCACTTCCATATACATCCAAGGGACATGACTCAATTTGGGTGATCATCAACCTACTCACCAAGTCTGCCCACTTCCTACCGATTAGAGAGAAAGTTTCAGTAGAGATCTTGGGATGCCTCTATGTGGAGGAGATTGTGTAGATACATGGAGTACCTTTGATGATTGTCTCCGATTGTGATGCACATTTTACTTCCCGGCTATGGAAGGGGTTTTAGGAGGCATTCAGGACACAACTTCATTTGAGCACTGCCTTCCAACCTCAGACGGATGGACAGACTGAGCGGACCATTCAGACCCTCGAGGACATGCAGCATGCTTGTGACTTCAACTTCGGTTGTTGTTGGGAAGATCACTTACCTTTGCTGGAGTTTTCTTACAAAAACATCTATCACTCCACCATAGGGATGAAACCTTTTGAGGCATTGTATGGCTGACCTTACATATCACCTTTGTACTGGATTGACCTAGGGGAGTCAGCACTCGTGGGACCAGAGATGGTACGGGCCACCACAGATAAGGGGAAGATCATCCAGGAGTGGATGGAGACTACACAGAGCAGGCATAATTCGTATGCTGATAGGAGACAAAGACCTCTGGAGTTTGAGGATGGAGACCACGTCTTTGTATGGGTATCACCACGACGAGGCCTATAGAGATTTGGTGGTGGCAGCAAGTTATCTTTGAGATTCATCGGACCTTTTCAGGTCCTCAACAGAGTTGGCGAGGTGGCTCACTGCTTAGATCTTCTACCTCAGTTGCACCGGGTGCACAATGTCTTCCACATATCCCACCTGAGGAGATACGTGCATGACCCTTGTCACATCATCGACCATGGTAAGATAGATGTGAATGATAAGGAGACTATTATAGAGGTTCTAGTAGAGATTGAGGATCGATAGAAGAAGGTCCTTTGTGTATGGTCGATACCTCTGGTGCACGTTCGTTGGCAGTATGGGAACCTCCAGGAGAGCACATGGGAGCGAGAGGCTTAGATGCGTTCTCAATACCCCCACTTTTTTACCCAGTTGAGTTGTGGATTACGGGGATGTAGATCCCTGAGGTGGGGAGAATGTAAATACACGGAATTTCCATGTATTTTTTTTAATTAAATGGGAATTTTACGATTCCATGAAAATTGACGGAGCGTGATTCTGAGGCCCGGTGTGCCCGAAATCAATTTCTGAAGTTTTGTTCAAGTACGTTCAATGAAAGTTCAAGTGGGGTTTTTTATAACTTTTGAACCAATGCTTGGAATTGAAATCCGAGGACACCGTTGAACTCACAACATCGGTATTAGCTTAAGAAGACTTTCACCTCGATGGCAGTTGGTTGAGGGTGAAAGTTAGTTTTTGGATTTTTTTGTGGAAGTAATAAAATAAAATAAACACATGTTTTATTTTATTTTATCTGTTATACCTACCCATGTAGAAGTTGGAGGTGGGGACCACCACAACTTAACCTACCATGAGAGGTTATGGTGGTGGCGAGAACCTGAGGCCTAAAACTCCTATTCATGTTTAATTATGGTGGGGACCACCATAGAATTCAAAAGCTCCCAATTTGAATTTGGGAGCGGGGACCACCTAACCCCCCTAATAATGGTGGGAGAGGAAAACCTCTCAACTCCACTCATTAAGGAGGGAGAGCCTATTGAAATTTTCTACCATTAATGGTTCCGCCACATCCCTTAATTTAATTCTTCCAATCCACCCTAATTAATCTTGCCAACCTAGGTGTTTAATTAGGCTAATTTGAAATTGGTGCCAACGACTTAATAAGATATTTTTATCTATTATATTTGGATACCATTTCATTTGGTTGGAAAAGGAGGATTGGGGAGAGGAGGAACCTTGGAGAAAGCTCCTAATGAAGAACTCTCCACTAACGAAGAACGCCGACAAGGAACACCTTCGACTACAAAGAACAACCTCGAATACTACTTTCTTCCTCAGAACCTCCTTCGACGTAGGAGGTGTTCGTCTACAATGAATCGAAGTTCACCTTCTCATGCCAACATCGATGAAAAATGAACAAGGTATGGATTTTATTTAAGTATGATATTATTCCCTTGATTCTTTCCTTCTAAAACAAAGAATGTGGAATAAATTATTATCAAGTTGATCTGCAGATGTTTTTCCTTACAGGTTGGGAATATATTGTTAATAAAAGATTATGGAAATTGATGTTTTTAAGATATCTTCCATGACCATTATATGTTTATGTTCTTGATGAACCGATTCCTACCACCCTAAACATGGAGGGTGCGGAAAAAAAAACATGGCCCGACCCCCCACTGATCTTCCTTATGGTGTTATTTAAAACGATGACGAAGGAGACACAGGAAATGAAGGTAATGGCCATGCTACCCGTGGCCTCCGCAACCTGCACTGCCCCTGGGACACTCCAGTGCCACAGCCAAATCAACTCCGCCACCCTGGGCTGAACCGCAACGCCCGCCAGCTTCGAGCTGCCGACCACGCCCCACCGGCCGAGCCACCCTCCCGGACGAGCTGGCCTCTGCCGACCCCTCACGGTACCCCAGCCGAGTCAGCCTCTGCACACCCCTCATGGTGCCCCGGCCGAGCCGGCCTCCACCGGCCCCTCGCGGTGCCCCGACAGAGCCGGCCTCCGCGCGCCCCTCGCGACGCCCAGGCCGAGCCGACCTCCACGCTCCCTAGTGGCACCCCAACAGATCCGGCCTCCCCACACCCCTCACGGCGCCCCGGCCGAATCGGCCTGTGCGCTCACGGTGCCCCCGCCGAACCTGCCAGGGCCTCGCTGCGCCCTCCGGGCCGATCCGGCCCTAGCGGCGCCCTCCGGGTAGAGTCGCGCCCTCGCGGCACCCTCTGGGCTCAACTTCCCTTGCACTGACCTACGACCAGTCTGCGCCCTTAGGACCGGTCCGTGCCCTCACGGACCTCCGTGACCCCTTGCGTCCAGCTGGGCGGGGCCCTATGGGCCGACCCGAACCTAACAAGATGGCCTTCCCAACGGGCCTGGCCAGACCCAATGGGTCATGCTTGGTCGATCTAGACCGGGTCGGCCTAGTCCGGGTCGGGCCGGGTCGGCCTAGACCGGGTCGGGCCGGGTCGGTAGGATCGGGTCGGACCGGACCTGGGCCCACTCGACCCATTTACTTTCTTTTGGCCATATCTTTGGCACCAAATGTTCATTTGACGGACCGTCAGTGGAGTTGGTAATCATAGAGCATGAAGTTCCCTTTGAGTATACTTCACTAGAGTTTGGCGTATAGTTGAGATATGGTCAGGTTTGATTGTGCACGAATCCAATGGGGCCCTCGGGACTAAATGGATAATAACTCACAGACCAGGTATCTGATTGACACGTCATCAGTTGCATTGAGACCCCTATGACACGGCTGACCTTTGGGATACTTATTAGTGGGACTTTATAGCAGTAGAAGAATTAACCAATATCTTGTGTAGCGGATCTTTCGGAGACAAGCGAGCATTTTTGCTGGAACCTAGTAGCTGGCTGAGACTTGATGACTGCTGACCGATTCACTCAGAGTGACTCGACTAACCCAGTGGGGAGCACCTGGTTGTGGACACAGACCCACGATGGGGGAGCGCCTAGTTGTGGTGGTAGATCTGCGGTACTCGAAAGGAGGAGTACCTCTGTAGGCTATAAGGGGGAGCGCCTGGTCATGGTGGCAGACCCATGGTGAGGAGCACCTCTGTGTGATGCAGCATACCCATAGTAATCGACAGGAGGAGTACCTCAGTAGTCCAAGGTTAGTGGGAAGCACCTCTATGTGACGCAGCAGTCCCACTGTACTCGATAAAGTAGGATTTATCCAACAGCTGAGGGTTCAGAATGTTTTTACCCCTAGAATAAATCTTGGTTTGAGCTGAGTCAATACTTTTGTGTTTTTCCACATGATTAAGATGAATTACTTAATAACTTTGGTATATGTTTGGGCATATAACTAAGTAGGGTTATCTCTTGATTCCTTACTTGTGGTTTATCCTTGGTGTATTTGTGAGACCTTGATTGTCTCAGGGTCCCTACTGAGTATCGTTATACTCACCCCTACACGGGCTATTCCCGCACCTTTTTGTGTTGGATGTAGACAAAGGACGTTGCTAACTAAGGCTGAGAGTACCAGGACTGGACGATACCTAGAGGTGGACCTTATGACGAGTTGGTACACAGAGGAGATGAACATACATGGAGTGCTAAGGAGGCTATCTGTACCTACCCTTCAGGTAGTAATCCAAGAAGATGACCCAGTAACTGTTTTTCCTTTCTTCAGTTGTACTTGTACTTCCAGTTCCTTTTAATTTACAGTTGGTCTTATATTTCTTGCCCCTTTTACTTTTTAGAACTCTTTTGTTATACAATTTACTTAGTTTTTTTATTCAGATATGTGCTCTGTTGTGTGTGTTTACAGAATATAAAGGCAATGCCTTCCCAATTTTAGGGAATTACGGCTTTGGTTCTAGTCACCTGCCCCTGGCCTATGGAATGCGTACTTGGGGTATTCATGGTATGGGCCCCGGGGGACAAGTTGTGACATCATCCATCAACACCCACCTAAATTTGTGGGTTTTAAGGCTAATTCACTAATCAACCTCAACCCCCAGTTGTTTCAACTGCCTTGGGATTGGTTTGGATCACGTTTTCTTTCTTAAAAAAGATCCATACATCTTCAATTATATCCCAAACAAAATAATTGACCTTCATTATTGGTTAATTATCTCTTGAGACTTAATAATATCAAAAATAAAATGGGTACCAAGAGTATTTAATTTAATGAAACCCATGAACTCTGTTCTCACCCTTGTTTTATGCCTAAAAAACATCTCAAAGTCAGCTAAAATAATTTCTTTAGTACCTAACTTCAAAATATCTATTACCTATTTGATTGTATATATATCCATAAACTCTCATATATTCATAACATCCCTAGATGATCCACCACTTCCCTATTCCTATATTATATCAATTGACCATCCACTCTTGATATGATTTTCTTTGACCTCGATGAATATGATAAATGCTCCCCCCACTCAATGTAAATGCTTGACAGAACCCTCTACTGAAAAACCCATATTATTCCCATGATCATCCCTCACCCATTAGCTAAAAAAATATTTAGAATGAACCAAAAGGAGTGTAACACATAGGAACCCTCATGTAATTCCTTCTAGGAATTATTGAGTTTATTACATGAGAATAATAAATCAAGAAGATGCTTATACCTAAAGGAAACCCACAAGTTCTCTCAAAATACCATTTTGATGAAAAAACTTATGAAAAGAGGTCATTACACCTCTACCTAAACTTTAATACTCACAGTATAAGAATAATAAAAAGGATTATCCTTCAAAAAATCTTCCTCTACAAGTTTGTGAAATTTACAAGAAATAGCCACCAAATTTTGTTTAGAATTGAATACTTGTGGCAACCTATAGATCTAAACCCAAAAAAATGAAGAATAAATCCCAATATCCTCAATTATAATATGGGCTACCCATTCCTTGAGATCCAAAAGTTTTTCCCACACTAACTATGGCCCTAAATAAAATATCCACCAGTTTTTAGATTTCCATGATAAAATAGAAATACATCAGGATTCACTCCCACCATAAAAATTAAAAAATGAAAATAAAGATTAAAAAACTCATTTCAATGTATTGTGAACCACTGAGGATTTGAAATTCCATATAAAATAATTTTCTAACCAATTTACGCCTATACAAACCCTGATCCACTTTCTCATATTTTGTGAGATGGAATGGTTTCTCTTCACATGAGATCTTTGAGACATTCAATAATATTTCTTCCATGACATAATGAAGTTGATTAAAACTTAAAATAAAACCAACTACAAGAAAATAGGAAAAAATAATTATGAATCCCATGATTATAAACCCTAGATCCACAAAAAATAAATGCCAAGGGAGAGAGAGAGATGAACTACTCTAGTAAAATATAAGCATTGGATGATCTATGCTAAATATTCTAATAAAAATTATAATTAAGGTCAATATTAATGATTTAAAATAGGACATAAAAATATTAAGACATAAATTATTGGTCTATAATGAACTAGTAAATATGAGATAATAAATAATTTATAAAAATAAGTAAAATAAATAACATAGAATGTAATATAAAAGAACATTGAAAATGAAGAGGGGTAAATAAATCCACAAGTAAATAAAAGAATAATTATTAATAAAATGTGGGTAATAATTATCAATATTTCAAGGGGAATACCTTTGTAATTTATCTCTTTTGAAAAAGTAGAGAAATAAACTCACAAAATAAACATTCACTAAAAAGAACAAAGAACTAATTATTGTTATTTAATCTATAGGGTGAAAGATTATTTTTTAGGTGAGATCCATTCAATACTCCTCCCTCATAGAAACAAAGTAGGCGGGATCTACCATCCACATCATCCTACATTATTTTCATCACCTAACATACTCTGATATACAAAGGGTGTGGGTTACATATATAATTAAAAAATAGATGGATGTAAAATCTAATGAAAAACAAGTTATCAATATATCCCACCATTTAGAGATTTGATTTATAATCAATTATATCTCCACACATACTTTCTATTTTTCCAAACATTATGTACACATATATGTGAGTTTTCTAAATTATTTGATCCTTTTGGACACATAAGAGTCAATATTCTGTATTAAAATATTTATCAAGTTTTCTTTAGTCTAAATTTTCTATATAAACACACTTCCTTCCTCCACAAAGTCTTTAAAAAATTTATATTATACTATAATGTGTTTCATCATGAAATAAAAATGATGGATTCCTTATAATAGGTTAGATTCTATAAATATCATCAAATAAAGGAATATATTTTAGTTTGTGTCTGATATCCTCTATCAATCTTATCATTTAAATTACCTCTTATAAGGCATTTTCAGTTTCCATGTACTCTAGATTAGTTATAGATAAATCAAAAACTAATTGAAACTTTGAAATCCAACTCATAGATCCTCTTAAAGAGTAAATAAATAATAAATAGTGTATTTACTCATGTTATAATTACTTGAAGAATCCAAATAAGTATATCCTATGATAGTAATCTCTGATCCTTTTTAATATAATGCATCATCTAAGGTTATCTTTATCTATCACAAGATCCTCTTCACTGATTTCCAATTCTTCTATCCTAGATTCACCATGAACTTATTTATATCTCCCATTGAATGTGTAATGTATGGTATAGTAAAAACCATAGAAAATATATAAGGCTCTATACCACTGATTACTATGGCACTCAAGTAATCTCCATCCTATTTTCTTTACTACTAGGAATCATCATAGAGGATAAATTGGAATTACAAAGTTGAATTTTATATTTTATTATATAGTCTTTTAGGTTAAAGAGTTTTAAGAAATTTATCACATAATTCCTCTATAATGGTCAAATATTCATTGTATTTCCACCTTAGTAACTTAGTATCCCATGAATCTTAGTCCCATATACTTCACATCAATGTCCCTAGACAATTGTGTATTTATATTTTTTCTGCGATCATATTTGGGGCTTACAACTAACATTTCATCCCCATTTAATACAATAATGATAAAATAATTTCCATATAAACCCCTAAAATATACACTACAATATGAATGAAGTCTTTCATTTTCGTGTATCATGATATTATAATCATATACCTTATAAAAACATGTTTTCTCCTATTTGTTACCATATAAATATTTTTTAAACCTTCAAAACACCAAATCATGGAGGTGTTCCTCATCCACAAATGAATCATCCCCACAAAATAATTAAGAAATATGATAATGAATATAATATCCATATAATAATAGAAAAAACACAACAATAGAAAGTAATTTATAAAAATGTAATGATAGATCTCAGGTGGTTGGGTTTGAAATAGCTGGTTGCTTTGAATTAGGGTTGGAGTGGAGATCACAGGTGGAAACAAAGGTTGTTGTGAATTGGGGTATCATGTTTTGTGGCTGATTGTGGTATTGGGAATAAGGTTTATCCTTTTATTTTAAAATTCATGATATGAAGAAGAGGTTGTGGGTAACATTGTTATTTATCCCCCAACTGGTAGTCTCTCTCTTCTACCATTTTCCAATTCTACTTTCACAAGTAGTGATTATTTAAGACTTTAATTTTTTATAAATTCCTATAAAATAATGTGTATCATTATTTTAAATAAATTTACTCATTTTTATAAGACCTAGAATATTAAATTCATTAAAAAAATAAAATAATAATGCGTGCTAAAAAATGGTACACAGATGATGTTGGTAGAAAATTATCAATAACTATCTAGAACATTCTATAAACTATTAAAACCACACTAAGAAACTTAAGTTAATTTTTGTATGAACCTATATTTTTTATATTAATCCTCTTCATCATTGATAATTACTAGGAACAATAGACATGTTCATATATAATCAAACTTAAGTTCCTTGGAGTGGTGGTTAAATTGATAAAAAACAAAAGTTATTTATTGAAAATATTATACTATCAGGATTAGTTTAGATACTTTACTATTAATGTATATATGAGGTATGTTAACAAATTTTTTATTTCTAATTATTTATTTTCTATTTGTATTACAATTTTAATAGTGTTTTTTATTTATTTTTTTTATGAATTTTTTTAAACCAGTAGGAAAGTTGATATTATTATTCATATTTTTAATCTCTTATATTTATTATCAAAAATATATTTATCTCTACATTTTTTATTTTAATTTGATGCATTAAAAATGATTGTTTTCAATTTGAAATCATAATGTTTGTTTAAAAAAAGCATCATATAGTAAAAACCAAGAAAACATGACTGGATTGTCACCATATTTTAAGAAAATAATAATTTATTTATTTATGACATTTAAATCTTAATTGTAGGTTAATATAACATATGAACTAGTAGAAAAAGTAGAATATGTGTCAGGGTTTTAAAATTGATTCTATAATAACCAAAATTAAAAAGGGTTTTAACCTAGTTTATAGGAATATCCAATATTAAAACCTATTTCTAGGTGGGTTTTAATATCGATTATTAATATAACTAATGTTACAAATAGTTTTAACATTGATTATTTTTATAATTGATGTTAAAAACCCTGTATTAGTGGGTTTTAATATCAGTTTTATAATAACTGGTGTTGAGAATCTAGTATTTTAATTTCACTCAAAATAAACCTAATGTTTAAAGGTATATTTAATTTTTTTGGTATAACAGATGATGCTAAAAACATTTAAAAAAATTAAAATAGGCGAGTCTTTATTTTTTGTCAATTATTAAGTGGCCCATTTTTGAAACCCTAAGATCTGTGACTCACAAGAACCCTCCCTTTTCTTCTTTATTATATATTTCACGACCACATTCCTTCCCTATTTTCCCCATTCCATATCCCATGTCTGTATTCCACCATTCTCCACCATGTCCCCCTCCCTCATTTATGTTCCATCACCCTCTCCGCATTCTGCTACCTTTGACCATATTCACCCGTTGTTTTCCACATTATTCCATCATATTCTATGTTTCCCCACCTTCATCCACTTACCTAATTCTTTAATTACAAATATAATTCCGTATTTATCATTTTTGGTGAGTTTTAATTATTAATTTTTTATGTTAAGAAGATCTATTTTTGTTAAATACATATTTAATTTAGGTATGATCATGGATGGATATAAATACATGATTACATGTTTTATTATATTTTTATAAGTTTTATTCATATTCATTTTTAGATTATTCTGTTTATTTTTTATTTATTTATCATATTTTCAAAATTCATTATTAATTTTATTGTCTTTACATGTTTAAAAAATTTATATACACATTGTTATATTTTGATTAATGTGAAATTATCTTGATTTTAAGTGAAAAGTATTTTGATTTTATATATGTGTATAAGATTTTATTTTTTGATAGATATGATTATATGATTTTATGGTTATGTATATTTTTATATTTTTATAAATATGTCTAAATTATTATACATTTATATCTATATATGGTCATAAATTTATAAATGCGTGTGTATATAAATTCTTATACATAGAGACATACATATATATATAAGTATATATTATATACCCAATGTATGTATACATATGTTTTATTTAGTGTGTGTATATATATGTTAACTTTATATATATGTTAATATATATTTATTTGTTATAAATTTATAAATTTATATTTATGAATTTTATATTTTTAAAATATATATTTATGGTTTTGCACATTTTTTATATGTTGAAAATTGATTTATTTTAAATAAATATATTTATATGTTTATATGTTTTTTTATTTTATTTATATATATATTTTAGTTTTATATGTTTTAAATTTATAATTTTTTATAATTATATGTTTAAATTTATATGTTTAAATTGATTTGTTTTTTTGTTTATATATATGATATTAACAACTTTATATGTTTATATGTTTTATTTTTTTATATGTGTATATATAATTTTAATCTATAAGTTATAAATTTATTTATTTTTATATTTTTATATGTTTATATGTTTATATGTATATATATTTACATGTTTTAATTTTATTTTAATTTTATATGTTTATTTGTATATATGTTTTAAATTTATCTATTTGTATACATGTTTAAATGTTTTAATATATCCATATATTGTGTTTTGTATTTATATAAATAATATATCCTAATTTGATAATTTCACAAAGAACAAGTGAAAAATATGAGAAAGGTGTTGATGATTTTTTGGAATTTTCTAAATTAAATCTTGAAAATAAAGGTATGATTTTATATCCATGTGTAAAGTGTTCGAATATGATAAAATTAGTGTCTCAGGAAATCAATTTCTATCTAATTTCATATTGTTTTAACCAGACTTAAATATTTTAGATAAATAATGGTGAAAAATCAAAGAAGGCAAGATCTGAGATTGATGAATTTATCCATGATATAGGAGTTGAAACCAATGAAAAAAATAGTGTTGAAAAACTGTATGAAGATGCTGAAAAACCATAGTTCTCTAGTTGTAAAAAACATATAGTGATCATGGAAGTTCTAATATTGATTAAATTAAAATAAATAAATGGTTGGAGTTAAATTTTTTTGGCTAAATTTATTAAACTTTTAAAAGTGTTAATTTCAAAAGAAAATTGAATTAAAAATTCCAATTATGATGAAAAAAGAAATTTTTATATCTAATGGGACTAGATTTTAATAAAATACACACTTTACCTAAAAATTGTGTTCTTTATAGGAAATGTTTTGAAAGTTTATATAAATTTCTTAAATGTGGGGCGTCATGATAGAAAATATATAGGAGATCCAATAATGATTTATTTTCACGGATGGGCACCAAAACTCCTAATAAGAAAATCTCATATCTTATAATAATTGATTTTTTGAGGTTTTTATCTATAAATTGAAATAATACAAAGAGTTTGAGATGCAATATAGATGTGGGAATATTTGATAGAAACCTACACCACCCAACAGATTCACCATAATGGAAGATATTTTATCAACAAAATCTTAATTTGGGAAGTGAAATTAAAAATATCAGAATGGGACTATGAAGAGTTGGAATGAATCCATATTAAATTCTTAGTAACGCACATAGTTCATGGAATGTTATGATGGTAGTTAATAGCCTATCCCTAAAGATGAAGAAAAAAAATATTATGAGGATATTTATGTTTTTTGGACAAAAAAGCCTAGAAATGTAATTGATGTTTATCTATCACCGTCGATTGATGATTTAAAAACTCTATAAGTGCTAGGTGTTAAATTTTTTGATACAAAAAATAAATAGTGTTTTCTTTTGATTTTTATGATAATGTTCACTATAAATAACTATACTATATAAGGAAACTTATTCGGATATAATGTTAAAGGACATAAGTCTTATCTAATTTTTGGGAAGGGTCTTCATATCATTAATTAAATAATGAGATAAAGACAATGTAAATGGGTCATTAAAGATTTTTGTGGGTGGATTACCCTTATCAAAGATTAAAAAATGAATATAATGGCTTACTTGAGGATTATTTTCCCCCAAAACCTTTTTCAGCTAAAGAATATTAAAATAAGGTGAAAAAATATATGTAAAATTTTGGAAGATATAATTTATAGGTTGAAAAAAAATACATATAATAAACAAGTTATCTTATTCAATATACCTTATTGTGTATATTTAGAGGTAAAACATTACATTGATGTTATACATGTTGAGAAAAACACATGTGATAGTTTTATTAAAGCTTTGTCAGATATAAAATGAAATAGAAAAATTTATTTTATGTAAGATTAGGCTTAATATATATGGGAATATATTTAGAGTTATATTCTACTATGAAAGGATGTAATAATATATTTACCTCTAGTCTTTTATATATTAATAAAGAGCTAAAATATGTGTTGTTGTTAATTATTTCTTGGTATTAGATTAATTATTGGGTATTCTGAAATTGTAAAAAATTTAGTTACATTGAAGGATTTTAAGATATCAAGAATTAGATCTCATGACTGTCATGTATTGATGAAATAATTACTATCAGTTGCACTGTGTGGATTATTTTTAATTATTATAAAACAGGCTATCATAAAATTGTACTACCTTTTTAATTCAATTTGTAGAAAACTTGTGGATGTAAATGTGTTAAATGTGTCAAATAATGAATCAGTCTCTATACTCTTTCAACCAGAGATATATTTTCTACCATCATTTTTTTATATAATGGTTTATTTTGTGATTCATTTGGTTTGAGTGGTAAGGAATTGTTGGACTTTATATTTATATTGTATATATACTTTTGAATGATAAATGAAAATTTTAAAGGGATATGTTAAAAATATACATTGAACAAATACCTCTATTATTAAAAAATATATATAAGATAATGTGGTTGATTTCTATACTAACTACTTGTATGAGGTAAATCACATTGGTCTCCTTATATCTTGATATCTATCAACCAATAATGATGGTAAATAGATATATGGGATAAAAGTAAAGTTAATTACAAACAATTTAGCAGTGCATATATATTTATATATTTTTAACAACACATGTGATGATCAACCATACATATCAATACATATTTCTAGATTAAAGGTATTATATATAAAAATAAATGAAAATTGGTTTATGAATATTCTTAAAAATACATTTGTTTCGTGGGTTAAGGAGAAAATCAATACCGATTCATCTACATCAAAAATATAGAAATGGTTAGTTATAGGATTATATGTAACTGTGATCAAATGGAATAGTTTTGAAATTATTTATAACACACATTATAGAAAAAATTATAACAAAAGTAATACCATTCAAAATAGTGGAGTAATGATCACCGTAGAAGTAATGCATTTTTCAAGTGAAGAAAAGATAGAAACCTAATTTCTGTATCAATAATATATTTTTGGGTTATTAAGGAGATATGGGAAATTGATTATAGTAAATTTTGTGTAACATTATTTAAGTGTAACTAGGTTGATATAAATAGTGGTATGAAACATAATGATTATGGATTTACACTTAATGGTTTGAAAATATTTTGTAGCAAAGAGGAACTATTTATCAAGGCATTGCATGAAAGTAGGATATTTTATATTATTGCCCCATCAAATGATCGGTGTAATATAATTGTAATGGAAAAAAATCATTTGGGTGATTAGGATATTGATTATGTTGTGGTCTTATAGGAGGTATCTTAATCTATTACATGTTTACCTAAGGATAAAAATTATTGTGATGTAGGAATAATCCATGATATACGAAATGATCATATAGAAGGTATATTATAAAATACTTCATTTCACTCCTAGAAATTTATGTCAATATTTTTTTTTGTGAATCTTACTCCTATAAAAACACTTATTTTAACTTGGATATTTAATTTTACATATGTTGACCATTTATACTTTTTTTTATTAATTTTTATACTCATCAGTTTTAGTTCTATATTTTTTGGTTGAATAACATCGATATAATTATTTTTCTATGAATATTTATTTATATTCATCATTTTTAGGTATAAAGATGATGGATTTTCATATATTAATATAACATATTTTTATATAAATATTCAATATATTTTATAAACACATGCCCGAGGACCATAATAGTTTTGTTTGTTTAGAGAGTAGAAACACAGTCTTCTAATTTCATGATAGGTCTTCAACATCCCCCACAAAGATATTCTAACATATTACTCCTTTTAGGCACACCCTACTAAACCTTTCTTCCTAACATGTGTAAATAAACATAAGAAAGTGTGGGATTAGATGATCAGTAAGGTTAAACATAAAGGATATCAATATATGACCATATAAAAAAAATAATATAATCATAAGGATATATGATCATGAATATAACTTATGAATTTTATCCCTAACCATTCATAGATCATAAACATGGGTACTCATATAAAAATTTATCATTTTAGAAAACTTGGTCCATAAGAGTGATAAATCATCATAATTCAACCATGAATTATAAGCTCAAGTCATAAAAGTGTGGAACCATCATAAATGTAGAAAACCATTTCATATGTTAGGGTTAAGTACTAAGACCATCAACATAGTGGATCATGAATCATCACATATTTCCCACTTTAGATCTAGATGCACCAATTTCCCATAGTGGATCATGAATCACTTGTTTCCCATAGTGGATTTGGAATCACCCATTTCCAAAAGTGGATCAAGAACTTTGAATTGTTTTCCATTATTATCTCATGAGATATAAAGCATTACCCATTGCATTAGAAGGAGATATAGGTCCCAACCATGGTATAATGAAAATCATACTTATACTTTCCATGATATCATAAAATAGTAATCATATCATCACATCAAAACCCATGTAAAGAAAACAGGTTTTATAAAAATTTCATTTATTATCCATAGAATAACTCATGAAAAATAAATGGGTTTATTAAACGTATCATAAATATAAACATTAACCATCCAGAGAAATAATAAGGATGGTATCATTCAATATTAACCCTTATAAAGAATAATTAACATCAAAGAATTTCATCTTAGTTGGAAAATGATTTTGAAAGATAACTTGGAACATTTATTGAAGGAATTATAATTTCGACTGATTTATTTATTTTTATAATGGTTCCAATATTATATATTTCATACGACTAAAAATTTGACTATTCAATTATAGAAGAAATAAAAATTTTTGGATATGAAAGAAGTTAAGAATAATTGGTTTCTTTTGTAGTAATTAGATATAGATACTTTAATTTTAATTTAATTTATATTTTATAAAAGAAAAAAATAAGAATACATTCCAAAATTATGGTTTTTTAGATGAAGAGACATAAGGGATGTTTATCACCATCCAATAAGAGGAATATATTATATATTGATAATTATTGTTTATAAAATCCATTTGTGAAATTATTTTTTAATTACATTATGACTTATTAATTTCTTCTTATGTAACAAGAATATATGAAATCTCACTAAGATACCCAATTGATAATTGTATACCATTATACTTTTTAACATGTTGAATATCTTTTACTGATAGAGAAAATGATTTCCAAAATTTTTAATGAATTAAGAGATAAATATTGTAGCTTCTCTGAATATATTCAATTTGGTCCTCTACCCACAATCTCATTAGAAAATGGAAAATGGATTGAATTATAAAAGGCTAGTTTCTTACTGATCCATCAAAAAAAGTTTTCAATGACATTATATGAGATTAATTATTATTTTTATTGAATATTATTATTTCTTAAATTTATCACACTAATATAACATTTATATATATCATTTCATGATAAAGTTTAAGATAAAATGATATAGGGTACCTTTATCCTTAAGGGTAGGAAAATATTCTTATGACTTCTTTAGAAAATCAATAACACCTAGGTCATGCAAGAGGATATGAGGTGAGTGATAGTATTATATTTTTTTATTATAGAAATTCCAATATGACATTGAGGGATAAAGAATAAAAATGTGAAATAAATTCCTTAATGGAAAATACTTTAGGGATGAATAAATTGATATATAAGTGAATTAAATTGCTTGAACAAGGTATGTTTGTAGAAATCGAGTTAAAAAATTAACCTACACAACCTGCCTATTTAGATCCTCCACCTTGTCATTCATGCCTGATTGTGTATTGTGAGTTTTATGATGGGGATCACCATTTACATATTGTAGTGGATAGAGTCATACATAATCTAGGGGATTATATACATCATAAAATTATGAATTCAGATCAAATAATAATATGGGTACCAAATATTATTGATCCAACTACTCCAATGTCATTGCCTATCATGGAGGTGGCTATGATCATATACTAAGCCTTGTGTTTCAAATATTATGGTTCATTTAAGGGTTCCCTCTCCACCCATTTTAAAAATGAGGGATTATCTAAAATAAATAAAAATCTCAAAGGCCTTTAGGCTAGGTTTACCACTACCACCGTATATTGGATTATCTAAAATTGATGGAATCATTACAAAAAAACCAAATTTTAGGGAGCTAACAACATTAAAATATTCTCAAATTTCTCAAGGGATAAAAAAATTAGCAATTAATTATTTTATATTGGATAATTATTTTGAGTTTTCAATTACCGCTAACATAGTGGGAGAGACTACCCATTAATAATATTTTAAAAGAACATATCAGATATTTTCATCAGTGCTGAGATATCAGTACCTGTGTTTCAATTTAATTCCCTGTAAGTAAATTTCAATTTCAATTTTCATTTCATTATGTAAATATAACTTATAGTAATTTAATTTATTATTTTTATAATGAGATATCTTCACATTCTTTGCATAAAAAATAAGAGCACTTACGTTTATGGTTTTATAGATCTAGAATACATTTCAATTGTTATGAAATACTTGAATCTTCCTAATAGAGTTAAATATATTTCCCAAATATTAGAAAACATAGATATTAATTGTTGGTTTCTTACATTACTTAACTCATAAAATGATTTATATAATAATTAATTACTATTCATTATAATGCTATTCGTGTTTTTTTTGTATTTTAGTAGAAATTGGATGTTTTGGATATTATACCCATATAAATTCATAGCATATTGGTTATAATCTTCACTAGGTAAAGATCATTGAAATTATAATTATTTTTTAAATTCCTAATTTTATTCTTTTTTATTAGTTATTTAATATTATATTTTTTTTGTTTCATAGGTTTTGGTAGTTAATATATGAAAATATAAAAGGACGCTAAAGGTGTTTAATGGGGTTCATTTTTAAATAATGAAGACAAATGAAATTAATTATGTTCAAGGGAAAATAGATAAATTTAAAATTAGTTAATTATTTTTTTGTCTTACAAATATATTGTTTCTTATTTTCAAAGTGTTGTTACATAATTTTAGTGTCATCATCAAAGAGGAAGTGCTGAATATGGTTATTATATTTTATGATTCATTTTTGAGACTATCATGACCCGAACAATTATATATTTTCACAATGTTAGTTCTATTACCACTCTTATGTTTTAGTCCAATATGTTTTATTGTCAATTTTACAACAATTTTTTTAGTTTTAATGATGTTTTATCATATTTGGATGATGACTTAAATCAATTTTGAGGATTACTTTAGACTATTTTATAAAATTTACTAATTTTTAGTTATATGTATATATATATATAAGTTTCTTGTATGAGTATAATATTAGTAAATGATTTTGTATTAAAGTTTTCGTTTAGTTTTTATCTAATTTTTACTACTAATGAATTTATGGTTATAGGTCAGGGGTTACTGTATTTTAATATTTTTTTAAAAATAAATTAGGTCTTAATGTAGATTATTATGAAAACTGATATTCAAAGTAAATTTTAAAAATGAGTTTTGTAACAAAAAACCTTAAATATACTTTAAATTTTGCATATTTTATAAAAAAATGACTTTAAAATTACATCAAGGACTATATTTAGTTGGAATTTCAATTTTTTTTTTCACATAAAACCGATGCCGAAAGTCACCTTCAATGTTGGTTTTAATAAAAAATTATGTTGAAAGTCTATATATATATATATATATTCATAATTTAAATGTGTGTTATTATAATAACCAATTATAAAAGTTACATATGATGTTGTTTCTTATGTAAACTAATGTTGAAAGTGATTTTAAACATCAGTCTTTTTGAAAAACGATGTTTAAATTCATTTGATTTTGGTTTTTAATAACCGATATTAAATTATAATTTCAACATCAGCTATATTCATGTAAATTTTTAATAGATGTTAAAAAATAAAAATAACCAATGTTAAATGGATACTTTCCAATAGGGACTATGTGGCTGATATTATTGAAATTTAATGTTTTCAATTAAAAAATGATATATATTTTAGCTAAAAATGTGAATTACATAGTCAAAACCAATAAACTTCACCTAGATTGTCATGGTGAGTAAATAAAATAATAAATTTTTCATTTTTAATATATAAGAATCAACTACATGTCAATATGAAACGTGGTGTGGTTGTTATGACTAAAAGTGCATGTTTTTTACTTAAAAGTGAAGTTTTAGTTCAAAACATCTGTAACATAGTCAAAATAGAGTTGACATTCTTATATTATCATGATAGTTTAGAAAAATTACCAATGATTTATTTATGATATGTAGAAATTAATCACATATAAATAGGACATGTGATGTTGTTGATATGACTGATATTGTGTGTTTTTAATTAATAAGTGAAAATTTAGTTCTAAATGTTCTTCACATAGTTAAAATTGAGAAAAAACACATAGAATATCATGAAAATTTAGTAAAGCAAGAAATGATTCATTTGGGATAAGTAGTTATTACCAATCATAAATCTAAAACACCGTTTGACCAGTATAACTGAAAGAATGTGTTTTCAATTTAAAAGTGACATTTAGTACAAAACATTCATCACATTCTAAAAACCAAGAAAAAATAGATAGATTATCATGGTGCATTTGAAAAATGATATATAATATATTTTTTTGATGTAAGAATTAACCACACATAATTCCTACATGAAACATGATTGATATTAATGAAATCATAATATCAATTTAAAAGACATTATTTAGTTAAAACCACACATTTCATAGTCAAAACTAAGAAAATGTTCTCTAATTGACCTGATACTTTAGGACCATGATCATTTATTTATTTGTGACACATAAAAATTTACTAAACATAACAACCTATTAAATTTTAATAATAAATAAATTTCATGTCTAATTATTAATCCAAAATATATTAAATATATTCATACATAATATGATAATTTTATATGATTTTTCAATTCGAAAATAAATGGTTTTATTCTTACTGAAATGTTTTCCACAAAAAATATGACTTTATTTTAAAAATAATTTTATAAATTTTAGAGTTTAAATATTTTAAAATTAACTTTATTTTTGGATTCATCATATAAAAATTATCTTAGGTTAATGTTTTGGTATTTTTTTCGAAAGATTGAATTTTGAGTGAATATTTGAAAATACCGATTTTCATAAAAATATTCTTGTATTTTTATGTAATTAAAAAGTAAAATTTAGTTTTAGATTAATTTTAAAGTTATATAAGTCCCCTTTTATTAAAAATATTCCAAATAAATCTATAAGAATTAGTATTATACATTATTTTTCTATAAAATTATTTTTATGCTTTGAAAGTGTATTTTTCTAAAAACCGTTTTCATTACGTTTTTTGAACATTTATTAAAACTGATTTATACCACTTATAGAAATTAAATCCTTAAAAATTGATTTCATGTTTTAAATTTGTAATTTGAAAATTTTTAATGTTTTCAATTTCATTTTTGGTCATAATGAATAGTTACCATGGTAAAACATTGTTACCATGATAATGTTTAAAAGGGTTTCTAAGTGGAGGGGAGGGGGGTTAAACAAAGATATAAGACATAAAATATCTATAAAACTTGTATAAATGTATTTTTTTTATTTTATTTAGGACTTAAACTATATTTTATTTTAAATTTAGTTGATTTGGATCCACTTTCCTTGAGAAAAACATTTGTATTAATTTAAATTTTTGAGTATTTGGAAGAGTGTCACTTCCATCACTTATAAATGGGAACCTCCTCTACACATTTATACAAAACATTTGAGCCACTTATATTGAAAAATAATTACAAAAATACCTTCCAAACTATACTCCCCACATACTAGAGATCTTGGTATTTTCAAAATACCAATCCTATAAGGCTTAAGGATTTAGGCATAGGGATGTATCCAAGGGGAAGTTATAAGTCCCAACCGAACTATTTCAAGTTTATTTCATCATATAATTTATTAAAATATATTATAACCAATATAAAATAATAACATAAGTATCTAATCTATACTAAAATGTTATTATGTTGTTGTAACTACCCGTTTCTATCTCTTTTATATCCTATAAGAAATGAAAACATCACATGTATGTATGTGTGGACTACCACATCCACAAAACGATTTGTTTTATTTTTCCTCACTAAATCACACAGATAGTTATTAAGATATAAATAATAGGTATATAAGTTTTTATGAAATTATTATGATTCTATAAATATAAGATATTACTTACCTCCCACACTTTTTGTTTATGGGAAAATGATAACATCATCCATGCATGCATGTGAAATACCACATCTATGAAGCGATGAGTTTTAATTTTCTTTAATGCATAAATTGGTTGGTCATGAGTGCTTAACTAATGATTAAATATGAAATTTATAACATAAATAATATTTTTTAAAAGTAAAATTTTATATACCACATTTTTTTTTCTATCCAGTAGAAAAATGGAAATGTTGCTTGTGTATACGTGTGGACTACTGTCTTCATCATACAACATATTTCATTATTCAAGTTCAACTTCCATAGATGGTTATAATTTTTTTTAGTGTATAAAAATAATTATTTTATCAGGATTAAGTTTTTTGAGATAATTTAACCATGATCCATTTTCTCATATTTAACCTAACGAAGTTATTATGGACTTATAAATCGAATGTCTCCAGAATTTCAAACATAAAATTATCCATTTTAGAAACTAAATAAAACATGATGACACATGAATTTAAGGAAATAAATATAATTGGGTGAACATTAAAAACATTATTAATAAATTTTAAAACTAATATAATTTTATTACTTAGGAGGGTAGACGTGCGAATGAAACAAGTTGGGACTCAAGGTAAGAGACTTTACTTAAAACTCATTTTCTTACATATTGAGGTTATTTTAAATGTTTCAAGAATTTTATTATTTATAATTAAAAGGTTTATAAGGGTCATTTTATACAACCTTTTTTACTTTCTTTAAAAATGATTAAAATTGGATATTTTCAGGATTTTTGATATGAGTTTTCTATATTTTTTATATAAGTATAACAAATGTTTTTTAATGTATAAATCTTGAACACACTTTCCCACCATCATATAAATTTTTCATTATCAAGATTATTCTAAAAGTGATCATAATTTTTCAAATAATATTATATTACCTCTCTTATGGTAATTTTGAGTTTTATAAGTTTTTATAAGGAAAGGTAAATTTATTCTCATTTTTATGAGATAATTGAAAGTATTATATCTTATGACTTGAATGACAATTAAAGTTTGGTTTATAGTTAAAGTAAAAGAAATATCTTTT
Source organism: Viscum album (assembly GCA_963277665.1). NCBI lineage: Eukaryota > Viridiplantae > Streptophyta > Magnoliopsida > Santalales > Viscaceae > Viscum > Viscum album. Next base: position 29,792,066 of record OY728137.1, on the reverse strand, counting down.
TTATTCATGATATTGTTTTTGGTAATTTTATATGTAGGTTAGGTGAGATAAAAATTTATATGATGATGAGTAGGCATGATATACCACTCTAATAAATTGGTTAAAGTGACAGAGTTAAACAATGACGGGTTAGTCCAAAGAGATGTATGAATTATCCTGTTAGGGGATTCCATTTCAGGGGTTATTTTAAGGGTGAATGTAAGGATAATATACCAAGGTGCCCAAATGATATGCATGAAATAGTTTATCAAGGAAATATGTTTATTAAAAAAGGTATGAAAATGAGCATATGTTTTTAAGGAAATTTTATGGATTTTTTTTTTAAAAAAGTGAAATGGTTTTTTATATAATTATATTCATGAATTTTTATGTTTTATAAGAAACCATTTTTATTATGATTTTTCCTTTACAATTTATTATGAAATGTTTTATGAAACTAAAGAAAAAATAAGTTGTTTTCATGGAAAATTAAATGAATATTTGAGGTATAATGTTTATTTTGAAAAAGGAAAACTATATTATGATTTTCTGGTTTAGAATTATATAAATAAGTTTCTTTTATCTCATATCCCTTACTGAACATTGTTTTATTCATAAAAATTTTTTAAATGATTTTATTAGGGATCAGGGATGAGTAAGAATGTTAATAAATCCATATATTCTTGTTATGAGTGTTACCTTGAATGAATAAAGCGTGTCTTATAAGGAATATTTTTATTGAGAAAAAGGGAAACTGTCTGGAAATTTCCAACTTTTTATGTAATGGATACACTAATTCTCTAAATATATAAACATAAAAATGTATTTGGGATGTATGAAAAAAAATATAATCCATAAACCATGTAATTTATTGGATGGTTATTTTGGGTTATTATATTTGGTATAAGAGATGGGTGGGAATGTAAAAATGATTCAGCAACACATACCGGTAGCTCAGAGTAGTAAAAAGAGTTATGCAGAAAACATAAGGAAAGACATTTCATTTGAGGTAGGCACTCATGACTTAAAATATCACCTTAGAAATGAGTAATATGTTTTGGTAAAAATGGAAATATGAGATGATGGTTCATTGGATTCTATGAAATTTTAGAGTAAGTGGGATAAATTTCTTATCAGGTAGCCATACCTCTATTTTTATCTTAGGAACAAGATGTGTTTCTTGTTTCCTAGATAAGGAAGTATATAATTGTTTCATATCATTTATTAAGTAATGAATATTATGACCCAATATAAACATATCTTAATTTTTACATCATTCCAGAATTTAGAATTAACATATCACATAAAAATATCACTATCCTAAGAATGAAAGATTTTGCGTCTTTGAGGACCAGTTACATAGAAAAGTTATTCCATAATAATTTTAAACATTTACCTATAAGAGAAAACTTATAAAACCCCTTTTAAGATTATCATACATTATACTTATCTTTATATACCATATAATGTAAATATAATAAAGGGGTGAGATCAAACAATTAGTAATGGAATGTATAAGGGATAAAAATAAAAGTTCAAAAAAGTGTAGAACACAAGCATATGAGTAAAAGAATATATGTAAAGAACATAAATATGAAATATAGAATTCATACCCTATAAAACAAGAAGTATAATAATAATCATGGAAGAATAGAATAATTAAATGAATTCATAAGATCATGGAATATATGGAAAAAACATAAGACATGATATCATAGACATAAGTCAAGGGTTACTCCCAAGATCGTTATCATAAAGTGGGCAAAGCCCCATAGTGGATTGAGTTCACTCCCTAGTCCCATAAACATAGCAGAAAAATCCCCATAGTAGATTAGGCTCACTCTAGAAACCCTTACTTTATATCCCATGAGATTTAAATATTTTTCCAATGCATTGAAGGGCTATATAATTCTAGGAAAACCCTTCTAATAATATAGCACACTTATGTTAACCCCCCAAGCACAAAAAATGTATCTCATGAGATGAAAATAGTACTTAATGCATTAGAGGGATATATAATTACAATACCACCTTCCACAAAATAAAAATCATACAAATGTGGTCCACACGATGAAAATAATCCATATATAAATCATAATCAAGATCAAAACCATGAGAAGGAAGTGAGTTTCATAATTCTTATTTTTTGAATAACTGAAAGATAAATCATAAGGATTATCAAGATAAGAATAAATTAAATAATTTTAAACTTTTATAATTGAGAATGGATTATAGTTATTGAACATGTAGTTCTATTTTATAAAATTCATGAGAGTGATCTAGTATAAAAAACAATAAAAATGAACCACTTGGGTGATGCTTTGTAAAATTAATAAATGATCTTTTTAAATAAGAAAAGATATTATTGCTTTCCATAGAAGTAAACTTTAACCAATATGGTTCTACATAAAATATATTTTTTTAAATATTTTCATAGTTTGAAAACATTTTATGTTAGGGATTCTTGACACGAGACATGAAATATGAAAGTTCCATTAAATCTGGTTTACTTAAAAGAAGAAATTTTATAGGTAACTAGAAACATGTATATCCCCAATAATTAAAAAGAGATTTCACTAGGTATATGTATATATATATATATAGGAAATATTTTAAAAATATAAGATGTTAATGATAATAATATTTCTTAAAATGGAGAAAAATAAAGAGAATATTCAACTGATAAGTAATGAGGGTGGTACAAATGATCCCTTATGGCTTAAGAAACATTTGAAAAAACCTCCCTTTAAATAGAGAGAGATTGAAGTTGAAGTTCAAATAACCTGAATAAATATAATACAAGATATTATATATCCAATTGTTAGTATACACAGAATTTAAAATAAATTAGGTAAATAAAATAAACTTTTTCTAAAAAAAATAAATTTTGAGATGAAACCTTTACCATGTGAATGAAAGCACTTCGCACTTTCAGTTAACTTACTTTCCCTTAGAAGTTCTCCCTTGGGTAACTCCTTAGAGATCATTAGTTTTCTCTTTTTGTGAGACAAAGGCTTCAAGTGAGTGGGTAGGTTGTTGATTAGAGACTAGTTAAGAATTTTGGTTGAGCCAAATATTTGGAATGGTTGGAGAAATAGGGAGTAGGTGGTCTTATTTTATAAGTGAAGAAAATAAAACTTTTATAAAAACTATTTATTTATAAATAATATCACTATATTATTCAAGGAAAAATTATCCAAAAAATGGATAATAATGCTGTTGGGTAATATATAAGGTCAATCCTACCTATACCATCCCATGTCAAACATATTTTTGCACATGTTTTAAACACTTTCACTATGTTAAACCAATTTGACACCAATTTACCCTTACTAGTGTAACTACATATTCTCTCTTAGAAACTGATTTTAATGAATAAAATTAAAATTGATCGTCTATAATAATTTTAACATTCTAATTTTAGACATGTAATTTATTTTATAAATAAAAATTCTTAGTGTTAGGTAAATTAATTTTAGTATTAGCGAACCTACTATGTAAAAACCATTTCTCAGAAAAACTTATTTTTATCATTAAAATTTTAGTGTGGGATATGGTTATCAATATTTTTTGTTTTTAAAAAATAAAATTTTTATTATAAAACAATTAAATTTTATGTTAATTTTAAATCAATTTAAATTTTTTTTCCAAAATAATGTGTAATTTTAATGAAAAGACCAAAATAGTTTTTTATAAGAATTAAAATACTAAATTTCTATTCATAAGGTTAAATGAGTGTTATATAAATTTAAAATGATATATTTAAGATGAATAAAATTATTCCTGAAATATATATTTGATCAAATAAATGGTTTTATAAAATTAAATGTCCCTCTTATATAATGATAATGAGATAAAACTCACCATTTTGGGAAAAACTATATTTTTCACTATTCGTCTAAAAATCAATTATTTTAGAGAATTCCAAAAATATAATCCTAAGATTATTTTAAAATTTTGAATCTAAAAATGGAAGATATTTTATTATATTTAATTTATATAAGTGTTAAAATTAATTTTTAAATACCAAGGTATAATGTATTGAAAACAAGTTTTTTTTGAAACTATAACTTAAGTTATGAAATAAAATATGTGTTTTTAAATTATTTTTTTAAAAAATAATCACACATACACTTATAGAATATATATTTGGTCTTATAAAATGGTTTCATGAATTTAAAATTCATAATTATATATTTATAATGTCATAAAAGTTATGTCATTTATAAAAATATGTATTTTGCATTATCTGCCTAAAAAATAATCTTTTTAGAAAAAACAGAAAATTAAAATATTACTAATACTCATGTTATAAATAATAAAATTAAGTGTTTTTATCAAATTTAATTTATAAAATTTCCAATTTTAAATTTTAATTAAATATATAAAAAATAATGAGAAATTGTTTTTATAGGAAGACAATGTTTTAAAATACCAGTTATTTTTATTATTAATTTTTATAAAAGAGTAATAAAGATATAATTAATAATTGAATATTATATTTTATTAAAGTAATCAATTCAAAACAGTATACCTTGTTTTCTTTAATAAAAATTAAAACACATAAAAGATACATTTTAAACACAAGAACTAGTTAAGAAAATGTGTATAAAATAACCTTTATATATAAATATATTTAAGAATTCAGTTATACATATTAATACCTAGAAATTAAATAGATAGGTTTTTATGGTCTAAAATTATCATGATTTCATTTTAGTTAGGTGTTTCATGAGGAGTAATCTCTCAAAATTATTTGACACAATTAAAGGAAAAACATATATTTTAAAATCTTAGGCTGTTACATTGAAGTGGTGCATTTAGAGGAGAATATATATTATGTGGAAAGACATGTTAAATTATTAATCATAAATATAATGTTTTATAGAGTGAGGAAATTCATGTGGTAAATTTTTTAAACAAAAACCATATGATTGAAAATGCAACATGGGAATCAAAAAAAGCTATAGGCAAAAAATACCCTCACCATTTAAGTAATGAATAAAATTGCTTGGACAAAATTTATAAAAATGGGGTATAATGTTACAAACTATGTAATGAAAATAATGATTAAATTTAATGTCCTATTAATCTTCATAAATATATTTTATGGATTCATATATAATATGATAATTTCATATGATTTTTCTGTTTGAAAAAATGGTTTTATTCTAACTGAATTTTATTAATGAAATAATGGATTTATTTAAAATTTTAATTTTCTAAATTTTAGAGTTTAAAATTTATAAAACTAAATCCAATTTTGGAATCATTATATTAAAATTATATTTGGGTTAGTGGTTTTTATTTTTATGAAAAGATTGATTTTTTGGTGAATAATAAAAAATACCATTTTTTATTAAAGTTTTCATGTATTTTCATGTAATTAAAAATCTACATTAGGTTTGAGAAAAGTTTTAAATTAAAATAAAACCAATTTAACTAAAAAAATCCAAATAATTCTCTATAATTCAGTATTATACTTTATTTTGGTATGGATTCATTTTTATGCTTTAAAAGGGAATTTTCTAAAAACTATTTTCATTGTGTTTTGTGCACTTTTTTTTAATAATTATTTATTACAATTAATATAAAATTAATATTGAAAAATATATTTCATATTTGGAATCATGAGGTTTAAATTTGTTACTGTGGAATTTTTTTTCATAATGAATAATTTCCATGATAAATCATTGTCACCTTTGTAAGGGTTAAAAGGGTTAATGGGGGATGGGGGGTGTGAAACTTAGAGACCGGGCATAGAATATTTCTTTGAATTGTATAAATGTGGTTGGTTTAATGTAATTAGTAATTAAATTATATTTGTTTCAAAATTTTATGAAATTGGATCCACTTTCCTTGAGAAATAAATTTATATTAATTTAATGTTTTAAGTATTTACAAGAGTTCCACTCCCCTCACTTATAAAATAGAACCCCCAACGCTCAATTATTCACTAAGTTTTAACAAATTATATCTATAAATACCCACAAAAAAACCCGTATAACTATCATAATTATATCCTAGAGGTTTTTGTTTTCTCAAAATACAAATTCTATAAGGCTTAAGGTGTAATCCAAAGGTAGATGTATGAGGAATATGTGACATCCTAGCCGACCTCTTTCATATTTGTTTCTTCTTCCACCTCATTAAAATATTTTATAACCATATTAAAATAATAGAATCAGTCTACTATATATATTGAAATGTTATTATTTTGATGCATCAAATATTTTCAATACTTTTTCCATTCGATAGGAAATGAAAACATCATACGTGTGTATGTGTGAACTACCACCTTCACGAAGTGATGTGTTTTTTCTATCACCACCTCACATGGATTGTTATAAAGATGATATTAATGAATATAGAATATTTTTATGAAATTATTATTATTCTAAAAATATAATATATTATTTACCTTATTACCCTTTTCATTTGTTGAAGGATGATAACTTCGTTTGTGCGTACGTGTGGAATACCACTGCCAAAAAGTGATGATATTTTTTTTCATTACTTTATCGAATGGTTGGTCATAAGGATAAAAAAATGAATAGATATGACATGTATAACATAATTATTATTCTATAAAATTAAAATATTATATACCTTATTCACTTTCCAACTGGTATAAAAACTGAAACGTTACTCATGTGTACATGCAGACTGCCACCTCCATCATACAACGTATTTCCCTATTCAAAAAAACACTCCATGGATGGTTATAAAAATGTTTTTAATGTGGAATAATAATATTTTTTTTATAATTGGGATTATTTGGATGCTTGAATCATGATCCCTTTGACCATAGTCAACATACTGAAGTTATTTTGGACTTATAAACCGAACATACTCAAAACATCCAACGTGAACTTAGTCATTTTAGTAAATAAATAAAAAATTGTAAAAAAATTAAATAAAGGGAATAATTATGATTAAATTTACATGGAAAATGTTCTTAAGAATTTTTTAAAACTAATATAATTTTATTACTTAAGAGGGTAAATGTAGGAACAAAATGAGTTGGGACTCAGGGTGAGGGAATTTATTTTAAAAATATTGATTAAGGTTTTATTTATAAATATTTTTAATCAATTATAAGGTTCTTTTAAATGTTTAAAGAATATTCTTATTTTTTAAAATTTATCAAAAGTTCATTTTATGATATTTTTTACAATCTTTATAAAGGATTAAAAATGAATCCTTTCATCATTTTCCATATGGGTTTTTTTGAATTTTTTAAATTTACAATATGAAGGATTCTTAAAGTATATATATTAACAACCAATTCCCAATATTATAGATTTTTTTGTTATCAATATTCCTCTACATGTTAAAATGGTTTTTCAAGGGAGGTTCTATTCTCGCTCTTTTGGGATTTTTTATTTGTAATTTTTTTTCTAAAGAAATGGAAATTTCATATCATGTTTATGAGATAAATAAAAGTTTTATTTCTCATGGGATTGAATCAAAATCCAAATTAATTATTCAATGCCTTGAGATTTTAAAATAACACTATGTTTGATAGTGTTTGTAACAGGAAATACCAATTTTTAATAAACCACAAAATATTATTATTTTATGACCGCTATGACAAGGCCAATGAATTGGAAAGTATGAATAAAAGTAATTGAATTATGAAATATATATAAATTTCACAGTAAATAAAAATTTATTGATAAATTATTATCAATAATCACTCAATTTCTAGTAAATACATTTTATTTTCCAATAAACATTTTCATCCAAAATTATTTTTATTACTTTTTATGAGTGATTATTATATTTGACTTTATCAATTATAAAAATTTTGTTTGATAAAAATAAAATCATTTATGAATCATAATATAAAAATTATATTAGGTTTATTTTTGGAGATTTTTCTAAAAAGATGGTTTTTTAGTGAGTAGTGAAAAATAATGCTTTTTATTGAAAACTGTATTTTTGTGTCCATCATTCAAAAAGTTACATTTTTCTTTAAAATTGGTTTAAAGTCAATTTTTTCTATTATATTATTAATAATCTAATTATGTTCGTTGGAATCAATTTTATGGTTTAAATTGGTTTAAAACTGTTTTTATACATAAAGAAGCATTTTTCTTAGAAAAAATATTTTTCGCTGCATTTTTTTTATCTTAAAATAATTTTTTCCACTTAAAAAATTGAAATATGAAAAAAGAGTTACATATTTTGAATTATTATGTACAAATTTGGTAAATAGGTCCCTTTTATTTTTGGTCATCAAGAATAGTAAACATAATAATTTCATTACCACAGTAAAGGTAAAATGAGTTAATTTGGATTCAAACTAATGGAATAAAGATAAAAATAAATTAATAAATCTGAATTTATTTCATTGGATTATTATATTCCATCCATAATAATCCAAAATTATAAAATATGAGATTTTTTCATTTAACTTTTATTTTTTCCTTTATAATATTTATGTAAAAGATAAACTCAAAATATCACATTCTTACTTTAAATATATATAATATTTTGTGACTGGGATAAAAAATATATTGTGTTTGGTTATAAATTTCTATTTGAAAAATGGATTAATTTTGTTATCATGGTATTTTTTTAAAAGTTTTAGTGATGAAATAATTTCCTTAAATTCTTACGCAAAACAGACACAATGCTTGTGCAAGTAGTTGAAAAATAAAGTAAATGATTTTAAAAAATTCAAAAAGTAATATTTTTGTGTTATTATAGAATAACTAAAATTTTATTGATCAATATAAAATATTTTGTACGTTTTGAAGTTTAAATTCTAATTCCATTTCTATCTTGTTGAATTTAAAGTCAAATTAAATGAATTGTGTCTAAAATAACATTAATGATATTTTATGTTAAATAATACTTAATAAATTATTTAAAAATAAAAAACATATTTGAATAAGATCATTATAATTATAAATAGTAAAAAATTTCATACATTTTCCATTTATTTTCTAATTTTTACATTATAAGTAAAATTATAACCATTTAATATCGAAAAAGTCATTACCGCAATTAAGGTAAAAACTTGTTAACCAAGGGGTTAATCCAAAATATAAGATATAAAATGATATCTAAACAAATATAAATTTGATTTGATTATGATAATATGAAAATATCATCCTTATAGTATAATCCATGTCCTTTTGGAACCTTTTAAATGAGTTAGACACACATTATATTATAATATTTCATGTATTTGAAAAAAATACCAGTAATGATATTTTATAATCAAAAATATTTTATTAAATGACTTAAAATTCATAAAAATACTATATTCATTCAAGTTAATGTGTTATTATTTTAAATATCATCCATGATCCATTTATGGATTACTTTTACTTTTATTGTAACTTGCTTTACCTCTAAAGAGTAAAAAATATTAATACCATGATAATTTTCAAAAGGTTTAACAGGGGTTTACACTAAGAGATAAGGGTGAAAACATAACCAATTTTTTTTAAATTTCATTTTATGAGAGTATTTAGACTCATAATCATCTTATATTCTAATTTTATCAAATTTAATCCTTTTTTCCAAGAAAACTAATTTATATTAATTTAATACTTTATGTAATTTTTAGAGTGCCACTCTCCTCACTTATAAAAGGGAACCCCTTATCCTTCATAGTGTTTGATATTTATATCTCAGAAAATAATAGTACTAATATATTACTATATTCTTTTACCACATAATAGATCTTCATTCCTTTCCAAAATTCTATCCTTTCAAGGCTTAAGGTTTGATCTAAAAGAGGTTTCTCAATAAAGAGGTATAACTATTAACCAAGAAATTTCAATTGTAATTTTCATTATACCTCTTGTAAATCCATGTAATACATTATAAAGTAATTAATTATATATATTCAATATACATAATTGTTATTATGATTATTTAGAAAATATTATCCACCTTATTTCCATCCTACGAAATGTGAAGACATCGCTCGTGCACACATTTGGCTTACTATAAACATATAGCAGTGTAATTCATTTTTCATCAAAAATTTACTTGGATGGTTATAATGAATTATTTTAGAAACATATATATTATCTATGATGTTATTATTTTCTGGAAAGATAAATTATTATTTACCTTAGTTTTGTTTCATTAATTGAAATGTGGAAACATCACTCGTGTGTATATATGGATTACCATCTCCATGAAGTGGTGTAATTAATTTTAATCAAAACCGTATATGAATAGGTATGAAAGTATATATAATAATTAATTATTATACCCATTACATGGTAATTATTCCATAGATTATTTAACCAAGATGAAATTATAATGATCAAAACCACCAAACCAGATTCTCACGTAAAACAAAATAGTTAACACACAAAAATGACAATTTTAATGAGGAATAATTAATAAATGGGTGTTGAAATATTATATTTGGATGATACAAGATACTATAATTATATAAATTATTTTTTTTGAATTATAAAATTTAAATTTATTATATAAGAGGTTATAGTGAAAAAGAAAGTCTAACACTCAGGTAAGGGATTTATGTTACAATCTCACTGTTTATCAGGATTGTTTATGGGTAAATATTTGATGATAAAATTTTATGATCTAAGTCTCAATAAACTGATTAATTTTATTCTCCTATTTTTATTTAGAGAGTTTATATATTTTTTATTTTATTTTCATCACTTTAATAGTTTAAGAGACACAAATTATATTTTAATGAAAACCAACGCTATTTCTTTATTTGGTTGAAAATATTTTTTATTATATATCCATATGTTCTATAAACGTTTTTATGAATGTTTTTAATGCTATCCTATGATTAAATAAAGTAATTTTTACCAATTATTTACTAATTTAAAAATGGTTTAAAAGGAATATTATTATTTTTTATTTTTTAAACAAGAAACGGTTTAGTTTTTATCAAAAATGTGAAAGGAATATTTGTTTTAACATACATGACATGAAAAAAATTTCCATCCTCAATCCATTTTTTTTTAAAATATAGTTTTTGGTTAAGTGGGAACCAACAAAACCATACACTTCCATGCATACAAATACAAGGAAATTGATTCAAAATTCTAAATACAAATTTTAAACCTCATAATTCAATCTGCAAATATCATCACTACCTTGGGCCACATCCCACCTCGTGTCGTGTACCCAGAAATGAATCAAACCTATCGTCAAACCACATTTTCATCAAGGAATAATTGCTGAAATCCTTTATCATCATTATTAAATAACCATCATGATCATCAAACAAAACCAAACATCAAAACTAAGAAGTTGAAGCTGGTACACAATCCATCACAAATATGAAGACCTATGAGAGCTCAAGGATAGAGATGAAACCCCCATATGGAAATTAATCCTAAAATTCTATCTACTTCTCAAACTTCACATCCCAAAACTGCTTGAGAAGCACCAAGAAAATCTGACCATGATAAGATTGGTGGAAACCAAGAGTCTGAGCAGAGTATGGACCAGAAAAAGGCCCCATCAACAACATGCGTCGACCTCCATGACCACCGAACCCAGTCATGGATCTAGCCATTTCTTCAGATGAGATTATTTGAAAACATCACTAGAAAAACAACCACCAAAATAAAAATCACAAGAAAAAAATCAATAAAGAAGCAAAAAACAACCATTATCACCGCGATTAACAAATCCAGAGAAAAATTAAAGACCACTCCACCAAGGAAGGACCACAAAGAAACAAGCCTCATATGGGAATAAAGACAGAGAAAAAACTAGGAAACATAAACAACGAAAGCCATCAAGACACCCCTAAAAAAGAACCGAACCGAATTAGGTATAATGGTCCTACTATCAATGATCTTGACCAGGAGAAATAAGAGTGGGAATCAAGAACTACATGAAAAAAATCACATAAAAAATTAGAGCCAATGGGATACCTTGAAACACTCAAACTAATGAAATCCAAAATCACCACGTATACCCATCAAACCGATGAAGATGAGGTTACATGTTCTGGTTCCAATGGAAAGAGTAGAGGATGAAACATACTGAAACCTCAATAGAAAGGGACATCTGTAAGAACAAATGTCGGGGAAGGAGATCAAAAGCTATAGAGAGGGACAAGGTGAAGAAATCCTTTTGCGCCCAAAATAGGAGGTGGTGAGGGAGATGTCCAATAAGGAAAGAACCCAATATTTATAGGAGAATAGAATTCTATGTGAGTGAGGATCCATCTAACTCTTTGTATTTTGAATCCTTAATCCATGAACTAAATTTACCACTATTATGAATGTTCAATTATTTTAATCTTACTTTATAGGTCTGTAATGTTGTTTTAAAATAAAATGTTATCCTTTATACATGGGAAATTTCTAGGTTTTAAATATGTTATATCAAAGTGAAAAATACATTTTCCTTATGAAATGTTAAATTGATATTTTAAAGGTATTTTTATCTATAATAACATTTTCTGATGTTACTTATGCTTTACTGGGGATATATTCCAATTATACCATCCAATTTAATTATTTTGATTGATTATATTAATATTTCTTTATATATTATTCTATAAATCTTATTTTTTTCATAGGTTAATTAATTTATGATGAAACCTTTATGAAACCCATTTCCTTTCCACATTTTATACTACGATGAAATGATGAAATTTTTATGAAACCAATTTTTTTCCACAGGTTATGATGTGATGAATTTTTTATGATCTTATGAAATACATATTCATTATTTTCATTATGTTATTAGTGGTTCTAGAATCCGATATCCCTTCAATGCATCAGGTAAAGATGAATATCTCATGAGATAATAAGGGTTCTGAATAACCTTTGTGATTTTTTTATAAAAATGTTTTTTTGTTGACAAATAATCATTTGTAAAAGAATGTTTTTCAAAAATATGTGAAAGTTTCAGAATGTTCAAACAAAACCTAAAGGGGGATAAAATATTTTTTTATAAAGTTTCATTCTAGATGCTGTGGATCACACTGAGCAACATGAGACACATAATATCATTATGAGAAATACCAATCAAAAAAGTTTTCAAAAAGTTAAAGTTATTTATTGGACACATCATTGATCTCAGATCCATCAGAATGAAGTTCAAGATCTATCAAACACAATATATTTTGGAAATAATTTGTTGATATAGAATTTTATAATGTTACTAAAGAGGTTTCATGAAGACAATGATATCAGAAGTAATAGAGTTATTATATTTTATAACCTTAATTCAGATGATTATTTACTAGTTTGTAATTATCAAAAATCATAAGTTGTCTATAACAATTATGATGTAAGACTTATGAAGAAGGGGGATGGATATGTGCAACCAATCATATCGAGTTTCTGTTAGAAATAAATAAGGTTATGAAAGTATGGTAAGTTATAACACTTTCTTATGTACATTAGATGGTGATTTTCCTATCCTGAAGTTATATTAAATCATGAATACTATCATGATAAAAGATTTTGGAGAAATTTAGGACTCATAAAATTATATGGTTTCAAATATTCAGAGGAAGTTTTCTTCGGATCCAGAATTACTAGAAACAAAAGTTTTCATAAGTTTGAATGAGTTATAGGTGATGAGGTTTTAAGAGTTTAAATGTTTAAGAGTAGAGTTTCCATCCTAATGAGAGTTACATATTTATGATAATTCAATCAGTATGTGTATTAAATTATACTAAATTTGAGAAGAAAAATCAATTAGACTGACTTTAAGAAGGAAATTCAATCTGACTGACTCTGAGAAGTAAAATCAATCCGAATAACTATGAGAAGGAAAATCTATTAGACTGAATCTGAGAAGGAAAGTCTATTAGACTGACTTTGAGAAAGAAAATTAATCAGACTAACTATGAGAAAGAAAATCAATCAGAATAACTGTAACGAGGAAAGTTAATTTGGAATGAGCTAAGGAACTTCCATCAAAATAAATTCAGGATCTTACATCATAATGAGGTGAGGAAGTTCCATCCTAATGAGATGAGGGAGTTTCATTGTAATGGGATAAAGAAGTTCCATCACACTAAAGAAAAATTTAGAATTCTGAGAAGAATGATTATGGGTAATAATAAATAATATTCTAGAATATTAGCGAATATTTTATGTTTTCAAACATGAAATTCAAATATGCATAGATCTTGGAGTTTTTGAATTTTTGTTAGTGTGATTTTTTTTTTCATTTTCACACCTTGGTCTTTCTGGTATGAATATGAATAGAAGTACAATTAATTGATACTTTGTAACTTTTTAAGTGAGTTGAAATAGTGGATCACTGAAGAATTTGCGTCAAAGTTATATTTTTGGACTCAGACATCATAAGAAGGTCAAACATCCGAATGTTTTGTTTACTGGACTTAAGAAGATCATATTGAGAATCTGACCAGAGTTTGAGTAATAAAGATTTATAATTGGTTCACCATACCGAGTCCATCAAAATATATTCATCGGACTGAGTCCATCATACCCATCATAATCAGACTGAGATAATCAAACCCAACCAATTTATATTGAGGATTGTAAATAGAGAATTTGTGGAGTAGTTTGAACAATGTATTTATTATTATTTTTGGCTCAATTGTTTCTATGAAAACCTTTTAAACTATTGAGAGTTAGTATAATCATTCCTATCAGGAGATATAAGTTGACTAATGGGATTTGGCACAAGTTTTATTCACTTGTTCAAAAGATATTGAATTTACATAGACCAACAGAAGTGACAATGGAAAGGATACAAGTTCTCAAACTGAGGTCGAACCTTGTAAATATGTTCTTCTTTAAAGTATTTACTAAAAAATGATAAGGATATAAAATTGAATACGTTATAGGGATTATGTTATTTGAAGTATTGGAACTTATAAAAGAGAAAAATTGAATAAACCAACCATTATCAATTGTTATTTTATCCTTTGGAACTTCAATATTTATTAGATAAAGGTTTGATTATTGAATCGTTATCATGGATAATATCAATTGTGTAAATAATAGAAGAATTACTAAATTTTATGGTCAAAATTATCATAGATAAAAAATATTATGATTCATTATCTCCAATCTCTTCACTAAGAAGTTGTTGATACTGCTACAATTGGTTTTCCCCCTATTCAGAAATATTTTCATATGAAATTTACTAATAATAGAAATATAGAAGTTTATGGTAATGATAAAAATTCTTTTCTTATGTCTTGATCCAAGAATTTTTATTTGAATGTGATGAGTCTCAAAACTTCAAAGAGTATGTGGGAAAAACTAGAAGGTATATTCGAAGGGAATACTAAAATGAAGGAAGAAAAGATACAAATATGGAATAATAATCTTGAAGACATAATAATGAGAGATGAAGAATCCATTTGTGAATACTTCACCAGTGTAAATAGAATTGTTTACAGCATAATAGGTTTTGGATATGTCTTGTAAGATTCTACAATAGTAAAGAAACTCATGATAAACTTCCTAGAAAAGTTTGATGAAAAAATTTTCTATTTAAAAGTTAAGGATGATTTATTACTTGATTAATTTCATAACTTTCTTATTTATTATGAAATGAGAAAATCTAAAATATTCAAAAAGAATATGAAAGATGAAATAATTTTGGAGTTATGAGAAAGATGAAAATTCAAGATGTTGAAGATAATGATCCTTGTGATTCTAAAGATGAATAGGATGATGAGTTGAATGATAAAATCATGTCTTTTACCTATAAAAACAATATAATAGGAAGAGTAAAGTATGGAGGAAAACTTCCTATCAAATGTTTTGGGTGTGGTGGAATTATACGATTTTTTACATATTTCCCTAAGAAGAAAGTTGGTGAGTATTGAGATGATTCAGATGAAACACCTTGTAGAAAGTAGTTAAAACTAGTTCTAAAGAAGAAAAATCATCCAAAAAACACCAGAAGAATTTTAATCAAAACAAAAGAAGTATGTTGAGTAAGAAAGTTGGATCAGAATCAGCTAAAAATTTCTTTTAAAGGATAATGTTTGGAAAAATTAATATCCTTTATTAAAAAAGTTTAGAAAACAAAATATTCCTTATATAGTGAAGTGGGTGATGAAGAATCATATAGAGAGTATTAAAGTATAATGTAATCTTTTCATGTCTTAAGATAACAATATAACTTTCATGAAATATATCATAGCAATGAATAATAATTGTGAATAAGTTTCTAATGAAAGAAAATATTTCATCAAGTAGGAGGAAGAATACATTCAGGAGATCATATGTTATAAATTAAGAGTTTCTAAATAGGGAAATATGGTTGAAGATCTAAGTAATAAATTAGAAGCTAACGAATAATAAGTCAATAAGATTCAATCTAAAATTATCGATTCTAAAATTATCTTGAGAAAGATGAATGTAAACTTCAATAACGCTTAACTGAGGCTTAAAAAATTATTGAGAAAGCTCAAATCAAGAATCATGTAAATTCTTCACCCTATAAAAATAACGTTTTATATGATTTTTCTAACATTTAAGGTGCTAATAAAAGAATAGGAATTTTTTGGGTGGAGAAAAAATGTGGGAAGCCTATCACATCTACAAAATTTGAAAAACCCACTCAGAAGAAAATATGGTCTATGCCCAGAGTATGTTAGAGCGGGAAGAAGTTTTCAACCTCAATAATGTTCCTACATAAAAAGATCACAATTCAATAGAAAATCATGATTTTATAGTTTCTATTGGTACTATGTAATCTATGGGAATATGTATTATAATTAATGGTATAACTTATCACTTCTTGGAAGAAGGTTTGAACATATATATATGAATGGTGAAAGAAGAATTATTAACTTTGAAAAACCACAAGAAGTTAGAAAAGAAAAATATCTTAATGTGAGATACATTCCGAAAAAAGTCAATTTGACTATCTTGATGATGTTTTTGGAATTTGTGATCAATCTAGTCATCATACCAAAAAATGAATGACACTCCTAAAATAATTTTTTTATGGAATAAAGAAAATGAGGATGGAAATAATAATGATGAGGAAAGATATTTTATTGTTGAGATATCTTTGAAATAAAGTGAAAAGTAAAAACTGTGGATACTTGACAGTGGTTGTTATTCACACATGAAATGTGATTTAAAAATAATAAAACATATTGAAAATTATGATGTAGGTGCTGCTACCATTGGGAATGATAGCTCCTTAAAAATCATAGGAATTATAATGATTGAGATTTAAGCCGAAAATTGAAATATAAGGAAGTTTTATTAGTTTTTGGGATAAAACATAACTCACTTAGTGTAATTTAACTTTTTTATGATGAAAAATAATTGATTTTTAGAAAGATTAATGTAGTATTAGAAGTTTTAAAGATGGAAAAATTATCACAAATGGAGAGAGAACTAGTGAAAGCATTTTCCAAGATGAAGAACATAACAACTTATTTTATCTAACAGCTGAAGATGAGAATAATTTTTGGCACCAAAGACTTGGAAACCTTGGGAAGAAAAAAATGAAAAAAATATCAAAAGTTGATATTGTGTGAAATTTTATAAAATCAAAAATAAGAGAGGAATATGTTTCTGTTACTTTTTAGAAAATGAAGATTACTAATAAAAGTCATAAGAAAGTTGTGATTCAGTCTACCAGGTCTCTTGAACTTATTCATTCCAATTTATGTGGGATAATGAGACATCAATCAAAAAAATTTTATTTTTATGTTATCACTTTTATTGATTATTTCACTCATATAAAAAACACCATATTTTTGAAACACAAGTTAGAGGTTGTGGAAATGTCTAGGTTTCTTAGAAAAGAAGTTGTGAAATGGGGTTTTATATAAAGTAGTTGAGAACATATAATGGTACTGAATTCACAAGAAATACTTTTGGAACACAAATATAAATCATGGTATCCAACATCCGTATACTACTACCTACGCTCCACAAAAATATAGAGTAGTAGAAAGAATGAATAGAAGTTTGGTGGAAATGGGAAGAAGAAGGTTATAAGAATAAAAACATTCAAAGTTCAACTAGATAGAAGTTATATTACAACTGTATATATTTAGGATAGATGTTCGTTGAGACTAGAATTTGACATGACTTCTTATGAAATATGGTATAACAAAAAACCATAATTGAATTACTTAAATGTTTTTTTGAAGTCCATGTTTACTTAAAATAAAAAATCTGTATTTTGGAATGTTTAATGAGAAAGATGATAAAGGAACCTTTATGGGTTATTCACCTAAAAGAAGAAGTTAAAAATATTGTAATTTTTTTTTTATATTTTTTTGGACTCATATAATGTGAAAGTTATTAAGAATCCAAATTCTTTAATAAAAAATTATTGTAATGTTGAGGAAGAAAAACTAAAAGTTTACCAAGAAAATGAAAGTGAGAAAATTAATTCTCATGAAGATTTAGATGAATTTCATGATGAAGAAAGTGAATATGGAAGAGGAACTTTGAAATTTCATACATTAGAAATACATTAGAAATTGAAAATATTTATGGGAATTATAATGCTCTAGTTTAGACTATAATAATAATGAAATTAGAAAATCAAAATTCACTCATATCAAAAGTTGAACGAGAATCGGTTTCAAAAGATATTCAACACAAATAATGGGTAAATTGTATGAATGAAGAGTTAGATCCAATTGAGAAAAATGTAACATGTGAACTTGTTCCACATATGAAAGGTAAAAATTTAATCGTATGAAAATGGGATAACAGAAACAAGTTGAATGAACATGGGTAAGTTTCAAGAAATAAAGAACAACTTGTTTGTAAAGGATACAGATAGGTGGAAGGTTTGGATTTTGCTAAAACCTTTCCCCCTACTGTAAGGTTAGAAACTGTTAGAATGTTTCCAGTAGTGGATACTCCCCAGAATTTCAAAGTATATCAAATGGATATATATTAATCATTTCTCAATAGATAAATTTAAGAAGAAGTTTACATTGGACAACTATGTGGGTTTATACTTGATGAGGATGAAAACAATGTTTGTAGGTTGAATAAAGATTTGTATGGGATAAAACAAGCTCCACATGCATGGTATTCTAATATTTACAATTATTTCAAAATTTTTGAATTCTTATAAATGAAAAGTTGATAGAAACTTATATGTGAATGATGTTGACTCCAAAACAATAATTTAAATTTTCTAGGTGGGATATATAATTTTTAATGGGTATAGAGAAGATATTTGTAAAACATTTGTTAAAGTAATGAAAATGAACTTTGATATTTCAATTCTAGGAAAAATTTACATAATTCCTCGGTTTAATTTAAAAAAAACAAAAATACATTTTACTACCTCAAGAAAAATATGCAAGGGAATTGTTACAAAAGTTTGGCATGGAAGAATCAAAAGAAGTTTCTACTCCTAGATCAGTGAAGATGAAGTTGAGTAAAGATGAGTACAATAAAATTATGAATGAGAAAGTCTTTCTGAATCTAACAGAAATTATACTTTACCTTATATCCTCAAGGCTTGATATTTTTTATGTTGTGACTTTGTGTGTGAGGTATCAAATTAATATAAAATAATATCATATGTTGGTAAAAAAATTTATTCTAAGATTTGTCAAAGGAATAACTTCACATGGGTTATTATACAAAATAAAAAATGAGATGAAGTTTCATGGTTATAATGATGCCGATTGGGTTGCAGATTGTAATGATTGAAAATAAGACTTAGGAGGAATATTTTTCTTGGGTGAATGTTGTGTAATTTGGCATAGTAAGAAACAATGTCTAGTAAAATTGAGCACAATAAAATCAAAATATGTTTTAGATACTTAGGCTTGTACTCAGATGTTGTGGATGAAAGTTAATATTGAATATTTGAAAGTAAATTTTACAAAATCATTGAATATATTTTCTGAGAATCAAAGTTCGATTGATATTTCTAACAATCATGTATAACATTAAATATCAAAACACATTGATTTAAAGTTTCACTTT
Organism: Viscum album; assembly: GCA_963277665.1. NCBI lineage: Eukaryota > Viridiplantae > Streptophyta > Magnoliopsida > Santalales > Viscaceae > Viscum > Viscum album. Next base: position 29,772,186 of record OY728137.1, on the reverse strand, counting down.
ATAAAAGGGAAAGTTACTGCTAGAGATATTTTGTTGGAATATATCTCAATAAAGTATCAAATTACTGATATCTTCACAAAGGAAATTCCAAAAGAGAGGTTTGTTTATTATATGATACAACTTCATTTTTATCCTCTTCCAATGACTTCCTAAATCTCATAACGAAGCCCCCACTATGAATTGGACTATTTTGAAAAAGGGGGAGAGAAAGTAACCACTTTTTTACATTGTAATAAGTTTTTACTTATATTTATTTAATGAATCTGAAGCAATTATTATCAAAAAATGGGGGAGAGAAAAAGAAAAGGGGGATAAAAATAAAAGTGAGAGGAAAATATAAAAGTGAGGGGGAGTTTATCATTACATAGATGTAGAATTTTATTATCTATAAGTGATAAAATTAATTTAAAATATTACTTTATCTAGTAGTGTGGTGTTGGGAAACTCTGATTTTATAAATTCAATGTTTTGATAAAATTTGTAAACATATTTCAGCTTTTTTTGGAAAAAAGTATATGTGTTTGAAAAATGGTGATTTAAAATTTTTTTAACAAAAGATATCAAAAAAATCTATAGAGGGAGATTGAAAAACCTTGGTGATGTTTTGTTTATAAACAATGTTTTTTGTATGTGTTGAAAAATAATATTTTGTAAAATAATGTTTTTGAAAAATAGGTGAACGTTATTGAATTTTAGAACCAAACACAAGGGGGGGGGGGGGGTGGTGTTTTGTTTTTGAGAAATTTATTTTCCAGACACAGAGGATCAGACTAAGCGTCACCAAATGCAGAGTATCAAACTGAACAACACCGATCACATAAGTCATTATAATGTTAAAGTTGTTTTTAGACACATAATTATTCTATAATCCATTGACATTAATTCCGTGATCAATCAGACATGATGATTTTTAGGAATAATTTTATGAGTTAGAAGGTCAGATTATTGCGGAAGAGGTTGAAAAAAGATAATGATGTCTAGAGTTAGAAAGTTCTTAAACTTTCTAACCTTAATCTAGAAAATGATTTGTTGGTTTTTAATTCTAAAATATCATAAATTTTCTGGAACACTTGTGATGTAAGCTGGTTGAAGAAAAGATAAAGAGTAGGTGAAACCAATCTTATTGAGCCTTGGTTGGAAATAAAGAATATGATAAAAGTAAGGTAAGACATAATACTTTCGAATGTAAGTATGATGGTGATTTTCCTATCTTATGTTTATAATAAATCATGAAAACTCTCCTGATAAAATATTTTTATGAAATGTAATAATAATAAAGATGACATTAGTTCTAGGATTCAGGGTATGTTTACATCAGATCCAGAAGTACTGAACACGGATGTTTTCAGAAGTCTTATTGAGTTATAACAGATGAGGTTTTAATAATTTCACAGTTACAAAGTGAAGTTTTCATAACAATTTGAATTCCATCATAATAAGAATTCCATCATTATGGAAATTCAATTTGAATGAATCTGATAAGGAAAATCAATCAGAATGACTTTGATAAAGAAAATCAATCAGATTGATTTAGAGAAGGAAAGTCAATCGGAATGATTCTGAGAAGGAAAATCAATCAAACTTACTACGATAAGGAAAACCAATTAGAATGATTCTGGGAAGTAAATTAAATTAGACTAAATCTAAAAAGGAAAATTAATCTAGTTGACTATGAGAAGAAAAATCAATTAGACTAACTCTAATGAGGAAAGTAAATTTAGAATGGGCTCAAGAAGTTCCATCGAAATAGCCTGAGGAAGTACCATCATAATGAGTTGAGAAAGTTCGATTGTAATGATTTGAGGATGTTACCTTGTAATTAGGTGAGGATGTTCCATCATAATAAAGAAAATTTAGAAAGAACATGAAATTTTTTATTGAGATATTCATTAAGATTATAGAATATTATTGAGGAGTTGATGTCGTCAAACTTGAAATTCAAATATGCATAGATACTGGAGTTTTTGAATTTGAGTAAGTGGGAAAAGTTTTTACATTCTCCATCTTTTTCTTTTTAGGATTAATATAAATAGAAGCATAGTTTATAAATACTTTTGAACTCTTCTTATGAGCAGAAAAGCTGGAGAAATGATTTTTTTGTCAATGTTTTCTTTCCGAACTCAAACCTTTTTAGATGGTCATAGATTTGAATGTTTAGTTCATTAGAATGAAGAAGATAATACTAAGCACTTGAGTATTGTTTGAGTTATGAATATTTATAATGGTTTCATCATATTAAGTCCATTAGACTCAATTAATCAGACTGAGTCAATCAAGCCTAGATTTATTGGATTGAGATAATCAAACCCAATGATATTAGACTGAAGATTCTGCATAGAGCATTTGGGGATCAGTCGGAAAAAATTCTATATTCTTTTTTTGTATAAGTTGATTGTAATAATAATTTGTAAACTAAATAGATTTTGTATAATCATTACTATTAGGAGATAGAATGTGTCTAATGGGAGTTGGAATAAGCTGTTTTTACTTCTTCATAATAGTGGATATCCATATACCCACATGAGTTCCTATAGAAAGAATGTAGGTTCTCACCCTGAGGACAACCTTATAAATCTCACGTGTGTTACTTGATTTCCTAAATTTTCATGCATGATTATTTACTAAAAAAAGGTGAGGATATAAAATTCAATATGTTTTAGGGGTTATGTTTTTAAAAGTATTAAAACTTATACAAGTTAAAAACTAATTCAACCCCCCGTCTGAGTTGTTATTTTATCCTTTGGAACTTTAGAATGGAATGGGGACTAAACCTAGTTCAGTAAGGGACTTTTTTCACTGTGAAGGTCTTGTGAGTGAACTTTGAGTAGAGATATTATGAAATGGGGAGTGAAACTAATCTACTATGATAGTCATGGTAGTTATCCTTGACTAAGGAAATCATTCACAAGTATTATGTGTATGACACATACTTTTGTATTATGACAATGTTATTCTCTCATGGATCATGTTATTTGATTTCTTTATAATTCATATCTTATGAACTACTAATATTTATTCCATGACTTAATATTATGATCTAGGATATACTAGGTATGAATTTTCAAATGTTAAGCTAATATTATCATATTGTTTTTCTCATGTTAAGTTTATGTGATCATTGATATCTATCTTGGTTACCTTTACCGATCACATGAGATCACCATTTATTATGTTTTATTTCTCCTAGTTATAAATAAATGTTTTAAGTTTTCAATGTCTAAGGAACATATTATGTGGTAAGATATTTGTGGGATATGTTAAATACATTTCATGAAATAAGAATATCATGTATTTAGTTTTCAATGACACTAATCCTTTATAGTTATGACATGGATCATAATGTTATATATTGAATAATCATCTAAAATGATTTGATATTTATGAATGAAATATATGGGTCATGATAGTTGGTATTCTAGTATGTTTTAGTCAATATTTAGATAATATAAATAGAGAAATTTGGTGAAAACCCTGGGGATTAGTTGAAGTATTGGATAACACCCAAAATTTTTAGAAAGGTTGAAATTATGTGGCTTTCATAGAAATAAATCCTTGTATGGATACTAAATGAGGATTTTGTTTTGGTATAGATGAATATTGGTTTAATAAAACTAAAAAGAGTTGGTATAGTATATCTTGACAACCATTCTAGTGCAAGATGACTATTCCCTTACTACACACCCGGTTTGAAAATCCTTGGGGATATACTTTCCTTAACTCACATTTCCCTTATAAACCATTATGAAGTATTTGAATAGATTATAAATAAGGATGACCTAGGTTAAACCTAAGGGGTAATATATTGAAAATATGGTGCCAAGATATAGACATCATATGAATTATTTTTCATGATTATTTGATTTCTTAATATGGATATTGTTTCTCAGGATATACTTTTGGGTTTTAGTCAATGGATAGAACTAAGATAATTTGTATAAAAAATGAATATAATGAACAATATAATTATTTTCCTCTAGATAAATCAAATGAAATGGGACTCAAAAGGTGAAAACTTTTGATTATGACTAATCATGTATTCCATTATATGATTAAAAATATCAAATTGGGTGAGTTTCTCTAAACACATAATAAGATAATGATGGAGTATAATACAGACCATGGTGGAAAGAAAATTCATCTTTGTACAAGTAAAGTATATGGAAAGAAGCACTCATGGAAATGTATCACTGGAATGAGTTAATGTTTTATGTGTGAAAAATAAGGTCATTGAGAAAGTATTTTTAAGGAAAAATGAAATGTTTAATAGAGGGATAAGAGGTAATTCCTAAGGAACCTTTTTTAGTTCAATGTATTATTTGTGGAGAATATGGTCATTATACAAGACATTGTCGAAATCCAAGGGTTAACTCATAGACAAAGTAATGACCTATGATTTTAAAATCATTAAAGTTAAAGGATTAAATAGTTTATGTATCAAGATTCAAGAATTATGTTATATAGTGGTTATCTAAATGATATTTTAGTTTTAAGAATCATAAAACATCTATAGATTGTTATAAAATTGTTTTTCTTTCAGTATTTAAAAACATATTTAGAGAAAAGGGATATTTTCGGGAGATAAATGTTTGGGGGACACATAACCCTTAAAAAATTATTGATATTGAGATAATAATGTTCAGTTGGGATAAATAGATGTTTATGTAAATTGGATAGTATTTATGACATTGGAATGGATTAGTGATTTGGTGAAAAAGTGATTTATGTGATCTTTGGTGAAGTTTGTTGTATTTTTTGGACTATATTTGGAATTTTTTAAGCATTTTTGTTTTCATTGAGGTTTTATGTGATGGTATTTTGAAGTGGTGTGATAACTTAATTGTGTTTTAGGAAGAATAATCTACTGAATATTAAATAACCCTTTTGGTTGATATACGATTTTATGTTATGTTAATTATGGTCTATTATATAGTGGGATATAGATAATATTGATGTTTCAAAAGTGATTCATTGAAAATATAATGCTTTTGAAGATATTTATGGTCAATCTAAGGATTATCTTTCAGTCCAGTATCTAAATTTTATTCATGTAATTTTTGTTAAATTCTTTATATTATACTATTATATAGTGATTCATCATAATGATTAATGATATTTTTGGGATATGTTTAACTCGGTTGAGATATATGAAACTCTTAAATTTAACATGTAATTTAACATGAATGATTATTTGGGAAGAATAAAATTAATTTTTTTTGGATGTAATATGAAATGTATGAGATCACCTTTGAGGTTAAAAAATTCTTTAATATTGAGTTTATTGAGCTAATTTTGGTTTTAGGATTTTTTATTTATGGAATTATATATGTAGAACCTTTGGAGTTATTGTATAAATTTTTAAGTAAAATGTATTATTTCTTCACATGAAGGTTAATAAATTTATGATATTATCATATATTGTGCCATCCATTTTGGTTTTGTTTAATGTTTAAAAATAGAGGGAATATAATTTTATTGTTTTGTGGGATATGAGATTCATTAGAAGTCGTTGTTATTTCTTTGGGTATGAAAACAAAAAATCATCTTGAACACTCATTCTTTGGATAAACAGATGTGACTATAGTGGAAATTGATTAATGGATGAAATTTTTCTTACTAAGTAGGTGTATTTCCTTATATTCTTAGTCTAAATAGTAAAGGAATTACTAAAATCTAAAAAATATCTTGAAACAAAAACTTTATCCTATTAAATTAATTTACAATGAATAAATGGTCATTTTTATACCTCATTGATTTATGGTTTTGTGTCACTAACATTATCTTTATCATTAAATATCTTGTTATTAATGTTCTATGTAACTCTATATCATTATTTAGACATTAATTTTTTTTCTCCATGTCCATATTTTCACTTCACATTAATGTTCTTTTATTTTGAAACCTGGTTATGTGTTTTCCAGATAACCTTTGTATTTCCCTTTCTCTCTTTTCAACAAGATATTTTATGAACCCTTTTTCATGATATGGGTTTTCAACAAAGGAATTTCCAAATATCAACCCATTGAAGACCAAACACAAGTTAAAATTGATAGGATGAAATTTATTAAAGGGGGGATAATGTAACACCCCATGATTTTAAAAGAACATTACATTCAATAGCATTTACAAGACGCAACACCAATCTTTAACGAAACCGAAAATATTATTATTTTATGTCCATTATAACATATAAATTGAATTGTAAGGTATGAATATAATTAAGAGAATTGTGAAAAATATATAAAGTTCATAATCAATAAAAATTTACTGATAAATTCTCCGGAAATGATCACTCAATTTTGTGTAAAGTCATTTTATTCTTCAAAATATGTTTTATTCAAAAATGGATTTTATTAGTTTTTTGAGATGTTGTTAAAATTATTTTAACTAAATTTTAAAAATTTCATTTGATTAAATAATATCATTTTAAAATCTTCATATAAAAATTATAATAGTTTTTTTTTGTATTTTCAAGAAAAGATTGATTTTCTAGTGAATAGTAAAAAAATACAAATTTTTGTTGGAAACTATTTTTTTCAATCATTAACAAGGTTCTGTTTTATTTTAAAATGATTTAAAATTAACATAAGTTTTATTATATTATTTATAATCAAATTACGTTCACTATAATTAATTTTTTATTTGAATTTGTTATAGAAACAGTTATCTATATAAAGGGCATTTTTTATAAAAACTGTTTTTCATTGTATTTTGGGTTTTTATCATAAATTATTTTCTACCAATTATAGAAATTAAATATTTAAAAATTCATTCCATATTTGGAAGTATTAGGTATAAATTTTATAAATATGTCCCTTTTATGTTTGATCATTATGAATAGTGTCCATAATAAATTTTTATTACCACCGAAAATGTAAATTTGGTTAAAAAGGTTAAATATTATTTTCTAAGTCTTAAAATCCCTTAAAAACATGAATTTATTTCCTTTTGAGTATATTAGATCCAAAATCATAAAAAATCAAAAATAAAACCTTTTGTTTCAATTTAACATCGATTTTAACCTTTATAATATTTAAGTAAAAGAAAAATTAAAAAATGTCACTTTATTACCTTTAAGATATATAATATTTTGTGATAGGAATAAAAATATATTATGTTCAGTTATAATTAATATTTATATAATGATTTATTTTTTTATCTTCATAATTGTATTTAATCTTTAGTGATGAAATAATTAACTTAAATGTTTATGCAACATTTACACAATGTTTGTGCAAGTAATAGAAAAATAACTTAAATGATTATAAAAAACTCCAAAAGTAATTTTTTTGAGTGGTTTATAGTGTCACAAGAGTTTTATATATCAATATAACATATTAGAGACGTTTTAAAGGTGTATATTATAATTAAGTTACTATCTTGATGACTTTAAATTCAAATTAAATGAACAACAACCAAAAGACCTTAATGATATTTTATGTTAAATAATCTTTTATTAAATTATTTAAAAATCATAAAAATATTTACATATGAAAATTATAATGAAAAATGGTTTAAAATTTAATCCATTCTCCATTTATGAGACAATTTTAAACGTATAAGAAAAATTATTACCCTTTAATATTAAAACGGTCATTACCGTGGTTAATGTTAAAACTAGTTAACTAAGGGGTTAAACCAAAAGATAAGGATTAAAATGATATTTAAACCTACATAAATTTGATTATGTGGTTATAGTAATATTATTTCCAACTTTTATTTTAATTAGTGTCATTTTGGAACCATTTTACATGTATTAGAAACATATTTTCTTATAATATGTCATGTATTTCCAAAAAATGTAATTAATGATATTTTATAATAAAAATATTTTATTAAATGAATTAAAAATAATTAAAATAGTATATTCAGAAAATTTAATGAGATATGGTCTAAAATATAATTTATAGTCCATATATCTATTACTTATCTTTTTATTGTAATTTGTTGAACGTAAATTGTAAAAAACCTTGATGTCATGGTAATTATAAGAAGGGTTAATAAAGGTTAAAGCTACGAGATACGGGTGAAAACATAAAAAAAATGTAAAATTTTATTTTATAAGATTATTTATAACCTTAATAATAATATATTCTAATTATATAGTTTTGGATGATTTTTTATATGAATATTAATTTATATTAATGTAACACTTTATGTAATTCTAAGAGTGCTCATCCCTACATTTATAAAAGTCCACCTCCTCTCCATAATTATTTACAATGTTTGAGACTTATATATTAGATAATAAATTTCATAATATCATCATATATTCCTTAAACACAAACTATATCTTATGTTCATTCTAAAAATGCCTTCCTATAAAGTTTTAAGTTTTAATAAAAAAGTGGTTTCTCAATGATGTGGTTTAACTATTGACTGAGCATTTTCAATTTTATTTCTGCTTATACCTCTTATAAATCTCTGTTAATCAATATAAAATAATTATTTTAGTATCTTTAATATAATGAATTGTTATTATGATGATTTAACTACCATTATCCACCTTCATTACATCATATAGAAAGAAAAAATCCACTCATGCGTACATACGACTTACCATCTCCACATAGTAGTGAAATTTGTATTTAATAACCAATTTTTTTGAATGATTATAATTTTAGATTTAATAAATATATATGTTATTAATTATATTATTATGTTTCTATAAAGTTGAATATTTATTTACCATTATTTTATTCCATCCATTAAAAATTGATAACGTCACTCGTGCATTCATATAGATTACCCTGTTCACAAAGTGATGCATTCCATTTTTCATCTCCACTTTATAGGAATTGTTATAAAAGTATATATAATGATTAAATATGAGATTCATGTAATGATTAATATTCCGGAGATTATGGATCCATGATCAAAATATAATGTTCAAAACTACAAAACCCAATTCTTATGAAAAAGAAATAGTTAACACCTTGAAATAACGATTTTAACTAGGAATTATTATTAAATGGGTGTTGAAATGTTATAATTGTTTCATATATGATATTATAATTATGTAATTTTTTTATTATGGAATTATAATAAATTTAAATTTATTATATAGGAGGTTATAGTTCTTTAAAAATATGTAGAAGTTGGCGTAATTGATTTATGTTAAAAACTCATTGTTTTTTAGGATTTTCTATGATTAAGTTTCTAATGATAAAATTTTTTGATCTACCTCTCAAAAAAATCATAAATTTTAGTTTATATTGGTTATTTAGGAAAATTACATATTTTTTCCTTTCATTTCTCTATCTTTAATAACTTAAGATATAGAAAGAGTGTTTTTAAGGAAAAAAAAATTTATTTCTCTCTTTGGATGAAAATACTATTTCTTATTTATCAATATTTTCTAATTTTTTTTCAAGAATGTATATAATATACTTCTATGATTTACCAAATTAATTTTTACCCATGATTTAATTTTTCAAAAATGTTTTAAAATGAACCTTCTTATCATTTTATAAATGAGGTACTTTTGAATTTTTATCAAAAATGTGAAAGGATTTTTTTAATGTTCACAGAATGAATGGAATTTCCCACCATCATGATTGATCAATTATTTTATGATTTATTTAAAAGAATAAAATTTTATTTTCAAACAAAAATTATCCTTGATATTAATAAATTATTAGATATTAAATAAGTGATTTCAAAGTGAAAAGGGTATTTTCTTCAAGAAATGTTCTAGTGTTATTTTAAAGGTATTTTTTTAATCTATGATAAAATCCTTTGATGTTTCTTATATTTTACCAAGAATATTATCAAATGATACACTCCAATTTCATTATTTGGATGGATTATTATGATGGATCTTTAAATATTATTTTATAAATCCCATATCCTTTCATAGTTTAATTAACTTATGGTGAAACCTTTATGAAATCCATTTGTTTTATATGGGTTATACTATGACGAAATGATGAAATTTTTATGAATCCAATTTCATTTCCTTGTGGTATTCTATGACGAGTGTTTTATGATCTTTTCTAACAAATTTGTATGATTTTAATTATGTTATGGGTGGGACCAAGATTACATAATCCTCTAATGCATTGAGTAAAGATAGATATCTCATGTGATAATAAAGACTGGAATGAGGAGTGAACGCAGTTTAGTAAGGTACTTTTCCCACCATGATAGTATTTGGATAAAACATTAATTAAGGATATGATAAAATGGGTAGTGAAACCAATCTACTTTGACAGTGTTCACATTGATCCTTGACTAGGGAAATGATAATATATGATTACGTGTATACCAAAACATATTTTGTATACCACTGTTATGTTCTCATGGATCATATTCTTCGATTTATTTATGATTAATGTTGTATGAACTTCCATGCTTTATACCATTATTCATGATAATGAGATATGATATGTTGGGTTTAAATTTCAATTGTTAAGTTCATTTTTTCATACCCTTATGCTTATGTTATGTTTATTTGGTTATGGATATCTCTTTTGTTTAACCATACTAAGCATCTAAGCTCACCCTTTTCATGTTTCTTTTCCCAAAGTTATAAATATAGGCTTTAAGTAGGGTTGGCCTAAGAAGATTACTATATGGGAAGATATTTTTGGGATATGTTGATTATATTTCATTAAATAAGAATATAAAGTATCTAGTATCCCAAGACACTTAAAATTAACAGTTCTATCATAGATTATAATGTAATGTATTAAATATTAATCTAAAACTATTTGATATTTTTTATTAAAATATGGATCACTATCATTTTTAAGGTTAAAGTTAAATAAATATGTTTTTATTCATTAAACTATACTTGGAAATTTTATATTAATGATGAGTTATCCCAAAATGGTTCTGATGATGAGTGAACCTGATATTTATCTCTAATGCATTGAGTAAAGTAACAGAGTTTATAGGTGATATTTTACTACTAAGGGATGTGGTAATTATCTAGTTAGGTAATTTCATTAAAAGGGTTCTTATAAGGGTGAATTTAAAGATAATATCCCAAGGAACCAACAAGATATGCATGGAATGGGTTATAAAGAAATTATTTAGATTAAAAATTAAGAAAATGTGATTTTTTTTAAAGAATGTTTATGAGCTTTTTTTAAAAGGTGAAAGGATTTTTTAAAGGAATGGTATTCATGATATTTTCTGTCTTCTAAGAAACCCTTATGATTATGAGTTTTCATTTATGATTGCATATTAATTGATTTATGAAATCACTTATTAATTAAGTTGTTTTCATGGAAAATTAAATTAATATTTTCTATAAAATGTTTATTATGATAAATATAATATTTTTATGGATTTTTAGGTTCACGAATGGACTAACGAGTTTATTTTATTTTATATCCCATACTAAGAATTTTTTTCTCATCCTACATTTTTCAAATATTTTTCACGGGTCTTAGGGATGAGAAGGAATGTTGATAAATTTAGAGCTCTAGTTTGTGATTTACCTTGAATGAAGTAACTGTATCTTTATAAAGAACATGTTTTGTCGAAAAAATTGACACTGTGTGGAAATACCCACATTATAATGTTACAAATTCCTTAATTTTTTTAAAAATTACACCTAAAAAGTGTAAGAAATGAAATAAAAACCCTAAATAATGTAATTTAGGGAAAAATTATGTGAACTTTGTTATATTTCACATCCATCTAATTCCAGATGTTCCAGTATAAAAAATGGTAACAGTTCCTACTTAAAATGAGATATATTTTAGTTCAAAACATGCTTCACATTGTTAAAACCTATGAAATGCACTTATATTATTGTGATACATTAGAAAAATTTTATATGATTCATTTGTGACATTTAAGAATTAACTTTACATCAGTTTGAAATGCAGTGTTATTGATATAAGTAAATGTATGCGTTTTCAATTTAAAATTTTCATTTTAGTTCACAAATATCATCACATACTAAAAAATGAGAAATTGTGTTTATACTTTCAAAATAATTTATGAAAAAACCTTTTGATTCATTTTTTATGTATAAGAACTAACCACATGTCATTATGGAACATGATGCGTTAGTTATGACTAAAATTTCATGGATTTAGTTTAAAAGTGTAATTTTAGTTCAAAACAGGCATCACATTGTAAAAATAGAAAAAATAATGTTATATTATTGTGATACATTAGGTAAACGAACAGTTATGCATTATTGACATATAATAATTAATCACTCATCAATCTGATCATTGTGCATCCGGTACGACTAGAATTGAATGTTTTCAATTTAAAAATGATCTATATTTTAGTTCAAAACATGCACCACATAGTCGAAAATGAAAAATAAAATTGGATTGTAATTATACACTATTATGGTGATCAATGACACATTTTTGAAATGTATAAATTAAATATACATATATCTGATGTGTAGTGTGTATGGTATGACTAAAAGTTCATGTTTTCAATTTTAAAGTATCATTTTAGTTCAAAATGCGTACCACATACTAAAATAATTAAAACATGTTCATAATTTCATGATAATTTAGAAAAATGTTTGATAGTTTATTTTTGATTTATAGTAATTAAACACACATCATTCTGATATGTGGCATGGATAACATGATTGAAAGTTCATTTCTTCGGTTTAAAAGAGGCATTTTAGTTCAAAACATTTTTCATATATTCAAAACTGAGCAAATAATTGCTCGTGATCTCATTTTACCTTAATTATAATAAATTCTACCAAAATATTTTCTTGTGATCTCATTTTACCTTAATTATATCTTTTTTTGTTTCAGTTGATATGGAATTGATGTGGGGGATATCATGTATGATGATCCTAGACAAAGCCATAATACTGGTTAGACTTAGTGGAGGTGGTGGAGCTATGGACATCAATGGGATGAGGGTGGATGTTTTTTAAACTCAATTACATTATCTACTGGATAAATAAATTCATAAATGATGGTCGCTGGATGATTTTGATTTATATGTGAGTTTTTTATATTAACATTTTGAATATTTTTATGTATTATTATTGATGAATATTTTATCTAAATTTTGGTAATGTATATGGTTTTTTTGTGTTGCATATATCATTTTTCTATTTTTTTAATTTTCTTCCTTTTAGTAGTTGTTTGAGAAAACCACTGATAAATGACATTTATACTAGATAATTTACATGGGGATGTGTATTATTTCTTTAAAATATATTTTATTTTTCTTGAAGTGGTTTTAGTAAACTATCACTAAATAGAAAAAAAAACAATTATTTTATATAAAACACTGCTAATGTAATTTAAAAAACCCTAATTATGAAAAAATGACACTCTTTAAATCACTATAAAATTAATTTGAACCACTACTAATAAATTAATGTAATCGAAAAACATGAAGATTGATAAATCAATACCAAATGTATTAATGGTGATTATGTCTACCACCAAATGGAAATAAATTAATGTGGAAGCTTGTTTTTCTGGAAGGAATCATTTTTTGAGGTTAAGGATATAGATTGAAGATGGTGAAAGAGATTTTTTTCACTAGTTTACATGAAGTTCAAAATAATTCTATTATTCACTAAAACATTCCATGGTTTCCAAACTACGAATGTGTTTTTATAAATTTTAAATAAGTTGGATTGAAAGAATATGTAGACACCCTAGGATGATTAATCTATGTCTTTACTATAAATTAGGTTCTTGTGTGAGATTGAAAAACAAAGAAGGGTGAATAAACCACCGTAGAGTGCACATCATTTTAGAATTTGTGTAATAAAAAACCCTTATTTTAAATCAGATGTGGAGAACTATATTCATGGTCTTAGGAAATTTAGTTGGAAAATGGGGAAACTGGAAATGATTATAAATGTAGAGATGACTATTTTATTGAAGGTAGCTAATAAAAAATACCAGAGTTACCAGGAAAAACACATATTGTGGTAATATTGAAACTAAATCATAGTGTAAATTATATATAAATTTCAATATAGGAAATGATTGAAAAATATGGGGTATGGAGATTTTTGGTTGTGGTTTGTGAAGTAAATGAATTAACTAAAAACTATGTCATGGTTTGGGTGGCTCCAAAATTTCTTTCAAGATAACCACATGATTTATAAATTTAGAATATTTTAAAATATAGAAACATGGGGATCTTTATGGGAGATTTAAATAAATTTATTTGGATGGATTTTAAGACCCATTATAGATTGATACATGGTGGTATGACTTGGAATAAATTAAAGAGGTATTTTATTTAGAATTAAAATTTAATATGGGGAATATTTTATTGCAGCTAATAGTGTTAGAACATTTAATTCATGAAAAAAAATATAATTTATTTAAATTTTATAATTTTAATAATAACCAAGATTTAATAGGTCAATGATGGAATGTCATGATGATTAATTATAATGAGATTTATGTTTAACCAGAGAGAGGAAAATAATTAGATGAAATAAGTAGTATAGATTATATATTTAGTTACATTATAATATTTTACTATATACTTCCAAGTATATAATGGATTATATATTGGAGGAATGATGTATATTTTTTCCAAGAAATGAATAACCATGAAAGGATTTGTAATTATTAGAATATCAAGATAGTTATGATGATGACACCTGATATGATGAATTAACAAAATTCTGTCCCTTGATGATAGATTTAATTACTAAGGATATTCAATATATAACTGGTGTTCATGGAAGAATAAAAATAATAGTGAACCAAACATCATTATCAAACTTGGTTTATTTGGATGGGATCATCCATAAAATACCATTATCATATCTGATAAAGTGAAAGATGGAGAAGTTGAAAAATCTTAAAAAAGAAAATTTCCTTAATGAGGAATTGATCTAATCTAGATTCTTGATCAAATAAAAATATTTAATGTAAATAAAATGTAGAAGATATTAGAACCACTCTACTATCATGGATTTATTCACATATTTCTTATGAATTAAGAAGGCATCATGTGGATGGAAACAGAGCACCAAAACTATATTTATAGTTAAATTTATATTAGTTTTCTCATAATGAATTTTCTAGAGGCTTATATTCCAATATCAGGTATATTCCTCTTTGAACTAGTGAGCGAAGAGAAAAAGAAAGTGAGAGACCCTTAACTGGTAGTACACTATCCTTGAACCATCTGAATGGAGTGACACATAGAGAGGTGTTCCCTTTCCAATAACATTATATCTATTGGGTCAATTCATTTAGTATATTTTGGTACATTGATACACTATAAGAGATTAGTCCTTGGATATAGCCTAATATAGGTTAATAAAGTAAAATATAAATGTTATCATGTGATCTACATGATCTATATTCGTATATGAATTGAATGTGTGACATATTTGACCATAATTCCTTCTTACATGATAATAATATCCAACATATAATTCAAATTAAAAGAACAATTTAAATTCATGAACACCCATTTTCAGACCCACTATCAAGATTTCGATATCTACTTGGGAAAAATTTTGGGTTAGTCATCCTAAAATATGGTATTAGTGTCAGGTTCTAACTTGGTTTTCAATTTTTCAGGCCTATTTATAAGCTTATGACACATCTTGATTCAAATTTGAAAGCCTATGAGTTTTCTGGATCTATATATGTAGTTTGGAATGAAGATATATTTTGTTGTCTATAAGAATGTGGAGATAATATTTTGGAGTATATTTGTCATGATACTAATTTAATAAATCCCAATTAAAGGTTAATTATATAAAATCATTGAATATTTTGAATTATAGATTTAAAAATTAGGTACTTAAATGTACTCTTCATTGTGACATTGATTTTGCGATGTGGAAAACTATAAGGATAAGTTATAAATAATCTATAAAAATGTAAGATGTTATGACACCCCAATAAGAGTTGAAAGGAAATATTGTAATAATTATTTATTAATTTAAAAATGAAGAAATTTTACTTGCGTGTAATGGGAAAAAGAATAATAATAATGAAGGTATTCAATTAAAGGGTACGCCGAAAGAGGTGAATGGATTTGATTTTCTTGATACATATGAATCCAATATTTCTATAGAAGTATATTATAAATATGATGGTATATATTATCACTCAATGGTAGTGAAAAATGGAAAGGGTTTTGAAAGTGAAGTGATAATACAACATTTTTAATATAAAGAATGCATTTAAAGTTTACTGATTTGAGAAAAGGAGTTCTTGATTCCGAACATATAAAAACTTTTGATCTGCTAGAAATAAATCAATGAATATATTCTATATTTACAATAGAATTAATTTTGGAAAGTAAATGTAAGACCCCGTTACATTCTTTCAGGTACTTATTGACACTTTTTATGATGCCCTTTTTGTTTGAGTTCATTTCGAGCTTTTTGGGGATGAAGATAATTTATCAGGGAAAATGACCTAAAATTCTGGGATGTATGTCTATTTGAATTAATGGAGCCAAAGTATAAATTTGTTAAAGGTTTTTTATGTTGTTGGGATATTCTCGAGAGTTTCCTACAAGGGTCTATTTTTGCCACTACTTGCAATATATTATTTATACCAAAAAAGTGGGATTATGGTGTAAGTTCACTACTAGTTATAAGATGTGGAAGTGGATCAATCCCTAAAAAATTTATAGGATGTAAAATAGTTTTATGTTGTAAAACCCATCCCTATGTTATTAAATCATCTTTCAAGGGATAATTAACCCATAAAAGTGTGTTTTTTAGTGTATATGTGTTATGGGAAATTTATATTGTAAGACTAAGACTTACGCTATAAACCCCTTGTGTGCAGTGGGTTTTATTCACCGCTCATGTAAATCCATTCTATTTCATGGTAAAACTATCTCCCTTAATATATAGTTACTCCCAAGTGCTTTTTAAATTTTACTCACCCTCTATATTAATTTTCTTAGAGTGGTTGATCACCAGTATGGTTAGGTGTCTTTCTTCGGGTACGTGCAATATCCTCTCCCAATTTATATTTTTTGATCTCAGTCTGGCAGTGACGTGTGATACAGTTTTTCATTGGTCTAATAATCATGGGGTGATCTTGATTGATACAGTATATTTTTCCTTCACCCATTTTATTTTGAATTCTAATATTATTATTTCTAATTTCCATTAAAAAATGAGAGTAGGTTTCCTCTATTGTTGAGGTAAGTGTCACTATACATGGGGTTAAATATTGAATGGATACTTGTTCTTATCAATTACTTTTTTCTATTCAATTAAAATGAATTATTTTACATTAGAATGGGGTTTTTTGGTTTATATTCATGTTTTTAAAGGAGTGTTCCTTAAAAACATATTTTCTCGCACCAGGTGTTTGATTAAATTCTATAAATTCTTCTTTTGGTTTTGAAACGGGTCTTCAAGCCTAGAAGCAGAAAGTATTTGATGTGAAATTATTTTATTAAATGTGATAATGGGTTTTAAATAAATTTTTAAAAACTTATAACATTTGGTTACCTTGGGTGTATCAAGGATATACTTGTCACTCTTTGTGTGTCTGATTCCACAAGAGGTTTATGTCACATTACTATATTTAATTCCACTAGAGGTTATATTGGTTGGATCCACCTTTACCATAGATTGGATATTTTATTTCATTTCTAGAAAATATACCCCTATGTTGTATCCTAAATTTTTAGCTTTTTCATTTATGATTGGTTTATCACATGATGTTATTTTCATGGTTATTTTCTCACATGCTTATGTTAAGGTGCATCCATAGTTGCTTACCTAATTTTTTTCATACTCTATATATTACAAGTTTTTGTGACAAGGTATGTTTTTATGAAAACCAAAGGAATTTTTTATATAAATGGTTTGAATTTAGAAAAGTTCTTTGTAAAACATATTTTTTAGAGGTAGAACTAATTTATTCTTGATATTAGAATTTGTATAGATTTTTTGGTTGAATCCTACTAGAATTTATTCTCACACCCTACTTTTGTATTTGGGTATTTGTAGATGATGTTTTTAAGACACAGGTAAAGGGAAGTGAATTGTGTCGCATGTCAGTTTCTATTGTTTTCATCATCCGGGTAGTGGGATTGTTTGGTAGCGATGGATGGTCACACAAGGACTTGTTCAGTTTTGACATGTTTTATCTTTCTAGTTTGGCTTATTTAGATTGAATTTTTATATCTCAATGATATTTTTAATTTCTTTCATGTTGTATGAAGTAGTTTTCCTTGTTATGGTTTATCATGAGACATTATTATTTCACATTTTTATACGTCACCATGTGGAAGAACACCTTGGGAGACTTTTTTAGTTTCCTTAGGATGGTTTGTTACAAATTGATATCAATAGGAATACCCATCCTGAAGTGTTGTGAAACTTATAAGGTTTGGTTCAGTGGGTTAGTAAACCATAGTTAGGACCATCAAAATTGATATAGTAAGTATGAAAAAGGGACCTAGATTGCTCAATACCATGATTGAACCTTAGTTACCATGGTCGGTCAGATATTTCTTCCAATCTTGAGACTTGGCTCTTGAGGTTATTTGAAAAAAATAGATTTGGGATTTATTTAAATGTACCCGTTCCTTTATTAAGTTATTGTATTTGTTTTAATAACTCATAATTTATTTAAATTATTTTTATTTAAAATCATTGATATGGATTTTATGGATGTTTTTCTTATGATTATATAATCTTTTCATGACTAATTGGTTTTGGTATTGTGACTATTAAACAATCCCTCTTAGAAGTGATCTTCCGAATCTAAGTGAGAATGTTGTGATATAGTTTTTATAGTATAACCCTTTGGTGAACCCTTCATTGGTAGAATATTTAATCCACACTTTTCATATTATAGTTTAAGTGGGTCTCAAGATCCTTCGATGAGTGGCATACTAGGGATTAGAATTTACTAAGCATAATCCACCCACATTTTTTGGTGATAAATAACCCCAAGAATCAAAGGATTGGACTAAGTGGATTAATAGGATCAATAAAATTCTAAAAAATCATTAGTACTCTATGTTTTGTTTTCCACATATATGATTGAGTATTTGGGAATTAGAAGTAGGGACTCTATTTTGTAAGATAAGTAACATGAGGATCTTACCTAGGTATCTTTCATGAAAATATTCAACCAAAATTTTTATCTAGAGACATTACATGATAAAATACCCCAAAGTTTTTATGCTTAAATAAAGGGGAGTATACCATTCTAGAGTATTCGACCCATTTTTCTGAGTTGGTGCATTTGGCGTAAGAGTTAGTCCCCAATAATTTCCTAAAGGCTCCTAAGTTTGAGTTGGGATTGAGGGAAAATATTCTGTTTATGCTAATTATCTTATGAATTCTGACATTTTTGGATGTAGTAAATATTTTTTCCTTGGAATAAGTATACTTATATGGGAAAATAGGTTTGTGTGGAGCTTTTTTTTGTGTGGTTGTTAGCTAGGGTGTGTCTTCTGTCCAAAAAAGGAAGTGTAAAGGTAGTTGGTTTTCTTGAGGACTAGTTTCAAGGGAATTTTTAGGATAGCACCATGTTATCTTCAATTTGTGTGAAATTAATACTCATACCAATCCTAAATGTAAAAAGGTTTCCAATAATTTTCATCATTTTAGAAAATCTGTAAATCTGTGGCATTTTTGTAGAAGGATTTATCAAGGAAGTAAGGCTAGATCCAACCTCAAAAGGGGTTCACAAGTTCATTATGATGCCTACGAGGGAGGTGGGTATTATCCTCAGGCTAAGGGGGATGTTCACATGGAAAATTAATATTAGGGATAAGATTATACAGGACATATATAGTGTAGTATTCACTAGAGTAATCTAAAGTAGGACAAAAAACTACTAGAGGTATGGTGTCCATTTCATCTTCAATGGTTCTAGATTTGTTTGATACAAGTACCACTCATTATTTTATATCATAAAAGTTTTTTTATGTTGGAATTGTGGTCACAACTTATTCCATTATTATTTTATATTTCTACACCTTTGGGAAAGAATTCCAAATAAGGTTTCGAGTGTCCAACATGTCAAGTGATGACAGTCAATTTTAAGGTGGATTTAGACATCTTGGTGATTGATTTTGATATCTTTGACTTGATTTTTGGAATGGATTAGATGATTAGTGTTCGGGACCTGATGAAATATTATCTTCATCAATTTTAATTTTTATCCCTCGATGAAGAAATTCAAGTATGTTAGGGTGAGTGGGATTCTAGGTCTAGGAGAGCAGGGACTATTGTTCCATATGCTATGGAGATCCCATGTTAGTTTTTAGAGATTATCCTTAATGTTGTTGATCCTTGTTTTAGAATTCCACTTTGTTATATGGTGTGTGAATAACCTAATTCATTTTGGATGATTTTTATGGGTTACAACCATAGATAAAGGTTGAGTTTACTATTTACCTACTACCTGGTATAATGCCCATTTCTATGCCATATTATCATATGACACTTGTTGATTTAGTGGAACTGAAGGTTCATTTTAAGAAACTCCAGGATAAAGGATTTATTCATCCTTCCATGACACCATGGGATTCTCATGTCCTCTTTTCAAATAAGGATGGTGGATAATTTTCATAGATTATATTGAAAGTCAAATCAGATGATTGTTAAGAATAGATATCCCTTTCCTAGGATCAATGAAATATTTAATTATCTTATAGGGGCTCGATGGTTTTCATAGATCGACCATCGATTAATATACTAAGGGTTGAGGTAATAGGTTGACTGTAAGGAGGCATCCTCAAAAACCAAAGATATAAACATTTATTTAAAGTATTAATTTTTAAAGATTCATATAAGGTAGTATTTAATACAATATTTGATAGTATGTCTATCTTTTATAGAATTTTCAAGAACCTTTATCACTCCCAACATAGTCTTAACAACATATGTTTGAAATCCTTCATACACTATCTCCCTTGTTTTCTGAAACTTATCAACCATAACTTTAATCTATTACCTTATTATTTTTTTGGTTTTACATTCATAAAAAAATATTGTAAAGGAGTAAAAGGAGGCGGAGAAGTAGAATTAGAAGCTTGAAACATAGAATTCTAATATCTTTGCCCAAAATTCAACATAATATTTAAAAGGAATTCTTGTAGATAACCCACCTGTGCTTTAAAATACTCTATATCATTTCTCATTAAGTCCATCTTGATATGAAATCTAGGATGATTAAGGGAAATAATCAAAGTAATTTCTCTAGATATATATTTTTAATTAATTTGGTCCATAAATATTTCTTGCATCACCCTAATAAGATCTATTTTTAAATCATCCCAATCATCTTTTGTAACATGGGAGGTGGAAGGAACAGAAGTGGTATCCATAGGTATTGATGGGGATGTATCATAAGCTGTCATACTATCATAATCCTCAGTGTACATATATCTGGGTTCGACACATGTGACTTCAGTTACATCCCTACCTTTTTCTTAAACTTGAAGAAAAACTATCCTAAGATATTTAACCAATATAGTTTCACTACTTTTTAGAGGTTAATCAACACCACTTTAAGGATAAGGGAAACAAATCCCTTCAAAAAATTGATCCACTGATGTTATTGAAGAAGACACCTCAAGTATTTATTAAGTGTCAATTTTAGTAAATAAGGATCCTTTTTTAAACTAATTTAACTAAAGGTATTGTAGGTCCACAATCCTAAGGTGGACTTGCCCCATTATCATTATACTTCTCAACTTTAGAATAGTCTATTACCAATACCGCATACCCATCGGACATGTCCCCCTAGATGATTCATCTAGTATAAATTATCTTGGAGTTTTTCCTATCACATTGAATCTATACAAGCATCTTCATCTTCCTCAATGTCATCAAACTCATCCCATTCAGAATCATCCACATAACCACTAACATACACCTCAAGGTCAACAATGTCTCCAGACTACAAATCTTCTTCATGGGATGGTAAAGGTAGAGTTGAGTTAGGTGGTCCAAAGGACATAACAGGAGAGTTTCCTCTATTATCCTCTGGGGATAACTTGGATTCATAATCAAGATCTAATAACTCATATTCTTCCACATATTCTTCATCAAATTCTTATTCTTCTATAGCAACACCATATTCATCATCATAATAATATGCAACAACCTTATCTGGTTTAATAACTAGATCCATTAGATTCCTTGGTCTAACTGGGTTTCTTATAGTGAAAAATGTTTCATAAAATATTTTAGGTTCTACAACCCATTCCCTTTTATGGGGATTCTAGTTCACTCTCATATTCTTACAAATTTTCTAAGTTAAGAATATGCACTATGAAGAAGTCACTTTTTATTCCCATTTAGAATGTAAAACATTATAGGCCAAAAAGGATAATATGATTTTTAGGTAAGGTAAAGAAATAAAATTTTAAGAGGGATTACACAACTCATGAATGTACCTTATTACATATCTTCAAAAATTGATCTTAAATCAAATTTTCATTAAAAATAGGAAGAAAAAAAATCTGGTGCCTTAAAATACTAAAATATCCTTTCTAGGGACATAATAAATTATTAATTAATTTAGTTAAAAATCTATCTTATCCACTAATTCATCCATTAGTTGGTCTTATATGGATCACATTTCGATTTTTCTCTTCAAATGAACTTTGAAATTCAAAATGGGCATGAATTACTGGGTAATTAATTTGATAGTCATCTAATTCTACCTTACATGGAACAACTAATCTCTTTTCCCAACAATTTGATGAAAACTCCATAACTTACTCATTTATCATCACAAAAATAATTTCTCTTTTTTATATAGGTAAATATTCCAAATGAACATTAAATTACTTAATAATCCATGGGTAGAACAACTTGCACTTCTCCTTAAACTATTCATCCCATCAATGACTCAGAATCCATTTCCAAACTATCTATTTTCCCACTTATATCCATTGTGAATAAACTTATTTATCTTTACATATTATTTTATTAACTAAATGTTGGTTTCAAAACTTATCTATATGACTCATGTTTCCTTTATCCTAATTTGATATTTTCATAGGAGGTGTATCTGTAGGAGGTGTGGCATCGGGTGGAAGCATCATACATAGTATTTTCCATGATTTGGTTTACACTCATAGGGTTTGGTTTAGAGAGATATGTGTTTCATTGAATAGGGTTTAGAGAATATATAAGAATTCAAAAAGATGAAATGGGGTTTACGAAAAATATACACATCGATTGGGATTATAAGTTGAATTTTAAAATGAATCATTTAGTGATAAAATAATAATAAACATAAATAAAATACCACCAAAATTAATCATGAAAAAAAATTAGAAGTGGATAACATACTTGGTAGGTATGCTAAACATGTGCTCGCAACAACTTAGGCATGGTAGTTCTACTAACCATAGATTCAGGATAAGTATACTGACCATATATGTTCATTCTCATGGCAGGTATAGTGATCGTGTGATTAAATATTCATGGAGGGTATAATGATCACATGAAAAACTTTTCATAGTAAATTTAATGATTGTGGGAGCAAAAAATCATAGAAAATTAAGGAAAAAGTTCAATAAATAGAATTTATGCATTTATAATAAGTATTTAAATAAATACAAAGTTCAAAACAAAATTTGAAGAGTTAAAAATATTTTATCATACCAAATTAATATATGACATATTTAATTCTCTCAATATTCAAAAGAATTGTAAATATATCAATAAGATAAGGTTTTGTACTAGTGAATTCAAATGTAATATCTCATTTTGGAAAATAATATCTCAAAAAGTGATGTATTATATCAATATGTTTTTTTTCTGGAATGAGATATGTGATTATTAGAAATGTTAATCACACTTTTATTATAAAAATTATAAGGACATGTCAAAATTCATATCCATAGTCAGAAATGTGTGTTTCATCTATATAATCTATGAATAAAAGATTCCTATAGATATGTACTGTACTTTAATAGTAGATAATGCAAGAAATTTTATATTTTTTACATCACGATTATACAATATACGTGATCAAAAAGTGACATATTCTGGAGGCATTTTTTCTATATTACTTAAAATGACCAAAATATAAATATTAATAGCTAACTAAATCATATTCCTATTATCTAGAAGAAAAAAAAAATCCCAAATTGGTTGTAATTTTGATGTGTTTAATTTTTTTTGACAATAAGTAAATAATATTATTTTGGATTTGATGGAAAATTTTAACAAAATCAAACACTAAACATAATATTATGCTAGTGTGTAATTATATATAGTAAAATTTTATTATCACCTTTATAAGTGGATTGATTAACTAATTTTCTAGTTTCATTATGATCTAGTTTATATATTATACTCATAGGTGCATCATCACCTTTAGTACTTTCTATACCAAAAAATTTTAAAAGATCATTAATGTAATTTATTTGGTTTAAAACAATTCCTTCCTTATTTTAAAAAATATGAAAACTAAGGAAAAATTTTAATTAACCCATTAAACTCATCTTAAATTCATTTTTATCATTTTTGAAAATTCAGTTCATAAAGAGTTTTTGGATGATCCAAAAATTATATCATCAACATAGATTTGTACTATTAAAACATCCTTGTAAATTATTTTAATTAATAAATTTTGGTCATTTATGCATTTTCAAAAGCCTTTTGAAAATCCTTTTGAAATCCAGAAAAAGGTGAGACTACCATACCAAGATCTTTGGACTTGATTAAATCCAAATAAAGATTTTATAAATTTAAATACATGATTTGGAAAATGGTAGTTTTGAGTGATAGGATGTTTCTAAACTAATAAAATCTCAATAATATATCTATTTTGAAAGTAACCCTTGACATCCATTTGTAATAATTTGAAATTAAAATTAGTATCATAGGTAGACAACATTCGAACAGATTTATTTCTAGATATTGGTGAAAATGTTTCCTCACAGTCAAAACATTTATACTAATTAAACCCTTATGAAACCATTCTTTCCTCTTTTCTAATTATATATCCACACTTATCAAATTAATCCATAAATGTACACATAATGCTAATTTTCAAGAGGGTATTAATTCTTTCTATTTTTTCATAGAATATTTTCCTTTCATCCTTGTTCAATTATTCTTGCATTTTCATTACATAAAATTCATTATTAATTACTTTAGTTATGTTATTAGTTTCTAGCTATGATTAGAAGCCTTGATTTTCAACCTAATTTCCAAGAGAAGCTATTTTTTGAGTTTATCTATCCAAATCAAAAACTATAACATATAAGGGATGGTCTCTATGAGTATTATTGGTTCTAGGGATTAAAATATCAGGTACTTCATCTTCTTCAGGTTCTGTTTCAAAAATTTCCTTAGGATTGAGTGATTTATCTACAACAGGTTTCATAGAGCTATCACTGGGTTTGGTTAAGGAATTGATATTTAATTTATAAAGATCATCCTTAAGGGTTTCTAAAAAGGTTATATGCTCATTTGTATCTATTTCATTTAATTTTTCATGTAAGTATTCTTCTACAATTTTGGTTATTTTATTGAGTACCATATATGATTTATTGGATGTTGAATAACCTAGGAAAACTCCGTCAACAATTTTTATGAAAACTTATCTAAATTATCCTTTGTATTGAAAATAAATACCCTGTAGCTTGAAACTCTAATGTAATTAAAATTTTGTTTTCTTTCATTCTAAAACTCATATAGATTCTTCCCTAAAAGTGATCTAATAAGGAATATATTGATAATATAGTATGCTCTATTCACAACCTCTTCCTAGAAGTAAGTAGGTAAATCATACTCACTAAAAATGGTATTCAAATATCCTAACAAGATTTATTTGTTATTTTTATTAAACTATTATGCTATGGGTCCTAGTAATAAAAAATTTATTATTATATAAAAGTTCTGATCACAGTGATTCAAATTCTGGATTTTCAAACTTATGACCATAACCAATTTTTAAGGTCTTAATAAAATCCCCACTAAGGATTTAATACTTTTTTCCATATTTGAAAAAATAGGAACAAGTTTCACTTTTTTGATCTAAAAATAACACCCAAGAGTATCAAGAAAATTCATATACTATAAAATAATAATCAAGATTCCTATTCAGTATAGTAACTATAGATGGATCAAAAAATTACATGTGAACCAACTCTAGG
Source organism: Viscum album (assembly GCA_963277665.1). Classification (NCBI taxonomy): domain Eukaryota; kingdom Viridiplantae; phylum Streptophyta; class Magnoliopsida; order Santalales; family Viscaceae; genus Viscum; species Viscum album. Next base: position 29,746,137 of record OY728137.1, on the reverse strand, counting down.
GGATAAGAAGTAGAAACATCATTCTTTGATTTAAAACAGATATTATTTTACTTCCCTTTTTGACATGGGTTACAATCTTCGTCTGTTGGAAATTCACATTTAGGAAGATCCTTGACTAATCCTTTATTAGTTATCTTCCTAAGCGAGTGAAGGTTTAAGTGGACTAGTTTCCTATGAAATATCCAACAGGCTTTATGAAAGACATTTAAGAAAGAAATATTTTTGAGAAAATAATGAAATCATATCAGTAGCATAAAAACATTATCATAACGAAAATAAATAAACACTAATGTATGATTCAATTCATATGTTTTTCAAGAATAGTTTTGAAATTTAAAATAATTTCTATCCCCACACAACAATGATATTCTATGAAAGTTATGTTTTAACACTTTTACAAATTCAATTTCAAAATTAAAATAATACTATAAATACCGATTTAACCAAGTCTAGTGATTTTTCATTTTTGATTTTCACCAAATTTAATATTCCCTTCATCCACATTTTTTAGGTTTTTAAATCTTTATTACACCCCAATCATGTTTCTAGAAAATCTACTATCTAGATACAATAAGTGTTTACTGATACACTTCAAGGAAGGTTTCCACCAATAAAATTAAACCTGAAATTATTTTATTAGCCATATTTTCTTTGGTCAAGAAATGTTATTGATAATATATTTAGTAATTCAAAGATGTTTAATTAGTTTTATATAAGAAATATTAATTTTATATTTTAAAACTTTATTAGGTTTGTTGTAATAATATTTTTTTATAGAATTTTAAGAACTAGGAATAAACATGTTATTATTAATCTTCCTCTGCCAAAGATGGTAACCAATCCATGTGGTATACTTGGGTGTGGTTTTTTTACTAGCCATTCTTTTCAGGGTTTTTATACTGTTCATGAATCTTTAAAGATCCCCTTTTAGTTGTAAATTATATATTTCGAGTTCATTTTTTCTCTTAGAAACTAAGCAGTCTTATCAATTTCTACAAAAATTCATATTTATAAGGAGTAGAAAACGTATTATTCTTATTTAGAATTTTAAATTTATCCTTTAGTTCATTTAATCTCAGATTGAGTATATTAAAGTACTATAATAAATCATCAATTCTCATGTTTTCATCATTTTTTTTGTTTTATAAACCATTTTAAAAATTAACAGGATATGCAAAAATTTTATTTAGTACATTGGATGTGTTTTTCATGAAACTCATGTTAGACCTATCATTTTTTATTCTCTACTCAAATTAGAGTCACTTAAACTATCATCAAGGCCAGCCAATGTGGTTTTTATAGACTTATTCATCCTTTTTCCATTATACCCATACATTTTATTATACATAAGTTTAGGACATTCAACATTGATTTGTACTTTTCTTTTACATTAATAAGAAATCACTTCTCTCGATTAGTTTTCCTTTATCCATTTTCAAATTTGGTCAAACATTCCTCCATATTTTCTCTTTTTGAACAATATCTTATTCTTATATAATTTCTTGAATCTTTTCTATAGATGATCCTTTTCCTTATCAGTGTTTGATGGTGATTCATCACCCCTAAAACTATTATCTTTGATCATCTCTTTTATTTTTGAGTAAAATATATTGATGGATAATAACTTTATTTTTTTCATCAACTCCTTATTTATTCCATTTTAGTTTATCCTTTTATTTAATAAGCTTTAAAATATGTTCTTCTATAATCAAATTACTTATTTCATGGGTTTATATCATGGAACCTAAGGTTCCTCTCTACTTACCAGATAGAAATTTTAGAAGTTGTATAACATGATCTTTATCCTCTTCCATATTCGCAAGTGCATGAATCGTGTTCAAAATATTAGTAAACTTGATATACATATCAAAAAATGTTTTATTAGGTTTTATTTTAAATGTATAATATTTAATGGTATAAATATTTAAGCCTATATATTTAACATTGAAATTTCCTTCATGATAAATAAAAAGTGTGTCCCATATTTCAAAAGTAGGATAACAAGAATATATTCTATTAAATTCATATTCTCTAAATTGATAGTATAATACATTCATAGGTTTATATTTATAGTCAAAAGCTTCCTTAGTGGTATCATTGTATTCATCTCTAGCAACTTTGTGTTTTTAATATTTTTACTTGATTATGGTCCAACTATCAAATCCCAAGCTCTCTATATGGATTTTTATCTTGATCTCTCACTGATTATAATTTATTCCACTAAAATCAGGTGGTCTGTTAGTAGTTGTTCCTTATTTTATATTATTATCCATAAATATAGATATTTATAAATAACATAAAATTTGATATCTTTTGCTAAAACATCATCACAGGAAAAAGTAATTTGAAAATCCTTTGATACCAAATTTTAGCTACATTTGATCACATAAGATGGTGGTGAATTGATATTCCAATTAAAATTTCTCTTAAAAACCATTTAAAAAAAATACACCAATTTATTGAAGAATACTAGTTAACTAAATCTATAGAAGTATATAATTTTTTCTTTCAAAAATAATCTTATATGTTCGATCAAAACTCAGTTAAAATATATTTTAAAAACTCATAAAACTTTTAAAATATATTTAATTATTTCAAAAACAATATATAAAAGAAAAATTAAGGTTAAATATCAAGGTAGTGTTTTATATTGTTTAAAAATATATATTATAATTTTTTATAATATAGAAAACAAAACAAGAAATCACACAATAGAATAAATACAATAGGTTCAGTCAAAAGTTGAGAGCTAGTTCTACTCAATTAGAAATCACTTACCATCAAGAAATTTATTAGAGAATAAAATGATCCACAACCAGGATTAGGTTTTAAAAAATAAACTCAAAAGGATATAAAGGCTATATTGTTCCTATACTATTGTTATTTGTGGGATATATATACCAATAATAACTACACACATGAATTCTAGGCTACACAACCTATTTTGAAGTTCTACAAGGGAGAAAAAATGTGATGAAATAAAAGAGTGTGTCTAGAACTCTCCAATAAAGTACAAGAGTATGTATTAATATATAAATAGAGTGTAAAAAAAACCTCATAAGTTAATATATAATATAAAGAGAAAAGAATAGAAAATGGGAGTATTCAATGATGCTCAGTCTGATTAGAATTGAGTGTTTATGAGTTCTTGAATCTATCTTTGGAAGGGATCAATTGAGTTTGTATATAAATTTCTTGAAAATATAGTGTCGTAGAGTGTTTTATATGAGTCTCTAGGTAAAACAATTTCACATAGGCACACATTAATATTCCACTATTATTCACTATATGTAACACCACTTTGTCAATGTTCATTTTTTATATTGAATAAAACTATATCTCAAAGTATCCATTGGAGAACATTCATTACAATCTTAATTTCACTGGATTTGAAATTAATTCCCTAGAATATTTCCATTGAGAATTTGGGAATACCCCACTACTTAAGTTATACATAGTAAGTTATCTTCACTTAAATTGTGGTTAATTTGGATCATGGTCTATTAAAATGGTTTGTTGACATGGCAATTGCCATGTCTAGATCATTTGTTCTTGTGGTAATTTTATTTCTTATATTAGTTTGATATATTTGTGCTGTAGGTTATTTTCTTCATATAGTCACTTGATTTTTTCACATGGTATCTTCATTCCTTCTTGTGGTAGCTTATTATTTTGGTACACTAGATTCTTTCTGTTATGTGGTATCTTGATCTCTTTGCGCAATATATTCTTTCTTAAATGTGGTAACATAATCTCTTAACATAGAAATTTCACTCTTTCATATTATAGGTATTTGTTATTGTGGTTAATAAATTAAAAAAAACATGATCAGTACATGACTTAACGAAAATATAGTCCCCTATCGCATAATAACTTGGTTGTTCATGTGGTTGGTTGAATTCTTCATGCACTAGGTTGATATTTAATGTGTGATAGGTTCACTAAACATTCTATCACTTAAACTTCAATTCATAGTCATATTATGATTTGGGTAGAATTTTTTCATATTATGCACAGTCATTTGAACACACATGCATTCAGTTAGAGTAAAAAGTGAAGTAGGTTCAACAAAATCACTTAACCATCTTAGTCTGTTCACATTCTTTACATGGTAAGTACAATACATATTTGGGAGGTTGTCTTTATAAGTTAAATAATTATCCAATTTTATCAATTTTTCTAGAAAAAAGTTGACTATCATAAAACATGAAATACATTAGTAATACAATATATAAGATTTGGTATCAATAAAATAAGATCGTGCTGGTCTAAGAAAATAATCTCCCATTTTTAAGGATCACAAATAATAAAATATAAAACAAAATAAAGTGAATAAAATAAAAATATATTTAAAAAATTTGGAAAACCAAAAGGCACAATGCCTTACATAGATCCAAATTCCAAAAAGAAACAAACATCAAAAGAGATTACATGAGAAATACAATGGGTATCCCTATTAGAAATTATAATCAAACTTTGAATTTATAACATCTCTAATCTCATCAAGATAGATAAATACCTTTTCCTTTGAGGTAGAGGGTGATCTAGGTTTAGTTTGTTGGGTTGGATGCAATACAGAAGCTGTAGCAAGGTCCTATATTACCGTACACTTGGAAACTAGTTTGAGATACTGGAATGATTATCTAGTAGACAAGAAAAAAGGGTTAATGGTTGAGATTTATGTATTAGGGGTTTAGGTAATAGGTAAGTAAGGAGGTTCAAGAATAGATATATTATTAGTGTACATGTATAGTTCCATCAACAAGGTAATTTCCTTGATAATTATGGATCCATGCTTAATTGCTTGAAAGTATTCTTCCTTATTTTCCATGAAATCCTAAAGAACATGATTAGGAATTTTCATTTTTCCACATGTGAATTTAATTATTGGGTCAAAGGAGGAATACTCAATTTTTCAGCCAAATATTTGAACACAGCTTTGCAGTCTTACTTTACGGAGATTCAAATAAGGTAGTATTTAATGTCCTTTTTGATAGTGTCTCTATCTTTTCTAGCCCGCTCAAAATCCTTTATTATTACTACCAAAGTCTTTGTATCATGTGTTTTGAAATACTTCAAAAACAATCTCCCTTGATTTCTAAAACTCATAAAACATAACTTTTAGTTATTCTCTTATGAGTTATTTGATTATATCAGAAAGGTATGCTTGTAGATAACCTAACTATGATTTAAAATCTTTTTTTAGTTATAATTAAGTCTATATTGAGATGAAATATTGTCTGAACATGAGAAATAATTAATGGCACTTCTCTAGATATATCTTGTCCCTAACTTATCTCTATATATACTGTAAAACCAATAAATAATTCTTTGATGACCCCCATAAGACCTGATTTGAAATCATCAAAATCATCTTTTTTACATGGGAGTTGCAAGGAAAAGATGGTGTAGACATAATTATAGAATCATATGTATCATAAGTCGAATGCCTACCCTCATCCTCAATGTAAAAATATTTAGGTTTCACATATTGTAATTTTTCTATATCCCTAACTTATTCTTTAACCTCCAGAAATTCTATCTTGAGAGATTTAACAGGTGTAGTTTCGCTACCTTTTGAAGGTTCACCAACATTATTTTAAGTAATAGGACCAAAAAAACATTCAAATACTTGATCCATTTGGGGTCTAGTTTGATAAACCTAAATTATATATTTAATGTTAATTTCATCAATTAAATATAATTTTATCACTCGTTTAACAGAAGGGATGGAAATTCCACTATCTTAGGGTTGACTACCCCCACTAACATCATCATCCTCTGATTAAGAATAGTTTATGCCTAATACTACAGACCTAAGGTACTTATCCCCCATTGAAAGTGTCTTTGGTATAGAATATCTAGGAGTTATTTCTATCACATTATATATATCTGTGTTGTCTTCATCATCCTCAATTTCAACAGACTAATCCCATTTATCCTCATCCACATAACCACTAAAAGACACCAAAATGTCAATAAAGTACTTAGATTGAAGCTCTTATTTATGGTATGGTACTTTTAGTGGTGAGTTGGGTGGTTTAAAATAAATAATAGGACAGGGTCCCCTATTATCCTCATGGAATGCCCTAGATTCCTCATCAAGAACATCTTAACCATCTTCTTCCTCCTCTTCTTCCTCAACATCTTCTTCTTCTACAGTAACTACCACTTCATCATCAAAAGAAGAATTAATAAACTCATTTAGTTCAACAAATAGATCTATAATATCCCTCTGTGTAACTAGGTATCATTTAGGGTCAAAATTTTCATTAAAATTTTCAGGATCTTCCACCAATTACCTCTTACATGGATTCTAATTCACCCATATATTTTTATAGATTTATTGAGTTAATCACATGACATCTAAAGAAGTTTCTTTTTTTCCTTACATTGAGAAAATAAACCTTTATTGGTGAACAAGGATAATATTATATTTGGGTAAAGGAGAGAGAAAATTTTTTATGAGGGTCTAGACAACTCGTACATGTGGATTATCACACATTTTCACAAGTTGATTTGAAATAAATTTTTCATGAAGTACAAAAAGAGTGTATCTTTATGGTTCAGAATATTGAAATATAATTTCATTTTATAGATAAAATTATAAATGAATTTAGTTAATTGTCTACATTCTCCACTAATATCAATAAGAGTTTGTACTCTTAGAGTTCCATTTCTAGTCAGATCCTCCGAAGCACTTTGAAATTCAAAAGGGAACAATTTATAGGGTAAGAACATTGATAAATTTTTTATTCACACTTATGAGGTATGTCTAATATCTATTCCTAGTGCTTTAAAAAACTATTAAAATTAACTATTTATCATCATATGAATTGGGAATCTATTATCTCCAAGTAAAAATTACAAATGTGCATAAAATTTCTTTAACAATCTTGGGGTAGAATGACTTACCATTCTCCTTAAACTAGTCATACCATAGTTGAAACTGAATTTCATTACAAACTAGTGATTTTATCTATTTTATCCATTATATATCAAATTATTTTTCTACACATATAAGTCAATTGACTAAATGTTTGCAGGATAGATTAGCTAAAACACTTGATCTCACATTATCATTCACTGATCATTTCGTAGGAGGAGCATCGGCAAGAGGTGCGACATTATGATCATGAGTTATCCTCAACATATTCCATGCTTGGGTTTATACTATAATGGTACGGGTTCATAAAAGTTGGGTTTTTAAAAATAGGTTCGTGAAAACATGAAGGGATTCAGAAATATTAAAGGGTTTAGAATGAAAATATACACGTTGATTGGTATTATAAATTCAATAATTTAGCGATAAAATAGAAATAAACTTAAAAAAAGTCACAAAAAAAATTACTCATGAAATAAATTAGAAGTGGAGAATAGAAAAGGTAGGTATGATAACCCTGTGGTCATGGTAACTTTGAAATAATAAGTTAGAGGACCTAGGATTCATGATAAGTATATTGACCATATGATTTATGTATAATCGTATGTATAATGACCATGTGAGTAAATTTCCATTGTAGGTATAATGACCATATGACCAACTGTTCGTGGTCACTTTGTTGACAGTATGAACTAAACATTACAATATATTTAATAAAAAGTTCATTAAACAGAAGTTAATAATTTATAACAAGTATTTAAATAAATACAAAAGATAAAACTAGATGAAAATATTTATAAATAGTTTAACTTACCTAATTCTTGTATGATATAATTAATTATCTCAATATTCAAAGTCTTTTTAAGTATATCATCATGCTGATGCTTAGTACAAATTAATTCATGAGTGATATTACTATTTTGAAATTGATCTCTCAAAAAGCGATGTGTTTCATCAATATGTTTTTCCTTGTATAAGATATAAGATTATTTGAAATTTTAATCACATTTTTTTATAAAAATTCACAGGGAACTGATGAAATTGATATCCATATTCTCAAAATGTGTTTTCATCCATAAAATCTTTGTATAACTCCTTCCTATAACTATGTTGTCAGCATCAGTAGTGGATAATGTAATAGAATTGTTCTTTTTCCCTACACCATGATACTGGAAACTTGACCAAAAATTGACATGCTATAGCTGTGATTTTTATATCTCACTCACGAACACCAAAATATATATCTTAATATATAACTAAATCAAATTATTATCCTCTAGAATAAGACAATTCTAAAATAGTTATAATTTTGAGGTATTGAGAAATTATTTGGAAAATAGGTAAATGAGATTCCTTTGGATTTTATTGAAAAAGTGAATACATTTGCACACAGACATAATATTAGGATGGCTAGTAGTTAGGTATATTAAAGTTCTAATCATACCTCTATAAGTGGTTTGATCAAATGATTTCTCTGTTTTATTAAGATTCAGTTTACAGCTTGTACTCGTGGGAGTATCACTACATATAGTACATATCGTACCAAAATGTTTTAAAATATCCTTAGTGTACCATATTTTGTTTAAAATGATTACTTACTTATTTTAAAAAATCTAAAAACCCAGGAGTAATTTCAATTACTACCTTATTGTACCCTTATGCAATCAATATTTCCTTATTTGTAATTGCAGTACAACACTCATTAACTTTATTCCTAAACACCCACTTAGTTCTAATGCTCATAAGGTATTTCTGTCTCTATACTAGTTCCCACACTCATTCCTTTCAAAATGGTTCAATTTTATTCATTTCCATTACCCATATTTCATTATCTATTTCTTTAGTTATGTTTTTAGGTTCAATCTATGATAAAAATGCATGATGTTAAACTTGGTTTCTATGAAAGGATCTAGTTTAAGTTATTTTGTCAATATATCTAACTAAATAATCTAAGGGATAGTATCTATGAGTCTTAATGGTTTTAAGGATTTAAATATTGGGAACATCATCTTCTTCAGGTTCTAGTTCAAACATTGCCGCAGAATTGAGTGATTTTTCTATAGCTAGTTTCACAAAACTATCATGATGTTTGGTTGAGGCATTGATATTTAATTTAGAAATATCATTCTAAAGGATTTATAAATATGTATTAGGTTCACGGGGATCTGTTTCATCGAATTTTACATGTATACATTATTTATTTTTTTTGGTTATTTTATCAAATACCATGTATGATTAAATGGATGTTTAATAACAAATGGAAATTCCTTTATCAATTTTGAATGAAAACTGCAATGTCCTGTGTTTTTGGAGTTGGTCAAATTCCTCACCCGTTTTCAATTTTCAGAGATTGGTGGATGGGATAACTCTTTATTTATTCAACCGAACCTAATTCTAAGAGTTTCTCTAATGCTAGAGCATGCTTTAGGTGATTCGTAAAGAACAGAAAGTGTTTCATGGGTTTCATTGGGTATTAGGTATTCCATAGGACAAAAACACAAACTTACAAGGTTGCATTGACTGAGGCACATGGTTTGGAAAAACTATGTATCCTCTATGGAGAAACCATGCGCCCTCCAAATGCATTGATCATAGTTTGGTAAACCATGTAAGAGGGTGTAAATGTCCTTGCATAATACTTTTTAGTTTTTTACAGAGGGATTCACATGGTCTACACAATGTTTGGAAAAAACATGCACACACGATGCACTTAGTGCCACATAACTAGTGGATATGCATGGTCCTATCACGGTTTGGCCTAACCATATAAGAAAACCACGTGGGGCTTGGTTCACAAGCAGAAGGAGCTTCACTTTCTACACAATTTTTTTGAAACCATATAGAAAAACTATGTTGGTTCTCTAAAATCATGAAAATACCATTTTTACCCTTCCCTATTTCTTCTTTCCTCCTCATTTTCCTCCTCATTTATCTACATATTGTAGTGGGGAGCTCCCTTATCCTTATATCCTTGGTTTTTATCCAATTATCACATCAAGCTCCATTTCTCTATCTATCTATGGTTTTGGATCCGTATCCATAAGGCCTCAAATCCTCATGATTTTTTTATTCCTTAACCTCACTATATAGTGCACTAAATCCATGTTAGCAGTTTTGCACTATTTTCATGGTGTTTTTATAAAATGTTGATTTCTTATAAATCAGTTTGAGTTAGAGGCTATGATTAGATGTGAGACCATCTATGACTATGAGAAAGGTGGTGCTCATTTTTCTCAGTGATTTCATGAGTGATTTGGGGGTGCACCTTTTAGCACACCATTTGGTAGTCTAAGTGAGACCATTTAAATTAAATGTTTTTCTTTAAATAATTAATTAGACCCATTGAAGAAACCTATGGGAATGCTCCTCAAGTATACAAATTATTAGAGCCGTGTGAGTGGCTATAGACCTTGGTTGGATTAGGTTAGAGTGTTTATTTAATACAAATTTATTTTTTTATTGATTATATTGAATTGTTGATATTCATGGGATTGTGATGGTCTCAACTTAAGGATTGAGATAGAACTATCCATCTAGATTGGGGAGATATGATTTCACGACTAGGTGTGGACCAATATATATATATATATATATATTCTAAGTTATGTTGATTTCTAGTTGGTTGAAATGTAGTTCGTTGATGTGATAAGGTCATCATGTTATGGGAAAGGCTCATGTGAAGTTGGATAGTGATGACCATTGGTTTGAGCGACATAGTCATAGGGACATGAGGCACTTGAAGTGATGTGGAATAGTTTCTTACTTGGTGATTTTTCACACCTATGTTGGAAAATGCACCATTTGGAGTTGTGAGCACACAAAATGACTTAGATGATGAGGTAGTATTGACCACTCATGTGGGTAAAGGCCTCTAGTAGATTTATATTAGGTTTATAGTTATAGGTTCTTGTCATAGAAATCCATGAGGATAGTTAGGAGCTATTGGTGTACAATCTTCTGACTGTTGGTTAGGGGAAAATTCTTACTGTACTTGAGGCCATTGGTCTAGGACTATTTTGGGAGGAAAGATATCTCTATTCCTTAGGACTTCATTTATTGAGCCAAAAGTGATAGTATTTTTATGAAATATATCCTTGTGACTCGTTGTACAATGATCTAATGGGGTTACTTATGAGATAAGGTCTATGGGATTAGGTATGTGATTGTGGTGTGTCATTAAGACATTAGTGACTTGAAATAGACCTGAGGTGTTTGTTGGCTGATGCTGCGAAGTGACATTAGGTGATTCCTTGGGCTATGAGCTAAGGATATTCTCTACTATGGTGTTCCAGCGTTTTCCAAAGTAGGTGATCCCTCATTTCTAGGAGAAAATCATAAGGGGAGTGAGTTATTATTATATAGGTGTGATGTACTATTTTATTTAGTTTTTAGTACACACCTGCTTTATCACTGATGTGAGTAGGAAAACATTGGTGGTGGTCTACTGAGATTATTTCTCACAGAATACATGGGACCAATGGGATTTGCATACATTTTATGGCTTTGTGAGAAGGTATTGGTTTGAGCTCTGTAGCTTGACCTTAATTTTGGGCTATTAAGAATGGGATGTATAGTAAGGTACTTTGAGGTTCCTACATCAACTAGAGTTACCTTTTAAGTTTTTATTTCTATATCATAAAGCTATTATATGTGCGTACTGAGGTTTTCCATTAGCGACCCCTCTTCTTAATTATCAGCATGACCTATTGTGTATACATGTTTTTCTTTAGTAGCTAAAAATGTAATGTTTTGATGTTTAATTCTACAGATGGTATTGAAATTATTAGTTTATTATTGCCTATGTTTCTATTTCTTGTTCTTTCCCCATGGGCGGGTTACTGGTCCAGTGTTGTTATGGTATTTCTATTTGGTGTATTATACTTATTAGCCCATTATTATATCATCATGAGAGGTTATATGATCCCTGTTATCATCCCTTGACACCCTCTATTCTAGATGGATTCCTTTGTAATTAGGGGAGGTACACTTAAGGCCTAATGACACTAGGCCAGTAGAATTGATCAGGTGGCTAAACAGGTTGGGAACTACTAATGGTATCATATGAGTTTATTTTTCCTCTTTCTTGGTCATATTGTTTGGGATATTGTAGACATAATATTAGGATATTGTCAGAACTAGGTTTATAACTCATGTTTGTGTACCTACAACCCCATGTAAGGGGGACGAACTAAGTTGCCAAGGGTGTGAATTGCTATTTTGTTTTATTTTCATTTTATAGTTGATATTATGTCAACCATGAGTGGTGCACTTGGATGTGTTATTTTTATCTATTATGGAATGTGACCCTTGGTCAGATATGGAAAGGGAGGATATTTTAGACCCTTAACCCAGAATGGAAAGGGGTGTTTGTTGTGCTTGGAGATCATTTTTATTGGCACATAGTAGGATTGTGATATATAAATGCATGTTCATGTAATAAATTTCTTTCTTTTGATATATATATGTATGGGATTGGATCATATAGAAGAAGGTATGGATGCTGATATGGAGTGATTTTGATCACGAGGTTGGGAAATGTGGTCATCGGTTCGAGGAGACATGGTTCCTCAGGATGAGCATGGCATAGGTTATATATGATGCTTGGATATAATAAGGGTGAGTAAGGGTAAATTAGGCTATATTTCTTGAGACATTGTTGAGATGGGGGAGGGTAAGGGTTGTGAGATTTCACTTCTTTTTACTAGTTTCCCTATTATATATATATGTATGTTATCTTGGTTGTCTGACCATGTATTGGTATTAATTTGGTAACCACCTGAATGGGATCCTATAGAGTGTTAGGTGAGAAGTGATGTGGTATCATTGGAACACACATATCTTGAGACCTTTAAGGGTTAGGAATAACATGATCCGCAGGTATAGGATTCAGTTAAGGCATGCCAACTGCTTGATTTGACAGATTTTGGGATGTGGCTTGATGAGAAGCTCAGAGCGAGTCTGGTTCGGGTCATCCAAGGGATTGATAATGGAGATCAATGAGAAGATCCTTCTATTTAGTATTTGAATCAGGAGTTTTAATCGAAGCACCCAGTACTATTACAGGGTAAGGGTGAACTATAGGTAGCTGATAACTGAATCAAGTTGATGCATATGATATTTGAGTAGAAAGATACACCTCCAAGGTGGAGGGTGAAGTTGGAGATGTACATGCTTCAGGGACTGAAAAAATTATGGTGGGACATGAAAGTTTAGGTGGGCCAACTTGATGGCTAACCTAAAAAAAATTGAGGCCAGGTTCTTTGATAACTTCTTTCTAGAGACGTTGAGGTCATATAGAGGTCATGAGTTCTTTGTCCTACATCCAAGAGACATGTCCATCATTATAACACCCCAAGATTTTATGAGATAGATTCTTTGTAATTTCTTTTATGCCTTGTGTTGTACACTACACTTAGATTAGTTTACACTATAGGTAACACCGTATTAGCTTGCAGTATACACAACAATATTCTTGGCTTATGTTGCACACAATTTAATGTTCTTTTGATAGAATTCATTTCACGCAACACTGAGTGTAGATTTTGTTCAATTTATAAGTGAACTAAGTTTGGATTATGTTATACGCATCACTAAAAGAATCTTACACTACATGCAATAATGAATTGGACTGCATTACATGCAAGAGAAACCTTCCTCGACAGCTTGCATTGTACGTGATACCGAGTATTAATAAACAATGATATATTATTAAAACATTATTATTAAATGTGATATAAACTAGATGTTATGAATAGTGTCAACCAAATTTTAAAATTTATCTCATTGGAATTCATCCTATACATTTTATAGAACACAATATGAGAAAAAATCAATTTCTTCAGATAAAAGAAGCATTTTTTAAAAAAAATGCAGTTTTACCACCTTTTGATGGCACACCCATTTTAAATCAAGTTTTGGCATGTTTATAAGTTCAATTTGACAAAATAAGCATCTTATTTGGAAAAGGATATAAAATTTATGTTGGGTGAATTTTTGATATTTTTCTGATAGCTTTCATATTTTGATGAGCAATGAAAATACGCTAAATTTTAATTGAAAACTATTTTTTTCATTCAAATAATTTTTATGGTTAAAATATATTATTTAATGGTTTTAATGTATAAATAAAATATATTTTTATATTTTAAGATAATTTAAGTCATTATCATTAATTTTACATTGAATTCATCTGTAAAAACATTTCAATATTTTGCGAAGTCTTAACTTTTAAACAAAAACCCATTTTTTCTACAATGAGATTAATTTTAAATTAATTACTGCAACTTCTATGTTTTAAATTTTGAAAAATGGATTCAAAATTTTGAATCATTAATTCAAAATTATATTAATGGGTTACTTTGATTTTTTGGCTATTATGAATAGTCACTTTGGTAATTATTTTTATTACCATAGTTAAAGGTAAATCAGGTAATTAAGTGTAAAAATAAGATTATAAAATTAACATAAAACATGAAAAAATTACATTATATGAATAAAAGTCTACCCATATCACCTAAGGGTTGGAATAGATTAATTTAATGGACTTTTTTTCATGAAAATGAGGTAATTATTATTAAAACCAAAGAAAGTGACATTATGTCACTCTCTTATATCTTATAAGTGTAATAATTTTTATTTAGTGATAAAATTCATAAAACATAGAAAGTAAATATTAAATAGAATTATAATTAAATTATATAAATCATGTTAATTTATTTTTAATTTTTATAGATTAATTAATTATGATTAATGATGACACAATAGTGATGTAAAATTATTTTATTAATAGAAATATCAAATAATTAGTTTAAAAATGATAAAATAAATATCATATGAACTAATTGAAGTTCAACAAGAATTTTATAGGTGAATATGACATGTTATGAGTATATTAATGTTTTTTTAGTATTTATATTTTTTGAGGATTTTATTTCATGAAAAATAAATGGATAACATCAAAATTGACACTATTGATATTTTATAAAAATAAAATTTAATTAAATTATTTGAAAATCATAAAAATATTTAAAAATTACAAATTAATATTTATAAGATCTAAAATTTCATAAAATACCCATTTATGGTCAATTAATACCATATATGTAAATATTTATAACCATTAATCATTTAGAATTTTATTACCACAATTAAAATTAAATACAATAACAAAGTGTTATTAATATGATAATGCTTAAATTGACATAAAACTTGTCTAAAAATTATTGGTTAATGGTATTACAACCCCATAAAATATAATATTTTAAATTGTGACATTTTTGTTTATTTTAAATGAGTTTTGATTTTATTATAAATTAATATTTTTGAGGTTCCCAAAGTGCCCCTGACCTCAACTATAAAAGGGCACGTACTCCCTATCCTCTTAAATCTATTTTGAGCCTTCAAGATCGGTCAAAACCTACCCATTTCTTGTTTCAACATCCCTAGTAACATTATAGAGGTTCTTTTGTTCCCAAAATAAAAACTCTAGTTCCCTGATAATAATTTTAAAGGAGGCACGTCGAGGAAGAGGTAATATCTTCTACCGATTCTTTCAATTTTCTTTCTTCTTCTACTTTACCTTCGATAGTTTTTTCATTATAAAGTAATAAAATAAGTATCACTCATATAATTATATGCTATTATAAATATTAAATAAACCTATTTCACCATCTATCCATTCTATGAAAAATGAAATCACCGCACGTGTGCACAAACGACTTACCATCTCCGCGTAGTGGTGTAATCTGTTTTTTTCACCACCACCTTACATAGATGTGTATACTAGTGGAAATAATAAGTATATATTATTATTAAAACATTTTACTATTTCTGAGATACTATACACCATCCACTTCAATACCGTTCAAAAATTATGGGAACGATATCATCGCTCGTGCGTACACACGACTTAATGTGTTTCGTTCTACATAATCTACATTAAAACATGATTATATAAATAAATTGAATGAATAAATATGATATGTATTATAATAATATCATTCTATAAATTATATAACTATATCCTACAATTAGGAATAAGAAATTATTTGACAAAATGTACATAAGAACATAAAGTAGTTAATACTCGAATAACGGGTAATAATGAAATGTTGCTAAAGAACAGATGAAAATATGGTCATACAAGTTATCATAAAAATTATTATGATTATGGAATGAATCAGTAAAATTATTTAAATCATTATACATGTGTTTTTGATAAATAAGAAGCATATCAGACCTAAGGTAATGGATAATTTTTCAATATCATTTTTATCCGAGATTGTTTATATGTAAGTATTTACTAGGGATATATTTAGCATCTATGTACATGTTTTATAAAAATGTTTTCATAAAATGTTTACTATTCTTAAATGTTTTTTTAAATTAATTTTTACCCATTTTTACTTTTACTACATGGTTTATAAGGAATCCTTCTTATGTTTTCCATACGAGGTACTTTTTGACTTTTCTAGAAAAAGTATGAGGAGAATGTTTTTTCACTTATTTGGTATGAATATTTTTTTACAATTTCATGATTCATTATTTTCAGTAAACATACTTTACAAGTTTTCATGTTTATTTTCAATTAAATTCTATTATTTTAAAGTATCCTGATAATTTGAGAAAATAAAAGGTTTTCGAATAAGAAAGGATATTTTCCTCAGGAATTAAGCTCATGTGTTTTATCAAAATTATCTTTCCATCTAAGATGAAATAAGGTTATGTTTCTATCCCTATTATTACTTTTATTTGATTAAGTTTATGATTTAATTAAGTAATAAATTTATCTTTTGTGGATTATTTTATGGTTAAATGATGTTTAAAGAAACCCTTCTTATTTCTCGGGTAGCGTTATGATGAATGTTTTTTATTTTGTGGAACATGTAAGAATTATTTCATTATGAGATGGGTGAGACCTATATCTCCATAAAATTTATTGGACAAATATTTAAATCTCATGATATCGATATTAATTTAATGACAAGTAAATCTATTTTAGTAATGCAGGGATGAAAAGTAAATCTTGTTCAGTACTACCTGGATGGAATGACTAGTAAACCCGGTTCAATAATAGACTATGTCCACTATCATGGTCTTGGCCACAATGCCTTGGCTAATATAGAAATCATATTATGTTATTATTAGTTTTCCACAATTACATGTTTTATTCCATTACTATCCTATAATGGTTAATTTCCTTTTACGATCTATGCCTTACATACTGCCAAGATTTATTTTGTGACTTAAGATTTTGATTATTTAAAATTTATGTTCATGTTTTTATGTTAAAATGTTTATGACTTGTTTTATGCTATCCATGTTTACCATTACTGAGCATTTCATCACACCTATTTTATGTTTTCTTTTCCCCAAGATATAAGGAAAAGTTTTAGGTTGGAAAAAAGGGAAAGATATTTATGTGAGACGTTGAAGATATTTCACCAAGTTAAAAGATTATGTTCCAAGTTTCCAAGGGTAGTAAACTAACATAGTCTTTGGGTGTATTTTTTTTTAATTTATTAAGTATTTAAAAAAATTATTATAATGTCCATATACACCAATCTTGGTTCTCTAAAGTTTGTATCAGAGCTAGTTTTAGTTAACCTTTGGATACCAGGATGCGAATACTTTAGTGAGATCCCTAGAGATATTTCTAAGGAAGCTCAAGGGATTTCCATAAGGTTAAGTATAAGTATGGGATATAGTACTAGAATTATGGAAAGAATCATTAATAGTCTATTACTAAACCTAATATGTTAGAGATCGAAAGTACTCCCCCTTGACTATGTTGTTTTCCTAGTATGATTTTTGCCTCTCACACTATTCTTTTTGGGTTTTAGGTGATGGATGAAACCTGAAGGAACCATGTTCATGATCAATGCACAGGGAAATACAATTATTGTCCTCATGAACAACCAAATGATAGAGGAGATGGAATGAAAAATCTTATTTCTATACTTACACAAGATATGAATTATTCTGGACTCCCAAATGACCAGAGAGGTGAACAATATTCTATTAAGTCCTTGATGAGTCAACGTACACCATCTTTAAGTGGGTCTTCTAATCCACTTGTTTCTGAAAAATGGATTAGTACCATTGAAAAGATATTTTCTATCATTCACTATTCAAAATATGAAAAGGTCATTTTGGCTATCTGTTGTTTAGAAGTTGAAGCAGATTAGTGGTAGACTCTAATTAAGCATAAAAGGCAGTAAGATGAAATTGAATCCATGGAACGAGATGAGTTCAAGAAATTATTTTTCAATAAGTACTTACCTCAAATTCTTCGAACAAAGATGGAAAATGAGTTCCTTGATCTTAATCAAAAGCATGATGAACCTATTGGTACATATGAGGCAAATTTTACAAGACTTGAAAGGTATGATTCTAACATTATCATCCAACCTAAAAGTAAAGTTGTGTAAAGACCCGTAAAATTCAAGGGAATTTTTTTCTTAATTTTCTTTAGAATTTTACAAGAGCGCGGTTTCAGACGGCACCTAATTCCGAGGCCCGGTGTGCCCGGAATCAATTCCCGAAGTTTGGATCGGGTACGTTCAGTGAACGAACGAGCGGGATTTTCTAACTTTTGAATCGGTGCCCCGAATCGAATTCCAAGGGCATCGATGGAACCGTAGCGCTGGTATACGCTTAGGAACTCCTGTTCTGGAGTTGCGTTCATGCGAGTGTTGATAATAAAAATTGTGGGTGTTTACTTTGTAATTACACTACAATTTTTATTATTTTACTCTAAGTGATATCTCTTGTTGGAAGTTGGGTAACCACCCAACCTCCCATGGGAGGTTATGAGGGTGGTGAGGCCCACACGAACCACACCCCTTCATATCCTCTAAAACCCCCTCAACTCCCACTTAATTTATGTTAACTTAAGTTATAAACCTATGACTTAAATGTAATGAGTTAATGAGGTGAGTTGTGTGTGGTTATTGAATTTCAAACCTTTGGAATTCAAAGAGGTTGGGTTGTATGAATAAAATAAGAAAGAGTCTTATTTTATTTTGTTAGAATTTTATCTCCTTGAGAGAGTTTGGAGGTCTTCTTCATCTTCTTCAACCTCGACGAAGAACACGAAGAACGCCGTTCTTCAACGAAGAACTTCTTTGCCGAAGAACACGGTTCTTCCACGAAGCCATATCCGCGACGTGACGTTCTTCTTCCGCATCATCTCTTCCGCGACGGTTTTCCGCGACGAACGCCATCGACAACGACTCTTCCTCCGACGTCAAAGGAATCGACACCGATATTCCACGACTACGTCAACGTGCGACTATCGAGGTAGGGGTTCTTGAGTTCGTTGTTTACATTTTATTTGACATCCCTCAAGTATTTCTAAGCCAATTGATAACAAACTAACGGGAGGAGGCCAGTCCGCACAAACACGGCCGATCCTCCTCCCATCGTGGTTTAGTTTTATTGTGGTTTGAAGCGGGGTAACGCGGTTCCATTGTACCGCGCGAAAAGAATTATTTAAGGCCGGTTTGGGTCACGACGAAGAACCGCGACGCTATAATGCCGCGCCTTTGAGATCGGATGAGACCGCGGCCGGAGTCGGGCCGCGGCGGTGGGGCGCGACGTCGTTACGCTGCGCAAATCTTACAAGGACCGAGCAAGAAGGGGCGGCTGGAAAACCGGCCACCGGCGGAAAAAGAAGAACCGCGGCCGGACGGCCACGGTGGAGCACCAAGAGGCGGCCGGCCTCGCCGGCCGCCGGAGATCAGGGAGGCCGCGGCCCTACGGCCGCGGCGGAGCAGCCGGGGGCGTCGGCCTTGCCGGCGCCGGAGATTAGGAGGAGCCGCGACACTTCGGCCGCGGCGGAGAAACCATGGTCGGCCGGCTTCGCCGGCCGCCGGCGTCCAGGAGAGCCGCGACCATCAGGCCGCGGCATAGCATTGGGAGGCGGCCGGCTGTACCGGCCGCCGGCTTGCAAAAGAAGCGGGACCCGCAGGTCCCGCGTGTAAAGAAAACGGCCGGCTTAAAGCCGGCTGTGATCCAGCAAATCCGGGGGGATTGAAACCCCCCGGTTTCCCCTTGAGTCAGCCCCCCCACGTGCGGTGGGGGCCGTTAAAAAAATAGGGGCGCGACATTTTGCCGCGCCGCCCCCGTTTCACACGCTCGGCCGGACGGCCGAGCTTCCTCTGGCCACGCGGCCGGGCAGGCCCCCGGGCCGGGCCGGGTCGACCCGGACCCGGTTCAGGTCGACCCGGTTCGGGCCGACCCGGGGGGGGGGGGGGGTCGTGCCGGGTCGGCCCGGACCCGGACCCCCCGTTTTCGTGACGTCTTCGGTCTTTTGGCCATAACTTGAGCCAAGTACCTCCGAATGATGAACCGTCTGCGGCAACGCGATCCTTGGATCGAGACAGTCGTTTCAGTATATTGCACTCAAAGTTTCAGATTACTTTGAGTTCGGCCGGGTTGGTTCGTTCACGAAACCAACCAGGCCTTCGGAGCAGAAACGCTCATATCTTGAGCTACGGACATCCGATTGATGTGCCGTCAGCTGTGTTGTGTTCCTCTTAGTGAGACGAATCTTTTGGCATACTTCGCCAGAGGTTTGGACGCAGGTGGAGTACGGTCGGGTTGGTTTTTCCTTAAAAACCAACCGGGCCCGGGGACGAAAATGCCTATAACTCTCAGACCGGGCGTCAGATCGACGCGCCGTCTGTTGCGTTGAGTTCCTATTGACGATACGGAACTTTTGGATACATCAACTCTGGACTTTGTGACAGTTGATGTATCAGCCTCTCGGCTCGTGGAGCGGACCCTCCGAACGAGCTTGCTGTGTGCGGGAACCCTAGTACTGGCTGCGACTGTTACTGTGACTACTACTGCTACTACTGCTACTTTGACTGCAACGACAACGGTACAGAGATCCTGTGTGGATTCGACGACGACGACTACAGCACTCAGCGATCCTTCGTGGATCAGTGCTACAGGTCCTGTGTGGGCCCGATCCTGTGTGGATTCGACGACGACGACTTCAGCACTCAGCGATCCTACGTGGATCAGTGCTACAGGTCCTGTGTGGGCCCGATCCTGTGTGGGTCCGATCCTGTGTGGGTCCTTGCGCTTAGAGGTCCTGTGTGAACCAGCGCCTACAGGTCCTGTGTGGCCCCGATCCTGTGTGGGTCTTTTGCGGGGGTTAGTTACCTATCGATCCTTCGTGGGTCCGACGACTTAGATGGATCAGTAATCATCTTTATCGTCTTTTGAAGAAGTATACCTGTGTGAGCTGAAACCTATTGCTTTCCTGTGTGGATTGTGTTGTGGAATCCTGTGTGGATTACGTTTTGCTTTCCTGTGTGGATTGTGTTGTGCAATCCTGGGTGGATTACGTTTTGCTTTCCTGTGTGGATTACGTTTTGCTTTCCTGTGTGGAATACGTTTACTTTCCTGTGTGGACTGAGTTATACTTGGGCTCGGAGGTTGGAGCGTATTTGAATTGATGACTTAGGTATATGTATGGGCATATACCTAAGCAGTGTTGGTTGTTACTTCGTGATTGTACCTTTCTTCGTGGTTTATCCTTTGTGGATTTTGAGAGACCTTCAGGGGTCTCGGGGTCCCTACTGAGTAGCTTATACTCACCCCTGCACGGGATTTGCCCGCACTACGTTGTGTTGGTTGCAGACGACGGACAGCGTTGACCTTAGCAGAGGCTTGCAGAGCGGGACGGTACCCGGAGGTGGACCACTGGGCGGGACGTGCTCGGAGCGGACGGCGGGACCCGTGGAGCAGAGGAGCTATCTGTACCCACCCTTCAGGTGGGATTTCCAGTGGACAGCTCGGTGTAGCGGCTTTTACTTTTCAGTTGCTGTTTTCCCTTTCGAGTTGTACTTTACTTTCAGTTTGGGTTTGTATACTGGCCCATTTACTTTTCCGCACTTTCAGTTGTACTCTGTTCTTGTTTAGTGTTTACTTTCCGCTTGCTTACTCTGTGGTGTTTGTTTACTTTACAAAGGCAATGCCTTCCGTTTTTACCGGGATTTACGCCTTGGTGCTAGTCGCCAGCCCCTGGCCTATGGAAGGTGGGCTTGGGGTAGTCACGGCACGGACCCCGAGGGCGGGTTGTGACAAATTGGTATCAGAGGAGTTCCGTTCTACCGCGAACTCTGATCTTTTCTATGTGAAGCAATAATGTTTAGCGTATTGAGTGTGGTTATCAGTCCAGGGAGTCCAGTGTTGGTGCGGAGGCCGACGTATCCGTACACCAGGACCCTGACTTCTGATTTCCGACTTAATGCACGAAAACATTGATTGTGTGTGTGTTTAAAAGTTTTCTTTGTGATTTCATTGTGTCAGCTCACCAGGTATACTGTTTGACCGTGGCGCACCTGTTTCCTTTCAGGATGGCCCTACGACGGCAGCCAGCTAGGGTTCCGAGAGTCGAGTGTGACGACAGCCCACCGAGTGATGAGGCTTCGGTACAGGGCCCTCTTGCAGTTGAGGCACCAAAGGAGGCACCAGCGATACTACCATACGTTGGACCATCGATGCCACCAGCCCCAGCAGTAGGCGATGCACGCCACTTGAGTGCGCTGCACGAGTTCCAGCGCCAGAGGCCACCCAGGTTCCGGGGGGAGACGGACCCGCAGGCGGCTGAGGATTGGCTGGAGGCTGTGGTGGGAGTCTTCAGGCTAGTGGGGATGCCGGCAGACTTCATGGTGATCTTTGCTGCCAGCCTCCTTCAGGCAGCTGCAGGCAGGTGGTGGAACCACTTGTTTCAGTTTTGCGACGGAATGACCTTCGCATGGGAAGACTTCGAGACCTTCTTCAGGGTGGAGTTTGTGTCAGTAGCTCTACACCCCGAGCGTGTACAGGAGCTTCTGCCTTTGCCGCGTGTTTTTCGATCAGTAGCCGAGTCATCTGTGGGCAGTAGACAGATGATGCAGAGGTCCAGGAGAACCAGACTAGCAGTTGGAAGATCTCGGGTTTTAGGACTGGTGGTGCGGGGCACTCGAGGTGGGGTCAGAGCCAGGCGTGCCAGAAACGGACAATGTTACTCCGGCGGCGGGAAGGGTCACCTGGCACGTGACTTTCTGACTCCTCGTACGATTGTTCAGCGGGTGTTAGAGGAGCCACTGAGACAGAAGCAGCGGCGAGTGCTTGAGCAACAGCCGAGTAGTGGACAAGGCAGTAGAGCTCCGAGAGCAGGTGGACAGGAGAGGAACTAGTGGATACGTCCCTTGTACTTCTAGTTCCTTTTTGCTATTGTATTAGCGTCTTGTATTATGAGCTGCAATAATAAAAGACGCATACCTTTGTGATATTTTCGTTCCTGTCCTCTTTCGTGATGTTACTAAGAGGTTTCAGTTTTGGCTGTTGACTTGACCCTCACTTGTGAGACATCTACTGGAGGAGACCCAGTTACCACACACTGATGCCGACAGTGTGACTCAACCCTTGGAGGCGAGAGTAACGGTCGAAACTCTTAGTAGTAGAGTCGAGGCCTTACGACGTCATCCTTGGTATGGATTAGTATCATCCATGTTAGGATTGACTATATTAGGCAAAGAACGTGGTTCATCCTGGGGATGAGACCGGATTTCTCTTATCGGCAAAGAAGAAATCTTGCAGCTCTTGTGGGACCTGAGATGGTCCAGGTTATCCCGGGGCGGATGAGTACAGCTCAGAGCCGGCAGAAGCCTTATGCTGACAGGAGGCGGAGGCCACTGGAGTTCGAGGATGGCGACCACGTCTTCTTGCGGGTCTCACCTCGACGTGGTATTCGGAGATTTGGCCGAGGCGGCAAGTTATCTCCGCGCTTCATCGGACCCTTCCAGATTCTCAGCAGGATTGGTAAGGTGGCATATCGCCTGGCTCTACCACCTCAGTTGCACCGGGTGCACGACGTCTTCCACGTGTCTCAGCTGAGGAGATACGTGCACGACCCGACGCACATCATTGACCATGGGGAGCTTGACGTTGACGATGGGGCGACTTTTACGGAGGTCCCGGTGGAGATCGAGGATCGACAGGAGCAGGTCCTACGTGGATGGTCGATTCCTCTAGTGCACATCAGATGGCAGTACGGGAATCTCCAAGAGAGTACTTGGGAGCGGGAGGCTCAGATGCGTGCTCAGTACCCTCATTGGTTTCCCTAGTTTGATGTATCTTTACGAGGACGTAAAGCCCTGAGGTGGGAGTAATGTAAAGACCCGTAAAATTCAAGGGAAATTTTTTCTTAATTTTCTTTAGAATTTTACAAGAGCGCGGTTTCAGACGGCACCTGATTCCGAGGCCCGGTGTGCCCAGAATCAATTCCCGAAGTTTGGCTTGGGTACGTTCAGTGAACGAACGAGCGGGATTTTCTAACATTTGAACCGGTGCCCGGAATCGAATTCCGAGGGCACCGATGGAACCGTAGCGCCGATATACGCTTAGGAACTCCTGTTCTGGAGTTGCGTTCATGCGAGTGTTGATAATAAAAATTGTGGGTGTTTACTTTGTAATTACACTACAATTTTTATTATTTTACTCTAAGTGATATCTCTTGTTGGAAGTTGGGTAACCACCCAACCTCCCATGGGAGGTTATGAGGGTGGTGGGGCCCACACGAACCCCACCCCTTCATATCCTCTAAAACCCCCTCAACTCCCACTTAATTTATGTTAACTTAAGTTATAAACCTATGACTTAAATGTAATGAGTTAATGAGGTGAGTTGTGTGTGGTTATTGAATTTCAAACCTTTGAAATTCAAAGAGGTTGGGTTGTATGAATAAAATAAGAAAGAGTCTTATTTTATTTTGTTAGAATTTTATCTCCTTGAGAGAGTTTGGAGGTCTTCTTCATCTTCTTCAACCTCGACGAAGAACACGAAGAACGCCGTTCTTCAACGAAGAACTTATTTGCCGAAGAACACGGTTCTTCCGCGACGCCATATCCGCGACGTGACGTTCTTCTTCCACATCATCTCTTCCGCGACGGTTTTCCGCGACGAACGCCATCGACAACGACTCTTCCTACGACGTCAAAGGAATCGACACCGATATTCCACGACTACGTCAACGTGCGACTATCGAGGTAGGGGTTCTTGAGTTCGTTGTTTACATTTTATTTGACATCCCTCAAGTATTTCTAAGCCAATTGATAACAAACTAACGGGAGGAGGCCGGTCCGCACAAACACGGCCGATCCTCCTCCCATCGTGGTTTAGTTTTATTGTGGTTTGAAGCGGGGTAACGCGGTTCCATTGTACCGCGCGAAAAGAATTATTTAAGGCTGGTTTGGGTCACGACGAAGAACCGCGATGCTATAATGCCGCGCCTTTGAGATCGGATGAGACCGCGGCCGGAGTCGGGCCGCGGCGGTGGGGCGCGACGTCGTTACGCTGCACAAATCTTACAAGGACCGAGCAAGAAGGGGCGGCCGGAAAACCGGCCACCGGCGGAAAAAGAAGAACCGCGTCCGGATGGCCACGGCGGAGCACCAAGAGGCGGCCGGCCTCGCCGGCCGCCGGAGATCAGGGAGGCCGCGGCCCTACGGCCACGGCGGAGCAGCCGGGGGCGTCGGCCTTGCCGGCGCCGGAGATCAGGAGGAGCCGCGGCACTTCGGCCGCGGCGGAGAAACCATGGTCGGCCGGCTTCGCCGGCCGCCGGTGTCCAGGAGAGCCGCGGCCATCAGGCCGAGGCATAGCATTGGGAGGCGGCCAGCCGTGCCGGCCGCCGGCTTGCAAAAGAAGCGGGACCCGCAGGTCCCGCGTGTAAAGAAAACGGCCGGCTTAAAGCCGGCCGTGATCCAGTAAATCCGGAGGATTGAAACCCCCGGTTTCCCCTTGAGTCAGCCCCCCCACGTGCGGTGGGGGCCGTTAAAAAAATTGGGGCGCGACATTATGCCGCCCCGCCCCCCGTTTCACACGCTCGGCCGAGCTTCCTCTGGCCACGTGGCCGGGCAGGCCGCCGGGCCGGGCCGGGTCGCGCCTGCCGGGCCGGGTCGTGCCGGGCCGGGTCGACCCGGACCTGGGTCGGGTCGACCGGGTTCGGGCCGACCCGGGGGGGGGGGGGGTCGGACCGGGTCGGCGCGGACCCGGACCCCCCGTTTTCGTGACATCTTCGGTCTTTTGGCCATAACTTGAGCCACAGACCTCCGAATGACGAACCGTCTGCGGCAACACGATCCTTGGATCGAGACGGTCGTTTCAGTATATCGCACTCAAAGTTTCGGATTACTTTGAGTTCGGCCGGGTTGGTTCGTTCACGAAACCAACCGGGCCTTTGGAGCAGAAACGCTCATATCTTGAGCTACGGACATCCGATTGACGTGCCGTCAGCTGTGTTGTGTTCCTCTTAGTGAGACGAATCATTTGGCATACTCCGCCCGAGGTTTGGACGCAGGTGGAGTACGGTCGGGTTGGTTTTTCCTTAAAAACCAACCGGGCCCCGGGGATGAAAATGCCTATAACTCTCAGACCGGGCGTCAGATCGACGCGCTGTCTGTTGCGTTGAGTTCCTGTTGACGATACGGAACTTTTGGATACATCAACTCTGGACTTTGTGACAGTTGATGTATCAGCCTCTCGGCTCGTGGAACGGACCCTCCGAACGAGCTTGCTGTGTGCGGGAACCCTAGTGCTGGCTGCGACTGTTACTGTGACTACTACTGCTACTACTGCTACTGTGACTGCGACGACAACAGTACAGAGATCCTGTGTGGATTCGACGACGACGACTACAGCACTCAGCGATCCTACGTGGATCAGTGCTACAGGTCCTGTGTGGGCCTGATCCTGTGTGGATTCGACGACGACGACTTCAGCACTCAGCGATCCTACGTGGATCAGTGCTACAGGTCCTGTGTGGGCCCGATCCTGTGTGGGTCCGATCCTGTGTGGGTCCTTGCGCTCAGCGGTCCTATGTGAACCAGCGCCTACAGGTCCTGTGTGGGCCCGATCCCGTGTGGGTCTTTTGCGGGGGTTAGTTACCTATCGATCCTTCGTGGGTCCGACGACTTAGATGGATCAATGATCATCTTTATCGTCTTTTGAAGAAGTATACCTGTGTGAGCTGAAACCTATTGCTTTCCGGTGTGGATTGTGTTGTGCAATCCTGTGTGGATTACGTTTTTCTTTCCTGTGTGGATTGTGTTGTGCAATCCTGGGTGGATTACGTTTTGCTTTCCTGTGTGGATTACGTTTTTCTTTCCTGTGTGGAATACGTTTACTTTCCTGTGTGGACTGAGTTGTACTTGGGCTCGGAGGTTGGAGCGTATTTGAATTGATGACTTAGGTATATGTATGGGCATATACCTAAGCAGTGTTGGTTGTTACTTCGTGATTGTACCTTTCTTCGTGGTTTATCCTTTGTGGATTTTGAGAGACCTTCAGGGGTCTCGGGGTCCCTACTGAGTAGCTTATACTCACCCCTGCACGGGCTTTGCCCGCACTACGTTGTGTTGGTTGCAGACGACGGACAGCGTTGACCTTAGCTGAGGCTTGCAGAGCGGGACGGTACCCGGAGGTGGACCACTGGGCGGGACGTGCTCGGAGCGGACGGCGGGACCCGTGGAGCAGAGGAGCTATCTGTACCCACCCTTCAGGTGGGATTTCCAGTGGACAGCTCGGTGTAGCGGCATTTACTTTTCAGTGGCTGTTTTCCCTTTCGAGTTGTACTTTACTTTTAGTTTGGGTTTGTATACTGGCCCATTTACTTTTCCGCACTTTCAGTTGTACTCTGTTCTTGTTTAGTGTTTACTTTCCGCTTGCTTACTCTGTGGTGTTTGTTTACTTTACAAAGGCAATGCCTTCCCTTTTTATAGGGATTTATGCCTTGGTGCTAGTCGCCAGCCCCTGGCCTATGGAAGGCGGGCTTGGGGTAGTCACGGCACGGACCCCGAGGGTGGGTCGTGACAAGTTGATTGATTCTTCAGTGTTTTAAAACCAAGTCTTTGAATGTTATTATATATACAAGAATTCAATAGCTATGAAGAGATTTTACATTGTGATATCAAGGTATAATTGGAAGCTGGAGTTACATATCCATCTCAAGGTTTTGATAAGAAACTAAAGATGGAGTTTAAGGGAAAATCTCAAAACAATGGTGAAAAAAAGATAAATGTTTCCTTATGCTCAAAGTGTGGAAAGAATCATGGTTAAGATTGTCTTAAAGGGACTAGAAAATGTTTCAAGTGTGGAAAATAAGTCCATCAACCAGTTGAGTTCTGAAGTAATGGGGAAAATGTTTCTAATGATGTGAATGGAGAAAGGACTACAGAGAATGCACCACAAAAACATCAATGCTATAAGTGCAATGAAATGAAGAATTATGCTAACCAGCGATATAATACCGAGGATAATGATGATAGAAATCCACAACCTCTTAAGGAAAATGATAAAGTCAAGTCACATGTGATCACTATTGGCGATGTTGAGTATGAAAAAAAATTGTTGGAATGATTAAGTGTTTATGTAATGAGATTTCCAAATAGTGTTGTGGAATCTCATTTGTAGTATTATGGAATATTGGAATATCTATGTATTGGTCTATTATGGTTTTCCATAATTATATGGTACTGGTAACCATGAAAAGTGATTGAAATATTTTTAGGAATAAGATGATACATGCATAATGAAGTGATAATGAGAAAATTAGATGTTTGATAGTATTAATGAGCTCATGACTGATAAAAGGACAAAGTGATATAATGGTTTGAGCATATAGAATTTTTGGTATATTTGGTGTGTGGAAAGAGTTAATTTTGATATAATTCATGTTTTCATTAATGCTCTACGTTAATTCATGTTATTATCATATTCCAAAATAAGACATGATTATGGTATTCAGATGTTTGGAACGTGACAACTAAGAACTGCCATATGAGACATGGGAGACAAATGTAAAGTAAATTTTGTTCACCTCCTCTTAAAGTTTTATATTTTCAGTTTTTGGAAGGATTTTAATGTTATCTATTTATGGATTGTATAATTTATATTCTGGTTGAAGTTTTAAAGATTAATGTATTATCTAACTATAGGTAGACTTATGCATATTTAATAATCTCTGCTTAACTATTTATTGAGACAAATGGAATGAACTATCATTCTATTGTATGATCTAAAAACACTTCAAGAATAAGAAATTCAACATAATTTATTTAAATAAGATATGAAGTAGATATTTTTTAGGGAACAACTAACGATGATATTACACTGAAATCAAGTGATTATTTCTTCTTATGACAAAATTCTTCAACTTTAGGGAAATGATCTAGAAAGCCAAAAATGTTATCCTAGTACCCTCTTTTATGATGAATTATATGGCCCCTTAAATCATCACAAATTTATGGATTTCTATAGATAAATTTCTTCAAACCTTATTATCTGTCACTATCAATCATAACTTGATGGTTAGATTTGTCTTACATATACATGTTTTAACTTCCCACCTATCATCTCTTATGTGGAAAACAAATGATTAGTTTATTTGGGTAACTGTTAAATTTCTAAATTTCCTTTTTAAAATGATGTATTTATATCCCTTTTTATGATGTAGGTTTCCATGAAAGAAAAATTTATGAAGAAAACCATTTATAACCTCGACGAATTTCTAGGGTGAAATTCATTATAAGGGGGTAGAATGTAACACCTTAAGATTTTATGAGATAGATTATTTTTAATTTTTCTGATTTCTTGTGTTTTACACTACACCAATATTAACTTTAGATATACAAAACACTGTATTATCTTGGAGTATATGCTACAATATTATTGTCTTGTGTTGCACATAATTTCAAGTTCTTTTGATAGAATTTATATCACACAACACTGAGTATAGAATTTGTACAATGTATAAATTATCTATGCTTGGATTATGCTATACACATCACCAATGGAAGAATACAATACACTCAACACCGACTTTTCTTGTGTTAAATGCAAGAGCGATCTTCCCAGATATCTTGCATTGTATGCGATACTTAGTTTCACTAAACAATGATATATTATTAAAATATTATTATTTAATGGGATATTAACTAGACATTATGATTAGTATGAACAAAATTTTGAATTTTATATCATTTTAATTCATTTTACACATTTTCTAGAACATAATATGAGAAAAAATCATTTTTTTGGATAAAATAAATACCTTTTCCAAAAATGCAGTTTTACCACCTTTTGATGGCACACCCATTTTAAATCTAGTATTTGGAACATTTTCAAGTTAAATTTTAAAAAATAAAATTCTTATTTGAAATAAGAATATAAAATTTTACTTTAGGATAATTATTGATATTTTTGTGGTAACTTTTATATTTTGATGAGTAGTGAAAATATACTAAATTTTAATTGAAAACAACTTTTTCACTGAAATAATTTATATGGTTAAAATATTTTATTGAATGGTTTTAAAGTATAAATAGAATATATTTTTATATTTTAAGAAAAATTAAGCCATTTTCATTAATTTTACCTTTAATTCATAAGTAAAAACATTTCAATTTTTTTTAATGTTTTAACTTTTAAAAAAAGCCCTATTTTTTCCAGAACATGATTAATTTTAAATTAATTACTGAAAAATCTATGTTTTTAATTTTGGACAATGGATTCCATATTTGGAATCAATATGTCCAAATTATGTTAATGGGATACTTTTATTTTTTGTTTATTATGAATAGTGACTTTGTTAATTATTTTTATTACCATAGTTGTAATAAATCTGGTAATTAAGGGTAAAAATAAGATTACAAAATTTCCATAACACCTTCCAAAATTCTATTTGATGAATAAAAGTCGACCCATAACACCTATGGTTCATAATAGATTTATTTTATGCACTTTTTTCTATAAAAATGATGGGATTATTATTAAAACCTAAGAAAATGACAACATGTCACTCTCTTATATCTTATAAGAAAAATAATTTTAATTTAATTATAAATTTCATACAACATTAAAAGTAAATAGTCACTAAAATTATTATTAAATTATATAAATCATGTAAATTTGTTTATTATTTTTAGATATTAATTAATTATCATTAATGATGACCCAATAGTGATGTAAAAATTATTTTATTAATAGAAATATCAAATAAATGGTTTTAAAAATATCAAAATAAATATCATATGAACTAATTGAAGTTCTCTAAAAATTTATTAGGTGAATATGACAGGTTAGAAGTGTATTAAATACTTTTTTTGAATTTATATTTTGTGATTATTTTATTAAATTTCAAATAAATGACTAGTGTCATAATTGACACTATAGATATTTTATAAAAATAACATTTTATTAAATTATTTTAAAATTAAAAATTGATATTTATAAGATCTATAATTTCATAAAATACCTATTTATGGTCAATTAACACCATATATGAAAATATTTATAACCATTAAACATTTAGAATATTATTATGACAATTAAAATTAAATAGAATAACTAAGTGTTAATTAAAATGATAATTCTTAAATTGACATAAAAAGTTGTCTAAAATTTATTGATTAATGTTATTACAACCCTATAGCATCAAATAATTGAAATTGGGACATTTTGGTGGATTTTATGTGGGGTTTTATTTTATTATAAATTAATATATTTGAGGTTTCGAAAAGTTTTCTTCCCCTCAATTATAAAAGGGAACCTCCTCCCGCCCCTATTCACTCTATTTTGAGCCTTCAATCTCAACCAAAACCTAAAAATTTCTATTAAAAAATTCTCTATTTACCTTCTAGAGGTTATGGTCTTCTCAAAAGACCAACTCTAGTGCCCTAAGAGAAAATTTAAAGGAGTCACATAGAGGAAAAGATAATCTCTTCTATCGATTATTTCAAATTTCTTTCTTATTCTACTTACTATTATTTTGTTTTACATTATAAATTAATAACATAAGTTTCACTCATATAATTATATGTTATTATAAATATTAAATAATCCTATTTCACCTTCTATCCATCCTAAGAGAAATGAAATCTCTTCATGTTCGTACGTATGACTTAATATCTCTACGCCGTGGTGTAATCTGTTTTTTTCACCACCACCTTACTTGGATGGGTATAATGGTGGAAATAATAATTATATATGATTATTATAACATTATACTAATTATGAGTTATTATAAACCATCCACTACAATACCATTCAACATTTATGGGAACGATGTCATCTCTCGTGCGTATGTACGACATACCATCTCCATGATGTGATGTGATTCGTTCTATATAATATTCATTAAACCCTGATTATATAAAAGAATTGGATGAATAAATATTATTTATATTATAATAATATCATTCTTTAAATGATATAACTATAATCTAAAAATAGAAATAAGAACGTTTTTGACAAAACATACTTAAGAATATAAAGCAGTTAATACTCAAATAATAAGTAACAATGAAATGTTACTAACAAACAGATAAAAATATGGTCATAAATGTTATCATAAAAATGATAATGATTCTGGAATAAATCAGCAACATTATTTAAATCATTATACATTAGGTTTAGATACATACAAATCATATCATACCTAAGGCAAGGGATAATTTTTCAATCTCATTTTTATCCGAGATTGTTTATATGTAATATTTAATTGGGAAATATTTATCATCCCTGTTCATGTTTTCAAAAAATAATTTCATAAAATGTTTACTATTGTTATATGTATTTTTCAAGTCATTTTTACCCATTTTGACTTTTACTACATGGTTTGGAAGGAATTTTTCTTACATTTACCATACGAGGTACTTTTTGAATTTTCCAGAAAAAGTACGAGGAGAATGTTATTTTTAATTATTTGGAATGAATAGATTTTTATGGTTTCTTGATTTATTATTTCCATGAAACTTACTTTACATGTTATCATGCTTATTTTCAATTAAATTATTTTCATTTGAAATTTCATGACAGTTTGAGAAAAGAAAATGTTTTTAAAGAAGAAAGGATATTTTCCTTATGAATTAAGCTCAAGTGTTTTATCAAAAAACTTTTTCCATCTAAGATGAAATAGGGTTATATTTATATCCCTATTATTAATATTATTTAATTGTGTTTATGATTGAATTATTAAATCCAATTATCTTTTATGGATTATGTTATGATGGAATGATGTTTTAAGAAACCCTTTTTATTTCTTGGGTTATGTTATAATGAATGATTTATGTTTTGTGGCACATGTAGGAATGATTTCATTATGATATGGGTGGGACCTACCTCCAATTAATTAGGTAAAGATTTATATCTCATGAGATAGGCAAGAAGGGAATGAGAAGTAAATCTGGTTCAATAATGTAGGGATGTAATGACAAGTAAATCTGGTTCAATAATACAAGGATGGAGCGACTATTAAACCCAATTCTGTAATGGAATATATTCACTATGGTGATCTTCGAAACAATTCCTTGGGTACTATCGAAAAGATAATATGGGCTTATTAGTTTTGCACAATTACATGTTTTATGCCAATTCTATCCTATCATGGTTAAGGTACCTTTATGATCTATTCCTTATGTACTGCCAAGATTTATTTCATGACTCAAGATTTTGATTGTTTAAAATTTATGTTCGTGTTTTATGTTCAAATGTTTATGATTTGTTTTATGATCTCCATTTTTACCCTTACTGAGCATTTGAGATCACCCTTTTTATGTTTTCTTTTCCACAAGATATAGAGAAAGGTTTTAGGTAAGAAAACAAAAAGGGAAAGATATTTATTGGAGATTTTTAAGATCTTTGACCAATTTATAAGATTATGTTCCATGTTTCCAAAAGAACTAAACTAATACGGTATTTAGTAGTTTTTTATCGATAATTAAATATTCCACAAAAGTAATGTAATGTAAATGTATGTTATGATTGGGTATCTATAGTCATGGACTCTGTATTGATGTTCACCGAGTTGTATCATTCCACACCCAGTATGGTGGGTGATGACAACTCGAGGGTGAGGTGTTTCGATGATGGTTTACGATACACCATTAAAGTGTAGGTAAAAATCTTCAAGTTAGAGTCATTATTCTAGGTGGTGAACTAGGAGATCATAACAAAGGGAAACTTCATGGACTGGTCGCACTTGACTTGGATGATGGATTCAAGTGACTTCAGTGGTGATGCTTTAAATATTACGAAGTGGGGATGATAGGAGTTCCAACAACGCAGTCCGACCAAGGACTCAAGTAGACCACCTTAGAGTGGATCGTTGATGGTGTGATTTTAGTGTGGGAAACTGGGTCTTGTGTGAACGTAGAGTGATCAGGCACTAAAGGAGTGATAGGCATGTAGGAAGGTTGGGCAACTCAAGAGCTTCTGTAGGAATCCTTCTCACATAGCAGACAATGAGGGACCAAGAAAAACTCAGGGTTCTAAGATCGGGTCAGGAGCTGTACCTGGTGATGATAACTGAGTATATTCTAGACATAGAGTTTATGTAAGAGATAGTGGGACTTAGTAGTGGCGTCTATTTTTAGTGGCTAATTCATCACCAAAGGGAAGCTAGGCTTTAGGAATTTGAGCATCTGGCTAGGTGCATATAGTGGAGCTGTGAGGTGCATAGTAGGATGGGGATCTAGATATGGTTATAGGTACCCCATGGGAATATTTGGGTTTATTTTTTTATTTTGGCATAATTTTTTTAGAGGAATGTCTATTTTGGGTGAAAAAAGTTCACAAGATGCATCTTGGGACTAACCGAATGTTTCTTAGTTGTTTGGAATCTACCCGGATGCATTATATATATGTATATGTATGTATGTATGTATATATGTATGTATGAGTTGTGTGGAATCAAGATTTTTATGTTAGCACTATCGGGTGTGTGTGTTTTGTAGTGCAATGGAATATAGGCATAATTGTGATACATGAAATGTTGACGTATCAAGCACCAAGACCGATTTTGGCATCTATTGAGATACATGGCCTCATAGGTGCCATTTGTGATATGGGCACATGGAAAGAATAGATGCATTGTGTGATTCTAATGGGTTTCAGTTATGAAATAGGAGTTCCTGATGAGGTACATGGATGAAAATGTGTCACAAGAGGTCCTTGGGTCTAGGAATGGCCAATGGACCTTTAGTTTTATTTTATTTTTGGTTTTGGAAGCGACCGGGTTAGGTAAATCCTAAGGTAGGGATTCCTAGAGTTAGTTGAACTATACCATTTTGACTAGGGTAGTCCAGGTTACTTTTAAAGAGATGGGTATATTTGGTACCATTCCATATTTATGGTCTATAGCTTAGGGATGAGCAATGTTAAGGGTGGGAGATTTTAACATCCAGAGTTTTTGGATCAGGTAGAATTCCTTTCCCATTTTTATTTTTTAGATTTGGGTGGATGTTCCAACTCTTTCTTTGGTCAACATAACATAGTTAAAAAACTTTCTATAACCCAATACATTATTTTTAGATAATTCTTAAGGATAAAAAGTTTCATGGTATTTTCTTTAGGTTTTATGTGTTTTAAGGGCCAAAAAACCATTATAGTGTGTGTATATTGAGGTGTATAGTTCGGAAAAGTTATGTGGCCTCCAATGAGAAACCATGTTCCCTCCAAATATTTAGAGAACGATTTAATAAACCATGTAAGTGGGGGTAAACGACCATGCATGAACCTCTGTAGTTTTTAGAATAGGGATAGACATGTCCTTCACAATGTTTTGGAAAACCACACACATTTTACAAGATTAGTGAAACATTATAAGTGCCTACACACAGGCTTAGCACAGTTTAACCTGACTATGCAAGAAAACTATGTGGGGCTTGGATATTAAGCCAGTATGAGCTGCACAATTTGTGTACGATTTTCCAAAACGTGCAGTCACACTATGTGGGATTTTAAAAGTGATAAAATACCATTTTTCCTTTCCATATTTCTATGTCGTACTCATTTTACCACCACCTTTACCCGTGAACATTATTTGGGAGAACCCTTATCCTCCTCTCCTTATTTTTGAGCTGATCATCACATATAAATTTAGTTTCTTGATATATCTACAACAATAGATCCATATGAGAAAGGCTTTAAATCCTCTTTATTTTTTTCATTTTTTCCCTTACCCTACGATGTGATAAATCTATGAGAGAGGATTTACCCTATTTTAGGGTGTTAATATAAAATACCGATTCCATCCAATTTTTTTCTAGTTAGAGTTTATGATTGGATGTGTAAGCATCTCAGATTACAATGTAGGCGGTGATAATCTTTCATGGAGATTTCATGAACATTTTGGGGCTGCATCTTTTAGCGCATCATTTGGTAGTTTGAGGGAGACCCTATAAAGTAAATTTCTTCTTTAAATAATTAATTGGAACCTTTATAGGTTCCTATAGGAATTATCCTCAAGTCTAAAAATTCTTAGAGCTATGTGAGTAACTACGGATCTTAGAAAGATTAGACTGAGGTGTTAATATAAGTTAAATTGAATTATTATTTTTTATTATATTATATTACTGAGATCCGTGGGATCATGAAAGGATTAGCCCAAAGATTGATATGGCACTGACCATCTCAAATTAGATGATATGATTTTCAGGCTGGGCATGACCCGATATATATATTCTGAGTGATATTGATGATTGGTTGGGTGATGCTGTCATCATTGAGGTGACAAGGTTGTTAGGTTACGAGAAAGTATTGTTTGATATTGGATGGTGATGACCATTAGTTTGAGTGACACAATCATAGGGGAATGAGGTTACCGAATTGATGTGTCTTAGTTTCTTTCTTTTTGATTTGCGATCACCTGTGCTGGCCAATGGGCCATTTGGAGTCGTTTTTACATATGATGACACTGTTTATGAGGTGGTATTAACCACTCATCTAGGTAGAGTCCTCTAGTAGATTTTGATTAGGTTTATGGTTAGAGGTTATTACTTTAGAAATCCATGAGGTTGGTGAGGATGCATCATTTGAAAGTGTTGAGATTGTAAGTTGGGGGATGAGGATCACCATAACATAGGTTGTTTATCCTAGGCTATTTTTGGAGAATAGATATCAATATTCCTTAGGGTGCTAGCTGTTGAGCTGAAAATGATAGTATTCAGAGAATATGTATCACTGTGCCTCAGACTTCATGTTATGAGCTGACTGGGTTACATATGAGCTGAGGTCTGTGGGACTAGGTATGTGATTGGCGCGTGCCTTTATGACATAGATGACTTGAAATGGACACGAGATGTCGGTTGGAACATGTTGACAGGTGAAATTATTTGTGGTGGAACCTGAGGGTTCAATTGGACTATTTTACTTTAGGGGATGTCTTGGGCTATAAACTAAGGATCCTCTTCACTATTGTATCCCAGCACTGGGTGAAGCAGGCGATCGCTCCCTTATAGCTGTTGAGCACATGGGAATAGGGTTATTTTTCTGTTTGTGTGTTGTGCTATTTTTTTACTTTTTTGTACACACATACTTTATTGCATATGTGATATTGGAACTCATTGGTGGTGGAATAATAAGAGTATTTCTCACACCATACACCGGCCCTTCAGAACAAGTGTGGATTTTATGGTTTTGTGAGCGGGTAAAGGTTCAGGCTCTAGAGTTGGACATTAGTGTTCAGATGTTTTGAATGGGATGGATGGAAAGGGACATTGAGGTTGCTTTATCAATTAGAGTTACCTTTTTATTTTTTATTTTTATATCTGCATGCTATTATATGTACATACTATGGTTTTCCATTGGCGAATCTTCTAATTATTTATTTTTATGACCTGCTATGTATGCATGTTTTTATTTAGTAGCTAGAAATGGGAAGTTTTTATGTTTAATTAAGAAAATAGTATTGATATTATTTATTTATTATTACTTTTGATGATATTTCTTATACTTACTACATGTGTTGTTTACTGGTCTGGTGTCATTATGGCCTTTTTTTTTCATTACATTATACTAATTAGACTATTATTATATCATATACAGAGGGTATTATATCCACACTAGCACCTCTTTTAATTGTAACTGCTAGTTGGAAACCTTTATAGTTCCGGTAGGTGCGCTTAAGTCCAGTGGAAATTATCTTGTAGCACTATTCGGGTGGCTAAATCGGTCAAGGAACTACAAAAACTTTTCTAAATTCTCTTTTTTATTGATAATAATGACCTTACAACCAAAAATTCTAAAGTAATTAACATTTAGTTTTCTTCCATTCCACATATCAATTGGGATATTACTTAAAAGTGGTCTAATAAAGACTCTATTTTTCATATAACAAGTGGTATTCATAGAATCCACCCTAAAGTAAATTGGGAAATCATACCCATTGAGAATTGTTTAAGAAATCCCTTGAAGAGTTATATTTATTGTTTTTACAACACCATTTTCTTATGGTGTCCTAGGAGTATAAATGTTGTGATTGTATCCATGTTTTTATCAAAGAGATTAAAAGTATTGATTTTTAAAATCAAAAAATGGTCAATTATTAAGGTATTTTTAGAAAGTCGAATATGATTTTATATTTAGTTTTTTATATTTTTAAAAATAAGAACAATATTTACTTTTTTGAGCTGAAAAGAATACAACAGTGTATCTAGAAAATTTATCTACTATAATAGAAGAATATTTCTTCCCATTTATTCTAGAAAATCTAGAGGTTCCAAAAAAGTCCATGTGAACCAACTCTAGTGTTTGAGAAGTTGAAAGTTATTTCTTTGATTTTAAATAGATCTTATGCTACTTTTCTTTCTGACTGGGGTTACATACATTTTTTGGTATTCTAATTTCGGAAGATCCTTGTCGAATACTTTTCTATTTGGATTCCTAAGTGAGTAAAGGTTGTTATTTCCTAGTATACATTTACAAATCCAAGAATATTTATGAAATAAACGTAAATAAGAAATATTTTGACAATCAATGAATTTAAATCAACAACACAAACATTTTCATTATTCAAATTAGTAAAAATTGAAGCATTATTAGAATCATAAATCTTTCAAGAATTTGTTTCAAATTTTACATGAAAACTATTATCATACAACTATGAGATACTAATTATGTTATATTTTAACCCATCAAAAAATAAAACTTTATAGATTAAAATAGTTCTATAATTACCAAATTCACTAATGCCAAAGGATTTTTCTTTTGAATTGCAACTAAAAGTGAAATTTCAACCATCCACATTTAAAAGGTTTTAAAGATCGAGTAGTCCCTAATATTGTTTCTATAACATTCAATATCGATATACCATAATAGTTTACTAGTACCTTTCAATATGGTTTCCAATAATAAAATAAAACAAGAAATGATTTTGGTTCCCATACTTTATTGGGTTTAGAAATGTTAGTAATAATATATTTAGGAATAAAAAGATGTTTAAAAAGTCAGATATAAATAGACTTTATACTTATTTAATTTAAAACATTATTCAGTCTATAAGAATAATAATTTTTTATAGAGTTGGTAGAACAAGGAACAAACTTGTTCTTATAGATTTTTTCTATCCAAGCTGATAAAAAAACCCCTAAGGTATATTTGGGTGTGGTTTCTCTACCAATAATTATTGTAAGGGTTTATATACCATTTGTGAACATTTTTATATTTTTTTAGTTTCTAATTGGATATCTTGAGTTAGTTGTTTTCTCTTAACAACAAATCATTTTTTATTTTCTACAGAAAATCCATATTTAAAACGAGACGAAAAAGCACATTACTTATTTGGAATTTTATATTTATATTTTAGTTCATTGAATGTATCTTCCTGCATATTAAAATACGTAATCAAATACTAATAACTCATGTTTTTCATCATTTTTTAGCTTCATAAATATTTGAGAAATTAACAAAAGGTATTAGGATAATATTGAGTTCCTTAGAAATGTTTTTCATGAAAAACATGTTATCTCTGTCATTTTTTTCTTCTCTACTTGAGACAGAGTCACTTGAACTACCCTAAGAGGTGATCCTTTTGGATTTCATAGACTTAATAATCATTTCCCCTTTTTCCTAAAATCATTTATTATACTTCAATTTAGAACATTCTTACTTTATGTGATATTTTATTTTATATTCATAATAGTCCACTTTACCTGATTGGTTCCCCATCCTCCAGTTTCCTTTTTAGTCACACTTACCTCCATAATTTTTTAATAATTTATTCTTCAGGTATAATTACTTGAATCAACTCTCTTGATGAGACATTTCCTCATCAGTCTATGAAGGCAATTCATCATCAATCGAATTTCTAGCTTTGATATTCTATTCCCTTTTGAGTCATATATTTTGAAGGATACTAAATTTCTCTTAGGTTTATCATATTATTATTTATTAACTTTTATTTCCAAATTATAGAACATAAAATTTAAAATATGTTACTTCAAAGGAATGTTACTTATGTTGCAAGATTCTCTTAGTGAAACTGAGGTTCCTCTCCATCAATCAGGTTAACATCTCATAAGTCGCATCACTTGGTCTTTATCCTATATTTTCTTACCAAGTGAATGAAACCTATTCAAAATATCATTGAAACAAGGATACATATAAAAAAATTTGGATTTATTTTAAAGGTATCATATATAATGATATATATATTTCAGTGCATCTCTTTAATGTTGGAAGTTCATTCATGAGAAATAGCTAGCATGTCTTGTATTTCAAAAGAAATAGGAAATGTAGATATTATGTTAAATTTTTCTAATAATAATTCATAGTATAAATAATTAAAATATTTAAAGTTACTATAATAATAAAAATTAGTTTTATATCTCTATTAGTCCAAATAATCTTTGGGGTTTTCATATTTTTCATTGATTATAATTCAAATATCAAATCCCATGATCACTATATAGATTTTCATCTTGATCTTCCATTGAGAATAAATTTTTCCATTAAAATAAGGATTCCATTTAATTTACTTTCCATTTTGTCTATTATTATCCATAGAGACATAAATTTATAATTGATATAAAATTTTATATCATTTGGGGAAACTAGATCATAATAAAATCTAATTTAAAAATACTTTGATACCAAATGTTGGTCAGAGTGGAACATTCAAGAGTGGATGAATTGAGTTTCCTGTTAAAATTTCTTTTAAAAACTATATAAAAAATACTAAAATTTATTTAAAAATTTTATTTAACAAAAATTATATAATTATATAATTTTTCTGTTGAAACTCTTCTAATAATTTTGAACACAACATAGTTAAAATGTGTTTTGAAAACTTATTTAACTTTTTAAATGGATTTACCGATATCTAAATCCATATATATAAAAATTAAAGTTAACTATAAAATTAGTATTTTTTATATAGTTTTGAAAATAGTATCATGTGCTTTTTAAAAGAGAGGAAACAAAACAAGAAATCACACAATGAAATAAATACAAGACATCTAGTCTCTAGTCAGGTGAAACACACACAGTTTTTAAAAGAGGAACATCATGTTTGATATCATATAAGAGACAAAATAATAAGCTTATAATATAATGTAAAACCCTTATACTTTATGATATATTTATTTTTTAAATAAATTCAATCTCATTGATAGCATGCGATTCATGAAACACATGGTTTAAATGAAACAAGATATCATATTAAAATATTATTATTTAAACATGAACATTATACCTTGGAAATTAAGTTTTTGGGTATTAATATTACTAAATAATTTGAGATAATTATATGGTTTACAGATGAATAAGATAAAATAAATTGTTATCCATTGATTATAAATAAAAAAAGAACAATCTAAAAGGAAAAAAAGAAAAGTTTTCTGAAAAGATATATTTTTCCAAAAGGCGGTTTAATTTCACTTTGTAAACATAATTTAGAATTAATTAAATTTTTTAAAAAAATTTAATAGAAAAAAACATCATTTTTCAAATCTAGATTTAGAAATTATATTTGGGTGAATTATTGATAATATTCATAAAAGAATAATTTTATTTAATGAATAGTGAAAAATACTAATTTTATTGAAAACTGCCTTTTCAATTAAATTATTTATAAAGTTAAATTATATAATTAATTGGTTTTAAAGTTAAATTAGTTCAATAATATTAAAATTTAACTGATTTAGTTCATTTAAATAAATATCATAATGTTTTTTTATAAATTTTTTTTAATCTTTTGAATGTTTTTCTTTGGAAAAATGTTTTTGAGCATCTATGGGTTTAATTTTAAATTGAAACATGCCAATTATATGAATTCAATTTGTAAAAATTGATTACATATTTTGAATAATGATAATTTATATTATATAATAATTTCAACTTAATTTTTTTCATAATAATTAGAAAAATATTAATAAATTAATCAATGTGGTTATGGTTAAAACAAGGTTTTTTGCATTACAAGCGCTTGTGTCAAAATTAACTTCCCACATAAATAGAATTTTTATTGATAAAATGGATGTAATATTTAAAATATATGGGTAAAAATTATCCAATATGTATTATTTTATTTTAGTATTAATGAATAATTTATATATGTTAAAAATATTAGTTACCATAGTGAAAACTAAATTGGTAAAATTAAGTAATTCTTAAAGGCTAAGGAATAATATTTTAAAAACATGTTTTTTATGTTTTATGTATTTCTAGACTATATAATACCTCTAATAAATTATTTATCAATTTTTTAGGCACTTGGGGTGATAGTGACTTCCTATTATTGAATAGTTTTGGGTATATAAAAAAATCTCAATCCTCTCCAATTATAAATAGGAACTTCATCCCCTAAATACTTCACACCTATCAATCCCATTGGGTCAAAATAACCTATAAATAATATCTATTCAACATATTTACCCACATTCCATAGATTATGGTATTCCCAAATACAAACCCCGAGTGTCCCTAAGAATATATACAAAGGAAGTTTCTCTAATAGATGGTAGTTGACCTCACCAATCTCTTTATTTTTATTTATTCTTTTACAACATTAAATTATGTATTAGAAGTTGAAATATAAAAGCACTATTATATTAAATATACTTAAATTATATTATGTTTAATTTATAATATTTATCCATCTTTACATCCATCAAATGGGAATGAAATCATCAATCGTATGTACGGGGGACTACCGCCTCACAAACTGATATAACTCTTTTCCATTAAAACATATCATGGTTGGATATAATGAT
This sequence comes from Viscum album, assembly GCA_963277665.1. NCBI lineage: Eukaryota > Viridiplantae > Streptophyta > Magnoliopsida > Santalales > Viscaceae > Viscum > Viscum album. The sequence continues at coordinate 29,703,210 of OY728137.1, read as the reverse complement.
ATATTTAATATATATATATAATATTTATGATATAATTATACTTATATAGATAAAATATTACATATATATTTTTAAATTCCCTTCCTTTTAAAATACAGTAACACCGCTCGTGTGTATGGTGGACTTCTGCCTTGCGAAACGATGTGATTTATTTTTTACTTATGATTTACATGAAAGGTAATAAAAAAATAATAAATATATTTAATATATATGATATGATATAATTTTTTAAATTTATATATATCATACATTTTCTCACCCTTTCACCCATTAATGGAATGATACCGTCTCCCGTGTGTACGCATGACCTACCATCTCCACGAAGTGATTTGATTAATTTTATACAGAAAATTTTCAAGAATGGATATAAGGATTTATCTAATGAAAAAAATAATATTTATAAAATTAATATCATTTTTGATATTATGTAATTATATCCTATGTACAAGAACTATAACTTTCATGAAAAAACACACATGAAAAAACTTGAAAATTAACACCCAAAAAAATAAAAAAATGAAATATTATTTCTAATTCTGTGGTAAAAATATATAAGATGATATTATATGGTATGTGATATATGAGTTTTATTTTTTAATATTTCTATAATAAACCTATATTTATTATATAATACGTTTAGTAACATATAAAGGAAGTCGATTCTAAAGTAAGGGTTTCTCGTCTTACTTTTATTTCTGTGAGACATATTCCATATTCACAAATTATTTATTATGTGTGGGGTATATAATATGCCTCTGATATGTTATATTAAATATCCATTTAAATTCTTGGTATTTAATGTTTCATTTTATGTTATTTTTTTATGTGGATTATTATTTGGAAGTTACCAAAGTGGTAAGGGTTTATTTCACAATCTCATAATTATTTAGGATTGTTAATGTTTAAGTCTACCTTGGGGGAATTATTTGGTATTCCTATATTAAAGCGAATCTATTTTCATATCCTTACTATATTTATAATCTTTAAAAGTAATAATATTATATTTTATCTCTTTGGTAATTAAAATTATTGAGAAAATATATTTTTGAAAGTAAACATTATTTCTCATTTCGGTCAAAAATGATTTTTCTTCCAAATCCACGTCTTCTAAAAATGTTTTAAATTTTTTTTTTAAAATTATATCAATTATTTATTATATAAATTGTTTACCCGTTTTTTAATTTTTAAAAAATGTTTTTACTATAATTTTCATGTTGTTTTATAAACAATGCTTGTTTGTATTTTATTAAAAATGTAAAAGGAATCATTGTTTTTATGTGTAAAACATGAAAAAGAATTTCTTCCTTTATGAAAACTAACTATTTTAAATATTATTTTACTTTTTTAAAACTGAATTTTCAATGACAATTATTTTCAAAAATATTTTGTGAGCATTTTTTTAAATGGTGATTTTCAAATTGTTGAGGTTATGTTCCTAAATACTCTTTTAAATGAAATTTTTATGGTATTTATATTTATCAATGAAATAAAACCTTTATTGTAATTATGATAAAATGTGGATATGTCACATTGATACTTTCCTTATTATTTATTTGGATAGTTTATGATTTTTTTGAATGGGGATGTACAATTTTATTACCATTCATCATATTACTCTGGATTGTTTAAGTTATATTTATTGATTAAGGTAAGTATTAAAATTTCACATGTTAGTTTTTAAATATTAATTTTTCATGTTGATTATGATTCACCCATTTCATATGATTAACTAATTGTAATTATTAAGTGAATGTTGATTCTGGATAATATATAGCCTCTCGATGCATATAAAGGTCTCATAAGAGAAATAAATTGGCCAAATTAAATGGGTTTTTACCCATAGTTTTAAACTATCATTTGAAATGCCTTGATAGTGTGTTTTAGATGTATGGTATTATATATTCCCTCATTATAATATTAGTTATTTATGTCCATGTGATTATTCAATTATATAGAATTTCCATGGATATGTTTCAATCTCATGTGATTATTTATATGTCTTTATATTGTCATCCTTTATTACTACCACATTATGATCAAGTTATTGTTTAAATAACATGTGTTTCAATTATTCACCTTTCAAAATTGATTATTATTATTTATCAATGATAGCTTTCATCATATGCATACCCTTTCCAAGCATCTGAGATCACTCCATTATTATTTTTTATATTCTTGAAGATACCAGGAAGTGTTTTTTGATTGATATCCAAGGATATGATAAAGGGAACAATGTAATTATAAAAAAACCCATGGTGTGTTTATGATTTTAAAATGTAATGTAAATTTCTATTATGTTCCAAGTTTATCAAGACAATTAAACTATTAAGTTCTTTGTGATGTGATTTCATGTAACACCCCAATATTTCATAGTACATTATCTCTTCAAAGAAATTAAATAATTTGTGTTACACATAACACCAAGTTCTAGCACACCATGACATACCAAACTAGTCGTTTAAAAAGCAGTAATGAATAATATTAAATGAATTTTGAATTTTCTATACTCCATATAATTTTATAATCCAAATTATGCATTTCTTAGACATAATATATGAACAAATTCATTTTTTTCACATAAAAGAAGTATTTTTCAAAAAATGTAATTTCACGACCTTTTAAGGGAGAACCTTTTTAAAAGCCAGTATTTGAAACTTTTATATATTCAATTTAATGAAATTAAATTATTCTAATGAACCGGGACATAAAAATTAAGTTTGGTTAAATTTTTGGTAATTTTTTTATAACATTCATATTTTTATGAATAGTGAAAAATACTAAATTTTAATTGAAAACTACATTTTTAATCAAAATAAATTTTAATGTTAAATTATAAATTTGAGTGGTTTTAAATTATCATTAGATTATATTTTTATCATTTAATATAATTTAGGTAATTGTATGTAATTTCATATTTAAACTGGACATAAACAACTGTCAATCTTTTGATAGTTATTATTTCTTAAAAACACGCTTTTTGTATTGAAAACATGAATTAATTTTAAATTAATTTTTCCAGCATTGTGTTTTGAATTTGGAAAAATGGATTCAATATTTGGAATCATGAGGTCAAAATTTTTTAAATAGGTAATTGTTTTTTTAGATATTATGAATATATACCTAAGTAAATATTTTATTTACCATGGTTAAAGGGTAAATGTCGTAAATAAGGGTAAACAAATATTATTATAATAATACTAAATTACCCAAACATGTGTTATATTCATATTTGTTGATAAATTTCTTACTATGGTCATCTTGTGTCTATTTTGGGACCACATAAAACCACTTGAGATTTATAATTACACTTTTTATTAATTAATTTAAAGTAAAGAAAAAAATGACATAAACATATATCTTTTTGTAAAACAATATTTACAAGGTGTTATATAAGTTATCTTTATATCTATAAATATTAATTTTAAATATAAAAATATTTCCTACCTCATGGTCTTTTTTTATAATTTTTAGACATCAAATAAATAAAATTATTTATGACACAATAATGATGAAGTGTTTACCTCATTAATGAATGACTTAAATAAATGAGATTATAAAAATTGAAAAAATATCCAAAACCTGTCCAATCCTTATTTGTTAATTTTATTCCAAACATTATTAATCTTATATTCTACTTTAATTAGTTTTTTATCTATAGAAACTAAAAATCATTAAGTAATAAAATAATATTTTCAAACTTTCTAAAGAGCTCCTCCTCCACCTTATAAAAAGACCTCACCTCTAACCTATTTATCACACCTATCAAGACCCTTGGATCATTAAACTTCTTCCCAATTAAGTTCCCTACATCCCTATCTTCTTCCTAAAATACTTGACATAGGCAGAAGGCACTTCCACAAAGCCTTTTGTTTCAAACCAAAGGGATTATCGTGATTTAAAGGTAACATCTCCTCTTAAGTTAGTTTATTTTATTTTACTTCTCCAACCCGCTAAATTGTCTTTATTCATTTCTTTTATAAGAAAACTAGTATCCTCAATATACTAGGTTGTTTTTATGCAAAGTATTTTAACTAAACTTACATACACCTCAATCTAATGGGTATAGAACATAATGTTTCTATGGACGACGAACTACTTTCTCATGAAATGATGATTGTTCAATATTCTATTACCACCTCTTATGGTGGAAATTATGATGACACTGTAATTATATATGTTCTTTATGATATTTATTTTATCTATAAGCATCTTAAATTATATTTCATAGAATACTCGTATTCTTTTCTTGTTTTATATATATGATAATTTCATTTGAGGAAGTGCGGACTACCGCCCCCTCAGAGTGTTATGACTCATTCATACCATAAATGGAACATATAAAGGATGGTGTTAATGATCATATGTAATATATAAAATATTATATTAAACTTTAATAATAATATACGTATATATCATTTGGTTTTATTTCCTTTTAAAAAAAATTGGATGTAGCGTTCGTGCGTACGTACAGATTATCGTCTCCACGAACACAATGAGATTCATTCCCCATCGTAACCATTCAAGAATAATTTTTATTTGATTATTAAAAATAATATTTAAGAACATAATATAATTCTGGATACAAATCAAATACATCCTATCCATAAAAAACATGACTTACGTAACAATAAACATATAATGGAAAATGAATCAGTTAACACCCGAAACAATGATACTACTAAAATATTATTAATAAAGCAATATTAGAAGATAATATATGATATCATATTTATGTATTTAGTTATTTTATAATTTAATAATGATTATTTAACTACCATACAGGAGGTTAACATACCCTCAACCAAGGAAAAGTACAAGGTAAGAGTTAATTTCACAATCTCTTTATTATCTAAGGTTGTTTTAAAGTAAGTATCTACTAGGACATCTTTATCATCCACATCCGTGTTTCTTGAAAATGTATTTCAATTTTTGTCACTATTTACTTGATTGTGGGTTAAAGTCATTTATACCCTTATTTGAATTTATATGTTTTGAAAGGAATCTTTCCATCATTTTCTAAACAAGGTACTTTATGACCTTTTCTACAAAATTAAGGTAAGAATAACTTTTTAACTAATACAGCATGTGTGGATATTTTCCTCCTTTATAACATCATCAAATATTTCCTTACAATATTATAAGAATCTTTTCAAAATAAATATTTTATTTTATAATTATGTGACACTTAAATGAATTCAAAATAGAAAGATATATTTCTCTCAAATAATTTTGATTTCATCTATGTCAACATCCTTTGATAAATTTTACACTTGTTTGATGTTGAATTATTATGATAAAAATATTCCATATTGTATTTAAGGTTTTATGATATGTTCGACTGTGGATGTGTTATTTTTATACCATTAATGGTTTATGGTTAAAGTATTGACATTTTGTATGCTAGTTTTAATACAAATGTTTATGTAATGTTTCAACCTTTTCATACGAGGAATGTATTGGACTTAGTAATTGACAGGTGGAACCCGCTATAGCTCCTCGGTGCATCAGTAGGTCTCATGAGACAATTAGACATGGAATTGGCTGAGGCCTTTCCAAATTTGATATATGGTTTTGGCCGAGGCCTTAATCATTTTTAGACATCTTGGTCGAGGCCTTGACAAAACGTTTTAGAATGTTCGACATTATACATTTCCTCATTATGAAAATAATATTGATGGTTTATGTGGTTATTTGACTAGTAGAATACCCATGACTATGTTTTATTATGGAATTATTTACCCATCTCATATTCGAGCCATAAAGTGTTCATGTTTCTTATTTTTAAAGGCATGCATTTTCAATTATTCACCATGCCTAATGTTTATGTTATCTTCTGCTGTTTTTCTTAATCGTACCGAGCATTTGAGACCACCCTTTCTTACATTTTATTTTAATAGGATATGGAGAAGTATGAAATTACTGACCTAAATGGATAGTCTAAGGGATTTTAATGTGGTAAATGGATACAATTTTGCTGTTGTTTTTAATTTTATAATGTAATGTAACGTTCTGGTATGTAATATATTTTCCAAGACTATTAAACTGATCAATATTTCGAGACATATTTCCTTTTATCATGCTAATTTATTAAAATAATGCACCGAATCTGGGTAACTGGGGAGGGACGTTATAGTTGGTATCAAAGGAAGTTTATAAATAACATTGGAAACTAGATTTAGATAAAATATGGTTAGAAAACATTACCCTAAGATAGACTTGGAGGATTAGTATAGAAGAACTTTCTAGAATTTTAGTAATGTAGAGATTTTTTGTATTTACAAGAAATACATCCCGATCTGGATACGAGTATGTAGAGGCAGCTCTCGAAAAGATATACCTAGGAGTGAAAACTCTGACAAGGAGTTTTGGGCTTGACCTAGGGTATCCTGGTACACGACAATGGGCCTTGCTGCACTATTGTTTACGACAATCCTAGGGGATATGCATAGGATAATTCACATTTTCTTTATAATCCATTATGAAGGATTTAAGAGTAAATACTTCCTCAAAAAAATTTGTTTTTTGATTATAGATTATATGCATAATCTTTTCAATTTACGTTAGGTATTTTACAAGTCTGGAATTATGTATAGAAATTCAAACAATAACATAGTGTATTCCATTGTTTAGAAATGGCGCCTAGTAAAAGGAATGAGAATTCTAGAAATACACATGATCCAAAGAATAAGAAGTATTACATATTTCATGGTATTAACCCAAAATTTATAGAAGAAATAGTCTCCTATGTATTATCTTCATATGAAGAAATTTTATCATGTGTCAATAAGTTAAGTAAAGAATTCTCTGAGTCCTATGGATTTAAAGGGAAGCTAGAGAAGAAAAGGATGGTAGAAAGAAATATGGATAAAAGGAATAAGGGAAAGAAGGATTTTCCCATTTTGATAAATGTGGAGAGAATAACCTCGGTAAATTATTGAAGGGAATGAGAGTTTTTTATAACTGTGGAGAAAAAGGACACCAATTACATGATTTAAAGGGTAAGAAAAAGGTTTCAAGTGTACAAATCTTCATCTGCAAGGAGTTGGAACACTACACGAATCAATGTCACAATCATCAGAGTATAATGCAAATGACACTGTTGGATAATAATCAAGTTATGATATTGCCACAGATGAATTGTAAGGACTAGTTTTCTTATGTTGATATTAAAGAATTATGTCATTTGAGTGTTGTATCAATGATGTACTGGTTATAATAATTATGGAGTATATAATGATTGTACTGTAGTACTATTTTATTAAGCATCTGAGATAGTGTGGTACCATGAAAAGTGACTCAATAGTAAGTTAAACTTTTTTGGAAAATACATGGTTTAAGGAAAGATAAAATTTAATATGATCCTGATACTATGGTATTGATTTTGTAATAAGAGATGATTTATTTAGATAAATTATATTCGATATTATTGACAACATTGTAACTAACTAATGGTTTTTTATTCAATCATGTTTGGTGATTACAAATTTTTTGGATTTTAGGAGTATATCCAGTATTCTATGATTTATAGAAGGAATAAAAAAGTACATTCCTATTCAAATATTGTTTTCAAGAAATTCATTTTATTACCACATTTTAAGAGAATACACGATAAAGTTATTCACTTGTATATTATGTGGCATTCCTTATAAATTTTGGTCTGTGAGTTAGAAAAGAAGTATTGTGGATAAGTTTAAAAGTTGGAATATATTGAGTTTGATATTGGATAATATTTTTAAGGTTAAATATTTTCTTGAGATTATTTTTGGATTATCATAAAAAGGACAACTTGGATGTCGGGTGACAACCCGTCACGTCCGGCAAGGCCACGAGACTTGAACCCGCAACCGAAGGGCGACAAGGGTACATCACCAACCAATAGACTACGTTTTGTCCTATTTTTTATAATGTAGTTTTTTTAAATAGTTTGAGAAATGAATTATAAATTAATTATTTCTGGAACCCTATACAATTAGGATAGATAGAATATTTTTGAATTCTTTTAACTTTTTGAGTGAAAGATGAGTTTGTGGTAGGAATTAGATGAAGGAAGAAACTCTACTTGTCAAGTATATATATATATATATATTTCGTCTTATTATATGAATGAATTAATTCTCAAACTTTAGTGAAGGGAGCTCAAAACCCAAAATGTGTTATCCTAATACCTTATGTTTTGTTGTACTGATTATATTTTAAATCATCATATATTGATGGCTTTAAGGACCTCAATTTTACACATGTTTGATTAATGACCTCAGTCACTCCCAATAAATATTTAAGTTTTTCCAAAATTATGTGTCTCTAATTTCCACCAATGTTCAACTAATCGAGATCATAATTTTATGGTGACTTGTTTATTTCTCTTTCACTCTTATTAAGACTAAATTTCATTAACCTAATTGCTGATGTGGGTTTTCCACAATGGTGTTTTTCAATTTTTAACCTTTTATTTTCATAGAAAAATTTCAAATTGTGAGGAATCGATTTATTGAAGGAGGGGATAATGTAACACCCAAAGATTTCATACTATGTTATCTCTTCAAAGAAATTCAATAAAATGCGCTACACGCAACACCGAGTTAGAGCGCACCAAGACTTACCAAACTAGCCGTTCAAAAAGTGGTTATGAATAGTATTAAATGAATTTTAAATTTTATACACACCATATAATTTTAGAATCAATATTAGGTGTTTCTTAGACATAATATAAGAACAAATTAATATTTTTTTTAAATAAAAGATGTATTTTTCAAAAAAGGCAATTTTACTAGTTTTTAATGGAAAACATTTTTTTGAGAAAAATCATCATGGGGGATCTTAAATTAAGAAAGTTAATATATTAAAAAATTCAGAATAAAGGAATTTTACATTAGTCCTTAGTAAGAAGAGGATCCATTTCATTAGGAATAGTGTTGCTGTGTATGCTCCCTTCTTCCCACACCCCTTTGTTTGGAAGTCCGTCTGCAATGTGATTCGCCTACTGGAAGATGTGTGTGATAAAGTAGTTCAGAGAAGAGATCTTGTCAATATAATTTATCTAATTACCTGCCAATTTCCATGATAGTCTTGTTTGACCCATCCTTATTTCACGAACCACCATGGCCTAGTCATATTCAAAACAAATTTTGTTCCAACGTTGTCGACAAGCGATGTCCACTGCGCTTATGAGTGCCATCATTTCAGCTTCCAATGCTATAGCAATACCACAAGTACCATAGCTACACATCACAACCTCCCCATATTGATCCCTAAAAATAACCCTGAAACCTGAGGGTCCCGGGTTTCCTTTGGTTTATCTAATTACATGCCAGTTTCCATGATAGTCTTGTTTGACCCATCCTAATTTCACGAACCACCATGGCCGAGTCACATTCAAACCAAATTTTGTTCCAATGTCGTCGACAAGCGATGTCCACTACGCTTATGAGTGCCATCATTTCAGCTTCCAATGCTGTAGCAATACCACAAGTACCATAGCTACACATCACTACCTCCCCATATTGATCCCTGTAAATAACCCTAAAACCTGAGGGTCCCGGGTATCCTTTTGAAGCCCCATACGTGTTACATTTTAACCATCCAATGAAGGGGGAATTCCATATCACCTCCATCATACCACTTGTCTTGGGATAGTAACCTGCAACCTTTAGGCGCCTGAGAATCATAAACTCTCTGACCGAGGTGTTAAAATTCTCATTAATCAGTGAATTAGAATTTTGGATGGCCATAAAAATACTACTAATTGCAGTGGCTTCATGAAATCTTGCATGACTATGAACAGAGTTATTGCGAGCCCTCCAAATAGCATGTAATAGTTCAGCACATGCGACCTAGAACAAAGCACTAACTTGTTTGGATTGCTGGAATTCATGAAGATTCTTTATAAACTATGTAACAGAGTGATTATTGGGGGATTCTAGCTCAAATTTTTTTAGAACCATGTTCCACAGAGATGAGGCCATGTTGCAGGACAGAAATAAGTGTTCTAAATCTTCTCTATGCTGACCACAAAGAGAGCATCTCAAGCAAAAAGAAATTCCAAGCCTCTGAATGTTCACCTCCATTGGAACATTATTGTGATAAAGTCTCCTGATTAGTGCAAATCTAGAGGGAAGCAACCATTTTTTTTCCAATGCACTAATCCAACATGTCTCACCCTGCATCATGTGTTTGTAGAAATTTTTGGATTTTAGGAGTCCATCTTGAGACCCTTCCCATAGCAGCATGTCCTCATGTTTGATAAAGTCGTATTTATCAATAATTGAGGCAATGTCTTCTGGAATTTCAACCCTGTGTTGAAACTGGTCTTTGATGGAGCTCTTACTGTCAATGTTCTGCTCCTCATTGTTTAATCTTTTAATAAGTTATGTGACCGTCCAGTTGGTGGTTCAGAATTTTATACTTGAGTCTGCATTGACCACCCATCGTGAGTGTTTCATGACTGTGCTGAACACCATTCTCAGGCCAGGCCAGATTGAAGAGTCCAATTATTTATGCTTCCCATTAATAAGCCTTTAAATAATTCTTCTCCGTAGGAACTCAAGAGAGGCATAGCTTCTACGAATAATATTCTAGATGAATTTGGATTGTAACACCTGATTAAAGCAGTTTAGGTTCTTAATTCTGAGCCCTCCCTTCTTGATATACAGGCATCATGTGCTCCATTTAGCAGTGATGAGTTTTTTTCCAACACATTTCCACTCCATAAAATGTTCTTCATCATGGAATTGATTTATTTCACAACATAGAAAGGCCACATATAAACCATGAGAGAGTAAACCAGTTTTGAGATTACCACATGTTTTACAAGACATATTCATCCTTCCATTGATAGAGAATTTCCCTTCCAAGACGCAAGATTTATCCTTATCTATGATAAATCCTGTGCAAAGTGGGAGGCCCGGGGTTTTCCACAAAACATAGGAAAACCAAGATATATAAAAGTTATTTCTCCCTCTCTGAGACCAAGGTAATTAATTAGCTGGGTCTTCCTTATCGCTGTTATATTTTTGCCAATGTAAATAAAGGATTTTTTCCAGTTTATTTCTTTCCCAGACACCTTATCATAATGTAAGAGTGCTTCTCTCAAATTATTTATGTTATTTCTCTCCCCCTGCATAAAGATGACAATATCATCAGAAAAAAATAAATGAGAGGGAGCAGAGAGACTACTATTCACTTTGATGTTTGCAAGTTTCCCATTTTCCAGCATGTTGGTAAGGATTCTGCTTAGGTAATCCTCATCTATTGCAAAAATAATTGCAGAGAGTAGATCAACCTGTCTCACCCCCCTTGAACAGGTGAAATATCCTATCAGTGTCACATTAACCATAATTGAGATGTGGGAAGATTCCATCAAATTTGTAATCCATTGAACAAAAACCTCACTGAATCCGAAGCTGAGGAGAATCTATTTAATAAAGCCCCAGTCCATTTTATCAAAATCCTTTCATATGTGAAGCTTCAAAGCCACATTCCCACCCCACGTTTTATTCCTTAGAAGATTAAATCATTCTGAGACTGTGAGCAGGCAGTCCTGTATATTCCTACCTTTAATGAAACCAAACCGGTTCTAGGAAATAATTTTTTCAGTCACCCGAGCAAGTCTAAATTTTAATTGAAAACAACTTTTTTAATCCAAATAATTTATAGTGTTAAATTATACATTTGAGTGGTTTTAAAGTATCATTAGATAATATTTTTATCATTTAATATAATTTATGTCATTATATGTAATTTCACATTTAAACTGGACATAAAGAAGTGTCAATCTTTTGATAGTTATTATTTCTTAAAATCAAGCTTTTTATTTTCACAACGGGAATTACTTTTAAATTAATTTCAGCCACCTCTGTGTTTTGAATTTTGAAAAATAGATTCTATATTTGGAATCAATATTTCCATATTGTGTAAATAGGTAACTTTTATTTTTAGAAATTATGAATATTTACTTCAGTAAGTATTTATTTACTATGGTTATAGGGTAAATCTGGTAAATAAGGGTAAAAAAATATTATTATAATAATATTAAATTACACTAACAAGCATCCTATTCCTATTGGTTGATACATTTCTGACCATGGACATCCTTGGCTAGATTTTGGGACCACATGGATCCACTTGACAGCGACAATGACACTTTATATTAATTAATTTAAAGTAAAGACAAAAATGACATAAACATAAATCTTTTAGTAAAACAGTTTTTACAAGGGTTTATATAAGTTATCTTGTCGACTATATATATTAACTTAAAATATAAAAATATTTCATACATCATGGTATTTTTCTAATAATTTTTATACATTAAATACATAAATTTATTTATGACACAATAATGATCCAGTGTTTACCTCATTAATGAATGATTTAAATAAATGAGATTATAAAAATTTAAAAAATATCCAATTACTATATAATTCTTATTAGATGATTATATTTCTAACACGAGTCATCTTATATATTACTTTAATGAGTTCTGGTCTTTTAGAAACCAAAAATATTTATATAATAAAATAATATTTTCAAAATTTCCAAAAGAGCACCTCCTCCCCTCTATATAAATCCCTCACCTATAACCCATTTCTCACACCTCTGAAGCACCTTGGATCATCCAAATTCTACCCAATTAATGTCACTATATCCATATATTTCTCCAAGAAGCCTAACCTTAGGCATAAGGAACATCAAGGAAGCCTTTTGATTCAAACCAAAGGGAGTTACCCGATTTAAATGTAACATCTCCTCTTAAGTTATTTTCTTTTATTTTACTTCTCCGACACCCTAAAATCTATTTATTCATATCTTTTATAACAACACTAGTATCCTCAATATACTAGGTTGTTTTTATGAGAAGTATTTGAACTAAACTTACACACACCTCTATCTAATGGGTATAGAACATAATGTTTCTGTGGACGGAAAACTACTAACTCACAAAATGAGAATTATTCAATCTTCTAAAACCACCTCTTATAGTGGCCATTATGATGAAAATGTAATTATATATGATATATATGATATTTATTTTATATATAAGCTTCTTTAATTCTATTTTATAGAATAAATTTATTATTTTTATGTTGTATATATTTGATATTTTCATTTGAGGAAGTGCAGACTACCACCCCCTCAAAGTGATATGACTCGTTCATACCATACATGGAAGGTATAAAGGATGGTGCTAATGAAATTACGTAAATATAAAAAATGTTATATTATTCTGGAATAATAAAATACCTACGTATCATTTGGTTTCCTTTCCTTTTAAAATAAAAAAATGTTAGTAGCGTTCGTGTGTGCGTACGAATTACCGTCTCCACGAACGCGATGAGATTCATTCCCCATCATAACCATTTAGGAATAATTTTCATTTGATCATTAAAAATAATATTTAAGAACATAATATAATTATGGGTATGAATCAAATACACCCCATCCATAACAACATGAATTACGTAACAAAACATATAAAGGAAAACGAATTCGTTAACACCCAAAATAATGATACTACTAAAATATTATTAATAATTAAATATTAGAATATCATATATGATATCATATTTATGTATAGATCTCTTTTATAAATTAATAAAAATTATTTAACTATTATATAGGAGGTTAATGTACCCTCAACCAAATAAAAGTACAAGTTAAGGGTTAATTTCACAATCTCTTTATTATCTGAGGTTGTTTTTATGTAAGTATCTATTGGGACCTCTTTATCATTCACATATGTGTTTCTTAAAAATTTATTTCAAAATATTTTTTTACTATTTATCAAAATATGGGTTAAAATAATTTATACCCTTATTTGACCTTATATGTTTTGAAAGGAATCTTTCCATCATTTTCCAAACAAGGTACTTTATGATCTTTTTGACAAAATTAAGGTAAGAATTTATTTTTAACTTATATGGAAGGTGCAGTTTTTTTCCATCGTTATAACATAATCGAATATTCACTTACAATATTATAAGAATATTTTCAAAATAAATTTTTTCTTTTATAATTATGTGACTCATAAATGATTTCAAAATAGAATGAGATATTTCTCTCAAATAGTTTTTATTTAAACTATGCCAACATACTTTACTAAATTTTACACTTGTTTGAAGTTGATTTATTACGATAAAAATCTTCCATATTGTATTTAAGGTTTAGGGATATGTTTTATTGTGTATGTGTTATTTTTATAGCATTCATGGTTTATGGTTAACGTATTGACATTTCGTATTTTAATTTTAATATGAATGTTTATGTTATGTTTCTACATTTTAATAAAAAAATGTATTGGACTTAGTTGGTGATGGGTGGAGCCTGCTATAGCTCCTATGTGCATTGGTAGGTCTCATAAGACAATTAGACATGGAATTGATAGAAGAATTTCCCAATTTGATATTTGGTTTTGGCCGAGGCCTTAATCATTGCTAGACGTCTTGGCCGAGGCCTTGACAAAATGTTTTAGAATGTCCTGTATTATACATTCTTTAATTATGAAAAAAAATATTGATGGTTCATGTGGTTATTTGACTAGTAGAAAATACCCATGACTATGTTTTATTTTAGAATTATTTACCCAGATCATATTCCTTTTATAAAGTGTTCTTGTTTTTTATTTGTAATGGAATGTGTTTCCAATTATTCACCATGCCTAATGTTTATGTTATCTTCCACTGTTCTGCTTACTCTTACTAAGCGTTTGAGCTCACCCTCTCTTATGTTTCATTTTCCCAGGATATGAAGAAGTATATTATGACTTACCTGTAGAGATAGTCTAAGGGATACGAATGTGGTCAATGGAGACAACGTTGTTCTTGTTTTTCATTTTATAATGTAATGTAATGTTCATGTATGTAATATACTTTCCAATACTACAAAATAGATCACTACTTCAGGAATTGATTCCTTGTATCATTCCAATGTATTAAAATAATGCACTGACTCTGGGTAACTGAGGCCGGGGCATTACATTTCATGTATCTGGTGCCAAGGTAATAAAGTAGACAATAGGTCTGAGTAACTATTATTGGGGTATCTATACAGAGACTTAGTCCTATCCGCTTGTAAATCACTAACCATAATCAATTTTATCAAAGAATAAAAGGATCCATAATCTATATTGAGTTGTAAAAAATAAATATCTCACAAGGCTTTACATGCTACATGAACCCTTTTCTGTAGTTGTATGTGTCAGAAATAGAATACTAATAACTGGAAATTTGTAGTCAAGGCCACATAACCTCTTCCATAGTTCTACATGAGATCACAATAATAATGAAATAAAAGGGAGTGTATAACACTCTCTAATATAGTATAGGGGTATATATTTATAGATAAAATCATTAAAAAATAGTTAATTAGTTAATCTATTAAAAAAAATAGAAAATAAAAGAAAATGAGTGTATTTGAGGCAGCCCAGTCTGATCAGATTTAGTTGGTTTGGATTTCATTAATTTTTATTTGGAAGGGCTCAACCATGTTTTCAGAGATTTTTTTTGAAAATAGAGTGTCGTAGAGTGTTTTGAACGAATCTTTATGTAATAGAATATCTCATAGGCACCCACATATGTTCCACTACTATTCTATATTTGTAACACTGCTTCTTCCACAATAGGTTCTTCTTCTTAAAGAGAACCTCATCTCAAATTATCCATTGAGGACTATTCATTGCCACCTTAGGTACATTGGATCTAAAATTAATGCACCAAAATATAGTTGTTGAAAATTTAAAAATACTCCACTACTTATGTAACAACCCATTAAATTCTTGGTATGTAAACTTTAAAAACAATTCAGGGTTTTTTTCCATTGTCTCAAAATGGTTGAGGAGGATTTCAGATGATACAATTGATGGTGAAGTCATAGATTTGTTGGATTATAAGAAAAACCCTACTTGTTCTACAGTATTTTGGGGATTTACACTCTATGTAAAATGGTTAAATGATGTTTAAATTCTAAAATAATAACCATTACATCTTTATTAAAAGTTTATGGGGTTTTCAGTGTTTTAAGATTTTCAATTACACATTGTGTAATTAGGTTACACGTTGTGTGAAGTCTTGATAGTTATTTTTTAATTGGAATAATGACTTGTTTTTCTTTTTATACTCTATAGTTTTAATTTCTCTCTCCTCAAGAGCCATTCCCAGGAAATTTTAGAACCCTCAAATCCTTTTGGGTTGTTTTTATTGTCAACTAATTGTCATTTTTGTTGTAGTGTGACTCACCGGGTAAGTGTTCTCCCAGTCTCTTCATCTCTTTCAGTTTTCTTCCTTGTAGTTTGGTAGATCATCTAGGGATTGATGGATCTAAACTTCATGTTTCTAATTTTTTTTATAGTTTGAGTTCTTAGATATTATGAACCTTTGTTCTTGTTGGCGGGTTCTATTGTGGGATTTGTGTTTCCATGAGAAGGGAAGGTGGTCTTGTTGTGAAGGAAAAATTTGATTATCCATGAGTTGATTGTTTTAAATTCAACAATTTTATTTAATTTCAATTAGTTGAACTGCATTCAATTGGTTTGTTGAAAGAAAATTCCATTGTATTGAGGAATTTGAATGTGAAATTGAATTTCTGGCACTAAATTGAAGAAAATCCCCAATTTGGTAGAATTGTGGTGTGTTTGAAAAATTTATGGAAAATTTTGGAATTTAAGTTATTGAATTTAGTTTATTAAAATGATTTTTTGAAATTGATTTCAAAGTTGTATTTGATAAAATGGCTTGAAATGTTTTTATAGATACCCACTAGTTCTAAAGAGGAAAAGGCATGGTTTTGATTAAAAACATATGTTTTGGATTTTAAATGTAAAATTAGAAATTTTGAAATGAGGGAATGGAATAAATTGTATGTTGAACAGTTTAAAACAATTTCCATTATTTTAGTTCTATAGAACACATAAACCTAGGTAGTTAGTGAGTTATTGGGATAAATCCCTTTTTATGCTTTACATCTAAAACAAAACCTAGTACAGTAGGTCACATAACCAATGTGATGGGGATGAGTCACCATTGGATAGTGTCTGAGGGATGTATGTATAAACATATTTCTATGATCACCTTTGAGTGAGTGAGGATCTCATAGCCTAGAACTATTGTCCATTTTGAAAGATGAACATATTCCTTACTTTTTCATATATGAGAGAGAAATGTGTTCCAATATATGTAACCTATTATACATGACTGTATAAACTAATTTATATAATTTTTTTTGAGTCCATTTTTTAAAGTATTTCCATCATTTGAATTGTAGAGAATGAAAATATTTAATTATTCTATAAACTTCCATACTTGTTTATATAAATATTAGAGATTCAATTGGTTAACTAAATATTTGAAAATTATTATGGAATCCTTGGAGAGTCCCCACTAGGATTTTTTCTCACACCCTACCAGTGCCTTCGATTGTTTTTATATTATCTTCTTCTTAGTTCGATGAGGGACAATGAGCTACTTGGAGGTCATATCTATTGATCCTTGGGTCCTGTAGAGTAGAATCCATTGGTACATGGGTAGTTTTTCCTATTTTTATGTTAATTTTTTGTAGAAATTTGGGTTTTCATACCTATTTATCTTCTGGTATAGTTATACCTAAGGATTTTCTTTTGCACACATACTAACTTCTTTATCTTCATCTGAAATTTTTGTGGAAAAAATATTTTCCACTATCATTTTTTATGAGGTAAGGTTCAAGTCACCAACCCATAAGGATCAGGAAGTCTCTTCAGGCAAAGTCAGGAATGGCTTAGTTATCTAGTTACCAAGATACTAGGGGTGGCTTTTAAAAAAGTGGTATCAAAGCTACAATTTAAGCTTTTTTCCCCAATGTTAGTATGCATTTGCATATTATTATAGATACTTTAGTGGTAGTTATGATTGAGTTCCTAGATAGATATCACCAAAAAGAACCTTAATTCATCAGAGGTGGTTTGGGAATGATGTCTTGAAAATTAGTTCTAATATTTTACCTACTTTTTATTTGGAGAGATTGAAATTCATGTCTTGTTTTCTATAAGTTGAGATTCATTTTTGATGTTGCTCTGTTTGAGTGTTAATCTGATTTATTCAATGTTGTCTATGGATGTTGTGTAATATCATGTATCTGAGAAGACATGTGAATCATATTTAGGAGGAATCTATTGATGAACCATAGTGAGAAAATCATCCCATGGACCCAAACCTGGTTGAGGTGATCATACGTGTTTTCTAATCTTTAGTAATGGCACAGCTGCTAATCCATGTTTAGGATCTGGCTTTGGATCCTAAGAGGGATGATTGATGATATCATTCTCAAGAAGTCATTTTCCCTAATCCACCATCAATAGAAGGCTGAAATGATCCTCAAGAGTCTGAGGAATGGTTGAGCATATCGAGTGTCTATTTGGGTTTATGGAGACACTTGATGAAATCAAGGTAATATGTTCCACCTTTCTACTGGAGGGACTGAGAAGGGGATAATGGGACATGATGCTCATGAAAAAAAGAATAAGTTATTATAATAAAAATAAATCAAGGATATTTTCACTAACCAATTCTATATAGATTCGATTATTTTATCCAAGGATTTAGAGATAATTAAACTTGAGCATGATGACATAACCATGTAAGAGTATAAAAATCATTTTGCTGAGATAGTGCAGTTTTCACTTGAGGTACTATCAAATGATAAGATTAATACTTGATGAATCGAGTTGGGACATCAAGTAGATATTCATTCTCATGTTTTCTTCCTAAAGAATTTATCTTATGATGATGTACTGGATAGAGAAATGATGGTTGAAATGGACCTAAATGAAAAGTCAGGGATGAAAGGTGTTTCTTCTCTACCCAGCAGAAATGTGTCATCCTCTAAGGGTAATAGGATGTGTGATGATTCTCAAGGTGGTTATTGAGATTGAGGTTTTTATAAACCTCTTATTGTTCTGGGTAGAGTCCTTTTAGTTTGTTACCAGCGTGGAAAGCCTAGTCACTCATAGAGTATTTTTGCTGAGGAACCCAAGATATGTGGCTCCTGGGGATGCTTAGGTCACTTATAGAAGTTCTTACACATATTTTCCACACAACATAGTGGAACAATATCATCACATCCTTCCAAAATTGTGTTTAAATTAGATTCTTCATGTACAAAGGGGTTCTAGCCATATACATCCAAAATTAATCTTCTTCACGTAGTGGAAGAGTCTCCAGAGGATCCAGACAAGGGTCCAGCGACTTGGGGAGGTACCATCACTATAACTTCATCATTAGTGATTTATTTATTTGATAATGGTGTATCTTATTCATTTATTTCAACCTATATTTTAAATATACTAAATATTCCTATGAAAATTTTGTCTTATGTGATGGATATCACTACAACCCTTGGAATAAGGAGATCCAAGGGTATCTGTAGTCCCTATTATACTTTCTACTTATCAGATATTGAGATATCATGAGGTTTTATGGTTCCCAATATGAAACCTATTGAATTCATATTTAGTATGGATTGAATCATTTCTAATGAATCCCAAATTTATTGTTTTCTCCGACAGGACTCCTTTAGTGCAAATGATGGGGTTTTCTAAATATTTCAAGGATAATGGGACCCAAGGTTGAGTAGAGTCATACCTTCTTATCTAGATTTGTGTAAAGTAATAGCAGTTTTGGATTTTAATCTATATAAATAAACTTTGAGTAGAGATATCGTTTCATTTGTGGTCGAGTCTCCCAACATGTTTCCTTCCAAATTCTCATGTTTACCACTAGTAAGGGAGGTAGATTTTTATATTTATTTATTACCTAGTACTCAGCCGGTGTTGATTCTTCCTTACTGTGTGGAACCAGGAAAAATGATATATTTGAATATTTAGTTAGATGATCTTCTAGAGGAAGGATTTATATGCCCAAGATTGTCACCATAGGTGGAACAAATTCACTTTTCTAATAAGACTGACAGTTCACTTAACCTTTGTGTAGACCATAGAAAACTCAACAAAATCACGATAAAGAAAAAGTATCCATTACCATAAATTGATTATCTATTTGACCAGTTGATAAGAGAGAAATGGTTCTTGAATATTATCCTTCGATCTGGTTACCATCAGTTGAGAATAAAGGAATCTGATGTTCAAAAAGCTACATTTCAGAGCAGGTATGGCCATTATGAGTACCTTTTCATGCCATTTGGTCTTATCAATTATCATACCATATTTATGGATTTAATGAATGTCATTTTCCAGTATTACCTCAAATATTTCATGGTATTCTTTGTGGATTAAATCCTTATCTAATCTTTGTATAATAAGGATCATGTGCATCATCTAAGAGAAGTGTTGGAATTGCTGAGAAATTATAAACTTTCTTCCATGATTTAAAAATTTTATTTATGGTTTTATGAAGTGAAATTCTTAGGAAATGTGGTGTCAGAACATGGTAATTAAATTGATCCTAAAATGGTAAAGACTGTTATGACATGGGAACAAACATAGAAAATTTTTTATATTCATATATTCTTAGGGTTAGGAGGGTATTACCTCTATTTTTTTAAATAATTATCAAAGTTGGATTCTCTAATGACTACACTGACATAGACGAGATTAATGTTTTCTTGTGATGAATGATGTTAGAATTATTTAATTGAGATGAAACATCTTCTGACTACGGCTCTGGTGTTTATTCATCCTGAGGCCAGCCAAGGCTATGTGGTCTTCTATGATGCACCAAGTTCCATTTTGGGCTGCATTCTTATACAAGGTGATCATGTCACTGCTTATTGATCTCACTAGTTTAGAACACACCTGAATAGTTATCCAACCCATGACCTTGAACTTGCTGTTGTGATGCACCAAATTAAGAGTTGGTGGAATTACATTTAGGAGAATGGTTTACAATGTTTTCAGACCATAATTGTGTGAGTTATATCTTATCTTTAAAATATTTGAATATCTTTCAATGGAATTGGGTGGAGTACCTAAAATCTTTCAACTTTGAAATAACTGATACCCCTAGGAAATATAATTTCGTTTCATATGAATTAAGCATAAATCTTCCAACTAAGGCTGTGAAAGAATATTTTGAAGAGTGGAAGTTGATCGATCTCTTCGTACAATTTCATATTGGAGTCTAAGAATCAAGGGATGAGGTTTCTTTGGATAATTTTAAGTTGACCTATACTCTACTCAAATTAATTATTTTGGAGTAGCAACCTGATGATGAGTTCCACAACATTAGAGACTCTCTTCATGATAGAGAGACCATTATTGGGTGGTTATTCTCTAAAGAAGGAATTCTATGCTATAATAATTTTTTTATTGGCCCCTTAGAAGTAAGGAAATTTGTTATGGGGTATTTTCCTAACTCATAATGGGCAGTGAACCCAGGAACCACAAATATGTTCTTTGAAATGTGGTGTAAATTCTGGTGTCCAGTTATAGGAAGGGGAATTGATGATTATTTATTTCATTGATGTACATGAAAAAAGATCAATTCTAAGAACAAAAAACCAAAGAGTTTGATTCAGACACTTCGAGTGCCTACTTGGAAGTGGGATTAGATCTATATGGAATTTGTGGTTTCATTTATATATACGCATAGAAAAAAGAATTTTATATGACATCCGATTGATCATCTGACCAAATTAGATCACTTTATACCCATTCGTGATAAAAACAAAGTTGAGGAGTTGGGAAATATCTATGTGAAATTGAATAATAATTTTCACAGAGTTCTGTATGATATTGTATCATATTAGGATCCTCGGTTCACTTATTTCTTTTAGAGAGGCCTTCAATAGGCATAGGGATCTCCGATCAGTTAGAGTATGATGTACAATCTATAGTCGGATGACCAAATTGAAATAGCTATACAGATCCTTGAGAATATTCTTCATGGTTGTATCCCCGACATTGGGGGAGCTTGTGATAATCATTTGGGGATGGTTGAGTTTTCATATAATAACAGATACCATTCTGCAATCAGAATGGATCCTTTCGAGGTCTTGTATGGAAACCTTACAAATCTCTGTTGTGTTGGTCATAGATTGGTGAAAGTCACATAATTTGAAAATGATGGGTTCAAAAGATGACTACAATTATTTAGTTTATTCATCAGATAATGTTTATGGAATAGATCTGATATAAATCTTATGTTGAACATCTTCATAGGATTTTGTATTTTTTAGTTTGTGACTAGGAGTTCTTGAAAGTTTCTCCTCAGTTGGGTCATCCATTGCAAGGTAGGTAAGGGAAACATTCTCTTTTCTATGGGGTATGTTTTGTAGTTTTTTAAAATTTAGGAAAGGTGGATTTCCATTTATCGCTTAAACTATAGCTAACATCGATGCATAACATGTTCCATATATCTCATATAAAAAAGTATCTATCTGATTCATCCCATATTCTGAGCAGGAGTGATCTTTAGATTGAACCTAATTTTCCGATGAATGAAGGACCAATCAGTATAGTTGACTTTGAAATCAACGTAATCCATTAGGAATATGATTCATTTGGTTTGAATTATATGGTATAATAGTTTAAAATTTTCTAAGTCATGGGAATTTAAAGCTCTGATGTGAGAGGAGTGGCCTCACCTTTTTGATATGGAAGCTTCTTGGCTGGATTTCTAGGGATATAAATTTTTTATAGTGGGGATATTATAAAATCCCATTACCATATTGAAATGTATGCTTCAAAAACATTTCATGTTTTTTCATTTCTCTTGTCTGGGTAGGGATGAGATGGAATTGAGAGGATACCTGTGATGGTGAAGTCAGAGATTGGTTGTATTATCAATAAAAAATATTCTTGTTCTATAGTATTATGGGGATTTAAACAACTTGAAATATAGTTACACGATTTTTAAGTTATAAAATAATAATAAATACTATTTTATCAAAAGGTGCTGTGTTTTTCAAAAAAATGGTAATTTTCCAATTAAACGACTTCTAATTCATTTTCAAGTCATGTAAAGTCCCGATAGTTATTTTTTAACAAGAATCTTGGATGATTTTTCTTTTCACCTCCACCATTTTCATTTCTTTAGACCCAATAGACATTCCTAGGTGATTTTGGATCCCTCAAACCATTTTGAGTTGTTTTTCTTGGTGATTGATTATTGTTGTGGTTGCTGTGTGACTCACTAATTAAGCATTCTCCCCATTTCTTCATCTCCTCCTATTTTATTCCTTGGATTTTGATTTATCATCTAGGTATTGATGGATCTAAACTATGTGTCATAGAATCTTTTTTCTTGGTCGAGTTACTAGATCTTCTGGGACTTTGTTCTTGTTGTTGGGTTCCATTGTAGGCTTTGTGTTTCCAATGGAAATGTAGGTCTATTCTGATGGATAAATTTAATTATTCATGAGTTGATTGAGTTAAATTCAACTCTTTGATTTAAATTCAATTACTTGAACTTATTTAAATTGGTTTATTATAAACCCAATTCAATTTAATTGGGGGATTTTAATGTGAAATTGATTTTCTTGCACAAAATTTAAGAAAACCCTCAATTCAAATGAAACGGGGAGTGTTTGAAAAATTGATGGAAAATTTTTCAATTTAAATTGCTGAATTTAAATTAAGAAATTTATTTGTTGAAATTGGTTTCAATGTTTTATTTGAGATAATGGATTTAAATGGTTTTTGATAGAAACCCTATGATTTTATATTGGAAAAGGAATGTTTTTTTATTAAAAACCCATGTTTTTGTTTTTAAATGGAATATTACGACTTTTGAAATGGGGGTATGGGATGAATGGTATTTTGAAAAGTTTTAAAATATATTTACCACATGTTTTTTACTAGATTACACGAATGATTCAGTAGTTAGTGAGTTAATGGGATAACACTCCTTTTACGCTATACAACTGAAACAAAACCTAGTACAGCAGGTCACATCCCTAATGGGATGGTGACGAGTCTCCTTTGGTCAATGTCAAAGGGAAGTGTGTGTACGCATATTCCCATGATCACCTTCAAGTGTGTGCAGATCTCATATCTTAGAACTATTTTATATTTTTACCAATGACCATATTGTTCAATTGTTTATATATGAGATATAAATGTGTTCCAATGTTTTAAAGTGCATTAAATGTATAATGAATTGATATAAACTAATTTTTATAATTTTTTTTATGAATCTATCTGTCTAAAGTATTTCCATCATTTTAATTGTAAATCATGAATTATTTTAATTATGCACTGAACTACCATACATGTTTATATAAATTTGAATGCTTTAATTGGTTAATTAAATGTCCGAACCTTATTATGGAATCCTTGGTGAGACCATACCATGTTTTTAGATCACACCCTACCTATAACTTTAGGTGTTTATAGATTATATTTTTATAGGTTTGAGCAACAGAAAGGCACCACTTGGTTGTAGTAACAATTGATCCTTGGGTCCTGTAGAGTTATATCTATTGAAACTTGGAGATTTTTTCTAATTTTTATGGTAATTTTCTATATTACTTTGGGTTTTCATACCTATTTTACTTCTATTACATTTCCAACTATGGAGTTTTGTTTTGTATGCATACTAACTTGTTTATCTATTTCCATAATGTTTGAAGAAAAAATAATTCCCAGTGTCATTTTGTATGATTCCAGGTGCTAGCCTCCAACATGTGGGTATCAAGAATTCCCTCTAGGCCATGTAAGGAATGAATCAATTATTATGTTACTAGGGTACCCAGGATGGTTTGTGTTAGATTAATTTAGACATGGTAGGTTTTCTACACATAAAGAACAGTTACTTAAGATCATGTTAAGATGGAATTGTTAGTTGACATGGTTAGTTGAGATATTCTGTTCGCATGGTTGATTCATTTTTTATTACAGTCACTTTATTTATTGCGGTAGGTTTATATCTTTATGTTTAGGTTCTTTTCATTGCATGGTCACATGAATTGTTTTCATTGTAGCTTCTATCCTTTATGTGGTAGCTCGATCTCTTCACAAGTTATCTTCTTTCCTTCATGCGGTAGCTTTATCTCTTCGAATGGAAGCTTCATTCCTTCATTTAGTTACTTAATCTCTTCACAAGGTAAGTTTACTTGTTCATGTGTTTGGTAGTTATTATAATGGTTACAACAATTTAGAAACCCAAAATAAGTGAAATGAATAAACAAAATCTACCCACCTATATCATAGTAATATTTTTTCCATGTATTATGTTAAATTCATTATTTAGTAGTTTTTCCTTTAATGTGATGTAGGTTCAACACACATGCGATCAATTGATATTAAATTCATAGTTAGTTCATTTATTGGGAATAATTTTCTCATCTAATGCATGGTTAGTTGAATGTACATGTGACCAATTTAAGTAAAATGTGTGGTAGGTTCCCCAAATTAATTAACCTATAAAGTCAGTTTAAATTCATCACACAATTGGTACATTACACATGTAATAGGTTGTCATAACAGGTTCAAGACATTCCAATTTTACCAAATTGGATAGAAAATATTTTACTATCATAAATCATGAAATTAATTAGAAATAAAATTAACATGATTTTTGATCATAAAAATATGGATGTTATTATCTAAGATAATAAAAACCATATTAAATAAATTAATGTGGAATTAAGAATATAATATAAACCTAATATGATGTGTCCAATTTTTCTAAAGTGGTATCAAAATTTTTATAAATAAGCTACCAATGATGGTTTAAATACCTAAGAAGGATAACCTAAATATAAAAAATTATCAAAATGAATGAAATAATTCTGGATTTTTTATCTTGTTATTACTATTTCTATGATTTATTTTTAGGATAATTTCGGATACTAAATAGGAAATTCTTCAATGATGTTTATTATTATAAATATGTTTAAATATATCACAACTATGGGGGAATTCTCACTAGAGATTCAATATAGACTACTTATTAAATTTAGAGAATTAATAACAAATTTTTAAGGAAGTAAATCTTGTTTCAACAAGTGTTATGACTCATAAACTTCATACATCATATTTATTTATTGATGGTATTGTAGAAGTGTGATTAAGATTATAAGATGAATTCAATGATGAGGGTAAGTGTTTATGTTACATGTTGTTTTATAGATGTTAGTGAGTGTAAATGTAAATATACACATTGTTGATTTTTTATCTTATTCCAGAAACTGAGTTCTGAATCATTATCCTAATAGTATTTTTTGATAACTTTTTTCAAAATTGGTAAGTTCTATCACTAAAAATTTTATAATTAACATTTACCTATGGTTTTGATAAACTTACATAATTTTATTATTAATTCATGTCAAAGGAGTATACTTCAAGTGGTAAAAGAATTAAATAACACTTTATTTTAGTGTTTAAACATTTTATTTAATGTTATGGGGGTGTGGGATATTATAATATAAATCACTTATAATCTTTGAATATATTTTTCCTTTATAGGGGGTTTAAAATTTAATTAATGACACTAAAATAAATCTATGCATCATAAATGGTGATATGGGGACTATAATTATTGATTGGGGTTAGTTAAAAATCCAACGGGGAAATTTTTTTAACTAAAGTATTGATTTGTGTTCTATTTTTCCTCAAACAGAGGTTTTTCAGTGATAACCTATCATGGGAATATAAATGGAGAATACGGTTATCATATTATAATTTGGGAAGGATGAAGACCTTATAAATCCATATGTTAAAAAGATATATGTGGAGTTTATAAAGAAATGATAAAGAAACGAAGATACATGGAATTGAAACATAGCGGTTCCAGAGATCTTGAACTAAAATCACCAAAGTGACTATAGGGGCTTTGAAAAAGGAAGAATTTGGAGTACACTAATTTGAAAAGGTAAAGAGGAAGTGAAGTATGACTTTTAATGATCTAGATTTGGTAAATGATTTGAATACTTGTGATTCTTCATTATAAATTATTTATATAGTTGATAAAGTTATAAAATTATTAAAATAATTTATAGAAGTTTGAAATATAATATATTGAATTATAAAAGTTCATGCCATGTAGTAAATCATTTTTGTATTTATTATTTTGGAAGGAAGTTAATGGATGAGAGTAGTTTTCATTGGTTACCATGAGGGGTAATAATTCACCCTTTTTTACTAAATAATGACATGGATTCAAAATCACCACCATGGTTCTATGTGTTCTAAATAAGTTCTATTGATAGAATCTATATTCACCATGGAATGATCAAACCAGATTGTTTATTAAACATGGTTCTTGTGTGATATTGAAAAACATATAAGGATGAAGATATTATGTAGTAATGAATGTTATGATGAATTTTTTATTTTAAAAAATACCAATTTTGAATGAGGTGTGGGATACCTATGGTAATGGTATGAGGCTATGTAGTTGGAAACTGGGACAACTAGTCATTATTATGAATACAAAGTTGATCATTTTATGAATTAAAATAAATAAAAATTATCCGAGTTTCTAGAACAAAACCACATCATGGAAATATTTACACCAAAAATGGTGTCCATTAGATATAAATTTAAAAATATGGAAATGGGTACAAAATACGGGGTATGAAGATTTTATAGTGATGGTTTTCGTAGTCAAATCTTTGTCGAAAATCCTACATCATGGTATGGAAGGTTATGTCATGGTTTTCTAGGTATCTACATGATTTATAGATTTGGTTATGTTTTTAAAATTTTAAACATTTAGATCCTTATTAGAGGCTTCACTTGAATTATTTAGACTATTTCTAATGCCTATAATTTAGCGACACAAAGTTTTTTGATTGGGAGAAAATTAAGGAGGTATTTTTGAGAGAATCCCCATTAAAGATGCGGAATCTTATATAATCGTATATTATAGAAGAACTTATTTTTGGTGTAAAATAAATGAAAAGAATAATAGATTCACAGTTAATGGATCTATTATTGAGAATTATTTGTTATATTAATTATGGTAATTTATAGAGAATAAATGATATGAGATGTATGTTTCAATAGATAAATTAAATCTTTTAGATTTGTGATTTAGTTATAGTGGAATATTTGAATTGATATTTTTGGGAATATTAATGAAGGATACATCAGAGAAAAGAGTAATATTTTATTAAGGTTTAGTTTCCCATTAAAGGGGAAGATATTAATGTAAATTCTATATTATTATGCAGATGAATCTTAGTTTGATGGCTTGGTAAAATCCAAGCCCCCTATGATATGTCAATTTTTTTTCATTATATATATATGAATGATGTGAATGGGAAATAAAAAAATAGAGAGAACATAACATTATTAATAGATCGGGTTCATGATGAGATGATCATCTATAGAAAACCAATTAAATATCCAATGAAGTGAAAGAGGGAGCATAAGGATGAGCATAATAAAGAAAATTTCATTAATAAATATTTAAACTAAATTAAATTCATAATGGAGGAAATTTATGTAACTATAATGAAAATTTAAACTGACTATATTATTATAGAGTTTCTAAAATCTAGATTTTAAAAAAATTAGGTAATGAGTGGGAAAAAATGGAGCACCAAATATGGATTTGCAGTGGCATTTAAATTTATTTTTTAGAATTAAATTTTAAAAACATTCAGGCTCATATCATGTGTATTCCTCTTTGATGCAGTGCGTGGAGATAAAAAGAATGGGATTGAACCATTTGTGGTAGTGTATCATCCCTTAATCATGTTGAAGGGTGTAATACATGGTGTTGAGTTCCCTTATATGAAACTTTTTATCCATTTGGATAATGAGTTTAGTAGATTTTGGTACACTAATACACTACTTGTTTATTCTAATTTAATGTATCCTATAATGGTGAATCAAGTAAAACTTTATGTCATAATGTTCTTAATATGATTCAATTTCATGAATTCACATAATTTTTAACAAATTAAATATTAATTCCATCAAATATGTGAATAAGATTCAACATAGGGAATCAATTAAATGAAAAAAGTAAATCTGCGAACACCCTCATTCACCCCATCTTATGGTTTTGAAATCTATATGGTATAATTCTTTGGGATTTTTGTCCAAATTAAACTCTATTATAGGATATATTTATTAAATTATATATCTCATGGTGTGATATAATTATATATCTTGGGATGATCTACTTGTTTATCATAGTTTATATGTTTCTCTATTGGAAAGATATAAATAAATTAAATAATTATATAAAGATATAATATTATATTATATGTGATCAAATGTTTTTAACATTTCATGCAATGAATTTTTAAATATTAAAACTTTGAATTCTTTTTTGTTTTAGTGAAATTATATATATTTTAAAGGTTGTAACATGCGGAGAATTTATAAAATAATTGATTATTTACTCAACCTAAAGATAATCCAAATATGTTTATATAAAGAGGTTAAAATTGAGAGAAAGGAAGTGTATTTGATGTATGATTTTGGTATATAGATATATTCTCTATTTCTATATTAATCACATGAAATACCATATAATTAAGTAGTGAGAGATCCCCTTATAGGGTTTGGATTCTCATAGGGACGATGAATAAATATTTATATGTTAGTTTTTTTAATGTTGTTTTATAGAATGTTTTCTAGGATATGTTAAAGGGAAGACTTGGTATAATGACCCCAACCTTTCATATATAAATATTACATAATAATATATGAATATTAAATATATTTTACAAAATAATTGCCTGAGTACTATAAAGGTTTAGTGTCTTTCGAGACTATATAGATAGTCTTCTCATTTCCTGAAAGATCTTCAATATCTCCCATAATGATCTTCCTGCATAGTACACTTCATATATATACCCTACTTAAACCATTATTCATAACCTATAAAAATGAAACATAATAATGGGTCAACTCAAATTCATAGTAAGGGTAAATATTGGAGTTAACAATCGATGATCATATGGAAGCCTAAGATAATCATAAGGGTATGAGATCATGAACATAACATACAAAGTTCTCATCCAATCTATCATGGATCATAATGATTAGTCATTGAATAAAACATTATCATTTCAGAATACTTGAATCATAAGAGTGAGAAATAATCATAAATCATTCATGAACCATAATTTTATATCATAATAGTCTGGTGCCAATATAATTAAAAAATTTAGGTCATATATCAAGGTTAACTACTGATACCATGAAATGATAGTAGACCAAAAATCAATACATGTTTCCCATATAATAACTGATAATTAATCATTACTTTTTTCCTAGAGTTGACCATTAACATGGACTATTTACTTACAGTGGATCAATCACATTGACTTATTTCCCATTGTGGATCAAGAACATCAACTTATTTCCCATAGTGATCTCATGAGATATAAAACTTTACCCAATAAATTGGAGGGATATAGAATTTGGGTCCCATCTATAACATTATGAAAACCATATATATGTGTGACAAAAGATCATAAAATATTCATCATATCATAAATCTTACAAAGAAAATGGGTTTTATAAACATCTCATGAATTCATCATATCATATGCCTCAGAAAATAAATGGGTTTCATAAACATCTCATTATAATAATCATAAACTATAAATATAAATAATAAATATATTATCATTGGATTATATTCCCATTAAATAATATTTAACATCTAGAATTTTATTATATATAGAAACTTCTTTAAGATTTCACTGGAGAACCTCTTGAGGAAAATACCCATTTCCTTTTAAAATATCTTATTTGAAATCTAAAAATTATTAAATATTATAGAAAAAATTTTATTTTAAAAGTACCATGAAAGATTTTAAAAGAAGCTTTAAATCATTGAGTGGTCAAGATGGAGGGAAATATTTTTCTTTCAGTGTATGTTTAAACAATGATTCCTTCCACATTTTTGCTAAAAGTCAAAAGTGACTCACTCTGAAAATGAAAAGAAGATCATTTTTGAAATATTTTTATAAAATGTAAATAATGGGTAAAAAATT
Organism: Viscum album; assembly: GCA_963277665.1. Lineage (NCBI taxonomy): Eukaryota > Viridiplantae > Streptophyta > Magnoliopsida > Santalales > Viscaceae > Viscum > Viscum album. The sequence goes on along the minus strand of OY728137.1, from coordinate 29,672,325 downwards.
AATTTTAAAAATAATTTGAGAATAATTAAAAACATTCATAAATATTTTTTAAAGAGAACATGGACATGGAATAAAAATATACCTGATTTAATAATAAAACCTAGTCAGTTTTCCATAAAAAATTCTTTCAGCCTCTTGATTATGTAAAGTGAAGAAATTTAAAGATAAAAATTTATTTTATATAATTAGATATAATATAATAAAACTAATTGGATTTATCAGATAAGTATCCAATAATTTTTCTCAATAGAAATTTAGACCTAAATAACCTCGAATAAAATGCAGTTGTGATGTAAATCCCTTTCCACTTTGGTAAGATTCAAGTAAAAACCTCATGATAGAGTTAAAATTGTATGGATATGTATATAACCAAAATATTCAGGATATTAATAATAAAATAAATTCATGGTCTGTATATTCACCACATAAAATAAACAAGTGGTAAATATGGCATCTGTATTATATAAATAAAATTGAGGAAAAATCCATTACCTCCAATCATGGATCGCTTTATACAAGTTTAAAACTATTGTATAATAAATATATATTTATTATAAATTTATTATATATCCCGAATAATATATATCACACCATATATGGTATAATTATGTCATATTATCAACCATTTAATAACAATTTGTTATAAAAATCAATTTTTTAGGGGATAACTTATTCATTTTTCATGAATGTTTCTGTTCGATAGTCCCGATCCTTATAATTTTATCACAGTTTATCTCCTCCAGAATGTCAATAATGATATAAATATCATATATATTCATTATATATATATATATATATACATTTATCTATTAAATGAAGAGATAGAAAACATGAATTACACCGTTCATGGAGATGGTATGTCTTTTGTATATGTAAATTTTGTTTCTATTTTTTGATGGATGAAATGGACAAGACATAAATAATAATTTAACATCAAAGAATAAATAATATATCATATATATCATATATATCATATATATTCATCAAAACTATCCTTTCTACCATTTTTATCAAAACAAAATGAAAAATGAATCACATCGCTTCGTGGAGGTTGTAGTCCACACATATGCATGAGGGACATTACCATTTTCCAACGAATGGAAATGTAAGATGGTAGATAGGATATTATAATAAAATAATAATAAATATGTCCTAAAAATCATATATAAATAGTAAATCCATCATTATAAACGTTCACTAATGATGGTTATAAAAACAAATAAGACTGCTACATGGACTTGGGAAGCCATACATACGCATGAGTGATGTTTTCATTTTCCATAGGATATAAAAGTGGTGGAAAAAGGATATACCATAATAATAATAATAAATAATTATTTTTAATATACATAATTAATTATTTTATAATGGACACCATATATTTATAGGAGGTTTAATAAAAAATGGAATTTAAAACACCTGGTTAAGAGTTATACCTCTTCATTAAGAAACCTTTTTGGCCTACACCTTAACTCTTGAAAATTTGATATTTTTTAAATAAAAAAAGTGTTAGTATGTGTTAGAATAAGATAAAATGATATTATATTTGGTATTTTATGATCTATAGGGCTCAATGTGGTGTAATGAAATGATATAAGGGTTGTCCTTTTAAGAGTGAGGGGAGTGGTACTCTTTGAATTTCTGAAAATATTAAAATATAATAAAGGAATTATCAATAAAAATGAATCCAAATGGACATATATTCAAATATAAAGTACCATATGGTATATATAACATCAAATAATAAAATATTTATAGGTTTATGTGATATTTTAAACATTATATTTCTGTTTAACCCTTTATTTAACTAATTTTATCCCTTACCATAGTAATGACTTTTTGACTCATAAAAGGTTATAGTTTTACTTATTAGGTAAAAATTCGATAATAAGTAGATAATGGATTACATCTAAGAACCTTTATCATACTATTTTTTCTCTTAAATATTTTTTTTATTTTTAAATAATGTAATAGAATATTTTTATATAAAATAATATTAATGTCTTGTTAGTAATTATTCACATAATTTGACATTGATAACAAAATGAAAAATAATTTAATTAGATTATAAAGAAATAAAATGATATATCAAGTTATATATATATAAATATAAATATATATATATAATTCATGGAAAATAATAATTTAACCAAATTGTATTACTTCTAATATTTTTAAAATTATTTATTTTACTTTAATATTAATTAAATAAATACCGTGTTGGCATTTTGTAATCATTTAAAGTAATTATTCAATCAATAAAAATTATAAATAAATTAGAATAAATAAAGTAATTATTATTTCATAAAAACATCTTTATATGAAAATTTCTTCTTTATCATTATGTAAATGTTTTAGAGATATTAAATTCACAGGAGTGACTTTTGGGAATTTTCATTACGTAAAATAATATAAATTATTTATCAATGGAAAATGTATAAAAAATACATATATTTAAAATTTTTATTTATATGGTAGAATTTATTCCATACAATGAAATAATATCAAGTTTTGGGTTGATTTTGAGACCTTATCTCATGATTTTAACCCCATTCTACCCATTTTCCCTTAATAGGTTGACAAATATTTACAATGGTTATGATTCATAATGACCGAAAATAAAAGTGAACCATTTAAAAAAATTTATTCCTATTATTATAAATTTAGAATCCATTATTTAAAGATTCAGTCTTTATATTTGGCTGAAATTAATATAATATAAAAAGATAAAATGCATCAAAAAACTGTTTTTCAAAAAAATACTTGTTTTGGTATAAAAAATGTTTTTATACCAAATTCAACCTTGAAATTGATTATAATGAACATAATTGGATTATTAATAATAATATAAATCTAATTTTACATTAAAAACATTTAAAAAAATTTTAAACTTTGAAAATTCTTGGAAGAAGAAAATAGTTTTCAATAAAAATTAATTTTTTTTCACTATTTACAAAAAAATCAATATTTTCAGAAAAACCCCAAAATTTCTGCCTATGATAATTTTCAAATTAATATTTAAAAAATTAAGTTAATTATATCAAATAATATTTATAAAATTTCAAGAAAATATATAATATTTTCTCACAATAAGAAATAAAAAATATTTTTGAAGAAAAAGTATTTTTAGAGAATAAATTGACAATAAAAAAAATTGGGTGTTTATTTCTTAAGAATTAATCATTATTTTTTTATTATGTAGGACCTATATATATTTTTCATATTTTCTAATACTATATATACCCTCCAATTTAACATCTAGGTTATAACTATAGGATTTAAATAATAATATTTCTTGGTTCATTTAAGCTTAGTGTCGTGTGTTTTATACCCTATTGAACATAGAGATCTTTTGAAATATTTGGTTGTTACACTTTTATAACAGAGTATTTTTTGTATTTTAAATATTTATCTAAACCTCTCATGTAACAATCTTGTGGTAAGATATTTCTTGTGTTAATATTCCTTTACATTTAGTTAATCTTGTTATATATCCAAACCCAATAGTTGTATTATTATATGATCAGTGATGTTTAAAAGTGATTGAATTTTTTGAAAATTTAGTATTAAAAAAACATATATATAAAAATGAAATGATATATAGATATAACTTGGGGTGATATGAAATTGGATAACGTGGTGTAATTTTGGTAGGTGAACATGATATCATAGAAAAGGATATAAGATATCTTTATTCATGCACGGTTTGGATCGTTATTCCAAAAAATAGAATTATAATATAGTATTGATATATGGATATCTTATTTTATATCCCAATTCAAATTTTTGTTTAGGATTAATGTAGGGAGTAATGTTTTTATATCTCTTTCTATAATTTGAGACACAACCAATAGTTGAGTTGTGGTAAAAATAATAAATCATGACATAATAAATTATATAAAGTATAATTGTGAGTGTTATAAATTGTAGTGAGGCCACGATATTGGATACCATTGAGAAGTTTTTTGTTATATATATATATATATCATTGGTAGTAGTATAAGTAATATTTTTTGTTTGTGATATGGGAGTTTTATGCTATTTTTTTAATTTATTAAATTTAATATAATTTAAAAATTATTTATAAATCATGATTAATGTAATTTAAAAAATTTATTTAATTTATAAAATGAAAACAAAATAACATTTAAAATTAATAATTATTCATAATTTCTTTATAAATATTTATAAAATATATAATAAGTAAATATTAAAATTAAATTCTTGTTTTTCATAGATTAATTTTAAAAATTTAACCTAAATGTTTTATATTAAAATAAAATTATAATTTTTTAAGTGTTTAAAAAATATAAAATAAGAAAAATATAAATTTTTTATATTAGTTTTATGATGTGATCATAATTTTTTAATATAAAGTACTTATATAAATGGATTGTTTTTGAAACTTATTTAAGCTGTATCAAAAGTAGTTTTAAAGGATGAAATCAAGTTTTAAATAAGTATTAAAATATATAATATTTGAATAATGTAAATTGTTTTTATTATAATTATGAAATGTTTATTTGAATTTGAAATATTTATAATTCATATTTTATAAATTATATATTTTAAATTTGAATGAGTTTATACATATTCTATGAAAATGTGAAAAATAAAGTCTTCATATTTGAAATATAAATTAAAAATGTTTTTATTTACAAGAATATATGTGGTATTTTTTTAATAAATTATAAATTGTTTAAATTCTTGTTTTATGAAATGATTATTATATCTCATACTTAAATTTACGAATTTTTCAGTTATTTATTTATTCCCTTATTCATGAAAAAAAATTATTTATAACATGAAGTGTAGAATTATTTGTTTAAATTGTTTAAACTAGTTCTATATTTTTCATACAACACATTTAAAAAGTTTCATGCTATGGTATAACATAAGATATACTTTATTTAAACTATTATTATTAGTTTAATTCTTAAAATTTCATACTAAATATATCTTTTAATTAATTATACATATTAATTATACATATTTATAGTTAAAATCATATTAAAAATTTACCTAATGCTCAAGAAATGATATATAGATAATGAAATATTGGGTTTGACTTCTACTAGATTGGGGGTTGTGGTTTTATCTCAAAATGTGGGGTTTGTTACCTATCACATAATAAAGTCCCCAGAGTATTATTTAAGTTTCCTTTGATTTTAGTCCACTACAAGAAAGTGTTTCATGTAATATTTTTTTAAGATGCATATGGTTGTGTGTAAAATATTATAATTAAATTTTATCTTTGAAGAATAACACAAATCATTGATTTTATAAATGGTTTTTCATTAACATGATTAAAAGTTAATTATTTTTTTGATTAGAATAATATTTATAAATGAAATAAAATTTAAACAATAATACCTACAGATAAGGAATGAGATCAAATATTAATAAGATATATGTATATGTTGAGGTAATATAAATCCCCTCAATGTATCAAGGAAGTGAATTTATTCCAAAGTGAACTTCAAAAAGACCTTGATTTTTCAATATGGGTAACCCTCATAGATTAAAATTCATGATTGAATACATATAAAACATGATAATCCTTAAAATAAAATATTATATTATAGCATAAAATGGAAATTAATAAATCTTCAAATAAGTATTTTAGATCAATATTAGGAGAAAAATATAGATGGTTGTAATTTTCTATATTGGTAATGAAATCTAAAAACTTCATTAAACATGAAGACAAGTTATATATATTATATGTACTACTTCCTAAACAAACACCTACCAAAAAAAATATTTAGGATAATGACACTTATATGAAGTATAAAAGAGATTTAATTAATTTCTACAAACTAATGATTGTATCCATGAATCCTAATTTGAAGAAACATAAAAATATAGATACTTATAGAATTATTAACAGATTTAAGAAGATCAATTAATGATGAACTATACATGATATTTGAGTTTTTAAGGAATAATTTCAGTGTAATATGAATAAAGAGACTTTATTTTATATTGATTTACTAAATATTATTGTGAAAATTTGTGATAAATATTGACTGGGGTTACCACTCAGACTAAATCAGGCTAAAAACTTTATTATGAATTTATTTTCACATGGTTACTCAATTAATTTTTATCTATAATGTGAATTACTTTAATAATGATTTACCTAAATATCTTGATATGTGGGTAGAAAACTAGGACATGGGAGGGTAAAAATCTTACAACATGTCAATGGTATAATGAAATAAGGGTAAAAATTTTATCAAAAAAAGAAGAATAGAGGTCAAAGAGTGTCTATGTATTATTATTTAAAACCAATACGTGGTGTAGATAAGGAGGGAATTCTTTTCCTTTTTAGTAGGATTGAGAAGTGAAATCTAACCACCCAAAATGCCTAAAAGAGAATAAAATTATTCATGGAGAGTCCAAATTCAAAATTTATGTTATGTAAATAAATTCTTCTATTTCAATAGGGTATATGATACTGATTATTCATTATAAACCTATTGTGTAAATATATAAGTGTTCAAAATATAAGAGGAATTAATGTATAAAGTTTGAAATTTTTGTTTCAATAATGGATAAATAGTTCCTACATTTTAGGTAGGTAATTTATGAATAAACATCAACCTTGGGAATTTGAAATTAATTAATTTAGGATGGTTTATTGTATGTTTTTGTCCCTTTAAAAGGTATTTATTGTGAAATAAATTAGAATTTTTTTTGTTCAATAAATTATATCATTGAGGGTTGATACCCATGTTTTTTTATATAATTCATTTTATTGAATAGTATAAAAATATTATAGGAATAAATGTATTAAGAAAAATTTAATGAGTTGAAAATAAAATAATTTATATCGAAACTAAAATGTGAAAATGTTCCATATTTTAGTTATTATTTTGTATTAATTATCGAGAAAAAAATATCATATGATGTATTGAAATCATATAAGATATGATTTTGATTTTTTTATAAATCATAGAAAGGAAATCAAGAGTTATTTTATTTAATGAAGTGATTGTTTTGTAATGGAGAATGTTATTTTGAAAAACAATTTATTTTCTATGTGACTGGTGAGAGTAAAATTGAACTTGGAGAAGTTAAAAAATTACAATCAACTAAATTTTTAATGAAATTTAAATTTCATTTATTTTAATTTAGCGTAATTGAAATTCAAAAAGAATATATCCTATGAACCATATATGGATTTGAGATATATTTTGTTAAATTATGATATTAATATTAGAGTTACATTGTTTCTTAGAACCAATGGTCTCAATTTTTTTATGAAAGTTAAGAATTATCTGAAAATTGAAATATAACTTTGGGAGATTAGAATTTGAGTTGTTTGAAAAATATTTGAGGAAAAAATATATCATTTTAATAAGTGTTTTCAAAATAAAATTTCTACAATGGTGGGCCTGATTCCACCACAAAGATAAAAAAATAGGAGGATGGCTTGATTTCTTTTGCAGATGACTTGATGTATTTACATAAAAGGTTAGATCTATGTATATTTAATATTATAGTATGGGTTAACTTTTTTAAAGGTGATATACCTTGGTCCTATTGGATTTTATGATAAGAATATCCAACTGCTACAATATTAATAATTGGATATTAATACTTATAGGAAAATGATACATTCATCTCATCTTTGAGAGGAAATAAGTCATCAAAACTTCTTTGAAGAATGAAAATTTTAAATTAAAGCCATGATTATTTATAATCCTTTAATGGGACATGAACTTTAAACTTTTATCTCATATGTAATATATGGAACACATATAGATCATACTTCATGGGATCCATTGGTTGTTCTACCATCTAAAAATTATCAATGAATTTGCTCCATGAATTGGAAATCCATTAAACATGGATCCTCACACTCTGAATGGAGACATCAGTATGAATGAGAATATTATTATTGATGTTAACTTTGTTTCTAAGCCTCCTTATGTGATTAATAAGATTTCCCATTATAAGAAAATTGAGGTTTGGGTTGAAACTGAATTTTTTCCACTATTCTATGATGTTTGTGAAATTTCTGAACAAAAAATTTTTCAAATACTGAATGGTAAAGAATAAAATTAATCTTGATTGTGATCCAAAATAAGGACCCAAGAAAAATAAAAATAGGAAGAATGAGGATCCAATACTGGAAGAGAGGGAGTTTGTGAAGAAAAATGAGTACACAAAATGGGTGAAGGTTCATGTCACATACAATAATCCTAGAAGCTCATAAGGTGAGATAGTGGAATATTAAGAGAAGGAAATATACCCTTCCAGTAATACTAAGATTCTAAAGGAATAAATGAAGTTGAATATCTTACATACTAAATATAATTATATGATTTTGGTACTGAATTTATCCAAGTAAATATGTAATTCAGTTACCTCCAAACAAGTTGAGGAGCTAAAAAATGATTGTTCATAGGTCCAAAATGATGAGGTGAATAATATTAACTAAAAAACAAATGATAAAGTCACCATTTATGTAAATCAAAATAAGTAATAGGTTATTAAAAAATAATGTAAATAGATTCAACGTGATACTAATAATACTGATGTAGAGGAAATCAATAATACTTTTACAGAAGTTATCTATGTTACACCTAAAAAGGGGACGAAGCCTATTAAAATTCTAGATGATATTCCTAGAAAGCATGAGGTTATGAGTGATTCCTTTAATTCTATGAGTATGAATGGTTCTCGGAAACCAGAAATACTAAGAAGTATGTTAGAGAAAAATAGGTGTAAATTTACCCTCATGTCCATATAAAAATGTAAGTTCTTTTCTAGAACTCTTTGATCCTTACCTATCGCAAGAGAATTAGTTCCTTAAGGACTTAAATTTAGATTGATAATCCCAATTTTCATGGTGTGTTAGAACCCAAAATAACCTTCATCCCCAAATTTTCTTCATTGGAATGTTAGGGTTATCACCTATTGGGATTGAAGAAGTGTCATAAGCTTGCTAAAATATTATGGGTTTTGGATCATGAGAGGATAAATGAACCATTTGTATTCAATTATAGTGAGCATATTGTCATCTGTACTAAAAAAAAAGATGTAAAGAAACATTTTTCATTAGTTATCTAAGCCTTTAATAATTACCAGGGAACAAGTCCAATTTGGATGGAAATTCTTTCTCAATCCAATATTGTTAACTCTCTATGGTCCATAATTGGTTATTTCAAATCGATTCTCAGTCTAGATGAAAAACTGGGATACCAACATAATTTGATTTCATCAAGGGAGTTCCAAACATTAATTTAATGTATTAATATTTTTGAGGTAAATTTGATATGAGCTAAGAATACTTAGTGTAGGAAAGTAATTAACAGAATGGTTTCTAGTAAAATTGATATAGATTTTTTCTATAAAACCTCCTAAAATTATTGGGGATCCATATCATGTGTATCATTAGAAAAATTCAATCCAATCATAATCCCATATTGATTAATTTTACTGATAATGAATTGAGGTTTCCCCTACCTTTCAGATTTAACAATGCATGGACTCTTCACCCTAACTATAGGAAGCTTATTCTAGATGTTTGAGCCTTAGTTCAATCCGGGGTAAATTCCTTGTCTTTTATCTTCAAGATGAAATTACTCAAAAGAAATATGAAATAATGGAGAAGGTCCTTTTTTGGAAATTCATACATTCATATTGCCTCTCCTGAATCGATTTTTCAACTCATATAAGAGGGATGCACTTCTAGGGACTTATCTAGAGATCTAGATGGTGAATTTGAGGCTATAAAAAGGATTAAAAGTCTTTTAAATCAGAAGGAAAATATTCAAAAGGATACTTTAAAAAAAGTTGATGAAGGAAGGTGATAGGAACTAAAAGTTAAAAAATTCCCTCTAAAGATATGGGAGGGACAATTGGAACTTTTCTTTTCCCAATAATGGTGATCACATGATAGAGGAAAAGAAATATACTACTTGTCATGTGGTCCCCTTATTCAAATTCTTTTTAATGGTCCTACTATGAATTCAAATATTAAAGAGGAAATCATTACATGGTTAATTAATGATAATGATAATATAATTATTAATTATATCCTTTAGATTTTGAGATCAAAGAGTTTATAATTTGGCTTAATATTGGGACTCCTAGTCTAGACAGTTTCACTATTGTTTTTGCTCTATTTATTTTTTGGATATTATTCCACATGTTGTTTGTAAATTATTTACTCATTTATTTAGATGTGGATCTATTAAAAATTGTGTTAATTACCTATTCATTTTTCTAATTCCAAAAATAGAGAATGTTTTTGATATTGGTGATTTTGGGACGGTTGTTCTTGTGAACAACATTCCTAAAATTGAAAGTAGAGTCACTACAAACAAGATCACCATGGTTTCATACAAAATCATCTCTTGGAATTAGTTTGGTTTTTTTGAAGGAAGTAAAATAAAAAAATTTCATCATAAATACCTTTGAGTGTGTTAATCTTCACAAAAAAATGTAGAAAGGGTGGCAACATTTTTTTGAAGATTGATTTCCGGAAAGCCCTTGACACAATGGATTGATGATTTTTATGTAAGGTTATCTTCAGTTTTGGATTTGATCAAGTATTTTTTTAATTGGGTAAAACTTTTATTAATCTTATGTCATATCTATATTCATATTAATGGACATCCTAAGGGTTATTTCACATTCTCTAGAGTTTTTAGACAAGGCTACATCCTTCCTGCGATTATCTTTAAAATTATATAAGATTATCTCTACAGAATTGTTCTAGATGTGGTTATTAATGGGAACATAAAACAAATTGGTGATTCTAGAGGCCTATTTTCCCCATATAATTTATTTTATATGAATGAAATTATCATATTTACTAATTAGTATAAAAGGAACATTCAAAATATAAAAAATTCTCTTATAAACTTTGAAAATATTTCAGGATAAAAGATCAAATCGAACAAACCATTTTATTACTTTGAAACTGATATTTGATTAGCCAAAAAATTGAGCATCATAAATGAAATATGAATCATAGATATGGCCTTAACTTTAATTTTTTTGGAGTTCCATTATTCTTGGGAAAACTAAGAGTGTATCACTTTAGTCATCTTTTGGGTTAGTTTAGGAGGCTTCTTACATATTGGAAAGGAATGTATCTATCAATGGATGTGAGGGTTTTTCTTGTTAAGAACATCATTATGGATATTTTTTTATTGTTTTATGAAGTATGAATCTCTTTATTCTAGGATTATTAGTATTAACACTATTGTAAGAAATTTAGTTTGGATTGGTTTCATTCTGGAAAGGAAAATTGTCACTGTGTCTCGGAAAAACATATTTGTGTGCCTGATGATCTTGGTGGTCTTGGAATCAAGAATATATGAAATTTCAATAAATTTCTACAAGTCTATTTTATTTGGTGAGTGATAAATGAAAACTCATACTCTATTTGATTTCTTAGATCAATATTATATGAAAATAAAAATCAGGAAACATGAATTATGTGGGATCTTTGGTCTGGCGAACCATAAAAAGTTTCCTTCAGGCATATACTTGGATTATCACTAGCTTGTTAACATGGAATATTATTTTGAATTATAGATTGAGAATTGGAAATGTATTCCTCTCATTAATATGCAATATTTTACAGAAAGTAATGTTGATAACAATGTTTCTATCAATGAGATAAAGAATAATTTGTATAGTTTCCTTGAGGAAATTAGAAATGTTGTAGTGAAATAAAATTTTATAAACCAGAATGAAATTGTGGTCTATGAACCTATAATGAATGGTATTTTTACATCCAAATTGTTCTACAAAAATTTTATTCAAGAAAAATGTATAGCAGAATAAATAATTGGAATAGAAAGTGGATTCTTCCTTTTAGATTAGAAATATATTGGAGATTGGATCACTCAAAATTTCCTATTGATCCTTATGTTCAATCAGTTGGAATTTCATTATGATCCAAATGAAATTTATAAAATCATAATAAGGAGGATGTCAACCATTTATTCTTAGGCCACAACAGAGATATGACTCTCTATAACGCTGTGTTTCACATGTTTTAGGCTCCCTTTCTACTTGCTAGATTTGTTTTGGATTTATTAAATGCTTGATACAACCCTGATATCTCATGACAAATGAGGAACCTCATTATAACTACGAGTGGAGAAATAATATACATTATATTGCATTAAAGATGTAATTCCTAGACCCAAGTTACCCAGAGTTGATGAATTATTACATAACATTGGAAGGATCATAAGAGATCATGTCTCAAAAGACTGATTAGTTTAGTAGCCTTGGAATTACTAGATTCATACATAAGTTTTACATTACATCATGAGATAAAAACAAGAATTTTTTTCCCTTTTAAACACACTTATATCCTTTATCCTATCCCTACACGTCAACCATAAAATTGTTCTTCACATACTAGGAAAAATAAAACATATAAAGGGGTGAGATCAGATGCTCAGTAAGGATAACAATATAGAGGAAAATTTCATAAATAAGAATAAACATTAAATGAATTGTATAAGCCTAAAATAGAAGCCTTTTAAACATAAACTTCAGAATTATATGGAAAATAAAAATTAAATAATTCCATTTACATAATCACATGGATATTCTACTAGTCGAATAATCACATGCAATATCAATATCCGATTTCCTAACGTTTTAATGCATAATGTCAGACTTCATAACCACATAGTCAAGGCCTCATGCCAAGACTACAAATAAAATTTTTCCAAGGCCTTATGACAAGACACTAGTTGGTCTCATGAGACCTATCAATGCATCTAGGAACTATAGCGGGCTCTACCCATCACTTTCAAAGTCCAATTCATTCCTTATATGAAAAGGTTGAAACATAACATAAACATTCTTATTAAAATTAGCATACGAAATGTTAGTACTTTAACCATAAACAATGAATGGTATAAAAATAACACATCTATAGTCATACATAACACAAAACGATCAATACAATATGGAAGATTTAATCATAATAAATCAACTTCAAACAAGTGTAAAATCCATCAAAGGATGTTGAGATAGATGAAATAAAAACTATTTGAGAGAAATATATCTTTCTATTTTGAAATCATTTAAAAGTTAAATAATTATAAAATAAAACATTTATTTTGAAAATATTCTTATAATCTTTCTAGAGAAGCTTCTAAAGTGTTATAATAGTGGAAAATAGCCGCACTCACCGTATAAGTTTAAAAAAACTACATTACCTTAATTTTTCGAAAAGGTCATAATGTACCTTGTTTGGAAAACGAAAGAAAGGTTCATTTATAAATACCTCATAAAAAGTCAAATAGGGGTATAAATTACTTAAACCCATAGTCTAGGAAATAGTAAAAAAAATTTTGAAATACATTTTTATGAAACATGGATGTGGATGATAAAGAGGTCCCTGTAGATACTCATGTATAGACAACCTCAGATAATAAAGAGATCATAAAATTAACCCTTACCTTGTACTTTTCCTTGATAGAGGTTAAATTAACCTACTATATAATAGTTAAATCATTGTTATTAAATTATACAAGAACCATATACATAAATATTATATCATATATGATCCTCTAATATTTATTTGTTAATAATATTTCAGTAGTATCATCGTTTCAGGTGTTAACTGATTCGTTTTACTTTATATGTTTTGTTATGTAAGTCATGTTTGTTATCAATAATATGTATTGGATTTATATACATAATTATATTAATTTATTCAGTATTATTTTTTAATCATAAAATTATATTTAATCGTGAATGGTTACGATGAGGAATGTATCTCATCACGTTCGTGGGGACGGTAATCCGTACGTATGCACGAGGGACAATAAAATTCTATTGATGAATGAATAATATGTAATTTGATGGTATATCATATATAAAGAATCATTAACATGTTATATTTATTATTTACATCAATTATACTCATTATTATACCCATCCAAAGAAGGATGTGTTTGAATAACAAACTACACCACGACGTGGAGACGGTAAGCCTTACGTATGCACATATGGTGAGTTTTTATTCATAGGATGGATAGAATAATTAATATAGTTGTACCATATTTATAATAACATCATAGTATTTATAAGGTACTGGATTTATTATTTTGTCAAGGAAACAACAATGAAAGTGGATGTGGAAGAAGAAAAGAACTTTGAAAGAGGTGGGGAAATTGTTACCTCTTCTTCGGGTGTTTCCTTTTGAGTTGATCGAAAGGGCTCCTTAGGTTGGATTTCTGATCAAATTAAGGACTTTAGGTATATTTTAGGGTATTTTGAAGGATATTTGAGCAGGTTTTGGCTGATACAAATGGCTTTGGAGGTGTGAAATTATGAGAAGGGGAAGTAACCTTTTATAAGAGAGTTGATGGTCACTTTAGGAAAACCTTGAAATTTTATTTTATTATACCATCATATTCGGTTTATAATGATTCCAAAAGGATTTATTTTAAGGATAAGGTGGGTATGGGTCAATAAAATCTCAACCAATAGGTTTTAGATAGGTTTAGGTCACCATATTAACCTTATCTTTTAGATTTAACTCTTCATCAAAAAGTTTAACATTTACCACGTCTCCTTGTATTTTTATATTATATGGTTAATAAAATTACTATAAATTGCGAAAATAACCTCAAGTGGTTCATTAATGACATATATATATTATTATATAAGTACTTTGGATGAACCTTATATTTTTAGGACTATTATACCATTTAATAATATGGTATTTGTTTTAAAAACTCATTTATGTAATTTTTGACACTATTTAGTATCTAATTTTTGTTGAAGTCCAAAAAACTTGATTACTTAGAAAAAAATTAATTTAATCAACCATAACATGTCATATTAACCTATAAAATTCTTTTAATTCATCAAAAGTCTCAATTTACATTTATTTGGATATTTATAATATCAATTATTTTAATCCTTCAATAAAAAGATAATTACTACATCATCATTGTGTCATAAATAAATTTAATTATTTAATGTATAAAAATTATAAATAAAATACCATTATGTAGTAAATATTTATTATGTTTCTAATGATTATTTATAGTGTAATTTATATTATGAGTAACCCTATATTAAAAATGTTTTAATTATGAAACTTTGAATTTAACACTTTTAACTCTTCTTTAAATAAAATAATAATAAATGTCGTAATCTAATCCATTTTGACTAAAAGGATCATATTTTATTCTTAAGGTTGTTTTTTTAGAAATTAACTTATCCAATAGAATTATTACAAGTGTCATGGTAATAATAATATCATTTTTACCTTTAATTACCCTATTTACTTTTAACCGTTCTAAATAAGTCAAAAATTACTATTCACCAAAAATTATTTTCATCTAATTGAACAAAATTTTACATATTGATATCAATAGTGTCTCATGGGATTTTGAAATTGAATTCACAAAATCGGTAAAATTACATTTTCTGCAAATTTACGAATGTGCCTAGAAGGTGGGTAAAAGATGATAAAAAGTTCAATAAAAGTATATGTATATATATATAATATTATTATAAAATGACTCCAATTAATTACATTGAACATATATTGGTATTATGTATATATTTTTATCAAATATAAATTTAAATAAATAAATAAATTATTTAAATAAAAAATCAGTTTTAAACAACAACACAATGTTTTTCACTATTCATCAAAAATTGAAAGATTTCAGAAAAACACCAAAAATTCATCCTAAGTGAATTTTGATATTCCGAATAAAAAAAATGAAGTCCATTTTGGAAAAAAAATTATAAAATTTTATGAAGTGTCTATTACTATTCATAATGACTAGTTTGATTGGTCGGGGTGTGTTAAAACTCAAAGTTGCGTACAACGCAAGCAATTGCATTATTCAAAGGGAAACATACCATGGAAGCTTGGAGTGTAACATTATCCCCTCCTTCAAATAATTTTATCCTTGAAATTTCTAGAATAATAATGCATAAAAATATTCAGGTGGTTCTTCATCATATGTTCATCGGGTTCCCATGTTGCCTCTTCCATCTTATGATTTCTCCATAGAAATTTCACCAGACGAGTCATCCAGTTTCTCAATACTTGTTCAGTATCAAGAATTCTGATTGGCACTTTGAAATAAGAAAACCGGTTTCCAGTTTTATTTCTTCACAGGTGAGTACATGCATTGGGTCAGGAATTATTTTATCAACAGTGAAATGTGGAAATCATCATGAACTCTGGAGAGACTTGGCGGCATTTCCATTCCATTCTAGAATTTTGAAAGGTCCGATGTACCTGGGACTTAATTTACCCTTTTTACTGAATCTTATAACACACTTTCATGGATATACCTTCAAGAAAACATGATCAACAACTTTAAATTCTAAATCATTCATTCTGTTATCGGCATAGCTCTTTTTCCAACTTTGAGCTACTTTCATGCGGGTTTAGATAACCTTCAACTTTTCCATTGTTTCCTCAACATGTTCTAATCCTACAAGTTTTCTTTCACCAACATCATCCCAACAAGTTGGTGTGTGACATATCTTTCCATATAAAGCTTCATATGGGGCCATCTGACTACTGGAATTGAAGCTATTGTTATAAGAAAATTCTACCAGAGGTAAATATTGATCCCACATACCTTGAAAGTCAAGTGAGGAAGATATCAACATGAATTATAAGGTTTGAATAGTTCTTTCTGATTGTCCATCAATTTGAGGGTGGTAGGTAGTGCTCAAATTAAGTACAATATCTAAGTACTTCTAAAGACTTTTCAAGAATCTTGATGTAAAACGGGGATCATGATCAGAAAAAATCGATAGGGGTACTCCATGAAGTCTTACAGCTTCATTAACATATAGTTTTTCTAAATGATCAAGTGGTAAATCTTCTCTTATAGCAAGAAAATTGACTAACTTGGTATGACAATCAATAATGACCCATATTGCATCATTCCTTCTAAGAGTATTTGGTAGCCCCATGGAAAAGTACATCGTAGTATTATCTCATATCCACTCAGGTATGGGAAGAGGTTGCATGACTCCTCCAGGATGTTTTCTTCCAGCCTTAACTTGTTGACAACCCATACATATTGACACATAATCAGCAATCTCCCTCTTCATGTGGTCACACCAAAAAATGTTCCTTCAAATCTCTATACATCTTCGTGCTACCAGGGTGTATAGAGAAATTGGATCTTTGAGAATCATCCAACAATTACCTTTTTAGATCAGGTATATCAGGAACACAAACTCTCTTCCCAAATGTCAAAATTCCATCTTCCTATATAAAATTGATCAATCTCCCATCATTCACAACTTTAATTTTCATTGGAAACTCCTCATCATTCGTCCAAGATTTTTTTATCCTTTCTAGTAAAGATGGTTTGACAACCATTTGAAAAAATATCAATGTTTCAATTTCCATGGTTATTCCTATATCCATCTTTACAAGATCCGTGAACATAAGATCCCTTTCAATAGTCATATTGTTCATAACTCCATTATCCATTCTTTTCCAAGCTTCTTCCACCTTATTTTCCGTCCCTGGGTGGTATTGTATGGTGAAATCATAATATTTGAGTAGTTCAATCCATCACCTTTTCCTCATGTTGAGATCTTTTTATGAGAAAATATACATCAAAATTTTTTGATCATGTTAAACCCCACATTTTCACCATATAAATAGTGTCTCCATATCTTCAACGAAAATATTATATCTGGTAACTCAATATCATGAGTGGGATAGTTTTTTCATGAATTTTTAGCTACCATGATATATAAGCAATAACTCTATCATTATGCATAAGGACACAACCAGGTACATTCTTTGAAGCATCACCATAAATAAAAAACCCATCATTCCCTGATGATATTGTCAATATAGTAGAATTGACTAATATTCTCTTCATTTATTCAAAACATTCTTCAAACCCTTTTGTCCAAACAAATTGAACCCCTTCACGTGTGATCATAGATAATGGGTTAGCCAATTGGAAAAAATTCTGGACAAAACATCGATAATAACCTTCTAAACCAATACAGCTGTGTACCTTAGTTATACTCATCGGTACTGGACATTCTTTGATTGCCTTGGTGATTGAAGGATCATCAGAGATTCCATCTTTAAAGACAATATATCCAATAAATGAAATATCTTGAATCAAGAAATCGCACTTGCTGAACTTCCCATATAATTCATTTTATCAAAGAGTCTTTAGAATAGTGTGCAAGTGATTTTCATGATCTTCATAGCTTTTGGAGTATACCAATATATCATCAATAAATACCACTACAAAGACATCTAGATATTCTTTGAAAACTCTGTTCATTAGATCCATGATGAAAAAGGGTGCATTATTAAGTTCAAAAGGCATTAATGTAAACTCGTAATGCCCATACCTGGTATGAAATGTTGTCTTTGGAATATCTTCCTTCTTCACACACAACTAATGATATCTAGATCAAAGTTCAAACATTGAATAATATTGAGCTCCATGAAGTTGATCGAATAAAGAATCAATGTGAGGTAGGGGAAACTTTCTCTTTATTTATATAGCATTGATCTCCCTGTAGTCAATCCATAACCTAGATCGAATGGACTAGAGCCCTTATTTTTATTTTATTATGGATAATCCCCTTTTTATGGGTTTAAGGGGAACCCGTACATGACCCATAGGCCCAAGGCACAAGGCCTGACATGACTTGAAATACATGACCCGAAGGCCCAGAGGCATACCATGCCCAATACATAACCTGTAGTCCCAACCCAATTGAATTGACCCTCCCCATATTCTACATCATTGATCACCAAGGTCCCCACCTTGAATTGCTTATCAGCTAGCATTTCCCCATAAAAAGTTGTATGGTGCCTAGTCCTGATGGCGGTTTCCATACCCTCTCATTCTTCCAATCTGGTAAGATTTGCTTCTGGTGAATTCTATTCTTGTTTCCCTAATCCTATTATTGGTCCTGCTATGTGTGAATTGGGCAACACCATGGTCTCAATGTCTTGGAGGTCCTGTGGACTGAAGGCCTTTTATGGCCCGAAGTCCCTTGAGACCCATAGGCCCAAACCAATGTCCTGAAGGCCCAAATCGGGTGAATAGTTTTGGCTGCTAGAGTAATTAATAGTGGCTCACCATAGAGGAAAACTAGAGAGAATAAATCCCTTATTACTCAATTCGTCTAGTTGTTTCTTTAGTTCTACTAATTCCACAGTGGTCATTCTATAAGAGGTCTTCGATATAGGCATCAAACGAAGAACTAAATCCATTGGAAACTCAATTTCTCATTATGGAGGATGTCTAGGTAAATCCTCTAGAAACACATAAAAATATTCTTGAATAATAGGTACATCCTCTATTTCAACATTCCTTTCCTCACCCATAGTTATTTAAATCTCTTCCTCCCCAATAATTGAATTAGTAGAGCGACCAGGGGTGGTTCTAGGTAAGAATAAAATGGTGAGGTTTCTGATCTAAAGATAAGGTACTCCTTATCATCATCGAAAATTGTAACCTCCTTCTTCTTACAATAAAATTTGGAATCATGGTCTGATATCCATTCCATATCGAATATTATATCAAATTCAGTCATATGTATGATGATGAGATAAACACATAAAAAAATGTTCATATTCCTTAATGGGAACTGATTAACAAAACATTATTGCAATGATACTTCCCATAAGAGTTTTCACTGAAAAATAAGTTGTTAAATCAAATTCTAAATATCTATTTTTCTTAGAAAACTGGGAATATATGAAACAATGCAATGATCTAGAATCAATTAAAGAATGTTCTAAATTTGAAGAAACCATTAAATTACCTGCCACTACGTCTTTCAGAGTGTCAACCTCAGCAGTAGTGATTTCATAAGCTTGAACTAGATCCCTTGTCCTTTTCTAAGGTAATTTTCCTTATCACTTCAGACATTCATTTTCATAATTCCCCATTTCTCTAAATTGTAGCATTAAACATTGAAAACCTCTTTCTTTCCCTAGTAATAATAATCTTGGTGGCCTTTTTTACTGCACTTGTAACAGACTCTCAGTATCTTCAGGAATGTACCTGGATGTTTCTTCCCAAATTTACCATAGGATGGATATTAAACATTTCCCTTATTCCCCTTATATCCATTTCCATAGTGTTTAGTAGATCTATTCTTCCCTTTCTTTGCTTTAAAGTCGTAAGACATAGAGAATTATTTTTCTGTCTTGATAGCACATGATACAAAATATTCGTATGATGAGAAGGGTAGTGAGATTAATTCTCGATAGAGAAATGGTTTTAACCCATCAAATAATCAATCAATATTACTCATTGGGTTATGTATATGATCTTCTACATGCCCTGCTAACCTTGTAATGTTAGCCTCATACTTTGCGACATTCTCATCCTCCTTTTTCTTCAGACTCAGAAATTGTCTTCCCATATTTGCTCGATGGTCATAAGGAAAGTATTTTTCTAATAAAATACCTTTAAACTACCTATATTCCATATTTTATACTTTTTCATCCTCCTTTTTTTTGAATTAATGACCACCATTGATCTGCATCTCCCGTGAGGCGATAAACTACCATGAAAGCTTTTTCCCTTTTGCTACTCCCCAAAGCATGAAATATTTTCTCTAAGGAACTTATCAGTTGATCAGCTACAAATGGATTTGTAGTACCATTGAATATTGGTTTTTTTCCTCATGAATCAGTCTAACATTGATCATCTGCATTATGGATCGAGATGCTCTATACGGGTAAGGTTTTTATTCATAACTTGAGTGAGTTGTCCCAGTATGTTGATAAGCTAATATGCACCCGTTGCATCACCAGCTCCACTATAATTATCTTTGGTATGAGTGAAATACCTACATGGATTATGTGCATTGAAACATTTTCCACTTCTTCCAGTAGGCACCATTTATAAAAAATGGCACAAACTATATTAGTTTATGAATCACAATACATAATTCCAAACTTGTAAAATACTTAACATAAATTGAACAATTTTTTTTGGATATAATCCATAATTAGAAAAATGTTTTATTTGAAGAGGTATATACTTATAAATAATTCATAATGGTTTATAAATAAAATATGAATTTTCCTAAGCATTTACCCTACTAGTGTCATAACCAAGAGTAAAACAAGGCCCGTTGTCGTGTACTGAGATACCTCAGGTCAAGCCCAAAACTTCATGTCAGAGTTTTCACTCCTAGGTACATCTGTTCTAGAGCTTTATGTACCTGATCATATCCATACAGGGATGTATTTCTATTAAAATACACCAAATATTTACATTACCAAAATTTTAGGAAGTTCTTCTATACTAATTCTCAAAGTCTATCTTAGGGTAATGTTCTCTAATCATATTTTTTCTAAATCTAGCTTCTGAGGTTTGAACTAAACTTCCTCTGATACCAAATATAATGCTCATAACCTAGTTACCCATAGTCAGTACATTATTTAATAACATTTTCATGATCACAAGATATCATGTCTCCAAAGACCTACTAGTTTAGTAGCCTTAGAAGTACTAGATTCATTCATAAGTTTTAAATTATATCATGAGATAAAAACAATTTTTTTCCCATTTTAACATTGTTATATCACATAGCCTATCCCTACAAGTAAAATATAAATTTATTCATCACATTCTGGGAAAAATAAAACATTTATAGGGGTGAGATCAAAAGCTCAGTAAGTATAACAATATAGTGGAAACTTTCATAAATAAGCGTAAACATTAAAGGAAATGTACAATACCAAAACATAATCATTAAGAAGTAGCAGGAAAAAAATTCCCACAGATCGCTTCAGTCTGGTTCCCTTTCCTCCCATGGCGGAGGTCATGGCTGCAGTGTCCTCTTCCCTCCTCAGCCCCCCTTGACCAGAGAGGGAGGCTGAAGATCCTTCACTTTTGTTACCCTCTAGCGGTCCTTCTTTTTCCCGTTTTACAGATCCTTCTTCCATCCCATGATTTCCCTCTATTTAAGTGAGCCCTAAAGTTCAGTCCTATGTGGATGGTGATATTTCTATTCAAATTTATATTCTGGAACTCACAGAATCTTCGGCACTACTGGACCTTACGCTGGTCGCTCATTTTGGGAAGAAGTGGCCCTCCGTTGATGCTTTCTACAAGTTTGTCTCCTCTTCATGGAATTTGCAGGATCAGGTAGTTGTTGGACTTCTGTATTCAAGGCATATTATGATTCTATTTTCGAATGAGGAGGATCTGTGCAAGGCTTGGGCTAATTCTCCGCGTTCTATGGAGGGTTTTCATTTCTTCCTCTTTCGGTGGTCATTCACATTTCACCTATTACGTGACTCTCTGGTTATGGAAATCTGGATTTCTCTCCTGGGTCTCCCATTAACATTCCAGAATCCTGGTATTCTTTGATTGACTGAAAATATGATGGGTCCTTACCTTTGTTCTGATGCCTGTACCCACTCGGTTTTCCACCCGATTTATCCTAGAATTTTCGTCGAATTTGATGTCTCGAAGAGTCCAGTGGAGTTCATAACGATCGAGGTTGAAGGAGAACTTCACTGGCTCCAGATGGTATGCTAAAATTCATGGGTTCAGTTCTGTGTAGGATGTAATCGGTTGGGTCATGAAGTTAGAAAATTCCATAGAAGCTCTTCTCCTTTTACTCAGAGAGATTTCTCTAAGGATCTCAAGGATACTAATCCTGGGGTAGTACAAAAGGCCTCAGAGATGGGTCAGCTAGCTACTAGAGAGATTGGAAGTTCTTCTATCACATAAGAAGAATGTGGAATGCTAATGACAAAGTCGAGAGCAATGGAATTTGTGGGTGAGAAAGTGGAGTTGCATGGGGTTATAACAGAGGTGTTGGAGGGTGTTGGGAAATATGTCTCTCTAGGTGTGGAGGCTTCTCGGAAGCCAGCTATGGATGCTCGGTGCGACCCCAC
The DNA here is from genome assembly GCA_963277665.1 of Viscum album. Lineage (NCBI taxonomy): Eukaryota > Viridiplantae > Streptophyta > Magnoliopsida > Santalales > Viscaceae > Viscum > Viscum album. Next base: position 29,649,425 of record OY728137.1, on the reverse strand, counting down.
CATTTCGGATATTTTTAGTATACTGAAAGCTGATTTGGGTTTTGGGTGTTCTCCTAAGGCAACATGTGCTGTTCGAAGCAATGGGGTTAGCAGGATAGCTGGATTGGTATAGGAGAAGGAAACTTTTCTTGAGGAGAGGGACCCACATTTGGATGCTGAGATGGTTAGGAAACTGGATTCATATTTACCCAGTGGTTCCAAGGTGAGGGATGCAGCGGGTGTGTGTCCAGCCTCTAGTGGAGACACCTCCATGCAGTTTCAATACATGGTTTGTGGCTTCGTCCAATCAAAGGGTCTAGAATTGGTAGTGTCGGACATGCAGGCACAACCGTATTATGCTGAGAACATTTAAATAGGAGGCGTGCTTAAAAATTCATAGAACCGATTTGAAGTTCTGGGAGAAGAAGACTGTTAGATTTCTGGAGAAGGCATGGAGATGGAGGATACACAATGAGAGGACCCTTCTCTAGTAAGGGGTGCTACTCAAGAGGAGGTAGATCCAGTCCTGGACTCACCCGTTGAGCCCATAGAAGTGGGACTGGCAGAGGAATATTTTAGATCCTCATCAAGGAAGGGAAAGAATACAATTATTGATTTAGAAAGTTTTCTTGAGCATAACCGAAGGACACGAGAGAGGAAGAACTAATCTAACGTACCTAGTATTCCTGTTAGAATGTATGAAAGTAAGGGTAAACTTCCTTTGATGGGTACTAATAATGCAGACAAAAATTACACGAACAAGAGGAAGGGATCTAATGAGCATGAGGATGATAGGAAAGAAGGGGGCACACAGGCCAACGACCGGGTGTCTGTAGAACCTATGGCTACTACAAGGTCAACTGATCACTAGGGAGAATAGAAAACTAAATCTAAACAGGTGATGGAAGCAACAGAGGAAGATATTAAGAGGCCTATGGAAGAGCCTCTTATTGGTTGGCAGTGCTTGGGGGATGTTGATTCAGATAAGAAGATGGATCTACTCATGCACTCGGGTGAGGAAATGAAGAAGGACCTCCTGGTGATTAAGGTGACAAGGGAATATATTGATCAAATGATGAGTATATTTCTCCGAGTGGAAGGTACCGAGGATCAAGGGGAGTGGATTAACAAGAAAAAATGTATATTGGTTAGAGGCTTCAATAGGGGGAAAATTAGAAAAGAAGAGTATATGCAAACCTGGGAATACCTGGAAACTTGTTATGAAGAACTTATTGAAGATGATCCAGGATTCCAGTTAAATTCCTTTATATGGAAATTGTCCAGGGAATTTTACTCCAATCGTCTCAATCTCAAGTTTAACAAGTCAATGGTCTATTTTGATGTTTGATCTAATGAACTGTGGGGGTTCTCACTTTCCCCCTTGAAAGTGTTGGAAAATAAAAAATTAAATTTGGATGGCTAAAATAGAAGCATTTTAAACTTAAATTCTAGAATAATATTGAAAATATAAATCATGTAATTCCATTTACTTATTCACATGGATATTCTACAAGTCAAATAATCAAATTCAATATCAAAAGCCAATTTCATAATTATGGAATGCATAATGCCCGACTTCATAACCACATAGTCAAGACCTCATGCCGAGACTACAAATATGATTTTTCAAGGCCTTATGCCAAGACACTAGTTTGTCTCATGAGACCTACCGATGCATCGAGGAGCTCTAGTGGGCTCCACCCTCCACTTACTAAGTCCAATTCATTCCTCATTTGAAACGGATGAAACATAACATAAACATTCGTATTAAAACTAGCATACAAAATGTTAATACTTTAACTATAAAAAAAGAATGGTATAAAAATAGAACACCCACAGTCAAACATATCATGTAACCTTCAACACAATATGGAATATTGTATCATAATAAATCAACTTTAAACAAGTGTAAAATCTATCAAAGGATGTTGACATAGATGAAATCAAAACTATATGAGAGAAATATCTCTTTATATTTTGAAAAAAATTTAAAAGTCACATAATTATAAACTAAAAAATTTATTTTGAAAATATTCTTATAATATTTTAAGGGAAGATTTGAAGGTGTTATAATAGACGAAAATAGCCTCACTTATCGTATAAATTAAAAAAAATTCTAACCTTAATTTGTTGAAATGGTCATAAAGTACATTGTTTGGAAAATGATGGAAATATTTCTTTATAAATGTCTCATAAAAAGTAAAAAAAGGGTATAAAATAATTAAACACATAGTATATGAAATAATAAAAATATTTTGAAATACATTTTTATGAAACATGGATGTGGATGATAAAGAGGTCCCAGTAGGTAGTCACGTATAAACAAAATCAGATAATATAGAAATTGTAAAATTAACCCTTACCTTGTACTTTTCCTTGATAGAGAGTACAATAACCTCATGTATAATATTTAAATAATAGTTATTAAATTTTACAATAACCGCATATGTAAATATGATATCATATATGATCCTCTAATATTTCTTTGTTAATAATATTTCAGTAGTATCATCGTTTCGGGTGTTAACAGATTCGTTTTCCCTTATATGTTTTGTTATGTAAGTTATTTTTTTATTGATAATATGTATTTTATTCATATCCATAATGATATTAAGTTCTTAAAAATTTATTTTTTAATCATATAATCATATTTATTCTTGAATGGTTACGATGGGGAATTAATCTTATCGCATTCGTGGAGATGGTAATCCGTACATACGCACAAGCGATAATTCCATTATATTGATGGTGGAATCATATTTAATTGGATGTTATATCATATATAAATAATAATTAACATGGTATATTTATTATTTACATCAATTATACTCATTATTATACCAATCCAAATAATAATGTGTTTGAATAAAAAACTACACCACGATGTGGAGACGGTAAGCTGTACATATGCACATATGGTGACTTGTCATTCATAGGATGAGTAGAATAATGAATATGGTTGTACAAAATTTATAATAAAATAACAGTATGTATAAGTCACTAGATTTATTATTTTGGTATGGAAACAACAATGAAAGAGGAAGTGGAAGAAGAAAAGAAAATTTAAAGGAGTGGTGAAATTGTTACCTCTTCTTCAAGTGTTTCCTTTTGAATTGATCAAAAGGGATCCTTAGGTTAGATTTATGATCAAATTAAGGCCTATAGGTATATTTTAGGGTATTTTGGAGGATATTTAAGCATGTGTTGTCTGAAAAAATGGCTTTGGAGGAGTGAAATTACGAGAAGGGGAAGTACCCTTTTTTTAAGAGTGATGAGGGTCACTTGAGGAAAATCTTGAAATATTATTTTATTATACAATCATATTAGGTTTATAATGGCTTAAAAATTATTTATATCTATGATAAAGTGGTTATGGGTCAAAAAATATCAACAAATAGGTTTTAGAAAAGTTTAGGTCACCATATTAACCTTATCTTTTAGATTTAACTAATGGTTAAATAGTTTAACATTTACCTTGTCTCCTTGTATTTTTATATTATATGTTTAATAAACATACTATAATATTACAAGAGAACCAAAAGTGGTTCATTAATGACATATATATTATTATATTATTCCTTTGGACAAGCCTTATATTTTTAGGACTATTATATCATTTCATACTATAGTATTTGTTGTAAACACTCATTTATGTCAATTTTGACACTCTTTAGTATATCATTTTTGTTAAAGTCCAAAAAACTTGATTACTAAGAAAATAATTCATTTAATCAACCCTAACATGTCATATTAACCTATAAAATTCTTCTAATTCATTAAAAGTGTCAATTTTCATTTATTTTGATATTTATAATATCAATTATTTTAATATTTCATTAATAAGGTACTTACTACATCATCATTGTGTCCTAAATAAATTTAATTATATAACGTAGAAAAACTATAAATAAAATACCATTATGTAGGAAATATTTTTAGATTGATAATTAATATTTATAGTCTAATTTATCTTTGTTTAACCCTATATTAAAAATGTCTTAGTTATGAAACTTTGAATTTAACACTTTTAACTCTTATTTGAATAAAATAATAATAAATGACTTAATCTAATCCAAGTTGACCAAAAGGATCTTATTTTATTCTTAAGTTTGTTTTTGGTTGAAATACACTTATTAAATAGAATTAGGACATGTGTTTGTGTAATAATATTATCATTTTTACCTTTAATTACCCTATTTACTTTTAACCATGGTAAATAAAAGTCAAAAGTTACAATTCACCAAAAAATATTTTCATCTTATTGAACCTAATTTTACTTACTAATATCAACTATGTCACTCATATTTTTTAAATTCAATTCACAGAAGCTTTAAAATTATTTTTTATGAAAATCGGCTAATGTGCCTAGATGTTGGGTAAAAGATGGTAAAATGTTCAATATAATTTTATATATCTAATATTATTATAAAATGACTCCAATGAATTAAATTGAACATATATATGTATTATGTATCAATTTTTATCTAATATAAAATTAAATAAAATGATTAATTATTTAAATAAAAAAATGGTTTTAATAAAAAATGCAGTGTTTTTCACTTTTAATCAAAAAATGAAAGATTTCTGAAAAATTCCAAAAATTCATCCTAGGTTAATTTCGATATTCCAAATCCATAAAATGAGGTCCATTTTGAAAAATAAAATTTATAAAATTTCAGAAAGTGGGTAATACTATTCATAATGGCTAGTTTGATTGGTCGTGGTTTGTTAAAACTCTAAGTTGCGTACAACGCAAGCTATTGCATTATTCAAAGAGAATCAGACTGTAGAATCTGGAGGTGTTACACTATCCCCTATTTCAAATAATTTTATACTTGAAATTTCTAGAATACTAATGCATTAAAATATTCGGGTGGTTCTTCATCATAAGTTCCTCAGCTTCCCACATTTCCTCTTCCATCTTATGATTTCTACATGGAAATTTCACCAGATGAGTTGTCCGGTTTCTCAACACTTTTTCTCCGGTATCAAGAATATTGATAGGCTCTTCTCAATAAGACAAATCAGGTTTCAGTTCTATTTATTCATAGGTTAGTACTTGCGTTGAGTTAGGCATGTAATTTGTCAACACTAATATGTGGAACACATCATGAAATTTGGAGAGACTTGGCGGAATTTCCAAACGATAAGCTATAACTCTATTTTATTCTATAATTTTGAAAGGTTTGATATAACTGGGAATTAATTTACCATTTTACTGAATCATATAATTCCCTTCCATAGAGATTACTTCAAGAAAACATGACCACATACTTGAAATTCCAAATCCTTCCTTAGGGTATTGGCATAGAACTTTTGCCTATATTTAGCTGCTTTGATGTGGGTTTGGATGACCATAACCTTTTCCATTGTTTAATCAACAAGTTCTGGTCCTACGAGTTTTCTTTCACCAACATCATCCCAAAAAGTTTGTGTGCGACATCTCATTCCATATAATACTTAATATGGTGCCATCTGAATACATGAATGAAATCTATTTTTATAGTAAAATTATACCAGAGGTAATTAGTGATTCCACATAACTAGAAAGTTAAGTTAGCAAGATCTCAACTTGTCTTCGAAGGTTTGAATAGTTTGTTTAGATTGTCCATAAATTTTAGGGTGGTAGGAAGTGCTCAAACAAAGTTTAGTATCCAAGGCCTTCTGAATACTTTTCTAGAATCTTGATGTAAAATGGGGATCATTATCCGAAACAATCGATAGGGCTACTCTACAAAGTCTTAAAACTTCATTAATATACAGTCTTTCTAAAAGTTCAAGTGGTAAATCTTCTCTTATAGAAAGAAAATATGATTAGTTGGTAAGAAGATAAAAAATGACCCATACTGCACCATTCCTTCTAGGAGTCTTTGGTAGCCCCATGACAAAGTCTGTCATAATATCATCCCATTTCCACACAGGTAAGGGAAGAGGTTTTATGACTCCTCTAGGATGTTGTCTTCCAGCCTTAACCAATTTAAAAACCATAAATTTTGACACATAATCATAAATCTCCCCCATAATGTTGTACCACAAAAAATGTTCCTTCAAATCTATATACATATTAGTGCTACCAGGGTGTATAGAGAAATTGGAGCTATGAACATCATCCAAAAATTCCCTTTTGAGATCAGGTATTTCAGGAACACAAAGACTTTTCCCAAATTTCAAAATTCCATCTTCATATAAAAAGTTGATCAATCTCCCATCATTCACAACATTTATTTTCTCTTGAAACTCCTCATCACCAGTCTGAGAACTTTTTGCCTTTTCTAGTAAATATGGTTTGACAACCATTGGAAAAAGTATTGATGTTTTAGATTCTATGATTATTACCATAACCATCTTTACTAGATCCCTGAACATAGGGTCACTTTCAACTCTCATCTTGTTCAAAAATCAAATATTATTTATGCTCAATGCATCTTCCACCTTATTTTCTTTCCCTGGGTAGTAGTGTATAGTGAAATCATAATCTTTGAGCAGTTCAAGCCATCACCTTTGCATCATGTTGAGTTATTTTTGTGAGAAAATATACTTCAAACTCTTGTGATCAGTATAAATCTCACATTTTCACCATATATATAGTGTCTCCATATCTTCAAATCAAATATTGAAAATTCAAACTCAATATCATGAGTGGGATAGTTTTTTTCATTAATTTTTAGCTTCCATGATGCATAGGTAATTAATATATATTTTTTCATAAGGACACAACCATGTCTTTTCTTTGAAGCATCACGATAAAAAACAAACTCATTATTCCCCAATAGTAGAGTCAATATATAAGAATTGAATAATATTCTCTTCAGTTATTCAAAAATTATTCACACTCTTTTTTCCAAACAAATTTAACCTTTTTACATGTGAACTTGGTTATTGGGTTAGAAAAATGGGCAAAATTTTGGACGAAACGCCAATAATAACCTACTAAACCAATTAAACTGTGTACATCAATTATAATCATCAGTGTTGTACATTATTTTATTGCCTTGTTATATAATGGATCATCAGAGATTCCATCCTTAGAGGCAATATGGTCAGGAAATGAAATCTCGTGAATCCAGAATTCACACTTGCTGAACTTACCCTAAAATTCATTTCTTCAAAGAGTCTTTAGAATAGTGTGAAAGTGATTTTCATGATCTTCATAGATTTTGGAGTATACCAAGATATCATCGATAAATACCACTAGAAATTCATCGAGATATTCCTTGAAAACTCTGTTCATTAGATCCATGAAGCAAGAAGCTGCATTAGTCAATCTAAAAGGCATTACTATAAACTCATAATGCCCATAACTAGTACGAAATGATGTTTCCAGAATGTTTTCCTTCTTCTCACACAACTGATATTATCCAGATCGAAGGTCAATAATTGAAAAATATTGAGATCTATGAAGTTTATCAAATAAATAATCGATGTGAGGTATGGGATACTTCATCTTTATTGTTATAGAATTGATCTCGCTGTAGTCAATGAAGAACATCGTAGATCAATATTTCTTCTAAACAAAAAAGAACAGAGTCTCCCCATGGAGAAACAATAGGGACAATAAATCCCTTATTACTCAATTCCTATAGTTGTTTCTTTAGTTCCACTAATTACATAATGTCCATTCTATAAGGGGTCTTCAATATAGGTCTTGAACCAAAAATTAAATCAATATAAAACTCAATTTCCCATTCTGGAGGATGTCCAAGTAAATCCTCTGCAAAAACATCAATATATTCTTTAAAAATAGGTACATCAACTATTGGAACATTCCTTTCCTCACCCATAGTTATTTCACTCTTTTCCTCCCAAATAATTGAATTTAGTAGAGCTACTGGGGGTGGATCTAGATAAGAATCAAATGGTGATGTTTCTACTCTAAAGATAATGTACTATTTATCATCATTGAAAATTGTAACCTCCTTCTTATTATAACAAATTTTGGCATCATGGTCAGAAATACAATCCATAGAGAGGATTATATCAACTTCAATCATGGGTATGAAGATGAGATCGACTGATAAATATAATTTTTATGCCTTAATGGGAACTGATTCACAAAAATTTATTGAAATTATATTTCCCTAAGGAATATTTACTCACAACACCCTTGTAAAATGAAAGTTTAAGTATCTAATTTTCTTATAAAACTGAGAATATATGAAATAATGCGATGATCCATAATCAAATAAAGCATTGGCTAAATTTGAGGAATCCATTAAATTACCTGCCACCACATATTTCAGAGATTCAACCTCAGCAGTAGTGATCACATAAGCTTAGGCTTGCTCCCCTGTAATTTTCTGAGGTAATTTTCCTTTGTGTATAGGAAATTCATTTTCATTATTCCCCATTTCTCTACAATTGTTACATTCAACATTGACAACCTCTTTGTTTCCCTTGTAATCACGAGTTAGGTGACCTTTTTCACCACACTTGTAACTGACTCCAATTCCCATCAGGCAAGTACTAGGGTGTTTCATCCCACATTTACTAGAGGATGGATATTCCAATTTTCTGTTCTTCCCCTTATTTCCATTTCTAGAGTGTTTAGTAGATCTTTTCTTCTCTTACTTTTCTTTAAATACGTAAGACATAGAGAATTCCTTTCCATTTTGATAGCACATGAGACAATATCTTCGTACAATGTGAAGGATTGTGAGACTAATTCTTGATAGAGAAATGGTTTTAACCCATCAAAGAATCAATAACTATTACTACTTGGTTTATGTATATAATATGCTGCATGTTGTGCTATCCTTGTAAAGTTATCCTCATACTTTGCGACATTATCATCCTCCTTTTTCCTCAGACTCAGTAATTTTATTTCCATATCCACTCAATGGTCACAAGGAATGTATTTTTCTAATAAAATCATTTTAAACTCCCTCTATTCCATATTTTATACTTCTTCATCCTCATTTGTGTTTTTAATTAATGACCACCATTGATCTGCATCTCCCATGAGGTGATAAACTGTCAAGACAACTTTTTCCCTTTTTCTTCTCCCCAACACATGAAATATTTTCTATAGGGAACTTATGAATTTCTCAAAAACAAATGGATTTGTAATCCCCTTTATTTTTGGTGGTGGTTTCCCCATGAATCGATCTAACATTGATCCTCTGCATTGTAGATCAGGGTGCTCCGTACGGGTAATGTTATTATTTATGACCTGAGAGAGTTATCCCAGTATGGTGATAAGCTGATCAGCACCAATTTCATCACCAGCTCCACTATAATTATCTTGATTAGGAGGGAAATCCCAAGATAGATTACGAGCATTGATACAGTTTCCATTCCTTCCAATAGGCACTATTTCTAAAAATGGCATACACTAGATTAGTTTATGAATTGCAAAACATAATTCCAAACATGTAAAACACTTAACATAAATTGAACAGTTTATGGAGACAATACATAATCATAATTTTTTTTCCTTTAAAGAGGTATATACTCATAAATTCGCCATAATGGTTTGTAAAGAAAATGTGAATTATGTTAAGCATATCCTCCAAGAATGTCGTAACAAAGATTAAAACAATGCCCATTATTGTGTACCAAGATACCCTAGTCATGCTTGAAAAAGCTTGTAAAAATTTTCACTCCTAGGTACATCTATTCTAGATCCACCTCTACCTGCTCGTATCTAGACATGGATGTATTGTTTGGAAAATATAGAAAATAACTATATTACCAAAATTCGAGGAAGTTCTTATATACTAATCCTCAATGTATATCTTAAGATAATGTTCTTTAATAATAGTTTTTCTAAAATCTAGCCTACAAGGTTTGTACTAAACTACCTATGATACCAACTGTAATGCCCTAAACCCAGTTACCCAGAGTCAGTGCATTATTACATAACATTTCCGTGATCATAAGAGATCATGTATCTAATGTCCGATTAGTTTAGTATCCTTAGAAGTACAAGATTCATACATAAGTTTCACATTACATCATGACATAAAAACAACCACACCATTTTGTCACCTTTGAACACACTTATATCCTTTTTCATATCCTTTCAGGTCAACCATAAAATAGTTCTTCGCATCCTAGAAAAAATACAACAAAGAAAGGGGTGAGCTTAGATTCTCATTAAGGATAAAAATATAGTGGAAACATTCATAAATAAGCATAAAAATTAAAAGAAATGTATAAGACAAAAACATAAGCCTTGTAAACATAAACATCAGCATAATATGGAAAATATAAATCGAATAATTCCATTTACTTATTCACATGGATATTATACTAGTCTAATAATCATATACAATATCAATATCCAATTTCATAATGATGGAATTCATAATTCTAGACTTCATAACCATATAGTCAAGACCTCATGCCAAGACTACAAATAATATTTTGTCAAGCCCTTGTTCCAATACACTATTTTGTCTCATGAGACCTACAGAGGTATCAAGGTGCTATAGCGGGCTCCACCCATCACTTACTAAGTCAAATGCATTCCTCATATGAAAAGGTTGAAACATAACATAGCCATTCTTATTAAAAATAGCATAAAAAATGTTAATACATTAACTATAAACCAGGAATGGTAGAAAAATTACACATACATAGTCAAACATACCACAAAACCTTGAATACATTATAGAAGATTGAATCATAATAAATCAACTTAAAACAAATATAAAATCCATCCAAGGATGTTCACATAGATGAAATCAAAACAATTTGAGAGAAATATCTATTTCTATTTTGAAATCATTTAAAAGTCACATAATTATAAAAGAAAAAAAAAATTAATTTTGAATATGAACTTATAAGATTTTAATGGATTCTTTTAAGGTGTTATAGTAGTTCAAAATAGCTGCACCCACCATATAAGTTAAAAAAACTTTCTTACCTTAATTTGTAGAAAAGGTCATAATGTACCTTGTTTGGAAAATGATAGAAAGATTCCTTTATAAACATCTCAAAAAAGTCAAACAAGGGTATAGATTACTTAAAACCATATTCTAAGAAATAGTAAAATGGTTTTGAAAGACATTTTTAAGAAACATGGACGTGGATGATAAAGAGGTCCCAGTAGATACCCACGTAAACAAAACCTATGATAATAAAGAGATTGTAAAATTAACTCATAACTTGTACTTTTACTTGATCGAGGGTATGTTAAACTCTTGTATAATATTTAAATCATTGTTATTAGATTATACAAGAACCACATACATAAATATGATATCATATATGATCCTATAATATTTCTTTGTCAATAATATTTTAGTAGTATCATCATTTCAGGTGTTAACTGAGTCATTTTCCTTTATATGTTTTGTAATGTAAGTCATGCTTGTTATAGATAAGATGTAGTTGATTTATATACATAATGATATGAAGTTCTTAAACATTTTTTAACATTAAATGATATTTATTTCTGAATGGTTACGATGGGTAATGAATCTCATCGCGTTCGTAGAGACAGTAATCTGTACGTACGCACGAGCGACAATACCATTCTAATAATGGTGGAATCATATTAATTGGATGGTATATAATATATAAATAATCATTAACATGTTATATTTTTTATTTAAATCAATTATACTCATTATTATACACATCCATATAATGAAGTGTTTGAATAACAAACTACACCATGACGTGGAGACGGTAAGTCGTGCATACACCTGTATGGTGACCTGTCATTCATAGGATAGATAAAATAATGAATATTGTTGTATCATATTTATAAAAAAAAATTATATAAGGTACTGGATTTATTATTTGTGTATGGAAACAAAAAAAAGAGGAAGTGGAAGAAGAAAAGAACTTTGAAAGAAGTGGTGAAATTATTACCTCTTCTTCGGGTGTTTCCATTTGAGTAGATCAAAAGGGATCCGTAGGTTGGATTTCAAATCAAAGTAAGGCCTCTAGGAATATTTGAGGGTATTTGGGAGGATATTTTATTAGGGGTTGGCCAAGGCGAATGGCTTTGGAGTTGTGAAATTAAGAGAAGGGGGTGTAGCCTTTTATAAGAGAGGTAAGGGCCAGTTTTGGAAAACCATGAAATATTATTTTATTATACAATAATATTGGATTTATAATGCATAAAAAAGGATTAATTTCAAGTATAATGTGGGTATGGGTTGAAAAAATCTCAACCAATAGGTTTTACATAGGTTTTTGTCACCATATTAACCACATCTTTAAGATTTAACTCTTGGTTAAATAGTTTAACATTTACCATGTCTCCTTGTATTTTTATATTATATGGTTAATAAACTTACTATAAAATTCTAAGAGAACCCCAAGTGGTTAATTAATGACATAAATATTATTATATATGTCTTTTGGATGAACCATCGATTTTTGGACTATTATATCATTTAATAATATAGTATTTGTTTTAAAAACACATTTATGTCAATTTTAAAACTATTTTGTATCTGATTTTTGTTAAAGTCCTAAAAACTTGAATACTACGAAAATAATTCATTTAATCGACCCTAACATGTCATATTAACCTATAAAATTCTTGGAATTCATCAGAATTCTCAATTTACATTTATTGTGATATTTATAATATCAATTATTTTAATCATTCATTAATAATGTAATTACTGCATCATCATTGTGTCATAAATAAATTTAATTATTTAATTTATGAAAATTATAAATAAAATACCATTATGTAGGAAATTTTATTATATTTATAATTAATATTTATAGATGAATTTTTCTTATGCGTAACCCTATATAAAAAATGTTTTAGTTATGAAACATTAAATTTTACACTTTTAACTATTCTTTAAATAAAATAATAATAAATGTACTAATCTTATACAAGTGAACAAGAAGAATCATATTTTATTCTTAAGGATTTTTTTGGTCGAAATAAACTTATATAATAGAATTAGGACATGTGTTAGGGTAATAGTAATATCATTTTTACCTTTAATTACCCTATTTAATTTTAAATGTTGTAAATAAAAGTCAAATGTTACTATTCACCAAAAATTATTTTCATATTATTGAACGAAATATTACAAACTGATATCAAACTGGTCTCTTGGATTTTTTGAATTCAATTTACAGAAACTGTAAAATTATGTTTTATGCAGATTTTCTAACGTTCTTAGAAGGTGGGTACAAGATGGTAAAAAGTCCAATAAAATTTTATATATCTAATATTATTATATAATGAATCCAATGAATTCAATAGAAAATGTATAAGTATTATGTATCTATTTGTTTTACCAAATATATATTTATATAGAATAACTAATTATTTAAAAAAAAATTCAGTTTTAAACAATATCACAGTGTTTTTCACTATTCATCAAAAATTGTATGTTTTCAGAAAAATAACAAAAATTCATCATAAGTTAATTTTGATATTAAGAATCAAAAAATGAACTCCATTTTGAAATATAAAATTTATTAAATTTCAAAAATTGGGTATTATTATTCATAATGCCATGTTTGATTGGTCGTGGTGTGTTAAAACTCTGAGTTGCGTACAACGGAAGCTATTGCATTATTCAAAGGGAAACGTGCTGTTGAAGCTTGGGGTGTTACATTATCCTCTCAGTCAAATAATTTCTTCCTTGAAATTTCTAAAATACTACTGCATAAATATATTTGGGTGGTTCTTCATCATAAGTTCCTCGGGTTCCCACGTTTCCTCTTCCATCTTATGATTTCTCCCTAGAACTTTCACCAGACAAGTCGTCCGGTTTCTCAACACTTGTTCTGTAGTATCAAGAATTCTTATAAGCTCTACATAATAAGAAATATTGGTTTCCAATTATATTTCTTCATAGGTTAGTACATGCATTGGTTCAGGCATGTATTTTCTCAACAGTAATATGTGGAACACATTATGAACTTTGGAGTGACTTGGAAGCATTACCAAACGATATGCTACAAATCCAATTCGTTCAACAATTTTTATAGGTCCAATATATCTGGGACATAATTTAACCTTCTTACTGAATCGTATAACACCCCTACATGGAGATACCTTCAGGAAAACATGATCACCGACTTGAAATTTCAAATCCTCCCATCATTTATCGACATAGATTTTTTCCCACTTTGAGCTGCTTTGATGTGGGTTTGGATAACCTTCATCTTTTCCATTGATTACTCAACAAGTTCTGGGAATATGAGTTTTCTTTCACCCATATCATCCCAAAAAGTTGGTGTGCGACATCTCTTTCCATATAATTCTTTATATGGTTCCATCAGAATACTTCAACAGAAGCTATTGTTATAGGAAAATTCTACCAGAGGTAAATATTGATCCCCCGTACCTTGAAATTCTGGTAAGTAATATCTCAACATGTCTTATTTGGTTTGAGTATACCATTCTAATTTTCCATTATTTTGAGGGTGGTAGGCAGTGCTCAAACGCAGTTTAGTATCTGAGGCCTTCTGAAAAATTTTCTAGATTGTTGATGTAATATGGGGATCACGATCAGAAACAATTGATAGGGGTACTCCATGAAGTATTATAACATAATTAATATGTATTTTTTCTAAACGATTGACCGCATTATCATGACACCTCAAATTGATAATGTTTTTAAGGTTAATTTATAGTTTAGGGCATACCATAGGTCATCTCTCGAAGAGCGTTGATAGGTTATGGGTATGTATTTTTAATAAAGATTATTAAAAGAGGGGGTGATTTTAAAAACAGTTTTAAGAAAATAACTTAACATAAAGAGTTTAATAGTTTATAGAATAAGGTGGTGGTTTAAAAATTATGAGAAAATGAGATCAATTAAAGTAGACTACACATCTTGGATAGTTCATTGTTATGAAAATTTCACATGGTTTTGTTTAATTCTTTTGTTGAGGGTTGTCAAGATCTTGATTCCCCTCTTGCCTCTCTAAACATTGCACAAAGTACCAACCCGTGACACAAAAATAATGTTGTCAAGGTTTGGACTTAAAGAACATATTTAAGTTTACCAAAGCATACTAAAAACTTTTGTATGTGTAAGAGAAAGAGGATTTTCGTGTTGCCCAATTGGAACAACTCATGTTTCCCACTTAAAATTTCAACCCAATCGGTGTTGAAATGAAAAGCGATTCACTTAATTACACCCAAAAAATTAACTCAGAGGAGAACTATGTTTAGATAAAACATAAGTGAAATAATACAAAAACAAATTAAACAAAACTAGTAGAGTATCAAGTGCCAGAACTCCCTTCCATGTATCTGTAACTCCCTCAAAATGATCGTCCACCATTTAGCTCACCATCGAGAGGAGGAGAAGGCTCGGGTAGAACTCTTTCTTCACTGTTGACCACCTATGATGATAAGGGCCTCTAGAAATTCATGTATGAGGAGAGAACTCATTCAGGTCTCCAAAATATCAGATCTTTTCCTCCTGGTTAAACTTTCATATGAGGAGCCCATGGTGCTGTTTTATAGGAAAATGAGAAGGTGGTTTTGAGCACACATAATTATTAAAACCAGTTGTCATAGCTATTTAGACCCCTAGATAGCCTTATCTCGATTTGGAAAAAAATTAAAAATTTGTATCCCCATCTCTTGGATGTTTTCACCTAATGTTTGTCACAATTTTGACACTTATAGCCTAAGATATGGACAGATCACAGAACACCACTTTTGACTCCGTGTAGATTTGGTGTGATGGAGAGATCAGGTCGGAAAGGCCAATAGATGGCTTGATTATCCTTGGGTTTCTTCATATGAAATGTAACACAATTAATTACGGACCAGACCAAAAAATGGCAGCCCATTTAGATGAACGGTCTAGTAGCAGGGTGTAGATTAATCCACTAGTGTGCTTGGATCCTGCGCAGTTTCTCCCATTTTTTTGGACATCATCATGGGCCCTCCAAATCACCTTCTCCTTCAATGAAATTTTCAAGAAAATTAACATTGACCTTTTTAATAGAGATACAAACAAAATAAATTATTTAAACACAGAATTAAATTTGTTATTAAATTTGGAATTTACAATACAAATTCAGTTTAATACAATGGTGTAAGGGTGAAAATGACAAAGTGAATCGTGGTACGATCACACCCCCACACCTAAACATTTGCACTATTGGGAAAAGTCACATATCCAAATAAAATTTATATATATGTATATATATATATATATATATTCCAAACCTCATGAAGATTTAACATTTGAGGAAATTTTAATTCACTAAAGTAATGTGATCAATGCACAAACCAAACCAAGGAGTTCTTCCTAGTGAAAATGAAAAAAGATGTCTCATATATCATATCACAATAAAATTCAAGGAGATTAATGACACCAACATGAGCAAGGAATTGAAAAGTCAACAATTCCACTAACTATCTAAGTGTGTGTGTGAAAACCATTCCATTCTATTCTTTCCACTTTATATCCAATAAATATAAGTTATTTTAACATTATTCAGCTTTAAATGATTTTACTCCAAACCCGTCCTACATCCTTTGTAATCATATTTCAAGACCCACTCACTTAAGAATTCCCAGAAGTCAAACCATAAGATCCTAACCTAGATATTCCCATATGTTTCACATTTCATCACTCCCCTCATTTATTTTATTTTTTTGAAGTTTCATTTGGAACAAATCTCACACTCATCTCTCAACCCTTGTTTGAACTATTAATGACACTAATTTCAATAGATATCACAAGATAAAAGGTTTTGGAGTGGTTTTTGACCTTCCTAAGACACAATTTTTTTTGAGGGCGTAAAATAGTCAGACATTAAGTACACACGCATAGGTCAATCTGGTACAGTAATGAAATAGATCGGATAAGGAACGAACGTATGAAAATAAAATTTAAAGCTTAAAGTATTAACCTAACATATATTTACCTTATATTAAGTAAGAAATATTCATACTTCGTGGTTTGGTTCCAAAATTTATGGAGATATTAGTGACACACATTTCCCAAAAATACTCACACAAGGGGAATCAATCATCTCAAATGTTTCATAGTGATACAACCATTTATTTCATTGAAAGAATACCAATTCACTAAAAATCACTCCCTGATGTAAAATTCATACAGACATTCTTTTTTCCCTTCATTATGGTATTTTTACATTCCCCCCTTTATGGTCACCACATCATAGAACATTGAAATTTTTTATGGGGAAAAATAAAAATACCATAAAGAAGGAAAAAAAGAGAATAAAGAAAAAAAACTATAAAAATTCCTAACTATACCAGGAATGTACCCATCCCCCCCACACATAAAGTTTGTATTGTCCTCACTGTAAGAAAAGAGGATGTGGAAAGGAAGGATAAAACCTGGTGAGTTTCATTCATATATTGCTTCTGGAATATGGATTTCCTTCATCAGGGACTCCAGAATGGATTCATGGAAGTGCTTCAGCTACTGCCCATTGACAATGAATGTTTGCTTGGTTTCTTCATTTTGAACATGGAAACACCAAATGGAGAAACGTTAGTAACAGTTTATGTTCCAAACCAGCGGGAACAAAGCTTACCTGGATTCCACTTTAGCCTTGAATTATAAAGGAGGACCTTCTGCCCAATGTGGAACTGACAATGAAGGATAAGACGATCATGGGAATCCTTGGTTCTGTCCTTATAAATCCTGGAGTTTTTATATGCATCTCTTCTCATTTACTCAAGATCCTGAATCTGTAACTTCCTTTAAATACCTGCACCAGAATGATTATAATTGCATTATTTGATGTCCCATTAGGTTTAGTGATCAATCTCAACAGGTAGGTGACAACTCTTTCCAAACAAAAGATGATAGGGTGACATTCCAATGGGAGTTTTGAAAGTAGTAAGGTAGGCCCATAATGAATCATCAAGTAAAAGACTACAATCTTTTCTATTGGGTTGAACTGTTTTTTCTAGAATTTGTTTTACCTCTCTATTTGACACCTTGGCATGACCATTGATCTTTGGGTGATATACAATAGACACTTGATGACAGACCCCTTACCTATGAAAAAGTGATTGCATTGTTCAGTTGCAGAAATGAGAACCCTAGTCACTGATGATGAAGTTAGGAAATCCAAACCTATAGAAGATTTGGGTTCTCAAAAATTCTACAACTACCTTAGAATCATCAGTCCTTGTAGATCATGCCTCTACCCATTTTGAAATATAATCAACTACCAGAAGAATGTACATGTTTCCAAAGGAATTGGGAAATGGACCCATAAATTCATTACCCCAAACAAACAAAACTTCATGAAAAAACAACAGTTGTTGTGGAATTTCATTTCTTTTAGAGAAATTCCCCATTCTTTGACAATGACGACAAGATTTGAAAAAATCATGGGAATCCTGAAAAAGTGTTGGCCAAAAGAGACCAGAATGAAGGACCTAGTGAGTAGTTTGTTGGGGACCAAAGTGGACCACACAAGTAAGAGTGTGGCAAAATCTACGGATGGAATGAAACTCACAATCGGGAACACAACACCTAAGGACTTGATCACTATAGGTGTGCCAAAGGTTGGGGTCATCCCAAATATACCAACGAGACTCATGTTTTAGATGACTGGATTGGTTTCTGTTGAAATCAGTAGGAATGTAAGATGCTACCAAATAATTTACAATTTTAGTATACGAAGTAATATCATCTTTCACTCAGTATAGTTTCTCATCATGAAACATTTCATTTATGGGAATATAGGGGTATGAGTCAATGTCTAAGGATGGTTGAATCCTACTGATATGGTCAACCACCACATTCTCTGCTCCTTTTATTATCTCTAATTTCTAGATTGAATTATTGAAGGAGGAGCATCCAATGCATGAGACGTAGTTTGGCTTCCGGTTTCTTAAGGAGGTACCAGAGGGATGCATGGTCTGAGAACACAATGACTTTGGACCCCAAATGGTATGAACTGAATTTTTCCAAAGAAAACACAATGGAAATGAATTATTTTTCAGTTGTGGTGTAGTTTTCTTGGGCAAGGTCCAATGTACGTGAGGCATAGGCTATGACATGTGGAGCTCAGTCGACCCTTTGTGACAAAACTGCCCCAACTGCATTTTTAGAGGCGTCACAACTGAGCTCAAATGGTAAATCCCACCAATGTGGTTGGACTACCAGGGGTGAGGTGAGGCTCCATTTTAACTTATTAAAATCATCCTCAACATTATTTATCAGAAACAATTTATTTTTCTTTTTAGAGTAATCGGGAGAGGGGCAGTGAAATTTTACAAATTACACGAATGAAATGATGGTAAAATCTAACAAGACCTTGGAAAGATCGCACATCCCATATATTTTCGGGGAATGGAAGGGAATAAATGACATCAAATTTTGATTTATCTACTTAGATACCATCCTCATAAATGACATTCTCCAAAACTATACCTTATTGCACCATTAAATGGAATTTCTCATAATTTAATACAAGATTCTTTTCAATACAGCGACGTAGGACTGAACCAAGACTACTAAAACATTCATAAAAAGAGCCATAAATATTAAAATAATCTAGGAATACTTCCATGAAATTCTCTAGCTACTCTGAAAAATACTAACCACGAATCATTGGAAAGTACCCGGAGCATTTCAAAGACCAATTGGCATCCTTCTATAGCCAAATGTGCCAAAGGGGCAAGGGAAGGTTGTCTTTTCCTGATCCTCAGGGGAAATATGGATCTAAAAGTATCTAGAATACCCATCAAGGAAATAGTAGTGGGACATACCTACTAGCCTCTCTAGCATTAGGTAAATGAATGTCAAAGGGAAATGTTCTTTCCTCGTATGTTGGTTTAGTCGGCGATAGTCTATACAGACACGCCAATTATTCTGCACACAAGTTGGAACCAATTCATTGTTTTCATTTTTAATTACTGTAAGGCCAGTGTTTTTAGGAACTACTTGAATGGGACTGACCCATTAGCTATCAGAGACGGGGTAAATGATTCCTGAACCCAATAATTCTGTTACCTCATTTTTTTACAATATCTAGGAGGTTTGTATTCTATCAACATTGTGGATGCCTCACTGGTTTAGATTCATCATTTAAAAAATATGATATTTACAAATTTATGGGCTAATACCCGGAATGTCAGTAAGTGTCCACCCAATGCTTGTTTATACTCCCTCAAATGTTCAGGCAGTCGCAATTCATGCTCAGGAGGAAGTGAACTAGCAATGATGACAGGAAACTTGTTTCCATTCTCAAGATATGAATATTTTAAATCTTGAGGCAATTGTTTTAGTTCCAATTAAGGTGGACTCTGGATTTATGGGAGTGTGTGTGGGAGGTCACTGATCTCATCTAACTGCTCAATGGTATCAACCTCGGATTTGGAATGAGCTTTTACAAGCTTAGAAGTATCATCTTTGGTTAGTGGATCATTAGGGTTCAAGAAATAATCAATCAATGAACATGCATGACACTTTTATAGACAACTACAAAAATAAATGCATGAATCATTTTCTAGCATTTCTATCAATGACGAAAAATCATAAAGGGGATCGGGGGAAAGAAAAATTGTTTTTTCAGGGCTAGGGAGTACATCAATTGAATTAATAGAGAGAGAGGAATGTTCTTCTATGGGGTGATTAATGGAATCAAGGATGTTGAAATGGACTATGTCACCAACAAATTCCATATATAATGTACCATTGTGGACCTTAATTATGGTTTTAGCGGTTTTAATGAAAGGTCTCCCCAATAAAAACGGGGCATTTCCATTCATCTTATCATCCTCCATTTTAAGCACATAAAAGTAAGTAGGAAAAGTTAAATTTTAAACCCTCACAAGAACATCCTCTAACACACCAGAGGGGTGTGCAGTACTTTGATTAGCTAGTTGAACAATAATTATAGTGGGCTTCAGTTCCCCAACCTGCAATATAGAGCAAATGGAATAGAATTAGAAAAATAATACTCCCCTATGGGGCATGGAATTGAGAATGTTCCAGGATAATAGAACTTGGTGGGGAGTGATGGCTCTATCAATGCTGAAATATTCCTTCCCAATATCACTTTATCATCACCTCAAAGTTGCCTTCATTGTGTACACATATCCTTTATAAGCATAACGTACCATGAAATTTTCTTCACAACATCAATCAATGGGATGTTAACCAACACTTTGTTGAAAATTTCAAATATTTCCATATCAAGTTCACTTTCCTTTTGTTTTCTTGGTTGGGTGGCCCTTTGAGGGAATGGAAGAGGAATGGTTGGGCTAGGTGACTCATAAATATTCACACTCTTTCCTTTGGAAGGGATTCTCTCAGGATAAGGTTCTTCAACATTTGGAACATTCTTAATGGTTGGAATGGAGGTTTCCTCAGGAGGAGATGACTGTAATGGAGGATTCATTTTACTTTCTTGTTGTTTTCCACTCATAAGGGTGATGTAACCAACATTTCCTTTATCCTTAGGGTTAACTACTAGTTGAGTGGGAAGTTTACCTGACCCATGACTTTGAATTTCACCCACTGAGTTAGCTAGTCGACCTAATTGGGTTCTAAGGTCTTGTATGGATGCCTGAGTGGTTTGTTGGAATTGGATATTGTTGTCAGCCATTTGTTTCATCATATCTTTTAGGCTAGGCTCGGGTTTTTGAGGGGTTTGTTGGAAAGTCCTTTAGGGTGGTTGAGGGTTTCTAGGGGGTAGGGTTTGATGACTACTCTTCCCCGGTTGGTTCCATTGTTGTTGAAGTTGGTTCGAATACCCCCTTACCTATAGGCCTAGTTCTCTTTCCACCCAGGGTTGGATGGATAAAAATGTTCTTTCCAAAAGGGTTGGTTATAGGGGCGACATAGAAATATTGCCTCACAAACTCTCAAATGTTTCCCTCAATTGAGGACATTGGTCAGAGTAGTGGGTCTCAGAAGAACATATACCACAATAGATAGGCGGAGGAGAATGAGATTTACCTTGGGAAAGAGCAAGTTGTCAATGAAGGGTACTTACCTTTTCAAACTTTGTGTCCATCTTCTTCTCAAATTCAGTACTTTATGCCTCATGGACACCTCAAATTGGTACATTGATACTTGAACCAAATTATTGTGTGTTTTGATCCATGTTCTCAATCAAGGTTCTTGTAGCAATTGGGGTCTTATCAACAAGCACACCACCTACAACAACATCGATCATATTTCGATCAATAGGGACTAAACCTTCATAAAAATATTGAATTAAAAGTTGATAACTTGTTTGGTGGTGTGGGAAACATGAACATAACCTTTTGAAACGTTCCCAATATTCATGTAATGTTTCCCCTTGAGATTGTATTATCCCAAAAATTTCTTTCCTTATTGTTGCAGTTTGAGAGGATGGGAAATATTTTTCAAGAAAAAGGCGTTTCATGTACGCCCAACCTCTTATTGGGGAATTAAAATAATATAATCAATATTTCGCAGTGCCTTCCAAAGAAAATGGGAACTCTCTAAGCTTTACTTCTTCCTCG
Organism: Viscum album; assembly: GCA_963277665.1. NCBI lineage: Eukaryota > Viridiplantae > Streptophyta > Magnoliopsida > Santalales > Viscaceae > Viscum > Viscum album. Next base: position 29,627,059 of record OY728137.1, on the reverse strand, counting down.
TCCACATTAGAAGGTTTTAATGTTGAACAAAGAGTATGAAATTATTTTAAGTGCTTGTGTGGATCCTCTCTGGGAAGTCCATGGAATATTGGTAATAGATGAATTAGGCCATATTTTAGTTCCAAATTGGCTGCCTCAACTTGTAATTGAATATAGGTGGGTTGGATATCAACATCATGTGATGTTAGTTCTTTTAATGTTCAGTTGTTTTCAGACATATTATCCAAGTTTGTTTCAGTTTTTATATTCGTTATAGAAGAAGAATAGGAAGGATCAAGAGGAGTGTCAATGTTTTGTGTGTCCTCCTTCGATGGGTTCTCTTGTGCGTATCGGGGTCGCTGACGTAAGATCCTCCCCAGTTCACATTCTAAAGGAGGTAAATCTCCCGGATTTGAATGCGTCATGCACCAAACCTACACAAAAAATAGACCAGAATAGAAAAAGATAGGTATATGTATAAAATAGATAAATTTTCACAAAACATACATTTTTTTTTCAAATACACGCACTGAAAATCTAAGTGCTCCCCACAAACGACTCCAAAATTTGACCACGCTGTCATGACACGTCAAATTGATAATTTTTTTATGGTTAAAGTATAGTCTAGGGCTGACCCTTGGTCATCTCTCGAGGAGCGTTGATTGGTTTTGAGAATTTATTTTTTATAAAGATTACTAAAAGAGGGGGGTGATTTTAAAAACTGTTTTTAGAAAATAACTTAACTTAATGAGTTTAATAGTTGATGGAATAAGGTGGTGGATTAAGAATTATGAGATAAGGAGATCAATTCAAGTTTACTAAAAATCTTGGATAGTTCATTGTTCTGAAAATTTCACATGGTTTTGTTTAATTCTTTGATTGAGGGTTGTCAAGATCTTGATTACCCTCTTGCCTCTCTAAACGTTGCACAAAGTACAAACCCGTGACACAACAATCATGTTTTCAAGGTTTGTAATTCAATAACATATTAAAGGTTACTAAATCATACTAAAATCTTTTGTATGTGTGAGAGAAATAGTATCCTTCTGTTTCCCAATCGAAACAAATCTAGTTTCCCACTTGAAATTTCAACCCAATCGGTGTTGAAATGAAAAGCAGTCCACTTAATTAAACCCAAAAAATAAACTCATAGGAGAAAAATGTTTAGATAAAACATAAGTGAAATAATCCACACAAAAATTACACAAAACCATTAGAGTATAAAGTACTGGAACTCCCTACCAAGTATGTGTAGCTCCCTCGAAATGATCGTCCACCGTTTAGCTCTCCATCGAGAGGAGGAGAAGGCTCGGGTGTAAATCCTTCTTCATTGTTCATCCCTCTATGATGATAAGGGCCTCTATAACTTCAAGTATGAGGAGATAAATCCTTTGGGTATCCAAAATACCATAGATTTTCCTCCTGGTCTAACTTGCAAATGAGGATCCCAAGGTGCCATTTTATAGGAAAATGGGAAGGTGGTTTTGAGCTCACGGAATTAGTAAAACCATTTGTGAAAAATGATTCATCCTCTTGACAGCCTTATCTCGATTTGAAGAAAACAAAAAAGTTGTATATCCACATCTTTTCTCTATCCACCAAAAGTTTGGAACAATTCAGACACTTATATCCAATGAAATTGATAGATCACAACACACCACTTTTCACTCCATGAAGATTTGGTGTGCTGGAATGGCTAGGCTGAAAAGGCCATTAGATGGCTGAATAAACCTTGGAGTTTTTAATATGAAATGTATCCCAATGAATTGTGGGCTAGAACAATAAATTTCATCCCAATTGGATGCAAGGTCTAGTATAAGTGTGAGGATTAATCCACTGGTGTGCTTGGATCCTGCGTAGTTTGGACCATTTTTTTGGACATTATCATGGGCCCTCTAAATCACCTTCACCTTCAATGAAATTTTCAAGAAAAGGTAAATTGGAATTTTTAATATTGATAAACACAAAATAAATGATTCAAACAAGGAATTAAATTTGATATTTTTTAATTTACAATAAAAATTCAATTTAACACAATGGTGTAAGGGTGAAAATGATGCAGTGAATCGTGGTACGATCAACGATCAATTGGTAAATCTTCTCCTATAGTAGGAAAATTTACTGACTTGGTAAGATGATCAACAATGAACCATATTGAATAATTCCTTCTAGGAGTCTTTGGTAGCCCCATGAAAAAGTACATCGTAATATCATCCAATTTCCACTCATGTATTGGAAGAGGTTGCATGAATGCTCTAGGATGTTGTCTTCCAGCCATAACCTGTTGACAAACCATACATCTTGACACATAATCAACAATATTCTTCTTTAGGTTGTCCCACCAAAAATTTGCCTTCAAATATCGATACATATTAGTGCTACCAGGGTGTATAGAGAAATTGGAGCTATGAGCATCATCCAACAATTCCCTTTTTAGATCAGGTATATCAGGAACACTAAGTCTCTACACAAATTTCAAAATTCCATCTTCACATACGAAGTTGATCAATCTCCCATCATTGAAATATTTAATTCTCTTTGGAAACTTCTCATCATCAGTCCGAGAATGTTTTATTCTTTCTAGTAAATATGGTTTGACCACCATTTGAAAAGTCATTGATATTTCACCTTCCATGGTTATTCCTATATCCATCATTACTAGATCCATGAATATAATATCCCATTCAGCTTTCATCTTGTTCAAAACACCATTATTCTTTCTGCTACAAGCATCTTCCACCTTATTTTCCTTCCCAGGGTGGTAGTTTATAATGAAATCAAAATCTTCGAGTTGTTCAAGGCATCTCCTTTTCTTCATGTTGAGTTCTTGTTGTGAGAAAATGTACTTCAAACTCTTGTGATCTATATAAATCTCACATTTTTCACCATATAAATTGTGTCTCCATATCTTCAATGTAAATATTACAGCTACTAACTAAATATCTTGAGTGGGGTAGTTTTTTCATGAATTTTTAGGTGCCATGATGCATAGGAAATAACTATATCAGTCAGCATAAGGACACAACCAAAACCTTTCTTTGAAGAATCACCATAAATAAAAAAACCATCATTATCCGATGGTAGAGTCTATATAGGAGCATTGACTAATATTCTCTTCAGTTCATAAAAACAATATTCACACTCTTTTGTTCGAACAAATTTAACCCCTTTACATGTGAGCTCAGATATTGGGTTAGAAAATTAGGTAAAATTCTAAACGAAATTCCAATAATAACATGCTAAACCAATAAAACCGTGTACCTCAATTAAACTCATCAATGCTGCACATTCTTTTATTTCCTTGGTCTTTGAAGGATCATTAGAGATTCTATCCTTAGAGATAATATGGACATGAAATGAAATCTTCTGAATCCAGAATTCACACTTGCTGAACTTCCCATAATATTCATTTCTTCAAAGAGTCTTTAGAAAAGTGTGCTAGTGATTTTCAGGATCTTCGTAGCATTTGGAGTATACCAAGATATCATCCATAAATACCACTAAAAATTCATCAAGATATTCCTCGAAAACTCTTTTAATTAGATCCATGAAGACAAAGGGTTCATTAGTCAGTCCAAAAGGAATTACTGTAAACTCATAATGCCCATACCTGGTACGAAATGCTGTCTTCAGAATATCTTCCTTCTTCTCACACAACTGATAATATCCAGATCGAAGGTCAATCATTGAAAAATATTGAGCTCCATGAATTTGATTGAATAAATAATCAATGTGAGGAAGGGGATACTTGTTCTTTATTGTTATAACATTGATCTCCCTATAGTCAATGCATAACTTCATAGATCCCTCTTTCTTCTTAACAAATAGAACAGAGGCTCGCCATGGTGGAACACTAGAGAAAATAAATCCATTATTACTCAATTCATATAGTTTTTTCATTAGTTAAACTAATTATATAGTGGAAATTCTATAAGGGGTCTTCGATATAGGCCTTTAACCAAGAACTAAATCATTGGAAAACTCAATTTCTCATTCTGGAGGATGTCCAGGTAAATCCTCTGGAAACACATGAACATATTCATTAAAAATAGGTACATCCTTTATTTTAACATTACTTTTATCACCCATAGTTATTTATCTCTCTTCCTCCCCAATAATTGAATTTAGTAGAGCTACTGGGGGTGGTTCTTGATAAGAATCATATGGTGACATTTCTGCTCTAAAGATAAGGTACTCCTTATCATCCTCAAAAATTGTAACCTCCTTATTCTTATAATAAATTTTAGAATCATGGTCTGAAATCCAATACATACTAATTATTATATCAAATTAAATCATGTGTAAGATGATGAGATCAATAGATAAAATTTTTTATATGATTTAATGGGAACTGATACACAAAACATTGTTGCAATGATACTTCCCTTAGAAGTTTTGACTGACAAATCCATTGTTAAATCAAATTGGAAATATCTAATTTTTTTAGAAAATTGGGAAGATATGAAAAAATTCGATGATCCAGAATCAAATAAAGCATGTGATGAATTCGAGGAAACCATTAAATTACCTGCCACCACATCTTTCGAAGCATCAACCTTAGTAGTAGAGATCCCATAAGTTTGGACTTGATCCATTTTCCTTTTCTGAGGTATATTTTCTTGGCACATAAGACAATAATTTTCATAATGCCCCATTTCTCTACAATTTTAGCATTAAACATTGACAACCTCTTTCTTTCCCTTTAAATCACGAGTTAGGTGGCCTTTTTCACCACACTTGTAACAAACTCCCATTCCCTTTAGGAAAGTCAAAGGGAATTTCTTCCCACATTTACTATAGTATGGATGTTAAAATTTTCCCTTCTTCCCCTTATTTCAATTTTAGAGTGTTCAACAGATCTCTTTTTCTGTTTCTTTGCTTTAAAGTCACAATACGTAGAGAATTCTTTTTCTGTCTTGATAGAACTAGAGACAATATATCCATATGATGAGATGGATTGTGAGACTAATGCTCAATAGAGAAATGGCTTTAACCTATAAAATAATCGATCAATATGACTCCATGGGTTATGTATATAATCTGCTGCATGCCCTTCTAACCTTGTAAATTTAGCCTCATACTTTGCGACATTGTCATCCTCCTTTCTCCCAGACTGAGAAATTGTATATCCATATCCGCTCGATTGTCATGATGAAAGTATTTTTATAATAAAATCTCTTTAAACTCCCTACATTATATATTTGAAACTTCTTTATTCTCTTTTGTATTTTGAATTAATGACCACCATTGATCCGCATATCCCGTGAGGCGATAAACTACCATGACAACTTTTTCTCTTTCGCTACTTCCCAAATCATGAAATATTTTCTCTAAGGAACTTATCCATTGCTCAGCTTCAATTGGATTTTTAGTCCCATTGAATGTTGGTGGTTGTTTCCCCATGAATCGGTCTAACATTGATCTTCCCAATTAGAGATCAGGGTGCTCCATATGGGTAATGTTTTTATTCATAACCTGAGTGAGTTGTCCCAGTATGGTGATAAGCTAATCAGCACCAATTTCATCACAAGATTCCCTATAATTATCTTGAGTAGGAGTGAAATACTTGCATGGATTACATGCACTGATACAGTTTCCATTCCTTCCACTAGGAACCATTTATAAAAAATGGCTCACACTAGATTAGTTTATGAATCACAATACATTATTCCAAACTTGTAAAACAATTAACATAAATTGAACAGTTTTGAATATAATCCATAATCATTAAAATGTATTCTTTAATAATGTATATACTTAGAAATCATTCATAATGGGTTGTAAAGAAAATGTGAATTATCCTTAGCATATCCCCTGAGAGTGTCATAACCAAGAGTATAGCAAGACATGTTTTCATGTACTAAGATTCCCTAGGTCAAGACCGAAACTTCTTGTTGGAGTTTTCACCCCTAGGTACATCTGTTCTAGAGCTCCCTCTACCTGCTCATATCCAGACAGATATGTATTTCATATAAAATACAAAAAATATATATATTACCAAAATTCTAGGAAGTTCTTCTATACTAATCCTCAATGTTTATCTTAGGGAAATGATCTTTAATCAGAGTTTTTCTAAATCTTGCTTCAAAGGTTTGTACTAAACTTCTTCTGATAACAATGGTAACACCTAGAACCTAGTTACCCATAGTTAGTGAATTATTGCATAACATTAGCATGATCACTAGAGATCATGTCTCGAAATACTGATAAGTTTAGTAGCCTTAGAAGTACTATATTCATACATAAGTTTTACATTATATCAGGAGATGAAAACAAGAACAAAATTTTGTACCCTTTGAAAAAACTTATATCCCATAGCCTATCCCTACAGGTTAACCATACAATACTTCTTCAAATCCTGGAAAAAATAAAACATATAAATGGGTGAGCTCAGATGCTTAGTAAGGATAATAATATAGTGGAAACATTCATAAATAAGCATAAACATTAAAGGTATTGTATAAGAATAAAACACAATCCTTTTAATCTTATAACGCTTCATATGGTGCCATCTAAATACTTGAGTGGAAGATATTGTTATAGAAAAATTATACCATAGGTAAATATTGATCCCACATACCTTGAAATTAATGTGAGAAAGATCTCAACATGTCTTCTTTGTTTTGAATAGTCCATTCTCATTGTCCATCAGTTTGAGGGTGGAAGGCAGTGCTCAAAAGAATTTCAGTACCCAAGGCCTTATAAAGGCATTTCTAGAATCTTGATGTAATATGAGGATCACAATAAGAAACAATCGATAGGGGTACTATATGAAGTCTTACAACTTCATTAATATATAGTCTTTCTAGACGTTCAAGGGGTAAATATTCTCTTATAGCAAGAAAATGTGATGACTTGTTAAGATGATCAACAATGAACTATATTGCATTATTCCTTCTAGGAGTCTTTGGTAGACCTATGACATTGTACATCGTAATATCATCGCATTTCCACTCAGGTATGGGAATAGGATGCATGAATCCTCCATGATGTTGTCTTCGAGCCTTAACCTGTTGACAAACCATACATCTTGACACGTAATAAGAAATGTCCCTCTTCATGTTGTCCCCCCAAAAATGTTCCTTAAAATATCTATACATCTTAGTGCTACCAGGGTGTATAGAGAAATTGGAGCTATTATAATCATCCAACAATTCTCTTTTTAGATCAAGTATATCAGGAACACAAAGTCTCTTCCCAAATTTGAAGATTCCATATTCATAATAAATGTCAATCAATCTCCCATCATTCACAGCTTTAATTTTCTTTTGAAACTCCTCATCATTAGTCTGATAACTTTTTATCCTTTCTAGTAAAGATAGTTTGACAACCATTTGAAAAAGTATCGATGTTTCACCTTTCCTGATTATTCCAATATCCATATTTACTAGATCCATGAACATAGGACCCATTTCAACTCCTATCTTGTTCAAAACTCTATCATCCTTTCTGTTTAAAGCATCTAACACCTTATTTTCCTTCCCTGGTTGATAATGTATAGTGAAATCATAATTTTTGGGTAGTTCATGCCATCGCCTTTGCCTCATGTTGAGTTCTTTTTGTGAGAAAATGTACTTCAAAATCTTGGAATTAGTAAAAATCTCACAATTTTCACCCTATAGATAGTGTCTCCATATATTCAAATAAAATATTATAGCTGCTATCTCAAGATCATGAGTGGTATAGTTTTGTTCATGAATTTTTTCCTACCTTGATGCATAAGCAATAACTCTATAATTCTGTATAAGGACACAACTAAGTCATTTCTTTAAAGCATCACTATAAATAAAAAACCCTTCATTCCCTGATGGTAGAGTCAATATAGGAGCAGTGACTAATATTCTCTTTAGTTCTACAAAACATTCTTCACACTCTTTTTTCCAAAAAAAATTTAACCCTTTTACCTGGGAGCTTGGTTAATGGGTTATACAATCGGGAAAAATTTTAGATGAAACACCGATAATAACCTGCTAAACCAATAAAATTACGCACCTTAGTTATACTCATCAGTGATGGCCATTCTTGGATTTCCTTTTTCTTTGAAGGATCAATAGATATTCCATCCTTAGAGACAATATAACTAGGAAATGAAATCTCTTTAATCCTGAATTCACACTTGCTGAAATTCCTATATAATTCAATTCTACAAGGAGTCTTTAGAATAGTGCACAAGTGATATTCATGATCTTCGTAGATTTTGGAGTATACCATGATATCATCAATAAATACCACTACAATTTCATGAAGATATTCCTAAAAAAATATATTCATTAGATCCATGAAGATAGAGGGTGTATTAGTCAGTACAAAAGGCATTACTGTAAACTCATAATGTCCATACCTGGTAAGAAATACTGTCTTCAGAATATTTTCCTTCTTCACACACAACTTATAATATCTAGATCAAAGGTTAATCATTGAAAAATAATGAGATCCATGAAGTTGGTTGAATAAATCATCAATTCAAGGTATGGGATATTTTTTCTTTATTGTTATAGAATTCATCTCCCTATAGTCAATGCACAACCTCATAGATTCATCTTTCTTTTTTGGAAAAAAACTAGGGCTCTCCATGGAGAAACACTAGGGTGAATAAATCCCTTATTACCCAATTCCTCTAGTTGTTTCTTTAGTTACACTAATTCCAAAATGGACATTCTATAAGGGGTCTCCAATATGGGAATTAAACTTGGAATTAAATCAATTGAAAACTCAATTTCTCATTTTGGAGGATGTCTAGGTAAATCCCTTAGAAACACATCAACATATTCTTGAAAAATAGTTACATCCTTTATTTTAACATTTCATTCCTCACCCATAGATATTTCTCTCTATTCATCCTTAATAATTGATTTTAGTAGAGCTACTGGGGGTGAATATAGATAAGAATTAGATGGTAACGTATCTTCTCTAAAGATAAGGTGCTCTTTATCATCATCGTAAATTGTATCCACAATATTCTTATAATAAATTTTGGCATCATGGTCTGAAATACAATCCATATCAAGGACTATATCAAATCCAATTTTTGGGTATGACAATGAGATCAGCAGATAAATAACGTTTATATGTTTTAATGGGAACTGATCCACAAAACTTTGTTGCAATGATACTTCCCCTTGGAGTTTTGACTGATAACTCCCTTGTTAAATAAAATTGGAAATATCTAATTTTCTTAGCAAATTGGGATGATATGAAAAAATGCGATGATCCAGAATCAAAGAAAGCATTGGCTAAATTTGATAAAACCATTAAATTACCTTTAACCACATCTTTTGGAGGTTCAACCTCAGTAGTAGTGATCACATAAATTTTTCCTTTCTCCCATAGCCTTTTCCGAGCTATGTTTCCTTGGCGCTTAGGACATTCATTTTCATAATTCCTCATTTCTCTTCAATTGTATCATTCAACATTGACATCCTCTTTTATTCCCTTGCAATAACAATCTAGGTGGCCTTCTTCACCACACTTGTAACATACTCCCATTCCCTTTAGGAAAGTACTGGGGTTTTTCTTCCTATATTTACTATAGGATGGATATTCAAATTTTCCCTTCTTCCTCTTATTTCCATTTCCAGAGTGTTCAACATATCTCTTCTTCTCTTTCTTTTCTTCAGAGTCGTAAGATTTATAGAAATCCTTTTATGTATTGATAGCACATGAGACAATATATTTTTATGGTGAGAAGAATTGGGACACCAATACTCGATAGAGAAATAGTTTTAACCCATCAAAGAATGGATCAATATTACTCCTTGGGTTATGTATATAATCCGCCACATGCCTTGAAAACCTTGTAATGTTTTCCTCACTCTTTCAGATATTCTCATCCTTCTTTTTCCTCAGACTTAGAAATTTCCTTTCCATATCCGCTCGATGGTCATTTGGAAAGTATTTTTATAATAAAATCTATTAAAACTCCATACATTCCATATTTGATACTTTTTTATCCTATTTTGTGTTTTTAATTAATGACCACCATTGATCTGCATCTCCCATGAGGTGTTAAACTGCCATGACAACTTTTTTCCTTTCACTAATCCCCAAAGAATGGGATATTTTCTCTAAGGAACGTATCCATTTTTCAGCAACAAATGGATTTTTAGTCCCATTGAATACTGGTGGTTTTTTCCTCATGAATCAGTCTAACATTGATCCTCTTCATTGTGGATCAGGGTGCTCTATACGGGAAAGTTTATTATTCATAACCAGAGTGAGTTATTCCAGTATGGTTATAAGATGATCAGCACCGGTGGCATCACCAGCTCGACTATAATTATCTTGAGTAGGAGGGAAATTCCTACATCAATTACATGCATTTATATTGTCTGCATTCCTTCTAATAAGCACCATTTGTAAACCATTTCACACACTATATTTGTTTATGAACAACAATAAATAATTCCAAACATGTAAAACACTTAACATAAATTGAATAGTTTATGAATATAATCCATAATAACAAAAATGTTTTCTTTGAAGAGGTATATACTAATAAATCCTTCAAAAAGGTTTGTAAAGAAAATGTGAATTATCCTAATCATATCCCCCGATAGTGTCATAACCCTGAGTACAACAAGGCCCGTTGTCATGTACTATGATACCATTGGTGAATCCTGAAACTTCTTCATAGAGTTTTCACTTCTAGGTACATCTATTCCCGATATTCCTCTACCTGCTCATATCTAGATAGGGATGTATTGATTGTAAGATACACAAAATATCTACATTACCAAAATTCTAGGATGTTCTTTTATACTAATCCTCAAAGTCTATCTTAGGGTAATGTTCTCTAATCAGAGTTTTTCTAAATATAGCTTTCAAGGATTGTACAAAACTTCCTCTGATACCAACTGTAATTCTTCGACCCTAGTTACCCAGAGTTGGTGCGTTATTATATAACATTGGAATGATCATAAGAGATCAGGTCTCGAAAGACCGATTAGTTTAGTACCTTTGGAAGTACTTGATTCATACAAAGTTCTAGATTACATCATGACATAAAAAAACAACAACATTTTTTCTCCTTTGAACACACTTATATACCTTAGCCTATCCCTACAGATCAACCCTAAAATACTTTATCACATCCTGGAAAAAATTAAACATAGAAAGGGGTGAGCTTAGATGATCAGTAAGGATAAAAATATAGGAGAAACTTTCTTAAATATGCATAAACATTAAAGGCAACGTATAAGACTAAAACATAAAACTTTTAAACATAAAAATCAGCATAATATGTAAAATATAAACTGAATAATGGCATTTACTTATTCACATGAATATTCTACTAGTCAAATAATCACATGCAATATCAATAGCCAATTTCAGAATGATGGATTGCATAATGCCAGACTTCATAACCACATAGTCATGGCCTTGTTCCAAGACTATAAGTAAGATTTTGTTAAGTACTTATGCCAAGACACTAGTCTGTCTCATGAGACCTACCGATTCATCAAGGAGCTAAAGTGGGCTCCTCCCATCACTTACTAAGTCCAATACATTCCTCATATGAAAAGGTTGAAACATAACATAAACATTAGTATCAAAACTAGCATACAAAATGTTAATACTTTAACCATAAACCATGAATGGTATAAAAATAATACATCCACAGTAAAACATATCACAAAACCTTCAATACAATATAGAAGATTGTATCATAATAAATTAACTTCAAAAAAGTTTAAAATCCATCAAAGGATGTTGACATAGATTAAATCAAAACTATTTGAGAGAAATATCTTTTTCAATCGTGAAATCATTTAGAAGTAACATAGTTATAAAAGAAAACAGTTATTTTGAAAACAATTTTATAAGTTTTTAAGGGAATATTAAAAAGGTGTTATAATGGCAGAAAATAGCCGCACCTGCCATATAAGTTAAAAAACCATTCTTACCTTAATTTGTCGAAAAGGCCATAAAGTACCTTATTTGGAAGACAACAGAAAGATTCCTTTATAAACATCTTATAAAAAGTCAAAAGAGGATATAAATTAAATAAACCCGTAATCTAGGAAATAATAAAATGATTTTGAAATAAATTTTTAAGAAACATGGCTGTGGATGATAAAGAGTTCCTAGTAGATACTCACGTATAAACAACCTCAGATAATAAAAAGATTGTAAAATTAACCCTTTCCTTGTACTTTTACTTTATCGAGGTTACATTAACCTCCTGTATAATAGTTAAATCATTGTTATTAAATTATTCAAAAACCACATACATAAATACGATATCATATATGATCCTATAATATTTCTTTCTTAATAATATTTTAGTAGTATCATCGTTTCAGGTGTTAACTGATTCATTTTCTTTTATATGCTTTGTCATGTAAGTCACGTTTGTTATGGATAATATATATTTTATTCATATCCAAAATAATATTATGTTATTAAAAATTATTTTTTAATAATAAAATTATTTTTATTTTGGAATGGTTACGATGGGGAATGAATCCCATCACGTTCGTGGAGACGGTAATCCGTACGTACGCACGAGCGACAATGCCATTATATTGAGGGTGGAATTGTTTGTAATTGGATGGTATATCATATGTACAGAATCATTAACATTTTATATTTATTATTTACACTAATTATACTCAATATTATACCCATCCAAATAATGAAGTGTTTGAATAACAAACTACACCACGACGTTCAGACGGTAAACCGTACGTACGCACGTATGCTGACTTTCCTTTCATAGGAATAATAGAATAATGAATATGGTTGTACCATATTTATAATTAAATCATAGTATTTATAAGGTAATATAGTTGTTTTTTTGGTATGGAAACAACAATGAAAGAGGAAATGGAAGAAGAAAAGAACGTTGAAAGAGGTGGTGAAATTATTACCTCTTCTTTGGGTGTTTCCTTTTGAGGGGATCAAAAGGACTTCTTAAGTTGTATTTATAACAAAATTAAGGCATCTAGGTATATTTGAGGGTATTTAGAAGGATATTTCAGCAGGTCTTGGCTGATCCAAATGGCTTGGTAGGTGTTAAATTAAGAGAAGGGGAAGTACCATTTTATAAGAGAGGTGAGGGTCACATTTGGAAATCCTTGAAATATTATTTTATTATACAATTTTATTCAGTTTATAATGGCTAAAAATAGATTTATTTCAAACGTAAGGTGTGTATGGGTCTAACAAAATCTCAAAAAATAGGTTTTATACGGGTTTAGGTCATCGTATTAACCTTATCTTTTATATTTAACTCTTGGTTAAATAGTTTATCATTTACCATGTCTCCTTGTATTTTTATATTATACGGTTAATAAACTTACAATAAAATAAAACGATAACCTTAAGTGGTTTATTAATGAAATATCTATTATATATAAGTCCTTCTTCCAAACCGTATATTTTTAGGACTATTATATCATTTAATAATATTGTAATTGTTTTAAAAACTCATTTATGTCAATTTTGACACTATTTAGTATCTAATTTTTGTTGAATTCCTAACAACTTGATTACTTCAAAAAAATCATTTAATCAACCCTAAAATGTCATATTGAACTATAAAATTCTTTTAATTATTCAAATGTCTCAATTTACATTTATTTGGATATTTATAATATCAATTATTTTAAACTTTCATTAAAAATGTAATTACTATTTCATCATTGTGTCATAAATAAATTTAATTATTTAATGTCTAAAAATTATAAATAAAATACAATTATTTAGTAAATATTTTTATCTTTACAATGAATATATATCGTTCAATTTATCTTATGTGTAACACTATATTAATTTTTTTTAGTTATTAAACTTTGAATTTAACACTTTTAACTCTTCTTTAAATTAAATAATAATAAATGTCATAATCTAATCCAAGTGGACCAAAATGATCATATTTTAATCCTAAGGTTGTTTTTGGTCGAAATAAAATTATCCAATAAAATTAGAACATGTGTTAGGGTAATAATAATATAATTTTAACCTTTAATTGATGTATTTACTTTTTACCATGGTAAATAAAAGTCAAAAGATACTATTCACCAATAATTATTTTCATCTTATTGAACTAAATTTTACTTAGTGACATCAACTATTTCTCTATGACTTTTTATGTTCATTTCTTAGAAGCGGTAAAATTACATTTTATGCAAATTTGCTAATGTGCCTAGAAGGTGGGTAAAAGAAGGTAAATAGTTCAATAAAATTATATATATATATATAATATTATTATAAAATGACTCAAATAAATTACATTTAACATTTATATGTATTATGTATCTATTTTTACCTAATATGAATTTAAATAAAATAACTAATTATTTAAATAAAAAGTCAGTTTTAAAAAATAACGCAATGTTTTTCAGTATTAATAAAAAATTCAAAGTGTTCAGAAAAACACCAAAAATTCATCCTAAGTTAATTTTGATATTTTGTATCCAAAAATGAAGTCCATTTTGAAAAATAAAATTTATAAAATTTTCTAAAGTGGGTACTACTATTCATAACAAATAGTTTGATTGGTTGGGGTGTGTTAAAACTCCAAGTTGCATACAACACAAGCTATTGCATTATTCAAAGGGAAACATACAATGGAAGCTTGGGGTATTAAAAAATAAATATGATCAAGAATGATCAAACAAAATTCGATATTAAGTTAGTCATTGGTCAAATTGTAGTGGCAATGAATGATGTAAACAGTATTCGAATTGGGTATTGTGATAACCCCATTAATTTTTTTATATCTTTAAAATATTGGACTTTGTAGTAAAATATTTCAATTATAGAGGTACTATAACAAGTATTTAGGAGCTCACCACCAAGTGGATGTATTAGATGAAACTATGATGGTTCCTCAAGATGGAACCCATGTCCTGTTGGTTTTGGTGCAGTTTTGGAGACCACAATGGAATTATCATCAATTTCCTTTATAGAACTTTTATAATTGCATCATATTTGGAGTTTTAAATGTTGGGATTGATCAAGAATGTGGATATGTAAAGACAAAGAGGCTAGAATAATTTATGGTTTGAATGCTATTCCACAATTTTTGTGAAAGTTGTTTTATACGATGATTATCATTTATCATCGAAGGTGACGACACAATGTATAAAATGTCTTGATACTCTATCAAACATAAATTACATCATCACACATGTATTTGGGTGGAAAATTATCTTATGGATGGTCTTAAAATAAAGGAATAAGTAGTGAAGTCTTGATTTCATCTAACATGTTTCTTGATGATTTGGTTCTTATGTATGAAATAGATTATTGTAAAATCCCATATTTCGGACTATTGTAATTTTTTATTTAATTCTAGAATATATTCCTTTGAAACAAGTAATTTCCAAAAAAAATACTAACAAGTTTGGTGGGGGTTTGTTTTTGATACATGTCTATATGATGTTGTAGAAGATGTTATATCACGGTGTAATATGTTTAATTAAAATTAATTAAATCGACATATCATAAGGTTATATATGGTCCTTATGTATTTGGATGCGGTTAGATCCACACTTACCTATATTATTTTTTCAGACTATTATCAAGTTTAAGAATATAAAAATGTATCATGTTATACGAAGTAATTTACATGTTATCACTCATTCATTCAGGTTTTATAAATAATGACATTTTATTGTTAATTAAAACATTTTATATAAATCTATACTTTATTCCAGATCATTTATTGTTAGATAATGGCTTGGGTTGTGATTATATGTTATGATCTTCATGACAAGGGGATATTTTTGAGATATACAGTTCCTGAATGAGGGTCATGTGTGACATTTTTTCTTGAGTAACATTCTTGTGTATGTGTAACGACATGTCCTATATATTTTGGAGAGATAAAAATGATATTCATTGGAGTAGAATCATTCTATGATCTCTAGAGATTGGCGATCTGTTCCATTGGTTTTGCTAAACCATTAGAGAGCGACTTACTCAATTATTATGTTAAATTGGATCAATGTTTTATTTTATAAAAAAATTGATATGAACCATACATATATAGAAATTTTAAAATTTTTAGTTAAATACATGTTCTCCAAATGGAGTACTTGTACACCGATTGTATTTAGAATATTTCAATAAAGATATATATAAATACGTATATATAATTCACTATATGAATGCATGATACAAAACATAAATAATGACCTAAATAAACACATAGAATAGACATATAAATCAATGGGCATAAATAGAAACATTGAAAAAGAGATTATAAGTCCAAGAAAGTAAAAAATATACGGTAATTTACCAAACAATCCTTTATCCAAAGCTATCCTCTTATGATCTAACACCTCATGAATTCTTGACGAATATAATAAAAATCTGATATCTAATAAAAATGTAAAGTATCAAAACAAGCATGCACACACCTATATATATCTAATATGGCAATAAGTGAAGATAAATGCCCAAAAAGTACACATTCATGGTGTGAGTACAAGACATAGTAGTCACAACCAAATACCTAAACTATTACATGGAAAAAGGAATGTGTATGAATCAAAATGTGTGAACAATTTTATATATAATAATGAAATAATCCTCATGTAATATAATAAATGCATGATAAAAATTAGTAAAAAATTAATACATAGATCAATAATAACCATAATAAATAAATCTCTATACTAGTATTTTCCAAAACTATATATTCCTAATTTGATCATAGATTAGAATTTGATAAAATAATATCAAGTAATCAAGAACATTTAATCTTAATACAATATATTTAGTGTGAAATGTTTATCCCATAGGAATGTGGAAGGTGTACACATAGTCAGGGAAGTCTTTATAGCCAATTTATTGAGGAAAGTGGAAACATTATACATAGTCAGGGTAATATTTCAGCCCATCCCAAAATATCAACATGATGTAATTAAATACAACAAAATTCCAAACATATCATGCATGTAAATTCATTAATATAATGTAACATGGAGATAATAATGGTATAATAACAAAAATACTAACTAAGTATAAGGATTGAAATAATGATAATAAAATAATATTAGTTATTAAGAAAAATAATGAATAATAGATGTAATACTCAATGAATAAGGGATATATATAATATAGTATAACTTCATCATCAAAATAAACTTTTCATTTAAATACAAAATTTATAAAAAAAATATTAATGATATGAGTTCATTTTATATTGATTCCACTTACCAACTGTACCCAAACATTGGAACAAACAAAGCTCAATTAGTAAGGACACAGACATAGACACACACAGACACTATAATTCCAATATCTATATAACATATTAAAATAAATTCAGATTAAAGGATATATAATAAAATAAAGAATTCAATTATAAGAGGTATCTAATTATGAACCCAATAACTAGAAGAATAAATAAAGTTCAAAGAGGCATAAGAATTCACCAAAAAGAAACTATGTAAAATCTTTTAAATTTGTAATTTTCTGATAAATCATATGATAAATAAAAAATATTAAGATGTATAAGGTGATTATCAACCTAAAAAACTCTAATTACTTTATTACTCATCCATTACTCAAATCATCGAATATGGTAACACTATAACCCACTCATCTATACTAAAGTAATTTTTTAGGTATTGCATAATCGAAGGAATTTAGCTTTTATACATATTGAGATTTATTTCTAAGATTTAATTAAGTGTGGTAGGATGAAATTATAATGAACCTGATCCCTGAAACTTATATCTATTGTATGCTTTATTACATTGTCATAAGAAATACAGAATTTTGTCCCTAAGTAATGCATAGTTTAGTAGTATTGGTAAAGTATATACACACACAAGATTCCCATATTACATTTGAATAAAAAAAAATTAAAAATTGATTTTTTTTCAATAATATCATTATTACCTCTAGAATATCTGGGAATATCATTCATAATACGCTTCTTGGATTCCCGGGGAAAGGGAAAAAATATGGGTGAGGGGAAATTATTAGAAATAGTTTCTTAAAGTGGAGTCTATCAGGAGTAAATGAATAATAATAAATAAGTAACAATCAATGTAGAAAGGTAAATATATGAACACACTTTCCATTTGATCAACAACATGAATATAATGATTAGATATGGAGTAATAAATATGGTAAACTGAATAACTGAACACACATGAGATTTAAATAACTTGACAATCATGAATAAATACAGAATAATCAATACGTAAAGATTAAAAAATAAACACAAAATCTATTAAAATAACCTTACTATCATGAATAGATAAGGAATAATCAATATGGCATGGTAAATAACTGAAAACACATGACATTTAATCTATAAACTAAGAATAAAAATGCATCCACAGATAATATCATTGTGAAAATATCTGGAATAATAATAAATGAATTATTAATTAAAGAAATAGTTAATTACAAGAAATCATGATCAAAGACATCTTGATAACTTTACTTATAAGACCTTTCACAAGACAATTTAAAACCGATTTGTAGTTATACACAAATAACCCATTTAACTAATGCTTTCCAACCGTTTTGTCACATGAGACTATCGATGGATCAAGGAAAAATATAAAATCGAGCCACCCATATCAGAATGTCCTAATAATTACTCATATATTTAGTAATTTATTTAATTGATGAACAATATACCTTATTAATAAATATCCATATCGAGTTAGAAATACAGATTAACAATAATTTCCCCAGTTAATCATATAAATTTCAAAGTAAAATATCATTTGTATAATGATATAAAATTTATTTTACAAATATATCCATGATAAATAATATGGATATTAATTGGAAATGTAATGTCCAATGGTGAATATAAAGTGATTATTATAAGGTAAAGTTAATGATTATAAAAATTAATCAAGAAAGATAATTTCATTACTTTACCTAGTCAAAATAATCATAAACCATCTAGTGAAATAATAAGGATGTAATCGATAAAAAATATCATTAGTGGATCATAAGCAATAAAGTTTTTATTTCTTTAATGAATAACAAAGAATAAAATTTTCATTAAAAACATTCTTGAGGAAAATAACCTTTTCAATTTGTTTTTTAAATAAAAAAATGATTTAAAAAGGTTTTGAAAATAATTTTCTACGAAAATAACCATTTAAACTTATAAATTAATATTTAAAAAATTTATTGGTCATAATATTTATAAATTTCAGACATTACATATATGTTAAAACAATTATTTGTTTCACATTTTTAGTAAAATCCAAATGGACCTTGTTTGGTAAACGATATTAAGATTCCTTTCAAAAAAAATTTAAAACTTAAAAAGTGGGTAAAATCCTCGTTAATAAATAATTTTTATAAATCAAAAAAATATTTTTGAAATATTTTTTAGAAAACATGGTTTTGAAAAAAAGGATTTTCGACCGAAGAGATAAATGATGTCAAATTTTCTTAAAATTTTTTTATCAATCATTTTAAGTACCAAAGAGTGAAAAATGGTACTATTACATGATTTTTTTTGTGAATAACTATAATATAATAAGTTGAAATGGGTTTATTATACAACTATTAAATCATATCCTTCAATGTGAATTCATGCATAAACAAACCTTTTTAAAATGAGATTATAAAATAAATCCTTACAATGATCATAGTGCTGAAGTGAGAATTAATAAATGAATCGATTTTGTGTATCAAATGTAGATCCACATAAAACAATTGAAATTTAAATATAATATATTCAAAATTATTTACACCCATAATCAAAGGAGGTCAAAGATAATAAATAAGTAATATAACCCAATGAGAAAAATTTTAGTTATGCAATTCTATACCACTTGGTAATTTTCATATCAAGTTACATTAGATGAAAAAAGTAAAATTAAAACATAAAATATCATGAATTATTAAATATTAATTATATTACAAAAAAATGGGTATTATATACACCATATAAAATCATTATGCGCATAACAATACAATATACCATAATGAAGGGAATTTAGATGAAGTCTCCCACATCACACATCATATTGGTAGGACATGATTGAATATACTATATGATTTTTAATCATGTTATTAATTTATACATATTCTTATTTATAATTTCATATATGATCCTATTATAATAATTTACCACATCATGGTTAAAAATATTTCATTATTTTCATTGTTTTAGGTGTCAATAGTGTCGTTTTCTCATATGTGTTTTGTCACAAAAGTTCTAATTATTATGTATAGTATATATATAAATAACCTCAATAATTAAATTAATTTTATAAATATCGGATTTAATTATTATATACATTTTGAGAATATGTTATTACATGGAAAATTAATCATATCTATTCATGGTGACAATAGGTCGTACGTATGAATGAGCAGAGATATCATTCCATAAACAATTAAATGGGTGATATGTTAATTTTATATAATCAATATATTGTAATATATATCACATATATTCAATAATTTTTTCCGTATTAATTTTCATGTAAAGCATGGGTGAAAAATGATTCACATCACTTTGCGAGGCGATAGTTCTCCATACAAATGAGTGACCTTATCATATTTTAGATGGAATTTGAAGTATGAAGGTATATGTGATACTATAATTCCATAAGTATAATAATATAATAAATAATATATATTATTAAATTCATAATTATATCCAACTTTTATTGGTGGTGATGGAAAACAAATTACATTGGTTCGCGAGGCGGTATTCCGCCGTACACACGATCAATAGTTTCATTTCAAATTTGATGAAATAGGAGATATATATAGATCATTACATTATCATAATATCCTATAATTATATTTAATATGATAATTTTATTATATAATATTGTTTTAAAAATATTTTAAATAGGTGTAAGAAGAAGCAAACTAGAAATACTTATTTAAGAATGTTATATCTTTTTCAGAAGACCTCTTTAGGTTTGCACCAAAGGCCTTCCTAGGATATATTTAGGATCATAAAATTAATCTATGATGTTTGTAGGGTATTAAATAAGTGATTTTTTTAAAATTAGTCAACAAAATGATTTAGAAGTGTGAAGAGGGTAGGAAAGGGTGGTGCTCTTCTATTAATCGGGGAGAGGACACATATGAAAATTTTGAAAAGAATAGAGTGTACCATTTTTTTCACATTTAAAAAGGACCAAAATTGTCTATTATATAATCTTATATGTTAAAAGGTATAAATATGTCCATAAAATAGGGTTTTAACAGGTTTTAGGTCATTTTAACTCATATTGATTTAGTCTAGCCTCTGGTAAATTAGTTTTTACCTTAAAGAAGGTAATAAATAATTATTTATTTTACTATTCATAATAGTTGGAAATTAATTTCAACATATTAGATAATATAAATTATTCTTCTTCAAAATGTGGAACACATTTGTACAAATTAAATTGACTAATGTTGTAGAATCCAATTTAAAAATATACTCACAAATGTGATGAAAAAGTGACTTTTTAAAGAGAAAGTTATCATAAATATATAATGTTTTAATGTAATAATTCAATATGAAATTTATTATAATGACCTAAATTAGTTAAATTTTAAAATAATGGAAATAATTTTAGTTTAAAATCTTTTAAAAATATAATTTAACCTGGTAACTTTTTTAAACAGAAATGCAGTTTTCAATAAAAATATGTATTATTTACTATTCATTAGAAAACATAACATTTTAAAAAATATAGAAAATTCACCCTAATATATTTTTGATATGATTATTTAAAAAATAATTTTTATTTTATCAAATAAATTTTCTAAAATTAGTAAAAAGTAATTTTAAATTATGTGCGTGAAGAGTGACTAAATCATCTTTTAGAAAAATATAATTTTTTAGAAAACATTTCTTTTTATTTTAAATGATTCTTATTTTATTTATAATCAGTAGATAACACTAATTTTCATAATTTAGATATTTATATTCATAATATTCAGTTTATTTACTTGGTTAAAATAATATACTATATTACGGTTTATTTAGACTCAGGGTTACGTGTTTCACAAGAAATAAAAAAGATCAAATTTATTGAAAAATAAATATATAATAAATTCACGAGGTGTTACATTCTCATCTAATATTGGTTTAGTGTGTCATAAATTATATCAAACCCAACTTTATTCTTTTTAAATTTTATGGTGTTATAGAACTATTCTTTTCAAGATATAATAACGGAATCTGGAAGGGTGTGTTACAAAAAAATAATACATAAGAATATAGTTTGGTTCAGGAATAAATTTCTTCCCCAATGATTTATTCAATTTAATAAATCCCTTAAACATACAAATAAATTATTTTTTAATGCTCAATTCACACTATTTAAAAATTTACACAATGAAATTACATAAATATAATCCATCATCTTTATTTTTTAGCGCAAAAAATAAATTTTAATTAATGTATTCAATAATTTTTCAATACAAATTAAGCGGAATAACCATAACAAGAGAAAAAACCCTATATTTTTATATCAAATAAATATTGATACATTTTCTTATTAATTCCATGCATTTTGCATATCATTGGAATCTTACTAATAATTTAAAAGTTTAATGAAAATATTCAAGTTTATAAAAAGAGACAAGTAATTTATTTTCCATGATTAATGAAATTATATAATTCCAGAATGAAGTATCTAGATATGTAGTTTTTATAAGGGTAAAATTATATTTAATAATACCTACAACTCATCTGGTAACATGTCATTGGTATAAAAGGAATGGTTTAGCCAAAATATTTTCAAAAACTTATAATTATTTTCCATTGAAATAATTTATAATTAATTAAAAAAAATTCCCAGAAAATGAAAATATATAATTTTTTAATAAATTTCTATAATGATTTTAAAAACATTTAGTATATATATATTAGGCCTAAATTAGTTTAAAAATATGAATGATTGCGACCTCTTACTAATACAACCATTGATGAACCAATCATATGTTGAATATGTACCATCCTAAAAATTAAGTTAACCAAATACAATGAGTAATTTAATCCCAATAATATAAATTCCATAATTATTTTAACTAAAACAAAACTAAAATCCCCACATACAACCCACAAATGACTTATGAAAACAAAAAATTATAATCAAAAAAATACATAGGCTGGACATCTTTAATTCAACCCAAATTCATATGAGTATCGAGGGAAATCCATTAAACATGGTAATTATCATCAAAGTGTATCTAAATGGAATGAAATAGATTTTATCTAGTATATATTATATTAAAATAAGTAATTTCATAAATCCTGATGTTATCTCAAAATGATTTAGAGAAATAAAAACCTAAATATAAAATTTTAGAACCAAAAAAGAGAAGAAGAATGAAGATTACCATGATTTGATGATTCACATCACTTACGTACACTTAGAATAAATTGGAAGAGTAAAAATAATATGGGGGAAGGTATTAGTGTTAGACTCTTCTCCCAGTGCATCACATGACCTAACACCCCATGGGGAGTTTCATGTTTTTCACATTCTTTGAATTTTTATATGCTTCTCTTTATTCTTAATATAATTTTATTATAATAAGAAGATTTCAAATGTATTATATATCTAACGAGATAATAATATTATCATAAATAATATCATTATATATATATATTACATAAACATAATTATAATATTAGAAAAATGTTAATATCACACTTTTTCATAAGAAAAGATATGATGATAACCCTTATGGTTAGAATTTTTTTTCCAATAGTTTGATAATGAGGGTTTGATTTATTTACAATCATTTATGTCAGGTTTAATATTTATCCTTATCTTTTGTATAAACTTTTATTTGTTCACATGTCCATAACTGGGTATAGACATTCTTTCCAAAGGTGGGTGGTCAATCGGGGCTTCATACCCAAGGGCACTTAAGAACTCACATAGGACAAGAAGATGATAGGTAAGGATCATCACAAAATTTTCAGGGGAATTTTTTCATACTATGAGACTCTCTTGTTGATATAAGAAACATTTGAGAATATATACCAAATACTGATACTGGACTAGTTACCCTAATAAAACTATCATGTAATGAATTCTGTAATGTGTAAATAAGGTCCTATTAATGAGTCCATTTGTATGTCTTCGATTATTTTCATCCATTTCCAATTAATAGTTAGCTATTTTATGTTAAATCTATATAAATTGGTACTCTAGAGTGTGATGTCATCCAAGGAGGTGATTAATATTCAGAGGATGGAATTGATCCTTTATAAGGAATCCTACGTATCTTGTTTATTACAAGAATAAAAACCCACATAGTTCCTTAAAATCATGAAATTTAAATTCATGTGGAAAGGAAATATATGTAGAGGGAACCCAATAAATGGGAATTTAAGCTCAATCCTTATGAATAAATCATACGTATCCTGGTTATAGCAGGAATCTAAGCCATTATAGTTTAGTCACACCAATGGGACTTTCCTTGAGTTAGATTCCCTTATATGTGGGCTATTATATCTTTCCACTGATCAGGGATCACACATTGAGGTTTCTATAGATGATGGAGATTCATGATTAAAATTGTATGATTATTTCAAATCCCTAATCTCACATGATCCATTCTTAGTTTGAAAAACAAGGGGTAGAAAAAAATAAATTTCAACACATATGGATACAATACTTATCTATTGGGGAAATAATTTGGATGTTTAATTTGGAGTTTGAGATTTAGGAAGGGATCCTACGTATCCTTTTTGTGGAAGGAATATATGTTCTCATAGTTCAGTTTCCTTCTTGATCAATTGGTAGATGAGACAAAATGATCAGCCCATGAGAGTGATTGGGTCTCGATGGTTAGAATATCAAATACATGAGGGTAATTATACTAAAGTGGATTACTATTAGAGTTTAGGACTTATAAATTCTTCCTATATATCCTTGTTATGGTTGGAATTAAATTTCACGTAGTTCAGTTTCCTTCTCGATCTGCTGGTAGATGAAAAATAATGATCATCCCATGGGAGTGATTGGGTCATGATGGTTGGAATATCATAGACTTATGGGAATTATACCTAAGTGGTTTCCTATTAGAGATCATGCCCCAAAAAGTAATACTATGTATCTTTGTGATGAATGTAATTAGAGTTCTCATAGTTTATTTGGTTAGGGAATGAACATTGTGGCTGCCGTTTGGATCCACTGGACAAGGTTATCATGTCTCAAGACATCTTCTTGACACTACCTGATTGTATTCCTAACATGTCTGATTGTCTACCTAGAATATCTGAGGTCGATTGGACATATCCTAGTTTCCTAATAGAACTGAGTAAAGATAATCTCACTATCCAACTATGTTTTCCATTAGAAATCGCATAACATGAATGACATATCCAGAGACCATCGCATGCTCTAGATGACTTGTATGAAGATTATCTCATGATCAGGATGACTTGTCTAAAATACATCACGAGATCAAGGATAAAATTTCTGGAGGCTGTTGCATGATTTGGAATAATTTCATGGAATATGTTTCCTGATCAAAATTGGCAAGCCCTGTTATCATCACGAGAACTGTTTGACCTATCCTAGTTTAATTATGAGACCTAGTTGATATAACTTGGTGTTTCCACATGATTTGGGTTTACTTGTCTGGAGGGCATCACAATGTTTGGATGGAGAGCCCATTGGAATTAATGTGACTTGAATTACATGTCTACAGGGTTTCGTGTGTCTTATTTGGCATTCCCATGGGACATATCATGATCCATATAGAATTTCAAGGGAGCTTCACATGATTTGGGGAAAATGGTGTAGTGTCACCACCTGATATGGGTTAGTTAGACGAAGCACCTAAGGTTTTGAGAATATTTATTCATTTAAGTCACCTATATATTTATTATATTTTAATATAGTATTCAATGAAAATGTACCTTAGGTTTTTATATTGTAATATTATTTTAGGTTTTGTGTGACCTAGACGACATGCATGTATTTATTCACATAATATGGCTGAAATAGAAGAAGTCCTTCATGGAATCTATAAATTGATCATGTGAAGTGCCTATGTATATATCATGATCCCTTAGGTTGTTCCATAAATTTTACCTAGAATGATACATTTTTGATCATGTGACTCATCACTCCAATATATCCACTCTAGTACTCTCATGTGAGATTGACCATTGATGAATTTTTTATTTTGATGGAGGGGGATTTATAGGCCTCAACACCCCGGTTATATACAACCATGAAAAACATGTATCTCATGGATTTGGGTTAGATTTAGTGGAGGTTTTTGGTTTCATGCGTTTCACATGATCATTCCATGGATCATCCAATGGACCACCTAATGAAAGAGACCACAAGAATGTTCTAACTTTTCCATTTTTATTAGACCTAGGATGATCAAAGGGATTTCATTTGACCATGTGGAAATGTCAAGGAGCATCCAAAAAGTGAGGGAGATCTATATAAGAGTTTTTTCTAAATTAGTTTTCCAAAGTGAAGGCCTTCATGAGATGAAATATGTCTTGTTTGAAGTCATTCATGAGACTAAGACAACTTATCAATGGAGCCTTCATGAGATTATTATGACATGTTGAGGTGTCTTGTGAGATTATTCTTTCTTATCAAGGGAGACTTCACACGATTAATGGTAATTTCCCAGGGAATCTGACCCCATTTACATAAAGATAAATGTTTCCTTTCTCTATAAGAATATTATGCCATTTCCCCTTTCATTTCTTTTTTTATTCTGAAAGGACTGGGGATCTCATGAAGTTGTGCGAGTGTAGTTAAATAAAATCACTCTTCTTTCATACAATGTACATCATGAACAATAATGGGTTTTTATGTTTTGTGAAATAATTTTCAAGAAAAAACCTTTGATATATCTATGGAGATTAAGGGGAAACATAGAATTTAATGGACATATCTTGAACCCTTCACATGATGAAGGTAACATGCCAATATTCTCTTGTGTGATAAGGTAGATATGTCTCTAGGTGCTTTGTGAGGTCTATCAGGTCACCTAATCTTATTACATGAAAATAAATGATGGAATAATGTCTCCATCTTTTTCTTATTTTCAAAGTTTATTTTATAAGGGGTTCTACATCCTTCACCCACTAATTATATGTAAGGGTACCACATTATCAATATTGGATCTTTGGATGGTGCATGTGCATTTTCCTGGTTAGTTGCCTCGCTTTTCTATGGTGTGTCATGTGATTAATATTGGATATCATGATAGAGTTATAGAATTATATTATAAAATCACTCTATTTATGGATTGAAAGGGGCATCACATGATAAATGTTGGATATCATGACAATGTGCAATACTTTTCATGAATAATATATCTAATTGTCTTTGATGCACCCTGTGTTGAATGATGGATCTTTTGATGGCATGTAGACATTACCAGGGATAGTCTCTCAACATTCATTTGATGTGTTGGATGTTCAATGATTGTTCTTTCAATGATGTGTGGATATTTTTGGTGAGAGTAACTCTACATTCCTTTGATGTGTCATGTTTTCAATGATAGGTATCAAAAGGGAATGTATAAATTGTTAGGGTAAGTTTCTGTACTTTCATTTAATGCAGCACATTTTAATGGTTGTACGATTCCATAGCATGAGTGAGGGTATATTCATGTCAAGGCCCCATGCCAAAGGGAACATGGATAGTGTTTCAAAATGTTTCATGAACGTCTCGTAACCCAATATAGTGACACACATACATGGAATATTTATCCTCATCACATGAAAATATCAAGCGTGAAATGGATAATTTTATACACACATGAATATTTCACATGAATATTTCACATGAATATTTCACATGAATATTCCATGTGTGCGTTGTGGAATTCTATCATACCAGTACGATGCATTTAGTCTTGAATTATATTCATGTTCGGCTTTCACGAAGAATAAAATAAACTCTTTAGGTCTTGATCATATCCAAAAATCAATTTAGAGTCCACAATTAATTTCATGACATGGTATGCAATAATTTGATCTCCTTATTTGTAAATGTGGGTCCATTAAATGAATTCATTTATATATTAACATGATGATGTATTCTCAAATTTTTATGGTTTTATTGTGTGGTCTTATGAATCCCACATAATATCACGGTCCCTCGCATGATTAGTCATGAAGTGACTCAGCCTGTTACATGATTGGTTACACGACACCTTAGATTTTGGTGTCGATTCTTATGTGGATGAAGATCATGGGGTCTTGTCTCTTCATAAAGATGATTAAGTGAAATATTTATAACATATTCTCCTTTGTGTAACCCTTATTTAGGCTCTCAATATTCTATATTTCAAAGGAAATGAGATATTTATTCTCCCTAATTGTAGCGGCCTTATCAAAATCATTATCTCTATGTATTTATATATGAAATATCGCACTGCATCTGATCATTTGAGAAAGGTGGCATTTCTTTTACACTCGATATTCCATCTATCACACTGGCTTACTCAACCATCAATCATATGATTCTACTGCATCAAGATATGTCTTGAAATAATTGAAACAATCATAATTTTCAAATTATCCACTGACCAGGTCTGGTGGAATTTAAAGATTGCATATCATTCTTGTTCTCATATTATGGTATTCATGTTATCAAGTTCTTCAAATGGTGTCCAATATCATGAAATTGAGACTTCAAATAAACCAAACTAGTCCTCTTATCTTTATATCTTCAATCTAATATTTGTAATGATACTTTTTATCGTACGAAACTTCCCACACACAAAACATCTATATGTAATAATAACTTCATCATGAAGCTATTCCTTTTCAAAGGTTCCTAGTTATTGATGCACTTGTGCTACACAAGCAGTGTTGAAGAAGTTAGTGAGATCTTTAGGATCAATCATAGAATATAATGAAGTTTTAGAATTTTGGTCGATCTTCCCATGATGACATTTCATACAACAGTTTAGGTGTATAGAGTTCCTCCATTCTTTTTATTATACTATATATCAAGTGACGGGTCTTCATGTGTTGTTAATGTTAGTGTGAGGAGTTTTAACGTGTTGAGGCTAATTATCTAATTTTTTTATCACCTAATAAATGTGGGAGGAATATGATCCCAACCATGGGTGACCATGTATAATCCTTCTTCTTCGTAGTGGGTAAATCGGTGTGCAGACGACCTTGTATATCCCCTTTACTGCATTATATGATTTTGGTGAAGAGTTTAGGTCTTCTTCATATGAAGAATGCAAGATCTTATTCACATGGATCTTTTACCATGCATTCTACAGCACAGTCGGTGAAATGGGTGTGGTACCCCTCTACTTCACATGCTGCTTGCTGGTTCATGAGTAGGGCTTAGAAGCCGATCATTATGGGTTAAATTCATTATAATGTGATCTTATCCATGGTTAATATTTGTAGAATTATGAGTCTACCTAGAGGATACATGGTTCCCCAGTTTTTATTATGGTCTATGATAAAGGAATAAGATCCTAGCCATGGGGGAACCAAGTATTATCCTCCATTTTCATATTGGAAAAGTCCACTTGCATGCTGTATTGTTCTTCCAAGGATGCCTCCTAAATGATCATGCATGGAATCATCACATTAGGTACGGATGCATGCGAGGAATCGATATTTCCTCCCATAACAACCAGGTTGTTTATTGAAGGTGTATTTTATCTCCCATGGTAGAAATCCTGGTAGTCGAGTGCTGGGTTGAAGACGAACCAAAATCTCATTTATCCATCATGTTACATGTTCATACTTATACAATGAAAATTTAAAATTTTATATCACATTATTTACTATCATAATCAATATTTTAAAACAAATAATAATAATAATAATAATAATAATAATAACACTCCTCTAATTTTCGTAAATAATACACACATCCTAAGAATCATTATCATGTGCCATTATTCATTATGCATCCTTCAGTCACTCATGATATGTATCCTTCTACGAAACAGTGTGAGATGTGCAATTATGAGAATAAAAAAATGAACCCCCTTAGAATGAAATTTGTTCAGAATTAAAAGAATCATATTCTAAGGTAATCGTAGATCATTTCTTTGAATATATGAACATCTGTAAGTCTTTTATATTTTTCCCCATGAGAGGATTTTTTAAGAGAGTGTCAAATAATTAATTTAAGGTATTATAAAAATGAGACAACAAACTATGAGTAATTGGATTTTTAGTTTACACATGTTGAACAGATCATCAATGATACCCTCCCTTCAGTAATACCAAGTAAACATAGACACTTGTATTTAAATGCTTGAATCATAACAGATTTATTCTAATAATTCCTTATGAATACCACCAAAATGATAATCATTATTGATGTATCTACTCAAATTTTCTTTAGATCTTCTAGTTTATAAGGATATTTTTGGTAAACATATCCTTTGGACAAGTTGCTCTATTTTTTATTTAATTCAATGGATTTAGTGAGCATATCTTGATTTTTCCTAAGGCCATATGGTGGTCCCCGCAAGCTATATATCTATTTATTTATTTCCTTATTTTTTATTAATATTCGTATAGGGGATTTCTTAACGGTATTGTTCTTAGATTTTTCTTAGGCTATCCTCTTAGAGGTTTTTTGTTTTCCAGGTTTTGTGAAATTTTTTGGTATTACAGACAAGACCATTATTCTTCTATAGTTTCAGATCTTTTCGATTAGATCTTCTAATACTATGTTTTAAGGTCCTTTAGCTTGAAATTTCTAATATTGCAGTTTAGGGTCTTTTATATTATACGTTACATTGTTGTAGTTTAGGGTCTTTTATCTTTCACCTTCTACTATTGTAGTTTAGTATCTTTTAGCTCGGACCTTATATTGTTGTTTTTCAGGGTATTTTTTATTAGAACTTCTATTTCTATAGTATGGGGTCTTCAGGCTCAGACCGTCTATCACTATTGTTTAAGGAATTTTATCTCATACCTTATATTGTTGTAGTTTAGCATCTTCTGGATTATACATTCTATTACTATAGATTAGGGACTTCTGGCTCGGAACATGAGAATCCATGTAGTTTAAATTCATAATCCCATGAATTAAAAAGCTATTCAATTTAAATTATTTCTTCTATTACTTCAAATATTATGAATTTTGAAGTCATGAATCCATGACTTGATTGGTTAATATAGAATATGGGGTAGAAATTTCAGTGATGACCCAAAAATCTCAAGTGTGATGACTTCCACTAATGTTTAATTGGGGATCTTGAGTAATAGAGTTCCTTTTATACAAGTAAATACTTTTAGTTGGTAGATCTAAGACCATGTGCATTGATATCATGGTCAAAAATTGGTATCCACCTATTTTCTAACTTCCATGGAAGATTTATGGGGGTATCATTGGCCGAGGTAAAATATTTGGGAAGATGAATCCAATAGGATAATTGGAGTATGCGTGATTTAATCTATAACCCAAAGATTGATTCAATTAATATGGGATGGGGAAGATGTTTTAGGAATGATCCATACAACCCAAAGGTGCCAGGTTCTACAAGGTTTACTATGGATCAGAAGGACTAGTGTTCCTTTCCTACAAGGAGGGGATTCCTCCGGTTAGTAGGTCAAATCCCTTATGCATCGATAGCATGGCCAAATAAAGGTTTACCAACTCTTCTTCAAGGTCCATGGAAGATTTTTGGGGAAACTAATGTTTACATTTTGACATTTTTTATGGAGTAAAGGCTATCTAGGAAGGGTTTTGGCACCCTACATAAGTTTAGTTTTTTAATTTTGAAGCTTGGAACCTATTCCATATGGCTTCGAGTCATGATGCGTGGTCCATCAAATGATTTGGGAATATAATGTCATATTAATTCTTTGAAAAAGGGTAAAAAAACATGGTTAAAAAACACTTAGGATATTGAATTTTCTTTAATGGAATGTTTAGGATAATTTCAAATGTTGGCTCAAAGTGCTCGGGTCATGAGTAATGATATGGGGAAATCATGGTAGTAATATCCTAGAACACTCCATGGTGATGAGTTCTACCATGATGACATCATTATAACAAGGAATAGAAATCCCATCACATAGGATCAAGATATCTCTGGAAGGTAGGTCTAAGATGTTATGCATCAACAACAGGGACAAATAAAGAGATATCTTTTCATTTTCAAGGGGCCATGAAATATTTGCAGTGACCCTAGGCACTCAAATCATGAAGTGTGATTTAGGGAAAATTTTATAGTCAATAATGGTTCAAGCACTATAAAATTTATATTTGCACCTAGTGAACAGATTATCATAGTAAAGAGATGTAAAAAGTCATTACTCAAACTTTTTCTGGGAGTAGGGGCTCCAGTGAGAATGGTTAAACTTTTATTTGGGCTATAAAGTTGGCCCTATGATCTTTATTACTCATTTATTTATGCTTTATTTTTTTCCTTAAATTTGGATATGAAGAGTGTAGTGAGTGATGACTTGAATTTTACTTAGGAAATCCATTGCAGGTTTTTAACCTAAGAAGTTTATATATCTTTTACTAGAAGTTTAGAGTCTTGATATTTGGGCCATATAAGTATAATATTTATGGTCGTACAACTTTGACCAATGTGGAGGAAGTTTAAGTTTTTAATAGAAACATACCTAGAATGAGGGGAATGTTAATATATATCCTAATTATGATACCTAGGGGAAATAGTTTTAAAACATCTTTATAAGTGGGTTATGAAAATGTTGTTTTTCATGGATTGAGGTTCTCAAGTTATGAGTAATTATTTAGGAAAACTATACTAGGGTTGGAATAGAACAACCTCATGTGATGAGTCTTTCCATGATGAAATCAGGATCACTAAGGTCATACAACCCTTTTTACAAGTTGTTGCATATTTGGTTAAAGACTATCAGAACATATGTAGAAATTGTAGGAAGACATTCTTATTTAAACAAAGGTCCCATTGAAGCATGTTGTCCTTTTCCAAGG
Organism: Viscum album; assembly: GCA_963277665.1. Taxonomy (NCBI): domain Eukaryota; kingdom Viridiplantae; phylum Streptophyta; class Magnoliopsida; order Santalales; family Viscaceae; genus Viscum; species Viscum album. The sequence continues at coordinate 29,594,225 of OY728137.1, read as the reverse complement.
GCCATGAAGGTTTTATAGTAACTGGAGTTACTCAAGACAATAAGTGTGATTTAAGGGTTGATTTGGTTAAAATTTGATGAATTCACCCTAATCTATGGTTTACCAGGGTTAGTATCTTATAATAATTTGATAAAGAATTCTTGTGAAAAATGGATTTACCTTTTAACATCATGTAGTAGGAACACTTTTGTCATGTAGTTTTAATTTCATGAAACTAGGACATTTTTCATTTCTATTTAACATCATGAGTAAAGAAATATTCCTTTCATTATTGTTTAAAATCATATGGTATGAAAATTAATTGTATTGTTCAAGACCATATGCATGTAGGGGTGAATTTTTATCATTTATATGTTTCATACGAGAATAGGATTTGAGATCTAGGTTTCACTACTTATTCTATTATATCATGAATCAACCCATATGATCTTGAATTGAAGTTCCCTACACAGGCCTGACCCATATGTAGGGATGGGGGACATTTTTTAGTTTTATCATGGTTGGGCCCAATAATCATAAATATGGGAATCACTATATATCCTATGGAAACTGTAATCAATCCACACATAGTTCTGTAATAGGAAATGCTCTGTACGGGTTTCAGCAATACACATAGGGAGAATTGCTCCCATTGAATGTTTTAGCTGGTCCCCTGATTGAAGATCTGGGCATCACTACACATCCTATGATAATAGGAATAAAGACACATGTTGTTCAATGAGACAATATAGTTCAATGCCATGTTGTAAGGATGCAGGATCCTCGATGTGAAAAGGGAATATTGTGACTAGGCCCAAGAATGGAGTTCTAGGTGTCACTAGGTATCCAACAATGATAGGAATCAATACACACATAGTTCAGGAATTGAGGTATGGTGGATAGCCAAAACCATTCCTAATGGTCCTCTTAGTCAAGGTATATAGAAATTCATTGTTTTATTTCATAAAAGAGACATCAACCATGAAGTTTAATGTCATGTAGTGAGGACTTATGGTGTTACTTTTAATGTATTTCATTAAAGACCATGATAACCCTATCATGAGATGATATGTCTTGATCATGAAAGTAATCCTCTACAAAAACTTCTAAGACCATGTAATATATGATCGGTGTGAGAAACAAGGAAGGGAAAATGTCACCCTCATGAAATGGAGTCAATTAGACAAAGGATATATGAATTTTTATCATGTTATGGCTGGGACAAGATATATGATCTAGGAATCCCTATAAATCTCATTGAAATGAGAATCAATTCTTATATAGTATTCTAAAACCTATAGAGTTTAGGGTCATGCGACAAGGACATCAGCCATGCAGTTTAATGTCACATGGTAAGGATGAAAGTGAATCAATGTGAAAGAAGATGCATATTGCAACAAGGACCAAGAATAGATCTATGAGAATCACTATGTATCATATGATGACAAGAGTCAAGCCACAATAATTTCTCAAATAGAAATTACCTATGAGTATCTGAATCACACACAGCGATAATGGGACATTCATTTCTCTTTTTCACAGATCTAAATTATGTGTGATGATTCATCAGTAGGAAGATGCTTCCCGTGCAGTTTATTGTCATTCAGTGAGGACTCCCTGAGTTTATTTTACCACCATATGGTCAGGTAGTGTTCTTTAAAATGTAATGTCATGGGGTTACGATGAAATATGCTATGCAATTAATCTTCTTGTTTCCAGGACCTCAGCCGTGCAATTTAATGTTTTTCGGTAAGTTTGAGGTCCATACAATTTAACATTATATTTTAAGGATGTGTTCAATATAATTTAATGTCATATGGTCAGGATGTGGTCTTTGTGGTTTAACCTTATATGGTTCGGACATGGTCCATATAGTTTAATGTCATAGGGCATGGATTTGGGAGGTTTTGACATTGGATATGCAAAATATTTATTAAGAAATCATGCATTTTTGGGGGGTGTGAGATGATCCCCATCCATTTTGTCAAGTGAATAAGCTTAATTGTGATAGAACTTTTTCATTATATAAGGTCCTTAACATTTGAGTTCTAGATTCAGTGGTTTCATTTATGGAATCATTGGGGTTCTGAGAACTAATACTAGGTCTCCTTGAAGGAATGAATTGAGGGAAATCTTTTTAGTGAAGGATCATGCCATCAAATTATAGTGGAATTTGAGGTTGTAAAATGAATGCAAACTATTCTCATCGATCCAGTCCAATTCATCCAAATGATTTTTTGATTTCTCATCATCCTAGATTTTCCCCAAGATAGCTATTTGAATCGAGGGAAACTGGAATTCTATGGGTAACACCAACTTGGTTCAGTACGCCAATAAATACTGAGTTTCTTGTGTACCAGTACATGAACTAGTATAACAGAACCACAAATCTTGGAGGATCCTTGCTGGCTAGGTATTCTTGTCCTTGTTCACTATATTTTGGAGTATGTTCAAAATAATTCTTATTTAAGGACTCTATTTTTCAATTTCCACCACATTCTAGTGTGATGAATGTTTAAACTTGGTGTTTACTCCAAGTAAAATTTCTTGATGTCTACAGAATAGAATTTGGAACCATTGTCTATGAATATCATGTGAGGAAATCCAAACATGTTGATGATATGGTACATCATGATGTTGATAGTATTTTTCATTCTAACTTATTTAAGGGGTATTTCCTCATGAAACTTTGAAAAGAAGTTGGTAGGACTAAGGATATGCTTATACTGCCTAGCTATGGCTAGGGGATATGGCCCCGCAACATCCATTTACCATATGGAAAATAACCATGAATATTTATCCAGATGTAAAAACTTTAGGGGTTTGTGGATAAAGTTTTCATGGATCGAGAATGCATTAAAGTTCATGGTTAATTCCACATAGTCTTGTATCTTGGTGTTCTAGTAGTAACCCATCCTCCTGATCTAGTGGGAGATCCTGGTTCCAAACTGATGGGAACTGTAGGAGCCTAAATGGAATTCTCCCATGATGGTGAGAATCTCTCTTTCTATTATTCATTTTATGAGGATTCTGTTAAAGCCTTTCTTTTAGAGGGAACTTAACTTATTTGGACAATCCTGTATGGTAAAGTTCACTATTTGGGGTTGAATCTATTCCTTTCTAGCTTGATTTGTTAGGAGAGTCCCATTTTTAAGACAATCAAATATGGACTCCTCCCATTTAGTGTTGGATATTGGTTTATTATTCCCTTTGGGTGGTGTTGAATTGATTGATTTATTCCTTGTAAAAAATTATGAATAATGGGTTCATACCTTTGTCCGTGATGCAAAATATTTCTTCCTCCTGATCAGGATTGGAAAGGAATTTGGATGCATTACCTAATACATCGACATGATCATTTTGTGATCATGAGATTTGATGCAACATTGGATCAAAATGGAACTCTACCATTAATCCTATGACATTGATAATAAGAGGGTCTGATTATTCTTCTTTTAGGTGGTATATTCCCCACTGATCTACTTTATCAATATCTATTAATCTCCTTCGATTTTTAGGTAGTCCATTTTTATCTATAGTGATAGTTCTATGCCTATAATGAGGACTTGGTATTCTGCCTCATTATTAGTGAATCCTTCAGATTGTGTAAAAGAGTAGGAAAATTTTTCTTTGTCTAGAGAAACAAATACAATAACTAATCCCACCCAATAGAGATTTTTATTTTCTAGTCTCTTGATGATAAGACATTGGGAGGAACCATCAAAATACATCTCCCATATACGGGGAGTATGATGGGTTAATAAAACATCCTCATCTAGAATCTCGGTGTCCACTAGTGGTCATTTTGGGGTGGAATGTGCTTTGATGAAATCATCAAGGACCATCCCTTACACTAAAATCTATGAAATTAACTTAATGTTGTTTTTTTAGAATGAATTCCTTTCTGGGAAAATAACATGTTAGCATAGGTTTTTTTACGGATATACATGAGTGGATAAATACGATATACCAGGTGGAATTTGTGGTTCTGTAAGTAATTAGTCATCTTTTTCACAACAAAGACGAGTGATATATAGTTCCACTCTATATAAAATATCAATCCTTAATTCCTAGCATTTTTTGGATGAGGTAATAGAGTCTCTTCTCATTCCCCTCATAATTTTTCTATTCAAGGAGAGCACCAAGAAATCATTTCACGGAGGCCACATATATGATGAGTATATTTACTTACACCAATGACATCAGGACTGGTGGGTGTAGTGGGTACTTCATGAGACTCTTGAAGGATTCTTGGTAGTCCCTACCCCATTTATAGGTGATCCCCATCTCCATTAGCTTGGTGAAGATTATTGATTTTCAAGCCATGTTGGCTATAAAACACCAAAATCAATGTTGTCCATAATATTCCTATTCTTTTTCATGTGATGGACGATTTTCGTGATCCATATTAGACATTAAACTTCTTGGAAAGGGTTTTATTTGATGAACTTGTCATCTTATTATAACGACCCATACTTTACATACATTGTTAATACTTCAAAATTTAAGCACACTTATTACAACATATGACAAAACCACAAAGGACCGTATAGGTATAGTGTCTTTAGAAACTGGGAAACATAAACAACTGGTTCATAAATCTTCTACAGTGTCTCCCATTTATTTCATCTTATCTAGGGTCCGTTTTAGCATATTTTACTTAATATCCATCTTCCTGACCTGGGGAAAAGAAAACATAAAAGGGTGAGCTCAAATTCTCAGCAAGGGCAAATAAAGGAAATAAAAATCATATCATATCTTTTTGAAAATCATAACCTGCAAAAGAGATCATAATATCTTAACATGGAATAAATCATAGAAGTGAAAATGAGATCCCCATAATCATAACATAAAACATGAAACTTTGTGGCATGCACACATAATCATGGAAAATCATTTCTTGTTAGTCATGACTCATTGCCAAGACTATCTTAGTGGACAAAGTCCCTTTCTGAACCGAGTTCACTCCTTGTTTCAGTCCTGTTTCACTGAACCGAAATAACCTTCCGTTCCAGCCATGTCTATCTCATGAGATATAAAATCTTTACCCAATGCATTGGAGGGAGATATAGGTCCCACCCATCTTATAATGAATCCTTTCTTATGTGTGCCACATAATCATAAAACATACATTATCGCATAACACATGTAACAAAAATGGGATTCTTGAAACATCATGACATCATAAATCAATTCATATAAGATAAAGGAATTCATAAACATAATTCAATCACAACATAGTCAAATCAATGTAAAAATATGGATAGAAACAGAACCCTTTATTATCTTAGATGGAAAATAATTTTGATAAAACACTTGAATTGAATTCTTGAGGAAAATATCATTTCTTCTTCAAAATCAATTTCTTTTCACAAAACATCATGCAATTTTAAAAGAAAGAGATTTTATTGAAAATAGTCATGAAATATTTTAGAGGAAGCTTCATGAAAATAAGGCTTTATAAAACAGTAGAAATCCGTTCGTGCCGTATAAGTTAAAAAAAACATTCTTCGTACTTTTGTCGGAAAAGTCAAAAAGTACCTCGTACGAAAAACGACAAAAGATTCCTTTCATACGTATTACTAAAAACTCACCGAAGGGTAAAAATGGATTTAAACAATTTTAGGTGGATGGAAATAATATTACATATTGAGTAAACATGGATGTGGATGATAAAATACACCCCAGTAAATACTTACGAATAAACAATCTCGGATAAAAATGGGATTGTGATATTTCCCTTACCTTAGGTCCGATTTGCTTTGTTCGTGTCCGAAGATCCTGTATAATGGTTTAAATAATGTTATTGACTTATTCCAGAATCATACATATTGATATGATATCATATATGGTCATATTATTAGCTTCTTGTTAGTAATATTTCATTGTTACTTGTTACTCGGGTCTTTATAACTTTTTGTTCTTATGCGTGTTTTGTTGAATAAATTCTTATTCTTATCTTTAGGTTATAGATAATTCATTTACAGAATGGTATTAGTGTAGTATATACCATATTCATTCATTCAATTCATTTATATAATCATTATGAAATGAAGATCATGTAGAACGAGTCGCATCACATCGTGGAGACGGTATTCCTTACGTACGCACGAGTGATGATATCGTTCCTATGATCGTGGAATTGTATTGGAGTATATATATATATTATTTCAGTATCAATATTACTTCATAATAATCATATATAGTTACTTATTACACCATTATAACCATCCTTGTAAGGTGATGGTGGAAAAATAGATTACACCACGGCGTGGAGACGGTATTCCGTACGTACGCACGCGCGGTGATTTCATTTTTCCGTAGGATGGATAGAAGGTGAATTATGGTTGTTTCATATTTATAATAACATATTAGTATGTAAGTAATACTGATGTTATTACTTTATCATGAAACAACTAAAGAAGAATAAGTTGAAGAAGAAAGAAATTGAAAAGATCGGTAATGGATATTACCTCTTCTTTGGAACACCTCTTTGAATCCTCCACTTAAGGAACTAAGATTGGTCTTTGGAGAAGACCAGGACCTATAGGATTATTCTAGGGAAGTGGAGAGGAGAAAATGGCAGGGGTTGGACGAGCTTGAGTGCTCAAATTGGTGTGAGGAGGAGGGGGAGGAGGTGCCCTTTTATAAGGGAGGAGAGGGGCACCTTAGGAATATCTCAAAATATTATTTTATATTAAAGTCAAAATCGGTTTATAATGGTTCCAAAGGGTCTTATTTCGAAGCTAAAGTGGGTATGGGTCGAAATCCTATCAACCAATAGAATTTAGACAAGTTTAGGGTATTATTTTAACCTTATCAATTAGATTTAACTCTAAGTTAAATAATTTAACTTTTACCATGTCTTTTTGTTTTCTTTCACTATATGGTTAATACACTTACTATAACATGCCAAACGAACCCCAAATTGTATATTATTAATATATATATCCTTATCTAAGTCATTTGGCCGAACCTTAGATTTTTAGGAATAAAATAACAATTAATAATATAATATTTGATTTAAAAACTATTTTGTGTCAATTTTGACACTATTATATATATAATTTTTGTGAAAGTCATAGAAGAATTATATGTTCGAACCAAGTTGATTAAATCAACATTAATATATCATAGTAACCTAGAAAATTAGTGGAATTCAAAAAAAGTCTTAAATTACATTTATTTTGGTATTTATATTATCAATTTTTTCAATATTTCATTAATAAGATAATTACTGCATCATCTTTGTGTTATAAATAAATTAAATTATTTGATGTCTAAAAATTACAAATAAAATATCATCATGTAGGACATCTTTTTAGCTTTCTAATGAATATTTACAATTGAATTTATCTTATGTATAACCCCATATTAAAAATGATTTACCTATTAAACTTTGATTTTAACTATTTTAACCCTTCTTTAAATAAATTAATAATAAATGTCCTAATCTAATCCAAGTGGGCCTAAATGGTCATATTTTATTCCTAAGTTTGTTTTTGGTCGAATTACACTTGTCCAATAGAATTAGGACATGTGTTAGGGTAATATTGATATCATATTTACCCTTAGTTACCCTATTTACTATTAACCGTGGTAAAAATAGTAAAAAGTTACTATTCACCAAAAAATTATTTTCATCTCATTGAACCACATTTTAGTCCTTGATATTAACCGTGTCTCTCGGATTTTTGAAATTCCATTCACAGAAGCGGTAAAATTAAGTTTTATGCAAAATTCAGTTTTTAACCTACCACTTAGTGGTTTCACTATTCATCAAAAATTGAAAGTTTTCAGAAAAATACCGAAATTTCACCCTAGGCTAATTTCGATATTCTGAGTCCAAAAATGAAGTCCATTTTGAAAAATAAAATTTATAAAATTTCAAAAAGTGGTTATTACTATTCATAACGGCTAGTTTTAATAGCATATTGTTGTTTAGTGAAACTCGGTATTGCGTACGACGCAAGCTATCGAGGAAGGTAGCGATTGCGTGTAAAGCAAGCCAAGCAAGTGTTGTGTAGAAAAAGATCCCTTTGATGATTTATATAACATAAAAGTCTCGGGTGTTACATTCTACCCCCCTTAAAAAGAATTTCGCCCTCGAAATTTGTCACTTTGCAACAAACAGATGAGGATACTTCTCCCTCATCATATCCTCAAGCTCCCATGTAGCTTCTTCAAGTTGGTGGTTTCTCCATAAAACTTTCACCAAGCGAGTGGTCTTGTTTCGTAGGACTTTTTCGCTACGATCCAGAATCTCTATCGGCTGTTCTTCATAAGAAAGATCTTGCTCCAGCGGTACAACTTCTGAGCTGAGTACATGTGAAGGATCTGGTATGTACTTTCTCAGGAAAGATACATGGAACACATCGTGAACTTGAGAGAGATTCGGTGGAAGCACCAATCGGTAAGCTACCTTCCCAACACGATCCAGTATTTCAAAAGGACCGATATATCTAGGGCTCAACTTCCCCTTCTTTCCAAATCTCATAACCCTCTTCCAGGGAGATATTCGTAAGAACACTTTATTGCCCACTTCAAACTCTAGGTCTTTTCTTCGGTTGTCGGCATAACTTTTCTGTCGACTCTGAGCTGCTCTTATGTGTTGTTGAATAGATCTGACCTTTTCTGCCATTTCATCAACGAGATCAGGTCCTAATAGCTTTCTTTCCCCAACTTCATCCCAGCAAGTTGGAGTCCTGCATTTCTTTCCATAGAGAGCTTCATAAGGAGCCATCTGAATACTGGAGTGAAAGCTATTATTATAAGAAAATTCCACCAAAGGTAGGTGTTGATCCCAACCTCCTTTGAAATCCATAGAGCAAGCTCTCAACATATCTTCTAGGGTTTGAATTGTTCTCTCAGACTGACCGTCTGTCTGGGGATGATAAGCAGTGCTGAAACTCAACTCTGTATCCAGAGTATGCTGAAGACTTCGCCAGAACTTCGAGGTAAATCTCGGATCTCGATCAGATATAATAGAAAGTGGTACTCCATGCAATCTTACCACTTCCTTTACATATATCCTGGCAAGCTGATCTAGAGAGAAATCCTCTCTAATAGCAATGAAGTGTGCAGACTTTGTAAGACGATCAACTATGAACCAGATAGCATTATTGCCTTTGGATGTTTTAGGAAGTCTTGTGACAAAGTCCATAGTGATGTTTTCCCATTTCCATTCGGGTATGGGTAATGGTTGTAACATCCCCTTAGACTTCTGTCTCTCAGCTTTAACTTGTTGACAAACCAAGCATCGAGAGACATATTCAGCAACATCTCTTTTCATGCCATCCCACCAGAAGTACCCTTTCAGGTCCCTATACATCTTCGTGCTTCCAGGATGAATAGAGAATGATGAACTATGAGCCTCATCCAGCAGCTCATTCTTTAATTCGGGGATGGGAGGAACACAAACCCGATTCCTGAACTTTATTATCCCATCACAATCAAGGTTGAATTCAGGAACATTTCTCACCTTCTTTTGTAACTCGGCATCTTCTTTCTGTTCCTCTTTAATCTTCACATGTATAGATGGTTGAAAATTCATTTGAGAAAGATAAGATTTTTCCCCTTCCATTATAATTCCAAGATCCATCCTTTGTAAATCCATAAATATTGGATCTTTTGTGATCCTCATCATGGATAAACTAGCATGGTCTTGTCGACTTAATGCATCTGCCACCTTGTTTGCTTTCCCAGGGTGGTAATGGATTGAGCAGTCATAATCCTTAATCAGCTCCAACCATCTTCTTTGACGCATATTCAACTCCTTTTGTGTGAAAATATACTTTAAACTTTTATGATCAGTATAAATATCACACCTTTCACCATAAAGGTAATGCTTCCAAATCTTTAATGCAAAGATTACCGCAGCCAACTCCAAATCATGTGTTGGGTAATTTTGCTCATGGATTTTCAACTGTCGTGAGGCATAAGCTATCACCATATCATTTTGCATAAGAACACACCCCAATCCCTTCTTGGATGCATCACTGTAGATCACAAACCTTTCTCCATTACAAGGCAGTGTGAGCACAGGTGCACTGGATAACCTTCTTTTCAACTCCTTGAAATTCTCTTCACATTCCTCTGTCCAAATAAACTTAACTCCCTTCCGAGTCAACTTGGTGATTGGATTAGATAATCGTGAAAAACTTTTACAAAACGTCGATAATATCCAGCCAAACCAAGAAAACTTCGGATCTCAGTTACTATTGTTGGTCTTGACCATCTTTCGATAACCTCTGTTTTTGCTGGATCCACAGATATCCCCTCTTTTGAGATTATATGACCCAAAAATGCAACTTTTTGAAGCCAAAATTCACACTTGGTAAATTTGGCATAAAGCTTCTCCTTTCTCAGGGTCTTCAATATAATTCTCAAGTGATCTTCATGCTCTTCCTTGCTCTTTGAATAGACAAGAATATCGTCTATAAAGACTACCACAAATTGATAAAGATAGTCTCTAAAGACTCTATTCATTAGATCCATGAAGATAGCAGGGGCATTAGTAAGACCAAATGGCATCACTATAAATTCATAGTGTCCATACCTTGTACGGAAAGCCGTCTTTGGTATATCCTCCCTTTTGACCCTTAATTGATGATACCCTGAACGAAGATCAATCTTGGAAAAGTATTGAGCTCCGCGTAGTTGGTCAAATAAGTCATCAATGCGTGGGAGAGGATATTTGTTCTTGATAGTGATTTTGTTAAGTTCTCGATAATCAATGCAGAGTCTCATTGATCCATCTTTCTTCTTAACAAATAGAACAGGTGCTCCCCAAGGTGACGCACTAGGGCGTATGAATCCCTTATCAAGATTCTCTTGGAGTTGCTTCTTCAATTCCTGCAACTCAATTGGGGCCATTCTATAAGGTGTCTTTGAAATAGGCAAAGCACCCGGTACGAGTTCTATTGAAAACTCAACTTCACGATTTTGTGGAAGACCCGGGAATTCCTCCGGAAAGACATCATCAAACTCCCGTACAATGGGCATATTCTTAATCGTGAGTTTCTCACCAACCATTTGAGATAAATAACCTTCATTTAGTGGAATCAATACCCATAAGATGGAATAAATTTCCACTGGAAGGTTATGTTCATCCTTGCATTGATATACGATCGTAGATTGATCTGGAATATGAAATGTGACTTCCCTTCTTTGGCAATCGATATGAGATCCATGTAGAGAAAGCCAATCCATGCCAAGAATCACATCAAATTCCACTAAAGGAAGGATCACAAGATTTGCAGGAAGCACTTTCCCACAAACTTCGATCGGAGAAGAATTCTAAACTTTTGATGCGATTGATGTGCCATTAGGTGTTGTCACAGCTAACTCAACATCTAATTGTTGAGGTAATACGGTGATACCCTTAGAAAAGTCTTCAGAAATAAAAGAGTGGGTGGATCCAGAATCAAATAAAACATTTGCTACTTTAGAGTGGATGGTAAGTGTACCTTTCACCACATCGTTATCGTATTCCACATCGCTGATAGAAATTGCATGTGACTTTCCTTTGTCTTTAGCCTTAAGAGTTTGTTGACGTCGACCATCATCATCAACCCTTGGATTTGGGCATTGATTGGCATAATGCCCCATCTCCTTGCACTTAAAACATTGAAGTGTAGTAGGTTCATTCTATGTATCCCTTCCTTTGTTTGCGTCATTAGACATCTTCTTCCCATTATCACAGCATTCAAATGCCCGATGACCTTCTTTTCCACATTTAAAACATTTACTGGTCCCTTTAAGACAACTCCCTCCATGTTTCTTTCCACACTTTGAGAATAAGGAAAAGCTCATCTTCTTTTCCGTGTGCTCTTTAGATTTTTCTGTGAATTCCATCTTCCTCTTCTTATCAAACCCATGTGACTGATGGGTTACTCCAATCTCCATCTCGAATTTGAGAGCACATCGAACGATTTCCTCGTAGCTATTGAAGTCCCTTATGGCTAACGCCCTTCGAAGACTTGGTTTTAAGCCACTAAAGAATCGATCGATCTTACTCTCAGGTTGGATAATAATACCAGAAGCGTACCTTGCAAGTCTTGTAAAATTTGCTTCATAGGTACCAACAGATTCATCATCCCTTTGCTTCAGTTCAAGAAACTCTTTCTCCATATTTGTTCGGAGAATACGAGGGAAGTACTTATTGAAAAATAAGTTCTTGAACTCGTCCCATTCCATAGACTCAATTTCATCCCTTTGCCTCGTATTCTTAACAAGATTCCACCATTGATCAGCATCTCCTTCCAAACGATACACTGCTAGGATGACTTTATCATGTTCAGAACATTGAAGAACTGAAAATATCTTTTCAGTAGTACTAATCCATTGTTCAGCAACTAATCGATCAGTAGACCCGCTGAAAGAAGGTGGACGCTGCCTCATGAAGGATTCAACAGAATGTTGCTCCCTCCTTTGCTCGTTTGGAAATCCTGCATGATTCATAGCTTGAGAAAGTTGTGTGAGCATGGCTACAAGATTTTGCATTCCAGCTCCCATATCGTTTGTTTTCTCAGGGGGACAATCATTGCATTGCCCATCGCATTCCTCATTAACACGGTTCCTTCGGGTTCCATCCATTGACTAAAACCAAGAAGAATAGTGTGAGCAACACTAATTATAATAGGAAACCACATAATTCAAGAATAAAATTTTCATGCTTATGGTCTTATCCTAGGTTATTCAAGGCAATTTCTAAAACACTAAGATTGTGTTCTATGCTTAGACTTATCCTTAGGGTTCTTACTAAGGCTTTCACATCCTAGTTTCCAAAGGTTGACTATACCTTTCCTCTGATACCAACTATAACGACCCATACTTTACATACATTGTTAATACTTCAAAATTTAAGCACACTTATTACAACATATGACAAAACCACAAAGGACCGTATAGGTATAGTGTCTTTAGAAACTGGGAAACATAAACAACTGGTTCATAAATCTTCTACAGTGTATCCCATTTATTTCATCTTATCTAGGGTCCCTTTTAGCATATTTTACTTAATATCCATCTTCCTGACCTGGGGAAAAGAAAACATAAAAGGGTGAGCTCAAATGCTCAGCAAGGGCAAATAAAGGAAATAAAAATCATATCATATCTTTTTGAAAATCATAACCTGCAAAAGAGATCATAATATCTTAACATGGAATAAATCATAGAAGTGAAAATGAGATCCCCATAATCATAACATAAAACATGAAACGTTGTGGCATGCACACATAATCATGGAAAATCATTTCTTGTTAGTCATGACTCATTCCCAAGACTATCGTAGTGGACAAAGTCCCTTTCTGAACCGAGTTCACTCCTTGTTTCAGTCCTGTTTCACTGAACCGAAATAACCTTCCGTTCCACCCATGTCTATCTCATGAGATATAAAATCTTTACCCAATGCATTAGAGGGAGATATAGGTCCCACCCATCTTATAATGAATCCTTTCTTATGTGTGCCACATAATCATAAAACATACATTATCGCATAACACATGTAACAAAAATGGGATTCTTGAAACATCATGACATCATAAATCAATTCATATAAGATAAAGGAATTCATAAACATAATTCCATCACAACATAGTCAAATCAATGTAAAAATATGGATAGAAACAGAACCCTTTATTATCTTAGATGGAAAATAATTTTGATAAAACACTTGAATTGAATTCTTGAGGAAAATATCCTTTCTTCTTCAAAATTAATTTCTTTTCACAAAACATCATGCAATTTTAAAAGAAAGAGATTTTATTGAAAATAGTCATGAAATCTTTTAGAGGAAGCTTCATGAAAATAAGGCTTTATAAAACAGTAGAAATCCGTTCGTGCCGTATAAGTTAAAAAAAACATTCTTCGTACTTTTGTCGGAAAAGTCAAAAAGTACCTCGTACGAAAAACGACAAAACATTCCTTTCATACGTATTACTAAAAACTCACCGAAGGGTAAAAATGGATTTAAACAATTTTAGGTGGATGGAAATAATATTACATATTGAGTAAACATGGATGTGGATGATAAAATACACCCCAGTAAATACTTACGAATAAACAATCTCGGATAAAAATGGGATTGTGATATTTCCCTTACCTTAGGTCCGATTTGCTTTGTTCGTGTCCGAAGCTCCTGTATAATGGTTTAAATAATGTTGTTGACTTATTCCAGAATCATACATATTGATATGATATCATATATGGTCATATTATTAGCTTCTTGTTAGTAATATTTCATTGTTACTTGTTACTCGGGTCTTTATAACTTTTTGTTCTTATGCGTGTTTTGTTGAATAAATTCTTATTCTTATCTTTAGGTTATAGATAATTCATTTACAGAATGGTATTAGTGTAGTATATACCATATTCATTCATTCAATTCATTTATATAATCATTATGAAATGAAGATCATGTAGAACGAGTCGCATCACATCGTGGAGACGGTATTCCGTACGTACGCACGAGTGATGATATCGTTCCTATGATCATGGAATTGTATTAGAGTATATATATATATTATTTCAGTATCAATATTACTTCATAATAATCATATATAGTTACTTATTACACCTTTATAACCATCCTTGTAAGGTGATGGTGGAAAAATAGATTACACCACGGCGTGGAGACGGTATTCCGTACGTACGCACACGCGGTGATTTCATTTTTCCGTAGGATGGATAGAAGGTGAATTAGGGTTGTTTCATATTTATAATAACATATCAGTATGTAAGTAATACTGATGTTATTACTTTATCATGAAACAACTAAATAAGAAGAAGTTGAAGAAGAAAGAAATTGAAAAGATCGGTATTGGATATTACCTCTTCTTTGGAACGCCTCTTTGAATCCTCCACTTAAGGAACTAAGATTGGTCTTTGGAGAAGACCGGGACCTCTAGGATTATTCTAGGGAAGTGGAGAGGAGAAAATGGCAGGGGTTGGCCGAGCTTGAGTGCTCAAATTGGTGTGAGGAGGAGGGGGAGGAGGTGCCCTTTTATAAGGGAGGAGAGGGGCACCTTAGGAATATCTCAAAATATTATTTTATATTAAAGTCAAAATCGGTTTATAATGGTTCCAAAGGGTCTTATTTCGAAGCTAAAGTGGGTATGGGTCGAAATACTATCAACCAATAGAATTTAGACAAGTTTAGGGTATTATTTTAACCTTATCAATTAGATTTAACTCTAATTTAAATAATTTAACTTTTACCATGTCTTTTTGTTTTCTTTCACTATATGGTTAATACACTTACTATAACATGCCAAACGAACCCCAAATTGTATATTATTAATATATATATCCTTATCTAAGTCATTTGGACGAACCTTAGATTTTTAGGAATAAAATAACAATTAATAATATAATATTTGATTTAAAAACTATTTTGTGTCAATTTTGACACTATTTGATATATAATTTTTGTGATAGTCATATCAGAATTATATGTTCGAACCAAGTTGATTAAATCAACATTAATATATCATAGTAACCTAGAAAATTAGTGGAATTCATAAAATATCTTAAATTACATTTATTTTGGTATTTATATTATCAATTTTGTCAATATTTCATTAATAAGATAATTACTGCATCATCTTTGTGTTATAAATAAATTAAATTATTTGATGTCTAAAAATTAAAAATAAAATATCATCATGTAGGAAATATTTTTAGCTTTCTAATGAATATTTACAATTGAATTTATCTTATGTATAACCCCATATTAAAAATTATTTACTTATTAAACTTTGATTTTAACTATTTTAACCCTTCTTTAAATAAATTAATAATAAATGTCCTAATCTAATCCAAGTGGGCCTAAATGGTCATATTTTATTCCTAAGTTTGTTTTTGGTCGAATTACACTTGTCCAATAGAATTAGGACATGTGTTAGGGTAATATTGATATCATATTTACCCTTAGTTACCCTATTTACTATTAACCGCGGTAAAAATAGTAAAAAGTTACTATTCACCAAAAAATTATTTTCATCTCATTGAACCACATTTTAGTCCTTGATATTAACCGTGTCTCTCGGATTTTTGAAATTCCATTCACAGAAGCGGTAAAATTAAGTTTTATGCAAAATTCAGTTTTTAACCTACCACTTAGTGGTTTCACTATTCATCAAAAATTGAAAGTTTTCAGAAAAATACCGAAATTTCACCCTAGGCTAATTTCGATATTCTGAGTCCAAAAATGAAGTCCATTTTGAAAAAAAAAATTTATAAAATTTCAAAAAGTGGTTATTACTATTCATAACGGCTAGTTTTAATAGCATATTGTTGTTTAGTGAAACTCGGTATTGCGTACGACGCAAGCTATCGAGGAAGGTCGCGATTGCGTGTAAAGCAAGCCAAGCAAGTGTTGTGTAGAAAAAGATCCCTTTGATGATTTATATAACATAAAAGTCTCGAGTGTTAAACTTATGCCACCATATTAGTATCATTAGAGGTTTTAATCCTCATAGATTCCTGCTTGAATCCTTAATAGTCATCAGGTAAGGTAAGATGGTGTGTAGCCACATCTGGATTTAGTCTGGGAATTTTCATTTAATCCAAAGACTACACATATCAATGTTTCTTTAGAAATGAAATATACATATATTTCTCCTAGAGAGGAATGGAATCACTAATTAATATAGGCTATGAGTATTATTCTTTCCCCATGTTTACCTAACTAATACCATCAACGGAGTAAGAGATTTCTTCCTCAAATTTTGGATGCAAATTCATGAGTTCATCGTATTATTCTTCCCCCTATGAGTCTATGGATGAAATTTTAGATAATGTCATAAATCTGGGAAAATCCCTCTCACTGTTGGGATGAGAGAGGGTATGGGAAGAGAGATTGTCATCTCCTACTACCATAGTTATTGTAGAAAGATTCCATAGATAATTTTGTTTTGAATTTTCACATTGGAGATATGGGTCTTGGTTATCTAGGATCAGGTCTATTACCTCAACTTGATTTATGGGTTGCACATAAACGCTATCGAGAATACTCTTAGGATTCATAGGGGCAGTCCCTAAGCCATTAGGGGCTACAAAATTATATTTTCATCCACCATTGGCTATTTTCCTTCCAGTTTATAGAATATTTCCATAGTATATGTGTATTCATAATTCTAGAAGGGGGAACTATCACCATGTAGTACGTCGATCTTTCTATCACTAGGGTATTTCCAACATTGATGGAATGTTGAAGGATCCACCACAAAGATGTGGAACTAAGTCATTATGATTAAGACATTGTATGCAATGTATTGCTGGATAATAATAAACTTATTATTATATGTGAGATCCCCAAACTAAGTTTTATCATGATCTTTGCAAGAGGGCTTTTCTCATTTATATCATACACTTGCATGGTTATATTTAGGAGAGATAAGTCCCTGTATCCATATCCAAAATGTTGAAGGGTCTAGATTAGGATGAGGTTGATACCAGAACCATTTTCAACTATATCTCTTTGGATATAGACATTGTCAAGTCATTCTAATACATATAGGGGCTCGTTGTGTCCTTGAATGAACTCTTCATAATTCATATTTTTTTTGTATGAGATGGCGATATGGAATTCTGATGGCATGGCCACCACTTGATAGAAAACAATGTAATTGAATTATATATCAAAATCCTACGGGATCTGGAGGGATTAAATGAGTTATTACCTCAGTTATTTTTAAAGATAGAGTGAATCTTAGAATGAGAACATGGATGGTAAAATTTATAGTTTTCTAGAATGTTGTACTATTGTTCCAAAGGTCGGTGCACTACAAGGTGGGGTTTATATTTACTATGTAGTTCAAGAGTTGTGTTATTTGATTATATGGGAATGGTTCTTGAATAGAGGTTGAGAGAACAACTTTTTCCCGTGGTGTATATTATGCTGACCTTCCCCATTGTTTGGGATAATCAGACATGTTCATACAAGATGACTAGGTTGGGGAAACCGCCAGAGGGATTTGAGGAACTTAGGAATTTCTATTATGTTTTGTAGAGTGATTTACTATGGGTTTTTTCTACACATATATATATATATCCTTTATAGAGAGGTGACTCCGATATTGGGTCTGACCATGTCTGCACTATCCCCTATTTCCTCAGTTCCTATGCATACAACCTCTTGTTCTTGATTAGGTATTGGGAAAGTTATATTCATTATCTTAGAAGGGGTTTTCCAAGTGTATCATGTTAGAAGAACCAAATATGATCTCTTCATCAAATGAGGGTTCCATTTCATGGGGTAGTTTCATTATTTGGATGTTACAGGGAAGAAAACTACAAGATTCAAAGCTTACATCAGAGTGGAATATGAATCTTCTCTTATGTATCTTTGTATTTTAAATGGCCATGTAAACCATTAGAATGAATATTCAATGTAACCTCCCTAGGTTAAACAACTGTTATGTTAATGAGAAGCTTTTCTCTCATAGTGACATGATCTTGGTAAACTATCTTTAAATTCTTCCTGTTATTGAACTTCTATCCACACCTAGATGGTACTTTTTTACAATCACCTTCTTCTTAAAAATGGGAAATGGTTATGTAGGTATCCTATTCCAGGGATTTATCCAACACTATTTTCCTACAATCGACCATTTTTTAGAGGAAATATTTGAAGATGATGTAATCCCAGATGTTGTGAACCAACCTTCTATGGAAAGGGAAGTAGTTGGGATGGTCGGTGTGGTTTATGTCATTGGGATTATTGGGATTTGGAAGCTTAAGTATGTTATTATCCATAGATTCAAGGAACTAATCAAGTATTTGTTTATTTTGAATGAATTTTTCTTTATTCATACGTTCCTAAAATCTTGGGTGACCCTAATCTCATTTTTCTTTTAGATGAGGGTGATTTTGATGTTTTTACTACTCTATAGGAGGCGTTGTGTGGTTTGAGACATTTCTAGATTCTTGAATGGGCACTGCTACTGTTTTGAGGGTAATAGTAGATGTTTTTTTTACTTTACATGAATTTTCCCTTTGCTGAGGGCATGATTTGAGACTTATATCAGATCTAATAAATGAAGTCTTCCAAATTTTGTTCTGTTTCTACAGACTCACAGAATCCAGTTAGATATTTTTTTGGGATCAAAGGTGTTTGCAGCACACCCCAGTGGTTTTCAAAATAGAGAAATAGTAATTTATAAAATGATAGAGGGATAATGAGTGAATAGGTTAATACTCTCCATCTGACTATGATGTCAGAAAACCTATCATTTTAATGTTTCTTATAGTTCTTCAGGTGGAAAATCATCATTTTCCTCAATATGGAGGTAAATTGGTAAAGTAATTGATGATGAAGTCCTTCCCATCCCACAATAGAACCTACTAGAAGAAAGTTGTACCGAATAATTGTTGGCCCTTTCAAAGCCTAGAAAAAAATCTCATCTTTATTACCTCCCATAAATCTCATGGGACCATGATTAGATTGCATCGAGACATGAAGTGCATGAGATACTATTCTAGGTCTCCCACACCATCAAATGTGGAGAAGGTAGGATATCCAAAATTAGGTGGGGAAAAGTGTCATCCACCCATTTAGGATATGGATTCTTCTCAGGTTGTATAGGTGTTCATCACCCTTCCATGGATTCAATTTGAGTAGCTAGAGACTCAATGGCATTGAGCAGTTCTGGAGGTATTCCCACCTGAGCTTCCTTCCATCTATAGGGGGTATGTGAGGTTCGATGAGGTGGAATCATTTTTATGTACTGCTGATTCTTGATCCATGTTAATACTAAATGATTACCCTGGTGAGGGAGAGGCTGTTGTCGAAATGAATTTAAGTCACAATCGCCTTCAAATTGACCATTTATGTAGACCAGATGTCTAGATCTAGTGCTGGTTTAGTGCTCAGATTCAACTATGGCGCGAAAATTGTCTCATTCATAATATGTCGGAGGATGAATATTCACCTCGGCATAATGAAAATACATAGTGGGAATATTTCCCCTAATTTTATCCTTTTCAATTTGATTGAGGTTTTGTATATCATTCTCATATTGTGCCATTCGTTCTTCTATGGAAGGAATTTTGGCTCTTCTGGGTGAAGGTTGGTATGTAGCCAAAAATTTTCCTTTATCTTTGGAAGTGTTTCTATGAATAGGTGGAGACATGCTATTCATACGTGACATGTTTTGGATACACCTCTGGTTCAAGGCATGTGTAGCTTATGTTGGTGCCTCTATATCCTCCTCCCATGTTATATTTTTCATATTACATTTTTCTGTATATTCGTCTTGATCCACTTTATATGTTATTTTAATGGTCATGAAATCTATAGAGGTTTATTGTGAAATGGTATTTGTGGCATTACTCTCAACACAATGGGATGATTCAACACCACTTGCATTAGGGTCATTTCTCAAACCCTTGGCCATATTAAACCATTTTGACTTGTGGCCTCATCATGGTTTGATTTCCTTTTTCATACATTCATCCCATCTTGGTTTGGGAATAGTGAACTTGAGGGAGTTTCGAGTCATATATACTGAATGGGCCTTGAATAACATAGGTTTTTCTTATGGTGGGTGGGACATATGGAATTATGACTATCAATGTTTACCTACCAACCTAAATAATACTAATTCACTCATTGGTTTTGATGATGTTGAAAATGCCCCAATCCCAATAGACTGGGGACAATTCAGGACCACAATTGGCATTTTTGATTCAATTGGTGAGGATTTTATGAATCCGATCTAGGATTTGATGACTCATAGGATGTGAATGGGATATAAATTCCTCTGTCCTAGTGGGATGGGGTAGATCTGAAACCACCTTTGATTTCAACTGAACCATCTCGGGGGATGATGTAAATAGTTACAGTGATTTAAATATAAATTCTCACTACCTAGTTTTCTGGGGTTTATTTGAAGTGGTATATGATATATTTAGAATCCTCTTAGGGATTGATGATCTGAGGGGTGGAGGCTGTGGTAGATATTCCCCTGAATTAGTGGTCAAGTTTCTCTCCTAGACATCTACTATGATATATGTTTTTTAACTATTTGATATGGTGTAGAAATGATCATGTATTAGCAGGGTGAAATGGGATTCATTCTTCATCAGAAGTTTTTAGCTAGACTAAAAATTCAGTTTCCCTATCTAAAATGATTTCTTATTGTTTTGAGTGGCCAAAAGGACTGTTGGGAAGTCCTTTCCCTCCATTCATGATGCATTGACAAAATTATGGAAGAGACATTCCATTTTAATGACTATCTAGCATTCAAATTAATCATTCCTCTGATTTCTTCATCAGATTTGACATTACATGGAACTATTTATAGGGAGTTCGGATGTTCTAGGGGTGTGGTGAAATGTGACACTGCATACATTCCTTGTCATTGAATACAGATACATGATAAGGCTTTGGTGATTAGTTTCTGAACAGTAATGATATACTTGTGGAAGTCATGTTGTAGATTTGTTATGTACTTTTCCAGTTTTGGGTCCCTGGGGATGGAGATAACATCCAGATCTAGATAAAAACAGAGTATCTTGATGGTCTGATGGTGACCCTCATATGCTGGATAAGGGTGGTATCTAGACTTCAATTTCTAATGATTTTACTACATATTTTTTCATAGATAAAGAATGCACTCCTTCTCTAGCTCATTTTAGATCTTATATTCAGAAATTGTAAGGGGTCAGAACATGGTGGTAAGGTTGTTTATAGCCAACTCTTTCCATATTTCAACTTCTTCAACCTCTTCCCCAGACTTATACACTTCCACATGGTCAACCCACAAAAGTTTCTTCTTAAGGACACCTTCTGACTATGGTGAGGGGTTGATGGTAGTTTTTGGGTAACTATATATAGTTGACCCTGATGTTTCTAGCACCTCTCTATACAAAGGAATTTTAGTTTTGATCACCTCTCAATCTGAAGGTGTCTGGGAAATGGTAGGATTTTCTTATATGTGGGAGATATCACCATGGGGAGGTTAACCAAGATGTATGTTAGGGGTTGAGTCCATGAAATCCTTCTTTACTCTACCAACATGAGTACTATCATTATAATTATTTCATTTTGGTTTGGTTGAAGAGTTGAAATAACCATTGGGTGTTGAGAATATGTCTTAAACAACCTCAAGCACATTGAAATTGAGTATATTGAGGATATGATCATTGTTCAATGTCATGGATGGAATATTCCATCATGCCTTTTGGGATTGTGTTTGGATATGAGCCTGCAGTATGATGGATTCTGAAATATATTGAAAAACATATGGTGGTGTGGGAGAATGAGGCCAATGTAGACAATCCTATGAAATATTCTAATGAGCCTCTTCATTTTTGGAAGGAATATGAGACTGTATATGGGTGTTTTCTGGAATATACAGATCGACCCTAGATGAAGTAAGGATATGATCCCAGTTCTAAAATGAATTATCCATTAGCACACATCACTAGACATTCATAATGGGAGAAGGGATATGATCCTAATCTCGTATATCTTTGGATGTATGATCGTGTATTAATTTGTCAGTAGAAGTATGAAAATGATCCTAGATTCTTTGATCTATTGGAATACTCCAAGTCGATTAACTCACAATAATACGAGGCTCTCTTGAGGTGTGTGTCACTGTCACCTGGTGGTCCTCGATCATAATGGGGATATAAATATTATCTTGAGACTATGGGATATAAATATGTTCTTTTTTCAGTTGGAAAATGTGCCGGCCCTGAGGCATGTGATGCTCTCACTTGGTGATGCGCAGTCAAAATGGGAAACAAGCCCGATCCTGAGCCTTTATAGTATGACACTAGTTTTTTATAGGAATGTTCCCTGTCCTGAGGCATGTGCCACAATAACATTGTGATCAGTGATTGGAATGGGAATAAGAGTCTGATCTGGTGCCTTATCATTTACCAAAATATGCAAATAATCTTCTAGGAATGGAGAAAGAATGTATGCTTTCTCTGGAGAAACCACTTGTTCATACTGCTCAGAGTGTTGTGGTACCCTGGGTTTTGGGATATGACTATGTTACTGTCCTATATCTATACCATTTTCATAATATACCACAATATTTCTTCATATTTGATTGAATGTAATGTCACTTGAGAAAATAATGCCCAGGAATATAATACTGAAGATTTTCTATCTCCACTATATAATATATTATATCTTCAATTAATCTGGGAGTATGATCCCAAATTTTCCATCCTTGTGCTATTAGAATATGCTGGTGTGATTCATGAATGGGGGTAGAGATATTCTCCACACCAACGCTTTCTATAGGAATATGTCCACAGGCTTGTTTCAAGTGAGAAGGGATATAAGCCAACGTCCTTGTGACTGCTGAGATATACCAGTAAGATTCATCAGCAGAAGCGAGGATTTGAGGCCAATACAAAATATCAAGATATTTCCACACCCAATGTGTATTACTTCATTTACATTCATAGTATTTAGAGGTGGAAACACATTGAGTGGTCCCTTAAGTAAGAGATTAAGGGGAACCGATAGGATGAATCTCATGATGGTGGTTGGTAGGAGACATCATTGAAGGATACTGAACTATAAGTGATCCACAATTGAATCCTTGACCCACCTTCATTAGATAATGAAGTTGGTTATTTTCAAACTTCTGAGATAAGATTATGAAGAAGTATATAGTGGCAATTATTACCACTGGATTTACTGCAACTTTTATTGGAAAATAAAGATTCACCAGTTTTAGTATTTGGAAACCATCATTAGAAACCATAAGTTCTAGGATCATACCATTTTGTTGGTATTCCTAGACCATTAAATTTTCCACACAACATTTAAGGTGTTATATAAGTAAGTTTTTTTGTGACTCACAGGGGTTATAGCCATAATCAATTTTCTATAATGTTCATTGGATGAAGCATGATCTCGAGTCATGTGTTTTTTGTGAGATTAGTATCTATAGTAGTAATGAAAAAAGGAAAATCATCATATGCATGATACATTATCAATCATATATTCATGGGTAACACAATTTTACTTACTTGTTCCTTGTCTAGCCATTCTGCTTTTGTGGACTTATCATATTGGGGATGAAATTATTTCATGATAATCCTGACTATAGATCATTATCCTGTCATTTTTATAATTTTAAATATTTTATTTCAGGTCCATCACTTTTTTCATATGATATGAAAAATGGCCTAAAGTATGGTAAACAGATCATTTTTCTATCTGATAGATTCACATCGGGTCACCAATTTCTTTATATTAAAATATTTATAGATAACCCATGTGGTGAGAATTGAATGGTCCATTGTTTTTATTTTCAGTGTTTTATTTCTATAAAATGATTTACACCAGGTTCATAATTCATTCTAATATTTCATTGAAACCCCCAATAGTTCTCATATCCATAACTGGGTACATAATGTCTTTCTAATAATAGGTAATCAATTATGGTTTTAGACCCAATGGAACATAGGAATTCAATTTGTTCGAGAGGATGAGAGGTTGGGATCATCACACCCTTTTGGGGGATGTTTTTTCCAACTATGGGACTCTCTTATAGATTAGAGTTATTTTTGATAATGTCTTCCTAATCTTGATACATGAACAATTACCCTAATAAAATTATCATGTTCTGAATCCTTCCACGTGTAAGGGAGTTCCTATCAATGACTCCATCTATATGTATATGAGGATTTTCATTAATTTCCCATTAATGGAAATATATTTTTATGTTAAATCCATATAACCAGGCACTCTAGAGTATGCTGTCATCCAAGGAGGTGACAAATATTTTAGTTTGGAATTGAGAATTTATGAGGAGTATTACAAATCTTGTTTATGAAAAGAATCAAAACCCATGTTCATCATTAAACTAGTTAATTTTAACATCATTCAAAAATCAAATAAATGGGGGGGGGGGGGTAGGTACTAGGTATTTGAGCTCGAGACTTAATAGGGAATCCTACGTACCCTGGTTATAACAGGAATTAGTGTCATCATAGATCAGTCACACCATTCAGAAATTTTTCAAGATAGATGCCTGTATATGTGGGCAATTTATTCATGCCACTAATTGGTTCTTACACACCATTGTTTCCCTATATGGTGGAGATTTATAATGAAAATTATTTGATTATTGCAAATCCCTAAGAAAACCTGAGCCATTCTAAGTGTGAGAAACAATGGGTAACAAGGAATTGGTATCACTACATACAGATATGAGACTTATGCATTGGGAAAGCCCTTTGAATGTTTTATATTGAGCTTGGGAATTTGGACAACATCATACATATTCTGGTTATGGTTGGAATCTATGTTTTTGTAGTTTAGTTGCCTTCCTGATACATAGGTAGATGACAAATAATGATTATTACATGGGAGTGATTGGGTTGTGATGGTTGGAATGTTAGAGACTTTGGGATACATACAAAGAAGTGTATTCCCATTGGAGATCTATACTTATAATGGAATCCTATAGGTCATGGTTATGGAAGGAATATAAGTCTTCATAGTTTAGTTTCTTTATTTATCTTCTAGTATATGAGGTAGAATGATCAACCCATGGGTGTGATTGGGTCTCAGTGGCTGGAATGTCAGAGACATGGGAGACTTACACTGAAGTGGATAACCATTGGATCTCAGGCCCTAGAAAGTCATATTACGTATCCTGGTTATGGTAGAAATTAGAGTTATTATAGTTTATATGGTCAGGGCTTACACACTGCAGCTTCCCTTTGGATCCACTGGACATGGTTATCATGTCCCAATATGTCTACATGACATGTTATGACTATCTACCCGATATTTATGATTATCTATCCAGAATATATGAGTATGTATTCAAATTTATTTGTTCCTGAACATGAATTCCAAAATTCAATCATAAGATTTAGTTGTCTTTTCCATATGATGTCTCATAAGAAGAGAAACATGTATCGATGCCATTTTATGCTCTTACTGACTTGTATGGAGGTTTTACCATGATATTTATGACTTTACCAGAAGACATCATGAGACCAATGATGACATGTCTTTAGGGAACTGCATCAACTGAGTGAATTTTTCGGAGGATGTAACATGATCAAGGTTGGATGTCCTGGTGACATAGTGAGAACCAATTGACTTGTCATCGTGTCATCATGAGATCCAAATGACATTTTTTGGTGTCTTTAAATGATTTGGAGTGACATGCATCGAGGACATATAATGGTTTGTCTAGAGATCATGGAGGACTTCTTGAGGCTTGGGAGATATGCCTAGAGGGTCTTGTATGAATTTCTTGACATGTGAAAGGGACATCACATGATCTATATAGCATGTTGAGGGAGCATCACTTGGTTTGGGATACATGTCCCAATGTTGCCGCATGATATGAGTTGGTTATGTGAAGTGGATGAAGATTAGTGAAGATGTATTCTCAAAAGTATCTGATATTTTTATAGTATTTTTTCTAGATTTTATTTCATATGTAACTAAGGGTTTTCCAGCGTTAGCTTATTTTAGGTTTCACATGACCCAAATGAAATGAAAGTTTTCCTTCTCTTAATCCATCTAAAATTTTATGAGTTCTTCACACGATCTATAAATTGATCATAAAATTTTACTATACATTCCATATGATCCATGAAGTTGATCCCTTTATTTTACCTAGTGGAAGACCTTTTTGATCGTTAGATTGGTCACTTTGAGAATTATACTCTTACACTGTTGTGTGTGATCAATCATGGATGTATTTTTTTATTGAGGGTGATGGATTTATAGGCATCACCAACCCAGTTTTATGTATCGTTTAAAAGTTAATATCTTGTGGATATTGTTCTAGATTTGGTGGAGGGTTTTGGTTTCATGCGCTTCTCTTGATCTTTCCATGGTTCATCCATGGAACTGCTTGATGATAATGACCATGATAATGTTATTTCTTATTGATTTTTATTAGACCCATGACGATCAAAGGTAATTCTATTGACCATGTGGACATGTGAACTAGCATACACAATACCTGGAAGACATGTTTAGGAGTCTTTGTGATATCAAGCTTCCTATGGGAAGGCTTTCACGTGATTATAAACAATTTTTACAGATTCCTTCGTGAGACCAAGGTGGTTTATCAAGGGATCCTTCACAGGACCTTGATGACTTGTTGGGGGGTATCTTGATATCATGCTATCATGTAAAGGGAACCCAATCATGACCAATGAAGACTTCTTAGGACATATAACCCTTTTTTCATAATGATTAACATATCATTTATCTTCAAGAACCTTCCACCTTCTACCAATTTTATTTTTCTTATTTATTCTACTTTTAATGGGGATCTTGAAAAGTTATGCGAGCGTTGTCATATAAAATCACCCTCCATTCCTTTAATGTTTCATGTGACCAGTAATGGGTCTTGTAGTGTGTGAAATAATTTTTATGGAGAACCCTTTATCTTTTCTATGGATTCAAATGGGTAGCAAAAAATGAAATGGACTTGTCCAAAATCATTCACATGATGAAGGTGACCTGCCAATATGGTCTTGCATGAAAAGGTGGACATGTCGCTAGGGGCCTCACAAGGTCTTATCGGTCACCAAAGCTAGTCAAAAGAAAATAACCAACAACATATTATCTCATATTTTTAATATTTTCATCCCTCATTTTACAAAGGGTTTTGCAACCTTTACCCACTAATTGTCCATGAGGGCACCACATGATCAATAAGAGAACTCGTGTTGGTGAGAACTCCTTGTACTATCCACTCACCCTTCTTGTCCATGGTGCATCACTAGATCAATTTTGGATCTCACGATTGAGTGCAAGTATTGTCTTACACAATCCTTCTACTTGTGGAGCAAAATGGGAATCATATGATCAATGTTATATTTCACAAAAACATTCAATCACTATCCCACATGATCTATATTATTTCATTTTATGCTTCATTTTTTCAATAATGGATCTCGTAACGATATGTCGACATTATCATGGTTATTTTATCTAATTCCATTTGACGTGTCTCTTGTTAAATGATATATCTTGAGACTACATTCAAACATAGTTAGTGACAATCACTCTGCTTTCCATGGAGGCGTCACATTTTCAATGATGGATCTTGCGACGACACA
Organism: Viscum album; assembly: GCA_963277665.1. Classification (NCBI taxonomy): domain Eukaryota; kingdom Viridiplantae; phylum Streptophyta; class Magnoliopsida; order Santalales; family Viscaceae; genus Viscum; species Viscum album. The sequence goes on along the minus strand of OY728137.1, from coordinate 29,566,169 downwards.
CATACATTATCATAGGAAGTCACTCTAATTTCCATTGACGCGTCATGTGTTCATGGATGTATGATGTTATTGTGTGACCTAGGGTATTTGCATGTCAATGACACATGCCAAATTTTGCATGGCTAGTGTTTCAATCCATCAAATGAATGTCTCAAAAAACAATACCAAGACACATGTACATGTAATATTTCTCCACTTTACATGATGATTTCAAGTGAATAATGAAGCTTATTATGCATAGATGAATACTACATGTGTGTGGTGTGGACTTACATCAGACTGGTATGGTGCATTGATTCTTTAATTTTATTTATGCACATCTAACATGATGTTTCAAATAAATTCTCCATGTATTGATCATATAAAAAACTCAAGTTAGTGTACCTAATTCATCGCATAACAAGTTTTGTATTAATTTTTTGTCCTTCTCCAAAAATGGGGGTCTGTGGCATGAATTCACTTCCATATTCACATGAAGGTGTATATTTTAAAGATTTAATTTTATATTTATGGAAACACAAATCCCTCAAAAAATAAAAATCTGTCACATGATTGGTCAAATGGTGCCTCAGCCCATTACATAGCTGGTTACGTGATGCCTAAAATTTTGTAGTAGATTCTTATGTGGAAGAATAATGTGGGGTCCTGCCTATTTGGGAAGATTATTCAGTGATGGATTTCTCACATATTTCAATTTTTGTAGTCCCTATACAGGTTCTTCATACACCATTTTGTAATGAAAATGATAGAGTTCTTCTCTCAACTAGTAGTGGCCTTCTACAACATGTGATCTCCTTGTATTTATAGATGAAATATTGCATTGCATCTACTCATCCAAGAAAGGTGGCGTGTCTTATAAACATTTTCTTTCATCCATTTAAATTACATTCTTAGCCATCAATTAGAGGATTCTTCTACATCAAGATATGTATTCAATGAAATGAAATTATCAACATTTTCAAATTATCCATTGGCCAAGTGTTGTGGAATTTAGAGACGGTATATCATCCTTATCATAATGTATAAGAATTCATGTGCTCAAATTCATCATGCGGTGCCTAATATCATGGAATAAATACTTCTAGTCATCCAAACTAGTCCTCAAATACACATATCTTCAAACCAATATTTTCAGGGCCACTATTTATCTTGTGGAACTTCCCACACACTTAACATCTACACGAAAGAATATCTTTATCGAAAATCTATTCCATCTTGAGGTTTTTCCCTTATTCAAATTAATTTTCATTTAAAATGGTGTTGAAGCAGTTCATGATCCCCTGAAGATCTATCATGGCATAGAAGAAGGTTTGGAATTTGGATCGATCTTTTTATGACAAAAATTCATATGACAGTCTGAGTGTATATTGTTCCACTATTCTTCACATGATACAATATATCAAGCATTAGGTATTCATGTGATGGTAATGTTAGTGTGAGGAGTTATACCATGATAGGGAAAATTCATTAGTTGTTCTATTAGCTAATAAAGGCGAGGTAGAATAGAATCCCATCAGTGGGGAACTGTGTATAATCCTCCTTCTTCAATGTGGGTAACTTTACATGAATGTGAAATTTCATATCACCTTTATGGTGTGCTCTGTTTTTGGTGACAACATCATATTTTCCTCATATGGATACTACATGATCTTGTTCACATATATATTAAACCATGAGTTATACTGCACACTCATCCAAGGGGATGTGGCATCCCAATACTTCACGTGATGTAGGCTCATACATGAGTAGGGTTTCGAAGATGATTATTGTGGGCTACATGAATCATAATATGATCCTATACATGGAGATTATTTATGGTATTGTGCTTCTCCCTAGAGTATTTAGTATTACTTGGTTTTTTTATGGTTGATGTTAGTGGAAGATGATCCTGGACATGGGGAAACCACTATTATCCTAAATTTTTACTGTAGAAAAGTCAATGTGCATGTTTTATTATCCATTAAGAAAAGCCTCATAGTATACCATGAATGGAATCCTCACATGAGGTATGAATGCATTCAAGGAATCGAGACTTCCTCTAATGGCAGCCAGGCTGTTTCTAGAAGGTTTTAGTTCATCTACCACAACAGAAAGGCTGGTAGTTTAGTGTTGGATTGAAGATGAACCGTAGCCTCATTTATCCATAATTTGTCATTATCCTACTTATATAATGAAAAGTTCATTATTTATTTAAGTTTATTTATTATAATTATAATTATTTTTAAAATAAATAATAATAATAATAATAATACTCCTTCGGTTTTTGTAAATAATGTACACACCCCAAACATCATTAACATGTACCATTATGAATTTGGAATCTTCCAATCAATCATGATATGTGTCCTAACATTGTAATGTGTGTAATCCACAATTATGAGAATCAAAATGAACAAATATATTGATTGTGAAATAATTCATTTTAATAATATTTCATTTTTTTAAATCGCAATAAGCATAAAATCATTACAAGCATTACATATATGTGTTATAACACACAAACCCACACACACAAACACATTAGGTAGAGGGTATTACAAACTACATATAACACAGACACCTAGACACAGTAGTTGTTCATGTATCATTACTCCCCATAGGGAATGATAAGTACCCAATATACCAATTTTATTATATATTTATGACTCAAAGGCCTTACTTCTTAGTGTCCTGAAGGCCCATCTTGATGTGGTCCAAAGGTCCTTAAAGGATCCAATGGCTCGAACACACATTATGTATCATGCATGTCACTATTCATATTCCATGCATCTATCTATTAGTATTTATCATATCACATAACTATTATGAAATTTGAATCCCCCTTCCCTCAATAATTGTGTTATGATTCCCTTCGATGCATGGTGGAAGGGCACCCCTCTATTCCAGATTAGAAATCCATTTGGAAAGAGGGTTGGATTATAGTTTCCATCAAACCCATATCATTTTTGATCCTCCCACTCACTGATTCCTATGTAATTCACCACTATATTTACATCCTTGTCACACCACATCATTAGGCAAGTCCACTATTTAGGATGTCATGTGGTAGTGACCCCATCCATCCTGAATTTAAAATCCATAATGATATAAGGCTATTTGATAGGATATAGTTTACCCTTACCTTATTTGTGGCCACTAACATGGTGGAACCTATGTGTATCCATGATTCATTACCAAATTATTTTTCTAATTCATTCTACTTTTCTCTCTAGGAAACCTACTATTAACTAATAGTGTCCCAAAATCCATGTAGCCCAAAGGTCTTTGATGGAATAAAAGCCTCATGGCCCAAAATACCAAATTTGTGGCCCTAATTTCCAAATAATATGAACTGTACTGATGGAATAATAATGCAAAAATACTTACTACAATAATTTTACAATACCTATATGAATCCTTCCCATATCAATATTGGAACTTGGGTCTTTCATGAAGGATTATAGGGTTCTTAAAACTAATCCAAACATTGACTACAAATGCTATAACATAGTAAAGGGAACATGAATAATAATACATTTAACAACTATAACGTAGTAATAATACACATATATGTGACTTGATATAATAATAAAAACAATAAATATATACAATTTTCATTTCACAATACTCCTCATAATTATATCTATAACTTCTATTAATATTATAATCAGTTAATTAATATTAATAAAAATCACAATATATCGTTTTTTAAAAATAATTCATAGTGAAAGGGTTAATTATTTTTGACACCTCATTTATGATATAGTCATTCCAATTTTTATGTTTCCCATCAATTAATTTATATTGAAAATTTATCATTCATTGAAAATTTATCATCCACTGAAAATTTATAATTCATATTTCAAATTTTATTTAAAACAATTTTATGACCTTTAAATGAATGATCTAAACACATTTATCATAGTTTTTTGTATAATGATATGTTATTTAATTTTTTATTACATTAAATTAAAAAATAATAAAAATAATTGAAACATAATAAAATAAAATATAACCTAGTTTCTACTGAGTGACCAATACCCCATCACTGAGTACTCTATGGTTTCCCTAGACCACCACCATTATTCCACCTACATTGGGAACCTAGTGACATATATAATGACATGATATATATGGAACCTCCATAAAACAATATCCAAAATACCTTCAAACACCAATACATCCAAACATATATAAAACCATCTTAAAATTCATCATCTAGTTTCAAAATCTAGGTCTAAAACATAATTTAAAAAATGAACCCTTGATTTTACTCTTTGAATTGTTATTTTAATTAAAAAATTAGAACTTAATTAATATTGTTTGGATATAAGTAAAAAAATCCCAAATATATGACTTATCATCTCTAATAAGTAAAACACATATCTTACTCAATAATATTTACCTATCTATTGTCCTAATTCCTATCCAACTCACAAATACATGACCCAATATACTAGCCATACTTTTGATGTGAAAATCTCAAAATAATAACATTTAATGAATGGCTCAGGGTCCAAATACCATAATCTTAATACCATTTTTCATTTTATAAAAAATATATAGAATCAATTTAATTATAACCTTATGGTGATCCTCACCATAAGAATTAACTTGGTCTTACCATCTCTTCTCTCTGATAAATTCATTGTTTACCAAAATACATCCATTAGCTAAACCAGTTTTACACAATGATTCATATCATTTTAAAAATCATAACCCAATTTTACTTCAAAAGCTCTCATCTTCACTAAAACTATCACATCCTAGATAAGTTATATATGTATTTTAACTTTTAACAGGTTATATTTTAGGTTTGGGATGTTCTAGAGGCATTCTAGTGTATTTTTAGGAAGCTTGTCCCTAATTGTGGATGAATTAAGAAATCAACTTTCTAGTGGGAATCCACCAAACAACTAGAGGATTTAGTAAGTGCCCCCTTTGAATATTGGGGAAATCGGCTCGCTCATTGATCTAATATTTTTATCTTGTAATGTATCCTACCCAATTTCTCATAGATCCATTGTGCATTTGGTCCCAAAATGTTGGAACTTGATGGTTGTGGTGAAGATCTCATTTTTTATAAGGTATGTTATCACCTTTCTTCTCTATTGAACCTGAAATCATCAAATTTGAATTAAATGTTATTGAATTTTTGTTTAGGTCCTCCTATTATCTTATCTTGTGATCCCCTTCCTATTGGCGTGAGGATTCTATATTCTCTGTGTGTGAACCAAGTGTTGAGGTAGGTGTTTTTATATAATGTGTCTATTTAATGAATTGTATGTGCTTATTTGTATAAAAACTTTTCTTCCTTAATGATTTTTTATATAATAATAGATTTATGAAATGCGTGTGTAATGTATTTTCATATAAAATGGTTTCCCCTTGAAAAGTGATATAGTAATGATTATTTCAAGGCATGGAGGTTTTGTTTACGAAAATTGGACTTCAAAGAATGATTTTGATATTGAGAAGAGGGTTAGGGAGTTTTTAATGAATATTGATATTCCATTTTAAATGATTTGATAAGAGTTGGACATGGGATCCTTGAGTACTTAGGTTTTGGTTTTGTATTATGAATTTTTATTGATTTGACATGGGGAATTACATATCAGGGTAATTCTGTACTCATTTAGTTGGTATGTTGCAGATTGGTTTAAATGACATCACAAGGGGGAATTACACATCGTGGTATTCCTAAGCACTTTATCAAGGAATTATGTGGATATCTTTAGTACACACTAGTCATGATGGATAATTGTATGAGAAAACTAGCTTGCCTAATTTTTATTATGGTTAGAGTACCTTCCATCATTCTTGCTGATGATATGAATTTTTGATGGATGCTTTGATAAATGGAAGGGGGTTTATTTTGTGTTCTTTGAAAAATGTTAATGTGAAATTGTTTAACATCTAATAAAAAGGTGTAATTCTTATGCTTTTTATATACATTGAGATATTTTTTATCTTTCCAAATTTTCATTAAAGTAAAGAATGTAAGCATTTATTTTACAACGATTATTTATTGAATAAATGGTGGGATCCTTTTGGTCTTGTTTCACTCACACCACGAATATAACCTTGGATGTTTGAAAAACTTATTTTATCTGATGCAAGAAAATGAAATGCACCCCAATGTAACAGTGGGTTTCATTTCTATCAGAACATGGGTATCTAGTGGTGAGATAGTGGTATGTTTCCCACGTATCACATAGAGTAGCTATCATTGATTTTGAGCACTATGGGTTTCATTTAGGGTTTATGTATATTGGTTCAGATTATTTGGACCTTTATGTTTCTCTTACTCTATTCCATTCAGTTTATATCAATTTTTATTACATATTTTTTCCTCTCTTATAGTTGCATTCCCTCTATTTTTTTCATTTAGGATGATAGAAAATCATCCCTCAAGTTTCTTCTTAATGAAGGGGTTCTTTTCAGAAGCCTCTGGGGACCGAGAATTCCCTTCTGGACTTGTCCTAGATCTGATCAACTTCCTAGGTTGATGTGTGATCTGGGTGATTTAGCCACAATTTGGTATTGATAGTGTGTTTTTCACCATGTTTCCTTGTATGGGGATGTTTGGTATATATGAGATATTTTTTTAGAGTTATGGGGTATGCTTTGCGAAATTTTCTATCAATGTCTTGTTGTATCAAGCCTTATGTTACCATGGGGTTTTGGGATATATGTCACCTATGTAGAGTTTTAATACAATCTCAGTAATCTAGTTATATTTGTTAACACTCCGTTTTTCATTTGAGAATGAAAAGTTAAAATGAAAAATATCCTAAGAATAGGAAGGAGGGGAATGCATGAATGGTAAACAAAAACCCTTTTACCATACATCCCCCAAGTTAATCTCATGCATGTCCAACCTAAATGGCCCAACATGAATTACCAACCCATCACACAAGTCACACCTACATAAGGAACTGCATGAGTGACCTGCACAAATCACCTACTTCATCCAACGTCCCGATATTGCTTATAAATAGGACCCCATGGCTCATTGTTTGACATTATTGGAAAGCTAGAAGAATGATAGAATCTCATATCACCCTATTCATTCACCCATGTCCTAAAAATCTGAAGGAATCTCTCCGAGCCTAAAATATGAATGAAATCAATAGAATCCATAGATTAGGGTTACTCCAAGTTCTAAAACACTAAATACCTACACAAGGAGCCACATTCCTCTAGTTTAAAAGAAACTAGGATGAAGGCCCCTTACTAAGATTGGGACATTTACAAGACCCATCCAATAATAACTGAGGAGCCCTTTTGAGGGAAAATAACGGTATATTAAAATTTTGGTTTCCCTGGTTGTTCTTTTTACATGTTATCCAAAGGAGAACCTAAGTGAGGTAACTAAAATTTCACCTCAGTATCACCTAGGAGAAGAAATATATATGTTCTACAAAGTATTACTTGGAAAAATCCAAAGCAAGATCACACATGTATCATCTAGGTGAAGCATCCTATGGGACAATTTTTCACATCCCCAATGATAGTTTACCTCTATATCCTAGTCCCTCATTTGAGGGAGGCTAAGATTAGATGTCCTCCAAAGACTCCATACATTTATGATCAGAACCTAGGGAATATGAGTGTACCCTATCAAATATAAATTACCATGGTAATAGAAGTATTACATTTAACCTCAATGGTATGTTGGTTCCATAGAATTTTTAAAATCATACATTCTCATGGTAGTGATGGTACTATCCTCCAGGTTGGAGGAAGATGGAATCATGGGATATGTGAGTACATCTATTTCCTAAAATGTGAAGAGAATCATATTACAAGATCCCCTTTTAGTCTGTCGCCTCATCCTCACCCACTCTTACTCCTGTAAAAAGGGAAATCATCCAAGAATACCTCCTTGAGTAATCCCATATTCTTTCTTGCGGTATATCCCACACCTTCCATTTCCTAGCCCCTATCTACCTGTGGAGGAAGGAGATTGCATATATTTACATATCATTCAATTCCTCTTGTTTCTCACACTATGCATGAATGATGTGATCTTAGAGGTCAGTGGAGATCACATCATCAGCATGATAAAACATCCACCACTTGGGCCTCTTACTTGATATAAGCCTCAAACCATGTTATCAACCCCTCAAAGGGACATACCCCCTTGATAAAAATCATCAAATGTCCATATTCCTGATGAAGTAACCATATGGGCTGCCACTGTAGGTGTAAGCTCCAAACTTACAAGCTATGTGGACTTTTATTCCTATCAAAACAGAATACATAGGAAGCCTCATTTAGGTTCAAATACAACACCCCAAACTCATCATAATATTCTCGGGTACATATTCCTAGTAGGGTCTAATCTAACTCATAGAGCCATATTTATTTTGGATCTATCCATTATTGTTCTTATTAAGACATATTTCAGGTAAGATAAAGCCCCCACCTTGAAGGCCATATTCCTTCCAGTCCCTTTTCACCCCATCCTCATCGACCTAGCATTAAATGGTGAAAAAAATGGTGAAACTAATTTGAATCCATTCATGATTATTTTACCCACATGTTAGACCCCTTTTGTAAAAACAAAAAATAAAAGTGTGCTAGACATGGATTCTTTTTTAAAACAATCAGTCATGAATCAGTTAGTTTATTTTGAAACTTCTTTGATGAGTTTTATTTATTTATTTATTCCTACTAAAATTTCACAAAAAATATCTTCAATCCAATGGAATCCTAAAAATTGACTTGAACATATGAATGAGTAGATATATGAGCTAGATCATCATCTATCTATAGTACACCATTACCAACCTAGCATATTCATTACCAGGTTTTGAATGTAACTATTTGGGAGTACAAATTAAATGGTACTATCCAGAAATTGGAGTCCACACACGTAAAACTCCAAAATATAAAGCCTAGCCAACCATCCAATCAGAGAAAATTGGTGGCTGAAAATAAAATGACACCCATACAATCTCAAATCATTTTGGGATCCATTCCAAAAAACATAACAACAGGTTGCTCCCTTAGCTTAAGGAAGTAAACTAAGTGGTCAGTGATGGCCTCATCCTATCAACACAAGATTCTCCATGAAGGGACCCTTAGAAGAACCTTTTCCACCAACACCACAAGAATCCATTCCATCAGTATGATATGGATGTCACCCTGTGGGCTCCAGCTCCAGTCATTCAGAACCGAGCACCATGGATAGCCTACAAAGGGTGATTATCAAATTATTGCGAACATTTTCACATTCATATTCATTATAGATAAGCATTCCTAGACGACCTGGTGAAAACCTATGAGCGGGAAAATTTACCCACTCATGCACCTAAAGCCTACTAAAATTATTTTCCAGCAACCAAAGAAACATGTTGGCTTGCCTCAACAACAAATAGGGAGAAAATAATATCTATTCCACAACCCATGATGATTGTAGGTATATCATAGCATTAAATAGAGGATAATATTATGAACACATCCCTTCTCCAACAATTAAATGGGAATATATTGTAGTTCTCGCTAAATAATTCACCCCTTATATCTTGGGAGTCTTCCAGGATATAATGATTACATCGGTAGTGATGAGGAGTCAGGCACAAAACACTACCTTTATATTCTAAGTGACCCATTGACATGAAAATATTGTAAATCAGGAAGAGATTCTAATTCTTTCTCACACCAAGGATGGTGGTTCAAAAAATATCATGATAAATGGACAATATAATCAGACACACAAACCCATTCCATGTTGAAATTATTAGTCCAATTCAACAATCACTCCCTGAATGGAATATATTGATACTTAAATTATCAAAGACCATCAATAAATTTCAGAGGAAACATAAGATTCACTCATGCAAGATACCATACCTAATAGTCACTTTCCACAATATGAGACTCCATCTTCTCAAAGGAGATAGCCTAAAAAGGATTCACATCAAAGGAAAATTTCAATCCAAGAGAAGATACATGAACCTTCTGTACTGAAGGTTGGTGTTCATGAGACCATAAAAAATCTGTTAATGGTGGCTAAGGATCCTATTTATTTTCTACAAAAGTATAGAAGTAGTGTCCATAGTTATGAAGGTATTGATCATAACACTTATGCCAAAAACGTTTCATGTTCTCCCTAAAATATATACCATGAAGGAATCCTTCATGGTCATAAAATGATCCATAATGATAACCCATCTCTTGATGAGAAATAAAAAAACCACCCTCATGGTTAGAAGATTAAATGAAATTAATGTCCTCCATATTCCTTCATCATCATTGAAGGTCCACCCAAGGGTATACACTGGAAAGATTATCTTTCTGGTTGAACATTAATCCATGATAGTTGTCACCCCATTATGGAATTTTATATGAAGGTCCACCCAATAGTTGTATTATATTTTGATAAGAAGACCCTCCCATTTCCCAATCAATTATGAGAAATACCTCATATCTAAATGCACTTGGGATGGTGAGGAAATTCATGACGAATTCCTTGTAATTGAGAAGTGATATCACTTCTCAATCAAAATATATCCCAAGAAAATGATCTTTCTCAAAACCACCCCCGGATATTATTCCTTTCAAAATATCAAAATAGATTTCCCCTAATCCTACCATTTATAGCAAGGATAATGGGAAATGTCCATTTTGGGTTGGCCATGTAGAGGTATCTCCTACAAAAAAAGAAGCCTAAAAATTTCTTATGAGAAAAAAATGGTTTAAGTTAATATAAAAGTCTTGTTTTGGACCTTATCAAATCTTCAATATGTTGTTCTATTATCATTTTCATAAGAATGTGTGCTGGAAATTCATCTGAACATATGGATGAATCTCTGTCACATAAGGGATAAAGTATTTCCTTATGGTAGATATAAATATCATCATTGTTAAATTGACTTAGTTACCATCCGAATATGAGAAACCCTAGATTCAAGTAATAAGTAGAGAGTCTCCAATGTTAATTGGTTTATGATTTAAGAAAGATATGTTGATTGATCTCTAATGAACTAGATGTTGTCCGAAACAGGGGATTGGGTAAGTATGGAGCATTTCACTTCGGCTCACTCCTCAATCAACAATTCCCTGAATTAGTGAAGTCATCAAACATCATTACTTATAGAGGGATATTAGAAGAAACTTTTCATGTGATAGATAAAACACTCGACAAGTGTCAATGCTAATAAAATCTCAGAAGAATTGGAACCACCAAGAGTGAACCATTGAAAGGACATTTCATAAGGAATCTGAGAATGTTGAGTAGGATTATCATTTAAGGAAGGAGAATCTCAAAAAAAAAATAACAATGCCTTTGAAATAAAGTAGTTCAAATATATTTAATACGATTAACATAATTCATGATTGAATAAAAATAAACAATATCGGGAGAATATCAATAGAATTTGCAGCTGCAATGATACAAGAGAATCCCCAGCCCACATGTATGGGGGATTTGTTTAACTCAACTCATCCAGAAAAGGCCAAAAAATTAGGTCCAAATTGTTATTGTAGTGGAGCCGGAGCAATCGTAGTCCATAGGGATGGGGAATTTTTACCTCAATTTCCCCATCAATGGAGGTTAGTCTTTTCCCAATTATGAGGAGTGCTGAAAGAAGAACCCTCTCAGTTCATTCCATTTCATGAACTGATATCATCACTAGAAACATGCATGATGAAACTATCGGACGATTAACATCACATACCCCTATGTAGATGAATATAAGGGGATCATTGAAAGAGAATATGAGGCCCAATATTGGGAACAAACAAGAGTGATCAATCAAGTGTACAACCACTCCTCTAGATCACAGTTCTTTCTAAAAATATTCTTAGTGCAGAAAACCCTCATATCATTCCAATTATAATGCAACACCTGTAATGAATTATTCATCGATTAAAATCATTAAAACCATTACTATTGAGTATATAGAATATAATCTAAATATGTGGAAAATTATGAGGATGTTTCTAGGAAAAATATAGTCCATATGTAAATAGATGAAGAATATGTGCATACCAAGAACCAGAGGCTCACTAAAACATTAGGTATTACCTAAAATCCACCACTACCACCTCGTCAGTGAACATATTCCAAGGAAAAGGGTAAAGGAGATATTGTATCTCACCCACCACCTGAAGATGATGAAACATTTACACATAAAAAAATATTTCCCCAGTATGATTAACAGATAAAGGAGTTGAGAAAGATAAATATTGATCTTCGTCAAGTTAACATCCCTTCTAGATATTTTCTTCAAGAAACGATCCACCTCTAAAAGCTAACCAATGTAACTAAGTAAAACATATTCATTATGAAAACCAAATTAGATTTAAAATATATTGTCAATGTGAGATACTGACAAAAAATATACTTAGAACCCATGATGGTGAGATTTTAAGAGTTTCCTCTATAGGGAAAACAACCAGAGCAAGGTTAGATACATCCTCACAAGACATCCCCTACAGGTTACCGACCATGAGTACTGGAAGAACGGCCATAGATAGCTCAACTCATTTCCCCCTATTCAGGATCCTGCCTAGTTGGCCATTCCAACCTAGATCATAGACACTACTGAGTTACTAGAAACTTGATTAGAATCTATGGACGGATGATGTGCACCTGTAAAAATATAAAGGAAGAAACACCCTGAATGGGGGATGTGACTCTTCCCCCACCAAATGTTGGGACCCTACATTCTCATCATTAAATAGATTATGGATTCAGAAAAACATATGATTCACTTTATTTTGATATGTGTTCCCATGATGGGAACCTTTAAATAATATGTTGAATCAAAGAATAGGTTTTTTTGAAAATCTAGGAGGGACCGTCCTTCATTTGGTACACTAGTTTACCAGCTAGATCAATCCAAGGATGGGAATATATTTTTCCAAAAATTCCTCTATCAATTAATCTCTACCCTATAAATAATTAAAATCTATGGCCTTTGATGTTGAAAATAATGAGTGCATGAGTGGGTCACTGATTTTATTTCTAGGTGGAAGGTCTTGAATTATTCTATGAAACTATAAATTAATCTATAGGGCTTGTTGAGTCATTACATTGAAAAATTTAAAGATTAGATACATTCCCCGCTCATGTTGGTTAATTATCTATGTTTATTTTAGGATATGTCTATTATTTTATAGAGGTTGGAAGATTCCATTTTTTTACTAAATCAAAATCCAGACCAATTATAGTATCTTAGGAAAAGAGGGAAGCCAGTGTGGAAACAACGTCTATCACCTTAAAGTCGACCTCTACACCAGATCCAGATTTAAATCCTACACCTCCTCATGCAAACCCACCTCCAAAATAGAATCCAAAACAAAAATACCATAGTCAATATGAGAAAAAAGAATCTAAACATTCTCAATTTGAAGACCAGATGAATAGATACTATTCCTTTTGAGATAATCAACTCCTAGGATACTTTATCAAATCTATGAAAAATAACCTAATAAAATTTCTATATACTAAGAGAAAGAATAATGTTTTTCTCAATGATTGTAAAAATTATTTCCCCTTTCACATGAAATTGGTTCATACCATTCGATATTGTTCTTTAAATAAATTTGGTAAAATATGGTTGATTTTTTGAAAGTGAGGTTGGGTAAACCACTAGCACAAGTTGCATGTGTGTTTACAACCACTCCTGATGATGATCATGAATGGAAAGAGGTTATGGGAAAAAGAATATAGAATTTAAATGATTGGATTAATAGGAAAAAAATCAACAAAACTCATTTTAACATCAAGATATAGTTAAATAAAAAAATTGCACCCTCAGTTTCCTCTACCACAATGAAACCAACTTTATCATCCCCAAAACCCTCTAAAATAAAATGTTTGAGGAAAAAATATTGCTGGAAGAACAACAAATAGGTATTAGAGGATGAGACTATATAGATTCTAAATACACTACAATATCTCTGGGATTTCATGCCTCTATCCCTATGAGCTCAAGCACCATCAGACCAAACGATACCACAAGAGTTATCTTGCCAAGATGAATCCTCATCAGATAAAGAATTAATCTTCAATTCCAATAAATTAATTAACTTAAAGGATAAATTATTGGATAATGAGATGTCATATAGACCCATGTTCCCTATTCTATATTTGAGAACCATAGGTAGAGGCCACATGATACAAGGAGGAAGGGGAAGATGTAGTCTCATCCAAATCCAATATTCTTTCATGTACCCATTTGAGCTATTTATGATACTAAGAAACACAAAAGGGACATTTAGCAAGAAAATTAATCGAATATAGGTGAAAACATATTCTGTAAGAGTTCTAGACCTGATTATATTGGAGGATCAATTGGATGCGGTGGAAGAGTGCCATTAGCACAGAAAGGTGGGTATGCCAAGCTGACCTAAGGAAAAGGTAGTCAAGGTTACCTAAATATCTATTAACACATCCAAATCCTCTATCCCAAGCTCCAAAACCTCTAAAATTTCTACTAGGGAAATGTTCTCCATAGGAATAAATAGACCTTTGACTCAAAAAGATGACATCCTTAAGTAGTTGGCCACAATTCCAATGAAATATTTAATACTGGATGCTCTTAAATTGTTGAAAGATCTACAATAAGCACTTATAGAGGCCTAGTTAAGACCTAAAGAGTTCAAATATTAGATCACTACCATCGATGATTACTGTGAGTAGATAGACCCTATGTAATTTCATTTATTTTTATCTTTTACGGAGTAAGACAATGATGTTTTGATAAAAGGACACATCATGACCTTATATGTGTATGAAAAGATAGATGATATTGATATCCATAAATATTTAATTAATAATGTCCCATGCATAAATTTAATTTGAATCTAAAAACTTCACCAGTTGGGCTAAAGTAAAACCACCTATCTCCCTCTCTTGTGATGCTTCAAGGACACAACAAAAGCAAACCAAATCCCCTTATCACGATCATTCTCAGAACTAAATTTGAGGAACTAATGTGGAACTTTGAATTCTTGGTCATCTGGTAGGACACAATATTCAATATCCATTTCCTTTGTTTCACCAGCATGTGATAATACCTTCCTCATATACCACTAATGTCTCAAGTACAATGTCAATGAAAAAATTGGGACATTGTATCCTGATTAGTCTATATTTGAAAATTGTGAGGATTATTAAATCAATACAAAATTTTATCATGAGGAAGGGAAGAAACCCATTATTGGAAATGATTCTCTGGTTAACACCACAAATGGTATAGAAATGAACCTATCTAACCCATTAAAGGAGATTGGTGATGAATATGTACTACCGATCAACTAAATCGAAGATTTCATTTTACGATCAGACATGTAATCATCAACCCTCATGAAATTAGTAATGATAGATAAACCTAACCATAATGAAGAGGTCCCAAATACTCTTATTAATAGTGGATCTTTAAGTGAAAATTACCTAATTTTATCAACATGAATTCATCATACCCTAACATTATCAGCTGGTTATTGATGAATTATGGAATCACCTATGGGGTATATAGATATATTTACCTTTGAATCTCAGAATATTAGTATTTATATTAACTCTAAATATTACCCTTCATCACTCATCTATCCCAACATGGGGATGTAGGAAGTTGAAGAGGAAAAGGAATAGGATTAAGACATCAATGTCACTCCTCCAGCATTCGAATATGGTGTGTTTACCACCATCAAAAATCATTTTTAGGTAAATCTGGACCCATTTGAAGACTATTGACCCACAATGGCCTTTACATATATTTCCATAGAAGAAAATAGGTATATTTCTCCCTATTGAAGCATGATCGAGATGTGTTCACCTGGAATTACCCTTAAATCTCGATCCTTGATCATGTTGTTGAAACCACCACCTGGTCCTGCCAAAGGATCATTTTGGTTACATGTAATAACCTAGAAGAAAGAATAAAATTCATACTACAAAAGTTTAATCTTATATTGATAATCATATCTAATAAATAATTATTTGGGATGTCCAATACCAAAAATGGCTAAAAAATATAGTCCCAGTCAAGTAGAACAATTTAAACATTAGAGTGTGCATCAACTTCAAAGATCTCAATCGGCATTATCCAAAAGATTAATTCATTGTTACAATCATAGAACTTCTGATTGATGTAATATATGGACAACAATCCCTCTTATTCATGGATTGATACTAATTATTTAATAAAATCTGAATATAACCTGAATATGAAGAAGACATTTCCTTCGAGGCACCCATGTAGTATATTACTATCAGGTGACACATGTTGACCTGAAGAATGTTAGCTTTATATACCAATGTGCCATGAACCTCATATTCCAAACACATATGGGAAACCCTCTTGAGTTTTAATTAAATGGTTTGGTTATGAAATATTAACAATGTTCTGAGTGTGTTTTCAACATTGAGATGTTTTTCAACAAACTACAATATCACAACATGAAAATGAATTCATAGAAAATTTATTTTAGTGTAACCTCAAGAATGTTTTTTGGATTTATAGTATTCCACAATGTAATTTATGTTTTTCCCAAGAATAAAAAGGCTATCCTAAACATTTTACATCCTCATAACCTCAAATAATTTTTATAGGAAAATATGAAAAAATTTATTACATTAGACAATTTATATTAAATATTATTTGAAGGTGATTTCCCTTCAGTATATTGCTGAAAAAAGGGGACATGTATGAGTGGAATGCTAACTATAATAAGAGTTTGATAGTATCAAGAAGTATTTGTGCTGTACACTAGTAATAATTCCTCTTATCAATAAAAATCCACTGATATTAAATGTGACAAACATAGAGTGATCATTGGGTTCTTTCTTTACACATAATAATAACACCAAAAAATAGACTCAATTATCTTAGTTGGACCATGTTTGATGATGAGAATTGTTATAAAGATATCTTTAATAACTTTTTGGTATTAATCTTTGTATTTTCTAAATTGAGGCACTAATTTCAATATCATAGGGTCCATTTGGTCTCTTGAACTATCCCAATCAAGAACATCCTCAAATTCACTACATGGGATAGACATTTGGCTTGGTGAGTGGCCATTTTGTAGTAGTTTGACATCTAGTTCATACCATATAAAGAAATAAATGGGAATTATTTGGAATATTTCCTCATAAAGAATCCTTATTAGGATATAGTTCCTATGATTACTGAACTATTATATGGATAAATATTCTCTATCTAAATTATGGGAGATGTACATTGATAATGAATACTGAATCCCAATTGGAAATATAATGGAAAAAACAATGTTCAACAAATTCAGTTTGGGAGTTATCCATATCTCTCCAGTAAATGTATTTTTTCTTTATTTGTTCCTATTTTCAGAAGGATAAACCTACAAAATGGTAGATAAACATGACCTCATTGAAGGTTTAAAACTCATACAACAAATATGAGTGCCCCATAAAAAGATCAAAGGAACTCATA
Organism: Viscum album; assembly: GCA_963277665.1. Classification (NCBI taxonomy): domain Eukaryota; kingdom Viridiplantae; phylum Streptophyta; class Magnoliopsida; order Santalales; family Viscaceae; genus Viscum; species Viscum album. Next base: position 29,548,758 of record OY728137.1, on the reverse strand, counting down.
GTTGGTAATCAAGTAGGTCAGAAGTGATTATAGTATCCATAAAGAAGAGCTAATCCCCCTACTCCACTATGGTTTCTTGGGATGATTGATTAATTCCCCTTAGGGACAACATTGAATCATATATAATCCTAATATAATTATTAGGTAGATGAACTAGAAAATAAATCTACAACATTGGTATATATGGATAGTGTTGAAACAATCATTACTACTCCACATCGTATAATAGTATACCTATTTGTTTAGAGCAGCATGGAAGAGATCAACATGGTCAATTCTAACCCATGAACTAGAAAATTGTACACATGGTTTGATGATTCCAATATTGGACTATATATAATGTGTGCCTCTTACCTCATAAATATATAAAAATAGAAGATCTTATAGTGGGTTGTTAATTTTACCCTCTATGACATCCCAGGTGATCATAAGGTCCTCTATAAATGAGGATTTTCTATAATCAAACTCATATCTAATAATGGATAGGAGACTATATCCATTATGAAAGTAGTTCGTTCCAGTTCCTATTGTTCCCATCTATCTAGAACCAAGATTTATCACCAAATAAGAAGTATCAGATATTTCAAGCCTTTAATGATGTAGGATTGTACAAAATCTACCCAAAGTGTCATCCCTATTAAGTGTATTCAAATTTAATTCATCAACCCTGAGAGTTTTTTCACCCAAAAAATACTCTTAGATATTTTCTATATTGGGAATAAATGTTTTTGGAAAATAACCTGTCACTACATTAAATTAGTTTAAATACATCCTAACTTCTACTAACTTATTCTCCAAATGGTCTAAAGAAATACCCTTCAATGAATTTGGGAAAAAGAGTTATAAATTTTGTGATGTCGAACATCATCACCAAGATTGGTTTCCCTTATAAAACACTGATGGGAAATGGCACCAACTCTTATTTTTATGAATTGAATAGGCTTTACCAAGAATATAACATTGAGTCCAACCATACATCCCACTATCATAAAGTATAAAATGAGAAGGTAAAGTATTCCAAAAAAGTGTTATCAAACTTACTCTAGAGAATTGTTGACAAGGAAAGAAATTTTTTCCCCAAAATATTCTACATACCTTGTGGTACTACTATACTACAACCCATATTACAACATGGGTGACCTCATATTCATTATTATAAAAGAAATATGTATTTTTTCCCATTGAAGTACAATTTCTTTCACTACCGATTACCATTTTCAATTAGATGTCAACAATTGAGTAGTCCCAAAATCATTATGATGAATTTAAATAGATCTACGAGAAGATACTATGCACCATGAATCATTTAGAGGTTCATTAAAGATGAATAGTTGAATCTTTCAACATGAAATATCTCCTTTATTTATTCCTATAAGAGGAACTGTTTAATTTCTTATGACCCTGATGATACTGAGGAGTAAACATCAAAATCTTGAACCATAATGGGAAGGACCTTTTTACTTCTATAAATTATATCCCAATGGATCATATTCATTGATCACTCTGGACAGAAAACCTAATATGTACCCTACTAGTGAAATACTTCTCAAGAAATAGTTATAGTTATTAACGAAATATAATCCTATGTGTATGAACCAAAACTATAAGACACTATTACTCCTCACCACATGATGCTAAACTACAAAGATCAGTACTTATTGTATGAATTTTAAAGGCATAAACAATATCATCATTTTCAAAAGATATAAAATCGTACAGTAACACCCTCAACATATGACATTAAAATGTAGTCTTACCGTATATGAAAAGTTTATAATTCCCTGAGTGAGAAGCCAAGAAGCCTAATGTGAAGTGTCGAGGATTCCACTTACGAGATTATTTCCTAAACTCTTGATAAACTCTTTTTATGATAATATTTTCTGAATTTTAGAGAAAGAAATATTATGAGATGATTTCATGATCTCTTGGTAAACTCTTCTTGTTATATGATTTCCTGAATGCCTGGGAATCCTAACTTATGTGATTATTTCTTATTGTCTTGGGAAAAACTTGTTATGATAATATTTTATGAAAAGATAGAAAACACTTCTTATGATTTGATTTCCTGAACTCCTAGGAAACCGTTATTATGAAATTATTTCCCAGTCTCCTAGGTGGATTTTGATGTATAAGCCCCACATCCTTTATTTTCACTCCTTCCTTGGCTTGATGTGTCCTTACTACAAGATGTTAATCTGTAGGTAATGCTGAGAACTACATGTTAATTAATTCTCATTGTAAAGAGATACACAGTGATGCCTAAGTACCTCATACTAGGCCCAATCAAAAAAATTCTACCCCATTCCCTGCATATGAGTCAGATCATTTCCAGGAATCTTTACCCAAAACAACGCATGGCTTTATTACTACTTCCAAAGGATACATAGTGATGTCTAGACCTTCAATATAAGGAAAAAACAAAAAATATGTACTCAAGTATGATTGCCATCACTAGTGTTTGATTCTATGTCATATATTCATATCATATTCCTACTTACTATTTGATGAAGCCACTCCATATTTGTTGGTGTTAATCAGTAACTTCATAAGATTTATTTGAATTCCATTCAAGTGATTATGTAATCTTTTACAATTCCTTATTTCTCATATTGAGTATAGATCACATGGTCTTAGGAATCTTGGTAAGGGCCTCCTCATATGGATAGATCCATTCAAGGTCCATGTACCATGACCTTAAACTTTGAATACTTCATGCTAGAGGAATTTATAAAATGTGAGAAATTTTTACTCATCTTTATATTAGGTAACCTTTTTTTGTACATGATGTTAAATTTTATATTTGGAATACCTTTCATACAAAGTTATATTCTTCATTTTTGTGGCCCTTATATGAGAGAACGACCATTACCAGTGTTGGTACCCTACCAAACTTTTATCCAAGCACTAAACATGGATTGATTTTATTGTTGACAAGATACATAGTGAAACCTTGATTGTACATCCCTAGACAACCGTAATATATTAGAATTCGGCATTCCTGCACAACAAATTTAATAGTGTTTGGAATCTATCATAGAATTACGTGTAACTTTATTCACAACATAATGATATATGTAGTGATGTCTGTATTGACCAACCAGGGACCAAATTAAAAAATAAACCCCCAATATACTTTGTTTTTTTTAATAAAAATGATTTCTAAGACTCTTTAAATATAACAAAAAAAATACAATAGGCGAAAGGAAGGAATTTTACATATATCCCTAATGAATAGGGGAATGATATCACCAGAGAGAGTACTCAATTTGATGAACCTCTTTTCATTTACACTATGTTTAAATGAATATCGACAATATAGTTAGCTTCCCGAAAACTGTGAGTGATAAAATAGATCATTTCAGAATGTTTTCCAAAAGAATTTTTTTATTTTTCTATCATCCTCCATGACAAGTGAATCGGAAGCTCCCTTACATCTTGTACAATATCGATGAAATCACATTCAAACCAAATTATTCTCTATTTTATTTGATGTCAATGTTCAATTTGTCTGATTAATACCATCATCTCTACTCCAAGATAATTGTTGTGGCCATAAGGACCATGTATACATTCTATGACATCCCCCTTGGATCTCTGAAAAGAGCTCCAAATCCTGATGGCCCTAGATTTCCCCTTCAATCTCCATCTATGTTTCACTTCATCCATCCAGTAATGAGTGGAATCCAAAATACTTAAATGGTGACATGATGGAGAGGGAATTTTCCTATAATGTTTAGTCTTTTAAGGATCATAAACTCTAGAGCAAAGTTATTGCATTTTTTTGTATGCAGGTTATTGGCATCACATACTACAATAATGATGTTTTCAATGGAAATTAAAACATTAAATCTGGCTTGGTTGTGGATTCATTTTTTTCTTCCACACCATGTTATATATACCTACTCATCACATGCCACACATAATAGAACAAATATTTTCTTAGAGAGATGAACATCCATAAGATTAGAAAAAAGAGAATAACATAGATAGTTTGTGGAGAAAGAATTTAAAAAATGATGAGAATATACTTCCATAAAGATGATGAGGTTTTGTATCTCAAGAATAAATGATAAAATTCTTATTGATGTTTATGGAATAAGACACACTTTGAAATCAAATAAATCCTAACATTCTAAAAATTAAAATCCATATGAATTTTTTTTAGTGAAATTATCCATAACAAGGTGCACCACCAGTAGAGATTCAATTTTTTATTAAAGATTCCAATCTATTTGTTATAACCATTAAATAGATGTTTATTGAATCTTTTGGATTCAAGTAGACCATTTGGATATGCATCCCATATGAGGAAATGATCATGATCTATAAAGTCATGGGTTATAACTATAGAAGATGTTTCATCTAGAAGCATGTCAACATTTTCCAATTATTATTTAATTGAGATATTGTGATAAATATCCTACTACTCGGTTATGAAATGATCAATGAGTGGGACACCTACATAGTGATCATTCCAAAAAAAGAAATAAAGAATTACTATTGACCAACTAGGGGGAATGTGCCTGAATTTTCTAGAAAACAACTTTCAATTTCATCATAAATGTGCCCTCTATACTTAATCACATTCCTTTACAAAATAAATATTCTTGTCTTGGGAAACTCAAATAACATAAGATTTATTTATCTATTGGTAATGAGATCATCCAAATCCAAATGAAACCTTTTTTACTATGCATAACATGCTTGAAAAATATCTTTTCATAATATACATCAAAATATGGATTTTTAATCAAAGGAATTTTCATCCCCATGAGAAAGTCCTCTAATATCCATATGTATTGATGACATCATAATGAAAACATCTTTTTTAACATGGTATATGGTTATATCCTACATGCCTATCCCATCCCAATCGTTCATATTTGGGATCCCCAAGGCCATGACATACAACCGTCCCCCTTCACACCTAGAGAATTCTAGAGAATTCTTGGCTAGATAACCATGAAATGGATGGTCCTAGATGCAAAATCCTTAAGGGAAAAAAATTTCTTTTTCCCATGAAATTAAACTATAGGGAAACATAATTACCAAATTATGTTAAATTTGACGGTTCCCATCCATATCATTTGATATAAAACTGAATATTGTGTTGATCATTCCCTGAGAGAACCAACATTCAAGATATTGGTCTCTCATCACAACTTGACTCTAGAACTATGCGTGTCTTCATTATTATTCTAATGAGATATATATTTATGCCTGAATCCATCAACCTAGGACAATCTAGAATACAAAATTAATCCTCTTATCCTACATATGATATAGGTATAACATTCTCCACTTAGATATGGTTAGCATTGGTCTAAATGCCTCTAGAATAATCTGGACACCTTCCTTTCACAAACCATATTTCACAATTATTGGAAACATAGATCATCAAAACTCTCCTATGGATACCAGTAATAAGATTGTCTAACACTTAAGGAATCCTTTATTTTGAATATGCAATATATTACTCAAAACATATCCTTTCATAATATGCCTCCATATATGGTTAGTCAATCAATGAAATTTTCAAACCCAAGAGGAAATCCTATTATATATATATGTACAGACAACATCACAATGTATGTATCTTTTAAAACATGGTTTGTGATCATTCCTTGTGTAGTTATCCCATTTCAACTATTTAGAATTGAAAATTCCCAAATCACAACTTAACATTTCCCTCCTTGTAACGCCATGAGTTTTTTTTTGAATAAATTAATTTTTTTGATGTAATGAATTACACAGAATCAAATGTTCCTTATACACAATAGTGACTTAGCATATGGTATATGCAACACTGAAATGGCTTGCGTTACATGCAACACTGAGTTTCCATGAAACATTTTTTTTAATTATTAAAACAAAATGATAATAACCTATCCATTAAACATAGTGATATCAATAGTAATAACTACTTTCTAAAAATTAATTATATTGGTTTTATATAAATAAAAAATATTGACAGTGAACTGTATAATATTTGGTAAAGCCTTTATATGTTTAAAAATACTATTTTCTTAAAGGAGCTACTTTTTATGTCCTTATATGAACAATAATAAATTAATTTTAGACACTCATTGAAATTTATTTTTATAAAATAAACACAATTTTTTAATTTAGAATGTCAATATTAAATTAGGGATAATTTTTAGTAATTTTCTTGTGATGTTTCATTTTTTGATGAATAGTTAAAAATACCACACTGTAGTTAAAAACTGCATTTTTCATTTAAATAGTTATTATACATTAAATTGATTTTAAAGTCACAATAGATCAATTATGCATATATTAATCCAACTCAGGTCATTTGAATCATTTTTATATTTGAATTATATATAATAACTTTTTAAACTTTTGAACTTTCATTTTACCCGCCTTCTAGCCACTTCTACGGGATTAGCCTGAAACATAATTTTCTGTTACTATGAATTGAATTTTGAAAAAACAAACATAAATGGTTGAAATAAATATTATATTTAGTGTCTAATGGGATGAAATTAAATTTTTTTGAATAGTAACATTATTAAATTTTTATTTACTGCGGTTAAGGGTAAATCAGATAATTAAAGGTAAAAATATTATTATAATATTACAGAGTTAACCTAAAACTTGTACAAATTTAATTTTATGAATGTGTGTTGACCAAAATAAATCACTAGGAGAAATTATTAACTTTTTAAGCCATTGAGGTAAGAATAAGATATTTATTATATTATATTTAAAGACAAGTTAAAAATGTCAAATTCATAATCTGAATAAATAAATCATTTTCAACATAGGGTTATACATGAGATAAACTCTACTATAAATTTTGATAATAAGTCTAATAAATTAATATTTTCCAATATATTTTTTTAATTTTCAGACATAAAATAATTTAGTTAAAGGATCGTATAATAATGATGTAGTAATTGTATAATTAAAGGAAATATCAGGTAACTGATATTAAAAATACTAAAATAAATATAATTTGACATAATTAAACAAAAAAAATAATTTTATAGATAAATTATAAATTATATAGATATATAAGATGTGTATGTTTGAAGTTATAATGTTATTAATATATTTTTTTAAAGGAAACATTTTAAATAGTATCAAAATTTACATAAATGATACTGTAAAATAAATAATATTTTATTAAATGAAATAAAATGCATAAAAATATATAATGCATCAAAATTTTTAGATTAGGGTTAAAAATTTAATCAATGATCCACTTAGGGTTATTTTTTAATTTTATAGTCATTATATTAACCCTAATGAGTTAAAAGCTAAGTTTTCATGGTAATAGTTAAAGGGTTTAACTATGGGTTAAAATCAAATGATAAGGTTAATATTGTTACCTAAAACTATCTAAAAATTATTTATTGAGATTATTTCAACCCACAATAATATTATATTTTAAATAACTCCCTTTTTAGAAATTTTAAATCAAAAATAAATTTATATTAATTTAATATTTTAAGAGTTTCCTCGAGTGCCCCTCCCCTATATCATAAAAGTGTAGATCCTGCCTCACTTCCTCATACAACCTAGATATATCTAGCTCAAAAAACCCTACCAAATTATAATATAATTTTTCTAATTAATTTATAGAGGTCATGGTCTTACAAAAATACCATCCCTAGTATACCTTAGTGAAGATCCAAAGAAAGTCCACTGAAGAAGAGGTGATTGTTTTACCAATCTAATTCAATTTATTTTCTTCTTTTACTTTCAATTATTATGTTGTATTCACACTAAAGTAATAAATATATTATAATATATATAATAATATGTTATTATGATTACATGACAAACATATACCTCATTTTATCCATCCTATGGAAAACAATATCACCATACATGCGTAAATATGACTTACCATCTACACGCATTGATGTAATCTCTTTTTCATCACCATATTTTGTGAAATATAATTATGAAGAGTATAATGATTATATATTTTATTTTTAATTTAATTATAAATTTTTAATTATAATATATTATTTCTACCTTTTTGCCATCTGATATTTTGGGAGACTGACAATGTCGCTCATGTGTATGTATGGCTTACCATCTCCACAATGCGATATGACTCACTATTCACCTATATTTAACATGGATGGTAATAAGGATGAATTTTAAAAATATATATGTCATTTATGAAATTCAATTAGTTATTTAAAAATAATACATCACAAATTTTTTTTTCTTTTAGCCTAATAAGAAAATTAAAACAACGTTCAAGTGTACGTACGACCTAATGTCTTCAGGAATATTTTATTTCGTTTATCATGAAATATTATTAAAAAGAAATATATACTGAATTTATAAGATATTTGTATCTTGTTTTTTATTTTTTAAATAATTAAATCATGATCTAAGTTTGAGAATAAATAATACCAAGTCAAATCATGTATGATTCACAAGGCGGTTATCCCCCAAAATGCAACTTTAATAAGAAGTTGATAATAAATGAGTAATATAATGTTGTATAAAAATAATATATGGTATTAAATATATAAATATGGTTCTTTAATAGTTGTATTACAATCTTGTATTTATTATATTGGATTTTTGAATGAGTACGATTAGAGTCAAGATATAAGGTAAGGGTTAATTTTGTGATCTCTTTAATATCTGAGGGTGTTTATATGAAAGAATATATTGGGTAATATTTATCATAAATGTCCATGTATTCTAAAAATATTTTCATAAAATGTTTTAATATTATCCTACATATGTTTTAATTCATTTTTACCCATTTTTTAATTTTTACTACATGATTTTAAGGGAATATTTTTATCATTTTTCAAACAAGGTACTTTGTGACTTTTTTGGAAAATGTAAGAGGATAATGTTTTCTTTTAACTTATACAGAAAAATATATTTCTACACTTTCATGATGAATTATTTTCATGAATATTCCATTATAATATTATATGATTAATTTTCAATTAAAATTTTTTCTTTAAAAATAGATAATCATTTTAATAAAAGTAATCATTTTCAAAGAAGAAAAGGATATTTTCCTCAAGAATTATTTTCAAGTGATATTTAAATATTATTCCCTGTATAATATGAAATATGTTGTTGTTACTGATTAATTTATGGGAAATTATCCAAGTTTCAATTCATACTATTTCATTAAATGGTTTATGTTTTGATGACATAATGTTTATGAAACCTGCTTCTCTTCGAATGGGTTACATGGTTATGAAACCCAATTATTTTCATGAGTTATGCTTTGATGAAATTATTATGAAACCTATATATTTTCTATAGGTTATGACATGATAACATGTTTATCATACCCATTTCATTTCATGGGTTATGATATTATTTTTTATGTTCTTATGTAACATGCATATATTATTTTATTATAAGATGGGCGGGACCTATATCTCCCTCTATTGAATTGGGAATTGATTTTTATCTCCTGAGATATACATAAGGGAATTTTCCCAATAAGATGGTCATGGGAGTGAACCATGACTACCAAGATGGTTTATCGAATTGGACCCATACTACCCAGATTTCCTTGGTAGTGCTGCCTTGACTACCATGGAAATAATTAATATATTATTATGTTTATTCCATAGTTCCATGTTTTATTCTTATGTTATGCTTTCATGTATCATGTTTTTATTTCCTTTTGGTTCATGTATTATAAACTACAAAACATTATGTAATGATTCCTGTTTATGATCTTTGTTATGTTGGGTATGATCTTTTAATTTCATGACCATATTCTCATACACTTATGCTCATGATTATATTTATATATCTATTTTTTACCCTGATTGAGCATCTGAGTTCATTCCTTTTTATGTTTTCCATTCACCCTTGTTATGAAAATATGTATTATGTTTGATGTGTCTATGAAGGGTGATATTCAAGAATAACATAGGAGAGAAAATTTATCTCTCTTATGTATCAATCTAGATACTACAAGTGGATGTGTCTCTGGTACAAATTTATATAGGCGAAACAATTCCGACATGGAGCATCCTACCTAACTCAACATAAATTGGTACACGAAAATGGGCATGGATGGACACCTTGTTTGAAACTCCTAAGGGATATTCTTTGTAAATCCACAAAATCATCATGAAATACCATGAAGGATTTAAAAATAATTTGGCTATGAACATCATAGGAATAACCTTAGGCGTCATATATTAAAGAAGGTGTCCCAATTTAGACATATCATAGGTTACTTTTAAGTATTATGTGGTTCCTTCCTATGAAAGATGTTACATACTCTATGAATTTTGGTTTTAGACATTGGTTAGAACCCAAAGGAACCATGTTAATAGCAATTGTGATGGAAAATGAAATGATTTTCTTCTTGGGAAACTGAATGTTATGGGAGCCAGATTATGAAATATTGTTTCTATGCTAACCAAGAATTCTCAAGATATGCATCATGTTGGACTTCCAAATTAACACTAGAGGGAACAACATTCTATTGATTCCTTCATGAGGAAAATTACACCTTCTTTAATTGGGTCTTCTAATACACTTATTGCTAAAAATTGGGTCCATACTACTGAAAAGATATTCTCTATTCTTTAGTGTTTCAAGCATGAGAAAGTTATTATTACTTTTTATTGGTAAGAATGTGCAGCATACCAGTGGTGGACTCTAATTAAGAATAAAATGAAGTAAGATGGAATTGAATCCGTGGAATGGGATGAGTTCAAGAACTTATTTTTCAGTAATTACTTTCCTTGGATTATTCACACCAAGATGGAGAAATAGTTTCTTGAGTTGAAGCAAAGAGATGATGAATCTGTTGGTACCTATAAGGCTAATTTCACAAGACATGTGAGGAAAAATTCAAGAATTATCATCCAATATAAAAGTAAAGTTGATAGATTCTTCAGTGGATTAAATTAGAGTCTCATAAGGGTGTGGTACATTAAGGAATTTATTAGCTATGAAGATATTGTGTGTTGTGAAATAGAGGTAGAAATGGTTTTTGGATTCACGACAAAATATCATGATTTTGATAAGAATGGGAAGATAGATTTTAATGGGAAATATAAAAACCATGAAGAGAAAAAATGAGATTTCCTTTATGCTCAAAGTGCGGGAAGAAGCATAAAGGATTTTTTTAAGGGTCATAATAAATGTCTTAAGTGTACAAAGGAAGGTCGTTAGACTTTTGATTTCTAAAGTGATTGAAAAATGTCAACTAATGGTGTGAGCGAGGGAAAGTGGCACAAAATGAACCTCCCATGGTTCAATGCTACATGTGTAAGGAGAAAGGGAATTATGTTAACCAATGACCAAACCCATGGGATGTCGATGATGATCGATGTAAAACACCACTTTAGTTGAGGGATAAGGGGAAATCTCATGCAATCTCTATTTTGATGAAGGATTTGATAATGACATGGTGAAAGGTACACATACCATCCACTCTAGAACTGCTAATGTATTATTTGATTCAGGATCGACCCACTATTTCGCATCTGAATAATTTTATAAGGATGTTAATATTCTACCCAAATTACTATACATGGAATTATATGTGATGATACCTTATGGTATGATTATTGTATCTCAAGTCTATAATTCCTCTATAGTTGAAGTTTCTGGGAATGTGTTTCCTTCAAATCTTGTCAATCTTCTTCTAGTTGAATTTGATGTTACCTTAGGAATGTATTCGATTTCTTTTTAAAAATACCAATTCAATTGTTATATAATTGAAGTTACCTTTTATGTTTTAAACCAACCTATTATCATATATCAATGTAACATAAATATGAACTACAATTAGAGATTACATCCAGTGTATTTGTACTAATTCCCATTCATAAGGGTTGTTTATCTCAATGGTTGGGGAGAAAATTGACATTGATGATATCATGATTGTTCATGATTTTTTGGATGTTTTTTGGAAGAATTTAATAGTCTTCTACCAAAACATGAAGTGAAGTTCTCTGTAGAGATCAAACCCGGTTCTATATAAATTTCAAAGACTCCATATAGAATGAAACCGATTGAGTTACTAAAATTGAATATTAAACTCCAAGAAAACCACGATAAGGTATTAATTTTCCCAGGTGTGTCACATTGGGGTTCACTAGTTCATTTTGTGAAGAATAAATATTGATCAATGAGTATCTATATTGATTATTAGGAGTTGAAGAGGATCAAAATCAAGAACAAGTATCCTCTACCCCGTATTGATTATTTTTTTGATCAAATTAATGGAGATCAATACTTTTCAAAGGTTAACCTTCATTCTGGATATCATCAATTATGGGTCAAGTAGGATGATATACCAAAGATGGATTTTCATAAAAGGTATGGTCACTATGAATATATAGTAATGACCGTTTGTCTTACTAATTACCCTACTATATAAATTTATTTGATTAATAGAGTCTTTAGAGATTACCTCGATCATTTTTTGGTCGTCTTTATATATGATATTATTATCTATACAAAGTGAAGGTAAAAGCATGAATATCACTAGTGAATTATGCTAAAGACCTTAAAGGAGAAGAAACTGTATTAAAAATTTAAAAAGTGTGAATTTTGGCTGTAAAAGGATTCATTTTTGGCTCAAAAGATATAAAGAGAGGTTATAGAGGTAGATCCATCAAAGAAAGAGGCAATTGAATAATGTCTTTAACCAACCACAGTGATTGAGATCCATTACATTCTTGTTTTAGATGGTGATTATTGATGGCCTGTGGAGAATTTCTCATGACTATCAAATCCATTTACCAATTTATCTTAGAAGGGTTCCATGTTCCTCTAGAAAAATGAATGTGAGGAGAATTTCAAAGAACTGAAAATAATTTTAGTTAGTGCTCCTATACTTACTTTACCTTTTAGTGGTTAATGGTTCGTAATCCATAGTGATTCATCCTAGAAATCATTTGTATGTGTTCTTATACAAAACAACAAGGTTATCTCTTATTAATTGTGACAGTTAAAGATTCATTGACCGAATTACCCAACTCATGATTTGGAGTTAGCTGCAATAATTTTTTCAATAAGGATATGTAGTCATTATAATTATGGTGAAAAGTGTGATGTATATAATGATCATAAAATCATGAAAAACGTATTCAAACTGAAGGTGTTTAACATGATCTATAGAAGATGGTATGTAATGATAAAGGATTATGACATCTCAATACATTACCATAACGAGAAAGAAAACAAGGTCAACAATGATTTGAGTTAAAGTGATCATGATAGTTTTTCCATGATTAGGATCACAAAAGATCCAATATTTTTGGATTATTAATGGATGGACCTAAAAATCCCGAAGCAAGGGGAAAAACCTTATCTTTCTCAATTGAATGTTCATCCCTTGATCCCTATGAATTTTAAAGAGGTGAAGAAGGAATATGTGGAGCTACAAAATAATTTGAGAAATGTTCCTCAATCTTACCATGATCAAAATGGAATGGAATGTTTTAGGAACTAGGAATGTGTTCCTTCCATACTAGGTTTAAAGAGGGAACTATTTGAGGATGTTCATATATCATCATTCTATATTCATATTTGATGTACAAATATGTATCGAGACTTGAATGAATACTTCTAGTGGGGTGGAATGAAGAGAGATATTGTAGGGTTTGTATCTTGGTGGTTGGTATGCCAATAAGATAATTATGAAAGACAAAAATCTAAATGGATGTCGAATCCATTTACCATAATAGAATTGAAATGGGAGAACATGACAATGGGTCTTTTCATTGGACTCCCCAAAACCTCTAAAGGGTTAAATTCTATATGGGTGGTAGTTGATACCCTTACTAAGTTATCTCACTTCATTACTATCTGATAATACTTCTCTATAGATCAAATTTCCAAGAGTATATATTAAAGATGTGGTAAGGTTTCATAGAGTAACATATTATATTGTATCTTACTGAAACATGAGGTTTACCTAAAAATTATGTTGAAGTATTCAAAAAGGGCTTGATAAATAATTGAGTTTCAGCACTGCTTATCATCCTCAGATGGGTGGTAAGTCTTAAAGAACAATTAAAACCCTAGAGGATGTGTTGGAAATTTTTTATCTATATTTCAAAGGTGGTTGGGATCAACAACTTCCTCTGGTTGAGTTTTCTTATAACAATATATTTCACTCAAGAATTTAAATGGATCCTTTTGAATCCCTCTATGAAAATAAATGTAGAGCTCCCACATGTTGGGATGAAGTTGGGGAAAGAAAGCAATTGGGACCTGAGTTCACTAAAGATATGGAAGAGAAGGTTAGAACGATTCCGCAAAATATCAAGGTATCCGAAAGTTTATAGAAAAGTTATTCTAATAACCGATGACATGATATAGAATTTGGAGTTTGTGAGAAGGTGTTTTTATAAATTTATCCATGGAATAAGGTTTTGAGGTTTGGGAAGAAATGGAAACTAACCCCTAAATATATCAATCCCTTTGAAATTCTTGATCGTATCGAGTGATTAGACTATCTACTGGAACTTACTATAAATCTCTCTAAAGTATATGATGTGGTCCACATATATCTCTTGAAAAAGTACATACCCAATAATACACATGTACTAAACTCAAACGTTATACCATTGGAACAATATCTTTCTTATGAAGAAAAACCAATAAAAATTTGAGATCGTATAGAGAATGTAATCTGAAATAAGATCACCCACCAGGTCAATGTTTTTTAGAGAAATATACAGTTAGAATAATATAAATGGGAACTTTAGGATACGATGAAGTAAAATTATCCTCATTTTTTTGTATGAGAATGATGAATTTTGAGGAAAAAATTCATTTTAAGGGGGGTAGAATTTAACACCCCAAGATTTTGTGAATTTAATTGTTTCAAATAAAATAAAATTTTAATGAATTTCATTTCACTGAGTCAAATGTTACTTCTACACAACAACAACCTAGACTTCGATATACACAACACCAACTTGGCTCGTATTACCTGCAACACTATGTTTCCAGGAAACTTTTTTTTTATAATTATTAAAATGAGATCATTGTAACCTAGCCGTTAAACATAGTGTTATGAATACTAATAACCAATTTTTAAGTATTATTTATATTGATATTATATAAATAAAACACATTGAAAATTAAGTGTATAATTTTTGGTAAAGTTTTTATATGTTTTGTAATACTATTCTCTTAAAGGAATTACTTTTTATGTCCTTCTGTGAACATTTATAAAATTCATTTTTGAAAAAATAGAAATTTAATTTGATAAAATTGAAATTATTTTTGAATTTACAATATCAAAATTATCTTAGGGATAATTTTTAGTATTTTTTTTGAAGTATCATTTTTTGATAAATAGTGAAAAATACTACATTTTAGTTAAAAAATTTATTTTTTTAAACAATTATTTTCATTTAAATTGATTTTATAGTCATTACAGATCAATTATAAATATATTAATCCAGTTTGGTTCATTAGAATTTTTTTATTTCAAAATTATATACAAAAACATATTAAACTTTTGAACGTTCATTTTATATGCATTCTTGCCATGTCTACGAAATAGGCATTAAAAATAATTCTACCGTGTCTGTTAATTGAATTTTAAAAAATGTACATAAATTTTTGAAATAAGTATTATATTTATAGTCTAATGGAATAAAGTTAAATATTTTGTGAATAGTAACTTTAGTAATTTTTTATTTTTATTTACCGTGGTTAAGGGTATATTAGAAAATTAGTGGTATAAATAATATCATAATATTATAAAGTTACCCAAACACTTGTACTAATTTCATTGGATTAGTGGGTTTAAGAATAAATAAACCTTATGTATAAATTATGATCTTTTGAATCCACTTGGGAAAGAATAAAATATTAATTATATTTTATTTAAAGATAAGTTAAAATTGTTATACTCATAATTTGTATAAGTTAATAAATTTTAATATAGGGTTATACATAATATAAGTTAAACAATAAATAATAAAATGAAACATAATAAATTTATATTCATCATGATATTTTATGTTTAATTTTTACTTAAGAAATAATTTAATTAAATGCTTTTATAATAATGACACAATAATTTTCTAATTAATGGAAATATCTAGTAAATGAATTTGAAGATAATAAAATAAATATAATTTGACATAATTGATGAAAAAAATTAATTTCATAGTCAAATTAGACATTTTATAGATATATCAGATGTGTTGTTCTTATTTTATCATGTTTTTATTATATTTTTTAAAAGACAAATTATAAATTGGATCAAATATGACATAAATGATAATATAAAAGAAATTATATTTTTTTAACTGATATAAAATTCATAAAAATATAAAATTTATCCAAATAACAATTATAAGGTTATATATGTCATCAATTATAAACTTGAGGTTCTTTTTGAAATTTATATTTATTTATATTAACCTGAAAGTGTAAAAAGTGAAGTTGTGAGGGTAAGAGTTAAAGGGTTTAACTAAGGGTTAAAACAAAATGATGAGGTTTGTAATTTTATATAAGCCTATATAAAAATAATTTATTGATATTTAAGAGATAAATAATCATCCTATATTCAAAATAAGTCACTTTTCAGCTATTTAAAATAGAAAATTAATTGATATTAATTTAATATTTTAGGAGTTTCCTTGGGTGCCCCTCCCCACTCTTATAAAAGAGAACCTCCTCCCACACTTCCTCACACCACCACGAGCATTATAAATCAAAAAAACCTACCTAATTATTCTCTCAAAATTTTTATTTAATTCATAGAGGTTTTGGTGTTCCAAAAAGACCATCCCTAGTGTCCCTAAGATGAGATCGAAGGAAAGTCCATAAAAGAAGAGGTAATTGTTTTACTAATCCAATTAAATATATTTTATTATTTTACTTCATATTCTTATATTTTTTTGATACTAAATTAATAAATATAGTATCATATATATTCAGATATTTTATTATTACTATGGGAAAATCATTTCCATCCTTTTATTCGTCTAATGGAAAACAATATCACCATGCATACATGCATACGACATACCTTTTCTACACCATAGTGTAATATGTTTTTCATCAACATATTTTGTGATAGAGAATTATGATGAGTTTAATGATTATATATGATATTTATAATATAATTATACATCTCTAATAATAATATCATGTCAATCTTTTTAACATCTAATATTTTTCTGCAAATGATAACATCGCTCATGTGTACGTATGAATTACCATCTCCATGATGTGATATGACTCATTATTAAAATATATTTAACATATATGGTAATAAGGATAAATTTTATAAATACATATGTTATATATGGAATTTAAATGATTCTACAAAAATAATACATCGTATACATTATTTTATTTTAACCTGACATGAAAATGCAAACATCATTCATGTTAATGTACGACCTACCGTCTCCATGAATGGTGTATTTGGTTTATCATTAAACATTATTATAAATACTTATATGATGGATTTATAAGATATTTATATCATTTTTTATATTCTATAAATAATTAAATCATAATCTAATAATGATAATCAAGAATACCATGTCAAATCACAACTGATTTACTAGGCAGTTAACACAAGAAAAGTAGCTTTAACAAGAAGTTAATAATAAATGGGTAATATAAAGTCTTCCTAATATCATATATGGTATTAAATATATGAATATGGTTCAAGGATAGACTTATAATAAATATATATTTATTATACATGATGTTTGAATGAGTATGATGAGAGTCATGATATAAGGTAAGGGTTAATTTCGCGGTCTCATTATTATATGATGTTGTTTATAAGAATATGTTGTGGAATATTTATCATCCATATCCATGCTTTCTAAAAATGGAATAATAATTTTTTACTATTATCATATGTATTTTAAAATTCATTTTTACCCATTTTTTATTATTTACCATGTGGTTTAAAATGAATCTTTTTTTCTATTTCCAAACAAGGTACTCTGTGAATTTTTTAGAAAATGTATGAGGATAATGTTTTATTGCAACTTTTACAGAATGAATAGATTTTTAAACTTTCATGAAAGCTTATTTCCATGAATCTTACCATATAATATTAGATGCTTATTTTGAAGTAAAATGTTTTCTTTTAATTTTATTCATTATTTTAGGAAAGGAAAACATTTTCAAAGAAGAAATGATATTTTTCTTACGAATTATATTCAAGTTATCTTTAAAATAATTTCCCATATAAGATGACATCTGTTGGTTGTATTCATACCATTTTTTGAAATTATAGATGTTTCCATTCATATTATTTCTCTAAATGGTTTACATTTTGATAGTATGATATTCATGAAACCTTTTTATCTTACATGAGTTATATTTGTATGAAACCCACTTATTCTCATAGGTTATACTTTGATGAAATGATTAAGAAACCTATATCTTTTTGACAGGTTAAGTTGTGATTAAATTTTTGTGATACCCATTTAATTTCACGGTTTATGGTATGATTGTTTATGATATTTTGAGATATGTTTGTATGATTTCATCATGATATGGGTGGTACCTCTATCTCCCTCTAATGCATTAGGTAATGTTTTATATCTCATGAGAAATAGATAAGGGAATTTTCACACAATGATTGTCATGGGAGTGAACCATGACTACCATGATGGTTTGGGAAGTGAAACCATACTAATAAGATGGCCACGAACTCAATTCATTGACTACCATGGTAATGATTCTGACATGCTTATGTGTCTTCAATAGTTCCATGTTTTATACCCATGTTATGATTTCATGGATCATGTTCCTTATTTTCTTATGATTCATGTATTATTAATTGCCAAAAATTATTCCATGATTCTTGTTTATGATCTTTAATATGAAGGGTTTGATCTTCTAATTTCATGATCATGTTATCATACCCTTATGCACATGATTATATTTACATATCTCTCTTGTTGACCCATACTAAGCATCTGAGATCATCCCTTTTTATGTTTTCCTTTCACCTAGGTTAGGAATATAAGTATTATATTTGATGTGTCTAAGATGGGTGAGAGTCAAGAATATCCTAGTGGGACATAATTTTCAAGGCCCGTCACTCGGGTCCCGTTTCTTGACTACCCCATGACTGCCTTCCATAGGCCAGGGGTTGGCGACTAGCACCGGAAAGGCTTATCCCCAAAATGGGAAAGTATTTCCTTTAAATATGCAAACACACAGATAAGAAACACAATAAGAACAAACCACGTAGTATAAATACTGAAATTAAAAGTATGAACTATTGTAGAATGGGCCAGAATAAAAACCTTACTAAAAGAAAAATATAACGGAAAGGAAAACCAGCTCTAGAGGTTGTCCGCCAAGGATCCTACTTGAAGGGTAGGTACAACTCGTCACTGTGGATCTCTACATCAAACGGTCACCACCGTGCACCATATGGTTGTGGCTCCCAAATCTTTGTCAAATATGTACATCGTATGCACGAGACAGAAAAAGGTGCAGGTGAATCCCATGCAGGGGTGATTACAATAATACCCAGTAGGGACCCTGAGACCCCCGAAGGTCTTCCAGAATTCCACAAAGTAAAAACACAAAGAATGATCCCAATCACAAATCACAAGTAAATAATCAACTCAAATAAGGTATACAACTTAAATAAAATGGATAATGATGATTAGTATTAAAGATAGATCATTATATATTATGGAGAGGCTTTTGCTAATAGACCAAACAAAGTCGCCATGGGCTGAATCACAGAGGATCGCTAGGTGTTGACCCATAGTGGATCAATAGGTGCTAACCCACATAGAGGATTGTTGGGTGATGACCCACTCAGATGATCGCTTGGTGCTAACCTAAAGAGTATCTTTAGGTTCTGAACAACTTATAGGATCTCTAGGTGCTGACCCACTAAAGATCAATAATCTTTCTTCATATCACATCCAGCCACTGGATTCCCGCACTTAGCACGCTTGATTCTGGGAGGATCTACTACTTAAGCCATCAGTCATATTTCAACCTCCATTAAGTTCCACATAGAAGTAACTCAAAGTACCGTCTTGTTATAAGGGTTCCAACATGATAGATGGTGTGTCAATCAGACACTCGGTCTGTAAGTTATAGGAATTTAAGTTCCAGGGGTCCGATTGTATTTGAGTTTGATCCAACACGCCCATACTCCAAATTTCTCCAAACCCCAAGTGTAGTCTCTCAAAAGTACTGGCTAGTTATAAGGGTTCCATTGCCGTAGAAGGTTCATCAAACAGAAATCAGTTTAGAAGATATGCCCCTTTTAGGGAAACTGGGCCTAAATGGGTACGGGACAGGTTAGACCTGGTCCAGCCAGCCTCAACTAACCCGGCCCAGCCCAAATCGGCTGGGCTCAACCTGGACCGGATGGACCCAATCCTACCAGCTGGGTGGGCGAAGCCTACCAGCTGAGTGCAAACCCCGCTCCCCACTGAACGGACAAGAGTTCTTTAGGCCTTCGACTGGCGGTGCTAGGCTGGCGTTACCCCTTCACTTGACCAGTCCCATGGGCCAGTCTAGGCAGGGTCCCGCAGTCCAGGTCATCCTCCACCATGGCCAGAGCGGTGACATATCCTCCATGGCATGCCACAGTGGTGTGCCACCTACCTTCCATGCGGCCGTCATCAGAAGACCATCCCTTCCTACCATAGTGACTACAGGCACAAACTACTTGTTTTGGCAGCCACCTCCTCCGGTCGTTGGCGCCACCACCCTAGCAGATCTTCCATGGGCATTCGGTGATGCTCTAGTGGTCTTTTTTCTTCTCCGACTTTGCCCACCAGCCTCCCAGGATGCTTCCATCACTTCTTGGCCCCTGGTTATGTCTTACATCTATATTTTACAGTCGTTCAAAAAGAACAGAAACAAAAAAAATTCGGTGAAGTGTTCACGCCTTGTTCAGTTCGGCTTGTTCACTCTAAGTTAGCGTTATTTCATAGAAGAAATTTAACATCATCAAGGGTAGAAGAATCATAAAACTCTAAATCAAAATCCCTACCTGAAACTCATTGGAAGGCCCTGTGGACGAGGGAAGGAGAACCCACGTTCAAAGGGTTTTCATTGGCATTCATCTGTCTCCAAATCGAATCCTCAATGGCATCGCCAAATTCTCCATTCTTTATTGGAGGAAGACATCACTAGAACTTTGTAAATAGTTCTCCTGTGGGTTCCCAAAACCCATGCCAATGAATAGAATAAATAAAAGAAATAAAGAGACCCACAATTTGCTTATTAATCTGGTACATTAATGAATTAATTAATGAACCCATTAATTTCCCAATGGTGCAGTTACTCAACAAGGTGTAATTGATTATTTAAAAGGTTTCATTTAAATTACAAATACCATGCGGTCCTACCACCACCTCTCAAAAGGTTTCAAAAATAAATAAAATAACTCCTGAATTTATATTATTATTATTTTTTAGAGTCCAAAAAATAACTTTTTCGTCCAACCCTTGCCATTTGAATTTAAGCTTCCACTAAGTGAATCTCGATGCTATGTATTCAATGGTTCGCTCTGATTTTCAATCCATTCACCAGTTCAAATGATAGAAATTTTCTCCCGCATGTTTACTGAACGTACCTTAAAAAAATTTCAAAAATTCGTTCTGGGATATCTAGGCCAAAGAATCACATGCCGTCAATTTTCACAGAATCTTAATAATTCCATTCAATTAAAATAATTATACAGAATTTTTGGATCTTATAATTCCCCAAAACATAGGGAATTACATCCCTAAAATCCACAACAAAGGATATGAAAAAATGGGGGTAATGAGCATGAATCTGAACCTCATGCTCCCATTTTATCTCATAGAGGTTCCCGTTCTTCCACCAAACTCACACTAGTGGAATCAACCATCCATAAAGGACATGATCCTATCGATCTGCTATCTCCACTAGAAACATCGTGGACATCGCCCCATCGTCAATGCCTATCTCACCCCATTCGATGAAATGTGATAGATCATGCACTTATTTCCTCAACTGCTACACATGGATAATGTCATGCACTCTAAGCATCTGTGGGGGAAGAGTTAGGAATTATGACACCTCGGAAACTCTGGTGATAATCTGAAAAGGTCTGACAGACCTCAGAGATAGATTTCCACCCCATCCAAATTTTCACAAACCACGTTGAGGTAAGACCTGAAAAAAAACAAGACCACCCTCCTCAAACTCCAAGGGTCTCCATATCCTGTAAGCAAAAGATTTATACCTTCTCTATGTATTATTCATCCGCTCCTGGATGACCTGCACCTTCAGAGTGGTAGATTGTACCAACTATGGACCCATGATGGCTGACTCCCCTGGATTTTCCCAACATATAGGTGATATGAATGCTTTCCCATACATGGCCTCAAATAGCTCCTTGATGATGGTGGACTGATAGATGTTTTTGTATGGAAACTCCACCATGGGAAAGTGATCCTCCCAACTATGACCAAAATCTAAGACGCAAGCATAGAGCATGTCCTCAAGCATCTGTATGGTCCGCTCCATCTGACCATCCGTCTGAAGGTTTAAGGTGGTGCTAAAGTGTAGCTGGGTCCCAAATTCCTCCTGTAATCCCTTCAATAATTGGGATGTTAGATGAGCATCATGATCTAAAACAATCATCGATGGAACCCTGTGAATCCAAACTATCACTTTAAATATAGGCATCTAAAGATCTCTATTGATCCCTACTCTTAGATGGGTAAGAAGTGGGATGAATTGGTGAGTCGGTGAAAGATCACCCAGATGGAATCATGGCTGCTGAACGTACATGGTAGCCCTGTCATGAAGTCCATGGAGATTCTATCCAACTTCCATTCTGGTACCTCAAGTGGCTATACTATGAAATCTGGAACCTGATGCTCATCCTTCACATGCTGAAAAGTAAGGGATCGTGAAAAGAACTATTCTACTACTTTCTTCATCCCTAGACACCAGTACTAACGCCAGAGGTCCTGGTACATCTTTTCCACACTAGGATGTACCACCAAAGAGGATGTGTAAAACTCCATCAACACCTCCTATTGTAGAATCATTGGTACCATGGTGCGGCCTCTGAAAAGGATGATGTGCTCCCCAGCTTTAGAAAAATCTTCAAGAGCCCATCCTGAGGATATCTGGGCACATCGGGTATCAAAGTCAAAGTTCCCAAACTATGCCTATCATACTCACTAAAATAGCGGGGGAGTGACTGTCATGGATTAGAGGTATGCTACTCCATCACTATCCATGAATGATAACTACAACACGGCTAGTTGCTCTGTCGCCGCGCTCAAAAACTGTAAACCTGACCTCTTGCAGAGTGTATTTTCCACTACGTTCCCATTCCCAGGAGTGTAAACTATCTCAAAGTCATAGTCTTGGTGGAACTCGAACCATCAACCCTATCTCAGGTTTAGGTCCTTCTGTGAAAAGATATACTTGATACTCTTGTGATCAGAGTAGATAGTAAACAATTTTCCCATCATGTAGTATTGCCACATCTTCAAGGAAAATACCACTACTGCTAACTAAAGGTCATGGGTGGCATAGTTCTACACGTGTTTCCTTGGTTTCAATGAGCCTTAGGTGATCACCGCTTGATCCTACATTAGGACACATCCCAGTCTGGTCCCTGATGCATTGCAGTAGACTACATACCCAACACCCTCTTCTAGTAGCCTTAAGATGGGGGCACTCTTAAGTCTCTGCTTCAGCTTATGGAAAATTTTCTGGAATCTCTATGTCCACTAGAATGGTTTACATTATTTTTCAAAGCTGAAAAGGGTGATGTTACTCTGGAAAAGTCAAGTGAAAATCATTGGGAGTACCCATACAATCCCATAAAACTCTGCACATCATTCACACTCTCAGGTGGCTCCCAAGAAAACACTTCCTCTATCTTCACCGGATCCCCACTCCTACATCCCTTGAGAAATATTCCCCCAAAAGTGGACCTCCCATATCAAAAACTAGAAATTCAAGAGCTTACCATAAAGCTGGTTCTCTCGGAGTGTATCCATAACTATTGACAAATGAGTGGCGCACTCCTCCTCCAACACTGAGTACACCAAGATGTCGTCAATGAAGACCACCATGAAGTGATTGAGATATGGATGGAAGATTATATTAATGATCCCCGTGAACACTTCTAGAGCATTTTTACCATACAAAGGCATCCCCATGAACTCATAGTGGCCATATCAGTATCTGAAGGCTGTCTTTGATACGTCATCATCTCGTACCCCGAGCTGATGATGGCCTGATCTGAGGTTTATCATTGAAAACCACCATTCTCCCTTCAGCTATTCGAAGAGATCATCAATCCTCATGAGTGGATACTTGTTCTCCATGTTCACCTAGTTCCGATAGTCCATGCAGAGCCTTAAACTCCCTTCTTCCTTCTGAGCGAAAAAAACCGGGGATACCCATAGAGAAACACTAGTCCTTATGAACCCCTAACCCTGTAAGTCCTCCAACATTTCCTTCAACTCAAGAAACTCTGTGGGAGCCATCTATTTTGTTGGTGTTGATATCAGTGTCATCTCAGGGTATAGGTCGATGTAAAAGTCTATCTATTTGAAAGGAGGTAGTCTCAGAACCTGATCATGAAGACATCAGCATACTGTTCCACAACTACTGGATAACTCAAACTTCTCTCATCAACTTCTCTAAGGGTAAGTCTAGATAAATGATGAGTGATTGGATGCACCCCACATCGGGAGAGTCCATCTTGAGCTGTAAAGTTTTCCTTCTTACCGGTGAAGGAAAACCCAGTCCCATCCTCACGGTCACACTAAAATTTTCACCTAAAATTGTCAATTGGAGCATGGACTGTGGATAAATAGTCCATACACAAGATGTGTTCGTAAGGTCTCGACGCTTCTACTAAGAGATCCCAATAAAAATATCTCTTCCTAGAGTAATATCACACTACCATAACTAGTGCATAATCATCAAATCCTCTCCTGTAGGAGTATCTAATCAAAAGTATCGAGCCAATAACTCCACCGGAATCTTCGATCTCCAAATGAGAGTCATGGAAATAAATGAGTGATTGGCGCCTATGTCTCTATGAACTACAGCTAGGGTGGAGTAGAGATAGATCATACCTCGAATCATCTCTGGAGCATCGTGGTCATAGGACTTAGCTACATGTAGCTGAGCACATACCTATCCACCAACTCCTTGTGGTCG
The DNA here is from genome assembly GCA_963277665.1 of Viscum album. Taxonomy (NCBI): domain Eukaryota; kingdom Viridiplantae; phylum Streptophyta; class Magnoliopsida; order Santalales; family Viscaceae; genus Viscum; species Viscum album. The sequence continues at coordinate 29,523,612 of OY728137.1, read as the reverse complement.
GGGTGGAACACCTGTGGCTGGTGATGGTAGAACCTCAAATCGTCACCCACCGCCTGCTACACAGCCAGCTCCTCTGCCACCTCAGCCGCCCTGTAAACCTCATTACTCAAACCTATGTCATTGAATCGGTGGTCCCTTGACTATTTGATGATCTTCCATGCGGGGAGTTGGATAGTCCCAAACCATGTTCCCTTGTCCACCTCAAGAGTAACAGACTATAGTCCTCAGATAACCTCCTCTGCCTCACGACCTCTGCACCTCCGACCCTATATCCTAGGATCAACCTCCAGTTGGTCTAGAACTCTTGGGCCTTCATGTAATCTACCTACTGCCTTATATAGATGACTCGGCTAGCAGTCGTCCTATGGTGTCTCTCAATATCAGTGCTTGATCAACTAGGAAGCTTTCCACTAATAGTGCTCGCTCTAGCACTCCAGCCTACATCAGCATACTGAGAAATATCATCGATTCTCTTATCTCTCATTGGAGACCATTCTCAAAGGTCTGAGCCCTAAATAATGGGTTCTATACAATGTCGGTGGAGTAGTGAAAGAGCTCAGTGAACCTCGCAATGTACTAGGAAACTATCTGGCTACCCTATTATAAGTGTAGCATCTCTTAAATACGCACTGAGCATAAAGTATATTCTATGAAATCCATCTTGAAGAGGCTCTTGAAGTCCAACTAGGAGTGCTTTTCATCCTCTTGTGTCTGGAGAATCATGCTTCACCAGCTCCATACTATGCCTTGTAAAAGACTAGCATCTTGGTTCACAAAATGGTCTATTGGTGTCTCAACCAAGTGGTAAACTCACACCAAAGCCTCCAGAGAGTCCCCAAATTCATGGGGATCTATCTGGCCTCAAAACCATAGAGGCTACTGTCTCTGGAACTCATGCCACATGGTCAGTCAGTGTTCATGGTCTGCTAGTTGGATTGGTGGAAATTGGTGCCCTATGAGTGGTGGTTCTACTGGTACATCACCCGAATGTTATACCACTATAAGAGTGCCATGCCCCAATGCCTCATCACTCAGTGGGATATCATCCTGAACTCTCACTGGGATCTTTGTCTAGATGTCTATGTGGTGGCATCCTGTAATGAAACAGGTTCACCATTGTCAATAATTTATACCTGGCGAGATGTCTCAAAAAAGATAAAAAACCAACATTTTCAATACACACACAAATTGTGTTTGCATGCACCAAGTCAGAAATCGGAATTTAGTGTCGGAGTGTATGGATACGTCGGTCACTGCACCAACACTGGAATCCCCGAACTAAAACCCAAACTCAAGACACTTAACATGATTGATCCATTGAAAATAGAGACTCTTAGTTCTTCTGATAGAACTGACCACCTTTGATACCCCTTTGTCGTGACCCATACCCCGGGGCTCGTGCCGTGACTATCCCAAGCCTGCCTTCCACAATCCACAATTTTGCGACTAGAATCAGAAAGGCATATCCCTAAAATGGGAAAGAATTTCCTTTAATATTGCAGACACAAAGACCATGAACACAACAAGAACAAACCATGTAGTATAACTACTAAAAGTAAAAGTATGAACTATGGAAGAATGGGCCAGAATACAAACCCAAAAAAAAGAAAAATATAGTAGAAAGGAAAAAAAGCTCTTGAGGTCATCCTCCATTGATCCTACCAGAAGGGTAGGTACAAATCATCACTGCGGATCTCTACGTAAACTTGTCACCTTCGTGCACCGTTTGGTCCTACTTCCCAATCCTCGGTTAAAGCCGTCCGTCGTATGCACAAAAAAAAACAAGGTGAGGATGAAGCCCATGCATGGGTGAGTATAAAAATACCTAGTAGGGACCCTCAGACCCTTGAAGGTATCCTATAATTCAACAAAGTAAAAACTACAAAGAATGATCCTAATAACAAATCACAAGTAAAGACTCTCCTCAAACACGACATACAAGTTAAAGAACATGAATAAAGATTATTATTCGTAAAAATAGATCATATTATTATATCAAAAGGCTTTTTGTACTAGGACACACAAGGTATTTAGGTCCTGACCCCCAGAGGATCATTAGGTGATGACTCATAGAGGATACATTAGTAATGACCCACAGAGGATCATAAGGTGCTGACCCACAGAAGATCTCTAGGTGCTGACCCATAGATTATCACTAGCTGCTAACCTAGGTAGAAGATCGCTGGGTTCTAACCAACTCATAGGATCTCTAGGTGCAGACCCACAGAGGATGGCTCTGTGCTTACCCATAGAGGATCGCAAGGTTCTGATCCACGGAGGATCTCTTTGTGCTAACCCATAGAGGATCATTAGGTGCTGACCCAATCAGAGGATTGTTGGGTGCTGACCTACTCAGAGGATCCATGGGTGCGGACCCACAGAGGTTCTCTATGTTCTATCCCACTTAGAAGATCTCTAGGTACTGACCCATCGAGGATCTCTATTCTTTATTCACATCCTTGCCAGCCATTGGATTCTCGTACTTAGCACGCTTGATTCTGGGAGGATTCGATCCAAAATCCATTGTATGTATTTCAACCACCACTATGTAACACATAGAATTAACTGAAAGGAACATCTTTTCATAAGGCTTCCAACGTGATAGATGGCTCGTCAATAGGACACCCAATCTATATGTTATAAACATTTTAGTACCGAGGGCCGGATTGGATTCGAGTTCGATCCAACCCGTCCATACTCAAACTTTTTCAAAAACCGACCAAGAATATCTAAAAAGGAACACCTCATCTTAAGGGTTCCATCTCCATAGATGGTTCATAAAACAAATGTCCGGTTTAGGAGATATTCCACTTTATGGGAAATTGGGCCTAAATGAGTCCAGCTCTGGCCTGACCCAGTTGGACTGACCTGCCCCAGTCTTGGTCAAACCAGGTGTAACCTGACCCAGCCTAAACTAGCACAACCTGAACCAGATGGGCCTGGCCTGAACCGGCTGGACCTAGTCTGGTCCACCAACTGGGCGCAGACCAATCTCCCCGCTGAAAAGGCACAAGTCCATTCAACCATTGACCTGCGGTACCAGGACGGTGCCTCCCCCTTAGCTAGCATGTCTCATGGACCATTCTAGGGTGGGTCCTGTTGTCCGAGTCCACCTTCACCACGGCCAGAGCTATGACATAACCTCTACATCATTTCCTCAACGACCAGAGCATGCAAGCACTTCCACCTCCTCGCTGTTGGCAAGAGATAGCCGCCGCCTCCTCTAGTCGCCGCCACCGCTGTACTTGTGAGGATTTTGCGGGCCTCTAGTGATGATCTGTAGGTCCATTTTCTTTTATGACTATTCCTACAGGCCTTACAAGACGGTTCCATCAGTGTGTGGCCCTCCGTTTCATCTTTTCGCCGTATTGGTTGGTCATCCATGAAGAATGAAAACAAATCGTGTTCGGTGGAGGATCCATGCCTTGTTCATTTTCTCTTGTGCCCTTTGCATTAACATTATTATATGAAATGAATTTAACATCATAAAGGGTAGATAAATCATAAAACTCTTTAAAAACCCCCTATCTAGAAGTCGTTGGAAGGCGATGCAGATGAGAGAAGGAGAACCTGTGTTCGATGGGTGTTCATTGGCATTCGTCTATCTCCAAATTGAATCCTGAATGGAATCACCAAATTCTCTATTCTTTGTTGGAGGAAGACACTACCAAAAAATTGTCAAAAATTTTCTTGTGGGTTCCTAAAACCCACACCAACGACTAGAATAAATAAAATAAATAAATATTCCCACTTTTTTCTCATTAATTTGGTTAATTAATGAATTAATTAATGAACCCATTAATTTCCCAATGGTGCAGTTACTCAACCAGGTGTAATAGGTTATTTAAAAGGCCTCACTTTAAGTCCAAATACATTGCGTTCCTACCACAGCTACTGAATAGGTCACAAAAAGAAATAAAATAACTCATGATGTTATTTTATTATTTTTTATAAAGTCCAAAAAATAACCTTTTTGTCCGACCCTTTCCAGTCGATGTTAAGCTTCACCTATGTGAATTTAGGAGCTATGAATTCAATAGTGCCCTCCGATTTTCAATCCGAGCACTAGTTCAAAAGATAGAAATTCAAACCCGCACTTATACTGAATGTACCTTAAAAAAAATCAAAAATTCATTTTGGGATCTCTGAGCCTTGGAATCATGTGCCATCAATTTTCACAGACTCATAATAATTCCATATAAATAAAGAAATTATACCTAATTTCAGGTTATTTACAACAATATAGCTCACTTATGTACCATTGTTTACATTTCTGTGTTTCCAAGGAACTAGAATATTATATTCTTTGTGCGTTTGTTTGTGTAGTGTATTAATCAATTACAAAAAAGTAATACAATGTTAACATATGAAAAGAGAGGATCATTATACTCCTCATATATGAAAAGTGTTAGATAATTCTTGTCTTATAGGTCTTATATGGTTCTTTTTTCCCATAACTTATGGTCAAATATGTTTGACCTAAAACATCAGTTACTTTAGTCCAACTTGTAAGATCATAAATTTTCAGTTAAATAGGCACAATACTCACCAGGATGAAAAATTGGAAAGGGTACCCTAGGAAAGATTAAATTTTCAAATCAATTGACATGAACTCTATATGATTTTGGGAAAATTGAGTAACATAAATTAAAAATGAAAAAAAATTGTGAGGTAAAAAACACATAAAGGTATTCCTAAAAAAATGAGTCTCACTTTGTAATTCATCATTATATCTAACTTAGGAAAAAATTTGGGCCATTATTTAAAAGACACAATGTTAATAGGGGTTTTCATGTGGCTCTAGAAATAGTCAAATTTTCTTGCAGGGTCCCAATAACCTGGAAAATTTTATAGAATCTCCATTCTCCTATCAGTGTAATTACAACACATTGAAACGAGTGTGTTCCATCAAATGATCTAGCTTCATTAATATGTTATGATTGTAGGGAAAAAGGATAAAGACATAGATAGTTGAGGGAAAAAATCTTTTAATTCATGGATTAAAAGTCATAGGAGTATCCAAAAGTTGGAGTCTCTTTATCATAATTTAAAAGAGACCATCAACATAACTTTTGAATTAATAGAGTTCCCCTCATGCCTCATAAAAAGTTTCACAAATACTGGTTAGCCCAGTATTCTCATCCTCTAATGTAAGGTGGATCTCCTCCTCCATAACTACAATAGATGTCTTACCCACTGCCTAAGAATCTTATAGAAAATGGTGATGTTGTAAAAGCTCCCCTCTAGCAGTATAAATATCTTTTTGAATTCATAATATTTGATGGGATTTATCATCAACATATATCTTGGACTTTTATAATTGTTTGGTGTGATTGCTCCCCATCTGGGATTGTGAATCTCTTAGATAATTGTTTTTTCATTCATACATTAATAAGGTGTTATAGTGACTGATGTTCTCACTTCCATTAGTAAAATTTTTTGTTCACAGTAAAATGGATCATGCGCTGGTCGAGTCTAGTATACCCAATCATGTTGAACATTAATTTGAGACAATGATTATGGGAGCGTAGATCTTCCATTGGTGTCTTTGATACTAACTCCCAGATTAATTTCTATATGAACTGACAATATTGTCCAATATAATCACGAGACACTTGGTTTAACGAAGATCCAGTCTCAAGAGTATAGGTATAATCTAGGAATAAATCAATTATGGAAGCATCTTGTGCTATCCTTTCTCGAGTAATGTCAACCCCACCTTAAAACAATTGTTGGGTTGGGGAAGAGGCTTCCACATTAGGTTCAACCAGTGTAGCTGATATAACTAAAATATGAATGAAATTAGTCATAAAAATTGAAAATAGAATGGTAACAAGGATATTGAATCAGTTTATGACACCCACTCATTGACAGATCAATCATTTGGATTGAATCCTCTTTATAATTACTAGATCAACCATTTGAACAATTATCTTCAAATCAGGACCATATTCCTGAGTTTTATTGGGATCCACCATAGAAGGATCATGAGAATCCCCTGCTTCATATCCTTGAGCTATTTTTCCATCCACATCAAGAGTAGGAGGGACCTCATCAGCCTTTTCATGGATCTCCTGAAAATGTTTCCTCTAGAAAGATCTAAAAAATTCAGGATGTCAACAGAATACATCAAGACCTATGGAGGCCATCCATGTGTGAAGACAAAAAAAGCGAAAAATCATGTCTATCCAATTCCTTATTAAAATTCACAAAATCCTCTAGAGAGGTAGGGATGTCAATGTGTTGGAAAAATTCAAATTCCATTAGTTCATTATATAATGTATTATATCTCCCATCATCCTCACCAGTAGGGAAATATTATATGATTGGATGAGGAACCAAATTGGCACCACCGTTAACTCCATTCACCTGATTCATATAATGTACAACCTTTTCACGTCCCACAGAATTAGTTTCAACACTAATACCATCATCGGATGTCCAGAGACCCTTATTAGCCCCATATGAGTCAATGGAAGGGACAATGGTGGTTGTAATAGGATCATATCGTATATATAATAGATCTAAAATACCATAAGGATAAATTTTCAATGATTCTGACATAAAACCTTATGATGCATGCTATCATTACCTAGATTCTCCTCACCCCCACAACAGTTGGAATAGATGCAGCCTCACCCCTCAACACTCTTATTATTAAGGATATGGACATTCCAATTGGATTTTCTGCCTCATCGGGAGTATCCTCTATAGTACTCAAATGGTCAGATCTAATACCCATAAGATAAGAGAGGGAGTAAGATGTTTTAATCCAAAAGTGAGATAATATGAATATTGCAGAGAAATTGATAATAACCTATATAGTGAAAACTCATCATGACTAGTGGATTGATTGGCCAATGTCTTTATAATTTTATGTCACTTGGAATCAAACTACGAAATAATATAACTTGATCCAAAAAATATATGTAATGGAGGATGAAATAGAGTGTGTCCCCCATATATCCTCCTCCATGATTCTTAATCTTGAGAAAAACTCCCCCTATTTAGTGAAAGATCCCACATCCCCTATAGGGGTTCTCATCAGCCCATATTTTTGTGACTCTACCCCTAGTACCTATTTATCTCCCCTCTAAAAATTGTAGTAATTTATTTTGTTAGTGACAACACATTTCTAAAAAATTGAATGCGTAAGGTAAAGGGAAGATAAGCGAGGTTAACCTCACCAATATCAATGAATTCACTCCATTCATTAGTTTCGTGATCTGTCTCTCCCTCATTAGTTCTCTATTTTATCTTTTCTTTCACTCGCATCATTGATGGATTCCATTCATAAGTGGAATATACAAGATTATATAGTTCCTAATGTTACATTTCCACATTAAGAGGTTCAATATCCTAGTGGAAGCTCGAATGATCTTGAAGGTCTCTATGATGAGGGTCATATAAGATATCTTTGAGAAATATGTATGGGTACTCAATGTTAGAGGTCATATCTCTACAGAATTTAACATCCTTGGGATGCATGTAATCTGATACTTCCATGGATTCATGTGAGGAGGACCTGATATTCATTGATTTTAATTTTTTTCCAGACCTCTCGATCACAGAATGTTGTTGGCAATATAGAGCCCAAGTTTCCTCCTAGTCAGATTGATTAGACCAACGATGCTCAACAAGTGAAGTATTCTCAAATCTATCATATTGTGTGAACCACATACAATATCATTTTTTATTATTCCTGATCCCCTTATCCATCATCCTTGGCCTATTATTTTTACCATGCTTACCCCATCTAGCAGTTTTTATAAGTTCAACTCATGGGATGCTTGTTGTTAATTCCCCTTGAGGGTATAAGGAAATAAAGATATACACTTACTTAGAAATGAACCTAATGTAAACAATAGATGAGGGAATCTTGATTACTACTTGAGATACCTCTAGATCCACAAGGAATCATAGCTATCATACCACCATTAGAAACTTCTCTAATAGGACATGTATGGGAGAGATACAATTTTTTGTTGTAATAACATAAATTGGTGTGAAAATATGTATGGATCATAATATAATAAATGACCTCATCATTAATAGGTTTTTAAATAATAATATCTCTAAAAGATATCATTTACAACCATAGATATTTATCACCAAGACCATTGGAAATAAATTTCCTAGTTGGAGGATCCCCACATGGGAAGAAATTAAATCCCATCAATAGGTTCAAGTTCTTCAAATCATTTCCACACATAAAGGAAAGATCATGGATTCCAAAAATCTCTTTGATGAATGGCCATAACTGACCTCCAAGAACACCATCGTTTTTCAACATAGGGTAAAAATTGATGTGTTCTTTAATCCATATCTACAAGACTTGAAATGGACATGAAATCCAAAAGGGTGAATTCTCTGTATTCACATGAAATAATTATAGGTTGATATTTTCCAAAATAAAGGTTTCCAACCCACCATAATTTACTTTAGCCAACCTTGCAACTATGATGAACATCCCTGGCCTCACACTGCTATTGGATTCATTGGCTATCAGAAATTAAATACACAACTATATCACTAGGAACCCAACAAGGGGGATTTTTTTTGATATTAGAATGGACTATGTACCCCCAATAATTATATTGTCTCTACTCTAGTTTAAGCCAAAACACACAAAGTATGACCCACTTTCCCAATGAGGAACATCTCATTGGGTTTTAAAAATGAGGAATTTTCGTTTTAGCTCTAGGAAATCCATTATCCATGCCTCAAAATGGACATAACCTCTTAGGTGAGGGTATCCATTCCTGACATACCAGACTACCTCTAATATCTCATAATCTAAAACAGGAATTCATTAAGAATAATCCCACATCACATTATATGGAATAATCTCATCATAATTATTTCTGAGGATAGGTTCTCCTGAGATCTTATATATATCCCATAACCTAATACCGAATTCTCCATGTGTTAGAGGTAAAGTATTTTTTTTTGACTCCATAGGCTGAGAAAATGGGGAATGATTTCTAGGTGCTTGTACACCTATTTATGGGACACCCATAAAACCTCATATATACTTACCATGATCAGTTTATCTTTGAATTCAACAAATGTCTTTCACACTATGTATTCCCACATCCACTTTGGTTTGACCCCTCCATCACCGTAGAAGTCCCAACATTCTTTTCCATATTTTTATTGATATTTCTTGAAGCATGAAAGAAAAATGATTATTAGTGTGATTTTTATTCTGAAGTGTTAGGATTTATATCTAAATAAAAGATATTATGAAGAATGAAACATGTCAAGGGTACCATTACATCATGAACCCCAATATGAGATATTTCTAGTTGAAAAATCCTTGTACTCCTAGAACAAATAAAGTAGAAAATAATGCGTCATCTTGAGAATGAGTACGTCCCTAAAAATTACATGTTTATCAATTAGCAGTAGTTTACGTTCAGGATATTCATCATGTTTCTTATTAATATTAAATTATAGATCTAGAGGAGTGGAGTCATGTAATTCATAATAATCTATCCCAAAAATCATGCAATATATTATTCATCAAACAATATAACCTTTTGGGAAGACATTGAAAATATTTTGAGAAACACCAAGATATTCATTAAATAAAATATTTTAGGTCATGAGATTAAAAAAATTGAAAATAAATGACCTCACAAAAGTCACCTCACCCAAGTGACCTTAAATGGGACACTTTTCCCAAGTGACCTCGCATAGGTCTCTTTTCCCAAGTGACCTTGTGTAGGACACATCCCGTAAGTGACCTCATGAACGCCACTTCACCTAAGTGGCCTTATACATTTTACTTCACCTAGGTGAGACAGCTCATATCACTTCACCTAGGTGACTCGGAAAAAGAACCACTCTGAATTCACATCACAGATAATGCTCATTCTAGCGAGTCTATACCATGAGTACATGATTAGAACATTCACGAGAAGGCTTGCATGAATGAATTCCCTGAAAAGGGAATCCAGAAGATTGAATAGTTTGATTGGGGGGGGACTGCAGGGTAGTTGATTATATTTATAGATGATTGGGTACCTTTACAATTTCTTGTGTGACAAAACATTATGGTCCACCTAATCGACCAACCTGCAAGATCGGGAATTGTGTGAGACCCTTATAGGGGTAGAAGTAGAGACCCATGGAGGTTTGGGAAAGGTCTCAACAAAGAAAGGATGCCCAGGTTAATATTTTTACATGTTCACCCAAGTAGAACCAATATGAGATACCTATAATTTAACCCAAGTATCACCTAGGTGAAGTAACATTCTAATTCACCCAAGTAATACCTACAAAAAGAGAAAGATGGTTAACAAAGGTTTCAATTAGAAGAAGCACCCTCTAAGCCCTCTTTTTACATAACCAATGAAAGGTTACCCTTTTTTTCAGGTCATTATTATAAGGGGGCCAAGTCAAGACGTATTTTAAAGCCTGAAAATATGTATGATAATAACCTAGGTAACACCAACATGCCCTCTTGAACATACATTCCCATGGTAATGGAAACACCATATTTAGGCTCCCTATTAGGCGGGTTCCACCAAATGTTTGTGATCATAAACTCTCATGGTAATGAGGATCCCAATGTTATGGATGGTGGTAGATGGATTGTTGAGCTAGGTGGTAACATATTTGGTTGAAATGTGAATAGAATTAGATGATAAGAACCCATTTTCTTCCATCGACTCCTCCTCACCATATCTTCCACATATTATAATAGAAAGCATTTATAAATTCCTCATGGAGTTTGATATTAGTCTTTCTAGAAGTATACCCGCACCTTCAAAACCCTCACCCTTTTCTACCTTTAAACAAAGGATATTATGTGGATATCAAGGACTTAAGATTCCTATTATTTCTCACATCGATCATTTCTCACATGGATTTAGAGTTTAGTGAATATTATGTCATCAATATGATCAAACATACATCACTTGGGACACCAACTAGTTATAAAAACTAAACTAGGTTATCAACCAATCAAAGGGAAATATTCCCTATAATAAAAATATTCAAATTTCTATATTCCTGATAGAGAAACCACATTGGCCTCCCCTGTAGGTATAATCCCAAACCATCCAAACTATGTGGTATTTGATTCATGTAAAAATGGGATACATAATAAGTATACATAAGGTTCAAACCAATAACCAAAATCACCCTAATCTTCTTTAGACCATATTCATAGTAAGTTTATATCCAACCTAGATAGTCTTATTTCTTCCAGGTCTATCCATCATCATCCTTATTGGGCCATATTTCCAAAATTATCAAGACTCCATATAAGAGTGTACATTCATTCCAGGTCCTTGTTAACTTATCCTCATCAACCATCCATGAACGGGTGAAAAAAATATTATATTGATTCAAAAAGAGATTGCTTACCCTACTATGGACTCATTTATTTCTCTCATCTAAAGAATATTTCCACCGAGATTAAATTTTAGAGTTTCGTAGGAGGATGCTACGGAAAATGATCCTCAATGGAATCCTTGCATTGATTGGAAACTATAAGAGAATATATTATGTGAAGTTCATTCATTGGACCATAGACCACCATCGTAGGCTCAAGAAAGAGAGGAGAAACTAGGAGCTAATGGAGACTGAGATTAGTCTTACAACATTCTCGATGAGAATCCATCATCATTTAATGGGATAAATGATCCTCATGAGGTTGATAACATTTAATATAATATTGAATTTATATTTGATTTCAAAAGTAAATTGAGATATTTAACGGGGTAATATTCCACCTTTAAGATAGAGGGTCATGGTAAGAAATGGTGGGACACTGTGGTTTAGTGAAATTGACATGAGGGCTTGAAGTGGGAAGGATTTAATACTACCATATTCCAACAGTTCTTCCTGAAATCCATAGTTAGGGAAAATTATATAATGTTTCTCGCCATTAATCATGGTGATTGCTCAATCTCAGAATATTCCAACTACTTTGATGAGTTGGTTTGTATTGTTCCTAAATTCATTATGTATGAAAACCAATAGACTCTGAGGTTATAAATGGGTTTACGACCTGATATTCCTTATCAAGTAGTCATTCTAAAGATGAACACTTATTCAGAAGTGATGTACATGGATATAATGGTAGATTTTGACTTAGCTGGAAAGTGTGGTTTGGTTGTATACTCTCCTACACATTGTGGAAACTTAAGTGGATCATAATGAAAGAATAGTAAATAGAATGAAACCTATATAGGTGGTAGTAGTGGTAGTTCCTAGTAGCAGTCTTCCTCCACATCATCAACATAAATTAGTAGTGTTACTTTTACTTGTTACCAGTTTGGAAATAAAAGGTACAATATGTTTTATTTCTCTACACATCCAATGAACTTCTATTATTATATACTCATGGGACATTTTAAAAGGTTTAGTGAGGCTAAATATGATCATCATTATTGTTTAGTTTCATTAACCCTAAAGGGGATGATGTCTTAGTTTGAATGTTATAATCCTTTAAGGCTCTAGCCACAGACCTCTGGGATGAAGCAAATGTTTGTAGTGGAAGAACCTTTAGTAGAAGTTGGCATAAGAACATTTATAATTAGTGGTACTATATTTTTTATGTCTACTATAATGAGTGAACAATTTAAAGTAAGCACCTCCCACTCTTTTATATCTTCCTGTTTTTTTGATCTTTTGAATCTTCCCATATAAATCATGTCATATATTATGAAGTTAGTGATTCTTATTAGGAATAAAAATGAGTAGGGGTTTAAATGTCCTCCCTTTTCTCTCTCTATATCTGAGGGTGATTTAGTATATGACTTTATAGAACTTCATCCAGATGTCCTTGACGTTATTATTGGGATGTACTAGATTTTTTATGATATAAAAGTGATTGACTATTAGTATAAGTGTGATTCTTTATATTTCTTGAAAGGAGTTGTTAACTGTTTCTGGGAGAGTGTAATGTGATGTATATTTTTTAAGGACAATATAATTTGGAGTTTATAAATTTGGAATCTTCTTGTGTGGTTGAAAAAAATGTTGTATCTTCTAGTGTATATTGTCCTTTGGTGGTTAAGTAATTTCTCAAGGTTTTCCTTGATGAAATCTGGGGTCTTACATCGAAAAGGGAGGTGGATTTTCCTATCGATCTATTTCTTGGCACTTAACTGATATCCATTCCATATTATTATATGCTAACAGATAGGATGAAGGATATCAAATTTTAGTTGAATGATCTATTATATAAAGGTTTCATACATCATAGTCTATCTATTTGTGTATCCTAGGTGCTCTATTACAAAACTGCTTATGAATCCCTTCATATTTTCATTTATTATCGAAATATTTAGCTGATAATTCTCAAGAATAAATGACCTTTCCCTATATTGATGAATTATTTGATCAATTAAAGGGGGAAAGTTGGTTTTCAAAAATTGAACTTTGGCCGAGTTATCATTAGCTGATGGTTAGGTATTTTTATAACTTTATGATCTCTTCTAGAAGTAGGTATATCTGTCATGGAAATCATATGGTGCCATTAAACCTTCAAAAAAACTAATGTTGTTTTTATAGACTTTATGAACTAGGTGTTGCACTTATACCTTGATTCCATTATTGTGGTATTTATAGATGACATTCTAGTATTTTCAAAATCTAATGAATAACATGAGAATCATTTCAGTTTTTTTATAATCTTGATGAATAATCAATTTCAATATAAAATATCAAAATGTGAATTCTAGATCTTGGAAGTGATATTCTTAGGTCATATAGTTTCAAAACATGGATTGTTTAGTTGATCCTGAAAATATGAATGTTTTACTTCCATGGAAAGATCGATATAATGTCTTTGAGATACAAATCATCTTGGATCATGTAGATACTATAGATGGTTTGTGAAATAATTACCATAGCTTTCATTTCCATTGACTTATCTTACCACAATATGGGAGAAATTATTATGGGATGGAATGTGTCATACTTCCTTTGATGTGATTAAATGATTTCTTGCATCAAATCACGGTTTGATCTTTCTGGAATATGGTCAGGGAAATGTGGTGTACTTTGATTTTTCATGAGTAGGTATGAGATGTGTTCTTATGTAAGGTGATCATGTAATGGAATACAGATCCCACCATCTTCTCCGAGGAAAGAAGAATTATCCTATTAATGACATAGAACATACATCTGTCATGCATTCACTAATGTGTCAGAGAAACATAATTTTTTTGGGATAGGATTACTATCTACTATAATTGTAAGAGTTTGAGATATATCATTTCTTAGAAATACCTAAACCTCAAATAGGGGTGATTGGTGGAGTACCTCCAATTATCTAACTTTGAAATTGACACACCCATAATAAGGGAAACATTATTTCTATTTTTCTTAGTTGGAAATATACCACCAAAAAATATCTTAGGATAAAATGAGGATAAAAAATTAATGAGGCTATTGGATTAGTTATATCTAGATACAAGGAATGATTGATTGAGAATTTTTTGAACCAGTGTGTTTTTGACACCATATCTCCTTGAATCAATTCTTATGGAACTATAGCATGATGATGAGTTCAAGGTAATTAATGATTCATTTTATGGTGGGGATACCATTATCAATTGATCGATCTCTTCATAAAGAGTTATTTTCATTAGGGATTAATTTTTCATTCCATTATCCATCAATGTCTCAGTGATATTGTATTTTCATACTTACCCATGGGTCTTTCAAATTAGAACTGCAAAGAAGTATTTTGATATGAGATTCTAGTTATGGTGTCTAGGATTAAAGTGATACATAGATGATTTTGCATTACATTGATGTTACTACCAATAGATTAAGTCTAAGAAGCATAACCCGTTAGGATTTATTTATCCTCTTCTAGTGCTGGTGTGGAAATGGTAAGAGGCATCAATAAACATTTTCATATTCCCATAGAATCTTTGAAAGAAGAATTACATTTGGGTAGTGATTGATCAATTGAATAAGATGATGAACTTAATTCCAAACTTGGATTCCAAAAGATTTAGGAGTTTCATTACTTATATATGCATGAAACTATGAACTTTCATGGGGTTATGTATATTATCATTATAGATATTGATCCCAGGATAACCTCCAAGTTATGGAAGGGTCTCCAGCAAGTGACATGGACTTAGGTATCGTTGAGTAGAACTTAATATATGTAGATATATGGTTAGATAGAGTTTAATATTAAAATTATTTAGGATATAATACATGACAATGTATCATATTTTGAAGGATCATGGGGAATCCATCTAGGGATGTCCATGTTTTCTTACTACAAAACTTATCAGTATTCAATTATAATGGCATGTTTCAAGGATTGATATGGGCACAAATGTATATCTCCTATTTTCTAGACAAAGGTGTGAAAAGATTAAATTATGAGATCAGGTATTATCTAGGATAAATATGTGTTTATTCGTGTTATATTTCAATACTTCTTGAGAGCTCAATGTTGGAATAAATTTTATGTGGGCCGTAAGTGTTGTCCTCTGTAATTCTTGTTTGGTGGAGAAGATTTTTTGAAAGTATCAATTTAGTTGTGTCATCGCCAGCTTGGGAAGCCGGGAAAGATGGATTTGAGATATATTGAACCATTCATGATAAATGAATGAGTTGGGATGGTGTATTATCATTTGGATTTTCTATCTTAGTCCACTAAGATTCATTATGTGATTTAGATATCTCTATTAAGAGATATCACAATGATTAATACCATGTAATGAATTGGTAGAATGTTTTTTTAGAACTATATGTATCGATGTCTGAGGAGAAATTGAAAATAATTGACTCCCAAATGAAGTATCTATCTGGGAAATCAATTCCATTTTTTAAAGAGTTATAAAAATATGAATCAGATTCTCTCGAGACTTGGGAGCATGAACTTTCTATATGGAAAAAATGACCTCATATCTTCTCACACCATTACAATTATTCTTGAATTTCTAGGGATAAAAAGTCATATAATGATATATTTTTCACATCCTATTTGAGTTATGTCTATATTTTTTGTTGTAAGAGGTTCCATTCTAGTTTTAATAGGTGCAGGAGGTAGCTTAATGGATTTTATTGGTTTCTTGACCCTAATATTGGCTCCAGATGGCCATGAGATAGCTGGTGGATTTATACGTATAAAATTTTGGCTGCAAAGTCCAGTGACTAGTCATAACTAGTGGGGAGCCTAGGCTATATGCATTCTTCCTGTAGACACCAACCATTCAGTAGTGTTTTGGTAGACTTTTTACTTATGGTTTTTTATAATTTAATGAAATTACTATTAATATATTAATACTTACCCCCCACACTAAATTATAAAATTGATATTACTGAGGCTTCTATTTAGAGTTCTCTAGTCCCTTTATCATCTCAGATTGGAATTTTTATCTTAGTTGAATTCACTATATTCAAATTGGTAAGTTTGATTCTATATCATGAATTCTTCCTTATTATATTTCTTTGGTATCATATATATGCTGTGTTGATCTAATATATTAGTTGTGTGATTTTTCCTTCCTTGTTTCTCATTTATCCATTTTGAGGTTGGTTCATGGAAGATGGATCTTTTTCGTTGTGGTGAAACTCTTGTGTTTTACAAGGTATTTGATCTCTTTTCTTCTCTTCCAAACATGCGATAAATGATTATAAATTATATGTTATGGAATTATTATTTTGGTACAACTATTGTAATCTCTTTTTATCCTTTTCCTCTTGGTATGTGGATCCAATTTTCTCATTATGCTAAAAATGTGTAGAAGTATGTGATTTCATATAAATTTTTTGTTTAATGAATTTTATGTTTTCATTGGTTTCAAAACTTTTTTATAAATAGTTATTGGTATGGTATCAAATTTATTAAATTCATGTTTAATTTATTTTATTATAAAATGGATATCCCTTGAAAAGTGATAAAATAAGGATTATTTCTAAGCAGTGATGCTTTGTTTATGAAAATTGTATTTCAAAGAAAGGGCTTGGTAATGAGAAAAGGGACATGAAATTGTTTCATAAATTTAGATAACCCCTTTGAAATGTTCTAATAAGCATACTACATAGAATCCTTGGGTTCTTAGTATGAATTTTGTTATCGAGATTTTTCATTAATTTATCAGGGGGAATTACACATTAGGGTATTCCTATTCACCTTTAGTGGGAATTATGGGGATTGATTTATATGACATCATCAATATGGATTATACAATAGGGAATTCCTCATATCCTTTGAAGGCTATAATGAGGATAGGTTTATTACATAATATTCATTATTAATCATTAAAAGAGAAACATATATGATCTCATATTATGTTATCCCTAGAGTACATTCCATTATGCTCGGTTGTGGAATATATTTTTTATGAATGATTTTAAAAATAGAAAATGGTTTATTTTATATTTTGTGAGAAATATTTATGTTATATTTTTATCATATAATAAAAATGTTTAATCTCCAGTATTTTGAAATAAATTTGGAATTTTTTTATCATGAAATGTTTTCCTTGAATTTCATCATATCATGATTTATCTAACAAAGAATTATTATATAAATCTTGGTGAGATCCTGCTAGGATTTCTTCTCTCATAGACAATATATAAGCTCAGGTGCGTGTAGATGTGTTTATTATTTCAAAAAGGTTGAGGCACGACAATACGGTGATGGGTTTCATGGTTAGTTGGGCATGGGTATTTGGGGGTGAAATAATGGGATGTTTCCAGTCCATAACATGGATTATCTATCATCAGTTTTGAGTACTCTAGGTTTTTTAAAGTTTATATAAATTGGTTTGGCATGTTTGGACATTGATTCCTCACTAACCTTATTATATTTGTTTTATGGAATATTTTATTATTTCTTTTTACACTCTTGTACATGTATTCCATGTTAGTTGTATTAATTGATTTTTGGGAAAAATTATTCCCAAATGTTGTTCTTGATACATGACTTCTTTTTAATAGCCCATGGGGATTAAAAATTTCATTTGGTCTCTATAACATATTAGTTCATGTTCTTTGATTGATGGGTGATCTTGGACTATTTATGAAAAAAATAATGAATTGTATAAGTCATGTTTTAAAAGGGAAACTCTTCTTAGTTTATTTTTTTGAAAATGTTATTTACAAAGTTTAAACACTTTTAAAAATCAACAACCATATTAAAAACATTGATGTAAATTAAATTTACTCACATTTGAAACACCCAAAAATATCACCAATAGTTTAAACATCAAATTATTTAAACACTAAATGTAGTATATCACTATGAAAAAAATCATCATCTGAATTTAAACCCATTAATATAAAACTATTTTCACTACTTTTGACAGCTATAATGTTTTATAAACTATTCAAACATTAAACATATAAAACAATCTCATCAACATAAGACTAAATATTAAGAAAATCATTGATATTGATATAAATGTACATGTGAGTAATTTTAAAAAATGACATTACCCCTAAAATAGTATTCATGAAAATAATCATTAATTTATTAGTTTAAAATAATTAATTAAAGTTTTTCACATATAACATTTATAAGATAATGTAAAAAACACATATCCTAATACACCACAAACTAAATGTTTCTAGAATAAATTCAAAAAATTATCTCTTATATGATCCCTACAACACTTATTTAGTTTCATAATATTTCACATGTTACATTTAAGTGAATATAGAACTCAAAAAATGACTCCTACTAAATAGTTGGACATGCCATAGTAACATGATATTCCAATATAAAATGGATGATCAGTCCTTTTTATGGGTTACTTCTCGAGCCTTAAAAATCCTGTCATCTATCTTCATAATCATTGAAATCCTAAACACTACTTTGATAGCACTTGTGATGACCAAATCATCCAATGACATGGACCTGATCATTAGTGATCCCAAGAGTATATCCCAATATACAAGGGTATGTGAATATCACTGTGTATTAATTTATCATTGGGTAATGGTTTTTCTACTTATAATATTAAATTGGGTCAATGTCAGACTGTAATAAAAATATAGAGTGTCCCGTCTATATATTTGATATTTGGAAAATTAAAATCAACACTTGTTTTCTTAAGGGAGTACATGTATTCTAACATTAACTAGTATATTTAAATAATGATATATATATATAACTCACTATAAATGTTTATGTGTAAAAAAATAAATGATAATATGAAAAAAATTCAATCACCACAAATATACATAATAATTTCTATAAATAAAAATAAGGGAAAAAGACTATAATATAAGAAAATAAAAAAGAATGGTTGATGAGAACAATAATCCTTGAGATGATGCTAGAAAGTTTTTATCTAATATCTCATGGAATCTGTATCATGTTAATGGAAAACTAGAATAATATAAATCCACATTAAATAAAATTAGTGATTGGAATACTTATTTGTATATAAAATGATAGAATGTAATGTAGCATGCACAGTAATGTGTGCATGTAGGGTGAGAGAATAAGAAACCATATTCACCACCAAGGACCTCAAATATCACTTGGAGAAAGGTAAGTGTATAACTTAGAACGTGACTACAAACTTTACATTTATAATAACAGAATATTTTTAATATACTATAATAAAATCATTTTAGCAATGTGAAATAATGAAATTAATATATCAATATTAACTATAACAAATAAATCCCTATAACAAGAGTGTATAAACCTATATATACCTAATTCGAGCATAGATTATAATTTGATAAAAGGATACATAGTAGTTAGAAACTTTTACGCATAGTACAATGTTGTAAACGTGCAATGATAATCCCTTGGTAAAGGGTTAGGTGTATACCAAGTATGGTAAATCTTATAGACAACCACTTTAGAAAAGGGAAAGGGTTTTTAATTTTAGAAAAATATTATATCCCATCCCATAAATTATAATATTAGTTGACACATTATGATCCCACACCATTTGTTTTACTATTGATGGGGTAACTTTCTTTAGGATTTTATAATAAGAACATACCCACATTCACAAACATAACATATCAAGGATATAATTTAATACATATGTACAACAAAAATTAACCCATTCCACAATAATATAACACATTCAAATTCTCAATACAATAATGTAGAAGACACACATTTATAAATAATTAATCATAATACTTTCATGATGTAATTCAATCATAAATAAATGATAAAAATGACAAGTATGAAAATAAATCAATAAAATATAACAAAGATAAAATTGTGATATACTAGGAATAAACAAAAAAAAGATTAAGACATGAAATAAATATAATAAATTTATATCATTTGTGAATCCAACCAAGGTATAATAGATTTCATAAGAAATAATAAGTAAAAATAATGGTCCGTGAGATATTAGAGTTCACAAAAAAGTAAATACGTAAAAAATAAATGTTTTAATGTAATGAAAACCATATTAGAAATAAAAATAGTATAAGTTGTTAAGAATGATCAATATCATCAAAATTATAATTTTTTATTACCCACCTATCGCTTAAAATCATCAAATATGGTAACACATTAAGCCACTAATATATACTTAAATAGTTTTTTTGTTACCCATAATTGATAGAAGATGGTTTGTATACATACTGAACACTTTTGGTTTATGATATAGTTTAAATAATAAATATGTTGTTTAATTTTCAATAAATAATAAAAAAAATGAAAGGGAGTATTTCAATAATAAATAGTTTATAAAATCATGGTTTTGTTCAAGAACCTATTTCCAAAACAACAATTTATTCAATTAAATACAACTTATACCCACATAACAAAGTGTGTTTTGAACCCCAATTTGTGCTTATTAAAAGTATAAATTACAATATCACAAATAGACACCCCTCAATCTTCCCTTCTTAAGGTAAAAATCATAATTTTAGGAAGATTGTCAATATTTTATCAATATAAGGTATGTGGCATAACCCTAACAAGAGCCAGAAAATATGTTATTTTTTATGCCATATAACTATAGAGATATTCCTTATAATAATTACAATAATGATCCATATCATTTAAATATTTTTAATAGTTTAATTATTTAATTATAAAATTCATCTTTAATAGAAACTAATATGTAAAATATATTTTCATACTTAATGAAATTTATGTAATTTTAAAATTCCGAAAGTTAATAAATAGTTTGGATAATAGTTACATGATCATTAATAATAAAAACAAATCATCTTAGAAAATGTTAATAAGAAGGTTATGAATGGTTTAAACAAAATAGCACATAAAACATATTATTATTTGACATGGAAACAATTGAAAATTAGTTACTAAAATTCATAAAGAAAACACCTTTTTATAATCTCAAAAAACTAATTAAAATTTTTAATTAATGTATTAAAAAACATCTAATAGACATATTATAAGAATAACCTAATTGAAAATAAATTTAGATGGTTGAGAAAACGTTCATATAGAATCTTCAGTGACCCAATTATACATTTTTGATGAATAAAAAACAAATTAAAAATTAAATTTACTGAATATAATAACTAATTTAATTTCAATAAAAGGAATCTCCTTATTAAAGTAATTGATAATTAATTAAGTCCTCTACCGACATCCTAAAAAATTATCCCAACACCTAAAAATTTAAAATCCCTAAAATTAATCATCCTTAAAATCTATAATTTAACCTATATCCATAGGATTATTAATAGGAGTCCATAGAACATAGTAATTGAAATCAAAATCACACTTAAAGGATTGAAAGAAACTATATCCAGGCTAGTTTTTATTGAAAGAAGATAAATCCCAAAGCCATGACTAGAATATTTCATACATTAGTCAATTAAAATTCTAAATCCAAGACTTGAGAACTAAAAATGGAGAATAAGAAAAATATTACCTCTCATAGACTTATTAGAACAATTTTGGAAACTCATAATCAACGGAAATAGGGGGAATACGATGAAGGAGGAGGAGTGTGACATAGATGTTGGGATCCCCTCACTACACATTTCACAATAGAATATAATTAATATATTTTATTTCTAATGACATTATAATATGATCATAAGTAATAATATAATATATATATCCTTACCATAATTTCACTATTAAAAAAATGTTAATAGCATACATATAACTTAATTTTAAAATAATACATAATTGTAGATATATATATATATATATATATATATATTTCTGTTAAAACAATTGTAACATCTTTAATATCATTCCTTATATAAATTCTAACATGTTAGTGTTAACACTAATAATAATGCATTTACCCATTGTAGTATAATAATGATACATCTATATGAATCTTGACAAATTAATAATAAAAATATAAGTATCATTCATTTCATAATATTTATGAAAATAATTTCTATAATATTTCTTGATAATCTAACCATTAAATTAATTATGTTAATAATAATAATCTAAATTTTTTATTAAATTAATTCTTTAGTGACAGTGTTAATTATTTATCATAACTCATTTATGATACAATCCTTAAATTTTTTTTATCAAAATATTTCTTTCATATTTAGGTTTATCAATTATTATATATACACAATACATATTTTTATGTATTTACCAAAATTAATAACAATCAATATTAAATTTATAGTATAAATATTTCCATAGATGTATTAAAATTGTGATATTTCATTTAAATTACAATTACATGAAAATAATAATAATAAAAATAATTTAAAAAATATAATAGAAAATCCAACCTAATTCATATGAGGAACACGGTACCCCACCATTGGGTGCCTTAGGGTCTATCTCTAAGACCCCATTCTTCGACATACACTAATTGATCAATGAGCCCTTATCTAGTAATCTATTCTACCTATAGCAACATGCTAGATATGGAACCTTAATCACAGTTATCCAAACTAAAAATGATTACAAAAACATCTTAATATTTGTAATACCATCCTATAATTCAACCTCAAAATTTGAAATTAAGGTCTGAAACACAAAGAGAAAAAAAATGCATGTTTTCATGATATAAATTACAATTTTAATTCAAAATTAATATATTAATTTATATATCAAGGAATTGGGTCATTATAGTTTACCAAATATAAATTCTTATAAAATTTGATTGTTAATCATGGGGTTCATGTTTTATATTGGCAACATAATAGATTTAATAAATGTGTGAACAACTTACATTTTAGTCCAAATCCTTAAAGTGACCCAGGGTGTGTGCCTGTGCTCTGTATTTCAAGTACCATAATACTCTTAAATGTATTTAAATAATTGCATGATTTTATGTTAAATATAACATCTTACCCTAGCTTAGCATTCAGGTTAAAAATTAAAAAAAGAAAATGATAAGGAATTGAATTTAGTTTAAATAAAATTAAAATAATATAAAAGTGGATAATTTTTTTTTAAAAAAAATGGGGTTATGAGAAATGTAAAAATAATTAAAATGGGAATTATCATTTTTTTATTATTTTTATGTCCTTTTCATTCCAATCCATTTTATTTTTTTATTTCTTATTTTTCCCATTTTTATAATTTTTCCTTATTTTTTTATTTTCTTCTTCTTTCCTTTATCTTTTTTTCTTTTCTTTTTCTTATCTCCCTCTCCTATCCCTTAGTGCATTACCCCTATAGCCCCACCATATGGTGCACCTCCTCCTCCTATTCTCCTCTTTCAGATACCTGCTACGACTTCATTTCTCATCCATTTTCAATGTCATTCTATTTTATAGTAAATCACTCTATATGGATAACGTTACACACCAAGAATTATAGGATCTCATCTAATATCCATCTCACAATCCATTAATGTAGGTTTCTACCCAAAACTGGGGTTGTCCTAAAATCATTTGTTTTAGGTAAAATGAATGATTGTCATGGAGAGTTGGATTATCAATGATTACTAAGTATAGTTTATTCTATATTTCCATCATATCAGTGATTCTTTTATATTGCATGATGTGCCACTCGTCAGTTTCTACCAGTGACATTCAATTTTTCATATTCCAATTTAATTAAATCACATGTCTTAACTATTTCAACCTTGTATGAGATATACATTATTGTTTAATTTGTTACACCATAATTGGATACCCCTTTGGGTGTATCCACATAATTGGTCAAATATCTATTGGCCCAGGGTAATTAATTTATTAATCACATGGGTTACATGACCCTTCTTTGGTTTATTTTTAAATCAAATAAATTATTTAAGGTAAATTGAACAATGAATTTTGGAGTTTTTTTGGGTTTTTTATTCCTAATTATACCCTTGTTTAAAATCATTACCTTGTGATTCCATTATAAAAGAGAAAGGTGAATTTTTTTATTTATCCTGATAATGTGTTTTGATTGTGACTATTATGCTTTAATGATCAGGAATTATGTAGATCTTTGTTTCTTAAATTATGTTGTTTCTATTATTAATGAATAATTTGTGATGTCTACTTCCTTGAAATCAAATTAAATTTAGGGCAGTGAGGCAACCTGAGTTTTGTATTAAAAACCACACATGTACTCTCCATTCCTGATTTCTTACGACACTCCATGTTGGGGAGGCGATATCTTAGGCCTTTCCAAATGGGGGTTTCCTTGGGTTTTCTATATTCTCTTGAGTGATACTAGTTCCTAAGGGATAACCAAGGATGGAACCATTGGGAAATTGAATACACCATGCCTCGGGTGATACTCGACCCCTGATATGCAATACCTAGTACAAACTCATGATAAAGTCATTCCTGAGTGATACATGGTCTTTTAGAAGATTTCCTTGGGAAAGCTCAGTGGTATTGGATAAATTGAAGGATTTACCATAGAGATACCTTTAGGACATGCTCAGACTCAAACTCTAAACTTTTATATAATCATAATTAAATTCCAAAAAATCTTTTTTTGTTGCATCTTTGAGTTCCTTGTGAAATGTGATATATTTCTATTTCCTTGAATCACACATTTTTGACACATAAATTAGATCCAAGATAAATCAGAATCTTGGGAGTGTGTTCCCTTTTTTCTGCCATCTTTTTTCTAGCCTTTTTATATATATACACATCCTTCTCTATACTGGTATATTATTCAAATTTCTAGATTAAGCCATTGTAGGTGGTATGGGATGGGTTCTATTAAGAACCCAGACTAAGTTATACATTTTAAATTTATTTACTTAATTGATTAGATTTATCATATATTGGCAAACAACTTTTGATCATAACTCAAAATGGAATGGTCTTGACACCATGGGTGCTAGCCTACTGAGATTATACCTCACTCCCTACTTGTGAACTGTTTGGTACCTGAGTAGAACTTATACATGTAGGTCAATATAATGGTAAGCGTGTTTCTTTCAGTTATTGAGTGTTACTTTCTACTTAGGTTGATGATTGCCGGTAGAGGATCGAGTCTTCCTCAAGATGTAGTTGTTTCACTTTGTGTAATTTTCATTACAGTTGGATAGCATGATTTTATTCTTGTATTCCATTATTTTATTTTAGTACAATCATCATAACATTACATTATTGTGTAGGTGGGTTTATTTATCAGCTTTCTCAATTTTCATTTATTTAGTAGAGATTAGTCAATTTATTTTTGTACAACTTGATTATTTATATTCTTATGAAATATGTTATAAAATATTTTTCTTCCATTGTGTATTACGTATTACCTATGAGGTCATATTCTCCACCAATGACACATTAAAAAGGCCCTTGTTAAAAGTTGGTAGCCTTTGGGATTTGGGGATTTGTGCTTGAGGTCACATGGCCAACCTGATTCGGAGAACCCTTCTAGTGGATCTTAGGACGAGGACATTACAAATTTGTATCAAAGGTTGTTTTAATTTGTCTTATTTTTTTGGGTTAGAAAAGGCATTAGGATATAGGAATTTTGAATATACCCTATTCTTGGATGTAGCTAAACCATGTATTGGGAAAACCCAAATTCCTAGGATGGGATTACAGTTATTGATTATTCTAATTATTGTTGATTTGATTTCACTATTGGTCGACACACTTGTTTTTTTATTGTTATTGATATTGGTATTATTGAGAATGTGGTTTATACCATTCCAACTCAATGATACAAGGGGAATTCATATAAATGCATGTTATTAGGAACCATAGGGATTAAAATTACAGACATATTTCCATTCCATATCTTCTTTTAGCGTGAATATGCTTGTTTTCATGTGAGTGATGTGGTTCCTAGTTGTAAAAATTTTATGTTACTATTTTTTAAATATAATTTTCTTGTAGTTTGTTAAATTGTAACTTGAATTTTCCTCATAAATATGTGATAGACCTCATTTTAGTGCTCCTTATATGTTTTATCATCCTTATCTAGTCCCGTCTCTTGGAGAGGGATATCATTTGTGAAGTGATCAAAGGAAAGATATGTACCTACAATATTTATTGAATCTTTACCTATTTTCATCAACTTCTATGTTTTTCTATGTAAAGGTTTGTTTTAGATATTGTAAACCAAATCCTCCTTGATGCCTTAATGTAATACATCAGGAATGTGTTTATGCGAACATTCCAGAGATGGTCAGTCGCAAACAACCATAAGTGACCATTATAGTTCCTCCTATATTGTTACCTATAGTGCCAACCATATTGCATCTTGTGGTACCAATTCCGACTGATCTTCTGATGGGCCCTGACACTAAATTCAGGTATAGCCTCAGGTTTATGCAGTCAGTTCTGAATGTACTCCGACCTCCCCATTTACAGAAGATCTTACATGAGATTTTATATAGCAGCACCCTACCACCTTCTTAGGGGGTGGTGGTCTGCATGATACGGAGTCATGCATATAATCCAGGAAGTCTATCTTCGACCATCTTGAGATACTTCCAAAGTAGAGTTTCAAACATGCAGTCTATATGCTTCATTACTCTATGAAGCGTTGGTGAGATACTATTTCTCAGGCAGAGTAGACTAGAGATATGGTTTACAAAGACTTCCAAATAGATTTATTTGATTAATTATTTCCACAGATATTGAGATATGATTATTATAGAAAATTATTACACATTTAGTGGGGCACTATAATAGTGTTAGAGTATTCTACTCATTTCATAGATCTTCAACGTTTTCTCCACCTCTGACTGGTGACACATAGAAAACTGCAAGACACGTTGAATATGAAATCAGATATACCATCCACTCATAGGATAATTTCATTCATTTGGAAATGGTTATAGAGATCATGAATCATTCCCTAATTTTGTAAAGAAGTGTCAGGGAAGCGAAAACTGTGAGCCTAGGTTGTTCAGTTCCATGACAAGGTGATAGTTCTTCATGTAGTTGGAATGGATTATTTAAGGGTTAACATAGGTAAAATGAATGCTAGATGAAACGTACTAACAAAATTATAATATTTCATCAGTGCAGCATGATCATCTTTAAGAATCCCCAGTGCATGAGGAACCCAATGGAGTGCCAGGATTTGACAAGATGGGTCACCATCATTATTACTTCCTTTATTTCTCATCTACATCTAGTAGAAGATGGTCCATACCTGTAACTCTATCAGTTATTGGATTTATGAATCCACAATATGATGTAAGTTATTTTTCCATGGGACGGTCAGGTCGAGGTAATGGTGGAGGCCGTTGTCAGAGAAATCAAGTTCCAGACTATTAGTGTCCGTAGAGCGGACCTGCTCAGGCTAGTCAGGTAGCATCTTAGGGATGTGGTTCATATCTTATTTACGTAGTGAAACCATCACTAGAGGAGTATAGTGTAATACCATCAAGGGTTATAGGTACTATTCTAGTAGCATATACCTTTGTTTCTACCCTTTTGATACTGGTGTATCACATTCCTTTTTATCTGCTGCTATTGTTGAGAGACTTAGTTTTACAATCGTGAACCTTTTCGGCAACATGTCTCTCGATACTTGGCTAGGGGTCAGGATAGAGGGCATAAACTAGTTTTAAGATCCCCCATTTATATAGTTGGGTACAATTTCCGTTGTAATCTTTACATCCTCAATATGAATGGCATCAAAGTCATTATTGGTATGAGATTGATCACTCAATTTTGCACCGAAGTGGATTTCTATCATCATTGGGTGTCCTTTACATCCAATGAGGGTGACACGTGTCTTCAAAAAGGAGAATGGGATATACAGGTAGATCATACTAGATTGAAATGTGTAGGGCTTGGAAGAGTGATAGCTCAATCAGCGAGTCTCTTCCTGAGTGATTATGGAACACAGCTAGTGGAATTCCCTTCCACTGTGGATCGATTCAGGGATGTCTTCCCTGACAATTTCTCCAGCTTACCTCCCATGAGGGTTGTGGAGTTCACAATAGACCTAGAGTTAGGTGTAGTACTAGTGTCTATTCCTCTATATAGTTTGTCACCTACTGAGTTACGTGAACTCAAAAAGAATTTTGGAGACCTTGACACTAAGGGTTTCATCAGACTCTATCACATCACAGTAGGGTTCACCGGATCTTTTCACAACAAAGGTGGATGGTGCCATCGTATTTTGTATATATTATCATTTACTCAACTATATTATGGTAAGGAATCATTATCCATTTCCTCATATAGATAACCTCTTCAAATAACTCTAAGGAGAAACTGTTTTATCCCAGATTGATCTCAGGTCGGGATATCACCTGGTGCATGTGCAGTCGTTTTACAAACCACGTATAATGTTTTTGTGAAGGTATGACTTGTAAGAGTATCTGGATATGTGATTCGACCTCAAAAATGTGTCGGTTGTCTTCATGGATCTGATAAATTGAGGTTTTCACCCATACCTTGATTCTTTTTTGGAGGTTTTTGTTGAAAAAATCTTGGTGTATTCAAATTCCATACATGAACTTGCAACCCATCTTGAGATCATGCTAAGTACACCGAGAGAGAACAAACTATATAAAAAGATAAAAAATTTCCCCTTCTAGATTGATAAGGATCACTTCTTGGGTCTTATAATTTCTAAGGAAGACATATCAGTTGACCCAGAAAAAGGGGATTTTTTTAGTTTCATGGGAGAATCCCAATTTTTTTTGACATATATAGTTTCTTGGGGAATTCATTCTATTGCATGCATTTCATCCTAGATTTCTCCCACTTAGCAGCACCTCTTACGACCCTGACTAAGAAGGGTGTGAAATTTATCTAGTAAAAAGCTTGGGAAAAATATTTTAAGGATTTATGGGGAAGATTAACCACATATACGATCTTGATTCATCCAGATCCCGGTAGAAGCTATACTATTTACATTGATTCTTTAGGAATCGAATTGGAGAATTTTTGATGTAGGGTGATTGAGTCATGGCATATAGATCCTATCAGATGAGATATCATGAGAAAAACTACCCTACACAAGAACTTGAGTTAGATGTTATGGTTCATGATTTTTTCTTCTGGAGACACTTCTATTTTAATGAGATATTTTTTTGTTTACACCGACCATAACAGATTGAAACATATCTCCACACGTAGAGAATTGAATTTATGGAACTATACATGGGTTGAATACCTACCGCCATTTAATTTTGATATTTCTTATCCCCTTGGAAAGGTAAATGTTGTGGCTAATTCTTTATGCCAAAAAACAAAGACACAAGACATCCAAGCACCTTTTAGTGAGTGGAAGATGATGAATTTTTTTTTGGAGATGAATCCATAGCATTAAGAAAAGCGAAGATAGTCAGTTTTAATAGATTTTACAGTGACATAATCTCTTATGGAATGATTCTAAATGTATCATTTATCTATACCAATGGATTCATTTTTTGGGAAAGAATTAGAGGAGTGAATCCTCCTCCTGGTTGGTTTGTTGATGGGAGTGATAATTTGCTTTATCGTGGCCGAATATGGATACCTTAAGATATGTGGTATGAAATGATAGAGGAATATCATACCTCAATTTTATAATTCATCTTGGACATACTAATATTCAAAAACAAATGTGTTTTTAATACTAGTGTCTGGGTATGAAGAAGCAGATAACAGGTCTCATCAATCGGTGCTCCACCTGTCAGCAGGTGAAGGTAGAGCACCAAGGACCTTCTGGAATTCTACAGGCTCAATCGATTCATGAGTAGAATTGTAATGAAATCCCCATGTATTTTATTACAAAGCTGCCAATATCACCTCAAGGTTGCGATGCATTATGGGTGATTGTCGATAGATTGACCAAAGTCATGCACTTTCTACCTATTTGGGAGACCACCTCTATTATTGAGTTTGGAAGATTATATATCAGGGAGATAGTGTGACATCATGGAGTACCAAGTTATTTTTTCTTGTAAAGAGATGATAAATTTACTTCATGGTTCTAGAAAGGGTTGCAGAAATTATTGGCTTCACAAGTACTCTTGAGTACTACATATCACCCTTAGAGTGATGGGAAGTCTGAGTGGACCATACGAGTGTTAGAGGATTCTGATACGAGTACGTATCCTTGATTTTGGTGGTTCATGAGAGAAACATTTTCCACTTGTTGAGTTTACCTATAAAAACAAATTTTAAGAGACAATTCAAATGGATCCGTATGAGGCCCCATATGGTGGACTGTTCCATTCACCTTTATGATGGTTCGAAGTAGGAGAGGCCACACTATTGGGCCCATACCTCCTTCTGGTGACATATGAGTAGGTTTAGCTAATTCAGAAGAATTTTACTACAGCCTACTCTATAAAAAAATTGTATACCAATCATCCCTATAGTCCACTCATGTTTGTGGTGGGACATAGATTCTTTCTGTGTGTTTCGCCAAGGTTGGGTTAGAGGCAGATTAGGTGATACAGATGTTATAACCGAGATACATTTATCCGTTCGAGATAGAAGAGAGAGTTAGGCTGGTAGAATATCATTTACTGTTACCTCATTGGTACTGTGGAATGCATTATGTCTTCTATATATCTCAGATTCAATTGTATAATCTAGAACCATCTCATTTGTTTGATCCAAATGACATAGATCTCGAAGCAGATTCATTTTTATGAAGAGTTCGATCCGTATTTTCGATCAAAGACTGAAGGATCTATAGGGTAGGTCAACACCTCTAGTCTGGGTGATATAGTAGCATGGGTTTGTTCAGGATGAGACTGAGGAGTGGGAGACTGATGAGTGTGCTCAATGGATGAAGTTTTTCTTAAATGAAATTGCACTACCCTCAAATGGGAAAATCCAGGATGAGTTTTCTTAAGGAGGGAAGGTTGTAAAATCCTAGATCTAATCAAGGTATGAACCATTTAAAATTTTAGTCCAAATCCTTAAACAGACCTAGGACACACACCTGCTTACCCTATTACAGGTCCCGAGCAGCTATTAAAATTATTTAAATAATTACATGAGTTTCATGGAAAATATTACATCATTCCCTACCGTTGTGTTTAGTTTAAACATAATAAAAATAAAATGAAAAAGAATAGAAAGGAATTTAAATGAAATTAAAAGAATGTAAAAAAGGGATAAAAATAAATTTTAAAATAAAATAAAAAGGGGGTTATTAGAAAAGTAAAAATAATTAAAATTGAATTAGACCATTTTTATTATTTTTAATTTTTTCTTTCCCATCCCTTTTATTTTATTTATTTCTTATTTATTTTCCCATTTTTATAATTTTTTCATTATTTTATTATCTTTATTTTTCTTTTTGTTTTCTCTTTTCTTTCTTGTTTTTTTTTCTCTCTCTCCCTCTCCTCTCTCTTGTTGTATCGCCCCTATAGTTCCCCCATGTGGTGTGCCTCCTCCACCTGTCCTCCTTAGGGTGCCTGTTGAAACTCCATTTTTCATCCATTTTCAACATCATTTGGTGAACAATATAGGTATCAGTATGGATATTGTTAAGGCTCAAGAATCCTAGGATCTCATCCACTATCCATTGCACAATCTTTCACAGAAGGGTTTTACCCAAAATTGGGGTTATTCTAAAATAAAATGTTTTCTTCCATTTTTGGTCAAATCAAATATAATAGTGGATCATAGGATCCTCTAAATTTACAAGGTAGGGTGTATATGATCTTTCCCATCATTTCGTTTCACCATTTAGATCACACATTGTACCACTTGTCGTTGCCTAGTAGTGGCATTAAATTTTTCCTATTCTAATTTAATTAAATTACTTGGAATGACTATTGCAACCTTATTTGAGATAAAACATCTTGTTTAATTTGTTGCAACATCATTGGATACCCCTTTGGTTTTGTCAACATTTTTGTTCAAATTTCTCATTTACCTCAAAAAATTAATTTATTAATTTCATGTGTTGCACAACCCCTCTTTGGTTGAGTTTAAAATAAAATAAATTAATTCAAATAAATTGAACCATGAATTTTGGAGTTTTTTGGTTGTTTATAAAAAATAATTCCCTTGTTTAAATGTCTTACAATGTTATTCCATTATAAAATAGAAAAATGATTTTTTATGATTTTGCAGATAAAGTGTTTTTACAGTGACTGTTCGGATTGAATAATTCCTAAGTATTCAGATCTTTGTTGCTTAAATAGTTTTGTTGGAATTATAAATGCATAATATGTGATATATTATTCCATGAAATATAAATAAATTCCGGGCGGCGAGACAATGTGAACTCAATATTAAAACCCACACATGGATTCTCCATTCCTGATTGGTTTCCACACTATGCCCCTTGGAGGTGATGTATTAGGCTTTTTTTAACACCCCGAGCTTCCACGATACGCTTCTCTTTCAATAATACAATAGCTTGCATTGTACGCAAGTTCGAGATTCTAACACACCGCGACCAATCAAAGTAGCATTATGAATAGTAATACCCAATTTTTGAAATAATATTAATTTTATATTTCAAAATGGACTTCATTTTTGGATTCGGAATATCGAAATTAGCATATGTTGATTTTTTGGTATTTTTCTGAGAACTTCCAATTTTTTATGAATAGTGCAAAATACTTAAAAACAACATTTTTAATCCAAATAATTTATAGTGATAAATTATACTATTGATTGGTTCTAAATTATAATGAAAATATTTTTTTTACCATTTTATCCAATGGTGGTCATTAGAATTAATTTCTCTTTGAAATTGGACATAAACAATTGTCAATCTTTTGATATATATTGTTTCATAAAAACACGCTATTTGTTGTGACAGTGGGAATTAATTATAAAATTAATTAATGAAAATTATATGTTTGGAATTTTTTAAAATAGAAATCATTTTTGAATTCGGAATATCAATTATAGCTTAGGGTAAAATTTTGGCATTGTTCTGAAAAACATCAATTTTTGATGAACAGTGAAACCACTAAGTGGTAGTTAAAAAACTGATTTTTTGTTTAAATGAAACATTACCACTTCTGTGATTTGATTTTCAAAAATCTGACATACATGGTTGTCATTAGGATGTAAAATTTGGTTCAATGGGATTAAAATAATTTTTGGTGAATAGTAACTTTTATGTTTTATTAATCGCGATTAAAGGTAATTAGTGTAATTTAAGGTAAAGATAATGTTATAAAAATATGAAAAAACCTTACACTTGTCCTACACTTATTGGATGAGTCATGACCGACCAAGACAATCCATGGGTAAACTTGGGGACCCCATGGAACCACTTTTGTAGGAAAATGACATTAAAAACTTTTTATTTAATGTTAAAATAAAAATGTCACAAACATGAGTTGTTTTACTAAAACAATTTATAAATGTGGTTATACAAGTCATATATTTGACTATAAATATTCCTTAGAAATCTAAAAATATTTCCTACATCATGATAATTTTTTTATATTTTGTAGACATAAATAACTTAAATTATTTATGACACCATGATGATGTAGCGATTACCTCATTAATTAACGATTTAAATAAAATGAAAAGATAATGTAAAATCTAAGACATACACTTGTCAAAAACCTGTTGGATGGGTATATTTAGAACTCATATCACCTTAGCCTCGAAATATATAAGTGTGGGACCTTTAAAATCCGAAACTCATTATATAATAAAGTAACATTTCATGACTTTCCAAGAGTGCCCCTCCCCTCCTCTTATAAAAGGCCCCCACCACTACCACCTTACCCACACCTCTCAAGCCTTTGGCTCGGCCAAACCATGGCCATTTTGTCTCTTCACATCCAACTATTACTCCTAGAAGCTTCACATTGGGCTGAAGTCTTCCCAAGGAAGCTTTTGAGCTCAAATCAAAAAGAGGTACCCATTTTAAAGGTAGTGTTCTCCCTTGTGTTCTTATGTCTTAATTTGCTTCTCCAAACCCCTAAACTATTTTTATTCATTTCTTTTGTAATAGAACCAGTATCCTGAATGTACTAGGATGTTGTTATAAGAAGGATTCGAGCTACACTTACACACACATACATCTAATGGTTAAAGAACATACTGTTTCTGTGGATGGAAATTTCTGCCTCACGAAACGATGATTGTTCAACACTAATATAACACCTTCAAAGGTGGAAATTAAGACATAACTATATTTAAATATGATATATAATATGGTTATTTTTTACTTAAGCATCTGTATTTTTCATTTATCGCATACGTTTATGGTTTCCATTATGGGTAAATGCGATATTTTCATTTGAGGAAGTGCGGACTACCGCCCCCTCAAAGTGATTTGAATCGTTAATGCCACATGTGGGATGTATAAAGGATGGAGTAAATGGTATTATACATTATATTACACTGAAATTATAGTATAACTTTATATAATTATAATTTCATTCCACTAAATATAAAATAGAAATGAAAGTAGCGTTCATGCGTACTTACGGCTTACCATCTCCATGAGCGATGCATTTCATTTCTTACCTCTATATGTTATGTAATATTATAAATGAATGTATATACTGTATATATATGATGTATATGATATCTACATCATGAATATAATTATGTATATAATGTATAATTCACCACATGAACAACTTGTAATTATAAGATGTTTATTTTTGACTCAAGTACCAAAGATCGACCAAATGACCGTTATTAACTTAAATAATTACATAATGTTCATAACATGGTAATCAGTGATATAAAAGGAATAATGAACATGGAAATGTTTCTTAAGAAAATAGAAAATAACTCTAGTTTATTATTCAGGAGGTTAAAGAATGTTCGAGTCAAGTCGGATACGAGGTAAGGGATCTTCTTAACCCAATTTTCATTGTTTGGGTTAATATCCTACTTTCAAATTATGTCATGATATTATTATGTCCTATATTGTATTTTTACTTTATTTATGTGTACTTATAGTTAATACACATAATAGATATATTTTATTTAAAAAAAATATTTTTTTAAGGGAATTTCTTAACCCAATTTCCGTTCTTTGGGTTAATCTCCTACTTTCAAATTATGTCATGATATTATTATTTCCTATCCTGTATTTGTACTTTCCTTATGTGTACTTATAGTAAATACACATAATAGATCTATTTTATTTTAAAAATGATCTTTGTAAGGACTTCGTATCAATATCCTTTTATTGAGGCATATTTGGTTTTATACACAACTTTCATATATACAATGTATAAACCCCTTTGACTTTTACTTTTATTCGAAATGAATCTCTTTATATGAAGCATTTTTACTAAACAACAGAAGGAATGTTTTTTCTTACGTATGCGGCGGCAACGACTTCTTCGCCACCGTGACTATTATATGAGTTTTGGCTTCCTCTATAAGCCATAACTTTTTTTTAAAAGAAAAATAAATACCATGTTTTACTTTTCTTTTATTTTGGTATTGAAAATGGTTTTGATAAAGTTTTTATTATATAAATGTATTGTATTGATTGATGTGTGGAAATCTTATGTTTCCTTTATGCACATTTTATGTGATACAATTATGTTATGGTTTATGATATGTTTAAACCTGTTCATATGAGGAATGCATTGGACTTAATAAGTGATGGGTGGAGCCCTCTATATCTCCTCGGTGCATCGGTAGGTCTCATGAGACAAACTAGTGTCTTGGCATGAGGCCTTGACAAAATCTTATTTGTAGTCTTGGCACGAGGCCTTGGCTACGTGGTTATGATAGTATGGCATTATGCATTCCATCATTATGAAAGTGGTTATTGATATTTCATGTGATTATTTGACCAGTAGAATATCCATGTGAATAAGTAAATGACATTATTTCATTTTACTTTTGCCATATTATTTTGAAGTTAATGTTTAAAAGGATTTTTTAGTTATAAATTTCCTTAAATGTTTATATTTATTTATGAAAGCTTCCGCTATATTGTTATCCTTACTGAGCATCTGAGCTCACCCCTTTCAATGTTTTAATTTTTCCAGGATGTGAAGAAGTATTTTAGGAATGACCTATAGGGATAGTCTAAAGGGGATATGAGTGTGGAAAATGGAGACTATGTTATTGTAGTTTTTTTTACATTATGATGTAATGTAAGACTTATGAATGTATCTAGTGTTTCCAAAGCTACTAAACTAATCGGTCTTTAGAGACATGATCTTTTGTGATCATTCCAATGTTACGAAGTAATGCACCGACTCTGGGTAACTGGGGTCGAAGCGTTACAGTTGGTATCAGAGGCAGTTTAGTACTAACCTTAGAAGCTATATTTAGATAAACTATGATTAGAGCACATAGGCCTAAAATAGACTTTGAGGATTAGTATAGAAGAACTTCCTAGAATTTTGGTATTATAGATATTTTGTGATTTTTTCGAGCAATACATCCCTGTCTGGATACGAGCTAGTAGAGGCAGCTCTGGCATAGATGTACCTAGGGGTAAAACCCGAAAACACTGCTTTGAGCTAGACTCGAACGGGAACTGGTGAACAACAATGGGCCTTGTTGCACTCTTGGTTATGACACTCCTGGGGGATATGCTTAAGATAATTATCTTTTTTCTTTACAAACCTCTATGAAGGGTTATGAGTATATAATTACCCAAAGAAATTTTTTTATGATTATCGATTATATCCATAAATAGTTCAATTAATGCTAAGTGTTTTACTAGTATGGAATTATTTATTTTGATTCATAAACTAATCTAGTTTATGCCATTGTTTTGAAATGGTGCCTAGTGGAAGGAATGGAAACCAAATCAATGCACGCACTCCGTGTAGGGATTTCCCTCCTATTCAAGATAATTATTGTGGAGCTGGAGATACAACTAGTGCTGATCAACTTATTACCATACTGGGACAACTCACTCAGGTTATGAATAATAACCTTACTCATATGGAGCACCCTGATCCGCAATGTGGAGGATCAATGTTAGACCGCTTCATGAGGCAACAACCGCAAAAATTTAATGGGGGTACAAATACATTAGTAGCTGAGCAATGGAAAAACTCCTTAGAGAAAATATTCCACACCTTGGGGAGTAGTGAAAGGGAGAAAGTTGTCAGGGTAGTTTACCGCCTCACTGTAGATGTCGATCAATGGTGGTCGCTGATTCAAAATACAAAGGAAGATAATGAAGTATCAATTATGGAATGGAGGGAGTTCAAACATCTTTTCTTAGAAAAATAATTCCCTCGTGACCATCGAGCAGATATAAAAAGGCAATTTTTGAGTCTGAGACAAAAGGAGGATGAGAATGTTGCAAAGTATGAGGCTAACTTTAAAAGGTTAGTGTGGCATGCTGCAGATTATATACGTAACCCATGAATTAAGATTGATCGTTTCTTTAATGGGTTAAAACCATTTCTTCATCGAGCATTAGTCTCACAAACCTTCTTGTCGTACACAGATATTGTCTCATGTGCCATCAAGTCAGAAATGAATTCTATAAATCTTATGACAATAAATTAATGCAAGAGAATAAGAGAACGCTGGAACAAGAGATAGATAAATGGAAAAAGGGAAAGAAGTATTTTCCATTATGTGATAATTATGGGAAGAATCACCCTGGTACTTGCCTAAAAGGAATGGGAGTTTGTTATAAATGTCGAGAAAAAGGTCACCAGGTGCGTGATTGCAAGGGAAAGAAAGAGGATATCAATTTTTAATGCTACAATTCTAGGGAAATGGAGCATTATGCAAATGGATGTCCTAAGCGTCAGGAAAAATTACCTCAGAAAAGTCCAAGGGATCAAGGACAATCTTATGATGTTATTATAGTTGAAGTGGAATAATTAATGTATTGGTGCTTTTGGACTCAAGGATTATATTATGGTTATAAGAATAATGTGATATATATAAAGATTCTACTACAGTACTTTTTTATTTCATTATGGTTTTAATATGATTAAGGTAATAATATTTTTAGTAAATGACAATAAGAGAAACTTTACTTTGTTTGGGGAATCTAATGTTACAATTGATTTTGGAATTTTGAGACCTTTTAGAGAAAGTTTGGATGGAGGAATTTTGGATAACTATAAAGGTTAGAAAGGATTAAGTTGGACTTTGGAAAGTATGGTTTAAGGTTAAAACATTTATGAAGATAATTTTTGGAATACTATAGTTTTAGGAAAAGGACAAACTACAGGTTGGGGGATAACCTGTCGCGTCAGACAAAGCTGTAGGAATCGAACCCATAACCATAGTGCGACATGCCTTTATTACCTACCACTAGCCTACACGAAGTCCCTAGTTATTAAAAAAAGTTTTCCTAATCTAAATGGTATGTGTTAATATTTGGAACCTTATAAGATTATTATAAATAGAATATTTTTGAGTTCTATTTCCCTTTAGAGTGAAAGATGGTTTTGTGGTAAAAATTTATTAAAGAATGAAAGTCTACATGACAAGTATGTATATTCCCTTACATTCTTAGTGAATCTCCTAAATAAATTCCTCAAATTTATAAAAGGTAACTTAAAACAAAAACGTTGCCGGTTAACTTTTCCAATTGGGGATTCAATGACCATTTAACCAATAACAAGTTTGTGATTTTCTTATGGTTAACTTTCTC
The DNA here is from genome assembly GCA_963277665.1 of Viscum album. NCBI lineage: Eukaryota > Viridiplantae > Streptophyta > Magnoliopsida > Santalales > Viscaceae > Viscum > Viscum album. The sequence goes on along the minus strand of OY728137.1, from coordinate 29,484,824 downwards.
CTAATCCATTTTTCTACAAATCTCCATCAGACCTTGATGGTTTGTTTTTCTTCCATATCGATATTTTCATAGAATCCTAGTATGGGCAATCTCAGGTGACTTTGTACTTCTCTTTCTTTCTTTTAAAGTTATATTTTTATTAACCTTATTTCCGATCTGGGTTTTCCACAAAGGTATTTTCTATTTTCAACCTTTTATTTTCAAAGATAATTTTCAAATTGTGAGGACACAATTTATTGAAGGAGGGGAGAATGTAACACCCCGAGCTTTCACGATACGCTTCTCTTTCAATAATGCAATAGCTTGCATTGTACGCAAGTTCGAGATTCTAACACACTACGACCAATCAAAGTATCAAGTATGAATAGTAATACCCACCTTTTGAAATTATATAAATTTTATATTTCAAAATGGACTTCATTTTTGGATTCTGAATATCGAAATTAGCCTATGTTGAATTTTTGGTATTTTTCTGAGAACTTTCAATTTTTTATGAATAGTGAAAAATACTTAAAAATAACTTTTTTAATCCAAATAAATTATAGTGATAAATAATACTATTGAGTGGTTTTAAAGTATAATTAGAATATATTTTTACCATTTTATCCAATGGTGGTCATTAGAATTAATTTCACTTTGAAATTGGACATAAACAATTGTCAAACTTTTGATATATATTGTTTCATAAAAACATGCTATTTGTTGTGATAGCGGGAATTAATTATAAAATTAATTAATTAAACTTATATGTTTGGAATTTTTTAAAATATACATCATTTTTAAATTCAGAATATCAATTATAGCATAGGGTTAAATTTTTGCATTGTTCTGAAAAACTTCAATTTCTGATGAATAGTGAAACCACTATGTGGTAGTTAAAAAACTGATTTTTCGTTTAAATGAAACATTACCACTACTGTGATTTTATTTTCAAAAATATGACATACATGGTTTTCATTAGGAAGTAAAATTTGGTTCAATGGGATTAAAATGATTTTTGGTGAATAGTAACTTTTACGTTTAATTAATCGCGATTAAAGGTTATTAGTGTAATTTAAGGTAAAGATAATGTTATAAAAAATATAAAAATACCTTTAAACTTGTCCTACACTTATTGGATGAGTCATGGACGACCATGAAAATCCATGGGTCATCTTGGGGACCCCATGGATCCACTTTGGTAGGAAAATGACATTAAAAACTTTTTATTTAATGTTAAAATAAAAATGTCACAAACATGAGTTGTTTTACTAAAACAATTTTTAAATGGGGTTATACAAGTCATATTTTTGAATATAAATATTCATTATAAATATAAAAAGATTTTATACATCATGTTAATTTTTTATAATTTTTAGACATTATATATATTAAATTATTTATGACACCATGATGATGTAACGATTACCTCATTAATTAACGATTTACATAAAATGAAAAGATAATGTAAAATCTAAGACTTACACTTGTCAAAAACCTATTGTATGGGTAGATTTCGAACCCTTATCACTTTATACTCGAAATATATAAGTGTGTGACCTTTAAATCCGAAACTCATTATATAATAAAGTAACATTTCTTGACCTTCCAAGAGTGCCCCTCTTCTCCTCTTATAAAAGGCCCATGCCACTACCACCTTACCCACACCTCTCAAGCCTTTGGCTCGGCCAAACCCTGCCCATTTTGTCTCTCCACATCCCACTCTTTCTCATATAAGCCTCACTTTGTGAAAAAGTCGTCTCAAGGAAGCCTTTGATCTCAAATCAAAAAGAGTTACCCGTTTTAAAGGTAGTGTTCTCCCCTGTGTTCTTATGTTTTATTTTGCTTCTACAACCCCCTAAAATCTTTTTATTCATTTATTATGTAAAAACACCAATATCCTCAATATACTAGGATGTTTTTATAAGAAGGATTTGAGCTACACTTACATACACATACATATAATGATTAAAGAACATACTGTTTCTGTGGATGGAGAATTTCTACCTCATGAAACGATGATTTTTCAACACTCATATAACACCTTGAAAGGTGGACATTAAGATGTCACTATATTTACATATGATATATGATATGTTTATGTTTTACTTAAGCTTCTGTATTTTTCATTTATGTTATACCTTTATGGTTTCCATTATGGGTAAACGCGAAATTTTAATTTGAGGAAGTGCGGACTACCGCCCCCTCAAAGTGATTTGAATCATTAATGCCATATGTGGGATGTATAAAGGAAGGAGTAAATGGTATTATAAATTATATTACACTGTAATTATAGTATACCTTTATATAATTATAATTTCATTCCATTAAATATGAAATAGAAATGAAAGTAGCGTTCATGCGTACATACGGCTTACCGTCTCCATGAATGATGCATTTCATTTCTTACCACTAAATGTTATGTAATATTATAAATGAATGTACATACTGGATATATATTATGTATATGATATATATATTATGAATATAATTCTGGGTATAATGTATAATTCACCACATGAACAACTTGTAATTATAAGATGTTTATTTTTGACTCAAGTACCAAAGATCGAAAAAATGACAGTTATTAACTTAAATAATTACATAATGTTCATAACATGGTAATAAGTGATATAAAAGGAATAATGAACATGGAAAAGGTTGTTAGGAAAATAGAAATTAACTCTAGTTTATTATTCAGGTGGTTAAAGAACGTTCGAGTCAAGTCAGATATGACGTAAGAGAACTTCTTAACCCAATTTTCGTTCTTTGGGTTAATATCCTACTTTAAAATTATGTCATGATATTATTATGTCCTATCTTGTATTTTTACTTTATTTATGTGTACTTATAGTGAATACACATAATAGATATATTGTATTTTAAAAAATGATTTCTGTAAGGGAATTTCTTAACCCAATTTCCATTCTTTGGGTTAATCTCCTACTTTCAAATTATGTCATGATATTATTATGTCCTATACAGTATTTGTACTTTCTTTATGTGTACTTATAGTAAATACACATAATAGATCTATTTTATTTTAAAAATGATCTTTGTAAGGACTTCGTCTCAATATCCTTTCATTGAGGCATATTTGGTTTTATACACAACATTCATATATACGGTGTATAAACCCCTTTGACTTTTACTTTTATTCGAAAGGAATATTTTTATACGAAGCGTTTTTACTAAACGACAAAAGGAATGTTTTTTCCTACATAGGCGGCGACAATGACTTCTTTGCCGCCGTGACTATTATATGAGTTCCAGCTTCTTCTATAGGCCATAACTTAAAAAAAAATACCATGTTTTACTTTTATTTTATTTTCGTATTGAAAATGGTTTTGATAAATTTTTTATTATATTAATGTATTGTATTTATTGATGTGTGGAAATATGATGTTTCCTTTATGCCCATTTTATGTGATACAATTATGTTATGGTTTATGATATGTTTAAAACTATTCATATGAGGAATGCATTGGACTTAATAAGTGATGGGTGGAGCCCGCTATAGCTCCTCGATGCATCGGTAGGTCTCATGAGACAAACAAGTGTCTTGGCATGAGGCCTTGACAAAATCGTATTTTTAGTCTTGGAACGAGGCCTTGGCTACGTGGTTATGATAGTCTGGCATTATGAATTCCATCATTATTAAAGTGGTTATTGATATTGCATGTGATTATTCGACCAGTAGAATATCAACGTGAATAAGTAAATGGCATTATATCATTTTACTTTTGACATATTATTTTGAAGTTCATGTTTAAAAGGATTTTGTTTAGTTAAAAATTGCCTTAAATGTTTATGTTTATTTATGAATGCTTCTACTATATTGTTATCCTTACTGAGCATCTGAGCTCACCCATTTCAATGTTTTAATTTTTCCAGGATGTGAAGAAGTATTTTAGGAATAAACTGCTGGGATAGTCTGAAGGGGATATGAGTGTGGAAAATGGAGACTATGTTATTGTTGTTTTTTTACATTATGATGTAATGTAAGACTTATGAATGTATCTAGTGTTTCCAAGGCTACTAAACTAATTGGTCTTTCGAGACTTGATCTTTTGTGATAATTCCAATGTTACGAAGTAATGCACCTACTCTGGGTAACTGGGGTCGGGGCGTTACATTTTTGGATGAGGGTTTCCATTGGTTTTCTACATATTCATGAGTGATATAAAATCCCTAAGGGTAAATTGAGGAAGGAACCATTAGAAAAGTTTCTACACCTTTCCTTGGGTGATACTCAACCCCTAATGTGCGATACCTTGGAAAAAATCATGATAAAGACATGCCTTGAGCGATACTTGGTCTTTTAGAAGATTTACATGGATGGGCTTGGTAGAATTGGATAAATTGATTGTTTTTTCATAGTGATACCTTCAAGATGGGCAAAAACAATACCTCTAAACTTTAATATTATCATAATGAAATTGAATGAAATGTTTATATAATTATTGCTTGGTGTTCCTAGAGAATTGTGATACCTTTCTATTTCTTAGAATCACAACTAGTTGAAACATAAATTAGAACCAAGCTAAAGCACAAGCATGGGGGCATGTTCCCTTTTTTTCTTTATTCTGTTTTCTAGAATTTATATACATATATATATACATCCTGCTTTATACTGGTACCTTATTCAAATTTCCATCTTAGGACAAAGTAGGTGGTATGGGACAAGTGCTGTTGAGAACCCAGAACAAGTTATACTTGTTTTTATTTTATTTATTTAATTTCTTACATTTTTCAAATATTGGGACACTACTTTTGATCTCAAAAACAAATAGAACGGTCAAGAAATCATAAGTGCTAACCTAATAAGATTATATCTTACTCCCTACTCATGTAACCTTTAGTACCCAAGTAGTCTTTATGCTTGCAAGTCGGGATAATGGGAAGAATGCTGTTTCTGGTGCTCAGTTGTTTCATACTACATAGGATGTAAATTTTTGTTAGAGGACTGAGCCTTGTTTGAGATGAGATTGTTGCAGTTTGTGTCATTTTCATTATAGTTTATTATCATGCTTGTATTCTTGCTTTTAGTAATTTTATTTTAGTATTGACAACATATCATGACATTATTGTGTAGCTAGGTTAATTTATTAGCTTATGACCTTTTCATTTATTCAATTGGGATTATTATATTTATTTTACTTGAGTTTTATTATTTATATGATTCCAGTACTTGTTATAATTTTTTTTTCTTCTGTTGTGTATTACCTATTAAAAATGAGGGCATAGTCTCCCCCACAATCATGTTAAAAAGGCCCAAGCTGCTAGTTGACAACCTCTGGCATTCAGGGAGATTCCCTTTAGGTAATGTCTCCAACCAGGCTCGGAGCACCCTTCCAGTGGATCCTTAGATGGGGATGATACAATAGTAATCCCTCTTACATGATGTTAACAAGGTACTATACATGTAAACCTTCTTACTATGATACCATAATTAAACCATCTGTAAGGCTATGTCTATTTAGTGGAGTTTGGGTATATTACCAATCATTTCGTTGGGTTTTCTTTACTAAGATGAAATTGTTCCTCCTATATGATTGGTATTACACCTAATAACACAGTGAGAAAGCCCAAAGAAATATATGGTTACTCCTAGTTGAGGGACATGTGATGTACTCATATTTTTAGGTAAATAATACATGATGTATTCATCTGTATTAATGAATCATTACTCATATAATTGTGAATGTATGAGTTAGAATATAAGATATTGTTATGTTCTATGTCTCATGGATATGCTCAATATTTTTTACAAAGGGATTATATGAGTACGAAAGATGTATGAGATACATATGTTATAAGTTTATTTGGAGATATATTTGTTTGATAGATATCACACTAGATCTATTTTGTATATTGAGTATTATTGGTAATTTTCTTAGGGATGCTCTTTTATTAGGGATTTTAATTGGGAATTCATAATAATTTTCAATACTACAGAGGCCTATAGGGCCAAACAAAATGTTATATAAATGAGTATTTGTTTTTTATGAAGTGTTTGGTAAAAAACTGAGAGAGTTATTGGATATCTTATCCATGATAATTTTTAAGGATATTCAAAGAGTTTTGGGTATGGATTCACAAGTTATTACATACTATATACAATAGTGTAATATTTTCTAGAAATCTTCTATGATTTAGTATAAGTGAAATATTGATACGATATATTCCTTAGAGATTATATCACATGAAGTTATATATGTATAATTATTCGAGTGATATACTTGTGTTTTATATGATATTTATAAGAAACTTTGAGTGATATACCTAAAGTATACGAAAGTAAAAAGATATCACATTATAATATATGATTTATCACATTAATAACCATTTATATATTCAATATAAGAAATCATTTTTTTTGTTTAAACATCATTATATGATGTTTAAGGGAATATATATTCATCATAATTAATGTATCAACATTAAAAATCCATGGTCGGTTTGATTCAGTTGAAACCATGTACATTGAAAATTTCATAATACATGGAGTGTTTAAAAACAAATTCTATACAAAATCCTTGATCATCCAAGGATATGTATATAAAGAGTATGAAATTGATAGAAATGATGTGTGATTGATGTCTAATACCTATCCATTGATATACTATCCCTTAAAATTTTTAATACCTATATATTAGTATGAAATTTCAATAAATACTCCTAAAGAGTTTTCTGAATCATAATACACATGGGAACCTATTGAGATAAGAGTTTTTTATTTCTAATTTAGTTATCTTCATCATGAATCTTTTGTATAGATTACTTGGCTAAAAATGTTATATTTTTAATTATTATTATTATTATTATAAACCACTTGGGGGATGATAATTTGGGAATGAATTTTATTTTTTTATTTCACTGTATTTGGAAAAAATATTTTTCCATCGAAACTTAATACACATCTACTGCATAAAAAATTCATCACTCTATGAAATTTCTAAAAAACATTATTTATAAGTTTCCTAATCACACATTTATTAGAAATCAATTTTCTCCCTTATGTTAATGTTCTTAATTTTTTTGGAGAATTTATTTCCCAATATAATTAAAATTTCAATCATCATAAGATTCATTTTTTTAATATTTTTATCAATGTTAAACAAGGATAATTTTTTACTTTTTATATTTTCATGGATGATGAAGATGATATAGACAACCCAAGAAAATATTGGAGGAAAAAGAGAAAAAAAATTGATTGGTTTAAATGATATAATGTGTTAAAAATCTATTTATTGGATATTTATAAACTAATGAGACAAAGATTTAGTGAAGAAAATAATTATCTTAAGAGATGTTACTTCCATAAAATTTTGTAATCCTAATTTCCTCATATAGAGGTCTAAAAAACAGAATCATTAGTGAGACTCAAAATAGTTGACAATAGTAATGTAGATATATCACATGATATAAAATGTGAATTACTACTAATATATTTAATAGATATTAAATAGGTATAAAAAGATTTATTGGTGTTGTTAAATGTTATGTAAGACCGTTTCCTTTAACAAATCTATTTTCTAATTGGTTTTATAAAATTTGATACAAAAATAACCACCCCTTTGAATTATAAATTTGGATTTTTTATATCTCATGAATTAGATCAAACAATGGGATAAAGTTCTTTAGAATTATAGATAATGGTGGTTATGTCTATTATAATTGAACTTTTAGATTCCCCTATTCATACATGGATTGGTGATAGAATAATGAAGATCAATTTGAACCTTATAACCCCTTTATAACAGTTTAATTTTTTCTATCATAGTACGATTGATTCAAATACATGTGGTTAATTAGTTGAAAATATTCAAATATTTAGAGGGATCCTCATCGCAAATATTATTCAAAACACCAAAAAGTTTGGTTTGATTTCCAAAATTCCCACATGAGGAATACGTGATGTGGAAAATGATTGGATTTGATGAGGCATAGAATTATAAATGTAGTGTAAAAAACAAAACCTAAATTCCAATAGATATATATAAGTTTAGTTGTTAATAAATATAAAATATTTAAAAAAAAATTTAATGTGTGTACCTTTACTCCATTTATCCTAGAAGCATCATCCATGCACATGATGATGATCACTAAGAAACTACTAAGGAATTATTTCATCTATATGTTATCCATAGACTCTATGAATCATACATGTCATACATAGTATTTATCCTTACCCATGGAATTATTTTACCTTTATATTAAAGAAGGATAAGGGAAAAAATATTCTCAACTATAAATTTTTACTACTTAGTTATATTGCAATGAGGCCAACAATAAATTTTATATATGATTATCAAAAAATATATATAACATTTTGATAATATTTCAAGTACATAATATGATTATTTTATGATTATTTTTAAATATTCAATGGTTTTTTATAGGAATATGATAATTTAATAGTTTTGGAAAAGTTCTGAATTTTTAATGCGATTTTATAGTCTTCATGGTGCAATGCATTAACCTTAGTGAAACTAATTTTTCAAATACCAAAACTCTTCAATGAAAATTAATAATGTTAGAGAAGAAAGAAATGTTTACTAATATAATTAATGCTACACCATAGAAGGAATATATTGGATTAATAATGAATATTTTCATGAGAATTTTGATTAAAAATTATTCCAAGTGACCATTATGATGCAACTCCTGCACCATGACATAATGACAAGGAGGTGGAAAAAGTTTCATCTACTTCTCTATGAACTTGAACATTTAGGTTGAAATCGGTTACTAGAGCCATCTAACCACCATGAAATTGAAACTAATTAAACAATAACAGCCCCTGCATATGATGTCCTGGTGGTTTAATAGAACAAGTTGAGGAATTGTACCAGAGTATACTATAGAGCCATATGATAACCACCGGGTGATAGAGAAACATCCATGATTTTATAGTTGAATATATTCCCAACTCATATATTATGTGGAAATATTTTGAATTGTTTATACAACACAATAGGAGCTCTCATGACACAAATAATATCCACACCAGATGAAGTATTATTGACCATACAATAGAGGGATGTTATTCAGTGGTAGGAAAGCACATTATGTAATTTGGAAGTGTAAAATGTGTTTGAGGAGAATCCAAAGGTTTTTTTACTATGTCTCAAAGCATTAGACAAAAATTATCATATAAAAGAATACAATATAAAGTTGATGATACCACACTGTTAATATGTTACTGCAAAATGGAGGGTCTTGAAATACCATAATCTAAATATTTCTATCATTTCATGATTCAGCCCGAGCTAACCTGAATTTTAACCTCAATCGACACATGAAATAGTCTATAGAGAATTACCTATGACCAATGGTCTAGAAACTTTAGCCTATGCATCGAGGAACACTCTTCGGAATGATCTCTATCCATATAACAATTGAACTAAACATCCAATTAGATTAGTAAGTTAATGAAAAGAATAAATAACACATAACATACCATTAATAATAATAAAACATGAAATAAGAAATGACATCATTGTGATAAACTAAATTGATGAAACATAATTACCTGAAGATGAAGTGAAAACATAAATAACCCAAAATAAAAACCCAAAACTAAACCAAAATGAAGAATCTATATATGGACCATGGTCAATCACCAAGTACTCTTAATTAAAACTGAACTACAGGAGGGTCAAACAAGAAAGGACAAATTTCTGCCCCTAAAAGGAAGTGATAAGTGATACAGATACCCTTTGGTATATACAGAGTGTTAGAAAAAGGATTCTAGTGGTATTTTTCCAATGAGTTTGTATGATTACCTTTTAAAAATAATTTCATGTTTTTATTGATATCTAATAGAGAAATAGATTTCATACATTTATTACTAAGTTAAGAAAACAAAATCACATATCTAGTATTTTTAAATACTTTTACCCCAATTTTATTTTATAGGAATATAATCACACTGAAATCATATCTTTAAAAATCAGACACACCATAAAGATGATCCATTTTTCATTTAAAATATAATTTTCTAACCATTTCCAAAATATTTTTGAAAACTCACCCATAATTTTGGAATAAAAAACTAATTAAAAGGCCCCATATTATAATAAAAAGAAAATTAAATAATAAGTGTTTTTATATTCTAATTACATATGGAATAAAGAAGGAAAACACTGGTATCCTTTATATCAACCCACTAATCAAAGAAACAGTTTCATGGGTTCTACACTATGTCATAATTTGATCTGGTCCATGAAAACATAGATCAACTACCAGCCTATGTTTCATCCTCAATATCATATTCAATCAAACTATATTGTACCTAAAATCACTGATGGTACTACACATCTAGTCCAATCTCACACTAAAGGGGAAATTAGAAGCAAGTGACTGTCTAGTTTAGCATAAATCCAAACTTACAACTCCATTACCCAGGTTCCCATTAATAAATTCTGGTAGAGGTGAGTAAGAAATTAATCAAAATGATCATCCTCATGCACCACCCATAAGAAGGGAAATAAGAATAAGGGGTATAAATTGGGTTTCACACACCCAAATCTATCAAAAACTAGTTAAATGTTCTAAAATAGAATCCAGTAATAAAAAATCAGAATGATATATCAATTTAAACTCATTCAAAACTCATTTATAAAAAATTTCATAAAATAAAACATCTTAAAACAATTTATAAAACGACTTATAAAAACATCTCCCTTTTCCAATAATGCTATTAATATTTTAAGAAACCACTTTTATACCCATCTAATTACCCTATTAGGGTCAATTTTCTTTAGAATTAAAACCCATTTGTTAATAAAAACTTTAAAACATTTCCAAAAATACATTTTAGTAAAACAATTATATGGGAAAATAGAAAAACCATAAAATAACCTTTATTATAGGTAAAATATCTGTTTAAAACAATTTTAAAATACAATAAAACTATAACATATTGATGTAATTAAACAAATAAAAATGTTAAAATCTCAATATCATAATGGAATTTTATTTTTAGAAATTACAAAAAAAAACTACCTCAATGGATAAGGATAGAGTTATGAAATTTTGAAATGCATCACCTTTAATATCCCAAAATAATGAAGAAGTTTACTTGTACAATCCTTTCATGCCTGAAGCTATATGTTAGAATCACCATAAAATCCTAATGTATCCATTGTAGCCACAGGGTGTTGAGTCAAAAGGAATGTTTAAAATCATTATAACCATAATTTTGAAAATAAAAATTTACTTCCTTAAATATCTATCTTTTTAACTTTTGTACTTTATATGTTCTTAAACTATTTTGTTTAAAATATTTATGTTTTTTCAGATAAAGAATAATTATTCCAACAAATGGAAATTTTTTACCAGACAAACTTTGAATTCATACACTAGATTATAGATTAAATATTTCACCCAAAAATTATATAAAGTCGAGAAGTTAAAATATAAAAACGTCTATTGGATGATGCTTTACTAATTATACTAAAAATAACTCATTGGATAGAGACAAACCTGTCAACCATATGAAATTTTCCAAAAGTTATAATACAATGAATTACCAACATTTCACTAGATAAACATTTATCAATTACTATACGGTAAAAAGAATTATAACGGTGCTTTATAAAAGTGACTATTAGAAAAAGATGTAATTCTAAAACATTCAAGTGAATAAGGTGTTCAACTGATGTTTTTGTAACCAACATTGAGATATTTGGATTATGACCATTTGGAATTTTCTAACAAATAGAATATGCATTCATGGGGGAGGTATATTTTACAACTCTAATGATCTAAACTGTTGTGAAATTATAGTTACATGTTGTTACTTAAGTTTGATTTAATTATTAATTTTAGAGAGTATTTGTTTTATTAAGGATGTGTGAGTTTTTTTAAATTCTTTAAGAACATTTAATTTTGTAATCTATATGTCCAATCTGGTTAGATTTAGGGGTTCTAAGGTTTATGAGGACAAACATTTTTCCTTTATTCTGCTCTAGGGTTCCTGAGTCTAGGGAAATAGAGTTTATACTGAACTTTATATTACGGGATTTAATTGTAAAAAAGAAAGAACATTATGATTAAGGTCATAACATAGATACCTAAAATAAATGTAATTTACTTCATTAACACTTAAAGTTAATGAGTGAATTTTCTTATAAAATTTTCTTTATGTTTTTATTAAATTATTTGTATAGGTTTTATTATAATTGTTGTTAAAAGTTTCAATTTCCAATATATATATTTTTAGAGAATTTTTATTGTGTATTTTATAATTTTTTCTCAGATAGAAAATAAATAATATCAATACAAATATTTATATAATAACATTCTTAATATGTTTTGGAAAATTATATGTTTTATTTTTTAAAGTAAAATTTAACCCCCTATTATTGTAAAATATATACTCTTTAGATCCTATATAGGGTTGGGGATGAAGTTAAATAGGGAGAAAAGGTGGAAGAAGGAAGAAAAAATGTAAAGGAAAAATGAAAATATGGATTCACCTTAATAAATTCACTTAGAATCAATGAAATTGAATCAAAAAATAAGAAGCGAGGGGGGATATAACAACCTTGGTCAAATACACCTCCATGTAGAATGAAATGTGGGAGGATGGAGGAGAGAAACCCTTAAAATTTATAAGGTTATAAGAGTGTTTTTACGCTTTATGAAAGCTTAGACAACAAGGGTTGCAGTGTGGTCATTTCCATTAGGATGTATAATTTCTAGGGGGTGCAGGGGGGGGGGGGGGTTGGTAAAGTTTGTTATAGGGTCTATGGTGAAATTGTTATAAAAATGAAAAGGGGCCTCAACTCCTCGCCTTATTCTACTTTGGTTTTGTCCCAGCATGATATTGCATGGACTACTTTTCTAGACACCCTCTATAGAAAAAACCATAGATTATGATGTTGATGGTACCAGTTGGCCTACCACATAAGGGTTAGTGTCTATATAAGGGTAAAAATTATGTTCTCCCCATAAGGTACAACCTTGACCCTATAGTATGGCCATACCTTTATACAACACCCACTATGGCACAACCTCAAATCTTACAGCATGGTATTACAATTTCACAACACTCATATCAACATAGTCTTATAGATGTGGCATGTTTACCTCTATTAAACCTTACAAAACTCCATTCCAACCCTTAAAAAACTCCCACCAAAGAACATGCTCAACCCTATATTACGACCACCCTTTATAACATCTCCATAAACAGACAGAGAGAAAAACATGTAAAACTAACCACGACACAACTTTATCCCAATGTTTTGGCCATAAACAATTTATAAAATTACAAAAAGAACCTGGGTGTGACCACCACACCATAGTGACCTACACTACACAATGGTATCTATCAGAACCCCAATACCTTTTTGTAAAACCTCTCATTACTGTATAGTCTCCTATATAATATATATTTTTATGAAACATTATAAAATTATACTAAACCTGATAAAATTCCAAAATATGAAAAAAAACATAGAAATTAAATAATTCACCACAATGGTAACATGAGGGTGTTACAAGTATCACCAACATAGTAATTTATTTCCTAATAATGTACATGGTATGAGAAGAAAAATAAAAAAGGAAGGATTCCATGAAACCCCATGTCAAGAGGTACGTGGGTGGGAAAACTAGATTGTATTCAAAAGAAAGAAAACCACCCAAAAAACAATAATATAAGATAACAAAATAATTACATAAAAAATATCAAATATATCTAATCCCAATACAACCATAAACACAAGTTACAACATTAAAATGGATAGATATATATAATAAGTCTCTCCACTATTTAGAATTCAATTAAAAATGGCTTTAAATGAGGAGGAAACCAATAAAAAAACATCAATAAAAACATCAATATAATTACATTTGGATCTAAGCTAGGGATATAACAAGGTGGTAACCTTGGACCCTGACCATGGAGTACCCCCTTATGGAGTCCTTATAAAAATATTAAACAACACTATTAATTGATTCACTGTACAAATTCCATGACTATCACAGGTACCTACAAACACACACATGGGTTCATCCTATCCCCAATCATCATAAATAAAACCTTAAATAAATGGACCACAAGAGAAGAGAATATATTAAGGATAAATAACCCAGAGCAACCATCCACACCTAAGAATAAAAATTACCTCAAACCCCAAAAAACAAATCCAAAAATCACTATGAAACTAAAAAAAAAAGTAAATACAGAGAATCACAATAAAAAACTATTAACATCCTTTAGAGAACACGAACATAGCCTCCACTACCTATCTATGGATCCCTAAAAACCAAATCATTGTCAAAATTTACAAAAAAACCAAGAAATAATGATTACCTAAAGACCAAGGTTTCCCAAAAGACCCCTTTTTTGATATATCAAATCAAAAAAATCTTCTAAAATGTCCCAAGTAGCGACATTGATAACACACACTCAGATATTTCAATAAATACTACTTTGATTGACCTAATGGTCCATAATGGAATCAAATAAAGTGTCTCTTCTTCATCCAAAACTAATTACCCTAGTCATCCAAGACTTCCCACTTGGGATCAACCTTATCCTACTTCTCATTGGATGAGGAAACGTTATAAGGATCAAAAAAAAACTAAGGCCTCATTCAAGAAAATAATATAGTTTATAATTTATAAATACATTAATGAGATCCATGAAAATGAATTATTTTGTATCCACCTCTCAATTATGAGTTTGGATAGAGCTAGGAAGTTGGAAAAATACTCTTAAATGATGAAGGAAAATACAATAGTGATCCAAACAGGTGAAATTCATACTATTCTTCAAATAATCTACAGGATTCATACTCTAAATATAATGAAATTAAACTAAATTGTCTTCTTTTACAAAAAAAATCCATAAATTCTAGATAAATATAATTTTTTCAAGAAAAAACAATTTACACCATTTCATAAAAATTTCTTATTTAGATCACAATCCCTTAGTGAAAACCCCCACTAAATTTATTTAAAACAAGGTTATTATATTTAATAAAAATTTACCACTTTATAAATATATCACATTGAATTTAAAATCATACTTAAATTTAAAAATTAATTCAGAATTTTACTTTAAAAGAAGACATCATATTTAAAAATACACCACTAATATTTTTAAAAATTCAAAAAAACTCAAAACATTTGATGGAAATCCAAGAAATCTCCTTTTATCAATCCCAAAAACAGTTTCCCAAACCCAAAACCAACCATTAAAAGTTAAATACAAAGAAAAATATACTCATTAATCATAACTTAATCTAATAACATCAATTCAATGATGAAAAATTCCTTAATTTCACTCACATTAATGGTAAACACCATTAGAGTCAATAAGGATGAGAAAATAAACAAAACAATCATTTAGGTGAGGATCAAGGTTGTAAAAAAATTATCCACATGGGTTGGAAAACCATGTACCAACCATGAAACGAGTTATGTGAATATTTAAGACCCATAATTTATGGGCATTAAATGGATTTATCAATCATACATATTAACTATGAAACAATGGTGTGCTCTACGTCGCTACCGTTGGTCTTAATGAAACCCTAAAAATAATTGATGCACTCAATGAGAATCTAAATATCATAATAATAAAAAAATAAATCAAAATAAAGACCCAAATTCAGATATCTCCTGGTGACTCAAATTTTATCATGAAGGGATTTTATGAAAAACCCATTAGTTATCAACTTCTTGAGTATCGATGAGATCCTAATCTACATTCTACCTCAGTACCCCAAAATTAAAAAATGAATTTTCAAGAACCCTGGATCCCTTTCCAGAAACAAGGATTTGATACCATTTTTTCTAGAATTGACCAAGGCTAACTTGAACCATCACCTGACCAAACTCACAACAAGGCCTATGGTACATTACTGATCCCCATAGGAAAGTAACAAGTGACTAGGTATCAAGAAATACCCTTTGGAATTTTGTTTCTAGTATAAAAAATAAAATAAATATCCAATAAGAGTAATAATAATTTGAAATGAATAATTAACACACAACTATCCATCAATAATAAATAGTATAGAACCAAAACAACTTCATAACATGGATAATCAAAATAGGTGAAAAAGTGGTCCCAGATAATGAAGTTGGAAAATAAAAATTCTAAAATACCACAATACCAAGAATCTATAAGTGAACCACAGTCACTCACCATGTACTTCAACCTCAACCTAAACTACTCAAGCATCAACAATTAAAGACCATGGTCAGACACTTAGAATGATGAAAATTGGGATACATATTTCCATTGTTATATTCAAGGTTTGATATAAATGAACTTGTTAGGATTTTACAATAGAGTTAATGAAATTCATTTTTAGAAATAATTTTATTTGATCAAGTCTAAAATATAACAGGGACATAGTATTTTTTTTACAGTTGTGCATAAGGATAGAAATTAACATCACATATCTGTTCTTTTTATAGACTCTTATGACAATACTATTTTAAATTAAAACAATATCCTTTAAAATAGTTTTATTGAAATCACAAATTCCATATAATATAATCCACTTTTTATTTAAAACCACTTTTTCAAACCATTTGTAAAATCATTTTGACAACTCTCTCAGTCAACATGAATAAAAAGTTAATTTTAAAGAACAATATAATCAGAATAAAAAATAATAAAAATAAATTTAAATATTCAATGGTTCTATACACTAATAAAATAAGGAATGAAAAGGTAAAATAAAGGAATCCCCTATATCAACCCACTAATCATGAAAAAGGTGTCGTGGGATCTACCCAACATATTAATTTGAGACTATCTTATACATTACCAAAAAATGGACTATCTTCTAGCCTTTATTGAATAAAAAATAACATTGTCCACCATTTAAGATAGTACATAGAATAATAAAGGGTAATCCCCATATAGTCCTATATCAGACTATAAGGGGCCATAATAACATAGAAATATCTAGTGTAGAATAAATAAAGACTTCTTTGTTAGTTACCCGAGTTCCCATGACCAAAATATAAGTGGAAGTGATAAAGATAATAATCCACAAAATCATAATCAAGCACCACCCATAGTAAGGTGAATTATAATAAGGGTAAAAAAGAGGGTTTTACACACCCAAACATCTTGAAAATCATTTAAAAGTGAAAAATTGTCCTTTTTGGATACTTAATTTGAATGCCATCTATTTTTAAAATAATTAAAAAACAATTTATAAAATATATTTTAAAACAATTAACATAAAATAGCTTTATAAAATCACACAGAGAAACATGTACTTTTTACAATAAATACATTTATGCTTCAAATCACCCATTTTATACCCAAACCATGACCCTTGTTAGGATAGAGTTCATTAAAATTTAAAAACTTTTTTTAAAAACCAATTAAAAAATTTAAAAACAACTTGGACTTTAAAAATTACTAGGAAAACTAGAGAAAAAATTAAATACCCTTTATTCCATGTGAAACATATCTTTAAAACCATTTTCAAATCAAATATTATAATGAAATATATATGTAATTTAACAAATGAAAAATTTAAATTTCCCAATAAAACAATGGAATTTCATTTATATAAATTACATAAAAAATTAACTCAAATGATCAGGAATCACGTTACAATAATCAAGAATGCATATCATTTTACGGATAACACACAAACAAGAAAAAATGAACATAAAATAACTTCATGGACAAATTCCCAGGTTAGAATTACCCTAGAACCCTAATCCAACCATATACTCCCTTAGGGTTTCAATGAGAATGTGAAAGTAAAAGTTATTGTTGAAAAAAAAAGAAATAAGGAAGTGGAATATGAACATAGGTATTTACCATAAGAAATTCACAAGGAATTTATGAAGGATAAGCCACGAAAGAAGTGGAGAGGGAGGGAGAACACCCTAGTTCATGTTCCTCTACTAGAAAAATGAAATGAGGGTGGTTGGAGAGGAGATAATCGTAAAATGTAAACATGGGTAAAAGAGTCATTTTACACTAAAAAACGGGGCATACAAGGGCTGAAGTATGGTCCCGACCACCATGATGGAATGTTTCATGGGAAGGCCCTATAGAAGAATAGTCCATGGGCTATGGGGTATCCATATTTTAAAGGAAGAGGAGAATCAACCCCTCACCCAAGGAAATTGTGAATTTTATCTCCATAATTCGATATGGATTCATTTACTAGAGAACCCCCATAATGCATCACATAACCATTGGCTTGTAGTACATCCTTAGTCCAGCTACACATGGGTTTGTGTCTATGTACGGGTAACCTTTACACACTCCATCTACAACAGAGCCTCATCCTTATGGTGTGAACTTCCCTCTATGTAACACCAACCATGACCCAACCTCATGTACGGTATCATGGTCCTATACTTACACAACACACACCATGGAACATCCTAATTGACATCTATGTTCTCACCCCTTCCAACCCTTACAATTGTACAGGAAACCTATACACTACTCACACCATGGTGTAGGCTCAGATCTACTCTATGTACTCTATATATGACACTAATGAATAAAAATTTATAACAATCACTGTGGAATAGAAGAATCATAACATTTTTCACTTATCCCTTTTGTGAAAATTATCAAATGACATAGGACAAACCACCATGCAAAACCGCACTCTGATGCACCATGGTATACAACCACATCTCAATAACATTATTCAGAAACCCCCATTGGGTAGTTTTGTATTTTAGAATATATAATTCTATAAAATTATACCAAATTATAAAAAACTCCATAATTTTTTAGAAATAACCCAAAATAACATAGAAATTATATAATTCACCATAATAATAACACATGGGTGTTATAAAACTTTTCCTGATCTCACCATAGTGCACCTGCTACACTATAACCTTTTAGGGATAATATTTAAAGAGATACAAATAATGAATATGATTTTAGATTATGTATCTAAATTTTTAGGATAATAGATGGATTTAATGAAGATATTAGTTCATTGTTCCGTGATACAAGGCCCTTTTCCCTGATAAGAGTCAACCAATACAAAAAATCCAATAGTTTTGATGAACTATATAAAAACACCTATGATGATCTGCGATGATTTTGAAGGCTATAAGTATTTTATGTGGCCTAATTTTAATAAAAACATATTTCAAATATAATATTAGAATAGAAACTGAGGAGATTCTTTTTTTGGATGAATTTGGATTTTTTTGGAAGACTTAGACATGTGGACTAAAGTTTGAATCTTGACTAAGGGTTGAGTTATTTTACTTATGTTTCATGTTTTTTTCGGTTATTTATTATACATGTTTGTTCCTACCATCTTGCAGGCCTACTTATTACCTTTTGACATATAACGATTCCATCATGAGTGAGTGGTCTTTTTAGGGATGGTAGATAAACCGTATGAGGATGGTGGTGATGTTTTGGTGATTTACTTACAATTAGGATTTAATTAAATGGATTAATATCACATTAATCAAGAATCCTTGTATCATTCATTATCTTTTTATTGAGAGAATATTGGCTAAGGGATGGAAAATATTTTGTTACAGAAGAATGAGATTATGATATGCAACTTTATAATTCTTTTACTTTTGTGACTAGATCATAATAAACATCAGTTTAATTATATTTTTGACCATAAGAAATTGAATAAGTTTAGGTAGTAGTAATTGAGACAAAACACATAAGATTACATACCCTAGTAGAGTATCAAAACTAATATACCATGATAATACACAAGAGAAAGCTGTCAAGATTATTTTAAATGATATCCTTTGAAATTGATCCAATATCTTTATTATTCATAATGGTTTTCATTCCTCTATATTTTCTTTTACATAATTTTCTTTTAATAATTTATCTTATGCATGAATTAGTTTTCAATTGTTTTCACATAAATAATTAAAACCAATAATTAAAAAAAAT
Source organism: Viscum album (assembly GCA_963277665.1). NCBI lineage: Eukaryota > Viridiplantae > Streptophyta > Magnoliopsida > Santalales > Viscaceae > Viscum > Viscum album. The sequence goes on along the minus strand of OY728137.1, from coordinate 29,464,936 downwards.
CAACTAGGATTGGATTTGATTTTCATTCACAATGAATTGACATTGGTTCTTTCCACATCTAAATAAAATTTCTATTGTTTTAGTGATTGGGTGTTATGTAATTAAATTCTAGAATCTTACAAATAATGTAAAATGGTACCATAATCAAGGTTGGATCATGTCTTGGCTTAATTTATGAATAAGGTGTATGAAACTATATGAAATATTAGGTATATATTGATTTATTTATACCGTTCTTTATCTTTTTTATGTTTTTAATTTTATTTCTAATTTTAATGTATGGTTATTTATCATGGTAGGTTCAAGGAGTATAAAACAAACTCCAAACACTCAATAAATGCACATAGAACATGAATAACTAATTTATTTGAATTCTGATATAAAATGGAATCTTTTTAGTAATATGATGGAATTCATGAAAAATGAAGAACACTACACAAAATATGAAGATTTGGAAACCATCATTGAAAAGGACAATTAACACTACATAAAGTAATGTTAGTTTATTAGGGTCTCCTATTCATCTATAAACCTACTCCAAGAATAGCGAGGCCACCAATCCTAGGTAATAATTTTGAGATAAATATGAGGATGATATAGATTATCTAAAACATGGTTTAGTTTAGAGGGGAAATTAAAAGAGATCCTTTTAGTAACCTCTCTAATTTTCTAGAGACATGTGATACATTTAAGATTATAGAGTGGAAAATGATTCAATCTAGATATGTGCCTTTATTTTTCCTTAAAACACTATGATAATGACGAGTTGAAGTACCAAATAATAGGTTTGATCACCACATGGAATGGGATTGGTGAGAAATTTTTATAGAAATAATTCCCACTAACATAGATGAAAAATTTGGGGAGTGATATACTAAACTCCATGAAATAAGGTGGTGAATCTATAGAGTCTTAGGATTTATTGAAGGATATTATATAGAAATTAACACACCATATACAATAATCATGGGTAAAAGCATATAATTTTTATTTTTGGATTTAAAATAATTCTAGAGTGACATTTGATTGAGTAACTAGAGGAGAAAAAATGTGAATGAAATACCCTGATGTAAATGTAATCCTTGATGATCTAGTTGATCATTTTTCTCCAAGAAAATGAGAATGTATTCCACCCAAGTGGTATTTTCACCACATAGATGATATGACCATGAGAGATAGTTAAATAAATGACCATTTGGAGAAGATAAAGGCACTGGTTGCCATATAAAATCAAGTAGCTTCATCAATGACACAATAATTCCCTTCATGGGAAATATGTAGTTGATAACATCCCTCCGAAGAATATTAAGAATAACCTCAATATAACATGATGATAAGGGTGAATTTTGTTACTTTTAACATATCAAAACTATATTTTGAAATTTAATTCATTCATCATGTAAATATTACAACTCAAAATCAAGACAAAGGACAAGGAGGTGGGAAAGATGAAAAGTATACACAAGGCCATATGTGTTATACCCATGGAAAAAGAACAATAGGACTTTGTTGGGATCCAAAAAAACATTTATCACTGGAATAAAACTTCTAGAAATGTTAAATGTGGAAAAAATCACTAGAAATTCTTCAATAAGAAGGAACAACATGAAAATGATTTATCAATTGTGAGATGATTAAACTAATCTCTAGACACACCCTAGGGCACCAACATCATAGAATAAAGAAAAATCAAAACTCCCAAAAACTAACTCACAATTAGAAATAAAAATAATAGATAATGTAAAAAAATGATTTTTTATGGTTGAGACTTTAGTTTTATATCCATAGGGGAAAACTACTGCTTCCTTTCGTTTTTTAAAATAAGAAAGGATTAAAATCATAATAAGTAAATTCATATGATATTATATCACTACAAGTATTACATATATGTTATCCCATCACACATAATTATACTTTGGACTAGCTGATAAACCGATTCCACTGACTTCTTAAATTCACTGGGGTTACACCATTTCTATTGTCCCCATTTAATTTCTCAAAATCACTCTACCAAAAGTATTATTTCTCAGTGATCAGTGTTTGTAATTCTCATACATATATCAGATGATTCTTACACAACCATTTAAAATCATTAGGAAATATTTATGTAACCCCATAAAATTTTTTCTAAAACAAGATAGAGATTATGCATATCTATCATCAAAACATGACTACTAGAACTCCTAGTTTCAAAAACTGTTTTCTAGACTGCCTTACCTCACATTTTTTTTGAAATCCTATTACAAGATCTCTGACCTGAGTTACATAATATATTTATTTATATACAAAGAAAATTAATTTTTAAATAATTTTCAGAATTCTTTCTATGACATACTTGAATATTGATTTCAAGGATTCAAGGAAACCACCAAAACTTTATAAAAAAATTTCATCTGAGCTTCCGTAACAATGGTTTGTGTCTGTATTCCACCTTTCAATCACATAAGTATCACTCAGGTATAATGAAACCTTAGGATTTATCAGACTAATAATATGATAAACATGTCAATAATACTCCATATTTTTCTCATTCATTTCAAATTAACCATCCCTTCCTACATAATATTCAAAATTTAAATGAAACTTCATCTCAATGTTCCTTTTATATGACTGAAACACCAAATATTTATCTAAATAAATTATGCTCTTACTACCAAAAAAATAAACCCACCTTCCTGAATCCCTCAAAGTTCCACCAATATACACTTCCTCTAAATCAATTCATTCCCTTCTTCTATGGTGTCAAACTACCACAATTCCATTTTGGATAGTGTAAAAACCTTATACATCCTTGATAACCAGCTTAAGGTTACACCTCCAAAATAAAGTACAAATCCAATGGTACAATTCCATTAATCTATATACATTCTAAATCCCACATCAACATAATCCTACATCACATAATTTGTTCTTAAATCAAAAGGATATAAATTATAAATTTTTAAAATATAAAAAAATTCCTACATATATTCCCAATCCCCATTTCCTAAATTTTTAATAAACAAACAGATAACTCAAATTGCATGTGGAATGTTTGAACATGAAAAAACCATGACATAAATTAATATACTGACTGCTAATGTAAATAAAAAATTTTCCATGTTCTTAGACATATATTACATTTATAGTGATTTGTCTTTGGAAAATATGAAGGGTTTGACTAGTAGGACTGACATAGTTTTACATATGATCATTTCAATCCTTGTAATAAAATGATTTATTGATTCATTATAAGATAAAAACCAATGTTTTGGTATTCTTACCTATTTTAGTAGAAATTCCATAAATATTCTTAGCTTATTCATGATCCGTTATAAAAAAATATTCAAAAAATCATCATTAAACTACAAGATATGTTTCGTGTTTGGTCCCTCTTAGATAATTTCATTCATGTACAAGATAAGGATGATGTAACTTTAATCCTTTAATATCTTATAATAGTTATAATGATCTTATATACTTTGAAAATTCCCCTTATCATCCATAAAGTCATAAAAATTTTAGTTCCATTTCTTTACCTCTTTATTTTAACCGTAAAATATTATTTTTATCTTAAACAACAATCATAGTTAGGGTGGTATCCGAGTGGTTAAAACACACCATAATCCTCCATGAAACCGAGAATAAAATTCTTGTAGTGGAGTATTTATGAATTAAATTTAATAATACTATAGTTGGTACTATAGAATTATTTTGACAATTATAATATTCACCTAAACATGGATTTTAGAATACAGAACTTGTTTTTGGGCCAATGGTCCTTCAGGCCATCAACGAATGGATTATGTGTCACCAAGGTTGGTAGTTTTGGTAGTGTATAGGGCCTTCAGGATAGAAAATGGTGGACCAAAATATCTTATATAGAAGTTCTAGATCAGTAGAGAAGTATAAGAGAAATAGTGGGACTTTTTTATCATTTGTATATGGATATTCCTTCATGGAGTGGCTATAAGAAATCCTTAAAAGGCCCTAGTCTTAGGAGGATGTGATAAATAACCATATATGTTATGTTATGACTACATGTTAGAGTGAAAAATGACGAATACAATGAAAAGTTTTTGCTTTAGTGTGTGGTATTTGGCTTATAACTTCAGGTCAAGCAATATCCTTTTTCCATTATGATTTTAGGAAATATAAGTGTTCCATACCAACTTAGATAAAAATAGGGTTATCCAAAAATAAAATAAAAATATAAGTCCTTCAGGATATTATCAGTAGCTTACATGCGAAGATTAATTTAATTTATAAAAAACTATATGGCTTTCTATCTACATGTTTCCATGAAATAATTATATCTTAATATCAGCCTATTCTAGATAAATACTCAAAAAAATTACCAGATTCAACACTGTTTTGATGATTGTGAATTTGAAGATATGTGAAAACATTTCAGATAAATCCACTATTTATTCTACTAAAAATATTTGAAAAACAACCGATAATTATAGCTATTTCTTCAAACCATGGACTCTATCAACTTGATAAACAATTTTTTATTCAAATAATTATTCTAATATGTTAATTCTATTATAACATAGTTTCCATTTTCATGAAAAAATCAATTTCATATTTTATCCATAACTCCAACTTTTTAGAACTCACTCACCACTTCTTCTAGGATCTTGGGCTATCCTCCTTCCATAAGAACAACGTAAGGAAAATTTGTTCTAATCACTTGAACATGTCATCATATCTTGGTAGACCTCAAAAACTCAAACTATTATTTTATATTTAAAAATTATTTTTTGTCTAATTTCATCTTCCATAGTTCTTCTTTAATCATCTATAGTTATAGAGATTTTTAGTACATCTTTATTTGTCCCATATGATTATTTCTAAATTTTCATACACCCTAAATTTTTTTGAGCTTATAGCCTTTTATAAAATTAATTGAAATAAAATTACACATGGTTAGCTGATTCTATGTTCGAAAATCCATATTCTACCATTTAATTTTTAGTCCAACAATAACACCTCATTGAAGAGAACATTTATAAATCTTATGATCTTCAAATTTTCATTATCATAAAATTGAAAACAAAATTTCTATTTTCCATCCCCAGAATAGAAACATGCATGGGAATTTACATCGAGTATTTTCCATCCTTTTCATTAACATGGTAAATGGTATAACTATTGAGAACCTTTAGGTAGGAACCTTAATTTGGTTTTTCCAATCACCTATGTTCTAAAATATCCATTTCTAAATTTACAGAAGGAAATATATTGAAAATATAAGATTAAAAAGTGACTTATTCTTCCCCAAATACCATGGCAATTCCAAAATTGATTCTCCCTTACAATCATTCTTAATTTGTGTCAGATTTATCTACCCTAGTATATCTTTCTGATTTTTTGTTAGAGTAGAGCTGTAAAATATGATTCCATTTATCTAGTAAAACATATATAATTTTTTACTACTATATTCTCTACCATTTTCAAGAATTAATAACTTAATATCATTTATCGTACTTTACTCCATAATAACCATCTATTGAATTAACACCTCAAATAAAATTGGTTTTTTAAAAAGTAATTAAAACCATAATATACTTGTTGAATCATCGATGACTTTCACAAAGTAGAATGACTAATTGTGAGATCAGACTGGTACAGGGAACCAAACTTCCATATGTATGAGTTGTTACTTTCAAGTCTTATGTATCCTTTAATTTTTGATAAATGAGAAGTTTACTTAGTCTAAAATGATATAACTCTCCAATGATCCAAAATCCATGTGACAGAAATTTAGTACCCTTTTATCCACTAATACTCACATTTTCGTCTATATAAGGTTCCTGTGGTTAAATCTATTAGTTTTCATTCCCATAATTTTAACCCCACTTGATCTTTCCATATGATTTCAGTAATCAATATTTAAAAAATCTAGCCACAACCATGGAACCCCAAGTAGTATTACATAAACCATCTATGAATATTGTTCTGAAAACCACTTCATTTCATAGACCAAGTAGAACTATACTCTTTTATAGACATGGTATATCCATATCTCTCTAAAACTCTAGGAAGTATCCATTTGATATTCAGACTTTAATATAACCCTTTCCCATAATATCGATAAATTATTTATCAACTAGATAAACCATGAAAAACATTTTTAACACATAATTCACCATGAATCCCTTATCAACTATATAATTGAATGAATCCCAAGAATTAACTATAGATGATTCCACTGAATTATTAACATTTAGTTGTAAACTATTAATCCCATTTATTTGTAGTGAATGAAGAACATTAACTTATAGAAAACACCCTTATATAATTCATTCTACGGTCCCTATAATATTCAACACCTACCCCTTATTCATGAAATTCTAACATATAGGTTTTGGACCACCCTAATTACCTTGACTTATTGCCATTTACCTATCTTTAATTTTCCTCAATTTTTTGTTGAATAGAACATCCACTATGACAACCCTACTCTTCATTAAACACTTAACATAATTTGTGACATAAAACCTTCACTTGATACAATATAAGATATTGAGATGCCTAGTGTCTTTTGGGATTAAGAACATTACATAACAAATTAAAACATAAAACACAACATTTTATTGAGAACTTCCTTTACCTGACCACTACATTCCCTCGCACTTAGCATTTGCATTGGATAATATTAGTACATTCATAAGAAAATGGTGAGCTATAAATCATAGTAAGGTAGTTAAAAAATAATAAAATGAAGATTACAATACATGTTATTCAATATGAATATCAATGGAGCACAAGAGAAACATAAACATAAAGGTATGATATAGCATGAGTATTATAACATGGAAATGTGGCAAGAACACTTAACATGGTATTAGAATGAGGCAAGGATCACTGCACATGGAGCATGAGTGAACCCAAATTACACTAAAATTAGAATGATTAAACCCTAATTTCAATTGATTAATCATGATACTGATCATTACCCAATTCATTGGAGCGCTATCAGGGCACACCCTTCTTAAAAATATAATTTCATGCATAAGTGTTCCACTTCGATCATATAAAATTAAATAAATCAACATAATAAGTTATTATATTATTAAGTAATGTGTAATAAATACATGAATGTAACATTAAATATGTATATGTGCATAAAATAGAATACCCTTGATAGAGACACGGTTTTGGTATTCACTACACAATGATCTTGGCTTGGAAAAACTCGGTGCAATTTCCACAGTATAACGACATGACAAAAGAAATCATAAAATTAGTTGATGAGAAAGAAATGGGGGTCTCATAATAAATAATTGAAATGGACATTAATGGGGGTAATATAGATACATGTCCCAACAAATTTAATGAAATTTAGATACTTAATAAAAAAGAATTGGTTGAATGTAAATGACGATGGAGAAATTCATTACAGAATTTCGTCATGGTAACTGGTGTACATGGGATGCATTAATGAGAGATAGAAGAGATATATCATTATTCAAACATGAATAGGGAAGTATGGGGGAGGTTATAAATAATACCACAATAGTTATAATTGAAAATAAAAGTGCATAACAATATAAGGAAACTTGGACATAAATAAGGAATGTGAGAATCCCTTACTTGGAAGTGTGATCCCAAAGGCTTGAGAGGGGATTGGGAGAAAATTAATTGGAGATTAAGGATCCTTGAGAGGATTCTAGATTGATGGGGGAAGAGGTTGGACCAACATAAATGGATATTAAAGTAGAGGAAGTGGGAGCTTGAGTGGGTTTATATAGGAAAGGAGAGGAAATTATTTATTATTTAGGTTTGTGAAACCACACATTAAACTAATCAATACCAAAAACCATACCACGGCCTTTTCCCATGGTTTTTTTCAAAGGGGAGTGGAAAATAATATTTTATAATTCTAGTGTCTATAAATCTTAAAATAATAGGGTTTCTTATGTGGAGGTGAGTCACACTCTCAAGGAAATCAATTTAAAATGATAAAATGTTTTATAAGTCTTGAAGGGTCCACTAAAGCTTTGTAAAATAAATAAAACAAACCTAAAATTACAATATTTTAATGGTAAAACATATATTTTTCCAAAATAATGTCTAAAGTGTCTTATTACATCACTATTGGGTCATTATGATGTCATAAAACACATTATATAATTAAATGGTATTTAATTTTTACCCAACAATTCCACTATGTCAAATTTTTTTGAAAAATTCACAGTTGGATAATTACGATGTCTTGATTCCAAAAATAATATTCTTTTTTATCAAAATAGTTTTCTAAATATGTTAATTTTTACTTTTAAAATAAAAACTAATATTTATAAAAAAATTCACGGGTTTTTAAAAAATAGCTTTTAAACCTAAAAAAATTACAATTGTATTCACAAAAATTATAAGATCATTTATAATTAATAAAAAGTAAATTACTATTGATAATATTTTTTTAAAATATTATTTAATTCAAAAATTCAATAATTTATTAAAATAGATTCCTTAGTTTAACATTAACTAAAAAATACAATTTGGGCTCTAAAAACCATTTACAAAGTAACAATAATAAAATGAAAGTATATTCTTTATTATATAAAAAAATAATGTACATAATCATAATTATAGGGTTTTGTTACATAACCCCTTAAAACACCTTCATAAAACTATAGGGTAAGATCTGCGATGGTGAAGGACTCTTGGGGTGGCTCAGATTGCATTGCCTGAGTGGTAATCTCTATCAACATCCACTTCTACCGTAGGTGGTTTCACTCAAGATTAACGTATTGAATATCTAATTAGGGTGGGTCAAGAGTGAATCCCAACTATGACACCTCCATTATGATCTCCGACTAATGGGATTCGTGTGGGGCTAGTCTACTAGATGAGGCCATCACTTCTATTTTCTGAATAAATAGTATTTGTTAAAGACAAATATTTATACTAATCATGTTGTCACTATTGAACGAATATATTTGAAACGATCACAATTCTTAATGGTATTTTAAAATTGAAAACATAAAACCAAATAAGTGCATACATTTTACATAACCACAAGAATACATTAAAGTAGAGAAGATGAATTTTCATTAATGAATTTTTGGGTCTTTACAATCTTCCCCCCTTAAGAAATTTGGACCTCTAAATTTCCTTTCCCCATAGTAAAACATTAGTGGTTAACTCTGCTTCATCAATTCTTCCGATTCCCACATCAATTCTTCAAACCTGTGGGTTTTCCACAATACCTAGATGATGGGAATTGTCTTATAGCATAATGCTTTTTCTATACAATCTATGATCTTTATTGGTTTCTCATCATAAGGAAGATCATCCTCTAGCTGTACTACCTATGAAGAAAGTACCTGTGATGGGTCTGGGTTTTACTTCTTTAAGAGGGATACATGAAAGACATCATGTACTTTGGCCATGGTAGGTGGAAGTGCTATTCGATAGGCCACAACCATGAGAAGATCATGAATCTCATAGGGGCCGATGTACCTAGGACATAACCTCTCCTTCTTTACAAACCTCATGACCTTCTTCTAGGGAGATATGTGTAGGAACACCATGTATCCAAATCTAAACTCAAGGTTTCATTGACAGCTATCCGCATAACTCTACCATCAAAATTGGGAGGCCTTGATATGTTGCAGAATGGTTTTCACTTTCTCCACCATTTCTTCAACCATTTCAGGTTATAGTAGCTTACGCTCACCAACTTTATCCCAACACACTACTATTCTGCACCTTTTCTCATAAAGGGCTTCATATGGTGCCATTCGGGTTCTTGAGTGGAAACTATTATTATAAGAGAAGTAAACCTATGGAAGATACTGGTATTATCCTCCTTTGAATACCATAGAACATGATATTAACATATCATCTAGTGTCTAAATATTTCTTTCAGATTGGCCATTAGTTTGAGAATGATTGACTGTACAAAAGTTCAATTCAGTGTATATAGTATGTTGGAGACTTTTCTAGAACATTTAGGTGAATCTAGGATCATAATAAAATACAATAGATAGTGGTACTATAGGCAACCTTAACACTTATTTGATGTAAATCCATACAAGTTTATCTAATTAGAAGTTCTCTCGAATCGCGATAAAGTGACATATCTTCCTTAGATGATCCATAATGACCCATATATCAATGTTTCCACTGGATTTCCTTGGATGTCTAGTCAAAAAGTCTATGGTAATGTTTTCCTACTTTCATATTAGTATGGGTAGTGGTTGAATCATCCCTGTAGACTTTTTCATCCCAGCCTTCACTTTCTAACATACAAGGCACATTGATGTATATTCAATAATATTCCTTTTCATATTGTCCCACCAAAAGTTTTCTCAAAGATCTCAATATGTCATTTGTGCTCCCTGAGTGAATATAAGAAGGTTGATCTATGCAGATCATTCAAAATCTACTTCTTTATCTCTGGATTGGATGATACACATAATCGTGACCAAAATTTCACAATTCCAACATTTTCATCCATGAAATTTGAGGATTTCCCATTTCTGATAGCTTCCACCTTTTTTAGAATTTCCACATCCTTTCGTTGAGAATCCTTTATTTTATCCAAGTGGGATGGTTGGGAAATTATTTGATTAAGGATTGATGACATTCCTCCATTAAAAATTCCCATATCCATCCTCTACAAATCAAAGAAGATTGGATCCTTCTAAATTCTCATCAATAACAGAATCAGTGGATCCTTTCTAATTAGAGTGTCCTCTACATTGTTCTCATTCACAGGGTGGTTCTGGATTGATAAGTCATAATCCTTATTGAGTTATATCCTTCTTCATTGGTGCATATTAATATTTTTTAGGTGAATATGTATTTTAGGCTCTTTTTATCAGTAAATAACTCACACTTATTCTCATAGTGATAATGCTTCCATATTTTCAATGCAAAGACCAAAACTGCCAACTCCAGATCATACGTGGGATAATTTTTCTCATGTATTTTTAACTGCATTAAGGCATAGGCTATCATTCTCCACTTATGGGTAATGTGTGCATGGGTGCAGTGATGCACCTTCTTTTCAACTCCTTGAATCTCTCTTCGCATTCATCACTCCAAGAAAACATTACTGCCTTCTGAGTTAGCTTGGTAAGAGGGTTGGACAATCGTGAGAAATTTCTCACAAATCAGCAATAATATCCAGCTAACCCCAATAAGCTACATAAATCCATTACTGATGTTTACCTCATCCATCTTTCAATTGTCATAGTCTTAGAGGGATCCACTAATATCCCATTGCTTGTGATGATATGACCCATGAATGAGACCTCCTTCAGCCAGAAATTTCAGTTGCTTTATTTTTCATAGAGCTTATCCTTTTGAAAGGTCTCTCGAAAAGTTCTTAGATAATCGTCATTATTCTCATTGTTTTGGGAGTATAGTAGAATATAATCTATAAAGACTACCAAAAATTTGTTGAGGTAATATCTAAAGACTCTATTAATCAAGTCCATGAATTTTTCTGGAGAATTAGTGAGTCCAAAAAGAAATTACTATGAATTCATAGTTCCCGTAACTTGTACAAAAAAGTCGTCTTAGAGATACCCTCCTTCTTCACCCATAATTGGTAATATCCAGACCATAAATCCACCTTGGAAAAGTATTGTGCTCCACACAGAATATCGAATAAGTCATCAATTTTTGGCAGAGGATACTTTTTCTTTTTCATGATTTTGTTGAGCTCACGATAATTGATGCAAATTTGCATTTACCCATCCTTCTTCTTGATGAAGTGGATTGGTGCACCCCATGGTGAAACACTTGGTAGTATAAACCCTTTATCCATATTTTCATGTATTTGTTTCCTCAGCTTCTCAAGATCCACAATATCTATTCTATAAGGAGTCTTGGATATTGGAAATACCCCAGGTATAAGGACAATTGAGAATTCAACATCTCTTTTAAGAGGGAGACCAGTAAATTCATCGGGAAACACTTTAGAAAATTCCATCATAGTAGGCATGTCTTCAAGGATGTTTGCTTCCTTAGACTCAATCATCTGATCCAAATACACGTGATCATAGGCCAGTAATATCAATTCTTGAGATGATGGAACTAAAGAAGATTCATCATCCTCCTTGAACTTTTACAAAATCGGGGGTCGATTCCCCACTTGGAGAGTTATTTCCCTCTCATGACAATTTATATTGGCTCTATATAAGGAAAGTAAATCCACGCCAAGAATGGTGTAAAATTCCACCGGAGGGAGTATTAAGATGTTCACCAAGAAGTTAAATCCAATAAATTATGATAGGGGAGGAGTTATATTCATAATATGTAATGATTTCCCCATTTTCTGTACTCACCGACATCTTTACATCAATGATTTGTGGTGGTATTGGTATTGTTCAACTAATATTTTAGGATATAAAAGAATATGTAGAACTAGAATAAAAAATTACGTTCGCTATTCTTGAATGAATAACTAGAATACCTATTACCACTTCTTTTTTGAGGTTCACTTCAGTGGTAGTGATGGAAAAAGATCTCCCTTACAGCCTTAGAGGTTATTAGTTGGATCAAAAAACCCTTGGCATAGGGAACTAATTTGCAATGTGCTCTGGTTATTTGTAGTTGAAGAAATGGACAAAGTGTTGAGGTTTGAATGGAGTTTTTATCTCCTCTTTCACAACCGTGGGTTTTTCTTATCGATAGTTAACATCTAGGTGCCCTTCTCTTCTACACCTAACGAATTTACTCGTCCCCTTCAATGAATTTTCGGGGTTCTTCTTTCCACACCTTTGGAAAGTGGGGTGGTAGATATTCTTAGCACCATTGTATTTATTCGTAAGACCTCTAGAATTGAAGTCCACCTTATTCTTATTATCCATATGATACCCCTGAGATTCACTGATCTCTATTTCGACCTTGCAGGCACATCAGACAATTTCCTCATAGCTGTCAAAGTTATGGATCTCTAGGGCTTCTCGTAGGCTTGGTTTCATCCCACAAAGGAAGAGGTAAACCTTTTATTCGGGGGTAACGACAAATCCAAAGGCGTATCATGCAAGCCTTGTGATGTTTTCCTTGTACGCTCCAACAGATTTGTCATCTTTTTGCTTAAGGGCACTAATGGCACTTTCCATCATATGTATGAGGGAGCGCAAAAAATATTTATCAAAAATATATTATAGAAATCCTTCCATTCCAATGCCTTGATCTACTTCCTAGGCTTCGTATTTTTGGTCAGTTTCCACCATTGATCAGATTCACCCTCTAAATGATAAGCATCCAGGATAACCTTCTCTTGTTCAAAACATTGAAGGATGTAGAAGATCTTTTCAATGGAGTTGATATGTTGTTTGGTGATTGAGGGATTAGATAATCCATTAAAAGTAAGAGGCCTTTGTCTCATGAAGCTCTCGATAAAAAATTCTTCATTTGGGGGGGGGGGGTTGAACATTCCTCTTGACCCATGTTTCTATTCAATTCTAGAGTTAACTGAGAGTGTGTTGTGACAAAGTTCACGATTCCCACTCTCATCAGATTATGGATCTAATTAGAAAATTCATTTCATTGATATTCACATTAGTTTTTAGCCCAAGTCCTCCTATTACCAACCATTGGAGGGAATAAAATGAAGGTTAGGGGTAACACATAACAGGAAACCCAAAGAAAAGAACATATGACTTTAAATTAATTTTATTTCCTTGACTTATGAATCTATAATCTTCAATCTATGTTAACCATGATCTACATTCAAATGTGTATTCTTTAGGGAATTTTTCAAAATTACCTTAATAATTGTCCATACTAATCTTTTTAATTTACCCAAGAATATCCTCTGGGTGTGTCATAACTAAGAGTGCCGCAAGGCCAGTTATTGTGTACCAGGATACCCTGGGTCAAGCACAAAACTCCTTGTCAGAGTTTTCATTCAAAGGTACGTTTGTGCCAGAGCTGCCTCTACCTACTCTTATCCTGACATGGATGTATTTTAATGATAAACCACTTAATCAACAATCACCAAAACATAGGGATGTTTTTTATACTTAGTCTAGTCTATTTGGCTTTATTGGGGTTTCCTAATACTAATCCCAAAAATAAGTAAACCTATCCTCCAATAGCAACTACGAAAACCCTGCTATTTATTAAACACTTAACATAATTTATTACATAAAACCTTCAATTGATACAACGTATAAGATCGAGAGTTCTAGTGTCTTTGGGGATTTGGAACATTAAATGATAGCATAAAACATAAAAAAAACATCTTATTGAAAACTTTCTTTACATGACCACTACATTACCTCATTCTTAGCATTGGATGGGATAACCTGAGGACATGCATAAGAAATCAGTTCACTATATATCCCAGTAAGGGAGTAAGAAAAGAATAACATGAATATTACAATACATGTTAGTCAATAGGAATATCAATGGAGTGTAAGAGAAACATAAACTTATAGACATGATATATCATGATTATCATAACATGGAAATGTGGCAACAACACTTAACATGGTATTAGAATGATCTAAGTATAATTAAACAAGGTGCATGAGTGAACTTTTATTTCACTTTAATTAGTATGAGTAAACCCTCATTGCACTTGATGTATCGTGATACTAATCTTTACCCAATCCATTTGTAACATCCTAGGTAAATAAAGAATAATAATTTTTCATATTTATTAATATTTATGATTTAAATATTAATTTTAATTTTGAAGGGATTCTATGTTCGATAGCGTACTTGATACACAACAATGAGTTTCATTGAATTCTTATTTTTCACATAGTTTTGGTTCATACTGAAAAATAATAATATAATATTATTTTCAATGGTAGTTAACTCTTAGCCACTGTAGTATAAAGAATGAATAAAACTATCTAAAATATGATTATCCATGTTTGTTAAATGTTTTTACATTTATCCGATAAAAGTTAGAGGCTTAAAATGTGAATAAATCTAATTTTATGCATATATACTCTAATATTTTTTAAAAGGCCGATTTACCACCTTTTAATAGTGAACCATTTTTAGATCAAGTTTTTGACACTTTTTAATGTCTTATTTGATGAAATAAAATATTTATTTAGAATCAGGACATAAAAATTTACTTTGGGTAATTTTGTTTGTATTTTTTTTTGATAAAATTCATTTTTAATGAATAGTGAAAAATATTGAATTTTAATTCAATGATTCATTTTAATCTAATTTACTTATATGGTTACAATATCTTTTTAATATTTTTTAATGTTTAATTAGATTATATTTTTACCATTTAATCCGATGTTGGTCATTTTATGTAATTTCAATTTGAAATTGGACAGAAATAAGTGTCAATCTTTTGATAGTTATTGTTTCTTAATAACACGCTTTTATTTTGACAATGGGAATTAATTTTAAATTAATTAATCCAACTACTATGTTTTTTATTTCGTAATATAGACATAATTTTTTAATTTGTAATATAAAATATATCGTATCCTGAATTTTTTTGTATTTTTTTAAAAAACATCAATTTTTAATGAATAGTTTAAACACTGAGTAGTAGTTAAAAAACCGAATTTTTCTTTTAAATTAAATTTTACCATGTCATTAGATTAAATTTAAAAATCCAATATACATGGTTGTTATTAGTATGAAAAATGTGGTTCAATAAGATGAAAATAATTTTCGGGGAATAGTAACATTGGACTTTTATTTACCGCGGTTAAAGGTAAATATGGTGATTTATGGTAAAAATAGTATTATAATAATATTAATTTACACTCACATGTTCCCTAATCCTATAGGTTGATACATGTACAACCATGGGAATACTTGGGTCGATTTTGGGACCCCATAGAGCCACTTAAGAGTGATAATGACACATTATATTAATTAATTTAAAGTAAAGACAAAAATAACATAAACATATATCTTTTTGTAAATAAATTTTAAATGGGGTAATATATGTTATCTCTTAGAATTAAAATATTAATTTTAAAGATAAAAATATTTTCAACATTATGGTTTATTTTTATAATTTTTAGACACAAAATATATAAAATTATTTATGAAACAATAATGTTGCAGTGTTTACCTCATTAATGAATGATGTAAATAAATAATATTACAAAAATTAAAACAATATCCAAAACATTTTGAATTATTATTGGGATATTTTATTTAAAACATTACTAATTATATCTTTGACAGTAATGAGTTTTGGACCGATAGAAATAGAAAATCATTATATAATAAAATAATTATTTCAAACTTTCTTAAAGATGCCCTCCTCTATTTATAAAAAGACCTCCCCTATAACACATTACTCACACCTCTCAAGACCCTTGGATAATCCAAAATCTTCCCAATTAAGCTACCTACATCCCTCTATTCTACCTAGAAGCCTTACCTTAGGCAGAAGACACTTCAAGAAATCCTTTTGGTTCAAACCAATGGGAGCTACCCGATTTAAAGGTAACATCTTATTTTGAGTTATTTTCTTTTATTTTACTTCTCCAACCCCATAAAATCTTTTTATTACTTTATTTTATAGGAAAAATAGTATCATCATTATAATATATTGTTGATATGATAATTATTCAAACAATACTTACACACACCTCCATCTAATGGATAATGAACGTACTATTTCTGTGGACGGTGAACTAACATCTCACGAAACGAAGATTGTTCAATCTTCTCCTATAGCATATCATGGTGGCCATTATGATGGAACTATATTTATATCTGATATATATTATATTTATTCTATTTCAATAATTCTGTATCTTTCATTTATAGAATACCTTTATGGTTTCCATAGTGGATAAATATGATAATTTCATTTGTGGAAGTGTGGACCACCGCCCCTTCAAAGTGATATGACTCTTTCAGGCCATATGTGGGACATATAAAGGATAGAGTTACTAAACTTATATATATGATATTTTACTGAAATTATAATATACCTATGTATAATTATGTTTTCATTCTATTAAACTATGAAATATAAATGAAAGTAGCATTCATGCGTACGTACGGCTTACCGTCTCCATGAACGATGAATTTAATTTCTTATCTCCAAATTTTATGTACTTTTCTAAACACACACACACACACACACATATATATATATACACTAGATTTATAGGATATATATCACATCTAAATCATGAATATAATTCTAGAGATAATGGAATTTTGACAGTATGGGAAATTTATAATTATAACAAGTTCATTTTTTACTCAAGTTCTGAACATCGTCAAAATGTTCAATATGAACTCAAATAATTAACTAATTGTTTATAACATGGCAATAAGTGGTATAAAAGGAATAATAAAATTGAAAAGGGTTCTTAATAAATTATAAATTATCTTTAGTTTATTATTCAGGAGATTAAATAAACAACGGGTCAAGTTGGACACAGGGTAAGGGTCTTCATCTTAATCTGCTTTCATTGAGGCATACTATGATTTATGCATGACTTACTTTTATACGGTATATAATGAAACACTTTGAATTTATATTTCATTCAAAGGGAATATTTTTTCTATGAATAATTTTACTAAAAGACAAATGGAGTGTTTTTAACATTTTTGGCGGCAATGACCTCTCCGCTGCTGTAGCCGTTAGATGGCTGCCTCTATAAGCCTTAATTTTTTTTAAAATGAAAAATAGACCCCTTTTTATTTTTTTGGGAGATTTGGTATTGAAAATGGTTTTTGAGATATATTTATTATTTAAATATCTAGAAATGTTTTATTTTTAATTTAAATGAAATGTTATTAGTGAAATATTTATATTTGCAATATTTTATGTGTTATGATTTTATAATGGTACATGGAAATTTAACGGGTGGTTACATGATAAAACAAATAAAGGGTGGTTACATTATAAACTTCAATTAATTGGGTAGAATAGTCATCCATTTGGCTTTTCCATTTTGTGATATGTGTGGAAGTCGACTATATGGTTATTCCATTTAGGTATGTTTAGGTCCCAAGTTACCTTTATATGTTATGTGTTATTTCTAAGAGTTTTATGGTAATATTTTTGTTATAAAATGGTAAGTAATGATATTTTATTCATTGAAGAGTATTTACATGTTCATAAAGAAGAAAAGTATTACTTATGATAAGGTATTCATGGTTTACTTGTTGTTTTGAAAAACTAACAGTTTTCATTCTTTGTGTATCCCTTACTGAGATTTTTTTTCTCATCACATGTTTTCGAAATGGTTTTCATAGAAAACATTGTGGAATAGGGTCATGAATGGGGTCATGGAAAATCCATGCAATAAAAAACATGGAACTAGACTTGAAACTTTTTTTAAAACAGTTTTTAAATTATGGAAAAAATGTATACTGAGTAGAAGTGTCTACAAATACTATTCAAGTTGTTATGTTTATGTTATGACCTAATTCTATAAAGATATAAACTTTAAAAAATCCTTAATGTGAATTTTTATCTTAATTCAAGATTATTTAAGGTTTAAGGATGGGTCCTTATAGCATTGGAGCGCTATCAAGGAGCACCCTTCTTAAACATTTCATTTCATGCATAAGTGTTCCACATGGATAATATCACATGGAATCAATCAAAATCATAAGTTTTTATATGATTAAAAAATTTGGAATAAATAAATGAAAGTACCATTCAATATTTATATTTTTATAAATGTGAATACCCTTTATTGAGACATGTGTATGGTATTTACTATATAATGATCTTGGCTTGGAAAAATGTGGTGTAATTTCGGCAGCATAACAATGTGACATAAGAATTCATAAAAATGGTTGATGAGAGGGAAATAGGTGTATAATTGTATTTACATAAAATGGAATGTAAGGGGGTCCATATAGATTAATAAACAACCAAATTTCATGGAATTTAGATTCACAATACAAAAGAATTGCTCGAATGCAAATGAGGAGAGAATAATTCCTTACAGAATTTCGGCATGGTAACATGTGTACATGGGATGAATTAATGGGAGAGAAAGGGGATATCTAATTATTCAAACAAGAATATGGTAGTATGGGGGAGGTTCAAAATCATACGCCAATATTTATAATTGAAAATAAAAGGTCATAACAATATAAGGAAACATGGACATAAATATGGAAAGTGAGAATCTCTTACATGGAAGTGTGATCTCAAAGTCTTGGGAGAGGATTGAGAGAGACTTATTGGGAGTCCGGGGTGACTTGGGTGGATTTTAGAGAGAGTAGGGAAGAGGTTGTATGAACTCCAATGTCTTTGGGTGAAAATAATGTGGGAGCATGGGTGGGTTTATATAGGAAAGGAGAGGGAATTCTTTATTATTTAGATTTGGGACACCGCACATAAAACTAATCAAAACCAGAAACTAGACCATAGAGTTTTCCATTGTTTTTTTCCAAACTGGAGTGGAAAACAATATTTAATATGTCTAGTGACTAAACTTCTTAAAATAATAGGGTTTCTTATGTGGAGGTGAGTCACACTCTCAAGGAAATCAATTTAAAAATCTAAAATGTTTTATAAGTATTGAAGGGTCCACTGAAACATTGTAAAATAAATAAAACAAACCTAAAATAACATTATTTTAATTTTAAAACATATATTTGCATAAAATAATGTTTATAGTATTTTTTACATCACTATTGGGTCATTATGATGTTATAAAACACATTATATAACAAAATGATATTTAATTTTTACCCAAAAATTCAATAGTCTTAGAAAATTATGAAAAATTCACAATTGGATAATTTTCATGTCCTGATTCCTAAAATGATATTCATTACATCAAAATAATTTTCTAAATATTTAAATTTTCTATTTTAAAATAATAATGAACATTTATAAAAAATTCATGGGTTTTGACAAAAATAGCTTTCAAACATTAATAAAAATTTAAATTGTATTCAAAAAAATTATATGATCATTTATACTTAATAAAATTTAATCTACTAATGATAACATTTTTTTAAATATAATTTAATTGAAAAATCCATTAATTTATCAAAATATATTCCTTAGTTGAACATTAACAAAAAAATACTATTTGTTCTTTTAAAAACTATTTACAAAGATACACTAATAAAATGGATGTATATTATTTACTTTTTTTAAAAATAGTGTTCATAATCTTAATTATAGTGTCTTTTTACATATCCCATTAAAACACCCACAAAAGACCTCAGGGTAAGGTGTGTGATGGTGGCATACTCTTCGGGTGACTTGGATAACATCGCTTGAGTGATAATCTCTATCAACTTCTAATTCTCCTATAGGTGGTTTTGATCAAGATTAACATATTCCAGCTCAGCTTGGGATTGGGCAAGAGTAAATCCAAATGATCCAAAATAATTTCCAAGCTCTGAAAAATGGGATTCGTATAGGGAAAGTCTACTGAACTAGGATATCACTTCCTTTGTCTGAGTAAATTGGATTTGTTAAAGAACAATATTTATACTAATCATGTGATCACTGTTCAACAACTGTATTAGCAAAAGTTACAATTATTAATGGTATTTTAAAATACAAAACATAAAACCAAATAATTTCATATATTTTATTTAACCAAAATAAGGCATTTAAATCACCCGAGGGGAATTTTCATTAATGATTTTTTCAGTCGTTACATCCACTACCTTCCTCAATGATTATGGATTTTTAGGTTCATAGACTTACTTCCACATGACTTATTCCTTCAAAAAGTGGTTGAGAACATTTTAAAATACTTGTTAATACTTCTATAATAATTTATTGTGGTAGTCACCATTGAGTCCCATAATTCTAGAAGAGAGGAAAATAACAAAAACATAGACACATATTCGGTCAATTTCAAAACAACAGATTTGAATTAACTCGAAGACAACTTTATGACATTTACATGGTCAAACACTGGTATTTCATCCAATATCCTATTTCTGTATAGGCTCTGGATCATTAATAATTTATCCATTATTATTTTATTCTCAAACATATCCTCTAGGACCTTCATCAGTTCTATTATAGTCCTCAACTTCTGAATGCTATTTGTAATATATCATTCTAGTGATAGCCAAATAATTCAATGTTAAATCTTATAATGTATTTAAAATTTTGATTTTTTCCATTAATTTTGATTTGAATCATTTTGAAAGATCCTTTTGGTCCTTTTAAAATAATAAATTCTCTATATGCATCCCCCAGAAATGAAAACTATCCCCATTAAACTAGTCAATATAAACCTTGACTTCTTGGGATGAAATTACATTAGGAATGGGTAAATATTAAATAAATAAAAAATAATATAAAAAATATTTCTATCCGAAGATTTTTATTCTCACTATATTGATCCTTGATGAACTACAATCACTAGTACGACTTTTATGGATACATTGAACCACCGATCATCAGAAGCCAACCCTTAGATGTTTCAAATTTGGAAGAAATCTATGAAAATGCCTCATTTAGAAGGAACTACCTGAAACTAATGTATCTAGACCGAGTATATAGATCCAAAACAAAATTGTACACCAAATTATAATTTTTTGATATTTTAAAATAACACAATGTTTTTATTCTATACAACACGCACGACTAATCATAAAAGAACCATGAAATATTATTTTTTAAATGTTACATTTTTAACATAGACATTAGATTTTAATTTATGAATAATAATTAAAAAAATTATGGAATATGTATAATGGTTCAAATGAGTAATTTTTTTGATTAATGTTTAGGAAATAAATGCCCAATTTTTTTAGTAAAGAATTTTTTTAAAAAATAAATTTTCTTCAAAATTGGTTTATATATGAGAATATGATAATTAATTTATAATACATTAGGAAATTTAATATTATAAAAAGGTTATAAATATATAAAAAATTATGAAAAATTTATTTTAGGAAGAATTTTTATAATTTTTTAAATATTGTTATTTTTTAATGAATATTTAAAAATTAATAATTTTTACAGAAAACTGTATTCTATTTTGATGTACATACAATGTAACATTATATTTTTGATTAGTTTTGTAATTTAGTAAGTTTATTTTGATTTAATATTATAAAATAAATGTTATTGGAATAATAATTATACAATAAATTTCCCTAATAACATTTTTCAAACATAAAAATAAATTTTCTAGAAAATCTCTTTTCGTTGAATTTTATATGTTTAATTTTAAATTAATTTATGTTACTCTCTATAAATTTAAATTTAAAAAATATATTCCATATTTTTAATCCTAATAATTAAAATAATGTAATAAGGTAAATTTATTTTTTGGTCAATACAAATAGTAACAATAATAAATTATGTTACCACAATAAAAAAAATGTTTTACTTAGGGTTAAAAACATAGTGAGAAGGCATCAAATTCAATAAAAAAATTACCTTAATTTAATTATATGAGTCAATTTCATCCCTAATCATACAATATTTTAAAATATGGCCTCTAATTTACATTTATATTTAATTTATACCTTTATAATATTTTAAGTAACGGATAAAGTAAAAAATGTCACTCTTTAATATTTTTAATGTTTTGTGAAATGGGTAAACAATATGTTTGATTAAAAATTGTAATTGAAATTATAAATTATTAAATTTTTCATGATAATTTTTTTTAAATTTATAGTGATGACATAATTATGTTAAATTTATAATCATCACCGACACAGTTCCTTTTAAGAAGTTGAAAATCAAGTAAATAATTTAAAAAACTCAAAAAGTAATATTTTTGGGTGATTTACAGTCTTGAAAAATTTTTATAGGTCAATATATAATATTAGGGAATTTATTAAAGGTCTGTTAATATATTCATTACTATCTTATTGACTTTAATGTTAATCTAAATGAACAGTTTGTAAAATTACATTAATGATATTTTAGTTTAAATAATATTTTATGAAATTATTTAAAAATCATAAAAATATAGAAAAAAATACAATTTATATGATAAAGGGTTGAAAATATTTTCCATTGGAAATTTATGAGTCATTTTCACCTTACAAGTAAAATTATAGCACTTTAATGTTAATAAATACAGTACCATAGTTAAGGTTAAAATAATACCACTAATGCATTGTTCCAAAATAATATGTGTAAAATGATATCAAAACATATATAAAATTTATTGGATGATTATTCTCAGATCATATCATCCTTATATTATTAGTCATTACAATTGAGAACCATTTTACACAAGTCAAGAACATATTATACAGTAATATTTTAAGAATTTCCAAAAGTTACCCTCTATTCCCTTATAGAAGGACACCGATTATCTATCTTATTTACAACACTTCGATATATCTATATAGTTACCCAAACATTTCACAAAAAGATATTAAATCCTATTATTTGAATATTCAATATATTTTACAAATACACATCTGAGCTCTTTAAAGGTTTAGTAAATTTGGAGACCAGATATACAATCTTCTTATTTCATGAATGATCATCAACATCTCCTCTAATGTTCTTACAAAATATTACTCTTTATAGATATAAAATAAATAATACATTTCTACAAAACCCAAGGAATGGAAATATAATAATGGTGAGATCATATACTTAGTAAGGGTAATCAAGGGAGATAACAACGATCTCTTAAACATAACATGAGCATAGGGGTATAACAACATGATATTATCATTTTAAATCCATACTCAAAATACCATAGATAATAACATTTAATAATTCAATAATGATTTTTTTTATAAAAAATAAATCTAATAGGAATCAATAAACATGATTCTAGAGAGAATACCATTAGCATATGACAGAATTTTGTGTTAGAGAAATAAGTATTATAAATAATTCCTATAGTTGTCAAGGATCACTACCAAGGACATCATAGTGGATTGAGTTATCTCCCTAAAATATAATTTCCATATTTAAGGATTACTCAGAATACTATCATAGTGAACATTTTACCTTAATTAAATGGATTTAATATTCATTATAGTATTTATTATCTCATTAGATATCAATATTTACCCAACACATTAAAGGGATATATAATTCCTTGGCCACTAATCACCTAATGAAAATACCACATATGGGTTCAAAAAATTATTAAAATATTCAACATATCATATCCCATTAAAATTAAATGGGTTTCATAAACATGTCATCATAAAAACATAAGATATCCAGTGGAAAATAAATGGGTTTCATAACTTAATTAAATCATGGGAATGAAACAGGATTAATAAAATCATCCTTAAATCATCATCATTATAATCCATCCAAAAAATTAATGTGATTATATAATTGGATCATAACGTTAGTAAACTAAAATCAACATCAAAGGATTAATTATAGATGAAAAATTACTTTAAAAGATCACTAGAACATTTCATGATGTAAATACCATTTTTACTATGAAATAACTTTTTTAAAATGTATAAATGTCTAAAATATTATGGAAAAAATTAATTTGAAAATAAAATTTGAAAATTGTAATGTTATATTAAAAATATTTATAAGCCATGACATCGTTGAATTCCATTCATGCCATGCATGTTAAAAAAATTCATTTCACATTTTCTGTAAAAATTCAAAATTACCTCATTCATAAACAAATAAGAGTGTCCCATTTTAAACAATATTTTTAAAATAAAACATGTGAAAAAATTACTAAAAATAATATGATAACAGTAAAAAAATATTTTAACCCTTTTTATAAAATAAGGACTTGAAGGAAAAAGGATTTTTGACTAATGAGAGGAATAAATTATGTTTTCCTTAAAAACATTCTTTTAGTCTCTTAAGTTATTATAGAGGGGAAAATGGAAGAAAAAATGAAATATAAAAAAATCAGTATATTATAAAATTTATTATTTTTTTATTGGTGTATAAAGAAAATAATAAAAAACTTCATCATAAAAAATCCCTATAATGTATGAGGTTATATCATAAATCAATTATCTGAAGTCTGGTCTTGCTTTATATGTGTTCGAACACCCTGTACAATAAATAAATATTTATTATAAATATATATTTATTATAAATATATTAAGGAATCATAAATATATATGTCATAACATATATGATATACTTATAACATCTTATCACCAATTTATTAACATTTCACTAATAAAATTACAATTCTAGGTGATAATTACTTCATTTTCCATTCATGCTTCGATTCAAAATTACTGGTCTTTGTAATTTTATTATGTTTATATAATATTAATAATTATAATAATGATATAATTATAATATATATTCATTATATACATATATATAATCTTAAAATGTATATATAGAAAAATGATTTTCAAAATTCATAGAGACAGTTGGTTATACATACACATAAAAGATGTTTTCACTTTTTTATGAAATGAATCAAAGAAAGATAAATAATAATTTTTAATTAAAGAACCATAATATTATCATAAATATCATATAAAAAATTAATTTTATCTTTACAACCATCCAATAAAAATGGGGATCAAAAAATAATCACACCTCCATATAGAGACTCTAAGCCATACATACACATGAGTGATGATTTCATTTTTTATGGGATGGAAGGGAGGTATATAATTGTTGTTAAATCATAATGATACCAATTAATTATATTTAATATACTTAAAACATTATTTTAGAATTTATACCGTAGATTTATAGATGTTATAATATGAAATAACGTTAAAAGTACTCTGTTAAGAGTTATACCTCTTTATTGAGAAACCAATTTAGAATTACACCTTAACCCTCGAAAGAATGTTCTTTTAGAATGAATGGAAGTTATAGGATGTTTAAATGGAATATAGAAATGTATTATGTCTATTATTGGCTGTGGTAAATAGAATATGGTTTTAGAGAATATAGAATATGTGGTATCTTTTTTTAGGGGAGGGAAAAGACACAATGGGAATTACTTTAAAGATTAACTAATATATATATATCATAATATTTTAAAGTGGAACCATGGAACAAAAAATTTGATTATGAGTTGTAATAAAATTGAAATAAACTAAATAAATTACATTTGGGAATGTCTAGTACACATTATATGCCTTATGTTCTAGTTAAACAACATTAAATCTGTTTTAACCTTAATAAGGATAACATAATTATTTAGCATGAAAATGTAATTATTTGACCAAAAAATAGGATGGGTATTATAAATTTTTCCTGATGATTATTAATTTATAATACATATTATCAGATTTAATTTCTATATGTGGTATAAATTACATTTAATATAATAAAACAAATGTATGAAAACTATTTTTATGAAAATACCCAATCTGAGAGTGAAAATAAAATATCCGATGAAGTAATAAATTAATTTACATGATTTTTTGTTTAAATAGTAAACTGTGTATTGTTTTTGGACTTTTGGAGTAAGAAAAAACTGATTGGCATATTCCAACCATGCCTTTAAATGAAAATCTCAAAAAAATGTTTTTAATTTGAATAAAAAATCACTAAGCTTCAAATTTATCAAGAAAGGGTTTTTAAATTCATAAACTGGATTTTAAATACGTTTTCTAACTTTTTAATGATACATTTTCTCTAATCAAAATTCATAAAATAGATTAAAGGAAAGTGTTAGTGTTATTTTAATGATCTCCCCATGATTTTAACACATATTTACCTATTTTACTGAGGTGAAATATATTTAATTTTGTTATTATAAATAATATAAATTAACAAATGGTAATTTATAATAATTTAAAGAACTGAAATTTTAAAACAATTGAAATGAAATTACAACATTCAATAAAAATCAATATTTTTCACCATTCATAGAAAAATATATATTTTCAGAAAATTATCAAAAACACACTCTAATGAAACTTTGAGAAGATAGTTTTATAAATTAAGTTTATTTTTAAAAATATATTTTCTAAAATTGGATGAAATTATATATTTTATTTTCTCATAAAAATCAATAAAAAATAATTTTTAAGGAAAATATTATTTTTAAAATAGATAAAGACCATACAAAAAAATGAATACTTTATCATCAATATGTTTTCATAAAACCATTATACATAATTTGAAAAATGTTTTTATTATTATTCATATTTCAAATTTAACAACTATATAATAATATTCATTTTAAAAAAATGTTATTTATATCATGGTTATTTTAAACTCAGGTTTGCGTGTATCAAAACCTATCAATGAAATTAAATTTATTGAAAGAGAAATATATTATAAAATATCAGCTTTTTAAATTCTACCTCATTAAAATTTATTTATCCTGTGAAATTACTTTACTCCAACACAAAAAAATGTGGGCATCTCTATTTATTTATATCATTGGTTTCTCACACAGCTTCTTTAAATTTTTGTTTAATCATGATAACACTGACGAGGTTTGTAGTTTTTCTCTATATAACTTATTATCTATGATTCAAGATTTCTAATGGATCATAAAAAAGATCATTCTCTAGCCATACAACCACTAATTATAGTATTTTTGATAGATTAGATGTGTATATAACATAGAAACATGCTACAAATCATGATCATGGGAGAGGTTTGGTTGAAGCACCAAGAGATAAGATACCATCTCTAATCGGTCATGAATATAGATGGGGAAAATATAATTTGGTCTCAAATTTCCCATTTTTAAATTATAATAGCCTTCTTCCTTGAAAAAAATCATTGGAATTTCAACTCACAAACTTTGAATTATAGAAATTTCTGACTATTGTCATCATACTTTTTTTATTGACTATGAGTTGTGTTGACATGAAGTTAAATGGGTCCAAACCTCTCTACCATTTCCTCAAATAGCTCATGTTCCAATATTATTCTCTATCAATCTTCATCCATTTGTGTTGAAGTTTTTCAAGTCCTTCCATTTATTGATTTATATAGATCCATATAAATTCTTGAATGAAAGCTATTACTGGAACAAAACATGATGAGAGGAAGGTATTGATCCAAACAACTATTAAAATACATATAACAGGATATGAACATATCCTCTAGGGTTCAAGTGGTTTTACAAGACATAACATATATCTCAGATGATAATCATTACTAAAACATAGTTTTAAATCAAGAAAATTCATTAGTATTCACTAGGGGATTGAGGTAAACCTCAAAACATGGTCATATATAGTGGAATGTGTTATATAATAAAACCTAACCAATTCATAAAATTATATTATTGTAATATGGTCAAGAGAGAAATATTATTTGATAGTAATAATTTTATCATATTTCATATGGAGAATAGCGAAAACCCATATAACATTATACCATTTTAACATTTTAGGGAATCCGATGAAAAAATCCATAATGAAATTTTCCCATTTCCAACATGGTATGAGTAATGGTTATAACATACCCTTAGAAATATACCTCCCATCCATAATCTACTGTCATATCAAGTACCAGGATACACATTTTCCAATATCCCCCTAAATGTTGTTTCATAAAAAATAAACTTTTATTACTCTATACATTTTCATGTTTCCAGGATTAATAGAGAATGATAAAATATGGCCTTCATCCAATAGTTCCTTAAAATGTGGCATGGTTAGGAAAATTCTAAATTATTAAAGTTTATCATTCCATAATAATCAATTTCAATCTTAAGAACACTTTTAACATTCTTGTGAAGCTCCATATCTTCCTTTTTACCTCTTTAATCTTTAGTTGGACAAATGGTTAAATACAAATTTCAGAAAGATAATATATCTACCATTCTTTTAGTATTTCTAGATCTATCCTTTGAAAATCCAAAAATATTTGTTCTTTATTGATACCCATCATAGATAAGGTAACACAATCCTTTTTTCTCAATCCATCAACAACCTTTCTCCTTTTCCCATGGTTTTAACTTATTAAGTAGTCAAAATATTTTATAAACTCTTGATAACTTCTTTTGGAGAATATTATACTATTTTTAAGTGAATATTTACTTTAAACTTTTATGATCCTTATATATGTGACACCTTTCACCATAAATATAATTCTTACATATATTTAATGAAAAAATTACCATAACTAACTCTGAATCATGAGTTCAGTAATTTTTATCATGAAACTTTAGTTTTCATGAGGTATAAGATATCCCCATATCATTATACAAGTGGAAGAACCTTAGTCCCTTTTTTTATATATCAATAAAAACCATAAAACATTATCCACAACAGGGTAGTGTAATCCCATATGTTCTAACTAAACTTATCTATAGTTATTTAAAATTTTACTATCATTTTTTTATCGGATAGAACTTGTATCTTTTAAAAGATATCATAGTGAGTTGATTTTATAACCTTGAAAAATTATCATAAATGCATTAATAAAATCAAGAAAAAATTAGAAAACTATAGATCTTAGTCACCACGGTTGTTCTGGGAATAAAATCATTAATTTCGTTCTTTGATGGATCCACTCATATATCCTTATTTGATATTTTTTTGACCGAAAAATGAAAATTGTTATAGCTATAATTCAAAATTGGTAATTTGTTTTATACAACATATACTTCTTTAGGGTATTTTTTCTTAAATATTTATGTGATCCATATTCTCTTCATTGATGTTGGAATATATAAGAATGTTTTTTATAAAGACTAATAGAAAATGATCATGGTAACATCTAACTAATGATGCTCAATATACAAGAGGGGGGGGGGATGAATTTTATACATTAAAAAGTTCCTCTGGAACATTTAAAGATGGTTTTGTTTAACAAGGTTAATCAAGGTAAATTCACAAAACCTCTAGTTCTACAAACTTTCTTGATTCTGGAAATATTATTCTGAGAATGTAATTCTGGAAAAGTGAATGAAGAAATGAAACATAACAAAAGTTAACAAAGATAATGATTCGACCTTAAAGCATATAGAATCTCACATTATCAGAGTGTACAAATGTAAGGAAGTATAAGATAGTTATACTTTCCTAAACAAACAAAATACTGTGGAAAACTTGAAACAAACAAGTAATAAGTAGTAAATCTTTTAACCCAATGAGAAGGGTATCCAACAACCATGGATAAAGGTCCCTTGATTTATACTTTCAAGAAAGTTTGTCTTACCCACACCATAGTAAACCCTCGATACAATGATCGGAGTCTTTCTTGCTATCCGTGCAAGCCCTCAACTTCAAGGTAGTTGGAACCTCTTTCATCCTCAGCAAGGAAGTCCTATAGCTTTAAGGTAGTCGACACCACTTTCTTCATATCCCCAGAAGCCCTCGAATGCACTCAGCAACATTCAGAGTCACACGAAGCATATCTGAACAAGGTGATCAGTATGCACAAAGCATGAATGTATCTCTCTCTAGAAATCACATCAGCATCATGTAATCTCTATATTGATCAACTTGTTGTGAGCTCTTTCAAATGAGCTCCTATTTATAGGCACATTCTCAACGGTCAGCTCCCTCCTCCAATAGTCATATATTTCTTTGAATTTTGGAGGGACCTGTACTCATGTCACTCAAACAACGGTTAGTCAGTGATTTAATGTAAGACATCGTTTTATAACCAAAACATGTGTATAAACAAAGATTATTTCTTGAAAATATTCATTTTTCAGAGTGTAAGAAAAAAATAAAAGTTCGGAGTCTACCCAAAAACTATTCAGAGTCTAAAATACATAGATATTTAGATTCTTTCTTCAAAAGAATTCGGAACCAGAATTCTATATAATTCCGGAGTTAGAATATCAAGGAAATTTAGAGTCTTGAATTTAGTAGAAATCAGAGTCTGAATTCATAAGAGTTTAGAGTCTAAATTCAGAGAACTAGGAGTCAGAACTCAAAAGAGTTTGGAGTCTGAATTTAGAGAAATAGGAGTCAGAACTCAAAAGAGTTCGGAGCCTGAATTCAGAGAACTAAGTGTCAGAACTCAGAAGAGTTCGGAGTCTAAATTCAGAGAACTCAAGGTCAAAAATCAAGAGAATTTAGAGTCTGAATTCAGAAAACATGGAGTCAGAACTCATAAGTGTTCGGAGTCTAAATTCAAAGAACCCTGAGTCCGAACTCATAAGTGTTCGGAGACTGAATTCAGAGAACACGGAGTCAGAAGTATAAAAGTTTATAATCTGTATTTGAATCCTGAAAATAGAATGCTTTATATATAAGTATATATATGCTTCTGAGGTTTTGGATATGAAAACGAATTTTATAGTTAGACAAAATGATTAATGAAAAACATGGTAATGATAAATTTCCCCAGGGAAGGAAATTTTCCATATGAAAGTAAAACATAGGGTAAATGAAATTTTCCTTAAGATAATGTGTTTGTGATTTTGAAAAAATTGAGAAATGGTAAAGTCATAAGGAAACCTTATTGACTCAACAATATCCCCAAACATAAAGGAATGGAAAGCTTATAAGGAAACCTTATTGACTCAACAATATCTCCCTTTTTGGAATCCCAAACTTCCTTATGAAAAATAATATAAGGGCATAGAAAATATTTTTCTAGACTTTGAAAAACAAACCAGAAAATGTAATCCCTCTTTGAAAAGGAGTTTATTACTGTAAAGAAATTGGATTGAACAAAAACTTAATAAGGAATATTACCTTATTGTTATCATTCCGAACTTCTGTTTAATGTATTAAAATCTATCAGAGGGTAAAGATTTTGTGAAAATATCAGCAAGTTGATATTATGTTCTGATAAATTGAAGGATGATATCCCCTTTTTGTGTGTGATCCCTAAGAAAGTGATGCCTAATATCTATATGTTTTGCATGAGAGTGATGTTAAAGTTTTTTACTAAGGGCAATGAAACTAGTATTATCACACAAAATTTGTGTTTTGGTAAAACTCATACCATAGTCTGTGAGTGTGTGTTACATCCACAACACTTGAGCACAACAATTTCCAGCTGCTACATATTCGGCTTCAATAGTAGAAAGTGCTACTGAGTGTTGCTTCTTGCATGACCAAGAAACTAATGAATCTCCTATGAAATGATAAGTTCTGGATGTACTATTTCTATCCATTATACATCCACCAAAGTCAGCATCCAAAGAACTATTTAAAATTAAATCATTTCCTAAAGTAGAAAAGATTCCTAAATCCATGGTTCCCTTTAAGTAGTGAAAAATTCTTTTCACATCCTTTAAATGAGATTCCTTAGGATTGGATTGATATCATTCACATAAGAATACTGAAAACATTAAATATGGATGACTAACTGTCAAGTAAAGTAAACTTCTAATAATACCTCTAAAAGATGATTGATATAATAGTTTCCCAGCTCCATCAAGATTATGTGTGTCTGAGGTACCAATGGGCATACTAATACTCTTAATGTTTCCATATCCATACTTTTTAGGAAGATATTTAATATACTTATATTGGAATATATAGATTCCTTCTGGTTTTTGAGAAATTTTAAAACCAAGGTAAAATGATAACTCACCCGTTATAATCATTTCAATCTCATATTTCATTTGATCTGCAAAGGAATCAGTTAAAGATTGCTGAGTTAAACAAAATATAATGTCATCAACATAAATTTGAACAATGAAAACATTTTTCTTATCTTCCTTTATAAAAAGGGTTGGATCTTCATTTCCCCTCACATAATTATTTTGAAGCAAAAATCCAATAATCCTATCATATATAGCATGAGGGACTTACTTAAGTCCATACAAATCTATGGTAAGTTTATAAAAATGTTCAGGACGTTTTTTATCTTCATAACCAGCTTTTTCACTGAAAACTTCCCCTTGAAAATAACCATTAAAGAAAGCAAATTTCACATCCATTGGAAAAAGTTTGAAATTGAACATGGTTGAAAAGTCAAGTATAATAAGAATAGATTCAAGTCTAGCCACTGAAGTATAGGTTTCTTCATAGTCAATTCCTTCTTGTTGATTATAGCCTTTACCAAACAATCTAGCTTTATTTCTTACTATTAATCCTTTTTCCTCACATTTATTTCTGAATACCCATTTTACTCTAATAATAGAAGTTTACTTAGGTCTTTCAACCAAGGTCTAGACATTATTCCTTTCAAATTAATTTAGCTTATCTTACATTTCTTTTATCCAATCATCGTCACCTAAAGATTCATTAGTGTTTTTTGGTTATAATTAGGAAAGGAATGCTAGATGTTCTACTTCATTTCTTAAAAAACTTCTTGTCCTTGTGGGTTGATTTACATCACAAATGATACTATCACTGGGATGATTCTTAAAAAAACTTATTTGGGTTTTGTAAAACCTATTCATAAACATAGGGTAGGAAATATTTTGGGGTAAATTCTTCAGAAACATCATCTTAGAAATCTTCCTTATCTGAAGAATCTTATAACAAAGGTTGATAATCAGTTTTTGAAAACACATCTGAAGATGTAGGTTGGGGTTGTTTAAAAAAATAAGTATCGGTTTCATCCAATTTTTCATGTACCGTCACTTCAATAGTACAAGTGTTTTTATTGAAAACCTTATAAGACTTAGAAGTTGTGGAGTAGCCTATGAAAATTCCTTCATCGGATTTTGGTGCAAATTTGTGAAGATTGTATTTAGTATTCAAAAAGAATACATTGAAACCAAAAACCATGAATTTGGAAATTCTAGATTTTCAACCATTCCATAACTCATAAGGATTTTTATTTAGAAATCGTCTAACCAAAGCACAATTTATATTATAACAAGCAGAACATTCAACTTTAGCCCAAAAATGTTTGGCTACAGAATATTCACTCAACATGGTTGTTGTTATCTCTTGAAGAATTATATTTCTTATTTAGACAACACCATTTTGTTGAGGTGTTATAGGTGGTGAGAAGTCATGATCAATACATTTTCTACTTAAAAAAGATTCAAAATCAGAATTTTGAAATTCTCCTCTATGATCACTATCAATAGTTATCAATTGACAGTTTTTCTCATTTTTAACATGGGCTATAAAACATTTTAAATAAGAAAAATCTTCAGATATCTTGGATAGAAAATAGACCCACGTAAATCTAGTGTTATCATCAACTTAGACAAATACATAATATTTGCCTCCAATGATTCCAGTTTGTGTTGGACTAAAAAGATCCATATGCACTAACTATAATGCATCAGTGGTTGAGACTTCATCTGTTGATTTGAAACTTTATTTAAGTTTCTTTCCATATTTAAGAGGTTAAAAAACTTTTGAAGAATCAAATATAAGCTCCGGTAGATCCTTAACTAATCTTTTCATAGAGAGTTTTCATTGGTTACTAAGGTTATAGTTTCCTAACCTTCTATGCCATAAACAAGAATGATCTTCCATTTCACTAAGGAAAGGTAGGTGTTGGCTCTTACGGTCTTCAATTCTTAGTGTGTAAACATTATCTTTCTTATGGGTAGAAAGAATATACTCTTCCTTGGAATTATGTACTAAAAACTTGTTATTAATAAAATTCACAAGGTAACCGTCATCACATAATAGACTTATGCAAATGAGGTTGTTCTTAAGACCCTAAAAAAATAAAACATTTGAAATGAATGTTTTTCCAAGAAGAATGATGTTACCTATACCAATAATTTCTCCCTTAGCATTATCTCTGAAAGTTTCTTTTCCTACTCTCATCTTGATAATCTTTTCAAATTATTTTTTGTTACAAGTCATATACCAGGAACATCTACTACCCATGTACCATGTATTGTTGTTTGTACTTTCCTTATTTTCATAAAAATAAGAATGTTAGACTTTCAGAATCCAAACTTTCTTGGATCCAGAAATTTCAGAAAGAAAAACCATTGGTATCCACATCTTCTTTAAAAAATAAGCATTATGAAATCCTAAAGACTCGGTTTTGTTTAGGGAACATTTTTCCCCAATCCCCACCACACTGACATTTAGTACAAAATGGAGCACTTTTAGAAACAAAATAATTGTTACTAAAAATTAGTTTAGAACCACTATAACCAAAACCAGAACTATTCCTTAGAGGTTGAATTTGAGAATACATCTTATCTAAAGTTTCCTTACCTAAGGTAAAGTTTGAAAAACAATTCTCAAGGAATATATTTCTGATTTTAGTTTGATAAATAAGTTCTTATCTTACAAAACAATTGTTTTTGAACAAGGGTTAGGCTCAAAAACATTTTTCTTAGACATTAATTTTTCTAGGTCCTTAAAAATTTTATCCTTCATAGAATTTAATTCTTCTAGCGTTTTTGAAATACTTTTGAAATCAAAAATTTTCTTATCAAGATCTTTAGAATGATCTAATCTTTCCTTAGTAAGAATAGTATTTCTAAAATTTTCCTTATCAATCTTTTTGATGAGTTTTGAATTCTCATTCTCAAGGAGCTTAGAAAACCTAGATACTTTTTCATAGGTTTGTAAAGTATTATCCTCATCAGAAGAGTTATAATATTTACTATGACTAAAATTAGAATTTAAAGATATATTGGTCATATATTCAGAATTGTGTACCTTATCCATTAAGAAATGATTTTCAATAGGTAGTCTGGATATTAAACCAAGATTCTTCTGTCAAGAATATTCGTACCCTGATGATTCATTTGAAGAGTCACCACCATTGGCAATCCGGGTATCATTATCTTTCAGTACTTTCATAGCATTGGCTTTGTATTACTTCTTCTTATTTCTCACAGAATGATTCATTTTTCTTTACTTTCTTTTAAGCATAGGACAATCAAGGGGTTATATGTCTATCTCTCTTGCATTCATAACATGTGACTTTTGAATGTTTCTTATCTTTCCTTTCTTTCTTTTTGTATCTAGATTGAAAATTATTCTGTCCAAAAATCTTGTTTATCCTTCGATCAAGATTTTCTAACTCATTTCTTGAAGATTCACGTTCACTAGATTTGGATTGTATAATAACATTATTAGATTTAGATCTAGTAACTATCTCAAGACTCTTGGATTTCATATGATTTGATGATGTAGTAAAAGTAACACTACCATTTCCAATATTCTTCTTAACATTATCAATATATCTCTTGATTCTAGTCTCATGTTGAAGAAGATTTCCAAAAAGTTCATCAATAGAAATCTGAGTAAACTTTGTATTCTCATCTATAGCTGTTCTCTTGGATTCCCACTCATAGGGCATGATGTCGATGATTTTTTCCCCAAGGGCTTCACCATCTAACCATTTCTCACCCATATATTGTAAACTATTAACAATAGTCATGAATCTTTGTTGCACATTAAATATGGGTTCTCTATAAGGAAAAAAAAACCATGATATTCAGCTCTGAGCATGGCTCTTCTAGTTTCAATAACTTTGAAAGTTCAAAAGTGAGTAACTTCAAGCTTCATCCATATACAATTTTCTACATCACAAGATGAAATTTGGCTGTATATATTTATAGTCATAGAACAAAGCAATGTATTTTGTACCTCATAATTCAGTTGATAATCATGCTTTTCATGTTTGGTGAAAGTACTAACTTCCTTGTCAGAGGTTTTATATCCTCCAGTAAATAAATTTTCTACTCCAGTATTGATAATTAATGTATTCATGCTATCTCTCCAATATTATTAAGCATTCCAATCTAAAATAGGTGGTCTAGTTGGATTTAGGTTGTCAATGTACCCCACATTGATTCCTGTCATCTTAATGAAAATCTTTCCACACAAACTTGTTAGTAATAAAAGAATGTAAACAAGGAAAATATTTCTCCACAAGGAAAATATAGAACAATTAAAAAATTGTGCAAGAAATATTATATGTGAATATATGTAGTTTAGAGACCTACTCTGAAACCAATTATAGGATTGGTTCAGGGTATGAGGTCACCACCTCTGAAACCAACTGTAGGATCAAAATAATGAATGAAGATACTATATGTAGTATCTAATAATGCTCAACATACGGGGGGGGGGGGGGGGGGGTGAATTGTATACTTTAAAAAATTATTCTCGAACTTTTAAAGATGGTTATGTTTAACAAGGTTAAACAAGGTAAATTCACAAAACCTCTAGTTCTACAAACTTGCTTGATTCTGGAAATATTATTCCTAGAATTTAATTCTGGAAAAGTGAATCTAGAAATCAAATTAATCAAAAGTTTAAAAATATAAATATTCTACCGTAAAGTGTATAAAATCCCACTATATTAGAGTGTACAAATGTAAGGAAGTATAAGATAGTTATACTTTCTTCAACAAACAAAATGCAGTGGAAAAATTAAAACAAACAAGTAACAAGTAGTAAATCATTTAACCCAAAGAGAAGGGTATCCAACAACCATGGATAAAGGTCCCTTGATTTATATTTTCAAGAAATTATATCTTACTTACATCAGGGTAAACCCTCAATATGAAGATCAGAGTCTGTCTTACTATCCCCACAATCCCTCAACTTCAAGGTAGTTGGCATCTCTGTCTTCCTTAGTAAGGAATCCCTCGAGCTTTAAGGTAGTCGTCACCTCTATTTTGCTATTCTTGGAAGCCCTCGAATGTACTCAGTAAAATTCAGAGTTTCTCGAATCAAATCTGAACAAGGTGTTCCATATGCACAGAGCATGAAAGTCTCCCTCTCTAGAAATCACTTCAGCAGCATGTAATCACTAGATTGATCAACTTTTTGTGAGATATTTCAAATGATCTCCTATTTATAGGCACATTCTCAACGGTCGCCTCCCGCCTCCAATAGTAATAATTTTTCCTTGAATTTTAGAGGGACCTGTACACATGTCACTCAAACAATGATTAGTTAGTAACTGAATTCATGACATCGTTTTATAACCAAAACATGTGTAAGAAAAAATATGAATGCTTGAAAAATTCTTTTTTTGGAGTGTAAGAAAAAAATGGAAGTTTGGAGTCTACCCAAAAACTATTCAGAGTCTATAATACATAGATATTCAGATTCTATATTCACAAGAATTTAGAGTATGAATTCATTAGAGTTTAGAGTCTAAATTTAGAGAACTCTGAGTCATAACTCATAAGAGTTAGGAGTCTGAATTCAAATAAATCGGAGTTAGATTTCATCAGTGATCAGAGTCTGAATTCAAAGAATTCAGAGTTAGAACTCAGAAGAGATCAGAGTCTGAATTCAGAGAACATAGAGTTAGAACTCAAAATAGATTAGAGTCTGAATTCAGAGAACTCAGAGTCAGATCTCAAAAGAGTCCAGAGTATGAATTCAGAGAACTTGGAGTTAGAACTCATAAGAGTTCGAAGTTTAACATCAGAGAACTCGGAGTCAGAAGTCTGATGGTTCAGAATCTGAATTCAGATCCTGAAAACAGAATACTTTATATATATGTATATATATGATTCAGAAGTTTTTGATACGAAACTAAATTTTATACATAGACAAAATGATCAATGAAAAACATGGTAACAATAAATTTCTATGTGGATGGAAATTTTCCTCATGAAAGTAAAACATAGGGTAAATGAAATTTTCCTTAAGATAAGGTGTTTGTGATTTTCAGAACATGAAGAAATTGTAAATTCATAAGGAATTATTATTGACTCAACAATCTCCCCAAACACGAAAATTAGAAGAGTCATAAGGAATCCTTATTAACTCAACCCTAATGACTCAATTCATTAATTCAATGAAGATAATAGGGAATTGTTAATACCAAATTGCATCACTATAAATTCATAGTGGCCATACCTTGTACAAAACATTGACTGGGGTATGTATTCACTGTTGGTCATCAAATGATAGTATCCATATCTAAGATCAATCTTTGTAAATTAAGGATATTCTCATAATTTATTGAAAAAATCCCCAATAGTATTAAGGGGATACTAATTCATGATTGTGATCTTTTTCAATTCCCAATAATCAATATAGAGCATCACTGATCCATCTTTGTAAAGACCCCACATCTAGTAGCCAAGAGTTGGTGGTTACTTTATTACATTGGAAATATACATGATGAATCACATCGGGAAGGAGAAAATAGTATTGTAGTCTTGGTAAACAAGATACATACTTTAATTTAACATTACAATTGAATACCTAAAATGAAACATACTATTTTATTTGAGTACACCATTATTCAATTTAGATCTTCCCCACTAATCAATCATAATACAATTCGTAACATCCTTGAAAAGGAAACATAATAACGGGTGGAGATACAGTGACGAGTAAGTTTATGTATACAATAGAAGATAAATAAGGCATGAATAAATAATTCATAATAAATACAAAAAGGTAAATAACTAAAAACATATTCCATTTAATTAATTAATTAAGCTTAATACGGACGAAATAAATGACGGTTGAATAATTCCATAAAAATAATCACTAGATCTTAAAATTAAAATGGATATTCTAACTATTTGAATAATTACATGGACATAAATACATAATTTTGTTATTATGGAATGCATAATCAATGAAATCTTAATGATACCATCAAAGCATCAACTAATACATCTGAAAATTCCCTCAAGGCTATTCATGACATCTGAATAAATGTGTAAAGCCTCATCCAAAACCTAATATAGTTTTTTTCATGAGACCTACCAAGGAATCACGGGATTATAGGATTCCCCTACCATCACTTACTATGTCCAATCCATTCCTCACATAAATAAATAGTACAATAGAATCAACATGCTTGAAAAAAATCAATAACTCTTCATCTTGGAAGAACTAGTCATACAATATATTAATAATTTTTCTAGTCAAACTGATTATAAAAAATCCAAATAAATATGATGAATGGTATCATTAAAGTACATAATCAAAATAATATTCAATAAAGGATGTTGACATAGAGTAAAATAATTTAAATATATTTCTAGAATAAATATTAAGAAAAATATATTTTTTTTCATTTGAAAATGATTTTTAAAATATAATAATTGAACATATAATAATGCTTTATTGAAAGTAACCTTTTTAAAATATAATGTAAGATTAAAATCATTTAGGAATCATTAAATAAGTAAATTCTGTTCATGTTTTATAATTTAATAAACATTATATATTATATTTTTTTAGAAAAATTAAAAAGTACCATGTTCGGAAAAAGATAGGAAGATTCCCTTTTAAAAAAATTGTAAAAAGTAAAAAATGATTAAAATGACATTAAAAAATAATTTAAGAATAGAAAAAAATTAATTCTTTTTGAAAACATGTACAAGGAAGAGAAATATTCCTTATTCTAGACTAAAAAATAATCAATCCCGAATAATGATGAGATTGTGAAATGAACCCGTAAATCTTGTGTGTATTTTGAATCATAAGCACAAAAAAACAAAAAATGAAACATTAAATTCCATTAAGTTAAAGATAATAAATATATAACATATGATAGAGGCAATATATATTCCACACAAACTAAATAAGAGGTGAATATGACCCATGTCTCATAAAAGTAAAAGTGAGATGAAAACCCATTATCTCATGTCTAACTTGCCTCATATATTATTTTAATACCATGAGTAATAAATTATAGTTTATTATAATTATATAAAAATACATATAATTTCATATGTGATTCATTTAAAACATTTTAATACCCATTTTTATTGATACTTTTCCTATTATCATTATATCGGGTGTTAACTGCTCTGTTTTTCGTGTCTTTTTTTTGTTTTGTAGTTCTTATACTTGTACTTTTATTATGTTTACATCATATACAAAATATTATTCATGGTATAAACATATTTTGAATTCAATATTATGATATTTATATTCATCCATAAATATTATAGATATAAAAATGAATTACACCGTTCATGGCGATAGTAGGCTATACATACGCATGAATGATGTTTTAATTTTTTGATAGATGAAATGAAAAAGTTAAAGAATAATTAACCTATATTGATTAAATATTATTTCATATATA
This sequence comes from Viscum album, assembly GCA_963277665.1. Classification (NCBI taxonomy): domain Eukaryota; kingdom Viridiplantae; phylum Streptophyta; class Magnoliopsida; order Santalales; family Viscaceae; genus Viscum; species Viscum album. The sequence continues at coordinate 29,424,300 of OY728137.1, read as the reverse complement.
TCATATATATTCATTAATTACATATTTATAACCATCCAGGTAATGCGGTGATTAAAAATGAGTTACATCGCTACATGGTGATAGTATGTCGTACGTACACATGAGTGATGTATTCTCTACTCACAGGATAAAAATGAGATGGAATATGGGTGTACCAAAGTCATAATATTATCTCAGTATATTTAAGATTTTTTATTTATTATTTTTTGATGGGTACATCCCATAATTTATATTAAAAATAAACTCGAAGGATTCGGTAAATTAGATTACTTATTCTTCGATAGACGCCCATTAAAAGAATTCGAAAAGGACTTCAGATTTCTATATTGGAAGGTAAAAGCCCTCAATAACTTGTATAAGTACGTTAATAAAGGTAATTAGGTGGGGTGTTTTAATATATATAGGTTATATTAGTGTAAATAAGTGAAGTAAGTAGTGCCCTTTTATAATTTAAGAGAGGGGTATTCTTGGAAATTTCTAAAATATTAAATTAATATAAATAATTAATCAAGTACAAATGGATAGAAATTAATAAAATTCGAATATAAGGTGAAAATAATTAAATTAATTTTAATTCCATAATTTTTTAATGTTTTGGATATGTTTTCACCATTATCTTTTAGTATTAACCTAGGTTAACCATTTTGACAATTACCATTCTATTAAAATTTTCTACTCTCTAAGGGCCCGTAATGTTAAGATAAAAGAAAAAAATTCCCATAAATGGACTTTGGTAGATTTTATTATGAATATATAATTAATTTGGATTAATATAATTAATTTTTATAATTGTATATCAATTGATAAAATATTTTTTATTATAAAATATCAATATTTTGAATTTTTAGTACTATTAATTACATTGGCATTAAAAATATAAAGATATTATATATAATCTGAATTTTTTTATTATCTCTAAATGATTTTATTTAATCCATAAAATTCATGTATAGAATCATTTATCTCAAATAATATTACTTTTAATATTTTAAATATCAATTATTTTATTATTCTATTAATTAAATAATTACTTGGTCTGTGTTGTGTAAGAATTTATGTTAAATATTTATACACTAAATATTAAAAATAAATTATCATGATGAAGAAAAATATTTTATATTTAAAAATAAGATTTATAGTTGAAAATATCATATAGATAATCCCATATTAAAAAAATTATAGTAATTAAAAATAAGAGTGTGACATGTTCAACTTTTCTTGACATAAATACAACAAAGGTCCAAATCTCATCGAGAAGGGCATAAAAATTAATATAACATAATATGGGATGATTATGGATTAAATATACTCATATAATAATTTTGTGAAAATAGTTAGGGTTATTTTCCCATCCTTCTCATTCTATTTTTAATTTTAATTACACGATTTACCCTTTACTAGGGTAATAAAAATTACTAAGTTTACCGTTCACATTGACAAAAAACAAAAGGAACCTAATTAAAGAATTGGAACCTCATGAATACAGATATGGAATCAATTTTTCAAAATTCAAAACACATAGGTGGATGAATTTTAATAAAAATTAAACTGAAAAATAAACTAAAAAATTTATTTTTAGAAAATTTATTTTTTAATAATGTTTTCATACCAAATTCATCCATGAAATTGATTCCAATTAACATAGTTGGATAATTTATATAATAAGATATGAAATTTTACTTTTATACCATTACAAAATAATGTATATTTTATAAAGGTTGAAATAAAAAGATAGTTTTCAATAAAATTCAATATTTTTTACTATTCATTTGAAAATAAATCTTTTTGAAAAATAATAAAATTTCACACTTAGATAATTTTTATTTAGTGATTTAAAAAAATTAATTTTTTAATATAATGTTTATATACATTAATGAATTTAATTATATGATTTTCTTCAATAATTTGTTTTTATGAAAATATATTTCTGAATAAAAAAATGACTTTATTGAAAATTGAGTACATATATCATAAAAATTAATCAATTCATTTGTACTGAGTTCATACATTATATATATATATCATACATCAGTTAATATGGTTAAATTATTGGTGATTACATTCACTTATAAATTATATTGTTTTGTTCGTTGAAGCTTGGGGTTGCGTATTATATATGCTATCGAACATAGTGTTCTTTTAATATATCATGGATGTATACATCACAAGCTATGAAAGATATTTAGTTTAATTTAAAATAAACATGCTATAAAATATTTGTGAGTTAAATTATCTTTTATGATTGGATTTACTTGTTATATATAATATTAAATATGATGATCTTATTTTAAAAAACCATGGTGTTAAATTATACACCATTAAAAAAATTGCACCCTCTCAATTTAATCTAGATATTGATAATCAGATGTTTAAAATTTTAATATACCCTTCTTGTAACACGGAATTTTGAAATGGTTTAATAAAAACTCTTCTTGATAAGAGTGAAAAGTAAGTATGATGGTCATCTATAATAATCACATAACTAGGTTTCAAAGTAGGAGAACATAGGTGGGAAGCAAAAATATGGGTGTGGAAGAAAATCATAGTGCCCCAATATTGATAGAGGGTGAAATAGGTCATTGATCACAAGAAATTTAATGATATATTAAATTTAGACTACAAAAAAACCATAAATATATGATGAGTAAAAAGGCCTGTGATTCGTCAAATATTAAAGTAATAAGAAAACAATAATTTTCAAGATCCTTTTCCTAGAGTTGTTGAATTATTTTACCCTTTTGACTAAGAACGTAATGAAATATAGCGACTTGATATCTTTCTACTTCATATTCACAATCTATGTGTGCCAATCGATTAAAAATTCATCTTTTGCTATAATAAATGAATATCAAATATGAATTTTTATCCCTAAAGTAGTAAAATTATCGTTTATCAGATCATTATTTCATTAAATGAATGAATAGTCATTCCTCATATCTCTATATATTTTCCTAGACAAAAATGGTTAACAAAAGTTATCCAACATTTTCTAAAGTTAAACATAATTCAGTACAAAAGTAGTTGACCTTAATATTTTTCTAAAATATGTCTATCCGAATCCAAATTCAAAAAATTCAAAAGGAAGGTCACTAAATTTCTAGAAGAAAATTAAAATTAGATTCACCAAACAACAAAATGTAGCACATAATGTCACATACCAAATATTTGAATACCTTGATCACCATTAATCCTCTATGAAAATATTTATGCATCTAAAAACAAAATCTAAGGTTTTCAAATATATTCCCTAAATCCAAACATGTAGAAAACTTAAAAAAAAACAAAATGAACGATCTAATCATGAACCAATGTTCCCCAATACTATCCCATAATCATATACTTTTCATTATTATCTCAACACTAAAAACACATTAATTTTTTTGTTCCATCAATCATAATTTTTCCTAAAACATCAACATGAAATTGAATCACTTTAATTATTCATTAGTAACATTCAATATATTATCTTAAATCATTAAAGAAAACATTCTATAGTAAAATTGTTAAACATATCAAAATTATTATAACCGGATTTTATTTGATAAAACACTCCTAAAATGTAATTATTGAATCCAAACACTATCACATCAATCATTACACTTCATTCTTAAGCCATTAACTATGATTTATCATCTTATTCCTTAATAACACTTTTATTTTTTATATCATTTTTAGTATGTTAATCATCATCAATATAACCATTATTCATACAACCACTCAGATTCTCTTCATGAGCATTCACCCTAGGAAATAAATTTTTATAATGATTGTACATTCCATATTTAAAACATTCAACCATTGTTAAAAACATATAGGGAACATTATTCTCATCCTTTACATTAACTAAAATTTTCATTTTTCTTAGTAAATTATATGATTTTTATCCTTCTTTTCCAAACATAAAATATTTTACCATTCCTTTGATTCATTATATAAGACGTCTATTTTCACATTTTTGATGTGATGGAAATTGTTCCTTCTTTTTCTCATGGTCTCCACATTCCATGGTATCTGTTAAATCTATCATTTTATTCTTTTGTGAGTCATAGAATAGGTTATAGTGCATGTTTTTAATTATATGTTAGGATAATAGATTACACATAATCAGAATATCTTTCAACCAAGTCATCATCCCATTTGTTTCTCATCGACACATTGTCTATGACATTTAACATTAACCCTGTTAGTTTTTTTCCATCGATTTACTAAAACAAAAAATCATTTTGAAAGAAAGAATAATAATAGTGGGAAACCGCAGAGTAATAAATAATAAGTTATTGTATTTGTAAATCATGAATCATTATATCCAATATATGTCACCTTATGGTTAACCAAGCTTATTCATGGTTATAATCTATTCAAATCCTTCACAATGGTTGATAAAAAATGTGAATTAATCAAATAATATCTCATAGGAGTGTCAAAATAGGAGAAAAATAGGGAATATTTTTGTATAATAGGTAATGATTGTGTAAAGACCGACATACCCTTTTTAGAGTTATTAACCAGATGTTAACCTTTTATAGAAACAAATACAATTATTGTATCTTAATAGGGATTAATTTTTATAAAAAATCACAAAATATCAATCTAAAAAAATATTGTATTTTCTACTATACGTATCCTCAATGTCTATCATAGGTTTATGTTCCCAAATCTATGTTTTCTTAAATAATGTTCTCATGGTTTCTATTAAAATTTATCTGATACCAACCTTAAAGAACCACACTCTAGTAGCCCATAGTTTAGGGTTACATTGTTGAATTGTCAGTAGGTACAAGAAATTACATAATGAAGTAAAAATAGTTTTTTGCCTTGATAAAAAAGTTGAATAATTTAACATCACATTAAAATTGAAAATATCAAATGAAACAAAGTATTTTCCTGGAGTACACCATTATTTACTTTAGTATATCCCTAAATATCAATCATAATACACTTCTTAGCATCTTGGAGAAAGTAAAAATAAGAAATGGGTGAAAACTATTGTACAATAATTGTACAAATACATTGAAACATAAATTAGGCATGAATAAATAAGGTATAATAAACATGGAAAGGTAAATAATTGAAAACACATTCCATTTAGTCAACAATATGATCATAATATGGAAGGAATAAATGATGACCACAAAATTAAATATAAATAATAAGATAATCTTGGAAATTATTCATGTATATTAAAATTAATAAAATATTCACATAGAAATCAATAAATATGCAACGTCCCAATTCTGAAAGCCGCCCAGAGGCTCCCCATACCTAGTTGGGCACACGGTCTCAAGCACATTTCCCCTAATGCCAGAGGATTTCATCTAGCAGCGAGGGCCTTGGGTGTGATTGTGGGGAAACTATTCCCTCATTGGTAGAGAAACAAAGTAAAAGAGAAATAGAATACAATAGCGGAAGTGGTAATAATGGCATACACTAGTAAATTGCAAAAGGCTAAAAGTAATAAGCGGTTGGAGCACATATATATAATTATGCACAATACATATGTCTAGGAAAGTAGCCAAACATGTACCAATGGTGAAATATAGTACTAAAACAATGTAAAAAAGAAAATAGTAAATAAATCCTCAGCATCGCAAGCCTCAGCTTGGTCCAATGCTCACCAGCTCCCAAGCTATCAAGTAACTGAAGTAGAATGGCGCTTTCCCTTATCTATACCAACAACAATATAATCTATTTGGGTGAAAAATAATGACCCAAATAGGTTGTGATACTAAATCCCAGTAGGAAACCACCAATAGATCTATGCCTAAGAGTCAGTGAATATATATGGTAGGCAATAAAAAAAAGAAACAGTAAACAAGGAAGTACTCAACAGTAAAAATTACACAGTTTCAAAGTATTCAGTTGCACAATGCAAGTAAATAGATAATCACAAATAGGTTACCCTCTGGGATGTACTCACAGTCTAATACCCTATGGTCCTACCTAGAAAACACAAGAAACCCTCTGGGATGTAAACACAGTCTAACCCCTCTAGTTCATCTTTTGTATTGACTCTGTAGGGAAGCACTCATCGTTAATTCCACTTAAAGTCTCATATCGGTAACTAAAAGGAACTCTCGGGAAGTAATTATGTTACATTAACCCTGTGTCCCACATCGAGGAAATATAGAAACTCAGAGGAAGTACTTTATTAGATTCCCCTTATGGTCTCACATCGTAACAAAAATAACAAACACTCTGTCGAAGCCCTTACGTCCATTCTCCCTATGATCAACTACATCAGGTTCTCACTGCCCTGTGTAAGTCAAAAAAGCATAGCAATGTAGAGAATCCAAAGTAAACCTCAAGAACTAATTGGTTAACCAGTCTACATCATAGCAACATGTCATATAATAAACAATCCATCATACAATACTAGGCATGGGAATCAAACAGGGCAGCCTAATAGGCCAAGCAAGACCAAAGAGTCATAAACAAAACATGCATGGGAATTCCCTTCCAAAGAATATAAATTAACCATATTATTTTCCAATTAACATCTACTTAAGAATACAATTATATGAGGAAATTAATAGGGAGAAAATGATAAACACACAATAATCCATTCATGGGTACTTGAAAATATTGTACATATAACTCAAAGAATTTCAACGAAAAGGAACAAACCACCTCCCTTGATGTTTTAGGATCGTTATACATGAACCTCAACAATTGAATAACCTAGAAACACCGTAGATCTACAAAAATGCAAAAAATGATCAACTGGAGATAATAAGAAAAATAAGAGGAATCAGGAAATGAAGCTCTAGAAAAAGGAAGAGATTTCTGAGGTGATCCCAACACAATAGATGACTCTTGATTCAGAGAACAACAGCTCATTCGGGGGCTTGGGGAAATATTGTGGCCATACGATCTCTCTTGGATGAAACTGACCTAGAAGGAGGTGTTTCTGTTCATCAGACGCGACCCTGGTACATTTAATGAAAAAAATAAAGTACATGCCATGTACTTTGGAAGTACACGACATGTACTTGGCCTTACCTACCCCCACATTAAACGATCTCTAGGTCACCACACATGGCTGTGTGCTCGGTCGTTACACAGCCAACACACGACTATGTGCGGAAAAAGAGTACATGGGATGTACATATAAGTACACAACGTGTACATAACAATTTTCCAGAAACTTCACTTTTTCTCAAAAACACTAGAAAAGAGAAAGTATTCCTGAAAACAAGATCTAGGTTCTTAGAAACATCACCCCTTAAAAAAATTTCACCCAAATTTCCCTAGCATAGCGATGAAGAAGAAGAATTCTTGAGTAGCTTCGACCACTGTGATCATACATCGGCCTCACTCTCCCAAGTCTCGTCTTTTATTTTCTCACATTGCCATTGCACTCATACCAGAGGAACAGACTGACGATGGAGAACCTTCAGACTTCGATCAACAATATGGATAGGATGCTCCTCAAATGAGGATTCCACCTCTAACTCAACCTCCTCTAGTCGAAAAACATGAGATGGGCCTGACAAGTAACCTCAAAGATGAGAATCGAGGAAGATATCGTGCATATCCTGATACCTATGAGGTAACTGCAGCCGATTGGCAACCAGTATGACTCTCTCCAAAACCTCAAATGGCTCGACGTACCTTGGTGAATGATTACCCTATCACTTAATCCTACTGTGCCCCAAACTCAGTGTGACACACAAGAAAACCTGATCCCTGACCTCAAACTCTAGAGGTTTTCTCTGCTGATCAACATGAAACTTCTGTCGAGATTGTGTAGTACCCATATCTTCCGAATCAACTCTATCTTCTCTATGGTCTCCTAGACAAGATGAGGTCCCAACATAGCTGCCTCTCCTTCCTCCAGCCAACATAAAGGTGATCAGCATGAACTACCATACAAAGCCTCATCAGGTGCCATCTGAATAGTTTCTTGAAAATAGTTATTGTAGGAAAACTCCACATGTAGTATGTGTTTCTCCCAAGAACCTCCAAAATCAAGGATTCATGCTTGAACCATGTCCCTAAGCACATGAATCAAATGCTTGGACTTGGAATCTATCTGGGGATGATAAGATATACTCAGAAGTATCTGTGTACCCAAGGCCTTCTGTAATCTTTACCTGACCCGAGAAGTAAAACGTACATACTTTTCTAAAACAATGGAGTTCGGAACTCCATTTAAACACACAATATCTCGGATATATGACCTTCACCACTCATCAACAATGAAGGTATCCTTGATTGGTAATAAATGAGAAACCTTTATGATTCTATCAATCATAACCCAAACTGCATCATTCCCTCGTGGTGACATTAGTAAACCTGTAACGACGTCCATCGCGACATCGTTTCATTTCCACTAGGGAATGGGTAACTGCTGCAAATGACCTGCTGGTCGTTGATGCTCTACTTTCACCTACTGACAGGTGGAACAGATCTTGAAAAAATAGCAACATCCCTCTTCATACCTGTTCACTAACCCTGACAGTGAAGATCACGATACATCTCTGTGACACCAGGATGAACTGCCCAAACTGAGGAATGAAAATCCCGCATCAACTCCTCACGTATGTCGGTTGACACCCATACGCACCCATGAAAACGAAAGATCTCATCCTTGACAATGGTCCATCCAGGAATAGGGTCATGTCCTGACACACTTTCCCGAAATAATAAGCCTTCAAAATCAAATAGATTCCTCATTCACACTTGATCAAGTAGAGTTGAGGTAACAACCACATAAGATTGAAACGTCTATCCCTGTTTGTCATGAACCTCCAAATGCATCTCAGAGAATAGATCCATAAGCTGCCACTAAATTCTGGCCTCCTAAACTGCCTGTATCTGAGTCCTCCTCCTCATTGCATCAACTACTTTATTTCCCTTCCCGGGCGTGTTGGAAAGCTCAAAGTCAAAAGAATAAAGGCACAGAACCCAACTTCAGCGTCTAAATTCAGGTCATACTGAGTAAAGATATACTTTATTATTTTTTGTTCGGTGGAATCCACACAATGCTCACCGAAAAGATAATGTCTCTAACAATGTATAGCATGATCAACTGCAGCCAAATTGAGATCACGTGTCGGGTAATTTATCTCATGTGGCCTCAATTTCCGAGACCCGTACACAACTACTTTTTCCTCCTGCATAAGCACTGCTCCCTGACCGATGCTTAATGCATCACAGTACACAATATAACACTTTACTGACTCTAGAAACACTAGTAATGGTGATGAAGTCAACCTCCCTTTTTTTGCTTCTAAAAGGATGACTTACAAGAATCTGAAAATAAGAAATTCAAACCCTTCTTAGCCAGACCCGTCAGTGGTGCTGCTAAACGTGAAAAGTCTTGTATGAAACATCTATAGTATCTATCCATCCCTCAAAAACTGCATACCTCAAAGACGTTCTTTAGCTGCTCTATGGAAGCTACTGCCCTCACCTTCTCTGGGTCTACTGATACTCTTATCTCTGAGATAACATAACCCAAGAAGTGAATTTGGTCCATCCAAAAGTGGAATTTTGGGAGATTAGCATATAACGGACTCTCTCTCAGTTTACTAAGAATGATATCAAGATGGGTATCATGGTCATGTCAAGTGTGAGAGTGTAACAAGATATCATCTATAAAGACTACCCACAAGGAATCCATGTATGGATGGAACACTCAGTTCATTAGTGCCATGGAAATTGCAGGCACGTTTGTGAGACCGAACGACATAACCACATACTCGTACAAAGCATACCTGCTCTAAAAAAATATAAGAGGTATATCTGATGGTCTAACGTGTAACTGATGGTAACTGGATCTCATGAAAATCTTCAAGAACACCTGAGATCCTCGAAGCTGATCCTAGATATCGTCAATCCTCAGCATGAGATATTGGTTCTTGACCGTCAACATGTTCAGCTTCTGATAATCCACACAATGTCAGAGGGTAGCATCCACCTTTTTTCAAACATGATAGGTGAACCCTAAGGGGAAGTGTTGGGTCAAATGAAACCCTTTTCCTACAACTCCACCAACTACTTCTTGAGATCCTGAAAATTAGGGGTAGCCAACCTATAAGGAGGAATGGTCCCCAGTGCTGCTCCTGAAACTAGATAGATTGAAAAGTCCACCTCTTTCTCCAGAGGAAAACATGAAAAGTACTCATGAAAGACATCCCTGAAAGGATCCACCTCTAGAGGAATGTCTATCTGTGATGTCACCTGGTCATCCAGATATAGACTTGAAAGCTGGGCTATAACTCCTCCGAAGCCATGATTCTCGGGTCCTACTATGCTCGCATGGATATCCCATTCGCCCTTATTAAGAAACGATCTGTCATTTAGTGATGTGAAACTCACCCTATAGTGATTGCAGTTTACAATAGATTTGAAGGGAACTAACCAGTCGTTTCCTGGAATGACATCACATCCTGTCATCTCTAGGACATAATGGTCCCATAAAAAGTGACACCCACCAACACTAAGAGGGCACTCCTTGCAATGATGTCCACTAGCTGTTTTTGTTCCCAACAGTGTTTCAAACTTCAAAACATCAGTAGAAGTAAAGATATAGAGACCAAGGCTCTCCACAACTGCAACATATATAATGCTATGGAAAAAACCTGTATCAGAAAGAGCAGAAGCTAAAACTGAGGAACTAGAATCATTCCTTGAACTGTAGAGGGTCCAGGATCATGCTTCTACTGGGTCTTCTCCACTAGAAAAGTCTGACCTGCACTGTGCCCCTTTGACCCTGCCTGACCACTCTGAGCTGATCCAACCTGTTTTCGCTGAAATCCTGGTGACTGAATACCATGGCCATGACCTCCACCTTAGCCTGCATGGTCTGAAGAACTCCAGTTTCTAGACTGATGAGAAGCTGATGGCACTACTTTTGAATACAGAGTCATAGAATAACCCCTGTCACCAGATTCTGGTGAGAAGATATGACAGAATCACTAAAGATAACCCATATTTCCACAATATCGGCACTCCACTGTGTCCCTTAGGAAATGTGGCCCCGTATTCCCACTCTTTAGGCACTGGTAGCACACCACCTAGCTACCAGAGAAAGTGTCTTTCCTCCTTAGATCACCAGGCAAAGGCCCCCTACGGTGCTTCTTGCTGTCAGTGGGAGGGATACTATCTCTGGATATCGAACCAACCTAGATCACAACTACAAAATCCATCAGATTACTCTCTATGATCAGCGCATAGTTGATGGTAGAAGTGGTAGACATCAACATAATGATATTCACCTATGATCGGGTGTCATGCCTCATACCACCCTCAAACTTCCTTACCATGAATAACTCACCACCTCCGGGGACAGGCGTAAAGCGATGAATCTTTATAAAGTGAGAAGAATACTCCATAACAGAAATAGTAACCTGCTCCAGACTCATGAACTCTTAGGCTCGATCAGCCCTGAAGGTTTTCAGATAAAAGTAATCGTAAAAGGAATGCCTGAACTCATCCCACGCCATAAACTGCTGGAGCCCTGCCTAAGAGATCACATACCACCATTTCTTGGAGGAATTCCTAAGCATTTATGTAGCATGCTTGACCCTCTTCTCTGGAGTCTTCTCTAGGTGATCAAAGATAGAAAGCATGGATTCTAACCATGCCTCCATATCCTGAATTCCTTTTTCCCTACTGAAATTGGGAGGATGCTGCTGCGGAAAGTCCCACATCAACTTTTCCATAGAAGGGGAAGGATGCGGTACTCCCCGGAAGGTCAAACTGAACATCCTAAAGTCGTCCCAAAAATGTGCATCAGCATCTGTGTCCTGAATGGTGGCTTGTTCCAAGATTGGAACAACTGGATGATCTTCTGGTAGTCCTTGGTCTATGATATCTGATGTCTTATCACTTCCCTATAACTAGCAGACTACCATAGGGTATCTCAGTGGCATGACTCTACAAGGTCAATCACACACCATAGATCAAGATTAACAGGGACTAAAATTTAGAAAAATAAAAAAGGATTAGGAGAAAGGAAGCATTCAATTTCTTCAAAACATTGATACATGGATTTTATATTTCCTACACGACGTGTTCCCTTAAGCCTTTCACATGGGTGTGTACTTCTACCAAATTGGGTGTGAGACACCCCAAACACATGGCAAGTTGTCTGAACACATGGTGTGTACTTTAATCCTCTTCCCCTACCTGGGTTCTCTTACACGGCTAAGGCACCCGGCTCTCCTAGAACGAGACTACATGACATATTCAATATGGACATGGAGTTTATTAGAAAAGACTCAACCGAATCGTGTGTTTAGTGATCGGGCCAGTTACACAGTTCTACAACACGAAATCTACATCCAGTAAATGATGTGTCCTACCAAATATTCTCTTAACCCAGTGTCTATTCCCACATGGCCAGTGACACGGTTAGAGACTACACGGTGTGTACATAGTGTACATAGCGTGTACTTAAGAAAAATAGTTTCTTCCAGAATAGAATAACACATGGCATGTATTCCAAACTACACGATGTGTATTTTGGGGTTTCCTGGATAGTATGCCTTAAAAACTACTCCAGAGCCCATAAAAACTCTAAAATGAACATTAAAGTTCAAAATTCTGATTCGTGAGGGCCCATACTCCCAGAGAATCGAATCTTGGCATCTAATACATGTCATATACATGGAAAACAAGGGAATGATCTACCAAATTCTAATCCTTGAGGGCCCATAACACATCAAGAACCAATGTATGGATTTCATTCAAAAAAACCTTACACAAAAAATTAAATATCAAACAATAGGTATTTTATCATGGAATCTATCAGAACATCATGCATATCAAGCACAACATCTATCACAACAACATGAAATTGCTAATGCACCCTAAATGGCATTGCAAGAATGCATGACAAGTGATTTCTAGAAAGTGAATATATGATGCCTGAGATGGAACACCCTCATCTCATCGGGTCGCAATAGAAATGGAACCTCAATTACATCCACAATAACAACAAAAAAATGTGAATAAAACAATGGTGAAATCAAATCAACTGTAAAATTGAAAAACTAGAAAAGTTCAATAAACGAGGTAAATTGGCTATTCCCAGTACACAGGTAAGCTACTCCTGGGCACCGATTATTACCAAGAACCCATTTATGTCTTATCCCTGACTATAGGATCCAAATAGTAAGTCAAGAAGAAAATAATCCCTATGATACCACTTTTTAACATCCCGGTTCCGAAAGCCGACTAAAGGCGCCCTGTACCCGGTTGGTCACATGGCCTCAAGCACATTTTCCCTAATGTCCGAGGGTTCCAACTAGTAGTGAGGGCCTTGGGTGTGATAGTTGGAAAACTATGCTATCATTGGAAGAGTAAGACATTAGAAGATAAACAGAATACAATATCATAAGTAGTAATAATTGTATACAAAAGTAAAAAACAGAAGACTGAAAGTAATATGTAGATGTAGCACATATATATAATGATGCATGATACATATGTATAGGAAACCATCAAAACATGTCACAATGGTGAAATAAAATACTAAACCAAATTACAAAAAAATAGTAAATTAATCCTCATCATCGCCAGCCTAAAATTGGTATCATGCTCTCTAGCTCCAAGGATGTCTAGTACCTGAAGTAGAAGGGTGCTTTCCCTTATCTATACCTGCATCAATATAATCTATTTGGGACCAAAATCCTGACCCAAACAGGGTGTGATACAAAATCCCTATAGGAAACCACCAAAATATTTGTTCCTAATTGTTAGTGAATATATATGGCAGGAAATGAACAAAAGAAGCAGTAAACATGGAAGTACTCAATATTAACAATTCCACAGCTTCAAAGTATTCAGTTCCACATAGCAAGTAAACAGATAATACCAAATAGGTAACCCTCTAGGATTTACTCATAGCCTAATCCCCTCTTGTCATAGCTAGGAAGCATAATAAACCCTATAGGAAGTACACAGAGTCAAACCCCTCTGGTTCAGCTTTAGTATATACTCTATGGGGAAGCACTCACCGTCAATTCCCCCTATAGTTTCATATCTGTAACTATAAGGTTCTCTGGGGAAGAACTTATGTAACATTCCCCCTGTAGCCTACGTCAAGGAACTACATACACTCTGAGCAAGAAGTTATGTCAATTCCCCCTATGTTATATCATCGTAACAAAAATAACCGACACTCTAAAGAAGCTGTTACATCCATTCTCCCTATAGTACACTACACCAGGTTCTCACGGCCCCGTGTAAGTCAAACAAGCATAGAAATGAAAAGAAGTCAAATTAAACCTCACGAACTACTTGGAAAACCAATCTATAACATATCATCATGTCAGATAATAAACACTCTATCCTATAATACTAGGCATGGGAATCAAACAAGGCATCCTAAAAAGATAATAAAGAATAAATGGAAATATAAAATTGCATGTGAGATCACATCCAAATCATATAAATTAACCTTATTCTCATCCAATTAATATTTACCCAAGCATAAAATCATAATTGGAAATTAACAATGATAAAACTGTAAACACACAATACCCCATTCAAGGGTATTGGGAAATTTTGCACATATAATTCAAACAATTTCAATGGAAAGGAAAAAACCACCTACCATGTTGTTTTAGGATCGTTATACATGAACCTCAATCCTTTAATCTCCCAAGAACACTGTAGATCTAAAAAATTCAAAAAACACTCAACCATAGATAACATGAAAAAGAGGAGGAATCGAGAAACAAAGCACTATAAGAAGGAAGAGCTTACAAGGCGACCCCAACACAACCGATGATAGTCCATTCGGAGAACAGATGCTATATCGGGGTCTCGAGGAAGGATCATGGTCATACGATCTATCTCGGATGAAACATACCTAGAAGGAGGTGTTTCTATTCGTTAGACGTGACCTTGATAATTTTAATGAAAAAATTAAATTACACGACGTTTAATTTGGAAGTACACGGCATGTAATTTCCCTAACAGGCTCCCGAATTAGTCGATCTACAGGTCACCACCCACGGCTGTGTGCTCGACCATCAGACATCCAACACACGACTATGTTTAGAAAAATATTACATGACTTGTACATATATGTAAACATTGTTTACTTAAAAAATTTATAGAAACTCATCTTTTTCTAAAAAACACAAGAAAAGAGAAAAGATACTTGAAAAGATGATCTGGGTTCTTAAAACATAATTTCATAATGATGTAATGAATAATTATGGACATCTAAAACATACCATTGTGTCCTCGACCAGGACATATAAAAATACCATCAAGGCTTTATTAAATGACATATGAATAAATTGCTAAGGCCTTATCCAAAACCCAATATAGTTTGTCTCATTAAATAGACCAATGAATTGAAGGTATATAGAAGGCCCATCCCATCACTTAAAATGTATAATTAATTCCTCACATTAATAAGTAATAAAACTAATTCAACATGCCTTAAGAAAATCAATAAATTTTTCCATTGGTAGAACTATTCATATAGAATAAGATTACTTTACCCAATCAAACATGCCAAAAAATACATATAATATGATAAATGGAATTATTATAGTACATACAAAAAATAATATTCATTAAAGGGTATTGAAATAGATGAAAATACTTTAACAATATTATTGGGATATTTTTTGATGAAAATATGTGTTATTTACTTGAAAACAATTTTTAAAATCTAAAAACACCAAAAGTAATAAATAAATAATTTTTCTATAAAATAAACTTGTATGATTTTAAATTAATATTAAAATCATTTAGGCATCATGATGACTTGTAACTGAATTCATTTTTTATATGTTTAAAAACATTCCTTTTTCCCTTTTCAAAAAAAATTAAATTATTTGGAAAATGAAGGGATGATTAATTTTAAAACATTTTTCCAGTAGTAAAAGAAAGTTTAAAATGAATTTAAAATACAATTGTATAATAGAAAAAAATTGAAAACAATTTTTTAAAATATATACATGTAAGACAAAAATTTGTTACCTGAGACTTAAAAATAATGATGAGATTGTGAAATAAACCCTTAACACTTGGGTATATTTTGATTATTAATCCACATGAAAGAAATAATATCAAATGAAACATTGAATACCATGATTATAAAGATATTTAAGTTATAATATATCAATGGTGTAGTATATATACAGCAAAAATAAATAAGCTGTGAATATGAAAAATGTCTCATAGAAGTAAAAGCGAGACGAGAAAACCCTTACGTCAGGTTTGATTTGACTCATAACTTCTCTTAAACTCATGTATAATAAATTTAGATTTATTATACTTATAAAAATATATTTAAAATTTCATATATGATTCTTTAATAACATTTGATTACATGTTTTTATACGATCATTCTACTATTATTATTATTTCGGGTGTTAACAATATTATTTTTCATGAAAGTTTTAATTTGATAGTTATAGTACTGTAACATACATTATGGTTACATAATATCCAGAATTTTATTAATTATTTTAATATCATATTTATTCAATATATATATATATATATATATTTATAGTCATCCATAAATTATAGATACCGAAAAATGAATTACCCCATCCATGTTAATGCTAGGCTGTACGTACTCATGAATGCTATTTTCAATTTCTAGTGGATGAAATGAATGAAATTAAAAGAATAATTAACCTTTTTAGAATCAGTAGTATTTCATAAATATCATATATATTTACTATTTTCATATTTCTAACCATCCATGTAAACTAGTGATGAAAACGAATTACCCTACTATATGGTCACGGTCAGCTGTACATATGCACGAGTGATGCTTTTTTTGTAGGATGGAAGAGAGATAGAAAATGGTTATTCCACAATCATAATAAAATATCACTATATTTATGAATCTAGATTTATTAATCTACTAGGTGTAAAACAAATGAATTATAAGATTAAATAAACATGAAAGAGTCATTAAAGATGATTACCTATTATTTGATGGGATCCCATTAGATATATTCTTAAGGGACCTACTAATTAATATTTTCAATGGCCTATAAACTAATTCAATTGGATAATGATGTTGGTAAAAGTAATGGTTAGGTTTCTATCAAGCTATATGTCTCAAAGTGGTGTAAATAAGTGGATAAAAGGGTTCTCTTTTATAATTGAGGTGTAAGGAAATCATGGAATTTCTCAAAATATTTTAGTTAATATAAATTATTTTTCAGATAAAAATGGATGAAAATTGATATAATTAGATATATTTTCATCCAAAAATATTTTTACATCTTTTGGATATGTTTTCACACTTGTATTTTAGTTCTAACCCCTCATTAACACTTTTGACCATTAGCACACTATAAAACTTTTCTACTCTCTAAGGGTCAATAATATTATCGTAGAACTCAAAAAGACCCATAATGGATTTTATTTAATTTTATTAATAATTTTAAACTAATTTATCTTAATATGATATTTTCAATAATTTTATATCATTTAATAAAATAATTTTTATTATAAAATATCAATATAGTCATTTTTTGAAACTATTAATTACATTGACATTAATAATACCAAGACAACACTTATAATTATATTTTTTTAACATCCATCAAATTTAATGGTAACATATTAATTTTTTATGATATAATTTATCTCAAATTATATTACTTTTAATATTTAAAATATAATTCATTTTCCCATTAATTTAATAATTACTGCATTAATATTTTGTTAGCATTGGAGATAATTATTTCATAACTAAAAAATAAAATTAAGTCATAATCATGAATATTAATATTTTATATATAAAATTAATATTTAAAGTCAAACATATAATCAGAATAACCCCATTTTAAATAAAAATATTATTATTAAAAATTAGAGTGTGACATGTTTGACTTTTCTTATAAAAAAATAATATAAAGTTAATAATCTCATCCCAATGGTCATAAAACTACGTATAACTGAATCATGGATGAGTATGGATGAAATTTACTCATAAAATAATATTATGGTTACAGTTAGGGTCATTTTATAGTTCTTATCATTTTATTTTTAACATTAATCACTTGATTTATCCTTTATTGTGGTAATAAAAATTACTATGGTGGCCATTCATAATGATCAAAAAATAAACAGGATTTATTTACCAAATTTTCACTTCATGAATTTAAATATTTAATCTATTTCTAAAAATTTGAAACCTATAAGTGTAAAATTTTATTTTAAAATTATATCGGAAAACACAATTAAAAACAATTTTTCCAAAAAATTCCCTTTTTTACTTGTAAAAATTATTTCATAACAAATTCATCCATGAAATTGAATAAAATAAACAGAATTATATTATTAATAATATTTTATAACTAATTTTACTTAAAACCATATTTAAATAAAATGAAATTTTGATAATTTTCAAAAAAAATAGAGTATTCAATAAAAATCGGGTTTTTTATCCACTGGAAAAAAATATTTTCAGAAAAATATAATAAAATCACACGAAGATAAATTTTATATTAATATTTAAAAATATCATTTTTTATAAAATAAAGTTTATATACATTATATTATTTAATTATAATATTTTCTCAATAAAAATCATTTTTGGAGAAAACTTATTTCTGAAGCATAAAATAACATTCTTGAAAATTGTATACTTATTTCATAAGATTTAACAAATGAATTTGTTATGATTAGGAAATTCATATATATATTTTATAATTCTATAATTACTTTTAGTATCTTTGTTATATCCTTGATATTTAAATAACATTCTGTGGTTTATTGAAACTCAGTGTTGTGTATTGTATATTCTATTGAACATCATGTTCTTTTAAAATATCGGTGTTGCATTCACTGAAAGATATCAAAGAGAATAAATTTTTTTAAAATAAATAAAGCATAAAATATAGGGGTGTTAAATTATATTCTATGATTGGTATTGGGTTTCATATACACTATTGAATATGATGTTCCTCCATTAAAATGTTAGGGTGTTAAAATATTTCTTCTTAAAAAAGAATAGGTGCATCCCATGGTGATGCATTTAGCCAAATTAATCCATTATTAATACTCTATGAGAGTTTCTTCTTCAATTCCAATAACTCAATTAGAGCCATTCTATATGGAGTATTTCAGAGAGGCATTACACCAAGAATGATTTCTATTGGATAATCAACTTCACGATTCAGAGGAAAAATAGGAAACTCTTATAGAAAAACGTCAATAAAATACCATAAAAATGGAATATTGTAAATGTTGAGTTTTCTACATCATGTTGATATAAACAAAACATTTTTAAATGAATAAAGACCCATATAATTGATCAAATTTCAGTAATAATTTCATATTTATCATCTCATTGATTAAGAATCATAGTTTGGTTTAAATATCAAATGTGACTTCCCTTCCCCTAAAATGGATGTGGTATTTATAAAAAGAAATGTAATATATTTTTAATATAACATAAAATTCAACAAGAGTGAAAAAATGAGATTTTCAGAAAGATAATTTATAGAATCTCCAATCCGATAGATTCATGTGCCTGAGTTGTGATTAGGCACTATTAGGGGGTTTCAATGAAAAATCAACATATAATCATTAAGGAGTTATTGTGATTCCATTCGAAAATTTATCAGATATAAAAGTGTGGATAATTCTAGAATCATATAAGATATCTAAAGTTCTTGAGTGGATGGTAAGTGCCCCTTTCACCAGTTCATTATCATACCCGACGTTAACAGTAGTGATCACATGAGACATCCCTTTTTCTATGGGCTAAAGTGGATGCTGACATTTATCATCATCACTAATATTCATTAATTATTGGTTATAATAATTCCCATACTCCTTGAATTTTAAACCCCTGAGTGTAGGTGGAGAATTATATGGAAATTTATCTCCATTTTTAGCTAACTGAACTTTCCCATTACAATGGCATTCGACTTCCAGATGACCTTACTTTATAGAGTTAAAACATTTAACACTACACTTAAGAAAACTTCCTCCATGTTCCCCTCCACACTTCAAAAATAATGGAAATATCATCTTCTTGTCTCTATGATTTTCATAATTTCCCTTGAATTCTATCTTTATTTTCTTATAAAAGGATTGATTTTGATGGGTATTTCTAATATCCAATTCCACCTTTATAGCACATAAAACAAGTTTTTCATTACTATTGAATTCTCTTATGGCTAATTGAATTTAAATACCTGGTTTTAAGACAATGAATAATCGATCAATTTTACATTAAATATTGGAGGATAATACCAAAAGCTCACATCATAAATATTTTAAAATTTCCCTCATAGGAACAAATGAATTCATCATCCTTTTAATTTTTCTCTGGGAATTTCTTCTTCATTTTCGTATAATGAATAAAAGGAATGTACTTACTAAAAAATAATCCCTAAAACTCAGCTGATACTATGGACTCAATTTATTCATATTGCCTAGTGTTCTTGATGAGTGTCCATAATTTTATTTTATTTTCCTTCCAAATGATAAACAACTAAAATAATTTTTTTCTAACACTAGAGAATAGAAAATGCCTTTTCAGTTGTAATAATAAAACTATAAAAACATAGCTGATTAATGGACCCACTAAAATAAGGAAAATTTCATCTCATACAAAATTGAATATAATGTTATTCCCTATTTTCCTGTTTTGATTCTCAACATGGTTCATAGCCTCAAAAAATTTCATATGTATATAAACAATATTTTTCATTCTATTTACAATAAAATTTGTTTTTAAGAAGGAAAATCATTTCATTGTTCACTAAATTTATCTTTAACTTGGATCCTTCAGTTGGAACCATTGAATAGAACCAAAAAACATAGGGTGAGATATAGTAATCATAGTAGGAAACCATATATTCATAAAAATAATTTATAGGATATCTAAATCATGATAGATTCTTTCCGTTATATGATAATTTTGTGGTATCGTGGGTGACTCATGATTATCAGCTATTCAAATACATCATATCTATTTATAGAAAAAACTAATTAACCCATGCATATCTCATAGGAGAGTCAACCGAGGTCCACATTAAGGTAATGTTCATCGAGCACCAGAATAATGGTCGATATATACCCAATAAACTATTTTTTTGGGTTTATTACACCTAGATACAAATATAACAAAACTTTATCCCCTTTTTGTATCAATAAAGGGATGTATTTCTAGGAAAAATACATATTCTATTCAATACTGAAACATTAGGATGTAACTCTACACAAAAACATATCTCAATAGTTTTTTTAGAAAATATCTCTATTTGTAATATCAGAATATTGACTAAACCTATCGTTAAATAACATTTATAGTAACCAATACATTTCATACATAGATATTAAATATCAAATGATTAATATTCAATATATTTTGAAAATATAGCCTTAGTTTCCATAAATTTTTAGTGTCTATGGAGACTAGATACAAAATCTTTTTATTTCATGAAAGATATCAAACATATCCATTAAATATCATCCCACATAGTACTATTCATATATATTCCATACTTAAAAACTTTCATCATAATAGAGGGAAATGCAACATAATAATGGGTGGGATCAAATGATCATAAACATTAGAAAAAGGAGATATCAGTGATCACTTAAAAATGAGATTCACAAAAGGGTATGGAAACATGATATTAATGTTTGAAAACCACACCCAATATATCATAGATAATAATATAGAATAATGACATAAATAATGGTATTTAATAATACATTGATCATAAATTAATCAAATAACATGGGCTAAGAGAGCATAAAATTGGAACACGACCTAAGTTTGTGTGATACATATAATAAAATAAAATCATTTCCTAAGTATTCAAGTCTCACTTACAAGAATATCATAGTGGATTGGGTTCACTACCAAAACCAAAGTTATCCATAGTCAAGGTTCACTCCCAAGAATATCATAGTAGATAGAGTATATTGATAAACTCGGTTTACACCCCGTTTTAGTACTTACTATCTCATTAGATATACATATTTACCTAATGCATTTGAGAGATATATAATTCTAGTCCCACCTATCTCAAAATTAAAATCATAAAAATTTTATTTTTCAAGTCCATAAAACAGACATTATATTATAACCAATTAAAAGGAAATTATTGACATACAATTTCATATATCATAGTACATAAAATGATGAAAGGAAACATGTTTCATAACATAATTTACTCATAGGAATGAAACGATATTAATAGAATCATACATATATCGTTATCATTATAATCCATAAAAATAGTGAACATGGATGGTATAATTGGATCATATACCTATTGCAGAATATTTTAAATCAAATGATTTTATAATAGATAAATAATTCCATTAAATGATAACTAAAACATTTCTTAAAGAAAATATCCTTTTACTTTGAAATAAAGCATTTAAAATCTATAAATGTTTTACATAATTATTAAAAAAATATCTTTTATAATATAAATTTATGCTTGTAAATAAATGTAAAAATAATAGACTGGTCATGATAGAAGGAAATTCTATTCATGTGGAGTATGTTAAACAAATTTATTGTTTATTTTTTATAAAAATTAAAATGTACCTCATTGTGAAAATAAAAATAAGATTAATTTTTTTTATAAAAATTGAATCATTGATAAATATTACATAAATAATCACTGTATAATAGTAAAAAAATGAAAACCATTTTATAGGACATGGATATGGAAAAAGAAGGATTTTCATTTGAAGAGTGAAATGAAGTCGATTTTCCTTAAAAATATTTATTTGGTCTCTTGAGTTCTTAATGTATCACCCTCAGTTTTTATGAATTATTATTATTTTCAAAAAATTAAATTGCTTTTATATATCGTGTTGTATGAAAATTAAATCCATGCTTATGCTACAAAAAACATTGGCCAAGATGTTGTTACACACGATAATGACTTTTAACACAATGATGATATATTATTAATACAGTTATTTAAATGTTACCATAATAATAATGAAATAAAACTTAGTGATATAAATATTAAAAACTAATTATAAAATATTAATTTTAATGGTTAATTAAAAGTAATCATATTGATAGAAAAAGTACTTAATTTTCGATTAAGAATTTATATGTTTCAAAAATTAAATTTTTTCCAAAAATTCTATTTTTTTCTATAATTTAAAATTAATTAAATTATATTTTGAAACATCAATTAATATGATAAAATATAATTATTTTATTAAATCATAATGTTAAAATTAACTTAAGGATATTTTTTAGAATTTTTCCAAAAATTTAAAAATTTTGATGAATAGAGAAAATATTTAATTATAATTGAAAACTTACTTTTCATTTAATTTATTTTTAAAGTTAAATAACATTTTAAATTGGTTTTAAAATAAATTTATCTTAGTTATACATCCATTAACCCAATATCGATCATTTACATAAATTTAGAATTAAATTTTGATATAAAAATGTCTTAAACTTTTGAACACCTTTTAAAAAATCTCTATATCGTCATGTCTAAAGGATTAATTTGAAATTATATTTTTCCACTTATATGAATGAAATTTCAAAAAATGGATTCCATATATGGAATCATAATTTTTTTATTATAAACTAATTTAAACTTAATTTGTTTTACCAAAATGAGTAGATAAAAGTGTAAATAATTATTTAATGTAGTTAAGATAAAAATTGGTTTATGGGGGGAGGGATAAAACTAAAAAGTTAAGGGTTGAGAATAATAATAATTTTTTTATAAAATATATCTTTTTGAAAATATTTATACAATATTATTTTCCATTTTTTTTAAGTTTATCAATTTTTTATCCTTTTGGCATGGGAAAACATAGTGTACCTTTTTCTTGAAAAATAATTATAGGCATTCCAGTCACCTTACTTATAAAATTCCACCCATTATCCTCTATTATTCACTCATTTGAAACATTTTTATGGAAAATACCTACCCAAATAAATTAAAAAATTCTCTCCTCTCATCATAGTAGACTTATTTTGAAAAAAACCAACTTTGAAATTCTTTTTGTGCAAACCTATCAAGGATACCCAAAGACATGGAACCATTCATCAATGAATTTTTTTGTTTTATTCTATCCTCTAGATCATTTAATTATTATTATAACATGATTATATAAAAATATTAGTATATTACATACACTGATATGTTGTTTTTTTGAAGCAAATTACCTACCACCATATCCAATTCAAACAAATGAGTTACAAAATCACCATTTGTGTGTACAGAGTAATACCGCCTCACGAAACGATGCCAGTTGTTTAAAATTACCACATATCTAAGTGGGAAATAATGATATATATATTTTAAATATGATATGTATGATATTTTAAAAATTTTGTAACTTTTTTTCACACACAACTTTATTTATTCTATTTTTGTGAATATAATTCACTCATGTGTACGGTGAACTACCGCCTCACGGAGCGAAGTGATTTGTTCACACTTTATATGGAAGATAATATGGATGGGTTTAATGAAAATATTATATATATATATGACATAAAAATTATTATATAATTATAAAATATCATTTAATTAACTTTCTTTTAGTATGATAAGAAACTGGTAACATCGTTCATGCGTACGTACGACCTACTGTCTCCATGAATGGTGAATTTCATCTTATATCTATATATTTTATAGATTACTATAAATGAATATATAATGAATATATTTTATATTTATATCAATATTTACATTGTGGATATAATGTAATAATGATAAAATTTTGGGGACAAAAAATAAAAAATCAAAACATATACGAAATACAATGCGGTAATTACCTAAAACCTAACCTTAACAAGGAATTGTTAATAAATGTGTAATAAAAGGAAATAATAAAATAATATATGTTATTATATATATATATATATATATTCATGGTTCTGTAATATATTTATAATAATATTATATTTATTATATGGTAGTTTTTAACAAGTACATCAAAAGTTAAGACTTATTGTAAGTGTTTTCCTTATCACATTTTACTTATATGAGAAAAATTCCATATTCACCACCAATTTATTTTATGTGGTGTATATAATGACCATGAATATATATTATTATTATTAGTCTAAAAATTATTGTTACACTCATAAAATTTTAAGGATATATCTTTCATTGGGATTAAGTTTAAAAGATACCAAAGTGGTAAGGGATTTTTGTCTCATTCTTTCTTGTTGGAGACATATGTTATCTTATGCACCTATATTCTTCCACGAGGTGTATATAAATCTTGTTATGATTTTAATACCAAGAATTTAGTTATTTTATGATACTTTAAGTAAAATTTTATTTTATTCCTTCTCGGGGATAATGATTTAATGTTACGAAAGTGGAAATGATTTTATATTACTATCACTTATTTTATTGGGATTGATTCTGACTATATTTCTGATGATAAAACATTTGGTTATATATATCAAGAAGATCAAGTATTTTCTTATAATATGTTTATTCATGATATTTTAATGTAATATTACTATTTTACAACTCTTTGGTACTTTAAATAACTGAGAAATAGTTTTATAAAAATACAAAATTATTTCTCTCTTTGGCTAGAAATCTATTTTCATTGACATTCACATTTAATAAAATTGTTTTCATAAATGGGTTATTAATATCCTTTTATTCTTATAATAATTTTTTCATATGTTCTATTTAATTTTATTTTATTTTAATGGAATCTTCATTCCATTTTCCAAACAATTCCCTTTTGGATTATATTGAAAATTTGAAAGGATTATTTCTCTTAAAATGTATGACATAAACATGACATTCCTTTGTCATGAACATTATTTGATTAGAATATAAATTTATAAATTTTACGGGTTATTTTCAATATTAAATATTTTCAAAAATGTTTTATGTCTTAAATAGTTTATTTTAAAACAGAAAGGATATTTTCCTCCTGAAATGTTTTAAAATGATCGATCCAAAAACTTTTTCATCCAATATGACATCCATTTATGTTACATATGAATTAATGTGAATATTATCCAAATAATAATGTTTATTGTTTATCTAAATGGTTTATGTTTATGATGGAATGATATTTATGAAACCAATTTATCTTCTATGGGTAATACTCAGAACATGAAAAATTCATTTTAGATGTCTACTGTTTGGAATTTGAAGAGGATCAATAGTGGAATCTTATTATTAATATGAGGGAATATTATTAAATTGACACCATGGATTGGGATTAGTTCATTAACATATTTTGTAATAAGTTCTTTCCTCATATTATCTATACAAATTTTGATAAAGAGTTCCTTAAGATAAAGGAAAAGGATGATGAATAAATTGGTACATGTGAGGTGAATTTTAATAGACTTGCTTAGTCATCTTTCAATATTATAATCTAACCTAAAAGAAAGGTTGATCGATTATTAAGTGGATTAATACAAAGTCATCAAATTTTGTTATCCATAAGTGACTTCAGTAGTTATGTTGATAGTTTTTGATGTGCTATCAATGTGAGGGGAGAAATAATGACGTGGTGAATGGTACACATACCACCCACTCTAGAATTAGCAAGGTCTTATTTGTCATTGGATCTACCCATTATATCCCATCTAAAAAAATTCATGTGGGTATAAATATACCAACCAAATGGTTATATATCGAATTATTAGTGAAAACCCCTAATGCTATGATGATCACATCTCAGTCTATGATTCCTCTCTAGTTAATGTTGGAAGGAATTTGATTCCTAAAAAACGTATCATTCTTCCTCTTCTTGAATTTGATGTTATCTTAGGCATGAGTTGGCCCTCCTTAAATAAATTCCACAAAAATTCTAGAGTAAGGAAAGAAACATTTTATATTCCACACCAACCTATGATCTTTTATTAAAGTGAAGATAAGTATAGAATTATAAATGAGAGAAAATAAATTTTATAGGTCTTATGTACCATTTAGAATGGTTGATTATCTCATATGGATGTGAGAAACTAAAAATCATTGATATTCCTATTGTGTGAAAATGTGTGGATGTCTTTCGAGATGATTTATGCAGTCTTCCCCCAATGTGTGAAGTTGAGTTATTGATTGAACTCATTCCTGGTGCCATATATATTCCATAGGGTCCCTATATAATGGCCTTGATTGAGTTGAAAAAATTTAAGGATATACCCTAAGAAAACATTAATAAGGGATTTAATCAGAAAAGTTTTTCACCTAAGGGTGAACCTGTTCATTTTATGAAAAGTAAATATGAATTAATGTGATTCAAAGTTGATTTAAAGATGATAAAAATTAATAATAGGTATCATGTTCCCAATATTGATGTATTTTTTGATTAATTGCATAGATCTAAATAGTATTCCAGAATATAAATTATTATGGATATCATTAATTAAGGGTCAGGAAGAATGATATATATAATTAAAAATTCCATACAGGGTATGAAAACTATGAATACATAATGATTTTATTCGACCGTAGAAATTACCTTGCTATCTTAAAGGATTTAATGAATATAGTCTTTAGAGATTACCTGGATTAGATTTTGGTAGTCTTTTTAGATAATATTCATTAGTATTGAAAGATCAAAGAGAAGCATGAAGACCACCTAAGAGTTTTACAAATTACTCTAAGGATGGAAAAACTGTATGAAAAATTTACAATGTTTGAATTTTGTTGGAAAATTGTTTTATTTCTTGGTCATATAATCTCAAGAGAGGGTACATCTGTAGATCCTTCAAATATAGAGGATATTAAATATTTTACTAGAAAAACTATGGTGATTGAGATATATAATTTTCATGGTTTATTTGGATATTATTGAAAACTTATGGATAATTTATCACAACTATCTACTATCCTGGCCAAGTTAACTCAGAAGGAAGGAAAATTTCTCTATATAGATGAATGTGAGGAAAATTTCGAAGAGCTGATCAGTATATTAATTAGAGAACCTGTGATTACATTATTATGTAATGAATAAGGGTTTGTAAGGTATAGTGATGCATCCAAGAAGGGATTGGGATGCGTTATTCTATATAATGACATGGTTATTACAAATTCAAAAATGAAAATTTAATATTCATGAGTAAAATTTACCAAATCATGATTTTGATATACCTATAGTATTTTTTGATTTATATATTTAGAGGCATTATATTTATGGATAAAATCATAATATATATGCATATGAAAAAAAACATTAAAGTATATATTCATGTAGAAGGAGTTGAATTTTCACCGAATAATATGGTTATATCTAATTAGATATTATGATTGCTCAATACATTTCCACCCTTGGAATGTGAAAAAGGTGTAATTTTCCTTATGTTGAAAGGATCATGCTATCTAATATTTGTTGAGGATAAAAAAATAGTATTTATGGATTTCAAAAGGTTGAATCTAGAAATCCTAAAGGAGTGAGAGAAATCTTATCTTGATAAATTTAATATTCAACCATCTATCCATGGGAAGAATAAATAAGTGTAGAAGAAAGATACAGAGATAAAAAAATACGGTTATAAATGTTAATGAGTTTAACATTGATCATGAAGGAATGATAGTTCTCAAGAGCTGTGTATGACCTCCATACAATCTAGATTTGAAGAAGAATTTGTCAGAGGAAGCTCATAAAACATCACTCCATACTAATCAAGGTTTTATAAATATTTATAGAGATTTAACATAGTTTTTCTTGTGGCAGGACATGAGAAAAATATCATAGAATTTTCATCTTAGTACTTGGTATGTTAGAAATTTAAGGGTGAAATAAAAAATTATAAGGGGATGTTACATACAATACTAATACCAGAATGGAAATGGAGAAATGTCACCATGGATTTTTTTATTGGACTCCTCAAAATGTTTAAAGGGAATAATACAATATAGGATTTTTCCGACCACCTTAATAAGTCATCACACTTCATTTTCAAGATAGAAGAGTTCCCTTTGAATTTTCTTTGTAGGATAAACCTTATTGAAGTGGTAAGGTTTTATGGAGTACTAAATTAAATTGTTTTCGATCAAGATCTATGGTTTAACATAATGTATTGGTGATGTATTATTAATGATATTGATATAGATTTTAGTTTTATCACAACATATCATCTTCATATAGAAGGTAAATCTAATTGAAAAATTAATAATCAAGAGGATATGTTGAGTTACAATTATTGGAATTTTAGAGGTGGTTTTGATCAACACCTTCTTCTAGTTGAGTTTCTTACAAAAATATATTTCACAAAAGAATTAATATGGATCTATATAAATCCATATATTGAAATAAATAAAGAGTTATTACAAGTTGAAATAATGTTGGATAGACAAAGCTATTGAGACATGAGAAAGCTGAGAAAATTGAAGAGAACATTAAATCTATTCATCAACACATCAAGGAATATCAGATTCAGTATAAAAATTATATTGATATTAATTGATGTGATCTAGAATTTATAGTTGGTGATAAGTTTTCTCTAATAATTTCTCGGTTGAATAAGGATATGAGATTTAGGAAAAAGGGAAACATACACTTTGGAATAACATTCCCTTTGAAACTCATGATATTATTGGGATGGTATCCTATCATACTGTATATCCACCAATCCTCTCTCAAGTCCTCTATATGTTTCATGTATCTTTCCAAAGGTAGTATATACCTAACCCATCACACATATTAAACTAATATGCCATACCATTAGAGCAATATCATTCATATTAGGAACAACCAGTAAAGGTTGTGGATCATACTACAAAATTTATATGAGAGAAGACCACTCACTTAGTAAAAGTTTTATTGTAATACCACTATTTTTATGATGCTATGTGAGAAATTTGGGTATATGATGAGGGAAAATCATCCTTATTGTTTTGTACCATAGTGAGTAATTTTGAGGGAAAAATTAATTTTAAGGGGTGTAGAATATAACAACGCATTTTTTTCAATTATTATTATTTTGAATAAATTATGTTTCTTTGATTGCTTGTGTTACTCAGGAAACTATATTAATCTTTCACTACACACAACACTGTGTTAGTTTTCATACACAGAACACAGAGTTTTTACAAACCCATGATATATTATTAATATAGTTATTTAAACATGACCATTATAGAGTAGATATTAAACACAAAAATATTAATAGTAATATATACTTTTTAAATAATAATTATAATGGTTTTATATGATAGGTTAAGTTTGTGATATACCAAACACTTGGGTGGGGGGGTGAATTAGTATTGGGGACTTTTAAACCAATTCCAACTTTTTATCCCCGTACCTCTGGACCTGTTAGGATTTTTATTCTTTTATTCTCTTTTCCCTATAGAATGCAATAATAGAATGTAGTGAAATATGCACATTATATTTTTACAAGGTTCACTAATCAATAAGAGAAGATACATCCTCTCCCTACTTGGGAACAACTAGTGCATAGATTCTTCACTATAATGTGATAGCTTCTATAGTGGTTTGTCTAGGGAATAATACTCTCACTAGTTTGAGTCCCAACACATTGGAGGAGGAAGGGAAAAAAAATCATATCTTCTTGAAATGGTAATGACCTAGTCAAACATGCAACTCCTTGCTGGTTATTTGTACTGCATATGAAGAAAATATTCTCCCTGTTGAATAGGGTTTGAAACACTAATAGAGTCTTCAACCCATTGAGACCTGTTAGATTTCACACTACATCTTGATCTTCTAGTCTTCACTTGTAACTTGATTAGTATAATGAATGTAGCTATCTTCTAATTTCCCAATAGAAAACCCGAAAGATGCATATTTTTCTACTCTTTCTTCCGGGAAAAACCTACTACACTGAAACTAATTCTTATTATGGCTAGAATCACAAAATTACATGGTGATTGTGAAAAAAATGAAGACCATCTCAGCTTAGTATCATCACAGTTTAAATGACTGGAATAATCGTCAGCCATCAGTTGGGAATACTCTATTCTTATACTTCTTCTCTTCTTTCTCTTTGACCTAGTAAAATATGGAATAGATATGTGGTGTCTTCCCAAAAACCCATTCAACAAAATTAAAATTTCAATACATCCATTAGTGAATCCTCTTCACAAAGATCAACCCTTCACAGAGCTCAACCCTTCCCGGAGAAATATTATTTATAAATATCAACCCTTCATAAGGATAAACCCTTCGCAGAGAACACTGCTTCTCAGAGAACACCACCTTCTAGAGATCAACCCTTCACAAATATCATCTGTTTTCAAAGCTCAAAAACATTGCAAAGAACCCCTTACATTGTGAAAACCACATCTATCTAGAAGAAAAATTCCTTTTTGGATATCACTATCTTTCCAAAACAAACTTCCTTTGCAGAGCTCACTACCTTTTTAAGGCTCACTACCTTCACAATGCCCACTTTCTTAGCAATCCTAATTTGGAACTCGAGAGCTCTAAAATTTTCATAAATTAAATCTTCTCTTATCAAGGGGTTCAAGGTCAAATTTATAGGCATTTACCACTGACTCTAGAACCTTCAAGACACCACATTAACACAACAACACCAAATCACAATGCTTTAAAATTAAACCAAAATTCACTTTCTTTCACGAAGCACCTGGGCTATTTTATGGTTTCACAATTCTTATCATAATAACACAACTTTACATTAAATCCTTTACACTTCCATGATTCTCATACGTTTTTGGTTCCATTGTAATGATCTTCACCTTCACTGCTACAATTCTCAACTACAATTCTTCTTTCCTATGCCATTTTCAAAGCTCGTCGTAATCACGAAGAACACCGTAAACATTCCTCATGTCTTAGTGAAATATAATTCAAGAATAATATCATTGAAAAATTCATGTATTTCCCATATTATGATGATATCATTATGTAAATAAAATTTTCTCAATGCTATCCCAACTCCAAATTTTGGACCCCCAAAATTTGGAAATCCTAGGAAACATGCGACTCCTTAGACACCTACATCTACAAAACCAGTCATTCTTATTGAGAATATCTTTTCATCTGTTTCCTTCATAAAGAATGCATCAAAATTTCTCTGAAAAACATACAATATTTTTTAAATAAAAATCAGAAAAGCATCATCTGGATTTCTTCATGGAACTCAGATTCAAATGTTCTTCAAGCTCTTCCATGGTTTTCTTGAAACACTGAAATATTTCATGACATCCCCTTCTTATTTTAATCTTCTTAGAATATGAATTCCAAATAACTATTCATCCTCGACCTAATAAAACTTAAAGAACCCTCATTTCTATAAACAATGTATCACCTTTGATACATGTATTTTTAAATTAGGACTAGTGAAAAAGTCATCTGATTTAAAAAAACAAAAATAATTACCAAAGTGTGGAATCTAGTGCTTTGAATCCATAACAATTCTCGAGGCATCAACACTTCAAAAAACTTCTATTAAATATATACCTACTTCTTCATTTTCATCAGAATTGACAATTGTTGACAACAAATACAACTCATACACAAAATTGGTCCCAAAAATATCCCACCACATATTTGTTGGAAATACATCAAAGATCTATCAAATTAATGTTTCCATATCAAAATGAGAATATTCTATCTCCCCTTTACTTTTATTTCAAACATTCATCTCACTTTATTTCCCCTTTATTGAAAAGAAATACAAAGCTCATGTAGTGAAGGTCTCATTACATACTTAAGAAATGTTCTACCAATTATTTCACTCTAAGACTACTTGAGATATTCTTAGTGTAGAAAAAAAATAGATTTGATTTAGAGACCAATGTTTTCCATTAAACATTGATCACGATACCTCATGAGATGAGAACTCATATTCTTGTTTTCAAGGGTTTTACAAATTCATTATAGGCCAAGTATAATAGATGTGATATGAATCTATCTTGGAAAAAACTATATAAAACTCATGCACTCACTTCAACGAATGGATCAAAAGCATTCAAGTGAAATAGGTAGGATATATGGCCTTGGGGAACCACCATTTTTTTATGTCACTGATTAGTTTAATTACACAAACTTTGTGAAAAGAAATTTATTTTGACTTACCATGGATGAGAGATTAAGAAATGACATACCTTTTCCAATTTTATGATCTTCATGAAATTTCCAATGTAATCTAATTTGATAAAGATTGTAATATTAACTCTGGAATCTTTTTTATTAATCTCCCCTCAACGGGAACACCTCTCATTTATATTTATCTAGTTCTCCCCTTGATAAATTTATTAACCGTTAATTCCATGTATTACCAAATACAATACACACAAATTTATGGGAATAAGGTGGATCCTACTTGCTTCATCAATGTGAGGAGCTAGGTTGAGAATATTTTCCCAACCAAGATACTCCACTCTTCCCACTTGCACATTTGATCTTAAATTATGACCATGCTTGTGTGGATATCAATAATTATTCCATTTCCATATGTGTGAGCCATATTTATTCATGTTATTTTAGAGCACATGAATCTCCTGGTGGAACTTTCATCTTTTGAGGAATTCCTCTTGAGATGGAATAAATTCAATGAAACTTCAAGTAGTAAGACCAGCCTTATTACACCTCACACACATTACTTCTTTATCTTCATTTGAAATCTTCTTTTTTATATTTGTACAAGCCTTAGCTTTTGAATATTCCATTTCCCTAATTCATTCCAAATATTTTTCCCAGATAATCAATAGGTTATTAAAAATTAAGAAATCATGATTGGATATTCTCTATGGATTTATCTAAGTGACATCCTTATTAGGACTTCTTTTGGATGAAAAACCCTTAAACTTCGTCAATTAAGAATACAAGGAATTTTCTATTTTGTTTATCGGAGTATTATTGGGAGAATTAATTTTTACAACATTCTTCTGAATACCTCCCAAGGACGATTTTTCTTTCTTTTCAATATTTTGTGATCTTTTTATCTTATCATCTTTGGGTACCTATTGAGATGAACATATTCCAACCTTATGAGCACTCCTATTTTAGACATCCTAGATGTTTTCTAGAATTCCAAATATGTTTTTAGTGTATAGATACTTCTAGAACTATGGATATTTCTTCTTCTTCTCAGGCTTTCTCCTCCTTGTTATAGGTTTTATAGGTGCTTTTTAATTTAATGGATAGTACAAATAATCCAATTCACAGTGACTAACTCTGTTGTAGCACCAACATTGACAAAAAAACCTTGTATTTATAATAACTTCTATATAAGGTTGCTGAGTCTTCTTCTTGATTTGTTGGGATCTCAGTGGGGAGCCTCTTTCTACATTCTTTTTCCTCTCCACCCTAGCCACGGTGGTAGGTATCCCATCACCTCTCCTCATCCAAACTTGTTTATAATTTTTTATCCACCCTGAAATTTTTGTAGAAGCAAATTTATAAATAATAGTAAAATATGGTATGCATGGTATGTGATCTTTTTCATATACTTTTGATATATCAATGAGTGATGAAAAGATCTTATCACCACATGATGGAGTTATTTTTACAGTAGAATCCTTTAATGAACATTGTTTACCAGAAGAAACTATTTCCTTCTTTTGTGAAGTCTCAATATGTGTCTTCTCAATATTGGTCAACTGAGCTTCCATTTCTAGACATTTTATATTAGGGAAGTCTTTCTGGTTAACAATCATAATCATATTCTATTCACAATATCTCTTAATTTCTTCAAATACATCTTCATTAAACGTAAATATTTTTTAACAAATATTCATGTTCATTGATCTACATGGGACTTTCTTACAAATATAACTCCTTGACATTAGAGATCTTTTTCAACTTATCTTCAAGTGGAAGGATATTTTCTTCAAGAGACTTGTTGAATCCATACCTTTATTCAAATTCATTATGACACTTTGAAGAACACAATTCAAATTCACTCTTTCATTATTAAAAGGCTCCAACTTGTCTAGAGAGCTTTAAACATTCATAATTTTTTATTTGTAAGACCTTCTCTAAAACATCATCTTATTTTTCCATATGGGTGAAATTTTCTTGCATATATTGAAATAATCTGCAAATAAGGGATGAAACTTCTTCAGGAATGTCATGTAGAATCATTCCTAATTTATCAACTGAAAACTCTTGAGAGGTTGTAGATTGGTCATCACCACTTGGGCTAGCATTTTCATCATGAGAATAATTTTCAAAATTACCAACACCTACCTCCTGATCACATGAGGTAGGAAGGTGGTACATTTTATTAGTGGAATATTGAGACACCTTCTAATTACTTTCCAAATCTAATGTGTCTTCATTTTCAGAAAGGTATGGAGAACTATATACATCCTCCTTTTTATATATAAGGGACTTATTCTTCAAATTTCTCTTATCTTTGTTTTTTATTCTCCATGGTCTTGGTAGATATGGTCTTTTGATTAGAGACAACTAAATCGTCACTGAAACATTAATTTGTTGATTAATCCTAAATGAAACTCAACTGTTTAAAAGATAATAAATTCACAGTATAAAGTCCAATAGTAGTGAAACTGCCACTGATACAATTGAGAGGAATGGTTTGGGATATACCTAGCACTGAGAGGGGGTTAAATCAAGGTAGAGTACTTTTGAAACCAATTACTACTTTTTATCCATGTTCCTCTTGTCCTATTAGGATCCTGATTTTCTTATTCTCTTTTCCATGTTTCATGTAATAATAGAATGTAGTAAAAATATACACATGATATTTTTACATGGTTCACTACTCAATAAGAGAAGCTACATCTTTTCTATGCATAGTAATGACAAGTGCATGGATTATCCACTATAATGTGATAATAGTTACAGTGGTTTGGTTAGGTAAAAAATATACTGGCTAGTGTGAGTACCTATACATTGGAAGGTAATGGAAACAATACTATCTTCCTGAACTAGTGAAATCTTAGTCAAACTCCCACCTCATTTCTAGTTCTTCATACATCCCCTGAAGATAATCTTTTCCCTGTTCAATAGGGTTTAAAACAAAAATAGAGTATTCTAGATATTGGGGCCTATTGGATGTCACACTGACGATTGATCACATACTATTCACTTGTTACTTACTTAGTAGCATACAGGTAACCTTATTCTTCTTTCCTAATAGAAAACCTGAAAGCTGCATAGTTCTTTTCTCCTTCTTCTTTAGTAAAAAACCAACTACAATGAAACTACTTATTATAAATTTATAGAATCACAAACTCCGTTTGTGATTGTTAAACCAATGTGGTCCAAATAAGCTTAGCATCACCAGAGTTAAATTGCACGGAATAACTGTCAGCCTTCAGTTGGAAAAAATCCATTCTTCTTCTATTATCTTCTTTCTATTTGACGAAGTATAATATGGAATATAGATGTCGGGTATTCCCAAGAACTCGTTATCCTAAATAAAGTATTCAATTCTTTCTTTTTAAAATCCACTTCGAAAATATCAACCCATCATGGAGCACACTTCTTCACAGATATCAACCCTTCATAGAGCTCAACCCTTCGCAGAGAACACTTCTTCATAGAGAACACTGCTTTGCAGAGCTCAACCGTTCGTAGTGCTCAACCCTTCACAAACCTCACACCTTTACAAATCAAACATTAATTTGTGGAAACCACTACCTTCATGATGAAAACTACCTTTTTGGAGCTCACTACCTTCATAAATAAAACTATATTTGTAGAGATTGCTGCCTTTGTAGGGATCACTCCATTCACAGTGCTCACTTTCTTCATAGATCTCACTTACTTCACAAACCTTATTCTCAACTCAAGAGATCTAAGATTTTCATGAAGTATCTCATCTCCCCTCAAGGGGTTATAGGCCACTTAATAAGATTTTCCCACTGACTACTAAACCTTCCATTCACATTAGTTCCATGTCTGCACCAAATCGAAGAGCTCCAGAATTTCTACCGAAATTCACTCTCTTTCACAAAGCTGCATGGCTATTTCTTCGGTTTTCAAATATTGTCATAATCGGGAAAAATTTCATCAAATCCTTTTCACTACAATGATTATCCTAATTCCTTTCCACCATGGAAATTATCTTTACCTTCACCACTATAAATTTCACCTATAATGCTCCTTTCCTCTACCATTCGCAAAGCCCATCGTAATAATGAAGAACACCATCAAAATTATTTATGTCTTTGAAAAATCTACTTCCTAAATCCCATATTCACGAAAATCATGGCTTTTTTATAATTTCATGAGATATTAAAGGAAATACACTTTTCACAATGCCTGCCCCACTCCAAATTTGGGACCCCAAAATTTTGGAAATCAATGGAAAACTATATCACCTTAGACACCAGCTTCTATAAAAACTACCATGCTGATTGACAACATATTTTTCTCGTCCTCCCCTTCATAAATATTGCATCACTATTTCTCTGAAAAACATATAATATTTATGAGATACATATCAAAAAATCATCATCTGGTTTTATTTATACAACTCAGATCCAAATGATCCTCATGCTCTTCCATGGTTTTCAACAAACGATAAAATATTGCACGACCTCCTCTTCTTCTTCTAATACTTTTGGAATATGAATTCCAAATAACTATTCATTTCCAAAAGAGTAAAACATTAACCATGATCATTGTTGTAAACAGTGTATCACCTTTGATACATTTATTTTGAACATAGAACCAATGTAACAATCATTTGATTTGAACAACATGGTGAATTACCCAAGTGTGGCATCTAATGAGATGATTCCATAATAATTCTTGAGGCATCATCACCTCAACCAACCTTAATTAAATTTGTAGAAAATTCTTCATTTTGATCATTATTGACAAACATTGACAAAAAATATAACTCATACAAAAAAGTTGTCCCAAAATTCCCCCAATTTGTATTTGTGGTAAGTACATTAAAGATCTCTCAAATGAATGTGTCAATATCAAAATAATAACCTTATCTCATCACTTTACTTTTCTTGGAAACTTCCATTTCACATTCTCTCCCCCTTATTAACAAGTTATACAAGGTTCATGGTATAAAGGGTGTCAGTCAATACATAAGCAATGTTCTATCAACCATTTCACTCTTTTTCTACTTGATTTATGTTCGGTGTAGAAAACAAGAGGATTTTATTTAGACACAAAGATGTCCATTACCCACTAATCATGATATATAATGAGATTAGAACTCATATAATTTTCTTAAAGGGGTTTCCACATTTATTACAGGCTGAGGATAATAAATGTGATATGAATATATCAAGGAATAATCAAATTGAAACTACTACACTCACTTTAGCAAATGGATTAAAAACATTCATGTGAAAAAGGCAGAATAAGTGACCATGGAGAACTACCATTATTATTAGGTATCTGAGTAATTCAATTACCCCCTTTGTAAAATGATATTGATTTTGAGTAAACATGTATTAGAGATTATTAAATGACATAACTTTTACAATTATATTATCTTAATTCAATTTCTGAAGTAATCAAATTTGATAAAAAACAGAAATAATAACTCTGAAAGCCTATTTATTGGTCTTCCCCTAAAGGGGAATACTTTTCATAACTGTTTCTCAGGTTCTCCCCCAAAGAAATTTCATCACCTTCAATTCAATGATTTATCAAATAATACACAAAAAATTTAAGGGAATAAGGTAGATCCACCTTGTTTAATCATTGTGATGAGTTAGGTTGAGAATATTTTCCCAAACAAGATGCTCCACTCTTCTCACTAGAACATTTGATCTTTAATGATGAATTTTCTAATGTTTATCTCAATACTTATTCCATTTCATTGTGTGTGAGTCTTGTTTCTTTTTGTGCTTTTAGAGCACTGGAATCTCATGGTTTAACTTTTTTATTTTTGAGGAATTCTCCTTGGGATAAAATAAATTCCATGAAATTTCTAACAGTATGACCAGTCTTATTGCACCTAACACACATTACTTCTTTATCTTCATGTGAAATATTTTTTTTCTTTTTCCAAAAGCCTTACATTTATAATCATCAATTTCCCTCATTCATTTCAAATATTTTTTACATATAACTAATTGTTCATTAGAATTTGAGGCATCAATATTGGATCTTCCTCATGGCCTCTTATGAGTTACATCCTTCTTAAGAGTTATTTTGGATTCACCACCCTTAATCTTCTTGAATTTAGAATCCAGATAATTTTCTACTTTCTTTATTAAAATATTCTTGGGAGAATTAGTTTTTACAAAATTCTTGTGAATAATTCCAAATGATGATTCTTCTTTATTAACCAGCTTTTGTGATCTTGTTTTCTTATCATCTTTGGGAACCCATTGAGATTAAAATGTACCATCCTTATGACAACTCCCATTGCATACATAGTAGATGTTTTCCAGAATTTGAAATCTATTTTTAGTGTAAAGGTCCTTCTAGACTTGTGGATGTTTCTTCTTCTTCTATGGCATTCTCCCCTTGATA
Source organism: Viscum album (assembly GCA_963277665.1). NCBI lineage: Eukaryota > Viridiplantae > Streptophyta > Magnoliopsida > Santalales > Viscaceae > Viscum > Viscum album. Next base: position 29,385,000 of record OY728137.1, on the reverse strand, counting down.
TATACTTTCTCTATGCTTTTTCATTTATAGTTTCTTTGAAACAATCCAATTCAAATTACCAAATCTATTACTACACCAAAATTGACCAAAAACATTGTATTATTTATATCACCAGCATTAGGTTTCTGAGTCTTCTTCTGGATTTCTTTGTGCTTTCAATGGGGAACATCATTCAATATTTTTCTTCCTATAAATCCTAGCCATAGTGGTAGGTATCTCATCACTTCTCGTTATCCATACATGTTTATAATTTTACAGCCAACCTATATTTTTGGTAGATTTTTTTGAAATACTTTTAAAATATGGTATGGATCATACCTAAACATTCTCAACGGCTTGTGATGTATCAACTAGTGAACCCATGACTGTATTATTAGATGATGGATTTATTTTGAAAAAATAATCTTCCAATGAACATTGATTACCAACATCAACTATTTCCTTCTTTTGTGAAGTATCAACATATGTCTTCTCAAAATTGGTCAACTAAGATTCCATTTCAAGAAATTTAATATTGTGGATGAATTAATGATATTAAATCATAATAATATTATCATCAAATGCTTTCTTAATTCCTTAAACTTCATCTAAATGGAGCTTCATTTTTTTGTGACAAACAGTAATGTTATTTGATCTTCTTGGAATTTTCTTTGAAATATAACTTTTTGAAATCCATGATCTTTTTCAACTCATCTTCAAGTGAATAGATCTTCTCTTCTAGAGACTTGATAACTACCTCATTTTCTTCAACTTCATTGAGCCACTTTGAAGAACTAAATTAAAATTCCCTATTTATTGCTTCAAAGGATCCCACTTGTCTGGAGATCTTCAAACATTCAAAACATTTTACTGGTAAGACCTTCCCAAAAACATCATATTATTCTTGAAATTTGGTGATATTTTCTTGCCTACATTTCAATAATCCAAAAACAAAGTATGGAATTTCTTTTTGAATTTTATAACGAATCATTCTTAATATATCAATTGATAATTATTGAGAGGATTTAGATTGCTCATCAGTACTTGTGACAACATTTTCATCATGGGAATAATTTTCAAATATGCTAATACATACCTCTTGATCACTTGGGGTAAGATTTTTTCCATATTCATGGTGGAAATTTGAGTCACATTCTCATTAATTTCAAAGAATAATGCGTCTTTGTTGTTAGAAAGGTTTGGAGAACCATATACTTACTATTTTTCAGATAGGTGGGACTTCTTATTAAAATTTCTCTTCTCATTATTTTTCTTGTTCATGGTCTTGGTAGATATCATCATCTGATCAGAGAAAACTGAATCTTCACAGAATCAAAACATCATTTATTAATCATGGAATAAACTCAACACCCTTAAAAGAGAATAAATTCACTGTAGAAAATCCAATAGAGGTGAACCTGCCACTGATACCAATTAAGAGGACCAGTTTGGGACATACCTCACACTTATGGGGGGGGGGGGTTAATGAGTGTTGTGGACTTTTCAAACCAATTCCAACAATTTTATCCCCATACTTCTTGACCTATTAGGATCATTATTCTCTTGTTTTATTTTCCCTACATTATGCAATAATATAAAGAACAAAAAATATACACACGTTAGTTTTACAAGGTTCACTACTCAATAAAAGAAACTAAATTATTTCCACAAATGGGAGTGACTAGAGCATGGATTCTCGAATATAATGTAATATTTGTTATAGTTTTTTTGAAACGGAAACAATCCCTTAGCCAGTTTGAGTCCCTACACCTTAATGTGGGATGGGAAAAAAATCATATTTTCTTGTTACTAGTGATGACCTAGTCCAACTTGAAGATCTTTTCTGGTCTTTTATACTACCTCTAAAGATAGTATTCTCCCAATTGAATAGGGTTTTCAACACCAATAGGGGCTTCTAGTAGTTGAGACCTGTTGGATGTCACACCACTACTTTTTCTTCTACTATTCACTTGTTAATTGCATAGTAGCATAAAATTAACCATCTTCTTGTTTTCCAGCAGCAAACCTAAAAGCTACACAGTCTTCTTTTCCTTCTTCTTCTATGAAAAACCAACACCACTTAATCTTCTTCTTATTCTTGGTATAATCACAAACACCCTTTGTGATATTAAAAACAATGAGGACCAGATCATCTTAGAATCATCACAGCAAAACTGCCCTAAATAATTATCAGCCTTCAATTGGGTATAGTAAATTATTCTTCTTATTCTCTTCTTTCTCTTGGAAAAATTATAATATGGAATAGAGATGTGGTGTCTTCCTATGAACTCATTAACCTAAACCATGTATTCAATACTACCTTTTGCGATGAACCTTTGCAAATATCAACCCTTCTCAGAGCTCAACCCATCGCTGCACACACTTAATTACAGGGCTCAACCCTTCACAAAGAACATTTATTCGCAGATCACACTACTTTGCATAGCTCAGCCCTTCAAAGAGCTCAACCCTTCAAAAAGCTCACACCACCACAAATCACCCCTTCATTTATGGAAACCACAACCATTGTGAAGAAAACTGCCTTTGCAAAGCACACTGCCTTCGCAAAGTAAAATACCTATGTGAAGATCACTACCTTTCTAGAGCTCACAGCCTTCACAGTGCTAACTTTTTCAGGAAACTTCTTTGAAACTCGAGAGCTCTAAGATTTTCTTAAATTCTCTCTTCTCTTCTCAAGGGGGTTGAGGCCTATTTATAGGAATTTCCTACTGAATGAAAAAACATCCATCCACTATAGTGCCACGTCATCACTAAATCACAGATCTCTGAAATTTTCACCAAAATTTACCCTATTTCACAAGGCACCATCTCCATTTTATAGATTCTCAATTCGTGTTGTAATTGTGAAGCGTTTCATCAAATCCTTTGAGCTTCCATGATGCCCCTACTTTCTTCACGCCACCGCAATTCTCTTCACCTTCACTGCCTCAATGGTAACCGAAAATGATAATTTCCTATTCACTTTGAAAATATCACTATAATCACAAATTCCATTCTCAATATTCTTCATGTATTTGAAAAATCTACTTCATTAATCATATCTTTTTGAAATTCATGTCTTTGCCGTATTTTTCATAAAAGTTTTAATTTAATATTTCTAGTCCTTTTTATTATATTATGGTTCCATAATATCAAGAATATTATTAATGAAATAAATATCATATTTATTCAATATATAGATATTTATAGTCATCCATAAATTATAGATACAAAAAAAATTAATAACACAATTCACGGAGATGGTAGGATGTACGTACTCATGAATGTTATTTTCAATTTTTTGTGGATGAAATGAAATAAAGTTATGGAATAATTAAACTTTATAGAATAATTATTATTTCATATATATAATATATATTTATCATTTTTATCTTTATAAACATCTATGTAATGTAGTGATGAAAATGAATTACACCACTACATGGTCACAATAAGCCATACATATGCACAAGTGATGATTTCTATTTTAGTGGGATGGAAGTGAGGTCAAATATATTTTTTCTGTAATCGTAATAAAATATCATTATGTTGATGAATCTGGATTTATTATTCTATTATTTTTACAATAAATGATTTAGAGGATGAAATAATCATGAAAGAGTTGTTAAAAATGATTACCTATACTTTGACGGGCTCCCATAAGATATATACTTAGGATACCTTGAATTGATTTTTATGGAATGTTTATAACCCCATTCACTAGGAAAAGGATTTTAGTAAAATGAATGGTTAGGGTTCAGTCAAGCTATATGACTCTAAGTGGTGTAATGAAGTCAATGAGGGGTTTTCCTTTTATAATTGAGGGGTTAGGAATTCATGGAATGTCATAAAATATTTTAATTAATATAAATTATTTATCAGATAAAAATGTATCCAAAGTGATATAATTAGAAATATTTTCATCCAGTAATATATTTACATGTTTTTGGATATGTTTTTACTCTTTTATTTTAGTTCTATCCCCTCGTTAACACTTTTGACAATTACCACGCTTTTAAAATTTTGTACTCTCTAAGGGTCAATAATATAATCCTAAAATTACAAAAGACCCATAAATGGAAATATATTTATTTTATTAAGAATATAAAATTCATTTGGATTAATATATTTTTTTATGTATTTTATATCATTTAATAAAATATTATTTATTATAAAATATCAATATTGTAATTTTTTAAACTATTCATTACTTTGACTTTAATAATATATAGACAAAAATAATAATTATATTTTTTGAACATCCACAACATTTCCTGGTAATATATTATTTTTTTGTATAATATTATTTATCTTAAAATATATTAATTTTAATATTTGAAATATAATTCATTTTTTCCATTAATTGATTTATTACTGCATCAATATTGTGTAAGCATTTGAGATAATTATTTCTTACCTAAGAAATAAAATTAAGTCATAATAATGTATTTAAATATTTTATATATAAAAATAATATTTATATTCAAACATATAATCAGAATAAACCCTTTTGAAAAATATCATTGTTATTAAAAATAAGAGTGTGACATGTTTGACTTTTCTAGTAATAAAATTTGATAAAGTTCATAATCTCATCCCATTGAACATAAAATTATGTATAACTAAATATTGGATGATTAGGTATGAAATTAAATCATACAATAATATTAAGGTACGTGTTAGGATCATTTTATAGGCCATATCATTTTATTTTTAACTTTAATTACTTGATTTACACTTTAACGTGGTAACAAAAATTACTAAGGTGGCTATTAATAATGATCAAAAAATAAACGGGAATTATTTAAAAAAAATTTACCTTATGAATTAAAATATTAAATATATTTTTAAAAAGTTAAAAAATATAAGTGGAATATTTTATTTTAAAATTTTATCATAAAACACAATGAAAACCCATTATAAAAAAAATCCCTTTTATGTATAAGAATTATTTTATTACAAATTCAGCCATGAAATTGATTCAAATGAACATAATTATATTATTAACAATATTTTATATCTAATTTTAATTTGAATAAATTTTGAAATAAAATGAATCCTAGAAAATTTTTGAAACAAAAATACAGTTTTCAATAAAAATCAGTGTTGTGTGTTGTATTCGCTATTGAACATCATCTTCTTTTAAAATATCGAGGTTCCATTCACCAAGAGATTTAAAAGATACTAAATTTATTTTAAAACAATCATACCATAATGTCTTGGGGTGTTACATTCTACTCCACTATTAGTGTTGCATGTCATATACAATATTGAAGATGATGTTCCTATTTTAAAATCTCAAGGTGTTACAATATTTCTTTTAAAAAATGAATAGGTACATCCCAAGGTGATGAGTTTAGCCAAATTAATTTCATATCAATATTTAATAATAGTTTCTTCTTCAATTCCTATAAATCAATTTGCTCCATTCCATATGGATTTTTTGAAATAGGTATTTCACCATGAATGAGTTGTATGGGAAACTCAACATCACGATTCAAAGGAAGACAAGGAAAATCTTATAGAAAAATATCAATAAACTCCAACACAAAAGGAATATCTTAAATGTTAAGTTTTCCCTATCTTATTGATATAAAAACCACATTTTAAAATTTTGAATGAACAAAATAATGGATGAAATTTCTATAATATGTTCATATTTATCATCTCATTGATTAAGAATCATAGTTTGGTTCAGAATATCAAATTTGACTTCGCTCTCTCCAAAATAGATGTTGTATTTATATAAAGAAATCTAATTTTTTTTAATATAGCATAATATTAAACTAGAGGGGGAATTATAATATTTTCATGAAGAACATTCATTGAATCATTAATCATAGAGATTTATATACTTGAGATGTGATCATCTCACTTTAAGGGGGGATCTATAAAAATTCAACATATAATGATTAAGGTTTTATTGCGATCCCATTCAAAAAAAATATAAAATAAGGGATAGATCTTGAATAATATAAGACATCAGAAGTTCCATAGTGGATGGTATGTGTACCTCTATTCAATTAATTACAATACCTGACATCAAAAATAGTTATCACAAGATATTTCCCTTTGTCTATGGGAAAAGGTGGTTGCTGACGCCCATCATAATCACTAACCATTTTTTTGATCGGTTATAATAATGCGTATACTCCATACATTTGGAACACATGAGTATGGGTGGTGAATTCTATGAGTATTTATTCCCATTTTTAGTAAACGTATTTTTCCCATCGCTCTGGCATTCGACTACCCAATAAACTTATTTTCTAGACTTAAAACATTCACCATTTCCCTTAAGAAAATTTCCTATATGATTTCCTCCACACATAGAGAATAAAGGAAATATCACCTTCTTATTTATTTTATTTTTATAATTTACCTTGAATTATATCATTATTTTCTTATTAAAGCCCTGATATTGATGGGTATCTCATATATCTATTTAAACATTGATAGCACGTAAATTTTTTTTTCATTACTACTGAATTATCTTATGGATAATTACATTTAAATACATGGTTTTAAGACTATAAAAAATTAATCCAATTTACTTTCAATATTGTAGGATAATACCTAAAGCCTACTTTATAATTTTGGTAAAATTTTCCTTATATGAAATAATGGATTCATTATCCTTATACTTTAGTTTAGGGAATTTATTCTCTATTTTCCTATAAAGAATTCAAGGAAGGTAAATACAAAATAATCCTTATACTCATCAGATACTGTGGAATCAATTTATTCATATTACCTTGTGTTCTTGATGGGAGTCCACCATTGATTTTCTTCACCTTCCAAATGATATACAACTGAAATAATTTTTTTTTGTTTCTAAAATTGGAGAATATAAAATATCCTTTTAGTGATACTAATACAATTCAAAAATAATTGTTGATTAGTGGGCCCATTAAAATATGGAAAATGTATTCCCATAAAAGATTTAATAAAATTTTATTCCATCCTTTTATCATTTTTATTCTCAACAAAATTTATTGCCTCATAAATTTTCATAAGTATAGAATCCAAATTTTTCATTCTATCTACTATAAAATTTTGTTTTTAAGAGAAAAAATAATTTCATTGTTCACCACATTTAGACTTAGCATGCATCCTTTGGATGCAACCATTGAATAGAACCAAAAAGCGTAGGGTGAGAAATAATAATCATATTGGGAATCTATATAATCATAAAAAACAATTTATAGGATTTCTAAATCATGAAACATTCTTTTCGTTAATGAAAATTTAGGTGTAACATTGGTGACTCATGATTATCATCTATTCAAATCCGTCAAAACAATTTATAGATAAAAAATTAATTAACCCATGAATATATCTTGGGTGTGTCAAACGAGGTTCACATTAATGTAATGATCATCAAGAACTAGAATTATGATCGATATATACCCAATAAACTCTTTTTGGGTGTTTTTACACCAACATGTATCTATACCAAAACTTCATTCACTTGTTGTATCAATATTGGGATGTATTTCTTGGAAAATACATATTTTATTCCACACCAAAACATTTGGATGTTACCCTATACTTAAACTTATCCCAACAGTTTTTAGCAATGTTCACTATTTATAATCTCAGAATATTGACTAAACATATCCTTAGATAACAATTATAGAAAACTATACTTTTCATACCAATTTATTACATATCTATATAATAATATTCAATATATTTTTATAATACATCCTAGGGTACCATAAGGGTTTAGTGTCATTTGATAATAGATACAAAATCATCTTATTTCATGAAAGATAAAAACCATATCCAATAAGGACATTCCAACATAAAACTGTTCATATATATTCCCCTCATAAAAAAATTATTTATAACATAAGGAAATGAAATATAATAATTTCTGGGATAAAATGATCATACAGTATAGAAAAAGAGATATCAATGATAACTTAAAAAATAGATGCACATATGGGAATGACAACATGATATTAACATTTGAATACCGCACCCTTTATATAATAGATCATAATATTGAATCATGAAATAAATAATGATAGTTCATAAGAAATGAATCATAAATTAATCAAAGAACATGGGATATGAGATAATAAAATTGGCACCAGACATAAGTTTTTGTGATACTTATAAGTATATAAAATAATTTCTTTAGTAGTCAAGGCTCACTTCAAATAATATCATAGTGGATTGGGTTCACTACCCAAACCATGTTTTCCATAGTCAAGGTTCACACCCAAGACTATCTTAGTGGATAGAGTAGTTTTCTAATCTATGTTTACTACACATTTTAGTCCTTACTATCTCATTATATATCCATCTTTACCTAATAAATTTGAGGGATATATAATTCTAGTCCCACCTATCACAAAATTAAAATAATACATATGTGTTTTTCATGTTCATAAAAAATCAATGTTATTATAACCCTTGAAAAAGAAAATGGGTTATATAAAAAATTAATTATATCATCGTACATAACTTGTGGAAAAGAAATGAGTTTCATAACTTAATTTACTCAGGGGAAAGAATTGAGTTTAATAGAATCATACATATATTATTATCATCATAATCTATAAAAATAGAGAAAGTGTATGTTATAATTGGATCATCGCCCTATTGAAAAATATGTGACATCAAATGATTATATAATAGATGACCAATTCCATTAAATGATATCTATAACATTTCTTAAAGAAAATAGTCTTTATTTACTTTAAAATTAGTCATTTAAAATCTAAAAATTTTCCTCATAATTATGAAAACATTTTATTTTATAAAAAGTTAATATTCTTGTAAATTAATATTCAAATAATAGGACGCTCATGATAAAAGGAAATTTTTTTCTTGTCGTGTATGTAAAAAAATTATTTCATATTTTTGGTAAAATGTAAAATAAATATCATTATGAAAATAAAAAATTATTCAATTTTTTTCAAGTAGAATATGGGTAAATGTTACTTTAATAATAATAGGATAATATTAAAGAAAATTAAAACCATTTTAAAATACATGGACGTGGAGAAAGAAGGATTTTCATTTGAAGAGAGAAATGAAGTCAGTTTTCCCTAAAAACAGCCATTTGGTCTCTTGAGTTATTAATATATCACCCTCAGATTTTATGAATTATTATTATTTTTAATAAATTAAATTTCATTTAGGGAATCCATTATATGGAACACCAATATAATCTTGTGCTACATGCAACATTGGACAAGTGATTGTTACAAAAAATAATGACATTTAACACAACCATGATATATTATAAATATAGTTATTTAAATGTGACCATTATAAACTCAAAATTAAATATAGTAATATGAATATTAATGATTAATTCATATATATTAAATATAAATTTTATAAAAAGTAAACATATTGATAGAAAAATTACTTATTTTTTCTTAAAGTGTTTATATGTTTCAAAAATAATATTTTTTATAAAAATTAACTTCTTTTGAATATCTGTAAAATAAAATTGTAAAACTTATAGAAAATTAATTTTATAAAATAAAATTATTTTATGAAATCATAATTTCAATAATTATCTTAAGATTAATTTTTAGGATATTTATGAAAATTTAAACTTTGTGATAAATAGTGAAAATAATGAATTTTAATTGAAAACTTCCATTTCATTTAATTTACTTATAAAGTAAAACTACTTTTTAAATTGGTTTTAAAATAAAATCACCTCAATTATAAATCCAGCAATCCAAATTTTGTCATTGAAATTAATTTAAAATATAATTTTGATATGAAAATGTTATAAAATTTTGAACAATTTTCGTTTTGAAAATCACTATATCGTGGTGTCTACAGAATTGATTTGAAATTTTATTTTTCCACTTATTTGAATGGAATTTAATAAAATGGATTCAATATTTGGAATAAGAATAATTTTTATTATATAATAAGTTAAAATTACTTTTTGACCAAAATTTATAGTGAAAACTGTAAAAAATTATTTAATGTAGTTATGATAAAAATGTGTTGGGGGGGTATTAAACTAAAAAGTTAACGGTTAAAATAAATAAAAAATTTTATAAAATATATTTTTTGGAAATATTTTTACATTATAATTTTCCATGATTTTAATTTTATCCATTTTGGTCCTTCTGGTATGTAAAAAACATAGGTACACTTTTTTCGTGCCAAACAATTATAGGTGTGCCAGACACCTCACATATGAATGTCCACCCCATATCCTCTATTATTCAAAAATATGGAACATTTTTTTGGGAAAAACCTACCTTAATAAATTCCAAAATTCTATCCTCTCATCATAGAAGAATTATTATGAATTAAATAATCCTAGAAATTATTTTTGTGTAAACCTACAGAGTATACCCCAAGACATGGTAGCATTCATCAATGAGTGTTTTTGTTTCATTTATTCATCCAGATCCTTCAATTATTATAATAAAATTATTATGTGAAAATATTAGTATATTCTATACACTGATATGTTTTTTATTTGAAGGAGATTACCTACCACCATCTCAACTTCAATCAAATGATTTAAGAAATCATTGTTCATGTGTAAGGAGGACTACCGCCTCACAAAATGAGGTCATTTTTCCCATTACCACATATCTCAGTAAGAAATAATGATAGATTTATTTTTTATATATGATATTTGTTATATTTTCCTGATTTTTTAATTTTTTTTATCACACGTAACTTCATTCTTTCTATTTTTGTGAATACTATTCACTCTTGTGTTTGGTGAACTACCATCTCATGGAGAAAAGTAAGTCATTCACACTTTATATGGAAGATAATAAGGATGTATTTAATGAAAATATTATATATATTTATATATATGACATAAAAAATATTCTGTAATGAAAATATATCATTTAATTTTCTTTCTTTTAGTACATTAACAAAACGGTAACATCGGTCAAGCATACGTATGACCTACTGTCTCCATGAATGGTGTATTTAATTTTCTATATGTATATTTTATAAGTTACTATAAATGAATATATAATGAATATATTTTATATTTATATCATTATTCAAAATTTAGAGAATATGGAACAATGATTAAATTTAGAGGACCAAAAATAAAAAATCAAAATATTTATGAAATATGAAGCAGTTATTACATAAAACCTAACTTTAACAATGAATTGTTAATAAATGTGTAATAAAAGTCCATAATAAAATAATATATGTTAAATATATATATATATTATTTTTTCATTAATATATTTATAATAAAATTATATTTATTATATGGTAGTTTTGAACATATACAACAGAAGTTGAGACTTATGGTAATGGTTTTCATTCTATCTTTTTTACCTACGTGAAATTCAATATTCACAAAATATTTCTTTTATGTTGTGTATATAATGACCACAAATATATATTATTATTATTAGCCTGAAAATTATAGGAATATTCATATTTTGGTTTTTGATATATCATTCATGGGGATTAAGTTCAAATTTTACCAAAGTGGTAAGGGATTTTTTTTCTAATTTTTTTATTGGTGACATATGTTTTGTTATGCACCTATATTATTCCACGAGGTACATATAAATTCCTATTGAAATTTAATACCATGAATTTAGTTATCTTCATGGTATTTTATGTAAAATATTATATTATTCCTTCATGGGGATTATGTTTCAATGTTACCAATGTGCAAATGATTTTATATTACAATCCAATAGTTTATTGGGATTATTTATGATTATGTTTCTGATAATAAAATATTATTTTATATATATCAATAATCTCATTAATTATCTTAAACTATGTTTATTCATGATATTTTAATATAATATTTCCATTTTGTCCAATCTTTGGTACCTAAAATAATTGAGAAAATATTTTTAATAAAATACAACTTCATTTCTCCCTTTGGCCAGAAATATGATTTATTTGAAATATGTGTTCTATAAAATTGTTTTCGAAAATTGTTTATTATTATCATATTATTCTTAGAATAATTTTTTCTTATGTTTAATTTTTTTTAAAATTTTTAAAAAGGAATATTCATTCTATTTCCCAAACAATTCCAACATAGATTCTACTAAAAATGAGAAAAGATTCATAATCATAACATGTATGAAAAAAACATGAACTCCCTTCATCATAAAAAATATTTGATTTGAACATTAATTTATAAATTTTCAAGGTTATTTTAAATCAAAAATAATTTCAAAAATGTTTTATTTTTTAAATAATGTTTTTAAAATAGCAAGGATAATTTACTAAATAATCTTTTTTAATTGATCAATCAAATGACATTAACTTCCAATATGAGATCCATTTATGTTACCTTTTAGTTAATAGGAATATGATCCATAGATGAATTATTATTATTTATCTAAATGGTTTATGTTTATGATGGAATGATGCTTATGAAACCCATTTCTATTCTATGGGTAATACTTAGAACATGAAAAATTCATTTTTCATGTCTACTATTTTGAAGTTGAAGACTAATTATAGTGGAATATTATTAATAATATGCAGAAATATGAATTAATTGACCCTGTGGGTTGGGATGAGTTTAATAACTTAATTTTTAATAAGTTTTTTCTTCATATTATTTGTAAAAATATGGATAAAGAGTTTATTGAGATAATGAAATAAAATGATGAATACATTTGTACATGTGAGGAGAATATTACAAGACTTGTGTGATACTCTTCTGGTGTTATAATATAACCTGAAAGTAAGGTTGATATATTCTTACGTGGATTAATACCATGTCATCAATGGATGTAATCCATAAGATACTAAAGTTGTTATGAATAAACTTTTTTATATGCCATCAAGGTGATACTAGAGGTATGAGTTATGTATAATTCTCTTGTTGTTGAAAAGAAATAGAAGACCAAATTTAAATGAAAATCTACTAACTATGGAGTGAAGAAAGATGATAATTCATATATTCTTAAATTATGGTAAGAATTATTGAAGAAACTGTATTAAGGGGCTAGTAAATGTTTTTATTTTTGAAGGTTAATTCATTGGGAAATTGATTTCTGAAGTGATAGGAAGAAGTTAGCTAATGATACGAATAAAGATAATGTTATAGAAAATGGTCCACCCACACTATGATTTTTTAAATGAAATTATTATGAGAATTAGGATGATCAATTCCAAAATAAAAAGATTAATGATGATGATCAACATCAACATCCTCTTTATCCAAGAGACAACGGAAAATCTCATGTAATCAATGGTTCTGATGAGGAGTGATATAATGACCTGGTGAAATGTTCACATACCATTCACACTAGAATTACTAATTTCTTATTTTTTGTTGGATCTACCAATTCTATAACATATAGAGTAATTTATATGGGTATAAATATACCACAAAAATAATTATAAATTTAATTATAAGTGAAAAAACCAAATGGCATGAAGATCACATCTAAGTCTATGATTCCTCTCCGATTAATGTTGGTTGGAATGTGACTCCAACAAATCTTATCAATCTTCCACTGGTTGAATTTGGCGTAAAAATGGTCATGAATTGGATCTCATTAATTAAATTCCACATCAATATTAGACTAATGAAAGTCAAATTTAATATTCCAATTCATCCTATGGTCTTGTATCAATGTGACGATATGTATAAAATTATGAAAGAGATAAAATACATTGTATGAGTCTTATTTTCCATTTAGAAGGTTTTATTATATTAAATGGATGGGAGAAACTCAACATATTTGATATGACTATTTTGTTAAAGAGTGTTGATGTCTTTCCATATGAGTTATGTAGTCTTCCACCAAAATGTGAAGTTGAGTTCTGGATTGAACTCAAACTTGGTGCCACGTCATTCTCAAAGGATACTTATGTAATAGCCTTGATTGGGTTTGATGAATTTATGTATATACTCCAAGAAAACAATATCAAAAAATTTATTTGGAAAAGCATTTCACCTTAGGGTGGACATTCTCTTTTTTTTTTGAAAAATAAATATGGATCAATGTGATTCTACATTGATTTGAAGATGATCAAAAATAAGAAAAAGTATCATGTTCTCAATATTGAGGAATTTTTTTATTAATTACATAAAACTCAATAATTCCCATGATCGACATTATTATGGATAACATCAATTAATGTTAAAGAAAGAAGATATACCTAATACACTATTCTATACTTGGTCTAGAAACTATGAATAAACAGTGATTCCATTCGATTTAGAAATTCCCCTACTATCTTCATGGATTTAATGAATAGAGTCTTTAGAGATTAACATGAATGGATTGTGGTAGTATTTTTAGATAATATTTATATCTAATGAATGATCAAGGTGGAGAATAATGACCACTAGAGAATTTTTCAAAAGACCCTAAGGAAGGAGAAAATGTATAAAAAATTTAAAAGTTTGAATTTTGTTTGAAAATGGTATCATTTTTGGGTAATATAATATCAAGAGAGGGTATATCTATATATCCACCAAAGATAGAGGATATTATATATTCTTATAGAACAACCATAGTTATTGAGATCCACAATTTTCTCGGTTTAGATGGATATTATTGAAACTTATTGAGAATCTCTCACAAATATCTATTCCCCTGACCATGTTATCTAAGAAGGAAGATATATTCCTCTGGATAAATGAATGTGAGGAAAATTTCAAAGAAAAAATAAGAATATTTTTCAAAGAACCTATGATTACATTATTATGTAGTGAAGACGGGTTTTTAAGCTATAATTATTCATCTAAGAAGGTATTGGGACGTTTTATTTTTTATAATTACATGGTAACTACTTATGCCTAATGAAAATTGAATATTTGCGAGTAAAATTTCCCCAAATATTGATTTAAAGATACCTATAATATTTTTTATATATTTGGAGGTATTGTATTCATGGAAAAAAGTGTGTTATATATGCATAACAAAAACATTAATGTATATATCCACATAGAAGGAGTAGAATATGCACTGAAGAAGATGGTTCGAGCTAATTAGATATTATGAATTCTCAATACATTACCACCCTAGGAATGTGAACAAGTTGTAATTTCACTTGTGTTGAAAGGATCATGGTATCCTATCTATGTTGAGTATAAATAAACATATAGTATTTATGGATTTGAAAAGGTTGGATCTAGAAATCCTAAAAGAATGGGAAGAACCTTCTCTTGATCAATTTATAAATCATCCATCTATACATGTAATGATTAAATTTGTACAGAAGAAAGATATAGAGACAAAAATAAGGTTATAAATAATCCTGAGTTTAACATTGATCATGAAGGAATGGTAATGCTCAGTAATTGTGTATAAATTACTAAAATATACATTTGAAGAAGATGTTGTTAGAGGAAGCTCATAATTCTTCATTCTTTATTTATCTAGGATTTATGGATATTTATAGAGATTTATCATAGTTTTTCTAGTGTCATTAAATGAGTAGATATATGATAGTGTCTATATTTTAGAGCTCGGTTAGATATAAATTTTAGGATGAAATAATAAATTGTAAGGTGATGTTACATCCATTACTAATACTAGAATGGAAATGGGAAAATGTCACCATGGAATTTTTTCGTGGGAGTCCCCAAAATGTATAAAGGGCATAATGCTATTTGGGTTGTAGTCAAAAGACTTTCTAAGTAAGCACAATTCATTTTTATGAGATAAAATTTCCCATTGGACATTCTTTCTTGGATATACCTTATGGAATTCATAAGGTTTTATAGAGTATAAGATTCAATTGTTTCTGATCAAGATCTTTAGTTTAAGATAATGTTTTGGTGAAGTATTATTTATTATCTTGATAATAAGTTGAGTTTTAACACAACATTTCATCCTCATATAGATGGTCAATCTAAGTGAACAATTAATAATCTAGAGGATATATTGAGTTACTGTTCTTTGGATTTTTGATGTGGTTTTGATCTACATCTTCTTGTAGTTGAGTTTTCTTACAATAATATCTTTCACTAAAGAATTATGATGGATATTTATAAATCCATATATATAAATAAATATAGAACTATAAGATGTTGAAATAATGATTGAGAAACAAATCTATTGGGACATGAGATATCTGAGAAAATGGTAGAGAATATTAAATCCATTCATCCACACATCAAGGCATCTCAGATTCAGTATCAAATTTATATTGATAATCACCAGTGTGATCTATAATTTAGATTTTTTGATAATGTGTCTCTAATAATTTCTCTGTGGAATATGGTTATGAGATTTATGAAAAAATGGAAACTTACACTTTGATATATCAGTCCCTTTGAATCTGTTGATAGTATTGGGATGGTAGTCTATCATATGAAACTTCCACCAAACCTCTATCAAGTCCACTATCTGTTCCGTCTATCTTTCCAAAGGAAGTATATAACTGGCCCATCACATGTATTAAACTAATTGGTCACACCATTGGAGAAATATCATTCTTATAAGGAAAAAGCAGTAGCAGTTATTGATCATACTGAGAAATTTATATTAGAGAATACCACTCCCTTGATAAATGTTTTCTAGTGATTCCAATATTTTGAGGATGCTACATGGGAAATTTGTGGATACGGTGAGGAAAAAGTATCACTATTTGTTTGTACCATAATGATGAATTTTAAGGGTAAAATTAATTTTACGGGGGGATGAATATAACACCCCTTTTTTTAATTATTCTTATTTTGAATAAATTAATTTGCTTGGATAGCTTGGTTTACACATAACACCATGTTAATATTTCACTACACCCAAAACTGGGTTTGTTTTCATTACACACAACACTGAGTTTTAACCAAACCATGATATATTTTAAATATAGTTATTTAAACACGACCATTATAGCGTGGAAATTAGACATAGAAATACGAATAGTAATAAATAATTTTTAAATATTAATTATGATGATTTTATATGATAAGATGATTTTGGGATATACCTAACTCTAGGGGGTGAATCAGTGTTGGGGAATCCTTAAACCAATTTTATCTTTTTATCCAGGTATCTCTTGACCTATTGGGATATTTATTCTCTTATTCTCATTTCCTTGTTGCATGAAATAATAGAACGTAGTATTAATATGCACATGATATTTTTAGAATGTTCACTACTCAATAAGAGAAGATACATCCTTTCCATACATGGGAATGACTAGTTCATGGATTCTCCACTATTATGTGATAACAATTATAGTGGTTTGGGTAGGGAAACAATCCTCGGGACTCTGTGCATCCCTACAATTTGGAAGGTGAAGGGAAAAAATCCCATATTTATGAAGTGACGATGAACTTATCCACATTACAGCTCCCTGATGGTTCTTTATACAGCACATGAAGATAGTATTCTCCCTATTGAATAGGGTTTTCAACACTAATAGTGTATTCCACCTATTGAGAAATGTTGGATCTCAAAATATTTCTTGATATTATACTATTCACTTGTTACATGATTGATAACATGCAAGTAACCCTCTTATTCATTCCCAGTAGAAAACCTAAAGCTACACAGCCCTCTTCTCCATATTCTTAAATGGAAAACCAATTGAACTGAAATGAGTTCTTATTCTTGCTAGAATCACAAACTCTCTTTGGGATTGTCAAAACAATGAAGAATATCTCATTTTATCATCACCACATTTAAAATTCCCAGAATGATTGTTAGCCTTCAGTTGGATATACTTTGTTCTTCTTCTTCTTCTCTTTAATATCTTTGACCTATTAATATATGTAATAGAGATGTGGTGTCTTCCTAAGAACTCATTAAAATAAATTAGTTATTCAATAATTCCTTTTGTGAATCCCCTTCTCAAAGATCAACCCTTCATAGAGATCAACCCTTTGCGAAGAAAACTTCTTTGAAGAGATCAACCATTGAAAACACTAAAACCTTATCATATAACACTGCTTTTTAGAGCACATAAATTTAGAGAGTTTAACCCTTATTAGAGCTGAAACCATTTCAAAGATCACACCATTGAAAAGAACCCATGTTTTTTTGGAATTAACTTCTATATCAAAGAAAAATTTCTTTTCAAAAATAACTTCCTCCATAAAGAAAACTACCATTATAGAGCTCACTACCTTTGTATGGCTCACTACCAATGTAGTGCTCAGTTTCATTACAAACCTACTTCACAACTGGAGAGGTCTAATATTTTCATGAATTATCTATCCTCTTCTCAAGGGGATCAAGGCCTATTTATAGGCATTTTCCACATAATATAGAACCTTCCATCCACCTCAGTGCCGTGTTATCACCAAATTACAGAGCTATGAAATATATACCAAAATTTACATTGTTTCATGAAGAACTGTGTCTATTTTTATGATTCAATATTATTTTCGTAATCATGAAGTGTTCTTTCAAATCCTTCATGACGCCACAATGATAATACTTCCTTTGCGCTACCACAATGCTCTTCACCTTCACCACCATAATGCTCACCCGCAATTCTCCTTTATAATGCAATTATCAAACTCATGGTACTCCCAAAGAACACCATAAATATTATTCATGTCTTTGTGAAATCTATTTCATGAATTCAATCTTCAAAAAATTCATGACTTTCCTATATTATGATGAGATCTTCAAGGAAATCCACTTTTTGAAACTCTTTACCAACTCAAAAGTTTGGACCCCCAAAATTTGGCAATCACTAGAATACTATGTCACCATAGAAACATGCTTCTACAAAATCAACCGTGCTAATTGAAAATATATTTTCTCTCCCTTTCCATCATAAAGATTGCTTCACATGTTCTCCGATTAACTTATGATATTTGTGATATAAAAATTAGAAATGAATTTTTTTTGTTTTCTTTATTGAACTAAGAGTCAATAATTATTTGATATCATCCCTGGTTATCTTGAAATAATAAAATATTGCATGACCTCATCTTTTCTTCAAATCCTTTTTGGAATATTAATTCCAAAGAACTATTCAAACTCCAAAGTATGAATATTAAACCATATTTATTATTGCAAACAGTGTATCACCTTTGATACATGTATTTTTAACATTGGACCAGTTCAAAAATCCTATGATTTGAACATCATGGAGAATTACCCAAGCATTGAATCAAATGCAATGAATCCGTAACAATTCTCCAGTCATGATCACTTCAATGAACCTCCATTAAATTTGGATCTACTTCTTCATTTTGATCAGTATTGAAAACATTTGACAACAAATAAAACTAATACACAAAATTAGTCCCAACATTATATAGAAGAATCATATTGATAAAATGTACTTAATTTTCATTAAATACTTTATATGATTCAATAATACCATTTTCAATAAAAATTATTTTTGTTTTATTTGGTAAGTATTAATAAAATTTAATTTTTATTGTTTAAGATAATTAATTTGATAAAATAAACATAATTTTATAATCAACATGTAAAAATTTTCTTATATTTATTTTTTGGGATGATTTTGAAAAGATTCTTTTTACGATGAATAGTGAAAATACAAAATTTTAATTGAATATAGCTTTTTTTGATTTAATTTATTTGTAATGTTAAAGTAAATTTAAAATATGTATGAAATAAAAATTAGATCAATTATAAATCCATTAATTCAAGTTAGTTTTTTCAATAATTTTCATTTTTATTTTTGATATAAAAACATTGTAATGTATTAGACATTTTTTTATTAAAAATCTATTCTCTCATCTAATATGTCAGATAAATTTTAAATTAAAATTTTCCACTTACATGAGTGTAATTTGGAAAATTTACCTTCATATTTTTAATAATAATATTTTATATTATCCATTAATTTCAACTAATTTTTTTTCCAAAATTATTAGTACCAATAGAAAAAAAATTATTTACTGCTGTTAAGGTAAAAATGGGTTTACTTGTGCTTAAACTAAAATGGTAATGGTTTAAATTATGAATCAAGTAATATAAAATCTATTGGATAGGAATATTTCGACATTATAATGTAAAAGGGTCTAATTTTATCCATTTTTAACCTTTTCTCATGTGAACATCATGGGTACACATTTTTATTTGAAAAATTAAAAGTGTGCCCCTCACTTCACATGTGAAAGTCTACCAATTCTCCTATCCTCTTAAATGCATAAAAAATATCTTTTGGGAATACCATCCCAAATAACTTCTCAAATTATCTCTTCTAATCCTATAAGAATTAATTATTACATAAAGACAACATATAAAGGCTTTTGGAAAAAACCAAAACTGGATACCAAAGAAGAGGTAATGTTCATCAACACGAATTTTTGTTTTATTTCATCCTCGACATCCTTAAATTTTTATTATAACATTATGATATAATAAATTATTTATAATGTATATAATTATATTTTATTATGTGAATAAAAATACTGACAAACATATCCACTTACATCAAATGGGATACGAAATCATCGTTCATGTGTACAATCGACTACCACCTCCCAAACTAATGTCATTCATTTTTCCATTTCTACCTCTCACAGTTGGAAATAATGTTTTATTTAATTTTTAAATCTAATATTTATTTTGATATTATAAATATATAATTTTTATATAATATATACCTTCAGGAATTATATTTTTTGGGAATATGATAATGTTACTCTTTTGTTTGACATATTATTCCCTACGGAAGCAACGTGACTTGTTCACAAATAGCATTAAAGGTAATAATGATGGCTTTAATGAAAAAATTATATATATATATATATGAAATAATTATTATTAAAAAAAATATATCATCTAATTTTATTTCATTACATACATCGAGAAAATGAAAATAAAGTTCTTGCATATGTACGACCTACCATATCTATAAATGATGTATTTAATTTTCTATTTCTATATTTTAGATTACTATAAATACATACATAATGAATATATTTATATTTTCTATCATTATGGTGATAATGGAACCATGATAAATTTAAGATGAAATAAAATATAAAATCCAAATTTATTTTAAAAACAAAGCGGATATTACCCAAAATGCAACTTTTACATGGAATTGTTAATAAATGGATAATAAATGGTTATAAGAAAGAAATATATCCTAAAATATATATAAATATGGTTCATAATTATATATATAATAAACTTCTATTTATTATATCATATCTTTGGACATGTACAACAGTATTCAAGACATAAGGTAAGGGATTTCCATGTCCCATTTTTACTTATGTCAGACACATACCATATTCACCACCTATTTATTTTATATGATATGTATAATTCACAAGAATGAATTTTATGATTATTCCCATAAAAATTATTTTGATTTACATTTCCATTTTATGATATCTCTTTAATTGGGTCTATGGTTCCAAATTTACCAAAGCGGTATACGCTTTTCTCTCTCTATTTTTCTTGTGTTGAGACATATGCTATGATATAAACCTATATTCCTTAATAAGGTGTATATAAATCTCTATTTAAAAGTAATATCATGAATTTAATTATCCTAATTATATTTTATGTTACATTTTATGTTATTAATTCATGGGTTTTATCGTTCAATATTACCAAATTAGTAATGATTTTATATTATAATCACATAATTTATCAGAAAAGTTTACGATTATTTTTCCAATTAAAATATATTATGATACATATCTCATGAAACTCATGAATTTTCTTATAGAGTGGTTATTAAATATATTTTCAAGTAATAATACCACTGTTTTCCTCAATTTGGTACTTAAAATAATTGGGAAAATGTTTTTAAGAAAATCACACATTATTTTTCTCTGTGGTCAGAAATGTATTTTATTGAAAAAAATGATTTATAAAAATGTTATAAAAAATGTTTTATTATTATCCTTTGATTCATTACTATGTTTTAACCTACGTTATAATTTTTTACCGAAATATTCTTAATGGAATATCCATTTCTTTTTCTAAAAAATTTATATTTCCCTATTTCTGAAAATGTGAAAGGAATATTCGTTTTAATGTGTACGACTTGAATAAATATTTCTGTAACTATGACCATTATTTTCAAGGAAACCTCCTTTCTAAATTTTCTAGGTTATTTTAAAAGAAAATTATTTTCGTAATTTTTTTTTAAAATGTTTTTTTGGAATAAGAAAATTATTTTTCTAACAAGAAATGATTTAAAATTATATATCTAAATACTTTTACATCTATGATGACATTTATTGGTATTACCTATACCTTAATAGGGTTATGATCGAATGATAAAATTCATATTTTTTCTATGAATATTTTATGTTTGTGATGGAATAATGTTAATGAAACATGTTTCTATTCCATAGGTTATACCATGATAAAATTATAAAGAAACCAACTTAGTTTTTTCCATGTGTAATGATATGACTAAATAATGAAATGATTATAATACCTGCATCTATTTTATAGGTTTTGATATTATAAAATGTTTATAAAGACCATTTCATTTCATGGGTTATGGGATGATGAATGTCTTATAATCTTTTGGTAGACATAAATATGATTTTAAATATGGGAAATGTGGGACCTATATCTCAATCCAAGGCATTGGGTAAAGGTTCTTATCTCATGGGATATACCAGACTAGAGTGAGAAGTGAACACATTTTAGTAAGGGAATTTTTCCACTTTGATCATCTTGGGAGTGAACCTTGACTATTATGAATATTCTTGGAATGAACTAATTCAACTATTATATACTTATAGGTAATGCAATACTAAAATGGAAATTATTTTCTATGATTGTGTGTTTGTAAAAAAACTATGTATTATAAATAACGTTATTCTAGAATGGTTCATGTTATTGGATTATGTTATTATTCATGTATTATGAACTTTTATTCTTTATTCCAAGACTTAATATTATGATATTTGATAAGAAGGGAATAGTGTTAAAATTTTATGATCAGGTTCTTATACACTTATGTTAATGTTATGATTTCGTATCTCCCTTGTTTACCCTTACCGAGCATATGAGTTCACCCTTTCTTATGTTTCCATTCCCTTGGTTATGAATAAATTTATGAATTATGATATGAATAAGAAGGGTAAAAGTTATGAAGATCATTGAAGGAGATGATTTATATTACTTATGGACCAGTTTATTTGTGTTTAAATGTTTCCCAAGACACTAATTTATTACTATCCTTGGCCCTGTGTTTGTGTAATGTATTGAATATTTAAAAAATTGATGTAATATCTATGTATGATAAGCCTGGGTCTCTATACATAAGAGAGTAAAATTAATGGAAAACGTGAAATGTTTATAAATAATCATAGTATGTGTAAATTCATGAGCTTATTTAGAGGAAGATCAAAAAATTTCATCATCAGAAACATAATCATAAACAATGAGATTGTAGTATAAATCCCTTAAATAATGTCTTGTCTTCCTTGGTATATGTTCAAACCTCTAGTATAATAAATATATATTTATTAAAAATATATTACAAAACAATAATAATATATATTATAAGATATATAGTATAATTATAACATCTTATCATGAATTTTTTTTATGAATTCTTTATTAAAATCACAGTTCTCGGTGATAACTATCCCATTTTTCATGAATGTTTTATTTTGTAATTCTCGGTTCTTTTAATTATATTATTGTTCCATAATTTCCATAATTTCAATAACGATTTAAATATATTATATATTCATTATATACTATTTACAATAATTCATAAAAGTTATTGTTAGAAAAATGATTTACACTATTCATAGATAAAAGAACTTTCACGAACGCATGGACATTGTTTTCAATTTAAAATTAATAAGAGGATAGAAAGATAAATAATATTTTATAATTTCAGGAACATAAAAATATCATAAATATAATATATAAAAATTTAACCCATATTCAGAACCATCCATGTAATGTGGTGATGAAAATAGAATTACACCACTATGTGGAAATGGTAATCCGTACACACCCTAGAGCGTTACTTTCATTTTCTGTTGGATGCAAAAGAGGTTCATAATGGATGGTACATCATGATAGTTAAAATTAAGTATATTTAATATAATTAACTCATTATTTTATAATATATTCATTAAATATATATGTGGTATATTAATAAATAAAATTTAATTTACGTGGTTAAGAGTTATTATAATTTATTGGGATACCACTTTTGGATTACACCTTAAGCCTTGAAAGGGTAGTTTTTTTTTCAAGAATAGAAACTCTATGACATGGGAAAGGAATCCAGTAAGGTATAATCATATGTATTTGTGTATATAAAAGGGTTTATAAGTTTATATAAGAGAGTATAGGTGATAAGATTTTATATGGTTTAACTAAACTCAAATAATCAAAATTTGGAATTTATGGGATATATTTTAAGCCTTATCTTGTAGTTAAACCATATAAAATCCTTTTCAAGCTTAATGATGATAACTTAACTTTTTATCATGATAACATAAATATATAAAAAAATGGGTCTTTATAACCAAATTTGGAATTTTTTATGATAAAATTTAAATATGTGTTATTATATATTATTTATATTGGAGTTATAAATTATTTTTAAAATGTTTTCACGAAACAGACAAAAAATAGTTTTTATGGAACTTCCCTATTTAAAAGTAAAAATTATTTTACCTTAAAATAATGCAATAAATTGAATTTGAAAAATTTTACAAGTTAAATTATAAAACAAGTATAGATTTTAGGATTTTTTTATCAATACTAAGCTGAATGAATTATTCCAACCATTCTGTTAAATATAGAGACTAAAAGACAATTTTTCTGAATAATATATAACTTATCGTCACATAAGAAATGCTTGGGTTCCCAAATTAAAATAATGACCTAATGTAAATTATTTAAATTCCTAAGGAAATATTTGGTTGAAAATAACTAATAAAATGTGATAAAATAATGTTTTAGGGTTATTTTATTGGTTTACCCTATGGTTTAACCCAATTTCACTTCTTTTACTATGGAGATCAGTATTTATTATGATTATTATTAATAATTATCAGAAATTACATTTTCACTATTAAATTATATTAATTATTCTGATTAAAAATATGGAATCCTTTTTTATAAAATTAAATACATAGAAGTTGTAGAACCTAGTTTAATAATAAATCACTAAAACACGTCGAAAAGTGGTTTTCAATAAAAAAATGTTTCTTTGAGTTTAAAAAGTTTCAATACAAAAATAAAAACCAAAATTGATTTTAATGACATGAATTAGATTATTCATAATAAAAATGGTATAATATTTATTTTAAATCATTTTAGATCAAAATGTAAATTTTAATTTACTTAAAACATACATATATTTTTGAATAAAAATTTGTAATTTCTATCACACATCTAAAAATAAAACTTTTTAGGAAATTATTAATAATATAATCTAAGAAAATTTTAAAATGGAGATTTCTAAATTATGTTCATTTTTTTTCAAATAAATGTTCTAAAATTATATTAAATTATAAATTTTATTTTCCCAATAAATTAATATAAATCTTTTTTTGGGAAAATTTATTTTTGTAGCACATACATGCATTATTTGAAATTTAATATTTAATTATCAATATGCATTATTTTATAGGATAATTATAAATAATTTAAGAAATTGTTTTATTCCTATTTACTCTACTAATTTAAAGGCTAGGTTATATTGTTCACCCTTAAATAATGTTCTTTATATTTTGGTTCATTTAAACTCGGGTTTGCATGTATCACAAGATATTGGAGAAATTAAATTTATATGAAGATAATTATATCATAATATCTCAAGGTGTAACATTATAACCCACATGAAATGAAATTTTTTACCATGAAATTCCTTCACACTGATATAAATGATTGAGGATATCTCTGTTTCATCACATCCTCAGGTCCCTATGTAGCTTCTTATAATTTTTGATTCCTCTAGAAAACATTAACTGAGTGACTAGTCTTGTTTGGTAGAAAAGTTTCTCTATGATAATAGATTTAATTTAGTTGTTCTTCATAATATATATCATGCTCCAATAGTACAACATTTGAGTTCAATAAGTGTTATGGACTAGGTATGTACTTCCTTTGGAGAGATACTTGGAATAGTTTATGAACTTGAGAGTGGTTCTGTGGAAGCGCAAAGAGATATGCCACTATCCCTTCTCGATCAAGAATCTGGAAGGAAAAAATATATCTAGGGTTGATATTTACTTATTTTTGATTATTATAACCTTGTTATATTTTGAAACTCATAGGAATTCCATCTCAAATATTGAACTTCTTGATTTTGACAATGATTTAAAAAAAATATTCTATCGACTCTTTTCTGACATGATGTCATACTGAATAGAGATATCATTCATTTCAATTTCCACAGCTACCTTAGGTGAAATAGTTTTTTTCTTGGACTTCATCCTATTACATTGAATTTATTAACATAAATCTATAAAGGGTATCAAATGGAGCCATCTAAATTCTATGGTAAAACATATTGTTTTAAGAAAACTATACTTGTTGATGGTGTTGATCCTAATTACATTTTAAATCTACAAAACACGATCATAACATATCTTTTAGGGGTTGAATGGTTCTCTCAGGTTAACTTTATATCTATATATGGTAAGAAGTATTGAAATAAAATTCTAAATCAAGAGCTTGATAAAGACTTAGACAAAACATCAAGTTAAACATGAGTTCTTATCCAGATATAATAGAGTGTAGTACTCCATGAAACCTTACCACATTCTTAATGTATATTCTAGAAGTATGATCAAGAGGTAAATATTATATGATAGTAATTTAGTGTGCTAACATTGTAAAGTGATCAAATATAACCAAAATGATATAATATCCTTTAGACATTTTGGATTGTCTGATAAAGGAATCCATGGTGATGTTTTCACATTTCCGTTCTAGTATGAGTAATAGTTATAAAACCCCCTTATACTTCTTTCTCTCATCCATAACTTGTATACATACCAATAAATGAGATGTATAATTAGAAATATCTCTCTTCATGTTTTACCATCCAAAACACACTTTAATATCTTAATACATCTTCTTGATTCTTAGATGAATGGGGAATGATAAAATATGAGCTTCATTCAATACTGAATTCTTAAAATCTTGTATGGATGGGACAAATACATGGTTTCAAATCTTGTATGGATGGGACAAATACATGGTTTCAAACCCTTATCATTCTGTCGAAATCAAGGTGAAATTTTTAAACATTTCGTATCATCTTTGTTAGCTCAACATATTTATATTGTACCTCTTTTCTCTTT
Source organism: Viscum album (assembly GCA_963277665.1). Classification (NCBI taxonomy): domain Eukaryota; kingdom Viridiplantae; phylum Streptophyta; class Magnoliopsida; order Santalales; family Viscaceae; genus Viscum; species Viscum album. The sequence continues at coordinate 29,357,858 of OY728137.1, read as the reverse complement.
ACATGGACAGACGGTTGAATAATCATCTGAACAAGAAATTATTTCTCTCATTCCTTTACGATTTAAAAATCCATCATTTTAAAATAAAAAATATTGGATCATTTTTTATCCTCATCATAGATAACCTACCATGATCCTTCAAAAACAATGCTTCTTTCACAATGGTCACTTTTCATGAGTGGTAATATACCATGAAATTATAATCTATAATCAATATCAACCAGATTCTCTAGAAAATATTCAACTCTTTTTATGTTAATATATATTTAAACATTTATTATTGGTATATATGTCACACATTTCACTATAAAGATAATTCCCCTGTGTTTTAATTCATAATTTTCCATTGTTAACTAAAAATAATGAGTTTGGTAATCTTTTTAATGTACCATAAATTGTCATGAGGCATAAGCTATCACTATATTATTCAACAGAAGGATGTATCCTAATCACTTATCTGATGAATCACTATAGATCAGAAACCCTTCTCCATTGTAGGGTAGTGTCGGCATAGGTGCATCAACTAAATTTATCTTCAGTTACTTTAAAATTTCCCCAAATTCATATTTCAAAAATAACATAGATCACTTTCAAGTTAACATGATGCGTGGATTAGATAAATATGGTAAATATCTTAAAAGAATCAATAATATCTCAAACAAACCAAGAAAACTATGGATTTTAGTCATTGTGGTTGGTCTTGGATGATTCTTGATAACTTCCATCTTTGATGGATCCACCGATATTCCCTCACATGAGATTATATGACCCAAAAATTAAATTTTTTGTCCTGAACTCACACTTTTAATGTTTTTCATACATCTTCTCCTTTCTTATAGACTTTTGTACAATACTAAACTGATCTTCATGTTGTTCCTTACTCTTTGAATATATAATAATTTCATTTATAAAGACAAAAAACCAATAAATATTATATCTAAAGGATATATTAATTAAATATATGATCATAATTGGTATATTAGAAAGACCAAATGAAATCAATATAAATTCATAGTGTCCATACATTGTACAAAATACTGTCTTGTGTTTGTATTCACTATTGGAAAACAACTTCTTGTATCCAAATCAACGATCAATCTTGGAAAATATGGAAGTCCTTATAATTGGTTGAACAAATAATTAATATGATGTAGATGATACTAATTCATGATTTCATCTTTCTTTATTTCTGAAAATAAATATTGAATCTCATTAATCCATATTTATTCTTATAAACAATAATAGGTTCCCAAATAGTGATCCCATGGATAAATGAATCACTTATAAAAATTATCCTATTATTTATTCTAAAATTTCTACAACTCAATCGAGGCCATTTTATATAGATCTTTTGAAATAGGTGCATCTCTAGGTATGAATTTTGTTGAAAACTCAACTTCATGGTGTAGAGGAAGACTGTGAAAATCTTGTATAAAAACATAAAAAAGTAATTTTTAATAGAAAAACATTGTTGTTGACTTTTTCTCCAACAAAGTGAGATAAAGTTTCCTTTTGAAATGTAATTAAGATCCATACACTGGATGAAAAATCCATTACAAGTTCAAATTTATCATCACACTGATAGAAAAGCATGGGTTCGTAAAAAATATCAAACATGAAATCCATTACTCAAAAATTGATTAGAGATTTATGTAAATAAATACATTCCATGCCTATGTTAACAACTTATTAAAATATAAGAATAATAAAGAGATTTGAAGGATTTGCATTTCCACAATCTTAATTTGGATAGGAGTCAAAGACTTGAGAGGAGATCAATATATCGTTAGGGGTATTCACTGATAATTTGATGTATGGTCATTAATGTGGTATTATAATTCCGTTATAAAATTATTTGGATATAAATGGGTGTGTATATATAAAATAAAATATCATATTATAAGGAATATAATTGATGGTAAATGTACATTTCACCTGTTCATTTAATACCCGACTTTAGTAATAGTGATCATGTAATATTTCCTTTTATATCTATGATTATTAGTCTATTGACATAAAAAATCACCATTAAACATAATATTTGGAAATTAATTATCATAATGACCAAATCATTGTATTTCAAACATTAGAGGGTTGGTTGTGCATTATTTGGTTCCTTATCTCTACCACTCGCTATCTTATTCTTACCATTAAAAAACATTAACGCTCCCAATGATATTTATTTCTATAATGCAAACATTTACCACATCCCTTAAGAGAATTATTTCTTCTTTTTTTCACAAAAAATTAATCATGAAGGAAAGATAATCTTATTAGGTCAATTACTTTTATAATTTCCGTTGAATTATATATTTATAAACTTATAAAATCCCTGAGATTGGTGGGTAAATTTAATATCCATTTCTAATTGCATTGAATATAGAGTGATTTATTCATATAAAGTGAATTATGTTATGTATAATAACAATAGAATACATATTTTAATCCATTAATGAATTAATTAGTCAAACTTTTAGGTTGGATAATAATTATTAAAGTGTGAATCAAAAGTCTTGTAAAAATTTTCCTTATAGGTAATAATGGATTTATCATTATTCTAATTTGTCATTTGTATTTCCTTCCACATTTTCATACAAATATTATGTGAATAGTACTAATTAAAAAAATAATCCCTTAATGTCATCCAATTCCCCCCTCTCAATTTCTTTATATTGACTCATTTTCTTGATATGTTCTTACCATTGACACGTTTCACCTTCCAAAGGATAAACAACTAAAAAAATATTTCATGTTCCAAAAAATGGATAATAAAGAATATATTTTCAGTGGTTTTCATCCTTTTCTCAGTCACTAGTTTGTCTTCAAAACTTCTAAATAAAGGTGGATGTTTCCCCATGATGGATTTAGATGAATTTTTTTCCATCATTTTTTCAATTGGATGATCAACATGATTTATAGCTTGAGAATACTATGTAATCGTAGCAGCCTAATTCTTAATTATATTTCTTATAAAATTTTGTTTATTAAGAATTAAATCATTTCATTTTTTTCACATTCCATATTAACATGTTTACATCATGTTCCATCCATTCACTCAAACAAAGATCAATTGGGTGAGAAATAATAATCATAGTAGGAAACCAAATAATTGTGAAGAATAATTTATAGGATCTCTAAATAACGACACCTTAATTGTAATCTATGAAACCTTAGATAAAACCTGATTCCATTATGATATTTATATATTCAAATCCTTCAGGGGGTTTATAAATAAAAATTGAATTAACAAAAACATATCCCTTAGCAGAGTAAAACCCAATGTGTAGTAAGGTAACATTCACTGTTCACTAGAATGATATTTAATATATACTCTCCAAACTATTTCTAGGTTATTACACCTAGATGTATCTTTACCAAAACCACATCCACTTTTATTATTCAGGTAGGGATTTATTACTTAGAAAATAACATAATCCATTCCTTAACAACAAATTACGATGTTATCATATATTTAAACATATCCCAAGGGTTTTCATAAATTTTTTCTAATCCCAATCTATAGATATTCACTAAACCTATCCTTTAATATAAACTATTAAAACTCATAATTTATATATATATATATATTAGAATTAATTAATTAATATTCAATATATTTTAAAAATACATGCCTGAGGATTGTAAAGGTTTAGTGTATTTAGAGACTATATACACAATCTTCTTATTTAATGAAATATCTTGAACATCCTTTATAAATATATTCCAAAAATATCCATCTTTAAAGACATACCATACTCAAAACATTTCTTCATAATAACGAGAAAGGGAACCTGTGAAAGTGCTTGCTTAGATGCTCAATAAGGGAAAACAAAGAAGATATCAATGACCACTTAAGAATAAATTGAGGATAAGGGTATGAGGATAGAATACTAAATGTTTAAAACCACACCCAATACAGCATAGAACATAATCATGAATCATAGAAAAAATATTGTAATTTTATAATATATGAATTTAAAAGGAATCAGAGAATATGAGCATTGAGATAAAAACATTTTAATTATACACAAGTTTGTGGAATCCACATATTCCTATAAAATCATTTCAATAGTATTCAATGATAACTCCAAATACAATCATAGTGTATTGGGTTCACTCCGAAAACCAGTATATCCTTAGTGTAGGTTAACTCTTGATACTATCATAGTGGACAGTTTCCCATAATGATCTATTTTTACACCCTATTGTAGTACTTATTGTCCCATCAGATATCGATATTTTCCCCATGAAATAGAGGTCTATATCATTATAGTCCAACCCATTACATAATGAAATTCATAAAAATGTGTAAAAAAAGATAATAAAAAATTAAAAATATAATAAATCATGAAAAAGAAAACATTTTCATAAATATTCCATCATATCATCCTAATAGAACCCATGAAAATTTATTGGGTTTCATAAATTAATTAACTCGTGGGAAAGGAATGAGTTTAATTGAATTATACTAAAATCATAATCTTCACAAGTCATCCAAATAATAAAAGTGGATATATCATTGGATAAAATTTATAATAATGTATTAGTGGCCTCATATTTTGATATCACATATGATAATTTCCATTAAAATATCATTGTAACATTTTATGAGGAAAATAAACTTTTTTTACATTGAAATCCCTTAATCGAAAAATATAAAAGTATATCCACTATTAAAGTGAAAATATTCCTTTAATATAACCGTTTATCATTTTAAATTAATCTTAAAATAATTAATAAGTAATGATTTTTATAAATTCCATCCATGTTTTGTGAATTAAAACCAAATTCCTTTTACATTTTTTGTAAAAAGTCAAAAGTCACTCATTTGTAAAAGTAAAAGAAGATTAAATTTTTAAATATTTTTTTAAAAAGTAAAATGTGGGTAGAATTATTTTAAAATAATAATAGAATAGTAAAAAATCATTGAAATTTTTTAGGGAACATTGACATAGAAGAAAAAGGAATTTCGACCCTAAAGGGAAATAAAGTCTACTTTCCTAAAAAAACTTCGATCTATTCAGTTTAAAAAATTGATAATAAAAGAAAAAAATTAAATATACTAAAATCATCTATGGTAAATAAAATAAATGAGTTTCTTGAAAGTTATATCATAAATTTAATCGTTTGAAACTTAATCATACATAATCCTGATAAACAATGAGGACGTATCATAAATCCCTTACCTCATGTATTTTTTTTCTTGGTAGATGTTTCCACCTCATATATAATAAATAATAATTTTATTTATAAATATATAAAAGAAATATAAATATATATATTATGTAATATATTATTTTCTTATAACATCTTATCAGCTTTTTATTAACAATTAATTATTAAAATCATAATTTTGAGTGATACCTACTTCATTTTTCATGCATGTTTTAGATCGAAAATTTGGGTCCTTATATATTGATTATGAATAAATAATATTTATAATTTTTAAAATGATATAAAAATAATATTTATTCATTATATACACGTTTATGATGATCCATAAAATGCATGGATAAATAAATGATGTATAGTGCTCTTTGAGATAGTAGAATGTACATATGGATAGACATTGTCTTCTCTTTCAAAAAACAGCTTGGAAAGAAATATAAATAATTTTTCATAATTAAAATACCATAACAATATAATAAATATAATATAGAAAAATTATTTCTGTGTCTATACCATCCTTGTAAAATTGTGATGAGAACAATTACAGCACTATGTGGTGACGGTAAGACATACGTACACACGAGTGACACTTTCATTTTCCATAGGATAGAAAAAAGGTAGATAATTTTTTTGAACAATAATAATAATATTTGGAAATATTTCATATAATTTTGTAATTATTTTACAATTTATGCCAAATATTTAGAGTACATATAAGAAGAAATAAAATTGGATGTATTCAGTTAAGAGTTATAACTCTTTTTTGAGAAACAACTTTTTGTTATCACCTTAAGCCTTGAAAAGATGAATTTTGAAAATTATAGATGGTATAGGATGTTGTTATGAAATGTAGGAAGGTATCATGTAAGGTTTTAGATGAGGTTAAATGATTATTATGTGATGATAAGGGAAGAGATATGGTATTCATTTACATCGTAGGGAAACATCACTCCTAAAATTACATAAAGGATTTAATAATTTATACATTTATCATAATCAAGAAAAGTGTAATAGTGGCGCAAAAAATTAAATTTGAAGATTTTAAATTCTTTAAATAATCTCAATAAATCACATTTTTTTAGTTTTTGGATACATTTTGAGCCATATCATCAACTTAAGCCATATTAAATCCATTTTAACCCAAACCGTGATAACAAAACTTTTTACCACGACAATGTAATTATATGAAAAAAATAAATTTGAATTGTATTTTTTTGTCTGTATAAATTATGATTATAAATTTTGAATCCATATTATCATATTTAATTTCTGTAGGTCTTAGAAAAAAATTTTAATATCATAACCCAATCACATAGAAAATAATTTTTAGGAAATTACTTGATGTTTGAATAAAAAATCTTTTTACCATGGAATAAGGTAGTAAATTGATTTCGATGAACTTTTTTGGTTAAATAATGAACTATTAAAGGTTTTTATACTTTTTAATAACTACCAAACATAATGGAATCCTCAAACTATACAATTAAATACAAAACCCCAAAAATAGTTTTTTATTTTGATTAAAACATAACTTATCTTCACAAAAGAAAAGTTGGGTTCTCTAACAAAAAGTAATGATTGAAAATAATTTATTTAACTTATTAAGTATTTCTAAAATAATACTGAAATATTTATATAAAATAATGTTATATGGTTATTTTAATGTTCTACACCATGGTTTTATACTAATTTTAGCTCCATTCCTGAGGTAATAAAAGTTAACTATAGTAACTATTCATGGTAAAAAAATTAAGATGTACTGATTAAATTTTATTCATTATTATTATTTAATATTTGGAATTATTTTTATCAAATTAATTTAAAATAAATGTTATAAATTAATTTATAATTAAACCAGCAAAGCACAACCGATATTGGTTTTCTAGGAAGAAATTATATTTTATTATAAAACGTTTTCCAAAAAAAAATAAAACATAAAATTGATTCAAATAAATTTAATTGAATTATCGGTAATACCTATTAAATATTATAAAAATAAATCTTTTTAAAAAAATGGAAATTTGAAAATTTTTCATATAAAAATATCATGCTAAAAAATTATTATTTTCACTATTCAATGAAAAATAAAACATTTTAGAAAATTTTCAACAATTAACTCTAAAATAATAGAGAAATTTTTATTTAAAAAATGATGTTTATTTTTTTAGATGTATTTTATAAAATTTCAAAAAATTAGTTATTTTATTTTACCATAAAAATAAATAAGTTATCATTTTTTAGGGAAAATGTATTTTTGAAGCATATAATGGATTTACAAATAATTGAGTAATTAAATATCAATATTATTTCTTTGTATAATTTTTTTAATTAATATTAAAATAAATTATTCTTATTAAATCCACCAATTTAATTTCAAGGACATAATGTTTAAATTTAAACAATATTATTTATATCATGGTCCGATTAAACTCAGTTTCGTGTGTATCACAAGCTATTAAAGAAATTAAATTTATATGAATAAAAATATATTATTAAATCTCAAGGTTTTATATAATATCTTAACCAAACCATAAATTATTATCTTCTAAACTTCCTTATCTATGAATTATAAGTTCTTCTATTTTAAAAATATGATTTGAAGGGTCCTTAAGAAGGTATCTAAAGTGGGTCTACCAAAAAAGAGTTCATTCTCCAACCCAACCTCCATCAATATATTTATACTACTAAATCATTAAAATTTTCTTAAAACATGATGAAATAATAATTCCAATTTCCTAAATATAATGATATCTTGTTATGTTAATGGAATAACATATCCATATCCTTCTTCCATCAGTTTGGAAATGAATCTATCATTCATGTGTAGAGAAGACTATCAATTTATGAACGGATGAAAATATTTTTCCATAACAACATATTATGAATATTTATAATGATGTATTTAATGTCTAGATATGATATACATGACATAATTATCATTATTAAAATTTATATTTCATTGATTTTCTTTTACTTATACCCATTTTAGAATGATAACATCATTCGTGCGTATGTGTGGATTACCACCACCCCGAAGTGATGTGATTTGATTTCAACACCGCATCGTGTGGATGATATATATAAAGTGTTTAAAGATATAATATGATATTTATGATATAATAATTAATCTTGAAAGATAAAATATACTTACCATATTTAAATCATGACTGTTGAAATATAGAAACATTACTCATGTGTAAATATGACCTACCATCTCCATGATTGATACACAATTAATTCATTATAAATGTATTTAATGGTTTTTTCTAAAAGTATAATTAATGTAAAAAATGAGAAATCTTTCATGATTTTTATTATTTATATGATTGAATTTTTACCACTTCCATAGTAGTCAACTTACTAATGTTATTTTGGACATATGAGTTGTAGATCGCTAAAACATCTGACATGATCCTAATTGATTATGTAATTGTATATAAAATGGTAATAAAATAAATTAAATAAAAATTGAAAATTAACATAATTTAGTAAATAGTTTCCATAATTTTATTATTCTAGAAGATAAATAATGTACATATTGATTCAAACTCTCGGCAAGGGGTACTTTACCTTCAAAACATTTTTTAATTATTTCAAAATTTTATTTTTCATATCATTCTCTTCCATGTCCATATTATTAAAAATACTATTTATTTGTATAATTAAGAAGATAAAATAATTATAAATGAAATTTTATGTCTCTTTTTTACTTTATTTCAGTGGTTTTCAAAAAATTAATCTTCTACATATTTTATACAAAATGTTTTGACATTATTTATAAATGGAAAAATGAATGTACCATTTTATTTTATACAAGAGAAACATATTTTTTTCCACCAAATATGGTTTTTAGGGTATGAATTCCTTTACTATCTTCCATGTTTCTTCAAATAATATCCATCCTTCCTCAATTTAGGGTATTTTATTTTAGAGAATTCGGTTTTAAAAGAAATAGATATATAAATATTATAAAATGTATTTCTTATGGGTTAAAAAGTGTATTTTTTTTGAGGTTTATGATTTAAATACATTATTCTATGATTTTTATACATATTATGGTAGTTATCAATTTTTTATGATTTGTTTATCCCGGTATATTTCACAAATTCATTTTGTAATGAATATTTTATCAAAATAATTATTTTGGAATTTGATTGTTTTGGTTATTACACATATAAGGGTTCTTATAAGGGTTATATGGGGATGATGTCTCAATGAACCTACATGAATTTTCCATACATTCTAAATAGTTTTTTTGGAAAATTTTTAATTTCAATGAGTTAGTTGATGAGAATTATTAAAAGGAATGACTATTAAATTTATGGGAAAATTGGTTTTATTAGAATTGTTTATCATAGGTTTTCATTTTTTTGAAGAAACCATCATGATTGTGATTTTTTCTTTATTTTTACTATATTTTTCTATAAAACACTTTTGTTAGTAAAACTTTTTTCATGTGTAAGTAAATGATTAATTGAGATCATGGTTTATTATATTAATGGAAAACTTTCCTTAATGTGATCATGGTTTTAAAATAGACTAACAGGTTTCTTTTATTATTTTATAGGTATATTTTTAATATTTTTGTGATCATATCACATTTTTGTAATGTTTTCTCATAGGTCTTATGGATTAGAATGAACAAATATTAAGTCAAGAATGATTTTAATCTAAATAAAACATGTTTCATTATAAAAAATAGATACGAAGTAGATGTATCAACTTTGTAAAATATTAGTTTGTTATATATGGTTTATGATATAATTATCTAAAACTCCAAAGTAAAAAAGATACTCTAAATTAAAGAAATATAAATATTTTATAAATATTCAATTTGAAAATCGTTTATCATTATTTCCATAATGTTTTTATTAGTCTTAATTGTTTATATTAATTTATAGGATATAATTTATTTATTCAAAAGTTAAAATTCATCTATAACCACAAATTTTAGTATATTAGTGAGAATTTAGTTTATTTTAGATAAATCTAAATATTTTAATAAAATATAACACAGTTAAGGAAATATTAGCATTTTTATTAAATGTATAGAACCAATAGGAACAAAATTAATAATATATTTGAAGAATAAAGCAGTGGATGTATGAATGTGGCACCCAATGGAATGAGAGCTATATTGGAAACTATTTTAGTTATTCCCAACTAGTTATCATAATTTTTGATTAATAACTTGAACCAAGGCTATTTAACTAATGCCCAAAATAAGGTAAAAATTAAATTACATGTAAGGGCAATAAATAAAGATAATAATGGTAAATATATCCAATGACCTAAGATACAAGAATATGGGAAGATTCACCCAAGGAAATTTCTTAAAGAATGATAATATGTTTTGCATGTGGTAAAGGATGTCATAAATCAGTAATCATCTAAAGAAAAAAAGATTTATTTTAACACCATATAGTGGAATAATGTTCATCCCAAGGTATCAATTGAATGTTTTAAATTTTAGGAATATGGGAATTATTAAAATTGATTACATGTGATGAATATTCAAGATCATGATTCACAAGGTCGAATAGATAAATGTTTTTAAATGAGAAATGAAATTTCATTTTAAGATGAGGAATCTATTGAGGAAAAATGATTGGTATGTATTATATTTTGGCTTACATTTTGATATTTATGAATATTAGGGCTTGTTAAATATTTTTGATTGTAGGAAGTAATTATTATGGAATAAGATAGAAAATAATGGTTATGTATTATTGAGAGCATTTAATAATTTTTGTGTTAATATATAGGTATTAAAGTATTATTATGTAGTGATAGATTTTAGGATAATCATATGTTTAAAATAAATAATACTATTTTTATGTTTTATGTGATTGGGGTTACTTGGAGAAATTTTTTATCCTAAATAGATGTTTGAGTTTTATGAAACCTTTATGCTTAAATTTTGAATGGTCATTTGAAGAATACTAATTTTATATTTTATGAACATATGTTTAATGGTTTCAATAAAATTTTGAGTTTAAATTATATTTAATATTGAGGTCATTACATGTTATTACAGTTTGGGAACATATTTTTTATCATATAAATATCTATGGGTTTGAAAATTAATTTGGCGATTAAGTGATAAATGTTATTTAAGAATATGTTCACCATATTTTTGGGAACATTATATAATTAAGGTAAACCGAATATTATTAGATAAGATGGGATATGATTTTATGAGTAATGGTCGAAACATACATACATTGAAAACAATGGAAACTATTATTTTGTCTTTTACTAAATAATATCATGTATTCATTACATTAAGTCGGGTACACATAAAATAAATTATAAAGGTTGAAATATATTTTGGAAGGATATATTATTTTAATGTGTATTTATATAGATTCAGGATAATTTTAGAATTGATTAGAACATTTTGGAATTTATATGATTAGGGAATATATATTTTTGGGTTTATGACTTTATAAGTGAATAATTTTTTTCTAGACAAAAATGTTAAATTATTCATGGAGTAATAGGTGATAAAATAATTTTTATTTTCGTTTTTATAAGTAGGTAAAAAATATTTTGAAGAATTTTATGGTTAATTATTATCAAATGATCTAATTTAAACTTTTGATCTTACTATTGAGGTTCTAGAGATTAATGTTGAATTGATTCATATGAATATTTATTAATTTTTGGAATTATCTTATATTGTGATAACCATTTTTGTTTTAGGTAATGTATAGATATAGTAGAATTTTTTTTATCCTTTTATGTAATTAATAGATCTTTTATAAGTTTATTTTAGGGATTCATACAAAAAAAATCCATCTTGAATACTCATCGTTTAGAGAAAAAAATGAGATTATGGTGAAAAAAAATAAAAGAAGAAATTATATTTTCTAAATATGTATATTTAGTTTTTTATTTTTATAGATGGTAAAAAAATCTTGAACACTAGGAAATTTATTTTTGAAACAAAAGTGTTATCCAATTACATTTATTTTTTATGAATAGATTGTATTTTTCAAATCTATTTGGTTTAAAGTTTTCAGTTCATTAAATTTCTAGTGGTTATTCAGTTTCTTATGATAATTCATATATATAACTCTCGATCATTATTTGGATATTAATATTTCACCCAGGTCCATATTTTCACTACCAAATATTGATCTTATATTTTTAAACCTAGTTATGAGTTATTGTAGATGACATTCATATTTCCCCTTCATTCTTTTCAAGTTAATGTTTTATTAATCCTCTTTATGATGTAGGATTTCAAAAAAAGAATTTTCAAATGTCTAACCCTTGATTACCGATATGATGTTTAAATTTAAAGTCAAAAATTTAATATAGACAAGGGTGGATATAATATCCTGAGATATTAAAAGAACACCATGTTCAATATCAATTACGACACATGACGCCAAACTTAAAAAAATGATGAAATATTATTATTTTAAAGGTATAGTAATAACCTAGTAATTGAATTGAACAATATGAATATTAATAAACAAATTATGGAATATGAATAAAGATCCTTATCTATAAAAATGTATTGATTAATTCTTAGTTAATAAGTCCTCAATTTTTAAATAGTCATTTTAGGCATCAAAAATTTGTTTTCTTCAAAAATATTTTTATTATGTTTTTTGAGAGAATATTATATTTATTTTTTGAAAAATCTATACACTGTATTTGATAAATATGAATAATTTTTAAATTCATCTGAATAAAATTAACTTAGGATTTTTTTTTGAGAATTTTCTGAAAATTTATATTCTTCAATAAATACTGATTTTTTTTATTTTAATTGAAAAATGTCTTTTTGTTTAATGTAATTACAAATAACAATTATATTTTTAACTAGTATTAAAATTGAAATATTTTATTTATAAATATAATCTAATAAATTTTATTATAATAGAAACTATACTTGAAATTGTTATATAAAAATATTTGAGGCATAAAAGGCATTTCTTGTAGAAATTTTTTTATCATGTTTTATTGTTTTAATATTAAATTAAATTATGAAATTTATAAGAATTTAATTTTATAAAATAGATTTATTATTTAAAATCAAAATAATAAATATTAGGTAAAAATTCCAACATATTTTTTTGTTAATATGAATCGTAATCATAGTAAATTTTGATACCACAGTAAATATAAAATGGGTAAATTAGGGTAAAAAATAACATTATAAGACTAAAAATTCATTCAAACAATGACTTAGCTTCAATTTATGATTAAATTTCATCTATAATCCCCCAAATATTTAACATATAGCCTTTTTTCTATTTGGTTTTGATTTTTACATTTATAATATTTTAATTGAATTATATAGCCAAAAATGCAACTGTGTAGATTGTAGTAATTTTAATATATGTTTTGTAATGGATAAAAACAACATATATTCAGTCATTAATTTTATTTTGAAGGATAAACTATTATTTTTCATGGATTTTAATTTTTAATTTTTAGTGATGAAATAATTACCTTAAATTATTTCACAACGCTGACAGAGTGCTTGTGTAGGCAATAGAAAAAACAAATAAATGATTTTAAAAACTATAGCGGTAATATTTGTTGGTTATGCTATTGTGTACCAAGAATTATATATATAAATATATATTGTTATGGGATGTGTTAAATTTTTATATTTTAAATTTTTTACTACCATATTATCTTAAAACTCAAACAAAATGAACAGTTTGAAAAATGACATTAATGATATTTCATTTTAAATAATATTTATTAATTTATTTAAAAATAATAAAAAAATTTAAAAGGTCAAATAGGATAATAAATGTCCAATAATATCTCTTTTTAGAATTTAGGTTCTAATATAAAACTTATATGATAAATGATAACCTTTAATATTGGAAAATTCATTACCACTAATAAGGTTAAATTGGTTAACTAAGTGGTTAAAAAAATATGGTTTAAAATGATATCTAACTTAATCAAAATTTTATTTTATTATTTTATAAATAATATATAATAAATATATTTTAATCAATGTCATTTTGGAATCATTTTAAATAATTTTGACATATATTGTATTAAAATATTTCATGAATCTCCAAAAGTGCATATCCCCGCCCTTATAAAATGACACCCCTTATCTCTTTTCATTACACCACATTGATCCATATTACTTGATTACACCTTTAATAATTAAATTATAAATAATTATTTAAATTAATTATAGGAACTAGTATTATTAAAAGACTATTCCAAGGGTCCTTAAGAAGGGATCAAAAGTTGGTCTACTGAAGAAGAGGTAATCACCAAACCCGACCAATTTTAATTTATTTTTTCTTCTCCATCATTAAAATATTATTCAAGAATGATTAAAAAATAAAAAAATATTCCAAATATGTATATGTTTTTAAGTTAATTGAATAACATATATCCATCTTCTACCTCCATTAAATTATAAATTAATCCATTTTTTGTGTCTACGGTAGACTACCACCTCATGAACTGTTGCGATTCAGTTTCCCTCAAAACCTCTTATGGGTGATTATAATGATGTATTTATTATATAAACATATGATATTCATTGAATAATTATTATTCATTAAATATAATATATCATATTTTTTTTACATTTCTATACAATGAATAATGATAATGTCGTACTTGTATACGTGTCAATTACCATCTCCACGAAGCGATGCAGTTCATTTTCATCAGATCATCACATAGATGATATATATAAAGTATTTAGAGATATAATATGGTATTTATTATATAATAATCATTATATAAAGAAAAAATTTATTTAATTTCTTTCCACTATGATCGTTGAAAATTGAAATGGCACTTATGTGTACACACGACCTACCATTACCCTAATTGTAACATAATTAATTTCTCATAACCATATTATACGGATGGTTTTAAAAATATAATTAATATATAAACATTTTAATTCATTAATAAGTATTATTATTATGGAAATTGTTGAATAATGGTCACTTTTACCATTATCAATTTACCATGTCATTTTGGACTTATTTTTCAAATAACATCAAAACATCTGGCAAGAACATAATTGATTAATTAATTGAATATTACATGGTAATAAATAAATTAAAATAGATAAAAAAATGAAAATGGTTACTGTGAAAGTAAATAGTCGAGAGATGTTTATTATTCATGAATAAAAAGAATTTATATTACTAGTTGAAGTCATTCCAAGGGGCACTTTACAATAAAAACATATTTTTAATATTTTTAATGTTTTATTGTCGTAATATTTTTCTTCAATTAAAATATGTTATAATTTATTTTTTATATTTTTATATAGATATTAATAAATTATGAATGAAATTTTATGCCACTGTTTACTTTTTTTTTAAATTTTTCAATATGAATCTTTTTACACATTTTATATGAATTGTTTTGACGTTCTTTACAAAAGGCAATTTTTTTTTATTTTAACATATACAATATCATAACATTATTCCACTACAAAAACTATTATTTGATGTTTTGTTTAAATTATAATATTCCATGTTTTAATTATATACGTCACTCTTTACTATGTTATGTATATTTTATTTTTGAAAATTGGTTTTTAAATGGAAGGCATATATCAATATCTGAAAATGATTTTATTATGAGATTGAAGGTATATTTTTAAAACATTTATGATGTAAATGAAAGATTATATGTATTATAAACATGTTATGGTCCTTGGAAATTGTTTACAATTCGGTTAGTTTGAAATAGCTATACAATGAATGAGGTAATGATTTTTTTTCCAGAAAAGTTTGTTGGAAGTCGACCGTAATTCCATATGTAAGGATTATTATAAGAGTTTTATAAAGATGATCTACCAATTTACATACATGGATTTTCTAGGATTTATAAATAGTTTTCATGTAAGTCTTTTTTATGGTAAATATAACGCTCATTTGTTTTAAATGAATTATTATTCCATTTTATGATAAATATGAATGTTTTTTAGAAAATATTTTTCACGGGTTATCATGTTTGATAAGAAAAATTCATGACAACTATTTTTCTTTTATGTTTCCTTATAAGTGTTTTATAAAACAATTTCTGTAGTATAGATGGTTTCATGTGTTTGTAAATGATTATTTGAGGTCAAATTTTTTTATGTTAAAGAAAAACTCACTTTTATCAAATTTAGGATATAAAATCGACTAATATTTTTTTTTGTATATTTACCTTACAAAGATTTTTCTATTCGACCCAAATTTTTAAATTTATTTCAAAGGATTAAAGGTTGAGTAAGAATAAAGAAGAATTCATTTTCAAATTTAGGAGAAAATATTTAGAAAATAAAATTTGTTTCATTATTAAAAATTGATAAAAATTCGAGGTGATAACTTTTAAATATACACATTTACAAATATGTTAAATAACATTATTATATAAAACACTAAATTAGAAATATCCTAAAAATTAAAGAATGTGAATTATTTTATAAATATTCTATTTATGGATTTTTAATGTTGTATCCTTATTTTTTGGAATTAGACACATGTTTTAGATAACATTAGAGGTTATGATGTTATTTTATAATTAGTTAAAATTTAACTATAACCACAATGGTTAGTATTTTAGAGGGAATTGTTCTTATTTTGAATAAATCCAAATATTAGAATAAAATATTACTTGGATAATGATATATTAGTGTTTATAATCCTCATATGATGGTATATTAGGGTTTTATAAATATACTCAGACTAATTGTTTTTCTTGTTTTAGTAAGTGTATTAAATCAACATAAACCAAATTAATAATACATGTGAGGAATAATGCAGTGGGTTTCATAATAAACTGAATTGAATGGTACTTGTAATGAAAACTATTACAGTTATTCTTAACCGGATATAAAATTTAGGATTAATAACATGAACCTAGGTGAGTTTCCCATTTAAATAAATAATCAAAAGATAATTTGCCATGGATGTATTGGTGATAAGGATCTAAAATTTAACCAGATAAAACATACAAAAGTTTCCCAAAGGGGGGAATAAGAACCCATAGAAATGGCCTAAAAGAAAGGGAATGTATTTTATATTTTATAAAGGAGGTACTTAAGTTATAATTACAAATATGAAATGAATAGTTTAGTTAACATAATAATAGGTAATAATTTTATTAACAATGTATCAATTGAATATTTTGAATTTGAGGAATATGGAAATTATGAAAATCAATGTCATTTTAGGATGTTTCAAGATTTGGAAAAGTACGTTTATTAAGATAATTTTTTAGAAATTCGAAAGGCCATTGTAGTTCAATATAAGGATACTATGAATGAAAAATAATTGGTACGGATAATATTTTGGATTATTTTTTGATATTTATGAGCCTTAGGTCATGATTCAATTTTTTTATCGAAGTAATTAAATATTAAGTAATAAATTTTCAAATATAGGTCATGGGATTATGAATAATATCGAACGATTGAGGTGTCAACATATATGTATTCAAGAATTATGATGTAGTAGTAGATTTATGGATAATTATAAGATTAAAAGTATCAACAGTATTTTGATTTATTATATGATGGGATTACCTTGGAGAAATTTATTGAGTCTTAATGGATTCTTGATTTATATGTAACACCTATTAGTAACTGATTAATGGTTATTTTAGTAAAAATGAATTTATACTTTATAGACATAAATTTAAAGATATTAATAACATTTAATATTCATTAGATCTCTGATATTGAGGTAATTATGTGTTATTAAAATTTTATAACCTATGTTTTATCATATAGATAATCATGTTATTGGTGTGTTATTTGAGAATGAAGTGATTAATTTCATATAGAAATAAGATCATTATATATTTTGGAACATTATATGATTAAGGTAAATAAAATATTATTAGATGAGATAATATTTTATATTAGGAGTAAAGGTTGAATTATACTTCATAATATAATATTATTTTAATGTGGTTTGATGTTTATTCAAGTTATTGATGGAAATGATTATTATATTTTGATGATTAAATGATTATGGAATAAAAATTTTAGGTTATATGACTATTAGGGACTAATTTGGATTTGGATTTTTTTAAATTAATATCAGAAGAATATGCGATTAATTGCTTTTTATTTTTGGGTTTTACTCATGGATGAAAATATTTTGAAGAATTTTCGGGATATTCATTTATTGAATGATCAAATTTTAACATTGGTTGTTGTTGATGATGTTTTTAATATTAACATTGTATTTTCTTATATTAAGGTTTATTCATTTTGGTAATTACATTACATTTTTTAAATAATTTCTGTTTTAGTTAAGGAATAAAAATACTGGGAATATATTTTTTCCCATCTGTGGAATTATATGATCAATAATATGTTTAATTTAGTGACTAAATAATGAAAAATTCACCATAAATCATCATCATTTAGAAAAAAATATATTATTTTGGTAAAAAAATGATCAGTTGATGAAATTATACTTGTTATGTAAGTTGAATTACTTATGTTATTATTTTAGATGGTAATAGAATCTCCCAAATCGAGGAAGAGGATCTTGAAACAAAAATGATATCCTGTTACCTTTTTTATGAATCAATAGTACTTTTCTCATCTATTTGGTTAACGATTTTATGTCTATCAACATTTTCATGATCAATAACATTCTTTTGATGAGGGATATCTTTTACTCTCTATCACCATTTGGAAATAATTTTTTTCCTCCATGTATATTCTTATACTTTCATCTAATTTAATCCTATTTGGAAAACTAGTTATGTTTTATTCCATATGACCTTCATATTTCCATTTCCCTATTTTCAATTGGTTGTTTTATCAACCATTTTTACAATGTGGTCTTTCAAAAAAATTATTTTCACATTTATTACCATGGACTACTTCGATCGAGTTCAAATTGACAGGATTTAATTTATTAAGGGGTGGCTTGAAATGTAGAATCATGAAATTTTTAAATAACAACATGTTTGATAGTGTATAGAACACACAAAATTAAGCTTAAAAAACCATTAAATAATTTTATTTAAATTAAATTTTCATAACCTAGAAATTAAATTGGTGGGGATGAAAAGAGTTAAAAAATTACAAAATATTCACATATAATAGACTCAATAATAAATTATTGACTAATTCGTAGTAAATAAGAAATAAATTTTAATTAAATTCATTCTTTGCATCAAAAATAAGTTTACTTCAAAAAAGGATAGTATTATATTCTTAATAGAATAATATAATTAATTTATTTATATTTTTTAAAATATATTTGGTATAAAATTTATCATTTTTTAATTTATCAGATAAAAATAATCTTATGATGAATATATGATAATTTTTTTGGAAAAGTTATATATTTCCATGAGTAGTGAAAAAATACAAATTATTATTGAAAAGAGTATTTTATATTCAACAACATACAAAATAAAATTATATTTTTCAATAGTTTTAATTATTAATTTGTAATTATTAATTAAATAAAATCCAACACATTTTAAATTAATAAACATTAGAGTTGATTTTTTTGAATTTTTTTTATAATTAAAATGAATTTTTTGGAAAATCACTTTTGATCAATTTTTACAGGTTCAATTTTCAATTAAATTATGAAAATTCTTTGAATTAGATTTTATAAAATATAATAAATATATTTAATTATATTAATTAATATTAGTTAAAAACTTCAACATAATTTTTTGTCAATATTTATATTAATAATAGAAAATTTTGTTTTCAAAATATAAGTAAAATTGGTTATTTTGGTTAGAATGAATGCTATAAGAATTAAAATTCCTTTAAATACATGACTTTATTTCATCGTATGTGTAAATTTAATCCACAATCATACAAATTCTAAAATATAACTTTTTTTTCATTTATATTTTGATTATTAATTTTATACTATTTTAAGTAAAGGATGAACAAAAAAATGTCACTCACTTGCTTTTAATATATTAAATATATTGTGAAATGGATAAAAAATATATATTTGGTTATACTTTTTTATTTTAATTTTATTTTTTTTATAATGGAAATTTGTTTCTTATTTTCAGTGATGATATGATTACCTTAAATGCTTATACAACACAGTCAATATAGTTGTGGATGTTGTTGAAAAGTCAGGAATCTGATTTTTAGAACTCAAAAAGTAATATTGTATTTGTGATTTATTACACACACTTAATTCTATATAACAATATATCATATTATTTGATGTTTTAAAGGTATATATTATAAAAACAAATACTATCTTCTTGTCTTTAAAGTCAATCTAAATGAATAGTATCAAAAATAATATTAATGATATTGTATGTGAAATAATATATTATTAAATTATTTTAAAATCATAAAAATGTTTAAAAAGAATAATTTATATTATAAATGGATGAAAGTTTCTTACCAAGTCAATTTATGAGAAAAATTATAATATATATGTAAAATTATATCCCTTTTATACTAAAAATTCATTACCACTATTATAATTAAAATTTGAAAATGATTACGTTAAAACAAAAGACAATGTTTATAATGATATATAAACCTATATAAAATTTATTGGATTATAATATTAATAAAATATTGTCATTGTATTCAATTATATATAATTTTTTAATCATTTTAAATGAGTTAGACAAATATTATACTATAATATTTCCTGAATTTGCAAAAGTACCGCTCCCATCCATTATAAAAGGAAACCCTTCTACCTTTTTTAGTTCAAGTTGTTCCTTATATATCAAACATCCCCTACCAAATTGACATCTCAACTTTCCAATCCAAAAAATTATTGATGATGATATTCTTAAAATAGCATTCCAAGGGTCCTTAATAAGGGATCTAAAAGACTTCTAATAAAGAATATGTAATTATCCAACACAACCTCTTTCAATTTATTTCTACTTATAAATACATAAAATAGTATTAAAAAATGATTAAATAATAAAAAAATATTTTGTATGTAATTATATGTTTTAATGTTAATGGAATAACCTATTTCAATCTACGGATCTATAAAATGGGAAATAAACCCATCATTTTTTTGAATGAAAAACTACCACCTCATGAGCTTATGTAATTTTATTTCCATCACAACCTCTTATTATTATTTATAATTATAGACATAATTTATATATACAATATTTATGAAAAAGTTAACATTATTGAAAGATGATATGTCATCTAATTTCTTACATTTCCATCGATTGAATAATGATAACATCGTTCATGCGTACGTGTGGATTACAACATCCACAATGAGTTGTGATTCATTTTTCATCACTACATAAAATGAAATATATATATAATGTATTTAAATATATAATATTAAATTTATTATATTATCATGCCTATATAAATAAAAATATGCTTTCCTTATTTAAATCATGATATTTGAATAATAAAAGCATTGTTCATGTGTACATAGGACATATCATAGCCGTGATTGTATCCTAAATAAGTTTTTATGAACATATTTAATAGTTGTGATTAAAATTATAATTAATATATAAAATTAACAATTATTTCATTATTAGTATTTGGTGTATAATGGAATAATATCAAATTTGACCATAATCAACTTACCAATGTCATTTTTGATATTTGAGCTTAATATAATTAAAACATCCCATGTGTACCTAATTAAATATGTAATTTTATAAAACATTATTACAAATAATATTAAAGGATTAATAAACAAGGAAAATGTTCTATAGAAAGAAAATATTTTACATAATTTTATTAATTAAGAATATAAAAAATATGTGTGACAAGTCATGCAACATCCTGAACATTCTCATTGTCTTGAGTAAATGCAGAATTTTTACTTTTCCATAGGCGACATCCCCCTGGTTCCAATGGCAGGAAATAAACTTTGAGGGCTTCATGAATGGTGTAGGATGATTTTCTATTCGAAATGAAAATAACAAACCAAATGTGTGAACACCCAAAATAGCTACATGATGCATGGAAAAAATGTTTTCAATTAAAATATACCAAAGGTAAAATAAAACCAAACCCCAATTATCCATATTTAGAGTTCAAAGAAGTATACTAAATAATAAGACCCAAAGAATCCATGACACAACTCCACAAATTCTGCCTCGGCCCATCCCCTAGGGCCCGTGTGGTGACTACCTTAAGCATTCCTTCCATAGGCCAGGGGATGGAAAGTAGAACCAAATGGATTATCCAACAAAGTGAAGGCATTGAATTTAAACCCTTATAGACACACATCACATACAACATAATGTAATGCTAAAACTTAGATACCAACAATAAGTATATCACATGAGGATGAATCCACACAAGTAAATGTGCAAATGAAAGGAAAAAGGTGCCAGAATACAATCCCAACTAAAAATAAAAGTACTGTAAAATTAATTACCATATCTAGAGGTTGTATTCTATGGATATTACCTAAAGTGTCGGTAGAACTCACTGTCAGATTTCATTGAATCCTACTACATCGGTAGATCCTCCTCCGATCACTACTTGACCCTGGCTCTCCATGATCCCAGTCAAAGCAGTTCACTGTCTGTTGGAGACACAATAGGTGTGGGTGAATCCTGGGCATGGGAGAGCATAAAAATAATAAGTACGGATCCCAAAACCAAATGAGGTCTCACAGAATTACACAAATGATATCACAAAATAATTTAAAAAGAATAGTCACTAGAGTCATTTCTATAGATTTATAACTTAAAACGTTGATAGAAAAACCAATGGTTGAAAACCCTGAACATGATTCACTATAAAGGATCTCATCTCTGATGAGTCCTTAAGTCTAGCTAGGTTGCATAGACCTATTCATTAGCTGAGTTAATAAGCCTCAGAGATAGATGAGTCATGAAGCCTCGATGGGTAGCTGATTCACAGATACTTTCTGATAGGTGAATCTTGGATTCTTGATGGGTAGCCCAGTAATGATGTATTGGTGATTGCTGAGTCACAGAGTCTAGTTGGGTACCGGAGTCACAAATTCTCACTGATTGCTGAGTTATGAAGTTTCGCTGATAGTTGAGTCACATAGTATCACAGGGTAGCTCAGTCACAAAGTCTCTTTAGGTCAACATCCTGGAAATATTACTTAGAGTATTTCATAAGGACCTCCCCATCATGTGGGTCCCAACTCTGTAGATGGAGCATCAATCAGATACACAGTCTCGGTTATATGTCCCTTTTTTAATTTGGGGCTAGTTGCATACGAGACTCGTTCGACTGGTTCAAACCAACCTGAAAAACCTGATTCGGGGTCCCGCCTAACCCGATCCTATCCATCCGGCCCAATGGGCCTCACTAGTCCAGACTGAGGTTTGTTGTGGGTCTTTTCCACACGGTCACCCAACAACCAGAATTTTTCTGGCCCGGTCCGTAGTGGCTAGCCGGTCTCTTTTCCTAGATCAGGTCGTCGTATGACCCTGCTTTCTCCCATAGTCTTAGTCCTCTAAAGCAGATGAGCTCTAAAATTTATCCTCGTCGCATGGGTGGCCCGATCTAGTGGACCTACTTAGTTTGGTGGGTCAGCTAGTCCGATTCAGCCGGAAACGGCTTGGACGGTCTGGTTGGGGAATAGGAGTCCGGTGAGCTGGCTGCCCCCATTTTATGCACATGGCCTACATGGAGTGGGCCTCTCTTCCTACACAGCATCGGGTGGCCACTGTGTCCATCCAGTTGGCTGAAAGGCCGCAACCTCCTTCATCGCAGTGCACAACGAGCGCGCCCAACAGAGGAAAGTATCTTAATAAAATAAAATTTGAATTCATTTTATGTTTATTTTATTTTTTTCACAAAAATTCTGAAATTTCTCTTTTTCAGTTGACCCACACTGGTCAAGGTTCAACCCTTCTTAGTCGAATCCCAAAGATCTGAAATCAAAAGTGCCCTCAAATTTTTGATCCGAGAACCGGTTCAAAAATTGAAAAACCTACTCACACGATTACTGAATGTACCTTTAGAAAGTTCTAAAATACATTTCAGCCACACTACGCATCAATATCATGTTCCTTCTCAAGGACAAGTTTCAAAATAATTCCATATAATTTAGAAAAACTAAACGGGAATTTTTGGACATCACATTCTCCCCACATTAAGTATTTACATCCCCAGAAGCCAAAATACGGGATAATCACATAAATGGGTGTACTGAGTATGAATATGAGCCTCCTAATCCAATTTTTTATCATGTAGATTTATATTCTTACACTAAAAATGCACTAGAGGAATTGACCATCCATGAAGGACCCACTCCTGTCGATTCTCTATCTCCATAAGGAATGCTGCAAACGTCACCCCATTTTCAATGTCTAGGTCATCCCGTTCAATGACTTGTGATGGCTCATGCACATACCTCCTCTACTCAGAAACGTGGAAAACATCATGCACCCCGTACATCTATTGGGGAAGAGCTTGGTAGAATTCCACCTCACCAACTCTACTCAGAATCTAAAAGTGTTTGATAAACCTCGAAGATAGCTTTCCATACCAGCCAAATCTCCACTATTCCCATCAGGGTGAGACCAGAATTAAATCATGGTCTCCCTCCACAAACTCCTAGGGTCTCCACCTCCTATCATCATATGATATCATCCTACCCTATGTAGTCCTAATTTGATTCTGGATGATATGTACCTTCTTAGTGGTAGCCCATACAACATATAGACTAAAGAGTGCGGCCTCCCATAGCTCTGCCCAGCATAGAAGTGATCTGGATGGGCTCTCGTACAAGGCCTCAAATGGTGCCATGCTAATAGTGGAGTGATAGCTATTTTTTTTTGAAAAGTCCACCAATGGTAGTTTTTCCTCCCCACTAGAACCAAAATCAAGGACATGAGAGTGAAGCATGTCCTCCAATGTATTTGTGGTCCACTCTGTCTGACCATTTGTCTGGGGGTGAAATATTGTGCTCTAGCATAGGTGGGTATCGAATACCTACTTCAATCCCTTCCACAACTGGAATGTAAATCGTGCATCATGGAATGAGGCAATCATTGAAATAACCCCTTTCTACTGCACTATATCCTATACATTGAGGCATCCCAAGCCCTCTACCGATCCTTGCTTTCGAATGGGTAGGAAATTAACTGTCTTGGTGAGTCAGTCAACGATCACCCATATAGAATCGTTGCCCCTGAACATTCATGGTATACCCATCATTATGTCCATGGAGATACCGTCCCACAATAATTATAGTACCTCAAGTGGTTTTTCAAGCTTGATGGGACCTGATGTTATACCTTCACTTGCTTTCAAGTGAGGCATCAAGAGATGAACTCTGCCACCACTTTCTCCATCCTTGAACACCGGTACTGATGTTGGAGGACCTATTACATCTTATCCACACTAGAATTTATCACAAAAGGGGATGTATGTATCTACCTCAATCCCTCCTCCTACAATGTCGCATGTACTACAATGCATCCTATGAAAAAGATGACGTGATCCCCACCCATAAAAATTCATCTAAAGCTTGTCCTGATGATAACTGAGCATGTAAGGCCTCACAATGAACATCCACATGTTGTGCCTCCCTGAAATGCTGTAAGAGTGGAGGAGTGACAATCATCGACTAAAGGTAAGCTACTCCACCATCATCCACGAAAAATTTCGGCATCGTAGATAGCTGCTCTGTCGCCTCAATCACCATCTATAAGCCATAAATCTTACTGAGTACATCTGTGACCACATTCCACTTTCTCGGAGTATAGATTATCTCAAATTAATGGTCCTAGAAGAACTCCAGCCATCAATACTGTCTCAAGTTTAGGTTCTTCTACGAAAATATATACCAGAGACTCTTTTGTTCAGATAAGAGGTTAAACAATTCAATCATCATGTAGTGTCGCCACATCATCAAGGAAAAGAGCACTCATACTAACTCCATATCATGACTTATGTAGTTCTACTCATGCGACCTCAACTGCCGTGAGCCGTATGTGATCGCTACTGAATCCTACATCAGGACACAACCCAATTATATATCTGATGCATCATATAAGACTTTATAGCCAACACCATTTTCTTGTAATCTCATGATAGGGGCACATAATAGTCTACGCCTCAGCTTCATAAAACTCTACTAGCACTTCTTCATCCACACGAAGGGATTTGCGTTTTTTTAAGGATGATAATGGTGATTCTACACTTGAAATGTCAAGCACAGACCTATCGTAGTATCCTTCTAACCATAAGAAACTTCTCACCTTAAACACGCTCTAAGGTAGATCCTCAGAAAGCACTGCCTCTATCTTCCCTGGATCCACTGCAACTCCATCCTCCAAGATGAAATTTCCTAGAAAGTGGTCCTCCCGAATTTAGAACTAGAACTTTGAGATCTTAATGTAAATCTAGTTCTCTCAGAGTGTATCCAAGACTATCCACAAGTGTATAGTGTGATCTTCCTTCGACACCATGTACACCAAGAAGTAATCAATGAAGACCACCACAAAAAAATCAAGGTAAGGCTAGAGGATCATTTTTCTGAGTCCCATGAACACTTAGGTGGAATTGGTCATGTTGAAGGGAATCATCAAGAACTTATAGTGTCCATAATGAGATATTAAGGCTTTGTAGGTACGTCCTCACCCTGTACTCGTAGATGATGATAGCCTAATCTTGGGGGGTCAATCTTCAAGAACCCCCTCACTCCCTTCAACTGATCGAAGAGGTCATAAATTCTCAACAGTGAATATTTGTTCTTCACTGTCACTCGATTCTGGTGATGGAAGTCCACTCATATCCTCATGCTCTTGTATGGCTTCTTGGAAAACAACACTGGGTCTACCCATGATGAAACACTTGGTCTGACAAAGCCGTTCTCCTACAAGCCTTCCGATTGTACCCTCAACTCACAATGCTCTAGAGGAGCCATTTCATATGATAGTGTGAAAATCGATGTCGTACCTAGGAAAAGATCGATGCATAAGTCTTCCTACTTGTGAGGAGGTAGTCCAAGAACATCCTCATGAATGAAATCTAAATACTCCTCCACCACTTTATAAAATATTGGACTCCTCCCATCCACCACACCATGGGTGAAGAAACCCAACTGGTGATTGATCGGCTACACCCACATCCAAGATTGTTCATCCTATGCTGTAGAAGCTCCCCATTTTCAAGTGAAGGAAAAAATAGTCCTATCAATGTAGACACACCATACTTTGTGCCTAATATAGTTAGGATGATCATGGATTTTAGACAACCTTTCCATACCCAAAATGATGTCGTAAGGCCTCAACACCGCTACAATGAGATCACGTCCATTTCTCTTGCCTCCAAGAGTAAGCTCACACTTTTGGAAACAGTGGGTAATTGTTGAATCCCCTCAAATAGGAGTCTGTAATCATAATGATTGAGCCAAGAACTCCCCCAGAATTGTCAATCCTTGAATGAGGTCTGTGACAAAGAAACAGTGACTGGTACATGTGTCTATAAGAACTACATATAAAGTATAGTAGACACAGATCATACCTCTAATCATCACTAGATATCCTTGGTCATAGGCCTCCATTTCCTGAATCTGGCACTACCTCTGTCCACTAGCTCCCATATCACAGGGTGGACCACCTTAGGGTGGTGGTGGTAGTACCTTGTATCTCCTCCCTCCATCTGCCGCTCTGCCTACTCCCCTTCTAGATTCACCTCTATGTGGACCACCCTGTTCAAATATCTTCCTCTACCTTGGATGTCCCTTGACCTCCTACTGATCGTTTGCATGGTGTAGCAGATAGTCTCGAGCTATGTTCCCCTTCCCACCGAACGTGAAGCACTACTTGTTCCTATGTTGGTTTCCACTACCCATGTGGCCTCGTACTACCGATATAGTATCATGGGGTCATCCCCTGGAGGGTCTAGTCCTCTTGGACCCCTATGTTAGTTGTTTGATGATCTATGATGAGGAATCATCTACCTATCGTTCAATGGTACCTCTCATAGTCAGTGCTGGTTATTCCAGGATGTTCTATACTAGAAGAGCTCGCTCCAACACCCCAGCCTCTATAGGGATTCTAAGAGAGATCATAAATGATTTTTTCTCTTGTACGAGTGCTCACTAAATGGTTTGGGCCCTAATTAAAGGGTCATGCACAATATCAAAAGAGTATTGGGAGAAGTTTGTGAACCTCAGACAATACTCTGCCATAATTACTTTTCCCTACCGTAAGTAGAGAAGCTCTTGTATGCGTACTGAGTGCATGGTCATAGGGAATAAATCCTCCCTAAAAAGGATATTTTTTCCCAGATGGGGGTCTCCTCCTTGTGAATCTGCAGTGTCAAGCTCTACCATCTCCATCCCACTCACTATATAAGGCTAGCAGCTCGAATCTCCATCTGGTCTAAAGGTGTGCTCACTTGGTGAAAAACTTGTGTCACCCCCTCCAGTCAGTCCTCAGCTTCTAGAGAAGCTGTCTCGCCTCAAAACCATTGAGGTAAATTCCTCTAGAAAACATGAAACATGCTCAGTTGGCATGCATATTCTACTTTTAAGTCTGGTATAAACTGCAACTTGAGAGGTCGTGGTGACTCTGGTACACCACCTGGGGGTGACATCCCAGGATCCGGTCCCTGTATCGATTTCTCATCACTCGGAAGAACATCATTCTGATCCTGTACCAGGATCGAAGCTGGAATTATATGTGGAGGAATCTTAAGTGAAATAAAGATGAACCATGGTCAATTAATTATACCTAGTGAGATGACTATGACACAAATAGATTCTGGAAAATATTTTAAAGGCACAAGATGCAAGTGTTTTCTTGAACCGAGTCAGAAAAGTAGAATTCTGGGGCCTGGTGTATGGATATTTCAGTCGCTGCACCAACACTGGACTCCCAGAATCTAAAATTTGAACTCAAAACATTTAACACTATATCTCAAAAACAAAAAAATTGACTCTTGGTCCATGAGGTAGAACCGACAACCTATGATACCACTCTGTCACGACCCGTCCCCCAGGATATATGGCATGACTACCCCCATCCCGCCTTCCATGGGCTAGGAGTTGGCCACTAACACCAAAAGGCATATCTCAAAAGGGGAGGAATTGAATTTAAACCAGAACACACTCACAGACATCCCACATTACAGAAAATAAAGCTGAAAATGGGATACCAACAATTAGTATGTCACATGAGGGAGAAACCACACAAGTATATGTGGAACTGAAAGGAAAAATAGACCCAAATAAATGAAAATTGATAAAGAATGTTCAGTAAAATGATGTAAAAGCTCTGGGGGTCATCTTATAATGATACAACCTAAAAGGTAGATACATATCACTAGTGGATGTGGCTAAAGCATACTATGTCTATAGATCCACCACCAAGCACTACCTGGACCTGAATATCCAAGATCGCAGTCAAATAAATCCATCATTTTCACAAGACACAATAGGTGAGGGTGAGGCCAATGTAGGGGTGATAATTGAAATACTCTGTAAGGACCCTGACACCAACTCATATCACAAAGAATTCAACAATGGTAGTCACAAAATAATGCACAAAGAATAGAGTCACTACTGTCAGCTCGACAGAGGTATAACTTAAAGTGTTGATAGAAAAATAAAAAGTTTCAAAAACATAACATCATTAACTAAAATGGAAATCATAATCAAGGATTAATTCTAGATATCTAGGTACCCTATACCTATTTGGTAGCTGAGTCTCAAATCCTCACTGATAGATGAGTTAAGAAGCCTCGCTAGGTAGTTGAGTCACGGAGTCTCGCTGATAGCTATATCATGGAGTCTCACATGGTGTGTCCTAATTTCTCACTGATAGATGAGTCACATAGTCTCTCTAGGTTTCTGATTCATGAAGTCTCATTGAAAGCTGAGTAAAAAAGTCTCATTGGGTAGCTGATCCACACAGACTCTTTGATAGCTGAGTCACAAAGTCAAGCTGATAAAAGAGTTACAGAGTCTCACTAGGTAGCTGAGTTACCAAGTCTCACCGGGAAAACATCCATCAAATTTTCAATTATTGGATTTTATAAGGATCGAACCATCATGTGGGTCCCAACACTGAAGATGGCGCATCAATCAGACACACGATTTGAGAGATTTGTCTCATTTTGTAATAATGGTTCGGTTGCGTCTCGGCCCAGTTCGACTTGTTCCGACCGACCAGACTAATCCGACCCGAGCTCCCACATGACCCGATCTTTTTCCTCAGAACCATTGGGCATCACTAGATTTGACCAAGGTTGGACATGGTTCTAGTTTTCTTGGTCCCCAAGGGACCTGAATTTATTCGGACCAACCTGCACTGGCGGGCCAGTTTATTTTCCTAGAACGGGTCACCACGTAGCTCAACCTTATCACATCATCCTGGTCTGATAAAGAGGACATGAATGAATATTTAGTCGGGCCTCTTGGGAGACCCGACCCCCTGGACTAGCTCAGTCGGTCTAATTCAACCCGAACAGGCTCAGCCAGTCCAATTGGTGCATGCATGGCCGGTCAGCCGCCCACCCCCTTCATCTATACATGGCCTGCAGGGGCGGACCACTTTTCATACGTGGTTCTTGGCTAGTGCCACAACATGCACTAAGTGAACCTCATACTCCAGTATGAACGTAGAGAGATAGACACTTTTTCCCTCACATCGTGCCTAGGGTGGCACCGTCTTCTTCCTTCAGTCATCGCCGACGACACCTTCCACATGCCATTAGGTCCGCTCCTACGGTCTGATCACAGATATGTCTGCACCTTTTGGAATATTGGGTCGTCACAATCACTACCACGACCGTGAATCTACTTTGAATCTATTTCGAGGATGCGTCCATGATGAACGCACAAGCAAAGGGGCTCATGCCTTGTTCGTGTCGGCCCGCGCCCTCTGCATTAGAGTTTTAAAAACAGGGGAGGCTTAGGATTACAGTTCTATCAACAATTATTTAATACCACTATTAGAAAAGCCAAGAATAACTCTATCCTATATGAACGAGTAATCTATAGATCAAAATGTTCATAGGTTAATATGAATTCATAATTTTGAAATAAGAATGGTGAGAATGTAAAACAACACACACCCCAATGTGGATTGAGGATTCATCGCTGACATGGGATGAAGCTCTGAGCAATCGTCAATCCTCAATCCATTAGTGTTCATCTTCATTCATTGTCTCTTGAATCTATTGCAAAGGTTTTTGTTGATCCTTGATTTGATGGCATTCGTCGATAGTCTTCTTTGTCAGAGACAGAGGGATAGAGGTTCCATGTTCTTCAGAGAATTTCCCCAGGTTGGTTTTCCAACTCTGGATCCATGTTTAATTAAAGGAAGGAGACGCATTGTGCATTGCCACTTTGTCTCATTAATGAGGTTCATTAATGATTCAACATCGCCTCAACAATACACTATAACACTGATTGGAAGTTACGTTGTAGTATATATAGTTGGAATAAAATAAACATTTATTTTTTTTAATGATTATTTTATTTTTTTACTAGAATTATGAAATTTATCTTTTTCAGTTGACCTGCTCTGGTCGAGGTAAGTCCCTTCTTTGGTGAATCCTGGCATTCTGAAATCAATGATTCCCTTAGATTTTTGATTTAGGAATAGGTTCAAAAAATAGAAAAACCCACTCGAACTATTAGTTAACATACCTTTAAAAAGATCAAAAATACGTTCTGGCCTCAATGGGGATCAGAATCATGTGTCATCTCTAGGACTAGTGTCGAAATAGTTCCATATAATTTAAAAAAATTATAAGGAAATTATAAGAAATTACATCTCTACACCAAGGTCCATGCTCTAGGAACCAAAAAACTGCTCAAGCATCATGATCCCCCACTATGGAAATGATATTCCTTTCCTTTACCCGAGTATCAGGGTACAATATCTTCATAAGTACATATGTTCTAAAGAAGGGGCCAAGTAAAAACACTTTGTAGGATAACCCCAAAAAACTTCCCCACTCATTCCAATAGTATTGAACACATTAACATAGTTTATATACAACAATTTTATAAATCCAATAAATTGTGCCACAATTTTTAAAAATCCAAAAACAACCTTACCAAAACCGCTTTGGCATGAAGCACCTCAATTCCACGAAAGAAACCAACCAATGAAACGAAACATTTATTTACCTCAAATCCCTTTTCACAATGTCCTAACCCATTCCTAAAAACATCACCACCCACATATCCCAACCAGGTTCCCAATTTCCACACACACACACACACACCTAAGATCAGTGTCACCATTGGTGATGAAACTTCACATTTGAACCCACCCACTTTTTGTAATGGTACTTATTTACCACTTCCCTTTTATGGGGGCCCATCACATCCACCATACATCCTTTCCCTACTATACTTAACCCCATAATACAACCCCAGGCTAACAACATTAATCAAATCACAACAACATTCCAATTTACAATTTCCAAAATCATAACAATATTTCCAAAAAATATTCCAAGCCAACAATTTCCCACCCACCAATCCTTTATGAGAAATCAAAATTTAAAAAAAATTTAAAATCCTTTCAATAAAATCAACATTTATTTAAAACACCCTTAAAAAAATCTATTCCACTTGACACTTCAATAAGAAAACCCTTTTTTATTTAAAACCATTTTCCACAATCCATTTTCGACAAATTAATCGTGACATAATTTTGAAATCAATATTTGAAAATCCAACAACCTACATATTTTACAATAATAACCATTTCCCCCAAAATCCACAAAACATCACAAAATGAGTCGAAAACAAGCTCCATAAATCATAATCACAACCAATTTCAAGGAAAACTAATTAATTTGAAATTAAAGCTTTCATGATCTAAAAAAATAATGATGAGAGTGAAACCACTTACCTTTGGGTTTGTTGAAATCAACCCACTAAACAACCACACAGAAATCCGAATGAAACTTCCACAAAATCACTTTAGATCTCATTACCTAATATTAAGAATCCAAATTCAAACCATTATAAAAAATAAAACCCCTATATTGACATGTGACAGAATTACATCTCAGAAATTGGGAGTTAGAGAGAACTATATCTGTTGAAAACCATGAAAAAACCAAGAGGGTAGACTTATAGGGGAAAATACCCTTCCGAGTACCTTGAAATCCTTTCGATTCACTTCCAAAAATAGTGGGAGAGCCTTTGTAACCACTGAGATGAAGGAATCACGAGTCAGGATCAAGTGGGAGGGGAAATGAGTGTTTTAGTGTAAATCCCAAGTGAACCTATTTTTCAAAAACCTCCTTTGGAAGCCACACATAGTTATCTCACACGGTTAGATAGACTGTGTTCTATCCCTGTGACAACTACAATCCCAAAGAGGATCACAACATGGTTTTCTTTCACGGTTATACATACTATGTGCTAACTTTGAGAAATCCCACTGTATCAAGTTGAACACTTTACTTGGGATGGACTCTCGTTTGGTAAACCATGTACCTTAATCGTACACCATCCCCTAGACCTCTAACTAAAATTTCACTATTTCTAACATAGTCTTCATGTTTTCACTAACCGTTCTCAAACCTTTCATGCTTAGAAAATCCAAAAAACATTCCCAAAACCCTTCCAAACACTCCTAAACAATACCCAACCACTTTGTACTCATAAAAAGGCTTGAAAAAGTTTAAATACATAAAATCGAGGGGGGGGGGGTACATTCTCCCCACCATTTGAATTTCAGTCCTCATAAAGTAGAGGACCATCACTATTTTGAAGGATTTAGACCCATTTCTCGACTACCTATTTCTCTCTTTCCCTAGTCTCCTCTTAAATCTGACCATGTGTCAAAAAACCCAAACTAGAATGATTCATTTACCATGTAATAATTTCTCTTACCTATCCACAATTCACATCAGCATATGAACTAATGAAGCATGCAACTCTAGAAAAACATGATACAATTGAATCATTTAGTCAGTCTCCGACTGAAATTTATTCAACTGAGGAACATGTAATAAATTTTGAACCACACCGAACCATGGTGGAATGTCCAACCTATATGCTATATCTCTAACCCACTTTATTATCTCCAATGTGCCAATATATATCAGAGATATCTTACCCTACTTTTCAAAATGATGATGTCCAAGCCTAAGAAATATTCTCATGAACACATGATTACCCACTGATATCCACAACGGTCGTTGATGAAGATCTGTATATGGTTTCTGATGAATTTGATCCATCTCCATTCTCTTCCTAATCATTATAATCTTCTCATGTTGTCTCTTGGACAATGATCAACCAAACCATTAATGTCTCAACTATTTCCACTCAACATAGTTGAGAATGAAATGAATACCCACACAATTATTCAATGAGAGCCATATTTATGAATCCCTAATAAGTTTTATTATATGATAACTCCACCAATGACAAGTGATCCTCCCTAGATCTAGAAAAATCATTGACACAAGATAGTAATTTGTCTTCCAATAGTTGTATCATCCTCTTAGATTGTTCATCCATATGAGGATGACATTGCTTACTCATCATCATCTCAGTCCCAATGTCTCGCTACATGGATTTATAGAAATGAGACATGAACATCATAACTATATCTAATAAATTCAAAATAGTTATATATTTCCTCTTTACCACCTCAAAAATATAGATTATGGATATATCCTCAATCACATGAGATTCAAAAATAGAGATAAAATGGGTTGGCTTTGTGAGTCGATTTGCTTTCACCCACATGGAATCATGATTCCAAACCATTCTTGGGAGAAATATAACAAAATCCATCGCCATTTGTTCCAATTTACCCACAACGCTGGGTCAGGAATGTGACATACCTACTAGCCACTAATACACTTCCTTGACTTATTGTAAAGTCAAGAATCTTGATTCAAACTCACACACTTTCATTTTTATATCTACCCACCAAAACTGTGCTTCCAACTCCATATATATTTCTGTATTCTAGGGTGAATAGCCCATCTAAAATGATGGTATGGACTAAGACGTGGTTTCTAAAAAGAAATTAGTAGAAACATTAAATTCCAAAAGAACAACACTAAATTATCAAAATGTTTCAAACCATCAATGGTCTACCCACCTTTGATTTTGACCTCATAAACACACACATTGAATCAGACATCTCTACCTCTTTAACCAAACCAACAAAGTCAGGAACCAGAAAAACTTGAAAGAAAACCACTACATCTCCTTGGTCGTTATATTCCATCATAATGTCATATATGAATGAAATCAACATCCAATATTTTTAAGATTCTTTTTCCACTTAAACATATGAATTTCTACTTAATAAATCAACCAAAATTTCCTTATTTAGTGTGTACATTAAGTCAAATTTAAACATCTAGAGATACTCCATCCATCTCATCATCCAAAAGTTCAAATCACATTCCGAGAAAATATTATTCAATATTTTAGGATAAGTAAAAATGATTAATTTATCACCGAAGAAATAGTGGAACAATTTTTTCTAATCATACACCACCGCATCAAATTCGAAATCCTATGTGGGGTGGTTTTTCTCATACTACCTCAACTTCTGTGAGCCATATGAAACCACATGATCCCCATGCAAGAGTACACAACCCAATCCTGATCCTAATGAATTTTAAACACCCCATACACTTTCCATGGTAATAGAAAATCAAATATTGGTGCTGACGTATGGAAACACTTAAGCTCTTCAAAGGACTCCTAACATTTCTCATTCCATTGAAACAAAACATTTTTCATGGTCGAATTTTTCATCAACAATGCTAATCGTATGAATTCAAGAAAAAAATATGGGGAGTACCCAACTAGACCAAGGAAGATTAATATTGCAAATACATTCTTTGGTAGTTTACAAACGATTTAAATTCCATCAATTATTCTAATTACATCTTATAGG
Organism: Viscum album; assembly: GCA_963277665.1. NCBI lineage: Eukaryota > Viridiplantae > Streptophyta > Magnoliopsida > Santalales > Viscaceae > Viscum > Viscum album. The sequence continues at coordinate 29,321,879 of OY728137.1, read as the reverse complement.
ACATAATTTATATCAGACTAGACCCCATAAGGAGATCTATTGTAAACTTGACCACTATTTTGGGTTGTAACCCTAAGAACTCTTTTGGAAAGAGATGCATAAACTGTTCAATACCAGTTGGGAAACTAATTCTCCCAATATATTCCATCAATGCCAAATACAAATATGCTAATAGATATGAGATCTCCCTTACAACAGGTTCCAACATGTTTGTTGCACCAAACTTTACCTCTTTCTCTCTTATAAAGAGATGCTGAGGAGATCTGTAGTCATAAAACTAATTTTTTTTTCATTGTAGCCAATGTGAGACATAAACATCTCCAAAAAAAACATACCCATGATTACATCATATGAATCCATATCTAGCCCCAAGAAGTACCACATCAACTCAACCCCATCCACAGCTACACATCATCCTCTACACAGGAAGGCTCAACACTCTCTTTGATGCAGATGAGTTTGATTTTTTATAACTAAAGGAATAATATCAACATTTATATCCAAAAAATAAATAGAATAAGAATCAATGAAGGAATGAGATTCACCTATATCCAAAAAAACGTGAATAAAGGTAGAATTTGAAAGTATCATAAATCACATCATGGATGGACTAGACTGACCCAACACAACAACCTGCTCAATTGTAAACACCTGTTTAATGGCCACAATTTTCTATTTATTTCCTTGAAGAAATTTCCCCTACTAGGGATTCATGGTATTCATAGAATTATAATGACTAAATATTCCCTACAGATGACAGGTATGCTGATGCCCTATCCATTCAAAGCATTGGTTTCCCGTGTCCCTTGTGGAGTGTCATAAACAATAGACCTTGGTGCATTGCGACCATTATGCTAAAGAGGACCCACCTGGTTTCAGTTATGGAATGCTCAAGGTTGTTCCATACGATACCAATTCATGTGGCATATATAACCACACTCGAAACATCCTGGATTACTCTGAGGCATCGTAAGATTATTACCTGATCTTGTCATGGGATTTTGTGCTATAATCTAACCTTGGAAATTAGTGTCCCTCTTCCACTTGATCACCACATTAGAGTTCCCACCAATTCCCAGGGGTACCAACCCAATTCCCCCACCTTTATCCCCTAACATGTCCCTTTCGATAACTAATTCTCTATTCACCATATCTATATAATCTGTTATAAAGAGATGAAAATATTTGAATGAATTTCCTACCACACCCCAGATTCTAAAATACGTTCCTTCAATGATGCACTAGCCACAAACCCAGGTGAAAACCAAACGGAGTTTATGAAATTATCTTCATTTTCCTTTACTAAGTGGTTCACCTACTTTAATCTAAATAAATACATCATTCTATGAATCCTGAATGTGTCAGGGTAGAATTGTTTTCGGAACAATTCCTCAAACCCCTTCCATGTCATATCTTGGTTAGCTCTAGCCTGGACCACCAACTCCCCTAATTGAAGTGAAATATATTCCAACATGCAAGGTGATAACTTTATTTTCAAATCCAATGTTGTGAATAGGAAATTGAATATTTTATTTATCATGTTCAACCATGTTTCACCCCTTTGAGGTTCTAAATAATCATGGAAAATGGGTGGATTCTACTTCAGAAACTAACCAGAGTGATCCACATGCTTTAGTTCATCGTTTGTATTCTCATTTTTCATATTTTTGAAAGCTTTCACTATGATTTGAACTAGTACTAGTTCACCTGTGCCACAGATGCATCCAAATTTTCACCAGTATCCTCTGGTAGGTCTCTATGATGCCTAATTAGTGTTAGTTTCTATAAACATTACAACTACCATATGTTTCTCTCCCAAGAAAGTGAAGGCTTAAAACATCCAATTATACCACATTCTAGTTATCAGATCCATGCCTTCCAAAATTTCAATTTTTTCATATTCACCGATTTATTTTTGAAAAAATCCACTATGTTTTGTAAATAGAACCATTTCCTATATTCCAAAACCATTATCTTTTCAAAACAACAAATTTGAAATCCATTTCATGATTTTTAAAAAATAAACACATTAAAACCACAACATAAATCATCAGTCCAAATAAAATATGAAATCTTATTGGTAGGTTATTTATACCATGAATTCCATGCTCATCTCATTGAATACACCCAAAAAAAAGATCATGCTTCAATAAGTGTCTCCAAAACACTTATGTACATAACTCCCCAGTGACATGATGTTAAGTATAATAGGGTTAGTTATATCCTTTTTTTCTATAAATTTCAATTTTGGAAAATCATACTCCTTTATACCATCCCAAATAAAAGAATAAACAAGAACAAATACCGACTCCTAGTATGAAAATCAAAACCAATGTACCAAACAACTCTCCTTTCAATTAAAAGTCAAGGATTGAACAAACTGATACCACATATAACATCCCTCCTGTCCTAATTGGATTTCATAGGGGTGAAAGTGATACTTGGAATTAGATGACATTTCCAAGGTTATAAAGGATGGAAATAAATGTAGAGGGATTCATGAATTGTGGGGATAATATTCAATTGGAAATGAAAACAACCATCTAAATGTACCAACATAAAGAAACATCATGATGCGTTCCAATGGTGTTTACAATTCAAATATACCAAAGGTCCAACACATACAAACAACAGTAATGCATAATCAGGGTGCCAAGAGAATATCTAGAAAATAAGACAAATATAATCCATGACATAACTCCAAAACTCCACAAAAAGCTCCATGCTCTCAGCACTACAATACTACTCAATAATCACAGTGAACAACTAAGGATATTGGATTCTTTACCTTTACCGGAGTCCTCATGTAAAACATCTATAAGAAGAACTAATGTTTCAAAGAAGTGGGTGAGTACAAATACTTAGTAGGATAAGCCCTAATAACTTCCCCACACACACTACTAGGATAGAACACATTTTTAATCTTTATATACAACAATTTTATAAATCCAAAAAAAAATCCATAATTTACCGGAATGGAAAAAAACCTTACCAAAACTAATCTTGCACAATGAACCATTATTACTAGATAGAAACCTACCAATTCAACAAAACATGTAATTACATTAAATTCCTTATCAAATTGTTATAACCCATTCCAACTAGTGTGGCTATACATATATCCCAACCATGTGACTATGTTCAATACATAAAGCCGAGCTCGGTGTTACCATTGATGAAGAAACATCACTTCTGAACCTATCTACTTTTTATAGTTGTAAATCACACCAACATAAATTTGATGGTGTTCCTTCACGATCACTATACATACCTTCCCAACCACAATTAACCCCATAAACCAACCCCCATCCCAACAAAATTAATCAAGTCAAAAAAATAAAAATATTCAACTTCCAAATACATAAAAACATTTTCCAAACAATATTCCTAGACAATCATTGAAAACCAACCACTCATTTAAAAAAATAGACAATTTTAACAATATAAAAAATCATTTCCATAAAATCAAAATTTATTGAAAACACCCTTAAACACCTCTATACAAAACAAAATTTCTTTAAGACAAACCTTTATAGTTAAACACATTTCATCAATACATTATCCATAAATTAAGCTTGCCACAATTTTAAAATTAAAATTTTAAAATCCAAAACCCCTCTCATTTCACAACGATAAACCCTTTTCCCATATATGAAAAACATCCCAAAATAAGTTCCAAACCAGCTTCGCACTTCAGAATCACAACAAGTTGGAAGGAAAACTAATAATTTAAAATTAAATCCTTCACGTTCTATCAAAATGGAGATGATATTAGAGCCACCTACATTAGGGTTTGGGGAAATCGACCACCACACAATCACACACCAAATCGGGATGAAACATTGATAAAATCATTATAGATACCTTTCCCTAACATAAAAATACCTAATTGTACCATTATTGGAAAAAAACTTATATCTACATGTGAAAAAAGTATTTCTAAAAAATGAGATAATGAGAGAACTAGATCATAGGAAAACCAAGAAAAAACCAAGAGAAGAGATTTACTAGGGAAGATTTGACTTCAAATTACCTTCATAACCATTTGATTCACAACCAAAATGATTGGGAGAGCCCCCTAACCCCTGAGTTAAATAAATTTTTAGTAGGGTATGAGTGTTAGGATAAATTAGTTTTTAAGGAAAATACCGAGTGTCACAATTTTTTTAAAACCCTGTTTTATAGCTGTACATGGTTAGCTCACATAGTTAGACAAACAATGCACTAATCATTCGATTATTACTATCCTAAAGGGGTCCCCCACATGAGTGGCCCAAACTATGAGACAAATTGTGTACTCATAATGAAAAATACCATTGTATGAAGTTTAACACTTTAATTGGGTTGGCCACATCAGTTTTAAGTTATTTTCCTTAACTGTGTGCTAACCCCTAGCCCTCTGCCTCAACATCCGTGGTTTCCTAGAGACTCTTCATCGGTTTCACTTACCATGATCAAACAATGAACCCATAGAAAATCCCCAAAACATTACCAATACCCTCCAAACTCTCTAAAATATTAACCAACAATATTATACACATAAAAAGTCTTGAAAAAAGGTTATAAACCTCAAAATGGGGGTTCTACATGTCAGACTCAATGTAAGAGACACCTTAACATAAAAATCTAATTTTAAATGTTTCGATGATTTATTTGAATTTATTATATTCCATGTTCATATTATTAAAAATATTATACATATATATGAACATAAATAAATAGTAAATGAAAATTTATACCACTTTTTAATTTCATTCAAAGGTTTTCAAAATTATTCAATTTACATATTTTATACCGAATGTTTTGACGTTGTTTACAAAAGGGAAGAAAAGGAATGTTCTAGTTTAATGTATAAATTTTCAATTTATTTTCCCACCACTATAAAAATTATTTTATTTCTTATTACATAGGAGTATTCCATGTTTTTTTAATTAAAACCCTCCTTATCATTGTTCAAGTATTTTAGTTTTGAAAATTTAATTTTAAAGGAGAGGGATATATTAATGTCCAAAAATGTTTCTCATATGGGTTTAAAGTATATTTTTGTGAGTTTGATGATAGAAATGATTGATTATATATATTTCATACATTTTATCATACTTTAACATTGTTTATGATCTTGTGAGGTTTATATAGAAATATAATGCATTGGGTGATGATTATTTTCTCTAAAGAATTGTTCTTGAAGTTAACCGTCTTGGTTATTCCACATTAATTTTATTTGTAAGTGTTATATAAAGATGATATGCCTAGTAATATAAATCATTTTTATATGACAGTTAATTAGTTTTCATGAAAATCATTTGAATTCAAAAGTTAGGTTAATCATATTTTTTAAGGGACAATTTTTCCCTTTTAAGTAAAGAGGTTTGTTTTTAAGAAAATGATTTTCATAGGTTTTAATGTTTCATAAAAAATAATTCATGATTATTATTTTTCCTTTTTATTTTCTTATAAATTATTTTAGGATAATTTTTGTGTTGTAAAGCTAATTTTATGTGTAAGTAAATGATTATTTGACCTTAAAGTTTATTATGAGAAAGGAAAACTCTCTTTCAAATAAGAAGGTCTTAATATGGACTAGTGGGTTTATTTATTTATTTTTATAGTCCCTTTTTTTTGTTTTTAGTTATAATCTAATATTTTGAAATGTTTTTCATTTATCTTATGGATGAGTATGAACAAAAAAGAATTAATGTTTAAATTCATGGATATTTTTCATGAAATGAAAAAGAGTTTCATTATAAAAATAGTATAATATACAGAAGTATCCATTTTTTAATATATGGTTTTATTTTGTTTTATTTATGAACCAATTATTTGAATATTTATACCAATAAGATCCTAGAAATTAAAAAAGTGATTTATTTTCTAAATATTCAATCTAATTATTTTTTAAGGTCGGGTCCTTAAAATAAGTCCTTACACACTTAAGAGAAAATGAGATTCCTAGAAACAATCAATGAATAGAATAAATAATCAAACATGTAATGAAAACAAGTTAGTTAACATAGTCCTGAATTTAGACTAATATCACAATAGAACACTCCTAATTAATTTCATTTCATGGGTGAAGAAAATATTACAATAAAAATCATTAATGTTATCTAATCTCATATCACTAAATTTTAACTAAAATTTGTCCCCCACCTATTTATAGCGATTTATATATAATAACCAAATTCCACTACCTTTAGAAATACATGGGGGGACCAAATGTTGGTCTTGTCCACCTATAATTTCCCATATGTCACTCTAATGCAACAACTATTTCAATGCAATTAGTGGAAGTCATTCTCACATTGCTCTGTAATTAATTATACACATCCTTTTAAAACCTCTAGGAACACCTTTTATAAATATATTAGTGTGATCCTTTTATTTTCTAGTGTTTTTGAACTACCATAATATAGACACATCCACTTCAAACCCTAGTCTTAGAAATTTTCATTTAGACCAACGAACTACATTTTAGGCTTTCGTTACCTTAATCCTCCTCCATGATCCAAAACCTATTATTCAAAATCTCTCAATTTAGGAATAAGGAAACAATGTCTGGAATGAGACTTCAAAAATCCTAACAGACCGTTAAGGAAATAATTCCACGCCCCGAAAACCTCTATTTGTTGAACATCTTCAATAATAAATTCTATCAAGTCCCTATGATTCAAAACCTTATTTTGAAGAGTTTTTTATAAAATTAATTAAATTTTTAGCAAAATCTTTATCAAGTGGGGAACACCCTTTAAAATATTGGGATTTACTTAGAAAATCATAAAGTGTCATAATAGAATTTAGATCATCAATTAGAATATCATTCCCAAAAGTTAATGAAGGACCAGACAGTGTTCTATAAGGTAATACAATGGTTCCACATAATGAGGATTAGACTATAGCATTCTGAAGGGTATAAAAGGTAAAATAATTAGTTGTTCCCAATAATAAGGAAATATAGAAGACAAAAAATATAAGGATGAAAATGTGAAAGATAAAAAATAAAAAAACCAAATAAAATATAATGTAGTGGAAAAGATGATGTAGTGAGGATAGAGAAAGATATATTGAAGGAAGATAATGTATAAAAATATGTATTTTCTTCCCACTTTTTATAGAGGATACATCATGGGATGATATAAGAGAGGTTTAATAAATTCACGGAGACGTTTAAATATATCTGTATTTACATTCCATTAATTATGTAAATTTATAAAATTCTATCAAATGATAAGTTACCATAGGAAATACTCATAAAAATTTCAAATTGGAGGGGATAAATAGAATTTACCTTTGTTAGAAGTGCTATATATCAATGCAACGTGAACTCACACAAAATATTTGATATCAAAGAATTTTTTCTATCCAATTTATGATTGGTTCATATAATTTTTGAAATATCTATGGGTCATAATTGATAGTTTTTTTATTTTATGCCACTAAATGTGTTTAGAAATAATAGTCCAAATAATCCAAATCCCTTGATATTTTATCTCATATTAGAAGATAGATCATTGAATTTAACTATTTTCATTCGATAATATGTATTGGTGAATTTTGATAATTTTATCCATCCCATTAATTTTATGATTATAATGATAGAGGATGGAAGATAGGTCTTAATAATCATTAGTCTCCCATTTTTGATAAAGGGAATGATGTAATCAATATAAACCATGGATTTTTATTTTTCTATCGTAGAGAAAATCATGTTCAATTCGAACATAGGAAGGTAGTGAAAAATAGAGAGTAAAATTAATATTTATCTATTATGAACTCTACAAAATAAAGCAATAGATAACTAGAAATGAATTCCAAATATTTCCAAATGAATAATGGAATTTAATGATGAATTAAGTTAAAAATATAATGATGATAGTTCTGAGGAGTTGGATTGTATAGTAGGATATTGTATAATTAATTATCTTTATAATTATTATGTTATAGAATTTATTCCCTCAATAATTAATGTCCATGAAACCTTTTATATGTATTTTTAGAGAATGAGTGCCTCTTTTTGTGATTATGATTACATCAATGTCAAAATAAAAAGATCATAAATTGATTAAATTACTCATTAAATAAATTATATTTATTGAATGAATTATCAATGATGTATACGGAATAATTCCTTTACTTTACACACCAATTTTTTTACAAAAAGTAAGGAATAAGATGACTACATATCCCTAAATGTGATTGAATCTCTTCATGAAATAAGTAGTTTACAAGGTAGTGATAAACTATTAGATCCATGAATAATATTTACTACTTTGAATATATAAGGGGTTAATCTACTCCACAAAATTCCTTATAAAGAAGTAATGATAATGATAAAAGAAGGTGATGATATGATTTACTCTGAAATTTCAATGGGGTAAATTTTTTTTAGTGATTACTAAAAGCTAAAAAATGGAATAAGGAAAAATTAGTTTCTCATTTCATTCATAAAAAAAATTATAGTGAGATTTGTCAAAAATTAATACTATTGATTTTTGGATGGATTCATTTGGTATAAAAAAATTTCAATTCCCCCTAAATATCATCATATGAAAATGTTTAGATGAACCTACAAAACATTCACCTATAGACACAAGTCATTTAGTATCTATAAGAAACCCATTATTTTTCAATGGAGAATTAAAGATATTTTTCATGGTATGGTGTATGTGTTCTTTGAGGTCTTCATGAATGATTTTTGGTCCATGGGATATCATTAGAAATCTACCAAAAAAATATATTTGGTATTGAAGAGATGTCAAGAGGAAAGCTTTATTATCAATTTATATAAGTGACACTTAATACTGATAGATAGAATTATAATAGACCATTGAATATAGAAATTTCAATATAAAAATTGGTATAATGAAAATCAATTTGATCAAGGAGCTATGAAAACCATTAATTGTTAATGGTAATTAAAGCTTCCTCATATATCCCAGTCAGCTACCAGAGTTTCGTAAAAGATTTCCCAAAATTTATAGACCCCTCACCCACCTTTGGGAAAATTATTTAGATTTTTTCTTCTATACAAGATGAAATTCATCATTCTTGGAGATAAATAGGTGGTTAATACGTTCTCCAATCCTGGTCCATCCAATTAGGAAGAACCTTTTGAGATAATGTGTATTGAAAGATACTACGTGTTTTGGAAAATTCTTAGACAAATGGTAACTAAAATTTTCAAATCCATCTAATATTCAATAGGGACCTTCATAGAATAAAAATTAAATTAAACAATAATATGTAATATGTTAATTTTAGTTTTATTTTCTTTTGAAAATATTATACCTTATCTTAGGCTATCCAATGTTTTTAATCATAATAATTTTGTAGAATTGAAATAATTACTTACATATGAATGAAAACCCCAAATTATTTGATGGATTATTTTACTACTATAGTTTGATATATAAATTAAAGATATGAATTTTTTAGATAATTCCACTGCTGATTATATTTCAAGGATGTAATTTCACTAAAACGTTATAAAATATGATTTTTAAATTTTATACGTGTCTATAGAAAGAAATTTAATTATTAATGAGCTCACTACATCACAATGATTTATTGAAGATGAAAATAATTTGGAAACTAAAAATATACCCCCGGTTAACATATTATAAGTTGAAGATGTTTTTAGTTTAGGTTTGACACTAATTTTTAGATAATCATATCCTATTCAAATATTGTGATGATGGGATGATCCATCAATGCCTTTCCAATAGTAAAGTTAAAATCCTTATTGAATTTTATCACTCCTCCCTAATGGGAGGACACCATGGAGACAGATAGAGCAATGGATATCATTATATAATTTTTATTATTTTTTACACCACATTAGAAGGATAAAAGGTTATTATTAGTAGTTTGTTATTTATACCAATGATCTAGGTATATTGGATGAAGATATGAGATTCCAAAACTCCCCATCAAGGAATTAAAAGTATTTGGAATTTATGGGATTGACATCATGAGTCTTTTCCCCATTTCATTTAGCTACACATATATCTTGGTATACATAAAGTATGTTTGTAAGTGGGTTTAATCTAAATATAATTTAGTTTACATGATAAAATTTGTCACCAAAATTTGTAAATAAAAACGTTTTCTCTATATTTTAAGGGTAAATGATTTTAAAAAGTTAATGGGGGATACATTTTGAATAATATATATTTTGAGGAGTTCTAGAAATGTGTAGGGTCTTTTACAACATGAGTTCCCCACATCACCTAAAAAATATTGGCAAGTGGAGTTATAAAATAAACAGTTGGAAGAAACTTATTTAGGAAACATTCAATGAAATCTCAAATAATGGGATAAAGGTGATCAATAATGCTATATGGGCTTACTAAATAGTCTAAAAAACAACGTTAGAGATGTCTACATTATAGTCGGTGTATGGGAAACCACACTAACTTGAAATGGATATCATCAACAAATCATATTGGGTAGTCGATGGTATAAACTGGAAGGAGGTTGGATCTTGATGAAAGAGGTCATTGGATCTTGATGAACTATAAAATATCCATAGGTATTTTTATGAATATTCAAAACATTAATTAAAATACTAGAAAATATAAAGACCGACACATACTTAGAAGATAGATAAACCCTTGAGACAAGGAAATATTGTTTGATATATATTTACACATGTTCCCTGGTATTCCTAGATCGATATGGATGGGTATCTTCATGAATATATAAATATTTTCACAATGATTTGTGGATATTTAAAATAATAGAAAACAGATATTGGATGTGAATATATATTTCCTAAAACCATACATAAAGAAACTATCAAGTGGTGTGTGTCCTTTTAATTTCAATTGAGTAAAAATCACAATGTACATTGAGATTTTTAATTTAAATAAAACATTGTCTCATAGGAAACATAGGTACACAATATTTTAATTTTTTTTTCATTCTTTTCTATTAAATTTTAGTTAATATTTTATTAAGTAAATATTTCATTCAAGTGATTGGAATGTGTTCTAAAATAAATATACCGTTTTAGAAGATCAAATATCTCTAAAATATAAGAATGGGGTAGTTTTGGAAGTGATATTAAATGTTGAAACAACTCTCTAAATGAATAAATGAAATAGTTCAATAGCCAAACAATATCATAGCGTGACATAGAGGCTACTCCCTAATGATGGGACATTAGATCTCATATAGAATGTGCAACAAAGCAATTCAAAGTATGATTCCATGATTATATTGGAATATAAATTTTGGGAATTTGAGGTATCTAAAAGTTTATTTATTGTAATGATATAGGAGGAATTCCATTTCATATCATGAAACAATCCAAAACATAACATTTTCTCTATGGCACAATGAAATACAACCACTCACAAATTACGCGGGGACATGTAATGTGAAAATATAACCAATCTGGAACTCTTGGAGAAAACATGTTGACACACCAATGATATAACATAAATCCATTTTTATTCCAAATCCATGAAATAATACCTTCCTAAGAACTAGAGACCATCACGTGAAGGGGAATACACCTCACATCAATCAGTATGCTAAGAATATATTAAACACCCATAGTTAGAAAACTCACCCATAATTATATACAATACATTTGGAGCATCAACTCAACACTAGTTCATAGTAACATATTCTAGAATACCATTGTGTGAGTGGAAATGATATTTAAAATGTATAAATATTGTAGACATGGGGGAATTGGCAATATCCTGATGTCCAATGTGTATCATTACATTATAAAAAATAATAATAAAATATTAAATTGGATTTCATTGTGAAGGAATAACCTATACTGAAAAATTGATGTATGAGATTCTAAATTTCACATCTCCGAAAAATATGATATCATAATTCTATATGAATATATTCTATGCCACATTGTTTTAACCATCTATAATCTTGTGAGGAACCCTATTACAATTCAATGAATGTTTGAGTCCCATTGTTATTGTATTTTGTTATTTATCCATTCAGAATTAAAAATCATTTAGAACCATTTCCAATACACATAGTAAGATAATTATTAATTTTTTTATTGATTCAATCACTCCGTTAAACATTTACATACCCTTTTCTCACCCCATCTCCCAAAATGAAATTATAACCTCCATTACCTATAAAAATCAATATACAACAAGAAATAAACTATAAGAACATTTAAACCCCTCACAACTCTTCTAATATATTCCATATCATTCATCATAGTACACATCAAGAAAGGTATCTCAACATTAAATCCATCAAATCCAATCCCCAATCCAAAGTCTTCCTTTGAAAAAAACAATCCCAAAAATAAAATATCCCCAAAAACCCAAGTACCCAACCACCAAGTAACTGTAGGACAATAATATGATGGAACTGACACCCTAACCAGAATCTAGGCCACCAACTAATCCTGAACATACCCCTTCTTTTTTCTCACCCACTACATCTTACTACCCATATCCCTTTGATCCTTACTCACTTCCACCCTTAGTTGAACACTACTCCCAATACCAAATTCATAGTTAACTTAGTTTCACCACCACCACTGACTACCCATGGTTAAAGAAGATCCAAAATAAACATTAAGGAAATAAAGATGATCAAATATTCAGATTATATGCCATATATGCATGAAATACAATTTGATGGAGGATCATGGGGTGATGAATCTAGATTATATCATATCGGTGTGTATGATGGAATAAAAGGTAATGAATTTATATTTTATCTCAACATTGGAAATGAATATGGAGGATATAAAATTTAGGCAGGGTATACATTAATGGTTTTCTTAATTATATATGTTTATAATAGATATCACATTCTATAGTTAAGAGTTTATATAGGCAGAAACATATCCATATTTAAAGATTGATCCCACTTGAGACCATTTAGCTAGGATATATAGGTAATTTTATGTTTAAAACAAGATTTTAAATGATTATACAAATACCAAGAGAACCTAGATCAATTTATTCCTAATTAGGGTTATTCACTGGGCCATCACCGATGCCTAGATGGAAAATAGGTATTGTTATGGATGGTTAGCTAGCTAGATGTTATCATTCTTCATTAATCATGGATCATAATTTAAATTAACATGTAATAAGAAGTTAGACTATATATTTATGCGAGGAGGAAGAAGGATAATTGTACGGTGATTAGAGTAAATTTTATCACACACTTATTGAAGCATTTAAGAGTCTATCATTCATCACTACTACTATAATATCTTGGTAAGATTGAGACGGTTGGAGTCAATATATTATAAAATATGGGATTGTTCTGGAATGATAAAATAAGGTATGAGTTGGTTAAGGAGTATTCCAACTAGATGGAAAATGTTGAGGGTGATGACCACTAGCCACATGTGACTTCCCACCCTTGAACACCTCACACATCAAGAAAGTGTTTTATAGGAGCAGTAGCATAGACATCATCCCCATCCATTCAAAAATAGGAGTAGAATAAATATTTCTACTTGATATTTATGTATTTTTTAAGATACAACACCCCAAATTAGAGGGAATGAAGATAACTTTTGATCCTCTCTAGTTATACTATAAGTGCCCTCACCCATGCCATCCCCATATCAGCAGTCTTAGAAAAGACCAACCAATTTCATCCCTATTCTTAGGTATATCGCTGCACATCCCTCATCTTCCACCAATTAGAAGATAATACCATTGAAATATATTGAGAATAAATTTAAATGGTCACCTTATAGAACAATTCCGTCTGAAAAAATGACTCTCCAGTTGATGTTGTTCCTTGGGGATAAATACAATATTTGTACAATAGAATGTCTATGAAAATTTAGATGATACCCTCATTAAGGTACCATTTGTAGACCACAAAACCCCACTATAAAAACAGACTATCAATGAGTTATTTCTACCTCACCTGATGTTGAGTGTATCATTATTGATATAACAATACTAACCCATCCAAAGGCACATTCCAATAAATACCAACCATTTCTTCCTATAAAATAACCATTGATAAAACGCCCCTCTAATTTACATAGCAATCACTTCCACCCATCCATTAACAATACTAACTATCACAACTAACCATGCTTCATAGATTAGGAATATATTCCCTTGAGATTATGAACTTATGTGGGATAATCAGGTTGAGCATTTCTTTAGAGAATAATTGGGAGGCCAACATATATCTTCCTTGCCTTTCATTCATTTACAATCGGTATACCTTCAGAGTTGGGGTACTATAGAGGCTAATTGGGATATTTTACAACACATTAAAGAGACTTATGACTAAATATTTATGAATATTGTAAAATTAATGTTTACCCTGTTAATGTTCAGATATTTTTATTTGATTTTGAGTTTTTTTGGGACATCCATATAATCATGTGTGGAAAAATTTGATATCCTAAAAACAAGAATATAATTTTTACATTATTTCGAATTCATAATTTGATCAATTAATTCCAAGTGATTATATTTTTTATTGTTTTTATAGAAATAATATAATTAATGAGTTTTGAATTAATTGATAATTTTTAAAGAGATCCCAAAATTTTCAAGAACTAATGCACCACTCAGGTTGATTAAAATTACTTCACTCAAATTCACTTTGAGTGAAATAACTCATGAGTCATATAAAATAATTTTACTCCCTGATGATTAATGATATTAACTAGTTTTAATATAGAATATTATTAAAAAATATTTGTATGAAAAATATAGTCAAAATTTTATCCTAGTGACGATCTATTGGAAACTTCTACCCCATGCCATTATTAGAAGAATGAGAAGTAGAAAATGTTCCTCTTACTCCTTCAATAAACACATGAACACCAAAGAAAAACATTTATCAGAGTAGAACATTTGTTCTGAAATAAAAATTTGCACAATTATAATAGGCTTAGTGTAGTAAATCATGACAATAAAATAGGGGGAGTTGAAGAAGAGATATTTGGTGTTGGGTGGAATTATATGAGATCTATGGAGTGAGGCCGAAGCATACATGATCATGTAGTGGAGAAAATTCCCATCTCATCTCCCATGTGGTACATGGATACATAGCTTCCATAAAACAACCAAACCTCTCCTAGTCCCAATCATAGCTAACACCAAGAAAAAAATTAAGGATAATATGATAGAAGGATGATGTTCTGTGATAAGTAATTCCATAACATTATTAGGATGTGTAAAATGAATTTTAGGAGAATGTAAATGTATTTTTTATCATGGATTAGGTAGTTATAAAACAATACCAATAAATAACAAAAACATTTGAATAAGGTTAGGTTTATGTCTTTTTAACATCTTTATTTTACGTGGAGTTTCATGAAAGGACAAAACCCTAAGATTTCCACCCGCCCAAATCAATACACAATTCACCTACTACATCGAAACCCATTTGAGAGAAGCTTTAGTGAGATATAAACCACCCCCATTGATTTTGAAGTTTTCACAATGATCTCTAGGATAGATGATATTTTCAATGAAATATATTATTTCCAACAACATGACATAAACCCTTCTGACATGATATTGGTAGGCCAATGTATGGAATCCACGAGTTTTAATGCATCACACTGTATCGTAAATTCTACTCTTTTATTATGCGTTAAATTATAAATTTTCCTTAATCACAAAATATTATGAAAATATGGAGGAAAATTATATTATTGGAAGAAAAACTAGGGGGATACCTTTTGGGGATGAATTCTATATTTTTAGGATTACTTATACATATAGATTTGTACATATGGATTCAAATGATTGAATATTTAATAATTATTATGTTCTTATGATATTTTAATTAATTTTTCCACATTTATGTTCCTTACATATATTATATATAATTATCTACTCATGTGGGAGGACCATTTGATCAAGAGAGTGTAGTACCTTAAGGGATTGTTGACAGAGAGTAGGAGGGTGGTGCGAATTTCAGGTTATTTACTTCTATTATGAATAGCATGAATTGAATTGTTATCACATTGAGCCTAATTATTATCTCATCTCTTTGATTATTATCAAGAGAGTAACAACTAAGATATTAAAAACAATTCATCAGGGAATTATGGGATCTTTTGAGTTGTATTTATACATATTTTTCATTTGAGATCTAATATTAATATACTAATGTTTAATTATAATTATTTAAAAAAATTAAATTTAATAATTTTTAGATGTATTTAGTCATACCAAACAATTAATATTACCAATCTCAATAGTGTAAACTAGTAAATTTACCATGATATTCCATAAGATAATGAGATCGAGATTGTTTAAAACCACATCCTCTGAACTATATTCATTGTTTTTTTCTTAATGAAGGTTTTTTTCTATATATCATTTTTCATACATTTTCATTAAATTATGATCTTATTCTAAAATATAATTTAAATTATTTTCACATAAATTCTTAAAACAATGATGAGGAAAATTCAACTAGGTTGGGATCTAACTTTCATTCCTAGTTGATAAACCTCAGTGATTTCCATTTATATACCACACTTTTATAGTTTTATGCATTAGGTGAAGTGCATGTAAATACCAAAATCTGGCTAATGACCTTTGGAGGTTATAATTCTCTAGGGTGCATAAAAATCAATCCTTTAATAAATTATAAATTATTTAATGAGGTCTATCTAAAAATTTATCACAAAAAATTAATAAATAAATACAAGACATTACTTTGAAAATAATTCATGCAATAACAGGAACTAAATAATTTGTATATTGTTTGAATACATTAAAAATATATAATATATCATTTTATATGTAATAATACAATATTCTAGATGAAACATATTATTTAAAATTATATGTAAGAAGTGTACCATGTCATAAATTTGTTTAATATTTTATACCACATGATTTGCTATCACATATTGCAGTCCTTAACAAGACATATCAAAAAAGGAGCTATAAAACATATCACACCAAGCGATATGAGTGTTAATGAAGATAAGTAATTCAATATCTAATTTGAACTAATTACTCAATGAATTTACACATTCATTACATCAAATTAAACATTGTGAAATCATTTGTGAAACTATACAATAAACTCTTGGAAATAACTCTAATATATTTTGGATAAGATATGATATGAAATAACATTATATAAGAAAAAATAACATTATACCTAACTAAATATTAATTAAAAAAAATTATGTATATACCTACAAGATTCTTTTGTGGTAAAAATGATCATGATGTCAAAATTTATAATCAGAAGAAAAGACTGACCTTAAGAAAAGCATCAATCCTATTAAATCTATAAATGGACATGACATGATCTCCCCAAATCACATGCATCTTCATATATTTTCCAAAATATATATCTTTGTATATTATTCATAATCATATATTCGATTATTCTAAGACATTTATTATATCCAAGATACATGGAACATGATTGTATCCAATTCCATGATCATCCAGTCAAGATTTTCAATGTTATGATTTACCAAATATACATCACAATTCATTCATCCAAGTAGATATATACTAGACATGTCACTAAATTAGTTATATGTATAAAATTTCTCAATCTTACTCAACCAGGGGACCGAATGACATAATAGATAAAAATAAGGGAAAATATAATCTATATTAAGAAAAAATGACTAAGCGATCAAAAAAATACCAAACAAATCCTTGATTTACTCATCCTCTAGGATATATTAAGAAAAATAAAAAAATATAAAGATTCATATGTGTGTTACCTTATTAACATTAATTAAAAATGATTACTTTGAAAATATAAACCTAAATATATAAATGAATTGATGTATTAAATTTCATATTTTATACTGAATAGAGTCATTATAGATAATAAGTCACACTTGTATCTCATAAGTAAACATTATATCACCATAAAGTCCATAAATAATATTAGTTTTTACATATTTTTTCAACCATTATCTTTCCATGATGTCAATAATCTTTTGATACTAAGAAGTTTACCATATAAGGGTTCTTTATCATTTAAATATGATGTTATATAAATCACAAATGAATGAAATTCTATATAGAATTTTTTATTTTAATTTATGACAGATTTTTTATATTCTAAAGTTTTTCCTCAAATTGAATTCTTCATGAAATATATAATAGAAAAACTATTTATATATACTATATTACTACCGTATATTAATATGTAATGACATTAAATGTCCTAATGTTTTTTTGAATTTATTAGTTTTTTCATAGAAGTATATAAATCAATATGCCACACCATATATATCACTTTCTAAACTCCTAATGAATCATCATATCATCCCACCCAATAATCTCTTTAATGAGTTGGTATCTTATATAATTGTTTTGGATAATGGGGATATAATAATTTTTAAACCTTAGTACATTATAGATTGTCAAGTTTCAACCCTAAAATATATCAACCTCATTTACTAATGCTGCAGTTAAGTGATCTCTTCATGTCTACCTCAAATGTATTAATGGTCAATAATTTCCACTAATATATAAGACATATAAAATTTGAGGATTTTTCCCATGTACGTATAATGATAAATGTCCATAAGTCAACTGTAAGAAATTTATGAAATAGACATTCATATGTATGAAAAAATACATGTAACTACACATATGAGACACAAAATCCCTTAACTAGACAAAAAAATCAGTTATATACTATAATTTATAAAATGAAATACCCAAAACATAACACAAACCTTATTTTAAGTACACAACTAAAATAAACACCTTGACTGATAGATGCAGACTAATATTCCAAGAAACTTATGGTAAGAATCACATGGTACACACCTATAGATTGTGACCACTAGCTCCAAATCCATCGTGTACCTTTCAAAAAATGAAACCAATTGTAATTACATGAGTACATCACCACACAAGTGACTCTGTAGGGGAGAGTCTAATATCCATGTAGAACATCCCAATTTTTGATAAATAGAATTTTTAATCTTGAATATAAATAATAATAAAAAGACACCATAATATATTCTATCAATATAGTTGATAAATAAAAATGAGGTTAATATAATCCAAAACAAAATTATAAGGATATATAATCCATAAGTAGTCACAAGATATCATCCGAAAGACTCACTAATCCAAAAATGTATGTATGTTTTTAGGGATATACCTATATAATTATAGAACCATCATACCAAACACACTGTAAGAATCAATATGTAAATAATAATAAAATTTATATATAAATAAATATATTCATAAAAATTCACTTTTGATATATTAAAATAATATTAAAAAATTCCATGATAGAGAAAAAGATGATATAAAAAGTGATGGTCTATCCATAACAATGAGATCTATCCATGTTTAAGGTGATGGTAGATAATAGGACTAAAAAAATATTGGAGGCATCATTATCCCAATTAAAACTCTAGGCTAAGGATGAAAGGAAAAATTTGGAACATTTCAAAAGGATAATTTCAAAGTGGAAGAAAATAGAAGTAAAAAAGAAAAATAAATTCATAAACATTGATTCTACTAGAGTAACAGTTATTATGTAGTATCAATTCTAGATGAAAAATATGTTTGTCTTGGAATTAATATAATAGAGTTTTAATGTTGTATAAACATTGGGTTTTGGAAGCATTCTCCTTTTCAAAAAAAAATTTAATCAAAGTAACCTTTCTCCATGGAACCTTTTCTATATGTTAATAATGCAATGAATTCTACCATTATAGACCTCATAAACATATGCATATCAAAGGGTTAATAATCCTTCCTATAAATTAAAATTTTCTATCAATTTATAGTAAAACCCTCATTATAAATATAATCCCACTCACCATTTAAAAAATTCAAATAATTCATTACTAATGATGGTATTATTAGGTTATATGAATCATCAATATACAATTATACATATATCATTATGACAAATAAATCAACAATTTTTTGTTTTCTTTTAATAACATGGATGTGATAAATTTTTCTATTGGGGTTAATTATTTTCAATGACTATGAGATTAAACCAGATATTAATGGACAACTTTGGTGACTAAAACTAAGGGATGATGTGAAATATGATGGTCTACTATCCATACTGCTACAATGGTAGACATATTATAATAATGCGATTTAAAATCAATGTTGATATATTATGTGGTATAATCACTAGATTTAACTATAACTATCTCAAAATAGGATCATAAATTTGTTATAGAATACAAATTTTGGTTCAGAATCTTGATCATCACTTAATCATTCCTTTGACATTTGAAGATGATATTCTAGATGATTTGAAAAATATTCTGAACCACTACTGGTTGGATTAGTTATTATAAAAATCCTTTAGGATAAATTCAGATCTTATGATAAATAACTAATGTTAGAGACCCTATAACACTTCAATCATCTAAACCAACAAAAATTCCATCTACCAAATATTTTTCATTCGAAGAATTATACTTCCAGAGAAAAAGTATTCCTTGTCAAGAATTTAAGTAGGTGAACAATTTTCATTTCCTAAATCTATATTTAGAGTCCCTAAAATCAGATTTTAATGTTTGTCATAAGATAAATCAACAAAAAAATAACCAAGATAAATCACCTATAATTATATTACTTCTTTTAAAACCACATCTTAAACATAAAAATTGGATTCCCTAGTGGACCAAACTTTACAGAATTTATATATATAACCCCTATAGAGTGTAAATGTCATGAACCTAATATGGTCTCCATCAAAATTGGCACCAAATCCAGACCATGAAAACTCCCAAAGGTACTTCCCTATCCCCTCGAGTAAGCACATGTTCCCGAGTATCATAAAAAATGGTTTGGGGCCATTTACCTGAATTAGGATACCTAAAACAACAAAAAACAAACAATAAACAGAAATTGAAAATTCATGCCATACAAGCCATAATAAAAAAGTTAGAATGGACTACAAGGTTTTTAACTTGACAGAAGAGGTACCAAACTACAAAATTATTATAAAAAACAACCCAAAGACCACCACATGATAAGGGTTCATCACCCAATACCAATCTCAACAACACCGCACTAGGGAAGCAACTAGAAACCTGAATTATCGTCTCCAAAAGCCTTTCCCTTACCTGTATCAAACAAAACCAAGAATACTTACAAAAAAATGTATAATTATGGTGTTATACTAAGCCCAGTAGGATACCACCCAATTTCTCCACGCGACACACATTATAATATTGAAATATTTCAAGTGTCATAAACAAGAAATTGTAGCAATAATTTCTAATGGTGAAACTTTTAAATGAAGACAGTTTTCAATGTGGGTATACTTAAAGAATGGCTAAATTTAAATAAAACTTGTAAGTTACTGAATTTTTCATCCAAACAGATAATAATCCATTGATAAGTTCCAAATAGTCAATAACCACTCAACACAGGAACACCCCTAGGAACTAGATAGTTGTGAGCCCCAGGTACCTTGCATCTTAGTGTGAAAGTAACCAAAACAATATCCATTATCATACAAAATCCACTAGTAATAGAATCACCCATGAAGTATTGATCTCCATAATACTCATCATAATTTTTTTGTTCGTTTTTTCAACATATTACTTGTTATTCCAAATAGGGACAAAACTACCCCAGATCACTATCATTCCAGTGCACGCCCACCCATCTAGATACTCGGGTTTCACACTTTGTGCTCAAAAAAGATCCACAACCAACCAAATTCCCTTTACACATAAGAACACAAGTTATGGTAATACTCACTTAAAATATTAGCTGAACATGATTTTCAACATTTGAATAACTCCAATAAAAACATAGAATTTCCATAAAATAATTTGACAATTTATAACAAAATTTTGAACCTAAAATCCATTTAAAACCACTCTTTTAAAACCAAATGCATAAGAATATTAATTCAAAATTGAATTTCCTATTGTAAAAAAATTTCATAGAGTCACTCCATAAATTATATAACAACGCTAATTGGTACAACATGGAATGCACAAGTAAGAGACCCATTTTCACTCAATATTGGAACTAAAAATCAATCTCATAACAAATTCTGCCCAAAATATTATTCACACTAAAACAATGAATTTGGAACAAAAAAGATTATAAATACAGAATGAGTACTCATTCTATAATTCATAAACAAGTAATAACCTACCTTATATGTCAAAACCCTCAAATCCTAGTGTGGAACTTCAACCACACCACCGCCGCACCATAGGGGGGTGGAAAGGAAACTAAATCCACAATATTAAACCATGAAACTCAAAAAAAACTGAGGTAAAAATCCCTATATTATGAAAATTTGGGTCTTTAAGAAAAGTGAAAGAAACACTAAAGAAATGGAAGGAAAAAGTGAAGAATCTCACTTACTTGAGAAACATTGAATGAATTTTCCCAAATAAACTAGTAGTTGAATCTCCAAGTATCCAAAATTAATATAAAGGTTCTAATAAAGATGAGGAGGTCATGTTGGGGCTGAAATAAGGGATAAAAAGAAAAAAATGAATGATTTATGAAAGAATAATTTTACCTCTTCAAATATGAATGATTTGAAAAACCTTTATGAAGTTTCCCCTAATCCATGATGAAGATGAGCACCAAAGAGGAAAAATCAAACATGGAGGTGTGCCTTTGTTATTTGGTCTCGAGTTACAAATTGAATGAAACAAATATCAAAAAATTAATGAGATATAAATTAAATAAATTACTTTTTTAATGTTGAAATGGGATCATGGGTTGGCCCAATGCTTGAATAAATCACCAAAATCCTCCGTGATTATGAGTTCTATAGGGTACTAATGGATATGGTGGTTTTAATGGGTTAGGAGAGGCCAAGTGGTAAGTTTAATTGATGAAAAATGATAAAAAGTTAACGAGTTAAAAATAAATCTTTTTTTAAATCAGGAAACATGCTTACAAGTTGGCCCAAATCATAAAAACCCAACCATTCCTCCAAAAATGCAATGGAACCCACCGCAAACAAAGTAAGAACAGAGATTACATGGATAATGACCTTAAAAGAAGTAATTTATGTGACAATAAATCCCCTTAAGATATATATATCTATATTTATCTATCTATGTATGTATAATATCCTTACCTTATTTATATCATTGTTAGCCCATAGTCTGATTAGATCACTAAGAGGAGGAGGGGAAAACTGTTGATCTATTTTCATTTTTGAGTTATACCATTTAAACTCAACTACATGAACATTTGAAGGTTATCAATACAATAAATATAAACACTCATTATTCCATAATATATTTAAACGATGAAATAAAAATTCACATGATAATTACATGGTTCGTCTACCCATTCCTACTACTTTTCCTGTTGGTCAGCTCCTCCAAAATGGATTCACCACTATTTCAAAAATGAGTTACAACATATAATCCTTTCTGTTCTCACTACATATATAATCCAATTTAATATAATGTTATTCTACAAATACGATCCCATAAATAAATACTATATTACTCTATGTGTTTTCTCCTACAACATAAGGAAATTATGTCTGCCTCTATGAGTTGATGGAGTAGTAGATGTGAACACGTACTAAGATGAAAACATTAACAATGCTAGTATTAATAAATAATACATATCTTAAGATATATAAATGTTCCCAACCACATAAAATACTCTAATTCATTGATGATACCAAATAATTTATCTTATTCTTATCTTCTTAAAATAGGTTGTCTCAGACTCCCTTATAATTTTTCCTCTTACAGGTACTAACTCCCTTATAAAACTGTAGATTCTCTAAATATAATAGGATATCAAGTGGAAAATAAATATTCCACTTATAACACTATTATGGGAATTCAATAACCTCCCATAACTTCTCAATAACTATAATGTCACAATATTTGTAGTCAATTCATAACTAATTATTATCTCAATATTCTATCTTTTACATTGTGAAACAGTTCCATTTAATTCTATAAAATAACCACTCCTCGAAAAATTTTAATATCAATTTTATAATTTCTTAATATAGGGTCCCATTATTATTGAATTTTTGAATAGCCATTCATTCATCATTAGGAAAAAATTCTCTAAATTATGTGTGACTCCTACCAATATTCCCCCATTACATGATACTCCTAACCACCATGATGTGGTCAATGTAATCCCTAGGAGAAACTACCTACAAAAATACATCCCCTTGATCTATAGGCTAATTTCCTTTCACTCTAGAAATTAAAATTTCCATAATTCCAATTCCTCACAACATGGAGAACTAAAACTATTTGGGTATCACTATGTCTCACTGGTGGAACCTCAACTCGAATTTCTAAACTCTACGATATATATATAAAAGACCTTATATTTTTTACACACACCACAATATGATCCATGTTGTGGCCACCACCTTCTGAACATGTTTAACATCTTAATTGTCAACACATTAAATTAATTCACCATGGACTCTCTATTTCCATTTCGGCCTTCCCTATGTTATACAAGGAAACATCTCAACCCCCATGCCAAGTGCAATTACATTATCTTGGATGTTTTTTCCATGCCTTCAACTATTTCCACTCAAGACTTATATATTACCTTTTCGGGATTATATGAATCCACCAAAGGGATCACCGTGATGTGTACCCTTAATGATTGCCCATATAGGGAAATATCATCGAAAAATGCATTAGGCTCTTCCATAAACTACTCCAACATTCCTCTGTCAATACATATTAATATCATCAAATAAATTCTCTTATTTTCAAAAATATAATTCAATCCACTAAGATTCCTAATAATATCCCCATCTGTTTTTTGATTATACCTAAAGATCAAGTATCTTATAATACTAATATTGTTTATTCTCATTTCTTTTCTCCCTCATTAACAATTAATACAATATAAATAAGGTTTTTTTTCACACCATATATCTTCAAAAAAAAAATTCTACACACTATTGTCCACTATATGTAGAGATATGAAATCAAATGATTCTTATAGAAAATGTCCCTTAATTAATCCATTCTATGTGTTTGTGGGATAACCCTATGAATAAAATAAGACATATATTACCAAGGTTGTCTAAGATGTCCATAGAAACTCATCATGTGAAATGTTTCTCATGACCTTCTCATTTATAAAATTAGGTTATGTATGAAAATAATTCATTTAAAATTAATATTATACTTGAACACATCTAAAAAATAAATAAAAATATTTAATGTACCAGTCATGTAAATCCCCCTTTTCCCTTTCTAGTTAAACCAATTATCCCTTTTAATAAGTGAAAGTTACCATGCATGAAGCGAAATCCCTAAAAGATGGGATTTTTAAAATTTTCCACTGACGGTCGATATCATATCATCACCATCAACAAAACACTACCTAATTTCCTCCCAAGGATATGACATGAGGATGCTTAAGTAAAATGTCATAAACCAAAAATACCTCATTAGATCTAAATCTGTACTCGACGTCTTCTCTTCATCAGTGATCTATTCTCAAATAATCTGAAGCCAAATTCCACTATATCATCCACAAACACTTAAAAAATATATTGGAGTGATAATAGTTGAAATGTGGGTGATACCATGGAGATCTAATGACATCTTCTTTGACCCAATGATCACCACATTTCTTTTCTTACATTTCCTAGGAGTTTCATCGATCTATTTACTTGAATCTAGATCATCACTCTCTATGATGTACGAGAGAGAAGAAGATATAGATTGTGGAACTAAATTTTTCATAGGGAATCCCTCTCCTCCTCTCTTTATACTGTGTTTCTAATTACCCACAATTTTTTCTCCTTCCAAAATAATTAACACTATATAAACAATATATTATGACTAACATACTGAGTCATTATGATTATTATCACTTTTTTTGTAATATAATAAATATAGTACACGATAATAATTGAGCTATCAAATCGACTCATTATTCCTGAAAATATTAAATGAATATCAAATATTTTAAACTAATATCTATTTATATATTTTTTTTTCATACATTTAATTTAAAACTTGAAAATAAAATTTTAAAAATAAATTCAGTGCCAATTATTAACCTGAATAATAAAATATATTTATTACTTTTTTTATCGAATATATTTTTAAAAAACCCAAACCCCAATGATAAGGACCACCATGTCCAATATACCTATTCCACTAAATAGGGTAGATTCTTTAATATGCTATTGTGTATGCACTTATAGGCCCTTATCTT
Source organism: Viscum album (assembly GCA_963277665.1). Taxonomy (NCBI): domain Eukaryota; kingdom Viridiplantae; phylum Streptophyta; class Magnoliopsida; order Santalales; family Viscaceae; genus Viscum; species Viscum album. The sequence continues at coordinate 29,295,744 of OY728137.1, read as the reverse complement.
AACAGCAGTGATTATAATTCACGGGCCAAGAGCGAAATCTAGAAACCCATTATGACCCCTAAAGTGATAAGGATATACATAACAGTGATAACCATCATAAAAATATGCAATTTATAATATAATATATTTCTCTTTAATATCTCATAAAGAATAATGCACATCCTTGTCGTTATCCTTTTCATGATTTATTATTATTTTATCTAACAAGATGATTTTACCCTTTAATTACATGGAAATGGTCTTATGAAAGTACTTTCATCTTGATCAAGAATACCTAATATATATTAATTACTTTATAGGGAAGTGATAAATAATTTTTAACTATTCAACCAAGGCCATACCACCAATGATGCACCCCACACAAGCTACCTCTCCATGATTACATTAAAATAGTTTTTTCCTTGCATCAAAATAGAAGATCAAATGGAACACATTGGTAATGATATCAAGTCAAGAGACCATTACACATATTTTTAGATAGGAACATCCAATAACATCTGAAAATGTGGTGCTCCTATTGGAGGGTTTGTACTCATGATGTAACTACGAGAGATCACCAAGGGAAAACATCAGGTGACAATGTCAACATGCTTGTGTGCACCCAACACTTGATAGTCAAACATCTACTGTGTCCAATCAATATGATGTATTTAGACTATTTTACATATTTATATAATTAATGTTATATCATATCAAGGTTCTAATTATTGTATGTGATCTTCCATAACCTTTTGATATGATAATTAATCAATGGAAATTACCATTAAATAGTGGGTGCCAAAATTAATACACTATAATGATAAGTATAAATCATATATAACTAACTGTATACATGAACTGATAGTCAAAATTATTGTATAGTTGTGTCTAGGGAAACCACTATTACAACAATCCCACATTCACTAGATCCAAATTTATAACCATACATTTTTACTCTCAGATTATTTTGTTACCATTTTTACTAATTCACGTCTTTAGTTGTTGGGACTTCCATGATTCCGCCACGTGTCTATTCAGCAATTTGCGACCTCCCCTCCATGAGAAACAATTCTCAAGAGATATATGCCTCGGGTGTATTCATTTTTGTCATCTATCGAAATTTGACATATTTTCCAGTAAGAATATCATAATTTATATTGTGATAATGCCTTACTTACTTGGTGCAATTCCAAGAACTATAACAAATCATTGTTTTTAACTACTTCTTAGCTTCCTCAAAAGCTGCAACATTCTCAATAATTGAAGCTATAGTTAACAATGAATTGTATTATATTTTTTTCACTCAACACCTTAGTCTTATTGTAATATTAGATCCCATGGATATAAGGTAGACTAGTTTATATCCCCTGAAATCTAGTATCCTTTCTTCTCCACTTACCAAGTGCATATATTTTGTAATTTCCAATGTACAATCAGATTGTTCTGACTGTTTCACTTTTTGTTCTTATAGATATAATTTATATTTTTTTAATATAAAGTATATGCTGTAAATATTATTTTTTGTAAAATTTTTCTTGAATTGTTTAAAACTTGTAATTTTCATTATAGTGTCATTATATGTACAGTTAAATAGGTCTTTGAAACCATTATATCTAGATCTGTAACTCCTTTTCACTAGAACATAGGTTTTTACAATAATTCAATCACTGGAAAATAGATTATTTCATTCTAGACTTAATAAACTCAAAGACCAATAGGTATTTCCAAATGTAACCAAACATATTAAACTTGGAAAATAATTTCTCTCTTACTATCCAATGGAAGAAAAATAGAAAAAATATATTCCAAATTAATATTCTACGATCTCATTGCATAATTCAATCCAAAAATAGATTTCTATAACATACATCCTTTACTAACATTATTTTATGTGACTATCCCATTCTATTTCTATCATATATAAACCTTCCACAATTTTTGGTCATGATATCCAAACATCAACAAAAATTTCATAGAAAATAAATATCATATAAAAAATTTTAATATATTTAGGCATAATAACTTGGTATCACCAATAAAGCCTTATTGGTACCACACTTATACAATCCATATATAATCTCATTTGAATACCTACTATAGTATTCATAATTATAATCCCCTTTAGAGTTTGATACACGGAATCCATTATTTAATTTTAATAGGTCTTTTCAATCTTTGCTAACATCCATGTACTGCATACTTATATGAATTAATATCCTCAATGAATAATGTTCCATTGGATTTGATGAATATTAAACCATAACTCTGATTTTAACCATCCTACATATCATATATCTCTAGAACATTCCTGTTCCACATGAACTTGTGGAGCTAGTTCCTATGGAAAATATTTTTTCATCTTAGGATTTAACTAAACCTAAGTCAATATGGGTCCCAATGTATTTAATAGTGATGTGTACCCTTTTGTAGAAAGTTATTATATTACTTTACTAAAACATTTTGTATTTTAGTGATTTATGTAATATCCTATAAAACCATTAGGACAAATACTTAGATTCAAAACGTGTTTACCTATTTGAAAGTTTGTTTTTATCCTAAAAAATTCATTGAATCTAAAAACATTTCTTATGCCATAATGGATTTCCATCATAATAAAATTGTTATGATATCCATTAATCAGTATAGATGGAATGTGGTTATGGGATATCTTTATTATTTGCAAAGTACGACATGAGATATAACATAAGATTGTACAAGTTGAACCAGGGATACTATTTACATCGTAACACTACTGTATAAAATATGCATTTAAGAATTACTCGACACCAATTTTTTTAATAAATATTATCATATAATAATTCATCATTGATCCTCCTCACTACTATCAATTCCATGATATAGATATGGTAATGTGAATTTAATAATTTCTCCATGCTATATTATATTGATCGATGATTGATTGGCTAAGATATTGTTTGTCATGATGGCCCGATGCAACTCAAATCCTATATCCAAGAATTTTTCATACTTTAATTTAAAATCATTTATGAATCAATGGAATATAATATAGTATTTTACCACTAGCTTACACATAGAATAGTTCACTCTGATTTGTGGAACTGTTTCTAATATTCTGGTGGGAAATCATTATTTATGTAGTTTTTTCTTCCAAAACTAAGAACATACCATGAAAATACATATGGTGTTTATCTCAAACAGGTATAAATACCATACTAGGGATATCCTAGATGTGGACTTTTATTTTTTCTTGAAAAATATTTATCTTTCCAAAAAGTGGAATATGAGTCTAATAATTTATATTCATTAGGTAGTTCCCATGATTCAAGTAACGCTGAAAAATTAATTGATCATTAAACACCACAAACAACAGTAATTCTTAAACCTATAATAATTTCTCTTAATGTAAAAAAGGAAACTTGAGATAATTGTTTTGGTCATACTCAATAAAATTTCTACAACAATCATTAACTCGGAAATATAGATGTCCTGTACTTCTAAACATTAACATAGGTATCACCTTTTTCTATCGCTTAGGGAATACAATTGACTTATTGTAACATTTATATACATACTTTGTTACAATATTTAATTACATTAATTTGAAAGGAATGATGTATTTGAAAAATAGGAATTAATATTTAAATATTACTTTTGAGTGAGGAATATTCCCAAAGGAGAAGTGATAACATTCTTCTTTAATTCAATTTATTGCGATTAAACATCCATAGTTTTATTTCATGATATGAAAATAATGTGACCACCACTTATCATCCAACCTATTTTATTGAGTGCATTAAAAATGTGCTTTTGGGATTACTTACCATTTTCATTTTATCCTTGTCATTCAATTTTTTCATTATATAAATTAATGATTAAACTATCTTTACATTCTTTTTTTACATAGAGAAGATTACCAAAATAGGTAATGAAGAAATTAATCAAAATTTTCATTTTTGTAACCGAAAACGAGTCTGAAGTAAGTGGATGAAAATGATATGATAAAGGGATCCATTAAAATAGTGTGATCTATCTCTCAATATACACATGTCAGTGTAACAATCTCCTTACTCATATCATTCTTCACATTCTCCTTGAAAACTACTTGGATATGAGACTACATGTGTAATCATCCATATCCCAAGGTAGTGATAAAAAATAACATCAAGAATTGATGATTAAAATATGAAATATCCATTATATGACTTATACATTAGTCTCCTATAATATATTTTTACTCCCACACTTCCTAATGAAATTCAATAGGTATTGGGGACACTAGCACCAAGAATTTCCGTACCATAGTATTGTGTACAAGCACCTATAATACAGTTAGAATATCATTCAAAGGAGGAAATTAACTTTTTATATTTTATATCAACTCATTAATATTGGTATAACTTTCTATATTTTTACAAAATTAAAATTATTTAATATTAGTACATTTATTCTGATTATCATTTTAGACATTTGGACTAATTAATTTAATCATTAAATTTCTCCCACAGTTTTATATAATTGTAGGAACCATATATGATAGAATAAAAATTATCTATAAATTGATAATTCTTGTGGAAAAGATCATTTAACCACCCCTCATAGACTATAATTTATGACTATGACACTACTCGTAGTTTTTAAGGTAGGTGTTTGACTGACCAACCACATTAACTTATGGTGCCTTGATCCGTTGAATGATGTCCAACCTTCTAAAATCATAACATGATTTACTCAATGATTTTCTATTAAGAGAAATGAAGTTATATATGGATAATACTTACCTAAAATTTATTTAAGTCAACCCACCACTCTCATAAAAACTCCCAGGTAGTAAGAGGCAGCCTCACCTATGGAAAGACGAGCACACCAAACACTATATTTTTTCAAAATGAAAATGATGGAAGGAAGTTAAAATTAAATTTTTTTTATTGTTTTTTAATGTGATAAAAGAAAAAAAAATTGTTTAATAATCATTTATTATATGATCACACTCACAAAAGACTATGAAATAAATAAGAAATGTATGTATCACGTCACATCTTCATTTTATCTTTGAATGCGTTTTTATTTCTCTATGTGATCGTTTGTAAACATAAATTCAAAAAATAATATAACATGAAAAAACAAAATTACAGTGTGATCATGAGATGATACTGGTGGATAATCTATTGAGTTAATAATGTATAAACCAAGACTATATGGGTAATAAATCGAGTCGCATCGCTTGCGACTTGAATTATAGTGCCCTCTCAACCAATGTGTCAAACTCTTGCGAGTTCATCGCCACAACTAGGTGCAAAGTGAATCACTTCTTATCATTATCATTATACAATAATACTCACATGTATATTATGTGGACTCAGTATTATAAAATAATACTCAATCAAAATGGACATTCAGACCCTTATACATATAATGATGCTTGGATGACATGCATACCACCATTGATTACACAATGATTTACAAATAACCATTGAAATAAATTAATAAAAAAATTAAACATTCACCAGAAATATATTTTTATATCAATGGCTGTTTATTAGTCTTATATGCATTAAACTAAAATATATAAATTAAATTCAGAATTTAAAAAAATTTATCTTAAATTTAAATTATTTTCGAAGGTTCATTATTGAATTAAAATTTACACCTATTTTAATTTAATAATTTTACCATCTCATCCAAATAATTAATTATTTTTTGAAAAAAAACTATGCTAATTAATCACCAAAAATAAATTAATTTATCCTTTACTATTTAAACATTAAAAAACAAATAATTAATTTAATTTAGAAACCAAATCAGAGTAAATAATTTAATTAATTTTGATTAATTAAACATAATACGAACATCAAATATTTGAGGAGATCCTGTGAAGAGCTATTAATGACCATGAATGCCAGACTAGACTCGTACATAGTTAGGTAAACCCACCTGTACCCATTTGGGGGTGATCTGAGTCTATGTAGATTGGGGCATCGTTGTAGTCTGATGTCGGATTCGCCAAATCTGGGCTGGATGAATGGTCTGGGTACCGGTAGGAATTGTGATGGATGGGTGATGATTTTCTCTGGTAAGTATTGTGAAATGAGTAGATGGTCGCTATAGAGAGTAGAGGTAAACCATGGGTTCACCCTTAATGTGGTGTAAGGCCGAGGAGGAGACGCGACGCGGGGTTCCATTGTCTATGCATGTGGTGAAAGGAAGCAGCTAGATAGGGTAGAGCCCAATGTGGGAGGTAGCATGGTGGCATGTGGGACAAGTTGGGAGGTACCCAAATGGACATGGAGGACGAAATGGTACCTAGATAGTCCTTCCCAAATGAAGGAAACACTATGTGGGTCCAGTTGGTGCAGCTTCGCCAGATCTAGCTTGTTTAGATAGGGAGATAACCTAGGTGGTAGCGACAGAGAAGGAACTAGCCAGTGGCATGGGATCACATAGGTCGGTTGACTCTATGGAAGCACTGAGCTATGAGGGAACCATCAAAGTGGAGTTTTTTCGCAAGGTATAACTCACTGAAGTAGTGTCACCAGTGTTGCGTTAGCTATAAGGAATGGACCAGGGGGAGAAGTCAATAGTCAGGAAGAGGGAAGACCAAGGAGATGGAGTCAGTGGTTGACTGGTGCATAGAGGATGGCCCATGTAGGGAGGGAACCAAAAATGTGGTCTTGACCATGTGTAAATATCTTCCAAAAGATGACATGTTTTCTGGTTTTTTAATAAGCTTCTCCCCAGGTGGTGAAAAACATAAATTTAATTATTTATTTTAATTCTTAATTTTGATTTCATGCTGACTAGGTAAGACACCCCTTTTAAAAAAATTTGACTGGCTATGTTATAGACCTTAGAATAATAATAATAATAATAATAATAATAATAATAGTAGTAGTTTTCACCTAATCAGAAAACATTATTATGGTGATACTAAATTTGGCTGGTGATTTGCTTCATTGGTAAGGGCATCATCATATTATAAAATATATATTAATTTTTTTTCATCAAAATTAACCCAAAAATAGAAATTTCAATCCATATTTAAAACTTCATCCAATGTTGGATGCAATTTCTATCAGTGGCATTAAAACGATAATGACATGCTTTATAAATTAATTGAAATTTAATTTTTGTGTGGCTCAAAATCATCTCGTGCCTACTCTAATATCAATTTAAAGGCACTAGGCATGCAAAAGAAGCCTCAAAAGATGAATTTTTAAACTATTTCTACCGATGATCGATATGATATCGTTTTTAGTGGATAAATGATACCCAATTAACTTCTAAGGATATCACGTGAGGCATTTTAAGGGAAAAATAATAAAACAAAATTACCAGGTTAGATCTGAATCTGTACTCGATGTTTTCTCATCATTAGAGATAACTACTCAAGGAATCTGAAGATTATGTCCTCTATATTTTTCAAACATTCTTTATAAATATATGAGAGCACTAATCTTTGAAATCTACTTGTCAGTACAGAGTTCCAATAACACCATTGACGATCCTACAATCACCACATCATCTTGCTTGCGATGCATGAAAGTAGGCTCTATCCAACGACTTGTATCCAGAGCCTCTCTCTCTAAAACATGGGATAGAGAATAAGATAGAGAGATAGTGGTAGTGAATAGTTCATGGTGAATCCATCCACTCCTCTATTTATAGTTTGTTTTTGATTATGCAGAATTGCCTCTTGGGACCCCGGATAATGAACACACTATAAACGATAGATTTTGAAAAATATACAAAATCATAAATATTATTATCAATTTATTATGATAAAACCATTACGTTACATTATAATAATTGATCAATAAAATTGACTCATCGTTCCCATAAATATTAAATGAACCTCAAATATTTTAAATTAATATTCATTCAATTAATATTTTTTATGTATTTACTTTAAAACTAGTAAATAAATTTAAAATAATAATTCAATGAAAATTATACTTAACTTTAATAATTTGAATTTATTTATTACAGTGGTGATTGTATATATTTGGAAAAAAATCAGACCCAAAAGGTGGGGAAAACCATGTCCAACATACCTATTGCACTGAACATGGAATATTCTTGAATGCACTATTATGTGTATCGCTCTAGTCCCTTATCTTGATAGTAGTGAATAATATATACAGAACAAGAGTAAGATATAGACTCCCATCGTGGAACCTAAATAGATAATTATAGTCATAGAAATTACCAAAAACTTATAAACACACAATGTGTAATATAATTTATTTTCCTTTAATATCTCATAAAGCAGGATGCACACCCATGTCATTGTCCTTTGCTTGACTTATTATTTGTTGATATAACAATTTGGATATACCCTCGACTTACCAGGCTATGGTATTTTGACGGTACCATCATCAAGATCAACTAGTCATAAGATATATTTCTTCTATAACAGGAAGTAAAAAATCATATCTTCATCATTCAACAAATTCCATACCCACAATGACACTCCCAACACAAGATACCTCACCAAAATATCATTAGCTTGGATTTTCCATGCATTAAAGTACCAAGTCAAATGTAACACATTATTAATAATCTCATGTTGAGAAACCGTAAAAAAATGTATGCTTATATAGACATCCAATTATAGCTGAATCATGTGGTGTTCTTATTGGTAGGTCTATCTTAGTGATCCCACTACTAGAGATCACCATGTGCGAACTTCATGGGAATAAGTGTCAATGATTATTATCCCCTAGTACCTAATATTAAAACATCTATTGTGTCCAGTCCGTATAATGTTTCTAGACCATATGACATATTTATAAGATTCATGTCATAGTAACTTGGGGTTCTCATTATAGCCTAGGATCTACTATAACCTTTTGCTACAACAGTTAATCTATGAAAAATACCATTAAATAGCGAATGAAAAATTTCTACACTATAATGGTAAGAATTCATCAAGTATAAACAACTATATACATGAAATACTAATCAAAATTCCTACATATTTGTGTATAGGGAACCAATTATTCCAAAAATATGTTCATTCAACACAATCATAACTAAGGGATACGTGTGTTCTATTTTTAATCCTCAATCATATAGTTTCAAAAGCTATTTAAAATTCTATATTTTCTAAAATATATGTTTCGATAATTTTCCTCCTCATGTAAGACCCCCCTTAAGTGATTAAGTCTTATCTTATTCATCATCATAAATACACCATGTATAATTGATCATCGTTTCTATCTAAAAGTGAAAAATTGATCTTTTCCCATAGTTCTCAATGAGTTAGCACAAATAAATAAGAAAAACAGGTGTTACGGGGGACCACATTAAACATTATAGGAAATAATCCGGATGTGTGTTTCCTATCACCCTAGGACACTATTTCTTTCCAATATCATCTTATTTTTATGAAATCATTATCCTTAACAGGTTATTTTTATTGAGTTTTTCCTTTCTAATATTCATTATTTGAATCAATTTTATTTACATTTGTTCATAGGATCTCTGGATTTATTAATGTATTCACTCACATTTTCTCACAATCCTCCCTAGTTTTCTTTCTACTTCCTTGGTGTCAACTTATTGAACCGACATGAAAATATTTTGTTTTCACACCTTCCTTAACACCAATAATAACCCATAAATTGATATCTTCAATATTGATTTAATATTTTTCTAGAATTATGTTATTGATTTACTCCATGAGATATATTTTATATATGGGGGTCTTTATTTTAGGAAATATATTATTCCTTTGGTATGAAATAGTTTATCTCATTCTCTTTTATTCAGACATGTTTATAAATAGTTTTAGAAAATATATTTTTTTCAAAGGATGATCTATTTTTGGAAAGATTAAAAATAGTTTTACACTGCCTATTAAATTTTTTAATCCCCCCCGCATGTAAATATTCATCTTTAAAAATATTTTAGTTTTTAAAATATTCTCTAGGTCTATTCAACTCATGTTTAAAAGTGATACTTATTTCATGTATCTCAAATAACTATTCAACTTTTTGATTAAATTACTTTTCAATATTATAATTACTATTTTCCTATTCATTAATTTTTAACTTTTGTATCTTGAAGCCATCAATATGGGTTGGTGATTTTTTAACCATTCGATCCTTTCAATCACTATTATTTTTTTCTCCTTTAGCCCCATATTTTTTCTTTCATGATTTTGGCAAAATTTTCAATATATTATTTCAATATATCTTTCAATTCCCACTCATGTTCTATTCTTTCTTCCCTCTTCTCTATAATCATTATTTACTGACATCTCAAAATTTTTCTTCACATGTGTAAAGATGATGAATTGTTTTATGGAATTACTAGGAGAGTCATAATTATTACCAAAATGATTATTATTTTGGCATTGTAATATTTCTTTTTCTTCTTATCTTCATTAATCCATTGGGGGTTTATTTTTCCACATCGGATTCAGATTTCTCGGCCTACTTCATTAGGAGTTGTTTTTCAATATGAAAAATATCATTGACATCAAAACATATAATAATTTTTTTTACAGTTTTCTCTCCATTTTAACTTGATGAATATCCTTAATAAGTGAGCTATAATCTTGTTGAGATTATCATCATCCTCAACATCGGAATCACTAAATTCTTTAGTCACACTGCATTTTCCTTTTCTCGTGTTTTCAATATCTATCAGAACATTTTTTAAATCTAGATCCTACATCATTTTTAAAAATAATAATATTATTATGGATTTAGTCTAATAAAATGATTTTTTGATCATCCATACATGATAATTTTAGATCAAACCAATTTTTAAAGTTCTTTATAATATATAATGTTCTGAAATTAGAGACATTGTAAAATTGATGTTTTGTTTGAAAAATTGTGTCACATTATGCATCAAATGAAAATGATCCATGAAATATTATGAAATCATTATTTATAAATTGATAATAAAATATAATATGGGGAATAATTAAATTTTATTACCTTTGGAAGAAAGATAATTAAGGTTGTTGAACATTAATAATAGTTCATTTCAATAAAACTTGTTTTCTTTATATTATTTATTTTATTTTAAAATATTAATTTACAATTTTTTAACTTAAATTTTATAAAATAACATTATATTTTTAATTCTCCACATCAAAATTGACATTTTAGGGATTTTATATTTTTATAAAAGGTTTATTTTTAGTTAGAAAATATGTTTTTTGTGAAAATTATAATTTTTATGATTTTATACTTTTTCAAGAATATCCTATAATATTAAAAAAACATTAAAAAAATGAAATTTTTATTAAATATTTAAAATTAATAATTTTTAAAAAATTCAGTTAAATTATAAATACCATTTCCACAATTTTTACAACTAAAATAAAATGTTTTTTAACAATTTTTTTCGGGTCATTTATTTTAATAATATGATTTGATGGTGAAATTTGGCTTTGTATTGATTGGAAATCAATACAATATTTATTTTTAATTATAAAAAAAACAATTTACATCCTAAAAATAAATGTCATTAATAATATTATATTGTACATATATTTTTAACATTAATAACACGCTTTTTACAAGAAACAAATTTCTACTTGTTATTTGTGTTTTTTTTTCAAAATTATCAATTCAAACGATTAAAAACATTATTTTTTTAAAATTATTCAAAAAATAATAATAACTCAGAATGTTTATATTATGTAAAAGGTAAAATGGTAACCAATTTCAGTAATATTAAGTACTATGGATAATAAGTAATTACTATAGTAAAATTAAATTTTGGTAAAAGTTAAAAATGTTAGAATAAAAAGACAAAAAACTCTCAAGTTTCCCCAAAAAATGCGTGTATGTGGATAATATCAATCCACACACACTTTCTTTCAACCTTTATTCCATTTTGGAGCCCATTTGATTTAAATAGTAACATTTCATTAATGAAAATGTAATGTTTACATCCAAAACTACCATTCTCTTTACTTATAAAAAGGTAACACTTACCCCAATTCTAGACTCACCACCCCTTTAAATGTATCAATAAAAAACTTCCGAAGGACTCCTTCTAGTACCCTCTCCCAAATCCATTATATTTGTTTCACCTTTATTCTACACAATTCCATCATTTTCAAAAATATTTCCATGATTAAAATTTAGTCTTCTAATAACGATTGGGAATATTTTAGTAAATGAAAAATTTTGGTAAGGATATTTACTCTAAAATATTTCAATTTAAGACATGTTTTTTTATTCACCTAATTATTTCTAACTAGTGTATATTAATCTAAATTGATATATTATATAATGAAATAGTAATTATTATTTGAAATTGGTGTTTAATAAAAAACTATACATTGTTCAAGTGGTTTTGAGTTAAACACTCCTCAAATTGTAATGTTTTTTCATGAAATAAATATTTTACATTTCTCATAATAACTTCTCTTTAACTATTATCTTTTAATATTTTTATATTATAACCTATAATGATGTTAAGTTGTGTTTACAAATTCCTTTCTTGGTAAATTATATTTCACACCAAAGTCTTCAACCTTAACGATTCTATTTTTAAGAGAAAATTAATTTTTGTTAAGAATAAATACCATCTTATTAAATAATGATTTCCCCTCACTGTCTATTATTTTTCATCGAAATGTTTTTATCCTTTTTCATTGGAAACCTATTTATTTGTTATCTAATCCAACCATCATATTTCAATTTTTCACATTCTAATATGATGGGGTTTTACTCATTTATGATATGGGGTTTTAATAAGGTTATTAAATTGTTCAAAAGGTTTTCCCGTCCTTTCAAAATTGAGGTTTTTATTATCAAATACACATTAATGTTTAATATTCCTTATATATTTTCAAAGATCAATTCATTATTTTTAAATGTAAATGATTTTAATGTGATTTCACTCAACCATTTTAAAAAAATCACTTTTCAAAGTGACTATAATTGATTCTTTTATGACATTGATAAACACATTTTTTTAAATAATAAGTGCTTACAATTTCATCACCATTTTCCAATATAAATATAACGAATTTATTTATTTGTAAATTATTATTGATGAATAACCAGGTAAATGTTAATATGAAACACTCTATTGGGATGATTGAATTTTTTGTATCAACCATTTATATGTTTGAGGTAAATTTATGTGATACCATAATGATGTTTTGTGAAAAATATTTTTATTTTCTTTAGGTTCTTTTTGATATGAGAACTGAATCCCATTTCTTTTCACGTGCAATTTCATGATATGGATAATTATTTCCATCTTATGGACATCATATATATGGATGATTATGGGTTGGGTAATAAATTTCCATCAAATGAATTGAGTAGGATTTTATATAACACGAGATGATGAAATGTTGAATGAATGAGTTATGGGAAGATTTGTTCAAAATATTGTTTTGTAAATGAGAAGTAGGAAGATCTGTTTAGAAGATTTTTGTGTGAATTAGATACATAGGGCATTTCTCATAAGTTTGTTGTGTGAATGAGATGTCGGAATATTATTTCACAAGTTGTTATGTAAATGAGATATGAGAATATTTGTTCACCAGTCATTGTACAAACATGATTTGATAAGCCTTGTCACAAGATTTTTTATACCTATGTTAGTGACATAATTTCTTTATACTATGATTCTATGGAATTCCATATTTTCACATGCATATGATTATTCTTCTTAATGCATGTTTAATGTTTCATGATTCCACACACATTTTAAATTTTATTTTTTTGTTCATTTTAAATTTTATATCCTTCTATAAAGACTTATAGATAATTCTTATTACTCTATTTTTATTATAATAATAATTTTTTCCCCTACCCATGTCTTATCATACACTTATGATCTTACCCTTGAAGGCATGTTGATACGTTTTCCCTTACTTATCATTTTAGATCACCAATTTCTTATGTTTTCCATTCCCTTTGTAACATACTAAGTATGTAATGAATAATATATATTATTATCTATGTCTATTTATGAATTAGATAGTGTTTTAGAGTCTTAAAATGAGAATAAATCCAATCTTAAGCATTGAATACACTAATATTTTTAAAAGATTGTTTTAGTTCCTTTTAATGGAAACCATTTTTAAATAAAACTTTTGACAATTTTATAAGCTCTATTTGTAAAAATAAACTTATTATTTATTATTGGGACATTGAAATTTACATTCGATAATTTTTTGGTATTTTTCTGACAATGTTCATTTTTTAATGAATAGTGGAAAATACATCATTTTACATCAAAAATGCCTTTCATCTAATTTAATTATATGGTTAGATTAACTGTTTAATTGGTTTTAAAGTGTAAATATAATATATTTTTACCATGTAATCCAATGGGGGTTATTGGGATTAATTTCACTTTGGATTTGGGCATAAACAGGTGCCAAACTTTTCATAGATATTGTTTCAAAAAAACCCGCTATTTGTTTTGACAACGAGAATTATATTTAAATTAATTATTGCAATTTATATGTTTGGAATTTGGTAAAATGGATTCCATATTTGGAATCAGAAGTACCAAATTATTTAATTAATATTCTTCTGTTTTTTGACATTATGAATAGTAACGACGGTAATTATCTTTAATTATCGTGATTAATTAATAATCGGGTAGTTAAGGATAATAAAATAATATCATAATAATAAAAAATAATCACAACATGTGTCCTAATTCTACTGGTTGTCTCATGGCCGACCATGGAATGCCTTGTGCCAAACATGGGGACCCCATGGAATCACTTTTGTGTGAAAGTGACTTTTTATCCTTTTATTTTTAAAGAAAGTTAAATGTAACAAAGAATGTATCACCTGAGTAAACTTTTTTTATTTTCTCCTACATAAATTATCTATTTGAATATAAATAGTCATTGGAAAGCTTAAAATCTTTCCTACATCATAGTATTTTTTTTAAATTTTTAGTCATTAAATAAATTAAATTATTTATGACATCATGATGATGCAGCGATTACCTCATTAATGAATAATTTAAATAAAATGAAAAGATAATGTATAATAAAAGACTAAAACTTGTCAAAGACCTATTTTATGAGTATATTTTGAACCCTTATCACCTTATACTAGAAATAAATCAATTTGGGACCTTTAAAAGCCGAAACTCATTTGAAAATAAAGTAATATTTTATACCGTTCCAAGAGTGCCCCTCCTCTCCTATTATAAAAGGCCCCCACCTCTACCACCTTAACCACACCTATAATGCCTTTGCCTCAGCCAAACCCTACCCATGTTGTCTCTCCACAACCCTATATTACACCTAGAAGCTACACATTGGGATGAAGTCTTCCCAATGAAGCCTTTGAGCTCAAATAAAAAAGAGTTACCCGATTTTAAGGTAATGTCTTCACTTGTGTTCTTTTGTTTTATTTTTCTTCTCCAACCCCCTAAACACTTTTTATTAATTTATTTTGTAATAAATACAGTATTTTAAATATACTAGGATGTTTTTATAAGAATAATTCTAGATAAAATTACACACACCTACATCTAATGGTTAAAGAACATACTGTTTCTGTGGATGGAGAATTTCTGCCTCATGAAACGATGATTGTTCAATACTCATATAACACCATAAAAGGTAGCCATTAATATGTAAATATATTTATATAAGATATATAATATGTTTATTTTATACTAAAGCCTCTGTATTTTTCATTTATGGCATAAATTTATGGTTTCCATTATGGGTAAACGTGATATCTTCATTTTAGGAGGTGCGGACTACCGCCCCCTCAAAGTGATTTGATTCGTTAATACCATATGTGGTACGTATAAAGGATAGATTTAGAGCTATAATATATTATATTATACTGTAATTATAATATACCTCTATATAATTATTATTTCTTTCCATTAAATTATGATATTGAAATGAAAGTAGCGTTCATGCATACGTACGGCTTACCATCTCCATGAACGGTGCATTTCATTTCTTATTCCCAAATGTAATGTAATATTATAAGTACATATATATAATGGATATATATGATGGATGATACATCTAAATGATGAATATAATTCTTGAATTAAAATATACATATCTCTCATTTAGTTTTAATTCCATTTGTATGACATAGAAATGAAAGTAGCGTTCATGCGTACGTACAGCTTACCATCTCCATGAATGGTGCATTTCATTCCTTACCTCTAATTTATTATGTAATATTATAAATGAATATATATACTGGATATATATGATATATGGAATCTACATCATGAATATCATTCTTGAGATAATAGATATTTGACTACGTGAACAACTTTAAAATATAAGAAGTTCACTTTTGACTCAAGTACCAAATATTGAAAAAACGACTGTTATTAACTTAAATGATTACATAATGTTCATAACATGATAATAAGTGATATAAAAGGACTAATGAACTTGAAGAATGTCATTAATCAAGTTTAAATTAACTCAAGTTTATTATTCAGGACATTAAAGAACGATCGAGTGAAGTCAGACCTGAGGTATGGGACTTCGTCTCAATCTCCTTTCATTGAGGCATATTTTGTTTTATAAACAACCTTCTTTTATATCGTGTATAAACCCCATTGACTTTTACATTTATCCAAAAGGAATATTTTTATATGAATCATTTTACTAAATGACAAAAGGGAATGTTTTTGTCGTACTTATGTGGCGACAACGACTTCTCTACCGTCGTGACCATTATTTGAGTTTCGGATTCCTCTATAAGCCTTACCTTTTTTTAAATTAATAATAAATACCATTTTTTTCTTTTCTATTATTTTGGTATTGAAAATGGTTTTTATAATTTTTTTATTATATCAATGTGTTGTATTGATATCTTGTGATCGAAATGTGGAAATGTTATGTTTCCATTATGCATGTTTTATGTGATACGATTATGTTATGGTTCTTGGGAATTGTTATGAAGATGGGTGGTTCCATGATAAAATAAGGGCCGGTGAGCCCGATATAGCTCTCCAATGCATTGGGTAACACGAAGGGGTTAAACGATAAGGTTTCTCCGAAGCGATTTAGGGAATATACTATGATGGGTATTCCAAACGTAACCAAGAGGGATACTCTCTACATAAGAATGTTATGAATGCCTCAAGTTACCTTTATGTCTTATGATTTATATGTCTTATTCATGATTTTATGAGGTATGTTAAAGTGATTATGTTTTATGAGTAAAGTATGATTTCATTGATTCTTACGTATACATGTACTCATGTTTCCTTTCCATATTTTTATATCCCTTATTGAGCTTTTTATGCTCATACCATGTTTTTGAAATGTTTTTCATAGGTCAAGGTAAATGTACATGATGTGATGATAGTTTCAAGGAAGTGTAAATAATGAATCCATATTTTATTTTAAATATGATTCCATTGATGGAAAAAATGAGTACTATCTTTTATGTAACCAATTTGTATAATTATGGAATGTAATGCATGTTTTATGATCTAATTCTCTAAAACTCTAAACCTGAAAAGATCCTCAATGTGTGTTCTTGAAGTAACTCAACATTAAGTAATGTTTAATGTTGGGGCCTTATAGTTGGTATCAGTGGTCGGTTTTGATATCTTTAGGAGTTAGAATTCTATTAAATTATTACCCAAAAATATTTTTTATGGTGAAATTGAAATGATATATCATTGGAATATTTCCATGTTGATTAATCTAAGAAATGTTTGTTCAGAATGGTTTTCCACAGAGGAAACAAGGAAGTAGTTCTAGGAAGGAATACAGAAGGAAATAACCTTCCGAATCAGCATCCTGAGATGGTCAGAATTGGAACTGAGTAGTTTGTTGCAGTAATGGCACAGTTGACTCAAGTGATAAATGGCAGTGGTATCCACGTACGAGATCAACTAGATCAACCACAGATGGACATGTCAGTGGTGGAACATTTCATGAGGCAACATCCCCCATCATTCAGAGGATCGTCTGACCCTATTCTAGCGGAAGGGTGGATTCAAGCACTGGAGAATATTTTCGATGTCATGGGGTGTTCAGACAATCAAATGGTTAGTCTTGAAATTTACCGTTTGGAGGGCGAAGCAGATCAGTGGTGGTCGATGGTTAAAAATATCAGGGACGCTGATGAGATTGATGCTCTCGACTGGGATGAATTCAATGGTATGTTTCTTGAGAAGTATGTTCCTAAGGCTGTTCGACTTAAGATGGAAAAATAGTTCTTGGAATTGAGGCAAGAGGATGACTCAGTGGCTACTTATGAAGAGAGGTTAACTTGTCAAGGTATGCTCCAAATTTTATCCGAGACCTTGATTGTAAAATCAATCGTTCTTAATCAATATTAAAGCCAAAATATCAATGGGCTTTAGCTTCTCATGAGTTCAAAAGTTATGAAAAGCTTGTTCGATGTGCTGAGAAGGTGGAAATGGATTTTTCCAATGATCAAGTGTTCTGTAACAACCAGCAAAAGAAGAGACCGAGGTGGCAGGAGAAAGGAAAGAATTATTCAAAAAGGTTTGATGGTAAGAAAACTAAGTTTTCAGTTTGTAACAAATGTGGTAAAAGGCATGTTGGGGAATGTCTTATAAATTATAGAAAGTACTACCGATGTTGTATGATGGGACATAAGGCTCGTGATTGCACTGCAAAACATCAGGGTGATGGTAAGACCAAATTTGATTTACAGTTAGTAAATTTTTTTAAGCGCAATGAGATGGGTCACTATGGAAACAAGTGTTCGATAAAGAGCTCGAGTGATGGTAAGTAGTTAGAAAACAAGCAGAAAGGGGTGGTCAAATCCTTTGCAACTACTTCAGCAGATGTTGGGCCATCAAATGAAGTGGTATCAGGTACTTGGTTTGTTTTTTTAGATTATGACAGTGTGTTGTTTGATTCAGGGTCTACACATTCTTTCATCTTTGAAAACGTTTCTAGTAAAATGGGAATACCATCTCAAGAAATGACTCCTGAACATGTTGTAAAAACACCTGGGGGAAATGTTGAGGCAAAAATAATTTTTAAGAATCTTCTTATCCTTATTCGTGGAAAGAACCTACTTGAGAACCTTATTGTTTTACCTCTAGTAGAGTTTGATGTTATTCTGGGTATGGATTGGCTCTCTATTTACCATGATAAGATTGACTATAGATAAAAAGAAGTTTATTTTCAGAAAGACATTTAGTTTGTTTACAAGAATGAACCCTTAATGTTGATAACATATCAAGAGGTCGAGAAACTGGTAAAAGATGGAAATGAATGTTACCTTGCACATATTGGTGAAAACAAGGGAACTATTCAGATTAATGATGTGCTAGTGGTAAATGAGTATCCTGATGTTTTTCCGGATGAGTTGCCTGGAATAATACCAGATCGGGAAGTTATGTTTACTGTTGATTTAGTTCCTGATGCTAAGCCAATTTCAAAACCCCCTTATCGAATGGCTCAAACTGGACTTTTAGAGTTGAAGTAGCAATTCCAAGATTTATTAGAGAAAGGTTTCATTCGACCTAGAACATCACCATGGGGTGTTACTTTTTTATTTTTTAAAAATAAAGACAGTTCTATGAGTCTTTGCATTGATTATAGAGCCTTGAATAAAATCACCGTTAAGAACAAATATCCTTTGCCTGATATCGATGATTTGTTTCCTCAGCTCCAGGGAGCTTATTTTTTTTTCAATGATTGACCTGAGATTGGGGTACCATCAGTTGAAGGTAAGGGAAGCAGATATTCCGAAGACCGCGTTTCGTACAAGATATGGGCATTATGAATTTTTAGTAATGCCTTTTGGGCTAACCAATGCACCTGCTGTATTAATGGACTTAATGAATATAATGTTCCATGAGTTCTTGGATAAGTTTTTGGTGGTTTTTATTGATGATATTTTGGTGTTTTCTAAAAGTAAAGAGGAGCATGAAAGACATTTGTGGGTTATTTTGAAAACCTTAAAAGAAAATAAATTGTATGGGAAATTCTGCAAGTGTGAGATTTGGTTGAAACAAATTTCTTTCCTTGGTCATATTGTTTCTAAATATAGAATAACTGTAGATCCTGCAAAAACAAAGGTTGTGGAAGAATGGAAAAGACCCACAAATGTAACCGATATTTGTAGTTTTCTTGGTTTGGCAGGTTACTATCGAAGGTTTGTTAAGAAATTTTTCCCGGTTATCTAGTCCAATGACTAAGCTAACTCAGAAGGGTTTTAAGTTTATCTGGACAAAAGAATGTGATGAATGTTTTCAGGAATTGAAAAGAAGATTGGTGAATGCTCTAGTTTTGGAACTACCTTCCAGGAATGGTGAGTTTGTTATCTACAGTGATGCTTCATTGAAATGACTTGGTTGCATCCTAATGCAGAATGATCAGGTAATTGATTACGCCTCACATCAGTTGAAAACTTATGAGGTAAATTACCCCACACATGATTTGGAATTAGCTGCTGTTGTTTTCACTTTAAAAATTTGGAGGCATCATTTGTATGGAGTAAAGTGTGAAATATATACCGATCACAAAAGTTTAAAGTATATATTCACTCAGAAAGAATTGAACATGAGATAGAGGAGATGGTAGAAGTTATGAAGTATTATGATTGTACAATTCATTACCATATGGGAAAAGAAAATAAAGTGGCTGATGCTTTGAGTCGAAAAAAGTAATGTTTCATTAACAATGTTGCGTTTGGAACGTGATCCTTTGGTTAAGGATTTGATTAAATTTGACATAAAATTTGTTGGTGCAGGATGTCCTTCTGTTTTGTTTTAGGTATCAGTGAAATCTTCTCTATTAGGCAGAATTAAGCAAGCACAGAAGCAAGACAATGAGTTGCAGAAAAAGGTAGAGCTGGTCCAGAAAGGTAAGTTTCCGGAATTCAACATTGATAATGATTGTGTTTTGAGATTTGGGAAGAGATTGTGTGTGCCTTGTGATTCACAGTTGAATAGAGACTTGTGATGTGAAGCCCATAGTTCTACGTTTTCAGTTCATCCTGTAAGTACTAAGATGTATAGAGATCTTCGGGAGTATTACTGGTGGGACGGAATGGAAAGAGATATTGCTGATTTTACTGTGAAGTGTTTGACTTGTCAACAGGTTAAATCATAGCGGTAGTTACTGAATGGGATGATTCAACCTTTACCAGTGCCAGAGTGGAAATGGAAAATATATCCATGGTCTTCGTTGTTGGATTGCCGAAGACACCTCGAGGTAATAATGAAATCTGGGTTATTGTTGATCGCTTGATTAAATCTACTAATTTACTTTCTATACGAGATACTTTTTACCTAGATCAACTTTCTTGTTTGTATCTTAAAGAGATATCCAGGTTACATGGAGTTCCCCTCTCAATTTTATGTTACCGTGATCCCAGGTTAACTTCTAACTTTTGAAAAGGCCTTCAGAAGTCATTGGGTACTGAATTAAATTTTAGTACAACTTTTTATCCTCAGTTAGATGGGCAGTCACAACGAAAAATTGAGACTTTGGAGGATATGATACGTTCTTGTTCGATGGATTATCCAGGAAGTTGGGACCAACATCTTTCTTTGGTTTAATTTTCATATAATAACAGTTTTCATTCCAGTATACAGATGGCACCATTTGAGGCATTACAAGGGAAGCAGCATCGAACTCCAGCTTTCTGGGATGAAGTGGGTGAAAGGAAGTTGATGGGACCAGAATTGGTAGAAGAGTTGCTAGAAAGAGTTAAGCTGATACAAAAACACATGAGAACAGCTCAGAGCAGGCAAAAGATTTATGCGGACAACAGGAGGAAGGATCTCTTTTTTGAGGTAGGTGATCATGTTTTTCTCAATGTTTAACCATGGAAAAGTGTGATGCGATTTGGTAAGAAAGGATAGTTGAGTCCAAGGTTCATTGGACCATATGAAATTTTGGAGAGAGAGTTGGATCAGTTGCATTCCAAGTGGCCTTACCTCTGAGTATATCTCTGGTACACAATGTTTTTCATGTTTCAATGTTAAGGAAGTATGTGCCAGATCCATTTCATGTTTTTAGTCCAGCAGTAGTTCTGCTAGAGGAGAAACTATCTTATGAGGAACAACCGGTCCAGATTATTGACAAAAAGGAGCAAGTTTTACAGAATAAGTTGATTCATCAGGTAAATGTTTTGTGTAAAATCCACATGATTGAGGAGGCAACATGAGAATCTAAAAATGAAATGAGGGATAAATACCCCCACTAATTCGATAAGTAAATAAATTACAGGGTCGCAATTTTCTAAAGGGGGGAAGGGTGTAACTTCCAAAGTAATTAATGAATAATAGATATTCTTATCTATGTCTATTTATGAATTAGACAGTGTTTTAGAGGCTTAAAATGAGAATAAATCCAATCTTAAGCATTGAATACACTAATATTTTTAAAAGATTATTTTACTGCCTTTTGATGGAAAACCCTTTTTAAATCAAACATTGGACAATATTATAAGATCTATTTGTCAAAATAAACTTATTATTTATGATTGGGACATTGAAATTTACATTGGATAATTTTTTGGTATTTTTCTGACAATGTACATTTCTTAATGAATAGTGAAAAATACTGCATTTTACATCAAAACTACTTTTTCATATAATTTAATTGTATGGTTAGATTATATTTTTAATTGGTTTTAAAGTTTAAATAGAATATATTTTTACCATGTAATCCAATGGAGGTCATTTGGGTTAATTTCACTTTATAATTGTGCATAAACAACTGCCAAACTTTTCATAGATATTGTTTAAAAAACCAGCTATTTGTTTTGACAATGTGAATTATATTTAAATTAATTATTTCAATTTAAATGTTTGTAATTTGGTAAAATGTATTCCATATTTGGAATCATAAGGTCCAAATTATTTAATTAAGACTCTTTTGTTTTTGGACATTATGAATAGTAACGACGGTACTTATCTTTAATTATCGTGATTAATTAATAATCAGGTAGTTAAGGATAACAAAATAATATCATAATATTAACAAATGACCAAAACATGTGTCATAATGCTACTGTTTGTCTCATGATCGACGATGTGATTCCTTGTTCCAATCTTGGGGACCCCATGGAATAACTTTTGTGTCAAAGTGACTTTTTATCTTTTTATTTTTAAAGAAAGTTAAATATAACAAAGAATGTATCACCTGAGTAAAACATTTTTAGTTTTGTCTACATAAATTATCTATTAGACTATAAATATTAATTGGGAAGATAAAAATATTTCCTACATAATAGTTTTTTTTATAATTTTTAGACATTAAATAAATTAAATTATTTATGACATCATGATGATGTAGCGATTACCTCATTAATGAACGATTTAAATAAAATGAAAAGATAATATAAAATATAAGACTTACACTTCTCAAAGACCTATTTGATGAGTATATTTCGAACCCTTATCATATTATCCTCGAAATAAATCAATGTGGGACCATTAAAATTCGAAACTCATTTGATAATAAAGTAATATTTAATACCTTTCCAAGAGTACCCCCCTCTCCTCTTGTAAAAGGCCCCCACCTCTACCAACTTACCCACACCTCTCAAGCCTTTGGCTCGGCCAAACCCTGCGCATATTGTCTCTCCACATCCCTCGCTTACTACTAGAATCCTCACTTTGGGCAGAAGTCTTTCGAAGGAATCCTTTGAGCTCAAATCAAAAAGTGTTACCCGATTTTATGGTAATGTCTTCACTAGTGTTCTTTTGTTTTATTTTGCTTCTACAACCCCCTAAACTCCTTTTTTTCATTTCTTTTTTAAAAAATCAAGTATCTTCAATATACTAGGATTTTGTTATATAAATAATTCTAGCTACACTTACACACACCTACATCTAATGGTTAAAGAAAATATTGTTTTTGTGGGTGGCGAATTTCTGCCTTACGAAACGATGATGGTTCAACACTCATATAACACCTTCAAAGCTGGCCATTAAGATGGAAATATATTTATATATGATATATAATATGTTTATGTTTTACTTAATCTTATGTATTTTCCATTTATGACATACCTTTACGGTTTCCATTATGGGTAAACGTTATATCTTCATTTTAGGAAGTGCGGACTACCACCCCCTCAAAGTGATTTGATTCATTAATACCATATGTGGTTCGTATAAAGGATAGATTTAATGATATTATATATTATATTATACTTTAATTATAATATATCTCTATATAATTATTATTTCTTTCCATTAAAGTATGAGATAGAAATGAATGTAGCGTTCATGCGTACGTACGGCATACCGTCTCCATGAACAGTGCATTTCATTTCTTATCACCAAATGTAATGTACTATTATAAGTACATATATATAATGGATATATATGATGTATGTTACATATAAATGATGAATATAATTCTGGAATTAAAATATACATATTTCTTATTTATTTGTAATTCCATTAGTATGACATAGAAATGAAAGTAGCGTTCATGCGTACGTACGGCTTACCGTCTCCATTAACGGTGCATTTCATTTCTTACCTCTAAATGATTATGTAATATTATAAATGCATGTATATACTGGATATATATTATATATGGCATCTACATCATGAATATCATTCTTGAGATAATGGATATTTGACTACGTGAACAACTTTTAAATATAAGAAGTTCACTTTTGACTCAAGTACCAAATATCGACAAAACGACCGTTATTAACATAAATGATTAAATAATGTTCATAACACGATAATAAGTGATATAAAAGGAATAATGAACATGAAAAAGGTTCTTAATCAAGTAGAAATTAACTCATGTTTATTATTCAGGACAATAAAGAATGATCGAGTCAAGTCGGACCTGAGGTATGGGACTTCGTCTCAATCTCCTTTCATTGAGGCATATTTTGTTTTATACACAACCTTCTTTTACGCAATGTATAAAACCCATTGACTTTTATGTTTATCCAAAAGGAATCATTTTATACAAAGCATTTTACTAAACGAAAAAAGGGAATGTTTTTGTCGTATATATGCGGCGACAACGACTTCTCCGCCGCCGTGACCGTTAATTGAGTTTCTGCTTCCTCTACAAGCCTTACATTTTTTTTAAATGAAAAATAAATTCCATTTTTTTATTTTCATTTATTTTGGAATTGAAAATGGTTTTCATAATGTTTTTATTATATCAATGTTTTTTATTGATATCTTTTGATTGAAATGTGGAAATGTTATGTTTCTTTTATGCATGTTTTAGGTGATACGATTATGTTATGGTTCTTGAGCATTGTTATGAAGATGGATGGTTCCGTGATAAAATAATGGTGGGTGAGCCCGATATAGCTCTCCAATGAATTGGGAAACGTGAAGGGGTTAAACATTAAGGTTTCTCCGAAGAGATTTAGTGAATATACTGTTATGGGTATTCCAAACGTAACCAAGAGGGTTACTCCCTATGTAAGATTGTTATGAATTCCCCAAGTTACCTTTATGTCTTATGATTTCTATATTTTATTCATGATTTCATGAGGTATGTTAAAGTGATTATGTTTTATGAGTAAATTATGATTTCATTGATTCTTACATATACATCTAATCATGTTTCCTTTCCATATTTTTATATCCCTTACTGAGCTTTTTATGCTTATCCAATGTTTTTGAAATGTTTTTCACAGGTTAAGGGAAAGGTACATGATGTGATGATAGTGTCAAGGAAGTGTCAGGAAAGAATCCTTGTATTATTTAAAATATGCTTCCGTTGATGGAAACAATGAGTACTATCTTTTATGTAATCACTTTGTTTAAATGTGGAATGTAATGAATGTTTTATGATCTAATTCTCTAAAACTCTAAACCTGAAAAGATCCTCAACGTCTATTATTGATGTAACTCAAGATTAAGTAATGTTTAAGGCTGGGGCCTTATACCCTTGGTTATCAATATAAGTATAACATGAAGAAAGTCTTGCAGGGAGTATAGAGGTGTTCTATTAAGAAGAAATATTCACATGTTGTTCTTAAATATCATGTCCTCAAAGACACTAAACCTATTAGTCCTTGTTTTGTGAAACAGGTTTAGAGATTTATTATCTAAATCATGAAATTAATGTTTTATTTATGTAATGCTTGGTTTGGGTATATATATAATCTTCTTGAAAACAGTGAATTATTTATATTCCTCCCTATGTCCATGAATATTTCAAACTATATCATTTAATTGATTGAAATATCTATCAATATATTCATCATCCTCTATCTTAATGTCCTAAAATATACCACTACAAACTTGAATCATTGTTTCATTTAATTTTAGGTATCCTTCATATATACTTCACAAATTGTCTCTAATAACTTTTACTGTAGTTAGAACCATTATAATTATTTAACAATTCTCTGATTAAAATATGAAAATATAAATTTATTCTTTTTCTATATCTACATATCCATATTTTCATTATGTGTGATATGATCATTTTCAATAATAGGTACAAATCCCACTATACCATCATATCTAACCTATAGTCTATGTGAAATGAGATATAATATTATATTTCTGTAACTATGTTTTTTATTTCCTCTAAAGGTATGAACTCCATTACTATTTATAGAGTTGAGATTCTTCATACACTATGGATCATTAGGGGAAACCACCATCTGATACCACTTGTTAATATTATATCTGAGTAGATCACTAAGAGGAAGAGGGGGTGAATTAGTGATCTTTTTTATTTTATAGGTTTTTCATTTTAAACTAAACATATTTAACCAATTATGTTTATCAATCTACTCAATATAAACTATAAAATATAGATAATATATAGAAAAAATAAACGTCAAATCATATTATGTTTACAAGGGTAAGATATCCATGCCTACTCTTTTCTATTCTAGTTAGCCCCAACCCCCCAACATGGATTTTCTATAATTTCAGATATGTCTTACAACATAGAATTAACTATGTTATCCCTAGAACAAGATTCCAAATTAAGACACAATTATTCAAAAAAATATGATTCAATGCAGAAATATCTTTTTAATCTCCATGGTTTCTCCTACACAACTTAAAAAATTAGTCATACTCCCTTAGAAGATTGATCGATGGATATATATGTGTACCTACAAAAGAAATTCATATTTACTTGTCTTAAGAATTCCTTTAGATCTTGATAGATATAAATATTCCTCACATGCATGAATAATTATGTTCTCATATGATACCCATCTTTGGATATTATTGTTGTCTTGAGATATAGTGTTTATCATAACCACCTTGTTGTCTTCTTCTCCCAGGTACCCAGTCCCTTTTACAAGCATCAAATCATCATATACAAAAGGAGATCATGAGTCAAATAACTGTTTAGCTGGTTAATCTGTTATGGTATTTTCAAAATAGCCCATAACTCCTAAATAACTCCAATGATCCCCATTATTTCGTTCAATACAGAACTGCCTTAGGGATCAATATTAAATATATTTCAACATGAATTATCTACATTCAATTAAATTAAATACATACTACTCACCATATTCAAATATTTCTAGAATTATAGAATAAAATGGAGGCCCATGATTATTTATTCATTTATGAACTGTTCACACATTTTCAGAATCAAGACCTACATATTTTGTACACCGCCTTCCAAAGTTCGAACCATTTTATATTTATACAAAACAAAATGTCATGGTCAATGTAATCCCTAGGATAAATTTCCTTCAACATTCCCTACTCCATGACCTTTTTTCCATTCTTATTTCACTATAGGAATATGAAACACTTCAATTCCACTTCCATTACAATAAATTTATCTAAACCAATTTTGGGATCACAATTTCTCAATGATTTACCGTCAAATCAATATTCCTAACTCAACAACATAGTGGGAAAACCATTCCCGTTTTCACTCACCATGATAAGAGTTATGTGTGGACCCATATTCTAACCATGTTAGCTATCATGATCTTCATTACATTCCATGAAATCTTCACAGTGTCTCTATTACCATATTGTACCTCCTTGTTTTACATAAAGATACTTCTTGACCACCAAAACATGTAATGCATTGTGAACATGGATGTGTTGGCCACCCCTTCAACGAAAACCACTCTATAATTATCTATTCTCATTTTCGGATTAGATTAATTAACTACGAGGGTCTCTATGATGTATCGCCTTCTAGATTACCTGTTTTGGGAATTATTATAGAAAAATACATTGTGTAATCCTATGGCCCCTAATGTATTTCAATATAAATACATATTTACATAATTAAATAACATTGATTATTTAAACAAATACAATTCAATATTTTATGATAAAAAACTAATAGTATAATGGGACCCACACACCATTTCTTGCTATGGTAAACCTAAATATAAGTCCTCATCTCATTCATCAACTCAAAAATTGAGTACTGAAGGATGAGTATAGTTTAACACAACCTATCCATCTAGAGACGCCCATTAAAACACATCCCTTAATATATTTTGGAATCTACAATACCCTACAACATGAAATAGGAAATAGCCATAAAGGTATTAATATTTCATTATCCATAGATGGAAGAATACCTCAAAAATAACCAAAATATAATAAAATAATCATAAAGCATTAAACACCCCCAAATTCTCCAATGTTTTCTAGATCATCCAATTAAATAAATCATTGATCTCATAGTAGATAAATTTCTCTATGAATGGTATGATTTTACCTGAGTAAAAAAATTCTTATATATTATATCATTTTCCATAATTAAAAATTACATCTATCAAATGCACACACAGTTTTAATGTGAAGGTATAGTTTCTTAGGATATTAGCTAAATGCATTTCTTATTACATAATATAAATTCAAAATATCCTATAAAAATATCCACACATGATTTCTTCCTAGACCTATTCATGAATATTTGTACCTTAAGAATTTTGAAACATAAAAAAAAGTTGAGATAAAATTTTTAGTATGGGAAAACGTTTTATTGAGTCATTCATTGATTATCATTACAACATAATCATAAGAGATAACATGAAAATGATAAAAATACAAAACTAATGGTATAAGATCATGTAATTATATAAATTGGTCATATGGAATGATATAATAATCACAAAATAAGGAATATTAACTTATAACCATTAATTAATCATCATGAAAATAATATATCACATTTTTATCCATTGAGAAACTAATCAACGAAAAATATTGATATAAAAAAAATACAATTTTCAGATAAGGAAATAGAAAATAAAATATGAGATGTAAATAAGAAAAATATATCAATCTAAGAATAACAAAGGAAAATAATATTGACAATGACTCATGGAAAATAGATTTAATCAATAAAAACACTTGAACCATATTAGAACTTAGTCGAATTCCCTATAACCTCTTTTATAAATTGTTTTTATTATTAATCTATTTATGAAATTTTTTAATATTTATTTTACTTAATTACAATTAATTTATTCACCTTATTAACCATTTTCTAGTTATTCACAATCAAAATTAAAATTTAAGTGTTATTTCTTGTCTTCGTTCTAGGCATGCTTTAGTTTGGTGGTTTTGAACCTTTATCCTCACTCAATTTTTAATCTCCTATATAATGATCATAGAGATTATATATATGTTTTTGATATATTTCTAGAGTTCTATTATTATTTCATGGTTGTTTCAAGTAATGTTCGTAAACAATGGTTATAAATGATATTTTTATTGATTATTTTCATAATGAAATGAATTTAAATTATTAATGAATACACTTATATATATATTTTATTTAAATAATTATGAAAAAATCTGAAATTATTTTTTATTAACAAGTATTATTATTTTTTATGGTTTATTAATCATATATGTCAGATCTTTTATAACGTAGCTATTTTTTGTGGTAAAGAAGACCCACAAAATGTGTTCTATAATGAATGAATGAGTAATAAAATGTTATCATGTCATTATAATATCAATTATATAAATGTATAATTTTTATAATTACATGATATTTAAGTGTTAATTAGTATTTAACATCCTTTTTTAATCAATATAATGGAAAATGATTATGGAGAAGTTAATAATTATATTGGACTATGATACCTTCTCTTGAAAAAACTCTTAGAAACAAAGTATTAGAGACAATATGAGGATAATAATTTCCAAAACATGGGATATACTTGTTTGGGAGATAATTG
Organism: Viscum album; assembly: GCA_963277665.1. Taxonomy (NCBI): domain Eukaryota; kingdom Viridiplantae; phylum Streptophyta; class Magnoliopsida; order Santalales; family Viscaceae; genus Viscum; species Viscum album. Next base: position 29,265,706 of record OY728137.1, on the reverse strand, counting down.
GGTAGGTATTTAAGATTAAACTTAATTAAAATTTATCACAATGAATTAGGTATATGAGTGGTCCTTTAATATATGTGTTTAAGTGTCATATTCATTATTACCCATTACTTAATCTAAAAGTGATGTAATTTTACTTGTAAAGTGGATACATATCGTTAAATAATACATATGGGTTTTGAATATACTTATAAAAGAAATTGAAATATACTATTATAGATATTTGGGTACTTTAATCCAAAATTTATCTCTTTTACAACATTATACTCTTCAGTGGCAAATAAATTTTTACCATAGTGACTTATTACTTTTCCTACAAATGATATTTAACATAATCCCTAATTTTGACATGATTATTCCAAATATAAAATCAATTTTATTAATTTTAATTTATAAAAATTGTAAAATAAAATTTAAAATAGAAATTCAAATTGTATAAAAATATTTTTCTTTGTAAAAAAATATTTTAAACTAAAAATGGTCAATTATTATTTCCTAAAAAGAAATAATATTGACATGAATATTAATTTTATTTCAAAATATAAAAAATATATTTCATTAAAACCTTGTTTAATAGAATTAAATTTAAACTATTAAGATAAATATACATAATATATAGAAAAACCCCATCTAAAAAATGTAACTTTTTATCATTAATAGTTTTTATTCATATTTCATTAAAATTAATCATTTACATAATTTTATCTACCATTTTATAATTTTTTATAAATATATTTAATATAAAATAATTCCTTATAAATAATGATTTAATAGAAATGTAACATTTGAAAAACACTTTTGATAATACAAATAATATATATTATTCTTTCTTTAACAAATTTAAATTATTATATTTATAAATAAAAATTTATAACTTTTTATAATTTACTTACAAACCCGATCTAGAAAATATTTTTAACCATAAGGGTAAGATATGAAAAGGTTATAGTCTTGGGTGATGATTAAGATCGCATAGATTTCATTGTGATTTCAATGATCTTGAACTTCTATTCTAGATGATTCCACTCAGGAAATACTTTTTGATATTCAAATTCGGTTTGATTAGGGGAAATCCCATATGATGATACCTCATTCCCAATATTGAATAAATGGTCCTAATATGGAAGGTTTATCGTTCCAAAAACTAAAAAATCATTCTTTCTATATAAAATAAAAAAATTGAATACATCTATTTATACCCACATTATCAAAGGATATATTATAACAGTCATATTGAGTGTCAAATATTATTTACATTGACCCTATTATTTGAGCTAGCCGAAATGAAATCCTATCAATCTCTTTGGATTCGGAAATCAAACCACAAATGGGAAACACCTTCCTTCCTCTTACTATTGAATATTTCTCTCTCACACAAAAAAGAGGAAACTACAACTCTAGGAAGACTACCTATAGTTTATATCTATTTACATCCTATAACAACCTAGAATATTTATCCATCCCAAACAAGTATTGATCCTTCCCCAATTAATTCATAATTTTATTCTTCCCACATTGTGTGAGGATATGTTGACGACTTCCTCTCCGAGCCTCTCCAAAACTGTTCTAATTTATTTCATCCAATCATTAGTAAGATATATCCTTCTACCACAACCCTTCTCAAAATATCATAATATCCAGTACCACAAGAACCTCAATTTAGCACCACAGCATTTCTATTATCCCACTTTCCTTGTAAACCAATACTATATAAACATCCCCATTTCCTACTAAAAGATAGGTTTATTAATTTTTTTATATTTTTTAATATTATTTATTGTTTATGTTTCTATTTGTATAACAATGAGATTGAATATGTGTTTTTTATTTCTAATACAGAATATTTTATGAAAGTCGGATAGGTGAATAATACACAATTCAATATTAACATAGGTATCTTAACATTTTAATTTCAAAATCATAAATATATTCTTGATAAAATTAAATTGGGGACATAATTTATTAATAGTATACTTCTTATACCTAAAAAATGAAAATGGGTGACAAATTTTTTGGGTTTCTTGTGTAACTACCTCTCCTCAGCCAACCCTGTATGCAATTTATCTCATTTATCCCTATTATATGAAATGATGTTAAATAAAAATGGGACATAAAATCCTAATGACTATACATTTCTGATGATCATATAATAATGAAGGTATAACTGGTGAACATATATATAATTGTCATATTACATCCATATATATAACTTTACATACATAATTAAAATCATTCATCTTATTATCTCATTTTATTTATTAATATTCTTTCAATGTTTTTAAAATGTTGAATTCTTTCCATACATATCATTGGAGGAATTAATTTCATGGAAGATCATGATGATGATAATTTAAACATTGTAGTGTTTTTATTTACTGTTGGTTTTAATTATTTTTTAATTTTCATAATTACATTTCATTTATTTATCTTGTAATGAATTTTATTTTGTATAATAATTGTATACATGAAGAAACTCATTGTTAATTTTTTGGGTATCACGTAGAACAAGATATTAAATAATTGGGGTTTATAAAATATAATTTCACACTAAAGATATTGGGTGTTATGTTATATCTTCTTAACAAAAAATTACACTCAAAATTTTATTACTTAGATGAAAAAAATATGGTTTCATTCATTTCATTAAAATTTATGTTTCACTCTTAACTTCCTCAAAGTTATCATGTCACCACAAAACATAAACTAGTTGAGGGATACTTTTTCATAACTATTTATATATTTAATCCAAAATATAAACTGATAGTTCCTTGTAAAATAATTCATTTTTATATATTAGATCTTTTGATTTTAGTACATGTGATGGATATAGTATGTATTTAATTAAAATTTATAAATTTAATACATCATGCTCTTTTGAGAGTTTTGGTGGATGTTCAAGGAAATAAGATACCATACCCATATAATCAGGAATCTCAAATTGACTATTTTACATAGGAAATTTTTTTTCCTTCTTCCAAAATCCCACAACCCTCTCCTATGCTGATATTTAGTGGAACACATTTCAACTAAAATAAAAGACAAAATCACATTTATTGTAATATGTTTAAATATTATCTCTAATTTATTATTCATTAATATTGTATTTAATATCTTGATCAAGCCCTATAATTTTGAGATCAAGATCAGGTACAAATATATTCATGTTTTTAACATTATCCCAACATGTTGGGGTTCTGTATCTCTTCTTATATAAAAACTTATATCATACCATTTTCCTCGAATAGTGTAAATTTTTATTCTATGATACCTCCTCTAGAAGAAGGTGTTGATCCAAACCCTCATTTAAATCCACTAATGAATGATCTTAGCACATATTCTAGATTTTGAGTGGTCCTTTTAGACTGAACATCAATTTGACAATGACAATCAATGTTGATTCTTAACTATGTATCTAGTGTTTTTTGGAGATGCCTTAGGAATTTTTAGGTAATCCTATGATCTCTATCATATAAAAATGAAATTTTTACACCATATAGAGTCATAAATTACTTTATTTATAAATTTGAAAGATGATCATGTGATCATTACTCTACAATAGAAATGAGTTTCATGGACTTCAAAAATCAATCAACCACATCCTAAATGGAATAATAGCATTTAATATTATTTCAAAGACTTATGATGAAATCCATTATAATGTTCTCCAATTTCCATATATGTTTTGGTAATGGTTGCGTCATCCTCTTATACTTTTAATATTTTGCCTTAATTTTTTGATACACTATGTATCATGATATATATTCCTCAATATTCTTCTTCTTATTATCTCACTATAAAGTATCCTTGATATCATTAAATATCTCTATTATTCCAAGATGGAGAACAAATGATGATCTATGTGCACCATCCAATAAATAATTATTTATTTTTGGTATTCGTGTGATAGATATTAATTTCCTAAATCATATGAATCGATAATTTTTATTGTTGAACTATATAATATTCCATACCTTGTTCTATAAATCCATATCATTTATTTTTTCTTCCTGGATCATCACATGGATGGATAATTCATATTTTATTTTCGAAATATAGGATATCTACCCTTTCATTAGGAGTTCTTGGTCCATCCATTAAAAATCCAGGAGTATTGGGTCTCTTCCAATCCTCATCATGGAAAAGGTAACACAATCTTTCCTTCTTAGAACATCAACCACCTTGTTTTCCTTCCTAATATTATATTTCATCCAGGAATCATAGTCCTTTATTTAATATAATCATATCATTTGGATTGTATTAAATTTACAATCTATGAATATATGCTTCAGGATCTCTTGTTTAGTGTTTATATTACACATACCTCAATAGATATAATTCACCCAAATATTTACTAGAAAAATTATTTCTACTATTTCTAGATCATGAATTTGGTAATTTATCTCAACATTTATTACTTGAAAAGTATCATAAGCTATTACTTCTCCATTTTCATGGGGGAACATCCCATGTATTTCATTTTTTATTGTAGGGTAGTGTGAGTATTGGTAAAATTAATAATATATTATCATGATCCTTGAATCTATCTTAACATTCATGATTCCAAAGAAACCTTTCACCATTCCATGTTAACATTGTTAGTGGATTTGATAATCATGATAAATCATAAAATATTAGGAGTATTCAACCAATCTATGATAAATATGAATATATATTATAAATTATATTCTAGGTTATTATTAAATCACCAATATATTCGAAGTATATACCCTCTCATTTGATTACATAACCTATTAATAATTCCTTTTTCTATCTAAAATTAACATTTGATGAATATTTCATGGTGTTTTTCACCTTATATGGTCTTTATAAGAATCTTGAAAGACTTATCATTCTCTTCATTTCTCTTTGAAAATATGAGAATATCATCAATAAAAACATCCAAAAATTTATTCCTTTATTGTCTAAAATCATATACATTAAATCTAGAAAGCTATAAGGGGAATTTTTATATTTGAATGTCATCACTATGAATTCATAGAGTCTATATCATGTACCGAATGATTTATTTGCTATATATTCCCTCTTCACCCATAGTTGAGGATATCTAGATCAAATATCCTTTTGAGGAGTATTCTACCACTCTGAGTTGATAAAACAAGTCATAACTTTCAGGTATAAGATACATTTTTTGATTGTGATCTTGTTAAAATAATGACAATCAATGAAATGTTACATTTATCCATCATTATTTATAAAAACTGTAATAAAATCCCACTAGAGAATCACATGGGTGAATAAAAACTTGTAACAAATTATCTTAAGGTTTCTTGTTAAATTATTGAAATTTAATTGAGGATATTATTTAAGGGATATATGAAATAAGTATAAAACTTTATGTGAGTTAAATTGAAAAATCTTCCATATTGTATATGGTACGACCATGTATCTCAAAGTTTATAATGTTAATATATTCTTAAAAAATTTTAATTTCTTCAATACAAATTATCTCTATAAAATATCAGATAAATATACATTATTATTGGGTATAAACACCAATATCAATGGAGTTAGTCTATAAAGAGATTTTATAATGTTACCTTCATTTATATTTGATCCTTGGATGATTTGGTATATAAATTAACAGTCCATAATCCTATAATTAAAATGAGCTCTGTGTAGAGAGAGTCGAACCATAGAAAATATCACATAAAATTATACTAATGTAATATTAATTATATTATATTGATCGATTTTATTAAAAATCTAAATCAGATAATAGTTATATATTTTTTTATAAAATCATTGCACCATTGACGATTTTCAAGGAATTTTTTTATAAGATGGATCATTATTTTTAATAAACATATAAGATATGGAGGAATATCAAAAAATGAAATCATATAAGATGTTTTTTCTCTTGATTGGATAATGATTGTATCCTTTACTAAATAGTTATTATGATTAAATTTGGCAGTTTTGATTGCAAGATACATTCCTTTATCCTCTGGATTTATAGATTTTTGGTCTAAATTCCCCTCATCATACCATGTATTTCTGCATTTATTTGTATACATACCAAATTCAATACATTTGAAGCATTTAAGTGAAATAGGTGAATTACTTGAGATATTATTCTCATATGTTGTGTTTGAAGTCCTCTTGGTATTTCTTAAAAATATCTTCATAAATTTATCGATTACATGTAAAATATCTTCTTGTTCCATTGATTAAATTTCACTTGTGTTTTCCATTATTTTGTCATGTATGTTTTTAAATTTTCTTCCACACAGGTGATTTATCATTTTAATTTCAGTGAAATTAAATTTTCCCTTTCATGCCTCGAAAAAATGATAATAATTAGAGTATGAAATTTATATTTCCACCTTAAGTGATAGTAAAATAATTTCTTCATAACTACTAAATTACCTTATATAAATTTTTTTTATAGACTTTGTTTTAAGATACAAAAGAAAGATCTATTTTTATTTCTAGATTAATAATAAAACTAGTGGTTTTCCTTGAATGTCAAGGGATATATGATTTATATAAAATGATTTATTATTATTCATTTTTCACAAGAAATTGAATTATTACTCTATATTAATTTGAATGTTAAATAAAAAATATTAATTGAAAATTATATTTTTAAACTCCCATTCTGTAGAGCCAATTTAAACTTTTTTCCTCCAGTTTTTGTTCGTGGTTCACCGCTGGTCAGCTTCACCCTCCAAAAGATATATATGTAAACCATTATTTTTATAATATAATCATTGAATAAATGAAATTTTCTTATTTATCTTGTTAATAAATTGATCAGTGATTAGGGGATCAAAAGAGGCACTAAAGGATTGGGTTCATTGTCTCATAATGTACTCAATAGAATGTAACCAATTATATGGTGAAATATGGATCTTGATTCAGTTTATTTTATTACTCATAACTTGAGATAGTATAACCATAACATTTTTTATCACATATACAATCCCATTTGGTTATTCATTAGTAAAATTAATGAATTTTCTATCACAACCAGTATTTACTTGATTACTCTTGGTTCTGGACATTTAATAAAACCAAAAGGGTTTATAAGAGTAATAAAGATTAATATCATAAGAATCCCATATAAAATGGTCATATTAATGTGAAAGACTAATCATAATATCCCTTATTCTATGAAAACATCAATTAAACAGATGAAAAATTCAACTTAGCATTGTTTTTAAGGAATTTTTATCTTAAATTTCATGACCAAATATCATATAATAACTACAACTTCCTCAGATACCTACTAAGATGAGATGATCATAGAATTCAATAATCTTACATCATTTTATAAAAACTAGACCATACATATCATAAATACACATACTTATAGAACTCAAATATTTTTTTGTATTTTAATGTTAGTTACAAGGTTGTTTTATAAAAAAATAAAACATCAATATCACCAAAAAAATATATCTACATAATATTTCTTCCTAGACATATTTTTCTATATATGTATATATGGAAATAGTAAACATATGAAAAGTGTGTGATAAAATTATTAGTAAGGGAAAAAAATAATGAGTCGTGAAGACCTTATATAAACATGGTAAAAAACTGAAAACTATAAAATAATAGATTAACAAAATTAAATAAAAGAATCATATGAATTGATCATAAAAAAAATATAACCATGGAACAAGATCTATTATGTTAGATCCATAAAATAATCATTATGAAAGAATAAAATATACCCCAGAATATGAATTGAGGATCATAAGTCAATAATCATGAGACATGAGAATATAACATAGTAGTGCGGTATAAACATAATTATAAAAATCAGAAAATATGGAAAGGTTAAAAAAAACCATTATAAAAAAGTGTATCAGGCATAAAAACCTATATATCATTATATTTCGATTATGAATCATTACCTATGGCTCATTCAAAAGTGTCTCTTGAATCACTACTCACATACGATAGTAATGTCATGGGATACTTCACCCAATGTATTCAATGAATATATAATTATAATACCACACATAACAAAATGATAAAGAATATATATTTTTTCCCTAATAAATAGACCATACATCATATCAATTAACCCATGGGAGACAAATGGGCCAAAAAAAGTTTCACATGCTATCACAAAAGATATCATCAGTAATTGGATTGGATGATACACAAATTTCAACAAACCCAAAGATTTTTATCCTCATAAAATTTATAGTGTCAAATATAAGTGATATAAAATATTCCAAATTAAATGGATCAACTAATGAAATAATGGAAAATGGAATATAAAACCATAAAATATTTTCATTTCCTTATTGGTTTTTCTGGAACTCGAATTATGAAAAAGGAAGTATTACGTCAATACCTTGGTAAATTTATAACCCAAAAGAGAAACATAATTCTTATTTTCACGTTCTTCTTTCCCAACATAAGATAGTGATCCCACACCTAGCTCTAATGTAACACCCTCACACTAGAGTTACCAAAGTGCCAAACCATCCATGTCATCATGTCTTTTGTAACATCCCTGAAAAACTCCTCTTGAAGGAGATGTATTCCATGTGTAGTTATTGATGGATAGTTTGGAAACCATCTCCCATTGCCTTTGTAAGGAGCCCTAGATCAAAAATTTCAACCCCACATGTGAAAGAGTGAAATATGAGAAAAACGAAGAAGCCATATTAGTAACTGAGCACATAAAATCAATACCTAGATACTCTAAGTTCCATCTCACATGAGTATTCACTCCAAAAAAATGGAAAGAAGATAGATGTGAAGGGTCTTTGTGACTTTTAATGATCATAATCACTGAAAGATTACTTAAAATTGGTTAACCCGAAGACGTGTTTGATGAAACCTCCTCAAAATGTGTGACCAATTTAAGAGTAGTGTGAGCTTAGCACAAAGCATAATACCCAACAGTAATTGGGCATATAAAATCCATCCATAGCTCTTCAAAGTTTTCTTCTTAGGTGTGTTATATACAAAAATAATGAAAAAAGGATTGTATGGAAAGGTATTTGTACCTTTTAGTGATCCTAACCATTAAAGGAAAAATTATCCTAGGTTACCCATAAGATCATGGAAAATAAACCTCATGGAGGGGTGTGCTCAAGCGATCAAAACAAGGAATTTATGTGACTTTTTCATTATTCAGTGTGGTTCTCTTCAGTAATTCTATAGGTTTCATGGATATGCACTCATAACAGTATTAAACATCTCAGAAGCCTCTATAAATCCGAGACACTTTTCCTAATCCCCATCGATGGATATTCCCTAATAACCTAGGTTACCTACTTAGGAACCCCATTCCCCCAGGTCTCTCACATAGGCCACCTATTCTCCTTGGTCACAAACCTTGTTTCTCTATTCCCACAGGTCTTCTAGACGGGATCCAACTCACCTCATCCACATATAAATCCTTCTGATATAGTTCTACCATTTTATTATTCATTACATGGAAATTTGTGATTATTAAACTCATGAAAGTAATTGTTTATGATTTAATTATTAACCATTAGGAGGCTCAATGTGATTACAATCATGAATTCCCATGATAATAAGGGTACCTATCATTAAGATATCATTGAAACCTTTAATATCCAATAATTCGTATCCTAGCTACCCAAGATCCAAATTGGACTCCCAATTCCACTCAATGATCCATATAATTTGATATGGACCTTCTATTAGGATTAAGAGACAACCTTTCTTCAATGGGACATATCATCCATAGACTAGTATTCCTTCCTAATATGGTTACCAAAAAAAGGAGGAATATTGTTATATTTGAACATCATAATTGGTATAATACATAAACATATCCTCTCTTATTTATTTAATAATAAATGGAATCAATAATAAGGGATGATCATGTCTAAGATCTATATAAAGGCCTCAAGTGGATATAATACTCTTATTTACTTCAAAATTATCAAGTCAATATTCTCCACTTGGTTTCATCAAATTTCTTTATTAAGTATTCTCCTATTGGTGATAACATTTACCCTTTAATAATTAACATTTCATGTTGTACCTGAATGGGATGCTCATGAATAAGTCCCACACCATCCTTTTCTAGGCACATTTCTCCTAGTATCCTTACATGTATAAGTTTAATATGTATAAAAATTAGTCCACTACAACTAAATTTAACCTTCTTAGAAGTGGTATTGGATGCCTAACCTTATAAGGAACCTCTATGGTTATCATCAAATGACCTAAAAAAATTAGTTAATTTCACATTATATGTGCTAAAAATTAGTGTGTTTTGATTCAATTCTTATTGATATGAAGAAAACCTCTTTCTTGGGCCCATTCCTAACTCCAAAAACAATATCACCTCGAATTATAGAATTTCAAAACCACACTTGATAGAGGTAAACCCAAAATTTACCTTCTATATGGAATTAAAATGTAGAGTAATTCAATATATGTGTCAAATAATAGAAAATATAACTCCCATGTTGAGTTTTTTTTAAATTCATGTTTCCAGTAAATCAATTTCGTAGGGGTCATTGATATTATCCCTGATAAAGATTATTCAACATGTATTAAAATTTTAATATATTCTTAGAATTAGAATAAAAAATACTTTATAGATAATCCAACGTCCCATTCTTTTGAACAATGTGAATCCCATAGCATCCATTGTATATACCATTCCTTCCATTGGAAAGAAGATCCAGAGTGATTAAAAACACTGAGCGTGGGGTTGAATCATAAATAGAATGGTGAACCAAAATTGAGTATATAATTAGGAAACAATTTGATAAAACATGTTTTATAATTGTTGATAATTCATTTATGTGATTATTGTTCTCCCTTATAATGTTAATGACATCCATGATGGACATATCATTAGGAATTAGACTCTCCATCCAGTTTGGACAGAAAGAACAATAATGAGGGTTTCCATGATGTTAGATGGAACAAGTTGTAAATTTTTTTCCACTATAATTGGATAAAATTTGTCATATCTAAGTCATTGATATTCATTAGCACATACCTATCACTTACAGTTCCGTATGGTGAATGAAATGGAGAAATAATACCTCTGTGATGGGATAATTATAACCATGGTAACAAATCGAAACAATATAGAACAACTTAGGAAATAGAGGAAAATACCATAAAGATATTGATAGAAGGGGATAGAATATCCCATATCAACATCAAACCACTTCAAGAGTCTCTCCCTGAAGAAATAAACATATTACCTTACATATCTAATGGAGTTGGAGAATGACATCCACAACATTATAGAAACCACCAAGAATGGATCCTTTTGATTATAGTCATCATCACCAATGTGTAATCCTAATTCTATAATATGATATAGAGGAAGACATTACAAACCTATTATCTAAAATAGGGAACTTATAAATAGAGATAAACTATGTATTCCCACCACTACAACTTGAAAGAGGGTCTATGTCCCAACTATTTCCAACACTCCTAAGGCCCATAAGAATATCAAGGTAGAGTCCCCAGGAAAACAACATATAAATATAGTAAAAATACACATATTTCATCAAATATTCCCTTAATGACTTCTATAAAATACTTCTCACCAATTAAGGGAAGTATTGACCTCTATAAAGGTATTTTTAGTTGTATTCTAAATTATTTAACACTCAGTAGAATATGGGGATGGGAAGAAAGTACAACCAAATCTAAAGTAGTTATTTCCAATTTTAAACATTATCCCATAAGAATAAGGGAATTATTACCCTCATAGTTATCTCTAATATAATACATTGGAAATAAATTTACACATATTTTAGATATACCACCTCTAATGATGTTTTTTATTCCATTATATATGTTTCACATTAGTAAATGTCATTAGTGTTTTCTAACATGATGTTTTAAAATGTGATATTGATGAAGAGAATGAATAATATATGGGATTTGAAGAAATTTTCCCTCATTTAACAGTATACATTGATGGATTATATAACAAACATCCAAAAAAAATCTATTATTTGGGATCCCATTCTAATATTATATTGATAAACACTCACCATGTTAATGATAGAGAAAATTTAGAAGGAGTTGTTATATCCATAGGCCACTCATTGACCTAAAAATAGTGAAGAAATATCATTAAAAGATTATTTTCCTAAGTTTAAAACCAAAATATGGGATATTGAGAAAAATAAATATAACATTTCCCAAGGTAAACATACCCATAATTTATAATCCTTTGGTTGAAACTTCCAAGTATCCTAAAGTTAGATTCATTCAAAGGGAAGAGATTTATTGATCATTGATAGAAAAATCGATGCAACCCAAAAACATGATAACACATAAAATAACCCATTTGATTATAGAGTTAATTGATTAACAAGTGTTCCCATCATTGGGTAGACATAAAAAAAATTTTCATACAAATCACTTGAGGTTAACTCAATAAATGGTATACATGAAATTAATGGATTCTCTTACATATTGTAATTATACTATAGAAGGTCAATGTTAATTGGTAAAACCATATATGAATCCAAATGTTCAGTTTTTAGATTTGAATCCAGCTCTTTCCAAATTTCTAATACCAAATTCTATACCTTCAATAGAATAAATAATATATAGAAGTGTCTCAACAAATTTTCTCTCTAGGGTGGCCCAATATTACTTACAATAAAAAAATAAGTGGATGATAAGAATAAACACTTCATACCAACCTTACATTTTCATATATTTTTTATATAAAGAACGTGAAGATGGGTTTAATGTTACATGTAATGATCTTAATTCACAATCCCAATAATAAATTTTCTCTACATTATAGGGGGAAACTATTAATGACCTCTTTAATTGAAAGAAGTTGAATAATGATAGAGTGAAAACTTTTATTTCAACAAGGATGGGCCTGACACACACCTTTAAAATATATGTCATGACCTGTTCCTTGGGGTCCCTTCTGTGAAAACCCCAAGACCACCTCTGATAGGTTAGGGGATTTCATGTTTCCCCAATTAGGAATATCCCATAAATTGGAGGCATTTTTCTAAGAACCTATAAACACACACCCAACTAAAAGCCAACGGGCTAGAGAGTGAAAACATTATGTAAGAAAAAATAATGCATATCACTATAACCCAAAAACATAGTAAAACAGAAGGTAATGAATTAATGTATTACCAGGACAGAATACAAGACCACTAAAAGAAAGAAATCTACAATGCTCGACCCAGAAAATAATGGCACCGAAACTATTGTAGAAGCTTCCGGACACACCTCGTCTCATTTGATCCCACAAGGCATCGTCTAGTCCTAGTTTTGGTCCATCTCCACCTAAGAATCCACCAAATTTTCGGTCAACTCGTCAAGAGATGACATGTGTGGGAAAAACCTATATAGGGGTGATTAAATCAATACTCAGTCGGGGACCCCAAAAACCAAAACTAAAAAGACAATAAAGGAAACACCGCTATGAAGCTACATCCACATCAAAATAGGTATATATCATCTACACATAAAACAAGAATATTTAGGTATAATCATAAATGATTCGAATACACAATGTCTCATCCACTACAAGCCATATGGTACCATGCATAGCATGCTCAATTTAGGGAGATCCCACTCATTGACATATTTGATAGTAACCACATAGAGAAACTCTATCGAAAGTATCTGAGAGAACATCTATTCTCGAAACATCAAAGATTTTACAAAAGACATTCAGTATCACTGAGATAAGAAGTCTTGATATAACATCCAATCCTTTGTCATGGGATTATTCTCAAGGCATGATCATCCTGGAAAGACTCACACCTTGAGCCACGAAGTCATCCGAGACCATCACTAAGAGGTCCTGCTTCATTAGGCCCCACCCAAGAGGACTCATTGAGAAATACCCAGAGTAAACAACTTCAGTAGTAAAACTGATCATATTGTACTAATAAGGGACTCTTCCATGATGAGTCATTGAGGTTTTTCATGCCACTCAGGTATACTCCTCTGTCTAGACACTATGGTATGCTCGGCTACTGGGCCACTGAGGTCTGTTCATCCTCCGGGCCAATGAGTTTTGATCAGAAACTGGGCCGTTGAGGTCCCTCATCTTCCAGGCCCTTGAGTCCCTCTCAATTCCTAGGAAATTAATGATTTCTTTTCTACCTAGTCACCATGGTCTCCATGGATACTGGCCCACTGAGGTATGCTCGTCACTTCATTCTCGTCACAGTCAGGATCGGGATTTCCACTTGCAGTTTGCTTGATTCTGGGAGAATCTATTCCTTAAGATGTAATTTATAACTCAATCTCTATAGAAGTCACTTTGAGTTTTTTAAAAGGAACTCCTCATCGTAAGGGACCCAAATCAGTAAACGTCTCATCAATCAGACGTGTGGTTTGGATGTTATGTCAGTTTTACAGAAATGGGGTTGGTAGTGTCTTGGTCCTGTCTTACCCACTTGGGTATGACCTAGCATGAACCAGACTATTGGGACATGGTTTTGGGATAGAAAGGACTGTATTCTCTAGCTTGGACCACTTTAACTGGCCCATCTTTCCACAGATGGATGAGATTTTGGTCGTCGTGTCCTCTCCTGGTCAACATAGCAGGTTCACCTCATGATCGCTCCACGGGCCATCACAGGACCCTCCTACCATGGTCACGTTACACCCCCTAGCCACGTGATGCAGCTTGATGCCATGGTCAGAGTGGACTATGACCCTTTTGTCGTGTGACACAACATATTACTACATCTTCCAGAGACCCCACTGCCAGTTGTTGCTGGCAGCTCTTGTCCCCCACCGCACGACTGATGTCGATGGGACATCCGCCACCACGGCGCACTGACAGTTTCTTCTATGGGCCAAATAACATGATCTAGTGGTCCTTTCTTCGATCCATGAGCACCTCTATAATCCCCAGGTCATCCTTGTTAGTACTACATGCTCCATGTCATCTCTTCGTCTATTCAAGGGTTTGGTTGGCTAAGAACCTACCGGAAATGTCCTATGTGACCACATGGGCCAGTCAACGAAGAATTGATAGGACAGAGGTATGAAGAGAACCAGGAACAACCAAGGGATAGAAGATAGACTTGTCGTTCAACCTTTTTTCACCCTATTCGAAGGAAACTAAGAAGTGAGTAATTATCAAGTTTCTACCCCTCAATTACTGTAGTAATTAACCCATCACACATTAACAAACAACCTATGGATCAACATGTTAATTGGTTAATCTTAATACGTCATTTCAAAAGAAATAACGGGGAATCTGAATCATAGTGAATAAAACTCCCACCTTGAGGTTGGATTGTTTTTTGGCTATGATTGGTGTTTCACCACTGTCGTTTGTCATTCTTGATATGAAACCCATCATTGGTGGTGTTCCTTTGAATGTTGGAAGGAAAGAGGGAGGACATTGCTTGTCGTTATAGGCGATTCATCAATCATCACTCGCCAACACCAAATCTCCATGTTAAGAACAAAAATGGATCTCTACCAAAAATCCCATATTCGGTTAATCCATTAAATGGTGGAAACGCATTTCAGAGTTTCTTTTTTTTCTTGGTCGAAGCATCGCTACACTATTTCATTTATTAAACTACATTTCTTTTACACTTGTGCTGCAATGTAATTTCATTGCATAAAAAAATCAAATTTGAATAAAATAAACTCCACATGTTTATATTATTTTCATAAAGTAATATCAATTGAAAATACCTTAAAATTTACTTTTTCCCTTGACCCATCCCATTTGAGGTTATGTCCTTATTAAGGAGAAAATCTCATCATGAACTCGACGGTGGTCTTGGATATTTAACCAGAATTTACTTTTGTGTGTTATGAGGATTCAAAAATATAATATTTTTTTTTAAATAAATTTATTTATAGTTACCTCCCAAAAAAGATTTATTAGTCGGCTTGCGCCAGCTCATGTTAGGATCCACCTAAGGAAAAAAAACAATCATGAGCTCAATGATAGTCTTGTTTTTTAATCTATGTTATTATTCATGAGTTATAAGGAAAGGAAAAATAAAATAATCTTATTCAATTATTTAATTTAAAGTAATTCCATTTTTAGGTATTCTTACTGAATACCTACACCAACTAAACTAAAGTCATTCCAATGATAAACCCATTGCTTTGATTTTAATGTTTCCCTCTAATATTGGATTCCAGAACATGTTTCAGAGTTATTAAACTTTTTTTAGGAAAACCTCTAATACACGCTATTTAAAAACATAAAATTTTTGAATGTCCGTTCTAGGTACACCAGACCTTATATTCGCACAAAATCTCAGATCCTGGTCTTGTAATTTTCCAAATAATTTTCTAAATATAGAACTAGGAAATTTCAAGCCATTTCATTAACCCCACCTTATAGATTTAAGCCCCAATATTCCAAAGCAAGGTATTCCCATACAGATGATTGTACAAGCACGAACATGAGCCTCCCACTCACACATTCTCTCTTATTAGTTTCTATGCTTCGACAAAATTTGAATGAGAGTAATGAAACACTTATAGATGGTACTCTCATTTGAATCCTCAATATTCACTAGAAACGCCACAAAATTCAACCTGTTGTCAATGTCTAGCTCACCCCAATCCATGATGCGGGATGGCCCATGTACATAACTTCTCAACTGGGATACATGGAAGGTGTCATGAACCTTCTCTAACTACAGAGGTTGATCCAAGGGGTTATTCCACCACTCCCACTCTACGTATCATTAGAAAGGGTCCCATGAACCTCAGATATACCTTGTTTCCCCGACTAAATCTCTGTAACCCCTTCATGGTGAGAGTCGAAGGAAGACAAAGCCCTTTTCCTCAAACACCAATGTTATCTATATTCTTCCAGCCCAGAACATCTAATGAACCTTTTTATTTTTTCATCCATGGCTAGGTGACCTTCAAAAACATTGTAAATGTGTTTAACAATACCTTCGACAACTAGGATGTAAATTGAAGATCACGATCTGAAACAATCATCAATAAAACACCACAGAGATGAACTTTATCGATTATGTATAAGAATCCCAGGACTTCTACTAAACACTACAGTAGGTTATCTAGAAATTGGATCGACTCAGTGTGTCATTCAATGATCACCCAAATGACATTGGGTGTCCTGGATGTACATGGTTAACCCATCATGATGTCCATCGATATCCCTTCCAACATTTCAACTAATACAACTGCACATCCTCTAAAATAAAAAATGTTTTCCCCACCTTTATAATGTCTATCAGGGGTATCCCTTGTGGAAAAATAAGCATGTAATGATTTATAGTCAGTTTCACTGAGTTTTACCACCCTGACTCATTTAAGAGTGGATGGGTAACAACCAACGACTGGAGATAAGTTGCTCCATCCCCATCCATGAAGGATAACTTCAAGGAGGACAACCACTCTGATTCCTCACTCAATAACTATTAACTGGATTCCAACTAGTAGAATTTACATCTATATTCCTTATCACTGAGTTCTCTACAACTCCATCCTCTGAGATTCCCTGTTCCAGAGAAATGGACCTTCCAAATCCAAGACAGACACATAAAGATCTTCTCATGTTGCTTACTCACCTGAAGTTGGTCCAGGCCTATCCTTAAGTGTCTTCCAAGCTCCCCCTCGGACGTTGAGTAGACTACGAATTTATCAAAAAAGATCACCCAAGGCCATCCATGGTGAAACACAGGGTATTACAAAGCCCTACTTCTTCAAGTCCCCTATCTAAACCCATAGCTTATGGAGCTCTTTGAGATCCATCCATCATACTGGTGTAAATACTGGTTACACCCCAGGGTCTAGACCAACACAAAAGTACAACTCTCGATATAGAGGATAACCTCAAACATTTTCATGGAATATGTCCTAATTCTCTACTACGTCTAAGAAACGTGAGGACCCATTACATCCACTGCACTATGTGTTGGACTAGCCATATAAATAGATTTCAGCATCACCCACCACTACCTAAGTCCATCAAGATCTGGAAGGGTTTCCCCTTTTCCAAAAAATCGAGTTCCATCACTATAGAAAATCATTGTCCTTTATCAAAAATCAATCAATCTTTGAATGAACTGATGATTTAATTCATACTAATAATGATATCATAAATCCTCGACCCCACTTCTAGGAGATCCCAATTGAAACTCTGGCCTCCAAGAGTCATGTAATGCTTTTGGAACCAGTGTGTGGTCATTGGGTATCCTCGAGTAGGAATCTATAAATGTGAATATAAAGTCAATGGTTTAATCGAAACCTAAAGGTATCAAACAAGAAAAGTGAAAGGAAATGAAATCACTAGTAAAAGTATCTATCAATACTCCAGATGAACTAGAAATACTCAGTTCATACCTTGAATCATCCCTCGTAGTCTTGGGGTCATAATCCCAAACATGCTAAAATTGTCTCATCTCCTATCCTCCAGATCATTGAGTATGGTATGGGCCACCTGGAGGTGGTGGTGGAACACGTCAAAATGTTATCCACCCTCTATTGCTTCCCCATCTCTCCTTCCCCATCCTCTACCAGTCGGATTAGTCTACTATTGCCACTAACACTTCCTTGCTGGTTCACAAACTACCTCTCTAACTACAACATTAACAGTGGGACAGTCTTTCATGAGATTCCCCCTTTTATGAAAAGCATAGAAAATCCTTACCTTATGGGAACCTTCATGCCTCTTCTGATGAATTCTCTGGTTCAGCATATTACATTTCACACTTGCTATCAGTAGGACTTTCTGACCAGGATTCATGGGGGATCACTATATCAGAATCCTATGATACATGTTCAAACCCCACTCTTCATCATCTACTACCCAAAAATTCATCCATGACTCAATCTAGAAAGATAAATCCACCTAAACCATTAGATGTGGGTCTTCTAACTAATCATCAAAAGAAAGTGACACATAATAACCATCAAAATGAAAAATTTCTCTGGGAATGGATCCCATCAGGGAGGTCTCATTGAGTATTAGGTCAAAATCCTGATCCTACTGTAGATTCCTTGTTTTTTATGATGTTAACACATCCTAAGGAGAACAATATGTATCACAGTTAAAAGAGTATACCAGGTGAGCTAACTGATAAGGACATGGAAAAAAATACACATTCCCATATGATGCATGTGGCATTATTCCATTGCAACTTGTTTTTTCATGTACCAATTCAGAAAATAGGTTCCCAGAGTCCTTGTGTAGGGATACGTTAGCTGCCACACCAACTCTAGAGTCCCTGTACAGAAAGTGGAACTCGAAATATTTAACATTATCACCTCAAACGAATCTCACAGACACTCAGTATCAAGGTAGAACCAACCTCCTCTGATACCACATTATCACATATTTTCCCCCAGGGCCCAAGATGTGAAAACCACAATACCTCCTCCAATAGGCCAGGGGCAAGAAACAAGCACTGAGTTGGAATATCCAACAAATGGGAGGCCTTTTCCGAAGAACATGTACCAAAGAACCCAACAGAATGCATGAGGGATGAAGAGTGAAAAAACTAAGGAAAAAGAATGAATTCCACTATAATCTAACAATAATATATGATGGAAAGTAAATAAGTGAAGGTAAATGGGATAGAATACAATACCACTAATATAAATACAACTTCAAATCATGTTATGCAAAAAAATTCTACTGAAGCTAATGTAGAAGCCGCCAGAAACACATCGGCTCATCTAATCTCACAATTAGCGATTTGTTCTAGGTCCTTCTCCGCCTAAAACTCCACAAAAGTATAAGTCAAATGAAAAATACATGAAACGTACGTGAAAATCATGTGTATGGGTGAGCAAAACAAATGCTGAGGAGGGGAAATTTAAAAACCAAAAGCAAAACAACATAAATGAAACACCACTAAGAAGGTATAGTCAGCTCAACACAATTATATTTCATCCACACATATAACATGTACATTCTAGTATACTCATAAAGGATTCAAAGATTCTACTTCTCATATACTTCAAGACATATGGTTTCATTCATAGCATGGTCAATTCATGGAGATACCACTCCATGAGATATGTGATAGTAACAACATAGATAAAGTATTCTGAATTTATCTGACAAAATAGTCGATCTTGATACAAAAAAATATTCCCTGAGATGTCGAGTATCACTGAGAGAAGAAGTCTCAATATCATAACCAATCATTTGTCACATGATTTTTCTCATGGTACCTGCATCCTGGGAGGAAACTCTCAATAAGCCACCAAGTCATCAAATACCTTCGCTAAGTGGTCCCACTTCATTGGGCCCTACCCAAAGAAGACACACTAGGAGTAACCTATAGTACACTACTTTATTTGTAACAATGAATATCTTGTACTGATGATGGAATCATCCCCAAAATGTCACTGAGGTTGGTCAGGCCACTGAGGTCCACTCGTCTGATAGGCCACTAAGGTCCGCTTGGCTACTAGGCCTCTGAGGAATGCTCGTTAGCCATCCCACTGAGGCCCTCTTGGAAATCGAACCACTGAGGTCCACCCATCAGTCGGGCCATTGAGTTCCACTCAAATCATGGGCCACAAAGGTCCTCTCTTCACTTCCTTCTTGTCACATACAACCATAGGATTTCCATTCATTACATTCTTGATTCTAGAAAAATATAATACTCAAGGAATCTATTATAAGTCACCCACCATGAACTCTCACTTAGAGTATGTCAAAAGAACTTCATTGCTGCAATTGTCCCAATACAATTAACAACTCATCAATCAGACATACGACTTGGATGTTATGACTATTTTACAAAATAGGGGATGGTGGGGTATGGGTCCAGTCCTAGTCTAGGGTCCTCAAACCTGACCCGACTCATTGTTCCTGCACCGGCATGCTGGGCCATGGGTCTGGACCACATGAATGCCTGGGTGTACCTTTCTAGGTCACCCGAGGAGGCCTTTCTTCTCTAGCCCGCCCCACTATGTGGGGCCAGCGTGCCACACCCGAACGCAACATCAGTCACTGTTTCTACACACAATTGATGCAAGGAGTTCTACATGTGACCACCTTATGGGTCAACATGGGCCCCTCATACCATGATCTTGTAGGACCATGACCCTTTGGTCGTGTAACACTGCTTGATGTAACGTCCACTACAGACTCCGCTGCCGGTTGTTTCCGGCAGTCCTTGTCCACCTTCCTATGACTGATGCTGTGGGGACCTCCACCACTATGGTTGGTCATCAGTACTTTTCACTTCCTGTACGTAGCCTCTAGTTCAAGTACTGGTGATAGCGTGCCTAAAATTTCTTCTACAAGCCATCAAAATTTCATAGGCAGTCCATTATTCAATCCTCGAGCACCATCAGAATCCTTAGGTCAACACCATAATTTCTACATGATCCATGTCATCTAGTCATCAATCCTGGGGTTGAATCGCACTCAAAACATCCCAAAAAAAATTTGACGTGACCACATGTGTCTGTCGGTGAAGTATCAATAGGATTGGGGTAAGAAGAGAATATGAACACCCTAGGGACGAATGATGACCCTATTCGTTCTACCTTTGTTCATCTTGTTAGAAGGAAACATAGAATGGAGTAATTAGCATGTTCCTACCCTTCATGTCCAATAAAAACTAAACCATCACGCATTAATGAACGACATGAGGATCAACCTATTAGTGGGCTGAAACACGTTAGTCTTTTCAAAATAAAGAATGTGGAATCCAGCTCACAATGAGTAAAACTTGTACCTCGAGGTTGGATCGTTAGTCGGCGAAGAACAGAGGTGTACCGTCATCATTCTCCATTATTGATCCGTAACCCATCATCATTTTCAATCCTTATAAGGATGGAAGGATGGAGAGAGAAATGTGCTCATCGTCATGAGAGATTTGTTGATCGTCGCTCGCAAATGCAAAATCTTGAAGTTCAGTGAAATCTTGGATCTTAGCCAATAGTCTTGTATTTGGTTAACCCATTAAATGGAGGAAACAAATTTCAAAATTTCTATTACATAGAGTTGCAATTTTTCTATGGTATATCATTTATGAAACATCATTTCTGTTACTCATGGGTTGCAATGTCGTTGAATTATAGTGATACTAAAATTTGAATAAAATAACCTCCTCATGTTTTTTATTATCTTTATGTAACATTATTTCAAAACACCTAATTTTTTTTTTACTTGAACCATGAATATCAAGGTTAAGTCCTTCATAATGAGAACATATCATTGTAGACTCAATGGTGGACACATATTTTTAATTCATGTTACTGTTTATGAGTTATGAGGATTCAAAAACAAAATAATTTCTTTATTTAAATAGTTTTATTTATAGTTACATCCCCAAAACAAACATTCATAACTGGCCCACTTCGGATAATGTTAGGATCCGCCTAATTAAATCATGCCCTCATGAGCTCAATGGTGGTCTCAGATTTTCAATCTATGTTTCCGTTCATGATTTATAAAGAAATAAAAAAAAATAATATTATTTAATTATTTTATTTATGGTTATGTCATTTTTGGGTTTACTCAATAGAGACCAACACCTAATAAACTTAAGTCACACATAGGGTAAACCCACCACTCTAAACACAATTGTTCCCTCAATTTTATAATCTAGGCCCCCATTTATTAATTATTCTACATTTTCAGGAACACCACTCACACACGCTATTTGAAAAATTAACAATTTTCAACAGACCATCCCAGGCACAACTGGCCTCCGAATTTCCCGAAGTCTATGCACCAGATCTCTCAATTATCCCAATAATTTTCTAAAAACACAACTAGGAAAAATTAGAGAAATTACATTACCCCCACCATAAGGCTTTACGTTCCGAAAATCCATACTAAGGGATTCCAAAATAGACGATGGTACGAGCACAAACCTCAGCCTTGTATCCCCATGTGTTGTCTTAGAGATTCATGTGATACCACTGAACACACATTATAGGAATTGATCACCTATGAAGGGTCATCTCCTATCGATCCTCGATCTCTATTGAAAAATCCAAAAAAAAATTGCCCAGTTTTCATTTTGCAAATCACCCAAATTTATGACGTGTGATGGGACATGTATGTATCTCCTCAACTCGGATTTGTGGAAGGTGTCGTGTACCCACTCTAATAACAGAGGTAAATCCAATAGGGTATTCCACCTCACCCACTCTATGTGGTATCATAAAAGGTGCAATGAACCATAGATATAACTTGGTTCCCTATGTAAATTTGTGTAACCCCCATCATGGTGGGACCTGAAGGATGTCATTGTATATTTTTTCAAACACCAAAGG
This sequence comes from Viscum album, assembly GCA_963277665.1. Taxonomy (NCBI): domain Eukaryota; kingdom Viridiplantae; phylum Streptophyta; class Magnoliopsida; order Santalales; family Viscaceae; genus Viscum; species Viscum album. Next base: position 29,242,510 of record OY728137.1, on the reverse strand, counting down.
TATCTACCATGTACCATCACAAAACCTCATATGGAAATGTGAGTTCTTCCTCCATTGTTAGGTGACCTTCACAAACATTTTAAATTCCTTCAACAATCCCTTCCACAACTATGATGTAAAGAGACTATCACTAACTAAAACAATCATCGATGAAACTCCACAGAGTCGAACTATGTCTAACACATAGATTCATCCCTATCGTTCTACTAGAATCTGATCCTAGGTAGTTGGGAAGTGGGTGGACTCAGTGAGTTAGTCAATGATCACCCAAATGGCATTTTGTCTTCTGGATGTACGTGGAAAATCTATTACAATGTCCATCAATATCCCTTCCCACTACACCACTACTACAACTAAACATCCTCTCAAAAGAATAACATTCTCCCCCCATTTAAATGTACATCATGGGGTTTCCCTATGAACAATTGAGCACATAATGACTCACAGTCAGTTTCACTGAGTTATGCCACCTTGAATCATTAAATAGTGGAAAGATAAAAACCAACGACTAGAGGTAAGATATAATATCCACATCGATGATGTATTACTACAATAAGGCCAACCACTTTTATGCCTTGCTTAGTAAATTCTAACTCGATTCAAACTGGGAGCATCTAATTCTACATTCCACATCACTAATTTGACTAAAAATCTAGCCTATGAGATTCCATGTCCTAGAGAAAGGGAACTTCCAAATCCAATAATGACACTTCAAGAGCTTCCTATGAAGTCAGCGCTCTTGAAGTAGGTCCAGGACCATCCTTAAGCATATCGTGTTCCCCCCCCTAGGATGTCGAGTAGACTATGATGACATCAATAATGATAACTCAGGGATGCCCATGGTGAAACCCTGGGTCTTACTAATACCTTCCACAACAAGTCCACCATCTACACCTGAGCTTGGGGAGCTCTTTGGGAGCCATCTAATATACTAGAATAAATATCGGTTCCACCCCAGGGTGTAGAACAACACAGAAGTCTAACTCTCAGTGGAGAGGTAAACATGGAATATCAACAAGGAAGATTTCCTTATACTATACTTGCAATAAGAAATATGAGGACTCATAAAATCCATGGAACTGTGGGTCAGACTATCCAACTCGATTGAGATCAGCTACACCCTCCTCTGCATGAGTCCTTCATGATTTGAAAGTATTTACCTCTTGCTGAAAAAATGAAATATAGGTCCAATAACATGGATGAAACACACCCCTTTTCCATCAATCATAGTATGAATTAAGGATTTTTTCCGTACTAAGAATGGTATCATTAGGCCTCGTCACCACTAACAAGAGATCCCAACTGAAACTCCCACCTCCAAGATTCAGGTCACACTATCAGTATTAGTGTGTGGCCATTGGGTCTCCTCTAGTAGTATTCTCTAAATGTGAGAAGGAAGTCAATGGTTTTACCAGAAACTCTAGGTATCAAACAATAAAATTTTCTAGAAAGGAAATTATTAGTGAAAGTGTCTATCAATAGTATATAAAAAGTAGGAAGACACGGTTTTTACCATGAATAATACATAGCTTCTTGGGGTCATAAGACTTGAAATATTACAAATGTATCATCTACTGTTATATATATCTACGAGTTTGGCATGGAAAACCTAAAGGTGGTGGTGGTAACACGTCAAAATGTTATCCTCCCTTTATTGCTTCCCCAGCTCTTTTTCCATGTCCTCCGCTAGACGGATTTGATTATGCATTCCGCTGCCTTTTCCTTGGTTCATCAACCACGTCTTTAACTGAAACATTAATGGTGGGACAATATTGCATGAGATTACCCATTTTATGAAAAAAAATGAAATGCCTACCTTTCTAAGAACCAAAATGTCCCTTCGGATGAACCCATGGGTTCTACGACATTCATTGTGCACCCACTATCTAAAGGTCATGCAGGCCCTGATTCCCAAGTGATCATTGTCTTAGATGTATGGGATACATGATCGAACCCCACACTTCATCATCTAGTGCCAATAGAGACATCAACAACTCAGTTTGGAAATATGCATTCACCTGAACCACTCGAGGTGGGTCTCTTAAATGAGCATTTGAAAAAACCCTCACCTACTAACCATTATATAGAAAAACTAATCTGAGACTGGTTCCTATTAGGGAGTCCTCATCGAGAATAGGGTCAAACTCGCAATCCTTTTATTGAAACCTCACTGGCTCACACCGTGAACACATCCTAAGGGGAACAAGATATATCACGATTAAAAGTGTATACCTGATGAGACGATTTATGAAGAACATGGAAAACATTACCCCTTCTTATATTATGGATGTACCTTTATTCCCCCGCAACTAGTTTTTTCATGTACCGAGTTGGAAACCAATTCCCATAGTCCTGCGGTATGGATATGTCGGCCACTACATGAATATTGCAGTCCATGGCATGAAATCCAAACTTGATGCACTTAACAATGTCGCCCCAAACTAATATCACATACTCTCAATATCATGGTAGAATTGACCTCCTCTGATACTAATCTATCATGACCCATCCCATGAGGCATGTACGGTGTCATCTCCAAGCCTAACTCTAATAGGAAAAGGGATGGAGATTATAATCAAGTAGGAATATCAAAAACACGGGTGGTATTTTCCTACGAACCTGTACAGAGACATCCAACAGAAGGCCACATTGCTAGAGAGTGAAATCACTAATGAAAAAGCATGTATACCACTAAAACCCAAAAATAGAGTATGACACAAAGTAAATACATAAAATAAAACAAGGCCAGGATATAATTACACTAATAGAAATACAATAGTTAAGACAGACCCACGAACAATGGAACTTAATATACTGTAGAAGGTACCAGAAACACCTCAACTCGTCTAATCTCACAAGGAACCATCTAGTCCTAGTCCTAGTCCAGTTCCACCTAGAACTCCACCTATTTGTTAGTCAACTGCACAAGACCTGAAACGTGTGCGAAAATCCCATGTAAGGATGAGTAAATCAATTATCAGTAGGGGACCATGAAAACCACAAAGCAAAATACCTAAATGGAATCACCACTAAGAAGATACAGTCTTCTCAACACAGGTATATTTCATCAACACATAAAACAAGAACATTCTGGTGTAATCATAAATAATTCCAAGATGCAATGTATCATCCACTGCTAGCCATATGGTTCCATGCATAGAACATTCTATTTCGGGAGATCCCACTCCTCATGCTATATGATAGTAACCACATAGAGCTAGTCTACAAAAAGTATTCTAGATAACATATGGCCTTGATACATCAAAAATTTTCCCTTAGGTGTCTAGTATCACTGAGACAATAGGTATCGATATCACATGTAATCATTTGCATAAGATTCTCCTCAAGGCACCCTTGTCCTAGGAGGACTACCTCATTGAGACACAAATTCATCAGAGACCTTTGTTATGAGGTCCTGCTTCCTTGTCCCCCACCTAAAGAGGAATCAATAAGAAAAACCCAAAGTACACTAATTTAGTTATAATACTGAACAACTTGTACTACTGAGGGACTCATCCCTGATGAGTCACTGAGGTCTGTCAGGCCACTGAGGTCCACTTTTCATCCAAGAAACTATGGTTTTCTCAGCTACCGGGACATAGAGGTCCGCTCGTCTTCTGGGCCACTAAGGTTTTGTCAACTCCAGATCAACATAAGTCTACTCGTCTACTTGGAAAGTAAGGCCTGCTCGGCTATCGGGCTACTGAGATCCACAAATCACTTCTTTGTTGTCACATCCAGTTGTTGGAATTTCACTCTTAGCATGGTTGATTCCTGGAGAATCTAATCGTGATCCCATCTGTCGTAAATCATCATCCACAAAATCAAACATGATGCATTTCAAAATTATCACCTCTTCGTAAATGTCCCAAAACCTCAAATGGCTCATCAATCCGACGTACCGTTCAAATGTTATGTTCATTTTACAGAAAATGGATTGGTGGGTCCAGGTCCGGTCCAACCTGACCTGACCAACACAACCCAACCTGGTTCTTGGTTCCCTGAATTGACCCAGGTTTGATGAGGTCAAAACTGGTTTGGTCAATAATGGCCCGTTGGGCCGCTCATAGTGGCCCATCTTCTCTAGCATGGCCTAATAAGAGCGAGTCGGATTGCCATGCCTGGACGCGATGTCATTTTCCACTTATTCTCCCAATAAATGCGGTGGATTTTCCATGTGACCACCCTACTGGTCATAAGAGGGCCCTGCATATAGGGTTACACTGGACTACTGCCCTCCGGCCATGTGGTGTGGCTCGATGCCACGTCTTCCAGAGACATTTCCTGGAGAGGTCGCTAGCGGCCCTTGTCCACCGCCCTGCAGCTGAGGCCATGGGGACCTCCACCACCACAACGCACCACTACTATGATGCACCTCCCACACATGGTCACCGCAGGCGATCACCGGTGATACTGACAGTGCCGGTGCACTGAAAATTTCTTTTGCGGGCCACCAAACTTTCTCTCATGATCCATTAGTTGATCTGTGTATACCTCAGGAATCCTCAAGTCATCCTTATCTATACTACATGATCCAAGTCATCTGACCATTGATATGGAGTTCAGGTCCATCTCAACAACTTCTAACAAATTACGATGTGACAATGTGGGTCTGTCAATGAAGTGTCGATAGGATGAGGGTAGGAAGAGAGTGATGAACACCTGTGAGATGGATTATGGTATTTCTCATTTGGCCTTTTTTCATCCCGTTTGATGGAAAATGAGAAGGGATTAATTACCATGTTTTTACCCTACACGTCCTTCAATAATTAAAAAATCATTCATGAATGATCAACCCAAAAATAATTCTATTATTTAGTTAATCCGAGTTCTTTATTTGGAAAAAATAGGGAATCCAGTTTATAAAGAATAAAACCGCTAACTCGAGGTTGGATTGTTCATTAGTGAAGATCAGATTTGCATCACCATCATTCCTCATTCTTGATCTGGAACCCATCATCATTGGTGATCCTTGAATGATTGAAGGATGGAGGGGTAAAGGTGATCATCATCATGGGTGATTTATCGATCATCACTCACCAATGGGAAATATTCATTTTTATTGAAATACTAGATATCAATCAATGATCCTATATTCTGTTAATCCATTAAATAGAGAAAACATGTTTCAGTATTTCTACTATGCTGAGTCGCAACTTTGATATGTTGTTTATTTTATGAATCAATGTTATTGTTACATTTGGGTTGCAATGCCATTGTATTGTAGTGAAACTAAAATTTGAATAAAATAATCTCCTCAATATTATTTTATTTTCTTCAAGTAAATTAATTTTAAATCTACTAAAAATAAGAAATTTCCCTCAACCCATGCCAATCGAGGTTATGTTGTTATTATGAAGAGCATCTCATTTAGTTTTCAACAGAGGTATCAAAACATTAATTTGAGTTATCATTTATGAGTTATGAGGATTGAAATATAAAATAATTTTTTATTTAAATTACTTTATTTTCAGTTAGGTCCCAAAAACTAACTTTCACAATTGGCCCACACAAGCTGATGGTAGGCTCCACCTAAGGAATAAACACCCTCATGAGCTCAACAGTGGTATCAAATTTTCAATCTGATTTACCATTCATGAGTTATAAGGACTTTAAAATTTAATCTTTATATCTAATTATTTTATTTATGATTATTTCATTTTTGTGTTTTCTCACTAGAGACCCGCACTGACTAAACTTTAGTCATGAATAGGGTAAATCCACTACTATGAACTTAACATTGACCTCAAATTTATGATATTTTTACTTGTTTAAGATTTATTCCATATTTTTAAGAATATGAATCTTGTGTTCTACTTAAAAACATAATAATTTTTGACGGACCATTCCGAGCACATAAGGCCTTGTAATTTCATGTCGTCTCAACGCCTGATCTTGTAATTTTCCCAAGAATTTTCTGAAAATAGAACTACGAATATTCGATCCGTTACAATATTAATTTTATAGAAAAAATTTATTAATATCATTTTTCGGAACCTGTAGTATTTTTTTCAGCCATGATCATCCCCTTAAAGTACCATGGGTGGTTTCTACTGTTTGATAATATTTCACATTATGTAGAGGATGAATTTTAAATATCCATGTAAATAGATTATCAAGAACCACCATTATAGATAAGTATGTAACGGAATATATAAAATCTAGTATCACCCAAAATCAAACAAGGTTGAGGTGATGTGACTTTGAAAATTGGAAGAATAAAATTTACTTCTTCTATAATGATCTGGTTCAAAATAAAATTATTCTAACATATAGAACAACCTAAAATATTTTCCAGAAACCAAGAATTCATAAGAAATTGGAAAAAATAACCACCCATGTTTTCACCCTTACCAGCATATGTTGGATCGCATGATATAATAATTCTTTATTTCAAAATATCTTTTAAAAATATGGTTGATGAAAGTCATTCACCATTAGGCTGTCACAAGGAAATTCTGTCATGTGTGTTGATAATTATTCATAAACAAGAGATAAATAGTAAAATACCTTTTTTGGGGATACCGAAAATCATGATGAATGTATGATCTAAAATATAGTTTCCATCATTAGGGAATGATTAAATTAATCACTCAGGATCCCAAATACATTTACGTGTCCTGCTAAAATATCCACTACTTATCCATCTCTTAAAATCAAAATCAATCAGTTTAGGTGATACAAAGAGAGGGAAGGGGCCCTATGGATTTAAAAATTATTAAATAATCATATGGACTTCATTATCATAATAATGAAAAAATGGGAACAATCCCAATAAATTAGTAATTGGGTGTTCCCCCCCAAAAGAGACAATGAGAATCATCCCATAAAATGATACCATGGGAACTATCCTACTAAGAGATTCGATGAGATTCATCCCACAAAATTTGAGGCTCTTATAATAAGGATTAATAGTGTACTTGAGTTCATTTAATTTGAGAAATGAATATGAAGACCGAGAAAACCGAGTTTTATATTATGGTGGAAAATTTTTCCATCAACATGGTTCAAGATGTGTCTAAATAATTTTTACATATTTAAAATGAGTAAACTCTTGGAAGAGATGATCACAATATTATACAGTAATTTGAGGCTCCATAGTTTTACCATCTTATACTCTTATTAATTGCTATGAATATCTTGGTGATATCCCACCATCCTCATAAGAATTAGTTACCTACATTATTAATGCCTCATAAATCAATATTGATAGTGAATATACTAGATTTAAGTGTTAGATCCATTCATTAAGGTATTCACATGGAATCCAATCATTATTCATCCAACATTACATTGGAAAATTTATGGTTTAAATCATTTATTCAACCCATCATCCACATGAAAATAATAAGACTATTACAAATAAAGCATAGATCACTTAGTTATTGTGAAAAAATGAAAATCCCTTAAAAATAATTATAGAATTGATATAAGGATATTTTACCAATGGTTAATGTTTAGTATCCTACAGTAGTATACCTCCTTACAGTGAGGTACCCCAACCCATAGTCCTTTAAATATTTCTATATTATTCACCCCTCACTGGGTGAATTCTAAAAATTATTCAACCTTAGTTTTCACTACTAATATCCCATAATAGATGAATTTATCCAGTCTGTGTGAAACTATCATTGTTCCAATCATAAATAACTTCAAAATACTCTCCCAAATTTATTTAAATTAAGGTGAAATTGAACATATCTCATGTTAAAATATCAACCCCTGATTATAATGGAATAGGTTTCACTAAAAATAAATAATTTTATCATCCATATCTAAGTGACAGATGAAATATGATATATTCCTTCTAACCATGTAAAATAATTATTTATTTTTCCTCAAATCAGAAGAGTAATTTTTTTAAGCTCCAAAGTATTCAGATACCATTGGAGGTAGATTTGTTAGATCAATACAATTACTTCCCATACCATTGATTGTAATGAAATAAAATTAGGTGGTTATTCATCTTTACTGATTGGATTTAGATGAAGATAAATGAGGGGTTAATGGAGACTGAAACATCCAAATCTCTACTTAATCCATATTAGCACCCTGATTAGGAAACAAAAATTATATGAAGGAATTGGGTCCATATATTTATTAACAATTGATAAAAATTGTTAATTTTTTAGGATAAAGCCTATGGATTCAAATTTCACATGTTCATTAAGCTGTAACCTTTTTGAGATGGTAATTTTCAAGAGACCTATGGAGGTAGTTTTTTTGAGATTAACATTATTATTATACCAACCACAAAATACTGGGATACAAGATTTAAGAATTTATTTTATATATTTTACCCAAAATAATATATATCATGAAAAATTGTGTTAGATAATTCTAGGATGCATGTAACATTCACTCGAGTCATTCACACATAAATTGAAAGTAATTATGCTCGACCAGCACATCAGATGAATAATGACTCAGATGACGAACTATAAACTATAATTTTTGTAGTTCGTTTCACGTGATATTAAATTCCATTACATATAGAACATACCATATTAATATAAACCATTTGAATTGGTCCATACTTCCCAACCTTAAACATTTCATATTGGTCTATTTCATGTAACCCCAATTTAAAATATAACTTCTTATGTATGAGCTCATTAAATATGAGATTTCTATTTAATTAATGATCAGATGAATATGTATACATCTAACATCCCAAATATTATTGTTTACTTAACATATGAAAATAATTCACCCTTCAAAAATTATGCATGGCATGATTCCAATTACAATGGGACACATAGGGATGTCTAGATCTCTCATCAAAGGCACATCCATATGTTTTATTTTGATGTGTGACTCTTTCCAAGTGATAAATCATTTAACTTCTCAAACATGATCTTCCCATGTCTATGTATTATGACAGATCAATATTAGTTTATCGTAGTACTTATTCCTCACCCACATTGGGTTCTATTCATACACTAATATAAACATCCTTTTCAAAACCATGTCTTCCATGGATGATCTAAATCTGTAAAATGAATCTCTATCAATAAATATATATGGTTTGATTCCAGTTACCATAGTATATATAGTGAGGACTAAATTTACCATTTTTTAGAAATACATAAATATCAACACAATAAAATCATCCACCAAAAATATATAATCTCCTAATTCATGTTGTGTCTTCATGCATTATAATATACACTAGGATGAATTTTTTTATTCAAAGACTACATGTTCCTTAAATCTTATTACCATATGAGGCATAGTGTCCCATGGATCTCTTATCTTAATCAAAAAATCAAAATTTTAACCCATTCATGGTTTCAAGAACTATGACCTTAAACTAAATATTCTTCTCCTTGAGATAATCTATAACACTAAGGGATATTTAATTAATTCATGTTATTCTATCACATTTCCCTTATTAGTAAATTGTCCATAGTTTTTTATTCAAACCTGTAAAACCTTAATCATAATTTTTTTTGTTCAACATTGTATTCCTTTATACATTGGATATATTTAGCATAAATTTTATAACCTTAATCGTCAATCACAATATTTTTGTATAAATTTAAAAAATATAAATTTAAAATTAAAGATATAGAATGCATTTTCAGGTTGACAACTTGTATGGGATTTCTTGATAAAAATTAAAGGATTCTCTCACTAATCTATCCCCTTTTATTGATTAGGAAATAGTATGTGAAAAAATAAGATGGCAACAAATATTTGATGGATTGAAACTACAACCTAGAAAATTTCAAGTTATTCACAATATACCCATTAGTCTTGGAAGATGTTATAGAAAATTTCAAGTTATTCACAATATACCCATTAGTCTTAGTAGATCATTTACTTATGAAATTTCATGATGTATACCTTCACCCCATGAAAGTGGTCAATACACAATGGTGTAACCGTTAAGATCCTAAACTTCTTCTTGAATAATATTTTCTCAAAGAAACTACTTCATACCATTTATATATTAATCATCCCCAACACAAATCTATGACTTTATATTCACCTTTTTGAATCCCAAATACATTGAGTTTATCTTATTGGGTTCTCTTTTCATTGTATTTAGTAACCAGTTGATTGAATAATTTTAATAGATTCCCTAAGAATAGATGGTGAATAATATGGTTTCCTTTGATCCTATAAGTAACCAATTGGGGAAATTATTATTCTGAGATTAATGTTACTCCTCACCCATAAAATATTTCCAGATAGTGTTGTGGTGGTCTCTCGTTTAGTAATGGTTAAAATATTCCAAGAATTATTCATTTTGAATAAACATAGACAGTATTATTTTAAAATTTATGATTTATATAACCCAACTATTCAAATGGGTTCAAGTACCCTTGATTTTACACCACTATACGTTTTAACCCCTTAAAGGAATGATTATGATATACGATTCTTGTACCCATTCACATATTGGTATGCATTTTTTCTTTAAAAATTGTGTTGTTTTGAGATACTCCTCTTGGCACCTCTGAATCCTTGAGTTAAGATGCTACTCTTGGAAAATAAAAAATCATGGAGTTAAGATTATCCTCTTATAAACTTATTCATAGGTACGTGACATTAATCTAATGACCTTTAACCACATGATACAATGTTTAAGAAATCATGATATTAAAATGCCCATGGAAAGAGTTATAGTACTCTCAAGTTTGAAAACCAGAAAAGGAAAACAAGGGAAAAAGTAGAGTATCCAATCAATAGGAATGTACTTCACATTGCTATGGAAAATATGAGTGTCTGAAAAAATAGAAAATCCACAAAACATACATGTTTGAAAAAATATAATGGGAATCATATGAAAAAATTATGTTCCTACCCACTGAGCCTCTTCTTAGTTTTTAATTAGACATAAGATAAGTGGAAAATATTAAAATCATAATGCTTATAGGTACCACTATATAACTCCAGAAAAATTGAAACTATGCACTCTAGGTCTATCATCAAAGGTTAAAGTTAAATCACTGTTATGTTCTTCAATAATATTGGGAATATAATTCATCTCAGGGGTAAATTTTTGGAATATAATGGAATCATTAATATATATCATCATTCAATCTATTGTTAAGAAGTTATAATTTACCTAATATATACATATCTGATATTAATATATAATCATTTAAGATAATAATACTCATTTTACATTTTTTATATTATCATAAACTAGTATTATCAGTAATTCTAGAGATGATAAATTGAAATTTATTTTTGATAGAAATGTTTTTTATTATTTAATTTTAGAGGGATGAACACTCAAAGACTTGGATCCTCTTCCCTGTGGAAATTAAAATCAAGGGAGAACAATATTTTCATATACCACTATAATAGAAATTATATTGACAATCTAAATTGGATAAATTATTACTCTACATAATTGATAACCTAGTAAATTCTAGACATATTTACATCATCTTCATTATCCAATGAAAACATCTCAAAAATAATTTATAAAAAATGAATCTTCTAACATAGAAGCCTCGTCAACAACCCTTATATGATCTATTATTTGTTATATGATATTAATTTAGGGACCGATGAACAAAATTATATCCTTTTTGAATCAAATTATAGCTTCTTATCAACTGTCACGACATGATAAGGTGTATTTTTTTGGGTTCCATGACACAAATCTCTATAGAAAAAATTGCTACCTCATCATGAGAATAGTTGCGATGGGATTTTTTACCTTATCCTTCTCATCAATGATTGTCTCCAAAATAGTATAGATTTCACTATAATGGAATCAACCATATTCTATATTAGTGAACATATATTCAATATTGTGTTGTTGATGGAGTATCTCCCCAATGATAGACTCATTGATCAACAATCATATATCATACCACACTATTTGTCTCATAGACCATTCGAGTGAAAGGAACAGTGGGTTTGAACTAGAGACCACTTGGGTGACTATAGTATATGGTAGAATTGATTCACTTAATGTGGATATAAAATTTATTTTCTCTGTGATATATGAATATTCAGATGATGAGGTTACTATTTCATCTAATTGAATGATCTGAAAATCCATGATTAATGATGGTGGTGTTTTACTGTCTTTTTATATAAGACATATATATTTATAAAAAGATACCATAATGAAATAAAATAAAATATCATGATTGAACTCAATTGATATAATTTTAAATTTCCCCTTTTACCACTACTTTGTTAGGAGGCCCAATGAAAACACTCATTATTGTTGATGTATCCTCCCCAAACACTAATTTTTTTTTCAGGGTGATGATCAGCCTCACCACGGTCAAATCATTAGTGGGGTGATTTCTAGGTTTTCATTGGTAAGAATATGATCAAAATATTCGTTAAATTATTTTATAAAAACATTAATTGATGAAGAATGATATATGGAATCCATCCTTACGACCCCCCACATTCGTTCATCAATATAGAAATCCATCATGACTTGATCACAAACTATAATTAAAAGATGGATAACATCCTCACAGTGTGTAATTGATAAGTCAAAATAATATAATAAGAAGAATCACATCATTATCATTGAGGATTCTCATTGAAGACTCTATTTATGTCTCCCACAACCTAACTAGAAAACTATATTGAGTGAAAATCATTTCTACCACTAAGAACAACATATGGGAATCTCACGAATTAGTCAGAAGCACTGTGACAACATTAGTATTGGGTAGAGATTCAACTTGGAAGGGATCTAACACTATGTATTGATACAGGGTGGTTCCATATTTCTACTGAAACTCTGTATATTCACTATATGATGTGTATATAAAAGTTTTCTCATGATATATCATTATTATTTCTATGGGATATAGAGTGGAAGACTAAATTAGAGATGGAGATGAAGCTTACAAAGGAGGGGGTCATTACTAGGAAACCGAATCATCTACCTCATTTCCCAAGATATACTCATAATGATAACTCCCTATGAAATTAGATTCTATAGTATGAAAGATAAAATATATTAATATATAAATAAATAAGTAAAGGCAAGAAAAACATTGGAAATAGACATCTCTCATGACTGTGAATGATTCCCCAATTCTAGGGTGCCTGACCAAATAACAGTTCCTTTCACCACGCCAAACATGACACACTGAAGGGTCATCACTAGTACCTTTTTACTATACTATAAAAATGGGATTATAATTGAATATTTCAAAGAAAGCATGATAATTAAAAACCCCAAAATTAAAGGACCTTCATCTTATATATTTAGGTTTTAGGGAATTATCCATATATTTTTTGATAGATTGGTTAACAAACCATTAGGAATTTATATTTTTTAACATCTTAAGCACACACTGTGTGTTTGGGGATCAGTAATAAACTATGTGATCAAACATTTATATCTCACTAATTTAAAAATCAACTTCCTCTAAATTTTCATCATTCGTGATGCTTGTTAGAGATTTCTCATTCCATATAAGGGGATTCACATTATATCTTATATAATAAATCAGAGATCCCTAAACATATTTCAGATTGTCTAACCAATTTAGAAATATAATGTGTTGATATATACATTACATAGGGAATCCTTAAATCAATTTATATTTTGGTAATTTTTTTTTTCTATGGCTTTCTGACCGGGGATATATTTTCCCCTTTGGATCAATCACCTTGTTGAAGACATGGGTTCATTGGCTATTCAATTATATGTATTTGGGATGCTTATGTGTGTGACACCTCATGGTCTTCTTGTAATATATATGTGGTATCTACATTATGGGACTTACATGTTCCCCACTTCCAATTATTCATATGTGGGCCCCTTCTCACAAACCGGACTTTTTGAGTCAATATATCATTGAAATATGAAGATATAAAATAATATTAATTTCTAAGATATATCCTAGAAATGAAATTAAAATAATTTACTGTAATATCAACATTAGTTCGTTCTTGAGTAGTAATGAACCATAATTATTGTGACACCATAAGAATTTTCTCCTTTCTAACTTATGTGTATTATATTGATACTCTATTTATAGTAACATGAACTCATGTGCAAATTAGTAAAAAACATAATCCTCCCAAATGATCTAAAAATTCAATATTGATGAAAATATGAAATATCTTAAATTTAATATGTATGAAATCATATCATACATGACATTAACATCATCCCTGATTTCCCCTATTTGGAATTTTCTCTAGGTGAAGATGTTGAAATATGAAGGCATTTTAATTTCGTTGATAGCCTTATTATAATTAATTTGCAGTAAATGAATCATTGACGGATATTAGATAAATGAACCAAACAATAACCATGTAAATTCAACATTGTTGTGGTATTTATATGCTTGGAATTGAACTTACTACTAACCCAACAACACCAAGAATATCCCAAAGATGCGTATTTAGGACTTCAAACTATATATGTGTAGTACGAACTGGCAGACTCTATCGACCACTAGAACATATTATCGTACATTTATTTTACTCTATTATTCTTTTATCCATATAAAATGTGTCATCCTTTCCCTGGTATGAATGTTACAGACTGGTATTAGATATTTTCTAATCCGTTTCATGTGAGATTTAACATAGTGTGTCTAAGGGTTGATTTAAAATTGAACATGATATTATCATCCTTCATTATGGCCCCATTAAAGTTTGATCCTGTAGGTTAATGAAGTACCTATATTATTCATCATGTGACATATTGAAGGACATTGTGAGGACAATCCTTCATTATTATTGATCTGAAAAATGTTCATCCACTTTTCAAACCTAATGTCAATATAGAGATTGGGATCCTTCCCCATGTCATCTAGGGATTTCCATAAAATATATTGAATCAATGATGGTGTCATCATTTTTTCTCCCCAATTATCTTTCTTTTGAAAGAATTAATAATACATTGTACCAAAAAAAATTTCTACTAAAATCATGTACACATAAAATAAACTCATTCCAACATCCCCATGTGGAAAGTATGAGGTGTTAATATATTGACATATAAATCACAACTATTCAGTGATATGATGTGGATTATAGTAAAAATATGGGGGTGATATCTAGATTTAATTATAGAAAGATTCTTCCACAATATATTTTTCAAATTTAGTTTATGTTTTCTAAATGATGTATTCTCACATTCATTTTGGATTAAACACATAAATAAACCATTGATCCCAAATATTATTCTATCATTAGGGTTGATATATGATTTTCTAGTGGGAGATATTGTTAAAATATAAGGTTTGTAGATCTATCAAGTATTGGTGGTTTTTATCATTTTCATTTAAATTTCATACGAGGTAGGTCAGGTTGGATATTCCTTCTATAATGTTTATCCCCGAGGTGGTATGTTCACCACCACCATATTGTTGTAGGGTGAACTATGAATCTGATATATTTTTATATCACTTTTGGATGTAAACATATATTAGAAGCTCATGGAAATGTTGAGGATGAAATTCCATTTCTGGTAATATCTAATTATGTTTTCACATGACCTATGCATGGGTTGAAATATAAAGACTATTTAATTTTACTAGACCATTTAAAATAACCTAGGCCATGTAAGAAATGATGTATTTGACATCTATATTAAAAAAATGTAAATTATCTAACCATTTCCTATAATTTAATTCATAAAAGTCATTTTTTGTATAGTGGTGAATGTTAAAGAAAGAATATTGAAGTTAGGTTATGAGACAATGCGTAAAAGTTAGTGAAAAACAATTTCAATAAGTAATAATTTATCCCAAATACCTATTCTTAGGTCACAATACCTATGTTCAGCATAAAGTTTCTTATTCTCAGATGTTTATGGCCTAGTATTTATACCCAGAAATTAATTATTAGGTTTATTTTAAGGTAAGTTTACAACTTTTAAACCATGGTGTTCCAATAACACCTTGTTCCCAAGATCTTCTAGTTACTTATTGTTTTTAAAATGTTCATCAAATGGGACATACCAAGGTCTTAGAAAATGATTTGATAGAAAATAAAAGTTTATTTTATTGGTTTCTCTATGGTCACATTTTTACACTAATGGGGTTCTATACACATTGTTATAGGTGGAGGATGCATCCCACATCATATATGAAATTTTATAAAATAAAAAAAAATAGTTTTTTAGAAAAATCACGTTCCACATAGCACTTGAACATGTGATCACTCCCTCCAACTGAGTGCACATTCCAAGACCAACTAACGACCAGTCCATATTTACCAAAAATTCTATTCCAATTACTATCGATAATAACTATTTATTAGGGGGATTTATTTTTGATCAAATTTTTGGAAAGGAAAATCCATACATCATAAAAATTGAATCCCAATGAATAAAAAATGGTTTGTCACCTAGTTCCACATGCCCGATCATAGATATCATGCACACACCCATATAAAATATGATACCTATATGCCTTTATTTTAATGTATTTTTTCCTTCACATGAACCCATCCTTGCTCACGCCCCGACCACATGTCTTACTCTAAGGTTCTGGGTGCCCCATGTGATTAATGATGGTTACTTGGGTTCCTAGATCTTGATTACTACATAAGAACCCATAGGACTCCAATTTATATATAATGTGTAGAGGATTCCATGATGAGTGTAAATGAGAAGGCCTAAAAAACTATGTTCATAAAATACCTTCCCATTTTCTTTAATATCCCTATTAGGTGAGTTTCACCTCTAAATTAAGGGATGAATAACAGAAGAGATGTTTTATGTTTATTTTAATGATAATAATCATTGAGGTATCAAATCTCCAGGGATACTCATAATACCATAGTTAAGGACACTCTGCAAGAGGTTTCCCCATGTGTGAAGGAGTATGAGATGATATGAAAGGACAATCCCCATTAGAAACTGATCTCATGAAATTCCCAACCACCTCCTCCATGTTTTTATTAGGTTATTATTAACTCTCATATAAGGGAATGATGATATAAGTAGAGAGTATTTGTGTATTGTAATGATCATAATCATTTAAATACCAGTTACACCAGATCACTCATAAAAGAAGTAGCAAGGACACTCCATAAGATTGGGGTATGAGTTATTATAACATGTTATTTATGCAACCTATTTGTCATTAAGTGGGACATGACCAAAAATCCCTTAAGAGCCACACCTTGGAATCCATAATAAAGTGAAATTTATCCTATTACTAAATACTATAGTGGAAATTCACCTAAAACCCGTGGTTAAAAAATAATTATTTACCTAATTCACCTTCCTGGGTACCTCATTCACCTTGGTCAGCTACATGGGAACTCCATTCACCCAGGTTACCTACCTAGGCACCCCATTCACCCAATTATCCACTTGGACACCTAATATCATAGTAATATTATATGGAGTAAGAAAAAAATGAATGTATTATAATTTATATATTTCTAATATTGGACCATTTATTCTTTTAATAAGAGGGATTTTTCCTCCCATTAAATTCCTTCCCTTGAAAATCATCATTAACTGATAGGACCGATAATGTGTTTTCAATAATAAATTCCTATGATAATTTGGGAAATTACCATTATGATAATGGTGGAACATACCCTAGATCATTATGCTCATCCAAGCCTTCAAAAAACCCATTTGTCCCACCTAGTCTAGTGAGTAGGACATATCACTCAAAAAATAGGCCTCCTATTTTGTGTAATTTCAAACCTTTTATCATTGGGTTATATTCCCCATGAGGCCAAACATCTTTCTTTATACAAATACCAATATATAGGGGGAATGGAATAATATAATGTCCTTTTACAATGTGAAATCCTAAAAAATACCCTTTTATATCTAATAATAATCCCGATAAACAAGAAAGGTCAACTCACACATAAGCCCCTTAAAAATTCCTAGAGTCGAGACGATCCTTTAATTTTTTTCAAATTCCTGAATACAAGATCACCTTGGTATTGTTAAATTCATTGAGTCTTGATTTTCCTCCTGATGATTAAAAATACCCTCAAATGATTCAATTTCTCAGTTAAATAAAAAATGGTATTCTTCTATGTATGTCTCAAACAATCCATTTCTATGAACCTTTATCCAAGTAGTCCAAGCTATATTAAATTAAATTTTATATCACAGTTCCCCCTTCATAGGAAATTAAACTTCTTAGAAGAATTCATGGATGGACAACCTCAAAAGGCACCAATATAGTTCTCATCACATGACCTTAAAAAGGTATGACATGTAACATTATGTGGTACTGAACTATATGGTATTTTATCCCTTCATAGGGTAATATTTTGGAATCCCCTTTCATAGACCAAATCCCATCTCAATAACTATTCTTCCCACATCTTTTAAGTGACAAATTACTTATTAGATGGTGATAAATCAAGCGTTTCCATATTCTATTGATTTAAACAATATATTAAACAAATATTTGGGTGAAATGAGTGAAAATAAAATTCAAAAGTGTAGTGACCTCATATATGTATGAAGTTAACCAATAAATTTGTTAAGGGTAACCAATATTATTATAGGGAAGGATTCACCAATATGTATTAAATATATACGATATTATTTGAATTAGCATAAAAACCACTTGAGGGTTAAGAAGACCTCCCATCCTCTTAACCGATGCCGAACCAAAAGAATTTATGGTTTGTAATAGAAATCATATGAATTTGTATAATCGGTATGCAATAACACAAAATTCACGGGCATGGAGGCTCATCAGGAATTGTGATGTTGTCATAAAAGTAAGGTTTTAAGTCACCTTGAAATTAATTCTCAAGTGATATAAAAATATAATGAAAACAATATTTTAAAGGAAACTATTAAAATAATATGTCCATTAAAATAAATAATGGTTAATTAGAGTAAATGTGGAGTATAATATACAAAATTAATTGTAGTGGGAATAAGTACATTTTAAGCGTTTTTAATGATTTTAAAGAAAACCAATTTTATAAAATAAAATAAAATTAATTTTTGTATAGAGATGAAAAGAAATATTAATGGTAAAAAATAGGATATATATTTATATTTAGAAATAATATACCAATTTTTAAGTGATTAATGATATGTATATGGGGTGAGAACAAAAAATATAGCAGAGGAGAATTATTCATAGATATTTCTCTTTTTTTTATGAATGAAAAATATTAAGGAAAAACACTTTGGCATAAAAATTTAACAAATATATAAAGAAATAGAAAATTTAATACTTGTTATATAAAGGGGAAAATATATCAAACATATAATAACATAGTTAAAGATGAATAATTATGACTTAAGGGAAAGAGATTGAGTCAATAAAAAACCGTACCTAGGATTCCAACTTTGTAGAAAAACATCTAACATCTTATATAATAAAATTAGGTTTATTATAAATATATTATGGAACCATATTTTTATTTATTTTACTCAATTTAATTATTTATTATTTTCTTACTAACCATTTATCAAATATTTGTCATCAAAATTAATATTACGATGTTCATTGTTCTGTTTGTTTTATGCCTGATTTTCTTGGGTATTTTTGATCCATTATCCTTATTCGTGTGTTCATAAACACAAAAATGATAATTGGTTTTATATAAATATTTTTATATATTTATGTAGTTTCATGATAGTTTTTTGGATGTTATGTTTATGGTTTATAAAGAATAGTTAGAAATGATCTTATTCGAATTATTGACTGAATAAAAATAATTGAACTTATTTATGAATATAATTTTTTATATTATAATTATAAAAATATGTTAACAAACTAAATTAAACATTATAACAAGTATTATCATTACATAGATTTTATTAATCATTTTAAGGGAAGTGTTGTTATATAATTTTTATACGTTGTAAAACTAACCCAAATGAGAACATGTTATATTGAATGAATGAGTAATGAAATATTATTCTATCATTATAATATAAAATTTATAGAAGTTTAATGATGTTAAATAACTATTATTTAAGCCTCAAATAAGTAATAGGTTGATTAATAAGATAAATAAAAATTAATATGAAAAAGATAACACTTAGGATGGAGTTTTAGACTATCTATTATAGACCCTCATGGATATATAGGATCAAATACTTATTATTATGGATAGAGGTTACCAAATGTGGGATTTTATTTTTGAGTACATGATTTTTTTTCGTATTAAATGTTAAAATAAAGGAAATGTTTTATTAGAGGTGAGTATTAGAGAGATCCTTTTAGAGGCAAGTTTGAGTGGTATTTCCTCAATACCAATTCCATGCAGTGTAAGGCAATTAATTTTACATGTAATGAGGATCTACAGTATAAAATAATGTAGATAGGTTATGAATACTCTCATACAAACAATTTATAGACAATTTTAGATATATTTTGGGACTTCTCTCTTTAATTTAATTGTTTTACTATATTTTAATTATATATACGGAAAATCACATTTTACCTAAATAATTTAATTTTAAAAAATTGAAATTGGTATTATAACCTAATTTGGAAATGATAAATAAGAAAAATAAATTTAATTAAATTTATTTCAAATAATATTTATTATTAATTTTAAAATATAAATTCATTATTCATAAAAAAATTTGAAAAATATATTTTTTTCCTAAAAATTATTTCTTCATATTTATTACTAATTAACAATCACAATATGAATATTAATTTGTTATATATAAATATATATAATAAATTTCCTTGAATTTTTTTTTAATATTTTTTCTTTTAATTTATTAAGATAAAAATACATAGTATATATAAAAACGATTGTTTAAAAAATGTTTCATTTTTACTAGAAATGATATTAATCATATTTATTTAAAATTAACCATTCAGATAATATTATCAATAAATTTTAATCTAAATATTTATTTTACGTTTCAGAATATATTTTATTTAAAATTATTTTTAAAATTAATAATTTAATATTTATGTTTGATGCATAAAAACATATAAAATAATATATATATATATAAAATGAAGGATTTATTTTGAAATATAAATAAATAAATCAAAAATTTAATTTAGATATCATCATAATTTCATCATAAAAAACACTTTAAATCCCACATCACAATATATATTATTGATATAAGAAATAATTTTAGTCATAGGTGGTGATTCAGCTAACATGGATGATATAATGACTAACACGAGTCAGAACATAAATTATAAATGATTCATCTCAAGCCATACATGTTGAAGTTTAGCTTCTACTTAGTCATTGTAAAACCCTATTGATGCTACCTCCATATAAATCATAGATATGTTATCCTCATGTTGAAATCTTCTACGTGAATAGACAAATTATTTCTCTTTAGATAAAATCCATAATTTGATTACATTAATTTATAGTTACTATATATATTGTTATATCAGGATGTTCATATTCTGTATCAAATATTATTTCCCATAAAAGTATAATTTAATTGCATTATCATGATTATTTTACATGATGGTATATATCATATGATCTTAAAATCCCAATGGCCTTTTATGACAATGACCATATAACAAAAAGACATGCATATAAGATTTATAATACAATATTATATACACCCATAGATACTTTATCAAAATCATTATCCCATAATCGCAATCAATTTATGATGTTTTTTTATATTTTTTCTAAGGTGTTTTATTCTTTCCAAATTTATTAGTAGGCATATTTTCTTTATGGAATATCAACATAATGATAATTTTAATCTTGTAGCGTTTTTTATTTAATAGTGGTTTAATTCTATTTATAATTTTACAATTCTTTTATTTATTTATCTTCTAATGTATTTCATTTAACATTTTAATTTTATATATTACTTTAATAAGATGTTTTTAATTAATTTATTTTTTTACTATACAATGACCTATCTAATAATTGGTGTTCAATATGTGAATTTCCCACGAAAAATATGAGCTGTTACATGGTATTCTTTCAAACTAGAGTAGTGAGTGGAAAATAAGTTAACGAAACAGGTTATAATATATTAAATAATGTGATACCATGTGAACTAATCCTCATGGAACCACATTCTATACATACTACTCTTATTAAGTAATTAATGAGAAAAATTTGAGCATCACAATTTCAAATATATCATTGTATCACACTTTTTAGATTGTAATTTCAAAGTGATAAATTATTTAATCATAGTAATATTTGAAGGTTTAAATCTTGATGAACCCATTTATGTTTCATTACCATATTTTTGGTATATTTTTTTTTTAAAACCCCACATCATATCGAATCATCAATCAAAAAGGGGAATAATATATTTATATAAGTTCCCATGTCCCATTCAATGATCCTCCTGTATCATCATAATTTTTTCATTCACTAGAAAAAGTGAAAATCTCTTAGTCTTTGACCAAATATTGGTGTCCCAGCTTGAGTGGTGACATAACCTCAGGTTTGGATCCCTGTACACAAGAGGTTTTCAATTAGAAGTGAGGGTCCAAGGTGTTACATTAGGGAGACTAGAATGTAATATCAGAGTGGAGAAAAATGAAATTATATCCACATATTATCAATAAAAAATATTCTGATTATATATAAAAATTAAAAAAACCATATATTTTAATGAATATGGAATCATACAGGCACACAGATGCACGATCATAGTATACATCAACATAGATCACCCACTAGGAAAATCATATATACATGATAAATAAAATAATAAAAATATATATAGGAATTACCTTCATCCTTATAACTCATAATGAATGTCTAAAAACTAAACCCATGATATCCTACATGATCATGCTATAATGGGATTTCCCCTACCTGAAATAGAGTTTAAAAAAGTCTTCTTCTATACCCAAGGTCCATGAACACCCGAGTAAGGCGTGGCTTCAAATCAATAGGAAACCACTAAGGGGGTACCTAAAAGACCTAATAATGGTATCGAATGGACCAGTGATATAATTAAAATTTACAAATAATCAACTATGGATGTTTAAATAAAATAATCTATATAGATCCTCATGTTCTATCATAACACACAAGATATAGCATACTTCCTCAGGAAAATTCGAGAGTCTCTCTAAGAGAATGGATTTTTCATTCGAAATAGTACCAATGTTTGGATCTTGGTAAACCACTGAGGCTTTCCAAATATTCATAGAAGTCAAATATTGGGTAACCACATATGCATTATACATATACCTAAAGGCCATATCTTAGGTAATCACCCAATCATTCCATATAGTAAAAAAAATGGAATATTGAGTAACAGCCCAAGGCATTCCATATAGAAAAAATAGATAAATTCCTAGTTATAACCCAACCCAAAGGATGAATTATACCTAACCACATATGCATTCCTCCTAGAACCTAAATATGAATCCTTTGAAACCACCTTTGAATTATATACATATAAACATGGTGGGAGATGAATCCCTTTTATTTATCTTATAGAATAATTCAACAGGCCTGTAAATACCATATAACTCCTTATATAATCACACTGTGTGTTGGAAGTCTACCTAAACACATGAAAAATAATACAGGATAATCACTGAACACATTTCTTATCCTTGTAACTATATCCACAATAGGCTCAAATAAATTTTGTGGGTTCTAAGGTGACACCAACAATCGTCAATGCTTATATCATTCACAAATTAAAACATGGGTCATCATTTCACTAGGTAATCCACCAGAGTCCCCTTGGCCACTTTAGGGAACTAACACTCTTTATGGGTTTTGTAACCTCCTTCACATCCATGAGGATCAATCACACCACTTAGAGGTAATGGAATCCCTCAGTATTAGTATTATCATAATATTACCTCATAATACTCACTTGATAATCCACAATGGTATCAAAATAGAGAGATGGAATAATTACCATCTCGGTTTATAGGTTCATCATAGGTTAGTACCCCTTTTTATCCTATTATCAATCTACCTGTGGTGTACCAACATATGTTATAAGAATCTCATGGGAGAATAATACTCACCACATTCTAAATATTTTATCCCAAGGATATGAGTCTTCTCAAGACTATCATGACTTACCAATGTGTTCTAAGATTACTCTATAGGTCATCAATACCAATTACATGACTACTTTCTACTCAAGGGAGATAAGGATACCTTTCTCAAGGCCTACTATGTTGTGCTTCACATTTCAGTCCCATTAATTGATCTATGTTTCTCATAGAACATATAAATAACCAATATATTGACCATTAGTGTAGGGGGCCTTAATCTAATTCTCAAGGGCCTATCATGGCCCATTATGTTTAAATTCTTACATAAAAATTTTGTTTCAAAAAAAATCACATAATAAAAGGTCAATCGATCATAGTGATGAGAATTCATATCACATTCATTTAAAAAAATTCAATACCATAAGGGTTTTCTCAAGGGAACACCTACCGCGTATTATTTTATCATCCTTTAAAAAAGAAAAACCACAACATGAGCTTTTCTAGGCCTTGAATCACCTCCCAATGTCGTAAATAAATCCATAAAATCCCAAAAATAAATTATAAAAACTTGTAATTAATTAATCAATTCAATTATATAATATATATTGAACATTAAAATTACTTAGTTTTGTAATAAATTCATAATATATCAATGAGTCATCCCAGTATACAAAAATCATGATAACTTCCAATATATGGTCCATTGCGTACTGTCAAAACCATCCTAGAAAAGATCCATAACAACAGACACTGAATCTAAATCTAATTTATTTTAATTTTTAAAAAATAATTATAAAATACATAATGTGATATAAATTCATCAAAATAGTGTGAAATAATAAACATGAATGTAGAGACCCGAAGCTTGATGTACATGGAAATTACATTACATTTGAGGAATACTTAGTACATAACAAAAACACACACACAAGGATCATAATAGTTTAGTGTCTTTGGAAACTTGGAACGTAATCTTCTAATCGTGGTGAAAGATCGTCAATATCTCCCATAAATATCTTCCACTTTTTTTAACTAAAACCTTTCTTTATATCCTGGGGAAAAGAAAATATAAAAGGGTGAGCTCAAATGCTCAGTAAGGGTATACAAAAGAAAAATCAATCACATCATATTCATAAGAACATAACTTTTGGAAATCTTAACCAGCAAAAGAGTGCATAATTTCATAACATGGGATAAATCATAGTAGTGAAATGAAATCCCAATAATCATAACTTAAAACATGAAACTTTGTGGAATACACACATAATCATAGAGAATCATTTCTTGTTAGTCAAGACTCATTTCCAAGACTATCTTAGTGGACAAAGTCCATTTCTGAATCGAGTAACCCTCGTTTCAGTCCTGTTTCACTGAACCGGTATAACCTACCATTTCAGCCATTTCTATCTCATGAGATATAAAATCTTTACCCAATGCATTGGAGGGAGATATAGGTCCCACCCATCTCATAATGATACAATTCTTATGTGTGACACAAAATCCTAAATCATACATCATTCCATAACCCCTGTAGTAAAAATGGGATTCGTAAACATCGTGACATCATAAATCAATTCATATAAGATAAATGAATTCATAAAAATAATTCAATCACAACATAACCAAATCAATGTAATAATAGGGATAGAAACAGAACCCTATGTTATCTTAGATGGAAATAATTTTGATAAAACACTTGAAATGAATTCTTGAGGAAAATATCTTTTCTTCTTCAAAATCAATTTCTTTTCACAAAACGCTATGCAATTTTAAAAGAAAGAGATTTTATTTAAAATATTCATGAAATATTTTGGAGGAAGCTTCATGAAAATAAGGCTTTATAAAACCGTAAATATCCGTTCGTGCCGTATAAGTTAAAAAAACATTCTTCTCGTACATTTGTCAGAAAAGTCAAAAAGTACCTCCTATGAAAACGACAAAAGATTCCTTTCATATCTTTTACAAAAAACTCACCGAAGGGTAAAATTGGATATAAAATATTGTAGAAGGATGGAAATAATATTACATATTTAGGGAACATGGATGTGGATGATAAAATACACCCCAGTAATTACCAAAGTAAAAACAATCTCGGATATAAGTGAGATTGTGATATTTCCCTTACCTTAGGTTCGACTTGCTTTGTAAGTGTCCGAACCTCATGTATAATGATTTAAATCATGTTATTGACTTATTCCAGAATAATATTCATTGTTATTATATCATATATGGTCCACTTATGACTTTATATTACCCGTTCTTTTGTAAATTCATGTTAAAGTAGCGTTTTGGGTAAAATCGTCTAATTTGTAGTTCGTGTTTTTAACTTGTAATTATTCATATAATTACATAGATCATGATTACATAATTCCAGAATATAAAACATGATTTTTATATATATATTCAGAATATACATATATAATAAATCAGTAAATGGAAAGAAATACACCGTTCATGGAGACGGTAGTCCGTACGTACGCATGAACGCTGTTTTCGTTTCCTTATTGAATTGAATGGAATTAAGTAGATGACATACATATAAATATAAATAATTAAAGTATCATTATTAGTTCATATATTTAATTAGTACTTATTATATATACTTTATAATCATTCATGAATGGTTAATCATTGAGAATGAATCTCATCGCGTCGTGGAGACGGTAGTCCGTACGTACGCACGAGCGATGATATCGTTCCCATGGTCGTGGAATTGTGTTGAAGTGTATCTATACTATTTCATTATAAATATAACTTTATAATAATCATATATAGTTACTCATTACACCTTTATACCCATCCAATTAAGGTGGTGACGGAAAATAGATTACACCACGGCGTGGAGACGGTATTCCGTACGTACGCACGCGCGGTGATTTCCTTTTTCCGTAGGATGGATAGAAGGTTAATTAGAGTTGTTTCATATTTATAATAACATATCTGTATATAATAAATACTTATGTTATTACTTTATCATGAAACAACTAATGAAGAAGAAGTTGAAGAAGAAAGAAATTGAAAAAGATCGGTAATGGATATTACCTCTTTTTGACGCGCCTTTTCTTAGCCTCCACTTAAAGATCTAAGGATGGTCTTTGAAGAAGACCAGGACCTCTAGGATGATAATAGGGAAGTGGAGAAGGTATTTTTGCAGGGGTTCGCCGAGCTTGAAGGCTCAAAGTTGTGTGAGGAAGAGAGGGAGGAGGTGCCCTTTTATAACGGAGGAGAGGGGCACCTTAGGAATATCTCAAAATATTATTTTATATTAAAGTCAAAATCGGTTTATAATGGTTCCAAAGGGTCTTATTTCGAAGATAAAGTGTGGATGGGTCGAACTCCTATCAAACAATAGGATTTAGACAAGTTTAGGATATTATTTTAACCTTATCAATTACATTTAACTCTAAGTTAAATAATTTAACTTTTACCGTGTCTTTTTGTTTTCTTACACTATATGGTTAATAAACTTACTATAACATGCCAAACGAACCCCAAATTGTTTATTATTAATATATATATCCTTATCTAAGTCATTTGGCCGAACCATAGATTTTTAGGAATAAAATAAAAATTACTAATATAATATTTGATTTAAAAACTATTTTGTGTGAATTTTTACACTATTTGATATATGATTTTTGTAAAAGTGATAACAGAATTATATATTCTAAAAAGTTGATTAAATAAACACTAATATATCATATTAACCTAGAAAATTAGTGGTATTCATAAAAAGTCTCAAATTACATTTATTTTGGTGTTTATAACATCAATTATGTCAATATTTCATTAATAACATAATTACTGCATCATCTTTGTGACATGAATAAATTTAATTATTTGATGTCTACAAATTACAAATAAAATACCATTATATAGGAAATCATTTTAGCTTTCTAATTAATATTTATAGTCTAATTTATCTTATGTATAACCCCATATTAAAAATGTTTTACTTATTAACCTTAGATTTTAACTATTTAAACCCTTCTTTAAATAAATTAATAATAAATGTCCTAATCTAATCCAAGTGGGCCTAAGTGGTCATATTTTATTCCTAAGATTGTTTTTGGTCGAATTACACTTGTACAATAGAATTAGAACATGTGTTAGGGTAATAATAATATCATTTTTACCCTTAATTACCCTATTTACTTTTAACCGTGGTAAATAAAAGTAAAAAGTTACTATTCACCAAAAATTATTTTCAACTCATTGAACCAAATTTTACTTACTGACATAAACTGTGTCTCTCGGATTTTTGAAATTCCATTCACAGAAGTGGTAAAATTAAGTTTTATGAAAGATTCAGTTTTTTTAACTACCACTTAGTAGTTTCACTATTCATCAAAAATTGATGTTTTTCAGAACAATGACAAAATTTCAACCTAAACTATATTTCATATTCCGAATTAAAAAATGAAGTTTATTTTACCAAATTAATATCATAGATGTTGCATTAATTAATTTTATAATTAAATCCAGCTGTTAAAACAAATAGCGTGTTTTTAAGAAACAATATCTATCAAAAGATTGACACATGTTTATGTCTGGTTTAAATGTGAGATTACATCCAATGAACAACATTGTATTAAATTGTAAAAATATATTCTAAATATACTTTAAAACCACTCAAATCAATAATTTATCACTATTAATTATTTCTATTGAAAAAGTTGTTTTTAACTAAAATTTAGTAATTTTCACAATTCATCAAAATATGAAAGTTATCCGAAAATTACCAAAATTTCACCCTAAGCTAATTTCGATATTCCGAATCCAAAAATTAAGTCCATTTTGAAAAATAAGATTTAAAAAATTTCAAAAAGTGGTTATTACTATTCATAACGGCTAGTTTTAATAATATTTTAATAGCATATCGTTGTTTAGTAAAACTCGGTATTGCGTATTACACACGCTATCGAGGAAGGTCGCGATTGCGTGTAATGCAAGGAAAGTTAAGGATGCGTGTTGTTCAAGCTCCTTTTGGTGTAGCGTACAACAAAAGACATTAGTGAAATTAAAAAGAATATTTTTCATAAAATCTTGGGCTGTTACATTCTACCCCCCTTAAAATGTATTTCGCCCTCGAAATTCGTCGGGGTTATAAATGGTTTACTATTCGAAAGTTTCTTTAATAGAAACCCACATCCTAAAAAGGAATACCAAAACCAATATTTAAAAACAAAAGTATGAAACTTAACGGTTACCCAAATAAACTAATCACTGGGTTTCCACATAGGTGAAAATATGGACATGGAAGAGAATTCTAACCATCATGTTCTGATGGAGAGTGGTAGAGAACATGACTATGGAAAAGCCAGCAATAACAAAGCCATAAATTTGTGACGATCTAAGGTACCATCTGATTCATCAGATATAAGATCACTAGGACAACATTTTTGGTTTTCAAGATCGTTTCCCTAATGTTGAAGAATTAGAATTAGAATAAATACTTACTTTATTTTGGTACAATCTCACTGTTGTTCGTGCCTTGAACAATTTCCACTTAATCTCTTAAATAAATGAAGTTGAATTTGTTATTTGTGAAGTGTTAGCAGATCATGTGATAGAATGATGGGTCATTCCATCTGTCTCAAAAAAAATGTTAGCAAAAGTTATTAATCATATATGGCTCCTAAAATGGACTTATACTTCATATATAATACTGCTTAATATAATAAAACTTGTTTCTACTAAACAGGGACTTCCTGTAGGTCAGTGGTAGGCGATAAAGGCCAGTCGCACTTCGGTTGTGGGTTCGATTCCCACAGCCTTGTCCGACGCGATGGGCTGTCGCCCTTCCTGCAGGTTTTCCTTTTTCTAAAACTATATTACTATAACATCCCATCAATACTATCGAAAAAACTTCTATCCTTAAACAATACTGACTTATTTCCAACATAATCCATTCCAATCTTTAGGCTTATCCATAATACTGCAGTCCACTCTCATAACATAGTGAAAACGATTACCAGAGATTTAATACCATCGTTGATCCCCATATAGCATAAGATATGTTTTTTTGGTCACATTCCAAACATTAAAAGTCCTTAATCATGTATTATCTTGAATAACCATTGAAACTTAGTGAAAACATGAATGCAGTTAAAAGTTAACACTTTCCACATATCAAAATCCTCAAAATTATATATACTCAAACCATGATATCACTTAGTCTTTATATCAATCATTAGCTCATGAATACTGTTAAACATTTCATTTTCTTGTTTTCCCTTCATTATGCGCATAATATCTCAATCACATTGAATACCACATTAGACCAATACATAAATATTCCAATATTCCATGATACAACATTATTTTGGAATCCCATTACATAAACACTTAATCATTCCACCACATCGTTTTCATATTCAACATTGCCAATAGTGATCGCATGTGACTTCCCATTGTCCTTTTCCTTAAGCGGTTTCTCATGTAGATCATCACTAACCCTTAGATTAGGGCATTTATTAGCATAATGCCCCATTTCCTTGCACTTGAAGCATTGAAGTGTTGGTGGTGCGTTCTCTGCAGTGTTTTCTTTATTCACATCATTAGAAACCCTTTTTCCATTACTTCGACACTCAGCTGCTCGATGACCTTCTTTTCCACACTTAAAGCATTTTCTAGTCCCTTTAAGACAATCTCCACCATGCTTCTTTCCACACTTTGTGCATAAGGAAACATTCATATTCTTTTCACCATTATTCTGAGATTTCTCCTTGAACTCCATCTTTCGTTTCTTGTCAAAACCATGAGATGGATATGTAACACCAACTTCCATTTCTACCTTGATAGCACAACGCACAATTTCTTCATAGCTACTGAAGTCTCTTATAGCTAATGCCCTTCGAAGACTTGGTTTTAAGCCACTGAAAAATAGATCAACTTTACTTTCAGGTTGGATGATAATGCCAGATGCATACCTTGCAAGTCTTGTAAAATTTGCTTCGTATATACCAACAGATTCATAATCCTTTTGCTTCAACTCAAGAAACTCCTTTCCATCTTTTTTCGAAGAATACGAGGGAAGTACTTACTGAAAAACAAGTTCTTGAACTCGTCCCATTCCATGGACTCAATTTCATCTCTTGGCCTCGTATTCTTGATAAGATTCCACCATTGATCAGCTTCACCTTCCAAACGATATACTGCTAAGATGACTTTATCATGTTCAGAACATTGAAGAACTGAAAATATCTTTTCAGTGGTACTGATCCATTGTTCAGCAACAAGTGGATCGGAAGTCCCACTGAAAGAAGGTGGACGTTGCCTCATGAAGGACTCAATAGAATATTGTTCCCTTCTCTGCTCATTTGGAAGTCCAGAATGATTCATATCTTGTGTAAGGATAGCAAAAAGATTTTTCACTCCATCTCCCATAACATTTGTTTGTTCAGGAGTACAATCATTGCATTTTCCATTGCATTGATCAACACGGTTCCTTCGAGTTCCAGCCCTCGTCTAAAATCCAAAAAGAATAGTGTGAGAGGAAAAAATCATAATAAAGGGGGAGTAACTTCATTATCTAACTTCTTAGGTTAAATTCTATGATCTTTACCGTAGTTATAGGACTGTATCCTATACGTATACTTATCCTTAGGGGCATCCCTAGACATACCTTAGAAATATCTCTAGGGATATCACTAACTCTTTCGCATCCTAGTTTCCAAAGGTTGACTAAACCTTTCCTCTGATACCAACTGTAGAGACCCGAAGCTTGACGTACATGGACATTACATTACATTTGCGGAATACTTAGTATATAAAAAAAACACACACACAAGGATCATAATAGTTTAGTGTCTTTGGAAAATTGGAACGTAGTCTTATAATCATGGTGAAAGATCTTCAATATCTCCCATAAATATCTTCCATTTTTTTACCTAAAACCTCTCTTTATATCCTGGGGAAAAGAAAACATAAAAGGGTGAGCTCAAATGCTCAGTAAGGGTATAAAAAATAAAAATCAATCACATCATATTCATAAGAACATAACTTTTGGAAATCTTAACCTGCAAAAGAGAGCATAATTTCATAACATGGGATAAATCATAGTAGTGAAATGAAATCCCAATAATCATAAATTAAAACATGAAACTTTTTGTCATACACACATAATCATAGAGAATCATTTCTTGTTAGTCAAGACTCATTGCCAAGACTATCTTAGTGGACAAAGTCCCTTTCTGAATCGAGTAACCCTCGTTTCAGTCCTATTTCACTAAACCGGTATAACCTACCATTTCAGCCATGTCTATCTCATGAGATATAAAATATTTACCCAATACATTGGAGGGAGATATAGGTCCCACCCATCTCATAATGATACCATTCTTATGTGTGCCACAAAATCATAAATCATACATCATTTCATAACCCATGTAGTAAAAATGGTATTCGTAAACATCGTGACATCATAAAACAATTCATATAAGATAAACGAATTCATAAAAATAATTCCATCACAACATAACCAAATCAATGTAATAATAGGGATAGAAACAGAACCCTATGTTATCTTAGATGGAAAATAATTTTGATAAAACACTTGAAATGAATTCTTGAGGAAAATATCCTTTCTTCTTCAAAATCAATTTCTTTTCACAAAACGTCATGCAATTTTAAAAGAAAGAGATTTTATTTAAAATAGTCATGAAATATTTTGGAGTAAGCTTCATGAAAATAAGGCTTTATAAAACCGTAATAATCCGTTCGTGCCGTATAAGTTAAAAAAACATTCTTCTCGTACATTTGTCGGAAAAGTCAAAAAGTACCTCCTACGAAAACGACAAAAGATTCCTTTCATATCTTTTACAAAAAACTCACCGAAGGGTAAAATTGGATATAAACTATTGTAGAAGGATGGAAATAATATTACATATTGAGGGAACATGGATGTGGATGATAAAATACACCCCAGTAATTACCAAAGTAAAAACAATCTCGGATATAAGTGATATTGTGATATTTCCCTTACCTTAGGTCCGACTTGCTTTGTAAGTGTCCGAACCTCCTGTATAATGATTTAAATAATGTTATTGAATTATTCCAGAATCATATTCATTTTTATTATATCATATATGGTCCACTTATGACTTTATATTACCCGTTCTTTTGTAAATTCATGTTAAAGTAGCGTTTTGGGTAAAATCGTCTCATTTGTAGTTTTTGTTTTTAACTTGTAATTATTCATATGATTACTTAGATCATGATTACTTAATTCCAGAATATAAAACTTGATTTATATATATATATTCAGAATATACATATATAATAAATCAGTAAATGGAAAGAAATACACCGTTCATGGAGACGGTAGTCCGTACGTACGCATGAACGCAGTTTTCGTTTCCTTATTGAATTGAATGGAATTAAGTAGATGACATACATATAAATATAAATAATTAAAGTATCATTATTAGGTCATATATTTCATTAGTACTTATTATATATACTTTATAATCATTCATGAATGGTTAATCATTGAGAATGAATCTCATCACGTCGTGGAGACGGTAGTCTGTACGTACGCACGAGCGATGATATCGTTCCCATGGTCGTGGAATTATGTTGAAGTGTATGTATAATATTTCAGTATCAATATCAATTTATAATAATAATATATAGTTAATCATTACACCTTTATACCCATCTAATTAAGGTGGTGACGGAAAATAGATTACACCACGGCGTGGAGACGGTATTCCGTACGTACGCACGCGCAGTGATTTACTTTTTCCATAGGATGGATAGAAGGTTAATTAGAGTTGTTTCATATTTATAATAACATATCAGTATATAAGAAATACTGATGTTATTACTTTATCATGAAACAACTAAAGAAGAAGAAGTTGAAGAAGAAAGAAATTGAAAAAGATCGGTAATGGATATTACCTCTTTTTGACGCGCCTTTTCTTAGCCTCCACTTAAAGAACTAAGGATGGTCTTTGAAGAAGACCAGGACCTCTAGGATGATACTAGGGAAGTGGAGAAGGGATTTTTGCAGGGGTTGGCCGAGCTTGAAGGCTCAAAGTTGTGTGAGGAAGAGTGGGAGGAGGTGCCCTTTTACAAGGGAGGAGAGGGGCACCTTTGGAATATCTCAAAATATTATTTTATATTAAAGTAAATATCGGTTTATAATGGTTCCAAAGGGTCTTATTTCGAAGCTAAAGTGGCGATGGGTCAAAATCCTACCAACCAATAGGATTTATACAAGTTTAGGTTATTATTTTAACCTTATCAATTAGATTTAACTCTAAGTTAAATAATTTAACTTTTACCCTGTCTTTTTATATTCTTACACTATATGGTTAATACACTTACTATAACATGCCAAACGAACCACAAATTGTTTATTATTAATATATATATCCTTATCTAAGTCATTTGGCCGAACCCTAGATTTTTAGGAATAAAATAACAATTACTAATATAATATTTGATTTAAAAACTATTTTGTGTCAATTTTGATTCTATTTGATATATGATTTTTTTGAAAGTCATAACAGAATTATATGTTCAAACCAAGTTGATTAAATAAACAATAATATATCATATTAACCTATAAAATTATTGGTATTCATAAAAAGTCTCAAATTGCATTTATTTTGCTGTTTATAACATCAATTATGTCAATATTTCATTAATAAGATAATTACTGCATCATCTTTGTGACATGAATAAATTAAATTATTTGATGTCTAAAAATTACAAATAAAATACCATTAGGTAGGAAATCTTTTTAGCTTTCTACTTAATATTTATAGTCTAATTTAGCTTATGTATAACCCCATATTAAAAATGTTTTACTTATTAAACATAGATTTTAACTATTTTAACCCTTTTTTAAATAAATTAATAATAAATGTCCTAATCTAATCCAAATGGGCCTAAGTGGTCATATTTTATTCCTAAGATTGTTTTTGGTCGAATTAAACTTGTCCAATAGAATTAGAACATGTGTTAGGGTAATAATAATATCATTTTTACCCTTAATTACCCTATTTACTTTTAACTGTGGTAAATAAAAGTAAAAAGTTACTATTCACCAAAAATTATTTTCATCTCATTGAACCACATTTTACTTACTGACATCAACCGTGTCTCTCGGATTTTTGAAATTCCATTCAAAGAAGCGGTAAAATTAAGTTTTATGAAAAATTCAGTTTTTTTAACTACCACTTAGTAGTTTCACTATTCATCAAAAATTGATGTTTTTCAGAACAATGACAAAATTTCATCCTAAACTATATTTCATATTCCGAATTCAAAAATGAAGTTTATTTTACCAAATTAATAACATAGAAGTTGCATTAATTAATTTTATAATTAAATCCCGCTGTTAAAACAAATAGCGTGTTTTTAAGAAACAATATCTATCAAAAGATTGACACTTGTTTATGTCTGGTTTAAATGTGATATTACATCCAATGACCAACATTGTATTAAATTGTAAAAATATATTCTAAATATAATTTAAAACCACTAAAATTAATAATTTATCACTATTAATTATTTTGATTGAAAAAGTTGTTTTTAACTAAAATTTAGTAATTTTCACTATTCATCAAAATATGAAAGTTATCCGAAAATTACTAAAATTTCACCCTAAGCTAATTTCGATATTCCGAATCCAAAAATAAAGTCCATTTTGAAAAATAAGATTTAAAAATTTTCAAAAAGTGGTTATTACTATACATAACGGCTAGTTTTAATAATATTTTAATAGCATATCGTTGTTTAGTGAAACTCGGTATTGCGTATTACACACGCTATCGAGGAAGGTCACGATTGCATGTAATGCAAGGCAAGTCAAGGATGCGTGTTGTGCAAGTTCTTTTTGGTGTAGCGTACAACACAAGACATTAGTGAAATTAAAAAGAATATTTTTCATAAATTTTGGGCTGTTACAATGAATCATATAGACACATTATTTATCCATTCTAATAAAAGTCCTATAATCGCCGACCAATTCCACCCTGATCTAGTATAATTGACACTAAAATTGGATCCATTTTGCCCAAAAATTGCCAGTGATGAAGGGAAAAATGGAAACAAAGGAAAGTTAATATATATATATATATATATTACTTAACAAAATAAATTAAAATTCAACTTCTAATATGTATAATCCATAGGTAGGAATAAGAAATATTGGTATAATCAAAATTGATTCCTCCCATACCTAATTTCCTCTCAAAATCGATGGGGGTGATAAGGAAATCATTAATCTTGACCATGTTAAAAAAATCACCCATCTTGTATACCATTTTATGTTCATGAGGATCATACTTTGGTTCCTCCTGATGTGGCAACACTACTGTATGGCTTACCACATTTTGGAATCTGTTGGTCCCGAAATGACTTTGGGAGACCCAAATATCTCCCCTCCATGATAGATCATTCCAATGATGTTCCATGGTCTTTCATGATTAGTTTCATGTAGTGGAGTGTCCCATTGGTTTTTGAATAACCCATAACATGTTGTATCCCTACCCCTATTTCACATGAACACCAATGACAAAACAATTTTTACGGTTGTAGTGAGGCTGTTCCCTATAAACAACACCATGACACAACCTTTTACTATTTCACTATAGAATCCTTGGAATTTATAATACATGGAACTTATTCCTTAGGATTTGGTGGGTATATATAGTTAAAATTTAATCCAAGGTCACACATACCTCATATAAAAATAATCCAAGCATCTATATGAAAACCCACACCTCATTTCATGTCCAAAAATTCATCCTTGAGATGTTCTAATACTCATATTCTAGATCCAATTATTAATTCGCGTGGCATCCCCTACTCAAGAAACAAATATTATAATTTACTCTAAAATGAAAAATCCAAAAATATATAGCTATTTCAAAAACATTCACACAATATGCAAAGTAACCTTTTTGTAAAATCCCTATCATAAGAGCTTCTCATGATCCAGAAAAAGACTCCATTTTTTCACTTGAGAAAAAAACCCATTTGTACTAACTAAATTTTTGTGAGTTGAGTTATTATAAAATCTAGAGTTTACATATTTGAAATATCATAAAACATGTTAAAAATTCACTTATATAATTAAAATAATTACCTTAAACATATATATATTTGTAAGGTAAATGGGTCAATTATTTTTCTTAATTAGACAATTAAATAAAGAAGTATATGAGATATTATATTTTATATTATTTATATCTAATAAAAAAACTATTCTATATTGGAGATATAATATTCCCTGATTTATTCTGAAATATGATTCTTATAATAAATTATTTTTTGTTAGAGGATATTTATAGTAAATAATATATGTTCCAATGTGATTTAGTAAATACAGATTGGTTTTATTATAAATGGAATAGTTCTTGGTCATATATTGATAAAATATTGAATTATATGATATAAGATAATAATATGTTGAATTTATAACAAGAAATTATGACTGTTTTGAAATATTATAGAATCTTATAGTCAATCTGAGGATATAATATAGTATCTAAAGCATTAAAAACACATTATTTCATATGTTTTGATATATATTTTCAACGAATACAAACCGATGATATAGAGACCAAGTGTCAATAAACATTAGATACAAAAATAAGTCATCCTAAATGTAAAATAATAATATTTATTTTAGACTCCAAATAGTTCTGCTATCATAAAGAGATCATCCAAAACATTAGAGGATACCCTACAGAAAAAACATTAGGAAATGTGTGAGTTAAAAAGAAAAATAAGTAAATAAAAATGAAAATAATTCATAATATGAGAGTTATGGGGCATAACATGATTTCATAAATAGGACGATCTCAAGAATGGAAACATGGAATTAGTGTTGGATCGTAAGATTTTATGATGGACATAAGAGGGAGGTGAATTATAGTTTAAAAACTAAACTACAAATAATAATTCCACATAAGTAATAATGATCAGAATCACAAAATTTCTGATCATTAAAGTGTTTTAATTTGAACCACAAAATGTTTGATTTTTTCAAATTAGGTTATCCTTCTAAGAGTCACAATGATAAATGTTTTTTAGAAATATTTTTATTAAAAAAATTCATAAAACACAGGCACAGAGGAATATAAAACTTTTATAAAAAGATATATGGAATCATAAAAAGTAAAAATGACTTACATGCTTTATATAATAAAATATAATCATCAACCTTAAGAGTTAAGGTTGTCACATATTTGTAATAATGATATCTATAGTTTTATACATAATGTAAGGTATATCTTTCCTTAGTAGTAAATCCATAGATATGATGATTAGAATATCTATATCTTCTTA
This sequence comes from Viscum album, assembly GCA_963277665.1. NCBI lineage: Eukaryota > Viridiplantae > Streptophyta > Magnoliopsida > Santalales > Viscaceae > Viscum > Viscum album. Next base: position 29,204,357 of record OY728137.1, on the reverse strand, counting down.
TCACTTGAATCCCATGATATTATGATCGATCACTGTCTTCCTAAACTAATAAGCCCATGATTTGATGGATCAAATTATCCTTATTCTGATCCCTTGAAGCACTTCATTAGTCCATGACCAGACAACAAAAACAAAAGAATACCTTTTCTATTGAATTTATAATCCTTTTGAGGATTCCATAGAACATCAAAGATCTAAATAGTTAAAATGACTAGAAAAGAGGAGTTCATGTAATATTTAAAATATTTGAGGTAGGAATGTATCACCTCCCAAGTCTTCAAGGGAACTATTACTATAGGAGAACATCCAATGTATATATATCAGATTTATTTGTAATAGCCTCAGATTGATTACACTTTGATAGCTCAAATTGAAAGAGATCATTAACTTGACATCTTAAAATTTCATTTTCTAGCATAATTTATTTTAGAACCATTACAATTATATTATAAATCTTTTTGAAAATAAATAAATCTATATATTTTAATTATAAACATTGGATAGTATAATGGAAATCCTTATTATTTTTCAATCCGATAAAATGAATAAATTCCAGTTTGATGTATCATTACCGATGTCAGATTTATGGTCATGACATATTATATTCTGATAAATATGAAAGATATCTAATCATTGGTCAGAACAAAATTCAGTCATATGAATCATACTCTCCTTCAGTCTAATATATCATATTAAATAATATAATTTAATATTATTTATACATAATAACTATTTAATCATCCGATATAAGATGTCATTTTCTAAAAAGACATTGTAAAAAAATTATGGAAGAAAAACTCATGAAACATAGATATAAGAAAGTGTTTTTTATTTTAAAAAATAATAAAATTAAAAGTAGAAGATAATTATTTCAACTCAAAAATATCCCTATTTGGGAGAGAAATAAATAGAACACTAAAAATAAAAAATAATAACATAAAAAAATCATACATACCTTTTTTTATTTTAGTAAATTGAAATATATAATTCATTACCATAATCCCCAGATGTTTAATAAATATTTATGATCTGATGATAAGAAAAAAAATTAGAATCTACACTATTAGAAAAAAATTGTAGATATTTATCTTACTTTTATAACTCTCCCCCATCAACATATCTCAAGAGACTTATCTATGAATTTTATAAAATTTTCCCTTTATAAAAATATTTTACTTTACAAATTTTACCACTTAGTTATTTAGAAAAATAATATGGAAGGAAATTATAATTTTTTGAAAATTTTGAAAAGTAATAACACATGAATCAATTATATGTGAATTAACTAATCATTCAAGAAATATAATATAGAACATATATCAAAATAAAATTATAATACATTTAGACATAAATTATTTTAATGTAAACGATCATTAACACTCAACATTTATTGAAAATGTTTCAAAATTATTACATCATTAGTTTAAATGAAAGTGTTCATTCTTTCCTTAACAAATTCATTATAATGTCATTTATATTTTTGACATGATCATAATATTTAGGAGTTTTTGAAGCTGATGTATCAAGATTCAAAATATTTTCTTCTAATATTCATTCATTCTAACTTCTATCTTCATTCTAAAAAAATCCTCAGTTCACTTCTTATTATCTTCCTTTACAAAGAACAAATAACCTTGACATGTAATGAACCTACTATTTTCTAACTCCAAATTTTGAAATTTTTCTTTCAAAACATTCACTTCTTCATTACAATTATCAGTCATGTATTTGAATTTATCTACAAAGGTGAATATATCTTATACATCTATTAATAACTTTTCAAATGATTTTTTATATCTCAAGAAAGTTGTTTCACTACAATGAGATTATTATAATGATCCCAAATATTACAGCCATGGTTTGACCACATAACTATCTGATTGTATAACATCTTTTCACACTTTTATTTTATTTAATAATTTTAATGACTTCCTCATTGTGGTAAATTTATTATATAAAGACTTTTTGTGATTCCAATATTTCATTTAAACTATTTTGAATTAGTTTATAACTTGTCTCAATGTCAAGAAGATACAGAATCAAATCACTCAACATTTTCCTAGCATGGAATTTATTATCGAAGCATTTTTGAGAAATTTTTTTAACAAATATTGATGATCACGTTATTACCTGAGGATAATTAGGATGGAGAATTCCAAAATATATACTCTTTATTTTTTTAGGGTTATCTTACTTTGAAACATTCATGATATTTACATCCTTATAAAATACATAATTATTTGACACTTTTTAATTTTTTTTAATATTACAATTGTTTTTAAGATGACCTTTCTTATCCTTTAGATAGTGATTTTTCTTCCATGGTATCTTCTATATATGCATCCTTTTCAGATTTGGAAGCTAATAGAGCTGATGATTATAATGACTATTTTGTAGTATTCTTTTCCTTTTTCTCTTTTTCAAGTTCTATTTTCTCTTCATCAAAATTTTACCATTCTTCTTCCTCCTCTTCTTTCTTCTCTTTTAGTTCTTCATCGCTTTATTCCACCTCTTCACCCTCATGTTCATTCACTAACTACCATATTTTTTTTATAAAACCATTGAATTTTTTTTATAGAAAATATGTATTTTTCCTTACGATCAAATTTCTTTGTTTTTTAATCGAAAATATAGAAAACTCTTTAAAAACCTATTTTCTGTTACCCCTATCAACAACTAATGGAATAAAAAAAAAAGGAAAAAATAATGTTTCAACTAATTATATTTTTGAATCAGGTTGTAACTGTAGAGACCCGAAGCTTGACGTACAGGGACATTACATTACTTTTGCGGAATACTTGGTACATAACAAAAACACACACACAAGGATCGTAATAGTTTAGTGTCTTTGGAAACTCGGAACGTAATCTTCTAATCGTGGTGAAAGATCTTCAATATCTCCCATAAAGATCTTTAATTTTTTTTTTACCTAAAACCTTTCTTTATATCCTGGGGAAAAGAAAACATAAAAGGGTGAGCTCAAATGCTCAGCAAGGGAAAAAAAAGAAAATAAAAATCATATCTTTTTGAAAATCATAACCTGCAAAAGAGATCATAATATCTTAACATGGAAAAAATCATAGAAGTGAAAATGAGATCCCCATAATCATAACATGAAACATGAAACTTTGTGGCATGCACACATAATCATGGAAAATCATTTCTTGTTAGTCATGACTCATTGCCAAGACTATCTTAGTGGACAAAGTCCCTTTCTGAACCGAGTCACCCTTGTTCCAGTCCTGTTTCACTGAACTGGTATAACCCACCATTCCAGCCATGTCTATCTCATGAGATATAAAATCTTTACCCAATGCATTGGAGAGAGATATAGGTCCCACCCATCTTATAATGAATCATTTCTTATGTGTGCCACATAATCATAAACCATACATCATAGCGTAACCCATGTAATAAAAATGGGATTCTTAAACAACATGACATCATAAAATAATTCATATAAGATAAAGGAATTCATAAAAATATTTCCATCACAACATAATCAAACCAATGTAATAATAGGGATAAAAACAAAACCCTTTTATTATCTTAGATGGAAAATAATTTTGATAAAATACTTGAACTCCATTCTTGAGGAAAATATCCTTTCTACTTCAAATTTTTTTTTCCTTTCATAACATGTCATACGACTTTAAAATAAAAGAAGTTGATTAAAAATAAACTTGAAAACTTGTAAAGGAAGCTTCTTGGAAATAATGTTTTAAAAATCCATTCATGCTGTATAAGCTAAAAAAATCATTCTGCGTACTTTTGTCGGAAAAGTCAAAAAGTACCTTGTACGAAAAACGACAAAAGATTCCTTTCATATCTTTTACTAAAAACTCACCTAAGGGTAAAAATGGATTTAAACAATTGTAGGTGGATGGAAATAATATTACATATTGATGAAACATGGATGTGGATGATAAAATACACCCCAGTAAATACTTACGAATAAACAATCTCGGATAAAAATGAGATTTGTGATATTTCCCTTACCTTAGGTCCGATTTGCTTTGTACGTGTCCGAAGCTCCTGTATAATGGTTTAAATAATGTTATTGACTTATTCCAGAATCATACATATTGATATTATATCATATATGGTCATATTCTTAGCTTCTTGTTAGTAATATTTCATTGTTACTTGTTACTCGGGTCTTTATTGCCTTTTGTTCTTATGCGTGTTTTTTCGAATAAATTCTTATTCTTCTTTTAAGGTTATAGATACCTTATATCAAGAATGGTATTAGTGTAACATATATCATGTTTATTCATTCAATTCATTTATATAATTACTATGTAATGATGATCATGTAGAACGAGTCGCATCACATCGTGGAGACGGTATTCCGTACGTACGCACGAGTGATGATATCGTTCCTATGATCGTTGAATTGTATTTGAGTATATATATATTATTTCAGTATCAATATTACATTATAATAATCATAAATAGTTACTCATTACACCATTATACCCATCCTTGTAAGGTGATGGTGGAAAATAGATTACACCACGGCGTGGAGACGGTATTCCGTATGTACGCACGCGCGGTGATTTCATTTTTCCGTAGGATGGATAGAAGGTGAATTAGGGTTGTTTCATATTTATAATAACATATCAGTATGTAAGTAATACTGATGTTATTAAATTATAATGAAACAACTAAAGAAGAAGAAGTTGAAGAAGAAAGAAATTGAAAAGATCGGTAATGGATATTACCTCTTCTTTGGAACGCCTCTTTGAATCCTCCACTTAGGGAACTAAGATTGGTCTTTGAAGAAGACCAGGACCTCTAGGATTATTCTAGGGAAGTGGAGAGGAGAAAATGGCAGGGGTTGTCCGAGCTTGAAGGCTCAAATTTGTGTGAGGAAGAGAGGGAGGAGGTGCCCTTTTATAAGGGAGGAGAGGGGCACCTTAGGAATATCTCAAAATATTATTTTATATTAAAGTCAAAATCGGTTTATAATGGTTCCAAAGGGTCTTATTTCTAAGCTAAAGTAGGGATGGGTCTAAATCCTATCAACCAATAGGATTTAGACAATTTTAGGTTATTATTTTTACCTTATCAATTAGATTTAACTTTAAGTTAAATAATTTAACTTTTACTGTGTCTTTTTGTTTTCTTACACTATATGGTTAATACACTTACTATAACATGCCAAACGAACCCGAAATTGTTTATTATTAATATATATAACCTTATTTAAGTTATTTGGCCGAACCATAGATTTTTAGGAATAAAATAACAATTAATAATATAATATTTTATTTAAAAACTATTTTGTGTCAATTTTGACACTATTTGATATATGATTTTTGTGAAAGTCATAACCGAATTATATGTTCGAACAAAGTTGATTAAATCAACAATAATATATCATAGTAACCTCGAAAATTAGTGTAATTCATAAAAAGTCTCAAATTACATTTATTTTGGTGTTTATAACATCAATTATATCAATATTTCATAAATAAGATAATTACTGCATCATCTTTGTGTCATAAGTAAATTAAATTATTTGATGTATAAAAATTACAAATAAAATACCATTATGTAGGAAATCTTTTTAGCTTTATAATTAATATTTAAAATCGAATTTATCTTATATATAACCCTATATTAAATTTTTTTAGTAAATAAACATTGATTTTAACTCTTTTAACTCTTCTTTGAATTAAATAATAATAAATGTCTTAATCTAATCCAAGTGGGCCTAAATGATAATATTTTACACTTAAGGTTGTTTTTGGTCGAGATACACTTGTCCAATAGGATTAGGACATATGTTAGGGTAATATTAATATCATTTTTACCCTTAGTTACCCTATTTACTTTTAACCGTGGTAAATAAAAGTAAAAAGTTACCAATGACCGAAAATTATTTTCATCTCATTGAACCACATTTTACTTTCTGACATCAGCCGTGTCTCTCGGATTTTTGAAATTCCATTCTCAGAAGCGGTAATATTATGTTTTATGAAAAATTTACTTTTTTAACTACCACTTAGTAGTTTCACTATTCCTCAAAAATTGATGTTTTTCAGAACAATGCCAAAATTTCATCCTAAGCTATATTTCATATTCCGAATTCAAAAATGAAGTCTATTTTACCAAATTCATAACATAGAAGTTGAATTAATTAATTTTATAATTAAATCCCGCTGTTAAAACAAATAGCGTGTTTTTAAGAAACAATAGCTATCAAAATATTGACACTTGATTATATCTGGTTTAAATGTGAAATTACAACCAATGACCAACATTGTATTAAATTGTAAAAATATATTCTAAATATACTTTATAACCACTCAAATTAACAATTTATCACTATTAATTATTTCGATTAAAAAAGTTGTTTTTAATTATAATTTAGTAATTTTCACTATTCATCAGAATATGAAAGTTATCCGAAAAGTACAAAAATTTCACCTTAGGTTAAATTCGATACTCCGAATCCAAAAATGATGTCCATTTTGAGAGCTAAATTTTCTAAAATTTAAAAAGAGGTTATTACTATTCATAACGGCTAGTTTTATTAATATTTTAATAGCATATCGTTGTTTCGTGAAACTCAGTATTGCGTACTACACACGCTATCGAGGAAGGTTGCGATTGCGTGTAATGCAAGGCAATTCAAAGATGCGTGTTGTGAAAGCTCATTTTGGTGTAGCGTACAACACAAGACATTAATAAAATTAAAAAGAATATTTTTCATAAAATCTCGGGCTGTTACATTCTACCCCCCTTAAAATGAATTTCGCCCTCGAAATCCGTCGGGGTTATAAATGGTTTACTATTCGAAAGTTTCTTTAATAGAAACCCACATCGTAAATAGGAATATCAAAACAAATCTTTAAAAACAAAAGTATGAAACGTAACGGTTACCCAAATAAACTAATCACTGAGTTTCCACATAGGTGAAAATATGGATATGGAAGAAAAATCTAACCATCATGTTCTGATGGAGAGTGGTAGAGAACATGGCTATGGAAAAGCCTGCAATTACAAAGCCATAAATTTGTGACGATCTAAGGTACCATCTGATTCATCAGATATAAGATCACTAGGACAACAATTTTGGTTTTCAAGATCATTTCCCTAAAGTTAAAGAATTTGAAATAAATACTTACTTTATTTTGGTACAATCTCACTGTTGTTCATGCCTTTAACAATTTCCACTTCATCTCTTAAATAAATAAAGTTGAATTTGTTATTCGTGAAGTGTTAGCAGATCATGTGATAGAATGACAGGTCATTCCATCTGTCTCAAACAAAAGGTTAGCAAAAAAAATTATATACATAAGTCGATCTATAGTGAGATTAATCATATATGGTTCCTAAAATGGACTTATACTTCATATATCATACTTCTTAATATAATAAAACTAGTTTCTACTAAACAGGGACTTCCTGTAGGCCAGTGGTAGGCGATAAGGGCCAGTCGCACTTCGGTTGTGGGTTCGATTCCCACGGCCCTGTCCGAAGCGATGGGCTGTCGTCCGTCCTGCAGGTTGTCCTTTTTATAAAACTATATTACTATAACATCCTATCAATAATATCGAAAAAACTTCTATCCTTAAACAATACTAACTTATGTCCAACATAATCCATTCCAATCTTTAGGCTTATCCATAATACTGCAGTCCACTCTCATAACATAGTGAAAACGATTAACAGAGATTTGACACCATTGTCGATCCCCATACATCATAAGATATGTTTTGTTGGTCACATTCCAAACATTCAAAGTCCTTAATCATGTATTCTCTTGAATACCTTAGTGAAAACATGAATGCAGTTAAAATTTAACACTTTCCACATACCAAAATCCTCAAAATTCTATATACTCAAACAATGATATCACTTAGTCCTTATATCAATCATGAGCTCATGAATACTATTAAACATTTCATTTTCTCATTTTCCCTTCATTATGCGTATATCATCTTATTTCCAAAAATATCTCAATCACTTTGAATACCACATTAGACCAATACATAAATATTCCAATACTTTATGATACAACATTATTTTCGAATCCCATTACATAAAAACTTAATCATTCCACCACATCATTATCATATTCAACATCGCCAATGGTGATCGCATGTGACTTCCCTTTTTTCCTTTGCCTTAAGCGGTTGCTCATGTCGATCATCACTAACCCTTAGATTAGGGCATTTATTAGCATAATGCCCCATTTCCTTTCACATGAAGCATTTAAGTGTTGGTGGTGCGTTCTATGTAGTGTTTGCTTTATTCACATCATTAGAAAACCTTTTTCCATTACTTCGACACTCAGCTGCTCGATGACCTTCTTTTCCACACTTAAAACATTTTCTAGTCCCTTTAAGACCATCTCCACCATGCTTCTTTCCACACTTTGTGCATAAGGAAACATTCATCTTCTTTTCACCATTATTCTGAGATTTCTCCTTGAACTCCATCTTTCGTTTTTTGTCAAAAACATGAGATGGATATGTAGCACAAACTTCTATTTCTACCTTGATAGCACAACGCACAATTTCTTCATAGCAACTAAAGTCTCTTATAGCTAATGCCCTTCAAAGACTTGGTTTTAAGCCACTGAAAAATCGATCAACTTTACTTTCAGGTTGGATGATAATACCAGAAGCGTACCTTTCAAGTCTTGTAAAATTTGCTTCGTATATACCAACAGATTCATTATCCTTCTGCTTCAGCTCAAGAAAATGATTTTCCATCTTTGTTCGAAGAATACGAGGGATGCACTTACTGAAAAACAAGTTCTTGAACTCGTCCCATTCCATGGACTCAATTTCATCTCTTTGCCACATATTCTTGATAAGATTCTACCATTGATCAGCTTCACCTTCCAAACGATATACTACTAAGATGACTTTATCATGTTCAGAACATTGAAGAACTGAAAATATCTTTTCAGTGGTACTGATCCATTATTCAGCAACAAGTGGATCGGAAGTCCCACTGAACGAATGTGGACGTTGCCTCATGAAGGACTCAATAGAATACTGTTCCTTTCTATGCTCATTTGGAAGTCTAGAATGATTCATAGATTGTTTAAGGATAGAAATAAGATTTTTCACTCCATCTCCCATAACATTTGTTTGTTCAGGAGGACAATCATTGCATTTTCCATTGCATTGATCAACACGGTTCCTTCGGGTTCCAGCCATCGTCTAAAACCGAAAAAGAATAGTGTGAGAGGAAAAAATCATTCTAGGGAAAAAACATAATAAAGGGGGAGTACCTTCAATATCTAACATCTTAGGGTTAATTCTATGATCGTTATCATAGTTCTAGTACTATAACCTATACGTATACTTAACCTTAGGGACATCCCTAGACATACCGTAGAAATATCTCTAGGGATCTCACTAACGTTTTCGCATCCTAGTTTCCAAGGGTTGACTAAACCTTTCCTCTAATACCAACTGTAGATACCCGAAGCTTGATGTACATGGACATTACATTACTTTTGCAGAATACTTGGTACATAACAAAAACACACACACAAGGATCGTAATAGTTTAGTGTCTTTGGAAACTCGGAACGTATTCTTCTAATCATGGTGAAAGATCTTCAATATCTCCCATAAAGATCTTCCATTTTTTTACCTAAAACCTTTCTTTATATCCTGGGGAAATGAAAACATAAAAGGGTGAGCTCAAATGCTCAGCAAGGGCAAATAAAGTAAATAAAAATCCTATCTTTTTGAAAATCATAACCTGCAAAAGAGATCATAATATCTTAACATGGAACAAATCATAGAAGTGAAAATGAGATCCCCATAATCATAACATGAAACTTGAAACTTTGTGGCATGCACACATAATCATGGAAAATCATTTCTTGTTAGTCATGACTCATTGCCAAGACTATCTTAGTGGAAAACTTCCCTTTCTGAACCGAGTCACCCTCGTTCCAGTCCTATTTCACTGAACCGGTATAATCTACCATTCCAGCAATGTCTATCTAATGAGATATAAAATCTTTACCCAATGCATTGGAGGGAGATATAGGTCCCACCCATCTTATAATGAATCCGTTCTTATGTGTGCCACATAATCATAAACCATACATCATAGAGTAAACCATGTAATAAAAATGGGATTCTTAATCAACATGACATCATAAAACAATTCATATAAGATAAAGGAATTCATAAAAATATTTCCATCACAACATAATCAAACCAATGTAATAATAGGTATAAAAACAGAACCCTTTTATTATCTTAGATGGAAAATAATTTTGATAAAATACTTGAACTCCATTCTTGAGGAAAATATCCTTTCTACTTCTAAAACATTTTTCCTTTCATAACATGTCATACGACTTTAAAATAAAAGAAGTTGATTAAAAATAAACTTTAAAACTTGTAAAGGAAGTTTCTTGGAAATAATGTTTTAAAAATCCATTCATGCTGTATAAGCTAAAAAAAACATTCTTCGTACTTTTGTCGGAAAAGTGAAAAAGTACCTCGTACGAAAAATGACAAAAGATTCCTTTCATATCTTTTAATAAAAACTCACCAAAGGGTAAAAATGGATTCAAACAATTGTAGGTGGATGGAAATAATATTACATATTGATGAAACATGGATGTGGATGATAAAATACACCCCAGTAAATACTTACGAATAAACAATCTCGGATAAAAATGAGATTGTGATATTTCCCTTACCTTAGGTCCGATTTGTTTTATACGTGTCCGAAGCTCCTTTATAATGGTTTAAATAATGTTATTGACTTATTCCAGAATCATAAATATTGATATGATATCATATATGGTCATATTCTTAGCTTTTTGTTAGTAATATTTCATTGTTACTTGTTACTCGGGTCTTTATTACCTTTTGTTCTTATGCGTGTTTTGCCGAATAAATTCATATTATTCTTTTAAGGTTATAGATACCTTATATCCAGAATGGTATTAGTGTAACATATATCATATTTATTCATTCAATTCATTTATATAATTACTATGTAATGATGATCATGTAGAACGAGTCGCATCACATCGTGGAGACGGTATTCCGTACGTACGCACGAGTGATGATATCATTCCTATGATCGTGGAATTGTATTTGAGTATATATATATTATTTCAGTATCAATATCACATTATAATAATAATAAATAGTTACTCAATACACCATTATACCCATCCTTGTAAGGTGATGGTGGAAAATAGATTACACCACGGCGTGGAGACGGTATTCCGTACATACGCACGCGCGGTGATTTCATTTTTCCGTAGGATGGATAGAAGGTGAATTAGGGTTGTTTCATATTTATAATAACATATCAGTATGTAATTAATACTGATGTTATTACTTTATAATGAAACAACTAAAGAAGAAGATGTTGAAGAAGAAAGAAATTGAAAAGATCGGTAATGGATATTACCTCTTCTTTGGAACGCCTCTTTGAATCCTCCACTTAGGGAACTAAGATTGGTCTTTGAAGAAGACCAGGACCTCTAGGATTATTCTAGGGAAGTGGAGAGGAGAAAATGGCAGGTGTTGGCCGAGCTTGAAGGCTCAAATTTGTGTGAGGAAGAGAGGGAGGAGTTTCCCTTTTATAAGGGAGGAGAGGGGCACCTTAGGAATATCTCAAAATATTATTTTATATTAAAGTCAAAATCGGTTTATAATGGTTCCAAAGTGTCTTATTTCGAAGCTAAAGTGGGGATGGGTCGAAATCCTATCAAACAATAGGATTTAGACAAGTTTAGGTTATTATTTTAACCTTATCAATGAGATTTAACTTTAAGTTAAATAATTTAACTTTTACCGTGTCTTTTTGTTTTCTTACACTATATGGTAAATACACTTACTATAACATGCCAAAAGAACCCCAAATTGTTTATTAATAATATATATATATCATTATCTAAGTTATTTGTCCGAACATTAGATTTTTAGGAATAAAATAACAATTAATAATATAATATTTTATTTAAAAACTATTTTGTGTCAATTTTGACACTATTTGATATATTATTTTTGTGAAAGTCATAACCGAATTATATGTTCTAACCAAGTTGATTAAATCAACACTAATATATTATATTAACCTCTAAAATTAGTGGAATTCATAAAAGGTCTCAAATTACATTTATTTTTGTGTTTATAACATTAATTATGTCAATATTTCATAAATAAGATAATTACTGCATCATCTTTGTGTCATAAATAAATTAACTTATTTGATGTCTAAAAATTACAAATAAAATACCATTATGTAGGAAATCTTTTTAGATTTCTAATGAATATTTACAATCGAATTTATCTTATTTATAACCCTATATTAAAAATGTTTTAGTAAATAAACTTTGATTTTAACTCTTTTAACTCTTCTTTGAATTAAATAATAATAAATGTCTTAATCTAATCCATGTGGACCTAAATGATAATATTTTACACTTAAGGCTGTTTTTGGTCGAGATAAACTTGTCCAATAGGATTATGACATGTGTTAGGGTAATATTAATATCATTTTTACCCTTAATTACCCTATTTACTTTTAACCGTGGAAAATAAAAGTAAAAAGTTACTATTCACCAAAAATTATTTTCATCTCATTGAACTACATTTTACTTACTGACATCAACCGTGTCTCTTGGATTTTTGAAATTCCATTCACAGAAGCGGTAAAATTAAGTTTTATGAAAAATTTACTTTTTTAACTACCACTTAGTAGTTTCACTATTCATCAAAAATTGATGTTTTTCAGAACAATGCCAAAATTTCATCATAAGCTATATTTCATATTCCGAATTGAAAAATGAAGTCTATTTTACCAAATTCATAACATAGAAGTTGCATTAATTAATTTTATAATTAAATCCCACTGTTAAAACAAATAGCGTGTTTTTAAGAAACAATATCTATCAAAAGATTGACACTTGATTATGTTTGTTTTAAATGTGAAATTACAACCAATGAAAAACATTGTATTAAATTGTAAAAATATATTCTAAATATACTTTAAAACCACTCAAATTAATAATTTATCACTATTAATTATTTCTATTAAAAAATTTGTTTTTAATTATAATTTAGTAATTTTCACTATTCATCAGATTATGAAAGTTATCCGAAAAGTACCAAAATTGCACCTTCGGCTAAATTCGATACTCCGAATCCAAAAATGAAGTCCATTTTGAGAGCTAAATTTTCTAAAATTTAAAAAGTGGTTATTTCTATTCATAACGGCTAGTTTTAATAATATTTTAATAGCATATCGTTGTTTCGTGAAACTTAGTATTGCGTACTACACACGCTATCGAGGAAGGTTGTGATTGCGTGTAATGCAAGGAAAGTCAAAGATGCGTGTTGTTTGAGCTCTTTTTGGTGTAGCGTACAACACAAGACATTAATAAAATTAAAAAGAATATTTTTCATAAAATCTCGGGCTGTTACAGTAACTAATCTACATGGGTAATATTTTAAATTGAATAATTTTCTGCATCACTAATAATGGATATAGTGATAGAAAAGTGTTTTCAAAATCCTTTTATTTATCTTTATATACTTTTTCTCCCATCTTTTCCAGCACTATATTTTTCTTATATATATTTTTCTTTTCTAATTCCTTTTAACTCATACAAAATTCTGATTTTCAATGCTAAAACCTCATCATTATCTATCCAAGTTAATGGATCCCATGGTTTCTTCTTATCCTAATGACCCTTGAGTTTCTTGAACTCATTCCCATCTATTGTCTTTAGTTTTTGTTGTTTCTTTAGATGAGAATACTTTTATTTTCTTTGTTAATTTATCAATTTTATCCTCTTTTATAATTTTATTTTTTTATATAGGGCCAACACCAAACATAATACTTTCTACTCAGTCAAAAAACTTCTTTAAATTTTAATCAAAAACAAATTTCATTTTCTTTACAGTCTCTTTATTAAATAGAGAAATATTTTACCTCATAGGATGTGTCTGATTCTAGAATTTTTAAAACAATCAATGATTTAATAAAAAATTCAAAATAAATGAAAAAAAAATAAATATCTTCGATATTGTTGCGGCATACTTAATAGATTTTTCTATAATGAAATAAAAGACACGATTAATCTACCTCAAGTTCACTAAATAATCCAAAACAAATTCTAAATATTTTAAAGTATCCCTATAATCATTTCTTGGTATGAGATAAACTTTAATCCAAAACGTGATGAATCTTTCATCCAATGATAGATATAAAATGTTTCTAAATTTATTTTAAGAATGAAATAAGGATGCTTGAAAACAGCCAAGATTTTTAGGTTGCTTCTTGGACAAAATATATGATTCTTCCTGATTATGTTTTTACAAATGATTTTATACTTGTTGATATGAAATATATTACGTTTCAGAAAATAAGTAAAATAAACCTAATCCTTATCTTATTCTCATAAAAACTCAACTGAAAAAATAACATATTCCAATTTTAGGGTAACGTAAGTTAAATTCCTTATCTAGTTTTTCATTGAAAATTTTCTCCTATTTTTCAAATGTAATTACCTTTTTAAGAATTGAATATTTTTTTCATACTATTTTATCCCAAAAACCCTTTCTATGAATACTTGTATTTGAAAAAAAATCCCGAGGTAGGACCATATGATTGAGTAATTTATCAGTGGTCGGATGAATGGAAAAGGATCAGATTGAGCACATAACAGAGTAATGAGAGTCGGTGAAAAAATATTAGAAAATTGATGTGGGACACTGGGTGACCCTCTTTTATATAATTGTGGAAACGTCTATTCATATTTCAAAAAAATAGTCAATTTCATAGATACAAATTCTTTTTATTTATAAAATTGATATTTATTCAAATAATGTTTGATAAATAAAACATTGAACACTTAAATTTTATTTAAAATAAACATTTGTCTATGTGAGATTCAATCCAATTAGAAACCATTTATGTTTGAAGATTTTTTTTGGAAAACTGAAAAAACATGTACAACAAAACTGATATTCTAATGCAATGGATAAGTAAAAAAAACTAAAAAAATTGAAGAGTTCCTTTTAAAGTATAAAAATTTATTCTATATGATTTACTTTTTAATATCAGTTTTTGTTTATAATCTGAGTGATATATATTATTATAAAATTATTATTTTTATATTTTATAATGATTTTAGACCCTAGAAAAATATAACTAAAAAAAAATTATGTTCCGGTATTTTTTATTAATAATATCGACTCTAAAAATTTTATAAATGATTTTTAGTGTGAATTTTTTTATAAAAGTTATTAATCTTAAAGAAGTATGTATTAAAAATGAAATATCAAAATACTAAAAACAAAAGTCTCTTATGAAACTGATTTTTTTAAAGATTTAAATTTAAGAAAAGTGAAAAATTTATAAATCAAAAGACATATGTAATACCTCTTTGAAGATTAGTTTATTTATGTGAGGATGTTGGTAAATAATAATTATACAAGAATAATAAATTGATATTTATCAATAAAGGATTCCTTTTAATGTATTGAAATCTATCAAAACTATGGGTCTTATTAAAATGTAATCAAATTGTTCTTTCATTCCAATGAATTGTGAAATTATATATCCTTTTTTGAGTGTTATCCCAAATGAAATGTTGTCCTATATGTATATATTTTTCAAACAACTGATGTGATAAGTGTTAACAATTGTAAATGGAAGATTTGTTATCACACAAAATATTATTTTTAGTAAAACTCAAATTATAGTCATTGAGTGTGTGTTACATCCACCAATTTTGAGAAAAACAATATCAAACTACCTCATATTAAGATTCCATAGTAGAATATTCTAATAAGATATGATTCTTACTTGATAAGGAATCAAAATATTCTCCAAATAAATGAAATGTTTTGGATTATGCTTTCTTATACATTATACAACCACCAAAGTCATCATCCAATTTTTGGTTTTGTTAAAAATATTTTCCAGAAGAATAAAATAATCATAGATATAAAGTTCACTTAATGTAATGAAAAATTATTTAAAATGATTTAAGAAGGGAATATTTTGAATTAGGTTGATATCTATCACATAATCATTCTGAAAACATTAATCTAGATGAATAAATTTCAAGTAAAGAAAACATATAATCATTCCTCTAAAAGTATTTTGATCTACTGATTTCCTAGCGTCATCAAGACCATATGTATTTGAGGTCCTGATAGGTGTGATAATTCTTTTAGTGTTGTCATAACAAAACCTATTACATAAATATTTTTATATACTTATGTATAGATATAAATATTAATTCTAGTTTTTCAATATTGGAAAACCAAGAATGCATGTTAACTCCAACATCTAACTATTATATCATTTTCATAATATTTATTCTAAAAACCCCATTTTACTCCAATTATAGAAGTATCTTTTGTTCAATCAACTAAAGACCAGAATAATTCCATTCAGACTCATTTAATTATTATTGTATTTCCTTTATCAAATAATCGTCACCCAAATCCTCAAAAATAATCTTAGGTTCAAATTGGGATAATAAAGATAGATGTTTAATTTCATTTCTCAAATAACTTCTAGTCTAAACTACATGATACACATCGCGAATGAAATTATCATTATGATTAACCATAAGAAAAAGTTTAATTAATGGGTTTTTAAAGGTGTATTATTCTATAAGATATTGAAAATATTCTTGTGTAAAAACATCGGAAAAATATTGTTGAGTTATTTCCTTATTTGAAGAGCATTACAATAAAGGGTTAAAATCAATTTTAGAAATAACATCTAATTATGTAGGTTGGGGTTGTTTGAAAACAATGGGATTAGTTTCATCAAACATGAAATGAACTATTTCCCCAATAATACTTGTATTTTTATTAAAAACTATATAGGACACACTAGTTGTAATGTAACATATAAATTTTTCCTAATAATATTTTAGAGAAAATTTATGTAAGATATATTTGGTATTTAGGTTTAATACATTTCATCGAAAAAACTTAAATTAAGAATTTTTTGTTTTCATACTATCCATAACTCATGTATTTTTATTAGTAAAATGTCTAATTAAAACTCAATTTATATTATAATGTGAGGTAATAACAACATCAACTCCAATTCTTTTATTAACTAAGTATTCAATCAGTATGGCTCTAGTAATCACTAAAATAAATTTCGTCATTCAAATATAGGATTATTTTATGGAATTCAATATGATAAAAAATTATGTATAATACCTTTCTTAATAAGAAAAATTTCAAAATATAAATTTTAAAATTCTTCATCATGATCACTATGAATAGTTATCAAAGTGATGTTTTTCACATTTTTAGCTCCGGAAACAAAAAGAATTAAAATAACCAAAGCCATTCGATTTTATTTCTAGAATATAGACCCATGAGTATCTTGTGTAGTCATCAACTAAAACATATACACAATATTTTACAATGATACTCCTAGTTTCGGTAGGAGTAAATAATTCCATGTGAACTAACTATAAATCATAAAATGTTGAGACTTTAGTAATAGATTTAAAATTTGTCTTAAGTTTCTTACCAAATTTAAATGGATCACAAAATTTAGAAGTATGAATCTTATGTTCATGTAGATCATTCACCATTCCTTTCATAGTAATCTTAGAAACATTTATAAGGTTATAGTGTCATAATATTCTATTTCATAACCAATATTGGTCTTCCATTTTACTAAGTATAGATGTTGGATTCTAAGGTATTTTATGTTTAATGTGTAAACATTCACATAATGATGAAAAATAAGATTAAATTCCTCTTTTAAACTATGTATAATACATTTATTATTCCTAATGTTTAAAATATATCTTCATAAAATAATTAAATAATGATTTTAAATATTTCATTAATTCCTACAAAAAATAAAACATATGAAATTATGGATTCTAAGAGAATAATTGTATTACAAATACCAATAATATCACCTTGAGAATTATTTTTGAACATTAATTTTCCACCATTAATTTTTATAACAATCATCAAGAATTACTTATTTCTAGTCATATGAATGAAGCAAAAAATATCCTTGTAAATAATGTTTTTTGTATTTTATTTACATTACTCAAAACAAAGATTTTAGTTTTTTGTAGCCTAAACATTATTGGGTCTAATATATTCCTAAAGAAAATCATAGTTATCCAAATTTTTACATAATTAAACATTGAAGAAATGTTATATGTTTTAAAAAATATGTTTTATGAAATCCTAAATATAGAAATATATTTAAATAAAATTTACATATCTATGTCAACTACATTGACTCTTTAAAAAAAAATAGGTAATTTATTTTTGAAAAAATAACTTTTTTTGAATAATGGGTTTTTATATGTAAAACCCATTATAGAACTATTAGTATGATGTATAATTTTTTGTATGTATTGTCAATGTTTTCATTCACATTTTTAAAAATATATAATAGTTATTTCAAACTAGAAGTTTCCTTATTTTATTTTATAACTAAATCATTAGCGTTACTAGTGGATGTTTTATAACTAATTATCAAAAAATATTATTGTAAACAATTAATCAAAGAAAATAATTTTGCACTAACTTTAGAATTATTTTATTTTGGTTATAATTTTTTTATCAATATATTCATAAATATATAATACATAAATTCTATGTGTATTTATTCTTGAGTTCTCATTCACGCATTTTTCAGGGGAATTATCATGTTTTTTAAAAATATTTTAGTCTTCATTTTATTGAATTTTAGAAAACCTAAATTCTTGTCCTTTAATAGGTAATGTGTTATCCTTTTGTATTGATGAATATTCACCATATTTAAAATTTCTTTCATCATTACTTTCAAGTTAATTTTCAATTAAATTATTAGTTGTATGGGGTTAGGGATATTTTTCTTATCATTCATGCATTTTTTCACCTTTAGTGTCTTAGAATAGAAACATTAATTCCTTTTTCCAAAAGATTCATTGACAGAAAAATTTTCTGAGGAACTGTATCCTCTAATATCACTACATGTTTTAGAATCTTTCAAAACCATCTTGATTTGTTTTTCAAATATTACTTCTTAGAAATTCAATCAGTATTCCTGTATTTATTTTCCTTCATATTAGTGTTGGACAATCCGATCAAATTTTTATTATATTCTTACATTTATATAACATAAATTCATAAGATTACTTATTTTTATTATTATCATTTTGAATTATATTGTGTCTATACTAAATTAATTTCTATCCCATGATTTTTTTCATCCTTCAAGAAATATTTTATAAAAAATTTTAGAAGGTGATGAAGAACTGGAATCTAATTCAATAATAAAATTCATCTTTTTTATGACATTTCATCTTTTTTGTGGACACATATTTTTTATAAACATTATATTTTTTCAAAAAAGTAACTCCACCATTATTCTTTTTTATTTTTAAAGCATCTCTTTTCAGCCATCCTTCATATTTCTTGAGAGTTCCAATAAGGACATCAGAGCTATGTTTTTTAATTATTTTGGTATCATCAAATGATCTTTTTTTGGATTCCCACTCATTTAAAATGATATATATAATCATATCAACAATAAATAAATCTCAGGCATGATAGTCTACATTCACCATTGCTCTTCTAGTCTCACCAAATTTAGACGTTCCAAAATGATTGATTTCTAAATTTTTCTATATCCTGTTAACATCATCACATAAATAAAATTGGCATTACATATTCCTAGTCATTGAAAACAATTGATTATTTCATACCCCATAATTCAAATGATATTCTTGATTTTTATTAATGAGTAAAGGTAGTAACTTCAATCTCAGGAATATTATAATCACCATTATGTAGAATAGTGTTATCAAAAATAGTAATGATAATAAAACCCTTCATATGATCTCTACAATACCCATAATCAACATCTTAAAAGATAAGTGGTATTCTCAAATTCACATTTTCACGGGTTTGAATATTTAACCCTATTATCTTATAAATAATAAAAACTATTTTCTACAATGAAAAGATAGTGGCATTTTTTTGGTGAAATATAACTATAAGAAAATAGACCTTTAGTAGAGATGGACTCTATGAGTACTACAATAAAATGCTAATAAAGTGTACGTTTTATTAGTTATTTTTTTAGTACGAATTAAAGGTACAATTTATCAACATTTATAGTGCCAATAATGGGTATCATTAATTAGTGTCTTTCAATTGCAATAATAATAGGTACCCTTTATCAGTTCTTTATTTATAGCACTAATAAAGGGAACCCTTTATCAGAAATTTATTTTTAACACCGATAAAGGTCCTGAATAAAATGAAATAATAAAATAAATAATAATGAGGTTATTAAAAAATAAAAAATTGTTATTAAAAAATTATTGATAAAAATTTATTAATTGACTATACTATATATAAATTATAATTACTAATAAATTTTATATTTCAAAAAATACATCTATAAAAAATGAATATTAAAAAAATAAAAAATTAAAACATGTAAATAAAGAAAAATATTAAACATTTTATTAATTAAATAATTATTTATAATATTAATAAATAGTAAATATTAAAACTATAGATATATACAAATGTTTATAAAAATTATTTATATAGTTCTTAATATTTATGATTTACATGAAATGGTCATATATTTAGTGGTGAATGGTTTGTAATTAATAATTAATATGTATAAAAAATACAGACTAGTTACATCAAGTCATAGACATAATTGAATATTGATTTTTAATGTATCATATATCAAACATGAGTTTTATTGATTTCACACACACACACAAACATATATATAATGAATTCACTTTTATATACAACACTGACTAACATATATTTACATAAATAAGTAAATCATTTTGTAATTTATCAGAATTATAGTATACATTTTAGAATTTAATATTAACATGATTCATTTAATATATCATATATTTAATCAGTATATTTTATTTAATTATTTTTAATTTTATTACAGTTGGGTATTTAATTGTTTGTAATATTTTTTTATTTTAACAATTTAATCAATTTCTAACATATTAACGTATATATATATATATATAAATATTTACTATGTTTTAATATTTTTAACATGTAATCATCTTTATTTCATTATATAACTATATTTTATTTATATTTTTTATTTAATTAATAAAACATTCAAATATTTCAATATTGTTAATGGGTTCTAATTCTTAGTTATTCAATTTTACTCATACATAATATAAAGGCACATAAAATATAAAATTATTTAATAATGTAAAAAATATACTTTTAAATAAATATTTATAAATAAATATATTTATAAATTCATATTTACTATATTTATAATTATATATATTCATTATTTTAAATAAATATATATCATTCTATTAAAATTTATTAATATAATTATAGATAAAAAATTATATATATTTAAATAATCATAAAAGTATATTAAATTTATTTATTTAATGAATATATTTATTATATTTATTATATATATATATAATTATATATTGATATATAATGATATAAATATATAAATATTATTTTTTCAACAAAAAAATAATTATCAATATAGAATTATCTATTAAAATATTTATAAAATTATAATAAATATATTATTATAATGAATATATTTAATATATTTATATTTATATATATTATATATATAAGTATATTTATAATGTTTTTTATTTATAATTATTATTATAAATCCTTTATCAGCGCTTAAGTAATAATAATTGATAAACTGAATCTTTCTCAATGTAGAAAAACCACTAATAAATATTCATTTTATCAGAGCTAATTAATTTAGTGCAGATAAAATGGATCTTTGTTAGCACCAGTTTGGAAGCATTGGTAAAATTTTCCCGATCTATTTTAAGTACCATATCCATTCACAAACCAGTCACACTATTTGAATTATTCCATGGAAGCCACCTACTACTAGCACTCCTCCTCATCATATGCAAGCTCGAATCAAGTCTCGATTTAAAGATCAAACAATTCAAAGGCTCAAATCAAAGGCTTTGATGATCTAACGATCGAAATAATCCCATGATCGACTGATTTCATGGTTTGCTGATATATCTACTCTCTCTTAGATGATTCATAGCTTTAATACAAGGTATGTTATTTTATCATTCTACTCAATTATTTATGGATTGTTTGGATTTATCTATTTGCATATTTTTCATCATTCTTTCTGACACCACCCATGACTTCCATCAGGTCGTCCTAGATTTCCACCACCCCCGTACCCATAATTTCTACCACCCTGTTCCCCCAATTTTGGATGCTGGTGGTGGACCTTTACCATTCTCGGCACTATAGAGACTCTCTAGTTGGCACACATGGTGCGCACCTTTGGTGCATCTTGGAGGGGTCAGACAACCTCACCAATGGGGAGGTGAACCAGATGTGCCTTTCCTCACCTCGTGCTAAGGTGTGCTAGGGCATGCATTATTTACAATAATTCCCCAATTTAATATATAATTCTTTCATATTTATTATGGTCGTGAATGTGGTTTAATTTTTGACTATGATGGAGATCTCTATTTTAAGTTTCATGCAAGTGACAATCAAAATTATAACCACATACTACATTCCATTTATCCAAACCATGTACCAAAAGTTATAATTCCATTTAATCCAGAATCAAGTTATGATTTCTCCCATAACCAACATTGACTGATTCATTTATTTTTTATTTCAATAGCATTCATTGCAGTGAGGTAAGATACAACTATAGCTATTAGTTTGAATGACACAGAATGTCATTTTTTAATTTGTAATTGAAATTTTTTAAAACAATAGTAGGCGTTGTTGAGAAAAAAATAAGTATTTTAAAAAAAATCATTAATGTGTATTTATTATTATAATAATACATGAATTTATTTATTAAATAGAATAATTTAAAATCATTTAAACTAATATATACTGTTATGCAATTAAATTAAGAAATAGAAATATTTTAAAAATCGTAAATATACATTTATAAATTAAAAAATAATAATATGAATTTTATTTTAATAACATCTATTATTTCTGTAGTGAATATTTAATTACAACTATAAAACAAATTTTGGTATCCCATATCTCCCAATATTCATCGTAATGAAAAATCCCAAACTAAAAAAGAACTAATCCTAAAAAAAATAGTCATGAGTGTTTTCATCACTCAATGCTTGATTGATTGGAACTATACCTTCATGTAAACAATTAGTAGTAGAAATATACATGATGGAATAGAAATCATTAAATCTATTAGAGTAAGATATTACCATATACAGATTGGGAATTAAGCATATACATTATGACATAGATTAATATACAAGTAAAATATCTTATACCATGTTATAATGAAATACAATTGATGAATAATTTAAAAATAAGTTGTATGATATAAAATATAAAATTTCCTTTAAAGGAAATGACCAAAAAATATTCAATAAAAAAAGATGTTTTTTGTAAATTCTTTAGTTTGACATCAATAATAAATTCATATTACATTCTAATATTTTTCATATAATACATTTCTAAATCTATAGTAAAATTCATCAATGTTTTTATAAAATCTTGAATATCCTTCATAGAATTGTTTAATTTGTCACATGTTCTATAGATTTCATTCAATGGTTGAAATTCATTATCCAATTTTACTTAAGAAGATTCATCTCACTTAGATACTATTTTTGTAAGAGTGTGTCATCTCCCCTATATCATATGACATCTTTATATTGCATCATTATAATTATTTATCTCATTATGACTAAAATAATATATTATGTCCCAAAATCACTATAGAACCCCTAATGATAATGAAAATTAAATTTTCCAATAAAGCTTACTTTTTGTCTACCTGAAAATAAATATTGTTTTCAACCTGTCTCAACATAACTCTTGAATCAATTTATTGACTAAAAATTTTGATACATTTAAAACCTTTTTCTTTATTCGGTATATTATCTTCCAAAATATTTTATTTACATTACATATTGATTTAAAATTGAAAATGAAATTATAATTTTAGGATGTTTTCAAATTTCTTAGGTACCATTAATTTTAAATGTAATAATTCT
Organism: Viscum album; assembly: GCA_963277665.1. Taxonomy (NCBI): domain Eukaryota; kingdom Viridiplantae; phylum Streptophyta; class Magnoliopsida; order Santalales; family Viscaceae; genus Viscum; species Viscum album. The sequence continues at coordinate 29,180,330 of OY728137.1, read as the reverse complement.
ATAGGTTGTTAAATAACTTGTTCAAAAAATAGAATTGAGGTTATAAAAATTTAACTATTTTGTAATAATTATTAGAAATTATTTCTAGGTACTAGTTATTCTTGATCTTCATAAATCACCCCTCTTAGTTAACACAATAAAGTATAATGGTGATCCTCTTCAACTTTATCTCCTGAATGGTTATTATTGAAATATTTATGTTGAGACTCATTCCATAATTTTTATGCATCTTGTACTACTCAGGGCAGTATTCATCCCATCGATGAAAACAATTTGAGTATTTCAATAAACATAGTTCCATGTCAATATGGTATGGATGATGAGTTCCAAAAAAATGAAATAATAATTGTTATAAAGAAGAGCTGATGAGGATGATAGTTTTATATTACTTTCACCAATGGGTGAATTATAAGCATAAAACATACCATAGCTTAATAACTCATTTCTTAATTTCAATTACCCATTTACTTAAAATTATTATGAAATTCGTCGAAAAAAATAAAATTTTTGGTTTCCCTTATCAGAATTATCGATAAATTTCTCCTTTGACAATGAATATCTTATGTGTAATTATTTATTTATTATAATAATGATTGTTTTATAATGATAATATGATGGATGTGAATCTAAAATAGATTCATGATAATCATAGATGAATGTGTATGAAGATGGAGTTAAATAGTTAATCATGTTTGCAATAGAGCCTGCATACAACCCTTTTGAAATCCTTACTCTAGGATTATATTTTCTTTATTGAAGGTTAATTACTTCAGAAGAGTTGGAAGAAAATTTGTTTTTTCATTGAATAGATCAGAGCTATAAATTTTGGACAAAAAATGGAGAAAAATAGATCCTTTATAATTATTGGTATGATACTACAATTTATTAATCAATTGATATGATTACTAGTGTAAATGATGATGGAGATCGAAATGAAAAAATGTCAACAGATATTGAAGATGACCTTCATTTTTGTCCATGGTGTTTTGAGAAATAAATTTTCTATTCTAAGAGACAATTATATAAATGTTCCAATAAATAAACACCATTTTCAGTTGTATTGAAGTTCTTTAATTTGAAATCCCATAGTAAATTGAGTGACACCTGATTTACATAATAACTTGGTATCCTAAATGATATGATACTATAATATAATGAACTTCCATAGCGAATATATGAAATTAATGGCATGATACTTTCAATGGGATGATATCAAATAAAATACATTCCATTACAAATAATTTCATATTTTTTCTCATGGACCAGGAATAAATCATAAAATGCACTAAGTGTGGCACATATCGATACAAGAAAAATGAATCCAGTCCTTAAAAATATATTTGGAAATTTCTTATCTTTCCATAATTTGGAGGACTATATATATCTTAGAAAACCTTATGTCAATTGAAATGGTATGAATATACATGAATTAAATATGGTAGCCTATGTTATCTATCATAATCCACTCAGGGGAAGATAATGGATTATGAGTATACTAAATTAGGAAATTATCTGATAAACATTCAACTTCTATTATCTACAGATGGAATAGATATTTTTTTTGTACAGATTGGTAATCATAGTACATTGCCCATCATATTGGAAAATTATAACTGGTCACCATGGTTATGCATGAAGTGCAAATACATTATGTTTTTTAGATTACATCTAGGTGAAAGAATACTGATAATGATATTGTTGTCTATTTTTATCCATTTTGAAATGATATGAAATTGATGTGATATATAGGTGTTATATTGTATGATTCTCATAGAAGTGAATAATTCTTATTGAGGGCCATGTTTAATATAATGATAAATGACATACCCTTTTATGGAAACTTTTCAGAATATAGCATTAAAGGAATGTTGGGGTGTCCATTTGTGAAAACACACACACTATGTTTTGTTGAAAAAAATCATCAATGACTATTTTTTACGACATGGGAAATTTTCAACTTGATGACATAAATAATAATATTAGAAAATAGCATTCGATGGGGACATTTAATAGGGTAAAACACTATCTACAGTAATGAGTGATCAAGAGTTCGGTAATATAAAATATATTGACTCTATTTTTTTAAAACCATTTATAAAAACCCTTATAATATCAGGTTGGAAGAAGAGATCATTTTTCTTTGAGTTACCATATTGGAATTTTTTGAATGTAAGAAAAATTAATTGATGACGTGCATATAGAAATATATATATTTGATATTATTATTTGAATATTAAAAAATGTTCATGTAAAAATGAAAGATTGAATCAAGGACAGGTTTTAAATGATTAACATGGGGATAAGGGAAGAGTTTTCACTGGAAATGGGTATAAGGGAGACTTTCCTTCCTCTACAACCTTACTATATATCCAGAAATGAAAGATTGATAGATTTCCATTTTTTCCTTTATACTATAAATTTCATAGATGTCTATTCATCAAATATCAAAAATATCATGTTAGTGAATAATTTAATGTTATAGGGTCTAAAATCACATTAATGTCTTGTTTTGATGCAAGATTTGTGGCATGATTCTTTCCAATGCATTCTGTATCAAAGTGTATGACATATGTTAACCAGTCTTAGTATCTTTTTTAGAGAGATGTGTATAAAATTTATAGACTTTGAAAAGTTTCCAATCCTGAAAAGGAGGTTCAAGACATATTCTGTGAACTAGATATGTTTTTCCCACCATCATTCATTAATATAATGGTCCACATAATGGTTCACATAGTTATAGAGGTTCAACAATGTTGTCATGTCCATCACAGAAGAATATTCCCGCATTGAATGGTATATGAATATTTTTAAAGGGTATATCACAAATTGAAGTCATCCGGAAAGTTGTATTGGAGAAATATACATTTTTGAAGAAGGTGTTGAATCCTATACTGATTTCCTATTAGATGTTGAAAAAATCAGTCTCCCAATATCTCATCAAAGTAGACTCCTTATGGGAGAATGAATTTTAGGAAGATAATTTATTATAGTTATAATGATAGAGAGGGAGAAATCATCACATTACATTTTACATAGTAGTAATAATGTTGATCTATACATTGAAGCACATAATGAAATTCATTGAGATTTGAATCCATTAAGGGATTATGGATTAATATCAAATATATATAATCAATAGTTTATAGGATGGTTTCGAGATCAAATTTATAAGGAGCTATTTGAAAATGTGAATTCCAATTCTGAACAAATTCAATTGCTACAGAGGGGACTGAATGGAAATGTTATACCATACACTAGTTTTGTTATCAATGGTTATAAATTCAAAATAAAAGAACATTATGACTATATTACGATTAAATATAGTGATGTTATTCTTGGGGAAGAAGTGATGGAAATATTTAGTTCCAAGGATAGAAATCCCATTTATGAAAATATTTCATATTTTGGCACAATAAAACTAATATATGAGTTGGATTATGAACATTTCAATTACCTATTTTCCGTTGAAAATGGGTTAAAAATATGAGTGCAGTGATGTATTACGAAATAGGGTTCATGACAGTGAATTTTAGTAGGGAAGGGAAAAACGATGAGCTGTTTATAATTGATTCACATGTTATGCAATTATTTTATGTGTTAAATCTATGAAATAATAATTAGTCAATTGTCCTGCTGGTGACTAAAAAAATTCCAGATCAAATGAAAAATAAATCAAGGATGGACCTTTCATTAGGATATCAAAATAAGTTAATTTTAGTCCCAATTTAGATAATTTATTTTATGTTAGAGAGGTCTATATAGTGGGGATTTGCATTATCTATAGAGGAACCAAATCCCCAAATTGCTAAAAAAACATGAGTTCAATGCGAATTTAAATTTTTTTAATATACAATTTTTTTCCTCATAATATTTTCTTTTCTCTACTACATTAATAGAATAAAAATTAAATAGATGAGTACTCATGTTAACAATATCATCTGGACATGAAGATGTTACCAATTTTGTTGAAAACCCAACAATAAAAAAGGAAACCATTTGGGAAATTTTTAAGGTAATGTTTACATATACATTCACTATTCCACCAAAAAATTATACAATGTAACATTGATTTAATATTAATTATTCCTTAAATGTTTAATTTTTTTATATTATTTTTTCCTTATTTCATTCCTTTCTGCCCCAAAACTTCCAAAAACATCTTCCCTATAAAAATAATTTCACTCTTATAATGTTGGAATTCATCACATTCATTCATGTTCCCTCCATTTCTCAATCATGTTGGTAATGTTGATGTTTTAATAGTAAAATCTTTTTCCATATTAACACAGTATTTTTTCATATTTTTGTTTACTTTATACCTTATTTGTATTACTCAAAAAATAATTGTTTTTTTTATACAGGTGGATTTTTTGTTTGATTTGGGGTGGATTGATCAAATATGCTCAAACTCATGAGAGATTGGACTTCAAGTCTTCAACTAAGATAATGAAAGCAAGGAAAGTAGTCAAAAATGTATACAACCATCAAGAAAATGATAATTCCTATAACTTATTTAATGATTTCCCCCCTCATTTTATATATTATTTTATGTTAATTTCCTCATAATTTTTATACAATTATTATTTAGTTTTTGTTCATGGATATTTTTCGAAGTCATATTTTCACATTTCATCTATTTTTGATGTTTTCTTTATATCATTCTTGCTATTCTACATCAAAACATCGACATATTTCTTATCCCCCAAACCTATTGACCCAGGTAGTGTTTGAATTTTTTACTTTCCTTCAAGTAAATTACAATATTCAGTAACATAGGAAATATTTATATTTTTATAGTAAAATCAATATACATATAATTTAGGAAACATTTCATATTAATGTTTAATTTAATTATTTTCAGTATTACTCATTTAATATAATTTTTAACTATATAGGTGGATTTATTTGATTAAATTGGGGTGGTCTATTCAGAGCTTCTAATGATTGTGAGATATTGGACAATGAGCCTAAAAATGAGAAAATGAAAACAAGAAAATGATTCAAGAATTCATACAAATATCAAGATAATTATATAATTACTTATTATTTAGTTAATTTTTCATCGATTTATCTAATATCTTTATTTAAAGTTCTTTACCATTTTTATCTAATACATATATTTTTTCACATATCATTTGGTAATTCATATTTCTCATTCAACAATCTATAAAAATCAATAAAAGAGATAAAATTTTCATTTTTCCCCAATGGTAACATTCTTTCCGAGGATTTTCTTTATTGAATTGTATCACTTAATATTGAGTAGATGTACTTTTCCAAAAATGGTTTTCTGATAAGAACATAATATCAATATATTGTTTTGGATGTTCAAATAATAAAACTAATGGAAATAATGGTAACATTAGTAATTCGTATAATTATAGACTTTGGGAACTATATGAATAAACTGAATCTCAATACGATACATTGTGTGATCAGTATGACTAAAAGTTATTTTTTAATTATAATTGACTTTTATTTTAGTAAAAAATAAAAAAAAATTCAAAAATTAAAGAATAAATATTCATATTGATTTAATTATTTTCAAAAAAGATCCATAAGTCATCATTGATGTGTAGGAATTGGCCACACCTCAATCTGATACATTATGTGCATGGTACTACTAAAAGATTCCATTATCATTTTAAAATCAACATTTCAGTTGAAAATGTTTCATTTAATGAAAACTATAGAAACATGATTTTATTTTCTTGATAATTTTGGAAAAATATTAATTAATAATTTTTTCTTTTTATTAATTAGTCTCACATTCAACTGATACATGATGTGATGAGTATGAGTCATAGTGCATGTTTCCATCCTAAAATAATTTTTTTTAGAAAAATACAATTGACACAATCAAAACTGAGAAAAACCAATAATATTATTTTTATATTTTGGAAAAAAATCCATTAGTCATTTGAGAATTTTAGGAATTTACAACACCTTAATCCAACACACAGTGTGACCAGTTTGACTCTACGTGTGTCTTTTTAATTAAAATTGATAACAATTTTAGTGAAAGAGAAACTGGACAATTCAAAACAAAAAAAAACACATTCAGAAGGTTTTTATACTTTAGTAAAATGATCCATATGTTATTTGTATAGGTATAAATCAGATGGACCCAAATCTATTACCCGATGTTGCTAGTATGACTCAATGTGTTCTTTATCAGTTAAAAATTCACATTTTAGTCAAAAAAATGTCACTCACCAAAAACAAATAAAACATGCACAGATTGGCTTGGTAATTAATGGAAATTATTTTTAATTCTTATTTGATATATAAGAATCATTTAGACATAAAACTAGCACCTCATATTTCCATTAGAGCCAAAGTACATGTTTCTAGTTTATAAGAAATTTTCATGAAATAGGAATGTGGTATACTCAAAACCAATCAAAAATGGTTGGATAATTTTTATACTTTAGGAAAATAATTGATAATTAATTTGATATGGTTATTAATTAAATTAAATAGAATCCTATTCACAATGTGATTGTTATGGATCAATGTGCTTCTTTTTATTTAAAATTGACATCATTTTTGACATGTAGGAATTGGTCTCACATCAAACAGATACACGACATGGCCAGTATGAGTCAAAGTAAATGTTTCTAGATTAAAATGACATATTAGTAAAAAAAGAAAAATGACATACTCAAAATTAAGAAAAAATATTCGAACTATTTTTATACATTTGTAAATCGATCCATAAGCCATTTGAGACTATTTGAAACCATCATAACCTCAATTTGAAGTAGTGTGTTACCGCTATGACACCATGTTCGTATTTTTATACAAAATTGGTATTAATTTTAGTAAAAATAAAATAAACCCTATAAAACTGAGAAAAACATTATTATCATGATACATTAGGAAAAAAACCCAAAAGTAATTTGTGACATTTTGGAATTAACCTTACCTCAATCTGATACATAATATTCCTAGTATGAATCAATGATTCTGTTATGTGTTAAAAATTATCATTTTAGTTCAAAAAGTGTCACACACTGAAAATTAAGAAAACATACTTGTAATGTATTGATAATTTAATAAAATTATTAATAAATCATTTGGGATGTGTAGGAATTGGTCTCAAATAAAATCAACACACTATGTGATTAGTATGAGTAAAAGTACATGTTTATAGTTTAAATTATATTTAATTAAAAATGATTTGTGAGGTAATCAAAAACTAAGAAAACACATTCATATTGTTCTATACTTTTGTAAAATTATCTCTATGTCATTTATAACATGTTTGAATTAGTATCACCTCAATCAAAAACATATTGTGACTTTTATGACTAAAAGTGCTTCTTGTTATTTAAAATCTCCATCAATTTTACCAAAAAGGAAAAGTGACCTATTCAAAACTAATAAAATGTCTTATGAATATTTTGATACTTTAATAAAATGATCCATATGTCATTTTATACATGTATAATCATCCTCACCTAAATCCAATAAATGTTGTGATCAATTAGACCCCAAGTGTGTCTTTTTATTTAAAATTGACTTCAATTTTAGTAAAAAAGGAAACCAACTTTCTAAAAACTATGAAAATGAATTTGCATTATTTTGATACATTAGTAAAATGATACATAATTCCTTTTTTACAGGTTTTAATTAGACTAACATAAATTTTATATAAGATGTGAGAAGTATGACTCAGTGTATCTATTATCATTTTAAAATAAAAAATTTAGTCCAAAAAGTTTCAGTACCTAAAAATTAAGAAAGCACACTCAGATTGTACTAATAATTTAGGAAAAAAATTCTGACTTGTGATGTGTAAGAATTAGGTATCATGTAAATTTGACACCTGATGTGACAAATATGAGTCAAAGTTTGTATTTCCAGCTTAATATTGCATTTTTGTAGAAAATATATTTGATGTATTCAAAACTAAGAGAACACATTCATATTATTTTAATACATTAAAAAACAATTCACAAGTCATTAAAGATGTGTAGGAATCATCCACTCCTCTATATAATGCACAATGATACCCGTTTGACTACAAGTGTATCTTTTTATTTAAAATTGATATCAATTTTGGAAAAAGGAAAATCAAACTACACAAAACCAAGAAAGCGAATTTATATTGTTTTTATACTTTTGAAAAATGATCCATAAGTCATTTTTGTTTTTTAGAAATCATATATACCTTAAGCTAATACACGATGTGACCGGTATAACTCAAAGTGTACATTATCATTTTATAATTGAATTTCACTTAAAAAAGGTCACTCAATAAAAAATGAGAAACATGCTCAGATTGTATTGATAATTTTACAAAAAAAGATTCACATATCATTTTTTATATATAGGAATTTGTCTAATGTGAAACCGACACATGATGGGGTGGATATGAGTTAAAGTGTATTTTTCAATAAGAAAATGAAATTTTATTTAAAATGACAAGTGATATATTCAAATTAGAGAAAAAACATTTTTATTGTTTAGATACTTTAGTAAAATTAGCTATAAGTCATTTGGGACTTGTAGAAATCAACTGCACCTTAATTCAACCCATGTTGTGATCAGTATGACAACAACTATTTATTTTCAATATATTTCTGTTAGTTTATTTTAAGAAGCACATCACATTACCAAAACTATGAAAAGTATTGAATATTTTTTTTTCTCATTATTCTATATGAAATTACATTTTTTATTTCCTTATAATTTTTATCTTATAATTATTCATTTTATATTCACAGAGATAATGTGTTTAGATAAACAATAAATTGTGTGAGATACCAGAATGAACCACAACTCAATCTAATAAACATTTTTCCTCACATGACATTAATTTTAGTATAAAATTAACACTTTCTGTTAATTAATTAATTTATATTATTTCTAACATATGTATTTTTTCCTATACAGGTGCATCAATTACTCGACCAGGAGTGGTTTGTTTGGAAATAGTATGAGCTGGGGTCAGGATCAATGGAAAAAAGAGCATCGATGTTTTTTAATGTATGGAATAATTTATAAAAATTTATTTTTATAAAATAATTCTAGAATTGTACAGAATATAGTTTTTTTCTCTTATTTGTGTTGTAGATTTCAACTCATTTAAATTATGTTTTAGTACTTGATTTGTTTGATATATGTTGATTTTCTTGTGATGAGGTGTACCATTATAACACACTGGACTAGTGCTATTGTGTTCTGTTACAACACAATTTATTATGACTGTTTATCAATATTTTTAAATAAACATATAAATTACTCTATATTAGTTATTTTAAAAATGTTCATATAGGGGTACTTTAGTAGGGCTTTTATAAGTGACGATAGAGGTCGCATTTATCTGTGGTAAATAAAATCACTAATAAAGCAGCCATGTATCAATTTTTTTAGTGCCGATAAAAGTTGAGATATTTTTATCTCATTCCTATAGTCAGTTATTCTCATGCATTGATAAATTACATTTTATCCCTATTAATGGCATGTTTTGTAATAGTGTAGTTTATAAAACATTTAGTTGAACAATGAAATATATAAAACTCTACATATATTCTGTAGAACCACCTATTATAAATATTTTTGGATCATAATAGTTTTTTATGAATACATGTGGGGGAAGAGGTGAATTTTATTTTTAAAATTAAATTAAATTAAAACACAGTTCCTCTTAAGTAAGAATGATAAGACACATAGATCGTCTGATGATTAGAGTATTGGAATCATAACAAAAAAATTATGGTTATATAAAAGTATTTTATCGGTATTAGAGACACATAGATAATTGATTTTTTATAAATATATGTATTGAACAGACATTATAATGGGTATGCCCAATAGAATGTAAATATTTTTTTAATATGAAATAAAAAAACCTAATAGAATTATGAATGAAATAAAAATTTTATATGAAAGAATTTACTATTTAGCATTAATATTTATGGTTGTTAAAAATCATGAAAAAATATATCCATACTGTTATACCCATTGTACGGTTTGTATTTCCCAACCCATAAATCCATTGATTCAATGTTAGAAATATCCACGTCTTCCTATATTAATAATCCTTCGATATAATGATTGATCTTTGACTTTCTAGCCCTTGAATCCCACAATATAATGTATAAGAGTCACCGTGTTCAAATCCCCATAAGCCCTCAATTAGTTCCATGATTGAGCAGTGAATAAAAAAACTATTTTTTCTAAGTAAATTACAATCCATAAAATAATTATACATAGTTACTCTCTCAAAATTATTACAAAAACTAGTAATGTGGTTTCCACACAGATAAATATATAGACGGTTCGATGTGGGAATGCATTAGCACCAAACTCTTCAAATGGCCTCCTATTAATAGGAGAGCCCACAATGGTCAGGGTTCACAGTTAGTTGAAATTTAACTGTTCATATTTCACTTTGATATATCCTAAGGATCACTATCTTGGACATTATTTCCAATCATTTCATAGTTCGACGTTGTTTAGTTTAGCACGATTCCAATTCTATTAAGTATTCCATTAAAAGAACAAATATATATACTCCTATTATAAAAATAGAATCTTAATATCGAATTAAATAATTATTTTTTAATCTATTAAACATTATAAAGTTCATTCTAATGTATTTTTACAAATTTTAGTATGATGGTCCTAGCTTTTGTCAGTATGATAAACATAACATAAGTCTATCCACTTGTGAGAAATAAATCATCATGTAGAATTTTATTATCCTTCAGTATGATGTTTTTGATTATGTAATATATGTATATATTTTTTATACATTATTACTTTTTCTATGTTAGGTATATTATAATATTTTCTACAAAAATGTACTAAATCACTCAGTAAACAAAAAAATAGTAAACATAGTTTTATGTAAGCAATTTAGATTTTTAAAAATAATGAAAGGAAAAGTAGAAAGTAAATGTTTTGAAACAATAATACTAAAATGATTACATAATATCATGTAACCATAATGTTGTGGATTAAATATAGGATAAAATTATTCTACATCAAGGGTTATTCCCAATACCATCATCTTAATGTGGGAAATGTCCCATAATTTATTGGGTTTACTCCATAATACATTGTATAATATCTCATAAGATATAAAGTTTTAACTAACGAATTAAGGGGATATGTAATTTTTGAACAAAAATACACATAATGAATATTGTAAATATGAATTCCATATGTTTAAATAAAACCATACAAAATATTTAAAATGATCATACCCATAAGATGGAAGTGGGTTTCATAATTTTGATTCAAGTCATAATCGACGTATAAAACTCAAGGAAACCCAGAAGAAGAAGGAATTTAATTTCTCTAGAAATTAATAATTCAAAAAGGTATATAGGTTTTCTTGATGGAGTTCCATTAGTCAAAATTAATGAATTATATATGATAAGGAATAATAAAAACAATCTACTTGGGTAACTTTTTTTGAGATAAGTATGGATATTTTAAAATAAGTAAAGAGATTTTTTTCCAATAAAACATGAATTGAACCAAGAGGGTTAATATAAAATAATGAGGGTATTTTAGTGGATATTTATGTTTTATGAACATACTATGGGGGTGATGCTTGACATGATAAAAGAAAATGGAAGTTTAATTAAATTGAGTTTAAATAATATTGGGACTTTTGGAAGAAAATAAGGACATATATAACCCTATGAATGTTAATAATATTTAACTAGGAGTATATGTATGGTAGATATATAATGAAATTGAATAATATTATGGGAATGGAATTTTTTTAAAATGAATAAAAATAAATAAAACTTGTAACAAACAAGTAACGAATGTGGAAAAAAATACCATACCTCTTATCTACATGTGCAATGCACTTTCACTTAAATTGTTGAATAATTAAATTAAGATAACTAAATATATAACCAAAAACATTATTAATATATATTTAACATTCCACTATATTTTTATTATCATTTATTTGTTTATTTTCTATATAGTTCCCTCTTATGTTGGTTACTCAAAGTTGTTTTGTTAGTTTTCTCATAAAACATTTGGTTTTCTGACCATGGTCAATGATTTTGTAAAATAGATTAATTATATCCAAAATTGTGTAGTTTAATTTCAATTTTTATCACGGTATAATTGTTCTTATATATTTTCATTGGTTATCCAACAATAAACGTAATTTTGAAAATAAAATTTAAGCTGGTTGAAGTTACTATGACCGTTTTATGTTAATAAAACATTTAGAAAGGGAAAATATTATTCTTATAGAATATTAATTTTAACAAAACAATACATTTTTACATTCTGAAAACATTTTTAATACCTACCATGTAAATCTGGTCAGGTATAACAAAACTTGTAGTTTAACGGAGTTCGTAGTCCGCATGTATTAATAAACAACACTTTAATTTTCCATAGAATCTTTTGTGGAAGCAAATGAAATAATTTGTATTTAAGAGTTATAATAATGTTATAAATATTATACTATTTAATTAAAAAATATTTTTTAACATTCTATTTATGTTATTGCTGAAATATTGAACAACACATTCTTGGAGCCAGTATTATGCACATATACAAGACATCGTTTTTATTTTTCTCAATGATTTTAGAGGAATGTTTAAAATGAATATTCCATCATTATAATAAATAATAACAATAGTATAAATTATATTTTTATAATAAATTCATAGATAGAGGGTATATGAGGGTGTATAAATAGAAAAGAAAGAGAAAAGTTAGGTTGAGAGTATTACCTCACCTTTAGAAGTTCTCCCTAGAGTAGAAATATAATTATACTTAGATTGGTATTTTGGAAAGACGAAGGATTCAAGTGAATGTAATTGGTATTTTTGAGAGTCTATGGAAGATTTTTTATTAATCAATCTCTTTATTTTGGGTAGATTAATTTTGAGGAGTTAGCTCAATTATTATTTAAAGGGATAGGTTTTTTTTATAAACTCTCTTTACATTTTAATAATGTCACTCCATTATTCTAGGAAAAAGGTTCAAAAATGTCCATAATAGTGTTATGGGAGAGGTAATATTGTTTTTCTCACCACCATCCAATATCATATTTTATCACATGTTTTATCATTTTCTCTATGTTAAACCACGTTTACCCTAATTTACTCTTTTCATGGAAACTCAACTTTTATACTTGGTAACTCATTTTAATGGATGAAATTTAAATTGATATTATTTAAAAAATTTAACATGATAATTTAAAATATGGAAATCCATTTATAAAATAATATTTATAAGATATAGGGAGATTAATTTTATTATTAGTGCATATAACATATATAAATATTTTCATAGATAAAAGAGCACTGTAAGAGTAAAATATATGTGTGTCATAATATTATAAAAAAATTTGGATTTAAGGAATTATTTTATTTTGTGTAAAAATAATAAAATATTTTTTTTTTCAAAAAATATTCAAACCAAATCTTTCAAAAATATATTTAATTTAACTTAATGTTGAAGTAGTTTTTTAGAACTATATATTACATAAGCCCAAAAATTCTATACCTATTATTTCTAGTTCTGTAAAAATCTTTTATAATATTTTACTTTTTTTATTAAATACAACTTTAATGTTTGTAAGTTTCCAAGTAAAAATTATCTTAAAAATTATAATTTTGTTATAAATTGTATTTTTCACTATTCAACAAAACTATTTTATAAACATATAAAAATTAATATTAAGGTAAAATTAGCAAGATAAATACATAAATGAATTTTTTTTTTCAAAAATTCAAATAAAAAAATTTATAATTTTTATTTTTATTTAGCCATATAAAATATAGAAGAGAAATTATTTTTTAGGAACATCAATTTCAGTATATTAATTATACTTATTTCGAATAAATTATTATTCGGTATAGTGTTATCTTATTATTCATACAAAAAATTATATTTTTATTATTAAGTAATAATTAGAATAGTTAATTGAAATACAATTCTAATTATAGGAATTACATTATTAAAAACATAATGTTAACTGATAAAAGATAACTTTTTGATAGGTATAAAAATTCATAATATATCTATAAATTTTTTATTACATGTTCATATAATTCTAATTTCTACTCACATAACCCATTATCTTCTCTTTATGATACCTAAAAATTAGATAAGATCTGATTTCATCTCTTATTTGTTCTTCAATTAGTATGGATCATGTGGAAATATCTGGGAGCTCGAGAGTTTCCCTTATATGGTTTTGATCGATCAATAATTTCCCATGTTTACCTAGCTCTTGGACTAGAAAAAACCCTAGAGAATATTTATTTATTCTGATCTTTGGAATATGGGATTCATCAAGATTGCTTCCTTTTCAATATGTCATTTCTTCTTAATTTCTATGTTAATTATGTAATATGGTAATTTCAACTTTCACTCATTAATTTAAGAGCAATAATTTAATTATCATTTTTAATTTGTAAAAATATCATGGTTTATCATTTTAGTTGGATATAGTGTGTGAACCACACTATTCATTATATTATATATTTAAGGAGAATATTCATTGAAATCTTCAATCTATAAATTTTCTCCCTTAAATGAATTCCATTCTCATAATTTGAATTCTTACTTAATAAAATTGTTACCTAATGGTATCAATAATATGAATCAATATTTTTTTATAAATAGGTATCAATAAAATAAAATAAATTATAATAAACATAATCCAAATATGTGTTTCTTCTAAACCATTTGAGTTAAATAACTCTAATGGTTTGGTATTAAGATTAATTATATTTTTCAATGAAGTTCATATTAAAAATAAGACTGAAATATTAACATAAATATTTCTTTGTTATTTAATACAATTCCATATTTTCATTGTATATACACATCTCAAACCTATCTATCCTCCCATATGGTTCTTCAACATGGTGGTGCAAGTGGAAAGCTAAGGTTGAATGATGATGTCAACAAAGAATATTACTCTTATTCATATTGATCATTAAGATCCACATGAAGTCCCCCACTAGACCATTTAGATATCTAACTCTACTACACCAGCCTATTCCATCTGTATCTTATCCTTTGTCTGTTTTTCTAAACTCAATAGTTAACAACCCATATACTCGCCCACTTGTTGTACTTGCCCCTATGTTTACTTATCCATGAATCCATTACGACAAATTATTATAAATGGATGGATGCCCGAACACATCTACTACAGATTTACTTTCATTTTCCCAAACAAGGAATTCCATGAAAAAAATATTTTCCTGAAACATTTTATAGACTCACATGCCCTAGAAAAAACATGATTCTCAAACTACTCCTAGCCTTTAGGTCTGTAAGTGGACACACCCTTTTCTCCTATCACTTTTACCTATTGCACTAGTGGGGGTGGGGTTATTCTACCCCCACCATAATAATGGTGATTTAAATTCTCTAGAAACAGTGGGGAATACACCTAATGATGCTGCATTGATGGATTATGAAAAATATGATTATTTACTATTGTCTGTTGTTTTAGTGAAATTAAGGAATGTCAATTCTGTCTTCTATTATTATCTATAACCATCACTTTTTGAAAATAATTAATATATTGATTGGAATATAAGTATGATTGTTAAACCGAGATCCAATTTTGAAATAATTAATCGATCACCAAAATTACATCAAATCCATCCAAAGGGCACATAATAAGATTTATATTCCCACAAAATAAAATTTAAAAAATAAAAAATAATTAAACTAGGTTTTATAATTGATAAAAACTACGAGGTAGAAATAAAAAAATTATAGGCAACTCATACTGAAGGATATAATTATTACAACACATACCATCGATAGTCGTCGAACAGGATCCACCTTATTCAATAGTTTGTGTTGGTTGTTCACACCGGTCATGAATATCATCCAAAAAATTATAAAACTAACCTAGACAATGGTTAATCTTTATATTTTTATGTCCTTGAACCATTAGTGTCTTTTTTGACGCACATTTTCCTACTCCAATCATTTTTACCAGCGCATTTATTTTTTTATATTAGTTTCATACATGATGACCCCCTCTTACACAATTAAAGCATATTCCAATTACATTAATGAAATTACATTTATTATTATGCCCTTATTTTTTACAAATTGGTTTTACTATACTAATAATTTTGGTTATATATTTTTAATAAAAAAAATTATTGTGTGTAGCACACAAATCAGAGAGCTTAAACAAAACAATAAGTAACATCATTTAAATATATTAAATAAAATTTATTCACCGAATTGAAAAGTATGAATTTAAGTAACAAAATTATTATATATATATATATATATTTAGAGGATATATTTATTTTAAATATAATGATTATTTCTATGTAAATAAGCACTCAATTTTCAGTAGTAATTTTATACTTCAAAAATATATTTTCTTCAAGAAATATTTTTATTGGTTTTTATGAGGAAATATTATAAATATTATTCAAGAAAATTTGAAATATTTTTTGATAAATACAATTTTGTTTTTGAAAAACTATTATCAAAAATATATTTTGTTGAAAATATTAGATTTATTTGGAGACATTGATTTTTTAGTGAATTTCAAAAAATATAGATATTATAGAAAACTATCTTTTCTTTTCAAGTATTTATAACGTCAGAAATGGTTTTTAACAGATTTTAAGACATCATTAATTATATTTCATTATAAATAGTCTAATTAACTTTATATAAGTCAAAATTATATGTAATTTTGATATAGAACATATTTATACTTAAAATACATTTTTATGTAAAATTGTTTTTCATCTTATTTTTTAAGTTTATTAAAAAATTAATTTATACTACTTATAGTAATGGAATATGAAAAAATTTATTCCATATTTGAAATAGGAGTTTAGAAAATTGTAAATAGACCAACAATATTTTTGGACAAAATGAATAGGAGTGGTGGTAAAATTTTTCAATATAATGAATGGTAACGTGGGATAACATGGATTAAAACTCTTGTTAATGGCATTACCATCACACTAACACTTTATTATTGTCTTTTGTATCAGTTTATATTTATTATGACCTTTAAATTTTAAAGATTATCAATTTTTGTGGGATCTGTATTTAATAAAGTCCTTTATATTATTTAAAGTAATGAATAATTCTAAAATGTGACATTATTGATATTAATATCATCAATGCGTTTTTACATGAAAAAAGTAATAAATAGTTTTAAATAATTATTTTTATTTTGAATAAATTTTATTTTGTGATGTTACTTTTTTATTGATAAAATAATTACCGTAAATTCTTACACAACACCAACACAGTGTTCGAGAATGTAATAGAACTATTATGTAAATAATTTTAAAAACATACAGTGTAATATTTTTTGTTTGATTTGTGTTTTTACATTAATGTTTTAGATAAATATTATTTATTAATTATGTTTTTATAGTATAAATTATTACTACATTACTGAGTTGATATTTTTGAATGTCACCTATGTAAATAGACTAAAAAATGAATTTAATTATATCCTATGTTATTTTTTCATTAAATTAGTTAAAAATACAAAACAAAATTTTTTGGACAATTTAATTTTATATGTTTGATAATATCATCGATTTAAACTTATTTATCACTTTTAATTTTATTTTATGTTTCCTCACCCATATACGGTAAAATTTATTGATAACTTTGTAATCACAAAACAACGATAATTAGGGGTTAACATTAAGAGATTAGTGTTCCATAATTACCCAAAAAACAATAATTTTTTTAAAAATGATTAATTAAAATTATAATGAACATATACAATAAATATGCAAATTTTTCTCCACATAAACATGAATATTAAATAAATTTAATGTAATAATTTATGTAATTCCAAGGGTGATCCTCTCCTATCTTGTATAGGGACAACACACCTCATATATTCATAACAATTATTTAACTATTAATATCAGCCAATATATTTACGAATACCTAAAAAATCCTCCCTATGACCTAGAGTATTTTGTCTCATCATAGGATGATCCTAGAATGCTTAATGTGTAATCCTAATGTCGGTTTCTGAAGACCATGGAGAACTCTTAACCAAATGTTTTCATTTCATTTCTTATTCAAACTATTTAAAATATTATAAAACTATTTTAATATAATAACAAAATTATCCTAAAAATCTTAAAATTTTATTATTCTTATGTAACAACCCTTAATCACATCCTTTCTATCTTATGAAAAATTAACTCATCGTAAGTTTAAATGTACATCCTACCATCTTTATGTTGTAGTGTAATTTAATTTTCATCACCAATTTATGTGTATGGAAATAAAGAAATAATGAAAGAATAAATATAATAGTTATAAAATAATATCAACTCTATAAATATAATATATCATCTACCTTATTACATGCACATCAATTGGGAAATGATAACATTGTTATCTTATACGTGTGGACCACCACCACCACGAGGCGATGTCATTCATTTATAATTTATGAATTTCAAGAATGAATTATAAATATATTTTTAATTTAGAGAAACGATAACTTTTTCATGATTAATATTATAAATATTACTATATCATGATGAATATTAATGTTTTAGAATTTTTTAACTGAACCGTGTATGAAATAAACAGTTCACAAATGAGATACTGGTTCTAGTAATGAATTGTTAATAAATCGTTGATATAATGTTTGGAAGCAAATTTCATTTACATGGTTTATATACAACCCCTTTTCAAATTTATATCACGAATCCAAATTTATTCATGGTATCCAATTTTTTATTTATTTTTTCCCATTTAAGGATATTTGATTGAAAATTTTCTGATGTAGTGGGGATTTACTTCACCATATCAATAATAATCAAGATTTATTATGTTTAAATTTTTATTGAAAATATTTTATAATATTATATTTTAATCCCATATATTTTATTATATTTAGTTTATTTCTAGAATTTTTATGTAATATTCCCATTTCCATCTCATTCCCAAATAAATAAATTGATATTATTTTAAGAAAAAATTCTGTATTTTCACTTCAGTCGATGACCTTTTTCATCCATGTCTTTGTTTTTAATCAATTATCAAGAATTTTTATTAAAGTGAGAAACATATTTATTTAAATTCAATTTTATAAATATTTCAATTTTATTTAATTTTTTTTAAAAATAGTCATTTTTAAAAAAATTCGAACAATTCATTTTAATGAATATTTATAAAAGTATAAAAATAATATTTTCTTTTAACATATAAATCTTGAATGAATCATCCCACCATAATGACCATAACTTTCTTTAATGATTAATTCTATAATTTCCCTGATTATTATTAAATCAATACATGTTCCAATAATTTTTAAAATTTTATTTAGAATGTTATTAAAGGAAAATGACAATTTTCTCATATTTTTAAAAAAACCCAAAAATATTTTTTTAATGGTATATTCATCTATGTCATCATCATTGAAGGATTCTTATGATTTACATGGAATATATTCTAAAGATACGATTCGAATAAATTCTCTAGATGGATTATGACTATGTTGATAAATTTTATTAATAGAGGAAATATTATGTATTATTGATTCAAAAAGGATAAAGGTTTATTTATAATACATTTTTAGATTTAATTTTATTTATGATTAAATATATAAATAATGCATAAAACCTAATAGTGATAATTGGGACCCAGTTATAGATATTATCTTGATGCGTCATCAAGTATTATAAGACAAAATAGATGCCAACATTTGGTGGGTACTGGGTTTACACCTACTCATTTGTAATAATAATGTCTTGGTTGAGAGGTTGTGATGGAAAGATTCATGATAACCTATCTTACACCTTTATTAAGAGTTTATGAATATAAAAATTTATTCTTTTTCTTTATTGATAATTCAATTTCAAATATTAGTCAGATTTCATTATTTAAATTATCCATGGATGTTCATTGAACTACTGTTTTTTGTTGAATTTATTTTTTTGATTATCCACTCTAACGTATTGATTTTTCCTTTTTTACTCATCATAACATTATTTTTACGTAATCCATATTGAGTATCTAAGAGAACCATTTATTTTTTTATTTCTCAAGGATATGATAAATAATTTTATGATTGATTTCAATAGTTCTTGAATGTTTTTTATAATATGTTTTTTATTTAAAATTTAATATTGGAATCAAGTATGTATCTAGTTTTGTAAGGCTCCAAAACTTATCAAATTGGCTGGCACATTCCCAAGGATATTGTACGAATGTTATATGTAAGAACTATATTTTGGTCACTAGGGTTAGGGTGTTACATAAGAGGTTGATTATTTTTTCTTTCATCATCTTCATTTCAAAAATATTTTTGAGTCTCTGTCCTTATTTTACGTTTTTCAATAATGAATTCAACTATGGTTCCTTTTTCAGTCACATTTAATGATTGTTAGTTTAGAATAACCACCATATTTCTAAATCCAACTTTTATTCCAATGGTTTTGACATTAAAGTAATCATTAAATTGTCCCTCACAACCATAGTGACCACAATTATTTCAGGTTACAACCATCACAAAAATGAAAAATGATTACCCAAGTGGAAGAAACTTCATATAATAAAGGGATTATCTTAATAAATAAAATAAAAGGTATTCATGCATAAAATATTTTAAAAATATACATCACCATACTATCCCATAATTATTTTAGATTATCATATATCGATATAATTTTGTCTAAGGTTACATGATGTTGGGGTTATGGGAGCAATAATGTCATGAAAAATTATCTATTGTACAACCAATATACCATCGATAGTAACATCATTGATCCATCATATTTCCACACACATATCAGCATTAAAAAAAAAACTTATGGAACTCTAATTCCCCTATAATATAAGTGTACAAGATGTATAAATTCACTGTACCCTACTACACACACAAATTCAACCTTTCACACACCTCAGTAGACAGAAGACATCACCTAAGATACCAGAAACTGATGTTCATAAAGTATTAAATGAACATAAGAGAATTAAAATTCCTTATATGTTTTCCTATATGAATGGAAGGAACCACTATGGATCCTTTCTATTATTTTTATTAAAAAATTTCTATAATAAAATGAAAAACACCATAAATAATGAATTTAGTATAGTTTTATGACCATTTTGAAATATTTTGATGTATTGTGCATGAATCTGATTCATTATTCACTATCTTACATAGTTTTTCTAGGCCAGTCCCCAATTCCTTTATATATTTTTTTTTCTAATTTTCTAGGTTACACTAAATTTTTATATTTAATAACTGTCTTCCATATATAATATCACATGTGATTTCTGAGAACACTATTAACATCAACCTACATTAAAGCCTAATACCTCAATATTTTTATTTATAGAGAATTCATTAAAGTTGGTTCACGATCATTATGGATCACCATTTATGTCATTAGAAGATAAAAACTTCAAATGAACTAGCTTTCACTAATCGAATTTTCTATGATTATAAATATGATGCTCAGACATATGATGCACTAAAAATTTGATAGTTATAAATTTTTTATTATGTGAACAATTTTTAGAAAACAAAAAATTTCCAACACAATAATTTATTCAAAATAAATCCATCGATTTCACTTATCAGACAATATACAACTCTCATAGTAGTATTGTTCCTCTTCCTTTCCTTCTACCATTCATAAAAGTCCAAATGAGGGATGAAATACCACATAATTTCCTGAGATAATGTCTTAGGGAACATTTCTAATAGATATTGGCTTTTAATGATCTTCCAAAGAACTTAAACTTTATCTTATACTATATTACCATTGACGTGGTACATTAAGTTTATACCCTTTCTCCTTTCATGGAAAACATGATTATTATCCATGTAGATTTCGGTTTGGATATCATAGAATATAATACATACTTCTAGAATTCTTCTTGATTCCTTTAGAAACAACTTCAACATATCTATATATTTTCCAAATTCCATTTCCACTTCATAATTATCACAGACCGTCCCCCAGGACCTGTACCGTGACTACCCGAAGCCCACCTTCCATAGGCCAGGGGATGGCGACTAGAACCGAAAGGCATATTCCCTAAAACTGGGAAGGCATTTCCTTTATAACCTGTAAACACACACATCCCAGAACACAGAAAGATACGATCACAATTAAATTGTATTGTAAAAAGAGTGTGTATATTAAAAAAGGGGCAAGAATACAAGATCAACTGGAAAGTAAAAGAAAACTGGAAATCTTCTATGAACACCCGCTAAAGATCCTACCTGAAGGGTAGGTACAGCTATTGAAGGATCGTCTCTGTGGTACGCCACATCTAAGGTCCACCTCTAAGCTACCTCCAGTCCTGGTACACTCGTCCTCAGTCATCGTTATCCATCATCCACACAAAACTCAACAAGCTATGGGAGTAGCCCTTGTAGGTGTGAGTATAATGATACTAAATAGGGTCCCCAATACCCTCAAAGGTCTCTCAAAATCTACAAAGGATAAACCACACAACATTAAAACCACTGACAAACCTACTTAGTTATATTCCCACACATATACCTAAGTTATCAAGTATACCAATCTCATTCAAGAGGAAACTCAAGGCCCAAATTCGTAGCCAAAGTACAATAATTCCATAAAGGAAAGATTAACACGAAGGTAACACCATATAGGTAAGTACCACAAAGGTAACTCCACACAGAAGAATAGCACATAGGTATCACCATGAAGATAAGTAACAAAAAGGTACGAAACACATAATATTACCACAAAGTTAAAGACCCATGTCAGACCATGTATAACATTTGTACGGTAGTAAAGATGATTATATGTAACTACTAAATAATCATACTCTATTAAGAGGTAGACCCACCTAAGATCCTAAAGCATCAGACGCACATAGGATCCTAAATCATCAGACCTACATTAGGATCCTATGGAGTTGGAAGAATAAATTAATTGATGTTGGAACCATTAATGGGAAGAAAACCCAAAAGTCACCTCCCCCATTATAGAGGGAGTTCAAGGCTCCTATGGTCCCCACCCCCAAATTCCAATTGTGAGGATTTAATTTCAAAAAATAAAATAAATTTACATTATTTTATTTTCTCTCACGAAAATCACTAAAACTAACTTTCACCCTCAACTTACAAAGGTTGAGGTGATGTTATTCTTAAGTGAATGTCGGTTCTACAAGCTCAACGATGTCCTCGGATATCAATTCCGATCATTGGTTCCAAATTTACAAAAACTCACGCGCATGTTTATAGAACGTACTCGAAAAAATGTTCTGAAATTCATTTTGGGAACTCCGAGCCACAGAATCGTGCGCCGTAAATTTTTGTAGACTCGTAATATTACCATATAATTAAAATACAATTTAAATGGAAAATATGGGTCTTTACATTCTCCACACCTTAGGGCTTTGGGAAACTGAAATCCCCTTCACAAAAACTGTGAAAACAAGTGGGGGCACTGAGCACGAATCTGAGCCTCCTGCTCCCAGGTGCTCTCTTGGAGGTTCACGTGCTGCCAACATATGCACACCAAAGGTATCGATCTCACATGAAGGACACCCTTCTATCGATACTCAATCTCTACTGGATCCTCTGTAAACGTCGGCCCATCGTCAATGTCTATCTCACTATGGTCGATGACATGAGATGGGTAATGCTTATATATCTTCAGCTGGGATATGTGGAAAGTGACGTGCCGCGAGTGCAACATAGGAGGAAAATATAAGTGGTAAGACACCTCACCAAATCTACTAAGGAACTGAAAAGGCCTGATGAAACTCAAAGGTAACTTTATAGCCTAGCCAAATCAATGCAAGCCTCATTGATCTGAGAGCCATAGAAAGACATGATCACCATCCTTGAACTCCAGAGGACTTCATCTCCTATCGACATAAGACTTTTTCCTGCTTTATGCAGTATTCATCCACTCCTCGATGAAGTGCACATTACCTTTGGTAGCCCATACCATATTTGGTCCCAAAGAGTGATGACTCTCCTGGGTCAGTCCAGTACATAGAGACCAGATATGGTACGGGCTACCGCAGAGAAGGTGCAGATCATCCAAGATCAGATGAAGACTGCACATAGTAGACATAAGTCTTATGCTGGAAAGAGACGGAGAGCTCTGGCTTTCAAGGATGGTGATAACATCTTTTTATGGGTCTCACCTCGACGAGGATTGCAGATATTTGGAAGGGGCGACAAGTTATCTCCGAGGTTCATCGGACCTTTTCAGGTCCTCTGTAGATTTGGCGACGTGGCATACCACTTAGCTCATTCACCTCAGTTGCACCAGGTGCACAACATTTTCTGTGTATACTAGCTGAAGAGATACGTGCATGATTCATCTCATATTGTCGACCATGAAAAGCTAGACAATGAAGATGGGGCGACATTTATAGAGGTTCCAGTAGAGATTAAGAATCGATAGGAGCGGATCCTTCATGGGTGGTCTATACCATTAATGCGCGTATGTTGGAAGCAGGGGAACCTCTAGGAGAGAACATGGGAGCGAGAGGCTCAGATTCATGCTTAGTACCCCCATTTGTTTTCCCACTATTGGTGATGTGGCTTTCATGTACACAAAGCCCCCAGGTGGGGAGAATGTAAATACCTGGATTTTTCATGTAATTTCTTTAATTATATGGGAATATTACGAGTCCACGAATATTGAAGGCACCAGATTCCAATGCTCAGAGTTCCCATAATGAATTTATGAAATTTTTTTATGGTACATTCATTAAACATGCGAGCTGGATTTTACAACTTTTGAACCGGTTCTCATAATTGAAATCTGTAAACAACAGTGAGCTCTCAGTGCCGGTATTTTCTTAAGGAGACCTTTACCTCAACCGTAGTAGGTTTAGGGTGAAAGTTAGTTTTTGTGCTTTTTGTGGAAGAAAATAAAATAAAATAACTTTATTTTATTTTTGAAATTCAATCATCCCAATCTTAATTTGGTGGTGGGGATCACCCAAGCCTTGAACTCCCTTTTTAATGAGGGATGTGACTTTTGGGTTCTCTTCCTATTTATGGTGCCAACATCAAATAAATTTTTATGGCAACTGTAATTAAATTATTTTTTATTAATTTGAAAAGATTTGGAACAATAAATTAATTGATGTTGGCACTATTAATGGGAAGAGAAACCAACAGTCACCTCCCTGATTAAAGAGAGAGTTCAAGGCTCGAGTGGTCCCCACCACCAAATTAAAAATGGGAGGATTGAATTTCAAAAATATAATAATGTTATTTTATTTTATTTTCACCCATGAAAAGCACAAAAACTTACATTCACCCTTGACCTACTGTGGTCGAGGTGAAGGTATCCTTAAGGGTATCCCAGTGCTTGGAGCTCAACTGTGTCCTCAGATTTCAATTCTATGTACCAGTTCAAAAGTAACAAAAACCCGCTCACACATTTACTAAACTTACTAAAAAAGTTCTAAAATTAGTTTTAGGCACTCGAGGACTCGTAATCATGCACCGTTAATTTTCATGGACTAGTAATATTCCCATATAATTAAAAAAAATACATTGAAAATAAATTTCTTAACAATAATATACATTATTTGTACTTTGATTCTTAATCTTTTTCAGTCATGATACCATACTGATTGATATTCCTTGGTAAGTAAATATTTAATTGTTGTTCTCTTATGATTATCTAAATCTCTATAAATGATTACATCGGTAAGACTTTATAACAAATATTCCTATATAAATCATAGATCATAAACTTTCATTCTAATAAAATACCAAAGGATCCACTTGATTTCTTCCCAATGTTCCTTTCCTTGGTTTTATAAAAATATTCTTAGAACTACCACCTCAAATGGAATATATGGTTGAGTAAATATCCATGAATACATTATAATTTTTGTAAACTAAATTATAATGTGAATTCTCCTTATAATGATACTCATATAAATCTATTTGTGATTGTGCCTTAGATAGTTTTATGTATCAACCAAGAGGATTATAAATTAGTTTTCAATAATCCTTGAAAAACTATTCAATGATTTTCTATAAGTACTCCTTCGATTATAGAACCCAAAATCCAGTATTCCTATCCATTTCAATAATTATACCATGTACATTATTTAATTTCTTGTGATCATTGATCTTGAAATGTTTCAGAAACTTATTTTTATGCATCTGAATCATTCATACATCCAATCCAACCACCAACATGTCATCTATAGACAATATAAAGATAATGTAAGTCCCATTATCCCATTTAATCCACAACAACATCGATAAAAACTAATTTTTTAGAAGTTTTTTCAAAAACTTATTAAATTTATGATTCCATTATTATGAGGCCTACTTCATCCCATACAAGTTTCTATTTACATTACATATTATATTAAGATTCTAAACTTCTGGTACACCTATTGGTTGTTTCATGAATATATTCTCCTCCAAATAACTAAAAAGGAAAGATGTCTTGACATCCATATACTCAAGATATAGATTATATGAAGAAAAAATACTTAGAACTATTCTGATGGTAGAATATTAAATTACAAGTGAGATTATTTATAAACTACAATAAATTTTAAGTGGATGTACATATTTTTGTTTTAATTAGAATATATTCTATGGATTTTCTTTACCATATACCAATGAAGGACTTCTGTTGATGAGCTATACTACTATGTTGAGTGCTTATTACTAGATAAACTTAGACATTACCAAGTAAAAGCTAATATTTTTTATTTCTCTCCCAATTTATGATTAATTATTTCTGATAATATATTCTACTATGGAGATAGAGGAACAATATTATGAGGACTTATGTATTTATTATAGAAATTATAAATTTTTCATCTAGTGTACTCTGCACTATTATTTAGGTATTTAAACATATAGTCGCACACCCTTTATTCCAATACTTTCCATTTAATAAATAATATAAAGAATCATATTTTATATTTAGGATTGAAATCCATACCTTCTTTATTGAATCATCAGTGAAAGTGATAATATTGGGAAAACTCTTATAGGATTTAATAGGTGTAGAACCATAGAAATATAAATTTACAAGATCCATCATTCCCTTTTAGGGATTGTGACCATCTGTGTTAAATGAAAATTTTTTTCTTTCAAAGGGAAAAAATTCTATACTTTTCAATTTCCATTTGATGAAGCTTCAATATGGCATTTCCCTTTAGAATATTCAGGTTCTTCTAGAAATAGTGACATAACTTGTAGTTCCATACCACCTGGTCATTAAATGTTAAACATCTATTCACGAGAATTTAATATGAATTTCTAGTTAGATAATGTGTATCATCCTGTATTCCTCATGCAACTATAACTGATACTCATATAAATTTCCATACACCATCAATGATGTTATTCTTATATGAATCATCATCAGGATTCCAAATTGAAATTAGGTATTTTAGGTGACTAGGGATACAATGATCTTTCAAACTTCAATTATCCTCCATTATCCTTTACAATGATAGAATTCCATTTTTCAATTACCTATAGGGATTCATAATATGCTAAATGTACTTTACAAAACTTCCTAGATGAATATTTTTTGGTAGATCTTTAATCTCCATTTGAAGTAAAGGATTTTCCAATGTCATAAACCTAGATTCTTTAGGTTTATTCAAACTATATAGAAAATATTTTCTTTAGATTGTTGAGTTTACAAGATATAAAATAACATAAGAGGACTCTTTTATATTACTTTTTTGAATCTTTCAATCATTTTTGGACATGTATTTTCTTTCTATACTTATAAAATGTTGGAATAGAACCAACTGATATTCTTGGAATCTTCTATAAGGACTTCTCTTCTAATGTTTTCTTTTAAAAACCCAAATTCAAATTGGGTGAACTACCTCTTCCATCTGTATTAAGTCGACCACCCGGAGGAAATTGAACTTCCATTTTTTAAATTTTTTTTATTCAAAACTATTTTCTGAATATCATTGAATAACATATCAATTTTTATACTAGAGATACTTACTATTGTAAACATTTCACATCAACTCTAGGAGAATAAATATTAAACACAACAATTCCTATATACAATTAGAAAAAGTTATCTTTTTGATGGGGTATACCCATCAATAATTATAAAGTCACTCTTATAATAATCAATTTGTCTTAATCCTTTCATTGTTAAACTAAAATGACATCACAAAATGAAGACCTTGTTCAGGGCCATATGTTTTTCATATATATATTACAGGACCATCAAATCTCCTATTGTTGTTTTTATATCTAGAATATTGAACGAGACATTCCTTGTGAGGGAGATTCTCATAGGTTTGTGAGATTTACTTTCCATTTAATCCCATTCATCATTCTCTATAAACACTGGATTTAACCATGATAAATTATTTTTCATGTCCTTATAAATCAAAAGTTATTCAATCAGAATTCTCTATAAAAAAAATTAGTTCCACAGAATTCCTTAAATATGATATTTCTTTCTTAAGATATAGTACCTACTACTTCTACTGGTTTGGTGAACCGTGAATTCAAAACCAGTCACTCCAGTACAAGTTGTTTGGGAAGAAATGGTATCAAAAAAATAAATCACATACACAACTTGTAAACCATTGATAACATTATCATTTACCCATCATATGTTCTTAGTATGATCATAGTGGTGGTAAGACCAAACATCAGGAACTCTGCTTCCCCTATAAAAAACGTGTTCCAAAATTAGGTGTCACTACAACATTCCCACCGCATAGAGTCAAATTTTAATACACCTAATAAAAAAACATAACTAAAATAAAAATAATAGTAATACATGAAATTCAATAACCTAAATTAGTAAATGAATATAAAACTATTAAAGTGAACTATAATTTTTGTTACATGCTTGGGGGTCAACTTTGTGACTTATTTCGATTATGATAATTATAAAAGAATATTAATCAACAGAAAAGCACCCTCAATAATAAATTCATTATTGGGTAATTAACACTCTAATAAAATCTAATGTACTATTTATGCATCATATTAATAATTCATATTATTCCACACAATGTTATGGTTAGTCCCTTCTTCCTTTATATCCAACCATTTTGGGTTTCTAGGTCACACCAAATTCATATATTCATTGTGAAACATACAAATGGAATTTCATAGGTTATTAACCATAACATTTTGGGCCTCAATGGCATATCCTTGAAAATAATTATAGATTATTATTTCCATATAATTATTTCTTGAAGGTTGGAAAAAATTTTGTGCCACCATTTATATCATTAAAATACAAACCATTTTGATGAATCTTCTTCCACTAAAGAGTAGTACAATAATTTTTTTCATCCAAATCTCATCCACCTACCACTGATTGAATTAATGATGAATATAAATGTAATGCTCGAACATTCGATGCACTATACTTTTGGTAGTTCTGACCTTAAAAATCTGGGAACTAGGATTAAAATACCAACAGTTAGGTTTTATTATAACATCATACTAGTTTATCAAATTATCAATGAAATAAATCCTTTATATTAGTTTGTAATGAGATTATGGTCAAACTATGAATATCCATTAGGTTTATCAAACTAGGTGTGTACCTTATTCAATTTAATGTTCACAAGGTGATGATCAAGTTAATAAAATATCCTCACCATTGAGGTTATTTCCCAAAGGTAAATCTATTCTAGAGCCAACATACACTTAGAGTATCCAAATGTACACATCATTACAAGTGAAATCAAATAATCCAAGATGTTCCAATATTTTAGGATGTTATCCTAAACATAAGTTTATCCCATAGGCTACTCCATTTTTTTTTTCACAAAGAAAATCTCACTTTAATATCCCCAAATAATAATAATATACTTTGATACCAATAATAACTAGTCAATCCATAATGAAATATTATTTCAAAGTATTCCTCAAACATTTCCAAAAATTAAAAACCATGGATGTAGAGGTATAGTTCCTTTGCAAGAATATATACAAAAATAAAACATCTTAAAAGTAAAAGAAATATTTGTTAGAAATAATTATCACTAATCCTATAGATCTTAGAAATCATCATTGGATAAGCTGTTAAAAATATATTATGAAAAATGTGATCTCGAAATCATAGTAAGGGAATAAACCTACAAATAAAGAATAACATGAGAGTAAGGGGCATAACATGATATCATATAGATGAAGTTAGTTGGTGTGGAAATAATAAAAATGTAAATGATACAATATGACCATGGAATCATAAATATGTTCCAATAATATAAATCAATTCATCATAAACATCTGTCAATGGACACTCTCAAGACTATCATAATAAAGTGGGAAATATACGATGGTAGATTTGGTTCAATATCTAATCCTTTATATTACATATAATGAAATATAATGATTTACCTAATAAATTCAAAGGACTATATAATTTTGGGCCTATATTTCATATAATTAAAATAATACATATGTGTGGGACATGAGGAAAAGAAACAATGCATAAATTATAATCATGATGAAATCCATGAGAAATAAGTAGGTTTCATAAATCTATGTCAAGGAATAACTGAAGGATAAATCATATGGATTTCCAAATGGAGAAGGAATTAAATTTTTTTGGACATTAATAATTGAAAATTAGAAGTAGGTCTTGAATAAATATTAATAATGAAGCAAATTCATGGGTAGTATCTTGGAAAATAAATAATGAAAATAAACCACTTAGATGATTCTTTATGAAATTAGTATATTTCTTTTAAAAAATGGGAAAAATAATTTTTTTTATAAAATATGTATTAAATGAAATGGGTTATCCCAAATATAATTTAGGTTTTTTGAATTTATTTATTATTTCAAAACATTTGATGGTGGAAATTCTTGAGAGTTGGAAAAAACAATGTTCTGTTAAATTGGGTTTGCCTAATGAGGGAATTTAGAAGGGTAGTAAAATAAACAAAAATACCAGAAATGAAAAATATATTTCTATCCATTTATATGTAAGAGAATTATTTACTAAAATAGAAGAAGTACCTGAGAATAATGTTTTGTAAAAGGGATTAAAAGAAATAGAACTCTTAACTTATATGTAACAAGGGTGGTACCAAAGATCTGTTACCTCATGTATGAATACTCTGTTGACATACGTATAAAAAATTGAATAATTAAATTATGTTCCTCAAATATATAATTTTTTGTCCCATGTTTTTTATTTTCTAAGGTATAATTATTATATTTTTTTAATTTATTTTTAATATTGTATGCAATTATATTAGTTAGTCATGGATGTTTAATAATTTATTCAAATGAGTGTTGGGTCGTGGTCCACGATAAAAGGTGTTGTAGAATAAATTCAGGATTTCGAAAATGTTATAGGTTTATTTCCTTTCTTATTAAATTATAAAAATTCTTATACATTTCTCGAATTTTTTACCCAAAATATACCCTAATTAAGAGTATTCCATGATAATTCCATTCAAGGTTGTTGAAGTTAACATGATTGTTTCTCATGAAAATCACTTATAAAATTCACAAAATTATTGTAATAAGATAATAATTATTTAATAAATATTATTTGTTAAATAACAAATGAATTTTATGGTCATCCATGTCAGGTGGTCATGGACAACAAAACATGCATTTTTATGGAGGTGGTAATCCAAATGAATTCATGAAGGAAACATTCAGTTTTCATTGAATGTGTGTTGTTAGATTATGAAATAATTAATATTTAAGAATAAGAATCAAGATAAAAATATAATATTATTCAATTTAGAAACATTTTGAAACCTTCCCTTTATGGTGGTTGTGATAAATTGTAACACGCCACTCATAGAGTTGGTATTCCACACATTATCATGATTATGTCTTCATTATTTACAATGATTTTGGAGGAAGTTATAAAATTGATATTCATTCAGTATAATAACAATATTTTATATTAAATTCTATGATGTCATCTGGGATATAGGGTATTATAGTTGTGTATAAGAATAAGAGAACTAGAAATGTTTGGTTGGATGTATTACCAATCCCTTAGACGTTCTCCCTTGGGTAACTCTTTAAGGCACCTAATCTTAGTATTTTAGTGAGATAAATTCTTAAAGTGTGTGGGGGTGTAGGGTGTATTTCGGAGAGACAATTTTTTTAGATTTTGAGCAAACTCTTTGGAATGAGGTAAGAAATTTGGAGGAGTTGATATCCTTTTATAATTAAAAAAAAGATCATCTTTCTACAATCATTCCACTTTTAAATAATGTAACTATATTATTCAAGGATTATTCCTCAAAAAATTCCAAAAGTGTTGTATAGAATGATAAATGTTGAGAATCACTCCACCAACTAATATCATACATATTTTCCAAATGTTTTAACATTTTATATTATGTTAAACAAATTATACCATTATTCATCCTTACCACAGTAACCCCATTTAACCATTAGTAACTAATTGATATATGCTAAAATATAATTTATATTATCTAATAATTTGACTTTGTTGATTATAAATCAAAAAATAATTTAATAAAATTAAATTTCTTTGATTAATAGAAATTAATTTTAATATAAACACCAATAACATGTAAAAACTACTTCATAGAAAGAGTTTATTTTTTCTGTAAAATATATGTGTTGGATAAGATTATCAATGTATTTAGTTTATAGGAAAAAAAATGAATTTATATTAAAAAATAATTTTTTGGGGATTTTATTAAAAACCAAAATTCAATGTTACAAAAATAATATTTAATTTAATGTAAAAACAAATATTATTTATCATTAGAAATAAATATTAATTATGATTAAGAAATATTAGAATATGATTTATAAGTCTAACCATGTACTTTATAATGCACAATTTTTTTTCATTATATACATCCTCAATGTTTATAAATTTCCAAGACAATGACATCTTAAAAAAATTAAAATTTTATTAAAAATAGTATATTCACTATTCACCATAAAAATAAACTATATTAGTAAAATACCAAAAATTAATATAAATTTAATATTAACATGATAAATATTTGAATTAAGTAATTTTTTTTCAAATTAACACTCTAAAACTAATTATTTTTATTTTTATTTAATCGTATTAATTATAGTAGGAAACAATATTTTTGGAAATTAACTTTTTGTATATTTACTATAATTTTTAAAATAAATTGATAATTAGTTTAGTTTTAACTTATTATTCAAAAAATAAATAAATAATAATATTATTAAATTATAATATACATAGTTCCTTTAAAAAAATATATCAATTTTTAGAAAATACATTTTTATATGTATAAATTAAATTGAGTAAAAATGACTTTTTTAAAAGTATAAACATTCAAGATATATCTATAAACATTTTATTTCATTTTCATGTAATACAAATTTATACTTTAGAAACCGATTATGTTCTTCATATAAGACCAACACATCAGATAAGCATTATTTTCAATTTCATGTGGCAGTGTAGTAAGATGGATCTTCTGGAAATCTATACAAGCTTGAGCTTCTCCCATATACAGTTTTGATGACACCATAATTATACAATTTCGGATTGGTCAAGGTCTATGGGAAGCCCTATTTAATCAACCTACCTTCTGATCATAGTTGTGGTTTACATAAGGAATACATCCTCTTGTAGATGACATTTCTTCCTATATTTTTAATTGAATTTCTAAAATGGTTACTTCAATTTTTACCTTTTAAAGTAATGAATATGATTAAACTGTGACATTTAATATTAAAAATAAATTATGGTTTTTATTTTTTTAGTAATAACGTGTTAAACAATCTATTTAATATTTAATGCATTTAAGGAAAATACACATTGAAATATCATGCCATTTAAAGGAAACAATAAATTGTTTCTGGTCTAGATTTGGGATGAATTTACTAAACATGTCTTGTATATATAAAATATATAGTATTTATGGTTTTGTATTTGAAAATTAAATTGAAAATGTGTTTATTTATTTTATATAAGATATTTAAAATGATATAAATTTTTGACCATGCATCAATGGGTTGATCATAAAAAGATTTCTTTTTAACATTCCTTATATTTTGAGAAATTAGATTAAAAATATTTGAAACCATGATTAACAACCACATTTTATCTTGAAACCTATGCTATGAATATATTTTTAGGGGGAAGACTTCTTAAAAGGTAGTAAAAACCAATCACCAAAACAGTTTTCCACACCATTAATCTAGTCATTTTCTCTAAATAAAAATAATTGAATACCATATATTTTATTTTATGAAAAAATATCTTTCCTCTTTTTATATTATATTGAAAGGAATCGTTGAGAAGTTTATAATGATCTCATTCATCATTATTACCCATGGGATGTATTAATATCCTCACAATAAAGAATAAAACACTTCATTCCACAACTATATAGAACCCTTGGTCAAAGGATTTAAAAAAAACAAGAGTTTAAAAGATCATCAACCTTGAATTTTATATGAAAATAAAAATATTTTCAACTCATGTAATTGGAATACCTATGTAGGATTACATGAATCTCAATGATGAAAAGAAATTTCATAATCCTTCTATTATTTTCTCATTGTACAGGTTAAAATTTATTGAACTTAAAAACACATTACATACCATTTTACCATTTGACTATCATCAATGAAAAGTTTAAATCATTAAAAAAATTATATTTGGTAATAAAAAATACTTGAAATACAATTCAATGATATTTAAACAATATATTTTATTTTCAATGGGAGATATTATATATTACATATGTTATGAGATTACACATGCATTTTCATGTACTAATGAATAGTGTAGTGACATTTACAATGTCATGGTATACACTAAAAAACCCCAATGTGTGTTACACCACCAAATCATTGTTGAAACATTATTTTTTATTTTAATAATATACGAATTAAACTAAATCTGAAAAAGTCATTATTTATTTTATTCTCATATCACATAATTTGTAATACCCTATAATATCACATCCAATGATTCTTTTTGATTCCATCTAAAACTAATTTTTGAAATTCTAACATTAATTTTCAACACATATTTTGTTAAATATAAATTTTTTTGAAAATAAATAAAAAAATTATTTTAAATATCCTTTCAAACACTTATGAATTAGCTCTTATTTTTTCATAAAATATTTACAACCAAACTTGACCATCATTCACATAAAAAACTATGTAAGCCCACATGCCTTTGTAGTGATAACACTAATTATGAATTCCTTAATTTTTTATTGTGGAAAAGTCACCTCCTATAGAAAATAAAACAAATAATCAAAAAAGTGGTATGACAAGGTCTCAATAAATCAAATGTACCTTCATATTAGTTTCCACCACAGGTATCATATTCAAATATTTATAATCATATACAATATTTTTCCATGGCATCGGGTGAACATGACATACAAAGTATTTGATTTTTATATATCCCACTCATATGTTCTCAATTATCAATGTACACACTAACAAGATAGATGAACTCATCACACATCATTATACTAAATTAATGAGTAAATACCATCTCCCTTATCAAAATTGATAATAAAATTAGATGTCACTTACCAATGTATGGTCATGCACATTCCCAATGCATCTCAATTGAGAAACCATATATTAATCTAATTATAAGAGAAGAAAAATACAATCATGGTTAAACCATAATTGATAATATTATCTATAACATAACCAAAACCACCTAATTAGATCTACCTTAAAGAGAGTGTGAGAAATGTATAATATTATTAATATTTAATGATAGGTATCTTTTTGACCTCAGGAAAAAAGGATTAAATATGTAATATGCACCCCTATAATACAAATGGCATAAGTTATGGAACTCCCCATGTTATAAATTGTGGGTTATCTGGTAAAAAAACACTTTTTGTAATTCATAAGATAATTTTATTTCACTATACCTAACCTAACACCCACAAATATTCAAATGTTAACACATCCATTAATAATCCATGAGGCATATCTATTAGAGATAACTCAAAATAAAAATTTTAAAGGTTAATTATCATTGAAATGAATTTAATATATATATCCAACAGGAGGGAATGAGAAATTAATTTTTTTGCTGTTATATAACATGTAACAACCAATATATTATTAAAATCCATTAATAATGCTAAAAACACACATAATCATTAGTTTAATCATATCCTATACGATATTGAATTAGAGATGAATTATTTTTGGTACAAAGTTATGGTTTTGTTGAACACATTACTCCTCTATGTAATTCATGCTATATTGTAGCACCCGACCTAGTTTACCAACTAAATAGTGCTCTGAGACAGTAGACCACTAGGCCTTAGAAGAACTTTCCATTACACTAAAGGCTATTGAATAAAAAATATGGTTTTAAAAAGTGATAGTGGGTATAATATACCCTCTAGTGCTGATAATTTTAATCATCCATAGATAAGTATAACAGTTGAAGAAATGACATATACATCAGAACTAGTAAGCTAGAATTACAATAGAATAAACAAAAAACAGTAGCATTAAATAATAATGCCAATCATACAATTTGTGGTATAAAAATCATTTGTATATACTAAAATAAAATATTCCTTATCAAATTATGTCATAAATAAAAACAAGAATAAATGGTAACTCATGGATGACCTCGGTAAATACATTTAATAAGCATGATGATACAAAAGAAAAATCTTGCTAATGTAAGAACCTAGAAGGTAATTCTCCATCCATACCATGAAAATGGTACTACCTGATCTCTAGTGTTCATCTCCTAATCCGTATTCGATACCTGATCATAGAGAAATAATGTATACACACATCCCCAAAGGCCCATGTAGGGTGTGATAATAAATCATAGTATGCCACCACTAATGTGTGCCATTTATTGATCAGTGAAAATGTAGACGTGTATGAAAAATATATAAAAGAGGCAATGTATAAATGTATAAATAAATACCAGCTTCCCTTGAACTCATTTTATTGAAGAAATTGATTATGTACTTCCGCTAATGGTGGTATAACATGTGACCCTAATTATATAGATGGTATACTTCGTCATGTATGAGTATATATAACTATAGTGGCAGGGATCCTTAGTATAAAGCCTAAGGCATCCCCTAAAAAGTAACAAGCTAGAGATCCCTCAGGCATCTCATATAAAAGTTTCATCAGCATATCATTCGAATTGACACCTCCCATATCATTATCAGATAAGAAACATCAAGAAGACATTCCCAAAGAAGGGAATTATCCCTCAAAAACCATCCCCTGAAATTACCATCA
The DNA here is from genome assembly GCA_963277665.1 of Viscum album. Classification (NCBI taxonomy): domain Eukaryota; kingdom Viridiplantae; phylum Streptophyta; class Magnoliopsida; order Santalales; family Viscaceae; genus Viscum; species Viscum album. Next base: position 29,143,138 of record OY728137.1, on the reverse strand, counting down.
GCTAAAATCCCGACATCTGAGGTGAAACAATTTCTGTCCTCTAAATAATATTCACCATCGACTACGCATTCAACATACTTAATAGTGATATCAATCCTAAAAAATAACCCTAACCCAATGTAATCAGTATATAGAAAGCTTTTACGACCAATTTACTGTCTCAACACCATCAATAGATGGTCCATCACTATACAAGTGGAATTCTATGGAAACCACCTCAAATCCAACAGATGGTCAACACTATCCAATGTTACAACTAAAAAATCCCTCTACCCATTGGAGTTTTCAACACCGCCACATCATCTAAGCCATATCCATGTTCACACAAATCCAACGACACATCATCCAATCACAGTGAGTAGTAACCCCCAAACAAGTACCTAAGACACAACATCCCAGCACCTCAGGCCCCAATGACCATGTCACTCAACCTGATGGTCAACACCATCTAAAGGTACCAATTTATTTCCTCAATAATGATGACTTCATCGCTTCAATATGATGACCTCATCAACCGACATGTGATCAACATCACCCACACACACATAAACTAACAAACACAGATACACACACACACACCCACATATCATAGTCTTTTCCCAACCTGATGAATTACATCGGGTTAGTCCAGGTTATCAACATGACCTTATTCCTCATTTCATGACCAACACATTCCCCCGAATTCAATAAATTCATATTCAAAAATTCAATTTAATTAAATAACCCACTCATCCTATCCATCCCAAGTTGTCAAAATCCTCAAACCTGACTTATACATTTGTAGTTAAGGGGGGTAATTCCCAAAAAAATATCATGTGATCGATTTAATAATTAATGTTCAAATACTAGATTATTAGGGTATCCCTTGTAAAACCTAAAAACATGTTGAAGAATTTATCCCAAAACATGATCAAAATCAATGAGAAATCTTGGAACCAGATACCTCATAGTGGTAGAAATTCATTCATATGATACCGGCCACTAAAAAAATCTAAATGGGAAGAAATTAGTGTTTTATACAAACAACCATAAAATAGGGTAGATTACTTGCATAGATTTAGTGTATCTTATAGACAGAAAAAATAATAAAAGTGGATATATTTATTGAAGGGCCAATTGAGAATAATTTGTAGCCACTAGCAGATCGATGATTGGATCTTGAACAAGGAGATTAGATCAATGCCTAGATAAGGGGGGAGGAGAGATCCCTGGACACTAGGGAGGAAGGCTACATGTGGGACTAAAAAATATAGAAAGAAATATTAATAAAAAAATCCTAAAATGATTATTCCCATTTAAATTAGCCTCACAATTATATTACGGTTTGGTATTCCATGCACAAACATGTGGTTCCCTCTATACAATCAACATACTCACAAAATCCATAGGAAAAGTTTCCTAAACCGTGAACAAAATGTGATGATAACCTCTACTAAAATAAAGTAGGATACACCAAACCTTCCACCACCGAATATACAAAATTTCAAACCATGTCCAGTGACCCTGGAGGGACATGCAGTTTCTAATGGGAGGCCACATAGTTTTTTCAAACCATGCGCCTCTATCTGTGCACCCCAAAAGATAGGTTTTTATCCTCTTATACATAGAAAACCAAAATAAAACCCCTAGGATTTTATTGATAATCAAAAACCATCTAAAAACATGGAATTTAGAGAATTAAAAAATTGGAACTAGATTTTTTATATCAGAAATAAAAAAGGAATGGTTACCAAATTCAAAAAATAAAATAGTTGGATAATTTTGACACAATCTAAAAACCTAGGAAGTTATAATATCCCAAACATAACATAGATTATACCCAAGATATAAATAATTACCTATATATACTACCAAACATAACCATCTTGTTAATGTCCACCCAGTCTACCCAAGTCATAATATCACATGTCAACTCTCTCAAGGTGGACCCCACTGTAAAAGTTACATTCCCAAATCGCTTCCCAACCCAAAAATCATAATCTTGACGTTCCACCAACCATCCCTGGACTCATATGTCCTCTATTGAAAAAAAATTCACATAGGCACGTCATCAAGTTCTCAAAACATGCCATTTTCACAACAGACACCAACCAATTCCCACATATCATCAGATGAGTGCCTCATTCCCATGTCATACGTGGCACATTTAATATCAAACTTATCATCCAATTATCACAACCAGTCCTGATTCCATGCATCCATCGATTCCCATTATATATCCATTTTCCACACACCTCATATATTTATCCTGAAAAAACCTAATCTTCCACGGTACGATTCTCTTTGAATAATACAATAACATGTATTGTACACAACTTTGAGTTCTAACACACCACAACAAATTAAACTTGCTGTTATGAATAGTAATACCAACTTTTTGATATATTATAAAATTTATCTTTCAAAATGGAATTCATTTTTGGATTCAAAATATCAAAATTAGCTTAGGGTGAATTTGGGGTATTTTTTGAAAGCATTAAATTCTTGATGAATAGTGAAAACACTGAGTTATAGTCTAAAACTGAATTTTTATTTAAATAATTATTTATTTTATTTAAATTTTTTTTAGATCAAAATAAATAAATAATACATATATATGTTCAATTTAATTAATTATATTCAGTTTATAATAATTTTAGATTTATAAAAATTTTATTGAACTTTTTACCGTCGTTTACCCACCTCTTAAGAGAATTTGCAAATTTATATAAAACATAAGATTATCACTTATGTAAGTTGAATTTAAAAAATCGGTGATACATGGCTGATATCATTAAGTAAAATTTAGTTCAATAAGATGAAAATAATTTTTGGTGAATAGTAATTTTTAACTTTTACTTACCACGGTTAAAAGTAAATAGGGAAATTAAGGGTAAAATGATATTATTATTACCCTAACACGTCCTAATTCTATTGGATAAGTGTAATTTTTCCATAAAAACCATAGGAATTAAATATGATCATTTAGTTTCACATGTATTATATTAGTACATTTATTATTATTTAATTCAAAGAAGAGTTAAAAGTGTTAAATTAAAAGTTTAATAACTAAAACTTTTTTAATATACGGTTCCACATAAGATTAATTCGACTATAAATATTCATTAGAAAGCTAAAAAGATTTCCTAAATAATGGTTTTAATTTATAATTTTTAGGAATTAAGTAGTTAAATTTATCTTTGATACAATGATGATGCATTAATTAACTATTTAATGAAATATTAAAATAATTGATATTACAATTATCCAAATAAATGTATGTTGAGAGTTTTTATGAATTACAATAATTTTCTAGATTAATATGATATTTAGGGTTGGTTAGATGAATTTGGATCGTCCAAAAAACGTATATAATGATAGGTGTATCATCAATTACCCACTTGGGGTTAGTTTGGATGTTTGTAGTATGTTTATTAACCATATAATATAAAAATACAATGAGACTTGGTAAATGTCAAACTACTTAACGAAAAGTTAATTATAAAAAATATGGTTAATATAGTGACCCAAACCTATCTAAAACCCATTTTTTAGTGTTTTTATACCAATACCCACCTTATACTTTAAATAATTCATTGTCGAGCCATTAGAAACAGAAAATTATTTTATTATAAAATAATATTTCTAGCTTTTCCTAAGGTTCCCCTCACATCTCTTATAAAATGGAACACCACATTATCTCTATTTCACACCATCAAAGACTTTTGTCTCAGACAAAACCTAAACAAGTACCTTCTCAACAGTCCTCCCTTCATCCTAGAGGACTTCCTTTAGTCATAAAGCCAACCTATGGAGCCTTTTTTATCTAATCAAAAGGAAGAACCCGAAGAAGAGGTAAATATTTCATCACCTCTTTCATGTTCCTTTCTTCTTCCACTTCATATTACTTTTTTTTCCATTCTAAAATAACAACTCTAGTATCTTCTATATACTATGAAATTATAATAAATAAGGTATAACCATATTCATTATTCTATCGATCATTTGAATGATATGTCACCATACGTGCGTATGTACGACTTACCGTCTCCACATCATGGTGTAATTGTTATTTAATAGATTATTATATGGATGGGTATAATAATTATGTGTAATTGTTGTAAATAATAAATATAACATGATAATGATTCTTTATATATGATATACCATCCAATTATATATTATTTTAATATCAAAAGAATGATATTGTCGCTCATGCGTACGTACGGATTACCGTCTCAACGAACGCGATGAGAATCATTCCACATCATATCTATTCAAGAATAATTTTCATTAGATGATTCAAAGAAATGTTTAAACACTAAATATCCTTCTGAATATGAATAAGATATATTCTATCCATAAAAAACCTTACTTACGTAACAAATCATATAAAGGAAAACGAACCAATTAACACCCGAAACAATGATAATACTTATATATTATTAACAAAGCAATGTTAAAAGATCATATATGATATCATATTAATGTATATCATTCTTGTATAATTTAATAACAATTATATCACCATTATAATGAGGTTAACCTACCCTTGACTAAGGAAAAATACAAGGTATGGGTTAATTTCACAATATCTTCATTATCTGAGGTTCTTTATATGTAATTATATACTAGGACCTCTTTATTATTCACATCCATGATTCTTAAAAATGTATTCCAAACATTTTTAATATTTACTTTACTATGGTTTAAATTCATTTATTCATTTGTTTGACTATTTATAAAATGGTTTGAAAAAAATCTTTATGTAATTTTCCAAACATGGTACCTTTTGACCTATTCCTCAAAAATAAGGTAAGAATGTTTATTTATATTATACAGAAGTGTGGATACTTTCTTCCATTATAACATCGTCAAAGATTCCCTTACATTATTATAAGAATATTTTCAAAATAAATTTTTTCTTAAATGATTTCAGAATAGAAAGTTATATTTCTCTAAAAAATGTTTTGATTTCATCTATGTCAACATCCTTTGATGGATTTTAAGATTTTATGAAGTTTTTTTATTATGATACCAAATGTCAATATTGTATTGAAGGTCTTGTGAAATGTTTGATTTTAGATGTGTTATTTTCATACCATTCATGGTTTATGGATAAAGTATTTACATTTCTTAAGCCATTATTAATATGAATTATTATTTTATGTTAAAACCTTTTCATATGAGGAATGTATTGGACTTAGTACATGAAGAGTGTAGCCCGCTCTAGCACCTCAATACATCGGTCGGTCTCATGAGGCAAACTACTGTATTGGCATAAGTCCTTGACAAAATATTATTTGTAGTCTTGGTACAAGGCCATAACTATGTGGTTATGAAAGTCTATAATTATGTATTCCCTCATTATGAAAGTGGCTATTGATATTTCATGTCATTATTCTACAAGTAGAATTTTTGAGTGAGTAAGTAAATGGAATTATTTTAAATTATATTTTCATTATTATGATGATGTTTTTGTTGAAAAGGATTTTGGTGTAGTTTTATACATTGCCTTAAATTTTTATGCTTATTTATGAAAGTTTCAGCTATATTTTTATCCTTAATAAGAATTTGAGCTCACCCCTTTCTATGTTTTATTTTTTCCCAGGATGCAAAGAAGTATATTATGATGGACCTACAGGGATAGTCTATGTGATATTAGGGTTTTCCATTGAAACAATGTTATTTTAGTTTTCCATTTTAAGATGTAATGTTAACCTTATGAATGTTTCTAGTACATCCAAGGATACTAAACTAATCAGTCATTCAAGACATGATCAGTTGTGAAAATTCTAGTGATACATATTAATTCACCAACTATGGGCTTCTGGGGTCGGGGAGTTAAAGTTGTTATTAGAGGAGTTTTAGAGCAACTATTAGAAACTAGATTTTGTTAAACTATGATTAGAGCACATAACCCTAAGATAGACATTGAGGATTACTATAGAAGAACTTCCTATAATTTTGGTATTGTAGAGATTTTGTGAGTTTTCCATGCAATACATCCCTATATGGATAGGAGTTAGTATAAGTGGCTCTGGCATAGATGTACCGAGGGGTAAAACCCAAAAACACCGCATTGAGCTAGAATCGAACTGGAACGGGTTCAAAACAACGGGCCTTGCTGCACACTTGGTTACGACACTCCTAAGGGATATTCTTAAGATAATTATAATTTTATTTACAAACCATTATGAAGGTTTTATGAGTTTATACTTCCTCAATGAAACCAATTGTATGATTATGGATTATATCCATAAACTATTCAATTTATGTTTAGTGTTTTACAAGTATGGATGTATGTATTTCAATTGAAAAACTAATCAATTTTATGCCATTGAATAGTAATGGATCCTATTTGAAGGAATTGAAACTGTATCAATTCATGCACTCCATGTAGGGATTTCCCTCATACTCAAGATAATTATAGTGGAGTTGGTGATGCAACTGGTTCTAATCAACTAATAACAATACTGGGAAAACTCACTCTGTTTATGAATAATAACTTTACCCATATGAAGCACAATGATCTATAGCATGAAGGATCAATATTAGATCACTTCATGAGGAAACAACCACAAAAATTCAATTGGGGTAAAAATGCACTAGTAGCTGAGCAAAGGATAAATTCCATAGAGAAAATATTTCAAGCCTTGGGGAGTACGGAAAGGGAAAATGTTTTCATGGATGTTTACCACCTCACTGGAGATTCTGATCAATGGTGGTCATTAATTCAAAACACAAAGGAAGATGAGGAAGTATCAAATATGGAATAGAGGGAGATTAAAGAGAATTTCATAGAAAAATACTTTCCTCAAGACCATCGAGCAGATATGGAAAGGTAGTTTCTATGTCTAAGGAAAAAGGAGGATGATAAGGTCACAATGTATGAAGCTGTAATTTCAAGGTTAACAAGGCATGTTGTAGATTATATACATAACCAAATAAGTGAAATTTATCATTTCTTTGATGGGTAAAAACCATTTCTCCATTGAGCATTAGTATCACAATCCTTATCACCGTAGGAAGATATAGACTCATGTGATATCAAGACAGAAAAGAATTATCTATGTCTTACAACATTAAAGAAGAGTAAGAGAAGAAGAGATCTACTGAACACTCATGAAATTGAAATAAGGGTAAGAATGGAATGGTCAAATATCCATTCTGAAATAAATGTGGGATGAAACACCCTGGTAATTTCCTGAAGGGAATGAGATTTTGTTACATGTGTGGTTAAAAGGTCCACCAAGCTCATGATTGCAAGGGGAATAAAGAGTCTATTGATGTTGAATGCTACAATTTTAGTGAAAGGAGGAATTATGAAAATTAATGTCTTATGGGTTATGGAAACATACCTTCAAAAAGTCACAGGGATCAAGGCCAAGCTTATTATATCACTACTGCTGAGGTTGAAGCTCTTAAAGACATAGTGGTAGGTTATTTAATGGTTTCCTCAAGTTCATCCAATGATTTATTTGATTCTGGATCATTGCATTGTTTCATATCTTCCTAGCTTGCTAATAAAATTAGATATTTCCAATATTATTTAACAAGGGAGTTTTTCAGTCAAAACTCCTAAGGGAAGTATCATTGCAACAAAGTTTTGTGAATTAGTCTCCATTAGGGCATATAAATGTTCCATATCTGTTGATCTCATCGTCATACCCATGATTGAATTTGATATAATCCTCGGTATGGATTGGCTTTCAGACCATGATGCGAAAATTTATTGTAATAATAATGGGTTTACAATTTTTGATGACGATAAAGAGTACCTTATCATTAGAGCAGAAAAATCACCACCAAATTCTTATCTAGATCCACCCCCAGTAGCTCAACTAAATTAAATTATTGGGGAGGAAGAGAAAAAAAATAACTTTGGGTGAGGAAAAGAATGTTCAAATGGAGGATGTAACTATTATGCAAGATTATATTGATGTATTTATAAATGATTTACCTAGACATCCTCCAGAACGATAAATTGAATTTTCCAATGAATTAATTAATGGTTCAAGGCCCATATCTAAGACCCCTTATAGAATGGCCATTGTGGAATTAGTGGAACTAAAGAAAAAACTATTGGAATTGAGTAATAAGGGATTTATTCTCCCTAGTGTTTCTCCATGGGGAGCCCTATTCTTTTTCTTAAGAATAATGAGAGATCTATGAGGGTGTGCATTGAATATAGGGAGATCAATGATATAACAATAAATAAAAATTATCCCCTACCTCGTATTGATGATTTATTTGACCAACTTCATGGAGGTCAATAAATTTCAAAGATTGACCTTCAATCTGAATATCATTAGTTGTGTGTGATGAAGGAATACATTCTGAAAACAGCATTTCGAACAAGGTTTAGACATTACGAGTTTACCGTAATGCCGTTTGGATTGACTAATGCACCCTCTATCGTCATAGATCTAATGTATAAGGTTTTCAAGGAATATCATGATGAAATTGTAGTGGTATTTATTGATGGAATATCGGTATACTCCAAAAGCTACAAAGATCATGAAAATCACTTGTGCATTAACCTGAAGACTTTTAGAAGACAAAAATTATATGGGATGTTTAGTAAGTGTGAATTATAGCTTCAGATGATTTCTTTTCTTGGCCAAATTCTCACTAAAGATGGAATCCTTGTTGATCCTTCTAAGACCATGGAAATCCATGAATGTCCAGTACTGATGAGTAAAACTGAGGTATAAAATTTTATTGGTTTAGTAGGTTATTATCGATGTTCCGTCTGGAATTTTGCCCGGTTGGCTAACCCATTAACAATGCTCGCACGAAAAGGGGTTAAATTTGTTTGGACTAAAGAATTTGAAGAATTTCTTAAAGAATCTAAGAGATGATTAGTCAATGAAAATATCCTGAATCTACTATTGGGGAATGATGGGTTTGTTATTTATAGTAATGATTCAAATAAATTAAATGGTTTTATCCTTATTCATAATGATAGGGATATTGCCTATGCATCACGACAGTTAAAAATTTATGAGAAAAACTATCCTACTCATGATCTTGAGTTAGTATCTGTAATATTTGCTTTGATGATATGGAGAAATTATATCTATGGTGAAAAATGGGAGATATATACCAACCACAAGAGTTTGAAGTATATTTTCTACCATAAAGAACTCAACATGATCCAAATACGATGGTTTAACTACTCAATGATTAAGATTGCACTATATAATACCACACAAGGAAGGAAATTAAGGTGGCAGATGCCTTGATCAGAAAGGATCATGGAGTTCTGGACAAAATAAGAGTTGAAAGGGATCCTATTTCCATGGATCTAGTAATGATGTATATGGAAATAACCATGGAATGTAAAATATCAATACTTTTTCAAATGGTTTCCATACCATCTTTTCTAGAAAGGATGAAAATTTATCAGGATGATGATGAGGAGTTTAAAAAGAAGATTAACGCTAGGAATGATTTCAAATTCAGTGAATTTGTGTATAAAGATGGAATTTTGAAATTTGAGAAGAGACTTTCTGTTCTCGATATGCCTGATCTAAAAAGGGAATTTTGGGATGATGCTCATAGTTACAATTTCTCTATACACCCTGGTAGCACTATGATGTATAATAATTTGTAGGAACATTTTTGGTGGGGAAAAATGTAGAGAGAGATTGCTGATTTTGTGTCCTGATGTATTGTAATTCCCCAACCCCAGTTACTCAGAGTCAGTGCATTATTACATAACCTTGGCATGATCACAAAAGATCAAGTCTCGAAAGACCGATTTGTTTAGTAGTCTTGGAAATACTATATTCATTCATAAAGTTTACATTACATCATAAAGTGAAAACTACAACAAAATCTTGTCCCCGCACTCATATCCCCTTATACTATCCCTGCAGATCATTCATAAAATACTTCTTCACATCCTGGAAAAAATAAAACATAGAATGGGGTGAGCTCAAATTCCCAGTAAGGATAACAATATAGCAGAAACTTTTATAAATAAGCATAAACATTTAAGGCAATGTATTACTAAACCAAAAGCCTTTTAAACTTGATCTTTAGTATAATATGGCAAAAATAAAATGAAATAATTCCATTTAATTATTCACATGTATATTCTACTAGTCGAATAATCACATGCAATATCAATAACTACTTTCATAATGATGGAATGCATAAATCCTGCCTATCATAACTACATAGCCAAGGCCTCGTGCCCAGACTACAAATAAGATGTTTTCAAGGCCTTGTTCCACGACACTAGTTTGTCTCATGAGACCTACCGATGTATCGAGGAGCTATAGCGGGCTCCACCTGTCACTTATTAAGTCCAATGCATTCCTCATATGAACAGGTTTAAAGATAACATAAACATTCGTATTAAAACTAGCATAAGAAATGTCAATACTTTCTCCACAACCCATGAATGGTATAAAAATAATACATCCATTGTCAAATATATCATAAAACCATAAATACAATATGGAAGTTTTGTATCATAATAAATAAACTTCAAATAAGCATAAAATCCATCAAAGGATGTTGACATAGATGAAATCAAAAATATTTGAGAAAAATATCTCTTTAATTTTAATCATTTAAAAGTCACATAATTATAAAATAAAACTTTGACTTTGAAAAATATTCTTATAATACTGTAAGGAAAGCTTCAATGATTTTATAACAGCAGAAAATAGCCGTACCTGCTGTATAAGTTAAAAAAGACATTCTTACCTTAATTCTGTCGAAAAGGTTAAAAAGAACCTTGTTTGGAAAATGACATAAATATTCCTTTATAAACATCTTATAAAAAGTCAAACAAGGGTATAAATTACTGTAAACCATAATTTGTAAAATAGTAAGAATGATTTGAAATACATCTTTAAGAAACATGGATGTGGATGGTAAAGAGGTCCCAATAGATAATTACTTATAAATAACCTCAGATAATGAAGAGATTGAGAAATAAACCCTTAACTTGAACTTTTCCTTGGTTGAGGGTAGGTTAACCTCCTTTATAATGGATAAATAATAGTTATTGTATTATACAAGAATCATATACATTAATATGATATCATATATGATCTTTTAACATTGATTTGTTAATAAAATCATTGTATTATAGTTGTTTCAGGTGTAAACTTACTCATTTTATTTTATATGTTTTGTTACATAATCCATGTTTGTTATGGAAATGTTGTATATTATTCATATCCAGAATGATATCAAGTCCATAAACATTATTTTTAATCATAAAATGATAATTAGTCTTGAATGGATAAGATTTGGAATGAATCTCATCACGTTCGTGGAGACGGTAGTCCGTACGTACGCACGGGCGACAATATCATTCTTTTGATATTAAAATAATACATAATTGGATGGTATATAATATATAAAGAATCATTATCATGTTATATTTATTATTTACATGAATTACATGTCATTATTATACCCATCCAAATAATAATGTTTTGAATAACAATTACACCACGACGTGGAGACGGTAAGCCGTACATACACACGTATAGTGACATGTCATTCAAAGGATCGATAGAATATTGAATATGGTTGTACAATATTTATAATAACATCATAGTATATATATGTGATATTGGAGTTATTATTTTAGAATGGGAATAACAAATAAAGATGAAGTTGAAGAAGAAAACAACCTGAAAGAGGGTGGTGAAAACATTACCTCATCTTCGGGTTCTTCCTTTCGATTTGATCAAAAGGGCTCCATAGGTTGGATTTATGATCAAACTAAGTCCTCTAGGTTGAAGTTATGGAAGTTTATAGAGTATTTGGGTAGGGGTTGGCCGAGCCAAAAGGCTTTCAATGTGTGAATTAGTGAGAAGGTGGAGTGCCCTTTTATAAGTGGGGTGAGGGGCACCTTGGGAAAGCTAGAAATATTATTTTATAACAATTTCATATTCAGGTTATAATGGCTTCAAAGTGGATTATTAAATTATAAGGTGGGTATGGGTCGAAATAATTTTTACCAATAGAATTTAGACAGGTTTGGGTCATTATATTTAACTTATCTTTTAGTTTTAACTCTTATTTAATTAGTTTGACATTTACAATGTTACTTTGTATTTTTATATTATATAGTTAATAAATATACTATACACGTCAAAGAGACCCCCCAAGTGGTCCATTATTGATAATCCTATCATGATATAAGTCCTTTGGACGATCCGTAGATTTTTAGGAATAGATTATCAATTAATAATATATTAATTTTTTAAAAAACTCATTTATGTCAATTTGACACTATTCAATAATTGATTTTTGTTCAAGTCTTAAAAAAATTATTAATTAAAAAAAATAATTTAAGCAATCATAAAATGTCATAGTAACCAATTAAATTCATGTATTTCATAAAAACGTTCAAATTATATTTATTTTAACATTTATAATCCCAATTATTTGATTCATTCATTAATAAAGAAAATACTGCATCATTATTGTGTCATAAATAATATTAATTATTAAATGTCAAAAAAATCATAAATAAACTACCATTATGTAGGAAATACTTTTTTATTTCTAATGAATATTTATAGTCTAAAATACAACATATATTACCCCATGTAAAAATTGTTTTTCTAAAAGATATATGCTTATGTCAATTTTGTATTTATTTAAACTTTATTAATATAATGTTCCTTATCACTTACAAGTGGATCCATGGGGTCCAAAATTCGACCAAAATATGCCCATGGTCAGATATGTATCAACCAGTATGTTGAGAACATGTTTTAGGGTAATTTATTATTATTATAATATTATTTTTTACCCTTATTTATCAGATGTACCCTTTAACCAAGGTAAATAAAATATTTACCGAAGAAATTGTTCAAAATGTCTAAAAATAAAGGTTACCTATTAACAAAATTGGGACTTCCTGATTCCAAGTATGGAATCGATTTTTTCAAATTCAAAACACAGAAGTGGAAGAAATTAATTTAAAATTAATTCTCATTTTTAAAACAAGAAATGTGTTTTTAAGAGATAATAACTATCAAAAGATTGACAATTGTTTATGTCGGTGTAATTGTGAAATTATGTCCAATGACCATCATTTTATTAAATGGTAAAAATATATTCTAAATAGGTAACTTTTATAAATGATATCTGAAAAGTTCCAAAAATTTTCCATACGGTAATTTCGATATTCCGAATCCAAAAATGTAGTCCATTTTGAGAGATAAAAATTATAAAATTTCAAAAAGTGGGTCTTAGTATTCATAATTTCTACCTTGATTGGTCATAGTGTGTTAGAATCTCGAAGTTGCATACAACACATGCTACAGTATTATTCAATGAGAATCATACCGTGCAAACTTGGGGTGTTGCATTCTCCCCTCCTTTAAATAATTTCGTCCTCGAAATTTCTAAAATACTACCACATGAAAAGACTCGGGTGGTTCTTCATCATAAGTTCCTCGGGTTCCCACATTGCCTCTTCCATCTTATTGTTCCTATATAGAACATTTACCAGATGAGTCGTCCGGTTTCTCAGCACCTGCTCTCTTTTATCAAGAATTTTAACGGGCTCTTCTCAATAAGATAGATCGGGTTCCAGTTCTAATTCCTCATAAGTGAGTACATGCATTGGGTCAGGAATGTATTTTCTCAACAGTGATACGTGGAATACATCATGAACTTTGGAGAGACTTGGCGGCATTGGAAAAATGAAAGCTACAACCCCAATTCGTTCTAGAATTTCGAAAGGTCTGATGTACCTGGGACTCAATTTTCCCTTCTTACTGAAACGTATAACTCACTTCCATGGAGATACCTTCAAGAAAACATGATCTCCTACCTGAAATTCCAAATCCTTCCTTCGGTTATCGGAATAGCTCTTCTGCCTACATTGAGCTGCATTGATGTGGTTTTGGATTACCTTTACCTTTTCTATTGTTTCCTCCACTAGTTCTGGGACTACATGTTTTCTTTCACCAAAGTCATCCCAACAGGTTGGTGCGCGACAACTCTTTCCATATAATGCTTCATATGGTTCCATCCGAATAATTAAATGGAAGCTATTATTATAGGAAAATTCCACCAGAGGTAAATATTGATCCCACAAACCCTGAAAGTCAAGTGAGTAAGATCTTAACATGTCTTCTAAGGTTTGAATAGTCCGTTCTAATTGTCCATCAGTTTGGGGGTGGTAGTCAGTGCTCAAACGAAGTTCAGTATCCAGGTATTTCTGAAGACATTTCCAAAATCATGAAGTAAAATGGGGATCACTATCATAAAAAATCGATAGGGGTACTCCATGAAGTCTGGAAACTTCATTAATATATAGTCTTGCTAGACATTACTGTGGTAGATCTTCTCCTATAGAATGAAAATGTGCTGACTTGGTAAGATGATCAATAATAACCCATATTGCATCATTCCTTCTAGGAGTATTTTGTAGCCCCATGACAAAGACCATCGTAATATTATCCCATTTCCACTTAGGTATGGGAATAGGTTGCAATACTCCACTAGGCTATTGCCTTCCATCTTTCACTTTTTGACAAACCATACATCTTGACACCAAATCAGAAATCTCCCTCTTCATGTTGTCCCACAAAAAGTTTCCTTCAAATCTTTATACATTTTGGTGGCCCCAGGGTGTATAGAGATATTGGAACAGTGGGCATCACCCAACAATTCCCTTTTTAGATCAGGTATATCGGGAACACAAAGTCTCTTCCCAAATTTCAAAATTCCATCTTCATACACAATGTCTTTCAATCTCCCATCATTCACAGCTTTAATGTTCTTTTGAAACACTTCATCACTGTTCGTAGAACTCTTTATCCTTTATAGTAAGTATGGTTTGGAAACCATTTCAAAACGTATTGAGGTTTCACCTTCCAAGGTAATTCCCATATACATATTCACTAGATCAATGAAAATAGGATCCCTTTAAATTCTCATCATGTTCAAAAATCCATGATCTTTTCTGCTCAAAGCATCTTCCACCTTGTTTGCCTTCTCGGGTGGTAGTGTATCGTGCAATCATAATCCTTGAGTAATTCAAGCCATCTCCTTTTTCTCATGTTGAGTTATTTTTGTGAGAAAATATACTTCAAACTCTTGTGATCAGTATAAATCTCAAATTTTCTACCATAGATGTAGTGTCTCAATATCTTCAAAGAAAAGATCACAACTGCTAAATCGAGATAACGAGCAGGATAGTTTTTCTCATGTATTTTCATCTGTCGTGATGCATCGGAAATAACCCTATCATTCTGCATAAGGACACGACCATGTCCTTTCATTGATGCATAACTATAAATAACAAACCCGTCATTCATCGATGGTAGTGTCAATATATGAGCAATGACTAAACTTATCTTTAGTTCTTCGAAACATTCTTCACACTCTTTTGTCCAAACATATTTAATTCATTTACGTGTGAGCTTTCTTAATGGGTTAGCCAACCGGGAAAAATTCTGGAAAAACGTCGATAATAACCTGCTAAACCAATAAAACTGTGAACCTCAGTAATACTCATCGGTGCAGGCCATTCTTGGATTTCCTTGGTCGTAGAAGGATCAATATAGATTCCATATTTAGAGACAATATGGACAAGAATGGAAATCTCCTGAATCCATAATTCACACTTATTAATCATCCCATATAATTCATGTCCTCTCAGAGTCTTCAGGATAATGCGCAAGTGATTTTCATGACCTTTGTAGATTTTGGATTATACCTAGATATCATCAATAAATAACACCACAAATTCATCTATATGTTCCTTGAAAACTCTATTCATTAAATCCATGAATATAGAGGGCACATTAGTCAGGACAAAAGGCATTACTGTAAACTCGTAATGCACATACCTGGTTCAAAATGTTGTCTTCGGAATGTATTCCTTCTTCACACACAACTGATGGTATCCAAACCTAATGTCAATATTTGAAAGTATTGAGCTCCATGCAGTTGGTCAAATAAATCGTCACTATGAGGTAGGGGATACTTGTTCTTTATGGTTATAGAATTGATCTCCCTGTAGTCGATACATAACCTCATAGATGTATCTTTCTTTTTAAGAAAAAGAACAGGGGCTCCCTATGGAGAAACACTAGGGAGAATAAATCCCTTATTACTCAATTCCTCTAGTTGTTTCTTTAGTTAAACTAATTCCATACTGGCCATTCTATAAGGGGTCTTCGATATAGTCCTTTTCCCAAGAATTAAATCAATGGAAAACTCAACTTCTCGTTCTGGATGATGTCCAGGTAAACCATCCGAAAACACATCTACATATTATTTCAAAATAGGTAAATCCTCCATTTAAACATTCCTTTCCTCACCCACAATCATTTCATTCTCTTCATCCCCAATAATTGAATTTAGTTGAGCTACTAGGGGTTGATCTAGATAAGAATTAGGTGGTGATGATTCTGCTCTAAAGATATGGTGTTTCTTATCATCATCATCAAAAATTGTAACCTCCTTCTTCTAAAAATAAATATTCACATCATGGTCTAAAAGAAAATTCATACTGAGTATTATATCAAACTCAATCATACATATGACTACGAGATCAGCAGATAAAGAACATTTATGTGCTCTAATGGGGAGTGATTCACAATATTTTTTTGCAAAGATACTTCCCTTAGGAGGTTTAAATAACAACTCCATTGTTAAATAAAATTGGAAATATCTAATTTTCATAGAAAACTAAGAAGATATGAATCAATGCGATGATCCAGAATCAAATAATGCATTTTCTAAACTTGAGGAAAACATTGAATTACCTACCACCACGTCTTTCGGAGCTTCTATCTCAGTAGTAGAGATATCCTAAGCTTGGCCTTGATCCCTTGGCCTTTTCTGAGGTATGTTCCCCTGACACTTAAGACATTCATTTTCATAATGTCCCATATCTTTTCAGTTGCAATATTGAACATCAGTAGCTTCTTTCTTCCCCTTGAAATCACGAGCTTGGTGGCCTTTTTCACCACTCTTGTAACAGACTCTCGTTCCCTTCATGAATGTACCAGGATGTTTCGTCCCACATTTACTACAGGATGGATATTCAACTTTTCCACTCTTCCCCTTATTTCCATTCCCAGAGTGATCAACAGATCTCTTATTCTCTTACATTGCTTTAAAGTCATAAGTCTTAGATAATTCCTTTTCTGTCTTGATAGCACATGAGATAATGTCTTCGTATGACAAGAAGGATAGTGATACTAATGCTCGACAGAGAAATGGTTCTAACCCATCAAAGAAATGATCAATATTACTTCCTGGATTATGTATATAATCTACAGCATAACTTTCTAACCTTGTAAAGTTAGCCTCATACTTTGTGACATTCTCATCCTCCTTTTATGTCAGACTCAGAAATTGGCTTTCCATATCTGCTCGATGGTCATGAGGAAAGTATTTTTCTAAAAACAGATCTGTGAACTCCCTCCATTCAATATTTGATACTTCATCATATTACTTCGTGTTTTGAATCAATGAACACCATTGATTTTCATCTCCAGTGAGGCGATAAACTGCCATGAAAACTTTTTCCCTTTCACTACTCCCCAAAGCTTGAAATATTTTTTCTAGGGAACTTATCCATTACTCAGCTACTAATGGATTTGTACTCCCATTGAATTTTGGTGGTTGTTGCCTCATGAAACGATCTAACATTGATCCTCCACGTTGTGGATCAGGGTGCTCCATACGGGTAAGGTTATTATTCATAACCTGAGTGAGTTGTCCATGTATGGTGATAAGCTGATCAGCACTAGTGGCATCACCAGCTCCACTATAATTATCTTGAGAAGGATGGAAATCCCTACATGGAGTGTGTGCATTGATACAGTTCCCATTTCTTCCACTAGGTTCAATTTCTAAACAATGGCATAAACTAGATCAGTTTATGAATCAAAATACATAATTTCATAATTATAAAACACTTAACATAAATTAAACTATTTATGGATGTAATCCATAATCATAAAAATGTTTTCTTTGAGGAATTATATAATCTTAAACCCTTCATTGTGATTTGTAAATAAAATGAGAGTTATTCCATGCATATCCCCCAGGAGTATCGTAACCAAGAGTGCAGCAATGCCCGTTATCATGCACCAGTTCCCGTTCCAGTCTAGGAAAAAGCAATGTTTTTGGGTTTTACCCCTAGGTACATCTATTCTAGAGCCGCCTCTACCTGCTCGTATCCAGACATGGATGTATTTTTCGGAAAACTCACAAAATTTCTACAATAAAAAAATTCTAGGAAGTAATTCTATACTAATCCTTAATGTCCATGTTTGATCTATGTCCTCTAATCAGAGTTTATCAAAATGTAGCTTCCATGGTTTGTACTAAACTTCCTCTAATACCAACTGTAATGCCCCGACCCCAGTTACCCAGATTCGGTGGATTATTACATAACATTGGCATGATAACAAAAGATCAAGTCTCGAAAGACTGATTAGTTTAGTAGTCTTGGAAAAATTAGATACTTTCATAAAGTTTACATTACATCATAAGGTGAACACTACAAAAACATCTTGTCTCCACACTCATATCCCCTTATAGTATCCCTACAGGTCATTCATAAAATACTTCTTCATATCTTGGGAAAAATAAAATATAGAAAGGTGTGAGCTCAAATTCCTTGTAAGGATAACAATATAGCAGAAACTTTTATTATTAAGAAAAAACATTTAAGGCATTGTATAACTAAAACAAAAGCCTTTTAAACTTAAACTTTAGCATAATATGAAAAAAAATAAATGAAATAATTCCATTTACTTATTCACATGGATATTATACTAGTCGAATAATCACATGCAATATAAATAACCACTTTTATAATGATGGAATTCATAATTCTAGACAATCATAAGTACATAGCCAAGGCCTCGTGCCAAGACTACAAATAATATTTTGTCATGTCCTTGTGCCAAGACACTACTTTGTCTCATGAGACCTACCGATGCATCGAGAATCTATAGCGGGCTCCAACCATCATATTATGTCCAATGAATTCCTCATATAAACAAGTTTAAAGTAAACATAAACATTCATATTAAAACTAGCATACAAAATGTCAATTCTTTCTCCATAAACCACGAATGGTATAAAAATAACACATCCACGGTAAAACATATCACAAAACCATCAATACAATATGAATGTTTTGTATCATATTAAATAAACTTCAAATAAGCTTAAAATCCATCAATGGATGTTGACATAGATGAAATCAATACTATTTGAGAGAAATATCTCTTTTTTTGAAATCATTTAAAAGTCACCTATTTATAAAATAAAACTTTTACATTGAAAATATTCTTATATGATTTTAAGTGAAGCTTCAATGATTTTATAATAGCGGAAAATATCCACACCCGCCGTATAAGTTAAAAAATACGTTCTTACCTTAATTTTGTTGAAAAGGTTAAAAAGATCCTTTTTTCGAAAACGACGAAAAGATTATTTTATAAACATGTTATAAAATATAAAAAAACGGTATAAATGACTTTAACCAACAGTTTTTAAAATAGTAACAATGATTTGAAATACATTTTTACGAAACATGGATGTGGATGAGAAAGAGGTCCCAGTAGATAATTATGTATAAAAAACCTCGGATAATGAATAGATTGTAAAATAAACACCTACATTGTAATTTTCCTTGGATGAGGGTAGTTTAACCTCCTATATAATGGTTAAATAATAATTATTAAATTAAAATATAATCATATACATTAATATGATATCATATATGATCTTTTAACATTGATTTGTTAATAATATCTTAGTATTATTGTTGTTTCGGGAGTTAACTTACTCGTTTTATTTTATAAGTTTTGTTACATAAGCCGTGTTTGTTATGGATAGGTTATATATTATTCATATCCAGAATGATATCAAGTCCTTAAACATTTTTTTTAATCATCAAATGAGAATTAGTCTCGAATGGATACGATGGGGAATGAATCTCATCACATTTGTGGAGACGGTAGTCCGTACGTACGCACGAGTGACAATAACATTATTTTGATATTAAAATAATATATAATTGGATGGTATATAATATATACAGAATAATTATCATTTTATATTTATTATTTACATGAATTAAACATCATTATTATACCCATCCAAATAATAATGTTTTTAGTAACAATTACACCACTACGTGGAGACGGTAAGCTGTACGTACACACGTATGGTGACATGTCATTCAAAGGATGGATAGAATACTGAATATGGTAGTATCTTATTTATAATAACATCACAATATATATATATATGATACTAGAGTTAATTTTGACACTATCCAATAATTGACTTTTTGTTAAAGCCTTAAAAACTTTATTAATTCGAAAAAAATTAATTTAAGAAATCCTATAATCTCATATTAACAAATAAAATTCATGTATGTCATAAAAACATTCAAATTATATTTATGTTAACATTTTTAATACCAATTATTTGATTCTTTCATTAAAAAGTTAAATACTACATCATTATTGTGTCATAAATAATATTAATTATTAAATGTCTAAAAATTATAAATAAACTACCATTATTTAGGAAATCGATTTCTATTTCTAATTAATATTTTTAGTCAAAATTTCAACATATATAACCCTATTTAAAAAAATTGTTCTATAGGATATATTCTTATGTCATTTTTGTATTTATTTTAACTTAATTAATATAAAGTGTCCTTATCACTTAAAAGTGGATCCATGGGGTCACAAAATAGACCAAATATGACCATGGTGGGACATTTAACAACCAATAATAATGGGACACGTTTTAGGTTAATTTCTTATTATTAATATAATATTATTTGTTACCCTTATTTATCGGATTTACCCTTTAACCATGGTAAATAAAATATTTACCGAAGTAATTTTTCAAAATGTCTAAAAATAAAAGTTACCTATTTACATAATTTGGAAATCCTGATTACAAACATGGAAACCATTTTTCTAAATTCAAAACACATATGTGGCAGAAATTAATTTCCAATTAATTCATGTTGTTAAAACCAAAAGCATGTTTTTAAGAGATAATAACTATCAAAAGATTGAAACTAGTTTATGTCCAGTTTAATTTTGAAAATATATCTAATGACCAAGATTGTATTAAATGATAAAAATATATTCTAAATATACTTTAAAACCACTAAAATTCATAATTTATCACTCTTAATTATTTCGATTTAAAATTTTGTTTATAATTATATTTTAGTAATTTTCACTATTCATAAAAAAAAAAGTTATCCGAAATGTTCCAAAATTTTAACCTAGGATAATTTCGATATTTTGAATCCTAAAATGAAGTCCATTTTGAGAGATAAAAATTATAAAATTTCAAAAATTGCATATTACTATTCATAACGACAACTTTGATTGGTCGTAGTGTGTCAGAATCTCGAAGTTGCGTACAACACATGCTACTGTATTATTAAAATAGAATCGTACTGTGGATGCATTGGGTGATACATGTATTGTTTTTCAATAAGTGAAAGCTTTAAGGGAACAACGTGGATGATTCTTTCAACCTCTTCCCATACCTGAGTGAAAATGGGAGGATATCATGATGGACTTTGTCATGGGGAACCAAAGACTCCTAGAAGGAACGATGCAATATGGGTCATTGTTGATCGTCTTACCAATTCAACAAATTTTCTTGATATAACGTTAGATTTAACACTTGAATGTTTAACAAGAATATATATTAATGATGTTTAAGTCTTCCTGGAGTACCACTATAGATTGTTTCTGATCACGATCCCCGTTTTACATCAAGATTTTGGAAAAGTCTTTAGAAAGAACTGGATACAGAACTTTGTTTGAGCACTACCTACCACCCCCAAGTTGATGGAAAACCAGAACATACTATTCAAACCTTAGAAGACATGTTGAGATATTTCTCACTTGACTTTCATGGTATGTGGGATCAATATTAACCACTGGTAGAATTTTCCTGTAATAATAGCTTCCATTCAAGTATTCATATGGGACCATATAAAGAATTATACAGAAAGAGATGTCGGACACCAACCTGTTGGGATGATGTTGGCGAAAGAAAACTCATAGGCCCAGAACTTTTAGAGGAAAAAATGGAAAAGGTGAAGGTAATCAAAACCCACATCAAAGCAACTCAAAGTAGAAAAAAGAGCTGTGCTGATAACCGAAGGAAGGATTTGTAATTTCTAGTAGGAGATCATGTTTTCATGAAGTTGTCCCCATGGAAGGGTGTCATAAATTTCGTTAATAAGGGCATATTTTGTCCCAGGTATATTAGACGATTCGAAATTCTAGAATGAATTGGGGTAGTAGCTTACCGTTTGGTAATGCCGCCAGGTTTTTCAAAAGTTCACTATGTATTCTACGTATCACTATTGTGAAAATACATGCCTGACCCAACGCATGTACTCACCTATGAGGAATTATAACTAGAACCCGATCTGTCTTATTGTGAAGATCCTGTCAAGGTTTTTGATACAAGAGATTAAGTATTGATAAACCAGATGACTCGTCTGGTAAAAGTTCTATGGAGAAACCATATGATGGAAAAGGAAACATGGGAACCCAAGAATCATATGATGATGAACCACCTGAGTCTTTTTATGTTGTAATACTCTAGAAATTTCATGGATGAAATTATTTTATGGAGGGGAGAATTTAACTCACCAATATTCTATGCTACACTTCTCTTTGAAGAATAAAGTAGCATGTGTTGTATGCAACTTCGAGTTCTAACACACCACAACCAATCAAACTAGTCGTTATGAATAGTAATACCCACTTTTTGGAATTTTATAAATCTTATCTTTGTAAATGTCTTCATTTTTGGATTCGGAATATCGAAATTAGCATAGGGTGAATTATTTGTATTTTTCTGAAAATGTTCAATTTTTGATGAATAATGAAAAACATGGAGTTATAGATTAAAACTGAATATTTATTTAAATAATTATTTTTTTATTTAAATTTATTTTATGTCAAAATATATACATAATTCCTATATAAGTTCAATTTAATTCATTGGAGTCAGTTGATAAAAATTTAAGATATATAAATTTGTTATTGAACTTTTTACCATATTTTACCGACCTCCTAGGAGCATTTGAAAATTTACATAAAACATAATTTTAAAACATCTATGAGTTGAATTTCAAAAATTTGAGAGAAACGGTTGATTTTAGTAAGTAATATGTAGTTCAATAAGATGAAAATAATTTTTTTTGTATAGTAACTTTTTACTTTTATTTACCTCTGTTAAAAGTAACTAGGGTAATTAAGGGTAAAACAATATTATTA
The DNA here is from genome assembly GCA_963277665.1 of Viscum album. NCBI lineage: Eukaryota > Viridiplantae > Streptophyta > Magnoliopsida > Santalales > Viscaceae > Viscum > Viscum album. The sequence continues at coordinate 29,119,850 of OY728137.1, read as the reverse complement.
TTACTCTAACACATTTCCAAACTATATTTGATAAGTTTAATTCGACAAAAAAACCTTAGGAATAAAATATGATCCTTTAGGTTCCCTTTGATTAGATTAGGACATTTATTATTATTATTTTAATCCAAGAAGAGTTAAAAGTGTTAAATTCAAAGTTTAATAACTAAACCATTTTTAATATAGGGTTACACATAAGATAAATTAGACTATAAATATTCATTATAAATATAAGAAAATTTCCTACATAATGGTATTTTATTTATAATTTTTATACATTAAAAAGTTAAATTTATTTATGACACAATGATGATGCAGTAATTACCTAATCAATGAAATATTAAAAAAATTGATATTATAAATATCCAAATAAATGTATTTTGAGCCTTTTTATGAATTAAAATAATTTTTTTGGTTACAATATAATGTTAAGGATAGTTAGATGATTTTTTTCAAATTAATAATGCTGTTATGAATTTAGGAAAAATAAAATACCAAATAGTGTCAAAATTGACATAAAAGAGTTTTTAAAACAAATATTATTTTCTTAATTAATATTATATGCCTCAAAATATATGGATTCGCCAAAATACACATATAATGATATTTTTAGCATTAATGGACCACTTTCTATTCGCTTTGAAGTTTATAGTATCTTTATTAACCATATAATATAAAAATACAAAGAGACTTTGTAAATGTCAAACTATTAAACTGAGAGTTAAATCAAAACAATAATGTTAATATAGTGACCAAAACCTATATAAAACCTATTATATGAGTGTTTTTCGACCCATCCTCAACTTAGACTTTAAATAATTAATTTCTATCCATTTAAAACTAAAAATTATTTTATTATAAAATAATATTTCTAGCTTTTCCTAAGGTGCCCCTCACCCCTCTTTTAAAAGATCACTCCAACTTCTCTCTAATTCACACAATAAAATCATTTGTTCTCGGACAAAACCTACCCAAATACCCTCTCAACAGTCCTCCCTTAATCCTAGAGGCCTTCCTTTGGTCAGAAAGACAACCTATGGAGCCATTTTGATCAAATCAAATGGAAGAATCTGGAGAAGAGGTAAATATTTCATCACCACTTTCAATTCCATTTCTTCTTCCACAACCTCTTTCTTAGATTTTTCCATTATAAAATAATAACTCTATTATCTTATATATATTTTTATGTTATTATAAATATGGTACAACCATGTTCATTATTTTATCCATCCTTTAAATGACATGTCACCATAGGTGTGTACGTACGGATTACCGTCTCCACGTTGTGGTGTAATTTTTATTCAATACATTATTATTTGGATGGGTATATTAATGATGTGTAATTGATGTAAATAATAAATATAACAAGATAATGATCTATTTATATGATATAACATTCAATTATATATTATTTTAACATCAAAATAATGATAGTGTCACTCGTGCGTACGTACGTATTACCGTCTCCACGAACACGATGAGATTCATTCCCCGTCGTATACATTCAAGACTAATTTTCATTAGATAAATAAAAGAAATGTTTAAATACGTAATATCATTATTTATATGAATAAGATACATCCTATCCATAAGAAACATTACTTACTTAAGAAATCATATAAAGGAAAATGAAAGAGTTAACACCCGAAATGACGATAATACTAAGATATTATTATCCATGCAATGTTAAAAGATCATATATGATATCATATTAATGTATATGATTTTTAATAATTTAATAACAATTATTTCGCAATTATACATGAGTTTAACCTACCCTCGACCAAAAACAAAACAGGGTAAGGGTTAATTTCACAATCTCTTCATTATCCGAGGTTGTTTATACGTAATTATCTACTAGGACCTCTTTATCATCCACATCCATGTTACTTTAAAATGTATTCCAAAACATATTTATTATTTACTAGACTATGGTTTAGAGTCCTTTATACCCATGTTTGAATATTTATAAAATGGATTGAATGGAATCTTTCTGTCATTTTCCAATCAAGGTACCTTCTAACCATTTCGACAAAATTATGGTAAGAATGTTTTTTAATTTATACGGTGGGTGCAGCTAATTTCATCCATTATCACATCGTCGAAGCTTCCCTTACAAGCATATAAAAATTATTACAAAGTAAATTTTTTCTTAAATTATTTCAAAATAGAAAGATATATTTCACTAAATAAATGTTTTGATTTCATCTATGTCAAAATACTTTGATGGATTTTAAGCTTATTTGAAGTTGTTTTATTATGATACAAAACATCGATACTGTATTGATGGTTTTGTGATATGTTTGACTGTGGATGTGTTATTTTTGTAACATTCATGGTTTATGGATAAAGTATTGACATTTCTTATGCTAGTTTTAATGCGAAATTTTATGCTATGTTTAAACCTTTTCATATGAGGAATGCAGTAGAATTAGTAAGTGAGGGGTGGAGCCCACTATAGCTCCTCGATGCATTAGTAGGTCTCATGAGACAAATTAGTTTTTTGGAACAAGGCATTGACAAAAACTTATTTCTAGTCTTGGCACCAGGCCTTGACCATGTGCTTATGAAAGTCTGGCATTATACATTCCATCATTATGAATGTGGATATTGATATTGCATGTGATTATTCGAGTAGTTGAATATCCATGTGAGTAATTAAATGGCATTATTTTGATATATATTTTCCATATTATGATGAAGTTTATGTCGAAAAGGATTTTGTTTTTGTTTTATAAATTTCTTTATATGTTTATGATTATTTATGAATGTTTCCGCTATATTGTTCTCCTTATTGAGAATTAAAGATCACCCCTTTCTGTGTTTTATTTTTTCCAGGATGCAAAGAAGTATATTATGACTGACCTATAGGGATAGTCTATGGGATCACAGCGTTGTCCATGGAAATAATGTTGTTGTAGATTTAAATTCTATGATGTAATGTTAACCTTATGAATGTATCTAGTACTTCCAATTCTACTAAACGAATCGGTCTTTCAAGACTTGATATTTTGTGATCATTTCAATGATATATAATAATGCACCAACTCTGGGCTTCTGGGGTTGGGGCATTAAATATAATGCATCAAATATGATCCCAACCTATAAACCAGATTTTGGTTACTCCAAAATTACATCTCGTTCACCTTGTGCTTCAAACTCAAGACATACATACAAAAGGATCCATAACAAAAAAAATGAAACTCAGTGATTCTACTGAAGAACCACTAACTATAATCAGATCCCCAAAATGCTTAGCACTTGGAAGCTCCACTGTGTGAAACTATATTTAATACCAAATAATGGCATGTTGTACCATTGATACCACATTGGCCACCGGCCCCTGACCACATTACTCAGTCCCAATGTCTTTTCCACAACCTATTCAAATTGCTAAGTCCTAGCTATCAGCTCCTGGTACCACTACAATTCAAACCTCAAATACAATAGTCTTCCTCAGTCTCTATGTATTGAACATCTAAAAAGGATTTCTATAGAACATCTTATGATTCCCATCCAGGACAGATGCTCAGAACTTATTTAGTGCCCGATCACACTATTTCTATAGATGACCTCTCTTCCCGCACTGAAAACACATAATCAAATACCCACTCAATGGTTTTATCAAGTTTCTGTCCTAAACACCCATGTGGAGACTCCTCATAGACTTTGTTCATGCTATCTAAATCATCACCTCTAATTTCACTTCATGTTGATATATGTATCAAGTATGATCAGTCCGTCAAATTTCCATTATCTATCAACACCTATTTTACTACCTTGGTAATGGATGAAACATGAAGATATTTAACTTCACCAGAATGAAATGTTTTAAACAATCCTCGAAATTCCGCACTCTCGAGGTGTCAAAGACCACTATACTAGTTGTAAAACAAGACATTTCTACAAAATTGTCCACATAATTAATGAAAAACATGCCTACCTAATGAAGGATTAAGAACTCTAGAGCTCTCTTTTCCCTCAACGTCTCCGGGAATAAATTCATGAATAACATGGCCTCATAGTCCTTCCAAGATATCCCCTTAGGTGATCTTACCTATTCTTATACATCCCACCAGTGTTTTTCTAGTCCATTTAGTGTGTACAAAGATAGATTCACCCTCTATCCCGAGGTTGTCTCAGATTAGTCTAATATGGTTTTCAAAAACTCTATCCTGTTCTAGGTCACTTTTAGTTGGATGCTATGACTAAAACTCTCGATTCAATTATTCCCTAGATGATTCCACTCTCTGAGATCCTTAGTAAATACCCAAGATAACCCAAAACATAATCACTCTAAGATTCACATAAATTTGTTTCCCAAAATCTCACATATCCTATAGTTATCTAGCTTTTACATGAGCATGTACCTGTGTCTATGCCTATAGAACATGATCAGCCCGACCCTATGGGGACTCATCCCTACCGTTAGGGTCCTCAGCCTTTGCATGCTCATATGGTGCCATATCTCCACCCTCCTTAAACTCCATCAAAATCTATGTTGGTTTAATCCCACTATGTACCAATATCAAGGTTATACATCCATAATAGTATACATATAATATATCATATATAATGAATTCTATAACAAGCAACGCATCTCACCATCCTCACTCTCCCCTACTACCCAATACCTATTCAAAAGTAAACTTAAGGTACCTTACCCACCGATTTCATGATTAGGTGTCAAGTATATCCTAGCCTCAAAACCCCCTTCCCAACCCTATTAGATCCAGGAATCAAATTTAAGATGAGTTACATGGGTATCATTCCACCAAGGAATCTATACATGAAAAAATGTTTAAATTAATTGTTGAAACTTCAAACAAATCACCCCTATAATCATACCTAATAGATCATATTAAATACAAGCCCCCATATATCATATTAACATCAAATATCACCCATATTTCGTTAGAACCGCATTTCATTCCTGGGTGAGTAGAATGCCACCAAAGAGAGGCTAAGCTAAAAAACACTATTTATCATCCTTTGTAAAAACTTCAAATAACCCAAAACCTATTAGAGAAATCGTGGTTCTGAATGAAAATAAAATAAATCAAAATAACCCACACACACATAGATATATATATATATATATATATATTAATCATCAGATGTTCCTATTAAGAAAGAATAAATAATCATCCTTTCCCATACTAGGCCAAGGGTCCATGTCCCCTCCCATTCCATACTGGGTCGATGGGTGCATATCCTAATAGATAATAATTAAACCAAAGCTCAACAATCGAGTTAGAAATCATATAATATATAAAATAAGACAATATAAAATCAATTTACCGCCTCTAAAAATATGTTATTTCCCACATGCATGAGGATACATGAACCCAAGAATGAGATCTTTACCCCGTTATTATAATATACTAGTCTCCAGTGTACCATATCTCAAATATTAAGACCCAAAAATAGGTAAAATAAAATCCTATTATATAATTATTAACTACCGTACTCAGTTTTCCATCCAAACTATGCTTTATGATATTTTGGCACTAGGCCTTATGTGTGCCTTCCCATACACCTAAGGCTGCTGAGTAGTAGCAAGGGTGTAATACGATGATTGTGTGGATACTATAACCTATGGTGGTGATAATATTATTGGAACATAGATAAATATATAACAGGAAAAAATACCATAAACAACATGACTCATAACCCACAATAGTAGAATCATACATAAATCACATCAAAAATGAATACTAAATCCAGACACATCATTTGTAGAATAAAACACCATTTGAAGCTAGTAAAAGAAAACATTCCATATCACACCCAGTCATAAAAGAAAATATGTTGGAAGGGACACCCATGGATGACCTCATTAGATTTATATAACAACCATTATAAAAAAACTCCATTTGATACAGGAACCTCCAAGGTCTCCTTCCATCCATCCCATGCAAAAGGTACTACCCAATCACTAGGGGCCATCTCCTATGAATGATACCCTAACTTATTATAGAGACATAAAGTCACCATGTTTAATGAAGAGACCATATAGGGTGTGAGAATAAATCTCATTAGGCCGCCTGCAAGACCTTCTTGTCTTAAATACATTATAATGCAGGTATATACTAAAAATAAATAAAAGTTCCACAACACATAAATATAAAATAATACCTACTTCCCCAGTGCTTAGCATCAACAAGGAAGCGATCACATGGTTTGTACAACACTAATATAACTTGTTCCAATAATTATATATATCTAATATAATTACTTATATGTATAAATATAAATTTAATGGTGAGGATCCTTACCACAAAGCCCAAGGAATCCATTGATGAGAAATAAGCTCGATAGCCCTTAAGAACCTCCAGTAAAAGTATCACAGACAACTCGTTCCAACCAGAACCTTCCATGTCTCCCTCAGATAACCAAATTCTAGAAGAAACAGACAAACAAGTACCTAGTCCCTCATACCTTAGCTCATAAAATCCCCATCAGCTCAAAGTCCTATGTTTGAGGCACATCGATGTTGTTCCTCCAAATAATAACCACCATCGGCTCAAGAGCCAATGTCTTGAGGAAGGGGGATATCCATCCTCCCAAATAATACCAACCCAATGGAATCAATATATGATGATACTATATCCCCAAACAATGGTCTCAAAACTATCAGCCAATGGGCCATCACAATCCATAAGGCTTTCTATGATGAGATCCTTTAATTTCAATGATGTTCCACACTATACTGAGCTGAAAATAATGCAACCCTCTACCAACACTAGTGTTCAACAACACCTTATCCTCTATGTCGTGTATGGGTGCACATGAATACAATGGCATGTCATCCAATCATGCTAAGAAAATCACCCAAACATGTACCTAAGTGATATCAACCTAATACATTTTTTCCCTATGACCGTGTCACTCAACCTAATGGTCCACACTATTTCATGTTCCTGGGCTATTACCTATATCTTGATGACAACATCACCCCAATATGATGAACTCATTTCCAAATCTATGATAAAATGAACCCATATATATATCACATGCCTCATCAAACCTGATGAATTACCTCGCCTCAGTCTAGGTGATTAGAATCACCTCAATCCTCAGTCCATGCTCAACACATTCCCACAGAACCACACTATTCATTTACCAAAAATCAATTTAAATTAAATAACCCACTAGACCTATCCTACCCATGTGATCCAAATCCACTAACCCATGTTAATCATTTTTAGTCACGATTTTCATGCACATAGACATATCACATGATCAATATAATAACTAACAGACAAAAACTAAATTATTAGGGTCTCTCTCGGACAACCCAAAAGTATGCTCGATAACACACACCTAAAACATGTGATAAATCAATGATAAATCAAGGAACCACACACCTCATACTAATATATATTGGATTATTTGATATCATCCACCAACTCAAGAGGAATCAGATGAAACTGTCATTTTTGATGAACACCCTTAAAATAATGTAAAAAATGACCTAAAATTAGCAAAGAGTATTGAAAGACAAAAGATAAAAAGAGGCTAGAGGATCAAATCCCATATAGATACAAATTCAGGTCCACAAACTGATCCATGATTAGATGATTGGATGAAAATATTGGTTCAAACCATAGAGATTTTAGGGGGAGAGATCCCTTGCTACTGGAGAGGAAATACACACAGAAGAGAAGAAAAGAGGGGAATACCTATTAATGAAACAAAATGTAAAAATGGTGTTTTCTCTCTTTTAAATAGGCCAGATAGCTACCATTCTATTTGGAAAACTATGTGCAAGACATACGGTTCCCACTGTCCAAGAACCACATTCGAATGGTCCTTGGGTGTAGTTTCCCAAACCATGTGAAAACCATGAATATCCACTCTGATAAAACACTTATAGATTTCACATGGCAGTGAACCACCCTCTATCATGTTTTTGCAATCAATTTTCAATGAAACTTTTGTGCTGCATTATTTCTACTTAGAGGCTACACAACATTTTCAAACCAGGAACCATTGTCTATGAACATTGAAAATTCGTTTTTTTTCCTCTAATGCACCCCAACCCCTTCATAAATCCATAATCTCTTTCAGAGCATTATATACCTCCTAAAAGTGAGGCCTTGGGTAAATAAAACACCCAGAATTATGTTCTAGTGGTCAAAAAGAATGATATAATTCTTACCAAACTCAAAAATTCAAATTGTTTGGTGATTATAACCCACTCTAAAAACCCAGTACATTACATACAACTCTATGTTACCACCTGATAATTAATAAAACCAAACTCCTTTAATATTAAGAAATATTTAACGAAATATTTTTTTTGAATAATTTGAGAGTACAATTTATAATCCCATTGTTCAACTATATATTTTTATATTCAAACTCATATTTTTTGAAGAATTAATTTTTTTTTCTGAATAATTATCTCACTCTTAAATACATAAAATTAAAAATACATATCCTTTTAAATTACGTATTTTAGTGACATGAAACTAGAATTCACATTCATAAATTCCAAAATATATTTAGGATTATTATTATAGAGATTTAGTTATAATTTTCACATAAAAACCCATATATTACAAAGTTTTACTTTTATTTAATATCAAATTTCCCAAAGAAACAATACATAAAAAAATACAACAAGATTTATGTTGAAGAAAATTTTTTATTAATTAATACTATATTTCGTTTTTTCTATTAACAATCCTTGAAACCATATAATATTTTAAAATATTAATGAGCATGAAAATCTCATTAGGGAACATAAAAATAATGAATGAAAATATTATCCCATGAATACTTATAAAAAATGTCTTTTTAAAATAGAATTTTGGCTCAAAATAAAAAAATTTATTACCCATGAAATAAAATTATTCAAATAAATACATTCGTAAAATTCCTTATAAGAAATATTAATGGAAAAACAAAACCCATAATGGTTTATTTGTAATTAGGAAAAAGTTATAATAATAATTTCACAATGTTGTACTTTTCAGCCTTATAAAGTAACATATACTTTCCTTAAAATATAATATCATTATCTTACCTTGAGAAATAATAATATTCCCATAAAATCCTATATAAATCATAGATAAAAAGATTTGGTTACATGGAAAATCATTTCTATATCACCATTACAATCAATCTTACAAATGGAATAACCATATCACCGAATTCTTTAACTAATGCATTAGAGGGATATCACAGACCCACAAATCCAGAGTTTGTCACTTAACAACCTATCATTAATTAATAATATGACCCCATGTACTTGTGTTATAATAGAACCGCCCATCATCATAAAAATTTCCTATAATAATGACATAATTCAAACACAAAAATAGCATTTCATTTCTGAAATTGTACTCATAGAAATATTCTTTGAATACATAAGAAAATATTTTTGGATATGGAATTATCCATTCCATTTTACAATAATTTTTGAAGATATACGTAATATATGTAAAGTAGGATCCCCTTTTAGGAATCATGAAATATTATAAAAGAATGAAAAAAATAAAATAACTATTATGATGATAGGAAATTTCATTGTTTTTGTACATATTAAAATAGGAATATTATTTTCTCTATTGTTTTGAAATTCAATAAAATCCATAAAAATATCCCATTTGAAAAACCATTGAATGAATTTTAAAAGTGAAATAATAATATCCCATATATGTAATTTTTTTATATAAAATTAAACAAACAATAATTGAAAAAATATTGTCCAGGAAGAAGAAATATTTGGAATTAAGTCTTCAAATTAATATTTTTTAAACAATGAACATTACAATGAGTTGGACTCACCACGTGTGTTACTTATCTTCGTGAATAGAAAAACATATGTTAATTATTTAATTTTATAGAAAAAATAAATTTTATTATTCCATTTATTTCAATTACTAACTTATCATATAGAATTACTTACTCATTTATTTTAAAGTTAAAATTTTTTATGATATTCAGATTATATATCTGAAATGGATTTGGGTGGTTGATTATGATCAAATAGATCGTTAAACCCACCATAAAAAAATAATTATCCTGAAATAATAATCATTTTTTATATCAATAATAGTTTTATTACAGAACATACAATATGTAAATGAAAAATAAACTTTGTTACAATCATGGAGATGGTAGGTCATACGTACGCAGGAGTAACGTTCCCGTTTTTCAACTATAATAATGAAAAGAAGGTAATTATTGTTATTCTCTTTTTAGATAGATAATTATATAATAAATACCATATATTTTATTGAAAAATACTTATATATATCGTCCATGTGATGTGGTGGAAAAAAACAAATCACATTGCTACCTTGAGGTGGTGGTCCACTAGTACGTAAGGACTCCGTTATCACTCCTCAGTGAATGGAAGAGTAAGAAACAAATGAAATATTATACTTTAATAATGATAAATATTACATTAATATGATATATAAACATTAATGTAACCATTATAACATCTGTGACTAGTGGTTATGGAAAATTAATTTCATTGTTTCGTGAGGCAGAAGTCCTCCACAAACACGAATGCCGGTTTGCATTCCCACTTTATGGAGGCTAGATATTGATATATGATATTAAATTAAATAAATAATATACCACTATATATATTATACATAGGTTATTATCTCATCCTGGTAAGAGAAATTTTTAAGGGGGATTAAGAATAAATAAATTGAAAATTCTAAGCTAAAAACTATTCAACTTCTTCGGACATCCTACATTGCATTTAACCTTAAGACCTCTTTGGTTGGTACTATGTATTAAAAAAGGAAACTATAATATAGATATGTATGTTATTAAACTCTTTTTATGTATTTTATGATCCAAATGGTTAATGATGTGTGAATAAATGAGAAGAATAAGTGCCCTATTATAAGAGAGGGGATGTAAACTATTTGGAATTTCAAAAATATTAAATTGATATAAATTGATTTTGATGAAAAATGTATCAAAATTGATAATATTAAATTTTAATATACTTTATATTCAAAATAATCTCATTAAAACAAATATTATCTCATTAAAATAAATTTGGACATGTTTTTATCACATTTTTACCCATATCATTTTATTCTAACCCACTTCCAAATGACCCTTTTTACACTCTCCATGATAACAAGGTTTTTGTATCTTTAGGGTAATGATAGTTATAATAAATTAAAAATTGACCATAAATAGACCATGGTTGATATTTATAAAAATATACATAATATTGACCGAATATAGGTTTTTTTGGAATTTTAAATCCTTTAAAAAAAATATTTTCCTAAAATAACAATAATATTAATTTTAAACATATTAATTTAAATTGAATTTTAAAACATAAAGAAACCAAATTAAATTTGAATAAAATAAATTAATACATCCAAAAATAATGTAATTTTTGACTGCAAAATTCATATTTCATATTAGTTATTTCAAATAATTTTCTATTCTATATTTTTTGTATCATTTATTTTGTTTTTTCTATTAATTTAATAATTAACACGTTAATGTTATTTAAAAATTTTAGGTAATGTTTTTTTCAATAATAGTTAAAAATTAATTACCAAGATGAATATAAATAAATTATATTTCCAAATAAAATTTATGACCATACATGTCCATTTTTTATCTCCATGTATAAAATATTTAATTAATTAAAAATAAGAATGTTACATTTTTGACATCTCTTTACATAAATTATTAATAAATATATAATCAAATAAAATGGAAAATAAATTCAAAATTTATGACATTTAGAAGATACTGGATGATAAATACTCATCTAATAAAATTTATTCAATTTTTAGTGTGATTATTTATTCCTTATCTTTTTTTTGACATTAATTACACATTTTACACTTTAACAAGCTAACGAAAATTACCAAAGATTATATTAACATTGAAAAAAAATAATAGGATAATATTAATAAAATTTTAAACTATTGAATGAAAATATTTAATACATTTTTCAATAAGTTGAACGTAGAAGTTTCAAAATATAATTTAAAATTAATCCTAAAAACAAGACAAGTAACTGTTTTTTAGAAAAATTTTCCTTTTAAATATAAAATTATTTTATACAAAATTTAAGTACAATTTTTTTTTATGAAACTATATTTTGATTATTTAAATTAAATTGGAACTATTTAAATTTTTAAACTTATATAAAATATAATTTGACACTTTATATACCTTAAAGGAGAATAAAATTTTAAATAAATATCATTATTTTTTAATATTCCTTTAAAAATCAATCATTTCGAAAAAACACCAATTTAAACATGAATTATTTTTGATATTATTATTTAAAAAATTATTTTTAAAAAATAAAATTTCTAATAGTTCCAAAAATTATTTATAATAGTTTCTCTCTAAAAGAAATAAAAATCATTTTTGAGGAAAATGTACTATTAATGAACATAATAACAATACACAAAATTGCATTCTTATTACCTAATAATTAATAAATACATTTTCATTTTTTAATAACATTATATATATTTAATAAGTAACTTAATATTATTTATATCCACCAATTCAATTATTTTTTTCAATTATATTTAAATTATAATAACCCTTGGTCTATTTATGCTTGGTGTTGCTTATTTTGGTTGCTATAGGACATATTGTTTATTTTAAAATCACAAGATATTATAGTATTAAATAATTTATTAAATTTTATCCTTAAAATTTTATCTTATGCTCCATAATCAAGGAAATGAAAAATGAATATTCATTAGTGAAAAATTAGATCACAAAAAATGGTTAAAAGAAATCCTCCTTAAAAGAGTGATTTGATGGTACCATGATTGTTCTATGCATGAATTTGAGTATGGTTTGTGTTTATTGTCAATCCACAGTGGAAGTTTAAAATTTGTGCCAGTAAAGTGATCATACAGTTCGTGCAAACAACAGTATTGAAGGTGGCACTGTTCTCTAGTGTTTTCCATAATTTTGGGCCTGAAAATTGGAAAACGAAGACATGGATTGCTGGTAAAAGGAGGTTCATGCAAAGAGGAAGTGGTGCGCAAAAAATGTGGGTTGTGCGTGAAATAATTGTGTTGTGCATGAAAGATAGCCTGGTGTGCGAAATAGTGGAGTGAGGTTTTTTTCACAAGTAGTGTTTCAGAATCAGAACGTCAAAAAATGGAAAATTCTTGGGTTGTGAAAATTTTTTGGATATGTGCATGAAAAACGGTACATGCATGATATATTACGCGTCGAATGAGAGGTATTTCGTGCCAAAGGGGGTTTTGTGTGCGGGGGTCTGAGACTCTTATAAATAAGAGGTGACCACCCCTCATTACGTACGGTTGAAGTCTCAGAGAAGATCTGAGGACTGAATCATGTACAAGGTTCGAGTAAAGGGATAGAAAAATTGAGGCTTGCATTAAAGATTCTTGCTCATGCGAAAAATTTAGAGTTGTGTGAAATATTCTGGCATATGTGAAAGATTCTTTCTCGTGCAGAGAAATTTAGAGTTTCACGAAATATTCCGGCTTGTGCGAAAAATTCCAAGTTGCACAAAATATTCTGGCTAGCATGAAAAATGTGAAGTTGTGCAAATAACATGAGGTTTCGCGTAAAAATTTTTGTTTCATGAAATTGTATGTGAAACCTGTTTGTGCATTTCTGCTTATTTGGTTTAGTGTTTCAGTGCATTCGAGTGCATAAATTCTAGCCTTCGATGCAAGCAGAGTCTCATCCAATGAAGAGTCAAAGACATCAATGAAAATATATTGAAGGGACCCTCACATATATAAACTGATAGGGACTTCACCAAAGGCATTGATCTAGGTGGAGTCAACGGGAGTGACCCGAGTCACGCAGTGATCTATCACTGAACTTTTGTAAAGGCGGTTTGCCTGGGACAGAGTGACTCTACCTAAACATTGTAATCTGTAGCTAGTGAAGTTTAGTGGAATTGCGTATGATTGACAACTTTTCGGTGTATGCTCCTTATACTATCCCTTTGTGGTGATCCAAGTAAAAGTGTTGTTTCAACTACCTACTTTCATTTGTTTTGACAGGGTTAAAAAGTTCCTAACGATGTGGAAATAAGATCCAGAACATTAAAAATAAACAATTAACACCCTAATTGACCCCTCCCCTCTCAGGGTGTTCTGGGGTCATTTAGGATTGAAATACTATGGTTATCAAGAATAACACATAACTAGGATTACAAATAGGATAAAATTAGTTAAAAGTTAAAATATGGAAATTGAATGTAAATTTAAAGTCCAAATAACAGTGGTGATTTATATATATCATTATTCTTATGAAATAGAATGATCATTAGAAAGTCAATTAAAACAAAACCATTGACCAGACTTGTTTGAAAAAGGCTATCGGTTCATTAGAATTGAAGGTAATATGGTAATTGTTTCAATAACCTTTTTTATAGTTTTTAGATTAATTTATAATCTTTATGAATAAAATAAGGTAATGTACTTATTTCATAATTATAATTTCATCCTTTAATCAATTTCTACAGTATTCTCGTATTTTACACTAAATGACAAGCATTTAAGATGAATTTTTATTTCTGAATCACAAAAAATAAACTTTCCATAGATTATTATCATTAAAAAATGGATAAAAATCTATAACTCTAATATTTATATAGTAAAAAATGGTTAGTAAAATAGATGATGGTTCCCAAAAATGAATTCACCTTCAATTTAATATGATAATATTCAACAATAAACCCAAAAATAAATTCAAAACTATTCATTAAGTAACTAACCATAATGCTATTCAAAATATTGTAGACTAATATTGAAACAAAAATAAAAAAATATTTGATCACATATTCTTATAAGATGAATATAACATTTATCTACAAATAATATTAGGCATTGTTGATGTCTCGTACTAAAAATGTATATAACAAAGAAATATAATCTCAAATACAAGATAATAATTTCCACAAATGAGCTGAATCATCCAAAACATTTATCTGTGTGATAACTTTATTTGGATATCCCTCCAAGTCATTAATTGTCATTATTCTCATACTCCCCACATTTAAAATAATCAATTGATGACTTAGGAAGAACAATATTCCTCTTTATGTTGTTAACTAAATTCTTCCTTATTTCCTTATAATAGTGTTGATCTTTTTACTACTTTATCATGTTTAGTTGATCTTCATGTTATTTTAAATAATTTTCTGGGGATATTATTCCATCATTTTTTAATATATAGTATGTATAATTTTTTTATATTATTTTACCTTATCTCTTTAAAATCAATGTAACTCTATTTCCCCCTTAGTTGGTGTGTTAGTAAACTCATATATACATTTGTTTTGAATTAAAACTCATGATATCTTGTTAATAATATACACATGAGTTTTTATAGATCCTATTAATTTATGTTGATCATTGGGAAAACAATGAAATTATTTTTCATATACATAATTAATTTGAATACATCTAGTTCCAACCAGTTACCAAAATATGATACAATTAGTGTGTGTATATCAATCAAAATGAACTATCTAATGAGGATGATAAATTATCATTTATCAATAACTATAGGACTATATATTCAACTCCATTAATTTATACATAATAAACACAATTCTCTATAAAATACAATGCCTTTTAGTTAAATAGGACTTCTATATTAAGTTAAAATAACATCCAAAACTCTAATGTTATATAATCCCTACACTAATACAAATTACAAATACCAGGACATATTAATTACATATTATAATGAATTTAAATAATAATTCACTTTATTACATTCCCAAATATCTTTTAGGTTCAATGTTTTATAGAGTTAGGTAATAACCATTACAAACAAACCCGTATATTATGATGTGTACACTTCTATTTAGTATCCATTTTTTTATAAAACAAAAGTTTTAAAACAAATCATCTTTTCATGTCATGATAAAGCATTATACCATTAAACATGACTTCTTATTTGTCTTTACCTGTCCTTAAATACTTTTTATTTTTTTAATATGGTATGAACACAAAAATCTCAATAATGAATGGAAAAATAAATAATGAAACATCAGCTCATGAATTATTATAAATATATGTATTTTGCAGACATACTTTTGATTCAAATAAACATTTTAATGCCAAATAAATATACTTTTCTACAAAAATATTTTCATTAATTATTTAATAATAAAAGTTCATTGAAAAATAAAACTCATAATGGTTTATTTGAAATCTTGAAAATTTCATAATAACTTTTTCAAAAAGTTACACTTTCCACCCCAAAAAATGGATATACTATACTTTGAACATAATATAATTATCTTTCTTAGAGAAACCATAAGTTTCTAATAAAAAATCATTAAATTCATAGAAAAAACACATAGGTTAATTGGGTCCTTATTTTCATATCACTATTACAATAAATCCTTCAAATAAAATAACCATATGGTTGAATTCCATAACCAATGCATTGGTGTGCTATCATAGATCCCCGTTTACTTGGTTTATCATAGAACTAGATATACGTCTTTAATAAAATTTCCACATAAACATGGTCTATAATTGAACCAAACATCATTGTAATAATTCTAAATAACCATAACATTATCAAAACATATAAAATCATTAAATTTATGACATTAGACACATAAAATTATTCATTTATCCCATAAGAAAATGATTCAAGATATTTAAATATCCATTCCACTTTAAAACACTTTTAAAAATTACCAAAATATCGGGGAATAAGGTTTTCCTCCCTAAGAAACCTATAATATTTTAAAATAATCCAAAAAAAATATTTATTGCTTTGTGAATGTTCATTGTATCCATATAAGTTAATGTAGAACATTACATTTTACTTTTATTAAAAAATTAAAAACATTCAGTAAAAATATTTTTTTTGAAATCCCTTATAAATAAAAAAAATAGACTTAAAATATCCCTTATAATTAATATATATATATAAACATCAATAAAATAATTTTAATAATATGGATGTTGAATAAAAATATTTGAAAGGAAGACTAATAATTATATTTTTTAAAACAATGTCCATAACCTTGAGTTTGAATCATCATATACATTGCTTATAATCTTGAATAATAAAATTTTGTTAATTATTTACTTTTATGGGATCCTTTTTTAATGTTTATTATTATCTTTATTTCACTAATTACCATCTCATAATAAATTACATAATAATTTTGGTTCACATTATATGTTTTGATGATATTCATGTCATATGTCCAAAATATCCTCGGTAGGACGATTAAGGTAAAATAGGCGATTAACCCACTATATCTAGATTAATAATAATGATATAATTATCATTTTTATACATAAATTTCCCTGTAAATAATTAATAATTTATGTTTAGGGAAAATTAACTACATTACAGTCATGGAGATGGTAAGCTTCAAGCCCACATGAGTGACTTTTCCATTTTTTAAAGACCATTACGGAAAAAAGATAAATATTATCTTATATTTTATGAAATAAAATCATAACATAGATAAAATATAATTTGGTATAAAATATAATATATATAATTCATGTGATTTTGTGAGGAAAAACAGATCACATAGCTTGGTAGAGGCGGTAATCTACATATAAGCAAGAATGACATTATCATTCTTTAGTGAATGGAAATGTAAGAATGTAAATGTTATATTAAACATTCATATTGATATATATGTTATTAATATCATATATAAGAATTAATTACATTATTATAACCAGTCATGTGAGTTTGTGATGGGAAATTTTTTACATCGACCCGCTAGGGGGTAGTCCGACATACTCATGAATAATGGCCTCCTTTCCCAGTTGACAGAGGTTGGAGTTGGATATACATTATTACATTAACATAATTACATATAAATATATTTGAGATAATTTCTTATCATCTAATAATGTTTTGATAATATTTGAATGAGGTGGAATAAGTAATAAAATGAAAATTTAGGGTTATAAATTATACCTATACGTTAGACAACCTTGTTGGTATTTCACTTTAAGCCCTCTAAGGTTTGAATTATGAATAAAATATGGCCTCTAAAATGTGTATAGTGATTTTATTTAATTATTGGGTAAGTTCTAGGAAAAAAATGGTTATTTAGGATTGATGAAATGAGAATAAGAGGTTCCCTTTTATAAGAGAAGGAGGTGTGCATTTGGAATATTTTAAAATATTAATTTACTATACATTATTTTTGATGTAATAATAGAGATGAATTGATATCATTTAAAACTAATATGAGTATGAGTCTAAATAATTTTATTTTATAAAATTAGGACATGTTTGGATGAAATTTTATGCTTATATTTTTGAATTAACCCCCTCTTTAAACCTTTTCACACTTACTGTGAAAATAAGGTTTATACTCCTTGAGGGTCGTGATAGTTACCGTAAATGAAAAAAAATTCCCTAAATTGACCATGTATTGTATTTTCAACAATATAATAATCACATGGATTTTAATAGTATTTTTATTAATTTTATATCATTTTATGAAATATTATCTTCATAAAATATAAATAATGTAATTACTAGAACTACTGATTTACTCATGATTTTATAACATAAAGAGAAAAATGAAATTATAATAAAATATTTTAATACATATAAAAAATTTTCTGTTATCAATAATTTTTTTGGGTCAAACTAATTATTTCAAATTATATTACATTTTTTATTTTTAATGTTATTTTTTTATTTTTATATTAATTAAATAAATACTTCATTGACGTTGTGTAAACATTTAATTGAATTTTTCCCTAAAGATTAAAATTAAAATATCATCATAAATAAAAATTATTCATATATTAAAAAATAATTATATCCCAACATATAATCTTATTATATTTCTATTTAAATTATTTTCATTTTTAAAAACACGAGTGGGATATTTTTAACTTTTTTTACATAAAATATTATAGGATTTATAATAACATAAAATTTTAAAAAAATAAATATGTTAAAAAAATTTCATTATGTAAGATATAAACTCATAAAATAAAATTTAGGGAAGTGTTAGGCATATCTTTTGTCCTTATCATATTATATTTGACATTAACTAACTATTTTACCCTTTACCATTACTAACGAAAATGACTAAGGCTATTTCACATATTGAATAAAAAAGGGCCATTTAAGAAAATTTTGACATATTTTTTCCAAATATTTAATAAATTATTCAAAATTCAAAACACATAAATTTATGATTTTAATTTACAATAAAATCTGAAAAACATGATGAAAACAGATTTTTAGAAAAATTCTAATTTATGTATAAAAGGTTTTTATAATAAATAAAATAATTAAGATAATTTAAAAAATAATTCATGAATTATTTTAAATAAATATAAAATAATTTTATTTTAAAACTAATAAAAAATAGAATTTTACTTTTCAAAAAACCATAAAAGAAAATATACATTTCAATAAAAATCTATATTTTCACTATTCATTGAAAACACAGTCCTTTTAGAAAAATATCAAAATTTAACCATAAACTAATTTTGATATTTTTATTTAGAAATTTTATTTAATTTTATTATAATAAATTATATAAATGTTCTTCAAATTTATTATAAAATTTTCTCAAGAAATGTAATAAAAACCATTTTTGATGAATATAAGTTTTTCCAAAAAAAATAAATTTTTAAAAATGGGGTAGTTATTTCCAAATAATTTATAAAATAAATTTAAGTTATTCTAAAATTTATATATTTTTCATAATACTATTAATATTATACATTCCCTCAAATTCAATTAATATACTATGATAATTATATATAAATAACAATATTTTATGGTCTATTTAAGTTTGGTGTTGTGTATTTTATCTTTTATTGAACAATGTTTTCTTTTAAATTTCTTGGATCTTATCAAAACTCTATATAAGTCCATAATAATTAATTTAAAAATTTTTCCTTTATTCCAAAATTTATTTGATATCATTGGGTAACAAATTTAAAATTTATGTATTTTTAATAAGATCACTATCACCAATATATACTAAACTATTTTTGGAATTAAATTGAATCTCACTTTGAATCAGACTAGTATAATTATTTATTTAGTATTATTTAATTGTACTAATGTTTAAACAAACTGCCACTAATCTCTTTGAAACTATATTATCATTAAGATATATTTCAAGAAATAAAATATTCGTTTATATAATAATAAATATTTATTTATGTAAATATTTGAGAAAAAAACTAGTAACAACCATATAATATGTGATATTCCTTTTTTAGAAACACCTTAATTTGAATAATTTACCCTTTAAAATATTCTACTATTGGGAGGTGGGAACCATTTTACTAATATTTTAATAAATAAATTAGATAAACTCTTTTATCTAAGATAATTTTTTAATCATATTATTATATTCAAGAATATTATAGAAATTGATAATTATAAACCATTTGAATCATGAACATTATATCATTTTATTTAAAAAACACTATGTTTATAGTCAATCAATTATCATTGAAGAGAAATAAAAAGAGATGCAATATATCTCTTTTATAATTTGATATTTTAAGTGGTCTGTTGCATCCACTTACTCGATGTTGAAACCCTTTACTTTTTTTCATGAATTCAATATTTATGCTCTACCCATCGATTCTTTTTTAATCTTGGAATATTGAATATTTCTTTTAAATATACTTTTAGTATAAAATACCATTCAAAATAGAATACTTGAAATCAATAACAAAAATACCAAATGTGGAATATATGTAATGTTTCCTCAACTAATTAATTCATTCTATGATAATTTCATTTACAATAGTCCAGATTTCCCCAATGAAAATTTTTCCCATCTATCACAACTCATTATATAGTTCTAAAGGATGCTGGATGACTATTGAATCCTCTAGTCCTCATCTTTGAGAATAATATTTTACCCTTCTATACTACCAAATAACTCTAGATAATGTACTACATATATATCCTACCCAGCAATCCTCAATTAAATAACGAGACTAGGTAAAAATTTATCTATTTTATTAAAAAAAAGAATTATTATATCTATTTTTTTAATGAACATAAAATAGAGAAAATATGTATTTACTGTCTTAAAGAAGACCCTTACATCTCCAAGTCATTTATAAACCCATTTTTATTAAGTATATGGCAGAAGAATAATTTTTATTCTATTATTTGGGATTTCCAGAATGATTTTTAAATATTTAAGTGAATCATTATTAGGATTATCATATACATATACATATTTGTGTTGAATTAATTCACTAGTCGACTACTTAAGAAGGGGTTATTCTATTACATCAAAATTTCCTACTTTTAATGTAAAACTTTAATGTTTATATCAAAGTTAAACATGTTTCTTTTAATAAGAATATAATTTTAATAATATAACTCAAATCTTAGTTGGATGATATTTATATCATTGTATCTATAATTAATGTTTTATCATCTGAGTATAATGAATCTAAATCATCTAAGAATGAAATTTATTAACTTTTATCCAACTAAAATGGGGATTCCTTTTGTTACATCATATCTATTACAGTAATATGAACTATATCTCAATAATATCTAGGTCTCTTTGGAGATTCTCTTTTGACTTATTTATTTAGGTGGATCATTATTCCATTCATTTAAATAATGACCCTTAGATTTTTTTCATAGCCAAAATCTATCTCACTAATTTTCGAAAATCAATTGTTCTAGTATCCTAACTGTTAGAGTATCCATGTTATGTGTAACCCAATGATTAAACTGGATAAAAGGAAATAATTTTATTAAGGCCACCTGTAACATGATTTTATGATACATGATAATCAATGGTTTTATTGAATTTTCATGAATTTCCAATTTAGATGATCAATGTCTTAACAAGTGTTCACATTGGAAGGAATGAACAACTTAGTATACTTAAGGGGTTTTAAAATCTCACGAATTTTTATCTTTTATTTCATTTTTATAAGCATAATTATAATTATTTAGTTTTATTATATTATACCTTAAACTAAATTAACATGTTCAAAACATTTGAATAAACAACAATTTATTAAAAAAATGATTTTTTAGTTACCCAAAAATAAAATCCAATTGTATTCATACATATGTAAATTGATTCCATATATAATGTAAATTAAAACCTAACATGTAAATCATTACTATAATTTAAAACATAAATCTACTTAAGGTAAATAATGGGGTGATATATACATTCCTAATCACTTTTCAGGGAAAAAAATTAAAAAATAAATCCCATTATTATTTAAATAAAATATATGTAAAAATAGATTTATCTGTTATAGGTAATATTATAACCCATAAAAAATAATAAATATGGATTAATGTGATTAAATATTATTCCATACCTTGCATGTGTCTCTTTAGATGAATGGAAAGTAATTTCTATGTTTTAGTTTGAAGCTATAAAGTAAATAACAAATCCATTTGTAATATAAAAAATTATATTAATGAATAAAAAAATAGAATAAACTAGATAAATAAATAATTTGTAAATTTAAACATGGGATAATAATTTATGAACAATTTAAAAATAAAAACTTATAAATCCATTATAAGTAAACATACACTATGGAAAATCTATGAATATAAATAATCATGAGCATTTTCATACTTATTTAAATAGAAAATATTTTATATTATTAAGTTAAATATAGTTTAATATGAAGTCCTACATATTCAAAATATATAATAATTATGAAAAAATTTATAAGCATATATGTATTTCATATTCTATAAAAATATTTTACCGAATCAAAGTATCATATATTTCATTTAATTTATTCATTAATCAAATAAACAAAAAATATATTTTTTACGTGATTTGAATAAATTTCTAAATAAATTTCATTATGTGAACATTTCATACTATTATTTATGATAATTTTATAAATCCTGATAATTTTTTTTATTTCTGGACTTATTTTTTAGTTATAGACACATTATTAATCTTCCATGTAAATTTTTGTATTTTAGCATATATGAAATCCACATTTTTTAGAACGGTTCAACCTTGTCAGTAAATATTTTTTTTTATAATTTTAAGAAAGATAAATTTTCTTTTAAAATAAATGTTAACTAAATTTTTCCTAGAGACCATGATGTTATTTTTACAAGTGAAAATGATGTTAATGTGAAATGTAACCATTTTTCATAAGTGATGTGATGTTTTTAATAGCCCTAAAAAGATTTACTTCTAAAAAAATGGTTTGGTTTTACTTGTATTTATCATGGATTTATTAGAAACATATTAATAACATATGAACCATGATAATTTTTTAACAAAACTGGTATAATAAATCCAAATAATATGAAAGGATATCTAATGTCACTAAAGGGGTTTGAATGGGACATCACATGTCCAAAAATAATAGATAAAAACAAAAAAACATGTTTTTTGTATAATATCTATCTATTCAATTGAACTAATTATAAAAATAGAGAACACACCACTTATATGATAAACTAATTTTTCTATGTCCTTTTATGTGATCTTGATATACATCACTAAGAATCATCTAATGAACATTTTTCTCATGGGGTTTTCTTGGGATTTATGAATATACCAATGATTAAAAAAGAATTTCTTCAAGTCATGGTATACTATGATATTTATTTTAGATCATAAATTAAAACTATATCTATAAATATAGTTAAACATTTATATTTTATGTTAGGAAAAATATTTTCAATTCATATTTTTTGCCTCCTAAAATTGGATTGAAGGAAACACATTAGAATGTATAATTTTTAAAAAATATTCACATGTTTCATTATTCAAAATGTCACAACCATTTAAAGAATGAAACCATCTATAAAACATTTACAACATTTAGAAAATATTAATGAAAAATTTAAATATTTAAATGTATTATATTTTAGTATCCAAACTCTTCAAAAATCATAAAATGATATTTATGTGAGTCATTATATCTTATAACGAGAGAATAAACAACCTACATGTGTTCTTGAATAACACACTAGCCTCCATGAACTAAACCTCTATATAGGGATCTTCATTATATAATTCTTATAGAAGAATAAAACTTAATGATTTTTGTACCAACATGACATGGTTTAAAATTTAGTGCATATTTATAACAAAAATGACATTGGGATGGACTTCTGTGTGACATAGGGGGATATTTCTAAAGATGTTGAGAATCTAGAGATATATTTTTTCATGGTAGTGATAAGATCAAATATCACACTATTGGTTATTAGAATCTATGATTTTTATTTTGGTGGATTAGTAAACATTCACTATCATTATTTCTCTTAGGGGATTTAAAGATAATAGATCATGAATATTATTTATCATGGATAATGAATTAAGGATTGGAGTATTGGATTCTGATAACGAATCTAAGGGACACTATTTTGGATGAGGCATATCATTCCAAAACACTCTTATTATTTTTCCTCTATATGGGATTATAATTATTTTGTCATAAAGGGTTGATATATTAGTGTGTTTATCACGATATGATGAAAGGGTTATTTCATTAAGGGGTATATGTAGTTTATTTACGAAATTAGAGTTGGGTAATGTATAGATATTCTTATATTTAAATGGTGTTGAATTTGTTTTATAATTTAGTCATTGTCGGAAATTCTGAACATATTTGTTTATTTTAATATAATGTATATTAATGGATTTGGTATTCTAAAAAATGAATAAATATAATATTTTGATAGGGTTGAATAAACATGGAATTGCACTGTATAATTTTATGTTATATAATGAAGTAGATGTATGGTTAGGTCATTGTGGTAAATTATGTGATGTGGCTTTGGGAAATGTGGGAATTGCGATGTATAGACAAGGAAACGACTTTATGTGGTGGGTTATGTAATCTAAATTATGTTATTTTTATATTTTTGTAATGTAATATAAATTAAAACCATAATGTGAATTAGGTTGATTCACTAGGAGGTTTAAATATATATTCATTGATTATTGAAATAAAATGAATTTTTATTGTGTATAGAGATTGAATGGGTAAGTTATGATAGATAAAATCAGTAGATATTCATAATAAATCATTTTGGAATTTACTAAATATATATATTAATCAATTATTAGTAATAATCTAGAATGAAAATAAACAGAATAAGACCTTCATCACTTTTCATACACCACCTCATAAACATCACCACGACCAAAACCTTATAGTCAACACTTCAACTAGTACCTATCATTATTCAAATGTCTAAAAAATGTAAAACTAGAATTGTAAAAGATATTTTATAATGTAATTAAAGACCACACAAATACAATAAAATAAAATTTAATGTGGTGTAATTTTAACAAATAATACAGTACCTTTGGTAGGTCTACCATGACCCTCCTCTATATCATCATCATGGAATACCACTTCTATCACATTAAATAAATATCATGAAATACTATATCTCTCAAATATCTATAACAGTAAATTTTTCATAAACTCTAACATAATCTAGTTTATGAACATTATCATCATATAAATCAATTAATATATCAAATAATGACTGCAATGTATAATAATCATTCATAGAAAAACACGAGACACAACACATCAAAACAATCAAATTATTCCATCATTAATTTACTCAAAAAGATATATTTTTATCCTCATAACCTTTGGAAACATATCTAAATGATTTATATTCATCTAAAATTCAATCACTACTATTAAATCACCTCATAATCATATATCCTCTTTAATATTAATTATTACAAGTAAATTATCACAAAACACTTACCTTGTACCATAAATTTATATAAACACATTATGTTTCATAATCCCATAACCATACCACAAAAATTTCATTATAAGATTTTAATTTTCAGTAAATTCCTATTACATCATCCATGTTTTCTCACTTATTATTAATATCCTCAATTTATTTGAATTTCACAAAATTCTATTACATCATTCACCATCATTTTAATTATTTCATTATTCCATGTCAATTCAATTTAAACTCTCATGACTATACCTTAATTAAGGTTTATAATTTATTAATTCCTTGTGATTACTAAGTCAGTACCAACACCGTGTTAACTAGAAAATAATAATTAATAAAACATATATAATAGAATAGATAAAATTCCTTAATTTTCAAAGTGTGATATTTCTGATGAATTTTATTAAACCTTTTTCTTTAAATCCCTAAATATCTATATATAATATGAAAAAAATTATTTATCTATCTACAAGAAAATATTTCTAGATGTAGATTCTATAAAGACACTATAAGGACATAGATCATTAATCTCCCAAAAAAATTAATCTATGATTCCATTGGATCACACTCTTAAATAAATCCATCAAGGGATTCCATGTATCATTGAAATTATATCCCTAGACTCCCATTATAATATCTAAAGATCATATAGGGTTTTTAATGAAAAATTATGTGTTTCAAATGTATTTCCATCATTTTTAATCTATTTCTTAAAAAATGGTATGTCACCCTAAAACACAATTTGATTTCATTGGTCTGTGCCCAATATAAAAATAATGGATTCTTTTTTAATTATTGCAAATAATATCATGATAAATTACAAAATCAAATTATAATATTAATTAACTCAAATACATCATACTTTATTAAACTACATCTTGTTTCAAAACTTCTCTGTAAGTCATAATATGATACCATTTTATTCATTATTTTTTGTTTCAACTATAAAAATCTATAAAATTTCATACTCATTAAAGAATATTTATTTTTAATAATAAAGTCATGTTTTCATCCTCCACGACTACATTATCTTCAAAAAAATTATTCTAAAATAATACTAAAGGACTAATATTTCCCACCTGATCAATATAAGGAAAACATAAAATTTTTTGGCCTTATAATATAGATACAAATTAAGAATTTTATTCCTTGAAAATTTAAAAGATATAATTTTAATAAATACTGATTAAATTTTATATTCCAAACCATCGTACATACATTTAACTCGCATGAAAACTTATAAACACTTTTTTATTACATAGATATTTTATTCTATTAATATACTTATTTACGATATGTTATATTCCTTCATAAGAGGATTTGGTGGGAAGTGGGTCATGGGAGCCCTTTGTCTATTACTATTTGATGGATGTCTATTCATCTTCCAAACTTTTTTTTCATTGATATAGTATTTTATACGATTCATCCTCCTTGACATGAGATGTTTTAGGTATAATCCTATTGGGTATTTTTTCATACTCCCCATATTTTTATTAGGTATATATTTATTGTATCACAATTTTTGGATTTTTTGTACCGTATAATCTAGAGTTTTAGCCTTGTAATTTTTTAATTCCCATTTATAATGTTAATGATTTTACCAAGGACTTATTCACTAACAAGATTATATTATTATTTTTAAGACACATCATGAATTGATGAAACTGTATAGTTGTATTTTGATATTAAGAAATAGAATTTGGTGGATGAGGTGTAGTTATTTTTTAACACGTGGGAAATTCCTCATGTGAAATGGTTTTTTCACGCTTGGTGTTCATATCTTCCCAAGGACCTATTATGGGTGTAATTTTGTCTTCAATCTTGATAAAGATCCACTAATCATATACTCTATGATATGGTGTTATAAATAATTAATGTACACAAATACCATGATTCCAAATAAATAACCTATAACTACATACATTATTTTACATGACATTTTATATTATAACAAAATAGAAGAACACTCCTAAAATATAACAATTTTGTGTCTTTGTGGATTTTTATATAATCATATTATTATTTATAATAAATTTTGTTTCATTCTCAAAATTTCTAAACACTTGAATGTCTCTAAGATATATCCATGCATAAGTAATCCAATGGAAAACGAAAATTAGAGGGAATGAGTGAAGTCGAAATCTCAATAGGGGAAAAAATCATTGTTGTATAAATATTTTATCATTAGATAATAAATAAGTGAGGAACAAGAACATGAGATAAATGGATTGATTAATAAAACAAGATAACTGAATCACAAAAAGTGATCATCAGTTATGATGACATAATAATCTTTCATGATGTGGAATCTAGTCAAATATGATATTTAAATAATAACATATACTGTGGAATAAAAATATGTAACTAGAAAACAAAAATAATAAAACATGGTGACATAAAATAAAAACATCACATTTCATAAGAATTTATTATATGAATGTGGAATATACATAAGCATTGGCTATTATAAGCATAATATATGTTAACAACTAATGTCTATTGAAACAATATATTAGGCTAACCACCTATGTCTTGTAACATAGTCCTAAAGAATCTTGGATTATTGGGGTAAGCTGAGGTGTCTTGGGGCTGGAGAGATCTAATGAAGTTAATTGATAAAGGTGTAATTTTGAGTTAAATCTCAAAGTAGACATAGCCACTTTAGAATTGATATTAACATATAGGGACAAGAACTCATTGAAACATAATTATATCATTCAATGTAGAGAATAGACCACTTCCACATTAAAATTTTTATATGGAATATTTTTTAATATAATTCATTATTTATTTATGATGGCGTGTTCATGTTGTATTCATTGAAAAAATTCTCACTAATGAATTTGAATCTGATTATAATTGAATTAAAATTAAAAATGATGTCTTTTTAGTTGATGTTCATCACGTTATGGAGGATGCAATTTTACCATGATGAAGTTGAATCAGAGGATAAATTTACTCATAAGAAAAATTCATTCCATAATGTATGTGTATTTAACCTAGATGTTTTTCATAATTTTTTAAGGAAACAATTTTATATCTAAATGGATAGGATCTAAGAATATAGCACATTTTAAGCTAAGAGTGTTTAATTAAATAATATTTTATTTCATGAACCAACCCACCAATATATTATATCATGATTCAATATAAATTTCCATGAAAAATCAGTGATTTATTTGAGTTTCGAAATTAAAAGGTTCATATTATGATCATGATTCCCACATCACATTATCATGAAATTAATTCAAATTACTTTGAAAAAATATAAAGATATATATTTAAAAACAATAATATCTATCCATCATTATGAAACACTCATCATCTCATCATAAAACATGATATGTATATTAATATTAGGATTTTCATTCAAGTGTTTGAGTGTAATAAAGGAATATTTTTAGTAATCTCGCCTTACATAGAAGTGGGTATTTTAGAATATTTTGTAGCTAATATTCTACTGAAAAAGTATTTACACTTGTTCAAAATTTCATAGGAACATAATGTTGTCCAAGAGTATTTATTGACTAGTTGATGCTCATATTGAATTCTTATAAAATTGGTTTACAACCATATCCCTTCTCTATTTCTAATTCTAGTTGATATTAAGATAATAATTTTTAATGTGGTATTACAACACTTATAGTCCATGGATTAGATAATTGATAAAATGATTTAGTGTCCCTTAAAAACCTTTTATAAAGTGTGTTTGTTTCACAATATATCTCTCATAATCTCATTGTTTTTTTAAGAATCCAATCAAATTAATTTGTAAAGGTAAAATTATATTAATATATGGTGTTTTTGTTACCACTGATTCACCACTCTCAGTTTTGGTCAAGAATCACATGGCCTATTATATGGAATCAAATAATAATTAATGTGTTTTTGTGTATTTTCCAATTAATAAGTGTTTTTTCTATTTATAAAAAATTTCAAATAAAATAGTACAATGGAAAACAAGAACTCAATAAATAAAAAATTAGTCACCATATTTAGTGGAAAGGGATTCTATTAATAGAAGGAGGAGATGGTTTTATATATCCATTATCAATATATTTATGAAGTTGGTATAATGTTTAATTTATTTAAAAAATTAACACATAAGAAAATAGGAGATCGTGTAATGTGTTATTTTCATCTCTATTAGAGAAGGATTTGAGAATCTTGATGGCTATATAAACAAGTGATTGATATTTTGAAAAAATAAGATGATACATATGAGAGAGATAATGACTCACGGTTTTAAATATTTTAGGATTGATTTTTTGATATTCTAATGAGTGAAAATTAATTTATGGAAAGGTTCTTCATTTTAGTGATGAATTTTGTTAACTTGAATCCATGTTATAGTTAAATTCTTGAGGATTCAAAAATAATAAAAACTAATGAAAAGTATTTTCCTATGTAATTTGGAGGAGAATATTCACCTCATAGAGATCAAGAATTGGATGACTGGACCATTTTTGATCTCAAAAATGTCATGAAATACTATGAGGGAAAAAGCGTACTATCCATAATTATAAAATGAAAATCCAAAAAGGGCATAAAATTTAACGATTCAAATGTTCTAAATCTTTTTGTGACCAAGATATCCACACTAATGAAACTAGTTCCAAAGGCGATGCCATATATTTTTGGTAAATTAAAACCACTATTTTCAAAAGTCATATAATGATGGAGAGTTAAAATTTGGATATGCTCCCTTTTAAATGTATAATGGTTGGAGTCAATAGAAACTTTATATCGAGTTTCCCTTAAATTAATGGATAATAATAAAATGATGTACTATTTTATAGATCACCAAGGAGAATAAAATTAGAAAGTGGTATCAATTGAAAATTTTTCAATGTAAAATGAAATTATGGTTATTTAAACAACATTTATATTATCTCAAATTATGATGTCACGTCTTATTATTAGGAATGTCAAAAGTAAAAAATAATACTATAAGAAAGTAGGAATCAAATCAATCAAAGTGAAATCAAAATAGTCTAAGGATCATTTGAGTAACAAAGAAGAATATGGTATTCGTGAAGGGGAAAGTTGAGGTGAGGAGACAAAAATTGAATTATAATTATGTATAGATATTTTGATAAGTTTTAATGAAATATGGAACATGAAAATGTGATAAATACATGTGGAATAATGAATGAATCTCTTAATAAATACCAGGATAATTAAAATGTTAAAGAGATTAATGATGTGGAAGTATATTCCACCTTATTTATAGTTGAAGTTAATGAAATTACTGTATATTTAGATAATATTGTAGATATTAAAAATAAAATATTACTTTTATGAATAAGGCGGTGAATAATCTTGAGGTTATGTTGGTTTCTGTAGATAATTTCATAAAATAACAACCATTTTTTTAATTTTTTTTAAAAATGTTAGTGATAGTTTTAAATTGCCTGTAAATGATTTTGACAATACAAATAATCATTTTTAATGAAATATGATCCCATGAAATATTAAATTAGACACTCAATATTGAAACCTAAATGGTGTAATTTTTTATAAGAAAGGGTATACGGTTATTACATTACCAAAGAAAGATAAAACACTCATTTATATTCCTAGTTTTGGCCTCAATAATCATAAAGGTATTGAGGTGTGGTAGAAAAATAATTTAATATATAAGCCTAATGAAAAACATTAGGTGAAAAATCATTCATCATAGAAAAATAAATAAATATTGTTGTAGTATACTTCAAACTAGGAGGAAGGTCAATGATAATATTTTTATGAACCATATTTCAAATTAGGGATACCTATATTTGATGGAATATGCGATTATGTCAACATTTTGAGTCATAAAACCTATTTTTGGTAGAAAAATGTGTCACTCACTCGATTTAAGAGAGGTATAGAATTGAAGGTAATTCATATATAATTTCCTCTAGACTACTCAAGACAATATCCACCTAAAAAGGTATAATTGCATTAATTTATTGATTCTGTAGATGAAACTTTTGAGAGGTGTGATCAATAGTGAAAACATCCAATAAAATATCACTTTTATACCAAAATAATTAAAGTTAAATTTTAACATTTAATATATAAATATGTGGTGTGATCATGAAGAAAATTGGTGATTGAGACAACTAACAATGAATTTAATGTTTGAAAACACTAGATACATGATAAAAGATTCCCATTACACATGAATAAAGATAATAACTTAATCAAATATATCTAAATGTGTAATTAATAAATGTTTACTTTTAGGTGTGATGTATCGATTAGTATCTATAATTCCTAAAGCCAGAAAACTGGTGAGAAGAAATTCAAATCTAGAAATATTATCTCTGTTTACAAGATAAATAACAATCCTTCAATTGTTTCATTGATCTATGAAAATGAGAATAAGGTTACATTTTAAATGAATAGATGTGTCACAATGATATTGTAATATAAAATATCATCATTAATTTAAATTAGTCATGCATTATTTTTTTCATATTTTCATATATCAAAAAAGTGGGAACATGATCCTGTAGGAATAATATAATATTTTTTATAGGATACAAGGCCATTTCGAATAATAGTAAATGGATTATTTGTTCAAATATAGAGTTTTGATAAATCTAATAATGATGAATTGTGGAGGACTCGACGCTTGTGGCAAGTATCACAAAGGAGAAATTGTGAATATGAGTAATAAGGTGGTGTAGTTTATTAAAAAGAAACCTAACATGGTGACACACATAGATATATGTGGCCTAATGATCATAAAGTTAACATGATATGTTAGTTATTTCATTAATTTTAATTAATTATTTTTCTCATATAATTTATTTTTATTTTATATTAATGAAATCCCAAGCATTAGATATGTTTTAGAAAATTTTTTAATGTTCTGATAAAATGGGATGGATTATCAAAAGGTTTTGGTCTGAAAATAGATAGAAAACAAGAATGGGGACCTTGAATCACATAATGAGAAACAAATAATTATTAACAAATATAGTACTTTATACAGACTATAATTAAATAGTGTATCTAAGAAAATAAATGAGTTTTTGTGAATATGGTAAGCATCATGTTATTAAAGCAAGTCACTTTAAAGTAATTTTGAGGACAAGACACAACAATAATTATAAGTATTTTGAATTAGATATTACTTCAAATAAATTCAATGATTACATATTATGGGATAATGATTGGGAATAATCTAAACACAAAAATATTATTGGTTTTTAGCAACACAAGATACTTTATGATCAAAAGAATTTAATTTGGAATATTTGATGAATGATCCAAAGAGGGGATATTACATGGATGTACACCATAAAAATTATTTTTTGGGAATTAAATAACAGTTTGATAAAAGTATTGATAGCTATGACAATATTGTTGTGTAAATATAAAATTAATTACAAACATAATTTCCTATGGATGACGAGATAGAATTATATCATGGAGATATTATTAGGAAACATGTGGTTAAAATAAATATATTGAAAATTTTCTCTGATGTTGATTATGAAATTTTCAATGATATGGATGTCCCAGAGTAAGGTGGATCTAACATTCAATGTTATAGTAGACACATTGATCTTGAAAACATCCCCAGAGTTCATAGAATAGTTGATAAAACATAGAGATGTAATAAACCAACTAATATACTCTGGTACCTTAATACGAAATCTGATCCTGACATAGGCCTAAGAGAATTCCCGATCCCTATGGGTTGGAGACTACCACCAGACATAATACAAGTTAGGTTGGAATGGTTTTTTCAGCTTAAAATAGAGAAAATAAAAACAAGTCAGTATGATCCTAATTTAAATATATAGGGAGAAAATCACCAGAAGTAAAATAGGAATAAATAATGCAATGTAAATCATTAAATAAATAGAAAATAGAAGGAGAAACAACCCAAGCCCCAATAAGACACAACTCTCCAAGCCCCAAAGATGAACAATAAGAACAAACTCCATGTGGTAATTTACCCTTTTTTGATCATGTAAGGAGATAATATACGCACACGATAAGGCATAAGTATGGTGCGAGCTAAAAATACATAAGGGTATTAGTTTGGATTCTATAGGAATATTCTATAATGGGATAACCAAATAAATATTTAAATTAAAAAACGGTCCTAGAAGATTAATTGAATATTTAGAAAAATAAATCATTACATTTCAATTGATTAAAATATTTCAAACAATGGATTAATAAACATTGTATGTACAAAAATTTATATAATTTCACATGGATTGTGTAAATCAGCTAAAATCAAGAGAATATTTCAAAATAATCAAAAGAGGGTATCATGGTCTTCTTCCAAGACGTTGGATAGTTTCACGTTATGGGATCCTCAAACACTTGAATAAATGATCACAAAAATATATGTACACATATCCCCCATACACTAGTCAAAGATGACTCCTCACAATCCCATTAGGGATGATACATGTTCAATATATTTTTATATATTTAAAGCAACAATAGAGCGTTTTTCTAAACAACTACTACCCACCTAGAATTTCATGTTCTCTAATAGAAATAAATAAGGGGAAATTTATCTCAAAACTGTTCAAAATACCATGAAACCAATTTTATCCCATTTCTAAATTCCAATTTCTATTAAAAAAATAGTTTTTTGTTAATTGATAAACTTTAAAACCCAATGGGTTTTGTTAAAAAAATTAATCCATTTTACTGAAATAGTAATGTGAAATTAAATTTCAAAAATCAATTTCACATTTTAATTTCACAATTTCTATAAAATTGCCTCAATAACACCAATATTCAATGGAATTGGGGTGTTTCACCAAATTTAAGCCTAAGAAAAATAAATTCTCAATTTTATGTTCTTGGGGATATTTATAATATCATTGAATGAAATTATATTCAAGTCAATTAATTTATGTTTAAATAAATTTCAAAAATGTTAAACAGAATCACGTAATATAGTTCTCGGGATCACGTAACACAAATTCAGAAATGGGATTCGCCAATGAAGAACACCGACAATGGATATCAAGAATTAAACCTTATATTAGTGATTCCAAATAAAGGATATTAGATCCTCAAACAACATGGTGAATTATCAAACCCTAAGGAGGAGGGATGAAGAGAGTTGGAGGGAATGAACGAGGAATGAAAACATACCGAGAAAAGATTGAATAATGATTGTATAGCTACGGTCCATATTGTAAAGGGATTAGTGGATACAATATTATAAAACCACATGGTTTTTTGAATTATTTTTGTTGGAAATAATTGAATATTTTTTATATTGTTTCCATTTTACAAAACACTGAGTGCAGATTTTGTTATACAAAATCAGAATGTGTGTCTTTCATTATAAACAACACAAAGTAAATATTGGACTACAATCAACACTTATATTAGATTTTTGTATAAGAAACACTATGTTAGCCTTATATTACACACAATAACGAGTCCATTTGATATCTTTAGCTACATGGATGGCTGAGTTTTACTGAACTATAAGACACTATTAATATTATTATAGAAGAATTATTATATCTAAAACATATCCATTTGAATGTTTTTTTGAATATGTTTCCTAAAATTGTAAAAATATGATTTAATCATGTTTCTAAAATTAATCATTTTTTTATAAATTGGTATAATTTAATATATCTTCTATTTGAAAATAAAAAAATTACTTTTCTGTGTAAACTATTATTCTCATTACAAACAAAATTTTATCTAAATAAATTATACTGACAACTTTTGATTAATATTTTTGAAAAAAATTTATATATTATATATTCAATAAATATTTTCTAGACTCATCCAATATATTTTATATGTATAAAATAAGAAAAAATCGAACTAAATTACTAAAAGTGGTTTTTTTCTAAAAGATAATTCTACCTCCATTTAATGGAGATGCTATTTTTAAAAAAAATTACATTTTTTATTTTTTTGATAACAAAATAAATATAATATTTATAATAGTTAAATACAAATTTAACTTGGATAAAGTTTTGTTATATTTCTGATAAGTTAGATTTTTTGATGAATAGTGAAAATTATGAATTTTAATTCAAAACATCTTCTTCATCAAATTTATTTATATTGTTAAATTATATTTTAATTCTGATTTAAAGTATAATTATATCAATAATAAATAATTTAATCGAATTTATAAAATTTGAACTAATTTCACATTTAATTTTTACATAAAAACATTTCAATCATTAGGAATTTGTCACTTTAAAAATAAACTTTCACGACACCACCTTAGGATTAATTTTAAATTAATTTCTATCACCTATATGTTTTTAAATTTTAAAATTGGATAAAATATTAGGAATAAAAAATGAATAATGTTTAATAAGGACAATTTTTTTTGAAAAATATTAGTGAATACGATTAAAACTAATTACAATGATTAAGAGAATAACTCTCTTAAGAAAGGTCTAAACCTTATGCATAAGGAAATAAATGACCAAGAAACCTGTATAAAAGTCATTGGATGTTCATAGTTAATCTATATCCCCCCATGAACCATATTTGGTCCATTATTGGAGCCACATTACATGATAAAAACTTGGGTGTAATTTCCTTTTAAAAAATTTACAAGAATGTAACTCCTCATCCACTATGAAAAGGCAATCACCCTCTCACTTATTCACACATCCCAATCCCTTTGGATCATCTAACCTCTACCACAATATCCTAAAAAATCCTTAAATTCATCTTATAAGACTCCATTTTGGAATAAATACATCAAAGGAATACCTCTGGTGTAAAAAAAATAGTGTTACCCTCAGAAGAAGAGGTTTGAACCTATATAAAGAAAGTCAAGACTTAAGGTAAGAGTCTTCTAATATGGATTTTTGTATCTATTAGATAAATTCTTTATTCACCATTTATTTATTTTATCTGAAATATATAATTACCAATAATGTATTTTATTATTCCTATAAATAAATTTATGGGTATTTACTTATCTATTTTATGATCTTTCATTCATGGGGTTTATGGTTCAAAAGTTACCAAATCAGTAAATTAATTTTTTATCAGGTTTCCTTCATTGAGATATATACCATTTTAAGAACCTATATTTTTTTGGGTGAATATACATTTCATTTAAAATTTATATCATGAATCTTATTCTTTTATGCGATTTTGAGATTCATGTAATGTTATTCTCCCATGTAGAGTACATATCAATGTTACCAAAGTTGTAATAGTTCATTGCTACAATATGATCACTATACAAGATTTTATATGATTATTCTTCCATTGATGATATATTTTGATACATATCTCAGGAACACTCATTAATTTTTTTATCCTCTAGTTATCCATGATATGTTCGTGTATTAGTACCATTTACAATATTTTTGACATAAGATAATTATGTAAATATTTTTATAAGTATCCAATTTTATTTCTTCATTTGGTTGAAAATATATCTTCTTTCCAAACCATGTTTCATAAATTATATTTTAAAATGATTCAATATTGTTATTTGATGTTTAAATTACATTTTACCCGTTTTTTACCTTTTTATAAGAATTTTTTAAATTCAATATTCTTGACAGTTTCTAATCAATGCACTTTTCTAACCATTTTTAGGTGAAAACGAAATATTCAGCATGTGTGGACATACCCACCGTTATGACCGTTATTTACTTGATGTTTCATTTGTAATTTTACAAGTACATTTTTAATGAAAATGATTCATAATATTCTAGAAATATTTTGATTTTAAGGTTATTTTCAATGAATAATGGTTTCAAAAATATTTTATGTTTAAAAATTATTTTATGACATTTTTAAAGATTCTGTTAGATATTTTCAAAGAATTATTTTCAATGAAAATGATTAAGTGATTGAAAACATTTATTATTATATTTCAAAACCATTTTTTTGAAAATGGGTTTTCAAAATATTTTAAACCTTATTTTAATGTTTTCAAATTATTTTCATAGAAAAAGGATTTAAAAATGTGTTCATGATATCTATATTAGTTTTAAAGGTGTATTTAAATAAAAATATTTTCAATATATAATCATTTTTCCTTTATATGTTTTTAAATCTATTTAAAAAAAATATTTTCCCATATTCATTATGCTTTAAAAAAAATTCAATGCAAAAAGTTTATTTTCCTCAATAAATTTTCTAAATGAAATTTTAAAGCCATCATCATAAGAAATGTATTATTCTTATGGATTTATAAATAAATAATCTCAATGAAAATATATTTTTAACAAAAAAAGTTTCAAGTATATATTAAAAATCCTTCTCTATATTAGATGAAATTCTTAGTTATTACTTATTATTTAATAGGGATATTATCCATGAATACCATTTATCCTAATTCATGAATGGGTTATGTTTTGATGGAATGATTTTTTGACACTCGTATCTCTTCCACGGGTTTTATTCTTTTGAATTCCTCTTCTTTTCATGGGGTATGATATGATGAAATGATTATGGGACCTATCACTTTTCCTTATGTATTGATATGATGAAATGTTTATACCCATTTGATTTCATGGATTATGATATGATTATTGAATATAATATTGTGGAATATATATATATATATACATATATGATTTTTTAGGTGATTGGTAGGACCAATATCTCCCTCTGAATCATTGGGAATTGATAGATGACTCATGAGTAGAAATTCTATTCATGATCCTGGTAATATTTTCACAATGTTATGAATGGACCTGATTACATGTTCACAAAGTTAGTCATGGAAAATGTTGCATATCCATTACTATATGCATGGAACTAATTTCATGTTCACAATGTTATGAGTAAAACATACTACATGTTTACAATGTTATGCATGATCCTAATCACTTGCTAAAAATATTATGAATGAACCTTTTTTCATTTCCATAATTTTTTTGGGAACCTTATTACTTGTTCACAATGTTATTCATAGACATGATTACATGTAAAAAAATTTATGCATTAACCTGTTATCTTGTCCATAAGTTTATTTTAGGGTTTATTTCCAATCTTTAATATAATTATTGAATCTATTTCAACTTATTCATGTTCACAATGTTATAAGATGAGATGTATGACACAAATTCCATGTTTTATTCCTATTCTATGCTTTAGAATATTATTCATTTGATTCCCTTACAATTCATGCCTTATAAACATCCAATATTTCTGCCATGATTTGTGATTATGATCATTAAAATACAGTGTATGTTCTTATATTGTTATATCAAATTTTCAAACCCTTATGATCGTGTTTATGCCTATATATCTAAAATTTACCATTACTAAGCATTTGAGATCCCTCCTTTATTATGATTCCTTTCCCTAGGTTATGTATAATGATTTTATGTATATGTACAAAAGTCGAAGATATTTGAGGGAAACATTGAAGATATTTCACCAAGTTATAAGATTTTGTTCCAAGTTTCTAAAGACTTTAAACCATTATAATCTTCTAGTATGTAGTTTTTTAATGTGATGAATATTCATCTAAAAGATTTTTATATGCATGTATGTTAATACTATATCTCTATAGTTGGTATCAAATAAAACATTTAGTCAACATTTGGAAACTAGGATGAGAAAACATTAGTGATATCCCTCGGTATATCTATAAGGATATGACTAGGGATATCTTTATAGATAATAATAAGGTTCATAGATTTAAAAATAGGTGTCGTGATTTTGTAATCTAATAATTTATTATCATGATTATGTGTTTTTGTACATTGATAATTGTTTCTCCAAATGTGCTTTATAGTCTTAATAAATAATTGTAACTAGAAGTAATAGGGTTAATATTGATTTTTTTTCAAATGGGGAGAGAATGGGCATAATAAAAATCGATGTTCTAAGTGAAAATATCATGAAGAGAATCACCAAGGTGGTTTGAGTATTGGTTATACTACTTAATATAAAGAGACCTCAAATGACATGTGAAAGGTAATGGATTTTCTAGCAGTATTATTTACATTAAAAGTATCAAGTATGATGAGATTGATGTTGTGTAACATTATGAAATGATTGACATTTCATATTATATGAAATAGGTGTTAAGGAATAAGGAAAGTAATCCTGATTAATGGATTAAGAATAAATTTGGATGATTGAAGTGTATGTGTTTTACAATTAAATGATTATATTATAGAAATCCAATAGTATATAGGGTTTGTTTGTGTATGTTTTTCTTTAAATATTTTCAATAATGTAATAAATTATTCTTATGAACTAGGAAACTGATATTATAGAATGGTGTAATTAAGGTTAGGTAACCCATTACATTTTCTTGAGGATGAGAAAAGGAAAATTTAGATGGGAAAATAGATGATGATATGTATAAAGTAAATTGGATTTTATTTATAACCTAAAAATGTATAGAGTATTGGATGACAAAGTGGATTATTCTATCATGGATAATGTTCACCACTTTTTAGATTCAGGTAATACATCCAATAATCTTTGGAATAAGAAATCGGTGATGATTTCAATAAGTTTCCATGATAATTCAAGTTATTTCCATTTTTCAAGAGAATACACAATAAATATAATTATATATTTGGAAATTTACAACCATGAGATTCCATATGATATACAAGGGATCAATTAATAAGATATTTTAGTTACCATATTTCTAGTGTTTAGGAATTTCATATTTTAGAAGGGTTATATGGGGAACCATTAATGGAATGGTTTATGTTAATCTTTCTATGAGGTTTTATGGTTTAAAGTATTATATCGTCAGATTAGGATTTATGCATATTGGATAATTTTTTATGATCGTTTTTTATGAAAAATGCTAATGGAATGACTATAATTCTATGTATGGATCTCATGAACTAATAACTCATTCAAAAGGAAAATTTCACCTTTAGTTTGTGGAATAAGATATGAGGTGGATATTTATCAAGGAATAATAAAGGATGAGATTTTTCTGAAATCTAGTAAGTACAAATTCTCATGAAAATTATTCAACTTTAGGATAATGGAATTGAAATAATTTTTTTTTCTGATTTCATCATTTTTTATGATTTCAATGACCTCTTTCATGCATCTTTAGTTTATGGTTTTGTGATTTTTAACTTTCAATGGATCACATACTTGCTTATGAGTAGTTATGTTTTTACATCACTATGATTTCTTACTCTTTTAATCAATTTATATATTTCACTTCCCTCCTATGTTCTCTTATCTGAAAACGTAGTTAAAGGTCTCTTTTGGTAACCCTAATGTTTCCAACATTATTTTTTCAATGAAGTTTTAGTATTCATTTTGACGATGTGGGTTTCTATGAAGAGATTTCATGTTTAAAACCAATGACAAAACAAAATAATTTTGGTGGATAAATTCAATTAAATAGTGGTATAATGTGACACACTGATATTTTTTTAATTATTCATTATCAAATTAATTTAATCTGGTTGTTTTTTTTTCATTTCACACAAAACTAAATATTGCTTTTGTTATATTAAAGTACTAATTGTGGAATGCATTATATGAATCACCTAGTAAATAATGCACTAAAATCATAACATAGATTATCTTTTAGTATTAAAAAAATGTGTTTGGCTTGTATGACACACAATAGTGAGTCCCTTCAACATTTTGAATTACATGCAAGGTGGAGTTTTAATGAACTAAAAGATACAATTTATATTAGTATAAAAATATTTTTATTGATTGAACATAGACATTGGAATGGTAGTTTTTAATAAGATGGACTATGTTTTGAAAATATTATTTAAAAATGATTATAAATTGAATCACTTGGATATCAATTAGTGTACGTCAATATATAAACTATTTTAAAATAAAGAAGGAAATTTTCTATGAAATCTATTTTTTGTGTACAAACAAAATTTTATCTTAATAAATTAAAAAAACCACTTTTGATTAATGTTTTTAACAAAATTTATATATTATATATATATAAATATTTTTTATACTCATCCAATAAATTTTATAGTTATAAGATAATAACAAATGTGATTTTATGATTAAAAGATTTATTTTTTGAAATGTAGTTTTTCTGGATTTTAATGGTGAACCAATTTTAAATACAATTTTTGACTTCATTATATTTTTTATTTAGAAGAATAATATAAATTTATGAATATGGAATATAATAATTTAATTTGGATAAATTCTTTGTATTTTTTTAGGAAGGTTCATTTTTTGATAAATAGTGAAAAATTCAGAATTTTATTTCAAAATATATTTTTGATATAATTTATTTATATAGTAAAATTATATCTTTATTTGGTTTTAAATCCTAATTACAATAATTATACATAAATTAATCCAATTTAGTTCATTAAAACCAATTTCTAAATAAAATTTTTCATAAAACATAATATTTGGACTTTTTGGTTTAAAAACTGGCATTCACGACACTTCTAAGAGATTAATTTTAAATTAATTTTTGCAACTTCTTTGTTGTGAATTTTGGGAAATGAATTATAAATTTTTAATAAAAATAATTTATAATTAATAATATGTTCAAATTAGTTTTTTACCAAAAATATTTGTGAAAATAATTAAGATTAATTATAATGATTAAGATATGTATATGCATATAAAGGATTAAACCTTAAAAATAAGGTCCAAAAAAACATAAAAACTTATTAAATATTAATTTTATGTTAATATTTAGACCATATAATACCTTGGATTAAATTTGGACCATTATTGGAGCCACTTGATGTGGAAAAACTATTATGAAATTCCCTTTTAAAAAACTTATTGGAATTCCACTCCTCAACTATAAAATGGATCTCAAACCCCCACCCCCCACTTATTCACACCTCTCAATCCCTTTGGCTCGACCAAAATCTAAAAAAATATCCTCCCAAAATTCACACCTTCATCCTAGAATGAAACATTTGGGTAGAAAGACATCTATGGTATCCTGTTGGTGCAATCTATAACAAGTTTTCCAAAGAAGGTCCGGTTTGAACAAGTACAAATAAAGACAATGTTTATGGTAAGAGTTTTCTCATTTCACATTTTATATTTATGAGATACAAGAGTTATTCACTAACAATTTAATTTTCATG
Source organism: Viscum album (assembly GCA_963277665.1). Lineage (NCBI taxonomy): Eukaryota > Viridiplantae > Streptophyta > Magnoliopsida > Santalales > Viscaceae > Viscum > Viscum album. Next base: position 29,077,137 of record OY728137.1, on the reverse strand, counting down.
GTGTATATAATTCCCATGATTGTATTCAATCTTTCTTATAATTAAATTGACTCATATATAAAAATCCATTTGATGATATTTATTTCTTGGTGTTTATGGTATAAAAGATCGAAAATTGGAAACACAATTTTTGTCTCATGATTCCTTATATGAGACAAATTCAATTTTATTGAAATATATTTCATATGGGGTGTATATAGTACCTTATAACCTGATATATCAAGAATATATTTCTTTCACGATATTTTAAGCTTCATGTAATGTTATTCTCTCTAGTATTGTAAGAGTCAAAGGTATCAAAGTGGTAATAGTTTTTTTTAATTTTATCCTTTATCAGGATTCCATATGATTATGATTCCATTGATGAAATTTTATGATCCATATCTCAAAAACACTTGTTCAATTTCTCATCATATGGTTTTCTATGATATAATCATTTATTAGTACAAATTTTCTATTTTTTGGTACTTATGATAAATATGAAAATGTTATTACAAAAATATGATGTTATTTTACTTTTCAGTAAGAAATTTATGTTCATTAAATTTTATTTTCCATGAAATGTTTCAATTTTTTTATCCTATAATTTTTAAATGTTTTTTACTCACTTTTAAAACTTTTTATAATAATATTTTAAAAATAATATTCTTATCCTTTTCTAATCATCGATCTTTTCTAAACATTTAAGGAATAAAATAAATGATTAGAATATACAGACTATCCACCATCAAAAACATTATTTCCATTATGATTCTTATTTAATTTTACAATATTGATTTTTACTTAGTTTTTTCTAATATTCTGAAATTTTTTTTAAAGTCATTTTGAAATAAATAGTTTTTAAAAAGGTTTTACATTAAAAATAGTTTTAAATGATTTTCAAAGATTACTTTATAGGTTTTAAAAATGTTATTTTCAAATAAATGGACTTCAATGATTCAAAGTATTCATTATAAGTTTTTAAGATTATATTCCCAAAAAGGGTTTCCTAAATTATTTGAAGACCTTTTTTATATTTTCATATTAGTTTGAAAAAAAAATATTTTCAACATTTTCTCAGCATAGATTTATGAGTTTTCTGGGTGTTTCCATAGAAAATAGTATTCAAAATCATTTTAAATATTACTTTATAATTATTCCAAACTATATTGAAAATAAAAGAATTGATAAATATTTATGTTTTTAAACAGTGTTTTCAAAGGGGAGAAATATATTCCTAAAAAATGTTGTAAATGAAATTTTGAATACTTATTTATAAGAAAAAGTTTTTTCTTATGGTTTTATAAAAAAAATTTAAAAAAATTTAATTTTTATTATTAAATGTTCTATGTGACCTTTCAAAATACATAACCACATATTATGACACAATTTTTTATATTTTATGAATTACTAGGGATATGATCTAATAGGTTATGAAATATTCATTCTCGAATGACTTATGTTTTGGTGGAATGATGTTTATGAAACTGGTATCTCTTCCATGGGTTATATGATTTTGAAACCTATTCTTTTTATAGGTTATACTTTGATGAAATTATTAATAGACCTATTTTTTCCCATAGGAAATGTTATGATGAAATGTTTATGCACATTTCATTTCATGGGTTATGATATGATGATTGTCTATAATATTGCGAAACTTGTATATTTTATTTTATTATGTGATTAGTGGGACATATATATCTCTCTAATTAATTTGGTAATGATGGATGACTTGTTAGTATAAATGTTATGTGTTAACCTAAATACATATTCACAAAGTTATTCATGAACTTGATTAAATGTTCACAATGTTATACATGGACATTTTTCATGTCCATAAGTTTTTGAGTGATCCTGATTAAATTTTCACAATGTTATGAGTGAACCTTATTACATGTGAAAAATGATATTCCTGAACCCAATGATATGTTAACAATGTTATTCATGGGTTTGGTTTCATGTACTATGTTAATGAATGGACCTCATTACATGTTCACAATGTTATTATTGAACCTGATTACATGTTTGAAATGTTATGCGTGGACCCAATTGGATGTCCATAAGTTTATGTGATGTCTCAATTTCACATCCATAAGTTAATTAGTGAACTTTTATCTACTTATACACGGTCACAATGTTATAAGTGTTAGATTTGGGAACCTAGAACCAACTATTTTTAATTTGATTACATGAATATTTGTTCTATTAAATATTAAATTTAACATCATATTATATATTGTACATTGTATTTCATGACATTAATATAATAATGTCCTATAGTATTTTTCACAATGAATAAATTCATAGTAGTTCCCTGCTATGATGAGAACCTCGAAGTGGTATGAAAATATTCTTAATATAATTTTGTGGTAAGATAATATACAATGATGTGACACATATTATATAGACTATCAGGTGAGATTACTTGTAAGCAGTTGATACTTCTTCTCATGATGTTCACAATTCGAAATCACCAAGATGAGAGATTATAAGAGCAGACCCACCAGTAGGACTCCATCATATTTTTGTGTCATCTAATATACATATCTACAATCAGGTGTAATTGTCCTTATACTTTAATATTATTGTTAATTCATTTCATGACTCACCCACATAGATTTCATAATGAAAACAGTCGTGCCAAATGATGATAGAAAGTAGGGTACATTTGGTGTATCATGAATAACATGTTATTAATGGATAAGTGAAGGAAGTATTTGTCCCTTAAATATATATGGAAGATTATATAATAGTACTTTGAATTAAATAAATCCTTCATCTTAAATTTCATGGCCATGGTGTAATGATGAGTTTATTTCAGATAGTCAAGGAATGACGTGTCGAGCATATAGGTTGATGAAACTATTATGAAACTTGCTAGAAGAGATATTGTGATAAAGGGATTATATTACACAGTGATTGTTCACATGTTTTTTCCTTCATTTAGAATTTATGTTCATTCTTATAGGTTCCTCGACATATTGCTAGTCTCTAATCTTGGACATTAGCAAGCTCGCCAAATGCCAACGGGAAATAATCCTAGAAGGTCACACACAAAGTGTTTCTGTGGGTTGATATTAAATTATATTTAAATATAATTCATGGAATAAATATTATTATCAAGACTAAGGAATAATTTTATTAATGTTATATTGATCACATAAATTAAATAAATATTTATTTTCAAGATTTTTTAAAAAACATATATATTTATTTTATTGAATATTTAATAAATATTTATTTACTAGTTTTGATTAATATATATATTTATGAGAATAAAATATTTATTTAGGTGTTTGATAAATGAAATAAGAGTTCAAATAGACTAATACCTTTTCTGATGAAAAAATAACTATTTTCATACAGATAAATATTATTTACCCAATTTTCGATGGTTGGAATACCACAATATAATAATATTATTGTTATTATATTGAAAGATATTTCATTAATTTTTATAATTATATTTAATGGATGTTATGAAATTATATTTTTAACTAAAATCTTAGCTCTATAAATAGACAGATTATTATATTGTTTAAAGCATTCGACACCAATTCCATGTTTATGAATAGAGAATTATTTCAAAAAATGAATCTCTATCAACTAACCGTTCTCCCTCCCTCTCAAGATTAAGAAATCCAAGAAAGAATTTCTCCACGACCAAGGAACAAGAGATCAATAATGGACAACAAAAGACATTCGATTCGCTATGCTAGCACCCAATAAATGAGTGACTTTTCTCAGAGACCATTGGAGCACTTGTGGATCCCCGCTAGAGGGATTCCACCCTTGGATCCTCAAAATAACAATTAAAGAAATCCATAAGGTCATATTCAGACACTCAACAATCATCAAAAAATAATTTTACAAATCCCTAGTTTTAATTGCTTCTTATATTAAAAAAATTAATTATTAATTTGATGTGAAAGATACTCACTCTTGGTTTTGAACTATGATTACTAAAATAAATTATGATATTTCTCCCTCCAACATAATACTTCCACTTTTCATGGAATAAATAATAAGCTGATATGAATTCCACAAATTCTATGTCTTATACATATGTATAGATTTCAGGGATTATTCTATTCATTCCCTTATTATTCATTCTTTCTTAACTGCCAACCGTTTTTCTATGATTCATTTTATTATCACTGATATATAGGTTATTATATTCTAATTTTTTATCACATTATCATACCCTTAAGATGATGTATATGTCTACATATCACACTTTTTTACCATTATTGAGCATATAAGATAAATCTTTTGTTATTTTTCAATTCCCCGAGTTATGAATAAAGGTTTTATGTAGTAGTAATAAAGGTTATGAATATTAATGGAATCATTTATGTTCTTCCTCCAAGTAAGAATATTTCATTCTAATTCTCTAAAAGACACTAAACAATTACATTCCTTGGGCATCTAATTTTTTAATTTGTAGAATATTCATCTATAACTTTTTAATATCTGTGTATGTTGAGAATGGTTGTCTAAAAAAATGGTTCCTTGAGAGACATATCAACCTTAAAAATATATCCTATTTTAGGATCTTGAATATCTCTAAAATGTGTTTAATGGAATTTTGTATCAATTTTTGGAATAAATAAATCCCATATGAGTGATTAGATAGAATGATTCACACGTTTTGTCAAACTATGTGACCTAACCATATTCCCATCTAATGGGGTGCATGTTTTTACAAACATTGTTCCAATCCTAAAAACCCACACTTCCTTGTTTTTTATGGTTTTCACTTGAAATTCGCACGGCTTGAGAGAACCATGTTACAATCGTGCATATGCCAAAATCCATCCATAATTTTAAAAATTCTTCACAAAAAAACCAGTGAAAAATACAAAATAATGAATGAAAAAAATTTGGGTTAAAAAGTACCTAGAAACAATGACATAATGTTACAACCTCCACATCATAGAAATTATGAATCCCCATAAATATTGTTAAGCATCTTCCTTGTCAAAAAAGTGGCCACTACATTCTATTTAGTGAATCCATCTTATAAGTATCATAGGTATTAGAACCTATCTTCTATATAACTCGAGCTGAAGGAATATTCCTCCAGCAAAGCACCTTAGTTTTAGAATAAAAAATACAGACTTGATTCTTGATCATGGATAAATTAGGCTTGACATCAGGATCACTCATTCTCATAACATGACATGGATCAGAAAGATACATTCATAGTTTTAATACTAGGTATACATAATGTATTGATTTCAAATATAGAGGAAGAGATAAATGGTAATCCACTTTACTCACCTTCTCAATGACCTCAAAAGGTCCAACACAATTGGATCATGTTTCTATTTCCTCCCACGACATTGATGACCCAAACGAGGTGAAAAATTCCATAAGACCTTGAAACCAAATAAAAAATAAAATGGTCTACAATGATGATCAATATATGACTTATATCATCTCTATTCAATCAAAATTATTTGATGATTAAATTTAATCTTAGTTATCATCACTTAATCCATTCTCAGTCCAACTAAATTTCAATGATATGCAACCAAAAAAATTATATTAGAAAGTCCAACCATAAAAGGCCTCAGAAGGATACTTTTTTATCAAAGAATAATAACTATTGTAATAATAAGACTCATCCATCCCAAAGTGTTCATCCCAATCCCCACCAAATTCACGAACTTAACCACAAAGCATATCCCCAATAATCTATATATCTCTTTCTATCGGGCCATCTGAATATATATGGTATGCCATACCCAAATGAAAAATTGTTCCTAGTTCCTCCTAGAGGCCTCTACAAAATCAATATGTAAGTTGAAGATCTTTTTTAAAGACTGTAATAGATGGAACATTGTGAAAATTAAAAACCCCTTTCATGTATAGCTTTTCCATCTCCTCAACTTTGGTTGTGTCTTGAATGGGTATAATGTGAGATGATCTGGTTAGCCAATAAATCAGAACCCATCTCACATTCTTGGTTCCATGGGTATATATTACCTCCCCCCTAAAAAAATAAATAGATATCACATACCACTTTGATGTTAGAACAAGACACAATAATCATCACCACATGTCATAGAACCTCTTCCAAATTCTTTGTTGCACTGACAACTAGGATTTTTGGCATTCCACCATTAAATATTTGTTGATAGATAAAAGTACTATTAAATGATTTTGATGACATTGAGTTTCCTACATGGATAAATACCACTCAATAATGTTCTCCATAAAATAAATAGTATGTCTAATTCTATAAAACTAATAATCATGTTTATTTCTAGATGAATTGTCTCTATAAGAGTGAATGTAAATTGAACACTGGACATGGAAACCTAAAACCCAGATTCTTATACTCCTATATGAATTTGTGAAATAATATTCATCAAGTTCCACTCATTTTATTATTTTCACATAGCCAAGGTTCAAAGGTTCCTACATAAAGAATCAGAGAATACTTTCCCTTTCTGTTGTGTATAAGCAATGTCAGATTCAAATTATTACTGGTATTCCACCCAAGTCCTCAAGTGAAGATTATAATATTTTATTTATAAGATATAATTGATTCTCTTTTTGTTATAATTCATGGTATATATTTCTTATAAAAGTTAATTCCACAAATTCTTATGTTCATGAATAAAAAATTCAAATTTCAGGTCTTGGGTCGAGTAATTATTCTCATGCGGCATAAGATTCCAAGAGACATGTATATGAAATGATCACTTACCATAAGAACACTTTCCGAAATTGAACTTGATTCACCATAGAAGACCACATAGACCTTAACGTCTTCTGGAAATGTCAACATTGGCATAGTAGTAAAAATTTATTTTAGTGGAATAAAAAACTCTAACACCTTTCTACCGAAAAAAACATTACTCATATCCATGTCAGGGAAGTAATTAGAGAAACAAACTTTGATAATTCCTTTACAATGTGACAATAATATCTTGTTAAACAAAATAATATCATATTCTCAAAAACATTTGGTGGTTTCTACCATTTCATAACATCTTTAAGCTTTTCAGGATCAATGGAAACACCATGTTCTAACCCCATGTGTCCCAAGAACTTCACTATACAAAACCATAAATTTCATTTCAATAGCTTGGAATAATGTTAGTTATTTCTCAATAACTCCAAGACTACTCTCATATAAGGTACATGATCATCATTATATAGAGACTAAATAAGAGTTTCATCCATAAATACCACCACAGAAGTACTAAAATACTCATGTAATATTGTGTTCATTAAATCCATAAAAACTAATGGAGAACTAGTTAAGGAAAATGGAATGAAAATGTATCATTATGGATGTACCTACTTTGAAAGGATGTTTTCAAAATGTCAGAATCTTTTATTCTTATCTTAGGGTAACCAGATCAAAACAAAATATCTGAGTACCAATTTTACCCTTTCAACTATTGAAATAGATCTTCAATCCATTGAAAAAAATATATGTTCTTTATTGTAACTCTATTTACTTTTTAATAATCCCAAAAAGGTGAAATGACCCATAAGACTTAATTTCAAAGAGAATAGGCACCACCCAAGGGGACACACTCAGGTGTATGAGTCCTTTTTCTAAAATATCATCCCAGTGAGTCATCAAATCATCTATTTCTGTGTTTTCCATGCAGTAAGATGGAATAGATTATTGTTGAGTACCAGTAACTAAATTGAATGAATAATAAACCTCCTATATCGGTAGAAAACCAGATAAGTGAGAAATAAAATGTTATGAAATAACTGAAAAATGGAGGGAGATCACTACTTAAGGATTCATGATCCTGGTCAAAAGTGAACACTAATATTACAATAACTAACTCAGGATAAGAAACTAAATCTCTAATAAAGAGAACAACATTAAAGGAAAAAAGAAACCTTTCTCTCACTTTGTATTGAGGGGTGTAGTAATATCCCTCAAAAATGATAAAATCGCTTTTGAAGGATTAAAAAGTTTTAAATTATGAGTTGAAATGAATGAATAAGATGAACATGTATAAAAAAATGGTCACTAAAGATGATGTAATAGTTATGGTGTCTCTCACAATCATTGGACCCATATCTGCTTCCTCGAGATACTCTTCCACTACATGAAGAAGCGTTGTTATAGACTCCAATTGTTGAATCCCCTTAGTTCATGAAAAATTTTATTGCACATAAATACCTTTAAGCAAAAATTATCTTATTCTACCGTTTAGAGAGGAATATACATGGAAAAACATTTTTATGTAACCTTAGCGTCCACTAGAGCCCCAAACCATGGGTGCCTCAGTGGAAACATATTTATAGTGTCATGGTTTTCCACACTGAAAATAAATTAAATGGACTCCTCTAGGATATGCAAGAGTTAAATATAAACACATATACTAAGAACCAACATGAAAATCATCATGCTTCTTATTCGCTTTATAATAATTCCCAAAAATTCCACTTGGATAAAAATGAACACTTTTCAACACTAACATACCTGCTAGGTCAATTTCAACAATCAACACTTTATCCAACACATTATAATAAGTTAGTAGATTCAAAAAGAAACCCTATGAATAACTATCAGATATAAATACCAACTAGAAAATCCATGTCTTCATATTATAATTATACATAATATCATGTGAAAACTTCATAATATTAGTAAAACTTCTTGTATATTCTATCCTGGTACTGTCTCCCTGCTCTTGTTTAAAAAACTGAATAGCCATAGACAAAACCATCATCTCTGGGTAGAACAAGTTAGTGAAATGTTCATTAATGTATTTAGACTCTATTCCATCATGCTTCTTCTCATTAAATTTTTTTCCCACCATCTCCTTCTATGTCCCTATATCTTGAAGGTGGCACATTTTATCTTTTTATAAGTAATATGCAAGAACTCAAATAAAATCTTGATATTTCTCAACCAAAATTATCCCGTTGATGATCATTAGATCCTTGGAAAACTGGTGTATTTTGGGGAAGAAACACTTGATAATTAATCCTAATCCCATCCCTCTATTGTTAAACAACTCGATCCTAAATAAGAATGGGTGTATGTTCCTATCCTAGACATTGGATAACACACACAATAACATATATATAATTCTAGTACATGGGAGGATCATCATATGTTGGTTCATTAGTAGCATCCACTTAGATCTAATTCAGATGTCTTATCATAGTAATTATCCTACCCAACATCATCATAAAACATTGAATTCATCAAAAAGGTTACATAGAAAAACACTAAAATAAGAGAAATTTGGTAAATGAATCCCAATAGGCAGATAAACTAGATTTGGATTTCAATCTATCGAAAAAAGCATGGAAAATATGAGACCTAATACTAAATATTCCTTAACAAAATCACCCAAGGTGAGTTAAGGATAATTATGGTGTGAGATATTAAGTAAATCAGTCATAACTACCTCTAAACACTGACATAATTACACAATTTCATTCTGACATCAAGGAATTATTCAAAACATTCACAATTTAAACCACTTTTTCATTATCCAGCTCCCATACCCTAGTACCTTGATAACTGATATGATTCCAACATAGACCAGAATGTGTGTTGGATCCCCATATGTTAGTGTCTTGCACCTAGTATTATACAATATAATGTTAGAACAATTATCCCATATAACAAAAAATCATAAAAAAATTTGTATGATCAATAGAAAGATCCACATTGACAATAGTAACTGATGTCCAATAGTTTTAAACAACCCAAATTATATTATCAAAATACTAAAAAATAATAAGATTAACAACCTAATTCCAATTAAGACACGTCTATCCATGCCCCAAAAATCATCAATAAGAACAATCTCAATGTGATGCATTGCCCTTACTCGAACCTGGAAAGAGATAATCTACAAAAACCTCATGGAATAAGTTAGGTGTGAGCTAAAATTATAGTATGGAATTCACAAAGATTCAATATAAAGATTCCATATTTAATTACCCAAATAATGATTTTAATTTTAAGTAAAACAATCATTGATGTTCAAGAGAATATTTAAAAAAATCATGCCTCACATTTCAATTGATTGAAATATTTCAAAAAATACTCTAATAAATATATAATATAAATTTTTTGTATAAAAATTCATAAGTCCTATCTAAAAAAAGTTTATAGTCAATGACATATGTTATATTAATAAAAAACGAGCAATATAGTTATATTTTATGATGAGTTCTAGTTCAAGGATTTGGGATTCTCATACTCTTGAATAAGTGATCACTAAAATATGTTTACACACAACCCTCTATGTAACGCCCTGACCCCAGTTACCCAGAGTCGGTGCATTATTACATTACATTGGCAAGATCACAAGAAAGATCAAATCTCGAAAGACCGATTGGTTTAGTAGCCCTGGAAACACTAGATATATTCATAAGTTTTACATTACATCATAAAATGAAAAACTACTACAACAACATAATGTTTCCACAGTCCAGACTATAATCCCCTCATAATATCCCTGCAGGTCATTCATAACTTACATCTTCACATCCTGGGAAAAATAAAACATAGAAAAGGTGTGAGCTCAAATGCCCAGTAAGGATAACAATATAGCGGAACATTCATAAATAAGCATAATCATTTAAGGCACTGAATTACTAAAAAAAAGACTTTTAAAGTTGAACTTCAACATAGTATGCCAAAAGTAAAATGAAATAATGCCATTTACTTATTCACATGGATATTCTACTAATCGAATAATCACATGCAAAAATCAATAACCACTTTCATAATGTAGGAATGCATAATTCCAGACTATCATAACCACATAGTCAAGGCCTCGTGCCAAGACTACAAATAAGATTTTATCAAGGCCTTGTGCCAAGACACTAGTTTGTCTCATGAGACCTACCGATGCATCGAGGAGCTATAGCGGGCTCCACCCGTCACTTACTAAGTCCAATGCATTCCCATACGAAAAGGTTTAAACATAACATAAACATTCGTATTAAAACTAGCATACGAAATGTCAATAATTTCACCATAAACTATGAATGGTATAAAAATATCACATCCACAGTCAAACATATCAAAAAACCTTCAATACAATATAGAAGTTTTGTATCATAATAAATCAACTTCAAATAATCTTAAAATCCATCAAAGGATGTTGACATAGATGAAATCAAAATTCTTTTTAATGAAATATCTCCTTTTATTTAGAAATCATTTAAGATCCATATAAAATAAAACATTTTCATTGAAAATATTCTTATAAGCTTGTAAGTGAAGCTTTGATGATTTTATAACGGCGGAAAATAGCCGCACCCGCCGTATAAGTTAAAAAACATTCTTACCTTAATTCTGTCGAAAAGGTTAAAAATGACCTTGTTTTGAAAACGACGGAAAGATTCCTTCATAAACCTCTTATAAAAAGTCAAACAAGGGTATAAATGACTATAACCCATATTCTTGTAAATAATAAAAATGGTTTTAAATACATTTCTAAGAAACATGGATGTGGATGATAAAGAAATCCCAATAGATTATTACATATAAACAACCTCGGATAATGAAGAGATTGTGAAATAAACCCTTACCTTGTACTTTTCCTTTGTTGGGGTAGGTTAACCTCCTGTATAATGGTGAAATAATTTTTATTAAATTATACAAGAATCATATACATTAATATGATATCATATATGATCTTTTAACATTGCTTTATTAATAATATCTTAGTATTATCGTCGTTTCGGGTGATAATCGATTCGTTCTTCTTAAATGTTTGGTTATGTAAGACATGTTTGTAATGGATAGATTATATCTTATTCATAATCAGAATGATATTAACATTTTTTTTAATCCTAAAATGAGAATAAGACTTGAATGGATACAATGGAGAATGAATCTCATCGCGTTCGTGGAGACGGTAGTCCGTACGTACGCACGAGGGACGATATCATTCTTTTGATATTAAAATAATATATAAATGTATGGTATATTATATATACAGAATCATTAACATGTTATATTTATTATTTACATGAGTTAAACATCATTATTATACCCATCCAAATAATATTATATTGAATAACAATTACACCACGACGTGGAGACGGTAAGCCGTACGTACACACGAATGGTGACATGTTATTCAAAGGGTGGATAGAATACTGAATATGGTTGTACCATATTTACAATAACATAACAGTATATATATGATACTGGATTTATTATTTTAGAATGGTGACAACAATGGAAGAAGAAGTGGAAGAAGAAATGAACTTAGAAAAGGGTGGTGAAATCATTACCTCTTCTTCGGGTTCTTCCTTTTGATTTGATCAAAAGGGCTCCATTGGTTGGCTTTCTGATCAAACTAAGGCCCCTAGGTTGTAGTGAGGGAATTTGGGAGAGTATTTGGGCAGAGTTTGGCCGATCCAAAAGGCTTTTAAGGTGTGAAGAAATGAGAAGGAGGAGTTCCCTTTTATAAGAGGGATGAGGGGCACCTTTGGAAAAGCTAGAGATATTAGTTTATAATAAATTCATAATCGGTTTCCAATTGCTCCAAAGTTGACTATTCAAAGGTTAAGGTGGGGATAGGTCGAAAACCACTCAACCAATAGAATTTAGACAGGTTTGTGTACTTATATTAACCTTATCTTTAAGTATTAACTCTAAGTTAATTAGTTTCACTTTTACAACGTCTCTTTGTATTTTTATATAATATGGTTAATAAACATACTATATACATCCAAACGACCCCCAAGTGGTCCATTAATGATGAACCAATCATGATATAAGTCTCTTGGCCGAACCATAGATTTTTAGGAATTTAATATCAATTAATAATATAATATTTGTTTTAAGAACTCTTTTATGTCAATTTTGACACTATTCAATAGTTGATTTTTGTGAAACTCATAACAGATTGATTACTTAGAAAAAAGTCAATTAAATCAATCCTAATATATCATATTATCCTAGAAAATTAGTTTAATTCATTAAAAGTTTCATATTATAACCCTATGTAACAATTGTTTTGCTAAAAGATATATGCTTGTGTCATTTTTTTATTCATTTTAACTTAATTAAAATAAAGTGTCATTATCACTTACTAGTGGATCCATGGGGTCCCAAAATAGACACAAAGATGCCCATGGTCGACCATGTATCAACCAATAGGGTTAAGACACGTTTTAGGGTAATTTAGTATTATTATAATATTATTTGTTTAACCCTTATTTACCGGATTTACCCTTAACCATGGTAAATAAAATATTTACCGCAGTAATTATTCAAAATGTCTAAAAATAAAAGTTACCTATTTATACAATTTGAACATCCTGATTCCAAATATGGAATCCATTTTCATAAATTCAAAACACAGAAGTGGCAGAAATTAATTTAAAATTAATTCCTGCTGTCAAAACAACAAGCGTGTTTTTAAGAGATAATAACTATCAAAAGATTGACACTTGTTTATGTTCGGTTTAATTGTAAAATTATGTCCAATGAAAAACATTATATTAAATTGTAAAAATATATTATAAATATACTTTAAAACCACTCAAATTCATAATTTATCAATATTAATTATTTTGATTAAAAAATTTGTTTTTAATTAAAATTTAGTAATTTTCACTATTCATCAAAATATGAAAGTTATCCGAAAAGTACCAAAATTTCACCTTAGGATAAATTCGATATTCCGAATCCAGAAATGAAGTCCATTTTAAAATATAAAATATATATAATTTCGAAAAGTAGGTATTACTATTTATAAAGGCTAGTTTGATTGGTTGTGGTGTGTGTTAAAACTCAAGGTTGCGTACAACACGCGCTACTGTATTATTCAAAGAGAGCGTACCATGGAAGCTTGGGATGTTTAATTTTAAATTTTTGATGTCCCCATTTAGTCAAAAAGTTTAAAATGTTGTATTTAAAAAGGGTTCACTATTAAAAGTTGATAAAAGTGCAATACTGAAAATGAATTTGTTCTTGCATTATATCTAAGAAACTCATAATATGGATTCTAAAATTATAAGGATTATATAAAGTTTAAAATTTAGATAATACTATTCATAACCTCTTTTGAATGGATTTTTTTTTGTAAGCCATGGTGTGATTGAACTCGGTGTTGCGTGTAGTGCATGTTATTGAATTATTTTGAAGAAATAACACACTATGAAATCTTGGGGTGTTACATTCTCCCCTCCTTCAATAAATTGTGTCCTTGCAATTTGAAATTGTTCTTCGAAAATAAAAGGTTGAAAATAAAAAAATATCTTTGTGAGAGAACCCACATCGGAAATTGGGTTACTAAAATTTATTCTTAATATGAGGAAAAGAGAAATGAAAGGGTCAACACCAAATTATGATCTCGATCAGGAGAACATTGGTGGCAATTAGAGACATATAATTGGAGGAAAAACGTAAATATTTATAGGTATTGATTGAGGTCATCAATCAGAAACAAGTATAAAATTGAGTTCCTTAAACTCATAAATATATGATGATTTGAAATACCATCGGTTTGAAAAAACATAGGGTATTAGGATAACACATTTTTGACGTTTCAAAATATCTTAGTTGAAATCCCACATCGAAAAATGAATTAATGAGGCCTCTATTTAAAATAAAGAGTGGAATGTATGAAGATTACCGAAAATAACACATAATAGGGTTCCATGTAGGAAAATATGGATATGGAAGAGAAATCTAACCATCAATTATCTGATGGAGAGTGGTAGAGACCATGGCTATGAAAAGGGCAAAAATCTCAAAGCCATAAATTAGTGATGATTTAAGGTACCATCTAGGACAACATTTTTGTTCTATGTTTCTTTTATTAATGTAGGGGAATTTATTTATGAGATTGGCTAAGATCATAAGGAGATATACTTACTTTATAATTAGAGTTTTATCCATTAATAAATTTATACCACAAACTCATCTTTCACTCTAAAAGATAATAGAATGTAATTTTTTTTCTATTTATACTATTCATACAGGGTTCCAAAATAAATGAATTTATAATTCATCTACCAGATCTTTTAAAAAAACTACATTATTTAATCCAGGACATCTCGTGGGCCAGTGGTAGGTGATACACCCTTGTCGCCCTTCGGTTGCGGGTTCAAGTCTCGCAGCCTTGCCGGACGCGACGGGTTGCCACCCGACCTCCGGGTTGTCCTTTTATGGCAATCCAAAATAATCCAAACTAGAACAATCCAAAATACTTATGTCCAAACTCACAGTCCAACATTTATAAGGAAGGTAAACATAATGTAGATCCTTTTTACCCCGTAATAGCATATGAATACCTTCATCATGTATTCTTTTAATACACTGAAACATCCTGAATTACCATATTCCTTATTGATTAAATCCATTCTCCCTTATTCCATATAGAATGCTAGATATACTTCATCATTCCAAAAATGTTTTAAACCCCAACAATGATGGAATATACAAATCATTAATCAGTTCCAAGGTAGTCAAGAATATCCAATATAATTTTTCCAAAATAATCACGTATTATTCGAAAATCACTACATCGGTATTAGAACTATATTATGGTTTATCATTCTCTCACCCATATATTTTCCAAAAATTTATCCTGCTATTGAGTCACTTTTCTTTGTTCCACACAATCTCAAGTCCTTAATGAAATAGTACTGCAGTACAATCCTTATATACTCCATAATTATTATAACAAGTACATTGTTGATACAACACTCAATTGACATAATCAACATAAGAAATCTAATCATTCCTCTTCATCTGTGGTAGTATCATAACTTGATTATTATCCAATAGCATCATTTGCGTCATAGTCTGATGACTGGGACATAGGTTCGCGTAGTGTCCGAACTCCTTGCAAATGAAGCATTGTACATTTGAAACCATTTTCTTACCCTTGCAGTCACGTACTTTGTGCCCTTTTCCTCCACACTTATAACAAACTCCCATTCCTTTCAGGCAAGTTCCAGGGTGTTTCTTTCCACAGTTACCACATATGGGAAAATTCTTCTTTTCCCTCTTCCCTTTATCCATCTTTCTCTCTTCCATCCATTTCTTCTCTTGGTTCCCTTCAAAGCCATAGGACTCAGTAAACTCTTTACTTATCTTATCAACACGTGATATTATTTCTTCATATGATGATAATACATGGGAGACTATTTCTCTTATAAATTCTAGATTAAGACCATGAAAGATATGATCCTTCCTTCTCTTTGGATCATGTGCATTTCTGGAGTTCTCATTCCTTCTACTGGGCGCCATTTCTAAACAATGGCATACACTAGATCAGTTTATGAATCAAAATACATAATCCCATACTTATAAAACACTTAACATAAATTGAACTATTTATGTATATAATCCATAATCATAAAAATGTCTCCTTTGAGGATGTATATACTCATAAACCCTTCATAATGATTTGTAAAGAAAAATGAGAGTTATCCTAAGCATATCCCCCGAGAGTGTCGTAACCAAGAGTGCAGCAAGGCCCGTTGTCGTGCACCAGTTCCCGTTCGAGTCTAGCTCAAAGCGGTGTTTTCGGGTTTTACCCCTAGGTACATCTGTGCCAGAGCCGCCTCTACCTGCTCGTATCCAGACAGGGATGTATTTCTCGGGAAACTCACAAAATCTCTACAATACCAAAATTCTAGGAAGTTCTTCTATACTAATCCTCAAAGTTCATCTTAGGTCTACGTGCTCTAATCAGAGTTTATCTAAATCTAGCTTCCAAGGTTTGTACAAAACTTCCTCTGATACCAATTGTAATGCCCCGACCCCAGTTACCCAGAGTCGGTGCATTATTACATTACATTGGCATGATCACAAGAAAGATCAAATCTCAAAATACCGATTGGTTTAGTAGCCTTGGAAACACTAGATATATTCATAAGTTTAAATTACATCATAAAATGAAAAACTACTACAACAACATAATGTTTCCACAGTCCACACTATAATACCCTCATAATATCCCTACAGGTCATTCATAACTTACATCTTAACATCCTGGGAAAAATAAAACATAGAAAAGGGGTGAGCTCAAATACCCAGAAAGGATAACAATATAGCGGAACATTCAAAAATAAGCATAAACATTTAAGGCAATGAATTACTAAAACAAAAGCCTTTTAAACTTGAACTTCAACATAGTATGGAAAAAGTAAAATGAAATAATGCCATTTACTTATTCACATAGATATTCTACTAATCGAATAATCACATACAAAAATCAATAACCACTTTCATAATGTTGGAATTCATAATGCTAGACTATCATAACCACATAGTCAAGGCCTCGTGCCAAGACTACAAATAAGTTTTTGTCAAGGCCTTGTGCCAAGACACTAGTTTGTCTCATGAGAACTACCGATGAATCGAGGAGCTATAGCAGGCTCCACCCGTCACTTACTAAGTCCAATGCATTCCCATATGAAAAGGTTTAAACATAACATAAACATTCGTATTAAAACTAGCATACGAAATGTCAATAATTTCACTATAAACTATGAATGGTATAAAAATAGCACATCCACAGTCAAACATATCACAAAACCTTCAATACAATATAGAAGTTTTGTATCATAATAAATCAACATCAAATAATCTTAAAATCCATCAATGGATGTTGACATAGATGAAATCAAAATTCTTTTTAAAGAAATATCTCCTTTTATTTAGAAATCATTTAAGATCCATATAAAATAAAACATTTTCTTTGAAAATATTCTTATAAGCTTGTAAGGGAAGCTTTGAAGATTTTATAACGGCGGAAAATGGCCGCACCCGCCGTATAAGTTAAAAAAAACATTCTTACCTTAATTCTGTCAAAAAGGTTAAAAATGACCTTGTTTTGAAAACGACGGAAAGATTACTTCATAAACCTCTTATAAAAAGTCAAACAAGGGTATAAATGACTTTAACCCATATTCTTGTAAATAATAAAAATGTTTTTAAATACATTTCTAAGAAACATGGATGTGGATGATAAAGAAATCCCAGTAGATTATTACATATAAACAACCTCGGATAATGAAGAGATTGTGAAATAAACCCTTACCTTGTAATTTTCCTTTGTTGGGGTAGGTTAACCTCCTATATAATGGTGAAATAATTGTTATTAAATTATACAAGAATCATATACATTAATATGATATCATATATGATCTTTTAACATTGCTTTATTAATAATATCTGAGTATTATCGTCGTTTCGGGTGATAATCGATTCGTTCTTCTTAAATTTTTGGTTAAGTAAGACATGTTTGTAATGGATAGATTATATCTTATTCATAATCAGAATTATATTAACATTATTTTTAACCCAAAAATGTGAATAAGACTTGAATGGATACGATGGAGAATGAATCTCATCGCGTTCGTGGAGACGGTAGTCCGTACGTACGCACGAGCGACAATATCATTTTTTTGATATTAAAATAATATATAAATGGATGGTATATCATATATACAGAATCATTAACATGTTATATTTATTATTTACATGAGTTACACATCATTATTATACCCATCCAAATAATATTATATTGAATAACAATTACACCACGACGTGGAGACGGTAAGCCGTACGTACGCACGTATGGTGACATGTTATTCAAAGGGTGGATAGAATACTGAATATGGTTGTACCATATTTATAATAACATCACAGTATATATATGATACTGGATTTATTATTTTAGAATGGTAACAACAAAGGTAGAATAAGTGGAAGAAGAAATGAACTTAGAAAAGGGTGGTGAAATCATTACCTCTTCTTCGGGTTCTTCCTTTTGATTTGATCAAAAGGGCTCCATAGGTTGGCTTTCTGATCAAACTAAGGCCCCTAGGTTGTATTGAGGGAAGTTGGGAGAGTATTTGGGAAGAGTTGGGCCGATCCAAAAGGCTTTGAAGGTGTGAAGAAATGAGAAGGAGGAGTGCCCTTTTATAAGAGGGATGAGGGGCACCTTTGGAAAAGCTAGAGATATTAGTTTATAATAAATTCATAATCGGTTTCCAATGGCTCCAAAGTTGACTATTCATAGGTTAAGGTGGGGATAGGTCGAAAACCACTCAACCAATAGAATTTAGACAGGTTTGGGTACTTATATTATCCTTATCTTTAAGTATTAACTCTAAGTTAATTAGTTTCACTTTTACAATGTCTCTTTGTATTTTTATATAATATGGTTAATAAACTTACTATATATATCCAAACGACCCCCAAGTGGTCCATTAATGATTAACCTATCATGATATAAGTCTTTTGGCCGAACCTTAGATTTTTAGTAATTTAATATCAATTAATAATATAATATTTATTTTAAGAACTCTTTTATGTCAATTTTGACACTATTCAATAGTTGTTTTTTGTGAAACTCATAACAGATTGATTACTTCGAAAAAAGTCAATTAAATCAATCCTAATATATCATATTATCCTAGAAAATTAGTTTAATTCATTAAAAGTTTCATATTATATTTATTTGGGTATTTATAATATCAATTATTTTAATTTTTCACTATTATAGTAATTACTACATCATCATTGTGTCATAAATAAAATAAATTATTTAGTGTATAAAAAATATAAATAAAATATCATAATATAGGAAATCTTTTTATCTTTATAATGAATATTTATAATCTAAAATCCAACAAATATAACCCTATGTAACAATTGTTTTTCTAAAAGATATATGCTTGTGTCATTTTTGTATTCATTTTAACTTAATTAAAATAAAGTGTCATTATCACTTACAAGTGGATCCATGGGGTCCCAAAATAGGCCCAAAGATGCCCGTGGTCGACCATGTATCAAAAAATAGGGTTAAGACACGTTTTAGGGTAATTTAGTATTATTATAATATTATTTGTTTAACCCTTATTTACCGGATTTACCCTTAACCATGGTAAATAAAATATTTACCGCAGTAATTATTAAAAATGTCTAAAAATAAAAGTTACCTATTTACACAATTTGAACATCCTGATTCCAAATATGGAATCCATTTTCCTAAATTCATAACACAGAAGTGGAAGAAATTAATTTAAAATTAATTTCCGCTGTCAAAACAAAAAGCGTGTTTTTAAGAGATAATAACTATCAAAAGATTGACACTTGTTTATGTTCGGTTTAATTGTAAAATTATGTCCAATGACAAACATTATATTAAATGGTAAAAATATATTCTAAATATACTTTAAAACCACTCAAATTCATAATTTATCAATATTAATTATTTTGATTAAAAAATTTGTTTTTAATTAAAATTTAGTAATTTTCACTATTCATCAAAATATGAAAGTTATCCGAAAAGTACCAAAATTTCACCTTAGGATAAATTCGATATTCCGAATCCAGAAATGAAGTACATTTTAAAATATAAAATATATATAATTTCGAAAAGTAGGTATTACTATTCATAACGGCTAGTTTGAATGGTTGTGGTGTGTGTTAAAACTCAAGGTTGCGTACAACACACGCTACTGTATTATTAAAAGAGAGCGTACCGTGGAAGCTTGGGATGTTTCATTTTAAATTTTTGATGTCCCAATTTAGTCAAAAAGTATAAAATGTTGTATTTGAAAAGGGTTCACTATTAAAAGTTAATAAAAGTGCAATACTGAAAATGAATTTGTTCTTGCATTATATCTAAGAAACTCATAATATGGATTCTAAAATTATAAGGATTATATAAAGTTTAAAATTTAGACAATACTATTCATAACCTCTTTTGAATGGATTTTTTTTGTAAGTCATGGTGTGATTGAACTCGGTGTTGCGTGTAGTGCAAGTTATTGAATTATTTTGAAGAAATAACACACTATGAAATCTTGGGGTGTTACACTCTAACACTGGTCAAATATGAATCATCACCATCCAATTGGGGATGTTTCCTACTGCATATTTTTTTTTAGATTTAAAGTGTTAAAAAATTGTTTCCCCAAATAACTAACTAACTAACTAGGGTTTAGTGTCCTCTAAAAACAATAAATAATTGGAAATTTAGTTCAACATGATTTAAAATATAATAAACCCATTCTTTTCCCATTTTAGGATTCCAATATTCATCTAAATTTCCAAAGGGGGTTTTAATCAATTCATTCAATTTTCAAAAATAAATGGGTATTCTTGAAAAAAAAAATTAAGCCATTTTCCTCAAATAAAAAATTGTAATCAATTTCACAAATCAATTTCATATTTAAATTTCACAATTTTCACCCAATTTCTAGAATCACATTCCAAT
Organism: Viscum album; assembly: GCA_963277665.1. Taxonomy (NCBI): domain Eukaryota; kingdom Viridiplantae; phylum Streptophyta; class Magnoliopsida; order Santalales; family Viscaceae; genus Viscum; species Viscum album. Next base: position 29,055,937 of record OY728137.1, on the reverse strand, counting down.
TTTATGAAATTTTGGGTTTTCCCCCAATTTTACCTGAAATAAAATTTTAATTCTAATTTTATTCAAATTGGTTTTTCCATAATATCCATGAATCAAATTAAAATAAAATCATGAAATTTAGGGTTAAATCAATTGGAAAATCCCAAACTAAATCCCCTACCATAGATCACGGTATCACATAACACACCATCCAAAATGGGATTCTCTAACTATGGAAATCAATAAAGGAGATCAGGAAATCAAACCTAGATTCAAGATCCCAATAAAAGGAGATTATATTCTCCCAAAAAACATGGATTTTTCAAACCCTAAGAAGGTGATAGAAAGATAGAAGGAGAGAATGAACAGGGAAGGAAATCATTTTGGGAAAGTATATAAAACTGATCACCTAGCTTTGATCCACCATGTAAAGGGTTTATAGAAGACAAAATTGGTCCTTGAGAGGTCTCTAAACCTTATAAAATTAAATATTCTTTTTTTCGGGTCAAGTGGGGATCCAAAATAGACTTCAGAAAGTTGTTTTAATTATTTTTGGTGTATTTAAATTCTATATGCATGGTTGAATAGTAGGTTCACATAGATTTTCATACTATGTTACCATATAAAGTGAAAAATAGTTTCTACTATGTAAGAACATAGTTTTACATACCATGCACCAACCGTGAAAACCCTCACTACCATGGATTGAACGGTTTTCACTATAATGGTGAATGGTTTGGGATAACCATGTGCCAACTGTGCACTGCCCAAAATCCATCCACAATTTACCAAAATATTCTCAATATATCCCAAGAATTTCCTCCAAAATGTCATGATCTTTGACGGGTTTAAGAGTACATAAAAATTATAAAGAATTGTTATAAAAAAATATGAAAATTTATAATTAAGGAAATTTTCATTTGTGTGTTCAACAAAAGAGTCTTGAAGAGGAATTGATATATGATAATTATTTTCAATGAACCCACATGACCCTTGAGTGATCAATATATGGGAGGTGGTGAACTAGCAAACGTAATTTTTTTGTTTCTTTTCAAACTAACTTTTCCCCCTGTCATGATGAGTGATATCCACTTGCCATACACACCAACACAAGGACTAAAATGATTTTAAGGTTCACCTCAAAAAATATAATTATATTATTTGGTTTTATTTTGAATTGTCTAGGATCACACTACATAGTATAATTGACTTTTATGTACAGGTGGGTAGGGTATTATATTGAAATTTAATTACCTGTCTTACAAAAATGATTTAGTGTAGCCCGCACAGAAGTTCATCCCACACATTTTAATGAAATAAACTATTGATAACAATTGAAGTTTCATACGCAAATGATAGAAAATTTTATATTTTTTGTATGATTAGTTCTTCATTGTCATTATCATCATCATTATCATAATCATATCCTTATCTTATATGATATAAAGACTCTTATTTATTTTCTATATACAACACATCCACACTATCCCTTCTTATCTTCTTCTTTATTTTTGTATCTTATGGATAATCCCTAACAATTAACTATAAATATGATATCTAGTCTCTTTTAATATTTTCCGTATTATATATTTATATCTTCTTTAGTGGAAGTAAAATCAAACAACTTCACATTATAATTCCAATTTTTAATTTGAATCCTTAACATTCATTAACCAAATTTCATGTGGAGTTGTTGTAATAGAAACAAATATTTGTAATTTTTTTACATTTATATTAAATTATTTTAATATTATTAAATTCATATTATTAAATATTAATCAATTTTTAACATGACTTTGATATAATAGTTTTGAAGGTTATCAGTCAGATAAAAAAATTCATAATAGTTTCATGATAGAATGAGAATTGTGATGTGTCATGATGAAATTCTTAAATTGTATCAATGATTTAATAATATATTAAGTAATTTAACGTTGTATATATACTTTATGGTACCAGTAAATATTTGTGGATGATGCTTCTTCACATGAAGTTCACACTTGGAAATCTCTTATACAATAAGCCATGAGAACAAACCCGCTAGTAGAATTTTTACATTTTTTCTATCATATATTATTATTATCTACAAGTGTGTGTATGGGTTTAAAGACATTAGGATTATCTTTAATTCATGTCATGAATCACTCACATTGATTTACTATCTAAATCCATGATTTCATATGTTTGTGGGAAGTATGGAATGTTGGGTGTGTCATGAATGACATGTTATTAATGGATATGTTGAAGAAAGTTTCTTCCCATACATCTTTATGGTAGTTGATATATTTTACCTTTTAATAGAATAAAATCACCAAATTAAATTCTATGGAAATGGTGTAATGAAGTGTTTATTTCATTTAGTCAAAGAAATACGTATAGAACATATAGGTCGATGACACATATATGAAACTATATTGATAAGATATTATGATAAATGGATTATATTACACAACCAAAAGACATATATTGTTTTCATGGTTTTGATATTATGTTCTTTATCTGTGGTTCATTATCCTATTGTAAGACTGTATTCATGGACTTTTTTAAAGCTTTGCAAATTAAAATGTTGAATAATCCTAGTGTTTCACACACTATGTTATTCTAGTAATCATTATTTAATCCTATTAGAATTTTATTGATTCTTAATATATTATTCTCCAAAGAAAGGAATAATTTCAATCCTGTTTATTTGAATACATAAATAAAATAATCTTTTATTCACTATATTTTAATTAAAATATATTTATTTTATTTATTAAATATTTTGAAAAAAATTACATTCTAGTTTTATGATAATGTTTTTATAAACTAATAAAATATTACTTTGGGTATTTAATAAATATCAGGTATTTTTAAAGGACTAAGATCTTGTCTGATTATTAATATTAATTTGCAAGCTATTAAACTTATATTTATCATTGTGTTAGTTAAGAATTTCAAAAACAATAACATTATTATTATATGGAATGGGGTTTTGTGAAAGATTTTTATAATATATAATGCACATTACATGATTAAATAAAATTTTAACTCAAACCCTATCTTGGAAAATATATAGTTATGTCTATTATATATGGAAATTTGATACATAGAGAATTGGGAATCATTGTGAACAATATAATACTCCTTAAAATTTTTATTTCTATCCTTCTCTCAAAAATTGGAATAAATCTTTTAGGATTGAATGATATTTAGTGATCAAGTCAAACAATACAAGATAATTTATCTTCTCTACTAGAACCAAGGTTTACATAACTGATTATTCTGAGATCTATAGATCATGTGTGTAATACCACTAAAGGTATTCTACAAGTGAATACTATAGGCACCAAAAATTTAATCCAAAAAGTGTTTTATGGTATCAATATATTCATTTAAGAATATTCCTCTTATCTGTTATTTTATATTTAGATATTATTTAGAGACCCAAGAATGACGTATATGGAAATTAAATTATTTTTGCAGAATAATTAATACATAACAAAAACAAACACTCAAGGATCGTAACAGTTTAGTGTCTTTGGAAACATGGAACAAAATCTTCTAATCATGGTGAAAGATTTCAAAATATCCCATAAAGATCTTTCAATTTTGTTTTATTTCTTAAAACCTTTATTTATATCCTGGGGAAGAAACATAAAAATGGGGAGCTCAAATTCTCAGTAATGGTAAACATGGAGAATATAAAACAATCCATAAACATTTGAACGTGAAAACATGATCATAATATCTAAACATCAAAATCTTGAGAAATGACATAAAACATTGCAGTACATATGGCATAGATCATAATGGAACATTAATCATGATAAACTAGCATGAGAATAAAACATGTAATCGTGGCATCCATTATGCACATGTTATTATTTCCATAACATCCAATTCAGTGCAGCCAAGACCATAATGGCGGACAAAGTCCATTACTGAACTGGGTTTACTTGACGTTCTATCCCTGTATTACTGAACCAGATTCACCTTTTGTTCCATCCATGTCTATCTCATGAGTTATAAATCTTTACCCAATTTATTAGAGGGAGATATAGGTCCCACCCATCTCATAATGAAATAATTCTTACTTGTGTCAAAAAATAATAATAAATCATTCATCATAACACAAAGAATAAAATGGGTTTCATAAACATCATCCCATCATAACGTAATCCATATAAAAAAATGGATATCATCTCATCATAATAATAATCAAACCATGTAAATAATAGATACATTAGAATTAAAATATAATCATACTAAATAATGTCTTCTTAGATGGAAAATAGTTTTGACAAAACACTTGAAATGAATTCTTTAGGAAAATATCCCGTCTTCTTCAAAATCATTTTCTTTTCACAAAAGTCCATTAAATTTTAAAAGAAAAGGATTTTGTTGAAAATAATCATGAAGTCTTGTAGAGTAATATTTACAAAAAGTAGGCATTATGGAACTGTAAAAATCTGTTCATGCCGTATAAGATAAAAAACATTATTCTAGTACTTTTTTCTTAAAAGTCAAAAAGTACCACCTATGGAAAAAAACAAAGATTCCTTACATAACACAAATTAAAATTCAAAAAGGGGTAAACCTGACTGTAAACATACATGGAAGAATATTTAACAGTTTATGAAAAATAGTTTGTGGTCATGGATGAAAAATATACCCCAGTAAATACTTACGTATAAGAAATCTCGGATAAAAATGACATTGAAAAATTATCCCTCACCTTAGGTCCAATTTATTTTGTACGTGTCTGAAACTCCTGTATAGTGGGTTTAAACATATTATTAACTTTTAATAGAACCATAATAATATTTATTATATCATATATGATTCACTTATGACTTTATATTACCCATTCTTTTGTCAATTCAATGTTAAAGAAGCGTTCTGGGTAAAATCGTTTCATTTATCGTACGTGTTTGGACTTATTTTTCTTGTTATTTTTATTACTTATATCATGATTAACATAATTACAAAAATTTAAAACATTATTTATATATCATATATATTCAGTATATATTTATATATAATATAGATAAATGAAATGAAAAACACCGTTCATGGAGATGGTAGGCCGTACGTACGCATGAACGTTGTTTTCCTTACCTTATTGTCTTGAATCGAAGTAAGTAGGTGACATATATATATATATATACATAAATAAAGTAGCATTATTATGTCATATATATCATTATTGTTCTTTATATATAATTTATAATCATTCTTGAATGGTTAACATGGAGAATGAATCTCATCACGTAGTGGAGACGGTAATCCGTACGTACGCACAAGCGATGATATAATTCAAATAATTATCGAATGGAATTGAAGTGGATGATATAATATATCATAATTAGTATGATGTTATAAATCCATATTTTGTTATTATTTACACCATTATACCCATCCAATTACGGTGGTGGTGGAAAAACAGATTACACCACGGCGTGGAGACGGTATTCCGTACGTATGCACGCGCGATGATTTCGTTTTCCGTATGATGGATAGAGGGTAAAATGGGGTTGTTTCATATTTATAATAACATATCAGTATATTAATTATATTTATTTTATTACTTTATAATGAAAAAACTAAATAAGAGTAAGTATAAGAATAAAGAAACTTGAAAGAATTGGTAGAAGAGATTACCTCTTCTTCGACGCGCCTCCTCTTAAACTCCTATTAGGACAGTAAAGATAGTCTTTTAAGAGAACCAAGACCTCTAGTAGGTTTTTATGGAAGTGGAGATGTGAAATGGGAAGGGGTTTTCTTGGGTTTAAGGCTTAAAGTTTTGTGAAGAGGAGAGGGAGGAGGTTCCCTTTTATAAGGAAGGAGAGGGGAACCTTCAGAAACCTCAAAAATATTAATTTAATATAAATTCAAAACCCACATAAAAAAATCCCAAATTACACAAATACAAATATTAGATGAGATAATGTTGTAATATCCTCAAAAAATATTATTTAGACGTGTTTTATGTCTATCTTAAACCTTTTCATTTTGATTTTTCCTTATTTAATCTAATTAATTTTATTTGTGGTAATAATATTCTAAATATTAAATGGATATAAATACTTACATAAGTGTTATGAATTGTACATAATTGGATATTTTATGACATTTTCGACCATAAAAATTTCAATTTATAATTTTTAAATATATTTGGGATTTATAAACAATTTAATAATATGTTATTTTTATAAAATATGAATAATGTCAATTTTGACACTATTCATTATTTGAATTTAAATAAAAACCACAGAGAAGATATGTTCGAAAAAAAATATTTCATAGATTTATAAAATGTCATATTCATGTAACAAATTCATGGAGCACATTAATTTGTTCATATATTATTTATTTTATTATTTTTATAACCATTTATTTGGTATTTCTCTTAATAAAATAATTACTAAAACATTTTTGTATTGTCATTTAATATAATTATTTTTTGCATAAAAATTAAAAATAATATCCTATGATGCCGATAAATATAATAAATTTTATTATAATACTTTTACTCTAATCTATCATCCAAAAATCATAACATTTAAAATGTTATATTTATTACATTATGAAGGTGACATCTTTGACATCATTTAAAATAAAATAATGTAAATGTTATAATCTATTCTATAAGGCTCAAAATGGTCCCCAAATCTACCCTTGGATGATTAGGGTATATATATACTCTACCAATAATTTTTGGTCATGTTTCTGGTCCTTTTTTTCGGAATTATTATTTTAATAAAAAATATATTATTGATTTTTTACTAAATAAATAATTTCTACATCATTGATGTATAATCTATTAAGGTAATTAAATATTTCATAAAAAGAAAAAATAAATTACCATAACAAAGAAGTATATTTTATCCTTCAAATTAGTATTTATAATCTAATTTATATTCACTCTAACCATATATTAAAGATATTTTAATTATTAAAGTTTGAGTGAGACATATTTCACTTTCTATAAAATAAAATAAATTGAAGGTCTTAATCACATCCAAGTGGGTTCTGATGGATTCCATTTTGACCAAAATATTACATAGGACAAAATATAATCATCCAATTATATTAGGACAGGTGTAAGAGCTGTTTTATAATATTATATTTACCCTTAATTACCCAATTTACCTTTAACTATGGCAAATAAAATTTACCATAGTTACTATTCATAGTGCCCAAAAATAAAAAGTAGCCTATTAACATAATTTTGACCTACTGATTCCAAATATGGAATCATGTTTTCCAAATTCAAATCACCTAAGTTTCATAAATTAATTTAAAATTAATCCCATTGTTATGGAAACAAGTTTTTAATGTTAAAACATTGTAAAATATTGAAATGAATTTTCCTATGAATTCAATGTAAAATAAATGATAATGACATACATTATATAAAATGGTAAAAATATATATTATTTATACTTTAAAACCGCTCAATATTATAACTTAACCATATAAATTATTATGATGAAAAATGTTGTTTTTAATATAGCATGTTTTTACTATTCATTAAAATATGAAAGTTATCATAATAATATGAATATTTTATCCAAAGTAAATTTTTATATCTTGATTCCAAATAAGAATTCTATTTTGTCAAATTGAACTTATAAACATTTCAAAAACAAGATTTAATGTGTGTGCACCATAAAAAGGTGGCAAAACTTCATTTTTTGAAAAATACTAATTTTACCTGAAAAAATTATTTTGTTCTGATACCATGTTCTAGAAAATGTGTATGATGAATAATAATGTCATAAAATTTAAAATATAGTAAATACAATTCATTACGTCTATATTATAACAATATATCATTGTTTAGTGAAACTTGGTATTGCGTACTACACACGCTATCAAGGAAGGTCGCGATTGCGTGTAATGCAAGCCAAGTCAGGGCTGCGTGTAGTGCAAGCTCCCTTTGGTGTTTCATACAACATAATAAAAAATTATTTTATTTATACATTAAAAAAAATATATACTTAATGTTGGGTAGAATAATTTCTACAAAATAAACCTGAAATTGTGTGTAAGACGAGCCAAGAATAGAGTTGCGTATACTGCAAGCTAATACGGTGTTGTGTATAGCACAATAAAATTTTGGTGTAGCATACAACACAAGACATCAACGAAATTAAAAGAAAATTTTTCATAAAATATTTTGGTTTTACATTAAAACCCACTTAAAATGAATTTCGCCCTCGAAATTCATTAGGGTTATAAATGGTTTACTACTTGAAAGTTTATTTAATAGAAACCCATATCGTAAAAAAGAATACCAAAAATTACCTTTAAAGACAAAAGTATAAAACGTAACAGTTACCCAAATTAACTAATCATTGGGTTTCCACATATGAGAACATCGGTGAAAATATGGATATGGATGAGAAATCTAACCATCAATATCTAATGGAGAGTGGTAGAGAACATGGGTATGAAAAAGACAACAATCAGAAAGCCATAAATTTTTGATGATCTAAGGTACTATCTGATTCATCAGATATGAGGGTACTTGGAATTTTTTTTTGTTCTTCAAGATCATTTCCCTAAAGTAGATTGTTATTTTTTCATAAGGATAAATACTTACCTAATTTCAGTTTAAAATTATTGTTGGTCATACCATGAACAATTTCCACTTTATCTCTATTTAATGAAATGAAGTTGAATTTGTCATTCATGAAGTGTTAGCAGATCTTGTGATAGAATGATCGGTCGTCCCATATGTTTCTATCACAAAAAGGTTATCAAAAGTTATTTAATATACATAAGTCCATCTATGGTGATATTAATCGTATATGGTTCCTAAAATGGACTTATACTTCATCTATCATACCGCTTAATAAAATAAAACTAGTTTATACTAACCAGGGACTTCTTATAGACTAGGGGTAGGTGATAAAAGCCTATCTCACTTCAGTTGTGGGTTCTATTCCCACAGCCTTGTCTGACGTGATGGGTGGTCACCCATCCTACGAGTTATCCTTTTCTAAAAATATACTATTATAAAATTGCAAAAATAATAATGAAAAACAAGTTCTATCCTTAAATAATACTATCTGATGTCTAACTTAATCCATTACAACATTTAGTCTTATTAAAAATACTTCTGTCCAATATCATAGTAAAAAAAAAATTACCAGAAAGGTCATATAACAAGGATGTGAATACCATCATTTATCCCCCAAATATCATAAGATATATCTTGTTGGTCACATTCCAAAAATGTGAATATCTTAATCATGTATACTCTTGAAACATGAATTACCATTGAACCATAGTGAAAACATTAATGTTGTCAATAGTTAACTCATTCCACATACCAAAATCTCAAAATTTCAATATACTCAAACCATGATATCACTTTGTCCTTATATAAGTCATAAGCTCATGAATACTATCATACATATTATTTTCTCCTTATACATTCATTATGAGAATATTATGTTCTTTCCAAAAATATTTCGATCAATTTTCATGGTTATAGGAACTAGAAAAAAACCAATACATAAATATTCCAATATTCCACGATACTATAAATGAGATCCCACAACACTATTCTGGAATCTCGTTACATTAACAATTAATTATTCCACCACTTCGTTGTCATACTCAACATCGCCAACATTGAACGCATTTTACATCCCTTTTTCCATTTCTTTAAGAGGTTGTTAATGTGGGTCATCATTAACCCTTAGATTAGAGCATTGATTAGCATAATGCCCCATTTCCTTGCACTTGTAACATTGATGTGTAGGAGGTGCATTTTATGTATCCCTTTCTTTGTTTGCATCATTAGACATCTTCTTCCCATTACTTCCAAATTCAATTGCCCGATGACCTTCTTTTCCACACATAATACATTTTCTAGTCCCTTTTATGATATTCTCCACCATGCTCCTTTCCACACTTTGATCATAACAAAACATTTGTCTTCTTTTCACCATAGTTATGAGATTTTTCCTTGAATTCCATCTTTCGTTTCATGTCAAAACCATGAGATGGATATGTAACACAAACATACAATTCTTCCTTGATAGCACAACACACAATTTCTTCATATCTACTGAAATCTCTTATAGCTAATGCCCTTCAAAGACTTGGTTTTACGCGACTGAAGAATCGATCGACATTACTTTCAGGTTGGATGATAAATCCAGATGCATACCTTGAATGCCTTATAAAATTTGCTTTGTATATACCAACAGATTCATCATCCTTCTGCTTAAGCTCAAGGAACTCCTTTTCCATATTTGTTCGAAGAATACGAGGTATGTAATTATTGAAAAAAAAGTTCTTGAACTCATCCCATTCCATGGATTCAATTCCATCATGGGGCCTTGTATTTTTAATTAGAGTCCACCACTGGTCTACTTCACCATATAAATGGTAAACAACCAAAATAAATTTTCTAGGTTCTGAACAGTGCAGTATGGAAAATAACTTTTCAATGGTACTGATCCATTGTTCAACAAAAAGTGGATCAGAAGACCCACTGAAAGTAGGTGGATGTTTCCTCATGAAGGACTCAATAGAATATTGATCCCTTCTATGCTCATTTTGAAGTCTAGAATGATTCATAGCTTCTGATATTATAACAATTAGATTTTTCACTCCATCTCCCATAACATTGGTTTCTTCAGGAGTACAGTCATTGCATTGTCCATTACATTGATCAACACAGTTCCTTTGGGTTCCAACCATCGTCTAAAACCCAAAAAGAATAGTGTGAGAGGCAAAAATCAAGCTAGGAAAACAACATAATAAAGAGGAAGTACCTTCAATTTATAACATAATAGGTTTAATTCTATGATCTTTACTGTAATTTTAGGACTATGACCTATACTTATACCTAACCTTATAGACATCCCTAGACATACCTTAGAAATATCTCTAGGGATTTCACTAAAGTTTTCGGATCCTAGTTTCCAAAGGATAACTAAACCTTTTCTCTGATACCAACTATAGAGACCCAATCTTGGTGTACATGGACATTACATTACATTTGCGGAATACATAATACATAACAAAAAGCAACACTCAAGGACTATAATAGTTTTGTGTCATTGGAAACTTGGAACACAATCTTTTAATCATGGTGAAAGATCTTCAATATCTCCCATAAAGATCTTTCCCTTTTGTTTTCTTACCTAAAACCTTTATTTTTTATCCTTGGGAAAAGAAAACATAAAAAAGGTGAGCTAAAATGCTCAATAAGGGTAAACATGGAGATTATAAAACAATCCATAATCATTTGAACGTAAAAACTTGAGGATAAAATCTAAGCATCAAAATCTTGATCAATGACATTAAATATTGTAGTACATAAGACATAGATCATAAAGGAACATTAATCATCATAAACTAGAATTTGAATAAAATATGTAATTGTGGAATCCATTAAGCAGATGTTATGATTTATATAGTTGTCAAGGCATTTCTGCCAAGACCATCATAACAGACAAAGTTCATTACTGAACCTGGTTTACTTTTCGTTCAAGCCCTATACTACTGAACCAGATTCACTTGTCATTACAGCCATGTCTATCTCATGAGATATAAATCTTTACCCAATTAATTGAAGGGAGATATAGGTCCCAACCATCTCATAATGAAATAAATCTTACTTATGACACAAAATAAACATAAATCATTCATCATAACCCAAAGAATAAAATGGGTTTCATAAACATCATCCCATTATAATTTAATCCACATAAAACATATGGATATTATTTCATCATAATAAGAATACAAAAATGTAAATAATTGATACATTCTACTTGAAACATAATCATAATAAATAATTTCATCTTAGATGGAAAATAATTTTGACAAAACACATGAAATGAATTTTTGAGGAAAATATCCTTTCTTCATCAAAATCATTTTCTTTTTAGAAAATTCCATTGAATTTAAAAAGAAAGGAATTATGTTGAAAATAATCATGAAATCCTGTAGAGGATGATTCATGAAAATTAGGAATTATGAAACTGTAAAAATCCGTTCATGCTGTATAAGTTAGAAAAACATTCTTCTCGTACTTTTTCCGGAAAAGTCAAAAAGTACCACGTATGGAAAAAAAGAAAGATTCCTTACATAACACAAAGTAAAAGTCAAAAAGGGGTAAACCTAGCTTTAGACATACATGGAAGAATATTAAATAGTTTATGATAAATATTTTATGGAAATGGATGAATAATATACCCCAGTAAATACATACGTATAAGCAATCTCAGATAAAAACGGAATTGAAAAATTATCCCTTTCCATAGATCCAATTTCTTCCGTACGTGTCCGAAAATCCTGTATAGTGGGTTCAAAAACATTATTAACTTGTTAAATAACCATAATAATATTTTTTATATCATATATTATTCACTTATGACTTTATATTACACGTTCTTTTACCAATTCAATGTTAAAGAAGCGTTTTGGGTAAAATCATTTCATTTATCGTACATATTTGGACTTGTTGTTCTTGATATTATTATTACTTATATCATTATTTAGTTACTTAAAAAATGTAAAAAATGATTTATATATCATATATATTCAGTATATATATATAATTGATTGATAAATGAAATGAAACACACCGTTCATGGAGACAGTGGGTTGTACGTACACATGAACGATGTTTTCCTTTCTTTATTGACTTGAATGGATGCAAGTAGATGACATATATATATATACATAAATCTAGTAGAATTATTATGTCCTATATATCATTATTATACATTATATATACTTTATAATCATTCTTGAATTGTTAACATGGAGAATAAATCTCATCGCATCATGGAGACGGTAATCCGTACGTACGCACGAGCGATGATATCATTGGCATAATTATTAAAAAGAATTGGAGTGGATGATATAATATCTAAGAATCAGTATGATGTTATAATAACCATATATTGTTATTATTTATACCATTATACCCATCCAAGTAAGGTGGTGGTGGAAAAATAGATTACACCACGGCTTGGAGACGGTATTCCGTACGTACGCAGGCGCGTTGATTTCATTTTCTGTAGGATGGATAGATGGTGAAATAGGGTTGTTTAATTTTTATAATAACATATCAGTATATTAGTTATATTTATTTTAGTTCTTTATAAGGAAAAAACTAAATAATAGGATGTATAAGAATAATGAAACCTGAAAGAATTGGTAGAAGAGATTACCACTACGTCGACACGCCTCCTCTTATCCACCTCTTAGGGCACTAAATTTGGTCTTTGAAGAATACCAGTACCTCTATTAGGTTTATATGGAAGTTTAGAAGTAAAATGGTCAGGGTTTGGCCAATATTGAAGGCTCAAATTTGTGTGAAGTGGAGAGGGACTTGGTGCCCTTTTATAAGGAATGAGAGGGGTAACTTTGGAAACCTCAAAAATATTAATTTAATATAAATTAAAACCCCACTTAAAAACATCCAAAATGACACGAATCCAAATATTAGATGAGATAAGGTTGTAATATCATAAACCAATAAAATTTAGACATGTTTTATGTTTATTTTAACCCTTATCATTTTGATTTTTCCTTATTTAATCTATTTAATTTTATTTGTGGTAGTAATATTCTAAATTTTAAATAGTTATAAATACTTACATAAGTGTTTCTAATTGACCATAATTGGATACTTTATGACATTTTATACCATATAAATTTAAATTTATAATTTTTAAATAATTTTGTGATTTTTAATCAAATTAATAATTTTTTATATTGGAAAAATATCTATAGTGTCATTTTTGACACTATTAATTATTTGAATTTAAATAAAAACCAAAAAGAAGATATGTTCGAAAAAAAATATTTAATAGACTCATAAAATGTCATATTCTTCTAAAAATTTCATGGATCACATTAATTAGTCCATATAGTATTTATTTTAATATTTTTAAGACCATATAATTGGTATTTCTCTTAATAAAATATTTACTACATCATTATTGTATAATTTTTTAATATACTTATTTTTTGCATAAAAATTAAAACTAAAATAGTATAATGAAGATAATTATAATATATTTCATAATAATATTTTTTTCTCTAATTTATCATCTAAAAAACAAAATATTTTAATTTTTATATTTATTATATTATGAAGGTGACATCTTTGACATCATTTAAAATAAAATAATATAAATGTTCTAATATGTTTTATAAGGCTCCAAATGGACCATAAATCTACCATTGGATGATTAGGGTATAGATATACTCTACCAATATGATTTGTGAAAGTTTCGGGTCCTTTGGATAGGTATTATTATTTTAATAAAAACGATATTATTGATTTTCACTAAATAAATAATTTCTACATCATTAATGTATAAGCTATTACGGTAATTATATATTTCATAAAAATTAAAAAAAACCATAAAATAATAAAAAAGATTTATCTTTTAAATGATTATATATAATCAAATTTATATTCTGTATAACCTTATATTAAAAATATTTTAATTATTAAAGTTTGAGTGAGACATATTTCACTTTCTTTAAAATAAAATAAATTAAAGGTCTTAATCATATCCATGTGAGTTCAAATGGAATCAATTTCAAACCAAATATGCCTTAGGAAAAAATATAATCATCCAATTATATTAAGGAAAGTTTTAGGGTAATTTTATAATATTATACTTACCCTTTAATTACCTGATTTACCTATAACTATGGTAAATAAAATTTACTATAGTTACTATTCATAGTGCCCAAAAATAAAAGGCAGCCTATTAACATAATTTGGAACAAATGATTACAAATATGGAATCTATTTTTCCAAATTCAAATAACATAAGTTGCATAAATTAATTTAAAATTAACCCCATTGTTAAGAAAACGAGTTTTTAAAGATAAAACATTGCAAAGATTGGAATTATTTTACCTATGAATTTAATGTAAAATCAACTATAATGACATACATTATGTTAAATGGTAAAAAATTATACTATTTATACTTTGAAACCATTCATTATTATAATTTTACCATATAAATTATTATGATGAAAAAAGATGTTTTTAATATAGCTTGTTTTTTTATTCATTAAAATATGAAATCTATCAGAATAATATGAAAACATTATCCAAAATAAACTTGTATATATTGATTACAAAGAATAATTTTATTTTGTAAAATATAACTTATAAAAATTTAAAAATCTAGATTTATGGTGGGTGCACCATCAAAAGGGGGAAAATTGTATTTTTTGAAAAAAACTTATTTTACCTGAAAAATTTATTCTGTTCTCATTCCTTGTTATAGAAAATGTGTAAGATGAATAATAATGTAATTAAATTCAAATTTTAGTTAATACTATTCATAATGGCTATATTATAACAATATATCATTGTTTAGTGAAACTCGGTATTGTGTACAACACACGTTATTAGGGAAGGTCGCGATTGCATGTAATGCAAGCCATGTATGGTCTACGTGTAGTGAAAGCTCCCTTTGGTGTTGCGTATAACAAAATCAAAACTTATTTCATTTATAAAATAAAAAATATATACTTAATTTTTTGTAGAATAATTTCTACAAAACGAACTTGAAATTCTATGTAACACGAGCCAAGAATAGTGTTGCGTATACTGCAAGCTAACACGGTGTTGCGTATAGCACAAGATAATTTTGGTGTATCATACAACACAGGACATAAATGAAATTAAAATAATATTTTTTATAAAATATCGGGGTGTTACATATTATATAAATTAATTATAAATTTAGCTTGCAAAGCTCCCATCATGGTTTTAGGTTATCTTATGTTAATATTTGGAAGAATGATTTTGTTTTCCTAATAAATAAGTTATGATTAATTTTTAAATGATCCTTCATATTTATAAAAAAATTATGGTAAAATGTTCTCGCTATGGAACTACCATTTTTTCTAGATCGTACTAGTGGTTTCAGGGCAGTCACATTTTAAATGTTTAATTATTTACTTGTTTATTGATATATATGAATAATAGTTGTTGGATATTTTATTCATAATATTTTTTTGTTAATCCATTTTATTAATTAATATGTTTTTAATATTTTAATTTCATCATTAAAGACTCATATTTTCATAAAGGTCTTTTGAACATATAACGAAAAACCATAGACGCCATTTGGAAGTGAAAATAATTTTTTTTGTAAGACTTGGTCAAAAGACATATAACTAGAGTTCATGGAATATACAAAAGAAAACTAAATTTGGACATGATAGAGGATGATTGAAATTCTATGATGTAACTACATGTGGTGAATTTATTTCACACAGTATATAGACCTAGAAAACATAGAACATGACATGTCAGATGACATGGCATGTAGTTGGAATACACAACTATAGTCTGTATAGTTTAGCTATGAAATTCATGAAAAATATGTTTTCCAGAATAAAGTGAAACAACGCATGAGACTAAAATATTTAATTATTAATTAAATACAAGATGTATGTGTCATGTTCATGATTTTTAGTTCATTAATTCAATCATTGGATGTATAATCCCATCCATTGAATGAGTCAAGCAAAAACAGGACTAGTGAAAGACATGATGTGTAGCTAGAGTACATGTAGTGTGGTCCCACTACCATCGAATATTCTGAGTCCTTTGGAAGGATGTTTGAACACATGAAAGGAATGATACATGGTGTGTTGTTGGATTGTTTTTGATATGTAATCTATTAGGGGTACATGCTGCAGCCCTAGGAGTTTATTCTTGGAAAATGATAATCTAGGTACACTGCATGTAGATCATATATAAATTCAACATAGTCTCTAGATAAAGGATAAAATCATATTAAATTAAATTACTAATTCATGAATTAAAAACTTATTTTATATATTGGAACCAGATGTTTTTCTCAATTTAATAATGGTTTCAATGAATTATTAATTTCTCATTTAATTTATTGTAATTATCAAAAATTATAGCTTCTTCTTTTTATTTTCCATGAATGCATATATGACTGGAATCTCTAATAGAATTATTATAGTCATTAATATAAAATATTACTATTTAATTAATTAATTCAATGACATTTATCTTCACAAAAATGAACAAATAACAATGAATGTTACTTAGTGTGCTTTTATGTAACTATTTAATGTGTATGACCAATCAAAATCTTGATAAAGACCATTCCATTTTATAGAATTATATAATTTAATTTATTGAGGGTTATTCAATTATTTACTAATTTATAATTTTTTTGCCCTGTAATTCCTATATCCTTTCTTTATTATGTAGGACTTAGATGTCGATAGTTATTCATAAAATACCTATAAACCAGTCCTTTTGATTCCATCAACATCATGTGAGTTATAAATACACATAATAAATGGAGTATCCCATGGTGCATGTAGGTGGTACAATATGGAACCGAGATGGTGCCAACCTAGATGATACATGTGTGGCTTGGTGGAATGTTGTACCTCATGCTAGAACCGACACAAGGAGTTTCCCCCAGTTTAAAGGTTGATTTTTTTAAATAAATAAATAGTTGGATAATATAATTACTAGGATTTTTTTTGAATTATAAGTTATAAATTTTTTGGATTCATGATAATTATCATCTAAATTAATGAAAAGATATGAAATGATGGAATAGAAATAAATGTATTATTCATTCTTTTAACAACATGATTGAAACATAAAAAAATACACATAATATTATGAAGACATGTAAAAGGTAAAATAAGATCATTTTATACATGGTTAACAAATTCATTAAACTAAATATTGAGTCATACATGCCCTTCCATTACTTGATTAGGTATTAAATCCATTCGAAAATGTTTTTTACTTACCCTCAATTGGAGAATTATATTTTTCATTGTTTTATTATGAATGTTTGTGGTTGAATTACCCATCATACATCAAGAAAAGTATCCCTCATTATACTTGGTGTACCATGGATGCATTTGTTAAGGAAATTCTAGTAGGGATTTTAGGACCAGGGAGTCAACTCAATAGATCATGGAGATGAAATCGCATAGTTGGAAATCAAATACCCACCTAAATAACCTCATATAGCTTTACCAACCCTTACTTGGGTTATACAAAGGTTAATATGGATCCTTTCGATAATAATATATAAGAATCTAGACATTCCTAGACCAATGGAACGGGTTGTTGGAACATATTAACATAATGGGAGACTTAATATAAGTAAAAATTATTATTTCCTCACATAAATTATAATAAAAAATTTACTAATAATATTCCCTTTTATAATTGTATAATAATGGAATATTTATATTCCATATTATACCTTTGAAATATATTGGATAAATACTATCTCCTCACTAACAATTACTTATAGGAATGGATTAGAGGCCTTCCAATTGTGTTTCCCAACAAATAGAAATCTTATATTCAATAATTATGATTAACTAATCCTCCACCTAAGGATGTGAGTGATGAAGAGTTCGATATAAATGATAAACATATTGGAGATTTATTTGATGTTCATTGTTTAACGATTTCATCTATGTCTAGTGATCTAATGATATTTCATGAAAAAATGGATTATTATAGAATACTCAAGAAAATGTATGGTTTATACCAATAGAGAGGAGGAACATAAGGGTTTGACATTTACACAGAACTCTTTCAGAGTAATCATAGAGAGGTTGTTCCATATGGGTCTCTTGTTGTCAAACTTATTGGCTATATTGATCACCTAGAGGTTTTAGGCTTTAAATTTCTTGATGAGCTATGAACTGATCCCATACATGCATAACGCCAAAAACTAAACCTATTTTTCTTCAATTTAATTTTTAAAATAATTGGAATCTTTTTCGATGATCTACTCAATCTTCTTCACCATGTATTTAAAGATATTAAGCATGAAAATCAATACGTACTTATGGTGAATAATGAAAATTGTCTTGTGAAGAGATTTATGGCCAAGTATTCTTCATGAATCCATTAGAGTAATATAAATAAAAGGGGGAATGTAATTTTTTATGATGATATTTGTTTCACATGTGGAAGGAAAGGATACATGAATAAGAACCGCACCCTGCTAAAGAACCAAGAAGAAGCTTCAGGTGCCTTTTTTATTGAGTACAATTTATATGTGTGTAAAAATATGGTATTAGATATATCTTTTAGTGCAGAAAAATTTATTCAAATATAATAACTAATTATATTAAAAAATACTAACCGAAGGATTGTAGTTCTACAAGAAACTAAAAAATCCAAACATGATGCTATAATTATCAAGGTCTATCACCTCATGTTTCTAACATGAATGATCTTGGATTTAAAAGATTTTTATTATGATACATTTATTACAAAAACATTATTTGTGTAAGTTTAGTGGATACAGATTGATTGATTTTGTTGTTTTGGAATAAAATTTTCTTCTTTAAAAATGATTTCATAAGTTATGATTGGGAGCTTTAGAATGAAGTTCTTTAAGTGTTGGATTACACGATCCAAGTAATGGAAATTAATAACAAAAAGTACTTCACAAGACTATAACCACACACAAATTTCACAACACCATCTGGGTCATGTAAATAAAAATTGTATGATGTAATTTAAATTAGTTGAATATTAATATTCCTTTAAACTTAACTAGATTGTTTTATTTTATGCATGTCTATTGGAATAAATGAATAATGAACCATTTAGTGAAAAAGGTGAAGGGGCCAAAGATATTCTTAAATTAATTCACACTGATGTGTCTAGAACATTTGAAATTGAAGAAATGGGTGGGTACTCCTAATTCATAACTTTTATGAATTATCTTAGTAGATATGGATATATATATTAATGATGACGCATATGTTGCCTTCAATTGGAGATATTAATGTAATAAAAGAGTAATGTTGAGAACGAGCTTGGAAAGAGGATCAAGAGACTCATCTCAGGGCATGGTGGATAAAATCTTAACTGGGAATTCATTGAATAATTATGAGGTTTTTGGATTATATCTCAAAAAAATTATCCTTATTCACTTTTTTGGAATGGTACATCTGAATGTAAAAAGTACAACCCATTCATTATGGTGATATCAAGGCTATGTTTTGAAAGTCTTCAATTATTATTTTGGGCAGGTGGGTCGAAAACTACAACACAAATTGGAAACCAAGTTCCAACTAAAGTGTTGGGAAATATTCAATAAAAATAATCCAATGGAAATAGAACCATGTTGCAAAATTAAAAAATAGGACTTTAATAGAACTAAAATGTTCTTTATCAGTTCTAGAGAGGAATAGACTACTACAGTATGATTAAAAGAATGAGTATTTTATTAGAATTTAAAAAGTACGTATAAGGTGTCATTTAATAGTGCTTATAGAAGTGATGATAATGGACAATTTATCAGTGTATCTATAAGTGCTGATAAATGATCACATTTTAAGCACATTTAAAAGCACTAACAAAGGGCCTTACTATTGTGTGTTTCTACAACACACTACCCAACCAAGAAATTCTCCTATAATAACAACCTACAAGAAAAAAACAACATAAAATAAGATAAATAATTTTTGAATATATTATTTAAAATAATAGAAAACAATTTAGGATCTTTGACTCATATTTGGTGATGTAGTTCATGTTTTAAACAAAAAATTATAATTATATAATGAAAAAATACACTTGGAGTCATACTTATCACAAAATTCATAAGACTAAGTTGTGGTTGATTATTAAATTCCTTATAATACATATTGATAATTTTCATAAAATATCAAAACTATCTAAATATGATTACTCAATTTTGAGTAAGTCATTTTTCATTTGTACTAAAATTTCATTTTAAACAAGAATAGTGAACTATTACTCATATTGGTCATACAATGTGTCAGTATGACATGATATCAATTCCAATATTTCATAAATGACATATGAATTATTTTAAAAAAATTATGAAGAAAATCCAAGTTTGTTTACTCATTTTTTCAGTGTGAAACACTTTTTGAACTAAAATATTGATTTTAAACTCATATTAAACACATTTAGGCATAATATACATATCTTGTATCTAATTTATGTGAATTTTAATCTTACATGTAAAACAAATGACTGATAGATCATTTTACTAAAGTATCAAAACAATCCGAATGCATTTTCACAGTTTTAAAAAAGGTGAGTTTTCATTTTTACAAAAATTGATGTAAATTTTAGAGGAAAAGATTCACTTTGAGCCATATAGGACGCACCATGTGTTATATTGAGGTGAAGATAAGTCTTACATGAACCAAATATATTATTGTTCTTTTTTATAAGGTATCAATACAATCTGAATATGTTTACTCAGTTTTGAGTAAATCACTTGTCTTTTTTACTAAAATGACACTTTAAACTAGAAACATGCACTTTGACTCATACTGATCACATCGTTTATCAGTTTCACATGAGACCAACTACTACATGTGAAAAAATCCATATGAATTAATTTCAAAAAATTGTCAAGAAAACCAAGGAACATTTTCACTATTTTCAATGAGTTACATTTTTTGAACTAAACTGTCGATTTTGAACTAATAACCGACACATTGAGTCATATTGGGCACACTATACATCGTATTGACGAAAATATAATTCTCACACATCGAAAATGACTTTTGGATCATTTTTCTAATGTATAAAAACCATATTAATGTGTTTCATGGTTTTGAGTGGGTTATTTGTCCTTTTTTATAAAATTTATGTCATTTTTAAATAAAAGGTCCCATTCTGATTCATACTAGTCACACCATGTGTCAAATTGAGGCAAGGTTAATTCCTACACATCACAAATGAGTTATGGATATTTTTAATAATTTATCAAATCAATATGAATTTTTTTCAGTTTTGAGTAAGTCACTTATTTATGTACTAAAATGGAATTTTAAATTTGAAATATTGAATTTGACCTATACTTATACCATAGTGTATGAGTCTGACATGATAATGATTCATACACCTAAAAATGATATATAAATCAATTTTATAATGTCTCAGATATTCTGTAACTTTTTAAATATTATATGGAATTATTTCGGGACCAAATGCTCTGACGACACCAGATTCTGAGGCCCAGAATAGAATTTTGGTATTTTTTTATTTCATTTAAATAAGCATGTGGGTGATTTATTATAACAATTAAACTGGTGCTTGGATCCAAAAAATAAGGGCTCCATTGAACTCAGAATAGTAGGATTCGCCCAGAATGGACATATCCTTGACTGGTACAGGTCGAGGGAAAAAAGATATTTTTGAGACTTTTTAAAGAAAACAATAAAATATAATAAATATGTTTTATTTAATTTTTATAAATTTTCAAATCATTGTAGCTCAATGGTTTTCCATCCAAGAGAAACTAAATATTTTGTTTCATTAATTGAAATAGTCTAATAAATTCATAATAGAAACACAACTGAAACATGGATTTTTGTTTCGTCCTTTAATGGCCACAAAGACAAAATAAGATTGTTGGCACAATCATGGTTCTTCTCTAAGTCTCTCGTGGGTGATGATGATGAAAAAAAACACCCCCCCCCCATTAATGGATTTTTATTAATGACGATCATACCATGGATATAAATGGAGGACCTCATAATAAAAAATGTAGTGACACCATTCCTCACCAACGGACGATACGAACCAGGTAGGGGTTTATTGTTCTTGAATTATAGTATCCCATTCTTTATTCTAAACTATTAAGGATTATCAACCCCCAAAAAGCTTAATCTAGGAATCATTGTTCTTATCATTGGGTTTCATTTTCTTGAGATAGCGTTAGGGTTAAATTGATATGGAACTTATATCCTTTATCTCATGATTCTAAACCCCTAATGTGAAGGGCATGGGCTGACCAAAAAAAGGCTTGAGCCACTCTACCTTGAGAATTATTGTGTTTTCTTCACAGGAGCATCTTGAAAATGGAAGCAGTGAGGCTTTGAGGTTGTCACTGGGAATATGGAATCACCCAGAGGTTGTGGGAGCAAGTGGCGCAAAGAATGGACCACCGTAGTGAACCCAATGGTCTGCAGATGTAGTCGTAGGTGGTTGATGGTTCACCATGTCAGCATACCGAGAGTCATGTCATAGCCGGATCGGGCTATGGTGAAGTGGTATGAGCCATTGGCCTCCATATTTGTGGCTGGAAGTGGGAGGACACGACCAACTAGTTGTGTCATAGGTACCACAGACACAGTACGGCGCTGCATCCAATACAGCAAGGCTATGGTCAAACAACTGCGGCCGTGGGGTGGCCCCATGGATGACCCAAGGTGCAGGACTGTGGACATAGATTCCAAACTCATCCCGACCATGTACAATTCATCATTCCCTTGGGGGACTGGGTAGGTTGTGTTCTGAACCCTTGGCCAACGGTTTGTCCTGGATCGGGTTTGGGTCAGCAGACCCAGGTTAGGACGGTCAGACCAGATCGGATCAGACCTGGACCCGATTGGTCCCTTTTCGAAAAAAATGCCAAAAACATTCAAAATGGGCATCTGATTTATGATCTGTTTGTGCATTGGAACCCTCACAACAAGGAATTTATATTGAAATTCTATAATGATTGTTTCATGGATGTGTAAATATGAATATTTTTTAAGGAGTTGATTGTCACGGAATCAAGTGCGCTTCACATTGGAATCCTACAGTTGGATAAGATGATAAGATATTTGAACTGTGTGGATCTGCTACCTGTGACCCTATGTGGATCAGATCCTAGACACCCTATTTGAATCATCTCCTTGAGAACATGTGTGGATCGTCTCTTAGGGACCCTCTATGGATCATCACCTAGTGACCCTATGCAGATCTACTCCTAGTGACCCTATGTGGATCAGATCCAGGTGACCCTGTTTGGATATTCTCCTAGTAACCCTATGTGGATCCGATCCAATCTACCCTCTATGGATATGCTCTTAGATACCACGTGTAGATCATCTCCTAGTGACTCTGTGTGGATCACCTTCAGGCGACCCTGTGTGGATCAGCTACAAGTGGGTCATTCTGACCCAGTAGACCCACGGTACTCTTCTGGAATGAGTACCTCAATAGTACAAGGTGATCAGTGGTATGAGTGATATAATTGTTTTCTGTACATTAGATTATACATAGTGTGAGTTTTATTTCTTCGTAATAATGATTCATGATCATTCTTTCTAGTTTTATTTTTGTATTTATTTGTGGTCTTTACTTTTTGGTTTCAAATCCATACTGAGCATTTTTTTTCTCACCCCTACATAGGCTACACATGCACGTGTTTTGTCTGGTGCAGATGACTGCTACCTTGGTGGAGGATTGGTGGCCCCAGACTCGATGGTTTATAGTGATACTAGGAAGGTAGGGCATACTTATACGGCTTCCAGCAACTACTCTACACTTACCCACCAGGTGGGGTTTTTAGAGGATGGATTTCAGAGTTTCCTTGTACTTTCCGGATTTCATATTTTCTTTTTTTTTGATTTCATTATGGCCCATTTGACCTACATATTGTACATTTAATATGTTTTTTTACTGGCATTAATTTTTACCTTTCCATCGTTGGGACATGGTTGTGTGTGCATACATACAGGTACACAGGAAAATGTCTCCCACTTGTTGGATGACAACTTCAGTGCTCATCGCCAACCCCAAGCCTTTGAGAGGTGGGCATGAGGGATGTCATAGCTCGAGCCCTGAGGGGTGGCTCATGAAAAAATGGTATCAGATCAGGTCAGTTCTACCACAATAAATGAGAGTCTATTGATTATTTTTCGGAAATAGTTAAAAATGTTTCGCGATCAAATTTTAGATTTGGGGAGTCCAGTGTTTGTGTAACAGAGGATATATCCATACACTAGGACCTTGAATTATAAATTTCACCACAATACATTAAAACACTAGTTGCAAGCATCATATATAAAGTAAGTTCTTCCTCTTGTTATTCATGAATAATATTCATCTCTCCAGGTGTAAATAATTGATTGCGGTACATCATAATCTATTTCAAAATGCCTCCACACAGATAGCCTTCTATAAATCCAATACGTGGTTAAGACGATAGCCTACCTAGAGATGAAGAGTTGGTTCAGGGACCAGTGCTAGATATGGCCCAACAAAGTGGTTCTCTAGCATTACCACCACCTTTTAATCAGAAGCAACTATCAGCATTACACGGTAGAGGATAATCATAGCTCAATACCCTACATGAGATCCATATACATAGACCTCATAATTTCAAGGTAGATAAAGACCATCAGGGTGCTGAGGAATGGAAAGATGTCGTGATGTGGGTCTTCCGATTAGTGAGAATTCCACTTGACCAGATGGATATCTTAGTCATAGACCTTCTTCATGGATTCATATGAAGATGATGGAGTTTGATGATTCAGACTCATGATTAGGTGACCCGCCCTTTGGCTGACTTCGTGCGGCTTTTCCAAGATGATTTCTTTCCAGCGACCTTGATAGGGGTGCACATATAAGAGCTACATCATCTAAATCAGGGAAGCATGTCTGTGGCTAAGTACTCTGAGAGGTTTATAGACCTCTCCCACTAATCTATGGATATGGTAAGAGACTGTTTCTTTAGGGCTCAGACCTTTTATAAGGGGATCTGACAGGAGATCAGAGAGTTGATGATTTCCCTCAGCATTGCAACACAGGCTAAATTGCTAGAGAGAGCACTAGAGGTAGAGAGATTCCTCATAGGAAAGGCATCGATGGTGGAAGATACCACCGAGAGATAGGTGGTTGTGTCATCCATGGTAGGAAGTCGATAAATGATGCAGAGTTCCAAGTGGTATAGTCCATCCATAGGGCATCCCCAGGACACTGGATCGGTGGTGTGAGGATACCATGGAGGTAGGGTTCAGTAGAAGAGTAGGGTGTGAAACTCATGCGGCAGGTTGTGACACATGGCTCATGAATTCCCAACACGCAACACCGACGATCAACAGGAGATCAAAGGGCCACTGAGGGCGTGCTAGAGGTTCAAGCGGGGTGTTCACGGGGTGGCGAATGTGGTAGGGGAGCATGTCAAATGACCGAAAGTGGACCACAATTCGAGGTGCTACAAACACCACCTCAATGGGGTTCACCATGGGCTCTAGGAGCCAACAAAAAGGGGTTATTCTAGCTATAGGATATGGAGGCATATGAACACAGTTCTCCGAAGATTATTAATGGTATGATCTTTTTCTTCTCCCCCATGGTTTCTGTTCATATAAACATAGGTTCCATTCACTCTATAATTCCCACAAACATTGTTAGGAACTCAGAGATTACAGTGGTTCTGTTGGATTGATTATTATGATTAGAGACTCCTACAGGAGTATATTTGGAGATTACTCATAGGTGTTGTTAGTGTGACCTTACTCTAGGTGGCAAGATCTTAGACTGGGATATCCAAGTAGTGGTGTCAAGGCCTTACAACGACATCTTTGGTATGGAATGGTTATCTACAATCTCTGATCAGATCGACTGTATTAAGCACAATTTGCAGTGTATCGACGATGATGGGACCATGTTCTCCTTCACCGTCAAGAAGGGATGTTTTTCAATAGTAGATGGAGTTTCTTGAAGGAGGGTGTAGTCGATCACTCATCAGTTAGCTAGCCTCACCCTTAGTATAGTGAAAAAGAGGACTCCAATATTTCATTTTAGTGGTGGATGAGTTTGAATATGTCTTTCTTAATGATTTTTTGGGACTACCTCTTCATAAGAAGGTATAATTCGGCCTTTACTTGAACCTCGAGATGACACCGATATCAACACCGTCATATCGAATGGATTCCATGGCACTTTGCGAGTTGATGGTAAAATTAGAGGGCTTGTAGGAGAAGGTCATTCTGAAGTCCATTTTTTCACCTTGGGCATCCCTAATGTTGTTTTCCAAGAAGGTAGATGGGAGCATGAGGATATTGTGGACTTCTGGTGCATGAACCAGGTGACCATGACGAACAAATATCCACTGCAGAGAATTTATGACATCTTTGAATAGCTGACAGGATTGATGTGGTTCTCGAAGATAGACCTTCAGCAAAGAAATCACTAGCTTTGGGTATGGTATGAGGATGTAATGATGATAAGCTTTATTTTCCAATATTCCCACTTTGAGTTCTTGTTGATGACCTTTGGCATGACCAATGCCTCAGCAATGTTCATGGGACTCTTGAATAAGATCTTCCAAACATACATTGATTGTTTTGTGTATTTCATCATTGGTGAAATATTGGTGTACTCAGTGATAGAGTAGGATCATGCTACACACCTACAGATAATCTTGGATACACTCCGAGAGCACCAACATTATGAAAATATCTCAAAGTGTCAGTTCTTGATCCTGGAGTTCCATTTTCCAGGACATGTCATCTTTGAGGCTGTAGTTACAATGGATCTGATGAAGATAGTGGAAGTGATTTCTTAAGAGACAGCTAGGATTGTGACTGGGGTGAAGAGTTTTTGGCGGTTTTTTGTATAATATATTAGGATCATTCCGAAATTTTACAAATTAGCTACACCCTTATCAAGAATGACACTGAAGGGATATACCTTTGTGTGGATGGAGAAGTTACAGTAGATTTTTCAAAAGGTTACTCAGATACTAAAGAGTACCCCCATCTTGAGGTTTCCAGTGGAGGGAATTGGGTATGAAGTTTTCTGTGATAGATCAGAGACTAGAATGGGTTGTGCCCGTATGCAAGAGTGAGCTATGATTTCCCACGGTTCACCGTAGATGAGGCAGCATTAATAGAACTACAAGACTCATGACCTGGAGTTAGTAGCAACGATTTTTTCTCTAAATATGCTGCAACACTACATTATTGGTGAAAAATTTACAGTATACTCAGACGACAAGAGTATTAGGTATATCTTCTCCCTGATGGACCTTAACATGAGATAGAGGATATAGTTGGAGTTCCTAAATGGCTATGACTTCTAGATAGTCTATACTCTTTGAGAAGGGAGAATTTTTCCTAACCTGATCAGTAGAAGATCTAGTTTGTAGATACTAAGTGAGGCAATAGAGCAACTAGCCGGGAGGCTGATATCCTTCATTGATGATGATGGATCATCTTACCTTCAGTCGATGACTATTAATCCCCCACTCTTATAATGAGTTAGGGAGGCACAACTTATGGATTATGACTATGAGACCCAATGTGTTTATTTATCCTTGGGATAACATCCTGATGGACTTTTGATATCTGGGGAGCACATCATCCTTTTCAAAGGGTGCAATGTAGTACTAATGAATAAGTGAAGATATTTTGAGGGCGTTATGTTCCTCTTCATTGTTGGTACATCCTGGAGTGTCCAAGATGTATCAGGATCTTTGACATTAGTAATAGTGTCTAGAGATGAATAAAGCAGTGCTCGACTTCATTTCACAATGCCTCACATGTCAGCAAGTTATGTCTGAGCATGTTCTAGAAGGCTTGGCACAACCACATCAGGTACCCGAGTGGATGTGGGATGGTATCTCAATGGACTTCGTGATGAGAATACCACACACATCCAAGGGCCATGATTCTATATGGGTGATTGATGACCGACTCACCAAGTTAGCTCACTTCCTTCCTATCAGGTAGCGTGGATCGGTAGAGGGTATGGGATGCCGCTATGTCCAAAAGATAGTGAGTCTTCACAGGGTTCCTCCAACTATTGCCTCATACTATAACGCTCGCTTCACATCTTGGCTGTGAAAGGGATTATAGGAAGAGTTTGGGACTCTACTGCGCTTGAGCACATCCTTTCACCCATAGATAGATTGTTAGACAGATAAGACCATAAATACCTTGGAGGACATGATCTACGACATCAACCTTGATTTTGGTTGTAGTTTAGAGGGCCACCTACCACTAGTAGAGTTTTATAAAACAATAGCTACAACTCCTTATTGGCGTGTCACCGTTCGAGGCTATATATAGGTGACCTTAGAGATCCCCACTATGATGGATAGAACCATGGGAGTTAGAGATTATGGGTCTAGATTTGGTATGGAATATCACTAAGAAGGTGAAGATCATCCAGGAGTAGATGAAGACTACACAGATCAGGTAGAAATTATATGGTTACATGAGATGTAGACACTTGGAGTTAGAGGATGGAGACTGTGTCTTCCTTCGGTTCTCACCCCGATGGGGATTATATAGATTTGGATGAGGAGGAATGTTATCTCTATGGTTCACGACACCTTTCATGATTTTTAGAAGATTTAGTGAGGTGGCTTACCGCCTAGCTCTCCCACCATAGATTCACTGGGTGCAAGATGTTTTTCATGTGTTGCAACTAAGGAGGTATGGGCATGACCCCTCGCATGTCATCGACTGCGGTGAGTTGGATATTGACAACGGGGAGAATTTTGAAGATTTCATAGTAGAGATATAGTGCATATAGTGGAGGGTCCTTTTTGGATGGTATATTCCTCTGGTGTACATTTAGTGGCTTCACGAGAAAATCCAAGAGAGCAGATGGGAGCGTGAGGTTCAGATTCGTGCTCAGTACCCCCATTTGTTCTCTTAGAATTGTTATGGATTACATGGACATAAATACCTAGTGGTGGGGGTAATGTAATTTCCATGAAATTCAATGATTTTTTCTTTTAAAATTATATTAAATAATTTCGACACCAGATACCTTGGCGGAACCTGATCCTGAGGCCTGGTGATCCCTGAATTTTTTTTTGAGCTTTTCTAGTTCATTTAAATAAAAGTGTGAGATTATTTTTCTATCTTTTCAACAGGTTCTAAAATAAAAAATTAAAGGGCACTATTGAACTCAAAATTGTGGGATTCATCTATAAACGGCCTAACCTCGACCGTCCTGGGTCGATTGACAAAATTATTTCTTGGTCATTCTAAAGAAACAGTTAAAAATTAAATAAATTTGTTTTATTTTATTTTTCTAAATTATCAAATAGTTGTAGCTCAATGTATTTAAAACCAATAGAAATTAAATATATTATTTCATTAAATTAAACATTTTAATGATTTCGTGATAGAAACATAACTAAAATGATTATTCACCTTAGAACCTTTAATGTCCAAGCAGACAACGTGAGATTGTTGGCATAATCCTAGTTCTGCTCTGAAGCTCCGGTGGGTGATGATGATGAATGCCAACCCCCCCCCCCCCATAATGGATCTTCACTAACAACAATAGATCAATTTTAGTAAACATAGGATCATAGAACAACGAATTCTGTGACACCGTACATTGCTAATGAACGATCAGACCCCCATTCTTCATTCTAAATTCCAAATGAAGATCAACTCAAGAATGGGTTGATCCATGGATTTCTTTTATTTTTGGGAGGGTATCTATTTCACAAGATATCATTAAGGTTAAATTGTGACAGATCTTCAATCCATTATCTCATGTTTCGAAACCCCTAATATGGAGGGAATGAGCCAACATGAACAAGGCCTATCCCCCTTTGCCTAGTGCATTTTTGTGCATTCTTCATGGCCCCATCATTGAAATGGTGGAAAGGAGGGCCGGAGGCTGTCACAGGGATGTTTGTATCCCCCGGAGGATGTAGTCTCATGTGGTGTGAATAATGGACCACTAGAGCAGACTCGGTTCTCTGTAGAAGTAGACGATGGCGGCGTGCCATGACAGCGCTCCGAGAGGCAGGTTACAGTGAAGCAGCACGAGCCACCGGCCTCTATGAAGGTGGTGGGAATACATGACATGACACCTCTTCTCATAGGTCAAGGCCAAGGTCAAATGACTAGGGTGGATGAGGTGGCCCCATGGAGGACTCGTAGGGAAAGAGGGAGGACATGGCTTCTGGCCACGTCCCGTCCAGGTATGAGTTGGCCCTCCCCAATTGGTCGGGCCAGATAAAATTCAGGTCTGCATACCCAGTTTGAAACCGGGTGTGGTTGGTGGACCTTGGGCTGGGTTGGGTCAGGACGGTTCGACCAGGGCAGACCGAACACGGACCCATCCTCCCCCTTTTAAAAAAAATGCCAATAACGTTCTAACTGTCATTCTGATAGATGATCCTTTTGAGGCATTGGAACCCTCATGATGAGGAGTTTATTTTGGAATTATCTAATGAAACTATCTTAGAAGTTGAAATATGATGATTTCCTTAAGGATTAGATTCTCCTAAAATCAAGAATGCTTCATGCGGGAATCTTGTGGCAAGCTAAGATGAGATGTTAGTGACCCTGTGTGGATCATCTCCTAGAGAACTAGTGTGGATTGGATCCAAGGTATCTTATGCAGATTAAATTATATCAACCCTTTGGGGATCATCTCATAGATACCATGTGTGGATCATCTCTTAGAAACCCTATGTGGATATTCTCCTAGGGACCATGTGTGGGTCACCTCATAGAGGCCTTGTATTGATCAGCTCTTAAAGACCCTGTGTGAATCACTTCCTAGTGACCCTATGTGGATAAACTCCTACAAACCCTATGTGGATCGGGTCTAAGAGAACCTATGTGGATCAGCTACATGTGGCCCTGTGTGACCTAGTAGACCCATGGTATTCATCTGGGATAAGTACCTTGATAGTCTAATGTGTTCAGATTTAGTACTAACAGTTTTATTTTTCTTATATTAGATTATATCTTGTAGGATATGTATTTCTTTATGATCACGATTCTTTTGAATTCATTGTGGTTTTATTTATGGATTTCATTGTGGTATTTTTGTTGTGGTTTGGGGTCCAAATTGAATATTTTGTTACTCACCAGAGCACAGGCTCTGCTCGCACATGTTGTGTCTGGTGTAGACAACAGATGCCTTGATGGAGGACTGGGTGGTAGATGACCTGGTGGTTCCCAGTGATACCAGGAAGGCGGAGAATATATCAACATCATCCAGCTGATAATCTACACTTACCCATCATTTGTAGTTTTCAGCAGAAGTGTTTCAATGTTTCATTCAACTTTCATGTTTTTAGTTCTTCTTTTGGGGGTTTTGTATTCTGGCCCATTTGACATACAATTTGTTCTTTTACATAGTGTATGTTTAGTGTCATGCATATTGACCTCTCCATCATTGGGAATTGGTTTTGTGTGAATGCATACAAGTACTCAGGAAAATTCCTTCCACTTGAAAGCTAACGCCTTTGGTGCTACTCGCCAACCCCTATCCTTTTGGGGGTGCGTTTGGGGGATGTCAGGGAATGGGCCCCAGGGGACGGGTCATGAAAAATGTCCTAAATTGTCCTGAAAATCTGTGCTCATTTTGTTTTTCTTCATTGGGTGATATTTTTTGAACTAAATTTTTTATTATTAATTAATAAGAGACATGTTGAGACATAACAGTCACACCATGAATCAAATTGAGGTGCATCTAATTCCTACACGCCTCAAATTACTTATCTATTGTTTCCATAAAGTATCGAACTATCAGATTATGTTTTCTCAATTTTGAGTATATCAGATGTAGTTTTCTGTAAAATTAATGACAATTTTAGATAAAAAGTAGCACTTAGAGTCATACTGGTCAAACCATGTGTCATATTGCGGTGTGGATGCTTCTATCATATCCGAAATTCTCAAAATAATCCTAACTACCAATGTCACCATGCTTTCATTGTCCTTTTATGCCTAACTGCCGAAAATGCATATTGATTTGGTGTTCTTATCCAAAAACCCTTTCTCATTTTTTAAAGTTAGAAGAGTAGATGATTGTAACAATTATAAGGGTTTCTCAACTAATAATATCGAATCAATATGCAGTGTTGGTAGTTCAAAAAAATGAAATGAAAATTGAAAGTGTGGAAACATTGGGAGAAATAATCATATTATATCATTTGTGGATTGTTGTAGATTTTTGAATGGAAAATATGAATTCCCAAAAGATATGTGAAAATAAAAAAAATAAGTATTAGATGAAAATGAAAAATAAATTAACTAACAAATAGTTGGTAAAATGATGAAAAAATTAATTAAATAATAATTAGGAATTCACCATTTTCTAATTTTTTTTGTGCATTGTTGACACATTTCCTTATATTAATTATCTCAGTTGTAGGATTGACCAAATGGATCCACTTGTTCATGAAAAAATATTATTCTATGAGAAATACCAAAAAAATAAATTAAAAATAATTATGAATCAATACATTAATTATATGAATAATGATTTTCCTGTGAAAACATTTATTTCCATAGGGATATACTGATAGTAAATCAAGAATAATGATAAAAAATGTAAATAGGTCTCTCCAAATAATCAGTCAAATAGTGACGAGGTTTAGGAGGATTTATCCACTATGTTCAAATTTATACTTTTAATTCATTCAATGGTGCATGTTATAGAAAACTACAATCCTCACCATCCCATCTCCTGAACATTTATCATTGCATTTTGTTGTTCCCCACATGATCCATCTCTTTTGTACTTGAACCTGTGTTTCTTGAACAACTCTAATAACTAGTTGTCCATGGGAAAACTAATTCCAGGAGTAGTATAGGAAACATAAAATATATTGGGGATGAGTCTCAAGGAAACCAAATGAGATAATAAATGTTTGGGAGATGAAGTTGACGAGGATGAAAATTGGACTTCAATTTGTTCTCTAAAAGGTGAAATAGAACCCATTTTTGAGAACTAAACAATTGGAACTAGTTATTAACTCAAAGAATCCATTACCACCAAATCCTTCCAGAAAAAAGTTCCATACAACTAGATAAATGATAGAGTGTAGGTAGGGAAAGAAATGGGGAGTGTAGAGATTGAAGAATCAATATACTAAAATTCAAGGCTTGGTAGCCCTTGGGTCTTTGGTTTCTATATTGTAATTTCAACAAACAAGTGTATATTTCTAAAATAAATTGGTTTGGTTTGATGTGTATGAAGTGTTAATGATGAATTGTGTTCATTTTTATCCTCAAATTTATCCCCAATGATCTAAATAAAACAGTAATAAAATACTTTTTTGTGGATCTTTTATAACATATTATTGATAAAACATGGGGTTTTAAAAGGTTTTATTTTATTAAAAATTATATGGTGTTATATGAAGTGAAAATTAGGTCGATGGTGGCATGCAATTCATTCACACTTACCTTCATAGGCAATAAACCTTACCAGGGTTCACACCTCCAACCATAAAAAAAAATATAAAATGGAGGTCACTCTTTATTCAATGCATAGATAATTAATGTCAATCTACGAAAATATTATATATACATATCTGATATATATATTAGTAACTTTATTTGAATTTAAATATATATATATATATGTATATTATTAATCATTTTAAATTTATTTAATTATTCAATATATATATAATACCACGTTTCTAGTGACACTACAAAATGCTATTAATAATTTTTTTTAAATTACATTAACTAGAAATAATCATTATTCTGAATAATTGTGTATAATATATAATTTTTTAAATTTTGGAATGTTTAATTATTTCAAAGAAAATGTATATATAGTTACCTGGTTTTATTATGATGAAAGTTACAATATCTTAAAGCATTTTTTAATCTATTTATGTATAAAATATATTTATATTAATTAAATATATATATATATATATATAGAATAAGTATATATAGATCTAAAATGGTGAATACCTAAAAATAATTTCTAATATATAAAAACTAATAACTTCTATTCAATTTTTTGGAACAATGGATGTGGGAACCTAAGGATTCTGGGGAGGCTATCAAATAGTAATAGACTCATAATTTAGATTTTATGGAGGAATATAAAGAAGATTGCATGAAATAATAAATGAACACAATTCTGGGAAATATATATAACACTTATAGCAAAATATCATAACATAGAAAAACTAATACAATATTATACTAATTTTTAAAATAGAGTCATTGAAAATAAATAAATACAGTATCAACCTTGCTATGATATATATTAAAATAAGACTACTAAAATCAGAGAAAATAAATTTTTAATGAAGAACAGTTACACAAGAATATTAATGTAGAATTTAAATAAATAAATTCCCTTACATGAATTGCAAAAATTGATCATCTTTTGTTGCTTTGCAGCATCATCAGACTAAGAAATGGTTTGCTAAATCAATTTCTCATTAGTTTATGATTTATATATCCAAAACATCGACTCATTATATAGTGCCTTAAATAATTATTTAGTTAATTTATCTATGAACTAGTGGTGATTCACTATGATATAATAATAGTGAA
Organism: Viscum album; assembly: GCA_963277665.1. Taxonomy (NCBI): domain Eukaryota; kingdom Viridiplantae; phylum Streptophyta; class Magnoliopsida; order Santalales; family Viscaceae; genus Viscum; species Viscum album. Next base: position 29,020,862 of record OY728137.1, on the reverse strand, counting down.
AAAATTAAGATTACATTGCAAGCATGGGTAATAATGTTGACAACAAGAAAAATTGATTCAAAACAACAATTTAAAAGGCCAAAATAGGATATCCAAATTATTTGTCAAGTAAAAAATTGATCATAATCAAAAGAAAAACAATATAAAAACTGAATCAGAAATTTAAAAATAAAATCTGAACCTACAAAGGAAGATCAAAAACACTCATATCTATATCTCAAAAAGATAAATACAAAATGAAAATCAGAACCTACAAAATAAAATACAGGCCTACAATGCTATGTTGAAGAAAACTCAAGACCCTCGGATCTAGATCATGATTTTTTTCTTCAGAAACCATAACTGTAGCAGAAAACAAGACGTCTAATGGTGTTTGAGTAATTAGAGGTTGTGGGTCTGTGTGATTAGAGTGGGTTTGTGTGATTCGAGCTTCTATTCACTAAGGATGAGTATCAACAATGGGTGGATTCTACTGGAAGCTTTTGATATCATGAAGGGTTCGCAACACATTAGTATTTATTATTTTTATTTGGACACTTTGATGAGTTATTTTAAAAAATAATTGATAGAGAGTCATTATATCGGCACTGATGTTTTAGTGATGATAAATATGACTTTTATCGGTGCTAATTACTTAATCCTCGATAAATTATTTTAAATTATAATTATATATATATATATATGATCAATATATATAAATATAAATATAGTTAAAATATTTCTCATTTAAAAATATTTAAAATAAGTTTATATATATTTAAATATATAATTATTTATTTATAATTATAAAAATATTTATTAAAAATGACATTGAATTAATTATATATATTTATATAATTATATATATAATAAATATATAGAAATATAAATATAGATAATAATTTTAATTATAAACATTATTTATAAATATTTTTTTACAAATATTTTTTAACATTATTAATAAAAATCTAATTTTAGGAGAATGCATGTTAAAAATGAGTGAAATTGAATAAACTAAAAATATATACACTTTAATAATGTTCAGAAAATGGATATTTTTTGTGTGTGTGCATTGTATTTAAAAATGCATTAATTACATATATGTGGAATCAATAATACACACATTTGATCTATGTCAAATTTAAATATCAAACAAAATTAAATTATATGTCCATTACTATTTTCAATTTATCAGTATTTTAAGTTTATATTTATATTATTTATAAAAAATTATTCAATATATTACTATTTAATGTAAAGAACGTAAATATTTGGTAATATATAAATTATATTTAAATAATTAATATATATATATATATATATATTTAATATATACTTTTTATTAACATTATAAATATTAATCTAATTAACATAATATTTAATATTTTCATCAATTTACTTATTTTTAATTTTAATTTGTCCAATTTTCATTTTTCTTATCTATTAATTTAATACATATTATTTATTATTATTTATAATTTATATTTACTATAATCAATTTATTCATTTTTATCAATAATTATTTAATTAATAAAATTTGTAAATTTTTTAATAATCTCATTATATTTTTTCTTTATTTTATAATTTCATTTTATTGATTCAAAAGTTTATTAGTGCTAAAAAGGTAGTGATAAAGGACTCCTTTATGAGCACTAAAAATGTAGCATTGATTAAGGGAACCATTTATCAGCGTTACAAATAAAGAACTGATAATGGGTACCCTTTATTAGCACTAAATATAATGTGGTGGTAAATTGTGCCTTTATAAACGCTAATAAAGGTGCTGATAAAAGGTTAAATTTATCAACGCTATCTTCAGAACTCATAAAGATTCCATTTATTAGCATTTTTTTCTAGCAATAAGAAATATCATTGTTGTTAGATGCTGGTTTTGTAGTAGTGTTGTCATACATTCATGGGTGGCGTTGGGAAGAACATGTTATATACTCTAAACGAAATTTGATAAAAAAATATTAAATTTATAGGATAACACAAGGAAACATGGGGACATTACATATATAACCCCAAAAAAATTTAATAGTGGGATGACATTTCATATCTTTGAGTGGGGACACATATCTAAAAGACATAGTTATATAAATACACACATTGATGATGTCCATGTTCATGGTACACAAGAGTTATAACGTGAAACATTTCTATAAAACCCCATGGAAGAAGATGTTCTAGATAGATAAATATAATATAGGAGTACCAGAGAGGATTGAGAACTAGGATGTTATTTTTTTCTAGTCACGTATGATGATGACTCATTATTAGTTGATAATAAAGATCCTCAAACCCCAAAAAAAGTTGCAAAAATATTAGGTGAGTCCTATAGTAAATAATACGTGAATTCAGAAATGGATTCTATGTAAAAAAACAAATTATATATTTTGGTAGATTCTATATAAGATGTAATTATAATATTTTTTAATGGGTATTGAAGAATAAACTATATAGTAATGGAAAACATAGTGCCTATATGGTGCCAATGGTTACAAAAAACATTCAAACAATGCAAATGCATAGACTATAACAAAACCATTTATCCATTTGAAATATTTAAATCCATCTGAATTTTATATTTTATTATATATTTCCACGTCTATGAGATTTATAAATTTTGATTTCAAAAATTTTTTCCATAATGAGAACCTTTGTGACGTTTTATATAAGACACAATATAAATGGGTTGTGACTCAAAAGGATTACAACAAGGTACAAAATTTTCAATAAACAATTTATAGATTAAAACTGGAATCTAGGTCATGGATCATTCAGTTTGATGAATACATAGTGGAATTTGGTATAAAAAATAATCGATGTGAGAGTTGTTTCTAAAATTTCATTAGTATGAGCATAGTCATTTTTTAAAATGCATATGTTGAAGGCATATTACATGTTGAAAATGAAATAAATGTCTTAAATTTCTTAAATCCTTGATGAATAAATGCTTCTCCATGAAGGACATGGGTGAGGTATCATATATTCTTGGGGTCAATATCTGTCACGATGGATCCAAGAGGCTTCTTGGTGTATGTCAAGGTACATTTATGAATATTTTACTTAAGATATTATGTTAGGAATAATCTAAGATGGGGTTTTTCTAATTTCACGTGACAATATTATTTCTAGGATAATGTGTCCTTAGTCACATTAATAAATACAAAAATATAGAAAGGATTCTATATGATTTAGTGAATGGTTTAGTCATGTTTGTTATGTTATGTACTAGTAGGATGCCGCATACACGTTTAGTGTAGTAGAAAGTTATCCATCTAACCTAGGTGACCACAAATAGATGATGTTCAAGACAATAATAATGTAATTAAATCATACTAAGGATATTTTTGTATTCTATGAAGGAGATGAGGAAATAGCAATAAGAGAATACATAGACTACTGTTCACAAAAAAATCAAGAAGGGCTGAAAAGATAGATGAGATATATCTTCCCTTTGAATAGAGGTCTTGTGATCTAGGAGATGTTAAATAACATTATGGTTGTAGATAATACCATAGATTCTGAGTAAATTGAGGACTCTAATGTATCTTAATATGTAATTTTTATATGAATATTTTTTCAGTATATTTACATAGTATATAGTAGTAAAGATCCTTTAGCACTCTATTGTGCTAAAAATATATCACTGACCCTCACTAAAAAGCCAAGGTCTTATCAGCAAATAAAACATATAATTCATAAGTATCATCTATTAAGGGATTTATAATATAGAGGTAATGTTGTAGTGAGCATAATATCCATGTAAGATAACGTGGAATACCCCTTGAATAAATACTGATTCATCATAAATTTGATTATTATGTTAGTTCTATCAATCTAAAATTAACCAGAAGTTGGATCTCATCCATGTTGGGGTTTATTGGATTTTAAATTCTAGAACCAACTGTTTAAAATTTAATTACCTACATTTTTATATATTTGAACATTAATTAATACATATAATTATATATTGTTAATTATATAAAATATATTTGATATAATAATGCACTAGGGTATCTATGTCCTTGATAAGATCATAGTAGTTCCCCTATATTATGATACCATTTAATTTACAAAAATTTGTTTTAAATATAGTTCTATTGTTTTACAACAAACTATGATAAAGAACATAGTGTACATACCATTAAGTGTGAGGACTCATAAGCATATGATGCTTCTTCTCATTAAGATTCCACATAGTAATCTCTACCATGATAGATTATGAGATCAAACTTGTGCATAAGAATTTCAAATGATTATGTGTCATGAGAAATCTCTATTTTTTATCATACATATTGGTTATTAGACATTATTAATATCAATAATATAATTCATCACCCATCCACATAGATTTACTAACAAAAACCATGCCACCATGTGTTCACCGGAAGAAAGGTTTGTTGAATGCATCATAAATGACATGTTATTAATGGATAAGTCAAGGAAGGATTTGTCCCTCCCATATATAGGGATGGTTAAATCACATAAATTTTATTGGAATATAACCATCACATTAAATTTAATATATTTCATGTAATGATGTTTATATTTTATTATATTAAAGGTAAGAGGTATAGAATATATCAATTGATGTCACAGATGTAAACCCTTATTGATAAGACATGGTAAAAAAGTGATTATATTACTCTTTGAGTATTCATAGGTGGTTATAAATGTTATTACATTATGCTATCTATCCTAAGTTCCTTGACACATTTCATGACAGTAATCATATACTTTAGGCAAGATGACCTAATTCAATTCGAAAAAATCCTAAAGGGTAAAAAATTAAGTATTTGTATGGGTCTCAATTAAATTATGCATGAATTTAATTATTAGAATGAAAACTATTCCCAAGATAAAAAAATAATTTAATTTTTGTTTATTTTATTCTATAAATTAAATAAATATTTATTCAGTTGATTATATATGAAATATATTTTTTTTATTTATTATTTAATAAATACTTATTCACTATTTTGTGGATAAAGTATTTATTTATGAAAAAAAATATTTTTATTTGGGTGATCTAAAAATGTGGGGGAGTTAGAATGGACCAAGATTGTTTTTGATGATAAATGATCATTTACAAGCTCATAAAGAAATATTTCTTATTGAACCTATTAGCACATTCCATAAAATAATATTAATAATATTATTATATGGTATGGGGTCTATATATAATTATTATATTATTTAAGGGGAAGTACATATTTAAATAATATTTTTATATAATCTGAGATGTATAAATAGATTCTTGTATCTATTATCCCAGTTTAATTGAAAAAATGATAATTGATATTTTTGGTTCACAATGAACATCTCTCTAAATTATTTTAATCTTTCCTTACAAGAATGAGAACAACTCCTTCAATCTTGAAGGATCTTGAGCGATCAAGAAGAACAATACCAGATTATTGATCCTTCAAGATAGCACATGGAATTCCATCGATGATTGTTTGGATATCGATGGAGAATTTGTGGATCACCACTAGGATGATTTTATACTTGGATCCTATAGGTGCATTGATGGTAATATAAAAAGGGTTGCATATTTTCAACCTCTTCATTAATGAAATTACCCAAAATCAGGAATTATTTCTTTTTATATAATATTAATTAATAATAATTTTTCCATAAAAAATATTCACTAAGAGTCTCTGGTTATCTTTTTTCAAAATTAAGGGGAAAAATAGAATTATTAATGGAATTTACATCATTTACTATTTTCAAAAGCTCTAATTAATCAAAAAACCTTTGTGGATAAATCGTCTAACAAAGGCACTTCCACTACACATTGAAAAATACAATTTCAACTACCACTTCTTAATATTAATCCATTGGATCAAATTTTGTATTCTATACACCATTTATAAGATAAAATGAATTTATTTATTTATTTCTAGAGGCACCTTAGTTATTAAAATGGATACATAAATAGATGAACTAAAAAGAGGATGATTCTATAGACCAATGCTGTCACTATATATTTCAAACCCTACATTTTGTGAACATTATTGAAAATGTTGGATAAAATTCTCCAAATTATCAAAAAGATTTTTTGCTAACCTCAATCTATTTTGGAGAGGTGAATTTTATTCACTCGATGCGATTTTATATTGTCTGAAGCTCCCGCTTTAAAAAATTCATTTAATTCCTACTTCCATTTATCAACTCCTATATTGTTTTTACATTCATACATATGAATTACATGGATTATAATATACTATACTATATTAAAATATAATGGCCATGATCATCCCAACTATATAGTGGATATTACATGTTTTTAATTGCAAGAACACCTCCACCAAAGCACCCACTATATATTCGTTGAATCTTGTACTGCCTATTCCAATTCATAGAGCTCTTAGCCATCATCAAGATACAATGGAGACTCCAATATAAATTCATTTCTCCCCAATTATGATAGATGAAACACTTAACTCAAAACACCATTTTAAATAACTATTTTTAATGATGAACTAACATTTTTTATAAGTAGAAAAATATCTATATAACCACAGTTTCTATTGATGACATAAAAAATATTCAATACCTTACAAAGATGAATTTATCACGTAATTATCTATTTAAAAGACTATTTTCTAGTTTATCTATACCATTTTGATATCCAAGAAGGATTTCATGCCAATTTTGATGAACTATTATGTTATGGTGTAATCAAATATAACATACAACACCTCTCACTATCCTTAAGTCATCTTCAGTGATCCTATTATAATTCCATAACATTGAAACCAAATTTACCTCAAAAGAATCACCATGAACCTCTGATGTTTAAAAATTTTTTATTTGTTGAAAAAACACACCAATCATATACTCTGTAATAAATTTTATACACCATGGTTAATAAAAAATCTCCCAAAACATCTTCTCTACAAATATGGGCACAAAAATATTTATATTTGGATATTGTTTTCACCCCATTAACAAAAATCACTATCTAACATTGAATTCTAAGAAATGATTCACCACTCAAAAATTCTAATCATACTTGAGTGGACTCAATGTTGGAAAAAATTACATTGATAAAAGAATATCATGTTATCTATAATATAACATATATATTAAAATTCATCAAATGTGATATCCTTGCTTCATTATTGATGATGTGACACCAGCTAGAAAGGACTTGTGAGAACCAATATATTATCATCACCATCTACATCAATAAATATTATCCAAAATCTTGAGTTATCTATCTAAAGTACTTGTTTCAGAAAAATTTTAGGTATACTCTTTAAGAGCACTATAAAATAGTTCACTCATTCATCAATCCAAATTAATATATATACACTTTTAAAAACACTCTCTAAAAAAGATAATCCAGTAATTGGTTAAATACTTTATAATGGATTACCCCTCTATATATTTTTCACCCCAATATAGAATAATAAATAAAAATTAAGATAGATTTAAATTGTATTATCTCGCCCTTTTAAAATAATTATCCAAATAATAATATTAGAGAAGAGATACAGAAACTATAACTTATCCCTGATATGGGTGTGGTTGAACTCAAAAAATCATCCCCAGATTCTGAAATTCATGCTTAAGTAGTGGCTTGGGGAACAAATCATCTATTTTATCCTATATATGGAAAAAATTACAGATTCAATTCATTTTTATCCCCATGATCATTGATTGAAATGTTCTTTTATATAAATATACTTTGACGTTAGATGGTATATATAATTCCTTAAAATATTAATAGAAATTTTATTATCACAACCAAAATGAAGTGATAACCTCATCTCAACATTGAGATCCTTCAAATGAGTCATTATCTATTTCATTTGGGTTTAGTAATTTTAAACAGCCACATATTATAGATTGATATTACTCAATTTTAATTAAACATTCATTTTAGTTTTCAAATACACAGACATCTCTACATGAAAAAACATCATAGGATATAGACCTCATGTCATTAAAAAACCACCACAATATATTTCAGTGTAACTTAATAGGTGAATCTTCTGTTTTAAGCCATATTTAAAACCAAAACATTTTGTGCCTAGGATATAACTAATATTTATCATTATAATATAGAAATGAGACTCTTTTTATGGACCTTGATACAGAAAACATAGAGTTACAACAGAAAAAATATACATCATTGAATATATCATGTATTGAAGAAAACAAATAATCATCAAAAATTACCTTGAATCATCTTCATTTCCATTATTATATTTTGAACTCTTTGTTCCTACTGAAATGTTGGTGGAATTGGGATTTAAATACTTCATGTAAAATATTTTTGTAATTTCTGTAGAATAATACCCTAGAGGAAGAAAAATATGATCTCTCTCTTGAGGTTTTTTCATGCCAAGAAAGTAAAACTTCACCCCAGGAAAGAACATTTCAAAAATATTTTTCATAGGCATATGAAAATATTTAGAAAAATTAACAATTTTGTAAAAATTGATGTCATATACTTAAATAGAAATAAAAAGAGATACCATTATATCATCAATAATCTAGATATTTTTATCCACATATCTATTTTATAATATTTTACTTATACAAATAGGGTGTAGCAAATATATTATCAATATGATGGGGATTATTTAATCCAATATGAAGCCTTTTTTACCCTTCAAACAGAAATATTTAGTACCCAATAAAGAACCCACTCTTTTTATCAATAAATATCTTCTCTCTAAACTCAATATTCAGGAAAGAACACTTGGAATCCATTTGAAATGTCATGAGTTACATTTATGACACTATATAATTTAATATAATAATGGTTTCCAAACATTAAAATAGTAAACGGTAACATAATAGTTCACTCCATAAAACTAATAATAACCTCTATAAACTAATTTTTATTTATTTAATAGCACAACAACCATATAATTCATTTTTTGTTTTGGAACGCACATTTTATCCCAATAACATTCTACTTCTTTTTCATAGGTACCAACTACCAATTATCATTATTTTAAATTTGGTACAATTTTAATTCATTGGATCATCCCATTCCCAATGCTTTGAAGAATCCTCAATATGTCTATGTTCAAATTGTGAAATCAATGAGGTAAGAGATGTTGTTTTTAAAAGTCTTCCTACCCTTTACCTATCTTCCATAAACTATAATGAAGTTTTTTCCAAAACTTGTATTCTCAGCCTTGGATAATATGAATGATATTCTTACTCATCCCTTAAAATTGATGAATATTTTTCTTTATCCTTTATATGTTTTGAATTTTCTTAAAAAACTCCCTCAATCTATTTGAAAAAAAACGACTCCATCACTTTTATAATTTTCTTCTCTATAATGATATTCAGTCATTGAATATTACAAAACCTTCACATCCAAAAAATTAAATATTTTTTATTGTTGTTTAAATTTCTATCCATTATATATGTAGAATATCCTTTGAAAATTCTATCAAATCATTACATTTTAATTTTTAAATGATTTTCAACTTTTACCCTTATGACATAAGGTATTTAAAAAACTCAAAGACACAAAAATTGATATATTTAGAAATTAATCTAAAATAAACATATATCAAATACCACAATATTTTAGTATATATTTTTTCTCTATATAAATTTTATTTCTTCGATAGCTTGCGATATACACAACTCAGAGTCAAATTGAGGTGTAATATAATACATTGTCATAACCTATATGTTAAAATTTGTGGTATTATTAGAAAAATACAAATAATGAAAAATATTTTTATGGGTTTTATATAATTCCAATGTATGGATTAATTCATAATAAATAAGGAATAATTGTTTATCAATGTTATCTTATACTTAATTTTTTTCCTCAAACAAGGATTTTATTATTCCTTGTGAGAGAATATTATAAATAAAATTTTCAATTTTATGTAATTTTATGTTTACAAGATGATATCATTTATGGAAAAATCATATCAAAATGTTATGATAGTTAAATTTTGATATTTTTTTAATGGATAGATTTTTTAGTAAATATTGTAAAATACACATTTTTGTAAAATAATCATTAATTTTAACTGAAAAAGTACAATGATATTTTGAATTTGATACAAAATTAAAATAATCTAACTTCATTTTTAAATAATTCAATTGATTACATTGGAAACATATTTAAACATGATTTTGGTTGAAGTTAATTTTTTGGTCTAAAAAATGTTTCTTCTAATAGACATTTTCGATACATTTTATGCATTATATTAAAATGAATTTATTCCCCATATAAAAAATGTACTATTTGAATTTTTTTAAATATTTAAAATCATCATAATTATTGAAATATAATTGATTCAACATTTTCTTTCTTTGTGAATAGTAACCTTGGTAATGTTTTTTCCCACAGTAAAAGAGGTAAATCTAGGTCAAATCATGGATTTAATGTTTTAAAATCTAAATTAAAATTTAATTTAGCCTATTTTTAAAATTTTACTCAAAAAATTATATGTTTCATGGGTTAAATAATTTATTCTAAAACATTATTTTGAAATTGGGGTCCCTATCTTGACTTTGGTATTGAGAAGTCATATTTTATTCAAATTAAAAACCAATCTTCAATATTTTAATTTAATGAAATGTTTGGAAAAAAAATATATTTTTTTGATTCCTATAAATGTATAAAAATATTGTATTTTTATTATATAACAAAAATAATATTATAATCAATCTTATTAATTTATTTAAAGGTGAGATTATTTTTACTCTTAAATCAATTAATTTCCAAAAACTATTTTTCTTGTATTTTCTATAATTATATAAATGAAAAATCTACCCACTATAAAAATTGAATATTATAAACTGTATTGAATTTTTTATTCAACATTATTTTTAACTTATCCTTTTATTTATTCACATTTAATTATTTTTTAATGGTAAAAAATTATGTTTACATGGTTAAGGATACAATTGGCTCAAAGTAAATTTGAAGGCAAGGCGTAGAAAATATCCAAAAGATATAAAAATATGACCGGTTGTGTCTATATAGACGCTATAAAATCTTATAGTTGATTTTTTGGTACCTCGGTTATACTCAACAAGATTATGATATATATATATATATATATATATATTATTTTTTTCGTTTATGTAATTCAATTTGTGTCATTCCCTCTCGTATAAAATGATAGCGCCTCTCCTCTATTACTCACACTTAATGATACATATAAATTTGAAAAACACTACCATAATAAATTCAATAATTATGTACCCGCATTATGGATATTCTATTCATTCTAAAATACCATCCTTTAAAGTATTAATGTCTAACCCCAAATAGATTTCTTAGCAATGAGATATAACTCTTAACCTAGTAATCTAAATTTTTTTCATCTTATTCATAGCTATATCTATCGTATCAATTAAAATAAAATTTCCTTAGTATATTAAATATACAAAATTTTTAGTAAAATCATGTATCAATAATTTTCCACCACTTTTTCATTAAATGTGAAATTAAAAGTATCGCTCATGCACACATGTGGAATATCGTCTCTGTATAGTAATATGATTCATTCTCCATCACCATAGTTCATGGATGATTATCATAAGAGTTTCAAAATTTATATATGATATATATTTATTAATTATAATTCTCTAATTAGTATATCTTATCTACTTTATTACCATTACATCCATTGAAAAAAGATTACATCAGTCATGCATACATCCGGTGTATCACCTCTACAAAGAAATGTGTTTTTTTCATTTTACCTTTAAATGGATAGTAATAATGATATATTTAATAATATATATTATATAAATTACATTAAAATTATTCTATAGTGGACAATTATTATTTATCTTTCTTCATTACCAACCATCAAAAAGTGAAAACATCATTAGTTTGTACATACAGACTAACTTCTATACAATGTTATGTAATTTCATTTTAATCACCCCTTTATACGAATAATTATTAATTTTTATATAATTAAAAAATATGATACATATGTTCTAATTATAAATATATATATTTTTAAACCATCGCCAAGGATAATGTATCAAAACCATTTAACCAAAACATTCATGACAAACAAAGTAATTTTCACCCCAAATAATGACTTTAATAAAGCATTGGTAATAAATGAGTGAGAAGATGTTATAATTAAATAAAATTTTGTATGAAATGTATGAATATAGTTCTACGATATATATATATATATATATATTTAATACATATATATTTAATATATATTATAATTTAATATGCATGAATCAAGATAAGATATTAGGTAAGGGGTATATATTTTAATCCCATTTCAATCATGATTGATTATCATTGAATTTCTATTGAATAAGTTATATGAAAATAATTTGATAAACCCATTTTTTCTAAAATACGTTATTTATTTTCTATAATTGTAATGTTTTAATATCATTTTTATTTATTTGGTACTCAAAAATTCTTTGTAAATTTTTTTAGGAAAATATGACCTTATTTCTCCGCATTCAGTCAGAAGACCTTTTTCTCTCTGGTCCATGTTTTCTATCATTCATTATGTTAAAAAATATTAAATTATTTTTCGAATTAAAATTTTTATATTTTATAATTTTTTAAAATATTAAATTAAGACTTCTTGTAATTTTATGAAAAAGTAACATTTTATTGAAGGTTTGAAGTAAATCTTTTTCTTAAAAAAATCAGTATGAATAGAATTTCATATTTTTATGGACACTCAATACATTACAGATTAATTTAAATTAATACATGGATTTTTGAAAATAATTTGTTTTTCTTAAAATTTTAGAAATATTTTAATTCCAAATAAGTTATTTATAAATTAAAATGTTTCTTTTTTATGAATTATTCCTATAATCTCATTAAGATTTTTTTTATGTACGATAACTTCGTTGTATGATAATATTGATTTAATAGGGATATGATGCAATTATAATATCATTATTCTTTCTTTGGATGGTTTCTTATTTTGATTATGAGATTTTTATGGAACATTTTTATTTTCCATAGATTAATCAACGATGAAATAATAAATTATTTATGAAACCCATTTCATTTCAGTAAGATATACTATATTACTAAGATGTATCATTTATGATCTTGCAGAACACATATGAATAGGTTTTATTATGTTATGTATGGGATAATAATTATGTATCCCTCCAATGAATTGGGTAAATATGGATATATAATAAAATAATAAAAACTATAATGGGCATTGAAATTGATTTTGTAAGGGATTATATCCTCTATAATAGTATTATGATTTATTATTTGATAAAGGATATGATGGAATTAAATGTAAACACAATCCACTATGATAGCCTTGAACTACTTCTAATAATAATGAAATTTTTTTTATGTGTATTAACAAAACTTATTTCTTATTCTTATTATATGTTGTCATGGCTCATGATTGATAAATAATGATTTTTCACACTTATAACATGTATATTTTTTATGAAAAAAACTTATGCCATGATTTATAATCAATGGACGTGGACTGATTGGGCAAAATTATTTTAATATATGATCATGTTCTAATACATTTATTTTTATCTTATTATAACTTATGATCATTGATTTATATCTATTATTTTACCGTTAATTAGCATCTATGATCAACCTTTGTTATGTTTTTTTCCCATGTTCAGATGAATGGTTTTAAGTAGGGTATGACAAAGAAAGTTACAATATGGTATGATTTTTTGGGGGGATATTGAAGATCCTTCAAGCAATATAAGTATCATGTATCTAGTCTCTAAAGACACTAAACATTTAAGGTCCTTCAATGGATCATAATAGTATGTAATGAATATTAATCTAATAATATATTATATTTATATAGGAATAGAATAAGTAACCATAGTTTGTATCAATATAGGTTTATTTAATTATTTGATATTAGTACTATATAAATTTTGTGAAAACCTAAAGTATAATAATTAGTATAATATAACATTTTAATGTTTTGGTAAGATTGATATTATTTAGTTTACCTATAGATTCATCTACCTGTATTAATCCTTAAAGTTTCGGTCAATTATATCTTGAATTTCATTCTGGTGCATGCTGAATGGTCCCATACTGTGAAACATGTTTCACTCATAGGTTATATGATTGGATTTATTCATATATTATTTATGAACCATTATAAAGGATTTTAAAAGTTAATGACCATTTATTTCCTTGGATAATCCAAAGATGTCATAGATTGAAAAAAGGTTTTATGATTTATACATCATATGAATGATTTTTGAGGATTATATTATTAGTCACATTGATATATGATTCTCATGCTAAAAATTTTGGTTTTATTAAGGGAATTAATATATAAATGTTGAATTTCAGTCTGAGTGGAATAGAAATAATGTTAAGGATTATTATTTCAGATTTCTCATATAAATTCCTTTATATCATGAAAATTCTCATCAAATTATCAGTCATATTTTCAATAATTAGATGTTGAGTTTGTGATGAAAAATACTACTTGTACGATTCTCACATATAAATTTTATAGCTCATATCCAATAGAAGTTTTTGGGAATGTGCTTCCTTGAAATATTTTAATTGTCCCTCTAGTTGAATTTAATTTGATTTAAGGAATGGATTGGCTCTCTCAATATAGATCCCATATCAATTTTTGTGAAATTTAAGTGAAATTTTATATTCCATATAAATCCATGATTATATTTTTGTGTGAGGATAAATATGAACTTCCAAAGGAAGTTACATCTATTTTGCGAGACTTAATTCCTATTAATGAGGGATATTTATATCAATTACTTGGGGATAAACTCAACATATAATATATGATAAATATTCAATATTATAAAGATTTATTTTTTTAGTCTTGAAAATTCATAATCCAAATAGAAAAGTAGAGTGTTGAGTATAAATTATACCTGATACTACACCTATTTTAAAGAACCTGTACATAATTTCCTTAGTTCTGTTGCATGAATTAATAAATAAACGTAAGATATTCTTTATAAATCATTCATATGATACACTAAATCACCATTGGATTCCCCTTTTATTTTTTATAAATAAAAATTGGTTAATGCATATCTGTATTGATTATCTAGAACATAAGTACATCATTATCAAGAAATGGTATCATCTTCCCTGTATTAATGATCAATTTGATCAATTATTTTCTGATTAATTTTTTCCAAGATTGATCCTTGATCTTTATATCATTAATTAAGAGTCTTGTTTGAATATATAACCATGAAAGCTTTTCATATAATGTATGGTATTTATAAATTATAGAAATTCTATTTGGACAGATATTCCAATCTTCTAGGATTTAATGATTATATTTTTTATATATTCCCTCAAATAGTTTTTGGTAGCCTTTAAAAATGATATTATTTTATATCTAAATATCAATAAAGACAATAATTAACAATTGATCATTGTGCTAGTTGCCACATGGAAGAATAAAATCTATGATAAATTAAAAAAATTTAAATTTTATCTATATAACGTTGCATTATTATTTCACATAATCTCATGTGATGCTATTTCGGTGGATCCATCCAAGATAGAATTTATGATGTGATATATAAGACCAACCATGGTCACTGAGATTCATAATTTTCTTGCATTTCATTGATTCTACTAGTTCTTTGTGATGGATTTATGTTCACTATATACTTCAATTAACATGATCTCTCAGATGGTATCCAGGTTCCTTATGATAAAAAATTGTGTGGAAAATTCCAAAAATCTAAAGAAAGGTTGTTCATCGTAATGGTAATTACTATATGATGTAGTGGTGAAGTGTTTCTGTTTTTAGTTCCACATTGATGTGTGATCATAAATTTTTTTTGAGATATATCGAGCTCAATTATAGGAATTAGTTTCCCCTTATTTTGGTATATTTTAGTTGAGACTTGTCTTGTGAGTGATGATAAGTATTTTGGATGTTTTGGAGGGTATTCTGCAGTACATGGTTGGTTAAACGTTTTCCCAAACCGTTCACCCTCTCTAGGAAACCATGAAATCCCAAAAAAGTGGAATCAAATGGTGGTGCACAGTTTATCGAACTATGCACACTCTTAGTAGAAACATTGAGTTCCCTATGTGAGGAAAATAGTTATGGTGTATGGTTTTGAAAAATGTGTTCCCTTAAACAAGAAACCATGCACTTGGGTTTTCATCCCCCAAAAAATATAATTAAAAATACATAACCCCGATGTATTAGCCCAAAATTGACCCGAATCAGTCCTAACAATTTTTTTGATGCACCTGAATTAATGCCTAGGTCCCTAGATCTATGTTCTTGATGAATAGAGAATCCGATTGAAGAATTTTCCCCTCTCCCGATCAACAATGGATTTCCATTTAGATTTATCTCTCTCCTGTCTCTTTTCCCGAATGAATAGAAAATTATTATTCATTGGTGGATTTGGTTTAGATCTAGGTTTTTTTACATTTTTGTTCTATTTGATATTGTATTTGTTATTCATTCCTAGATAAAATTATTCATCGTAAAATTGAACATTATACTTCAATTTGTGGATTTACTTCTTCGTAAATGCTCATAAATTATCCTGATGTCATTGGTTGAAATTTTAATTACTAGAGTCTTGATTATAATTTTGTGTTCTGAATTTGGAAATATAAATTTCCATGTTTATAAAACAAATTTTTAATTGGATTAATTAATTAATTTATTAATTAATGGAATGGTGGGATTCTGAAATTGATTGCATATTGTGATTATGATATTTTTCAATTGATGGGTTAATGGTTTATATGATTAAATTTTATAAATGGTATAATCATGAATTTTCTATATTATTCTATTTCATTAAAGTTATTAAAACATAATTGTTTTGATAATTGAGATGGTATAATAAGATGTGAATTTTTTATAAGAAGTTTAATGAAGACCAACCAAAATGAATGAGATTAATGTGTTATATGTGATATTGTGGTAATTATGTTATACAAGTGTGCTTAATGGACGGATTCCTCAAAATTATATATGTGATTTACTGATATATGCATGTGGGACATGTCCTAACCTTCAAAAGAAAATATTTGATAACTATAGGTTTTGGGAAACAGACCAATGCATCAAATACCCATGGTGAGATATACATTAAGTTCAAGGCCAAAATGTGGGAATTAGACTATGGTTCCACGTGACCATAATATCAGTTGAAATGAGTTGAATTATGTAATACTTTCTTAATGAATTTTTCAGGCCTTGGTGATATTTTTTAGACTATAGAACTGATCAAAAAAGGTATGGATGGTCCCGGTGTCAACGTGAACCCGGGTAATTATTGTCGTTAATTAAATAATATTGAATTGTGATAACTGCTTACATTATTGTTTCTTATTATTTTTACAAATACATACATAGTTATAGACATGATATTGTTTTAGTCTGTATTGGAGGTGGCCTTGAAATATGTTCTCACACCGATCTCAGACTACCTAATCAATACCAGAATGGAATTCATGTGTATAGGACAAGATTATGGAAAGAGCCCTATGTTAGAGGTCTGAGTTGGGATTGGAAGTGGATGAGGGAACCAGACATGGTGTTGGTACCTTCTTGGGTGTTTTTGTTGGGTCATTATGATGGAGTTTTCATATTGAAATTTGACACATATTTTTCATGACATATCTACTATTTTATTTTAGATATTTTATTCATATCCATGGTTTCTGTGTGATACTAATATTATTTTGGTTATGGTTATTATCATTTGGTTGGTTTTTATTAATTTCCACTATTGTGATTCTTTTATAAATAGGTTATATTATCCCCATGTAAAATATTAGTCCCTCACTTATATTTGGTTTAATTTTTATTACGGGGAGTCATGCCCAAGGTCATGTTACTAACCAGCTCATGGGATCGGTATGTTGCATCTTGGTCAGAATTTTACAAAGTGGTATTAGAGCTACAATTTTACACACATTTATTTTGTATTATTGTTAGGTAATTGTAGATAGAACACTAGGATGAGCCAGACCATGGCCATGAACTTTTTCATAGAAGTTTATAACAAATTTATATGGAAAAAACCAAGTACCCTAAGTTGGATTGAAGTTATTTAAATTTTATGTTATTGTTGAATTTTACTTCACATCAGTCGATGCCCTATTTGTGTGATGTTATGATATATTCTATTATTTTGTCATCATAGTTCATAATGGCATGAGAATTGTGTAAGAATGGATCA
Organism: Viscum album; assembly: GCA_963277665.1. Taxonomy (NCBI): domain Eukaryota; kingdom Viridiplantae; phylum Streptophyta; class Magnoliopsida; order Santalales; family Viscaceae; genus Viscum; species Viscum album. The sequence continues at coordinate 29,002,709 of OY728137.1, read as the reverse complement.
TTTTAGGGACAAATGACTTATTGTGACATGCATAATTTTAGGAATCACAAAAATTCATGGTTTAGGGTGTTTTTTTAATGAAAATTAGATTCTTTCATGAATAATGTAAATAAAACTGGTTCTTAATATGAAAATGAGAAATTTTAAATGATGAAAAATTTAGTAATTTTAAATGGATAAACCAATTTCTAATCAGAAACTAGATTTATTAATGTTTTCACAAATTTTTATAAATTTTATAGATGATGTATAGTTGAGGGTAGTAATGGTTCCCAAGTTTGGACCATGTGGTGGGGTATGGGGGTTTGAATTCAAATTAATTTATGTGAACCCCTTATCTTGAAATTTATAATGTTTTGTTATGTTTCCTAATACATGTGATTGGTATTTTAGAAATACTCCTCCATGATGACATGTTTTTAAAGGATGAGAGTGTGAAATGTCTATGAATGATCCTATAGTTGTGGAACCAGAGGATCTGATAGTTCCAAGTGAGGAGGATGGAGATTTGTTTCATGAGAAATTTTCTGGCTTTATGTTGTTCATGGAAAGATACCCAGAGTGGGTTATGAAAATTTTATCTTACATGAAAATGGGAATAAAGTTGCAGAACCCTATTATATTCACAAGAGTGTTTGGACCTAAGGTAGTTGAGTTTTGGATTGAGTTTATCTAGATGATTATTGACCACCTAGGGAATCCTGCTATAATGAGTGTCAAACCGGATTGTTGCATGTTATGTGGTCAAGAGAAGCATTGGTGGGGAAACTGTACTAGCGATGGAAAACTATAAAATATGGTATATAATAAAATTCAAGAGATTTTTCTTGAGAAATTTTACCCTGATATGATCTGGCAGGGGAGTACAACTATGTTCATGAGGCTGAACTAGGAGAGTATGTTCACGATGGACTATCGAGGTCACTTCATAGATTTATAGAACTTTTCCCCAACATCTTCCAGAGAAGAAGATACTATATTGAAATGTCAATGGGGTTGGATTAAATGTGAAATTAAGTCTTAAGTTATCATATTTTCAATGATAATGTTTTCAGAAGTGGTAAATCATGATTAAATATGTGACAGGAACATGAAGGAGTCTTCCTTTTAGACACAAGTGGATGCTTCTAAAAAACCAAGAGGTAAGTCTTCTTAGTGTAGAAAATTTTGATATCTAAATGTAAACTAGGGTGATTGAAATAAAGGTTTCTAAGTGGAAGGATTAGTTACTCTGTATTCAAACTGAGTGATTTAACAATAGTGTGGTAGGTCGTGTCCCATTTTTAGAGAGTTTCCTTAACCATTGGTATGGTTTCAAGCATGTTAAATGATGGGAAATATACATTGGTTTTGATAGAAACTATGATACATTGGTAATGTTGGAGTAGTTATTCATAACTCGAGTACGAGAAGGTGGTATTATATATGTATCTCGATAGATGTTATAGTTCCATTATCCTTGTCGGTCGAGGTGGTGGAGGTTTTATTTATGGGAAAGAGTGACTATATTTTCAGAGTAGTGCATCTCAGTGTAATTAGAGTAATCATAGAAAATAGGGGAAGTATAGTTTCATTCCATTCATCCCTCACATGTGGATAGAGATGGTGCACCATCAACACATAGAGGTACTATTCTTATAGCTTCTACAATAACTAGTTCTTTATTTGATACTCATGTCTCTCATTATTTTATATCTACACAACTTTGGAATGGGATGAGTCTTTCTATGGAGTTAGTGAGCATAGTTATCATGATCGATAAACCTTTGGGAGATTAATTGAGAGAAATTTGATTTTAAGGGTGTTCTATTGAACTTGGCTAGTATTTGTTTCTATTGGATCTTTACATCTTTCAAATGATAGGCATTAAATTGATTTTTAGTATGGATCAGTTAGTAACCTTCTGAGCCCACATATATCGTTACTGTAGTTGAGTGATTTTTTTCACATGAGGGTGATTTTTATGTACATCATAGAGAGTGGGATATCTAGGTGGGCAATAAAGGGACTGTACATCAGCATATAGGGTCCCTCATTTCCATTGTTGAATGTATTATTCTATATGATAGGGGTGTGATAAAATATGTATTTCCACATTTAATGGACTAGTGCCAAGACAAATTTCAAGTGTAATTCACAAGTATTACACCTGAGAGATATGAGTAGTTTACTATTGAGGTCACACCTCTAGATGAGATAGTTTCTATTCTTCTATGTAGAATAACACCAATTGAGATTAAGGAGATTAAGGGACAACTAGAAGAGTCAATGAATCAGAGTTTTATCCATCCCAATATTTCACCTTGGGGTTGTCAATTTTTGTTTGAAAATAATACTGACATTACATTATACTTATGTGTTGACTACCAAAAGTTGAACAAGAGAGCATCAAAAAACTGATATCCTCTTTCTCACATCAATGATATCTTTGAGCTGTTGAAGTGAAATTATGTGTTCTCAAATATTAAATTTAGATAATGGAATCATCAGTTGAGATTTATACCCTTTCATATACCACGAACTACATCTAGAAGCAGGTATGTCATTTTTGAGTACATCGTCATTCTATTCATGCTGACAAATACTCTAGATGTGTTTATTACCTTGATGTATAGAATCTTCAACCAATACATGGATCTATTTGTAGTTGAATTTGTCGTTGAAATATTTGTGTACTCCAAGACTCATTAATATGATTCAAAATATTTTGACATCATACTATGTACACTGATAGAGCATCGGCTGCATGCCAAGATATCTACGTGTAATGACATAAACTATTTAAATAAAATTTTCCTTCTGATTTAATTAAATGTTTTATTATGTATTATGGTTATGAAAAACTATTTAGTATTTTTATTATATCCAATTGGATTTAAATGAATATTACGTCTCATTACTATTGATAATATAGCATATGAATAGTGATCACATGAATTTTATAAATGTAGGGTTTTAACAAATCCAATTATCATAGATATAGGAACTGATGGACTCAACTAGTAGGATCATACTGTATGAAGACCATTTATCTTTGATTCCATGGGAGGTAAAATTTCATAGATTTTCTCTTCACCAAGCCTATATTGAGATCCAGTACCTTAAGCATGAGTTAAACCGTTTATGGTATAAGTTCAAGCACATCGATATCACGGTCCAAACCTTGTTTGAAGAACTGACCCATGAATGTCCCACAACCACACAATATACCCTAAGATAATTTTCTATGATGTTAAATGGATATTCTATAATACCCTAGAAATATGATAATGTATATTACTTTTTATATAATAATTAAAATAGTCCCATCCTATTAATGTTACTTTATAAATATTTTTATTTTTATTCAATAAAACACCAATAGTAATTTTTATAAATATTTAAATTTATTTAAAAATAAATATTGATAATATATTAGTTTTTTGAAATAAATAAAATTTTAATAATTTATTATTATAAAATAACTTCTATTAAAATAAAATGATAATATAATTTTTATGATGTAGATTGTAATTTTTTTAAGGGTTCAAAAAAATTTATAATAAAAAAACATATAATTTTGATTAAATGTTGGTATTTATTTTGAAAATTAAAATTAAAATATTTAGAATATTATTTAGAAAAAATGAATATTATTTTTTTAATCTGAAAGTCTATATTAACAAACAGTAAATTGTTCATTATTTTCTGAGACAGTTGAATTTTCGAGTAAAAATTTAATAATGTACAAATATGTATTGTGTTTAATGACATCATTGTGACCCAAAAGTGATGTAATAAGAATTATAAATACTATCCACGACCAAATATATTTTTTATCTTTAAAATAATATTATTTTATATCTATTTTATTTATTTTGTAAAGCCTTTATAAATCCTCCGTGACTTATAATATATTTAATGATTTTAAAATCATTTCTTTAAGACTGTGATTGTCCTCCACATCACCAAGGGTAATATTTTAATAATTTCATCAATTTTACATCTAACATAATAAAAAACTCTCATTTTTATAAATAATGGTAAAAAACAATAGGATGGTTTGTTATTTGTGATATTATATTATATAGAATCCAAAACTAAAATAATAATGAAATATACTTTTTTTCCTATAAAAAACACCCAATATCCCATTTAACTTCAATAAAACACATTTTAGAATGTCCTTAATCTAGCCTAAAATATATAGAGTCCTTCCAAGATGACCCCATATTTATATAATCCCCTCTCCATCCTTTGGAGTAACACACTAATTTATGGGATATTCCACTGTCTTTTTTTATCAAGCACTCCTTAAATGTTATGAATTTCCTTTTAGATTTTATAATGGTGGGATATGTTATTATATATTAGAGACACTGTGAATTTGATATATAAATTATTAATGGCTCATTTTAATTTCATTAATCTTCCCATTATCCATTATGTACACCTCTTACCAATGTCAAAATGTCATAAGGATTTTTTAACTATTCACGTTTTCTCATTGCCTTATGCCTTCAATTTCCAAATATCTAATGTTGGGATATGAATTTCCATGTACATATCATTTCCATGTACATATCATTTCCCCGGGCAAGCAATTTAATGTAATTTTCTTCCTTGAGTCATGTGCCGCTTTCGCAGTTGTACCACATTTTTAATAACATATCCTATTCTCTCTCACCATACATTTTTACTATTTTTTATGTAACGCCATTGTGGTGTAGAAATTTCACCCTGATTTTCCACGTGAAAAAATTTCCATCGAATACCATACCAATTAATATATCAAAGTTATTCTCCATTATACACATATACTTATTTATTAGGGAATTTCATGAATTAAATAAAAAATAATTTGTCATGTAATAAATTTTGATGAGGAATGAATCCATGTTGTATGATCTCTGTGGCACAATTAAGCATGAGAATTAAATGATTATGACAGGTGTGCCTAGATAGTACTCCAATGAACTGGGTAATGTTTAGTACAGTGATACATCATTTTTTATAGGGATGTTCCTGATTATTTTATGGTTATATTTTCACCATAAATTATTTTTGGTTTACCCTTTACCCATGTTCATGATTTTTGTGTTTTAAGATGTTGTCAGGTTTTCCATGTGATGATTAACATAATATACCATTCTATATTATTCATGTTACTTTTATTAATTATTGACAAGCCTATTGACTAAAATATATCACTTATTACATGTTTATTCACTTACTATTATTTATAGATCACAAAATTCTTATGAATGTATCAAGTTTATCAAATTCAATTTTAATCTCCAAGAAGTATTTTTATCATGTCCAAGAAGTTATCAATAAAGATGTTATACTCCCTCTTATAGGTTTTTATTTAATGTAACTAATTCCAAATGACACTATACTGATCCATCATCAAGGATGTATTAAGGGTAGTCTTATATAATAAATAATAGAGTAATGTAAAATAATGGAAATAGATTTTATAGTTGTTATGAGAGGAAATTTTTGGATAATTTTGGAATTAGGATGTGAGAACTCTAAAGAAAAACATAGGGATATGACTATGAGTAACAAAAGAACCATAAATTTTGTAAAGTGTAGATTTTGTTTATATTAAATAAAATATATAATTATCTATATACTAAAAGTTGACATAGTTATGGCATAGATATACCCATAATTAACAACTTTGACATGGTGTTCTGAGCCTAATTCAGGGTAACTTAATACATAAAAATTGGCCTTATTGAAAACCTAATTTGACACTCCCACGGGATACAATTTAAAAAATTCAAAATCTCATTACATACCATTATTAAGGGTGAAAAATTCTATAAGAATATATATTAGTAAATAAATCATGGATAACATGGATTGAATCCCTGAGACTCATAAGCTTAGGAGATAAAATGGGGAATGTTATGAGTGCCCAAACTAGATACCCAATTCTATGGTAGTATGAATCACAATATTTATTGTATCACTATCTTATATGACTCAAGTATTGAATATAAACCTTGATTAAGTTGATCTTCCAATACCCCCAAAGAGAGAACAAGCATAAATCATGAGCTTTATGTGACAAAGGCCTCCTACATTCAATGGACCATCTGATCCTAAAATCTCATAACATAGGATAAACTTCAATGAGAATAGATTCTTCATCCTTCTATGTTCTAAGAAATATAATTTTTTTAGTTGTTTATCATATAGAGTGAGAAAATGATCAGTGGTGGGCATTGATCAAGAATACAAAGCCTAAGGAAGTCATCAAGGAGATTATGTGGAAAGAATTCTAGAAAATGTTTTTTATAAATATTTAACACACATTCTCTAACTTAAAATGGAAGGGGATTCCATGACCTCAAAAAAATAATGAATCTATCAGGGAGTATGAAAAACAATCACAACACTTTCATGATACTTCTCTACCTTTGTTGTTACCCCTGAATGAATGGTTGGCCATATTTTTTTGTGGGTAACACATAGTCTAAAAAAATCCAATATGATCTATGAATTTGATAGCTATGAATAAATTATATGATGTTCCATCAAACTAGAAATGGATATCCTAAAATATGAAGGGTATTATTGGGATATGAATTGTAAATTGGGGTTTAATTCTATTGGTATGATAATGAAATCTAATGATGCTATAAAATTTCAGCATCCCACTTGTAAAATCTGTAGAAAAAAGACCACCAGAAAACACCTAAAGGGATGAAAAAATACTTTAGAAGGATGAAGGGAGGACACCGAGGTAATAATTTCCCAATGGAGAATCTCTCTATTGTGAAAGATGAAAGTAATTTTATTGTCCACCCTCAGTTCAATTTTTTATAACTTCATGGAAGTTGGGATCTATTGAAACAAATCCCCAAAGAAAAGAGTTTTCATAGGAATCCAACAACCATCATGGCATTTAGGGTGATATTTTTCCATCACTACACCTGAAGGTAATCCTAAAAATTATGTTTTGACAAGTAAACTAGTTAATAATTAAATAATAGTGAACATATTTTGTGATTTTGGTTCTACAAATTCATACATATTACAAATTTTTAGTAGAACAGTTAAAACACCACCACAATGCATGAAGGTATAGATATCGATTAAAATGGAAAATATGTGTATTATTTCATCACATGTATATAACTCCACCCCTATCAAAGTTTGAGGGATTATATCCCTAGTGAAACTTGTCATAATTCCATTGGTATAATTTGATGTAGTTCTAGGCATGGATTTTGGTTTCCCTGTATAGATCCATAATAAATTAGCAAAATAATGAAATAAATTTTCTTATGGTGAGTTCACCCCTAATTATATACCAGTGCAAGGAGTAGGATAAATCTTAATTAACACTATTATCTAAATCAGGGATTTTGTTACCCTACGAAAAAGTGTATCTAGGTCAATTGGTTTGGTCTAAGGAATTGATCATCCTCGAATACATTCCTGTTGTGAGGGAATACACTGATATGTTTTTCAAGGAATTTTATTGTATTCCAACTAGAAAGTATTTTGAATTTTAAATCAATATTATATAGTATAAATTTTTAATATCCAAGACTGCATATAGGGTGGTTATTATAGAACACGAAGAGATAATGAAAAAACTAAAGGAGAATCTCGATAAAGGGTTTATACTCCAAAGTGCTTCACTATGGCGTTCAACAATCCTATTCGTCAAGAAGAAGGATTGGTAAATGTATATTTACATTGATTATAACGAGACTAACATGATCATGATAAATAACAAGTTTCATATTCCATAGATTGATGAATTTTTTATCATCTACGATGATCACAATACTTCTCTAAGCTGGATCTTTATTTGGGATATTATAAATTAAGGGTGAAAATGGAATATATCCCCATGACCACTTTTCGTATAAGGTACAGGCACTATGAGCTCGTAGTGATTCTATTTAGACTCACTAATGCCCCGATAATATTTGTAGAGTTCATAAACATGGTATATAGACATTTCATCACCAAATTTTTATTTATTTTTATAGAATATATTCTAATATAAACCCAAAATAATGTGTAACTTGAGGATCATTTGACCACGATGAAAAAGATCCTATGAATGGAGAAGCTTTACCCTAAGTATAACAAGTGTGAGTTCTATTCAATGGATGTCTCTTTCTTGGGAAATATCTTTACAAGAAATAGAATATCGATATTTCCATTAATGAAAAAATAAATAGAAGGATAGATGAGGCCAAAACTACAAAAGATATCTATAGTGTCTTCTACATAGCAGGGTATTATTGCGGATTTGTGTGAAATTTCTCTTGATTATAAAACCCTCTAACTGAGATTACATGGAAGGTAGTCAAGTTTTATTGGTATGATTAATGTGAATAGAGCTTCATAGATTAAAAAAGTAGGCTTATCACTACCCATGTGTTCACACAACCCTCTATGGAGAACATTATGAGTATTCCACGTGGCTTCATGGAAGGGATTGATTGTGTGTTATTGTTGAATGGAAGAGTCGTTTTCTACACCTAAAGGATGTTGAAAATTATAAAGAAACAATATCCCACACATTATCTAGATTTAGAAGAAGTGTTATTCAAATTGAAAATTGGTCGGCATTATCTTTTTGTGGTGAAGTTTGAAATATATATGGATCATAGAAGTCTCAAATATATATTCTCCCAGAAAGAGCTGAATATGCGCCAATAAAGATGGTTAAATATGATCAATGATTATGACTGCTCAATTCCTTACATTCTTGGTAAATCAACTAAGGTGACATATTCTATAAATAAAAATATCCTATAACTTAATCAAGGATGATAATTGAGAAGGGTATGATCTTCTTAGATTTAAAATTGATAGACCTGATAATCATAAAGTAAGGAACATCATCAATAATTTCATAAATAATTTCTCAACAATATAATCTTAAATGGTTAATGGACAGCCAAAATTGTGACGTGTGAATTCAAAAGAAATTGGAAACAATAAGAAAAGTGAAATCATCAGAGGTAAATTTTAATGATGAAGGAATTGTGAGGTTCAATCAAGACTATGTATTCCATTAAATCCCATGTTAAAGATGAAACTATTTGATGATACACATAGTTTAACATTCTACATTAACCTATGAAAAATATTATTTGTTGAGGTATCAGAGAGCACTATTGGTGGAAAACGTGAAGAAGGAGATCACAAAATATACATCAAAGTGATTTGTATGTCATAATAGGAAGGCTAAAAGGTAGAAGTCTAATGTGATGATGAAAAAATTACCCATGACAACATAGAGATGAGAAAAAGTCACCATGTACTTTCTCAATAGACATTTGAGGACATAAAATGAACAAAATGTTATCTGTTTTTTTCAAATCATCATAAAAATACTTGACACAATATTGCAATTTGAGAGGATTTATCACTAGATCAACATGAATGGATATACATAAGAGAATTGGGGTGGTAAAATGGATTACCACTATCAATTATGTTCTATCAAGATCAAATATTCACATCTATGTTTTGGAAAAGTATCATGTATGCTTTGAAAAATGAGCTAAACTTCCGGATGGCTTTTCACCCTCAAATTGTTGGCCAATCTGAGTAGAATATCCAAACACATAAAGAAATGTTGGGAGAATATTCAATGTACTTCAAAAGAATATGAGACCAAGACATTACTTTGGATAAGTTCTCTTACAAAAATAGTTGCCACCCAAGCATCCAAATGGATCCCTATAAAGATCTTTATGAGAAGGGGTGTAGAGCACCTACATGTTCAGATGATATTGGGGAACACAAAATACAATGTCCATAAATTTTTTATGAAATGCTGGAGAAGGTTAAAACCATTTAGCATCACATCATAGATTATCAAAGTCAATAGAAAATATATTCTAACAATCATCAATGATACATAGAGTTTTATTTTAGAGAAATGTTATTCCTTCACATATATCCACGGAAGAAAGTGATGATATTTTGGTATAAGGGAATGATTATTCCAAGGTACATCAGTTCTTTTGAGATACTTGATCACATTGGAGAAGTGTCTTATTGAGTGGAACACCCACAAAACCTATCTCAAGTACATGATTTATTTCATGTATCCATCTTGAGGAAGTACATACCATAACCCTCACATGTACTCAATCCATATGTGGTTTCATTGAAAAAGGATCTTTCTTATGAAGAGCAGCCGATGAAGATCTGAGATTGTAGATAAAATGGTTTATGGAATAAGACAATAAACATCATCATTGTATTAAGGAGACATCAGAAGTTTGAGGAAGAAATGTGGGAACCAGAGCAGGAGAAGAAGCAGAGTTACCTTCATTTGTTTTTGGGTGGGAACTGCAAATTTTGAGGGTGAAATTTCGAATGGGTTAAAGATTGCAATGAAGAGAACTGTTATAAATAAATATTCCCTTATTGTTTAATTAAATGTCTTACTATGTATTATTCTTATAGAAAACAAATAATTTTTTTAATATATCCAATCAGATTTAAATGACTATTAGGAATCATTACCATTCATAGTATATCCATTGAACATCGATCACAATATTATTATAAATATATGTTTTTACCAAATCCAATTGTCATAGATAAAGGAAGTGATGGACTAAACTAGTAGGACCATACCAAATGATTCCCATTTATCAGATCTTACTAGGGTGAAAAAATGTCTATGCTTTTACCCTAACCAAGTGAAATTTGATATCCCACAACTTAACCATGATCAAAACAATTTACTGGAGAAGTTCATGCTTATCGAGATCACAACACAATACATGTTCATTGAACCTCCCAATGAATGTCTTACTATCGTGCTCCTTAATATTAAGGTGTTTTTTGGTGTATTAGATATATATATATATATATAAAGAACATATAAATATGAGTATATATATTATTTTCTATATATAATTAATATATTTTAATCCTATTATTGTTACATTATATATGTTATTTATTTTGATTCATTAAACCACAAATAGTAATTTTGGTTAATATTCAAAATCAATTGAGAAATATATTTCAATGAATGAATTGATCTTAAAAATAAATAATATTTTAATAAAATATAATTACTAAATAAATTTTATTAAACATGTAATATCATATAATTTTTTTGATGTCAAATATAATTTTTATAAGGGTTCAAAAAAATGTTATTGTCATATAACCTATCAGTTTCAATAAATGACATTTTTAATTTTTTATGTTAAAATTAAAATATTTTGAAATTTATTCCGATAAAATGATATTGTTTTGGAAATAATTATTTCTAAAATTATCCAATAGTGAATTTTTCATAATTTTATGACACTATAAAATTTTTGGATAAAAATTAAATACCATATAAATATACCTTGTGTTTTATGACATATTAATGAACAAAAAGTGATTTATAAGTAATATAAATAGGATCCACGAAACAATATATTTTTACCTTCAAAAAAATTTTATTTTATGTATATTTGATTTATTTTTAAAGCCTTCATATATCCTCAAAGACATATAATATATTTTATGATTTAGAAATCATTTATTTAAGAGTGTGACAAAACACCACATAAGCATAGGTAATGTTATAATAAGTTATAAAATTAGACATCTAAAATAATATAATCAAGTCCCCTTTGAAATAAATAGTGGGAAAAAAATTAGGGGATGGTTTTTATTTTTGGATATATAATTATGTAGATTCCAAACCCTAAATAATAATGAAAGCTCAATCTTTTCCTTCATAACCCCACCAAATACCACATTTTTATTCACTCAAATTTCTTGAAACATGTCGTTACTTTGAAATTTACTCAAAATAGTCCTCCAAAGGTTTCCAAATATTTATAAAAGCCCCTCACAAGCAATTGGAGTCACACACTCAAGTAAAGGTTCTTCCACTATCTTCTTTTATCAAGCACTCCTCTTATATTAAATCTTTTACATTTCAATTTATTATAATGGTATATGATATTATAGATTCCCATTATAGATAATTTTATTTATAAATGATAATATCATCATTGCACTCTCATTAATACTCTCATCATCCTTTATGTACAGCAGTAAACATGTCATAATTGTATAATGTTTCCTTTCTCTATTTAGGTTTCTTCATTACCTTACACCGTCTATTCCAACATTTATAATGTCGAGATATGATTTTACATGTTTATATTATAATTAGTTTTATGTAAATATATTTATGTAAACCTTTATCTTTCATCAAACATTTTCATGAATTTTTACATAACGTCATTATGATTCTGAAATTTCACTACAATTTTCAATGCCAAAAAAATTATGTAGTGAATACCATTACAATTTCTCTATAACGTGTATTCACCTATATGAAAATATTCATATTTATTGGGTAATTCAATGTATGAAAACCACATTCCCTGATCATGGAATAAAATTTGTTGGTGAATAAATCCATATCATATGATCTATTTTTCACACTTAAGCATTAGAAAGAAATGATTATGATGGGTGCACCTAGATAGCTCACCAATGAATTGAATAATCATAAGTATCATGAAACATAATTTTGGGTAAAGGGTGTACCTGATTCCTTAATGGGGATGTTTTCAACATGAATTATTTTTTGTTTATATTTGATCAATGTTCATGATTAATTGTTTTATATTGTTTCCACATTTTCCATGTTTAATTAGCATGTTATATCATGAAATATTATTAATGTTCCTTTCATCGATATACCTATTTTATAACATGTATCACTTATTTCATTTCTATTCCCTTGCTGGGATTTATAGATCACCCATTTCTTATGAATGTCCCTAGGTCATCCCATGTAGTATTATGTTCGAGGGAGTATTTTGAGCATGGAAAAGAAGTTTTCATTCAATATATTGTACTAATTATTTTATGTTGTCATGTAATGTACCTAATTCCCAATGATGCTAGACTTAATGATCATATGGGTTGTATGAAGTGTATTCTTAAGTAATAAATCAATTAATATTTGGAAATATAGAGTATGTTAATTATGCCAAGTTCCAATTTTTTATTGATTTGGTAAATTTATTTGGTCATATAATCTGAGAAGAAGGTCTTTCAGTGGAGCCAGATAAGGTGAAATCACTGGTTTCATGGGAGTAACAAGGAATATTTTTTGATATTAATTGCATTAAGGGGTTAGTGGGATATTATCACAGGTTCTTCTAGGACTTTTCCTACTTATAACCACCAATTTTGGACATGACCAAGACGAGAGTTATTTTTGAATATTCCAGATTAAGTGGAAATTCATTTCATGAGTTGAATAAGAAATTGGCTACCACACTAATATTGATCCTACTTGACCAGGAGGAGGAATATACAGTTTTTTTGTGAGTCATTTGTTATCTTTCATGAAGAAGTTTCAAGGAAGGGTTATCATGTTTTGGTGTATGGGTCCTGGTAGTTCAGACCACATAAATGGAATGGCCCTATATTTGATCTCAAGTTAGTGGCAGTGGTATATGATTTGATGTTTTTAATGAATTACCTATTGGGATAAATTATTTCTATTTATATAGATCATATGAAATTAATGAATATCTTTTAATAGTTATTTAGAATATTCAGCAGTGGAGATGGGTTGAGTATAAGAAATGTTTTTATTTTGGGATAGCATACACACTTGGGAAGTAGAACTGTGTTATTGATGCTTTGAGTCAGAAAACTCAGATTCAGACAGTTTAGGTGTCCAGTTCTGAGTGGAATTTGACGAATTTGTTGGATGATATATATGATGTGATTTAGGAGAAACATAGACATATATCCCTATTATTAGTTTCAGTAGAGTCTATACTTTTGAGATAGAACTAGAAGAGGAATTACAAGGATCTTAATTGTTTGGACATGAGGTAAAGTCTCAATGGAAGGGAGTCTCCTTTAGATTGGACTATATATGAGGATGAGATCATCTATGTTTGGGGTCATTTTTCTATTACTATATGCATTCAAGAGTAATGAAATTTTTTCTCTAGTAGCTTCTCCTATCAAGCTTATATTGAACCATTATAATTATACTTTTACAACCTCTTCACCATTATCTAAAACTCATACTCTAGATCTAATCCAAATCAGGACTATCCTTCATCGTGAGCTTACATGACCTCCTGCCTCTTCTAGCTCAATCCTGGATCCTTCTGTTTTTCCGAGAGTTCCTCTTCCTTCCCTCAATATCCACTATGTACCTCCAACCACTAATTATGCAACTTTTTATCCTAAGACTACTTCCTCTATTAATGGAAAATATGTGATGGAATATGCTTTGGAGAAGAAGTGATTGGATGACTCTTTGATAGGTATCTCTTGTACTCCCTTTGTAACCACTTGTAATGATTATATAATAAAATATATTCAATGTTTTCTTCTAATTATCAGTTCTTGATTTTAATTTTTTTATACTTTTTAATAATACCAACATTTGGGGAAATGCATGTTTTTAATATATCTTATGGGGTTCCTGACATTAAAATTTATTTAATAAGTAATGTATAAAATATTTGTGTTTTTCATAAAAATTATAATATGATAATCATACCTTACATCATAAATTATAGGTTATAATTTTTGGCATATAATTCGTATATTTTTTATTATCAAAAAGAGGAGATTGTTAGCATCCTATAATTTTAATGATCACAAATCATGCACATAAATCATGCTCATAAATCAAGAATATTTATGATTCCAATTACATTGTGTTTAATTATTTTTTTATCATGATTAAAAATGTTAAATAATGTTTAATTATGATTAAATATTACCTTGTTCTATTCGGTTAGTGTGTTACTTCATAAGATGTGTTATAAAATATTGGATATGTATGAGTTTTTTATGCCTAACCAATCGAGACATAAACTAATGATCCCTAACTAACCGATTTCAGACCTACTGATGCATGAACTTTCGACATCTAACCTACTAACACTGAACCTACATACCAAGCGAATAAACAAATCTATGAATTTTTTTATGTATAACCTACCGATAGCTGAGTCCCCGATTCATCACCTACCAGTATAATGATCTACCTACATACTAAACTACCGATAATCTATGATATCAAAAGACTAAGACCCCAATGATCAATCTCTTGTGTTAAAAATTACTACTAACACTCATTTATGTGAAACTCAGTATTCTTACTATATTAATTATCTTCTCTGTCCTTTATAGACAAAATTTAATGATGTTAGAGACTAGTATGAGGTATGAGGTACAAGGGAACATGTTTCTTGTCTGCTGCACTACATAAAGGGAATATCTAGATCAATAAGAAAAGTGGGGTGACCTGAGAAAATATACTTGGCTTATCTGCACCTTATAACTACAAAATAACTTCCGTCATTGAAAAATTGCATCAAGATGGTTGTGAATTATAATCAAAGAACATATATTGTAAAATTTCTCAAGTGGAGACAAACACTTTGAGAACATCTCTATGTCACTAAAGAAATGAATATTGAAGAAAAAATGACACACTATTTTTTGTTTTTTTTTTAAATTGTATATAGCCTCACTTCTACAAGATCTATGGAGTTTAGATGCTACAAATTGCCTCACACAAAGCCTTTTAAACCCAAATCTCATTTTATTACTCATCATATTTACATTATTTACATCTCAATATGTGTGTGTGTCAATTATATAAACAAACACTGTCTCCAATTCCATACTGGAAGATACATTAATATCTTCAAAAAATTTGTTTCACACCTTACACTCCACCAAATAACAATGAAAAATGTCCCTATGTGGCATGTGGTAGTTTTCACTACTATGAGAACTATGTTAGAGGTCTTCTGACCTGGAAAACTATGTTTTTTTTGTTTACCCTGATCAAGGGTGTAGATCAGATTTATTTATATATTATTCTGGGTACTATTTGATCACTAATCAAAGAGGACTATGTCTCAGCTTGTGATTGAACCTCCTATTTTTAATCGGTTGTGTCTTTCAAAGATCAGTATTCAATATTATTAAAAATCTGGAAACATTAATTTACATTAATAGTTAATCGTATATTTTTTTGTATTTAAATTTTATTTAGTTTATTGATTTCAAAGGTCTAAATTAAAATCCTTAGTTTTTTACTGAGAATGGATCAATCATTGAAAAATATTTCAAAATATCAAAAAAATCATAAATATCCTACTTTGGTTAAATATGATGCATTTTATTCTATTTTGGGGGAATCTTATATAATTGTTTGAGATAAATTTTTTTAAAGGAACTTAATTCACCCCTCTAGAGTATCCAACTCCAAACAACAAAAATTATTATTTTTTCTCAGAAAACTAAATGAGAGGGGAGAAGTGTTAATAAGTAAATATTGTCTTGTATGAAAAGGATAAATTCAAATCAAGTTGATAAACATAAAATCGATTTTTTATCCAGTCATATGGATTATAAATATTTGAATTGTTGTTTTGATATATTATTTAATCATTATAATGTCCTCGAAATTAGAGTGATTCAATCATTACTAAATCGGAATGTTGGGGAACATGCTAACATAGAAAATCTGAAATTTTTTTAATTGCAAGGATGGTTATCATGTTTTTAAGGTGAAAAAGAGTTTTATTGAATGAAACAACCACCCATATAGAAGTTTTAAAGGACGGATAGTTCTTTAAAGAAATGAAATTCAATAATTGAAAGGTATACAAAAATCTATATTTAAATAGAGTTTATATGAAGTAAAATTTTCAGATTTTTTATATGGAATTATTACTATTATAATAAAAAGGCATATAATTATTTTGAATTGACACAAAAATAAGTAAACAAATTGAGATGTTAATGATCAGAAAGATGATATTATTTTTTGGTTTTCATGTTTCAAATAATACAGGTTTTATAACTATATCAAATTTAAATCATGGTAGTAATTTATTTAAAAACATTTTAATGGATTAATCATGGGAGGTATCTACTCATAGAACATTTTGGAAAAAAAGTTCATTATACAAGTAAAAAATTATTGATTAAATTTATAGAGTCTAATTGGTATCTTACAGTAATTGGTAGTTTCTATACCAGATATGATGTTTAAAATTACTCTTTGGGTATGATTCCAATCTTATATCATTTAGAGAAGTATTATGTTAAATAAAATGGACTCTTGATTTTTTTATTGAAGTATTAAATGGAATATTTTTTTAGTATTAAGTCTAATCTAATATAGATTAGGTAAGCGACATTGGTGATATAAAGTAAACATATTGAGTTGTATGATTTGATGAAAGAATGTTCATTTAATGGAAATCAAAGAAGAAAAATTCAGTCACCTTGTGTATAATAAAAAAATGAGTATTTAAAATCCAAAAAAACAAGGATATAGATAAATTCATAGATTTGAAATGTTATTACTTTCCGTAGGCCTTCCCAAATGACAATGGATATGGTGGTTTCATAAGGCTCCAGGTTTGCCTCCGAATATTTAGGATACTGGGGACTAGAGATGGGAGTCTATGATGAATGTGAGAAAACAATACTCTTCATAACATAATATATAATAAAAAACAAAAAACAAATCAATATATTATAGGAGGGAATGAGTAAATAATTATATATTAGATTATCCAATGTATAATATATAACTACCAATATGATATATCAAATTGAAATTAAATTTCAACCTAAAAACTGTATACAAGAATGATATCACCTAGTAGGTTGACAATGTTTAAAATAAATAAAAACACAATATTGTTTGAGACAAAATAAAAAAACCCATGTCCTTCCCTAGTGTTTCCCCCCTTCCTCATCCAAATAATCCATATTGATCACTCTAAAACATGACATATGAAATAAAAAATATGGTATACATGAACACTAATGTTACCTTGTTTAGAGATAGAAATATATCTTCATAGGGAACTACCAATGGGTTCCTCAAATATTCTAAAATGTGTAGTGTATATGTGAATGAAATAATAAATAACATACATGTAATCACATAAGATCATCCTGTTCTAACATGGCCACCCAACCTTCTATATCCAATGTCAGTAATCTTGTCTATTATGATGAAATCCATAAGAAAACAATTTAAGGTGTAACTAACAATTTTTTTTGAATAAATATATCATTAAGAAAAGGTGTGACATATCATGAACCAAGAAAATAAATAATATATCTTATTTCAAAACTAGTAGGGAATGGTTTAAAATATCAAGGTCTGAAAACATAGAGTAACTAGGGATCCAGTCACGACGATCCTCAAATATACAAATCGATTGGGGATAACTTTAAGATGATCTATCCAAAACAAAATAATTACAAGCACCATTGTGGTGAAATTTCAATCTCTAAAACCAAGGAACCCATTTCAATATCGATCATGAACTACCTTATTATTTTTAGTGTTACATATCAAAAATGTATCTGAGTATGGTATTCCATTGATATACTCATAGTGTAGATAAATTTGGGTTTATCAAAAACTCCAATAATCTTTCAAGAGAATGGGAGTAATGAACACCAAGGTGGTATAAAAATACACCAAAAACCCTAGTTCTATTAGTTTAACATCATCCCTATCTAAAAAAACGTGTTCATCTTATAAAAATAAGTAATACTTATAAAAAATTATCTATAACCTATCAAAATTATAGAAAAGGTCCATTCATAGAAATCATATAGCGGATATCACAAAACAACATGATTCAATCCTCCCCGACTAGCCTCACCATGCCGATCAACAAAAGTGAAACTATATCCATAGAAATAAACTATGATGATCCCCAATCACTTTAGGTAAACCGAATATCTATAATATAAATCAGTATTCATGCCAAATAAATTCTTCAACTAACATGTTTCATTAGTCTCAAATGGTCATCTCGGTGTTTTCATCCTTAAACCTGTTAGAAATATCATTACATAGCCAAAACAGAACTCTGTTCATCCAATTACCACAACATTGGTAAGCCACCAATTCCCGAAAACACCATACCATGCTTCAAAAGATATATAGGTTTGTCTATATCAATTATCTATGCACTAAATTTAAATATGGACAAAGGGTTACCCTATCCTAGTCTACCAATATGTTTTTTTATGCCAATAATATCCATGAAAATAAATGTTCTCACATTACTCTAAGATTAAATATGGAGCCAAAAAATTTACATATCAACCCATACATTGTTATCACATTTTATATACTGGCCAATTTACACACAGATTCTCACTAGTGGCCCATACTCCTCCCAAATTCTAATATAAAATACAAGGGTGATTCATGCTAAATATAGCCCCTCCATATACTCAACCATATATATGTTCCATTAGGAACACATGAAAATAATAATCCCTATATTCAAAACAATATAATAAGGATACCAAAATTAAAAAATATATACCAGGATTCACTACACCCATTCTAGTAACTTTTCTCCTCACGCTCAAGGATTTTTATGGTGATAAGTCTCTTAACATCATCCTTACAATAAAATTACCAAATCTAAACAACAAACATGAATTTTTTCCATGGTAAATCCACTAATAATCCTATAACCCACTCACTTTGAATTAATCTAGTCCATTCAAATTTTATTCCACAAGGAAATACCACATCAATGATCATTAAAAATTACTAGAGGGAATTCCCATTGTAAGTGAAATTTAAAAGACACAATAAATTCATCAAACCACGAGAGGAATTAGTAACTCACTCAAAATATTTTTTACCACAGTCCATCGAACATATCATGACTCAGTAGACACCTTCATAGAATTCCCAACCTGAAAATCCAGGGTACACACATGCAAAACACGTGAAAACATGGGAAATATGGGAAAATATAAGAGGAACCACGCACCTCATTTCAACTTTATTTATAATATCCAATATCACGACTAAAGAATACCATTTCCTTGAGTAATTGAGATACTAAAAATTAACCCCAAATACATGTTTTATGGAAAAATAGTTGTGAATTGTTTTGATCAACAAGAGTTATCCTTGTGATTATCTTGCTATCTCTTAGTGTAGACTCTTGATTCTAATGACCCATTGACCAAGAGATAAAAATAATGTTGAGAACTCTTAGAATATAATATGTGGAGGTAGATTCTAGTTAGAAGGGATTAGGGCTTCTTCAATTAATATATTTGAAAGAAGATAGGTTTTGATTAAAATAATTGTTATAATAAATAAAAATCTAACACTTTAAATGGGGGGTTTTTAAAAACCAATGGAACATCAGTGGACACCATATAAAACTCTTGTAGTCTACCAAGGTTGTAACACTCTTGGATTTTATGATATGATTAACTTCAAATAAATTTAATTTTCTTTGATAGTTCACAATGTGCACAACATGAATTATAAATGATCCATAATAAAGTACAATGTTATAACATTGCTGTTAAAATTTGTGGTATGGATAAGAATAAACTAATAATGAAAATGTTTTATAAAAGAATTTAAATAATGAAAATGCAATGATTTTTTCATAATAAAAATTAAAATTTTATAAAATATATTATATGCATCAAAACATTTTAGTCGAATTTTTTTATAATTATCTTCATCAAGGAATATTATGATTAATATGTACCACATTTAGAAGTAATTTTCCTTAAAATTAAAATTATTTTATTAAATTAAATAACCAAAATTATCTTATGGTGAATTTTTGGGATAGTTCAGAAAAGATTGATTTTTAGTGAATAGTGTATAATATTTTTTTTAAATTTTCACTAAAAACCCATAACAATGAGTTGAATTTATTATTAAATAAATATAATTTTAATTTAATTATAAATAATAAAATCTATTACATATTATTCATCAATATAATTTTTTTTGTGTATGTTTTATTTTGGGATTAAAAACGCTTCTCAGTAAAAAAAATTCCCGTGTTTAACAAATTTAAATTGTATAAAATATTTTCCATATATGGAAATTGAAATATGTAAAATTGATTTCATATTTTTAATCTAAATAATTAAAACAATTTATTAGTTTCAAACTTATTTTTGTTCTAGACAATAGTAACCATGGTAAAGATTAGTCACCTCGGTAAAAGAGGTAAAACTATGTTAAAACTATGGTTTAAAGATTTAAAATATCTATAAAATATTAATTTATCTTATTAGATGAATGAATTTTAAAAATATATTTCTATGTTGTTAAAAAATTTATTTTAAATAAATATATTCAATTTGGAAATCTACAATTGGATTTTGTGAAGATAAGTTATATTTTATTAAAATTTTAAAATATTTTAATGTCATTGCATTCAATGGATTTGTTGGAATAGGAAATTTGGGTATGGATTACTAAAAAAGTCTAAAAAACACTTCTTATTTATTATTTAACCAAAAATATTATTTGAAACTAACATTTTACTTGTTTTTATGATGGAATTATTTTGTACTCTTAAATTGGGTATTTCCATAAAAATATTTCAATGCATTTTGTATTCTTATATAAATGTAATTTATACCACCTATTAAAATTGAGTATGATAAAAGGGAATAAAAATTGAAATAAGGAATGATTAATTTTTTGAATGAAAATTTTAATTTTTCATTACATAATTATGTTGTCATGGTAGAAATTTAAGTTCTCATGGTAAAGGTTAAAATGGGTTTAAAGTGGTTTAAATAAGATATAAGGCATAAAATGTATCCAACAGTTGTGAATGTGTGACTGGTTGACTTTATAAAATCCTATCACATATTATATTCTAATTTGGGTTAAACTGGTTCCACTCTATATGATTTAGATATATATTATTTAAACTTTTATATAATTCTAGGTATGACATGTTTCTCACTTATAAAGTGGAACATATTTTCCTACTTTATTAAAACAGTTTTAGCCTTCTAGATTGGCCAATACATTCTATAATAACATAATATCTTCACTCTCCACATTATAGACCATATTTTTTTTTCTGAAACTCTGTAATTTAATGGATGAAGGTGTGATCCAAAAGAGGATTCTCAATGAATATGTATAACTCTTAATCACATACTTTCTATTTTATTTCCTCTTCCACCTCATTTAACTATATATTATCCTTTTTAAAATAAATAATTCTGTATATTTAATTGAAATAATTTTTATTATGTTATTTTAACTCCCATTATCCACACCCTTGTATCCTTTTGGAAAATAAATCATCACAAATACATATATGTGGACTAACACCTCCATGAAGTGATTTTTTTTGTTTTTTATCTCCATTTCAAAAATTGTGTTATAATATTTAATCTAATTAATAAATATGATATTTATAATGTTATTATAGTTCTTTATAGGTGAATAATTATTTAAATTTCTCCTATTTCATTCACTAAGAATTTAAAACATCACTCATTCATACGTACAGACTACCATCTCCGTGAAGCGAGGTAATTCATTTTTAATCATTGATTTATCTGAGTTGTTATAAAAGTTCATATAATTATTACATATGTTAATTACGAAATTCTTAATAATATGGAGATGATAGAACCATTATTCGGGTTTAATAATTAGGAATATTGCACCAAACAAGTAAGAAAAAATAATAATTATCACACATAATAGTGATTTCAATCAAGAACTATTAATAAAAAGGTGATAAGGCATTATAAGTAAATATTATATGGTTTAATATATATATATATATATATATGTGATTATGGTTCTATAAAAGAGGTATAATGAATATATTTTTATTATAATGTAGTTCATCACATGAATGAAGAATAATGATAGTTTCGGTAAGGGATTAGTATTTCAAAATCATTTTATTCGATATTGATTATGTTTAAGTATTAATTATATGAGATTATAATATCATCATCTAATAAACTCAAAACAATTTATTATACTATGTATATTTAGGTATTTTTTATGTATTAGTATATTTTTCTTCACTTTGGTATATAAAATGATCAAGAAAATTCCTTTAAAGAAAAAATATTCGTATTTCTCCTTTAGTCTATGAAACTTTCATTCCATGTAAATGATAAAAAAAAATTTAATGAAAATTTTCACATATAAATTAAATGTTTTTAAAAAGAAATTTTTTATTACCTTGACATAATTTAAAATCATTTAAAAAGGAATCTTTCGAAAAAGATTACAAAGAAGATGTTTTTTATTTTATTTAAAAGTGATAATTGAAATTTTTTTAAAATATATGATATAAACAGATTTATCAACTCCTAGGAATTTTTTTGAAGAAATATTTACTTGATTCTATGTTTATTTTCAATGAAAATAATTTTATTAGTGTTTTTGAAATATTATATTGTTAATAAATTATTTCAAAATGAAAAGGGTATTTTCTTTAATAAATATTCCAATGATGTTTTAAAGGAATATTTCATCTGTGATAACATCCTTGGATGTTACATTTTCATTAATGGGGATATGATCCATTGATACCATCATTATTATTTTTCTTGATGCCTAATTGTTAGAATGATGATTTGATTATGAAACATGTTTATTTTATATGGGTTATGGTTTGATGATAGGGTGAACGTTTTATGATCTTATAGTGTGTGTATGAACATATTTAGAAAACAATGATGGGTAGGAATAGAATTATATTTCCATACATTGAATATGGTAAGGATTAATATATGATGAGATCAAAGGGTAAATATGAGTTTATATCAATCCTAAAATAGGGTACATGGGAGGTCATCCCAATCCTAAAATTTGGTAGATAAGAGGTTATCTAATGGATAATGTTCATTAATTCCATTATGATTATTGTCTTATGGACTACCAAAATTTATTCAATGAATCCGCATAATGATATATGAATTTTTGTGTATGGTTTTAAAATGATAATCATAGGTTATCCTACCATTATACTCATGTTATGCTTAAATGTTCTCTAATATTTTTTTACCATTACTATGCATCTGACTTCACCATTTATTCTCTTTTTTTGTAGGTATATAAAGAAGGTTTTTAATTATGACATTTCTAAAAAGGTTACAAGATGTTAATAAATAAGTGGGCAGTTATATAGATACCCAATTTATCAATCAATATTTCAAATGTCACTAAACCTTAATGGTTATATCATGGATTGTAATGTTATGTAATTAATATTTATATAATGAAATATAATATTTCTGTATAAAAATAATAAATATTTATAGTTGGAATATAAGTATGGTTTATTTTATAAATATATATTAGGATTAGAGAACATTTTGGTAAACCATTTGTATGAGTTTTTGTATAGGATAATATCTTACTGTTTTGGTGAGGTAGATATTATGTTTTTTTCCTAAAAATACCTCCATGTATGGATAATACAAGTTCATGGGGTTTTGGTATATATAGATCTAGAAGTAATAACCTCAAAAAGAGTTTCGTGCGTATATCATAACAATCATTCTAGTGCTTGGTGAATGATCAATTATTGCACACCACATTTTACCCTCCCCGGGAATATTCTTGGATTATCTAAGATTTCCATTTTAGACCATTAAGAAATATTTGACTATATTATGATCATTTATGACCTATTATAATCCTATGGAAACATCGATTGAAAATATATTGATATTATATATACATACTATGAATGTTTTCTTCATGAATAAATGGTTTCTCTCTTAGATTGTTATTGATCAGACTATAATTTTATGTTTTAGGTAATGTTTAGAACCTCATGGAACGTTTTTAATACAAACTATGGTAAAAAATTCAAGGATTTCACTAATGAGAACCCAAATTATATGTGATTGTAAATATAATATCTTGTTTCTAAAATTATGAAAAATTATCATGCCTGGAAATTTTTCAATCTTGCAAATGAGAAAATGAGGGACAAATTTTCTCTTGGGTCAATCATGAGGAAACATCCACCACATTTTAGTAGTTCCATTGACCCACTAGTTTCTGAGTGATGGAATAGTAAAATGGAAATGATATGTTCTATCCTCCAGTATTCGGATAATTAAAATTTTATTTTTTCTTTTTATCACCTAGAAGGTGAATAAGATTAGTGATGGCTATTTTCACGAACGCAATTCAATAAGAATTAATTGACATTATGGATTGGAATCATTTTTAAAGGTTATTTTTCATCATTTACATTATTTATATTCTTTATATAAAAACTGAGAAGTAATTACTTGAGCTAATGAATAAGGGTGACGAATCCATTAGTTCCTATGAGGAATATTTTTCATGACTTGTGAGGTATGCTTGACGAAATATAATTGAAACAATATGTAATATTGTTCAATACTTAAATGTTTTTAAACCAATTATATAAAGGTTGTTATCTATAAGGGACATCAGTAGTTGTGAAGAAATTGTTCAATTTGATACCTAGGTAGAAATGGATATTAGATCTACCAATTAATAACATTGTTTATATAAGAAAAGAATGTTATAATTCGAAGGAAATTATATTATTGAAATACAATGTAGTGATGTATATGAGTCTACTTTTATTCCTGAAATGTGGAAGGATACATCAGGGAAGATGTGTTAATGGGTCTAGTGAATGATTTATGTGTGTAAATTAATGTCATCATGAATTTGAATTATGTGGATAGGGAGAAGACACCCTAGAATTCACCACCCACACTCTAGTGTTTCAAATCTAATGATTATAGGGATTATGAAAAGTGGTGAAGGAATATGAATGTTTTTTAGTTTAATAAATGTCAACAACCAATCAAGGAAAATTAAAAATGGAAATATCATGTTCCAAAAACTACTAAACTAGGTTACAAGAATTATGCGGTGAAATGTGCAATTATTATCCCTTATAGAGTTGTAAATATCTTATTCGATTCTGGACATACCCACCCTATTATATATGAAGTACTTTATAAGGGTATCAAATCATCACATCAACAACTATATGTAGAGTTCTTAGTAAAAAATATAATTATATGACGATCACATATAATATTTATATCTCCATTATGGTAGAACTTTGTGGGACTGTAATTCCTAAAAATATTTTGAATCTCCCAAAATTTGGAATCATTTTTTTTAGGCATTAAATATCTATATATAGACCCTATATCAATTATAGAATAAGGGGAGTAACATTTTATATTCCAAAATAAATCATGATCTGATTTTAGTTTGAGTATGAATAATAAATTTCAATTAAAGATAAATCTATTGTATGGGTGATACTAAATTTTCTTGTGAGGTATTTATCTCAAACGGTTTGGGAAAAGCTCAAAATTTAATATATTCTTATGGTTAAAGAAAATTACGATGTATTTATTAAACAAATTACTATCCTTCCCCTAAATTGTGAAGTTATGTATAGATTAGGACTCATACTTGGTGATACACATATATCAAAGAACCTATATATAATGGCTTCGATTGAGTTATATAAAATTAAATAAGGAACACAAAGATAGTATTTATAATGGATTAATATTCCCTAGTAGATCACCATGGGGTGAAATACAAATTTTTATTAAAAATAAAAAAGGGATAATACATTTTGGCATAGATTATAGAAAAATTAACTAGGTCACTATTAAGAACAAGTATCATTTACCATGTATCGATGATGTTTTTCATCTATTAAGAGGAGTTCAATTGTTTCATGTTTGGTCATTGATCTGGATATAATTAATTACTAGTTAAGAAGAGAGTTATACCAAATAAAACATTTCTTACTAGGTACAGTCATTATGAATTTATTGTTATGGAATTTGGACATACCAATGCTACAACTATCTTCGTGGATTTAATTAATAGAGTCTTTAGATATTACACTGATTAGTGCCAGGTAGTCTTTACAGATGATATTAATATATATTAAAATATTGTGTACGAGAATTATGAACATTTGATTATTGTGTTGACGACACTATAAATGAAGAATATATATGCTAAATTTAACTACTATGAATTTTTGATATATAAATTTTCATTGTTGGGTCATATATTCTCAAGGGAGGACATATCCAAGAATACATAAATGATTGATGTTATTATACAGTGGCCCCTACCAACCACATGAATATGAACCACATATTTATGGTTTGAAAGCATATTACCATCCTATTTTAAGATATTTCCCATCCTTATCTAAACTAAAAACCAATTTGACATCAAAGGGAGCCAAGTTCATTTAGTCTGATGAATGTGAGTAAACTTTCATGGTGCTGAAAATATGGTTGGTCAGTGCACCAGTACATACACTACCCTAGAGTAGAGAAAGAATTATAAAATTTAGTGATGCATCAAAAAAGTGATTGGGATTCATCGTTAATAAGAATGATATAGTGAAATCTTATGCCTCACTCTTATTAAAAGATGAAAATTACCTGACTAATTGGGTGGAGTAGGAAAATGGGATTTTAGAATTTAAAATATAGAGGAATTATCTTTATGATTAATGGCATGATATATATAAAAATCAAAAAATTATATTATGTATATATTTAGTTAAAAAGAGTTAAATATGTTCCAAATGAGATTGTTGGAGTTGATTAGATATTTTTAATGATCAATACATTACCACCCTAGGAATGAGAACAAGGTGAATGATGAAATAGAACTGTAGACTTATGTTTGAAATGTTTCTGAGTTCAACCATTATTGGGATGGAATGTTAAGGTTTTGTAATCGAGTATGTGTCCCATCAATACCAGATCTATAAAAGGAGCTATTAGTTGAATCTCATAGTTCATTATTTTTTATTAATCATGTAAGTACAATAATGTATCTTGATATGAAATAGTATTTTTTTGTGGGAAAATATGAAGGGAGATGTTAGAGAGTTTGTACCTCAGTACTTGGTATGTTAAAAATTAATGACGAGAGATCAATGTCTAAGGTTATATTGTAACATCCTGACCTTAATAGGTTATAGACCATTTTTTTTACTTTATTGAATTCTAAATAATTAAGCGACCCGGGGAGTGAACATGTGCACCTCACTGCGGGTCCCGAGAAGATTTTATTTAATTTAAATAATTGCAAATGATTCATGAAAAATGTCACATAATGCTTTGGTGTGGTGTTTGAGTTATAAATAATAAATTAAGGATTGGAAAAGAGTAATAAGAGATTTGAAGAAGATTTAAAAGAAAGAAATAAAGGATAAAATGAAATTCTGAAATAAAATAATGATGGGGTTACAGGAAAAATAAAAATAATTAAAATGGGGGATTCCTATTTTAAATTATTTTTATTATTTTCCTTTCCATTATATTGTTTTTTTAATTTATTTATTTTATTTCCTTTTTTACTTATCTTATATTTTTCTCTTATTTTTATTTTCTTTCCTTTTTCTTTCTTTTCTCCCTTTTCTTTTTTCCTCTCTTATCTCACTCTCCCACTAATCATGATTCACCCCTCAATCCCATCACAACAATCAGCAGCCCCATAGAAAGGCAACTGCTCCTTCGTCCGACATCTGATTCCTTCCTTGTCTAGTGAGCAGTAAAAATTAGGGAATGGATAACGTTGTTCAAGTGGAATTGTTCGATTCAGTTGAGTATTATGCGTGCAATTCGTGTTGGAATATTCTTACCCTATTTTGGGATTTTTCTTAATATTCATTGTTTTCATCCGTTTTAGGTCAAATACAAGCCTACCACGGATCATAGAGCCATCTATGAATAAAAGGTACGGTTCTTACTCGCTTTCCCTTCATTTTGATGTGATTTATAAAAACGTGTCTTTGTGCCGTTAGTCGGTGCCCACCATCTTTGTGCAATTTTACCCATTATAATTACCTTAATTATTCTGTTTAATTGTTGTAGACTTAGTCATAATAAATAAACTTGTTTGAATGGTTTCAAACTTATCGGACACCCATTTGGGTGTGCCGACATTGTCGGTGTAATTTTTTCCATCAGTCAGGTTATTAATTTATTTAACTGTAGTTGTAGCGCATCCCATTTTTATTGATTTTTAATTAAAATTAGTTGTGTAAATTTTTGAAACAAAGTAGGAAACCCCTTTGGGTGTGTCGGCCTGGTTGGTATAATCTTCTTTTATCTAGATTTATTGTTCAATTAATTTCATGTGTTGTGAATCCCTTTTTATTGTAATTAAATTTAATGAATGGTTTCTTTAAACATGAATTGGAATTTCTAGATCATTTGGGACTTGTTATACTTAACTACATATTATATAAATGTTCACTATCCACTGAGGTTGATATGATATGTATATTTCCTTGGAAGTTGTTATGTTGTACTGTTAGATTTATGCCTTGTGATGCATGGGTGTATCTGGTTAGTTTTCAAGCTGTGGATTTATATGGAGTTTCTGTCATATCTGCTTCAGTGAAAACATTAATTAAATTCAGGGTAGGGAAAGGAGGCATGTCTGTGTTAAGGGTCGTGCTTAGATCCTCCATTCTTGACGGGTTACCTCTATGTGTCGGGGGCGGTGCCATTGGCTATGTCGGACCGAGACATCCCCAGACATTCTAAAACATTTTGTTGATTCCGGTTCCAAAAGGGCCCATCGGGATGGATCCATTGGCAATGTGGCTAAGACAGCCTGAGATGACACTCGACCCCTTTTTGAAAGATCGGGACAAACTCAGGGTAAATCCATGCCTCAGGCGATACATGGTCTTTCGAAATATTACATTGGATGGGCTCAACGACATTAAATAAATTGACTGATGTTCCGTAGTGATACTTTTGGGATGGGCTCAGACTCCATCTATCATCTTCAACCTTAAATAATGGTGCACATACTGTTTGTGTTATTTTTTATTGACCCTCTTGAGAATTGACATATTTTCCCTAATATGTGGAAGTGCACCTGGTTGACACTAGAATTGGACCCCATGTTAAAGCAGAAGCTTGGGGTATATTTTTTTCCAAGTTTTAACTTGATTTATAGATTTTATCGATATATATATCCGTGTTCATGCATTTCTGTAGATAGGTACTCTTTCAGACTACCAACTTAGGCTGAAGTAGGTGACTAGGCACGGGGGCCATTGGGGACCCTGACTGACATAATTATTTCATTGCACTTAAATTAATTTATTTGAAATGGGTTTGAATTGGAACATTGCATTTTTATTTTCTATGAAATAGATTTTTTTTGACACCATTGGTGCCTACCTACTGGTATTTTATCTCACAACCTTCTCAGGTGTCATCGACACCTGAGTAGATTAAATGCTTGCATGCATTGACAATAGGAAGCATGACACTTCTGATGCTTGATTGTTCTATACTACTTAGGATGGAGACTGGGGTAAAGTATTTGGCCCTACTCATGAGTAGTTTCTACTTCTATCTTTTATTTTATTTGACTGTGTGTTTCAGTTCTGTTTATTGTTCCTTCAGTTTAGATTCATATCATTGCATGAAATTCTTTTTTGAACTTCCACACATTGGTTTTTATCTTTCAGTTGGATTTATGTATAATGCCTCTGCTAAAATTTATTCATTTACATACTTGTGAAATTGATTATTGTTGTTGTTTACTTTTACTGTGATATTATTTATTACCTATGAGGGAATAGTCTCTCCCACGAACACAATAGAGCCCTCACTTCTAGTCAGTAGCCTCTAGTGTTCGGGGAGATGTGCTTGAGGTTATGTAACCCACCGGCCTGACCACCGTCTTAGAGGTGAGCTAGGTCGAGACGTTACAAAGTGGTATCAAATGTGGTATTTCCTTTTGTCTTACTATTTTGGTTTGACAGGATACTAGGATATAGGTATTTGGGATATAATCTGTGGATTGACGTAGCTAACCCATGTAATGGGGAAAACTCAAATTCTGGTGTTGGGATTGCAGTTGTTTATTATGTCAGTTACTGTTGATATGATTTCACCTTAGGTTACTCACTTATATTATGTTGTTATTTTGCTGGTATTATTGAAATAATGGTTTTACCATTGCATCCTGATGATGTGAGGTAAAAACATCCCATGCCTCATGATAGGCACAATAGGATTTAAATTCCTTGCACATTTCTAATCCATACCTATATTCAGCGTGCATTTTTCTATTGCATGTGAGTTATGTTATATCTAGTGGTAAAATTTTGAATTGTTGGATTATTGAATATAATGTTGTGTTATTCTATTATATGTTAGCCTAACTCATCCTAGGAGTGGACTATAGGACTATATAGTAATCCTTTTTAGTTGACTTTTCTATATTGAAACCAAGCTCTTGAGGTGGGTTGTCTATTGTTCTGTGCTTAGAAAAAGGCTATGTACCTAACATCTTTTGCACCCTACATGTTTTGTCACCTTCTTTAATCCTTGTCTAAGGGTGTGTTTGGATATTGTAGAAAAATTCTACCGTGAAGCCTTCATGCTATGCCTTAGGAGAGTGGCAATGAATGCATTACAGAGGTGGTGGGACCCGAACCACCAGTAGTTCCTCTCGTAGATTCTCTTGTGGCACTACCTCCTCTCGATCTTCCAAGGGACCCTGAAACTCAGTTTTGGGATAGTCTCCTCGAGTTTATGTAGTCGGTTCAGAATATTCCCAGACCTACCCCATCTATGGAAGACCATACACGGGACTTTCCGCAGCAGCACCCTCCCACCTTCTCAGGTAGTGGCGGCCCTCATGCTACAAAATCATGTATAGAATCTGTATGGTCTATCTTCTTCCACCTTGAGACACCTCCAGAGCGAAGAGTCAAGCTTGCAGTCTACATGCATCGTGACACTGCCAAATGCTGGTGGGAGGTTGTTTCTCATGCTGAGAAGGCTAGTGACATGGCTTGGGTTGAATTACAAGATGCCTTCAACAATCACTTTTTTCCACATACTCTGAGAGATTATCATGTGCGGTAGTTCCTACATCTTCAACATGTATGTTTGACTGTGTTAGTGTATTCTACATGTTTCATAGAACATCAGTGTTTTTTCACATCCTTGACTGGTGATGCACAGACTACTACGAGGCATTTCGAGGACGGACTTGAGTACACTATCCTCTCACAGGTGAACATATTGCATTTGAACACGGTTACAGATATCGTGAACCAGGATCTGATCTCAAATAAAAATTTCAAGGAAGCTAAACTGGTGGGCCAGGGTGGTTCAGTTCCGAGACAGGGTGACGGCTCTTCTAGCAGTAGTAAACGTCGTTTTGAAAGTGCACATTGTGGATATACTAGCCAAACAACACATCTTGATAGCTCTGTCACATGTTATCTGTGTGGTAGGGATGATCACAAGAAGCCACAGCGCATGACAGATATGAAGGAGTGCTGAGCTTACAGTAGGATTGGTCACCTTTAGCATTTCTTCTATTCCTTCTCTTCAGCATCCAATGGTATATGGTCTGCACCAGAACCTCCATCAGTTCTGGGATCTATGACTCTACAGAAGGCTGGAAGTTATTTTTCCACCAGTCAATCAAGCTAAGGAAATGGTGGAGTTTGTGGTCTAGGAAATCATGTTCCAAACTATCAGTGTTAGCCAAGTGTACTTGCTCAGGCCAACCAGGTAGCATATCAGGGTCATGGATCAGGTCCCATGTATGCGATGAAATCAACACCATAGGAGCAGAGTGCAGGGCCATCTACTATTAGAGGTACTATTCTAGTATCCTCTACTTTAGTTTATGCTCTTTTTGATATTGGCGCATCACACTCCTTTATATATACTGTTGTTGTTGAAAGTCCTGGTTTTCCAATTTAGTACCTTTGTGTTTTCATGTCTCTCAACACCCTACTTGGGGTCTGGACAGAGGGCATATATCGGTGCCAAGAGTTCCCCCCTTGAGATTTCAGGCTACCACTTTGTTTGGAATTTATATATCCTCGATATGTCTGGCATTGTTGTCATTTTTAGCATGAACTGGCTTTCTTCTTACTATGCCAAAGTGTATTTCTATCACCGTAGGATGTTGTTTACATCCCCTGAGGGTGACACATATCTTTACAAAGAAGAATGAGATCTACAATAAGACCAAGATAAGACTAAATAGGTAGGGTTGGACAGAGTGATAGCTTAGTTGGAAAGTCTCTTCATGAGCGATCAGGGAACACAACTTATTGAATTCCCTTCAGTGGTGGATCTTTTTAGGGGCATCTTCCCTGATGATTTCTCTGGCTTACCTCCTATGAGATATGTGGAGTTCACTATCGAGATCATGTCAGGTGTGGTACCAATGTCTGTTCCTCCGTATAGGAAGGCACCAATAGAGCTATAGGAAATCAAAAAGCAGATTGATGACCTTGAGGCTAAGGGTTTCAATAGACCTAGCACATCACTATGGGGTTCACCTGTCCTTTTTCCCAAGAAGGAAGATGGTACCCTAAGGTTATGCATGGATTATCTTCGACTCAACCATCTCACGGTAAAGAATCAATATCCATTACCTCTTATCGATAATCTATTTGACTAGCTCAAGGGAGATAATGTTTTCTCCAAGATTGATCTGAGGTCAGAATATCACCAGGTGTGTGTGAGACCATCTGACCTACCACGTAAATCATTTTGAATCAGGTATGGCTTGTCAAAGTATCTGCTTATGCCATTCGGCCTCAGGAATGTGCCGGCAGTCTTTGTGGAACTCATGAACATTGTTTTTCATCCTGATCTTGAATTCATTTGTGGTGGTATTCATGGATGACATCTTAGTGTATTTACGTTTCAGACATGACCATGCAACCCATCTTGAGATCGTGCTGAGTGCATAGAGAGAGCACCAGCTATATGCTAAGATCAGTAAATGACTCGTCTAGATTGATAAAGTGCACTTATTGGGTCATATTATATCAAATGTATGGGTATCTATTGACCATGAAAAGGTGAGAATCATGGTTTTATGGGATCAGCCTAAGAGTGTCTTCGACATCTGCAGTTTCTTGGGGCTTTCTGGCTATTACATGAATTTCAACCAGGATTTTTCCCGCTTAGCAGCGCCTCTTACTGCCCTGACTAAGAAATGTGTACTGTTCATCTAGTCAAAATATTGTGAAAATTATTTTCAGTGATTAATAGGATGACTAACCTCGGACCTAAACCTGATTCTTCTTGATCATGGTAAGATCTATAAAATATTTTGTGATTCTTCAGGAGTTGCAGTGGGTGCAGTTTTGATGCAGGGTGATCGAGTCATGGATTACGGATCCTGTTAGCTGATACCTCACGAGGGGAACTATCCTACACACAACCTAGAGTTGGTAGTAGTGTTTCATGCACTACGTTGTTGGAGACACTATTTGTTGGGTGAGATATTCGTTGTTTACACAAATCATAAAGGCTTGAAATACGTCTCCTCTCAATGAGACTTGAACTTAAGGCAACGAAGGTGGGTCTAATACTTGTAGTCATTCAATTTTGAGCTTTCTTATACCCATATAATGGGTAATGATATGGAAGACTCTTTAAGCTGCAAGACATAGACTCAGGCCGTGCAGATAGGTAGTTGTGAGTGGTAGATGATGGCCTTGTTTTCAGAGATGCAACTGGAGGTTCCGGAGCAGAGTGGACAACCGGTTCTAGAAGCTCTTGTAGTGACATCCTCTCTTCTAGAGCAAATCTACAGGCAATATCTGATTGACCCTGAGGGTCTCGTATTTAGGTAATGTGTTATAGGAGAGAACCCACCTCCTGGTTGGGTTATTGATGGCAGTGAAACCCTCCGTTACCAAGGCCGTGTATGGGAACCTTCAGGTATACAGGAAGAGATGATGCTGGAATCTCACACCTATGTTTGTGAAGTTCATCCTGGCCTAACCAAGATGTATAGAGACTTTTTTCTACAGTATTGGTGGCCTGGTATGAAAAGGCCTATAGAAGGTTTTATCAATCAGTGCTCCACCTTCCAACAGGCGAAGGCAGAACACCAGATACCTACTGAAATCCTATAGCCTCTATCCATTCTTGAATGGAAATGGATTGAAATCACCACGGATTTCATTACAGGCCTTCCAAGATCTCATCAAGGTAGTGATGTAGTATGGGTGGTTATCGATAAGTTGACCAAGGCTGGGAACTTCTTTCCTATCCGAGAGACCATTACGACTGAGGAGTTGGGAAGGATTTATATCCGAAAAATTGTGCGACTTCATGGGGTTCCTTGTTCTATTTTCTCAGACAGGTATTCCCATTTTAATTCACCATTCTATGAAGGGTTGAAAAATTTACTGGGCTCACATGTACTTTTGGGTACTGCAGATCACCCTCAGAATGATGGGAAATCATATAGATCAATAAGAGTGTTAGAAGATATGTTTCTAGCCAGTATCCTTGATTTTGGAGGTTCCAAGGAGAAGAACGTACCTCTTGTCGTGTTTACCTATAATAACATCTTACAGGAAACAATATAAATGGCTCCATACGAGGCTCTCTATGGTAGACTGTGTCGTTCACCATAATGCTGGCACGAAGCAGGTGAGGCAGCTCTATTGGGTCATTATCTCGTTTAGGATACTTATGAGCATGTTCGGATGATTCAAAAGCGTATGAATATAGTTAAGTCTAGGAAGAAGGCTTATACCCATCATTGCCGCAGTCCTCTGGAGTTTGAGGTGGGACATCGCGTCTTTCTGCGTGTTTCTCCAAGGTTGGGTCACAGGCGGATCAGGAAATAGGGGAAGTTATCACCGAGATACGTCTGGACATTCGAGATAGAGGAGAGAGTTGGGCTGGTAGCCTATCGGTTACTACTACCTCATAGGTATTGTGCCATGCACAAAGTTTTCCATGTATCTCAACATCGATAATATCATCCAGACCCATATCATTATATTGACCCTAATGACATCAATCTTGACGCTGATGCATCCTTTCCAGAGAATCAGATCTGTTTCATCAACAGTAGCATGAAATTCCTCCGATTCAAGTCAGTTAAACTGGTCTGGGTGTTTTGGAAACACCGACGGGTTTAGGAAAGGACTTGGGAGAGAGAGAATAATGTATATGAGTAGTAGACAGAACACTTTTCTGGTGACGTTCCACTACGCTCGGAAGGGCAATTCGGAGACAATTTTTCTTAAGGAGGGGAGGTTGTAATGTCCCGACCATAATCAGGTACATACCATTTTTAATTTATTAGAGAATCATTAATTATGTGACCCAAGGATCATTCCTGCACACCTCACTATGGGTCCTGAGCATCATTTCCTTTAATTTAAATAATTGCAGATGTTTCAGGAAAAATTTCACGTCGCGGTTTGGCGTGGTGATTGGGGTGTAATTAATTAATTAAAAATTGGAAAAGATAAAGATGATATTCAATAAAGATTTAGAAAGCAAGTAAGAATGGATAAAAAGAAATTCTAAAATAAAATAAGGAGGGGGTTACAGGGAAATGAAAATAATTAAAATCTGTGATTCCTGTTTTTAATTATTTTTATTATTTTCTGTTCCATTCTTTGGTTTTATTTTATGTTTTTCTGTTATTTCCTTTTTCTTTATCTTTCATTTTCCTCTTATTTTTCTTTTCTTTTATTTTTCTTTCTTTTCTCTTTTTTCTTTTTCCTCTCCTCTATCTCTCTTCCACTAATAATTTCGCACGCCTCAATCCCATTATACCAACCAACAGCCCCTTAAGAAGGTTGCTACTCCTTCGTCCACTATTTGATTCCTTCTCCACTAAGTGTCCTATTGATCTTAGGGAATGTATATCATTTCTCAAGTGGAATCGTTCGTTTCCGTTGAGTATTCTACGTGCAGTTTATCACAGAAGATCTTTACCCAATTTTGTGGTTTTTCTAAAATCCTACATTTTCATCTATTTTATGTCAAATCGAAGCCTACTGTGGATATTAGAGTCATCTAAGACTACAATGTAGGGTTCCTACTCACTTTCACTATGTTTTATTTTGATTTATAAAAATTCTTCGGTGTGCCGTTAGTCGGTGCCTACCAGTTTTGAGTAATTTTATCCATTTTAATTATATTAATTGTTCTGTTTAATTATTTCAGCCTTAATCATATTAATTTTTTTTTAATAGTTGTAACAAGATTGGAAACCCCATTGGGTGTGCTGACATTGTCGATGTATTTTTTTTCCATTATTTATGTTATTAATTTATTTAAATGTAGGTGTAGCGCAACCCTTTTTTATTATTTTTAAATTAAATGAATATTTGTTTGAATTATTGCAACTAAGTCAGACTCCCAATTTTTTGTGCCAACATGGTCGGTGTAATCTTCTGTTAGCTAGATTTAATTTTTTATTAATTTCATGTGTTTCGAATCCCTTTTTATTGTAATTAAATTTAATAAATAGTTTCTTTGAACATGAACGTGAATTTTTGGATCATTGGAACTTGTTATAGTGAACTGTTTATTATTTAAATTTTCTTTATCCGCTGAGGTTGATATGATATGTATATTTCCTTTCATGTAGTTATTTTGTACTATTATATTTATGCCTTTTGATGCATGAGTGTGTCTAGTTAGTTTTCAAGCTGTGAAATTATATGATGTTTATGTAATTTTTACTGCTGTGAAAACATTAATTAAATTCAGGGTGGGGAAATTAGGCGAGTCCCATATTAGGGGCCATTCTTAGATCCCCCATTCTGGATGGGTTACCTCTATTTTCCAGGGGCAATGTCATTGGATTTTCTAGACCAAGACATCCCAAGACTTTCTAATACTTTTGTGTGATACTGGTTCCAAAAGGTCCCATCGAGATGGATCCATTGAAAATATGGCTAAGCCAGCCTCATGTGACATTAGACCCCTTTTTGTGAGATCGAGACAGACTCAGGGTAAATCCATGCATCGGGCGATACATGTTCTTTCATAAGATTTCCTAGGACGAGCCTGGGGGCACTGGATTAATTGAAGGATGTTCCATAGTGATACCATCGGTATGGTCTTGAACTCCAACTCCCAACTTGAACCTTATATAATGATGCACTGATGGATTCTATTATTGCTAATTGAACCTCTTGAGAACTAAGATATTTTCTCTGATATGTGGAAGTGCACCTGTTTGACACTAGAATTGGACCCCATGTTAAAGAACTAGCTTGGGGGTATATGTTTTCCTGTTTTTACCTTGCTTTCTAGGTTTTATGAATATATATATGCGTGTTAGTGCATTTCTGATGATAGGTACCCTTTCAGACTACCAGCTTAGGCTGAAGTAGGTGAATAGGCACAGGTGTTGTTGGGGACCCGAGATGAAATAATTATTTCATTTCACTTAAATTAATTTATTTGAAATGGTTATGTATTGGCACACTTCATATTTATTTTTTTCATGAAATGGAAAGGTTTAGACATCGTGGGTGCCGGCCTACTGGTATTTTATCTCACACACTACTCGGGCATCATTGACACCTGAGTAGATTACATGCTCGCATGTTTTTACAATGGGAAGTGTGCTGCTTCTGGTGCTTGACTATTCATTACTTCTTAGGATAGAGACAGAGGAAGAGGACCGGGCCTCGCTCGCGATGCAGTTTCTGATTGTGTCATTTCTTTTAGATGATTGTGTGTTTGAGTTCTATTTTCTCTATCTTTAGTTTATAATCATTTTGTGGAAGTAAATTGTTTTTTGAGCCTTAGAACTTGGTTGTTATCTTTTAGTTGGATTTATTTATATTTATTCGGCCACAGATTATTCATTTACATGATTCCTATATTGATTGTTGTTACTGGTTACTTTCACTGTGATATTATTTATTACCTTTGAGGGAATAGTCTCCCCCACAAACAGAAAATATCTATCACTGCTACTCGGTAGCCTCTAGCATTTTGGTAGATGCGCTTGAGGTTATTCAACCCACCGGCCCGACCACCGTCTTAGCAGTGAGCTGGGTCGGGACATTATATAGGTCACAATCAATACCACTGTGATAATGGAAATGAGAAAACATCATTGTGGTTTTCATTGTTGGAATACAAAAAATATATATTTCTTAATGATATTTTGGTTTTATGCGGTCACATTAAGAAGTAAACACACGTCATACCCATCAAATAATATTTCTATTTTGATAATAATTTTAGTATATACATTAAGGAAGTGGTAAGGGTGTATTCATTACAACATTCTATTGTATCTAATTAAAAAATGAGGTTTAACTCAATGTTATAGAGAATTATTTAGTAATATTTGGATCCAATGTTATGTTTCAATACAACATATCATCCTTAAACAGATGTTCAATATGAGGGTTCCATTTAAACTCCAAAAGAGATTTTGAGACATTTTTTATTGATTTAAAATATTTTTCAGATCAACAGCTTCCATTGGTGGATGTTTTTTACAATAATATATTTCACTCAAGCATTCATGTGGATCCTTATAAATCCCTCAATTGTGGGAACATCGTAAATCCTACATAATGGAATAAATTTTTGTAATAAAAGTAATTGAGGCATGATCTAGGTGAAGATATTTCATGGAATGTTAGATATATCTAGTAGAATATAATGGTATCATATATTTGATAGAAATTCCAAGATGAAAAACATTAGTGAGTTACAGAGTTCAATGTTGTTGATAATGTAATTATTATAAATATCACATGATAATAATGTTATGATATTTGGTTAGAAGGGAATGTTAATCCCCATATATATCGGTCCCTATGGAATTCTTGATCACATTTGGAAAATATCTTATAATTTGGATCCTCACCCAAATATCTCTCAATTTGATGATGTGTTCCATGTATCTCTTATGAGGATGTAAATACTTGACTGTTCACATGTAATGAACTCAAATTTCATTTCATTGGAGTAGGACCTCCATTATAAGGAAGAATAGATAGAGTTTCTAGATCATAGAGAGAGAGATTAGTATGAAAAATACCACTCACATGGTAAATTTCATTGTGGTAAAATAATAAATTTGAGGAAGCTATGTGGGAACATAAATATGTGATGAGACAAGAAGTATCCACTATTTTTTCATTACAGTGATAAACTTTTGTGGTATAATTTTTTCTAAGGGCGTAAAATGTAAAACCATAACACTGAATGATATATTTCACTTTAAATAAATTTAATTTTCTTTTATTGTTTACAATAAATGGAAACCTATGTCTAATTGAGCTATAATATAGTATACCTTCATTATATTTCCCTTAAAATTGGTTGTTTGAAAAAAATTAACTTTATTATAATATCTATGTATAAAAGTATTATATATTGAAAATTAATTTATTAATTTATAATTAATATTAATATTTCATTAAATTCAATTTATGTTTCAAAAATACTTTTTTCTTCAAAATGAAACGGTATTTTCTTCAATAAATGGATTCATGATCATTTTATGTCATTTTTAATCTAAAATATCCTACTTATATGATAATTATTATTTAATTTGTATATGAAACAACGATACTATCCATATTCTTTTTTCTGGGTGGTTTCTAATTTTGAAAATGAGAAGTTTATGATACTCATTTATTTTATGTAGGTTATGATATATGGATATGGTTAATGTTTTGTGATATTATGGAAATAATATTAATGATTTTATTATTAATTGATAGGTGGGATTTGAATTATACAAAAATAAAATAAATTGGGTAAAATTGATGTTTTATTAAATCAAATGGTATAGAAAATGTTGTGAAATCCCTAAATGAGGGAACATAGTAGGTTATATAAAGCCCAAAAGCGGGTAAATGGATGGTTATCCAAATACTAGAAACAAGTACATGGGTTTTTATCCCAAAACTAACATTTGATTAATGTATTAGTGGAAAACCATTACATAATATCTCAATGATTATGATTATTCCACACATTAAAACATTTTTTATGACAAGATATTTTGAAAATTCTTATCTCTCATGGATAATCCTCTTTGATTCTATTATAATTCATTTCTTATGAATTTCATGTATTTCTTCCCTAAATCATGATAATGATCTATGAATTTATGGGTATGGTTTTCAAAATTTATCTCTTGTTATCATACTATTATACTCATGTTATACTTAAATGATCTTTCAAATCTTCTTTTTTACCCTTACCGAGCATATGAACTCACCCGTTGTTATGTTTCCTTTTCCCTAACATATGAAGACAGATTTTAAATATAATTTGTCTAGGAAGGTTGATAGATTTGAAAAAGTAAAAGAGAGATATTGTTAATATTATATGTATTATTTTTTATGTTTCAATGTTACCAATGTTTGTATAACTACATAGTGTTGTTATAGATCATAATTTTATGTAATGATAATTTATCTAAAAATATTTAATACTTATATAAATAAAATCATGGGGCACTATAGAGGTTCTAATAGTGGTAGAAAAAGAAACCTTTAATAAGGCCTCCAAAACTCCATTTAAACCTTTAGTGTTCCAATACCACACTTCAACTCGAACAGAACCATATATACATATCAAACCTCCAATACATATGACTTTTCCAAACACTAATCGGCATATAAAATTCACATTGAATTTCTAAAATGGTTATAAATAACCGATATTTCTAATATAACTCCCCAAAAAATACAAATAGCCTCTAACACTATAATGCTTCAACTTGGTTTCCCAATATGCCAATCTAAAATGATGTGATTTAATATCCATTTCCCACTACAGAGATTCTCGTTCTAGATAAACATCCATTATGATCCATGAAATCCTAGTTAGTCAATCATAATCTTATTCCACAATACATTCTAAATATTGAACTAGATTCCATAAACTAACAACTAACAAAGTCCATCCCCATTAGTTTTCCTCCTATGTTCCAGGATTATATTCTACATGCATTAGTTATTATCAACGGGATTCATCCAATAAAAAACAATATTTTTATACCCAAATACAATTAATGTGTTATTCACCTCTCCCCAAAATAAAATTACTCATGATAAATAATACCAATAATATCCTTCAAGGACATCAACTACTCTTATAAAACTAATTTCATAATGTGAATGATATTAGGAGGATATATTATCTCTATACAACTAGTTTCCCAAATAATCATCCTAATCAATTATGGAATTGAATTTTTAAATAGACTACTACTAATGAATCCTCAAATCCATCATATCCCTATAACCAAACAAAGTCAACTCACCAGCATACATAAAATCTCCATAAAACCCACTTCATCATAGAAATAGATATTATAGTTCCCATAATTTTAATACATAGATATAAAATCACAGTACATTAATTTTCATTAAAAATCATAATGATCTATG
The DNA here is from genome assembly GCA_963277665.1 of Viscum album. Taxonomy (NCBI): domain Eukaryota; kingdom Viridiplantae; phylum Streptophyta; class Magnoliopsida; order Santalales; family Viscaceae; genus Viscum; species Viscum album. The sequence continues at coordinate 28,960,641 of OY728137.1, read as the reverse complement.
CTAGAATCTATCGGTCTAGTGACTTTAGAAACATGTACACAATGAAAATTATCTCATAAAAGATATATATCATCTCCCACTATGTTTATCATAACTACCGACATACTTGGACATATCACATTTCAAATACTGGTGAATGGAATCAAATGATAGAGTGATCTCAGAAACCCACTAAGGGTAAACAATGGAGACATCGATGGTCACTTGAGAATCCCTTGAACATAATTGAATGAGAGCATGATCATAAAATTTTAAAACCATACCATACATGTTATAAATCATAATATTTAGTGATGGAATAATTCTTGGAAGATCATAATACATGAATCATAGAAGAATCAAATAACCTATTCCGTGTACTAATAATATTGGTACAAGTGATGGAATTGAGGCATACACATAAGAATTGGAAATCATTTTCATAGTAGTAGTGAATGATTTCCAAGACAACAAATGTGGATTGGTTTCACCTCTTAAACCAGCATAGTAGTCAAGGCTCACTCCCAAAAATATCATAGTGGAAAAAGTCCCTTAATGAACTTAGTTCACTTCCCATTATAATACATCATATCTCAAGAGATATACGCATTTAACAAATATATTAGAGGGATATATGTTTCCTACCAATTTCACTTTTATAATCATAGATATGTGTTTCATAGTATCCTAAAACATTTATCATTTCCAAGCCTATGAAATGGAATGGTTTCATAATCATTTCATAATATCCTAACCAGATGAAAAGGAATGGCTTTCATAAATATCTTTAATCATAAACATAAACCATACAGAGGGAGAGAAAGGATGATATATATGGAACATATCCGTAGTATATCATGAGTGAAATAATTTTTTTTTCTTTTATTAATATAATTATAATTAAAATGTGATTAAAATATTTTTGAGGAAAATATCCATTCCATTTTTTAATCAGACATATAAAATAAATAAAGAAAATTCAAAAAATAATGGAAAAAATTGCATTGATAATAACCATGGAAAACTGAAAAGTAATTTTCAAATAATTGATTGTTAATGGTGATAATAAATTCTATTTTTATAACGGTTAAAAAACATTCATTTCACACTTTTGTAAAAAATCATAAAAGTGACTCATTAATGAAATGACATGAATATTCATTTTAAAACCATTTTGTATGTAGTAAAACATGGCTAATAATTTATTTAAAAATGATATGAGAATATTAAAACTATTTTTTATTTTTTATAATTCATATCTATATAAGAAAAAGAATTTTTTATTGAAGATAGGAATAAATTCAATTTTCCTTGAAAAATATTTTCAGTTGTTTTAGTAATAAAAAAATGAAAAATGAAACGAAAACATGTATTATTGTGAAATAAATTGATAAGAATAAATTTCCTTAGTTTAATTAGACATATATCACATGAGTTCATCATTATATTCTCAATTATAAACAATACCTATAAATAATGAGATCATAACATTAAACCATTTCCACTTTGGAAACTTTTTAATCATAAAACCTGTGAAAGAAATAACACTAGATAGATATTTAAAACCTCATAAAAGTCTTAATATTTAACATAAAATACATTCATGTGTAGTATATTCACTACATAAAAAACACAAGTGATGAATATGGAATGTGTTTCACAAAATTAGAAGTGAGACGAAAATCCCCTAGCTTTGGATGGAATTCCATCATATTTATTGTGAAATTCTAAATAATTAATATATTTTTTAAAAATATATGAAACAAACCAAACAATATATATTATTCCTCATATTATTTTATTATAACCATGTATCACTCATCCATTAACAATAATTTTTTAAATTTTTTGTTCTTTCTGATATTTGCTTAATTTTTCATGTATGTTTTAGTTCAGTAGTTTTGGTGTTTTTATATTAATCATGGTTATATCGTATACATAAAGTAAATAATGATAAAAATATAATATATATTATTACATAATTGTTTGTATTCATTCATAATTTTCATAGATAGAAACATGAATTACACCATCTATAGAGATGGAAAGTCATATGAATGCATGAGCAATGTATCTATTTTTTAAGGTTGGAATAAAATAAAGTTAAATAATTAGTAAATTTTTAGTAATTATTATTATATTATATATATAATATATATTCGTTCAATCAATATTCAATACCATCCAAATAAAATATAAATGAAAAAAATCACATTGCTTTGTGGAGGTGGTAGTCGACATGTACACACAATCGACATTATTTTTTTTAATTATTTAGACGGTAATAGGGTTTATGTGATATTATCATTACAAAATTATAAACAAATCATACGTATCATATTTAATCATTAATCCAATCATAATATAAATCAATATAATATGGTGATTTGAAATGACTTGTATATCTATGTGGAAACTAGTATATACACACGACTGATAGTTTAATATCACATTAGATGAAAGAACTATAATAACCTAGTATTAATATGAATATAAATTACAAAAAAATTACAATACTTAAACCATTACCATAAATTATTCTCAAAGATCATATTAGTGTAGTTCTATTAGAAATAATGAAACATAAATACTCGTACTTAAGTGAGCTAGATTATCTCCCACTATGATCTTCTTGACAAGAAAAATTATTAGACACGTCAATAATAATACAAATATTCATAATCTAGGGTAATGTTAACAGAAAAATTGGTGATATTAAATTATTAATAAGGGGAAACATGGGAGATATGTAAACATAATCATCAGAATAAAGGTACTAGAACATGATCCCAAAAATAGAAGATCATTCAATGCATATCAAATATCATAAACATGAATCATGGAATAAAAGACTGATTTTTATACTACATTAATAATTGGGAAAAAATAACATAATACATGAAATCATAAAATTGGAATGATACATGTACGTACGGAATACACATAAACATATAAAATCATATGTCACGTATTTCTACCAGGACCTTCATAACATGTTTGTCTTGGACAAGGACCCATGTAACCTTATTGGGGTTGGGATAAAAGCACATGTACACAATTAATTCTTTGATTGGGATACAAGCTATGTACCCCCTTACATTCAGGTTTGGGAAACAACCCCTACACCTACTTATTTTTAAGCCTATGGTACAACCTGTGTACCTTCTTATTTTCGGTCTTGGTCTACAACCCATGTTCTTTCTTATTTTCTAACTAGGGATATAGCTTATGTTACTTATTGTTTTCAAGATTGCACTATGAAATATGTACCCTTTTGTCTCTTATACCATTTATCATTACCCAATTCATTGGGAGGATATATAGGACTTACCCTTTAAAAAATAAAATCATACCTACATGTGCTGCAAATAATTCAACATATCATGACCCATGAAATGAGATAGGTTTTATAAACATAAAATCATAACCCATGAAATGAAATTGTTATCATTAAATTTCCTTCACATCATAGACTATAGAAAATATATAGGTTTCATAAAGATTTTATCAAATCATAACCCATGAAAAGAAGTGGGTTTCATAATACTATAACCTATAAAAGATAAATGGGTATCATAAACACATAACCCATGAAAGGGAAAATAGTTTCATATACATTATTCCATCAACAAATAAATCATTTAATGGAATATTGTTGAGGGATACTTTGAATAATTTCCTTTATGTCCATGAATAACATTAATGGATGTCATCAAAGATGGAAAATAATTTCAAAATATCATTAAAAATAATTTATTGAGGAAAATATCATTTATTCTTTGAAAAAAGGTATTGAAACCATAAAACCCTTGGTAAATTTTTTTTTGATAAAAAACTTTATAAAATATAAATAAATATTTGAAAACATTTTGTAATAATATTTATATAAAAACATATAAATATATTCTTAAAACATTCTGAAAACCATTTTCTTTGAAAAAATATAAAAGTGGATCAAAAATATTTTGCAGACTGTTTGTTTTAAAATACTTCTAAAACATATAAATAATGATATAAAACGTTTAAAATACTTATTTAATCATAATTATTTTAATCCTATTTATTTAAAAAAGGTTTGGAAACATTTAACGAAAGCCCTAATAATTAGAAAACCTTTTTGAAAACATTGTTTAGTGAAAACCAATGTAAGAATGTAGAAAGTCTTGAATATTATGAAAAAAAAAATTATTTTGTTTAAAAAAAAATCTTATATTGGAATCTTCAAGGAAATGATGGTAATGATGGAAGGTATGTTCATTCATAAAGAACATTCATTTTTACAAAAAAAATATTAGAAAAATGTCTTGATTGGAAAAAAAAATGTGATTCATTATACTACCATTATATATAATGTAAAACATGGATAAAATTTCCTTTAACAACATCAGGTTAATTTAAAGCATTTTTAAGTCATTTTCATAATTCATTGTTTTCAAAGGATACTAATTTCTGATTGAAATGAAAGATATAACCACATTTTCTTAACTTTTTTCATTAATTATCTTAAGTCTAAAATAGTGAAACAATTGTACAATTACATGGATAAAACATGTGAATATAGAAGGAATAAATTTCATGGGGTTTCTTGATAGATGGATCATATTATTTCATCAATTGAATCGTAACCATAAACAATCTCAATAAAATATGAGATTTTTTCAAGAACCATCTTTTCACAGTGTAACATTGAATCATAATCCTCATGTAATAAAATGAAATTAAATAAAGCATACTGTATCATTAAGTTAATGAGATTCCTGAAATAACATTTCCAGTACACCTTGAGAAATAATGTATGTGTATAACAAAACATGCTTCTCAAATAAAGAAATTTGAGAAGAGATTATCATAATGATTTGGTAACATTTCAAAAATAAACCCAATGAAATGAAGATCATAGAATGGATATTAAAATAAAAATACATTTAATAATATGAGTCCCATGATACATACATGGTTATTATAGATAGAAAACAAATTAAATGAGTGGTGATTGAGGCATGTATCTCCCAAAAATTAAAAGTGAGATGAAATATCCTTACCATGTGTCTTTAATATCAGCTTAAAAATTAAAAACTCACGTATAATAAATATAAGTTTATTATAAATATAACATATAACCATAATATTATTTCTAATACCACATATTGTATGATTATTATTTCATGTTACCCTCTTATTAACATTTCTATGTAAAGGATTCACTTCGATAAATATTTACCTTTTTCACATGTTTCTTAAATTATAGAATATTTGGTCTTCATAATAATATAATTACTTCCATAATGTAATCCATTCTGTAAATATAATTTATATTAATAATATTTGTATCATATTAATCTATAAAATATATAATTATGAAAATGGAATACACCGTTCATGCAGACGGTAGGTCGTATGTACGCATGAATGATGTTTTTGTTTTATTGTCATATTAAAAGAAAGATAGAAAATGAAATATATGTATATATGTATATAAAAACATTATATTTTAATTATTATGTTTAATATATCACATAATTTCACTAAATACATCCTTAATTCATTTAATGTTGTCTGTGATAAAATCACATCACTTTGAGGGGGCAGTATTCCACACTTTCTCAAACAAAATTATCATAAATAAAAGTTATAAAATCATATATACAATATAAACACCATATATATCATATATAAAAAATGTTTCAATGTAATTTTATCCATGAGAGGTTGTAAATGAAAAATGAACAATCATCATTTCGTGAGGCCGTAGTTTGATATACACATAAACAATATGTTCACTTCCAATTATATTGTAGTGCCTGTAAGTTTAGGTCAAAACCATGTCATAAAAAATACTAGTATATTTAGGATATGTGTGTTGTTATACAATCCTATAAAAATAAGAGTTAGGGTATTAGAGAATTGAAATGAAACTAAATAGGTTTAGGAAATATGTTACCTCTTATTTGGGTAATTCCTTTTGGTTTTCATCAAAGGGGATCCATGGATTATTTTAGGCACAGTGAGAGGCTTCTAGGATTTTGTTAGGGATATTTCATGGTTATTTAGTAATATATTAGTGGGGGAAAATGTATCTTTATTGGAGTTACGAAGGGGGAGGAGATGAGGTTTTTTTATAAGGGAGGGGAGGGGCACTCTTTTACATTTTGGGAAGGGGAATTCCACCCACATTTTTCTCATGGAAAGTGGGTCTTGTAATATAAAAACATAGAGAAGAGGGATGATAGGGTCAAAATATATCTATCCAATGGCTCTTGGAAAAGTTTCTAGGTCATCTGAGACCTTAATATTAAGGTTTATTATATTGGTAAGATTAAGTTTTCCTTAATCAATTTAATAAATTTTAACTACTATTTCAGTTAAAAAATAATTTTAACTTATTAGAATATATAAATTATTCCAATTCCAAACATGGAATTTATTTTTCCAAGTCGAAATCAAATATGTGAAAGAAATTAATTCAAATTTAATCCGTCATATGGGAGGACAATGTGAGTTTTTAATGTAAAAGCGTCAAAAAGTTTTCTATGCTTTTATACCCAATGTAAGTGAAAGTGATTCCAATTACCCAAATTGAATTAACTGAAAATAATAATAATATAATTTAACTATTAAATAACTTAAGAATTCAATTTATCTTTATAAATAAATTATAGGAAAAATATGTTTTGAATTAAAATTCAATATTTTTTAACTATTCATTAAAAAATGATAGAATACCGAAAAAATAACCTGACATAATTTTTTTCCTTCTAAATTAGAAGTTTTTTGGATATATTGAATCTAGAAAAGTTCCAAAAGTTTGATTTAAATGGATTGTACTTTAAAAGTATTTAATACAACCATTATAAAAATATAGGTTTTTTGTCACACCAAGTTATTTATGTTTATTTATATTTTATTAATTATTTGTTCTGGGACCTCACACCAAGGACTGAGCTGGGTCCCAAATAAATTTTTCTTTTTTGTTTACTATATTTACTTGGTTTCAGGCCTATGCGTGATCACCACACGGTTGGAGGAAGCCGCATAGTCCGCCCAATAATCGGTAAATCACTCATTATTATTATTAATATTGTCATAATTGTATTATTATTATTGTTAATATTGTATTATTATTATTCAAATTATTATTATTAATATTATTTTTATTATTATTCTCTTTATTATACTTTTTATTATTATTATTATTATTGGTTTTATTATAATAAATATTGGTATTATAATAAAATGAAAAAAATCTAACCCTAGCGCTACCTAGAACCTCCCCCTCCTACCCTATGCACAAGCTTCCTCCTCCAACATGCTCAACCCTACTTCATCGGATAATCTCCCTGCTCTGTCTAGAACCCCAGCCATCAGTCGCCATACCTTCACCCTCCACACACCTGGCCTCCTACCTGCGCCTCTACCTCAGACTCAAGACACCTCTGTCCTCATCCCCTAGCTCCATGCTCTCCCTACAGCCTTGCTCAGTGCCACTCACTCACAGGACCCTGACCTCACAGGACCTCAGCCTCAGCCTCACCCAACGTCACACCGACCACACCTCTCGACCATTGTACCTGGACCACACCCTCGCCTAGTGTCATGCCGGCTCTGACCCTCCAGATTCCGGTCACTCCACCTAGCCAGGTCACCTGTGACTCTCCACCTCTGAGCTCCCACATGCCGACCTAGCCACCTCTAGCCAACCACGCCCTCACTCCCTTTCACTCTAGTCTCAATCAATTCGGGAAACTACACCATTCCCTCCTTACATTAGACCCCTCCAACCCCACTCACCCCCAGCTTCCTCCAGCTTCACATGCTCTACGACCCTCCACTTCACTCACTTCCCCACACCCTACATCCTCTTTGTTCCGGCGTGCTACACCAGACTCATTGTTCCCTATCCTCTCTCTCACCTCACTACTCACCTCTATGCAATCTCCCTTTTCCGCATCCGCCAAACCCCCCCCCCCACTCTGGTATATTTATCTATTTAATTATTTTCCCCATATTTCACCTTTGGAACCTTTATTTATTTTGGATAAATCCTAATATCATCATAGATTCTGAGTCGTTTGTTTTTTCTCTCTATTTAGCATGGGTGGTTGGTCTACGAGTTTTTGTCCCTTATTTCATCTTGTTTTTTCTCCACCCTCACTAGATTTGATGTCGGAAAATCTTCATTTTTTTTGTATAATTCCATTTAATTCATGGGTGTTTTAATTAATTATTTTACTTTATTTTCATCTTATAAAAGAATTGGTCAATCTGGTATAGTGTTTTTGTCTAAGTTGGTTTTGTTAAAAGTTGTGTGTATAGTGTATTCTAGTTTTTTTAATTTTTTGGATCTATTTAAAAATTTCTTAATAAATAGTTTTATTCATTATAAAACTATTTGAAAATCATTTGGTCAGTTTATTAAATTGTTTATAAATTTTTTTTCTTGTTTGTAAAATTGTTGACAAATTGTTTGGTTTGTTTTATAATTATTCCATCAATTTAGAGTTTCTAAAATACATAGTGAATATTCTTGGGTGTGAGTTTGGAAAGGAAACCCATTCAATTGAAACATGTGAGGTATTTTGTTTTTTTCTTGGTTATATCTCATTAATGGGTTATTTGACATGTTTTATAATGTTTCTTGTTTTTCCTAAATGGATTTTTATTTTTCAAATGATGTTAGTACCTTGTGTGGTTTCTAAAGAGAGTTTTAAATGTGGTCTTATAATGTGGTACTTTAAGTGTTTTGGAAAACATGATTTTTAATAAGTTATTTAAGGTTTGAAAATTTGGTTTGAAACATGTTTTGGGGTCTAACATTGTTTTCAAAATGTTTTGTAAATGTTTATTGTTTTGGTAAATGCGTGTTCGGGAAATTTCTTGTTTTTGTGAATGAATATTAGCATGTTTTGGTCCTTCTGAACGTGTTTGTATGAAATGAAAATTTATACTATTTTGAAAACATTTCAAAATTCTTTGGTAAATGGTTGAATGAGGTAATGCTAAAGGCCTATATGGAATCATTGAAATGGTATGCTGGAAAACCCCTCTTTTGTTAGGTCTCTTTCATCATTGATTGATCATGAGTCAAGAGGGTCCTCGGTATGGTCCTCCTTTTGAGAATATTTATTTTAAGGCATGAGATTAATATTGAGGTGGTTGGGGTGGTGATGGATTGTGTCACATTCTTGGTTATATATATTTCTTGTGGATTGAATGGGTTGCACACCTATTTGTGAACATAGCAAGGAAACATAGCATAGAAAGGGGGTTTACTGAAAATGATTGATGAACTAGTTTAGAAAATGTAATGGCTACTGGCCCTTAGTATTGATTTTTCTCTTTTAGGTGATTGGGCCCCTTGGTTTGGCCAGGTAGGGAACCACCAATAATTTGGGAGTTATGACATCATTGTGAGTATGCAAGCCTTCAGGATGAGTCACATTTTTAGTACATTCTATTATTCCTCTAAGTTACAAGGGTTTCTGTGAACCTTTAATATGATAACTATTATTATGATTTCCCATATTGTGTGTGTGGAATCATACTTTGGAACTTTGTTTTATTGTTTTCATGGAAGAAATTTATGTGTGTGGTTGGTTTTAAAAAGGATTTCAAAGTAGCTATTTTAGAAAAGTTTTTGTGTACGCCTCTTAATTTATTTTCATTTTTTAAAATTATAAGGGCAATGGAATTGTGATTATTAGTTTTAAAAACGCATTGTATATGTGAAAACTTTATTTTTTTTACTGTAGTTCAAACTAATATTATTGGTCTATTTAGGAATTGTAAAATTCATGGATTCTAGGGTTCATTTTTGGAATCTCTGTTGATCATTTTTATTCTCACGCCAATTTTATCATTTTAGTTGTCGGATCCCTTTACTCATCTTCTCTTGGATGGATTTATCATTGTTAGACCAAGGTTGGCCCTTGGTTGGGTGGTGACATGGATGGTCATGTCGAGGTATGTTTAGTTGTTTAGTTTTATTCTTTTTCCACTACTAGAGTTTGGTTTTATTGTTCAGTTTATTTCTGTTTATCTTTTTGGGCCAAATCGTTCCCATCTTTTAGGTTTTGATGCCCAACACTAGTTTCCTGCTCATCGGGATTGAGAACTCCTTTTGGGCCATGTCGTGGACTGGTTCGGTTGAAAAGTTTATGGTCGACCCATGTTGGTTTGTGACAAAATGGTATTAGATCATAGGTGGTCATTTGGGATGTCTAGTTGATAGAGACTTGGATCGGCGGGACTCGAGAGGAAGGTACAGGAAGAACGCCATGACCCCTATCTTGTTCCAACACTCAAGTCATCAGGTGTAGTCTGGGAATGGAGTATTTGTGTCATTCTTGTTTATTTTAGATTTAGTGATGAAAATGGAGGCATGTTGTTGTTACAACATGGTTTTACACGGAGTAGTGACCCATGTTGAGCCTGAGTACATGGTTCATGTGTCTCCTAGTTGTTTATGCTTACTTGGGGAATGACCCACTACCATGTCTCCAGGTTAAGCATGACTACTAGTCCCTCACCTCAGTATTTTGATGCAATTTGATGTTTATTTTCGTTCTGGTGGTTGTAAATGCACTTTTGGAAATAAAATAAGGGTTTTTGAAAATAGAATGATTTCATTTAAGTAGATTTAAATTTGTGAAATGAGTTTTAAAACCAAAAGCACTTGGTCTGAAAATATGGGGTATGCTTACAACTGGTAGAGAAAAGGTTTGGGTGCAACATTGGGTACTCATTATGAACGTTTTCACATGTGAGGGGATTCATGGAAGTGCATGTTAGTGTGTATAGATGAAAGTGAATGATTAAATGTGCAACGGGTCATGGGATTAATATGATATGTACTTAGAATTAAATGATTGACCATGTTTTTCAAAGGTGATATTAAAAAGGGGATATGATTTTTGGAAAATTTTATTTGGTTTGAAAAGTGGGTTTGGTATTTGGAAAACAGCCTTGAACGAAGGCAGTTTTGAAATATAACATGAAAAAAATGAATTTTTTGTTGTCTTCGTATTTGTTTGGTTTTTGATATGGCTGTTTTTTGATGATGGCACTTTCAGTGATGTTACTTCGTGTTGAAATTGGTTTTGGATCTTTCATTCATATGTTATTCAGAAAATGCCACCCATAAAGGTCCCTACAGTTTCTGATAATTCATGCATACTGTTTGGTCCATTTTGGACATTTTCTATCCTTAATAATGATCGGGACCCGTTAGAGGCAATAGAGTTTCTTAAAGAGGTCGAACGCGTCTTTAGGGTATTGGGAACTCCCGACGCTGTCCGAGTATGTGTCATTTGGGGTCTGTTGGAAGGTCCATCTCTAGATAAATGGGATTTGTTCGCCTAGCCATCAATGCATGTTGGGATGATGTGGTATGTCTTTAAATCCATCATTGTATGATGGTTTATACCTACAGATTTGAAGATAAAGAAAATGGTAGAGCTCATGCCTATTCCACAAGGCAAACATATGGTGAAAGTATATGTTGACAAATTCAAGGAACTTGTGTCATTTTTTTGGAAGTAGCATCACAGGATTTGAAGAAAACTTTTATATTCATCAGGGGCCTTCTCCCATAGATCAAGGAGTGGGTCCTCCCTTATAGGGAACAACTTTTTAAAAAGCCAGTGGATGAGGCATTCTTATCTGAGTTGGTCCTCATAGCGTTGTTGGTTGGAAATCTAGCATATCTAGTTGCTCGTGAAAGTTCCCCATCGGGGGAGAAGGGTGTGCCAGAGGTACCTATTTCTAAAGAGTCCTCATCAATGGTTTGGGCTTCCAATTCGTTGGACTATTTAGTGGTGTTCCGCTAGTGTGGTTGGTTTGGGAACGTGAAGCCTTCATGTCGAATCTATCCAAAGACGTGCCATCATTGCCGGTGTTTGGGTCATTTAGAGATGTTTTGATGGAAGAGTCGCTTAATGAAGATGTTGTGACTGGAGGATTCCATTACCTGGCTGTGAGGCAGGAGATGCTTCAGCCATCAGAGCCCCAACCACAGGTCCTAGGGTGAATGTCGCGTGCAGTCAAGAGTTTCCATGGGTGTGAATCCTTAGACCGTATTTTGTGTTCCATGTAGGCTGTGGAATAATTAATTCCTTTTTGTTATTTTTTTTGATGTTGATGTTTTGAAATTGTCATAGGTCCATTGTTTATCATAAAGATATAATAGAAATGTTTTCTTTTAATCTAGCAGTTTATTTGTCTGATTATGTTTTTCTGAATCGTGCATTTTTCTTAAATGGGTGTTTGTCCCTTGTTTGGGTTGATATTGGTTTAGCTGTGTTCTTCAAGAGATGTATGTGTACATGGGAGAGCTGATGTTTATGGTTATGAAAGGGTTCACTTCTAGGTGTATGTTCTGATCTGAGGTTATTCTCTAGTGTTCATTATTTTTGATTTGGGTTGAGAGTTCCATGTTTTAGAGGAGGTGTTGTTCGGTCATTATATAGAAGTTAGTTTGGACCATCATGGAGTTCCCACATCGCTCCCACCCCTTCCTGGGGTGATATGTTTGGGTGTCAAATTTCTGCACTAGTTGTGTTCTTATGGGGGGTGGATAACCCTCTCGTGATACCACATTACGTTATGTTGTGGTTTCTTTTGGTTTCAATTGGGAATGGATTCTTGTTTTGACTATCATTCAGTTGGGTGGCATTCTGGGGGCAGAAAGTGTCTGTCGTGGGTACAATTATCACACCCCATTTTAAGGTTTTTCTTTATTTCATTAATTATTGGCCCTTGGTTCTCGCCGAAAGGTCCATGCTGGTTCTTGAAATAAATTTTTTGTTATTTAATATATTTAATGGGTTTTGGACCCGTGCGTGGTCACCACACGATTGGCGGATTCCATGTAGTTGGTCTAGGATTCAGGAAATCACCAATTCTTCTTCTTCTTATTATTCTTATTATTTTATTATTATTCTTATTATTATTATTATTATTTATATCATCATCAACATTATTATTATTATTATTATTTGTATTAATATTAATATTATTATCATTATCAGTATTTGTATCATTATTATTATTTTTATTGTTCTTAATTTATATTATTATTAATTTAATTGTGGTTGTTTCTATTATGTTTATTATTATTATTATTATTATTATTGGTTTTACTATTATAATTAATTTCATTATAATAAAATGAAAAAAAGAAAAAAAAACTCTAACCCTAGAACTACTCGGATCCTCCCCTGCTTACCCTATGTGCGAGCCACCTCCCACGCCGCACTCACCCCTCCTGTATCCGGCAGCCACCCAACTTTGTACAGAACCCTAGCTATCTAGTGCCTTGCCTTTTGCCTCTGCACACCTGACCACCCACCTGAACCTTAGCCTCATGTTGCCTCTGCCCTCAAACCCCACCTCCACACTTACCTAGCAGCATCGCCCAACACCTCTCACCCGCATGACTTCAGCATCACATGACCTCAACCTCACCCTTGCTCAGCCTTACGCCAGCCACACCTCTCACCCACAGGACCCCGGCCCCACCCTCACCCAGTCTCATGCCAGCCCCGATCATCCAGCTACCAGCCACCTGACCTATCCAGTCCATCTACAGCCGTCCACCTCTAGGCTCTTGCGCTCTTCCAAGGCCACCTTGTTCCACACACACATGAGCCCCCTACTGCTCTGGTCTCCTTCCCTCTGGCCGAATACCCCCTTCCCTCCTTGCTCCTGACCCTGCTATCCTCTCTCTCCCCCACCTGTCTTCGGCTTGTCCCGCACTACATCCCTCTGTTTCCCTCACTTCCCTACAACCTCCCTATTCCATGCGCCAGCTCACCACACCATGCTCATTGTGCCCCGGCCTCAATCTTTCCTCACTACGTACCTCCACCCAACCTCCTATTGCAATGTTACCCAAACCCCCATACTCTTTTATATAAAAAATATTATTTATTTTTCCTTCATTTCAACTTTTGCGTCCTTATTTATTTTGTAAAAATTATTATACCATCGTGGGTTGTGTGTTGTGTGTTTTTTCTCACTATTTTTCATATACGGTGGGTCCACGGGGCATTGTCCCTTCCTTCATCGAGGTTTTACTCCACCCCCACATGATTTGAGGTAGGAAAATCCACATTGTTCTTTCGGAATAAGTCAATTTAATTCTTGTGTGTGTTAAATAATTATTTTAAATGATTTACTTCTTGCAAAAGAATTGGTCGATCTGATATAGTGTTTTCATGTTAGTTGGTTTTATTTAAAGTAGTGTGTACAGTGTGTTTCTAGTTTTTTGTAATTTATTAGACCTATTTATATTTTTTTAATAAACTATTTTATTTTTTATAAAACTTTTTATAAATAATTTGTTCTTTTTATTAAATTGTTTATAAATGTTTTTCTTGTTTGTGAAATTGTTTAGAATTTTTTTGGTTTGTTTTATAATGTTTCATTCACTTTAGAGTTTTTGAAAGACATAGTGAATATGGGTTTTGGTGATTTTTCATTGGAAACCCATTTTCTTGACAAATGTGAGGTATTTGGGTGTGTACTTGGTTAAATCTGGTAAAGCAATCGTATGACAAGTTTTCTAATGTTTCATGTTATTCCTAAATGGATTTTTAATTTTCAAACAATGTTGGTCCCCTTGAGAGGCTTCAAAGGAGTGTTTTAAATGTGGTCTTAAAAAGTGTTTCTTTAAGGGGTTTGTAAAACATGGGTTTTAATGGGTTTATTAAGGTTTGATCATTTGGTTTGAAACATGTTTCAGTGTCTAATGTTGTTATGATAATTGTTCTTAAATGTTTATTCTTTAGTTAAATGCATGTTTTGGTAAATTCCAGTTTTCATGAAATAATATTGGCATGTTTTGGTTTGTATGACAATGTTTGTAAGAAATCACGTTTATTACTATTTTTGAAACATTTATAAATGATTTGGTAAATGGTTGAATGAGATAAAGATAAAAACCTTTAGCGAATCTTTGAAATGGTATGTTGGGAAACCCCTCTTTGTTTAGGACTCTTGCCTCATCTATTGATCATGAGACAAGAGGGTCCTCGGTATTGGCCTCCTTTTGAGAATATTTATTTTAAGGCATGATAAAAATCTTGTGGTGGTTGGGGTGGTATCAGATTTTTTCTCATTCTTGTTTATAAATATATGGTTTGTTGTTTGAATTTGTTTCTCAACCCTTTTTGAACATAGCACAGAAACATAGTACAGAAAGGGTTTTACAGAGAACAATTGTTGAACTAGTTTAGACTATAAACTATACAGTGTCCCTTAATAAGAATAGTGCTCTGTATGGGGATTGGGACCTTCAGTTAGGCCATGAATGGAAACACAAAGCGTTTTGTTGTTATGGTGTCATTGAGAGTAGGCATGCATTTTGGATGAGTCACATGTATAGTATGTTCGTATTTTCCTTCGAGTTCCTAGGTTTTCGGTTACCTTTTAATATGATCACTACTAGTACCATTAACCTTGTTGTGTCCGTGGAATCATACCCTTGAACATGGTTTTGGGGTTTTCATCAAAAAACTTTTTATGTGTGGTTGGTTTTAAAAAGGTTTTTAAAGTAGCTATTTTGGAAAAGTTTGTGTGCACCCCTCTTTATTTCTTTTCCTAGTTTTTAAATTATAATGGAAATGGAATTTTGATTTTTATTTTTAAAAATGAATTATATGTGTGAAAACATTATTTTTTTATAACTGTAGTTCAAACTACTATTATTGTTCTGTTTTAAAATTGAAAATGCATGGATTTTGTGGTTTATTTTGGCATCCCTTCTTAGAATTTTTATGCTCACGATTATTTTATCATTTTAGTTGCAGGCTCCCTTTTCATAGGTTCTCTTTTAGGGATTTTCATTGATAGATCATGGTCGGCCCTTGTTTGAGAGGTTACCTAGAAGGACACGTGAAGGTATGTTGAGTTGATCATTTTTATTCTTTTTCTGGTTCTTGAGTTTATTTTTATTGTTCTATTTATTTATGTTTAAATTTATAGGAAAAATTGTTTCCATAAATTTGGTATTGAAGCCTGGCACATATTTCCAGCCCGTAGGGATCAGAAATTCCCTTCGGGCTATATTGCGAACTGGCTCTGGTGACTGGATCAGGGGCGACCCAGAATGGTTTGTGGCATTTTAAGAAAACAATTGGGGGTTTTCTTACCTAATGTCTATCAAATCTATTGGATGAATATAAAATATATTTTACTGAATATATTAAATCATAATACACTAATAAAAATCCCTAATTTTAATTAATTTAATTTATTAAGAGAAAACACCTTTAAGATCATAAAAATAAAAATATCCTTTATATTCAATTAGTTCTTATAATTTCTTTTCTAATTAATTGGTAACCTATTAATTAATCTTATATTTTTGTAAACTAAATATTTTCATAAGATATTTAATACTATTTATAATTGATAATTTAGAATTTGGGTTATAACTTATTATATTAAATAATAATATTTTGATAATTTATTTTTTTCGGTAAAACTAGTTCTTTTATGTTAGGAAAAACATCAGAGAAATTAATTGGTTAGTGTAATTCAAGCCAAAATCATTGTTCTGTGAAGAGAAATCTAAAATTTATGTTGTGTGTAGTGAATGGTTAACATGGTATTACATATACTTCATGCCTAACATAGTGCATTCATATAAAATAAACTATTTTAAGTGTTGTGTGAAATGAAAAATATCAAAAAGAATAAATTAATTAAAATTTTATAATTCACTAAATATGAGGGTGTTACGTTTTACCCCCATTAAAAATAATTTTTACCTAAAAAATAATATGATTTATCAACGGTTTCATACTTGACACTTTCATTCATAGAAACACACATCATAACAACGAATACTAAAACTTTTCTTAAATAGGAAATGTTGGAATAATAACGGTTACCCAAGATATCATATAACTGTGTTTCCACATATGAGAACAAAGGTTGGTAGTGAATATTATATGTAGAGGAAATTCATAAATATTTATAAGGAGTGATTGAGGCGATCAATCTCAAATAAGAGAATGATCAATGACAGCTTGAGGGCTTGAATGTCATAAATCAATAATGACTTTAAATTCCATCATATCAATAAAAATTAAGGTATTATGAATGAAATTTTTTTATCATTATCATAACATTAAGAAATTATATTATTGGCCAAGTATATAAGGAAATAATTATAATTTAAATATTTATATAAATAATATTTCATTCTTTTTCTATGATTTTATCTATTTATTATTCAACCATTACATCATGAAATTGATGTTCAAAAATTAAATTTGATTAAAAAGGTACTATAATACACATTTAGAGGATCTTAATCCCTATAAATGAATGAAATTTATAATTAATTTTCAATAAATATTCATCAAAATAAATATGGTTAATAAATTATTCTCTAAACCTAAAAAATAACTATATTAGTTCATCGTTAATATTTATTCATAAAAAATAATTACACCTTAACTAGGATATCTATAATCCAATGGTAGGCAAGAAACACATATATTCCTTCTGTAATGGCTTTAAGAGCCACAACCTTGCTAGACATGATTGGTTTTCACATGATGTACATGATGTCCTTTTATAAAACAACACTAACATAATTAAAAAAATAGTTAATAATAAAACTCTTAAAATAAGGTTAATCATTAGATATCCCGTTAACCATTTTTTTCAATATAATTTCAATACATAAATACTTCCTATGAAGTTTAACATAACCTTTTTGTGATTTAATGACCTTATAACCCTTTTGGATGTTGAAAAATCCAAAACATTAGAAATAATATCAATAAATAATCTTAACATTAATCCTCCATCTATCACAAAGTACCACTAGGTTTTCACATTCCAAACATGTGAATACCCTCATCAAATATTACCTTGAAACCTAGTAAAAACATGAATTTCCCTCAATCCTTTAAAAAATACATGCATTCTTATTCCAATGATTATTGGTCACATTATTTAAGTCAAGGATTTTGTAAACTTCATCATAGATGATAGATAACAAATTTTCAATAATCAGTTATAGGGAAATCCATACCTTCTAATTTACTTATTTGTATCCAACATATCATTACCCAAAAATCATTATCTCCATGTTAGGTATTAATTAAGGGATACCTTCTCCTAATCAAAATATCACATTTCAATTTATTCATCGCCATTTATCATGTACTTTTAAATCATTAATGAAAACATAAACTGAAAATACTTATATATTTCCTGATTCATATATCATAATATTTGATGTCCAAAACATAAATAATTCATTCATCCAACATTATTCTAAAACCATTACACACACTTCATAAACTTATTCCTTAACACCTAGTTACTAGAATGTGAAATATGAATTGTGTTTTATGGTCCCTCATCCTTAATCTATTCATGCTTATTTTTCTCAATGTAAAAAATACTGGATGAACATCACAAACCTTTCACAGGTCCTTTGTGCTCATTTTATATTTAGATGTATAAAAAATCCTCATACCACCTTCATAATTATCTTTATGATATTTCTATATAAAAAATTGATTTTCATAATGCCCATAATTTCCACATCTAAAACATTCATTGTTATCCATGTTCTTATAGTTATCTCCAATAAATAAAACTAGAAATCAGAGGGGGAGAAACACAAATCATTGATGAAAACAACATTATCAGGAAAAATAATTACTTATAGTATGTCCAAATCAAGACACCTACTTTTTTAATTGGTAAAACTTCGGCTCATCCTATGTCATTCATATTCATCCCCAGTTAAAATAATTCGGGATGGTTTGTAAAGAGTTTGTGAATTCCAAATTCATATCCCACATTAATTTCAAACTAGGTGTGTTTTAGGGCATGTTGTTGTATACTAGGTCACAATAAGTCCAATCTGATGACCCATGTCGATGTTGTTACCTATAGGTACATCTATAACAAGTTCAAATCAACTTATAGTATCCAGACATGGATGTATTTCTAGAAAACCATTCACCAAATCCTTTATAAAAATTATAGGACATTTTCCCTAGAATTAACTAATACTTAGATATATCCCTAGATATATCCTTAGAAATATACCAAGGGATCTCAATAACGTTTTCAAATCATAGTTTACAAAGGTTAGCTAATCATTTTCTCTTATACCAACTATAAAACCCCTATCTTAACATAAAATAATTACATCTTCATTTAAGAATACATAAAACATTAAAAAAATGATGCCCAAAGAACAAATTTTTTTATTTCCTTTGGAAACATGTAAACATAAACACTAGTACTTCAGAAAGCTATATAATCCCTCACTAGGTTCTTCATTAATATAACCTTTCATGGAAACATCAATCACAATACATATCTTCATAACCCTGGGGAATGTAAAAATAAAAAGGTGTGAGCTCAGATTTTCATTATGTGAAACCAAAGATATATGTCAACATAATCATGAGAATAAGGGTATGAGAACAGGACCCCACAAATAAAAGATCATTCCATGCATATTGGAGATCATAAAAATTAATCATGGAATAAAATTTTGCAGTTCATAATATAATAATCATTGGTAAATTAAAAAAAATAGGCCATAGATTCATAAAATAAGAATGATACATCTATGTTTGGTGTAAAAAAACATAGAAAATCATTTTTCCAGGATTCTAACCATGACCTTCATAACAGATTAGACGTGACCTACGAGCCATGTAAAAACATTGGGATTAAGATAAAAACCCATCCAACCCCTTATTTTCAGTATTGGGCTACACCCAATATACCCACTTAATTTTAGGATTGGGAAACAACCCACAGACCATATTATTTTATGGATTGAGAGACAACATGTGTACCTTCTTATTTTTGGTCTTGGACTATAACCTATGTAACTTCTGGTTTTCAGGATAGGTTTATAAACCATGTACCTTTTTGTTTTCAGTCTTGGCCTATATCCCATGTACCCTTTGAGATAATATAAATGTATTATTATCTAAATCCTTTGAGGGAGATATAAGACCCACACATCACAAAATAAAATCATACATACATGTACTATAAATCATTCATCATATCATGACCCTTAAAAAGAGATGGGTTTTATAAAAATAAAATAATAACTAATGAAATGAAATATGTATCATTAAAATTTCATTACATCACAACCTATAGAAAATTGATATGTTCCATAACCATTTAATCAAATAATAACATGTGAAATAATGCAGGTTTCATAAGAATATACCATTTGAAAGAGAAATAAGTTTTATCAACATATAACCCATGAAAGGGAAACTGGTTTCATATGAATAATTCCAAAAAAAACATTTATAAGAATAATATGAATGGAAACTTTGAGTCATTTCTCATAAGGCAATCAGTGACATTAATTGATGTCAAATTCGTTGGAAATTAATTTTGAAATATATTTTAAAAAAATTCATGAGGAAAATATCATTTCATCCATGAAAAAGGATCATTAAAAACTAAAAACCCTTCAAACACAATCTTAAGAAAAGAATGAAAAAATATTAATAAAAATTTAAAAACATTTGGGATACACTTTTATTTGATATCATATAAAGTGATCTTGGAAATGTTTCGAAAAAAAATTCCCATCAAATCTTTTAAAAGATGATAGAAAAGGATCTGAAAACCATTTCTTTAAATAATTTTAAAACTAATAAAAAAATTATTTCGAAATTTGAAATTATTTTTATAAAAATAATTTTTTTTGAAAAACCTTTCTTTAAAAAAATATATTTGAAAACATTTAATGGAAACTTTGATGACAAAAAAACATACTTGAAATTCGTTTTTAAGTGAAAACCACTTTTAAAACAATGAATTTCCTAAATATTAAAAAAATTATTTTTTCCATAAAATTAAACAATCAAAAAATAAATTAAATCCTCATGTATATGAGGGTCTTTACATCAGGTATGTTCATACATGTTAAACATTACTTTTTCCTTAGATGATCGAAAAAGTGTATTGATCATATAAATTAGAAGATTCCTTGTAGAACCATTTTGTAAAATTTAAAACATGGTTAGAAATTTTCATTGACATAATAGGATAAAATTAAAATAAATTTAAAATAATTTTTAGATATATAGGTTTTTAAAGAACACATATTTATGATTGAAATAATGATATTTCCACATTTTCATAAATACATTTTCTTAATTATCATAAGTACCAAAGTGTGGTAAAAATGTTACCATTACATGGATATAGAAGTAATATCCTTAGGGTAAGAAAATTAAAGAGTGTTACTTAGAAATATATAATATCATTTCATCAATGGAATCGTAATCATAAATAATGTCGATAAACGATGATATTATTTCAATATAAATATTTTCACTTAGTATCACTGAATCATAAGATGCGTGTAATAAAATTAAATTACATTAACATTTTAACATAATTAATTTAAGGTGATTAATCATATAATATTTCAAATTGAACTTTAATAAATAAAGTAGGTGTATAAGAGAGCATGCTTCTCAAAGATGGAAAATTGAAGTAGAAATATCTTACAAATTTGGTAACTATTGAAACCTAAAACCCATGAAACAAATATCACAGAATTGATATTTAAATACACATAAATTTACTAATAATAATCAATTTGTATATCTGTGTTCATTTTACACACCACAAAAACAAAATTACTTTTTATTGAGGCATGAGTCTCGTGAAAATAAAATGTGATATGAAATCCACTTACCTTGTGTCTTGACGCTCGTCATACTCCTTAAAACCTCATATATAATAAATATAACTTCATTATACATCAATAATGTAACCATATTCTTATATCTAATTCCATATATGGTTTTATTATGCCTTTATAATTCCATATTGTTAACATTTCTATGATAAGGTTTCACTTCGGGTAATATTCCCTTTCTTTTTCGCATGTGTCTTAATTTGTTCTATCTGTAGTACTTATACTAATACCATGATTTATAGAATTTAAAACCTGATATTATTATAATTTTTTTTCATTATTTTTGTATTATAATAATTTATATAATATATATGTATGATAATAGAATATGACATTCATGTAGATGATATGTCATATGTACAGATGAACGTTGTTTTTATTTTAATGTCATATAGACATAAAGAAAGAAAATTATATATATATATATAATTAAAATAAATTCTAATTATTAATTTATAAATTTCATTAATGTTATCTAAACACACCCTTAATACATTTCATGTAGTGTGTGAATGAATCACATCTCTTTAAGGGGGCGGTAGTCCATAGTTTCTCAAATAAAATTATTGTATTTACACTTGATGGAAATCATACTGGCATGTTAAAAATTAATATTATAGAATACTATATAATTTTTATGTATCATATATATAATATATAAATATATTTTTCTTCATAATTTCCATATTAATACGTGGTAAAGGAAAAATGAACAACCATCGTTTCAGGAGGCGATTGTTTGCCAAACACTTAAACAGTATGTTTGTTACCCATTATATGGAAGTGTGTGTAAGTGTAGTATGAAAACATAGAAAAAAATAATATTATATTATTATTAATGGATATTTTATTATATTATTTAATAATAATTGTTTAGGTATTAGATAATGGAAATAAAACTAATGGGATTTAGGAAAGTTGTTATCTCTTATTCGGGTAACTCATTTTGGTTTGAACCAATGGGATTACTTGTTTTCCTTTCATATGAAGGGTTAGAATTTGAGGATTAGGGTAGTTATGTTTAGGATTTAATTAGGAATATGTTTTTCATTCCAATGTGTCTTGAGATATGTGAGGATGTTAGTGGAGAGGAGGCCATTTTTAGTGGAGTATAATTTTCACTCTTGTAAATTTTGGGGGAAAGAATTCCACCCACATTTTCTGAATGGAAAGCGGATCATAAATTAATTTAAATTTAATCTTGTAAATGAGAGTAAATGGGGGTTTTTAAAGTAGAAATTTCAAAATGGTTGTTATGTTTTTACGCCCAATTTCGAAGTGAAATTTATTCCGATGACAACATTTGGATTAATTTTTAAGAATGTGATATAATTAGAATTTTAAATCAATATAAAATATAATTTATCCCTATAAATAAATTATACAAAAACTAATTTTTGAATTAAAATTCAGTATTTTTAACTATTCGTTAAAAAAATGAAACCATACAGAAAAATACCAGAAATTTATCCTAACCAAATTTTTATATTTTCAACTAAAAGATGATGTTTATTTTAACATATTAAATCTATTAAATTTTCAAAAATTAAATTTAAAATGGTTTCTTTATTAAAAGGTGCTAAAATTACGTTTAAAAAAATATAGATTTTAAGCATAAAATTTCGGTTGTTCTTATATTAGGTCTATAAAATCTATTGAACGAATGTAAAAAATATTTAATTGAATATATAACTTATATATATTTCATTAATATCAATCAATAATTCTAATTTTTTTAATTTTTTTAAGACAAAACCCTTTGAGAGAAAAAAAAATCAATCCTTTATATTCAATTGTTTCTTATATTTTCATTTCTAATTAATTTGTAGCATATGAATTCTTATTATATTTTTATAAAAAAAAAATTTCAAAATATATTTAATATTATTCATAACTTCTAATTTAAAAGTTAGGTAATATCTTGTTATATTAAATAATAATATTTTAATAATATATTAATTTTCTATAAAACATGTTCATGCGTGATACTCAATAAATTGAGGAAAGTCATTATTGCATGTAACCCAAGAAAAACACGATGTTTAGTGTAAATAAAGCTAAAATAAATTTTTTATGTAGCTTATGATTATCATGGTTTCTCATATAAGGTTTTCCAAATAAACTACTTTAATCTAAAATAAACAATTTTTAGTGTTGCTTAAAATGCACAGTATCAAAAAGATTAAATTAATTCAATAAAAATAATTTAAAAAATCTCATTGTGTTATAAAGAGGGTGCGTAACAACCCCGACCCGGAAGCCACTAAACCGGTGCTTTGAGTCGGGTGGTTTCATGACTTTAAGCGTGCCTCCCCGTACGCCAAAGGCTGCCAACTAGCAGCGGGGGTCTAAGTAGTCAAGTGGGGAGACTATAACCCCTCATTATCAAAGAAAGCCACAATAGAAACAACCAAATAGTGGAAACAAGGATCAATAACCATGAAAAAAGTACAACAACCATTTCCAACAACAAATATTCCATGTCATACTACAAGGGAAAAAGTGAACAAAATCCCCAAATAAAGACAACAACCAGAATCCCTAAAATGGTCCCGACTCCAAGTCCGGATCCTCCACCAAGTTCTATCCATGCCACTCACTATCTATAAAGGACCCTTTCCTTTCTCCGGACCTGCAAACATGAAGTCTACTCGGGTACCCAACGGCGGCCCGAGTAGGGTTTGAGTACAACTCAGTAGGCCACCACCAACGGTGTCTACAGAATATCCAGTATAAACAGTTTGTGCATGCAATAAGAATATGAACGATAAGGCCAAGTAATTAATTAAGGTTCCATTATCTAGTTCAAATCCCATACATTACGGCATTCATTACCATTCATTTCCAAAAAAATTACTATCACTTACCATTTCATCACATTTCCATGGGATAATCACATTCATCATGTTACATGGGTCTAAGGAAAAAAATCACATGGAAGAGGGTAAACACAATGTTAACATATCTTACTAGTAATAACCCCTCATAGAAACCATAACCTCACCTCGAATCCTCATTCCGGGTGGATGCAACTGATATGGAAACAGAGCATCAGTCCTATCCCTACCCCGTGCATTTAGGGTGGAGTTAAGAGCATCAGTCTTCACTAGACCCGTGGGCATAGAGCCTCGGGAATACCCCACTCTACCATGCCATGTTCACATGCTTATATATAAGTAACCATCAACCTTCCAACCATTACCCCTCGACAACCATCATTCACAACAACCCACATGGGAAACCACGTCATGCCTTAACCCATTAACACCTTACCATTTCACATCATTTAACCATTCACCAAATTCCCATGTGTTATGCCTATCTCACTAAGCATTCAAAACTAGACCCATAATCCTTCCCATTATGGTCATTAATCAATTTCACATTAACCCATTTAACCCATTCATTATTCCCATGAATCAATCATTTAACCCATTCCAAATAACCCTCCGGTTATTAACAAGTCTAGGTGCATCACCTAAATTATATTCCAAGTTCAACCAATAATTCCAACATATTCATTAAGGTCTCTACCCTTAATCACAACAAGTTCACTTGTTCAATCACATTCCCTAAGCCCGAGAAGAGCTGGCACATCCCATGGATGGCCTTAAATTAGGTTAATTCCATCCCAACACATCCCATGGGGATCATTAGGGTTCCCATTTTTCATTTTAAACACCATTATTACCAAACATACGAAGGTTATTCAAAACAAAACCAAAGTAAAGCAATAAAACACTTAAACATGCACAAAACCCTAAATAACCATGGGATATAACTTGCAGACCACCTACCTTGAACCCGTGGTTGAACTCACCCTCAATCGAGTCCTTAGACCTCGATTCGACAAACCCTTGGAGCTTCAACCTAGAACTCACCCAAAAGATAGGGTTTTAGGGTTTCAGAACAAGAGGTAGAGAAGAAACAAACCCTAAACTAAGAAAATAACGAAGGAGGAGATTAGCCTTACCCGGAGCTTCAATATGCAACCAGCGGAAGAAAAAACACCTTAGGATCAAAGGAGATTGATCTCTTGGAGCCCTTTGGAGGTCTAGTTTGCACCTAGGGTGAAGAGGAGAAGATGGGAGGAAAATACTGAGTTGGTGTTATAAAGCCCGAAGTGGCAAACATGTAATTTTTCCAACTTTAAGTGGCCGCACGGTTTAGCTGCACGGTTTAGCAAATGGTGCGTAAACCCTGTGCAAGGTATTGTATGGAGGAGGAGGGGTCGCACGGTTTTTCCTGGGCAGGTCGCACGTTTTTCCAAATCATGCGCAAGTCATGCACCCAGCCCTGTCTTGGCCAGACTTCCCTTCTTTCGTGTCCCAAGCCCCCAGAACACCCCCAAGGCCACTCATACCTTTGGGAATCATTTTAAAAACCAAAAAACAAGGGATTTAACCAAAACAAAAAAAACATACCTTTCTAAAAACTGTGATCATACAACCTCCCCACCTTATAACGGCTCGTCCTCGAGCTGAGGTCCCAAGCCTAATTTCACCATCGAAGAGAAGAGTTTGGGCCACTGAGCCCGCACATCTAATTCCCACTCCCATGTTTCTTCCTGAACATTCCCATGCTACCATAGTACTCGCACTAATGGAATAACCTTTCCTCGCAAGACCTTTTCACTACGGTCCACAACACGGACCAGATTCTCCTCAAAGGACGCAACTGCCTCAAGCTCTAAATCCTCAACATCAACAACCTGAGATGGATCAGGGTGATACTGCCGAAGCTGCGACACATGAAACACATCATGCATCCCACCATACCACTGTGGAACAGACATTTGGTAAGCCACTGGTCCGATCCTCTCCACGATATCAAAATGTCCCATATACCTGGGTTCAAACTTACCCTGCTTCCGAATTCGACGATGACCCAACCTTTGTGACACCCGAAGGAACACTTTATCACCCACTGAAACTCAAGAGTTCTATGCCTCCGATCTGCATATGACTACTGTCAACTCTGCGCCATATCCATCTGTTTCTTGATCAACTGAACTCTCTCTGATGTCTCCTGCACGAGACTTGGCCCCATCAACTCAGATTCACCGGCCTCCAGCCAACACAACAGAGATCTACACGGCCTCCCATAGAGTGCCTCAAACGGTGCCATCTGAATTGTAGCCTGAAAACTGTTGTTGTTGTGAAACTCAACTAACGATAGGTGACCTTCCCAAGGACCACCAAATTCCAATACACAAGATCTCAACATGTCTTCCAACACTTGGATTGAATGCTTCGACTGCCCGTCCGTTTGCGGGTAGAAATACATACACAAAAACACCTGCGTACCAAGCGCCTTCTGCAACCCATGCCAAAAACTCGATGTGAAACACAGATCTCGGTCCGAAACTATGGTTCACATAACACCATGAAGATATGATATCTCTCGAACGTATATCTCACCCAACTGGTCGACTGTATAGGTCTCCTGAATCGATTAAAAATGAGCCACTTTCATTAACCGATCCATGACCACCCAAATTGTATCCTTCTTCTGTGGAATCCTCAGAAGACCCACGAAAAAATCCATTTCTGGATCATTCCAATTCCATTCCGTAATGGGAAATGGATGCAATAAACCACCTATGTGTTGATGCTCAGCCTTCACCTACTGATAGGTAAGGCACCGTGCCACAAATCCCACCACTTACTTTTTCATTCCAGGCCACCAAAACTGCCTTCGGATATCACAATACATCTCAGTCAAACAAGGATGCACTGCCCACTTGGATGCATGGAACTCATGCATCAAATCCTCCCAAATACACCTTGGTGCAACCATGCAATCATGAACACGAACAACACCGTCCACGCCGATGGACCAACCAGAAGGTAACTCCCCACCTTTAAGCTTTTACTTCATTCTCAAACACACAAGATCACCAAGATGACTCTCCTTAAATCGAATCAAAACATTGACCCCATCATTAAGGAAGAAAGAGTGTCCTCACCACTATCCTCCTACACCACTAGGTGCATCTCTGCAAACAAAGCCATCACCTTCCACTCAGTGCTGGACTCCAGAACTGCCTGATTCTGAACCTTCCTGCTCAGAGCATTAGCAACATTGTTTCCCTTTTCTGGTGTGTACAGCATCTCAATGTCAAAAGACTGGAGATATTCAACCCATCTTCTCTTCTAAAGATTCATATCCCACTGTGAGAAGATGTACTTTAAACTCTTATGGTCAGTAAACACGGTAAACTGTTCCCCCAATAGATAGTGCATCCAGCACATCAAGGCGTACACCACTGCAGCCAACTCAAGGTCATGTGTGGGATAGTTCTGCTCATGGAGCCACAACTGCCTCGACCCATAAGCCACAAAACGCTCACCTTGCATCAACATAGCTCCATATACAATTCCAGACACATCAAAAAACACGATGTACTTCTTACTTGGCTCAGGTAAGGTCAAGATAGGTGCGGTTTTCAACCGCTTCTTCAACTCTTGGAAAGCAGTCTCACAAGCCCCAAACCACTCCAACCTAATTCCCTTCTTGTTCAAGCCCAAGAGTGGTGCTTCCAAGAAAGAGAAATCCTGAATTAACCTTCGGTAATACCCGTCCAAACCCAAGAAACTTCGAACATCAGAAACACTCTTGGGCTGCTCCTAAGATAAAACTGCATGCACCTTCTCTGGATCCACTGAAAAACCTACCTCTAAGATGATGTGACCCAAAAAATGAACCTCACCTATCTAGAATTTAAATTTTGATAGCTTGTCATATATCCAGTGCTCTCTTAGTGTACCCAAGACGATTTCAAGATGTTGGACCTGATCGTCGTTAGTTTTCGGGTACACTAAGATATCATCAACAAAGACAACCACAAACTGATCTAGATAGAGATGAAATATTTGGTACATCAAGTCCATAAACACATCCAGTTCATTGGCCAATCGGGAAGGCATCACTACAAACTCAAACAACCCGTACCGACTCCGGAAAGCTGTCCGCGGTATGTCAGAAGGCCTCACCCTTTACTAGTGATAACCCGACCTCAGATCAATCTTAGAAAACACTGATGCACCCATCAACCGATCAAATAGGTCATAAATCCTAGGAAGAGGGTACTGATTCTTCACTGTCATTTGGTTTATCTATTGATAGTCAACACACAGCCTCAACGACCCATCAACCTTCATTGCAAAAAAGAGTGGAGATCCCCAAGGAGACGTACTAGGATGGATAAACCCCTTACGCTCCAACTCCTCAAGCTGAACCTTCAGTTCCTTTAGTTCCGCCAGTGCCATTCGGTATGGCAGAATAGAAACTGGCTCTGCTCCTGGCAGCAACTCAATCGTGAACTCAACATCCCTCCCGAGTGGCAACCCTAAGATATCCTCAGGAAACACATCCTAAAACGGATCCACCACAGGTGGAAAAAGAGTATGTTCCCATCTTTCTCCATTATCAAGCATGAGACATTCCACGTGAGCCGTAAGTCCACTCATCTGTTGAAAAAACGACCTTGCACACCCTGCTCGAACATCCCACTCTCCACGATGGACATAAGCATCACCCTCAAGCGACCTAAACGATACTCTGCGACAATAAAAGCCTATACGCGCTCGATACAACACCAACCAATCCATTCCCAGGACTAGTTCAAAACCTGACATCTCGAGAATGAACAAGTCCCATAGAAAACGATACCTTCCAACTTCCAAGGCACATCCCTTGCAATGCTTGATATCCACAACTCGCACTCCCTATGGAGTGTCAATTGAGATAACTCCACATACTCTCTCCATAGGTAAACTCGGCACTGCCACAAGTTGAGTAGTGATAAATGAGTGTGTAGCACCTGTGTCAAACAACGCACTTGAAAATGTAGAAGCTACAAGGATCGTACCTCGAATAGTCGACGGTCCAGCCTCACCATCACCTGGTGCAAACTGAACTGCCTGAATCCGATCTTCCCCTCTACCCTGGGCTCGAGCCTTAACACCCTGTGCTTCACTGCCCTACTGGTGTGAGCGAGCTCTCCTTGGAGTTCCACGTCCACGGCCCCTGCCAGTGCGGCCTGTGGAGCTCCAACTGCCTGCCTGATACGGGGCAACTGATCCCCTTCCCCTATCCGGTGCCTGCCTTCCACCCTCATGCTCAACTGCCTGCTGAGGATTCCTACAAAACCTCTACACATGTCCCATCTTTCCGCATGAACGACAGTCAACTAAGGGTTGAGGACACTAACCACGCATATGCCCTGGCCTACCACACAGATAGCAGAACACCTGATCCCCACTCTGAGAGGCGGACCCCCTCTTCCAGCCACTTTGCACACTTCCACCATTTTGTGAGCCCTCATGGTGTCGCTTCCGACCCTCAGTAGCTGCACTACACCTTTGACCCACTGTCACCAAAATCCCACTTCCCGAAGCTCCCTTTAGGTTCCCTTCATAGATGAGTTCCTGATCCATCACCTCTGTAAACCTCTTCAAGAGAAAGATATTTACTTGAGACCAGATATCATGTCTCAACCCATCCTGGAAATGCCTTGCCACCGGTTCCTCATCCCCTGCTAACACTGGGACAAAGAGTATCAAATCAGTGAAATGACTAGCATAGTCCATCAATGATAGTGATCCCTAAGTCATGCTCATAAACTCTAAAGCCCGTTCTTGCCTCAAAGTCTCTGGGTAGAAATGCTCCAGAAACCCTTCCTGAAAAACCTTCCATGACATCCCCTCAGCCTGCTCGGCCTGAGCCTGAATCTCCCACCAGCGCCTAGCCTGGCCCCGCAACATATAAGAAGCCAGCTTTACCCTCTTTTCAACATGGGTCTCCAGATGACCTAGTATCATCTGGACAAACATCAACCAAAACTCCGCTACCTATGGCCCACCCTCTCTAGTGAATGTTGGAGGGTGTTGCAGCTAAAACTCTCTAGTCAGCTCAAATATGCTCGGTGCAACCCGCCCTGGGTCCCGATCCATCATCTGCATGAGGTGAGTCAAGTTCTCTCGGAATTGGTCTTCTCTACCTTCATTAATCACCACATTTTCTTGTTCCTCTACTATAGGAGTGTTCTCAGCAACATCCTCCCATTGCCCAACGGGTAATCGACATTGTGGTGGAATTTCTATAGAATTCCAAACACGAGATTTAGTACACATACAATAAAACTTTCACAACTACCAAAAAAACTCTTTACTAGCTACAACCACCCCAACCATCCCTACCGTGGGCCATGGTCCACATGGGGTAAACAACCATTCACTACCACCAAACTCACACAAACTTTTTCAAAACATTCCTCACTTCATTTCAAACCCTTACATTTCATTGACATCATTTACCCAATTTTTACTTCATTCTTCTCATTATTTTGTGATTTCATGAAATGCATGATGCACACTACTTTCCTGCCTCACACAACCATCCCGTGCGTGTGCCTAACACAATTCATTTCACGTATCTCCTTAGGTTCCTACAATTATGAATGAATGAAAATCCTCATGTCATTAAGGCCACGGGCCCAAATATCATAAAACAGTCACATCAAACCACATGTGCATCACCCAACGGTGAAATATCATCAACTGTAACAACACACAACCAAGAAAAACATTTCCCACCCATGGTGACTTGGGTTTTCCCTCATACATGTGTTAGCTACTCCCAAGCACGCGCTCATTACCAAGGCCCGACACATCTTATCCCTTGGATACCAATCCCAAATAACAAGACCTCAGAGAAGGAGAAGAAAGACCTCCTCTGATACCACATTGTAACGTCCCCAACCTGGAACCCACTAAACTGGTGCTTTGAGCCGGGTGGTTACATGACCTTAAGCGCTCCTCCCCATACGCGAAAGGATGCCGACTAGCAGCGGGGGTCTATGTAGTCAAGTGGGGAGACTATACCCCCTAATTATCAGAGTAAGCCACCTCAGAAACAACAAAAAATAGCGGAAAAAATGATAAAAAACTAAGAAAGAAGTACAACAACCATTTCCAACAACAAATATAGCATGACATACTACAAGTGAAAAAGTGAACAAAAGCTCCAAATAAAGACAACAACCAAAATCCGCAAAATGGTCCCGACTCCATGTCTGGATCCTCTACCAAGTGCTACCCGTGCCACTCACTATCTAGGAAGAACCCTTTCCCTTCTCCTGACCTACAGACATGAAGTCTGCTCGGGTACCCAACGGCGGCCTGTGAAGGATGTGAGTACAACTCAGTAGGCCACCACCAATGGTGTCTACAAAATATCCAGTATAAACAGGTAGTTCATGCAAGAGGAATATGAACAATAATTCCTAGTAATTAATTAAGGTTCCATTATCTATTTCAAAGCCCAGTCATTACCACATTCATTACAATTCATTTCCCAACAATTACCATCACATACCATTTCATCACATTTCCATGGGTTAATCACATTCATCATGATACATGGTTCTAAGGCCAACAATCACATCCAAGAGGTTAAACACAATATTATCCTATCTCACTTGGAATAACCCCTCATATCAACCTTAAACTCACCTCGAATCCTCAGTTCGGGTGGATGCAACTGATAGGGAAACAAAGCATCTGTCCTATCCCTACCCCTTGCATTTAGGGTGGAGTTCAGAGCGTCAGTCTTCACTCAACCCGTGGGCGTAGAGCCTCAGTCATGCCCCACTCTACCAATCCATGTGAACATGCTTATATATAAGTAACCATCAACCTTCCTACCATTTCTCATTGGCAACCATCATTCACAAAAACCCACATGGAAAACCATATCATGCCTTAACCCATTAACACATTACCATTTCACATCATTTAACCATTAACCCAATTCACATGTGTTATGCCTATCTTACTAAGCATTCAACACTAGACCCATAATCCATCCCATTATGTTCATTAATCAATTTCACGTTAACCCATTTAAACCATTCATTATTCCCATGAATCAACCATTTAACCCATTCGAAATAACCCTTCGGTTATTACCAAGTCTAGGTGTATCACCTAACATCTATTACAAGTTCAACCAATCATGCCAACATATTCATTAAGGTCTATACCCTTAATCACAACAAGGTGACTTGTTCAATCACATTCCCTAATCCCGAGAAAAAGCGGCACATCCCATGGATGGCCCTAAATTACGTCAATTCCATCCCAACACATCCCACGGGGATCGTGAGGGTTTCAATTTTCCATTCTAAATACCATTATTACCAAAAATTACAAGGTTATTAAAAACCTAACCAAATGAAAGAAAGAACACACCTAAACAAGCACAAAACCCTAAATAACCATGGGATATAACATGTAGACCAACTAACTCGAATCTGCGGTTGAACGCACCCTCAATCGAGTCCTTAGACCTCGATTCGACCAACCCTTGGAGCATAAACCTAGAACTCACCCAAAATATAGGGTTTCAGGGTTTCAGATCAATAGGGAGAGAAGACACAAACCCTAAACCAAGAAAAGAACCAAGGAGGAGATTAGCCTTACCCAGAGCTTCAATTCGCAACCAACGGCACCAAAAACACCTTACGATCGAAGGAGATTGATCTCTTGGAGCCCTTGGGAGGTCAGGTTCGCACCTAGGGTAAAGAGGAGAAGATGGGAGGAAAATCCCGAGTTGGGGTTATAAAGCCCAGAGTGGAAAACTTGTAATTTTTCCAACATCAAGTGGCCGCACAGTTTAGCTGCATGGTTTAGCAAATGGTGTGCAAACCGTGCACAAGCTACTGTCTGAAGAATGAGGGGTCACACGGTTGTTCTTGGGAAGGTTGGAAGGTTTTCCAAATCGTGCGCAAGTCGTGCACCCAGCCCTTTATGGGCCAAACAACCCTTTTTTCCTGCCCCGAGCCCTCAGAACACCCCCAAGGCCTCTCATAACTTCGGGAAACATTTTAAAACCCCAAAAGCAAGGGATTTAACCAAAACACAAAAAACATACCTTTCCAAAAACTGGGATCTTACAGGGTGAATACATGTGTTTTTTTAGTCCTAATAAAATTCAATATATTTATTATCCTCTATTTATTATTTTATAATTAACATGTCATATTTATCGGTGGTAATACAATAATTAAAAATAAAGTGATCAATTGAGGTGATCATCTCTTCTTTGAAAAAACTATTTTATATATCCTCTTAAGGAATATAGTGATAGTTTTTTAGAAATAACAGACCATATAAATGATGTATATTGGAGTGTATAATATAACAAAGAATATTTTTTCCTTGCAATAGGGCTCATTATGGTGTGAATTAGTGAATGGTGGGGTGTCTTTTTAAAATTGAGGGGAGGGGAACCTGTTGAATTTTCCTAAATAATATAATCATATTAAATTCATTCTCATGGTAAATTATTCCAAATAGACTATAAATGGGCCAATAAAACATTTTCAACAAAATATTATACTTCATTTCCAACTTTAGTATATTTATTTTTTTAGGTAATTCAATAAAATATTATTTTCTTAAAAATATTATTTTTATTATTATAGACACTATTTAATTAATTTTAAATAAAAGACATATATTAAAATTTTGAATTATAATATAATTATTTAACAAAGCACTCATATGTCCAAATAATAAAAAAATATCTTGGTACACCTTAACTAATCAAATTATATTTCAGTTAATATTTTTCAAAACCATTATTTTATTTTTTATTAAGTGGAAAAATACCGCATGAGTGTTTCATAAGAAATTAAGAACATTACATATTTACTAAAATCTAGAAATATATTTATTTCATTAAGTTAAATTCTTTAATATCAAAATATACACTTATATATGTTCATAACTTGTTATTTTCACTATTTACACACATTAGATATATTTAAATTTATGATAGTGATATGTGGTAACATTATTTGATTAAAATATTTTAATTTTATAGACATGAGCCCATTAAAGAAATAAATTTAGAGCCAAAAGTGATATTATAAAAAATATATTCATGAAATAATTATTAGTAAGGGAAATTATTGGCTCATCATTTTTTTAACCTTGATTAACCAGATTTTCACTTTATCGAGGTGATAAATTCTACAATCAATGCCATTTGAATTGACCAAATACTAAAAGAGTATAATTTACTAAATATTACACTCATGATAAAAAATGAGTTATGAAATTTATCTAATTAAATTTCTATAAGTGACCAATCCAAATTTTAAAATAACAACGAAACACTTAATGAAACCTTATTTTTAGAAAAATACATATTTAGCATAAAACATTAATTATTGTTATCCCATTCAAATAAATATTTGAATTTAATGTCAAATTATTTTATTAACTATAATATATATATCATTAAAATCATCCAAAAATGGTGAATAATTTATTTTATTATGGTAGAGGTACATTATGCGTGTAAAAACTGTTCATTAAAAAATATATGTTTTACTTTGAATTATATTTTATTTTAAATTATAATTAATTCAGAACAAAAAATTTTAATTTTAATAATCTGTAAACCATATTTTTTAAAATTTTATTTAGTCCAATTAATAACCTCTAATACAATGAATATTAAATAACGATCACTTTAAATAATAACATTTTAATAGTATATCAGAGTTACAATATACTTTGTATTTCATTAAACAATTCAAATAAAAAAATATATTTATTTGAAAAAACATATATTCATAAAATCATGAGGGATTATATTCAAAAAACATTAAAATTATTTTCTCCTTTGAAATCAATCACTCTAGTGAAAAAATTGGGAAATATTTGTTTCATTACCTCCTCAGGTTCCCATGTAGTATCTTTGAATTTGTGATTTATATATGAAACATTCACTTAATGAGTAGTCTCATTATATTATAATTTATTTCTATTATCAAATATTTCTACTAGTTTTTTCTTCAATTAAATATCATATTCCCGAGGTATGAAGTTTGATTTTAGTATATTTGAATGATTAGGTATTTAATTTATTAGGAGAGATACATGTATAACAATGCGACCATGAGATAGGTTCAGTGGATGTATCAAGAGATAAGATAACAACCCTACTTGATCATGAATCTAGAGATGCACAACATAAATTGTTATCATCTCACCATACTTTCTAAATGACATTAATTTATTTGTGTTGATTTTTTTTAAAACTTCATCACCAGATTAAAATTATAGGTCTCATGGAGGATTGTCAATTTAAATTTTTTTGTCACCTCTAACATATATTGATCTGCCACTAAATAGATCCAACATTATCTATGATTTCATCAATTATATTGTGTCCTATTAGCTTTATTTCTTCAATGATATATCAACGTGTTGGGATTATACAATTATTTATATAGATAGATTCATTAGGGACCATTTGAATGCTCGAGTGAAAGTTATTATTATAAGAAAAATTAATTATAGGAAGGTATTGAACCCAACCACCTTTTAAATCCATATAAAAATATTTCAAAATATCATCTAGGGTTTTAATTTTTCATTAGTACATTCTAAATAGGTGAGGATGATACAATGTATTAAAAATCAACACTATATTCAGAGTTTAATGAAATCTTTATCACAACATCAATATAAACCTCTAATCCCGATCAGATATAATATATTGTAGTACTCCATGAATACTTTACAAATATAAATTCTCACAGTTTGATCCAAATAGAAATATTTTATAATGGAAATGAATTGTGATTACATAGTATGGTGATCAACTACAACCCAAATAGCATTATCCCCTTTTGATGTTCTAGAACGCACAATGAAAAAAATAAATTGTTATGTTTTCCCATTTATTTTCTGGTACGGTTAATGGTTGTAAAATTACCTTATACATTTTTTCTCATCCATTACTTGGTAACATACCATGAACCATGATACATAATCAACAGTATATCTCTTAATGTGATACCACCAAAAATAGTTGTTAATACCTCTGTACATATATTTACATCTACGATTAATATTGAACAATTAATTCTGAGCTACATCCAATAGCTACTTATGAAAATATTTCATGTAAATAACACAAAACAATTCTTGAACATTATCATCCCATCATAATCAAGTTTAAAAATATTAATATTTATCAATTTCTTATTTGTTTCTATATGTTCCTTCTATGCGTTTTTAATCTTCACTTGGATATATGGTTAAAAAATAAATTGAGAGAGATTATACATATATCCTTACTTAATTATTTCAAGATTCATCCTTTTCAAATCAAAATATTTGGATCTATTAAAATCCACATCATATATAATTTAGAATTATATTTTTATATTTGATCCTCTTTAGCCTTATTCTCATTTCGAAGGTGGAAATATATTTAGATTTCATTTTATTAAATCAACTCCAACCATTTTATTTAGTGTATATTAAACTCTTTATATGTGAAAATATAATTTAATCATTTATGATAAGTATATATTTCTCACCATACCCATATATATAATACATTCATATCTTTAATGAAAGAATTATAATAGATTAAAAAAATCCAAAAGTTGGGTAATTCTTCTCATGAACCATAAATTGGTGTGTGACATAATCTATGACCACATTATTCTACAAGAAAACCAATTCTAATTCTTTGTTTGGTGCATCATTATATATTAAAAATCCATTTCCACTATAGTGTAAGGTAATAATAGGTGAACTGACTTACCTTCCGCATGGTTCCATGAAATGTTCTTCACATTAATATGTCTTAAGAAACTTAGTTCTCTTCTAAGTTAACATGGTGATTGGATTACGTATCCATGATAAATTCTAAAAATGTAGAATATAATATATAACTAAACCAATACAACTATGGATCTTAGTCACAATAGTTAATCTCATCCAACATTCAATAACTTATTTCTTTGAAATATCAACTAATATATACACACATGAAATTATATAACCCAAGAATGAAACACTAAGACGCCAAAATTCACACTTGGTAAAATTTTCATGATTCGTATCCTTCCTTAGGGTCGTCAAAAAATTATCATGTAATCTGCATGATCTTACATTGTCATTGAAAATATTATAATATCATCTTTAGGGGATTCCAAATATTGGTCAAGCTAATATAAAAAGACACTATTAATTAAATCTATAAGGATAGTGGGTGAATTAGTAAGAAAAATGGAATAATAATAAATTAATAGTGTCCTTACCTTGTATGGGTTTCTTTTTGGGAAAATTATTCTTCTTAAAACATATTTTATGATATCTATAATGATGTTTACTCTTTGAAATTTATTTATATCTTCATAGTTGATCAAGAAACACATCAATATTATATAGGGGATACTTGTTCTTGATAGTTATTTTGATATGTTCTCAATTATGAATAAAAATTCATATTGATCCATATTTATTACTAACAAATAAAACTAGGTAACCACATATTGATGATCTTCTTTGAATGAATCCCTTGTTCTAATTCGCTTTGATTTTATTCTTTAATTCCTGCATCTCAATAGAGGCCATTCTATATTATCTCCTTGAAAAAGTTACATAAAAAGGTTTGAATTCTATCAAGAAATTATGTAACTCCCCGACCCCAGTTACCCAGAGTCGGTGCATTATTACATAACATTGGCATGATCACAAAAGATAAAGTCTCAAAAGACCTATTAGTTTAGTAGCCTTGGAATAACTAGATACATTCATCAAATTTACATTACATCATAAAGTGAAAACTACAACGACATCTTATCTCCACACTCATATCCCTCTTATACTATCCTTGTAGGTCATTCATAAAATATTTCTTCACATCCTAGGAAAAATAAAAAATAGAAAGGGGTGAGCTTAAATGCCCAGTAATGATAACAATATAGTAGAAACTTTAACATCTAATGCATTGTATAACTAAAACAAAATCCTTTTGAACTTGAATTTCAGAATATTATGGAAAAAATAAAATGAAATAATTCCATTTAATTATTCACATAGATATTCTACTAGTCGAATAATCAGATGCAATATCAATAACCACTTTCATAATGATCGAATTCATAATGCCAGACTATCATAACCATGTATCCAAGGCCTTGTACCAAGACAACAAATAAGATTTTTTCATGGCCTCGTGAAAAGACACTAGTTTGTCTCATGATACCTACCGATGCATCGAGGAGATATAGCGGGCTCCACCCATCACATACTAAGTCTAATTCATTCTTCATATAAAAAGTTTGAAACATAACATAAACATTCGTATTAAAACTAGCATACAAAATGTCAATACTTTAACCAAAAACAATGAATGGTATAAAAATATCACATCCACAGTCAAAAATAACTCATTTGATACGATATGGAAGATTTTATTATGTCATATTAACCCCAATCCAGAATAATGAAGGATATTGACATCGATTAAAATAATCATCAAACTATTGAGAGAAATATCCCCCATTTTCTTGAGGACATTTAAAAGTCACAATATTTGTCAAGAAGGCATTTAAAATAGATTTTTGAATGAAAGTGTCCCATACCACTTTGAAACTTTTAAAATAAATTTTTATTTGAAAACATTAATATCCATTTAAATAAATCCTTAAAACCATTTCTAAAACATGGATATTAATGAGAAATATTTTGAATAATAAATCTTTAAAACATTTTAAAATAATATTTTAGTTAGAGTTCCTAACCAAAATAGAGACACTAGAATACAAATAATTGAGACAATAAAAACCTTGTAATATCATAATAATATAGGGATTCATGATATACTATGTCAAATTACATTATATACACCATATAAAAGTGATTTGGTATATAACAACAAAAGTACTCTCAATGGAATGTAAATTGAGATGAAATCTCTCATAAAGGCCATATCCATAAGTTAAGGATAAATAAACGACATAATTATGTGTGAAAAATATAAATACAGTCAATATGATTGGATATTCAGTGTAAAACAATCAAAGGACATTCACACATATTCTTGTAAAAACAACACCAATGGATTGGATGTTTAACTCAACAAATCATGAATAAGTAAAAATTACTCTTATCAAGTTCATACCGATGAGATGAGAATTTATCAATGAAGTGATTATGTGTATAAAAATTATATACACATAAAGGGGAGGGGAAATTATGACATAATAAAATTAATAGTGATTCCACGCATAATCTTGGAGTAAAATAATTAATGAAGTATGCGTAAAGCCGAATGAGTGTAAATTGAAATTTCAAATTCCCTTATCGATTTGGTAACATATGAAACATAAACCCATGAAATAAAGATCATAAAATGATGATGTAAATATCCCTAAGTTAATTTATATTACACAATTAATACAATCATGGGAAATACACACACCATATGCAATAAATAAGTGGTGAACAATGGAAATCTCACGGAATTAAAAGTAAGATAAGAAACCCCTTACTTTGTACTTTTTCCTTGTTCGAGGGTAGGTTAGCCTACTGTATAATGGTGAAATAATTGTTATTTAATTATACAAGTATCATATACATTAATATCATATATTATCTTTTAACATTGCTTTGTTAATAATATCTTAGTATTATCGTCATTTTAGTGTTAACTTACTCATTTTGTTTTATATGTTTTGTTACATAAGATGTGTTTTTTATGGGTAGGTTGTATCTTATTCATATACAAAATTATATGAATTCCTTAAAAATTATTTTTAATCATAAAATGATAATTAGACGTGAATTGATATGACGAGTAATGAATCCCATCACGTTCGTGGAGACGGTAGTCTGTACGTACACACGAGCGACAATATCATTCTTTTGATATTAAAATAATATATAATTTGATGGTATATCATATATATAAAATCATTATAATGTTATATTTGTTATTTACATTAATTACACATCATTATTATGACCATCCAAATAATAATGTATTGAATAACAATTACACCAAGACGTGGAGACGGTAGGCCGTACGTACACACGTATGGTAACATTTCATTCAAAAGATGGATAGAATTCTGAATATGGTTGTACCATATTTATAATAACATAAAAATATATATAATATACTGTTTTTATTATTTTATAATGGAAATAACAAAGAGAGAATAAGTTGA
This sequence comes from Viscum album, assembly GCA_963277665.1. NCBI lineage: Eukaryota > Viridiplantae > Streptophyta > Magnoliopsida > Santalales > Viscaceae > Viscum > Viscum album. The sequence continues at coordinate 28,919,887 of OY728137.1, read as the reverse complement.
AGGAGAAAGGAACTTGAAGGAGGGCGGTGAAAACATTACCTCTTCTTCGGGTTCTTCCTTTTGACTTGATCAAAAGGGCTCCATAGGTTGGATTTATGGCCAAAATAAGTCCACTATGTTTAAGTGAGCTAAGTTGAGAGAGTATTTGGTCTGGGTTTGGCCAAGCCAAAAGGCTTTGAAATTGTGAATTAGTGAGAAGGGGGAGTGCCCTTTTATAAGAGGGGTGAGGGGCACCTTTGGAAAAGCTAGAAATATTATTTTATAATAAATTCATATTTGGTTTATAATGGCTCCAAAGAGGATTATTAGAAGTATAAGGTGAGGGTGGGTCTAAATAAATTCAACCAATAAAATTTGTATAGGTTTGGGTCATTATATTAACCTTATCTTTTAGTTTTAACTCTTAGTTAATTAGTTTTACATTTACCATATCACTTTGTATTTTTATATTATATAGTTAAAAAAATTACAATATACATCCAAAAGATCCCCAAGTGGTCCATTAATGTCACACCTATCATGATATAATTCTTTTGACCGAACCCTAGATTTTTAGAAATAGAATATCAATTAATAATATAATATTTGTTTAAAAAACTCATTTATGTCAATTTTGACAGTATTCAATAATTGATTTTTGTTAAAGTCTTAAAAACATTATTAATTCGAACCATATTCATTTATGAAATCCTATAATGTCATATTAACCAATAAAATACATATATTTCATCAAAATTTTCAAATTATATTTATTTTAACATTTATAATTTTAATTATTTGATTCTTTCATGGATAAGGAAAATACTGCATCATTATTGTGTCAAAATAAAATATTAACAATTAAATGTTTAAAAATTATAAATAAAATACAATTATGTAGGAAATCTGTTTATCTTTCTAATGAATATTTATAGTCGAAAATCCAACATATAAAACCCTATGTAAAAATTGTTTTTCTAAAAGATATATGTTTATGTCATTTTTGTATTTATTTTAACTTAATTAATATAAAGTGTCCTTGTCACTGAAAAGTGAATCCATGGGGTCCCCAAATCGACCCAAATATGTCCATGGTCGGAAATCTTTCAAAAAATAAGATTAGGACACGTTTTAGGGTAATTTATTATTATTATAATATTATTTGTTTACCCTTATTTACCGAATTTACCCTTTAACCATGGTAATTAAAATACTTACCGAAGTAATTATTCAAAATTTCTACAAATAAAATCTACCTATTTACACAATTTAGACATCCTTATTCCACATATGTAATATATTTTCCGAATTCAAAACACAGAAGTGGAAAAAAATTAATTTAAAATTAATTCCCGTTATTAAAAAAAACGTGTTTTTAAGAGATAATAACTATCAAAAGATTGACACTTGTTTTTGTCCGGTTTAATTGTGAAATTATGTCCAATGACCAAAATTGTATTAAATTTTAATAATATATTCTAAATATACTTTAAAACAACTCAAATTCATAATTTATCACAATTAATTATTTCAATTAAAAAAGTTGTTTTTAATTAAAATTTAGTAATTTTCACTATTAATCAAAATATAAAAGTTATCTGAAAAGTAACAAAATTTCACCCTAGGCTAATTTCGATATTCCAAATACAAAAATGATTTCCATTTTGAAAGATAAAATTTATAAAATTTTAAAAAGTGGCTATTACTATTCGTAACGACTACATTGATTGGTCGTAGTCTGTTAGAATCTCAAAGTTGCGTACAACACACGCTGCTGTATTATTCAAAGAGAATCGTAATGTGGAATCATGGGGTGTGACATTCTCCCCTACTTCAATAAATTGCATCCTCACAATTTTTATAATTGGGGTTGGGAATATAATGTAATGTCCCACATCAGAAAAATAGCTAATAAAACTATCACTTTAAATGAATGAAAGAGAAGTAAAAAGGTCTCCCAAGATAACCTTTACTTGGATTCTATGTAGAAAAAAATGGATATGTATGATAAACTAAGTTTCAAGTTCTATTGTAGAGGGATAGAAAACATGATTAGGAGAAATTTAACAACAAGAAAACCACAAACTTGTGATGGGAAAAATGATAATTAGTTTCCCAGTAGGAAAAGTAAACGGACAACATTTTTTTGTTTTAAGTTACATTACATAACGATGATGAATTCATTTCTGAGAATTAATAAGAAAATAAATAGATATACTTACTTTTTAAGTATATTTTGATTCTTTACTAAATTTCCACAACAAACCCATTTTTTTAAACGATGAGTATTTAAGAAGACTTGGTCACACGAGAAGAGAAAGAATAAGCTTCTATAGAATCACATGATCCACGAAGGATAAACTATATATTTACCTTGTCTTTAGATATTAACCAAAACCAAAATAGTTAGTGAAAGATCTGATGATCCCCCAAAAGATATTACTTTAGGGAAAGAAACACTAATCTTAATTTCTAAAATCAATACCCCAAATTTAAATAAATACCATTCAATAAACAATTGTCCTTAAAATCATTCAATATAATCCAAACTAATATTTAAACCCAAAACATAGAAGAATTTGGTTATGTAGTCTTCCATGTAAAATTGTTTCTCTAAATGACATAAACTACTCTTAAAGTCACATACTTAAAAGTAATTAACCTAATCATATATTATCTATTATAGGTTAATAATTTTCATAAATAACCAAAATCACTATAAACATATAATAAAAACATAGATAAAAATCCACCATTACTCCTCAAATGAAAACCCATAGTATTCAATTTTCCTTGGGAATATAGTTTCCCAACAAAGTGAACATCTTCCAAAATAACATTTATCATTTAATCTCCAAATAATTTTCCTATGCTAAGGGTATTCATTAGATAAGACATAATAACCCAAATCAACTTATTATTGATCAATATAATAATTTAACTAAAAATAATTAGTCACACTGACCAGGTAATTCATGTAGTCCAGTGGTAGGCGATAAATCCCAATCGCACTTTGGTTCTGGGTTCGATTCCCACAGCTTTGTCCTATATGACGGGTTTCCACATGGTCTGTGTGTTGTCCTTTTTCAAAAAAAAATATATTTTATAACATTAAAAAATGAGATAAATTCCTCAAAATAACCAAAACATAATTTTAACCAGAAATTTTATCTCATACCTTGCATTTTAATCCCATAATATAATAACTTGTAATTTCCTCAAACCCAATGATCATATAAAACCAAATGGTTATTTATAACTATATCCACAAGGGAAAATATAAGCCTTCCTCAAATATCATTCTCACATGGAAAACTACGAGGCTACAAATACAAGAGAAAATTCTTTCAATGTATTTCCATCAACAAAGAGCTTTAATACTTTTATACATTTCTCGAGCAATTTATTTCCACATATCTTCTTCTTTAACAAAGAAAATATCCTACAGAAAAGGGATTCAATTGGGTAATGTCCAGGTCCCCTACATTTACATCATATAACTGTAAATAGATTCTTGGGACCATTTTTATTTTCTTCCATAGAACTCTTCATTTTCCCTCGATAATTCTTAACTTTATGTCCTTCATTCCCACACATAAATAATTTCTTTGTTCCATTGATACACTTTCCTAGGTGTCTCCTTCCACATTTACTTCATGATGGAAATTTAGGATTCTTTTCTCCGCGTTCTCCACTGCTAGAGATCTTATCATTCATCACCTTTCTCTTCTTTGTTGAGTCCGGAACATGATTAATATATATGTTGTTGATCATATTTTTTGAAAACTTATTTAGCATGAGCAATATATATTTTACTCCTATCAACATCCCATTTTGTTGCTCATTTACACCACTTTTTTCACCATGTACATCATTTTCAATATTACTATGACATCTTTGGACTCCCGCCATTGACTAAAACCAGAATGCATTGTGTGAGTAATAGTAGTAAAAAAATCATTCAGAGAATATCATGACACCATATATTCAATTTGAAACACCTTAGGATTAACCAAGGTCATTTATTCTCATCTTATATTAAAATACTTCAAATTGGTTTGTAATGAAAATGTAAATTATCCTAAGAATATCTCTCGGGAGTGTCGTAACCAAGAGTGCAACAAGGCCCATTGTCGTGCACCAGTTCCCGTTGAAGTCTAGCTCAATGCGGTGTTTTCAGTTTTTACACCTAGGTACATCTGTGCCAGATCCACCTCTACCTGCTCATATCCAGACAGGGATGTATTGCTCTGAAAACTCACAAAATCTATACAATACCAAAATTCTAAGAAGTTCTTCTATACTAATCCTCAAAGTCTATCTTAGGGCTATGTGCTCTAATCAGAGTTTATCTAAATCTAGTTTCCATGGTTTCTACTAAACCTCCTCTATTACCAACTATAATGCCCCAACCCCAGTTACCTAGAGTCAGTGAATTATTACATAACATTGGAATGATCACAAAAGATCAAGTCTCGAAAGACCGATTTGTTTAGTAGCCTTGGAATAACTAGATACACTCATCAAGTTTACATTACATCATAAAGTGAAAACTACTACGACATATAGTCTCCACACTCATATCCCCTTATACTATCCCTACAGGTCATTTATAAAATTCTTCTTCACATCCTGGGAAAAATAAAACCTAGAAAGGGGTGAGCTCAAATGCCCAGTAAGGATAACAATATAGCGGGAACATTCATAAATAAGCCTAAACATTTAAGGCACTGTATAACTAAAACAAAAGACTTTTAAACTTGAAATTCAGAATAATATGGAAAAAATAAAATGAAATATTTCCATTTACTTATTCACATCGATATTCTACTAGTCGAATAATCACATGCAATATCAATAACCACTTTCCTAATGATGGAATGCATAATGCCATACTATCATTACCACATAGCCAAGGTCTCGTTCCAAGACTACAAATAAGATTTTGTCAAGCCCTCATGCCATGACAATAGTTTGTCTCATGATACTTATCGAAGCATCGAGGAGCTATATTGAGCTCCACCAGTCCCTTACTAAGTCCAATACAGTCCTCATATGAAACTTTTGAAACATAACATAAACATTCGTATTAAAGCTTGCATATGAAATGTCAATACTTTAACCACAAACCATTAATGGTATAAAAATATCACATCCACAGTCAAAGATAACTCATTCGATACAATATGGAAGATTGTATTTTTTCAGACTAACCCCAATTGATAATAATGAAGGATATTGACATCGATTTAAATAATCATCAAACTATTGAGAAAAATATCCCACATTTTCATTAAAACATTTCAAAGTCACACTATTTTTCAAGAAGCAATTTAAAATATATTTTTGAATAAAAGTGTCCCATACCACTATGAAACTTTTAAAATGAATTTTGATTTGAACCCATTAATGTCCATATAAATAATTCCTTAAAACCATTTTTAAAACATGGACATTAATGAGAAATATTTAGAATAATAAATATTTAAAACTTTTTAAAATAATATTTTAGTTAGAGTTCCTAACCAAAAGAGAGACACTTGAATAAAAATAATTGAGATAATAAAAACTTTTTAATATTAGAGAAATATGGGATTCATGATATACTATGTCAATGTACATTTTATACTCCATATAAATGGGATTTGGTGTATAACAACAAATGATTCTCAATAGAATGTAAATTGAGATAAAATCTCTCATAAAGGTCATATCCTTAGGTTAAGGATAAATCAACGACATAATTATGTGTGTAAAAAATAAAAAAACTCAATATGATTGGATATTCAGTGTAAAAAATTCAAAGGACATTCACTCACATTCTTGTAAAAACAATACCAATGGATTGGATGTTTAACTAAACAAATCAAGATTGGGTAAAAATTACTCACATCAAGTTCATACTGATGACTTGAGAATTTATCAATGGAGTGATTATGTGTATGAAAATTATATCCACAGAAAGGGGAGTGGAAATTATGACATAAAAAAATGAATAGTGATTCCACACCTAATCTTGGAGTAAAATAATCAATGAAGTATGCGTAAAGTCGAATGGGTGGAAATTGAAATTTCAAATTCCCTTATCGATTTGGTAACATACGAAACATACACCAATGAAAGAAGGATCATAAAATTATGATGTAAATATCCATAAATTAAAGTATATTACATAATGAATACAATCATGGGCAGTACACACACCACATGCAACAAATAAGTGGTGAACAATGGAAATCTCATGGAATTAAAAGTGGGATAAAAAACCCCTTACTTTTTACTTTTTCCTTGGTCAAGGGTAGTTTATACTCCTATATAATGGTGACATAATTGTTATTTAATTATAAAAGGATCATATACATTAATATCAAATATGATCTTTTAATATTGCTTTGTTAATAATATCTTAGTATTATCATCGTTTCAGATTTTAACTTACTCATTTTATTTTATTTGTTTTGTTACATAAGTTGTGTTTTTTATGGGTAGGTTGTATATTATTCATATACAGAATGATATCAAGTCCTTAAACATTATTTTTAATCATCAAATGATAATTATACTTGAATGGATACGATGTGGAATGAATTTCATCGTGTTCATGGAGACGGTAGTCCATACATACACACGAGCGATAATTTCATTCGTTTGATATTAAAATAATATATAATTGGCTGGTATATCATACATAAATAATCATTATAATGTTATATTTATTATTTAAATTAATTACACATTATTATTATACCTATCCAATAATAATGTATTGAATAATAATTACACCACGACGTGGAGATAGTAGGCCGTACGTACACACGTATGATGACATGTCATTCAAAGGATGGATAGAATACTGAATATGGTTGTAACATATTTATAATAACATAATAGTATATTGAAGATACTAGACTTATTATTTTAAAATGGAAATAACAATGAAAGAAGAAGTTGAAGAAGAAAGGAACTTGAAAGGGGGTGGTGAAAACATTACCTCTTCTTCGGGTTCTTCCTTTTGACTTGATCAAAAGGGATCCTTATGATGGATTTATGATCAAAATAAGGCATCTAGGTTGAAGTGAGGGAAGTTTAGAGAGTATTTGGGCAGGTTTTGGACGAGCAAAAAGGAATTGAATCTGTGAATTAGTGAGAAGGGGGGAGTGCCCATTTATAAGAGGGGTGAGGGGCATCTTTGGAAAAGCAAGAAATATTATTTTATAATAAATTAATATTAGGTTTCTAATAGGTCCAATCTGAATTATTAAAATTATATGGTGGGTATGGGACTAAATAATTTCAACAAATTGAATTTAGAGAGGTTTTGGTCATTATATTAACCTTATCATTTAGTTTTAACTCTTAGTTAATTAGTTTTTCATTTACCATGTCACTTAGTATTTTTATATTATATAGTTAATAAACATACCATATACATCCAAGCGACCCCCAAGTTGTCAATTAATGACACACATATCTTTATATAAGTCCTTTGGCCGAGCCATATATTTTTAGGAATAGAATATCAATTAAGAATATAATATTTGTTTTAAAAACTCAATTATGTCAATTTTGACACTATTCAATAATTGATTTTTGTTAAAATCTTAAAAACTTTATTAATTCGAAACAAATTCATTTAAGAACTTTTATAATGTCATATTAAAAAATAAAATTAATCTATTTCATAAAAACTTTCAAATTATATTTTTTATCATTTATAATACCAATTATTTGATTCTTTCATTGATAAGGAAAATATTTCATCATTGTTGTGTCAAAAATAATATTAACTATTAATTATCTAAAAATTATAAATAAAATACCATTATGTAGGAAATATTTTTATATTACTAATGAATATTTATTGTAAAAAATCCAACATATATAACCCTATGTAAAAAAAATTTCTAAAAGATATATGATTATGTCGTTTTTGTATTTATTTTAACTTAATTGATATAAAGTGTCCTTAACACATACAAGTGGATCCATGGGGTCCCAAAATAAACCCAAAGATGCCCATGGATGGACATGTATCAACCAATAAGTTTAGGACCCGTTTTAGGGTAATGTATTATTATTATAATATTATTTTTCCCTTATTTACCGGATTTACCCTTTAACCATGTTAATTATAATATTTACCGATGTAATTATTCAATATGTATAAAAATAAAAGTTACCTATTTACACAATTTGGAAATTTTGATTCCAAATATGGAATTAATTTTTCTAAATTCATAACACAGAAGTGGAAGAAATTAATTTAAAATTAATTCCCGTTGTTAAAACAAAAAACGTGTTTTTAAGAGATAATAACTATCAAAAGATTGACAGTTGTTTATGTCCGGTTTAATTGTGAAATTATGTCCAATGACCAAAATTGTATTAAATGGTAAAAATAGATTATAAATATACTTTTAAAACACTCAAATTAATAATTTATCACTATTAATTTTTTTGATTAAAAAAATTGTTTTTACTTAAAATTTAGTAATTTTCACTATTCATCAATATATAAAAGTTATCTGAAAAGTACCAAAATTTCACCCTAGGCTAATTTTGATATTCCGAATACAAAAATGAAGTCTATTTTGAAAGAAAAAATTTAACAAATTTCAGAAATTGTGTATTACTATTCATAACGGCTACATTTATTGGTCGTAGTGTGTTAGAAATTCGAAGTTGCGTACAACACATTCTCTTGTATTATTCAAAGAGAATCGTGCCGTGGAAGCTTGAGGAATTACATTATCCCCTAATTCAATAAATTTCATCCTCTCCATTTTTAAAATTGGGTTGCGAATATAATTTAATGTCTCACATCGGAAAAAGAGCCAATAAAACTATCACTTTAAAAGAAAGAAAGAGAAGTAAAAAGGTCTCCATAGTTTACCCATACTAGGATTCTATGTAGAAAAACATGGATATGGATGATAAACTATGTTTCAAGTTATGATGGAGAGGAATTGAAAACAGTATCAGGAGAAAGTTAACAACAAGAAAACCACAAACATATGATGGAACAAATGGTCATTAGTTTCCCAATAGGAAAAGTAAAGGGACAACATTCTTTTTTGTTTTAAGTTACATTACATAAAGATGAAGAATTCATTTTTGAGATTGACAATGAAAATAAAGAGATATACGTACATTTTAAGTAGAGTTTCCTTTTTTATTAAATTTCCAAAACTAAATCATTTTTTTAAACAATGATTATTCAATAAGACTTGGTCACACACAAAGAGCTATAATAAACATCTATAGAATAAAATGATCCACGAAGGATAAACGATATATTTACCTTGTCTTTAGAGATTAACTAAAACTAAAACGGTTATTACAAGATCTGATGATCCCCCAAAAAGATATTCCTTTACAGAAAGAAACACTAATCTTAATTTCTAAAATCAATCCCCCAATGTTAAATAAATACCATTGAATAAACAATTGTCCTTAAATTCCTTCAATATAATCTAAACTAATATTGAAACCCAAAAATTAGAAGAATTTGGTTATGTAGTCTTCCTTGTTAAATTGTATCTCTAAATGACATCAACTACTCTTAAAGTCACATACATAAAAGTGATTAACCTAATCACATATTCTCTATTATAGGTTAATCATATTCATAAATAACCCAAATAATTAAAAATCCACAATAATAACATAGATAAAAATCCACCATTAATTTTCAAATGAATCCCCATAGTATTCCATTTTCCATGGGCATATAGTGTTCCCAACAATGTGAACATCTTCCCAAATAACATTTATCCCTTAATCACCAAATAATTTTCCTATACTAAGGGTATTCATTTGATAAGAAATAAGAACACAAATAAACATATTATTGATCAATAAAATCATTTAACTAAAAATAATTATTCACACTAACCAGGGACTTCACGTATTCCAGTGGTAGGCGATAAATCCCAATAGCACTTTGGTTGTGGGTTCGATTCCCATAGCTTTGTCTGACGTGACGGGTTGTCACCCAGTCTGCATGATGTCATTTTTTAAAAACTATATTTTATAACATTACCAAAATGAGATAAATTCCTCAAAATAACCATAACATAATTTTAACCAGAAATGTTATCTCATACCTTGCATTTTCATCCCAAAATATAATAACTTGTATTTGCCTCAAACCCAATGATCATATAAAACCAAATGGTTATTTATAAATATATTCACAAGGGAAAATATAAGACTTCCTCAAATATCATTCTCACATGGAAAACTATGGGGTTACAAATACAAGAAAAAATTATTCCAATGTATTCCCATCAACAAGGAGCACTAATAATTTTAAACATTTATCCAGCCATTTATTTCCACATATCTTCTTCTTTGACGAATAGAATATCCTACAGAATAGGGAATTCACATGGGTAATGTACAGGTCCGCTACATTTACGGAAAATAACTATAAATGGATTCTTGGGATCATTTTTATTTTCTTCTATAGTAGTCTTCATTTTCGTCAGCAATTCTTCACATTATTTCCTTCTTTCCCACATGTAAAGCATTTATTTGTTCCATTGAGACACTTTCTTGGGTGTCTCCTACCACATTTTATGCATGATGGAAATTTAGGATTCTTTTCTCCCCATTCTCCACTGATGGATCTCTTATCATTCACCACCATTGTCATCATTGTTGAGTCTGGTATTTGGTTAATATATATGTTGTTGATCATATTTTTAGAAAACTGATTTGGCATGAACATGATATCTTTTACGCCTATCAACATCCCATTTTGTTTCTCATTTCCACCAATGTTCCCACCTTGTACATCATTTTCAATGTTACTATGACTTCCTTGGACTCCATCCACTGACTAAAACCAGAAAGCATTGTGTGAGTAACAGTAGTCATAAAATCATTTAGAGAAAATCATGACACCATATTTTCAATTTGAAACACCTTAGGATTAACGAAAGTTATTTATTCTCATCTTATATTGAAATACATCAAATTGGATTGCATAAAAAGTTTAAATTATCCTAAGCATATCCCCTGGGAGTGTCGTAACCAAGAGTGAAACACGGATCATTGTCGTGCAACAGTTCCCATTCAAGTATAGCTCAAAGGGGTGTTTTTGGGTTTTACCCCTAGGTACATCTGAGCCAGAGCCACCTCTACCTGCTCGTATCCAGACAGGGATATATTCCTTGGAAAACTCACAGAATCTATAAAATACCAAAATTCTAGGATGTTCTTCTATACTAATCCTCAAAGTCTTTCTTAGGGCTATGTGCTCTAATTAGAGTTTATCTAAATCTAGTTTCGAAGGTTTATACTGAACTTTCTCTAATATCAACTGTAATTCCCCAACCCCTGTTACCCAGAGTCGGTGCATTATTACATAACATTGGCATGATCACAAAAGATCAAGTATCAAAAGACCGATTAGTTTAGTAGCCTTGGAATAACTAGATACATTCGTCAAGTTTACATTACATCATAAAGTGAAAACTACAACGAAATCTTTCTCCACACACATATCCCCTTATAATATCTCTGAAGGTCATTCATAAAATACTTCTTCACATCATAGGAAAAATAAAACATAGAAAGGGGTGAGCTCAAATGCCCAGTAAGGATAACAATATAGCAGAAACTTTCATAAATAAGCATAAACATTTAAGGCAATGTATAACTAAAACAAAAGCCTTTTAAAATTGAACTTCAGCATAATATGGGAAAAATAAAATGAAATAATTCAATTTACTTATTCACATGGATATTATACTAGTTGAATAAACACATGAAATATCAATAACCACTTTTATAATGATGGAATGCATAATGCCAGACAATCATAACCACATATCCATGGCCTCGTGCCAAGACTACAAATAAGATTTTGTCAAGGCCTCATGCCAAGGCACTAGTTTGTCTCATGAGACCTACCGATGCATAGAGGAGCTATAGAGGGTCCCAACCATCACTTACTAAGTCTAATTCATTCCTCATATGAAAAGATTCAAACATAACATAAACATTCTTATTAAAACCAGCATACGAAATGTCAATACTTTAACCACAAACCATGAATGGTATAAAAATAGCACATCCATAGTCATACATAACTCATTCAATACAATATGGTAGATTGTATTGTGTCAGATTCACCCCAATCGAGAATAATGAAGGATATTGACATCGATTAAAATAGTCATCAATCTATTGAGAGAAATATCCCCCATTTTCTTGAATACATTTAAAAGTCACACAATTTTTCAAGAATCCATTTAAAATTTATTTTTAAATCAAAGTGTCCCATACCACTTTGAAACTTTAAAATGAATTTTTATTTGAAAAAATTAATTTCCATATAAAGGAATCCTTAAAACCATTTTCAAAACATGGACATTAATGAGAAAGATTCAAAAAAATAATTCTTTAAAACATTTTAAAATGATATTTTAGTTAGTTTTCATAACCAAAAGATAGACACTTAAATACAAATAATTGAGATAATAAAAACCTTGTAATATCATGAGAATAAAGGGATACATGATATAATATTCCAAAGTACATTATATACCCCATATAAAAGGTAATTGGGGTACAACAACAATGGAGTCTCAATGGAATGTAAATTGAGATGAAATCTCTCATAAAGGTCATATCCTTAGGTTAAGGATAAATCAACGACATAATTATGTGTCAAAAATATAAATACCCTCAATATTATTGGATATTCAGTGTAATAAAATCAAAGGACATTCACACATAATCTTGTAAAACAACACCAATGGATTGGATGTTTAACTCAACAAATCCAGATTGAGTAAAAATTACTCTTCTCAAGTTCATACCGATGACTTGAGAATTTATCAATGGAGTGATTATGTGTATCAAAATTATAACCATAGAAAGCAATTTGGAAATTATGACATAAAAAAATAAATAGTGATTCCACACATAATCATGGAGTTAAATAATCAATGAAGTATGCGTAAAGCCAAATGAGTGGAAATTGAAATTTCAAATTCCCTTATCGATTTGGTAACATATGAAACATACACCCATGAAAGAAGTATCATACAACAATTATGTAAATATCCATAAATTAAAGTATATTACAAAATGAATACAATCATGCGTAGTGCACACACCACATGCAATAAATAAATGGCGAATAATGGAAATCTCATAGAATTAAAAGCGAGATAAAACCCGTTACTTTGAACTTTTTCCTTGGTCGATGGTAGGTTAGCCTCCTATATAATGGTGAAATAATTTTTATTGAATTAAACAAGGATCATATACCTTAATGTCATATATTATCTTTTAACATTTCTTTTTTAATAATATCTTAGTATTATCGTCGTTTCGGGTGTTAACTTACTCGTTTTCTTTTATATGTTTTGTTACAAAAGTCGTGTTTGTTATGGGTAGGTTGTATCTGATTCATATAAAGATTATATCAATTCCTTAAACATTATTTTTAATAATAAAATGATAATTATACTTTAATGGATACGATGGGGAATGAATCTCATCGCGTTCCTGGAGAGGGTAGTCTGTACGTACATACATGCGATAATATCATTCTTTTGATATTAAAATAATATATAATTGGATGTTATATAATATATAAATAATCATTTTAATGTTATAATTATTATTTACATGAATTAAAAATCATTATTATACCCATACAAATAATAATGTATTGAATAACAAGTACACCACGACGTGGAGACGGTAGGCCGTACGTACGCACGTATGGGGACATGTCATTCAAAGGATGGATAGAATACTGAATATGGTTGTACCATATTTATAATAACATCACAATATATATAATATACTGTATTAATTACTTTATAATGGAAATAACAAAGAAATAAGAAATTGAAGAACAAAGGAACTCGAAAGAGGGTGGTGAAAACATTACCTCTTCTTCGGGTTCTTTATTTTGACTTGATCAAAAAGGATCCTTAGGTTGGCTTTATGATCAAACTAAGGACTCTAGGTTTAATTGAGGGAATTTGAGATTGTATTAGGGCAGGGTTTGTCCAAGCCAAAAGTCTTTGAATGTGTTAATTAATGAGAAGAGTGAGTTCACTTTTTTAAGAGGGGTGAGTGGCACCTTTGGAAAAGCTAGAAATATTATTTTATAATAAATTAATATTCGGTTTCTAATGGTTCAAAAGTGGATTATTAAAATTATAAGGTGTAGATGGATCGAAATACTTTCAAACAGTAATATTTAGACAGGTTTGGGTCATTATATTAACCTTATATTTTAGTTTAAACTCTTACTTAATTAGTTTAACATTTACCATGTCACTTTGTATTTTTATATTATATAGTTAATAAACTTATTATATATATCCAAGTGACCCCCAAGTGGTCCATTAATGACAAAAATATCATTATATATGTCTTTTGGCCTATCCCTATATTTTTAGGAATATAATATGAATTAATAATATAATTTTTATTTTAAAAACTCATTTAGGTCAATTTTGACACTATTGAATAAATGATTTTTGTTAATGTTTTAACAAATTTATTAATTCGAAAGAAATTCATTTAAGAAATCCTATAATGTCATATTGACCAATAAAATTCATCTATGTCATCAAAACATTCCAATTATATTTATTTTACCATTTATAATACCAATTATTTGATTCTTTCATTGATAAAGAAAATAATGCATCATTATTGTGTCATAAATCATATTAACTATTAAATTTCTAAAAATTATAAATAAAATACCATTATGTAGGAAATATTTTTATATTTCTAAATAATTTTTATATTCGAAAATCTAACATATATAACCATATGTAAAAATTATTTTGCTAAAAGATATATGCTTATGTCATTTATGTATTTATTTAAACTTAAATAATATAAAGTGTCCTTATCACTAACAAGTGGATCCATATGGTCCCAAAATCAACCCAAAGATGCCCATGGTCGGAAATGTATCAAACAATAATGTTAGGACACGTTTTAGGGTAATTTATTACTATTATAATATTTTTTTACCCGTATTTACGGGATTTACCCTTTATCCATGGTAATTAAAATATTTACCGAAGTAATTATTCAAAATGTATAAAAATAAAAGATATCTATTTACACCATTGGTACATCTTGATTCCAAATTTGGATTCATTTTTTCCAAAATTCAAAACACATAAGTGGTAGAAATTAATTTAAAATTAATTTCTGTTGTTAAAACAAAAAGCGGGTTTTTAAGAGATAATAACTATCAAAAGATTGACACTTGTTTATGTACGGTTTAATTGTGAAATTATGTCAAATGACCAAAATTTTTATTAAATGGTAAAAATATATTATAAATATACTTTAAAACCACTCAAATTAATAATTTATCACTATTAATTATTTCTATTAAAAAAAAATTTAATTAAAATTTAGTAATTTTCACTATTCATAAAAATATAGAAGTTATCCGAAAAGTACCAAAATTTCACCCAAGGATAATTTAATATTCTGAATACAAAAATAGAGTCAATTTTTAGAGATAAAATTTATAAAATTTCAAAAAGTGGGTATTAATATTCATAACGGCTACTCTGATTGGTCGTAGTGTGTTAGAATCTCAAAGTTGCGTACAACACATGCTATTGTTTTATTCAAAGAGAATCGTACCGTTGAAGATTGGGGTGTTACAAATTATTTTCATGATTTTAAGGAATAAAATTAAATTATTTCAGAATAAAATAAAAAAATTTCCATAAAATAGGAATTTCATTGCTGTTGAGTTTCTCCCAAACCATTTGAGATAAACACCAATTTGGAATAGGAATCAAGACCAATAAAATGAATTTTATTTCCTTCATATAGTCATTTTTATCATCACAATGACAAATGATCATATACTGGTTAAAAATTAAAATTTGACTTCAATTCATTGAAAATTCATACTGGATTTATGTAAGGAAAGTAAAACCATTCCTAGAAAAATAGTAACTCAACCAAATGGAGAATAAAAAGGTTTTCAAGTATCAAATTCCCTCAAATTTCATCTGGAGATGAATAATAAACTTGATAAGTGATCATCATACCATTATTATTTTTTAATTATTACTTGACATATAATCATGAGGTGGTATAATGATACCCTTGGAAAATTATTTGGCTAAAAAAGTGGAGGTAGATTATGAATCAAATTAGACATTAGAAGTTCAATATTGTATTTTAATTATTCCTTTCACTATTTTGTTTGCATACCCATCACAACCAATATAAATATGATGGTATTTAGTTACTTCAATGGGTTTAAGAGGTTGTTGATGTTGATTATCTTAATTAACCTTCATATCTGGTAATTTTTTGTTATATTCCCATAGTCCTTTCAATTTTGACACTAAAGTGTTGGTGGTGCATTTTGGGATGCTTTCACTTAATTTTAAACATTCAATGGCTTATTCCAATCACATATAAATTCAATTTCCCAATGATATAATTCTTCACACATGATACATTTACCAATTAACTTAATAAAATTTCCTCCATTTTTTCATCTTCAAAATGAGAATAATTAAATTCAGATATTTTCTCTCCAGGTCTATTATAATTTCATTTGTATTCGACCTTTAATTTATTATAAAACCCATTATATTGATGGGAAACCCTAATCTCTATCACCTCATTGATGACACATAAAATTATGTCCTCATAGCTACCGATGTCTTTATCGATAACCTCCTATGTAGTATTGGTTTCAAGACACTGAAGAATTGGGAAAACGTATTATGAAGTTAGATTTCAATGCCAAAATATTACCTTTCATGTATTGTAAATGTTTAAAAACTGGAACCCCTAGATTACTCATCATTCCACTTAATCAAAATAAATTCCATCTCCATGTTTCAGAAAATAAATCAAGGTAATTACTTATTGAAAAATAAGTTCTTAAAATCATCCCACTCATTAGAGTCAATTTCATCCTATTTCCTCATGTTGATTATAAGATTACAGTATTGATATTCTCCTCCATCTAAATAATAAAAAACAAGAATTTATTTTTCTTATTCAAAATTCTAGACAATTAAAATAACTTTTCAGTGCTACTATTTAATTTATCAGTAACAAGTGGATGAATAAACCCACTAAAATAAGGTGGAATGTTGCCTCATTAAAGACCCAATAAGGAAATGTTCCATTATTTTATCATTTGGTAGATCAGTATGATTTATCACTGGAAATTGTTTTGGGAGTATAGAAATAATATTCTTCATTTCAAATCCCACAAAATTTGTTTACTCATAAGGAGAACTGTATCATTTTATATCACATCCATCCATAACATGTGTCTTTTTTGTTAAAAACATTGGCTAATACCAAAAAACATTTTGAGGGAAAAAATAATAGAGTAGAAAACCATATAATCAAGAAAAAAAATTTATAAACAATATAAATAATGTAAAATAATTATGTGAAACATAATTTTTATCATAGGTGATACATAATAATTATAATATCTTTAGAATGGTATCATATACTTAGACTTTTCTATAGGGTTATCACTGGAGTTATCCCATCCTAGTTTCAAAAGGATAACAAAACCTAGCTCTGATACCTACTATAATGACCCATAATTTTCATACATATATATCACATCATAGAATATGGATATTCATTACATAACATAATGAACCATGACAAAATTATGTACATATAGTTCATTTGGATACATGGACTCATAAACAAATGGTTCATAAAATAACTAAATTTCCCCCCCACTATTTTCATAACAATTAGAACCCTTCATAAACATATCATACTTAATACCTAGGGAAAATGAATCATAAGAAAGGGTGAGTTCAGATTCTCAGAAAGGGTAAACAAAGGATATATCAATGATAACATAAGAATAACCAGAATAAAATAGAATGAGAATATGATCATAAAATTGAAATAATCACACTCTATATATCATAAATAAAAATCATAAGTCATTACATTAATATTATATGTTCAAATGACATGAATCATAAAGGAATCAAGGAACAAAATCTATAGAAGCATCAAACTAGAATATAACTTAGAATTATCGTATAAACATAATCATAAGAAATAATTTACATAGTATTAAATGATCATTAAAATGTCTATCATAGTGGATTGGGTTTACCCCTAAATAATCATCATAGTAAATGTTCACTCCCAAGACTATCATAGTGGAAAAAGTACCTTACTGAACTATGTTAATTCCCTATTCCAGTCCTGTTTATATCAAGAGATATCAATCAATACCCAATTAATTAGAGGTTTAAGTAGATCTCACCCATCAAATAATAAAAATAATAAATATGTCTTCCATAGGATCATAAAACATTCATAATATTAGAACACTTAAAAGGAATTATTTTAATTAACATATCATCATAGCATAAATTATTAAAAATGAATGGGTTTCCTAAAAACCATTTACCCACAAACAGAAACAATCTAATGTTATAATATGTCTGTCATCAATGGATAATATACAATGTATTTCATAATAGAAATCAATAGTCATTTTATTTGATAAATATAAATTCAATTAATTGAACATGAAACCATTAATGAGAAAAATATACTTTCTATTCTGAAATTAAACAATAAAAAAATATGGAAATTTTTTAATATAACTTTCTAAAATTGTATGGATATTTTGAAAGAATTGGGAGTTCCTGAGAGTGGGAAATTCCATTTAGGCCATATAATCTATAAAATCATTCCTTCCATATTTTTTTTGAAATGGTAAAAAATATCTTCTTTGGAAAATAAAATATAGATTACATTTAAAATAATATTGTAAAAATTAAAACATTGAAAAAAATTAATATTAAAAAATTCAGGATAATAAAAAAAACCTAACTTAAATCATTTATATAAAATAGGGATTTGGAAGAAAAAGTCTTTTTGACTGAAGAGAGAAATAAATTTTATTTTCCTAAAAACATATTTTTTGTAGTTTGAGTACTCATGTTGAGGAAAACGAAAGTAAAACATTTTTTTATTTGAAATAAATATGGTAGAAAAAAATTCTTGAGTTTCTTGAGATATGTATCATAGTATTTTATCATCAAAGATACAATCCTAAATAATCCTTATAAATAATGACATTTAAACATAAAACACTTACCATTTTGTTATCTTTTGAATTGTAAGACCCATTAAGGAAGGAAAATTATATATATATATATATATATATATTCTAAATGACCATAAATTTAATAATTTGGTATATAAAAGACAATAATGGGATGTATATACACCAAATAAAGAATACAAGTGGTGAATATGGCTCATGTCTCACATAAATGAAAGCAAGATTAAAATCCCTTACTTTATGTCTCACTTTCTTCATACCGATTGTAATAAGATGTATTACAAATATATATTTAATATAAATCTATTAAATAACCAAAAAAATTTATATTATTCCAAATATTATTTATTTATAACCTTTTATCACACACTTTTTTACAATTTTTTATTAAAATTTCTATATGAGGTGATATCTACATCGTTTTTCTTGTATGATTTTGATGGATTATTTTGGTTATTTTATTTTGATCATGGTTCCATCACCACCAGAATCCTAAAAATTATATAAATAGATTATATAATCATTAAATAAACTTTTATAGTAATTTAAAAAAGATAGAGATATAAAATGAATTACACCGTCCATGAAGATGGGAGGTTTAATGTATGCATAACCATCATTTCCATTTTTCGACAGATGAAATAAATGAGAGGTAAAAATAAATAACCATTAAATAATAATAATAATAATTATATCAATTCTATCACATATATTAATTTGTTTTTTCTTTATTACCATCAAAATTGAACTTAAATTAGTAACGAATCACATTGGTTTTTGGAGGTGGTAGTCCACACGTACACATAATCAACGTTATTTTTTTTAGATGATGTTTAAGGGAATAAGGTAGATGTTATAATAATAAAAAATAATTTTAATTATTTCAAAATTATTATAAAATCATAAAATCTATCATAATACCCATAAATTAGATAAAATGATGAGAAATTAATTATAACAACCCTCCTCATTATTTCTCACTTAAACATAATTTATTACTTAAAATATTCATTTGATAGAGCCTAGAAGGTCAAGAGTTGTAGTGTATTTGGGTATTAGGAACATTAAATAGTATCTTAAATCATAAAATACATATCATTATTGAAACCTTCTTTTGCATGACCACACACATTCCTTCTTAATTAGAATTCCATTGGAGAACCAGTGGAAATGAATAAGAGAACAGTGATCTATAAATCTGGGTAAGGGAGTAAACAATGAATAACATGAAATATAAAATAAATGTTAGGAAATAGTCATATCAATGGATCTTAAGAGAAACATGAACATAAAGTCCTGATATAGCATGATTATCATAACATGGAAATGTGGCATCAACCGTTAATATGATATTAGAGTGAACCAAGGCTCATTGAACATGGAGAATGAGTAAACCCTAATTGCACATGAATTATCAATAGTAAACCCTCATTTAACATTACATATCTTGATACTAATATTTACCCAATGCATTGGAACACTATCCGGGCACACCCTTCTTAATCATTCCATTTCAAGCCTAAGTGTGACACATGGATCATATAATATGGATTCATTAAATATCATCAGTTATTCCACCATAATGGAATATGTAATTCATAAATGAAACTATATAATCAAAAATTAAAAGTTTATAAATTTAAATACACTTAATATATAAATGGGAATTGTATTCACTACACAATGACATGGTCTTGGAAAATCACTGTGTAATTTCTGCCGCATGACGGTGTAACATGAGAATTTATAAAAATGGTTGTTGAGAGATAAAGGGGTGTATCATAAATTTTACTCAAATTAGACATTAAGGGGGTCATATAAATACATATCACAACATATTTTATGGAATTTATATTCATAATACAAAATAATTATTTTAATTTAAATGCGATTAGAGAAATTACTTAAAGAATTTCAGCATGGTAAAGGGTGTACATAGGAGGCATTAATGAGATAGAAAGAGGAATATCATCACTAAAAAAAATGGAAGTATGGGGGATGTTTGAAATCATACCCCAATAATTCTAATTGAAAACATAATGGAATAAAAACAAAATCAAATTTGGAAAAAAAATGAGAAAGGAGGAAATCCCTTACTTGGTAGTGTAATCTCAAAGGCATGGGAGACGCTTTAGAGAAGATTATTCGGAGCTTGGGGAGCCTTGGGAGGATTTTAGATATATGAGGGAAGGGTAGGGACTTCATCCAAGGGTTGTAGTTAATATAAGTGCTTGTTGGATGGGTTTATATAGGAAAAGAGAATGAATTCTTTATTATTTAGCTTTTGGACACTACACATTAAACTAATCAAAAACACTGACCAAACCACCGTTTTTCCCATGTTTTTTTCCAAATTGGAGGGGAAAACATTATCTTATATGGAAAATTTCTGAACATATTAAAATATTAGGCTTTATTATGTGGAGGTGAGTCACACTCTCAAGAAAATTAGTTAAAAATGATAAGATGTTTTATATGTCTTGGAGGGTCCACTATGGTTTTGTAAAATAAATTAAACAAATATAAAATCACATTTTTTTAAAGTTAAAACATATATTGGACGAAATAAATTTTATATTATTTTATTACATCACTATTTGTTCATTATGAGGTTATAAAAAACATTATATATTTAAACAATATTTAATTTTTACCCAAAAAATTTGACAGTCTCGGAAAATTAAGAAAACTTAACCGTCAGATAATTTCAACATTCTGAATCCAAAAATAATATTCATTTTATCTAAATAATTTTCTAAATATATTTATTTTAACATTTAAAATACAAACTGACATTTATAAAAAAAATCATGGGTTTTGACAAAAAAATCTTTCAAACCATAATACAAATTACAATTGTATTCATAAAAATTATAGAATCATTTATTATTAATAAAAATTAATTTAGTAATAATAAAATATTATTTAATTTAAAAAAATTAATTCATCAAAATATATGTATTAATTTAATATTAACTAAAAATTCTATTTGTGCTTTGAAAACCATTTACAAAGAAATAATAATAAAATGAATGTATACTCTCTATAGAAAAATAATGCACATAATCATAGTGTTAGGGTATTGTAACATAACCCCATAAAACCCTTCATAAGACCTAAGGGTAAGGTGAGAGATGGTGAAAGACTCTTGGGGTGGCTCAGATAACATCTCTTGGGTGGTAATCTCTATCAACTTCCTCTTCTCCCATAGGCAGATCCAGTCGAGCTTAATGTGTTGAAGCTCATCTTAGGATTAGTCAAGAGGAAAGTGTAGTGATGCCACCTCCTTTCAGAGATTCGAAAAATGGCCTTCTTATGGAGAAATTCTACCAAAAAAGGTCATTAATTAA
Organism: Viscum album; assembly: GCA_963277665.1. NCBI lineage: Eukaryota > Viridiplantae > Streptophyta > Magnoliopsida > Santalales > Viscaceae > Viscum > Viscum album. Next base: position 28,897,456 of record OY728137.1, on the reverse strand, counting down.
TTTATTTACATAAATTTTATTTTTTAAAGCCCTATATTTATACTAATCATGCGATTACTGTTCAATGGATATATTAGCAACGGTAACAATTCTTAATGGTTTTTTTAAAAACATAATCATTAAACAAAATAAGTTCATCGGTTTTATATAACCATTTACATAATAATACATTTAATTAGATCAAGAAGAATTTTAATTAGCAAATGTTTTGGTCATTACATTAATTATATCACTATATGGAGACATTAGATCATACATATGCATGAGCGATGTTATCACTTCCCTTTTGAAAGAAATTGGGTGAATATATGTGGTTCCATAATAATATTTAAATTTTATGAAATAAATGATATATAATTTATTAATTTATAATAATATTACATATACAGATGGTGTATAATAATAATTAAAATGAAGGTGATCAATTAAGGCGATTACCACTTCATTGAAATAACTCCTTCAGATCTCCATATAAGGGCTCTAAGTTAGGTATTTTGGGAAGAAAATTACCACTAGAATGTTATTAAGGGAGTCTAGAATCTAAAATATAAGATTTGGAATATCGATAAAGTTAAAATTGTTGTGTATAAGGTAAATGATGGGTTTTCTTTTATAATTGATTAGAAGAGCACCCTTTGGATTTCTTAAATGATTACAATATATTAAATTTCTTCTATAGAAAAATTACTCCAAATTCACTATAAATGGGAAAGGGATGACATATATTACCATATAATACCCCCATGTAATAATTTAATATTTTTATTTTTCATAAATAATTTAATAAAATATTATTTTTAAAAAATATCAGTATTTCCAATTTCAACACTATTCATTTAATTTGACATAAAATACAAAAAGAAAAGGTTTTTATAAGAATAAACTTATTTATAATGAAAAAAATGTGTCAGAATAATCTAAATAATTTGTATACAATAATAACTCATTCAAATTATATTAATTTTTCTATTTTTACGATAATTTATTTTATGTTTTTATTAATTGGACAAATATTACATCACTGTCGCATAATCTTTTAAATTCAACATATAATTGAAAAAATTATAAATAGATTTTTATCCTAAATATATTTTCATTGAGATAAAAATATATTCTAATATTCATTTGTATTATTTGTTTTCACTAATATGGACACATAACTTATATTTAAAATTAGGAGAGTGGCATTTTTTTAACTTTCTTTGATTTAAATATTATATAGGTCATTTTGATGGAAAAGTGTCCATTAAAAATCTTATTTTTGATACTATGGTGATAAGGGTCAAATTAAATTCATTTTTTTAGAATTATAATGAGAATTATAGCCTTATCTCTTCTGTTTAACCGAGATTAACATGATTTATCCTTTATAGAGGTGATAAATTTTACCACATTTACTATTCAAATTGACCCAAAAAAAGAAACCTACTAATTTTTTTTAAAATCATGAATAAAAATATATAATAAAATTTATCTAATTCATTTTTTATTGTTGGGATAATTTAATTTTAACAAAATAGAAGAACCCGAGATGAAAACCATTTATTAGAGAAAAACATTTTTTGCATAAAATTATTATTATTCTTATCCAATGCTTATAAAAATATTGAATTAATGTTATAAAATTTTAATTACTATAATATAAATATATATTTAATTAATAAAATCAATATTAGTATATAATTTAATTTATTAAGGTAAAATTACATTATGTACATAAAAGTATTTTTCATAAAATATATCATTTACTATAAAATGATTTTCCATTCAAATTAATCAATAATCTATGAATTGATTTTTTCATATGTGAGACATATTTTTTTAATATTTTATTTATTCCTATTCATACCCATAAATAATATATCTAGGTAATAAGTATCAATTTAAATAATAATATTTTATTGGTATATCAGTGCTCATTTAAACACGTTGTTTATAGTAATCAAATCTATCATAGAAATTATATTTAACTGAATATAAATATTTCCTAAAATATTATGGTGTTAAAAATATTCATCAAGTTAAAAAAAATATCTAAATTATCCCATTTGTTTCTCCCTATGATATAAATTTATAAATCACTACTACACTCATAAACCCCAGTTCTCATTTAGAATCTTCTTGTGAGGATCACTTCTCATGATTACCCATTAAAAAGACCCCAAAAGTTTTATCATAGAGCCCCTCTTCTAGGATTTTGGATTTATGGTCTCCATTATAAGCACCCATAAGAATCTTATACTTCGTTAAGTATAAGAAAATGTTACTGTAGAAAACATTACAAATATAAATACCATCCTTCTTTCTTCAGAAACTCATCACCAAGAGGAATAAAAAATTAAAACACACCCACACCAAGTGTAGTTTCACTAGGAAACTACTCATTAAAGGTTTTCTCTTACAACACATAATGTTCCATGTGTTACTTTTAATTGACTACCACTCACCAATGTCAATCTAATCACATGATTGTAATCTCTCTAAGGTACATCCATCATTCCCAATGTTCCTAGAACCCTTACCAACAACACCCATAGGAATTAAAAATAGGAATTCTAAAATAATTAATTATTTTCCTCCTCAAAACCACTATAAATTACCCATACATATACAATAACACGTCGTTAAAATTTAGAAATGTTTCTTCTAATAATAATCTTACTCTTAACAACTATCGGTATCACCACCATAAGTATGCAATCAATACATCAGAATCACTTCTACTAAAACAATAACATCAGATGTTACATAACATAACTAGGATATCTAAAAGGGATCCCTCAACTAAGTGTATCAGAAGTGGAAATTAAAAGATCTGTAAAAATTAAATAATTTTTTCTCACAAAAAAATCCATAAAATCATACAAAAGTTATCACCAATGTAATGAAAAAAAGTGAGAGCATATAACAAGAAAAAAGATGGGTTTGATGTGAATTAGAAGAGTTATCCTACCTTAATGTGATAAAATATTTGTATTTTTTCATTAAACAAAAGTACAATATTACATTTAGATCACTATCCAGTCATTAATAATTCATTATAGAGTATTAACTCTCTGAACTATTTTAAATCATTCTACAATTCACCCTTAAACAATTTTTTATTAAGATTCACTATAAATAATTATGATATATTATTCATAAGGTTCCCTATTCATTTAATGGAGGTCATTATTCAGACCTACAAATCACATTAACATTTAAAATTCATGGAAAATCCTTCGTTAGGAATTTGATTGGTGATATCTAGTGACTTTTTTGTCCTTAACCTCTTACTTTCATAAAATATCATAGATGATTCATTGTATTTTATTCTTATTTAAAAAAATTATAGATTTATTTAATTGCATCATAAGATAAAATACGTCGATGAACATTCTACTTCTAGGATAATTTGAACAAATATTTCCTAGACACTTATTCAAAAATATTTTATTAACCAACATCTGGTAACTAATATTATAGTGGATAAACTTCCAATGATCTTAATTGAGGACTCAATTCCCAATAATCACACATTCAAGGGAATGTTTAATGATCCTTCAAAAAAATTCCAACAATTATAATATGAAATTATTTATCTATTATAATTAAATAAGTAGTGTATCACTATAATCTTTTCAATCACCATTTCCCCACTATGTCATGATGATACATCATAATTTCTTAGACTGTAGTTTATGTAAACATTCCCACTAAATTTTGGTTCTCAGCATCTTCGAAATATAAAACACTTTCTCCTATAGTAAGGTTGATTATATTTTTGATTAAGTTTTATTTTCAGTCGAAAATATTTTCACATTCATAGTAAATAGGAATCTGAACCTATTGATAAAACTCTTATTATCACATAAAAGATTATTATTATTTGGATACGTCCAAGTTCTTTCATTTATTTCTTCAACCACACCAAGTCATTCCCTACTTCTATTTTTGCTCCATATTCTAATTCTATGGTATATAAGGTAACAATATTTTGTAGTCATGAAAATGACCTAATTTATAATCTTGATAAGATAAACACAAAAATTATTATGCTATTATAGGTATCTAAATCTCCAATAATGTTATCATCTAAAAAACATTATAACATAAGTTTTGCATTAAATCATAGTGTAACATATTCTCTTAATTTGAAATAATGTATAATAATTTTAATGCATTATGAGTGGTCCCTTTTGAGGTTACATGTTATTAAACTTATAAATCCTTTTAAAAATTCTATATTTGACTGGGTATAGATCTGTTCATAAATTATATTTCTGATAGATGATGTTAATTTAAATATGATTTTGTATTCATTATCTTCTTTTGTTTCTGGTGCATGTTCCTAAGAAAATTTTATATGTCTCATAAGGGGTAGATAGTGGTTTCCATCTAGTATTTCCCAAATTTTATTTGAACTTCTGTATGTAGTCATTCAGAGATGGAACAATGGACCTGGCTTTCATAAACATTTTTTTATCCGAAACCCTAATATTTTATAAGCTTTTATAAGTTAATTAATATTAATGATTTTGAAAATTTTAACCTTTGCATTATGATTCATAATATGATTAATTTTAAACCGTAAATTTTAATCAATAAATAAATTAGATATGATAAAATTCCAATAATCCCATTGCTTCTTGTAATATTAGTGATCTACATTACTCCTTTAAAATCCCTCTTCTATCATAAATTATTTAAACTTCCTATTCCATTATCATGGTGATTTATTCAAGACATAGTGACATTTATTCTATTTATAAGCAATGTATCTATTTTCATTTTCCTTAAATCCTATTGGCTTCTTAATGTAAATTTCTTCATATAACTCGTAGTGAAGGAAAGGTTTCATAAAATCCATATATTCTAGGATTATATCTTCTAATGATACCATGATTAAAAATATCTAGAATATTGAAATTTAAATATCTGTTAACAAATGTTTGGAGGAATCAACACATTTTTTCTTTTGAAATAACATTTCCACCGACCATTATTTGTCATGATTCTTTCCATCAACTTCTTCTTTCAAGAAATGCAGGTAATTATTTTAAAAAAAATTATATTTGATAAATCTATATGCTTCTAGGATCAATTGAACATTAATTAAGGAATCTATTTTTCCTTGTATGACATTAATTTGTTTGATACACTAAAATTTCATTCTTATTATACATATTGAGGCTCCGCTGAATTAGTTAAGATAAAAAGTTCATAATTACACCAAATGTCATATATTTTCATCTGATTCTAGTTGACCTACTAAATGGAATTTTCGATTCGATACTATTTAATTATATGTAATCTTTTGGATTCCTAAATTAAAATTATATCACTCAAGATTTACTAATTCTAGAAAATTAGGAAACATCATCCACTGTTCTCACTTCTAGATTTCCAAATCATTTATCTAGATTATATAGAAGTTATGGCCTTCTAATATTCATAAACCCAATAACTTATAATTCGATTGTTGAATCATAAATTACTTATTTCTCACATATGTTTATATCATTCCATATAAATTACCCATTAATGATAATATCACTACTCTTGATTTTCCCCAGTTATTTTCACATAGAAGATGTCTAATGTTCTTATCTCTAAATCCAATTAGAAAATACTAATGGTATTTTTCCTCAATCTTGTATAAATCCATAGTGACAAAATTCAAATACAACAATAATATATATCCTAAAATATGGATAACTTATGTTATTTTAATATTACATAACTCCCTTGATTTTCCTCACTAGACTATTGATGGCGCACATCAATTCTCTAGATAAGTTACTATTCTGAGTGCCTCTTCCTAAATACCCTTTAGAATTCTTGATTACAACCCTAAACTTTAACCTCTATATATCAATGTAATATCTTTTTATTCAGTAAATAAATTATACTATGCAGTTCCAGGAACAATTTTTTCATTCCTTATCCCTTTATTCATGTATAGTTTTCTTATGTTGTATATGTTACTGACACCTTCGTTGTTAGAAACGATTCACTTCAAATTCTATCCAAATTTTCTTTTTGTTGATATATTTCCAATGAATGAATTACTAAAATACATTTTAATTACAATTGAATATTTAAATTACAAATTTTCAAATATCTTCATCAATAATTGTAACAAAGAAAATAGAACTACTTTGAGGATGAACAGGGGTATATACCTGAACATCCATATGAAGAGTTCCAACATTTGTGCTCTAGTTTTCCATCTATGTTGAATGAAACCCTTCTCTATTTCTCCAACACAGAACATTAAAATATTCTAGTGTATTTATAACAATAATTTATTATTTATTTTCCCATTAATACATTAGTATTATTCTCACAAAAGTTAAAAGGTATGTAATTACCATCATTCTTATCATCAATAACTAAAATTTTCACGACTACAATTACATCAGAACATCCATTCATGTAATGAGATCCATATTTTACTCCTCATGAAACTACCATTGATACTTCAGTTTCATTTCATACATAATTAAAGAAGGTAGTTCCAGATCCAACTTCATCAAGTTCTCCAATGGAAGTAATATTTTTCTATTGACTAGGGATGTGAAAAATTCCATGAGCTTTATGATTCCCTCATTATCCCTTTAGATGTAAAAATAACCTCACTTAGAGTTATTCATAATCCACTAGATTAAATTTTCTTAAATATTAGGAACATAATTGACCATTCATATTTGATAACTAATTTACTAAAGATACTCTACAGAGTAAATCAACTAATTTTATACCAAAGAATTAATACTCAACCATAATGTTTTTAAACATTATGTTTCATTAGAGTGATTTTACGTATATTTTTTATGGTAATCTTGTGAATTTTGGAATTGTTTTTAATTTTAAATTTTTACCCATAACACCAGCATGTTGGACTTAGGCTAGCCAACTTTTTTGGACTTCTTTCTTGGATTTATAATTCTATGATTTATTTTGATAGGTTTACCACTATTATGTTGATATTAATAATCCATATTTATTAGGAAAACTACTAAAAGTCACATGGGATTCTATCCACATATGTTACTTATTTAGGATTGGTTTTTAGATATCCTCTTGCAGTAATGTTTTTTTTGAAATACCAACCATGGTCACCACCACATCCCAACATTCTAGATGTGAAGACAACAGTAGTAAATCCCATACATAATACAATAATTGTACCATCATTTATTTGAGTTTCTAATGGTATATTTTGAATTTATTCTAGTGAAATTATGCTAATATTCCTTAAAAAAACCTAAACCTGAATAATTGATGCATCACAGAAACTATGTTCAGTGTCATTGAATTTTGAAACATATCTTCTTGAGCCTTCATGACTTCCTATGTTGTTTTATTAACATGAATTTTAAAGTCAGCATTAATTTATAAATAAAACATAACCAATTAAATATTCTTTATATATATATCTATTTCCATTCCACCATCATTTTCATATCCATATGTACAACTAATATTTAGATTTCCAGGTCCTTCTGAATCTGATGCTCCTTTAACTAAATTTATTAGACTCCAAAATCAACAAATTAGATTTATCTATCTAAATCGTTCTTTCACATGATGTTATATATTACATTGAATGTAAATATAGAATTCAAATGAAAATATATCTATGAAATATATAAATGAACCTTTGAGGTTATTGGTGTGTTGAGAAATCACTCAACCACAAACATTGATACAAATTGTTTAGAATCCACCGCTTTATTTCCTCTGGTAAGACCACTAATAGTTTACATTAAATCCAATTAAAGTTACACCCACAGTACATGAAAATATGAAAATTACCAGCGGAACCATGATATCTAGAGGGAATCATTTGAATATGTATTCTAGAAGATGGAAGAAAATTCACCCAACAAACCATACCAATACTGACTAAAAAACTACTCAAGAAATAATCATAGTATTTCATAGAAACGAAATTTCAATGAAGGTAATGACATAAAATATATAAAATAATGAAATGCATTGATGTGATATAGATGAGTTTTCATGGATGCATGAAATAAATATTATGTATTTGTTTTTATTCAATTGAATTACAAAATTAAATTCTACTAAAAATGCATTCAAAAAGAATTAATTACAAGGATTAATTCTCTATAATCATCGTAACACTATAATCCTCACTCATTAACTGTTTGTAACTACGATTTACTGTAATGAGTTAAAATATACTATTCCAAAGGCCAAAAAATACTTATATGATTATTTTGATTTCACACCTTTCATCATTAATTGAATCTTTTCAATATTCAATATTATTTGTTAGCTCATGTTACTTTACTGATCTCAATAATGTTGTTTTGAAAAAACTCATAAAAATTTCATTATATAGTCTCTCATTTACTGAACATTATGGGCCACATTGTTACAATCAAAATATATGAAATTTTTATGAACTACTTTAATAATAATTTATTAATATATTACAGCCTACACACTAAGCCAAAAATATTCCACAAAAATATTTCTAATAAGTGAAATTATGGTGGAAAATAATCTAGTTTTATAGAACTAGGATTAACATTCCAAATAGTATTGTTATAAAAAATTAATTCATCCTCCAACAAAGACAACACACTCAATAACACATAGTTGTAGATAGGATATAATACCTAAATCATCCTCTGATTCACATCTCAATCCAAGAAAAGGCATCCCCCGCACCTTGCATCCCATGTAAACCTCAGTTACCTGCCTCCCATTAAAAAAATAACCATAAAATTACTTCCCATAAAGGCATATGAGACTAACAAAAATACTTATCAATAATTCACAATTTATTATCTAATTAATGAAGATATCAGTATCTCTTACTCCATCATTAAAAATATCCCCTCATTAATTATATATATCATCCTAAGGCAGAATCACATGAAAACCCAACCCACTAAACTTTTTCATCCCAAGACCCCACCTTACTAGCACAACCATGAGGGGTCCATAACATACTCCAACACCTTAAAACAACAATGTAAAAATCCCTGACTACCATATCCTAATAGTTAATGATGGGGTCATCATATCAATCCAATATACTGAAAGGTTTTCATTTACTATATGAACATGATCATGATATCAAATACCAAATCAATAAATCAAGAATACCGGAGTTTCCATTTTAATTGATTATTATGCCACAAATAATTTTTTCAAGAAAATAATAATTAACTCACTATTTGAAAGTTGATTAATTGAATCATCTATCCCATTTGAATTTTCAAAAACATAACTATAACATTTCATTTCTCAAATATTTTTTTCCAAACACATTCTCCTTTTTAAAAACTATTTCAGAGAGAAATAAATGTCACTAAGATGTTCAGGTAACATTACCTGGAAAACATGATACATAAAGACAAGATATATTTCAAACTCAGAACTATAATAAAATAGTAAATAATAAGATCAACCCACAAAATCATACATGTATAAAAATATCAATCATAATAATTAAAATAATGAATATTAATTCTTTACCCTCAACATCTTGGAATTCCATTTCATAGATGTTTGGGATTCCTATGGTCTGCATACATCCTAAATGTATACCATTGTATGATAGCAGTTTTAGATTTTTTACAAGATTTTGTGATGTAAATGGGAATTATATAATCTCAGTATCATAATATATAACAATAGATAAATGGCTAAATAAACATATAAAATTTGAGAATAGAAAGATAGATATAGATAAGAGATAAATATAAATAAGATATAGATACCATCATGGTATATCAAAATGTTACACATGATCAATATTAAACATGCCTACCTGGTAAAGAAATCCCACTAGGTAAACCATGTATAAAATAATCTGAAACCATATAAATATTGAGACAAAATTTCTAAAATTAGTGTCCCTCCTAGGTTCAAAATTCCATTCTCATCCGACAACATCAGGCATGACCTTATGCATCAATCTACCTAAAATCAAAACAAAATGTATTCATATACAACAATATTCCCACTCAAGGTGTAATAAATACATCTCATTTAGAAATCACTAAAGGGGTTTCGCATATATACGACAATATACAGTTAATGGATGTATAGAAACAGATTTAAGAAACAAACAACTAATCATGTCATATTATCATTCCCTAATTATGACACTAGTATACCTAACCCAATCATACCAGGTAAACACTATACCTAAACACACTAACATCATCTATTTACAATAGTAAATCTTAATCTAACTATATCCATAGGTAAAAAATATGAGATAAAACATAACCAACCTCATAAAGAGGAAACCCCTCATAAAATGGTGTGACATAGATGAACCTTAGTGTATGGGTATCATATCTCAGAGGAAACCCATTGAAAAAATGTGTAACAAAGCTTCATACATACATAAAGGGTAACTGGGGATCCTACCATAGAGATCCCCAGGTATAAAGAGTAACCAGAAATTCTTTTATAGTTATTCATCTAGAACATTAGAATCACAGGAAACTAAGTAGTGTTATCTTCACACCTAGATACAAAGGACCCCATTCCAATCACCATCCCAAACTAAATCATCATCATCTGTATGAAATAAAAAAATTGTATATGAGTAGGGTATGATATATTCAGACTCATATAGAATATAAATATGGGGTTATCTCACTATTTAGTGATCTTTTTAAAACTCTTGACGAAGGAGTACCTTAGTACTGTAACTATTCATCATGATCCCAAAGTCTCTAATATGTATCCTTATTAAAAAAGACAAAAAAATATTGTTTGATATTAACATAAAGAACTAAATGAAACAACATATCCCATACCCTATTTCATTTCTAGGTATATGTATATACTAATCACTTTGATAAACAATAACACATAATAACCTGATATAACTCAAGCTAACAAGCCACACCATGAGATTTAATCAAAATAAAAATAGAATGTAGAAAAATAACCCATGATAATATCAAATCCCTTAAGACATTTACAATTTATAGAACATGAAACACTAGTCATTCTTAGGAAATAATTTCTACTTCCCTAACTCACTAATGACTCATGGATATCATATCATTTTGTGCCTCTCACAAGTAATACATATCAGTAAATGACCTCAAAGGGAGTCACTTCATATGCTTTGGCCAACTATCGTACATTACTGGTACTCAACCAACATAAAAACCAAACTATATTAACCTAAATACAACAATTATCTTACTAAAATTGCAAAATACAAAAGAGATCACACCCAACATGATAGAATAGTGTAGCAGTTTTTGGTGATTTGAGATATACATGAATCTCACATTACATATTAAAACTTGAAATTCAACAAAACATTTTTGTTCTAATTTTATATTTTTTATCGAATATCCCTAAAATATTTTATAGATCCCTTCTATATATCACATAGAAATGAAAACATAATAAAGTGTGAGATAATATTCTCAATAAGGGATAACATAAGATAGAATCTATCATAAAATAAAAAATAATTAAAAATATTCAATAAATATAAAAATAATCAAATATTTCCTACAACCATGATAATAAAAGGGTAATATTTCAATGGATAATGATATAAATAATAACTTGGATAATAAAAACATGTTTTATAATGATAGAATTCATATTTAAGACCTTTTATCCTATCATTAAGCATTCATGCCAAGACAGCATACATAAATTGGTATTAATGTTTTGAAATAAAAAAATCTAGATTGTCTCATGTGACATACTATTGCATCATGGGGTATAAAGGGCCCCATCCATAACTAATTACCTCCAATGAATTAATCATTTGACTAAAATGAATAACAATTCAAAAAATAATCAATATAAACATTCCAATTAAAAAAATTTCATATAAAATGAAACTATTTTTTCCAGTAAACAAATAGAACAACATGATCATAAACCATATAAGTAAATAAGGTGGATTATAGTAGTAGTGTATATCCGAAGTGAATAATAATATTCTTAAAATATGTGAAACAGATAAAGAAATTTTAAAGAAAAACCGAAACATTTCTCTAGGAAATTAATCATTTCAATTGGAAATAACATTTCTAAAATAATTTTTTAAAAAAATTTTTGAAAAAAAATCACTCAAAAGAACAATGTAAGATTACAAAAAACCAATAGTGATGATTTAGGGATAATTAATTATTTGGTAAATTTTAAAACAAATATACCAATAACACATTTTGTAAAAATTATTCCATTCAGTAAATAATGAGAACACTCCATTTAATCATTTTATTAGAAAGAAAAAATCATTATAAATGATACTAATCAATCATTATATAATATTAAAAACATTCTTGAAAATATTTTAAATAAAATTTGTAGATGAAAAAAAATATCCTCGATTGAATAGAAAAACTAATCCATATTTCCTTAAAAAACTATTTCAACATTTTGAGGATATAGTGTGAGGAAAATGAAATGAATAATTTTAATTTATATAAATAACTGTGAGTGAAGATAGAAATATCATATAATTACTTTAATGGAAACATAAACATAAATATGCTTAATTAAGGATGAGATAGTGAAATAAAATCTCTCCCCATGTTAAAACTTTCACATAAGTTATTTAATCATTTTTAGAATAAAATTTAATTAATTATAATTATATAATATATCCATACATAATATATCATATAAAGTCCACTTTTATTATTTAATGAAATATTTATTAATAAATCACTAAAAAAATTATTTCTGAGTGTTAACCATTTCATTTTTCATTTATGTGTACGTTTGGTAGTTTTGGTATGTGAATCTTGATCATGGTTCCATAATTTAATGAACATTAATCAAATCGTAATAATAATACTGAATAATTATATATAAATTCTTAACCATTCATATGAACCAGTGATAAAATATGAATCACATTACTTCGTGAAGATGATAGTCTCTCTGTAAGCCTACATAATGTTTTCACATTTTAATGGATGAAATGAAATAATGGAAAAAAGTTAAATTTTATGGAATAATTATTAAATCGAAATTATCATATATATTCATTAAATATATCCTTATTAAAATAAATGAATATCCTAAATGAGAAATGAATAACATTTCTTTGGGGAGATGGAATATTACATGTACATATGTTCAACGTTAGTGTTTCCAAACAGATGAGAATGTAGAAATGTATATAATAGATTATAATTCTGTAAGAATAATTATATAATAAAGAACAAAAAATATTTATTTGTTTTTTATCTATATCCATTAATGTAAATTGGGGATGAAAAATAAATTACACTGCTATGTGGAGATGGTTGGTCACATGTACGCCCGAGTGATGTTTTCATTTTTTCATCGGAAACAAAAGATATGGAAAATAATTTTCCCATAATCATAAAAAAATCTAAATGTATTTATGATAATTGGGTCATTATATTTATATAAATATGAAATATTATTACAATGTATATGAATAAATAATCTTTCAAGGAGTCGTAAAAGGAAATTACCTCTTCATTGAGATGCCTTATTTGTCTGATACCATTAATATTATAAAACTTTTCTTAAAAGATTAATTGAATCCCATAAATAAATATAAAAAATATATAATTTTTTTTTGGGAATATCTTATCTAAATGGTTTACATTATTTGAATAAGAGTGGAGATGATGTTCCATTTTATATCTGAGGGAAATGAAATAATTGGGGTTACTCAAAATATTTAATTATTAAATATATTATAATATTTTTATATGAAACAAAATTACCAAAAATTAGAGTAAAAAATGATAGGTTTGAAAAATTCCCAAAGAGTAAAATTTATACATGTTTTGGTGAAAATTTTAGTAATATGTCCTAGTTAAACCCCATGAAAACCAATTTAACGTTAACCAATACAGCTTAGCATTTTACCATGAAAACATAATTATACATTCAAAAATAAAAGGGTACTTATAAAAAAAATTATAAGATGATGATTGCATTTTTTTTCAGCATTTAATCAGATTCAAAATCTAAAGGTGGCAGAATTTACATTTAATATAATTACTTAAAACGCATGAGAAAAAAAATACAAAAATAATCGAAAATTAAATAAAAATCATTTCCCATTGAAATAATGTAAGAGGTTTATTTTAAGAAATCAATAAAATAAAAAATTAAATTATGTTTATTGGTGTTTTATATTACTCCTAAACTAAATAGAACCTTCCAATGACACCATTAAATGCAATAGGCCAAAAATAGTTTTTATTTTTCAATTAATAATATTTACGTTCATTAAAGCCAATCATGGGTCCCCAAATTAATTTTTTTTTAAATACAATATTTAATTCATTATAAATATATTTTGTGGACAAAATATTCTAAAATTCGATAAAGTCATGTTTTATAGTGAATTTGAGACAATACTCTATAGTTTTAGCGATGTCTCTCCTATTTTAACCTCACATAGTTGACAAATCATTTCTATTGTTATGATTTATAATGAAAAAAATTAAAGCTACATATTTAGTAATTTTGAATCCTTTGATTCAAAATATGGAATCAATTTTTTTAAATGAAATTTATAGAGGTTTTATAAATCAATTTCAATATAAATGTGTAAAACACAATGAAAAATAGTTCTTAGAAAAATGTGTTCTTATGTCTAAAAAGAAACTTATACCAAAATAGAGTATAATATTGATTATTAATTAATTTATCAATTTATTTATAATTAAAGGAGACTTATTTTACCTAAATTTAAAATACACAATATAATAATACTTTTAAATTTATTTTTTTTAATTAAAATAATTATTTATTAAAAAAATTATATATTTTTTTTCTTTTAACAAAAAAATAAATAATTCTGAAAAAGTATTAACAATTAACCCTAAGATAATATTAATATGATGATTTAAAAAATTATATTCATTTTAAAAAATAAAATTTCTACAAATAGTGTAATATAATTGAAATTTTCACACAAAAAATACAATACCAACACTTTTTATTGAAAAACAAAATTTTGAAGTATAATATAACTTTCTATAAAATTGAGTGAATATCATTAATGAATAAATTAATAAATTTTTATTATATAAATCATTTTGGAATTTTGGTAAATATGTGATTATTTTTATCCAATCATAATTTTAAGGGATTTTTTATAATGGTCACATTTATATTATCGTATTTTTTTGTATAACATTGTTCACTTAAAGACCAGTGATGAATTTTAAAAAATATATCAATGTTATTATTGTTTTAAGAAACAATATTACGGTGTTACATTCTCCACATTAAATTAATTAAATCCTCACAATTTATTGTATTTCGAAAATCATGGGTTCACTATTTCAAAATAGCATTGTCAAAAATCCACATAGTACACAGGAATAATAAAACATCATTTGAAAAAATAGAAGTGGGAAACATAATGGTTACATGAAATAAAAAATTATATGGCTCCTAAATAAGGGGATGATTTTTGGGATATGATAATATGGACATGGAGGAGAAATATAATATATAAAGAATAATGGAGAGTGATAAAGAAAATGATCATGAGAAAGTTAATTACCAAAAACCATAAATCAGTGAGGGATACAAAAAATGACCAATTCATCAATATGATGTTAAAACAATTTTTTTTTTATTTCTTGATAAATTACATTGATTTTTTTATTTTTACCATCAATATAGATAGAATGATAAAGTATAATTAGTTGATTTCTTGCATTTTAAATTGAACCATTTTTCCTCTGGATATACTTGTATCTTATTTCATTCTTCACAAAATCAGTATTCAGGAAGAATTTTTTAGGAAAAAATCACTAAAAATAAATTTGATTGAATTGTAAAATACATTAAAGGATTAAATTTTATTACTCTTATATGTAGGAAAAACCAACATGTATAAACTAGGTTGAGATAATGCACAATATTAATAAATAATCATATGAAAAAAATTGATATTAATATCCAATGCATCAAAAATATAACCCAAATATCAGCATTAATCACTCCATAAGTAACTAACCATAAAACACAACAAAATATAATTGAACAAATAAAACTCAATGATTAAATTTTTTTGAAAACATATTCTATGATAATAAATTTACCAAAAATATAAAAATAGTATTATTCACACATACATTAAAAAAATGTATTTAGAATAATCATATAATAACCCAATTAACCATAATTACACAAGATTCAAAGAACTAGTTGTTACACTCTTAAATAATGGATATTAATTAATTTCCTTTTATTTATAAAGGGATAGTAGATATTCCTTCCATGGAGAAATTTTTTCTAATAAAATTTATATCCTATAATCAATATTTACACTGACTAAATTTTTCATATAACTATTTTTCATTTAAAAAATTTAACAACAATTTTCTTCTGATTCTCATACTCTCGATAACCCTTAGAGTGTCTACAAATGTCATCAATATATAAAAAATAATAATTATCATGGTATTCCTTTAATCTTGGGTAATAGGTTTGTATAATTCTTTATCCCAATACAGTTAGAGCGCATAATATTAGTAGATTCTTTATTATCTTTTAAATTTTTTTGAAAATGAAATTTTTCTCCACCATTTAATCAAACTCTCTTTCTCTTATATTTTTTAACCCAGTGATTCTTCCCAGATTATTTAGTAGTAGGATGTTGGATCTTTTTCCTTCCATGGCCTTTATCATATAAACTTCCATGAAACTCCATTTTTCTCTTATTTTTTGTGTTAGAATGTTTAGTTAAGTTTACATTGTTAAGCATTACTTGAAATAGTTTCTTAGTCATACTCATAATATTAATAACTGTAAATTTTAAATTATTTTCCATGTCTATATATAAAAGTATTTTAATAATAAACTAAGTCAATTTCCCTAGTATATCATGATATTCTCAGCTCCAACACCCATTGAATTGGTATGATCAGTAGGGAAATCGATAATTTTTTTACTAGTATCAATACGTTTTACATTTTTTTAACTTTTCTAAATCACTAAATAATAGAATTCATAATATTTTCTCAAGAAAGTATAAATTTAAATTAGTACTTTATAATTCTATATCTAGTGAAACAATAAACTTAAATTGGGAATTAATGCATAGATAATCTTGTAATTATAAAAATAGTGGCTTTGAGATTATTTTCAAACAATTTATAATTGTTTTCAAATATTATGTGAGTAAACCAATTCATAACCACCGTGAGTTTAAAACTAGGTGTGTAGTTAATAATATATTTCATTCATAAGAAAAAGATCAAATTAATATCCAACCAACCCTTTTGGGTGATTAACCCTCAATGAATCTATTCTATAACCATCATTAACCTGATTTTATTAAAAAATTGATGTCATATCTTGGAATTATCACACAAAACATATAGAAAAATTGGAATATTTTTCAATTTTTATACTTATCTCTAATGTTTTCCATAAGGTTATGTTTGATAATATAATTGTTCCAAAATCTACTTCCCAATGTTCCTAATAAACATTCTCTAATATCGATTTTAAGACCCTGAATCAAGTAACCCATAGTTGGTTTTCATATTACAATACTAGCTCAAAATACAAGAGAAAATACCTTATAGTATAGAATATATTTGTATTCTTGAGAGACTATATATATTTATATGATTCAAACATTACATTTGAATACATGAAATAAAACATTAAATTCTAGTGAGAAAATTATTATTTCATCCGGTATATCCTATAAATCATTTAAAGACCCCTTCTTGGTATCTTGTGGAATGATTAACATAATAAGGGTGAGCTCAAAGGCTCGGGAAGGGAGAGAATACAATGTAAGATATTATAATACAATCAAATAATGAATGATATGGTAGAGATAAATAATAATCAAATATTTTGTTTAATTAATATCATAAAAGGGGAATATATCCATAGATAATTCTATAATAATATCATGGATAATAATAATTTATCTCTATTGGATACTATTATATTCTTCCCAGATATCACAGTTACTATATGTTTCGGTGATTAAAAAATAGATATTCTAATGAGTATATCTTATGTGTTTTAGATTATAATTTTAATAAATTTAATTATTTTAGGATGATTATAAGTCACTTTCTTGCTTCAAGGAGGGTATTCAATCAACAAATAAAATTATCTGGTGATAATCGATGTTTTAAAAGAATATCTTCCACATACTTAGAATTAGAATACTCCATAATGGATGTTTATATTACATTGTAAGAAATTATCTTAAGAAGATAATTTTGTATCTACCATATGTTCAATGTCAAATAATTCAGATATAATGTAGTTATGATATGTCCTTATCTTATTAAAATTATACTCACAAAAAAAATTCTCATGAGAATCAGAATAAGTTTTGAAAGGAATGTATCACACTTTAGAAAACTATTTGTCTTATAGTAATGAATTACCTTAATAAATGTTGAATTTATTTTATCATATGCATATTATAAGTCTAATAATGGTTTTATATTATGTATCCTCTCATGAATTTATCTTTCAATAACAGTACTCTCTATAGGATTTCTTATGAATAATTTGATGTTCTATAATATTTTATAATTACTTATATAATCTCTTTATATGTGACTTCATGAATTTTAACATATTAGAAAAGGAATTTACTATTTTAGGAATCTTTGATTTGTATAAAATTTCATTTCTTTTAGGAATAGAATGATCTGACGATTATTACATATTTGAAAATAATGGACACATGTCATTAATATATTGTATTTTAAACTTTTCAATGCATTATCTAGTTGACCATTGTTATTATATTTCATGCATATGTTAAAAATCAAATAAAATATATAAAATTCATAGTTACCTACTACATTATATATATGTGCATAATAGACATATACATACTCATATACTCTAATAAAAGTACCAAAGAACTCTTATAAATTAATAAGATCATATAGAAACCTCATGTACTATGACTTCAAGACTATCAGAAGAATCAAAGATCATCCAATTCTAGTATTTGAATATTGTCATATCCTCACAACGTATCTTTATATATTTTCAGTTTCTTCTTGTAACTATGTTATGCAATATTTCATCAAAAATAAATTTATATCTATTTGCATACACTCATTATAAGTAAGTGTGTTAAGGACATGGCCAGCCTTTTAAAGGGAGATCTTGGATGAATGCTATTATACCTTTGAAATCTGTAACGGCTACTTAAACTCTGCTAGGAGCCCTCATAAAAGTGTTCTCATAAAAAATCACCGAATTAATGTAGTAGAGTGTTAGTAGAGTGGGATTGGGGATTTATGTTCCCCAAACCGCAATAATTATATTATTTGTAATCTATTTTTGTTATTGTTTTATATTTTTGCATCATTTTTCTTTAAGGAAAAATATTTTTACTCACTTACCTCAAATACATTGGATTGAAGTAATGAAAATTTTAGAAACTCAATTCATATCACTCTAATGTTTTCATATACTCATTATCATGTACAACCATTGTTATTAAATACCATAACTCTTGAGTTCAAAACTATCAACGGTTGAATTCCAAAGAGAAGTGTTCAAATGTATTATATGGATGATAACAGAGAAGGTATGAAAATGGGCATAAAAACATACTATAATAGTGAAAACTATGTTTTGTGGAAAGTTATAATGACCATATAATAGATCTTGAAATGTGGAATACTATATCATTTTCTTATGAAGGTTCTTGCATTGTTATGAATCTTTGATATGATACTTCCAAACATAATGTTGGCACATTAAACTTATCATAATGAGAATTAATTACTCTGCTGAATGAAATAATCACTCATATTTTTTATAATGAGGCTTCACTTGTAATTCAAATTACTAATCATGATAATTTATTAAAATTTATAATAGTTTTACCAACCATGTAAAGTTTAGTCTCATCAACTATTAAAAATATATAGAGGTCGTGAATTTCAAAATAAATGATCTCAATGAAACTCTTATGGTGTATGAACATGAAATGGAATCTTTAGAAAGAGAATATTAAATGATAATGAAATAGAATGTGGTGTAAATGGTTTACACTCCAATGGTTTATAAGAATAACAAAGGAATTCAAATCTCTGAAAAATTTGAATGAAAATATTACTCAAGTTATTATGGATATAATGATGAAGCAGAATGTTTCCTCAAATGTTCAAAAAATAATATAATAGAAGATAAGGTTTTTGAAGTCCCATTAACAAGTACATGACTCATGATGACAAATCTAAAAAGGAAATATGATATGTGGTAAAAAATCATGGACATGTCACAAGATACTATATGAAATTAAAAGAAAACAAAAATTATGATTAAAATTTCCTCATGAAAATTATATATAAGCCCAAATACCTGAAATCTATAAAGGACACATATAGTTATTAAAAATATTAAAGTGAATTAACATCCTCAGAATCTGAATCTTAATCTCTTAAGAAGATTTTATAATATTCTTTATTTCACTTTCATAGTTGGTACTTTTTTATAACTCTTCTGATCATAAGAATGAATCTGAAAATGAAAATTTCTCATGTGAGGAATTAAATGAATATTGTAACATGTTAGAATTTAAGTAATTGTATGATAAGTTATTGTATTTTTATAGAAGGTTTACGACCAGATTATCAAGGAAATTATTGATAACTTTCATCCAAAAGATCACAATGAATTTTTCCGAAGATATAATACTACATCAAACAATATATTTTATGGATTGGTTCTAGTGATAAGAAAGTGTGAGGCCTGAATTAACTTTAAATATGAAATAATTTTTTTTAAACAATTATATAAAATAATTATGGTGGAGTGAGAACTAAGATAAATATTAGGGCCTTGTAGAATTAAATACATTTTTATCTTAGCAAGAATTCCAAATTTTTGAGCATTTTTTTGTCAATAATAGATGGTTTCTAGTTTTTAAAGTAGAGTTAAATTAGTTCAAAATGAAGAAAGTATGAAAATTAGTTGATAGAACCATTGACTATCATATTATTAGAACAAAATAGGTGTTTTTTAATAAAAATATGATCATGGAACAATCACTAGAAATAATGAAATATTAGTTAAAAAATGTTATAATCAAGAATAAGGAATAGATTATAAAAAACCATTTCCCTTGTATCTACATTAGAATAAATTATTGTTATTATAACACATATATTTTATATAAATTTTTAATTATATCATCTTGTTGTTAAATCAAATTTTCAAAATGGGATTTTATTGGAGGAATTTTATTTAGTAAAACTTCCTGGTTTTGAAGACTTCAGCTATCAAAACTCTATTTTTATACATTCTAAATCTCTATATGGACATAACCAAGAATCATGAGAATTAAATTGGAGTGAAAGATCTTTTATTTTTTCAAATGGGTTTTCAATATAAATGTAATATCATAAATTACTTAGGAAAAAGTCATCTTCATATATATATTCAGTAGAAATATATGTAGATGTTGTTATTTTAAGATCATAAAATCATTAATTATGTAATGATTTTATAAAAAAATATGCAAAATGAATTTGAAATGAATCTAATGGGATAGTAAAACTATTTCCCGAGATTTAAAATTCACTAATTTTTTTGTAAATGTATTAAATAAAATAAAATAAATTGTTTATTTATTTATAAAGTTAAAACTGGAAAATAGTAAGTATTATTCAACTCTTAGGATATTATATGATATACATGATATAGATGATACTAGAGAACTTGTTAACAACAAGTTGTATAAAGAAATCATTGAGAGTCTATTATATTATAATACAAGTAGAATATGAATTATTTTTTTCTTATATATTTTTGAAATATTTTAATCCAACCCTAAAGAATAAAAATTAAATGATACCAAAATAAATTTATGTTATTTAAAAAGAATTTTATCAATTCCTCTATTTTTTTTAAAAAACCACCAATATCAATTTATCTTCATATTCATATTGTTATTTTGTGGGATGTATCCTATATATGAAAAACCACCTTTAGAGCCATCCATTTTCCTGGTAAATCACTAGTATATTTTTCATGTATGAATATAAACTTTGTAGAACTATCAACTATGTATAAAAAAATATATTTAGTTATGAAGTTATTATTCACAAGTGTTGTAGTTGAAACAGACCTTAAGGGAATTTGGATAAATTTTTATCCATGTTCCTAACAAATGTGACAATAATAGTACTATAAACATTTTATATAATCCAATAAACCAGTCTAGAACAAATAACATTGATATATGACACTATTTATTAGGAAATCTTGCACAAAAAGGAAATATCTCATTAGAACTCATTCACTGAAATCCAATTAGCATACATTTTTACAAAACCATTTATTGCTAAAGGATTTGATTTTTTCTCAAATCCATATTTGTTCTATTTATATGTAGTGAAATTAATTTTATGTAGTAGAATGATTTTTTAATTGGATATATATGTTACTTATGTAGTCGTGTTTGAGATTCAGTATCACTATATTAAATTTTAGATGCATCAAAATAGGAAAAATCACCTGATTTTTATTGTGATTATTCCACAAAGAACAATGTTTGAACCTTCAATAACAACATAACAAAAGAGAGTGTGTCATCTCTAAACGCGAATCCTTTTAAAACATTCAATCATTCATATATATAATATATAAACCTTCTTTCCCTTACCCATCACACTTCTACACCTCGTTGAGAGTTGAAAAAACAATGATTTTTTATGGAAATAATAAAAATAATTTTAAGATAAAGGGAAAATGAATGTGGTTGGCTAGATGGCACTTGTTTTTTTTCCATAAAAAGTCATAAATCATTAGGTATGGGAATTTTTTCCCACAAAAGAACTAATAAATATATTTTTGAAAAATATGTTCATAGATTTTAATAGACTATGTTTTTTATTGAAAATAGAGACTTATTCACTAGGACGGTGAAGCAGAAAATTAATCGATAACTTCATTGATAAGGGTTGTAGTGTTCGGGTTCTCTCACGATGGCCACATAGACTTCATTACATCTTTTTCATTGCAAATGAAGTCAATCTAGTAGGAATCACAAATTCTCTAGTTCTCTCTATAGATGTTGGGGAAAATACAATGAAATACATGGAACCAAAATGAAATGTTATAAAATATTTTATTTAATCTACCATCACACAACATAATGGTGAGTTAAAAAATTTCTTTTTCATGATGTTACATTATTATGTTTGTATATGATAGAGAAGACAATAAAAAAGGAATGTTATATTATGAGATATTTTTCCGATTTTTACAATAAGTTGTTAATTTGATAACCTCATAGAAGGATGTTAACACTAGTTTTTCATAATGTTGGTGTTTTTATGTATGAAAATACTGAAAATCATGTAATGAATTGACCACATTGAGTGAAATAATTTGAACAATAAGTTATTTTTTTATAATTAATTATTATATAAGTTATATCTGGTATGTTATAAAGAAGATATTGTTGTAGATCCCACTTTAATTTAGGGGGATTAAACTAATAATGAAAATTTCCAGTGATGTTATTGTTCAGAAGCCAATGACTATACAATTTTTTACAGGATGACCAATAAAATATTTTTACGTAAGGGGTGTTATTTAAAAAAATAATCTTGAAAAATGATATTTAAGAGTAATTTTTAGTGTTAAATCTTGAAAATAAATTAATTATCTAGTCAGTTCACCTTCTTCTACCATTCTAAATCATCCTGATGTTATACCTATTACATTTATTATAAAATATTTCACCTCATACATCACTTGGTTTGTATGTGTTATAAAAATTAGTGACATATCAATTTTGTTAGGTGTGATACCTCAAATTGAAGTTTGTATGTATAGTGATACAAGTCGTAGTGCTATAGGTAAATCTGTTGAATTTGTTAGTCAATATGCTGCTATTAGAGAAACAAAAAAATAATTGAAGCATGTAACCCAACTGGTTGCAATCAAAATCACCATATCAGAATCTGTAGAACTATACTGAGTGGAGGAAATGAATAATTAATATATAAATCCCAAACCTGATGACTCTGAAGTACATAAGTTTATCAATAAATTTTTTCTCCAATTTATCCATGATATTATAGTTTTATTATTCCTATAGTAGTACTAGATACAATTATTAAGGGATCCCATGAACTATAATTAATCTAAATTTAGAAGGTATAATCATTAATTGTTCACATTATTAAGTCTAGTAGTGAAATTAGGAATCTATTTAAGAATTGAATCTCCATGGATGATGTCCATGATGAGACGTAGTCAGTTCAATTAGCCTTGGAGAAGATTTCAATGGAACTTTCTAGAGAATTCACAAATCAGGTGGGCATTCTTTCAAGATAAGTTGCATCTTTATAAATAAACATAATGAATTATGATAATTACTTCAATTAAAAGTGATATTATTAATAAATAAATTGTTTAGGATCTTCCATGTGTGCAATAGCCAATGTAATATGGTGTCATGTGTTTCTTCAATTTTCAATTGTATCTATAGATAAATATAGAATAAAAATAAGGTCTTTATTAAAGGATAAGGTACCTAAAATTTAATATCATTCGTCTCATGTACAAAGGGATGACATTTTTATCATTAAGAGATTATAAATAATAGATGTGCCAGTATTAAATAGTTTTGACTTCATAGAAATGAATTTTGAGCATATGAATCAGTTAGTTTCTAGTATTTTAAAGCTTCAATCATCTAAAGAATAAGAAGATGAAGATTTTGTTCATAAATTTTTTAAACCACAGTAATATAGTTTATCTAAAAAAGAAACGGAATATATTTATATTTAGTACCTAGTTATTGTGTTAGATAATTAGTTTTAATTGTTGATAAATTTTATCATTGGTTTTTCCATGAAGGGAGATATACCAAATTTCTAAGGAAATATTTCTCATCTTCTTTGGAAGGGATTCACAACTCTTCTGGATTACTATAAAAATAAAATGGTGGTGAGAATCAATGATTGTGTGGAATAATTATATCCAATTTGAGGGATTTAACTTCAAGGATGTCATATTTTCTATCACTATGCCTCTACCAATCATTGAATTAAGGATATATTTTACCCTACTAATGTTTACATAAATGGAAATATAAGGATTAGTGTAGAACTATTTTTTCCATTACCGAACACAACATCTAATCTATCCATTGTAAATGCAGATAATATTTATATAGAGAGAAATCGAAAATATGCTCTCAACATTCAATCCTCCTTTATAAGGATATCTAATTATGATTGACCAAGGCATTGATATTTTTTACTAACATTTGGTGATGTTACTGGAGATAAACCTTATACCCCTTTTCCTTCATCCACTCTACAATCAGGCTAGTGAATATTATTCAAAAACACTCCTCTTAAAAATAATTTCCCATTCCCAAGATAATACACATTTATAGTTCACTTTTATTCAAATCGTAATTTTATAAACATTTGAATCAAGTCAGAAGAAAACATTTGAATGATTCATGGATATTTTTTTGTCTTTAATGCATCTCTTTATTTTTTTATGTTATAATTTTTTATGAATGTGTTCATCTATATTGTCAATATGTTTCTATTTTTTCTTATAATTTATTATCAATTATTTTTTTATATGTTTTTCACTATTTATTTATCACTATGTAATATTTAATGAATTTTTTATATTACACAATTTATTTAGTTCAACTTCATTCCAAAATATGTTGACAATATGTATTATTGACTATTTCAACTTGTTTGTGTGAAATAATTATTATATTATTTTTTCCTTATTCTGCTACTTTTATATTTCATAGAAATTTATTGTGGAAAAATGATTACTAAAAAAATAAATGTATTATTTTAGGGTGAGAATAGTAAAAAAATAATTTTTTTAAGCTGATTTCTAAAAATTAATTATTTCTATTCAATGGGTTTTGTGATCATAAAAAAGGGGGAGATTGTGGGAACGAAATTATTTTTTCCCACATATATCAATTTTTTGGATGATTTAAAAAATACATATTTTTATATTCATGAGTCTATATTAAGTGTTTCAAATTATAATTTTATTAAATAAATTTATCTTATGATGACTATAATGGGTTGACTTATATTGAGTATAGTGTTAAATTTTTGGAAACTATTTTATCTTTAAATAATCATACTTTTGAAATAACAACATTCATCTAATCATAATTAGACCACCCAATTTTTTAATTTTATAATATTTTTATGATAATGTATTATGAATAGAATGGACTTGCATCTACTTGTTCAGTGTCAAATAAACCAGACAGAATATAGTTATGAAAATTCCTTATCTTTCATAATTTGTCTTATCGAAATTTTATCTTATAAGTATTATAATATGTTTTAAATTTTAAGTGTAACACTTCAGTAACATATTTTTATTAGTATAAAGAATTATCCAAATAAATTTTCAATTCGGTTTATCTTACGCATAACATAAGTCAAAAATTAGTATTATCTGACAAAGCATCTTGTGATGTTATCATATAAAATTAGTACTAACTGTTTGACTTATTATAAATAATTAGCTATTATGAATAATTTCATGATTATTTTCATAATATCTTGATATGGATTTTATGATATATAGATTATCAGAAAATGCATTGACCATTTATGGAATAATCATTTTTTATAATTTTTTATTTTTCCAATATTGGAAGGATCTGAATAACAATATATTGTACATTATCACTGAAATATATTAATCCATATTTGGAAAGAATGAATTAATTCCACTAATAATAGGTCTTATCAAATTTTATGTGGATTATGAACTCGGCCATTGTGAGTATCTCACATTCTGGAGATCAAATTCAAAGATAATATATAAAAGGAAGAGATAGATAATAAATGATATATATGCGCATAATTTTCATAGACATACTCACATAATCCAATGATGGTAAAAAATAATTCTTGTAAAAACAAATATCATAAAAATAGTCAAGTATTGTAATTTCAAGAATATTAGTGAAATAAAAGATCATATACATGAAAGAATTGATGTTTATCCTATTATCTGGATGTATCTTCATCTACTGTGATTTACTACTTACAACAATGTAATGAATTAATACTTCAAATTTTTTTCATATATTATTCATTATAATCATTGTATGTGAGTGTGTTAAGGCTATAAATATGTATTTTAATGGGAGATCATGTTTGAAAAGTCTGGTACCTTTTTAATAAGTAATGGACTCCATTACTTAGTTGAGAGCCCCTGGAAAAAGGGTTGTCATAGTGAAAATCACCAAAACTCAAGCAGTATAATGTTAGTGGAGTGAACTAGGGGGTTTATATTTCTCAAACCACTATAAATCTTCTATACTCAATAATCTTCCATTTAGCATTAATATTTCCTAAAAATATTCGATAAGTAAAAAAAAATTCACATGTATACCTTGAATAGGGCGTATTAATGTAAATCAAATTCTAGCAACTCAATTCACCCCTATTGAGTTTTTAGCTATCCATTCTCTATGAAAATAGATTCATAATGACGTAATTAATTTCTTTGACATAATAATATTACTATCAAGAATTATTTCCACGACACCATACATAAATGGGCATATAATACACAAAATAAAAAACCTAGTTTATATCATAAGACATACAGTTACATATTGGGGATATAATGGACTCCAAAAATAAAATACTATGTTAAATTCTTACTTCATATCAAAGAAATGAATAATAATTCCATACATAATCCACATAAACATTTATATTGAAAACTAGAATATGCAATTATTAATATTTTCCCCTATAAACATATATAAAAATATAATCATAATCAATTTAGAGATGTAAAGTTGATGGAATCATTGAATTACATCACTTGTAAATAATATTATTCATAAAACGATGTTTAAATGGGTGGAAATACTTTTAAAATATAATTGAAATATATCAAGAGGAATAAAAACTTTTCATTTTCAAATCATATATTATAAATATTAAAATTTCCAGAATATTAAGAAAAACGTTTTCATTGAATAGAAACAAATAATAAAGTAAATTAATCTTCAGATAAATGAAAAATTGTGAAGAGGTAAAAATCAGTTCATATATTAAATGTTAAAACAAATATTTTTTGACATCATTGGTAAATAATACCTCATTAAGAAAATGATAACAAGATTCATTTATATATTTTTTTGTAAATCCAAAGAAGGATAAAAATTGTTTTAATAAATTATTGTAGGATAGAAAATACATTCTTGAAAATATATTATAAAAAATATGTACATTGATGAAATGAATCCATATTGAATAGGAAAAATATATTTTCATTAAAATAATTATGAATTTTTAGTACATAGAGAGTGTAAAATTAAATTCAAATATTTATCTTCCAAAAATAACAAGTCGAGGAGTAAATTTATTATGTTTAAAATAAAATGAAAATAAAATTTCTCTAATGGGAACTTAAATATAAACAATCCTGAATAAGTATGATATTTAAAAAAACCCATAACTCAAGATTAAATTTCCATGTATGTTCATTTATACTATGGTAAAATAAATTTAAATTTATTAAACTTGTATAATTAAATGTTAGTTTAGTGTCATATATTATCCAATTATATCATTTATAACACATTTTTTCGAAATTACTTATTTAAAACATCATTTTCTAGTGTAAAGTGTTCCATTTTCTGTGTAATTTTAATTTTATATTTTTAGTACATGAATCGTGATCATTATTCCATCATCTCAAGAATCATAATAATTTCAAAAGTATCATATTTAGACATAATATAAACTTATATAACCATTCATTTAAATCATTTATGAAAAATTAAGTATAAAACATTTTTATTATGGTTCTTGTGTGTACGCACGTTGGATGTTTCAAATTTTCCATAGATGGAAGTAAAGAAAGGTAATTTGTAATTAAATTAAAAAAAGTATGTATCATATCATATATTTCAAATATATTTATCAAATATATATTTATTATTATCCCTATAATTAAAAAGTGAACAAAGAATTTCATCGTTTTGTAGAGGTGGAAGTCCACATATATGCATCAAAAAAGATACTGTTTCCAAATAGATAAGAAGGTATGATGTTAGAAAGAAATTTATAAATAAATAGACATATTTAAATCATAAATATCATATAAATTCATTCGTCCAATATTTTTAACCCTGTATGTAATGTGGTGACATAACATGAATTACACCACTTTCTGGAGACGAAAGACCACACGTACACAGGAGCGATGTTTCCATATTTGATATGATGAAAAGGAGTTTGAAAATTATTTTACCATGATAATAATAACATATAATTATACTAATGATAGTATACCCATTTTATTTAGAATCATAAAATAGATTTATAGGAATTATAAGAACAAATAACATGGGAGAGAGTCCTTAAATAAGATTGCATCTTCAGGGAGAGTCCACATTATTATAATTCCATATGCCTTCATAGGATTGTTATAAGAGAATAAAAAATCTCAAAAAATATGGAAAGGAAGAGAGGATGGTATTCAAGAAGGTCTAATATAAGATTAATTACTTATATAATGTGAATAAGAGGGGATTTCAGGTCCCCTTTTGTAACTGAGGGAAATAAAACACCTGGAATAACTTAAAAGATTTTAATAATATATATATATATATTAATGTTGTAAAGTGAAGTAAAACTCCCAAAATTAAAAAAAAGATGATATATGGTGTAAATATAGTCCAGAAATTATATTTATACTTGTTCCATTAACATTTAAATCCATATCTCCATGTTAATCCCCCTTTGAAATGAAATGTTTCCTTAACATTTATAAATTTTTTTTTACCAAGATAACTTATTTATATGATCTAAAATAATTATGCCTTTTATCCAAATAAAAAAATTATAATTCAAAAAATTTAATATATTGTATTATATTGAAAATCTATAGATTTAAAAAATAAAATTAAATATAATTACAGAAAATGCTTAAAAACTCTTTTTACGGGAATACACATTTTTTTATGTAAACATAGTTTGACCCTAAAATCATGTAATACATTTATTTAGACAATTTTATTGTTAAATAATAAAAAAATTAAATATTTTTATCATGATATAATTTAATCAATATTTCAAATAATTCAAATAAATTCAATGATAAAAAATTGTTTTTTATTTGGATAAAATATAGTTTTAGTTCATAAAAGTCGGGAATGGGTCGAAAAATTAAAACAAAAAATTTAAAATAAATTATTTAACTAGAGAATCATATATTTGGACAAAAAACTCATCCAATAGGATGAATTCATCTGTTATATATATTTTTAATCCTTATCACGTCATTTTAACACAGTTTTACAATTATTACCCTCACTGAAGCGTTATATCGTTACCATTATTGCTATTTTTTATGTCTAAAATTAAAAGGGAGATATTTAACAAATTCAAACATCCAGATTATAAATATAGAAAAATTATATAAATATTAATTTTTTATTAGTGGAATAAATAATTTTTTATATAAAAATGTATAATGCAAGGAATTGTTTATTAAAAAATGGGTTTTGAAGTCCAAAAATGCAATTTTACCAAATCATGTATAAGTATGATTCCTATATAATTTAATAAATTATTAATTGTTATAATATAAATGTGTTAATTTAAAATAAAATTCCAAATATAATTGGACCATTAAATTACTTTATTTAATGAAATGCCCTGATAATTGAAAAAATCAACATTCTTTCCCACTGAGTTAATAATAAACCTCTATAGAAAAATTCTAATAATTAAAAAAAATTAATGTTGAAATGATTATTTAAAAAATATTATTCATTTAATAATTAAATTTATAAAAAAGTAACAATATAATTATAATTCTATCATAAAAAATCAATACAATACTTTTTTAGGAAAACAAATTTTTGAAGCATAAAATAGCTCTTCTAAAAGTTGAGTGCTTATTTATTGTGAATTAATAAAGGAATTTTCTTAATATAAAAACTTGAAGCCTATTTTTTTATAATTTTATTTTTGTCACGACCCCCTCCCACCAAAGATGCCCCTCCTGAGTTGGCAATGGTGAAAGGAAGATAATGACCCCCGAGTCCCGCCTCCAGTAGGCCCCGGGTTGGCGACTAGCACCAAGGGTATGAGTTTTCACAAATATGGGAGGCATTACCCTTTTTATTATTTTGGATCGGGAAATAGGACAAGTCAACCACCAAAAAGGGAAAAGAACAAGTGTACATAAATAACCCAAAACAAGCCCACATGCATGTTTAAACAATTTTTATAACAAGGTACAAGTACAAGGAAGCTCAAAAGTACAAGTGAGTACAGTACCAAAAGGAAAACAAGAAAA
Organism: Viscum album; assembly: GCA_963277665.1. Taxonomy (NCBI): domain Eukaryota; kingdom Viridiplantae; phylum Streptophyta; class Magnoliopsida; order Santalales; family Viscaceae; genus Viscum; species Viscum album. The sequence continues at coordinate 28,866,133 of OY728137.1, read as the reverse complement.
CAGCAACTGCACAACTCCCACTGCCTGACTAGTAGGGTCCCACACGGCCCTGGTAGTCCTCCTGAAAACCTGAAACAACGTAGGGTGAGCATACAAGTATACTTAGTAGAGAACCTAAAGCTCTCATGCACAAGTGGGGAGACACCCTAAGGTCCCGTGAGAAAACAGAAGAACCAGAAACTAACAAGGAAAAACTATCCACCCAGCCTCACTGGTCACACTCACCAAGTAACACAAACAAGTTTAGTATATATATTGAACAAACGTATTGGGTACCCCGCACCATTTCCCACTTAATTAGATGTTGCTCTTCCTAACGGAAAATGTCCTGACGCTACCACACTCTTCCTGCCCGCACACACCTGGGCCAAACCACGCATCCCGCCCGCACACACCTGGGCCTCACAACCACGCATCTCGCCCGCACACACCTGGGCCACAACCACTAACCCACCCGCAGACACCTGGGCCTCATCCCGAAGGTTCATGGGAACGGTAAGTCTGCCCGAAGATTCTTGGGCTAATGGTCGCCTCAAGCCATCGCAGCCTCCGAGACCTACCCGAAGAGTCTTGGGTGTAAGTTCACCTCAAGCCATCATAGCCTATGGAAGAAGGAGCAGGAACGAGCTAGTAACTAAGGGGGAACACCCTCTCCCATAAAATGGGAGTGTTCGGCACTAGGTGCTTGACATGTGTGTGGTGCGACAAAACACAATGATACAATTATATATATACATATACCAAACACACAGCCCAACCTATGGCTTCTTAAAAAGAGGAACTGAGCATGTGCCTCGGCACTGCTACCACGAAGCATGCATCAACAACCAAACAATCATCCCCCAACCCCATTTAGGTTTTCATGTTTCATGCAATGGTTTAACAAATTATTACTACTGGGCAACTATCATCCAGACAAAACCTTTCACAAACATATCCCTGCAATCCACAACCAAGGTTAGGTAAAACGCAAGCGACCACATGCCATTTCATTTACAAAAGATTATCACAACCATACAACATTCCATCATTCATTTATTTCAAAGTTCCACACATAAAACCCTTTCCCCACACAAAACATTTCCGCATTTGAAAACACCTTTTACTTCAAAACACATTTCATAATCAAAACAATTTTCATAAATAAAGGCATTTTCCACAAAACAACCAAACCACCAACATGTTCATTATTCCAACTTTGTTCAACCCGAGTGATCACACAAGGTTTTCATTCTCATTTAATCAGCCAGTCTTTACGTGCTTATCCATTTTCCATGTTTTAACAAAACCAACCAAAAACAATTCCGATATCAATTGCGCACGCAAAGGCCACCAACGGCCTTGATATTCAGTAGGCAAAGGCCTTTCAATCCAAAATCACAATCAGAAGATAAAGAAACTGGAAGGCAATAGAAACAGCACAAAACCCCAAACCCTTCTTTATCCAGTTATTATCTATATTTAAAGTTCAACTACATCCCATGTAACAAAAGAAAAATATCCCACCCCGCATGTTGCACCAAATAGAGAGACGAAGGTAAACCCCTACCTCAAAAGGTCCCGATCACGTCGCTTCCGACGACGTCCTTCGGTGTCCTCCGCCTTCGCCAAACCCGACAAATGCCTCCTAGGATGGAAGCTGGAGAAGGAAGGTCGGAAGGAAAGGTGACAAGTCCGGGCTTAGAGGATTCGTCTCATCGCTACGATCCTGTGGCCACTGACGGATCGTAATTCGGAGCTCGGACAAAGAAGTTAGAGGAGGAATACTTCTCAATCGTCCAAGAGCGTCGTCGTGTGACAAAGAAGCGATCGATATGGAAGATAAAACATGACCTCGTTCTTATATAGGAAACGAATAGGTAAATCCGTATTCAGCGTGCATTAATGAATACACGATGTGACCGTACATACGTTACAGGTTTTGATTGGTTAACACACAACACGTCACGCAGTTTCCACGCGTTTTAATAATAATGATAATTCTATCAATATGTGGTGTTTCGTTGACCCGAGCCATGAGTCATAAAAGTAGCTCATTAATGGTCTTTAAATGACCGTTATAATTTCAGGGTTACACTGTCGCTGATGGATCGTCAATCCGATACCGTATGAGGGAGATACGTTGGATACAAGATCCCGTAATAATAACAATATTAAATCTATTAATTCATGAGTGTTTCGGGTACCCAATCCGAAAACCCAAAAAAGACATCCAATATTGGGCTCATAATTTTCTTCTCTTAGTCAGGGTCGCACTGCCACTGACGGTTCGTGAAACCGAGGTCGCACGAAGAAGTTACGGACAAAAAAGTGTTTTATCAACAAAATTAATAATAACAATATTTTATTATTATTATTAATCAATTATTTATTTATTTTTCATAACTCCAAAAGCAATCACGTTTTGGAGTCTTCATGGGCGCTATAATTAACCACCAATTCCTCCTTTTTCATTTATTTGTTGTTTAATTTTATTTCTCTTATTATTATTTTTTGTTTCTCTCTCCAATCTATTTTTTTTCTTTCATGATTCTCTCCCACCACCAAAAGTGGCGCCTCCCATTTCTTTTACTCCATGTGGAACGCCCCAAACTCCATTCTCACTTCAACTTTATTATTTAATAAAATTAATAATAATAACACCCATAATTAATGTACTAATTTAATCCCATTAAATTAGTTTACCATGGTTATTAAGTTAAAACCATTCCATTTAATTAAATTCAAATAATTTAATTTACTAACCAAAAATTAAACCCATTTAATTTAATTTACCAATCACACACATATTTCTGTCACCTTTATCATTATTATTTAATTCAATAGTAATAAATCCTCTTTCAATTTCATCAACGGGTCCCCATCAATAACATTAATAATTATTATTATTGACGGCCATTATTTTCATATAATTACTCCATATATCCCATAACATTATATTCACGCATGGTTGGGAACCCCATTCACGTGCCTCTTCATGTTATTATTATTATAAAAAATTATTATATAATAATACCCTTTTAATGTTATTAACACAATTCCAACTTTAATTGTTGAGAACCGCACAACGTCTCCTGTACAAGGTCACACCCATGCACCCAATGCATTTCATTCCATTATAATTTATTACATGAGCCTCATTTATTGTAATTTATTCCTTTATAACTTATTCCATGCGCCTCCCATCATTTTATTAAATATATTCGATTTTATTTCTTATATTTTACAATGATTAAATTAAAACCATTTTATATAATTAACACCAAATATTTTCACGCCACCATTATCAATTATTATTATAAAAAAATTATTATTACAACACGTGTCGTGTTTGACCACATCAAATTTTTTTACAAAGAAATGGACCGGAGAGGTCCGGGCCATTACACCATATACCTCTAAAAACATTCTTGTCCTCAAGAATTAAAACCAACCCATAAAAGGGGGAAAGGTCCGAACAACCACCCCTCAAGATACCTCTCAGGCCTCTTGTCATAACCAGAAACAACCGAAAACCCTAATTATGTGAGTTAGGAATTCCCTCTCCTATGTCGAGATATTATCCGCTTTAGGCGGCACTGACTCGCCTGCACGGGTTTAATCGCATCCGCATTAATGTCTCTCGATTATGGACTGAGCCTTCCCACTTCCATATATTAGGATTTTCCAACTTACACTGCCCCCCAACACCATACAAAACATCAATAAATTTCCCGAACACATGGCTTGAGGAATTCCTTCTCCCATGTAGAGATATTATCCGCTTTAGGCGGCACTGACTCTCCTGCACGGGTTTAATCGCATCCACATTAATGCATCTTGATTAGGGATTAGGTCCTCCTCCCCCCACATGTTATGACTCTTCACACACATTTAAAGGAAAGAGGGAAACAACTTAGCATTATAAATTCATGAAAAAAAAGATCCAGGCCCAAAGCATGGGCGAGAATGAGTTTCAACAAAAGAGTGTGATGATCTTGAATTTAAACAAAACATAAATGAGAGCATTTAAGTAAAACCGGAAACATCTCTCTTGATCTCTGGCCTTGCTAGGGTTTCCACTTCTATTGCATGAAACTGTCTGGGTCCCACTCCTCTTCCGTTCTGTTGATGTCCAGGTGCCATAGTTGTTCGGTAAACAGGGAACGCCTATGCCCAAGTAGTAATGAAAAACTCAAAGTTTTAATTATCATTTTATTTCAATTTCTTTCCCAGAACACCCAAATCAAGTAAAACACAAACATGATGATGCATGTACCTTCCCTAGGGTCTCTACCCTGCAATCAATATAGTCTCACTTGGTCGTTCGGTAGGCTCAGAGTCCTTGAATCGGATCATGGGGGGCCCTAAAATCTCGTGTCCTAGCCGGTCTTCCCTGGCCTAGGTCACGAACCAAGATTAACGAACACTGTTGCCCTACCATCCCATGCAATCTTCAGTGTGCCTAACTCCAGACTACATCCTATCTCTCAACCATCACCTCTGATACCATTCTGTCACGACCCCCTCCCACCAAAGATGCCCCTCCTGATTTGGCAATGGTGAAAGGAAGATAATAACCCCCCGAGTCCCACCTCCAGTAGGCCCCGGGTTGGCGACTAGCACCAGGGGTATGAGTTTTCACAAATATGGGAGGCATTACCCTTTTTATTATTTTGGATCAGGAAATAGGAAAAGTCAACCACCAAAAAGGGAAAAGAACAAGTGTACATAAATAACCCAAAACAAGCCCACATGCATGTTTAAACAATTTTTATAACAAGGTACAAGTACAAGGAAGCTCAAAAGTACTAGTGAGTACAGTACCAAAAGGAAAACAAGAAAACAGCAACTGCACAACTCCCACTGCCTGACTAGTACGGTCCCGCACGGCCCTGGTAGTCCTCCTGAAAACCTGAAACAACGTATGGTGAGCATACAAGTATACACAGTAGAGAACCTAAAGATCTCGTGCACAAGTGGGGAGACACCGTAAGGTCCCGTGAGAAAACAGAATAACCAGAAACTAACAAGGAAAAACTATCCACCCAGCCTCACTGGTCACACTCACCAAGTAACACAAACAAGTTTAGTATATATAAAAAAAAAGTATTGGGTACCCCACACCATTTCCCACTTAATTAGATGCTGCTCTTCCTAACAGCAAATGTCCTGATGGTACCACACTCTTCGCGCCCGCACACACCTAGGCCAAAACACGCATCCCGCCCGCAAACACCTGGGCCTCACAACCACACATCTTGCCCGCACACACCTAGGCCACAACCACTAACCCGCCCGCAGACACCTGGGCCTCATCCCAAAGGTTCTTGGGAACGGTAAGCCTGCCCGAAGAGTCTTGGGCTAAATGTCGCCTCAAGCCATCACAACCTCCGAGACCTACCCGAAGAGTCTTGGGTGTAAGGTCACCTCAAGCCATCATAGCCTATGGAAGAAGGAGCAGGAAGGAGATAGTAACTAAGGGGGAACACCCTCTCCCATAAAATGGGAGTGTTCGGCACTAGGTGCTTGACATGGGTGTGGTGCGACAAAACACAAAGATACAATTATATATATACATATACCAAACACACATCCCAACCTATTGCTTCTTAAAAAGAAGAACTGAGCCTGTGCCTCGGCACTGCTACCACGAAGCATGCATCAACAACCAAACAATCATCCCCCAACCCCATTTAGGGTTTCATGTTTCATGCAATGGTTTAACAAATTATTACTACTGGGCAACTATCATCCAGACAAAACCTTTCACAAACATATCCCTGCCATCCACAACCAAGGTTAGGTAAAACGCAAGCGACCACATGCCATTTCATTTTCAAAAGATTCTCACAACCATACAACATTCCATCATTCATTTATTTCAAAGTTCCACACATAAAACCCTTTCCACACACAAAATATTTCCGCATTTGAAAACACCTTTTACTTCAAAACACATTTCATAATCAAAACACTTTTCATAAATAAAGGCATTTTCCACAAAACAACCAAACCACCAACATGTTCATTATTCCAACTTTGTTCAACCCGGGTGATCACACAAGGGTTTCATTCTCATTTAATCATCCAGTCTTTACGTGCTTATCCATTTTCCATGTTTTAAAAAAACCAACCACACTCAATTCAGATATCAATTGCGCAAGCAAAGGCCACCAACGGACTTGATTTTCAGTAGGCAAAGGCCTTTCATTCCAAAATCACAATCAGAAGATAAAGAAACTGGAAGGCAATAGAAACAGCACAAAACCCCAAACCCTTCTTTATCCGGTTATTATCTTTATTTAAAGTTCAACTGCATCCCATGGAACAAATGAAAAATATCCCACCCCGCATGTTGCACCAAATAGAGAGACGAAGGTAAACCCCTACCTCAAAAGGTCCCGATCACGTCGCTTCCGACGACGTCCTTCGGTGTCCTCCGCCTTCGCCAAACCCGACAAACGCCTCCTAGGATGGAAGCTGGAGAAGGAAGGTCGGAAGGAAAGGTGACAAGTCCGGGCTTAGAAGCTTCGTCTCGTCGCTACGATCCTGTGGCCGCTGACGGATCGTAATTCGGAGCTCGGACAAAGAAGTTAGAGGAGGAATACTTCTCGATCATCCAAGAGCGTCGTCGTGCGACAAAGAAGCGATTGATATGGAAGATAAAACATGACCTCGTTCTTATATAGGCAACGAATAGGTAAATCCGTATTCAGCGTGCATTAATGAATACACGATGTGACCATACATACGTTACATGTTTTGATTGGTTAACACACAACACGTCACGCGGTTTCCACGCGTTTTAATAATAATGATAATTCTATCAATATGTGGTGTTTCGTTGACCCGAGGCATGAGTCATAAAAGTAACTCATTAATGGTCTTAAAATGACCTTCATAATTTCAGGGTTACGCTGTCGCTGACGGATCGTCAATCCGATACCGTATGAGGGAGATACGTTGGATACAAGATCCTGTAATAATAACAATATTAAATCTATTAATTCATGAGCGTTTCGGGTACCCAATCTGAAAACCCGAAAAAGACATCCAATATTGGACTCATAATTTTCGTCTCGAAGTCAGGGTCACACTGCCACTGACGGTTCGTGAAACCGAGGTCACACGTAGAAGTTACGGACAAAAAAGTGTTTTATCAACAAAATTAATAATAACAATATTTTATTATTATTATTAATCAATTATTTATTTATTTTTCATAACTCCAAAAGCAATCACGTTTTGGAGTCTTCATGGGCGCTATAATTAAGCACCAATTCCTCCTTTTTCATTTATTTGTCTTTTAATTTTATTTCTCTTATTATTATTTTTTGTTTCTCTCTCCAATCTATTTTTTTCTTCCATGATTCTCTCCCACCACCAAAAGTGGCGCCTCCCATTTATTTTACTCCATGTGGAACTCCCCAAACTCCATTCTCACTTCAACTTTATTATTTAATAAAATTAATAATAATAACACCCATAATTAATGTACTAATTTAATCACATTAAATTAGTTTACCATGGTTATTAAGTTAAAACCATTCCATTTAATTAAATTCAAATAATTTAATTTACTAACCAAAAATTAAACCCATTTAATTTAATTTACCAATCACGCACATATTTCTGTCACCTTTATCATTATTATTTAATTCAATAGTAATAAATCATCTTTCAATTTCATCAACAGGTCCCCATCATTAACATTAATAATTATAATTATTGACGCCCATTATTTTCATAAAATTACTCCATATATCCCATAACATTATATTCACGCATGGTTGGAAACCCCATTCACGTGGCTCTTCATGTTATTATTATTATAACAAATTATTATATAATAATACCCTTTTAATGTTATTAACACAATTCCAACTTTAATTGTGGAGAACCGCACAACGCCTCCTATACATGGTCACACCCATGCACCCCATGCATTTCATTCCTTTTATAATTTATTACATGAGCCACATTTATTGTAATTTATTCCATTATAACTTACTCCATGCGCCTCCCATCATTTTATTAAATATATTCGATTTTATTTCTTATATTTTACAATGATTAAATTAAAACCATTTTATCTAATTAACACCAAATATTTTCACGCCACCATTATCAATTATTATTATAAAAAAATTATTATTACAACACCTGTCGTGTTTGACAACATCAAATTTTTTTACAACGAAATGGACCGGAGAGGTCCGGGCCATTACAATTTCTAATATTCTTACCACCAAATTAATACCATGGTAATAATGGTTACAACTAAATAATAATATTTTCACAGTACATTGTAGTTTTCTTAAGGATAAGTGTTACATGTTAAAAAAGATTTAAAGCATATTATTCTTTTAAACCGAATTTTTTTGGTTGGTAAAACCACAAAATAAGGTGATTCGAATAATTACTATGATTCTATCAATTACTAACACACACAATAATACACAAATATATTAAGTTTTTCTATAACTATGCCTACCCATAAGTATCTATTCCGAATACATTCTATGATAATGAAAGTTCAAACCATAATATATGAATCAGTAGGAAACCCAAAACCATTAACATATCATCCCAAAAAATTGGAATCCCTCTTTTATCATAGTTAATCATAAAATGTATTTTTTTTCTAGTGCTCCATTCTAATCATATACTATAATGTCACTTACATGAGAGCTCCATTTTTAAGGGAGTCCATGCACCCACTCAACCATCTCCATGTTCAACCTATAATACTCAAATATATTAAACCCTCTACTTCAAAACATAATAAAAATGATGGGTCAAGATTAACGATGTACCATTATTCACTAAACCCATTCCCAGTTATCCACTCCAAACACACATGGGGTTTCAAGGTTTCATGGATATTTTCATTGTTGTTCCCCCAAAATTCCCGAGGTTATACACTAACCAAGACATTCAATAAGATAAAGCTAACACTAAAATACATATATAATAATAGTTATTCATGATTATCTTTGAAACCTCATACTATATGATAACCCGTGAACCAAGAGGTAATTTATTTGGATATTAGCTATATAAAGGGATTATTTCACACTTTTATATATATTTATTTTATATTTTCTCCACACTTGACATTATTCTATAAATATAAAATTTTATATTTTTCTTCAAAATATATGGAATGGAATCAAAAAAAAGGGTTTATCATATACACCTTTTAAATGGTAAAACATTTGAGATATTAGTCAGAATCACATACAAAACTACGATGAATATCATAAGTGTGTGTAAGATTAAAATATTCTTATGAGAACATTGTAAATACCCGGAAATTTCAAGAAATTTTTTTCTTAAATTTTTGGGAATTTTACTTGACCTTAGTTTCTGATGGTGCGTGATTTCGAGGCCCAGAGTGCCCAGAATGATCTGTCGAAGTTTCGTTAAGCTTAAATTAACGCGCGTATGCAGTTTTCCTGAAAAAGTGGAATAACACTTAAACGGTTACTCAGATCAGAAATCTGAGGCCACTGTTGTGCTCAGGATTGTGGGTTACCCTAGGTGCGACTTAAGTTTAGTCGGCGCGGGCCTCCTGTGGGAAATCCCAAAAATGGATTAACTGTAAATATAATAATTAAATAAATTATTTTATTTTTCAAATGCTTGTAACTCAAAAAAGGTAGCTCGAATTAAAAATCTGAGACCACCGCTGAACACGTGAGGGCATGCTTTATTTACGTAGATACTAACTTTTGCGGTCCGAGGACACCATAAAAAGTTAGTTTATGGCCGCAAATAAAATAATTAAATAAAAATTATTTTTTAAAAAAAATAATAACTTCTAGACGGTAACTCGAATTGGAAATCCGAGAGTACCGTTGGGTTCGTTGGAGTGCGTTTCACCTAGGAAAAGCCTAACCTCAACCATAGTGGGTCGAGGGTGACTGATAATAATTTCCCGAACTTTTTTTCAGGTACGTTCAGTAAACGTACGTTCAGAATTTTATAAATTTTGTACCGGTTCTTGGAATTGAAATATGAGGGCATCGATGAACTTGTAGCACCGATATTTACTTAAGGTGACCTTTACCACTGTTGTGTTTTCTCGGGAGGAGAATTTATTTTTTGGGGATTTATAATATAATAAATGAAATTGTTGTACACAATTTTATTTATTTTTGGGGGTTATTTCCTACAAGGGGAAGGTAGAGGTGGGTCCCACACCCATATAACCTCCCATGAGAGGATAATGTGAGGTGGGGCCCACAGGAGATCCTAACCCCTATACTTCCCCTTAAACTCCCCTGAAACCCCTTATTAATTATTATAAATCTCCACCTTCTCCCTTAATTATTTAACACCTACCCGCATTATGGTGGAGCCTCTCCATCTCCCTCCCATTAATGTTTCCAACACAAATGCCTTAATTAATTCAATTGTCATTTTTAATTAATTTGAAATACATGAAAATGTTATATTATGGGAGGGCCTTATTATTATTTTGGTTGGAAAATATTTGTGGGGAGAACATTGGGAGAACTAAAGAGAGGAGGAGGTTTGTTCATCCAGCGAGGAATGTGAAGAACACGAAGAACAATGTTCTCTCCAAGAAGAACTTCATCATTTCTGCTTCCTCTGCGTCAATGGAGAAGACATCACCAATGAGGAACATCGACTATGCTTCCTCCTCGGACGCACTCAACATCGTCTTCGAATCCTCTTTCTGTGGCTCGATGACGTGCAACGTCATATACGAGGTAGGGGATTTAATACTTGTTGTTGTCTTACACTTCTCTTTTCCACTTCTTCGGATTTTAAAGGGATCATTTCATGTTTTAAAAATGATTGAAGATCATTCCTTTCCATGAGACAAGTGTTACCACACTAAAGGCGGAGGGTGTGGGCCAAACCAACATGGCCCGAATCTGCCGTCATTTATGTTGTGTTGTTTTTCGGATGAACGAAGAGGCAATGGTGAAGAAGGCGACAACGAAAAATTCCCTGCTTCCCACAACCTCCGTGAATCGCACTACCCCCATGGAGCACAGAGGCTTCCGACTGAACACCGCTGTACCCCATGACCTCCACGCACCGCCACACCCTGTGGCCTCTACACACCGCCATGCCCCCGCGCCTCACCGGCGCGCTGCGCAGCCTGCATGCGTCTCGTCAGCGGGCTTCTCTACCTGCGGCGCACCCTTGTGTGCTGCCTTCCCTACCCGGCACCCCCCGTGCTTCTGGGGCCCCGCGACGCCCTGTCCGCACTGCCCGGCGCACCCCGGTGGCCTGCCCGCGCTCCCCAGCGCACCCCGGCGCCCTACCGCACTGCCTGACGCACTGTCGCACTGCCCGGCAGGCCCCCACGCACTGCCCGGAGCCCCGACACCCTTCCTGAAACCAGTGCGCCCCGCCCGGTGCATCTCTGCTCGGCCGAGTGCAGTTGCGGCCTCCCCACACCCCGCCCGGCCTGCCGCTGGCTTCTTGAGCCGAGTCGCCCGAGCCGCGCCCCTCGCGGCGCCGACTGAACATTCCACTAGCCTTCAGGCCGAGTCTCCCACATGGCGACTTTCGACCCAAATTTTCCACCATGTTCACTAGGTTTGGCCCATAGAACTTGGCCGAACAGAACACACTAACCCCCCCAAAGAGCCGAGTCAGACCCAGCAAGTCAGTCCGGGTCGACCCAGACCAGGCTGACCCAGACTAGGTTGGGCTGAGTCGGTCCGACTGGGTCGGATTGGACGGGGGCCCATACCGCTCCCTTTACGTTCTTGTGCCATATCTTTGGCACTGGGCATCCGTTTGATGAACCGTCAGTGGTGCCAATATTCATGGGGCATAGTTGTCCGTTTGAGTATACCCCACTAGAGATCAGGGTATAGTTGAGTCATGGTCAGGTTAGTTCGTACACGAATCCAACCGGGTCCTATAGACTAAAATGCTAATAACTCACAGATCGGGCGTCTGATTGATGCACCGTCTATTGCGTTGACACCCCTATGACGTGGCGGTCCATTGAGATACTTCCACGTGAGAATTCATTACACTTGGAGAATCGACCAGTATCTTGTGGTGTGGATCCTCCTGGAGACAATCATACAGCGTATGGAGACCAATTAGCTGTAGATTTGACGACTGGTTGACTGATTCGACTCGGAGTGATTCGATTAACCCAGTGGATGGAGTGCCCAGTTTGGTGGAAGACCCATGGTGGACGGAGCGTCTGGTTTGGAAGCAGACCTGTGGTATTCGATAAGAGGAGTACCTTTGCTGTCTATTAGAGGGAGCATCCGGTTTGGCGGCAGACCCACATCGGATAGAGCGCACGGTTTGCCAGCAGAACCACGTTACACGACAGGAGTAGTACCTCATCAGTCTAAGGTTAGTGAGTAGCGCCTCATAGTCGCGACATAGCCACTGTACAAGATAGAGAAGGAGTTCTCCAGCAGCCATGGTTTCGATAATAAAAAACATAGCTTGAGTTGATTCAATGAACATTGTGTTTTCTTCATGATTGAGATGGGTTACTTGATAACTTATGTATATGAATGGTCATATACCTAAGTAATAGTTATCCTTTGATTTCATACTTTGTTGTTTAACCTTGTTGGATTTTGTGAGACCTTGAGGGTCTCGGGGTCCCTACTGTGTATCATTATACTCACCCCTGCACGGGCTATGCCCTCACCTTGTTGTGTTGGATGTAGATGACAGACATCACTGACTGAGGTTGAGAGCACGAGGACTAGATGGTACCTGAAGGTGGACCACTTGGAATGATGGCACACAGAGCGTACCGATAGACGTGCAGTGTTGAGGAGGACATTTGTACCTACCCTTCAGGTAGGAACTCAGAGGATGATCTAGGAGCTACTTTCAACATTCATATGTTTGTCTTCTTCAGTTGTACTTTCATTCAGTTTTAGCGGTACCATTTTGTTGGGCTTGTATTTCCGGCCCCTTGTACTTTTATCAGACTTGTTACACAACATTACTTAGTGTTTTCTTCTGCTTGTACTCTGGTTGTGTGTGTTTCTATTTTATAAAGGCAATACCTTCCCAATATTAGGGAATTACATCTTTGGTGCTAGTCCCCAGCCCCTGGCCTATGGAAGGCGGGTTTGGGTTAGTCACGATACGGGCCCCAGGGGATGGGTCGTGAAAAATTGGTATCATAGGAGTCAGTTCTATAGCAGAACTTAGAACTCTGATATTTTCTTTCTTTGAAGCAGTATTGTTAAGGGTTCTGAGTGTGGTATTCAGTTCAGGGAGTCTAGTGTTGGTGCAGAAGCTGACGTATCCATACACTAGGTCCCTAAATACTGATTTCCGACTTAGTACCCAAAAACACTTATTGTGTGTGGGGTTTCAAAAGTTTTCTTTAAGTCATATAAAACCAGGTCAGCTCACCAGGTATAATCTTTTGACCATGTCGCATCTGTTCAAGATGCCTCCATGTAGATAGCCTGTTGGAGTTTCGAGAGAGTACCCGATGATGGCCCATTGAGCGAAGAGGCTTTGGTGAAGGGCCCTCTTACTTTTTTTTGCACCCTCAGGTGGTGTACCAGCAACACTACCACCCATTGGGAAGAAGATGACACCGGCTGTTCTAGAAGACAGTGCACGCTGATAGATAGCGTTTCATGAGTTCCAGCAATAGATACGCCTCAGGTTCCGATGCAAGCCCAACTTACAGGCGGCTGAAGATAGGCCTTAGGAGGAATCAAAGAGTTATTGAGAACTTCTACAGCATCGGTAGGATGACATATCGGTAGCTGAGTATTCATTGAGACATGCCGACCATTCCTAGTTCACGATTAATAAGATGCGATCAGTGCTTCAGAGCTCGGACCTTTGAGTATGGTGTGTTTAAGGATATCTGAGCCAGCACTATACCTCTTTGCATTCCTACTTATGTTATGATGTTACAGAGGACCTTTGTGGTTAAATGATCCTTGGCTGAGAGGATATAACCAGTGAAATTTAGTAGTCAGATAATAGTAAATTGGCGCCAGTCTCAAATACTTAGTCATGTAAACTATTTCAGAAAGAGGATGTAATAGGGACAGATGAATCTGTCGGGTAGCAGACGTGAAAGCCGAGTTAGGAGAGCAGCATGTGGAGGTGTACATTTTGACATGTTACAACCACCCACCTTTGTAGTCCCCACCAGGCTCTGGGAGCTGGAGGGTAGAGGAAGATAGCTGCATGCGGTCAAGGAGTGTAACCCAAGGGCTATGGGAATGATTCAAGGTACGGACTGTGTCTACTACTAGCTACCGTATCAATAGACATATGTACCAATCATTTCTTCCTCCAACAAATCTTGTCCCAGCCCTAGAGTTTTCGGTTAAACCATTGACTTGACCCTCACGTATGGAGATACCTTTGGGAGGAGACTTTATAATCACACCTACATCGACGGTGTGATCTAACCCTTGAGGCGATTGTTTCGGTTGGAACCTCTTGGTGGAAGCATCAAGGACATATGATGTTAGTTTGGGTATGGAATGGGAAACCACAGTTCATAAAATGATTGATTGTATTAGGAAAAAATGTTGTGGTTTATCTACAATGTTGAAATGAGGTATTCCTTAGTTGGTGAAAAAGAAAACCCAGGAAGCACAGGTTAATATCATGCATAAGAGGGTGCAGTCGATCACTCTTGAGTTGGCCAACCTTACCCTCGTGGTAGCATGAGTTTTGAGTTTTCAGTTCCTCCAGGACTGTGACTTCGAGATTGTCTGTACTCCTGGGAAGGGGAAACGTTGTTGTAGATGCACTCAGCATGAGGACTGGTATACAGCTTCTAGACGAGCTGATAGAGCAGTTGAATGCCTTACAGATATCCTTTATGGATAGAGATGGGGCAGCCTATCTAAAATAACTTACAGTCACTCCTACATTTCTTCAGCAGAGAAGATGAGGTGTCTTACATCATTACCCTTACTCCTCAGTTGCACCAGGTGCACGACGCCTTCCACGTATTTTAGCTGAGGAGATGCGTGCACGACCCATCCCACATCCTCGATCACGGGGACCTGGATATCGATGACGGGGCGACATTCACGGAGGTTCCAGTGGATATTGAGGATCAACAGGAGCGGGTCCTACGTGGACGATCTATACCTTTGGTGTGTGTTATTTGGAAGCATGAGAACCTCCAAGAGAGCACATGGGAGAGGGAGGCTCAAATTCATTCTCAGTACCCAAATTTGTTCCTTTAGTGTGAGTTGTGGCTTATGGGGACATAAATCCCTGAGGTGGGAGTAATGTAAAGACCCGGAAATTTCAAAGAATTTTTTTTCTTAAATTCTTTTACGATTCCGTTGTTTCTGATGGCGCGCGATTCGAAGGACTGGATTTCCCGGAATGATTAGTAGAAGTTTTGTTAAGCTTAAATTAACGTGTGTGTAGTTTTCCTGAAAATGTGGAATAACACTTAAAAATTTACTGAGATTAAAAATCTGATGCCACAGTTGCACTCAGGATGGCGGGTTTACCCTAGGTGCGACTTATGTTTAGTCGGCCCGGGCCTCCTGTGAGAAATCCCAAAAATGTGTTAACCGTAAATAAAATAATTAAATAAATTATTTTATTTTTTAAATGATTATTACTCACAAACGGTAGCTCAGATTAAAAATCTGAGACCATCGCGGAACTCATGAGGGAATTCTTCATTTAAGTAGATACTAACTTTTTCCAGCACAGGCCACTATAAAAATTTAGTTTATGGCCGCAAATAAAATACTTAAATGACAGTTATTTTATTGTCAAATTCATAACTTATAAACAGTAACTCGGATTGTAAATCAGAGAGTACCGTTGAGTTTGTTGGAGTGCATTTCACCTAGGTAGAGCCTAACCTCGACCGTAGTGGGACGAGGGTGACTGATAATAATTTTCCGAACATTGTTTTGGGTACATTTAGTAAAAATCCATTCGTAATTTCATAACATTTGAACTGGTGCTCAGAATTGAAATCTGAGGGCACCGATGAACTTGCAGCACCGATATTCTCTTAAGGGGACCTTTACCGCAGTTGCCTTTAATCGGGAGGAGAAGTTAATTTTGGGGGATTTATAATAAATAAAATAAAATTGTTGTACACAGTTTTATTTATTTTTGGTGGTTATTTACTACAAGGGGAATATAGAGGTGGGTCCCACACCCACATAACCTCCCATAAGATGATATTGTGATGTGGGTCCCACACGAGAACCTAACCCCTATACATCCCCTAACACTCCCATTAAACCCCTTATTAATTATTATAACTCTCCACCTTCTCCCTTTATTATTTAACACCTACCCTCATTACGGTGGAGCCTCTCCATCTACCTCCCATTAATTTTTCCAACAAAAATGCCTTAATTAGTTCAATTGTCATTTTAATTAATTTGAAATTCATGACAATGTTATATTATGGGAGGGCCTTATCATTATTTTGGTTGGAAAATATTTGTGGGGAGAACTTTGGGAGAACTTAGGAGAGGAGGAGGGTTGTTCATCCAATGAGGAACGTGGAGAACATGAAGAACTATGTTCTCTCCACAAAGAACTTCATCCATTATTATTCCTCCGCATCAAGTGAGAAGACATCACCCGCGAGGAACATCGACTATGCATCCTCCTCAGATGCACCCAACGTCGTCTTCGAATCCTCTTTCCGCAGCACGACGACGTGCAACGTCATATACGAGGTAGGGGATTTAATACTTGTTGATGTCTTACACTTTTCTTTTCCTCTTCTTCGTATTTTAAAAGGATCATTGCGTGGTTTAATTACAATTGATGATCATTCCGTTCCATGAGAGAAGTGTTACCGCACTAAACGTGGAGGGTGTGGGCCAAACCAACATGGCCCGACTACGTCGTCGTTCTCATTGTGTTGTTCTTCGGAAGAATGAATAGGCGACGATGATGAAGGAAACAATGAAAAAACGCCATGCTTCCCATGACCTCCATGAATCGCACTACCCCCGCAGCGCGCCGAGGCTTCCGGCCGAACACCGCTGTGCCCCGCGGCCTCCACGCTTCGTCGCACCCCCGAGCCTCGCGGGGGCACTGCCCGGCCAGCCTGCGTTATGTCAGCGGGATGCTCTACCTACCGTGCCCCCTGACGTGCTGCCCGGCCTGCACGATGCCCCCCGGCGCCACCCGCGGTGCCTTTCCCATGCTGCCGGTGCCCCGCGGTGCCCTGCTCGTGCTCCCCGACGCACATCGGCGCCCCCCGGCGGCCTGCCCACGCTCCCCAAGGCACCTCGGCGCCCCTCGATGGCATGTCACGCTACCTTACGCACTGCCGGGTTTCCCGACGTGCCCCCGCACACTGCCCGGCACCCCGACACCATACTTGAAACCCGCGCGCCCCGCTCAGCGCACCAGCGCCCGGCCGAGTGCACCTGCAGCCTCCCCGTGCCCGCCCGGCATGCCGCTGGCTTCTCGAGCTGAGTTTCCTGAGCCGCGCCCCTCGCGGTGCTAGATAAACTTTCCACTGGCCTTCAGGCCGAGTCGCCCACATGGCGACTTTCGACCCGAATTTTCCACGTTGTCCACTAGGCTGGGCCCTGCGAACTGGGCTGAACAGAACACACTAACCCGCCCAAAAATCCGAGTCAGACCCAGAACGTCAGGTCAGGTCGACCCAGACTAGGCTGACCCAAACTGCGTTGGGCTGAGTTGGTCATACTGGGCCAGACCGGACGCGGGCCCATACCGGTCCCTTTACTTTCTTGGGCCATATATTTGGCACCGGACGTCCGTTTGACGAACCATCAGTAGTGCCGGTATTCTTGGAGCATAAATATCCGTTTGAGTATACCCCACTGGAGATCGCAGTATAGTTGAGTCACAGTTACGTTGGTTCGTACAAAAATCCAACAGGGACCTGTAGACTATAATGCTAGTAACTCACTGACCAGGCGTCCGATTGATGCGCCGTCTATTGCGTTGAGACCCCTATGACATGGCAGTACATTGAGATACTTACACGTGAGAATTCATGACACATGGAGAATGGACCAGTAGCTCATGGAGTGGATCCTAATGGAGACGAGCATACTATGTGTGGAGACCATGTAGCTGTAGAACAGATGACTACCTGACTGATTCTACTCGGAGTGATTCGATTAGACCAGTGGACGGAGAGCCCAGTTTGGTGGTAGACCCACGGAGGACGGAGCATCTGGTTTGGCAGCAGACCCGTGTTACTCGACAGGAGGAGTACCTTTGACGGCTATTAGGGGGAGCACCCGGTTTGGCGGCAGACCCACAGCGGATGGAGCACGTGGTTTGGCAGCAGACCCATAGTACTCGACAGGAGTAGTACCTCAGCAGTCTAAGGTTAGTGAGTAGCACCTCGAAGTCGCAACATGGCCACTGTACAAGACATAGAAGGAGTTCTCTAGCATCCATGGTTTTGATAATAAAAATCCTAGTTTGAGCTGAGTCAATGACCATTGTGTTTTCCTCATGATTGAGATGGGTTACTTGATAACCAAGGTATATGTATGGTCATATAGCTAAGTAATCGTTACCCATTGATTTCATACATTGTGGTTTATCCTTGTTGGATTTTGTGAGACCTTGAGGGTCTCGGGGTCACTACTGTGTATCGTTATACTCACCCCTACACAGGCGATGCCCTCACCTCATTGTGTTGGATGAAGATGACGGACATCACTGACGGAGGCCGAGAGCACCAGGAAGGGATGGTACCAGGAGGTGGACCACTCAACGTGAAATCACAGGGAGTGGACCGATAGACGTTGAGTGCTGAGGAGGACGTTTTTACCTACCCTCCATGTAGGAACTCGGAGGATCATCCAGGAGCTTCTTTCACCATTCATATGTTTGTCTTTTTCAGTTTTACTTTCTTTCAGTTGTAGCAGTACCTTTTTGTTGGGCTTGTATTTCCAGACCCTTTTACTTTTAGTAAACTTTTTATATAGCATTACTTAGTGTTTTCTTCGTCTTGTACTCTGGTTGTGTGTGTTTACGTTTTATAAAGGCAATGCCTTCCCAGTTTTAGGGAATTACACCTTTGGTGCTAGTCTCCAGCCCCTGGCCTATGGAAGGCAGGCTTGGGTATGTCACGATACGGGCCCTGGGGGATGGGTCGTGAAAAAATGGTATCATAGTAGTTGGTTCTACAACAGAACTTATAACTCTGATAATTTATTTCTTTGAAGCAATAGTGTTAAGGGTACTGAGTGTTGTTTTCAGTTCAGGGAGTCTAGTGTTTTTGCGACAGCTGATGTATCTATACACTAGGTCCTTAACTACTAATTTCTGACTTAATACCAGAAAACACTTTTTGTGTGTGTGTTTTCAAAAGTTTTCCTTAAGTCAGCTCAAACCAGGTCAGCTCACCAGGTATAATCTTTTGACCATGTCGCATCTGTTCAGGATTCCTCCATGCAGACAGCCTATTGGAGTTTTGAGAGAGTACCTGATGATGTCCCACCGAGCAACGAGGCTCTAGTGAAGGGCCCTCTTACTTTGTTGGCACCTTCGGGTGGTGTACCAGCAGCAGCACCACCCATTGGACAGCAGATGCCACCAGCCATACTAGCGGACGATGCATGTTGATAGATTGTGTTTCATGAGTTCCAGCAGTAGATACCCCTCAGGTTCTGAGGAAAGCCCGACTTACATGCCGCTGAGGACTGGCCTGAGGAGGTATTTAAGAGTTCTCGAGAACTTCTACAGCATCGGTAGGACGACATGTCGGTAGCTGAGTATTCATTGAGACACACCGACCATTCCTGGTACTCAATGAATACGATATGATCAGTGCTTCAGAACTTGTACCTCTGAGTAAGGTGTGTTTAAGGATGTCTGAGCCAACACTATTCCTCTTTGCATTCCTACTTATGTTAGGATGCTAGAGAGGAACTTTGTGGTTAAATGTTCTGTGGCTGAGCGGATACAACGAGTGAACATTAGTAGTCAGATAGTAGGAAATTGGTGCCAGTCTCAAATACTTAGGCATGTAAACTTTTTTTGAAAGAGAATGTAATAGGGACATATGAATCTATCGGTCAGCAGGCGTGGAATCAGAGCTAAGAGAGCAGCATGTGGTGGTGTACATTTTGACATGTTACAGCCACCCACCTTTGTAGTCCCCACCAGGCTCAGGGAGATGGAGAGTAGAGGAAGATAGCTGCATGCGGTCAAGGAGTGTAACCCATGGGCTCTGGAAATGATTTAAGGTACGGAATATGTCTACTACTAGCTGCCATATCAATTGACATAGGTACCAATAATTTCTTCCTTCCACGAATCCTGTCCCAGACCTAGAGTTTCTGGTTAAACTATTGACTTGACCCTCTAATCTGGAGATAACTTTGTGAGGAGTCTCGATAATCACACTTACACCGATGGTGTGATATGACCCTTGAGGTGAGTGTTTCGGTTGGAACCACTTGGTGGAAGCGTCGAGGCCTTACGATGTTAGTTGGGGTATAGAATGGGAAACCACAGTTCATACACAGATTGAATGTATTCGGAAAATAGGTTGTGGTTTATCTATAATGTTGAGATGAGTTTTTCCTTAGTCAGTGAAAAAGAAAACCCAGGAATCACAGGTTAATCTCATGCATAGGAGGGTGAAATCGATCACTCTTCAGTCGCCCAAACATACCTTTGTGGGAGAAAGAGTTTTGAGTGTTCAGTACCTCCAGGACTATGACTTCGGGATACTCTATACTCCTAGGAAGGGGAAACGTTGTTGCGGATGCGCTCAGTAGGGGGACTGGTATACAGCTTCTAGGAGAGGTGATAAAGCAGTTGGCTGCCTTATAGGTATCCTTTGTGGATTGAGATGGGCAGCCTATCTAAATTCTCTTACAGTCACTCCTCTATTTCTTCAGCAGAGTAGACGGGGTGGCTTTCTGCCTGGCCCATCCTCCTCAGTTGCACCAGGTTCACGATTTCTTCCACGTATCATAGCTGAGGAGATGCATGCATGACCCATCCCACATCATCAACCATGGGGAGATGGATATCGATGATGGGGAAACTTTCTCAGAGGTTCCGGTAAAGATTGAGGATCGGCAGGAGTGAGTCCTACGTGGATGATTGATACCTATGTTGTGCATTTTTTTATAGTATGGGAACCTCCAGGAGAGCACATGGGAGCGGGAGGCTCAATAGAATTCTCAGTACCCTAATTTGTTCCTTTAGTGTGACTTGTGGATTATGGGGACGTAAATCCCTGAGGTAAGGGTAATTTAAAGACCCAGAAATTTCAAAGAATTTTTTTCTTAATTTCTTGGAAATTTTATGAGTCCGCAGTTTCTGACGGCATGCGATTCTGAGGCCTGGATTGCCCGGAATGATTAGTCGAAGTTTTTTTAAGCTTAAATTAACGTGTGTATGCGGTTTTCCTGAAAAAGTGGAATAACACATAAAAGATTACTCCGATAAAAAATATAAGGCCACAGTTGCACTCAGGATGGTGGGTTTACCCTAGGCGCAACTTATGTTTAGTCAGCATGTGCCTCGTGTGAGAAATCCCCAAAATGGCTTAACCAAAAATAAAATTATTAAATAAATTATTTTATTTTTCAAATGATTATTACTCACAAATGGTATCTCGGATTAAAAATCTAAGACCATCGCAGAACTCGTGAGGGAATGCTTCATTTAAGTAGATACTAACTTTTGTCGGTGCGGGACACTTGAAAAAGACAGTTTGTGGCCGAAAATAAAATAATTAAATGAAAATTATTTAACTGTAAAATTTGTAACTTCTAAATAGTAACTCAGATTGAAAATCTGAGAGTACCGTTGGGTTCGTTGAATTACATTTCATTTAGGCAGAGCCTAACCTCGACCACAGTGGGTCGAGGGTGATGGATAATAATTTTCCAAACATTTTTTCGGGTATATTCAGTAAACGTACATTCAGAATTTTATAACTTTTGAACCGGTGCTCAGAAATGAAATCTGAGGGCACCGATGAACTCGTAGCACCAATATTGGATTAAGGGGACCATTACCGTAGTTTCGTTGTCTCAGGAGGAGAAGTTAATTTTAGGGGATTTATAATAAAATAATTAAAATTTTTGTACACAATTTTATTTATTTATGGTGGTTATTTTCTACAAGGGGAAGCTAGAGGTGGGGACCACACCCACATAACCTCCGATGAGTGGATAATGTGAGCTGGGGACCACACGAGAGCCCAACCCCTCAACTTCCCCTTGAACTCCCATGAAACCCCTTATTAATTCTTATAACTCTCCACCATCTCCCTTAATTATTTAACACCATCCCTCACTATAGTGGAGCATCTCCATCTCCCTCCCATTAATGATTCCAACACAAATGCCTTAATAAATTCAATTGTCAATTTGAATTAATTTTAAATACAAGGAAATTTTATATTATGAGAGGGCCTTATTATTATTTTGGAGGACAAATATTTGTGGGGAGAACTTTGGGAGAACTCAGGAGAGGAGGAGGATTGTTAATCCATTGAGGAACATGAAGAACACGAAGAACAATGTTCTCTCCACGAAGAACATAATCTTTTCTTCTTCCTCTAAGTCAAGGGAGAAGTCATCATCCGCGAGGAACATTGACTATGCTTCCTCCTCGGATTCACCTGACGTCATCTTCGAATCCTCTTTCCGCAGCTCGACGACGTGCAACGTCATATATGAGGTAGGGTATTTAATACTCGTTGATGTCTTACACTTTTCATTTCCACTTATTCAGATTTTAAAAGTATTTTTGCGTGGTTTAAAAACAATTGATGATCATTCCTTTCCTTGAGACAATTTTTACCACACTAGACACGGAGGGTGTGGGCCAAACCAACATGGCCCGACTCCTCCGCCGTTCGTGTTGTGTTGTTATTCGGAAGAACGATGAGGTGATGACGACGAATGAAACAACGACAAAGTCCCCACTACCTACGACCTCCACGAATCACGCCACCCCCATGGCGCCCCGAAGCTTCTGGCCGAACACCGCCGCGTCCCTGGGACTCCGTGCACCGCCGCACCCCTGCGCTCCTTCCTGGAGACCTTGTGCACTACCCGCGCCTCGCCGGCACGCTTCTCGGCCTACCCGCGCCTTATCGGTGCCCTGCCTGGCTTGTCGCGCCCATGGCGCTCTGACCGGCCTACCCGGTACACCCCGGCACCCCCCGTGGTGCCCTTCCAGTGCTGTCGGTACCCCGCGGTTCCCTGCCCGCGCATCTGACGCCCTACGGCGCATCCCGATGCAATGCTACGCTGCCCGGTGCCCCGACACCCTTCATGGCACCTGCGCGCCCCGCTCAGCGCACGCACACTCGTCTGGATGCGCCCGCGGCCTGTCCGGGCCCCGCGCATCCTTCCGATGGCTTCTCAGGCCGAGCCGCCCGAGCCGCGCCCCTCGCGGCGCCTGCCGAACCTGCCACTGTCCTTCGGGCTGAGTCGCCGATGTTGCGAATTTCGGCCTGAATTGTCCACATAGTCCGCTGGGCCGAGCCCAACAAATTGGGTCGAACTGAACAGATTGACCTTCCCAACGGGCTGGGTCAGACCCATCATGAGAGTCCTTATTGACCCAGACCAGGTTGATCTAGACTGGGTTGGGCCGAGTCAGTCTGACGGGGTCAGACCAGACCCGGGCCCATACCGCTCCCTTTACTTTCTTAGGCCATATCATTGGCACCAGACGTCCATTTAACGAACTATCAGTGCCACCAGTATTCTTGGAGAATATCCATCCCTTTTAGTATACCCCACTAGAGTTTGTGGTATAGTTGAGTCATGGTTAGGTTGGTTCGTACACGAATCCAACCAGACCCAGGGGACGAAAATACTAATAACTCACAGACCGAGAGTCTGATTGACGCGCCATCTATTGCGTTGAGACCCCTATGATGTGGCAGTACTTTGAGATACTTCCACGTTAGACTTCATGACACGTAGAGTATCGACCTGTAGCTCATGGAGCAGATCCTCATGGATATAAGCATACAGCGTGCAGAGACCTAGTTGTTGTAGACCCAATGACTGCTTGACCGATTTGACTCCGAGTGATTTGATTATCCCAGTGGATGGAGCGCCTTTTTTGGCAGCATAACCATGGAGGACAGAGCGCCTGGTTTGGTAGAAGACCTTCGGTACTCTATAGGAGGAGTACC
The DNA here is from genome assembly GCA_963277665.1 of Viscum album. Classification (NCBI taxonomy): domain Eukaryota; kingdom Viridiplantae; phylum Streptophyta; class Magnoliopsida; order Santalales; family Viscaceae; genus Viscum; species Viscum album. The sequence continues at coordinate 28,842,021 of OY728137.1, read as the reverse complement.
TCTGAAGAATATTAGGGGGAGCGCCCGGTTTGGCGGTAGACCCACAATTGATAGAGCGCCTGGTTTGGCAGTAGACCCACGGTACTCAACAGAAGCAGTACCTAAGCTGTCTAAGGTTAATGAGTAGCGCCTTGATGTCGCGACATGGCCACTGTACTCGACAGAGGTGGAGTTATCTAGAATTCGTGGTCTCGATAATAAAAATCTTGGTTAGAGCTGAGTCAATGACCATTGTATTTTCTTCATGATTGAGATGTGTTACTTGATAACTTAGGTATATATATGGTCATATATCTAAGTAATGGTTATCCATTGATTTCATACTTTTTGGTCTATCCTAGTTGAATTTTGTGAGACATTTAGGATCTCGGGGTCCCTACTGAGTATCGTTATACTCACCCCTGCATGGGATATCCTTGCACCACGTTGTGTTGGATGCAGACGACTGACAACCTTGATAGAGGCCGAGAGCGCCAGGACTGGACGGTACCCTGAGGTGGACCACTCTGCGTGACGACACACAGAGAGGACCGTTAGACATGGAGTGTCGAGGAGGACTTCTGTACTTACCCTTTAGGTAGGAACCTGGAGGACAATCCAGGAGCTTCTTTCACCATTCAGATGCTCGTCTTTTTCCGTTGTACATTCTTTCAGTTGTAGCTGTACCATTTTGTTGGGCTTGTGTTTTTGGCCCCTTGTACTTTCAGCACACTTGTTATATAGCATTACATAGTGTTTACTTCTTCTTGTACTCTGGTTTTGTGTTTCTACTTTTTATAAAGGCAATGCCTTCCCAGTTTTTGGGAATTACACCTTTGGTGCTAGTCGTCAGCCCCGGGCCTATGGAAGGCGGGTTTGGGGTAGTCACGATACGGGCCCCGGGGGACGGGTTGTGAAAAAAATAATCAAGGTATATAAATATAAAAAACATAAATACTGAAATATAAATCATAAAAAACAACAAATAATTATAACATAATGATTTTTTCAAGTCATATAAAACTATGTATGTGATTTTGGCACAATAATATGTATAGAAAATCATATATTATGTCAAGGATCATTTCAAAAACCATAATAACATATTATATGCAGGATATAATGACATAGAATATTTAAATGTTAATTTTTTTCCATAAATAAAGGTGTCTTATATAATATTATATCATTATTATATAGAAAGACAATATATAGAAACAAAAAAACATTAATTATTTTATTAATATTTTAAAATTATTCAACGACTAAACCCATTAATAATAAAAATTTCATAAGGGTTAAAAAAATATAAAGTAGAAAAAATGTAATTGGAAAACATGGATTACCCTGATCAGTTAAAATCTTCCCTCCCATGAACAAAATAAAAGAAAAAAACACAGTCTTAGTAAACCAATAGACATTTTTGAAAACTGATATATAGAACCCGAAGTGAAATTGAGGTGAGTAATGAATGAAGGAATGATTTTTTATTTATAGGAGCTAATGTGACTATTGTCATAGTAATTTGACCCTTGGAATTGTAACCTAATCATTGGGAATAATCACACAACCGTTGAAATAATATTTTTACATAAAAATAACAAAATGTAATAGACTAGTATTTTTCTTCATTAATTCATTTAAATAAAAATATTATAATTTCATAAAAGAAATATCATGAATAATAACTCAAAAAAAATATGAGAAGATTTTAATTAAAATTTATTATATTTTATTTCTTAAAAAATCCTAATTTTTAGATTAAAAATTAAAATGCCATACTTTAGAAAATTATATTGATATAATTAATGTCATTTTTGAAATTATGATATTGAATTTTTCCAAGGGTTATTTTTTTAATTATTATGAAATGCATAAAAATGAATCATTAAAATTCAATTAACTAGTTTTCTATGTAAAAACCTCTACCCTAGTAACTCAATGATTTTTTCTACATTCTTGCATTTCCATATGATAGAATGAATCACAACCTGAAAGACCGAATATTTTAGTAGTCCAAATAATCTTTATACATACATGATTCTCATGTTATAATTAAAAAAAATTAGGATACATTTTTATTCAAAAATATCATTATTCTATCTAGAATATAATTTCATATCATTCACAGTATACTTCATGGATTCCTGGGAAAGGAAACTAAATTTTTAAGTTCTCATATTCTCAATAAGAGTTACATAATTTTGAAGTTGTGATGAGTAAATGAATAATAATAAATATGTAATAATCAATATGGATTGGTAAATATCTAAACATACATATCATTTAATCAATAACATGAATATCAAAATTTGATAAGGCATAATCAATATGCAAAGGTAAATTACATAAAAAACATTCCATTAAATTAATAAATATATAATGAAACAAATATGTAGATAATATCATTGTGAAACGATCATAGAAAATTATAGATGAATAATTAATGAAGGAAAATCTTAATTATTAGATTTTATAATCTCATAAAACACAATACCACTACGGTTAAGACCTTTTACAAGATAGTATTAAATTGATCAGTATGTATACACTAGAAACCAATTTAACTACAGCTATCCAACTAATTCATCTAATGGGACTTCTGATACATCAATGGTATATTTATAATGTTTCCCCACACATATATACATTTCCTACACATTCTTCATATATTGAATGATATATTTAGTTCATAAATCTATATAAATTATCAGTAAATTTCCCTATCATGTTTGGAATACTGATTAATGATAATATCCCTAGTAACCCATATAATTATCAAATATAACATAAATATGTACAAATGATATAGATTTTAATTACTAATTAAATACATGATAAATAATATATATACTTAGGGGAAATTTAATTTCCAATCATAACAAGAATGAAAAAATCGAATGAGAATGTTAATGATTACAAAATTTAATCAAGAAAGTAAATTTCAATACATTTGGTGATAAAAATGATCATAAACCATATTTAGATATAATAAGGATTGAATGAATACAACCTATCCCTATGTTATCCTAATTATAATAAATATTTGTATGTTTTATGATGAATATAAATACCATGAAAATGTCATTAAATGCATTCTCGATGAAAATAATATTTTCTATTCGAAAATATTTTTTAAAAAACAAGAATTTAACAAAATATGTTAAAATTTTTATTCGTCTAAAATAAAATATTAAATATATAATTTATTCTTAAAAACAGTCAATTTTCATAATGTCTTTAAATTTCATCCATGTCATATACATTAAAATAAAGAATCCATTCACTTTTATAGTAAAATATAAATGTGCCTTGATTGGAAACAACATGAATATTACATTCAAAATATTCGTTAGGAATCTAAATATATGTAAAAATTTATTTAAAAAATCTTTTTAATAATATTAGAACATATTGAAAATATATTTATAAAACATGGTTTTAGAAAAAAAATGAATTTTTCACTTAAGAGAGAAATAGAGTCAGATGTTCTTAAACACATTTGAACAAAAAAATTTATCACCAAAGAGGGGAAGATTGGTAATATTTTTTTAAATTTTAATTAATAAATAGAGGAGAATGAACATCAAGGTGTGTATTAGAAAATAATCTAATGATCTCATTCAATGGATTTTCATCCATAAGCAATAAAGATTTAAATGAGATTTTGAAATAAAGTTATATAATGATCTTAATATTGAAGTGATAATTAATCAATTTATTGATTATGTTTATAAAATATAAATACACATAATCAAGTTTAATTATATATTATGATAGTAAAAATTAATTATATATATAATCTTAGAATGTCAAGGACAATGAAGATATAATATAACCCAATGACAAGAAATTGAGCTATGAAATTATTTTCCACTGGGTAATTTTTATGTGAAATAATATTGGATGAAATAAATAAATGCATAACATTAAAATATCCCTCAATGATTTGAAATTGAGATAAAGTCCATTACCTTATGCTTCTTTGTGTATTAACAAGGTTTAACTGGATGTATAATTGTAAAAATAATTCTATTAATTTATAAAAGAATCATATTAATATTTATAATATCATATATTATACTATTAAATCATCATATAACATGTTCGTTAATAATCCTTCATTAATACTGTTGTTTTGTGTGATAACAACATTTTTTCCTCAAGAATGATTAACATGAAAGTTATAGTTATTGATAATATTATATAGTTCTATAATATCGTGAATGAATTTATTGTAATAATTTTATTTTATTTCATTATATACATTTTTATAATCATTATTGAAATTTGAACATGGGGAAAGGATCACATCGCTTCATGGATACGATTGGTCGTACATATGCATGAGGAACATTGTCATTTATTTAATGGGTGAAAGGATAAATAATTGCGTGATATATTAATTTTACACAATCAATATAATGTCATATATATCACATATATTCATGAAATTTTTTAATATTACATTCCATGTAAATCATATGTGAATAATTGACTCACATCACTTCACGCGGTGGTAGTTTGTCGTACACACAAGCAATGTTATCATAATTTAAATTGAATGGAAATTAAGATAGTATATTTGATATTAAAATTAATAAAGTATAATAATATCATATTATATATATATATATTAAATTCATCATCAAATAAAATCTTTAAATGAATTGAAGGAAGATGATTTGCATCAGTTCGTGAGGCAATAGTTGTTTGTACACACGATCAGTGATTTATTTTCCCATTTGATAGAGGAGGAGATCAAAAAGGATAAGAAATTGAAATTTTAGTATTCTGTTATATATTAAAAACTGGTGTTATTATACATGAAATATTAAATAATATTTTAAGTAAGAGGATGAAGAAATAAAATAAAACAATCATTTACGAATGTTTCCTATTCCGTGGATGACCTCTTTATGTTTGGACCAAAATCCATTCTATGATTGATTTATGATTAAAAAAAGGTATATATAATGTTTTAAGGGGGTTTATAAAGTTATTTGGGTATTTATTGGAATACAATCGATTTGATGTTTTAATAGGAGAGGACATGGGGTGGCCTTTTGTAAGTAGGGGAGAGGACACACATGTAATTTTTGAAGAAATTCAATAAAACCAAGGATTTTATCTTGAAAAATGACTAAAAAATGTGTAATTAGATTCACTTGGTGTTTATAAGGTTTAAATATGGATATTAAATGGGTTTTGGATAATTTTTTATGTTATTTTATCCTATATTATTATTGTTTAACCCAAAGAAAATTAATTTTCACCTCATCCGTAATAAATAAATTTTCCCGATTTTACTATTAGAAATGGTCAAAAAAAAATTTTGACTATATTAGATAATATATATTTTACAAACAAAAAATATGGAAAAATTTTCTTCCAATTTTAATTCATATACATGGATGAATCTAATTTAAAATTATACCCCTAGATGTGATGAAAAACCGGATCTCCAAAGAGAGTAATCTCATAAGTGTGGAAGGTTTTATTATCCAAATTAAATATGAAATTGATTCTAATAACATAAATTTAATTCCATATAAATAAATTTAACTAATTCTCATTTATAAAAATTAAAATATAATATATATTTTTAAAAACATCAAATTAAATGGTTTTTTTCCATAAAAATAAGTATTTTCACTATTCATCTAAAAAATAACACTTTTCAGAAAAATTAAAATAAATACAGTAAGATAATTGTGATATGTTGATTTTTAATATGAAATTATATTTATAAAAAAAATTATATTTGGTAAAAATTAATTTTAAATAATGTGTTCAAAGCAAGACTAAACAACCATTTAGAATAATATAGTTTTGCAAAAAATAAATTATTATTTGTTAAAATGATTATTATGTTATTTATAATCAATATATAGCCATAATTTTAATATGTTTTTAATTCCTATTCATACCATCCATCTATATAGTTAGGCTATAATAGTCATATTTTAAATAATAATATTTTAATTGAGTATTGCATATCATTTAAACGTTGTGTTGTGTGTATCACAATCAAGTAGGAGATTGAATTTATTTTAAAATAAATATTTCATAAATTTATGGGGTGGTACGTTCTCTTATAATAATGGTGTTGTGTTTCATATACAATATCACTTATTATAAACCTCTTTCTATGTAATGGGGTGTTATGTTATCCTCACATTTAATAAATTTCATCCTCCTAATTTGAACTTGCACTCAGCAGTCAAGGTATTTCTATTCTAAAATTAAATTTTAAAAACCCAAAAACATTAAAAAAGGTTTTAAAATTTTCCACATAAAATAGGTAAATAAATATATTAACGTCATCTGGAATAAAAAAAAGGTTTCCAAGTAGGAGGACATAGGTTGAAAGTAAAGATATTGACATGAAAAAAGTGTAATGAACAAATAATGACACTAAGTGATAGAGGGTTTTGATCAAATAAATGTCAATGATCATTATAAAGTCAAAAAACAATCCCATAAATCTATAATGAGTCAAAATACTATTTATTCATTAGATATAAGGGTAATATATTAACACTTATATTTCAAGATCCATTACTAAATTTGATCAATTCTTTCCCTATCCATGAAAATAAGGAAATATGCTTACTTGCTATATTTCTATTTCATTATCACAATATCATTTATTTTTTAGGCTTCGATCAATTTTAAGTTCATCCCTTACTCAAAAAAATGAATTTCATGAAATAAAATTTTAGTGCCTAAATCACTGAAATTAATTTTGAAAGGATCTTAAGATCTCTAATAGAGAGACATGCCTTTACTCCAATTTATAAATATTTTCTAAAACCAAAATCATTATCAAAATTAATTAATATCTAATATACAACATTAACTTCATTGGTTCATCACAAATATTAAATGTTCAATTTTTTTTAAAATAGTGACATATTATCCAGAACAGCATGTTGTCCAGTGGTAGGAACTAAACCATTATCATTCATTAGTTGTTTTTTCATGCCCCGTGACCTTTTCATATTCAATGAATATTTACCAATTATACTGGTTGTTCATTTTCAAAAACTATGTTAACATATTTCCAACAACATTCCCAAATTTTGATGACCAAAAATAACTAAAACATCAATAAAAAGATAATCCTAAAAGGATACCAATAACATTAATCTTATGGAAAAAATGTAATGAAATTATTAAACAAAAAACTTATTTATACTAAACCAATAGGTATTCTTCCTATAAATGTTTTCCCAAAATGTCCTTAATCACATTATATTGTAACCATTTTTTTAAAAAAATGGCAATTTATATTTTAAAGTTATGATCAAACATAAACTCATAAACCCATGATGTTATTCAGAACTCATATGTTAATAAATAAAAATATTATTCTAAAATTTAACAATATATTTTTATGCTTTTTGATTCTTATAACAAATCTAACATTTGTAAAAAATTACTTCTGTAATTTGATTCATAAATCCATTACATAAATACATGATCTGTTTTATTTTAACAAAGACCCTTAGTTTTTATAAGGGCTATCCTTTATGATAGGTAATTCACCTAGTTAACTCCCAAGTCCCATACATTTGAGAAAAATAACTATAAATTGATCCCTAGGATTAAATTTATTTCATTCCATTATACTCTTCATCTTTCCTCATAAATTAAATACCATAGGATCTTCATTTCCACATATAAAATATTTTCCTATTCCTTTTAGGAAATTTTATTTTGTGTTTATTTCCACATTCCTAGAATGAACGAAATCAACCCTATATTCTGCCATGGTCTCCAGCACTTGAGATCTTTTTGAACTCATTGCTTGCACTTTTTTTGTTTCATAGAGTTGGTTTAGGTATAGGTTATTAACCATATTTCATGAATAGTAATTATACATTGTCCTGATATCATTCACTTCAATCATCATTCCATTTGGTTGATCATAGTCACCAAATTTTCATTCAAGTTCTATGTTAACCTGGTCCCATCAGTTTCTATCCATTTACTATAACTAAAAAGTATATTCTGAGTAACATAATCATAGTGGGAATCCCATATAATCCTTTTTATGATGTCTAAATCATAAACCTTATTTTTAATCTAATAAACCTTAGTTTTAACATTATTCCTTAATTATCATCATTTATTCAAATATTTCATAAGGGTTTGTAATGAAAATATAAATTATCCAAAGCATATACCCTATGAGTGTCAAACCATTCATGTATTAAGGAACATTAGACTATACTATGTAATAATTTACTGAAGCCCGACACACATTTTTCAATTTTATTACTCCGTGATACACCTGTTCTAGAACAACCTCCATTTTTAGTATCTAGATAGGGTTGTATTTCTTGTAAAACAACATAATATATTCCCTATGAAAAATATAATATTTTTTTCTTTACATATCCTTAGATTCTATTATGGGATTATGATTCTTAATCTATGTTTACCAAAAATATATTTCTCATTGTTTTTCCAAAACATCCACTAATACTAACTATAATATCCTCATCCATAGTAATCCAGATCCGATGACTATATTATTAAATTGTCATAAGATACAATTAATTACATCATGAATGACCGATTAGTTTATTAGTCTTTGTAAACTACATAAAAACATGATTCCCATATTAAATTTGAATAACAAATTACAACATTGAATTTTTGAGAATATCATTATTCCCTCAAACATATCCTTGGATATCATTTAGAGTAAACTTCCCAGATTCCTAGGAATGGAAACCACATAAGGGTGATCTCAAATGCTTAGAAAGAGTTATTTAAAGTGGAAACAATCACGAGTGAATGATGAGTAATTAGTAAGGCCTAATCAATATGGAAAGGTAAATATCTGAACACACCTTCCATTTAATCAATAACATTGATATCAAGTCTAAATAGGGCATAATAAATATGGAAAGGTAAATAAATGAAAAAATATTCCATTTATTCAATAAAATAATAGTGAAATACATCCCAATAAAATATCATTGTAAACATATCATGGTTAATAATAAGTGAATTTTTTAGGAAGGAAATTCGTAACTATTGGACCTCATGATCTTAGGCATTTTGATACCTCAACTCTCAAGAATATTGACAAGATTGTTTAAAATTATGGTCATATATACACTAAATCCCCATTTAACTAAGTTTAGCCAACTAATTTGTCTCATGAGACTTCCCATGCATTGAGGGGTTATCTATAACCATGTCCCAAGTAGCAGGCCAACCTAGATCAACCATACAAGTCCCCCAAGTTATCTAATCATGGAGTGGGGTAAAACAAAGATAAAAAAGTATCATATATAAGGAAAACAAGACATAAAACTAGATTTCAATGTTGAAACAATAATAAGTAAATCCAATCCAAATAGGTTAAATAAGAAAAAAAATACATGTCTGGAACACAATTCCCCTTGTGACCAAAATTCATCTCGAAACTATCCCAAAGAATGCATCAATGTAAAAAGAATCTTTCATGCCACAAAATTCACTTACCTTTGTTTTGTTCCAAAAAAACATGGTAAAAATTTGACTATAGGGATTAGAATTTTGTGTGAAATAGAGACAAGTTAGATACCAAAAAAGATATAAACAAGTTCTAATAATGAGAACGCACACGTCCAATATTTTAAATGAACAGTTTTATAAGTAGTTTTATAAATAAATCCATTTGAAATAATTTTTCACCGAAACCTTGAGTTTTCAAAAATTTCATGATGTGTTTTCCAAACCTAGAAACAATAACGTAGTTATACTAAAATATGAATATACATGTGAGACAATATCTATGAAATAAACTAGCACGTAAATTCCATTTGAAATTAATCTACTTAAGTGCTTGAAAGTCCATTTTTCCATTTCAAATCATGGAAATTCCATTTTTAATGAAAAATAATTTAAATCAAAACCCATTCTATTTTCAATTTCAACACATGTGATTCCATTTCAAATATCAATATGTCAATATGAAGAACATGTAATTCAAGAAAATAGTATAATTGAATAGGTCCACCGACCTCAAGAGCATATAATACTTGACCACCTTTGTCAACAGGGATTAGTAACCACATGATCTTTCATTGGAAGACAAGGAATGGTCATGGACTGAAAATTATTGATAGAAAAAACAATCCAAAATCAATATCTACAAAAAAAGGAACCTCAAAGAAAAACAAAAGGTAATCCAAGAGAAAGGATTACCTAGAGAGACAAAGCACATTACCGTGATGATCAATAATTGGAAAAATAGATACATAAAAAAATACCAAAAAAATATTATGTTTATACCTCTATCTGAGACATAAAATCTACAAGATTGATTGAAGCCTCAAACACTGGTACACAACACCAAGAAATTATCCTCATGGAATTACACTATGTTTAATATTTTACACATCATGAATCCATTCCATTTTATGTTATTCCAAAAATTGTTGCAAATTTTTGGTAAAAAATAAATTTCCAACCTACATAATATGTTACCACTACACGACATATAAAAACTCATGTTTTCAATTTAGATCACAAGATCTGTCTAGAAACTAATACACATCGTGTATCTTCTTAGAGAATAGTAGAAACAACATGTTTATACTAAAAATTCCACAAATGTGTGACCTCACCATAAAAATTACCATCTAAATTCATACCCCACAACATTAACTCCATGAGAAAAGGAAACAAAAATAAAATGTCATAACAGACCTGATAGAAAGGTATCATGGAGTTATAAGATCCCCAACATAAAATTCTTTTGTCCCCAGAAAGAAATATTGATATTAGATCCCCAAAATATTAGTCCAATTATGCATCAACAATGATTCACCCGCCCACATCTCATGGAGAACATGTCCACACTACCACTATACTCAGTATGGAGGAATGATTTTACCACACATTACCTTTTCCTAGAAATAAATATTCTGAATTTTCTTTTTAACCAAACTGGTATCAGGATCCAGAACAACATCCTTCAATCTAATTACATGGGAAGGATCTTTTGTATTCCTCATTAATAGGTAAATGTGAAAAAAAATATTGATTAGATGTCAATAAATATGGTAACATCAACTAATATGACACCCTCCCGAGTTTCTCAATTATTTCAAAAGGTCCCAGAAACCTCAATGCCATCTTACGGTCCATACCCAACTAATGTTGTAACAATCGAGATGAAAACCTGATAAAGACCTGATCCCCATCCTCAAAATCCAGATGTATATATTGATGGTCCTAATAATATCTCTTATAACTCTTTACTGTGATCAAATTCATCTGGATCAACCAAAATAACTATGTAATCTCCTAAACAAAACTCAACTAAATGAAAGGACAACTCTCCAAACTCTACCCAGTACATGGGAGATCTAAATTTCCACCCATAAAAATCCTCAAAGGGATATAACATATTCAAATCCAAATATCTATTATTATAGGAAAAATAAACCAAAGGAAAATTTATGTCCTAAGATCCATGAGATTCAAGCACACAATTCTACAGAATATAATTAAGAGGATGGATATACCTCTCTATATGTCCATTCATATAAGGATGATAAGACATTATCAAATTCAATATGTAATCTATTTCCCCCAAAAAAACATTCATAAATTTGGAGGTGAACCTAGAGTCCATTTTAGAAACAACTATAGAGGGAACCCCATAAATATTTACAATCTATTAGGAAAACATTACCTTAAACTATTCCACAATAATCATTTCATTTATAGTCATGAAATGCGTGAATTTAGTGATTCTATCAATAATAATTAAAGTCACATGTTTTCTAATAGGATTTCATAGTAAACCAATGAATAAATACAAGGAAATATAATCCCATTTCTATATCAGAATGGGTAAAAGATACAACAGACATGAATGTCTCTAGTGTTCCACCTTTACACTTTGACAAGTGAGGCAATGTGATATAAAAACCTCAACTGACTACCTCATCCTAGTCCACTAATATTGACATCTAAAATAATTTTACATCTATATATCCCAAGTGTACGTGAACTAACATGACCAATTTCCACTCTCTAGAAACTCATGTCTCAAGAAAACGAGAACAACCAACCTAATATGGATGCAGAAAGCTCCACAAGGAGATTGAGATAACTCACACAATGTATCCCCACAATTTAGTATTTATCTTAAGCATTGTCTTGGTGTCTTTCATCTAATTAAGATGAACACACTAACTAATTGAGGAGTAAAATTTTATCAAATCCAAGAACACCTTTCCACCATCATCCACCACTCCCATACTCATCTTAATAATCAAATTTATCAGATCCCACTGCTCAACTAATTGCGTCAAAGATTATGTTAGTAATTTTCGTCTAAATGCATTTTCATTCACATTCAATTTATTATGGGTATATATGATATCAAAATAAAAGGTTTTCATACACTTAAACCAACTAATTTGTTTCATTTTAAAATATATTTGAGTGAAAAATAGATTTCAGGATATTGTGAATAGAATATAATATAAGACTCCCTCCAAAGTGATAGTGACCCCTTGTTTTTAGTGCATTCATAATAGCAACAAACTCTAGATCAAGGGTTTGGTAGTTCTCCACAAAAGGTTGTAATTGGCATGATCCATAATTCACAACCCATTTCCCCTACAACAATACACATCCTCAACCCATACCATAGGAATCACAGAAAATATCATTACCCAACCCTAGTTTAGGATGAATCAAAATTAGTATAGAAGCAATCCACAACTTTAACTGCTCAAAACATCTCTAAAACATAACATTCCATTCAATATTGACACTCTTAGTGGTTAAGGTTGTCACCAAATATGTGATCGTCGAGAAGTACCAAAAAACCCATCTATAATAACATTCCAAACCCATTAATCTTTCGATATCAAACATGATTCTAAGATACACCCAAGACATAACATCCTAAACCTTTTCAGGACCAATTGAGATTCCCCCCATAGATATTGCATGCCCCAAAAACATCACTTCTCAGATCCAAAACCCACACATAGAAAGCTTACCATACTGAGGATGTTCCCCCCACTGTTGAAATAATGCTATTTAAAATGGTCTCTATGATCCTCCTCTGTCACAGAGTGCACCAAGACATCATCCACAAACACATCAAAAAATATTCAATGAACATATGAATGATTTAGTTCATCAAATACATGAATAGTATAGGATAACAAGTTAATATCAATGGAGTAACCAGAAACTAGAAATTACCAAATTAAATATAAATCACTTCCTTTGGTATATCATCTTCTAAGACACTCAACTGGTGGTACACATACCATTGGTCCATCGTAGAAAACAAACAATCCCCCCCAAACTGGTCAGTGAGATCATCAATTCTAGGAATCATATACTAATTCCTAATAGACATCTGATTTAACATCCAATAGTAAAAATAAAGTATAATAAATTAATCTTCATTCTTAAAATTGATTATAGTAAAATCGCATAGTGACATGCTAGGATAAATAAATCATTTCACCCTTAAGTAATGGAACTAGAATTTATGTTACACCAACTCATCAGGTGCCCTTTAATAGGATGGCATTAAAATGTGATCATTTTGTTTAATGGGTCAATACTAAACTTGATCCATCTCTACGGACTAAACAATAAAAATATTTCAAAAAGACCATAGGGTATACACAAAAAAACATCATGTTTCCGATCACCCAAGCATGGTTCAAATTTATCATGAATCATTTCGGACAACATGACTAAGATTATACAAGTATGGGGAACAACTGGCCCTACACTTCCCGAAATAGTGTCTCACACAGACTAATAAGCATAATTGAACCATCTGGTAGAAAAGAACTATATGTAATAGAGATAACATTCTACCAAAGAATTTATTCTATAAATCCATTCCATGATGATAATCAAATCATATATGTTAAGATCTAGTACTTAGAATTTCAAATCCACATAAAAGACACCTATCAATACTAGACACATGAGACATTAGAAACCTTGTTTGGACATCTTTCCCAAAGGCATGGAAATATAAAAAAGAATGATATAATATCAGACCACAAACCCAACATGTCAACCAATTTTGAGGATAAAAAATATTGAGTTTCAATTGTATCAAAAAATGTCGGCACAATAATTGATGAAATAAACACCGTACCTATAATAGTATCTATCCTTGTTTTAGATTCTTATAGATCCCACTTAACAACATAAATCCATTTGGACATGGAAACATGGACAACCCTGGTGGCCTTAGAGTGAGTCCCACCACCCTTGGAAGCATCAAAATGAACATTGACTCCCAGGTGAAAGTGGATCCCACCTTTCTTCATTGGTGCACCTTATAACCAAAACACTTCAGATGATAATATCACACAGAGAGTTAAAATTTTATAGGATCCTCTATATACTGTGGCATGGTATGACCACACCCACCATACTGGTATCTAATAACATGTTTCTACCATGTACATCCTAGGAAAATGGTCTTATATAAAATGAACAACTCTAATGATTTCTTTTTTGCCCAAAATAAGCACCATGTCTAACCATTTTACCTATTAATGCTCCTATAATGATTGTCCTTCCAGCTATGTCTATCGAATCAAAAGCATCATTATTCACTTCCTACACAACTTTTGGATGACAGAAAAGAATTATTATTTTCCAAACATCATCCCTCAGTCCCACTGTGAACCTATGATCATTTACGTAATCATTAGTGACAAGCTCCATTTCTAGACACACAAACTTAGCAAAGTTGGTGGAGTAATCTAAAACTGTTCACTCCCCTTGATCCAATGTTAGAAACTACCGGATATTTTCGTCATTTTATGTGTTTGGATAAAACTAATGATTACCTAACTTCTTGAGAGGAACCCAGGTATGAATTTTGTGAAACTTATCTTGCACTGTCGAGTCCCACCATCTTCATCATGGTCCTTTGAGCATATATGTGGAAAAAACACTTGGGAATCCTTAGGAGTCATTAAAAATTTGATGATTCATTCCATTCATTCAAGAAAATCCACTGACTCTTTTAGTCCTTTGTCACTATTGAAGATAGGTTGGTGGTTCTCAGTAAATAACAGGCCATGATTTACAACTGGTGTTGGGTTCTCCGTGACCACTATTCCAATAGTATATATTGTATATATAATCTCTTCAACCACAGAAGAGTCCAATGCAGGATCCTCATGTAGATCATACCACTTGTAATCTCATTTTTTATTAGGAAGACTACTTTTAAGATGTATTTTTTGTTACACAAATGTAAAAAACCAATAATCCATTATCAAATTTTGAAACATTAGACCCAAAAACATGAATCCAAAACCATATATCAAAACAATATGAATTCAATGTAGTTTTGAATCGTATCACAATATAGAAACACGTTTTTAAAAGAATAGGTACATAAAAATATACTCCCCTCAGAGTTTATTCAAATAACCTTAGTCACACCATATACTAAGACATTCCAAATAGGTTATTTAAGTAAAATTTCCATACAATTTATTAAAACTAACCTAAATATTAAATATTGGACATATTGAATATTTATTCAACCACCCATGGAAACTCAAATTAAGTAATATGAGTGATCTTTCCAAACATAATTTCAACACCTACTATCTAAATTCCAATGATGCTACTTTTGTCTACCCAAGATAGTAAAACTACTCAGGTAGTGAAAACACACATTAGGTTGAGTAACCTCCCTTTAATACAAAATTATAACATACCAACCTAGGTCAACTAGAATATGCTCCAAAGATACCCATCATGGGGTGGAGTAAAACAAATATAAAAAAATAAGTGTTGAATATAAGGAAAATAAGTCATACAAACCAAAGTACATAGTAGAAAAATTGATGATTAAATAAATCCAAATAGGTTAAACCTCAATGAAGATATGTTTAGACAATAAGCCTCCATGTTACCAAAATTCACATCCCAAATATCACAAAATCAAACAAAACTATAAAGATATGACTACATTATAAATAATTCATTTCCCTTTTACCGGATATTGAAAACTAGGTATACATCTACCCCAAGTTAGAAGTGGGATGTTAGAAATAAATTAAAGTAGGATACTACCAAAAGATATATACAAGATCATACTATAATAATTCACATGTACTTGATTTAAAAATATTGTTTTACAAGTAGTTTTATAAATAAATCCACATAAATAATTTTTCAAACAATCCTTTAGTTTTCAAAAATAGGATGAAGTTTTTTCAAATGATAGAAAGAATCTGGCAGAGATATTGAAATATAAATATACATGTGATCCAATATTCATGATACAAAATGTAATGTAATAAACAACCATATCCAACATTGAACATAATAGATGGGATTTGGAATATGGTAAATACACAAAAGACACTCAAATGACTAATAGGAAATAATGTTTTATCAAACTAAAATCAAGGCTGGTCACAGACCAACGACATACAGTAGGTTACCTCCTAGTTGTGTCACAAACAATACAACTACCTATGTCTCTATATTGACATACCCAAGTTTCCCACTATAAAATGTTTGAAAATTTATGTTTTAATAACCATTCTCTCATTTATTAAAATAATTTCAAATCCAATACTATCATCTATAGGGTTTGATTGTCCATTATTCGATTCCAAATCAATGAAATTAC
Source organism: Viscum album (assembly GCA_963277665.1). Taxonomy (NCBI): domain Eukaryota; kingdom Viridiplantae; phylum Streptophyta; class Magnoliopsida; order Santalales; family Viscaceae; genus Viscum; species Viscum album. Next base: position 28,825,373 of record OY728137.1, on the reverse strand, counting down.
ATTTTATTGGAAAACCCACTTTAAAACAAGAACCCATGACCTTTTAAATTTCAAAACATGAAATTCCATTTCAAATCTCAATAAATATATATGAACATTAATAAATTAAACAAATTATAATATTTTAATATATCCACCCCCTTAGGAACATAGAAAACCTAATATCCTTTAACAAAATGGATAGGAAACAACTAGATCTACCTTTGGAATACAAAGCACAAAAAAATAATAAAAAGGATTGATAAAACACAATAGAATTACCAATACCTACAAAAAATGTTCGTCAACCAAAAATTAGATGGAATCCAAGAAGAATTCATACTCAACTAGATGAACCGAATATCCCTGTTGATTAATTGCTAAACGAATCAGTCCAAATGGATGGAAGACAACCAAAATTTCATTGGGTAATAGATCTAACTAAGATTAGAAATTAAAATCATAGATCGAAGTATTATACACCCTTATAGAACCATAAAAACTGCACCTCGAGGAATTACATAGTTTAATATTTTACACATCGTGAATCCATTTCATTTTAAGTTACTCCAAAGATAATAATCCCATTTTTTTTTGAAAACCACATTTTATCCTCACACAATGTGTAAAAAATCATGCTCTGAATTCATTTACTGGGATGTGACCAGTAGCCAATAAAAATTATGAAATTACATTAAATTTCATGTAACTATCTTAAAATTGGAGGAAAATACAGTTTCATTATGAAAATCCATCAATCCATGACTTCACCATTACATTTATCCCCCCATTTGAAGGTCAAAAACAAATGCTCAATGAGAAAAGGAACCCAAAAGAAAATGTTAGAACATGCTTGATAGAATGGTAATGGGGATATACAACTAACAAAAAGTTTAACATCCAATTAATACCTCATATATCAATTTATTGATTTAATTCATGAATCAATATACATTATCCAAAATATATCACATAGAGTAAGAAATATAAATTAATAATTAATTATTCTTTAATAGTGTAAGATTCGTAGTAAAATAACATATGTATAAATGATGTATGGTTTATTTAATAAGTATATCCATGATAATTAAATGGATATTTAATGGATATATTTTGTCCAATGATTACAAGAAAATGAATATTTCAAGGGAATGATAATGATTAAAAAAATTAATCACGAAAGTGATTGTAATTACTTTCATAGGTCAAAATGATTATAAACCATGAAAATTAAAATTAAGGATGTTATAAATACAACATATCCCTAGGGAGAATAATAGCAATGATGGTTTAATGTCCTTGATGAATATAAATACCTAAAAAATTTCAATAAAACCATTCTTCAGTAAAATAACCCTTTTTACATAGAAAATATTTTTTGAAAAACTATAATTTGGAAAAATATTTTTAAAATAATATTCATTGAAAATAAAATTTTAAACATATAAATTTATTATTTAAAAAATAGATTGGTCATGAAGGATGTACATTTAATTGATTCCTTACATGGTAAAAATGATTCCTTCCACTTTTTGGTGAAAACCCAGATAGAGTTATTTAGAGAAAATCTGAAATATTACTATCATAACATTTTGTAAAAATTAAAAAAACAGTAAAAATAAATTATTATATCAATTTGGGAATTTTAAAAAAAATTAAAACATTTTTATAAAATTTATTTTGTAAGAATGAGGATTTTCTACTAAAAAGAAGAATAAAGTCCTATTTTCTTGAAAGTAATTTCTTAGTAATTTTAGGTTCCAAATATAGGAAAATTTTAATATTTAATAAAAATATCATGAATATATAATTGAAAAGAGAATAAAACTTGTTTATTATACAATAATAAAATTATTTCCTTCAATGAAAAATCAACTATAAAAATCATGATTAAAATGAGATTGTGAAATAAACACTTACAAGGATCATAACATTGACTGGAGATTTAATGAGTGAATAAATTATGTGTATGAAATGACTATACACACTAAAAGTTTTTATATAAAACATAATAAAGTAAAAATTATATAAAAATGTAATCTTAGAATGTTAAAGAAAACAAAGAAGAAATATAACCCAATTAAATGAAACTGAGTTATTTATTTCATTAACACTTTGAAAATTTTATGCTAAATCCCCTTGGATGATATAATTTAAATGTAAACATAAAATAACTAGAATTATTAATTAATCATGACATTCCATTTCAAATGAGTAGTATATACACCATATAAAATAAATTAGGAGCATAACATTACAATATACCATAATGAATAAAAATTTAGGAAATCCGCATTACCACAAACTTCCTTTTGGTTGATATTTATTTTAAATACTGTAAAATGGTTTTAATAATGCTTTAAATTTATTACAAAAAACATTTTAATATTTATAATATCATTTCTTATCCTTTTATAACATTTTTTCACTGGATTTTTAATATTATTTCATTATTACAATTTTTTTGAGTGATAACTATATTGCTTTCTCCTACATGATTTAATGTGAATGTCTTAGATGTTGATAATTTTATATATTTAAATAATCTCTATAATTATATTAATATTATAAATATTATTTTCATTAGATAAAATTTTAGAATCATTATTGAAATTTGAACATGGATAATGGATCACGTCACTTCATGGAGAGGGTAAGTCGTATGTTTGCACAAGGGATGTTATCATTTCTTTATTAGGTAAAACGGTAAAGAATTGGGTGATATATTAATTTACCATAATAAAAATCATGTCTAATATATCACATATATTCATTAAATATATCCATATTACATTACATGTAATGTTTTAGTGAAAAAATGAATCATATCATTTCATGAGTTGATAGTTCTCCAAACACACGAGCGATGTTTCTAGAATTTTGAAGGCATGGAAATTAAGATGTTATAAATGATATTATAATAAAAAATTTATAAAAATTTCACAAATACTATATATATAAATTAATACAATGAATATATATTATCATTAAATGTAATTATGGAAAACGGTTTACAGAAGTTCATGAGGTTATAGTCCGCCGTACCCAAGATGGTCGACTTCATTTCCCAGTAGATGGAGAAAAAGATTCATAATGGTTATTACACTAACATAATAACATATTATTATATGCTATATACTAATTTTACCAAACCAATAAATTTTATCATCCATATCGGTGCCTGACCCTATCCATGGTAAGGCTCAAAGGGAATTCTTGATCCCCATGGGAGGGCCCAAGTCTCCAGGTATCAATAATAACATATTGCATTGATTTAGCCAAATTCACAAGAATAAATTAACCAATAATATAAAAAAATATATACTAAATATCATAACCAAACAAGGCCTTTAATAATTTCCCATGTTTCAGGTTACACGTTTTAAACAAGAACCCAAAAGATCCACCATAAAAAGAAAGACAAAAAAACAAACTAAAACCCCACCACACAGAAAGAGGAGCATCGCCCTCAAGCCACCTCCACAACACCGCACCAAGAAGGACCACTATAAACCCAAACCAACATATCTAAAAGTTTCACCCATACCCATTTCAAACAGTACCAAGTCAACATAAAACCAAGGGTGTATGTAGGGTGTGATCCAAATCCCTGTAGGATTCCACCCAACAAGGATTCCATGATATAAATAGTAAAAGATAAATAACATTCAAGATTTATAAATTAAATAAATACTAGGGAAATTTTTTAATAAAGTAATGGTTTAAGGAAAACCACATTAAATTAATCATCCTTTCTTTTGTTATACCCAACAAGTCATATTGTATGCTGATGGTAAATATGATATTGAAAAATATTACTAGTTATGGGAGAGACTGTCTAGGAACTAGATTGAAATTGGGTAATAAAACGTCTCATATTTGTAAAATTTGGAATAGAAACCACAAACATCAATATTCTCACGCATGATGCACTTGAAGGGGACACCCCAATGGCCATGTGGTCTCCAATCATCGTCCATGTTCAGTTAGAATTTTCATTGTCAACCCTGCTAAGTAAAACTGGGCCAAAGCCACTTATGTATCACTGGGAAACTAGTTCTAGTACTCCAACCTAGTTACCTGAGCTTCCCTTTAGTGCTCATAAAATTTTCTCATGCCACACGATAGGCCACATTCACACACACAAGCTAAACAAGTCACTACACACACTAAATACCACCATTTTCATAACAAAATATTATTTTAAAATCAAATTCACACTAAAACATTATAAAAACATTGTAATATTCCTTTTCACAATCTAATAAATAATTTAAATAATTTAAAACCCCATTTAAGGAGCATAACAAACCTTTTCTTTAAAAATTCCCCAAATTTCTCATGAAAAAAGCCATTTTGAAACCAAATGCTTAAACCATAATTTTGAAAACAAATTTATCACCCCAAATATAATTCATAATCCATTCCCAAGTACAAAATAAAAATTAATAAATTTATTAGACAATATTTAAGCGCAGAATCACCTACAATGGGAGTAGAAATTCCCAAAATAAGGTTTGAAACTCTAACTGCACCTCAACTGCACCACATGGAAGAAAGATTGAACCCTAAACAGGAAGATAGAACCCAAATGGTCATGATAAAACCCCCAAAAATAGATCCCTAGCTACTGGAGAAAAGTAACCACAATATAAATTTCAGAAAACCCATGAATAAGGGGAAAAGACAGAAGAATCAGACTTAGTTCGTGAATCAATGATGATCCAACCAAATTTGGCCCAAAATCGAATCCTCAAGGGATAATTATGGAGATTATGTTGCTACTAGGGTGGATAATCTCTCGTGGAGTGAGATATGAGGGTTTGGTGGTTTATTTTGAAATTTAGAAAAGGGTAAAATCAATATTTTATTGATCTAGAATGGCCACAAGGTTTTCCCACACATTTTTCCAAACCATGAGGAAACCATGAGGTAGCCACTATCTCCCTAGGATATGCTACATGGTTAGTCTGCACGGTTCAAAAAACCATTCTACCCCTAAGTGGTTTCCCACTTTCAAAAAACCACCAAAGGCTGCATGGATACCTCGAATAGGACACTAAGTTTTTCAGATCGTGTGCCAACTATGAACCTCAAGATGTTTACCCCAAAACATTAATTGTTCTTTAAAAACTAAAGGTAAAACCGAAGGAAAAAAATATATATTGAAAATTAATAGAAAAATATCTCAATGAAAATCACAAATGTGAAAATTCCCCCCACCATGAAAACATTCTATCCCTAGAATGTTGACTCAAATCTTGGTCAGAAAATAATAAAATATACTCTTACTCAACCCATGATTTTCAGTACAAAGCCACATGTGCATCATGACCATACTGCCAAAGGATATGGACCGATGAGCTAGAATTCTCAGGAAACACCTTCTCTTGGTAATCCACTATCCACAATGTCCGTTCAAACATTGAAAAATCTGGCTCTAACTATAGATCTTCCCAATTCAACACATGATATGGGTCCGGATAATACATCTTCAACTGGGATATGTGGAACACATCATGGATTATGTCAACTCAAAACGCCAAGCTAATATATATGCCACCATGCCAATTTTAACAATGATTTCAAAATGTTTGATATGCCTCGACAATAGTTTTCCAAGCTTTCCCAGTTAGTGATGAACCAAATGTAGTTCCACATTCAAGAACACTTGGTCACCCCAGAAAAAATCAATATGTCAATACCTCTGGTCTTCATAAGATTTGGGGTCACTATAGTCTATCAATAACCACTTCCTGATTAACATTACATTTTCAGATGTCACTTGAACCAGGATTGATCACAAAAGTGAGGTATCACCTACCACATCCCAACATAAAAGAGATCGAAGGGCTGACCATAAAGCACCTCAAATGGATCCATACAAATTAATGATTGGTAATTATTATTATTATCAAATTTTACCAACTCCAAATTGATATTCCTTTATCCTATGAAATCTAAAACACATGCACAAAGAATATCCACTGGAATTTGATTTTCCTACTCCGTTTGTCCATCTATTTGAGGTTGGTTGGCAGTTATCATCATAAGGTGAAACCCCAATGCCTTTTGAAGGACTTCATAGAACTGAGAGGTAAAACACATGTATCTATCTAAAACAATTTCTAATGAAACACCACGGAGGATTACCACATTTAGAACATAAAATCATCCAAGTTCATACACTTTAGATGAATCTCTATTTAGAATGAAGTGTGATGATTTGATCCAATGGTCTATTACCACCAAATTGTCATTCCTCCCCTATGGGGTAGAATACAAGACAATAATGAAATCCATGTAACCACATCCCACTTCCAGGTAGGAATTGGTGATGGAAAAAAGAAAACCAGAGGGATCTTGATGTTATGCCTTTATCTTCTAACATACATAGAACCATGAAATAAAATTATCCATATCCCACCTCATGCATTGCCACCAATACTGTCAAAAATCATCATAGTAAATTTCGGTAGTTCCAAGTTGAACGACCTGCTGATATTGGTTCCAATCTTCTGTAACCACCTTAATCAATTTAATTGACATAAAAAAAGAGCCCTTAAAGAAAAATATTCTCTTGGGAGACAAAGAACAATTACAAGATGTATTCCCACCAAGAAGGATCTATTAAGACTATTATCACACCTCATCACAAGGTTGATCCCACTGAATTAACTCCAAAAAAGATGGATCCAACTACACACTTTCCAATAACACACCTCTACTATGGTTTTTGTCATCCAAATGCATCAATGAAAACTACCATAAAATTCCAGTTGTCACTGGATTTCCTCAAAGGCCTTAATGGTAATTTTCGACTCACGTTGATATCCACTACATTACCCTTTCCCAGGGTATAAATGATGTCAATGTTAAACCCCTATAGATACTCAATCCAATGAATTTGGCTTAAATTGAAATCCTTTTGGGAGAAGATGAAAACAAGGCTCTTATGATTAGAATAGACTACAAATTTCTCCCCAAAAAGGAAGTGATTACTTGTCTTGAACACATGAATAATTGCTAAAAAATCTAGGTTATGGGTTAGGTAATTATATCACTATTAGAAAATGATGCTACTGTCATAGACCTATAGCCATTATTTTAAAACTATGGCTATAGGTGGCAATAGACATGGTTTTGTGGCTTATAGGCATGGTTTTAAATCCATGTCTATATGCTGGTTTTCTGTGGCCTATTTCTACAGTTTTGAATAATATGGCTATAAGTTGTGGATATAGCCATGGTGCAATTCCCTGTAGCCATGGTTTAAAAACCAGGGCTATATGCCTTATTTTTTGATCTCCAATTTCCACGGCTTTCCAAAACCATGGTAATAGGGTTCTCGTGCTTCCACGGGAAAAACATTTACCGCCAAAAATTTGGTGGGAAGACCTACCACCACGGTTTTGAGGCTACTCCCATGGTTTTTATTAATATATATATAAATATATCATAACATATATATATATACCTGAAGATTCAGGTGGTGTAGTGGTAAGTAACATGTCTTGTAAATGGGAGGTATAGGGATCGAAACTCACCAGATGCATTTTGTATTCAGGCTATTGCCACAGTTTTCCAAGGCTATAACCACGGTTAAAACCGTGGAAATAGGCCAATCCTCACAGAGGCCAGTTTGGAGGCCTAGTTCCACAATTTTCTAAGTAGTGGAAATAGGCAGCTATTTCATTGGGTTAAACTGTGGCATTAGGTTGGGACCTATGGCCACGGCGATAGTGGCCATGGTTGGAAAAAATCATGGTCGTAGGCTATAACCACATTTTTGGACCTATTGTCGTGGTTTTGAACCATGGAAATAGGCTATATTCGAGTTTTGTATTCATGTAGCTAGAGTTGGAAAGAACCAAATGCCGCCACATGATCATCTTTCACATGCACACACCCGAGACCGATACCTGAAAAATATCAATAGACCACGTACCCTTCCAAATTCTAGAAAGATTAACATGGGTGTATTCTTCATCTAGCAGTTGTGTTCTTAAAATGATTACTCGCAACTTGGGATAAATTCAAACTTCACCACTTTTTGGTTGAGTGAGTTCATTGATGAAGCAAAATGAGAGAAATAATGAATGAACTCCATGTAATGACTTTCCAAGATCATAATGCTCGTAATATCTTACACATTCATAAGATTCCCCCATGAATTAACAATATTTATCTTCTTGGGGTTCATTGAAACACCTTGCTCTAAAATAACATGTCCTGAAAACTTCACATCCCACAACTAGACGACGCACTTTAATATTTTTTCTTAAAGGAGATGCTTCCACAAAGTGCATCATACGATACGCAAATGATGCTACTGCTCATACTTGGATTAAGAATATTATAGTATGTCATCCAAGAATACCACAATGAAGGGATTGAGATACCAGTGGAAAAACCTATTCCTAAGCACTATAAATACCACTATATAATTTTTCAATCCAGAAGGAAAGATGAAATGCTCGAAGTGGTCGTACCTACTTTGGAAAGATGCTTTTGGGATATCCACCTCTCTTACCCAAACCTGGCGGTATCCCTACAGAAATTATATCTTGGTAAACCATATTTACCCTTCATATGATCAAAAAAAGTATTGAATTCATGGAAAAGGATACATGTTCATGATGGATACCTTATTCCACTTCCTGTAATCAATGCACAATTGGAGAGATCATTTGACCTTCTTCTTGAATAAGACTGGGGTAGCCTAAGAAGAGATTCTCAGGAAAATGAAACCTTTGGATGACTTGTCATCCATCTGTATCATTAATTCCCTCAGCTTGGTGGGGTCCATGTGATATGCGGTAAGAGATATAAGTTTTGTTCCTAGTGCCAAACAAATTGAGAACTACATGCCACGCTCTGAGGGTAAACTCGAAAAATCATCCAGGAATACCTCTAGGAACTCATCCACTACCAGAGGAAATCCACCCTCAAGAGAACCACCGTTATCCTTCTGCATGAGCGATGACTAATGGAGAACAATATTCCCCAACTCCTGGATTGGATGTCAAGCATGACCGGACCAAGGATCTCATTCCACAAGAAAAACCAATGGACTCCCATCTGGAGCCAGGAAACTCACCCACCACCTATAACAATCGATATATGATTGGAAGAACACTGGATAATCCATGTAAAGTATTACTTCTAAAAGTTCCATATCTATGACCATGAAATCCCATTGTATATTCACCCTTGACACAAATAGTGAAAAATACAAGAACCTGAGACCCTACCCCTTCTTCTTACCCATCATCATCATAAAATCCATTGAAAAAGTCATCATCTCAGTTGGTAAGTCCAGTATAATCACAATATGAGAATATATAAATGAAATAGATGCAATGGTATAATTAAAGACTATAGATATTGATGATTCAATCATAATGGTATCTCGAATAGTTGAGAGCGCTACACCATGTCCCACTGTTTCTTGATCTATAGCATGATGATGCCTAGTCACTGCCTAAGAATGATTATTCTCTTGAAGCTCTTCCCTAAACTAGATCTACCCAAAATATAATCTAGTCCAACCTCCGTGTCGACCGCATAGATATCCTTACATATTATATGGTTCTGACAGTTCTAACATCCCCATGGGAGCTACAGATGTTACTGCACTATGATATGGGCACATTGTCTAGAACAAATGCTGACAATGTACCATAAATCCACATAGATGATAGGTATTGGGAGGAGTTGGAAATACAGGCTGAATATCCCCTACCATTCCTCACTGATGGAACACAACATAAAAAACATAGAAAGAAATGGATGAATTCTTCCGGGATGGATTGCCTGAGATACCACCTCCCTTCTTCCCATGTCCATCACGCTTCGTCTTTTTCTCTCATGAACTGACACTTCTCATCATGGTCATAGCTCTAGAGGGGTCTGACCTTCCCTTACAATCAATCTCTTCAATACAATATCATTAAACCTCTTCACCAGATGCTTCTTCTTTAATTGAAAGACCTGGGTATAGATCTCTATATGAAATACCTTTTCAAACCATAGAGCATACATCATCACATTATAGTTTATTTCATGGGTATATTGAACTTGCTCAAAAAAGTGATTGGAATACTCTATTACTGACTTGTCACCCTGAAAAAGATCTATAATCTCACGAGATCTCACATATGGGAAGAGCCCATGGAAATATTGGTCATTATAGATTTCCTTGAAGTCCTTCCATCTCATCCACTCATGCCTCTTAGCCGGGATCAATGAGTCCCACCACATCTGACTAGGACCTTCTATAAGAAACAAATCACACATCACCCTGACCTCTATATGACTATCCAGGAACTCAAACATATACTCTATCTTTTCAATATCTTCCTCCAATTATTCATTTTCTGAGATACCTAATATGGAAAGAAGAAAATTCATGGGGAACTCGTGGGATTTGTCCTTCCACTGTCTAGTTTCATCATCTCTAACTGGATCCTGTGACAAACCTGTTCCCTAAACCTAAGATAGAACAACATGAACCACAACATCAAACAACATCTAATCAAGTGGTTAGGGAGAACTCTCTTCAAATTCATCTTGAGGTTGCAGGGTAATTATATAGGGATTCATGTTTTTATAAAAATAAACTGCCACATGAGAAAATAATTAATATAAAAAGATTGAAAAATTTCAGAAATAAGCACTAGACTAATGAATCAAATATTATAAGGAAAAAAATGAGAAAACCACTTCACCCTAACCCGATGTCTACATATATTCTACAGCTAGAACGTCCAACCTGGAGCAGATTTAAAAAAAATAATGGGATACCTTAGTGACTCAAGATATTTCATTAGGTGTGTTGGCCAAGAACCCAACTCACAACCAGATCTCTATACCCCGATAATCCTAGCTCCTGTCTATCTAGACTCATTCTAAATAACATAACCAAATGAGAAACCTATTTTGATACCATTTTTACACAAACTAGGTGAGGTCATCATGTAGATTGGAGCCTGACCCTGTCCATGTCATGACCAGAAGGGAGTTCCTAATCCCCATGGGCGGGATGAAGTGCCCAGGTATCAATAATAACATGTAGGAACAATTTACTCTAATTTAAAATCAAAAAATAACCAACAATATAAATAAATAGAAACTAAAAAATCGTAACCATTCATGTCATTAATTGTTTTCTAGATTTCAATTTACTAGTTTTAAATTAAAACCCAAAAGATCTACTAAAAAATAAGGATGAGAATCCAACTCAAAATCCACCACATGGCAAGAGGAGCATCACCCTCAAGCCACCTCCACAACACTGCACCAAGAAGAACTACTAGAAAACTGAATTTACATCTCTAAAATTATTACACATAAATGTGCCAATCATTACCATGACTACATACCCCCATGTAATTAAGTTGGTTTTGTTCCTAGGCCCAGTAGGTCTCCACCCATTAAGGTTTCCATGCTATAATCATAAATGATAATAAATTTCTATTTTTATAAATAAAATAAATTCTAGGAATAGTTTTATGGAAGTGAAATTTTAAATAAAACAACATTAAATGAAACAAACATGATTTGGAAATAACCATAAAGTCATACTGTATGCTGATGGTAAATTTGATATAGAAAAATAAAACTAGTGACATGATAGAACATCGTGGAACTAGAATGAAATGGGATAATAGAACCTCATATATCTATGAAACGTTTCTTAGAAACAACGACCTTTAGAATTATCATGCCTGAGCCATTAGGAGGAGACAACTAAATGTCTTAGTGGTCTCTAATCATCATCCAAGCATTGTTAGAGTTGTCATAGTCAATCCCACCACTTTAAACTAGGTTGAATTTTGTTCCATATCACAAGAAAACCAGTTCTAGTCGTCCCTCCTAATCACCTGGGCTTCCCTTTAGTGGTCATAAATGTTTCTCAATCCACATAATATTCCACATTCAAACGCACAATTTAAATAAGTAACTACACACACCAAATACCACTATTTTATTACCTAAATCCAGTTTTATAATAAATCCCACACCAAATAATTCTCGAAGCATAGTTTAGATCCTCTACATAACTTAATAAATCATTTAAATAATTTATAAAACCATTTCCAAAATCATAACAATACTTTTCTTAAAAAATGCACCTATTTTTACATGAAAAGGCCATTTTGAAACCAAATGAAAAATCTATAATTTTGAAAACGACTTTTCACCCCACATATAATTCCTAAATCTTAAGCATATTAAATTTATCAAACAATTCTTAAGCATGGAATCACCTACCATGGGTGTAGAAATCCATATAATCTGGTGAAAAACTCTATCTTCTCCACAAATACACCACAAAGAAGGAATATTGGATCCTAAACATAAATATCGAACCAAAAAGGTCAATATTGAACTGCATAAAATGTAACCCTAGTCGATAGAGAAATGGAATCCCAAGATAAAGGAAATGAAACCCTAGAATAGGGGAAGAAAACAAGGTGAAGAAGACTTAGTTGATGAATTGATGAATAAACACCCAAATCAAGCCCAAAATCAAAGCTCCAATAGAGGAGGAAGTAGAGGAAGGTGTGCCTAGGGAGGAGAATCTCAAGTGGGTTTAAAAATGGGTGTTTAGGGTTTTATTTTGAAGTATGATTAAAGGGTAATGTCAAAATTTTAATGATCTAGATAAGAAAAGAGGTTATCCCGCACGGTATGTCAACCCATGTTGTAACCGTGCAGTAGCCACTGTCTCCCCAGGTTATACCACATAGTTAGTTCGTATGGAATAAAAACCATGTGGAAACTGTGTGGATCCCAGGGCCTAAAAACACCCCAGGTCACATGGTTACCTGGTCTTGGTCGTACGGTTAGTCAGACTATTCTCCAATTGTGCACCTCAAGTAGTTTACACACAAAAAATCCATTGGTCCTCCAAAACTCAAGGGTAAACCAAATGGAAAATGGTTAAATTAAAATAAAAATAAAAATACCTCATATGAATCCATGAATGTGAAAGTAGTGTTATACAAGTATTATTGAATAATATTTTAATGAGGTGGAAGAATTAATAAAATAAAAACAGCCGTTTAAGAATGTAACATCTTCTTTGGATGGCCTCATTAGGTTTTCACAAAGAACATTCCTAAGATGTATTTATTTTCAAAAAATTGATATAGAATGTTTTTAGTTATGTATAATATTTATTTTGGATGGTATTTTCTGAACCAAATGGCTTTGAAAGTGTAAAAAGGGGAGGAGAGAGATGGCCTTTTATAAGTGTAGGAGATAAAACACATAGAATTTTTGTAAATAATAAATTACTCCCCTGGTTTTAACATACAAATAGTCATTATTGACAGTTATAGGTTATATAGTCTATAAATGTTAGTAAAATGAGTGTTTACACGTTTTTAGGCCATTTTATCCATTATTTATTTATTTTCATCCCCTAGTAAATAGTAGTAACCATATCCACAATAATTAATATTTACTTCTTTTATTAGTCATAATGGTAAATTATTATGTTGAAAATATTGTAATATAAATTATGACTATTAAAAATTTAGAATCTATTCTTCATAATTAAATTCACAGAAGTGAAATAATCCAATTTACAATTATACCTACCAATGTGATGAAAAAGTGTGTTTTCAAAGAGAACATTGTTATATGTGTAGAAGATTTTAATATCAAAATTCTATGTAAAATTGATTCAATAATAAAATTTTATTGATTATAATATAAATAAAAAAATTATAATTTAAGAAAAATAAAATATAATTTAGCTCTATAAATTATATAATAGAAAATTATTTTTTGATAAAATTCCATATTTTGACTATTTATCAAAAAATTGACCATTTCAAAAAAAATTACCAAAAAATCTCCCTTATATATATTTAATATGATGATAAAAAATTGAAGTTATTTTTATTAAATACTTTTAATGAAAATTGAAAATTAATGTTATATTTTGCATGAAAATAAAGTCTAAAATTCATTTAAGAAAAATTCAGTTTCTCATAAAATGTTAATTTTTTCATTCAACTGTTTATTATTTTATTTCTAATAAATTGATAACCATAATTTTCATAAATTATGTATTCCTATTCAAACCCTACAATATATTTTTTGGTTTCAAATACAAAAATTTCTAAAAAATAAATTATATTTTAATAGGATACTGTGTTTAATTGAAACATGGTGTTATTCATCACATGCTTTCAAGGATGTTGAATATATTTAAAAAATATTTATCATAAATTATTTAGGAATAAAAGTATACTGTAATATTTTTGTTTATTGTAATATATTCTATAAAATATTATGTACCTCTTTGTGTATCTCTTTGTGTTAGAATATGAACCTAAAAATTACATTACAGTATTTATATTAAAAAATAATCCCTTTAAAAAATTCTTGGGTTTCCAGATTAATTTTTAAAAAAATTGCTAAATTCAAATTATTAAGGGTTAATCGTCCTAAAAATTTTATATTTTATTTATAATTGATTCAATATGTCAAAAATATCACTATTACAAGGCTTACCGTTGATGTATTTTTTATTCAATATTTTATTATAAAATACCCTTCTCCTCCAGTATAAATACACTATCTCCCTGCCCTTGGAAACCCACTCATCCAACACATTACAAATACAAATATCTGTCCATATAATCTATCATATTACTATAATAATCTATGTGTATTTTTATAGTAATATAACATCAATCATAAATTGATTCTTTTAACATACTAGGGAAGAAACACCCAGAAGAGGGTATATTTTTGTCAACTATTCTTTGTGTCTTCCTCATCACTTCCTCTATATATTTATCCATTTGAATAAAAATCATAAAAGAATAGTTATATAGTATGTTAAATTTATATTAACAAATTTAAACTACTGTATAAATTATATTTTTGAATTATTTATATTTTAAACCTGTCTTCCTACTCATTTAGAAAATGTTCTTAATAACGGCCAGTTAACCACCAAGGAGGACATCTAAAAATTATTACATATCACCACCAATATAGATGGTTATACCAAATTATTTATAATATACAATTTTATAAATAAATTCATTTCATTCATTTAGAATTAATTCTACTTATGTAACGATTACATTTAATAAAATAGTGAAATCAATGAAAAACATGAAATTTGTAAGGAAATCATGACATCAAAATTTATTCCCTTTAACCAAGGAAAATAATAAATATAATAAAATAAATAAAATTTATAAATATTAGATGGAATTATAATAATTCACTAATATATATTTTTTATAAATTGATTTTTATTATTGAATAGGTGGAAAAGTGACGAAATAAATCGTAATTTAAGGTAAGGTATTATCAAGCGTGACTCTATATCTTTTGGTTATCCATATATCTCATCATTTTTAGTAGGGGTATTAAATTAATATTCATTAAATATTCTATCAATATTATTTATTTTTATTTTAGGGATATACATGTTTTCTTCCTTTTCAAAATGATTTTTAATCCAAATACAAAAACAAAGATCCAAAAATCTTTTCATTCCAAAGCACATCCTTGACTCATCTTGAGTTGTTTATTCTTCACTAAAAATAAGGATGTTTATGTTTTATATGTTTTCACCTATTAATTTGAGATTAAAAATTTTTAATAATTAATGGATCATTTATTTAATCCCCATGAAACTCATTCATTTCCATGCGCTATTGCATGACTATGATTGTTATACATTCTATCTTGCATGCTTTATTATGATCTTTTATGATGTGATGGGTGGAAATTGAATTATATGAACCTATAATGAATTAGTTAATGTGATATATATAATGAGATCATGTACAATATTAATGGATATGATTCTATATTTTGTGCATAATGATTAAGATATGATTAATGTACTTATGTTATGCATAAACATTATTCCATAATTGGTCACAAATATGTGTGATATTTGACCACTATGACATGATGTTTCTTTTTTATCAATATTACATATTATATGAAATTATAAAACCTTTCCCTCATGATTATGATGAAGATACTATGATTTTGATATGATGAATATTATTATTCTCACCCATGTATTATTGATTCATGACACTTATACCTCCTCTTACTAGGTTTTTCACTCACCCCATTTTTTGATGTATATTCTAAAATGACTACTTGTAAAAAGGATAAAAAAAATATTAGAATGATAAATAATAAAAATTTAAATAAATGTTTATTTTTATTATGTACATTTATAATATGATCCAAATATTTCGAAGACACGTTACTGTTGGATCATACAGTTCTAACACTATTATATTGTTTATATTATTTATGATGTAGAGGTTAGGTAAGAACAAATTGGTTCTCTATATTTAGTATCATATCATGGTTTATTTAATTTTATAATAAGGATTTGAAAAAATTGGTGAAACTATAATTGTTTGTCTATTTATAGGTAAACAACCTAGACTAATTGTTTATTAAATAAGATAAATATAGGGATCCCATAATTCATGAATTTATAATTAATCTACTCATAAGAATAAATTATTTATTCAAGCCTGGATGACTTATATTTTTTTCAAACATTTTTTATTTTAGAAAATTTAGTAAACAAAGATAATTAGGCCAAAACCCATGTGAGGGATAATGAAATGATTTTCTGAATGACATCCCAAATAATATCGGAGGATGAATTCAAAAAAAGTTTGTTGATTCTTACCACACTATATCTAGATAAGTAAAATAAGTTGAACTACATGAAATTACATCCTACACCCAAGAATGAACAGCCAGATTTTTATTCATATATGTTGAAACAATCACCAATATTTATTTGATATTTTGACACACTTTTCAATGAATACAGGGTAAACACAATGTAGAAAATATTTTCTAGGAATTAATATTATAAGAAGGATAATGTTAATATGTTTGTCTACCATTAAAATGGAGTAGATGATAAATGGTGTGAATTGTTAAATAACACCAATATAGATGATGGAATAGAAGAGATGAAGTGGAAAGGATTTAAGAAAAATATTTCTTATTATATAATTCAGTCAAACCCTCTGAATAAATATTGAGAGATAATTATGAGAGAATAATAAAAAGGAGTGTGAATTGGACATTGATTATAAAGAATACACCAAAATCCTTTCAAGATACACAATATGACTTTTTTTCTCAGTAATGATAAAAAATAGATAGATTATTTCATGTTTTAAAACCACACCAACAAAAGGCTCTAGCCATCCATGGATTTGGGAATTACAAAGTGGTAGGTTAATGTTATCTCGACATATATATAAAGTTTGGTTAATATTCAGATAGTTATGGATATAATAAGGGAATAAAGTAATTTCAAGCAGGTTGGTCAAATTAAAAAATAGGAAAGAGGATCCAACCACACACATTTCCAAAAAGAGGGAAGAAGCATCCTGGAAATTTCCACAATGTGGTAGGGAAATGCTTCAACTGTGGGAGAGAATGACACCATGATCCTAAATATCAATGAGAAATGAAGAATCCACCCAATATAGAGTAGTTATGGAAGGAACCTCCTAATAAACAACCCATGGTTCAATGCTTTAGATGTAGATAAAAAGGGTACTACGTATTCTAGTGAAAAAAACCGCATTTCCTTAAGGGTAATCAACATCCATGACCAACAAATCTAAAGGATCAATTAAATGCTTATTCCATCACTAATGATGAAGTGAATCATAAAAATGATGTCATACAGGGATATCTTTCTTTTCACTAAAAAATGTGAGAATAATTATTTGATTTTGGATATACATATTTGTATATATCTTGTATGTTTTATGGAACTATTGAATCAAAGCCCTGATCCCATTGATGTAGTGATATGCATACCTCTGAATGGCCAGAAGACATTTTTTTATTTTATTATAGATAATCTCCCTTTTAAGGGTTGAACGGGAACCCATACATGACCCGTAGGCCCAAGGCACAAGGCCCGACATGACCCGCAATACATGACCCGAATGCCCAGAGGCATACCATTCCCATACATGACCCGTATGCCCAACCCACTAGAACTGCCCCTCCCCAGCATCTTGCATCATTGATCAGCTTATCTCCCCACCTTGCATTGATGATCGAATAGCATTGTCTCGTACAAAGATTCCCGGGGCCTGGTCCCGATGGCGGCTGCCATACCCTATCATTCTTCCCATCCGGTTAGTTCTGCATCTGGTGGCTGCTACTCCTGCTGCTATGATCCTCTTCTGAGGCATGTTCTATGTGAACTGGGATACTCCATGGTCTATGTGACCCAACGGTCTTATGGCCCGAAGGCATTTGATGACCTGAAAGCCCCAGAGACCCGTAGGCCCAAACCAGTGGCCCGAAGGCCCAAATCGGGTGAATACTTCCTGATGCTACAGTACCGAACAGTAACTACTACAGTTACTACTACAGAAACCTAGAAATTCTCCTCCACCTGGTTTTGAACCCAGGTCCCATGGATGCCAAGCAGGATCCCTTACCACTCAGGTACGAGCTCGTTGGCTGTATTGATATGAATTAATATTCCAATTTTTTCAATCATTATAAACCAAGTGATATACACAAATCATGTTAGATAAAGTGGAAAGTCTCTTCAAGAGAATCTCAAGATTCTTCACATGATAGAATTTAATGTTATACATGGAATGTATTGGATCTCCTTATATATATCACACAATAACATTCAATAAAATGAAATCTATTTTCAATTTCTAATCTATCCCATGATTCTACACACATAAAAGAAAGATCATGAATCTCATTGGAAAAATCCTTCAATGGTGTGGGTGTTGATACCCTATGGAGAGTCTTACCTTAACCAAATGTTTGAGTCAGAGGAAAGAATTATCCTTGAAAAAATTCCCATTATTATGTAATACAATGATGTATTTCTCAAATAGATACATGGTATTCCACTAGATCATGAATTAGAGTTATAAATAGTGTGAATACCTGAAGACACTCTTATTTCAAATTTCACCTATAGTACGACCCTGATGAAACTGAAGGAGTCAAAAAAGCTGCTATAAGTGCATTTGGAGAAAGGGTTCATGTGCCCCAATGAATCACCTTTGGGTGTCTTAGTGATCATTATAAATGAAAAGTATGTATCAATGCAACAATGTATGTATTACAAGAAACTCAAAAGACCATCATAAAGAATATGTACCCCCTTCTAAGCACTTCATAATTGATTGATTATATATGATAAATAGACTAATTCTCATGTATCTTTGTTATGTATATCATAAGATAAAGGTGAATAAGGAATATATTTATAATACAACCTTTTGTAATGGGTATAAAAACTATGAGATTATAGTGGTGCCATTTGGACTTCCAAATTCACCAATAATCTTCATAGAATTGATGAATTCCTACTTTAGTGGGTTCATTAAGGATATTTTGTTATTTTTCATCGATGATATTCTCATTTACCCCAAGATAAAGGAGTTACATTAAGATAATATGAGGATAGTTTGGGAGACAATAACTAATGAGAAAATTCTGCTAACTTCAAGAAAGTTTGACTTTTAAATACATGAAGCAACATTCTTGGAGAACCTGATCACAAGTAAAGGATGGATTTTGGATCCTACAAATACAATGGAAATTGTCTAGTGGACGAGACCCACCAGTGTAATGAAAATCGATAGTTTTATTGGATTAGCATTCTACCAATGATGTTTTGTGAGAAATTTCTACCTATTATAAATCCCGCTAAATATTTTGACACAAAAAGGGGTAAAATATTTTTAGATATAATAATGTGAGGAAATATTTGTGGATACTAATAAGTGGTTAATCATTATTCTTATAATCATAATACCAACATGTGGTGATGGTTTTGTGATATATAATGATGTATCAAAGAATTTTGTTGTTGTTTAATATTGAATAATGATAAAGTGATTGTTTATGCCTCATGACTATTGAAGATCCAGAAGAAACACTACCCGATGCATTATCTAGATTTAGTAGTAATGATATTTTTCTTAATGATTTTTTTTCACTACCTATATATTGACAAATTTTACACATATAGTGGTCATAATAGTCTAAAGTATATATGTACACAAGAGGATATGAACATGCATCAAAGATTATTATTAGAGATAATACTGGACTACGATTCAACTATTCAATACCATTTGGGAAACCTAGAAATGGTTATCAATGCACATTGTAGAAAATAAACATATACGTGATTCATGATGTGGATTGAGAAATACCATATCTTCCTGGATATGAAAAATCAGAGATTTCAAAATCAATGTGGAATGGAATATATCATACCTTTCTCAAATAATAACCTAACTATTATTTCAAGAGATGGCCAAGGAGGTATAAAGGAATGACCTAGTGTATCAAAATAGGATGAAAGTAGTAAAGTAAGGGATGCTCTGAGAGTTTTATATATATGAAGATGGTGTTATTTTTATTGTACTAGAATTTGAGTTCCTTATTAACATGAGATAAATAACGATCTATTAAATAATTCATATAGCTCATATTTATCCTAACATAATGTAAGTTCAAATATGTATTGTGATCATCGAGATATATTTTAGTGGAGAAACATGAAGAAGGATATTTCTTAGTATACCTCGAAGTGCATGGTGTGTCAGAAATTTAATGTTTAGTGATACAATTTAATGGGGATGATATAACCATTACCCATATACATGTGAAAATGGGATAAAATCGCCGTCAATGTTGTCACTAGTATCTCAAAGACATCTAATGTAAAAAAATACTATATGGGTTGTAGAGGATCCACTCACCAACAATTATGACATCATGGATACACGAGAAGAATTATCACTTGAACAACATGCTATGATATATGTAATGCATGTGTTGAGACTACATGAGATACCAGATTTGATCATCTCTGGTCATGATCCATGGCTCACATATTAATTCTAAAGAAATCAAAAACCTGATTTGTGTACTGAATAGAATTTCACCATGACCAGTCTCTCCCACTATGACAACCATGATATTATTAAACACTTAACATAATTTATTACATAAAACATTAACTTGATACAACATAATAGACAGAGAGTTATAGTGTCATTAAGGCTTTGGAACATTACATAACAACTTAAAACATAAAACATAACATCTAATTGAAAAAATCCTTTACATGACCACTACATTCTGTCATACTTAGCATTGCATGGGGTAACCTGAGGGTATGCATAAGAAAATGGTGAGCTATAAATCCCAGAAAAAGGAATAAACAACTAATAAAATGGGGAATACAATACATGTTAGAAAATAGACATATAAATGGAGCATAAAAGAAATGTGAACATAAAGGCATGATAAAGCATGATAATAATATCATGGAAATGTGGCAATAACACTTAACATGGAATTAGATTGATCAAAGGTGCATTTACATAGAACATGAGTAAACCCTCATTGCACATGACGCATGTGAAAACCCTCTTTGATATTGAATTAGCATGATTCAACAATCATTTCACATGACATATCATAATACTATCCTTTACCCAATGCACTGGAGTGCTATCTGGGCACAACCTTCTTAAATATTTAATTTAATGCATAAGTGTGCCACATGAATCATATAACATGTAATCAATCAAAATCAGAATTTATTACCTGATTAAGTAATTTTGAATAAATACATGAAATTACCATTAAATATGTATATATACATAATGTTGAATACCCTTGATAGAGACATGGGTATGGTATTCACTACTTAATGATATTGGATTGAAAAAAACGGGGTGCAATTTCGACAGCTTAATAGCCTGAGATAAGAATTCATAAAAATTGTTAATGAGAGAGAAATGGGTGTCTCATAATATGAACATGAAATGGACAGTAAGGGGGTACATATAGATACATGTCCTAACAAATTTAATGTAATTTAGATATGTAATACAAATGAATTGCTTGAATATAAATGAGGTGTGAGAAATTTCTTACAAAATTACGGCATGGTAATAGGTGTACATGGGAGGCATTAATGAGAGAGAATGTGGAAGTTTCATTTTTCAAAAATGAATAGGGAATTATGGTGGTGGTGAAAAATAATACCAAAACATTTATAATTGAAAATAAAAGAGCATAACAATATAAGGAAACTTGGACATAAATAAGGAAAGTGAGAATCACTTACTTGGAAGTGTGATCCCAAAGTCATGGGGGAGGCTTGAGAGGGGCTTCCTGTGAGATTGGGGAACCTTTGTAGGATTCTAGAGAGAGGAGGGAAGATGTTTGATGAACTCCAAATGCTTTGAGTGAGGAGGAAGTGGGATCTTGAGTGAGTTTATATAGGAAAGGAGAGAATTTATGTTTGGGACACCACACATAGAACTAATCAAAACCACAAACCAGACCATGGTTTTTGAAAATGGTTTTTACCACAGGGGTGTATAAAACAATGTTTTATGAGGTCAATGGCCTAAATTCTTAAAATAATAGGTTTTCTTATGTGAAGGTGAGTCACACTCTCAAGGAAAACAATTTAGAAATAGAAAATGTTTTATAAGTATTTGAGGGTACACTAATGCTTCATAAAATAAATCAAACAAATATAAAATCACATTATCTTAATGTTAAAACATATATTGGAAGAACATGATGATTATAGTATTTTATTACATCACTATTGGGTAATTATGATGTCATAAAACACATTATATATTTAAACAGTATTTCATTTTTACCCAAAAATTCGACTGTCTCAGAAAATTATGAAAAATTCACTAATAGATAATTTTGATGTACAGATTCCAAAAATAAACTCATTTTATCTAAATAATTTTCTAAATATGTGAATTTATACTTTTTAAACAAAAACAGACATTTATCAAAAATTCATGGGTTTTGAAAAAAACAGTTTTCAAACCTTAATAAAAATTACAATTGTATTCATAAATATTGTACGATCATTAATATTTAATAAAATGTAATTTATTAATAATATTTTATTAAAATATTATTTAATTATAAAATCCATTAATTCATCAAAAGAGATTTCTTAGTTGAATATTAACTAAAAATATAGTTTGTGCTTTAAAAACTATTTACAAAGTAACAATAATAAAATAAATGCATATTCTTTATTAAAAAAAATAATATACATAGTCGTAGTGCTAGGGTCTTGATACATAACCCTATATAACACCTGCATAAGACTGAAGGGTAAAGTGTGTGATGGTGACAGAATATTGTGGTGTCTTGGATAACATTGCTTGGGTGGTAATCACTATTAACTTCCACTTCCCCCGCAGTTGGTTCTACTTAAGCTTAACATGTTCAATCTCATCTTGGGATTGGTCAAGATCAAATCCCAATGAATCCAACTCCTTTCCGAGCTCCAACAAATGGTCTTCTTATGGGGAAAGTCTACTGGATGAGCTCATCACTTCCTCTATTTGAGTAAATTGGATTTGTTAAATCCCTATATTTATACTAATAATGTGATCATTGTTCAATGAATATATTAACAATGGTCACAATTCATAACATTATTTTAAAATCCAAAAACATAAAACCAAATAAGTGCATATGTTTTACATAACCATAAGATTAAATTTAAATAGAATAAGAGGAATTTTCATTAATGAATTTTTGGTTCATTACAATCTTTCCCCCTTAAGAAATTTCTCCCTTGAATTTTCTTTCCCGCACTAAAACAGATGTGGGTATCTTTGTTTTACCACTTCCTCTGATTCCCACATCACTTCTTCAACCATGTGATTTTTCCACAATACCTTGATGATGGGCATTATTTTATTTGGTAGAATTTCCCTCTACAATCTATGATCTTCATTGGTTTCTCCTCATAAGAAAGAACATCTTATAACTATATAACCTCTGAAGATGTATCATTTAGGGGTATGGTATGTACTTTCTTAAGAGGGATACATGAATGACATCATGTACTTTGGACATAGTGTGTGGAAGTGCTAGTCGATAGGCCACATCCCCAACACGATCAAGAATCTCAAAGGGGCCGATGTACCTAGGAATTAACTTCCCTTTATTTCCAATCCTCATGACCTTATTCCACAGAGATATGCATAGAAATACCATGTCTCCAAATTTAAACTCATGGTCTCATTGATGGTTATCTGCTATACTCTTCTATCTACTTTGGGCGACATTGATATGGTGCTGAATGGTTTTCACCTTCTCCACCATTTCTTCAACCATTTCTAGTACTATCATCTTACACTCACCTAAATCATCCCAACCAGATGGTGTTCTACACCTATCCCCATACAAGTATTCATAATGTTTCATTCAGGTGCTCGAGTGGAAACTATAATTTATAGGTCAATTGAACCAGTGTAATATGTTTGTCCCACCATCATTTGAAGTCCATATAACATGATCATAACATATGATCCATTGTATTAATAGTTTTCTCTGATTGGCCATCAGTTTAATGATGATAGGTTGTACTGAAGTTCAGTTCAGTATCCAAAGCATGTTGAAGACTCTTCCAAAACATAGAGGTGAATCTTGGATCTTGATCGGTTACAATTGATATTGGTACTCCATACAACCTTACCACTTCCCTGATATATATCGAGGCCAATTGATCCAATGAGAAATCCTCCCAAATTGCAATGTAGTGTGAAAACTTTGTAAGATGATCCACAATAACCCAGATTTCATTGATTCCATTGGATGTCTTCAAAAGTCCAGTGAAAAGTCCATGGTGATGTTATCCAATTTTCTTATTGGTATGGGAAATGGTGGAATCACCCCCTTAGACTTCTACCTCTCTACCTTCACTTGCTGACACACCTGGAACTTTGATTTATACTCAGTGATCTCCTTCTTCATATTATCCTACCAATAATGCTCTCAAAGATATCAATACATCATTTTGTTTCCTTGGTGAATAGAGAAATTAAAACTATGTGCATCATAAAAAAGTTTCTTCTTCAGCTCCAAACATGATGAAACACATAAACATTCACAAATAAAACAAGTCCTTCTTCATTAACATTGATCACCGAGGATTTACCTTTCAGGACAGCTTCCACTTTCATTTGAATTACCACATCATCCTTTTGAGAATCCTTTATCTTTTCCAAATGAGACAGTTGAGCAATCATCCATAAAAGGATTACTTATGTTCCCTTATTTATGATTCCCATGTTTATGTTCATCAGATCTAAAAAGATTGGATCCTTTTCAATTTTCATCAACGAGAGAATCATTGGGTCCTTTCTACATAGAGCATCTGCCACCTTGTTCTCTTTCCCAAGAAGGTAATGGATTGAGAAGTCATAGTCATTGATCAACTCTAACTATCTTAATTGGTGCATGTTCAACTCTTTCTATGTGAATATATACTTGAGTATTTTTTTGGTCTGTATATATTTCACACTTCTCCCCAAAGAGACAAGGCTGCTAAATTTTTAAGGCCAAGATCACCACAACCAACTCCAAATCATGTGCTGGATAATTTTGCTCATGAACGTTCAATTTTCTTGAAGCATAGGAAATGAATTTATCATTTTTCATCAACACATATCCCAAGCCCTTATTTGAAGCATCAATGAATACAATAAAAAGTTCTCCACTTGTGAGAAAAATGAGTACAGGTGAAGTTATATCCTCCTTTTAAACTCCTTGAAGCTTTCTTCTCATTCATCACTCCATGAAAACATTACTCACTTATGAGTTAGCTTGGTAAGAGGGATGAACAATCATGAGAAATTTCTCCCAAATCGATGATATTATCTGGCTAACCCAAAAAAGATACGGATATCTGTTAACAATGTAGGTTTCATCCATCCCTCTATTGCAACTATCTTAGAGGGATCCATAGATATCTCATTGCTTGTGATGATATGGCCCAAGAATGAGACCTCCTTCAACTAGAAAATACACTTGTTGTAATTTTTATAGAGCTTCTCCTTTCACAAGGACTCTTGTACAGTTCATAGATGCTCCTCTTGATAATCCTTGGTTTTAGAGTATATTAGAATATCATCTATAAATACTACCAAAAATATTTTGAGGTAATCACTAAAGTATCTATTCATCAAGTCCATGTAGATTTCCGGACCATTAGTGAGTCCAAAAGGAAATATTATGAATTCATAGTGCCCATATCTTGTACGAAAATCAGTCTTGGGGATATCTTCCTTCTTCACCCTTTTTTGATAATATATCGACCACTAATATACCTTGGAGAAGTACTGAGATCCACGCATATGATTGAACAAGACATCAATTTGTGGGAGAGGATACTTTTTCTTTATCATGATTTTTTAAGCTTTTGATAATCAATGCAAAGGTGCATTGACCCATCCTTCTTCTTGACGAAGAGGATAGGTTCACCCCATGGTGAAGGAATCTGGCATATAATTTTTTTTCAATATTCTCCTATAGTTGTTTCTTCAGCTCCTCAACCTCCACAAAATCCATTCTATATGGAGTATTGGATATTTTCATTGCTATAGGTATAAGATAAATTTAGAATTCAACATCTCTTCTATGAGGAGGACTAGGCAATTCCTTGGGAAACACTTCAGTAAATTCGCTCACAATATGCATGTCTTCAAGGATGCTAACCTCATTAGACTCAATTATCTGAGCCAGATATGTATTCTCATAGGGTATTAATATCTACTCTTGGTATGATGGTGCTAAAGATGATTTATAATCCTCCTTACACTTGTATAGAATATAGGGCCAATACTCCACATGAGAAGTGATTTCCCTCTCGCGGCAATTTATGTTGGCTCTATATAGGTAACACTAATCTAGGATAAATATTCAATCAAATTACACCATAGGAAGTATTATGGGGTTTTCTAGGAATTTCAATCCACTGATTATGATAGGGGAGGAGTTATATTCATGGGATGCAATGATTTCCCCATATTTTTTACTCACCGACATCATTACTTCCATGATTTGTGGTGGTGTTGGTATTGTTCCACTAAACTTCCAGGATAAAAAAGAATTCATAGAACCTAAATAAAAAATTGCATTAACTATTATTGAATGAATAACTAGCATACCTATCACCACTACGTTGTAGGGGATCAATTCGGCAGTAGTGATCCAAAAAAGTTCTCCCTTAAGGCCTTGGAGGGTGTTGTTTGCCTCCAAAAACCCTTGGCTTAGAGCACTGATTTCCCGGATTCCCTATTTCATTGTAGTTTAAGTAATGAAAAAGCTCTTGAGAGTCGAACAGAGTGTTACTCTCCTTTATTGAAGCTGCGGGTTTTTCATGTTGGCAGTTAATAGAAAGGTTCCCTTCTCTTCTACACCTAAAGTATATCCTCGTCCCCATTAGGAAATTTCTAGGGTGATTCTTTCCGCACCTTTACCATGTGGGGTGGTGGAGTTTCTTATCACTGTTGGATTTATCCATCGGACCACCAAAATTGATATCCACCTTTAAATTTTTAATCCCATGATACCCCTAAGATTCACTGATCTCCATTTCATCCTTGATAGCACATAGGACGTTTTCCTCTTAGCTGTCAATGTTTCAGATCACCAGGGTTTTCGGCAGGCTAGGTTCCAGCCCACCAAAGAAGTATTAAAACTTCAATTAGAGGGTAATGACAAAGCCAGAGGGTATCCTAAAAACCATGAGAGGTTTTCCTCATAATCTTTGATGGATTAGTCTTCTTTTATCTTGAGGGACAAAAAGCCCCTTTATATATTACGTTGGATGGTGAGTGGAAAATATTTATCAAAAAACATCTTCCAGAAATCCTTCCATTCTAACCCATCAATCTCATCCCCAGGCTTCGTATTTCTAATAAATTTCCTCCATTAATCAACTTCACCATCCATATGATAAGCATCCATGAGAACATTCTCCTGTTTGGAACATTGAACTATCGAGAAGATCTTTTCAAGGTAGTTGATCTATTGTTCGGTGATTGAGGGAACATATGATCCATTTAAAGTAGGAGGGCTTTGTCTCATGATG
This sequence comes from Viscum album, assembly GCA_963277665.1. Taxonomy (NCBI): domain Eukaryota; kingdom Viridiplantae; phylum Streptophyta; class Magnoliopsida; order Santalales; family Viscaceae; genus Viscum; species Viscum album. The sequence goes on along the minus strand of OY728137.1, from coordinate 28,797,412 downwards.
CTCTTGATAGAGACTTTTTCTATCTTAAGGGGGTTGAAAGTTCATCTTAAACCATTTTTCTATTAAAATATTGAGTTAACTGAGATAGAATCATGAAAAAGTTCATTATTCCCAATCCCATCGGATTGGGAATCTCATTAGCATAGTAATCACATTGATCATCACATCTATTGTTAGATCGAGTCCTCCTATTACTAGCCATTATCTGGAATAAAAGGAATGTTAGGGGTAACGCATAAAGTGTAATCCAAGGAAAAATAGACGACTTATAAATAGATTTTGTTTCCTTAACTTATGAATCTATGTTATCCATGATCTGCTTTCTAACATATATTTATAGGGGATTTTTTTTAATTCCTTTAATAATGGTTCATATTAAGCTTGTGAATTTTCAAATTCATATCCCCCAAGAGTGTCGTAACCAAGAGTGTATAAATCACCATTGTCGTGTACTCGGATACCCTAGCTCAAGCACGAAACTCCTTGTTAGAGTTTTCACCGCTAGGTACATCTGTGCCAGAGCCGCCTCTACCTTCTCGTATCCCGAATGGGATGTATTTTATTGATAAACCACTTAATAAAAACCCACCAAAACATAGGGATGTTCTTATTATTCATAGTCTTGTCTCTAAGGCTTCCCTAGGGTATTCTAATCCTAATCCCAAAAATAACTAAACCTATTCTCTGATACCAACTATGACAACATTACTTTTATTATACAATTAACATAATTTAGTACATAAAAAATTCACATGATACAATATAGAAGAATGATAGGTCTATTGTATTTGGGTCTTAGGGAAATTACATAACAAATTAAAAAATAAAATGCAACATCTTATTGAAATCATCCTTTACATGACCACTACATTCCCTCATACATAGCATTGCATGGGATAACCTGAGGACTTGCATAAGAAAAGGGTGAGCTATAAAGCCTAATAAGGGAATAATAATGGAATAAAATGAGGTATAAAATACATGTTAGAAAATAGGAATATCAATGGATCACAATAGAATCATGAACATAAAGTCATGATAAAGAAAGATAATCATTACATGAGAATGTGGCAACAACACATAATACAGAATTAGAATGATCCAAGGGTCATTGCAAATAGAGCATGAGTAAACCCTCATTGCACATCCAGAATGAGTAAAACATCATTTAAAATGAATTAGAGTTATTCAAAACTCATAGCACATGACGTATCATGATACTATACATTACCCAATGCATTGGAGCGCTATCTGGGTGCACCCTTCTTAAACAATTCATTCCAAGCATAGGTGTGCCACATGGATTATATAACATGGAATCTATCAACATCATAAGTTATTCCAAGATTATGGAATTTAAAATAAATACATGAAAGTAACATTCAATGTGTATATTTGAATAAAGGTGAATACCAATGAAAGAGATGTGGGTATGGTATTCACTACAAAATGATCTTGGCTTGAAAAAAACGTGGTGCAATTTCGGTAGAATAACAGTGTGACAGAAGAATTCGTAAAAATAATTTATGAGAGGGAAATTGGTTTCTAATAATATTTACACGAAATGTATAGTAAGGGGGTCATATATATTAATGTCCCAACAAATGTAATGTAATTTTTATAAGTAATAAAAATTAATTATTTGAATATAAATGTTGAGAGAGAAATTCCTTATGGAATTTCGGCATGGTAACAGCTTTACAAGGGAGACATTAATGACACAGAAATGGGATATCTCATTATTCAAACATTAATAGTGATTTATGGGGGTGGTTATAAATAATACTCCAACATTTATAATTGAAAAGAAAAGGGCATAACAATATAAGGAAACTTGGACATAAATAAGGAATGTGAGAATCCCTTACTCGGAAGTGTGATCCCAAAGGCTTGTTGGAGGCTTGAGAGAGGCTTTTGGGAGCTTCGGGTGCCTTAGAAGGATTCTAGATTGATTAGGGTAGTGGATGGACGAACTCTAAAGGATTTTAGTGAAGAGTAAGTGAGAGCATGAGTGGGATTATATAGGAAAGGATATTGAATTCTTTATTATTTAGGTTTGGGACACCACACATTACACTAATCGAAACAACAAACCAGACCACAATTTTTTCCCATGTATATTGAAAAGGGGGAGTGGAAAAAAAAATTATGAGGCCAATGTCTTAACTTCTTAAAATAATATGGTTTCATATGTGGTGGTGATTCACACTCTCTAGAAAAACAATTTAGAAAGACAAAATGTTTTATAAGTCTTGGAGAGTCCACTAAAGCTTTGTAAAATAAATCAAAAAAATATAAAATCAAATTATTTTAATGGTAAGACAAATATGAGATGAAAATAATGTTTATAGTAATTTATTACCTCACTATTGGGTCATTATGATGTCATAAAACTCATTATATATTTAAATGCTATTTAGTTTTTACCCAAAAAGTCGACAGTCTCTGAAAATTATGAAAAATTCACCATTAGATAATTTTGACATCCTGATTCAAAAAATAATATTCATTTTATATAAATAATTTTTTAAATATGTGATTTTTAAATTTTAAAATAAAAACAGACATTTATCGAAAATTCTTGGGTTTTGACAAAAACTGCTTTCAAACCAAAATAAAAATTGTAATTGTATTCATAAAAATTATACGATCATTTTTATTAAACAAAAAGTAAAATATTAACATTAATTTATTAAAATATTTTTTAATTAAAATATCAATTAATTCATCAAAATAGATTTCTTAGTTTAATATTAAATAAAAATACTAATTTTTCTTTAAAAACTATTTAAAAGTAACAAATATATAATGAATGCACATTCTTTATGAAAAAAATAATGTTCATAGTAATAGTGCTAGGTTCTTGTTTCATTAATGCTTATAACAACTGCATAAGATCTAAGGGTAAGGTGTGAGATGGTGACATAGTCTGGGGTGGCTCGGTTAACATCGCTCGGGTGGTAATCTCTATTAACTTCTGATTCTCCCGTAGTTAGTTCCGCTCAAGCTTAATGTGTCCTAGATCGGCATAGGCTAGGTCAAAAGTGAAGCCTAATGACGCCACCTTCTTTCTGAGCTATGATAAATGGTCTCTGTAGGGGGAAAGTCTATTGGATGTAGCCATCACTTTCTATGTCAGAGTAAAATTGATTTGTTAAAGCCCAATATTTATACTAATCATGTGATCACTGTTCAGTGACTATATTTGCAATGTTCACACATCATAACAGTATTTTAAAATCCAATGAAATAAAAATAAATAAGTGCATATGTTTTATATAACCATAAAGAGACATTTAAATAGACCAAGAGGAATTTTCATTAATCAATTTTTGGGTCGTTTCACCCACAATTCATGGAAAATTAGAAATAAGCATTTAAACACTTAGGGACATTCTATTAGCTTGAAAATAGAATTTGAAAGAAGTGGTTATCAACATATCCCATTAGTTAATTTATCATATAATGGTAGCTTCTAGTTGTGTATTCAAATTGATCCATATGAGGCTCTATATCTGAATCAATATAGAACTCCTACTTGTCGGTAGGAAGTTGGACAATGAGAGCTAATTAGAGTTAATTTTTTCTATGAGATGAGAGAGAAGGTTCAATCCATCCAACAAAAAATAAAATATTCTCAAAATCAGATGAATAGCTATGCTGATAAGCATCATATATTCATGGAGTTTTATGTTAGAGATAATGTTTTCTTTTAAATATTACAATGGAATAGATTCATTTAGCTTAGAAAGAAATGAAATCTTATCCATAGATACAATTACCATTTTGAGATCCTTGATCGCATAGGAGAAGTGGACTATCATCTTTCACTTAGACCAAATATGGATCATGTTCATGATGTGTTCCACATATCCCTTCTGAGAATGTACATTCTCAACCCCTCACATGTACTAAATTTAGATATGGTTCAAATGGAATGAAATCTCACCTGATGATTATTCGGTAATGATCTTAAATTGTAGAGACAATGTTCTATGAAAAAAACCACAAAACCTGTAAATGTATACTGAAAGAATAACATATTTGAAGAGGTGAGGTGGAAAATATATTAAATAATTAAAAAAATTGAATACTTTTATTTTATACCATGATTATAAGTTAAAATTACTATATTTAAATTTATAAAATTGTGATGAATGTGAAAACCCATTCTTTTAAATTGAAATTTATTCCAAAATAAATGTTCTTTATATTATATTATATATGTTTTATACAGATAAAGAATATAAAGAAACAAAAAAATTAATTAATTAATGAGAAGAATTACATTTGACATATAATAAACCCATTAAAATTACTAATATTATGTGGCAGAGAAAAATATATAATAGAAAAACTATATTGGGGAAATTTGAGTCTCCTTGATGTTCCATAATCACCCCCCACGAAAAAAACCATTGGAAAGAAACAGAATATTCATTTTCCAGTTGAAATTTTTTATAATGGAAATATAGAACTCTTTGATAAATTGAGGTGAGTAATTAAGGAATTAATTAATTATAATTTATAGGAGATAATGTGACCATTGGAATAGTAATGTAACTATTGTAATCATTAGCAAATCATTGAGAATAGTAAAATGATTGATACAAATAGCTACATAGCCATTGGAATAATAATTTGACCTTCTAATAAAAAATTGTAATCTAAATAATATTTATCATGAATAATTTAAGTAAATATAAATACAATAATTCTATATAATGAATTTAATGATTAAAAATTCAAATATCATATAATCACATGTTTAATAAACTGTATTTTAAGGTATTTCTTAAAAAATTATAAATTACATATAAAAATTAATATAAACTACATAAGAAAGTAATTTAAAAAAATTAATTAAAATTTTTATTTCATCGTGATGAAATTTTCCATTTATTATTTTTTAGAAATTTTATGAAATGCTTCAATTTTTTGTGAATAATTAAAATAATGATTTTCGGTAACCAATGTATTATGAATTACATTTTTCATGATATAATAATGACCTATTGATTTTTAAAACTTGACGCTTGACCAAAATATATTTTTGTAAAAAAATGTGTCATTAAAATATAATAATATTTTTACAAACCTAAAAATTACTTTCTAAAGTCAAAAGTTGAAAGTATTCCTTAAACTAATTCTTATTTCTCTATATTACATTTTAATATACGAGTGAATTCAAATTATAAAGGTCATTATAGTACATAAACCATTATATTTTATTTATTTATGATTCATTATTTAAAAAATATCACTATAACAAGTTTTACATTGCTTATTATATTTTATTCAGTAATTTATTCTAAAAATACCAATATTCTCATGTATAAATAACCCCTATCCCTGCCCTTGTAAAATAACACACCGCACACTTTACAAAGCCCAATATAATCCCAAAAACTCTCACATAACTACATAACAATATATAGGTACATTTCAACGAAATTATACTCTAATTAGAAGTGGATTTCAGTGTCGTATGATTGAATAAAAACCAAAAATATAGTTTGTTTTCATCAACTCTTCTTTTATTTTTCCAATAATAATACCTTATTTATCTATCCCTTAAAACAAAAAATATTAAAAGATTTTTATAAAATATGTTATAATTATATTAATCCTGATAACATACTATAAAAATTATATTTTTGAAGTATTTATATTTCATTCCCCCCTATTATCCACTGTAAAACATTCCAGATAATGGTCGGTTAACAGTCCATGGGGAAGATTACATCTTGTTTAATATCAATAAAAATATATATTGTTATACTAAATTATTTAAAATATATAATTTATAAGTAAATATATTTCAAACTTCTATAATTAATTCCACTAATGTAGAAATTTCATTGAACAAAGTTATTAAATCAAAAAAATGCGGAACAGTAAATGAAGAAATGATATATAAATGTATTCCATTTATCCAAGGATATTAATAAATATAATCAGACAAATAAAATTGATTAATACTGGTAAAATTTTTGTTAATACACATCTAGATCAATTTTTTGACAAATCTATGTTTATTATCCAGGAGTTGGAAAATCAACTAAATAAAGTCAGATTTAATGTAAGGGGATTCTCGAACACAACTCCTTTTCATTGTTTTATCCATATTTCTCAAACAAATTTGTATTTATATTACCCTAATATTCATTAAATACAATTTCCCCACTCTTACATTTTTATGGGAACATACATGTTTTCTTCCTTGCCAAATTTTTTTTTCCCAAAATAAAATATTTTTCAGAAAGTTTTTTTTATCCAAAACCAATATTTGCCTCATCTTGTGTTTATTTTATTCCCTAAATAATGATGTTGTTTATTCCAGATAGATTTTAGACTATTAGTTTGAGATCCCCAATATTTATTCATGAAATTATTATTTATTAAATCCTTATGAATCACATTCCTTTACATGTGTTCTTTCATGCATATAAATGTTTTTAATTCTATGTGGATTATATTGTTATTAGAATTTATGATGTGATGGGTGGGCCTAAAAATATATAAACTTACAATTCCATACACAATGTTTTTTATCTCATGAGAGTATGAAAACTATTTGTGAAAATGATTCTATATTTTTCCATAGTGATGATATTTTTATTTATTCACATATACTATGCGCAAACATGTTACGCTTTTTTCATAACCATGTGTGGTATTAAACCACTATTACATTATTTTACATTTTTTTATTATGACACATCTGATGGTATTATCAAATATTTATATCATGATTATGATGATGATCATTTCTTTATGACATGATTGTGATGATTATTCTTAACCTTATTCGGTTGATTCATGTACCTTATTCCTCCTTTTATTGAGATATTTTCTCACCCCTATATTTGATTTGTATCCTCATGTGACTATATATGCTAAACATAACACATATTTTATAAGGATAAAAAATAAATATTAAAATAAATTTTTATGTTTTATTATGTAAATGTTTTTATGAACATAATATTCTCAAGACACTAATACTTTAAATGATCGATTTGTTACACTATTATGGTGTCTATCTTAAAAATGATGTAATAGACATACCAGGATGGCCCCCCACTCTCTAGGTCTCCGCTTTCCTCTGCACTAGGGTTTCCCCCCAGTGCTGTAACCACTGATCCCTCCCTCACCCCCTTGAGGTGAAGGTCCTTCTCTGGCACTCCTCCTCTTCTCTCCTAATTCCCTTTCTCTCCTCCTGGCCTCATCTACTCACTATCAGTGTCCACAGTTCCTCTTCTCATCGCCATCGTCTTCTCCATGTTTCTTCCTCTTTGGTCATATTTTCTACTTTCTCTACGGTGAAGGCACTTTGGTCTTCCTTGAATTGATGACGTCTTCTTCAGTCTCCCTCGAACAAACAACATATTCTTCTATCTCACTCGAATCGATGACATGTTCTTCAGTCTTCTTCGTATCGATGGCATCTTCTGCATGGGTTGCCTAGCTTCTACTTCGATGGTCCCCGATTCATCCACCACGTTGATGATTCCTTCGTTCATAGCCCTCGGTCGCTTGAACCATTGCTTTTACCTTACGTTCTGTTGCTCGTATCCTAGTCGTATTTGTAGTGGGGGTTACAATGGGGTTTTGGGACATGTGGTTCGATGACCGTCAATGTTCTGGGCATGAGCTCCTCGACATTGGCTTTGGTTTTTTTGGTTTTCTTCCTCATGATATTAGTGAATGTTTCATCTGATGGTTAAGGCGCGTTGAATTGTTGTGTTTCTTATTTTGAAATTTATCTATGTAATGGGTGTTTGAAAAGGTTGTGTATGGATGTTGGAGGAATGGTGTTGTAGGTTCCCCCTTACCCTTAAAGTGAATTTTCAGTAAAATTAAAAAGTGATTGTGTATGTAATAGACATATAAGGAAAATTTGGGTCTCTATACAAATGTTTGATAACATAGAATACTAGGTTAACAACCTTTTTCACATAACATAAAATATTATGAGATTTATGTTTTTCTCAATGCTTTATAGTGTAATATAATTCTATACCCACCCAAAATATAATGATAAACCATACATATTTGTTCAACATTAACATGTAAGAATTTGTAAATCCATTATAGCATAATTAAGCAGTGAAAATGAAACAATATTCAAAAATATCATTAAAATACATAAAAATAGAAAATCTATAAAATTATATTTATTGATTCCCATAAAACATATATCATGTGGAACATAAGAATCAATAAATGATATTGATAGAGATGAAAAAAAATTAATGCTTGAAATTTTTTGTATAAAAATAAGTAATATCATTTACATTTTGAGAAATTTTTAATGTAAATATGTTATAAACTGTTTTTTTTAAAGAGAATAATAATATAAATTAAAATTACAATGATTAATATAGAAAACATAAAAAAATAATTACAATAAAAACTAATGAAAATAGAGTGGGAGAACAACCGTGTGAGATACATAATTATGGATAGATAAAAAGATTCATTTGACTCCATTGTATGTAAAAAATTTAATAGATAGTGAAACTAAGAAATCAATGAGGTTTAGAGAATTATATTAATAACATATTATGAAGAATATAGACATGCTGGAGAATTAATCCCAACCATTTAAATATGAATAAAATTGTATCAATAAAATTTATTTTGGATGATTTATGAATCAACACTTAGGTTATTTGTGAAAAAAAATTAAAATAAAAAAACTAGATTATATTAAAAAATTATGAGTTTACATGGGATGTGGATAAATCATCTCCCAATGGATTTATAGGTACTGATAATAAAAATTTAGAATATTTATTTGGAGAAAACCCCCATACCTTTACTCTTGATTCTTAATAATGTGAATTGACACCCATATAGAATAAAAATAGACATACAAGTCACTTTTTTATAGACCTTATTCATATTTGTGACCATTAATACTGTTAAAATACAAAAATTTATTACATATATATTAATTTCTTATTGTTAATTTTTATCATATGAAGCTTGTAGTTATGATCGATTAATAATATTTTTGGCATAGAAACAAATATCATTATTATTTGACAAAACATTCATCATTACTAAATTCGTAATGTTATTTTAATAATACAATTAGGGTTTTTTTATATATTCCTATGTTCATTTTATGAAATATATTGCTATGGTTTGAAATAATATAATTCATATTATGAATTCTTCCAGAAACTTTACCGATAACAATGAGTTAAATTATAATGATAATTCACTATTATATCACCAATTCATAAACTTATTCAACAAATATAATACTATTTTAATCTATTATTTCAATGTTTTATGTTTTTATAATCATAAATGATGAAAACTATGAAGACATTATAGCATCATTCATGTAGGTTGTTGATCCAACTCAAACAAGAAAATGATATACTAATGAATGAGTAAGAGTATTATGTTATATTATAGTAAAATAATTTTTCATGAAAAATAATGACATTAATATATTATAATTAGTGTTTATAGTGATTTTTAATAAAAATTTAGATGATAAAGTGATTTAAACATAAAAAGAAAATGTAGATACAATGTCTGTTAGAATCACTCCTTGTAATGTCTTCCTATATAATAAAATGGTTTGTCCTCATTATTGATACTATATGAATACCAACATGGAAGTGGAATTTTTTAGAATTAACATGATTTTGGATTCATGTTGAAACCCAAGGATTGTCGTTTGGTAAGGGTAGAAGATGTGCGATTTTAAAAATTATTTTGAGTGGTCTATTTCCAAACTCCCATTCCATGAATTCTAAATATGGACATTATTATATTAAAAAATGTCGCATTAGTGATGAAAATAGAGGATCAAGATTCAATCCCTTATCAATTTTTATTTTTTATATATTTTATACATAACTATAACCATATATTTCTTTTTATTATTAATAATTTTTACTAATTTCATTACATGTTCACCTCGGTAACTTTTTTTTACAAAAAATAATAGTGACTATATTATATAATATTGAACCCCTAATTAAAAGAAACCAATATTTCTAAATTTAATATATATATATATAATAAATTTATATTTTATATAAAACTAAGATATAAATTTAATTTTTTTTCTTATATAAAAATGTTTCTTATACAAGGATTGATATATTACTTATTTTATTTATTTAATTATTTTATCAGAGTTAAATATTTGTTATAAATGTTAAATATATAAATTTTATTATATTATACATTGATAATATAACTACTATAACATTTTAAATATATCCATTGGTTATATAATGTCACAAATATAGACTGATTATTTTTAAATATTATATAAATTAATTCAAGACCAGGCACATAGGAGGCTTGAGATTCTAAGGCCCCGTGTTCCAAGAATAAATGTTTGTATAGTATTAAAATATTAAATAGCACGCACAAGTAGTTTTCGTGAAGATGTGGAATAACTTCTAAATGGGTGACCTAATTAGAAATCTAAGAGCACCGTTCTGTTCAGAGTAAGGATTTACCTTTGAAAAGTCCTAACATCATCTAGAACATACCATCTATGAAAAGAAGTTTTTTATCATTTGAATGAATAAAATAAATTGGAATTTATTTTATTTCGATTTGATCAATCGATGCCGCAACGGTTTATTTTAATTAAACCCAGAGAAATGGATCTAGGGTTAAGCTTCTATCCCTGGAATTCCCTAGAGCCTCTAAAGATAATCCTTGGGGAATTATCTTGGTAGCGATGGATAAAGGATCTTTGGGTTGAATATTGACAGAAACTGTTCTTGATGGATCTCACCAATGGTAATAACTTATAAAACGATAATATTTATTGAGTGATCTAATCCATAGGTAGGACAGTATTATTTGGAAATATTTCCCCATTTTTAGAACCAATGACGAATGTGGTTCAACTAAAGAACAGGTTGATCAACAGATATATTGTTCATTCTATATGATTTTTATTTTTGAGAACTATTGGGTTTTGATGTAGATATTATTTTTTATGTATTTCTTGATCATTATTACTGTAACAGATTGTGGCTAGAATGAAAAAGAACTGAAGATTGTTCCTTAGGTTGTTCTTTGTGAGTATTCTCCCCCTTTATATTCATCATGTTTTTCATTATTTGTTGTTTATGAATGAATGATCATTGTTCCCTTGATCCAGGGTTTAACATCTTGGAATTGAAGACCCTACATTAGGGTGACCTAGTGGAGTTGAGTCAACGATAGAGACATATGAATCAAAGTGATTCAAGAATACTTGTTCTTCTGATGATTTATTAGTGCATAAACAAAATCAGTTTTTAGAGCTGATTGAAATCCTAAAACTCACTGATTTAGTGTTGTGATGGTGAGATGAACCTGGATATATGGTATTGAGACTAACATACCTTAGGTTCAACCACTAAACGATCGTCTAAGGCAAGTGGAAGAATGAGACAATTTCAGGAAAATAACGATTAACATAGTGTGTTCACAGATTTACATTGTTTGTGTCCCCCCACTGAGTAATGGATAGGGTTCATAGATTTATTTAAAATCTATAAGGTGTGTGACCCTATCACTCGATGTATAGTCCCTTACTAGTGACTCGGTGTGTATCTCGAGAGATAGAAGGACACTGGTTGGAGTACACTGGTTTCCTACACGGCGTGTACTCTACTACATGGCTTGGCCCTAACCAATTACAAGGATTAAATCATGTATTGGTACACTGGAAGGATGAAAAAGGTTGACACCATGTACTGGCACATGACCAGAGTACATGGGTAGACCTTGTATGGAAGGTCCCAACATGTAATTCTTTCTACATTCTGTGTGCTCTCTTTTTACATGACATGTACTTTTGACATGGTCCTTTATACACGGGTAGTACTTGGGGTAAAGGTACGAGGAATGTGACCCAAATACACACTAGGTAATCTCTTCTATATAGAATGAGTATCTTTTCCACCATATAATGGATATGTTTCATTAAATTTTTATTCCCATTTCCTTCCCTTGATTGCTAGTTGGTAACATTTTCTACTCATATGACTATGATCCCTTCAACAGGACTTTTTAGAGTGAGATGTTAGAATCCCATCTAAGAGGATCAGAGTAAGATCCTCTATTAATTATTCATGCCCTAGGTAGAGTATTTAGAATTAAAGTCACCAACAACATCAGGTGTCGTTCCAATACTTAGCATGTTAATCATGTCGGATAAGTTGGTATAACCCCATGGCCCTAACTATGATTCTCATCTATGGTATAATATCTCTCTCTTCATATCTATCATCTTTTCTATCTCATGACAGTTTCCAATGAATAGTAATTCTTGGACGAACGTCATTAGTGATATCAGAATCAGGACTGTGTTCTCCCAGATGAGTGCGTCGTGGAATCTTCGAGATGAATCCCTAGTTTGGGTATGTGGTAGTTATGACTTACTTCCAAGATTTGGGTATTATTTTGAGCATATATGGATATCATTTTAATATGTGTTGAGACATATATTATGTAGAGCTTACTAAATATTTCTTTTTTATTACATTGTAATTTCAGGGATTCCTATAGAGTATTGTTATACTCACCCCTACACGGGCTTTTCTCGCATGTGTTGTGTCTTGTGCAGATGAGAATCCTTTTGACGGAGTCTAGGGTGGACCCAGACTGGACAGAGCATTGTGATTTCAGACAGGCTGAGGTGTTCTGATAGCTTTGATCAATAGTCCCAGTACCTATTTGTTTATCAATTATACATTATAGTTTTCATACTCTTTCTTTTGATGGGCTTGTATTCTGTCCCATTTTTCATTACATCACATTACATTACAATCATACTATATTGTTTGGGATAATGGTATGTATTCATTGATTTCATAGTGGTTTTTACATTTTATCATTTTTTCGGCATGGAGATGTGTGTGTGCTTATTGATACATAGGAAATTCATGTTGTGTTACTGATATTCCTACTACGTGATAGTCACTGGCCCCTCATCTATTGGAGGTGGGCTTAGGGAGTCGTGGGATGGGCCCTACTGGGAAGGGTTGTGATAGATTGGCATCAGAGGTTTTCGGTTGTACTTTAGGACCAGGAATATTTGATATTGGTTTGGGGTGATATTGTCAAGTGTTTCGTGTTTAGCTTTGAGGACAGGGACTCCAGTGTTTGTACAGGTGATAGAAATATCAATATATCAAGACTCAAATAACCTTCATTTCAACTAGATATCTAGTAACACTAGTTGCATGGTAACTAATGGAATATGCATCATATAGAAATGGTTTTTTGTTCCATGTCTTTATTGAGTCATCTGTCTAGATATACTCATTGAACATGGAACATCTTGTTTTATTATGAGATTATACAAAGAGGCATACAAGTTATGATTCAATAGCTCGATCGAGAGGATGACCTCTTTCGTGGGGAGGCATTGATAAAGGGACCAATTCCCCTAATGGCACTTCTTGGTGGTGCACCATCTATACCACCACCTGTGGAGAATCATGTGGTGCTCGATGTAGTTGCATATGAGGAGAACATGATAGGGGCAATTAATTAGTTTCAGAGACAGAGACCCTCCAGTTTACAAGGAAAGACTAAAACTATGGTGACTGAGGAATGACTTGAGGTGGTCATTTGAGTTTTCTCCCTAGTCCAAACACAATCTGTTCAGATGGTAGCCCTTTCAGTGAGTCTTTTACAAGGATCAGTAGGGAAATGGTGGATTATGGATATCTAGACTCACGATGAGGAGAATCATTCACACATAGAGTTCTAAAGTTACTTTATATAGGAGTTATCACCATTTATGCTGAGAGTTATGTGGATATAAGGGCTTATTTATCTCCAGAAGAGTTTCATGATTGTGGCTGATTATTCTTTGAGGTTCAGCAGCCTTTCCAAGTACTCTATGGATACAGTCAAAGATTAATATATATTTGATCATACCTTTTTGGGTGGTCTACATAGAGTTATATGAGCTAGAGTTACCCCTCTATGTAATCTAATGTATGTTGGGGTTCTTGATAGATATTTTGTGGTCGAATGTTTCTTGGATGCGTAGGCACAACTGGTGGTAGTTAGTAGTGGATGAGAAGGAATAGAGGGCTCAACAATAGGGAGATGATGTCATTATTATGGATTCGTATGTGGGAGATGTTTCAGGAGGATATATCAGGATAGAGGATCTGTTGTTCATGGATCATGGGATGGGTCCAGTTATCCTAGGGAGAGGTGGAGATATTAATGTGATGATAGGGGTCATAATGCTTAATATTTTCTAACTAGCCATGTTGCTAACAGGGAAATAGTTGATGGAAAACCGAGGTGGAGATAATGATAAAATAATGAAGATCAACCAGTTGGCACAAGTGGAAAAGGAGCAAGGATAACTATTAGAGGTGGAATGTATTTTTACATGTTACCACCAACACCTCCAAGTGGTCCATTCTAGGCTCAGGGAATTGGAGGAATGATGTGGGTAAAGATTTATATGGTCAAGGCATATGATCTAGGGGCTCTAGGAATGATTCGTGGTATTATATGTTCCTTTTTTTAATTTTGTTACAGTACAGATAGTCATAATTTATAGTCATTACATTCTTTCCACATATCATATTTGAGAGCTAGATATCCCAGTTGAATCATTTACTCAACCCTTACTCTATTGGAAACCATCAGGAGGATATTGATGATCATGCACTTATCCCGAATGTGTTATATGACCCTTGGAGGTGAGAGTTTCGGTTGGATCCTCTTGGTGATAGCTTCATGGCCTTATGATATCATTCGTTGTATGGATTTTCTATCATTGTTCTATTCCCATATTGACTATCTCATGAGAAGGTTGTGGTGTGTCTGCAGTTATGGAATGAGGTTTTAATTTGATGGTAAAAGGGAAACATAGGCAGCACATGCTGGACTCATTCATAGGAGGGTGTATCTGATTACTCTTGAGATGGATAGCCTAACCCTTGGAGATTCTGAAATTATGAGCTTCTAGTTCCCAATAATAGCAGCGATGTACAAGGATGTATTCCCTAATGGTGTTCTAGGGTTACCTTCCCATAGGAAGATATAATTATGCATTGTATTATACCTCCATATGTCACATATATCTGAACCATGATATCAAATGGATCATTCAAACCATTACGAGTAGAGGTTGTAGATAGAGGACTTGCAGAGGAAGGGTTTTGTGAGACCTAGTGCTTCACCTTTCGTAACACCATTTTTGTTTTCTAAAAACGTTGATGGGAGATTGAGATATTTTGAGTACAATCAGTGCTTTAACTAGGTGAATGTAAAAAATGTATCCACTTCTGAGGATTAATGACCACTTCAATTAGTTGAGTGGGGTATGATTGTTTTCAAAGGTCGGCCATCGATCAGGATATCACCATTTGTTTGTATGGGATAAGGATATACCAAATCTGGATTTCATATTAATCTACATTCACTATGAGTACTTGTTGATGTCATTTTGTGTGACGAAAACCCACATAGTATTCATGGGACACCAGAACCAGATCTTTCAACCTTACTTAGACCATTTTGTGGTAGTCTTCATCGAAGATATCCATGGGTACTCGGCATCCAAGGAGTAGTACACAAGACACCTAAGGGTGGTAATGGAATTACTCTGAGAGAAACATATTTAAAAGAAACTCTAGAACTACTAGTTCTGGATCTAATAGGTCCACTTTTTAGGACATGTTATCTCAGTGGATGGAGTGGCAGTGGACTCGAACAAGGTGGATGTAGTGTTAGCATGGGAGCCACCTAGGAGCATGACTGAGGTGCATAGATTCCTTGTACTAGTAGGCTATTATCGAAAACTCATACCTAATTTCTCTAGGATACCAACATCAATGACATTATTGACTTTAAATAGACAACCTTTCAAATGGAAAAATAAGTTCCATAATTGTTTTCAACTGTTGAGGTAGTGTTTGATGAGCACTCGGATCATGAGATTGCCAGAGGAGGGGGTCAAATAAATAATTTTTTTAGATGCATTAGGGATCAGAATTGGTTGTGTCATTTGGTATAGGAAAGAGATAATTGCTTATGGTTCACACTAGATGATACCACAAGAGTAGATCTATGTTACCCACGTTATTGATTTAGTACTCGTAGTCATCACATTGAAGATGTGGGGAAAATACATGGTTGGGGAGTGATTTATTATCTACTATGATAATAGGAGTCTCAAGTATATCATCTCCATGTATGAGATAAACATGAGATAGAGTCGATGTCTAATGTTCCTCTAGGACTATAACTTTGAGAGTGTCAATACTACTAGGAAGGAGAACATGGTGGTATATTTTCTTAGTAGGAGATCTAGTTCACATTTTATGAATAAGGAATTAGAGTAGTTGGCCTATTTAGGTTATCCTTGGTGGATGGAGATGGAGAATCTTACATGCATTTTATGGTTTTCACCCCTCCACTCTTACAGTGAGTCAGGGTGATATATATTGGGAATACCTACTGCAAGACCCTACATGCTCAGATGTCCACAATACATGTGCTAAATAGATTTTAACATGGAGGGGAGAACATTTTTCTTTTCATAGGATGCATTGTAGTACTAGTGGCCTTGATAAAGGAGGTTCTGAGGGAGTTTCATACACCCCCTTCAGTGGAACATCCTTATGTGGTGAAGATGTACCAAGATATTTAACCTCAGTTCTGGTGGATAGGGGAGAAAATGGGAGTGGCATTGTTAATTTACCAATGCCACACCTTACACTAGTTGAAGGCCGAGCACCAAGTTCTAGCGGGTTTAACATAACCCCTTGAGGTGCATGAATAGAAGTGGGATGGGATATCGATGCACTTAATGGAAGGTTTACAAAGTATGTGCAGGGGACATGATTCCATCTCGTTGAACATTGACCGACTCAAAAGTTCATACCACTTCCTACCTATCTAGAAGAATATTTCAGCATAGATTTTAGGTCACCTATAGGTTTAGCATATAGTTCAACTGCATGGAGTCCCATTGACAATAGTTTCTAATCGTGATGCTTGTTTTACATCTGGGATGTGGAAGTGAGTGAAATAGGATATTGGGACTCATTTACACTTGAAGATGGTGTTTCACCCCTAGGAAGGTATCCAGATAGAGTGTACCATTCAAGTCTTGTTGGACATGTTGTGGGATTTCATGATGTACTTCAAACATGGTTTGTAGGATCACCTACCTCTGGTGATGTTTGAATACAACAATAACTACAATTCCACCATTGTTATGGAACCATTCAAGAATATGTTTAGGATACTCTACCAGTCACCACATTTTTAGACTCACCTAGGATGATAAGTACTCATGGGCTTAAAGTTGGTGTGATCTACTACTAAGAATTTGGAGATCATTAAGGTCTGGATGAAGATTGTATAGAGGCATCAAAAAACTTATGTTGGTAGGCAGTGGTGGACTTTGGAGTACAAGTAACGAGACCATGATTTCCATTGAGTTTCTCATTAATGGGGATTAAAGATATTTGGTTGGGGAAGCAAGTTATATCTGAGGATTATCGGAACTTTTTAGATACTGTGTAGAGTTGGTGAAGTGACATACTTCTTGGATCTACCCATGTAGTTGGACTGTGTACATGAAAGGTTCCACATGTCATAGATGAGGAGGTATGTTCATGACCCATTTCACATCATTGACTGGGGCGAGCTATACATTTATAAAGGAGTAAATTTGGATTAGTACACAGTTGAGATCGAGGATCTTTAAGAGAGGTATCTTTCTAGGTGAGTGATTTCATTAGTGCATGTCTGGTGGCAGCACAAGAATATACATGAGAGAACATGGGAATGGGAGGCTCATATGCGTGCTCAAAACCCTCTTGTTTTTAGGGGATTTTGTTTTAGATTTTTTTGAGATGTAAATCCCCATGGAGGGTAGAATGTAATGTTCTAGATTTTCAATGTATTATTTTTAAATAATTTAAATAATTGAATAGAGATTAGCTACTAAGGAATAATGTGATTGTGAGGACCATTATTCCTAGAAAAAATGTTTAAATAATATTAAAATAATAAATATCACATGAAAACTATTTTCCTAAAAAAGGGTAATAACATCAAAATGGGTTCCAATATAAAACAAATGATGGAACAGTTGTTTATAGAGCAGTGGTTTTACCCTGGGCTTGGTCTATCATCAGCCAGTGTGGGTTGGATTTTAAAAGTAGTATTCAAATGTTTCAATGAATAAATTATATTGAATATTTATTTTATTTTGATCTATTCCATCGAAAAATCGACATATTATTTTGAATAAAACTAGGATAATGGATCTAGGGTTATGATCATAACCATATAATTTACTATAGGTTTTAGAGAGAAACCCTGGAGAATTCACTCGGAGGAAAACGATTACAGAACCATTGATCAGTGATTGAAGAATTTCATTCCTGACAGATGTAATAAGTAGTGACGACATGATCAACCAATCTTCTTCATTCACTGATCCAATCTAAAGGTAGGATGTTGATACTTAGAATTCAATCCATATTTTTAGAATAAATTACAAACATGGATCAACCAACAAATATGATGATCCATGGATTGATCATTCTTGTGAGATGGGTTTTATTTGTGTAATTTTTTAGGTTTGATGTATTGAATATTTAGTTGGGATTTTTTATCACTCTTATGGGAATGGATTGAGTTAGGAAAGAACAAACACTATGTTTTGTTCCTTGCGTGGTTATTTTTATGTTTTCTCACTGTTATATTATTTGTATTCTTTGTTTTTCATGGTTTATGAACGAACAATCATTGCACCTTCAATCCTTGGAAAATGATCTATAATTAAAGATCGTGCATCGGGGAGACCTAGAGGAGGTGTGATGGAGATGAAAATTGATTAATTTGATCAATTTGGGAATAACCATTCTTCATATGATTTACAATAAGATGAACAAAATGGGTTTCCAGAGCTGATTGAAGGACCAAAACTCAGTGATTTAGTGTTGCAATGCCAAGAAGACCACAGATCTATGGTTTTGAGATAAAAGAACCATTGGATCAAGCTCTGTTGGATCAGATGAGGAATTTAGAGGAATGGGACAGTTTCTAGAAAATATCGATGAACACAACATGTATCCTAGTGTAACACAGCATGTGGCCTCCCACAAAGCGGTGGCTAGGGTTCTGGGAGTTAATTAAATGCACATGGAATGTGACCCTATCACACCGAGATTATTCCCTTCCCAGAGACATGGCGTTTATCTCGAAAGATACATGGGCACATGGTGGAGTACATGTGTTGCATGTGTGGCACGTACTCCACTATAAGGCTTGGTCCAGACCGATTTCATGGATTATGATGTGTACTAGTACATGGGTAGGGGGACATGTGTTGACACCATGTACTAACACATAGACATAGTACACAGGTGGACCTCAAATGGAAGGGCATGAAGTGTAAACCTTTTTTTACATTATATGGGATCTCTTTTTAAACGACATGTAGTTTTGACATGATATGTTGTACTCAAACAATACCTAAGGTCGTTGGACATGGCGTGTGGCCCTACTACATGACATGTACTCTCTTATACATGGCATGAGACACTTATCCACCATATCATGGATATGTTTACATAAGTATTCATTCCCATATACATACCATGAAGGTTATTTGGTATCTTTTCATACTTATAGGAGTATGATCCCATCCTGAAGACTTTCAGGATAGACTGTTTTGAATCCCCTCTGAGGGGCTCAGAGTAGGATCATCTATTCATTCTTCATACCCTTGGTAGTGTCTTCGTTATTAACATGACCAACTTCACCAAGAATCCAACCTATACTTAGGAGGTCAATATAGATAGAGTTGTTGGTATCACCCCATGGACTCGGCTATGATCGTCATGTATGGTATCACATCACTCTCATTAGATCTATCAGTTTATCTCTCTCATAAAGGTTTCTAAAGAATATTTATTCTGGGATAGATGTCATCAATGCTATAAAAATGAATAGTTTTTTCTCTTAGATGAGTGCATCATTGAATCTTTGAGCTGAATCCCTAGTTTGGGTATGGGGTAGGTGCAACTTACCTTTAGACTGTGTGTCTGCATTTGAGTATATCTGGATATCCTGGTTATATGTTTTATAGACATATATTGTGCAGAGATGAATATATCTTCCATTGTGTATTGCTTTGTGGTTTCAGGGTGTCAAACTGAGTATTGGTTTTCTCACCCCTACATTGGATTTTCCAACACCTGTCATGACTTGGGAAGACGGGTGAACTTATGATAAAGTATTGGGTGGAATAGGACTGGACAAAGATTTGTGACTTCTGAGAATATGAGGTGTTCCTACTACTTTGAGGAGTAGTCCAAGTACCTTTTGGTTTATGGGTTAGATTTTATAGTTTTAGACACTTTCTTTTTTTTGCCTTGTATTCTATCCCATTTTACATTAATACACTTTACATTACAGTATTACTCTGTTGATTGTAATAGTTGTATGCATGCATTTTTTCATAGTGGTTATTACATTTATGAATTTTTTGGGAATGGAGATTTGTTCGTTCTTACAAATAAATTGGAAACTCCTCCCATGTTAGGGATATTCTGACTAGGTTCAAATAAAAAACCCCTGGCCTATTAGATGTAGGATTGGGGAGTCATGACATGAGCCCCACTAGGATGGGTCGTGATAGGTTATATCCTTTCATAATGATCATATATATTTTCAATGATCATATTAACAACATTGAAACCTATACATAACCTTACATAATTTTATATAATTCATTCAACATACAATTTAATTTATTTATCATAATTTCTATCATATATTAAATACTTTTCCTTCTTTATATAGTTTTAATCCGTTGTATTATCTTCATAGAGAACCACTTGGATGAAGATTTTAGTTCTATAGTCTCATTATATACTTATGGATATTTCATCTTTTATTTTTCAAAGTTATTTTTCATATTTATTTATCAAATGTATTAATTTTTAGTATGTTATAAAATTACTTCATAATGAAATACATTTTTGATCTTTTTTTTGTTTTTCTTGTATGATTTTTTTTCCATCATATTCAAGGAAACATACACGGGAAGTTATATTCTACCACATAAAAAAATTCACCGCCAAAATATCATTTCATATATGTGAACATATTACTGTATGTTCTCATGAACATAGATTTGGGTTCCCACATCTCTTTCACCTAAATTTGATTTATCTAAAGAATTTGGATTGGGGAGTTGTCTGGCCTCGTAGTGCATTACCTGGATGATATGAGAACTCTACATGTTTTTCATTATAAAAAAGATCTTATTATAGTTATAAAAATTATGATACTAGTACATGATATGTATCTACTATGTACTCCATCAAATGTGATACATTGAATACATCATGAACATAAGATATGATATTTAGAAGCATTAGGTAATAAGCTAGATCCCCCCCCCCATGATTTAGAATATCTAATGGACCGATGTATCCAGGGATTAATATTACCTTCCAAAAAAATATAATAATCCTATTGCATGTTGATATTGAAAATAATAATTTGTTTCTAGAAATAGATTCTAATTATCACTGATGATAATCAACATAACACATTTAAAAACATTTTGATTCTTTAATATGTTTCTGAATGATTGTATTTTTTTGTCATCTATTGAGAAGGATACATTTTTAGAAAATTATTCTCTAAAAAAATTTCTCAATATGTTAGAATTATATTTGACTTCTTATATTGAGTCTCATGTTTTGTCTATTTAGTGATTTATTAAAAAATGTTACAATATAGCTAGAAAAAGATGTTAATACATGAATTCTTCAAAATCTATCATATAGGATCCCGAAACATCTTATTAATATTTCAATGGTCCTTTTAAATAGTACACCATTATGCGGGTGATAATATAATTTAAATTTATGATCTATTTCCAATAATTATTAAAGACACCTCGAGAACATCATGTTGAATCTCAGAACATCATTAGATATAATTTAATGTGGTACACCCTACAAAATTAAAAATTAATTTGTAAAATAATTGAAATGTTAATCAGGTAATAAAACCTCCTTAATATTGATGATTTATGATAAAATTTTAATAAAATAAACCCTAACATAAATATAATTATAGACATTAGTTATATTTGAAAGTTCAATGATTAAATTCAAGGTGATGTTCTATTTTTTAAATATACATAAGGGAAATGGTTGCATCATCCTCATGGACATATAAAATTCACTATTAACTTGTTCACAATCCAATAATTTTTATTTATGTATAACCATATTCCTCTTCATGTTGTCCAACTAGAAATTGTTCTTGAGATATCATACATCTTTTTACTTCTAGTATGGATGGAGAATGATGAGCAGTGTGCAGCATATAATAATATAGTCTTCAATTACAGTACTTAAATAACATAAATTCAATTCCTAAATATTAAAATTCTAACATTTACTAGGTTTAACACTAGAATATATTCTACATTATTTTGTCTCTCAATATCATCCTTTTATTCCTCCTTAATCTATACATTGATAGATGATTGAGTAATCAAGTAGTTGTGAAAGGATTTATGACATTCCCTTATGATTTCATGGACCATCGTTTATAAATGCACGAGTATTTGGTATTTTTCAATCCTCATTAAGGATAAGATATCATGATCCTTCTTTATTATAGCATCATCCACTTTTTTCATCTTCCCATGATAAAAATGTATTGAGTAGCTATAGTACTAGATCAACTCAACCAATCTCCTTAGGAATAAGTTCATCTAATTTTTTGTGAATATATACTTTAATCTCTTATGATATTTATATATATTACACTTTTTTCTATGGAGATAATATCTCAATATTGTTAACGGAAATATTATCGTTGGTGTCCATAAATCATTAATTTTGTGTTTTCACTAATAGATCTTTATTGGATTTGAGGAATATTTTTCTACCATATAATTTCATATAAGGGTACTCACAAATCCATTATTTTATTCATCCCTGTATGTCACAAACCCTTCTACACTATAGTTCTGTTTGGCAATTGGTGAAATTACTAATAGTCTATTAAGATATTTGAGTCTATTGATACAATCAGTTGTTAATAGAAACTTAGATCCCTTTCAAGTTTATATTATTAGTGGACTTTATATTCATGAAAAACATCTCACGTAACCTTGACAATATCCATCAATCCATAAAAACAACAGAAATATCTGTAATAGTGGTTGGTCTAATATATTATTCAATTACATCTATATTTAAGGGATCCATATATATACCCTATCATTTGGTTTCATATCCCAGGATTGGTACTTTTATTGACAAAATTCACAAATGCTAAAATTGGAATATAGGTTATTCAATAAATGGTCTTCAACACAATCCTCAATGATTTTTCATGTTCATTCATGATATTATAAAATATGAGAATATCACTTATAAAGATTTTCAAAAAATGATTAAGGTGACCAATAAAGAATCTATATGTAATGTCAATGAATATAGTTGGAGAATTTATTTTCCAAGAAGAAATCATAATGAATTTATAGTTTCTATATATTATAATAATGATAGTATTTGGAATATCTATACTTTTAATTAATAATTAATGATATCTATATAGATGAACAATAATTCAGAAGTATTGAGATGCTTTTAGGTCACCAAAAAAGTTATTAAAATAAGTAATGGGTACTTTTTATTAATTTTGATCTAGTTTAGTTCATGATAATCCATACAGAGATCAATTTATCTACCCATTATTATAATAAAGAGGATAGGCTTTCCCATGGTGAAGAACATAGAAATATTAAACCCTTATAGAAATTATCATATAGTTTCCTCTTCAATTTTTCCATTTCAATAAGGGTCATTATATAAAGACTATTTCATATATTAATAGTGCTAGGTAGGAGTTCAATGAAAAACATAGCCTCATTATATATAGGAATACAAGACAAAAAATTGTGAAATAAATCAACATATTCATTAAAAAACAATATGTATTCAACATTTAGTATCTTCACACCCATTTGATATAAATATCCATCATTAGGCATCAAGAATCTTAAAAGGGAGGTGATTTACATATAGATTTCATAGTCACCCTTGAAGTGAGATAAGATCACATGTTGCTTTATAGTATCAAATATGAATTTTATATCCTAAAAATTGATACGTGATCTTTGTATAGAGATAAAATCTATTCTAAAAACCATATCAATTTATACCAAGGGAAGAATAAAACAAATTATAGAAAGTAAATTACCATAAACATCAATTTAACAAGATTTATAGGTTTGGGATATAATCAATTCTCATTATGTGTTTTTATTGATAATTTGATATCCATTTATTAAAGTGGTAGGTTATATATTTTATATCATTTTAATTATATAATGGAGTTGGAAAATTAAAAATCAAATTATATATTTTACGTTATTGAGTGGATTTTTTGTATATATTTCAGCAGTTTGTTTTAGAACCCACTTTAGTAGTAGTTATTGTTAACGATTTCCCATTAAAACATGGCATTATAATCTACTGACATTGATTATAATCATTAATCATTAGGTGAGTCCTTTAGTTTGCGTATATAATAAAACATGTTATAATTAATACATTAAGGCATGGGTGGTTCATTAGGTTCATCATTATTTTTATTTATTGTATTAGTCATTCTCTTCATATCACATCATATTTCATCTGCATAATAACCTTGTTTTCAACACTAGAAACACTTTTGTGTTTCTTTGAGACAATACCAATGTATTTCTTCCAAAATTTTCAGTGTGTAAGAAGTTAAAACTTATTTTCATCATTGGTTTTATCATTTCAGTTTCCATGAAACTTAATTTTCCTATTATTTCCCCCAAATCCATGATTATATGATTCTTTAATTTTTATTTTTTTATTTAGGGAATATCAAACAATTAATTCATATATTCAAAAGTTCATTATATATTTTTTCGAATATTTATTTTTGAACCACTAAAGAAATGATTAATTTAACTTTCCAGCTTAATGATAAAACTATAGGTGTATCCTAAATGAATAATGATATCCACATCATAATTACTGATATAATATTTCCCTTTCTAATTCAAACCAATGAATTCCAACTCTTATTATATGTGAATATTTACTCGAAAATATTTAGAAATTTTTTTTCTTAAAAATCTCTATATTGATAGAGTAAATTTATTTATTTCCACTTTTTATCTTAATTGGTTATCAACATTGATATTATTCTCAATATAAATAAAAAATTTATAAAATAAATTTTTCATTACTCAAACATTAAAAATATAATTTTATTTATATTTTGGTAAAAAATTAGGGGATCAAAATTAATGATAACATGGGGTGGTCATTTCCACATGAAGGGATCAATGTAGACATGTACATTTAAATAAATGTTTGGGATATCAACATAGCTCTTGTTATTGTTAATTGAGTGAGATATTTTGGTGATCATTTTTCAAGCTCTTATTCAATTTTTTCTCATTGGCTCGGCTATTTCATTATCCATCACACTCATTTTTCAGTTGGTTCAATCTGTCTCTAAGCATTTACTAAAACTCGAAATATTTTTGTATGTATTAAACACTAATAAGAATCATATGAAAATATATTTTAATGGAAATAGATTGAAATTTTTTATATCACATGACCCCTTATTTGAACATATTATTCTTTATAGACAACATATATTTCTTTTGGTTTAAATTAGGTTAATTTGAGTTTTATTATCATATACTTCATAACCTAATAAACAAAATTATATAAGACCCACTTTAATACTTACTTATAAGACACCAAAAATAACATACCAAAAAAATAAATCAATAAAAAATGTTATCTTTTATATCTCAAAATAAAACACTCCCACAAACCCGATTGGATTAGTTTCATTGGAGACTAGCTATATAAATGACTCATTCGACATTAAAATTTATATTTCTCATATATATTCATAAAAATTGGTTCTGTTATAAAAATATCAGGATCCATATTCTTTTTCATTACATATATAATGGAATAATAGTAAAATAATGAACCTATACACTTAGTAAGGGGTTAAACACATGAGATATCAATCAAAATAGTATAAAAGAAAACAATAAAGATCAAAAGTTACTATAATATGAACATGTGGGGTAGAGAACATAATCAACCTAAATTTGAACAATGAATAAATAACCAATAAATAATTAATAAAAAACATATCCATGAGTAATAAAAAAGGATTTTTTATTTCATAATAAATAAATAACATGAATTTGGCATAATAATAAGCTTAGAAAAACATATAATATGTCAAGACTCCCTGATGAGAAAATAATCACGTAGTGGAAAAAAAATTCCACAACATAGTAGGTAGGGATAAATGTATCCCTATAAGATTTTATGTCATTAATAATATGTATGACTGCATATGATATACAAAACATTAAGCTTAAAAACCTGTGATATAATATAGAAACACTATAATTTATATGTGAATGTTATAACATAGTTTTTGGATTGGAGGTTATATATAGGATAAAACAAATTATGTTATATATTTATAATTTTTCCTAGTAATAATATATTGATTAATTCCTAGGAATAATTTATTCAACATTTAATAATAAATATTAAATTACATAAGGTTTAAGATTCATTTTTATATAAAATAAGATTTACATTGTATTTTATATTTTCATTTAAAATATAAATTTCTAAATTTCATAAATTTAATATCTTAAATTTTTTTTATTTGATTGTATCAACATATTATACAAATATGTGTTTGAATTTTTGGGATTTTTTAGAAGTAGTTCATTTTTGAGAGAACAACGAACAATACTGATTTTAAAAATATTGTCAGTTTTATGAAATTATCATGAAATAAGAATAAATATAAATCTTAAAAAAATTATACAGTGTGGATAAATATTGAAAAATTAATATAATTAATATACAAATAAACATTGAATTTTTAAATTTAGGTTTATTATTTGGGAAATATAAGCAATGTTTGTATTCAAATAAAAACTACCTTTGTTTCATCTCATTTAATCAGATATTCATAAATTTACTTTTAGTATTGTTTTGGTTATAAATTCAAATAATTATAATTTTATTTATATTAATTCAATTAATTCCTGGAAAATCAATATTATTCTTTTTTTATGTAAAATCATATTTATTTCTAAAAATGACATTTTTTCAGAAACAGTTTTCTTTATGTTTGACGAACATATGCTTTAAATATTTTTATAGCTTATGGATATTTAATATAATAAAATTTATTTCATATTTAGATCCATTTTAATTAATAATAGATAATGAGAATAAAATAATTCCTTTACAAAATGAATAATAACGTTGAAAAACATTTATCAACTTAGTTGAGTGTAAAATTAGTTTAAATGGTTGAAATGATGGGAAAAGGCTACATGATAACAAAAAATCACTTAATAGAGATCAATTGGGTGATATTGTTTCTAAAATAACTAAATTATCATAAAAAATATAAACTTTTGGTGACACATTACTTGGATAATGCATATATTATATAATAATTTTTATAGTTTCTATACATTATACACCCACCTTAATAAAAAAATGGAACATTCAATATTATCTTATTCACTAACATTTATCACCCAATCTCTGCCAATAAATTCCCAAAAACCTTACCAAATTCATTCCCCACACCATATAGGACCTATTCTCTTCAAAAGAGAATCCTAATAAGGAATAAGGTGTAAATAAATTTAGGATTTCAAAGGAAGATGTATAACTATTAATATATTTATTTGACGTTTTATTATACTATACCTCCATCAATCCTATATTAAAAATAATTATCTAGTACAATAAATACCTATAATATACTAAAATTTTATTTTATTTTTTCAAAATTACTTTTTAATTTCGTTTCCTTCCTTTGGAAAATGAAAACTTCACACATGCGTATGTACATACTACTATCTTCCTAAAGATATGTGTATCATTTTTAATCCTAAGATCACTTAAATGATTATAAATATAATATTAATGAACATATATGATATTTATTACATAATTTTGAATATATAAATAAAATATATCATGTACCTTCTTATCCTTTCATCTGTTAAAAAATTATTGTGTCGCTCATTCCTATGTGTGGATAATCACCTCTATGAAGAAATGGGTTTAGTTTTTGTTTTCTATTCATATGGATAATTATAAAGATATAGTTAATTTATATTTATTATTTTTATAATATTAATGTGATTCTATAAATATTAACCATTATATACCCGCTTTTATTTCCATTCATTAGGAGAACAATAATGTTATCATGCATATGTGTGGACTACCACCTCCATAAACAATATCATTTTTTCTATTATCACCTAGAAATTCTCATTCTAAAATTCAATAATATGAATAAAAATAATTTTTTGGATATTATTAAATTTATGTAGATTATTAAAAAATTTCATATCTTCCTTAATCATATTCAATATACTAAAAGTATTTTCAATAAATTGACCGACCAACACTAAGTACTCAACATAAGAAATAACTAAATAGTAAATGAATGTAAAATAATTATAAAAATAACATAAAAAATTAAATATTGATGAAAATGGATCTTCAAAATATTTTCAATTATTTTTTATTCATATTCATGCAGATATTACACGTCTGACCAAGCTGTAATCAAAAGAAATGGGTTTTCATCTCAATTAATGTTCAATAGGACATATTTTATATTACACACTTAATTTATTTTATATGGTGTATATACTACTTATTTTAAAATTTATATCGTGATGTTTTGTTCATTCATGGTATTTAACGTTTAAACACTTGTTTTATCATTTAATAGGGTATGATTGAAAATTTATTAAAGTTAAAATGGTTTATTTTATACTCTAACTCTTGTTTTGTTCAGTAAATCATGAAATTTATGTAGCAAGAACTATATTATCATTATTTTATTAATTTTTTTATTCTTCAATTTTTATTTATAGGTTTTATAAGTTTCCATCCACCTTTTCCTCTCTTTGGTACTCAGAAGATGAAATTATTGTTTTTATGAAAAGGTATCCTTATTTTTAAATTGTGACATGGTTTTTAAAGAATATTTTTTCTATAATAAAATGAATTTTTTGTGGTTATTTTAGATTAAAAAGGCATTATTTTCCAAAATTTTAAAAACAATTTGTAAAATGATTTATATCATGGTTTTTATACAAATGTTAAAAAATATTTTCTATATTTTTCTTTTTATAGTTTAATTTCATTTAAAATTATAATTATCAAGATAAAATCCTATATTTTGTACCTTAATTTACAATGAATTGATTTTATTATATAATAATTTTATGATTTAAAGATTATAGCTTATTTTGTGATCCTTCAATTTCATCTAATAAAATTTTCTATCACTATTATTTATTATTTGGATATTATTTTTCTTCTTTATGTACTTTAATTTATTATCATCAGATATATTAAATATTTTTTAAGTTAGTTAAATTTTTTTAATTGTATACCATTTCTAAATATGGTTTTATCTGAAGGAATGTTATCAAGAAAGTTATATCATGTAGTATTGTAATATTGATGTTTTGTATTATTAATTCACTATGGAAATTTATTTATTTATAATACATATATATTTTTTATTGAAATGTTAATTAATTATATATGGAATGAATTGGAAAAGTTTAATTTATGGGTTAGACTCGATTATAAATATCCCTTAGATGGATCAAAAGGCATCATGAGAAAAACTATTCGTCATATTAGTTATTTATTTGATGTATACCTACCCATTCATTAAAATTTCAGGGCCCAAGCTTTTGGTGGTGTGGTTCATGATTTTATAGAATGATGCATTAATGAAAATATAATGACTTACGATATTACATATTTCCTTTATTAAAATTGTAGTTTTTATTTTCCATGTGACTGTTTTGTTGACACCTTCCATGCATATGTTTTAAAGCTCCATTTATTTATTAAAAATAAAATGATTAGATTATTTACTTTAATGTATTATTTTTTCTTTAACATATCATAATAGATTCTATTTTATGGTACTCTTATTAATAATTAGAGATCACCCTTTATTTTTCCATATGTTATGAAGAATGAGTCTATGAATGTTTCTCAAGGATATGGGGAATTTTTTAATTCAATTTTTTATCTTCCAAAATATTATGGAAGTATTTTATGTATCTAATTTTCCAACACTGTTTCACTAATCGATCCTTCAAGGTGGGATTCCATATATTATGTACCTATGAAATAATGTAAATAATTACTATTGGTTACTGCATTTAGGGTTTCTACAAATGATACCATTGTAATTTTAGTAGGACCCATGTGAACTATATTTTTTAAGAAAATTGATAATATGAGAGTTATTCTAAATCTATTGGAATATTTGGAAACATTTAACTTCATTGTGATTTTTAATCCATACATAAACATTCATAATGATTATGATATGACTATGACGGTTCCATTGTTTAGATATTTCACCTATAATATGGAAGTAAAATCATATCAACACCCATAATCAATTTAGGGTTTTCACTTCTAAGAACGCCAATATGACTAGTGTTATAGCTAAACCGATTATGACCATATTAGGGCAATTGTATAATGTTATGACCAAAAACCATTCCAATATAAAGAAACCTATAGATTATTAGCATATTAAAATGATATTGGAATTATTTATGTGACTAAATCCTCCATCGTTTAATGAAAGTACAAATCCATTGGTAACTGGTATAAGGATCAAGTCCATTGAAATTATATTTTTGGCTTTGGGATGTAATAAAAAGGAAAAGGTTATTATAGAAGTATATTATTTAATAAGAGAAGAAGGAAAATGTTTTTACGTGATTTCTAATATTAAATAGGAAAGAGAGATGGAAATTATACTTTTAGAAATATTTTACTCTAGAATAATGAGATGATATTATAATTTCATCACATTTTAGAAGGTAATACTATGTTTTATAGAGCACACTATACACATCACTAAGCATAAATATACATCGAATTATTATTATTTAAATGTAACCACTATAATCTCATCATTAAATTGTGTTTAATGAATATTATTAACTGCATTATGAATATTTTTTAAATAATCACTTGTTTTTCAGTAATGAAATTTTATTCTTCAAAAAAAATTCAAAAAATGGGAATTTTTTATTTTCATGAGGAAATATTATAATTATTATGTTAAAATATTAAAAAATATATCCAAAAAAAATTACCTAAAATTTTAATTCTACATGTCAAAATTATCATATGAGGAATTTTCTAGTATTTTCTGGAAATATTGACTTTTCAAAGAATACTGAAAATATTGTTTTAATTGAATATAATTAATAATTTAAATTATTTTCAAATTGAAATTATATTTTGGATTATTTATAATATTAATTTTGTTAATTTTGTTTAATATTTACTAACTTATAATTTCTCAAATTATTTCTATACATGAATATAATACGAAAAAAATTTATAGATAAAATGAATTTTTTTGGAAGAACTATTTTTCATTGTGTTTTATTTATTTAATTTAAATTTTAATTCAAGAACATATGTGTTTTTAATTTTGAAAAATGGATTCCATATTTTAAAATTATTGATCAAAATTTATTAACTTTTTTCATTTTATTTTTTTATATGAATAACATCCATAGTAATTTGTGTTACCACAGTAAAGGGTAAACCATGTTATTAATGCCAAAAAATAAAATAATGAGGGAAATAATATGAACCCAATGCTTAACTTAATTTTATTTTACGAATATATTTCATAAAAATAATAATATATTAATTTATATAGTATATTTAGGCAATTTTTATGAGATTATGTTCTTTATGATATTTTTTTTAACAGAAATTTAAAAATGTCAAACATTTATTTCTAATAAATATATTACTTTTAAATTAGTTATTACCATAATAGATGTTCAGTAATAAATATTATTTTTACATAAATAAAATTTATATTATTCATGATAATTTATTTTTAGTTTTATTTGTGAAAA
Source organism: Viscum album (assembly GCA_963277665.1). NCBI lineage: Eukaryota > Viridiplantae > Streptophyta > Magnoliopsida > Santalales > Viscaceae > Viscum > Viscum album. The sequence goes on along the minus strand of OY728137.1, from coordinate 28,765,338 downwards.
CTAATAACATTAATTACTTACACAATGATTACACTATAATTATTCAATTATTGGATAAAATAAAATAAATGATATTAAAAATTATAAAATTAACATTATTGGAGATAAATAATGAGATCCAAGAATTTTATAGATTACCATGACATTTTAGGGATATAATAAATTATTTTATTTTTTTATACTATATTTCATGATAGTATTAATATCAATGTAATGAATAGTTCTATGAATTTACATTAATGATTTTATATAGTAAATAATATTTTATTAAATAATATAAAATTACTCCAAGTATTTTATTCATAACATGTATATTAATATGGTTTATTTTGTCAACCATGGTCTATTTATGACCATTTTTTTCAATTATAATTACTATTTTGACCCTTATGGAGTAAAAAATCATGTTGTCATGGTATAATTAAAAAGGGTTAACATGGGGTTTAATAATTGATAAGGGTAAAAATGTGACCCAAAATTTTTTAAAAACTATTTTATGTGATTATTTTCACCCATACACATCCTATATTTTCAATAAAAATATTTCGATATATTTTTAATTAAAACATCATTTAAATTAATTTTATAGTTTTAGAAATTCCTAGAGTTCCACTCCCCTATCTTATAAAAGGGAACCACTTTTTCTCATTTATTCACACTTCAAATCTAATTTGGTTTGACCATACCAACTCTAATATCTTCCAAGAATCATAACCATCATTCTATATATACTTTTTTAGGTATAACACCATCCTTTTATCTCATCAGGAGCTTGGAAATAGAGGCTGTTAGAAGAGGAGGTGTCATTTTTAATCCAGATGTTCAGTTTTATTACTTCTACCAGCTCATTCAAATAATATTAAATAGAAAAAATTGTTTATCCATCTTAGGATATGTTATTATATTAATTTTGTATCCTATATCTGTCAAGAACCAGGTCGAGATACCATCCTACACGACATTCAACCTTGTCTGAGACATGGCCCAATGGGTGTTCCCTATCCCCACATGCAGGAAACTAGTGTTGTCCATAAAAGATAATCCATAAGTAATAATTTATCCCAATTATCCAGGATCAAATAAATAGAGAAATAAAATAGGTAATGCATAAATTACCAATTAATGATCATGAATAAATACACGAACCTATCCAAATATAAATAAAAAGGTAGATTGAACTAAAAACTAAACTACACTACAATATCTATATGTAACCTCTTGGTCACCTCTAACCACTAAAACAAATTTCTCCTACAATGAGCACCAAAACAATAAACCTAAAAAAAAAATCTTGAGTCTATCGACACTGAATTTTGCATGTATGGAGCGATCTTAAATAGCTTAGTCAGATATCTCCTCATAATCCATACACTTCGTTTTATGAAATAGTCCATAAATACTAGTTTGAAATACATATAGGAAAATTGGTCTTCTACATTTAAAAAAAACATACAACCATAGCTTTCAATTTTTCAAAAAAACACACACCACATTCCAATTTTGAAAATAGGGTCCCCATTTTAGAAACCAAATCCAAAAAATAAATTCATCAAGGTGATACCAAGAAAATATAGAACTCAATTGATAAACATTAAAAGAAATTGAGTGCAATTGAATGTTAACATGAAAATATAGATATTAACCTTGTGAATTTCATAATCATCCCTTGTGAAATCATTAGATGTACATGGTTCGAAACCACCTATTGGTGTATGGTGAAACTCAGTGGATTATAAACAATTTGTCTCCCTAAACTAGCCAATCCAATGGAACTACCCACCAGTCCATTAAATCCATCCAATGGGTTCCAACTTGACTAATCAAGGTTGATTAAAAACTATCACTCAACCCTCTAAAGAGAAAAAAAATATACCAAATCCCTATGAAATTCTCCTTGGGGACTTGGAGGAGCATACTTGGAGGTGAATGATCCAATTAGATGTGGATTCTAGGACACCTTCATGAACCAATGTCCACCAATAGTGAGATGCCATTATTTTTTTAATAAATTGTGGGGATAGAGAAATATGATTTTAATAAAAAAAATCAGGGAAACTCACAGGGTGTGGCCGCACATTTTACTAAATTGTGCACTAACTGTAGAGTAGATACTATCAAAGAGGAGATCTAACTCGCGAACAACACACATAGATTGTCATACCATTATCAAACAGTGAAATAGCTTTTATAAAACTCTAGGACTTTTCGTATGGTTACCTGGGATGGGAAGCATGGCTTCTACTAACCGTGTGATGCCTGTGCATAGGCCCAAATTCACCAAAAACTCAAAAACTCAAAATTTTAATCTGTGAACTCAACCCAAACCTCAACCCAAGGATCAACGACCATGAAAATAATAAAAAAATAATATCCATGGATGGGGTGTGACAATTCTCCCCATCATATGCACATTATTCCCCCATAATGTCACCCAGGTGAATGTTGACCAAAACTCAAATCTATGCTGGATAAAAACTATGTAAATTTACAAACCTCAAGTTGACCTTTTTACTTTATAAAGTCACTAAACCTACACTAAAGGAAAAAATAACACATGAATGTGGGGAGAAAACATATTGGTTCTCCCCAGAATAAGAACTCAACTAGAACTGAATCATTAAAACACAAAAAATACCACCATGAATTAAACTGGAAACCCACCATAGGGAAACATAAAAATGGGAACTCCCAACCATACAATCATAATCACCTTTTACATGATTGTGTAAAAACCAAACCCAGAACTAAAAATTCACCACATATTCCAGACACATGAAACATGGGGGAAACCTATAGAAAAAACTAGATCTAATCAACAAACTGAAACTACAACAAAATAATTTAACAAGACTCAATCTCTTTCAAATGAGCACAACTAAAACCAAGACCAGATCAAAAAAGTGATACGAACACTCAAAAAAATGCACAAAAGATCAAAATTAAAATAAACATAACCATAATGTATCTTAAGAAATGTGAAACTCACAAAAAAAATAATAATTAAAATGGAAAATTAAAATTTCTCCATCCCAACAATGGAGACAAAAATAATATCATATTGTACCACACCCTTGATGATCTATTCACTATGTGCTAACTTCACTTAGAGGATGGTGGCTAGAGCCTTGGTGATTATAGATTGTCATGCCTCATAAAAAGGAACATATATCTTCTATTTAAGTATTATTCCTGGGAAAACACAATACTAAACATCTTTAGATAACCCAAATGGCCACAATGATGGCCAATCTTTAGATGATTATGATAGGATGGCTTCGAATGCCCAAACCGGCCACACTAGAAACACATGAGTGAGCGGTCCAATGAATGAAATAAAGAGGCTAGAAATATAGGCTTCTTGGGTAGAGGTTCCTCAAGAACACCCATGCCATATGGGGAACACTAATAAGGAACAAGATACATTGGGTTTCTAACGGCCTGCATTCCGAAAATAAAATCAGATAAAAATAATTCCTCCACTATCTTATAGAAACAATGATCTTTAGAGGAGATGACTCACTCATTGATCTTAGGATGAAGACCCATGATGAAAATAGAAGCCTTCATTAGATTCTGTGACCCCACCTATTGAAAAAAAGATACAGGATTCTATACATCGTCAAAATAGGCCTTCACCATCTATTGTCCGTGCTGAACATTCATGAGATATTCAATCTTCTTTATTGTCACCTCCTTTGGTATAAACCACCAGATGAATATGAACATAAAAAACCCAAGTCATCCCAAATTACATATATGGAGGGGAAAACAACTCTCATTCCTCCAAAGCTGGAAATTCAAAAAAACCCATAATTTCTAGAAATATAACAACTTTAGAAGTTCTGAACAATCTGAAGATACTCTAGACCTCTTCAAGACACTCCTCCATCTCTAATGAAACCCAATTACAACAAGGGATAGAAAATTCTCCGGACTAATAGAAACTGGGCATGATACATTAGTTATATTGGGGAACATTCTGGGTGGCATATTCTGAATGACACAAGAAACAAAAAACATGAAACTAAAACCAATATCAAACAAAAAAACAACTAAAAAGAATTCCTCAAACCAAAACAAAAGGCCCACAATCCAAACATATACAAGAACAACTGATATTTTTTCATTTAAAAAAATCTGTTTTTATTTTTATTTTAAAAACCCACCAATTTCAAGGCCACTTTTTGAACACAAAATTTCCTAAAAAAAACAAAACCCACATTCTAAAACAAAAACCTGTTTTTGGAATCATTTTTTTCATTCAAAATCACATTGGAAACACAAGGCTAGACATTTTAATTTAGTTTACCATGAATGGAATCCCATGAACCATCACAGATGTATCCACCTATTTCCATCCACAAATTCTAGCATTCTCTTTCCACACATACCTACACATATATGAATGTCCACATGGAACACCATGGGTCACACCCCTACCAGATCCTTATCAATTCCAAACATGTACCAAATTATCAAAAAAACATGTTCTATTTTAAAACCCATTTTCCAACCAAAACCCAGTTGAATGAAATAATTTCAATTTCAAAATCCATGTTCACATTGAAATATTTCTCACATTAACCAAGACCGAAATGAATAATGAGACACAAAAAACCACTAGAATGAGGAACTATTGTATGTTCCTAACATGGAAACATGGTAGTGGGCCATGCCCCAATTAAGCATCAACATCTAAGAGGAGATTTAATCGTGTAATACAATTATAAATGGGTCACTACTCCAGGTGAGATCATGAAAGGACATTTTATTTCGTTAATTGCCATCGCTCAATCTAGAAAAAATTAAAATGGGATAAGGACTCAATTCTTGATCCACCCATATAAATTGATGTCCTATTAGGAGTAGTGGTGATCGGGAACCTAACCAAAACATACTTATTGAGCCCTAAAAAATCTATTCTCCAATATACCTAACACCCCAAATAACAATGATCCTCTTTTGATTGAATTTTGTAATAAACCAGGCCAGGATGATATCCAAACCAATATCTAACCCATTCCGAGACATGGAATGAAGGGCGTTCCAAATATCCATGGGCTAGAAACTAGTGTCGAGCATCAGAGATAATTCAGAGGGAATGACTTAACCCAATTAAACAGGATCAAATAAATAAACTAATCAGAAATATCACATAGTAATAACCAATAAATAATCATAAATAAATACATGAACTAATTCAGATACAAATATAACTAAATAATGAACTAAAAATAGAAATACACCATGTAATATCCATGTTACCTCTTTGTGACCACCAACCACAAAACCATGCTACTCTAAAAATGATCACATGAACCAGAAACCTAAACCTTCAAAATAGATCTTGTCAACCGATACCGAATGGTACAAGTAAGGTGTGAGCTTAAACAACTCAATAGGCAATCACAACAAATTCCATAGACATCCTTTCCAGAAATAGTCTATAAATACTAGCTTGAAAATAGATATGAAAATATTGTTTCAAAATTTTTAAAAAAACCTACAAGAACAACATTTCCTCTTTCCAAAAAACACACACCTTATTCCCATTTTCAAAATAGGGTCATCATTTTAGAAACCAAATCCCAATACTAAAATGAAACAATGTGATACCATGAAAACATGGAAGTAAATAGATTAAATTTTTAAAAAGACAAGTGTAAAAAATAGTAAAAAAGAAAATGTCGATAGTAACCTTGGAAATTTAAAAAAAATACAAAGAGTGATCCCTAGATGTATTCAGTTCTAAAACTCTAGCCAGTTTATGGTGTAAATTTGTGGTCTATAACAAACTATCCACCCAAAACTAACAAATCCAATGGCAGTACCCACTGGACCTATAAATCAATCCAAGGGGTGACATACCGTCTAATCGGGGTTGATATGAAATCATCAATCAACTCTCTAAAGGCACCCAAGAAACTGATTATAATATTATACTATGAATTTAGGATTCCCTCGCACGTGTGGTAAACTTACCTATCTTAACCTGTAACACCCCATGCTTCCACGGTACGTTTCCCTTCGAATAATGCGATAGCGTGTGTTGTACGCAACCTCGAGTTCTAACACACACCACAACTAATTAAACTAGCCGTTGTGAATAGTAATACCTACTTTTTGAAATCATATATATTTTATATTTCAGAATGGACTTCATTTTTGGATTCGGAATATTGAAATTAGCCTAGGGTGAAATTTTGGTACTTTTCGGATAACTTTTATATTTTGATGAATAGTGAAAATTACTAAATTTTAATTAAAATCAACTTTTTTAATCAAAATAATTAATATTGATAAATTATTAATTTGAATGGTTTTAAAGTATATTTATAATATATTTTTACCATTTAATTTAATGTTTGTCATTGGACATAATTTCACAATTAAACCAGACATAAACAAGTGTCAATCTTTTGATAGTTATTATCTCTTAAAAACACGCTTTTTATTTTAACAACGGGAATTAATTTTAAATTAATTTCTGCCACTTCTATGTTTTGAATTTGGAAAAATGGATTAAATATTTGGAATCAAGATTATGTAAATAGGTAACTTTTATTTTTACACATTTTGAATAATTACTGCGGTAAATATTTTATTTACCATGGTTAAAGGGTAAATCCGGTAAAGAAGGGTTAAAAAATAACATTATAATAATACAAAATTACCCTAACACGTGTCCTAACCTTATTGGTGGACACATACCCGACCATGGGCATCCTTGGGTCGATTTGGGGACCCCTTAGAGCCACTTGTATGTGGTAGGGACACATTATATTAATAAAGTTAAAATAAAAATAAAAATGGCATAAGCTTACATCTTTTAGAAGAACAATTTTTACATAGGGTTATACGTGTTGGATTTTTGATTATGAATATTCATTAGAAAGCTAAAAATATTTCCTACATAATGATATTTTATTTATAATTTTTAGACATCAAATAATTTAAATTATTAATGACACAATAATGATGTAATGTTTACCTCATTAATAAATCATTTAAATAAATAAGATTATAATGATTAAAATATTATCTAAAACCTGTCCAATTCTTATTGGATGATGTAATTTAGAATATGAGTCATCTTATCTTCTACCTCAATGATTTTTGGACCATTATAAACCGAATATAATTATATTATAAAGTAATACTTTCACTCTTTCCTAAAGAGCCCCTCCACTCCCTTATAAAAGGAGACCACTCCTTCTCATTTCTTCACACCTTCAAAGCCTTTTGGTTCGGCCAAACTCTGCCCAAATACTCTCCCAACTTCCCTCACTACAACCTAGAGGCCTTAGTTTTATCAGAAAGCCAACCTAAGGAGCCCTTTTGATCAAATCAAAAGGAAGAGCCTGAAGAAGAGGTAATGATTTCACCACCCTTTTCCAAGTTCATTTCTTCTTCCACTTCTTCTTCCTTTGTTGCTACCATTCTAAAATAATAACTCCAGTATCTCATATATACTGTGATGTTATTATAAATATGGTACAACCATATTCAGTATTCTATCCACCCTTTGAATAACATGTCACCATACGTGCGTACGTACGACTTACCGTCTCTACGTCGTGGTGTAATTGTTATTCAATATATTATTATTTGGATGGGTATAATAATGATGTGAAACTCATGTAAATAATAAATATAACATGTTAATTATTATGTATATATGATATAACATCCATTTATATATTATTTTAATATCAAAATAATGATGTTGTCGCTCGTGCGTACGTACGGACTACCGTCTCCACGAACGCGATGAGATTCATTCTCCATCGTATCCATTCAAGTATAATCATCATTTGATGATTTAAAAATGATGTTTAAGGACTTGATATCATTCTGGATATGAATAAGATACAAAAAACATGTCTTATGTAACAAAACATATAAAAGAAAATGAGTAATTTCACACCCGAAACAACGATAATACTAAGATATTATTATCAAATCAATATTAAAAGATCATATATGATATCATAATAATGTATATGATTATTCTATAATTTAATAACAATTATTTCACCATTATACAGGAGGTTAACCTACCCCAAACAAGGAAAGGTACAAGGTAAGGGTTATTTCCCAATCTCTTCATTATCCGAGGTTGTTTATAGGTAATAATCTACTGCGATCTCGTTATCATCCACATCCATGTTTCTTCAAAATGTATTTCAAAACATTTTTAATATTTAAAATAATATGGGTTAAAGTCATTTATACCCTTGTTTGACTTTTTATAAGAGGTTTATAAGGTAATCTTTCCGTCGTTTTCCAAACAAGGTCCTTTTTAACCTTTTCGACAGAATTAAGATAAGAATGTTTTTTTTAAAACATATACGGCGGGTGCGGTTATTTTCTGCCGTTATAAAATATTCAAAGCTTTCCTTACAAGCTTATAAGAATATTTTCAAAGAAAATGTTTTATTTTATATGGATCTTAAATGATTTCAAAATAAAAGGAGATATTTCCTTAAAAGAATTTTGATTTCATCTATGTCAACATCCTTTGATGGATTTTAAGATTATTTGAAGTTGATTTATTATGATACAAAACTTCTATATTGTATTGAAGGTTTTGTGATATGTTTGACTGTGGATGTGCTATTTTTATACCATTCATAGTTTATGGTGAAAGTATTGACATTTCGTATGCTGGTTTTAATACGAATGTTTATGTTATGTTTAAACCTTTTCATATGGGAATGCATTGGACTTAATATGTGACGGGTGGAGCCCGCTATAGCTCCTCGATGCATCGGTAGGTATCATGAGACAAACTAGTGTCTTGGCACAAGGCCTTGACAAAATCTTATTTGTAGTCTTGGCACGAGGCCTTGACTATGTTGTTATGATAGTCTGGCATTATGCATTCCAACATTATGAAAGTGGTTATTGATTTTGAATGTGATTATTCGATTAGTAGAATATCCATGTGAATAAGTAAATTGAATTATTTAATTTTATTTATGACATAATATGTTGAAAGTTCATGTTTGAAAGGCTTTTGTTTTAGTTATACATTGCCTTAAATGTTTATTCTTATTTATTAAAGTTTCCGCTATATTGTTATCCTTACTGGGCATTTGAGCTCACCCCTTTTCTATGTTTTATTTTTCCCAGGAAGTGAAGAAGTAAATTATGAATGACCTGCAGGGATATTATGTGGGGATATGAGTGTGGATTATGGAGACATTATGTTGTTGTAGTAGTTTTTCATTTTATGATGTAATGTAAAACTTATGAATATATCTAGTGTTTCCAAGGCTACTAAACCAATCGGTCTTTCGAGATTTGATCATTCTTGTGATCATGCCAATGTTATGTAATAATGCACCGACTCTGGGTAACTAGGGTCGGGGCGTCATAGTTGGTATCAGAGGAAGTTTAGTACAAACCTTGGAAGCTAGATTTAGATAAACTCTGATTAGAGCACGTAGACCTAAGATGAACATTGAGGATTAGTATAGAAGAACTTCCTAGAATTTTGGTATTGTATAGATATTGTGAGTCTTCCGAGCAATACATCCCTGTCTGGATATGAGCAGGTAGAGTCGGCTCTGGCACAGATGTACCTAGGGGTAAAACCCAAAAACACCGCTTTGAGCTAGACTCGAACGGGAACTGGTGCACGACAACGGGCCTTGCTGCACTCATGGTTACGACACTCCCGGGGGATATGCTTAAGATAACTCTAATTTTCTTTACAAATCATTATAAAGGGTTTATGAGTATATAATTCCTCAAAGAAAACATTTTTATGATTATGGATTATATCCATAAATAGTTCAATTTATGTTGAGTGTTTCATAAGTATGGGATTATGTATTTTGATTCATAAACTGATCTAGTTTATGCCATTGTTTAGAAATGGCGCCTAGTGGAAGAAATGGAAACCGTATCAATGCACGCACTCCATGTAGGGATTTCCCTCATTCTCAAGATAATTATAGTGGGGATGGTGATGCAACTGGTGCCGATCAGCTAATCACCATACTGGGATAACTTACTCAGGTTATGAATAATATCCTTACCCGTATGGAGCAGCCTGATCCGCAGCGTGGAGGATCAATGTTAGATAGATTCATGAGGCAACAACCACCAACGTTCAATGGGAATAAAAATCCCTTAGTAGCTGAGAAATGGATATTTTCCCTAGAGAAAATATTTCAGGCTTTGGGGAGCAGTGAAAGGGAAAAAGTTATCATGGGTATTTACCGCCTCACTGTAGATGCTGATCAATGGTGGTCATTGATTCAAAATATGAAGGAAGATGATGAAGTATCAAATATGGAATGGAGGGAGTTCAAAGATATGTTTTTAGAAAAATACTTTCCTCGCGACCATCGAGCAGATATGGAAAGGCAATTTCTAAGTCTGAGACAGAAGGAGGATTAGAATGTCACAAAGTATGAGGCTAACTTTACAAGGTTATCAAGGTACACTTGTGATTATATACATAACCAAAGAAGTAAGATTGATCATTTCTTTGATGGGTTACAACCATTTCTCCGTCGAGCATTAGTCTCACAATCCTTTTCATCGTACGAAGACATTGTCTCATGTGCTATCAAGACCGAAAATGAATTCTCTATGTCTTATGACTTTAAAGAAAAGAAAGAGAAGAAGAGGCATGCTGATCAATCTGGGAATGGAAATAAGGGGAAGAAAGAAAAGGTTGAATATCCATCCTGTGGTAAATGTGGGAAGAAACACCCCGGTGCTTGCTTGAAGGGAATGGGAGTCTGTTACAAGTGTGGTGAGAAAGGCCACCAAGCTCGTGATTGCAAAGGGAAGAAGGAAGCCACCAACGTTCAGTGCTACAATTGCAGGGATATGGGACATTATGCGAATGAATGTCCTAAGCGTCAGGAGAACTTACCTCAGAAAATGCTAAGGGATCAAGGCCAGGCGTATGCTATCACTACTGCAGAGGTAGAAGCTCCAAAAGACATGGTGGCAGCTAATTTAATGGTTTCCTCAAGTTTAGAAAAAGCATTATTTGACTCTGGATCGTCGCATTGTTTCATATCTTCCCAATTTGATTTAATAAGGGAGTTGTCAGTTAAAACTCCTAAGGGAAGTATCATTGCAACAAAGTTTTGTGAATCAGTCCCCATTAGAGCACATAAATTTTCATTATCTGCTGATCTCATCGTCATACCTATGATTGAGTTTGATATAATCCTCGGTATGGACTGGCTTTCGGACTATGATGTGAAGATTTATTGTAAGAAGAAAGAGGTTACGATTCTTGATGATAATGATAAGGAACACCTTATTTTTAGAGCAGAATCGTCACCACCTAATTCTTATTTAGATCCACCATCAATAGCTCAACTAAATTCAATTATTGGGGAGGAAGAGAATGAAAGAACTGCGGGTGAGGAAAGGAATGTTCAAATAGAGGATGTACCTGTTGTGAAAGAATTTTTAGATGTATTTCCGGAAGATTTACCTGGACATCCTCCAGAATGAGAAGTTGAGTTTTCCATTGATTTGATTCCTGGATGAAGGCCTATATCGAAGTCCCCTTATAGAATGGCCACTGTAGAGTTAGTCGAACTAATGAAAAAACTAGAGGAATTGAGTAATAAGGGATTTATTCGCCCTAGTGTTTCTCCATGGGGATCCCCTGTTCTTTTTGTTAAAAAGAAAGATGGATCTATGAGGTTATGTATCGAATACAGGGAGATCAATGCTATAACGATAAAGAACAAGTACCCCCTACCTCGCATTGATGATTTATTTGACCAACTGCATGGAGCTCAATACTTTTCAAAGATTGACCTTTGATCTGGATACCATCAGTTGTGTGTGATGAAGGAAGACATTCCGAAGACAGCATTTCGAACCAGGTACGGGCATTACGAGTTTACTGTAATGCCGTTTGGATTGACTAATGCACCATCTGTATTCATGGATATGATGAATAGAGTTTTCAAGGAGTATCTCGATGAATTTGTGGTGGTATTTATTGATGATATCTTGGTATACTCCAAAACCTACGAAGATCATGAAAATCACTTGCGCATTATCTTGAAGACTCTGAGGAGGCATGAATTATATGGGAAGTTTAGCAAGTGTGAGTTCTGGCTTCAGGATATTTCTTTTGTTGGCCATATTGTCTCTAAAGATGGAATCTCTGTTGATCCTTCTAAGACCAAGGTAATCCAAGAATGGCCAGCACCTACGAGTATAACTGAGGTACGTAGTTTTATTGGTTTGGCAGGTTATTATCGACGTTTCTTCCAGAATTTTTCCCGATTGGCTAACCCATTAACGATGATCACACGTAAAGGGGTTAAATTTGTTTGGAAAAAAGAGTGTGAAGAATGTTTCGAAGAACTGAAGAGAATATTAGTCAATGCTCCTATATTGACTCTACCATTGGGGAATGATGGGTTCGTTATTTATAGTGATGCATCAAAGAAAGGACTTGGTTGTGTCCTTATGCAGAATGATAGAGTTATTGCCTATGCATCACGACAGTTGAAAATTAATGAACAAAACTATCCTACTCATGATCTTGAGTTAGCAGCTGTGATCTTTGCTTTGAAGATATGGAGACACTACCTCTATGGTGAAAAATGTGAGATTTATACTGAATACAAGATTTTGAAGTATATTTTCTCACAAAAAGAACTAAACATGAGGCAAAGTAGATGGCTTGAATTACTCAAGGATTATGATTGCACGATACACTACCACCCGGGGAAAGCAAACAAGGTGGCAGATGCTTTGAGCAGAAAAGACCATGAAGTTTTGAACATGATGAGAATTGAAAGGGATCCAATTATCATGGATCTAGTGAAGATGGACATGGGAATAACCAGGGAAGGTGAAACATCAATGCTTTTTCAAATGGTTGCCAAACCATCTTTACTAGAAAGGATTAAGAGTTCTCAGACTGATGATGAATAATTTCAGAAGAAGATTAAAGCTGTGAATGATGGGAGATTGAGAGACTTTGTGTATGAAGATGGAATTTTGAAATTCAGGAAGAGACTTTGTGTTCCCGATTTACCTGATCTGAAAAGGGAATTGCTGGATGATGCTCATAGTTCCAATTTCTCTATACACCCTGGGAGCACCAAAATGTATAGAGATTTGAAGGAACATTTTTGGTGGGACAACATGAAGAGGGAGATTGCTGATTTTGTGTCAAGATGTATGGTTTGTCAACAAGTGAAAGCTGCAAGGCAACAGCCTGGAGGAGTCATGCAACCTCTTCCCATACCGGAGTGGAAATGGGACAATATTACGATGGAATTTGTCATGGGGCTACCAAAGACTCCTAGATGGAACGATGCAATATGGGTTATTGTTGATCGTCTTACCAAGTCAGCACATTTTCTTGCTATAAGAGAAGATCTACCCCTGGAACATCTAGCAAGACTATACATTAATGAAGTTGTGAGACTTCATGGAGTACCCCTATCGATTGTTTCTGATCGTGATCCCCGTTTTACTTCAAGATTTTGCAAAAGTCTTCAGAAATCCCTGGATACTGAACTTCATTTGAGCACTGCTTACCACCCTCAGACAGATGGACAATCAGAACAGACTATTCAAACCCTAGAAGACATGTTGAGATCTTGCTCACTTGACTTTCAGGGTATGTGGGATCAATATTTACCACTGGTAGAATTTTCCTATAACAATAGCTTCTATTCGAGTATTCAGATGGCACCATATGAAGCGTTATATGGAAAGAGATGTCATACACCAACCTGTTGGGATGAGGTTGGTGAAAGAAAACTTGTAGGCCCAGAACCGGTGGAGGAAACGGTGGAAAAGGTGAAGGTAATCCAAAATCACATCAAAGCAGCTCAAAGTAGGCAGAAGAGCTATGCCGATAATCGAAGGAAGGATTTGGAATTTCAAGTCGGTGATCATGTTTTCCTGAAGGTATCTCCATGGAAGGGAGTCATACGTTTTGGTAAGAAAGGTAAATTGAGTCCCAGGTACATCGGACCCTTCGAAATTCTAGAACGAATTGGGGTTGTAGCTTACTGATTGGCAATGCTGCCAAGTCTCTCCAAAGTTCACGATGTGTTCCGCGTATCTCTGTTGAGAAATTACATGCCTGACCCAACGCATGTACTCACCTATGAGGAATTAGAACTGGAACCCGATCTGTCTTATTGTGAAGAGCCTGTCAGGATTCTTGATACAAGAGAACAAGTACTGAGAAACCGGACGACGCTTCTGGTAAAAGTTTTGTGGAGAAATCATACGATGGAAGAGGCAACGTGGGAACACGAGGAAATTATGATGAAGAACCACCCGAGTATTTTTATGCAGTAATACCCTAGAAATTTCGAGGACGCAATTATTTGAATGAGGGGAGAATGTAACACCCCAAGCTTCCACGGTACGTTTCCCTTCGAATAATGCGATAGCGTGTGTTGTACGCAAGCTCGAGTTCTATCACACACCACAACTAATTAAACTAGCCGTTGTGAATAGTAATACCTACTTTTTGAAATCATATATATTTTATATTTCAAAATGGACTTCATTTTTGGATTCGGAATATTTAAATTAGCCTAGGGTGAAATTTTGGTACTTTTCGGATAACTTTTATATTTTGATGAATAGTGAAAATTACTAAATTTTAATTAAAATCAACTTTTTTAATCAAAATAATTAATATTGATAAATTATTAATTTGAGTGGGTTTAAAGTATATTTATAATATATATTTACCATTTAATTTAATGTTTATCATTGGACATAATTTAACAATTAAACCAGACATAAACAAGTGTCAATCTTTTGATAGTTATTATCTCTTAAAAACACGCTTTTTATTTTAACAACGGGAATTAATTTTAAATTAATTTCTGCCACTTATGTGTTTTGAATTTGGAAAAATGGATTACATATTTGGAATCAGGATTATGTAAATAGTTAACTTTTATTTTTACACATTTTGAATAATTACTGCGGTAAATATTTTATTTACCATGGTTAAAGGGTAAATCCGGTAAATAAGGGTTAAAAAATAATATTATAATAATACAAAATTACCCTAACACGTGTCCTAACCTTATTGGTGGACACATACCCGACCATGGACATCCTTGGGTCGATTGTGGACCCCTTAGAGCCACTTGTATGTGGTAGGGACACATTATATTAATAAAGTTAAAATAAAAATAAAAATGGCATAAGCTTACATCTTTTAGAAGAACACTTTTTACATAGGGTTATAAATGTTGGATTTTCGATTATAAATATTCATTAGAAAGCTAAAAATATTTCCTACATATTTATATTTTATTTATAATTTTTAGACATCAAATAATTTAAATTATTAATGGGACAATAATGATGCAATGTTTACCTCATTAATAAATCATTTAAATAAATAAGATTATAATGATTAAAATATTATCTAAAACCTGTCCAATTCCTATTGGTTGATGTTATTTAGAATATGAGACATCTTATCTTCTACCTCAATGATTTTTGGACCATTATAAACCGAATATAATTATATTATAAAGTAATACTTTCACTCTTTCCTAAAGAGCCCCTCCTCTCCCTTTTAAAAGGAGACCACTCATTCTCATTTATTCACACCTTCAAAGCCTTTTGGTTCGTCCAATCTCTGCCCAAATACTCTCCCAACTTCCCTCACTACAACCTAGAGGCATTAGTTTGATCAGAAAGCCAACCTAAGGAGCCCTTTTGATCAAATCAAAAGGAAGAGCCTGAAGAAGAGGTAATGATTTCACCACCCTTTTCCAAGTTCATTTCTTCTTCCACTTCTTCTTCCTTTGTTGTTACCATTCTAAAATAATAACTCCAGTATCTCACATATACTGTGATGTTATTATAAATATGGTACAACCATATTCAGTATTCTATCCACCCTTTGAATAACATGTCACCATACGTGCGTACGTACGGCTTACCGTCTCCACGTCGTGGTGTAATTGTTATTCAATATATTATTATTTGGATGGGTATAATAATGATGTGAAACTCATGTAAATAATAAATATAACATGTTAATTATTCTGTATATATGATATAACATCCATTTATATATTATTTTAATATCAAAATAATGATATTGTCGCTCGTGCGTACGTACGGACTACCGTCTCCACGAACGCGATGAGATTCATTCTCCATCATATCCATTCAAGTATAATCATCATTTGATGATTTAAAAATGATGTTTAAGGACTTGATATCATTCTGGATATGAATAAGATACAACAAACATGGCTTATGTAACAAAACATATAAAAGAAAATTAGTAAGTTCACACCCGAAACAACGATAATTCTAAGATATTATTATCAAATCAATATTAAAAGATCATATATGATATCATAATAATGTATATGATTATTTTATAATTTAATAACAATTATTTCACCATTATACAGGAGGTTAACCTACCCCAACCAAGGAAAATTACAAGGTAAGGGTTATTTCACAATCTCTTCATTATCCGAGGTTGTTTATAGGTAATAATCTACTGGGATCTCGTTATCATCCACATCCATGTTTTTTCAAAATGTATTTCAAAACATTTTTAATATTTAAAAGAATATGGGTTAAAGTCATTTATACCCTTGTTTGACTTTTTATAAGAGGTTTATAAGGGAATCTTTCCGTCGTTTTCCAAACAAGGTGCTTTTTAACCTTTTCGACAGAATTAAGATAAGAATGTTTTTTTTAAACTTATACGGCGGGTGCAGTTATTTTCCGCCGTTATAAAATATTCAAAGCTTTCCATACGAGCTTATAACAATATTTTCAAAGAAAATGTTTTATTTTATATGGATCTTAAATGATTTCAAAATAAAATGAGATATTTCCTTAAAAAGAATTTTGATTTCATCTATGTCAACATCCTTTGATGGATTTTAAGATTATTTGAAGTTGATTTATTATGATACAAAACTTCTATATTGTATTGAAGGTTTTGTGATATGTTTGACTGTGGATGTGCTATTTTTATACCATTCATAGTTTATGGTGAAAGTATTGACATTTCGTATGCTAGTTTTAATACGAATGTTTATGTTATGTTTAAACCTTTTCATATGGGAATGCATTGGACTTAATATGTGACGGGTGGAGCCCGCTATAGCTCCTCGATGCATCGGTAGGTTTCATGAGACAAACTAGTGTCTTGGCACAGGGCCTTGACAAAATCTTATTTGTAGTCTTGGCACGAGGCCTTGACTATGTGGTTATGATAGTCTGGAATTATGCATTCCAACATTATGAAAGTGGTTATTGATTTTTCATGTGATTATTCGATTAGTAGAATATCCATGTGAATAAGTAAATGGAATTATTTCATTTTATTTATGACATACTATGTTGAAAGTTCATGTTTGAAAGGCTTTTGTTTTAGTTATACATTGCCTTAAATGTTTATTCTTATTTATTAAAGTTTCCGCTATATTGTTATCCTTACTGGGCATTTGAGCTCACCCCTTTTCTATGTTTTATTTTTCCCAGGAAGTGAAGAAGTAAATTATGAATGACCTGCAGGGATATTATGTGGGGATATGAGTGTGGATTATGGAGACATTATGTTGTTGTAGTAGTTTTTCATTTTATGATGTAATGTAAAACTTATGAATATATCTAGTGTTTCCAAGGCTACTAAACCAATCGGTCTTTCGAGATTTGATCTTTCTTGTGATCATGCCAATGTTATGTAATAATGCACCGACTCTGGGTAACTAGGGTCGGGGCGTTACATAACTGCACTTTCCTACCCCATGAACTGACACCACCTATATGATAAACCATATAAGAAAATCCCTCTAAAGGGGTTCCCATAATATAACATGTCATTATTAGGTGCCATGTAAAGACTTGTAAATTTCAAATATTTTTTATTCATAAATTCATTTTGATTATACGAGTACACAGTTTCTAACGGCACCTGATTCCGAGGCCCGGTGTGCCCAGAATCAATTTCTGAAGTTTAGCTCGGGTAAGTTCAGTGAACGAATGAGCGGGTTTTGCTATATTTTGAACCGGTGCTCGAAATTGATATATGAGGGCACCGCTGAACTTTCAGCACCGGTATTTGCTTATGATGACTTTTACCGTTGATGCATTTTCTCAGGAGAAGAAGTTAAATTTTGGGGATTAATAAAGAATTGAATAAAATTTGTGGTAGAAATTTTATTCCTAGCTTAAGTGGTTTTATCCTAGGAGTGGAAGTTGGGGTGGGACCCACTAGTTACTAAATACCCATGAGAGGATAATGGTGGGGTAGGGCCCACACGAGCCCAACCCTTCACATTTCCCAAACTCCTCTAAACCCCCCTCTTAAGTTGTGTAACTCATCTCAACATGGTTTAACGTCCCCTTTTATTGGGTGACTTCTCTTCTCCTCACATTAATTTAATGCCAACACACACTAATTCAATTAATTGAATGATGTGTTTGAATTTTTGAAATTTGAAATGCTTGGAAAAATAATAAAATAAGGGGAGAACTTATTTTATTTTGTTGGCTGGTTGTGTGAGGATTTTGGGGAGAGAACTCTGAGTCCCTTGAAGAATTTCATCTTCCTGTGAAGAACGTCTCCACTTCAACAAAGAACGCTAATTCTCCAACGATGAACATCTACTCGACAGTTCCGGTTTTCTCCATCCTATTCTTCCTTTACGACAAAGGAAGAGACAATAACCATGACGGGAACAACACCATCATCCATGGCGCTTGACAACCATGAACATCCATCGAGGTAGTGGTGTGTTTATCAATGAGAAACATTGTTTTCCCTTCCATGTTATTAGTTCTCTCTAATCCTTTTTATATCAAACTAATGTGGAAGGAATATTTTCCAAACTAACATGGTCAGATTCCTCCTTCGTTCTTGTTGTATGGTGTTCCCCAACAATTCTTGAGCATTAAATCAAGGCAAATTTTCGGAGCCAATCGGAGGCCCGAAAACATCGGAAATGGAATCAGAACATCGGGATGACCTAGGAATGGGATTTTTGTAGAAAAAAGATCATATGAACAAAGGACAGATGCCTCAGGAAGCGTGTTGTCTAGAGGCATCGTTTCTGGAAAATTCCGGAATACATGGTGTTTACTTCCAAAGCACAGGTCGTGTAGTACAAGCGTTCAGCGGAAGAAGTAACAGACATCAGAAGAAGTGACACACGGCGTGTGACACCGGTCACATGGCTTGTACTGGCCATAAAATTTGAAAAAGGAGAATTTGATGGAAATGGCATGTATTCAAGGGAAATAAATGGACAAAAATAGAAATAAATGACCAAGTAACATGGCATGTATTCACATCACTGGAAGGCCGAAGCAACTTTGAGGGACTTGGCTTGTAATTTTGGAGATACACAGACACGGTCAGAACCACACAGCCAAGAGGCATGGCATGCACTACCTTCACCTCGGCAGATGCGGCTTCGCGAGACTTGGCATGTATTCCAAGAATACACGGTCACAGGGTGGAGTATAGGGGCAGGTACTCCACCACATGGCCAGGCATGGCCAGCGTACACGGAGCTGACCCCAGAAGTTTGTACATGGTGTGTAACCATACCACATGCCGTGTACATAATTTTTAAACGAATAACCCTTCGACACGGGATGTGGTATAGAGACAATACCCGTGGACTAAGTACACGGCGTGTAACCATAACACATGCCTTGTACTTACTTTTTACATGACCATCCCCATGACATGGACCATTTCACATAGGCAGTACCCAGTGTCTGATTACACAGTGTATATTGGTTACCTACATGTCGTGTACTTTAGGAAATGGCTTGGTTGTCTTGTTCTCCATTACTCGGGCACGTTTTCTTGGTTTTACCCTGTGATGTGGAACAGAACAGTGGGATACGTCATCTTTGGTCTTTGTGACGGTTGATGTATCCACCCCTTTGACTTGAGGAGCAGACCCTCCTGGAATTGAGTGTGTTGTGTGCGGGAACCCTAGATCTGGCTGCGATTGTGATAACGATGGTGACTGTACTTGGATCCTACGTGGGTTAGGCAGCAAGGACGACTGTACTTGGATCCTCCATGGGTTCAGCAGCACTGACGACTGTACTTGGATCCTACGTGGGTTCGGCAGCGATGGTAACTATACTAGGATCCTACGGGGGTTCGGCAGCGACAACTTCTGTACTTGGATCTTATGTGGGTTTGGTAGGGGAGATGATTTAGAGGCTACATCTATTATCTCCACCACTCTTCGTGAGTAGTATAATTGTGTGAGCTGAGTCATTATTTTCAGTCATCATCATCGATATGATTGACTTGCTTCCCTGTGTGGATTGGGTTGTGCTTTCCTGTGTAGATTGGGTTATGCTTTCCGGTGTGGACTGGGTTGTATATGAGCTCGTGAGTTGGAGCCAAAATAAATTTGATGACTTAGGTTTATGTATGGGCATATACCTAAGTAGAGTTGTTTGATACTTTGTGCTTGTATCCTTCCTTTTTGGTTTATCCTTTGTGGATTTTGGGAGACCTTCGGGGGTCTCGGGGTCCCTACTGAGTATTGTATACTCACCCCTGAATGGTTTATGCCCGCACTAAGTTGTTTTGGTTGCATATGAAGGACAACACAGATCATGTTTGAGGCTTGTGGAGCGGGATGGTACTCGGAGACGAACTATCAGGCAGGACATACACGGAGCGGATAGACGGACCCGAGGAGCTGATGAGACAATCTGTACCCACCCTTCAGGTGGGAATTCTGCTGGACGACTTGGAGATTGCTGATTTACTTTAATGATATTATTATTTCTTTTCATATGTATTGTATATTCAGTTGGGTTTGTTTTCAATCCCATTTACTTTCCAGTACTTACTTTTTTACTCAGTTTACATAGTGTTTACTTCATATTGCATACTCTGTGGTGTTTGTTTTCTTATATAAAGGCAATGCCTTTCCATTTATCGGGATTTACACTTTTGGTGCGAGTTGCCAGCCCCTGACCAATGGAAGGCGGGCTTGGGGTAGTCAGGGCACGGGCCCCGAGGATGAGTCGTGAAAAATTGGTATCAGAGGAGTCGGTTCTACCACAGAACTTATGACTCTGATAATTTCTTCTATATGAAGAAATAGTGTTAAGGTTATTGAGTGTGGTTATCAGTCCAGGGAGTCCAGTGTTGGTGTATTGGCTGACGTATCAATACACCAGGACCCTGACATCTGATTTCTGACTCAATGCACAAACACATTGATTGCATGTCTATTTCAAAAGTTTTATTTGTGATTACTTTGTGTCAGCTCTCCAGGTATACCGTATTAACCGTGTCGCACCTGTTTCTTTTCAGAATAGCCCCATGATGACAGCCAGCTAGGGTTCTGAGCTTTGTGTGAGATCGCAGACCACCGAGTGATGAGGCCTCGGTGCAAGGCCCCATTACCGCAGAGGCATCGGTGATACCTTTACCCACCGAGACACCGATTCCAGTAGCCCCAACAGCTTAGAGTGCACGTCACATGATTGCACTGCACGAGTTTCAGTGACAGAGGTCGCCCATGTTCTATGGGGAGACGGACCCTCAGGCAGCTGAGGACTGGCTTGAGGCTGTTGTTCGAGTCTTCAGATTAGTAGGGACACCTTCTGACCTCATGGTGATCCTTGCGGTGAGTCTCCTGCACGCAACAATAGGTAGATGGTGGATCCTGATGCTCCAGGTGCACGACGAGGCATCTCTTCTTTTGTCAGACATCGAGAGAATTTTCCGCTCGGATATTATTCTATCCACCCTCCGTGCGGTGTGCATTCATGAGTTTCTAAAGCTGTGGCAGGGCAGCATGACAGTAGCCCAGTACTCAGAGAGGTTTACTGGTCTCTCGCGCTACTCCATGGACATGGTACTGGACCCATTCTTCCGGGCCCAGACCTTCGAGTAGGGACTGAGTCATGAGATCCGGGCATCGATGATCTCATTCTATATTCCAACGCATGAAGGAGTACTGGAGCGGGCCCTTCTTGTAAATATCTTTCATGCTGAGCCTTCACCATTAGCGAGACCTACCGTAGGGCGGCACGTAGAAGAGTCTTTTGCAGCCGGGAGTAGACAAATGTCGCAGAGGTCCAAGCTTACCAGACCATCAGGTGGACAACCTCATGATACTAGTTTGGAGGTTCGGGGCACACGTAGCAGAGCCAGTCATTCGATAGGTAGGCAGTGCTATGAATGTGGCGGGCAGGGACACATGGCTCGTGACTACCCAACCCGCCATGCAGAGGAGCAGTAGACGGTAGAAGGACCACCCAGGTAGAGGAAGAGGTTCGACCATGGTGGTTCGTAGGGAGCAGGTTGATGAGGTAGAGGGGCTAGCTAAGCAGCAGGTGGTGGATGACGCTTCGAGGCTCTACCACCACCACCAGGGGGTCCACCCCGACCATAGATAGTTGGTGGGCAGAGGCAGGCTCAGCTTCAAGCAGTGTAGGCCTATGACCACAGTGCACCTGAGATGATTCGAGGTACTATCTAAGTCTAATACACCCTTGCTGCAGTTCTTATAGACACAGAAGCGAGTCATTCTTTCATTGTCGCTGCCCTTGTTTAGAGCTCGAAGATTCCGACGGAGCCATTGGATAGATCCTTATGGCAAGATACTCTTATGGGAGCAGACTCGACGATTACGCACTAGTGCTGGCAGTGTGAGCATACTCTAGGAGATGAGAGCTTCGGCTTGGATCTTCTTATTGCAGTATCGAGGCCTTACGACATCATCTTGGGCATGGATTGGTTATCTACAGTCCATGCTTAGATCGACTGTATTAGGAGCAAGGTGCGGAGTGTCCGCACCGATGGGAGTAGGTACACCTTCACTGGTGAGAAGGGAGCCTTTGCAGTGCAGGATGGACTCACACAGAGGAGAGGACAGCCTATCACTCATTAGTTGGCTAGTCTCATCCTAGGAGCAGTTGATGTGTGGATTCCGAGTTGTCTTGTAGTTGTGGATCAGTATGCGGACGTTTTTCCTGATGACGTTCCAGGACTACCTCCTCGCAGAGAAGAAGACTTCTATATTGACTTGTACCCCAGGACAACCCCAATATCTACTACAGCATATCGTATGTCTCTCGTTGATCTTTGAGATCTACGGGTATAGCTACAGGACTTGGAGGGCAAGGGATTCATCCGAACCAGTGTTTCACCCTGGGCATCCCCAATTTTGTTCGCCATGAAGGCGAACGGGATCTTGCGATTGTGTGTCAATTACCGTCGCCTAAATCAGGTGACCATAACGATCAAGTATCCACTTCCGAGGATTTCTGACCTATTCAATCATCTCAAAGGATCATGGTGGTTCTTGAAGATAGACCTTAGGTCAGGCTATCATCAGCTCAGATTTCGAGATGAGGATATGTAGAAGACGACCTTCAGGTGTCGGTATGTACACTATGAGTTATTGGTTATGCCTTTCAGCATAACCAATGGTCCAATAGTGTTCATGAGTCTCATGAACAGGATCATCCAGCCTTACCTTGATCGATTTATTGTGGTATTCATCGATGACATATTGATTTACTTGACTACTGAGGAGGAGAACGCCTACCATTTGCGTGTTGTACTGGATACACTCTGAGAGCACTGGCTTTATGGTAAGCTCTCGAAGTGTCAGTTCTGGATTCGAGAGGTCCACTTCTTGGGGCACGTCATCTCTAAGGTGGGAGTTGAAGTGGATCCTGTGAAGATCAAGGACGTACTAGCTTGGGAGCCACCCAGAAGCGTGAATGAGGTGCAGAGTTTCCTAGGTCTGGCTGGATTCTATCGAAGATTTGTGCCAGACTTCTCCGGAGTTGCAGCACCACTTTCATCTTTGACGAAGAAGGGGAAACCATTAATGTGGTCAGATAGATGTCAGTAGAGCTTCCAAGAGATGAGACAGAGATTGACTAGTGCACCCATCTTGAGGCCACTGGAGGAGGGCGTAGGGTACATAGTTTACTACGATGCATCAGGGACCAGGCTCGGGTGTGTCTTGATGTAGGAGAGGCCAGTGATCGCCTATGGATCACGATAGTTGAGGAAGAATGAGCAGAACTACGTTACCCATGACCTGGAGTTAGCAGCAGTTTTCTTTTCCTTGAAGATGTGGCGGCACTATCTGATGGGTGAGCGCTTTACATTCTACTCTGACAACCAGAGTCTCAGGTACATCTTCTCGTAGAAGGATCTGAACCTGAGACAATGGAGATGGCTCGAGTTCCTCTAGGACTATGACTTTGAGATAGTTTATACTCCTTGGAAGTGGAATGTGGTAGCTGATGCTCTCAGCAGGAGGTCGGACATCCAACTACATAGAGAGGCGACGGAGCAGCTAGCTGCGTAGCAGATATCCTTCATGGAAAGATATGTAGAAACCTTTTTGTAGTTGCTCACTGTCACTCCTCCACAACATTAGCGGGTCAGAGAGGCACAACATGGGGACATTGACTGTGAGACGTGACATGCACAGATTTCCTCAGAACATGAACTTGATGGATTTTCTGTAGGAGGAGAGAATGTCATTATTTTTAGGGGACGTACCATTGTACCAGATGCATTACAGGAGGAGGTGTTGAGGGGGTTTCACACTTCCCCATTGGCAGTACTTCCAGGAGTAGGAAAGATGTACCAGGACCTTAGACGACAGCACTGGTGGCACAGTATAAAGAAGGTTGTGGTAGAGTTCGTTTCATGATTCCTCACCATCCAGTAGGTGAAGGCGGAGCACCAGGTACCAGCAAGCTTGGTACAACCCTTAGAGGTCCCCGAGTGGAAGTGGGATGGGATATCTATAGATTTTTTGACAAGGATTCCATGTACTTCCATAGGACATGAATCCATCTGGGTGATTGTAAATCGACTCACCATGTCGGCCCACTTCTTACCCATCAGAGAGCAGGGCTCAGTAGAGAGCTTTGGGACGCCTCTACGTTCAGGAGATCGTATGACTTTATGGTGTTCCATCATCCATCATCTCTGATCGAGATGCATGTTTTACTTCCTGGCTTTGGAAGGTGTTGTAGGAGGCATTTGGGATGCATCTATGCCTGAGCACCGCCTTTCACCCTCAAACGGATGGCCAGATGGAGAGGACCATTCAGACTCTTGAGGACATGCTCTGTGCATGTGTCCTTGACTTTGGTCGCATGTGGGAGGATCACCTACCCTTGGTAGAGTTTGTGTACAACAATAGCTACCACTCCATCATCGGGATGGCAGTATACGAGGCATTTTATGGATTACCTTGCAGATCACCTCTGTGCTGGACAGACCCTAGGGTAGTCACGGAATGGGCCCCAACGTGGATTATGTTGATTTGGCCGGGGCAGAAAGTTATCTTCGCGCTTCATCAGACCATTCCAGGTTCTCAGCAGGATATGCGAGGTGACATATCACAAGGCTCTTCCACCTCAGTTGCACCGGGTGCACGACGTCTTCCATGTATCACAACTGAAGAGATACGTGCACGACCCGATGCATATCATTGATCACGAGGAGTTGGACATCGATGATGGGGAGACTTTTGCAGAGGTCCCGGTGGAGATCGAGGACCTATAGGAGTGAGTCCTACATGGACGTTCGATTCCTCTAGTGCGCATCAGGTGGCAGCACGGAAACCTCCAGGAGAGAATATGGGAGAGGGAGGCTCAAATGCGTGCACAATACCCTCATTTGTTTCTCAAGATTATGGTGTACCTTTATGGGGACGTAAATCCCTGAGGTGTAAGTAATGCAAAGACACATAAATTTCAAGGAAATTTTTTTTTCTTAAATTATTTGGAATTATACGAGTAAGCAGTTTTTGACAGCACCTGATTCCGAGACCCGTTGTGCCCAGAATCAATTTTCGAATTTTATCTCAGGTACATTCATTGAACGAACGAGCGAGTTTTTTTATCTTTTGAACCGGTGCTCGGAATTGAAATCTGAGGTCACCTATGAACTTTCAATGCCAGTATTTTCTAAATATGAATTTTACCATTGATAAATTTTCTTAGGAGAATAAGTTAAATTTTGGGGATTAATAAAGAATTGAATAAAATTTGTGGTACAAATTTTATTCCTAGATTAAGTGGTTTTATCCTAGGAGTGGATGTTAGGGTGGGACCCACTATTTACTAACCACCCATGAGAGGATAAAGGTGGTGTGGGGCCTACATGATCCCAACACTTCACATTTCCCTAACTCCTCTAAACCCCCCTCTTAAGTTGTGTAACTCATCTCAACTAGGTTTAACTTCCCCATTAATTGGGTAACTTCTCCTCCCCTAACATTAATTAAATGACAACACACACTAATTCAATTAATTGAATGATGTGTTTGAATTTTGGAAATTTGAAATTCTTAGAAAAATAATATAATAAGGGGAGACCTTATTTTATTTTGTTGGCTGGTTGTGTGAGGAATTTGGGGAGAGAACTCTATGTCCCTTGAATAATTTCATCTTCCCACGAAAAACATCTCCAATTCAAAGAAGAACGCTAATTCTACAAAGAAGAATGTCTGCTCGGTGGTTCCAGTTTTCCCCATCCTCTTCTTCCTTTGCGACAAGGGAGGAGATGCCGATGACGACGAGAACGACGCCATCATCCATGGTGCTTGAAAACTATGAACATCCTTCATGGTAGGGGTGTGTTTATGAATGAGCAATATTGTTTTCCCATATATGTTATTGGTTCTCTCTAAACCTTTTTCTATGAAACTAATGTGGAAAGAACCAGACCAAACTAACATAGTCCGATTCCTACGCCGTTCTTGTAGTATGGTGTTCTCCAACCGGTCTTGAGCAGTGAATCAAGGCAATTTTTTGGAGCCAATCGGAGACCTGAAAACATCGTAAACGGGCTCGGAACATTGGGACGACCTAGGAATGGGAGTTTTGTAGAAAACGGATCATCAAAAAAAGGACCGATGCCTCGGGAAGAATGCTAGCTAGAGGCATTGTTTCTAGAAAATTCCAGAATACACGGCGTGTTCTTCCAAAGCACACGCCGTGTAGTACAAGCGTTCAACAGTAGAAGTAACAGACATCAGAATAAGTGACACACGGCGTGTGACACCTATCACACGGCGTATAATGTCCATACTGTTTGACAGAGGAGACATCGATGGACATGGCGTGTATTCAAGGGAAATACATGGACACAGACATAAATACACAGCCAAGTAACACGGCATGTATTCCCTCCATATAAAGGCAGAAGCGGCTTTGCGAGACTCGGCGTGTAATTTGGGAGATACACGGACACGGGCAGAACCACACGGCCAAGAGGCACGACGTCTACTACCTTCACCTTGGCAGAAGAGGCTTCGTGAGACTCGACGTGTATTCCGGGAATACATGGACATGGGGTGGAGTACACAGGTAGTTACTCTACCAGACGGCCATACATGGACAGCGTACACGGAGCTGACCCCAGAAGTTTGGACACGGCATGTCATGTCAAGAACCAGCCCGAGTCGACCTTGAACCGGTCACCCAGGCCAGCCCGCGACAAGTCCCGAGAGGCGTTCCCAATCCTCTCGGGATGGTGACAAGCACCAAGGGAATCAATAGAGTACACAAGGGAATGATTTCTCCCATATATAAACAATCAAACAAATAGAAGAAATAAATAGACAACCCAAAATGAATTTATATAAAAATTGAATGAAATATTATTTGTACAAGAAACTAAAAGTAGAACAAAACATACAACTCAACAGAACAGTCCCGATGACCAACTAACTCTATGTGACACTTCTGGTCACTCTCCAACACAATGATCAAAATTCACCCAAGGTGATCGATCTAAATATGATACTTGCACAAGGGCTAAAAAAAGAAGAACACTATAGGCGTGAGTATTAAAACTCAGTAGGTTTGCCTGATATTCTATTCCCAATGCACATTCCTCTAAAATAAAAGATACATCAATTTGTTGTTTTAAATTCAAGATATGAAAGTATTGTTTTCAAATGAGGTTCCATGCTATAATAATTATTAGACAAAAACATACATGTTTAATAAACAAAAATGCAAGTAACAATTGTTTTCAAAGAGGTGCAACTTCAAAATGAAAATAGTTTTCAAGATGACTTCTTTAAAGAATTTTAACATTTAAATAAATAACATATACTACTAAACTTACCAACCAAACACACCGTATGCCAACAGTGAGTACAAAATAGCCAACGAGCACTAGTCATGGGAACATCCCTAGGCACTAGTTAGTTGTGAGCCCCATGTACCTCGTATCTCGGTGAATGTAACCATAATAAATATCTGCTCTCTTGCATGAGAAACTATTAGGGAACATACCCATAATATAGTGGTCCCCAATCATCATCATCATCATTGTCTAGTTAGTGTTGTCATTGTCAAACTTGCTACGTGAAACAGAGGCCAACCCCTACAGAATCACTAGCATACTAGTACACGTCCGCCCACCTAGATACCCGGGATTCCATTTAGTGCTCAATCAAGTTACACATATTATCAAATACACATTTCACATCCACATTCCATTCCAAAACCATAAAAACACAAACATGCCATAATCTTTCTTCACATTTCTTACACGAATCAACAAACTGCTAAATATTTTGGTAAAACAATTTCATGAAGTGTATTGAGGCTTTGCACATAAAACTCATTAAAAAAACTCTTTCAATTATAAACACACATCAAAACAAAAGAAAATCATATTTCACAGCCCTAGAAACATTTAATAAAATCATTTAATGGACCATAAAACAATCCCAATTTCACAACTTGGTATAAACAAGTAAAACACTAATTCATTTCTAGGAAATGCCAAACGGGCCTTTAAACATTTTCTCAAAAATAACATTTGACGAAGGTATGAATTTTTTTTTTAAGGATGTGTATAAACACCATTTATAGCAGAAAAGAACATTCATAAATCTCTTATAATACTCAAGTTACATATTCCAAACACAAACATTTTCATAATGATGTGAAACGGTCCATTTTCGGGAAACTTGGGCCAAAATATGTTGTAAACCAAAAAACAACTTGTCTGTAAAAACAAATCCAAATTGGAAACTGATATAAGGACCCAAAAATATCATTTATCATTATTCCAATTCCTTTATAAATCCTAACAAATAAATTTTAAATCACACATCACACATAAAATCCAACCAGACAATTTACCAAACACATGTTATGCACTTTTTAAACAAAACAATTTATTTTAAGTACGTGAAAAGGAATAAAACATCAATTGAATGACATTTTTTTCATTCAAGATACTGTAAAATGTTAAGAATACCATAAAACATATTATAAACCTCAAAAAATATTTTCAAAAGATAATAGAACATTTAAACAAACACTTGTTGAGCACTTTCATGACAAACCAACACTACCTTTCATAAAACAATGATTAAACAACCATTTTGCACACCAAAATAATTATCAAAAGGCTTAAAAACAATACTAAACATTTATATTAGTTTAGGAGAATATTAAAATGATGAAACATGAATGATAAAGCAATGTGCAAGGGATATCCTACCTCAAATCCTTGGTGTAATTGAAACGCACACCCGAAATCACCCGCCGTGGGTTTATAAACCCTAAAACTATAAATACCAGACATAAAAAACAGAAAACCCATCAAAAAAACATGTTATAACAAAACCCTAGGTTGATAAATACTTGGGGACAATATAAATCCCTGAAATAATGAAAGGAGGGGGAAGAGGAAGGAGAAAGGAGAAGGAATCTCACCTTTCACCCTAGAAAACTCTTCGTCTTCCATTATATATGTAACCCTAGAGAGAAGGGAATGGCTTGAAACTTCTTTTAGACACTCCTAATGTCTGGAATAACCAGGAAAAAAAAGATTTGTGTCCAAAAGAGTAATAATTGATTGATTTATGATTGATACAATTTAGCTTGTCAATTATGGACGATTTGAGCTATCCTAAGAATTGTCGCCCTAATCTGAGACACATAAGAGCTCCAAATAGGTAAAATAGATTATTAGGGTTAGTATAGGGTTATTGTCTTCGAGGGGGAGGTAGAATCACAAAAAAATATTAAATAATAAAAAAGATATAAATGATGCGAAATTTTTTTAAACAGGAAATGGGCCCATGGGCTGGACCAATACCTAAATAAGTAACCCAAATTCACCCTTCTTATGAATTTATAAGGGGTCCAAAAGGATAACTAAGTTTTAATATATCAGTATAGGAAAACTGGGAAGTTTAATGGGTGAAAAATGATGAAAAACAAAAGAGTTATAAAAGAAAAAAATCGGTTTTTAAAACTGGGAATGGGCTCACGGTTGGCCCAAATCATGAAGTAACAACACTTTCATCAAAAAATACTGTAAAAAAATGGGGATCCCAAATTAGGGTGGTTAGATATATATGAAACTTCAAAACACAGGATTCAACTCACCAAATACCCATGAAAAGGATCAGGATTTCCAATGGACCAGACCAATACAAAGACAAAAAAAACCGTGTGTGCCAATTCTCCCCACCATGAAAGCTTTCTGCCCCTGGAAAGCCATAACACTTTCTTGCTGAAAAAAAAAACAAAACCTAAGTATTCCATAACAACATAATCCAGCCTCTAAAGATAAGTAAATATCAATCACCGACAATTCAACTTAATACTCTTTCCCACACAAAACACAACTCACAACCACGTCTGGAGAATCAACGGAAAGATGAAGCCACCACCTCTACAACCAAGCCAAGAACCAAATTGTTGGGCCTTATCTCAATGAACCCAACAATCACCCAAACCAAAGGGAACCTACAAATACCAAATATTCTAGGGGAGTACAGAATTGACTCCCCACCATTAATAATCAACATGCACTATAAATGTTCTTAGGATGAAAATCCAGGAGAACCATGGTGGGTCTCCCCACCATTAGAAACCAACTAGCAACGAACAGACAAGAATTCAACCAGAGCTAGAATTGGGCCTCACTCACACAAGCCCAAAAAACCCACCTACAAAAACCTAATATACCAAGTTAATAGGTTTACAACATGAACATATAAACCACCCACTCCCGAATGGAGGGGACAAGAACTTGGCCAACACATTCAGCACAGTTCTGGACCCCCGCCACTTGGGGATGGGAGGGAAGGGGACCCAATAATTTGGCCACTGAAACCACAAAAGTAACAATGAAACTACCCAAAACTCTCCACCTATGAATAGGTATCAACAAGACTGAACCTGATTTTTATAGGCGGTCCACACATGAACATTGATTGAAAACCCACATCCATGAAGGAATAACCATAGACAGTGTGTGAGGGGGTAAGTCCACCACGCTTGTTGCGAAAAAGGGAAATTCACATAAATGAGGAACCAAAACATTGATATAGAAACTAACTTACCAAAACAGGGGAGTAAGTATCCTAATAATTAACTCCACACCTCTGTCGATTTCCTAACTGCGTGAAAATCTTCACTGTGAGGCCTATAGCTGGAGCCCTGATTCTTAAAGCATTTGCTGCACCGCAGTCAGGTGATAAGGATCACACCAGTCAAAAAAACCACATTTGATCACCAAGAAAAAACATTCATCTAAATAGGAACTCATAGATACATATCAAAATTCTATCTCACTCCAAACGAGGGGCATAATTGACAACGAATACGAAGAAACACCTCAAAATCACCAAACACAACTACTTTGTCCTAAAGAATTATCACGACCTAGACGCACTTTTAATAGATCCCAAACAGCTCTCTATTCCAACAAATAGGTTGGGGCATCATCAAAAGGGGTGGATTTAAAATTTTAATGGAATCTTTAGGTTGACCAGTAGGAAATATTTCCAATGGAGAACTATCCATGGCCACATTACAACATCAAACACATCTTTAGAAACCCAATGAAAATTACTCCAAAACCGAGCCACCAACAAGATCTCATCTCTAGATAGAACACGAGTATGAATTCTAGATCACATTGAATCTAACCAAATAAACAACTCTTCTAAGACATAGAAAAATCAATCCACATAACCATTGGTTTTAAAAAAGGCCACAATTTTCACCTCAAAACAATTTTGAAAAAACAAACTAACTTGGTGGGTTTGCACATTCACCAATGGTGTTTAATCATGTCTCACCCACATGCACATTTACATGCCACCACAGGAACCCAACCACCATACCATATAGTCCATCCTTCCAGATATAAATAAAACCATGCATGTGAGCACCCATGAAAACACCAAAGGCTAAAACCAAACTACATCTTTCGAAAAAAATTACCTTCATAAGGAACACGAACCACCAAGTCAAAAAACCTTTTCATATTTCACAAAAAAAACCACAATTAATTAAGATCTATTTTCATAAAAACCTACCCCTTTTCATTTTTAAAAACTTTTTAAATAACCAAGCAACTCCAGACAACCCCTCCCCATTTTTTTAAAAAAAAACAGCAATGTATATTTTCATAATCCGAGGTCCATTGAGACCAATACTGTTTCTAGTAAAACACCAACTGATCAAAACCAATTGCCAAAAGTAATTTATCCGATTAAAAAAATTTAACATCCCAAAATACCTCATTTAAAATAAAGATCCAAATTCACCTTAAAATGATTCACAATTTCAAAACATTTTATTTCAACAAACCACAAGTTTAGATTATGGGTTATCCAATCCCTTTAAATCATTTCCACTTACCTCAATTTTTTTCACACAAACACAACATTCCAAAACCATTATTATATTTAATTTTTGAAAATCCCCTTTTTAACTATTAAAAATCTATTCCTTACTTTAAAACTCATTTCCACAATTCTCACACAAGGATTTTAAAAACAAATATTCAGAATTCAAGAAAGGTTCAAGAGACCCAAAAAAGGGGAACTAGTGTTAGTGGGTGACTTGACCATATGGTTGGCGGCCATATGCAAAACAAAACACCCAAACAGAGAGACTTATTAGGACCATTCCCCAGCTCCACATGGCTTTCTAGGCCCTGCGAGCTAACGGAGGCCATTAGTCAGGCTCCCCTTGTCATATCCCAACACCAAAAAATCATCTTGAACAAAGGACACTAATAAAACCGGACTTCCATGGAAACCCGAGGATTAGAACAAGAAAGAGTTCGCGACGCTCTTCTTGCACTTACCCCTCAAGTCCAACAATCCTACTCAATCTACCTTAACATCCCCAAAATAACAAGGGTGCTCTAAAAAGAATGGTCTACTAAGATCTGACCTCATTTGATATCATTTTGTCACGAACCTCCCTGAGTCGACCCTAAACCGGTCACCTAGGCCAGCCCGCGATAAGTCCAGAGAGGAGTTCCCGATCCTCCTGGGATGGTGACAACCACCAAGGGCATCAATAGAGTACACAAGGGAACGATTTCGCCCATATATAAACAATCAAACAAACAGAGGAAATAAACAGATAGCACAAAATGAATTTATATAAAAATTAAATGAAATATTATTTATACAAGAAACTAAAAGTAGAACAAAACCAAAAACTCAACTAAAAAATCCCAGTGACCAACTAACTCCATGTGACACTTCTGGTCACTGGAATAAAACACCAATTGAATTTCATGTTTTCATTCAAGATACTCTAAAATGTTAAAAATACCATAAAATAGATTATAAAACTCACAAAATATTTGCAAAAGATAACGAAACATTTAAACAAACACTTGTTGAGAACTTTCATGACAAAACAGCCTTACCTCTCACAAAACAATGATTAAACAACCACATTGCACACCAAGAAAATTATACAAAGGCTTAAAAACAATATTAATAATTTATATAAGTTTAGGAGAATATTACAATGATGAAACTTGAATGATAAAGGCATGTGAAAGGGATATCCTACCTCAAATCCTTGGCGTAATTGAAACACACACACGAAATCACCTGCCGCAGGTTTATAAACCCTAAAACTATAAAGACCAGACCTAAACAAACAGAAACCCCATCAAAAAAACATGTTAAAACAAAACCCTAGGTCGATCAATACTAGGGGACAATATAAATCCATGAAATAATGAAAGGAGGGGGAAGAGGAAGGAGAAAGGAAAAGGAATATCTCCTTTCACCCTTGAAAACTCTTCGTCTTCGATTAGATATGCAACCCTAGAGAGAAGCTAATGGCTTGAAACTTCTTTGAGACACTCTTAATTTCTGGATGAACCAGGGAAAAAATATTGGTGTCCAAAAGAGTAAGAATTGAATGATTTATGTTTGATACAATTTACCTTGTCAATTCTGGACGATTTCAGATATCCTGAGAATTGTCGCCCTAATCCAAGACCCATATGAGCTCCAAAAAGGTAAAATAGATTATGATGGTTAGGATAGGGTTATTGGATTTTAGTGGGAGGTGGAATCACCAAAAAATATTAAAAAATAAAAACGATATAAATGAAATGAATTATTTTTTTAAAACAGGAAATGGGCTCATGGGCAGGCCCAATACCTAAATAAGTAACCCAAATTCACCCTGCTTATGAATTTCTAATGGGTCCAAAAGGATAAATAAGTTTTAATATATCAGTATAGGATAAGTGGGAAGTTGAATGGGTGAAAATGGATTAAAAAAAGAGTTATAAAAGAAACAAATTCGGTTTTTAAAACTGGGAATGGGCTCACGGTTGGCCCAAATCTTGATGTAACCACCCTTTTTTCAAAAACTACTAAACAAACAATGGGGATCACAAATTAGGGTGGTCACACATGGTTTTTTTGTCTTTGTATTGATCTGGTCCATTTTAAATCCTGATCCTTTTCATGGGTATTTGGTGAGTTGAATCCTTAGTTTTTAAGTTTCATATATGCCTAACCACCCTAATTTGTGATACTCATTGATTGTTTAGTATTTTTTTAAGAAAGGGTGGTTACATCATGATTTGGGCCAACTGTGAGCCCATTCCCAGTTTTAAAAACCGAATTTGTTTCTTTTATAACTCTTTTGTTTTTCATCCTTTTTCACCCATTCAACATCCCACTTTTCCTATACTGATATATTAAAACATATTTATCCTTTTGGACTCATTATAAATTCATAAGCAGGGTGAATTTGGGTTACTTATTTAGGTATTGGGCCAGCCCATGGGCCCATTTCCTGTTTTTAAAAAATAATTCGTTTCATTTATATCTTTTTCATTTTTTAATATTTTACGGTGATTCCACCTCCCCTTAGAAGCCCATAACCCTATCCTAACCCTAATAATGGATTTTACCGCTTTGTCAGATTAGGGCGACAATTCTCAGGATTCCTCAAATCGTCCAGAATTGACAAGGTAAATTATATCAATCATAAATCAATCAATTCGTACTCTTTTGGACACAAATCTTGATTCCCTGGTTCTTCCAAACATTATGAGTGTCTCAAAGAAGTTTCAAGCCATTCCCCTCTCTCTAGGGTTGCAGATCTAATGGAAGATGAAGAGTATTCTAGGGTGAAAGGTGAGATTCCTTCTCCTTTCTCCTTCCTCTTCCCCCTCCTTTCATTATTTAATGGTTTTATATTGTCCCCAAGTATTAATAAACCTAGGGTTTGGTTATAACATGTTTTTTATTGGGTTTATGGTTGTTTAGGTCTGGTATTTATAGATTTAGGGTTTATAAACCTGCGGCGGGTGATTTCGGGTGTGCGTTTCAATTACGCCAAGGATTTGAGGTAGGATATACCTTGAACATGCCTTTATCATTCAAGTTTCATCATTTTAATATTCTACTAAACTGATATAAATGTTTAGTATTGTTTTTAAGCCTTTGGATAATTATCTTGGTGTGCAAAGTGGTTGTTTAATCATTGTTTTGTGAAAGGTCGTGTTGTTTTTTCATGAAAGTGCTCAACAAGTGTTTGTTAAAATGTTCCGTTATATTTTGAAAATATTTTTTGAGGTTTATAATCTGTTTTATGGTATTTTTAACATTTTATAGTATCTTTAATGAAGACATGACATTCAATTTGTGTTTTATTCCTTTTCATGTACTTAAAATAATTTTTTGTTTAAAAAGGGCATGACATGTGTTCGGTAAATTGCATGGTTGGCTTTTATGTGTGATGTGTGATTTAAAAGTTATTTGTTTGGATTTATAATGGAATTGGAAGAATGATAAATTTTATTTTTGGGTCCTTATATGGATTTCCAATTTGGATTTTTTTTACAAACAAGTGGGTTTTTGGTTTACAACATATTTTGGCCCAAGTTTCCCAAAAATGGACAATTTCACATCTTTATGAAAATGGTTGTGTTTGGAATATGTAAATTGAATATTATAAGAGATTTATGAATGTGTTTTTCTTATTTAAATGTTGTTTATACACATCCTTAAAAAATGCATACCTTTGTCAAACGTTAGTTTTGAGAATGTTTAAAGGCCCGTTTGGAATTTCCTAGAAATGAAGGAGTGTTTTACTTGTGAATACCATGTTGTGCAATTGGGATTGTTTTAGGGTCCATTTAATGATTTTATTAAATGTTTCTAGGGCGGCCATATATTATTTTCTTTGTTTTTGATGTCTGTTTATAATTGAAAGAGTTTTTTTGAATGAGTTTTATGTGCAAAGCCTCAATACACTTCATGAAATTGTTTTACCAAAATTTTTAGCAGTTTGTTGATTCGTGTAAGAAATGTGAAGAAATATTATGGTTTGTTTGTGTTTTTATGGTTTGGGAATGGAAAGTGGATGTGAAATGTTTATTTGATTATATGTGTGACTAGATTTAGCACTAAAGGGAATCACGGGTATCTAGGTGGGCGGACGTGTACTAGTATGCTAGTGATTCTGTAGGGGTTGGCCTCTGTTTCACGTAGCAAGTTTGACGATGACAACAATAACTAAACTATGACGATGATGATGATTGAGGACGACTAGGTTATGGGTATGTTCCCAACTAGTGGATTGTGCACGAGAATGGATATTTATTATGGTTACTTTCACCGAGATACGAGGTACTTGGGGCTCACAACTAACCAGTGCCTAGGGGTGTTCCCATGACTACTACTCATTGGCTATTTAGTACTCACTGTTGGTATACATTGTGTTTGGTTGGTAAATTCAGTAGTATGTGTGATTTATTTAAATGTTAAAATTCTTTAAATCGGCACTCTTGAAAACTATTTTCATTTTGAAGTTGCACCTCTTTGAGAAAAATTGTTACTTGCATTTTTGATTATTAAACATGCAAGTTTTAGTCTGATAATTATTATAGCATGGAACCTCATTTTAAAACCGTACTTTCATATCCTTAATTTAAAACTATAAATTGATGTTTCTTTTATTATAAATGAATATGCATTGGGAATAGAATATCGGATTAACTTACTGAGTTTTCAAACTCACACTTATAGTCTTCTACTTTTTTTTTCCCCTGTGCAGGTTTCATCTTTAGTTTGATCACCTTGGGAGACTATTGATCATTGTGTTGGAGGGTGACCAGAAGTGTCACATGGAGTTAGTTGGTCATCGTGATTGTTCATTTGAGTTGTTGATTTTGTTATACTTTTAGTTTCTTGTACAAATAATATTTCATTAAATTTTTATATAAATCCATTTTGGGATGTCCGCTTATTTCTGTTGTTTGTTTGATTTTTTATATATGGGCAAAATCGTTCCCTTGTGTACTCTATTTATGCCCTTGGTGCTTGTCACCATCCCGGGAGGATCGGGAAAGCCTCTCAGGACTTGTTGTGGGCTGGCCTGGGTGACCGGTTCAGGGTCGACTCGGGCTGGTTCGTGACATGTCACTATACCACACGTTGTGTAGTTAATTTTTACACGAATAACCCTTCGACAAGGGTTGTGGTACACGGACAGTACCCGTGGATTGAAGACACATCGTGTAACCATACCAAACACCGTGTACTTACTTTTTACATGACTAGCCCCATGACACGAGCTGTTTCACACAGGCAGTACCTAGTGTCTGATGACACGGCGTGTATTGATTACCTACACACCGTGTACCTTAGGAAAATGGCTTGGTTGTCTTTTTCTCCATGACTCGAGAACATTTTTCTTGGTTTTCTCCTATGACGTTGAATGGAACATTGGGATACATCATCGCTGGTCTTCGTGACAGTTGATGTATCAACCCCTTTGACTCGAGGAGTGGGCCCTCCCGGAATCGAGTGTGCTGTATGCGGGAACCCTAGAGCTGGATGCGACTGTGATGACGATGGCGACTGTAATTGGATCATACGTGGGTTCAGTAGTGAGGACGACTGTACTTGGATCCTACGTGGGTTCGACAGCGATGATTATTGTACTAGGATCCTACGTGGGTTCGGCAACGACGACTTCTTTACTTGGATCCTACGTGGGTTTGGTAGGGGAGACGATTTAGAGGCTACATTTATCATCTCCACCCCTCTTCGTGAGTAGTATATGTGTGTGAGATGAGTCTGTATTTTAAGTCATAATCATCGATATGATTGACTCGCATTCCTGTGTGGATTGGGTTGTGCTTTTCTGTGTGTATTGGGTTGTGCTTTCATGTGTGGACTGGGTTGTACTTGAGCTCATGAGTTTGAGCCGAAATGGATTTGAAGACTTAGGTATATGTATTGGAATATACCTAAGATGATTTGGTTGATAATTCGTGTTTGTATCCTTTCATTGTGGTTTATCCTTTTTGGATTCTGGTAGACCTTCAGGGGTCTCGGGGTCCCTACTGAGTATCGTATACTCACCCCCGCACAGGCTATGCCCGCACTATGTTGTGTTGGTTGCAGACGATGGACAATGCTAATCGTGGTTGAGGCTTGTGGAGCAGTACGGTACCTAGATGTGGACTATCAGGACAGACATACATGGAGCGGATGGACAAACCCAATGAGCTGACGAGACAATCTGTACCCACCCTTCAGGTGGGAATTCTGGAGGACGACTTGGTGGTTGTTGATTTACTTTACTGCTGTTGTTCTTTCTTTTCAGTTGAACTATACTTTCAGTAGGGTTTGTATTCTAGCCTATTTAATTTCCAGCACTTACTTCTGTACTCAGTTTACTTAGTGTTTAGTTTATCTTTCATACTCTGTGGTGTTTGTTTTCTTATGTAAAGGCAATGCCTTCCCTTTTATCTGGATTTACGCCTTTGGTGCTAGTCACCAGCCCCTGGCCTATGGAAGGAGGGCTTGGGGTAGTCACGACATGGGCTCTAAGGACGGGTCATGACATGCCTACTAGTTCATCATGTCATTGAAGA
Organism: Viscum album; assembly: GCA_963277665.1. Classification (NCBI taxonomy): domain Eukaryota; kingdom Viridiplantae; phylum Streptophyta; class Magnoliopsida; order Santalales; family Viscaceae; genus Viscum; species Viscum album. The sequence continues at coordinate 28,726,130 of OY728137.1, read as the reverse complement.
TATCAAAACATTTCTCAAAACATTCTAAGGCACAAAAATGAAAATTGTATTTCCAAAACCACATTCATTTCTAAAAAAATATAAATTACCAATCATGCCTTAAAGGCTATCAATTCCAAACCCATTTAAGAAACAATTTCTAAACTAATTTAATATAAGAAACGTTAAGAAATATTGTTAGGTCCACTAGGATAGATACCTTTAGAGGGGGGTGAATCAGGGTATGACCGAATAAAACCACTTCCCCTTTTGATCTTGTTTTGTTTTTAGATAGAACTCTCTTCACTCTCCATCCCATTGTAGGGTAAGAAAAAACCTTAAAGCATGCACATGACACATCAATTTTTACTTGGTTCACCCACACTGGGATACATCCAAGGATCATACATCGACGGTGTGCCAATGTACCAATTCCACTATAATCGCACTACGGTTTACATGTTCGGAGTGGACTCACTATCCCTCTGGATCTACAACCATATACAATAGGAAATCTCACTGCTCTCTCAACAGAAGTGTGCTCAATAGATCTTCCTAAGATCCACTAACAATTTATAGATCTCTAGGTCTCATTATTATTAGTAATGAAATCTGCATCTTCATCTATTGGTAGACTCTTTGTTGATGTACAACTTTCACCCATAGATGAATCTCACTTTTCACCGAGTGTACCGGCCAACCCCAATTTTTACGTGCAGCCATTACTATACCTTGCGCTTAATTTCTTTGACTTGTGAGAAATACAATTTTCGTTCAACAACTCTTTTACGTGAAACCTCTAAATTTTTTGTGCATCCTCTACACTGCCTTGTTCATAATTTTCATACCTTGCACAAAATCCACATTGTGCACAACACCCCTTTTATGTGCAACTGGTTTCTTTAATGCACAACCACTTGTTTTACGCGTAGCCTTATAATTTCACGCAATACTAGACTTTACTCATAAAGTTAATGTTTACATAAAACTACCTTGTAAACATCAATTCATGCGCCATAGCTCAGGTATTCTCTACGTCTTCAACTCTGTCGAATTAAGGGGGGTCACTTCATATTTTTATGCCAAATTGACCCCGTGCAAAAAACTCATCTTCCACATGTAATCCTTATTGAGTGTGAAAAAACACATCTTCCGCGCAACATAGTTTTTCTCACACTAATCCAATATTTCTCACACTTCATGCCATTTCTGATTTTTGAGCATCTGATCGCGAAAAACCACTTGTGCGAAACACACCAATCCTTTATTTCACGCACCCGCTAATATTTCGTGCACTATTTTTTTTTGCGCACCATGAATCTATTTCGTGCACCACTTTCCTTTGTCGCACACCACACTGATATTTCATGCAACACATTATTTTTTGCGTAGCATGCTGTTATTTAGCTCAACATAATATTTTTTTTCACAGCACTCAAATTTTGAGTGCACCCCCCTTTTCCAAAACTACATCTCTCAAATTTTCGTTTTTCATGCCCAAAAAATTGGTAAACAAAGTAAATGGCGCCACCATGATTCTTCTCTTTTTTTACTACCACCATATCATCAATTCCATTGGGGTGGTTCTTCAATCAAACATGATTAGCCATCACCAGATCATGAACCCAACAAATCACCATGTAAACCTCCTTGTCAAAAAATTATACATCGTGGTATGCTTTATGAAGAAACACAACACAGAGGACCACTTTGTCAATAAACCCAATCACCTCAAAACTGATTCAATGATGCCTTGAGAAATTTTTTCCCAACAATCCCCCCTATGGGTTTGTTGACAACTCTTCCACTAAAAATTCTCTTCACTTTGATACTGCATTAATGCTTCTTCCAATTGCTACCACCATTTGCCTCTTGTGCTTCTGATAGAAATTAAGGATTCACTCAACACATAGTCTAATCCCACATGAGCAATGCTCGGCCTGAAAACAAGTGTAAATGAATTGTTTATCAATGAATCACATCATTTCTGACACCAACCGTTGACACCTAACTGATACCAATTTTCAAACTAATACAAATTTTTGATACCACTCTAAAAACCAATTGGTGATAGCTAGAATCCTTCTGAAACCATTCCAACACCACTTATATTCATTTATCATGATCCCTAGAAGTCGTTATATCTATTAGTTGATCGATCACATATAGAATCATCAAATTTAATACTCACACTCCCCCTTTCTCATTGCTATCCCCCTACCCCACTGATTCACCTGAAAGCTACTCCCTGTGTCTTTGACTAAGACATTTTATCCCTTCCTTATCCACAGTTTCTCCCACTAGAGGAGTCACCATTCCCCCCCCCCTTGTCCACAAAACCAAAGGACACTCCTTTGTGGTCAGCAATAGAGTAGAGAAAGTGTATCAGCGCATTAGAGAAAAACACACCATACCTCTTGGAGAGGGGGGGTCCCACAACCATACATTATCAAGTGCGATGAGTCTACTCAATTACCAAAGCTATTCAATGCTTATCAAAAGTTTCCTTGGGTAAGGCCTTTATCAGGATGTCTATAACCTATAGTTATATAGGCACATACTCCAACTTCATGATTCCCTGCTCAATATTCTTCTTGATAAAATGATTCTTTATCTCAATATGCTTTTTTCTTGAGTGATGGAAGGGATTTTTGATGAGATTTATAGAACATGAGTTATCGCACTGGATTCTGATCGGAGACTTCACTTCTACACAAATATCATCAAGATGCTTCTTAACCACAATAACTGTGTGCATGCTTGAGTGACCACAATATACTTAGCTTTTGTGGTGCTTAATGAAATTCAATCATGCTTCTTGATTAGCCAAGAAATACATAGTTCACTAAGATATAATGCACCTCTTGATGTCGATTTCCAATCATCCACTGAACTGGCCCAATATGCATCAGTATATCCCATTAACTCTGTCTGAGATTTCTCATTATACATCAAGCTAAAGTCCACCGTGCCCTTGATATACCGAAGTATTCTTTTTCACTAAAATCATGCGGGTTTCCTTGGGATTTATTTGATATCATGCTGCTTGGAAGTTGGCAAAATCAATATCATGTCTCATCGCTGTTAGGTAAAGTAAACTCCCAATAATCTGCCTATATTCTATTATATTAATTTCCTTTCCATTATCATCTTTCGATAATTTCATCCGGGTAGCAATCAGGGTCTGCATCTCCTTGGAATCTTCCATTTCGAATTTTCTCCAATATTTATTAGAATATTTATATTGAGAAATGAATGTTCCATTCATTCCTTGTGTCACTTGTAGACCAATGAAAATGTTAGCTCTCTAATCATTGACATTTCGAACTCACTTTTCATGAATTCGGATAATTTTCTACACTGAGCTTCATCTGATCAACCAAATATTATGTCATAGACATAAACCAGGACCATAAACCTTTAAATGTTGTTGATTGTGAAATAGATATTGTAATCAACTTTACCACGCTGAAAACCAAGATTCTTAAAGTACTGATCAGGCCTTGATTACAATTCTCTTGGTGCTTGTTTCATCCCATACAACGCCTTCTTCAGTCTGTAAACCTTGTTCACATCCACATGAATGAAAAAGCCATCAGCCTGCTTGATATAAATTTTTTCCTCCAGAACCCCATTCAAAAATGCATATTTTACTTCAATCTAGAAAACATTGAAATTACGTTTCACTGTAATGACTACAAATAATTTAATTATCTCTAGTCTTGCAACTAGTGAAAATGTCTCATCATCATCTATTTCCTATATCTGAGAGTACCATTTTCACACCAATCGTACTTTTTTCTGAATCACTATGCCATATTCATTCATATTGTTGTGATATACCCATTCAGTCCCAATGACATTCTTATCTGTGGACCTCGAAATAATCTCCTAGGTCTGATTCTTCTCAATCTGAACTAGCTCTTCATTTATTGCCTGAACCCAGTTTTCATCTTCAGCTGCTTCTATGAATCATTTTGGCTAATCCTGAGATAGAAAATATGTATGATGCTGTGATTTCATTCTTATTTTCTGAACTAGAGCTGTCTGATCACTAATGATATTCTGCCTATCATTTCCAGCTCTACTCCTTGGTTTTTGTGTATATACAAAATTTACATCCTCATGCTCATCATTCGTATTTTCTTCTGAATCAACATCATCCACTTCTTCTCACACTGCGTTGCTTTCTTCCTCATCACTCTCATCAAGAAATTGTTCACTATGGTATTGAATGATCTCCTCATTCTCCACTACAGTGACATTATTGCTCTCAACTACTTTTCCAAGCCATTTTTAAAGCATTTATATGCCTTACTTTTTCCTGAGTAGCCAAGGAATATCCCTTCATCTCCTCCTAACACATATTTCCTATGTTATAACTTGTTGATGATAATGAACATACATCCAAATATTCCATGGTATTTCACTATTAGATTATTTCCATACCACATCTCATATGGAATCTTTCCTTCTTTTGGACAAAATAGAGCCCTATTAGAAATTTAGACCGATGTCAAAACTGCTTCCTTCCAAAATTTTCTGGTAGGTATTTTTCAATGAGCATCATTCTAGAATTGTTGTTGTTGATCTGATTTCTCCTTTCAACCACTCCATTCTATTGGGGGGGGGTTCTTACTAAGGAATCCTTCTGTCTTATCCCATGTTTCTCAAGACAACCCTCCACCTGACTATTTGTGAATTATGTACCATTGTTAGTATGAAGCATCAAAATTCTCTATCCAAGCATCCTTTTACACCCCCTCTGGTACTATTTTAAGCAGCTGAACACATCCAACTTGTGGGCAATAACAAATATCCATGCCATTCTAGTATATTCATCAATGAAAATAACATAGTACCACTTTCCATCAATTTCTTTCGGTTTGATAGGACCACAAACATCAGCATGCACCAATTCGAGCACTCTTGTGGACTTATTTTCCATTGCCTTATATGTCTTTATGATGAGCTTCCCTTGTTGGCATGCATCTCACAAGTGAGTATGATCACGGGATAGATTAGGGAGGTTTCTTGATGCAACACACTTTACCAGATCTTTCGGAGATTTTTGGAAAATATGAGCAATTCATTTATGCCACAACTTGTTTTCTTCTTCTCTTGGCATAAAACACATATCTCTTTCTCCACTTACCATGTAGAGGTTTCCCTTTGTTCTTTTTCACTTTAGAACCATGACCTCGTCTCTTCCTTTGTTGACACACATATTCTTAGTAAAACTTATAGAATTCCATGAGTCATATAGTTGACTAATGCTAATAATATTGTGACTGAGGCCTTATACTACTAAGACTTCATCATGTCTCATCACTTTCCCCACCAAATTTAGCCTTTACTGAGCCTATAATCATCATTTATTCATCATTTCCAATCATGAAAACTTTTTCTTTTTCATATTTTACTCCTGTAACAAGATTTTTATTACCTGTAATGTGTGATGTGAAACCACTATTAAGGATCCACACACCAAAGCAATATGAATCCTTAAGGGAGATTTCTTCCACAACGGCATTCTCATCCTTTTTCTTCTTGGTCCGTATTTTTTCCTTTACACTCGGAATGGATTGAGACTTCTGTTCTTTCTCTGATTATGATGGAACAACTTCATCTTGAAAAGGTGAAAATCTTTTTTTTGTTATTAACTCACTTATTGGTTCATTGATTTGCTGTATGCGAACATTTTTGTTCCCCATTGGCACATTCCTCTATATGGTCGAAGTGCAGCACCATGACATGTGCCAAAATCCTTCTCAGAAAAAAACAATGTCCTTCAAAATATGATCTGGAGAACCGTTCTTTTTTTTCTGCCACCTTTGTTCTTGTTCCCTTTGATATCTCTTGGCTATGGAACACACATATTGCAAATGTCCCATATTTCCACAATAATAATACCTGATGTAAGGTGCATCCCTTCATGTTACTTCTGCATTGTGAGTTTCAACTTGGGATCTTTGAATATTTTGATTCTTCTTGGTTCCCAAATCAACCTTCTATCTTAGAATAGGTGCTTGCAGTCTGACTTCAATTTTCACAGCTTTTTTGTTTTCGATCAAGCCCTCTAACTTCCTTTGAATCTGAACATAATTGATTATTCCTTTCAACTGAACCACTATTCTCCACTTTCAGCTTCTCTATTTTCTGAGTGAACTACTTTCCAAATGTCCTAATAAGATTTAAGAGTTTTTCATGATCCTTGACCATTTTCCGTAAACTGAAAAATTATCATTTATGTTCTTCAATATGCTTGATTTGATTTTTTTTCTTATGTTATGCATGTCATAGACCTCCCTTTTATATTCTTCTATCTTGATTTTATACTTACTAATAGATTCTATGTCCTCTATTGTTGATGACAATAGATTCTCAATTTCATCCATCAACTCAGACTTCTCCTCTTCCTGTAGTTGCATAGAGTGTTTGGCATCACAAACTACATTGATAGATTTCATTGTTTTGGATCTCCAAACATCTATCTCCTCAATATCAGTTTCTAACTCAGCTTTCAAATCAATTATTCCCTCAACTCCTCCATCTTCTTCTTCAGCATCAGTTTCATTTTTCTGAGAACTACTAACAGCTGCCACTATAGAATTTCATCCACGATCTATGCAGTTCTCTATACCATCAACCTCCTCAACCTCAAACTCATCTGAACTGTTACAATCTTTTGAAAGAAGGTTCTTCTTCTTAATAAAATTTATCCTGAACTATTTCTTTCCTTTCCCATCGGCTGAAGACTTTTTCTTGGGATTTTTGATTTCATCGACATCATCATCCTCTTGGAACTTTTTGGGGCACCTTGCCGAAAGTTGTCCAACCGTTAAACATCGAAAACAATAAAGTGGATGTTTCCATTTAAACGTTCCTATTCCTATTTAATTATTTGAGGAGAGTAATGACATAACCTCATCTGTCTCTTCTTCTTCCTAAGAAGATTCAATAGTGATCTTCTTCATGGCTTTGAATTCCACCTTTTAGGATTTCCACTTTTCCACAACATCGTTATCATCATTTCTTATTTCATATGCAACAAGAGTGTTGTGCATGTTATCCAATGTCATCTCTTTTGGGTCATTATCTTCCAAGACTAAAACTTTCGGATTGAAATGAGGTGGATGTTTCCTCATGATGTGCTTCACAATATTTATGTCTTCATTAACTTCTCCAAGACCTCGCATGTCCTCCACTACGGATTTTACCCAATCAAAGAATGCATCAAGAGATTCCTTCGAGTTTATTCTAAAATCTTCATAATTGTTCTACAACACTTGAATATTAACTTCTATGTCCTTTGTATCTCTTTTATATATATTTAATATCCTTTCCCACATGGAATCTGAGGTTTTTCATGACATCACCTTTGTATTAATATAATTGTATAGGGATCCCCCTAAATCATTAATTCCCTTTGCATCAGCATCCAATTCTCTTCACTCATCTTTTTATAATTCACCACTATTAATATCAGCTATGATACCATGCATTGATACTATAAACATATCCATTCCCAAAGATTAGAAGTAGTGTAGCATCCGATTATTCTATAGTTGAAAGTTTTTTCCATCAAAGATCAGAATCCCTTTATGATTGATGACCTCCATTTGAGTGAGAAACTGATATCAACCTTTTCCTTTGATACCAATTATTAGGTCCACAAGGCTAGATACCCTGAGAGGGGGGGGGGGTGAATCAGGGTATGACAGATTAAAACAACTACCCCTTTTGAATGTGTTTTGCTGTTAGACAAAACTCTCTTTTCTCTCCTTCCTGTTGCAGAGTATGAATAATCCTTAAAGAATGCACATGAAACAAAAAAATTTACTTGGGTTCACCCTCACTGGGCTACATCCAAGGAGAAGACACAGGCAGTGTGATGATGTACCAATTCCACTATAAACGCACTGTTATTTACATGTTTGGAGGAGACTCACTGTCCCTCCTGGTTTAAAACCACTTTCAATTTGAAAGCCCACTACTCTCTCAGCTAAACGGTGATCACTAATTCATGATAAGATCCACTCACAGATTATAGACATGTATGTATCTTCATTATCAGTAATGAAATCTTCATAATCAACTATAGGTAGATGCTCTTTTGATGCACAACATTCACCCGCATATTAATCTCACTTAGCACCAGATATACCGGGCGACCCCAATTTTTATGCTAAGACCTTATTGCACCTTGCATGTAATTCCTTTGCCTTGCATGAAATACAATTTTTACATAGAACCTATTTTATGCGCAACTTCCAAATTTAACATACCGCCTCTACACTGCCTTGCGAGTAATTTTCCTGCCTCTCGCGAAATCCACTTTGCACGCAACACCTCTTTTACATGAAACTGACTTCTTTTAAGCGCAACCACTGGTTTTACACACAACCATATCTTTTTGCACAACACCAGACATTACGCTCAAACATAATGTTTATGTGAAACTCCCTTGAGAACATCAATTTTTCACACTACTGCCCGGGTATTCTCTAAGTCTTCAACTCTGTCGAATGAAGGGGGTCACTTCATATTTATAGGAAAAATTGACCCCACGCGAAAAACCCTTCTTCTATGTGTAATCCCCATTGAGCGTGAAAAACGCATCTTCTGCGCAGCATAGTTTTTCATGCACTTCTCCAATATTTCACACACCTCATTCCATTACCGATTTACGAGCTTCTGATCGCGAAACACCACTTACGTGAAAAAAACCAATCCTTTATTTCATGCATCCGCTAATATTTCATGCATTATTTTCATTTTTGTACACCACATTGATATTTCACGCAAAACATTATTTTTCACGCACCACGCTGATATTTCTCTCATCACATTATTTTTCGTGCACCACTCAAATTTTTTCACGCAAAACAGTGCCACCTTGTATCTTCTCTTTTTGTACCTCCTCCAGATCATCCATTCCATTGGTGAGGTTCATCAATCATACATGAATAGCCAACACTAGATCTTGAACTTGACAAATCAGCATATAAACCTCATTGTCAACAAATTATACATCGTGCTCTGCTTTGTGAACAGACACAACACGGAGGCCCACTTTTTCAACAAACACAATCACCTCAAAAATGATTCCATGGTGCATTGCGGGATTTTTTCCAATAAATATTCCAAATAGTAATTTACCATTCCTGATTAATCCCATTTCCCAATCCATTAAAATCTCAAATTAAAAATCATAACATGTTTAAAGGAGACAAACAAGATATCCCGCCCTTTTTAAAACAATCCATTTTATGAAATACCAAACTAACTAAATTTAAATAACACATTATAAAAAAATCTCAAGCCTAATAATTTACCAACATATCAATTATAAATAAAGTGATGATTTAAGAAACCAAGGTCCATGGAAACCACTATTTTAAAGTTCTATATTCATTAGATTTCCCATCCATTTGTGGACCTTATGCACACCTGGATGTGCCCAAATCAAATGGAACACCCAAACTATCCGTTGAAGAACCAAAAACTATTTTTTTGAGAAACACCCCATATGTTTTCAACAAAAACTACAAACCACATATATGATCCACGACATGAAGGTCACCCATTCACCCACACAATGTAAAAATCATAATCCAATAAAATTATTACAATATAATAAAGGTTAAGAACCACTAAAAATGTACAATTTCATATTAAATAAACAATATACTCTTTAACAAATATGTTTCAAGCATAACTACAAAACAATGTTAGAGAACCCCCTTTGAAAATGATTTCACCAATTTATTACAAATAAACATCACCACATACAAAATATCATATGACACACACACATTTATGAGTAATTTAAAAATACATAAGAATAAAATTGAAGGAATGGAAAAGGAAATGGATGGAAACAACTAACTCAATGTTGTTTGAATGTTATAAAACCTTCGGTGGAGAGGGATATAAGACCCAAGGACCATCTTCACACCCCAAATCCAAATAAAAACAACATAACACAGTAATGATAGCCTCTAGGGTCCATCAAAACAGAAAACCATAATTGGAGAAAAAATATATCAAGGAGGGTGATAAAAAAGAGGAAAAAAGGAGTCTAAAACCCTAAGAAACTAACCTTAGGGACTTGGAGAAACAACTATGGAGGAGGTGATAAGGAGTGGGGGGGGGGGGTTTGGGATCCCTTTGAGTGACATGGTCGACCAAGAGGGGGGTCCCAATTTTGGGATAATGATTGGAGAGTAAAATAGGATTATTAATTATTATAATTTGTCAGCAACTCATATGGTTTGGCTGCATGTTTTACAAAACAGTGCGCTAATAGTGCAGTTTCTATTATCAAAGAGGATATCAAACACATGACCAACCTATGTGGTTTACTTACTATGCTATGACCATGTGGTTTCTTCTATCCAACTCCATTACTTTTTGAATAGTTACTTGGGATGGGCTACATGGAATCTACTAACTGTATGCTACACGTGCTCTGACCAAGATTCACCCAAAACTAATAAACCAAATGTTTAAGATGAGAACTCAACACAGACCACAATCCAAAGATTAGAGAACAAGAAAATAATAAAAAATTAATATGCATGTTTGGTGTGTGACAATACTCATCTCTTCACTTATCAAATGGTAAATGACACAATCATTTGTGTATAAAATATACTATCACCTCAAGAAAGTAATATAATTCATTTTCCATCACAATATATCATGTTTTTAAAGAAGGTAGTTCCTTGTTCAAAGACCAAAGAACAAAATATATTATTAAAAAAATCAATTACATTATCCTCAAAGATTTGATTGTTTTATTATTTCTTTTATAAAGGGGAAGTTATGAAAATGGGAGGTCACCCAACCTTGTGATGAATTGGTGGACTCCCATATTAGCAAGACCATATGAAACTGTATTCACTACACAAAAGGAATGTGTAATCTTGTAGTTGAAGTCCATGAGTGAACGAATATTTTCTATCCACTGTGTTATAAGATTCCATGAAAGGTTCATCAAACCATTCCAAATAGCTTGAACAATGGTAGTCGAGTCACTTTCAATCCAAATGTTGTTCCAACCATGTTTCTTGATGAATGAGATTGAATAGATCATGCTCATCATTTCAGCGTCCAAATTCGATGAAATGACACAAGTTAGAAACATCCACGAATCTACCAGGAGTGATTTCAAAAAATTGCACCACAACACGGAGGGCCCAAGTTGCCTTTTGAAGAACCGTTGACATTAACATTAATCAATCATGGGAGAATAACCTACCAAAACACATCAAAAGTTTGTTTAGGTTGAGGATAAACACCATCAATACCAAGCCTACATATAATCCCAAATTCTTTCACTGTGTTGTTGCAAAATCCATTTTGAATCCTGGCAGTTTCCCGAATGGCTATAAGGATCTGCATCTGACCTACATGTAAACTAAGTGAGTAGTGTTTATGAGTAATATCATTCCTATCATACCAGAGCACATGGAAAAGTTGATCAATAAAAGTTAAGAAAGGGATCATGATTTGTTGAGAGGCTTCAGGATACCCAAAACGTTGAATTAATTTTTTGATTGAATCCTTAAGTGACCATTTTCACTCAAAATGATTGAGCACATAAGTTCATAGGGTAATAGTAGTTATACAAGAATTAAAATAATGGTTAATGTATTACCAATTTTGGTTACAAAGAAGATATTATGAGAAAGATATATCTCAAAAGACTAAATACAAGTGTCAGTGGGAATCCAATTATGAGAAATATGCCAGATCAATGTAAATCATGAAGGCTTTAACCATAATTTATTAAAAAAAATTATCCAACTAAAAGTATTTTTAGAATTAATAAAACCATGGTTGTAAAAAAAATTTGAGTTGAGAATGCCATTATGAGCAGGTTCTGAAATTACAAAATCATCAGTGCTTGAAAATGGATAGCTGTCAATGTCATAATTAACATTGTCGAGAAAATTAAGGTTGGGAGGGATAAGAACCTCCTTGATAGTATAATTAGTGTGATTTGGAAGTTGATTAGGGGAAATCATAGATATGAGAAGAGCACCATCACATTTGTCAAACCAAAAAAATCCTGGAAGAGTCTCTGCTCACCATCCATATTGAGTTAATCATAATGTTTGAAAAACCATTTTTAATGGAAGTAAAAATATAAGAGATCATGTAATTCACATTTTCCTTCTTTAACATGTCAAGAAATATGTTTCTAAGGAATTAAATGATAATAAATTATTTATGAATGTGGTTCCAAGTGAGTGTGTCTTTTATGGCATCATTAAAAAGTTTTATATTTTTTATACCGAGACCACCCTTCTCTAATGTTTTGCAACAAGTAGAACAAAGAACAACAACCAGTTTCCTTTCAACAATGCTTATGATCCAAACAATGTTTTATATGGATACGTTAATTATTTTAATAAGACCAGAAATCCATTTATAAATCATCAAATAGTAGAACATTTTAGAAACAATCGTAGATTTGACAAGAAATATTATTCAAGCCATATAGATGGATTTTCCAATCCATCATGAAAGTTTGTGGTGGATTGGTGAATAGTTTTAGAAAAGTTACATACATTTTGTGCACCCTAAAAATTTGGAACACCAATATAGATGAAGGGTAGAGATCCTTATTTAATACCTAAATCAGCAATATTATTAGATTTTCTATTATAGGGAATCCTTTTCCCAAAAACGTTATTTGATTTATTCTAATTAATTATTTGACCAATTATATATTCATAGTGCAAGAGGCCACTTTTGATAATTTGGATATTCCATTTATACCATTTTAAAAAAATAATAACATCATCTGCACATAAAAGGTGTGTGGGAATATTCAAATTCCTAGAATCCTTAATCAGATTAAGATTGTTTTTCTCGAGCAGGTGACAGATCAATCTACTTAAGTAATCTTCTGTAATCATAAAAGGAATGGAAGAGAGAGGGTCACCTTTTCCAACACCTTTAGTGACTTTGAAAAAACCCTTTAGAGATCCATTATCAAGGATTGATATTCTAGACGAGTTGAAAAGAGTTTTAATTCTACTTATAATGTAATCTTTAAACCTAAAATTCCAAAGGACCTTGAAAATAAAAATGCAGTCCATGGTATCAAAGGCCTTCTAGATATAGAGTTTAATGGAAATATTTTCACCCTTGTCAGATCTATTTAATAAGTTCAGACATTTTGAGGCCAGAAAAATACAATCTTGAATGGAACTGCCTTTAATAATGCCAAATTGGTTCCATGAAACTATTTTATTGATAATAGAAGAATGTATACTGGCAAGAAGTTTACATATAATATGATAAAGGTTATGGATTAAATAAATGTGTCTGAATTAGTAAACTTATGTGGCTTTATCCACTTTGGGGATCAATGAGAGAAACTAAGAATTCATCCCATGAGGGAGAATACCACTAGAAAATAAATTACTAACTAATATACAGACATCAGTTTGAATGAAATCTCAAAAATTATGAAATAATCCATTATTTAAACCGTCAGGGCCCAGTGCACTATTAGGATTTAAACTAAAGATAATATCTATGATCTCCTGATCAAGTGGGATGCTAGTAATAAAATAATTATTTTCACCATTGACCACAATTGGGATGACATCAGGTAGAAGGTCCTTGTTATTGGAAGGTCATGGAAGAAATTTTCAAAATAAGATACTACATGATTGGATATTTTATTCTCAATATCAATGATGTTTCCCCCATATCTCTGGAAGGCAAGAGGACTATTATCTTTCCGAATTATTTTAAGGGAGTTTTAAAATTTAGTGTTTCTGTCACCATTAGTGAGATATTTGGTTTTGAATTTTTTTTCTCATGCAATATTTAAAGTCGAGCAAGGAAACAAGTTTCATAGTAGTGTTGATTTCATGCTTAGAGTAGGTGAAAAAATTGGTTCCAGTAGTGGTGTTTTGATGTTGGGTAAGATCTTTTTCTAAAATAAGAATGTCATTATCAAATTGTTTGGATTTGGTACTACACTAACATTTTAAGGTTCTTTATGAGATTTTTTAATTTAGTTGTACAAGAAAAATCATCATTGGAGTGATGCATGGAAGACCAAGAATGTTTAATGTTGTTAACACAGTCAGGGTAAAAAAACCAAGTGTTGTTAAATATAAATTGAAAAACAATATTCGGGTGTTTGATAGAGAGGTTTACCAGGATAGGATCGTGGTAAGAATTAATTTTAGGAAGGTTTACACTAGAAATAGTGTTTCACTTATCCAGAGATATATTATTTGTGAAAGCATTGCCCAATTTTCTAGAAACCACCCTATTATTGTGTCTTCTATACCATGTATACTTAGAACCACTGAGATTAATTTCAACAAGATCATTAGCCTCAATAGAAGATTTTAACTCCCTTGAAGCTATAGTGGAGTGAGTTGGTCCCATTTTCTCACATGGAGAAAGAATATAATTAATATCACCAACTAAAAACCAAGGTCCACAAAAACTATTACCTAAGAAAGAAAGGTTATTCCAAATTTGTCTCCTATCAGGGTATTTATTATTAGCATTGATAAAAAACAATAAATATGTGGGTGGTAGAAGGTAAAATCCCAAGTGAACTCCTACTACAGTGTGTAGAAAATATTAACATTCTGGATAGTATAGCGTGTAAAGACCCAAAGGGTTTTGATAGATGAAATGTCTTTACAAGAACCAAAGAAGTTATAAACAAACTCACCAAGAAGAGAAAAACAGGTGGATAAACAGATCATAGGTTCAAAAATCGAGAAAAACATATGAAGATGAGTATTAATAAATATTTTTAAAACAGTAAAAGGGTCAGAGTTCACTATTCCATGAAAATTCAAAAAAAATATTCCTTATAATATATTTCTTGGGGTTGGAACCCCGTTTCTCATATTTCCATAACCCTTCCTCCTAGAATATCTTCTATTGGATTTTTTCAAGATTTGATGGGACATATTTCCCTGGATACTCCTAATAACAACATGAAATTTTTTAATAATACAAGAACCTACCTAAGCATTTTAAGAGTCCTAAAATATAGAATATATATATTTTCTGTTATTTAAAATAGTCAATTCACACTCAAATAGGTAATATATTGATCTTATTAAAGGTAAAATGATTTTCCTTTTGGATAAATGGGATGTATTTTAGAGATGTAATTTTTCTTGGGTTTCAGAATTTTAATAGGATAACATTTTTAATGTTCTATGTCTCTCAAAATTATTTTTTCAGCCATCGCACATTTTAATATGTTTTTTTCACTGATATTTAATGATGATTAAGGACAAGGATGAAGTTCCGATAAAATTTGTTAAGACCTTTCATTAAATAAAAAAATGTTCCATTTTAAATGTTTTGTTTATTTTAAAAATTAGACAATGAGTAAAAAATATGAATTTTAAGGGATGAGATTATTATTTGTGATTTATAACCTAAAACTCTAAAACTGTAAATCTAATTGATCATTGGGAATGTTATAAATTTAATTCTAGTTTAAAGTAACTATAATATATAATGATTAAATTGGGGTCCTTATTGTCCGTATTAGAGTAGGGTTTATATATATTTAGATGTTATATTGTTATTTGTGGAAAAGTTACAGGGCATTATAACCAAATGGTTAATAAGTTATGAAAAATCATTGCTTTTTCCCATATATCAAAAGAGTTTGAAATAACATGAATAATGATATTTTAGTGTTTATCAAAATCATAAAATGGTATTTTATGATTTTATTGACATCCCCAGTAGAACTTTTTGGTCTTGGCTAATGGATATATCCCACAAGAAATAATGTAATAATGAATGTAATTGAAATTGATGGTGTTATCTTATCGCGAAGTCAAATGGGATAGTAGTTTTAGTGAGAGCATTGTTGGTTATTCTTAATAGGATATCAGGAGTTACTATTAATAACAAGTACCTTGGTGAGCTTCAAGACTCATCAAATTAGAGGGAAATTGATCCCTCTATCTATTCATGTGATAATGATAATAAAGTTAAATATATTTGAAAACCTTTTTTTATGAGTGTTGAAAAAATCAAAAATGAAACTGTTTTAGAAGAAAGGGATGATATGTTATTTATGGCTAAGGAGGTTATAAAGAAATTATCGTCCAAGGAAAAAGGAATCATTAAATTAACTTAATAAATGGGAAATAATATCTTTCCAATGTATCAAGGGAATTTTTTAAATGTGGGGTGAATGGTTATTATAAAAATTGGTGTATTAAGTAGAAGGCTCATGAATGGGATAAGTAAGAATGTACATATAATTATTTAAAAAAAATTATTTAATTATTGTTGAATATGAGGGAACTGAAAATGAAATATAAAAGGTATGGATTATTTCTTATCTTATAAATAGATTTTTTTGGAATGTTATTAATGGATTTATATTATTGTTTGTAGAAAATAAGTATTAAAATAAAAATATGGAAAAGAATCATTAAGTTTCTATGATGAATGATGAATAATTAAGGTATCTACTTTCAAGAGATATTACTTGGTGGTATATTTAAGGATTACCATAAGTTTAAAAAAATTAATACTCTTTTTAAGATGTCAGTACATTGTGATATTTTTATTATGATTTAATAGATTTTTGAGGTATATGTGACCCTTAAGACTATCATGGGAAAATTTTCTTTGAGAATGATTGTTATTTTCATTTCATGGACGCTAGTTTAAAGATATGTATAACCTTTAGGGATAATATGATCATTTATTTTTAGAAAATTATGGGTTATTCCATTATTGGGATGTAACATAAAAGGTATACTATAACTTTTTTGGTTTATTAATTTCATTCATGTTGAATATATTAATGTTATGTTTGAGGAATTTTCTCAAATTTATTTGGATGTTATGAGGATTATTGTTTTAGAAAAAGGAAAACACAGAGGCTCATTGAAAACCCTTGGCATCAAGCAAGCCTGTCTGGTTTCAACACCAAACAGAAGGTTGAAAATGGTGCATCACCTATCACTGGACTATGTGATGTCTTATTTAGTATTATTTAATATCATTATATAAATGTTCTATTATACATGGGTTATGTTAAATTTTGTAACATATTGTTTAGTTAACCATGATATTGGAAATTAATTTGGTGATTAAGTGATTAAATTTATTTCTGAAGAAGACCACTATAATTTTAGGGGATCATTATATGATTATTTTAAAAATAATACATTGGGATGAACTTTCTGGAATAAATTTTGAATTATGTTTTTGAAGAATATACAATTTTAATGTGTCTATATAGTGGTTCAGGTTATTTAGAGAAATGATTATCAAATCTTGGTGATTATATAACCTATGTTATTAAATTATTTCTATGATACATTAAGAGTTATTGATCTAATTTTTAAAGATAAATATCATAATTACTTGGAATTTCCATGTATTTTTTTAAATAAATGGTAGTTTTACGAGTCCGTAAAAATTGACGGCACTTGATTCCGAGGTCCGGAGTGCCCAGAATGAATTTCTGAGCATTATTTCGGGTATGTTCAGTAAACGTACAAGTGGGTTTTTATAACATTTAACCCGTTTCTCGAAATTAAAATATCAGGGCACTGTTGAACTCGTAGTGCCGATTTTTGCTTTAGAAGACTTTCACATGGATGATAGTTGGATGAGGGTGAAATATAAATTTTGTGTTTTTGTGGAAATAATAAAATAAAATAAATGCATGTTTTATTTTATTTTGTTGTAACCACCCTCTATGTAGAAGTTGGTAGTGGGGACCACCAAACCTTAACCTCCCATGAGAGGTTATG
Source organism: Viscum album (assembly GCA_963277665.1). Taxonomy (NCBI): domain Eukaryota; kingdom Viridiplantae; phylum Streptophyta; class Magnoliopsida; order Santalales; family Viscaceae; genus Viscum; species Viscum album. The sequence goes on along the minus strand of OY728137.1, from coordinate 28,708,353 downwards.
GTGGTGGGGACCACTCTAGCTTAACCTCCCATGAGAGGTTATGGTGGTGGGGGCCACCTAATGTCTAAAACTCTTCAACTCCCTCATTAATGTGGAGGAGCCTCTTGATCTTCTTCCACATTAATTGTGCCAACCCTTCTTAATTAATGGTGCCAACCCTTCGTGTCCTCCAATTTGAATTTTTTCCAATGCAGCCCATTTATTATTGCCAATTAATTAATCCAACATCGATTTCCAACAAATTAAATAGATAAACATATTTTATATGGAGGGTTATTCACTTGTTGGAAAAGTATTGGCAAAGGAGGATTGGGAGAACATGGGAGAAATATCTCCAATGAAGAACTCTCCGCCAATAAAGAATGCCGACCCCCTTCAACCATATTCCTTGGGATATCTTCTAACATGGGTCGTCCTCATCTATGATGAATCGATGACCGTACAACTTTCTAGTGCCATCTTCATCAAGAGAATGAGGTAGGGGATTATTGATTAACACTTTCCATGTTCTCCCCTTCTAATTCTTTTGTGGGAAATGGGAATAGAGATTGAAGAGGGTTGTGGGAAATGATGTTTTAAAATATCTTCCTTACACGTTCATGCTTCGTTCTTGTGAACCGCTTTCTTCCACTCTAAACATTGATGATGCGGTCCAAATGAACATGGTCTGACCCCTCTACCGTTATTCTTTGATGTGTTCTTAGAAATGGAGGGAGACGACGAAGGCAACAACATCGTCACCCGCAACCTCCACGACCCGTGCCGCCCCGCGACACTTCTCCCTCCCAGCCGAACTGGACCGTGCGCCCATCCAAGCCACCCGGGGCCAGACCAAGCCATGCCACCGCCAACGCCATGCCAAGCCGCCACGCCGCCCCCACCGCCGTGATGAGCCATTGCGCCTCCCCCATCTGTCGTGTCGAGCCGTGGCGACGCAGCTGCCACCGTGCAGAGCCACGACTCTGTCGCCGTCTGGCGTGCCGAGCCACCATCGTCTACCATGCAGAGCCGACGGGCCACCACCGTCCAACATGTTGAGCTACTACACTTCCACAGTATACTGACCGGTGCTGCTATATTCCATGCATCGTTGCCGCTATCATCCGGTCCGCACCCCTCGTGGCCGGTCTGGGCCCCTCTCGGCCAGCCTGCACCCTCGCAGCAAGTCCTCTCCCCTCACAGCTATTCTATGCCCTCATTGACGATCTGAGCCCTTGGCGGCCTGTTCGTGCCCCTCTCATCCGGTCCGCGCACCTCACAGCCTTCCCGCGCCCTTGCGGCCGGTCCGCACCCTCGCGGTACCCCTTAGAAGAGCCACCCTCGGGGTCCTCGATGTTCATGCAGGTTCGACCCGAAATGGGTCGGACCGTGTCGGACCGAACCTAGGCCCGCTACGACCCATTTACCGTCTTTTGGCCGTATCTTTGGCATCGGACATCCGTTTGAAAAGCTGTCTACGGTGCTGAAAATCATGGAGTGGGAAGATCTTATTGAGTGATACCCCCACTGAGATTTGAATTGATATGTGGAATGGTTAGGTTGGGTAGATGTAACACCCGAGACTTTTATGTTCTATAAATCATCAAAGGAATCTTTTTCTACACAACACATTCTTGGCTTGCTTTACACGCAATCGCGACCTTCCTCGATAGCTTGCGTCGTACGCAATACCGAGTTTCACTAAACAACGATATGCTATTAAAATATTATTAAAACTATCCGTTATGAATAGTAATAACCACTTTTTGAAATTTTATAAATTTTATTTTTCAAAATGGACTTCATTTTTGGACTCAGAATATCGAAATTAGCCTAGGGTGAAATTTTGGTATTTTTCTGAAAACATTCAATTTTTGATGAATAGTGAAACCACTAAGTGGTAGGTTAAAAACTGAATTTTGCATAAAACTTAATTTTACAGCTTTTGTGAATGGAATTTCGAAAATCCGAGAGACACGGTTAATATCAAGGACTAAAATGTGGTTCAATGAGATGAAAATAATTTTTTAGTGAATAGTAACTTTTTACTTTTTTTACCACGGTTAAAAGTAAGTAGGGTAATTAAGGGTAAAAATGATATTATTATTACCCTAACACATGTCCTAATTCTATTGGACAAGTGTAATTCGACCAAAAACAAAATTAGGAATAAAAGATGACCATTTAGGCCCACTTGGATTAGATTAGGACATTTATTATTAATTTATTTAAAGAAGGGTTAAAGTAGTTAAAATCAAAGTTTAATAAGTAAATCATTTTTAATATGGGGTTATACATAAGATAAATTCGATTGTAAATATTCATTAGAAAGCTAAAAAGATTTAATACATGATGGTATTTTATTTGTAATTTTTAGACATCAAATAATTTAATTTATTTATGACACAAAGATGATGCAGTAATTATCTTGTTAATGAAATATTGACATAATTGATGTTATAAACACAAAAATAAATGTAATTTCAGACTTTTTATGAATTAAACTAATTTTCTAGGTTACTATGATATATTAGTGTTTATTTAATCAACTTGGTTCGAACATATAATTCTGTTATGACTTTCACAAAAATCATATATCAAATAGTGTCAAAATTGACACAAAATAGTTTTTAAATCAAATATTATATTAGTAATTGTTATTTTATTCCTAAAAATCTAAGGTTCGGCCAAATGACTTAGATAAGGATATATATATTAATAATAAACAATTTGGGCTTCGTTTGGCATGTTATAGTAAGTGTATTAACCATATAGTGAAAGAAAACAAAAAGACACGGTAAAAGTTAAATTAATTAACTTAGAGTTAAATCTAATTGATAAGTTTGAAATAATACCCTAAACTTGTCTAAATCCTATTGGTTGATAGGATTTCGACCCATCCCCACTTTATCTTCGAAATAAGACCCTTTGGAACCATTATAAACCGATTTTGACTTTAATATAAAATAATATTTTGAGATATTCCTAAGGTGCCCCTCTCCTCCCTTATAAAAGGGCACCTCTTCCCCCTCCTCCTCACACCAATTTGAGCACTCAAGCTCGGCCAACCCCTGCCATTTTCTCCTCTCAACTTCCCTAGAGTAATACTAGAGGTCCTGGTCTTCTCCAAAGAACAATCTTAGTTCCTTAAGTGGAGGATTCAAAGAGGCGTTCCAAAGAAGAGGTAATATCCATTACCGATCTTTTCAATTTCTTTCTTCTTCAACTTCTTCTTCTTTAGTTGTTTCATGATAAAGTAATAACATCAGTATTACTTACATACTGATATGTTATTATAAATATGAAACAACCCTAATTCACCTTCTATCCATCCTACGGAAAAAGGAAATCACCGCGCGTGCGTACGTACGGAATACCGTCTCCACGCCGTGGTGTAATCTATTTTCCACCATCACCTTACAAGGATGGGTATAATGGTGTAATGAGTAACTATATATGATTATTATAAAGTAATATTGATACTGAAATAATATATATATACTCCAATACAATTCCACGATCATAGGAACGATATCATCACTCGTGCGTACGTACGGAATACCGTCTCCACGATGTGATGCGACTCGTTCTACATGATCTTCATTTCATAATGATTATATAAATGAATTGAATGAATGAATATGGTATATACTACACTAATACCATTCTGGAAATGAATTATCTATAACCTAAAGATAAGAATAAGAATTTATTCGACAAAACACGCATAAGAACAAAAAGTTATAAAGACCCGAGTAACAAGTAACAATAAAATATTACTAACAAGAAGTTAATAATATGACCATATATGATATCATATCAATATGTATGATTCTGGAATAAGTCAATAACATTATTTAAACCATTATACAGGAGCTTCGGACACGAACAAAGCAAATCGGACCTAAGGTAAGGGAAATATCACAATCTCATTTTTATCCGAGATTGTTTATTCGTAAGTAATTACTGGGGTGTATTTTATCATCCACATCCATGTTCCCTCAATATGTAATATTGTTTCCATCCACTTACAATATTTTAAATCCAATTTTACCCTTCGGTGAGTTTTTAGTAAAGAATATGAAAAAAATATTTTATCGTTTTTTTTGTACGAGGTACTTTTTGACTTTTCCGACAAAAGTACGAAGAATGTTTTTTTTAACTTATACGGCATGAATGGATTTTTAAAACATTACTTCAAAGAAGATTATTTTACAAGTTATCAAGTTTATTTTTAGTCAACTTCTTTTATTTTAAAGTTGTATGACATGTTATGAAAGGAAAAATGTTTTTGAAGAAGAAAGGATATTTTCCTCAAGAATGGAGTTCAAGTGTTTTATCAAAATTATTTTCCATCTAAGATAATAAAGGGTTATATTTTTATCCCTATTATTACATTGATTTGATCATGTTGTGATGGAATTATTTTTATGAATTCCTTTATCTTATATGAATTGATTTATGATGTCATGATGTTTCAAGAATCCCATTTTTGTTACTTGTGTTATGCGATTATGTATGTTTTATGATTATGTGGCACACATAAGAAAGGATTCATTATAAGATGGGTGGGACCTATATCTCCCTCCAATGCATTGGGTAAAGACTTTATATCTCATGAGATAGACATGGCTGGAACGGAAGGTTATTTCGGTTCAGTGATACAGGACTGAAACGAGGAGTGAACTCGGTTCAGAAAGGGACTTTGTCCACTAAGATAGTCTTGGCAATGAGTCATGACTAACAAGAAATGATTTTACATGATTATGTGTGCATGCCACAAAGTTTCAAGTTTTATGTTATGATTATGGGGATCTCATTTTCACTTCTATGATTTCTTCCATGTTAAGATAGTATGATCTCTTTTTCAGGTTTTGATTTTCAAAAAGATATGATATGATTTTTATTTCCTTTATTTGCCCTTGCTGAGCATTTGAGCTCACCCTTTTATGTTTTCTTTTCCCCAGGTCAGGAAGATGGATATTAAGTAGAATATGCTAAAAGGGACCCTAGATATGATGAAATAAATGGGAGACACTGTAGAAGATTTATGAACCAGTTGTTTATGTTTCCCAGTTTCTAAAGACACTATACCTATACGGTCCTTTGTGGTTTTGTCATATGTTGTAATAAGTGTGCTTCAATTTTGAAGTATTAACAATGTATGTAAAGTGTGGGTCGTTACAGTTGGTATCAGAGGAAAGGAATAGTCAACCTTTGGAAACTAGGATGTGAAAGCCTTAGTAAGAACCCTAAGGATAAGTCTAAGCATAGAACACAATCTTAGTGTTTTAGAAATGGCCTTGAATAACCTAGGATAAGACCATAAGCATGAAAATTTTATTCTTGAATTATGTGGTTTCCTATTATAATTAGTGTTGCTCACACTATTCTTCTTGGTTTTAGTCCATGGCTGGAACCCGAAAGAACCGTGTTAATGCGGAATGCGATGGGCAATGCAATGATTGTCCCCCTGAGCAACCAAACGATATGGGAGCTGGAATGAAAAATCTTGTAGCCATGCTCACACAACTTTCTCAAGCTATGAATCATGCAGGATTTCCAAACGAGCAAAGGAGGGAGAAACATTCTGTTGAATCCTTCATGAGGCAGCGTCCACCTTCTTTCAGCGGGTCTACTGATCCATTAGTTGCTGAACAATGGATTAGTACTACTGAAAAGATATTTTCAGTTATTCAATGTTCTGAACATGATAAAGTCATCCTAGCAGTGTATCGTTTGGAAGGAGATGCTGATCAATGGTGGAATCTTGTTAAGAATACGAGGCAAAGGGATGAAATTGAGTCTATGGAATGGGACGAGTTCAAGAACTTATTTTTCAATAAGTACTTCCCTCGTATTCTCCGAACAAAGATGGAGAAAGAGTTTCTTGAACTGAAGCAAAGGGATGATGAATCTGTTGGTACCTATGAAGCAAATTTTACAAGACTTGCAAGGTACGCTTCTGGTATTATTATCCAACCTGAGAGTAAGATCGATCGATTTTTTAGTGGCTTAAAACCAAGTCTTCGAAGGGCGTTAGCCATAAGGGACTTCAATAGCTACGAGGAAATCGTTCGATGTGCTCTCAAAGTCGAGATGGAGATTGGAGTAACCCATCAGTCACATGGGTTTGATAAGAAGGGGAAGATGGAATTCAAAGAAAAATCTAAAGAGCACACGGAAAAGAAGATGAGCTTTTCCTTATGCTCAAAGTGTGGAAAGAAACATGGAGTGAGTTGTCTTAAAGGGACAAGTAAATGTATTAAATGTGGAAAGGAAGGTCATCGGGCATTTGAATGCCGTGATAATGGGAAGAAGATGTCTAATGATGCAAACAAAGGAAGGGATACACAGAATGAACCTACTACACTTCAATGTTTCAAGTGCAAGGAGATGGGGCATTATGCCAATCAATGCCCAAATCCAAGGGTTGATGATGATGGTCGACGTCAACAAACTCTTAAGGCTAAAGACAAAGGAAAGTCACATGCAATTTCTATCAGCGATGTGGAGTACGATAACGATGTGGTGAAAGGTACACTTACCATCCACTCTAAAGTAGCAAATGTTTTATTTGATTCTGGATCCACCCACTCTTTTATTTCTGAAGACTTTTCTAAGGGTATCACCGTATTACCTCAACAATTAGATGTTGAGTTAGCTGTGACAACACCTAATGGCACATCAATCGCATCAAAAGTTTACAATTCTTCTCCGATCGAAGTTTGTGGGAAAGTGCTTCCTGCAAATCTTGTGATCCTTCCTTTAGTGGAATTTGATGTGATTCTTGGCATGGATTGGCTTTCTCAACATGGATCTCATATCAATTGCCAAAGAAGGGAAGTCACATTTCATATTCCAGATCAATCTATGATCGTCTATCAATGCAAGGATGAACATAACCTTCCAGTGGAAATTTCTTCCATCTTATGGGTATTGATTCCACTAAATGAAGGTTATTTATCTCAAGTAGTTGGTGAGAAACTCACGATTAAGAATATGCCCATTGTACGGGAATTTGATGATGTCTTTCCGGAGGAATTGCCGCGTCTTCCACCAAATCGTGAAGTTGAGTTTTCAATAGAACTCGTACCGGGTGCTTTTCCTATTTCAAAGACACCTTATAGAATGGCCCCAATTGAGTTGCAGGAATTGAAGAAGCAACTCCAAGAGAATCTTGATAAGGGATTCATACGCCCTAGTGCGTCACCTTGGGGAGCACCTGTTCTATTTGTTAAGAAGAAAGATGGATCAATGAGACTCTGCATTGATTATCGAGAACTTAACAAGATCACTATCAAGAACAAATATCCTCTCCCACGCCTTGATGACTTATTTGACCAACTACGCGGAGCTCAATACTTTTCCAAGATTGATCTTCGTTCAGGGTATCATCAATTAAGGGTCAAAAGTGAGGATATACCAAAGACGGCTTTCCGTACAAGGTATAGACACTATGAATTTATAGTGATGCCATTTGGTCTTACTAATGCCCCTGCTATCTTTATGGATCTAATGAATAGAGTCTTTAGAGACTATCTTGATCAATTTGTGGTAGTCTTTATAGACGATATTATTGTCTATTAAAAGAGAAAGTAAGATCATGAAGATCACTTGAGAATTATATTGAAGACCCTGAGAAAAGAGAAGATTTATGCCAAATTTACCAAGTGTGAATTTTGGCTTCAAAAAGTTTCATTTTTGGGTCATATAATCTCAAAAGAGGGGATATCTGTGGATCCAGCAAAAACAGAGGTTATCGAAAGATGGTCGAGACCAACAACAGTAACTGAGATCCGAAGTTTTCTTGGTTTGGCTGGATATTATCGACGTTTTGTAAAGGATTTTTCACGATTATCTAATCCACTCACCAAGTTGACTCGGAAAGGAGTTAAGTTTGTCTGGACATAGGAATGTGAAGAGAATTTCAAGGAGTTGAAAAGAAGGTTATCCAGTGCACCTGTGCTCACACTGCCTTGTAGTGGAGAAAGGTTTGTGATCTACAGTGATGCATCCAAGAAGGGATTGGGGTGTGTTCTTATGCAAAATGATATGGTGATAGCTTATGCCTCACGACAGTTGAAAATCCATGAGCAAAATTACCCAACACATGATTTGGAGTTGGCTGCGGTAATCTTTGCATTAAATATTTGGAGGCATTACCTTTATGGTGAAAGGTGTGATATTTATACTGATCATAAAAGTTTAAAGTATATTTTCACACAAAAGGAGCTGAATATGCGTCAAAGAAGATGGTTGGAGCTGATTAAGGATTATGACTGCTCAATCCATTACCACCCTGGGAAAGCAAACAAGGTGGCAGATGCATTAATTCGACAAGACCATGCTAGTTTATCCATGATGAGGATCACAAAATATCCAATATTTATGGATTTACAAAGGATGGATCTTGGAATTATAATGGAAGGGGAAAAATCTTATCTTTCTCAAATGAATGTTCAACCATAAATACATGTGAAGATTAAAGAGGCACAGAAAGAAGATGTCGAGTTACAAAAGAAGGTGAGAAATGTTCCTGAATTCAACCTTGATTGTGATGGGATAATAAAGTTTAGGAATCGGGTTTGCGTTCCTCCCATCCCCGAATTAAAGAATGAGCTGCTGGATGAGGCTCATAGTTCATCATTCTCTATTCATCCTGGAAGCACGAAGATGTATAGGGACCTGAAGGAGTACTTCTGGTGGGATGGCATGAAAAGAGATGTTGCTGAATATGTCTCTCGATGCTTGGTTTGTCAACAAGTTAAAGCTGAGAGACAGAAGACTAAGGGGATGTTACAACCATTACCCATACCCGAATGGAAATGGGAAAACATCACTATGGAATTTGTCACAGGACTTCCTAAAACATCCAAAGGCAATAATGCTATCTGGGTCATAGTTGATCGTCTTACAAAGTCCGCACACTTCATTGCTATTAGAGAGATTTCTCTCTAGATCAGCTTGCCAGGATATATGTAAAGGAAGTGGTAAGATTGCATGGAGTACCACTTTCTATTATATCTGATCGGGATCCGAGATTTACCTCGAAGTTCTGGTGAAGTCTTCAGCATACTCTGGATACAGAGTTGAGTTTCAGCACTGCTTATCATCCCCAGACAGACGGTCAGTCTGAGAGAACAATTCAAACCCTAGAAGATATGTTGAGAGATTGCTCTATGGATGTCAAAGGAGGTTGGGATCAACACCTACCTTTGGTGGAATTTTCTTATAATAACAGCTTTCACTCCAGTATTCAGATGGCTCCTTATGAAGCTCTCTATGGAAAGAAATGCAGGACTCCAACTTTCTGGGATGAAGTTGGGGAAAGAAAGCTATTAGGACCTGATCTCGTTGACGAAATGGCAGAAAAGGTCAGATCTATTCAACAACACATAAGCGCAGCTCAGAGTCGACAGAAAAGTTATGCCGACAACCGAAGAAAAGACCTAGAGTTTGAAGTGGGCGATAAAGTGTTCTTACGAATATCTCCCTGGAAGAGGGTTATGAGATTTGGAAAGAAGGGGAAGTTGAGCCCTAGATATATCGGTCCTTTCGAAATACTGGATCGTGTTGGGAAGGTAGCTTACCGATTGGCGCTTCCACCGAATCTCTCTCAAGTTCACGATGTGTTCCATGTATCTCTCCTGAGAAAGTACATACCAGATCTTTCACATGTACTCAGCTCAGAAGTTGTACCGCTGGAGCAAGATCTTTCTTATGAGGAACAGCCGATAGAGATTTTGGATCGTAGCGAAAAAGTCCTACGAAACAAGACCACTCGCTTGGTGAAGGTTTTAAGGAAGAACCACCAACTTGAAGAATCTACATGGGAGCTTGAGGATATGATGAGGGAGAATTATCCTCATCTGTTTGTTACAAAGTGACGAATTTCGAGGGTGAAATTCTTTTTAAGGGGGGTAGAATGTAACACCCGAGACTTTTATGTTATATAAATCATCAAAGGAATCTTTTTCTACACAACACTTTCTTGGCTTGCTTTACACGCAATCGCGACCTTCCTCGATAGCTTGCGTCGTACGCAATACCGAGTTTCACTAAACAACGATATGCTATTAAAATATTATTAAAACTAGCCGTTATGAATAGTAATAACCACTTTTTGAAATTTTATAAATTTTATTTTTCAAAATGGACTTCATTTTTGGACTCAGAATATCGAAATTAGCCTAGGGTGAAATTTTGGTATTTTTCTGAAAACATTCAATTTTTGATGAATAGTGAAACCACTAAGTGGTAGGTTAAAAACTGAATTTTGCATCAAACTTAATTTTACCGCTTCTGTGAATGGAATTTCGAAAATCTGAGAGACACGGTTAATATCAAGGACTAAAATGTGGTTCAATGAGATGAAAATAATTTTTTAGTGAATAGTAACTTTTTACTTTTTTTACCACGGTTAAAAGTAAATAGGGTAATTAAGGGTAAAAATGATATTATTATTACCCTAACACATGTCCTAATTCTATTGGACAAGTGTAATTCGACCAAAGACAAACTTAGGAATAAAATATGACCATTTAGGCCCACTTGTATTAGATTAGGACATTTATTATTAATTTATTTAAAGAAGGGTTAAAGTAGTTAAAATCAAAGTTTAATAAGTAAATCATTTTTAATATGGGGTTATACATAAGATAAATTCGATTGTAAATATTCATTAGAAAGACAAAAAGATTTACTACATGATGGTATTTTATTTGTAATTTTTAGACATCAAATAATTTAATTTATTTATGCCACAAAGATGATGCAGTAATTATCTTGTTAATGAAATATTGACATAATTGATGTTATAAACACCAAAATAAATGTAATTTGAGACTTTTTATGAATTACACTAATTTTCTAGGTTACTATGATATATTATTGTTGATTTAATCAACTTGGTTCGAACATATAATTCTGTTATGACTTTCACAAAAATCATATATCAAATAGTGTCAAAATTGACACAAAATAGTTTTTAAATCAAATATTATATTATTAATTGTTATTTTATTCCTAAAAATCTAACGTTCGGCCAAATGACTTAGATAAGGATATATATATTAATAATAAACAATTTGGGGTTCGTTTGGCATGTTATAGTAAGTGTATTAACCATATAGTGAAAGAAAACAAAAAGACACGGTAAAAGTTAAATTAATTAACTTAGAGTTAAATCTAATTGATAAGGTTAAAATAATACCCTAAACTTGTCTAAATCCTATTGGTTGATAGTATTTCGACCCATCCCCACTTTATCTTCGAAATAAGACCCTTTGGAACCATTATAAACCGATTTTGACTTTAATATAAAATAATATTTTGAGATATTCCTAAGTGCCCCTCTCCTCCCTTATAGAAGGGCACCTCCTCCCCCTCCTCCTCACACCAATTTGAGCACTCAAGCTCGGCCAACCCCTGCCATTTTCTCCTCTCCACTTCCCTAGAATAATCTTAGAGGTCCTGGTCTTCTCCAAATAACAATCTTAGTTCCTTAAGTGGAGGATTCAAAGAGGCGTTCCAAAGAAGAGGTAATATCCATTACCGATCTTTTCAATTTCTTTCTTCTTCAACTTCTTCTTCTTTAGTTGTTCCATGATAAAGTAATAACATCAGTATTAATTACATACTGATATGTTATTATAAATATGAAACAACCCTAATTCACCTTCTATCCATCCTACGGAAAAAGGAAATCACTGCGCGTGCGTACGTACGGAATACCGTCTCCACGCCGTGGTGTAATCTATTTTCCACCATCACCTTACAAGGATGGGTATAATGGTGTAATAAGTAACTATATATGATTATTATGAAGTAATATTGATACTGAAATAATATATATATACTCCAATACAATTCCACGATCATAGGAACGATATCATCACTCGTGCGTACGTACGGAATACCGTCTCCACGATGTGATGCGACTCGTTCTACATGATCTTCATTTCATAATGATTATATAAATGAATTGAATGAATGAATATGGTATATACTACACTAATACCATTCTGGAAATGAATTATCTATAACCTAAAGATAAGAATAAGAATTTATTCGACAAAACACGCATAAGAACAAAAAGTTAAAAAGACCCAAGTAACAAGTAACAATGAAATATTACTAACAAGAAGCTAATAATATGACCATATATGATATCATATCAGTATGTATGATTCTGGAATAAGTCAATAACATTATTTAAACCATTATACAGGAGCTTCGGACACGAACAAAGCAAATCGGACCTAAGGTAAGGGAAATATCACAATCTCATTTTTATCCGAGATTGTTTATTCGTAAGTAATTACTGGGGTGTATTTTATCATCCACATCCATGTTCCCTCAATATGTAATATTGTTTCCATCCACTTACAATAGTTTAAATCCAATTTTACCCTTCGGTGAGTTTTTAGTAAAGAATATGAAAGGAATCTTTTATCGTTTTTTTTGTACGAGGTACTTTTTGACTTTTCCGACAAAAGTACGAAGAATGTTTTTTTTAACTAATACGGCATGAATGGATTTTTAAAAAATTACTTCAAAGAAGCTTCCTTTACAAGTTTTCAAGTTTATTTTTAGTCAACTTCTTTTATTTTAAAGTTGTATGACATGTTATGAAAGGAAAAATGTTTTTGAAGAAGAAAGGATATTTTCCTAAAGAATGGAGTTGAAGTGTTTTATCAAAATTATTTTCCATCTAAGATAATAAAGGGTTAAATTTTTATCCCTATTATTACATTGATTTGATCATGTTGTGATGGAATTATTTTTATGAATTCCTTTATCTTATATGAATTGATTTATGATGTCATGATGTTTCAAGAATCCCATTTTTGTTACTTGTGTTATGCGATGATGTATGTTTTATGATTATGTGGCACACATAAGAAAGGATTCATTATAAGATGGGTGGGACCTATATCTCCCCCCAATGCATTGGGTAAAGTCTTTATATCTCATGAGATAGACATGGCTGGAACGGAAGGTTATTTCAGTTCAGTGATACAGGACTGAAACGAGGAGTGAACTCGGTTCAGAAAAGGGACTTTGTCAACTAAGATAGTCTTGGCATTGAGTCATGACTAACAAGAAATGATTTTCCATGATTATGTGTGAATGCCACAAAGTTTCAAGTTTTATGTTATGATTTTGGGGATCTCATTTTCACTTCTATGATTTATTCCATGTTAAGATAGTATGATCTCTTTTGCAGGTTTTGATTTTCAAAAAGATATGATGTGATTTTTATTTCCTTTATTTGCCCTTGCTGAGCATTTGAGCTCACCCTTTTATGTTTTCTTTTCCCCAGGTCAGGTAGATGGATATTAAGTAGAATATGCTAAAAGGGACCCTAGATATGATGAAATAAATGGGAGACACTGTAGAAGATTTATGAACCAGTTGTTTATGTTTCCCAGTTTCTAAAGACACTATACCTATACAGTCCTTTGTGGTTTTGTCATATGTTGTAATAAGTGTGCTTCAATTTTGAAGTATTAAAAATGTATGTAAAGTGTGGGTCGTTACAGTAGAGATCAAATCTAACCAGGCTCTAAGACAAAAAGGCTAATAACTCATAGACCGAGCTTCTAATTGACGCACCATCTGTTACGTTGAGACCCCTATGATGTGGAAAAACATTGAGATACTTCTTCGTACAACTTCATGGAAGTTAGAGTATAGACCAGTATCTTGTGGTCGGATCCTCCCGGAGACGAGTGTGCATAGTGAGGAGACCTATTGGCTGGCTGAGACTTGATGACCACTTTCTGTTTCAACTCAGAGTGACTCAACATGCCCATTGGGGAGTGCCTTGGTGATGTGGAAGACCCATGATAGGGAGCGCCTTGGTGATTCAGTAGACCCACGGTGCTCGATAGGAGGAGTACTTCGGCAGAATTTGAGGGGGAGCGCCTCTGTGTGACATGGAAGACCCATGGTGGGGAGCACCTCTGTGTGACGTGGCAGACCCACGGTACTCGACATTAGGAGTAACTCAGCAATCCAAGGTAAGTGGGAAGTGCCTCTGTGTGACGCAGCATACCCACTGTACTAGATAAAAGAGGAATTCTCTAGCAGTCGAGGTGTTCGACGTTGTGTTCAAAATGTTACTAGTTACTACCCCTAGAATAAATCTTGGTTTGAACTGAGTCAGAACATCAGTGTTTTCCTCAATATTGAGATGGTCTACTTAATAATTTTGGTAGATGTAAGCGCATATACCTAAGTAAGGTTATCTATTTATTTCATACCCTTTTTTTATCCTTATTGGATTTTGGGAGACCTAGAGGGTCTCGGGGTCCCTACTGAGTATCGTTATACTCTCCCCTACACGGGCCATGCCCGCACCTTGTTGTGTTGGATGCAGATGACGGACAATGCTGACTAAGGCCGAGAATACCAGGACAAGATGTTACCTTGAGGTGGACCTTACGATGAGTCGGTACATGGAGGGGATGGTTGGCCAAGTAGTGTTGAGGAGGTGATCTGTACCTACCCTTCAGGTAGAAACCTCGGAGGATGACCCATTTAGTATTTTCCTTTTTCTTTTGCTGTACATGTACTTCCATTTTATTGTTCTTTACTATTGCACTTGTATTACGACCCCTTTTACATTCAGCACTCTTTTGTTCTATAGTTTTACATGGTGTTTTGTATCTTTCTATGTTCTTGGTTACGTGTGCTTACAGCTTATAAATTAAATGCCTTCACAGTTTTAGGGAATAATCTTTCAGTGCTCGTCTCCATCCCCTGGCCTATGGAAGGCGGGCTTGGGGTTGTCACAGCATGGGCTCGGGGGGACGAGATGTGAAAAATTTGTATCAAAGGGAGGTTCTACCATAGAACCTGGACTCTGATCTTTTCTATGAATAAATAGTATTAAGGGTAATGAGTGCGGATTTCAATTTAGGGAGACCAGTTTTGGTGCGACGGCCAATGTATCCATACACCAGGACCCTGACTTCTGATTTCTAACTCAGTGCATAAAAAACTGTTTTCTTGTGTGTTTTCAAAAATTTTCTTTGTAATCTTTTGAGTCAGCTAACTGGGTATAACTTTCACCTCACCAGGTATACCTGTTGACCGTGGTTCACCTGTTTCATTTCTGGATTCCACCACACAGACAGCCAGCAAGAGTTTTGAGAGTTGTACGCACTGATAGCCCACTGAGCGATGAGGCCTCGGTGCAGGGCCCTTTTCTAGTAGAGGCACCAGTGGAGGAAACACTGGTACCACTCCTTGTTGGGCCACTGATGCCACTAGCCCGAGCAGTAGATGGTGCAGACCATTTGAGCACATTTCATGAGTTCCATTGTTAGAGGCCAACCAGGATTAGGGGAGAGACTGACCCGTAGGTGGCTGAGGATTGGCTCGAGGCTGTGGTGAGAGTCTTCTGACTCATAGGGACACTAGACAATATCATGGTGATCCTTGCCTCCATCCTTCTACAGGTAGGAGCAGGAAGATGGTAGAGAATTATGCTCTAGGTTCATGATGAGGTAATGCTTCTCTGGGTAGACATCAAGAGCCTGTTTCAGGCATAGTTTTTCCCAGCTACTTTTCGTGCAGTGCTTATATAAGAGCTTCTTCATCTACATTAGGGAAGTATGGTTGTAGCTCAGTATTCAACAAGGATCACTAACCTCCCACGCTACTCCAAAGATATGGTGCGAGACCCATTCTTTAAATCCCAAACCTTTGAGTAGGGGCTCAAGTGAGAGATCAGGGGTTCAATGATCTCACTCAACATCCCAACGTAGGAGGCGGTGTTAGAGATAGCCCTCTTGGTGGAGAGTTTCCTTGATAAGTAGTCACCAGCAGCAAGAACCACCACCAATCATCATATATTAGAGTCTTTTGCAGCTGGCAGCAGACAAATGACATAGTGGTCCAAGAGGACTAGACCTACAGGTGGACGATCACATGACTCAGGATCTGTTGTGTAGGGCACCCGATGCAGAGCTAGTAAGGCCAAGAGCGGGCATTGTTATGCATGCAGCGGGCAGGGTCACATGGCTTGTGACAGTCTGATCTTCCATTTGGATGATCAGAATATGGTTGAAGGGACACCTAGGTAGAGACAGAGGTTCGACCAAGACGGACCGCATGGAGAAGGCGGACGTGGCAGAGGAGCTGGTCGTGCAGCTGGTGATAGGCAAAGATTCGAGGTGTAACCGCCACCACCACCAGGAGGTCCATCCCAACCGCTGGGAGAAGGTGGACATGGGAGAGCTCAGCTCCAGGCAGGTGAGGCCTATGATCATGTCACTCCAGAGATGATACAATGTACGATTTGTGTCTAGTCCACCATAGCTGTAGTACTTATAGACACAGGTTCCAGTCATTCTTTTATTTCAACTGCCCTTGTTTGAAGCTCAGAGATTCTGATGGATCCATTGGCTAGGTACTTACGTCTAGAAACTCTTACGAGAGAGGATTCTATGATTACGAACTGGTTCCTGTAGTGTGAACTTACTCTAGGAGGCGAGGGATTCAGTTGGGATCTCCTAATAGTGGCTTCGAGGACTTACAACATCATATTGGGTATGCACTGTTTATCTACATTCCATGCTTATATTTACTGTATTAGGCAAAAGGTGTGGTGTGTCCACATGGATGGGACCAGGTTTACCTTCACTGGTGAGAAGGGATCCTTTGTAGCGCAGGATGAACTTACCCAGAGGAGGGTGCATCCGATCACTAATTAGTTGGTCAGCC
Source organism: Viscum album (assembly GCA_963277665.1). Classification (NCBI taxonomy): domain Eukaryota; kingdom Viridiplantae; phylum Streptophyta; class Magnoliopsida; order Santalales; family Viscaceae; genus Viscum; species Viscum album. Next base: position 28,691,637 of record OY728137.1, on the reverse strand, counting down.
TTACCCTTAGAGCTATTGATGTGGAGTGTCTGAGCTATCCTATAGTGGTGGACCAGTACGCGGATGTTTTCCCTGATGATGTTCTGGGTCTACCTCCTCATATATAGGTGGACTTTTATATGGAATTATACCCCGGGACAACACTGATATCTACGCTAGCGTATCGGATGTCTCCCACGGAGATTCGTTAGTTTTAGGTATAACTAGAGGACTTATAGGGGAAGGAATTCATTCAACCCAGTGTTTCTCGTTATGCAGTCCCAATTTTGTTCGCCAAGAATGTGGATGGGAGCTTGTGACTTTGTGTTGACTACCAGCGCCTAAACCTGGTGATTGCGGAGAAAAAGTACCCATTCTTGAGCATTGAAGACCTCTTTGATCAGCTGAAGGGATAACAATGCTTCTCGAAGATAGAACTCAAATTAGGTTATCACCAGCTTAGAGTACGAGATGAGGATGTGCAGAAGACGACATTCAGATGTCGGTATGTCCATTACGAGCTCTTGGTCATTCCATTCGTCATGACCAATTCTCCCGTAGTGTTCATGGGACTCATGAACAGGATATTCCCGCCTTACCTTGATCGCTTGGTAGTGGTCTTCATCGACAACATTTTTATCTACTCGAAAACTGAGGAGGAGCATGCCTATCATTTGCAGATAGTACTGGACACACTCCAAGAGCACCAGCATTATGGTAAGCTCTCGAAGTTCTATTTTTGGATCCAAGAGGTTCACTTTTTGGGATATGTCATATCGGAGGATAGAGTTTCAGTAGATCCCCAAAAGATTGAGGCACTATTTGCTTGGGATCCACCCAGGAGTGTGAATAAGGTACGAAGTTTCTAGGGATTGGCCAGATACTTGCAGTGGTTTGTGCCAAATTTCTCTAGAGTTAGAGAACCACTATTAGCCTTGATGAAGGAGGAAAAACCCTTCGTTTGGTAAAAGAGATACCAGTAGAGTTTTTAGAAGTTGAGGAAGATGATTACTAGTGCCCCCATCTTGAGGATTCCAATGGAGGTTGTAGGGTACGTAGTTTACTATGACGCATCAGGAACCGGGATCAGATGTTTCCTGATGCAAGAGCGAGAAGTGATCATATATTGTTCTCAATAGCTGAGACAACATGAGCAGAAATACACTACCCATGACCTGGAGATAGCAGCAGTGTTCTTCTCCTTGAAGATGTGGCGACGCTATCTGATGGGAGAATGCTTTATAGTGGACTCTGATCACAAGAGTCTCAGGTATATCTTCTCTTAGAGGGACCTGAAACTAAGACAGTGACGTTGTCTAGAGTTCCTCTTGGACTATGGATTTTAGATTGTCTATACTCTGAGGAAGGGGAATGTTGTAGAATATTCACTCAGCAGAAGGTCTAGTATACATCTTCTAGGCGAGGCAACGGAGAAACTGTCCACTTTTCAGATATATTTCGTGGAAGGCGATGGAGAAGCATTTCATCAATCTCTTAAAATCACTACACCACTTCTTCAGCAATTTAGGGAGGCGCATTGTGTAGACGGTGACTGCGGGACACAACGTGCTCAGATATCCATAGGACATGAACCTGATGGATATTCTAAAGATGGGGAGCATGTCATCCTATTAAGATGTCATACCATGGTACCGGTGTCACTTCAGGAGGAAGTGTTGAGGGAGATCTACACATTCTCTCTAGCTGAACATCCAGGAGTGGCGAAGATGTACCGGGATCTCCAATGACAGAACTGGTGGCCAGGAATGAAGAAAGTATAAGCAAAGTTTTTCTCTCGATGCCTCATTTGTTAGCAACTGAAGGCAGAGCATCAGGTACCATCAGGATTGGTTCTGCCTTTAGAGGTCCTAGAGTGGAAGTGGGATGGGATATCCTTGGACTTTGTGATAGGACTTCCATGTACATCTAGTGTTCATGAAGCTATCTGGGTGATCGTCGACCGACTCAGCATGTCTTCCCACTTCCTACCGATCAGAGAGTAGGGTTCAGTAGAGAGCTTGGGATGCCTCTATGCGCAGGATATTGTGTGGATACATGGAGTACCTTGGAAAATTTTCTCATATCATGATGAAAATTTTACTTCCCAGCTACGGAAGAGGTTGCAGGAGGCTTTTGGGATGCAACTTAATTTGAGCACCGCTTTCCATCCTCAAATGGATGGCCCGACTTAGTGGACCATTCAGACCCTCGAGGACATGTTGCGTGCCTATGTCCTCAACTTCTATCATAGCTGGGAGGATCACTCTACTTTTGTGGAGTTTGCGTAAAAAAATATCTATCACTCCCCCATTGGGATGTCACCTTTCAAGGAATTTTATGGGCGACATTGCAGATCGTGTTTCTGATAGACTGACCCAGGGGAGTCAGCACATGTGGGACCATAGATTGTAATGGCTACCACCGAGAGGGTGCAGATCATCCAGGAGCGGTTGAAGACTGCACAGAGTAGGTAGAAGTCGTATACCGATAGAAGACGGAGACCGCTGGTGTTTGATGATGGCGACCACATCTTTCTACGGGGCTCACCCTGATGTGGTCTACGGAGATTTGGCCACGGAAGAAATTTATCTCTGAGGTTTGTCAGACCTTTTTAGGTCCTCAACAGAGTTGGCGAGGTGGCATACAAATTAGCTCTTCCACCTCAGTTTCACTGGGTGCATGACGTCTTCCATATGGCCCATCTGAGGAGATACATGCATGACACTTCTCACCTCATCAACCATGGCGATATGGATGTCGACAATGGGTAGACTTTTTTAGAGGTTCCAGTAGAGATTGATGACCGACAGGAGCGGGTCCTTCATGGACGGTCGATACCTCTGGTGTGCGTTCGCTGGCAGCATAGGAACCTCTAGGAGAGCACATGGAAGCGGGAGGCTCAGATGCATGCTCAGTACCCCCACTTGTTTTCTTAGATTGATTTATAGTTTATGGGGACGTAAAGCCCTAAGGTGGGGAGAATGTAAATACCCAAAATTTCTATGTAATTTTTGTAAGTAAAGAGGAATTTTACGAGTCTGCAAAAATTGATGGAGCTTGATTTTGAGGCCCAGAGTTCCTAGAATTATTTTTTGAACTTTATTTCGGGTACGTTCGGTAATCGTATGAGCAGGTTTTTAAAACATTTAAACCGATGATCGGAATTGAAATTTGAGGGCACCGTTGAACTTGCAGTGCCAGTTTTCGCTTAAGAATATGTTCACCTCGACGGTAGTTGGATGAGGGTGAAAGATAAATTTTGGGGTTTTCATGGAAATAATAAAATAAAATAAACACATGTTTTATTTTATTTTGTTGTAACCACCCTCCTTATGGATGTTGGTAGTGGGGACCACCAAACCTTAACCTCCCATGAAAGGATATGGTTGTGGGGACCACCACAGCATAGCCTCCCATGAGAGGTTATGGTGGTGGGGACCACTCGAGTTCTAAACAATTTCAACTCCCTCATTAATGTGGAGGAGCCTATTGAGCTTCCTCTACATTAATTGTGCTAACCATTCTTAACTAATGGTGCCAAAACTCTGTGTCCTCCCAATTGAATTTTTTTAAATGCAACCCATTTATTGTTGCCAATTAATTAAGTCAATAATGATTTCCAACAAATTAAATAGATAAACATATTTTATTTGGTTATCTTTTAATTTTTTTGAAATGTATTGCCAATTAATGATTTGGAAAACTTGGGAGAAAGATCTCTAATGAAGAACGCTCCACCAACGAAGAACGTCGACCCCCATCGACCTTCTTCCTCGGGACTTCTTCTGAAGTTGTATGTCCTCGTCTATGATGAATCGACAACCGTACTACCTTCTTGCGCCAACGTCATCAATAGAATGAGGTAGGGTTTTATTGATTAACACTTCCATTGTTCTCCACTTATAGTTTTTTTGCGGGAATTGGGAAAATATATTGACGAGGGTTGTGGGAAATAATGTTTTAAAATATCTTCCTTACATGTTCATGCTTTGTTCTTGTGAACTACTTGCTACCACTCTTAATGGGGAGGGTGCGGGCCTTACGAATAGGGCCCAACCCCTCCGTCGTTATTTTTTGAAGTGTTCATCAAAATGGAGGGAGACGACGAACGAAATGGCTTCGCCCCAGTGGCCTCCACAACCCGTACTGCCCCATGTAACTTCACCTTCCTAGACGAACTAGCCCGCGTGCTCGATCAAGCCACCCATGCCGATCTGTCGCGCTGCTGCCGTCCATTGTAGTGAGCCGCAATTCCGCCGCTGTTCGCCGAGCGCCGCTGCCGCAATCGGTCCGTCCACCTCACTCGTTTCCAGTCTCCACCCTCATTTCTGGTCCGCGCCCTCACGTTCGTTCCACACCCTCAGGGCTGGTACATGACCTCGTTGCTGGTCCCCGCCCCTCGTGGCCAGTCCGTGCCCTCGGGGCCTGTCCGCGCCCTCAAGTCCGGTCTGCACCCGCGTGGGTGATCCATGCCCTCATGGACGGTCTGCAGCCATCTATGCCGGTCTGTGCCCCTCACGGCCAGTTCATACCCCTCGTGGCCATTCCCTGCCCCTCGCGGCTGGTCTACGCCCTCACGGTACCTGCGGCCAGTTCATGCCCTCACGATACCCCGCGACTATTCCACCCTCGTGGTACCCTCACGGTCCTCACGGGTCAGTCAGAGTAGACCCAAACCGGGTCAGCCCAGGTCGGGTCGGACTGGGTAGGAACGAACCCGGGCCCACTATGACCCATTTACCATCTTTTAGAAGTAACATTGGTACCAGATGTATGTTTGACGAACCGTCAGTGGCGCTGGAAATTGTGGAGAGAGACGACCCCTTTGAGAAACAATCAACTGAGTTTTGGATTGATATGGGGAATAGTCAGGTTGGGTCGAGCATGAATCTATCTGGGCCCATGGGACAAAAAGGCTAATAACTCACAGACCAGGAATCTGATTGAATCACTATTTGTTACATTGAGACCCCTATGATGTGACAGAACATTGAGGCACTTCTTTGTGGGACTTCATGGTAGATGGACAATTGACTAGTAAGTTGTGGAGAGGATCCTCCATGAGAAGAGAAAGAATTGTGCGGAGACCTAGTGGCTGGCTCATAATTTCCAATTATTGACTTTTTTGACTCGGAGTGACTCGACAGGCCTAGTGGGGAGTGCTCGGTGATGTGGAAGACCCACGTTGGGGAGTGCCTTTGTGACACGGCAGACCCATGGTACACCACTGGAGGAGTACCTCATCTGGCCTTGAGAGGGAGCACCTCTATGTGACGTGGAAATCCCACGGTGGGGAGTGCCTCTACGTGATGCAGAAGACTCATGGTACTCGACAAGAGGAGTTCCTAATTAGTCAAAGGTTATTTGGAAGGTCCTCTATGTGATGTGGCAAGCACACCGTACTTAATAAAAGAGGAGTTATCCAGTATCCAAGTTGTTCAACGTTGTGTTTGAAATGTTGCTTTTTACTACACCTAGAATAAATCATGGATTGAGCTGATTCAGAACCTCTGTGTTTTCCTCATGATTGAGATAGATTACTTAATAACTTATGTATATGCTTGGGCATTTACCTATGTAAGGTGATCTATTGATTTCAAACCCTTGTTGTTTTATCCTTGTTGGATTTTGTGTGACCTATAGGGTCTGGGTGTCCCTATTGTGTATCATTATACTCACCCCTGCACAGGCTATGCCTGCACCTTGTTGTGTTGGATGGAGATGACAGACAGCTCTGATTGAGGCTGAGAGTACCAGGACTGGATGGTACCTGAAGGTGGAACTTACGATTAGTCAGTACACGGAGGGGACGGATGGACAAGAAGTGCTGGGGAGGCAATCTGTACCTATCTTTCAGGAAGGAACCTCGCAGGATGAGCCAATTAATGTTTTCCTTTTTCTTCAGTTGTACATGTACTTTCAGTTTCTTGTTCTTTACTTTTAGGCTTGTATTTCAACCCCCTTCTACATTCAGCACCCTTTTGTTATTAATTTTTACTTGGGGTTCGTATCATGTTGGGTGCTTTGTAACGTGTTCTTGTAGGTTATAAAGGAAATTCCTTTCCAGTTTTAACGAATATGCCTTAGGTGCTAGTTTCCAGCACCTGGCCTATGGAAGGCTCGCATGGGGTAGTCACAACACGGGGCCGGGGGGACGGGTCATGACAAATACTAATTTTTTTTCTTATAAAGATATTTGATTGAATCTATAAAATATTTGGGTTTCAATTTTTTTTTAAAAATTTCAATGAATTTTATGGTTATCTATTTATCGATTGATCTAAGACAATATATTGTTTTTATTTTTGAGGGAATGGTTATTAATGGTGTATTTAATAATATGAAGTATTAATATTTTTGGTATTATGTTACCATTTTATAACCATTTTTTTTTTGTAATTTCTAGATACATGATTTATATATTATTATCCTATTTGAAGAATATGTGATCTATTATAGGATGATTTTAATGCTTCAGGCACAAAAATTTCATCTTGAATAATCATAATTTGAAAAAAGAGATGATATTATTATAGAAATTGATTAAAGGATGAAATTAAATGTTTTCTTATTGTTAAATATCCTTATTCTTTATTATATATGATAAATTAATTCCTCAACTCTATGAAAATTAACATCAAATAAAAATGTTATCCCTTTAATATTATTTCTATGAGATCAATGTTATTTTAACCTATAAAAATATATAGTTTTTTGATGGTTGAATTTATTTTGACCATGTAATCAAGAACTCTCTATTAGACCATGGGAGTTATATTTCTCTTACAAATCCATATTTTCATTTCCCACAAATGGTTTCCTACATGAAACCCTAGTATTTTTTTAATGACAACCTTCATACTTTTCGTTCTCTTTTTTCAAGTAGATTTTTTCTAATGCCTCTTAGGATGTGGCATTTCAAGAAAGATATTCATAGAAGAAAAACCTGAGTTCCCAACTATAATTAATTCTGTGAGGGACCAATTTCAAAAAGGAGGGATAATTTAATATCTCAATATTTTAAAATGATATATTATGTTCGATAGCGTACAAGGTACACAACACTGAGATTAAATGAATAATGAATTATTATTATTTAAATATGTGTATTATAATCCAAAAATTATGTTTATAGGAACGAACATAATAAATTTCATTATGAATGGTTTGTAAATAAAAACATTATTTTTAGTAAAGTCTTTTTTTTCAAAAATATGTTTTCATCAAAAATTATGTATATTTTTTCCCATTAGTGTATATTATAATTATTATCTTTTAAATTTTAACAAATTTTTATTAAAAAAAAACACAATTTTTTAATTTGGTACATTTACATTTTCCTAGGATAATTTTTTTTTTAATTTTTTGAGGATTTTTACATTTTAATGAATAGTGAAAAATATTGGTTTTTATTGGAAAACATATTTTCTTTTATGGTGTTTGAAAATAAAAATTTTGTTTTGGATTTGTTATTAAATTTAATTAATTATTTTTCATTATGAATAATATATTTATAATTTATAAAATGAATTTTATTCCTTAATTTTTTATGAAAACATTTTATGGTTTAAAAGAGAATTTTTCTTAAAACCATTTTCATAGCCTTTACGAATTAATTTTAAATTAAAATTATTACATAGTTATTTATTGAATTTTAAAAAATTTATTCCATATTTAGAATAAGTGGTACCAATTTTTTTTAAATACGTCTTATTTATTTTTAGTCAGTACAAATAGTATCCTTATTAAATTTTTCTACCACGGTAAAGGGTAAAATAGGTTATTAATGATTAAAATAAAATTATAAGGGCTATATAATAACCCAAAATAAAACTTAATTTTATTAGATGATTAAATTTTATTTATAATCATTCTATATTTTGTTGAAGGGAATTTTTACCTTTTTATGATATTATGTCCATTATAATATTTTATTTTATGAAAAGTAAAAAATGTAACACTCTTTTTTGTAATAAATATAATAATATTAAAATAGATATTACATGAGGATATTCTTGGTTATAAAAATTATTTTCAAATCCAAAAATATTTTTATTAATCATGGTAGTTAATATAAAATTTTAAGTGAATATATAAATTCCCAAAATAATTAGAAGATGGTAACACAATAGTTATTTATTTATTAAAAAAACCATGTAAATGATATTAATAATAATAAATGTAATATAATTTGGGATAAAAAAATGTTCCAAAATATGTATTAATTTACCAGGACAAGTTAGGGGTTTAACAATATTTTTTAATTTTACATAATTTATTTATTTTATTAAAATCAATTTAATGAATTGTTTTAAAAATTGACCTTAATTATATTTGATAATATGTAATATTTTATTAAATTATATAATAATATAAAAAATAATTTATTAAACCTTGTTTTTTGTAAATGTTTTAAAATATCTTCCATTTTCAATTTGTGTGAATTTTTTAAAATTATTGAAAATATATTTACCATCAAACAGTAAAAAGCCTTTTTCCATGGTAAGATTAAAAATGCTTAACAAAGGGTTAAATACATTTAATAAGGGTAGATATGTGACCTAAACCTTTGGAACAATTATTTTATTAATTTAGTACATCCAATAATTATACTATGTTCAAAATAAATCATTTTGAATCCATTTTGGATAAATAAATAAATTATATTAACTTTATAGTTTGAGAAATCCGAGGTGTGCCCCTCCCCTATCTTATAAAAGGGAATCACTTCTTATGACTTCTTCACACATAAAAACTCATTTAGATCTACCATGTGATAAATTACTCCATTCATAGAATCTATAACTATAAGGCCCCAACCTTAAACCTTACTTAATATTGAATTAAATGAATAATTCACATTGAGGATCTTTTCAGGTTTAGAGTTTTAGAGAATTAGAACATAACTATTACATCTTAAAAGATTACAAAGTAGACACTTCTACTAAGTCTCCATAAAATAAAAACTATTAAAAAGAAAGATGTCTAGATTCCATGTTTTAGATAGCATGAAATTCCCTTGATCCCATCCTTGACCTTATTCCACTTTAAGTCCTGTGAAAAACATTTCGAAAAACTTGGGGTGAGCATAAAAAGCTCAGTAAGGGATACAAAAAGAATGAAAACTGTTAGTTTTTCAAACATCAAGTAAACCATGTATACTATATCAAAGTAATACCTTCACCTTCATGAAGTAGTAAAAAAAAATCTTTACTGAATAATGTATCATTACTTACCTTTTTGTAACCAAAGGATTACCATAAAACCCATATAAAGAACACATAGAATATATAAAGGTAACTTGGGACATAAACATACTTAAGTGGAATAACCATACGGTTGACTTCCACACATATCACTTAATGGAATAGCCATACGGCCAATTTCCATACATACTTAATGGAATAGCCATACGGCCGACTTCCATACCCAATGCATTAGAGGTTATAACGTAACCACCTGTCCTGGTATTCACGACACCACCCGTCATATGGTTTATAACGTAACCACCTGTTAAAATGTCCAAGTACCAGTATAAAATCATAAAACATAAATCCAATATAAAGGAAAGATAACATTTCCACATTTCAATCACAATATATCATAAATATATTAACATAATAGAATCCTTTATCAAAACCATTTTTAATACCAAAATACATAAAAGAGTATGTGGTATTTATTTTATTTTAAAAACATTGCGGCTTGTTGAGGAAGCCAAAGACCAAATAATACTCGCGGCGGCGGAAAAAGTCATTGTCACCGCGTACGTTAAAAAAAACATTCCTTTTTGTCGTTTAGTAAAATTCTTCATAGAAAAAGATTACTTTTGTATAAAAGTAAAAGTCAAAGGAGTTTATACACCGTATAGAAGAAAGTTGTGTATAAAATGAAATATGCCTCAATGAAAGGAGATTGAGACGAAGTCCCTTACAAAGATCATCTTTAAAATAAAATAGATCTATTATGTGTATTCACTATAGGTACACATAAATAATACAAAATAATACATAATAATATCATGAAATAATTTGAAAGTAGGAGATTAACCCAAAGAATGGAAGTTGGGTTAAGAAATTCCCTTACCTTGGGTCCGACTTGACTCGATCGTTCTTTAACGTCCTGAATAATAAACTTGAGTTAATTTATAATTGATTAAGAACCTTTTTAAAGTTCATTATTCCTTTTATATCACTTATTGCCATGTTATAAACATTATGTAACCATTTAAGTTTATAATGTTTGTTTTGTCAATATTTGGTTCTTAAGTCGAAAGTTGACTTCTTACAATTACATGTTGTTCGTGTGGTCAAAAGTTCCTTATATCTAGAATGAAATTCCCGATTTTGATATAATATGTATCATATATATCAAGCATATACATGTATTTATAATATTACATAATCATTTAGAGGTAAGAAATGGAATGCATCGTTCATGGAGACGGTAAGCCGTACGTACGCATGAACGCTACTTTCATTTCTTTGTCATATTAGTGGAATTAAAACTAAATGAGAGGTATGCATATTTTAATTCCAGAATTATATTCATCATTTAGATATATCATTAATTATATATATCCATTATATACATGTACTTTTAATAGTACATTACATTTGGGGATAAGAAATGAAATGCACCGTTCATGGAGACGGTAAGCCGTACGTACGCATGAACGCTACTTTCATTTCTATCTCATACTTTAATGAAAAGAAATAATAATGATATAGAGGTATATTATAATTCCAGTATAACATCATATATAATAACTTTAAATCCATCCTTTACACGTCCCACATATGGCATTAACGAATCACATCACTTTTAGGGGGCGGTAGTCCGCACTTCCTTAAATGAAGATATCGTGTTTACCCATAATGGAAACCATAAAGGTATGCCAAAAATGAAAAATAAATAAGCTTAAAGAAAACTTAAAAATATTATATATCATATATAAAAATAGTGACATCATAATGGCCACCCTTGAAGGTGTTAAATGAGTATTGAACAATCATCGTTTCGGGAGGCAGAATTTCGCCATCCACGGAAACCGTATGTTCTTTAACCATTTGATGTAGTTGTGTGAGAGTGTAGCTCAAATAAATATTATAACAACATCGTAGTATATTGAAGATACTGGTTTTGTTACAAAAGAAGTAAATAAAAAGAGTTTAGAGGTTTGGAGAAGCAAAATAAAACAAATGAACAAGAGAGAATGAATTACCTTTAAAAGTGTAACTCCCTTTTGATTTGAGCCTAAAGTCTTCCTTTTAAAGGATTCTTCCCAAAGGGAATCCTCTAGGATGAGGAGAGGGATGTGGAGAGAGTAATTGGGTAGGGGTTGGCCGATCCAAAGGCTTGAGATGTGTGTGAAATGAGGTAGAGGTGGGGGCCTTTTATAAGAGGAGGGGAGGGGCACTTTTGGAAAGTAAAGAAATATTACTTTATTTGAAAATGTGTTTCGGTTTCAAAAGGTCCCAAATTGATATAATTCGTGAATAAGGTGATAAGGCTTCTAAATCCACTCATCCAATTGGTTTTGGACATGTGTAGTTCATAGATTTTACATTATCTTTCCATTTTATTTAAATCGTCAAATAATGATGTCATCGCTGCATCATTATTATGTAATATATAATTTAATTTATTTAATGTCTAAAAATTATAAAAAAAATACTATGATGTAGGAAATCTTTTTATCTTTCCAATTACTATTTATAATATAAAATCTGATCTTTATAACCCCATGTAAAAATTGTTTTCGTAAAACATCTCTTGTTTGTGTCATTTTTACTTTAACATTTAATAAAAAGTTATTTATGTCATTTCCAAACCAAAGTGTCTCCATGGGGTCCCCAAGTTGACCCATGGCTTGTCTTGGTCGGCCATGACTCACCCAATAGGTGTAGGACAAGTGTCATGGTGTTTTCACATTCTTATAATACCATTTTTACCTTAAACTACACTAATTACCTCTAATCGCGATTAATGAAAAAAAATTACTATTCACCAAAAAATTATTTTAATCTCATTGAACCACATTTTACTTATTAATGACAACCATGTATGTCGGATTTTCAAAATTCAATACACATTAGTGGTAAACTTTCATTTAACTGAAAAATCAGTTTGCTTGATTACCACTTAGTGGTTTCACTATTCATCAAAAATTGAAGTTTTTCAGAAAATTACCAAAAATTCACCCTAAGCTATATTTGATATTACGAATTTAAAAATGAAGTATATTTCACAAAATTCAAAAAATATAAGTCAAATTAATTAATTTAATAATTAATTCCCGCTGTCATGACAAATAGCGTGTTTTTGTGAAGCAATAAGTATCAAAAGATTGACACCTGTTTAAGTCCAATTTCAAAGTGAAATTGATTCCAATGACCACCATTGGATTAATTGGAAAAAATATTTTCTAATTTCACTTTAAAACCAACTAAAATAATAATCTAATCATATAAATAATTTAGATTAAAAAGAGGTTTTGAATTAAAATACAACATTTTACACTATTCATAAAAAAATGAACTTTATCAGAAAGGTACCAAAAATTTACACAAAGTAAATTTTGATGTCCCGATTCTAAAGAAGAGTTATATTTGGTCCAAAATAAAGTATAAGAGTGATAAAAACTATATTTAATGACGGTTCACCATTAAAAGGTGATAAGTGAACCTTTAGTGAAAATTAGAGTATATATGCCCTAAAATTGAACTCTTTCCGTATTTTAAGCCTTTATCTTTTATTGGGTAAATGTATAAACATTTAAAAACATATATAATAATATTTTAGTTATTTCTATCCATTCCCTCTAGTACAACGGCTACTTGTTAAATAACATTTAAAATAATACTATTTTATTACTAGTGTGCTACGTAAGTTTCAAAGAAACTCATCGTTGCGTATCGGGTACGCTATCGAACATAGCAACCCCTTTAAAATAAAATTAATATTTAATTCGTAAATATTAAAAAATATGAAAATTATTTATTCTTTATTTACCTGGGATGTTACATCCTTCCCCCCTTTTTGGAATTGCGTCCTCGCAATTTTATTCACTTATCAAAATAAGTGGGGGTATTTATCCCTCATAGCATTTTCAGATTCCCACGTTGCCCCTTCAATCACATGGTTTTTCCACAAAACCTTTACCTGATGAATCACCTTATTCCGTAACACTTGCTCCCTGTGGTCAAGAATCTGGACCGGTTGTTCCTCATAAGATAGGTTCTCTTCCAGGTAAACTACCTCTGGACTCAAAATATGAGATGGATCTGGCATATACTTTCTCAACATCGAAACGTGAAAAACATTGTGTACCTGAGATAAACTCGGAGGTAAAGCCACTCGGTATGCAACTGATCCAACTCTTTCCAGAATTTCGTATGGTCCAACCAACCATGGACTCAACTTTCCTTTCTTACCAAATCTCATCAAACTTTTCCAAGGAGAAACCTTGAGAAAAGCAAGATCACCTAACTCAAAAGATAGATCCTTCCTCGGTTATCCGCATAACTCTTCTGCCTGCTCTGAGCTGTTCTCATGTGTTTTCTGAATCAACTGAACTTTTTCTGCCATCTCTTCTACCAATTCTGGTCCCATCAGCTTCCTTTCACCAACTTCATTCCAAAATGCTGGATTTCGACACCGCTTCCCATATAATGCCTCAAGTAGTGCCATCTGTATACTGGAATGAAAACTGTTATTATATGAAAATTCAACCAAAGAAATATGTTGGTCCAAACTTCCCTAATAATCCATAGAACAAGCTCGTAGCATATCCTCCAATGTCTGAATTGTTCGTTCTGACTGCCCATCTGATTGAGGATGAAAAGCATTACTAAAATTTAATTCAGTACCCAACGACTTCTGAATGCCTTTCCAAAAGTTAGATGTGAACCTGGGATCACGATCAGATATAATGGAGATAGGAACTCCATGTAACCTGACTATCTCTTTAAGATACAAACTGGAAAGTTGATCAAGAGAGAAAGTATCTCGTATAGAAAAGAAATGAGCAGATTTGGTCAAGCGGTCAACAATAACCCAGATTGCATTATTACCTCAAGATGTCCTCGGTAATCCCACAACAAAGTCCATGGATATGTTTTCCCATTTCCACTCTGGCACTGGTAAAGGCTGAAGCATCCCTTTCGGTAACTACTGCTCTGCTTTAACCTGTTGACATGTCAAACACTTCGCAGTAAAATCATCAATGTCTCTTTTCATTCCATCCCACCAGTAATACTCCCGCAGATCTCTGTACATCTTAGTACTGCCAGGATGAACTGAAAACAGGGAACTATGAGCCTCACATAACAACTCATTCTTCAACTGTGAATCACAAGGCACACATAACCTCTTCACGAACCTCAAAACACAAACACAAACTTATCCAAGAACTCATGGAAAATTTTATTCATAAGGTCCATGAATACAACAGGTGTATTGGTTAACCCAAAAGGCATAACTACAAATTCATAATGGCCATATCTAGTACGGAACGCAGTCTTCGGAACGTCTTCTTCTTTTACTTTCAACTGATGGTACCCCGACCTCAAGTCAATCTTCGAAAAATACTGAGCTCCCTAGAGCTGATACCACTTCATTCGATGGCCCAACATCTGCTGAAGTTGTTGCAAAGGATTTTACCACCCCTTTCTGCTTGTAGTCTAACTGCTTCCCATCACTCAAGCTCCTTGTCAGACACTCGTCTGCATAATGACCCATTTCATTACACTTAAAACATCTTACCGTTGGCTTTTCATTTCCCGCTTGATCATCTTCCTTACAGTTACAAGCAATATGACCAGACTTACCACACCGAAATCACTTACCAGACTTGGATAAAAATTCTCCAGGATTCATTTTACCACACTTCTCACAGGATGGATATTTGGTTTTCTAACCTCCTTGCTTCTTTGATGAATTCTCCCCCTTTTCCTGGCAACTAGTCCTCTTATTCTGTTGTTTGTCATAGAACACCTGATCATCGGCAAACTCCATTTCCACCTTCTCAGTACATCGAACAAGTTTTTCATAACTTTTGAACTCACGAGAAGCTAAAGCCCTTCGATACTTTGGCTTTAACCCTGAGTAAAAACGGTTTATTTTACTATCAAGATCTCGTATGAAGTTTGGAGCATACCTTGCCAATCGAGTGAACTTTTCTTCATAAGTAGCCACTGTATCATCCTCCTGCCTCAAATCTAGGAACTGTTTTTCCATCCTAAGACGAACCACCTTAGGAAAATATTTCTCAAGAAACATACCTTTGAATTCGTCCCGGTGAAGATCCTCAATCTCATCACTATCCCTTATATTTTTGACCATCGACCACCACTGATCAGCTTCACCTTTAAAACGGTAAACAGCAAGACTAACCTTTTGATGTTCTGAACACCCCATGACATCAAAAATCTTCTCTAGTGCTTTAATCCACCCTTCAGCTTGCACAGGGACAGATGATCCTCTGAATGATGGGGGATGTTGCCTCATGAAATGTTCCACCACTAACATGTTCCTCTGCGGTTGATCTGGCTGATCTCGTGCATGGATACCACCACCATTTATAGCCTGAGTCAACTGTGCCATTACTGCAACAAACTATTCAGTTCCGATTCTGACCATCTCAGGTTGCTGATTTGGAAGGTTATCTTTTTCCTGATGTCGTCCCAACATAGCTGCTTTGTTTCCTCTGCGGAAAAACATTCTGAACACAGAAATATCTTAGGTGAAGAAACATGGTAATCCGTAAATGCCATATCATTTCAATCATATTATAATTTAACACTTTTCTAACTCCTAAAGTTGTCTAAACCAACCTTTGATACCAACTATAAGTCCCCAGCCTTAAACCTTACTTAATATTGAATTAAATGAATAATTCACATTGAGGATATTTTCAGGTTTAGAGTTTTAGAGAATTAGAACATAACTATTACATCTTAAAAGATTACAAAGTAGACACTTCTACTAAGTCTCCATAAAATAAAAACTCTTAAAAAGAAAGATGTCTAGATTCCATGTTTTAGATAGCATGAAATTCCCTTGATCCCATCCTTGACCTTATTCCACTTTAATTCCTGTGAAAAACATTTCGAATAACTTGGGGTGAGCATAAAAAGCTCAGTAAGGGATATAAAAAGAATGAAAACTGTTAGTTTTTCAAACATCAAGTAAACCATGTATACTATATCAAAGTAATACCTTCACCTTCATGAAGTAGTAAAAAAAATCTTTACTGAATAAAGTATCATTACTTACCTTTTTGTAACCAAAGTATTACCATAAAACCCATATAAAGAACACATAGAATATATAAAGGTAACTTGGGACATAAACATACTTAAGTGGAATAACCATACGGTTGACTTCCACACATATCACTTAATGGAATAGCCATACGGCCAATTTCCATACATACTTAATGGAATAGCCATACGGCCGACTTCCATACCCAATGCATTGGAGGTTATAACGTAACCACCCGTCCTGGTATTCACGGCACCACCCGTCATATGGTTTATAATGTAACCACCTGTTAAAAGGTCCAAGTACCAGTATAAAATCATAAAACATAAAACCAATATAAAGGAAAGATAACATTTCCACATTTTAATCACAATATATCATAAATATATTAACATAATAGAATCCTTTATCAAAACCATTTTTAATACCAAAATACATAAAAGAGTATGTGGTATTTATTTTATTTTAAAAACATTACGGCTTGTTGAGGAAGCCAAATACCAAATAATACTCGCGGCGGCGGAAAAAGTCATTGTCACCACGTACGTTAAAAAAAACATTCCTTTTTGTCGTTTAGTAAAACGCTTCATAGAAAAAGATTCCTTTTGTATAAAAGTAAAAGTCAAATGAGTTTATACACCGTATAAAAGAAAGTTGTGTATAAAATTAAATATGCCTCAATGAAAGGAGATTGAGACGAAGTCCCTTACAAAGATCATCTTTAAAATAAAATAGATCTATTATGTGTATTCACTATAGGTACACATAAAGAATACAAAATAAAACATAATAATATCATGACATAATTTGAAAGTAGGAGATTATCCCATAGAATGGAAGTTGTGTTAAGAAATTCCCTTACCTTGGGTCCGACTTGACTCGATCGTTCTTTAACGTCCTGAATAATAAACTTGAGTTAATTTATAATTGATTAATAACCTTTTTAAAGTTCATTATTCCTTTTATATCACTTATTGCCATGTTATAAACATTATGTAACCATTTAAGTTAATAATGTTTGTTTTGTCAATATTTGGTTCTTAAGTCGAAAGTTGACTTCTTGCAATTACATGTTGTTCGTGTGGTCAAAAGTTCCTTATATCCAGAATGAAATTCCCGATTTGGATATAATATGTATCATATATATCAAGAATATACATGTATTTATAATATTACATAATCATTTAGAGGTAAGAAATGAAATGCACCGTTCATGGAGACGGTAAGCCGTACGTACGCATGAACGCTACTTTCATTTCTTTGTCATATTAGTGGAATTAAAACTAAATAAGAGGTATGTATATTTTAATTCCATAATTATATTCATCATTTAGATATATCATTAATTATATATATCCATTATATACATGTACTTTTAATAGTACATTACATTTGGGGATAAGAAATGAAATGCACCGTTCATGGAGACGGTAAGCCGTACGTATGCATTAACGCTACTTTCATTTCTATCTCATACTTTAATGAAAATAAATAATAATGATATAGAGGTATATTATAATTCCAGTATAACATCATATATAATAACTTTAAATCCATCCTTTACACATCCCACATATGGCATTAACGAATCACATCACTTTTAGGGGGCGGTAGTCCGCACTTCCTTAAATGAAGATATCGTGTTTACCCATAATGGAAACCATAAAGGTATGCCAAAAATAAAAAATACCGAAGCTTAAAGAAAACATAAACATATTATATATCATATATAAAAATAGTGACATCATAATGTCCACCCTTGAAGGTGTTAAATGATTATTGAACAATCATCGTTTCGGGAGGCAGAATTTCTCCATCCACGGAAACCATATGTTCTTTAACCATTTGATGTAGTTGTGTGATAGTGTAGCTCAAATAAATATTATAACAACATCCTAGTATATTGAAGATACTGGTTTTGTTACAAAATATGTAAATAAAAAGAGTTTAGAGGGTTGGAGAAGCAAAATAAAACAAATGAACAAGAGAGAATGAATTACCTTTAAAAGTGTAACTCCCTTTTAATTTGAGCATAAAGGCTTCCTTTGAAAAGATTCTGCCCAAAGGGAATCCTCTAGGATGAGGAGAGGGATGTGGAGAGAGTAATTGGTCAGGGGTTGGCCGAGCCAAAGGCTTGAGAAGTGTGTGAAATGAGGTAGAGGTGGGGGCCTTTTATAAAAGGAGAGGAGGGGCACTTTTGGAAAGTAAAGAAATATTACTTTATTTGAAAATGTGTTTCGGTTTCAAAAGGTCCCAAATTGAAATAATTCGTGGATAAGGTGATAAGGCTTCGAAATACACTCATCCAATTGGTTTTGGACATGTGTAGTTCATATATTTTACATTATCTTTCCATTTTATTTAAATCGTCAAATAATGATGTTATCGCTGCATCATTATTATTTCATATATAATTTAATTTATTTAATGTCTAAAAATTATAAAAAAAATACTACGATGTAGGAAATCTTTTTATCTATCCAATTACTATTTATAATCAAAAATCTTATCTTTATAACCCCATGTAAAAATTGTTTTCGTAAAACATCTCTTGTTTGTGTCATTTTTACTTTAACATTTAATAAAAAGTTATTTATGTCATTTCCAAACCGAAGTGTCTCCATGGGGTCCCCAAGTTGACCCATGGCTTGTCTTGGTCGGCCATGACTCACCCAATAGGTGTAGGACAAGTTTCATGGTGTTTTCACATTCTTATAATACCATTTTTACCTTAAACTACACTAATTACCTCTAATCGCGATTAATGAAAAAAATTACTATTCACCAAAAAATTATTTTAATCTCATTGAACCACATTTTACTTCTTAATGTCAACCATGTATGTCGGATTTTCAAAATTCAATACACATTATTGGTAAACTTTCATTTAACTGAAAAATCTGTTTGCTTGATTACCACTTAGTGGTTTCACTATTCATCAAAAATTGAAGTTTTTTAGAAAATTACCACAAATTCACCCTAAGCTATATTTGATATTACGAATTCAAAAATGAAGTCTATTTTAAAAAATTCAAAACATATAAGTCAAATTAATTAATTTAATAATTAATTCCCGCTTTCATGACAAATAGCGTGTTTTTGTGAAACAATAAGTATCAAAAGATTGACACCAGTTTAAGTCCAATTTCAAAGTGAAATTGATTCCAATGACCACCATTGGATTAACTGGTAAAAATATTTTCTAATTTCACTTTAAAACCAATTAAAATAATAATCTAATCATATAAATAATTTAGATTAAAAAGAGGTTTTGAATTAATATACAACATTTTACACTATTCATAAAAAAATTGAACATTATCAGAAAGGTACCAAAAATTTACACAAAGTAAATTTTGATGTCCCGATTCTAAAGAAGAGTTATATTTGGTCCAAAATAAAGTATAAGAGTGATCAAAACTATATTTAATGACGGTTCACCATTAAAAGGTGATAAGTGAACCTTTAGTGAAAATTAGAGTATATATGCCCTAAAATTGAACTCTTTCCGTATTTTAAGCCTTTATCTTTTATTGGGTAAATGTATAAACATTTAAAAACATATATAATCATATTTTAGTTATTTCTATCCATTCCAGCCAGTAAAATGGCTACTTGTTAACTAACATTTAAAATAATATTATTTTATTACTAGTGTGCTACGTATGTTTCAAAGAAACTCATCGTTGCGTATCGGGTACGCTATCGAACATAGCAACCCCTTTAAAATAAAATTAATATTTAATTCGTAAATATTAATAAATATGAAAATTCTTTATTCTTTATTTACCTGGGATTTTACAATAACCTCATTATAGTGGTTTTTAGGAATAACACTGACTCTTTTCTCTTGAGCTGTTAAGAAAATGAGGTTGTTTGAAGAAGGGGTTAAATTGTAAATCTAGAATTTATATTTTATTACATATTCAATATCCTTAAAATATTATTAAATCTTTATAAGATTTGAAAAAATTATCTGAAATATATTTATATGCTATTATGTTAATATTATAACATATAAAAATCTCCTCTCCCACAAAATGAGAAAGGAAAATGTCGTTCATGTTTATAGAAGACTACCACCTAATGAACAGGTGCAATTTGATTTCCATCACCATATATCATGGATGGATTGTAATAATGAAAATAATTTTTATAAATGAAATTCAATAAATACATATAATTATTAATAGATAATATATACTTTCCCTCTATAGCTTTCCTTTCACATAAAAATGAGACTTTTTTGTGCATTTGTATGGTTAACCACCTCCACAAAGTGATGTGATTCGTTTTTCATCACCACATAAAATGGATGATATTGATATAATTATATTCAAAATAAGTAATATAATTTTTAATAAATTATTATAATTATGGAAAAATAATATATAACTTACCTTCTATCCATAAAGACCATTGAAAAATGGAAACATTACCTATGCGTACGTACTTCCTACCATCTCCATGATAGCAATGAAATTAATTTTTCCAAAAAATATTTAATGGATGGATTTAAAAATATAATTTATTTTTAAATTTGATAATTATGTAATTAAAATTATTCTAGAGATGATTAAAGGACTAAATCTTTTACCATTCTCAATCTGCCAATATCATTTTGGACTTATATATCAAATATTGTAAAAATTAATAATATGAACATAAATGATTATGTAATTATATATAAAATTATAATAAGTTAAATAAAAGTAATTATAACCATAATAAATGTTCTGAATAAAGTAAATAATTATAGTAATTTTATTATTTTGGTTAATAAACTACCAACGTAATGAGTTAGGCTCAAGGTAAGGGACATTATTTTAAATCCACTTTTAAATTTATCTTTCAACTATTTTTAACAAAGTGAAATTAAATTTTCCACATATAGGACATAAACAATATTCCCACCACCATGAAACCAAAATTATTTGATTATTTTTTTATTTGTTCTTGTTTCTTTTCGAAGAAAATGGTTACTTTTTTATGTGCACAATTTTCTAATTTTAAACAGTGATTTAAAGGGTATTTGGTATTTTAAAATATTTGTGTGTGGCTTTAAAATAATTTTTATATGGTTTTATTCATGATATGGTCCTTGAAAATTATTTCTGAATGGGTGAGCCCCATTATATCTCTTTGGTGAATATGGTAAATATTATATGATGGACTTGCCAAGATAGTGCTCTAATGCATTAGGTAATGATCATGTTCTTCGAATAATTTTATTAGAAGTTGGCCATATAGTTATTAAAATTATATGGGTCCTTTAATTGTTTATACATGATGATATTCTAAAGAACCTACATGACATTTAGATTATTTCTAATGAGTTTTTGTGGAAATAATTAGAGTTTAAAAACTGAAGATAATTATATTTTTTAAGTTAAAATGATGCTCTTTTCGGATAAGTGGAATGTTTTTAATGAAAGGGTTTTCAAGGGATTCCCATGTTATTAACTGGAATAAAAATTTTCTTCAATTATGTCCCTTAATGATCTTTTTTTCCACATACCCCAACGTAACATTTTTTCATGTGGATTTAGTGATGAGTCTGGACAAGGATTAGGTCAATATCAAAATTTTATGATATGTCATGAAAAGAAAACATGTTTCTTATAAAAAACATTTTTGTGGGAGAAGTGTATATAGATAAAAAGGATCCAATTTTAAATATATGTGCTTGTTATAAAAGATTTAATACCTAACTATATATAGAATTAAACATAAAAGAACATCATGAATGTGATAATTTAAATTCTAGTCTAAAGTTAGTAGAATATATAATGCTTAAGGTTGGGAATTTACATTTATGGAAATGTAATTTAAGATTTTTTATAGAATGAAAAGTAATGTGTTTTTTAATATGAGGCTTCCATTACTAAATTATTATGGCATGTTTAATATTACAAAATTAATTTGGAAATTATGATTTATTGTTTTCTATATAGAATTACGACATTCCTTATAAGGGCCTTAGTTTCATATATTTTTTCATCATATGATGATACGGTATCATGTTCCATTAAGAAATAAAAATAATTCCCTAGGTCTTATATTTTGAATGGTAAGTAAAATAAGAAGGGGATGAATGGGAACTTGGAAAATAGAATTTTAATAAAGAACAAGAAGGTAAAATTAGATCATCTGACATATTATATTTTTTGAAATAAACTTCCACGAATTGATTAACTTGAATGGTAGTTTGTTAAAACTGAAGAGATAAAAGACAACAGGATCATAAATGTAAAGAAAATAAGTAAAAAAATAATATCCAATGATTTATATATTAGCTTATATTCCACTATTGAAATCAATGTCCCATGCATCAAGGATTACATTGATAATTTCATTATTATATTTGTTGATGTTATTTTTTGACATATTAAAATTGATGAAAATGATGAGAATATCATGTGAATTATTGATGAGACTCTCATATAAAATGTCTATTTCAAGAAATTCTAGAATTTTTGAATCTTGGATCATGATTATAATATTTAATCAAAATATTTTCCCTAATGAGGGAATATTTTTCGAGTTTTTAAAGATAATTCTGACCTTCACCATCCTATAAAACATATAGAGGTATTATGTGTTTTTAAGAATGGTTAATTATTATAAATTTATTAGAATATACAATTATAATTTATGGAAATTTAGAATAGGATATTATAAATTTTTTTTGGAATTAATGAATAATGTTGAACCCTAGGTGTTATTGTTGTGGTTTTGGAGATATTACACTTTCATTTGATGATTTAATTAATTATGTATTATTTTTATATATTGCAACATTTTTTTGATTTTGAAAATGACCAGAAATTAATGGAAAATATACTAATAAAATTATTTATTAAATGAATAACAATATTTTTAAATGGATAAATTGTTCCCTAAAAATTTAATTTTAGTTCTTCATATATGAAAAATTCATATTTATCATTCATCATTTTAAATATGATAAGTGTTAGATGTTGAAAACTGAGAAAAACACAACCAATGAATAAAATAAAGTACGTATATTTTTTTATAATCTTTCAATCTCAATTGTAATGTAAGATAACCATATCATTTTTTGTAAATAATTTATCGCTAAATTATTAAGCTAACTTATGTAAATTCATTCACAAGTGGAAGACTTATAAAGGAGCGCATATTGTTTAATAAATAAATATTTAAGAAAAAATATTTTCCATAGTATTAACTATGAAATTATAATTCCTTATAAAATCAATTATTATTACAAAATATTCATAAATTAAATTAAAACTATGAGGTTGAAATTTATAAAAGGAGGGAAGAATATAACCCCACCCCCAATAATTACAATTTAAAATATTTTATTATCCATGAAATACTATAATTAAAAAATCCATGATATACTATAAAAATATTAATATATAAATTTGGCTGATATAACCCTACATTATATTTGTGGAAATGAGAAAGAGTAACCTCATTATGAAATATATTTATAAGAGTTTTAAAAATTCAGATATAGTGATTAATTCATCAGAAATAAGTTAAAACTTTTGAATGATAAAAATTAAATCACAAAAATATTAAATATTTTTTTTGTAATAAATGTTGTTTTCCTATATATTTTTTTATTTTATCTTAGAATATAAATTTATAATTTTATTAAATTTAATTTAAGAAAAACTATTTAGTTTTTGGTTTCATGATAACAAGAAATATTACAAAGGGAATTAATGGTATTTTTCATAAATATATTTGTTTGGGAGAATAATGAAAAATACAGATTTTAGAAATATTTTCACATTTATTAAATTAACTGAACATAAGATTGTATTGAGTGATAATGAAAACATTTTATATTAAAAATATATATTTGAGAGGTAATATAATGTATATGATATTATAACTATGAGATTATAAATAGTTGTTGGATATTTTTGAAATATAAGCAATGTTAATATATATATATATATAATTTTTTTTGGGTTTTCTATTTTAATCAATTATTAATAAGGATCCTTTATTTTTTGTTTTATTTTAATTTAAAATAAGTCTCTATTTATTTTAAAAAACTAATTAAATACATTTTAATTTTAATTATACTTGATTTTGGTGTAAAATCGTTTTTATGCATAAAAGGTCATTTTTATAAAATCACATTTTGTTGTGTTTTAAGATCTTATATTAAATTAAAAAATTTACACTTATAGAAATTGAATAGTATAAAATGAATTCCATATTTTGAATAAAAATAATTATTATTTTATTAGGTCAAATTATTTTTTTCTTATTGAATAGAAACCATTGTAAAAATCTATGACCTCGATTAATGGTAAAATGAGTTCAAAGAGATACATCATCAATATCTACCAAAACACTTTATTAAATAACATTTTTTATTTTAATTTCTTCTTAAACGTTATAATTAATGAAAATATGAAAATTTTGAGCCACATGATTTGATTAAGACAAATATTTTATTATAAAGATCAATGTATTTACAAGTTTACCACCCACCTAATTTATAAATGGGAACCTCCTCTTCTCACTTATTTACAAAAATTGAACAATATAGCTCAGAAAATAAATAGTTAAATACCTTTATAAATTCCTTACAAATTATATGTTGTTAATGGTAACACCAAAATACAAACCTAATAATGATTAATGTTTAAGAAAAAATATGTTTTCTAAATAAGTGGTATAACTATCATCCATGTTTATAAAATTTAATTTTTTCTTATAACTTCTTAAAATAAATAATACTAATTATTATAAGATTACATCAGTATCTAGAATATATTTAAGTGTTATTATGTCTTAATATATATATACTTTTCATTTCTTTTCCATTCAATATAAAATGAAAACATGACTCTTGCAAAAATACAGATTGTTGTCTCGACCATGAGATGTGTACCATTTTTCATCTCCTACTCATTTGGATCTTATAAATCTAGAATTAATGATATTATATGATATTTATTACATAATTATGTTTCCATATATATAATATGTCATATAACTTGTTACTCTAATATGCTTTTGGAAAAGAAAATGTTGCTCGTGCGTACATGTGGACTAACACCTCCAAAAAAATGATGTGTTTCGTTTTTCATTTTTTAGGGATGTTCAAAAGGATATATTTAATTAATATATATTTTATTTTATATATAAATATTATTATATTAACCTTATTTAATTCAAAACATAGAGAAAATTAGAACTTCGTTAAGGGTACATATAGTCTACCACCACTATGAAAGATGTATTTTTTTTTTAAAATAACAAAAAACACGGTATTTCAAAAAATTTAAAATATAATTAAAAACTATATTGATTATGTTATTAACATTAATTATATGATGGATTCCTTTTTTAACACCCTTGACCATGGTCAATATACCACGCTATTTATGGTGAAACTGATCAAACAACCTTATATGGTCAATGTAAGCAGAAAATTAAACAATAAATGTATATGAAATAATAATAATATACCATAAAAATAAATATTGATGAAATTTTTTCTTGATAAAGTTTTTAATATTATTATATTTAGTATTCATGGGGATATAATTCATTTAACCGTGAAAAAATCCAATTTAAGTGTTTTTTCATCTCAATTCCACTCCAATGAGATTTTTTCCCTAGTATATTTAATATGGTGTATATACTACCCCATTGATATATTCTTTGACTAATTCATCGTTATTATATATATGTAATGATTCAATCCATTTTTTTCCTTTTATGGTTTTTTAATTAAAAATTTACATAAGAGGTAAAGGTTTATTTTCAATCTCACTCATATTCATGATTGATCATATTTAAATTTATATTTGAAAAATTATACGGTATTTTTCCTCCTTTAACCCATATACTTTTTTAACATATAGTTATTTATTAGGTTTCGATATCTTCTTATAACATGTACACTCTTTGGTGTTCAAAGATAAAGAAAAAATGTTTTTAAGATAGGATGACTTCGTTTTCATTTTTCAGTCAGGAAAATTTCTCTTCTACATATATATTGTTCAAATATTTTTATTAATGTTAGTAAGAAATATTAAATGAATGCAAAATGTATTTCTCTACTACCAAATTATTTCTATAAAATGTTTTAGAGGGAATATTTTTTTTATTTTTCTAAAGTTTCCTTTATGACAATTTTCAAATGATTGAAAGGAATTTTCATTCTAACATACATAGAGTAAAAATATTTTTCCAACCTAACATGAATTATTCGCTATTTAGATTTTATTACAAGATTCATTGTTTTTCAAATAAAATATATTTTCTATTATTTTATTTATGTTTTCACATGAAAATAAATGGTATTATTTTTTATAAAATCGAAAATAATTTCTGAAATGATTTATATCATAGTTTTTAAAAAATATTATAAAAGATTTAATAATTGACTTTTTTACCAAATTCTCCACCATTTTACTCTATAATATCAAAATAATTTCCTTTATTTAAAACCTTTATTTTTGATAAATTGAAAATAGTATATAATTATTTTAGGATATTTGGATTATAAGTTATTTTTTTATCATTCACATTCTTTTGATAATGTCATCTATCACTCTCTATTATTCATTAGATATTTGGTTTCTCCTTAATTTCTATATTTTATTTATTGTAAATATATTCAATATAATTTATACTGCTTATATATTTTCTTAAATGAATACCATTAAACGATATGGAATTATTGTAAGAAACATTATTAATAATGTTATTTTATTTACTGTGGAAATATTGATTCTCTGTATTCTTAATCAAATATGGATATATATTTATTGATAAGGAATATTTATTTTATATTATAAAATTTATTATGTATCTATGGAATAAACATGACATATATTAGTGATTGGTGGACCCTTTTTATTTATTTCCTCTTGATGTATAAAAATGTATTATGAGACAAATAATGGTCAAATTATTTGGGTAATTGGGGTATACCAATAATTTCATTGAGATTTCATAGAAAAATACTCCTATGGTGTGGTCCATCATATTTTAAAATAATTTATTTTTAATGAGATAATCAATTATGACATTATAAATTTCGTTCATTGAATTATGTTGTTATAATACATGATATTTTTTGGTTAATATTATCTAAGGATATTTTTTGAAGTTATTGTAAATAATTAATGGAATATATATTGATTAATTAATATTCAATTTTTTTATGACTTATCTACTCCTGATATATTCTTATATGAAACCCTAATGGAGTATATGTTTTTATGAATTTTTTTCTATTCTTTTCATGAGAATACAAATAATAAATAATTGAATAATTTTTAAGGATATAAGAAATGTTTTTATTATATGTTGTCATCATAAAATTTAATATGGAAGTAACATATACATATATTTTTCAAGAATTCGAAATTGATCATTCCTTCACAATGTGATCCCATTTATATTCTATAAATGTAATAAAAAAACACCAGATAGTGGTTTCTAGAGTCGGTGTTTCTAAAATGACCTCCATCTCTAAAGGATTTAAATATAATGAGATATAATCATTTACCATTGCATTAGAGGGATATATTATTCTAGTTCCACACATTAGATAATGAGAACACGAAAAATATGTGTGCCACATGAACATGAAAACATTAAAAAATATATCATAGAATAATTAATCCACTATAATAAAATTTGATTCATAAAAATATTCACAGTATATAAAAATAAATTATCTAGAGAAATAATTTTAATGATTCCTCTAAAACATATCCCAGATATAACATAAGAAATATGAAAGGATATCACCATTGATAAAAATCAATTTTTGAATAACATTACTAGATAAATTATAAAATAATAATAACTATAATTTACATTTTTATAACATTGATAAATAATGAAAATATGAATCTATGGGATTAAAAATAATATGAATATAAGTAAATTTACTATAACAAATCACAAATACATGTAAAGTATTATTTTAAAATAAAACTGATGAAAATAGATAGAGAAAATAATAGAGAGAGAACCATAGTTGAGGATTGATAAAAATAATTCATTTAACACCATTTCATTTTAATCCAAATTCAAAATATATATAGCTAAATAAATCACAAAATTATAGACAACTAGTACTCCACCCGTGCATTCGCACGACACTATAAAAAAAATAATATTATCAATAATAGAATATCAGTTTTGAAGCATAATAATTAATATTAATATTGGAAATGGTTAAAAAAATGAGTGGTATATATAATGGAAAATAAGGTACAATAGGAATTCATTTATTGAGAATGAAATATTAGAGTAACAGACAACATGTGATAAACAAAATCAAAAAATTAAGCTAGCAAACACAAATTCACTGGAATGTTACATCAACCAACCTTATTCGAAGAATATGTATAGGATAGAATGTTTGTGTAGGATGATAGAAAATGCTCCCATCACAGGGTCTATCACAGTTGTTCTAGAGTGACAAGACCCTAAAACCCATAAACAACGTTTGGGTGTCAACCCTAAAAAATGATAAAATTATAGCTTCAGTGATAGATAATAATGAAAAGAAAAGGAAGATAATAACATGTATCATAAATTATAAATCAAATGGATTGAAAAGAAAAAACTCAATGTATTAAGATACCGTAAAACTTGATGTAATAGGGTACCAAATTATCTTTGTTGATGTTGTTGGGGATCCCAATAACCTGAACTTTGAGGATGCTCCTAATTTACTATACGTTAATAGTTGAAACAAAATGAAGTCAAAGAACAATATTACCTAAAACAAAGACTGGTTACGGATCTAAAATTGAAATACCTCAAACATCACAGAAGCTCTTATGTGCATCATATCACCTTCAATTATGTACAACTAGAATGCAACACCCTTGTTAGCCGTATAACATGCTCAAACTCTAAAATAATTCAACATAAAATTTCCTAAAAATAAGAAATTTCAACTCCAATGATTTAATGAAAATTAGAGACAATGAAGAAAAATAATTAATACGTAAGCGGACTGAGTTGGTGTGCCCATACAGGTGGAAAAAATAGCAGAACCTAGAATGTAGGTGAATTAGTAACAAATTTTGAGGAAAAGAAGTTACATAAATAGTATCATTGTATATGAACTACATAATGAAAAAAATATGTAAAAGAAATACTGAATGACTGGGAACATAAGTTAAGAAATTGAGCATTGAAAGTTACATATTGAGCAGTATCTACTGTAATAAGATGTTCCAGATCCCAGAACAGGATTTTGTATAAAGTTTACAGAAATCCAGGGTGCTTAGGAACAATTGTAGCCTTCTCTTCCTCCACCAGAACTATCATTTCATGCATCAAACCAACCATGAATGAGTCGACATAAATAAACATAGTTCATGAAGAAATATATGTAATAGAAATATTGACCGATTGGGAAAACAAATCAAATTGAACTCACTATTCACAAGTTTGATACCCCATTCAATAAAAAAACAATTTACAAAATTACCTTACATCCTAAGGTTATTTAATATTCATGAATCATTCAGATAGAAATTAATTCAATAATTAAGTATACCTTTTTAACTCATGAGAAATTAATAACCAAACTTATATTTGTTTGGATGTGGGCAATAAAAATTACCCACAAGTGGGTGAATCATTGAATTTCCTCCACCACAAGATGAGGGGATTGTTTCATTTGTACATGCATATAAAACATCAACCCACACAAAGAGGAGGTGTCTCTATGTGCCTCTGCATATTTAAATTTTACAATAAGGTGATAGGTTTGAAATCCATGCCTACAAGAATCTTCATTAATGGACTCTCCATGCTTGTCTGATTGTCTTAGGTAAAGTGGTCTCCCCTTGATTAAATAATCTCAAGAAACTAACCATCCCACAATTCAATTCAATATACATTTGAAAAATAATAATATATTGTACCTGCATTAATGGAATCTCCATGCTTGTCTGATTGTCTCAGGTCTAGCGGTCTCCCCTTGATTAAATAATCTCAAAAAACTATCCATCCCACAATTCAATACAATATACATTTGAAAAATAACAATATATTTTACCTAGAGAATGCGCAATGGGAAGCCTTGCTAAGTCCCGTTATCTGGGGAATTAATAGATGATGTAGTTCCTTGAAACCATGTCATTCTCGATGAATCAGCCATCTCCCTCATCATAATCACCTTCATCATGCCGCCCAATATAGGAACAGTGAAGAATCCACTACCTCAGCACCCACCTCCATGAATTATACAATTGAGCAGATACATTTATCAAGAAAACTAGTTATGAAAATTAATTAAATAAAAATGATTTAGCTATAAACATCTGAGGATATTCAACAAGTTTTCATTTCTTCAAAAACTACAGAAGCATCTGATAGTTTACTACTGAGACACAAACCATAAATAACAAGATTATAAGAGTAAAAGTTGGCATTAAACCCTCTATTTCAAATCCCTAATAAGACCCAAAACATTCTCAGTATTTCCAACACTATGAAGCCCATAGATATATTTAATTTATGTTACTACAGTAGGTTTCATCCCCCTGATTTCCAATTCTTTTAAAATATCAGAATCTTATGCAAAATCAATTTCACACTACCCTGGATGCGGATTAAAATAAAATTTCATCATAATGATGTAGGTGTAAACATTTGGTTATGGTACAAACATCTTTAATTCATTAAAAAAATATTTGATGAATTAATATAACACTTCATATTCAATAAAATAAAGAAGAAATATAATACAGCGTATTTAAGTGTAATTTTGTAGTTTGTTACTAAACATAAAGCGATGTGAACAAATATGAATAAAATGAACATATTTTAAGAAAACATCAACCTGTGAGATCAATTTTGTTTAAACATAAATGATATAAAAAATAAGAACTAATTGGAAAGAACTCATATTTCGAACAAAACTTAAACACCTCCTCCATGGGATATGCCACAGTTGTTTTGAAGCCGAGATAGACTATAGAAGCATGGTTAG
The DNA here is from genome assembly GCA_963277665.1 of Viscum album. Taxonomy (NCBI): domain Eukaryota; kingdom Viridiplantae; phylum Streptophyta; class Magnoliopsida; order Santalales; family Viscaceae; genus Viscum; species Viscum album. Next base: position 28,660,397 of record OY728137.1, on the reverse strand, counting down.
AAATACTTTCCTACGTTATTGAAAATAAAATAGATCAGAAAATAAATATAATAGAAGCTATAAATAAAAAATTTTAATATATAAAAAAACTCACCATTCTAGCACCACATAGACTTCCACCGTGGGATCTATTGGTGTTTTGAAGCCAAGAGAGTCAATAGAATCAGGGTTATAAATACATTAATAAGTTGGTAACAATAAAATATATATGAATATAAATGTAAAAAAATCTATAGACAAAAAATTTAAATCTATAAAGAAACCAAACTCACCATTCTAGTAGTACTTATATACCTCCACCATGGGATACGCCATGGGTGTTTTGAATCCCAGAGAGGCAACGAAGGCACGTTTATAAATAATTTTATACTTTTGTAACAATAAACTATATGAGAATATAAATATAACATATTCAATAAATAAAATCAATGCTTTCATGTAATTTTAAATCTGATATTGCAAATAGATTTGAAAATTTTAAGCTCATGTAATTATATAGAAATCACTAGGTGTGTGCTTATGTGCAATGGGTGATATGGTTACAAATTTAAATAGACTTAATTGTAAAATTCCTTAATTTTTTCCCAAATCCTCCATTATTTCCCTCGATTGAATATAACTATCGAAAACACTTCACAAATTCCATCATTTAAAAAATAATACCACAATGTTAGAACTCAAAATCATAGAATAATTAAGAAAAATATGAATTTATAAGCATTTATAGAACATTAAGTTCTAATGAAAATACATTCATTCGTAGTATAATTAAATATGTTTTATGGTTGTCACTAAGAGATGTAAAGGTCAATTTTAATAGTAATCCAAAGTATTAAAAGTGAAAATTACCAAATATAGTGTTCATGTAGATATTTTGCATTTTCAAAGATTCAAAACTAAACACTTGCACTTGTTTTTAGCATGAAAATGTGTCTAAAGAAACCACCAGGCTAAAATATTCTACAATAATTATCCTATCTATCCCTTTCTAGAGAAACCTTTGTCAAATTCATGCCCCACTATATCTTGGAATAATCATTTCAAGTGATGTAGGTCAATAAAATATAACCACCACATGTTTCAATAATGAAACATAAGGGTAAAATGATGTATAAAAACTATTTATGCATGTTAAGACATTGTAAAAGCACGGTTACCTTAGATACTTGTGACAAAAATCATGAGATGAATCTATGTCCAAGGAAATGAATGGCATTAAATTGTTCGAAATGGATGGATGCATACACACCCATGACCTTACTCATAACTGGAGTTGCTGGAATAATTGATTATCATGTCACAAACATGATGGTCTAGAGCAACCTTAATTAAAATATTTTTATGCTAGATAAGATCAATTACTTTTCCATGTTGAAGGGGGCCATTAGCAAACTTAAATTTCAACTCATTTCTACTATAAGAGATCAAATATGCTTGGTCTGAAGTCGGCATTTCTAAAATGACCTCCATCTCTAATGGATTTAAATATAAAGAGATATAATCATTTACCATTGCATTGGAGGGATATATTATTCTAGTCCCACCCATTAGATAACGAGAACACAAAAAATATGTGTTCCACATGAACCTGAAAACATTAATAAATCTATCATAGAATAATTAATCAACTATAATGAAATGGGTTTCATAAAAGTTTTCACAATATATAAAAATAAATTATCTAGAGAAGTAATTTTAATGATTCTACTAAAACATATCCAGGATATAACTTAAGAAATATGAAAGGATGTCATCATTGATAAAAAACTATTTTTGAATAGCATTAATAGATAAATTTTAAAATAAGAATAAATATAATTTACATTTTTATAACATTGATAAATAATGAAAATATGAATCTATGGGCTTAAAAATAATATTAATCTTAGTAAAATTACTTTGAAAATCCCAAATACATGTTATATATTATTTGAAAATAAAACTGATGAAAATAGATAGAGAAAATAATTGAGAGAGAAACGTAGTTAAGGATTGATAAAAATGATTCATTTAAATCCATTTCATCTTAATCTATATTCAACATATATATAACTATATAAATCTCAAATTTATAGAAAATTCATGAACCAATGTGAATAATATGAACATTGAGTATTCCTAATTATAGATAATGGATAAATATTTTTTCCCTTACAAATGAAATTTCTGATTAATTATGAATCAAAGAATAGGGAAATGGTTAATCGTCATTTAAAACAAAAAATATATATCATGAAGAAATAAATATTTACATGGAAACATCTTAAATTTTCTGCAAATTTATGTTTAGGTGTCTATAATCTCATATAAAATTGAAATTTTTGGCGAGAGAAATCATACATTCTCTCCCAACTCACACAAACATGCTTTATCCCACTATATAGTTAACCTTTACATATGAACAACATATTTAATAACCTTATTAATATTTATTATCAAATACAATATTAAATTATAATAATTTAATAAATATAAATTAATTTTTATTTATTTATATTCAACATCCAATGCCAGTAGGTTTGATTAGATTGTACTAATTTAGGTGTAGTGATGTTGATAGTCATTATTTAATGAAAAATTTATCATTACTCTATTAATAATGATGGTGAAATAATAGTTTCATAATTATTTTTAGATTACAATGTTCATTTTACATATGGTAATGGTGACTTTTGGAAGAATGGAATTCACAATATATATGTTGTATGAGACATTTATGATAACAGAGATTTATAATAGAAGGTTATATATTATTTAACCCTTAAAAACCATAATCATAACATCACATATTCTTAAATATCATATATGAAAATATATTATCTTTAAATTAAAATCCATGATGGGAATTAAGAGGTTGGTTTAACATCATTCATGTAGGTCATGGAACAAACCCAAGAGAGGCCATGTTAAACTAATAAATTGTATGTGTGTATAGTTATATTACATTACAATTTTTTTATAATTGTTATAAACAGGACCTTCTTTTCAGGCACGTTTTTCCTTTTCTGGAGTTTTTGAGAAATGAGGAGTTTCAAGAAATTTTTTAAGTACATGTCGTGTACATTATGAGTACATGTCGTGTACTTTGTTGATGCTCGAGGCCATGTTCTAGTCATGGCCACACACACGGCCATGTAGGGGTGACATGGAGGCCGCCTAAAGTAGAGCACGAAAAAGACTTTTACACTCCATGTAATCCAGAAGTACACGCCGTGTACTTTGTATTCTTCATTAAATGGACTGGGGTTGCTTCTAATTGCCAAAATATTCTTCTCCTCCAGCTTCTTCGACTGAGAGCATCCCGTACAGCCTCGAATGTCCTCCAAGCCCCCGAGCCTCCATCCTCTCTCTGAATCGACCGTAGTTGATTGCGTTGGAACCACAACAGTAAGCACTTCCTTCTCCTAGAGCTTTATTTTCCAATTTATCATCTTTATCATGTTATCGTGGGTTGAGTGTTTTGGATGTTTTCTTAGATCTACGACTTTCCAAGGAGATTAATGCTTCGAGGTTCGAGTATATCGATCTCCTAACGTTGATGTAGGTGGTTTGTGCCTTTCTGTAGAACGTCATTGAGTATTTGTGAAAATTCCACCAATACCCTTGAATGGGGTATTGTGTGTTTCCGGTTCTTCCCTTGTTGTTTTCTTGCTTTTCTTATATGCCTGATTAGATGTTATTATTTTTGAATAGGATAATTTACTGTTATTTGGATGTTTTCCCATTCATGTTTTTCATATTATGACCATTTGGTCTAGTTCTACCTGTTAGGCTATTACCAGTTCGATGCCAAGTTATAGGATGGTGTGACTGTTGTTCTTCCAAACTATTATGCTATGGAATGCTAGACAAGTAGTTATTAAGGTTACATTGGCTATTATGTGATGCTATACTTGATGAATTTACATAGGGATGTAAGAACCTAATGTAATAGACCATAAAAAGAATGGATGTAAGGACTTCTCCAGAGTGTCTTTATAATACGATGATAGACCACATGGGGAATTAACGTTGAGTGCCTCCTCACAGTGTTTGTAATTCCTTGACACGAGCTACAAGGGTAATGAGATGTTGAGTGCTTCTCCATAGATCCTTTAGTACGATATAAGACTATAGGGGGAATTTACTGTGAGTGCTTCCCCAGAGAGTCTATTTTTTAGCTGAACCAGAGGAGTGAGACTGCTTGTGCCTCCCGTAGATTTTCTAGTACTTGTAGGTTGAACCGTAGGGGTTAGGCTGTGAGAACTACCCAGAGGGTTAACTATTTGTTCTACTTGCTTGAGTGGTTGCTTTCTTGTTTTTTACATTATATGCTAGAGACTATGGATTGTTTGTTGCTGAGTATTTTTCTTGATTACTATTTTTTTGTACTTTTTCCTGCCATATATTCACTGAATGTTAGGCATAGATCATCGTGTGGGTTTCTACAGGGATTTAGTCTCACACCCTCTTTGGGTCATGCTTTTGGGCCCAAACAGATTATATTGTTACAGGTATAGATTAGCAAAATCACTCTTCTACTTCAGGTTCATGATTGCATTGGACCGGGAGAGCATGGGACCAAGTTGAGGATTGCGATGTTGAGGAGTTTTTTATCAGTTTTCCTTTTGTACTTGTTTTTAGTACTATATTTAATCATTGTGACTTGTTTGAAAACTTTTCTACACATTTTTATCATGAATCACCTATATATTGTGCTCCAGTTGTTTATTTGTCCATCTTCTGCGGTTTACTGTTGTTGGATATGTACTGCTTCCTCTATTGTATATTTGTTTCTCTTCCGCTGTGTTACACTTCCAATGTGGGAATGTTTATATATTATCACACCCAAGGCCCTCGCTGCTAGTCGACAGCCTCTGGCATTTGGGGAAATGCGCTTGAGGCCATGTGACCAACCAGGTATGGGGTGCCTCTAGGTGGCTTCCGGAACGAGGATGTTACATTGTGGTATCAGAGGGGTTTATTTTCTCTTGACATAATGTTTGGAGCCTATAGCCTGGGATAAGAAGGAAAATGTACTTGGTAATAAGCTATGCCTAGAAGTAGCTAACCTGTGTACAGGGAAAAGCCATACTACTTTGTGTATTGTAATTTTACTGGTTTGCAATTTTACAGTTGATCTGATTTCACCATTGGGTGATTCAAATTCATTGTATTGTTACCATTTTTGTTATTGAGGTTCTATTTCTATCACAGCCCAATGAGATGAGGGTATTCCATCTCATGCATCATATAGGCACTTGTTTGAAATCACATGCCACACATTCTTGCCATGCCATCTAGGATGCATTAGCAATTGCCTGTTGTTGTGATAGATGTTTTGTAGAATATTCATTCTATTGTGATATATGTTTGATAAATAAATATCTTCTTCTTGTTAGAGCATTGATTGAGTAAGGTTTTATTTGAATGAATGCCTAATTTTGGTTCTTTAGGTGTTATGGGCTCTTATGGACATGAATTTGGTGGATCATTGACATGTTTACCTTGTTTGTAACTTGTATAAGATTCCAAAATTTGGATCGTGGGGAGTATGGGCCCTCACGGATCAGAAATTGGCACATTAACGTGTCTTTTCTATGTTTTCTGGGCTCCAGAGCAATTCTAAGCCTACTGCCTGGAAAAACCCAGAATACACGGTGTGTACTTTATGAATACACACCGTGTAGTTTTTCAATCGTGTCACTGGCTGTGGGGGTTGGGACATGGGGTTATGAAAAATCTTCCAAGAACACGTTGTGTACTGGTTCTGCACACTGTGTCATGTAATCCTTGGAGTCCGACCATGTAGTTAACAACACGGTCAGTGAATTCCCTTATTATACACGCCATGTCCACCTTGAACACGCCGTGTAGTCTGACCCAGGTACCCGGCCATGTCACGAACAACACTGGACTATGTCATACTTTCTCATACTTGTCGTGTCCACCTAGAACATTCCGTGTATGTTTCAGCCATGTGTCTTGCCTAGTATATAACCACATGGTATGTTGGGACTTCAGAGTACACGCTGTGTTCATCTAGAACATGCCGTGTTGTGTGACCTGGGTACACAGGTCGTGTCACTAACAACACGGGCCAGGTGAAGCTTGTTGAGTAAAAATCATGTCTACCTTGAACACACCATGTAGTGTTGTCTTAGGAGAGGCATGTGGCTTAAACATGTAGAAAGACTCAGGCAGGGGAAGAGGATTCAGGTACATGTTGTTTGTTAGGATAACACGCCGTTTGTTTGGGTTGTTACATGACCAGTTTTGGAAAAAGTACATGCCAATGTAAAAGAATTGAGGGAACACACTGTGCAGTCTTTATACACACCGTGTAACCATGAGTTGTAATTTTTGAATTCTTTCCTTCCCATGTTCCCTTCCTAAACTCCTAGTTTTCAGTCATTGTTAATGTTGGTCTAAGGTGTGTGTTTGACCTTATAGAGTCATGGCACCGAGATGTCCTTCGATTGCACACCAGTTGCCAGGCGGTGATCAGATGCCGGATATGGCTGATCAAGGACTTCCCGCAGTTCCTCCTATTGGGAAATCCTTGGAACCAATAGTTAAACCTGTTACAGGAGTCGATGCACAGTTTATGGAAGGCGTTTTGAGGATGATGCAAACCTTCTAGGGAGCACTGCCTCCTGCCTCGACTATGGCAGACTTGACGCGGGTTTTCCAGCAATAGCACCCTCTCTACTTCTTAGGGGAAGGAGGACCTCAGGCAGTATATTCATGGATAGAATCCATGATGATGAAATTTGAGCATCTTGATACACCTCCAGAGAGGCGGGTCAAGATCTCTACCTACATTCTATGAGACTCTACCAGGTGGTGGTGGGATGTGATCTCACATGCGGGTTACCGGTACGTTATGGGGTGGGAGGAGTTTCAGTGCATCTTTTACGACTACTTCTATCTAGAGACACTGAAAGCCGACCGAGCCTAGGAGTTCATGAACCTAGAGTAGGGTACTCTTTCTGTCATGGAGTATTACTCTCGTTTCACTGAGATTCAGCATTTCACACCCCTCTATTGTGGATATGGTTTGTTCTTGGCAAGGAAGATTGAGGATGGTCTAAGATGGGAGATCCTTTCATAGGTGAATATATTCAGGATGAATTCCATCGCATCCATCATCAACGAGGCACTGATTACATATCGCAACCTGAGTGATTCTAATGCTGAGAGCCAGGGAGGTTCCTCTCCCAGAGTTTTTGCTTCACCATATGATAGTAGGATGCACCATAGAGAGTCTACGCACAGTGATCAGAGACAACGAGACACATATTTAGGTAGCCAGGTGGTATTCTACCAGTGTGGAAGGACTGGGAATATGAGGCCACAGTTTCAGAGAGACCCAGTGGAGAGCCAATCATGCGGGAAGATGGGTCACCTTCAGTGCTTCTGTCAAGTTTTCTTACCAGCAGCTGGTGACAGCGGTTCATCCATGACTCCTTGTTCAGGAGCAGGGCCACAAGTTTCTCACCAGTCTAGGACCTGGTGTTCTTCCAGCTGTTTGGTCCAAGGTGTAGGTTGAGGCCGTGTTGGTCAGTCACTAGTTATACAGTGACATTAGGGTGGATCAGCTCAAAGCGGTTAGGTAGGGTCACATAGCCATGGTACAGGTCATGCTTTTGCGGTGGAGCATACACAGAAAAAGTAGGATCTCGAACCCTCTAAAGTTCAAGGTACAATCTTAGTAGCCTCAGTTTTATCTTCTTCTCTTTTCGATACAGGGGCTTCCCATAGTTTTATCTCTATTGCTGTTATGGAGAGCCTTGGGATCTGTATTTTTTCTTCTGCTGATACCTTTACACTGGACACACCGTTGGGGACTAAGAAGACTATTGTACGTCAGTGCAAAGAGTTTCCTCTAGAGGTGGATGGGAATCACTTTATATGGGATATCTATATCCTAGAGATGATAGGATATGATGTCATTCTTGGAATGGACTTGCTAGTTCCCTTCCAGGAAGTCATCGACTGTTATCACCGTAGAGTCAGTTTCATATCACCAGAGGGTGGATCTCTTCTTAATAAGGGAGAGTGGGATGTCTAGGTGAGTAGAGAATGTCCAGAGCATCATGTGTTGGAATCTGTTACAACCCTAATTGTAATTATTTATCTGGATGATCAAGGGACATCACAGTTAAACTTTCCTCCATAGGTGGATCATTTTAGGGATTTCTTTTTAGAGGACTTTTCAGGTTTTCCTCTAGAGTGTGAGGTAGATTTTTCTACTGAGCTTGTGCCAGGAGAGGCAGCAGTGTCCATTCCTCCATATAGGATGGCTACACCTGAGCTACAAGAGCTCAAGAAGAAGTTGGAGGAGTTACAAGAAAAGGGTTTCATCTGACCCGGTAATTCTCCTTGGGGTTCGCCTGTCCTGTTTGTGGAGAAGGAAGACAACACCCGTAGGCTTTGTGTGGATTATCGGAAGATTTACCAGTTGATGGTCAAGAACCGATATCCCTTGCCTAGGATTGATGACCTATTTGATCAGCTTAGAGGATCTCGGGTGTTCTTGAAGACCGAATTGAGGTCATGTTATCACCAGTTGCGCGTTAGACCATTAAATATACCTCTTATAGTCATCATGAGAAGGTATGGTCTACATGAGTATATGGTTATGCCGTTCAGTTTCATGAGTATATGGTTATTCCATTCATGAAAAAATGAACTGAGTGTTTTATCCATACTTAGACTCTTTCATGGTGGTCTTCATGGATGATATATTGGTGTACTCTCACACTCGACACGACCATGCTACCCATCTTGAGATCATTTAGAGTGCATTGAGAGAGAATATGTTATATGATAAGCTCTCAAAGATCCACTTTTGGACGGATCAGATTCACTTTTTGGGTTACATTATCTCAGAGATAGGAGTATCAGTAGACCTATAGAAAGTGGGGGAATTAGTTTTATAGGAGCAGCCAATGAACATCTCTGAGGTATGAAGTTTCCTAGTGCTGACTGGGTATTACAAGTGCTTCATACTGGACTTTTCACACCTAGAAGCACTACTGACATGTCTAACCAAGAATGTTGTGATGTTCTTATGGTCAAATTCTTGTGAGTCAGCCTTTCAAGAGCTGAAATGGAGGTTGTCTTCAACACCAATACTAGTCTTGCCAGATCCAGGAAAGAGAATAACTGTATACTGTGACGCTTTAGGTATCATGCTAGGAGCTTTGCATTTGTAAGGAGATTGGGTCACTATGTATGGGTCTCGATAGTTGAGAGGCCACATGAGAGGAATTACCTGACGCATGATCTAGAGTTGGCAGTTGTTTTACATGACTTACGTTGTTGGATACATTATCTGTTGGGAGAGCATTTTGTGGTTTTAACTGACCACATGAGTCTCAAGTACATCTTCACTCAGCATGATCTGAATCTGAGACAGCACAGGTTGGTCGAGTATCTTCAGTCCTTTGACTTTGATCTTGCCTATAAACCTAGGAAATGCAACGTAGTGGTTGACGCGTTGAGAAAGAGAACTCAGATATAGGTAGTTCTGGAGGCCAGTAGGGTGTGTCAACTTATGGATCTGTTATCTGAGATGGATTTGGAGGTGCACGATAGTCAGGGGAAGACTTTTCTCTCTTCTATAGATGTTACCTCTACACATCTTGGTCGGGTATGAATGAGGTAGCTACCAGATTCTGAAGGCCTAGTCCTATGGGAATGTGTGTCAAGAGAGGACCATATTCTTGAATAGACAGTATGCGAGGATGAGATCATCCTTTTATAGGGACGCATATGGGTACCAACAGACATACGCGAGGAGCTGATGCAGAACCTTCATTCCTCGATTTGGGCAGTTCATCCTGGTGTCACTAGGATGTATCGTGATCTACACCATTAGTATTTGGATTCTAGGTATGAAGAGTTATGTTGCTAGTTTTTTCATGACGTGTTCCACTTGTCAGAAGGTGAATGAGGAACATCAGCGACCAGCAGGTCTTTTAAAGTAGTTACCCATTCCTGAGTGGAAGAGGAATGACGTCGCGATGGACTTCATGTCCAGTTTTATGAGATCCCCTCAAGGGAATGACGTAGTATAAATTGTCACTGATAGAATCATGAAGGTTTCTCACTTATTTCATATCAAGGATACCTTCAGTGTTGATGAGCTTGGATGGTTGTACATACGAGAGATTTTACGTCTACAGGAAGTTCCACACTCCATTGTATCAGACTGGGATGCACGTTTTACATGTCAGGTCAGGCAGGGGCTTCATAATTCTTCGGGTACATAGGTACATTAGAGTACAACATACCATCCCCATACATATGGCCAATCCATGTGTAAGATTAAGGTGCTTGAGGACATGCATCGAGCATGGATTCTGAATTTTGGACGTTCTTGGGAGAAGCATATACCTATTGTAGATTATGACTACAAAAACCATTTTCAGGTGACTATTCAGATGGAACCTTATGAGGCTTTGTACGGTAGGCCATGTCAATCACCTTTATGCTGGTTGGAGGCAGGAGAGGTAGCTCTGTTGGGAACTCTTCTTGTTCAGGAGACATTAGAGTAGATAGAGTTGATTCAGAAGAGGATGAATACAACACAGTCTCGACAGAAGTCTTATGCTGACCCTTGGAGACGACCTCTAGAGTTTGAGGTCGGGGATCAGTATTTTCTGCATGTCGCACCGAGGTTGGGACACAAGAGGATTCAGAGAAAGTGTAATCTTTCATCGAGGTACGTTGGGCCGTTTGGGGTATTAGAGAGAGTTGGTCCAGTTGCCGATCGATTGTAGTTATCTCAGAGGTACTGGGCTATGCATGAATTCCTCAATGTTTCTCACCTCCGACGTTACATTTCAGAACCTTCTCATGTATTTTAACCCGAGGAGGTTGAGATCAAAGCAGATGCATCATTTGAGAAGCATCCTATCTGGATTGTCGATCGTAGTACAATGGCTCTCCGTGGCCGGTTTGTTCCTATGGTATGGGTTCTATGGCAGCACAGAAAAGTAAAGGATGAGACTTGGGAGAGGGAGACTGATGTATGATCATAGTGGATGGATTTCTTTGGGGTCTCTTCTTCTATGCCACGCTAGGGAAATTCTGGGACAAATTTCATTAATGGGGGAAGTTTGTAAGAACCCGAACCATCTTTTCAGGTACATTTTTCCTTTTTCTAGAGTTTTTGAGAAAAGAGGAGTTTCTAGAAATTTTTGAAGTACACGCCGTGTTCTTCATTGCTGCACCAAGCCGTGTGCTGGCCATGTCATTACCACACACACGACCTTATAGAGGTGACATGGAGGCCGGCTAAAGCAGAGTATGGAAAATCCTTGTACATGTTGTGTACTCTAAAGGTACATGCTGTGTACTTTGTTTTTATTAAATGGACTTGGGTCACGTCTAATCGCCAAAACATGCTTCTTCTGTAGCTTCTTCGACCGAGAGCATCCCTTATGGATAAAAACCTCCTATGAGCCTCTAAGCCTCAGTCTGTTCTTCGAATCGTCCACCATTAATTGTGTTGGGACCGTAGCGGTAAGCTCTTCCTTCTCCTAGATCTTTGTTTTCCAATTCCTCATATTTATCAAGTTATCGTGGGTTTCTCATTTTGGATGTTTTCATTGATCTAATAAATTTCAAGGAAATTCAAGCTTGAAGGTTCGATTATATCAATATCCTAACATCGAGGTAGGTGGTTTGTGCCTTTCTGTAAAAATTCATTGAGTATTTGTGCAAATTCCAATTATACCCTTAAACATGGTATTGTGTGTTTCCAGTTTTTCCCTTGTTGTTTTAATGATTTCCTTATATGTCTGAGTAGAGGTTATTTTTTGGGAATAGGGCAATTTACTGTGCTTTGGATATTTTCCCATGCATGTTTTTCTGGTTATGACTGTTTGTTCTAGTTTTTCCTATTAGGCTATTGCCAGTTCCATGCCTACTTTTAGGATGGTGTGACTGTTGTTCTTCCATACTGTTATGCTGTATAATGTATTCCATGTATTTCTTGAGGTTACTTTGGCCGTTACATGATGCGATACTTCTGGACTTTTCATTGGGCTATGAGAACCTAGTGTAATAGACCATTGGGAGAATGGACGTAAGGACTTCTCTAGAGTGTCATTATAATACGATGAGAGACCACAGGGGGAATTGACATAGAGTGCTTCCTCAGAGTGTCTGTAGTTCCTTGACGTGGGCCATAGGGGGAATGAGATGTTGAGTGATTCCCCAGAGCACCTTTAGTATGATACAGGACTATAGGGGGAATTAACGGTGACTGCTTCCTCAAAGAGTCTATTCATTAGCTGAACTAGAGGGGTGAGACTATGTGTGCCTCCCAGAGGGTTGATAGTACTTTTAGGTTGAACCATATGGGTTAGGCTGTGAGAAATACACAGAGGGTTACCTGTTTGTTCTACATTATTGAGTGGATTCTTTCTTGTTTTTACATTATATGATTGAGGCTGTGGATTGTTTGTTTCTATGTATTTTTCCTGCTTACTGTTTTCGATACTTTTACCTACCATATATTCACTGACTGTTAGGAACAGATCATCGGGTGGTTTCCTACTAGAATTTAGTCTCACACCCTGTGTGGGTCATGATTTTGCACCTAAACATATTATATTGCTGCATGTATAGATAAGGGAAGGTTCCCTTCTACTTCATGTTCTTGATTGCATTGGAGCTGGAGAGCATGGGACCAAGTTGGGGCTTGCGATGCTGAGGAGTTTTTTATCATTTTTCCTTTTGTACTTGGGTTTAGTACTATATTTCAGCATTGTGACTTGTTTGGATACTTTCCTAGACACATTTTTATCATGCATCATATATATATTCTGGTCCAGTGGTGTATTTATCAGTCTTCCACTATGTACTATTGTGGGATATTTACTGCTTCTGCTATTGTATATTTGGTTCTCTTCCACTGTGTTACTCTGCCAATGAAGTCATAGTTTCCCCATTATCACAGCCAAGGCCCCAACCCCTAATCGGCAGCCTCTGGCATTCGGGGAAATGCGCTTGAGGCTATGTTACCAACCGGGTACAGGGCGCCTTTGGGTGGCTTCTGGAACCAGGATGTTCGAATAATAATAGTAATTTTAATAGAAAAAAAATTATATTGGATTACTAGATTAATAAATAATTTATATTAGATTGAAATTGAAAAAGATAAAGAATAAATATAAACATACATTGATTTAATCAGTCCCTACCAAAATGAATTCCTCCATAATGAAGGATCTTATCCCCATTCTTGAGACATTGTTATAAGAATCATTGAATATTATATTTTTAGATATAATTTTGGAATTTATTATTTAATAAACATATGAAAATGGGTGGTTTTGTTAGTTATGGGTGATTTAAATTGATATATGATTTTGAGTGGAATATTTTTAATTTCTCATTCCTAAATGGTTAAGGGAGATCATTTTTACATGAAATGTTTCCCAAAATTATGTATATCCAATTATTCGTGATTTTAAGTACATTATAATATTAATATTTATTTTTATAAGTTTAATACATTCCTTTAAGAATCTACTACATTTCAATATTTTCATAGTTTACTGATTCTATTCGTTGTTCATCCATTTAACTTTTTATTTTTTACCGAAAATGAAATTGTCCCTCTTACCAAATTTTAATTCCCTCATTTGAAAAATGAAATAAATTTTATCAAATTCAATATTTATATATTTTAAATTTAATTTCTATATAAAAATAAATAAAACATTATAAAAACATTTATTTGATTAATGACAATTACTTATGTATTGTTTAATTATATTTTCCTTATTAGAAACCCTTATTTATTTAATAGATGTTAATTTTTTATACAACCTTAACATATGATTATTAATAATCTATTCACATATATAATAGGCGTTATATAACTATTATAAGATTTTTAATATACCCATTTTTTATTTTCATTTCTAAATATCGTATATATTCCGAACAATCATATCATTCATTTTCACTCTTATATATACCCTTTAATACTACATTAAAACATAGTCCAATTAATCATTTATTTCCTTATGAAATTTTATATTATATTTCAGATATTTTTTCTTATTTCCTTCATTACAAATCTATTTATGATCTTTGAGGTAACCTATGATGATGGAGATTTTAATTTCATAACATTCTTATTTACTTATGGTTTTATTACTCTGAATATTGATTATATTGATTCATAATCCTTTTTAATTATTTATTCAGGTTCATTATGTTGTATTATTTTTCCCTTCTAAAATATATTATTGTTAATTTTTCTCTGTTTTGTGTAAAAGACAAGTTATTCAATGTTTTGATAAAACAAATAGTTGTTGTTATAATTATCTATAGAAAATCCACTTGGAATACATCATCTATCCCAATAAGGACTCTATAGGCCATTCTCAATTTATTCCACAATATATTACCACTTTGTTCTCTAATTTATGTAACTAATAGTCATTCAAAATAGTGTAATAGTCAATGATCCACTCCAAATTCACCAAATCATGAATATCATGATTAAATAACATTAAAAAAGCATTTCCATAGTCTATTCCGTAACTCTGGACTCACTCAACTCTTTGATTGAATTATCATACCTAGAACCTAAGGAAAATACATAAAAATTGCATATAAACCAATGTAATTTGATAAAATATAATGAAAACCACCCATTTTGTGTTCACAAGAGTTAACTCATCTAATATCATGTCTTGCATTATAACTAAAAAATGTAACTCAAGACATTATAATAATTGGTTCTGAATATATTTTATTCCAAAATAGTGGTAAACATAATAAAAAAGTGATAGATATCCAAGTGATTATCTAAGAATTATAGGGAGGAACCTCCTATATAAGATAAAACTTTATTCAGGTAAAATAAAAAACATTAAGAGATATTTGAAGAGAAGATTGAGACTGAGACATTAAGGATAATGGGTGTGGGACTCATGCTGATAAGAGAGGATACTTGTTATTATTTTTATAAAATCATATTATAACTTAAAAAAACATCCCCATAAAAATGGGTTTTATATTTATATTGATGTCACTCGGGGGAAGATATTTTATTTGATGTTAATACATATATTTCAGGTGATAAAAATTTTTTTGGATTGTTTATAGATATTTTTAGGTGTGTTTGAGAAGTTTTGAGTTTTTCTGATAAAATCCGGAATTTTTCCTGAGAATTTGTTTTATTATGGACAAGTACATATAAGGATTAAGATAGGTGGAATAGAAAATATAAAAAATTATAACATATTATATAATGTATTAGATTTTTGGTTCATATATAATATGTTTAGTTTAAATGTAATATGTTAGATTGACTTAGAAATGGAATGTTGACAATGAAAAATCAATTACATTAAATGTACAATGATTCATTTTAATGAATTAGATTATGGGGTTTCACGAATGCGATATGTAAAAAAATTGTACATATTAAAAAAATAGTTGAAAATGGTGAGATTTAGTGAATAATTTAAAAAAAATAAAACTAAATAGTTCTATAATTATATTCATTAAATTAATAACTTTATGATTCTAAATGGTTGTGATTCTAGTCATAAATTAAATACAAGATTAAGTCACTTATAGAATTGTGATTTAGTTTCACTTGTATGGTTTTATCACGCTACAATTCAGGATTGAGGAAGATCTATACAGATATATTTACACTGCAACATAAGGTTTCCTATTGAAAGTATTATGAATAATAGAAGATTCACAATTTGGTTATGCCAATAAGTAAGGGGTATCATCATGAGGACCTGTGTGGAAGAACATTCATGATATCATGGACTATATTAATAAAATTGGATTTTATGGGAGATCCTAACAATAATTATTAATGTATCATTGAGAATAAAATCATGAATTACTTTGAAGATTGAACAAATTTATATTTGACCATTATTTAAATGAGAAGAAAAACTAATTTTAATTAATGAAGAGATGATATTGTGACTATTCTATAAATATTTTTATATTAATAAATATAAATATGTTCAATTTTAATAAAAAAAATTAAATAAATGATGTGAAAAGGAATGAGTGTGGTTGTTGAAAAATATCATACAATGTGAAAGAGTTATAGAACTTACATATCATGGAATAAAAAATAAGAGTATCCAAGAAAATAAGAAGGAATAAATAACCACTAATTGTTGTTCAATTAATAAATATAAATATCACATATATTTTATCAATGTAACTCTTATACTCACATGGTATTTTTATAAATTTGTTTTTTATTTTTATAGTGAATTAGCGATTGCATAAAATTCAAGTTGGTGATAATAATTTTCCAAGAAAATGGACACAACCTAACATGAGTTTATTAATCATAATATAAGAAGTAAAATGGACACAAAGGGTAAAAGTCACAAAAACAGGAATATATCCATCCATCAAGTAGGTGAACCTCATTAAAAAATATGATGTGCTGCATTTTTATTTCTTCGTCAGTGTGGTAGTATGGGAGTAATGTATAATATTCTTAAGATCAATTTGGATTTGGATGAAAATATAATAATCCAAGATTCACGCGCCACCCTTAGTGTTTGTATCTTACTAAGATATCCTAATAATCAGTATCAAATAATATGCTCACTATTGGTTATATCCTTAGATAATTATCATGTATCATCACAACCTAGTGAATATAAAATCCTCACCAATATTTGGGGAAATATAAATATATATATAGAAGGAAGGAGTAATAAACAATATTTTATATCATGAAAATTATCTTCATGATTCAATCTATCGAGTCTTTTAAAATAGAAGAGAGACCTCAATTTATTCAATTAATGATAAGAAAATTTTCAAAATTAATTTATAGGTAATAAATGTCTTACTACATTCTCTATATTAGAGGTAACTTTAAAAATTATTTGGTGAAGAACGTCAAATGTGATTTGGGTTAAACTCTAGATAATTTATAAAAAAAAGATGATGAAAAAACTTTTCAACTTAGTAAACTATAGATTGAAGATGTTATAATGTATATGAATCAATTCATGAGTTTTTTGTCATATTTAATGCGACTTATTGTGTATTTTATGGATATGATGAAACTCTTGAATACTATATTATGGTGATGAAACTTATAAAAATCCTTCTAGATATGTTTAATAAAATATTATTTGTCCATGAATATAGATATCATTATTATTTCAGAATTGATGAAAATTGGAGAACTCGAACCAATTTTGATATGAGTAAAGGATTATCTTTCATGATAAAGGATAAAAAAGAAATGATTAATAAAATTGATTATTTAAATAATTTAAGGAAAATAATAATAATATTTAATTAGTTTAAAGGAAAATATGGATTAATCTTTTATCAATACTTCTTCCATTTAAATAATCTTAACACATGGGAAAAGAAAGTATATAAGAATTATTCCTTTTAAATGTTTTAATTTTTTAAATGATTTCAACTTTTCAAAAAATAGTTCCATGAAACATTGAGGATAATTAATGATTTTAAAGAATCACTTTAGGTCACTAATAATCAAATAACTCAATTAGAATGACAAAATAAAATTAATGAATAAAATAACTCCAAAGGTTCTCAAAATGAATTGTATTTATGTTGAAGATGGTAAATATTATAGTGATGTAAGTAATGATTTTATAATATTATAAGGATTGATTCTCAATGTGTAATCATGGATCTAGAAGAATAATAATGTGATCCATTAGGAAATGAATCACATGAAAAAATATTTTTTTCTTTACAATAATGCCAAATAAATAAATAATAAACAATGATAATTAAAATAAAAAATCTATAAATGGAAATGAAAATATTGTGATATGGTGACTCTCAGTGGAGAATTAATTTCAATAAAAAATCATATATTTTTTAGAACGATTATCTATTCAATGAAATTGAAGGTATAATTTTTTTTATTTAGAATGAAAAATTACTTTAGCACATTACTTCTAATATAATCTTAAAGGATAAGAATGTTGATAAACTGAATAAGAAGATAGTTGAAGATGAGAATAAAATTTTGAAAATTAAATGTGACTGAGATAATACTGATGATGGAAAATGTGAGTTTTCTAAGAAAATAATTCAAGGACTATAATTATTTTAAAATAATAATCACATGTTGAAAAATATAATACTTGAGTTTCACATCAAATGAAATTCATTTTTTAGAGGAATTCAATTGAAAAAATAACAATTTACAAAGGAAACTAAGGAAAATTCAAAATCATCATAGATCCAAAAGTTAAAGGACTCGTGAACCGTTAATATTTTTATATGAGGGGTCCATGAGATAATTTCACAAAGGGATTTTGTGAGACAAAAAACATAGGAAAGAAAACATACATACAAAAACCTAATTAGATGTAATATTTCATTAACAGAAAGTGGTTCTAAGGAAACTAGATGTTTGGTGGTGTGTTTTTATATAAGTTAAAAAATTATTGGTATAATATTTCATTACATGTTCCAAAAAGTGAGAATGAATCAATAGGGGTACAATACAAATTATGGTAGGATGTTTATGAAATTAACCATAACCTATGAAGAATATAGATATAGGGAACAACATTTAGAAGATTTATACAGTTAGTAGAATATGTTTTCAATAAGGGAACCATTTATAAAAATATATCACATTCATTACATCCCAACATAATGTTTTAAAAAATAACCAATATTTATAAAATAAATAATTTGTAGAAACATGTAAATTCAGTTAAAGACTCTTTTTAAAATAGAATGTTTGAGTAGCCATGGATTATGGATATTAGTTATTCTTCCCACATGGTGGCTTAATTTATAGTATATAAAACATTGTAATTTATGATAAAGGATCCATCCCTTTATAATGTTATTTCTTAATAAAAACAGTGGATATGGGAAACATATTGGATAAAACTAGATAAGTGACAAAAAAGTCTTTGTTTTTGAGGGTATAAACCCCAAATATTATATGTATCACAAATTTATGATGATATAAATTATTTTATCAACATGAAAAATGTTTTTTAGTAGATTTTAAAAAAGGTTTATTTTGAAATAAAAATTCTTAAGAACCCTAGGTAACCTATTTCAAGTAATTCATTCTAGGACAAGGTTCAATTTGATCCATGGATCAAAAATTTTGATAGAGATTTGAAGGACTATCCACCTAGGGAAAAATAAATATTAATTTACTTATTAGAGAAGATGTTTTGATAAATACCTTTAATCTAAATGAATAAAGAATTACTATTTGTAATAATATTTATAAAATGAACATGTTTAACAACAGTCACGAAGGGGGTGATTTCTAAACTATAAAACCATTAGAGATTTTCCATTTTGATGTTTGTGGACCAATATAATTGAATTCAACAAGTTTTGGGAATAAATTTAACACTTTTAATGATTAATTCAAAATAATGACATGTATTTTGTTCATGAAACACAATTCAAAAGCTATAGAACAATTCAAAATATTCAGATGATTAGAAAAAAACAAATATACATGTCCTAGAAGTGGTGGATATGATATAATTATACCATGTATTCCAATATAAAAATTTCTAAGTATTTGGATAAACATTTTTTATATATGAGGATTGTTTTCCATACACTCCTCCATAAAATGAAGTTACTAATAGAAAAAATTGAATCCTGGTTGGGGTGTCTTGAACAAATTTATCTAATGATAACATCATAAGGTACATATTGTTATAAGCCATTAATAATAGTAGAATAATACACTACCGATTCCTATTAAAGAAAAAGCTCTGATATAACAATCTATCTGATTTAGTTTTAGAGAAATTCCAATTTTAAATAATTTAAGGTAATTTAGAGCCTTATATCGATGAAGGATAAAGACAAAAATTGAGGAGAACTTTATAAAAATGATGAAGATAGAGAAATCATTGGATACACAGGAAATGGAGTTTTATATATCAATTACAATGGGAAAACAGGAAATATTTTTGACTTTGATAATATAAAATAATTTTAAAGTGAATAAAGGATCAATTGTACTACCATAGTAGATGATGTGGATATGATTTTTTAATGAAAACAAATTGTGAAAACTAATGAAAACAAAAATATTTATATAGAATACATACATTCTTCTTACACTAGTAATTATATTGATAATGTAAATAGCACTAGAATATATTCATCATCAAGGAATCATGTTAATGTTAAGGATATTATTTGATACTAAAATTGAAATCTTCAAACAATGAGGAAGACCATGTAAACTAGTAACACCAGTACTCAATCAAAAATTAATCATCCAATAGGTGAAGATGCATTTGATAATAATAATGGATATAGGTTATAAATGAAAAACATGATCAAATAAAAAATAATAAAACATGGCAACTTGTTAGTATTTTAATAGATAAAAAAGTTGTTGGTGTAAATAGATATATATTAATAAGATGAATGATATTTATGATGTGTCTGGAAACAAGGTCACATTGGTATGTGAGGGTAATTTAAAAATTGAAGTGCTGACATTGATAAAAACATACTCAAATTTTCACACTTGAATCTATATGTTTTTTCACTTCCATTTCAAGTAAATATTTATTTATTGTTTTTCAAATTGACCTTAAATCATCACTTTTGAATGAAAAACTATGTCAAAATGTTTATATAGAAAACCAATGGGTTATTGTAAGATCTTGGACCATTCTTGCAGTATATTTTTTATTATGTTTTAGTTTAAGTACTTTTTGGTCAAATAATTGTTACCAAGGTTCATGTAAAGGTTTGGAGGTGTTTTGTGGGTTCTTGAAATGAAAATTTTGGAAATTGGAGTTTCTAGTTATGTTTCACAGTTTGTGAACGGTTTGTGAAAACAGTGTAGATCGTCCCAAGTAACTATGCAGCCTTGCAAAGAGGCTTTCAAATATTTATGTAGGATCCAAATAGTGTATGTAAAAGCTCAATTATAAGAGGTGGTTAATTTTATGTTTAAAAAAAATTCATTTTTAACTCTATCGAAAACTATGTTTAACAAATTTAAACATGGTAAATTCAAAAGGCCTCTATAAGTTCTTATCTATGAAATAAAATTGATTAGGGTACAAAAATATGAATTTGGAAATGAAACTTAAGAATTTTTTTCTTAAAGAAAAAATCTACCTTAAATCGTATAGAATCATATTTATCAGAGAAAGTAAAGTAAAATAATTTATAATATTGTAATACTTTCTTCCTTTATAAAAATACAGCGAAAATAAAAACATGAAAGAAAAACAAGTAAAAAGTAAGAAAAATTTTCATCCAAATAGTACGAAATCAAAAAAATTGGATTAAGATCAAATGATTTATACATTAAATAAATTCTTTCTTACCCACACCAAGGTAATCCCTAAATAGGAATATTGGAATTTGTCTTGCTATCTCTGCAAGCCCTCTATCATTAAGGTAGTCGACACTATTGTCTTCCTATCCTCGAAATCCCTCGATTGTACTCAACAAAAATCATTGTAACATTCCAAGTATGTAAAGAATTATGTATTTTCATATCTTTGTCTATTTTTTAATTATATATTGTTTTAAAGGATTAAAATGACAACAAATCCAATCTTAAGCATTGAATGCTCTAATATTTTTAAAAGATTGTTTTACAGCCTTTTGATGGCGAACCATTTTTAAATCTATCTTTTGACAATTCTTTAAGCTCCATTTTTCAAAATAAACTTATTATTTAGTATTGGTACATTTAAATTTACTTTGGAAAATTTTTTGGTATTTTTCTAACAATGTTCATTTTTTTAATGAATAGTGAAAAATACTGCATTTTACTTCAATAATGCTTTTTCATATAATTTAATTATATGGATAGATTATTTTTTAGTTGGTTCTAAAGTATAAATATAATTTATTTTTACCGTTTAATACAACGGTGGTCATTGGAATTAATTTCACATTGAAATTGGAGATAAACAATCATCAAACATTTATATATACTGTTTCTAAAAAACCTGCTATTTGTTTTGATAACGGGAATTATTTTTAAATTAATTAATAAAATTTCTATGTTTGTTATTTGGTAAAATGGATTCTATTTTTGGAATCAGAAGGTCCAAATTATGTAATTAATACTCTTTGTTTTGGACATTATGAATAGTAACAATGGTAATTATCATTAATTATCATGATTAATTAGTAATCGGGTTTTTTAAAGGTAATAAAATAATATCATAATAATAAAAAATGACCCCAACATGTGTCTTAATGCTACTGGTTGTGTCATTTCCGACCATGGGATTCCTTGTGCCAACTTAGGGACTCCATGGAATCACTTTTGGGTGATAATGACACTTTATCATTTTATTTTTAATGAAAGGAGAATATCACGAAAGTATGTATCACCCAAGTAAAAAAAATTAGTTTTGTTTGTGTAAATGATCTCTTAGACTATAAATATTAATTATAAATATAAAAATATGTCCTAAATCATGGTATTTTTTTATAATTTTTAGACAATAAATTAATTTATTTATTTATGACACCATGATGATGCAGCTATTACCTCATTAATGGACAATTTAAATAAAATAAAAATATAATGAAAAATCTAGGACTCAAACTTGTCAAAAACCTATTGTGTGGGTGTATTTCGAAACCTTATCACCTTATCCTCAATAAATAATATTTTGGGACCTCTAAAATCCGAAATTCATTATATAATAATGTAACATTTCTTGACTTTCCAAGAGTGCCCCTCCTCCCTCTTATAAAAGGCCCCCACCTCTACCACCTTACCCACACCTCTCAAGCCATTGGCTCAGCCAATATATGCTCATTTTATCTCTCCACATCCCTCTCTTCATCCTAGAAACCTTACCTTAGGCAGTAGTCTCTTCAAGAAACCCTTTTTTGTTCAAACCGAGAGGAGTTACCCGATTTAAAGGTAATGTCTTCACTTGTGTTCTTTTGTTTTATTTTTCTTCTTCAACCATATAATTTCATATTATTACATTATTTTGTAATAAATACTGTATCTTAAATATACTAGGATGTTTTTATGAGAAGGATTTGATTTACACTTACAAAAACCTCCGTCTAATGGTTAAATGAACATACTATTTCTGTAGTTGGCGAATTTCTGCCTCACAAAACGATGATTGTTCAATATTATTTTAACAAAATTCATGGTGGACATTAAGATGTGACACTATTTATATATGATATATATTATGTCTATGTTTTCCTTATGATTCTGTATTTTTCATTTATGGAATACATTATGGTTTCTATTATGGGTAAATGCGATATCTTCATTTTAGGAAGTGCGGACTACCGCCCCATCAAAGTTATTTGATCCGTCAATGCCATATGTAGGATGTATAAAGGATGGAGTTAGTTATAATATATATAATATCATACTGGAATTATAATATACCTTTATATCATTATTATTGCACTCCATTAAATATGAAATAGAAATGAAAGTAGTGTTCATGCGTACGTACGTCTTACCATCTCAATGAACGATGCATTTCATTTATTTCCTCTAAATGTTATGTAATATTATAAATGCATGTATATAATGTATATATATGATATATATGATATCTACATCATGAATATAATTCTTAATATAATTGATATTTTACCACAAGAACAACTTGTAATTATAAGAAGTTTATTTTTGGCTCAAGTACCAAATATCGACAAAACGACCTTTTTAACATAAGTAATTACATAATGTTCATAAAATTGTAATAAGTGATATAAAAGGAATAATGAACTTGAAAAATGATCTTAAGAAAGTATAAATTAACTCTATTTTATTATTCAGGAGATTAAAGAACAATCGAGTCAAGTCAAACATGAGGTATGGGACTTCGTCTCAATCTCTTTTCATTGAGGCATATTTTGTTTTATACAGGACTTTCATTTATACAGTTTATAAAACCATTTGAATTTAACTTTTATTCAAAAGGAATCTTTTTTACGAAGCGTTTTACTAAATGACATAAAGGAATGTTTTGTATTATGTATGTGGTGACAACAACTTCTCCACCACCGTGACCATTATTTGAATTTCGGCTTCCTCAATAAGCCATAACATTTTTTAAAATAAAAAAAATAAATACCATGTATTAATTTTCTTTTATTTTGTTATTTAAAATGGTTTTGATAATGTTTTAATTATATAAATATGTTTTTGATATCTTGTGATTAAAATGTGGAAATCTTATGTTTCATTTATGCATGTTTTATGTGATACGATTATGTTATGGTTCCTGGGCATTGTTTATGAAGATGGATGGATCCATGATAATCTATGGGTGGGTGAGACCATGATATCTCTCCAATGAATTGGGTAACGCGAAGGAGTTAAACGCTAAGGTTTCTCCGAAATGATTTTGGGAATATACTATGATGGGTATTCCAAACGTAACCATGAGGGTTACTCCCTACGTAAGAATGTTATGAATCCCTCAAGTTACCTTTATTTCTTATTTTTTCTATGAGTTATTCATAAATCTTATGAATTAATGAGGTATGAAAATGTGCGTATGTTATATGACTAAAGTGTGATTTCATGAATTCTTATGTATACATGGACTAATGTTTTCATTCCATACTTTCATATCCCTTACTGAGATTTTTATACTCATCCCATGTTTTTGAAATGTTTTTCACAGGTCAAGGGATAAATAAATTATGTGATGATAGTGTTGAGGAAGTGTCGTGAAAGAATCCATGTTTTATTTTTAATATGTCTTCTTTGATGGGAAAAAATGAGTACTATCTTTTATGTAACCACCTTGTTTAAATATTGAATGTAATGAATAATTTATGATCTAATTCTCTAAAACACTAAACCTAAAAAGTTCCTCAATGTGTATTCTTGAAAAAACTCAATATTAAGTAATTTTTAAGTCTGGGGCCTTATAGTTGGTATCAGAGGTTAGTTTAGAAAACTTTAGGAGTTAGAATTATATTAAATAATTATCCAAAAATATTTTTTTAATGTTCAAATTGAAATTATATAGAATTTGAAGATTACCATGATGCTTCATATATGACATATTTTTTCAGAATGGTTTTCCATAGAGGAAACATGGAAGCAGTTCTATGAAGGCATACAGAAGGAAATGAACTTACGAATCAGCATCCTATGATGGTCAGAATTGGAACTGAACTATTTGTTGGAGTAATGGAACAGTTGACTCAGGTGATAAATGGTGGTGGTATCCATGCACGAGATCAGTCAGATCAACCGCAGAGGAACATGTCAATGGTGGAACATTTTGTGAGGAAACATCCCCCATCATTCAGAGGAACATCTGTGTAACACCCCAGGTAAATAAAGAATATAACATTTCATATTTATCTATATTTGTGAATAAAATATTGAAATGACTTTAAAGGGGAAGCTATGCTCGATGGCGTACCCAACACGCAACAACGAGTTTCTTGGGAATCTTACGTTGCACTCTAATAATAAAATAATGGTAGTTAATATGTAGCCGTTGTATTGGCGGGAATGGATAGAAATAACTAAAATATGATTATATATGTTCTTAAATATTTTTACATTTATACAATAAAAGATAAAGGCTTAAAATACGGAAAGAATTCAATTTTTGGCGTATATGCCCTAGTTTTCACTAAAGGTTCACTTATCACCTTTTGATGGAGAACCATCATTAAATATAGTTTTTTTCACTCTTAAACATTCTTTTGGACCAAATAAAACTCTTATTAAGAATCGGGACATCAAAATTTACTTTGTGTAAATTTTTGGTATCTTTCTGATAAAGTTCATTTTTTTATGAATAGTGTAAAATGTTGTATTTTAATTCAAAACCACTTTTTAATCTAATTTATTTATATGATTATATTATATTTTGAATTGGTTTTAAAGTGAAATTAGAAAATATTTTTACCATTAAATCCAATAGTGGTCGTTGGAATCAATTTCACTTTGAAATCAGACTTAAACTAGTGTCAATCTTTTGATACTTATTGTTTCATAAAACATGCTATTTGTCATGACAACGGGAATTAATTATTAAATTAATTAATGTGGCTTATATGTTTTGAATTTTTTAAAAAGGACTTCATTTTTTAATTCAGAATATCAAATATATCTTAGGGTGAATTTTTGGTAATTTTCTGAAAAACTTCAATTTTTGATGAATAGTGAAACCACTAAGTGGTAATCAAGAAAACTGATTTTTCAGTTAAATGAAAGTTTACCACTAATGTGTATTGAATTTTGAAAATCCTACATACATGGTTGTCATTAAGAAGTAAAATGTGGTTCAATGAGATTAAAATAATTTTTTGGTGAATAGTAACTTATTAAGTTTTTAATCGCGATTAGTGGTAATTAATGTAGTTTAAGGTATAAATAATGCTTTAATGATATGAAATGACCTAGAAACATGTCCCAACCTTATTGGTTGTGTCATGGCCGACCAAGAAAAGCCATGGGTCAACTTGGGGACCCCATGGATCCACATTGGTTGGGAAATGACATAAATAACATTTTATTTAATGTAAAAGTAAAATTGACACAAACATGATATGTTTTACTAAAACAATTTTTAAGTGGGGTTATACAAGTCATATTTTTGATTATAAATATTAAATGGAAAGCTAAAAATATTTACTACATAATAGTATTTTTTTATAATTTTTAGACATTAAATATATTAAATTATTTATGACATAATAATGATGCAGCGATGATATCATTATTTGACAATTTAAATAAAATGGAAAGATAATATAAAATCTATGAACTAAACATGTAAAAAACTTATTGGATGAGTGTATTTCGAAGCCTTATCACCTTATCCACGAATTATATCAATGTGGGTCCTTTTAAAACCGAAACAAATTTTCAAATAAAGTAATATTTCTTTACTTTCAAAAAGTACCCCTCCTCTCCTCTTATAAAAGGCCCCCACCTCTACCTCATTTAACACACTTCTCAAGCCTTTGGCTCGGCCAACCCCTGCCCATTTACTCTATCCACATCCGTCTCCTCATCCTAGAGGACTCCCTTTGGGCATAATACTTTCAAAGGAAGCATTTAGGCTTAAATCAAAAGGAGTTACACTTTTAAAGGTAATTCATTCTCTCATGTTCATTTGTTTTATTTTTCTTCTCCAACCCCCTAAACTATTTTTATTTACTTCTTTTTTAACAACACCAGTATCCTCAATATACTAGGATGTTGTTATAAGATTTATTCGAGATACACTCTCACACAACTACATCAAATGGTTAAAGAACATACGGTTTCCGTGGATGGTGAAATTCTGCCTCCAGAAACGATGATTGTTCAATACTCATTTAACACCTTCAAAGGTGGCCATTATGATGTAACTATTTTTATATATGATATATAATATGTTTAAGTTTTATTTATTCTTCTGTATTTTTCATTTTTGTCTTACCTTTATGGCTTCCATTATGGGTATACGCGATATCTTCATTTAAGGAAGTGCGGACTACCGCCCCCCTCAAAGTTATTTGATTCGTTAAATACCATATGTGGGATGTATAAAGGATGGAAATATGATATTATATATGATATTATACTGGAATTATAATATACCTTTATATCATTATTATTCCATTCTATAAAATACGAAATAGAAATAAAAGTAGCGTTCATGCGTACGTACGGCTTACCGTCTCCATGAACGGTGCATTTCATTTCTTACCTCTAAATGATTATGTAATGTTATAAATGCATGCATGTACTGGATATATATGACATATATGATATCTACATAATGAATACAATTCTGGATATAATAAACATTTGGCCACACGAACAACATGTAATTGTAAGAAGACCACTTTCGACTTAAGAACCAAATATCTGCAAAACAAATATTATTAACCTAAATGATTACATAATGTTTGTGACATGGTAATAAGTGGTATAAAAGTAATAATGAACTTGAAAAAGGGTTCTTAAGTAATTAGAAATTAACTCAAGTTTATTATTCAGGAGATTAAAGAACGATCGAGTCAAGTCGGACCCGAGGTAAGGGATCCTACTCCTCTCTTTCTTTTTAAGTATACACTTTTATGTCATTCCTTTTAAAGATCATATTTCTTGTTATTGGGATGATATTTTATATTACATTTACTGTAATTTTTATGTTCATGTGATGAGAGACCCTATTCTATCTCATCAATCCATTTTGGGAGTTTTGAGTGGCGTCGTTAGGCTGCCGAACTTTCGTAAGAGATCTAACTCCTTTCTTTCTTTTTAAGTACTCTCCTTTATGTCACTTATTTTAATCTCCTATTTGTAATGTTGGGGGATGTTCTTTTATATTCCTCTTTCTGTACATTATATTGTAATGTGATGAGATACCCTATTTGATCTCATCAATCCATATTCGGATGTTTTATGTGGAGCCGTTAGGCTGCCGAGTTTTCGTGAGGGATTTTTCATCTCACTTTTATTCCCGTGAGATTTATTCTACATTTGCCACAAATTACATTGAGTGGTGTATGTACTGCCCATTATTCTACTCTTTGTGTAATATACATTCATTTATGAGTATTTAAATCAATGATCTATTGTCCTTCTTTCATGAGGTGTATGTTTTGAAAGATACCCAAGTCGGTAAGGGAACCTTTCACCCTCCTCTTTTTTTAAAAGACTTCTTTTGTTGGGTCTTTTAATTTACATATTGTTATGTTGGGATATGTTCTCATGTATCCTTATTGATGTAAATTTGATGTCCAAGTGATGAGATAAACTTTTTATCTCTCATCAACTCATTTTGATGTGATGCTGTTAGGCTGTCAAGGGAACTTTTTAACCCAATTTCGATTTCTTTGGGTTCAACATGTAGTCATTGAATATGTCATCCATTGAATATGTGTGAATGACCTTTTATTGTTTTACACTTAATATCCACTTATATTGGGTGAATTTATATTTGTCACACATATTTTGAGATTGATTTGTCCTTAATTTAAGGATACCTTCTTTATAAGGGATTTCATCACATTTGACATTTCTATTGAGGGTTCATTGTTGTTATGCACCAATTCACTCTTATATGGTGTATATACTGTCCTTTGGAGTATTATATCATGAATCCTTTTATTCTCATGATATTATAAAGTTCTGACTAAATGTTATTCCTCAATTATTGTATTCAAGTGTCTCTAATTTTGGTAAAACCCCTTTTACCAGAATATCGTTTTAAATGTTTTAATTATTTGTTCTTATTAATATCCATGTTTTCAAAATGGTTTTAAGGATATATTTATATGGATATTAATGGTTTAAAATGTTAAAAGCTTCAAGTTGGTATGGGACACTTTGATTCAAAAATCTCTTTATTAGATGTTTTAAATGGTTTTGGAAATGGTTTATTTTTGAATGGATTCATTATTTCAATATCCTAAAATGTTATATTGTGATTGAAATGTGGAAATGTTATGTTTCATTTATTCATGTTTATGTGATACGATTATGTTATGGTTCTTGGGAATTGTTATGAAGAACGGGTGGTTCCGTGATAAACTAAGGGTGGGTGAGCCCGATATAGCTCTCCAATGCACTGGGTAACGCGAAGGAGTGAAACGTTAAGGTTTCTCCGAAGAGATTTAGGGAATATACTGTGATGGGTATTCCAAACGTAACCAAGAGGGTTACTCCCTACGTAAGAATGTTATGAATTCCTCAAGTTACCTTTATGTCTTATGTTTTCTATGATTTATTCATGATTTGATATGCCTATGTTTCATGGGTAAAGTAAGTTTTCATTCTTATGTATATATGAACTCATGTTTCCTTTCCATATTTTTATAACCCTTACTGAGCTTTTTATGCTCATCCCAAGTTTTTGAAATGTTTTTCACAGGTCAAGGGAAAGGTACATGATGTGATGATAGTGTCAAGGATGTGTCAAGAAAGAATCCGTGTTTTATTTTAAATAGGTTTCCGTTGATGGGAAGAATGAATATTGTGTTTTATGTAACCACTTTGTTTAAATGTGGAATGTAATGAAAGTTTCATGATCTAATTCTCTAAAACTCTAAACCTGAAAAGATCCTCAATGTGTAATCTTGTAATAACTCAAGATTAAGTAAGGTTTAAGGCTGGGGCCTTATAGTTGGTATCAAAGGTCGGTTTAGATAACTTTAGAGGTTAGGGTATTCTTTAAGCATAATTGACAATTACCATAATGGTTAGGATTTCAGAAAGAGTCTTAGTTTTAGATAAAGTGAATGAGTAAGTATATCTTATTGTCTATCTTACTCATTAGTACATGATGGTTTTGTTGATATACTCACACTGACATTTCTATTTTTAGTGAATGGATCGATCTAGCAGGCACCAAAGAGACAACAGGTTTGAAGGAAACTGTGGTGGTTCTCTGATTAAGATACGAGATTAAATGAAGGATTCAATGAGGAAACTCGTGGTTGTTCTAAACCAAATATCAAGGAGTCATGATCAACCACTTCAACCTTGGTGAGTTCTCTAATGCATCAGGTACGAGATGGCCAATTCGATGTGTAAATTCAGGTAATAATTATTAAGGTAACCATTAGGGTTTATATGATACTTAATTTTTAGGTAATTATGGGTTACTCTATGATATGATAGAAAATGAAAGGAATGAGATAAACTAGAGGTTAAAATATGTTATGATTATTCTTGAAGATTTTATCTCATTTTGGTGAATGTTTCAAGAATTATATAGTTTTGGAAAAAGGACAACACGCAGACCGTGTGACATCCCGTCGCGTCGGACAAAGCTTCGGGAATCGAACCCACAACCAATGTGCGACTGGTATTTATCGCCTACCACTGGACTACGTGAAGTCCCTGGGTAGTTTGACTGATTCATTCTAGTTATATGATTTTATGAATTAAGAGTAAGTTGATTTTGGGTTATTTTTGAAAATGATTAACCTATCATGGAGGATATGTGATTAGGTTAATTACTTTTCAAAACGAGACTTTAGGAGCAACTGATATTGTTTGGAGATAAATGTTATGATTTATCTTGGAAGACTATGCGACTAAATCCTTCAAATATTTGGGTTTCAATCTTATATTGGTTTACTTTGAAGAATTTTATGGACAAATTGATTATAGAATGGTCCTCATTGAACTTTGGGTTTTGTTGGACAAATTTTGGAGATTAAGAATAGATTTTCTTTTTATAAAGGGTTATCCTTTTCTGGATTATCTGATCTTGTACTATCCTTTTTGGTCTTGGATTTGGTTAAAGTCTAAATACATGGGAAGTATATAGTTCTATTTTGTGGATTAGGTGATTCTCTAGAAGTTTATTATAGTACTCTTAATGTGAACAAGTCTTCCTAAATACTCGTCTTTTGGAGAAAATATGAGTTTGTGTAAGGAATATAATAAAGGGTGAAAGTCAATATTATAAGTGATTATGTTTCCTTATGAATAAATTCCTCAATAAAAAGTAACTTAAAACAAAAATTTTGTCTATTAACTTTTCCTACTGGGGAATCGAAGACCGTTTAACCCATCACAAGTTTGTGATTTTCTCGTGGTTAACTTTCTCCTAAACATGTTTTCTATCACTCTCCATTAGAACATGACCCTTTGTTTTTCCCTCCATGTCCATATTTTCATACTTGGAATCCTAGTATGGGTTAACTCGGGTGACCTTTGTACTTATCTTTCTTTATTTTAAAGTGTTTTTTTACCGACTTTTGTTCCGATGTGGGACTTTCAAGGATGTTTCCAAGCGCAATTTTAAAATTGCGAGGACGCAATTTCCAAAAGGGGGGGAAGGATGTAACACCCTAGGTAAATAAATAATATGACATTTCATATTTATCTATATTTGTGAATAAAATATTGAAATGAATTTAAAGGGGAAGCTATGCTCGATGGCGTACCAAACACGCAACAACGAGTTTCTTGGGAATCTTACGTTGCACTCTAATAATAAAATAATGGTAGTTAATATGTAGCCGTTGTATTTGCGGGAATGGATAGAAATAACTAAAATATGATTATATATGTTCTTAAATATTTTTACATTTATACAATAAAAGATAAAGGCATAAAATATAGAAAGATTTCAATTTTTGGCGTATATGCCCTAGTTTTCACTAAAGGTTCACTTATCACCTTTTGATGGAGAACCATCATTAAATATAGTTTTGTTCACTCTTAAACATTCTTTTGGACCAAATAAAACTCTTATTAAGAATCGGGACATCAAAATTTACTTTGTGTAAATTTTTGGTATCTTTCTGATAAAGTTCATTTTTTTTATGAATAGTGTAAAATGTTGTATTTTAATTCAAAACCACTTTTTAATCGAATTTATTTATATGATTAGATTATATTTTGAATTGGTTTTAAAGTGAAATTAGAAAATATTTTTACCATTAAATCCAATAGTGGTCGTTGGAATCAATTTCACTTTGAATTCAGACTTAAACTAGTGTCAATCTTTTGATACTTATTGTTTCATAAAACACGCTATTTGTCATGACAGCGGGAATTAATTATTAAATTAATTAATGTTACTTATATGTTTTGAATTTTGTAAAAAGGACTTCATTTTTGAATTCAGAATATCAAATATAGCTTAGGGTGAATTTTTGGTAATTTTCTGAAAAACTTCAATTTTTGATGAATAGTGAAACCACTAAGTGGTAATCAAGCAAACTGATTTTTCAGTTAAATGAAAGTTTACCACTAATGTGTATTGAATTTTGAAAATCCAACATACATGGTTGTCATTAAGAAGTAAAATGTTGTTCAATGAGATTAAAATAATTTTTTGGTGAATAGTAACTTATTAAGTTTTTAATCGCGATTAGTGGTAATTAGTGTAGTTTAAGGTATAAATAATGCTTTAATGATATGAAATGACCTAGACACATGTCCCAACCTTATTGGTTGTGTCATGGCCGACCAAGACAAGCCATGGGTCAACTTGGGGACCCCATGGATCAACTTTGGTTTGGAAATTACATAAATAACATTTTATTTAATGTAAAAGTTAAATTGACACAAACATGATATGTTTTACTAAAACAATTTTTAAGTGGGGTTATACAAGTCATCTTTTTGATTATAAATATTCAATAAAAAGCGAAAAATATTTCCTACATAATATTATTTTTTTTAAAATTTTTATACATTAAATAAATTAAATTATTTATGACATAATAATGATGCAGTGATGATATCATTATTTGACGATTTAAATAAAATGGAAAGATAATATAAACTCTATGAACTACACATGTACAAAACTTATTGGATGAGTGGATTTCAAAGACTTATCACCTTATCCACGAATTATATCAATGTGGGACCTTTTAAAACCGAAACACATTTTCAAATAAAGTAATATTTCTTTACTTTCCAAAAGTACCCCTCCTCTCCTCTTATAAAAGGCCCCCACCTCTACCTCATTTAACACACTCCTCAAGCCTTTTGCTCGGCCAACCCTTGCCCATTTACTCTCTCCACATCCCTATACTCATCCTAGAGGACTCCCTTTGGGATGAATCCTTTCAAAGGAAGCCTTTAGGCTTAAATCAAAAGGAGTTACACTTTTAAAGGTAATTCATTCTCTCATGTTCATTTGTTTTATTTTGCTTCTCCAACCACCTAAACTATTTTTATTTACTTCTTTTGTAACAACACCAGTATCCTCAATATACTAGGATGTTGTTATAAGATTTATTCGAGCTACACTCTCACACAACTACATCAAATGGTTAAAGAACATACGGTTTCCGTGGATGGTGAAATTCTGCCTCCCGAAACGATGATTGTTCAATACTCATTTAACACCTTAAAAGGTGACCATTATGATGTAACTATTTTTATATATGATATATAATATTTTTATGTTTTATTTATGCTTCTGTATTTTTTATTTTTGTCTTAACTTTATGGCTTCCATTATGGGTATACGCGATATCTTCATTTAAGGAAGTGCGGACTACCGCCCCCTCAAAGTGATTTGATTCGTTAAATACCATATGTGGGATGTATAAAGGATGGAAATATGATATTATATATAATATTATACTGGAATTATAATATACCTTTATATCATTATTATTCCATTCTATAAAATACGAAATAGAAATGAAAGTAGCGTTCATGCGTACGTACGGCTTACCGTCTCCATGAACGGTGCATTTCATTTCTTACCTCTAAATGATTATGTAATGTTATAAATGCATGAATGTACTGGATATATATGACATATATGATATCTACATAATAAATACAATTCTGGATATAATAAACATTTGGCCACACGAACAACATGTAATTGTAAGAAGACCACTTTCGACTTAAGAACCAAATATCGGCAAAACAAATATTATTAACCTAAATGATTACATAATGTTTGTGACATGGTAATAAGTGGTATAAAAGTAATAATGAACTTGAAAAAGGGTTCTTAAGGAATTAGAAATTAACTAAAGTTTATTATTCAGGATATTAATGAACGATCGAGTCAATTCGGACCCGAGGTAAGGGATCCTACTCCTCTCTTTCTTTTTAAGTATACACTTTTATGTCATTCCTTTTAAAGCTCATATTTCTTGTTATTGGGATGATATTTTATATTAAATTTACTGTAATTTTTATGTTCATGTGATGAGAGACCCTATTCTATCTCATCAATCCATTTTGGGAGTTTTGAGTGGCGCCGTTAGGCTGCTGAACTTTCGTAAGAGATCTAACTCCTCTCTTTCTTTTTAAGTACTCTCCTTTATGTCACTTCTTTTAAGCTGTTATTTGTAATGTTGGGGGATGTTCTTTTATATTCCACTTTCTGTACATTATATTGTAATGTGATGAGATACCCTATTTGATCTCATCAATCCATATTCGGAAGTTTTATGTGCCGCCGTTAGGCTGCCGAGTTTTCGTGAGGGATTTTTCATCTCACTTTTATTCCCGTGAGATTTATGCTACATTTGCCACAAATTCCATTGAGTGGTGTATGTACTGCCAATTATTCTACTCTTTGTGTAATATACATTCATTTATGATTATTTACATCAATGATCTATTGTCCTTCTTTCATGAGGTGTATGTTTTGAAAGATACCCAAGTCGGTAAGGGAACCTTTCACCCTCCTCTTTTTTTAAAAGACTTCTTTTGTTGGGTCTTTTAATTTACATATTGTTATGTTGGGATATGTTCTCATGTATCCTTATTGATGTAAATTTGATGTCCAAGTGATGAGATACACTTTTTATCTCTGATCAACTCATTTTGATGTGATGCCGTTAGGCTGTCAAGGGAACTTTTTAACCCAATTTCGATTTCTTTGGGTTCAATATGTAGTCATTGAATATGTCATCCATTGAATATGTGTGAATGACCTTTTATTGTTTTAAACTTAATATCCACTTATATTGGGTGTATTTATATTTGTCACACATATTTTGAGATTGATTTGTCCTTAATTTAAGGATACCTTCTTTATAAGGGATTTCATCACATTTGACATTTCTATTGACGGTTCATTGTTGTTATGCACCAATTCACTCTTATATAGTGTATATACTGTCCTTTGGAGTATTATATCATGAATCCTTTTATTCTCATGATATTATAATGTTCTGACTAAATGATATTCCTCAATTATTGTATTCAAGTGTCTCTAATTTTGGTAAAACCCCTTTTACCAGAATATCGTTTTAAATGTTTTAATTATTTGTTCTTATTAATATCCATGTTTTCAAAATGGTTTTAAGGATTTAATTATTTGGATATTAATGGTTTAAAATGTTAAAAGCTTCATGGTGGTATGGGACACTTTGATTCTAAAATCTCTTTATTAGATGTTTTAAATGGTTTTGGAAATGGTTTCTTTTTGAATGGATTCATTATTTCAATATCCTAAAATGTTATATTGTGATTGAAATGTGGAAATGTTATGTTTCCTTTATTCATGTTTACGTGAAACGATTATGTTATGGTTCTTGGGCATTGTTATGAAGAACGGGTGGTTCAGTGATAAACTAAGGGCGGGTGAGCCCGATATAGCTCTCCAATGCATTGGGTAACATGAAGGAGTGAAACGTTAAGGTTTCTCCGAAGAGATTTAGGGAATATACTGTGATGGGTATTCCAAACATAACCAAGAGGGTTACTCCCTACGTAAGAATGTTATGAATGCCTCAAGTTACCTTTATGTCTTATGTTTTCTATGATTTATTCATGATTTGATATGCCTATGTTTCATGGGTAAAGTATGTTTTCATTATTATGTATATATGAACTCATGTTTCCTTTCCATATTTTTATAACCCTTACTGAGCTTTTTATGCTCATCCCAAGTTTTTGAAATGTTTTTCACAGGTCAAGGGAAAGGTACATGATGTGATGATAGTGTCAAGGATGTGTCAAGAAAGAATCCGTGTTTTATTTTAAATAGGTTTCCATTGATGGGAAGAATGAATATTGTGTTTTATGTAACCACTTTGTTTAAATGTGGAATGTAATGAAAGTTTCCTGATCTAATTCTCTAAAACTCTAAACCTGAAAAGATCCTCAATGTGTAATCTTGTAATAACTCAATATTAAGTATGGTTTAAGGCTGGGGCCTTATAATCTGACCCTGTGCTATCTGAAGGGTGGATTAAGGCACTAGAGAATATTTTCGATGTCATGGGGTGTTCAGAAAATCATAAGGTTAGTCTTTCTATTTACCATTTGGAGGGTGAAGTATATCAGTGGTGGTCAAGGGTTAAAAATACTAGGGACGGATGATGAGATTGATGCTCTTAACTTGGATGAATTCAAAGGTATGTTTATTTATAAATATTTTCCTAAGGATGTTCGACTTAGGATGAAAAACAATTCTTGGAATTGTGGCAAGAGGATGACTTAGTGGCTGCTTATGAAGAAAGGGTCACTCGATTGGCATGGTATGCTCCAAATTTTATCCGAGACCATGATAGTAAAATCACTCATTTTTACTCGGGGTTAAAGCCAAAATATTGAAGTGAATTAGATTCTCGTGAGTTCAAAAGTTATGAAAATATTGTTTGATGTGATGAGAATGTGCAAATAGAGTTTTCTGATGATCAATTGTTCTATAACAATCAACAGAAGAAGTGACCAAGGTGGCCAGAGAAAGGGAAGAATCCTTCAAAACGGTCTTATGGTAAGAAAAATATGTTTTCAGTTTGTGATAAATGTGGTATAAGGAATGCTGGGGAATGTCTTCTGAATTATAGAAAGTGATACCGATGTGGTAAGATGGGACATAAGGCTCATGAATGCACTGAAAAGGATCAGGGTGATGGTAAGACCAAATTTGAATTACAGTAAGTGAAATGTATCATGTGCAATGAGATGGGTCATTATGCAAACGAGTGGTCAAAAAAGAGCTCAAATGATGGGAAGCAGTCATACTACAAGTAGAAAGGTGTTGTGAAATACTTTACAACTACTTTAGAAAATGTTGGGCCATCAAATGAAGTGGTATTAGGTACTTTTTTTCTTTTCTCAGATTATGCCAATGTGTTGTTTGATTTGCGGTCAACATATTCTTTCATCTCCTAAAATTTTCTAGTAAATTGGGAATTCCGTCTCAAGAAATGACTCTTGAACTTGTGGTAAAAACACCTAGGGGAAATGATGAGGCAAAACAAATTTATAAGAATCTTCCTATCCTTATCTGTGGAAAGAACCCACTTGAAAACCTTATTATTTTACCTCTAGTTGAGTTTGATGTTATCCTGGGTATGGATTGGCTCTCGGTTTACCATGCTAAGAATGATTGTAGAGCTAAAGAAGTTTCTTTTCAGAAAGACTTTCAGTTTGTGTACAAGAATGAACCCTTACTATTGATAACACATTAAATGGTTGAGAAACATGTAAAAGATGGAAATGAATGTTACCTTGCACATATTGTTGAAAACAAAGGAACCGTTCAGATTAATGATGTGCTAGTGGTAAATGAGTATCCTGATGTTTTTTTTGATGAGTTTCCTGGAATAATACCAGATCAGGAAGTTGAATTTAATGTTGACTTAGTTCATGATGCTAATCCAATTTCAAAACCCCCTTATTGAATGGCTTAAATTGAACTTTTAGAGTTGAATGAGAAATTACAAGATATATTAGATAAAGGTTTCATTAAACATAGTATGTCACCATGGGGTGATACTGTCTTATTTGTAAAAAAGAATGATGGTTATATGTGACTTTGCATTGATTATAGAGACTTAAATAACATCAAAGTTACGAACAAATACCCTCTTCCTCATATCGATGATTTTTTTGATCAGCTCCATGGAGCTCAGTATTTTTCAAAGATTTACCTGAGATCGGGGTTCCATCAGTTGAATGTAAAGAAAGAAGATTTTCTGAAGACTGTGTTTCATAAAAGATATGACCATTATCAATTTATAGTAATGACTTTTGGGTTGACCAATGCACCTTCTGTATTCATGGACCTTATGAATAGAATTTTCCATGAGTTCTTGGATAAGTTTGTGGTTGTTTTCATTGATGATATTTTGGTGTTTTCTAAAATTAAAGAGGAGCATGAAATTCATTTAAGGGTTATTTTTCAAACCTTAAATGAAATTAAATTGTATGGTAAATTCAGAAAGTGTGAGTTTTGGTTGCAACAAATTTCTTTCATTGGTCACATTGTTTCTAAAGATAGAATAACTGTTGATCCTGCAAAAACAAAGGTTGTTGAAGAATGGACAAGACCCAAAAATATATTCGAGATTCGTAGTTTTCTTGGTTTTGTAGGCTATTACTGAAGCTTTTCTAAACAAATATCACAGTTATTTTGTCAAATGACTAAGCTAACTCGGATGGTTGTTAACATTTTCTAGACAAAAGAATGTGATGATTGTTTTTAGGAATTAAAAAGATGATTGGTGAATGCTCTACTTTTAGCACTACCTTCCAGCAATGGTGGGTTTTTTATCTAAAGTTATGCTTCATTGAAAGGAATTGGTTGTGTCCTAATGCAGAATGATCAGTTAATTGATTATGCTTCATGTCAGTTGAATACTCATGAGGTAAATTACCCTACACATGATTTGGAATTAGCTGTTGATGTTTTTGCTTTAAAATTTCGGAGGCATCATTTGTATGGTGTAAAGTGTGAAGTATATACTGATCCCAAATGTTTAAAGTATATATTCACTCAGAAAGAATTGAACAAGATAAAGAGTACATGGATTGAATTAATCAAGGATTATGATTGTACAATTCATTACCATCCGGGAAAAGAAAATAAAGTGGCTGATTCTTTGAGTCGAAAATGTAATGCTTCATTAACAATGTTACGTTTGGAACATGATCCTCTGGTTAAGGATTTGATGAACTTTGGCATAGAAGTTATTAGTGAAGGATGATCTTCTATTTTGTTTCAGGTATCAGTGAAATCTTCTCTATCAGACAGAATTATGCAATCTCAAAAGCAAGACAGTGAGTTGTTGGAAAAGGTAGAGTTGGTTCAGAAGGGTAAGTTTCCTGAATTCAACGTTGATAATGATTGTGTTTTGCGATTTGGGAAGGGGATTGTGTGTGCCATGTGATTCACAGTTTAAGAGAGAGTTGTTATGTGAAGCTCATAGTTCTTCGCTTTCAGTTCATCCAGGAAATACTATGATGTATAGAGACCTTCAGGAGTATTACTGGTGGGATGGAATGAAAAGAAATATTGCTTATTTTCCTGTGAAGTGTTTGACTTGTCAACAGGTTAAAGTAGAGCGGCAGTTACAGAAAGGGATGCTTCAGCCTTTACCAGTGCCAGAGTGGAAATGCGAGAATATATCCATGGACTTCGTTGTGGGAATTGTGAAGATACCTCAAGGTAATAATGCAATATGGATTATTGTTGATCGCTTGACAAAATCTTCTCATTTACTTGCTATATGAGATACTTTATCCCTAGATAAACGTTCTCATTTGAATCTTAAAGAGATAGTCAGGTTACATGGAGTTACCCTCTCCATTGTATCTGATCGTGATCCCATGTTTACTTCTAACTTTTGGAAAGGACTTCAGAAGTTGTTGGGTACTGAATTAAATTTTAGTACACCTTTTCATCCTCAATCATATGGGAAGTCAGAACGAGAAATTCAGACATTAGAGGATATTTTATGTGCTTGTTTGATGGATTATCAGGGAAGTTGGGACCAACATCATTATTTTTTTGAGTTTTCTTATAATAACAGTTTTCATTCATGTATACAGATGGCACCATTTCAGGAATTATATGGGAAGCAGTGTCGAACTCCAGCTTTTTGGGATGATCTCGGTGAAAGGAAGTTGATGGGTGCAAAATTGGTAGAAGAGTTGGAAGAAAACGTTTAGCTGATATAGAAACACATGAGAATAGCTCAGAGAAGGAAGAAAAGTTATGCGGACTACAGGAGTAAGGATCTCTCTTTTGAGGAAGGTGATCATGTCTTACTCAAAGTTTCACCATGGAAAAGTGTGATGCGATTTGGTAAGAAAGGAAAGCTGAGTCCAAGTTTCATTGTACCATATGAAATTATGGAGATAGTTGGATCATTTTCTTATCGAGTGGATTTACCTATGAGTTTATCTCAGGAACAAAATGTTTTTCATGTTTCAATGTTATGGAAGTACATGCCAGATCCATCACATGTTTTGAGTCCAGAGGTAGTTCAGATGGAAGGGAATGTATCTTATGAGTAACAACCAGTCCAGATTATTGACCATTGGGAGAAAGTATTGCGGACTAAGGTGATTCATCGAGTAAAGGTTTTGCGTAAAAGCCACATGATTTAAGAGGCACCATAGGAATCTGAAAATGCAATGAGGGATAAATACCCTTACTTATTCGATAAGAAAATAAATTGTTGGGAAGCAATTTTCTAAAGGGGGGAAGGATATAACATCCCAATTAAGTAAAGAATTATGGATTTTCATATCTATGAATATTTATGAATTATATAGTGTTTTAAAGGCTTAAAATGATAATAAATCCAATCTTAAGCATTGAATTCTCTAATATTTTTAAAAGATTGATTTACTGCCTTTTGATCGCGAACCATTTTTAAATATATCTTTTGACAATTTTATAAGATCTATTTGTCAAAATAAACTAATTCATTATTATTGGGACATTAAAATTTACATTGGATAAATTTTTGGTATTTTTCTGACAATGTTCATTTTTTAATGAATAGTGAAAAATTCTACATTTTACTTCAAAACTGCTTTTTCATCTAATTTAATTATATGGATAGATTATCTTTTTAATTGTATTTAAATTGTAAATAGAATATTTTTTTACCATTTAATCCAATGGTGGTCATTGTAATTAATTCACTTTGAAATTGGACACAAAAAATCATCAAACTTTTGATAGATATTGTTTCTAAAAAACCCGCCATTTATTTTGACAACGTGGATTATTTTTAAATTAATTAATTCAATTTATGGGTTTGGAATTTGGTAAAATGGATTCAATATTTGGAATCATAATGTACAAATTATGTAATTAATACTCTTTTTTGACACTATGAATAGTAACGATGGTAATTATCTTTAATTATCGTGATTAATTAGTAATCGGGTAGTTAAGTGTAATAAAATAATATCATAATAATAACAAATGACCCCAAAATGTGTCCTAATGCTAATTTTTGTGTCATGTCCGACCATGGGATGCCTTGTGTTAACTTATAGATCCCATGGAATCACTTTTGGGTGATAGTGACACTTTGACATTTTATTTTTAAAGATAGGAAAATATCACAAAAGTATGTATCACCCATGTAAAAAATATTTGTTTTGTCTGTGTAAATGATATATTAGACTATAAATATTACTTTGAAAGCTAAAAAGATTTTCTAAATCATGGTTTTTTTATAATTTTTAGACATTAAATAAATTAATTTATTTATGACACCATGATGATGCAGTGATTATCTCATTAATGGACGATTTAAATAAAATGAAAAGATAATGTAAAATATAAGACATAAACTTATCAGAAACCTATTTTATCGGTGGATTTATTACCCTTATCCCCTTATCCTCTAAATATATCATTTTGGGACCTTTAAAATCTGAAACTCGTT
Source organism: Viscum album (assembly GCA_963277665.1). Classification (NCBI taxonomy): domain Eukaryota; kingdom Viridiplantae; phylum Streptophyta; class Magnoliopsida; order Santalales; family Viscaceae; genus Viscum; species Viscum album. The sequence continues at coordinate 28,618,316 of OY728137.1, read as the reverse complement.
ATATAATAAAGTAACATTTCGGGACTTTCCCAGAGTGCCCCTCCTCCCTCTTATAAAAGGCCCCCACCTCTCAAGCCATTGGATCATCCAAGATCTGCTCATTTTATCTCTCCACATCCCTATCTTAATCCTAGATGCATTACCTTAGGATGAAATCTCTTCAAGAAACCCTTCTTGGTTCAGACCAAGAAGAGTTACCCAATTTAAAGGTAATGTCTTCACTTGTTTTGTTTTGTTTTGTTTTGCTTCTCCAACCCCCTAAACTCTTTTTATTCATTTATTTTGTAACAAAACCAGTATCTTATATATAATAGGAATATATTATGAGAATTATTTGATTTAAACTTACACACACTTCCGACTAATGGTTAAAGAAAATATTGTTTCTGTGGTTAGCGAATTTCTGCCTCAAGAAACGATGATTTTTAAATCTTCTTTAAACACCTATCATGGTGGAAATTACGATGTCACTCTCTTTATATATGATATATATTATGTCTATGATTTCCTTGGGATTATGCATTTTTTTGGATTACCTTATGGTTTCTATTGTGGGTAAACGCGATATCTTCATTTTAGGAAGTGCGGACTACCGCCCCCTAAAAGTGATTTGATTCGTTAATACAGTATGTGGGATATATAAAGGATGGAGTTAAGGATATTATATATGATATTATACTGGATTTATAATATACCTTTATATCATTGTGATTTCACTCCATTAAATATGAAATAGAAATGAAAGTAGCATTCATGCTTATGTACGGCTTACCGTCTCCATGAACGGTGCATTTCATTTCTTACCTCTAAATGTTATGTAATATTATAAATACATGTATATATAGGATATATATGATATATATGATATCAAAATCATGATTATAAATCTCGATATAATGGATATTTTACCACACGAACAACTTATAATTATAAGGACTTTATTTTTGGCTCACGTACCAAAGATTGACAAAACGACCGTTTTAACATAAATAATTACATAATGTTAATACCATGGTAATAAGTGATATAAAAGGAATAATGAACTTTAAAATGTTTCTTAAGAAAGTAGAAATTAACTCTAGTTTATTATTCAGGTGATTGAAGAACGATTGAGTCATGTCGGACATGAGGTATGGGACTTCGTCTCAATCTCCTTTCATTGGGGCATATTTTGTTTTATACATGACTTTATTTTATACGATGTATAAACCACTTTGAATTTTACATTTTTTCAAAAGTACTATTTTTCTACGAAGTGTTTTAAGAAATGACAAAAAGGAATGTTTTTTCTTACGTATGCGGTGACAACGACTTCTCCACCACTGTGACCATTGTTTGAGTTTTGGTTTCCTCTACAAGCCATAGCGTTTTTAAAATGAAAAATAAATACCATGTTTTACTTTTATTTTATTTTGGTATTGAAAATGGTTATGATAATGTTTTGATTATGTCAATGTGTTTTTCCTATCTTGTGATTGAAATATGGAAATGTTATGTTTCCTTTATTCATTTTTTATGTGATACGATTATGTTATGGATCTTGGAAATTGTTTATTAAGACGGTTGATTCTGTGATAAAATAAGGGTGGGTGAGCCCATGATAGTTCTCCAATGCAATGGGTAATGCGAAGGAGATAAATAATACGGTTTCTCCGAAGTGATTTAGGGAATATACTGTGATGGGTATTCCAAACATAACCATGAGGGTTACTCCCTACGTAAAAATGTTATGAATGTCTCATGTTACCTTTATGTCTTATGTTTTCTATGAGTTATTCATAAATCTTATGATTTCATGAGGTATGAAAAAGTACTTGTGTTTTATGAGTAAAGTATGATTTCATTAATTCTTATGTATACAAGGACTAATGTTTTCATTCCATACTTTTATATCCCTTACTGAGCTTTTTATGCTCATCCCAAGTTTTTGAAATGATCTTTATAGGTCATGGGAAAAGTAAATGATGTGATGATAGTGTCGCGGAAGTGTCACGAAAGAATCCGTGTTTTATTTTGAATAAGACTCCTTTGATGGGAAAAAATGAATAATGTATTTTATGTAACCACCTTGTTTAAATGTTGAATGTAATGAATGATTTATTATTTAATTATCTAAAACTATAAACCTGTAAAGATACTCAATGTGTATTCTTGAAATAACTCAAGATTAAGTAATGTTTAAGGCTGGGGCCTTATAATTATAGTCACATGAAGCAATCTAAACAAGTTGTTCATGTCTGAACAAGATGTTCATGATGCACACAAACCATGAGATTCATTCTCTCTCTAGAAATCACTTCCCAAAATCCTATCATGTAATCTATAGGATCACGTAAATGATAATGATCTCATATTTCTAGAAAAAACGTCAATAGTCATCTCTGTCCTCCAACAGTCATATTTTTCCTTGAATTTTGAAGGGACATGTACACGTGTCACTCAACAAATGGTTGGTTAGAAATAGATTGCAGGAAATCATTTCATAATAATAAAATGTGTAAGGAAAATGGATTAGCTTAACATAATATGGATATTCAGAGTCTAAGGAAAAATAGAATTCAGAATCTACCCTTAGAAACAATCTGATTCTATAAAACACGGATATTCAAATTTTGATTTTCTAAGAATTCGGAATATGAATTCTATAGATTAGGTGTCTGAATTTTAAGGAATTATGAGTCTGAATTATGAGGAATTCATTGTCTTAATTCTGAGGAATTTGGAGTCCAATTTATAAGGAATTCAGAGTCTGAATTCTAAGGAATTCGGAATCTGAATTCTGAGGAATTAAAAGACTGAATTTTAGATAAATCAGAGTCTGAATTTGAAAGACATAAGAGTCTGAATTTCATAGAATTCGGAGTCCAAATTTGAGAGAATTTAGAGTCTAAATTTCATAGAATGCAATTTCTAAATTTCAGATAATTCGGATTTTGAATATTAGGGATTTTAGAGTCTGAATTTCAGATAATTCAGAGTCCTAAAATAGAATACTCTCTATTCAAGGAACTATATTATTAGGTGGTTTTATATAAGAATCTGAATTTTGACATAGTAATAAAATGAACTTGTTTTGAGATAACTAAAAATTATATTACAATCAACAAGATAAGTATAAAAATTTCCATTGAAAAGTAAAATGTTCATTATGAAATTAATCCTTATAGAAATATTATTTTCCTTAAGATAAAGTGTTTGTGATTTTCAAAACATAGAGGAATGGAAAAGTCATAAGGAAATCATATTGACTCAAAAATCTCCCCCTTTTTTGAATGAATAAATAACCATTAGAAAAATAATTTAAGGAATAATAATTTTCTTTATGAACTATATTAGAATAAATTATCTCCCATTACTTATGAATCATGATGAATACTATTAACTCCATTTTAGGTCTTCAAATATCTAAGGATTGTGTTAGTTACATCCTTGTAGAGATTTTAATTTCACTTTCACAAGAAATTATTCTTTATGTAATCGTCCCCTTACATAATCTCCCACTTACATTGGGAATTATATTCTTTATTCATACTATTACTTTGATCATTATTTTCTCTCCATTTATGATTTTAAAAATGGAATATTAGGAATGGAAAAAATGGTACCTAAAAGATTATAATTATACAAAAAATAAATAAAGGCCATAAAAATTATCATTATTATTTAAAAAATTGAGACTAGGTAATATAAAAAATGATGAAAATTGAGAGAAAATTATTATTCATCCGTTCTTTTCATTGGAAATATATTATTCATAAAGCCTTCATCTTCTTGGGCTCCTTATAATCTTCCCAAAGCTATTGAGAAACTATTTATCATCCTGATTTTTCTTTTCCAGAGCCTTGATTTTTTCATCTTGAGATTTAAGGATTTCTTCCTAAGACTTTATTATATCTTCTTGCAGATTGAACATTTCTTGAATCTCTTCCCCAAGTTCCCTTTCTCTCTTCAAATTTATAGAAATTGAATTCAACTTCCCATTCAGATCATTATCTTCTTGCTTCTAGGATACTTGTTTATGATTCATAAACATTATAAAATATGATGTAATGTTTTTTATTCTGTCATCTGACTTATCGAATGTATACTTTACTAAGTCTTGGATGTCATCAAAGATTCTCATGTCTTTAGTCATTCTCTTAGACCATTCTGTAATTTCCTTAAAAGATCTCCAATGTGAATCATAACCAATATAAAATGTTTTTAAGGTCTTCCTCAATATTGATAAATGTTTCCAGTAGCATGGTTATAGAATCTGAATTCTGATTAAAGGAGTGTTGAAGCAACTGGAATCTAGAATCAATACTCAGAAACATGTTTGTGGTTTCTACTAACATCTTTAGAGACAATATCACAAAATCCCGACCCATGGAAGATTATTCAGATTCCGATTCCCTTGTATGTGATGATTCCTTTTCTATCTCTATATCCTTCATCTTGAATGATCCAGAAGCATTGTTATTAACCACCACAAACTTCTCAGGTGTATTACTAATAACCTATTTTCCTTTTTCAACTTTTTAAATAGTCTTTATAGCCTTTGAAGATTCATGCTCACTATCTGAAAGTTGGAAAAAAAAATTCTTCGTTAATCTCTTCGTTCTTAGCATATCCCTTAAGAACACCAGGTTGGATGAAGTCATGATTTCTACTTTCATCATCATAAGTTTTGTTAGCCTCTTCCTAAACCTCGTACTATTTTACCTTGAGAAACAATTTTTGTTTATTCAACCCAGGAAGTCTTGATTGATATCTTTTTAGAAGTACATTCTTTCTCAAGATATTCTTCCACATGCTTTATTACTTCATCACTCTCAACATCTTATTCTTCTTATTATTCTACTTCTTCTTACTGAACTATTTCCTCTTCCACTTTAGGTGTCAGAATTATGAATATCTTTCCTAGAGTCTCTACTGGTACTCATTCTTTATGAAAGGATTCTGGTACCTGAATCTATTAAGAGGCTTTCTTAGAAACCTAGAGATGTTCCTGAACAATATTATCTTTTGAAATTTTTTTCTTTTGTTTCTTCTCTTTTTCTTACTTCTCTAGCTCTTCATCAGCCTTCATCTTCATGGAATTTCCCTCAGTAAGATCTAGGCCAAAACTAGGATCTCTTTCTTTCTTATCCTTATTCTATTCCCTCCACATCCCTACCACTTCATAAGGTATAGTCTTTTGCTTTTTTTGTTTTGGTGGAGCTGACTACATTTCAAGAACAATAGGCTTCTCCTTGATTTCTAGTACTTTTTTCGTTCTCTTCTTCTGACCTTTATTGGAAGTATATCTTAATTATAATTTTTTATCTAGAACATCAATCTCATCTTCCAAATGATCATAAAATTCTCTGTACATGGTATTGAAAGCATCATTTATTCTCTTCACGGGATCATCACTTATTAGAATGATCTTGAAACATCTTGGTTTGGAGCGTCGGGGAATTTTGAATGACTCTAAGCATAACACTATGATCATAGACAAAATTTCTGGATACATAATGATCCGGGATTTGTGATTTCAATTCTTGATATTGGTGGTTTTTAGAAGGATATACCTCATAAGGTTTATCTTCCTCAGGTTAACCATAAAATCCAAGTAAATGATGTCACTTCTCATTAAGGAGACCTTCTCTTCTTTTCTAGCAATAAGGAAACCATGAACCCATATTTCTAAAATCATAAAAATATTTAAGAGGTGATTGATCTTTGGTGTTTTTACACCTTTTATTACAAGGCACTCATTTTCCTTTTCCTTCTCACAACATTCTAACTGATTAGGGAACTTGTGAGTACAGAAAATTGATTATCCTTCAAATAAATATCAAATGATATTTTATACCACATTAAAAGGCAGGGAATATATTTTCCCATAACTATTGATGGAAAATTTGTCTCTTCCACCTTCATTAGAAAAACTTATTGTATCATAAATCTCTATAAGAAACTCTAGATAAATTGGATCCTAACTTTTCGTCTTGGGCAAGAAAAAGTTCTCCCATCCATTTAGAATAATATTTTGAGTAATCAAACAATTATACTTAGAAGAAAATCTTGGATATACTAACCTTTTCCATTATATTTTCATTTCATGACTTCCTTGGTTGAAGACATATGTTTCCATGGGGAAGAATCCAATGACATCCGTAGTCTAAGTAAACATAGAAAAGTGGAATGAGATTTTTGAAGAGAGGCCATGAATCATTACAAAAAACCGTGAAACACGTTGTGGGAAGGGGAATATGGGAAATTTATATAGAAATTGAAAGAACGTTTCAAATTCCATATTTAATCCAATAGTTTAAAAGATCCCAAACTGACCGGGCAATTGATATGAAAGCTGAAAAAGGATTTGGTTGGTTCTGTTATGTTGAGGTTTTAAAGATAAATTTGGATTTGGGAAAAGTGAATCTAATAAAAATATTCTTAAATACCAACAATTAAAAAAAATCAATTAAGAATATTAATTTATGGAAAAATACCATCTATATTTCTTATAAAAATAATATCTGTATAGATATGGTTTTTTAAAACCAACTTAGCTTTCGAAAAATTTTGGTAAGAAAAGAAATAAAAATTGATTCCAGAATTTTGAATTCTGGAAAAAGTGGTCAGGAAAAAAATTGATTAAGGAGAGGGTTTTTATCATGATAATTTTGATTACATAAAAAAATTTGGTTATGAAAAATATCATAAGAAGAAAAATTTATAAGAAGAAAAAAAATTGGGAAAAAATGTACCCCCCTATGAAGAAGAGTTTCAAAATGTATGGATATGAATTCCAAAAAAAAGTTAACATGGAAGATTACCTTACATTTATCATTACAAACATTTTTTTAATGTTAACAAATATATCAGAGGGTAATAATTTTTTAAAAATATTAGAAAGTCGATCTTCCATTCCGATAAATTGAAAAATGTTATATCCTTTAAGTGTGTGATCCGTATAAAAGTGATGCCTAATATCTATGAGTTTTTAATGGGATTGATGTTATGGGTTTCCTCTTAGGTAAATGGAAATATAGTTATCACACAAAATAAATATTTTTTTTAAACTCATTCTATAGTTTTTGAGTGTGTGTTTCATCCACAACACCTAGGTATAACAATTTTCAGTTGCTACATATTCAGCTTCAACAGAAGAAACTGCTACTGAGTGTTGCTTCTTGCATTACCAATAAACTAATGAATATCCTAATAAATATAAAGTTCCAGATTCACTTTTTCTATCCATTATACCTCCACCACTATCATCATCTTAAAATATTCTTAAAACGAATCATTTATAGTTGTAGAGAAAAGTCCTATATCCATGGTTCCCTTTAAGTAGTGAATTTTTTTTTCACAGCTTTTAAATGAGATTCCATTATATAATATTAGTATCTTTCACATAAGAATAATTAAAATATCAAGTCTGGATAACTAGTTATCATGTATTGGAAATATCCCATCATACCTCTAAATGATGTTTGATCTACTGGTTTCCCAGCTTCATCGGGATCAAGAGAATTTGAGGCACCAATTGGAGTTCATATACTTTTAGTGTTTTCATATCCATAATTTTTAAGAAGATATTTAATATTCTTATGATGAGATATATAAGTTCTTTCCGGTTTTTGAGAAATTTTGAAACATAGGAAAAATGATTACTCGTCCATCATACTCATTTCAAAATAATATTTCATTAGATTATCAAACAAATTAGTTACAGATTGCTGAGTTGATCTGAATATAATGTCATAAAAATATATATGAACAATCAAAACATTTTTTTATCTTTATTTATAAGAAGTTTTGGATCAGTAGTTCCCTTAATATAATTGTTTTCTTACAAAAGTCATGTATGTCTATCTTACCAGGCTCTAGGGGGTTGTTTAAGTTAATATACAACTTTGGTTAGTTTGAAAACGTTTTTAGGATGTTTTATGTCTTCAAAACCATGTGTTTGTTCAACATAAACTTCCTATTGAACATATTCATTAAGGAAATCACACTTTACATCCATTTTAAAAATATTAAAATTAACGAATGCTGTAAAACCACATAAAATGTGAAAAGATTCATGTCTAGCTACTGAAGCATAGATTTTTGCATAGAATATTCCTTCTTGTTGATTATAACCTTTAGAAACTAATCTAGATTTATTTCTTACTATGATTCTGTTTTCATCACACTTATTTCTTATGACCCGTTTTACTTCAATTATGGATATTTTCTTAGGAATTTCTACTAAGGTCTAGAAATTTTTTCTTTTAAATTCATTATTCTCATCTTTAATGGAATTAATCCAATCATCATTGCTTAAAGCTTCATTAGTTATTTTCTGGTTCTAATTGGGAAAGGAATTCTAGATGTTCAACTTCATTTCGTAATGAAATACTAGTCCTTATAGGTTTATTCACATCACCAGTGATACTATCACTGGGATGATTCTTATGAAACAACTAATTTGGGTTTTGTAAATACTATTCATCAATACATGGTAGAAATTATTCTGAGGTAAATTCTTCAGAAATGTTTTCTTGAACATTTTCCTTATTAAAAAAATCTTCTAGCAATAGTTGATAACTAGTTTTTGAAAACACCTCTATGGATGTAGGTTGGGGTTTTTAAAAAACAAAAGGATCAGTTTCATCAAATTTGACATGCAATGTCTAATCAAAATTACAAGTATTTTTATGAAAAACACTATATTCCTTGGAAGTAGTAGAATAGACTAGGAAAATTATTTCATTATATTTTGGTGTATTGTTTCATCAACAGTCCAAGTATTTTTATGAAAAACATTTTTAGCCTCACTACGGTGAAAAAGTAATCTATTATCAGTGTAGAAGGATGAGGTACATGTGTGACTATTGTCCCAACCCATAGGTTGAGTGTCGAGTGTGATCAAAGTTATGAAATGTGCAGAGGTTCTTTAGGAACCCACAACATTCAGGGAATGGTTGAGGTCAGAGGCAGATGTAGATTGTAGGAAGAGGGTTGGTTACCCATGTCAAGTAGGATGTTGGAGCTCCATAGTTTGTACTGGTAGAGGGGGGATGTGAAAACCTATGGAGAGACCATTAGTACCCATAGGGAAGTGCACCATAGGGTACTCATGTTGTATCCTAGGGTAGAGGGATGGGACATCAGCACATAGTATAGTCTACACCTTGATAAGAAGAGGATCGACCTTCTATCATTCACAGTATTATTATTGTATCTTAAAAACATACAAATGATCTATTTGTCATTGTTTTCACAAATATTTATTTTGGAACAGTTCATAGTAGGGCGGGGAAAAACCGTTGAAATTGAAAGTGGAGTTATGTCAAATGAATCTCTGTTGGGTTGCAAGTTGAGAATGTAAGGTGTTGTAACGGAAATAACTTACAGATTGGTGGATTTAATTTCTAATGGGATCTGTTTTTTTAGATTTAAATTTTTGACCAGATAATGCACATGGATTTTTTTAGTGTAATATCAAGCCCATATCAATTGTTAACGATTTCGGGTAACATTTACCTCTCCAGATGGAGAATATTATGTCCATCGTGGTGAGTGGCATGTCTGAGTTTCCCGTGCAGGGCCTTCTTCAGTAGTTGGGAGTGCTCACAGCCTATGTGGAAATCCTTGTTCTAGATGATGGATAAGTTGAGAAAAATTTCATCCTTATATGGTGAATTGGTTCTAGGATGTGTATCCAGGGTTCTTCTTAGGGATACCACCTCAGAGAGATGTTGATTTTATGATCGAGTTGCTTCTAATGTGAAAACCAGTTTCCATTCCACCATATCAAATTTTTCAATGAGAAAACAATATGATTATGCCTTATATTGATGGTTTGTAGTAGATGGGATTCATTTGACCGAATACATCACCTTGGGGATCTCATCTATTGTTTTCTAAGTATGATGATAGATCATTGAGTCTATGTGTCTATTATAGGAAACTAAACTAGATGATGATTAAGAACAAGTTCCCTCTTCCTAGAATATATGAAATATTTGACTTGCTCAAAGGTGGCTCATTGTTTTTTAAAATCTATTTGAGATCAAGAAACCATCAGTTGAGGGTGAGACCTTCTGACATACCCCGAATATCTTTCCAAATAAGGTTCATGTTCAATTAAGTTTTGGTGATTCCCTTTGGATTGACCAATTCCCCAGATGTGTTCATTGGCCTTGATGAACTATATACTCCTCCCATACCTAGATCAATTCGCAATTGTCTTCATAGATGTTATCTTTGTGTACTCTAAAACTCATGACGATAATTTCAAACATCTTGACATCCTCTTGAGTACACTAAGTGAGTATATGAATTGTGACGATCTATAAAAATGTCAGTTTTGGTTTGATGAGATGAAATTTTGGGGAACATCATTTCTGAGTCAGATGTGATGATGGATCTAGAGAAGGTGCAGGCATTGGTGTCTTTGGAGAAAACGAAGAATGTTTCTAATGATTGGATTTGTCTAGGTTTGTCTAGTTATTAACGAGGGTTCATTAGATATTTCCCTCACTTGTTATCACCACTCTTAGGTATGACCAATAAGGGAGTAAATTTTTAATGGTCATAGGCTTTTGAGAATTCCATTCAGGAGCTGAAGAAGGGGTTGAATACGGCACTGATTATCTACTTACCTGAACCATGTAATATTTACTCCTTTTTCTATGATGCATCCTGTGTTGGGATTGGGGAACAATTGATGTAGGAGGATTATGTGGTATATTATGGGTTAAGACATTTGATACCACATGAATGAAATTACCCTACTCATGACCTTGAGCTAGCTTCTTAGGTGTATGACTTGAAGTGTTGGAATCATTACATGTTGGGAGAAACCATCTTGGTGTTTACCGACAATAAAAGTATCATGTACACATTATCTCAGTAGGATTTGAATCATTTACAATGAAGGTGGTTTCAGTACCTACAATCCTTTGATTTTGACTTAGTCCATACACCAATGAATGAGAATATTGTTGCGGATGCTCTGAGTCAGGAGACTCAGAATCAGGTGATTTAGGAATCTAGTTCAGAGTGGATGATGATAGTTTTTTTTCTAAGATGCATTTGGATGTACATAACGTAACATGCATATGACACTTTCATCTATAATAGTTGGATAATCACTTTTTAGCTGAGTTAAATAGAGTTAGTTGATGGATCTGGAGTGTTTGGATTTAACAACAATCCTTAATGGAGGGGAGTCACCTTCTTGTTGGTCTTTCAGTACAAATAGAGTTTCTTATATTTAGGGTTGTTCTATGGTGCTAGTATGTGTATGGGAGGATTTCATGAATGAGTTTCACATTTCAATGTGGAATGTTTATTATTTCATTACTAATATGCACCATGATATTCTTAGGAATTTTTTTCTCGTAATAAATAAATAATTTTCGATTTTTGTGGCACGATGCCTTACCTATTACCAAGTGAAGGCTGAACCACTACATCTAGGTTGGTTGTTACAATCAGTTCTTATTCCAATGTACAAGTGGAATGTCGTAATGATGTAATTTTTATTGGGTCTACCGAGGGGACCTTATGAGAATGATGAAATTTTGTTGGTGGTAGATTGGTTGACCAAAGTGGATCATTTCTTGTCAATCTAGGAGACCTATAAAGATGACCAGTTGGGAGAATTGTATGTTCAAGAAATATTATGGTTTCCTCGTGTTATGAGAACCATATTTTTGGATCGTCATCCAAATTTCACCTCATACTTTTTTAAGGGACTAAAAAAGACTCTTGGTACCCAAGTGTTTTTGAGTATGGAATGCCCCCAGCAGACTGATGGGTAGTCAGAGAACCATTTATGTATTAGAATAAATGTTGGGAGCATGTGTTCTGGCTTTTGGTGGTACGTGGGAATAGAATTTTTCACATTGTGAGTTTTCCTACCATGAGGGTTTTTAGTATACAATTTAGATGGCTCCATTTGAGGCACTCTATGCAATACCATGTAGTTCCCCTCTGTGTTTGTTAGAGGCTAGGGAGTCTGAGCTATTAGAACAAAGTCTTATATAGTAGATATCAGAGAGAGTTCATTTGATTTAGAAGAACATAATGATAGATTATAGAAGGAAAAAATTCATATGTGGACCAGTTTCGTAGACCTCTAGAGTTTCTAGTGGGGGATTGTGTGATTCTTCGGGAATCACCATGGTGGATTCATCATCAAATTTAGAGATAGGGAAGGATGACGCCTAAGTATGAGGGTCCATTCGATATTTCAGATAGGATCAGACTGGTGGATTACTGATTGGATCTTCCACAGAGGTATAGGTGGATACATGATGTTTTTAATGTTTCATAACTCTAATAGTATCATCATGACCCATCTCATGTGATAAACATTGATGATATTGAGCATGAACCTAATTCATAATTTGAGGATAATCCTGTTCGTATTATGGATCATAGTGAGAGGGTTTTATGGGGAACAGTTTCACCTATAATTCATATTTTAGCGCAGCATGGAAACATCTGGGAAGAATCTTGGGAGTATGAGTCAGATATGGGGGCCCAGTGGCCCGATCTATTTTCTTTGAAAACTCATTGATTCTTTGGATGGGTGGCTTGAGGACGATATGTTCATTGTTGGGGAGGTTTTACACTCTTATACCTTTCTTAAGAATTTTTTTTATGTTTTAGTTTAAGTCATTTATTTTGGTCAAATAATTGTTTCCAAATGTTAATGTGAGGGATCAGGAGTTTTTTGGTTTTTCAAGACATGAAAATAGAGGAAAAAGGCGTTTCTGGTCATGTTTCATGGTTTGTGCATGGTTAGTGAAAATCGTACAGATTTTCACTCGTAACCTTGCAGCCTTGGATAAAGGATTTTTCATAGTTAACACATAACAAAGCTAACTATGTGGAATTCCTAGGAAAAAGTGAAAAAGGGAGATTTTGGGACAGTATCTCTCACACTGTTAGCTGACGATTTGGAACAGAATGTGGGTAAACCATCAAACCTAGTAAAATTGAGAAATTTACAAATATTCCAATATAGGATTTTAGACCCCAACTAGGTATTTCCTACTTTCTAAGATATTGAAACACTAGGAATGACCCAAGATCCTTGGAGATACCAATGGTGATTCTCCTTTGATCCAAGGCTATTTTGAGGGCCTCTAAATGAGGATTAATGATTTGGATAAGGTTAATCCCCTTCTTGCTTCCTTTTCTTGATTAGATTTTGTATCTTTCACATATCTCTATATGAATCTCTTGAACCCTTCTTTTTTCAATGAGATTTAGGTTGAGGATTCCAATGATGGTTGAATGAGGATATAGGGCCTTGATTGGGTGTGACTTCACCAATAGATTCTATGTAAGTGGTCTGAATGTGATATCTCATAGTTTATACTTTAATTTTTGTGTGTAGGGTTATTTTCTTGATTTTCCCTTATTGTGTTCTTGGATTTCTTGGTAAGGTTTAACATAATTGGGGTCAAATCAACCAATTGAGCCCCTCATTGTAACGCCCCGACCCCAGTTTCCGAGAGTTGGGGAATTATTAAATAACAATGGCATGATCACAAAAGATCATGTCTTGAAAGGCCGATTAGTTTAGTAGTCTTGGAAACACTAGATTCATTCATAAAGTTTACATTACATCATAAAGTGAAAACTAAAACAACATCTTGTTTCCACAATCATATCCCCTTATACTATCCATGTAGGTTATTCATAAAATATTTCTTCACATCCTGGGAAAAATAAAACATAGAAAGGGGTGAGCTCAAATACCCTGTAAGGATAACAATATAGAGGAAACTTATATAAATAAGAATAATCATTTAAGGAAATGTATAACTAAAACAAAAGCCTTTTAAACTTGAACATCAGCATAATATGGAACAAATAAAATGAAATAATGTCATTTACTTATTCACATGGATATTATACTAGTCGAATAATCACATGCAATATCAATAACCACTTTCATAATGATGGAATGCATAATGCCAGACTATCATAACCACATATCCAAGGCCCCGTGCCAAGACTACAAATAAGATTTCGTCAAGGCCTTGTGCCAAGACACTAGTTTGTCTCATGAGACCTACCGATGCATCGAGGAACGATATTGGGCTCCACATGTCACTTATTAAGTCCAATGCATTCCTCATATGAACAAATTTAAACATAACATAAATATTCATATTAAAACTAGAATACGAAATGTCAATACTTTCTCCATAAAACATGAATGGTATAAAAATAACACATCCACAGTCAAACAATTCACAAAACCTTAAATACAATATGAATGTTTTTTATCACAATAAATCAACTTCAAATAAGATTAAAATCCATCAAAGGAAGTTGACATAGATGAAATCAAAACTATTTGAGGGAAATATCACTTTTTTTTAAATCATTTGAAACTCACATAATTATAAAATAAAACATTTACTCTGAAAATATTCTTATAATCTTGTATGGGAAGCTTTGACGATTTTATAATGGCGGAAAATAGCCGCCCCTTCCATATAAGTTAAAAAAGACATTCTTACATTAATTCAGTCAAAAAGGTTAAAAAGGACCTAATTTGAAAAATGAAAAAAATATTCTTTTATAAGCTTCTTATAAAAGTAAAAAAGGGTATAAATGACTTTATCCCATATTCTTTAAAATATTAAGAATGATTTAAAATACATTTTTAAGAAACATGGATGTGGATGATAAAGAGGTCCCAGTAGAGAATTACGTATAAACAACCTCAGATAATGAAGAGATTGTAAAATAAACCCTTACCTTGCAATTTTCCTTGGTTGAGGATAGTTTAACATCCTATATAATGGTGAAATAATTGTTATTAAATTATACAAGAATAATATACATTAATATGATATCATATAAGATCTTTTAACATTGATTTGTTAATAATATCTTAGTATTATCATTGTTTCGGGTGTTAACTTACTCATTTTATTTTATATGTTTTGTTACATAAGACATGTTTGTTATGGATAGGTTGTATCATATTCATATCCAGAATGATATCAAGTCCTTAAAAAAAATTAATCATTGAATGAGATTTAGTCTTGAATGGATACGATGGGGAATGAATCTCATCGCGTTTGTGGAGACGGTAGTCCGTACGTACACACGATCAACAATATCATTCTTTTGATATTAAAATAATATATAATTTGATGGTATATCATATATATAGAATAATTATCATGTTATATTTATTATTTACATGAATTAAAAATCATTATTATTCCCATCCAAATAATAATGTTTTGAAGAACAATTACCCCACGACGTGGAGAAGGTAAGCCGTACGTACGCACGTATGGTGACTTGTCATTCAAAAGATGAATAGAATACTCAATATGGTTGTACAATATTTATAATAAAATAAAATTATATATAAGATACTGAGGTTATTATTTTATAATGGGAATAACAAAGAAAGAAGAAGTGGAAGAAGAATGAAACTTGAAAGAGGGTGGTGAAAACATTACCTCTTCATCGGGTTATTCATTTTGATTTGATCAAAAGGGCTCCTTAGGTTGGCTTTCTGTTCAAAATAAGGCCCCTAGGTTGAATCTGGGGAAGTTTATAGGGTATTTGGTCAGGGTTTGGAAAGCCAAAAGTCATTGAATGTGTGAATTAGTGAGAATGGGGAGTGCCCTTTTATAAGAGGGGTGAGAGGCACCTTTGGAAAAACTAGAAATAATATTTTATAATAAAATCATATTCAGTTACTAATGGTTCAAAAGTGTATTATTCAATGTATAAGGTGGGTATGGGTCGAAATAATTTCATCCAATAGAATTTTGACAGGTTTGGGTCATTATATTAACATTATCTTTTAGTTTTAACTCTTAGTTAATTAGTTTGACATTTACCATGTCTCTTTGTATTTTTATATTATATAGTTAATAAACGTACTATATACATCCAAGTGACCCCCATGTGGTCCATTAATGATACACCTATCATGATATAAGTCCTTTGTCCAAACCTTAGATTTTTAGGAATATAATATCAATTAATAATGTAACATTTGTTTTAAAAACTCATTTATGTCAATTTTTGATACTATTCAATAATTGATTTCTGTTAAAGTCCTCAAAACATTACTAATATGACCAAAATACATGTAAGAAATCCTATAATGTCATATTAACCAATAAAATTCATGGATGTAATCAAAACATTCAAATTATATTTATTTTGACATTTATAATACTAATTATTTGATTCTTTCATTAATAAAGAAAATACTACATCATTATTGTTTCTTAAATAATATTAATTATTAAATGTCCAAAAATATTAAATAAACTACCATTATATAGGAAATATTTTTATCTTTCTAATTAAAATTTATAGTCGAAAATCCAACATATATAACCCTATGTAAAAATTGTTTTGCTAAAAGATATATGCTTATGTCATTTTTGTATTTATTTTAACTTTATTAATATAAAGTGTCCTTATCACTTACAAGTGGATCCATGGTGTCCCAAAATCGACCCATAGATGCCCATGGTCGTACATGTATCAACAAATATGGTTAGGACATGTTTTATGGTAATTTATTATTATTATAATATTATTTTCACCCTTATTTACCGGATTTACCCTTTAACCATGGTAAGTATAATATTTACCGAAGTAATTATTCAATATGTCTAAAAATAAAAGTTACCTATTTAAACAATTTGGATATCCTGATTCCAAATATGGAATCCATTTTTCCAAATTCAAAACACATAAGTGGCAGAAATTAATATAAAATTAATTCTCGTTGTTAAAACAAAAAGCATGTTTTTATGAGATAATAACTATCAGAAGATTGACACTTGTTTATGTTATGTTAAATTGTGAAATTATGTCCAAGGACCAATATTTTATTAAATGGTAAAAATATATTATAAATATACTTTAAAACCACTCAAATTCATATTTTATCACTATTAGTTATTTCGATTAAAAAAGTTGTTTTTAATTAAAATTTAGAAATTTTCACTATTCATAAAAATATAAAAGTAATCCAAAGATTTCCAAAATTTTACCCTAGGCTAATTTAGATATTAAGAATCCAAAAATGAAGTCCATTTTGAGAGATAAAATTTATGAAATTTTAAAAAGTGGGTATTACTATTCATAACAGATATATTGATTGGTCGTAGTGTGTTAGAATATCGAAGTTGCGTACAACACATGCTACTGTATTATTCAAAGAGAATCATACCATGGAATATTGGGGTGTTAAATTCTCCCCTCCTTCAAATAATTTCATCCTCAAAATTTTTAAAATACTACCGCATGAAAAGACTCGGGTGGTTCTTCATCATAAGTTCCTGGGTTCCCATGTTGCCTCTTCCATCTTATGGTTCCTCCATAGAACTTTTACCAGAAGAGTCGTCCGGTTTCTCAGCACTTGTTCTCTGCTATCAAGAATCCGGATGGTCTCTTCCCAATAAGACAGATCGGGTTCTAGTTCTAATTCCTCGTAAGTGAGTACATGCGTTGGTTCAGACATGTATTTTCTCAACAGTGATATGTGGAACACATCGTGAACATTGGAGATACTTGGCAACATTCCCAAACGGTAAGCTACAACCCCAATTCATTCTAGAATTTCGAAAGGTCCAGCATACCTAGGACACAATGTACCCTTCATACCGAAATGTATAACTCCCTTCCATGGAGATAACTTCAAGAAAACATTATCTCCTACCTGAAATTCCAAATCCTTCAGTTATCGGCATAGCTCTTCTGCCAACTTTGAGCTGTTTTGATGTGGTTTTGGATTACCTTTACATTTTCCATTGTTTCCTCCACCAGTTCTGGGCCTACAAGTTTTCTTTCACCAACATCATCCCAACATGTTGGTGTGCGACATCTCTTTTTGTATAACGCTTCATATGGTGCCATCTGAATACTTGAATAGAAGATATTATTTTAGGAAAATTCCACCAGAGGTAAATTTTGATCCCACATACCCTGAAAGTCAAGTGAGGAAGATCTCAACATGTCTTCTAAGGTTTGAATAGTCCGTTCTGATTGTCCATCTATTTGATGGTGGTAGGCAGTGCTCAAATGTAGTTCAGTATCTAGGGATTTCTAATGACTTTTCTAGAATCTTGAAGTAAAACGAGGATCACGATCAGAAACAATCGATAGGGGTACTCCATGAAGTCTCACAACATCATTAATATATAGTCTTTCTAGATGTTCGAGTGGTAAATATTCTCTTATAGAAAGAAAATGTGATGACTTGGTAAGATGATCAACAATGACCCATATTGCAGTGTTCCATCTAGGAGTCTTTGGTGCCTCATGACAATTCCATCATAATATTATCCCATTTCCACTCAGGTATGGAAAGAGGTTGCAATACTCCACGAATCTGTTGCCTTCCATCTTTCACTTGTTGACAAACCATACATATTGACACAAAATCATAAATCTCCCTCTTCATGTTGTCCTACCAAAAATGTTCCTTCAAATCTCTATACATTTTGGTGCTCCCAGGGTGTATAGTGAAATTGGAACTATGAGCATCTACCAGCAATTCCCATTTTAGTTCAGGTATATCTCGACACAAAGTCTCTTCCCAAATTTCAAAATTTCATCTTCATACACAACGTATCTCAATCTCCCATCATTCACAGCTTTAATCTTTTTTAAAACTCTTCATCACTGGTCTGAGAACTCTTTATCATTTCTAGTAAAGATGGTTTGTCAACCATTTGAAAAAGTATCGATGTTTCACCTTCTAGGGTAATTCCAATATCCATCTTCACTAGATCAATGATAATAGGATATCTTTCAATTCTCATCATGTTCAAAACTCCATGGTATTTTTTTCTCAAAGCATCTGCCACCTTGTTTTCCTTCCCCGGGTGGTAGTGTATCGTGAAATCATAATCCTTGAGTAATTCAAGCCATCTACTTTTCCTCATGTTGAGTTATTTTTGTGAGAAAATATACTTCAAACTCTTGTGATCAGTATAAATCTCACATTTCTCACCATAGAGGTAGTGTCTCCATACCTTCAAAGCAAAGATCACAGCTTCTAACTCGAGATCATGAGTAGGATCGTTTTGCTCATGAATTTTCAACTTTTATGATGCATCGGCAATAACCCTATCATTCTGCATAAGGACACAACCAAGTCCTTTCTTCGATGCATCACTATAAATAACGAACCCATCATTCCCCGATGGTAGAGTCAATATAGGAGCATTGACTAATCTTCTCTATAGTTATTTGAAACATTCTTTACACTCTTTTGTCCAAACAAATTTAACCCCTTTACGTGTGAGCTTTGTTAATTGCTTAGCCAACCGGGAAAAATTCTGGACAAAATGTCGATAATAAACTTCTAAACCAATAAAACTGTGTACCTCAATTATATTTGTCGGTGCAGGCCATTTTTGGATTTCCTGAGACTTAGAAGGATCAACAGAGATTCCATCGTTAGAGACAATATGGCCAAGAAAAGAAATCTCCTAAATCCAGAATTCACACTTACTAAACATCCCATATAATTCATTTCTTCTCAGAGTCTTTAGGATAATGCGCAAGTGATTTTCATGATCTTTGTAGATTTTGGATTATACCAAGATATCATCAATAAATACCACCACAAATTCAAATAGATATTCAATAATAACTCTATTCATTAGATCAATGAATACATAGGGACATTAGTCACCTCAAAAGGAATTATTGTAAACTCGTAATGCCCATGCCTAGTTTGAAATAATGTCTTCAGAATGTCTTCCTTCTTCACACACAACTGATGGTATTCATACTGAAGGTCAATCTTTGGAAAGGATTGAGCTCCCTGAAGTTTGTCAAATAAATCATCAATGCAAGGTAAGGGATACTTGTTATTTTTTGTTATATCATTGATCTCCCTGTAGTCGATACATATCCTCATCGATCCATATTTCTATTTAACAAAAAGAACAGGGGCCCCCCAGGGAGGAACACAAGCGTGAGTAAATCTCTTATTACTAAATTCCTCTATTTATTTCTTTAGTTCAACTAATTCCACAGTGGCCACACTATAAGGGGTCTTTGATATTGGCCTTGATCCATGAATTAAATCAGTGGAAAACTCAACTTCTCTTTCTGGAGGATGTCTAGGTAAATAATCCGGAAACACATCAACATATTCTTTCACAATAGGTACATCCTCTATTTGAACATTGCTTTCCTCTCCCATAGTCATTCCATTCTCTTCCTCCCCAATAATTGAATTTAGTTGAGCTACTGGGGGTGGATCTAGATAAGAATTAGGCGGTGTCGATTCTGCTCTAAAGATAAGGTGTTCCTTATCGTCATCATCAAAAATCATAACCTTCTTCTTCTTACAATAAACCTTCGCATCATGGTCTGAAATCCAATCCATACCAAGGATTATATCAAACTCAATCATAGGTATAATGATAATATTAGCAGATAAAGAACATTTATGTGCTCTTATGGGGACTAATTCATAAAACTTTGTTGCAATGATACTTCCTTAATGAGTTTTAACTGAAAAATCCCTTGTTAAATCAAATTGTAAATATCATATTTTCTTAGCAAACTTGGAAGATATGAAACAATGAGATGATCCAGAATCAAATAATGCATTTTCTAAACTTGAGGAAACCATTAAATTACCTGCCACCACGTCTTTCAGAGCTTCTACCTCAGTAGTAGTGATAGCATAAGCTTGGCCTTGATCCATGGGCCTTTTCTAAGGTAAGTTCCCATAAATCTTAAGACATTCATTTTCATAATGTCTCATCTTTCTGCAGTTGTAGCATTGAAAATCGGAAGCTTTTTTCTTCCCCTTGAAATCACGATCTTAGTGGCCTTTTTCACAACACTTGTAACAGACTCCCATTACCTTCAAGCAAGTACCAGGGTGTTTCTTCCCACATTTACTATAGGATGGATATTCAAATTTTCCCTTCAACCCCTTATTTCCAAACCTAGAATGAACAACAGATCTCTTCTTCTCTTGCTTTTCTTTAAATTCAAAAGACTTATAGAATTATTTTTCTATCTTGATAGCCCATGAAAAAATATCTTCGTACTATGAGAAGGATTGTGACACTAATGCTCGATGAAGAAATGGTTTTAACCCATCAAATAAATGATCAATATTACTTCTTTGGTTATGTATATAATTTCCATCATACCTTGCTAACCTTGTAAATTTAGCCACATACTTTGCGACATTCTCATCCGCCTTTTGTCTTAGACTCAGAATTTGCCTTTCCATATCTGCTCGATGGTCATGATGAAAGTATTTTTCTAAGAAAATATCTTTTAACTCCCTCCTTTCCATATATGGTACTTCATCATCTTCCTTCGTGTTTTGAATCAATGAAAACCATTGATCAGCATCTCCAGTGAGGTGATAAACTGCCATGACAACATTTTCCCTTTCACTACTCCCAAAAGCCTGAAATATTTTCTCTAGGGAACTTATCCATTTCTCAGCTACAAATGGATTTGTACTCCCATTGAATTTTGGTGGTTTCTACCTTATGAAGAGATCTAACTTTGATCCTCCATGCTATGCATCAGGGTTCTCTATATGGGTAAGGTTATTATTCATAACCTCAGTGAGTTGCCCTAGTATGGTGAATAGCTGATCAGCACTAGTTACATCATCAAATCCAATATAATTTTCTTGAGCCGGATGGAAATCCCTACATGGAGTGCATACATTGATACAGTTTCCATTTCTTCCACAAGGTTCTATTTCTAAACAATGTAATAAACTAGATCAGTTTATGAATCAAAATACATAATTCCATAATTGTAAAACACTTAACATAAATTGAACTATTTATGGATATAATCCATAATCATAAAAAGGTTTTCTTTGAAGAAGTATATACTCATAAACCCTTCATAATGTTTTGTAAATAAAATGAGAATTACCCTAAGCTTATCCCCCAAGAGTGTCGTAACCAAGAGTGCAGCAAGGCCCATTGTCGTGCACCAGTTCCCATTCGAGTCTAACTCAAAGCGGTGTTTTCAGGTTTTACCCCTAGGTACATCTGTGCCAGAGCCACCTCTACCTGCTCGTATCCAAAAAGGGATGTATTTCCCAGAAAACTAACAAAATCTCTACAATACCAAAATTCTATGAAGTTATTCTATACTAATCCTCCAATTCCATCTTAGATCTATGTTCTCTAATCAGAGTTTATCTAAATCTAGATTCCATGGTTTGTACTAAACTTTCTCTGATACCAACTGTAAATGCCCCAACCACAGTTACCCAGATTCGGTTCATTATTACATAACATTTTCATGATCACAAAAGATCATGTCTCCAATGAACAATTAGTTTAGTAGTCTTGGAAACACAAGATACATTCATAAAGATTACATTACATCATAAAGTAAAAAATACAACATCATCTTGTCTCCACACTCATATCCCCTTGTACTATCCCTGCAGGTCATTCATAAAATACTTCTTCACATCCTGGGAAAAATAAAACATAGAAAGGGGTGAGCTCAAATGCCCATTAAGGATAAAAATATAGTGGAAACTTTTATAAATAAGCATAAACATTTAAGGAAATGTATAACTAAAAAAACCCTTTAAAACTTGAACTTCAGCATAATATAGAAAACGTAAAATTAAATAATTCTGTTTACTTATTCACATGGATATTCTACTTGTCAAATAATCACATTCAATATCAATAACCACTTTCATAATGATGGAATGCATAATGCCAGACTATCATAACCATATAGCCAAGGCCTCGTGCCAAGACTACAAAAAAGATTTTGTCAAGGCCTTGTGTCAAGACACTAGTTTTCTCATGATACCTACTGATACATCGAGGAGCTATAACAGGCTCCACCCATCACTTATTAAGTCCAATAAATTCCTCATATGAACAGGTTTAAACATAAAATAAATATTCGAATTAAAACTAGCATACGAAATGCCAATACTTTTTCCATAAACCATGAATGGTATAAAAAAACACATCCACACTCAAACATATCACAAAAACATCAATACAATATGGAAGTTTTGTATCACAATATATCAACTTTAAATAAGCTTAAAATCCATCAAAGGATGTTGACATAGATGAAATCAAAACTATTTGAGATAAATATATCATTTTTGGAAATCATTTGAAAGTCAAAAAATTATAAAATAAAAGAACTACATTGAAAATTTTATTATAAGCTTTTAAGGGAAGCTTCGACGGTTTTATAATAGCAGAGAATTGCTGCACCCACCGTATATGTTAAAAAAGACATTCTTACCTTAATTATGTCGAAAAGGATAAAAAGGACCTTGTAAGGAAAATGACATAAAGATTCCTTTATAACCTTATTATAAAAAGTCAATAAGGGTATAAATTTATTTAACCCATAGTCTTTAAAATATTAACGATGATTTGAAATACATTTTTAAGAAATGTGGATTTGGATAAAAGAGGACCCAGTATATAATTACATATAAACAACCTGGGATATTGAAGAGATTGTGAAATAAACCCTTACCTTGTACTTTTCTTTGGTTGAGGGTAGGTTAACCTCCTGTATAATGGTGAAATAAATATTATTATATTATACAAGAATCATAAACATTAATATGATATCATATATGATCTTTTAACATTGATTTGTTAATAATATCCTAGTATTATCGTTTTTTTGGGTGTTAACTTACTTGTTTTCTTTTATATGTTGTGTTACATAAGACATGTTTGTTATGGGTAGGTTGTATCTTATTAATATACAAGATGATATCAAGTCCTTAAACATTAATTTTAATCATTAAATGATAATTAGCCTTGAATGGATACGATGGGGAATTAATCTCATCGCGTTCGTGGAGACGGTAGTCCATACGTACGCACAAGCGACAATATCATTCTTTTGAAATTAAAATAATATATAATTGGATGGTATATCATATATAAAGAATAATTATCATTTTATATTTATTATTTACATGAATTACACATCATTATTATACCCATCCAAATAATAATTTTTTGAATAACAATTACACCACGACGTGGAGACGGTAAGCCGTACGTACGAACATATTGTGACATGTCATTCAAAGGATGGATAGAATACTAAATATTTTTGTACCATATTTATAATAATATCAAATTATATATAAGATACTAGAGTTATAATTTTAGAATGGGAATAACAAAGAAATAAGAAGGGGAGGAAGAAAGTAACTTGAATGAGGGTGGTGAAAACATTACCTCTTCTTCGGGTTCTTTCTTTTGATTAGATCAAAATAGCTCATTAGGTTGGATTTATGATCAAAATAAGGCCTCTAGGTTGAAGTGAGGGAAGTTTAGAGAGTATTTAAGAAGGTTTTGGCCGATCCAAAAGGATTTTAATGTGTTAATTAGTGAGAAGGGGGAGTGCCCTTTTGAAAGAGGGGTGAGGGGCACCATTGGAAAAGCTAGAAATATTATTTATTTATAAATTCATATTCAGTTTCTAAGGGCTCCAAAGTGAATTATTAAAATTCTAAGGTTGGGATGGGTCGAAATAATTTCAACCAATAGAATTTAGACAGGTTTGTGTCATTATATTGACCTTATCTTTTAGTTTTAACTCTTAGTTAATTAGTTTGACATTTACCATGTCACTTTGTATTTTTATATTATATAGTTAATAAACATACTACATACATAAAAGAGACCCCCAAGTGTTCCATTAATGATACACCTATAATGATAGAAGTCTTCTGGCCGAACATTAGATTTTTAAGAATAGAATATCAATTAATAATATAATATTTGTTTTAAAAACTCATTTATGTTAATTTTTAAACTATTAAATAATTGATTTTTGTTAAATCCTTAAAAACATTATTAATTCGAAAAAAATTAATTTAATAAATCCTATAATGTCATATTAATCAATAAAATTCATTGATGTAATCCAAACAATCAAATTATATTAATTTTAACATTTATAATACCAATTATTTGATTCTTTCATTAATAAGGAAAATACTTCATCATTTTGGTGTCATAAATAATATTAATTATTAAATGTCTAAAAATTATAAATAAACTACCATTATGTATTGAATATTATTATCTTTCTAATGAATATTTATATTTGAATATTTATTATATAGAATCCTATGTAAAAATTGTTTTTCTAAAAGATATACGCTTATGCCATTTTTGTATTTATTTTAACATAATTAATGTAAAGTGTCCTTATCACTTACAAGTGGATCCATGGGGTCCCAAGATCGACTCAAAGATTCCCATGGTCAAAGATGTATCAACAAATATGGTTAGGACACGTTTTATGCTAATTTATTATTATTATAATATTATTTGTATACCCTTATTTACCGGATTTACCCTTTAACTATGGTAAATAAAATATTTACCGAAGTTATTATTCAAAATGTCTAAAAATAAAAGTTACCTATTTAGATGATTTGGAAATCATGATTACAAATATGGAATCCATTTTTTTAAATTCAAAACACATAAGTGGCAGAAATTAATTTAAAATTAATTTCCGTTGTTTAAACAAACATAGTGTTTTAAGAGATAATAACTATCAAAAGATTGACACTTGTTTATGTCCAGTTTAATTGTGAAATTATGTCCAATGACCAAAATTGTATTAAATTGTAAAAATAAATTCTAAATATACTTTAAAACCACTGAAATTCATATTTTATCACTATCAATTATTTCGATTAAAAAATTTGTTTTTAAATAATAGTTAATAATTTTCACTATTCATCAAAATATAAAAGTTATCCGAAAAGTTCCAAAATTTTACCCTAGGCTAATTTCGATATTCTAAATCCAAAAAATTTTGTACATTTTGAGAGGTAAAATTTATAAAATTTCAAAAGGTGGGTATTACTATTCATAACTGCTACTTTGATTGGTCGCAGTGTGTTAGAATCTCGAAGTTACGTGCAACACACACTACTATATTATTCAAAGAGAATCATACCGTGGAAGATTTGGGTGTTACACTCATGATCCTGATGTGATGCATAAATGATTACTTGACCAATTTAAGGCTTTCCATGGGATGTGTCAGCCCTCATGATTAGGCTAATGGAAATGCAAGGTATGAAATTCACTCATAATGATATAGAGACATAATGAGTAGGTTAATTGGTTTATATAATAAGTTATAATATATTGTGTCCAGTTGTGTCTAATTTGGTTAGCTTTTAAGGAATTATTTGGTTAATATTTGAATAGGTTAAATGGGATTCATGGGGATATGATAAGGAATTATTTTTACACTTGAATTTCTTAGAGATATAGGCTTGAAAAATGGGAAATGGGGATAATGATGGTTATGTGATATAAATGAGGAATGTGTTAATGGATTGATGCATAATGTTAACTTCTTATTTATTTATATTGATTGACATGTTGCATATTAAATTGGATATGCCTTTTTGTGATGTGATTTATTGTGGGGAATGATATGTAAGCATGTGCACATGGCTTGGTATAGTTGGTTATAGACATTTGGTTCTACACGCACTGGTCATGTTGGACCGAGGTTGTAGCTCCACCGCTAAATGCATGGGTCAGGGAAGGGGACATAGTTCTATTCCCCTAATGGTTGCATTCCACTGTGGTTAAGGCTTCTAGGTGAGTATTATGATGTTATTATAATGTTATGAATAGTGATGTAGGCCTCGATTTTTATTCCCATATTCATGAGAATATTGAACATGGCTAGTCCATTGAAAACATGAAAATGGTATGTCAAACCATGGGATACCTATGTAGTGATCCTGAATTCAATGGTAGTATAATTTAAAGGAACATAGTCTAGAATGTCCTATTAAACTATTTATCTTTACTTTCAATTATTTATCACTTTCATGAACTATCTACTTTTACTGGATAATTTTTAGACCCCATTGGTGGTGTCCAACTGATTAATACTAACATGGCTCTTGGGCCATTTTTGGGTACCCGAGCAGGTTTCATGATTTTAGGTGAGGAAAACATAAAGGGCCTTAAGCAAGAGATTGACTTGGACTTGGGACATGCATGGATGTGGTTCCCATCATGGAGTCGGGACTGTTTTTGGGATTCTGATGTTGTCATTGTTTAGGGTTTAATAAACATGGCATAGTAGCATGACGTGACACATTCACTGTTTCTTTAGATTTGTACCCAATTTGGGAGATGTTTGGTTATTAATTTTATTGGTTTTTTCTTATTCATTCCGCTATTAATATTATGTTCTACTATGCCTTACTATAGTAAAGAGTTTATAGTCTCCACGCATGACTAATCTAGACCCTCAGTTCTAGTCAACAACCTCTGGAATATGGGGAGGTGTGCTTGAGGTCATGTGACGACCCGTCATGGGGAATCAGTTTTGTGGTACTCTGGTTAGGGACATTACAGTAATATTCTAGAATAGATTGTCGAATGGTTTGGAGAAAAATAATTATATTTATTCTTTTATTTAATCACTAAGAGAATAGTATTTTAAGGTTTATGAATATGTGAGAAGCATGGAATTTTAGGGTGGATATGTTGAAAACAACTTATATATATTGTATAAAAACAATACTTTAATCATTTTGATTGTTTATATTGATAAACTATTTTTTCCTAGTAATGAGAAAATATTATGTGATGAATGATCAATGCACATGAAATAGAAATTGGAAATTTATATTCTAGGAGATATGATGATTTTCATTGTTATATAGATTACCCATGATTTTTATTACTTTTTTTTATCTCCCATGAAAAATAATCTTAGGATAATTTGTTTAGGTTTGGTATGAAGGAATGTAGAAGTGGTACACAAAAATTATATTGGGCATAATTCAGAGGAAGGATAATGAAGGTAAAACTATTAATGGTAAGGAAATTCAAAATATTTATTAGAATTTTAATGTACTTGAAAACATGAATGATGAATATAGAGTATGTTATTACTCATTATGTAGAATATCAAACTAATTCATAAAAACAAAAAGTTTTTTATGAATAATATTAGGATGATTTATATTTCAAAAATATCCATTTAGGTTCTAATTTATAATAATATTGGGTAGATAGATTTAAATGGGTTTGAAAATGATGATTGGATATAAGAAATATATTATATTATTTCAATTCTTGGTAGAGTATTTTTCAATTTACTAAGTTATATTCATGGAAATCAAAGAAAAAATAATTATTTACCATGAGTTTTAAAATGTAAGAATATGTGGAAGCATGAAACGACTCGACCAATCATGTTCTCACAAGTTTGGTGGAAATCTATGAGTGAAAACTAAAGCCTACCTCTTATAGGCCATGGTATGATGACTTGAAATGCATAGACATATCTCAAAATATGAGTGTCATTAAGTAATAGAATCTTGAAACTGATATAAACATACATATATATATATATATATGAAATTCATAAAATAGATAGAAACATATACATTATGAATATATATAATCAACTAAACAATATGCAACACATTCCTAATACGATAGGTACACATATATCTCCATAATTGAATAAATAAGAGAGGTCAAAAATTAAACGAGTCTATAAAATACAAATCACTCATAATCTCCTAAATTCTACAATAATCCTATGTCAAAATCCAAATTTAGTGGTAACCTTCACCATAAAAAAACACCAAACATTAGAATTCATATCTAATAATCACCATATGACAGCTTTGATTAAGAAACACCAAATAAACATTTAATGAGCCCACATATGAATATATGTGCAGTCTACATAGGACACAAACCATGTCGGTACAAGGACTGTGTATGTGAGAGTATAATCATATCTAATAGGATAATTAAACAACAGAAAGGAAGCAAAATGTAATTTGTTAGCTTAACTCTTGGCATGTGAGCTGACCAGAAGAAAGATTTAGGGGAAAAACATATCTCCATGTTAGATAAAATAAATTGATAATAAAACTAAACCAAAAATGAATAATCATATAATAAAAAAGAGATGATAAATCTTGATGTATATTTTCAGCATTGAACTATATGTTTGAAATCCACCCCCAAGGGACTATGGAATCACATTTACTATAAAATTCCTCACTAACATTGAATAAAAAAACATGAAACCACCAAAATACATGAATTAGATGTCACTCATCACTAAAGCATGATCATCAAACTATGGATTAATATATCCAATGGTGTATATTATAACATTAATCTAACCATTGAAGCTACCCATCATAAAAATCAATCAATGGTCACCAGAATTGTGGTGGGGGAAGAATACATCGTTGATGGATATATAAAAGTTGAGAGGATAATAACCCTGATTGAGGACACATGGCCCACCTAATCACTTAAATGATAGCATACTAACACCATATAAAGGGGAATCACATCCTAGTTGTCTATTGGGGGGGGGGGGTATTAACCCCATCTGTATATAGTTAGTGGGGGACCCATGCCTCACTGAAAGACACCTCATCCAAGAGTATACTAACCCCAATATCACTCTAAATACTAAACAAGAATCTTACCATCAATAATACATGAAGAAATTGATGATATACTTATATTTCATTGAAAACATACCCAAACATCCAAAAATGATGAACTATTACAATATAAGTAAAAAAAATCCAAGGAATTTTTTTTAATGAAAATGGGAATCATATGAAAAAGTAAATCTCATCATATCAAACATGTGATATGTTACATGAATGGAATTAAGACACCATGTATTCATGCCCAACATCATGAAATGCATATTTCACCATCCACTTACCACTGATCATGTATATCCTCATCATTGGTCCATTACATACATTATTGGGCTTCACTCAAGCCATGTCACCAACCTTCTCCCATCTTATGAAATATAAATTTCCTCCTTCCTCTAATAATAGAGCTAAGAATCCCATTCTCCATCATCCTTTTGATAACATGGGGGTAGTAATTGTGATTTTAAATTATGGAAAAATATTCAAAAGAGACCAATTCAATATGTATTAAAAATTAAATCCATCAATTGTATCCATTGAAAAAAACTCTCAAATGGGGTAAACAGTGATTTTTCATTTTAATCCATTTTAAAATTTAATTCCTTGCTCTTATACCCAATATTGAAATTACTAAATAATATTGATTTCCAATACAATTAAGAGAATGAGGTGGAAATAAATATTAAAAAATTACGTACTACGAATCCATGGAAGATTGTTTTAACCTATATCGATGAATACCAAAAATGAATTTATGAATCAGTAATTATGAAGAAAGAGGCATAAATAAATAGAATGGTCCAAACTTAAGGAAAATTGTTGAAACTTCAATCCATCATAATAATAAATCTCACCTTACATATATCACCATGAATTAGTTCTAGTTATTATGATCTAATATCATTGGAAATAATGTCACCCCCTCTCTACCCTTCCCTTATCTCCAATGATTACATTATTGACAATGAATTAACATAGAGCACAATATAACAATGTTATAAATTGATTAATTGTTTTTTTTCTATAATAATACAATTAATTAATAGGTTCATTAATTATATCAATTTAATTTAAATGGAATAAAACTCTATAGGGTCCCTATGAAAACTGATTTTATAGAATCACAAGGGTTAGAACAGTTTCTAGACCCAACCATGTCGTTGGTTTTCCCATATTATTCCCTATTAAATATATATTAATTTTTCATCATATATACTCTGGTTAGAGTTAAATAATAATAACTATAATCTTAATACATTTGTTTTCAATGCCATTATTGACTCAAAATTCCACACCAACACAATATGGAGGTAAACACAACGTTCTAAAATCAATGGAACTTGTATAAATTTTTTTAAGGGTTTATAATAGTTTAAATTTACCAGTTCACCAATAAAGAGGTATCAAAACTTTAGAATATAAAATTGAGCTATGTTGCACAAGGGAAAACCTTGATTCATTAAATGTTATCACAATTGTAATGCATCGGTTCCGGGTGCCTCCCAATGGTTCCTTGTACCTGGTTGGTCACATGGATTTAAGTACCTTTCCTCAAATGCCAGAGGCTTCCGACTAGTAGAAAGGGCCTTGGTTTTGTAAGAGGGGAAACAATTCCATCATTTCAAGAGTAATATAGAAGAATAAAAATAACATACAACAACATAAGTCGTAATACCATAAAATAAGGAAACAATGGAAGACTGAAATTAAATAATTAACTAAAGCACATATATAAATAATGCATGTCACATATGTATTGGAAATCAGCCAAAAAAGTCACAATAATGGAAAATATAGTACTAAAACAATGTAAAAAAAGTAAATAAGTAAAATTTAGCAGCATCACAAGCCTCATATTAGTCCCAAGCTCTCCATCTTAACAATAATCAACTACCTGAAGTAGAAGGGTGGTTTACATTATCTATACTAGAAATAATATAATCTGTTTGGGTCTGAATGCATGGCCCAAACAGGGTGTGAGAAAAATCCCAAAAGGAAACCACCACAAGATCAATGCTTTATTGGTAGTGAGTTTATATTGCACGTAAAAATGGAAATGCAATAAAGAATCTTAGAGTACAAAAAGGTAACAAAACCTAATGATTCCATTTTAATTCATTAAAATTTAATATTCAACATTTAATCATGAAAGTCTCACAAACAAGTATCTTAGAAGACTACCTAACTGGACTGAATCCAAGCATGTGCTTTTGCTTGACATACATGTCACAAACGTTCAATATTTATAAAAACCCTATGGGTAGCTCACACAGTCTAACCCCTCTGGTCAACTAAATAAATAAATGGTATATACACTCAGAAAAAGCTATCATAGTCAATTCACCCTATGGTCATTCCAAAATAACTATGGACTCTCAAGGGAAGCACTCAATGTCAATTCACCCTTGTAGTATCGTAATGTATCTATTGACACTCTGAGGGAGCCCATGTATTCAATCCCCCATGTGGTCTTGTATTGGAAATTATATCATATTCTCTGAGGGTGGATTCATAGTAAATCCCCCCTACGGTCTCGCAATGTAAATTATATCAGACACTCTGAGGGAGCACTCATAGTCAATCCCCCCTATGGTCTAACTACACTAGGTTCCCACAGCCTTGTTAAATTGAACCATGTATACAAGATAACAATAATACCAAAGTAATCTAAAACAATACATGGATAAACAAAATTAATGCCTATCACAAGAATTTAAAAAGTAGCAGGGAGAAAAGATATGCCCCATAGGCAACCTTGACCAAACAACCCGAATAGTCAAACCCGGAAACTCACCCATGGGGTGTTCTTTTAACATGAAAATTCAAATAATATATCTCCAATGAAGCCTTAATCTAATAATCAATCTAAATTAGATAAAAATGGGTTCGAACCCTTTAACCCAAAATACCCAAAACAAGGGTAATCAGTAATTTGGAATATAAACTAAAATATACATCACGAAAGGCAACAAAGCACCTACCTTGATGTTTTACAATCAATATAATTGAACCTTATCCATTTAATTGACCTAGAAAATCATAGATCTACAAAAATCTAAAAAATGATCAACCATGAATATCTCACATAAGAAGAGAAATCTGGTGGAGAGGCTCTTGAATGAGGAAGAAATCACTGTGGATATTCAACGCAATCGATAGTGTTTGATTCTGAGAATGGACGATGGATCGAGGGCTCAGAAAAGATTTTGTGATTTCTATCGCTCCAGGATGAGACGAGGCAAGATGAAGTTGTTTCTGGAAATTAGATGTGACATCGGTCTGATTTAACAAATAAAAAGGAAACTACATGGCGTTTTTCTTTAATGTACATGTTGTGTACATGCCTTAATCAGTCTCCACATTCGGCGGTCTTTAGGTCACCCCAAACATTCATGTAATCATCTGTTACATGGCCAGTACAAAAAAACCCACAAAAACTGGGTACGTGGAATGTATTTCTACATACAAGGCATGTACTCCTTAAATTTCCAAAAACAGTTCGTTTTCTCCAAAAAACCTAAAATCAAGATCTATACCTGAAAAAAAGATCTTTGTTATTACAAACATCCCCCTTAAAGATATTCGTCCACAAATTTCTCTAACGAGCAGGTGTAGAATAATAATCCTCGAACAAGTCCAGCCACTACGATATCACATCAGCCACCCTCTCCCAAGTCATGTCATGTACTCTCTCATGCTTCAACAACACAAATACCAGAAGAACAGACTGGCCGCAGAGGACCTTCGCGTTATGATTAGAAATTTAGATTGGACGGTCCTCAAATGTTGTTTCAACCTCCAAGTCAACTTCCTTGGGTTAAAAAAGATGAGACTGGTCTAAGAAGTAATATATTAGCTGAGAAACAAGGAATACAATGTTCATATCTTGATACCGTTAAGGTAACTGCAATGGATAGGCAACCAGACTGACTCTCTCCAAAATATGAAATCGCCCGACTAATCTAGATCAGAGCTTTCTTTATATCTTAATCCTAAAGTGTCATAACCTTAGTGTGATGCATAGGAAAACATGATCTCCATCCTCAAACACCAGAGGTCTTCTCCTTCGATCAACATAAGACTTCTATCATGACTATGAAGTAGTCACACTCTTTCAAATCAACTCTACCTACTCTGTAGTCTCCTAGTCAAGACATTGTTCCATCATAGATACCTCTCTGGCTTCCAACCAACATTGGGGTGATAGGAATGTCCTATCGTACAAAGCCTCTTACGGATCTATCTGAATAGTAACCTGAAAACTATTATTGTATGAAAACTCCTCTATAGTTTTCTGCTTCTCCCAGGAACCTCCAAAGACTAGGATACATGCTTGATGCATGTTTGTAATGTCCCTTTCCCGGAAGCTGGCCATAGGCACCCCATACTCAGTTGGTCACATGGACTCAAGTGCGTTTACCCAAACCCCAAAGGCTACAGACTAGAATCGTGGGCCTTGGGTGAGATAGTGGGGAAACTATGAGCTCATTAGCCGAGTAACGTAGTAGAAATAAACAAATAAAAATAGCAGAAGCAATAATAATACCATTCAATAGTAGATAGACGAAGACTGAAATAAATAAATAATTGGTGCACATATATAAATTGAGAATGATACATATGTCTAGGAAAGCAGCCAAACAACTCACAATGATGGAATATAGTACTAAACCAAATTACAAAGAAAAAAAATATACTCCAACAACATCGTTAGTTTTATCTTGGTCTCATGCTCCCTAGATCCACATCAATCAAGTACCAGAAGTATAAGGGAGCTTTCCCTTATCTATTCCTGCAATAATATAATCATTTTTTACCCAAAAGCATGACCAAAAAAGGATTTGAGACTAATCACAGTAGGCAAACACCAAAAGATCTATGCTTAATAGTTAGTGAATATACATGGCAGACAATAAGTGAATGGAAGTAGTAAACAAGGATGTTTTCAAAAGTAAACAACCCTACAGTTCAATTGCATTCAATTTTACATATCAAGATAGTGTCTAATCAGAAATATGTAACCCTATAAGAATTGATAACATCCTAACCCCTCAAGTTCAACCAAAACAACAATAAGCAACCCTCTAGGATGTAATCACAGTCTAACCCATCAGGTTTAGCTTCTACAAAGACTCTTTGAGGAAGCACTCACCGTCAATTCCCCATGAGGTCTCGTATCGATAAGTATAGACACCCTAAGGAGGCACTCAATGTCATATTACCCATGGAATCTCATAACGATGAAACTACAGACACTTTGATTGAGAACTAACATATATCCCCCCTATGGTCTCGCAACGTAAAGTATATAGACACTCTCGAGAATCCCCCAACGTCCATTCTCTCTATGGTCAAATACACCAGGTTCCCACAACCCTTTGTATAAAATCATGAACAAACAGTATGTGGAAACCAATGAAAACCTAAAAAACTATTTGGATAAATAGTCTACAACATATCACATCATTTCAAATAAAATCACTCCATCCTAACAACACTAGGAATATAAAACAAATAGCCTAACATTCAATTCTAGACCAAATGATAAAAAAAGAATGGTCAAACACATCCAAAGCATGGAAATTACCCCTTATCACAATAAAATAACTTCTATTCAAATGTAAAAGGAATATCAGGAATTAACGTGGTTAAAATCCCTAAACATTCAATACCATGAATGAGGGTATTGGGAAATTTTTCACATATAACTCAAAGACTAACTACAGAAAGACACAAACCTCCTACCTTGGCATATTATGATTGATATATGTGAACCTCATGTAGTGAATATCCCTAAAATTCTGTAGATCTTCAAAAATTCTAAAAACGTTCAACCAAGGATATCACACGAAAGAGGAAAATAGGGATATAAGATTCTAGAAGAAGGAGGAACTAATAGATTTGATTCCAACGCAACCGATGGAGTTCGATTCAGAGTAAGGATGGTGATTCAGGGGCTTGGAGAAGAATCGGTGGTCCCATTTTCTCATAGATGAGATGGAGAAAGAATAAGTGCATTCTACCGATTAGACGCGACCCCGGTCCATTTAATGAAATAACAAGAAAGTACACGATGTGTTCTTTAAAAGAACACAGTGTGTACATTGTTTAACCGGCCTCCACTTTAGGCAGTCTCTAGGTCACCCCACACAGCCATGTGCTCAGCCGTTACATGGCCAGAACATAGCTACCCGTGGAAACTGGGTACACGAGGTGTACTCATGAAATTTAAAAAAACTCAGACTTTTCTAAAAAACAACCAGAAAATCAATACATACCAGAAAAAAAAGATTTGGGTTCTTACAATGTCCTCCAGTACCTGAATTATATGCTCAGACATTCCATCTATCTGGGGATGGTATGTTATACTCAGAAGTACATGTGTACCCAAATTCCTCTATAGTCCCTTCCAGACCCGAGAAGTAAAATAGGCGTCCCTCTCAGAAACTATGGAGTGTGGAACCCATGAAAACGTAAAATTTCTCAGATGAAAATCATTCACAGATCATCAACACTGATGTTCTCTTTGGTCTGAAGGATGTGTGAAACCTTCATGAGTCTGTCAGTGATATCCCAAACTACATCATTCCCATCAGGAGACATCAGTAACCTTGTCGCGAAGTCTATCATGACATCATTCAACTTCCACTTGGGAATGGGTAACTAATACAAAATCCCAGCTTGTCGTGGATGCTCCACCTTCACCTGCTAATAGGTGGAACACCTCATCACAAAACCAAAAACATCTCATTTCATGCCCGGACGTTAATAATGAAAGTGTAGATCTCTATATATCTTGGTGACACTAGTATGAACTACCAAAACTGAAGAAATAAAATCCCACATCATCTCCTTACGTATGTCTACAAACACCCATACATGCCCATGAAAATACATGTTCTCAGCCTCCCCTACTATCTGTCCAGGAATAGGGTTCTCTCCTGACACACACCATCATAGAACTAGTCCTTCGGCTTCTGATAGCTTCCTAATTTTCACTCGATTAAGTAGAGTAGACATACCACCTACAGAAGAAAAAACACATCTGCCCAGTCTGTCATGAACCACCAAATGAATATCAGAAAACAGATCCATAAGATTCCACTCACTACTAGCCTCTTGAACAACATGGATCTAGTTCCTCATTCTCAAAACATCATCAACTACATTTCCTTTCCTAGGCATGTAGTCAAGCTCAATGTCAAAAGACTGAATTTACTCAACCCACCTTCATTGTCTCAAATTTATATCACATCGAGTAAATATATACTTGAGACTTTTATAGTCAGTGAAAACCAAAAAAATAATCTACAAATATATAATGTCTCCAACATCATAAGGTATGATTAATTTCTTCAAAATAAATATTGTGTGTCTGGTAATTCTTGTCATGGGGCCTCAACTGCCGAGATCCGTACTCAATGACAACTTCCCCCGGTATAAGCACTACTCCCAGCATGATACCTAATGCATCACAATAAACAATATAAATCTTTCCCGACTCTAGAAAAACTAATATCAATTCTAAAGTCAACATCTATTTTAACTCCTGAAAGGATAAACCGCATAAATCTGTTCACAATTACTTTTCACCCTTCTTAGTCAGGCTCGTCAGTGGCACTGCTAAGTGTGAAAAGTCCTGTATAAAATTTCTATAGTAACCATCCATCCCAATAAATATTCATACCCAGATTACGTTCTTCGGATGCTCTGAGGAAACTACTTATTTCACTTTCTATGGGTCTACTAATACTCTTTCTAAGATAACATGACCTGCGATGTAAATATGGTCCATCCAAAAGTGGAATTTTGTGATCATAGCATATTTTTGATGCTCTCTTAGTGTACTAAAAACAATCTCATGATGGGTAGCATAGTCGTGTAGAGTGTGAATTCACACCAAGATATCATCCATGAAAACCATCATAAAGAAGTCCAATTATGGATGGAACACTCGGTATATCATTTCCATAAAAACTACATATTTTTACATGATACCGAACGGAATAACAACATAATCGTATAGACCCTACCTTCTATGAAAGGCTATAAGAGTTATATCTTATGGCCTAACATGCAATTGATGATAACCAGATCTCAAGTCAATCTTGGAGAACACCCAATATCCACGATGTTTATCAAAGAGATCATCAATCCTTAGCAAGGGATATCGGTTCTTGATCGTCAACTAGTTTATCTTCTGATAATCCACAAAAATTCTAAGGGTACCTTCTACCTTCATCACAAAGAGGACAGCCGGACCCTAAGGAGAAGTACTGGGTCAGATTGAAACTTTTTCCTATACCTCCTCATACTAATTCTTGTTCTCTTATAACTCTAGTGTAGCCATCGTATAAGGAGTAATGGACACCAGTGTCATTCCTCACACAATATCAATAGAAAATTATACCTCTAGCTCCAGAGGAAAACCAGAAAATTCTTATGTAAAGACATCCCTGAGATGATCCACCACTAGAGGAAATTCCATATGTGAAGTCCTTGGTCATCCAGATACAAACTAGCTATTTGGGATGTAACTCCTCCCAACCCTTGATATTTGGGTCCTGCTCTTCTTTCTTGGATATACCATTCACCCTTATGTAGAAATGATCCACTATATGGTGACATGATACTCACCCTACAACAATATAAATCGACAATATACTTGAAGGAAAATATGCCGTCTATTCTGAGAATGACATTATGGCCCATAATCTCTAAGACAAAAAGTCCCATAATATGTGACACCCACCAACCTCAAGAGGTCACTACTTGCACTGATGTACACTAACTATTCTATTCCTTAATGAAGTGTGTAGTGTTAAGATATCTGTAAAAGTTAAGATAAGGTGCCCAAGGCTCTCCAAAACATGAACATATATGAAACTACGGGAATACCCTATATTGAGATGATTGGAAACTAAAACTATGGCAACCAAAATTGTACCTCTAATCATGGAGGGTTAGGGATCCTACTCCTACTGGGTCTACTCAGGAGAAAAAGTCTGACCTACACCGTGTCCTTGTTTAGCTGTTTGTGATCCCTGAGTAGATCCATAATGCGACTGTTGAAAACCCTATGTCTGACCACTACGGCCATGAACTCAACTTTGGACTGAATGGCCAGAAGAACTCCAGTTCCCAGATTGATGAGAAATTAGCGGTCCTTATCTTGAACATGGAGTCATAGTAGAACCCATATCCCCAGCTGATAGTGAGAAAAACCGACAAAAATGCTAAAGATGTCCCATCTAGCCATAAGATCAGTAGACAACTAGGTCCCTCAGGAAATGGGATTTCTTATGTCCTCTCTACCCGCACATGTATAACTCCACCTGAATTCTTAAAGGAAAATCCCACCTACTAGACTCTCCATGCATAGACTCCCTGTGGCGCTTCCTGCTATCATCTAGAGAGGTACCAGCTATGGATGCCAAATTGCCCTGGCTCACAGTTCCAACATATGTAGTGTTATGCTCGGTGATCAAAACCTGATTGACTATAGAAGATATGGAATTCAACCTAATGTTTTTCACCTGAGATCAGATGTCATGCCTAAGACCATCCTCAAATTTCCTCTCTATAAATAACTTGTCACCTTCTAGAATGGTTATGATGTGCTGAAACTCTATGAAGCGAGAGGAATACTCCCTGACTGAGAGAGTAATCCTACTCCAAACTCATGAGGTCTCAGGATCGGTCGGCCCTCAATGTATCTGGGTAAAAATAGTCATAGATGTTATGATGGAACTCATCCTAATCCATAACAAGCTAGCATCCCGCCTGTGATATCACGTCCCACTATCTCTAGGAAGAATCCAAAATCGTGTACATAGTGAGATTCACCTTCCTCTATGGAAGAATATCTATATGATTGAATATAGATAAAATGTCTTCTAAACATGAATCTACAGCCTGAGGTCCTCCATCCCCTGAGAAGGTGGGAGGATGATGCTGCTGAACCCCCCCCGTCAACTCTACCATCGAGGGGGCAGGTTGCGGTGCTCCCTAAAAGGTCTGCTAAAAACGTAATGAAGCCTTACTGGATCTCTGCATCAGCAACTGTATCCAAAATGATTAATGGTGCCAAGAAATGCATGATGAGAGGATCTGTTGGTAGTCCCTGATCTCTCTTGTCCAGTGTAGGATTGCTTCCCTGTATGTAAATAAAACTAGAGGAAATCTCGATATCATGACTCTGCAAGGTCAAGTCCACACTTTAGTTAAATATTATCAATGACTAACATATAAGTGCAAGAAAACAATAGGAGAACTAAAATATTCATGATTTTCAAAACATTGATACATGGAATGTTTGACCACTACATAGTGTGTTCCCTTTAGCCTTTACATGGGTGTGTACTTCTACCAACCACGGTCGTGTAACACACCAAAACATAAAGTGTGTTATCCTAAGGACACAACATGTACTTGAATCATCCCCACTACTCGAGTTCATCTATAGGGATAAGACACACGGTTCTCTTAAAATAAAAATACACTGTTTTTTCATTCCATACAAAACATGTATAAGAATGATTTCACCGACCTATTTCGTTAGTCACACGGTTGTATACATGGTATCTACCGCATGGCGTGTACTCCCTAGAAACGGCATGAACCACCAAACATTTCCCAACCCAGTGTCTCTAACCATATAGCCAGTCACACAATTAAGGAAAAAACATCGTGTACATATAGTACACTGTGTGTACTAAAGAAAAGTTGTTCCTTCTAGAATAGAAGGATACATGGATTGTATTATTCATTACACACTGTGTATTCTTGGTTTTTTCAGACATTATGCCTTAGAAACTACTCTAGAGAGCCATAAAAACACTGAAACAAACATGGAAGTTCCAAATTCTTATCCATGGGAGCGCATACTCCCCGTAAATCAATGATTGGCATCATATTCATGTATATCACAAAGTATAACAGTGAAATAAATCGCATGATCCACCAAATTCTGATCCATGATGGCCCATAACACCTTAGGGAACAAATTTTGGAATCCATCCAATAAAACTTTTCATATAAACAATACCATATCAAATAATTGGTATTCTATCAAGGAATATATCACAACAGCTTGCATATCTTGCATAACATCTATCACAACAACATGCAATCAGTAATGCACCCTACATGGAATGACCAGAATGTATGACATGTTATATATAATAAGTGCCTATATGATGCATGAGATAGAATACCCTCATCTCATCATGTTGAAACAGAAATAGAAACTCAATAATATCAATGATAACAACACAAAAAATGTGACTCACCCAAAGGTGAAATCAAATAAAATATAACAATTGCAAAACAAGATAATTAAAATAGTCGAGGCATATTGGCTTTTCCCTATACACAAGCCAGCTAATCCTGGGTAAAACATATTACCAAATACCTATTACATCATATACCAACCTATAGCCTCCAAATAGTTAGTTAAAGAAGAACAGAACCACCTTTATTACCACTTTGTAACGTTCTGGTTTCGGGTGCCGCCCAAAGGTGCCCCATATAAGGTTAGTCACCTGGCCTCAATAGCATTTCCTCAAATGCCAGAGGCTATAGACTAGCAACGAGGGACATGGGTGTGGTAGTGGGGAAATTATTACCTCTATGGAAGAGAAACAAGGCATAATTACAATAACAAACAACATCAAAAGAAGTAATACCATACAATATGGAAACAATGGAAGACTAAAAGTAAATAATCAACTAGATCACATATATAAATAATTAATGCCATGTGTGTCTAGTAAAGTATCCAAACAAGTCACAATGTTAGAAAATATAGTACAGAACCAAAAAATAAAATAAAACAAGTAAACCTTAACAGCAACTCAAGCCTCGGCTTGGTCTCATTCTATCCATCTCTACTACAATCAAGTACTTGAAGTAAAAGGGCTCTTTCCCTTATCTATACCTGAAACAATATAATATGTTTGTGTCCAAAATCATGACCCAAATAAGGTGTGAGATGAATCCCATAAGGAAACCTCCATAGGATCTGTTCCTAATTGTCAGTGAGTATATATAGGAGGTAAAAATAGTAATACCGCAATGAATCTTGTATTACACAAAAGTATCCAAACCTACAGTTTCCATTTACATTCATCAACATTTAATTTTTAACATCTAATCAATAATGTATCACAAATAGGTATATCAGAAGACTACCTAACTAGATAGAATCCAAGCTTCTGCATTGGCTTGGCAGACACATCACAAATATTCAATACTTATACTAACCCTCTGGGTAGCACACACTGTCTAACCTCTATGGTCAAATAAATCTATACAAGGTAATGACACTCTGAGGAAGATCTCATGGTTAATTACCCCAATGGTCTTTCCACTATAACTATAGACTCTCTAGGGAAGCACTCAGCGTTAATTCATCCTTGTAGTCTTGTATGTTATCTATAGACACTTTGAGGGAGCTCACACAGTAAATCCCCCATGTGGAATCTTAAAGGAAATTATAATTGACACTGTGAGGGAGCACTCCCAGTAAATCCCTCTTATGGTATCGTCATAGAAATTATATCAGACACTCTGAGGGAGCACTCACAGTCAATCCCCCTATGGTCTAACTACCACAGGTTCCCATAGCCGTGTGTAATTAAATCATGCAAACATGATAACAAGAATTCCAATGTAATCTGAAATACTATATGGATGAAAAAAATAAATGCATATCACAAGCATTTAACAAGTAGAATGAATACAAGGTCTTCGTCATAGGCATCCTGGACCTGATGGACCTAAAATTAAAACAAGAAAACCATTAATGGGGTGTTACTTTAACATGTAAATTCACATAATATCTCTTCAAAAAAGTCATAATCTTACAATCAATCTATTTTATATAAAATAGTGTGCAATCCCTTTAACACAGAATAACTGAAACACATGTAATTGGAACATTGGCATATAAAATCAAAGAAAAATGATGAAATAAAACAAACCACCTACCTCGGCATTTTATGATCGATAAAGTTGAGCCTCAGCCTTTTAATC
This sequence comes from Viscum album, assembly GCA_963277665.1. Taxonomy (NCBI): domain Eukaryota; kingdom Viridiplantae; phylum Streptophyta; class Magnoliopsida; order Santalales; family Viscaceae; genus Viscum; species Viscum album. Next base: position 28,575,799 of record OY728137.1, on the reverse strand, counting down.
GACCTAGAACATTGTATTTCTAAAAAATGTCAAAAACAATCAACCCCGAATATCTCACGTAAGAACAGAAAGCAGGAGGAGAGGCTCTAAAAGAATGAAGAACTCTGGGTGGTGATTCCCACACAATTGACCATGTTAGATTTAGAGAATGGACAATTAATCAAGGGCTCGTAGAAGATTTGGTGATTCCCATCGCTCCTAAATAAGATGGGGCTAGAAGAAGGTGTTTCTGTCATTTTGACATGACCCTGATGCGATTTAAAAAATAAAAAGAAAAGGTATATAGTGTGTTTTTTTTATTGTACATGTTGTGTACATGCCTTAACTAGACTCCACTTTTGGCAGTCTCTAGGTCACCCCACACGGCCATGTACTCATCCATTACACGACCTGTACATGGCTACCCGCCGCAACTGGGTACATCATGTGTACTTTTAAGTACATGCCACGTACTCCTTAAAATTCAAAAATCACTTCTTTTTCTCATAATCACTTGAAATCAATATCCATACATAAAAAGAAGATCCAGGTTCTTACAAAAATAGGAAACTCAAATAATCTCGGTAAATATGGCGGTTGATGATCGATATATTGAATCTAAATATATTATGGTCATTATATCCAATAATAAAAGTTATATAAACCTATTCAAAATACAAATACACTATTCTAGATCTAAACACATTTATATTGTATTTCATTTTCTAAAATAAATGTCACTAATTAATAAAATTTAATATTATTCCATCCATAGAAATATTATAAAATATCCTTACTAATCGACTTACAACTACGATTCTTGAGATTATGATACTACAAATGTAAGTGTATCCCACTTCCAAATACTAAGGTATGTTAGTTTTTTTACATTCATCCACTCTTAAATTATGTGTGAATTATTATAAAAAAGTAGAAATAATCTATATGGTGTGAATTTTTCTATGATTTGTTTTTTGAGTTTTACTAAATTTATTTCTGTAAGTGAGTGTATGAATGTGCATTAAATAAGGAATTTATAATATCTTGAGTGATGTTTTTTTATCAATAATATCCTGAATATATATATATTGATAATATTTGATGTAAAAATTAACCACTCTTGTTCTATACACTATGATAGCTCAATTATAACAATTATTGACTGGTCCATGGGTCATTTCTTTATAAAAGTTCATACATACTCTTTCATAATATCGTTTACTTATTGTTAATAAGTGGGAAGAAAATTATTCATATTTAATGTTCCTTTCATGGATTGAGGAGGATAATTAATTTTTTATTATTATAAAATGTATGACATTGAAATTGATAATAAATATGAAGGGGGATATTATTAAACCCTCTTAAAAAAGATGTTTTATTTGTTTTCAATACATTTATTTGATGTGTTTTAAATTTATTTGGTGTGGTTATTTATTTTCTGAGTTTATTTTCTGATTTAAAGATATTTTTTGATGAACTCAAATATATTTAGAGTGATTCTATTATTTTATCCATATTAATACATAATATTCTTTAAGATATATGGGCTATAAAATATGTCAAGGGATAATTTATTTTCAATAAAAATTATTCTTGATTCATATAGTAGATTTATTTTTAAAAAAATAATACACATTTCTACATTATAATAAGAAATTCGATAATGAAACATATCTTACACAATATATATGATGATTCATTTTATTTAATATGATGATTGGTTTTCAATGTTATGATATGTAGTAACTATTAATAAATTAAGGATGTTTTTATACCATTCAAAAAAGTGATTTTTTTTGTAGAATATGAGACCATTAACACAAATGTTTCTATGTTAATGTTCAAGGAAAAAATATCACAATTATTCAAAAGGATTATGATTCTTGCTAAGAATGAAAAAAAGGTAAAGGTTGTTCTATAAATTATGGGGTAGTTCAACCATGAAGAGTTTGACTCATTGATTATATTGATTAAGGAAAATCTAGGATGAAAGATTTGAAACAAAATATATGATTTAGTACACTGAACATTGTTATTATAATGTAACTACTAATTCAATTACTCTTGAATGTAAAGGGTTACACTAAAAGGACCGGTTCTTGTGAACATTCATTCGAACATGGACTATATAATTGTTCTTAAATTTTCTGGGAGATATACATAATTTTTTTTAATATCTCATTGAAGGAAAAATAATTAATTTATTGAATAAATGGTTGAATAGATATTTGATAAAAAAATTTAATGATATTAAAAATAAACAAATTTAATGAGGTAATTATGTTATTATTAATCAAAGAAGATTTCTATATTCAAAAATAGAATGATGTTCCAAGGTTTTAAAAATATTTTATTTATGTTAAAGAGTGTGGGTGTTGATACATATGATATTATGTTTAATATTTATAGAACTTACATATCAATGAATGTCTTGGAAGTGTTTTTAAGAAATGGAGAATAAAGATATTTCCCCAGGTTACAATTAAGTCGATGAGAAGGAAGATCACATTCAATATAAAATTATGGAAACCAAACTCACTAGAGATATATATCTAAAGATATATTATTTTGATTATTATAGTTACTTTCATATCATAGTAATGTTTATTTAATTTTAAAATTTATACACATTCAATGTAATATAATTTCCTTTTTTAATTTTTGATAATAATTTAAGAACAATGTGTTTGTATCTAATTGAAATCACCAAACACTGTGGACATAGCCATCCATCATTGAGGGAAACCTCATTAACAAACCTTTTTTGTTAAATTATTATTTCATCCTTGATGTGAGATAAAAGTTTCATTCTGAAAATGTATAAGAAAAGTTAGGATTTGGAAGGAAAAGTTATAAATAATAATTCACCCCTCAAAATGTTCCCTACATCTTGAGGTTTCCTAAAAACCCCCATAAAACCCCTATGAACACCCAACTCGACATTAATTGGCTACTGGAATTATGGTTCACCCCTATGAAACCCTCAATGGTATAGTTTTTAGCCACTTCAGGCATTATTTAATCTTTCATGGACTCAATTGGGGTTTTCATGTCACATTATTTCCACAACAAAACATGAACACTTACTTGGCCATCCATATCATGCCTCCTGTCTTTTTTTTAAATATGGTGACATGAATTGGATTCCCAATTCATGCCCCCAAAGGAGATTATTAAAATCAAAATGTAGCATTATAAACACGAGGTGTAAAGAACTTACACCAGCCGTGAGTTATCAGGATAACAAGTAAGGAAGATCAAACCTGACAAGTTCAAAAAAGAATGTCTGTCAAAAAGTAAGCAGCATGACCTTCCTTCAAGCAAGCAGGTGTGCTACCCATCCCTAGATTTCTTTAGCCTTCAAATCTAAAGGATGGCCTTCATTGAGCGCCACATCAAAATCCTGCTGTCTCCAAACATCAAACAATTAAACCAATGCAGACCCAAATCCACCTCACATCAAGAAAAGATCCAGCCAATGTAAATCATGATCGAGAAGATAATTAGCTGACCGCCTGGAACAAAACCAGTCAGCATTCAGCAAGCACCCCTTAGCTGAAATACAAAACCCGAAACAAGATTCAAAGCATTGAAAAATCCAAATCTGTAATAGCAATAGAAGGCGACCAACTTTAAAGGGATAGATCTGCCCAAACTGTAATTCAAACATCATGCCATGCAGAATCATACTAGCAAAAATCCCACGGAGTCATCATTAAACCAAGATCCAGCACGAAAAGATGAAAAAATCCAAGGTCCAACTAAAGAACAAGTATTCCAAACTCTATAACCATCCCAAACAACATCTCGTAGAGTCAAACATAATCAACTGAATAAGACAACCAATCTAAAAACCAAGCTAGTCAGCAGAAACCAAGAAAATCTGAAGAATCTGAAAGTTTGAAAGATCATAGAAAGTAGTTGTTATAAAACAGCAACAACCGCATTCCAAGGAGACTGAAAAAAAAACCATAGACTGAAAATGTATAGCAATGAATTCAAGGAGACATAGACATATTTATCCTTTCATTAAAAATTAAACGTTTTATGTTGAGATATTGCTCAGTATAGATCACTCCCAGTTGAAGTTCTTGCTGGGAAATTTCTTGTTGGCTTTCCATATTTTTGTTCTAATCCTGGATCTCTTGCTCTGTGAAATGCAGCGAGAAGTAATATAAAAGGATGTTCGAGTCATCAATGAGAGGGTTTTCTTGAAATTTTTCAGTAGATTCCCTCTTGGAAGCTTCCAATGATATAGTAACAATGGTCTTTTCTGTATTTGAATAGTCTCTACATCTCCTTGTTTTCATTGGATGTGGAGTGATAAATCCGTCTACATCCACCATAGATTTTTTTCCTTTCTTGGCCATAAACTTTAAATAGGACTCCTCAGTTTGTCTAGGTTTATCCTCTTCCTCAACTGAGGAGTCACTAGAATTTGAAGAATCTATATGATCCTTACCTTCATCCTTTTGAGACATTATGTGATCATTCTGTTATTCAAGATTAATTGGATCCTGGCAAAAAATTTCTCTCTTTTTATTTGAGTGAGATGGCTGATGCTTAATGGGTTCCTCCATAGCGAGGGGAGGGGTAGCAGTACTGTCAAGGATAGAATTTATGAAATATGAAATTTTATTCTCTGGGGTTTGTGTTTGTTCCAATCCAATATTATTTTCAATTTCCTCATTTTTATATTTATTAGAAGGTCCCGCTTTTTCACTCTTTTCAATCCTAGTGGGCTTCTAAGTATTATGACAAACATTACATTTACCACAACAGTTAGTTGTATGGCCAAGTCCAAGGCATTTGTGACAATAATCAGGCAGCCTCTCATAGAAAATCTCCTGAGAGAAACCCAGTTCACCACTCTGAATCCATATGTGTGAGGGCAAGTGTTTTGAAACATCAATTTATATGCATATTCTAGCAATAGATGGCCTGGAAAGGGATTTTGTTGGTGAATCTAACCTTAAGTTATTTTCAATCAGACTAGAAATAGGAAATACGGCAGCTTGATTGAACAAGTGAAGGGGTAACTCAGGAAAACCTACCCAAATCAGCACAATAAGAGACTCAGTATGCAGATCAAAATCTAGTTTCCATTTGAGAGCATTCACGAAACAACCACCAAAAAACCATGATCGCTTGACCCACAGCCTATAATAATCTTCTTCGGAGTCAAATCTAAATAAAACAAGTGAGGGGTTGATGAGACCTATATGAAAACCCATTAATCTCAAGGCTTCCAACGAAGATCTCAAATACTTCAATGAAGGTTGAAGATTCAAAAATTTTCCAACAAGAGAAAAGCACAATTCTAATGCAAGTGTTTTTACCTGTTAAGTTGAGAACGAGACCACTACTTGTCCACAATGACGATAAAATTTGGGCTTGATTCGAGCTTCAGAACATGCATTATCATGCAAAGATAATTTTTCAGCTCTCCTAGCGACCACATCCCTAAATGATATGAGATCAGCATTAGGGTGCGTCATTCGCGCCGGGTTCTGGTCACACCGCATCTCTATCTTTTATTAATACTCATAAACCTCTAAATTATCACATTGAACAACAAAAAAATTTCAAATAACCAAATCATAAAAATTGATTTCTTAAATAAAATTTCCCCTCATCTTCCACTATATTGAGTCTCATCTCAGTTTTTAATTCCAAAAAACCCATAATGATGTTGTTCGTTAGAGGAAGACATGAGGGTGAATGTTTAAAACCAATTCATTATTAGTTTCAACCATCAATTAGAAATTAACATTTCAATTAATCTAGTTTGTTAGGTTGAAATATATTGACATCAAAAACAACATTGTCTATGATAATTTTGAGCTTGATGATACTTCATTGCATTATGTTTTAATAAACAAATATATGTGAAGATATCTTAGAAATTCCTTTAACAAAATATGCCTTAAAGATCATGTGTGTGTTTTTAGATGTGATTTACCACCCATAAACCTTGATATTTTCTATTTTATTCTATGACATTAAATCTTTGATGTTATTGTTAAAGTTGTAGTATAAAAAAGATATATTATTGAAATGGGGATTTGATTATATTATTTTTTCAGGTGATGATCGAGGGGGAGTAGAGTGGATATTTCCTTTTATAGGGAGACAAAAGGAGTTGGAAGATAAAGTTATATAAGGGATAATGTATTGTTTTTCATATTTTTAAATGATACAAAAGGAGATATTGGAGTGAAGATTATGACTCGAGTAAGTATATGAGTCTTGGAGTTAAATATCTTTCATGAAGCTAATTGAAAAAGGGTGAGTTTTGAGGTAATCCCAATCTCTACACTATCAATGAATTATTTATCATTATATAAGAGGGGTTGAGAACTCTCCAAAACAACATTATATTCTATGATGTTTTTAGTTAACTTTTATATTTTAAAATTTTAATTTTTTACTTGTCGAGACAATTCATCTATGGGTCTTGATGGTATTTATGTTTTCAATTCATCAAAAACAGGATCATGGATGAGTTGGTACCCAATTATAGATTAATTGGAATGTAAATGAATCATGAATTACCAGTTTAAATGGAATCATAGTGTGATGGATGATATTTCACCTTGATATATTTGAATCTAAAGAGAACATTAAAATTGAAAAAATGACACACACAAATCCATGTATAATAACCCGGATTTTTTTATTAAGGATTCAAAAATTTCAGGCTATTCTTTGATGGAGGGACTATTAAATTTTAGGGAATTTATGTCTAAGAGAGGTAAAGAAAATTACACTTCAATTCATGTAATCACACTAAGAAAAAGGAATTCCCACCACAATATGTGTATCCATGAAATTTTAGTTTTTGACTCAATAGGATGAAATAATTTTTTCAATTCATGCTAATGATATCAAATATGTAATGCTTGTGAAAAATTTATAGATATGTTAAAAGATTTATAATGTGATATATTCCATATCTTTTAGATCTTACTATCATACAACAACACTTAATAGCACATTAGGACACATTAAGTTTCAAATAATATGATTATTTTTACTCAATAGTTTATATTTGATGTTAGTGAGACTAATTATTTAGTTGAATATTTCATTAAAAGAATATGATCATGGTTGAATTTTTTGATGAATCGGGATATAGGTGTTGTTTTTTTATGTTGAATATGTTCCTCTAGAATTTGGTATTTATCTCGAGAAGAAATATTGGAGAAGGATTAAGCGGGTAGGGTTTTTATGGTGTATTATATTGTAAATTTATAAATCATATTAAATCATTTTTTGTGAAGTGAAGGATATTTCAATTATTGGTGGTGTTTTTAATTGATCTATAGGTGCATGAAATATTAAGGAATCATTTTAATTAAATTTTTTCTATTGATGATCGTCATAGGAAAATTTATACCTAAATTATCTTGAGATTTATGATATTCTGACTGAATGATATCTCTAACCACATATGATGTTTAGTCTTGTTTCAATGTTATTTCCTCTAGCCATACGAAAATTTGGGTATGTGTAAAATATTTTTTTAGTGTAAGATGATTCTAGATCTTTTAAGATATTTTCAATGAATAATTAAATTACTATATGCATAAAATGATTATGGTTCCCAAAATATATTTTCCAAATGTATGAAAATGTAGTAATGTTCCTAAAATTTTTGGATATATTATGATTTTTTTTCATGTAATTAATGTTAGTTAACTTTATATAATTTAGTTTTATATATGATATTATGACTTTTTAAAAATTTGAAGAACAGTTTCATTCATTATTTTTCAGATTATTATTCGAATTTAAATAATCACTAAAGAAAATTCAATGGGGGATCTCAATGGTTTATTTTTTATTTAATCTTTACCAAAGGTTCATAAAATTTAAGATGACAACACCAAATATGTTATGATCATAAATTTTAAAATGGAACCATTTGAAAAAATCAGGAATTGGTAACTGATAAAGGGAGAGATATAATTAAAACAACATCATAATGTAAACCAAAAATTAATGATAGATACCCGATCACTATAAATTATCACATACAAATATTGGATGAATAAATGACATTTCTAGTCCATAATTCATCAAAATATAAAGGATATGGATGAGTCATGTTTTTTTTATGAAATTAAAGAGAAAAAATATAAAATTATGTATGGAATATTTTATTGAATAATTGAAATTTAAATTAGTAAAGATGACTTATAATGTTTCCGAAACAATCATTCAGAATTATATAGAGGTGAATGATTGTGTGATTTTCGAAATTTGATTAATGAAATAATATTTCTCTTAATTCTTAGTGAATATAAAATTTGGGAATGAATAGTAATAATTATAATGATAATTATAGAGATGTACTCAAATACATCTTCATTGGTTATATCGATGAAATTGAGTGAATAATAACATAGGGGAAGATGTTATTTCTCACTATTTTGAACAAAATTTAAGAAGAATAATATAAAACATGAGATAGTTTATGATGAGAAGAATCAAGTCTTATGGTGAAAACATACATGAAGTATGAGGTCATGGATTACATTTATTATTGTTGTAAAAAATCTATAACTTATTATTACATTACTATATGCACATATACCGTTGAAATATTGTGAAATATTAATAATATATGGTTATCCAATAAATTCTATATTCCACAATATCATTTCTAATGGAATGTGTTATTTTATATGTTTCAAAACCTTACAAAGGATTTATTTTACTCTTCTTGAGTGGAGAAACATATAAAATTTACAATTTTATGTTCATGTGTGTTTGCATGTGTGTTTTAACAACAAAATAAATTGATATTAATTGTAAAAAAGGTTTTTTAAAAATGGAAAATTTAATATAATTTTCAATCAATGATTCACTCTTCATTCTCTATTAATTCACGTATCACGTGGGTTTCATTTCAATTGGTATCAGATGAAGGTTTTATTTGATTGAATTACCAATATTTGATAACATTATAATAGGTGTTTCTCTCTAATTTATGGATTTATCATAATTTATGTTCCCTAAATATAAAACTACAATTTAGGGAATATAAGTGGGATTATCATGTTTGATGGGTTAAATTATCCCATTTCAAAGCTTCTATGCTTCCATGTATCTTAACATTATATTTGTATGTTTTAGAGGATGGAACTAATGGATTCCCTCCTCACACTAAATTCCATATTGGGGAAAAAATAATAGATTGAGTTTTTAGAATGATGGGAATTCATAAAATTTATTAATTTATTCCTTATCAAATAAGTAGTTTAAAAACATAAAAATAATAAATACAAAAAATTATGTTGGTAGAAACATGAAAACATATATGAAGGAAACACCAAAATCATGCAATTAAATATATAAGTTCGGAGTTAATATATAATTTTGACAATTAATGGATTATTTACATTTAAATTAATTTTACATAAGAGGCTATAGAATAGTAAGCATTGTAAGATGATTTGGTGACAAATTTGAAAAATCAAATATTCTTGAAAAGATTCATAAAATTATTGTATATAAATTTGATTATAAATTACAATATTTGGGTGATAGAAATCACAATAAAATTCCTCTTAATTATATCTATAGTATTCACATATTCACTGATATGTGGAAGGACAATGATACCAGAAATTAGTGTAATACTAAAATTAATTCAATTTTAATTACATAGTTATGGGGAAACACATGTTGAATGATTTTTAAGATTAGGATGGATATTACAACGTGGATGAACAATTAAATCTGATTTTTTATTAGATAATTACTCATATTGGTAGAATATTGGGATATTCTATAAAATGAACAAGGGGATGATTCAAATAAAATTATTTTTGTTTGGTGTTATTCGAAACATCGAATTAAATTGTACCGCATTGTTGGAAAAAAGAATCAAGTGATGATATAGTTATAAAACCTTGATTCTCTTGTAAAAATATTTTTATGAAGTAAAATAATAATTCCAATGTTATTATTATGGAATAATATAAGTATAGAATAATATATTTCTCATCAAATAATGTTGTAAGTATTGAAAGTGTGGGTAAAGAGTATGGTGAGACTTTGGTGTATAATTTTAATGAGAAACTACTCATTAGTAAGGAGAATAATAGAAATTTTAAAAGAGGTAAATTTTCTGTATATGGAATTAAAGGATAAGAAACACACATGGATTTTATATTGGAGAGAGAATTGAAATATTGACTCTAATTTTTTTTAAAACATTTATAGTTTAATCGAAATCTAAAAAAAGATGATATATTTTATGATAATAAAGAATCTGGACAAGTTGAATAAAATTACATGTTCATAAAAAATTATGATCAAAATAAGATTCTTGATGATTAGAAGAACTTGAACATAAAAAGAAACATAAAATTAAAGATATAGAGATGTATCATGACATGGTATAAAATAAACTAGTCAAATTGGGAGTATAATGAAAAAAATACAGATCTAATTTCAAATATTCCATTCAAAAACATTGGGAATTTTATAAGGGAAAATTTTATTTTTAATATCAGAAAAATAATTCCACAATGGGAGGTAATATTTTAAATTTTTTTGTGATAAGTATGAGATTAATAAGGAAGTGATTGATGAAATTTTTTTAGTTATATAGGGTGTAGTAAAAATGTATTGAAATTTTGGGAACCCGATGTAAAACTATGAAATTGTTACAACTAGCGTTACTGAAGAGGATGATAAAGGAACAATGATGGATTATAATATGTCATTATGTAACTAAAATATTGGTTAAAAATAAATTTTTTTCACAAAATAAGAATGGAAGAAAAGTGATAAAATCTGGGAAAGAAACTACTTATAGTTGTAAAAATGTAATTTATCAATACCATTTGAATTTTGGGGGATTTTTAAATATATAAAAATAATTAGGATCAATGGTTATAATTTAAATTAATATACAAAATTTAAAAGAAAAAAATTTAGGGGGAGTTTCCCCACTAAAATAAAATATGTTGAGTTAAATTATATATATTTTTATAGATATTGGGTAATATTTTTTAAGTATTTTTTAGAATCCTATAGAATATGTGACCTGAAATTTCACCATGAAAATTAATGTCTCATAACCAAACCATCCTATATGAGTAGAAAAATAGTTCTCAAAATACTCATAAGATTATGATTAAAGATAAGTAAAATAAAACTATTTTTTAGGTTCCACCCTATATCTGAATATTGTAAATTACATGGATATTTGATAGTGTATGTTCTTGACATATGTGAGGATACATAAAGATGTTGAATAATATTGTAGACTAAAATGAGGGCTTAGTATACTTTGGGAATGTTGACTCACTATAGATAAATTGTTATGTTATAGTTTTTATTTGAAAATAATGATATGAATAAAAAAATACAATATCTATTGAGGTAGAAACATAAACTACTAGTTTTTTTGAGCTCTACGATGAAGGTAATAAAGCTATTGTATGAAAAAATGGGTTTTGGGTTAAAATACATGAAGATGTTAGGATAGTTATAATAAGATATTTATATACGAGAATGTTATTTTAGGTCTGAGATGGTATGGATAAATGGAAATTGGGTATGAATAAAATAAAATTAACTGTGGCATATAAATCTTGGCCATTTTTTCCAAAGGAATATAAGAAATATTATGTCAAGTGAAATTGTTCATAATGTTCCTAAGATGAAAAGAAAAAGGGAATATATATTATACACATTCCAAAAAAGTAACATTTAAATTTATTATTGTAATAAAGTAGATATTTTTACATCTCAAACCTTGTAGATTTTTCATTATAACAGACTTGGACCAAGGTGGCAGAAATCTAAAAATATAGATTGGAATTTTTTAAATTTATTAGAAAAATCACTCACATTAAATGAATCATGTTTATGAAACATAAATCAAGGGCCCTTAATATTTTAATGAATTTTAGGAGATGTACTAAAGAGGTGTATGCAACCTCTATTATGAGGACCTGAATGGATAATGGTACTGAGTATAATAATTATATATTTGAATAATATTATAAGAAAAATGGTTCCATGAATGAACTAAATAGAATATATAAACAAAAATATAATGGTATAAATGAATAATTGATTATAATCATAGTAGTGATATCTCAAAAATTATTCATGTAGCATGATACATCTTATTATTTTTAGAGATATGCTATTGGATTAGGAGTTCATATTCAATAATATTTCATAGGTAGTCCAACTACTAACATGTCACGATATATGATGTTTTACAAAATTAAACCATGATTTAAGTACATAATGATATTTTATAGTCCCTTTATTATAAAATTCATGGGTGGATATAATGGTATCTTTGATAAAAGATTAATTGATTGTATCTTTTTGGGTTAACCTATAAATGCAAGAGGATTTTGATGTAATGTTAATAAAAAAGAGGATCATTTTTAATAATGATGTTTAAGTGTTAGAAAACTATAAGAATGAAGACACACATGAAACATAATGTTTTATAATATATTAAGTATAATCTTATTTTATTAGACAATATGATGAAGTTGTAAAATGTTGCGGAGACTCGAAAGAAATTCACATTGAATGTAATGATTTGGCTTACTAAAGTGATGACTAGAGACCCCAAAAATCTCATCCAAGAATTACAAGGTAGTTTCTGGTCTGAAAATAATTATATATCTATGATATCATGTTCAAAAGAAAATAACATTGATTATATCATCACATGAAAAATTGTTTTCCTAGGTTTAACTAGGGGATGTTGTAGAAGTTTTGAAGTATCTAGAATGGGTTGATGCCATGAATAAATAATTGAATAATATAGGTATGAATCATTCATGTTATATTGTACCAAAAAACTGAATATATTAATATCATTAAAACTAAATTGTTATTATGAATAAATTATAATTAAAAGGGTGATGTGACTATAAATAAAGAGACATATGTTTATGAGATATTCTATGATTGAAGGAATTGATTTTGATGATTCCATAAAATTAGTTTATATGACTTATTACATAAAAATATTTATATTTGTTTATACCCAAATTAAACACAATTTCCATCAAATGGAATTCAAGTATCCCATTCCCAATGGTGTGCTTGAAGACGAGGTTTATATTGAAAAAACATGTGGTTTAATATATGATGAAGATGAGTGTCAAGGTTTCATGGAAAAGAGAAATTCATTTAGTATATAATAACCAACAATATCTTGATATTATATGTTTTAATTACGACTATGTGAAATTTTATAAATTATTTTTTACAAATAAATTTAATTTCGTTGATTGAATACGTTACACATAACACCAAGTTTAATGAAACCATGATAAACAATAAAAAATTATTCTTTGTAACATCCATAAACAATTTATTAAATTTTTGGGATTGATTATCTACATTATAAAATATATATAAATATCAGACTCAATATATATTTATTTATAATTTCTTAGTAAATAATTATACAATTTTTAGTAAAGTCAATTTTAACTTCAAAAATATTATTTCCTAAAAAATATTTTTATTGATTCTTGAGAGAAAATATTAGGATTAATTTATATATCTTTTAGAGATTTTATTTTACATAATAAAAGTCATTTTTTATATCAATATAATTAAATTATCTTGTGATGAATTTTTTATAATTTTCTTAAAAGGTTTATTTTTAAGTGAATTGTAAACAATGACGATTTTATTGAAAAAAATTATTTACAACGTTAAAATTTGTATTGAAGTGGTGTGAAATTATGAAATTTATTATTATATATTTTAAAACCCAATTAATTCCAATGGAATAAAATTTACATTTTAATTTATTATACAAAATTTTAATAGGTAAAAGGCATTTTCCTCAAATATTAATTTTATACTTCCAATGTTATTTAACAAAAAAAAATTAAATTAATAAATATTAATTAATTAATTTAATGAAATATATATTTTATATACTAAACAAATTTTTTTAACATTCATTTGATATTTTTTAAGGCGTGGGATAAGAAAATAGTCGGTTTTCTGCTTAAAACTATTCTTTCTCTAAAAAGAAGTTTTTTGTCGCATATTTCACACATACAATAAAATTAATTTTGGAAATATATAAGGATTTAATTATATAAAATTAGTTATATATTTATAATCATGTGGTTTAAATTTAGAAAATATACCACTTTTATTTTTGGTCAATATGAACATTAACCCTGGTATAATTTAACACCTTAGTAAATGGAAAATAAGGAAACATGTGTTAAAACTAAGTGATAATGCAATAATATTTTCATTCAATTTATTATTTTATAATGTTAATTCGATGATTACCACTTTATTAATTACTTTTAATAGTTTAATGAACACATTTCCATGAAAATCACTTATATATTATTTAAATCATAGAATGTTAGAAAATGTCACTCTATTTTTAGTAACTATTATGTGTCGACATGGGCAGAAAATTATATTTAAAAAAAATCATCTTTGTATTGATATTAATAATATCATTTTCTGGATATAAATTTATTTTTAATTTTGTGTACTTATATAATTATTGTAATTACACATGCAACACCGATGCAATATCTCTCCAATTAATAAAAAAATATAATAATGGATTTAAAAAAATAAAATAAAAATCGTTTGAGTTATTTAATGTGTCAAATGAATTTTATTGTATAATATATCATATCAATATTTTTTATAATATTATACATTAATTATATCTTTTCCATAATGTATTTAATGTCAAATTAGGTTAATCGTGTTTAAATTGGAAATAATGATATTTTAGGAGCATAATATATTATTATCTCACATAAAAATAATAGAAATATTAAAAATTATAATTGGTATAAGAAATTGTGGAACATTTCATCTATTTATCATTTATATGCCATTTTGTTCCACTTATCTTGATATTATCTTAATTATAATTTAATATTTTAAAAAACTCCAAGAGTGACCCTCACCTCTCTTATACACATTGATCCCTCTAGCTAAGCCATACTATGTGGAATTATCTTCTAAAATTCCATAGACAAATTATATAGGTGTTTTTATTCATAAAAAATATATCTACTGTCTTTTAGAGGAGTTTTAGAGGAGTTTTTTATAAGTTGAAGTAATCACCTAAACCGGACATTTTTTATAGTCTATATTATCACCTATAAATATATAGTAATTATCAAAAAATAAAATCTTCAGTATCATAAATATTCATAAATTTATATGATTACGAAAAATCCATTTTACACACTCTTTTCCACTGAAGGAGAAGTGAACTTATCACCCTAGCATATGTACAACTTACCAACTCCATGAAGGGATAAAATTCATTTATCATCAATATCTTTTATGGATGGGTATTAAGATGGGGTAAATATTTATATATTATAATAACAGAATAATTAAACTTCTATAATGATAAAATAACATATACCTTTTAACCTTCAAAGTTGTTAGAAAATGATAGTGTCCTTCGTGCGTACGTGTATACTACAACCTCCATGACACGATGTGATTCATTTTTTATTTCCATTTTACATTGATAATTATAAGAATAAATTTAATTAATATATATGATATATATACGAATATATTTATTTTTTTCTTCAATTTTTATTCAAATTTTATTCATTTTATCCATCTAAAAATGAAAACAGTGCTCATGAATATGTACAACCAACCGTCTCTATGAATAATGTAATTCAATTTTTGTCTCTAATTTTGATGGATGATTATATATATATATAATAAATATGTATCGTTTTTATACCATTATTATAATTCATTAAATTTGGGAACCATGATAAAATTATAAGGATCAGGACTTCCAAACTGAATCATGCTTGGAAAACAAAGTAGTTATCTCCCATAACAGTGATTAAATAACAAAATTATTATTAATTAGTTGATAAAATTTTATCAATAAGTCAAAAAAAAATTATATATATTTTAATATGGTTATGGAAAAGAACTATATTAAATAAATATTCATTATACCTGAGTTTTGAACATAAATTTGGAAACGTGAGACTTAATGTATGTGATTAGTGTTTCAATCCTATTTTAATTGGGATGGTTTATACGTGAATTTCCATTGAAGAAATTATTTGATCCGTATATCATTAATCCATTTAGTCTTAATATTGTATGGTTATTTATTAATATTATATATTTTTCCTTTCATTTTCTTCTCTTTAATTATTTAATAGATTAAAAGTGTGTTTTAAAGGAAAATCGACTTCATTTATCTCTTCAGTTGATTTTTTATCATTCCATGTAATTATTTTCTAAATAACATTTTATATAAAATTTTTACTATTCTAATATTTTTTTTATTTTAGTTTTACCATTGTTTTATTTTTAATAGAACATTTTTAAATAATTATTTTTATCGTCTTCCAAAATAGGTACTTTGTGTCATTTCTGATAATATAATGGAAATAATATTTTTAACTTATTTGAAATTAATTAGTTTTTCACCCATCATAACTAATTTTTCAAGATTTCATTACATGTTTTCAGGGTTCTTTTTGATGAAAATATTTTTCCTTTATCATTGTGTATTTGATTCAAAATATGTTATTTTATAGAGGAATAATTACTTTCCTCAATATTTTTTAATGGAATTTTAATGGAATTTTAATGGTATTTATATTCATCAAAGTCAAAAACAATTAATTTATATTATTCTTTAATAATCTTATGTTTCAAGGATACTATCCTTGTTTTATATATTTATTTCTTATGAATATGATAATAAAATGTTTATAAATCCCAATTAATTTTCATGGGTTATGATATGATGAAATGTTTTTGAAACCCATTTAATTTCAGGGGTCATAATATTTTGAATGATTCCTGATCATGTGGCACACATATGTACGGTTTTCATTAACTTCTGGGTGGGACATATATCTCTATAGTGACCCTGTAGAAATATACATGGATATTACAACATTATAGATGAATATTAATCACATTATAAAAATACATTCCAAGGGATCATAATAAATGTTTTTAATTGGGAGCCTGAAAAAAAAAATACTACATGGTGAATTATATTTATTGTTCCTATAATGATCTTCCCCTTGAGTAATTTTAATTAAAATATTCCTTCATAACTTGGGGAAAAGAAATATAAGTAGGGGTGAGATCAAATGATATGTAAGGATAAAAAAATGAGATACATAAGTATAAAAAGAGAATTATCGTATGAGAACATGAGAACAACATTTAAAGATCATACCATTCCTATCAATGATCATATAAATGAGTCATGAAATAAATATTAGTAGTTAATATGATGTAAATCATAAGTTAATCAAGATAATAACCCATAAAATCATAACATATGAATAAGACATGTAATTGTGAAACACACATAAGGAAATAAAATGATATCAATATTAGTCATGGAATAATGCCAAAGCCATATTAGTGGAATCAGTTCACTCTAAAACCCGCCTTAGTATTCAAGGTTCACTTCCATGACCCTCATTTCAATCAATGTCCATTAATGAGTTGGGTTTACACCCCATTCTAGTCCAGTATTACTGAACTGGGTTCACTTCTCATTCTATCCATGTATTAATGAACTAGGTTCAATTACAATTATATCCATCTAGAATTGAAAACAACGCTCATGAATATATACAACCAAACGTCTCTATGAATAATGTTATTCAATTTTTGTATCTAATTTTTATGGATGATTATATATATATATATATATTAAATATAAATTATGTTTATACCATTTTTATAATTCTTGAAATTTGGGAACCATGATAAATTTATATGGATCATGAATTCCAAACAAAATCATGCTTGGAAAACAAAGTAGTTATCGCCCAGAACAATGATTTTAATAACGAAATTATTAATAATTAGTTGATAAAATATTATAAATTAGGAAATATATATATATATATATATATATTAATATTGTTATTTCATAGATCTATAATAAATAAATATTTATTATACCCGAGTTTTGAACATAAATTAGGAAATGTGAGACTTAAAGTATGGGATTAGTGTTTCAATCCTATTTTAGTTGGGATGGTTTATAAGTGACTTTCCATTAAAGAAATTATTTGATCCTTATATCATTAATCCATTTAATCTTAATATTTTATGGTTATTTATTAATATTATATATTTTTCCTTTAATTTTCCTCTCAATAATTATTTAATAGATTAAAAGTGTGTTTTAAAAGAAAATCAACTTTATTTATCTCTTCAGTTGATTTTTTCTCATTGAGTGTCAATGTTTTCTAAAAAATATTTTAAATAATGTTTTTACTATTTTAATATTAGTTTTATAATTCTATTTTTACTAATGTTTTAATTTTTATAGAACGTTTTGAAATGAATATTTTTATCATCTTCCAAAATAAGTACTTTGTAACCTTTCAGATAAAAGTATTGAAAGAATATTTTTTCCTTATTTGACATTAATTAGTTTTCTATCCATCATGACTATTTTTTCAAGATTTATTTACATGTTTATATGGTTCTTTTCAATGAAAATATTTTCCATTATCATTGTATATTTGATTCTAAATAAGTTATTTTATATCGGAATAGTTATTTTCCTCAATATTTTTTAATTAAATTTTAATGGTATTTATATTCATCAAAGTCAAAAACCCTTAATTTAAATTATTCTTTAATAAGAATATGTTTCAATGATACCATCCTTCTTATGTCTATGTATTTCTTATGAATATGATAATAAAATGTTTATAAAACCTGATTATTTTTCATGGGTTATGCTATGATGAAATGTTTTTGAAACCCATTTAATTTCATGGGATATAATATTGTGAATGATTCCTGATCATGTGGTACACATATGTAGGGTTTTAATTAACACTTGGGTGGTAAATATATCTCTATAGTGACCATGTTGAAAAATATATATGGATATTACAACATTTTAGATGAATATTTATCACATTATAAAAATACCTGCCAGGGGATCATAATAAATTTGTTTATTTGGAAACATGGAGAAAAATACCACTTGGTGAATGATATTCATTATTCCAAGAATTATCTTCCCCTTTAGTACTTATAGTTATAACATTTCTTCATATCTTGGGGAAAGGAAACATATGTAGGGGTAAGTTCAAATGATTTTTAATGATAAAAAATGAGATACGTAAGCATAACAAAAGAATTAGGGTATGAGATCCTAAGAAAAACATTTAAAGATCATTCCATGACTATCAAAGAACATATACATGAGTCATGGACTAAATATTGGTAGTTAATATGATGTTAATAATAAGGTAATCAAGAGAATATCCCATGAAATCATAACATAAGAATAAGACATGTAATTATGGAAGACACATAAGAAAATAAAATGATATCAAGATTAGTCAAAGAATAATGCCAAATCCATATTAGTGGAATTAGTTCACTCCAAAACCCACCTTAGTAGTCATGGTTCACTTCCATGACCCTCTTAGTTGACACAGTCCTTTATTGAATTATAATTACTCCCCATTCCAGTCCTGTATTACTGAACTGGGTTTACTTCTCGTTCTATCCATGTATTAATGAACTAGGTTCAATTCCAATTCTATCCCTTCATAAATAAACTAGGATCACATCCGATTACAGTCTTATCCTATTGATCCATGTTCACTCCCCATTCTACCCCAACATATTTGACCGAGTTCACTTCTCATTCATTCCCTTTATTAGAAATGATATTTCAATAATTAACCAATATATTGGAGGGAGATATATGTCCAAACCATCTCATAATGAAATCATACATACATGTTTGAAAACAAATTCATCTTATCAAGTCCCACAAAAAGTTATGGGTTTCATAAACATCATATCATAACCCATGAAATGAAATGGGTATCATAATAATTTAATCATATCATAACCATGGAAATAGATATAGTTCATAATCATTTAATCCTATAATAACATTTGAAAGGAAGTTTATTTCATAAGAATTTATCATGGAATGGAAAGTCGAAGAGAAACATGTTTCACAAAAACATATGTATCACCATAAATAATCTCGATAAATGATGAGATTGTAAAAACAAATCCTTACCACTTTGATAACATTGAATCATAATAAAATGGAAATAATGAAATCAAATAAAGCTTAAAATTTCATGAAACTCAGTAGATTCATGATATAACATTTCAAAATAACTATGCACAGCTCAGAAAAAATAGGTGCATAACATAGTATGTACCTCTAAGTAGGAAAATTGAGTCAAAATTACATTACCGATTTGATAACTTTTGAAACATAAACCCCATGAAATAAAGATCATAAAAAATGGTATATAAATACAAAAAAGAATATTTATAATAATAATATAATACATCCATGTGCTGTATACACACCACAAATGTAAAACAGGAGGTGATTATCACCTATGTCTCACCGAAAATAAAAGTGAGACGAGAAAACCATTACCTTAAGTCTTGACTTTCTTCGTTCACATTTAGACCTCATTTATAATAAATATAATTTTATTATAAATCTACCAAAAAACCATATTATTATATCTAATACAATATGTTTTTTCATTAATTTAAATTAAATTTTTTTAACAACCTTGTGTTAATGATTGTTTTCTGGTAATATACGCTTTATTTTTCTTATATGTTTTGAGTTGTTATTATTGAGCCTCCTACTTAGATCATGATTTAATTATATATAGGATGTAAAAAATGGTATAATTATCATATATTTTCATCAAATATAAATTTATAGTAATCAATTAAAAATATATAATTATGAAATGGAATACACCATTCAAGGATATGGTAGGCCAAACATATGCAAAAACAATGTTTCCATTTTATTGTTTTATTGAAAGAAATAAATGAAATTACCTATAGTTATATAGATATATTTTATAATTAAATTAAAATTATTATATATATATATATATATATTACATTCAGTAAAACCATCTTTAGCACTTTCTTTGTAATTTTTGAATGAATCACATCGTTTTGAGGAGGCAGTAGTCCATACGTCCACCAATGTAGTTATTGTATTTATAAAAAAGTGGAAGCCAGAATGTATGTTTTATATAATAATTTCATAAGATTAAATAAATAATAAATAGTGAATATATCATATATATGATATAAAAATAGAGTTTCTATCATAACTCCCATCCATTAGATGTGGTAAATGACAAACAAACACCATCATTTTGTGAGGAGGTAGTTCTCCATACAAAAAAGGTAATTTTGTTACCCATTAGATGGAAGTGTGTTTAAGTGTAGGTCAGAACCATAGAATTAAAACATCACTATATATTGAGAATACTTTTATTATTATATAATCATCTTATAAGAATATTAGAGGGCATGGAGAATAAAATTAAAACAATGTATCTTGAAGAAGTATGTTACCTCTTCTTTGAGTTACTACTCTTGGTTTTCCACAAAGGGATTCATTGGTAGTATATATTCCAAAACTTAGGATTATAGGATGAAGGGGGTATATTGGAAGATTATTGGAGAATATTTTTTGGAAATAAAAAGTATTGTATAGGTACGAATAAGTATGAGGGGTGACTTACGTTATATAGTGGAGGAGGAGTGGCATTCCTGTAAAAATATTTAAAAGGGAATTCCACCAATGATGTTCATGTAATGACCCGTCCCTCGGGGCCCATACCGTGACAATCCCATGCCAGAATTTCTTAGGCTAGGTGCTGGAGAATAGAACAGAAGCCGTATTCTCAATAACTGGGAAGACATTACCTTTATAACCTGTAAGCACACACAACCAAACACACAACAAGATATGAACTCAAATAAACTGAATAGTAATCAGAGTAAGTGCAGTAAGTAAAAGGGGCCAGAATAGAATCCCAACTGGAAAGTATAAGGAAAAAAAGAGAGTACAAAACAGATCATAGGTGAAAAGCGGCTCCTGGATCATTAACCATGGATCCTACCTAAAGGGTAGGTATATCTCATGAATGATTGTATCTACGGTTTGCCTCGTCTAACGTCCACCTCTGAGATACCTCCAATCCTGCTACGCTCATCCTCGGTCAGCGATGTCCATCATCTTCACTAAACACAACGAATTGCGGGCATAACCCGTGTAGGGGTGAGTATAACGATACTAATTAAGGACCCTGAGACCCTCATGGTCTTGAAAAATCCCAAAAGATAAACAAAAAAGGAAGGAAACAACTGATAACCCTACTTAAGTATATTCCCTTACATATACCTAAGTTATCACGTATACCCATCTCAACAATGAGGAAACACAGGGTCCAACTCAAAATCCCAAAGCTCAACTGTTCTACAATGGAAGGAACACCACGAAGGCAAGTACCACACTGGTACGCCACACAAAAAAATACCACCAAGGTATTACCACAAAGGAAAGTACCACACAGGTACAAACTCACATTAGAATACCACTATGGTATTACCATGAAGGTAAGTACCACATAGGTATGAACTCAGATCACACTAGGTATATGTTAAGTACAGTAGTAGAGATGATTAGATGTAACTACTCAATCATCCAACACTATTAAGAGGAATACCCACACAGGATCGCTCGGTGCTAACCCACACAACATTGCTCGATGCTGACCCACAAATGATCGCTAGGTGCTGACCCACATAGGATCGCTCAGTGCTGACCCACAAAATATCGTTAGGTGCTAACCGAAACAGGATCACTCTGTGTTGACCCACACAGGATCGCTCTTTATTCTTCACATCAGTGCAATCTACTGGGTTCCGACACTGCACTTTCTTGTCTCTGGGAGGGTCCAGTCCTCAAGCCTCTGGTCGATACTCCAACTACAATGAAATCTCACAAAGATGTATCTCAAAGGATAGACACGTCATAGGGGACTCAATGAAATATATGGTGCATCAATAAGACACCCTGTATATGATTTATTAGCCTTTTAGTCCCGAGTGCTCAGTTAGATTCATGATCGATCTAACCCGACCATTCGCCAACATTATCCGTATCTCTAGTAGGGTATAACAAAGGGACAGTGTTGCTCCATGTTTCTCAAATCCACTGACAGTTTGTCAAATGAACGTTCAGTGCCAAAGTTATGGCCAAAATAGCGTAAATGGGTCGTAGTGGATCCTGGTGTGGTCCGACCCGACCTGACCCGGACCGTGTTGTGGCCCGGCCCACTGGGCAGTCTAGACCACTGGTATGGCCTGGCTTGGTAGTGGTGAGATGGCCGCGAGGGGGATATTGAGGGCTGTCGGGAAGCGAGACTGGCCGCGGGCGGCGCAGAGTGCCACAGGGTGGCGCGGTGAGGCCGCTGGGCGGTGCGGCAGGCCGTTGGTTTGCACGGCGAGGCCGCGGGGTCGCACGGTGAGGTTTTTGGGCGGCGCGGTGAGGTCTCTGGTCTATGCGGTAAGGCCTTTGGGTGGCGCGGCAATGCTGTTGGGTTGCAGGCCAGGCTGTTGGGAAGTTCACAAGGCCACGAGGGTGGCGCGACTGGTCGTGGGGAGGCTCGGGAATACCGCGGAGCGGTGGTGGCCGCAGGGTGGCGTCGTTGGGCCATCATTTTATTCTCAGCTGACAGTTGTGCCAACCGCCTTTCATGAGTTCCAATGGTGCCAAACGCTAGCACCGGTCACTGTCACCATCGTTAGGAACACACAAAAATATGAATGACAGAGGGGTCGGGCCATGTTTTTTTTCCCGCACCCTCCACATTAGAGCGGTAGCATGCGGCTCAACAAAAACCATGAATCAAGAACATCAAATTCAACAATTTTATATGAATTGTGGATCAACATGTTTTGGTGGATGCATGTTCTTCATGCATTCCATGAATTAAGAATTTAATCGAGAAATTACAAGAATTCAGTAACAACTCCTACCTCGTTCGATTCATTGAAGATTTTCCCCAGGGAATGAGATAATGTCGTTGGAAATAGTTGAAATTCACTAACATTGGTGTATCCTCGATCATCGGTTCGTTGATGTTGAAGAAGTTCTTCTTCAATGAATTTACTGAAGAATAATTCAAAGTTGAATTCATCATTCTTCATTGGCGTTCTTCTTTGGAGAGCTTTCTCCAATGTTCTCCTTCCACCCCAATTCAACCAAAATGAAGAGATAACAAAAATAATAGATTATGTTATCTATTAAGTTGTTGGCATAATTTCAAATTATACTCTTTAATTAATTGATGGATTGGATTAATTAATGAAAGGGGATAGTTTTCCTAATTTAGGTGTGGGAGATCAAGAGGTTTCTCCACATTAAGAGGAAGTTCATAGGTGTTCAAGGGAGTTTTAAGTCTCGGGTGGTCCCCACCACCCTAACCCACATGGGAGGTTTACTTCTGGTAGTCCCCACCTCTCATAATTCACATGGGGGGTTACAAAGAGAAATAAAATAAAATATTACACAAATTTATTTTATTTTATTCTTTCATAAAAAATCCAAAAAATAACATTCACCCACGACCAACTGTCATCGAGGTGAAAGTCCTCTTAAGCGAATATTGGCGCTGCAAGTTCAACGGTAACCTCAGATTTCATTTCCGAGAACCGGCTCAAAAGGTACCAAAAAACTCCAATGTAAGTTTACTAAACGTACCCAAATAAATGTTCAGAAATTCATTCCAAGCACACTGGGATTCAGAATCACACGCTGTCAATTTTTGCAGACTCGTAAAATTCCCATTTAATTAAAAAAATTACATTGAAATTCCAGTTCATTACAGTTCCAATGGTAAATGGATCATATAATGGTCAAATACGATTGAAGGGAGTGTATGGTCTATATGTGAACCTAAAATGGTTTATTTACATGTTTTGAGTAAATATTCTACCTTATATTTAAGGATTAGTCCTTTGTAGATTTATTGTTTCTCTTAGACATTGAAATTAATTTTAATCACGTTGACTAATATTTTTAGTCAAAAAAATGTTGAATTTATTATTATTTATTTTATATTATTATTTAAATTATAGAATTTGTTTTTCTAAATTACAATCAAATAAGTTTCATAAATTAATTTAAAATTAATCTCACAAACAGAAAGACAATGTGAGTTTTTAAAATGAATATGTATGAATGATTGAAATTTTTTTATAGCCAATTTCATAGTGAAATTGATTAAAATGACCTAAATTGGATTATTTTATGTATAATTGATATAATTATAATTTAATACCAAAATGATACATAATTTATCTATAAAAATAAATATTTTGAAAAAGTATATTGAACTAAAATTCAGTGTTTTTCACTATTCGTAAAAAAATGAAACATCTAAAAAACTATCAAATATAATCCCAATGTAATTTTTGATATTTATATTTAAAAAAGTATGTTTATTTTTTCCAATAATAATTAGAAAAGTGTAAAAAATGTATTTAAAATTTTCTCTCCATTAAAAATGGTAAAATCACCTTTTATAAAAATACATTTTTTATTCATAAAATTGGATTTATTTTCATCTTATACCTATAAAATATATTTCATGAGTACCATAATTTATTGAGTATATATATATATATATACTATTTAAACCATTAATTGAAAGTGGTTATTTATATATTTTGATAAAATTGATTTTGTACACAAAAAATAGTTTTCTTGTCAAAATATTTTTTTATTCTATAATTTTTCTGTCATTAACTTACATGAATTGGTATCAAAAGGTTTAATTTTATATAAAAGTTTAAACAATATTTTTACGATTTATTTAATCTTATTCATAACATCGATTCCAATAGCTAGGTGGTGGCTATACAAATATTTTAATAATCTTATTAATAATATATTATAGTTTATAAAAATATAACTTTTGTTTGTAATTATATCTATCGAAGGGACATGGTATTGTGTGATATATAATCCTAAAATAGTTTTTTTATACCATGAGATAATCTAAGTGTTTTGTGTTATGTAATATTATCTTGTTGTTGTGTATAATTCAATAAAAACATATTAATTTTATAAAAAAAATATTCACTATTGCATGAATTGAGAAATATCGAAAAGAATAAATTAATTCAAAAAATATATTTCACAACATATTTGGGTGATACATTCTTTCCCTAAAAAATCAATTTCTCCCATTAAATTTAATTGGGTTATAAATGTTTTCAAAAATAAATTATTTATTCATAGAACCCCACATAATAAAAATGAATATTGAAATACCTTTAAAAAGGAATGATAATACCATATTGGTTTCACAATGTAACGCACAACATGGCTTCCCTTAAAAGTGGGAGTGATGATTGGAAATAGAGTAGAGTATAAATAATTACCGAGACTGCAAAAGATAATTTATCACCAACAATTGAATGATATATGGAAAGTTATGTTCCTAAAAACCATAAATCTATAATTCTTTATAAGACTATCAGTTCAATAGAATATAAATTATTAGGATAAATGGTTTTTAATATCCCATTCCTAGATTCGATGAATTATTTTACTATCAATGAACATAAAGGAATATACTTAATTTATTTCATTCCTTTTTATACGCACACTCTCACTCATTGGTTGTGCCTTTCTTGATTTCCACTTCATCTCTTACTCTATGGGATGAAGGTGATTTTTTTAATTCTAGAAGTACTAACTAATCATGAGATCCATACATCGGATGATATGACTTTCAGTCTGCTCTTATCATAAAAAAATGTTAGCACAAATTATCAAGTATGTATAAATATTCATTTGTTGAAGTGACACTTTAACCTCTAAAAAAATATGAAGATCAACATAATCCATAACATAATTGGTCAACCCTGTAACCCTGAAAAAATATAATTTACCATTAATTCGTTAATTAATATATTATATCATTCAAAATAATTTTTCATTGGAATACATCAGTCTATCCCTCTAAAAATAGAATATCAAAAGTGATATTATTATATTATAATCCTTATAGAGGGAGTCAATAACATTAAATTTCACCAACGTATGAAAAAAAAATTCAAAGGTATTATTCATAAATAATTCAATAATTTAGAAGGATTAGTGATACCTAAGAATCATTATTCTCTTCATACATTGATGGAATAAGCTTTACATTTTACATTTTTCATGAGAATCTGATGTGGATTATCATCCAAATTTACCCATGGAAGGGATCATAGATTTCAATAATTCCCAACCCCATAGAAATTGAAACACTAGAGTATGGGATTTGTATTTTGTGCATTATTCTCTCCATTCGTGTCATTTCCCATATTTTTTCCCATCAATTTGTCAATTAGTTGTTTGATGACCATTCATTCAACTCTTAAAACATGAAATAGTCCCCTTAATAGAATTTACCCTATGATTCATCCCAAACTATGTGCAGAAATGGAATTTCATAATTTTTTATCTTTAGTCATTATATTTTACATTAAACTCAATCTTCCTTTTCAGCCTAACCCTATGAGATTTATACACAACTAAAACCTCTATTTCCAACTTGATCATGCATCGAATAACTTCTTCAATGATAATAAAATCACTAATTTAGAGGGAATTTTGATGAATTGGTTTTAGGACAACATATAATTAATCATTTTTTCTATCAGGATGGATGATAATACGTGAAGGTTACCAAAAAAACCTTGTAAATTTTTATTTATATGAACCATTAGATTCAACATCCTTCTTCTGAATATTTAGTAATTCTTTTTCTAACATCATAAAATGAATACATGGAATGTTCTTATTGAAAAATATGTTCTTGACATTTTCCCAATCCATGGAGTTATTTTCATCTTGTCACATCATATTCTTAATAAGATTCTCCAATTGATATGCCTGACCTTCAAAATGGTAGACAACCAGATTGATTACTTCATACTCTAAACACCAGGGGATATAAAATATGTTTTTAGTTTTATATATATGTTTCTATGAAATTAACAGTAAATTGGAACCATTTAAATATAGTTCGAATGATCTCATGAAGTAATCAACAGATCATTGTTCACTCCTTTTCCCATTTGTACATTCACTGTGATTCATATATTAAGAAATTTTCATGAGCATAGAAAATATATTTTATATTCCATATCCCATAATATTCAATTTATTAGGAGGAGAATAATATAATTTCACATTTATTTTAAAATTAACATGGTTCATTTGGGTTCTATCCATTGACTAAAAATAAAAATCATAGAGTAAGAAATAATCATCATTGTATAGAACCAGATAATCATGAATAAACTACTTAAAGGATGGTCATATATTGACACCTTTCTTCATAATCTATGAAAACATAGGCTTATCATAGGTCATAAAAATTTATCATCTATTTAAATCATTTATGATGGTTCAAAAATATTTTTTAAATTCCCAAATTATATCCCCTGGGAGTGTCAAACTAGGTGTGTTGCTGGGACCATTGTCTTACACTTCTTCCTGATCAAGTCTAGATCAATATGGTGTTTTGGGGGGTGTTACCCATATGAACATATGTTCCAATGACACATCAACTTGTTTTATCCATACATGGATGTGTTTATAAGAATATAGACACATTAGCCTTTAAAAATTTCCATGAAATTTTCCTATACATTGATTTATCCTTATACAAATCCTTAGATACATCCCAAGAAATATCCAATGAAATATTTGTAGGGATATAACTAATGTTATATAATCCTAGTTTACAAATGTTTATAATACCTTTCATTTCATTCCAACTAAAGATAAACAATATGAAAATTCATGTATATTATATAATTTTATATGAATATTCAGATCATTACAAAAAATCATGCTTGAGGACACTGATAGTTTAGTGTATTCGGAAATTTGTAACAAAATATTCTTACTTGGTGAAATATCTTCAAAATTTTCCAAAAATATCATCCCCTTTTGTAATTTTTATTAAAACCATTATTCATAACAATGGGAAGGAAAACAGAAGAAAGGTGTGAACTCAGATGCTCAATAAGGGTAATAAAAGGGGATACATAAGTATAATAAGAGCATACGGGTATGAAAACATGAGAACAACCTTTGAACTTCATACCTCATATATCAAAGTTCATAAACATGAGTCATGGAATGATGATTGGTAGTTTATAATATGTGTATCATTAGAGAATAAATATCATAATCCGTGAATGAAAAATATAGGAATAGGACATGGAATTTTTGAATACACATAACCATATAAAATTACTTCTATATTAGTCGGGCTTAATGCCAAGGCCATCTTAGTAGAATAGTTTCACTCCCCAAGTTAACATTGTAGTCAAGGTTCACTCCCAAAACCATCTTAGATGGAAAGGTGTAGGATCGAAATATAATATGAGATGCTCAATATACAAGAGGGGGGTGAATTGTATACTTTAAAAATTCCTTTGGAACCTTTAAAGTTAGTTATGAATAACTATGTTTTCCTTAGGCAAAGGAAAAGGCTAAGTTTAAGAAAGTTAAACTAAGTAAATTTACAACACCTCTAAACACCGAACTAAACTGGGAATGAGATTCCGAAAGTAGGTTCCGGAAATATAGTTCCGGAAGTTGAAACTTAACAAAGAATTACAAAAAGAGATTCTACCTTAAAGCGTATAGAATCTTAAAGAATCAGAGTACAAGTAAGGAAGTATAAGAAAGTTATACTTTCCTTATAATACAAAATACAGCGGAAATAAAACAAGTAGTAGAACTACTGGTAACAAAATATAATTCTTTTAACCCAAAGAGAAGGGTATCCAACAACCCTGGATAAAGGTCCCTTGATTTATACTTTCAAGCAAGTCTGTCTTACCCACACCAGGGTAAGCCCTCGATACGAAGATCGGAGTCTCTGTCTTGCTATCCCCGCAAGTCCTAAACTTCAAGGTAGTTGGCAACCTCTGTCTTCCTCAGCAAGAAAGCCCTCGAACTTTAAGGTAGTCGGCACCTCTGTCTTCCTATCACCGGAAGCCCTCGAATGTAATCACCAACATTCGGAGTCGCACGAAGCTTTGAGAGTTTAATAAGAGTCTCTCTCTAGAAATCACTTCAACAGCATGTATGCACTTTTTAGCAAAATGGAACATCAACAGCAATCTCATCAGCACTGAGCTCTTTCAAATGAGCTCCTATTTATAGGTAAGGTCGGCTTCTTCTCCAACGGTCATATTTTCCTTAAAGATCGGAGGGACCTGTACACGTGTCACTTAGACAACGGTTAGTTTATAACAAAATGGACGACATCGTTTTATAACAAAACAAGTGTAACAGAATGTACGACATCGTTTTAATTCTAAAAAAAGGTTCGGAATGAAAACTTCGGAGTGATGGTTCGGAGTGAATAAATTCAGAGTGTATAAAACAAAGATAATCAGATTCTGTCTAATAGGTGAATTCGGAATGAGAATTTGGAATGAGAATTTGTCATCTGAATTCGTAATGAGAATTCATCATCAGAATTCGTAATGAGAATTCGGAATGGGATCTCGTCATTAGAATTCGTAATGAGAATTCGGAATGGGATTTCTTCATTAGAATTCGTAATGAGAATTCTTCTTCAGAATTCGTAATGTGAATTCGGAATGAAACTTAGTCAGAGTTCATATCCGGAATTCGGAATGAAACTTCCTTATAGTTCTTGTCCAGAATCCAAATCCTAAAACAGAATTCTTTATATCAAAGTTTCAACAATTCCAAGAAAATGAATCCGAATCTCATAATTAAGAAAAATATGGATGAAAATATGATACGGATAATTTTTCTTATAAAAGCGATTTTCCTTAAGAAAGCTATTTTCCTTATAAAAGAAAATTTTCCTTATAAAAGCAAATTTTCCTTATAAAAGAAAATTTCTTAAAGATAAGGTGTTTGTGATTTTCAAAACAAGAAGGAATGGAAAATTCATAAGGAAAACCTTATTGACTCAACAATCTCCCCCTTTTTGGAAAGCACAAACATAATTACGAAAAAAATTCTAAGAAGAAAGAAACATATTAATGCTTATCTCCCTTGTTTTAAAGATATGGATGAATACGACTAACTCCCCCTTAGGCTTTGAAACTCTAAGGATCGTATTCATTTTTCCGGAGTGATATTTCATAAGAAGGTCTTATTTAAAAAAAACTCCCCCTTAAACAAACTCTTATTAGAGTTATCTTTCCTTGGGTATTTTCTTTCTCCCCCTTTGATAAACTCATATTAGGGTTCCTCTTTTTCTTAAGGATCTTTTCCTTCTCCCCCTTTGTGATTTTCAAAAAGAATTGGAGGGAATGGAAAAAATAACAAAGTACCTGAAGGATTAGTAATGACAACAATAGAAACAACAAGTAAATCTTTCATTAAATTTGAAATCTCGACAACAAAGAAAGAAATACAACAAAAATATCGGATTAGGTTATTTGGGATCTTTCTCCTTAGACATGAGGCCCTTTAGAATAGTCTTGATCTTCTTGAGGTCTTTATGATCTTCTTCGGTTTGCTTCTCTAAGACCACTATTCTTGCGGATTGAGCTTCAATTATTTCTTCCCGAGCCTTCAACTTTTCTTCCTGAGCTTTCATCTTCTCTTCCTGAGCCTTCATCCTTTCTTCAAAATCGATCCGATGATCTCCTTAAAATTTCTAATTTTGAGAAACGGAATTGAGCATCCCATTCAGATCTCTCACTTCCTGAATCCGAAAGTTCTTTTCCTCTGTCAAGTTTTCTTCAAAGGATGCAGTCAGCTCATTAATCTTCTTGTCCTCGGTTTCAAATTCATCTTTAACATTGTCTTGAAACTCATAAAGCAACCTCATCTCTTCCACAGTCTTCTTAGACCGGCTTGTCATCCTTTTGCAAGATCTTTTATGAGCTTCGTAACCAACAAAGAAGGTTTTGAACTGGGCTTCAATCTCAACACACTTATCCATAACCATGGATACGAAGTCTGTTTTCTGATTCAACGCATGTTGGAGCATCTGGCATCTAGAGTCAATACTGGAGAAGGTCGGAATGGTTCCCACCAACTTCTTCAAAGACTGGACAACAAAATCATGCCCCAACGAAGATGACTCCGAATCTGAAATCTTGCTTGGAGAGTTTTCTTCCTCAATAAGCTCCAACTTCCTCTTAGAAGAACTACCAGCTGCCTTTCTCATCCTCTTTTCTGAACTCGGGGTATCAGCAAGAATTTGTTTCCCCTTATATTGTTTCGGAATTGAAACCTGTTCCGGAGTTTTCTTCTCACTATCAGAAACTTGTACAATAAAATCTTCCTCATCAGCAACCTCCTGAATAGTATCCTCTACGTTTTTCATTTGAGAAATATCATGTAAAAGTTGTTCTTCTTCTCCATGATAGGCAACTTCTTCTTCTCCTTTCTCTTATTCCATTGCAGGAGTAACTAGTTTCGAGGATTCAGCTTCTGAAGTTCGGAGCGATAAGTGTTCTGAAGGAGTTCCCTTGTACTCATCTACTTGTTTTATCACATCTCCTGTCTCACCACTTCCTTCAGCAGCTTCTTCAACTTGTTCCACCTGCTCTACTTCCTCAGTATTAGTAGCAACAGCCTCTTCCGGAGCAACAAGATTTCTTCCTGGAGTCTCAGGTAGAGATATTAGAGAGAAAGATCTCAGAACTGGAATTGTTGCTGAAACCATTTCATTGAATTTCAACAACGCTTGGACTGCCTCAGCTTCTGACATTTTCTTCTTAAGCTTCTTTTCCTTAGCTTGTTTCTCAATCTCATCAGCAGTTTTCTCCTTCAATGCTTTAGCCTCTGCAGGGTCCAGTCCGAACTGCGGATCCCCTTTTTTCCTCTTCTCTTTGTCAGCTCTCCACTTTGTAACAACCTCATCAGGATAGGATTTCTTCTTCTTAGGCTTTGGAGGTGCGGAATGGACTTCCTTAGACTTAGGATTTTCTGCTTGTTCTTCCACTTCTTTCAGCTTTCTCTTTCTTACTGTCTTAGATGATCCCGGATCATCAACTTTCGGAGCCACTTCTTCTTGAGGAGTTAGATCAATAAACTTTCCATACTTCTTGTCAAAAGCTATATTCATTCTTTTAAGAGTGCCATCGCTGAGCAGCATGATCTTGCAAACTCTCGGCTTAGATTTGCAAGCCTCCTTGAAAGACTCAAAGCATAGAACAATCAACTTGGAGAGGATTGCTGGATACATAATAATCTGAGCTCTCAGATTCCCCTTCTTCAAATTTTCAATATTAAGAAGAATATGCTTCATCAAGTTAAACTTCATTAGATTTATCAGGAAATCTACGATATAGATCTCACTTTTCTTCAAGCTGTCCTTATCACCTTTTCTCGGTACGATAAGTCCTTGCACCCATAATTACAGAATCTGGAAGTTTGTTGATAGAGTTGCAATCTTCGGAGCCTTGTCATCAGCCAATCCGAGAGTTTCTAAGGCCTTTTCCTTGTTGAAACTACCCATAGAGTCTGGCAACACGTGCGAAATGAACTCGGCTTTTCCTTCATAAGATAATCCTACCAAGCTTGCAGCCTTTGTGTAAGAAAGTTTATATGTCTTTCCATACGATTTGAAGGAAAACTCCTCTCTGTCATCTTCCTTAAAGAAAGAAACTGATTCATAAAATTCGATAAGTAAATCAGAATATACTTCATCTTGGTTCCCGGTTTTATATACCACAATATCCTCCCAGCCATTCAACTTGATGTTCTTTGAGATGATAGAATCGTAGTTGTTGAAGAAAACCGGATGAACTAACCTTTCTCTGTAAACTATCCACTGAGAAATAGGCTTGGTTGAAGACATTTCTTGAGATGCTAACTCTGCAAACATTCGGATTAGAAGTTCTCTGGGAAGTTCGGAAAGGAGAAGACTGAAGTTCGGAACAGCCTTAAAACAGAGGGGCAGAGCTTCATCATCTAAACCTTTCTCTCCCATAGATTGTAGAATGTTGACAATAGTCATAAATCTTTGTTGAACTTTACAGATAGGTTCTCCATAAGGAAAATTGAAGCCATGATATTCAGCTCTAAGAATAGCTCTTCTAGTCTCAATTACCTTGGAAGTCCCAAAGTGTGTAACCTCTAACTTCTTCCATATACAGTTAGCTGATTCACAAGAAGAAAATTGGAAATATATATTTCTAGTCATTGAACATAGTAAAGTATTGCGTACCTTATAGTTGAGTTGATATTCTTGCTTTTCCTGGTTAGTAAAGGTTCTGACTTCCTTGTCAGGAATTTTATAATCACCAGTAAGCATGACAAAGTTGTATACTCCAGTATTGATAACAAATGTCTTCATACGATCTCTCCAGTATTCATAATCATTACCATCAAATATAGGTGGTCTTGTAGGATTTAGATTGACAATTGATCCAACATTAATTCCTGCCATACTAGAAATAACTTTTCACACAAACTTGTTAGTAGCTCAGAATCGTAATCACAAAGTTCGGAATGAGAAAAGTTTGGAATGGATAAATCGGAATGACAAAGTTCGGAAGGATAAAGTGAGCAAGAAAAACTTGTATGTGAGTAAAAGTATTTCAGTAACCTGCTCTGATACCAAATGTAAGATTGGTATAGAGTAAGAGGTTTCCAACCTCTGATACCAATTGTAGGATCGAAATATAATATGAGATGCTCAATATACAAGAGGGGGGGGGGGGTGAATTGTATACTTTAAAAATTCCTTTGGAACCTTTAAAGTTAGTTATGAATAACTATGTTTTCCTTAGGAAAAGGAAAAGGCTAATTTTAACAAAGTTAAACTAAGTAAATTTACAACACCTCTAAACACCGAACTAAACTGGGAATGAGATTCCGAAAGTAGGTTCTGGAAATATAGTTCCGGAAGTTGAAACTTAACAAAGAAATACAAAAAGAGATTCTACCTTAAAGCGTATAGAATCTTAAAGAATCAGAGTACAAGTAAGGAAATATATGAAAGTTATACTTTCCTTATAATACAAAATACAGCGGAAATAAAACAGGTAGTAAAACTACTAGTAACAAAATATAATTCTTTTAACCCAAAGAGAAGGGTATCCAACAACCTTGGATAAAGGTCCCTTGATTTATACTTTCAAGCAAGTCTGTCTTACCCACACCAGGGTAAGCCCTCGATGTGAAGATCGGAGTCTCTGTCTTTCTATCCCCGCAAGTCCTCAACTTCAAGGTAGTTGGCAACCTCTGTCTTCCTCAGCAAGAAAGCCCTCGAACTTTAAGGTAGCCGGCACCTCTGTCTTCCTATCCCCGGAAGCCCTCGAATGTAATCACCAACATTCGGAGTCGTACAAAGCTTTGAGAGTTTAATAAGAGTCTCTCTCTCCAGAAATCACTTCAACAGCATGTATGCACTTTTTAGCAAAATGGCACATCGACAGCAATCTCATCAGCACTGAGCTCTTTCAAATGAGCTCCTATTTATAGGTAAGGTCAGCTCCTTCTCCAACGGTCATATTTTCCTTAAAGATCGGAGGGACCTGTACACGTGTCACTTAGACAACGGTTAGTTTATAACAAAATGGATGACATCGTTTTATAACAAAACAAGTGTAACAGAATGTACGACATCGTTTTAATTCTAACAAAAAGGTTCGGAATGAAAACTTCGGAGTGAAGGTTCGGAGTGAATAAATTCAGAGTGTATAAAACAAATATAATCAGATTCTGTCTAATAGGTGAATTCGGAATGAGAATTCAGAATGAGAATTATTCATCTGAATTCGTAATGAGAATTCATCATCAGAATTCGTAATGAGAATTCGGAATGAGATTTCTTCATTAGAATTCGTAATGAGAATTCGGAATGGGATTTCTTCATTAGAATTCGTAGTGAGAATTCTTCTTCAGAATTCGTAATGTGAATTCGGAATGAAACTTAGTCAGAGTTCATATCTGGAATTCGGAATGAAACTTCCTTATAGTTCTTGTCCAGAATCCAATTCCTAAAACAGAATGCTTTATATCAAAGTTTCAACGATTCTGAGAAAATGAATCTGAATCTCATACTTAAGAAAAATATGGATGAAAATATGATAATGATAATTTTTCTTATAAAAGTGATTTTCCTTAAGAAAGCTATTTTCCTTATAAAAGCAAATTTTCCTTATAAAAGAATATTTTCCTTATAAAAGCAAATTTCTTAAAGATAAGGTGTTTGTGATTTTCAAAACAAGAAGGAATGGAAAAGTCATAAGGAAAACCTTATTGACTCAACAAAAGGTCATTTACTGAACTGTGTTAACTCCTTATTTAATCCCTATTTTTTAACTGGGTACACTTCCTGCTCTATCCCAGTATTATTGAACCTTGTACACATCAGTTTCATCCCTATATTACTAAACCGAATTCACATAATGTTCTTACCTAGTTATACTGATCTACGTTCACACCTAATTCCATCCTTATCATACTAAACTGAGTACACATATTATTCCAACATTTTATTACTCATGATATATAAATCATTACCCAAATCATTGGATGGATATATAGGTCCTACCATCTCATAATGAAATCATACATACGTGCTCCATAAAACATTCATCTTATCATGACCATAAAAAAAGATGGATTTCATTAACATTATTTCAAAACACATGGAATGAAATTTGTATTGAAAAAATTTAATCATATAAAAAAATGTGGAAAATAGATAGGTTTCATAATCATTTCATCATATAACAACTTGTGAAATGAATTTTATTTCCAAAGAATTTGTAATGGTATTTACAGTTGAAGGGAAACTAGTTTTATAAATATCATGCCATCAAAACATAGAATACACAAATAAATAATAGGAATGGTATCATTGGCTAATATACCCAGTAAAAAATAAACTATTGTAAATTATTTCATCATTGATGGAGAAGGATTTTGTAATATCACTTGGAAAATAACTTTTCCTTCAAAATAAATTTTTATAAAAAATTTAATTTCCAAAATTTTTTCTCTTTCAAACACATTTTCAAATTTATAAATCAATAATGAAAAATTCTTTAAAACATGCCTCGAGTAAAATTTCGTTTATGCTATGAAAAAATGATATTTAAAACTGAAAATATATTGAGTACCATTTTCCTTGAAAATAACTTTCAAAAAATATAAATAAGTTTTAAAACATTTTGAAAACAATATATTCTGAAAACACATATAAGAATCATGAATATATTTTGAAAACTTTTTTAATGGAAAATATGTGGAAAATTATAAAATAATCTCTCAGATCATTTAAATTCTTTTTTTAAAACTGTTTTTTGATATATATACATGAATATTTGAAAATCATTGAAAACAATTCTTAAACAAAAAGAAATTTTTCGAAACCCTTTTTCATTTTTAAACATTTTAAAATAAAAAAATTTCCAGAATATTAGGAAAAAAATATTTAAAAAATAAACTTGTAATATTACAAATAAATTTTTTAGGGAATGATGATCATGATGGATATTATATCCATATAGGTTGAAAATTCTTTTTTTACCTTATAAGTTTAGAAAAGTGCCTTTATCCAAAAATTCATAGAAGATTCATTTTAAAAAAAATACATGGGTAAAAATCACATTTATAAAAAATGGGATAGTAGTAAAGCATTTTTAAAAATATTTTTTGACAATGTTTTTTTGAAATAACATAGATTTTCGGCCGAATAAAGAAATAAATCCATATTTTCATAGAAATATTATTAATTATCCTTAGTACAAAAGAATGAAAATTGGTACCATTACATAAATATTAAATGAATAAATAGTGGGTATGAAAATTAATTTTATTTGTTGAGATAAGAATCATAATATATCTTCAATGGAGCTAAAATCATAAAAAAAACCCGATGAGGAATTAGATTGTAGTAATAAACCGTTACCACTATGGTAAAATTGAATCATGATAAAATTGAATGTATAAGATTAAATGAAGTTTAAAATAACATGTAAAGTAGTATATTCATGATATAACATTTTAATGGTATTAGATACACCTCATAGAAAAATATATGAGCATAACATATCATGTGTCTTAAAGAATGAAAATTTAGACAAAATTACTTCAGTAGTTTCGTGTATTTTGAAACAAAAACCTCCTGAAAAAAAGATAACAAAATAAAGATGTAAATCCCTATCAATTTAATTCTAATATTAATATAACAAATTCATGTTCAGTATTCGAAACACATATATGAAATAAAAGGGGGTGAAATCTTGTGTCTTTTAGAAAATAAAAGTGTGACATGAAAACGCTTACATTAACTCATGATTTTCTTCGTATCCATTAAATACTCCAATATAATAAATATAATTTTTTTAAAAATACCAAAAAACCATATTACTATATATAATACAATATATTATATGTTTATGAAATTAAATTACTCGTTTATTAACAACTTC
Organism: Viscum album; assembly: GCA_963277665.1. Classification (NCBI taxonomy): domain Eukaryota; kingdom Viridiplantae; phylum Streptophyta; class Magnoliopsida; order Santalales; family Viscaceae; genus Viscum; species Viscum album. Next base: position 28,537,507 of record OY728137.1, on the reverse strand, counting down.
ATGTTAATGTTATGTTTCAGGAAATATCAGATTTATTTTTGTATATGTTTTGACATGTTATTCTAGATACTGTTACTTATATCATGATTTACTTATTAAAATAATTTAAGAAAAGGTATAAATATATTATTTATATATTTATTTATTATAATGTATAAAATATATAAGTATAAAATTTAATTCCCTATTGACGAAGATGGTAGGCCGAACGTATGCATGAATGTTGTTTCTATTTTGTTGTAATATTGATCAAAAGAAATTAAATGAAATATAGGTATATATATATTAAAATTAAATTATAATAATTATTTCATATATATAATATATTTTCACTAAACACATCATTATTACATTCTTTGTAAATTCTGAACAGATCACATTACCTTGAGAATGCAGTAGTCAACAGGTCCACAAACGAAGTTATCGCATTTAAAAAAAATAAGAATCCTGAATTTGTGCATTTTATAATTATTAATGAAGCATACAAAATCTTAAATATTGTATAAAAAATATTTTTCATCATAATTCTCAATAATTAGAGGCAGTAAATGAAAATAAAAAAATTCTGTTTCATGAGGCGGTAGTTTTCCATACAAAGGAATTGTTTGTTCGTTACCCATTAGATGGATGAGTACATAATTTTTGGTATAAGACATATAATTAAAAAATATAAGTATATTTAGGATAGTTATTTTATTATATTATCAAGTAATAATATGATTTTATGGGGTGGATAATGAAATAATATATTAGGTCTTAGGAAAGGATGTTACCTCTTCTTTGGGTAACTCCAATTGGTTTTCACCAAAGAGCTACATTGGTTAGATTTCTACCCAAAGGGATGATTATGGAAATAATTAAGAGATGTTGGTAGATTATTACATAATAATTTTTGAGTGAAATAGTTTCTTATAGGAGCTAAAAAGTGGGTGGGGTGAGTGCCTTATTATAGTGGATGAGGAGTGTCGTTCTTGTAAATTTTTAAAAAAGGAATTGAAAACAAAATTTTTCTATGTAAAGTGGAACGAATAAAATTAAAACATAGAGAATATGGAATAATGGTTATAAATATAAAAATAAAATGGATTATTGTAATGTGTATAGGTCATTTTGGGCATTTTTTTAAGGCTTAGTCTTTGGTTGGTCTAATTTTTCTTTAAGTCACTGTAATTAATTTTAATCACATCCACAAATCATTTTGGTAAAAAATAATTTAAACCAATTAAATATTATAAATTATAATTATTAAATTTATTTCAGTAATTTTAAATTGTTTAAATAATATAATTGTCTGAAATTAATTAAAAATTATTCTCCCAGACGAGACAAAAATGTAGGTTTTTAAAGTGAAATGGTCTAGAAGTGTGATTTTTTTATATTCAATTTCCCAATAAAATAAAAACAAATTACCTTAATTGAATTAAGTTATTTAAAATTTATGAAATTTAAATTTAAAATATAATTAAATGGTTATTTAACAATATAAATAAATTAGATGAAATGGTAGTTTTGATTTAAAATCAAGTGCTTAGACTATTAATCAAAAAATGTAACTTCAAAAAATGTTTTTTTTACCAAGAGTAATAATTTATCATAAAATTTAAAAAATTGTGTTTATTTTGAAAAATAAAAACTATAAAAGTGTAAATAATTTCATTTTAAAAGGTTTCTCCATTAAATGGAGATAGAATTACCTTATTGAAAAGAATATATTTTATACGTAAAAGGAAATTTATTCTTATATTATAGCCATAAAATATATTGGATGAGTATCAAAACCACTGATTGAATATATATATATAATAATATTTAAATAACTAACCAAATTTTTTTAATTTATTGAGATAAAATTATGTTTTTATGTAGAAAAATAGTTTTATTAGAAAATTTATTTATTTAATTTAAAATAGTCCCTTCATTAACTTATACATATTGATAACTAATGGATTTATTTTATATTCATTAGTAAAACATGTTTTGTAAATTTATTTAATCTTATTCCAACATTTATTCAAACAGCTAGTTGGTAGCTATAATAATATTTTAATAATCATATTAATAATATGTTGTAGTATAGTAAATACTCGGCCTTACATGTATCACAAGCTGTCAAAGTTATTTGATATTGTGTGTAATAAATTCCAAAAATAGTGGCTTCTTTACAAAAAGATAATATAAGTGTTATCTATAGTATATAATTACCATGGTGATGCATATAAATCAAGCCAATCCTAGTCATTTTATAAAAAAGCTACATTTTGATACATGTGAAAATAAAAATTAATAAATGATTAAATTATTTTTGAATAATATTTCACGAATTCATAGGTTGTTACAATCTCCCTCTTATTCATTTGGTAAAGACATATAACTAAAGAGGTAATTTATTTATGCATGAACCATATTTCTTGTAAACAATTTTATACATGTAACAAGATTTCATGTCCATAACATTACATCTGGACATATATTTTATGTATATAAGTTTATTAATTGAAATAGCCTCCATGTCCATAAGATTATATGTGGAACTATCATCATGTCCATAAGATTATGTGAGGGCTTGATTTAATATCCTTAACTTAATCACTGAACCTATATCTTTTTATACATGTTCGCAATGTTATAATCTTATGTATTCGATAACCTCGTGAATTTTTATAATGTAATGCTCTCACAACTCATGTTATTTAGTTTATTTTTAATTCATGCCTCATGAAATTCCAATTTTCATACCGTGATTCAATAATATGATATTTTATTTACATGGTATGTTGTTCAATTTTAATGATCTTGTTATTATACCCTTATGATCATGTTATGATTATTTGATCATTGATATCTCCCTTTTTTACCTTTATTGTGAATTTGATCTCTCCCTCATTTATGATTCGATTCCACAGGTTATAAATAATGGTTTTTGGAACAATATTTCCAAAAAAGGTGTTATTTATGGAGAACATAATTGGATAATCTTATGAACCATTTTTATATAAGTTTATGATTCCAATGATAATTTAATTATACGATTATGGATTGGATCATTATGTTGTGTAATTAATTTTCATATATTATGATGTAATATCTATTTATAAAATGAATTGGTTGTTTTTATTTGTATTAGAGCAATTATTATTTATCATTTGGAATCTAGGATGATAAAACACATGTGAGATCCCAATAGATTAGTATATTTGTAGGGAAATGTCCTTAATTAATTTTAATGATCATGGATAACCAAAAAACCCTAATGATTCATAGATTAAAAAATGTGTCTTCATTTAAACATATAATGAATGATCTTTCATGATAATGTAGTTTTCCACTATGACCATCCATTTTCTGAAATATATTTTTTTTGTTTAAAATAATGGCTGGAACCCAAATGAATTTATTGAACAACAAATTTGATATTCAATACCAAGAATTTACTCATGAGAAATCGAATGGTATAAGAGATGGGATGCAATAACTTGTGAAAAATCTCTCTCAACCCTCTCTAGATACTAGTGGTTACACTAGTCCTGTTGAACTACCAAATAAACAAAGCAGACAAAAACATGTTATTGAATCTTTTATGTGGCAATTACCACCCTCCATATATGGGTCTTCTGAAACATTGGTTGATGAAAATTGGATCAATGTGATGTAAAAGATATTTTCCACTCTTTATTACTAAAAATATGAAACAATTTTCTTTATTATTGGTCATTTTGAATACAAAGTAGATAAAAGATGGAATCTTATTAAGAATATGAGGAATGAGTATAAAATTGACTCTATGGAATGGGATGAGATTAATGAAATACTTTTTAATAAGTAAGTCCCTCATATTCTAAATAAAAATATGGAGAAGTAATTCCTTAAGTATAAGTAGATGGATAGGGAATCCATTTTTACCAATAAGGAATAGTTTACATGACTTGAAGGGTATGGATTTGGGTTAATCATCACAGCTAAAAGAAAAAGTGATAGATTCTAATGGTTTAAGACAAATTCTTCTAAAGGTATTCACTATAAGGTCCATCGGAATCTATTAATAATTCATTTTATTTCCACAAAAATTGAAAAAGGAAGCTGAAAAACATCAAGATTTTAGTGATAATAAAATGAAGATGTAATTTCATAGGGCTCTAGTGGTTTCTCTCATTGAGGGAAGAAAAATTTTCAACCTCTTACTGGTAAAAAAATCGGAATGATAACTCAGGTGAATGCTTGAAAGTAACAAGAAAATGATTCAAGTGTGTGAAGAATGACGATCATGAAAAATAATGTCGAAGTGATGTAATGAATACCATAAATAAAATTAATGGATAATAGAGATAAACATAATATACCAGTCAAAATATATTTCCCTAATTGATATTAATTTTTTAATTGTTCAGATCAATTCCCTAATCCAAGGCCTAATGTGGATAATAATCCACAATTACCTTTAAATTTGAATAAAATAGGGAAATTTTATGTAATCAAAAAAGTTTAATTGAATCATGATAATAAGGTAATATTTATCTTCTACTATAGGGTTGGGTGTATCCTGTTATAGTTTTCATGGATACACCCTAGGAAAATATTATTTTTTAGACTATAGTGAATTTTGAAATGATTTAATGAATTTAGAACCTCTCAGTAAATATATTCTAGAATAACAAAATCATATTTGTTATATTAAATGATATTATAAGCTTCTATTGGTGAAAAGAAAAACCTATATATCTAGTGAAAAAGTTATTGGTTAAAATATGATTTTATTTAAAGAACTAAGGTATAATTGATTTTAGAATCCTATATGTTATCATGTATGGTTAACATAAAATTTATAGAGATTTTTAGTGGATTAAAAATTTAACGTTGAATATAAGATAAAAGGTGTCAAAGACCCCTCTTTAACTTTTTATATGATGGTATTTTGGAGTTATTATTTATCTAGATTTTTTGAAGAATAATCTTTTAATGATTAAATACCCTTTCAAGTTGATATATGATTTTATGTTATGTTAATTATTGTCTAATAGATAGTGGAATATAGATAATATTGAGGGTTGAAAAAATATTCAATGATAATTTTATATTTTTAGAGATATTTATATTCAATTTATGTTGTAACCTTTCTGGTTATTATCTATATTTGATTTAGGAAAATTTGGAAAATTTCATTACATTATATGAATATATAGTGATTTATCATTTTAATTAATTGGGTTGTTGTAAATTTGACCCTTTGGATCCAAATGTGATTTAAAATAGTAGAATATTTTTGGATAATTCCATTAAATTTTTAATTATGTAACCTTAAGGGTATAATTGTTGAGGTTTAAACATTAATGATTGTTGTGTTTATTGGTGTAATGAAGGATTCGGAATAAAATGTAGTTTTTATTCATTTTATGGTTTATTCATTTTGATAATAATTATGCTCTAATTTTTTTATTTGGTTTTTTATAATTCCTAATGGTGAGAGAAATAATTGGGTAAACTCTTTTTTGATCTATTAGCAGTTGATATTTATTCTTTGGGAATGAAAAATTCATCTTCAATTCATATCATTTATAGAAAAAGATAGACTATAGTGGAGATTAATTAATGGTTGAAATTCTAATTTTCATGTAAGTATATTTCTGTAAATTATAGTAATATATGGCAACGAACTTCCCTAACTATATAAAAAGGAACTTATTATAATATTTTCATCCTATATCCATTAATTTTGATGAATTTATGGCCATTTAATTCCTCCTTGGTATATGGTTTTAATCATTAATGATATACTACCCATGTTCTCTATAACTCTCTATCAGTATATGGGTGTTATTTTTTCTCTAATATCCATATTTTAAATTCCCACTAATATTTTTCTTATATGGGAACCTTATAGAATATTAATTTAGTTAAACATTATATTTTCTACTTTCATTTTTCAATAGATGTTTTGTTTTTCATTTTATAATGTTGGTTTTGAAAAATGAATTTTCTAAAATAATATAATGTATCGCTGAGAAATATTGAAAGGTTCTTATTTATTAAATAGGGAGATAATGAAACACCTAAATATTTAATGACATATTATTAAAAAAATTAATATAATTTCTCTAATAACATGTGTTACACACAACATCAATTTTAAATGAACCACAATGTCCTATTAAAATATTATTATTTTTCATAGTTATAACATACCTATAAATTTGTTAAGTATGAATAGGATTAACTAATTTATGAAAAACAAATTGCACACTCAATATGTAAATATTGATAAATTCTTAATTAAATAATCACTCAAAATAGGATAAATTCATTTTATTTATGAAAAATATGATTTCTTTAAAAATATCATTATTATTTATTTTGAGAAAATTTTATGTTTAGTTCCTAAAACATTTATAAATACTAGTTTATAAAATTAAGATTAATTTTTCAATCATAATATTAAAAATATTATAGAAATAATATTTGATCAATTTCTAAAATGATTGGTTTTTAAGTGAGTTGTAAAAAAAAGATGATTTTATAGAAAAAATTTCTAAAAATATAAATTTTTAAATTTTTTTTGAAATTATGATTTGTTTTATTGTATTATAAATTACGCAATTAATTCAAATATAATCTTTTTTATTTTTGAATTTGTTATAAAAACATTTTAACAGGTAAAAATATATTTTATAAAAAAAATGTTTCCAAGAATGCAATGTATTTTTAACATAATAAATTAAGTTGATCCCTATTGCTGAATAATTTTAGTGAAATTGGAATATTATATACTCAACAAAATTTCTTAACATTAATATTATATTTTTATATGCATGTGATGGGAATAAATATGGTTCTATGTTTAGAAACTATTCTTTTTCTAAAAATAACGATTTGTCAAAATTATCACACATATATAAAAATTAGTTCCTTCCATTTATGGGTATTAAATTAGATAAAGTTAATTACATATTTAGAATCATTAGGTTCAAATTTTTTAAACAGAAATCATTTATTTTTTTCAATATTAATAGTAACTTTAGTAAAAAAAATCATGTTGATAAAGGGAATATTGGGTTAATTGAGGTTAAAACTGTAACACTCGTGATTTATATGTGAAATATTTTGTTTTTATGTAATATAAATCATCAAAGGAATATTTCACAACACACAACACTATCTTGGATTGATTTACACGCAATCATGACCTTCCTCGATAGCTTGCGTTGTACGCAATACCGAGTTTCACTAAACAACGATATGCTGTAAAAATATTATTATAACTAGATGTTATGAATATTAATACCCACTTTTTGAAATTTTATAAATTTTATCTTTCAAAATTTACTTCATTTTTGGATTCGGAATATTGAAATTAACCTAGGGTAAAATTTTGGTATTTTTCTGAAAACTTTCAGTTTTTTATGAATAGAGAAAACACTGGGTTACTATTTAAAAACTAACTTTTTGTTTAAATAATTATTTATTTTATTTAATTTCATTTTAGTTCAAAATTGATACATAATAAATATAGAAGTTCAAAGTAATACATTGGAGTCATTTTATAAATATTTTAGATATACAAAAATTTTATTGAACTTTTCACCATCTTTTACCCACCTCCTAGGAGAATTTGCAAATTTACATAATACATAATTTTACCACTTCTGTGAATTGAATTTAAAAAATCCGAGAGACATGGTTGATGTCAGTAAGTAAACGTTTGTTCAATGAGATGAAAATAATTTTTAGTGAAGAGTAACATTTTACTTTTTTTTACCACGGTTAAAAGAAAATAGGGTAATTAAGAGAAAATTGATATTATTATTACCCTAAAAATGTCATAATTATATTAGATAAGTGTAAATTGACCAAAAATAACCTTAGGAATAAAATATGACAATTTAGTCCCACATGGATTAGACTAGGACATTTATTGTTATTTTATTTAAAAAAATAGTTAAAATAGTTAAAATCAATGTTTAATAACTAAAACATTTTTAATATAGGGTTATACATAAAATAATTTTGACTATAAATATTAATAAGAAATATAGAAATATTTCATATATAATGGTATTTTTTTTATAATAATTAGACATTAGATAATTTAATTTATTTATGACACAATGATGATACAACAATTATCTTATTAATGAAATATTGACATGATTGATGTTATATTTACCCAAATAAATTTAATTTGAGACTTTTTATGAATTCCACTTATTTTATAGTTTAATATGACATGTTATTATTGATTTAATTAACCTTTTTATAAAAAATCATTCTGTTATGATTTTCACAAAAATCAATTACCAAATAGTGTTAAAATTGACATAAAATAGTTTTAAAAAAAATTATATTATTAATTGTTATTTTATTCTTAAAAATCTATGGTTAGACCAAATGACTTATATAAGGTTATATATATTAATAATAAATAAGTTGGGGTTCTTTTGGCTTGTTATAGTAAGTTTAATAACCATATAGTGTAAGAAAACAAGAAGACATGGTAAAAGTGAAATTATTTAACTTAATGTTAAATCTAAATGATAAGGTTAAAATAATTACCTAAACTTGTCCAAATTCTATTGGATGATATTATTTAGACCCATCCCAACCTTAACTTCAAAATAAATCAATTTGGAGCTATTAAAAACCGAATATGACTTTATAATAAAATAATATTTTTAGTTTTTTCAAAGGTGCCCCTCTCCTCCCTTATAATAGGGCACCTCCTCCCTCTCCTCCTCACACCACATTGATCCATCAAGCTCGGAAAACCCCTTACAATTTCTCCTCTCCACTTCCCTGGAAAATCCTAGAGGTCCTGGTCTCTTCAAAGACCAACTCTAGTGCCTTAAGAGGAGGTTAAGAAGAGGCGCGTCAAAGGAGAGGTAATATGCATTACCGATCCTTTCCAATTTCTTTCTTCTTCAACTTCTTCTTCTTTAGTTGTTTCATTATGAAGTAATAACATCAGTATCACTAACATACTGATATGTTATTATAAATATGAAACAACCTTAATTCACATTCTATCCATCCTATGGAATACAAAATCACCGCACTTGCATACGTACGGAATACCGTCTCCACGCCGTGGTGTAATCAATTTTCCACCACCACCTTACTTGGATAGGTATAATGGTGTAAATAATAACTATATATGATTTTTGTAAATTTAAATTGACTTTGAAATAGTATACATATACTCCAATACTATTCCACGATCATGGGAACGATATCATCACTCGTGCATACGTACGGAATACCGTCTCCACGATGTGATGCGACTCGTTCTACATGATCCTCACTGCATAATGATTATATAAATGAACTGAATTAATAAATATGATATATATTACACTAATACCATTTTGTAAATGAGGTATTTAAAACCTAAAAAGAAGAATAATAATTTATTCGACAAGACACGCATAAGGACAAAAAGTAATAAACACCTGAATAACAAGTAGAAATGAAATATTACTAACAAAAAGCTAAGAATATGACCATATATGATATCATAACAATTAGTAAGATTCTGTAATAAGTCAATAACATTATTTAAATAATTATACAGGAGGTTCAGACACGTACGAAGTAAATCAGACCTAAGGTAAGGGAAAATCTCAAAATCTCATTTTTATCCGAGATTGTTTATACTTCAGAATTTCTGGGGAATATTTATCATCCACATCCATTTTTCCTCAATATGTAATATTATTTCTATCCTCTTGTAATTGTTTAAATCCAATTTTACCCATTGGTGAGTTTTTAGTAAAAGAATTGAAAGGAATCTTTTTTTTTGTTTTTAGTACGAGGTACTTTTTGACTTTTCCGGCCAAAGAATGAGAAGAATGTTTTTTTAACTTATACAGCATGAATAGATTTTTAGAACATTATTTACATGAATATTCCTTAACATGTTTTCAGGTTTATTTTTAATCAACTTATTTTAGTTTAAAATTATATGACATGTTAAGAAAGGGAAATGTTTTTGAAGTAGAAAGGATATTTTCCTCAAGAATTGAGTTCAAGTGTTTTATCAAAATTATTTTCCATATAATATAATACAGGTGTATGTTTCTATCACTGTTTTTACATTGTTTTGATTATGTAATGATGGAATTATTTTTATTATGTCCTTTTATCTTATATGGATTGTGTTTGGATGGCATGATGACTAAGAATACCATTTTTGTTACATGAGTTATGCTATGATGTATGATTTATGATTTTGTGGAACACATAAGAATGGTTTCATTATGAGATGGGTGGGACCTATATCTCTCTCCAATTCATTGGGTAAAGATTTATATATCATGAGATAGACATGGCTGGAATGGCGGGTTTGTCCGGTTCAGAGAAATAGGACTGAAATGAGGAGTGAACTCAGTTCAAAAATGGACTTTGTCCGTTAAGATAGTCTTGGAAATAAGTCTTGACTAATATGAAATTATTCTATATGATTATGTGTGTATTCCTCAAAGCTTAATGTTTTATGTTATGATTATTGGGATTACATTTCACTACTATGAATTATCCCATGTTATGAAATTATGATCTCTTTTGCAGGTTAGTATATCCAAAATGTTATGTTCTTATGAATATGATGTGATTGATATTTATTTTGTTTACCCATACTGAGCATTTGAGCTCACCCTTTTGTATGTTTTCTTTCCCCAGGTCCGGAAGAAGGTTATTAAGTAGGATATGCCAAAAGGGACTCTAGATATGACAAAATAAATGGGAGACTATGTAGATTCTTTTTGAACCAGTTGTTTATGTTTCCTAGTTTCTAATGACACTAAACCTATATGAACCTTTCATGGTTTTTTTATAAGTTGAAATAAGTGTGCTTAAATTTAAAAGCAATAACAATGTATGTAATGTATGGGTCATTATAGTTGGTATCATTGGAATGTTATAGTCAACCTTTGAAACTAGGATGTGAAATCCATAGTAAGAACACTAAGGAAATGTCTAAGAATAGGACAAAATCATAGTGTTTTAGAAATTCGATGAAAAACCTATGATAAGACCTTAAGTGTGAAATTTTTTTCATCATTATGTGGATTTTATTTTATAATTAGTGTTTCTGACATTATTATTCTTGGTTCTAGTCAATGGCTAGAACCCGAAGGAACTGTGTTAATGTGGAATGCGACGAGAAATGCGATGATTGTCCCCCTGAGAAACTAGACATTATGGGAGCTGGAATGCAAAATCCTGTAGCCATGCTCACACAACATTCTCAAGCTATGAATCATGCAGTACTTCCAAACGAGCCAAGGAATGATAAAAATTCTGTTGAATCCTTCATGAGGCAGTGTCCACCCTCATTCAGCGGGTCTACTGATCCATTAATTGCTGAACAATGGATTAGTACTACTAAAATGATATTTTCAGTTCTTCAATGTTCTGAACAAGACAATGTCATCTTAGCATTGTATCGTTTGGAAGGTGACGGCGATCAATGGTGTAATCTTATCAAGAATATGAGGCAAAGAGATGAAATTGAGTCCACAGAATGGGATGAGTTCAATAACTTATTTTTCAATAATTACTTCCCTCGTATTCTTCGAACAAAGATGGAGAAGGAGTTACATGAAATAAATCAAAAGGTTAATGAATCAGTTGGTAACTACGAAGAAAATTTTACAATATTTGCAAGGTATGCCTCTGGGATTATTAACCAACCTGAGAGTAATATTGATCGATTCATTAGTGGCTTAAAACGAAGTCTTCGAAGGGAGTTAGCCATAAGGGGCTTCAATAGCTACGAGGAAATTTTTTTATGTGCTCTCAAGGTTGAGATAGAGATTGGGGTAACCCATCATTCATATAGGTTTGATAAGAAGAGGAAAATGGAATTCAAAGGAAAATCTAAAGACCACATTGAAAATAAGATGAGTTTTCCCATATGCTCAAATTGTGGAAAGAAACATGGAGGGAGTTGTCTTAAAGGGACAAGTTAATGTTTCAAATGTGGAAAAGAAGGTTATCAGGCATTTGAATGCCACAATGATGGGAAGAAGATGTCTAGTGATGCGAACAAAGAAAAGTCTACACAGGATGCCCCACTTACACATCAATGTTACAAGTGCAAGGAGATGAGGCATTATGCCAATCAATGCCCTAATCCAAGGGTTGTTGATGATGATTGACGTCAACAAACTCTTAAGGCCAAAGACAAAGGAAAGTCACATGCAATTTCTATCGGTGATGTGGAGTATGATAATGATGTGGTGAAAGGTACACTTACCATCCACTCTAAAGTATCAAATGTTGTATTTGATTCTGGATCCACCCACTCTTTTTTTTTCTGAAAAATTTTCTAAGGGTATCACCTTATTACCTCAACAATTAGATGATGAGTTAGAAGTAACAACTTCTAATGGAACAACAGTCACATCAAAAGTTTATAATTCTTCTCCGATTGACGTTTGTGGGAATGTAAGTCCTGAAAATCTTGTGATCCTTCCTATAGTGTAATTTTATGTGATTATTAGAATGGATTGACTTTCTTTATATGGATCTCATATCAATTTCCAATGAAGGTAAGTCACATTTCATATTCCAGATCAATATATGATCGTCTATCGATGCAAGGATGAACATAACCTTCCAGTGGAAATTTCATCTATCTAATGGGTGTTGATTCCACTAAATGAAGATTATTTATCTCAAATGGTTGGAGAGAAACTCACGATTAAGAATATTCCCATTGTCCGGGAATTTGATGATGTCTTTCTAGAGGAATTGCATGGTCGTCCACCAAATCGCGAAGTTCAGTTTTCAATAGAACTCATTCCTGGTGATTTAACTATTTCAAAGACACCTTATAGAATAGCCCAAATTAAGTTGTAGGAATTGAAGAAGAAACTACAAGAGAATCTTGATAATGGATTCATACGCCCAAGTGCGTCACCTTGGGGAGAACCTGTTCCTTTTTTTATAAAGAAAGATGGATCAATGAGACTCTGCATTGATTATTAAGAACATAACAAGATCACTATCAAGAAAAAATATCCACTCCCACACATTGATGACATATTTGACCAACTACGTGGAGCTCAATACTTTTCCAAGATTGATATTTATTCAGGGTATCATTAATTAAGGGTCAAAAGGGAGGATATACCAAATATGTCATTCCATACAAGTTATGGAAACTATGAATTTATAGCGATTCCATTTGGTCTTAATAATGCCCCTGCTATCTTCATGGATCAAAATAATAGAGTCATTAGAGACTATCTTGATCAGTTTATGGTAGTATTTATAGACGATAATCTATTCTACTCAAAGTGAAAGGAAGAAATGAAGTTCAATTGAGAATTGTATTGAAGACCCTGAGAAAGGAAAAGATTTATGCAAAATTTACCAAGTGTGAATTTTGGCTTCAAAAAGTTTCATTTTTGGGTCACATAATCTCAAAAGAGGGGATATTTGTGGATCCCGCAAAAATAGAGGTTAACGAAAGATGGTTGAGACAAACAACAGTAACTAAGATCCGAAGTTTTCTTGGTTTGGATGGATATTTTCAATATTTTGTGAAAGATTTTTCACGATTATCTAGTCCACTCACCAGGTTGACTCAAAAAGGAGTTAAGTTTGTGTGGATGGAGGAATGTGAAGAGAATTTCAAGGTTTTGAAAAGAAGGTTATCCAGGGCACATGACCTCACACTGCCTTGTAGTGGAGAATGTTTTGTGATCTACAGTGATGCATCCAAGAAGGGATAGGGGTGTGTTCTCATGAAAAATGATGTGGTGATAGCTTATGCCTCGCGACAATTGAAAATCCATGAGCAAAATTACCCAAATCATGATTTTGAGTTAGCTGCGGTAATCTTTGCATTAAAGATTTGGAGGCATTATCTTTTTGGGGAAAGGTGTGATATTTATATTGATCATAATGGTTTAAAGTATATTTTCATACAAAAGGAGATGAATATGCGTAAAAGAAGATGGTTGGAGCTGATTAAGGATTATGACTGCTCAATTCATTATCACCCTGGGAAAGAAAATAAGGTGGCAGATGCATTAAGTCGACAAGACCATGCTAGCATATCCATGATGAGGATCACAAATGATCCACTATTTATGGATTTACAATGGATGGATCATGGAATTATAATGGAAGGGGAGAAATATTTTCTTTCTCAAATGAATGTTCTACCATCTATACATGTAAAGATTAAATAGGCATGGAAAAAAGATATAGAGTTACAAAAGAAGGTGAGAAATGTTCCTAAATTCAACCTTGATTGTGATGGGCTAATAAGGTTCAGGAGTCGGGTTTGTTCTCCTCCCATCCCAGAATTAAAGAAGGAGCTAATGGATGAGGCTCATAGTTCTTCATTCTCTATTCATCCTAGAAGCACGAAGATGTATAGAGACATGAAAGAGTACTTCTGGTGGGATGGAATGAAAAGAGATGTTGCTGAATATGTATCTCGATTCTTAGTTTGTCAGCAAGTTAAAGCTAAGAGACAAATGTCTAAGGGGATGTTACAACAATTACCCATACCGGAATGGAAATGGGAAAACATCACTATGAACGTTGTCACTGGACTTCCTAATACATCCAAAGGAAATAATTCTATCTGGGTCATAGTTGATCGTCTTACAATGTCTGCACAATTCATTGCTATTAGAGAAGATTTCTCTCTGTATCAGCTTGCCAGGATAAATGTAATGGATGTGGTAAGATTGCATGGATTACCACTTTCCATTAAATCTGATCGGGATTCGAGGTTTACCTCAATGTTCCGGCAAAGTCTTCAGCATACTATGGATACAGAGTTGAGTTTCACCACTGCTTATCATCCTCAGACAGACGGTCAGTCTGAGAGAACAATTCATACTCTAGAAGATATGTTAAGAGCTTGCTCTCTGGATTTGATAGGTGGTTTGGATCAACATCTACCTTTGGTGGAGTTTTATTATAATAATTTCTTTCACTCCAGTATTCAGATGGCTCCGTATGAAGCTCTCTATGGAATGAAATGCAGGACTCCAACTAGCTGGGATGAAGTTGGGGAAAGAAAGCTATTAGGACCTGATCTTGTTGATGAGATGGCAGAAAAGGTCAGAGCTATTCAACAATTCATAAGAGCAGCTCAGAGTCGAAAAAAAATTATGCTGACAACCAAATAAAAGACATAGAGTTTGAAGTGGGTGATAAAGTGTTCTTCTGAATATCTCCTTGGAAGAGAGTAATGAGATTTGGAAAGAAGGGAAAGCTAAACCCTAGGAATATCAGTCCTTTCCAAATACTGGATTGTGTTGAGAAGGTAGCTTACCGATTGGTGCTTCCACTAAATCTCTCTCAAGTTCATGATGCGTTCCATGTATCTCTCCTAAGAATGTACATACCCGATCCTTCACATGTACTCAGCTCAGAAGTTGTACCACTAGAGCGAGATCTTTCATATGAAGAACAGCCGATAGAGATTCTGGATCATAACGAAAATGTTCTACGGAACAAGCCCACTCGCTTGGTGAATGTTTTATGGAGGAGCCACCAATTAGAAGAAGCTACATGGGAGCTTGGGGATATGATGAGGGAGAGGTATCCTCATCTTTTTATTACAAAGTGACAAATTTTGGGGGCGAAATTCATATTAATAGGGGTAAAATGTAACACCCGAGATTTCTATGAGAAATATTTTGTTTTTATGTTATATACATCATCAAAAAAATCTTTCACTACACACAACACTAGCTTGGCTTGATTTACACACAATCGCGGCCTTCCTCGATAGCTTGCATTGTACGCAATACCGAGTTTCACTAAACAACGATATGCTATTAACATATTATCATAACTAGCCGTTATGAATAGTAATGCCGACTTTTTGAAATTTTATAAAGTTTATCTTTCAAAATGGACGTAATTTTTGGATTCGGAATATCGAAATTATCCTATGGTGAAATTTTGGTATTTTTCTGAAAACATTCAATTTTTGATGAACAGTGAAAACACTGGGTTACTATTTAAAAACCGACTTTTTATTTAAATAATTATTTATTTTATTTAATTTAATTTTAGGTCATTGTTGATACATAATACATATATAAGTTCAAAGTAATTCATTGGAGTCATTTTTTAATAATTTTAGATATATAAAAATTTTATTGAACCTTTCACCGTCTTTTACCCTCCTCCTAGGAGAATTTTAGAATTTAAATAAAACTTAATTTTAGTGGTTTTGTTAATTGAATTTCAAAAATCTGAGAGACATGGATGATTTCAGTATGTAAAATGTTGTTCAATGAGATGAAAATAATTTTTGGTGAATAGTAACTTTTTAATTTTTTTTACCACGGTTAAAAGTAAATAGGGTAATTAAGGGTAAATATGATATTATTATTACCCTAAAACATGTCCTAATTCTATTGGATAAGTGTAATTCGACCAAAAAAACATTAGGAATAACATATGACCATTTAGGCCCACTTGGATTAGACTATGACATTTATTATTATTTTATTTAAAGAATAATTAAAATAGTTAAAATCAAAGTTTAATAACTAAATCATTTTTAATATAGGGGAATACATAAGATAATTTTTAATATAAATATTCATTAAAAATCTAGAATGATTTCCTACATAATGGTATTTTATTTATAATTTTCAGACATTAAATAAGTTAATTTATTCATGACACAATGATGATGTAGTAATTATCTTATTAATGAATTATTTACATAATTGATGTTGTAAATACCCGAATAAATGTAATTTGAGACTTTTTATGAATTACACTAATTTTCTAGTTTAATAAAATATGTGACTATTGATTTAATTATCCTTTTTCGAACTAATCATTCTGTTATGATTTTCACAAAAATAAATTACCAAATAGTATCAAAATTGACATAAAATTGTTTTTAAAAGAAATATTATATTATTAATTGTTATTTTATTCATAAAAATCTAAGGTTCGGTCAATTGAATTATATAAGATTATATATATTAATAATAAACAAATTGAGGTTCGTTTGTCTTATTATAGTATGTTTAATAACCATATAGTGTAAGAAAACAAGAAGACACGGTAAAAGTGAAATTATTTAACTTAAAGTTAAATCTAAATGATAAGGATAAAATAATTACCTAAACTTGTCAAAATTTTATTGGATGAGAGGATTTCGACCCATACCCGCCTTAGCTTCGAAATAAATGAATTTTTCTCTATTAAAAACCGAATATGACTTTATAATAAAATAATATTTTTAGTTTTTTCAAAGAGCGATTCTTCTCCCTTATAAAAAGGAACCTCCTCCCTCTCCCCCTCACACCACATTGAGCCATGAAGCTCAGACAAACCCTACCAATTTATCTTCTCCACTTCCCTAGAAACATCCTAGAGGTCCTGGTATTCTTCAAAGACCAACCCTAGTGCCCTAAGAGGAGGTTAAGAAGAGGCGCGTCAAAGAAGAGGTAATATGCATTACCGATCCATTCCAATTTCTTTCTTCTTCAACTTCTTCTTCATTAGTTGTTTCATTATTAAGTTATAACATAAGTATCACTCATATACTGATATGTTTTTATAAATATGAAACAACCCTAATTCACCTTTGATTCATCCTATGGAAAACGAAATCATCGCGCGTGCGTACGTATGGAATACCGTCTCCACACCGTGGTGTTATCTATTTTCCACCACCACCTTACTTGGATGGGTATAATGGTGTAAATAATAACTCTATATGTTTATTGTAAAGTCATATTGACTCTGAAATAGTATACATACACTCTAATACAATTCCACGATCATGGGAACAATATCATTACTCGTGCGTACGTACGGAATACCATCTCCACGATGTGATGTGACTCGTTCTACATGATCCTCATTGCATAATGATTATATAAATGAATTGAATGAATAAATACGATATATATTACACTAATACCATTATGTAAATAAGGTATCTATAACCTAAAATGAATAATATGAATTTATTCAACAAAACACGCATAAGAACAAAAAGTAATAAACACCCGAATAATAAGTGGAAATGAAATATTACTAATAAAAATATAAGAATATGACCATATATGTAACACCCGAGACTTTTATGTTATATAAATCATTAAAGGAATATTTTTCTACACAACACTTGCTTGGCTTGTTTTACACGAAATCGCGACCTTCCTCGATAGCTTGCGTCGTACGCATTACCGAGTTTCATTGAACAACGATATGCTATTAAAATATTATTAAAACTAGCCGTTATGAATAGTAATAACCACTTTATTAAATTTTATAAATTGTATTTTTCAAAATGGACTTCATTTTTGGATTCAGAATATCGAAATTACCCTAGGGTGAAATTTTGGTATTTTTCTGAAAACATTCAATTTTTGATGAATAGTGAAACCACTAAGTGGTAGGTTAAAAACTAAATTTTGCATAAAACATAATTTTACCGCTTCTGTGAATGGAATTTAAAAAATCTGACAGACACGGTTGATATCAGTAAGTAAAATGTGGTTCAATGAGATAAAAATAATTTTTTGGTGAATACTAACTTTTTACCTTTTTTACCGCGGTTAATAGTAAATAGGGTAACTAAGGGTAAAAATGATATTACTATTACCCTAACACATGTCCTAATTCTATTGGATAAGTGTAATTCGACCAAAAACAACCTTATGAATATAATATGACCATTTAGTTCCACTTGGATTAGATTATGACATTTAATATTATTTTATTTAATGAATAGTTAAAATAGTTAAAATCAAAGTTTAATAACTAAAACATTTTTAATATGGGGTTATACATAAGATAAATTCGACTATAAATATTCATTAGAAAGCTAAAAAGATTTCCAACATAATGATATTTTATTTATAATTTTTAGACTTTAAATAAATTAATTTATTTTTGGCACAACGATGATGCAGTAATTACCCTTTTAAGGAAATGTTAACATAATTGATGTTATAAATGATACAATAAATATAATTTGAGACTTTTTTATGAATTCCACTAATTTTATATGTTACTATGAAATATTATTGTTAATTTAATAAACATGGTTCTAACATATAATTCTGTTATGACTTTCACAAAAATCATATATGAAATAGTGTCAAAATTGACACAAAATAGTTTTTAAATCAAATATTATATTATTAATTGTTATTTTATTCCTAAAAATCTAAGGTTCGGAAAAATGACTTAGATAAGGATATATATATTAATAATAAACAACTTGGGGTTCGTTTGGCATGTTATAGTAAGTGTATTAACCATATAGTGTAAGAAAACAAAAAGTCACGGTAAAAGTTAAATTATTTAACTTAGAGTTAAATCTAATTGATAAGGTTAAAATAATAACCTAAACTTGTCTAAATCATATTGGTTGATAGGCTTTTGACCCATCACCACTTTACCTTCGAAATAAGACCCTTTGGAACCATTATAAACCGATTTTGACTTTAATATAAAATAATATTTTGAGATATTCCTAAGGTGCCCCTCTCCTCCCTTATAAAAGGGCACCTCCTCCCCCTCCTCCTCACACCAATTTGAGCACTCAATCTCGTCCAAACCCTACCAAAATCCCTTCTACACTTCCCTAAAATAATCCTAGAGGTCCTGGTTTTCTTCAAAGACCAATCTTAGTTCCCTAAGTGGAGGATTCAAAGAGGCGTTTCAAAGAAGAGGTAATATCCATTACCGATCTTTTCAATTTCTTTCTTCTTGAAACTTATTCTTCTTTAGTTGTTTCATGATAAAGTAATTACATCAGTATTAATTACATACTGATATGTTATTATAAATATGAAACTACCCTAATTCACCTTCTATCCATCCTACGGAAAAATGAAATCACCGCGCGTGCATACGTACGGAATACCGTCTCCACGCCGTGGTGTAATCTATTTTCCACCATCACCTTACAAGGATGGGTATAATGGTGTAATGAGTAACTATATATGATTATTATAAAGTGATATTGATACTGAAATAGTATAAATACACTTAAATACAATTCCACGATCATGGGAATAATATCATCGCTCGTGCGTACGTATGGAATACCGTCTCCACGATGTGATGCAACTCGTTCTACATGATCATCATTAAATAGTAATTATATAAATGAATTGAATGAATAAATATGATATATGTTACACTAATACCATTCTGGATATAAGCTATCTATAACCTTAAAAGAATAATAAGAATTTATTCGGCAAAACTCGCATAAGAACAAAAGGCAATAAAGACCCGAGTAACAAGTAACAATAAGAAGCTAAGAATATGAACATATATGATATCATATCAATATTTATGATTCTGGAATAAGTCAATAACATTATTTAAACCATTATACAGGAGCTTCGGACACGTACAAATCAAATCGGACCTAAGGTAAGAGAAAATATCACAATCTCCTTTTTATCCGAGATTGTTTATACTTTGGTATTTACTGGGGTGTATTTTATCATCCACATCCATGTTCCCTCAATATGTAATATTGTTTCCATACACTTACAATAGTTTAAATCCAATTTTACCCTTCGGTGAGTTTTTAGTAAAGAATATGAAAGGAAACTTTTGTCGTTTTTTCGTACGAGGTACTTTTTTGACTTTTCCGACAAAAGTACGAAGAATGTTTTTTTAAACTTATACGGCATGAATGTATTTTTAAAACATGATTTCCAAGAAGCTTCCATTACAAGTTTTCAAGTTTATTTTTAATAAACTTCTTTTAGTTTAAAATAGTATGACATGTTAAGAAAGGAAAAGTATTTTTGAAGTAGAAAGGATATTTTTCTCAAGAATGGAGTTCAAATGTTTTATCAAAATTATTTTCCATCTAAGATAATATAGGGTTCTGTTTTTATCCCTATTATTAAATACTTTTGATTATGTTTTGATGAAATTATTTTTATGAAGTCATTTACCTTATATGATTTGTTTTATGATGTCATGATGTTTCAAGAATTCCATTTTTGTTACATGTGTTATGCGATGATGTATGATTTATGATTATGTGGCACACATAAGAAAGGATTCATTATAATATGGGTGGGACCTATATCTCCCTCCAATGGATTGGGTAAAGATTTATATCTCATGAGATATACATGGCTGGAACGGAAGGTTATTTCGGTTCCGTGATACATGACTGAAACGAGGAGTGAACTCAGTTCAGAAATGGACATTGTCCGCTAAGATAGTCTTGGCAATGAGTCATGACTAACAAGAAATGATTTTCCACGATTATGTGTGCATGCCACAAAGTTTCAAGTTTTATGTTATGATTATGGGGATCTCATTTTCACTTCTATGATTTATTCCATGTTAAGATATTATGATCTCTTTTGCAGGATATGATTTTCAAAAAGATATGATATGATTTTTATTTCCTTTATTTTCCCTTGCTGAGCATTTGAGCTCACCCTTTTTTGTATGTTTTCTTTTCCCCAGGTCAGGAAGATGGATATTAAGTAGAATATGCTAAAAGGGACCCTAGATATGATGAAATAAATGGGAGACACTGTAGAAGATTTATGAAGCAGTTGTTTATGTTTCCCAGTTTCTAAAGACACTATACATATACGGTCCTTTGTGGTTTTGTCATATGTTGTAATAAGTGTGCTTCAATTTTGAAGTATTAACAATGTAGGTAAAGTATGGGTCGTTATAGTTGGTATCAGAGGAAGGGTATAGTCAACCTTTGGAAACTAGGATGTGAAAGCCTTAGTAAGAACCCTAAGGATAAGTCTAAGCATAGAACACAATATTAGTGTTTTAGAAATGGCGATGAATAACCTAGGATAATACCTTAAGCGTGATAATTTTATTCTTGATTATGTGGTTTTCCTATTATAATTAGTGTTGCTCACACTATTCTTCTTGGTTTTAGTCAATGAAGGGAACCCTAAGGAACCGTGTTAATGCGGAATGCGATGGGAAATGCAATGATTGTCCCCCTGAGGAACCAAACGATATGGGAGCTGGAATGCAAAATCTTGTAGCCATGCTCACACAACTTTCTCAAGATATGAATCATGCAGGATTTCCAAACGAGCAAAGGAAGGAGCAACATTCTGTTGAATCCTTCATGAGGCAGCGTCCACCTTCTTTCAGCGGGTCTACTGATCCATTAGATGCTGAAGAATGGATTAGTAATACTGAAAAGATATTTTTAGTTCTTCAATATTCTTAACATGATAAATTCATCCTAGTAGTGTATCGTTTGGAAAGAGATGCTGATCAATGGTGGACTCTTATTAAGAATACGAGGCAAAGGGATGAAATTGGGTCCATGGAATGGGATGAGTTCAAGAACATATTTTTCAATAAGTACTTCCCTAGTATTCTTCGAACAAAGATGGAGAAAGAGTTTCTTGAACTAAAGAAAAAGGATGATGAATCTGTTGGTAACTATGAAGCAAATTTTACAAGACTTGCAAGGTACGCTTCTGGTATTATTATCCAACCTGAGAGTAAGATCGATTGGTTCTTTAGTGGCTTAAAACCAACTCTTCGAAGGGAGTTAGCCAGAAGGGACTTCAATAGCTACGAGGAAATCGTTCGATATGCTCTCAAAGTCGAGATGGAGATTGGAGTAACCCATCAGTCATATGGGTTTGATAAGAAGAGGAAAATGGAATTCAAAGGAAAATCTAAAGAGCACACTGAAAAGAAGATGAGCTTTCCCTTATGCTCAAAGTGTTTAAAGAAACATGGAGGGAGTTGTCTTAAAGGGACAAGTAAATGTTTTAAATGTGGAAAAGAATGGTCATCGGGCATTTAAATGCCGCGATAATGGGAAGAAGATGTCTAATGATGAAAACAAAGGAAGGGATACACAGATTGAACCTACTACACTTCAATGTTTGAAGTGCAAGGAGATGGGGCATTATGCCAATCAATGCCCAAATCCAAGAGTTGATGATGATGGTCGACGTCAACAAACTCTTAAGTCTACAGACAATGGAAAGTCACATGAAATTTCTATCAGCGATGTGGAGTAAGATAATGAAGTGGTGAAAGGTACACTTACCATCCACTCTAAAGTAGCAAATGTTTTATTTGATTCTGGATCCACCCACTCTTTTATTTCTGAAGAATTTTATAAGGGTATCACCTTGTTACCTCAACAATTATATGTTGAGTTAGTTGTGACAACACCTAATGGCACAATAGTCGCATCAAAAGTTTATAATTCCTCTCCGATCGATATTTGTGGGAAAGTGATTCCTGAAAATCTTGTGATCCTTCCTATAGTGTAATTTGATGTGATTCTTGGCATTGACTGGCTTTCTTTATATGGAGCTCATATCAATTGCCAAAGAAGGGAAGTCACATTTCATATTCCAGATCAATCTATGATCGTCTATCAATGCATGGATGAACATACCTTCCAGTGGAAATTTCTTCCATTTTATGGGTCTTGATTCCACTAAATGAAGGTTATTTATCTCAAATGGTTGGTGAGAATCTCACGATTAAGAATATGCCCATTGTACGGGAGTTTGATGATGTATTTCCGGAGGAATTACCGGGTCTTCCACCAAATCGTGAAGTTGAGTTTTCAATAGAACTCGTACCCGGTGCTTTGCCTATTTCAAAGACACCTTATAGAATGGCCCCAATTGAGTTGCAGGAATTGAAGAAGAAACTCCATGAGAATCTTGATAAGGGATTCATACGACCTAGTGTGTCTCCTTAGGGAGCACCTGTTCTATTTGTTAAGAAGAAAGATGGATCAATGAGACTCTGCATTGATTATCAAAAACTTAACAAGATCTCTATCAAGAAAAAATGTCCTCTCCCACGCATTGATGACTTATTTGACCAACTATGTGGAGCTCAATACTTTTCCAAGATTGATCTTCGTTCAGGGTATCATCAATTAAGGGTCAAAAGGGAGGATATACCAAAGACGGATTTCCGTACAATGTATGGACACTATGAATTTATAGTGATGCCATTTGGTCTTACTAATGCCCCTGCTATCTTCATGGATCTAATGAATAGAGTCTTTAGAGACTATCTTGATCAATTTGTGGTAGTCTTTGTAGAAGATATTCTTGTTTATTCAAAGATCAAGGAAGAACATGAAGATCACTTGAGAATTATATTGAAGACCCTAAGAAAGGAGAAGATTTATGCCAAATTTACCAAGTGTGAATTTTGGCTTCAAAAAGTTGAATTTTTGGGTCACATAATCTCAATAGAGGGGATATCTGTGGATCCAGCAAAAACAGAGGTTATTGAAAGATGGTCGAGACCAACAATAGTAACTGAGATCTGATATTTTATTGGTTTGGCTGGACATTATCGACGTTTTGTGAATGATTTTTCACGATTATCTAATCCACTCACCAAGTTGACTCGGAAAGGAGTTAAGTTTGTTTGGACAGAAGAATGTGAGGAGAATTTCAAAGAGTTGAAAAGAAGGTTATCCAGTGCACCTGTGCTCACACTTCCTTGTAGTGGAGAAAGGTTTGTGATCTACAGTGATGCATACAAGAAGGGATTGGGGTGTGTTCTTATGCAAAATGATATGGTGATAGCTTATGCCTCACGACAGTTGAAAATCCATAAGCAAAATTACCCAACACATGATTTGGAGTTAGCTGCGGTAATCATTGCATTAAAGATTTGGAGGCATTACCTTTATGGTGAAAGATGTGATATTTATACTGATCATAAAAGTTTAAAGTATATTTTCACACAAAAGGAGCTGAATATGCGTCAAAGAAGATGGTTGGAGCTGATTAAGGATTTTGACTGTTCAATCCATTACCACCCTGGGAAAGCAAACAAGGTGGCAGATGCATTAAGTCGACAAGACCATGCCAGTTTATCAATGATGAGGATCACAAAAGATCCAATATTTATGGATTTACAAAGGATGGACCTTGGAATTATAATAGGGGAAAAATCTTATCTTTTTCAAATGAATGTTCAACCATCTATACATGTGAATATTAAAGAGGCACAGAAAGAATATGTCGAGTTACAAAAGAAGGTGAGAAATGTTCCTGAATTCAACCTTGATTGTGATGGGATAATAATGTTCAGGAATCGGGTTTGTGTTCCTCCCATCCCCGAATTAAAGGAGCTGCTGGATGAGGCTCATAGTTCTTCATTATCTATTCATCCTGGAAGCACGAAGATGTATAGGGACCTGAAAGAGTACTTCTGGTGGGATGGCATGAAAAGAGATGTTGCTGAATATGTCTCTCGATGATTGGTTTGTCAACAAGTTAAAGCTGAGAGACAGAAGTCTAAGGGGATGTTACAACCATTACCCATACCCGAATGAAAATGGAAAACATCACTATGGACTTTGTCACAGGACTTTCTAAAACATCCAAAGGCAATAATGCTATCTGGGTCATAGTTGATCGTCTTACAAAGTCTGCACATTTCATTGCTATTAGAGAGGATTTCTCTCTGGATCAGCTTGCCAGGATATATGTAAAGGAAGTGGTAAGATTTAATGGAGTACCACTTTCTATAATCTCTGATCGGGATCCGAGATTTACCTCGAAGTTCTGGTGAAGACTTCAGCATACTCTGGATACAAAGTTGAGTTTAAGCACTGCTTATCATCCTCAGACAGAAGGTCAGTCTGAGAGAACAATTCAAACCCTAGAAGATATGTTGAGAGCTTGCTCTATGGATTTCAAAGGAGGTTGGGATCAACACCTACCTTTGGTGGAATTTTCTTATAATAATAGCTTTCACTCCAGTATTCATATGGCTCCTTATGAAGCTCTCTATGGAAAGAAATACAGGACTCCATCTTGCTGGGATGAAGTTGGGGAAAGAAATCTATTAGGACCTGATCTCGTTGATGAAATGGCAGAAACGGTCAGATCTATTCAACAACACATAAGAGCAGCTCAGAGTCGACAGAAAAGTTATGCCGACAACCGAAGAAAAGACCTAGAGTTTGAAGTGGGTGATAAAGTGTTCTTACGAATATCTCCCTGGAAGAGGGTTATGAGATTTGGAAATAAGGGGTAGTTGAGCCCTAGATATATCGGTCCTTTCGAAATACTGGATCGTGTTGGGAAGGTAGCTTACCGATTGGCGCTTCCACCGAATCTCTCTCAAGTTCACGATGTGTTCCATGTATCTTTCCTGAGAAAGTACATACCTGATCCTTCACATGTACTCATCTCAGAAGTTGTACCGCTGGAGCAAGATCTTTTTTATGAAGAACAACCGATAGAGATTCTGGATCGTAGCGAAAAAGTCCTACGAAACAAGACCACTCGCTTGGTGAAAGTTTTATGGAGGAACCACCAATTAGAAGAAGCTACTTGGGAGCTTGAGGATATGATGAGGGAGAGGTATCCTCATCTGTTTATTACACAGTGATGAGTTTCGAGGGCGAAATTCATTTTAAGGGGGGTAGAATGTAACACCCGAGAATTTTATGTTATATAAATCATCAAAGGAATCTTTTTCTACACAACACTTGCTTGGCTTGTTTTACACGAACTCACGACCTTCCTCGATATCTTGCGTCGTACGCAATACCGAGTTTCACTAAACATCGATATGCTATTAAAATTTTATTAAAACTAGCCGTTATGAATAGTAATAACCACTTTATGAAATTTTATAAATTTTATTTTTCAAAATGGACTTCATTTTTTGATTCGGAATATCGAAATTAGCCTAGGGTGAAATTTTGGTATTTTTCTGAAAACTTTCAATTTTTGATGAATAGTGAAACCACTAAGTGGTAGGTTAAAAACTGAATTTTGCATAAAACAGAAATTTACCGCTTCTGTGAATGGAATTTTGAAAATCCGACAGACACAGTTGATATCAGTAAGTAAAATGTGGTTCAATGAGATAAAAATAATTTTTTGGTGAATAGTAACTTTTTACCTTTTTTACCGCGGTTATTAGTAAATAGGGTAACTAAGGGTAAAAATGATATTACTATTACCCTAACACATGTCCTAATTCTATTGGATAAGTTTAATTCGACCAAAAACAAACTTATGAATATAATATGACCATTTCGGTCCACTTGGATTAGATTATGACATTTAATATTATTTTATTTAATGAATAGTTAAAATAGTTAAAATCAATGTTTAATAACTAAAACATTTTTAATATGGGGTTATACATAAGATAAATTCGACTATAAATATTCATTAGAAAGCTAAAAATATTTACTACATAATTATATTTTATTTATAATTTTTAGACTTTAAATAAATTAATTTATATATGACACAACGATGATGCAATAATTACCCT
Organism: Viscum album; assembly: GCA_963277665.1. NCBI lineage: Eukaryota > Viridiplantae > Streptophyta > Magnoliopsida > Santalales > Viscaceae > Viscum > Viscum album. The sequence continues at coordinate 28,510,243 of OY728137.1, read as the reverse complement.
TTTAAGGAAATGTTAACATAATTGATGATATAAATGCTCACATAAATGTAATTTGAGACTTTTTATGAATTCCACTAATTTTATAGGTTACTATGATATATAATTGTTGATTTAATCAACTTTTTTAGAACATATAATTCTGTTATGACTTTCAAAAAAATCATATATCAAATAGTGTCAAAATTGACACAAAATAGTTTTTAAATAAAATATTATATTTTTAATTGTTATTTTATTCCTAAAAATCTATGGTTCGGTAAAATGACTTAGATAAGGATATATATATTAATAATAAACAACTTGGGGTTCTTTTGGCATGTTATAGTAAGTGTATTAACCATATAGTGTAAGAAAACAAAAAGTCACGGTAAAAGTTAAATTATTTAACTTGGAGTTAAATCTAATTGATAAGGTTAAAATAATAACCTAAACTTGTCTAAATCCTATTGGTTGATATGCTTTCGACCCATCCCTAATTTTCCTTCGAAATAATACCCATTGGAACCATTATAAACCGATTTTGACTTTAATATAAAATAATATTTTGAGATATTCCTAAGGTTCCCCTCTCCTCCCTTATAAAAGGGCATCTCATCCCCCTTCTCCTCACACCAATTTGAGCAGTCAAGCTCGGACACCCCCTGCCAAAATCCCTTCTACACTTACCTAGAATAATCCTAGAGTTCCTGGTCTTCTTCAAAGACCCATCATAGTTCCCTAAGTGGAGGATTCAAAGAGGCGTTTCAAAGAAGAGGTAATATCCATTACCGATCTTTTCAATTTCTTTCTTCTTCAAACTTCTTCTTCTTTAGTTGTTTCATGATAAAGTAATAACATCATTATTACATACATACTGATATGTTATTATAAATATGAAACAATCCTAATTCACCTTCTATCCATCCTACGGAAAAATGAAATCACCGCGCGTGCGTACGTACAGAATACCGTCTCCATGCCGTGGTGTAATCTATTTTCCACCATCACCTTACAAGGATGGGTATAATGGTGTAATGAGTAACTATATATGATTATTATTAAAGTGATATTGATACTGAAATAGTATAAATACACTTAAATACAATTCCACGATCATGAGAACAATATCATCGCTCGTGCGTACGTACGGAATACCGTCTCCACGATGTGATGCGACTCGTTCTACATGATCATAATTACATAGTAATTATATAAATGAATTTAATGAATAAATATGATATATGTTACACTAATACCATTCTGGATATATGGTATCTATAACCTTAAAAAAAAATAAGAATTTATTCGGCAAAACTCGCATAAGAACAAAAGGCACTATAAACAATTAACAATAAGAAGCTAAGAATATGACCTTATATGATATCATATCAATATGTATGATTCTGGAATAAGTTAATAACATTAGTTAAACCATTATACAGGAGCTTTGGACACGTACAAAGCAAATCGGACCTAAGGTAAGGGAAAATATCACAATCTCATTTTTATCTGAGATTGTTTATACTTTGGTATTTACTAAGGTGTATTTTATCATCCACATACATGTTCCCTCAATATGTAATATTGTTTCCATCCACTTACAATAGTTTAAATCCAATTTTACCCTTAGGTGAGTTTTTAGTAAAGAATATGAAAGGAATCTTTTGTCGTTTTTTCGTACGAGGTACTTTTTTGACTTTTCCGACAAAAGTACGAAGAATGTTTTTTTAACTTATACGGCATGAATGGATTTTTAAAACATTATTTCCAAGAATCTTCCTTTACAAGTTTTCAAGTGTATTTTTAATCAAAATATTTTAGTTTAAAATTGTATGACATGTTATGAAAGGAAAAGTATTTTTGAAGTAGAAAGGATATATTCCTCAAGAATGGAGTTCAAATGTATTAGCAAAATTATTTTCCATCTAAGATAATATAGGGTTCTGTTTTTATCCCTATTATTATATTGATTTGATTATGTTTTGAGGAAATTATTTTTATGAAGTCATTTACCTTATATGATTTTTTTTATGATGTCATGATGTTTCAAGAATTCCATTTTTGTTACATGTGTTATGCGATGATGTATGATTTATGATTATGTGGCACACATGAGAATGGATTCATTATAAGATGGGTGGGACCTATATATCCCTCCAATGCAATGGGTAAAGATTTATATCTCATGAGATAGACATGGCTGGAACGGAAGGTTATTTCGGTTCAGTGATACAGGACTGAAACGAGGAGTGAACTCGGTTCAGAAATGGACTTTGTCCACAAAGATAGTCTTGGCAATGAGTCATGACTAACAAGAAATGATTTTTCATGATTATGTGTGCATGCCACAAAGTTTCAAGTTTTATGTTATGATTATGGGGATCTCATTTTCACTTCTATGATTTATTCAATTTAATATATTATGATATCTTTTGCAGGTTATGATTTTCAAAAAGATATGATATGATTTTTATTTCCTTTATTTGCCATTGCTGAGCATTTGAGCTCACCCTTTTTTCTATGTTTTCTTTTCCCCAGGTCAGGAAGATGGATATTAAGTAGAATATTCTAAAAGGGACCCTAGATATGATGAAATAAATGGGAGACACTTTAAAAGATTCATGAACCAGTTGTTTATGTTTCCCAGTTTCTAAAGACACTATACCTATATGGTCCTTTGTGGGTTTGTCATATATTGTAATAAGTGTGCTTCAATTTTGATGTATTAACAATTTATGTAAAGTATGGGTCGTTATAATATATGAAATAATAAAAATGAGTAAAATTCTAGAATAATTCAATAAAATTATTTAAATCATTATATAGGAGGTTTAGACATGTATGAAGCAAATCAGACCTAAGGTAAGGTAAAATCTCACAATCTCATTTTTATCCGAGATTGTTTATACTTCAGAATTTAGTGGGGAATATTTATCATCCACACACATGTTTCCTCAATATGTAATATTATTTCTATCCTCTTACAATTGTTTAAATCCAATTTTACACATTTGTGAGTTTTTATTAAAAGATACAAAAGGAATCTTTTGTCGTTTTTAGTACGAAGTACTTTTTGACTTTTTCGTCCAAAGTACAAGAAGAATGTTTTTTTAACTTATACGGAATGAATGAATTTTTAGAACATTATTCCCATGAATATTCCTTCACATGTTTTTAATTTATTTTTAACAACTTCATTTAGTTTAAAATTATATGACATGTTATGAAAGGAAAATGATTTTGAAGTTGAAAGGATATTTTCCTCAAGAATTGAGTTCAAATGTTTTATCAACATTATTTTCCATCAAAGTTAATATAGGGTTCTGTTTCAATACCAATTTTTACATTGGTTTGATTATGTTATGATGGAATTGTTTTTATGATGTCCTTTTATCTTTTATGGATTGTGTTATGATGTCATGATGACTAAGAATCCCATTTTAATTATATGATTTATGCTATGATGTATGATTTATGATTTTGTGGCACACATAAGAATGGTTTCATTATGAGATGGGTGGGACCTATATCTCCCTCCAATGCATTGGGTAATGATTTATATCTCATGAGATATACATGGCTGGAAAGGAAGGTTAATCCTGTTTAGTGAAACAGGATTGAAACTAGAAGTGAACTCGGTTTAGAAATGGACATTGTCCGCTAGGATAGTCTTGGCAATAAGTCTTGACAGCTAAGAAATTATTCTCTATGATTATGTGTGTATGCCACAAAGTTTCATGTTTAATGTTATGATTATTGGGATTAAATTTCACTACTATGATTTATAAAATTTTATGAAATTATGATCCCTTCTGCAGGTTATGATTTCCAAAATGTTATGTTATTATGATTATGATGTGATTGATATTTATTTTGTTTACCCTTACTGATCATTTGAGCTCACCCTTTTTTATGTTTTCTTTCCCTATATCAGGATGAAGGTTTTTAATTAGGATATGCCAAAAGGAACTCTAGATATGATGAAATAAATGGGAGACTATGTAGATGCTTTATGAACCAGTTGTTTTTTATTCCAATTTTCTAAAGACAGTATACCTATACGATCCTTTCATGGTTTTGTTATATGTTGTTATAAGTGTGCTTAAATTTTGAAGCATTAACAATGTATGTAATGTATGGGTCATTATAAAAACATTTTTTTATTCCCAATCCATTTTAATAATATTTATTATTAGTTTAATGAAATTTGACACTTATTTCATTAACATCTAAATATAATTAGCTTAGTAGATAATTTTGTATTAAGATGACTAATATGTAAAAATAATAAAATTTAATTATATAATGTGACACTAATTGTTTTTAATATCTCATAAGAGTAACATTTTAGAATATTTTATGTTATGAATGATCCTAGGGGTCAATTTTGATATTAATAAAATTATTTTCTTGATATAAATTTATTTTAAATTTTTTTGAAATTATATATTGACCCCAATTTCTTATTTATCCCTAATGTAGTATTTCCCTAATCAATAAAAAATGTAATAAATGATATAAATTTTTTTTAAATGAAATATAATTTCAATGAGTTGACATGTGTGAAAAATTTTAGTGGTGAATGTAATATATTTTTTTGGTTTTATATTTTATATTTTGGTTAAAACCTTTTACTTTTGTTTTTTAAGTGACATTATGTGAAAAGTCTCTAAATTTATGATAATGATATTTTATGAAAATAATATTTTATTAAATCAAATAAAAATAAAAATATATATATTAGAAAATAATTATGGGGACAATATATAGATTAAAATGTTATCCCCTACACATTTATAGGATGTTTGCAACCATTTTTATAACACCCAGAGAGTTTGTGAATTATTATTTTTCAAAATAACTTATCTTTTCCTATTTTTCCCTTCACATGACACTAGAAATTGGTCTATATATATATACATTTTAAAACAGTAATTGAAAAATTCCTTTCAAAATACACCAAATTAGCTTGGCAGCATGCAATACTGACTTACCTGGTGATACAAGCAATACCTACCTGCCTTGCGCAACCCACAACAGTGACTTGGCGTAGGATACAAACAACACATATGTTTTTACGAAACATCATTTTATTGTTATAATTATTTAAATTAGATAATGATAACCTAATAGATAAACCTAGTTATATTGTATTAATTACTAATTTTAAAATCTTATTTTATAGATTTTTTTATAGATAAAACATATTGATAATGGAAGATATATTTTTTAAAGTCTGTTATGTTTTAAAATACTGTTTTCTAGAATGATCCACTTTTAATCATAAAATAAAAATTATAAATATAATGAAATTAAGTTTTAAAAAATTAAATTCATTTTTTAATTTAGAATTCTGAAATTAAATAATGATGTTTTTTTATTGTTCTAAGAAACATCATTTTCGTCTAAATAGTAAAAAATACTGCATTTTAATTAATAAATGCATTTTCATTTAAATTATTATTAATGATAAATTATACATGAAATTTTTTTAAGGTCAAATTAGATAAATTAACATGTATTAAAAACAATTTAAGTCATTTTAATAAATTTCTATTTCAAATTTAATATAAAATCATAAAAACCTTTTTAACTTCATTCAAAATTAGAAACATATAGTTTCATCTCTTCTATAAGATTAATATTAATCTTAATTTTGGTTCTTCTATGAGTTTATTTCTAAAAGAAATACATACATCAATTTAATATTCATAATATTTAGATTATAATAAGATCATGTTGATTTTTGAAAAACATGATCAGTAAATGTGATTAAAATTAATCATAGTAATTACGGTCAAATTAATCATAATTAGGGACTAAACATTCATCTCAAGAGTAAAAATGGCCTATCCACTTGTCCAAAACCCATTTTATGGCCATATTTTGGTTATAAACCTTTTATTATTGATTTATGTTTGTTTTTATGACATTGTTTAGTAATAATATGTGTACAACTAACTTGTTTTCAAAAATTCCGTGTGAGTCCTTTTCCTTCCCTATAAATGGACACCACCTCTCCCACAACCTCACATCTCTAATAAATCATAGGTTTGTAAATTATATTCCCAATACACTTGCCAAAAATACTCCCTTCTTTCTATAAGCCTTCCCTTGGACAGATGGAAATCCACATAACTCTTTTATCACAAACTAAAAGGAGTTACCCGATTAAGAGGTGACATCTTCTCTCCATCCCTTACTATTATTTTTTCACCTCCGATTTAAAATTATTTTTTCCATTATTTTATAAAAAATAATTATAATAAATATACTAAGATATTTATATACTACGGTTTCAAACTACACTTACACACACCTCAATCTAATGGATAATGATCATATTGTTTATGTGTATAATGAACTACTGCCTCACTAAATAATGATTGTTGAATTTTCTTTATCGCCTCTCATGGTGTAAATTATGATAGAAAATATATTTATATATACTATATATTATATTTATTATCTCTTTTACCTATTTTATAATTTTAAAACACATTCCATTTTTACATTCCATTTAGCGTTAATTTGATAATTTTGTTTGAGGAAGTGTGGACTACCTCCCGCTCAATGTGATCTGATTCATTCCTAAACATAATGGATTGTATTAAGGGTGGTTTTACTGAATATATAAGATATATATGTAGTCATAATTATAATATAATAATTATATTTCTATACATAAATATACATATAAGTCTTTTACATTCTATCAATCAACATGACAATTAAACTAAAATAACATTCACACGTACGTATGGTCTACCGTCTCCCTGAACTATGTATTTATTTTCATACTTATATAGTATATATATTATTATAATAAAATTAAATAGATTTACATGATATTTATATCATTGTTTAAATTATTTAAATCATGATATTAGTCTTAAATACTAATGATATAACAAATTAAGACACATCCGAATAAAAATGAAAATGTTACCCGAAGGGAAACCATAATATAAAGTCATAATAAAACTGTATATGCTATTATATATAATAATATGATTCATTAAATGATTTATAATAAATTTAAATTTATTATATAGGTATTTTTAATGAGTACGATGAGAGTCAAGACACAGGGTAAGAGGATTTCATCTCACTTTTTATTTCCATGAGATACATGGTATGTTCACCACTATTTCCTTTTTTTGTGATGTAAGTAACAAAAATAATTGTATTATATGTAAAATATTATTAAATTTATGTGTATTTACATATCCATTCTATTATTTTTATTTCATGGGATTAATTTTCTAAAAGTTACAAAATTGTTAGAATTGTTTTGTTTCAATTTTTCTTCTTCAAGGCTCATGTTTTGTTTTTCACAATAATTCATTCAGATGCATATATACATCCATTCTACATGTTCTATAATAAATTTTATTATTTTAATGAAATTTAATGATTAATTTAATGTACTTATCTTACATAAAATGTATGATCCCAAGATATATTGTTATAAGAGTTTATTGAAATGATCTCATCACTTTTCAAGATTGTTAATGTTTATGCAACCTTTGGTGAAATATTATTTTCTATATATCATTAAAATTTATGAAATTTATTATCGTGTTCTTATTCATGATTTTTTATATATTGGTACCATTTATTCCACTATTTGGTACATTATGTAGTTAAGAATTTGTTTTTAAGAAATCCCTACTTTACCCTGTCTTCAGTGAGATATCTGTGTTTCTTTAAAATCATGTTTTCTAAAATTGTATTCAAATAATATTCTACTAATCTCCTTTGATAATTGAAATACATTTTTCCCTTTTAGTATTTTAACAATGGTTTAAAATGAATCTTCTTGTTTCTTTCCAAATGAGTTTTTTTTCAAACCTTTTTTCCATGAAAAATGATTGTTCCTTTTAACTCATATGATATGTACGAATTTCTCCAACATCAATTGTTTAAATATTTATTTTCATGTTTAATAGTTACATTTTAAGAAAATGTTTTTAAATTATATTTTCAAAGAAATGGTTTTGAAAAAATTTTCATGCACCTTTTATATGTTTTCAAGGAAAATGGTTCTGAAAAAAAATTCAAGATTATTTTATATGTTTTAAATTAAATTTTTTTCAGAAATGTTTTCAAGCCTTAATCCATTGTTTTCAATGTTTTTTTAGAGGAATTGGATTCCAATAGTATTTATGTTTTAAAGAGAGTTTCTCAAATAATAAAGGATATTTTCCTCAAGAAATTTATTCCAAATATCCTCCTATGTTATTTTCCTCTAAATATGACATATATTGATGTTAATTATTCTCTTCTAGGAAATAATACAAACATTTAATTTATATAATTTCTTGAATGGATTAATTTTTTATGGAATGAATTTTATGTCACCCATTTTCATATCACTAGTGTTATACTTTTGAAACCCGCTTCTTTTTATGGGTTATAATTTGATGAAATGATTATGAAACCAATATATTTTCCATAGGTTATTATATGAAGAAATTTAAATGGTACCCATTCCATTTCAAGGGTTATGATTTTATGTTTGTAGAACCCATCTATTTTTATGGGTCGTGATATGAAGAATTTTTTATTATCTTTGGGCATATGCATGAATGGATTTATTCTAAGATATTTGGTATCTATATCTCCCCCTAATAAATTAAGTAAGAATGGATTACTCATGAGTATAAATTTTATACATGAAACTGACTACATGTTCATAATGTTATGAATGGACCTAGTTGCATGTCCATAATTTTATGAGTGAACCTAATTACATGTTCACGATGTTACAAATGAACCTCATTATGTGTTCACAATATTATGAATGGATCTAGTTTCATGTGAATTGGTTTATGTGTGAACCTGATTACATGTTCACAATGGTATGAGTGAACCTAATTAAATTTTCACAATTTCATGCATGGACATTGTTTCACGTTAAAAAGGTTATACATGAAACCGATTTCAAGTTAAAAATTATATGCATGGTCCTGGTTTATTATCCATAAGTTCATGCGGGGGTCTGATTTCATGTCCTTAACTTAATGATTGGACCTGTTTCTACTTATACAGGTTCACATTGTTATAAAAAATGTTCATTATATAACTTACATGTATTATTACTATGTTATGGTTTCATGAATTATTTCTTTAATCATTATATGATCAATGTCTTATAAACATCCAATCATTATTATGATCTATGATACGTAGGGTATGATATTCAAATTGTATTATCAACATCCATACACTATGTTTCTCATCATTCTTACACATTTATTTTATTTATCCTGGTTGAGCATTTAAGATCACCCCATTATTGTTTTCCTTTCCCATTGTTATGAAGAGTGATATTAGGTAGAAGTAATAAAGGTGAGATCATTATGGGAGATGTATAAGATCTTACACCATGATGGAATATTTTGTTTCCATGTATCCAAAGACACTAACTATTTTGGTCCTCAGGCATGATGTTTTGTAATGTACTAAGTGTTCGACTAAAATGATGTAATATCAATTATTGTTAAGCCTAGGATGATACAGTTGTAATAAAAATAATGGTTTAGTCAACCATTGGAAACTAGTATAAGAAAACATTAGGGGGATCCCTAGGTATATTTCTAAGGATGTGTCTATAGATGTCACTAAGGATAAGTATAAGGATGAGATAATGTTTAGGAAAATGTACTCCAATTTTTGTAAATGATAGATAGAGTGGTTTCCACGAAAAACATCCCTATATAGATACTAAAAGTGGATTTCTCTTTGGAATAGATTTAACTAGGGATAAAAACATTAACGAGATGTTTTGGGCCTGACTTAGGGAAATCTGGTACACGACAACGGGCCTTACTGCACACATGGTTTCACACTCCTCAAGAATATGAATTGGGAATTCATGAAATATTCATGAAACAACATGAATGATTTAAATATTATATGGATATGAATAACCTAGGATGATCATAGTGTTTCATTGATTAAATATGGTTTCATGATTAATAAATACTATAAAAAATTCTTTTCATGGATATGTGGTTTTATTCTACGATAAGTAATTCTCACAATATGCCGTATAGTTTTAGTCAATGGAGATATCACAAGGGAACATGGTTAACATTTATTGTCTCGGATTTGGAATGTATGGTCATTATTTGAATTTATTTCTCAAGTATAAATCTCATAAAGAGAATCAGGAAGGTGGTACATGTATTGGTTATACTTCTGAAGATAAATGGACCTCAAATGAAATTTGAAAGGTATGGGATGTTCTTCATGTCTTTTTTAAATTATACATAAGAAGCATGATTATATTGATGTTGAGGAACCTTAATACATGATTCATATTTAAAATTATAGGAAATAGGTATTAAGGAATATGTTGATGAGGCCTAATTAATGGTTTTATGAATAAATCATATTAATGAAGTATTTATGTTTTGGAATTAAAATATTATGTTATTTTAACCATCAAATATATAATTGTTTTTTGTATATATTTTCATTAAATATTGAAAAGAAAATGTTGAATAGTGATGAAGACATAGAAAAATGATCTCATTGAAAGGTGATATATTTTTTAAAGGAAGGTAATTATTAATTAAAGCATGATGTTGAGATAATGATGTTTGGATAAAGATATGTTGGATATGAACAAGTAAATTGGATGGTATGAATTACCATACAATTGATTATTTACATTGTCTTCTATGTCATTAAGGTTGAATGTCGCAACTTCTTAATTTTAAATATTATATCTAGTAATAATTGGTGTAATGAAATTTTTTCTAAAAGAATTTATGGTAGTTATGGTTATTACAATTTTTCAAGAGAATAAAGGATGGTGGTATTGACATGTTTGGAATGTGGAAACCAATAGATACTTTTTTATAAATGGGGGATTAATGTTAAGATAGGTTTATGACTTTGTTTATATGGTTTTGAATTTTCATATTTCAGAAGTTTTATAAGGATATCCATTCATAAAAAGTTCATGTTAAAATTTGTACGATGTATTTATTTTTTGATATTTTATTGAAAACCTTGGTTGAAAGGATACTTAGTGATAAACCATATTTCAATGATATCTGCCCTAGTTTGGAAATTATATTTCTATGGTTTTATGAAAGGAAATCATATATGTTGTGTGAAAACCAATCAATTCTAGCAAGGATGTAGGTCTTCAACCAATGGTTGAAGGATGGTAAGGGTTTCATGATCAATGTCTTAGTTAATGTAGAATTATTTTTTATGAATAATTGTATTTGATGAATTATTCGTGTTACTTTTTATGTTTAGAGATTAACATATCAACCATATTCATTTTTATGAATATTTATTGATAAATAGTTAAACATTTCAATTTTTATGAGCCTTAAGATCTTTTAAAAGTGTATTTTAGCACATGAAGAATAAAATTTAATTTTGGGATGTCCATTACCTAATGTAATTGATGAATTAGAAATTGATAAAATAAAAACTAATGAATAAAGTTTTTTATAGAAATATTTCAAGTGTGTATATTTTATTATGTTATTGTTCATTAAATGAATTACTCAACATTAGGATAATGATCACAAGAAAATTTGTTGTCCTAATATGTTAATTTTGTTGAACTAATGGCCTTTTAAATCATAAGAGATTTATCACTTTGAGGTCCTCAACATTTCATTGATCATTCAATTTTTTATGATTGATGACCTCAATAAATATCTATAAATATTTATTATTTTCCTCCATATCCAATATTCACTCCCAATAATTGTTCTTCTATGTGGAAACCCAGTAATTTGTTACTTTGGGTAACCATTATGCTCCCAACCTTCCCTTTTAAGGAAAGTTTTAGTATTTATTTTTATGATGTGGATTTCTATGAAAGAAAAATTCAAGTATTAACCCTTTGATATCCAAAACGAATTTCAAGGGAAAAAATAATTTTAAGGGGTGTAAAATGTAACACACTTAGATTTTTTGAATAATTATTTTTTGAACTAATTTATCTTTTATATATTTTTCATTTCATGGGACATTTGAAATATGTCTTCATATATATATATATATATTAAAACACTATGTAAAATAATTCTTTTCACAAATCACATTCTTGGATTGCGCTACATGTAATACTGACTTGGCATGCGCTACCTGAATTACCTACTTGGCATGTACTACCAGCAAGACTGAATTGTCCTACGTTAAATGCAACACAAATGTTTCTGTGAAACATCATTTTATAATTTTAATTATTTAATTTAGATAATGATAACCTATCCATTAAACATTGTTATATGAATAGTAATAACTAATTTTCAATTATTATTTTATAATTTCATTATATATATTATACATATTGATAATCAATGATATGATTTTCGGTAAAGTACTTTATGTATAAAAATAACGTTTTCTCGAATGAACCACTTTTAGTAATGAAATAGATTTTTAAGAATATAAAATCATAAATTGATACAAATAATCTTCATTTTCTAATTTAGAATACCAAAACTATCATAGGATGAATTTTTTTGGATTTTTATGAAAAACAACATTTTTTGATGAATAGAGTTAAATACTGCCTTTTAGTTAATCAATAAATTTTATAATAAATAATAATTAATAGTAAATTATACTTCAAATCAGTTTTAAGGTAAAATTAAAACAATTATAAATCTATCAATACAATGTAGTAAATTATAATCAATTTCACTTTGATATTCAATATAAAAACATAATAAAATTTTGAATTTCTTTCTACCTTAGAAACCCGTAATTTCATAACATCTCCAGGATTGACATTAATCTTAATTTTTTCACTTCTATGAGTTGAATTTTAAAAAACAAACATTAAACCACTGTAATCAGTTTAATACATAAATTATAATTATATAATTTTTATTTTTGACCAAATTATTTCCAGAAGTGATTAAAATTAATCACGTCGTTTAAGGCCAGTCTAAGATTATTTAGGGTCTCAACCTTAATCCTAAGAGTAAACATGACATAATAACATGTCCAAAACCGATTTTCTAGCCATTTTTAGGTCATAAAAATCCAATTATTGATTTATTCTGTTTTTTATGTCTTTTTTTAGGTAATAACATTTGTACACCTAACTTGTTTTTAAACATTCCAAATGATTCATTTTCCTTCCCTCTAAAAGGCCACCACCTATACCACATCCTCACACTTCTCAAACCTCTTAGGTTTGGAAAATATCTATCAAATATAATTACCCGAAATACAAACATCCTCATAAGATATTTCCCTTTTGAATAATGCAATCCAAGAAAGCATTTTGGCCCAATCCAAATAAAGTTACCTAATTAAGTGGTAACATCTTATCTCAAGTCCTTTATTTTATTTTCTTTTTCCACCCCCTCCACTATTTTTTTACATTCATGTATGAAAAAAAATAATCAAAAATATATTGTGATATTATTATTCTAAGCCTTCATTCTACACTTATACACACCTCCATCTAATGGATAAAAAACATACTGTTTATATGATATAAAAAACTACATCACTACACAATGATTACTAAATATTCCTTACCGCCTCTCATAGTGGAATTAAAGAGAAAAATGTTATATATATTATGTATTATATTTATTATGTATTTAATCTTATTTATTCCTTTTATAACACATTCCATTTTTATATTCCATTTTTTGTTATTATGATAATTTTATTTGAGTATGTATGGACTACCGCCTCCTCAAAGCTATATGATTCGTTCACACACTACAAGGATTATATCAATGATGGATTTAGTGAATATATAAGAAATATAGGATATCATATATCTAATATAATAATGATATATATATTGATATTTCATTTACTCTCATTCTTTCAAAAATATAATTAAAAAGAAATAGTGTTCATGCATATATACGACCTACTGTCTCAATGAACGTTGTATTCCATTTCATGCTTATGAATATTATATATCATTATAATAAAAATATACTATATAAAAATGATCTTTATATCATGGATTAAATTCTTTAAATCATGATATAATGTATAAATACAGAAGATATAACAAATTAAGACATATGAGAATAATAAAGAAAATACTACATGAAGTGAAACCTTAACATAGGATTTTTATCAAAGGGTTAATATAAGGACATAATCAACTCAAATATAGTGTTATATATAATAATATGGTTTTGTAAAAATTTTATAATAAATTTATATTTATTATTCATGTGTTTTTAATGAGTATGATGATATTCAAGACAGTAGGTAAGGGGATTTCATCTCACTTTTTATTCCAATGATATACATGATATGTTTTCCACTATTTTTTTTGCCTTGTGTAAGTACGTACCATGATTTTATTATATTTAAATTATAATTACATTTATGGTAATTTACATATCCATTCTATGATCATTATTTTATGGGGTTAATGTTTCAAAAGATACCAAATCAGTAAAATAGTTTTCTCATAATTTACCTTCTTCAGGGCTCATGTTTTTGTGTGCACCTAAATTCATTTCGTGGTGTATATTCTTAAATTTTACATGTTATATAATGGAAATAATTATTTTCATGATATTTTAAGATTCATGTAATTTAATATTCTTACATGGATATTATGATCCCATGATACAAAGTTATAATGGTTTATTGAGACATTCTCATTGCTTTTTATAATTGTTTATGTTAATTCTTCGTTTGACAAAATATTATGATCTATCTATCATGAAAATTAATGAATGTTTTTTTAATATAGATATTCATGATTTATTCACATATTGGTACTATTTATTCCACTATTCATTACATAAAATAGTTATGAAATGTTTTTTTAATAAAACATGACTTTATCCTCTCTTCGGTCAGAAATTTGTGTTCCTTTAAAACCATGTTTTCTAAAAAGGGTTTTAAATAATATTCTAATAATATAATATGATAATTAAAATTCATTTTTACCATTTTATCTTTTACCAATGTTTTTATTGTATTTAAATTTTTACATTCTAAGTGATGCATTTTTTCTAAACTTTTTACTAAGAAAAAGGAATGTTCTGTTTACCCTATATGACATTGTTTCTTCTGGAACTGGGGATGAACCCATTGATTTAAGGTTCAAACATTCTAAGCAGTTTCTAACAGTTTTTTTCGTATAATTGTAAAATTCCAATGATTCTATATCCATTTGGACCTACTTTCCAAAGGTAGGTGCTCACTAGTTATGAACAGATGAGGCTTATCAATTTGCATTGGTCAAGAGGATGGGAGGTCGGACTCATCACACCCTTTTGGGGGGAATTATTGTCTACTCTGGGACTCTCTTTATAGATTTATGTTATGTTCTTGAAACCTTATTACATTACCAAGTATGAAAATGAGATTTCCTTTAGATTTGACAATTAATGATTAATATGAATGAGATTTAGAGAATCTTTTATTTGGATTCAAGGTTCTCCATCGATAGAGATTCATATTTATTTGTTAAAGATTCATAGTCAATGGTATCCTTCGACATATAATATAGAAATCTCATGGTCAATAGGATAACCATACTAGATTTAAATCCACTCAGCAGTGCACTTGATGTTTATTGCCATTCAAAAGGACATAGATTATTTAAGAGTTGGGATCGTACCTGCAAATGGGCTACCTATGAATCCTTTGTTTTAGAAAAGGAATAAAAAACCACGTAGTTCGAGTAAATAAATATGAGTTTTATGTATGATTGATGTCACAAAGAACGATTTCATAATTACTTTTACACTCTAAGCTCATGTGAGTCATGCTCGGTGTGAGAAACAAGAGGTATTGGTAAAACCAGACAATTGTGCCATGATAGATGCAATTATAAGAAATTATGTGGGGCTTATGTATGTATGACTGCCAATATAGATGATGATCAGGATTTACATTAGGTAAGAAACCCGGGAACAAGGTCCATAAATGTATATGTGATTTATGGAGATTTGGATACTTAACTTAGGACTTAATTCTGAGAAGGATGCCCAAATTAGTGAGGACTTGTGATTGGGTTTTAATCCTGAGAAGGAAGCCCAAATCAAAATTAAATTAAGACTCGTAAAGAGAAATTATGACTGGGGTTTACTCTTAAAGAATATGCCCACGTTAAAAGGGAATTATGACTAGGGATTGCTCTTGAAAAAGAAAGAACAGATTAAGGGAATTTGGATTTTCGGAACATGGGGCTTACTCGTAAGGAGGATGCCCATATTAAAAAGAATTATGGTTGGGGATTACTACTTAAGAGGATGCCCAAAAAAGGGAATTTGAAGGCTGGGAATTACTCTTGAAAAATAGGCCCAGGTTAGGGGACTTGATGATTGGGGATTACTCCTGAAAAGGAGGCCCAGGATAGGGGACTTGGGGCTTACCCCTAAGGAGGATTTCCATATTTGGATTTTTGGGATTTGGACTTACTCCTGAGAAGTAGGCCCATGTTAAGGAGACTTGAGACTTAGGGTTTATCCAGGAGAAGGAGGCCTAAGTTAATGAAATTTATGACTAGGGCTTACTCCTAAAAAAGAGGCCTAGGTTAATGAAATTTATGACAGGGGATTACTCCTGAAAAGGTGGCCCAGGTTAAGGAACTTCTCATCTTAAAGGATGAGGTTGAATGAATGAAATATCTCACCTTAATGATATAAAGATATATAAATCAATATTTTTTGAGAGATGTTCCACAAAATTTCTTTCAGATAAGGAAACCAACAAAACAAAACATGCCATAAATTGTTTTGAATATGGTTCTGAAGGCCAAATCATGAAGAGGAGAGGTGGATTTGAAGAAAGCATGTTAATAGGAAGGAGGGGCACCCAAAAAGAGAGAGGCGTGCAAGTCCTGTGTGGGCGCACAAGTCCTGGTCACGCAAGTATACTTGCACGACACATGGGTACTTGCACGACAGTCAACCCTTAGGGTAATACTTGGGCGAGACATGGCTCAAGCCCTTAGTATTATCCCTAAAGGCTTCCAAAAGATTAGAGCACAAGTTTTATTGAAGAAATAAGGTGGCGCGCAAGTGTGGCCATTTACCTTATGGGATGACCACTTAGGCGTGCAAGTGTTGATGAGTTTCACCACTTAGGCCTTGTTTCCCCTATTTAGAGCTTTCGTTCTAGGTATGAAGTTACCTTAGAAGTGTTCGGAAGACTTCCAGAAGAGACTAGGGCACTGGGAGCTCGAATCTGAGTTTTGAAATTTTTCCATCTTTGAAATGGGGGGCCCAAAAGGGGTATTTATATTCTGCTGAAGACCTTGTGTGAGAATTAAATAGGGCATGCAAGTCACTTGCGCGACCACTATACAGTGCACAAGTATACTTGTGCGACCATGTTGAAACTTGTGTGACCCAAGGGGGGGAAATTCTTCTTCATGTCTTTGTCGATTTTTTATGCTTCTTCAAAGGATGAATCACTTTAGATTAAGGTATTTGCCTTTATCAGTCATCAGACTTTGTGACAGAATAGAGCATCAAAAAAAGTCCCCCCTTAGAGTTGGATCCAAAATAAATGAGGATGGGACTCTTAGGTAAAGAAGAAAAAGAAGCATAGTTTTATTTTTTCTATGATTACTATAAATAACCCTACAAACATTGAATCTTTTAAATTTCTAAATATTACCTAAATCATACAAGGTATATGTTTAGTGAGATGGGACTTGACTTTTATTCCAGACTTCCCTTGTCTTTTGAAGGCAGTTTAAATTCTTGCACGCTGGACATAAAAAGGATAATGATTAAGGTCGAAATAGATTTTACCAAATGGATTAACATTGACTAAATTCCTTGATAATTTATCTGAAAACATATTACCATGTTCAAGTAAGGAGGAAAACATGTAAACTATGACTTAAGAAATTTTGAAACTGAGGAATGATATGAAAAATGGATAAAAGGAATTAGAAGAAGTAGTTCCCAAGAATGAAGTTACCACTATTTAAAAAACCAGTTAGGGGGTTGAATTATGCAGGGCCACCAAGGATAATTGTCTTCATAGTCAAATAATAGCATCTTTTGGATGACAGGTCTGTTATATAGACTACTTATGCAAGGCCTCCTAAGGGAACTTGCTGCATAGTCAGGCAGAAGAACTCTTAGAAATTTACTTTTCTACTGCTAAAAAGCCCGTGGATGTTTATGGGGATTCAAATTTTCTAAAGCATATAGTTTGCTGTATGGAGAGAGGTACTTGAATATGGAGAAGAATTTAAAAACAATATTGTCTACGAACTGGATGAATGTCAATCCTATGAATGTCTAACCCAAACATAGGGAAGGAAAATATAAACCATATACTTGAATACTTTCAGATCATGAAAAAGAGTATGAGACAAATATGTTTAGGATGACAATTTTTTGCAGATCTCTATATATTTTTATTAAGACAAATATGGTCAAAAGAGGTTTTCAACCCAATAATGAAGTTACAACTATTTGAAAAACCTGTTAGGGAGTTGAATCATACATGGCCGCCAAAGGGCATTGGCTGCATAGTCAAATAATAGCATCCTTTGGATGACAAGTCCGTTATGTAGATTGTTTATGCAAGGCCGCATAAGGGCATGTGATGCATATTCAGGAAAAAGAAATCTCGGGTATCAATAATTTTGTGACTAGATGTCAAGAAAATGGTTATGTCGATCTGGAAGTATTTAAGGTTAGGAGTATGAAACATAAAAATGGGAATTGTCCAATGCATGTAAAAGAATCACAGGATAATGCTATCCATAATCATGTTGGGGCTGGGTCCTGAACTAAAATGATCGACTTCACTATGTATATCATAAGGATTCAAATTAAGCCATACGTAGTTCTTGAAATATAGTTTAACGTCATGTGGGACGAAAGTATAGAAAATATTAGTTTAGGGTCATAGAGCTCGGACCATAACAATGAATACAATGTGTGTGTTTTCACAGTGACTTTTCATCCAGGGGACTGAAAGTGGAATTTTGGGTTAGGCCCAAAGACTTGGGGCTAGATTTGAGGGATTCTCAAACATTCCTACGTATCCATTAAGGATGGGAATCAAGCCGCACATTGTTCTTGAAATACCCCTTGTACATATTTGGTTTGTACAAGTGAAGGGTGAAAGGGGAATTTAGGGCAATGATGGTTTGACCCAAGAAAAAAGGTTTAGGCATTTCCATGTATGCATGTAGTCTTTAGAAGATAACATGATCAGAGATCAATGTAAATAATGAATCCCTCTCGGGTGAGAGTGCAAAAGAATGTAGTAGTTTATTTTCATACAGGACAAAAAGCGAAAATAGTTTAACATCATATAGCAAGGATGATGGTGAACCAGTGTAAAAAGTATTGGTTTTGGGGCTGCTTCACAGATCAACATCATATGAGATGGAGGTGAACCGATGTGAAGAGATTCATTTTGGGCTTGAACCTCACGAGGTTGCCTACGTACCCAGCCTAGATGCCAAGGATCAATGTTTGCGTAGTTCAATTATATAATAAATTAGTAATCAAGTTGTTTTTGAGAACAATGACCTAAAAATGGTTTTGGGACTTACACATGGTTAGTGGCCCAGAGAGGGTGTTATGGTTGAAGTTTACACTAAGCACATGTGAGTCATACTCGGTGTGAGAAACAAGAAGTAGCAACAAACATAACAATGCACAGTTTAATGTCCTGTAGGACATATGAAGGGACTATGTGGTTTAACATCTTGTAGTGAGGACTATTGGTGATGTACAGTTTAGTGTCATGTAGTAGGGACAAAATACAGTTTAATGTCATGTAAGACATTTTTAAGGGACATTGTCAGTTTTACGTCATGTAGGACGAATGAGAAGCATAGTTTAATGTCATGTATGACAAATATATGGACACAGTTTAACGTCATGTTGTACAATAATGGTGTTGTACAGTTTAGCGACCTATAGCTAAGACGATGGGGACAATACTGTTTAACATCATATTGGACGAAAAGGGGACTGTGCAGTTTAATGTCATGTAGTGAGGAAAAAAGGGGACACAGTTTAACGTCATGTTGGATGTATTAGGGACTTTTTAACTGTTTAACATTATGTTGGATGATAAGGGTGAAAATAGTTTAAGGTCATATGCATGGACCAGAGATGATCCAGTTTAACGTCTTGCTGGACGATAAGGGACTATGCAGTTTAAAGTCCTGCAGCAAGGACAACACAGATTAACGTCATGTTTGACGATAAGGGTGCAAATAGTTTAAGTTCATATGCATGGACTGCTAATGTATTTTGTGTTTATAGAAAATACATCTTCAGAAATCTGGCATTTATTGGAGTAGTGATGAGTTCTCCGTCCATTGAGATTAAAGAATAAGCTCCATTGGAGTAGACCTTATGTATTGAATAAGGTCCTTCGCATTTTGGCTCAATCTATGGAGGTGTATTTCCGGGTATCATTGGAGTTCCGAGAACCAATACCAATTCTCCATGAACTGATGAATGAAGACGAACTTTTCTGTTCAAATCTCATGTTATTCGATTATGATAGACTTCCAAGTGGTGCAAGGTGCACAATATTTTATCATCTAACTGTTCCAATTCATCCAATCACTTTTGAGATTGTTCATCTTTAGATGACTGATCAAAAATGGCTACTCTGAGCGAGGTTAATTAAACTTCAATGGGCAATACTGCTTCTATTCCATATCCCAAAGAATATGGAGTTGACCGCGTTGTAGTGCGGGTGGTGGTCCGATAATCACATAAAGCATGAAAGAGTTTATCAAGCCATGATTTCTTATCTTTATCCACCATCTTTTGCAGAATGTTTGAAAGAGTCTTGTTGAAGGCTTCTATCTGCCCATTGGCCGCTGAATGATACTGAGATGAATGATTGGATTTGATGTTGTATTGTTGGTACAACTTCCTCACTTTAGATGAACAGAAGTTGGTGCCATTGTCCATTAATATGGTATTAGGGACACCAAATCTGGTAATGATGTTAGACTTGATGAATCTTACAATTTTTTTAGAACTGACTTCTTTGAGGGGTATTGCCTCTGCCCATTTGAAAAAGAAGTCAGTAGTAGTAAGAATGTACTTAAACTGATGGGATGTAGCTGATGGATAAGGTCCCACTACATCCATTCCCCATGTGGAAAATGGCCACGAGTATTTAGCTGTATGAAGAAACTCTGGAGGTTGATGAATAATGTTGTCATGTAATTGGAAAAAACGACACTTCTTTGTGAAATCAACACAATCTTGTATCATTGAAGGTCAAAAATATCCAAGCCTTTGAATTTGATTAGATAGTCTCTGTCCAAACTGATGGGAACCACAGACTCCTACATGTACTTCTATCATGACAACCATTATCTCTTTGCCATAAATAGATCTGAAGAGAACTCCATAAAAACCTCTTTTGTAGAGAATTTTCTCTAGGTGATCTGGGCTGTCATATAAAGTGAAATTGACCACACGTCGCCAGATTTGTTCTTTCCCAGCTCTATCAGGTGGAAGTGTTCCATTTTGAAGGTATTCACTGATAGGTGTCATCCATCCTGTAGTATGACCATACGGTTCAAGAACAAGACTAATTTCATTGATTTCCTCTATTCTGATTTGAACATAAGGTGAAATTGAATGAAAGTGGGAAATATTGATTCTTGTCTCATCCCGATTTGGATCTGCCAGAGCTGTGGCTATATTATCCAATGCATCATCTTGAGAATTTTGTGATATTGGGACATAAGAAAATGACAGTTCTAAATGAAATTTTTTCATTAACTCTCTAACATAATCATACAAAGGAATTAGTTCTTCTTTTCTGATTGCATAATCCCCATTGACTTGTTTGATACCAGTTCTGAATCTCCTTTCACCTTTATGTGATTCACTTGGTCTTGAAGTGCCAACTCCAATCATGCGATAAGAGCTTGGTATTCTGCTGCATTATTTTTCCTGCCTCCCAATGATGAGAAGGAATAAGGTAGCACTTCCTTTTCCTAGGAAATGAGTACAATTCCTAACCCAAAATTATTGAATTTAGGATCTTCCATTTTCATCCATGTTGGACTTCTGGAAGCACCATCAAAGTTCATTTCCCATACTTGAAGATTATCTTGAATAGAAAAGACTTATTCATCAAGAAGATAAATATCTAAATATGTATCATCTGCTGAAGGGTATTCAACAAGTAAATCATCCAGATCATGGACCATTATTTCCTTTTGTGACACGTACTAGATATCAATTTGCTTCAAAAAACTGCCCACCATGCTAGACATCTTGTAAGCATTGGACGACTAAGGATGAATTTGATCGGGTTATTGCAAGATAAAAATTGGACTTCATGATGTTGCAGGTAGTGTATCAACTTCTGAACAGTAAAAATTAATGATAGGATGCACTTCTAAATATTTGAATCTCGGTTTTCTTCATCAAGCATATTCTTGACTGAGATAGTAAAGGTTGTTTTCATTACCAGCATAGTTCTTTTGAGCAAGAAAGGATCCCAATGATCACTCTATAGCTATCTCATAGAAGATTAGAGGTCTTCCTTCATTCGGTGTCATTAACACTGGTGGACTCAACGGATATTTCTTGAGAATATCGAATGCTTCTTGAAATTCTTCAGTCCACTAGTAAGTGACTCCCTTCTTCATCAATTTGGTAAAGGGTAAACTTTTTCCTTCCAAATTGGTGATGAAATTCCAAATATATGATAAGTGTCCTTGATGTCCTCTCAATTATTTAAAATTTCAAGGAGGTGACATACCAAGGATTGAATTTTTGTTCTTAGGATCGACTTTGATACCACAATGGGGAACAACAAAGCCTAGAACTTTTCTTGAGGTTACCCCAAAAGCACATATTAAGGGGTTCATCTTCAAATTATATTGCCGAAGTTTGTGGAATATGATTTCCAAATCAGCTAAGTGATTAGAACGTTGCCTAGATTTAAGCACCAAATATTCCACATAACATTCAAAAAAATTCACTAAAAAGGGTTTGAAGATACGATGCATGGCACGCTGATATGTTGCGCTCTCATTTTTCAGGACAAAGGGCATTACCTAATAGAAAAATACACCCTGAGGGGCTCTGAAGGCAATAGATTCATCATCATTTGTAGCCATTTGGATTTGATTATATCCTTATTATCCATCCATGAAGTAAAGTTCTTCATAGACAACTGTTGCATTAATTAAGAGTTCTGTTATCGGAATTGGAAAATCATCCTTAGAAAAATGTTGATTAAGATCTCAGAAATATATGAAAAATCTAATTTGTCTGTTCTTCTTTTTCACAGGGACAATATTATCCAACCACTTGGGATATTGAACTTCTCTGATGAAGTTAGATTTGATAAGAGTATCCACTTCATCTTCAATTTTGGAAGAATATGTTTGGTGTGTTCCTCTTGCGGCTTACTTAAATCCTAGATGTTCTTCTAGAAAACCCAAATAATGAGTAGAAACGTCAGGATCAAGCCCTAGAATCTCTGAATAGTTCCAAGCAAATATATCTCGATTTTTCTTTAAAAATGAAATATACATCTCTTGCTCTTCAAGAGTCATGGCCACACTAATTAAAGTGGGGTGTGGATCTTCTTCTGTACCTAGATTTATTTCTCTGAGTTCATCCATGGTGGTAGATATACCCTCTTCAAATGTTGGAGGATCATCGCTGAGATCTTCCTCTTCTTCTTCAACATGTGTCATTTCTTCTGTTTCTAATTGCATAGTATATGATGAATAAGAATTTCCGTGATCAAGAGAGATGTTAAAATTTGATCATTTTGAAGAACAGGCTTCCATTTCTGACTCTATTGATGATGAAGGGACTTCCTTGGGTAATAAAGAGGAGATGATGGATTGAGAATCGACATCATCGTTCACCTCCGAAATTTCTATAACTTCTTTTGGCCTGGTTGGCGATGTATAGACTTGCTGGATTTCAGCAGATGAAATGAAGACATCCCCATTTGAGCTTTCATCATTGCTTGGTGAATCACCGATTTCTCCCATGCAATCTAGCTTGATTTTCGTAATTGACATTGTGGAGGTTTCCATAAGAGTATTTTGATTTTGGTCTATCCTGTTAATTTGACTGATAGGCAACACATAATCTGCACTCACATGTGTAAATAGATTTACCATAATCTTTTACAAACCAAATAGAGCATTAACCTTGGTAACCTCCCTTACTGTGGATTTCCCCTTACCCTTCATGTGATAGAATTCCTCCTCTATTTATTGAGATTCACATATTTTGAAGGGGGATTTATCACCATACAATGTCCCAATTTGACCATCGAAACAATATCTGAGCAATTGATGGTATGATGAAGGGATAGCCGCATGTTGATGTAGCCATGGTCTTCCAAGCAAAACATTAAAGGCTATGTCATGATCAAAAACCATAATATCTGAATTGGATACAAGATCTACAAACTGTGTTCTGAGTGTAATCTCCCCCTGTGGTTCTTGTTCATTTTTGTCATATCCTTGTAACATCAAAGTGGAAGGAGATAAATCAGATTCTGCGAGGCCCAATCGATGAAGTGTATGAATGTGGATGATTTTGACTATTGAACCATTATTAATGAAAGTTATTCGGACTTCTACACCATTGACCTTTCTAGATAAATACAATGTTCTAATATTTCCATGCACAACATCATCTTCATCTTCATCTGTGAAAGATATTACTGCATGGAATTATGGAGGATTATTTTGTACATGGTAGAATTCAGCTGCAGTAATTTTGGTTTCAAATTCCTGAGGACTTAACAAAGCATCGATGAGTGCTTCCCGAAGATCCTTGGATAGATTCAAGTCATCTATAATAGATAACATGTTCGGTACTTGGGCCAAATGTTTCAAAACATAATATTTTTGATCCAAAGGTCTGCATTTTCCAACAGGAACAAGTGTTTTCGCAGGTTACATAGAGGTTGATGCTTCTTGTATCAGGGTAGGAGTTGAAAATACTCATGGCTTTGGAATATTAGACCGAATAGGTCTATTTACTTACTGAGATAAAGATGGTGAAATCTCTAACCGATCCTCCAAAATAACTATACCAGGACTGAGACTGCTATTGGTGGAAGAACTTGATTGTTCTTGTTGAGCCCGTTGAAGGGCTCTTCCACGAGTTTATGCTGCATACATAGTTCTAAGAGGGGTAGAATTGGAATAGTGGCTTCTGGGAAATCCATGTCATCCTCTGTATCCTAGACCTCTGGAACTCCCTCTAATTCCTATATTTGATACAGGGAATTTAGGCTCATCAAAATCGAAACTGTGACTGGCATAAGGATCTGTTAAATGAATCATATTAACAGAACCAAAGATCAACTCTTCATCTGATAAAGATTCTTCCAGATTAGCCTATTTAGGTTGTGCCGTTTGGTGGGGCGGTTCACATGGCTTAGAATTAGATGGCATAAAATATGCCAGAATCAATGAAAACATGGGCTTTGACACGATCTCATCTTCTTCTGATTGTTCCTCTTTCTTTGAATTATGTCATTTCTTTGAGAATTTTCCCTCTGATGAAGAGGGTTTTCCTGTGTAATTCATATCAGAAGGCATAATTGGTTTCTTCAATTGCATTGACCACATGTAATGAGTTCGGTTGATAATTTTTCTAACCATCCAATCATCATATTTTTGCACATTTGTGTTCTTTAATGAATTCCACTCGCCTTCTTCCTCTAGATTAGTAGCAGTTACACATGCTACCTGAGCTAAAGAACCATTCAACTTGACTTGACATGAGTCCACCATTTATTGCAGGAGGTATTTGAAGAAAAAAACTCCTGAATGGGATGAGACAACATCTAATGAAATGGGAAATAGTTGGTATAGACTTCATCTCTTTCCTTGTTTGGCCTTTTGGGCCTTGGAAATTGAACCAAATTATTTTTCAGAGCTGAAATAAAAGAACCAGGAACTTTTTCATTTTAGAAAGTGTAAATTTATCACTTTAGATCCTCAAATTGTTTTTATCATTGATCTATTTGATCGTATTGAAGAAAAGGCCATTGTTGTTGATGCTAAGGAGGTGGAGACCTTCGAGAAGATTAAGGCCTTGAAGTAGAAGTAGGTACAGGTGCTTGTTTAAGCATAACTGTAGCAGTCTCTGCTTTACCCATTCTCCATCCTAGAGCTGATAGAATTACACGAGCTTTATCCTTATTCTTTATAAGATAGTCTTCAATTTGTTGAGATATTAAAGTAAGGTCTCAAAACCCTCCATTGTATTTCACAAGAATCAACAGTGTGCGAAACTCATCACGCAAATTTTCCCCAATGATTGGTAACAATTCTTCATGAGGGAGTGCTAAGCTCAGGGAATATGTTAATCCCTTCCAGTGGGAAATGAAATCTTAAACACTTTCATTATCCCTTTACATATTAATTTTAAGATAAAAAACTGTTATCTATGGAAAATTTGAGCTAAATTGAAGAAGGAATTGTTGACGAAGTTCCCCCCACCCAGTAATTGACCGGGATTGCAAGATTTTATACCAGACAAAAGAAGACCCCTGTAATGACTGTACAAAACGCCTGAGCATAATTGCATCTTGTTGTTGAGGGGTTCCCATCATAAGATCTCAATGAGAAACAAAATGGTTTAAGTGTTGCTCTGGGCCTCCCGAACCTTTAATGATTGGGAATGTGGTACTTTCAAAATTTGATCGGGGAGGAATTGTGTCTACCCATTCAGGGTAAGCTCTCTTATCTGGTTGAAATGGTGCGCACTTTCCTTCCATAATTTCCAACCGAGCTGTTAATCACTCAATGGTAGTCATTAACTTTTGAGAAACATTCGATTGAGTATGGTCCTGTGCAGGTGCAGTAACTGGAGCATGGATAGGTGTAGTGACCGAGACTCCCACTGATCGTAGTATTGCTGGTTGTTGTTGTGTATAACCCATAGGACTAGACCTATGATGGTTTACTTGTAAAAGAGGATACTCTTGATCCATCTCAGTAGCCGCAACAAATTCCCTTGGCTGACGAATGGTCATTTGAGATGATCTTTTTTCTCAGCCAAACTAAATTCCCTAACTTAGACTAGCATATTAGAGTAGTATGGGGTCGGTCCATAGGGGAACGAAGTTGGTGTTTATGTATAATGAATCAGAGTTATTCAGTGAAGATTCTCAATTTAAATACATTTGCTTGGTGGTTCATGATTCAAATATTAAAAACATTGACTTTTTACTGAAACTTATCAAATTCACTATTGATTACTTTAAAACTAAAATTGTTTAGAACCAAATTTTACCAGATGATGATAAAAATGTGTTGGGGATGGATATTCATGTGGGACTAAAACCTTAATCCCTACCATTCTTTATTGCTCATAATAACCCAAATTTATGTGTTTTATATGTGTCTGAACTTCCTTGGTCTGACATGTTCCGATCAAGTCGGTAGAAATCAATTACTTCATCCAAAAATTGATTTCTACTAACTTTTTAGTTCGGATCCATCATCTAGAAATGACAAGAATATCCAATGGTCGTGGATATTCATGTCGTATTTCTCCCAATGATACTTGGAAAATCCATTCTTGGTCTGACATGGAGGTTACCAGTGAAATAGAAAATAGAATTGTTGGAAGAATTAGATGAGAGGTTACGAACAAATACAATTATAAGGGGAGGGATTCTAGAAAACCCACATTTCTCCCAACCCCAACACAAAACGGGGGGTTTAGAAACTCATTATCAAAGAAGTAGAAAACATACTATTAATCTTTAATGATTTCATTTCCATAAAATTGAACAAGAAATAGAAGAATAAATCATACAAGAAATCAAAATAAGTTTCCAGCACTCAAAATCTATTCTTCCTTCCCCAAATAAATCCCCTCCTCCTGGCCAAAATCCTCCTTCATACCTTAAGTCTCCAGGGTCTTCTAGGTCAAAAAGGACCTTTTTCAGTTGTCTAAAGGTAAGTATCAGAGGAAAACCCGAGTCAATGAGTTGGTGGAAAGGGGGAAAGCAAAAAAGAAAAAGATGAAGTGGGTTGCACGGTTTAGGCGCATAGTTTGTTAAATCGTGCACAAACCATGTGGAGGCTACTTACTTGGATTCTTCAGCCGCACCAGTTGGGTGCACGGTTTGGCAAACTGTGTGCAAACCATGTTGTAGCTACTGTCCAGAATTGTTTGAGCTGCACGACTCAGTCTTTAGGGCCTGCAACATTTGCAAACTGTGTGGATATCGTGTGGACCATTATGTAAGGGTAATGTCCTCCAACACTATTTGCAGAAGGTTTGGATAAACCATGCGGCAACCGTGTGGATTTTCATGGCCTTTTAAATTCATTTTTTCTCCATCCTTCACATCAAATATTTGACCCGAAAAGTTCCCATCTAGCATCATCAGAGGGAAAAGGGTCATTATGCCTCCAATTCCCTTCTAAATCTCCAAACATCAATAATTCCATGATTTATCCATTAATGACCGAAGAACCTACCAAGATAAATTCTCTTTGTGAAAGTCAAATAAAAACTATCCACAAAACCAATTTATAGATTTTAAACCATGTGGAAATGCCTTATTCTTAGCAGTGCATCAAAGTCCCCCACACATGATGAGTTGTTTGTCCTCAAACAAAAGCATAACAATCATGACCAATGTGTCACTAATGAGATAGGTAGAAATATCACAGATTATACCATTTAGGTGAATATGAATGTTGAACTAATTATCGGAAAAAAATTAGAACATTCATACTTCATGGCTTCCCATGTCTATGAAGTTATCCAACAAAGTAATCTTAATCCAAAATAGATAATCATTCATTCAGAAACCAATTGTTGCTTAAAAGTGAATTTTCCCTTCTTCATTCAAAGAGAGTGCCTACCTCCATTTTTATCTAGTTATACACTCATATTAGCTAAGTCTTGGTTTCTTCATCACCAATTGGTGGGCTATTACTTTTATAGGTCAGACGCCCTCATTGGATATCATTTTGGAACATGATGAAAGGTCATCAAAAGTATTGGGCATGACTTTGCATATCTGAAAATAATTTTTTTTATAAAGGTGTGAGATACTAGTATCATATTTTTCAAAATATGATCATGTCAAAACATGGTGATTTTTTTTGAGAAAATCAAGAGTTCATGGAATTAAGACCGCACAATAGCCACTAGTGTGGCAACAATAATTCTTAAATCCTCACCTCTCTTTATGCACAATTTGAATTCCATTTTTAGCGGTTTATCAATTTTAATTACACCATCAAAAAAACCATCTTTAAACAGATTGTTTTTCTAAATGATTGGCTAAATGATCCTTTTCAATATTACCCAGTTTATTCACATCACAAAATAGGTTCACAAATCTGGACATATGATCAATTTTCAAAGATAATTGTTATAACTTAGTTATAACTAAGTGGTATAAACCCATGATATCTATAACAGCCCTTTAGACACACCTAAGAAAATATGCTACACTAGTGTAATTGGGAAATCAATGAATCAACATGTGGTGCTAATTAAGGGCTCCCTCCCCCACACTTAAAACCAAGAACGGTCCCCCGTGAAGGTAATAACATAGAGAAGGGTGAGCATGTGGCATCATGACAAGGGAGGGCAGAGAAAAATGGAAAAGTTGAAATGTGAAAAACTCCCCTGAATCATGTTATGTGTGAAAAGAAGCCGATGTGCGAGATCCCGATGAACGGAAAAATGGCTGGCAAGGAACAGATGAAACAGCTGCTGGAAAAAAGAACCATACAAGTGAATAAAGAAAAAAATACAATACCAGCAGTTGGAATGAAAGCACAGAACATTATCTCACCATAACAAGTGAAAGCATCACACCATTAGAAAACAGGAGGATATTTCAAGTCATGGAAAAAAGGCACAACACGGAAAAAAGGAAGAACATGAAAAACATCTGGTCAGGGGGCCGGGGGAGTTTTAAAGTAGTCATGTGCATCCGCATCCTAGGTCGGATTAGTGGAAGGTGGGGGAAGGTCCACAGGGTCGGTAGGAGCTGAGGTAGTGGATGGACCACCCGTAGAAGCGCTGATTCCTGACATGTAGTACGATGGGGGCTGGTGGGGCACATCTTTATATAAGGTAGGCGACCGAAGATCTGCAAGATTCTGACCCGCTACCTCCATCCTCGTTCGTTCCAGCTACCAATGGAACATTGAATACTGATCCTGCCACCACCTCAAGTAGAGTTCAGGGTCAACATAAGGGGTCCCCTACAAGGCAGGGTAAATTGAATATGGCGGATAAAATGGGGGCTGCCCGGATGGATGAGAGGCAGCTGCGGGAGACTGAGGAGGCTCCTAGGATTGAGAGTGATGGGAAGCAGTAGGCTCAGCTGGGTCCTCGTCTTCTTCCTGGCCCTCACTGACTGGTGCAGCTGGGGCGGCCCTGGGTCCTGCAAGCAGACGGGGTTGCATGCTATTTGGGTCCATCATCCTCTTGCGACGGACCATGGTGATATCAAAATAAGGTGTGGGTGGCAGTTCCACGAACTCCGCCGCATCATACCGTAGGTCCAAATTATCCACCAATAGTGTAATATAGGGACCACAAAAAATGGTGCCCTTGTCCTTGGAGAACATCTGGTGTAGGTACTGAGCAGAGATGTAGGCTAGGTTGACATTTTTTCCCGTCACCATGGACTCCACAAGCAATAGATCCTTTGTACTCCATGTGCCCTGGCTTTCCGATCGGGCTGTAAAGCATGTAGTAATGAGTCGATGGAGGACCTCGTGGACAGGGTTTTGGAATTTGGAGGCCTTGGCACTCTGAGGCACATATGGGCCATCGGCGGAAATAGTGGCCCAGGTGATTCTAGCCGGTTCGGTATCCCATTCCAAAGGGTCAAGCAGGTATTCATCGTTCTGGACGTAATCATTGTCATAAATGATTGTAAGAAATGCGAATTCACCCAGTTTGAAGCTATGTCAGTGGTTCATTAACCGGAAGGTGACATCTTCTGCAGTCTCTATTGTAAAACCCTCTGGAGTTTCATTCTAGTGCTCCAAACATTGAAATGTGTCCCCGAATTCCAAGACCATTTCCTTATATATTGGTTGGTGCATGCTCAAAGTACCAGTCATATTTCCCCAGGAAAGGTACATTTGGAGCTCTTCATTGATTCCCAATTCTTCAAGGTGGTCCAGGCTGAACTAGTGGTGAGGTCTATCCTCACAGTTGGACAAGGTGCGAAACCTCGTAACTTCTTCCTTTTTGGAAAATTTGAGTTGAGGCCATGGGCAGGCTGGGAGAAGGATGACCAGGTGCATTTAGATGTGTACATTGAGGGTGGGGTTGGAGGGTTTTTTTGGGATGTGAGGTGCCTGTAGTAAAGAACAACAGTACAATAGGCACACAATCACAATAAGTAAAGAGATATATACAAAATTCTAAAATTTATTCATATACACCCTTTGTAAAATCCCAATTTTAAAATATTAGGTTTGGAAAGCACACATTCATTGAAAATCAGTTCATCGTTTGTGTGTAATGAAAAATACATGGAAAATCAAAAGAAAAGATGGAAGGTGAATGGCCAAGAACTAGGAAGATGAAAAGAAAAGAAAAATGGAAGGTGGAGAGTTTCATGGCCCAACCCTAGGGAGAAGAGAAAGGAAAAAAGGAAAGAAAACATGAGAAATGGAGAAAGGAAATAAGATAGAAGGAGAATACAAACCATTGGTGGAGGTTCCTTGGTAGGAACTTGGTAGAGGAGAAGAAGAAGAGGTGAGGAGAGGGGATGGGAGTCCACATGGTTTGGAGAAGGGAGAGGAGGTCGTGCAAGAAAATGGGAGAGGGAGGGGAAATCCCGATTTTTTTTAAAATTTTGGGTGTTATGTGGCCTCAAGGTTTGGGTGCACGATTTGTCAAACCGTTCTCCAATGGTGCGGAGGCCACTGTATGTGAGAGTTTAATGGGAACAGTTAGCACACATTTTGGTAAACCGTGCGCCAACTGTGTGGTTGGTTCTGTGTGAAGCACCTGCCCCATTTGAAAATGAAAACACACCTGTTTCAGTACAATTTGGTGCCCCTTTTTATTAAAAAAAATGTTGAGATTTTCCAATTAATGAGTAAGATATTCATTTAAAAAATTCATATGACACTCCAACTTGGAGTGAGAATTCTATCTATAACATGCAAGAAAAGAAAAGCACACTATCATGCTATCCTAAGCACACTCAGACAATCAAGAAATTGGGATAGAAATTTTTTGAAAATGCCGGGTTACCTCAAGGTCAGTGCTATGTTTCAAGTCTCGAACTCAAATTTCCTGGTCCTTGAGTATAACACCCCAAGCTTCCATGATACACTTCTCATTCAGTAATGTAGTAGCTTGCATTGTACGCATGTTCGAGATTCTAATACACCGCGACTAATCAAAGTAGCAGTTATAAATAGTAATACCTACTTTTTGAAATTATATAAATTTTATAATTCAAAATGGACTTCATTTTTTTATTCGGAATATCGAAATTATCCTAAGAATAATTTTTTGTAATTTTCTGAGAACTTCTAATTTTTTATGAATAGTGAAAAATACTTAAAAACAATCTTTTTAATCAAAATAAATTATAGTGATAAATTATACTATTTAGTGGTTTTAAAGTATAATTAGAATATTTTTTTACCATTTTATCCAATGGTGGTCATTATAATTAATATCACTTTGAAATTGGACATAAACAATTGTAAATTTTTTGATATATATTGTTTCCTAAAAACACGCTATTTGTTGTGACTGCGGGAATTAATTATAAAATTAATTAATGAAACTTATATGTTTGTAATTTTGTAAAATAGAAATAATTTTTGAATTTGGAATATCAATTATATCTTAGGGTGAATGTTTCGCATTGTTCAGAAAAACTTCAATTTTTTATGAATAGTGAAACCACTAAGTGGTAGTTTAAAAACTGATTTTTCGTTTAAATTGAACTTTACCGCTTCTATGAATTGAATTTCAAAAATCTGACATACATTGTTGTAATTAGGATGTCAAATGTGGTACAATGTAATTAAAATAATTTTTTTGGTGAATAGTAACTATTAAGTAATATTAATCGCGATTAAAGGTAATTAGTGAAATTTAAGGTAAAAATGATATTATAGAAATATGAAAATACCTTTACACTTTTCCTACACCTATTGGATGAGTCATGGCCAACCAAGAAAATCCATAGGTCAACTTGGGGACCCCATGGAGCCACATGGGTAATAAAATGACATTAATAACTTTTTATTTATAGTAAAAATAAAATTGTCACAAACATGTGTTGTTTTACTAATAAAATTATTACATGGGGTTATATAAGATAAAATTTCAACTCTAAATATTAATTGGAAAGATATTAATATTTCCTACATCATGGTAATTTTTTAAATTTTTAGACTTTAAATAAATTAAATTATTTATGACACCATGATGATGCAGCGATTGCCTCGTTAATTAACGATTTAAATATAATGAAAAGATAATGTAAAATCTAAGACTTACACTTGTCAAAAACCTATTGTATGAGTAGATTTATAACCCTTATCACCATATCCTTTAAATATATCATTGTAGGACCTTTAAAATCCGAAAATCATTTCATAATAATGTAACATTTCATGACTTTCCAAGAGTGCCCCTCCTCTCCTCTTATAAAAGGCCCCTACCTCTACCACATTATTCACACCATAAAAGCCATTTGGCTCGGCCATCCTCTTCCAAAATACTCTCTCAAGTTCCCTATATTACTCCTAGAAGCCTCACTTTGGGCATAAGTCTTCCCATGTAAGCCTTTGGCTCAAATAAAAAAGAGTTACCCGATTTTAAGGTAATGTCTTCTCTTATGTTCTTTTGTTTTATTTTGCTTCCCCAACCCCTTAAAATAATTTTATTACATTATTTTGTAACAACATCAGTATATAAAAAATACTAGGATGATGTTATGAGAATGGTTTGATTTAAACTTACACACACCTTCTTCTAATGGTTAAAGAACATACTGTTTCTGTGGGTGGCGAATTACTGCCTCACGAAACGATGATTGTTCAATCTTTTTTTAACACCTCTCATGGTGGACATTATGATGACACTATTTTTATATATGATATATATTATGTTTTTGTTTTCCTTATGATTATTTATTTTTCATTTATTTAATACCTTTATGATTTCCATTATGGGTAAATGCGATAATTTCATTTTAGGAAGTGCGGATTACCGCCCCTCAAAGTGATTTGAATCGTTAATGCCATATGTGGGATGTATAAAGGATGGAGTAAATGGTATTATACATTATATTATATTGGAATTATATTACACTTTTATATAATTATGATTTCATTCCATTAAATATGAAATATAAATGAAAGTAGCGTTCATGTGTATGTACGACTTACTGTCTCCATGAACGGTGCATTTCATTTATTACCTATAAATGTTTTGTAATAATATAAATTCATGTATATACTGGATATATATGATATATATGATATCTAAATCATTAATATTATTCTGGATATAATGTATATTTTACCACATGAACAACTTGTAATTATAAAAAGTTTATTTTTGACTCAAGTACCGAAGATCGACAAAATGACCGTTATTAACGTAAATAATTACATAATGTTCATAACATGGTAATAAGTTATATAAAATGAATAATGAAATTAAAAAAGGTTCTTAAGCAAGTATAAATTAACTCTAGTTTATTATTCAAGAGAATAAAGAACGACCGAGTCAAGTCGGACATGAGGTAAGGGAACTTCTTAACCCGATTTCCGTTCTTTGTGTTAATCTCATACTTTCAAATTATGTCATGATATTATTATGTCTTATCTTGTATTTGTACTTTCTTTATGTGTTCTTCTATAGAATACACATAATAGATCTACTTTATTTAAAAAATGATCTTTGTAAGGGAACTTCTTAACCCAATTTCTGTTCTTTGGGTTAATCTCCTACTTTCAAATTATGTCATGATATTATTTTGTACTATCTTGTATATGTACATTCTTTATGTGTACTTATAGTGAATACACATAATAGATCTAATTTATTTAAAAAAATTTCTTTGTAAGGGATCTTCTAAAACCAATTTTCATTCTTTGGGTTAATCATCTACTTTCAAATTATGTCATGATATTATTATGTCCTATCTTGTATTTTTACTTTCTTTATGTGTACTTATAGTGAATACACATAATAGATCTATTTTATTTAAAAAATGATCTTTGGAAGGGAACATCTTAACCCAATTTCCATTCTTTGGGTTAATATCCTACTTTCAAATTATGTCATGATATTATTATGTCTTATCTTGTATTTGTACTTTATTTATGTGTACTTATAGAGAATACACGTAAATGATCTAATTTATTTAAAAAAATGATCTTTGTAAGGGACTTCGTCTCAATATCCTTTAATTGTGGAATATTTTGTTTTATACACAACTTTCATTTATACAGTGTATAAAACACTTTGTCTTTTACTTTTATTCAAAATCAATCTTTTTATATGAAGCATGTTTACTAAACGACAAAAGGATTGTTTTGTCTTGCGTATGCGGCGACAATGACTTCTCTACCACCGTAACCATTATTTGAGTTTCGGATTCCTCTAAAATCCATAACTTTTTTTAAATGAAAAAAATACCAAGTTTTAATTTTCTTTTATTTTTGTATTGAAAATGGGTTTTAAAGTGTTTTTATTATATCAATGTGTTGTATTGATATCTTGTGATTAAAATGTGGAAATGTTATGTTTTTATGCATGTTTTATGTGATATGACTATGTTATGGTTTATGATATGTTTAAAACTATTCATATGAGGAATGCATTGGAATTAATAAGTGACGGGTGGAGCCCGATATAGCTCCTTGACGCATCGGTAGGTCTCATGAGACAAACTAGTGTCTTGGCACGAGGAATTGACAAAATCTTATTTGTAGCCTTGGAATGAGGCCTTGGCTACATGGTTAGGATAGTCTGGCATTACACATTCCATCACTATAAATGTAGTTATTGATATTGCATGTGATTATTCGACTAGTAGAATATCCATGTGAATAAGTAAATGGCATTATTTCATTTTATTCCATATTATGTTGTATTTCAAGTTTAAAAGGCTTTTTTAGTTATACATTGCCTTAAATGTTAATGTTTATTTATAAAAGATTCCGCTATATTGTTATCCTTACTGAGCATCTGAGCTCACCCTTTACAATGTTTTAATTTTTCCAGGATGTGAAGAAGTATATTATGAATGACCTGCTTGGATATTATGAGGGGATATGAAGACAAGATGTTGATGTAGTTCTATTTTTCTTTATGATGCAATGTAAGACTTATGAAGGTATCTAGTGTTTCCAATGATACTAAACAAATCGGTCTTTCGAGACTTGACCTTTTGTGATCATTCCATTATTACGCAATAGTACACCAACTCTGGTTAACGGGGGTCTGGGCGATACAGTTGGTATCAGAGGATTTTTAGTATTAACCTTGGATGATAGATTTAGATAAACTCTGATTAGAGAACATAGCCCAAAATAAATTTTGAGGATTAGTGTAGAATAACTTCCTAGAATTTTGGTATTATAGAGATTTTGTGATTTTTCTGAGCAATACCTCTCTGTATGGATACGAGCAGGTAGAGGTGGATCTGGCACATATGTACCTAGGGGTAAAACCCGAAAACACCGCTTTGAGGTAGACTCGAACGGGAACTGGTGCATGATAATGGACCTTGCTGCACTCTTGGTTACGACACTCTCAGGGGATATTCTTAGGATAATTCTCGTTTTCTTTACAATCCATTATGAAGGGTTTATGAGTATATACTTTTTCAAAGAAAACATTTTTATGATTATAGTTCAATTTATGTTAAGAGTTTTACAAGTACAGAAATATGTATTTTGATTCATAAACTAATCTAGTTAATGCCATTGTTTAGAAATAGCGCCTAGTGGGAGGAATGGAAACTATATCAATGCACACACTCCATGTAAGGATTTTTCTCCTGCTCAAGATAATTATAATGGAGCTGGAGATACAACTGGTGTTGATCAACTTATCACCATAATGGGATAACTCACTCAAGTTATGAATAATAACCTTATTCGTATGGAGCACCCTGATCCGCAACGTGGAGGATCAATGTTAGATCGTTTCATGAGGAAAAACCACCAACATTTAATGGGGGTAAAAATCCATCAGTAGATGAGCAATGGATAAACTCCTTAGAGAAAATATTCCACGCCTTGGGGAGTAGCGAAGGGGAAAAGGTTATCATGGCAGTTTACCACCTCACTGGAGATGTTGATCAGTGGTGGTCATTGATTCAAAACACAAAGAAAGATGATGAGGTATCAAATATGGAATGTAGTGAGTTCAAAGAGATTTTCATAGAATAATACTTTCCTCGTGACCATCGAGCAGATATGGAAAGGCAATTTCTGAGTCTGAGACAAAAGGAGGATGAGAATGTCGAAAAGTATGAGGCTAACTTTACAAGGTTAGTGAGGCATGCTACATATTATATACATCAACCAATAAGTAAGATTGATAGTTTATCTGATGGGTTAAAACCATTTCTCCGTCGAGCATTAGTCTCACAAACCTTCTCATAGTACGAAGATATTGTCTTGTGTGCTTTCAAGACGGAAAAGGAATTCTCTAAGTCTTATGACAATAAAGTAATGCAAGAGAATAAGAGAATGGTGGAACTAGAGACAGATAAAGGGAAAAAGGAAAATAAGGATTTAACATTATGCGATAATTGTGGGAAGAATCACCCCGGTACTTGCCTAAATGGAATGAGAGTTTGTTATAAATGTGGAGAAAAAGGTCACCAGGCTCGTGATTGCAACGAAAAGAAAGAGGATATCAATGTTGAGTGCTACAATTATAGGGAAATGGGGAATTATGCAAATAAATGACCTATGAGTCAGGGAAACTTACCTCTAAAAAGGCCACGGGATCAAGGCTAATCTTATTCTATTACTACAGTTGAAGAGGAATAATTTATGTATTGGTGCTTTTGGACTCAAGGATTATATTCTGGTTACAAAAATAATGTGATATATAAAAGGATTGTACTACAATACTTTTTGTTTTCATTAAGGTTTTAATATGATGAAGGTAATCATATTTTTAGTATGTGACAATAAGAGAAACTTTAATTTTTTGGGGGAATCTGATGTTACAATTGATTTTGGAATTTAGAGACCTTTTAGAGAAAGTCTAGATAGAGGCATTTTTGATAACTATAAAGGTTTGAATGGATTATGTTTCACTTTGGATAGTATTGTTTATGGTTAAAACATTTATGAAGATTATTTTTGGAATATGATAATACTAATGTTTTAGGAAAAGGATAACCTTCAGGTTGGGGGATAGCCCGTCGCGTCGGAGAAAGCTGCAGGGATCGAACCCACAACCATTGTGCAACAGGACTTTATTACCTACCACTAGACTACAGGAGGTCCCTGGTTATTAAAAAATAGTTTTCCTAATCTAAATGGTATGTGCTAGTATTTGGAACCTTATACAATTAGGATAAATATAATATTTTTGAGTTCGGTTACCATTTGGGGTGAAAGATGGGTTTGTGGTACAAATTTATTAAAGAATGAAAGTCTACATGACAAGTAATTATATTTCCTTACGTTCTTAGTAAATCTCTTAAATAAATTCCTCAACTTTATGAAAGGTAACTTAAAACAAAAACGTTGTCGGTTAACTTTTCCAACTGTGGATTCAATGACCGTTTAACCAATCACAAGTTTGTGATTTTCTTGTGGTTAACTTTCTCCTAATACAGTTTTCTACAACTCTCCATCATACCATGATGGTTTTTTTCCTACATATCCATGTTTTCATAGAATCTTAGTATTGGCTATCTTGGGTGACCTTTGTACTTCTCTTTATTTATTTTGAAGTTATATTTTTATTAACCCTATTTCCGAGGTGGGTTTTCCACAAAGGTATTTTCTATTTTCAACCTTTTATTTTATAAGAACATTTTCAAATTGTGAGGATGCAATTTATTAAAGGAGGGAAGAATGTAACACCCCAAGCTTCCATGATACGCTTCTCTTTCAGTAATCTAGTAGCTTGCATTGTACGCAAGTTCGAGATTCTAACACCCCGCGACCAATAAAAATATCCGTTATGAATAGTAATAACTAATTTTTGAAATTATATAAATTTTATATATCAAAATGGACTTCATTTTTGTATTCGGAATATCGAAATTTTCATAATTTGATTTTTTTGTAATTTTCTGAGAACTTCCAATTTTTTATGAATAGTGAAAAATACTTAAAAACAAAATTTTTAATCAAAATAAATTATAGTGATAAATTATACTATTGAGTGGTTTTAAAGTATAATTACAATATATTTTACCATTTTATCCAATGGTGGTCATTAGAATTAATTTCACTTTGAAATTGGACATAAACAATTGTCAATCTTTTGATATATATTCTTTCTTAAAAACACGCTATTTGTTGTGACAGCGGGAATTAATTATAAAATTAATTAATGCAACATATATGTTTGTAATTTTTTAAAATAGAAATCATTTATGAGTTTGTAATATCAATTATATCTTAGGGAGAATTTTTGTCATTATTCTGAAAAACATCAATTTTTTATGAAACGTGAAACCACTAAGTGGTAGTTTAAAAACTGATTTTTCATTTAAATGAAACTTTACCACTTCTATGAATTGAATTTCAAAAATCCAACATACATGGTTGTAATTATGATGTAAAATATGGTTCAATGGAATTATAATATTTTTTTGGTGAATAGTAACTTTTATGTTTTATTAATCACGATTAAAGGTAATTAGTGAAATTTAAGGTAAAAATGATATTATAAAAATAAGAAAATACCTTTACACTTGTCCTACACCTATTGTATGAGTCATGACCGACCAATAAAATCCATGGGTAAACTTGTGGACCCCATGGAGCCACTTGGGTAAGAAAATGACATTAATAACGTTTTATTTAAAGTAAAAATAAAATCGTCACAAACATGTGTTGTTTTACTAAAACAATTATTACATGGAGATATATAAGTTAAAATTTCGACTATAAATATTCATTGGAAATATAAAACTATTAACTACATCATGGTAATTTTTTTATAATATTTAGACATTAAATTAATTACATTATTAATGACACCATGATGATGCAGTGATTATCTCATTATTTACAGATTTAAATAAAATGAAAAGATAATGTAAAATATGAGGCTTACACTTGTCAGAAAGCTATTTGATGTGTATATTTCGAACCCTTATCACCTTATACTCGAAATATGTTATTTTAGGACCTTTAAAATCCTAAAAACATTTCATAATAATGTAACATTTCATGACTTTCCAAGAGTACTCTTCCTCTTCTCTTATAAAAGGCCCCCAACTCTACCTCCAAATTAACACCATCAAAGCCATTTGGCTCATCCAAACTTGGTCCAAACACTCTATAAACTTCCCTCTCTTACTCCTAGAATCCTCACTTTGGGCAGAAGTCTTCCCAAGGAAGCCTTTGGCTGAAATCACAAAGAGTTACCCGATTTTAAGGTAATGTCTTCTCTTATTTGTTTTGTTTTATTTTTCTTCTCCAACCCCTTAAAATTATTTTATTACTTTATTTTGTAACAAAACCAGTATATAAAATATGCTAGGATGATTTTATGAAAATTATTTGATTTAAAACTACACACACCTTCATCTAATGGTTAAAGAACATATTGTTTCTGTGGGTGGCGAAATATTGCCTCACAAAACGATGATTGTTCAATCTTCTTTTAACACCTCTCATGGTGGACATTATGAGGAAAATATATTTATATATGATATATATTATGTTTTTGTTTTCTTTATGATTATTTATTTTTCATTAATGGCATACCTTTATGATTTCCATTATGGGTAAACACGATAATTTCATTTTAGGAAGTGCGGACTACTGCCCCCTCAAAGTGATTTGAATCGTTAATGCCATATGTGGGAAGTATAAAAGATGGAGTAAATGGTATTATACAGTATATTATACTGTAATTATAATACACCTTCATATAATTATGATTTCATTCCATTATATACTAAATATAAATGAAAGTAGCAGTAATGCGTACGTACGGCTTACCGTCTCCATGAACGGTGCATTTCCTTTATTAACACTAAATGTTATGTAATATTATAAATGCATGTATATACTGGATATATATGATATATATTATATCTACATCATGAATATGATTCTAAATATAATGGATATTTTACCACATGAACAACTAGTAATTACAAGAAGTTTTTTTTTTGACTCAAGTACCAAAGATCAAAAACACGACCGTTATTAACTTAAATAATTACATAATGTTCATAACATGGTAATAAGTGATATAAAAAAATAATTAAATTGAAAAAGGTTCTTAAGAAGGTAGAAATTAACTACAATTTATTATTCAGGAGATTAAAGAAAGGTCATGTCAAGTCGGACACGAGGTAAGGGATTTTCTTAACCCAATTTCCATTCTTTGGGTTAATCTCCTACTTTCAAATTATGTCATGATATTATTATGTCCAATCTTGTATTTTTACTTTATTTATGTATACTTATAGATAATACACATAATAGATCTACTTTATTTAAAAAAATGATCTTTTTAAGGGAACTTCTTAACCCAATTTCTGTTCTTTGGGTTAATCTCCCACTTTCAAATTATGTCATTATATTATTATTTCCTATATTGTATTTGTACTTTCTTTATGTGTACTTATAGTGAATACACATAATAGATCTATTTTATTTATAAAATGATCTTTGTAAGGGAAATTATTTACCCAATTTCCGTTCTTTGGGTTAATCTCCTACTTTCAAATTATATCAAGATATTATTATGTCCTATCATGTATTTGTAATTTCTTTATGTGTACTTATAGTGAATACACATAATAGATCTATTTTATTTAAAAAATGATCTTTGTAAGGGAACTTCTTAACCCAATTTCTATTCTTTGGGTTAATCTCCTACTTTCAAATTATTTCATGATATTATTGTGTCCTATCTTGTATTTGTACTTTCTTTATGTGTACATATAGAGAATACACATAATAGGTCTCCTTTATTTAAAAAAATGATCTTTGTAAGGGACTTCGTCTCATTCTCCTTTCATTGAGGAATATATTTTTTTATACACAACATTCATTTATACGGTGTATAAACCCCTTTTACTTTTACTTTTATTCAAAATCAATCTTTTTATACGAAGCGTTTTTGCTAAACGACAAAAGGAATGTTTTGTCTTGCGTATGCGGAGACAACGACATCTCTGCCGCCATGACCATTATTTGTGTTTTGGATTCCTCTACAAGCCATAACATTTTTTAAATGAAAAATAAATACCAATTTTGAATTATATTTTATTTTTGTTTTGAAAATGGTTTTGAAAGTTTTTTTATTATATCAATGTGTTTTATTGATATCTTGTGATTGAAATATGGAAATTCTATGTTTCCTTTATGCATGTTTTATGTGATATGATTATGTTTTGGTTTATGATATGTTTAAAACTATT
This sequence comes from Viscum album, assembly GCA_963277665.1. NCBI lineage: Eukaryota > Viridiplantae > Streptophyta > Magnoliopsida > Santalales > Viscaceae > Viscum > Viscum album. The sequence goes on along the minus strand of OY728137.1, from coordinate 28,467,694 downwards.
CATATGAGGAATGAATTGGACTTAATAAGTGACGAGTGGAGCCCGATATAGCTCCTCGATGCATCGGTAGGTCTCATGAGACAAACTAGTGTCTTGGCACGAGGCCTTGACAAAATCTTATTTGTAGTCTTGGCACAAGGCATTGGCTATGTGGTTATGATAGTCTGGAATTATGTATTACATCCCTATGAAAGTGGTTATTGATATTTCATGTGATTATTCAACTAGTAAAATATCCATGTGGATAAGTAAATGGCATTATTTCATTTTATTTTTGCCATATTATGCTTAAGTTCATGTTTTAAAGCCTTTTGTTTTAGTTATACATTTCCCTAAATGTTAATGTTTATTTATGAAAGATTCTCTTATATTTTTATCCTTACTGAGAATCTGAGCTCACCCTTTCCAATGTTTTAATTTTTTCAGGATGTGAAGAAGTATATTATGAATGACCTATAGGGATACTATGAGGGGATATGAAGACAAGATGTTGTTGTAGTTTTGTTTTACATTGTGATGTAATGTAAGACTTATGAATGTATCGAGTGTTTCCAAGGCTACTAAACTAATAGGTCGTTCGAGACTTTTCCTTTTGTGATCATTCCATTGTTACACAATAATGCACCGACTCTGGGTAACTGGGGTCGGGGCGTTACATTGAGATACCCAAATTGCATGGTAGAAATGATGCCCACCATGTCATCCATGCTGTAGTATGTTTTGAGGCGCTGTCCATTAACTTTAAATGCTTTCCCATCCACGTCTTCCACTTCCACCACTCCATGGCAGATGACCATAAGCACCGTGTAGGGTCCTGACCATCAAGACTTTAACTTTCTTGGAAACAATTAAATATAGGAGTTAAAAAGTAGAAACTTGTCGCCTGGATGGAAAGTCTTCTGGGAGATCATGCGGTGTTGGACCGCCTTTGTCTTCTCCTTATATAAGTATACATTCTCATAGGCCTCCCGCCTAATCTCGTCTAGTTCTGTCAGTTGAAATTTTCTCCTTTCCTCGGATGCCTTGAAATGAAAATTGAGGGCCCTGACTACCCAATATGCCTTATTCTCCATCTCCACGGGTAGGTGACAGGGTTTTTCATAAACCAATCAAAACGAGGACACGCCTAGGGGTGTCTTGAACACTGTCTGGTAAGCCCATAAAGCATCGTCCAACTTCTTGGACCAATATTTTCTTGAGGCGCATACCATCCTCTCAAGTATGTGTTCAACTCATGATTGGACACTTCCACCTAACCACTAGGTTTAGGGTGGTAGGGTGTCCCTTGATAATTCTTGACACCATACTTTTCAAGCACTTTCCTCATAAGTGTGTTATCAAAGTGAGTATCGTGACCACTGATCAACACCCGCGGTGTCCCAAACTGACTGAATATATTCTTTTTCAGAAAAGAAACAACCACCTGAGCTGTATTTTGAGTAGTTTCCACCGCTTCCACCCACTTAGATACATAATAAACACATACCAGGATGTATGTGTGCAAAACGGATGGAGGAAATGGACCCATGAAGTCGATCCCACATGCATCAAAAATTCCCACTTTGAGGATCTGGAGTTGCGGCATCTCAGCTCGACATCTGACATTCACTGTCCTCTAGAATTGATCACATCATGAAATAAAATGACGTTTATCCCTATGCATGGTCATCCAGAAGAAATAGGATTGTAAAACTTTGGCGACTGTGCGATTCGGTCCATGATGCCCTCCTATAAGAGAAGAGTGACAGAACTCTAAGACACTTTGAATTTCTTCCTCCGGGATGCAACGGAAGATGATTCCATCACCACAAGAGTAGAACGGTAGGGGGTCCTCCCAGAAATAACATTTCACATCCGACAAAAATCGCTTCTTTTGTTGAAATGAGAAGTTCGGGTGGACGACTCATGTCACTAGGTAGTTGGAAAAATCAGCAAACCATGGCCAAGGTGGGACTTCAATAGAAAATAACTACTCATAGGGAGAGTCCTCATTTATTTCCCTGTTTTCTTCCCATTCCAAGTGTGGTAAATCCATCTAGGAGAGGTGGTCAGCCACCACATTCTCACCGCCCTTCTTGTCATTAATTTCCAAGTAAAATTCCCACAAGAGAAGCAACCAACGAATGAGCTGTGGTTTAGTGTCCTTCTTGTTCAATAAATACTTCAACGCAGCATGATCCGTGTAAACCACTACTTTGGAAAGCACCAAGTAGGAGCAGAATCTGTCAAAATCAAATACGACAGCTAACATCTCTTTCTCTCTGGTGGTATAGTTCAGTTATGCTTCATTTAATGGGTGGCTAGAATAGTAGATTAGTTTAAAAATATGATCCAGCTATTGTCCCAGGACTGCTCACACAACATAATCATTTGTGTTGCACATCAACTCAAACCACTCCTACCTATTCGGAGCTATCATGATGGGTGCAGCGATCAATTTCTCCTTCAAAATTTGGAAGGCCTCGATACATTTACCCTCAAATTCAAATATTGAATCTTTAGAAAGTATATTGGTCAAAGGATGAGCAGTCCTGGAAAAATCCCAGAATATTCTTTGGTAGAAACCCACATGCCCCAAAAAGCTCCAAATTGCCTAGAATGATGTAGGAATGGGAAATTGTGAGATCACTTCTATTTTTGCCGGATCCACTTGAATTCCTTGCACCGAAATCTGATGGCCTAACACAATGCCATGTTGTACCATAAAATGGCACTTCTCCCAATTTTATGACCAAATTCGTGGGCTCACACCTCTCAAGTACCAACACCAGATTCGTCAGACAAGTAGTAAATGACTTCTCGTATACCTAGAAGTCATCCATGAAAACCTCAAAAATCTATCTACCATATTGTGGAAGATTGATAACATACACCTCTGAAAGGTGGCTGGAGCGTTGCACATCCCAAATGACATGCGGCGGTAGGTGAATGTGTCATACAGACATGTGAAGGTGCTCATTTCCTGATATTCTGGAGCAATTGGAATTTGGTTATAACCTGAATAACCATCTAAGAAGCAATATAATTCATTCCTCGCCAATCGTTCAAGCATCTGATCCATAAATTGGAGTGGTAAATGGTCTTTTATTGTTGTTTCATTTAACTTCCGATAGTCAACACATACCCTCCATCTCATGACTGTTTGGGTTGGGATGATCTTATTCTTCTCATTTGTTACCACCGTGATGCCGCCTTTCTTGGGTACCACATGGAGAGGACTCACCCACGGGATGTTGGAAATTGGGAAAATTATACCAGCATAAAGCAGTTTGATTACTTCCTTTTTGACCACTTCTTTCATTGGGTGGTTCAGTATCCTATGTGGTTGGTGGGATTCTTTTTCCCCTTCTTCCATAAGCACTTTGTGAGTACAAATAGTTGGGATTATACCCTTGATATCAGCAACTGTCCAGACGATGGCCTGCTTTTGCCACTTGAGGACTTGCAAAAGATCATCCTCTTGATCTTGTGAGAGTGATGAGTTGAGGATAACCGGCAGGGTATGTTTCTCTCCCAAATAACCATACTTCATTGAAGAAGGGAGAAGATTGAACTCGAGTTGGGGAGAATTGAGAATAGATGGTACAATAGGTTCAACCTCTGCTCTCTCTAACAAATCGAGGACAATTTCCCTTTTCCAACAGTGGTCTCCTTGTCCTTTAATCAAGATAATTTCCTCCCGGGGCTCTTCAAGGTCGTCATCCTCCATAAATTTTATTACTGTATGGATAATATTGCATATCACCATCTTTTAGGCTGAAATGCTCCGCCATTGTTGTCATATCACAAAAATCTTCATGCTCCATTAGTGAAACTTTCTTGAACGCCTTTAATACATTATTGGATACATTTTCATCACCAACAATGAAGATTAATTCTCCTTGGTGGAAATCAATTAAAACCTTCCTGATAGTGAGAGAAGGTCTTCCCCGAATTAAGGAATCCTTTGGGCCTTCTTCCATATCCAAGATGATAAAATCGGCCGGTAGAATCAACTTCCCCACTTTGACCAACACATCTTCCAACAACCCCTTGGGGTATTTAATAGAACGATCAGAAAGTTGATGTGCCACTCAGTTTGGCTTTAGATCGATCAATCCTAACTTCTTAAATACCACAAAAGGGAATTATATTGACACTTGAACCCAAATCGCAAAGATCTTTTCCAAACTCACAAGGCGCGATAGTAAAAGGGATAGTGAAACTTCCCGGGTCTTGGAGCTTTGGAGGAAGAGTATGTTATACCACAGCCGAACATTCCTTAGTAAGGGGAATGGTTCCCAAATCCTCCATTTTAATTCTGTTGGACATAATTTTTTTCATAAACATCGCATAAGTGGGCATTTGACTTAAGGCCTCGAAAAAGGTAATACTAATGTGGAGTTTCTGAAAGATCTCCCTGAATTTAGTGAACAACTGGTCCGACTTCCTTTTCTTCATTCTTGCTGGGAATGGAAAGTGTGGTTCGTATGCTTTGATCTCATCTTTACCCTTACCATGTGGTATTGTTGGTTCTTCATCCTTCTCATGTCTTGAGGAATATTCCTTAGCTGCAACTAATCTACTTGAGGATGTGGACTGCTTTGATATTGGGTCGCCCTAAGTCATAGTGACATGTGGCATCAGCTCCTTCACGCTGCCTAGAGTAACAACATTTTCCTCCTCTCATGGATTTTTCTCTGTGTTTCCCGATAGTATATCGGGTGGTCTATGGGATAGATGATTGGCAAGATGCCCTATCTGGTTCTCGAGGCTTCAGATTGACGCCTCATGGTTTTGAAATCCCGTCTTAGTGGTTGTTATGAATTTGTAAATCATTTCCTCCAACCATGTGGGAGGTTTCTACTGAGCATGTTGAGTGACTTGTAGGGGGGTTGGCTGTCTAAATGGTTGGGATGGATGGGGGTTTTGATACCCTTTTTTTGGATATGTGCCCTGCTAGAATTGGTTACTCTGCTGCTACCTCGGGTACTGATTTTGAAACTGCTCTTTCCCATAACTAGGTGGTCTTTTCGGTCGGGGCTGAGGATTTTGTTGTTGCTTCCCCCAGACCTGATTTTGATGTTCCTGCCACCCCTGGTTCTGATATTGAGGATATCTATTTGTTCCTCTATTCTGAGCAACAAAATTCACCTCACTGGTTGAGGCTACTACATTGGCACCCGGGCACTCGCCCATTGCATGGTTGTCCCCACAATCACAACATGCTGGTGGACTGATAGCTTGAACATGAGATGGATGCTTTAGATTCAAAGCATCAATCTTCTTTGAGACGTCATCAAGTTAATCCCCAAGCATGGTGGTGACATCAATATTGTGCATGCCCCTTTTCTGAGTACCTCTTTCTGAATTCCACTAAAAGCTATTAGCTGACTTATCTTCTAACAATTCAAACAACTCATCAGGAGACTTTCTCATAATTGTCCATCCAGTCACTTCGTCAACCACAAACTCTATGTTCATTGTGAGACCACCATAAAAAGTATGGACTTGCATCCATAATGGCAGTCTGTGGTGTGTACACTTCTATAGAATCTCCTAAAATCGTTCCCACAACTCATACAAAGATTCTGAGTCATGCTACTTGAAGTTATGAATTTTGTTTCATAACGTGATTGTCTTCGATGGAGGGAAATATTTGGATAGGAAGGCCTGATCCAATGCCTCCCATGTTAGAATGGATCTTTTAGGAAATCCCTTAATCCAATCCTTTGCCTTGTCCCTTAAGGAGAAGGGAAACAACCTTAGGCGGATAGAATCTTCTCAAACGCCGTGATATGGGATAGTATCACAAATCTCCAAAAAGTTAGAGAGGTGAGCATTGGGGTATTCACTCGGTAAACCACCGAATTGAACAATATTCTGAATTAACTACATGATGGCCGACTAAATTTCAAAATGTTTGGCCTGCACTGGTGGCCTGACTGTTCCTATATCCGCTCCCTGAATGGAGGGTATCCCATATTCCATAAGAGCCTGGCACTACATTACTAGTTCAAGAGTTTTTTGAGGGAAATATTGTTGTTCACCTTGAAGATAATAGGCTCGTTGGTTCTGAGGTAAAAAGGGAGGTTGGTCCTATTGAAAGTATTGTCTCTGTTGTGGCTACCCGAGTCCCGGCACGAATTGAGATGGTGGTAGCTATTGGTTCCTTGGCATATACTCCACATAAACCCCCAGTGGATTCAAATTCTTCTCTTCATCACCTCCCCTTGGTGGATTCCCTTCGATAACAAACGGCTACCCAATGGCATGGACAGTCCCCTGTTCTTCCTCCTGATGCGCCAAGGGATCATCTGCGTTGTGATCACACATAAGTGCACGACGTCTCCTAGACAACGTTCTTTCGATTTCGGGGTCAATCTGTTGTAATTTTGATGACTCGACAATCTGGGAATGAGTGACATGGCCACTCATATACTATAGGCCTGCACACACAGACAAAACACCCATCGTAAAAGGGAAACAATGTTGTAAAACAGAAATAAGATAAAGAAAATAATTTTTAGCAAATTTTTCAATTTTTATTTTCACTAAATAACTCCAATTCAATTAAAAAAACAACCATGTTAAACTTACTTTCCCTGGAAACGATGCCAAAATTTTACTCGTCATTTGAGTTTGTCTTCTTTCTCAGCCAAATTAAATTCCCTTAGACTAGCATAGTAGGCAAGTACGAGATCGGTCCAAAGGGAAGCGAAGTTGGTGTTTATGTTTAATGAATCGGAGTTATTCAGTGAAGATTCTCAATTTAAATAGGTTTGGTTGGTGGTTCATGATTCATATATTAAAAACAATGACTTGTTACTAAAACATATCTAATTCACTATTGATTACATTAAAACTGAAATTGTTTAGAACCAAATTTTACCGAATGATGATAAAAATGTGATAGGGCAGGATATTCCTGTGGGACTAGAACCTTAATCCCTACCATGTTGTATTGCTCATAATAACACAAATTTCTGGGTTTCATATGTGCCGGAACATCCTTAGTCCTGCAAGTTCAGATCAAGTCGGTAGAAATCAATTCCTTGGTCCGACAATTGATTTCTACTAACTTTTTCGTTAAGAGACACCCTCTAGAAACGACAATAATATCCAATTTTCATGGATATTCCTATCGTATTTCTCCCAACGATCCCTAGAAAATCCATTGTTGTTTTGACATGGAGGTTTCTAGTGAAATGGAAAATAGAAATGTTGGATGAATTAGATGAGAGGTTACGAAGAAATACAATGATAAGGGGAAGGATTCTAGCGAACCCACATTTCTCCCAGCCCCAACACAAAACAGGGGGTTTATCTACTAATAATAAAAGAGGTAGAAAACTTAATATTCAACTTAAATGAGTTCATTACTATAAAACTGAACAAGAAATAGAAGAATAAATCATACATGAACATAAAACAAGTTTCCAGCACTCAAACTCTCTTCTTCCTTCCCCAAAAAAATCCCCTCCTCCTGGACAAAATCCTCCTTCTTCCCTTAAGTCTCCAGGGTCTTCTAGGTCAAAAAGTACCTTTTTCAAGTTGTCTAAAGTTAATTTTCAAAGGAAAACCTGAGTTAAGGAGTTGGTGGAAAGGGGGAAAGCAAAAAAGCAAAAGCTGAAGTGGGGTGCACGGTTTAGGCGCATGGTTTGTTAAACCATGCGCAAACTGTGTGGAGGCTACTGCATTGGATTCATCAGCTGCACCAGTTGGGCATACGGTATGGAAAACCATGCACAAACCGTGTTGTAGCTACTATCCAGAATTGTTTGAGCTACACAGTTTAGTCTACAAGGCCCGTACCATTTGCAAATCGTGTGGACATTGTGCAGACCTTCAATAAGGGTAATCTCCTCCGACACAGTTTTATCACGGTTTGGGCAAACAATGCGGCAACCATGTGGGTATTCTTGGCCATTGAAATTACTTTTTTCTCCATTATTCATGTCAAATGTTTTATCCGAAAATTTCCTATTTGGCATCATTAGAGGGAAAAGGGTCCTTACGCCCCCAATTCCCTTCTGAATCTCCAAACATCAAAGATTCCATTCTTTATCCTTTAATGACTGAAGAACCTATGAAGATAAATTCTCTTTGTGAAAATCAAATAAAAACTATCCACAAAACCAATTTATAGATGTTAATCCAGGTGTAAATGCCTTATGCCTAGCAGTGCATTAGCTGACTGACTTCAACATGCTTAGGAGGAAGACTACATTGAAGTAGTTCTGAATTCAACCTCGATAATTATTTCATCTATTCCTCTTATTGTGAAAATCATTTCTCTAGTGAGAGAGATTATCCTTCTGCAGTGGAAAGGTATGTAACCATATTCTTCCCTTTTCCATTGTTGGATGCCTTTCAGAGAGAGGGAAGTTGGTTATTTGAAGGAATACCCAGATTTTGGGTAAGCCTTTGATTTCATGAATGCACACCTTCATCATTTATGTATGTGTCTATAACTTCTTGAGCATGAATGTCTTCATATGATACCTCTGAGTGAGCCTTATCTAGGGAATTATCAACAACGTCATTCACAAAATTAATTGATGCATGACGCATTGCATCATTTTTTTCAGAATTTCAGTGATATTGTCTTCTTCCATGTCATTTTTTAGACACTACCTTTCGCTGATTTGATCCCTCAGGAAATTCTTGATGAACTGTAATTTAAAGGTTATCTCATGATAACAAGGATCTGTGTTCCTCTTTGGGATTCTTCCCTAATCGAGAGAAGACTGAATTTTTCTAAGGAAGAGATTGAGGATTTGAAAAAGTCCCCAGTCTGGTGGGATGGGGATGTTCCTGTTGTTCTTGCTTAACTCCTCGAATCCTATTTGTTGATTCAGAGGGTTGAGTTAAAAGATTCACCAGTCTAGCAAGATAGGGTGGTTCTTGAGTTTCTATATCTGAGACCTTCTTAAAATCCCTCCTGATCTTACTGAATTTAGTCCAGAAATTGGTTGGATGCATTAACATGCATCCACACTTATCACCTAGTTCAGAATACCGTAGGATGATTTCTAACACTTATGTCACTTGATGATGTGCGCACCCTAAACGAGAAGTCTATTCAATATTCTTGTTTTCTTCATGCAGGAGTAATTTGAAAACTTGTTCTCTATATGCTTGATTTTGAGAGGAACTAGTTGAGGCATGTTATTGGGTGAGCCTTTGATTACAAACAAAGCCAATTAGTTGTGGTCGGCCATGGAAAATAACATTTGATGAGACAATTTTCAACGGGCTTTTTTGACAGGAGGGTATAGTGAAATGTAGTACTACATGGACACCCCATCCCCTGATATGAATACCAGATAAGGCATTGGAAATTAGCTGGAACGATCTTCTTAGTGCGCCAAGGCATGAACATTGAAGGGATCTTTGCTTATTTTCAGCCTTCAGATATTAAGAAACTGAGAGAGATTCCAAATTAATTTGGCGTTGTAACCCTTATATTATCTTGACATGATTTTCATATTCATCATAAGATATTATTTTATTTTTCAATTGATGAAGAGTTTTCTATATGTTGAGACGAATATCATGAATTCCATCTTCCATCAACATCTCTGGGATGTCATAGAGAGAGTTAGCCAAAGGACAAAACATAACTAACACTTCACCATTCTCTAGTTGTTTTCTCATATTCAGTACTTCCTATTTATCATTCAATGATGATTATTCTACCGGATTAGACCAATGTTGGTGGTTCCATGTTGCATCATCAGATTAAACAAGATCGGTAGAGAATTCACTGATCAAACTAGAAGATTCATGACTCATTGGTGGTTCAGAGAATGACCTACACCCATTGCTATCTTCTGAATGAGAAAGAATTTCACCAGCTAGTGGTAAAGCATCAGACATGACTGACTTCACATTTTCAAGTTACACAAGATAAGAGAGATTTCTCAACAGTACGTTGTCTATTGGAGAATTTTCCAGGAAATGTGAATTACTACTGCAGAGAGGACTTTCGTAGATAAATTCATCATCTTTGGGAGGACCACCATGGTGGGTTACATCAAAAGATGAAACATTTTTCTCATTGGTCTTCTGACCACATAGCGGGTTCCTGTGGCTCTCATCTGAAGATGATACTTTAAGATCGACTAAACTTTCATGAAGAAATCCTTCATGAGGAAGTGTCTGATGCAGACCTTTAGAATTAATGTTCTCACTATTGGGAACTGAAAGAGTAGAATCCTGAGTTGCAATAGATAATTGTCTGAGTGCATCAAGAACTCCAACATCGATCAAGGCCTTGTTACAGATTGGCTCTTGATTTATTGACTGTGATTGATGGGTCTTTTTCTTAGACGCCTTCTTACTCACTTAAGGAACCACTTGTTGATGGTAGTGGTCATTATGGGCAGTTGTATGTGTCTACTCAGGCGAAATGATCAGGTTAGGCTGATTATCTCAAATCAAATCAGGTGTATGAGCCTAACTTGGTTGCCCGTATGATATGGGGAGTATTCCCCCACAACCCTCATGGACTAGAAAAGTGGTGTGTGTCTGTTCTAGAGTGAACTGTTGATGTGTCACTCCACTGGTAGGTATAAATTTTCATTTCTTTCCCTGTGATGATACTGAAGATGTTATAATACTTTGGAAGGCATCCAGAATATGAACAGGGACTTGATTCTTCACTTTCACCATTGTTAGAATATGCTTGGTGACTTCAGCTACCAGAACTTGGATATACATCAATTCCGTGCTTGGAGTAGTTGTGTGTTCCCACTCCTGCCCTCCTTTTCCTATTAGTAAATTCTAATAGTACTCAAGTGTGGGGGCAGAGAGTTGAGTCTGCCTCCTGTTTGTCGTCGTAGCTTTCTAACTGACTACCTTGAATGTTACCAAATGAGACTGCTGGTAGGCTTGATCAATACTGGTAGTTGTATGTGCCTACTGATTGCACTCTGCCGAACATGTTTGACGATCTTTCTTCAATACTAACAGATGAGGCTGCTGGAAGGATTGATGAGTGTAAACAGGTGTATGTGCTTGTTTACCAATTGTCAACACATTGGGTTGGCGGGCTTCATCATATGTAGTCAGACGAGCATGCTGACTAGCTGATGAATTATAAACATATGTGTATTCCTGTCTATAGTACTCTGCCGGAATTGTCTGGCGGGATTGGCGTGTTGCTGCCTGATGAGTCAGCTGTGCAATGGAATTAAAAAGGATGGGTGTGTGTGCCCGCTCGTTGCTTGCAACCAAGTTAGGTTGGTGGACTTCTCTGGAAATGGTAGAGATAAGAACTTGATCACTGTTAACCAGTTGTCACCTCTAGTGGTTTGTCTTCCCTACCCGGGTTCGAGGAACCTGAGGCGAATGCCTAGAGACGACACCCTCATCATGTTGAGGGCGCACTGCCGCATGAGTCTGGTGGCGATTATTGATGGGATCCCTCAAGAAGGAATCATGTTTCATTGAATTAAGTCCCTGAGGGACCTTCTCATTCACCTCTATAGAATATGTGAGGGACTGGTGATTGTGTTCTGGGTATAACGACCTGAAAAGGTTGGAACCACCAGCTTCATGATCGCTGGTCGTCACTGCCCGGATGACCAGGGTGAATTATTGACTTGGAGGGCTTGTCTAGCGGCCTCCAGAGTCGGAATAGTACTATTTTGATGGTATTCCTTAACCAGCGCATTTGATACCTAGTGTTGAAGATGTTTATTAGGTGATGTCATCCTCAGAGCGGACGATGATCCTACTGGAGTAGCAGTAGAGGCATTCAAAGCAGAGGTATTCATAGTTGTGAACATAAGAGAATCCATTTCTGTAATGCAGAAGATCTTGGAAAAGAGTTCATGTTTTATATATCAAACATAATCAAGATAAGTTAGGTTGTTACATCTTTTTGATTAGCACAAATGTTATTGATTGTTCTGTTGGCCCTATCATTGAGTTTAAATAGGGGCCTAAAAAAATAAGTAAACCATCATTTTAACTTCGTTAAGGATTCACGTCATGTTCCCCATTTATTGTTTCCTATGGAAATGGGGATGACCTCATTGATTTATGTTTCAAAGATTCCAAGCGGTTTCTAATGGGTTTGTTCGTAGAACCGGAAACATCCAATGATTCTATATCCATTTGGACCTACATTCAAATAGTAGGTACTTAATAATTATGAATTGATGAGGCTTAAGAATTTTCATTGGTTGGATGGGAGGTCAGACTCATCACACCCTTTTGGGGGGAATTATTGTCTACTCCGAGACTCTCTTTATAGATTTAAGTTATGTTCGTGAATCCTTATTAGATTACCAAGTATGAAAATGAGCTTTCCTTTAGATCTAACAATCAACGATTAATATGAATGAGATTTAGAGAATCTTTTATATTTATTCTAGGTTATTCATCATTAGATAATCATCTGCATTTGTTAGAGGTTCATAGTCAATGGTATCTTTCGACACATTATATAGAAATCTCTTGGTCATTATGATAACCATACTAGTTTTAAAGCCACTCAGCTGGGCACTTGAAGTTTATTGTCACTCAGAAGGACATAGATTATTTTGGAGTTGGGATCGTACCCGCAGATGGGCTACCTACGTATCCTTTTTTTTAGAAAAGAAATCAGAACCCACATAGTTTGAGTAAAAAAATATGAGGTTTATTCATGATTGATGGCTCTAAGAAATATGTCATAATTACTTTTACACTCAAAGCTCATGTGAGTGATGCTCGGTGTGAGAAACAAGAGGTATTGGTAAAACTAGGAAATTGTGCCATGAAAGATGCTATTATAAGAAATGATGTGGGGCTTATTTATGTATGACTACCCAGATAGATGAAGATTAGGATTTAATTCTGGGATGAAACCCGGTAACAAGGTCCATAAAGGTATATGTGCTTTTTTGGATATTGGGATACTTGACATAGGAATTAATCCTGAGAAGGGTGCCCAAATTAGAAAGGACTTATGATTGGGTTTTACTTCTAAGAAATAATCCCAAAATCAAAAGTAAATTACGACTGGTTAAGAGAAATTATGACTGGGGATTACTCTTACAGAAGAGGCCCAAGTTAAAGGGAATTATGACTGGGGCTTACTCATGAAAAGGAAGCCTAGGATAAAGGAATTTGGATTTTGGGAACTTGGGGCTTACTCCTAAGGAGAATTCCCATATTAAAAATAATTATTGTTGGGGCATAATCCTGAGGAGGATGCCCAAAATTAAGGAAATTTGAAGACTGGGGCTTACTCATGAAAAAGAGGCCCAGGTTAGGGGACATGAAGACTGGGGCTTACTCTATAAAAGCAGGCCCAGGTTAGGGGACTTGGGGCTTACTCCTAAGGAGTATGCTCATATATGGGATTTTGAGATTGGGACTTACTCCTGAGAAGGAGGCCCATGTTAAGTAGACTTGAGACTTAGGGATTATCCCTATGAAGGAGGCCTAAGTTAATGAAATTTATGACTGGGGCTTACTCCTGAAAAGGAGGCCCATGTTATAGAACTTATCATCTTAAAGGATGAGGTTGAATGAACGAAATCTCTCACCTTAGTGATATAAAGATATATAAATCACTATGTTTTGAGGGATGTTCCACAGAATTTATTTCAGATAATGAATCCAACAATGGAACCATGCCATAAATGGTTTTGAAGATCGTTATGAATGCCAAATCTTGAAGAGGAGAGGGGGATTTGAAGAAAGCAAGTGAATAGGCATGAGGGGAACCCAAAAAGAGAGATGTGCGCAAGTCCTGCGTGGGCGCACAAGTCTTGGTCGCACAAGTATACTTGCGTGACACATGGGTACTTGTGCGACGGTCAACCCTTAGGGTAATACATGGGCGAGACTTGGCTCAATCCCTTAATATTATCCCTAAAGGCTTCCAAATGAGTGGCGTGCAAGTTTTATTGAAGGAATAATGTGGCGCACAAGTGTGGAAATTTCCCTTAAGGGCTGACCACATAGGTGCACAAGTGTTGATGAGTTTTAACACTTAGGCCTTGTTTCCCCTGTTTAGAGCTTCCGTTCTAGGTAATAAATTACATTAGAAGTGTTCGAAAGACTTCCAAAAGAGACTAGGGTGCAGGGAGCTCGAATCTATGTTTTGGAATTTTTCCTTCTTTGAAATGGGGGGACCACAAGTGGTATTTATAGGCTACTGAAGACCCTGGGAGAGAATTAAATAGGGCGCACAAGTCACTTGTGTGACTTCCATGCAGCACACAAGTATACTTGCACGACCATGATGAAACTTGCGCGACCCAAGTGGGAGTAAATCCCTCTTCATGCCTTTGTCGATTTTTGATGTTTCATCAAAGGATGAATCACTTCAGATTAAGGTATTTCTGTTTTTCTGTCGTTAAACTTTGTGACAGAAAGGAGAATCAACAGACATGTACAGATTTATCCTCTATCAATCGTTTAGATATTTATTTTCATGTCTATTGATTAATTTGTAACAAATTTTTTTTAAAAGAACTTTTTAAAGAACTTTTTTTCAAAACATTTCAAATTTTCTTCTATATGTTTTCATGGAAAATGGTTTTCAAAATGTTTTCAAGCACTATTTATAAGTTTTCAATATTTTTTGAATGAAAATGGTTTCCATAACGTTTTCTATTTTGAAGAATGGTCTTAAAATAAGAAATGATATTTTACTTAATAATTGACTTAAAAATATCCATCTATGTTATTTTCCTTCTATAATGACATTTGTTGATGTTTCTCTTGACCTTCTAGGAAATAATCACACGGTTTAATTAATATTATTTCTTGAATGGTTTATGTTTTGATGGTGTTATTCTTATGAAGTGTGTTAGTATTTCATATGTTATATTCTTTTCAAACCCACATCTTTTCATGGGTTATTCATTGATTAAATTATTAAGATACCTATCTATTCTTTCATAGGGTATGATGTGATGAAATGTTAATGATACCCATTTCATTTCATGGGTTGTGAATTAAAATTTATAGAACCCATAAATATTTTTGGGTCATGGTATGATGAATGTTTTATTATCATGTATAACATATTTGAATGTTTTTATTCTGAGATGGGGGGCCCTATTTCTCCCTCCAATGCATTTGGTAATGATTGATGGATTATGAGTATAAATATCATGCGTGAACTTGATTACTTGTTAATAATGTTATTTGTTGAATTAGTTTCATGTATATGTGTTTTTTCGTGAACTTGATTACATATTCACAATTTTATGAGGAATCTTTATTACGTGTTTATAGTGTTATGAATGGTCAAGGTAGAATGTCCATAATTTTATACCTGAACCTAATTATATGTTCACAATGTTATGAATTAACCTAATTACTTTCTCAAAATGTTATTCATAGACCAAGTTTCTAGTCCATAATTTTATTTGGGAACATGATTACATGTTCAATATGTTATTCATGGACCTGGTTTCATGTACATAAGTTTATGCGGGGGCCTGATTTCATGTCCTTAATTTAATGAGTGAGCCTATTTCTAGTTAAATATGTTCACTACATTATAAAAAAATGTATATGCCACATATTATATGTATTAATAATATTTTACAATTTAATGTCGTATTATTTTAATCCTCTTATTATCTATGTATTGTTCAATTCTATTCATTTTTATAACCCCTAATATGCAGGGTATGATCTTCAAAATTTGTGATCAAGTTACATACCCTATGATTCACGTTAGTATTATGCATTTCATTTATTTTCCCTTATTTATCATTAGATCTCACTCCTTTCTTATGTTTTATTTTCCCTAGGGGATGAATAATGGTTTTAGTATTATGTACTAAAAGTGGAAATAATTATAGGAGATGTTGAAAATATTTCAAAAGGATATTGGAATTTAGTTCCATGTTTCCATTAACAATAAACTATCGTTGTCCTTGTCCATGTTGTTTTTTAATTTAATGATTATTAATATAAAATTATTTAATATTTATATATGTTAATAGTTGGTCTCTATTTGTTTTCTTGATATTGACTTAATTATATATTAACGTTTTATGATATTCCAAGAGTACCCACCCATATCTTATAAAAGGGAAGCTCTCAATTATCTTATTAACATCAAATTGAGCCTTATATCTCCAAAACATTTATTGTATTATATTTTCCACTTTTCTATGAACTTTCTATATGTCATTTTATTTTAAAAAAACCAACTCTTCGGTCTGTAATGTGGGATCTGAAGGAGTTCTTTCTGTGAAGATGTAATCAAATTAACCAATCAATTTATTTTAAAATCCTCATTAACTCATATAAATATAGTTTATATTTTATAATATAATAAATTAAATATAATTAATATGATGTATTTTTATTATTATTATTATTAAAACACCATTATACATCCTCTTTTCAACTAAATGAGAAGTGAATGTATCACTTGTGCATGCGTATAGATTACCGTCTTCATTTAAGGATAAATAAATTTCACCTAATAATATTTTGTGGATGGGTTTTATTTTTATATATTATATTAATTAAATAATTAAACTTCTTTATTTTTAATATTATATATACCTTCTTACATTCCAAACCATTGGAAAATGATGACATTATTCCTATATACATGTGGTCGACCACCGACAAAAAGAAATGTGTTTCATTTTTCATTTCCATTTTACTTGGATGGTAATAAGTATCGATTTAATTAATATATATTTTATATATATAACAAGATAATTATTTTATATAGGTGAATTATTATTTACATTTCTTTCATTCCATCTGTAACATTCTGTAACCTATTGTTATTTACCTATTGACCCACTTTTAACCATTCTTTTGTGGGGTCTTGATTTGTGGTCATTTTAAGAGTTTTAAGATAATTTTTTAATCCCTTTGTGTTGATCATTGTTTGTACCTAGCTATGGAAAACCATTTAGTATAGCCGAGTAAACCATCTATTTTGTGTTGATCCATTGGTAGGAGGTGCTCGGATTTTCCTAATTACGAGGTCACTCATTGTAAATCATGCACTCTCGGACATTGGAGGTTTTTAGGTTATTACATGGTTATTAAAACAATTTTTATAAAATATGTCCCATAAATATAAGGCCTTTGGAGGCACATGGTTGAGGAGCATGGAGACTTCCAACTGTGCGACCTCTCCAGAAAACTATGCATGTAAGTTTTTTATGCACCGAATTGTTGATTAAAAATTCACATGTTCCTAGTTTATCCACTAATGAACTTGTAATCTCATATTATCTCAATAAAATAATTCCCAAGTGTAATATAGTATTCTCTCATTCTAATATAGTAATATCTACTTCATTATTGATGGATCGTCTTTAGGAATGTTGTTTTTTTTTGTTCCATTTTTTCATTTTCTTATTTGATCTTCATCGGATCGGTTCTCCCCACATATTTTGGAATATAAAGGGGATGTGCATTTTAGATCTAGTAGTGTTTTATCGTGTATTAATGTGTTTCTCAAATATCTCATATCATAAAGAACCAATCTACCCTTCAATAGTCTCTCTTGTTGAGGGGGAATTATCATACCTCTATACATGAGGTATGTGTTTCTCTACAATGGGTTAATTATGTTAATTAACTATAATTAACATTAAAATTCAATAATATTTTTCATTAAATTTAACTAATTTGGGTTTACAAATTATTTCTTGTAAATATACATTTTTTAAATGGGTGTTTCTTTAAAAATGGAAATTTTCAGACTAGTTGTTTCATTAAATGCTCATTGGTGTTTTTATTTTGGAAATGGCTTTCAAAACACCAAAGTAGATTGTAATAGCTTTGAAAATGTTTTAAAAAATATATTCTTAGTTTTGAAATAGATTTTTACAAAATTAGCACATTTGGAACCTTGGGTACATCCTAAAAGGGACATAAGTGATCCTACTGTGTGTGGCACCGCTAGGTGTTAACATTTTGGATATCAATAGACTATGGTAGGATTCATTATTGGTTAGTAACAAAATATTCTTGGTTTAGGTTTATTTTTGGTCGGGTACATATTACAATAGGCTTGATCACAATAAAATGTTATTTTTTATATATGTTTTATTTATGATATGATTGATTATATCAGAGACTCTTTGTCACATGCTTTATTATGAGGTTGTGTCAGAAGGCTTCACATGATGTATTATTTCATGGATATTTGTTTATTCATACATTATGGTTTATGGATATGAATTCTGGTTTTATCACATATTCTTTTAATATTCAATGATTTTTGAAAATGAAAGGATTTTCTGAAAACCAAATTAAATGATTTACAACATGGATTGGATTTTTGAGAATTATTTGTAACACTATTTTGTTTTAAACTATAGAACTATATAATTCTAGTTTTTAGACCTTATATAGTGTCAATGGTGGTATCCTACTAGTATTTGTACTAATACCATAGTTTTTTTGGGTGGTTGAAGATACTGTATTACGAGATACAGGTAAAGGTAAGGAAATATTTTTTCATGTTGTATTCTCTTCTCCAATTTTCCATCGTCGATGGGTATTTTAGATGATATAGTTAGTAACATGGATATTTGTTGGTCTAGAATCTTCAAACTCTCCTGTTTGGAAAGATTGGATTAGATTGTATTGTTTTTTGTATGTTTTTCTTCCAATCTGAAGTATGTTTGTATTAATTTTTTTGGTTATATTCATGGCATGTTTTTGTTAACATTTTATGACTAACCATGTGACATCTGACATGGGTGGATTGTTTGGTTGACCCAGGGTGGTTCATTATAATTTAGTATTAGAGACTCACCCAGGTTAAAGTGTTTTAACACTACTTACGTTTGATTCTATGTCTTTGGTATATAGGAATTAGGACTACTGAATTTCCGGTTACAAGTGTGAGAGGGTTCCTAATCATATAACTTCTATATCTAAAATCTAGTTACCATGGGTGGTAATAATTTTTTTTACCAAGTTTGAAAGTTGTTGTTGGGGGTCATTTTAATGGACAGATTGGGAAGTTTATTAGAATTAAAATATTTCTTCTTAAAGTGTTGTCTTTCATTCATAGAATTTATAATCTCTTTAAATTATTGATTTTTTTAATCATGGATGTCAGTTAATGAAGTTGGTTATAAGAATTTTTAATTTGATTTAATGATGATTTACCATTTTTTTACACTGAAAAGATAATTCCTCCTGTAATAGAACTAAAAAATTTGAGAAGGGATGTTGCAATTTCATATCATTAAGTGAATCCTCTTGTAAAATCTTCTCTTTTTGGAACAATTATCCATAAAATTTAGACTATGGGCCATGTGTGTTTTGGGAACCCGAGATGTGTGGAAGATCATGGATTTGAATTTAGAAGGAAATATCCCCCCATATTCTATGGTAATAAGGGACCCATAGATTCAATGTAGCTTGTTGATAGGATGGATATGACCTTTAAAATGTGTAACAATAAAAAATAATCTATGGTTGTTTTCACCATGTATATGCTCAATGGACCTAGAATGAGATGGTTAGACACTATTGTGCAATACAAGTTGCTAAATGAACTTACCTAGAAATATTCCAAGATGATCATTAATCAACAGTTTTATTCTAAGACAATACCTTTAGTGAATACCTAAGAGTTTCCATCCTTTGAGAAAGGTGAGAATACCATTCTATATTATTTAACCCATTTTAAAAAGTTGTTGCATTAGACACCTGGGAAAGTCACTAATGAGTACCTCATGTTTTAGAGGTGTGAGTTGAGACTGAGTCTTAATATTTAGTTGATGTAGATTCTCATATATATTTCAACAATTGTGGTGGTATTTGAAAAATAATCTTTTCATGAGTCATAAAAAGTTGGAATGGTAGGCTTGGGGGATCATCAGTTGGTGCTATTTATATTCCAGGTGTATTTTCATGCCCAAGAAGAAAGCACAGTGGTGGTAAGTGAAATTATTTATTGATTTCAATGGCTTCAACAATATAGAAGTAGGACATTTTCAATTAGTGTTTAAGGCCTATTAATACACACCTAAATATGAGGAGGATCCTAAAACATTTCATCCCTATAAAAAATATGGTTATTTAAATAGTTTTTGGGAAAGGATATCTCAGTATGATAAGGATGGATCCAATCATGCCAAGGATAGAAGGCTTATACTTATTCTTTAATGGGTGGCATGTTTAATCATTAGACTAAGTGGGATTTTCATATGGCTAAGACTAGATGGATTTATGAAATAAACTATGATCCATAGGAATATAAAGTAGGTCTATCTATTATTATAGTTACAATGTTTGTTTCATCTTACATGGTATTTTCTTTATTTGATATAATTTATGCTCATTCATTTATATTTTTAACATTTATTGATGAGTTGAAAATATGACAGAATCTTTTAATGTACTTTTTTTATCTTTCCACACATTTTGAAAATATGTAGAAACAATATTTTATGTGTCCCTCTTGTCGGTGATGATGGAAGAAAATGAAGTCATGTGATAATTTTTCGATCTATATATTGAAATATTCATCCTAATACATGGAATGTATTGGATGATTTTTGTTATAGTCCACATAGACTATTATAATCATTAGATTCAGTTTTTATCTTTCAATAAGTTCACTCATGTTTTTATGCTGAATGGGACTCTCTATCAGGAAGGGAAAGGCGTGTTGTTCCTTAAGGTTGGGTAATCTCATTATATTTTTTCATAGATATTTATAGATGAATTTTACCCTAGTTTTGAAATACTACTCCATACATTGTTGGGTGAGTTCCAATAGATCATTCCATATGATATTTTTAGTAAACCACTATAAATAATATTCTATTATACTTTTGATCTACACCTTGGTAAGATGCACGTTTCTATGGTATCTTATAAAAAGGAACGTACTATGTCTTTAGAATATATGTTTTGTCCTTATGGACCGATAGGATACGAGTTTTATTTATCCTAACATATCAATATGGGATTTTCCTAT
Organism: Viscum album; assembly: GCA_963277665.1. NCBI lineage: Eukaryota > Viridiplantae > Streptophyta > Magnoliopsida > Santalales > Viscaceae > Viscum > Viscum album. The sequence goes on along the minus strand of OY728137.1, from coordinate 28,446,774 downwards.
CTTATTTCCTATAAAGTCTGATAGGAGTCTGAAACATTGAATGGATTATCTGAAGTTGAATCGGGTGATAGTTAACAATAACTATCTTTTTTTAAGGAATAAGGATCTTTGTTACCATCTTATGGTATCATTTTGGTTTTTGAAGACAAGCCTTTTGTCTGGGTACCAGCACATGAGAGTCTGAAAAGAGGACATACCTAAGACAACCTTTAGAATTATGTATGGTCATTTCGAGTTCCTAACAATGTCATTCGGCCTCATAAATGATCTAATAATATTTTTGGGTTTGATGAACTAAATTTTTGACTAGTTCTTAGAAACTTTTTATGTTGTGTTCATAGATAACATATTGTTGTACTCAATGTCAAGGGAAGAGCATATAGACCATTTGGAAAATTGATGTGTATTGGATTGAATTTAAAAATATATTATAAATTGTGATCATGTTTTTGAAATATATTTTGATAGAAATAACATGGTGGGAACATTGGGTTCATCAAGTAAGGGACATAGGTTACCCTAATGTGTGTGAGCCTACTAGGGGTTCAGTTGTTTGATAAGAATGAACTATGATAGGACTTGATATTAGTTGGTACCAAAATATGCCTAGTCTTGTCCTGTTTTATGTCTAGTATGTATTCCCATTTTCATTGGACCAATACAATGTGATTTTTCAAATATGGTTTAATTACTTAATGGTGAATTATTCCAGGAATTGTTACACACCTATTTAATTATGAGGTTGTATCACATGCCCTCACATTATATATTATTTTATGTATATGTTTTTACTTTCTTAGCATATGGTGTATGAATAAGCATTTGTATTCTATCACATATAATTTTCATAATCCTTTATTTGTGAATATGGAATGATTTTATGAAAACCAAAGAAAATGTTTTACAAAATTTATTTAATTAATGAAAATTATTTTTAAAAAAATATTTCTTTCAAACATGAAGTGATTCATTATTGTTATTATCCATTGTATTGGATTTATAGTGGTATCATTTTGGGAATTGTGCCCACAACCAAATTTTGTATTTTGGAGGTTGTAGAAGTTGTAGTATAAGATCCAAGTAAATGTAAGTTCATATTGTAGCATATCAGTTTATGTTTTCCTAATTTCCTTTATAGCAGGTTAGTTTAGTGTTCATGGTAGGTCACAAGGAGATTTTTTGGTCTATACATTTAATACAATTAAGTTTGTCATATTTGTATTGTATGATATGGGTAATGTTGCCTCATTTTTTTTCAATTTTCACTCTAGTTATATGCCTACTTTTGGTTATATTCATGTATTTTTTATGTTATCATGTTATACCACACCATGTGATGGATGGCCTAGATGGATGGTTTGGTGTAATTGGGGTTGGTTCGTTACACAATGAACTGAAAAATTAATATAGCATTCATTTGTATGTACAACCTACAATCTCCATGATGAGTATAATTCATTTTCTGTTCGTAAATTTTAGTGAAAATTATAAATATGTATATAATGGATACATATGATTTTTTTACCATGAAATAAAATTTTAAAATTATGGAAACATGATCGGAGTATAAGGATTGGTACTGCTAAACCGAAACAGGCACGGGAAACAAAGCATTTATCACCTATAATAGTGATTGTAATAACAAAATTATTAATAAATGGGAGATAATATGTCATAAATAAATCACACATGGATTGATAGATATAAATATGGTTATGTAATAAATTTATAATAAACCCATATTTATTATACAAGAGGATTTAAATTGAATGAGGCATAATGATACTTGAGGTAATCAATTTACGGTTCAATCTTATTTTACATGGGATTATTTATACTTAAATTTTCATTCAATAAATTATAAGATCCTTATCTATTGAATCTATTTAATTTTATTATCCTATATTTACTTAATTATACTATATATTTTCTTTTTTCCTAACATTAATTATTCAAGCGATTAAAAAAAATTATGAATATTGGCTTAATTTCTCTCTTCGATCAAAAAACATTATTTATACATATCCATGTATTATAAATAATGTTTATAATAAGTTTTTATACAATTATACCATTATTTATTTAATTTAATTTTTACCCAAGTTTAACTTTTCAAAAAATGGTTTGAATGTAATCTTTTTTTCAATTTCCAAATAAATTACCAGGTGAATTTTTCAACAAAATCATGGAATTAATGATTTTCATAACATATATGAATAGAAAAATTTTCCATCTTTGTAACTATAAACCTTTTTGATGGATTTTATATTCATTAAAGACAAAAAATCTTGATTTGAATTATGATTTATTGGGAAAATTATCCAAGGATACCATCATTATTATTTCTTTAGATGGTATATGAATATGATAATAAAACTTTTATGAAACCCATTTCTTTTCCATGGGTTATTATATTCTTAAATTTTTATGAAACAAATTTTTTTTCATGGGTTCTAAAGTGAAGAATGTTTTATAATCTTTTAGAACACATATGTATGATTTCTATTATCATATGGGTGGGACCTATATCTCTCTCAAATTTATTTTGTAAATATGGATAACTCACTAGCTAAATATCTTATTCATGAAAAAAATTTCATGTTCAAACTTTTATACATCTACCAATATTTCATGTCAATTACTTTATTCATGGATGTGGATTTCATGTCTATAATTTTTTGCATGGACCTAGCTATCATTTCCTTTATATTATGAGTGGACCAGGTATCTGATCCATGTGTTTTTTGAGGTCCTTATTTCATGTACATAAATTAATGAGTGAACCTATTTATATTTAGAAAGTTTTACAAATTTTATGCTTATGTATGGAATAAAACATATTTTATGATAATGTTATGATCTCCTGTATCATTTTATTTGATTCTATAATGATTTTGTTTCTTATATACTATAAAATTTTATATCATGAATTAATTTTATGATTTTTGATATATATGGTATGGTTTTAATGTTTTAATATCATGTTCTTACACCCTTAATCACATTTTATACATATGTGATCATTGATATATACCTTATTTACCCGTAAAAATCATCTGGTCTCACCCTTTATTGTACTTCCTTTCCCTGGTCATTGATTTTTTTAATGATATTTCTAAGAAGGGTGGTTTTTTGAAGGAATTAATGGGATACTCATATAATTTTTTTTATATCACAGGTTTCCAATTGTACTATACCTATATGATTTTTGTAGGTATGGTTATGTTTTTAAAAGAATACACATCTATAAATATATAATATCTTTATATGAAACGTATGGGATGTTATAGTAATCCTTTTTAAAAAGATTAAATTCAGAAAGGTGGGAGTGCACATCAATCTTTAAATTAATGAAGAAAAATAAATAACTCTCATTATTATTTTTTATGTATATGACATCATACATTCTAGTAAATAGGATTTTATCAATGAAATATTTTCTATGGACATGAAGAATCTTTTTGAAGTGCTTATACATGGGGATATGAGGTACCTTATTGGATTATAAATTTATCAAGAAAAATATCATATATTTCATTATCTATATAATCATTCTAGAGAAATTATAAAAAAATTGGGGTTGGAGGATTGAAGACGTGTTTATTCACTATTTTTTGTAGGAACCAATATTTCTATGGAAGAATAATCAAGGTAATTAGATTATTGGAAATTTCAAAATCTAATTAGGCATTTGTTATTAAAAATAGAATAAAGGTAAGATATACTATATGATTTAAAGATTTATGAAGAATTTAAATTTGAGTACAAAGTGTCACATATTACAGATGGAAAAAAGAATCCTTAAATACAATAAAAAACAAAACGTTGTATGGTTTGATATATAATAGAAATGGATAGTTAAATTTGTTTCATTATACATATATAGATTTGGAAGGGGGTGTTGATGATATAAAACCATATCTAGAAATGTATCACGCGTTGGAAATATATGTTATTTTTTTCTTAATGAAGAAAAATTCCAAGTCCTTAATTACATATAATTTAGAGTATATGGTTGTATCAAAATATACTAGTGAAAATACGTGCATTGATACTCAGTCGGAAGACCTTAAGGTGGAAGTGATGTTGCCTCTACATTTATAATGTGATAACGAAAGATCTAAAAATTTGATGAAGAATCCAATTAAATATTTAATAGCTATGAATATTTATATCAACTATCACTTCATCAAATATATTGTAGAGAGAAATAAGTTGAAGAGGGAATTTATTGCTATGTTGGATCAAATTTTCAATCTTTTTAACAAACATTTATCAAAGGCTTCATTTTGAAGGACGTGGTTTGAAATGGATGATTTTTCTCCATTGGTGGTGATATGTCCCAACTATCATACTTTATTTTTATTTTATTATCTACGGGAGGAAATACAAAAGTAATATTTGTTTTCTAACAATATTTGAAAGGAGGATAATATTTATAAGAGGAGTATCCATTTATATATGTTTCTATAAAGTGGGAGAATGTATTTATAGTGTTTTTTTTAAATGTTAATATGTGAATTAAAATTTTTTCAGTTGTGAACAATTTTATCTAGTTTGTTGATGTTCAGGTAGAGATTTAATTATTGTAGTCTTCTTAGATAGATCATTCAGGTTGAGGGAAATTTATGTGCTAATGATGTTTTTATTGGATAAGGGATTATTATTATATGTGATGATGAATTTTTTATTTTAGAAATGTTACATCATATATTTACTCTCATATAGTATCACATCATCTTGAATAATTAGGTGAATCAGATTTGAATATGTCTAAAGTTTATCATTATTTGTATGGAGAATATTGGATATATATTCAATAATTGTGTTTCCGACATCAATATTGAACTCATAGTGCTAATAATGTTTAATGATGGTTTATTTATATTTTTTATGATATTAATAGTGATTTATTTACCTTTATTTATAAAAAAATCCAATCGTGGAGATTATCTAGTCCATGTATTGAATTGATGTTTATTTGAGAGGAATATGATATCATTGGTATTTTCAGAAGATATAAGATGAATTTGTTTTGATTTAAGATTAAGTAGGTTCATCTAGAATATGTTATTCATATAGATAATATCTATTAGATAATGTTTATGTGGTTATGTTAATTTTTTTGAAATGTTTTTTCAAATCATAAATAAAATTCAATATTATATATTTTTGACATGTGAATGATTTTTGGAATTTTGATGGAGGTTGTAATTGGTCTAACGGTTCTTGTAAAAAATATGGAATCAATTGAACTAAATATATTCTATTATATCAGAGGATTGAAATATTTCTATGTAAATTATATAATTGATATGTATAAGATATATCTAAAAATGTAGGATGTTTGGGATTATTTGTTTTATATTTATGTTAGGTGTATCTAATTTTAATTACACATAATATATTTTTACCATATAAGAATATTATGGACCCATAATATATTTTCCATGCATAAGAAAATTCAGTTATGTGTGTGAGGATTGTGGGTTCTCTAAGAGATTTACCACATCCTTCAAAATGTAGATACTTAAACATATTTTTCCATTTTGATAAGATATTTTAATTTTATAAGTAAATTCATTTATGATTAAGATATTTTGTTTTCATGTGATATTTGGATTTTATAAAATCTTAATGATCTATTATAGACATTATTTTATAGATTTAGATAAAAGTTTAAATAAATTTGGAGAGACTTCATGGGGTGATCTCAATATTTTATATTGTATTTAATATTTCTTTAATTGTAATTAGATAATATATAATTCCGCTATATACGATGACATAACATGATTCCAAAAAACGGGATTCTAATTTTTTTTATTCCATCAGGAAATGGTGAATGAATAGGAATTTAATTAAGAGTTGTACTACAAAAGGTGAAGTTAGTTTCACCACAAATATTCTATGGATTCTCTCTATATAATTTTACACTCTTTTATAAATAATCTTATTGTCTATAAAATGGTTGATCAAACCCTCACATATGAAATTATCTTTTAAAAATTACATATGTTATGAAATTTTGTTTATGCCAAAAATAGGTATCAATATTGGTGAATCATCTAGAAGAACTTATCCTTCTTAATTAATAGAATTATTGATCATTGGATAATCATAGGAGAGTTTAATTATATCCCTGGATCAAGTGGAAAAATGGGTCCTGATCACTCTACTAAATATATCAGGTAATTTAAATCACACAATAAAGACAATAACTTCATTAAAATATACCTAGTTGGATCCAATTATACTTATTATATAAGGGATTATAATATCATAGATGCCAGTGTGCTTCATATATCCTTTACTAATGATAAATCTCTTGAAAAATTGGATATTATTTGCATCATTTTTCTTTCAATACAAAATCCAGATCATCTCCCAATTTTAGTCATCCACTATAAAAGAAGTTATAGGCCTATTCTCTATTTTAGATACAAAAATTCCCTGATTTCTATTATTGAATTTGGTAACTGTTTTAAAGAAACCTATAATTATATTAATATTGGAAAATATGTTTTATATTTCTTCCTGAAATTAATATTCCTAAAAATCATAAAGGTTGGTGCAAAGGAAACAAATAGATATTGATAATGAAATTACTTCTTGTGAAAATAATCTCTATCAAATTTAAGTTACTTATACAATTTATGATTTTACTATTGATTATCAGAAATATATTGATCATAGTACTAGACATAAATATTTTATCTCTATAGAATATTATATTAAAAACAGATCATCAAAATGAAATGGATATAATATAGTTATTGGAACAGTAAATAATATAACCCTCTACAAAGAAATAGGAAATCTACTAGGCCGCTTTCTTTTATAATGGATGGATATAATATAATTCACAATGAGGGAAGTCTTTATAAACATATTGCCCCTTAATTTAGAAACACTATTAATTGTATTGACTTAAAAATTTTCATAATGTTTAATGCCATCCCTGTCATGGTTAACAATAATGAAAACACCTCCCTGACTGGTATCCCCCTTGGCCATGAGGTTAAATATGTCTTCTTTTTCTTGAAACTTAATAGTACTCCTAGGCCTAATAGTTTCTATAACTATTTTATTAGCATTACTGGGACATATTAAAAACTAATATATGTAATATGGTTAAATTATTTTCTTTAATGGAATCCCCCTCATGGTCTTAATTCTTAGTTCATCACTCTAATCCTCAAGGTGGAAAATTCCTCTTAAATACAACTTTTCATACCCATTTTTCACATTAATGCCCTCTACAAAATCATCCCTATAATCCTAGCATATAGACATCCTCATATAGATAATATAATTGTCTCTGGGAACTAGTTTGGGTTCATTAATGTTATAAACAACCAATATTTCTTATTCTGTGTAACATGTCGGGTTTTGAATGACCTTTTTTATTGTATAAATAAAATTTTTATTTATGCCTTTGAATGAACTATGTGAAAAAATCCATTAACTTGACACCAACCTGGTGTATATTACACAAAACCATCTCATCTTATCATACATAGAACATCGACTTGGTATATGATATATACAACACCAACATGGTTTATATTAAATGAAACATTGACTGCGCATACATTACACACAACACTAATGTTTTTAAGAAATTCAATTTTGTTGTTATAAATATTTAAAAAAAACTATAACATAGATATTAAAATTAGTAAAATGAACATAAATAACTAAATTTCAACTATTTTTATAATTTTTTTAAATAAGTAAAACATATTTATAATAAATGATATAATTTTTTGTAAAGACATTATATGTTTTAAAATACAATTTTTTTGAAAAAAACTAATTTTTATGTTCTTCTATGAAATAAAATAAAATTAATTTTGGAAGCATTTAAAAACATTATTTTATAAAATAAAATTCATTTTTGAATTTATAATGTCAAATTTAGCGTTGTGTGAAATTATTGGATTTTTATGAGAAACATCATATTTTGATGAATAGTGAAAATACTAGATTTTAATTCAAAACTGCTTTTTGATCTAATTTATTTATAAGTATAAATTAAATATTAATTTAAATTAAATGATTAATTATATTATTAGTTTTAATTTAACCCAATTTAGGTAATTATAACTATTTTCACAGATAAATTTGATATAAAAATAAAGCAAACTTTTGATCATTTTTACTTTTAAAACCTAAATTATTGACACAACTACGGGATTAATTTTAAATAAATTTCTACCACTTATGTTAATGGAATTTTAAAAAAAGGAATAAATATTTTTAATCATAATAATTTATAATTTCTAATAATTTCAATTAGTTTTTTACCAAAAACATTTGTGAATGTAATTATAATTATTAATATCGATTAGTAATAAACTATGCTTAATAAGGGACTAAAGCATAACCTTAATGACCAAAAAGACCTATAAAATTGTCAAAAATTCATTATATGGAAATATTTAGACTCTATACCCCATATTTTCTACATTTTTTATGTAAAGGTCCCACTTTCAACATGAAAAACATCGGTGGAATTCTCTCTTCAAATATTTACCAGAGTGTTACTCTTCCTTCTCTAAAAAAGGCCACCACCCCTCTCTCTGCTTCACAATTCTAAAAACACTTTTTTCAGACATTATCATCCCAATAAACTCTAAATACTCCCTCTATTTTTCATTTTGTCCTCCATTTTGACATAATGTTTTCCAAGTAAGCCTTTTGTTTCAAACCAAAAGGAGTTACCTGATTAAGAGGTAACACCATCTCTCAAGATCATACTTGTTATTTTCCTTCTACTACAACTCCAATATCATTATTACATTGTTTTATAACAAAATTATTATCCTAAATATATATTAGTATTATTTTATGCTAATTTCTTAACCTAAACTTACAGACACCTTCATCTAATGGCTAATGAACCTAATGCTTACATGTACGGGGAACTACCACCTCACTAATGGATGATTGTTCATTTTTTCCCACACCGCCTATCATGGTGGAAATTATTATAGAATATATATTTATATATGTTATATATTATATTTTTTATTTATTTAATCTTTTTTATTCCATTAATAACACATATCTTTTTTACATTCCATTTGGTGAAAATTTGATAATTATGTTTGAAGAAGTGTGGACTACCGCTCCCTCAAAGCAATGTGATTCATTCATAAACTAAATGGAATGTATTAAGGATGGTATTTGTGAAATTATATGATAAATAAAACTTTATAATTATTCTATAATGATATTATATTCATATATACATAAATTAAATATTCTTTATTTCATTGAATAATACAAAAAAAAAACAGAAACAACGTTCATGCATACGTACGACTTACCGTCTACAATGAAAGATTTGTTCCATTTGTTAATACTATATTATATATATTATTATTATAAAAATATAAGGAATTTAAATTATATTTCTTTCATTTTTTACATTATGGAATCATGATATAATTATAAAGACCAAAATATATAACAAATTTATACATGTTTGAATAACAATGTGAATATTACCTAAAGTGAAACCTTAACATATGAACGTTAACACGAGGGTAATAAAAGGTCATGATAAAACCATATATATTATTATGAAAAAAAATTTGATTTTGTAATAAATTTTTAGTAAATTTTTATTTATTATATATTTAGTTTCAACTAGTACAACACGAGTCAAAACACAAGGTAAGGGGATTTCGTCTCACAATTTATTTACATGAGGTACATGATTTATTCACCACAAATTAATTTTTTGTGGTGTGCACAATGACCATTGGATATATTCAATGATTATTATACATAAATTTAAGGGTATTCACATATCAATTTTAATATCATTATTTTATTAGGTTTATGTTTCAAAAGTTACCTAATCAGTAAAATAGTTTATCTCAATTTTCCTTCTTTGAGACTCGTGTTTTGTTATGCATATAAATTAGTTGTCAGGGTGAATAAACGTGACTTTTACATCTTTTATAAGTTATATGTTTTTTAAACATGCTTATTTTAATATGTTATGTTTATGATGATATTATTATAGAACTTATCTATTTCCATAGGTCTTGATATGACTACATGTATATAATACCCATTTCATTTGATAGGTTATGATATGATTATTTATGATATGATGTAACATATATGTATGAGTTTATTATGAGATGTTTGGGACCTAGATATCCCTCCAATTCTTTGGGTAATGATTTATATCTCATGATATATACATGTATGAAATGAGAAATGAACGTACTTTAGTATTATAGGGCTCGAATGGGAAATGAACTCAGTTTAGTATTACAAGGCTAGAATGAGGACTACACTCTATTCTATAATACATGGCTAGAACAGGGTGCGAACTCAGTTAAGTAAAGGGATTTACCCTCTAATATGGTCTCAGTATTAATGCTTGAGAAACTATGTAATTAATATTATATTCTTATGTGTCTGCCATAATTCCATGTTTTCATTCAATGTTATTCATTCATGGTTTATGTTCTTTATATCCTTATCATCATGTCTTATGAATTTCCATGATTTTTTTTACAATATTCTTCTATATAATTTGTTTTATGATTTTTATTATAATTAATTTTAATGAACATGTTCTCATACCCTTATGGTCATGATTTTTATTACAAATCTCCTTTGTTTACCCATTCTAAGCATTTGAGATCACACTTTTTTATGATTTGGTAACCCAATTTTGAAGATACGTATTATATATGATGTTTTTAAGAAGGGTAATAGTCAAGAAGAACCTAGTGGGAGATAATGTAGATAACTTATGTATCAATGTTTATGTTTACATGATTCAAAAGTCCCTAAACTTGTACAGTGTTTAGGCATCTGTTTGTATAACGTTTTAAGTATTCCAAAAATGTTAAGTAATGTTATTGTTTGAAATTAAAGTTTCTCTATAGTTTTCATCCGAGAAATATTTTTGTTAATATTTGGAATCAATGATTAGAAAACCATAGTGAGAACCCTACTGACTTGTTAGTGGATAATATTATAAATAAAGAAATGTATAGGAAAATGTCTTGGAAATTTTGTGAAGGATAGAGTGAGTGGTTTCTAGAAATACCTCCCTATATTGAAACAACAAGGGGATGTGGCTTTGGAACAGATTTTCCTAGGGGTAAAAACTCTAAAAATATTTTCCATTTCAGACTCGGGGTAATCATTTAAATTATAATGGGCCTTGATGCACACATAGTTTGACACTTCCAGGGGATATGATTTGAAAATTAAAAAACTTTAAATGATCCATCATAAAAAATTTAATTAGTGTTATGCTATGAATCACCTAGGATAAACCTATGGTGTCATATATTAAGGAAGGAGTAATAAATTAGATATCTTATATGTTAATTTTCATGATTGTATGCTTCCTAAATATTAAAACTATTTCTTACTCTAGGATGGTGCTTTTAATCAATAGATGGAACCCGAGAGAACTGTGTCAATGGTGAATGCGATCGACAATGAAATGATTGTCCTCCAGAAAAAACCGAATTATATGGGATATGGAATGAAAACCACATTAATATGATCACACAACATTATCAAGTTATGAATCTTGGTGGACTTCTAAATAAGCTATGGATAGAACATCCTTATGTTGAGTCTTTCATGAGGCAACACCCACCTTATTTCAAAGGGTATCCTTATCCACTTTTTACTGGATAATGGATAAATAATAGTGAAAGGATATTCTATGTTCTTTAGTGTTTAGAGTATGAGAATTTCCTTATGACTATTTATTGGTTTGATGTTGACGTATATAAGTGTTGTACTCTAATCAAGAATACGAGGAATCATGATGAGTTTGAGTTCATGGATTGGGATGAGTTTATAAACTTATTTTTTAAAAAGTACATTCCTCAAATTATTCGTACCAATATAGAGAATTATTTCATTGTGTTGAATAAAATGGATGATAAATCTATTAGTACCTATGAGGATAATTTTAAAAGCCTTCCATGGTACACTTCAGAAATTATCATCAAAACCGAAAGTAATGTTGATAGGGTCATTGTGGATTAAAGTAAAATCATATAGTTGTGTTTTCCATAATTGATATTAGTAGCTATGTATAGATTGTGAATTGAGAAATAAATTTTGAAATTGAGGTTAGATTGATGTATCATCTTCATGATTTTGATAAGAAAATGCATATGGAGTTTAATGAAAACTCCAAACACCATGGAGAATATAAAATGGGATTTTTATGCTCTAAATGTGGGAAGAAGAATGGTTGATTTTTTTAAGGTATTAAAAATTATTTTCTGTGTGGAAAGTATGGTCACAAGAAAATTTATTATTGAAATGTGGGGATGATGTTCTCTCAAAATTCTAATGGAGGGAAAGCTTCACAGAATGCACCTCCCATGATCTAGTGCTACATGTGTGAGGATAATAGGCATTTTTTTAACAAATTCACAAACCTAAGGGATGGTGATAATGATCGATGTCAGTAACCTCTTAAGTTGAGGGATAATGGGAAATATCATTCAATATCTATTTCTAAAGAGGGTTGTCATAATGATGTTATGAAAGGTACACATACCATCTACTCTAGAACTATTAATGTCTCATTTGATTATGGATCTCCCTATTATTTCATATTGACAGAATTTTATATGTGTAAAATATTACATAGATCAATTAGATGTGGAATTATCAGTGCAAACCCATAATGCTATGATGATTTAATCTCAAGAATTTGATTCATATCTGGTTGAAGATTATGGGAATGTGCTTCCTAAAAATATCATCATTCTTCCCTTGTGAGAAGTTGATGTCATCTTAGGCAAGGATTGGATTTATCTTCAAAAATACCAAATTAATTTTCATGGAATGGTTATCAAATATGACATTTCAAATCCTCATATGATCATCCATCAACGTAACAATAAGAATTAACTTCCATGGGGGATTACGTCCCATGTATTTGTCCTAATTCCCATTTAAAAGTGTTGTTTAGCTCCATTGGTTAAGGAGAAAATGAACATCAATGATATTCCTATTGTTCGAGAATTAGTGGATATATTTCTAGATGAGTTTCCTAGTCTTCCTCCAAAAAATTAATTTGTGTTCTCAATAGAATGTATGCTTGGTTCCACACTGATACCGAAGTATCCTTATAAAATTGTTTTGATTAGGTTTCATGAATTAATGAAGAAACGCCAAGAAAAAATTGATAAGGGATTCATTAAGACATGTTTTTCCCCATGGGGTTCACCTATTCTTATTTTGAAACTGAATTATGGATAAACGAGGCCATAATTTGATTATTGATATTTGAACAATAGAACAATAAAGAAATATAATATTATTCCTTGTATTGATGACATTTTTGATCAAATGTGTGGAGCTCAGTAATTTTCCAAGATTCACTTTCATTCCGGATATCATCAATTGAGGGTCATGAAAAATAATATACCCAAGAATATATTTCAAACAAATTATAGACACTATGAATATATAACAATGAATTTTGGTCTAAGTAAATCCCCTCCAATATACAGAAATTTTATGAATGGTGTTCTTAGAAATTACCTCGGTCACTTTGTGGTGGTATTTATTAATTATATTATTATCTATTCAAAGAGAAAGGAAGAGAAGGATTATCACTTCATAATTGTACTTTTGTCCTTAAAGAAGGAAAATATTTATGAAAAATTTATGAAGTGTGAATTTTGGCTGAAAAATGCCTCATTTTATGGTCACATAATCTCAAGAGATGGTATAAAAATAAATCCATCGAAGACGAAGGCTATTGAGTGATGGGGTAGGCCATGAATGGTGAAAAATTTCTATATATTTATTGGTTTAATAATATATTATCAATTGTTTGGGGAGAATTTATTAGGACTATATAATCTTATGACCATGTTAACTCAGAAGGGTGTCATGTTCCTCTTGACAAAAGAATGTGTGGAAAATTTCATGAAAATAAAGATAATGTTAGTCGGTGAACCTGTGATTACATTAACCAATACTATAGATGTGTTTTTAATACAAAACAATTTAACCAGGAATGGATTGGGATGTGTTCTTATTAAATAAAATATTTTTAATGCTTATTACTCGACAAATTTGTGATTAATGGTCAAAATTACCCAACACGTGATTTAGAGTTAGTAGTGGAAATTTTTTATTAATGATATCGAGGAATTATCTTTATAGAGAAAAGTGTGATATATTTTCTGATCCTAAATTTATGAAATATATATTCACACATAAGGAGTTGAACATGGAACAGAGAATATGGTTATAGTTGATAATGAATTGGGACAACTGAATAAATTACCACCCTAGGAAAGCAATGATGGTGGCTGATTCTATGAGTCTGAAGGATCATTCTAGGTTATACATCATGATGAACCCAAAATATGCAATATTTATATATTTTCAATGGATGGATCTAGAAATATAGATGGAAGGGTAAAATCATATCTTTCTCAAATGAATTTTCCACACTCTATAAAATTGATAATTATAGAGAAGCATAATGAAGATGAATAACTTTAAAAGAATGTCAGAAATGTTCATGAGTTTAACCTTGATCAGGATAGAATGTTAAGGTTCAATAAGTGTTTATGTGTTCCTTACAAAGCATATTTTAAGAAGAATATGTTAGATGATGCTCATAGTTCTACATTCTCTATTCATCATGGAAGTAAAAATATGTATAGGGAATTGAAAGAATACATTGGGGGTTTAATGAAGATAGATATCAAAGATTTTGTATATCTGTGATTGGTTTCCCAACAAGTTATTGATGAAAGTAATATGTCTAAAGGAATGTTACATCCATTACACATACTAGAATGGAAATGGAAGAACATAGATACGCATTTTTTTCATTTGAATTCCCAAAATATCTAAAGGATTTAATGTTATATGGGTGTTATTTTATCACCTTACTAATTAATCCCACATTATTGCTATTAGAGAGGAATTCTACTTGGATCATCTTTCCTAGATACACATTATATAAGTGGTAAGGTTGCATGGAGTACCACACTCCATTGTTTTGAATTAGGATCTAAGATTCACATCAATGTTATAGTGAAGCATTCAGCATGAAATTAACAAATAATTTAGTTTCATCACTTCTTATCATCAATAGATAGATGGTCAGTCTGAAATAACAATTCAACCCCTAGAGGATATTTTGATATATTGTTATCGAAATTTTAAAGGTTTTTATGATAAAAACATTCCTCTATTTTAGTTTTATTTCAATATTATCTATCACTCAAGAATTCATATGGAATCTTATGAATTCTTATATGGGAATAAATGTGGATCTCCAACATGATGGGATATGGTTGGAGATAGAAAGCTGTTGAGACTTGAGATTGCTAAAAAATGGTCAAAAAGGTTAGAACCATTCAGTAGCATATCAAGGCATATCAAAATCAGAAAATAATTTTATACAGATTACTATCACTATGATCTACGATTTGATGTTGGTGAAATGGTTTTTCTATGAATCTTTATCTAGAATAAAGTAACGAGATTCAAGAGGAATTGGAAACAATGCCCTACGTAAATTTGCCCCTTTGAGAATTTTAATTCTATTGGTACACTAGCCTATTTCTTTGAGCTTCTTCCAAATATCTCTCATTTCCATGATGTGTTATATATATCTCTACTAAGTTATTACATACCTTTCCATTCACTTGCACTGAACTCAGAGTTCATACCACTTTATTAGGATATAACATTCATAAAACAACTTATCAAAATTATGAACTGATCATAGAATGTCCTACGAAACCAGACCACTCACCCGATCATTGTTTTATGGATAAATCATCAGTTAGAGGGAGATACGTGAGAAAATGAGGACATGATGAAGTATAAGTACCCTAATTTTTTACGTGTGAGATAAATATCGAGGGAAAATTAATTTTAAGGGGTAGAATGTAACACCCTCTGTTTTTTGGGACCTTTTTTTCCTCCAATAAATTAAATTGGCATTTATGTCTTGCAATACAATTATTCAAACATTCATTTCCCATGACACCAACATAGAGTACATTACATGACACCAACTCAGATTAAAATAAATTTAATATAGGATCGGTGTATGTAACATGCAACACCAACCTGGCATATGTTACATGCCACAAAAACATGGTGTACGTCAAACATAAAACTAGTTTTTCTATGCCAGAATGGCCAGAATGCCTTCATTTTTATTGATTTTTGATAACCCCCCTTTCAAGGGATGAGGGGGAACACTTACAAGGCCCATAGTCTCAGAGATTACACGGCCCGTAGGTTTAAGAGATTACATTTCCCAAAGGTCTTAGGGAATTCAACAAGACTGCCAATATTATCTTACGGTGAAATTTAGGGATTTTTCTGAGAAAAATCATTTCTATATGAATGTTGTAGAATATTGGATTTTAATTAAAAACTACTATTTGATCTCATTTATTTTTAATGAAAAATTATATTTTAATTTCGATTGAAATTTTAATTATATTATATATTTATCATTTAATAAAATTTAGGTAATTATAAAAAAATCACATTGAAATTGGATATAAAAAACATAGCATACTTTTTATCATTTTTTCATTAAAAAGCTGCATTTTTTACCCGACTATGGGTTTAATTTTAAATTATTTTTTTCCAGTTCTGTGATTATAGTTCTTAAAAGTATATTAAAAATTTTGTAATAAGATAGTTTATAATGTTTAATATGTTCAAATTAGTTTTTCACCGAAAATATTAGTGAAGGTGATTAAAATTAATTATATCGACTGAGGTTAAATTATGCTTAATAATAGACTATACCGTAATATGAAGGCCAAAAAAGACCTATAAACTTGTCCATAATCCATTGTGTGGACATATTTCTACCCTATACTCCATTTTATATACGTTTTTTCATTATTGGATCCACCTGCAACATGAAAAACGTGGGTGAAATTTTCTCTTCAAATATTTATAAGAGAGCCACTCCTCTTTCCCTATAAAAGGACACCACCTCTCCAACTTATTCACACCTATAAACCCCTTAGGGTTGGAAAATATCTACCCAGTACACTAAAAAACATACCTAACTTCCATTTTGAATCCTCCCTATTGGTAGAATCTCTTTGAAGGAATCATTTTGGTGCACACCAAAAGGAGTTACCTGATTGAGAGGTAACGTCTTCTCTCAGGTTACTTTCTTTTATATTCTATATCTACCCATCCACTATCATTATTCTATGATTTTATAAATAATGTTATCCTCAATATACAAGGATGTTTTTATTCTAATTCTTAAAACTTCACTTACACCCCCCCATCTAATTGGTAATAAACATGTTGTGTATGGGTATGATGAACTATCGGCTCACTAAATAATGATTTCTCATTTTTCCTTTACCACCTCCCTTGTTTGAAATTATGATTGAAAATATATTTATATATGTCATATATTATATTTATTTTTTCTTTATGTTTCTATATGCCTTTTACAACATGTATCTTTTTAATTTACATTTTTTTCAAATACATTAATTTGGTTTGAGGAGGACCGAACTACCGCCCATCAAAGCGATGTGATTCGTTCACTCACTACAAGATAATTTTTAAGGATGGTTTTATTGAAATTTTATAATATATACAACATTATAATTAAAATATAATTATATTATATAAAAATATACATATATAACACTCTCTATCTTCCTTTAAACTTGATAACAAAAAACCAAACAACGTTCATGTATATGTACGACTTACCATCACCATTAACTGTGCATTAAATTTCATAATTATATATTATATAGATTATTATATTAAAAATATACTGAATATAAATTATATTAATATCCCTTTTTACATTTTAGAATCATGATATAATTATATTTATAGAAGATATAACAAATTAATACACACCTAAAGAACAAAGCGAATATTACACGAAGTGAAACCATAACATAGAATTGTTAACAAGAAGGTAATATAAGAAATTTATCAAAACATATAGGGTATTAGGTATAATAATATGGTTATAAAAAATATGTGTAATAAATTTATATTTATTATAAAGGTGGTTTAAATTTTTATGATGAGATTTTAGACAAAAGGTATGTGGATTTCATCTCACGTTTTATTTCCATGTGATACAATCTTTATTAACAACCAATTACTTTTGTTTGGTGCCTATCTACCCATGGATGCATTCAATGATTCTTATAACAAAATTTATGGGTATTCACATATCAATTTTATGATACTTCTCTCATGGTTATTATTTTTAAAAAGTTAACTAATTAGTATAATTGTTTTCTCTCAATTTTCCTTCTTTGGGTCTCATTTTTTCTTATTAAAGTATATTATTTTTTGTGGTTTATAAAAAAATTTACATGTTATGTAATGAATCATCCTATTTTCAGGATATTTTATTCTTCTTTTAATTTCCATTTTTACAATGTGATTATAATCCCATGTTACCAAGTGATAAGATTTTATTTAAACAAGCTCATTAGTTTTAGAAATTATTTATAATTATGCTTCAATTATTGAAATAACAAGATTCATCCCCCAATAACACCCATGAATTTTCTTCTAATTTTGTTATTCAAGATATCCTAATGTACTATTACCATTTTTCCTATATTTTTTACTTATGATAATTTTTTATGTAAAATCTAACCACCTTGATCTTAGGTCATAAATATAATACATTCAAAAGCCATTTTTTAAAAAATGTTTTAAAAATTTTTGGGCAAACAATTTTTAAGGAAAAAATATTTTAAAAATGTTTTATGTTTTTTAATTGTTCGTTTAAAATATTTTAAATCTATTTCTAAAGATAAATGTCTTCAAAAGTTATTATGTTTTAAAAATTATTTTCATTGTTTAAAAGATATTTTCAACAAGATATGTTTTTAAAATAACTTTAAAAATTAATTGTCATCTTAGATAACATTTGTTGGTGTTACTTATGTCTTTCTAGAGAAATTATTCAGTGTTTCTGTTAATATTCTATATTTGAATGTATTAAGTTATGAAGGAATTATTTTTATGAAACCTATTATTCATTCATTAGTTATATGCTTTTGAAACCCACTTCATTTCAATGGTTATGTTTACAATTAAAATAATTTGAAACCTATCTCTTTTCATATGTTATGATATAGTTACATATTTATAATAACAATTTCATTTCATTGGTTATGATATGATTATATATGATATTTTGGAACATGTATGTACGATTTAATTATAAAATGTTTCATACCTATATCTCCCACCTATGAATTGGGTAAATATTAATATCTCATGAGATAAACATATATAGAATGAGAAATTAACTCGGTTCAGTATTATATGGAAGGAATGTGAAGTCATGTTGGTTCAGTATTATAGGGATGGAATGGGGAGTGAACTCAGTTGAGTAATACAAGGCTAGTGTGGTTTGTAAACTAGGTTTAGTAATGGACTTTGTCCACTATTATAGTCTTGGCTGTAATGTCTTGGATACAATGCAAATCACATTAGATGCTTATGTGTCTACCACAATTCCATATTTTATTCATATGTTATTATTTCAGGTCATATGTTATTTATTTTCATATGATTCATTTTTTATTAACTGTAAATCATTATTCCATGATTCATGAATATTATATTTAATATGTTGGGTATGATCTTATATTTTCATGATCATGTTCTCATACCCTTATTCTGATGATTATATTTATATATGTCCCTTGATTAACCTTACTAACCATTTGAGGTCACCTTTTTTTCCATCTCCATGTTATGAAGATATGTATTATTTTTTATGTGTCAAAGAATGGTTTTGGTCAATAAGAACCTATTGGGAGACAACATAGCTCACTTATGTATTAGTATTTATATTTCCATGTTTCAAAAGGAACTAGACTAGTATGGTAATTGGATATCTATTTGTATTATGTTTTAAGTATTCCAAAAATATTATGTAATTATAATGTATGGAAAATAAGAGTTGCAAAATGATATTATTCTAAATGAAAAATATTTTAATGAAATATAATAGGGGTGGCAGCCTTTCAATTAAACCCAATATTATAAATTCTTCTAAAACTATGGATTGGTGTTTTATTTATATGGCCCGTAGATATTTTAGATTCAATGAAATTTTTGTGAATATAATAAAAACCCTTCTCACCTCTGCACCCACATTTTTATGCTAATCAATGGTTCATTGCATGGTTATTTCAAATTCACTAATGGTATATGAGAGGGATACCCCCTCTATACAGTTCTTTTTTCTACTATAGATTCTTACTTATGTAGACTCCTCAATTATTTGGTTAACCAGTGTAAAAGAAATCTCATTATTGCCTCTAGGAATCTTAATATTTTATCTCACCTTTTTATATAGATTTAATCATATTATTATTACATGGAGATAATAGAAGCATCAAAAATCTTAAAGTGGCCCTCTCTCAATATGGGGTGGTCTCTGGTCAATCCATAAATTGGAATAAATCTATTTTGTTTTTTAGAAAATAATTTCTAGTTTCAATAAAAACAACATTATAAATGATCTGGGCCTCAAAAAGGGATAATTCTCTTTCACATATCATGGGGTTCATATCTTTTGGAGAAATATGAAAAGTAACTATTTTTATAAAATACTGGAACAAACAAATAATAAAAAAAATTCCTTGAATGGAACGTCCCTATCCATGGCTAAAAAACATTCCCTTGTTAAATTTACTATTTTTTATAAATTTGTATACTCTATGTTGGTCAATAAGTATCCCACATGTCTGATTGAATATTTTAAAATCTAAATAAAAAATTTTATGGAGTGTCACTATAACTTTGTATACTCTATGTATACTCTATCTTTTCAACGATTCCATTCAACCAGACATTCTTGGAACCTTATATGTAATTATTCCAGGGATTTTAATTTCCTTTGATGTAGTTTTCTTAATTAACTAAAGAAAAAAACATGAATTATATGGATTCATCTATTTGGGCATTCATCAAACACTATGTCACTAAAATTATGTCACATTCCCATTGGGTTTTTAATATAGAATCCTCATTGAATTTCTGGTTTGATAATTGGAATACATCACTTATTAACTCAATATTTAACCCCATGCACTTACCTAATGATAGTAATATATCTATAAATAGCCTATTTAACTATCGGAATCTGGATCTACTCAGTAGAAGTAAAACTATTATCAACAACTATCAATTTGTTAACTCATATGATTTTCAAGGGTGGGATCCTAAAAAAATTGTACTCTGCACTCTAAAGTTTTCTATAATTTTGATTTCATTGATGAAAACAATGATTTTTTGTTATTAAAATGTTTTGATAATTCTATTATTAGACTCTCTAAATTCAATCATCCCTTAATAATATCTCAGAATATAATACCCTTTGATGTCTGTGTACAATTATTTATTATCATACTTTTCTCTAAATGTCATCTCTATAAAAATCGCCGAAAAGATGCAGACCATGTTTTCTTATCATGTGATTCTAAATTTACTTTATGGAAATAAATATATGAATTTTTTTATCTTATATGTCCACATTAGGTCCCTATATAGTCCCAACAAGAAAGGTTCACTTCTACTGATACTTCCCTACCGATTATAAACATTCTCATTGCTACTATTTTAGAATTACTTCATATTATATTGTATTAAAGAAATTATTTTATTTATCATAATAATACCTTTAATCTTCATGTTGTTCATTTGAGAATCCACACTTTGTTTAAAGATGTAGATATGATTAAAACTGGTATAACAACTATATCAAAGAAAATATTGTTCTACATTGTTTGTGAATTGATGGGAAGTATAGCTAGCTGAGGGGAATGCCTGTTGTTTTTTTGAATTCTCCCCACCCCGGATGGACCAATAGAAACATGGATGGTGCCTCAAAAGCTAACACAATCCCCTTGGGTTATGGAGTGGTGTTCAGAGATCAAAATGGGAAAATTATTGGACTCATTATGGTACATGTTTTAATGGATCCTTACTATAATTTGAGGTGTATAGAAATATTAATTTAATTAATATTTCCAAGAAAAAAGTATGGAATAACATACTGCATGAAAGTGACAACATGACAATTGTGCAGGCCCTCAGAAATGGTGTGGTACATCTTTTCTAGTCTCTCATAGCAAGATCGATAAACAACATCTAATTCATTTTTTTGTATCAAACACTTATTCACTCCAATTTATAAAGAAGAAAACTCGGTGTAAGATGGTCTAGGAAATATAGGACTCAACAATGAAATCATGTGTTTAGAGAACCTTCCTTTTAATATGATTAAATTGATTGAAAAATAATTAAATAAAATACATTCTTTTAGGCTCTTGTAACTCTTTATCTAATTGTATATTTATCCATTGGACACATGGGTTAGGAAAACATTATTTTCAAAAAAAAATCTACAATAGTCATCGTGTTAATTTCTAGAGATATTCAAGATTCTTTTTTGGATGAAATTTTGTATCATATAATGTGTAATAATTGTGGTAAGTTAGCATTAAATATTTAAAAATTGAATCTATGAAATACACGTAGAAGGTTTTATGAATGATTAACCCAAATTCTGAAGGCTCTGATGATCAGGGTAATTTATAAAATTAATTATGTATATGAAATTCATCTAAATTTTATGGAATATTAATGTAAAAAATGATGAAGAATAATTTCATTATGAATTTTTTAGAGTAAATTATTCAATGTAATGTTTGATATATCAATGAAATATGGAGATTAAAAATAATGGATATGATATTAATTCTCAATTTTTCGAAATAAATCTAATAAGTTGAAAAGAATACTTACAATAAAGAAGTTTTAGGAGAAGTAAGTATAATTGTGTCCCTGATCTTGATATTACAGCCCATGGTACAATGTTATGTTGATTCAAAAACTCTATAAATTATTCTTTCTATGTGTGATACATATATGCCACTATGGGACTTTGATGTATGAAAACATTATAGTTATCCCATGATTTCTGTATTCCCCAATATTATTCCTAGTTCTCTATGTTATCTTCAGTGTTTCAAAATTATGGTAAGGATTTACTACTCTTATTTAGTAGTGAAATTTTAAAAAAATTCCTCATTTTCTCTATGTTTATGACAATGTTTTTAATATAATGTTAAACTAATGAAACCAATAATGTTTTCTATACTCAAAAAATTAATTTTTTTTTCAATCATTCATTTAACTCATCGTAGGGATTTCATTTATTTTGTGGTTTGAATTTCTGATATGGTTCGTGAAACTTTAAAGAATTGAACCATACACCCATGGGAGTGTTCAAAGATTATTATATGAATAGATTTAATAAAATTGTAATTTGGAACACTCGATCCAAATTATTAAGGAACATCATGTACGAAGAATATATTTATTATCTTGTTGAAACTCATATATCATTATTATACATCAATTTTAGTGAAATATTTTTAATACTCCATGTTTGAATGATTTATGAAATTCAGAATATTTTTTTTTGATTTAGTGGGGGGTTATTTTTATTAACAAGATTCATATTAGGAACCCAACCATTTGAACATCAATAAATTATTCATTGGTACATCATATGATGTTTATTTCATGCCTAGGGATTTTTTTTTGATATCATGGTAGTTGTTAGGTGGAAAGACTACTGAATTTTAAAAGTATCCATCAATTCAAAATGTAAAGGTTTATTCAATCCAATAATTTTTTTCAGGGGGTGGCTCTATGATGTTTCGGCTGTGAATGTGGATTCCCAAGGGATGTCCTTGAAATTTTAGGGTGTGAACCTATTTTTATTCATTTATTATTTTTTTTGAATTTTATTTTAAATGGTGGTGAACCCATATTTTTATCATGTTTAATCCCCTTCTACTTCAAGTGGAAAGAGTTCGTGGTTGGTACCATTTTTTACCTGTGTTCCTCCCCCTACCTCACTATTGAATCCCCCTTGGTCCATGGTGATTTTTTGTTGTTTTTAAGATCATTAATGTGTGATTAATCTTTCTTATACCATTTCTCATTCATTTTAATTACTTCCACAAATTTTATTTTCCTAAAATTGGGGTTTCAATTCGAATTAGACTAGAGCATGGTAGAATTTTCCATTTTATAAGGATACCATATAACCTAGTAATTGGACATCCTGAGATGATGTTGTTTTTATCATATTCCATTTCAATTAAGGAACATTTATATTTTATTTTTCATGGTATTTAGATTAAATTAATTTAATTTACTTTTGTGTTTAGTTTTTTATTATGGATTTTACCATTGATGATGTCATGAGTGTTTTGTGGGAATCTCCTGGGTGTTAGTTGTAGTCCAAATGTGACTGGGGAACCCACTAAGTATTAATATGTTATTCTGAATCAAATATTAATATAAATTAATTTGGAATTATTTAAATACTGTTTTTAATTAATATTATGTTTTTTTATAATTAATTATTGAATGTTTTGGTGTGAGTTTGGGCCTCATGGTGATGGGTGGTGATCAGTTAGACATCGTTGAGCTCAAACATGTGTTAGCAGGAATTGACCAAATGAAATAACTACATTTTGTGGTACATGGTCCTTATTGATGTTGTTGGTGACAAAATAAGTGAAGAGGAAAATGATGTGAAAAATTCACCAACTCCATAGAGGATGCCCAGTGAAGCCAATTCAAGGAGCCCCACAGCACCGCGGTCAGTATAAAGCCACCTCCTTTATGGGTGTCGCAGAGTAAAGAGGCGGGAGGCTTCATGATCCAAAAGATATGTTTGAATACACCATTTAGTAAATAGGCACGAGGCTCCATGATCTGAAAGACATTTGTGAAGTCACCACAGAGTAAAGTGATAGGAGGCCCCACAGTTATGACAAAGCAGCACGTGGCTTCGCACTGCGCAATTCATGCTTTGTGGCGCCTCATTCCTATAAATATTAGGCTCCCATCGGGCCCAAATCACAGATCCTCTGACCATTCAGCTTATCCTCTCTCAAATCGTGAAGAACCTTCTACTCTATGAAAAATGAGATCTTCAACAAACTTGAGCATCGCGAAATGCCTTTCTTTTGGCATAAACACAACCCCTCTTCAAGTAGGGATGCCCTTCACAGAGCCCATGGGCCTTTGCAAAGGAAGTAGAACCCTAAGGGGTCTCAGGTCTTCTCAAAGAACTAATGTTTCACGAAATACCTTCCTTGCACTAGTGAACCACTTGCTAAGGCATGGTCACCTTGCTTTTCAAGGTACACTACTTCGTAGTGATATGCATTGTAAGGAACACTTGATTCTCCAATCCATACTCAATAAAAGCATGTCTCATTTGAAAATCACCCTCCATATGCACCTATTCCCTACTCCCATGAAAGAACACAACACATCAGGAAGTATACCCCATCACAAAGTCCCTCCCAAACATGGAGTACCATAGCTTCACAACATCCTCTCTGGTGAACCTATTTTCATCAAAAACCCTTCCCCGGTGAGGCCCTCAAGGCTCGTACGAAGTGATTTCAATGTCCCATGGGTAGTGGTTTACATAGAATCTCTTAGCCTCATGCTTCTTTGAAATGGCGGGCTAATGGAAATTGCTTCTTTTTATAGCCACGCTAATGTTGGCCATTTATTGTATCACTACACAACAACCCCTCGCCAAGGAATTTCTAAAGCCTTCCCTTCACTAAGGGTTAACGCATAGCATTTAGGTAAGTCCTAGGGGTGCAGAGTGAACCCGCCTCATCCGAGTTGTAGGATGTTAAACTACCAAGTAATATCATCCATAGCACATGATATAAAATGGTGGCCTCACCTCATGCATCATACATGTGGTGACCCATTTCAGACATTCTATACACCAACTCATCTCCACAGAAGTGAGATCTTCCTCACATGGAATGAGATCCTCTTTGATGGAGTGGTTCCTGACCACAGGTAAGGGTGACCATATTTGTGTAATCCCCTAGCCTTTCCAGTAGGAGGTAGAACCCCTTCTCATCATATCTTCTTCTGTGCCAAAGACCAGAGGATAGATGGTCACAAGGACTTTCGTTCTTCTATCCCTCTCTCTTGAGGATTTGTCTCCATCAAAACTCCACCCTGTAGTATGTCTCGATCTTAAACTCCCTGGGATACTAACCATGCATAAGACCATATTTCCTATATGGTTCACTAACCACATGTAATCCCCATTCCACTTCCAACAGATGCACCTTCTGCGATGTGATCATCATGTCTCTGTTGCAACTATTTCACACACCGAACATGCCTCACATGGGTTTAGAGTAAGCATCGACCCTGAATTCCTCTCTAGGCCACCATAGAATGTAATCCCCAAACCATCTGGAACTACTTGTACTTTGATCCTTTCCAATGAAAGGTATATAGGAAGCCTCCTTGAGGATCAATACCAACACCTAATTGTCTCGAACCCTTCACATAAGGTCACCTTCATCCTATATGAAGATAAAATACATCCACCATCCTGAACAATGTGGACATTTATCCTTGCCAAGGCAAGGTACATAGGAATCCTCTTTGAGGTTAATTCCCAACACCTACTTGTCCCAACCCCCTCACGTCAGTTTACCTTCATCTTGCATGACATTAAACTGCAACCATTATCCCCAACTATGTGTGATTTGATTCATTCGAAGGAAATGTACATATAAATCCTCCCTAAGGTCCAACCCCAATCGACGTTAATCTGTTGCATTCCACCAATCGACGGTAATCCTTTGTATTCCACCAATAAATGGTAAGACAATGCATTTCCCCAATCGATGATAAGTTATTTCATTCCCCCAATAGACAGTAAGTCGTTGCATTCCCCCAATCAATGGTCAATATTTTCATTCCCCCAATCGATGGTAAGACGTTGTGTACCCCATCCAGTGGTAATCCGTTGAAATCCCAGTTAGTGGTAAGCTGTTATCCCCCATCCAGCGGTAATATAGCGACCCAACCTTTTCTTACATTTCTATTACATCATTTTATAGATAAAACACATAATAGTATGACACATAGAGGATCCAATGGTTTAGTGTCTTGGGAAAACTAAGACTATTCATAACTTTTACATCATAAATCATAATCAATCATTTAATTCCTTCTTCACTTGCTTCTTATTGTCACTTTACCTCTCCTTAGTACATGTAGTCACCTGAGGATATACATAAAAGAATGGGTGAGGTAAAAGACTAGTAAGATGATAGATAAGAACAATATAGAATGTGGCGAGCATATTCATAACATGGGAAAATGATCTTGAGCATGAGAGGAAGCATTAATATAAGACTTGAAATGTAGAAATACATAAAAATGAAACTTCATGTCTTAGTGGTTAACTAACTCACATACTTGTGAACAAAAACAGCATCTTGTCCACATCATTTCACATTTTTTTCATGAGAATCATCACTTTACCTAATGCATTGGAGCGCTATATAATTTTGGTCACACCCATCACATTCAAACATTCATATTCCGCTATATAATTCAGGGCGCACCAATCACCTCATAATATTATCATTATCATGCATTACACATAGAACATATATCAATAATGAACATCAAAAAACAATGGTAAGGAATGGGTTTCATTTCATATTAAAACCTTCATAAACATTGGGTTCCCAAAAGAAATAGGGAACAACATACTTGATACAAGAACCATCAACCATGAATTAGAGGTAAAAGTTGAGTTCTTAAAAAAGAGTTCTTTTGGAAAAACTTTCCTTTGACATAAACTTCTATATAAAACATATATATACCATAAAAGGTATGATAATTATGAAGCAATTATCTTTAAGAAGTTACCATACCAAATTGGAGTGAAAGAGGGAGAACCCGGTGAAAGAAAATTGGGTTCGAGATTTTTTCCTTACCTTGTATCTGAACTCTTCCTTCTCTTTGATGTCCTCTATAATGACATTATATTAATTAATAATAAATTATAGAACCTATTATACACGAATACGGTTAATTAGGGTTCCATTTAGTCATGTTATGTTTATTTGGATGACTTATAGAGTTTAAAAACATTG
The DNA here is from genome assembly GCA_963277665.1 of Viscum album. Taxonomy (NCBI): domain Eukaryota; kingdom Viridiplantae; phylum Streptophyta; class Magnoliopsida; order Santalales; family Viscaceae; genus Viscum; species Viscum album. Next base: position 28,418,713 of record OY728137.1, on the reverse strand, counting down.
TTCGGCGATGTTCGTTTTTATGGTCTTCTTGAGTGGTTAACTCGTATTTTTAAATGAATGTTCAGGTAGAACATGGGTAAACATACAGAACTGATATTAAATTTTGTTAATGAAATTCCAAATTTTAAAATGATATTATAATGTGGAATATTATATACCATTTTGATGAATCATTTGATAAAATTTATATGATTTTTGTTTTGGTTAATTTGGGAGGTTTTTCAATCACAAAGAACTTGTTTTAATTTATCACTTAGTAATATGTACATAAGTTAGTTCTAGAACATTATATAAGAAATAATACATATAAAATATTCAGTTTCAACCATAAAAATGGTTTCATGACCAGATATGAAGGTATAAATGGAAGAAGAAGACATGCCATTGTTGAAGATGACAAATTAACACCTAACGAACAATGTTCTCTTTAATGAAATAAAAAGAAGAGGAAAAAGGGGGTTGGATGATATGATATAACATTATTATCATAACATTCCATTATATTTATGATACTGTAGTTACCATACCATTTGGACAAAGATAGGTGGGGAGAGAATAAGTAAAGAACTTGAAATTGAAAGGGGGATAAATGAGAAGAGGGGGAGAAATTACCTCTTGAATCCTCCTTTTGAGATCCTCCTTAAGGAGCCTAAGCTTGGTCTCATGACGAGAAAAGATGCTTTCAGAAGTGGGGGAGGGGATAGGGAATATGTTTTGACTGAGTTTAGGCAAGGATTCATGCTTGAGAGGAGTGAGGAAATGAAGGTGTGAAGGGTGGTATATATGGTGGAGGGGAGAGGGGTTTCCTTAATATATAATTCATTAGTTTTTTTATTTCCACTAATACAAGTAATAGTGAATCTTTCCTGACCAAGAATAGTAATTTTATAATTTAATATCTAACCATGTGGTCTTACATCCGTATAACATCCCACATGACCCTATAATTGGCTTATTGAGCTTATTTTGTAAATTATGGTATCTCACTATTCATCAAAAAAATTCAAGTATTTCAGAAAAATCCCAAAATCTCACCCCATATATTATTAATTGTGAAGAATCCAAAAATGAAGTCAATTTTTTAAAAATAATTTTCTAAATATGATTAATTAAATATTTAATTACAACCATAATTTACATGAAAAATACCGTTTTTATATTTAATACTGATTTTATAATGATTTCACAAAATTATGTAGGGTCTTATAAAATTATCTAAAAAAAATAAGTCATATATTTGTTAATTTTTAAACACATTCTATGAATATAATTTTTTTAAAAATAATTAATTTATTATAATTAATTATTTATGACTTACAATAATTCTAAAACATTTACTATTGTCAATTTATCACTTTCTAAGATGCATAAATGTTATTTAATTATTCATGGATAAGGTTTCACTTATTTTGGGTGATTTACTACTCATAAGGGTCCTACTACTATTTATAAGGGTAGGTTACTATTCATAAAGGTAGGTTACTATTCAACAAAAATTATGTTTTTCTTATGGGACCCCAAAAATCTTCTTGAACACAACCGTGTATGTCATATTTTTGAAATTCCAAACACAGAAGCGACAAACATATGTTTAAATGTCACTTAGCACTTAGTAGTTCATTATGTTGAGTTGTCATGTGATTTTTTGAAATAAATATAATAAGGAATTTTCCATTTAAAAACATTGGTTTTTTATTGGTATGAAGTTTTAGTATGCAATCGATGGTAATTTGTTGTAGTCCCCTTCGTTGGAACCCACATCTCAACCCCCACAGGTGTCAGACCAACCCTAGATGCTAACCACACGTAATACCTATGATATCATCGGGTTGTTGTCTTATGTGTGCACACTGATTTTATACCCCATCCTAAATTATGTGGACTTTGATTCCCCACCTCATGGATATGTATGAATCCTCCCTCTAGTTCAAGCCCATCACTCATGTCCCATCGTGGTCTCTCCCTCAAGCCTATGTGTTTCGAGAAGGTCATACCCCATCCCAGATGTTCTACTTACTCTGAGTCTCATCCATGGATCCTTCCATTGGGATACGTAGGAAGCCTCTCTGAGGTTCAAGCCCAACATCAATGTCATCCTTATGTCGGTTCCATCTCATTCCCCATCTACTTCATTCAACTCTCCATCATCTATCATGATTCATACCCAAGCCTCCACCTCCTGGAGAGATTAGGTCATCCACCTCCTCACTGCTGCTAGCAGTACCCGAGCTTCTTACCATGCATATTCCCCAGCATGTCTCTGGATCATTTTCTTTTTTGAACACCCCTACTCATCACCCCTTTGAACTCCACGGTTTTTGATCCCTATCTTCTAGACATGGTATGTTGGAAACCTCCCAGAGGTTCAATCCGGCCAATGGTAAACCTTTGTGTTCCCCATTCCGGGGTGCACTTTCTCTTATACACCATTTTTAGTGTCTAGATAATCATTCATGGTGTGACATCTTCCCTTTATGGTACACAACACCTTGGGTACGCTTTAATTGAGTGTTCTGATCCATCCATCTGCTGTCCACCATTTTAGGGCGCACATTCATTGATCCGCCCTCTCTGGTGTCCAGATCATCCTTCACAGTGTGATTTTTTCCCTCTGTGGGACACACCACCTCGGATTGGTCCTCATCATGTGTCCTGATCCATCCATCTAGTAAACCTTCCAGGTGCTCTTTCATAGGGATGTACCAATATGATCCATCTCTATGGGATGTTCTGATCACTCTAATTCCATCTGCACAAGACATTAAACTCACAAACTATCTCGTGTTAAACATGAGATGTCAGAGTAAAACCTCAGAAGACATACCTTGGGTGTAACCCTCTCTATAAGACATTAAACTCACTAACTACATTGTGTTAAACATGAGATTCTTGAGGAAAACCTCATAAGACAGATCATTGGTGTACCCATCTCCGCTAGATGTTAAAATCGTGCCATACCATGTGTTAAACATGGGAAGCTGAGGAAAACCTTACAAATATACCTATGGAATAAAATTCCTCACATTCAACATGGGATTCCTTGGGATTATGCACTCTTGAGAAGCACTATCAAAAGGGGAAGAAACCCAAACGCATTAGTGTTCTGGCATCCAGACACGCCAGCGATGTCCAACATGTCTACTCTCCTGACTGAAGGTTGCTTATCTAATTGGGCCCATTGGAATTTCCTCAAGAAGGTGCATAATTAACTAGCGTCCATGAAGACATGAAACTAGTTAGAGTTTCATCAACAATGTATTATGTATTTTAGGGACACATGGACTAGGCAATGAGATCTAAGGAGGAATCCAAGGAAGGAGGAACTAACTTCCCATTATCTAGTTTTGATCAAGTAGAAAACATCCTTGAATAAGATATGGATGTTGCCTTCCTTTGGAATGAGGGAATGTGGGACAATAGTTGCGATTCCTCCAAGACATAGAGATGCGTAACCTGATGAAAATGTCTGAAACAAATCTGGCGAACCTAATGTGAATTTTTTCCCCTCAATGTGGAGATCAGTAATGCTCAAGAAATTAGTGTATTAGCATGTCACCGGATCTATGAATCTGGGGCGAGGTCCACCCATGAAAATTGTGGGCATGGCGTGAAACTCACCAAAAATTGTGGTAGTTGAACATTGGACATCCCTGTCTACATATTTTCCAACATGGATCCTTCTTACCAACCATGGAAGTTGGAATGGAACTGGGGAACTGTATGTCACTTTCCTTCGTTTAGCACTAATGGTTAAATCTTTCTTCTTTGTAGGACCCATGTTGTCATGGCAGGAAACTAATCACTACCCACCCACAAACGTAGGGGTAGGGGAAATTCAATTCAACAATCCTGCATGGCCTCATCTCCCCTATGGCAGCCTCCATGTCCACGGCTACTGGGGGCCCATGTCCCATATCCCCTTTTGAAATTATTTAAAGAAGCGTGATAAATGACCTCGTATGGCAATACGAGGAAGAGAGGACTATCCCAACCTAGTATATGTCTCGACAAGACTTATGGGACTCTACCACTCATTTCCACAACCTCCCCCAAGGGATACGGAGGGAGACACTACTCCCCACTCTGACATAAAATAATTTAGGGATCCTCTCCCATGAAAGCTTTGATGACTCCCTCTCCTGCGCTAATTAGGTGAGGGATGTTCGGGTCAGCCGAACAGGAATCCCGTCCTAAGGGATCCATGGATGGCTCCCACTAGGGAACGTCAATAATCCCACCTTACCACATGTGTTGAGGAGCAGGTAAGCTATACGCCTACACCACTAGATACAGTCCGATTGACACGACACCAACGTTGACTGCAGGCTAAAGAGGACGCCCACCGAGGGTCATCAACGTCAACTGCTATTATGGCTCATCCCACCACCGATGCATACCATCAGTACCACGTTCATGTCAATTATGGTCACTCATACGTCCGGGGTGTATCGAGGCCCCAACCACCCCACTGGCAGGTTCGGTTGACTCTCCTTGTCGTCGAAGAAGGTAGCACATGTCGTTGGTTAACCCATGAAAATGACACCTAGTACATAGGTCCTCCCCATGGCATCACCACTGAGAGCTTAGGTTCGTCCCACTGCTAAGATCAGCATGGAGGTCCTCCCCACTCCATCTTCAATCTGAACACGGGTACTCCCCACTATAGTGACACCTAGTACAGAATCTTCATCTGCACCCATGACCTCTGGTATGGAGTCGTTCCTCCTATCACAGGTCACCGGTGTGAAGATGCTACACATCTGATCAAATGTTAGTGTGGGGGTCTTTTCCATGTCCTTACTGCAGCCATAGAATGTACTCCAAATCCCAGCAACTAGATAAGCAGAGGTTTTCCTCGCTTCATAAACACCCAACAGAGAGGTCATACCCATGTTCTACTCAACTAGTACAGGGAACCTCCTCAAACAGATGCTTCTAAAGTAAATAAGCCTGGAGTCCCTACACAAGCTCCTAACAGCTCCAACTGAGGTCCTACACACTCCAGTACTTCCTAAGAAGATTCCCTCTGTGGGTCAGCTAGTTGAAATAGAGGTCCACCATGTGTTCCCATTGACATCATTCCTGGTGCTCCTCACACCCCAGCTCACCCAGAAGAATGTCCTCTCCACCTAGTCATTAATTCAATAGAATATCCATCCTGGCCAATAAATCTACCCTATCTCGAAGATCCATCCCGGGGTAGAAGGGTGGGTCACTGATTCCATAAAAAGAGTGCATAGAAGATTTAGACTTTAATTATGCCTATCTGTTTTTCGAATTTTGAGGCGGAATGCAACTCAGCTACAGAACCCTCACCTCATTTCTCTGTGTGAAGGGCCAGGGCATGAATGAGTCACATCAACATCATCCTTATATTATGTTAAGTCCACTAGATTCTCACCTTCCACTATAGATACATCCAGGAGGAGGAATATTTGTCCTCTTCCCAAGTCCTAGCTGAGTAGTCCTCCATATCATCCGCTGGGTCCTTATCTGCTTTGACCATTGATCCTGGAGAGTTGTTATGTGAACAGATAAAGGATAAAGAGCATCCTTACCCACCATCTGTAAGAAGTGCTTCTATTTCAGAAACCTCGGTCTCCAGCCCATCTTACCAAGATGTGGTAGCTCAGTCATTGCACTCATTGCGGATTATTACAAGATACAGCATCTTGTCAACCCATCATCTGTTTTCTCCACTGGCCAGTCTACCGCCTCAGCGGTATGTTTTAATACCATTTTCGGTCCCCTAGCCTCTCCCAGTTGATTAATGGGGAAACCAAGGGCCAAATATAGAGTCTGAGCTAAGGATATTTTGGGTCATCCACACAATGGATTATTTCCCAGAAATGTTCTGGCCAATTCCGGCCACAAACTTTAGTGCACTAGAATTGCTTACTCAGGAGGAAGTCACAAGCATTTTACAGACCCTTTGGGGGACACAATTGTATCTTTGTTATCAATGAGTGGCTTATCCCAAGAGTCAGGCACAATTTGAAGATATTGAACATAAATTCTATATGTTTGACTTGGTTTCACTCCATGTGGCCTAGTACCCTGAGTCACTTGGCCACCACTAGATCCTCCAGCAATGATGCATTAAGAGAATTAATGTGCTCTGATGAATTTTCAAGGTTGTTCCCCCTACGATCAGCTCTATGGTTGGGGAAAATATTTTTCCATCCATTTCATTTCTATCCAGTGCAAACCTGATTTTCCAGGTGATAATGAGGATATTCCTCCTGGTAGAGTTGTTGTTAACATTGCCGACCTACCAGGGGAGAGAACGAGTTGGAGAACCTTGGAGAGTACATAACCCACAAGGGTGTAACTCACCTATTGGATCCATTGGGAAGGATAACTCACCAATAATGAAATTTTCTGGGACTTCTGGTAACTAATTAGTCATTAGACCTTGGCTAGAATCCCAATTAGGGTAAAGTGAACCTTGGAGCTATCAAACCCTCTAACCCATCTTGATCAGTTCTGAAGATGAATGATGATCCATAAAAGGTCATGTTATTTCATCATCTTGCAGAGCACAAGAATATCGACAATGACTTCCTTGTCAAATGCGTCGTGGAGTGGTGGCCAAACTACGGTTATCATTGGTCATGGTAGTAGGGGAAGTCACAACTTCCCCCCAACATGTTTACCCTGGTTGGCCCTAACCATCCTACCCACATAGAGAGGATAGAGGATAGAGATTATGGAAAAAGGGCGCATTATGTGTCTCCAAATCCACCTAAGTGTTGCGATAATCCCAGTGACCCAGCTCAGGTTCCCCAGGCTGCTCTACAGGTTATCCAGGCAGCTTCTCTATGAGCCCCTTGTACTACTTATCATGATGAAGAACCTACCAACACACTAGTGATCGGGCACCCTTGTCAAGACAAGAACCCCTGCCTAGATGATCTGATGGGCCACTCACTGCTCACCTCTAGGAATTGGAAACTCAACAGGTGGAAATATCCCCTAATCGCAAGCTATATCCGGTGTGGGTCGATGATATGTCAGCACCATCAGGTTTCAAAAATCCCGCCTTCTCCCAGTCTAACGGGACGGGTGATCCATTGCATCACCTATACCACTTCATCTCAAGGTGTAGACATATGCTGGGAACTCTAGAATAGCATGATGCCTCCCAAATATGATGTTTCATACATTCATTGGAAGGGCATGTGTCTGTCTGTTATAACAATCAATCCTTCGGGTCAATCGCCGAAATGGAAGATCTTCGTAGGCAGTTTCTCAACCAGTTCAACTCAACCACCCAAAAGATGTGTATTACATACCTCTTCAAGTGTAAGCAGAGGATTGATGTGCATATAACAAACATTTTTTATTGGGGAAAAGGTCTAACCTACTCCTTGGATATGTTGCTAACTCGAGAATAGCTGCTGACAATATGTGTGGAGGATGTCAAGCCTGAACGAGTACCATCTCTCATTAACCAGAATTACCCCAGGGGATTCTGAGACTTTACTGATAAGGCCCATCTTATTGAGGATGCCTTGCAGCAAGCAATGCATGTGATGCCCTAGGGTTTAGGAACTGGTCCAAGTGAACAATGTTATGCTTTAATGATGTCTCTTGTTTTATTTATTGTGTTTTGAGTGCTAATAACAAATTTTAAACGAAATAAAACATGGAGAATAAGTTAAACTTTTATATATTAAAATATTACATTGAAACAAGACCCAACTAATTGAAAATACCATGCACAAGACCTAACACAGCCACAACGAGAATACTAAGAATCACAACTCGAGTAATCAAGTAGTCGTCATCTTCAGAGTCCTTCAGTGTGAAAAATATAATATCCAGAGCCACGACACACATACTCAACACCAATGTTATGAGGAGAACCGTCATTCCTAGTCCAAGTGTTTTGATTTTCAGAAACACCCTACACCCCCTACTTTTATAATGGTTCTTAGAGATATGACAGTTAAATATATATAGCCGTTGGATTTTGAAAACAACCTTTGGGTTTCCGTTGATAATGTTTATCTATATATGAAAACTTGTTTTTAATTCTCTTATAATTTTATAATATTTCAAATATTATAATATATCAAAATATGTTTCACAAAAGAATCATAGTTTTAAAATTAAAAGAGTATTCTTGGAAATGAATCGTATTGTTTCTACAAAAATCTTGATAGATACCTATATGGTTAAAAACATAGTATTCTTTTTATAAAAGATATGTCTAAAGGGTATCTTTAATAATTATATCTTTTGACCACTAAAATTATGTATTTCTGAAATAACATGAGGTCTTTTAGAATTTATGAAAGAATTGTAATGTATTTTAATGATCCTAATAATTATAATGGTTTTGTATGTAAAATATGAAAGGAATATCTTTTTACGAAATATTTTACAAAAGATAAAAAGGGGATTGAGATTTTAAGTTACAACTATTTGTTTTTATTGTGTATTAACTAATTTTTGTACAAATGTTTATATTACACACTATTTTGAAATAAGTATACTTATAGTAAGTTATTTTGGAAATATAAATAATTTTTTTTAATAAAAAGTTAGGTTGGGGCTGGACAAGCAGAGGGAATCCCATTGGGACAAGCCCTCTAGGCCGAGACCCAGCCCCAAGGGACCCGAGGTGCCGACCATCGGGGTCCCAAGCGAGTTTAGCGGGTGTCCAACCAGGTCCTGAGGCCCGGTTCAAGCATGGGTTTGTCCAGTCGCACGCGGGCCCATGTGTAAGGCCCATGGTGCGCATTGCATAGGGGTGGGCCAAAGCCCGCATGGGGCCCGTGTTTAAGGCCCCTGTGTGTGTGTGTGTTTGGGTTATTGCTCCTTTTCCGGCAGAGCTTGTTTGTTAAACCGTGCCTCCACCGCTTTTCCTTTCGATATGGGACGCGATCCTCACGATCAGGACTGTCCGATCAACTTCTGTGTCAATCTCGTCCATCCAAACATTTTAACCGGGCGACCTCTTCCCTTTTTTGATCGAGGCCATCCATTTCCCATCTGCGTCGACCTCGTTGTCTCCTTCCTCGCCGCAGGGGTCCTGACCAATAGGCCTGCAACCGAGGATGCCTCGGCTTCTCCATTGCACTACTCCTCTTGACCTCCGAACACCCCCTCCTAGCTCACTATTCCTTTGTATAGCCCATGTCGGTCTATCCTCTTGGGTCGAGTCACCAATGAACACTGAGGCCTATATAAACGCCTCCTGCCTCATGAAATTGCGGTTGTTCTTCCTCCTCCTTCCCTCCCATGAACTCCCCACAAGACCAGCAACGTACCTCCGGTCCGCGTTTTCTCCCTATGCAAGGTAAGGGTCCTTGCATGCATGCCTTCTTTTGGAGGAAATATTCATTTTTATACTCTCATTAAACACAGATTATATATGTGTATATATATATATACTTAATGAAAACCTCTCTATTTTTATTGCCTTCAAGAAGTTTTGGCCTCCGTGTTTTCAATAGGGTGCATATGTAAGGGTGCTTATATACATTGTTTTCATTTTGAGGAACATATGCATGGTACATACTATTTAAATATGAATATTTACATAATAAAAATCCATCGGTTTGTACATTGTGTATATACATTTTCATATACATATATAAACGGTATATAGAGTTTATATATGTACATTTACAGAATACAAACCCCCCAGGTTGTGTATTGTTTTTACATACAGTCTATACAGTTTTTATTATGATTGTGAAACCTTAATTTTTATATGTATGGTTACATTTATATCAAACCTTATATGGATTTAGTTTTCAACCAAGTAATTGATTTATGGTTGGAAACCGCCAGTACATAAGGAATTTAATAGAATTTATCTTTGAATTGTGTAAAACTCATATATACACTTCATGTATATATGGGTATGTGTATATGTATTTATAAGAATAAATTTCCAAACCCTATTATTTTCATTTATAAATTACATGACTTAATTTATTCTTTGATGCAGGTAATATTTTATTAAGATATAATTTGTGTGATTTCTAAACCAACATGTTTTTTAAAATACACACAAATGGGCATGTTTTATTAAAGAAGTTTATCTAACATTTCCCCTAATGAGTTTTATGATAAAGTATGTATTTTGGATTAATTGTTTTACAAGTTCAAGAGCCAATTTATCACCATAACTGATTTCAAGTGTTCTCTTTAAGCACTCCATTTCCATGGAATAATAATTCCAACGATTCCTCATTTATTATATCATCATTTTATATGCTTTAGTAATTTGCTTATGTGAAAAGAATGTTTTACTAAACTATGGGTGCCGTCGATTAGTTATTGACATATTTTACAATGTTCACTGTCATTTCATGTATTAATAAAATGAGTAATGTTTCGTTATTTATTTGAGTTATTATTGTACATAATGCATACTGGCGACATATCAATAAATGAACTAAGAAGTTAGATTACCCAAACTGGTATGGGACACCTTGGGTAATATGAAAATGAATGAGTTATTCAAGGTGGTATGGGACATCTTGAATATACAAACCATTTATGTAAAGCATGAATGATGTGTCTCACATGATAATAAAGACATGTCAAGGGTGCGCCCTGATAGCGCTCCAATGCATTGGGTAAAGACTTAATCTCTAGAGATGACCAATTTAATGATGCCTTGGGGATGGACCTTGGTAAATGTTTTCAGATGATACCTTGGGGATGGACCTTGGTGATACATAAATGATTGTCTAAGATTAAATGTTGATGCCACTTAATTAAAGTTATGTAACAAGTTCTTTCCAAGATAAAGTTCTTTCATGAATAATGCCTTTATGTTTTCATAATGTTCTTATTTCACAAGAATAAGTTTGGAGCATGATGGGTGTTTACCACTTAATAGAATAGTAACCAGCATATGAAAATTAAGTTGTTTCCTTTATGCGCAACTCTGATTAAGCATTACACTTAACTGTTCGAGTTTATGATTAAGTATTCGCATGTTGTACTTATTTATGATTACTCCTTCGAGAAATGTCACATAGGTTTCTTATATTTCGTGAAAGCATTGATTGAGCGTTTTGATGTTATGTGTTACAATCTTCTTTTAGTTAATGTTCAATTTCTTTTAAAAGAATGTTTTCAAATGTTACACTATTTTTATTTATTTTTTTAAAAAAAACCCCTTACTGGGTATTTCAATGCTCACCCTATGTTTTGAGTTAAAATTTTCAGGTATCAGCTATTAAAAGATGAATCGTTTCAGAAGTTTCTAGTTTCCTAGAACCCGAACCGCACAAGATCCTATATATGGGTCGTGATGTGTAGTTTACCAGTGTTTTTTTATTTTAAAGAAACACATCATGTTCTGATGGCACCAGCTCCAGGGTTTCTGGGGTCGGGGTCTCTATAGTTGGTATTAGAGGTTCGGTTTGGATAACTCTGGAAAACCAGAAAATAGAAATATATATATATATATATGTACTCCAGTTTTACTAAAAGATGGGTTTTCATAAATTTCATATGGAAAACGAAGGCACAAATCTCTTATCTCTCCCCACATAGGCCCTAGAGACCATTATGTCTTTAGCTAGATGTGAGGATTTTCTAAACTATGCCCATATCCACATGACATGAAAACACCTTTATGATGTATCAAATTCACCACGAGTGCTTCAGTTACACTAAGGGGTAGGAATAGATTACCTCCTTATGATGATAACCCAATTTCCCTCCTATGTACGTCGGGGAGGGTACTATGAGGGACTTTTCAGAATTTTCACGGCGGGTGAGTGCTTTGGCACTATGATTGAAAACCCTTTTCACGAAGCTGCTGCTGACAGAGACCTCTAAGCGGGTTAGCTTTGTCAGATTTTAAACTATGGCTTCTGGGGTCTGTTGTTGGACTTCAGAAGGTTAGAAGACGAGTCCACCCGACTACCTTGCAGACAACAAGTGTATGAGGATGTCTCTCAACTTCATACCCCTCATGCTAGACTCATAAGACGTCATAGGTGACCCCATGAGTTTTTCCCTGAATGCTCAACCTGTGTTTGGTTTACGGAGTTAGGGAGTTTTTCTTCTCTATGTGGCGTTTGTTTAGTCAATGGATATGGGAAACCCAAGCAATAATAATAATAAACGTAAGTTTAATGAAATGATGTCGTTCCCGTTCCTTGTCTTTAATTTGTGTATACCATTGAATGGTTTTCATGTGATTGAATTATCGTCTAAAAACATTCAGATTGAAGGAAAAACCCACCTGTTATCTCTTCCCACTGAGATTTTAGAAATCATTGCAATCAAATCGTGTGAGGATGAGTATGACCCCTTCACAAATTTGTGAAAAACGTGCAAGCAGTGGATTGAGGTAACAAACGGTCTGGAAATTCTCCGCACCTGCTAGGGGAATGACTCCATCTATTACCGCATTGGCTCGACACAACTAGCCGGACGTGAACGGCGAGGAAGTTACCACAAAAAGGCTCTTTTTTTGTTTCACCCTAGGCCGAAACTAGATGGAAAGAGTGAAATTTCATGAGGCTGCGTTAGAGGGAAATCTTTATATGGATTATCTGCTCCAACTTCTCAACTTTAGCCTATTTGACCGTATCTATGGCTTCAATGTCCTCGACCGAGACATAATTTGGCGAGTCTTTCGTATGTTGGTCTGCAAATACATTTCAATACTTTGTACTGTTCGATATTCCCTTTGGAAGCCTGGAGATTCAGAACATGAGTTCAACCCCTCCTGTCCTAGGTGTATCTGGGTTAGGCAAATGGAAGAGTTGAGCATCGCTACAGGGATTCCTCTAGATGCATCTGTTGACCCTATACATTTGTGGGGGTGGTAAGAACGTTGCAGAACCTTGTAGTGTTGTGAAATAAATTTTGAGGATGCAATTTTCAAAAGGGGGGGATAATGTGAGGCCCCAGGTTTTATGAACTAGTCCAAGTCATCAATGTTATGATTTAATGATGTCTCTTGTTTAATTTATAGTGTTTTGTGTGCTAATAAAGAATTTGAAACAAAATAAAACATGGAGAATAAGTTAAACTGTTATATATTAAAATATTAAATTGAAACAAGACCCAACTAATTGAAAATACCATGCACAAGACCTAACACAGCCACAATGAGACTACTAAGAATCAAAACTTGAGTAATCGGATAGTCATCATCTTCAGAGTCCGTCAGTGTGAAAAATATAACAGCCAGAGCCACGACACACAAACTCAACACCAGAGGTATGAGCAGAACCATCCTTCTTAGTCCAAGTGTTTTGATTTTGAGAAACACCATACACCCCCTCCTTTTAAAATGGTTCTTAGAGATATGACCGTTAAATATATATAGCCGTTGGATTTTCAAAACAACCTTTGGGTTTCCGTTGATAAAGTTTAATTTTATATGAAAATATGTTTTTAATGCTCTTATAATTTTATAATATTTCAAATATTATAATATGTCTAAAATATGTTTCACAAAAGAATCATAGTTTTAAAATTAAAATAGTATTCTTGGAAATGAATCGTTTTGTTTCTATAAAAATCCCGAGATATCCCTATATGATTAAAAGCATAGTATTCTTTTTATAAAGGATATGTTTGAAGGATATCTATAATATTTATATCCTTTGACCACTAAACTTAGGTATTTTTTAAATAACTTGAGGACATTTAGACTTTATGAAAGGATGGTAATGTATTTTAAAGATCCTAATAATTATAATGGTTTTGTATGTAAAATATGAAAGGTATAACTTTCTACGAAATATTTTACATAAGCTAAAAAGGGGATTTAGATTTTAAGTTAAAACTATCTGTTTTTATTGTGTATTAACTCATTTTTGTACAAATGTTTATATTACACACTATTTTGAACTAAGTATACGTATACTATGTTATTTTGGAAATCTAAATAATTTTTTTAATAGAAAATTAGTTTGGGGCCAGCCAAGCCGAGGGCATCCCTTTGGAACAAGCCCTCTAGGCCGAGACCAAGCCCCAAGGGACCCGAGGTGCCGTCCATTGGGGTCCCAAGCAAGTTTAGTGGGTGTCCAACCAGGTCGTGAGGCCCAATTCGAGCACGGGTTTGTCCAGTCGCACACGGGCCAGTGTGTAAGGCCCGCGATGCGCGTTGCGTAGGGGTGGGCCAAAGCTCGTATGTGGCCCGTGTTTAAGGCCCCAGTGTGTGTGTGTTCGTGTTATTGCTCCTTTGCTAGCGGAGCTTGTTTGTTAAACCACGCCTCCAACACTTTTCGTTTTGATGTGGGACGTGCTCCTCGCGATCAGGACAGTCCGATCGACTTCTGTGTCAATCTAGTCCGTCCAAACCTTTTAACAGTGCGATCTATCGCCTTTTTTGATCCAGGCCGTCCATTTCCCTTCCGCGTCGTCCCCATCGTCTCCTTCCTCACAGCAGGGTTCCCGACCAGTAGGCATGCAACTGAGGACGCCTCGGCTTCTCCATTGCACTTATCCTCTTGACCTCCGAACACCCCCTCCTAGATCACTATTCCTTCATCTTGCCCACATCGGTCTAACCTCTTGGTTCGAGTCACAAATGAACACTAAGGCCTATATAAATGCCTCCTGCCTCATGAAACCACGACGGTTCTTCCTCCTCCTTCCCTCCCACGAACTCCCCGCAAGACCAGCGACATACCTCCGGTCCGAGTTTTCTCCCTAAGCAAGGTATGGGTCCTTTCATGCTTGCCTTCTTTTGGAGGAAATCGTCATTTTTATACTCCCAGTAAACACAGTTTATATATGTATATATATATTTATAATTAATGAAAACCTCTAGATTTTTATTGCCTTCAAGAAGTTTTGGCCTCTGTGTTTTCATTAGGGTGCACATGTAAGGGTGCTTATATACTTTGTTTTCATTTTGAGGTACCTATGCACGGTACATACTGTTTATATATGTATATTTACATAATACAAATCCATTGGTTTGTACAATGTGTATATAAAGTTTCATATATATATATTTATATAAACAATATATACAGTTTATATATGTACATTTACACAATAACAACTTATCAGGTTGTGTATTGTTTTTACATACGGTATATACAGTTTTTGGTATACAGTTTTTATTATGTTTGTAAAACCTTCATTTTTATACGTATGGTTACATTTATAAAAAACTGTATATGGATTTAGTTTTCAACCATGTAATTGATTTATGGTTGGAAACCTTCAGTACCTATGGAATTTAATAGACTTTATCTTTGAATTGTGTAAACCCATATATAAACTTCAGGTATATTTGGGTATGTGTATATGTATTTATAAGAATAAATTTCCCAACCCTATTATATTCTTTTATAAATAACAGGACTTAATTTATTCTTTGATGCATGTAAGATTTTATTATGATATAATTTGTGTGATTGCTAAACAAACATGTTTTTTAAAATACACACAAATGGGAAGGTTTTATTAAATAAGTTTATCTAACATTTCTCCTGATGAGTTTTATGATAAAGTGTTAATTTTGGTTTAATTTATTTATAAGTTCAAGGGCCTATTTATCACCATAACTAATTTCAAGTGTTCTTTTTAAGCACTCCATTTCCAGGGAATAATAATTCCAATGATTCCTCATTTATTATATCATCATTTTATATGCTTCAGTAATTAGCTTATGTGAAAAGAATTTTTTACTAAACTATGGGTGCCTTCGATTAGTTATTGACATATTTTACAACGTTAACTATCATATCATGTATTCGTAAATTGTGTAATGGTTCGTTATTTATTTGAGTTATTATTCTACATAATGCATACTGACGACATATCACTAAATGAACTATTATGTTAGATTACCCAAAGTGGTATGGGACATCTTGAGTAATATGAAAATGAATGAGTTATTCAAGGTGGTATGGGACATCTTGAATATACAAACCATTTATGTAAAGCATGAACGATGTGGCTCGCATGATAATAAAGGCATGTCAAGGGTGTGCCCTGATAGTGCTCCAATGCATTGGATAAAGACTTAATCTCTAGAGATGACCAGTTTAATGATGCCTTGGGGATGGACCTTGGTAAATGTTTTCAAATGAAACCTTAGGGATGGACCATGGTGATACAAAAATGATTTTTAAGATTAAATTTTGATGCCAAAAAATCAAGTTATGTAACAAGTTCTTTCCAAGATAATGTTCTTTCATGACTAACGCCTTTGTGTTTTCATACAGTTATTATTTCACAATAATAAGTTTGGAGAATTATGGGTGATTACCACTTAATAGAATAGTAACCAGCATATGAAAATTAAGTTGCTTCCTTCATGCGCAACTCTGATTATGCATTACCCTTAACTGTTCGAGTTTATGATTAAGTATTCTCATGTTTTACTTGATTATGATTACTCCTTTGAGAAATGTCACATAGGTTTCTTGTATTTCATGAAAGCATTGATTGATCATTTTGATGTTATGTGTTATAGTATTACTTTTGTGAATGGTCAATTTCTTTTAAAACAATGTTTTTAAATGTTTCAATGTTTTTATTTCTTTTTAAAAAACCCCTTACTGAGTATTTCAATGCTCACCCTATGTTTTGATTTAAAATTTTCAGGTATCAGCATTTAAAAGATGAATCGTTTCAGAAGTTGCCGGTTTCCCAGAAACCGAACTGCACACGATCCTCTATATGGGGCATGATGTGTAGTTTACCAGTGCTTGTTTTATTTTATATCAACAAATCATGTTCCGAAGGCACCGACTCCTGGATTTCTGGGGTCAGGGTCTCTACAATACAGGCATGTCCATTGCCTCCAACAATTCAAGAAAGATGGTTCCCTCAGGATGATCCCACCACAGTGTCCTTAATAGAGGCCCCAAAGAAACAAGAGTTGTTACCAGTGGATCCACCTACATAGCCCCATAGGGGTCATCCACATCATTTTTAGCCTCTGGCCCAGTAGCGCCCACCTCAAAATCGGTAGGTGCACCCGCGTAAAGTGTCTCCACCACCCAGGTGAGATAATCAGGTCCGGCCTCCTCAACAAGCTCCTCCTTCCCCTCTTCAAGGTCAATATCTCATATCCCCCTTCCCAGACAGAATAAACTAGAACTACTTATTCATTGAGTCCTTGTTCCAAGTTTATTTTCGAAGCACCTTGGAACATGGACTACTACGTTTTCTTGAATAAGGAGGCTCGAAGAGGACTATCTTACTGATCGCCCGAATTACTACATCTATCACCAGATCCTAGGGAACACCCTCAAATAGTGTTATGTGTTTAAAACTGGATTCAAGACCAGGTTGATAACAACATAGTCAGGTGAGGCCTAGCCCCGACATAAGTGGCATATGTATTCATAAATCTAGACAGCGACAGTGACAGCAAAGGTGACTGGCATCAGGTTTTTAACCATGGGTCCAAAAAGTATGAAAATTGATGAATTGTAAGGTAGTCTTCCATTCCCATAGTATTTTGAACATATGTCTGAGTCGAATTGAGCCTTTAGAAGACACCATGTCATCCCCATCTAGTACCTCTACATTAATGGCACAACCTTCCTCTTCTCAGAAGAGCATGTATCAGTGATGCATGGGAAAATTAAGTCCCCTAATGATATGGTCGTGATCTCGTAGTCTCGATGACATCATGCCCCCAGAGATAGATATTATCCCTAGAATCCATCCTATAGTGGAGGATTCTTTAGGTGATGATCAATGGTATGCCTCAGTTAACATCATGGAACTGGTAATCCCCTACATGATTTACGACAATGAGGAGAGTCAGATGAATCCTCCCAATGTTCCCAGTCATTTCTAAGGTCAAAGGATCCATAGATATATGGGTCATTGGAGTTACTTGGTTATTACTTCTAGAAGATTTTCATTGCACCAAAACCATATATTAGGCCTCGTGTAGAGCTCAGCACACACAACCATCTCATATTGTGTCATCATGTCTTCATATTTGTGTTACTTGATCAGGGGGAGCCAGCTCGACCACGCCATGATCATCCACGATCTATTATGGACTAGCCTCAGCCATCTGGCCCACACCTGGTAGTCTCTACATAATCTTCTACTTGGGAGAAATGTGACATTCCCAGCACTAGTCTGTCGCTGGTTCATCAAGAAGAGCCGGTCATCCCCCCTGCCACAGAGTGACCTTTTATAAGGATAATTTCACGCTTGGAGCAAAAGTATGATGTCCTTAAGAATCATTACATAATTCCTATGAGGATTTATATCCTTGAGTCCCTTCATCTGTCAGACGATATGTATGAAGCCCTCTCTGAATCCTTAAGAAGCCCCCTCTAGTTTGAGACTGAGGTAACAACTGTAGATGCCTTCCATGTAGGGGTAGATGCGAGTGTTGAATGTCAGGTCATTATCACTTTCTCTAAATATGATGGGGCTCTCCCATACAGGTGCACATATACCCATAGTATATCACTATCCACATTAATAGCATGGAGGTTTGTCACTCTATTGTCGACATAGGCTCTAGGGTCAACTTAATACCAACCCCGACACTTCAAAATATGGGGATGTCTGAGGATGATCTGAGTCCCTATGACCTTAAAATCTAAGGTCATGATAGGAAAGAATAGACACTGGTCAGTAAGATCCTCCTGGATTCTTAGTTTGGTGGCCTAGTTGTCATCACCATGTTCATGGTTGTCTCCCAGGAAACCACCTACAATGCGCTGATGGGCATGCCATGGTTCCACTTGCAAGTGGTGGTCCCTTCATCGTATCACCAATGCCTTAAGTACCCCCTTAATGGTCGAGTGGACATAATCCATGGTGACACATCTCTCTTTTCCTCTTGTGAATCCCACTACTTGGATACCAACTATTACAAGAGCAAGGACATGTGGATTCAGGCTACTGAGGTTGAACACACTACGGCTGTCACTGACCCATGGATATACCTGGATGATGCATACATTTTTCTGATCCACCGATTGGAGGCTACGACCCCAGATATAGGGTATTTATTTGTTGTTTCTAGATTGAGGGGGGAAAACATTCCAAATTCTATGTTGCATAGGAAGATCACTGCGTATGCTAACACAAATAAGGCTCGGGTGATCCCAGAGCCCCCTACCCCCATAAGGTATCGAGATGTCCACCCCATGGAGACATCAATACATCATACTTTCTTGTTCCTCTATGGTGGAATATAAAGGCTCAAGCTGATGTTCCACTATTGATTCAATATCATAAAGCATGGCCCCATGGTCCAAAGGCCAGATGGGATTATTTATCATGGGCAATGAATTCATACTAGTGGACCGTGATTGTGAGACGGATCTAAAACCTACATTGATTAGTTCATCTTTGTCGGTTGAAGAGAAACAATAGTATGTGGACTTCTTGAAGTAGCACCATGATGTATTGTCTTAGAGTTATGATGAAATTCCAGGACTAGATCCTCGGGTTGCCATACACTACCTCGATCATCCAGAAAATCAATATAGGTTCAAAAAGCATCCCTGAAAGATGCACCCATCTAACGGTGTCGTGGTCCATGCAAAATTTGATAAGATCATCAGAACCAACTTCTTCATAGAGGTCTAGTAACCCATATAACTAGCCCAAATCGTGCCCATCAGGAATAAGAATAGAAAAATCTGAATCTACATCGACTTTTGGGATATCAGTTGTCATTGTCTGAAAGATGATTTTCCCTTTCCCATGAAGGAGTTTTTGATTGATGAAACTGCATGATTCCAGGACCTCTCTTTCATGGATGGGTATTCTAAGTATAATTAGATCTGAATGGATTCTAAGGATGATGAGTCTATAGCCTTCTGGGAACCGCAAGTTACTTTCTAATTCCAGGTAATGTCCTTCAGTATAAAAATGAAGGTTCCACCTATCAACATTCCATGCATTGCATATTTAAGCTGATCATTAGGACATTGGAAGAATTTTAGGTGGATGACCTTGTGCACAAGTATCACCAGCGTCAGGACCATCTCAAAGATCTTGAAAAAGTGTTCTTCTTCCTCTGTCCTTGCCACCTAAAGATGAACCCATTGAAGTGTTCCTTTGGGGTTACCTCCAAAACGTTTCTCATCTTCATTGTTAGGTATAGGGGCATTGTGATCTACTTGGAGAAGATCATGTCCATCATCCAGATGTCTTTCCTGAGAAGTATTCGGGAGCTTCGAGGCATTCAAGGCCACTTGGACTACATATGCCAATTACTACCGAATTTGGAAAACAATTGTAATCCCTTTTTTCAGCTCATGATGAAAGGCATTGTCTATCAGCGGGACAAAGAATGTGAGACTGAATTCAAGGAAATCAATCTATATCTACCCCAAACTCTGGTCCTAATGCCAACCATTTCTAGAAAGCCACCAGACCTTTATGTGACCCCCCTGAAATGATCTCTAAAAACCCTTCTCGAGTAGAAGAACAATGAGGGATCATAGATCATTTTCTACAATCTCAACCACATCCGCCATGATACGGAGACCAGATAATCCCCTATTGAGAAGAGTTTCCTTGTGACTAAATTCACAGTGTAGAAATTATGACATTTCCTATAGCACCATGAGCTACAGCTACTGTCCCGATTGGATTCGCTGAAGTACATCCTAAAACACCACATGTTGACAAGCCATCTAGCTCAGTGGGAAGTGATCCTATAGCAGTTTGACATCAGGTTTGTCCCTTAAAAGGATATAAAGGTCAAAGCATTGGAATAATTACTTTCCTCCCATCAATCTCCCATGCACCTGTCTATGGACCTTGATTTTCATGATGAGGCAATCCGCTCGATAGACCAAGCCATTCCGTGTTTGCAAATTCACTATGATGGCACTTCCCAGAGCCCCACTAGTAGAAGGGTCAATGACCCTAGACTCAATAGGGTGGGTCTAGGTATAGTTATCATCAATCCATCATAGGATTCTTTTCTGTATTCATTCATATTGTTAGAGGGTTTTACCAAAAATGAGGCGGAGTACCAGGCACTCATAACTGGCCTCGAGATGGCTGTTGGGATTGATGCTCCCCGCTTTCAGGTGAAAGGGGACTCTGAACTAGTGGTCATGTAGATTAATAGTGACTAGTTCATTATAAATCCAGAGCTCATACCACTATTGGAACATACACACTAGTTGATGGCCTAGTTGTCATCACATCCATAGGTTACTCATGACCTTCATTCATAGAACAGTCAAGATGACGCCTTGTGTAGCCTACATGAATCAATTGAGGAGCCTGATTAGTATTATTTTATTATCCAAATAGCACACCTAAGAGTCATCACCCCTGCATTCGAGACAACGATGATAGACTGCAGGTAATCCACCTTACCATCGACACGTCCACATCAGGATCCTCAAGTCCCCTTGGTACAATGCTGGAAGTAAATCCCAATTAGAGGACCCCATTACTCGAGTACCTTTATTACAGTAATCTCGTAGAAGATCGAGCTGATCTTGAGAAAATCTGATACTTTGTGCTGCGGTTTACCATCCAGTGTGGTCCAGGTCCCGAGTAGATTCACTACAACTGTGGGTTTAACAGGGTTCTCCTCCATTACATTTAATGGGTTGAGATTTATCATCTCATGTAAGAGGTCCATGCAAGTTCATGCAGGGCTCATCAGACTTGGTTGAAACTGTCTCACCAGATCTAATGGTTGGGGTATTTTTGGCCCTCCATGATTTGTGACTTCGTCGAGTTTTCCACGATGTTTCAGACATTCCAGATCCATTCCAACTATGTGCATCAGTCTGTAGATCCTCTTCACACTACCAAGTACTCTTGGCCCATTGCGGTCAGGGGAGTCAATGTCAGGTGGCCATGTCCCCCAGTGAAAGCTCTCTAGTGCAGGCTTATCCTACCCGCTACGGATTTCTTTTCCATGTGTGTAGAGGAAATTTTTCTCTAGGAGGTCAAGGCCCACTCTATCACAGAATTTGTGAGATCCAACATCATATATATATTTGGAGTCCCTCACACCATCCTCACCAATAATGACACCATCTTCCATGCAGCCAAGTTGAAGAATTTTTATACGAAGTACAACATCCATTCTAACCATACCACCCGCTATCACACGCAAGAAAATGGAAAGATTGAGGCATTTAAAAAACCCTCTCTAGATATTTGTAGAAAATGGTTGTCAAGAACTAGAAGAGTTGGCCAGACAGACTACCCAATACACTTTTGGCCTAAAAGAAAACCAATCTCAATAACATACAATAGACCACATATTCCCTGGTGTGTAGAATGGAGGTCGTCCACCCTTTGAGATTCAATTTCCTTTAAAACGCACAGATGTTTATGATTAGAAAGCACCAGAAAAGGTAGCTGAAATCTATCTGGCTGAAGTAGAAGCAATCAATGAGAATATGCTTCTTTCCCTACACAATCTGGAATTGCATCAGAACAAGATAGCCAGATCATTCAATAATATATTTTTCCTCCTCTCATTATTGAATGGTGACCTGGTGTTGGATTTGAGAACATCACCGAAATCTGGTAGGATACCTCCCAAGTTGAATCCCAAATGGGAGGTACCCTACATCATTCACATGCATTAGCCCAATGACGCGTAATCCCTAGATACCATGGAAGTTGATCATATAAATCCTCCCACAAAATCCAAATTCCTCATGAAATACATGGCAATAATAGATTGTTCCTACATGACCTTAAACTATTATGTTCTTCATGACATTAAACTGATTTTCCACCCCATATAATGGTAAACTTCCAAACAGGATAATCTCTATGACTATAAACTTAGATCTAGATGGTCTTGCATGACCTTAAATTTCTCCTTCTATGCCACATGATGTTAAAATTTGTGATGTGTCTGAACTTAAGGACGTAAAAATACACATCATTCATCCTATACGACATTAAACTATGATCGGTAGGTATACTGTAATGGTATGAGATTTATGACCATAAACTAAGATCTCCACACCACCATCGTTTCGAAAGATGTTAAATTTCATTTCAAGAACTACCTATGGATTTATTCCCATTCTCATGGGATATGTAGGAACACTCAGATACCTCGTCATGAGTCCTGTCCTGATAATTTTCTCTTTGACTACCCCCCTGGGTATTGTTTTTTTGGAGAATATTTCATGGTGTAGTGTTGGTTTCTTTAGCCCCCACTCACATTGGGATTATAGTAATCACACCATGCGCCCCTCCAAAAAATTCTATCCTCCCACATCCTCCCCGCATGATATTAAACTACATGTCCCTTTCAAAACAACGTATGGCTTGATTCTCACCATCATGGGATATGTAGAAACGCTTAGACATTTCATTCATTAACCCATCCCCAATCTTCATGATCTCCCATTGGGTTGAAACACATAGTGTGGTGCAGGATTTTTCCATCATTCATGTCGAGTTCATCACAACTACACCATGTATCCCTCTCCCTGGAGATATTCATCTCCTTCCTCATCCTGCATGACCTTAAACTGCACAGTCACATTCATGCTTTACGCACTGCCTTTACATGGGTATTTTTCATTTTTCTCATCCAAAAGACCCCTTAACGGCATGAATGTTTGTACTAAGGTCTCTCCTTTAATTTCAGTCCACACTCCTCAAGGATCTCAAGAATCAAATTGAAACAAATCCTGCATTGCGAGCATGGTCAACAGTCGACACCCATTTGTTGCTCCCATCCCAAGTCACATGATGTTGATGTAGTGTTTCAAACATGGTAAAAAATAATCCTTCATCTTTTTCACTACCCTATAATGTCTCAAGTATTCAGTTTAGTGATTCATTTTGTCTTTTTATCCCTTTAAACATTAGTCTTCCTCGATCAGGTGTTTTATACAGATGTCGTACCCTTATATTTTGGGGAGAGATTGATCCCATTCCTTGTTTACTACACTGATCATTTCTGACGTCGGCATAGGAATTTTGGTACAGTGATAACTCATAAAGGGTTATGTTTCCATGGTTCAAGCTCTATGACCTTAAACTGAGATCACCGTCTACCTCATTTCAAGTTGTTAAACTGCAAACTGGCTAGGTCTTTATGGCTCAGTTCCCTTAACCTTTTTGGTCCCTTGTCCTAGTTTCTCAACTAGGTTTTTGTGTTGTGGTGTGGACTATTTTTCCTCGTTCGTGTCAGGCTATTTTTCCACACTTCATACATCCCTTTGAGACGCCCCTCCATATTTGTCCTTTCAGAAAGATATTAAACTTCATAGGTCCCACCATTCTTCCAGTGTCCCATTATTTGGGTCCCTACCATCACTCACATCTAGAAGGACCCCCAAATGGTACAGATGTTTGGTATAAGGTATCTCGTGCAATTTTAGGGAAACATCCTCGAGGAACTTGAGAGAAAAATTGATACAAGTGTTGTGTTTCGAATATGGTCAAAGGCTGATGCTTTATTTTTTTCCCAATACCTATTCAACCAATACAGATATTGTGTTGTAAACAAGGTCAGTAGTTATCATCGATCATTGTTTTCCTTCTATGGTCTCCCACATAATAAGCATGGTAATTCGTCCTTTTTTCCCTTCTGTCCCATACGTATGACATTAAGCTGGGCATCTATGGTCTGATCCCTGAGACCATAAACTAAGAAAACCATCATTCCCACTACAATACATTAAAATGCGATCTATTTGGTACTTCGTATCATAGATCCATCAATATTTTCAGCCCCCTGGCCCAAGTTGTCATTTAGGATTGTACAGTGTGGTATGAGATTGTTTCCTCATTCACACCAGGTTACTCATCGTGTCATACACATCCTTTGTTGTGATACCATTCCCCAATCCATGTCCTAACCGCATGACATAAACCTACACAACATCCTCCAGAACTACGTTTTGTCTTGATTCGCATCCTTATAGGATATATAGAATCACCTGAATATTTAGCCTTCGAGTCTAGACCCATTTATTGGAAACCTCCTTACCTTCCTACCCTCCTAGCCTGAGTTCCCTTAGTAGAGGGGTAACCAGTGTGGTATGGTATTATGTTCTCATTCACATCGGGTCTATAAAAACAATGCCACATATATCATTCCCCTGAGAGCTCTCTTCCCCTTTGATCCACACTTCTATTTTCAATTTGTATTCTCTTAATATGATCCCCTCGACCCTCTTTGGAAATTTACCAATGATCCCAGGAGCACTCTGGTCAATAGTTAGAGGGTTTAACCCTATATGGACATGTTATCACCCATCCCCATGCTCCATGCTCCCCTTTATTTGGGTTTCCATCATCTTTCACATCTAAAAGGGCCACCTAATGGTACAAATACTCAGATTAAGGACACTTATATCATTTCGGCCAAACTTCATTGAGGAACTTGAACAAAAAATTGATACAAATCCTGCAGTGTGAATATGGTCAGCGGTTGACACTCATTGGTTGTTTCCATTTCTAGTCTTGCGATATGGAAGTTGTGTTTCGAACAAGGTCAATAGTTATCCTCCTTCATCCTACCACTTCCATCAAGCCTTAAATATTTGTTGCATGATTCACATCATTTTCCAATTCATCATGTCCAAGTGGAATTTCAACCCACTTGTTATTATCCCTCAGTGCGCATTTGAATGTTAGGAGGATAAATCCATGGTAAGGCATCATTTGGGGCTATGCACCGATTTCCCCATTGTGTGTATTCCATGTGCTGCAAATACATTCTCCTCCCTTAATTCGCACATCGATCATAGCTCACATGGGCTTAGGGATTAGGTCGAGGTTTTCTCATGTTTGGAAGAGTCTTGTTTCATTATGGTCTGAGCTCTCAGACCTCAAACTATAATGACCCTAATTTTTATTACACACATAATCCTAATTTATTACATAAAATCATCACTTGATACAACATATAATATCTATATGTCTTGTGTCTTTGGTTCTTAGAACATTAAAAAATAGCATAGAACATAAAACATACAATATATTTTTTTAAAAACATCCTTTACATTACCACTACATTCCCTGATACTTAGAGTTACATGGGGAAACCAGAAGACATGCATAAAAAAGGGTGAGCTATAAAGACCAGTAAGGAAATAAACATAGAATAACATGAGGAATACAATAAATGTTATAAAATGGGTATATAAATGGAGAACAAGAGAAACATTTACATAAATTCATGATAAATCATGATAATCATAACATGGAAATGTGGCAACAACACATAATAAGGAATTAGCATGAGCCAAGGATCATTGAACATGGAGCACGAGTAAACCCTCATTGCACATGAATCATGAGTAAAACAACATTTAACTTTAATTATAATGAGCCAAAACCCATTGCACATGACTTATAATGATACTATACTTTACCCAATGCATTGGAGCGCTATCAGGGCACACCCTTCTTAAACATTTCATTTCATGCATAAGTGTGCACATAGATCATATAACATGGAATCAATCAACATCCTACGTTATTCCACGATTAAGTAATGTGGAATAAATATATGAAAGTAACATTAAATATGTATGTGTGCATAAAGGTGAATACCCTTGATAGAGACATGGGTATGGTATTCACTACAAAATGATTATGTCTTGGAAAAAACACGGCACAATTTCGGCAGCATAACGACGTGACATAAAGATTCCTGAAAATGGTTTATGAGAGAAAAAAGGATGTCTCATAATATATACATGAAATGGATAGTAATGGGTTCATATAGATAAATTTCCCAAATAATTTAATGGAATTAAGATTCATAATACAAATAAGGACTTGGATGTAAAAGAGGAGAGAGAAATCCCTCACAGAATTTCAGCATGGTAATAGGTGTACATGAAAGGAATTAATGAGAGATAAAGGGGTATCCCATTATCCAAACATAAATATTTCAGAATGGGGAAGGTTAAAAATCATATCCCAACATTTTTAATTGAACGAAAAATGGAATAACAACTTATAAAAAATCGGACAAAATGTTAAAGGATGAAATCCCTTACTTAGAAGTGTGATCCCAAATGCTTGGGAGAGGATTGAGAGAGGATTATTGGGAGCATGGGTCACCTTGGGAGGAATCTAGAGAGAGGAGGAAAGGGGTTGTTAGAACTCCAAATGCTTTGAGTGAAGAGGAAGTGGGAGCTTGGGTGGGTTTATATAGAAAATGAGAGGGAAATTTTTATTATTTAGTTTTTGGACACCTCACATTAATCAAATCAATACCGCAAACCAGAACATGGTTTTTCCCCATGGTTTTTTTTTTCAAAGGGGAGTGGAAAAAAATGTTTTATAATTCAAATGGCCGAAATTATTAAAATAATAGGGTTGAGTATGTGTAGGTGAGTCAAACTCTAATGGAGAACAATTTAAAAAGGCAAAATATTTTATTAGTCTTGGAGGGTCCACAAATGATTTGTAAAATAAATCAAACAAATATGAAATCACATTTTTTTAATGATAAAACATATATTGGTGGTAAATAATTTTTATGGTATTTTTTTACATCACTATTGGTCCATTATGATGTCATAAAAACAATATATGTTTAAACGGTATTTAATTTTTAACCAAAAAATCGACTGTCTCATAAAATTATGAAAAATTCCCCATTGGATAATTTCGACGTCCTGATTCCAAAAATAATATTAGTTTTATCTAAATAATTTTATTAATATGTTAATGTTTTCTTTTAAAATAAATATCGACATTTAATGAAAATTCATGGGTTTTGACAAAAACAGTTTTCAAACCATAATAAACATTACAATTGCAATCATAAAATTATATAATCATTTATATTTAATAAATAGTAATTTAATAATAATATTTTATTAAAATATTATTTTATTCAAAAATCCATTAATTCATCAAAATAGATTTCTTAGATGAATATTCACTAAAAATACTATTTGTGATTGAAAAACTATTTACAAATTAGCAATAATAAAATGAATTCACATTCTTTATAAAAAAAAAATGTATATAGTCATAGTGCTAGTGTCATGTTACATAACCCCTTATAACAACCATATAAGACCGAAGGGTAAGGTTTGTGATGGTGACAGACTCTTGGGGTGGCTCGGATAACATTGCTCGGGTGGTAATATCTATTAACTTCTACTTCTCCCGTAGTCGGTTTCGCACAAGATTAACATGTTCAAGATTAGCTAGGTCTTGGTAAAGAGAAAATCCCAATGACTCCAACTCCATTCCAAGCTCCGAAAAATGGGATTTTTATGGGGAAAGTATACTGGATGAGGCCATCACTTCCTTTATCTATGTAAATTGGATTGTTTAAATCCCTATATTTATACTAATCATGTGATCACTGTTCAATGGAAATATTAGCAATTGTCACAATTCATAACGGTATTTTAAAATCCAGAAACATAAAACCAATGATGTTCAAAATTTATATAACCATAATAAAAATTTAATTAGATCAAGATGAATTTTCATTAATGAATGTTTGGGTCATTACAATCATCCCCCTTAAGAAAGTGCACCCTAAAAATTTCCTTTTCCCACACAAAAATAGATGTGGGCAACTTTGCTTCATAAGTTCTTCCGATTCCCATTTCACTTATTCAAACTTGTTGTGTCTCCACATCTCCTTGATGAGGGACATTGTCTTATTTCGTAGAACATTTTCTCTACGATCAAAGATCTTCACTGGTTGATCCTCATCAGAAAGATCATCCTCTAGTTGTACTACCTCTGAAAAGAGTACATGTGAAGGGTCTGGTATCTAATTTTTTTAATAGGGATACATGAAAGACATTATTTACTTTGGCCATGGTAGGTGGAAGTGCTAGTAGATTGGCCACATCCCCAACACGATCAAGAATCATGAAGGGGACAATGTACATAAGACTTAACATCCCTATATTTCCAAACCTCATGACCTTCTTCCATAGAGATATGTGTAGAAATAACATGTCTCCAACATTGAACTAAAGGTCTCATCGACGGTTATCTGCATAACTCTTCTGTACACTCTGGGCTGCCTTGATATGTTGATGAATGGTTTTCACAATCTCCACTATTTCTTCAATAACTTCTGGTCCAAGAAGCCTACACTCAACGACTTCATCCCAATATGCTGGTCTTCTGAATCTCTTCCCATACAAGGCTTCATAATGATTCATTCAGATGATAGAGTGGAAATTGTTATTATAGTAGAATTCAACCAGTATAATATGTTGGTCCCACCCTCATTTGATGTCCATAGAACACGGTCTCAACATTTTCTCAAGTGTTTGGATAGTCCGCTCAGATTGGCCATCAGTTTGAGGATGATAATCTGTACTAAAGTTAATCTTAGTATCTAGAGAATGTTGAAGACTCTTCCAAAAAATAGAGGTGAATCTTGGATCTCGATCAGATACAATAGATATTGGAATTATATGCATCCTTATGACATCCCAGATATATACTTGTGCCATCTGATCCAATGAGAAATATTCTTGAATTATAATTATGTGTGTAGACATTGTAAGAAGATCCACAACATCCTAGATTGCATTGTTTCCTTTGGATGTCTTCGGAAGTCTGGTGACAAAGTCCATGGTGATTTTCTCCCATTTCCATGCTAGTATAGGCAATGGTTCATAATCCCCTGAGACTTCTACCTCTCTTCCTTCACTTGTTGACACTCCATGCACTTTGATGCATACTCAGTGATCTCTTTCTTCATATTATCCCACCACTAATGCTTTCGGAGATCTCGTTACATCTTTATGTTTCCTGAATTAATAGAGAAATCTGATCTATGTGCATAATCTAAAAGTTCATTCTTTAGATATGGTCTTGATGGAACACAAATTCTTTTCCCAAATCTCACAATTCCTTATTCATTAGTATTGATCTCCGAGGAATTCCCTTTTTTGACAGCTTCCTCATTATTTTGAATTCCTACTTCATACTTTTGATAATCTTTTAAAATTTCCTAAAGAGATGGTTGAGAAATCATTTCTGAAAGGATTGATGATGTTCCCTTCGTTACGATTCCCATGTCCATCATCATCAAATCTAGGAAGATTGGGTCCATCTCAATTCTCATCAATGATAGAATTACTAGGTCCTTTCTTATTAGATCATCATCCACCCTATTCACATTCCAAGGGTGGTAATGGATTGAGCAGTCATAGTCTTTGATCAGCTCTAACCATCTTCATTGGCGCATGTTCAACTCTTTCTATGTGAATATATACTTGAGGCTTTGTGGTCTGTATATATTTCACACTAATCCCCAAAGAGATAATGTCGCTATATTTTTAAATCAAAGATCACCACATCCAACTCCAAATCATGTGTTGGATAATTTTTCTCATGAACTCGCAATTCCCATGAAGCATATGCAATGAATTTTTCATTTTCCATCAACACACAACCCATTCCCTTCTTCTAAGCATCAGTAAATAACACAAAAAGTTTTCCACTTGTGGGAAAAGTGTGCATAGGTTCAGTGATAAGCCTCCTTTTTAGCTACTTATAGATTTCTTTACATTAATCAATCCAGGCAAACATTACTCTCTTCTGAGTTAGATTGGTATGAGGGTTGGAAAATCATGAGATATTTCTCACAAATCGTTAATAATATCTAGCTAACCCCAAGAATCTATAGATATTCATTAGCGATGTAGGCCTCGACCATCCCTCAACTGAATCTATTTTGGGGGGATCCACAGATATCTCATTGCTTGTGATGATATGGCCCACGAATGAGACCTCCTTTAACTAAAACTCACAATTATTGTACATTGCATATAGATTCTCTTTCCTCAAGGTATCTAGTACAATTCTTAGATTCTCATTATGATCCTCCTTAGTTTTAGAGTATATCAAAATATCATCTATAAATACCATCACAAATTTTTCGAGGTAATCCCTAAATACAATATTCATCATGTATATAATGATTTAAGGAGAATTAGTGAGTCCTAAAGGAATTAATATGAATTCATAGTGCTCATATCTCATAAGAAAAGTAGTCTTGGGGATATCATCCTTCTTCAACCATACATGATAATATCCCAACCGCAAATCCATCTTGGAGAAATATTGTGAACCACGAAGCTGATCAAACAAGTAATCAATTCATGGGAGAGGATACTTTTTCTTCATCATGATTTTGTTAAGATTGCGATAATCTATGCAAAGGAACATTGACCCATCCTACTTCATAATGAAGAGGACTGGTGCACCCCATGCTGAAGCACATGGGCGTAAAAACCCTTTATCCTGATTCTCCTATAGTTTTTTCTTTATCTCCTCAAGTTCCAAAACATCCATTCTATATGGATTATTGGATATTGGAATCACCACAAGTATAAGATAAATTGAGAAATCAATATCTCTTCTCGGAGGATGACCAGTAAATTCCTCAAGAAACACTTCAGCTAATTCCATCACAATAGGCATGTCTTTAAGGATGGTTTCATCCTTAGACTCAATCATGTGATCTAGATATGTGTACTTATAGGGAAGTAATATCCACACATGAGATGATTGTGCTAAAGAAGATTCATCTTCTTCCTTTAACTTGTATTGAATCAGGGGTCAATTCTCTACATGGAGAGTTATTTCCCTCTCAAATCAATTTATTTTGTCTCTATATAAGGAAATCCAATCCAGGACAATAATTTCATCAAATTCCACCAAAGGGAGTATGACAAGGTTCATCGGGAAATTCAATCCATAGATTATGACATGGGAGGAGTTATATTAATTGGATGCAATGATTTCCCCAATTTCCATACACAACGACATATTTACTTCAATGATTTATGGTGGTTCTAGGATTGTTCAAATAAGCATTTGGGATATAAAACAATGCATAGAACAAGGATCAAAAGTATGTTAACTATTCACGAATGAATAACTAGCATACCTTTGACCACTTCATTTTCAGGATTCAATTCGGCAGTAGTGATGGAAAAAGCTATCCCTTGCTTCCTTGGAGGTTGTTGGATGCCTCCTAAAACCCTTGGATTAATACACTGATTTTCAAGATGTCGTAGTTATTTCCAGTTGTAGCAATGAACAACGCATTGTGGTTTAGATGGAGCGTTCCTCTCCTCTGTCATAGCTGCAGGTATTTTTTATCGGCAGTTAATATCTAGGTGACCTTCTCTTCCACACCCAAATCATTTCCTCATCCCCTTCAGGCAATTTCCGAAGTGCTTCCTTCCACACCTTTGGTAAGTGGGGTGATGGATATTATTAGCACCATTGGATTTATCCATCAGACTGCTAGCATTGAATTCCACTTTACACATATAATCCCCATGATACCCCTAAGATTATTAGATCTCCATTTTGACCTTGAGGGCGCAGGAGACAATTTTCTCATAGTTGTCAAAGTCACAGATTGCCAGTGCTTTCTGTATTCCTTGTTTTATCCCACTAAAGAAGCAGTCAACCTTGCATTCAGGGGTAACGACAAATCTAGAGGCGTATCATGAAATCCTTGTGAATTTTTCCTCAAACTCTCTGACAGATTTGTCATCTTTTTTCATGAGGTCATGAAAGTATTTTCCATTTTATGTTGGATGGTGTGCGGAAAATATTTATCAAAAAACATCTTCCAGAAATCCTTCTATCCCAACACCTTGATCTCTTCCTCAGGTTTCGTATTTTTGATCAATGTCCACCATTGATCAAATTCACCTTCCATATGATAAGCAGCCAAAATAACCTTCTCTTTTATGGAACATTAAAGGATAGAGAAAATATTTTCAATGGAGTTGATCCATTTTTCTGCGATTGAGGGATCAAATAAACCATTAATAGTAGGTGGCCTTTGTCTCATGATGATCTTGCTAGTGACTTGTTCTTTCATGGGGGGGGGGGGGGGTTGAACGTTCCTATTGACCCATGTTTCTATTAAAATCTTGAGTTAACTGAGAGAGAATCATGACAAAGTTTTTGATTCCCACTCCCATCGAATTGGGAATCTCATTTGCACAGTCATCACATTGATCTTAACATCAGTTGTTAGCTCGAGCACTCCTATTAATGGCCATTGGATGCAATAAAAGAAATGTTAGGGGTAATACATAAAGAGTAATCCAAGGAAAAAATTGATGACATATAAATAACATTTATTTCCTTAACTTATGAATCCATAGGCTTCAATCTATGCTATCCATAATCTAATTTCTAACATATATTCATAGGGAAATTTTTTTAATTACCTTAA
This sequence comes from Viscum album, assembly GCA_963277665.1. Taxonomy (NCBI): domain Eukaryota; kingdom Viridiplantae; phylum Streptophyta; class Magnoliopsida; order Santalales; family Viscaceae; genus Viscum; species Viscum album. The sequence continues at coordinate 28,385,601 of OY728137.1, read as the reverse complement.
TAAGGGTTCATAATAAGCTTGGGAATTTACCAAAGCATATCCTTCGGGAGTGTCATATCCAAGAGTGTATCAAGGCCCATTATTGTGCACTAGTTCTCATTCTAGTCTAGCTCAAAGAGGTGTTTTCAGGTTTTACCCCTAGGATACATCTGTTCTAGAGCAGCCTCTACCGGCTTATATCCAGACATGGACGTATTTTCTTAATAAAACAATTACTAAATACTCACCAATACATAGAGATGTTTTTATTATACTTATTCTTGTTTCTAAGTATTTACTAGGGTCTTCTAATACTAATCCTCGTAAAAACTAAGCATATCCTATGATACCAAATATAACAACCCTACTTTTTATTACATACTTTAACCTGATTTATTACATAAAACAATCACTTGATAAAACATAGATGATAATAAGGTCTAGTGTCTTTGGGGAATAGGAACAGTACATAATATCTTAGAACACAAAACACACAAAATCTTTATTGAAAACTTCCTTTACATGACCACTACATTCCCTCGTACTTAGAATTGCATGGGATAACCTGAGGACATGCATAAGAAAAGGGTGATCTATAAAGACCAATAATGGAATAAACATGGAATACCATGAGGAATACAGTACATGTTAGAAAATCGGAATATAAATGGTGCACAGAAGAATCATGAACATAAAGGCATGATAAAGCATTATAATCATAACATGGAAATGTGGCAACAACACTAAACTTGGAATTAGCATGAGCCAAGGCTCATTGCACATGGAGCATGAGTAAAACCTCATTTCACATGAAACACGAGTAAAAACTCATTACAATTGAATTATAATGAGTTAACACCCATTTCACATTATGTATCATGATACTATACATTACCCAATGCATTGGAGCGCTATCAGGGCACACCCTTCTTAAAAATTTCATTTCATGCATAAGTTTACCACAAAGATCATATAACATGGAATCAATCAATATTGCAAGTTATTCCATGATTACGTAATGTGGAATAAATACATGAAAGTACCATTAAATATCTATACATGCATAATGTTGAATACCCTTGATAGAGACATGGGTATGGTATTCACTACACAATGATCTTGGCTTGGAAAAAACGCAGTGCAACTTCGACAGCATAACGACATGACATAATGATTCATGAAAATGGTTGATGAGAGAAAAATGACGTCTCATAATATGTACATGAAATTTACATTAATGGGGTCATATAGATACATTTCCCAACAAAATTAGTGGAATTTAGATGCATAATACAAAAGAATTACTTGGATGTAAAAGAGGAGAGAGAAATCCCTCACAGAATTCTATCATTATAACATATGTACATGGGAGAAATTAATGAGAGAGAAAGGGGTATCCCATTATCCAAACATAACTAGGGAATTATTTTATTGGTGTGAAATTATACCCCATCATTTTTAATTGAAAGCAAAAGGGAATAACAACTTAAGGAAAATTGGACAAAATGAGAAAGGAAGAAATCCCTTACATAGAAGAGTGATACCAAAGGGTTGGTAGAGGATTGAGAGAGGCTTTTTGGGAGCTTGGGTCACATTGGAAGGATTTTAGAGAGAAGAGGGTAGGGGTTGGTCGAACTAAAAAGGATTTAACTGAAGAGTAAGTGGGATCTTGGGTAGGTTTATATAGGAAAAGAGAGGGAATGTTTTATTATTTAGGTTTGGGACACCTCACATTAAAATAATCGGTACCACAAACGAGTCCATGGTATTTGACAATGGTATCTGTAAAAGGGAAGTGGAAAACAATATTTTATATGTCCAATGGACGAACTTTTAAAAATATTAGGGTTGCTTATATGGAAGTGAGTCACACTCTACAGGAAAACAATTTAAAAAGACCAAATGTTTTATAAGTATTGAAGCGTCCACAAAAGCATTGTAAAATAAATAAATAAAATTTAAAATCACATTATTTTAATGAGAAATACATATTTTGTCCGAAAAAACTATTTATAGTATTTTATTAAACCACTACCGGTTCATTATGATGCCATAAAACACATTATATATGTAAACGATATTTAATTTTTACCCATCAATTCAAATGTCTCATAAAATTATGTAAAATTCACCAATGGATAATTTTGACATCCTAATTCCAAATATAATATTCATTTTATCTAAATAATTTTATAAATATGTTAATTTTTAATTTTAAAATAAAAACCGATATTTACTAAACATTCATGGGTTTTGACAAAAACAGATTTCAAACATTAATAAAAATTACAATTGCATTCAAAAAATTATATGATCATTTATATTTAATTAAAAAGTAATTTAATAATAATATTTTATTAAAATATTATTTTACTAAATAATCCATTAATTCTTTAAAATTGAATTTTTAGATGAATATTTACTAAAAATACTATTTGTGCTTTAAAAACTATTTACAAAGTAACAATTATAAAATGAATGGAAATTATTTTTACAAAACAAATGTAAATAGTCATAGTTCTAGGGTCTGGTTACTAACCCCTTATAACACACGCATAATAATGAAGGGTAAGGTGTCTGATGGTGACATACTCTTGGGGTGGCTCAGATAACATCGCTCGGGTGGTAATCTCTATTAACTTCCACTTCTCCTGTAGTCAGTTCCGCTCAAGCTTAATGTGTTCAAGATCAGCTTGGGATCTGTCAAGAGTGAATCCCAATGATGCAAACCTTTTTCCGAGCTCCAAAAAATCGTCTTCATATGGGTCAAGTCTACTGGATGAGGTCATAGCTTTCTATATCTATGTAAATTGGATTGGTTAAAGCCATATATTTATACTAATCATGTGATCACTATTCAACAACTATATTAGGAACAGTCACAATTCATAACAGTATTATAAAATCCACAAACATAAAACCAATGAAGTTGAAAATTTATTGAACCATAATAAGACATTTAATTAGATGAAGAGGAATTTTCATTAATGAATTTTTTGGTCATTACACAAACTACGATCTCCCTACATCTATTCCACAACACGTAAATCTGCATGACATTCCTAGAAAAACATACAACTTGATTACCATCCATATGGGATATGTAGAAATTCCCAGGTATCTTGTCGTCAAGCCCATCTTAGGTTCCCCATAATTACCTTTTCTATTTAGGTTTTTGTCCCTGAATTTCATAGGATTGTGTGGTATGGTGTGTATGGTCTTATGTCCTCATTCACATTGGGTTTTCAATAGCTATACCACGTACTCCCCTTATAGGAGATAGACTCTCCTTCCACTCGTCATGCAGGACATTAAACTACACTCTCAAAACTATGTATAGCTTGATTCCCATCATCATGGGATACAAAGGATCACTTAGATGTTTCGTCTTCAGGTCCAGCCCCATATTCCATGACCTTTTTTGGCCCCCACATCCTGAGTTTTCTTCCCTATAATTACACGTGGTGTAGTACATGCTTATTTCTTTATTCATGTCAGGTATTTTTATCGTTCCATGTGCATTCCTTTTAAAACCTCATTTCTTCAGTATTGTTCCAAGCCATATGACCTTAAACTGTGTTTCCTTGTCCCACAAGACTTTAAACTATCATTTATTCATTACATGATGTTAAAATTCCTTGGTAGGTCCTATCATACCACCCTAAACTATGACATCATCAACTTGGCTGCATGATGGAAAATGACACTACATAGTGATGTTCTTACATGAGGCGACATCATGTTTGGTAATGGTTACCCACCATAACATTTTTCAATGACCGTATATAGCTTGATTCCTACAATAACACCTAGATTCTCCGTCCTAGGATTGTCACATCACAATAAAATACACATCCATCCAAAATAACAATCATGATCTATCCAATGCCTCTTCCTTTGGTGTGTGGGCCAGACCCGCATGACAGTATTGTCCCTAGAATTAGTACCCTCACTCGTAGGATTCAGCCATAGATATGTGTCTAAATGATCACATCCAACCTAACCATCAGTTGCCTCTCGGTATTGACATTAAATCCACACGTCTTCCACTATCTAACCTCCATGAGTCGCCATTATGAGTGTTCCTTTCCTCATTGAACCCCCTTTGGGTAGGTCTAGGGCCTCGCAGGAAATTTTCCATCTTTAGGGAGATTCAGAAACTTCTTTAACCACCTCTTGAAATTGATTTCCCTCGCCAACTGTTTGTATTCCACCGGCACTAGGTCCATCAATGCCCCTGCTAGCCGCAACATCTGCTCTGGGACCTCCGATAAATTCCAAATGGGGAAGAACTCTTAATACATTTATCCTATTATTCGGAACCTTGAGATACTTTGTAGGTCCCATAGGCTGATTTTGGCCTCTCCATGGAGAAAATGGAATGTGTTGGTCCACGACAACCATAGAATCAGCAACTCTGGAATCAGCTTCTTCGGCCGGTAGATATGGAAATGGGAGGCCCATGCCACCTTGTACAAGCCCACTCACCATAGATCTACCCTGGACTCCCCACAGGAGGTACACACCTAGTAGGACCTGGCCCAATCGTCTATGAAGTTTCTAATCTGGCGCAAATCCAACTTGTCAGTCCACCCCTTCTTCGGGTTCCCCATGAGCGCCTTCAAAATTATGTGGTATAGCGGGGTAGATGTCTCTAGCTTCAATGCCTACCCTTCAATGTTATTCATGTGGTTGTATAGGCAATAATCTTTGATGGGCTTGAAATCCTCTCAAGTATGGATGCTAGATGGCTTGAACCACTGGCGTTGGCATGGCATGCTCTTGAACTAGTTATTCGGATCGTCCTTACTCGCTTCTGGAATGAAGATGTCATCCCTCAAGACAAATCCATATAGAGGTATCCATTTTTAGAGTGGGAAGTTCTTATGGATCTCTGAAAGTTGGTCCACCATCGATTCAGGGTCAGAATGGCTTCAGATGTATTCTCCAATACCCAAGCTATTCACTATTTCTTCCCTCCTGATAGTATCCACATGCACCCCCTGAACAGCTTCTTGGTGTGCCATACTGTTTTCATGATACGGAGTTTTTTTGTTCTAGATTGGGAAGATCATTCATGAAGCTTGTTCATGAAGCTTGTTCACAGAGCTTGGTCCCAGTAAGAGGTCACAAAGCCCTACCCCGACCCACTAGACATAAGCTAAGGAGTGTACACTCGATGAGTCCAAGGAATATCTGTGTGCTACGAAGCAAAAATGCCTGATTCATTGGGAGAAATAACAGAGCATGTAGAGTATCATGAATTGAGATCACAAATCACCAAAAAATGAATATGAGAAAGGAAAAAAAGAGAGTTCTGTCCCCCCCCCATTTATAGGTGACAACCTCCTTTACTTCGTGGTGCATCATGTTGTAGTGAGCTTTGCAGTGCTCTCTACCCGTTCATCGCATCTATAAAGCGCGACACTCCTTCATAAGATTTCCTTTTTATTGGCCTAAAAACATCCATGATTGACCCTCATACTTTGAACCTCATTTTATTCTCGACATTATGTCTGAGGGGGGAATTTGTTGGGGCAAAAATATGTATGGAGGAAAAGGTTATGAAGAAATACAACTACTTTGTAGAGGCTGCCTCGTGAAGCCTATTCGTGGAGCCTTGCAGCACTGCGGACGGCACAAAGCCACCTCCTTTTCATGTGGCATAGAGTAAAGAGGCGGGAGGATCTGCAATCCTAGAGATGTTTGTGAAGCAACCGCTGAGTAAAAAGGTGGGAGGCTCTGTGATCCGAAAGATGATAGTGAAGATGCCACTGGTTAAAGTGACGGGAGGCACTGCAGTTAAGACAAAGTTCCACGTGGCTTCACGCCGAGAGATTCCTACTTCATGATCCCTCTTACCTATAAATACTAGTCTCCCTTCAATCCCAAAGGACAGATCCTCTGAACATTCAGCATATCCTCCCTAAGATTGCGAATCACCTTCTGCTCTACAAAAAATGAGCTCTTCGAGGTGCTTAAGCATCGTAAAATGCCTTTCCTTTGGCTTAAACACAACCCCTCTTCAAGCAGGGATGCCCTTCATAGAGCACATGGGACTTCAAAAAATAAGTAGATCCCTAATGGGACTCAGGTATTTGCAGTGAACTCATGCTTCGTGAAGTACCTTCCAAACACATGTCAACCACATTCTAAGGAAAGGTCTCTATGCTTCATGAGGAACATTCCTTTGCACTGTTATTCTTTGAATGTAAACCTTGCTCTGTGATTCCCTACTCTGTTGAAGTCTTTTTACTTCACAAAGCACCCTTCATATGCACCTATTACCTATGTCTAAGCTAGGAAAATCCATTTTTTGACTCATACCCCTTCACAAAGTCTGTCCCCTACGTGTAGCACCAAATATTCAAAACATCCTCTCATGTGAACTTATTTTCTCCACAAACCCATCTATTGTTTGGACCTCTAGGATTGTATGAATTGATTTCAAAGTCCCTCAGGTGGTGATTTACATAGCGTTTCTTAGGCTCATGCTTCTTCTTAAAGGCACACTAAAAATTATTGCTTCATTGCATTGCCAGGCTAACATGGGCCCCTCAGTGGATCATTCCCCAACACCCCTTCACCAATACATTTCTACTGCCTTCCCTTTACCAAGGGTTAAAGCATGTTGGTTTTGTAAGTCCTGGGATTATAGATTGAACTTGCCTCATTCGAGCTGTAGGATGTTAAGCTATCAAACACCATCATCCTCAGTACATGACATTAAACTATGGCCTCACCCCATGCATCATAATTAGGGTGCCTCATCATGGACATTCTCTACACTTTCTCATCTCCATGGGAGTGATATCTTTGTCACATGGAATGAGATCCTCTCTACTAGAGCAGCGCCTATCCACGGGGAAGGGAGACTATCCTGGTGTATGCCACTAAACATTCTTGCATGAGGCAGCATCCCTACTCCTCTCTTCTTACGTGCCAACGACTAGAGGAGAGATGGAAATATGTACCTTTCTTCTCCCAACCCTCACCCTATTAGATTTGTCTCCATCTTGCCTTCATCATGGAGTATGTCCCAGTCTCTATCTCCTTGGGATTCTAACCATGGGTAAGCCCCTGTTTCCTCTTTGGGTCGCTAACCACTTGTATGCCACATTCCACTTCCCATGGACACACCTTTTACGAAGTGATCATCAGGTGTTTGCTGCATCTTGTCTCTTACACCGATCATAACTCATGTGGGCTTATAGAAAGCATAAACCATGAAATTCTCTCTAGGATGTCGTAACATGTAAGCCCCAAACCATCCTGAACTATGTGGATTTTGATCATTTCCATGGAAACGTTCTTAGGAAGCCTTCATGATGTTCAATCCCAACACCTACTTGTCTCGACCCCTTCATGTTGGTTCAACATTGTACCACATGATGTTAAACTACATCCAATATCCCAAACTATGTGTAATTTCATCCTTCCCATTGCTAAGTACACAGGGAGCCACCCTGAGGTTCAAGACCAACACCTACATGTCCTGACCCCTTCATATCGGTTCACCTTCATCCTGCATGACGTTAAACTGTATCCAGCACCACGAACTACATGGTAATTGATCCATTCCAAGGAAAGGTACATAGGAATCCTCCCTGAGATCCAATCCCAATCAACAATAATTCATTGAATTACCCCAATTGATTGTTAGTTGTTGCATTCCCTCAATCGACAGTACTCTGTTGCATTCCCCAAATCATCAAAATGTGGTTGCATTCCCCCAATCTATGACATGTTATTGAATTCCTCCAATCAACAATCAGCTATTCCATTCCCCCAATTGAAGGTAAGACATTGTGTTCCCCATCCAATGATAAGCTGTTGTCATGACCCGTCACCCGGGGCATGTGCAATGACTACCCTAAGCCCGCCTTCCTTAGGCTAAGGGCTGGAGACTAGCACCGAAGGTGTATTCCCTAAAACTGGGACGACATTGCCTTTATAACCTGCAAACACATGCAACCAAGCACACAACAAGATATGAACTCAAGTAAACTGAATAGAAACCAGAGTGAGTAAAGTAACTAAAAGGGGCCAGAATACAATCCCAACTTGAAAGTACAAGTAAACATAAATTGCTCATGCGATCACCCGCCAAGGATCCTACCTGAAGGGTAGGTACAAATCTCCTATGGTCGTCTCTGTGGTACACCTCGTAAATGGTCCACCTCTGAGCTACCTCCAGTCCTGGTACTCTCGTCTTCAATATGTGTTGTCCTGTCATCTCCACCAAACACAACAAGGTCCAGGCATAGTCCGTGTAGGGGTGAGTATAAAGATTCTCATTGGGGACCCCGAGACCCTCAAGGTCTCACAAAATCCACAAAGCATGACATCAACTAAAAAACCAACATATGTATATTCCCATACATATACCTATGTTATCAAGTATACCCATCTCAATCATGAGGAAAACACTGTGTCCAACTCAAAACTGAGAGCTCAACTGTTCCACAAAGGAAGGAATACCACTAAGGAAAGTACCACATAGGTACTCCCCATAGAATAATACCACCAAGGTAATACCCCAAAGGAAAGCACCACATTGGTACAGACTTAGTTCAAACCAGGTATAACTTAAGTACAGTAGTAGAGAATATTAGATGTAACTACTGAATCATCTTAATCTGTTAAGTGGCAGGCCAACAAAAGACATCTAATCATTATCAGACCCACATAGGATCTCAAGGTGCTAACCCACACATGATTGCTCTGTGCTGACCCACACAGGATCGCTCGGTGCTAACACTTACAGGATCGCTAGGTGTTGACCCACATAGGATTTCTAGGTTCTGACCCACACAGGATTTCTAGGTGCTGACCCATATAGGATCACTCGGGTAGTCCCACATATAATCCTAGAGTGGTTCCCTGTGGGACCCTTAATCACAGACCCACAACGTATTTCTTTCTCAAGTCACATCGAGCTACTGGGTTCCCACGCTATGCTTTCTCATATCCGGGACTGTCTGATCTTCAATACACAGTTCGATACTCCATAAAACCATTAAGTACCTTGACTAAGTATCTCAATGGACCAACACCTCATAGGGGTCTCAACGCAACAGACAATGCATCAATCAGACGTCTGGTCTGTGATTTATTAGACTTTTAGTCCCGAGGGCCCAGTTGTATTCGTGCTCGATCCGACCCTACCATTCCCCAACACTATCCAAAAATCCATTAGGGTATATGAAAGGAACTGTTTATCTCCAAGGTTTCTGGCGCCATAGATGGTTCGTCAAACGGATGTATGGTGCCAAATTTATGGCCAAAAGAGTGTAAATGGGTCGAATTGGGTCTGAGTCTGGTCCGACCCGGTCGGACCGACCCGGCCTCGGCCAACCCGGTTTGAGTCGACCAAACTCGGCCTGCACTGGGTAGTTCGTGTAACAGCCCGAGATTTTATGAAAAATATTCTTTTTAATTTTATTAATGTCTTGTGTTGTACGCTACACCAAAAGGAGCTTTCACAACACACATCCTTGAATTTTCTTGCATTACATGCAATCACGACCTTCCTCAATAGCGTGTGTAGTACGCAATACTGAGTTTCACGAAACAACGATATGCTATTAAAATATTATTAAAACTAGCCGTTATGAATAGTAATAACCAATTTTTAAATTTTAGAAAATTTTGCTCTCAAAATGGACTTCATTTTTGGATTCGGAGTATCGAATTTAGCCTAAGGTGAAATTTTGGTACTTTTTGGATAACTTTCATATTCTGATGAATAGTGAAAATTACTAAATTATAATTAAAAACAACTTTTTTAATCGAAATAATTAATAGTGATAAATTATTAATTTGAGTGGTTTTAAAGTATATTTAGAATATATTTTTACAATTTAATACAATGTTGGTCATTGGTAGTAATTTCACATTTAAACCAGACATAATCAAGTGTCAATCTTTTGATAGATATTGTATCTTAAAAACACGCTATTTGTTTTAACAGCGGGATTTAATTATAAAATTAATTAATGCAACTTCTATGTTATGAATTTGGTAAAATAGACTTCATTTTTGAATTTGGAAAATGAAATATAGCTTAGAATGAAATTTTGGCATTGTTCTGAAAAACATCAATTTTTGATGAATAGTGAAACTACTAAGTGGTAGTTAAAAAAGTAAATTTTTCATAAAACATAATTTTATCGCTTCTGTAAATGGAATTTAAAAAATACAAGAAACACGATTGATGTCAGTAAGTAAAATGTGGTTCAATGAGATGAAAATAATTTTTGATGAATAGTAACTTTTTACTTTAATTTACCACGGTTAAAAGTAAATAGGGTAATTAAGGGTAAAAATGATATTAATATTACCCTAACACATGTCCTAATCCTATTGGACAAGTGTATCTCGACCAAAAACAACCTTAAGTGTAAAATATTCTCATTTACGCCCACTTGGATTAGATTAAGACATTTATTATTATTTAATTCAAAGAAGAGTTAATAGAGTTAAAATTAAAGTTTATTTACTAAAACATTTTTAATATAGGGTTATAAATAATATAAATTCGATTGTAAATATTAATTAGAAAGATAAAAATAATTCCTACATAATGGTATTTTATTTGTAATTTTTAGACATCAAATAAGTTAATTTATTTATGACACAAAGATGATGCAGTAATTATCTTATTTAGAAAATATTGAAATAATTGATGTTATAAACACCATAATAAATGTAATTTGAGACTTTTTATGAATTCCACTAATTTTAGAGGTTACTATGATATATTAGTGTTGCTTTAATCAACTTGGTTCGAACATATAATTCGGTTATGACTTTCACAAAAATCATATATCAAATAGTGTCAAAATTGACACAAAATAGTTTTTAAATAAAATATTATATTATTAATTGTTATTTTATTCATAAAAATCTAAGGTTCGGCCAAATAACTTAGATAAGGATATATATATTAATAATAAACAATTTGGGGTTCGTTTGGCATGTTATAGTAAGTGTATTAACCATATAGTGTAAGAAAACAAAAAGACACGGTAAAAGTTAAATTATTTAACTTAAACTTAAATCTAGTTGATAAGGTTAAAATAATAACCTAAACTTGTCTAAATCTTATTGGTTGATAGGATTTCGACCCAACCCCACTTTAGCTTCGAAATAAGACCCTTTGTAACCATTATAAACCGATTTTGACTTTAATATAAAATAATATTTTGAGATATTCCTAAGGTGCCCCTCTCCTCCCTTATAAAAGGACACCTCCTCCCCCTCTTCCTCACACCAATTTGAGCACTCAATCTCGGCCAAACCCTGCCAAAATACCTTCTCCACTTCCCTAGAATAATCCTAGAGGTCCTGCTCTTCTTCAAAGACCAATCTTAGTTCCCTAAGTGGAGGATTCAAAGAGGCGTTTCAAAGAAGAGGTAATATCCATTACCGATCTTTTCAATTTCTTTCTTCTTCAACTTCTTCTTCTTTAGTTGTTTCTTGACAAAGTAATAACATAAGTATTACTTACATACTGATATATTATTATAAATATTAAACAACCCTAATTCACCTTCTATCCATCCTACGAAAAAATGAAATCACCGCGCGTGCGTACGTACGGAATACCGTCTCCACGCCGTGGTGTAATCTATTTTCCACCACCACCTTAATAGGATGAGTATAATGGTGTAATGAGTAACTATATATGATTATTATAAATTTATATTGATACTGAAATAGGCTACATACACTTCAACATAATTCCACGACCATGGGAACGATATCATCGCTCGTGCGTACGTACGGACTACCGTCTCCACGACACGATGAGATTCATTCTCAATGATTAACCATTCATGAATGATTATAAATTATATATAATAAGTACTAATGAAATATATGAAAAAATAATGATACTGTATTTATGTAAATATATGTATGTCATCTACTTAATTCCATTCACTTCAATAAGGAAACGAAAACAGCGTTCATGCGTACGTACGGACTACCGTCTCCATGAACGGTGTATTTCGTTCCATTTATCGATATATTATATATATATATTCTGAATATATATTATATATAAATCATTTTTTACATTCTGGATATAAGTAATCATGATCCAAGTATTCATATTAATAATTACAAGTTAAAAACACAAACGACAAATGAGACGATTTTACCCAAAACACTACTTTAACATGAATTTATAAAAGAACGGGTAATATAAAGACATAAGTGGACCATATATGATATAATAACAGTGAATATTATTCTGGAATAAGTCAATAACATGATTTAAATCATTATACAGGAGGTTCGGACACTTACAAAGCAAGTCGGACCTATGGTAAGGGAAATATCACAATCTCACTTTTATCCGAGATTGTTTTTACTTTGATAATTACTGGGGTGTATTTTATCATCCACATCCATGTTCCCTCAATATGTAATATTATTTCCATACTTCTACATTAGTTTATATCTAATTTTACCCTTCGGTGAGTTTTTAGTAAAAGATATGAAAGGAATCTTTTGTCGTTTTTCGTACGAGGTACTTTTTTGACTTTTCCGACAAAAGTACAAAGAATGTTTTTTTAACATATACGGCATGAATGGATTTTTAAAATATTATTTCCAAGAAACTTCCTTTACAAGTTTTCAAGTTTATTTTTAATCAACTTCTTTTATTTTAAAGTCGTATGACATGTTATGAAAGGAAAAATGTTTTTGAAGTAGAAAGGATATTTTCCTCAAGAATGGAGTTCAAATGTTTTATCAAAATTATTTTCCATATATGATAATATAGGGTTCTATTTTTATCCCTATTATTAAATTGATTTGATTATGTTTTGAGGAAATTATTTTTATGAATTCATTTACCTTATATGATTTGTTTTATGATGTCATGATGTTTCAAGAATCCCATTTTTGTTACATGTGTTATGCGATGATGTATGATTTATGATTATGTGGCACACATAAGAAAGGATTCATTATAAGATGGGTGGGACCTATATCTCCCCCCAATGCATTGGGTAAAGATTTTATATCTCACGAGATAGACAGGGCTGGAACGGCAGGTTATACCGGTTCAGTGAAACCGGACTGGAACGAGGGTGACTCGGTTCAGAAAGGGACTTTGTCCACTAAGATAGTCTTGGAAATGAGTCATGACTAACAAGAAATAATTTTCCATGCTTATGTGTGCATTACACAAAGTTTCAAGTTTCATGTTATGATTATGGGGATCTCATTTTCACTTCTATGATTTGTTCCATGTTAATATATTATGATCTCTTTTGCAGGTTATGATTTTCAAAAAGATATGATTTTTATTTCCTTTATTTGACCTTGCTGAGCATTTGAGCTCACCCTTTTATGTTTTATTTTCCCCAGGATATAAAGAAAGGTTTTAGGTAAAAAAAATGGAAGATATTTATGGGAGATATTGAAGATCTTTCACCACGATTAGAAGATTACGTTCCGAGTTTCCAAAGACACTAAACTATTACGATCCTTGTGTGTGTGTTTTTGTTATGTACCAAGTATTACGCAAAAGTAATGTAATGTCCATGTACGTCAAGCTTCGGGTCTCTACAGTTAGTATCAGAGGCAAAGGAGGAAGGAATGTATACGATCCTTGGGAACTCTCACATGTGAGCGTTGGACGAAGCATGGCTCTCCGCCCAAGGGCTTCATGAGGAAATGGCTGCCACTGGGGATGGTGGTGTGTCCCGCCCAGGGGGTGTAGCCGCCCATGGAGTGCCCTGATAGGTATCAACTATAGTCCACTGGAAGTAATTCCTGACCATTATAGTTGGTATCAGAGGAAAGGTTTAGTCAACCTTTGGAAACTAGGATGCGAGAACTTTAGTGAGATCCCTAGATATATTTCTAAGGTATGTCTAGGGATGTCTCTAATGTTAAGTATACGTATAGGTTATAGTCCTAAAATTGCGCTAATGATCTTAGAATTTAACCTAAGATGTTAGATATTGAGGGTACTCCCCCTTTATTATGTTGTTTTCCCTGGCATGATTTTTGCCTCTCACAAGATTATTTTTGTGTTTTAGTTAATGGAGGGAACCAGAAGGAATTCGGTTAACATTGAATCCAATGGACAAATTGGTGACTATGAGCAACAAAATTGTATAATTCCTAGAGAGAAAGATCTTGTGATTATGCCAAATCAGTCATCACGATATATGATTAACAAGGTGAAATTTAGTGGTATGCCTAATTCATCAAAGAAGAGGAAGATAAACTATTATGCATGTTCACATGTTGAGGAGAATAAAGAAAAAAAGATTGAGATTTCTAAAGAAGGGAAGAAGAACCTTGAGGAATTCCTCAAATGGAGGAACCGATGTTATCTGTGTGGAGAAAAGGGTCATAGAGTGACAGACTGTTATGGAGTTCAATGTATTATTTGTGGAGAACATGGGCATTACCCAACTCAATTCCCTGACCTAAAAAGTTACTTCTAAATCAAGGAAGGACTTATTCCAGGAAAATAATTGAATAGGATGGATTGAAGTGTTTATGTATTGGTATTCAAGAATAATGTTGTTGAGGTACTTTTATTGTTGTATTATTCTATTGTGGTTTTCAATAATTTTAAGGTACCGGTAACCATGAAAAGTGATTCAAATATTTTGGAAAGCAGATGATATGCGCATAATTAAGGGATAAAGCGAAAATGAAATGTTTGACAGTATTCATAAGCTAATGATTAATATAAGGACTAAGTGATATCATGGTTTGAGTATATATAATTTTAAGGATTTTGGTATGTGGAAGGTGTTAACTTTTAGCTGCATCAAGTTTTCACTATGGTTCAATGGGTATTCAAGAGAATACGTGATTAAGGCCTTTGAATGTTTGGAATGTGACCAACAAGACATATCTTATGATATATGGGGATCAATGACAGTATTAAATCTATGGTAATCGTTTTCACTATATTATGAGAGTGGACCGCAGTATTATCGATAAGCCTAAAGATTAGAATGGATTATGTTGGACATAAGTTAGTATTGTTTAAGGATAGAAGATTTTCGATATTATTGATGGGATGTTATAGTAATATAGTTTTAGAAAAAGGACAACCTGCAGGATGGGCGACAACCCATCGTGTCGGACAAGGATGTGGGAATCGAACCCACAACCGAAGTGCGACTGGCCTTTATCGCCTACCACTGGCTTACAGGAAGTCCCTGTTTAGTAGAAACTAGTTTTATTATATTAAGCAGTATGATATATGAAGTATAAGTTCATTTCAGGAACCATATATCATTAATCTCACTATAGATGGACTTATGTATTTTTTGATAAGTTTTCTAACATTTTGAGACAAATGGAATGACCCATCATTCTATCACATGATCAGCTAACACATCACGAATGACAAATTCAACTTCATTTTTTTAAGATATGAAGTAGAAATTGTCCAAAGAACGAAAAACAGTGAGACTATACCAAAATCATGAAAGTATTTCTTCTAATTCCAATTTCATCAAATTTAGGGAAATGATATTGAAATCCAAAAATGTTGTCCTAGTGCTATTAAATCTGATTAATCAGATGGTACCTTAGATCGTCACAAATTTATGGCTTTTTGATTGCTAGCTTTTCCATAGCCATGTTCTCTACCACTCTCCATCAGAACATGATGGTTAGATTTCTCTTCCATATCCATATTTTCACCTATGTGGAAACCCAATGATTAGTTTAATTGGGTAACAGTTACATTTCATACATTTGTTTTTAAAGATTGGTTTTGGTATTCCTTTTTACGATGTGGGATTCTATTAAAGAAACATTCGAATAGTAAACCATTTATATCCCCGACGAATTTCGAGGGCGAAATTCATTTTAAGGGGGGTAGAATGTAACAGCCCGAGATTTTATGAAAAATATTCTTTTTAATTTTATTAATGTCTTGTGTTGTACGCTACACCAAAAGGAGCTTGCACAACACACATCCTTGACTTTCCTTGCATTACACGCAATCACGACCTTCCTCTATAGAGTGTGTAGTACGCAATACTGAGTTTCACGAAACAACGATATGCTATTAAAATATTATTAAAACTAGGCGTTATGAATATTAATAACAACTTTTTAAATTTTAGAAAATTTACCTCTCAAAATGGACTTCATTTTTGGATTTGGAGTATCGAATTTAGCCTAAGGTGAAATTTTGGTACTTTTTGGATAACATTCATATTCGGATGAATAGTGAAAATTTTTAAATTATAATTAAAAACAACTTTTTTAATCGAAATAATTAATAGTGATAAATTATTAATTTGAGTGGTTTTAAATTATATTTAGAATATATTTTTACATTTTAATACAATGTTGGTCATTGGTTGTAATTTCACATTTAAACCAGACAGAATCAAGTGTCAATCTTTTGATAGATATTGTTTCTTAAAAACACGCTATTTGTTTTAACAGCGGGATTTAATTATAAAATTAATTAATGCAACTTCTAAGATATGAATTTGGTAAAATTACTTCATTTTTGAATTCGGAAAATGAAATATAGCTTAGGATGAAATTTTGGCATTGTTCTGAAAAACATCAATTTTTGATGAATAGTGAAACTACTAAGTGGTAGTTAAAAAAGTAAATCTTTCATAAAACTTAATTTTACCGCTTCTGTGAATGGAATTTCAAAAATCCGAGAGACACGGTTGATGTCAGTAAGTAAAATGTGGTTCAATGAGATGAAAATAATTTTTGGTGAATAGTAACTTTTTACTTTTATTTACCACGGTTAAAAGTAAATAGGGTAATTGAGGGTAAAAATAATATTAATATTACCCTAACACATGTCCTAATCCTATTGGACAAGTGTATCTCGACGAAAAACAACCTTAAGTGTAAAATATTATCATTTAGGCCCACTTGGATTAGATTAAGATATTTATTATTATTTAATTCAAAGAAAAGTTAAAAGAGTTAAAATCAAAGTTTATTTACTAAAACATTATTAATATAGGGTTATAAATAAGATAAATTCGATTGTAAATATTAATTATAAAGCTAAAAAGATTTTACACAAAATGGTATTTTATTTTTAATTTTTAGACATCAAATAATTTAATTTATTTATGACACAAAGATGATGCAGTAATTATCTTATTTATGAAATATTGACATAATAGATGTTATAAACACCAAAATAAATGTAATTTGAGACTTTTTATGAATTCCACTAATTTTCGAGGTTACTATGATATATTATTGTTTATTTAATCAACTTTTTTTGAACATATAATTCGTTTATGACTTTCACATAAATCATATATCAAATAGTGTCAAAATTGACACAAAATAGTTTTTAAATAAAATATTATATTATTAATTGTTATTTTATTCCTAAAAATCTACAGTTCGGCCAAATAACATATATAAGGATATATATATAAATAATAAACAATTTGGGGTTCGTTTGGCAAGTTATAGTAAGTGTATTAACCATATAGTGTAAGAAAACAAAAAGACACGGTAAAAGTTAAATTATTTAACATAAAGTTAAATCTAATTGATAAGGTTAAAATAATAACCTAAACTTGTCTAAATCCTATTGGTTGATATGATTTCGACCCATCCCCACTTTAGCTTCGAAATAAGACCCTTTGGAACCATTATAAACCGATTTTGACTTTAATATAAAATAATATTTTGAGATATTCCTAAGGTGCCCCTCTCCTCCCTTATAAAAGGACACCTCCTCCCCCTCCTCATCACAACAATTTGAGCACTCAAGCTCGGCCAACCCCTGCCAAAATACCTTCTCCACTTCCCTATAATAATCCTAGAGGTCCTGGTCTTCTTCAAAGACCAATCTTAGTTCCCTAAGCGGAGGATTCAAAGAGGCATTTCAAAGAAGAGGTAATATCCATTACCGATCTTTTCAATTTCTTTCTTCTTCTACTTCTTCTTATTTAGTTGTTTCATGACAAAGTAATAACATAAGTATTACTTACATACTGATATGTTATTATAAATATGAAACAACCCTAATTCACATTCTATCCATCCTACGGAAAAATAAAATCACCGCGCGTGCGTACGTACGGAATACCGTCTCCACGCCGTGGTGTAATCTATTTTCCACCACCACCTTAATTGGATGGGTATAATGGTGTAATGAGTAACTATATATGATTATTATAAAGTGATATTGATAATGAAATAGTCTAAATACACTTAAACACAATTCCACGACCATAGGAACGATATCATCGCTCGTGCGTATGTACGGACTACCGTCTCCACGACACGATGAGATTCATTCTCAATGATTAACCATTCATGAATGATTATAAAGTATATATAATAAGTACTGATGAAATATATGACATAATAATGATACTGGATTTATGTAAATTAATATGTATGTCATCTACTTAATTCCATTCACTTCAATAAGGAAACGAAAACAGCATTCATGCGTACGTACGGACTACCGTCACCATGAACGGTGTATTTCGTTCCATTTATCGATATATTATATATATATATATATTCTGAATATATATTATATATAAATCATGTTTTACATTCTGGATATAAGTAATCATGATTCAAATATTCATATTAATAATTACAAGTTAAAAACACGAACGACAAATGAGACGATTTTACCCAAAACGCTACTTTAACATGAATTTATAAAAGAACGGGTAGTATAAAGTCATAAGTGGACCATATATGATATAATAACAATGAATATGATTCTGGAATAAGTCAATAACATGATTTAAATCATTATACATGAGGCTCGGACACTTACAAAGCAAGTCGGACCTAAGGTAAGGGAAATATCACAATCTCACTTTTATCCGAGATTGTTTTTACTTTGGTAATTAATGGGGTGAATTTTATCATCCACATCCATGTTCCCTCAATATGTAATATTATTTCCATCCTTCTACAATAGTTTATATCCAATTTTACCCTTCGGTGAGTTTTTAGTAAAAGATATGAAAGGAATCTTTTGTCGTTTTTCGTACGAGGTACTTTTTTGACTTATCCGACAAAAGTACAAAAAATGTTTTATTAACTTATACGGCATGAATGGATTTTTAAAACATTATTTCCAAGAAAATTCCTTTACAAATTTTCAAGTTTATTTTTAATCAACTTCTTTTATTTTAATGTCATATGACATGTTATGAAAGGAAAATGTTTTTGAAGTAGAAAGGATATTTTCCTCAAGAATGGAGTTCAAATGTTTTATCAAAATTATTTTCCATCTAAGATAATATAGGGTTCTTTTTTTATCCCTATTATTACATTTATTTGATTATGTTTTGAGGAAATTATTTTTATGAAGTCATTTACCTTATATGATTTGTTTTATGATGTCATGATGTTTCAAGAATCCCATTTTTGTTACATGTGTTATGCGATGATGTATGATTTATGATTATGTGGCACACATAAGAAAGGATTCATTATAAGATGGGTGGGACCTATATCTCCCTCCAATGCATTGGGTAAAGATTTTATATCTCATGAGATAGAAAGGGCTGGAACGGTAGGTTATACCGGTTCAGTGAAACAGGACTGGAACGAGGGTGACTCGGTTCAGAACGGGACTTTGTCCACTTAGATAGTCTTGGAAATGAGTCATGACTAACAAGAAATTATTTTCCATGATTATGTGTGCATGCCACAAAGTTTCAAGTTTCATGTTATGATTATGGGGATCTCATTTTCACTTCTATGATTTTCTACATGTTAAGATATTATGATCTCTTTTGCAGGTTATGATTTTCAAAAAGATATGATTTTTATTTCCTTTATTTGCCCTTGCTGAGCATTTGAGCTCACCCTTTTATGTTTTCTTTTCCCCAGGATATAAAGAAAGGTTTTAGGTAAAAAAATGAAAGATCTTTATAGGAGATATTGAAGATCTTTCACCACGATTAGAAGATTACGTTCCGACATTCCAAAGACACTAAACTATTACGATCCTTGTGTGTGTGTTTTTGTTATGTACCAAGTATTCCCCAAAAGTAATGTAATGACCATGTACGTCAAACTTCGGGTCTCTACAGTTCGGCTCATGTTGGGTGGCCTGGCCTGGGCAGCGCGGTGTGGCCACGAGGGCCGCATGTGACCGCAGGCGCCGCGGGGCGGTAGTGGCCGCGGGTGCCGCGGGGCAGCGGATGTCGTGGGAGCCAGGGGGCAGCAGAGGCCACGGGTGTCGCGGGGTAGCAAAACACCATGGGTGGTGGTGGCCGCGGGGTCTAGGGGTCGCGGGAGGAGGAGCCCCCCAGGTGGCGGAGGCCACAGAATGCAGAGCACCATGGGGCGTAGAGGTCGCGGTGCGGCGGATGCCACAAGTGCAGGAGAGCCGCGAGGCGCGGAGGTCGTGGGGAGCTGGAGTGTCGTGCCTTCACCAGTGGCCCGCATGACTGGTGTCCCTTCATTCATTGCCTTCATCGTGGTTCTCGAGTTCCATCGGTGCCTACCGCCATCACCGGTCGTTGTCACCATCGCGAAGATCACAAAAATATCCACAAGATTTACAGAGGGGTCGGGCCATGTTTGATTGGCCCGTACACACTAAGTTAGGGAGATAGCATTCGAATTAAGAAAGATTTTTCAATTTGTGAGGGAATTTAACATTTATCAAATTAAAACACACCCCCACCTCGTTTGACTGTTGATGTTGATGAAAAAAGTCAAAGTTGTCGATGTTCATCACACCTACCACATGCGTTTAATCCCAAGCTCGCTTGTCAGATAAATGCTCTTCGATGTTGGTGGTTCTATGTTGTTGATGATGTCCACCATTAGAGGATTTATCAAGGATGAATTTGAAGTTGGTGTTCTTCTCTGGAGGAGCTCTTCGTTGGAGGATGAGTTCTTCCAGGTTCTCATCTTGCCATCCCTTTCCTCTCAATTTCACCCAAATGAATAGTAGCCCATAAAATAGGAAAGGTTATCTATTATATTTGTTGGCATGATTTCAAATTAGATTAATTAGTTAATTGATGAGTTGGTTAGATTAATTAATGGGGGTGGCACATATAAAGTGGAGTTCATGAGGTTTTTCTCCCATAAAGTGGGGAGTCAAAGGGGGTTTTGGCCTCGGGTGGTCCCTACCACCACAACCCACACGTGCGGTTAATTTTGATGGTCCCCACCTCCATAACCTCACATGGGAGGTTTATTTCTGGTGGTCCCAACCTCTCAACATCCAAATGGGAGTTCCAAAAAATATACAATGTTACACAATTTTATTTTATTTTATTCTTTCTTGAAAAATTAAATTTCTATCTTTCACCCTCGACCTACAGCGGTCGAGGTGAAGGTCACCTTATGTGAATACCGGATCTATGAGTTCAACGGGGGCCATGGGTTTAAATTTTGATCACTAGTTGAAACGTTACAAAAAAACCCGCTCGTACATTAACTAAACGTACCTAAAAAAACCCATAATTTTATTCTGGGCACACCGGGGCTCAGAATCACGTGCCTTCAGTTTTTCTGGACTCATAAAATTCCCATATATTAAAATATTTACATGGAAATTCTAGTTTATTACATTCTCTCCACCTTAGAGATTTACAAACCCATAATTCACAACTTAATCTAAGGGAACAAGTGGAGGTAATGAGCAAAAATCTTACCCTCCCGCTCCCATGTGCTCTCCTGAGGGTTCTCGTGCTTCCAAAGAACGTACACCAGAGGTATTGACCACCCATGAATGACCCGCTCCTATCGATCCTCATTCTCTACTAGAACCTCTGTAAAAGTCACTCCATCATCGATGTCTAACTCTCCATTGTCAATGATGTGAGAAGGGTCATGCACGTATCTCCTCAGCTGGGATACATGGAAGATGTCATGCACCCGACGCAACTGAGGATGAAGATCTAAGTGGTAATCCACCTTGCCAACTATATTGAGGACCTGAAAAGGTACGATGAATCTCGAAGATAACTTGACGCCTCATACAAATATCCGCAAACCTAATCATGGTGAGACCCATAGAAAAACTTGGTCGCCATCCTCAAAATCTAGAGGTCTCCATATTCTATCGACATATGTCTTCGGCCATCTATGTGCAGTCTTCATCTGCTCCGGCATAATCCGCATCTTCTCTGTAGTAGCTTGTGTCGTCTCTAGTCCCACTAGTACTGACTCCTCTCGGTCTATCTATCACAAAGGCGATTGGAAAGGTTGCTCGTACAATGCCTCAAATGGTGTAATCCCAATGCCGGAGATATAGTTTTTTTTGTTTAAAAACTCCACAAAAGTCACGTGATCCTCCCACCTATGACTGAAATCAATGACGTAAGAAGGCAGCATGTCCTCGAGGGTCTAAATCATCCGCACAGTCTGGCCATCCGTCTGAGGATGGAAGGTGGACCTCAAACAAAGAAGTGTCTTGAAAGCCTCCTACAATCCCTTCTATAGCCGGGAAGTAAAACGTGCATCACAATCAGAGATAATCGATGAGGGTACTCCATGTAGCCTCACAATCTCTTGCACAGAGAGGTGGACCAAGATCTCTACTGAACCCTGCTCTCTGATATATAGAAAGTGTGCTGACATGGTGAGTCGGCCGATGATTACCCAGATAGAATCATGACCTCTGGATGTACATTGAAGTCCTGTCACAAAGTCCATGGATATTCCATCCCACTTCCACTCTGAGACCCCTAAAGGCTGAACCAGACCTGGTGGTACCTGATACTCCACCTTCACTTACTGACAAGTGAGGTACCGAGAAACAAACTTTGCTACTGCTTTCTTTATTCCCGTCCACCAGCGCTGTCGTCGGTGATCCTGGTACATATTCACCACTCCTTGATATACCACTAGAGTGGATGTCTGTAACTCCATAAACACTTCCTCCCGAGGTAACACTGGTACCATGGAACATTCTATCAAGAGGATGACATGCTACCCACCTTTAAAAAATCTATCAGGTTCATGTCCTATGGATAACTGAGCATGTCGAGCCCCACAGTCAGTGTCCCCACGTTGCGCCTCCCTAACCCACTGAAGAAGTAGGGGTGTGACCTTAAGAGACTAAAGAAAAGCTACTCCATATTGATCCACAAAATATATCTGCAAAGTGGCAACTGCTTTGTCCCATCACCTACCAGTTGTATACCTGACCACCAGCTAAGTGCATCTGCTACAAAATTCCCCTTCCCATGAGTATAGACTATCTCTAAGTCATAGACCTAGAGGAACTCAAGCCAATGTTACTATATTAAGTTCAGGTCCTTCTGAGAAAAGATATACCTGAGACTCTTGTGATCATAGTACACTGTAAAACGCTCTCCCATCAAATAATGTCACCACATCTTCAAGGGTAAGACCACTACTGCTAACTCCAGGTCATAGGTAGCATAGTTCTGCTCATTTTTTATCAGCTGTCGAGAACCATAAGTGATCACAGCTCGCTCATGCATCAGGACACATTCGATCCAGATCCCTAATGTGTCGTAGTGGACTACGTACCATATGCCCTCCTTTAGAAGCCTTAGGATGGGGGAACTAGTCAGCCTTTTCCTCATCTCATGAAAACTTTGATGGAATCTCTCCGACCATACTAAGGGTTTCCCCTTCTTCATCAACGCAGATACTGGTGATACAACTCCGGAAAAATCTTGCACAAATCTCTGGTAGTATTTGGCCAAACCCAAGAAACATCTTACCTCCGTCACACTCCTGGGTGACTCCCAAGCAATTACTGACATAATCTTCACTGGATCTACTGCAACTCCAGCCTCCGAGATAACGTGTCCTAGAAAGGAAACCACTAAGATCCAGAACTGGCACTTCGAGTGCTTACCATATTGTAGGTGCTCTCAGAGTGTGTCCATTACTACCTGTATATGGTAGGAATTCTCCTCCTCAGTATCCAGGTAGATCAGAATGTCTTCGACGAAGACTACTACTAAGAGATCAAGGTATGGAAAAAAGATACTATTCATGAGTCCCATTAACACTGTCAGAGCATTGGATACACCTAATGGAATATCCAAGAACTCATAATGGTCGTACCAACATCTGAAAGTTATCTTCTGCACATCCGCATCTCGTAGCTTAAGCTAGTGATCGCCGGATCTGAGGTCTATCATAGAGAACCAATTTTCTCCCTTCAGCTGATCAAAGAGGTCACCAATCCTTAGAAGTAGGTACTTTTTCTTCACAGTCACCTAGTTTAGGCGTTAATAGTCAACGTAAAGCCTCAAACACCCATCCACCTTCTTGGAGAATGAAATCGAGGATAACCATGGAGAAACACTAGGCTGAATTAACCATTTCCATGTAAGTCCTTTAGCTTTACCCGCAGCTCACGAAGCTCTGCAAGAGCCATCCGATTAATTGGGTTAGATTTCAGTGTCGTCCTGGGGTACATGACAATGTAAAATTCCACCTCTTTTTGAGATGTTAGACTTGGAACATCATCTGGGAAGAAATTTTCATACTGGTCCACCACTATAGGATAGGTCGGACTCTCCATATCAACCGCTCCAAGGGTAATGCTAGCCAACTGATGAGTGATCAGATTCACCCTCCTCTAGGTAATTCTATGTTGTGATGCAAAGTCTCCCTTCTCACTGGTGAAGGTAAACCTAGTCCCATCTGTGCGGACACACCGCACTTTGCACCTAATACAGTATATTTGAATATTGACTGTAGATAACAAGTTCATACCCAATATGACATCATAAGGCCTCAATGCTGCAAATAAGAGATCTCAGTTGAAGATCTTGCCTCCTAGAGTAAGATCACACTACTGGAACCAGTGCGTAATCATCAAATCTTCTCTTGTAGGAGTCTCTAGAAAAAAAAGATAGAGTCAACAGATCTATCAGAATCTCCGACCTCCGAATGAGGGCAGTGGAAATAAATTAATGACAAGAACCTATGTCTATAAGTTCTACAGCTAATGTGGAGTAGATGCAGATCGTATCACATATCATCTCTAGAGAGTCGTGATCGTAGGCCTCAGCTTCCTAGAACTGAGCTTGCCCCTATCCTCCTACTCCCTGTGGTCGGGGTGGACCACCTAGTGGTGGTTGCGGTAACATCTCAAATCTTCGCTCCCCACCAGCTGCACAACCAGCTCCTCTGTCACGTCTGCCAGCTCCCTGCGGACCTCCTTGGTCGAATCTCGGCGCTTCATGGGTGGTCCTTCGACTATCTTCCGATTATACATATGACGGATCGGGATGTCATGAGCCATGTGACACTACCCGCCGCATGCATAACACTGCCCCCTCCGGGCATGACTGGCTCTGTAATAGCCCAAGATTTTATGAAAAATATTCTTTTTAATTTCATTAATGTCTTGTGTTGTACGATACACCAAATGGAGCTTGCATAACACACATCCTTGACTTCTCTCGCATTACACGCAATCGCGACCTTCCTCGATAGCGTGTGTAGTACGCAATAACGAGTTTCACTAAACAACAATATGCTATTAAAATAATATTAAAACTAGCTGTTATGAATAGTAATAACCACTTTTTGAAATTTTTTAAATTTTATTTTTCAAAATGGAATTCATTTTTAGATTCGTAATATCGAATTTAGCTTAGGTTGAAATTTTGGTACTTTTCAGATAACTTTCATTTTCTGATGAATAGTGAAAATTACTAAATTTTAATTAAAAACAACTTTTTTAATCGAAAAAATTAATAGTGATAAATTATTAATTTGAGTGGTTTTAAAGTATATATAGAATAAATTTTTACAATTTAATACAATGTTGTTCATTGGTAGTAATTTCACATTTAAACCAGACAAAAACAAGTGTCAATCTTTTGATAGTTATTATCTCTTAAGAACACGCTATTTGTTTTGACGACGAGAATTAATTTTTAAATTAATTAATGCAACTGATATGTTTTGAATTTGGTAAAATAGACATCATTTTTGAGTTCATAATATCAAATATAGATTAGGCCTAATTTTTGGTATTTTTTTGGAAACTTTCATTTTTTGATTAATAGTGAAACCACTAAGTGGTAGTTAGGAAAAATGAATTTTTCATAAAACATAATTTTACCGCTTCTGTGAGTGGAATTTCAAAAATACGAGAGACACAATTGATGTCAGTAAGTAAAATGTGGTTCAATGAGATGAAAATAATTTTTGGTGAATAGTATCTTTTTACTTTTTTTACCACGGTTAAAAGTAAATAGGGTAATTAAGGGTAAAAATGATATTATTATTACCCTAACACATGTCCTAATTCTACTGGATAAGTGTTATTCGACCAGAAACAACCTTAGGAATAAAATATGACCATTTAGGACCACATGGATTAGATTAGGACATTTATTATTAATTTATTTAAAGAAGGGTTAAAATAGTTAAAATCAAAGTTTAATAAGTAAATCATTTTTAATATAGGGTTATACATAAGATAAATTCGACTATAAATAGTAATTAGAAATCTAAAAATATTTCCTACATAATGGTATTTTATTTGTAATTTTTAGACATTATATAATTTAATTTATTTATGACACAAAGATGATACAGTAATTATCTTATTAATGAAATATTGACATAATTGATGTTATAAATACCCAAATAAATGTAATTTTATACTTTTTATGAATTGCACTAATTTTATAGGTTAATATGACATTCTATTATTGATTTAATTAACTTTTTTCGAACAAACCATTCTGTTATAATTTTCACAAAAATCAATTACGAAATAGTGTCAATATTGACATAAAATAGTTTTTTAAATAAAATATTATATTATTAATTGTTATTTTATTCCTAAACATCTAAGGTTCGACCAAATGACTTATATAAGGTTATATATATGAATAATAAACAACTTGGGGTTCGTTTGGATTCTTATAAAAAGTTTATTAACCTTATAGTATAAGAACAGAAGAAGACACGGTAAAAGTAAAATTATTTAACTTAATGTTAAATCTAAATGATAAGGTTACAATAGGAACCTAAACTTGTCTAAATTATATTGGATGCGAGGATTTAGACCCATCCCCACCTTATCTTCGAAATAAATCAATTTGGAGCTATTTAAAACCGAATATGACTTTATAATAAAATAATAGTTTTAGTTATTCCTAAGGTACCCCTCTCCTCCCTCATAAAAGGGAACCCCCTCCCTCTCTTCCTCACACAACTTTGAGCCTTAATGGTCGGCAAAACCCTGCCAAATTCTCCTCTCCACTTCCCTAGAAATATCCTAGAGGTTCTGGTCTTCCTCAAAGACCAATTTTAGTGCCCTAAAAGGAGATCTCAAAGAGGCGCTTCAAAGAAGAGGTAATTTCCGTTACAGATTCTTTCAACTTTATTTCTTCTTCCACTTATTCTTCTTGTGTTGTTTCATTATGAAGTAATAACATCAGTACCACTCATATACTGATATGTTATTATAATTATGAAACAACCCTATTTCACCATCTATCCATCCTACGGAAAATGAAATCACCGCGCGTGCGTACGTACGGAATACCGTCTCCACGCCGTGGTGAAATCTATTTTCGACCACCACCTTACTTGGATGGGTATAATGGTGTAAATAATAACTATATATGATTATTTTAAAGTGATATTGATTCTGAAATAGTATACATACACTCCAATACAATCCCACGATCAAGAGAACGATATCATCGCTCGTGCGTACGTACGGACTACCGTCTCCCCGACGTGATGCGATTCATTCTCCACTTTAGCCATTCACGAATGATTATAAAGTAAATATAATAAGTAATAATGAAATATATGACATAATAATGATACTGGATTTATGTGTTTATATGTATTTCATCTACTTAATTCCATTCAACTCAATAAGGAAACGAAAACAACGTTCATGCGTACGTACGGCCTACCGTCTCCATGAACGGTGTATTTATTTCCATTTACTGATTTATTATATTTATTTATATTATGAATATATATTATATATAAATCATGTTTTATATTCTGGAATTAAGTAATCATGATCTATGTAATCATATGAATAATTACAAGTTAAAACATGAACGACAAATGAGACGATTTTATCCAAAACGCTACTTTAACATGAATTTACAAAAGAACGGCTAATATAAAGTATAAGTGAAACATATATGATATAATAATAATGATTATGATTCTGTAATAAGTCAATGACATTATTTAAATCATTATACAGGAGTTTCGGACACTTACGAAGCAAATCAGACCTCAGGTAAGGGAAATATCACAATCTCATTTTTTATCCGAGATTGTTTATACTTTCACATTTACTGGGGTGTATTTTATCATCCACATCCATGTTTCCTCAATATGTAATATTTATATCCTTCTACAATAGTTTATATCCAATTTTACTCTTCGGTGAGTTTTTAGTAAAGGAT
Organism: Viscum album; assembly: GCA_963277665.1. NCBI lineage: Eukaryota > Viridiplantae > Streptophyta > Magnoliopsida > Santalales > Viscaceae > Viscum > Viscum album. Next base: position 28,357,237 of record OY728137.1, on the reverse strand, counting down.
ATGGAAGGAATCTTTTGTCGTTTTTTCGTACGAGGTACCTTTTGACTTTTCCTAAAAAAATACGAAGAATGTTTTTTTTAACTTATACGACATGAATGGATTTTTAAAAAATTATTTCCAAGAAGATTCCTTTAAAGGTTATCAAGTTTATTTTTATTCAAACTTCTTTTAGTTTAAAATTGTTTGACATGTTAAGAAAGGAAAAGTGTTTTTGAAGTAGAAAGGATATTTTCCTCAAGAATGGAGTTCAAGTGTTTTATCAAAATTATTTTCCATCTAACATAATAAAGGGTTCTGTTTTCATCCCTATTATTACATTTATTTGATTATGTAGTGATGGAATTATTTTTATGAATTCCTTGATCTTATATGAATTGTTTTATGATGTCATGATGTTTAAGATTCCCATTTTTATTACATAGGTTATGCAATGATGTATGATTTATGATTTTGTTGCACACATAAAATTGGTATCATTATGAGATAGGTGGGACCTATATCTCCCTCCAATGCATTGGGTAAAGATTTTATATCTCATGAGATAGACATGGCTAGAACGGTAGGTTATACCGGTTCAGTAAAACAGGACTGAAACGAGGGTCACTCGGTTCAGAAATGGACTTTGTCCACTACGATAGTCTTGGAAATGAGTCTTGACTAATAAGATATGATACTCTATTATTATGTGTGTATACAAAAAAGTTTCATGTTTTAAGTTATGATTATTGGGATTTCATTTCACTATTATGATTTATCCCATGTTATGAAATTATGATCTCTTTTGCAGGTTAAGATTTCCAAAATGTTTTGTTCTTATAAATATGATGTGATTGATATTTCATTTGTTTACCCTTAATGAGAATTTGAGCTCACCCTTTTATGTTTTCTTTTCCCCAGTATAAAAAGAAAGGTTTTAGGTAAAAAAAGAGGAAGATCATTATGGGAGATGTTGAAGATCTTTTACCATGATTAGAAGATTATATTCCGAGTTTCCAAAGAAGCTAAACTATTACGATCCTTGTGTGTGTGTTTTTTTTATGTACTAAGTATTCCGCAAAAGTAATGTAATGTCCATGTACATCAAGATTAGGGTCTCTATAGTTGGTATCAGAGGAAAGTTTTAGTCAACCTTTGGAAACTAGGATGCGAAAACGTTAGTGAGATCCCTAGAGATATTTCTAAGGTATGTCGAGGGATGTCCCTAAGGATAAGTATACGTATAGGATATAGTCCTAGAACTACGGTAACGATCATATAATTTAACCTAAGATTTTAGATATTTTGGATACTCCCCCTTTATTATGTTGTTTTCCCTATCATTATTTTTGCCTCTCACACTATTATTTTTGGGTTTTAGATGATGGCTGGAACCTGAAGGAACCGTGGTGATCAATGCAATGGACAATGCAATGATTGTCCTCCTGAACAAAGAAATGTTATGGGAGATGGAGTGAAAAATATTATTCCTATACTTACACAAGCTATGAATCATTCTGAACTTCCAAATGAGCAGAGAAGGGAACAATATTCTATTGAGTCCTTCATCAGGCAACGTCCACCTTCTTTTAGTGGGTCTTCTGATCCACTTGTTGCTGAACAATGGATCAGTACTACTGAAAATATATTTTCAGTTCTTCAATGCTCTGAACATGATAAAGTCATCTTAGCAGTATATCATTTGGAAGGTGAAGCTGATCAATGGTGGAATCTTATCAAGAATACGAGGCAAAGAGATTAAATTGAGTCCATGGAATGGGACGAGTTCAAGAACTTATTTTTCAATAAGTACTTCCCTCGTATTCTTCGAACAAAGATGGAGAAATAGTTTCTTGAACTAAAGGAAAAGGATGATGAATCTGTTGGTATATACGAAGCGAATTTTACAAGGCTTGTAAGGTATGCATCTGGATTTATCATCCAACCTGAAAGTAAAGTTGATCGATTCTTCAGTGTCTTAAAACCAAATCTTTGAAGGGCATTAGCTTTAAGAGACATCAGTAGCTATGAAGAAATTGTGCGTTGTGCTATCAAGGTAGAAATGGAAGTTGGTGTTACTTATCCATCTCATAGTTTTTACAAGAAAAGAAAGATAGAGTTCAAGGAGAAATCTCATAATAATGGTGAAAAAAAGATGAATGTTTCCTTATGCTCAAAGTGTGGAAAGAAGCATGGTGGAGATTGTCTTAAAGGGACTAGGAAATGTTTTAAGTGTGGAAAAGAAGGTCATGAAGCATATGTGTGTCAAAGTAATGGAAAAAGGGTTTCTAATGATGTGAATAAAGAAAATACTGCAGAGAATGTACCAACAACACTTCAATGCTTCAAGTGCAAGGAAATGGGGAATTATGCTAATAAATGCCCTAATCCAAGGGTTAGTGATGATCGACATGAGCAACCACTTAAGGCAAAGGACAAAGGGAAGTCACATGCGGTCACCATTGGTGATGTTGAATATGACAACGATGTGGTGGAATGATTAAGTGTTTATGTAATGGGATTCCAAAATAATGTTGTATATAGTATCATTGAATATTGGAATATTTATGTTTTGGTCTATTGTGGTTTTCAATAATTTTATGGCATCAGTAACCATGAAAAGTGATTGAAATATTTTTGGAAAGCAGATGATATGCACATAATGAAGGGATAAAGAGAATCTAATATGTTTGATAGTATTCATGAGCTCATGATTGATATAAGGACTAAGTGATATCATGGTTTGAGTATATAGAATTTTGAGGATTTTGGTATGTGTAAAGTGTTAACTTTTAACTACATTCATGTTTTCACTAAGGTTCAATGGGTATTAAAGAGAATACATGATTAAGGCCTTTGAATGTTCGGAATGTGACCAAAAAGACATATCTTATGATATATGGGGATCAACGATGGTATTAAATCTCTGGTAATCGTTTTCACTATATTATGAGAATGGACTGCAGTATTATGGATAAGCCTAAAGATTGGAATGGATTATTTTGGACATAAGTTAGTATTGTTTAAGGATAGAAGTTTTTTTTGATATTGTTGATGGGATGTTATAGTAATATAGCTTTAGAAAAAGGACAACTGCAGGACGGGTGATAGCCCATCGAGTCGGAAAAGGCTATGGGAATCGAACCCACAACCGAAGTGCGACTGGCCTTTATCGCCTACCACTGGAAAACAGGAAGTCCCTGTTTATTAGAAACTAGTTGTATTATATTAAGCAGTATGATATATGATGTATAAGTCCATTTTAGGAACCATATATGATTAATCTCACTATAGATGGACTTATGTATTTTTTGATAACTTTTCTAACCTTTTGACTGAGACAGATGGAATGACCCATCATTCTATCACATGATCTGCTAACACTTCAGGAATGAAAAATTCAACTTCATTTATTTAAGAGATGATGTGTAAATTGTCCAAATAACGACAAACGGTGATACTATACCAAAATCACGAAAGTATTTATTCTAATTCCAATTTCATAAACTTTAGGGAAATGATCTTGAAAACCAAAAATGTTGTCCCAGTGCTCTTATATCTAATGAATCAGATGGTACCTTAGATCATCACAAATTTATGGATTTGTGATTGCTATCTTTTCCATAGCCATGTTCTCTACCACTCTCCATCAGAACATGATGGTTAGATTTCTCTTCCATATCCATATTTTCACCTATGTGGAAACCCAGTGATTAGTTTATTTGGGTAACCGTTACGTTTCATACTTTTTTTAAAGATTGGTTTTGGTATTCCTTTTTACGATGTGGGTTTCTATTAAAGAAACTTTTGAATAGTAAACCATTTATAAACCCGAAAAATTTCGAGGGCGAAATTAATTTTAAGGGGGGTAGAATGTAACAGCCCGAGATTTTATGAAAACTATTCTTTTTAATTTCATTAATTTCATGTGTTGTACGCTACACCAAATGGAGCTTTCAAAACACACATCCTTGACTTTCCTTGCATTACACGCAATCACAACCATCCTCGATAGCGTGTGTAGTACGCAATAACGAGTTTCACTAAACAACAATATGCTAGTAAAATATTATTAAAACTAGCCGTTATGAATAGTAATAACCACTTTTTGAAATTTTTTAAATTTTATTTTTCAAAATGGAATTTATTTTTGGATTCGTAATATTGAAATTAGCTTAGGTTGAAATTTTGGTACTTTTCGGATAACTTTCATTTTCTGATGAATAGTGAAAATTACTAAATTTTAATTAAAAACAACCTTTTCAATCGAAATAATTAATAGTGATAAATTATTAATTTGAGTGGTTTTAAAGTATATATAGAATATATTTTTACAATTTAATACAATGTTGTTCATTGGATGTAATTTCATATTTAAACCAGACATAAACAAGTGTCAATCTTTTGATAGTTATTATCTCTTAAGAACCCGCTATTTGTTTTGACGACGAGAATTAATTTTTAAATTAATTAATGCAACTGATATGTTTTTTATTTGGTAAAATAGACATCATTTTTGATTTCATAATATCAAATATATCTTAGGCCTAATTTTTGGTATTTTTCTGGAAACTTTCATTTTTTGATGAATAGTGAAACCACTAAGTGGTAGTTAAGAAAATTGAATTTTTCATAAAACTTAATTTTACCGCTTCTGTTAGTAGAATTTCAAAAATCCAAGAGACACGGTTGATGTTAGTAAGTCAAATGTGGTTCAATGAGATGAAAATAATTTTTGGTAAATAGTAACTTTTTAATTTTTTTACCACGGTTAAAAGTACATTGGGTAATTAAGGGTAAAAATGATATTATTATTACCCTAAAACATGTCCTAATTTTATTGGATATGTGTAATTCGACCAAAAACAACCTTAGGAATAAAATATGACCATTTAGGCCCACTTGGATTAGATTAGGACATTTATTATTAATTTATTTAAAGAAGGGTTAAAATAGTTAAATCAATGTTTAATAAGTAAATCATTTTTAATATAGTGTTATACATGATATAAATTTGACTATAAATAGTAATTAGAAAGATAAAAAGGTTTCCTATATAATGGTATTTTATTTGTAATTTTTAGACATTAAATAATTTAATTTATTTATGACACAAAGATGATGTAGTAATTATCTCATTAATGAAATATTGACATAATTGATGTTATAAATACCCAAATAAATGTAATTTTAGACTTTTTATGAATTCCACTAATTTTATAGGTTAATATGACATGTTAGTATTTATTTAATTAACTTTTTTCGAACAAAACATTCTGTTATAAGTTTCACAAAAATCAATTACTAAATAGTGTCAAAATTGACATAAAATAGTTTTTTAAAACAAATATTATATTATTAATTTTTATTTTATTCCTAAAAATATAATGTTCGGAAAAATGACTTAGATAAAGTTATATATATTAAAAATAAACAACTTGGGGTTCGTTTGGATGCTTATAGTACGTTTATTAACCTTATAGTATAAGAACACAAGAAGACACGGTAAAAGTAAAATTATTTAACTTAATGTTAAATCTAAATGATAAGGTTAAAATAGGAACCTAAACTTGTATAAATTCTATTTGATGAGAGGATTTAGACCCATCCACACCTTAGCTTAGAAATAAATCAATTTGGAGCTATTTAAAACCGAATTTGACTTTATAATAAAATAATAGTTTTAGTTATTCCAAAGGTACCCCTCTCCTCCCTTATAAAAGAGCACCCCCTCCCTCTCTTCCTCACACAACATTGAGCCTTCAATCTCGGAAAACCCCTGAAAAATTCTCCACTACACTTCCATAGAAATATCCTAGAGGTTCTGGTCTTCCTCAAAGACCAATTTTAGTTCCCTAAAAGAAGATCTCAAAGAGGCGCTTCAAAGAAGAGGTAATTTCCGTTACCGATTCTTTCAACTTTATTTCTTCTTCCACTTCTTATTATTATGTTGTTTCATTATGAAGTAATAAAATAAGTATCACTAATATAATGATATGTTATTATAAGTACGAAACAACCCTATTTCACCATCTATCCATCCTATGGAAAATGAAATCACCGCGCGTGTGTACGTACGGAATACCGTCTCCACGCCGTGGTGAAATCTATTTTCCACCACCACCATACTTGGATGGGTATAATGGTGTAAATAATAACTTTATATGATTATTTTAATGTGATATTTATTCTTAAATAGTATACATACACTCAAATACAGTCCCATGATCATGAGAACGATATCATCGCTCGTGCGTACTTATGGATTACCGTCTCCACGACGTGATGAGATTCATTCTCCACTTTAACCATTCATGAATGATTATAAAGTACATATAATATGTAATCATGAAATATATGACATAATAATGATACTCGATTTATGTGTATATATATGTATTTTATCTACTTAATTCCATTCAACTCAATAAGGAAACGAAAAGAACGTTCATGCGTACGTACGACCTACCGTCTCCATTAACGGTGTATTTCTTTCCATTTAATGATTTATTATATATATGTATATTATGAATATATATTATATATAAATCATGTTTTATATTCTGAAATTAAGTAATCATGATCTAAGTAATCATATGAATAATTACAAGTTAAAACACGAACGATAAATGATACGATTTTATCCAAAACGCTACTTTAACATGAATTTACAAAAGAACGGGTAATATAAAGTCATAAGTAAACCATATATGATATAATAACAATGAGTATGATTCTTTAATAAGTCAATGACATTATTTAAATGATTATAAATGAGGTTCGGACACTTATGAAGAAAATCGGACCTAAGGTAAGGGAAATATCACAATCTCATTTTTATCCGAGATTGTTTATACTTTGGCATTTACTGGGGTGTATTTTATCATCCACATCCATGTTTCCTCAATATGTAATATTTATATCCTTATACAATAGTTTATATCCAATTTTACCCTTCGATGAGTTTTTATTAAAGGATATGAAAGGAATCTTTTTTCGTCTTTCGTACGAGGTACTTTTTGACTTTTCCGACAAAAGTACGAAGAATGTTTTTTTAACTTATACGGCATGAATGGATTTTTAAAACATTATTTCCAAGAAGATTCCTTTACAAGTTATCAAGTTTATTTTTAATCAACTTATTTTAGTTTATAATTGTTTGAGATGTTAAGAAAGGAAAAGTGTTTTTGAAGTAGAAAGGAGATTTTCCTCAAGAATGGAGTTCAAGTGTTTTATCAAAATTATATTCCATCTAACATAATAAAGGGTTCTGTTTTCATCCCTATTTTTACATTTTTTTGATTATGTTGTGATGGAATTATTTTTATGAATTCCTTGATCTTATATGAATTGTTTTATGATGTCATGATGTTTAAGATTCCCATTTTTATTACATGGGTTATGCAATGATGTATGATTTATGGTTTTGTGGCACACATAATAATGGTATCATTATGAGATGGGTGGGACCTATATCTCCCTCCAATTCATTGGGTAAATATTTTATATCTCATGAGATAGACATGGCTGGAACGGTAGGTTATACCGGTTAAGTAAAATAGGACTGAAACGAGGGTCACTCAGTTCAGAAATGGACTTTGTCCACTAAGATAGTCTTGGCAATGAGTCTTGACTAATAAGATATGATTCTCTATGATTATGTGTGTATTCCACAAAGTTTCATGTTTTAATTTATGATTATTGGGATTTCATTTCACTAATATGATTTATCCCATGTTATGAAATTATGCTCTCTTTTGCAGGTTAAGATTTCCAAAATGTTATGTTCTTATGAATATGATGTGATTGATATTTCTTTTGTTTACCCTTACTGAGCATTTGAGATCACCCTTTTATGTTTTCTTTTCCCCAGGATATAAATAAAGGTTTTAGGTAAAAAAAAGAGGAAGATCTTTATGGGAGAGGTTGAAGATCTTTCACCACGATTAGAAGATTATATTACGAGTTTCCAAAGACATTAAACTATTACGATCCTTGTGTGTGTGTTTTTGTTATGTACTAAGTATTCCACAAAAGACATGTAATTCCCATGTACGTCAAGATTTGGGTCTCTACAAGCTCTGCCTTGGGTTCCCCGCACAAACGATCCTGAATCCTGTGGTCGTCCACCTGTAGGTCTAGTTATTTTTGACCTCTATTTCATCCGTTTTCTACCAGTTTCAGAAGACTCCTCTATGTGATGACTGGCAGTGGGTCTCGCTGCTGGTGACTACTCAACAAGGAAACTCTCCACTAAGATGGATCTCTCAAACACCCCCGCCTGCGAGAGGATGCTGAGTGAGATCATAGAAGCCCTGATCTCCTATCTGAGTCCCTGATCAAAGGTCTGGGAGCTGAAGAATAGGTTATTCACCATATCAGTGGAGTATCATGAGAGGTCGATGAACCTCGCTGAGTTCTGAGCCACAGTCATGCTGCCCAGCTGCAGATGAAGAAGCTCCTGTATGCGCACTGTGTGAAGAGTCATTGGAACAAACATTGCCCGAAATAGGCTCTTGAAGTCTGCTTAGAGAAGTGTCATCTTGTCATGAACCCGGAGCATCAAGCTCCACCATCTACCTGCTGCTTCTTCTTGAAGGATTGTGGCAAGGATGTCTATGAGATCAGCTTGTGTATCTACCAGTCGGAAGACTCTCATCACTACCTCCAACAAATCCTCAGCCGCTTATGGGTCCGTATCTACCCTGAACATTGGTGGCCTCTGGCGCTGGAACTCATCCAGTGTGCTCAAGCAGTATTCACTCTCGACTACTAGGGCTGCTGACATTGGTGGCCCAATGGGTAATGGTACCGCTGGTACCTCCACTGGTGTATCTACTAGAAGAGGGCCCTGCACCGAGGCCTCATCGCTCGGTGAGCTATCAGTGCATACTATATCTGGAACCCTAGCTGGCTGTCTGCGTGGAGGCATCGTGAAAAGAAACAGGTGCACCATAGTCAAAAATTTATACCTGGTGACCTCACTATAGAGATCACAAAGAAAACTTTTTAAAACACACACGCAATCAGTGTTTTCATGCATTGAGTCAGAAATCAGAAGTCAGGGTCCTGGTGTAAGGATACGTCGGCCACCACACCAACACTGGATTCCATAAACTAATAACCACACTCACTACACTTAACACTATTGTCGTTAAGAAAATTGGAGTCATATGTTCTACGGTAAAACCGAATCCTCTGATACCAATATGTCATGAGTCGTCCCCTGGGCCTTGTGCTGTGACTATCCCAAGCCCGCCTTCCATAGGCTAGGGGCTGGAGACTAGCACTGAAGTTGTATTCCCTAAAAATGGTAAGGAATTTCCTTTATAACCTTTAACCACACCCAACCAAGCGCATAGTATGATACGAACTCAAGTAAAGTGAATAGTAAACAGAGAGAGTACAATAAGTAAAAGGGGTCAGAATACAGGCCCAACTAGAAAGTATAAGTAAATAAAAGTACAAGTATAATAAAACATCTCATGTGATCACCCGCCAAGGATCCCACCTGAACGGTAGGTATAGTTATTGTAATGTCATCTCTGTGGTACGCCTGAGCTATGGTCTATATCCAAGCTACCTCTTGTCCTAGTACTCTCATCACCAGTCAGCGTTGTCTATCATCTACACTAAACACGATGAGGTGTGGGCATAGCCCGTGCAGGGGTTAGTATAACGATACTCAGTAGGGACCCTGAGACCCTCAAGGTCTCACAAAATCCACAAATCATGAAATCAACTGACAACCCAACTTAGTTATATCCCCATACATATACCTAAGTTATCATGTATACCCATATCAATCACGAGGAAAACACAATGTCCAACTCATATCCCAAAGCTCAACTATTCCACAGACGAAGGAATACCACTACGAAAAGTACCACACAAGTACGCCACATAAAAGAATACCACCAAGGTATTACCAAAAATTGTAGAACCACATAGGTACAGACTCAGCTCACACTAGGTATAACTTAAGTATAGTAGTAGAGATGATAAGATGTAACTACTGAATCATCATACTCTATCAAGATAATGAACCATGAAGGATTGTTAATCATTATCAAACCTATATTTGATCTCTAGGTACTGACCCACACAGGATTGCTCGGTGCTAACCCACAGAGGATCACTCGGTGCTAACCCACACAGAATCGCACGGTGTTGACCCACACAGGATCGCTAGTTGTTGACCCACACATGATCGCTAGGTGATAACCACACATGATTTCTCGGGTAGTCCGACATGGAATCCTAGAGCGGTATCATGTGGGACCCTCAATCACAGACCCACGAAGGATCTCTTCCTCAAGTAACAGCCAGCTTCTTGGTTCCCGCGCTAAGCTTTCTCATCTCGAGGAAGGTTCACTCATCCAGCCCCTATTCAATACTCTAACAACCATGAAGTCCCATGAAGAAGTATCTCAGAGTAACTTCACATCATAGGGGTCTCAACACAATAGATAGTGCGTTAATCAAACGCTTGGTCTGTGAGTTATTAGTCTTTTAGTCTCATAGGCCTGGTTGGATTCGTGCTCGATCAATCCTGACCACTACCCAACGTTATACAAAACTCCATTGGGATATACCAAAGGGACCGTATCACTCCACGGTTTTCGGTGCGATAGATGGTTCATAAAACGGATGTTCAGTGCCAAATATATGGCCCAAATAGCTTAAATGGGCCGAAGTGGGTCTGGGTCTGGTCCGACCCAGTCGGACCAACCCGGTTTGGCTTGACTCAGCCTAACCCAAGCAGGGCGGCCCGACCTGCGCTGGGTAGTCTGGACCGTGCTGGGCGGCCCGGAATGGGCGACGCGATGTCACTGTAGAGGCCGTAAGGGTTGCGGGTGGCCGTGGGTGCCGCGAGACGACGGAGGCCGCAGGTTCCCCTGGGCGGCGGAGGCTACGGGTGTTGTGGGGCAGCGGAGGCCCTGGGTGCCACGGGGCGATGGAGGATGTGGGTGCCACTGGGCGACAGAGGTCATGTGCGGCAGAGGATGAGGCGGCCCGGAGGCCATGGGCGGCGGAGGCCAGGGGGTCGCGGAGGCCGCTGGCGGCCGGGGCCATTGAAGGGAGAGCGTCGTAGGGCACGTAGTCTGCGGTGCGATGGGGGCCACGAGCGGCAGAGCACTGTGGGGCATGGAGGCCGCAGGGCGGCGAAGTGTTATGCCTTCACCAGCAGCCGGCTTGATCGGCCTCCCATTGTTCATAGCCTTCATTGCGGTTCTCATGTTCCACCGGTGCCAACCACCAGCACCGGTCGCCGTCACCATCGCAAAGATGACACAAAATATCCACAAGATTTTCGGAGGGGTCATGCCATGTTAGTTTGGCCCGTACACTTCGTGTTAGGTCGGTAGCATACGACTCAAGGAATATGACTCAATGTGAGAGGGAATTTAACATTGATCAAATTTAAACACACCCATACCTCATTTTATTGTTGACGTCGATAACAAAAGTCGAATTTATCGACATTTGTTGCACCAACCACATGCCTCTAATCCCGAGATTGTTTTTGGGATAAACGTTCTTCGATGGAGGTAGTTCTTTGTTGTCGAATATGTCCACCATTGGAGGATGTCTCATTGAAGAAGTTGATGTTAGCGTTCTTCATTTGAGGAGCTCTTCTTTGGAGGATGTGTTCTTCCAAGTTCTTATCTTGCCAACCCTTTCCTCTCAATTCCACAAAAATGAAAAGTAGCCCACATTGTAGAACAAGTAATCTATTATGTTTGTTGGAATAATTTCAAAGTGTCTTAATTAATTAATTGATGTGTTAGTATAATTAATTAAGGGGGGTGGAACAAATAAAGTGGATGAGTTCAGGAGGTTTTTCTCCCATAAAGAGGGGTGTTCACAGGGGTATTAGCCTCAGGTGGTCCCCACCACCATAACCCACAAGGGTAGTTAATCCTGGTGGTCCCCACCTCTATAACCTCACATGGGAGGTTTCGTTCTGGTGGTCCCTACCTCTAAAAATCACATGGGAGTTCCAAATAAATTAAAATGTTACACAATTTTATTTTATTGTATTCCTTCATGAAAACCCAAATTTCTCTCTTTCACCCTCGACCTACAATGGTTGAGGTGAAGGTCCCCTTATGCGAATACCGATGTTGTGAGTTCAACGGTGCCCTTAGATTTCAATTCCGAGCATTTGTTCAAAAGTTACTAAAACCTGCTCATACGTTAACTAAACATACATAAAAAAATTTCAGAAATTTATTCTAAGCACACCGAGCCTCGGAATCACGGGCCATCAGTTTTCACGGACTCATAAAATTCCCATATATTAAAAAAATTCATGGAAGTTCCGGGTCTTTATAGATATTGATACCCAATTCATAGATAATTCATTGTCACCATCCAGTGGTAAGATATTGTAGTCCACAATAGACATTATGTAATTGTAGTCTCCTTTGCTGGGACCCACATCTCTAGTCCCCCCCACTCAGATGTCAGATCATCCTGGGTTTTATACCATTCGTAAGCCCCAATATATCATCGGGTCATTGTCCTATGCGTGCTCCCTAATTCTATACACTCATCCTGAACTACATGGACTTTGATTCCCCACCTCGAGGAAATGTAGGAAGACTCCCTGAGGGTAAAGACCATCTCTTTTGTCCCACTATGGTCTCTTCCTAGATCCTATGTGTTTTGGGAAGGTCATTACCCAACCCAGACATTCTACATCCTCTTGGTTCCACCCATACATCCATTCACACAGGCCTCCTACTCAGGTGTCCCATCGTCTCACCGAACTATGCATACATTTTTCCCTACAATTGGGATAGATAGAAAGCCTATTTGAGGTTCAAGCCCAACATCACTATCATACTCAAGTTGGTTCCATATCATTCTTACTCCACATCATTCAACTCTCAATAATATATCCTGATTACTACCTGGGCCGCCACATCCCTATCAGATCATGTCATCCACCTCCTCATTGTTCCTAGTAGTACCGGGCCTCTAACTATGCATAAGCCCCAACATGTCTCTGGGTCATTGTCCTTGGCGTACACCCAGATTCATCACCCCTTATAACTACATGGGTTTTGATCTTTATATCTAGACAGGGTAGATACGAAACTTTTCTATGGTTTAATCCTGAAAATGGTAAACCTTGATGTTCCCCATTATGGGGTGCACCTTCTCTGATCCACCCTTTATGGTGTCTAGATCATCAATCACAGTGTGATATATTCCTTTTATGGGACACACCACCTTGGATCGACTCTAATTGACTATTCTAATCCATCCACCTAGTGTCCCCCTTTCTGGGGTGCACTTTCCCTGATCTGCCCTCAGTCGTGTCCTAATCATCCTTAATGATGTAATATCTTCCCTCTATGGGGCACACAACCTTGGATCCCTCTTCATTGGTCATTCTGATCAATCCATCTCATAAACCATCAAGGTTCACCCTCATAAGGCTGTACCAATATGATCCGTATTTATGGGAGTTTTTTATCACTCTAATTCCAACTCCGCATGATGTTAAACATGTAGACTACCTCATATTAAACATGATATTCCTGATGAAAACCTCAGAAGACACGACTTTGGAATAACCATCTTCACGAGACGTTAAATTCACAGGAAACCTCATGTTAAACATGTGACGCCTAAGGAAATCCTCGGAAGACACAACATTGGCGTAACAATGTCTGCTAGATGTTAAAATCACGGAATACCCTTTGTTATACATGGGAAGTTGTGGATAACCTCAGAGATAAGCCCATGGCTTAAAATTCCCCACATTCAATAACGGATTCATTGGCCTTCCATGCCATCGATAAGCCCTGTCATAAAGGTAAGAAACCTAGATGAATCAGTGTTCTAGGTTCTAAAAATTCTAGTGATTTTCAACGTGACTACTCCCCCAACCGAAGATTGCTTCCCTAACTGGACCCCTTGGAATGTCCTGACAGAAGCAGCATAATTAACCGGATTCCATGCAGACATGACACTGGGGAGAGTTTCATAGACAACATCTTAAGTCTATAAGGGAGACACAGAATTGAAAACGTGTTCAATGGGAGAATACATGGAAGAAGGAACTGACATCCCATCATCCAGTTCCAATCAATTATCAACCATTCCAAAATAAGCAATGGATACTTCCCACCATTGGAAAGCGGGAATACAGGGCAATATCTATATGTCCTGTAGAACAGACGGATTAATGTCCCAGTGAAAGCGTCAGAAATATATGCCATTTGTTATTGTGTAGTTAATTTATGTAATATAATACATGGAATCACAAATAAGGGGGGTTTACCTATATTAATTTAGTAAATTAATTAAATTAAAATGTATGCCTATGGATATACTAAAAAAAGTGAAAAGGATATTAGGGACCTCGTGAAATGAATTTATTCCTCAAAAATGGATGGTAGAGACCATGATTGCAATAGACCAAGAATTTTTGATTTTCATAAATATTAATTAAATATTTTCTAATATTAAAACAAACTAATGTTTAATTTAATGTAGAATTACTTATTTTTTTAGATTCAATTTTTAGAGTAAGATAATTTATATTTATGTTATTTAAATAATTCTATTTTCTTAATGATACATTAAAATATATAACTCTCCATTTGATAGTACTTTTTCCAACCCACAACTTTTAATGTTTTCATTATTGAATAAATTATTTCTTATTAATTGAAATTAATTTTTACATATATATTAATTCCCATCTTAAATATCATGTATAATTTATATATTTTATAGGTCATAATGGTTATTATTTTAATGCTTACTCATTTTGATATATAAAACATTGTTTTAAAACATATTACATTAAATTACATGATAGTTTTAATTTAAAATATTAACCATGTTTCATATCTAATATTATCATTGATTTATTAATATCTATAATTATTACTTATATTAAAATAATTATTGTAAAAAATTTTAAAATAAATATTTTTTTACTTTGTTTTAAAAAGAATATAGAAAAAATTCCTTTTACAAGAAAATAATAATATTAAAACACAGTAATTAGTAAGTTTCATATTTTTTATTTATGATAATATTTATGTGCTAAACATTTATAAAAGAAAATTCAAAAACAAACTACTATTAGGTCAACTTTACATTACAATTTATTACATAAGAATAAATTACAAAAATAGTATAAGTATTAACTGAAATATAATGAAATATGTAAATAAATTAATGAAAATATGTATATATAATTAAACTATTTAATATGTATAATATATATGTGTATTTATTTATTTATATATACACAAAACTATAAATATAATAGTAAAACAAATTTTAATCAAAAAATTTAAGGAAATTATTTTTAACAAAAGGCTAAGAAAAAAAACATAGGGGATTACTGACGTCTTCTTCCCTGAGCCCCTCCATCCTATGTACCTAGTAAAAACCCCATTACACACTAACCCTACTGAAGACAAAATGTAAAAACTAGGCCCCACTAATATCATAGAGACCCCACCATAACATGGTTGTGTTGTTCTATCCCGCCAGGTACCATCAGTTTCCCCACAAAAAAGTTGTCCCATTAGTGAGTCCCACCCATGTGCTCGAAACTATAATCTGAACAATGAAAATCCCCAAAAGAAAACACTTGTTCTTTGGAGTGTTTGTTTTCATCACTTTTCCACATCATAAGAAACTTCTCAGAAGGTTACCCATCCATATCACTACTCCATGCCAAGTACACTAACGTTTGAAGTTCCAATCAGGTAGGATCTATAAAAGAATGTTTCACAATGTATACATGAGTCATATAATTTGGTCATTTTACACTTTATCATTATAGGGTGTTGTAATCGTCCCTCCCCTTTAGAACATAGAATCCTATTCATGGACCATATATCACAGATGAGGCTGTTCTGCAGCACATAAGGCTGGGTTCCTGCTCAGATAAAAAAGTAACAAATGGGCCCTACTGACATCCCTAACAAACCTATATAACATGTACATTAAATCCTAGACCATAGGGTACCCCTCGTTTTAACTCATACATGTGGTTATATACTTAGGCCCCACCCATGTTCTTGAATGTTTCATCCATAAAATTACTTCCCCCAAATGCCAACACATTTTCTTTCTAGTGTGGTGTGTCCCGACTTGTAAACACATAGATAAACATCCCAGAAGTCAACCATCCTGACCACTACTCCAAGAAAATAATGGTTAGCTACGAAGTTCTAATCAGGTAGGATCCAAAAAACAAAGGTGAATCTTGTTGACATGGTTTTTATTATTTATTGACTTAACCCTTTATCATTCTAGGGTATTATAATGATTTTAATTGTGTACCTTGACATGAATAGACCCTGGGTGTGGGGGGAGGTATGAAATTATTTTAATGAATTTACCAGCCCTTAGTTATGGGCCCATGTATTCATCCATATAGAGGAGATTATATGATAGGTAATGAGTTTCCCAACATCACCTTGAAGGAACCATGATATACCTTTGAGATGTTATAATGGTTTGATAAGAATGGGTTGTATGTTTCTCCCCGTAGTTGTGTGATCACCATGGTGGGTAGACCCTGAGACATTTGATATTTTTGTTGGGTGTGTGGGGTATAATCTAGTTATAACATGGAACGTAAGAGGGGCTTGATCCCTCTCTCTAGATAGGTTTATGTGCGGATTTTCATATGAGGCTAGTGAGGTCATGATATAATTATCATGCCATATCGGGGAATTATTCCCTTCTAGTGATGCTTATCTTCCTGACAGAGTAGAATGAGTTAAGGGAACCCATTAAGGGTGTATCATTATAAATGTGACATAGGGGATCTTAGTGGGTTCCATAGTGATATTATGACCTTTGTAAGGGAGAAATTAGGAATGGTTGGAGATGATTTTAGGGGTCACCCAATAACCGATATCAATGATAAGCTCAATACTAATTGGGGGTTTGGTGGGGGGATATTTTCCCAAAAATATTTATTGAGTAACATGGGGTTCATATAAGATAATAATTGGATAATGTTTTTGATATATATGGTTATATATGGTTTGGTATTCCTTGTACATTATCATTGGATCTATATAGAGGGATGTATATTCCACAGAGACATGAAAATTGTGGCTCGAAATGCATTTTTATGGAATATGGATTAAAGTGTGAGATATATTTAGTATTTCTCATAAATGTTCCCTTGATATTAATATGCCAATTTTTGACCTATTTCTCCAAATGTGAAATAATGTATGATTTTTTATGATATTAAATTCATAGGATTATAGGAAATAACCATTGAATATAGTATGTATTTCACATGATATCGATGAATTGTTTGTTGAGAATGATACTTCTAGATTTCTTCACATCAATTGGAATATTTGTTTGAGCCTTATAATATTATATTTCCTAATACACATTGGAAATGGATACTAATAATGAAATTACTATATTTTTTATTAATCATAGAAATCATCTACTGAGCCCCAAACATCAAGAGTAACCCGGAATCTTGGGAATCACTTACTAATCTTAACACTACGTGATTTCCCTAGATGAATGTGAATCAACAGAAGAGGATTTTAGTAAATGTTTTCTAGGGAATTTCTCATTATAATTTTCCATGTTCTTGATATTGGATGGAATGTTTTTCTTCCATGATTAGAGACACACTGAAACTGACCAAATATGGTTTGGACTAATGATGTGTTCAATGGTGGAATCCGAGGATCGACAGTGGTAGTTTATTTATGAATCCCCAATATTTAATTTATTCATCTAAGCATATCACATGTGTATCATTGAATTTATAAGTCAAATATAGGACCACTCTGTTGGAACCCTACTGTGTTTCACTCCAACCGTAATCGAGTAGCCATGGTATTTGGGTAGTCGAGTGTACTTCCCTAGTTTTGGGTGTAGGTAGGGTAATGGCCTAATGTTTCATAATAGTGTATAATAACTCTGATTTTTTTTTCACTCTGATGAGGTGAGGATAAGGGATGTAATAGAGACTCAAATTCATTTATTTTATTATTTTATTAAATTTTTTATGTGGTTGGACTAGTGGAAAAACTATAAGGTTGTAAGGATTTATACTTCCTCTTGTTCATTTGGATGTCAATAGTTATTTTATTCTTCGACCAACTATGATGTCAATTGTTGATGGATGATTTTTATACTTTTTTCAATTACTATTGTACACTTTTATATGGGGGTACAATATCTCCATGGTACTACATTAGAACTCTACTAGCAATTGGAATTATAGGTTAGACATTATAGTGCACCTGGGGTCGCATTAACTACTCCTCCAATATTGTAACCACTCATTATAAATGACCTGAGAGATGATATTTCAATTTTATATCAATTCATTTATGTTAATGATATCATAGATTGCATCATATCTAATCTTCTCCATTTTAAAATGTGGATGTAGTAAGATGGAGACATGAGAATGTGTTATAGATTCTAATGAATATCAAAATGGTGAATCATGAACACCATTCCTATGTTATGTTAATATTAAAAGGATATTTGAATTGATACTATTGGGTTTTGATGTTATAGTTATATGATCTCACCTAGAATGACACACTTTTATTTTTTGATATTTAAAATTTATTATTATTTTTGGATTTTTTTCCTGTTGGAAATAGTTTTTTATTCAATAATACATTTTTACACATAGTATATACATGAAATACTCATAATATATGTTATTATTATCACTTATTATATATTTTAACTAATTACAGTGTTATTAAAAACTAATATACTTTTTCCCATATTAGGTTATTTTTGAATTTCACTTTTTTAGACTGCAATATAGTTTCCCTCTAATTATCTAATATGAATATCTATAACGAGATAATCCATGATGAAGAATATGATAATCCATGGTGTATGTGTTTTATAAATTACTTAGTAAGTTAGTAAAATCTTGAGATTCCTCAACAATATACCCCATATTGGTGTTCATGATATTGGTTTTGAAAGGGTAAAAATATTGATTATACTATTTAATATGATAAAAAATCCTATATAGTTTATTCCAATATATCTATTTAGTTTAATTATTCTTAAAAATCCAATATCAAAATAGATTACTCAATTTGAAATGTGTTAGGGTTATTAATATTTGTGTATGTTATAGGACCTAAAGTTGTGGTCCTTAAGGTGGGGACTCTCATATTTGTATCCATAATAAGGACGAGTTTGATATTTTTTTATTCTAAAAGTGGTAGTTTCATATGTGGTTTCATGAAATGAAATATTTTCCATGTAGTTGTTTGAGTTTTCATGTGATTCCTGAGATAAATATGTATACACTAGACTAGATAGTTTTTCACATGAGTTTCCACATGATATTTTAGAATAGAACTTATTGGTGTTTCCTATGAGATATGAATTTTATGATACATGGTTTTTGTGATATGATAGATATTATAAAACATGAAATATATCTTAGTACCATCATGTTAGGTTCTATGGATGACATGAGATTTTTGATGGTAACCCAACTTAGGTGTTAGCCTTCGCTTTTGAGTACTCTTAAAGACAAAATCATTGATATAATCTTTGGGTTGTGAGATTAGGGAATAAGTGGTGTTATAATCATATGGTATATGTGAGAATATGTCTTAATATTTGTGATGAAATTAACAAGAGGTGATTTGGTATCAATGTTTTTTTAGAGTGATGGATCAATATGATGTCACACAATTTTATTTTTTGGGTACGGTTTCTAATGAGATAACATATTTTTATACTTGATGGTTGGATCTAAGATATATATAGAATGTGAATTCTTCGTAGTTTTAAGATGATGTTAATTGGAGGATGATCATGTGATAGATCATTATATAAACCCAATCCTTTTACACATATTATTACACAATTCTTAACATAATTATCCGTTAATATAATACAAGTATCGAAAATGTATAATGTCTTTGGAAGACTAGTTTCATAATACATCGAAGTGAGACTAAAATAAAATTTCTTTATGTTAACCCCTATAATTATCTCCTATTCATTTTGATACACTAAAATGAAATGAAATATCCTAGGAAAAACATAATTAAAGGGGTGAGAAAAAAATCACAGTAATGGAATAAACATGGTAAGACAAAATAACTTGTAAGTCAAAGGTATAACATGATATCTTAAAGGATAAGACACATGAGTAGCAACATGAATAAAAAACATAAATACATGATATAATAAAATCATGGTAACCTAGGAAATGTGGTATAAACACATAAAATGATATAAACATGAGATATGGAGAATTTCTTGGAAATAATCACGTGGTGGAAAATTTCCCATTCCAGATTAGGGTTCAACCTTAATTCCAAAAATGAGGCCCCATGGGATAAAAACAATACCCAATAAATTATAGTTCTATCTATGTGATCCCATAATAAAATATTAATTAAACATGTGTTCAAAATAATTTAAATCAATTATAATGTATAATGTAATAATTTCCCATAGATGGAAAATGGGTTGTATGATATTTCTTTATAAAATAGTAAAATGTAATTTCACAATGAATTCATTTGGGAAACAATACTAAGGAATATATTTCCCCAAAAAAGTATGGCTGAATAAGATAGCTATGTATTTTAGAGGGAAATATATAGAATTCATAATCGTTACAATACATTATAGATATATATAAAAATTGTTAGAGAGAGAAAGATTATAACTCGGTGGAAATAATGATTCATAGAGATCCCTTACATGATGTTGGTTTCCTTATGTGTGTTATTTATCTTCTATAAAAATAAATGTATGTTAATTATTTATTTTTTAATAAACGTTTCTATTCATATTATTCCATTTATTATATTTATTATCATGTTATGTTGAATTACATATCTAATTAACTTCTCGTTGGATATTTTAACAATAAATGTCTCATATATCCAAAATCACATTGGTAAATTGACTGAGGTCAATGAGATTATTAATTAATAATATAATAATTGGTAATAATTATGTTATACAAAAATTATACATTAAAAACCAACCATGAAATATGGATATGAAAAACTAAACAGTTTACAATCATTGAGATGGTAGGTCATACATATGCATGAGTAACATTTCCAATTTTCAAAGATCATGAGGAAAAGAAGGAAATTTATATTTTATATTTAAATTATTATTATATAATAAATATAAAATTATTTCTTTAAATACCCTTACATAAACCATCAACATTATGATGTGATAATAAAATTATAAAATAATTAATAGCACCACTTCAAGAGGAAGTATACCACTGTACATAGAAAAATGTTATCATTTTCAATGGACTGTAATGTAAGAAATAATACGATTTAATAATTTTCAAGAATGGTTAAAATTTTATATTTTATATATATAAAATTTAATTGAACATTATTACCCTCCATGTAAATTAAATGGGACATCAAATCAAATCACATTGTGAGGTTGTAGTATATTGTACACATGTGTGATGTTGTTGTTTTCCACAAGGAATCGATAAAAGAAGGATTATGTGATATTATAAATTAATATGTATAAATAAATCATAAAAATAATCTATTATCATTAAATATATGATTATATCTTGTTTTAGAAATAGAGATGGAAAATTGAATTGTGTCAGTTCATGTGGTGGTAGTTTACCACACACACAATCAACGGTTTCGATTCCCACCCAATGGAGGAGGAGATTGTTTTAGGTAATTAAATCGACATAAAAATGTCTCAATATATAGAATATAATTATATTATTATATCATATTGTTTTACCAAATTTCTTAATAGGTGGAAGAAAAAATTAGATAAAATACTCTATTAGGGATGTTATCTCTTCTTTTGAAAAATTTTCTTGGTTTGCACCAAAACTATTTATAGGATGGATTTATAATAAAACCAAGGCCTATAGGATTATGTAATGGAATAAAAGAATTTATTTTGGTTGGTACATTCTGAACTTATGGGGGTTGGATGTGTAGTAATAAGAGGAGAGTTGGAGGCCGTTTATAAGTGGGCGAGAGGAAACATTTTGTATTTTTGAAAAGAATGAATTACACCCACATTTTTTAAACTATAGACAACAAAAAAATTGAAATTATTTCAATTTTAGTTGATATATGGTGTAAATATGAACAAAATTTTTTAATTAAACATGTTTTTGGTCATATTGATCCCTTATCTTTTTATTTTAACCCAGGTTAAACCCTTTTTTCTCTTAATTGCGATAATTAATTTTTTATGTGTTCACAGTTTGTTATGTTGAAAATTTAATTTAAGATTATAAGATAATATAAATTATTCTGATCGAAAATATGGAATCCATTTTTTCTAATTCATCTCATAGAAAAGGTATAATTTAATTTAAAATTTTATTGATGATGTGTTGAAAACACGGGTTTTCAAGAAATTCATTTTTCTCAAGAATAAGATGATATTATACTAAAAATGTGATAAGTAATCATTATTATATGAATTAAAATTAAATTTTATTAATATATATATATATATATATTGATTAATTTCTTAGTTGGGGTTATTTTAATTAATTAAAATGGAGAAACATATTCACATTAAAATATATTTTAGAAAAATGTGTTCTTAAGGATGACAATACACTTAGTGTAAAATCCATTATAATGAGAATTTAAATGTAATTAATTAGATTTAATATAAACAAAAAATATATGTTAATATTGGAAATAATGTTAAATTAATGACATAAATTTTAAATTAATGAACTGAAATTTTCATAAAAACGATATTTTTCTCTATCCGTTGAAAAATTAATTATAAGGACAAGTGAAAAACATACATGAATATTAAATAATTTAAGATTAATATTCATCACATTAAAAAAGTACATTCTATAGGACCACAATAGTTTAGTGTCTTTAGAAACGTGGAAGACAATCTTTTTATCTTGGTGAAAGATCTTCAATGTTTCCCACAATGATCCCCCCTTTATTACTCCTACTCAAAACCATTCATCATAACCTGGGGAAAGGATACATAATAATGGGTGTGCTCAGATGATAAATAAGGGTATACAAAGAGGATATTTAAGAATAATAATGAGCATTTGGGTATGATAATAAGATCATTACATTAGAAGACCATACCCTGTATATGAAATATCACAATCAAGAGTCCTAGATAAAATATTAATAGTTCATAATATATACGAATCATAAGGGAATCAAGAGAAAAACCATGAAATCATAACAAAGGAATAAGACATAGAATTTTTTCAGACACACAATTTTATAAATGATTCACAGTTAGTCCAGGATCTTTTCCAATACATTCAAGTGCACTTCATGGGGCTCCACATACTGGGAAGGACACACCACCATCCCTAGTCACAACCCATTCTTCATAGTGTAATGAGTTCACTCCCCAAAACATCTTACTGGTCATGGTTTAATCTTAATATAATCCTCAGATTCAATGTTCACTCCTAAGACTATATTATAAGTCATGACTAACTTCCAAGGCCATCTTAGATGTCATGATTGACTCCCAAGACCATCTTATTAGTCATGGTTCACATTCAAGGACATATTAGCAGACAAAGTCCTTTACTTAACTGAGTTCACCCCAATTCCATCCATATATATATCATGAGATATAAATAATTTCCCAATGTATTAGGGAGAAATATAGGTCCAACCTATCTAATAATGAAATCATACATTTGTGTTCCACATGTTAATAAAACACCTATCATGTCATGACCCATAAAAAGTGATTTTATTTTTAAGCTTAATATCATAACTCATGAAATGAAATGGTTATCAAAAAAGAATGCATCATATGATAACCCATGGAAAAGGGACGAGTTTTAAAATCAATTAATAACTCTTTAAAGACAAAAGAGATTCATAAGAATATAAACCATGAAATGGAAACAGGTTTTATAAATATACAATCCATGAAAAGAAATGAGTTTCATAAACATCATTCATTCAAAACATAAACCATTCAAATAAATGTTATGAATTGTACCATTAGAATATATCACCAATAATGAATGGGTAACACCAATGTATGTAAACATAGATAGATAATAAGTTTGACAGATCTTTTAAAAAAATCTAGAGAAAAATATTTTTTTTTTAACATTTTGAACATCATTTTATTTGAAAATAACCATTCAAACCACGTAATGTAGGAATTGAAAAAATATTTTAAAAACATCCTGAACAGAAAACATTTTTTAAAACATTTTTCATTGAAAATAGCCGTAAAAACATATAAAAGGAATCTTGGAAATCTTTAGAATCGTTTTCTATGAAAATAGACATGAATATTTTTGAAGGTATATTGAAATAATTTTTAAAAATCATTAATAGAAAATATATTTTAAAACATATTATTGAATCATGAAAACATTTTCAATATATTTTCATTAAAAATATCATTGAAAACATTAAAAATAATTTTTTGAACATTTTTAGAACATTTTATAATCATCACATAATTTTAAAGTTCTTTATCTCAAAAATAACCTTAATAGATCGTTTAGAATCAATTTTTAAAACATTTTTTTTGAAAACATGGTTATGGAAAAAATAGATTTTTATCGAAGAGTGAAATAATATTATATTTTTCTAAAAATGTTTCCTTAATTTCCTTTAGTAACAAAGAGAAAGAAAATGTTACCATTACATGAAGATATCATGACTAAACAGATGATAATAAAATTAATTATAATTATTTAGATATGGATCAAAATATTTCACTAATAGAATCATAATCATATACAATTTCTATAAATTAGGAGAGTGATGAAATATACTCTTACCACATTGGTGACATTAAATCCTATTACCCATTAAAGAATAACAATAAATAAATTTTTATATGTCATTATAAGAAAGATATTCATAATATAAAATTTCTAATAGAATTATATAAACCTCTTAAATAAATATAGGTGTACAAAATAACATGTGTCTCAAAGAAAAAAAATTGGGTCAAAATTACTTTATTGATTTGGTAACTATTGAAATTAAAAACCCCATGATTGAATGAAAACCAATTGGATATATGAGTAAAAATAAATTTAAGGATAATATTAATATAATATATTTTTTTGTTCATTATATACACCACACAAGATAAATAAGTGGTGAATAAGGTGTCAGTCTTGTAGAAATAAAAGTGAGACTAGAAATCCCCTTACTACTTGAGTAACATTGGAATCATGATATATGTGACTAAATAAAACAAATTAAAACATTTAATAAAATAAAATAAAATAATTCCTGAAGTAAAGTATTATAAGGAATTATATATTCCACATAATATAAACAAGTGGTAAATATAAAATATTTCTCATTGAAACAGAAGTGAGATAAAGAAAACCCATACCATAAGTTATATCCTTCTTTTTACATGTTAACAACTATTGTTTTATAAGCCCGAACATAAACATAACATATTCCAGTGTTTTTGAAAAATAATTGAAATTATAGGATATTTAATATTTAGATTTTTAGATAATTAGAAAAAAAACTTACAATGTAGAACCATAAATTACATGTCAAAAGTTATACTCAGTATCAACTTTTCCCCAAAGTAAACCATTTAAAAAACATGATTTCATTTCAATACAGATCTTCAATACTTTAATAAAGGCTACATATTTTTTTTCCTTACCAACCTTAAGACCTTTGGAAAACATTTTAAAAATTTTGATGAAAGAAATCACCGTATGGAACATAAATAAAGTAAATTTCTAGTTGAGTGAAAATATGAAATCCATTTGAAAAATTTTCTTAAAAACTCATTAACATGCATAAAAATTAACATATATTACTGAGGAAATTATTACCATATAACTCTTACATTCAAATATAAAAATTAAATAACCATGTGGTTGACTTCTATCTCTGGAATACCATATGTATTGTAGAGCAATAATGGGGATCACCCTTCAAATGAGTTATATCAGGATCACTCATCATTCATGAGCTATAATGGGGATCAACCCTTTATATAAGCTATATCATGGTCACCCGTTAAATTTCCATGTATCAAATAATATTAGATTTAAATTTTTAACATTTCACTCATAAAATTTCATTTTCATTCATAACATAAACAATCTATATTCAAATACCAATTTAAAACATTTCTAAAAGTGATTTTTGAATAAAAGTGTCCTATACCAAATTGAAACTTTTAAAAGAACATTAGAGAATTAAAATTTTTAAATATTTATGTCCATTTAATGAATCCCTAAAATAGTTTTGAAATAATGTACATGAATGATAAATATTATAAAGAATAAATATTTAAAACACTTAAAACAATGATTTAGTTAAAGAGTCGCATGCCACATTGAACATTTAAATTACAAGATACATGAAGGTATAACATTTTAAAAACATTAAATAACATTATTATCAACAATATATGAGTATTGAAAGTAATATAGGCTGTATATACACTTTATAAAATAAAAAAGGGGCATATCATCATGAAATGTCTAAATGGAATGAGATTAATATGAAATCCCTTACCTCTAGTCTGAATCATCTCATAAGTTATTTATCTTCCTATACAATAAACATAGGTTAATTTCATGTTTCATGAGTACCTTTTTATTACTAATAATTATTATTATATCACTTGTTATCATGTTAAAAAAATTACATTATTATTTAAGTTCATATTTGACGTTTTGTCGATATTTGGGATTTTAGTTGAAAATGAACACGGTACAATGTCAATAGTCCACAGGGAAAAAATTCCATATTATCTTGAATAATATTCAGGAAATTGTTATAATTTTTATACATAAAATATAATTTTTAATAAACCCATTAAATATTGTTACAAAAACTGAAAAATGTTATAATTATAGAGACGATATGTTATTTGTACGCATGAGTAACATTTTCAATTTTTCATTGATCATTATGGATAGAAGATAAGTACTATTTTAAATCGATATAATTATCATAACCTTATTAATATAATATTATTGATTTAAATATTACTATTTATATCATAAAATTGATGTAGTGAAAAAAATGAATCACATCGCATCGTAGAGGTGATAGTTCACACATACGCCCGAACAACGTTATCATTTTTATGTGTATGGAATGTTGGTACATGGTTGATATATTATTATATTATAATGATGAATATGTAATTAATATCACATATGAATATTAATTCAATTATTTTAACCAGTCATGGGATATGGTTGTGGAAAATAAATTACATCAGTTTGTGGAGGTTATAGTTCACACATATGCACAAATGATTAATTTTTTTCCCATTTAATGATAGTATAGATGGATTAACATAAATATATTAACCTAATAACATCTTAGTATATTTATAATAATTCTATTATTCTTTCATCATGGTTGGAGGAGATATAGTGGAAGTGGAAGAAGAAATAACATAGAAGTACTTTAAGAAAATGACATCTCCTATTCAGTTGATCGCTTATGATGAACACCTTAACACCTATAAGGAGAGTGTTCTTCATAAAATAAGGCTTCAATAATGTTGGTAGGGGTTGTTGGAAGAGGATTGGGTAGGCCTTAGCTGAAACAATTTTTTATGTGATCAGGAATATAGAGTAATTGGTGCTTTTTTATTGGAGAGGGGAGGGGCACCCTTGGATGTATTAAAAGTCATAATTTAATATTAATTAAATTTCTATACAAAATTGGTCCAAACTCATTTAGTTCGAAGATAGGATGAGTCTGGGATGGAATACATTCATCCAATAAAAATTATACATGATCTGGATATTTTTTTAATCCTAATCATTAAGGTAGAAATTTCTTTAAGGCCTTAATTTTTTATTATTTTTTATAATACACCTTTAAAGGGGTGAGGTGGAACCCTAACAAGGCCCAGATGCTTAGATACAATTCCATGAACCATTGGTCTTAGGGGGAATCATGCAGACAAGAAAACATGGAACTGCTCCTCCCCAGCATATTTCATGATATAAACACTCCACCATCATAGGGCTAGTTGGTTAGCTGTCCTATACAAAACTGCACAGGCCCCGTACCAATGGAAATGCCATACTCTCTCAATCTTCCAATTCTGGTAAGCTCTTCACTATTGAATTCTCCTACCCAGAATTGTCATCTAAGGCCTTGTCCCTTGTAGTCTGACTGATATATATGCCTAATCATGTGGCCCGAAGGCCTTGGGCTGGCCCTAAGGCCATATGGTGGCCCGAATTCCTTGAAAAATAGCTGGCCCAAAGGCCTCAGATGGCCTGAAATCCTTGTAGGACTCGAGTACCAATCCAGTGGCCTAGATGGATGAATTTTTCTTACTACTACAGTACTGAACAATGCCTATTATAGTGCCTACTACATTTCTATTTGAGAGTTAATATAATTATGAAATCCTAACAAAAGACCAATTAATGAATAATTAATGAAATATTTAGAATTATATAAATTTTTATTAAATCATGAATTATTAGTAGTTTTTTATCATTTAATTAAATATTTTATATTTTAAAATATGAATTATGTCAATTTTGAAACTATTCATTACAAGAATTTTTTAAAATATCATAATAATTTATTCCTACAAAAAAACAAAATTAAGTCAATAAAAATATGTTATATTCATCCAAACAATTATTCTATGTAATAAAATATTAAAAATTATATTTATTTTAATATTATTAATATCATTTCTTTGATTATTTATTTAATAAATCTATTAATCAATCATATTTGTTTCATAAAAAATTATAATTATATAATTCCATATAATTATAAATAAATTACCATTACATAGGATACTTTGTAGATTTATAATATATATTTATAGTCTAATATATTACTTATATATCTCCGTATTATAAAAATTACTACGAAAAGACAAATTTTGGACATATTTGCCTTTACATTAAATTAGATGTTATAAATGTCATAATCAAACCCAAGTGGATTTCAAAGGTGACAATTAAGGCTCAAGGATGGGAATAGTAGATAACAACTCTTTTAATAAGATTAATACATTTTTTGGGTAATGTTATAATTTTAAAATATTATTTTTACCATTTATTACCAAATTTACCTTTAACCATAGTAAAGACAATACTAAATTCAAAATTCACAAGAAGTTATTTTGATCCTATTGAACCAATTTTTTAATACTAAGTACCACTAGGTATGTATATTTTTAAAAATTCAATTCATAAAAGTGGTTAAATTAGGTTTAACTCTAATCCTGCTAATATATTAAGAAAACTTGTTTTTTAAGTACAGCATTCAGAAGTTCACATAGTTCATCTATTTAATTTTAAATTAAAACTGCATCCAATGAATTAAATTGTATTAAATAATAAAAACTTCATCTAATAAAA
The DNA here is from genome assembly GCA_963277665.1 of Viscum album. Lineage (NCBI taxonomy): Eukaryota > Viridiplantae > Streptophyta > Magnoliopsida > Santalales > Viscaceae > Viscum > Viscum album. The sequence continues at coordinate 28,327,890 of OY728137.1, read as the reverse complement.
TCTCAAAACTATGTAAAAGGATAATCTAAAAATATAAATAAACTAGATGAAAAGGTAGATTTGAATTAAAATTTAGTATTTATCACTATTCAAGAAAATATGAATTTTATCATAAAAATACAAAAAAAAATCAATGAAAGTAAATTTTGATGTTCTGAATCAAAGGAAGAAGTTTATTTAGTAAAATAAAACATATGAAACTGAAAAAAACTATATTTAAATTGGTTTTTCCATCTAAATGATTTAAAATTACCATTTGATGATATTAGAGTAATTAATGCTTAAAATTTTATTTGTTCTCATATTAGGACTCTAAATTTTATTATAAGAAAGTAAAAATATTTAATAAACATGATTTATCATTATATTGTTAGATATATTCATTTCCACCAATACAATTTCTGAGTGATAACTAAAATTTAACCAAATATTTTTACAAAATGATATTTTTTCATTATAACTTAGTCATGTGTACAATACAATTTTTCAGAGAAACCCATAGATTCTTATTGGGTATGATATCCATAATAGATCCCCATTAAGGTAATAATACGATCTAATACATAAATATTAAAATATAAGAAAATTTATTATTCTATATATATGTAAGACGTTACATCCTTCCCCTTTTTGGAAATTGTGTCCTCACAATTTAAAATTTGGGCTATGTAACTCAAGTTTCACTTTTCAAAATTACTTAATTGAAATCGCACATTTGAAAAAGAGTCAATAAAACCTCCTATTTAAAATAAAATATGCTATGTACTAAATTTGCATGATATAAAAAAATACTATGGTTCCATGTAGGAAAACATAGATATTGAATGGGAGACGAACCATCTTTTTATAATAGAGAGTGATTAAAACATTATTAGGAAAAAGTTCTTAATAGGAATCTATAAATATATTATGGGTTAAACTATCATTCATTTCATAGTAGGAAAAGTAAATGGATAACATTTTTTTAAGATCCTTTTCATAAGTTTAAGGAATTATTTTACTACATAGAATAATAATACAACGAAATATACTTACGTGACAAGTAGATATCCATCCATTAATCAAATTCCACCACAAAATCATATTTCTATCCAAATTATGAGTATTTAAGATTAATTTTTCCAGAATGTATCACTAGAATCAACAATTACAGACTAACATAATCCACAAAATGTTAAAAATGTTGTTTTTCCTATATTTAGACATTAAACATAACCAAATTGGATAGTGAATGTTATGATAATTATCTAAAAAAATACCCCTATATGAATAAAAACTACTTCAATCTCCAAAATTCAACACTAACACCCAAAAATCAACATAGACCACTCAACAGATAACCATCCATAAAATTATTCAAAATAATAAAAAATAAGATTGAAACCCATAATTTAAAAGGATTTGATCACATAGTCTTCCAAGATAAATTTTAACATTTTTTTCCAAATAAAATCTATTACTCTTAATTTCCCATAACTAAATGAAATTAACCTAATCCCAAATTCGGATGTATAGGTTAATAATTTCCATAAATAACCTAAATCGATATAATTCCACAATATAATCACATATTCTTCCCAAAATATAACCAAACCATTACTCCTTAATTAAAATACCATAGTATTGTATTTACCTTAATCAAAAAAAATTCCCAAAATAGTGAACGTCTTCAAAAATAACAATTATCACTTCATCACCAACTCATTTTACAATACCATTGATATCCATTTGATAAAACATAGGATTTTAAAATCAACTTATTCTTATTCAATAAAATCATTTAACTAAAAATAAAAGGTCATACTATCCAGGGACATCATGTAGACCAGAAGTAGGTGATGGACCCTTGTCTCCCTTCGGTTGTGGGTTTGATTTCCACGGCCTTGCCGAATGCAATGGCTTGACACCCATCATAGTAGTTTTCTATATTCTAAAACTATATAATTCCAATATCATTCCCATAATAAAATCCTTTAAATTTACCAAAACATGTTTTACCCTCACATTTTATCTCATACCTCTCATTTTTCATCCTAAAATGAAATAACCCATAATTACCTCAAAAATGAATGTCTCAAAAAATACTATTAATCACCATAAAATATCAAAACATAAAGCCTAAAAAAGGATTTCTAAGAAATTAATCTAATGATCAGCTATGAAATTATAAACTAGTGATGATATCCACAACTCTCATTAAAACATCATAATCCCTACAGTTATCTAAACCATTCTCTGATACCAAATATAAGGCCCCAACCCTAAATATAACTTAATCTAGTGTTTTTGAACTACAATAGAAATTATAGGATCTTTTTAGTTTAGAGTATTATAAAATTATGAAACCATCAAACAATATATACCCTTACATTGCATATGGAATGTTATACTCAGTATCCACTTTTACTCTAAAAGAAAACCCTTTTTAAGAAAACATTATTTGTTTTCTAGACATATCTTCAATACATTCATAAATTCATCATAATATTCAATAAGAATTTTACGTCTTGTGAAAAAAAAATTAAAATGTGGAAGGAGCACCAAATCTTTTTAAGGGACATAAATAAATTAAATCATTGGTCTTGTAAAAACATTAAAACCCATTAAAAATTCTTCTTTATAATTTATTAACATGTGTATATAAATAAAATAGGTGACTTGGGACATCATTACCATATCACTCTTACATTCACCCTTAAACATTGAATAACCATACTATAGACTTCTGTCTCCAGAATACCCAATGTATTGCAGAGCTATAATGGGGACCACCCTTCGTATAAGCTATATCAGGCTCACCGTTCATTCATGAGCTATAATTGGTCTCAACCATTAATATAAGCTATATTGGGTCCACCCATTAAATTTACATGTACCAACACATATTATATTTAAATTTTCAACTTTACACACATAAAATTTCATTTTGAATCATAAGATACCAAATCCATTTTCCATAACAAATTTAAAACATTTATAAAAAAGTGTTTTAAGTCAATGTGTCCCATACCACTTTGAAACTTTTAATATAATATTCAAGAATTAAAATTTAAAAATATTTATTCTCATATAAATAAATCTATAAAGTTATTTTTAAAACATGATCTTCAATGATATATATTTATAAGAATAAATCTTGAAAACAATTAAAACAATGTTTTAGTAAAAAATTCTCATACAACATTGTACATTTATATTTAATGCAACATGAATGGTGAAAATTTAAAAAAACATTAAATAACATGAGTATAGATAAAATATGGATACGTAATTTACAAGGGGTTTTATGTACAATTTATACATGGATAATGGTGTATATCATCAATAAATGACTCAGTGAAAGGAGATTGAGACGAAATCCCTTACCTCCAGTTTGAATCATATCGTATGTTCCTTATCATCCTAAATAATAAAATTATTTTACTTTTTTCTATCTTGAGAACTATTTTCCTGTTAATTATTACTTTAAAATTAGTTATTATTATGTTATAATAATTACATAATTTTTTAATTTAATATCGAATGTTTTGTTGATATTCAGTACTTCAGTAAAAAATGAACATTGTACAATGTAAATAGTCCATGAGGTAAAAATAAAATAAAATAACTAATAATATTGATGAGATTATTATAATTTATGTACATAAAATATAATTTTAAATAAAACCATTAAGTATTGTTATGAAAAATAAACAACATTGTAATCATAGAGATGATAGGTTGTATGTACACATGAGTAATGTGTCCAATTTTTATTGATAATTATGGAAAGAAGTAAAGTAATATTTTATCTTTAAATAATGATCTTAACATCATTAATATCATATTAATCATTTAAATATAATAATATATATCATACAAGTGATTTAGAGAATAAAAAAAATCACATCACTCTATGGTGTAGCTAGTTCACATGAACGGATAAACACCATTATAATTTACGTCCTCCTAGAGAGTAATAATTTAAATGATATATTATTATATTATAATGATAAATTTTTCATTAATATCACTAATGGTCATTAATTCATTTATTATAACCAGTAATGAAAGATTGTTATGGAAAACGAATGAGATCGGTTCGTGGAGGTGATAGTTCACATGTTCGCCCAAATGATTAATTACATTCCAATTTAATAGAAGTATATATGCATTTATGTTGTTATATTAACATAAAAATACATAATTATATTTAGGATATGGTATTTGTTTTCAACTTGATTGGAGGATATTTTAAGTAAGTGGAAGAATAAATAAAATAGAAATAATTAAATAAAATGGTACATCTTCTTTGGTTGATCACCTTTAAAGAACACCTTAACACCTCAATGAAGGGTGTTATTACTAAAATATGGAATCAATAAGGTGAGGAGGAATTACAGTAATTGGTTATTTAAGATGATTTATGAACCAATTGGTTTTTTAAGTGTAGGTAAAAGAGAGTAATGGGTTCTTTTTAAAGGAGAGGGGTGGGAAAATAATTGAATTATTAAAAGTATTAAACTAATATAAATTATATTGGGATTTAAAATGGGTCCAAACTCATTTAGTTAGAATTTATTATTATTTTGGGTCAATATAAATTCATAAAATAAATATTATACAAGTTTTGGATATTTTTTAATCCTTATATTTATGTTTTAACTCTTTTAACTCGTACCGTTTTCTTAAGTAATATACATTTTGATAGTAAGATAATTACTAAATCATAAAAAATAATAATAGAGTCAATAATGACATATTTAGACATATATAAACTTTTTGGTTGAATATTGTATTTTTTAATAATTTTATATCATTTAGATATATATTTTATATTTTAATATATGAATTATGTCAATTTTGACACTATTCATTAAATGTCTTGTTTAAAAATTCATAAAAACATGAATCCTTAGAAAAAACTACATTAAAAAAATTATACAATATCGTAGTCTTCAACGAAATTCTTGGATAGACTCAAATATTTGAAATTTTATTAATTTTAATATTATTAATATCATATATTTGACTTATTCTTTAATAAATCAATTGTCGTGAAATCTTTATATCATAATTGGAATTAATTATTATTTACTAAAAAATAAATTTAAATTACCATGATGTATTTATTATCTTTATATTTCTAATTAATACTCATAGATAAAGATCACATTTACATAATCCAATATTAAAATTATTTTAGTAAGAAGAGACAAATTTATGATATATTTGACTTTACTTTAAATTAAATGATATAAATATCAGAATCAAACACAAGTGGCTTCTAATGGTCAATATTTCGGCCCAATGATGGTAATGGTTGATAATAAATCATTAAATAAGATAATGACATGTGTTCATGTGATTTTATAATATAATAATATTAATTTTACCTTTAATTGTCATATTTATCTTTGACCGCGGTAAATAAAATACTAAGGTTTCTATTCACCAAATATTATTTTGATCCTATTTGACAACATTTTTTATACTGATTGTAACCATGTATTTTAATTCCTAAAAATAAAATTCAAATAATTGGTTAAATTAGTTTTTTCACTAATCTCGTTGACCGATCAAGAAAACGAGGGTTTTTTATGTAAAATGTTCTAAGTTCAAATAGTTTTTCTATTTAATTTATGTTTAAAAAAGCATCAAATTACCTAAAATTTATTAAATGGTAAACAAATAATCTAATTATACCTTAAAACCGTGTAAAAAGATAATATGAAAATATAAATAAACTAGAAAAAAATGCAGTTCTAAATTAAAATGCAGTATTTTTTACTTTTCATTAAATTATCATTTTTGTTAGAAAAATACCAAAAACCCAACAAAATTTCATTATTATATCCCTTTCCCAAATAAGAATTTAATTTTTTCAAATATAACATATAAAATTAAACAAAACTAGACTTAAAATGGGTTCTACATCAGAAGCCGTTAAAACTACATTTTATAATTATTAGCATATTTTATGCTTAAAATTGGATTTATTTCCATTTAAGGCATATGAAATTTATTTTAATGAATTATAAATATTTAATAAACATGTGTAAAAACAATATATTAATTTCTATTAATTTCTTCTAATACAACATCTAGGAGAAAACTACCATTTAAAATAATAATATTATAATATATTATTTTTTGGTAGAACTCAATCATGAATACAATGTAAGATTTTCAAAAAACATATTATTGCATGTAGGGTTTTCTATCAAGCATAGATCCCCTTTAAATTAAAATTACTATATATTGATTATGTATTAATAAATATAAATATTTCTTATTATATTAATTTTGGTGATGTTACGTGTATAATAAATATATTTTTTTTATAAATCTACCACATAATAATATTATTATATATCATACTATATATGATATTATTATAACTTTATATAATTATTTTATTATAATTTAAATGTTAAAGTTACTTTCTCAGTAATAACCACTTTGATTTCTGTATATGTTTTGACATGTTATTTTTTATCGTATTACTTAGATCATGATTTACTTACTTCAATAAAGTAAAACATGATACATGTTATTTATATATTCATTAAATATGAATTTATAATGATCTAAACAATATACAAATATGACATGGAATACACTGTTCATGGATATGTTAGGTCGTACGTACACATGAATGATGTTTCCATTTTCTTTTCATATTAAAATTAATTAAGAAAATGACAGACATATATATATATATATATATATTATAATTTTAATAGAATTATTCTTCCAAATATGTTATTTATTTTTCCTAAACCCATCCGTAATCCATTCCTTGGATATTTTGATTGAATCACATCACCTTGAGGAGGTAGTAGTCCCCACATCCACAAACGAAGTTATCGTATTCCCATAAAATTAATAGCATGAAGATGTTTGTTATATAATAAATCCAAAAAATATATACATCATCAAAATAATTTATATAATATGAAAAAATGCAGCTATCATTCTTATCAGCCATTAATGGTGGAAGTGGAAGAATGCACAACATCAATTTGTTAGGTAGTAGTCCGCTTTACGCATGAACGTTGATTATTTATCTCGTTTGACGGAAGTGTGTGTGACTGTAAGTCAATACCTAAACATAAAAACATATATTTATATTTTTTTGATAAGGTTATTATATATTCATTAAATAATAATTATTTATATAGTGTATATGGACAAAAAGCAGATTTGTTTCTTGAAGGATGTAAAATCTTTTTTGGGTAAACCTTTTTGGTCTTCACCAAAGGTTCATCATAGATTTATTTATAACAAAATTGAGACTAATATGATGAGAATATTGAATTCAAGAGATTATTTTCGCAGGTTTAGTTTGATAAAAAGTACTTTAGATGTGTGAAGAAGTGGGGGGAGTGGGGGATATTTTATAGTAGAGGATGAGTGGAATTCATGTAAATAGATAAAGGTAAACACAATTGAGAGGTATCCCATACATCATGATCCTCCAATAATTGAAAATCTATATAAAATGGAGTAAATTGTATAAATATTTTAATAAAATAACTTTTTGATATTTATATATTAAATTGGCCCCTTGTGTAAATGTTTTACCACTATATAAACTCATTTTTACCTTAGTCTCATTAATTAATTTTAGTTGCATTTAATAATTATTTTTGTCAAAATATGAGTTGAAATTACTATAAATTATTTATTATTATTAATATTATTATTATTATTATTATTATGTAATCCATTTTTATAAATTATATTCATATTTGTGGTAGAAATTAATTTAAAATGTATCAATTAGATGGGATGAGACAATGGGTTTGTTAAGTAAAAATGTCCAATAGTTTGAACGTTTTTTATATACAATTTCAATGTGAAATTGAATGAAAATTAAAAAAATTATATTCATTTATTTATATTTTTATAATTATACTTCAGAAACGAAATAAAACATAATTTAAAAATATAAATAAATTAGGTGAATATTTAGTTTTCAATTAAAATTCAGTATTTTTTACTATTCATCGAAAAATGAAACATCTTAGGAAAACATAAAAAATTCACCATAAGCTATTATCAATGTTTAAATTTCAAAAATGAGGTCTATTTTTCCCAATAAAATTTAAAATTTTCTTAGAAATTATATTTAAAATTGTTTCTCTATCAAAAGGTGATAAAATTACCTTTTAGAAAAATACATATCTTTATGTGTAAAATTGGTTTTATTCTTATCTCTTATATAGAAAAAAAATTGGACGAATGTTAAATCATTGTTTGAATATAATATATATATATATATATAATAAAATAGTGTATCAAATTTTTTTAATTAATTTATTGAGGAGAAATGTGCTTGATTGGATAAAAATTATATTCCTGTAATAGATATCCTATATTTTTGAAATGGGTTTATTTTCATTTATATTTAATTGGAAACTAAATAATTGTCTTTATATACATGTAAAAAAATATTTTCATGCTATAATTAATATTATTTATAACCTCCATTTTAATGGCTAGGTTCCAACTGTAATAATATTTTAATTATGACATTAGTAGTATATTGTAGTTTTCAAAAACATTGTCTTGAGGTCACGCAAGTTATTCATGGAACTATGAATTCTATGTAGAAAAATCCAAAAATAGTGTTGGATGTACCATAAGCTAATATAATTGTTTCATGTAGAAAATTCTTGACTTGTTGTTGCATATAAAAATAATAATAACATCGTGCATTCATATAATATATGCTATTTCAATTTGGTGTGAAATGAAAAAAATAAAAAAGATTAAATTAATTCAAAAAAAATAATCCATAAATTCACTGGGTGTAACATAATTACCCCTTAAAATTAATTTTTCCCACAAAATTCATTATATTTATCAATGTTTTAATACATTAATTTTCCTTTCATAAAAACAGACATTGTAAAAATGAATACAGAATCTTCCATTAAAAAGGGAATGTTAAGAACAAAACAGATATCCAAAGTAACTCATTACTATGTTTCCACATAGTATAACGCACATAGAAATTGAAAACATGGAAATGGAGTAGAAATCTATCTATCAGTTTCAGATGGATAGTTATTGAGAACATATATAAGAGATAGTTAACAATCAAAAATCCATAAATAAAGGAGGCCTGAAAAAGAGCATTGATATCATAAAAAATGATTAAAATAAGAAAAAAAAATTATTTCAACATGCTTTAAAATAAATTGATTTTTTAGGAAATGTTCTTACACAATTTAAATCTATTTCATAAGAACAATCTCACAACTGGGTTATTCCATTATTGATTTCCAATTCTTCTATTATTCCAATAAATAAAGGTGAATGTGTATTTCTTGAAGTATTAGCAGATCATGAGATAAATAAATAGAATGTTAGTTCATTCCATCAACATGTAGTAATAATCACAAGAAAAATAGTTAGAATATGTTATCAAATATGAAAAAAATCCTTATTTGGTGAGATAATACATTAATCATTAAAACCTCATCTAAAGTTTAACTTAAAACATTACCTAAATGGTTATCCTTATAATGCTTTCAGAAGCTATAAATCTATTACATTTTAAAGTACATCACTAAATTCTCAAAATTTTATTAACATTGATCCTCCATAAAGCATATATTATCTCTTGGTTTTCACATACCAAACATGAGAATACCTTTATCGTCTTTTATCTTGAAATAGGGAAATAATATAAATTACCCTAACACATTAATGAAAAAGTGCATGATTTCGTATTCCTAATATTAATGGATATATTCCTTAAATCAAATAAAATGTTGTAAATATCATCCATTGTAACATAGATCATTTTTTAAAAATATAATAATCCTTTCCATTGTAATTTTTACTATGAAAATTACTTTATCCATAATCATCTCTTTATCCAAGCTAAACAAAATTGTATTTACATCAGGAACACGTTGAGGGTTATGTTCCCTTAATCAAAATATAAAATTTCAGTTAGATAAATTTTCTAGGTTATTATCTCCATTAAATATATATTTTTTAATATATTTTATTGAAAACATATACTCCATGATTCATATAACATAATTCATGAAAGCCTACACACATATAGTTCAATAATCTAATATTACTCTTAAACCATTACACAAGCATTATCATTTTATTCCATAATACCTCTTTCATAGAATTTGAAATATGAATCATTTATAAATGTCCCATAACCTTAATTTAATTATGTAACAATTTTTTAGAACATCTGATACCCTTCACATGTCATTCACAGTATCATTATCTTTAGTATAATAACCAATACTCATCCCATTTTCTAGATTCTCTTCATGTGATTTCTATTTAGTAAATACATTTTAAAAATTCACATATGTTCCACATACGAAACATTCATTGTTAAAACAGCTCTCTCTAGTTCCTATTATTGACTAACACTAGAAAGAATACTTTGAGAAACACTTAGCACAGTATAAAACCACATAATCATACAAAAATTACTTATGGGTTGTCTAAATCACGACACATAATTTTAAATCGTTGACTCCATAGAAATATCTTTAGAGGCATCCCTAGACATATCCTTAGAAATATTCCAAGGGGTCTCACTATAGATTTCTCATTATAATTTCCCATGTTTGATTATATCATTCTTTCAATATCAACTATATCATCATGGGATTAAGAAAAAAGGATATTACGTAATTTTAGATAAATATTTAGAATAGTACAAAAGTTCATGCCCAAGGAATATAATTGATTAGTGTCTTAGGAAACTAGGAACATAATATTATAACATGGTGAATTGCCTTCAATGTTCCCTACAACGATCTTCCCCTTTAGTAGTCCTACTAAAAACCATTATTCATAACATGGGGAAAGGATACATAAGAAAGTTTTAGCTCAGATGATCAGTAAGTGTAATAGAAATAGATATATAAGAATAATCGTGAACATATGTGTATGATAACAAGATTTGAACATTATAATATCACACCCTATATATGAAAGATCATAATCAAGAGTCATGGAATAAATAAATGGAGTTCATAATAATTTAATCATAATGGGATCAAGAGAATAATCTATGAAATCATAACATAAGGATACGAAATGTAATTGTGGAGGACATATAAGCATGTGAAATCACTAACTGTTTGTGGAAGATCATTTCCAAAACTTATTGGGTCACATCATGGGGGATACACCTACTAGGCAGAAAAAAGCTATCCTTATTCACATACCATTCATTATAGTGGAATGGGTTCACTTCCCAAACCATATTAATAGTCATGGTTTACTCTGAATACCATATTTGTAGTCAAGGTTCAATCCCAATACAATCATAGTTGTTAGGGTTCACTCCCAATACCATCTAAGTTGTCAAGGTTCACTCCCAAATCTACCTTAGTCATCATGGATCTCTACTAGGACTATATTAATATAAAAATTAATTAATTTAATAGAGTTTACTTCCTTTTCCAACCATTTATATAACAAAAGGTAGAAATATTTACCAAATGAATTGGATAGAGATATATTTCCCACCAGTCACATAATTAAATCATACATTAGTATTTCATAAGAGAATATAAAAGTCATAATATCATGATACCATAAAAAGATAATGCATTTATAAACAACATACAGTAACTACTGAAATGAAATGTGTATCCTAAACATTTCATCATATCATAACTTGTGGAAATGTTTAAAATTTCATAATCATAGAATAATACAAAAAATATAAAATGGATTTTATAAGTTTTTAACTGGTGAAATAGAAAAGGGATTCATAAAAATATAAACCATAAATGAGAAACTGCATTCAGAAACACAATTCCATCAAAACACAAAACATATAGAGAAAAGATATGATTGGTAATCGTGGAACAAATACCGTGTAAGGCATGAATAACACTAAGAGATGTTATATTAGAAGGAAAATAATTTTTATAAACCATTTGAAAATAATTATTGTGGAAAATAAATTTTCTTTGAAAAACATGATGTAGAACAATTTATTTTAATATAAACTTTTAAAAACATTTACAAGGATATTTTAGAATCATTTAAAACACATCTTATGCATTAATTTTTTTTTAAAAACATTTTATTTGAAAATAGTTTTCAAAACATATAAAAAGAATAAATGAAATCATTGAAAAAAATTTCTCAGAAAATAAACAAGAAAACATAAAAATAAAGCAATAAAACATTTTTAAAACACTTTTCTAAAAAAAAAATAAAAATTCTAATGGAAGCTTGAAAACATAGTGAAATAATTTTTAATACATTAAACACTTTTAGAATCCTTTTTCTTGAAAATGATCTTAAAATATCATTTCGAAATATTTTTGAAAACATTTTTAGTAAAAAATGTTTATAAAATAAATTATATTTCATATAAAATATATGAGTGAAGTAATATTTTATTATATAAATTTTCATAATTATCTAAAGTGCCAAATATTTGAAAAAAAGGAACCATTACATGAATATATCATTAATCACTAGAAAATAAGATACTATATTTTAATTTCTAAGATGTTTAACATATAATTTCATCAATAGAAGAACTATCATAAACAATCCCAATAAATTATGAGATTTTTGCAATAAACTATTAAAACAATTTGTAAAATTGAATCAAATTCCAAATGAAATAATAATATTACCTACATATTACCATATAATTAGAATAAGGATACCGATCATATGAAATTACAAAATTTAATATATACAACTCAAAATGGATATATAAATAATCATTAATTTATTTATAAAAATAATAAAACATTAATGAGAATTATAAAAACCATAAACAAATAAATGAGTGGTGAATAAAGCATATGTCTCGTAGAAAAAAATTGAGACTAGAAATACCCTTACTACTTGAATAACTTTTGAATTGTGATATCTATCAATGAATAAAATTATTTGAAACTTATAATATAATAATACAAATTAAATTAATTATATAACATTTCATATTCAATTATATACACCACACAATAATAATATGTTCTGAATATAGAATATATGTCAACTAAATAAAAGTGAGAGGGGAAAATCATTCCTTATGTGTTGAGTTTATTCATACATAAAAAAACCTCCTATAGAATAAATTTATATTTATTTTAAGTCTACCATAGAAAAAAATTATTATATATCATACTATATATGATTTTACTATGACTTTATATTACTTTTTTATTAAAATTTTCATTTAATGTTTTAGTTTGGGTAATAACCCCTTTAATTTTTCGTATATGTTTTGAATTTTTATTCTTGATACTCTTACTTGGAACATGGTTTAATTATTTCAAAAATGTGAAATATGATATAAATATTATATATATTCATAATATAATTATTTATAATAATATATAAAATATATAAATATGAAATCAAATACGAAGTTTATATAGATGGTAGGTCGTACATACACATGAATATTATTTCTGTTTTCATGTCATATTGAATGGAATAAAGAAATGATATATATATATATATAGTATCATTATATTATAATTATTATATCATATATATCATATATTTTACTTACCCCATCCTTAATACTTTACATGTAATTTGACAACAAATCACATCACATTGAGGAGAAGGTAGTCCACGCATCCGCTGATGATGTTATCGTATTCCTACAAATTGGATATAATGAAGGTATGTGTTATATAATAATTAATTAAACACAATGAAATTATTAATATATTATATATCATATAGAAAATTTTCTTCCATCATTAGTCCCAACATTGACTGGTGTTAATTTAAGAACTAATGACATCAGTAGATGAGGTGGTAGTCCTTCGTACACACGAACGATGATTGTGTATCTCATTTGATGGAAGTGTGAGTGGGTGTAGAAATAAAGTGTAACATAACAACATATAACTATATTCAGGATAATTGGTTAATTATATAATAATTTAATATGTTTCATATATTTGGTGGAGAAGGATATAAAACAATAGTTCTTCTTGAAGGATGTTACCTCTTCCTTGGGTAATTCTATTTGGTTTTCACTGAAGGACTATCATGGATATCATTATATCCAAATTTAAGATTCTAGGACTACAGGATTAAATATGGGAAATTATTTTGGTATTATTTTTTTGATAATAATTTTTTTATAGGTGTGAATATGTGATGGGGTGGGGAGGTGATTTCCCTTTTATAGTGGAGGAGGAGTTACATTCTTATAAATAGAAAAAAGGTAAAAACTATTGAGACGTATCCCTTACATAATGTGACAATAATAATGGAAACATTCAAATAAAAGGGTTTATATGGTATAAATATAGCCATGAAGTTGATTTTGGACTTGCTCTTATGTTATTTTTTCCCTTAAGATAAATTTTAACCACCATGTAGACTTGTTTTTTACCTTAATCTTTGAAATTAATTTTAATTATGTTAACTAATATTTTTGGTAAAAAAATAATTTGACCATACTAAAAATTATAAATTATTAATATAAAAAATATGTAATTAATTTTAGAAAACTATAATCATTGAAGTGGATGAAATTAATTTAAAATTTATACTATAGAATGGATGAGACAATGGGTTTTAAAAGTAAAAATGTTCAAAATTTTGTGATGTTTTTATATGAAATTTCCATTTTAAATTCTTTAAAATGATCCAACTTGTATTATTTGATGTATATTTTATATAATTATATTTTAAAAACTAATTAAAACTTAATTTATGTTTATAAAAAATTAGACCAAAAATTAGTTTTTAATTTATATTTAGTATCTTCACTATTCATCCAAAAAACAAACTTCTTTGAAAATTACCAAAAATTAAATCTATGATAATTTTTACATTCCTCCTTTAAAAATGAAGTTAATGGTTAAAAATAAATTTAATAAAGTTTTCATATATTATATTTAAAATAGGATCTCTATTAAAAGGTGGTAAAATTATCTTCAAAAAAATATTTTTTTGTGTAAAATTGGTTTTATGCTTACCTCTTATCGAGAAAACACATTAGATGAATGTTAAATTATTGATTTAGTATAATTTTCATATATTTAATTAAATTAATTTATCAAAAGTGTTTCAATTATGTTTTTCTGGTAAAATGTGTCTGATTTCATAAATATAGTTTTTGATCAAAAGATTTACTATATTTAAAGAAGGGTTTTATATTCATTTCTTGTTAAATGGTCTTCTAATAATCATTATTATGTATATGTGTAAACCATATGTTCATAATTTAATTAATCTTATTCATCACCACCATTCCAATTTCTACATGACAACTATAATATTATGTTAATAATTATATAAATCAATCATTTCATTTTTTAAAACAATGTCTTCAGTGTCATGAATGTTATCAATGGAACTCAGTATTGTCTATAACATAAGATAAACATTGTGTTGTGTATACCATAAGATAATACCAATTCTTCATTTAACACAAGAAACTCTTGACATTGTAAATAAATCAAAAATTACTTGGAGCCTTCATATAAGTCATGTTATATTCAATGTTCTATGATACGATAAATGTCAAAAAGATAGAATTCATTTGAAAAAAATAATTCATAAAAAATGCATTATTGGCATATTATTTCCAAATAAATCACCTTATTTGAATATATATAATAATTAAAAAAGTTATTTCCATTTTAACAAATATATTTTCTAAATATAATAAAAAAATTAATTAGAATATTTTATTACAAAAATAAGTAATAGCTTTTTGGAGGAAAATTTAATTTTAGAGGAATAAAATGAAATTACATTAAATTTAGTGAATAGTTTAAGGAAATTTATAAATAAATTTAAATTTATTAGAACCTTTATATTAATTTAATAAATTAGTTAATCAAATTCACACCCACCAATTTTACTGTCATATTAAAATGATCATATTTACATAATAATATTTTAATACTTTGACATGGTTCATTTGAAATCAATATTGTGTGTTCAATACGCCATAAAATACACTATTCTGTTAAAATATCAGGGTTTTACATTCCTACTCCGTTAAATTAATTATATCCTCATAATTTGGAGATGTTTTATGTAATATGTGCATTAAAATTTGGGTATTTCTTTATAGAAAACCCCATGTTGTAAAAGTGGTTAAGAAAAGTTCTCTTAAAAAGATGGAAAGGGGAATATGATTCACATCAAATAATTATATTTCCAAAAATGATAATATTATTTGAATGTGGTTATATATACATGAATAAATTCAGAAATAATTATCGATATTGTTGTGGATCATTGGTCACAATAAAGTGAATGATCATGAGAACGTCATATTCCACAAAATCAAAACGTTTTTTGAATTAAAAGAAAATTAATTCATCCGATATGAATTTAATAAGATACCATTTTTATTTCAAGATCCATTCCAAAGAGTTAGAGGGCTATTTTATTATGAATATGTATAACACCAAAAAATATACAGTCTTCATACAATTTTATTTCCTAAACATGATTTCATCCATTAGTTGTGCTTTGATCACATTCTACTTCACTTATTACTCTAAGGAATGAATATCTAATATGAATTTTTTTAAACCTGTAACAATAAAGTTAATATTTTATAGTTCATATTATCTATAAAATTTGTAACAAGGTATTCCATATATCATTATTAAAACCAAAATGTTTATTAAAAAGTAAGACAATACCCAAAGTGAAAATAAATATATTAATCTCAAAAAATCAATAATTAAACCAAAATATTATCATAGATCATTTCACAAATAAAAAACTATATATCCCCAATAAAGTCATCATGAAAAAAAATTAACCTCAAAGTTTATCTCATTCAAATTCAACATAAATAAAAAAAATAAGGAATTTTTTTTCCCAAATAATCATTTATGATAAACCTTTATGTTATTTATATATATATCATAACCCAAAAAAACATTTCCCAAAATATCATTAATAATTTCAAAATCCGAGAAACTAAATAATATTTTAACCTCTAATAGGTCTCCCAAAATGAAATCATCATTTATACACTTGTACATCACGTAGACTTATGGTAGGTTATTTTCCCTTATCACCCTTCATTTAAAGGTTCAAGCCCCACAACCATTCAAGGTGTGATAGGTTACCACCCAACATGTAGGTTTTCCTTTTTTCTAAAACAATGAAAAATTTATTTGATTATAATATTCATATTTCTCCATAATCTGATAATATTCTCAATAATATGATGAAAATATTAAAAAACACATCAGTAATCAAACCAATTTTCTAACTAATAATTATTTCTATATAGCTCATTATTTTCTATAAAAAACAGCTAATTTTAATTAAATATAATGACTTCAACATCAAGAACATATCCAAAATTACCTCTTCCATAATATTTTCTGCTTTCAGTTCTTTAGTACCATTCAAAATATCCTAGAAAATCCTAAATGAAAAATTACAAAATAATGTTCCTTAGAAGTTTCATTATCCCGTTAATAAAAACACATCAAAAATATTATTCTAAAATTAAAAAACATAAACACTACAATCATTCCATTTTAATTTTTTTATAACAATGATACTAAGGAATATATCCTTATATTAGGGTTTTAACTCAGATAATGACCAAGTTTCCCACATTTATGCAATCTAACTACTAGTGGTTCTTTAATTGTATATTTATTTCCCTATGTCTTATTTACTAGAGTATTAATTTTTCCATAAAAATTTCATTCTTTGTGTTTTGTTATTACAAACCAAAAGCATATTCAACTTCCTTTAAAGAAGTTTAATGGATTCATCTTCCCACATTTTTGGCATGAATAAAATTTAATCTAATTATATAATTCATATTTAGTATAATAACCTCCATTTTGATCCATATCTATCTTCTTTAATGTATTTTGAAAATCTATAATGTTCTATATGTTAATCGTAATTTGAAAATGATCATTTAGAATGATTAAAAGACTTATAACATCCATTCACCTTAGGTTATGCATCTCATTAGGGAAATCATTACATTTCCCATCACATTGGTTGTTGGACTGACTTATACAATATCAAACCATTAAGTAAAATAATGAAGATAATATGAAAATACATTAGGTAAAAAACATAAAGAAGTGGAACTTATAAACAGGGGAGATATAACATATAAATTATTAATATATCCTGACATATGATTCTATACATTTAAATATAGTTATCTTTGGTATAGATTTTTATTATCTTTTTTGACTTAAAATTTTATTCACGTCCTTCATAATTGTTCATAAAGAGTTCATTAATTTCTAAAACATATCCTCAGGGAGTGTAAAACAATGTGCATAGTAATGCCAAAGGTTGTGTATAAAGTAACACTCGAGTCCAGCCTAAAACACATTTATTGTAGTTATCACACCAAGGTATGTATTTTATAGAACTAATTCCACTTTTAGTATCCAGATATGGATATAATTTCTCAGAAACCCATCACCTTATTCTTTACCAAGATTACATGTTATTTTTCTATACTTATTCTTATCCTTAGAATTATCCCAAGGGTTCTCACTAATTTTTTATAATACTATTTTCTAATGGTTAACTAAGTATTTTGTTTGATACCATATATATCTTCACAATAATTTGATACATATTACTACATTATTTCTAATTATAAGTATCCAGTAATACAAAATAGTGATAAAAAAGGGCTATTTTATTTGGAAGTATAGGTTCATAATACATCAATGTGAAATTAAAATAAAACACATTTATTTTATACTCAATAATGAGATCCAAAATCCTCTAAAAATCCTGAAAATTTATGGTATAACCTGGGGAATACAAAAATAATGAACTGAGCTAAAAATTTCATTAATTGAATAATTGTTGTATGAAAATATAACAGGCGAGTCAAAGGTAAAACATGATATCACAAAAGGGAAGGCACCTGAGTAATCACAGGGAAGAAAAACAAAATTAAAATGGTATCATAAGATAATGGTAATATATTGAATGTGGCGGAAACATATAATGTGATATAAAAATGAGTCAAATATGACTAGATACACAATATCACATTGTATACAAAGTCCCACAATGGATTTGGTTTAATCCTTAATCACATACTTGACATATCATTAGGATAAACATTTACCCAAAGAATTAGAGTGATATATGGGTATACCAATCATAATATATTCACGATATATGTTTTTAACATAAATTTAATCAATAATAAGTAATAACATAAGAATTACCATTTTAATTAACATCATTTACCTGATATAGCATCAAATCATAATCAAAGGTAATTTTGTAGTAAATGCATTTTAGAAAAGATAATATGTTTTGTATTATCTAATAAAAGGATGGTAAAATAATATATAAAGGTATATGAGAGACATATATATAATATATAATCATTAAATAACATTAAAGAGAGAGGTATAGTGTGTACGAGATATAATGTTCATAACTCAAAGGAAAGGGCGGTTTAGAGAGACCCCTTACATCGAGTCTCATTCGTCATGTGTGTTCATTATATTAATGATTTAAAATTTCATTTTCATTTATTTATTTCTTAAAAAATTCCAAGTTACTTATTCATTTTATTTTATTTATTATCATTCTTTATTCAATTTATTTACCAATTAATTTAACATTGAACATTTTAATGATAATCGGTTCATGTGGGAAAAATCAAATTGTTAAGTTGACTAAGGTCAATGTTATTATTATTTAATAATATATTTTTTTAAAAATAATCTCTAATTATCATTTTTATATAAACATTACACTTTTAAAACAATCCATTATGTTCGGTGATGAAAAATAAAAAATATTACAATCCTAGAGACGACTGATCGTACACACGCATGAGTATCATTTCCCTTTTTCAATGATCATTATGGAACGAAGGTACATGTTATTTTAAAAATATATAATTATAATAATATCTTAAATATAATATTATATGTTTAAATACACATACATATACAATTCATGTGATATGGTAAAAATAATATTTTAAGAAAATGAATCTCATCACTTCACAAGGATGTAGTCCGTTGTACACAGAACGATGTTATCATTTTAAATGGATGGAAAATTAAGAAATATATGATAAATTAATTTACTATAAGGGAAATTATTTATTTATTATAATATATGAACATAAAATTAATATTTATCAAATTTATTGGAATATAGAGGTTATAATGGAATAACATCCCTTTGTATGGCGATTGTCTGTCATACAGAAGACATACATTATCATATTCTCAAGGGAATGGGAATTAATAATAAATAGTTAATATTATAATTAAATAAGTATAATTATATATTAAAAATAATATAAATACATTAAATATATCATTATATTCACCTGTGATAAATGGAGATGGAAAATGAATTACGTCGGTTCGTGAAGTGGTAATCTATTGTAAACACGCTCGATAGTTTTGTTTCCAATTTCCAGGAGAATGATATAGTTATAGGTCATCACCCTAATATAAATACATATACATATATTTAATATAATTATTTTATTATATAATTATGGTTGAATTTTATTTTATAGTGGTGGAATAATAAATTAAATAAAATGTTCAGTTATAGACCATACATCTTCTTTAGAAAACTTCTTTAGGTTTTCACTAAAAGAAAGCATAGATCGGATTTATGTTCAAAAAAACTATAGGATTTATGGAGAGAATTATGGAAGTTATTTTTTCATATACTTATTTATTATATGTTTTTTGTAAATATTGGAATGAGAGGAGAGTAGGTGGCCTTTTAGAAGTGGGTGAGAGGAAATTTTTGAAATTTATGAAAAGAATTAATTATACTCACATTGTTCACATGAAAAAAGACTTCAAAAAAGATTATTTTAACCATAGAATATATAAAGTCTATATATGACTATAAAAGATGAATTAAAAATATTTTATGTAATTTTAACCCTTATGTTTTACATTAACCCCCAGAAGACCCATTTTTTTCCCTTAACCATTGTAACTAATTTTTAATGTTTTCATAATTTGTTATGGAAAATAATTCATTTAGATTTATTAGATACTATAAATTATTTTAAATAAAAATATGGAACCAATTTTTTCATATTAATCTAATAAATTTTTTATAATTTTATTTAAAAATAAACCCACATATGTTTTCAAAAAAACAATTTTTAAAGAAAATCATTTTTCTCAAGCATATGATGGTCTAATAATAACTGTATAAAATATAATAATTTCTAAATCTGTTAAATTAAGAATTATATTATAATATATACATTTCATTTAAATATTTCGTCATTAGGGGTTATTTTCTTTATTTATAAATGAGGAACATTATTCATATTAAAATAGTTTTCAGAAAAACTGCACTTTTAAGCATAGTAACAAACACATAATGAAATAAAGTATAAAGATTATTTATATATAATAATTTTGGATTTAATATATTTAAATATTGATTATTCCAAATAGAAATAAAAAAATAAATAAACAATTTTAAATTAATGAAATGAAAATTTTATAAAAATCAATAAATTTTACTATTCACTAAAAAAGTTATATTTTCTGGAAGATTGCAAAATTTCACCCTATTTTATTATAATGTTATTATTTTATAAATTATGTTCATAATATCAAATTAATTTTTCAAAAGTGGGAAGAAATTAATAACAATATTTAATTAATGAAATTAGATAAAATCAATTTTTTTACAAAAATTATATTCGATGAATAAAATGAGTTTTAAAAACATTGAATTAATAGTTAACTAGAATTTATAAATAAAGTTACATTTGGTAGGAACATAATATAAAATTTATAATTCTTTTATTCCTATTGATACCCATATATTTAATTGTAAATTTAAAATTATCATAACTAGATCATAATATTTTAATATTTTGCTGTAAATAGCTTAAAATCAATGTTCCGTGTTGAATATTCTAGAAAACATAGTTTTAATTTAAATTATTAAGGTTCTACAATAATGTAATAATTGAAATTAATTATTTTTAAGTGGATCACTGAGGTATCTTATGAATAAATGATATTGAAATATCATGTAGCATGATTAGATATTGTTCCATGGGAGGCCACTTTCGTTGAAGTATAACTCTAGGGATCATGTATCAAATTCTGGAATTATGCTATTCAAGAGAGTGCGCCCATTGGACATGGATGGGATCAAGTTGTTCTCCATTTTTTTTCAAGTAGTGTCATAACATTATTAATTAGTGAGAGGCCACGTGTGAGATGAGAATTGAAGAAATTAATGAAATTATTGAAGGTTGGATAACCTTGGTTGCTGGTTGATAATGAGGAAAGTGTACATTGATGAATATAGAACTATGGATTGTGTGGTTCTAGATATTTCTTTAAGGATGATTGTAGCCCAGGGGGAGTGGAAAAAATGTAATGATGTAACCTTTTGATGCTACACATGAGGAGTGGTATGAGTAAATTCAAATGGTAGAGTGTACACTATAACCTGTTTAAGGGTATGGCCCTCATTAATAATCGAATTTTAGAAGATTACTGAGGTTGAATGTCACGATAATCATTGAAATCATATCAATGTTTAAAATTTAAATGACCTAATAACAAAAATTTATAGTGGATAATATGTTTGAACCCACAGAGAATGTATAATGACCACGTTTTTCATGGAAAACCCCCTATTGTTAGTTTTGGGTGAAATTTGTTTTTTAACTAATCTATTTTTTTTAATTTTTTTATAAATAAACGATGAAAAAGGAGAAAATAAGGATAATAAGTGAATAAAAGAGAGAGAAAATGCTAATATATGAACAATCAATATGAAATACCTGGGAAAAAATCAATCCTACTGGTTTAAAGAGGATTCCTAATCAAAATATGACTGCAATTGTAACCCCTAAAAATGAATTATTTATCTCCCTAGCCAGGAGATTTAACACATCGATATAATAATATAGGAGTTTTACACTCAAATAATGATTCACCTGCAAAATAAATTTTAAAATTGAAATAGAAACAAACTCACGGTTTGTTCTGAAGGTTTTCCTTTTGGAAATAAATGATTTAGAATGAAATGAAACCCCGATCAAACTCACTGAATGATAATTGAGTTTGAAATGATAAAATGTTTCATATAAAAATTAAATTATTTAAAAATTGATCACACTAATCTATTATAAAAGCATTGAAAATGAAAAAGAGAATAAGGAATCTAGTAATTTTCAGTAGGAAAAGGAATTCCCTTGAACTAGAATTTTGTCCCAAAATCATGTTCATATAAATAATTGGTAGTATTCAATTACAATTTTAAAAGGGTAGAAGAAAAGAGGAAGAAATGACTCCCCTCCAGCTCTTTATTTCTAGATTTATGGGTCTCTGTTCCATAGATATCTCCTAGAATAGTCACTTATTGTCTCTTCCACTGTTGTTACTTACAAATTTAAGTCCATTATCAACTTCTTATTGGTCACCAACATCAATTAGTGACTTAAGTTACCCTTCTAAAAAGCACCAAACATGTGGTACAATCCTCTCCCACACTAGTGACTTTAACATCTCCCATGTAAATAACTACTTCAAGCAGTCAACATGAATCTCGATGTGAACCCAGCATCATCTCATATCTGCAATTGAAAACAGAAAATTTTAATTTTGTTTTTAAATTAAAAAGTTTTAATAAATATATAATTAAATATTATAATTATTAAATTAAAAAATATTACAATATTATTTTATAATTATTTTTTATTACTTTTTCTTTTAATTATTTTATTTTATTTACACTATATTAATTATCAATTATTAAATGAATTAATTAACATTATTATATTAATATTTTCATATCATTGTCAAAGATAATCAGTTTTATATATTTTAGTATGTTAATACAATAATTAATTATTTTTTTATTTTATAATTATTTAAAATTAATGAATTTTTTAAGGGCTTTAATTATTACAATATTTATTATTATTATAAATAAATTATTTATTTATTTAAATATTTTATTTATTATAGTTACTAATACATGATTAAAATAATTATTAATTAATAATTATTTTATCAATTAAATTATTTAATTTAATTTATTATTTTATTAAATTTATTTTATTTAATATTTTATTATAATTATTAATTTATTTTAATTAAATTTTTGAATTTTATTATGTATTCATTTAATTAATGTTATTCTCCCTGTGAACCAGATTCACAGGGGGGAGGGTTCTGGATGGATTCCAGGTGAAGGAGGGTCGACTTCTCCTTAGTACTCCTCTTAATTCAGTAGTTGAAACATCTAATTTTCAATAGCATATGATGGCGATGACGATGACTCCAACATAGTGGTCTAGGGAGACAACGACTCAGCGTGGACGTGACTCCAGAAATGGTGTTCAAAAATCATCAACGGTGAGATATACCCCTTCAGATCTGGAGGCGTCCCATTCTCCAATGACATCACCTCAGGTGATGACTCATCAACCTTTACGTATAGGGAGATAAAAGAAACTCCAATAGAGGGAGCAGCTTAGAAAATTGGATGAGTCAGATGGCTGCTCATTTTTATCCAATAGGGGCCACTAACATCATATTGGAATCTGATCCAACAATTGATGAAAGGAGTGGACGTCAGAGCAAGTATGCAAAGAAGAAGCAAGGGGATGAGTCACCACTGAAGGAGAGGAAGTGCAATGATGAATTAGAAGGGAGGAGTAACAATTACATTGGTAGTCACACCCAAAGTAATGGTGACTCAACTCAACGAAGCAGAAAACCTTGAAAAGGAGGAGCCACCTTTGGAATTTTTCCAACGGTGCCTCACCTGATCATGTCAAAATTTAACCTGGTAACATCAAATTTGAAATTAGAAAAAATAATAAAATAAGAAACTAAAATTTAACAAAATTAAATTAAATTAATTAAAAGAAAAACAGAACTCTGAATATAAACGAAATAAACTAGATGTATAAAAAAATTAAAAAATTAAAATATTTTAATTTAATAATTTTGAAATTAATATTATAAATTTAATTTCAATATTCAAAATGAATAATAATTCACATTAAAACATAAATTTTACTAATTGGATTTAAACAAATTGATAAAAAATATTATAAGATTAAAAATTAAAATAATTATTAAGTTAACTAAGGGTAAATTAAATTGAAAAATAAATTAACAAAAATAAAAAAACATAAAATTATTATGAAATATAGAAAACAAACATAATGAGAAAAAATATATAATGAAAAAGGCAAGAAGTTGAAATTATAATGTTATGGTTAAAAATATAAAATTTATTATAAATAAATATTAATTATGAAATTTAATTGTAAAATCATAAAACTTAAATTATTTATCAAAATTAACCAAATTAATTAAATAAGATATTATTAATTAAATAAAAATACGTGGAAAATCATTATATTTTATGGCCACATCAAATTCCCCGACACAGAAGAATTGATTTTTCTCAATCAATTCAATATATTTTCCATTTTAAAAGAGAAATATGTTTTTATCTAAAAAATAAAATTGAATAATTTTCAGCAGTTTCAAATTAGAAGACCAAAAACTATATGGATTTTTAAATGGAATGTTCCAAATAATACCATTCCTAAATATAATACATTGTGGATGATCATGGAAGCAAAAAATCATCTACTTCTAAGGAGGTCATGCCTCATACACGAAAATACATGTGGAGTTATTTCTATTCATCATAACATTCTCAATCTAAGAGTTATAAAATGTAAAATATAAGTGGAATTAAAAACTTAACCAAAGGAACTTTATACTTTGACACCCCCCTATGTTCAAAAAAAGAAAAATTAAATTATTTTTTGGATCACCTTATTTATATAATATAAACGGTATCATAAAAATCAATCGTCCCCTAATTCATCTAGCGTTCATTATTACCCTCACCTTATGAACTCGTTTTTTGGCACTAGGAACTTTTTTTTATTTTTTCCCAGCAATGTAACATGTTCCTAGAACTATTCATATGAACTTAATTAATATTTTATAGAGTGCTAACTCACACACACTATGTCTAGTGTATCAGTGGTTCACAGTGGGTTCCCAAATACACTTTTTACTCCAGTTTTAAAAAAATATATGAATACAATTTACATTAGCTCACTAAGGTGATTACACTTTTTAATAATTAAAAAATGGGTCCCTAGGAAAAAGATCAAAATTCAAGTTTCCTAATGTTATGATCATAATTCCACAAGAATGTATCCTATATCACTCTCAAATATCATTCCTAAATAAATTTTTTACAAAATCAATAAGATAATTCACTCTGAAATCATTCAACCTCGGTATTTTTAGAATCAAGGAATCTCTGGACTACCAATATAGTATTATCCTTAGGACAAACTATTTTGAAATATATTATGAAGGCTAAAGAAACTCAAATTTTGAATGATTTAATTGAACTTTTTTTTACCATTTTTCAAGAAAATATTTATAAAGACTTGTGGAATCTGATGGGATAACAATCTAGCATAGATTAGCTCAATGCTAGTTATCCCCCTCCCTTTCACTTAAAACACAAATTCGTCGAAAAATATGAATTCAAAGGTGAAAATTCAATAATTAGACGTTGAATTTTTTAAAAAAAATCCATTTTAAAGATTATTGACATGTCAATGTTCATATTGTAGTTCAAACAAAATATTTGCCATAGTAAAAAAATTATATTACAAAAAGTATACACGAATTTTAATTAAGCTAGTGAAAGTATATTTTTAAATTAATTTCAATTCAATAGCACATAAATCATTGAAGTGAATTGTGAATTGGGTTTATGCATGATTGAATAAAATTGATTTATTTATCATTTTAGTTGAGGAGAAAAAATGTATTTTAAACCTCCAAAAAATTAAAGCACAATCATTTTATGTCAGAAAAAATAGGATATTATTCCCCCACACATACGTTCACACAATGATGATATTTTAAAAAATAATACTCCATTTCATTCAACAATACAATAATTCAGTAAAATATCAAACACACCATCACATGAAACAATAATTTCAAAAAAAGATACATATGTAGAAAATTTCTCCATCATCAGTTAAAAATCACGGACTCACCGCAACTAACCTACCAAGGTGTCACCGTTGTGGTGTCTCACTACCAGTAGTGGAACCGTGACTCAAATGAAACATTGATTCATCAACACATTGTCGAATAGTGGAATGGTGACTTAACAAAGTCTATCATTTTTAAAGTAACAAGGAGTATTAAAATGATTGTATCTATAAAAACATGGTAATTCCCTTAATTAATGAATCCTTCACAATAATCTTGTTGTGATTTGAGAACATATAGGAGTTCTTCACCTCCAGTGACCCCAAAAATAGCATACTCTTTATTCTATTAATACAAAAAAGGTATAACAAAAACACATATCCAGTAGAAACATAGATGTTATTGATAGTAGTAAAAATCATTTTTTAACAAAAATGGTACAAAAGTAGAAAAAACGATAAATAATGATATGGCTCCCAAGGAGCACTATGTTTTATGTGTTTAGTTAGGATTTATTTATGTTTATTTTTCCATTATAGTGAATCCATCCAATCCATTTGGCTTTCTTTCAAAATACTTTTTATTTATTTGACTATTAACAAGAATACGATTGTTTTCTTCTCCTATAATCTCAAAAACACCATTCATAACTAGTATAACAACTATAAATGGTCCAAAACACTTAGATTTCAGTTTTATAGGAATGCTATTATGTCTTGAATGAAAGAGAATGACCATTTATAAAGGATTAAAATCCATATTTAGAACAAAAAATTCCTTTAAAATTTTTGAGCTCTAATTATATATCTTAGATTATTCATATAACTCTCTCCATATTTAATAAATATCACTCAACTAAAGTATCATCCTATATCTAGAACTTTTAAAATCAAATTGTAAGGACTTAACATCCCAATACGATTTTTTCTACAACTCCAGAGGAAAATGAAATCATTTCCCAAATAATATCTTATATGGTGACATAATTATTAGGGTCTCAAAAGCAATTATGTAAGCCTATAAATCATCATACAACTTATGAGACCAATCAATTATTCAATTAGATACAATTTTCTCTAGAATTTGTGTAATATCTCTGTTAGTGATTTCTTCCTATCCACTAGATTGTGGATGGTAAGATGTTACATTATTTTTAACACATATATATTTATCCATTAAATCCTAAAACATATAAATTTTAATGTGTCTTCCATTATTAGTTATAAAGGATTTTGGAACTCTGAATCTTGAATGGATTTTCTTTTTAACAAATCTTATTACAATGTTGGCCTCACTCTTTTGAAGATATACTACATCAACCCACTTATATTAATAATCAACAGCCACTAGAACCTACTCATTACCATGAGAGAATGGAACTGGACTCCTGAAATCTAAATCCCAACAACAAAAAATTTCAACTTCTGAAATACACTTATGGGGTAACTCCTTCTTCCTCCTAGCATTTCCCATCCTCTATCATTTTTCACATCCGACAACATTTCTCTTTTCATCCTTGAATAATGGGTGATAATAAAATCTAGCTTGAAGGGCATTTTGGGATGTACTCTAATAATCATGAAGTCCTCCACAAGTTGAGGATTGAAAAATATATATAATAGGAAACATCTATTCCCATGGAAAACACCTTCAATGAATTCCATTAGCACGTCTACTAATCTACAAATGATCATCCCAAAGATAAAACCTATGTTCTAAAATGAAATATTTTATTTGAGTGTTAGAAATTTTTTTGGGAAAGACATTATCTACAAGGAAATTGGAATAATTTTCCAACCATATAGAATTCCAATTTTAGATAGTGAGAATTTTCCCTTGAGCAAGGGAAGATTTTATCTCCCTGGGGTCTTCAGAATGGGTGTGACGAATCCTATAAAAATGATCTAAAACAATGATTTTAGGTACATTATTATTTTTAATCTCCAGGAAAATCTCTTATGATAACATAATAAACCTAATCAGTCAGGGTTTGGCCTCCTTCTTAGACAACAAGTATTTTAAGGCATAATGGTTAGTTAAAATGATGACTTTTGAACCTAGAAGATAATGAATAAATTTTTTTAGGGAAAAGAAAGCATCTAAAAACTCTTTTTCAGTAGTGGTATAGTTCTGTTGAGCCTCATTTAGCAACATACAAGCATAATAAACCAAATGCAACTTCTTATCCCTCATATGTCCAAATATTACTCCAACAACCATATCACTAGAATCCCACATTAATTCTAAGGTTAATTTCCAATTAGGTAGACTGACAATTGTTGATGTATTGAGTTTTTTATTAGATTAAATTATTCCAGACAGTATTGATCAAACCCAATTGGTTAATCCTTTACATGAAGAGATTACAAGGTATTAGCGATTTTTGAAAAGTCTATCATAAGCCTCCTATAGAAATTGTCATGCCTTATGTAACATCAAACACCCTTATCATTTTCTGGAGGGGGTTGTTTTTGAATTACATTAATAGAGGATGTTTCTACCTCCAAACCCCTCTTAAAAACTTTATGTACAAGTAATAACCCTTTAGTCACCATGAATTGGCTATTTTCCCAGTTAAGAACGAGGTTGGTCCTTAAGAATCTCTCCAACACTATCTAGAGATTTCCTAAACATGTATCAAATGTAATACTTACTACAGATAAATCATACATGAAAATCTATATGATCCTCTCAATCATATTAGAAAATATTTTCATCATATAGCTTTGTTAGGTTTTTGGAGCACCACACGGTCCAACGAGAATCCACTGGTAGGAAAATTTCCCAAATGGTCTTGTGAATGTAGTTTTCTCCAAATCCTCTATAGTAACTGGAATCTTGGTTTTAGGAAGAATACCAATCCTAATAAAGAGAAGAACTCATTTCTAGTATTCCTCTCATGAATTTGATTAAGGATGAGAGTTGGAAAATGGTCCTTCCAAGTGGTTGAATTGAGATTCTTATAGTCTATAGAGACTCCATTTGGTATGTTTCCTAAAGTGGATTTCTTTATTTTTCTAATTAGTGACAATAGTGAATCCTCATTTCATAAGAACTACTTAGACCAGACTGACCCAAGTACTGTTAGTAATATGATAAATGATTCTAGTATCACGAAGTTTAACAACTTCTTCTCTCATAACCTCCTTCATGTTGGGGTTCAACATCCTTTGGCACTCAACTCTTTGTTTCTGATCTGGTTCCATTGGAATTTTATGCATTTAGAATGAAGGAATTAATAATTTGATACCATTTATACTCCAACCTATGGAAGACTTATGTTTTTTAGGACACTTAAAAAATTTTCCTCTTGTGTTTGTTTTAGCTCAATTGAGAGAAAACAGAAAGTGTTTGATTTTTTCCTAAAAAATAATATTTCAAATGTGAAGGATGTGGTTTTAGTTCAAGATTGGTTGGTTCATCACATGAAGGAAGGATCTTGTGACTAGGAGGAAAATGCTCATAAATATGCCTATTGTAAGTAGTTTGAAATGTAGATATATATTTTATTTCATTACCAAATATAGAGTTTCCCTCAGTGTTGTCCAATGTGGTAAAATCACTCCCAAAACACTCCAAATAGGAATTCAAAATCATTAACAAAGACGAATCATCTTATTTTTTTATTAGTTCTCCCTATAGTCTATGAAATTTCTCAGAAGTGTTGGTGAATGTAGATTCAACCTCAAGTTCCCTCAGAATGTTTCTATGTTAAGATGGTGAAGAAAAATCTCTAGAAAAAGATTAAGTATGGGTGTTTTCTAGTTCTGAAATGTTTTCCAAATTCCGAGTTATAGTAGAAATAGAATCACATGAAATAACATTTTTATCTACCAGATTAATTTGTTCGTTAATTTTTTGATATTAATTTTTGTAAAAACTTCATGTTGATTTCCTGTTCAGTTCTAATCTTCTAGAGTCTCTATCCTTGAACAATTTTTAGTGAATTTTGGACCTTTTAAAATTTTAAGAACATTAAATTATTATTGTTGCACTATAGTTTTTAGATCAACTGGCCCTTAAAAACATCAGTAATAGCTCCTCCATTTGTCAATGAAGGTCTTACACTAAATTATGGTCACCTCTTAATAACAATACATATATTGGACTAATAAATCTTCTGGTTGGAAAAACTCCCCAACACCTATAAGTTCTCCTCTACCCTCCCTAGATGATGTGTGAATGATTGGTGAGTGATCTATAGGATGACTGTGGTGGGATGAGACCACCCAATCTCAGCTTTTGGAATAATGAGTATCAGAGGAGGTTAATACTAGCACCTAAGTTACACAGGTAGTTAAGTTGACTAGAATTTACTATGGTGGGTGTATTACAAAACTACCAAGGTCATTGTTATTGGGAGGTGTTTTCTTTTGATGTACAACACTACACTCTTTAGTGATGATTTAGGTGGAAAATTATACTAGTGTCTTTTTTATTGAAAACATTTTTTTGAGATATTTGATGTGAGATAGAATTTGTATTAAACTATCAATGAAAGAGATGTTCACTTGGAGCTTGGTTAAAATCCTGAGGAACTGAATATGTTCATCCTTATTATTACTTTTATGTTTAGGTTTTTTGGGAAAGGGATGCATGGGGAAATGTTTTTAAGGACAATTGTAATATCCCTCAATTCTTCAATAGTTATCTACTTACCCTTGTTATTTTCATTTTAAAAACAAAATTAGTAGGATATTTAGGTGAAAATTCACATTTTCATCATTTTCATGATTTTTATATTAGTTTTCATATTGCATGAAAAGAAGAATTTTCTTTCTAGATACTTTCAATTTTTTTCATTTCGACATTTTTAGAGTCTATTTCTGTAAAGACCCATATTATCCATGTAATTTTTTTTAACTCTATGGAAATATTACGAGTCTGCAAAAATTTATGGTAAGTGATTCTGAGGCCCGATGTTCCTGGAATGAATTACTAAAAATTTTTTACGGTACGTTCAGTAAACGCACAGGCGTAGCTTTCTATATTTTAAACTGGTGCTCGCATTAAATATCCAAGGGAACCATTGAACCATAGTGCCGTGATTCACTTAGGGGATGCATCACTTCGACCATAGTAGGTCGAGAGAAAAAGTTAGTTTTTTGACATTTAAAATAATAATAAAATAACAATGATATTTTATTTTAGTTATTTTCCTCCAACAGATGAGCAGTTTTGGTGGGGAAAACGACATGTCAAGTAATTAAAGTCTTGAATTCCATTTATTGTTTTAACAAATCCATTGGAATTTGGAATGTTCTTTAATTAAATGAAACTCATTAATTCCACGTGCGTTACTCACCCTTGTACTCTCCTATTTATATGGAGCCCAGGGAGGGGTGTGGGCATGGGTTCACCAAACGACTAAGCTCTAGAAAAGCACCACAACCCCAACCACTTGGAAGATGAGACTGGTTTCAATGATAGGGGATGAGTGCCACTGTATCGTGAATCGATGACAACGAAGAATGAGGTTATGTCGATCATCATTAGCTAATGTCTATTCTAGGTAGGGGTTAATTTCGATGTTATCATTGGTGAATTAAATCCTCTCCCACTTGCTATCACATTAATTCCGAGGGTGTGGGCCCAACGAACAAGGCCCAAACCATAAACCGCTTCCCTCATGCTCTGTTCTTCAGGGATGATTTCCTCAGATTGACGGCAACGCGAAATAGTGTTTCATGCTATGACGACAACAGCGTGGGAGGGCCATAGGTACCAACAACACCAGGATTAGACACCAGATCACGTCTGGTGACCTACGGAAGAAATCATCAGTACCTCATGTCAGCGGTGGATGACGGGGGCCGAAGGAGACCTGCGGCAACTAACCGCGGGCGGTGGAAGGAGACACACGATAGCGCACCGCGGTGTCCGAAGTCGGTCGGCCCGAGCTGTCCGCGCTGGACAAGGGCAGAGACCACAGGAACAACTGAGGGTAGTGGACGCAACCATCAGGCCGCTGCGGGAGGGTACGGTGTGTCCCACGCCACGCTGCATTGGTGAAATTTAGTCGGCCAAATTAGGGGGCTAGTAGAGAAAACGTTTCTCCTTCTAGGGGACTGGCCTGGCCATGAGCCGGACCCACCTAACGGGTCAGGCCGAACCCTTGGCTTGATGAGCCTGCATAGGTGGGCCGAGACACACTCAGCGAGCCAGTCCAACCGTGGCTCGGGCCCATGAACCAAACGGGGCCAACCCAGATGGGCCAGACCTAGTGAACGGGGAAGAACCCTAACTGGTTGGACCTAGGCAGTGTCAAGTAGACCCTGGGACCTGTTGCGTCGAGCAGGTCAGACAGAGTCAGACCGGGCCCAGACCAAACCATTCCCCGAATAAATAAATGCTTGTAACTGATGAACCATTAGTCTATTCGACACATATTTAGTGGAATTGGGATCCATTTTGGGAACCGGTCCCTTTGGAATATTCTGGTGGGCCCACCCATGCTGGTCCAGACCAAGGTGTGATCACCACCGTTTCACGGAAAGTGATGTAACTAACAGTTCGGGCATCTGATTGACGCGCTGTCTCTGGAATAAGAACCCTTATGACAAGGTGGTCCCTTAGAGATACTCTAAGTCAGTTTTTATGGTGTTTGACATGTGACCTTGATTGGATATGATCTGAATCTCAACTAGGCCTTTTTACAAAAGTGCCCATATATCAAAGACCATCCGCCCAAACGATGCGCCATATGTCACATTGGGACCCCTGTGACAAGGCAACCCTTTGGGTATAATTTTTGCAGGGCTTCATACCGGTTGAAATATGACCAATGTCTTGCAAAGAGGTTCTCCCATAATCGAGTGTTTTTTGAGTGGGAACCCTGTGGTTGGCTGCGAATTGAAGAGAGACCATGTGTGGATCAACTTCATAGTGACCATTTTTTGTATCAAAATCATAGAGACCTTGTGGTGATCAACATCATAGCGACCTAACAATGACCATCCATAGAGCGGCCCGTTGTGGATCATCTTCATAGGGACCCTTTGTAGATCAGCATCATAGCAACCTTGTGTGGATTAGCATCATAGAAAACATTTGTGGATCAATATCATATTGACCATATGTGAATCAAAATCATAGCAACCTGATGAGGATCATCCTTAGAGAGGCCCACCGTGGATCAGTTTCATAGTGACCCTATGTGGATCAGAATCATAGAGACCCTATGTGGATCGGCATCATAGTGACCCTATGTGGATCAGCATCATAGAGATCATATGTGGATCAGCATCATAGCGACCTGATGAGGACCATCCTTAGAGCGGCCCATCATGGATAAGAAACATAGCGACCCTGTGTGGATCAAAATATTATTTCTTATTCCAATTAGTTGTATACCTGGTGTGAGATGACTATTTATTCATTCTTTCTGATTGTGATCTTGCTTGAGTATTATTATACTCACCCCAGCATGGGCTTCGCCTACATCTTGTAGTGTCTTGTGGATATGATGAATAGCTAGGCTAGGGCTTGAGGGAGCTTGGACAAGGAGACACAGAGAGGAGAAAAGATGACGTGGAGTGCTGTGGAGTCAATATGTGCCTACCCCTGAGGAAGGATCCGTGGGGGATGATACATGAGTTGTTCTGTCTTTCCAGTTGTACTTGTACTTTTCATTTGGGCCTGTATTTCGGCCTCCATACATTCCGTACACATTTTACTACAAAATTTTACCTCATACATTCTTATAGTTCTGTTCATGGTTTGTGTGTTTGTGCAGGTGTAACGACAATGTATTCCTATTATAGTGATATTCCTTTTCGGAGCTTGTCACTAACCCCTGGCCTATGGAAGGCAGGCTTGGGGTATCCACAACATGGGTGTCGGGGGATGGGTCGTGATAAAGTAGTATCCGAGGAGTCGGTTCTACCGAAGAACTAGAACTCTATTCTTTTAATAGAGCAATATTTTTAACTGTTTTGAGTGTGGTTTTTAGTTAGGGGAGCCTAGTCTTGGGGCAGTGGCTGACATATCCAAACAACGGGACCCTGAATTCTGATTTCGGACTTACTGCATGAAAACAATGATTTCATGTGTTTTAGAAGTGTTTTATTTTTATTTTTTTGATCTCTTTGAGTCATCTCACCAGGTATAACTTTGTGACCATTGTGCACCAATTTTCTTTCAGGATGCCGCAACATAGACAGCCAGCCCAGATTCCGGAGGGAGTGCACAATGACAGCCCACCGAGTGATGAAGCTTTGGTGGAGGGTCCCCATAAGGAGAAAGTACCATTAAGTGGTGTAACAGCAGCACCACTACCCATTGGGCAGCCGTTGCGACTAGCGCGCACCAGTAGATGGTGCAGGCTGACTAAGCACATTGCACGAGTTCCAGCGGTAGAGGCCTCTGAGGATCGAGGCGAGACCAATCCGCAGGTGGATGAGAACTGACTGGAGGCTGGGGCCAGAGTTTTTTGCCTAGTTGGGACTCCAATCGACCAAATGGTGATCCTAGATACCAGTATTTTCTATGGAGAAGAAGGGAGATAGTGGAGCCGGAAGCTATAGATACACGATGAGGTGACCCTCACCTGGGAAGATTCTGAGGGCCTCTTCGGGGCAGATTTCATTCTCGCGACTCAACGCTCTGTGAGTATACACGAGCTACAACACATAGAACAGGGAAACCTAACCATGACCCAGTACTCATGGAGGATCACCGACCTCTCACACTACTCCACCAATATAGTGCATGACCCTTTCATCATGGTCTGGGCCTTCTAGTAGGGACTCTGATGAGAGATCATATATTCGATGGTATCTCTCAGCATCCCAACACATGCTAGAGTGCTAGAGAGAGAACTCTTGGTGGAGAGTTTCCTTTCATTGCAGACACCGATAGTGAGACCCACCACCGAGCAACACGTAAAAGATTAATCTGTAGCTAGTAGTAGGTGGATGACACAGAGGTCTAAGAGAACCATACCTTATAGTGGAAGACCTCGGGATGTAGGGTCATAGGTTCGAGGCTCACGAAGTAGAGAAGGACGACAGAGGAATAGATAGTGCTTCACGTGCAACGAGCATTGTCAAATTGCTCGCAACTACTCGACCAGCTGGACTAACGACCAAGAGATGGTCAAGGGACTGTCGAGGCATATGTAGAGATTCGAGCAAGGAGGTCTATAGGGAGGTGGACATGGTAGATGACTTGTTCATGAAACAAGTGGTGAATGATGGTTCAAGGTTCTACTCCCACCACCTCCAGGTGGTCCACCCCGACCATAGGGAGCTGGTGGAAAAGGATGATATCAACTCTAGGATGTTGAGGCCTACAACCACGACGCTCCATAAGTTATTAGTGGTATGATCTTTGTCTACTCCACCTTCTCTGCAGTACGTATAGGAAAAGGATCCAGTCAATCCTTTATTTCCACAGCTCTCATTCAAATCTTGGAGATTTCGGTGGATTTGTTGGCTCGATCATTGCGATTAGAGACTCCTACGAGAGAATATTCAACAATTACACACTGGGTAATGTAGTGTGAGCTTACTATATGAGGTGACAGCTTCGTCAGGGATCATCTAGTAGTAGAATCGAGGCTTTACAATTTCATCTTGGGTATGGACTGGTTATCCATAGTCGATGCTCAGATTAACTATGTTAGGAACAATGTGCGGTGTGTCCGTGAGGATGGGACTAGGTTTTCCTTAACTAGTGAGAAGGGAACTTTCGTATCACATGATGGACTTAACCGGAGGAGGATGCAGCTGATCACTCATCAAGTGGCTAGCATTACCCTTAGAGTAGTTGATGTTGAGAGTCTGAGATATCCTACAGTGGTGTACCAATATGTCGATGTCTTCCCTGATGGTGTTCCAGGACTACCTCCTTACAGAGATGTGGACATTTACATTAACTTGTATCCCAGGACAAAACTGATATCTATAGCAGCATATCAGATGGCTCCCTTCGAGCTATGTGAGTTACAGTTACAGCTAGAGGACTTGTGAGAGAAGGGGTTCATAAGGCCTAGAGTTTCTCTATGGGAAACCCTGTTTTTTCACCAAGAAGGCATATGAGATTTTGAGGTTCTGTGTAGATTATCGACGCCTGAACCAGGTGATTGTAAAAAACAAGTTACCCCTTCAGGGTATTGAAGATATATTCGATCAAACGAAAGGAGCACGTTGGTTTTCGTAGATAGAACTTAGATCAGGCTATCCTCAGCTCAGTGTACGAGATGTGGATGTGCAAAAGATGGCCTTAAAATGTCAGTATGGACACTATGATTTCATGGTTATACCATTTGGCATGACCAAGGCACCTGCAGTGATCATGTGACTCGTGAACAGGATCTTCAAACCATACCACGATCACTTTTTAGAGGTCTTCATCGACGACATCTTGGTGTACTCAGTCACGGAGGAGGAGAATGCCTATTATCTACAGATAGTACAGGATACACTCTAATAGAACCTTCATTATGGTAAACACTCAAAGTTCTGGTTCTAGATATGGGATGTCCACTTTCTGGGACACTTTGTCTGAGAGGCTAGAGTTTTAGTGGTTTCGGTGAAGATATCGTTTGTGCTTTTTTGGGAGCCCTGAAGAGTGTGATCGAGGTGTGGTGTTTCCTAGGGTTGGCTGGGTACTATCAGAGATTCATACCTAACTTTTCCAGAGATTCAGAACCCTTGTCAACATTGATGAAGAATGAAAAAACCCTTTGTATAGATGGAGAGATTCCAACAATGTTTTCTGGAGATAAGGAAGAGATTGACGAGTTCCCCCACCTTGAGGCTACCATAAGGGGGTGTTGGGTTTGAAGTCTATTATGACGTCTTAGAGACCGGACGTAGATGATTCATGATGTAGGAGAGAGTAGTGATCACTTATAGTTCGCAATATCTGAGATAGCATGAGCAGAACTATGCTACCCATGACCTGGAGTTAGCAACAGTGGTCTTCGACTTGTAGATGTGGTGACCCAACATGATGGGAGAATGTTTTACAGTCTACTATGATCGCAATAGTCACATGTATATCTTCTCAGAGATGGATATGAACCTGAGACATCGGCAATGACTAGAGTTCCTTCTTGACTAGGTCTTTGAGATAGTTTATACTCCTTGGAAGGGGAACATAGAAGCAGACACAATTAGCAGAAGGTCTAGTCTACAGTTTCTGAGTGAGGCGATAGAGTAGCTAACTGCATTGCAAATATCCTTTGTGGCTAGAGATGAAGTAGCTTACCTCCAATCAAGGACTGTCACTCCCCCACTTCTTTGGCGGGTTTGGGAGGCAGACCTTGGCGACATTGACTGTGTGGCTCGATATGCTCAAATATCCTCACGATAGGCACCTGATGGATTTTATGAAGGTGGGGAGTGTGTCATCCTATTCAGAAAACACACCATAGTCCTGGTGGAACTATGGGAGGAGGTGTTGAGGGAGTTCCATATGTCCCCTATGGCAGTATATCATGGTGTGGTGAAGATGTATCAGGACCTCCAGCATCAGCACTAGTGGCCAGGGATGAAGAAGGAAGTGGAAGAGTTTGTTTCATGATGCCACACTTGTCCACAAGTGAAGGCTGATCATCATGTTCCTGTAAGATTAGCACAACCATTCGAGATAAAATAGTGGAAGTGGGATGGCATTTCCTGGGACTTTGTGATAGGGATACAACATATGTCTAGGGTCCAAGATTCCATTTGGGTGATCATTGACCGTCACACCAATTCTATCCACTACCTACCCATCCGAGAGCATGGATATGTAGAGGTATTCAGATCCCTTTATGTACAAGAGATTATATGACTCTATGTGGTGCCATCAGAAACTTTCTCTGATCATGGAACATGTTTCACATCCCAGTTGTGGAGGGTATTCTAGGAGGCATTTAGGACTCAGCTACGTTTGAGCACCACCTTTTATCCTTAGACTAATGGACATATGGAGCGGATCATTCAAACACTGGAGGAGATTATTTGTTCTTGCATCCTAGATTTTGGTCGTAGTAGGGAGGATCACTTTCCCTTGGAAGAGTTCACATACAACAACAGTTATCACTCCACCATCGGTATGGCATCGTCTGAAGCCTTTTATAGTCAACCTTGTAGATAAACTCAATACTAGACAGACCCTGGCGAGTCAACACTTATGGGTCCAATGATGGTATGGGCTACCACTGAGAAGGTGCAGATCATCCCATAGTATATAAAAACTACACATAGTAGACAGAAGTCATATGCTGACAGGAGACGGAGACCTTTGGAGTTCAAGGAGGGAGACCATGTCTTCTTACAGGTCTCAAGTCGATGAGGATTGCAGAGATTTGGTTAGGGTGGAATCCTATGTCATATGTTCATCAGACCATTTCAGGTTGTCAACAGAGTTGACAAGGTGGCGAATCGCCTAGCCCTTCCCCCATAGATGTATCAGGTTCATGATGTATTCCTCGTGTCTCAGCTAATGAGGTACATGCATGATCCATCGCATGTAATCGACTGGGGCGATCTGGACATCAATGATGGGGAAACCATTACAGAGGTTCCAGAAGATATAGAGGATCGACAAGAGTGGGTCCTTTGTGGATGATCGATTCCTATAGTGTGCATTATTTGGAATCACATAATATCCAAGAGAGCACATGGTAGAGGGAGGCTCAGATTCATGCTCAATACCCCCATTTGATTCCTTAGTTTATGTTGTGTCTTTTAGGGATGAAAATCCCTATAGTGGGGAGAATTTAAACAACCTGATTTTCATGTAATTTTATTTAATTATATGGAAATATTACTAGTATGAAAAAATAATTGGCTAGTGATTTTAAGGCCTGGTGTGCCTGGAATGAAATTATGAACTTTTTTAAGGTACGTTCAGTAAACATGAAGGTGGCATTTTCTATCTTTTAAACCAATGCTTGGATTAAAAATCCAAGGGCACCATTGAATCCACAGCGTCAGGATTCGCTTAAGGGAGACTTCAATTCGATCACATTAGGTTGAGAGAAAAATATTTTTTTTGGACATTTAAAAGATTAATAAAATAACAATGTTATTTTTTCCTTTTTTTTCTTTTCCTCCAATGGACGAGAGGGGGTGGCGGGACCGATGGCATGTGATGCTATTAAAGGACTTAACACCCCTTTATTTTGGTAACTGCACCATTGGAATTAGGAAGGTTCTTTAATTAAATGAACTCATTAATTCCTTGTGCGTTACTCCCCCTTATCCTCTCCTATTTATATGGATCTCAGTGAGGGTTGTTGGCATAGATTCAGTAAGAGATGTAGCTCTAGAAATGTACCATGGCGCCATCCACTTGGAAGATGATTCCGGTTTCAGCGAATGGTGATGAGCACCACTAAATCACGAACCGATGACAATGATGCAGGAGGTTCCATAGATCATCATCAGTTAATGTCTCTTCCAGGTAGGGGGTTTATTTAGATGTAGTATTCTGTGAATTAAATACTATCATACTCGCTATCACATTAATGCATAGGGTGTGGGTCAAACGAACAAGGCCCACACCCTCTGCCCCTTTCCTCATACACCATTTTTCAGAGACGTTTTCCTCATATTGAAGAAAATGCAAAATAGAAGGTCACGCTATGAGGGAAGATGTGTGGGAGAACCATAGGCATATAAGACACTATGAACAGACACTGAAGCATGTCTGGTGATTCACCAAAGAAACAGTCGGCGTGCCATGTTGGCGGCCAGAGGAGACCCATTGTAAACGGACACTGGCAGTGGATCGTGGCCTGTGATGGCACACCATGACGGCTGAAGGGAACCAGGCCAAGATGGCCACATCGGACAACGGCACTGCCCATAGGCACTGGCCGTGGCCAACAGGCTGCGGTAGGAGGGGGCGGCATGGCTCGCGCCGTGCTGTGTTGTCAAAACCTGGTCGGAAAATGGCCGACTGTTTAATGAGGTGGGGCAGCGACCCACCGGATGGGAGAAATGGCCCTGCAACCACGTGGCCTAATAAAAGGTGGTCCACCTTCTGGTAGACAGGTCCAGATGCGGGCCATCCGTGCCGGCCAGACCCTCAGCCTGGTGAGCAAGCGCAAGTGGGACAGTGCGGGTTGGTTAAGCCCCACCCGGTGGGCTAGACCAACGACAGCCCAGGTCCTCGAACTGAACCTGGCTAACCCGGAAAGGCCAGACCCAATGAACCGGGATGACCCTTAATGGGCATGACCTGAGCGGGGTCAGGTGGATCTCAAGACTCATTGCGACGGGCCGGTCTGACGGAGTCGAACCGGGCCCAGACCCAACCTGTATTTGAATATATAAACGCCCATACCCAATGAACCAAGAGTCCATTTGAAACGCCGTTAGTGGAGTTGGAATCCTTTTTAGGAAGCGGTCCCTTTGGCATATTCTGGTGGGTCCGACCGAGTCGGGATAAAGTAAGATGCGATCACCCCCGTTTCATGGAAAGAGTTGAAACTAACAGACATGACGTCAGATTGACACATCGTTTATAGCATAAGGACTCTTGTGACAAGGCGGTCCATTGGAGATACTCTAAGTGAGTTTTTATAGATTTTGACATGCAACCAGGGTTGGATCAGACCAGAATCCAATCAGGCCCTTTTTACAAAATTGCCTATATCTCCTAGACCAGGAGTCTGAATGATGCGTCGTCCGTCACATTGGTACCCACAAGACAAGGCGTTTTCTTTTTATACATTTTTCTGGACTTCCTATCATTTGAAATGTGAACAATGGATTGAGGAGAGGTTCTCCCGAAATCAAGCGTGTTATGGGCAGAAACTCTTTGGCTACCTGTCAATTGAAGAGTGACCCTGTGTTGATCAGCTTTATAGTGACAATGTGTGGATTATCATCATAGTGACCCTATGTGGATCAGCATCACAACAACCCGATGATGGCCAGGCTTAGGGATTCCCATCATTTATCAGCATCATTGTAACCCTGTGTAGATCGAAATCATAGCGACCCTGTGCGGATCAACATCATAGAGACCTGGCGAGGTGTAGCCTAAGAGTGGCCCATCTTAGATCAGCTTCATAGAGACCCTGTATGGATCAATATTATAGAGGCCCTATTTGAATCAACATCATAACGACCCTGTGTGGATCATAATCATAGAGATTCGACGAGGACTATCCTTTGGGAGACCCATCGTGGATCAGCTACATAGCGACCTTGTGTGAATCAACATCTTATTTCATATTTCCCTTAGTTGTATACTTGGTGTGAGATAACTATTTCTTTGTGATTTATGATTGAGGTCCTTCTTTTGGTTTTTCAATTATTGAACATTGGGAGACCTTAAAGGGTCTCAGAGTCCCTACTATGTATTGATTTACTTATCTCTGTATGGGATTCTCTCGCACTGTGTTGTGTCTTGTGTAGACGATGAGCCGCTAGGCCGACACTTGAGGCATCCAGGACCAGGCTGTATATGAATGAGATGGTATTACTTGGAGTGTTGTGGAGACAATATGTACCAACCCTTTAGATAGAATCCATGATGGATGATCTAATAAAGGTTTCTTCTTTTGTGTTGTACTTGTTCTTTTCAGTTGGGCTTGTATTATGACCCCTTTAATTTTAGTACACTATTTACTACAGTAATTTACTTCATGGTTGCTTTTTGTTGTATTCACAGATTGTGTGTTTTTATAGGTTTAAATTCAATGCCTTCTTGTTATAGGGGAATACATTTTTTGAGTTATTCATCAACCCCTGACCTATTGAAGGTAGGCTTGGGTTAGTCGTGACACGGGCCACTGGGGACGGGTCGTGACATTTTCAAGTTCATTTTGAGAATTATCCCACTTCTAGTTACAACAACCATGACATTATCCAAAGGGTCTAGTTCAGTTGAGCTAGGGAGTCTACCAGTATCCCTAGATGTCATCTCTCTAGATGGTTAGCCTAATTATTTTTCCGTATTTTTCATTATATTATCCTTTTGATCTTTGTCTTAATTATATTGGTCTTGTTGTTTATTCAATTGAGTCATGAATCATTCATCTTGAGAGACAAATATATTTAGAATTTTATCTAGTTTTGAAAACATTTGACCCTTATAATGTCCTTGTAAATTAGAGGATTCTTCACTTGGATGATTTTGAATGTTTTCTCTAGGTTGATTTTGGTTGGGAGGGGTAGTGTGCAGTTTAATCATTCCTTGTTCCTTCTATGAAAATTTGGGTTGGTTCCTATAGCCTCAGTTGTAGTTTTTTTTCAAATGGATCATCCTTAGCAGGATTCGTAAGACCCTAAAAGTGGTAATTGTTTCACAGTGTGCCCAAACATTCTACATCGAGTAAATAGTTCTATAAGAGATTGGAATTGATTTGGGTACCAATATGGTAAATAGTTTTTTTAGAATTCCAATTCATTAACGTTTGAAGTTGATTGGTGATTTCATCAAGTTGAACATAAGTTTCATTTCTTGATCATGTGTTGTTAACATTTTAATTCATTGTCTCTCTTATTGAATTTTTATGTTGAGAATTTAAGGCAAGGTTGTTGAAATTTTTTCTTAAATCTTTATCTATTTTATTATTGTAATTACCCCCATTAGTTTAGTCAACAATGTGTTGACCAGAGAAATACAATCATTCATAAATGGTGTCGATGATAACATGGTATGGGAGTTGATGATAGGGAAAATGCCTAAGAATGGCACT
This sequence comes from Viscum album, assembly GCA_963277665.1. Lineage (NCBI taxonomy): Eukaryota > Viridiplantae > Streptophyta > Magnoliopsida > Santalales > Viscaceae > Viscum > Viscum album. The sequence goes on along the minus strand of OY728137.1, from coordinate 28,284,258 downwards.
AAATATGTCCCAAGCCACAAGAAAGGATTCTTCATCCTCTTAGAAAAGACTTGTGATTTTTGTTCTTTGTTATCGATTAAGTCATTGCGTATAAAATTTATTCATGAATGAGTCATACACTTTATCCAAGTTTAAAAATATGTTTTCATCTAGAATCAAAAACAATATCCTAGAATTAGCTTTATGAAAAATGAGAAATACAGTCATTTTAAAATCATTTAAAGTGAGTCATAATAGTGTTAATTGTTACAAAGTGTTATAGAATTCTATAATGAATGATAGAGAGTCTATTGAAATATGGAAGATGAAATGGGTGGAACTGCTTCAATTTATACTTTGTGGATCTAGGTGAAAGTCCAATGGATGATTGGTTTCTTGATACTTGATTTATTTAGAACTCCCCCATCCTATGTCTCTTAATTTCATCTAAGAATACAAATTAATGGTTTTGGAAACTTTTATCAATAAATTTGTTGCCTAGATTCTACATTTAATTTTTTTTTATTTTTAAGAGAAGTTATATGTTTATGAATATCTTGGTTCAAGGGATGTGATCTATCAATAGATGATATAGTGCTCATGCAACAGGTTAATACTGGTGAATTTCAAAAAAAAAGTACAAAACATTAATAAAAATACACTGAATGAAAAATGAATATAACAGAAAAAGAAACAACATAGAAATAAGAATATATTTATGGAATAGATTTTTTACAATAGTTTTCAATTTTTTCAATTTTTTTTGATATTTTTTATGTGTATTTTTTTTGAAATGATTTTTTGGAATGAAAAGTGGTCACTCGGTGCCTTCCCCAACAATAATGCCAAAAAAATGACCTGATAATTATTAAAATAATGTCAAATTTTTAAATTTATGTAACTTACTGACTTCAATGTATAGTGGATAGTAGGTTTGAACCCCAGGAGAAGGTAGAGTGACCGTGCTTTTCAAGACAAAACCCTCTATTTTTAGCAGTGGGTGAACATTATTTTTTAATATTTCTATTTTTCTTTATTTTTTTAAAATGATGTAATGAAATAGGAGAATATATCATCAAGCATTGAACAATAGAGAGGAAAATTTTGGAAGGAATTAATATGAATATGAAATGCCTAGGAAAATATATATCATACTTGTCCAATGAGTATTCATTTTCACAAAAATGACTACACTTTTAACCACTATAAATGAATGATTTATCTCCCTCTCTAGAAGATGTATCACAAAGATTATAAAATATTGGAGTTTTCCCTTCCATGAAATATTCATCTGCAAAATAAAGATGAAAATTACAATTGAAAAAAACTCACCATTTGTTTTGAAGTTTTCTCTTTCGAAATAGAAGCTTTAGAAAAAATGAAACCACTATCAAACTCACCAAATAATTGTGGGGTTTGAACTGAGAAAAAGTTAAAAAAATAAATTGGATGATTTCATAATTAATATCACTTATCAATTCTGAAAACATGAGAAATTAAACAGATAATAAAGAAATTAATAATTACCGGTAGAAAAAGAAATTCCCCAGAACCAAAATTTTGGAAAAAAAATTATGTTCATATTAATAATTGATAAAATTTAATTACAAGTTCACAAATTTTGAATAAAAGAGGAAGAATTAACACACATACTACTTATTCTCTCTATGTATACAAGTATCTATTTCTACGAAATATCCTAAAAGAGTCCCTACTGCTCTCTAGATGTCACCTCGAAGTGCTACTGCTCTTCTCTAATTTTACAACTGAGATTTCATGATATGTCCCTTATACTACTACTGCTTCCAAATTTAAGTCCATTTCATATTTTCATTACTCACCAAAAAGAATAATAAACTTAAGTTGGTATTCCTCAAAAGGATTGAGCACATTGAATTGTCCTTTTCCACACTCGTGACATTAACATCTCCCATGTAGCAATCTACTTCAAGCTATTAGGCTAAATCTGCACATGAACCCGACCCTATCTTGTATCTGTAATTGTAATCATAAATTTTGTATACAGTTTATAACGTAAAAATATTTATTAAATATATAATTAATTATTATAATTACTATATTAAGAAGTATTAAATTATTATTTTATAATTATTTTTTATTAATTTATTTTTTATAAATTTATTTTTTTATTTATTTTATTTTATTTTAAACTATTATGAATTAATAAATTAATTAATTTACATTATTAATATTATCATTTTAATATATTTATAAAATATAATCAATTTTATTAATTTTTTTATGTAATAATTTAATAATTTATTTATTTATTTAATTCAATTATTATTTTAAACGAATTAATTTATTAAGGACATTAATTAACTATTATAATTAATATTATTATTAGAATTAAATAATTTATTTGTTTAAATATTTTAATTTTTATAGTTACTAATATATGAATAATATTATTATTTATTTATAATTATGTAATCAATTAAACTAATCAATTACACAATTTAATTTAATTTATGATTTTATTAGATTTATTTTTTTATTATTTTATTATAATTAAAAAATTTGTTTAGTTAATTTTTTAATTTTTTATGTTTTCATTTAATTATTTTTTTACTCCATGTTAACCATCACTAGTGGGGGGAGCATTCTACTCGTGGAAATGAAAACCATAAATGATGTCCGTTGGTTTTCCCATGCAGCCCGTCACTTTCTATTGTGCATCCTTTTCCCCATATGACTTATCTTCTCCCCATACACCCGTTCAATTCTCATACATGTCATTTAATTTTGTGTTATTGTTTTTTGTTCCAACTATTAATGCTACGGGATTTTATGGAGTCCTTTCCTTTATTTTTGAAGAGCCTATATATATGTGAAATTGTAATCCGTTGCGCAGTATAGTGGGAATTGTATTGCTTAAAATGCTTGGTGATTATTTTCCCAATTGTATTCCTCAATTTTTAACCTGGATTTTATAGTAAATGAATTGGTATTATATCTGGTTCAAAGTAAACGCAATTTTTCGAAGATGGCCACCGCAATTCAGCTGGATGTTTCGAAGCTGTCTAAAGACAAATATGAAAGGTAGTATATCCAAATTAAGGCATTGTTCTGGTCACATGAATTATGGGAGATCATCACTGATGGGTTTACTATACCCTCTATGGAGGAAGAAGTTGCCTTCATGAATGAAGAAAAGAAGGTCATTAATAATCAAAAGAAGAAATACCACAAGGCGTTGTTCCTCCTCTATCAAAGGTTGGATGAATCGATATTTGAAAAAATTATTGGAGCCACATCGAGAAAGAATTTTTGGGACAACCTTACCACCATCTTCAAAGGTGTTTTTCGAGTGATGTGGGTTTGTCTTCAAACACCAAGAGCAGAGTTTGAAGCAGCGTACATGAAACATGGTAAGAGGAACACTGATTACTTCTCACACCTAAATCTCATTGTAAACTATTTGAAAAGAAATTGTGAAAAAATGGAGGACATTTGTAATATTGAGAAAGCAATTAGATCTCTGACAACCAAATTTGGGCTAGTGGTTGTGGAAATCGATGAATCAAATTATTTGAAAAAATTATCCATTAAAGAATTGATGGGGTCGTTTCAAGTACATGAGAAGTGAATGCAGAAGAATGCAGGTTCAACAATAGAGCATGCCTTAGATTCCATGTTGACTCTCCAAGAATGAATGAATGGCCAAACACAATGAGGCTGTTATTGTACAAGAGGAAGATGCCATGGATACCATCCATGATATCAATAAAATAAACAATGTTTCACTAGCATCCATGGAAGAGGACATGGTGGAGGCTTATTCACGTGTGGTCATAGAAACACAAAGAACATTCAATGCCACAACTGTAAAAAATTGGGCCATTAATGGCTCATATTGTTGGAGAAAAGTGGATCATGATAAATGATCCAACTATGCTGAACCAAATCATCCTGAAGAAGAAGGTACAACACATCTCCTAGCACAAGAAAATGAATGTGAATGCCCCGATGTATGGTATCTGGACATGGGTGCAAGAAACCACATGAGTGGTGTCAAAGGGATGTTCGAGGAACTCACTAAAGAAGTTCATGGCGACAAGAGTTTTGTAAACTCATCTAAGGTACCCATGATTAGAAATGGTAAAATCAATATCTATCTGAATAATGGAGAGTAAAATTACATTTTTAATGTGTATTATGTGCCCTGTATGAAAAGTAATATCATCAGTATCGGCCGACTCCTTGAGAAGGGGTATGCAATATTCTTGGAAAACTCTTCTTTGTGGATCAGAGATGCTCAAAAGAGACTTGTTTCTCTTGTCCAAATGGTGATGAATCACATATTTCCACTACGCATAAACACAAAGGTCAAGGAGTGTCTTGTTGTGTTCATAATGAATGATTCCTGGATATGGCATCTGTGTTTTGGGCATCATCAATTTAGCAGGCAGAAACTATAGAGACCATGCCTTTTACATAAAACATTTAATTATTTTATGCATAATTAATCATCAGAGTACATGCCAAGGATCATGAATTCTAGTGTCTTGAAAGACTAGGAACATATAACATAAAACATGGGGAAAAAATTCTTTATTTAATCTCCATAAAGAGCTTCTAACTCCTTTTATCTCTTACATCTACATAGGGTACCTTGGGGAACACATGAACACATGGATGAGCTAAAAATTCCCAGTAAGGGAATGAACATAAGGATACATCACAAGAACATGAGTTAAGAGGCATGACCTAATAATATCCAAAGCATGAAACTTATATAATAATTTAATATAAGCATGGGGTCATATAAACATGGAATCATATAAATGTGGCAGAATCATAAATCATATCTTTATTACGGGTCAAGGCTAACTGCCGATCCCATTTCCCATTTTAGTATAGGTCAAGGCTAACCGCCAATCCTGTTTCACATCAAAACTCATGAGACTTATCCATACCCAATGAATTAGAGTGCTATATGAGCATACAAATCTCACATATTCATGAATATTCATTCCACATAAACAATCATACATAATCAACATTACATAAACATAAGGGTACCCATGGAAAGAATTGGGTACCACAGTCATGACATAATACATATGCAATGGGCGTATTACAAAAGTGTCCATGAAAGGAAAGGATTAGAACAAACATGGATATAAATAGGGAAAATAGGCATATAACATGTTATGTGGTGTCAAATATGAGTGACAACATATTAAAAATGTATTTTAGAAACATTAGCATTAAAACATTTTTGTGCTGTTTTAAGGAAAACATTCTAGAGCTTTTCAAATAGAAAAAGGGAATTCATTTATATAAAACTAGAATTGAAAAAAGATGGGTTTCATAATAAAAATACTGATTTTATAAATACAATGATTTTTTAATACATATGATAGTGTGCACTAGAAATTTGGTTAAAAAAATTGGGAAGTCCCCTTAAAACAGGTTTTCTTATCGGAAAGTTCTAAGGAGGGAATCATTCCAAAATCATGTATATCCCCAAAATAATGTGATGAAAGGGTCTTGATATAAGAATCTTTTATGAATAACCATTATTCATAAGACTCATGTAAATAGATAAGATAACACCATTTTGATTGAAAGATAAGACAACCCGAAAGAACAAAGATGGTTCACGTAGAATTCGTTACAATTTTATCGGCATGGTGTCGGGTGTGACCAAGATAGATTTATGAGAGAAAAATGGTGTTTCCCAACTCTTATAAATCTATAAGGAAGTATGGGGGAGGTTCGTAAACATACCCCATCATTTTCTAGTACACATAAAAGGCATAGTATTGAGGGCAATCTTGATTAAGAGAGAAAAGGTGAGGATCCCTTACCTTAAATCCGGTGGTGTTCTCTACTTGTTATTAATGACCTGAATAAACAAATTATGATTATTAATTCATAAGTCCTGAACCTCTTCTATATGTAATTTATTTATTATAACCCTTTTTAGTTCATTAAATGGCTTTTTCATTAGTTATAATGGTCAATTTCATTGTTCGAGCTCATTTGTTTACAAGGCTTTAATGACCAGTTCACTTATATTCATATTTAGATTATATGCTAGATGAAAGTGGTCATACAGAAATGAAGTTATATTCTTTAGTTCATATCTAGTAGATTACATGGTTATAATTTTAATTATGCTACATAGAGTGAAGTCTAATTATTATATATATAACCTTAGTGATAACCTTGTTTGTTAATCACTGCATTTGATTACACAGAATGTGTTTTTCTTTATAACATAATTCCATTTGTACAAAAGGATTACAAAAACAAAAAATAGGATATATTACATATATAATAATCTGGTTCAACCATAACACAAATGGTTTTGTGACCAGAATTAAATATAACAGTAGAAATTGATAAACTGTTGTCCTTGAATTTGCTAAATTTGCACACCTCAAATGGTGCTTTAATTTCCTTCAAATAAAAGGGTGGGGAAAGGGGAGAAGAAAATGAAATTTACCACTAGCACGAAGAAATTTTATTACATGTATTCTACTGGATTTATCAATCTATTATGGTGAAGGGAGGTTGGGAAAGAAATTAAAAAGAAAATAACTTCAATGAAAAGAATAAATTTGAGAAGAGGATTTTACCTCTTGAGACTTCTTCCTTTGATAACCTCTTAAGGGGAGAGGTTTTGGTATTTTGTGGAGTATAAAAGCTTTTAGACGTGGGGGAGGAACTGGCGAAAATATTTGGGTAGAAATTAGAGAAGGCTTGGAGCTTGAGAGGAGTGGAGAGAAGAGGGAGTGAAGGGGGTTTTTATAGTGGACGAGGGGAGGGATTTTATTATATTATAATTATTAATTTATTATTTCATCCCAAGACAAGAAATAGTAAGTATTCCATGACCAAGAAGAGTAAATGATTCATGTGAATTCGTACCAAGTGGGCTTACATCATTTGAAGATCATCGATGACTCAATTAATCCATTATTTAGAATTTATTGTGAATTATCAGATTCTACTATTCATCAAAATTTCAAGTATTTCAGAAAAATCCCAAAAATTCACCCTAACCATTTTTCGACATGAAGAATCCAAAAATGAAGTCCATTTTTCAGAATAAAATTTATAAATATTATTATTTTAATATTTATTTAAAATAATAATTTATTATCAAAACCAGTTTTAAAATATTTATTAACTCATTCTAAACTATAGGTATATCATACTTATAGCATGAATATTAATTTTATACCACCATAGGTGAGGTTACTATTCATTAGGGTATGTCACTATTCATAAGGGTATGTTACTATTCATTAGGGTGGGTTACAATTCAACAAAAAATTATTTTCGTTTTATTAGACTCCAATAAACATCTTGAACACAACCGTGTATGTTAGATTTTCAAAATTCCAATCACATAAGTAACAACTTATGAATAAATGCCACTTATCACTTAGTAGTTAATTATTATGTGATTTTATGGCATATTTATTAGAAGAGAATTTCCATTAAAAACATTGGTTTGTTACATTCTTCCCCCCTTACGAAATTTCGCCACAGAATTTTCATTTTACATTCTAGGCCAAAAACAAATGTTGGTACTTTTCCTTCATTGATTCCTCCAGTTCCCATGTTGCTTCCTCAAACTTAGGGTTCCTCCATAGCACTTTGAAATGAAGGGTTTTCTTGTTACGTAGAACCTTATCTCTCCGATCCAGATTCTTTATTGGATGATCCTCATAGGAGAGATCATCTTCCAGCTGCACCACCACTGAGTTTAGTACATGTGAGGGATCGGGTATGTACTTCCTCAAGAGTGATATGTGAAAAACATCCTGAACTCGAGCCAGCTGAGCAAGTACTTCCATGAAGTTCTGAGCACCCTCTTTTGTCACATCAGGAATGTCATTAGGGCAATCATTATATTTCATATCACATTGGTTGTTGGAACATGTTCTTCAATTTCCAGCCATTATCTAAGAAAAAGAACGTATAATTAGAGGTCTTGAATACTTAGCTATTGTGCATAAAAAGAAACTTTGAACATAAATGTATGAACATATAAATAAGCAATATATCCCAACTTGTGATTCTTTATTTTTATATCTATGTTATCCTTGATCAATTTCTTAACTTATATTATTATGGGCTTCTTTTTTTTGTCCCTTAATAATGGTTTGTACTAATCTCGTGAATCTACCAAAGCATATCCCACGGGAGTGTCCTAACCAAGAGTGCAGCAAGGCCCGTTATTGTGCACCAGTTTCTGTTCGAGTCTTGCTTAAATCGGTGTTTTTGGTTTTTACCCCTACATACATTTGTTCTAGAGCCTCCTCTACCTGCTCATACCTAAACAGGGATGTATTTGCTTGATAAACCACTTACTCTATACTCACAAAAATTTAGGACTATTTTCTTATACTTAGTCTTATGCTTAAGGTTCTCTCTAAGGTTATCTATTCCTGATCTCCAATAATAACTAGACCATCCTCCGATACCAACTATAGCGACCCAAGCCTTTTACATAAAACATTTCTTGATTTTAAGCATAATTAATTATCAGAGTACAAGCCAAGGATCGTTAAGTATAGTGTCTTGGAAGACTACGTACATATAACATAAAACACGGGGAAACAAAACATATTTATTTAATCTCCATAAAGAGATTCTAACTTCCTTTGAGATCTTATATCTTTATAGGGTGCCCTGGGGAACACATGAACAAAGGGATGAGCTAAAAATGCCCAGTAAGGGAATGAACATAAGGATACATCACAAGCACATGAGTTAAGATGCATGACCTAATGATATCAAAGGGATGGAACTTATAAAATCATTTTAATATAATCATGGTATCATATAAACATATAATTATATAAATCTGGAAGAATCATAAATCATATCATTATTACGAGTCATGGCTAACTGCCAATCCGGTTTCCTATTTTAGTATGTGTCAAGGCTAACCATCAATCCCGTTTCAAATTGAAAATCATGAGACTTATCCTTACCAAATGAATTGGAGTGCTATCTAGGCACACCCATCTCATCATATTCATGAATATTCTTTCCACATAAATAATCATACATAATCAACCATACATCAACATTAGGGTACCCATGGAAAGAATTGGGTACCACAATCATGACATAAAACATATCCAATGGGCGTATTACGAAAGTGTCCATGAAAGGAAAAGATTAGAACATACATGGACATTCATAGGGTACAATATTCATATAACATGGTAAGTGTCATCAAATATGAGTGACAACCTATTAAAAATTTAATTTAGAAACATTAGCATTAAAAAAATTTTGTGCGGTTTTACGGAAAACATTCTTGATCTTTTCAAATCGAAAAGAGGACATTCTTGTATATAAAACCATAATTTAAACAAGAATTTTTTACTAATAAAAATACAGATTTTATAAATACAATGGTTTTTTAAAACATAGGATAGAGTGCACATGAAATTTGGGTGAAAAATTTGGGAAGTCCTCTTAAAACAGGTTTGATTATCGGAATGTACTAAGGAAGGGAATTTTTCTAAAATCATGTATATCAACGATAGAATGTGATGAAAGGGTCTTGATATAAGAATCTTTTAAAACAAACTTGAATGCATAAGATTCACATAAATAGATACGATGACACCTTTTTGAAAGAAAGATAAGGCAACACGAAAGAACAATGAAGGTTCATGTAGAATTCGTTATGATTTTATCGGCATGGTGTTGGGTGTGACCAAGAGGGATTGATGAGAGATAAATGGGGTTTCCCATCACTTATAAATCCTGAAGGAAGTACGGGGGAGGTTCTTAAACATACCCCATAATTTTATAGTACCCATAAAATGTCATAGTATAGAGGAAAATCTTGATTAAAAGAGAAAAGGATAGGATCCCTTACCTTAAATCTGGTAGTGTTCTCTACTTGTTATTAATGACCTGAATGAACAAATTAGGATTATTAATTCATAAGCACAGAACCACTTCTACATGTAATTTATTTATTATAACTATTTTTAGTTCTTTCAAATCCTTTTTGATTAGTTATATTGTTCGATTTCATTGTTCGAGCTCATTTGTTAACTTGGCTATAAAGATCGGTTCACTTATATTCATGTTTGGATTATGAGCTAGATGAAAGTGGTTGTCTAGAAATAAAGTTATATTATTTAGTTCATATCCATGAGATTACACGGTTTTAATTTTAATTAGGTTACTTATAGTGAAGTCTAATTATTATATATATAACCTTAGTGATAACCATTTTTGTTAATCAGTCGATTTGATTACAAAGAATATGTTTTTCTTTATCACAAAATTCCATTTGTACCAAAGGATTACAAAACCAAAATTATGATATATTACATATATAATAATATGGTTCAACCATAAAAAAAATGATTCCATGACCAGAATGAAAGATAACAATAGAAATTGATAAACCGTTGTCCTTGAATGTGCTAAATTAGCACATCTCAAACAGTGCTTTAATTTCATTCAAATAAACGGGTAGGGAAAGGGGAGAATGTAACACCCCAAGATTTCATAGTGTGTTATTTCTTCAAAATAATTCAATAACATGCACTACATGCAACACCGAGTTCAAGCGCACCCTGACTTAGCAAACAAGCCATTCAAAAGAGGTTATGAATAGTATTAACTAAATTTTAAACTTTATATAATCCATATAATTTTAGAATCCATATTATGAGTTTCTTAGACATAATGTAAGAACAAATTCATTTTCAGTATTCCACTTTTACCAAGTTTTAATAGTGAACCCTTGTTAAATACAATATTTCAAACTTTTTGACTAAATGGGGACATCAAAATTTTAAAATGAAACATCTCAAGCTTCCACGGTACGCTTCTCTTTTAATAATACAGTAGCGTGTGTTGTACACAACTTCGAGTTCTAACACACACCATAACCAAATCAAACTAGCCGTTATGAATAGTAATACCTACTTTTTGAAATTATATATATTTTATATTTCAAAATGGACTTTATTTTTGGATTCAGAATATCGAATTTAGCCTAAGGTGAAATTTTGGTACTTTTCGGATAACTTTTATATTTTGATGAATAGTGAAAATTACTAAATTTTAATTAAAAACAACTTTTTTATTCAAAATAATTAATAGTGATAAATTATGAATTTGAGTGGTTTTAAAGTATATTTTGAACATATTTTTACCATTTAATACAATGTTGGTCATTGGAAATAATTTTACAATTAAACCGGACATAAACAAATGTCAATCTTTTGATAGTTATTATCTCTTAAAAACACGCTTTTTGTTTTAATAATGGGAATTAATTTTAAATTAATTTCTGCCACTTATGTGTTTTGAATTTGGAAAAATGGATTCCATATTTTGAATCAGGATGTTCAAATTGTGTAAATAGGTAACTTTTATTTTTAGACATTTTGAATAATTACTTCGGTAAATATTTTATTTACCATGGTTAAGGGTAAATCCGGTAAATAAGGGTTAAAAATAATATTATAATAATAATAAATTACCCTAAAACGTGTCCTAGCCTTATTGGTTGATACAAGTTCGACCATATTCATCTTTGGGTCGATTTTGGGACCCCATGGAGCCACTTGTAGGTGATAGGGACACTTAATTTTAATTAAGTTAAAATAAGTACAAAAATGACATAAGCATATATCTTTTAAAACAACAATTTTTACATAGGGTTATATATGTTTTATTTTCGACTATAAATATTCATTAGAAGGATAAAAATATTTCCTACATAATGATATTTTATTTATAATTTTTAGACTTTAAATAATTTAATTTATTTATGACACAATGATGATGCAGTAATTACCATAATAGTGAAAAATTTAAATAATTGATATTAAAAAAACACAAATAAATATAATTTGAGACTTTTTATGAATTAAAATAATTTTCTAAGTTAATATGACATTTTAGGAATTATTTAATTAAATTTATTCGAAGTAATCATTCTGTTATGAGTTTCACAAAAATCAACTATTGAATAGTGTCAGAATTGACTTAAAAGATTTTTTAAAACAAATATTATATTATTAATTGATATTAAATTCCTAAGAATCTAAGGCTCGGCCAAGAGACTTATATCATGATAGGTGTATCATTAATGGACCACTTGGGGGTCTCATGGATGTATATAGTGTGTTTATTAACCATATAATATAAAAATACAAAGAGACATTGTAAAAGTGAAACTAATTAACTTAGAGTTAATAATTAAAGATATGGTTAATATAAGTACCCAAACCTGTCTAAATTCTATTGGTTGAGTGGTTTTAGACCCATCCCCACCTTTACCTTTGAAAAATCACTTTGGAGCCATTATAAATCGAATATGAATTTATTATAAATTAATATTTCTAGCTTTTCCAAAGATGCCCCTCACCCCTCTTATAAAAGAAAACTCCTCCTTATCATTTCTTCAAACCTTCAAAACCTTTTGGTTCGGACAACCCCTACCAAAATACTCTCTCAAAATCCCTCAATACAACCTATAGGCCTTAGTTTGATCAGAAAGCCAACCTAAGGATCCCTTTTGATCAAATCAAAAGGAAGAACCCGAAGAAGAGGTAATGATTTCACCACCATTTTTCAAGTTCCTTTATTCTTCCACTTCTTCTTCCTTTGTTGTTACAATTGTAAAATAATAAATCCAGTATCAAATATATACTGTGATGTTTTTATAAATATGGTAAAACTATATTCACTATTCTATCCATCCTTTGAATCACATGTCACCATACGTGCGTACGAACGGCTTACCGTCTCCACGTCATGGTGTAATTGTTATTCAATATATTATTATTTGAATGGGTATAATAATGATGTGTAACTCATGTAAATAATAAATATAAAATGTTAATTATTCTTTATATATGATATACCATCCATTTATATATTATTTTAATATCAAAAGAATGATATTGTCGCTCGTGCGTACGTACAAACTACCGTCTCCACGAACGCGATGAGATTCATTCTCCATCGTATCCATTCAAGTATAATTATAATTTGATGATTTAAAAATGATTTTTAAGGACATTATATCTCTCTGGATATGAATAATATACAACCTATCCATTACAAAACATGGCTTACGTAAGAAAACATATAAAAGAAAATGAGTAAGTTAACACCAGAAACAACGATAATACTAAGATATTATTAACAAATAAATGTTAAAAGATCATATATGATATTATATTAATGTATATGATTATTGTATAATTTAATAATAGTTATTTCACCATTATACGAGAGGTTAACCTACCCCATCCAAGGAAAAGTACAAGGTAAGGGTTATTTCACAATCTCTTCATTATCCGAGGTTGTTTATACGTAATTATCTACTGGGATTTCTTTATCATCCACATCCATGTTTCTTAGAAATGCACTTCAAAACATTTTTAATATTTACTAAGAATATGGGTTAAAGTCATTTATACCCTTATGTGTTTTTAAATGAATCTTTCCATAGTTTTCCAAACAAGGCACTTTTAACCTTTCGACAAATTTAAGGTAAGAATGTTTTTTTTAACTTATACGGCGGGTGCGGCTATTTACCGCCGTTATAAAATCGTCAAAGCTTCCCTTACAAGCTTATAAGAATATTTTCAAAGAAAAGGTTTTATTTTATAATTATTTGACTTTTAAATGATTTCAAAATGAATATTTTAAGAATTTTTGAAAGGTACTCTTTATCAAGATCATAATTTTAAATGTTTTAAAGATTTATCTTTCTAAATCTTTTAATTAATGTCTATGTTTTCAAAATGAATTTATGGATTTATTTAGATGGAAATGAATGTTTTGAAATGATTTTTCATTTCAAAAGTTTCAATGTGGTATGGGAAACTTTGATTCAAAAATCTATTTTAATTTACTTCTATTATAAATGTGTGACTTTTCAATGATTTCGAGAAAAGAGATATTACTCTCAAATTGTTTTGATTTCATCTATGTCAACATCCTTTGATGGATTTTAAGCTTATTTGAAGTTGATTTATTATGAAACAAAACTTTTGTATTGTATTAAAGGTTTTTTGATATGTTTTACTGTGGATGTGTTATTTTTATACCATTCATGGTTTATGGAGAATGTATTGAAATTTCGTATGCTAGTTTTAATACGAATGTTTATGTTATGTTTAAACCTTTTCATATGGGAATGCATTAGACATATTATGTGATGGGTGGAGCCCTCTATAGCTCCTCAATTCATCGGTAGGTCTCATGAGACAAACTAGTGTCTTGGCACAAGGGCTTGACAAAATCTTATTTATAGTCTTGGAACAAGGCCTTGGCTATGTGGTTATGATAGTCTGGCATTATGCATTCCATTATTATGAAAGTGGTTATTGATATTGCATTTGATTATTCGATTAGTAGAATATACATGTGAATAAGTAAATGGAATTATTTCATTTTATTTTTTCCATAATATGTTGAAGTTCAAGATTAAAAGGATTTTGTTTTAGTTATACATTGCCTTAAATGTTTATGCTTATTTATAAAAGTTTCTGCTGTATTGTTTTCCTTACTGAGTGTTTCAGCTCACCCCTTTTCAATGTTATATTTTTCCCAGGATTCCAAGAAGTATATTGTGATTGATATGAAGGGTTAAGACAAGGGAATAATGGAATTCATAAAGGATTATTTATGTTGTTTTGTATATTATGAAGTGTAATGTAACATTCATGTATGTGATCTATTTTTCCAAGACTACTAAACTTATCGGTCCTTCGGGACATGATTCCTTGTAATCATTCCAATGTATTAAAATAATGCACCGACTCTGGGTAACTGGGGTTGGGGTGTTACAGTTGGTATCAGAAGAAGTTTAGCAATAACCTTGGAAACTAGATTTAGATAAACTCTGATTAGAGCACATAGCCCTAAGATAGACTTTGAGGATTAGTATAGAATAACTTCCTAGAATTTTGGTATTTTAGAGATTTTGTGAGTTTTCCGATCAATACATCCCTGTCTGGATACGAGCTGGTAGAGGAGGCTCTGGCACAAATGTACCTAGGGCTAAAACCCGAAAACACCGCTTTGAGCTAGACTCGAATGGGAACTGGTTCACGACAACGGGCCTTGCTGCACTCTTGGTTACGACACTCCGGGGGGATATGATTAGGATAATTCTCATTTTTTTACCAACAATTATGAAGGTTTTATGAGTATATACTTCCTCAAAGGAGAAATTTTTATGATAATGGATTATATCCATAAAATATTTAATTTATGTTATGTTTCTTACAAGCTTGGGATTTGGTATTGTTATTCATAAACTAATCTAGTGTATGCCGTTGTTTAGAAATGGCGCCCAGTAGATGGAATGAGAACTCCAGCAATGCACATGATCCAAAGAGAAAGAAGGATCATATCTTTCATGGTCTTAAGCCATAATTTATAAGAGAAATAGTCTCCCATGTATTATCATCATATGAAGAAATAATATCATGTGATGATAAGATAAGTAAAGAGTTTACAAAGTCCTATGGATTTGAAGGGAAGAAAGAGAAGAAAAGGATTGAAGAGAGAAGAATGGATAACGGGAAGAGGGAAATGAATAATTTTTCCATATGTGATAATTGTGGGAAGAAACACCCTGGAACTTGCCTGAAAGGAATGAGAGTTTTTTATATGTGTTGAGGAAAAGGGAACAATGTACATGACTGCAAGGGTATGAAAATGGTTTCAAATGTACAATGCTTCATTTGCAAGGAGTTTGGACACTACGCGAACCTATATCCTAGTCATCATACTATGCTGCAAATGATGCTATTGGGTAATAATCAAGTTATGATACTACCACAGATGAAGAGGAATGATTATAGTTCTTATGTTGATTATTTCATTTGAGTGTTGTATCAAAAATGTACTTGTTATAATAATTATGGAGTATATAAGGATTGTACTGTAGTACTATTTCATTAAGGACTTGAGATTGTGTGGAACAAAGAAATGTTACTCAATAGCAGGGTTGATTTTTGGAAAATATATGGTTGAGAGAACGATAAACCATAATATAGTTCTGATACCGAGGTAGTGATTTTGGAATAATACATGATTGATTTGGATAAATTATATTGGATATTCTTGACTACCTTGAAACAAATTAATGATTTGTATATTCCATCATTGTTGGGTTTTAAAACATTTTTGGATTGAAGGTGTATATCTATTATTATTTAAAGAATAAGGGATCATGAATGTAATCAATAAGGATTTATGGTAATTCAGGATGTTGCAGTGTATTAAAAGAATACGTGATGATGGTGTTCACATGTTATTATGTGGGAAAAAGGATCTTTATTGTGTTTACCTTCATTATAAATTTTGGACTGATGTATTTTGGATAGTTCTAGTTTGGATTATTTTGGATTGTCATAAAACGACACCCCGGAGGTCGGGCGGCAACCTGTCGCGTTCGGCAAGGCAGCGAGACTTGAACCCACGACCGAAGGGCGACAAGGGTGTATCACCTACCTCTGACCCACGTGATGTCCGAGATTAAATAATGTAGTTTTTTTTAAAAGATCTTGTAAATGAATTATAAATTCGTTTTTTTGAACCCTATTCGAATAGGATAGATAGAATATTTTTTTACGTTCTATTATCTTTTAGAGTGAAATATGAGTTTGTGGTAGAAATTAGTTAAAGGATGGAACTCTACTTGTCAAGAATACATTTTTCTTCTTCTCTTATTCTATGTAGAAATTAATTCTTATTCTTTATTTTACGGAATCCTAAAACCAAAAATGTGTTATCCTAATACCCTATGTTTTGTTGAATCGATGGTATTTCAAATCATCATAGATTGATGAATTTAAGGACCTCAATTTTACAATTGTTTGTGATTGATGACCTCAATCACTACCTATAAATATTTAAGTTTTTCGTCCAATTATATGTCTCTAATTTCCACCAATGTTCTCCTAATTGAGATCATAATTTGGTGGTGACCCTTTCATTTCTCTTTTCCTCATATTAAGACTAAATTTTAGTAACCCAATTTTCGATGTAGGTTTTCCCCCAAAGATATTTTCTATTTTCAAACTTTTATTTTCGAAGAACAATTTCAAATTGCGAGGATGCAATTTATTAAAAAACGGGAGAATGTAACACCCCATGATTTCATAGTGTGTTATTTCTTCAAATTAATTCAATAACTTGCACTACATGCAACACCAAGATCAGGCGCACCAAGACTTACCATAAAAGCCGTTCAAAAGAGGTTATAAATAGTATTAACTAAATTTTAAACTTTATATGATCCTTATAATTTTTGAATCCATATTATGAGTTTCTTAGACATAATGTAAGAACAAATTCATTTTCAGTATTTCACTTTTAAGAACTTTTATGAGTGAACCCTTTTTAAATACAATATTTTAAACTTTTTGACTAAATGGGGACATCAAAAATTTAAAATGAAACATCCCATGCTTCCACGGTACGCTTCTCTTTGAATAATACAGTAGTGTCGGTTGTACACAACTTCGAGTTCTAACACACACCATAACAAAATCAAACTAGCCGTTATGAATAGTAATACCTACTTTTTGAAATTACATATATTTTATATTTCAAAATGGACATCATTTTTGGATTTGGAATATCAAATTTATCCTAAGGTGAAATTTTGGTACTTTTCAGATAATTATAATATTTTGATGAATAGTGAAAATTACTAAATTTTAATTAAAAACAACTTTTTTAATCCAAATAATTAATAGTGATAAATTATGAATTTTAGTTCTTTTAAAGTATATTTAGAATTTATTTTTACCATTTAATACAATTTTGGTCATTGGACATAATTTTACAGTTAAACCGGACATAACATGTGTCAATCATTTGATAGTTATTATCTCTTAAAAACACGCTTTTTGTTTTAACAACGGGAATTAATTTTAAATTAATTTCTGCCACTTTGGTGTTTTGAATTTGGAAAAATGGATTCCATATTTGGAATCAGGATGTTCAAATTTTGTAAATAGTTAAATTTTATTTTTAGACATTTTGAATAATTACTTTGGTAAATATTTTATTTACCATGGTTAAGGGTAAATCCGGTAAATAAGGGTTAAAAAATAATATTATAATAATACTAAATTACCCTAAAACGTGCCCTAGCCTTATTGGTTGATACATTTTAGACCATAGGCATATTTGGGTCGATTTTGGGACCCCATGTAGCCACTTGTAGGTGATAGGGGCACTTAATTTTAATTAAGTTAAAATAAGTACAAATATGACATAAGCATATATCTTTTAGAAAAACAATTTTTACATAGGGTTATATATGCTGTATTATCGACTATAAATATATTCATTAGAAAGATAAAAATATTTCCAACATAATGATATTTTATTTATAATTTTTAGACTTTAAATAATTTAATTTATTTATGACACACTGATGATGCAGTAATTACCATAATAGTGAAAAATTAAAATAATTGATATTATAAATACACAAATAAATATAATTTGAGACTTCATATGAATTACACTAATTTTATAAGTTAATATGACATTTTAGGAATGATTTAATTAAATTTTTTCTAAGTAATTATTCTGTTATGAGTTTCACAAAAATCAACTATTGAATAGTGTCAAAATTGACATAAAAGAGTTTTTTTAAAAAAATATTATATTATTAATTGATATTAAATTGATAAAAATCTAAGTATTGGCCAAGAGACTTATATCATGATAGGTGTATCATTAATGGACCACTTGGGGGTCTCTTGGATGTATATAGTAAGTTTATTAACCATATAATATAAAAATACAAAGAGACATTGTAAAAGTAAAACTAATTAACTTAGAGTTAATACTTAAAGATAAGGTTAATATAAGTACCCAAACCTGTATAAATTCTATTGGTTGAGTTGTTTTCGACCCATCCCAAACTTAACCTTTTAATAATCAACTTTGGAGCCATTAGAAACTGAATATGAATTTTTTATAAATTAATATTTCTATCTTTTACAAAGGTTCCCCTCACCCCTCTTATAATAGGGAACTCCTCCTCCTCATTTCTTCACACCTTCAAAGCCTTTTGGTTCTGCCAAACCCTACCCAAATACTCTCTAAACTTTCTCAATACAACCTAGAGGCCTTAGTTTGATCAGAAAGCCATCCTATGGAGCCCTTTTGGTCAAATCAAAAGGAAGAACCCGAAGAAGAGGTAATGATTTCACCACCCTTTTTCAAGTTCCTTTTTTCTTCCACTTCTTCTACCATTGTTGTTACCATTATAAAATAATAACTCCAGTATCATATATTTACTGTGATGAAATTATAAATATGGTACAACTATATTCACTATTCTATCTATCCTTTGAATCACATGTCACCATACGTGCGTACGTACGGCTTACCATCTCCACGTCGTGGTGTAATTGTTATTCAATATATTATTATTTGGATGGGTAAAATAGTGATGTGTAACTCATGTAAATAATAAATATAACATGTTAATTATTCTGTATATATGATATACCATCCATTTATATATTATTTTATTATCAAAATAATGATATTGTTGCTCGTGCGTACGTACGGACTACCGTCTCCACGAACCCGATGAGATTCATACTCCATCGTATCCATTCAAGTATAATTATCATTTGATGATTTAAAAATGATTTTTAAGGACTTAATATCACTCTGGATATGAATAATATACAACATATCCATTACAAACATAGCTTACGTAACAAAACATATAAAAGAAAACGAGTATGTTAACACCCGAAACAACGATAATATTAAGATATTATTAACAAATCAATGTTAAAAGATGATATATGATATCATATTAATGTATATGATTCTTTTATAATTTAATAACAATTATTTCACCATTATACAAGAGGTTAACCTACCCCTACCAAGGAAAAGTACAAGGTAAGGGTTATTTCACAATCTCTTCATTATCTGAGGTTGTTTATACGTAATTATCTACTGGAATTTCTTTATCACCCACATCCATGTTTCTTCGAAATGTATTTCAAAACATTTTTAATATTTACAAAGAATATGGGTTAAACACATTTATACACTTATGTGTTTTTAAAGGAATCTTTCCGTCGTTTTCCAAACAAGGCACTTTTAACCTTTCGACAAATTTAAGGTAAGAATGCTTTTTTTAACTTATACGGAGGGTGTGGCTATTTACCGCTGTTATAAAATCGTCAAAGCTTCCCTTAAAAGCTTATAAGAATATATTCAAAGTAAATGTTTTATTTTATAATTATGTGACTTTTAAATGATTTCAAAATGAATATTATTAGAATTTTTGAAAGGTACTCTTTATCAAGATCATAATTTTAAATGTTTTAAATATTTATCTTTCTAAATATTTTATTTAATGTCCA
Organism: Viscum album; assembly: GCA_963277665.1. Taxonomy (NCBI): domain Eukaryota; kingdom Viridiplantae; phylum Streptophyta; class Magnoliopsida; order Santalales; family Viscaceae; genus Viscum; species Viscum album. The sequence continues at coordinate 28,263,868 of OY728137.1, read as the reverse complement.
TTTTTTCAAAATGATTTTATGGATTTATTTATATGGAAATGATTGTTTTGAAATGATATTTCTTTTCAAAAGTTTCAATGTGGTATGGGACACTTTGATTCAAAAATCTCTTTTAAATTAATTCCTTTATAAATGTGTGACTTTTCAATGATTTCAAGAAAAGAGATATTTCTCTCAAATTGTTTTGATTTCATCTATGTCAACATCCCTTGATAGATTTTAAGCTTATTTGAGTTTGATTTATTATGAAGCAAAACTTTTGTATTGTATTAAAGGTTTTTTGATATGTTTTACTGTGGATGTGTTATTTTTATACCATTCATGGTTTATGGAGAAAGTATTGACATTTCATATGCTAGTTTTAATACGAATGTTTATGTTATGATTAAACCTTTTAATATGGGAATGCATTGGACTTATTATGTGACGGGTGGAGCCCGCTATAGCTCCTCGATGCATCGGTAGGTCTCATGAGACAAACTAGTGTTTTTGCACAAGGCCTTGAAAAAATATTATTTTTAGTCTTGGCACGAGGCCTTGGCTATGTGGTTATGATAGTCTAGCATTATGCATTCCATTATTATGAAAGCGGTTATTGATATTGCATGTGATTATTCAATTAGTAGAATATCCATATGAATAAGTAAATGGCATTATTTCATTTTATTTTTTCCATACTATGTTGAAGTTCATGTTTAAAAGGCTTTTTTTAGTTATACATTGCCTTAAATGTTTCTTCTTATTTATCAAAGTTTCCGCGGTATTGTTATCCTTACTGAGCCTTTTATCTCACCCCTTTTCTATTTTTTATTTATCAAGGTTTCCAAAAGAATATTGTGATTGATAAGAAGGGTTAAGACAAGGGAATAATGGCATTCATAAAGGATTATTTATGTTTTTTTGTATATTATGAAGTGTAATGTAACATTCATGTGTGTGATCTATTTTTCCAAGACTGCTAAACATATCGGTCCTTCGGGACTTGATTCTGTGTAATCATGCCCATGTATTAAAATAATTAACTGACTCTGGGTAACTAGGGTCGGGGCATTACAGTTGGTATCAGAGAAAGTTTAGCAATAACCTTGGAAACTATATTTAGATAAACTCTTATTAGAGCACATAGCCCTAAGATAGACTTTGAGGATTTGTATAGAAGAACTTCCTAGAATTTTGGTATTGTAGATATTTTGTGAGTTTTCCGAGCAATACATCCCTTTTTGGATACGAGCAGGTAGAGGCGGCTCTGGCACAGATGTACCTCGGGGTAAAACCCGAAAACACCGCTTTCAACTAGACTCGAACGGGAACTGGTTCATGACAACGGGCCTTGATTCACTCTTAGTTACGACACTCCCGGGGGATATGCTTAGGATAATTCTCATTTTTTTACAAACAATTATGAAGGGTTTATGAGTATATACTTCCTCAAAGGAGAAATTTATATGATTATGGATTATATCTATAAACTATTTAATTTATCTTATGTGTCTTACAAGTTTGGGATTAGGTATTGTTATTCACAAACTAATCTAGTGTATGCCATTTTTTTGAAATGGTGCCCAGTAAAAGGAATGAGAACTCCAGAAATGCACATGATCCAAAGAGAAAGAAGGATCATATCTTTCCTGGTCTTAAGCCAGATTTTATAAGAGAAATAGTCTCCCATATATTATCATCATATGAAGAAATAATATCATGTGTTGATAAGATAAGTAAAGAGTTTACGGAGTCCTGTGGATTTAAAGGGAAGCAAGAGAAGAAAAGGATTGAAGAGAGAAGGATGGATATTGGGAAGAGGGAAAAGAAGAATTTTCCCATATTTGATAATTGTGGGAAGAAACACCCTGTAACTTGCCTGAAAGGAATGAGAGTTTGTTATAAGTGTGGAGGAAAAGGAAAAAATGTATGTGACTGCAAAGGTAAGAACATGGTTTCAAATGTACAATGCTTCATTTTTAATGAGTTTCGACACTACGCGAACCTATGTCCCAGTCATCAGACTATGCCACAAATGATGCTATTGGGTAATAATCAAGTTATGATACTACCACAAATGAAGAGGAATGATTAGAGTTCTTATGTTGATTATGTCATTTGAGTGTTGTATCAACAATGTACTTGTTATAATAATTATGGAGTATATAAGGATTGTACTGCAGTACTATTTCATTAAGGATTTGAGATTGTGTGGAACAAAGAAAAGTGACTCAATAGCAGGATTAATTTATTGGAAAATATATGGTTGAGAGAATGATACACCATAATATAGTTCTGATACCGAGGTAGTGATTTTGGAATAATGCATGATTGATTTGGATAAATTATATTGGATATTCTTGAATACCTTGAAACTGATTAATGATTTGTATATTCCATCATTTTTGGGGATTAAAACATTTTTGGATTGAAGGAGTATATCTATTATTCTTTATGGAATAAGGGATCATGAATGTAATCAATAAGGTTTTATGTTAATTCAGGATGTTGCAGTGTTTTAAAAGAATATTTGATGATGGTGTTCACATGTTGTTATGCGGGAAAAAGGATCTCTATTGTGTTTACCTTCCTTATAACTTTCGTACTGATGTATTTTGGATAGTTATAGTTTGGATTATTTTGGATTGCCATAAAAGGACAACCAGGAGGTCGTGCGGCAACCCGTCACGTCCGGCAAGGCCGCGAGACTTGAACCCACAACCGAAGGGAGACAAGGGTATATCACCTACCAATGACCCACATGATGTCTGGGATTAAATAATGTAGTTTGTTTTAAATATCTAGTTGATGAATTATAAATTCGTTATTTTTAACCCTATTCGGATAGGATAAATAGAATATTTTTTTATGTTCTATTATCTTTTAGAGTGAAAGATGAGTTTGTGGTAGAAATTAGTTAAAGGATGGAACTCTCCTTGTCAAGAATATATTTTTCTTCTTCTCTTATTCTATGAAGAAATTAATTCTTATTCTTTATTTAAGGAATCCTAAAACCAAAAATGTGTTATCCTAATACCCTATGTTTTGTTGAATCGATGGCATTTAAAATCATCATAGATTGATGAATTTAAGGACCTCAATTTTACACTTGTTTTTGATTGATGATCTCAATCACTACCTATAAATATTTATGTTTTTCCTCCAATTATATGTCTGTAATTGCCACCAATTTTCTCCTAATCGAGATCATAATTTGGTGGAGACCCTTTCATTTCTCTTTTCCTCATATTAAGACTAAATTTTAGTAACCCAATTTCTGATGTGGGTTTTCCCACAAAGATATTTTCTATTTTCATCCATTCATTTTAGAAGAACAATTTCAAATTGCGAGGATGCAATTTATTGAAGGAGGGGAGAATGTAACACCCCAAGATTTTATAGTGTGTTATTTCTTCAAAATAATTCAATAACATGCACTACATGCAACACCGAGTTCAAGAGCACCATGAATTACCAAACAAGCCGTTCAAAAGAGTTTATGAATAGTATTAACTAAATTTTAAACTTTATATAATCCTTATAATTTTAGAATCCATATTATGAGTTTCTTAGAAATAATGTAAGAACAAATTCATTTTTAGTATTGCACTTTTAACAAATTTTAACAGTGAACCCTTTTTAAATACAATATTTTAAACTTTTTGACTAAATGGGTACATCAAAAATTTAAAATGAAACATCCCAAGCTACCACGGTACGCTTCTCTTTGAATAATACAGTAGCGTGTGTTGTACGCAATTTCGAGTTCTAACACACACCATAACCAAATCAAACTAGCCGTTATGAATAGTAAAATAAACTTTTTGGAATTATATATATTTTATATTTCAATGTGGACTTCATTTTTGGATTCAGAATATTGAATTTAGCCTAAGGTGAAATTTGGGTACTTTTCGGATAACTTTAATATTTTGATGAGTATTGAAAATTACTAAATTTTAATTAAAAACAACTTTTTTAATCAAAAAAATTAATAGTGATAAATTATGAATTTGAGTGGTTTTAAAGTATATTTAGAATATATTTTTACCATTTAATACAATGTTGGTCATTGGACATAATTTTACAATTAAACCAGACATAAACAAGTGTCAATATTTTGATAGTTATTATCTCTTAAAAACACGCTTTTTGTTTTAACAACGGGAATTAATTTTAAATTAATTTCTACCACTTATATGTTTTGAATTTAGAAAAATGGATTCCATATTTGGAATCAGGATGTTCAAATTTCGTAAATAGTTAACTTTTATTTTCAGACATTTTGAATAATTACTTTGGTAAATATTTTATTTACCATGGTTAAGGGTAAATCCGGTAAATAAGGTTTAACAAATCATATTATAATAATAATAAATTACCCTAAAACGTGTCCTAAACTTATTGGTTGATACATGTTCAACCATAGGCATATTTGGGTCGATTTTGGGAGCCCATAGAGCCACTTGTAGGTGATAGGGACACTTACTTTTAATTAAGTTAAAATAAGTACAAAAATGACATAAGCATATATCTTTTAGAAAAACAATTTTTACATAGGGTTATATATGTTCTATTTTAGAATATAAATATTCATTATAAGATAAAACGATTTCCTACATAATGATATTTTATATATAACTTTTAGACTTTAAATAATTTATTTTATTTTTAACACAATGATGATGCAGTAATTACCATAATAGTGAAAAATTAAAATAATTGATATTATAAATACACAAATAAATATAATTTGTGACTTTTTATGAATTAAACTAATTTTATATGTTAATATAACATTTTAGGAATGATTTAATTAAATTATTTAGAAGTAATCATACTGTTATGAGTTTCACAAAAATCAACTATTGAATAGTGTCAAAATTGACATAAAAGAGTTTTTAAAACAAATATTATATTATTAATTGATATTAACTTTATAAAAATATATGGTTCGGCAAAGAGACTTATATCATGATAGGTGTATCATTAATGAACCAGTTGGGGGTCTCTTAGATGTATATAGTATGTTTAATAACCATATAATATAAAAATACAAAGAGACATTGTAAAAGTGGAACTACTTAACTTAGAGTTAATACTTAAAGATAATGTTAATATAAGTACCCAAACCTGTCTAAATCCTATTGGATGAGTGGTTTTTGACCCATCCCCACCTTAACCTTTTAATAATCTACTTTGGATCCATTATAAACCGAATATGAATTTATTATAAATTAATATTTCTAGCTTTTCCAAAGGTGCCCCTCACCCCTCTTATAAAAGGTCACTCCTCCTTCTCATTTATTCACACCTTCAAAGCCTTTTGGATCAGACAAACCCCACCCAAATACTCTCTCAACTTCCCTCACTACAACCTAGAGGCCTAAGTTTTATCTAAAGCCATCCTATGGAGCCCTTTTGATCAAATCAAAAGGAAGAACCCGAAGAAGAGGTAATGATTTCACCACCCTTTTTAAAGTTCCTTTCTTCTTCCACTTCTTCTTCCTTTGTTGTTACCATTCTAAAATAATAAATCCAGTATCATATATATACTGTGATGTTATTATAAATATGGTACAACTATATTCACTATTCTATCCATCCTTTGAATTACATGTCACCATACGTGCGTACATACGGCTTACCGTCTTCACGTCGTGGTGTAATTGTTATTCAATATATTATTATTTGGATGGGTATAATAATGATGTGTAACTCATGTAAATAATAAATATAACATGTTAATTATCCTATATATATTATATAACATCCATTTATATATTATTTTAATATCAAAAGAATGATATTGTCGCTTGTGTGTACGTACGGACTACCGTCTCCACGAACGCGATGAGATTCATACTCCATCATACCCATTCAAGTATAATTATCATTTGATGATTTAAAAATTATGTTTAAGGACTTGATATCACTCTGGATATGAATAATATACAACCTATCCATTACAAACATGTCTGACGTAACAAAACATATAAAAGAAAACGAGTAAGTTTACACCCGAAACAACGATAATATTAAGATATTATTAACAAATCAATGTTAAAAGATCATATATGATATCATATTAATGTATATGATTCTTGTATAATTTAATAACAATTATTTCACCATTATACAGGAGGTTAACCTACCCCAACCAGGGAAAAGTACAAGGTAAGGGTTATTTCACAATCTCTTCATTATCCGAGGTTGTTTATACGTAATTATCTACTGGGATTTCTTTATCATCCACATCCATGTTTTTTCGAAGTGTATTTCAAATATTTTTTACTATTTACAAATAATATGGGTTAAACTCATTTATACCCTTATGTGTTTTTAAAAGAATCTTTCCTTCGTTTTCCAAAAAAGGCACTTTTAACCTTTCAAGAAATTTAAGGTAAGAATGTTTTTTAACTTATGCGGCAGGTGCCGCTATTTACCGCTGTTATAAAATCGTCAAAGCTTCCCTTACAAGCTTATAAGAATATTTTCAAAGTAAATGTTTTATTTTATAATTATTTGAATTTTAAATGATTTCTAAATAAATTTTTTAAGAATTTTTGAAAGGTACTCTTTATCAAGATCATAATTTTAAATGTTTTAATGATTTATCTTTATAAATCTTTTAATTAATGTCCATGTTTTCAAAATGATTTTAAGGATTTATTTATATGGAAATGAATGTTTTGAAATGATATTTCTTTTCAAAAGTTTCAATGTGGTATGAGACACTTTGATTAAAAAATCTCTTTTAAATTACTTCCTTTATAAATGTGTGACTTTTCAATGATTTCGAGAAAATAGATATTTCTCTCATATTGTATTGATTTCATCTATGTCAACATCCTTTGATTGATTTTAAGCTTATTTGATGTTGATTTATTATGAAACCAAACTTTTGTATTGTACTAAACGTTTTGTGATATGTTTTACTGTGGATGTGTTATTTTTATACCATTCATGGTTTATGGAGAAAGTATTGACATTTCGTATGCTGGTTTTAATACGAATGTTTATGTTAGGTTTAAATCTTTTCATATGGGAATGCATTGGACTTATTATGTGACAGGTGGATCCCGCTATAGCTCCTCGATGCATCAGTAGGTATCAAAAGACAAACTAGTGTCTTGGCATAAGGCCTTGATAAAATCTTATTTGTAGTCTTGGCACGAGGCCTTGGCTATGTGGTTATGATAGTCTGGAATTATGCATTCCATTATTATGAAAGTGGATATTGATATTGCATGTGATTATTCGATTAGTAGAATATCCATGTGAATAAGTAAATGAAATTATTTCATTTTATTTTTTCCATACTATGTTGAAGTTCATGTTTAAAAGGCTTTTGTTTTTGTTATACATTTCCTTAAATGTTTTTTCTTATTTATGAATGTTTCCGCTGTATTGTTATCCTTACTGAGCATTTGAGCTCACCCCTTTTCTATGTTTTATTTTTAATAGGATTCCAAGAAATATATTGTGATTGATATGAAGGGTTAAGACAATGGAATAATGGCATTCATAAAGGATTATTTATATTGTTTTGTATATTATGAAGTGTAATGTAACATTCATGTATGTGATCTATTATTCTAAGACTGCTAAACTTATCGGTCCTTCGGGACTTGATTCCTTGTAATCATTCCAATGTATTAAAATAACGCACAGACTTTGGGTAACTGGGGTCGGGGCATTGCAGTTGGTATCAAAGGTAGTTTAGCAATAACTTTGGAAACTAGATTTATATAAACTCTGATTAGATCACATATCCCTAAGATAGACTTTGAGGATTAGTATAGAAGAACTTCCTAGAATTTTGGTATTGTAGAGATTTTGTGAGTTTTCCGAGCAATACATCCCTGTCTGGAATCGTGCAGGTAGAGGCGGCTCTGGCACAGATGTACCTAGGGGTAAAACCCGAAAACACCGCTTTGAGCTAGACTCGAATGGGAACTGGTTCACGAAAACGGGCCTTGCTGCACTCTTGGTAACGACACTCCCGGGGGATATTCTTAGGATAATTCTAATTTTTTTACAAACCATTATGAAGGGTTTATGAGTATATACTTCCTCAAAGGAGAAATTTTTATGATTATGGATTATATCCATAAACTATTTAATTTATGTTATGTGTCTTACAAGTTTGGGATTAGGTATTGTTATTCCTAAACTAATCTAGTGCATGCCATTGTTTAGAAATGGCGCCCAGTAGAAGGAATGAGAACTCCAGAAATGCACATGATCCAAAGAGAAAGAAGGATCATATCTTTCATGGTCTTAAGCCAGAATTTATAAGAGAAATAGTCTCCCATGTATTATCATCATATGAAGAAATAATATCATGTGTTGATAAGATAAGTAAAGAGTTTACGGAGTCCTATGGATTTTAAGGGAAGCAAGAGAAGAAAAGGATTGAAGAGAGAAGGATGGATAATGGGAAGAGGGAAAAGAAGAATTTTCCCATATGTGATAATTGTGGGAAGAAACACCCCGAAACTTGCCTGAAAGGAATGAGAGTTTGTTATAAGTGTGGAGGAAAAGGGAACAATGTATGTGACTACAAGGGTAAGAAAATGGTTTCAAATGTACAATTCTTCATTTGCAAGGAGTTTGGACACTACGCGAACCTTTGTCCCAGTCATCAGACTATGCCACAAATGATGCTATTGGGTAATAATCAAGTTATGATACTACCACAGATGAAGAGGAATGATTAGAGTTCTTATGTTGATTATGTCATTTGAGTGTTGTATCAAAAATGTACTTGTTATAATAATTATGGAGTATATAAGGATTGTACTACAGTAGTATTTCATTAAGGACTTGAGATTCTGTTGAACAAAGAAAAGTGACTCAATAGTAGGATAAATTTTTGGAAAATACATGGTTGAGAGAATGATAAACCATAATATAGTTCTGATACCGAGGTAGTGATTTTGGAATAATACATGATTGATTTGGATAAATTATATTGGATATTCTTGACTACCTTGAAACTGATTAATGATTTGTATATTCCATCATTGATGGGGTTTAAAAAGTTTTTGGATGGAAGGAGTATATCTATTATTCCTGAAGGAATAAGGGATCATGAATGTAATCAATAAGGTTTTATGGTAATTCAGGACGTTGTAGTGTTTTAAAAGAATACGTGATGATGTTGTTCACATGTTCTTAAGCGGGAAAAATGATCTTTATTGTGTTTACCTTCCTTATAAATTTTGGACTGATGTATCTTGGATAGTTCTAGTTTGGATTATTTTGGATTGCCATAAAAGGACAACCCGGATGTGGGGCGGCAACCCGTCGCGTCCGGCAAGGCTGTGAGAATTAAACCCACAGCAGAAGGGCGACAAGGGTGTATCGCCTACCACTAACCCACGTGATTTCCAGGATTAAATAATGTAGTTTTTTTAAAAGATCTGGTAGATGAATTATAAATTCATTTTTTAACCCTATTTGAATTGGATAAATAGAATATTTTTTTTACGTTCTATTATCTTTTAGAGTGAAAGATGAGTTTGTGGTAGAAATTAGTTAAAGTATGGAACTCTACTTGTCAAGAATATATTTTCCTCATATTAAGACTAAATTTTAGTAACCCAATTTCCGATGTGGGTTTTCCCACAAAGATATTTTTTATTTTCAACATTTTATTTTCGAAGAACAATTTCAAATTGCGAGGACGCAATTTATTGAAGGAGGGGAGAAACTAACACCCCAAGATTTAATAGTGTGTTATTTCTTCAAAATAATTCAATAAATTGCACTACATGCAACACCGAGTTCATGCGCACCATGAATTACCAAAAAAGTCGTTCAAAAGAGGTTATGAATAGTATTAACTAAATTTTAAACTTTATATAATCCTTATAATTTTAGAATCCATATTATGAGTTTCTTAGACATAATGTGAGAACAAATTCATTTTTAGTATTTCACTTTTACCAACTTTTAACAATGAACCCTTTTTAAATACAATATTTTAAACTTTTTGACTAAATGGGGACATCAAAAATATAAAATGAAACATCCCAAGCTTCCACGGTACGCTTCTCTTTGAATAATACAGTAGCGTGTGTTGTACGCAACTTTGAGTTCTAACACACACCATAACCAAATCAAACAAGCCGCTATGAATAGTAATACCTAATTTTTGAAATTATATATATTTTATATTTCAAAATGAACTTCATTTTTGGATTCGGAATATCAAATTTAGCCTAAGGTGAAATTTTGGTACTTTTCGGATAACTTTAATACTTTGATCAATAGTGAAAATTACTAAATTTTAATTAAAAACAACTTTTTTAATAAAAATAATTAATAGTGATAAATTATGAATTTGAGTGGTTTTAAAGTATATTTAGAATATATTTTTACCATTCTATACAATGTTGGTCATCGGACATAATTTTAGAATTAAACCGGATATAAACAAGTGGCAATCTTTTGATAGTTATTATCTCTTAAAAACACGCTTTTTGTTTTAACAACTGGAATTAATTTTAAATTAATTTCTGCCACTTCTGTGTTTTGAATTTGGAAAAATGGATTCCATATTTCGAATCACGATTTTCAAATTTTGTAAATAGGTAACTTTTATTTTTTGAGATTTTGAACAATTACTTTGGTAAATATTTTATTTACCATGGTTAAGGGTAAATCCGGTAAATAAGGGTTAAAAAATAATATTATAGTAATAATAAATTACCCTAAAACGTGTCCTAGACTTATTGGTTGATACATGTTCGACCATAGGCATCGTTGGGACGATTTTGGGACCCCATGGAGCCACTTGTAGGTGATAGGGACACTTAATTTTAATTAAGTTAAAATAATTACAAAAATGACATAAGCATATATATTTTAGTAAAACAATTTTTACATAGGGTTATATATGTTATATTTTCGACTATAAATATTAATTATAAAGATAAAAAGATTTCCTACATAATTATATTTTATTTATAATTTTTAGACTTTATATAATTTAATTTATTTATGACATAATGATGATGCAGTAATAACCATTATAGTGAAAAATTAAAATAATGGATATTATAAAAACACTAATAAATATAATTTGAGACTTTTTATGAATTAAACTAATTTTATAAGTTAATATGACATGTTAGGAATGATTTAATTAAATGTTTTCGAAGTAATCATTCTGTTATGAGTATCACAAAAATCAACTATTGAATAGTGTCAAAATTCACATAAAAGAGTTTTTAAAAAAAATATTATATTATTAATTGATATTAAATTCATAAAAATCTATGGTTCGGCCAAGAGAATTATATCATGATAGGTGTATCATTAATGGACCACTTGGGGGTATCTTAAATGTATATAATATGTTTATTAACAATATAATATAAAAATACAAAGAGACATTGTAAAAGTGAAACTAATTAACTTAGAGTTAATACTTAAAGATAAGGTTAATATAAGTACCCAAACCTGTCTAAATTCTATTGGTTGAGTGTTTTTCGACCCATAACCACCTTAAACTTTGAATAATCAACTTTTGAGCCATTAGAAACCGAATATGAATTTATTATAAATTAATATTTCTAGCTTTTCCAAAGGTGCCACTCACCCCTCTTATAAAAGGGGACACGTCTTTATCATTTATTCACACTTTAAAAGTCTTTTGGTTCGGAAAAACCCTGCCCTAATACTCTCTCAACTTCCCTCACTAGATCCTAGAGGTCTTAGATTGATCAGAAATCCAACCTAAAGAGCCCTTTTGATCAAATCAAAAGGAAGAACCCGAAGAAGAGGTAATGATTTCACCACCCTTTTTCAAGTTCCTTTCTTCTTCCACTTCTTTTTCCTTTGTTGTTACCATTATAAAATAATAACTCCAGTATCATATATATAATGTTATGTTATTATAAATATGGTACAACTATATTCACTATTCTATCCATCCTTTGAATCACATGTCACCATACGTGCGTACGTACGGCTTACCATCTCCTCGTCGTGGTGTAATTGTTATTCAATATATTATTATTTCTATGGGTATAATAATTATGTGTAACTCATGTAAATAATAAATATAACATGTTAATTATTCTGTATATATGATATAACATCCATATATATATATTATTTTAATATCAAAATAATGATATTGTTGCTCGTGCATACGTACGGACTACCGTCTCCACGAACGCGATGAGATTCATTCTTCATCGTATCCATTCAAGTATAATTATCATTTTATGATTTAAAAATGATTTTTAAGGACTTGATATCACTCTGGATATGAGTAATATAAAACCTATCCATTACAAACATGTCTTACGTAACAAAACATATAAAAGAAAACGAGTAAGTTAACACCCGAAACAACGATAATACTAAGATATTATTAACAAATCAATGTTAAATGATCATATATGATATCATATTAATGTATATGATTCTTGTATAATTTAATAACAATTATTTCACCATTATACAGGATTTTAACCTACCCCAACCAAGGAAAATTCCAAGGTAAGGGTTATTTCACATTCTCTTCATTATCCGAGATTGTTTATAAGTAATTATCTACTGGGATTTCATTATCATCCACATCCATGTTTCTTCGAAATGTATTTATAAACATTTTTTCTATTTACAAAGAATATGGGTTAAACTAATTTATACACTTATGTGTTTTTAAAGGAATATTTCCATTGTTTTCCAAACAAGGCACTTTTAACCTTTTGACAAATTTAAGGTAAGAATGTTTTTTTAACTTATACGGCGGGTGCGACTATTTACCGCCGTTATAAAATCGTCAAAGACTCCCTTACAAACTTATAAGAATATTTTCAAAGTAAATGTTTTATTTTATATTTATGTGACTTTTAAATGATTTCAAAATGAATATTTTAAGAATTTTTGAAAGGTACTCTTTATCAAGATCATAATTTTAAATGTTTTAAATATTTATCTTTCTAAATATTTTATTTAATGTCCATGTTTTCAAAATGATTTTAAGGATTTATTTATATGGACATGAATGTTTTGAAATGATATTTCTTTTCAAAAGTTTCAATGTGTTATGGGACACTTTGATTCAAAAATCTCTTTTAAATTACTTCCTTTATAAATGTGTGACTTTTCAATGATTTCGAGAAAAGAGATATTTCCGTCAAATTGTTTTGATTTCATCTATGTCAACATCCGTTGATGGATTTTAATCTTATTTGAAGTTGATTTATTAAGAAAAAAAACTTTTGTATTGTATTAAAGGTTTTGTGATATGTTTTACTGTGGATGTGTTATTTTTATACCATTCATGGTTTATGGAGAAAGTATTGACATTTCGTATGCTAGTTTTAATACGAATGTTTATGTTATGTTTAAACCTTTTCATATGGGAATGCATTGTACTTATTATGTGATGGGTGGAGCCCTCTATAGCTCCTCGATGCATCAGTAGGTCTCGTGAGACAAACTAGTGTCTTGGCACAAGGCCTTTACAAAATCTTATTTTTAGTCTTGGCATGAGGCCTTGTCTATTTGGTTATGATAGTCTGGCATTATGCATTCCATTATTATGAAAGTGGTTATTGAAATTTTATGTGATTATTCGATTAGTAGAATATCCATGTGAATAAGTAAATGGAATTATTTCATTTTATTTTTTCTATACTATGTTGAAGTTCAAGTTTAAAAGGCTTTTGTTTTAGTTATACATTGCCTTAAATGTTTATGCTTATTTATGAATGTTTCCGCTGTATTGTTATCCTTAGTGAGCATTTGAGCTCACCCCTTTTCTATGTTTTATTTTTCCCATGATTCCAAGAAGTATATTATGATTGATAAGAAGGGTTAAGACAAGGGAATAATGGAATTCATAAAGGATTATTTATGTTGATTTGTATATTATGAAGTGTAATGTAACATTCATGTATGTGATCAATTTTTCTAAGACTGCTAAACTTATCGGTCCTTCGGGACTTGATTCCTTGTAATCATGTCAATGTATTAAAATAATGCACCGACTCTGGGTAACTGGGGGAAGGGCATTACAGAGAAGATAATGAAATTTACCACTAGCATGAAGAAATTCCAGTACATGTATGATAATGGATTTATCATACTATTATGGTGAAGGGAGGTGAGGAAAGAAATTAAAAAAGAAAAGAACTTAAAAACAAGAAGAAATTTGAGAAGGGGATTTTACCTCTTGAGACTTCTTCTTTTGAGAACCTCTTAAGGGGATAGGTTTTGGTATTTTGAAAAGGGTGAATGCTTTTGGACGCGGGGGAGGACCTTGGGGAGGTATTTGGGTAGAAATTAGAGAAGGCTTGGAGCTTTAGAGGATTGGAGAGAAGAGGGAGTGAAGGGGGTGTTTTATAGTGGAGGAGAGAAGGGATTTCATGATATTATAATCAATAATTTATTATTTCTTCCCAAGACAAGGAATAGTAAGTATTCCAGGACCAAGAATAGTAAATGAGTCATGTGAATTATAACCACGTGGGATTAAATCAGCAGAACATCATCAATGACTCAATTAATCCATTATTTAGCATTTATTGTGAATTATCGGATTATACTATTCATCAAATTTTCATGTATTTCAGAAAAATCCCAAAAATTCACCCTATCCAATTTTTGAGGTTTAGAATCCAAAAATGAAGTCCATTTTTCGAAAATAATTTTCTAAATATGATTATTTTAATATTAAATTAAAATAATAATTTATTATCAAAACTAGTTTTAAAACATTTATTAAATCACTCTATACTATAGGTATATCGTACATCCTACATTAATATTATTTTTATACCACCATAGGTGAGGTTACATTTTATTAGGGTATATCACTATTCATAAGGGTATGTTACTATTCATTAGGGTAGGTAACTATTCCCCAAAAAATTATTTTTGTTTTATTAGACTCCAAAAAAACATCTTGAACACAACCGTTTATGTCCGATTTTCAAAATTACAAACACAGAAGTGACAACTTATGTTTAAAGGTCACTTATCACTTAGTATTTCATTATTATGTGATTTTATGGAATATTTATAGGAAGAAAATTTTCATTAAAAACATTGAGTCGTTACATAAAATTTTATCCTCATCATGCATGGTGCGTCGATTACTGACAATTGAAGGTCCAAATCATGTGTTTGAGGGATGTACACTCGGTAAGCAGCAATGCAACTCGTTCCCAGGTGGATTTTCTAGAAGGGAAAATGAACCACTTCATTGGGTTCACACTGAAATCTTTAGAATACTGGAAACACCGTCACACGGAGTTAAAAGGTATTTTATTACCCACATTGAAGATTTCAGCATAAATTTGTGGGTGTATTGCATCAAAGAAAAATTCTTAGCATTCACTGTCTTTAAAACATTCAAAGCCCGTGTTGAAACTGAAAGAGGCCACAAAATCAAAGTACTCAGGTCAGACAAAGGTAGAGAATGGACCTCAAATGCATTTCATGATTCTTGAAGGGAACATGGCATCCAACAGTAATACACAACAACCTACACACCACAGAATAATGGCATTGTAGAAAGGAAGAACCCCACTATCCTCGACATGACAAGGACTATGCTGAAGCGGAAAGGGCGACCAAAGAGTTTTTTCGCAGAGGCAATGGCATGTACTCCCTACTTGCTCAATCGATGTACAACAAAGAGAGTCAGAATCTTTATACCACAACAGGCATGGAGTGGCCTCAAAATGAGGGTGGTGCACCTCATAGTATTCAAGTGTTTTGCCTATGCTCATGTTCCAGAAGATAGAAGAAGGAAACTTGATAATTGTGTTGAAAAGATCATCTTTATCGACTATTGTGAAGCCTCTAAAGCCTACAATCTCTACAATCCACTAACCAATAAATTAGTGCTATGTATAGATGTGGTATTTAATGAGGAAGATGCATGGAAATGGAATGATGAAGAATCAAATAATGTTTCCTCCAATTTAGACAGAAAATCTAGAGGAAGGACATGATCATCAGGATCAAACACCCAAAACACATTCTTCTAGAACATCATTAGTTAGATGAAGTGCTGGAGTGCACTTCAACACACCTAAAATAACTCCATCAAATCAAAATCTCTCGATCTCATTTTCACCCATGTCTCTAATGAAGATGAAAATTTTGAGTACCATTTATGCGCAGACCAAAGAGGTAAATCATTTTTTCATTTATGCGATCATGAGCCTCTGACATTTTAGGAAGATATAAGGGAAGGATGTTGGAGAATGGATATGGAAGAAAAAACTCATTCCATAGAGAGAAATGACACACGGGAGCTGACTACACCACCAAAAATCTAGAAGAGCATTAGCATCAAATGGGGGTACTCTATCAAGAGAAATGATAATGGAAAGATCGATCGACACAAGGAAAGGATCACTATAAAGGGGAACAAATATAAGTACGAGGTAGACTATAAATAATTATTCAATCTTTTTTCATGCCTTGACATTGTAAGGATGATTATATCCCTTTCTGTCCATAACAGTTGGATGATCTACCAACTAGATGTAAAGAATTCATTCATGAATGAAATTATGGAAGAAGAGGTCTATGTAGACTAGCCAAAAGGATTTGTTATGTAAGGGGAGGAAGAAAAAGTGTATCGACTGAAGAAAGCTCTTTATGGGTTGAAGCAGGCTCCTTATGCTTTTAATGCACGCATCGATAGCTATCTTTAAGAGAACGACTTCACATAATTTCCATATGAGCTCGAAATTTACATCAAGAAGAATGATTGAGGGGACATTCTTATCGTATTCTTGTATGTTGATGATTTTCTATTTACAGGTAATAGTCAACCGATGATCGATGATTTCAAGGAGGCCATATTAAAGGATTTTGAGATGATCAATCGAGGTCTTATGTCCTTATTTCTGGGAATAGAGGTAAAGCAACAACCTGTAGTTATCTATATATCTCAGAAGAGGTATACCAGGGAGTTTCTTGAAAGTTTAAAAGATGGCAATTGCAATATTGCAAACATACCTATAGCAACAATCTTGAAACCAAAAAATGATGGATAAGGAAGAATCATTGACTCGATATTGTTCAAGATTCTGATTGGAAGCCGGAGGTATCTCAAAATCACAAGGCCTGATATTGTACATAGTGTTGGGCTTCTAAGTAGGTATATAGAGGCACTGAAAGAGTCACACTAGACAGCAACAAAACATATTCTCTTGTACGTTAAAGGAACGGTGGATATTGGTCTCTTTTATCCGTAAAATGTAGAAGCGATTTTGTATGGATACTCAGATAGTGATTGGGGAGGGGACCAAGATTCATGGAACAGCACTACTGGATATGTATTTTTTCATGGATCTACTACTTTCATGTGGAATTCAAGGACGAAAAATGTGGTTTCCCAATATAAATGTGATGCAGGGAACGTGGCATCATACTCTACTGATTTTGAGGGAATTTGGTTGAGAAATTTACTGAAAGAGATGAAGCATCCATAGGATGGATCCATAATGATATATCTGGATAACAAGTTGGCTATTGAACAATCCAAAAATCTGGTGTAGCATGGGAGAAGAAAACACATTGATACTCATTTTTATTTTCTGAGGGAACATGTGAAACATAAAACGATAAAATTAGAATATTGTTATACCATCGAATAGGTGGATCATATTTTCACAAAGGCACTACCAACAGATTCATTAAAATGACTAAGAAAGATGCTCGGGATGAAGCCGATTTTGGTTTGAAGGGGAGTGTTGGAAATAAAAACATTAAATGGAGTCCGTTGGTTTTCCCAAGCAGCCCGTCACTTTATCGTGTGCATCCTTTTCCCCATGTGGCCTATCTTCTCCCCATACACCCATTCAATTATCATACATGTCATTTAATATTGCTTTATTGTTTTTTGTTTGATCCATTAATGCTATGGGATTTTCTGAACTCTTTTCTTTTCTTTAGGAAGAGCATATATATATGGGCAATTGTAATCCTAATATGTCACACAATATAGTGGGAATTATATTTCTAGAAAGCCTTGGTGTTTATTGAACCATTTTTTCCTCAATTTTCCCTCGCTTGTATTGCCAACATCTACTTGGCTTCCAATAGAAGGAGGGTCACCTCATCCTCAGCCCTCCGCTTCACTCAATGGGGGAAATGTCTTGTTTTTTGACACCAGCTTGCAGTGATGGCGGCGACTCCAACACGACAGTGCCGGGAGGTGGCGACTCGACCTAGAATTGAGTTTAAATTTGGTGGTGGACGAACTTTTGCATCACGAGCTCCACCATCGAACCTGGTGGCATCCCATTCTCCAGTGATAACATATCATGCGACAATGCCTCTTCCTCTACAAATAGTGAGCCTATAGAAACAACAATGGAGGGACCAACTATGAAAATGGGAAGAGTCAGATGGCTGCTTGGTTTCATTCGATGGGGTCCAGTGGTGTCGAGATGGAATCAGATCCAGCGGTGGAAGGAGACTTTTGTGGATAGTTTCAAATCTTAGGTAACAAATTTTTTGATTCTGCGTGTTCGATTTATTTGTGATATATTTATAGTGGTAAAATAGAAATAGTGTGTTTTAGCGCTGTCGGTGAGAAGGAAGTGTGTCGTGGAAGGAATGAGTTTCCACTAGCGGATACACAAAAAGGAATGGTGGCTCAACTCAAAGATGCCACAAATTGCACAAAGGATGTGCCTATAATTTTTTCAATGGTGACTCGGCTGATGGTGTCAACAGTTTACCTACAAAATTGAAAAATGTAACTATAAAAAATAAGAAAATGAGAAACAAAAATTTAAAAAATAATCAAAATGATTTATTAAAACAAAAACATAATAATAAATATTAGAAATTTGACTAGAATTAGAAAAAAAATGAAGATTAATTAAATATGTTTGAAATTAATTTTATAAATTCAATGTAAATATTCAAAATAAAGAATAATTCACATTAAATATTATAATTGATAAATTAGAATTAAAATAAATGATAAACAAAATTAAAAGATTAAAAGTTAAAAAAATATTAAGTTATTTAAGGGTAAAATATAATGATTAATAAATTAATAAAAATAAACAATCATAAAATTATTATGACATGCAGAAAACAAAAATAAAGAACTATAAATGTATGAAAGAGAAAAATAAATTAAATCTACAAAAATTAATTATAAATATATAATAATTAAAAAATTTAATTATAAAATCATAAATGTCGAATTATTTAGCAAATAGTGAAAAAATAATTAAATTAAATATTAAAAACATAATAAAAATATGTGGAAAATCTACCGATTGTATGGACACATTTGAAAAAATTCTCATAATCCATGAATGAGAAATAGTTAATTCTATTTGCTACCACTCATGTGTGAGTGGGATGGAATGTCCATCAATTACATGTATAAATGAAAAAATCATGGTTTAGATGTGTTACCTCATGTTGGTTGGGTTATGTGCATGATGTGACAGGTTATTGGATGGTTGAGGTGGAATTTCAATGCTATTGAGGTAGATTTTATTATATTTTGTTCTATGTTATAATGCGTAATTTTATTTTTAGATGTGGTATTAGAAGGAGTTATTTCATTGTAATTTGTTTTGGTATTATTTTGACTAGATCGGAACATGATTCAGATCATAGGTACAATAGTGCACGATTGAGAGTATAATGACATTTTTGGTTGGTCGAGGACCCAAAGAATGAATCTCATTGAAATACATGTTCAGAATTTGATAGGGGTATCGGTAGATCATGGGATGCCTTTGGGTATTTAGTGTTATTCATTGGATAAATGAGACAAAGCATGAGTGAGTGTACAAGAGGTTTCACATATTTTTAAAGAGATGTTTTATGAATAGTTTTTCATTATGTAATTCAGTGTGCTACCATGGAGAGATCCATTGAGTGGGTCATTGGAACACTGGAATTTTGTTTCCATTGTAATTTCTAATTTTGAAAATCATTTTGGATATCGAGCATCGGACATGAGATGAATATTATTATGGTGATCACTATAAGATGGATGATGAGGGTGTTGATTCCACTATCGTGTCCTATGATATATGGGTGCTGGTAAACTCTCTCTCAACGTGTCAATGGTGTTGATGAGTGATGTATTAGTTATTTATGAAAATATTGATAGGGTTTTTGGAATTTTTTAGTAGAATCACGTTTATAATAATATGGAATAATGAGGTGAGATGATCATGAATTATATAATGGGAAAGTTTTGGATTTATGATTAAAAGATTAATGAGACGTATAGAAGAAGATATATTTTATAGTGCGATATTTTAATATCATATGTAAAGATGGGTTATGAAATTCAATATAGATATAATGTTTTTATTTGGTTGTGGGTTATTTTTGATAACTGATTTATGAATTTTAATCAAAATGTTTGATATCACTAAATGATGATTTGGGTTGTGGTTTGTTGTTTGGTGAATGCCTGGGGAATTCACTCTAGTGGTGGATTTATGATTAGGAGGACATAATATTGAATTCTTGTAGTAATATACTATTAACAAGTCCATGAGTCATTGAAAATGATAATTTTTATGGGCTGGATTCATGTTGTGAATGGGGTAGGTCAGAGAAAGTGCCCCTAAATTAGGAATCATGAACCATTGTTTACTCTGTGAAAGTATGATGGGTTATTTTTTGGATTTAATAATGTCCATGATTTTAATGGTATGACCTCTAATATTTCATGAGAACAAGGGGTTGGGAAGTAAAAATTTTCCCTAGTAATCCTCCTGCTCTGGATATCATGGTTTCACAGTGATTTGAGGTGATTTGGGTGTTTTTTTGCAATAATTTAGGTGATATTTATCAATTTTCTTCCACCATTAATCATTTCATACTGTTCTCATTTTTTTTATTTTCATTGGTTAGGGTTTTGGCATTGTTTCCACTACATCATTTTGGAGTCAACCATTTTTAGGGGGAATTCATACATCCTTATAAGATGATATCCTAGGAAGATGTATGCACAAAGATGCACACTGTTTCTATTGAGGAATATTACTATTTTGATTTTCTCTCATTTTGGATTGAATTAATTTAATTTCGGGATGGGATTAGTTTTTTTTGGAATCTTTCCCTAGAGAGTTTATAGAGTGTGTTTTGGACCTCCAACATGTGTTAGATTCAACAATTGAGTGGCAGGAGAACCTGTTGAGTTTTTAATCATTATTCCTATCTTAAAAAAATTAAATTAATAATGAGTGGTTTAAATAAATTTACTAATTAATTATATTTTGTTTTAAATTTATTATTAGTTTCTATTTTTATTTTATTCTATGTCATATAAATGATAGCTCATGGTTTACTGAACTTGAACAATTTCACATGATGGTATTCAGATGGGTGTCAAGGGAAATAACTCTATTTTAAGGTACATGGCCCTTATGAATTTCCTATGGTATCATTTAATTCATATATTTCATGTGATATATAGTCATTCAACACATGCAAATTAACCTATTAAAATTTGAAATTCCTAAACCATTCTAGAGATGTATCATTTTCATATTCAGGTATCAGTTTACCCTTATTTGGATTATACCATAGTAGGGTTTTTCATTGGAGTTGTTTCGGGTGAATTTAGTTAAATTTTGAAGGCCATGGTGATTTTTATAGTTTAAAAACTACTAAGAAAAGTTCTATAGTTTTCTCCAAGAACTTTCATGCTTCATTTTAGAGCCACATGAGGAGGTTCATAATTTAAATAAACTATATAGCCACCCTCTACAAACCTTGAAAGATGAGATAATGGGGGACTATATTTTTGGTGCAATCTTTGTCAAACCATGTTTCATTTAGGAGAAATTGTGCACTACTTGAGTAGTGATGCACGGTGAAAGAATATGGTTTGGTGAACCATGCACCTCTGCCTAGGAAATCTTGAGCCTGGAAATTAAACCATATAATTTTTTTTTGAAAAATCTACTGAACCCCACAATTTTTAGTCCCATTTTCATCCACTGGACCTATTCCAAATTCCCATGATTTTGGAGGCTCTAGAGAGGAATACAATGCTCATTAAACCTCTATCTTGGAGAGTTGAATATCCATTTGAAGGAATCAAATCCTCTCGGGTATGTCATATCTTCACCATTTGGGTTCCTCTTTCTACCATCATTATATACCATTGGAGAGGGATGATTTTTTCTTTAGTTGTTGATGGTTGAAATGTAGGACATTACATATCATGTTTTTTGGATCATGGTTCTAGTTTTTTATCCTAGATCTCTTATGCCACTATCAATTTTACTTTTCAACATTAAATTGAGGGTTTCTATTTTCTAAAAATTTATTATTTATCTTAAGATAGGTGGAATAATTTCCTATTCCCGCAGTCTTGATTAAAATTGATTGTATGTAATTGTTTACTTTAAATTTTCATGTAAGTCAATTGATAATAAAATTGAATTCATGAATTTATTTTCCCATTTGATTATAAAATGTTATAAAAAATAGATAATGAATTTGGTTAACAAATGTAATTATGAATATGGTCAAATATCATATTATTAATATAGTTTATAAAGGTGATTAAGAATTTGGTTGAATAACGGGTTATGAAAATGGTTCATAAATGGGTTATAATTATGGAATCAAGACTGGTGAAATTTTTTATTGATGTGAACAATGAGTTATAGGTCTAGGAATGAATCTAAAAATATACATGGGTTCTAGACTACTAATCTAGGCCCCTGATGTATATATATATATATATATATGTGTGTGTGTGTGTGTATGAGACCACTTAGTTGTGGGTTAAGTAATGCAACTCCAAATTCCCATGGGGTTCTAGACTGTGGATCTAGGACCCCCGATATATATATGTATGTATATATATTTTTATTTTCATGTTATCACTGAGTTATGGGTTAGAGACTGCTACTCAAAATACCAATGAGGTTCTACACTACTTCTCTAGGCCAGATAATAGCCTTTGAAAGAATGATATTTCAAATTTCTATGGTGTATGGTTCTGACTCTATCATGAGCTGAAGCTAGTTTTTTGGGTGTCCCTATGAACCCAGGGGTCTATTTGGTTAATTAAAGAATAATTAAATATGGATCCAATTTCATTTTTATTTATTTCTTTTTCATTATATAAATTCATGGATTCTTATAAACTATATATTCCATTAGACGCCATTTGTGGTGTCCTATTGGGGTGTACATACACCCTACCCAGGCTGCCACATCAGTACCCGAAAAGACATCTTGTTTATAGGATAAGATAAGGGCAAGAGCCACATGTAATATGGATGAGCTTATATTTAGGATAAATAATGTATGATGGAATTGAAAATGAGGTCAAGCCCCACATGGGAGTTGTCATCATGTTATTATTTTTTTCTTTTCAAACATGACACTTATATATCATAACATATCTGCATCTTTGGTTCACGGTCAGTTTTCAGGTTTTGGGTTACCAACTGATGTTGGTCTTTACTAATTATGTTATCATCATTCTTAATATTTATTGACATTTTTTATTGTTTATTTATTTTCACTACTGTGTTTCTTTTATAAAGAGGTTATATTCTACCAACATTACTTATTAGACCCTCCCTACTAATAATAATCCTCTTGTATAGGGGAGGAGAACCCGAGGTTACATGATTAAATGGCTCATGGAATGGGTATGGTGCCCCTAGTTTGTAGATAACAAAGTGGTATTAGAAGATGTTTTATTTTCATTTTTAGTTTTATTTTTGGTTAAGAGTGGATCATAGGAGACTAGGATTTTTCTAGACTTATTCATGAGATTGTGAATGGGAGTCACTATACCATGTATGGGGTAAAATCCTTGTACCCAGGGTGGAATTTGTGTTCTATATGTTTGTTGTTACAATTGAATGTTACTTCACCTTGGATGATTCACATATTGTGTGATGTTAAAATCTTCAGTGATTTTTTTTGTTCCCCAACATGGAATGAGTGTTGAGTATAGATGAATCATTCTAAGCTCTTAGGATTTTATCTAACATGAATCATTATAGGAATTCATGAAAAACTAGGTATTTAGTGAGTTATTTAATTTAAAATGATTTTTTTAATGTGAATTTTCTTTAAATAAAATGGAACCCAATGATAATTTGGTAATTGAAAATGATTCTAAAAGTTGTAATTTGATATTTTTTAAAATGGGTTTCTCATGGGAATCATTAAAAAAAAATTCAGTGTTTTAGCATATTTTATCCATGAACCAGGTGAGGGATGGTTGAGGGTAGTGATGGTTCCTCTATTTTTACCATGTGGACGAGTATGTGGGATTACTTGTTATGGATTTATGTGAATCCCTATAGTTAAAATGTGATGATATGGTTTATGTGTCCTAAAATGTGTGAATTAAATTATGGAGATATACCTTCAAGATGATTATTATTGACAAGATGACAAGGGGACATCTCTAGAAGTGTTCCATCATTTGTGGAAATAGAGGATTCGATTGTTTTGGGTGATGTATAAAGAGATATGTTTTGTGAGAACATTGCTCACATTTTTATGATTATGTATAAATATCTTGGGAGAGTTTTTTGGAATATGTCTGACCTGACACAAATGTTCTTATTGTATCAACCTTCAACCATCACCATAGAATAAGTAATTGAGGGAGGTGAGTTATGTAGGGAGTCTATCCATAATATCCTTTACCATTTAGAAAATCCTATAGAGAGGAGAGTCAAATTGGATTATTCTATATTATGAAGGTCTCTGAAACACGATTGGGATATATAGACTTGGGATGAGTAGCTATAGAACATGGTATGAAGAGACATTCAAAAAAAATTTCGGATACACTTGCACCGAAAGACGCTAAGGAACGAGAGAGAATATTAGTTTATGAGGTTGAAATAGGAAGATATTACCTTGGTCGACTATGTTGGTTGCCTCAAAGAATTTTAGTGTTTCGTCCCAATGTTTGTAGGGTGTGAGTGAACTGTGGAAAAATAATTTCAGAATGGGTTTAAATGTGATATTATGTCCTATCTTGAAATATTTTGGCTGAATAATTTTTCTGATGTTTCGAATTAATCTCTGATTTCTGAGGGAAACATAAAGTAATCATCCAGTTTAATACATGTGGTTTATACTAGATGATCAGAAGGAATTTATTTTGTGATTTGGAATAATCGCAATGAGAATGTCAACTAGGTAAATGGAAAACATGGTGTCTAGGGAGAAGGATTAGTTACTCAGAGTAGTAACCAAGTATACTTCCACCTGCATGGTATGTTAGGTCACATTTTTCACTAGTTTCCATAAAAACTAGTGGAGTATCGATCCATTTGGTAGTATGGGTCACATACAGTGGTATTTCTAAAACATTAGATCATAAGTTAATGATATAGGGGAGATAAATATTAGTCTTATTAAAGGGGGTATTTTACCCCATATCAATTGGGTAGTTGGAGTTCTTATGTAAGTGGTGATTGAGGCGGTAGATGTGCCACTTGGATGAAAGAGCGGCCATATCAACATAGTGGTGTGGCTCAAGGGATTCAGACTAAACTATTGAGAGGAGGGACATGACAGTTTCCTGAAGTTTAACCTACACTAATTGATAAAAAAGACATGACATCAATAGTAATAAGTAATATTCCAATAGATTCTAGGCTTGGTAGTTCCTTATTTGATATGGTAACCTCTCATTATTTTATATCAGCTTAACTTCTGAAAGTTTTGAGTCTGATGGAAGAGTATTTGAGTGGGGTTATGATGATTTGCAGACTATTTCATGTAAAATTTTAGTATATTTATTAATTAAATTTTTGATATATCAATTTTGGGGGTTATTATTTTATATTTGATTTTCACATACTTGAATAGTCAGGTTTTGACATGATTTTGGGTATGGACTAGTGGTATTTTACTAAACCCACATATATTGTTACCATTTGAAAATGAACATTATTTCTCATATTGGTGACATTTATGTATATCGTGGAGAGTGTTATATCCAGGCTGACCATACAGTTCCAATTTATCAGCAACTGAGCAATCTCACCACCCATATTGAATGTATTTTTATAGATGAAGGGGGTGTAAATCATTAAATGTTTCAACATATATTAGATAGGGTTTAGGATGTGTGTCTAGTGGTATTCTCTAGGATTCCACTTGAGAGGGATGTTGGTTCTACTATTGATCTCAGGCCTGTGACTATTCCATTTTCAATTCTATCTTATTGAATATTACTAATCATTATTATAGTGCATAATACTTAGCTGGAAGAGTTGAAGGATAAAGATATTATCAGTCCTAGTTTGTCATCTCGGGGTTATCGAATTTCATTTTCTATGAAGGTGGATGGGATATTTTATTTATGTGTTGATTACAAAAAGATAATCTAGATGATAGTGAAGAACTGGTATCCTCTTCCAAATATCGATGAACTTTTAATATAGTTGAGTGGATCTTGTGTTTTCTCTAAGATTGAAATTAATCAGGTTATCATTAGTTGATAGTAAGACATTATGATATACCACAGAATACATTCATAAATAGGTGTGGCCTATATGAGTTGATCGTGATGCTGTTCAGGTTGATGAATGACCCTATTGTGTTTATGGACTTGATGAGATGAATATTTTAACCCCTCAAAGATAATTTTTTTTGTTTTTGTGGATGAATTATTTTTTTTACATTTAGACACATGATAATCATTCCAATCAACATAATATCAACCCGAGTATAGTGATATATCATTTGCTACATGTAAAGCTATATAAGGATCAATTCTAGATCGACATGGTACATTTTTCAGGTCACGTCATCTCTAAGGAAGGTGTTTAAGTTGACCCATATAATTTTAAGGAATTTGATTCTCAGTAGAATCAAAATAATATTTTTGATATCAAATGTTTTATGGGATTTCATGGTTATTATCGGAGGATTATCCATGGATATTCCTATTTCTAGAACCACTTTTTGGCTGGACTAAGAAGGGTATCATGTCATAATTGTATGGAAAATGTGATAATTCTATATAACAGTTGATGAGAAACATGACTGCTACACAAATTTTGATCCAACCCTAGTAAGGCAAGGGGTATACTGTGTTTTATCATGCATTCAGGATCATAATTGGTGCATTATTGATGCATGTGTATTGATTTGTGGTGTATATGTCATGGAAGTTGAGGCCACATGAATGGAATTACCCTACACAATATCTTGAGTTAGGTTTAGTGGTTTATTCCTTAAAGTGATGAATGAATTACCAATTGTAAGAAATGTTTACTATGTATACAGACAACAAAATATTGAAATATATCTTTTTTAATGAGACATGAATATCCAGATGTAGAGGTTGGTTGAGTATATGTAGTATTTTAACTTAGATATAGAATATATGACCAGGAAGGGAAAAAGTGCTATTAATTTGTGGCAAGGAAAACACATAATTTGGATTTTGAAGAGTCCGTATGTAATAATAAGATAATAAACTTGCTGGATGAGATGAATATTGAGTTTTAAGAGGGATAAGATTAGATCGACATTATATCCTTATCAATTGATTCTACCTTCCAGAGAAATATTAGGGTGAGGCAACATGAGTATCCAGAGTGTTTATATTTGAGGGAATGATTTGAAGGTGGAGAGTCACCATCTGATTGGACTATTGTTAAGGATGATATCGTCTATGTCTGGAACCATGTTTTTTCCCTATGTGTATGTACGATGATATAATTCACAATTTTAATGCCTGAAAGTGTCTGGTGCATCCTTGTTTGACCAAAATGTATCATGACCTACATTAACAGCATTTGTGGCGAAGAAAGAAAAAGGAAATTGTTGGTTCAATGACATGATTCTAGACCTTGTAGTAAGGGAAGGCTAAGCATAAATTACCTGGTGGGTTATTATAAACATTTACCATTCTAGAATGGATGTGGGATGAGATAACCCTAGACTTTTTGGTGGGACTTCTAAGGATCCCATTGAATAATGATGTATTTTGGTTGATTGTGTAATAGTTAATAAAACCATCCCATTTCCTTTATATCCAAGAGACATTCATGGTTGATCAATTTGGTGAGATGTTTGTTCGGGATGTAGTCCATTTTCAAGGGGTTCCATAGATTGTAGTTTAAGAACATGATTTTCACAATACATATCGATTCTACAAAGTCATAAAAAAAAGGAGTTGGGTACCTAGGTGCTCATGAGTAATAATTTCCACCTACATACATACATATAATCATAGCATAATATGATGGTTCTATAAACAAGATGAAAGAATGAATCATTTATTTTTTTGGGAAATGGAAGAATCCCTAATACTCAGTTATTTTTATTATAATAAATTTTATCAAGAAAATATTCAAATGAATCCCTATGAAGAAATTTAGGTTATGCCATGAAGATCAGCAATATGTTGGATGGAGGTGGGAGATTAAAAGTTACTAGGATCAAGTCTCAGTCATTAGACATCAAAAAAATATTATTCAAATACATATGGTTACATATCAAATTTGGATAATGTCATATGTGAATTAAAATCATAAACCCCCTGAAATTATTTTGGATTCTGTGTATTCCATCAAGTGTCGCCATTAATGGGTCACAATAGGATTCAGAGTAAAAGAAATATAGAGTCCATGTTTTTTTGTCAGTTTACTATTTTGGAAATGATTAGACTACTGGTGTACCAATTGGATCATCTATAGAGGTATAGTGATATGTACAATGTTTTTATTGTATCATAGCTTCAATAGTATCACCCCAAGAATTCTTATGCGGTCGATGTTAATGATGTCGAGCTTGAGGATGAGACATCCTATTAGGATAATCGGATTTGTGTTGTGAATTCTAGTGAGAAAGTATTATAGGGTAGGACTCTGTCGATAGTCATTGTGTTTTGTAATCATGGTTGTGTTTAGAATAAAACATGGTAAAGGGATTCAGATATTCAAGATTAGTGGTCTAACCTATTTACCTCGACATCTTAGAGATTATTGGGAGTAAATCACAAGGGAGAGAATTTATAATGTTGGTAAGTTGTAAAATCCTTACCATTCTAGATATGTATTATTCTAATTTTCAGGTATTCTTTAAACTTTGTTTTGATTATTCATTATTTGGGTATTACTTAGGGGTGTTTGGGTTAATTTTGAGAAATTATAAATCCCATGGGGTAGTTAGTGTAGAGTTGGAACATGGTTATGGGAAACCATGTGGTTCTCCATAGAAATAAATGTGCCCCTTTTTTGATCCTTATATAGTGGAGCACGGATAGACCAAGCCTTGTGGAAACCCTCTCCAAATAGTCCTACCCAAAATAGTGTCGGTTCACCTGGTTAGTGTAGGGTTAGTCAAGCTGTACAACACCTAGGAAAAACCATGCACTCCATGAGTAGGGGTGTACAGTTATTGGGTATATTTTTGGAAAACAGTTCTAATTTTCCCGGAAATTGTGCCCAGAAAAATTAAACCCACAATTTTTATTATAAATTTCCATAAACCCCTTGGATTTTAAATTCCATTTTCATAGCATGACCTAACGTGATTTCCCCTGATTTTGGAGGCTCCGAAGA
Source organism: Viscum album (assembly GCA_963277665.1). Lineage (NCBI taxonomy): Eukaryota > Viridiplantae > Streptophyta > Magnoliopsida > Santalales > Viscaceae > Viscum > Viscum album. The sequence goes on along the minus strand of OY728137.1, from coordinate 28,234,328 downwards.
GGATTACATGGTCCATAAAACCCATTTCTGTTTAAATTAGAGAATTGGTGGAAGGTATCGACACCTATCATGTATGTGATCTCTTCCTCATTTGGGATCCTCTCTCTCTCAGATATTTATTTCCAAATAGAGAGGGATTATTTTTCCCATGTTTTCTATGGTTCGTATCTTGGTTTCTATGGATCTTGTTTCATTGGATCATGGTCCAAGGTCTTGATCATATATCTCTTTTGTCATTGTGAATTTGATTTTTGAACATAAAATTGAGGGTTACGACTGGAGAGTGTTAATCATCGATCTTAAGGTAGGTTTTTTAATTTCCAATTCCCATAATTTTGAATAAATATTGTGTATAGGTAATTGTTCAATTGAAATTTAAATTTTGGAAAAATACATATTAAATTGAATTAATCAATTGATTTTCCCAGGCGATTATGAAATTAGATGAACAAAAAATAACGAATTTGGTAAATAATTATTATTGTGAAATTGGCTGAATTGCAGATTGTTAATATGGTTTATATGTTGGAATATTAATTTTGTTGAATAATGGGTTATGAAAATGGATGATAAATTGGTTAGGAATGAGTAATCCTAAAATGTGAAATTTTTTAATGATGTGAACAATTAATTTTGGGTCACAAACTTCTTCTCAAAGAACCTATAGGGATCCCTAATGTTTCTCTTGGTCCCGATGATATATATATAAATATATATATATGTGTGTGTGTGTGTGTGTGTGTGTGTATAATCACTAAGTTGTGGGTCAGGGAATACTTCTCATAATACCCTAGGGGTCCTAGACTGCTTCTCTAGGCCATGAATATATATATATATATATATTTCCTTGTGATCACTGAGTTGTGGGTTTGGGACCGCTGCTCCAAATTCCCATAAGGTTCTAGACTGCTGTTGTATTACCGCAATGCGTGGATGTGAAATAAAAAATGAATAAATGATGAAATCCCATGAAATATTGGCCTGTTAAAATTCATATATTGTATAGTTTAGACTCTTTCACACTTCTAAGAAGGTATGATTTATTTAGGTATCCCCATGAACCCTGGAAAATATGTGGATAATTAAAAAATAATTAAATTTAATTCTTTTATACATTTTCATTTATTAATTTTCATTTATACAAATATATACATTGTTATACAATGGATATGGATTTAGAAATCATTGGTGGGGGATATTATGTTATACACCCAATCTAATCGGGCTGCCTAATCAAAACTTGGATAGACTTCATGATTTGAGGATAGTATAAGGGAATGATCCCTATGTTATATGGATGAGTGGGGATTTCAAATGGAGCATGGATGAGGGAACCAAACACGATGTCAAGACCCACATGTGGGTTTTCGGCATATCTGTTTCTTGGATTTCATTTGACACTTGACACTTTATGGCATGACATATCTATGAATTTGGTTTATAGTCATTTTACATGTTTTGGTATTATAATGTGATGTGGGTATTTGCAGATTGGGATATTATCATGGTTATTGTTTAGTATCAATTTTATATTATTTAATAATTTATGTACTGGTGATTCTTTAATCAATATAGTTTATTCTCCCCACACTACTTATTACACCATCCCTAATAGTCAGCAACCTCTAGTGTATAAGGAGATAAACCTAAGGCCATGTGATGAACTGACTTAGGGAACCAGAATGTGGCACTCGAGTCAGGACGTTACAAAAGTAAGTAAATTTTTTATTTTAAATTGAATTTTTATGGATACATTAAACAATGTTACAAGTCCAAAAGGGAATTTATGGATTGAATTTATTCCCCAATCACCAATGGTGGAGATCATGATTATAATTTTATAACTAGATATGAACATAACGTAAGGGATAATTCATTAATATGTTAATGAATATATAGTACCTTGTAGTATGTGGCCTACATGTATTCTATTAGAGAAGAGAAATTGATAGGTAATATGTCTGCCTTGTAGGCCATGAAGGAACTGTGATATGTCAAATATTCATTGGGCTATTATACTGAGCAATGGGTGAGCCCGCTGACCCCACCCCATGATATGTGATCATCCTGGTGTGTAGAAAATGGGTAGTTTCATTGATAGGATATGTATGTGAGGGACGAAGTAGAGATGACATGAAATGTGAGAGGAAATTTATCCCTCTCCATAATGAGGATCTATTATGGATATTTTTTAGGATTTTGATGTTGTGAGATGATTATAATATATTAAGGGGTGTTATAACCACTAAGTTATACTTTTGCACCAAGCGTTTGGGAATTGGATAAGGTAATCAACAATGGGTGTCCTAGTAGAGACGATTTCTAGGGGATCTTGGTTCATTCCCTAGTGATTTATTAACGCATGAGAGGGAATGTGTCGAAATGGTTTGTGATGATTATGGGTTTTACCCTATAACATAAATCTATTATGATCTAGGTGTTTGTAGTGTGGATTGGGGGTGGTTATCCGCCCTGATATGTGCTAAGATACTACGGATTTCTAGGATATGCTACAAGGATTATATTGTTAATCATGACACATAAATTCAATTTTGGATCAATTGGAAATTATCCTTTCATTAACATGGTTTGATGTATAGTACACTATATCATAGATACTGTGGTTTGGAATTCCTCACACATGGTCCTTTTATTTTGTTGTAAGATCGGTTAAGGATTTCTTGGATACACTACTTTGATATAGATGACCTAAAATGTGAGTAATTTTGCCTATATGGAAATACCTTGATATTTTTGATTATATTTGATGCATTTAATTTTGGTATTTGGTTGTTGGGGTCTATATATAATGAATAGGATTATTAGGATTCAATTTAGGATTCTCACACTATTTGATTACATAGGAAACTTATGAGTCAGACACTAATCCTAACACAACTAGATTCTCTAGGAATCAGTTGAATGAGATTCTATGAAAAAAACTACTGAATTTATAAAAAATATATTGGAACTAAAGATTGATCTTAACACTATTAGATTGGAGGGGTTCCCTTGGAATCATTATATTATCACAACACTACTAGATTTCAATGGAAAATTGGAATTTTCTAGTAAGTCATTTAATATTTTATGAACTAGGAAATAATCCTAGGTATTACACATGGTATTGATATTGGATGGAATTTTTGGTTAACAAGATTAATGATACCCCGAAACTTATAAAAGGAGGTTTGGGTTGATCCTAGGTTCCATGGTAGAACCCAAGAATTGATAGTGGTTTTTCGGTTTTGTGGTCTCAGTATATTACCTATTCACCTTATTACATTACATATATATCAATGAATTAAATAGTTTTGTAAGTGACCTAATTGGTGGTGCCCTACGAAGTTATACTCACACCCATCTATGATGGCCATGTTTCTTGGGTAGCTATATAGTGTTCATTCGATGTAGGTTCATGTTTTGGAGAGGCATAAAGATACAAGATTGAGTCAGATATCTCAAATGTAGTCTGGGGATTGGGAGGAGGGATAGACCATGTATATAGTGGATCATATTGTTTAATAATTTTATAATTATATTCATTTTTATACATTTTTGGCCCATTGGGAGGCTAGTGAGTGTTTACAAATGTGTGCTTATGCATGTTCATTTTGATATTGATGGATAGTTATTACTTCCATATACTCTGGTGTAAATTATTGATGGATGATGTTTGGTTTTTTTCTATTTATGTTACACACTATGGTCTTTGTCTATGTCAACCCACTATATTTACTTATACCCCTTCTTCATGTCAGTATCCTCAGGTGTATGGGTAGACATGAATATGATCCTAGTGACTACTCCTCTTATCTGGGTACCTTTTAGCGTCCACAACCCAGGGGAGGATGTAACAATATTTTATCATCATTCGTTATTATTTTTTTATAATATGATAATAATTTGGATATAATGATCATAACAAATTGACATCAGAGATCCATTAATCCATTAAAATTATTATTGAACCTTGTAAAAAGTATTAAGTCATGTATGTTTCTCTTTCTCTCTCTTCATCACTCATAATCACCCTGTATTTTTTGAGATCCAATTTAATAAATTAGTGAAGGGAAAATGATATTATGATTTTTTTTGTAACCACTAATTCACACCCTACTTTTGTTGTAACCCATTATCACTTGAGCCTAACAAGTATAATATTCCTTACTACCCAATTCTAGTAACATAAAGGACTTAGAATCACAAACCATAACCCATAGTAATAACATGAGATGTGTGATTTACCCAATGCATTGAAGGGATGTATATGTTTTCCCCAACCATCACAAAATGATATATTCATACACATGTCTTCCACATGAATTCAATCATATGTCACCACCTTATTAACTGATGAAATCAAAATGGGTCTGATAATATATTTTAGGTGGTACGAAACATCAAAAGATAGAAAATATATCATACCATGAATATAAATCAATAAATCAATAATTTAATTATTAATCAATGAATTCATACATGATTTCACATATTTAATAAATGGATATAATTTTATATAAGCAGTGTTCCCTATTTAATCAAGGGGTATACTTATCTAGGTGAAAATCCTTCAATCATGGAAATAAAATATACTGTATTAAAAATTGAATGGTATTAGTAAAATAATTATCATTATGTCTAATTGATGGTATATAATGGTTAAATTAGGGGTGTAAATATAATTTCATAAGGACTTTATTTCATTATCAACATGTATACTGAAAATTTTTGTGTAATTAATCATGGGATTTTTAATCATAGTAACTTTTTTCATAATTTCATCCATATATGGTTGTTTGTTTATTTTCATATGGGAAATGGAAATTTAAATATTAAAGATCAGATCATAAGTGTCCTATAATGTAGAATAATTTCAATAAATGAACTATCTTAAAGAATTAGTTCATTATTGTGTAGTACATTCCAATAATAATATAAGTTATCCTTTTATGAAATAAATTCATTGAAACTAATGCATTTAAAATGAAACTATACAAAAGATTTATATTCTCTCATATCTAATAAAAATCATTTACTGCTCTAGATTTTATTTTCATATAGGTATGAAATATGTAATTTAATTCCATCTATGATGTAATATTAGATAAGTTGATTTAGAGAGTTTAATGATAGAGGGATTGTGTCCACAAAAGGGAATTCCTATTTATCCCTACAGAGGGAATAAAAACCCAGGTAGTTTTGTGCCTTAGATTAATCAATACAGTACCTTTAACAATATCTTTACAAGGACCAAGGGATTTCATTTTAGGATCATGAAAAAATAGAAATGTGGATTCCTTTTAATTTCATGAATTAGGGAATATGATGTATTATTTTTTATAGACCAATTACTAAAAAACTAAGTGACATGAACCTAATATTTTTTAATGTGAGAAATATGAATGAGTGAACCTTTATTATTAATAAATCAAGATGATTCATGTAAAGGTATGATGTACCTAAATTGGAATGGAAACGTTTATATATCATGTCATTAAAAAAACCCAAGAAAGGGGTGAGGATAAAATTTTTATATGATGATCCACTAGATTTTTTGATTATATTGTACTTATTATAAAAAAATAAGTATTATAATATAGCATTAATAACTCTAATTGGTATATTCCAGACAATTTTGTAATGATAAATTTGATGGTTGATTGAACAGATCTTAAATTCCAAAGACTTCTGAAAACTAAATTTAAAAAAGTAAACAATCTTTAAAAATGTTTGATGAAGGAATGAGGACGATTTAAAATGTGTTCACATTTTACTTGGGTAATTTTTTAGAATGGAATGTAATACTATTATATACATATAATTATAATTATATTTTGAATAGACTTACACAAAAAATAAAGCCAACCATAGTCCATCCCAGGAACACCTCTAGCACACTTGTTGGGACCCTTGTGTTAAATCACATGGGAGGAAGTCAATAAGAAAAATCAAAGGTTTAAAGTTATTAGAAAACATGAGTGGAGAAGTAAGTTCTATGAATAGAGGTGCATTTGTATGTAAATTGGTTAATTTCTCTTGTTGGATGTACAATATGCTGCACATTGGAGAAAGAAGGTCATCCAACACTATGTAAGTCTGTGTTGTGTATTCAGGTGCCAACATCAGTTTCTTGGAAGGAGTTGATAGCATTCACGAATCATTTATTAAGCATGACTTAGTTATATATGAGATCTATCTAGGATTTATAAGAATGTTACATTGTAGGTCTACCTAAAAAAGTTGTGTTTAAAAGGATTGAAAACTAATCATATTGATATTCACCATATAAAACCATTTAGAATCACTGTCTTTCTCTTAGATTTTAGGATCTCACTCATATGGTTCATCGACCATTATTTATCTAAAAAATATAATTACATCATTCCATTTTGAGTTTCCATGATCATGTAGAGTTTACTATCTGATTTAAAAAGTGGATGGGATCTTCAGAATCTCAGTACATGATGAATGGGAAGTCTGAGAGTCATGAAGGTAAAATATTACATGGATAATTCAATGGATCATTATATGTGAAATCCTATAATAATAAAAACATTTTTAAGGAACTACTGAGATCTAAATGATCATTCATGTAGCTTTGCATTGCATAATGATATGTGAATAAAAGAGAAATTTTCATATGGCCACAACTTCCTTGGGTTATCTCATGTTCACTAGTTTTTCCATAGATGCATGTATTCATGACTGTAATGATTTTATCCAATGAACATGAGTGTTTTATTTTAAAAGAAGAATGAAATTTACAATATGAAATATACATAGAGACACCACATTTTTCAGAATCATGTAATAGGTACTCACATCATTTTTTATAAAATATAAAAATCATTAGTGATATTGATATTGATATACAATGTGTCATGTAACTCAAGAAGGTATATTGAGGATTTACATAAAATTTTTATCACATATGACGTGGATTACCTCACTAGTAATTTTGAATCACTGGAATCCAAGAGTTCTTCTACAAACTAATATATTATGAGACTTGTTTTTGTGATACATAGCATTATGAATCATATTTAAATAAGGTAATATCCATGTTAGACACATCTTCGTGAGGTATCATGATCCCAAAAAAACACTATTGCATGATGGATCATTATGTTCTATGAATCCTTTTATTGTTCCTGAATACATGTGATATATTTTTGAAAGATTTTAACATCTTTGAATAGGTTTTCTATGAAACTCGTTCTTGATGGAGTAGTAAAAATAATTCATTATTATTATATTAATTTTCCTATAATTATGTTTAATAAGATAACTACAAAATTAATAATTATTGTAGAGTTTTTCGGTATGTGATGTTTGTACACCATAGTTCCCTTATGTGTAATAGATATCATCTATGAGGAGATCATGTCCCTATTTACATACACTAAGATTAAGGAAAATAATCACATGCATGCAATCTATCAACTATATGAATATCCAGAAATATTGAGAAAGAGGCATACAATATTAAAACTAAACATATATAATTCATGTTTTTTAGATATTCCTTGAATAATATATGTTAATTTATTGTCAGGATATCGTGAAAATCTATGTTGATCTGTTTTCATCATCTTGAGGTAGGGTATTCTTGAGGAAAATATGGAGTCATTATAAATAATGACAAAAACATTTAATTGAAGTGGATAATACATATATAAAACATTTATTGAAATTTGTGATATAGTTTTCATCAATATAGTTTATTGTGACAATATAATCCATGAAACTACCACATATAGATCATGACAAGGAGTATGTTCTCAGATAAAAACCAAAACTTGTAAAAAATCTCATGTATTCTATTTATATTTATCATCTTATATATGGGAGAGAGAGTGATTAAAGTGTGTAATAAGACATTAATTTTTCATAAGAGGTTTTATTTGTTACTGGGATCATGTAGAACAAATTGAGTGTCCATAAATCTTGTGATAAATGCATTGAGGTAACATTAAATATGATTTTTCTCATGTTAAGAGAGTTAATAGAAGAATTTTTATAAGAAGAAAAAGAATAGGTGAAAATTTATTTCTGTATGGAGATGATATTAAATCTAATTATCCCAATTATAAAGAAGAAAACAATATAATGAACAAAACACATGAAAATATTATTTAAAATAATTTGAGTAAGATATCAAGTGAAAATATAGTTAGGTATTTTCCATAATTATTCTAATACAGTGATATGGTTTGTAAGACATTTCATGAATGGAAATTGGGTCATGGAAAATACTATATAGTGGACACAAAATCAATAAGGCCTCTAGAATTAATTTACATAGATTTTTGTGGGACTATGAAATAATAATATTTAAAAGCTGGATTTTGAATTATTAAATTTGTTGATGGTTTCACAAGAATGAAATTCATAATATTTTTAATGAACAAGTCATAACTGGTTGATATGTATATGATCTACAAGAGTGAATATTAAGGAGAGATTGGTATTCACATTATTAAATTGAGATAAATAATGTGAATGAATACAATATAATTTTATTTGAATATTATCATGAAAAGTGTGAGATACGACATCAATATAGAACCCCTTACAAACTATAACAAAATTGATTTTCTAAAAAAGTGAATATAAGTATTCTAGAAATGGGGAGATAAATGGTTATTGAGTTTGGTAGATAAAAATTATTTTAGAGGGATGAAATGTTTACTATTGAGAACATTCAAAATTAATGCTTTCTAAGGTGAAATTAAAATAATAAGTCATATAAAATTTGGTATAAGAAGAATCCTTCAATTATATAATTTTCTGTCTTTGGGTGACATTTCATCATCAAAATCAAAAAGAAAACTAGGGAAATTTTTTAAGAAGGTGAAGAAGGTGTATTTATTGGATATTTATCTAAGGGTAAATGATATAGAAGTGGGAATAAGAGACATCACAAAATGGATTACAGTTTTGGTGCCAGAATCATTGAGAACAAACCATTAAAGAATGATTCAGATGTAATAATTTTTGGGGAATATGATGTAGACTGTAGGAAGGTTTAAACATAATTTAGTGAAATATTCTTTGAAATTTAACCCCATACATGATGTATTAATTCAAATTAGACATATAATGATGATATGTTTTTTGAAATGAAAAAACCAAATTATTATTGGTTTAAGAATCTTGTGGAATGAGAATGTATCATTGGAAAATACTCTACACCAGTGTAGCCTAGAAGAAAGTTAATTTATGATGGACACAAAACATATCCATCTTAAAGAAGGTCGAGTTATGAAAATAAGAAATCAATTACCTCTAAAATAGGGAATAAATTTGTAAGGTATAACTATGAACATTGATATAGGGTTGTATCTTTTAATGAAGAACTGATTCAAATAGAAAATAATTATAAATGGGATATTATTACAAGAACATATGGTAAAAATGTATTTTGATCTAAGAGGTTCCTAAAAAAATTTAAATGATCAAGTTAGATTTTCAGGATTCAATCCAAACATGTATGTAAGGGATATTTTCAAGAATAAGGTGTTTATTTTAATGAGATTTTGTATAAAATAGAATGGTTCTAAGCTATTAGAATGTTCATTATTGTTGTATCCAACATGAAATATACAATTTATCAAATGGATGTAAATTAATCCTTCATAAATAGTGATCATAAAAAATTGTATATTGAGAATCATTAAGGGTTAGTATTTTAAAATTATGAGACATGAATATGTAAATTAAAGAGTTATCTTTATAGCATAAAACTAGCCCCAAGGACCTAGTCTTGAATGCAGGAAAACAACATGAAGGAGATGATATTTGTTAATGGAAAAGATGGTAGAAAACTATAGATCAAATAAAAAATGATTATATATATTATAGTTTTATATACAAATAATATTATTTTTTATGGTGATAATTATAGCAACTCAGGTTTTGACCATGTCAGACTTTGGAATATTCTTATAACTAATTCCAGAGCTAGTCGCGAAGACGGCTTGCGATTTTGAGGCCCGATGTTCCTGAAATTAATTTTATAACAATATTATGTTTTTTATACTATGCACATGGTGGGGGGGGGTTCTCTTAAACTGTAGCTCTGATAAAAAATTTGAGGGCACTGTTGCATCCGGAGCATGTCGTTTTCCCTTGGCGGTGTGTAAACTTTGCGAGCGTGGGCCTGCGGGGAGAAAAGCCACCAGGGGAATTTTCATAAATAAATGGAAAAGATTATTTATGAGCGTCGGCTCGAATAACTCTTGAACGGAGTCTCAGATCGCAATTCTGAGTGCGTCGTTCCATTCAGAATGTCGCGTTTACCCTAAGGGTGACCTTATCTTCTCGGCGCCGAGAGGTTTGGTCTGGGGTGGGGTGTGGGTTGATTTAAATGGTTTTTAAAAAAGGAAATAAATAGAAATCCCCCTGCAACTCCTTCTTCTATGCACAAACAAACCCCCCTATCACTCCTCCTTCCTCAGTTCTTCGCCGGAGATCAGCCAAATTGTGAAAATGAAGCGCCCATGAGCTCAGATCTTGACAGTGGATGCTCCCGGATCATGCAACAGCAACAGAAGAGCATGAAAAGCATCAAAGATCCGCCAAAAGGTAGGAGTTTTGAGTTTTAATATCCAGGATCCCATTTATGTGTTGTTTTTCCTAAGATTTTCATAAGGGTTGTGTAGTTCGGGTCCCGAGGTTACCAAAACATTTTTCAGATCTAATTTAAGAGCACCGGGGTGCTTCCGGTGGTTCCCGGAAGATTTCCGGCCGAAATCCTAGTTTCTAGCATCAGAAATGGTAGTTTCTAGTTTGGTATGCGGTAGCGTGGTGGCAGCGTGGCGGATTTCGGCTGGCGACGGTTGTCTGGTTAGGCAGACGGTGGTTTTCGGCGACCCAGCACTGATCCGGCCAGATTTTTCCAGGGGTTCTTTAAACCCCCGTAACTTGCAAATCATAACTCCAGTTGGAAATCCATTTTTGGTGACAAGTCCCTTGCATCGATACAGACCTTTTAAACTCACTTATGGAACTTTGTGAGTTGTGTTTTTACTCGGGGCCATGAAACGTTGAAAATTATAATAATATTTAATTATTTTCAACATCGATCTACCATAACTTATGCACGGAGTGTCAAAATGACATGATGTCAGTTACTTTGAGACCATGATGGTATGGGGGAAATTTCAAGTGAGTTTATGGGTGTTGGGACCGAGAACTGGGTGTGGTCCCCAGGAGGTTGGGTTCCAGCGTTTACGGAGAAACATGACTTTACCACAGGGTGTCCATTTTTGACGATCGAGTTGTCTATCCCATGTGTTTTTCCAAGGGAATCACAATGGTGTGATCCTATTGATGAGTTTTGGGAGTGTGGTTTGGGCCCCACCCAGGCTGGCTATGTTGAATAGTACCTTTTTCTTTGGGTGTCTGTTTTGGATGATCGAGCAGTCGATCTTGTGGGTTTTTCTGAAGGGATCGCATTGGTGTGAGCCAGAAGATGAGTTTTGGTATTGTGGTGTGGGCCCCACCAAGAAGGCTATAGTGAATAGTAACTTGTTCACTGGTTTTCCGTTTTGGGAGAGTAAATAGCCTATCCTACATGTTTTTCCGCATAGACCGTGACAATGGCCTCGATATCGGCCTATGAGGGGCAAAATGTGGCGATATTGCGGGTCACTCAGGTTTCTGATGTTTGGACTAGCAGTGGTTGAGGGTAGTCCCTTGGTTTACTCCTATGAGGGTTCTTGTGGCATCACAACTGTTTTTTGGGTTTTTGAACCCCTCGATATGATCTCTAATCATTTAGAGTTGCAGCACCCCTCATGTGGGCTCGGGGCGGGATCCTCTAGCTTCATTACCCTAGATTGGGTTATTGGTATCGATGTGACCGCTTATCCATGGGCAGTGATCCCCAATATAATAGGTTAACCGTCATAGGGTTTGTGGCATCATCAACAATATGATCCCCTTTGCATTGGTCCGTTCATAGTTGGGTTGTGGCATCATCAGGTATACGATCCCCTACTAAACATGTGGTTTACAGTAGGGTTGCATCACTGTTGGTTATATGATCCCCTACTCAGCGTGTGGTTTCAGTAGGTTTGGTGCATCATCAGTTCGATCCCCTACTATGAGAGTTATACCATATGTGGTTTCCGTATCGTCGTGACCATCTTTACAGGAGACGATTCACTATCCGAGTGATGTGACTTTGTGGAGCGCTAGATCAGGTTGTGGTATCCCCCAACAGATCCTGGGAGTGATCCCCAATATGTGAGATCTTCGAATACCAGATCAGGTTGTGATATCCCCCAACAGATTCTGAGAGTGATCCCCTATCTGTGAGATCTTCGAATACCAGACCGGGTTGTGGTATCACCATCGGATCTTGGGAGTGATCCCCTATAGGTGAGATCTTCGAATACCAGATCGTGTTGTTGTATCCCCGAGCAGATCCTCGGAGTGATCCCCTCTCTATGAGATCTTCGAATATCGGTCTCGGTTCTGGCATCCCCTAGCATACCCTATGAATGATCCACTATCGGAGGAGTTTGGTCTTTTTCCTATTTCAACGTGATTTTCTCAATGATGATATCTGATGAGTGTGATCTCTCGGGTGAGAATCTATGTTGTTTGTATGGGAACCGATGTAGTGTTTCTCTCATACGAGTATCATCTGGGATGACAATGATCATTGAGTGTGCTCTTCTGGTTGTAAACCATTTCTGGTGATGAGGTCGGTACCTCATGTGGCTAGGTGTGTGAGATGAGTATATCTGAATGTTTTTGGTTTATGTAAGAGTGTATATCTGAGCGGATGTTTATGGTATATGTTTGGGCATATTCCTAGGTATATGTTCAAGATATATGTTTGGGCGTATAACTGAGCGGATGGTCAAGGTGTATGTATAAGTATACACCTAGAATAAGTTGACTAGTTCTGTTTAGCTGAGGATGGTCACGAGATGGAGTTTCTCTCTCATCTGGGTTCACTCTAGCAGGGATGAGTGGATTGTTTCCTTTTAGTTGCTCTATTTTGTTTTGGGTTTTTGGGGTGCCTACTGAGTATTGTTATACTCACCATTGCACGAGATTTTCCCACACATGTTTGTGTATTGTGTAGACCTTAGGAATTTCGACGGAGTCAAAGGAGGACCCGGAGCAGGCATAGCTGAGTGAGAGGGACTGACCATGGAGTCTTACTGGAGCTATACTGAAGAGATTTCGGGAGGAGATTTTGGTATCGTACCCCTTCTTCCAAGCAGTTTGGATGCCTTCGTCGTTTTCTTTTGGTGGGCCCTATTTTTCCCTTTTTATACTGTTGTTGCACTATGGTTTGGGATAGTTGTATGCATGAATTTACTATTCTGTTTTATATATCTCTGCACTATTTCATGGAGTAGTGTGTTGGTGCGTGTGTATAGGTACCTTAGTCTAATGCCTCCCTTGTGTGTGATATCCTACTCGGCACTAGTCACCAACCCCTGACATATTGGAGGCAGGCTTGGGGAGTCATGGCTCGAGCCCCGTTTTGTTGGGTCATGATAGAGTGGAATCAAAGGAAGAGGTTCCACCTTTGGGATCTCAGATCATAGCTGGTCTAGATGTGAGTTTTGTTTGGGTTGCATAGTGCCAGTGTCAAGATGTTTTGAGTTCGTCGTTCATGCCACGGACTCCAGTGTTGGTGCGGTGGATAACATATCCATTCACTAAGACTCTGATAACATTCCTTTCGACTCGAGAGGTTTGGACACTAGCCCCAAGGACATTACTGTACATGCATCATATAGGAATGGGTTTTGGGTTTCCCTTTTTCTTAAGTCAGCTCCCCAGATATACTCTTCGACCATGGTGTGACTTGATTGTATAGAAATATGCCTCTACAGCGACATACAAAAACGGTTCTGAAGTAGGATTGTGGTGACAATCCGCCCCATGTAGAGGTTGTGGACCAGGGTGTAGGTTCTGTGGCTGGACCTCAAGGTGGTCCACCAGTTGAGCCACCACCTAATGAGCAACTGGTTATGCCGGCAGTGAAGGGTGAGGATGTGCACAGGTTGAGTGCACTGCGAAAGTTCCAAAGGTAGAGACCTCTGAAGTTCTAGGGTTATCCAGACCCCCAGGAAGCTGATGACTGGCTCGAAGCAGTCACTTGAGTTTTCTACCAGGAGAGGAAACCTGCAGATCTGATGGTCATCCTTGTGGTGAGCCTTATTCATAGTTCGGAAGGCAATGGTGGAGCCCAGTGACAAAGTCCCGGGACGAGGAGACGCACAAATTGGCAGGGTTTGAGTGGCTCTTCAAGATAGAGTTCTATCCTGTGACGCTGAGGTCAGTGTGGATCCAGGAGCATCAGCAGCTTCGAAAGGAGGGCATGAGTGTGTCAGTGTACTCAGCGAGGTTTACAGACTTGTCACATTACTTCCTAAATATGGTATTAGACCCATTCTAATGGGCTCAAACTTTCAAGAAGGGCGTACATAGAGGCATCTAGGCATGTTTGGTTTCATTGTGTCTACTAACCTATGCTAAAGTGCTGGAGCGATCCTTGGTGGTGGAGAGATTTATGGCTTAGAAGATTCAGCCCGTTAGTTTTGGGTTCCTGGTAGCTGAGATGTTGGGAATGGGTAGCTGGTGGCAGGTGCAAGGGTCTGGACATGGCCGATGTTTCAGGAGGCAACCCCAGGATGGAGGATCTGAGGCTCAGGGCTCGGAGGACAGTTTTGGTCAGCCTTAGGAGAGGTGGTGTTATGTTTGCGACAATCATGGACAACTTTCTAGATATTTTCCAACCAATTGTTCTTCTGATAGGGATCTAGTCATTAATACGCCTTTGCAGTAGCAACAACTCATGTTTTGAGGTCCGCAGGGCGGCAGACGTGGCGATGGAGCTGGTTCAGCAGTGGGTGGTGGTAGGCGGTATCAGATGCCACGACCACCACACACAGGTGGTCCATGCCGAGATCAGGGAGCTGGAGGGTGATGGAAAGGATAGATGCATGCCCTAGAGGATATTGACCGAGATGCTCCACAGATGGATAGAGGTACACCTTGTGTCCTTTCTACTTTCTGCAGTAGTTTTGATAGACATTGTTTAGCGGTACTCTTCCCTTTCCTTTGCTTGCTTGAGTTTTGTTCAGGGCATTGGTAAGACCATGTGTGGGTGTTGTTCCGCATGCTTAGAATGCGTGAGGAAGAGGGATCCTTCACCCACCAAGATGCATTTTTGTGACGCGATAAAAACCTTGCGGGTGTGTCAGTGCCACTGAAAGCGGATATTGTAGAGGTGTGGTGGATGAGTTCTTCTGACATATGTGTTTGGGAAGGGGTGTTTGTTGGAGAAATCTCTAGAGTGGGAGACCCAATTGAGATTCCAGTTGATTTCCTTGTTCTTATGGATTTTCAAGGACAAAATGTTCACTACTAGAATTACTGCTTTTAGCGACCGCCAAAAGCGGTCGCTAAAAGGCTTTAGCGACCGCCCAACGACTGCTTTTGGTGGTCGCATTAGCTTCGTCGGTAAAACCCATTAGCGACCTCCATTGGCGGTCGCTACTGATTCACATCAACATAGCATTCTGCTGGTCCTCATGCGGGTCCTCATCTTGGCATATGTTTGGTAAGGGACACAAGAGCTTGCCCCCACCGGCCATGGCGGACACACGACGGCGGTGGATGTTGGGTTATTCGGGTGTTGAGGATGAGGTCGCCAGATGTCCGAGGTGAGGGTTCGGGTTGTTCGGATGTAGACGGCGGTCACGAAGGAAGCTTGGTATGACATGAAGTGAGGTGGCGGCGTGCGGTGGAATGCGGCGGCGTGCGGCATCGATTGGATTTGCAGCGGCTAAAGCAGGTGGGAAGAAGAAGATGGACGCGCGGGAAAATTCCCGCTGGAATTTTACATTCAGATTAGCGGCCGCCTATGGCGGTCGCTAATACCCTATTTAGCGACCACCAATGGCGGTCGCCCGCTTCAGGTGGCGCAAAAACTAAAATTTCTAGTAGTGGTTATATAGATGGGAGTACGTAGCGGCTTGGGATTTGGCCCTCTCGGACTTTGGAATATTCTTATAAATAATTTCGGAGCTAGTCGCGAAGACAACATGAGATTTTGAGGCTCGATGTGCCCAAAATTAATTTTATATAAATATTAAGATTTTTTATACTATGCACGTGGTGGGGTTCTTTTTTATCCTAAACAGAAGCTCAGATCAGAAATCTGAGTGTACATTTGCGTTCGGAGCGTGCTGTTTACCCTAGGCGAGATGTAGACTTTGCTGGCACGAGCCTGCTGTGAGAAAAGCCACCAGGGTCATTTTCATAAATAAATGGAAATGTTTATTTATTATCATTGGATCGAATAACTCATGAATGGAGTCTTATATCCCAATTATGAGTGCGTCGTTGCGTTCATAACGCTGCATTTACCCTTGGGGTGACCTTATCTTCTTTGTGCCGAGAGTTTTGGTCTGGGGCGGGGTGTGGGTTGATTTAATTGGTTATAAAAGGAAATAAATATAAATCATCCTCCCCCTCATTCCTCTATGCATAAATCAACCCCCCATCCTACTTCCTCTATTCTTCACTGGTGATCCACCAAATTGAGCTAACAAATCGCCCACAAGATCGGATCTAGGCGATGAACACTCCTGGATAGTGCAGTAGTAGCAGCGGAGCGTGAAAAGCATTGGTGATCCACCAAAAGGTAGGCGAGTTGAGTAATAAAATCCTGGATGCCATTTATGAGTTGTTTTTCTTTAAATCCTTATAATGGTGGTGTAGTTCGGGTACCGAGTATTCCAAAACAGTTTTCAGATTTGATTTTGGAGCATCGGGGTGATTCTGGTGGCTCCCTGAAGTTTTCCAGCCAAAATCCCGATTTTCAGCAGCATTAATAGTGTTTTCCGGTGAGGGTGGTGACAGCACGGTGGATTCCAGCAGGCGGCGGTGGTCCGGTCAGGCAGAGGGTGGTTTCTGGTGACCCTATGGTGGTCCGACCATATTTTTCCGAGGGTTTTTTAACCCCCGTAAATCGAAAATTGTAACTCTTGTTTGTGAGCCGTTTATGAAGATGCATCCCTTGCATTGAGACAGACCTTTTGGACTCACTTTTGGAATTTTTTGAGTTGTGTTTTTGGCCCGGGGCCATGAAACGTAGAAAATAATAATTATATTTTATTATTTTCAACTTCAATCCACCATAACTCCTGCACAGAGTGTGAAAATGACGTTCCATAAGTGGCATTGAGACCCTGATGGTATGTTGGGAATTTCAAGTTAGTTTCTGGGTGTTCGGACCAAGAATAGGGTGTATGCCCCATGAGGCTGGGTTCCGGAATTTATAGAGAAATGTGACTTTTCCACAGGGTTTCCATTTTGGACGATCAAATAGTTCATCTCGTGTGTATTTCCGAGGGGATTGCAATGGTGTGATCCTCTTGACGAGTTTTGGGATTGTGGCGTGGGCCCCACCTAGGTTGGCTATGGTGAAAATTACCTGTTTCACCGGGTTTCCATTTTGGATGATCAAGTAATCGATCGCGTGGGTTTTTCCATGGGGATCACAATGGTGTGATCCTCTTGAAGAGTTTTTGGATAGTGGCGTGGGTGCCACACGGGAAGGCTATGGTGAATAGTACCTTGTTCACCGGTTGTCCATTTCAAGTGAGAAAATATCTTATCTTGCGTGTTTTTCCGTGTAGACTGTGATGGTGGCCTTGGTATCAGCTTATGAGGTGCGTTGTGTGGAGATGTATTGGGATGCTTAGGTTTGCAACATTTGGACCAGCAGTGGTTGAGCGTACTCCCAGGTTCACTCCTATGAGGGTTCGTGTGTCATCACAACTGTGGTATGAGTTTTTTATCCCCTCCATAGGATCTCCAATCTGTAAGAGTTGTGGAATCCCTCCGATGGGCTCGAGGCGGGATCCTCTAGTTTCACTACCATAGATTGGGTTCATGGTATCGTTATGACCACTTATCCATGGGAAGCGATCCCTTATCTAGCAGGTTAACCCTCATTAGGTTTGTGGCATCATCGGGAATATTATCCCCTATGAATTGGGTCATGCTTAGTAGGGTTGTCCCATCATCGTGTACACAATCCCCTACTCAGCATGTGGTTTATAGTAGGGATGCGACAACATTAGTTATATGATCCCCTACTCAACATGTGGTTTCGGTAGGGTTGGTCCATCGTCAGTTCGATCCACTACTATGCGAGTTAAACTAGATGGGGTTTTAGTATCTTCGTGACCGCCTTAACAAGAGATGATCCTCTATCTGAGTGATGTGATTCTGTCGAGTGCCTGATCGGGTTGTTGTATCCCCCAGCGGATCCTGTGAGTAATCCCCAATCTATGAGTTCTTCGATTACCAGATCGGGTTTTGGTATCCCCACGTAGATCATGATAGTGATCCCCTATTTTTGAGATATTCGAATACTAGATCGGTTTTTGGTATCCCCAGTAGATCTTGGGAGTGATCCCCTATCTGTGAGTTCATCGAATTCCATATCCGGTTGTGGTATCCCCTCGTGAATCCTGGGATTGATCCCCTCTATGTGATATCTTTGAATACTGGTGTGGGTTCTGGCATGCCCTAGTGGACCCTAGGAGTGATCCCCTATCCAAGGAGTTTGTTGTTTTTGTTGTTTCAGTGTGATTTTCTCAGTGATGATATTCGACGAGCTTGATCTCTTGGGTGAGCATCTGGGATGTTTGTGTGGGACCTGATGGAGTGTATCTCTTGGATGACTTTCATTTTTTAAGAAAGTGATCATTTAGTGTGGTCTCCAAGTTGTGAACCATTTCTGGTGATGAGGTCGGTACCTCATGTGGCATAGTGCATGAGCTGAGTATATCTGGATTATTTTGGTATGCGAAATAGTATATATCTGAGTGGATGTTCATGGTATATGTATGGGCGTATACATGGACAGATTTTTGAGATATATGTTTGGGTGTACACTTGAGTAGATGTTCAAGGTGTATTTATGGGCATAAACCTAGATTGAGATGACTAGTTGTGTTTAGATGAGGATGGTCACGAGATGGAGTTTTTCTCTCGTCTAGGTTCTCTCTGTTTGGAATGAGTAGACTGTTTCCTTTCAGTTGCTCTATTTTATTTTGGGTTTTGGGGGTGCCCACTGAGTATTATTATACTCACCCCTGTATAGGCTTTGCTCGCACATATTTGTGTCTTGTGCATACCACATGCCTTTCGATGGAGTCCCAGGAGGACCTAGAGAAGGAGGAGCTGAGTGAGTGGGACTGACCATGGAGTCTTACTGGAGCTATGCTGAGGAGCTTTCCGGTTATTCGTTTGGAAGCGTACCCCTTCTTCTGAGTAGGTTGGACGTCTTTGTAGTTTTCTTTTAGTGGGCCTTGTTTCCCTTTTTGTATTGTTGTCGCACTCTGGTTTGAGATAGTTGTATCCATGCATTTACTATTCAGTTTTATATATCTCTGCATTATTTCATGGAGGTGGATGTGGGAGCATGTGTACAGGTACCTTAGGCTAATGTCTCCCTTGTTTGTGATAGCCTACTCAGCACTAGTCGCCAACCCCTGGCCTATTGGAGGTGGGATTGGGGATTCACGACTCGAGCCATGTTATGTCCAGTCGTGAAAATAATGAAAATGATTTTCATTATTTTTCAAATCAAATGAAAAAACATTTTCAGTTGTCTATTTTTGGTGAGCAAAGATACTTATAGTGATTATAAATCATTCAAAAATAATATGTTACATATTTTTCATAATATACGTAAAAAGTATAATTATTGATGAAATTTGAAATAGAAGAATTAATTCTTGTATCTGCACCCATTCAAGTGGGTCTGATGTTTTTGAAAGATGTTAATGGTGACCATTTAAATTAAATAAAATTCAAAAAAATAATTTTGAGTTTATATTATCTCCTAGATTCCAAAGAAAATATTTTCAATGTATTGAGTCTTTGTGCTCGATATTAAAGATATCCAAAGGAATCACACCTTATGGATACCAAAAAGGGTACCCATACATATCAAAGGAACTAAAAATTATGGTCTTAATTACTATAATGGAAAAAAGTTGAATCTATATATGTTAATATATGTTGATCAGGTATGTGATTGTGATCATAGAATGTCCACTAAGGTGGAATTTTCCTCTTGGAAGATAGTTGGGGGAGTAGGAATTACAAAAAAAAACATAATTAAGTCAAAATATTTATTATAAAGGCCCAATATGTTGTTATGACATGTTTTTTTGGGCATAAATGATTTAGATGCAGGAAAAATTTGATTATTTAAAGTTGTAAATTAAATAAACCTTCATAAATCACTATGATAATCAAAATACTATTATTTTTTGAAAAACTCATCTGGACCATTCAAGATCCATGAATATTGGTATCCAATTTCATTTCATCATTGATAAAGTGAAAAAATGGATACATGAAGACGAAATTTAATTCGTCTAAAAATATGTTGGAAGAATCATCTCTAATGTCACCGCTAAAAAATTATTTGAGAACATAAGGATCAATATTGTTTTTCAGACACTTCTGAGACATTATAAATTTCATTATTCAGTCCCCCATAACACAATGGATTTTTTTGTGAAAGGTGGATGATATGTGAACTCTTCTGTCACTATGGATATTGGTTTTTGAATTTAAATGTTTTTATTAATATTAAAAGAGGGTGTTATGGGAGTTAAAATTCCAAGGATCATTTAAGTTACCTTTCTAAAAACTACTTTTAACCAAGGGATATAGATTTCAGAAAAATCTATTACCTAATCTGATTTTGTGATTTGGATACATTTATCTTTGAGGAAGGATATGTTTTTAGGAATTTTTATGAGTTTTTTTGAAAATTTATTATTGTGTGATAAAAAATACATAGGTCAATACTAAATATCCAATAGATTTTTCAATTATTGTATAATTGTTTTCATCCAATATATTTTAGGCTACAACTTGAAGAAAACATGTGGGGAATTATAATATATGTTTTAATAGTTAAATGTGTTATTTGATTTAATTGATCATTAATTCCAAAGACATATAAACAAGAAATGTAAAGAAGTTTTCATTATTGACAACATTTTGAATAAGTAAGGAAGATAATATAAAATACATTTAAGATTTACTTAGAAAATATTTTAGAAATTATTGGAATTCTATTATATACTTATAATTATATGTATTTTATAATGGTCCTTAGAAGAAATATGTGACCTACCATAAGAAAACAAATGATAAACACAAACACATTTGTGGGCCCTAGTGGGCCAACCACATGGGAGGATGTCAATATGCCTTGCCCTTAGTGGTATGTGAGGAGAGTCACTTCATGGGGTTGCCAAGTGATTTAATAGTTATGAATGCATTATTGATTGAGATCACACCACCCAAAAGGTGCACAATGTGGAACACATAGGGGGGTGAGCAGTTTATCTCACCCCATGTATGTTTTGATTGTGTATATGGGTGTTTACCTTAGTACTTTGTATTGATTTGATGGTGGTAACAAACGATTAATTATGAACACCTCAACCAAAATATTGATTAATATGGGATTTCAATAGATGCTACATTATAGTATAACCTTAAAATTTTATTTATAAAAGGCTAGTGATCTATTCAAGATGATCTATGACTTATAATATTTCAGAGAATCATTTTATTCCATTAGTATATTAAGGGTTCTAAAGAACATAGTTCTTTTAAAGCCACAAAGATAATTACATCAAGATATTTCAAGTTTACACAATCATACTGACACTATTGTTTATTCTTGATTATGTATGTGATATCCATAAACTAAATACATGTATCAAGGTTATTCCAAGATAACTTCAGACAAAAATACTTTGGATGATTTGTAGGATCTCAAATCATGAACTCTTCTAATGATATATCCATATATATGGAACTGCTACGATCAAATTGGTCATGAATTCAAATTCACATTGGATGAATTATAACCTACTGAATGAGAAAATTTCATGAGGCCAAATCATCAATGTTTAATCTTGAGTTATTAGAGTGTCTATAGAGAAATTATTTCATTCATGTGATGATATTATCACATGTGTGTGAGTGTTTTATCGTAAAAGAAGAAAAAATATTACGAGAAGGAAACTATTAAAAGATTATATGTTTTTAGTGTGATGTGATGGAATCATACGTGATGTTTTTATAATGTAAAAAACATTAGTGAACATAATACTGAACTGTGATACGACATGTGACTTAGGTAGTAATTTTGCAGTAAGACATGAAATTTTTATCAATGACAACATGGTTTTAATTATCATTAAATATGAATTGCCAAAAATCGAGAGAGGTGCTTCAGATACATATACTGAGGGTCATGTTTTTGTGAAATAAATCATCGTTAAACTCCTATAACCAATGGAAGATCATAATTAGAAATTGATTTTTGAAGTATCTTGATTCTACATAAATATTTTTTTTTCATAAATGGTAATATAGTTCCAAAAAACATTCTAATTTTTATAAAGAAAACTGAGATATTTCACAAAGCATTGAGCTTGCATGAAGGTGTTTTCTATGAATCTACTTTGAAGAGAAGTGTAATAATGTTATTATTATACTATTTATTTATTTTTTAAATATGTGAAAAATGACACTCGAATATTGACCACTATTTTGTGTATTCATGTGGTATTTTAATATCTTACAACATTTTTCACTCATGATAAGGAGATAAAATCTATGAAGATATCACAACCATATTCACTTATGATAAGAAAAAGGAAACTATTCACATACATAAATGATCTTATGAATATAAATAATAACCAAAATATTGAGAATGAGGCTAATAATCATGGTACTAAACTAATATCAGATAATATGTTTAGATATTTTTTGAATAAGATACTTCTATTTGTTATTGGGACATCCAGAAAATTCAAATAGATATTTTCATCATCTATAGTGGGGATATTCTTGAATAAATGATGGATTCAGTATAAATAATTACATAAATATTTTATATGATGTGGATAAAACCATTATAAATTATTGCATGAAAAATTTGATGCACGTTTCATCACTAAAATTTATTGTGAAAACAATGTCTCTAAAACAACCACAGGTTGATCATGGAAAGGAGTAGGTTCTCATATTGAGACCAAAACATGGAAAAAATATCTTCTGTTATGTTTGTCTTCATTTTGTTTCACAATATATATATATATATATATATATATCAAAGAGTTAATTGTTATTTTAATCATTCAGTAGGTTTATATTCAAAAGTATGAATTTATAAAAAAAAAGTGATAGTTACTACTTATTTACGCCCACTCTCACGAGTACCCTCACTAACAAGGGCCTAAAATTATCATAATAAATAATAATGAATTATTGGTTACCTAGGTGATGGTTGAACCCATAAATGAGTATTAGGTAAAACCATCCATTTTTTGATAATGATTTGGGTGAAATGGTGTCAACTATGATAGAGAATCCATTTATTAAAAACTATGATATTCAGCCTAGATAGGTGAGCAGGGTGAGACTTGGCTAAAGGTTAAGCCATGAGGGATGGTTAAATATATTCCCTAAGGGGATGGACCTAGGAAGAAATAGTCTGTTGGGATTATGTAAAATATTTGGGAGAAATTGAAGCTCTCTACCATCATAGGTGACATGGGTTATTACAACACTCATGACAAGACATAAGGGATGTATATGACTATTCCAAGGCCTTGGAATAATAACTGTTTTTGTGTGATATATCATTAAATTTTTTTATTTATTTTTAGATACATGGATATGTAGTCTTTAATGCAATTTATTACTAAGAGAAAGATCTTAATTTAATGTGTTTATTATGAAAATTATAATCCTGAATCAAGGATTTTATTTCTTAGAGGGGTATATCTACTAACAGATTTTTGGACAAAAAAATATAATCTCAACTCGCCGATTTTGTTTACCAAGAAGATAATATATACTAAAGAAATTTTTTACCATGAGGAGAATCTTGAATAAAATATTTTGTGACCATGTGGTGATTTTTATCATAATAATTTTATTACCAAGAAGTGAATATAAATTCAATGATTATTTAATCAAGAGGGGAATTTAAACTAAATTATTTTTTTACCAACAATAGAATCTACAATAAATGATATAATTAGCAAGATTAGAATCTAAAAACAAGGATTTTATTACAATTATGAGAATATTGACTAAAGTATTTTGTTATCAAGAGGAGGATTAGGACCCAATAATTGTTTTTCCTGATAATGAATATCCAAGTATCCGAAAGTGAAATAATAGACTGTTATGAATATTCTTTGATGATGTGACAAATACATGAATGTGTAAAATAATAGGTATTTGGATCCATAATATTTAGTTATTGATCATTTTTGTACCATCATAAAATGGGACATGGAATTTGGTTAAAAAATTCTTCAGGGATATGAAAATGCCATGGATTGATACTTAGTGGTAGGTTGGGAATTATACTATTCATTATAGCATGGGGTTTTATTTAAATTTGTAAATGAACATGTGACTAGTTTCTTTAAAAAAAATTATAATTAATTATGATAATATACCAATAAAATAATAATTAATTTGATTTTAATTTAGGATAATGAAAATTATATGAATGGATACTTAGTTTCTCCATGGAAATTATGTTATTCACTCTACCAAGGAGGACCATTCATATTATTTAGTAAAATGAAAATAAAATTATATAAAATGGGTTGATTGATAATAACTCATATATCAATTATATAAATGGGATTAACTAGGAAATGGATGTTTAATATGGGTTTGTGTGCCTAATGGTTGTTCCACCATGAACTGAGTACATTTTCATGGAAAAGTAATATTAACTAATGTGATCAGTGTTGATGATCACCCAATAGTAATGGAAAAAATGTAAACAATGGGAAAAGATCCCTTAGAAACGTGTAATATAATCTTAATAGAGTATATATATGTTAATCTCAAATATACAGATACCAATGGGTCTTGTGATTGTAAGAAGAATTTGGTTTGGATAAATGGTGGTTCTATTGGAATTTTAAATTTTATTTATTATCTAGAGTAATTAAGTATATGAAGATATAAAGTCATAGTGAGTAATGAATTTACATTATCTTAGGTCACCCTTTGTGGGTTTGAACCTAAAAAATTCATCATTTTTACACTCTAACCCTTTCCCAGTGTATAAAATGTTAATGGATTATAGAGAAAATATAATAATTTTGAATAGCCCTATATTTATAGTGTATCATTCTAACAAGTTTTGTAAATTTTTCATTTGTAGTTTAAATAATTTTAAGTTAGATTAAAATAGGATGTCTAAAATTTAGGGTGGTAAAACATTTTAAAAAGTTTATTTTTTACCAAAAAGAACCATTAAATGACTAATTTTTTTAGATAATTGACTTTAGGTGAAAGTAAATTTTATTTTTTTCACAAGGATAATGTTATGGATGTTTATGGTATTATAGATTTTAAAAAAGAATGGGTACTAATTTAAAGTCATATTTGACAAACCAAAATGGGGTCATTTTCCAACATCTATGATAATAAGAATATAAAACGGGGCATAATATTTTAGATTGGAATGGAAAATGAAATGAAAGATATTTATGTATATAGTTCCAAGATATGGGATACTAACATAAAAAGATTTCATTATAATGTAATGATAGTGTATAAAACAAAATATAAATTTATGAACCCTCAATCTAGGATGGTTTGGGTGGGGGATGGAAAGAATGGTGAATTCCATGTTTTGGACTAAGATAAGGGATCATGTCATCACTTAATATACTAAAATTATTATAATTAGGGAACTCATTATTTCATAAGTTTACTTTGATACTAGAAACATAAAATTAATTCATAAGGAATAATTATATCAACACAGGAGGTGGGGATAATTGAAGTGTAAATATAATTGGTCAAAATCATTATGAAATGATTGGATCTAATCATCATAAGTTAGTTAATGATTGGATAAGAAATAATTTTTCTAGGGACTATGATAATAGATCCATTAATCACTATGTATCCATTGATTTCATAAATCAATACACACATTGTTTTTTTGAATTTATATTTAATCCTAATAATGGTTCCATGGAATGAAAAACTTCTTTAACTGGTAGACATGTTCAGTAGATTCTCTTACATTGTTTTGGTTGAGGTCTTTGAAAACATTCAAAATTAATGGTGATATATAATGGACCACTCTATGTAATATAATTTCAAATTTTATGGAGAACACCAATATGTTTATGGTTATAAGGGATAGAACACATTCCCCAATGTTTAAGGTGATGTGATAAGGATAATACACTATAAAATATACATTTATATGATAATATGTCATGTTTTTTGTGTTCATATGATAAGGATTTGGAAAATATTGTGTGTGTTATATGGAATGATACAATTCTAGTGGAGTAACTATGGATTTCATACTTCTTTCATGTATATAAATAATCTTTAATTCTATTAGGCCTTCCTCCATATACTTCTAAAGCTAGAATTTGAAGAAAAAATATTCTTGGAAATATGAACCAAAAATTAGTTGTAGGGACATAAATGAGGATGATCATTAAAAAATTCATCTTCAGGCTTCTTGATCTCCAAAATATGATGAAAAATATATTTTATTGAATATATGAATTATATCGACACATTCTCTATCCAGAGAATAAATTCCATATTTTATCTATCCTCAATAAATGGGTGAAATTTATTTCATTATACACTTTTTGTGTCCTTACCAATTTTCTCATGTGGTGGAAGTCTATATTTTGGTATTACCAACTCCCTTATATATTTATCTATATTTATATAAATCGACTAATTAATGATAAAATGCATTTGTGTAGTATATCTGAAAAAATTATGATAAAGTTACTAATTAGAATATAATTTCACATTAACACACTATGGTCTATGGATTACTATGATATTGATCTAATTATTCTATAAATATTGGGTGAATTAAATAAGAATTTATTCTAGGTGAAATGAATATACCATATTAAATCTACCCATGTTATATTGTAAACATTATTTCAAATGTATATCCTACACTTTTAATTAGAAAAAGTTAATGGTTAAACACAATATATGTTTATAATTGCTTTAAACGTGATTTATTACAGTTCATACATTGATTTCTTGTTTCCAAAGGTATTTATGGGGTTTCCACTATACTAAATTATAATTACTATTTTAGAGATTAAATAATGATCATGGAGGATGTCAAGTATTGGAAATGATCCAAATCATGGGGTGAATGATATAAAAACTACCCAAACATATATATTGGGGTACATTATTATAAAGAGTATCTTTATTGCTAATGGTTAGCATTTCAACATGGAAAAGTATCCCTGATGACCCACTAGGGAGTTGTTTGATCAAATGATATAATATATTATTTGTGTAATCATATTACTTGATTCTTCTCCTACAAGTTCACTGGTTTCTTCGTTTCGAAATAGAAAACCCATTGAATGTGAGAATTCATTCTAAAAAACGACACAAAGCAAAATTAATTCCCAATTTAAATCAGTATTAATTTTCCTAAGAAACTTATTTTCATGTTTCTATTGAGAAATATGTTCTAAACTAGAGATGAACCAAATAGTTTTGGATAAATATGTAGATAGAAGTAATTATAAATACCTTTCCTTTCGTAATGGTATTCCACGGCTAAAAATGGTAGTTTAATTAGAGAACACAATATTTTAGTTTACCCTTGACATCAATAACACTCTACTTATGTTAATTTATTTACATGAATGATATTTTCCATAAATACTATTTCCCTAATTGGATCCCAGCAAACAATGCATTTTGAAGCATTAATAGTAGTTCAAAAATATTATTAAAAGTGATGTGAATTATTTTCAAGTCCTTCATAAATTCTAGGAATGGAGGACTGATTAAAAACTTAAACCTAAAATTATTATTAATAAATTTAAAATTTTATATCGATATTGTACAATTTATTTCAAAGTGAAAATTCTATTTAATTGGTTCATAGCATAAGAGTAAAAATGGGGGCTCTTATCTTGTTGAAATATCCATTCTCAGAACACATATTGGTTAATAAAATAACATTTATGGACATTAAATGGTTTATCTCATAAAAATTGGTACTTATTTAGTGGGATTGTTTTTCCGAACTAATTATAGGGGAATTAAGACCAGGATATTTTTTACTTGTTTAGGGACCTATAAGTGTACTTATTCAATCTATTTATCTCACTACTATTGTTCACATAGGTTCTTATAAGGATGTGAAGTTGAGGATATTGAATTTGGGGATAATGTGGGAAATGGGGTCATGAATGATAGATTCAGACATTCCCTAATAATTCCCCTCAAATGATACAATGATTTTCAAGTTATAGAATTTTCAAAATTTTACACACTATAGATTGGTATCTCATTCTATTATTCTCATTCATCAAGGATATCTAGAGAAAAACATAACACAAGTGACTTGGGGCTATCTAGACCACATTATCATCTTGAACCATGTTTTATATAATTCCCTAGAAAATAAATCACTCTTGGGTATTGTGGCTTCAAAATAAATGGTAATGTATAAATTTTTGTGTTATTATTCTTCCAAACATCATTCATATTCTTAATATTTGGAAATATGATTAACCTATTTTATAAATACGAGATAATGTATTCTTGAACCTAATCATATTAGAATAAATATGTTCAAATGTTTCTATTCCTAAATTAAAGACACTAATTTTTTTTTGATTTTATTCTATATTGATGATAGTTTATTTTGGT
The DNA here is from genome assembly GCA_963277665.1 of Viscum album. Taxonomy (NCBI): domain Eukaryota; kingdom Viridiplantae; phylum Streptophyta; class Magnoliopsida; order Santalales; family Viscaceae; genus Viscum; species Viscum album. The sequence continues at coordinate 28,205,513 of OY728137.1, read as the reverse complement.
ATCCATTAATTATACTTTTATATACATCCTTAATTTTGATGATAGAACTACCAAGATTTTCTATGGTTCCCTGAATGAAATATGTTGATTTTTTTATTATTATAGAATACTCTCAAAATACAACAATGTAATTTTATGGGGTGGGAATAGTTATTAAATCATTCTATAGAATCTATAAACATGATCTATTATAATTATTCTTTGGAAAGCTATATTTTATTGGGGTAAGTCAGAACCTTTTGACTAGTAATGAAATATATAATTTTCTCATCTTTATACTGCATAAAAATAGATATATTATTGATTATATTCATCCTAAATATGAAAACAAACTCTGAGAATAATTATCAATAACGATCATCCATGTTAGTATTAAACCCTAATATTATAATTTTATTCCAGAAAAGGCACCCCCCAACAAATTTTATAGAAATAATATTATTATATATTCTTTATATTGTCATATATTTTCCAAAATCGAGTAACAACATAGAGAAAAATGGATGATGTGATGTAAAAGATAAATTACTTCATTAAACATTGAACGTTTGGGGTTCAAACAATTTAGTGTAGGAGGATTCAAATCCACCATCTAAATATATTATTTCAAATATATACATATTCATAAATATAATACTTTAGTGACAATAAATAATGTGTTAATAACATCTAATATTTATTCATTCAAATTTATTACATCTTTTAAGGGTTATCTTGGATGAATTTATTTAACAAATATTTGGGGAATTTATTAGGCCTGCTGCTAATTCTTTGGTAAATGGAGGAAAATACAGCTAGTCAACTATTGTTATAATTAACATAATAGGTTGATCTATTCTATAGTTTAATGGATGTATAGTCTCTGTATTCATTGATCAAACAATATCCTCTTTATGGGGAGTGTTAACATGAATGTTGTGTTAAAAAGGTGTATTTTCTCAATCTTTTATAATTAATCCCCATTATAATTTCAATCTAAGCTTCATAACAAGTATTTATATATTTAATTAAGATGTTATCAATAAATTTAGTTGGTGGGTTAGATATGGTTGTAGCCACACATTTTTTCCTTGGAACTAGCACATAGACTAGTTGGAAATGGGATACCCACAGGGGAACATAATTCATGATATTTCCACTAATGTTATGTAAATAATCCCTCTTTTATTATTTTTTGGTGAATTTTATTTTCTTCTAATGCTTACTAATCTTCCATTTCATAAACAATATCTGGATTCAAAAAATAAATAGGGTCTATAATGACAAGCTTTACTCATGAAAATCCTATGGTATGAACTAAGTCCTAATATCTATATGAGGATTATGGAGAATCATTAGCCTTTAAATAACCTCCCATATTCTTAATATAATAATCCTTTATTTCTAGATTACTGAATGAAATTTTAGTTTTTCATACCCTATGGTAAATCATTTTCTCTTTTTCAAACATCCATTGAGACGAAGTGAAATGATTCGTAGGCAATATGAACTAAAATGAATCTCATTAGATCACTATTTAATATCACCCTAGTGTAATCGTTAGATCATAAACTATAAAAAATACAGATATAGAGTTTCTTATTGAACTATACCATACGTTATAATGTAAAATATCTCAGCTGAGGAACATCACCAATTTGGGAATCTCCCCATTTGACAGATGACACCATATGTAGTAGTAGGGATTAAAAGTATCCAATCAAAATAATACTGGGTTATCTAGAATGTGTCTAAAATATCTGAGAATTTTATTCCTTATTATGTGTGTATTCAAACATGTTCATGATGTCTTATAGCTTTTGGCCATTCTTTATTAGAAGAATCAATCACTGTGTATTGTTCTATCATTAAGAGCATTAACAGGACCATTAATACATCATATTGATCTCTATAGTAGTTTTTTTTAAATTTTGGAATGGAATTATATAACTTGTTCCTTGGTGATAACATCTTCTATTTAATAGTTTTAATTTATTATATAAGTAATATTCTTGTTTTATATCTTCGAATGAAGTACGGTTAGATAATTTAGTCACGAATTCGCATATCAAATATTTTAATATCTTAAAAGCTATATGTAACCAATAATTATTATTACAAATTCATCTTGTTTTTACAATGATGGTTTAGGATGACAAAAATAGCAGAGATATGGATGTACTCATCATCATCCAAGAATGGATTCTCTCAGTAGCATCCCCTTTTATAATCATTGGTTTGGATGATCAGGGATATATATTTCTCATTGACAATATAGGGAATTTTGGGTTCATGTTTGAAGTAATGAACATGATTAGTGGGAGGTCCCCATGGTGGCTTCGTGGTAGTCAGAAGGCATCTGATATTTTCTTCTTATCTACATATTAGTAATAAAGACGGTCATTTCAGTGATCTTGAGGGAAACTCTTTAAATTGGTTAATATTTATATGGGCCTTCCAATCACTTACTAGAATGTTGTAATTGATCAATCCAATATAAAAATATAACATTAAAGCATCCACAAGTTCTTTATTGGTATGGTATTATTCAATCATGCAATATAACTTTCCCATTTAATTTAGGATCTTGTTTTGTACTTTCTAGGCAGGTAGAAATATATACCGATGTCTCTAAGTTGAGGAAATTAATGAAATAATTTCCACAACATAAATTCATTATAAAAATAATTGGAATTTATAGTTTCCCTTGGTAATTATCCAATTAACCATCTAATATTTAAGGATCTCGATTCATTGGAGTTAATTATTTCATAATTCCATTTAGATTCTATAATATAAGGAACAATCAAAATTCCAGTGTACTATCTCTATAAATATTAATCAACAGTAAATACCTTTTTAATTAAAATATTCAATTTTAGGATTACCACTTCTATTTGTGTCATTTCATTTTATTATGGATATTTAGTAATTATTATTGGAACAATTAATATAAAAAAAGAGGCGATCAGAGATCAAATCACTCCACAAAGGATCCTATTATGTAGTTTGGTACTCTGTCATATAAAAAATTATTGTTGATGGCTTTCCTCAATGTTAAAACGCCAGTTACGATTTTTGGAAAGTAATTGATTCAAATTGGTTCATTTTCAGGGACACTATACAAGGGAATTATGTTGTTTAATATTTAATACAAATCACTTAATACGCTATATTTTAAAGCCATATTGGATCATGATCTATAATTTAATTCGTTCTAAATATTTTTATGGGATAAGGGGAGGAAAAGATGTTATGATGAAGGGATTATGTCTTTAGAAGGGCATTTATATATATCCCTTCAATGGGAATCAGAACCCACATAACTTGGTTCCATATAATGTATAATTTCATCCCTTTTATGACCACGTGGCATGTAAAAATGTTGTAGATTTTATGGTAATATTATAAGAGTTGGTTCCCAGAACCAACTACTTTTTAAAATTGATAACCTTTATAAAAATGATCTTAAATATAAATAAATTTATCATCACATGATGAATTTTATTATAAGTAACGTTAATGTGATAATGTATTTTGAGTTTTAGTTACATATAAATGTCAATTTAGTTCACCAATATGATTAAAACCTTGAGGTTCTTTGAAAATAGTCTTAAATATATATTCTATGGGGGATTAAAACAATCTAAAAGACATAGATGATATTTGATATTAGATGTATGAAATCTATAAGACATGTAGGAATCTTTCCATGATGTTCACACATGGAGATATCTTAGTGTGGAGGTTGTGAGAATAGTCTATCCCATTGGGATTCGACATGATATATGGGTCTTTTGAAATTGTTTTACATTGATGGGTGTACTATCCATTAAACAAGAGATAATTATTAATTTATTCCTTGTTTCAGATAGTAAGATATGTTGATTTAATGTATGATGATATAACCTCATGGTGGGTTGTGATTTTTTTGATGCATCATAAGTGCTATGACATTAATTAATAAGTCATAAAGGGATTTTCCCAAAAAAATAGTTGAAGTAAATGCCTTAGGTCCTTTAATTGTAATGTAACAATCTAATATTGTCCATGGACATTGTAGTTTTAATGAAACATGTTTGATGAAATATTGAAAAAAAGGTATTATATTAAAAAATTAGAAGTAACAGTAGGTTATTATCAATGTGAAATTATTAGATTTCTCTTGAAATAACATGATATGTTATTATTCTCTAATCTGGGACATTAGGGAAGTTAATCTAATGAAAATGAGAAATTTTTCATCAGGGTATCACAATAAGTGTATCCAAATCCTCGAATAAATTCGACATGAATTTAAAATTCGAAAAAATATTATTCTCAATATTGATGGTAGAACAATTATTCATATAGATATCATAAATATTTATTGAACAAAAAATACATATTTGTTATTTAATTATTTAAATATATAGTTATTATACAAGGCATGAAGAATAATGATGTATTGGTAGTATGAGTTAAAGTCTTAGAAGAAATTATATTTATATATCTATTAGTTAAATGCATGACCAGTAGACAATATTATTATAATTATTATACGTGGTGTTCTCTTAAAAGTAAATACATTTTGAAGGGACATTGTGAAATAAATTTTTCTCTAACTGAAATTTACAAAACTTATTATATCCTTCATTGGGATAAAGATTTTTTTGTGGAAAATCATTTCCTATATAGATAATTATCACAAAACCTATAATGAACATTATCTATAATGAGTTAAAGAACGAATAAAATTGACCCACTTCAACCGTTTCAAGTCCCTAGGAGAACTAAAAATAATCTTATAAGACCAAAATGGATTCTTATAATAGTAAATGATAAAAAAACATGTTGGCTAGTCTCATGTGATATAATAAAACAACCAATCAACATAATTTCATGTCCTGTGGAGCAAGTATGGAATAATTCTACATGGGTTCAACCCTTGAATCTTTCACCTCTATGATGGTATAAAAATATAGTTCACATTATTAAAAAACAAATAATTTTTTTAATGAAAATGTATTTTTTATTTGGATAATTTCATTATAAAGTCAATTAAAAAACATACTCTATGAATTTTATATTGTTTTTATTTCCTAATTATACAGTTTTGTCTTTAAAAATTGGTAAAATATACTATTAGTCATGATCTTGGTAATTTCCATTATACCGTAGAACCTTAATCATATATATGAGAAGTCACATATTATTTTATAAATATTTATTAATCATTGATCGATATATTCATTCAGTTGTTAGTTTTTAATCATTGTTTTTATATTTTCTTTTCAAAATAGTTTAGATAAGATGTTAGTTAAATTTATTATGAACTCCCATATTCCATGGGGAGATGAATAATTCCCTAATATATAATTTTTAGTATTCATAGATTTTAATTTGATAATATAGATATGTGACAAGTAAGTGAAAAAGTGTATTATAGGTACCCAAGTTTATTTCATGAGGACGAGTTGAGGTATTTGTGACACATCATGTTGGAGTACATTTAGTGGATTCATTATACACCACATATTGTCTAGCCCAAATTAAATTCTTAATTATAGGTTACATAGTGTGTATCTATCATAAACATTGTGTAAATCACACAACATTTCCCCACAGGAAGCATGGAGGTCATGTGTTAAACTATCCAACATGTATTAGTTACACGACATGTATTGACTGATAACTGATAAATAAATACACATGACATTACACAGAATGTAGAAGTCATATACATCATATAAATAATACATTTTTATATTGATTACACAACGAGACCCATAAAATCTTTTCATATGGTTGAATATTAGAATAAATTGCCTGTGGTGGGATTTACATTCCATGTAACTTGTACCATATCATATTTAGTATAAATCGAGCCCTAATATAAACCACGTGAATTAATTAAGTTGAATAGAAATTAATTATGAAAATAAACTAATAAAAAATCTATATAATACACATACACATAAAATGGTAGTGTTTTATAGTGTTTTAAATTCCTAATTAAATTAGATGATAATTATGGAACTATACACTGTGAATGGTAATCGTACATGTTTTATATTTCAGGATCATGAAAATGGTATAAAATATGAATATTAATACATTAAATGTATCACAAATGGTATATTGAATTATTTTTACAACTCACAAAACTACATAGCATGTAATATCATGAGTTTGCATGTGCTCTAAATATAGTGTTATTGCACGGTGCATGAAAATGACCATACAACATGTCTGGAAGATAGGAAGGGTTCACATCATGTAAAAAGCTATTTTTTAAATTATTTTTTAGAAATTATAGTGGATGATAATCTCAAGTATGATCTGGTTATATAATAAAGATAAATAAATAAATAAATAAATTAATTAATAAGAAAAAATAGTTTATTATATTTGAAATTTATCTTAAGAAATAATGGACTGAAATTAATACTGCTTTTTTTAATGAATATTCATTACATGTAAATATGGTCATGATCTTAATAAACATATGTTTGTGTTGGGATTATTTTTATAAAATTATTTATGTATGATTTTTTCTAATATTTATTTTTTAATTAAAATGATTATATATGTATCATACCCTCTTCATTATTATTTATGGTATTATATGTCAATGTTTTATGTTGTGATACCAAATACCCTAGTTATCCTAACATGTGTGTCTTAAACCAATTCATGATATCATCCAATCAATGCCCGACCCAGTTTGCGGCAAGGCCCGAGTGGTCATTCCGAATCCCCACGGGCTGGAAACTAGTGCCAAACATCCAAATAACCCAGTTGTAAATGATTTTTCCCATAACAAAGATAGATAGATAATCATAAACTGAACAAAAAAATAAATAAAAGAAAATAAACTGAACAAACTGGTAGTATAAAAATGAATAAATGAAGCAACAAGACATACCTCAACTGACTTAGTGAGTCACCAAGGAATATAAACTACACTCACTCCTGGAGCGACTCCAAACTCGAGGAACCTGAAAATGAAAACTAAAGTAGGCATAAGCACCGAGAGGCTTAGTAGGAATTTCATGATACAAAAAATATTTATGCCATTGCATTTTTATAATAAATACTTATCATTCTTGTTTGAAAATAAGACCCATTAGAATATTGTCTTTCATTCTTTTCAAAATCAAGTACCATGTTTACATTTTTACGAAAAAAATTTCTCTACCACTAAATTTTAAAAATACCATTGAAAAATAATTATCATTTCAATATGAAATGAGGTCAATTAAAATTTAAATTTGGTTTTCAAAAAAATAAGAAACTAGCATGGAACAGTTGAATTGAAAATCATATCACAAATACCATGGGAAATACCTAACCAGCTTGTGTTATTTGGGGACCTAGGATCCTCGTACCTCATTGTAAATGTGGAATATGAATGAAAACAATCAATGTTATCATGCACGGGCCAGACATAAGGGAGAAACCAATAACATAGTTTTATGTAATCATAAAAAATTCTTAGTTAGTGTTGTATCATCATAACTTCTAGATGAAACTGATATGAACCACTTACATATCATCAAGTGTACTGGTCCTAGTCTGCCCACCTAGATACCCAGGTTTCTAATTGTACTACATTTAAAGCGGTTTTGGTTTCTTATTAAGCAAACATATATGTACTTATAACATTATTTAATTTAAAACACATCCAACCTCTCACCATCTATCTCCCTCCTTGAGCGCATTCCCCATTTTTCCATCAAACAAATGCACAAGCCTATTTTGTTGGCACATATCAGTAATCACAAATTCAACAGAAAAATCATCTTCATAAACAAGGGGAAATCCCTCAAGAGAGGTTTTTATTTTTCATATATAATTCTTAAGGTGGAAAATGAGCTTAATTACATACCAAGATAGAATTATATAACTAACTGGCCAAAAGTCCAAACGCATTTGTAAATATTCATTTCCAATTCAAAACTACTTTGGTAAAAAAAATTCATGAAAAGTCACCTAAGAACAATGGGAATTATAAATACATTTCAATTTACAAAAAATGGTATAATAATATATAGAAACCTTAACTAGATTTCATAATATATATATATATAATAAATATAAAACATATTTTTAAAATATGGAATTAAAATTAATGGCATAGGCATAGGGGACCGACCTCAAGCTAGAACCAAACCATACACTTCGGATCTTGTCACATTCTAACTAAAAGATGATGCTCCCCAAATAATCATATAAACCTTATCATATATATGAGGACACATATCTCCTATACATACATTCTCATGGCCCAAGAACATGTGTAAGGGGATCCTTATAGTTATTCTTATATGATTATACAAGTCTCCATTCACCTTCATATGTATTTTTATATATACACATAGGCACACCTATCCTAATTCATGCACATTCAATTCCACGGATGAATATACATGTAACGAGAGAACCAATATGTTTATATTTATTTACCTATGCACATTTAAGTGAATCGTCATAGACCTGGAGACTCCATACGCCATACAGGGACTAGAAACTACACATAAAATTTAATAAAACAAGTAAACACATAAATTTTCTATAAAAAAATTCAAAATAACACAACAAGGGTTTCCACTAATAAAACACTCAATTTAATGTATGTAAATCCACTTTAAATATAAAACACAAACTTAATAATTTTGAAGACCACTTTCTCACCATTGATGTAATTGAATAATCAAATAAAATAATTTATAAAACACTTCAAAATTTGATCCACCAAATTTACACTTAAAAGTCACCTTGGTTCATATCAAATCACCACTTTAAAACAGTTTACACATCATAACCATGGAAAAAAGTATTTGAATCATTTATACAACATAAATAATCCATTTAACCAATTTTTAAAAAATACTAAAAAATAATTTCAAGGCATAAAGAAACAACACACCCAAATACTTATTGAGAACCAATTATCAAGCCAAACATACACCAATTCCATTCCAAAACATGTTTTCCACCACTTTCACAATCATTTAAATCATTTGGATAATTTATGAAACGTTTCAAGATGAACAACAAGGGTATACACTTGAAATAAACTAAATTAATTTTAAAAACACTTTCAAGAGAAGCACATATAAAAAGATTTTAGATTTTTTTTAATCAACACACATAAAAACTGGAGCACATATAAACACTCAAGAAGGAATATTAAATTCTTCTAAAGATGGTTCAAGCACAAAACCAACTACTTTAGGGTAAAATGATTCATATTGTGCCCAAACTCAACCGTAATGAAAAAATAGCTCAAACAACACGAATAAACCCTCAAAATGATATATCTAACCATTTTCACTAAAATCTAGCCAACCACAACCTAATAACCTAACTCAATAACCCACGTCATGGTATAAAAGATTTGAAAAAGAGAAATGCACCAGTGGTGAGGGTACAGGCGGCAAACAGAGTAAGAGCGAGGGATGATGGTGTTGCATCACATGCTAGGGATGTCACCGTAGGTTCTGACCATGAAGAAGGGGTACAACCAATGGAAGGCCACACGTCCAAGAATTAGACCATGGGTCGCACGATAGTTATAAAATTCAGCCATAAAAGGTCTTAGGTTGAGAGTATGTTTGGTCACGGGGATGAAGAAGGGAGATCGACCCCACCTAGGGTTGTAGGAGAAAAGTGTGCTGCCTCATGGCGGCTGCCTGGTGCACCACGTTAAGGGGAGAATTGTGGGGTGGGGGGGGGGGTAGGGTGGTCAGATGGGGCTTCCCAGAGATCCAATGTTTGATGAGTCTAAAGGGGAGGCCACCTTTCTGGGGTCGGTCGCACGCAAAAGGAAGAAAGTTAGGGTGAGGGCCACTGCGTGAAGCTGGTAAGGGGGGAAGGGGGAGTGGTAGATTTGGGTTTCATTTTTGATAATAATAATAATTCTAATAAATAAATTTTTAGTAAAAATAATATTTCCAATAAAATTAATATTAGAAACAATATTGATAATAATATGAGTATTTATAACAATATATTCCATTCTAACATTATTTTATACATAATAATAACAATATAAATAAAAGTTAATAATAAAAACATTAATATCACTTTTAATAATTATAATATTTCCATATACAACAATAATTTTATTAATATTATATTTAAAACAATTCCTTTGTTTAATTTTTTATAAAAAATTTATTTTTTTCAAACATTAGGAAACATCACGACACCCATGTCGACCGCGTAGCTACCACCGACTGTGCGATTCCCACGCACGACTCCGAAATCCACCAAAATTATTCAACTCCAAAAATTTGAGACCAGCATTCAACTCACACCTTGACAAGGCTAAGCATATAAAATAAATAATAATATAAAATAATTAAAAAGGTTCGTGGTGAAAAAACTCTCTCCATCATAAAACATTCTACCCCCAGAAAGTCACTAAGACAATAGTTGTCAAAAAATGAGCACATCCCCAGAAAAAACCAAAGAAAACCGAAAGCCTCAGGGTGAACATTCCCAACACACATTACACCCGACCAATTTAAGAAGAAAAAAATGAATGATATTGAGGGGAGAATATTAGAGGGTTCTCCCCAACATGAGAATTCAATATCATGGAAACCTTGAAACCCAAACACACCGCCCCCATGGGGCCAATGTAGAATCTAACAAACCAGACTCATTCAATTTCCCCGCAAAACAAAACCATACCAACATGACTTAAATACGAAACCCAAGAACAACTAATGCATTGATTCTTCCATAAGTACTTACATCTCAAAATGAACACAAATAAATTGAGATCAACCTATACAAGGGTCAAACACACTTTTAAGAAAGACATATGATTCTGAAGAAACTATTCACCCAAATTGAATTGTTTTTATTACAATGAAATGAGTTCATAACATTATCCCACTTAAATGATGAACCTAAAATAACTATAAAACATTTAAAGTTCAGAAAAAAACAAAACTTCATTAAATGTTCCTCTTCCAACACATAACTAACAACCCGAACCGAGGCTCCACACACCCAGTAACTCCTTACCATGTGCAAGCTTCACCTCGGGACCTGTGGTTGGGGAACTGATGGCCGAAGAATCTTATGACTCACAGTCAGGTACTAGTATCCCAAGGTCCCCAACTTCTTCTTCCCCCCAAGGATTCAAATGAACATAGTTGTGGTACTTTTTCAAAAGGATGCATCTAGACGGTTATGATTTCTCGAACCAGCCACTCCAGTGTCAGGTTAGAGAATGTACTGTTGAATAGGTAGTTGGAATCGAATAATGAGATTTCTTCAAGAATATGTTTCTCTGGCACACCCCTCTCACTAGATGGGAAACCTTTCCAAAAACCGACCACTACTAATCAAACCCCAAACTCCAATGACAAAGAGTCATTCAACCACCACCAACCCAAAATATGACCCACCATTAAAACTAAAACTGCACTAACTCTAACAAAATCGGGAGTTACCAACAATCCTAAGACATGATCTACTCCTATCAAACCACATTTCTAATTCTAACAGACCAGAAATTCATTAAAGGACAAGGAATGTCTATGAAGGACCAAATGCTATGCATGAATTATTAAAAACCTTGGGGACCATTCTGGGCATCATACTCTGAACAACATGAGTAACACAACCAACATCAAGCCACGAAAAAATCAAATTAAACAACCTAAGCCAAGGAAAATAGGCTCATTATCCAAAAATATAAGAAAATGAAAAATAACTTTTCCAAAGCCCCCATTCCTTTAATATTTCAAAATTTATTTCTTAAAAGGACACTTTAAATACTATGAAGCCCATTTTTCAAGAGAGAACAATTTTTAATTCCCCTTCTCGCTCAAATCCCTCTTTGAAAAAAAAACAAGCCAATAATTTAGTATAACAACCCCACCCATGGAATCCTATGAACCATTATATGTGTTTCTGTCCATTTCCATCCTTGAGTGCCGAAATTCACGTTCCACACATACACACACACATGAAAACTTCAACGATGATCCCCAAGGGTTACACACAAACTATATCCTCAAACCGAAAATGATTCTAATTTTAAAATCCACCTTACCATGTTAAAACCATTTAATGAAATAATATTCAATTGAAAACTATTTACATCTTTAAAAGCACACTTAATCAAACCCAAACCATGATAAATCAAATCATAGAACAAATTACCAGAAGGTGGGACTAGCATATATTTCTAACCCATCACCATGTTAGTGATCCATTCCCAAAGTAGGAAACAACACTATGTGGAAATTGAACCAAGAACATGGATATCAAATGTTCAGTACTCCATGTGAAATCACAACATGAAACTGTCTCAACTCCATTGTCATCCCTGAATCTGATGAAAAATTCAAAGACACAACCCACAGACTACCCCTAGTAACTCAAGGATCAGTACAATAAAGAGTTAAAAATGATCTTACTGTACCTATCTATCGAGTCCCAATAGTCCTGATCTCTATGTACCAGACACCCCAAATATCAAACACCTCCCTATAATACCATTTGGTCATGAACCAAATTGGGTATTCATCCAATTGACACCTGACCTAGTCCACGACATGGCCTGTGGGGAGTTCTCAGTCCCCACAGGTGGGAAACTAATGTTGAGCATCAAAATAAACTAGTTGGGAAATATTTGAACCATGAAAAAGATAGATAAATAATCATAAACTAAAAACATTTATTATGAAAATAAAATAAACCAAACAAACGTGCAGTAGAAAAACAAATAAATGATGAAATGAGACATAACATAGGTAACCTCGTTGGTCACCACAGAACGTAATGAACAATCACTCCAATAGAGATTCAAAACTAGAGAAACTTGAAACTAAAAACTAAAGTAGGTGTGAGAATCAATATGCTTCGTAGGAATGCCAAGATATAACAAATCCCAATGCCCTTTTCTTGTTACAATTAATAAAAAACATTCTTGTCTGAAAATAAGACCCATTAATTTTTTTTCATTATTTTCATAATCTGGTAGTAGGTGTAAAATTTGAAGGAAAACATAGATCTACCACTACATTTCCATAATAGGATCCAAACATGCATTAAAATTTTAAAATGAAAGGGGATCAATTTAAATGTAAATAATATTTTTATGAAAGAGGAAACAAGCATGTAATAAAAAAAATTAAAAATCATATCACTAGCACCTTGGGATATCCCTAAGTAGATACTGTTAGTTTGGAACCTAGGATCCTTATACCTTTGTGAAAACATGGCATATGAACCACAATAATTTACATTCTCATGCAAGAGCCACTAGTAGGGAACCTAACCAAAACCTAGTGGTCTCTAATCATCACAAATGTTTAGTTAGTGTTGTAGCATCAATTTTTCTAGATGAAAAAATGATGAACCACTTACTTGTCATTTAGAAAACTAGTCCTTGTCTACCCATCGAAATACCCAAGTTTCATATTGTGCTCTATTTTAAGTGGTGGTGAGTTTTTATTAAGAAAAAATATATGTACATATAAATTTAATTACTTGAAAACACATCCAACCTCTCACCACCGATCTCCCTCTTGGAGCATAACCCCCCTTTTTCCATCACACAAAAATGCACATGCCTCTTTACTAAACACATATAAAAAATCACACATTCAACAAACACTTCATTTTCTAAAATATGGGGGTGTTCCTCAATAGATATTTATTTTCATAAACCATTGTTAAGGTGACAAAAGAGCTTAATTACATAAAAGGAACACTTTATATGACTAACCTACCTAAAGGAAAAACCCCTTTGGAAATATTCATTTCCAATTCAAAACAACATAGGAAATAACTTTTCACGAAATGTCACTTAAGACCACAGGGCCTTATAAATACATTTAAATTTACAAAACAAAGGCTTAATCATTTCTTGCAACCAAAACCAAATTTCATTGCATGTGTATATAACAATAATAGAAAACATATTTTTAAACCAGGAAAGTAATTATTGAATTAATATTAAAGGTATAGGCATAGGGGACCTACCTTTTGGTGGAACCAAGCTATCCACTTTGGCTCTTGGCACTTTCAAACTAAAATTTATTGCTACCCCAATAAACATATGCCCCTTTGCATACATGTTAGGACACCTAACCCCTATGTATACATTCACATGGCCCATGAACTTATTCAAGGGGATCCTTAACGGTATGCTTATATGTATTTACTATTCTTGATTCACCTGTGTATGAATTTTTATATATACACATAGGAACATCTATTCCCATACATTCACATTCAATGCCTTTGAAGAATATACACATCACAGGGAACCTACATGTATATATTTACAAACCAATGCACACGTAGGTGAGTTTACTTAGACTCAAAGACTCCAAACCACTAGTAGGGACCACACAATACACATATAATTTAATAAAACAATTAAACACTTAAATAATATATAAAACATTTCAAAATAACACAAAAAGGGTTTGTACTAATAAAACTCAATTTCATGTAGGAAAATCAAATTTAAAAATCAAACACACGCTTTATCTTCCTGATGACCATTTTACCCCCACACACATAATTGAATACATCAATAAAAAAATTTACAAAACAAAACCTAATTAGAACCACAATATTTACACAAAAAACTAACCTAATTTCATATCAAATCACAACATTAAAACCATCCACACATTATAACCATCGAAAAACATGATTTACATCATTTATACAAATAAATAAACCATTTACACAAATTTTTAAACATTATATAATGAAAAAACAAGGCTCAAAACAACAACACACCCAAATACATATTTAAAACCAACTTTCAAGCCAAACATACAACAATTCCTTTCCAAAACCAGTTTTGCAACACTTGCGCAATCAAGTAAAACATTTGGATAATTTATAAAATGTGTTAAGATGTGAAATAATGTAATACACAAGAAATAAACTAAATTTCCATTTAAAAACAGTTTCTAGCAATGTGCATATCAAAACACATCAGAATTTTTTTCTACAATCATAAACTGAAGAGAACATATAAACACTCAAGATATAGTGTTAAATTCATCAGATGAATGATAAAATAGGAATCCACCTATCTCAGTGTAGAATACATTGAAACATGGGGAAAACTACACTTCATTGAAAACATATATCAAAAAACATCAATAAACACTAAAAACAAGATATCCAACCATTTGATCTAAAATTAAACCAATTGAAACCCGAAACATTAAGTCGATAACCCAAAGATAGGTAGAAACAACCTCAAAAAGAGAAACACACCCGTGGTGGGGGTATATGATTCTAACAGATTAAGGAAAAGGGCTAACAGAGGTGTGTCATGTGCTAAAAAGTTCAGTGGTGGTTCTGGCCATGAAGGAGGGGTGTGACCAAGGTAGGATCATGTGTCCTTGGTTTAGTATGGGGGATGTGTGACTGGTATAAATGTCAGATAATAATGGTTCAAGACTAAAAGTGTGTCCATCCATAGGGAGGATGATGGGTGCTCAGCCTCACCTAGGGTTGCGTGGGAGAGGTGTGCCTTACCATGGGGCTGCATGGTGCACCTAAAGCATGAGAGAAGAGTGGGGGGTAGGGAGATCAGATGGGGCTGGACAGAGAGACGCTGAGGGAGGGGTCCAAAGGGGAGGTCTCATTCCAGGGGATGGTTACACGCTCAAGGGATAAATGTAGGGTGAGGACCACTACACAGAGTGGGTAAGGGGGGATGTGTGGGAGCCTAGTATGTTGTGGTTTTTTTGAGGTAGTACTAGTAGTAATAATACTAATACTAATAATAATTTTACTAAAAATAATTGTTTCAATACTATTAATAGTAATAAAAAAATTATTATAATAATAATATTAATAATAATGTATTTCATTATTGCTTTATTTTATATTTAATATGAGTAATATAAATAAAAATATAATAATAGAAATATTAATATCACATAAAATGATGATATTATTTTTTTCTACCACAATAATGTTATTACCATTATATTTTAAACATTTCCATTGATTTATATTTTAAAAAAAATAAATTTTTTTTCAGTCATTTGGAAACAAAACAGAACCTCAGTTGACTGGGTGGCTAATTCTAACATTGTGATACATGCAAAATAATACAAATACAAAAAAAATTATTAAATGTCAAAAATATGAGACCAGCTCTCAACCTGCACCTATAAGGATAAAAATAGCCCTATGAAAATAAAATAAAATAATTTCAAAGGGTCAGGGTGTATCAATATGTATGAGTAGACATATATAAAAAAGTGCTCCGAGGTGAGTGGAGATGGTTGAAGGAAAAAATTGAGGTGAAACAAACCAAGGTAATACATTAGAGAACTTGAAAAATAATACATCTCGAATCAAGCATGGATAAAATAATTATTCCCTGAGGGACAAGGGTTAGTTTATCGTCTACATGAAAAACTGAGCATTAGAGGAACTCATAAACATGTCACATATATTTTTTAGTATAATTCAAGGTTAATTATTAATTTATGAGAATCATGTTTACTGGAAGTCACATAATGTAGATGAATTAATAATCATGAAATTTAGAATAAAATAATAGGATTGGACATAAATTATCAAATCAAAAATAGTAAATCACTTTTCTAAAATCTATATAATATTATCTAGAATAATAAATAAAAAAATAAATAATATTTAAACATATGTTTAAAAAATACCAAAAGAAATATTATGTAAATAAATCATTATATTACTTTATTTATGATGAATCCATATATTAAATTATTTGTCTTTCCTTGGGAAGAATACATATTGTCATCAACCGAGAAGAGTTACCATAAATGCTGACACCCTACCCAACCCTTGGCATGTCCTGAAGGTGATTCTGTAACCCCACAGGATAGAAAATAGTTCATTGGAAGTAAAGAACATGTAATAGAATGATTTTTCAAAAATAAAACAACCAAAATAATAATCAATGATATAAGATGACCAAACAACTACAAAAACATGACACAAAAAACATTCATAATACATGATATCAAATGATTACACCAAAACATTTGTTAAGTATTAAACACATACAAATAAAACCAAAATACTGTAAGAAAAAATGGAATGGGGGAAAAATATAATACTAATCCTACCATAATAAAGTGGGTCAACACCCTTATTACACCTCCTCCAATACCTTCCAAAAGGAAAACAAATAGTTCATGGATCCACCATCGCCACAATGGGAAGAATTTACTTTACCTGGGTAAAATATAAAAATAAGTACATATACCCGAGTGTGTATGTAGGCTTTGAGCCAAATACCTAGCTTGATACCACCAAAGGATATTGACTGTGTCAACATTAAAAGACAAATCAACATTATATTTTTTATGAAAAAAGAAGATGTAATTTAAAAAAACACACTTTGAAAAGTAATAGGAATGAAATGATGTTAACAAGCTGAATAGAAATCATAAAATGTAAACTTGGGGAAATCCATAAGGAAAAATGGTCAGTGGGGTCCTTGGTTCTTCATACTCTTGGTGATAAAACCATATCCCAGATGCAGTGGTCTTTCTCGAGCCTCTAGTCCCTATTAGATGTAAGTTTATTTAGTTTTCTTATGTTATTCTTTGTTAGTGAGATCTAGTCTATCCACTTTTGACTCACCTAATTTATTAGAACTAGACTACCCAAAAAGATTCCTTGGATTCAATTATTCTCAGTCTCATACCATATGTCACATGAACCACCTCTTTATAATCACAAATCCATTATTAGATATCACATGCCAAACATATATTTTTTCTATTTGGAAAAACATTATTAAACAAATACACATTATAAAACCATTAAAAGAAAATATTCAAACCACCCAAATAATTTATAGAACCCATTTTAATAATATAATAAAATGAAAAAAAAATATAAATCAAATAACCACAAATTTAGATTATGGAAATAACCTGAAACTGGTTTGGAACCACAATAGTAGAAAAGAAATACCCAATGATTGAAATATCAAAACAAAAAAATCCTGATTTAACCAAAGGAAATAAGATTTAACCCACATTATGTCAATCATTATAATATCTAAGGAAAATCCAAGAGTGTATAAAGAAGAGACCAAAAAAGGATAAGATTCGAGAAAATGAGGAGTTTACATGAGTGTTACTTGAATATTACAAGAATAATTACCTATGAATATAGATCCCTATAGATAAATGAGGGATGTGGAGGTGAAAATAAATCAAGGTATTTAAAATGTTAGAGTAAGGGGTGATTTGGGGTTTAAATCAGGGGGATGAAAAATTACAATTTTAATCTTTTTAAAGAATTTATAGGACACATGGTTTCCTAGGGAAGGGAGCACACCCATGACCCTGGATGTGAACCTAAATCAGTGATAATTTCCTACATTAATTGTTATCCTACATTTCCATGTGCTAGTCTATGTGGCCTGGATAGTGCCACTATCGAGGGATCATAGTTTCCATTGGACTAGCGCATGATTTCTACTTATAATGCATCTACTATGATTCACCGCCTCTACAACAAAAAAAATATTATCTCCTAAAAAATGATGGCAAATTCATAAAATAAATGTAGGATAAAAAATTAAAGACTGAATACCACAATTTGAAACCATGAATGTGAAAAGTCTCCCCAATGAGAAAACATTCTACCCTCATAAAGTCAACGAGAAGTCTTATCATGGAATAAATGTGGATACTAATATTCCACCAAATGACTTTTCTCCCCTATATCATCATCATAATTGTCCTAACACCAAATAATTCAAATCAATGATATTTAATTTCCCCAAATAACCCTATCTTGAGAGCCCACAATCCATACCAGTCATTTAAACATTGAGAAATTGGTTTCTAGTTACAAATATTTCCAGTTCAGCATGTGAGATTGTTTTGAATTATAATTTATCAATTATGAGACACTGAGAACATAATTGACTGAATTAAATTGAGATTGAAAATCTATATAGTATTATACCTTACCAACACTCTTGATAATATTGGAAAATCTAACATACCTAAGTGTTATCTTCTCTTCTTACAAAGAGAACATTGGCCCAAGTAAGGGGACACACATAGAAACACAAGATCACTAACTTAATACTATAATGCTTGGCACTGCTGATTCGAATAGGACTTATTGTGACCGAAAATTATCAATAACTACTACCCAATTAATCAATCCTTTTTAGACATCTCTTTCATCAAGGTTGGTCTTGACAAAGAATTCTAAACCACATATGTTTTTCAAAAGGTTCACTGACCCGACCGACCATAGAGTGTCTCAAAGGTATCCATTCTTATTGACGATTGGTAGATTTTATTATATGAAAATTCAACCAATACAAAATTTTAAAACCATGAGCCTCTATGATGGAACACACGTGGATATGGCATGTCTTTCAAAACTTGATTTTCTTGATTTGTCTGACCATCTATTTGAGGGTGGTATGTCATGATCATGTTGACCTGAAATATAATTTCCTTATTAAGGCCTTTAGAAAATGGAAATGTGGAATGGGTGTCCCAATATGAAATGATTTCTATTGACACACCATAATGATTCACTATTTTTTAAACATACAACTGACCCTACTCATCTACCTCGATCAAGTCCTTGATCAGAATGAAAAGCGAAGATTTGGACAAATGACCATTAACAACCCATATAATATTTCTTCCACATACTGTACATCATAAGACAATGATGAAGTCAATGGTTACCTCACCCCCTCTGATGTAGTAATCAGTAGTTGATGAAGCAAACTCGACGACATTTAATTCTGATCTTTGACCTACTGGCATGCTTAATAAAAGGATACAAATTAATCAATATCCCATATCATGCCTAGACATAAGAACTTGTGACACAGATAATAAAAAATAATGGGCGAATCATGGTTAACGGATCATAGAGACTAGTGGTTTTCAATAATTACCCCCTTCCATAAGGGAAATAACACCATATAGATGCCTTTGAAGAAAATTACTACCTTGGAAGTCAATGAACACACACTAGGAACCACCCCACCATTTCAAAACTACAAAGAACACTCATAGAACTCTTAATTCAGATTTTCTTATTGAATCACATCAAGAAGAGAGTAATTTAGGGGCACACATAAAAAAAATGGGCCTCCACTATGCTCTCTGGTTTCTAAAAGAATCACACTAATAATTCACATCAAATTCCAATTATCACTAGAATCTTTTAAGGATTTAACAAATATTGTAATAATTCAAATATATATAATTTCATTCTCTTTTCCTAGGGTATATAAAATATCAATTTAGAACCCTTGAAGTTACTTGACCCTCTGGCACTACCTTAGATTCAGTTCCTTATGCGAGAAAATATATTCCATGATATTAAGATATGAGTAAACCACAAATTTATACTTGTCATTATAGTGAGACCATTTTTCATACATGAATCACTACCACTAATTCCATGTTATGGGATGATTAATTCCTTTTTTGTGTTTTAGGTTAGATACATCCATACCCCAGCACATGGCCATCCTATATCAATAGACTCATAAAACCCATACATAACATGTCACAAAAGTACACATACCCCTTCCTAGATTTTGGTAAGATAAAAATAGGGTATTAGAAAAATAGAACATAATATCATCAATGAATTTATAACATTCTAGAATCCGTTTAAACCGTAATCCTTTTTGGGTTAGCACAGTCAGAGGTTAATAAATTATAGATAAATATCTAAAAACCAACTACAATATCCATTAATTCCCCAAAAGATTCATTTAATGAATATTTTCACTCATTTATCCCATGAAATTAGTGATTTTTTCCTCTCAAGGTCCAATAAAACCCCATGTTTCCAAATTACATGGCCCATAAATATTTAACAACCTGATCTATAAAGTACACATTGTGGGATTAGCATAGAGACGATGATCATGAAGTGTTCCGAGCATGATCCTTATGTGATGCTCATGCTCTTCCTCGATCCCAGATTAAACTTGTATGTCTTTCAAAAAAACAATTTTGAAGAAGTTGACATGTAAATGAAACACCCAATTTATAAGAGCCATATAAAATGATACAAATTTATTCAATCCGATTGCGATGACTGGATACTCGAAGATGTCATACCTACTTTGGAAATCCATCTTATGAATATATACCTCTCAAAGTAAGACCTGATGATACATGTTATGTAAGAAGATCAAGGAAATACACATTTACCAATTGAGCTAATCAAAATATTAATCGATATAAAAAAATGTTCAGTTATTCTGGATTGTTACATTATTCAAGATTTGATAATAAATTCCCAACTAGAGATATCTATAATCCTTTTTAGAAAACATTACTAGGGAAGACCAGTACAACATTATTGGGAGAATTAATATTATTGATTCAAAATAATTCTTATATATATTTAATTATCTCAACTCTATATAGGTTATATGATAAGTGGGATGTGATATTGGTTGTGTAATTAGTGCATAATTAAGGGTGAACCCCACATCACATTCTGGTGGTAACCTTGATAAATCATTTGAAATCACCTTTGGGAACTCATATGGAATGGGTGGTAATCCACAATCATAACCCTTACCATCATCCACCAACATTAGGGAAGTGTCCAAAAAACTGATATTTCCCAACTCTAGATGTAGAGGTTCATCTCTCCTTGTCCAAGGATCCCATTCACCTTCTATAACATGAGTAATCCAACCATGTGCAACAAATCTCACTCATTGGTGATAAAAATCAATGTGCACATTGAAATGAACATTCTAGTTCATACCAAGGATCATGTCAAAGAGTTCCATTTCCAAAATAATGAAGTTCCATTCCATATCCACACCTAAATGAGTGGGTACATAAGATGGACACCTGAAAAACTGTTTTATTTTATAGTCTAGTGATGTCACTAAGACCATCAAATAAGGCATTTTTATGGTTGTAAATATCTACAATTCCAAAATATGGGAAGATATAAAGGAATTTTAAGCACCTATGAAAAATAAAACAAAATTTATGAATTATTCAATTAATATAGTAAATCGAACTATTTTATGTCATCCATATAATTAAATTATAAATTAATTCATATCATTGAGGTGCTACTTCTATACTAGATCCATAAACTGATTAATGACTTACATATTATCTTAGAGATGACATTTCCTATAAGATGATCTTACCATTCCACCATTCCAAACTATTTAAGAACCTAGAGTCCTTGATTCACCAGATAATGCAGGTAATTTTAGGTGGAATGAGGATCCCACACAAAATATGCTGGCATACCACTCTTATAGAACATATTCATGATCCCCAAGCACCCACACTTATGGTAGGGTCTTGGTGGAATTGGGCATGCTTCCTGTACATGACTTGAACTTCCACACTAGTATAACATGAATGAGCCACCATAATCTCTTATATAAAAAGGATTTATAGAAGGTATTCTTGAGCTACTACCTCCCCTTTTAACCTACACATCATGAATCTTCTCTATTTATAACGAACCACCACAACCATGTCCTGCTGCTAGAACTGAACCATAAAAGCCACATTTTTCAGTATGATTAGTCCCGAACATCATGTATCAATCCTATATATCATAATAAGACTTCATATTGAATAATAATAAATGAGCCTGAATTTATAGCTATGTTACATCTCAAAATTACAAGACCTTAACTAATCATTGGAAACCACCTTAGTTGAAAAAAAGAAAAATTTGACAAAGGGGTTGGCATATTCTGACACAGTCTGATCCTCATGACGGAGATCCAAAAAATTATGTGTCTTTGTGAGGTCCGAGGTATTAGGGAAATAAAAAACATTGAAATAAACCTTAAGAACCATCCATCCCATCTACTCATGCATCACATTCTGGACACCCAATCCCCACCACCAGTGCATGGAACCTTGAATAATGAATGATGGAAAATTCACTTTGTCCAACATAGGATTACCAAGAAACCAAAAATCATCATGATATATTCAATTTAATTAACTTCTTCTTGGGGGTATATGCTACCATATAAGGAAGAAGTTTTATTCTTAATGAACTTCATATGATTTTTTTTATGGACCCAGTTCAGCTTCATTATCATGTTCAGTACTAGTGCACATTCCCAAATCAAATTACCATATAAGAAAAACCATGAAATCCACTAATCTATGAACCATTGGTGAGAACGAAATCCCTTCATCCTCTTATATCAGTTTCATAGGAATCATCCTATGAATCATGATTCTACAACCATTGATAAACACATGGAAACTATCAATACAATGTTCTTAAAAATTAGCTCTAGTAATAACATTCAAAAACGTTTATAAATCAATAAAAAACATAAAATGAAAAATAATAAGTAAAAAATTTGACCTCGTCTCAGTTTTTATGCATAGTTTACAGCCTACAAAACTCATATAGAGGATGGTACAAACAATATACCAAAAATCCTATGGCTACCCAAGGCATGTCATGCGGTGTGTTGGAAATAAATCCCAATGAGAACCAGAACCTCAATCTCTGATAGTATTTGATACATTAAATCTTGAATCTCCCATTTTAAATCACCCCAAGGGAGAACACCCCCCCTGCTTTGATATAGTTTTATCACAAACCAATATGAGCTTCTAGCCAACCTAAAACCCAACCCGGCCAATGGAATGACCGTATATGAATTCATGATACCCACGGGCTTGCAACTAGTGTTCAAGCATCAAGAAACTCATTTTTGAATGATTTATCCAATTTAAATCAACTAAAACAATAATGAATAATGGAATATAACCAAACAACAACCAGAACATTACAGAATCAATATCATTATTACATTATATCAATAGATAAAACTATAACTTGATTTTAAAATTTAATATTTTTAAATGAATCCAATATATCCAATTAAAACAAAAAAGTGTAGGGGAATCTATTATAAAACTACTCCTCAATGAAACATGATATTCAACACCCACATTCCACCTCCAATAATAACATTGAGAAGTAGAACCACTAGCACATGGATCCACAATCTCCCCACATGAAGTCTTTCCTTTACATGGGTGGAACACAACATGGTCTACATACACCATAATGTGTATGAATAGTTCAATCAAAGTTTATAGTACGATATAACCAAATTAAATTCCTTGAATTAACAATAAAATGAAAATTAACATGCGATTTTTTATAAAAGGATGATACAACGTTAAATAAAATATGATTTGAAATTTTAAATAATGAAAATATGTTCATAAGAGGAATGGTAAAAATAACATGATCACCACATGAATTCCCAATGTAACTTGGGATAATAGGGTCCTTGAATCATTATACTCTTAGTGAGAAAAAAATCTCATAGATGTTGTAATCCTGCTCGAGCCACCAATCTCCATCAAATGTAACTTTATATATTGTTGTTTTTCCATTCCATATTAGGGAGACTGTGTCTTAGCCCAGCCAAATCGACTAACATAATAGATATAGTCTTCCATCCCTGATACCTAGGATTCCATTAAGCTCAAAATTATTCATTATGTTTCATTAACCACCTCTTACAAAATCATAATTACAACATTACAACTCACATACCAAACCACCATTTTTCTAATTAGTATAATTTTTTCACTAAACTGCTAGAAGCTATGAACCCTTGATAGGGAACTATCCTTGTCACATGTCCCAACACACGGGCTTGTGAGATAACCATGTTCCTAGAAAAATGGAATCTTATAGAACTAGTGTAGTCAATTGTGCATTTTACTATTCAGAGAGAGGAATTATTATGTGTTGGAGTCCTTTGGTCTATATAATCCCACTTGGGAGGTGATTGAGAAGAATCTCACATTCTATCTTAGACATAAATATGATGTAATAGATGTAAAATGGTTGATGATATCATATAGATTTTGTATGCTCCATAATATGCACAAAAATATGGGTTCTTATAAGATATTATCTCACCTCCGTGGTATTTATTAAGATAATTATTGATAAGAGAGGTATATTATCTCTAAGTAACTATTAATATCTAATATTGTAGATGATTATCTATCTGGATATGTTGAAGTGAAGATGATTCATAAAACTGATTATTTTTACATATTAAATTTTATTCTAACTAATGAGTTTCATAATTACATCATACTTTAATCTCTCCCTCATAGATTATATTGTTTTATTATGAATTAAAATATGATAAATATATAGAATTTGTTACCAAATAAAAGAACAATAATTCTTAAGATGATAAGTACTATAGGCACAAAATACCTGGGATCCTTATGTCGATAAAGAGGAAGGGAAAGGAAAAGATACTTAATACTCAACCCGAGTCTATAGAATCGCCATATCACCCTAATAATTAGAGAACGATCTAGTGGTAGGCAATTGGTAATTATGTTTAATGTTATTAATGTTGATATATGGGTCACTCAAAGAATAAATGAACCATAGTGAAGAATAATGTGAAATATTTAAGTGTGTCTCTTATAAAATTCAATCCCTCTGTAAACAGTATTTACTTATTATATAAATCCGGTAGCTCTAACATTTTATCAAAATATAAGAACTAAGTAAATTTATGAAGGATTTGAAAATTTTTTTGGGATCATTGAGCTACTAATGTATCAATACTATATACCATGGGAATAGAAGAGTAACACATTACATTGTTAATAATTTTGATAATGGTCTTGAAAAACTATTATTTTATTCCTAGTATTACCATAAACATTATATCGATGTATAGTTTCGATGTTTATGGATTTTTAATCTTATTTTAGAATAAAAGATATTTTTTATAAGAAATTTTTTTTATGGAATAAAGAATTATAATAATTTTATTAATATATAATAATATAAAGAATTTAATCAAAATAAATAAATAATAATTCTTACTTTACATATATCAAAACTAGTTGTGGAATCTTGGACTTTTCCATGTAAAAAATAAGTGCATGAATAACTCTATGAATGTGGTTATTTTTATTCTATTGAGATAAAACCACTTGAATAATAGTTAATGTGTTTATAAGAGAAGATAAAAAAACCATATTTTGTTGGAAATTGTGAAAGGTCCATCGAGCTTATTGAATTAGAGCACATAGATTTGCGT
Organism: Viscum album; assembly: GCA_963277665.1. Taxonomy (NCBI): domain Eukaryota; kingdom Viridiplantae; phylum Streptophyta; class Magnoliopsida; order Santalales; family Viscaceae; genus Viscum; species Viscum album. The sequence goes on along the minus strand of OY728137.1, from coordinate 28,179,430 downwards.
ATACCTTTAATAGTTTAAGGTATAAATGGATACATTAAATTAATTAATGTTATTGATGAACTGAGTATATATACATATTCCTATTATGTGAGGTATAAAAATGAATCGTTTGAGAAATTTATGGATTTATAAAATTAAGTGAAGAATATTATTTATACAAAGATTAAAAAACATTCAGTGGATGGCGGTGAAGAATATGTTATCCATGAATTCATCAATTATCCTTTGGAGTTTTAGATTCTATTTCAATTCACTATTCCTTATACACTACATGATATTGGTTGTACTAAAAAGAAATAACCTACCTTATCGGATATAGTGATAATGATGATGAGTCATGCTGGATTTGAATATCCTTTAGTGGATATACATTACCAACTATTGAATATTAACTAAACTAGGTTCCAACTAAAGAGGAAAACTATATCCACTAATATTTTTGGTGTATTAGGGAATCTATTTTTTCTAACATAAATGAATGGGTATGAAAATCATTTTATAAGTCCATTTTTTAGAAAAATGTTTCATAATGTGGAATAATCTGTATCTTTAAATGAAATATTAATGAAAAAAAGGATATAATATCAATTCCAACCATTTGAAAAAGAGTGTTTATAAATTATATTTTTCCTTATAGGGAGGAAATATCCCTAATAAATAGTTGGGTAAATATTGATTCCATTGGAGTTGATGGGAAAGATACTTAGAGGGTAGAACAAAAAAATTCTATAAGAAACCCAGGAAGATGTTGTTCAAGAGGCACCATTATAGTGTAAGAGTTTGATAGTTGTTAGGGAAATATATGGATATTATTTTATAGTCAGATAGTATGGTGAATCATTATTATTTTATAATGATGTTATGTCCTATAAGGGGTATGTAAGAATCTCAAAAGTTGAATGATGGAAATTAGTGATGAATTTTGGGGTGGATTATATATATTATAACCTTGAGTGGGATATATCATATCCCCTAGTATATGTTAGTCCGTTAGGTTGGAAATATGAATTCATTGGTATAGTGTAAATTGAAGGTAATGATAGTACCAATAAGGTACCAATAGTGGTTAAAGGGTGAAACATCAATGCATATACTTTGATGACATATTTTAATAATTTTTTACACTCAAATCAATTATAATTAAAATTAAAATAGTAATATACTAGGATATTGAAATTTTAGTAGATGTATTTCAAAACCGCATTCCTCAAGGGGTACCTTTTAAAAAATATTTATATTGAACAAACATAGGTGTTTTCAAATAAAATAAATTCTTATAATTTTTGTAACTTATAAATATACATTTTTGGGTTTAGTGAAGAATCTAAATCATTTAAAATTTTCATTGATGAATTCATATATGAATTTTAAGTCAAAAATAATTAAAGTGTGCTGTGTGGATATATAATGATTAGGGGGATTGAATTTTTTTCCCTGTAGTATATGTAGATGACGTAATACTAATGTGAAATGGGATAACAATGTAATAGTTAGTTTAGACATGATTGACCATGTGAATCACTATGAAGGAATTAACTGAATGAAATTACTTTATTATGATAAATTTCATTTATTATATATTGAAGAATTTTCTTGGACTATGTTAGGGTATAATGACTGACATAATACTAAAGAAAATATTAATAAAAAATCTAAGAGGGGACTTTTTTTAGTGTCATGTGACATAAATAATTCCATTAAAATGAGTTCTTACACAAAATAGGAAAGATAAAGGATGATCATGATTTCTTTCATTTCGAAAATAAGATATACCATTTAGGTTATGCAATGTACTATTCTTGATTTTGACTAAACCTTGATTAAAGTAGATATATTTAAAAAAGAACCAAGAGACCCCCATTGGGTGATTCTAAAGAGTATCCTAAATCATCTATAAAATACTATGGATATGTTACTAGTTTTTGAATGATGCGAGGATTTATTAATTTTGGGATATAAAAGTTTTAGTTTCTCAAAAAATAATGTTACTCTAAAATCATTTTCATGATATGTATTCAACCTCTAAATTGAATATGTGAGATGAAAGATCTCAAAGCTTTAAGTTTTCATCAATTTTAGAGAAGATTATCAGTGTATTTTGTATTTTAGTGTAGCTAAAGAAGTATCATGGATATACACATTTGTTGAAGATAATTATTTGTTTCATAGTATTAAGTACTCTATCCCTATAATTTTAATATAATAATAGTAGTAGACCGCACCAGGAATCCAAGGTCAAATAAATAATTAAATCTTATACATTGGAAGTATCATCCCTTGAAGAATTTTTCCCAAAGGTATGAGGTCACACTATGAATAGATTTATGGAGGAGAACATAGAATAATTTTTGAATAAATACATATCTCAATAGAATCATGAATATAATTTGACAGCTAAAAATTAAAATCCATTAGTATTTGAATCTATTAAAAGTTGGATTCTATTGGAGTTGGTGTCCTAGAACCAAATAAATTTTAGTTTTGTTTACTTGTATATTAATGTTATTAAATATTGATAAATATATAATGACATGAAAATAAGATCACCTATATAAAAATAATGTGATAATTACCTTAGAGTATATATCACATCTTAAGATTATAACTCATCATCTCTATAAGGATAACATTGAATTGAAATGAATAGATTATAAAGTGTATATTCTGTGGTTATATAAAATATATCTTGTGGACACAAATCAGGTACGATATCAGATGTAGGGGATGGGGGAATATAAGTCATTGAGAAATCTTCTCATGATTTTCACACATGGAAATATCTAGATAAGAGGTTATGAGAACATACCCATTGTTATGATTTTAGATGTTACATGTCAAATTTGATATTCCAATATGTGGATGTGTGTATGGGTCCTCATACTTGAGATTATTGTGAAAATACATCATGAATCATGGAATTAGATAAATGAATAAAAATGACTACGACATATTCTAATGGAAAGGTAAGGTATGGTTGGTGTTTCATAAGTGATATGATATTATTGAATAATTCACAAAAGGAGTTCTCACTTCTGAGTTAATCGATATAAATTTCATAGGATCATTTATTGTAAATATATCTAGTTAAGCTACTGAATATAGTGGTTTTGTTGATGAGTAAATTTCAGTAATGTTGAGGAATGATATATAAATCCTAGAGGCCAATGACACTAGAAATTATACCTAAATGAATATATAATGAAAAGGATGGATTATATTACAAAATTAAGATTGGTAAGGGATTTTTTTTCATTTTGAAATTAACATCTTTCAAAGTAATTTCCCAGAAAAGTAATGACATGTTTATCATAAAATTTATCAATTTATTCTAATGACACTCAAAAGGTGGATGATATGGTCACATAGAAAGATTATCGAGAACCTCAGTTAAATTATATATGACTTAAATATTAGCATAAATATTATTCTCATGTTTCAAGTGATAATAACTATTCATATTGATCACAAAAATATTAATTAAATTAATTATAATTTTTATTTACTTATGTAAAAAAACAATTATTATTCAACTTTTTATGAATAATAATAATTTACATTCCATGTTAATATTTCTGATGAAATTATATTTATATATCAATGAGTTTAGATCATTTTAATGATATAATATTATCAATATCATATTTATTATTTGATGTGAGTTTCACTTAGAATTAAGATAACAGTGACAAGGTTTTTTGAAATAATATATCCTATGACCTATGTATAAAACACAATTATATCATTTATACTAGTAAAGAATAATTTGTAAAAACATTGCCTCTATAATAAATTCTCAAAATCCAATATAAGAAAATTTTCTAGAATACTCTTAAGAATAGAGATCTTCAATCCTATACCTCCCCCTCAAGTCCTTGAGAGAACTAGTTAAATAATTCATAATCATAAGGGATTATGGCGATGATATATGCTAACAATACAATGTGATCATTATTTTTTAATATCATGAAAAAATATATCTGTTACATTCCATGAATCATGGATCATATTGGTCTTACCAATAGAGGGACTCTATCCTTGAATCCTTCATCAAATAACAATATGAGACGATTAGTCATATGATTCAACAATGAAGAAATAATTAAAAATGAAGGTAATTTATATTAATATAATTTAATTATAAATTATACATGAAATGATCATTTATAAGAAAATTATTGTTTTTTTTAGATTACATGGTTTTATTTAAAGAAATTGAATAAATCCATTATTGTGTATGGGCCCTACCTATTCCTCTACCCCTGAAGCCTTCACATGCAATAAGAACCACTAGTTATACATTTAATATCATGCATTAAGGACCATGAATTCAAATATTTTAATTCAATAAAACTAGGAAAACTAAGATATAGTTTCCAAATAATGGTTTGGTGTTGACTAATACATGAACCGTCCTTTCCAAATTATCCTAAATATTGTGATTAGTAATTTCATGAGGTACATTCACTTGAAAGGTAAAACATAGATCTTAATTCATTGTATGAACATGGTTATGGGAAGATATTACACCAAAATGATTCCCCATGATGAGTAATTCTTTGTGAAATCAGTTAAGGATAAACCTATGTATGAGGTTTGGGTGAAACCATCATTTTTAGGAAGAAACTAGGTGAAATGGTGCCACATAAGTTATAAGATTCACTTAGGGGAAATGAGGATGTTTATCCTAGGTCATGTGACCCATGTGAGAGTTTATCCTTTGTTAATCAAAGAGGTCATAGAAAAACCACTCTTTTTAGCAAATAACATAGGTGAAATTGGATTATTTTTATAAGCTCATGTATTATGGTGAAAAGGAATTTATTCACCCACGTACCTGACTTGGGTGACGGATACAACCATTCGATACTAGATAAAGTAAAGTGATTTTATTAGAATTTAAAAACTAAAATAACATTATATTTTTTACTTTTATACTGAGGATTACCATTAAAATTATCCCTTCACCACAATCTAAATAAAGAATTTAGAGACATGGTATCTCATGAGGTTTTATGTGAGAAACTATGTATCACCATTTTCTATCACATTCCCTTAATTTTCTATTTAGAAATAACCTTTTGAATTTCATTGAGTGTTATGGAGCTGAAATTATGGATTTTTGGACTTTGTATATTGGGGTGACCCACCAAGTAAAATTTAGTGTCTGTGGGTTCCTTTTATAGGTAAGGTAGCCCTAGGTTCCTAACCACTATAATAGTTATTCTGGTCACCCAGGATTTAATGGGGTGTGTGTTTTAGTCTATTTTTGGGTATATGAATGGGATAAAATAATGTAAAAAGTGTAGTTTCTGAATCTAGTACACATTTTCATGTTGTGCATGGTGTATTGGGACTCGAGTAGTGTAACACCCTGAGATTTTATGAAAAATATTCTTTTAATTTCATTATTGTCTTGTGTTGTACGCTATACCAAAAGGATCTTGCACAACACGCATCCTTGACTTGCCTTGCATTACACGCAATCACGACCTTCCTCGATAGCGTGTGTAGTACGCAATACTGAGTTTCACTAAACAACGATATGCTATTAAAATATTATTAAAACTAGCCGTTATGAATAGTAATAACCAATTTTTGAAATTTTTTAATTCTATTTTTCAAAATGGACTTCATTTTTTGATTCGGAGTATCGAATTTAGCCTATGGTGAAATTTTGGTACTTTTCGGATAACATTCATTTTCTGATGAATAGTGAAAATTACTAAATTTTAATTAAAAACAACCTTTTTAATCGAAATAATTAGTAGTGGTAAATTATTAATTTGAGTGGTTTTAAATTATATTTAGAATATATTTTTACAATTTAATATAATTTTGGTCATTGGATGTAATTTCACATTTAAACCAGACATAAACAAGTGTCAATCTTTTGGTAGTTATTATATCTTAAAAACACGCTATTTGTTTTGACGACGAGAATTAATTTTTAAATTAATTAATGCAACTGATATGTTTTGAATTTGGTAAAATAGACATCATTTTTGAGTTCATAATATCAAATATAGCTTAGGCCTAATTTTTGGTATTTTTCTGGAAACATTCAATTTTTGATGAATAGTGAAACCACTAAGTGGTAGTTAAAAAAATGAATTTTTCATAAAACATAATTTTACCGCTTCTGAAGGGGGAATTTCAAAAATCCGAGAGGCACGGTTGATGTCAGTAAGTAAAATGTGGTTCAATGAGATGAAAATAATTTTTGGTGAATAGTAACTTTTTACTTTTTTTTCCACGGTTAAAAGTAAAATAGAGCAATTAAGGGTAAAAATGATATTATTATTACCCTAACACATGTCCTAATTCTATTGGACAAATGTAATTCGAACAAAAAAAACCTTAGTAATAAAAGATGACAATTTAGGCCCACTTGAATTAGATTAGGACATTTATTATTAATTTATTTAAAGAAGGGTTAAAATAGTTAAAATCAAAGTTTAATAACTAAATCATTTTTAATATGAGGTTATACATAAGATAAATTTAACTATAAATATTCATTATAAAGATAAAAAGATTTCCTACATAATGGTATTTTATTTTTAATTTTTAGACATTAAATAATTAAATTTATTTATGACACAATGATGATGCAGTAAATATCTTATTAATGAAATATTGACATAATTGATGTTATAAATGACCAAATAAATGTAATTTGAGACTTTTTATGAATTAAACTAAATTTATAGGTTAATATGACCTGATATTGTAAATTTAAGTAACTTGTTTCTAACTTATCATTATCCTATGAATTTCATAAAAATCATGTACCAAATAGTGTCAAAATTGACATAAATTAGTTTTTAAAACAAATATTATATTATTAATTGTTATTTTATTCCTAAAAATCTAAGGATAGGCCAAATGACTTATATAAGGATATATATATTAATAATAATCAACTTGGGGTTCGTTTGGCTTGTTATGGTAAGTTTATTAACCATATAGTGTAATAAAACAAATAGACACGGTAAAAGTTAAATTATTTAACTTAGAGTTAAATCTAATTTATAAGGTTAAAATAATAACCTAAACTTGTCTAAATCCTATTGGATGAGAGTATTTCGACCCATACCCACTTTAGGTTCAAAATAAGACCCTTTGGAACCATTATAAACCGAATTTGACTTTAATATAAAATAATATTTTGATATTTTCCTAAGGTGCCCCTCTCCTCCCTTATAAAAGGGCACCTCCTCCCTCTCATTCTCACAACAATTTGAGCATTCAAGCTCCGCCAAACCCTGCCAAAATATCTTCTATACTACCCTAGTATCATCCTAGAGGTTCTGGTATTCTTCAAAGACCATCCTTAGTTCTGTAAGTGGAGGTTAAGAAAAGGCGCGTCAAAAAGAGGTAATATCCATTACCGGTCTTTTTCAATTTCATTCTTCTTCAAATTCTTCTTATTTAGTTTTTTCCTGATAAAGTAATAACATCAGTATTTCATATATACTAATATGTTTTTATAAATATGAAACAAATCTAATTAACCATCTATCCATCCTACAGAAAAAGGAAATCACCGCGCGTGTGTACGTACGGAATACCGTCTCCACGCCGTGGTGTAATCTATTTTCCGCCACCACCTTAATTGGATGGGTATAATGGTGTAATGAGTAACTATATAAGATTATTATAAAGTGATATTTATACTGAAATATTATACATACACTTCAACACAATTTCACGATCATGAGAATGATATCATCGCTCGTGCGTACGTACGGACTACCGTCTCCACGACGCGATGAGATTCATTCTCCACATTAACCATTAATGAATGATTATAATGTATATATAATGAATAATAATTAAATATATGACATGTTAAATCTACTGGATTTATGTATATATATATATGTATGTCATCTACTTACTTCCATTCAAGACAATAAGGAAAGGAAAACAGCGTTCATGCGTACGTACGGACTACGGTCTCCATGAACGGTGTGTTTCATTTCATTTATCAATCTATTATATATATATATACTCAATATATATGATATATAAATCATGTTTTATATTCTGGATGTATGTAAATCATGATATAATTAATAATAATGTCAAGAACAACAAGTCCAAACACCTACGATAAATGAAACGATTTTACCCAAAACGCTTCTTTAACATGGAATTTAAAAAAGAACGGGTAATATAAAGTCATAAGTGACCCATATATGATATCATAACAATGAATATGATTCTTTAATAAGTTAATGATATTTTTTAAATCATTATAGAGGAGGTTCGGACACTTACGATGAAAATCGGACTTAAGGTAAGGGAAATATCACAATCTCATTTTTATCCGAGATTGTTTATACTTTGGAATTTACTAGGGTATATTTTATCATCCACATCCATGTTTCCTCAATATGTAATATTTACATAATTCTACAATAGTTTATATCCAATTTTACCCTTCAGTGAATTTTTAGTAAAATATATGAATGGAATCTTTTGTCATTTTTTTTGTACGAGGTACTTTTTGACTTTTCCGACAAAAGTACGAGAAGAATGTTTTCTTTTAACTTATATGGCATGAATGGATTTTTAAAACATTATTTACAAGAAGCTACCTTTTCAAGTTCTCAAGTTTATTTTTAATAAACTTCTTCTAGTTTAAAATTGTATGACATGTTAAGAAATGAAAATTGTTTTTGAAGTAGAAAGGATATTTTCCTCATGAATGGAGTTCAAGTGTTTTATCAAAATTATTTTCCATCTAAGATAATAAAGGGTTTTGTTTCTATCCCTATTATTACATGGATTTGATTATGTTGTGATGGAAATATTTTTTTATGAATTCTTTTATCTTATATGAATTGTTTTATGATGTCACGATGTTTAAAGATTCCCATTTTTATTACATGGGTTATGTTATGATATATGGTTTATGATTTTGTGGAACAAATAAAAATGGTATCATTATGAGATGGGTGGGACCTATATCTTCCTCCAATTCATTGGGTAAAGATTTTATATCTCATGAGATAGACATGGCTGGAATGGTAGGTTATACCGGTTCAGGGAAACAGGACTGAAACGAGGGTGACTCGGTTCAGAAATGGACTTTGTCCACTAAGAAAGTCTTGGCAATGAGTCTTGACTAATAAGATATGATTCTCTATGATTATGTGTGTATGACACAAAGTTTCATGTATTAAGTTATGATTATTGGGATTTCATTTCACTACTATGACCCATGTTATGAAATTATGCTCTCTTTTGCAGGTTAAGATTTCCAAAATGTTATGTTCTTATGAATAAGATGTGACTGATATTTCTTTTGTTTACCCTTACTGATCATTTGAGCTCACCCTTTTATGTTTTCCTTTCCCCAGTATATAAATAAAGGATTTAGGTTTAGAAAAAAAAGGATGATCTTTATGGGAGATGTTGAAGATATTTCAGCACGATTAGAAGATTATATTCCGAGTTTCCAAAGACACTAAACTATTACGATCCTTGTGTGTGTGTTTTTGTTATGTACTAAGTATTCCACAAAATTAATGTAATTTCCATGTACGTCATGCTTCGGGTCTCTACAGTTGGTATCAGAGGAAAGGTTTAGTCAACCTTTGAAACTAGGATGCGAAAACGTTAGTGAGATCCCTAGAGATATTTCTAAGGTATGTCTAGGGATGTCCCTAAGGATAAGTATACATATAGGATACAGTCCCAGAACTACGGTAACGATCATAGAATTTAACCTAAGATGGTAGATATTGAGGATACTCCCCCTTTATTATGTTGTTTTCCCTAGCACGATTTTTGTCTCTCACACTATTCTTTTTGGGTTTTAGATGATGGCGGGAACCCGAAGGAACCATGTTGATCAATGTAATGGACAATGAAATGATTGTACTCATGAACAAACAAATGTTATGGGAGATGGAGTGAAAAAATCTTATTGCTATACTTACACAAGCTATGAATCATTCTGTACTTCCAAATGAGCAGAGAAGGGAACAATATTATATTGAGTCCTTCATGAGGCAACGTCCACCTTCTTTCAGTGGGTCTTCTGATCCACATATTGTTGAACAATGGATCATTACCACTGAAAAGATATTTTCAGTTCTCCAATGTTCTGAACATGATAAATTCATCTTAGCAGTATATCGTTTGGAAGGTGAAGCTGATCAATGGGGGAATCTTATCAAGAATACGAGGCCAAGAGATGAAATTGAGTCCATGGAATGGGACGAGTTCAAGAACTTATTTTTCAATAAGTACTTCCCTGGTATTCTTAGAACAAAGATGGAGAAAGAGTTTCTTGAACTAAAGAAAAAGGATGATGAATCTGTTGGTATATACGAAGAGAATTTTACAAGGCTTCCAAGGTATGCATCTGGATTTATCATCCAACCTGAAAGTAAAGTTGATCGATTGTTCAGTGGCTTAAAACCAAATCTTCAAAAGGCATTAGCTATAAGAGACTTCAGTAGCTATGAAGAAATTGTGTGTGGTGCTATCAAGGTAGAAATGGAAGTTGGTGTTACATATCTATCTCATGGTTTTGACAAGAAATGAAAGATGGAGTCAAGGAGAAATCTCAGAATAATGGTGAAAAGAAGATTAATGTTTCCTTATGCACAAAGTGTGGAAAGAAGCATAGTGGAGATTGTCTTAAAGGGACTACAAAATGTTTTAGGTGTGGAAAATAAGGTCATCGAGCAGCTGAGTGTCGAAGTAATGGAAAAAGGGTTCTTAATGATGTGAATAAAGCAAACAGTACAGAGAATGCACCACCAACACTTCAATTCTTCAAGTGAAAGGAAATGAGGCATTATGCTAATAAATGCCCTAATCCAAGGGTTATTGATGATCGACATGAGCAACCGCTTAAGGAAAAGGACAATGGGATGTCACATGTGATCACTATTGGTGATGTTGAATATGGCAACAATGTGGTGGAATGATTAAGTGTTTATGTAATGGGATTTCAAAATAATATCATGGAATCTCATTTATGGTATTGTTGAATTTTGGAATATCTATGTATTGGTTTTCAATAATTATATGATACTGGTAACCAGGAAAAAAAGTGATTGAAATATTTTTGGAAAGTAGATGATATGCGCATAATGAAGGGAAAAGAAGATAATGAGATGTTTGATTGTATTCATGAGCTCATGATTGATATAAGGACTAAGTATATAGAATTTTGAGGATTTTGGTATGTGGAAAGAGTTATATTTTGGCAGCACTCATGTTTTCACTAAGATTCAATGGGTATTCATTTTTCAAGAGATTACATGATTATGGTATTCACATGACTGGAATGTGACGAACTAGATATATGAGGGATAAATGATGGAATTCACGTGATCATTTTCTCTATACTATGAGCTTGTACCGAAGTATTTTAGATAAGCCTAAAGATTGGAATGGATTATGTTGGACATATGTTAGTATTGTTTAAGGATAAAACTTTTTTTATGATATTGTTGATGGGATGTTATAATAATGTAGTTTTAGAAAATGGACAACCTGTAGGATGTGCGACAACCAATCGCGTCGGCCAAGGCTGTGGGAATTGAACCCACAACTAAAGTGCGACGGGCCTTTTGTCGCATACCACTGGCCTACAGAAAGTCCCTGGTTAGTAGAAACTAGTTTTATTTTATTAAGCAGTATGATATAAGAATTATAAGATCATTTTTGGAATCGTATATGATTAACCTCACCAAAGATGGACTTATGTATATTTGATAACTATTGCTAAACGTTTGTTTGAAACAGATGGAATGACCCATCATCCTATCACATGATCTGTTAACACTTCACGAATAACAAATTCAACTTCATTTCTTTATGAGATGAACTGAAAATTGTTCAAAGCACGAACAACAATGAGATTGTACCAAAATCGAGTAATTATTTCTTCTAATTCAAAATTTTCAACTTTATGGAAATGATATTGAAAACCAAAAATGTTTTCCTAGTGATATTATATCTGATGAATGAGATGGTACCCTAGATCATCCCAAATTTATGGCTTTGCGATTGTTGGATTTTTTATAGCCATGTTCTCTACTACTCTCCATCAGAAATTGATGGTTAGATTTTTCTTCCATATCCATATTTTCACCTATGTTCTCCTACGTGGAAACCCAGTGATGAGTTAATTTGGTTAACTATTACATTTCATACTTATAGTTTTTATATCCATGTTTTGGTATTCCTTTTTACGATGTGGGTTTCTATTAAAACTTTCGAGTAGTAAACCATTTGTAACCCCGACGAATTTCGAGGGCGAAATTCATTTTAAGGGGGGTAGAATGTAACACCCTGAGATTTTATGAAAAATATTCTTTTAATTTCATTAATTTCTTGTGTTGTACGCTACTCCAAAAGGAGCTTGCATAACACGCATCCTTGACTTGCCTTTCATTACACGCAATCACGACCTTCCTCGATAGCTTGTGTAGTACGCAATACCGAGTTTCACTAAACAATGATATGCTATTAAAATATTATAAAAACTAGCCGTGATGAATAGTAATAACCAATTTTTGAAATTTTGTAAATTTTATTTTTCAAAATGGACTTCATTTTTGATTCAGAGTATCGAATATAGCCTAAGGTGAAATTTTGGTACTTTTCGGATAACTTTCATTTTCTGATGAATAGTGAAAATTAGTAAATTTTAATTAAAAACTACATTTTTAATCGAAATAATTAATAGTGATAAATTATTAATTTGAGTGGTTTTAAAGTATATTTAGAATATATTTTTACAATTTAATACAATGTTGGTCATTGGATGTAATTTCACATTTAAACCAGACATAAACCAGTGTCAATCTTTTGGTAGTTATTATCTCTAAAAAACATGCTATTTGATTTAAAGACGGGAATTAATTTTTAAATTAATTAATGCAACTGATATGTTTTGAATTTGGTAAAATAGGAATCATTTTTGAGTTCATAATATCAAATATAGCTTTGGCCTAAATTTTGGTATTTTTCTGGAAACTTTCATTTTTTGATGAATAGTGAAACCACTAAGTGGTAGTTAAAAAAATGAATTTTTCATAAAACATAATTTTACCGCTTCTTTAGGTGGAATTTCAAAAATCCGAGAGATAAGGTTGATGCCAGTAAGTAAAAATGTGGTTCAATGAGATGAAAATAATTTTTGGTGAATAGTACCTTTTTACTTATTTTTACCTCAGTTTAAAGTAAATAGGGTAATTAAGGGTAAAAATGATATTATTATTAACATAAAACATGTCCTAATTATATTGGACAAGTGTAATTCGAACAAAAACATCCTTAGGAATAAAATATGACCATTTAGGCCCACTTGGATTAGATTAGGACATTTATTATTAGTTTATTTAAAGAAGGGTTAAAATAGTTAAAATCAAAGTTTAATAACAAAATCATTTTTAATATGAGGTTATAGATAAGATAAATTCGACTATAAATATTCATTAGAAAGATAAAATTATTTAATACATAATGGTATTTTATTTTTAATTTTTAGGCATTATATAATTTAATTTATTTATGACCCAAAGATGATGCAGTAAGTATCTTATTAATGAAATATTGACATAATTGATTTTATAAATGCCCAAAAAAATGTAATTTGAGACTTTTATGACTTACACTAATTTTATATGTTACTATGACATGTTATTGTTGATTTAAGTAACTTTTATCGAACATAGAATTCAGTTATGAATTTCATAAAAATCATGTACCAAATCGTGTCAAAATTGACATAAATTAGTTTTTAAAACAAATATTATTTTATTAATTGTTATTTTATTATTAAAAATCTAAGGTTCGGCCAAATGACTTATATAATGATATATATATTAATAATAAACAACTTGGGGTTCTTTTGTTTTGTAATGGTATGTTTATTAACCATATAGTGTAAGAAAACAAAAAGACACGGTAAAGGTTAAATTATTTAACTTAGAGTTAAATCTAATTGATAAGGTTAAAATAATAACCTAAACTTGTCTAAATCCTTTTGGATGAGATTATTTAGATCCATACCCACTTTATATTCGAAATAAGACCCTTTGGAACCATTATAAACCGAATTTGACCTTAATATAAAATAATTTTTTGATATTTTCCTAAGGTGCCCCTCTCCTCCCTTATAAAAGGGCACCTCCTCCCTCTCCTCCTCACACCAATTTGAGCATTCAAGCACGGCCAAACCCTGAAAAAATCTCTTCTCCACTCCACTAGTATCATCCTATAGGTCCTGGTCTTCTTCAAAGACCATCCTTAGTTCTTTAAGTGGAGGTTAAGAAAAGGCGCGTCAAAAAGAGGTAATATCCATTACCGGTCTTTTTCAATTTCATTATTCTTCAACTTCTTCTTGTTTAGTTTTTTCATGAAAAAGTAATAACATAAGTATTTAATATATACTAATATGTTATTATAAATATGAAACAAATCTAATTAAACATCTATCCATCCTACGGAAAAAGGAAATCACCGCGCGTGCGTACGTACGAAATACCGTCTCCACGCCGTGGTGTAATCTATTTTCCGCCACCACCTTAATTGGATGGGTATAATGGTGTAATGAGTAACTATATATGATTATTATATAGTTATATTGATACTGAAATAGTATACATACACTTCAACACAAGTTCACGATCATGAGAATGATATCATCGCTCCTGCGTACGTACGAACTACCATCTCCACGACGCGATGAGATTCATTCTCCACATTAACCATTCATGAATGATTATAAAGTATATATAATTAATAATAATGAAATATATGACATGTTAAATCTAATATATTTATGTATATATATATATATGTCATCTACTTACTTCCATTCAAGATAATAAGGAAAGGAAAACAGCGTTCATGCGTACGTACGGACTACTGTCTCTATGAACGGTGTGTTTCATTTCATTTATCAATCTATTATATATATATATAATTAATATATATGTTATATAAATCATGTTCTATATTCTAGAAGTAAGTAAATCATGATATAAGTAATAAGAATGTCAAGAACAACAAGTCCAAACACCTACGATAAATGAAACGATTTTACCCAAAATGCTTCTTTAACATGGAATTTACAAAAGAAGGGGTAATATAAAGTCATAATTGAACCATATATGATATCATAACAATGAATATGATTCTTTAATAAGTTAATGACATTATTTAAATCATTATACATGAGTATTGGACACTTACGAAGCAAATCGGACTTAAGGTAAGGGAAATATCACAATCTCATTTTTATCCGAGATTGTTTATACTTTGGAATTTAATGGGGTGTATTTTATTATCCACATACATGTTTCCTCAATATGTAATATTTACATCATTCTACAATAGTTTGTATCCAATTTTACCCTTCGATGAGTTTTTAGTAAAATATATGAAAGGAATCTTTTGTCGTTTTTCTTGTATGAGGTACTTTTTGAATTTTCCGACAAATGTACGAGAAGAATGTTTTCTTTTAACTTATACGGCATGAATGGTTTTTTAAAACGTTATTTAAAAGAAGCTTACTTTTCAAGTTTTCAAGTTTATTTTTAATCAACTTCTTCTAGTTTAAAATTGTATGACATGTTAAGAAAGGAAAATTGTTTTTGAAGTAGAAAGGATATTTTCCTCAAGAATAGAGTTCAAGTGTTTTATCAAAATTATTTTCCATCTAAGATAATAAAGGGTTATGTTTCTATCCCTATTATTACATGGATTTGATTATGTTGTGATGGGAATATTTTTTTATGAATTCTTTTATCTTATATGAATTGTTTTATGATGTTACGATGTTTAAAGATTCCCATTTTTATTACATGGGTTATGTTATGATGTATGATTTATGATTTTGTGGCACACATAAGAATGGTATCATTATGAGATGGGTGGGACCTATATCTCCCTCCAATGCATTTGGTAGATATTTTATATCTCATGAGATAGACATGGCTGGATTGGTAGGTTATACCGGTTCAGTGAAACAGGACTGAAACGAGGGTGACTCGGTTCAGAAATGGACTTTGTCCACTAAGAAAGTCTTGGAAATGAGTCTTGAATAATAAGATATGATTATCTATTATTATGTGTGTATGCCACAAAGTTTCCTGTTTTATGTTATGATTATTGGGATTTCATTTCACTAATATGATTTATCTCATGTTATGAAATTATGCTCACTTTTACATGTTAAGATTTCCAAAAATGTTATGTTCTTATGAATAAGATGTGACTAATATTTCTTTTATTTACCCTTAATGAGAATTTGAGCTCACCCTTTTATGTTTTCTTTTCCCCAGGATATAAAGAAAGGATTTATGTTTATAAAAAATTAAGATCTTTATGGGAGATGTTGAAGATCTTTCACCACGATTAGAAGATTATATTCTGAGTTTCCAAAGACACTATACTATTACGATCCTTGTGTGTGTGTTTTTGTTATGTACTAAGTATTCCACAAAATTAATGTAATTTCCATGTACGTCAAGCTTCGAGTCTCTACAAGTAGGATGTACATGTGAAATAAACTCGGATTATTATTCATATTACCATAGGATACATGATCCCTCAACTTTTGGGTAATTTGACCCTCTAGAAGTTTGTGAACTCTTTCATAAAAAATCATACTTAAGACATAAAAAATTTCTGATTTGATATCAATTTTAGATCCATGAGATATTCACTTAGAGATAACAGAATGAATTATAAATAGATATTAGTTATACTCCTAATTTAATACGTTAAGAAACAAATTACTATGTGATGACATTCAAAAAAGTATCTAAATAGTATAATGAAATTTTCCTTCAAGAATGTTTATGATCAATGGGATACTCTGAGTAAATGGATCTCATTTTCATTTCAGTGATTTAGGTATCATTTTTTCAGGATATTTTCACCTTAGTGAATGAGTAGTACAAATAGATGGAACTCATATCCACATCACCAAATTAAGATGTTTGTAAAAAAATTTATTTAGTGAATGAGAAACTATCAGACCATGGTTATTCCATTTTCTTCTTCTTCATAAAGTGTTATAATCTTTTATTTTGGTGTGATCCATTAAAAGATGATACCATTATCTTCCTAGAAAAGTAGATGTTTCATTTTTTGATACCTATATAAACCATTTATAAGAAATATATAATGATAGAAAATATAATAAAAGGAAATTTACGTTGATGAAAAGTATTTATGAGGGTGATATAATATTGTGGAAAATTTATGAAAAAAATTCCTTATCTTCTACCAAACATTGTAAAAATAAAAAAACAATTGAAATATAATTCATTGAAAATGACTTAAATATAAGAATATTTTCATTATAGTAGTTTCTAGAAATTTTTTAATGATAAAATGATTGTATTGAAATTGATTCATGATAAAAATATAGGAAATGTAAATAAATAATGAAAAAAATATCATAACATTTTAGTTACATAGTCCTAAAAAGATATATGTCGCATTTAAAATATATTCCAATTTGTAAAAAACTATTTTTAAGCATTATTTTAACATTAAACATACAGATAATGGATCCATTATAATATATAGGGATACACTAAAATAAAAATGTTATAATATATAGACAATTCTATGGATATTAAATGTATTAATTTTAATATGTTTTTGTATTTTTTTGAAAAAATTAATGATGAAGAATGAGATATAAAATTTATTTTGGAAAATTGTTGTGGAAGTTCAAGAATTATATAGAAGTAAATACATATTTTATACTAAAATTAATAAAATTAATATTTTTGTTACAATAATCATGGATATCGAATATGAATGTTCCATATAGAAGGGGGAAATTACCCTTTTCATTTATGTATTTTTATAAATATTGATTCAATGTAAAAGGGTATTATGACAAGGACTTGAAAATAGACTTTAATGAAATAGAAAAGAATTTATAATAGATTAAATCCCTATTAAATATCATACATTTAAGATCATAGTCAACGAAGAAATTTTATTCCTAAATTAAAGGAATATGACTCATGAAAATTTATGGTCCAATATAAGGGTCAATCATTGAGAGTGCGGTAAATCATGGTACATTTATTTAAAATCAATCTTCCAAATATCGTGATCCATGATTGGTTGAAATAATATTACCTCTCTTAAAAATATCATGATGTAATATATCTTGAAATATATAAACAAGTTATTTTTACTTAGTCCACTCTCACTAGGCTATATATATGGACAATTCACTCATTGATGTTATTTTTGTAGAAAAATCCTATAATAGAATTTCATGTTTTTTGTAATTTTACATAATTTTCACTGAAAATCCAGGTTTATAACCCAAAAAGTTGTATAAATCCAACTTATCTTCCTCACATATGAAGTTCGAAAATTATCAAAGAGAAACTGTTGTCTTCTATGAACCAAGAATAATAATTACCACTATGATGGTCTAGTAATCTGTTCATCTTTTATTAACATGATGAATCTCCAAAATATTTAATTGAATCATACTATTTGGTCTCACATTCCTATTTCTTGTATGATTTAAAATCACCATATTTTTTATACTAGTATACTTTTTTCACACTCTTCCAAATATAAAAATAATATTAACAATTTTTATAGAAAATTAAATCTATATATTCATTTTTAGAAATACAATTTCTCTACCTCAAGATTATTTCTTTACCACTAAATCATTTATAATCTTTAATTTTCCATGATTATGATGGTTAAAATCATTCATCCATCATCTTCAAATTAAATTCAAATATTTTGCATTGAAATCCATTATTTCCATCCTAAATGGAAGTAATATGATAATTGAAATAACTATTTTACTCCACCATATTGTGGTGTGAGAATTATCATAAATATGAAATACAAGAATCCTTTAAATTTTTTTATTTCATCCAATTAAAACTCCACAATATTTGGCTTCAGAGTTGTAAATTATATTTTAATAACATACCATAGAGATATACATTTTTCCATGACTGAATTGTTTAACATTAGTAAACTAGAACCACATCATATTTTTATTGTGATAACTTTATTGTGAATCATATATATTCACCATGTGACCCATTTTATTTAAACACAAAAATTAGTCCATAAATCAATATTTTATGCCCAGTTCATATGTAGGTTTAGTTTGTAACATCTTATATGACATGATATATAAAAATTTATTATTATAGATAACCACATAAGTGTGAATTCATTATTTATAGTGAAACAAATCCTCCATCATTAAATAGTCTTGCATAAAATTTCCAAGGGTTTCTACATGATTTGCAATCCTGAACTTTATAGTGCAGTATAAATTACTATATCATGATTTATTTAATTTTGGAAAGTTTATATCTATCCTTACTCTATTTTTTTCAAACTATAAAAAACTAATTCTACATGATTATTTGAGTTTTTTATAAGATACTTCATCTTTATTTTCAATATACGTTGTCTAAAAATGTATAATCGTATTTTTTTCTATAAATATATGGTTTTGCGTATCATTGATCACTTCATAATCCCTTGACCGAAATCCCTAATTTTAGTCAGTAATCAATAATCATAATGATTTATCCAAAAATAATTTAACCAATTATTTATTATCATTCACACTATAATCACTTTAGTCATTCTTATCATGGGAGACATCAGTGAGATGAAGTGTACTGTATTAAGCTGTTCATCAGTCACTATGTATATTCACACAACTTGTTTCCAAAAAATTACATTCCTATTTATTATAAAACAAAAATATTTTATGATATATTTTAATTTTATTGAATATAATTTATTTTGAAAAATTATTTATATGAAACATAGAGTTCTAACAGACCGTGATATACGATTGAATTATTATAATTTAATGTCACCATTATCAACTACTCATTGGATTGATATTTTTAAATAATTATAAATAAATTATTGCATATTTTTTATTATATATATATATTATTATTATTTTTCAAGTGGTTATAAATTAAAATAAACACATTTCGAGGTAAAAAAATAGTAAAAAAAAATTTATGCCTAAAATATGATATTATATTATTAAAAAAAATTAATCTCAATTTATGAATGATATTAATTAAATTTTTATATACTTTTACAATTATAATATTATAACATTCATATAATATTATTATCACTGAAATGAATGAAGCTAAACTGTGTTTCAGGCTAACAACATATTTATCTAAAAGTAGTTTTATTGATTTTTGAACAGAAAAATTAAAATGAATTTCTAGAAATTATAGAAATTGAATATTGAAAAATGGATTCCAAATTATTATTCATAATAATTAATATTATAAAATATTCTTATATTTACTTGTTGTAATTATAAATTCAAATCTAGGTAAAAAATTGCAAAAGTAATGGTTAAAATAGGTTAATGAGGTGCTAAAGAAAGAATATATCGGTAAAAATGACTTAAATTTATTTATAAATACTATTGTATGAATATATTATGTTTAATATCATCCTATGTTGAAAATATATTAAATTTTGATTCACTTTACATTGATAGTGACTTTATTATAATTTAATACTCTTAATAATTATAACTGTGTCACTCTCATCTCATATAAAAGGGAACCCCGTATCCTATCGTGTCGACACAACATGATCCCATTATATCAAATAGAAAATGTCCTAATATCTTTTAAATTTATTTATCCCTATCCTATATGTTTTACTCTTCTTAAGTGATCATCCTATGGGTCCTTAAGAAGAGATTTAATAGAGGGTTTTAAAAGAAAAGGTACATATTCTTACGAATCCTTTTCAAGTATCACTATTCTTCTTATTCATAATAATCTATAGTATCCATCATAACATAATGAATACAATATTATAAATATAATAATATTTAATTATTATTCTGGTAAAATTATTTTCCATATCACTTCCATCAAATGGGAAATTAATGTAGCACCTATGTATAAGTGTGGACGACCGCCTCTATACAACCATATGATTCATTTTCCTCTATAATCATTCATGGTTGGTTAGTCAGATGGATATAATGTTTATATATTAAATGTATGACATTATTATTCTTATATATTTATAATAAATTATCTACCTAATTACCCAATCATCTGTTAGAAAATGATAATGTCTCTCTTGCATATGTGTGGACTACCACCTCAATGAAGTGACGTGATTTGTTAATAATTTCTATTTTACATGGATGGTAATGACTATATATTTAATATATTAATATGATATTTACGAAATAATAATTATTAAATTATGTTTAAATATTATTTAACATTATTTCATTCCATCCATCTAAAACTAGAAACATCACTCTTGCATATGTATAGACTATTATCTCCATTATGTGATGAAATTTATTTGATATCACTCCTTAATATGAATGGTTATAAAAGTATATATAATGAATAAATTGGATAATAATATCGTTATTATGATTTGTGATATGATCGACCATAAATATTTTATAAGGAATGTAACTATAAAACTTAAACATTGTCAAAATACAAAATAGTTATCCCCCAAAATAGTGATTTTAAAAAATAATTGTTGATCACTGGGTGATAAGATGTTATAAGTAAATCATATATGGTATTATATTTAATAATATGATACTATAAAATTTTATAATAAATTTATTTTTTTTATAAATTATATTCATACCCATAAGATGAAAAATGAGACTTGAAGTTAGAGTTTATATTACAATATTATCTCTTTTCAATGTTGTATATGCTAATTTTTCAGTAAGGAAAATATTATGTATATTATCCTATAAAAAATATGTTTTATTATTATTTTATTAGACATAAAATGTTAATTTATACATAAAAATTTTCTACAATTTTAAATTAGACTTATTGATAATGTTTTTAATTTTTTTTCACTCTTTGATTTTTGGTCAAGAAGCATTTTATTCCATGTCAAAAATTTCCATAAAACATTTTTAATAATTATTACTTGTATAAAATTATTTATTAAATTCAATTTTACCTATATTTTATTTTTTATTCAATTTTTTAAAAATAATATATTTATTTTTTTTCAGAACACAATATTTTTAGTGTAGTTGTGAATGTTATATTTATTTAAACATATACTATTAGAATGTATTTTATAATCATTTATGATGATAATTACATTGAATATTATTCAAAATTATTACAAGGTTATTTTAAAATATAATGGGTTTTCATAATATTTACCTATTTAAAAGAATTTTAATAAGTGAATTTATATTTAAAATTATATTTTTCTCAAGAAATTAACAAGTGTTATTTTAAAAGTAATTTTAATTTAAAATAATATAATTATAAATCATTTATGAATTAATGGTTATATGAAAACAATTATACAACAAATTTATTTTATGTATATGGTTTATGGTGATGATGTTTTATGGATGATTCTATAAACCCCGTTACTATTTTAAGGGTTAAATAATTTATGATGAAATATTTCTGGTTCCCATATCATTTCCATAGTTCATAATAGGATGAAACGATGAACTATTTTATGATGTAGGGGATAATTCATGGTTAATGGTTATTTTATGGGTTGGTCAATAACATAACTCCATTCAATTAAGTAATTATTTTTAACTCAATGTATAATTATTCTCTACATCAACATAATTTCATGTTCAATTATTTTTTTGTAGACGTAGTTCCATGTCCATTACTTTTTTTGAAGACCTAATTTTATTTATTTAACAAAACAAGTGAACCTATTAATATTATTGAATGTTAAAAATCTTATAATATTATGCTTGTCCTATGTTTATATGATTAGGATTTACTCTCATTTATCATTATTGATTATAAATGATTTTTCACTTTGATGACGTTAGTATTTTTTTATGATTTTTTTATGACTGATGATTTTTAAACATAATCATGTTATCACACAGTTATGTTAAATTATGATCATTTATTGACATCTCATGTATTCACTCTTACTGGGAATATGAACTCACCATTTCATGTGTATTAATCTTCACTACATAATGAAGAATGGTTTTAACTATCGAATCTATAAGAACAATACTATAATAAGAGAAATTTCTAGTAGATTTTGAAGGACATTTATGAAAGGATATGTTTATATATGTAGTATAAAAATAAACTAAAACATTATTGTTATAGGTAATTTATAATTGTCTTATGTCTTTATTATTCATAGAAAATGATGTAATATTTATTGGTGTAAATCTCGGATTTCATCAATTGGTATTAGAGAAGTGAGTTTTTGTTGGAGTTCCATGATGGATATAATTAGTGAAAAACCAATCTATAAGCCAATGTATAGAATAAAATACAAATAATTTGGAAAATAATATAGTTTTTTTCCTTTAAAAAATAAATCCTAGTATAGATTCATACATTTGGATGTGACTATAACACAGATACATCAAGGGATACCAACATTGGATAGAGAAGATTGAGTGTAAACACAATCATCACCTGTTTGTATGGAGTGGGTCTAAGATTTCACACCATGATAGAATCTCCTAATGGATATTATTGGGATAAATAATATTTTATTTATTTTCTAATATTATTTATTTTAAGAGATAATGACCTTGAATGAAATAGGTTAAGCCTAATGATTCATTGGATGATAGGAAGGTGTGATAATTTAGGAAATATCAGGAATTATTTCCATGAATATATAATTATTCACTCTAATTAGTGAAGCATGATTCTTGTATGATGTTATTGGTATTATTCAAAGGCTATAACTTGAAGGAATCACACCAATAATTAATGTGATGGACAAAAAATGACTATCCACATGTGAAATTAAGAAGCATTGGATTTGAGATGAATTATCTTACGACTATACTCGTCAATAACTATCATGTTATGTGACATAACACAGACTATGTTGAGATTTTTAATGAACAAAGGAGTGGGGAACATTCCAATTAATCAATCATGTGGAAATTTAGATTATGTTACCATGAGTATTTGGATCTGACAGTTTTTGAATAATGGATCAATGTAATGGAAAATATACTTAACATTTTATACTGATCATACTATGAGAATGTTGTATTTGTAGTCTATCACTTGGAAGATGAAGTGAATTATTGGTGGAAGATTATCAAGAATATAAGGTTTATGAAGAAATAGAATTCACATAATGTGAATAGTTTAGGAATGTGTTTCTCAATATATATTATCCTTGGCCTCTTTGAGCTAATATATAGAGTGATATTAAAGACTTGAAGAAGAAGGATGACAAATCCATTGGTACATATGAAGAAAAAATTACAATACATATAAGGTACCCCTCTTGTTTTATCTTCTTCATTGAATGAATTATTGATTTATTGACTATGTGTTTGAAGAAAAATCATTAAAAATGTATTATAAATAGGGGTTTTCTATATATACATATATAAATAATTTGATCTAAATGAAAAGTGAAAATTGTGGCTATAAAGCAACTTTTTAATGGTTTTGGTGATAAGAAAAGAAATATTGAATTTTATAGAGGATATTAGGGAATGTTACACGGATATAATATAAAAATTAAACCTTCCAAATGACATAAATGTGGGATGAAGCAATTAATGTAATTTTTTTAACGTAATGAGAAGATGTTTCATGTTTGGGAACCCTGACCATTGCAAAAAAAATGTGTAAGTTATGTAAAGAGGTGAGTAGATTAAATTAAAGGGGGGACTTTTCAATCAAATACACCACCCATAATGGAATAAATTAGATGCAATGTATTAGATAATTATTTGATTAAATTTCACAATATAAAGGTTAATTTGGATAATCAGCTTCAAAAACCTCAAAAGTCTATTGATAATTGAAATTACTACGAAATCAAAACATATGAGGTATATTAGGAGAATGATATGGAAAATGTTATATATATCATAAAATATGGAATTGAAAATATATTTTTTATGTTTTACCAGCTATGTTTTTCTAAATAATTATCTTAGGTTATGACATCAGTACCTCAATTATTTGATGTTGAGTTCATAGTGAAAACTGAAAATGGTATGATGCACATATAAAATGTCTATAACTCCACTATAATAGAATATTATGGGAAATTGATTCTAGAAAATATTTTAATTATTCCTCTAATTTATGTTTATGCAAATTTTGGTACGGATTTGATTTCTTATTATAATGGATTTTAAATTTCCAAGGAAGGTATGTTAATTTCAAAACATCGAATCAACATTCGTTCATCTATCAGTGTGAGGAATAACATCAATTCCTATTGGAAATTAATTCCATCATATATATTTTAATGTACATTCATGAGTGTTTATTAACTCATATGGTTGGGGAGAAACTCAAAAATGAGGATATGAATATTGAATGGTAGTTTTTTTATATCTTTCTGGCAGTGTTTTCAAATTTTAATCTGAATTGTGATGTTGAGTTTTCAATAGATCTCATATCAGGTGATAAGCCTATTGAAAAGAATCCATATAATATTTCCCCGATTTAGATTCATGTTTTGATGAAATAAATATTGGATAATCTAGATAAGAGATTCATTTATCCTAGTGCTTTAACATGGGGTGAATCTATAATTTTTATTAAGAAGAAATATGGGTCAATATGTAGTAGCATTGAATATCATAAATGTAACCAAATCGCCACTAATAACATGTATCCTTTACCACATACTTATGACCTATTTAATAAATTATAAGGAGTTAAATATTTTTACAATATTGATCTTCAATCCAGATATCATCAATCATGGGTCATGAAAGAGGATATACCTAGGAAAGACAGCAATGTCAGGCATGGTAATTATGAATTTATTGTAATTACATTTGATCTTACCAATGATCTATTTTTATTCATTCATTTTTGAAACAATGTATTTAGATATTTACATTATATGTTTTTTGGTTTTTTATATAGATTATATTCTTATATATTCAATGACAATTATAGATAATAAAGAATATTAGAGTATTGGGTTGATGTCTCTATGGATGGAGAAGATATAATTCAAATTTACAAATTGTGAATTTTTGATATAGTAATACTCATTAATAGGTTATATAATCTAAAGGGAGGGTATATTGGTGGGTCATTTAAAGATGGATGTTATCAAATAATTAAAAACACCAACCTTATTGGTCGAGATAAGTAGTTTTCATTGATTGAAAAGAGACTACAAACTTTTTATGATAAATTTATCATGGATATCTAAAAGAAAAACCATATTGACATGGAAGGGATCCATATTCCTATACATAAATGAATGTAGGTATAATTTCAAGGAATTTAAGTGGAAGTTATTTAGTACAATTGTAATCATTATACCATTTTGGGGATTAGGGTTTTTTATTTATATTTATGTGTTAATGATTATATTGGGATGTATTATTATTTAGATTGATATGGTGATTGTATATGACTAATTACAATTTAAAATTAATGATAAAATATAACTGACTAATGAATTGATGTATTAGGTGGTAATTTCTTCATTTATGGAATGAATGCATTACAAATATGGTTAAATGTGTGATATATATATATATATGTGTGAATAAAAAAATATTCATATACATATTCACTTATATAGAGATTAATATATCTAAGAGAACAATGGTGTAATTGATCAACAATTTTTATTGATCAACAAATTACCATCAAGGGAATGCAAAAATGGGATTATTCTTTGTGTTAAAAATGTTAGGATTTTTTTACATGATGAGGATTGAAATAGATATAGTACTTATATATTTTCATAATATTCCCCTTGAAATCATGAGTAAAGGGGAAAATCATATATTTCTTAGATGAATATTCAACCATCCATCCATGGGTGGATTAAAGATTCATAAAAGGAGGATATATAACTGCCAAATTGTTTTTGATAAATGTTTATATTTTTAACTATGACCATGATGAAATGACAAGGATCATGAACAATATTTATGTCCCATTAATACCATACATGAATAAGCAGTTGGTGTATAATGAACATAGTTTATAATTTTTTAATCTCACGAGTTAAATGATATATAGAAATATGGAAAATTATTTATCATTTGATAAAATATAAGGGATATTGTAAAGTATGTTTCTGAATTAATGGTATATCACAAATTTAATGATGAGAAATATATTTATGATGGGATGTTAAAACAATTACCCATACATAAATTGTTACACCCCAAGATTCCACTGTACGCTTCTCTTTGAATAATACAGTAGCGTGTGTTGTACGCAACTTCGAGTTCTAACACACACCACAACCAATCAAACTAGCCATTATAAATAGTAATACCCACTTTTTGAAATTTTATAAATTTTAGCTTTCAAAATGGACTTCATTTTTGGATTCAGAATATCAAAATTAACCTAGGGTGAAATTTTG
This sequence comes from Viscum album, assembly GCA_963277665.1. NCBI lineage: Eukaryota > Viridiplantae > Streptophyta > Magnoliopsida > Santalales > Viscaceae > Viscum > Viscum album. Next base: position 28,152,040 of record OY728137.1, on the reverse strand, counting down.
GGATTTTTATGAAAACATTAAATTTTTTGATGAATAGTGAAAAAACACTGAGTTATAGTTTAAAACCGAATTTCAATTTAAATAATTATTTATTTTATTTAAATTTTAGGTAAAAATAGATACATAATACCTATATATGTTCAATGTAATTCATTGGATTTAGATCAGAATAATTTTATATATATAAAAATTTTATTGAACTTTTCACCGTCTTTTACCCACATCCTAGGAGAATTTTGAAATTCACATAAAACATAATTTTACTGTTTCTGTGAGTGGAATTTATAAAATTAGAGATACATGGTAAATATCAAGGATTAAAATGTGGTTCAATTAGAAGAAAATAATTTTTTGGTGATTAGTAACTTTTTACTTTTATTTACCACGGTTAAAAGTAAATAGGGTAATTAAGGGTAAAAATGATATTAATATTATCCTAAAACATGTACTATTTCTATTGGACATGTTTATCTCGACCAAAAACAACATTATAAAAAAATATTATCATTTAGGTCCACTTGGGTTAGATTAGGGCATTGATTATTATTTAATTCAAAGAAGAGTTAAAAGAGTTAAAATCAATGTTTAATTTATAAAACATTTTTAATATAGGGTTATACATAAGATAAATTCTATTGTAAATATTCATTATAAAGATAAAAATATTTCCAACATAATGGTATTTTATTTATTATATTTAGACATTAAATAATTCAATTTATTTATGACACAATTGTGATGCAGTAATTACCTAATTAATGAAATATTTAAATTATTGATATTATAAATATCAAAATAAATGTAATTTGAGAAATTTTATGAATTAAACTAAATTTTTATATTAATATGGAATATTATTATTGGTTATAATTTTATTTTTCGAAGTAATAATGATGTTATGAAATTATCAAAAACAGAATACCCAATAGTGTCAAAATTGACATAAAACAGTTTTTGAAACAAATATTATATCATTAATTGATATTCTATTCATAATAATCTAATGTTCGGCCAAAGAACTTATATCATGATAGGTGTATCATTAGTGGACCACTTGGGGGTCTCTTGGAAGTTTATTTTAATATTACTAACTATATAATATAAACATACAATGTTACATGGTAAATGTCAAACTAATTAACAAAGAGTTAAAACTAAAAGATAAGGTTAATATAGTGACCCAAACCTGTCTAAAACCTATTGGTTGAGTGGTTATCGACCCATACTAAACATAGACTTTATATAATCCACTTTGGAGCCATTAGAAAACCAATATTAATTTATTATAAAATAATATTTCTAGCTTTTCCAAAGGTGCCCCTCACCCCTCTTATAAAAGGGCACCCCGCTTATCACTAATTCACACATTCAAAGCCTTTTGGATCGGCCAAACCCTGCCAAAATACTCTCTCAACTTCAATAACTTCAACCTAGTGTCCTTCCTTTAGTCATAAAGCCTACCTATGGAGCCCTTTTGATCAAATCAAAAGGAAGTACCCGAAGAAGAGGTAATGTTTTCACCACCATCTTTCAAGTTACTTTCTTCATCAACTTCTTCTTTTTTTGTTATTCCCATTCTAAAATAATAAATCCAGTATATTATATATACTGTGATGTTATTATAAATATTGTACAACTATATTTAGTATTCTATCCATCCTTTTAATGACATGTCACCATACATGCGTATGTACGGCTTACATCTCCACGTTGTGGTGTAATTGTTATTCAAAACATTATTATTTGGATGGGTATAATAATGATGTGTAATTATTTTAAATAATAAATATAACATGATAATTATTCTCTATATATGATATACCATCCAATTATATATTATTTTAATATGAAAATAATGATATTGTCGCTCGTGCCTACGTACGGACTACCGTCTCCACGAACGCGGTGAGATTCAATCCCCATCGTATCCATTCAAGACTAATTATCATTTAATGATTAAAAATAATATTTAAAGACTAGAAATAATTATGAATATGAATAAGATACAACCTATCCATAATAAACAAATCTTATGAAACAAAACATATAAAAGAAAACCAGTAAGTTAACACCCCAAACAATGATAATACTAAGATATTATTAACAAATTAATGTTTAAAGATCAAATTTGATTTCATATTAATGTATATGATTTTTTTATAATTTAATAATTATTATTTCACCATTATAAAGGAGTTTAACCTACCCTAAACCAAGGAAAAGTACGATGTAAGGGTTTATTTCACAATTTCTTCATTATCCGAGGTTGTTTATAGCTAATTATCTACTAGGACCTCTTTATCATACACATCAATGTTTCTTAAAAATGTATTTCAAATAATTCTTAATATTTTAAATACTATGTCATAAAGTCATTTATACCCTTGTTAACTTTTTATATGAAGTTTATAAAGGAATCATTCTGTCGTTTTCCAAATAAGGTCCTTTTTAACCTTTTCGACAGAAATACGGTAAAAAGGTTTTTTAACTTATACGGCGGTTGTGGCTATTTTCCATCATTATAAAATTGTTGAAGCATCCCTTACAAGCTTGTAAGAATACTTTCAATGTAAATGTTTTATTTTATAATTATGTGACTTTTAAATGATTTCAAAAAAAGAGATATTTCTCTCAAATAGTTTTGATTTCATCTATGTCAACATCCATTGATGGATTTTAAGCTTATTTGAAGTATATTTATTATGATACAAAACACCCACATTGTATTGAAGGTTTTGTGATATGTTTGACTATGGTTGTATTATTTTTAAATAATTCATGGTTTATAGTGAATGTATTGGCATTTCGTATACTAGTTTTAATACAAATGTTTATGTTATGTATAAACCTGTTCATATGAGGAATACATTGGACTTAATATGTGAAGGGTGGAGCCTCATGTAGCTCCTCGAAGAATCAGTAGGTCTCATGAGACAAACTTGTGTCTTAGCACAAGGCCTTGAAAAAATCTTATCTGTATTCTTGGCAAGAGGCCTTGGGTATGGGGATATGATAGTCTGGCATTATGCATTCTATCATTATGAAAGTGGTTATTGATATTGCATGCGATTATTAAACTATTAGAATATCCTTGTGAATAAGTAAATAGAATTATTTCATTTTTTCATTGCCATATTATTTTGAAGATCATGTTTAAAAGGATTTTGTTTTAGTCATACATTGCCTTAAATGTTTATGCTTCTTTATGAAAGTTTACGCTATATTGTTATCCTTACTAAGTATCTGAGGTCACCCCTTTCTATGTTTTATTTTTTCCAAGATGTGAAGAAGTATTTTATGAATGACCTGAAGGGATAGTATGAGGGGATAGAAGTGTGGACTATGGAGACTATATTGTTGTAGTTTTCATTTTTTGATATAATGTAATCTTTATGAATATATCTAGTGATTCCAAGGATACTAAACTTATCGGTCTTTCGAGACTTGATCTTTTGTGATCATGCCAATGTTATATAATAATGCACTGACTCTGGGTAACTAGGGTCGGGGAATTACAGTTGGTATCAGAGGAAGTTTATTACAAACCATGGAAGCTAGATTTAGAAAAACTATGATTAGAGAACATAGACCTAAGATGGACTTTGAGGATTAGTATAGAAGAACTTCCTAAAATTTTGGTATTGTAGATATTTTGTGAGTTTTCTGAGAAATATATCCATGTATGGATACGAGCAGGTAGAGGTGGCTCTGGAATAGATGTACCTGTGGGTAAAACCTAAAAACACCGCTTTGAGCTAGACTCGAAGGGGAACTGGTGCACGACAATGTGCCTTGCTGCACTCTTAGTTACGACACTCCCAGGGGATATGATGAGGATAATTCTCTTTTTCATTACAAATCATTATGAAGGGCTTATGAGTATATACTTCATCAATTAAAACACGTATTTTTATGATTATGGATTATATCCATAAATAGTCCAATTTATGTTAAGTGTTTTACAAGTATGAAATTAGGTATTTTGATTCATAAACTGATCTAGTTTATTACATTGTTTAGAAATGGTTCCATGTAGAAGGAACATAAACCGTATCAATGCACGAACTCCATGTAGGGATTTCCCACCTTCTCAAGATAGTTATAGTGGAGCTGGTGATGTAACTCGTGCTGATCATGCTAATCACCATAGTTAGACAACTCACTCAGGTTATGAATAATAAACTTACCCGTATGGAGAGCCCTGATCCGCGGCATAGAGGGTCAATGTTAGACCACTTCATGAGGAAAAAACCACCAAAGTTCAATGGGAGTACGAATCCATTGGTAGCTGAGAAATGGATAAGTTCTCTATAAAAAATATATTAGGCTTTGGGGAGTAGTGAAAGGGAGAATGTTATCATGGTAGTTTATCGTCTCACTGAAGATGCTGATCAACGGTGGTCATTGATACAAAACAAAAAGGAATATTATGAAGTATCAAATATGGAATGGAGAGAGTTCAAAGAGCTTTTCTTAGAAAACTAATTTCCTCGTGACCATCGAGCAGATATGGAAAGGATATTTCTGAGTCTGAGACAAAAGGAGGATGAGAATGTCACAAAGGATGAGGCTAAATTTACAATGTTAGCAAGGTATGCAGAAGATTTTATACGTAACCCAAGAATAATTATTGATCGTTTCATTGATGGGTTAAAACAATTTCTTCATCAAGCATTAGTGTCACAATCCTTCTAATCATAAGAAGATATTGTCTCATGTACTATCAAGACTGAAAAAGAATTCTATAAGTCTTACGACTGTAAAGAAAAGCAAGAGAATAAGAGATCTGCTGATCACTCTGGGAATGGAAATATGGGGAAGAAGGGAAAAGTTGAATATCTATCCTACAGTAAATGTGGGAAGAAACACTCCGGTACTTGTTTAAATGGAATGAGAGTCTGTTAGAAGTGTGGTGAAAAAGGCCACCAAGATCGTGATTGCAAGGGGAAGAAAGAAGCTACCAATTCCCAATGCTACAATTGCCGGGAGATGGGAAATTATGTAAATGAATGTCCTAAGCATTAGGGTAACATACATCAGTAAAGGACAACGTATCAAGGCAAATCTTATTCTATCACTACTGCTGAGGTAGAAGCTTTGAAAGTCATGGTGGCAGGTAATACAATGGTTTTCTCAAGTTTAGAAAATGCATTATTAGATTTTGGATCATCGCATTGTTTCATATCATCCTAGTTTGCTATGAAAATTAGATATTTCCAATTTGATTTAACAAGGGAGTTTTAAGTTAAAACTCCTAAGGGATGTATCATTGCAAAAATGTTTTGTGAATTAGTCCCCATTAGAGAACAAAAATGTTCTTTATCTACGGATCTCATCGCCATACCTATGATTTAATTTTATATAATCCTCGGTATGGATTGGATTTTAGACCATGATGGAAAAATTTATTGTAAGAAGAAGCAGGTTAGTATTTTTTATGATGATGATAAGGAACACCATATCTTTAGAGCAGAATCATCACCTCATAATTCTTACCTACATCCACCCCAAGTAGCTCAACTAAATTCAATTATTGGGGAGGATGAGAATGAAATGACAGTGGGTAAGGAAAGAAATGTTCAAATTGAAGATATTCCCATTGTGAGAGAATATGTAGATGTGTTTCTGGAATATTTACCTCGACATCATCCGTAATGAGAAATTGAGTTTTCCATTGATTTAATCTCTGGTTCAAGGCCTATATCGAAGACACCTTATAGAATGGCCATTGTGGAATTAATGGAACTAATGAAACAACTATAGGAATTGAGTAATAAGGGATTTATTCTCCCTAGTGTTTCTCCATGGGGTTCCCCTATCCTTTTTGTTAAGAAGAAAGCTGGATCTATGAGGTTATGTATCGACTACAGGGAAATCAATGCTATTACAATAAAGAACATGTATCCCCTACCTCGCATTGATGATTTATTTGACCAACTGCATGGAGCTCAATAATTTTGAAAGATTGACCTTTGATCTGGATTCCATCATTTGTGTGTGATGAAGGAAGACATTCCGGAGACAACATTTCGAACCAGGTACGGGCATTATGAGTTTACAGTAATGCCTTTTGGATTGACTAATGCACCCTCAGTATTCATGAATCTAATGAATAGAGTTTTCAAGGAATATCTCGATGATTTTGTGGTGGTATTTAGTTATGATATATTTTTATATTCCAAATGTTATGAATATCATGAAAATCACATGCACATTATATTGAAGACTCTGAGAAGACATGAATTATATGGGAAGTTTAGAATGTTTTAATTCTAGCTTCAAGATATTTTTTTCATTGCTAATATAGTCTCTAAAGATGGAATATTTGTAGATCCTTCTATGACCATGGAAATTCAAGAATGGCATGAACCAACAAGTATAACTGAGGTACACAGTATTATTGGTTTAGCAGGTTATTATCAACGTTTCATCCAGAATTTTTCCCGGTTGGCTAACCCATTACCAAAGCTCACACGTAAAGGGGTTAAATTTTTTTTGGACAAATGAGTGTGATGAATGTTTCGAAGAACTGAATAGAAGATTAGTCAATGATCCTATATTGACTCTACCATCGGGGAATGATGGGTTCGTTATTTATAGTGATGCATCAATGAAAGGACTTGGTTGTTCCCTTATACAGAATGATAGGGTTATCTCCTATGTATCATGACAACTAATAATTCATGATTAAAAATACACTACTCATGATCTTGATTTAGCTACTGTAATCTTTTCATTGAAGATATGGAGACATAATATCTATGGTAAAAAATGTGAGATTTATATTGATCACAAGAGTTTGAAGTATATTTTCTCACAGAAAGACCTCAACATGAGGAAAAGGAGATGGCTTGAACTACTCAAGGATTATGATTTCATGATACACTACCACCTGGAGAAGGAAAATAAGGGGGCAGATGAATTGAGCAGAAAGGATCATGTAGTTTTGAACATAATGAGAATTTAAAGGGATCCTATTTTCATGGATCTAATAACGATGGATATGGGAATTTCCATGGGAGGTGAAACAGTGATACTTTTTCAAATGGTTACCAAACCATCTTTACTAGAAAGGATATAGAGTTCTCAGACCGGTGATGAAGAGTTTCAAAATAATATTAAAGCTGTGAATGATGGGAGATTCAATGACATTGGGTATGAAGATGGAATTTTCAAATTTGGGAAGATAGTTTGTGTTCCCAATATACCTGATCTAAAAAAGGGAATTGTTGGATGATGCTCATAGTTCCAATTTCTCTATACACCCTAGGAGCACCGAAATGTACAGAGTCTTGAAGGAACATTTTTGGTGGGACAACATGAAGAGGGAGATTTCTGATTTTGTGTCAAGATGAATGGTTTGTCAACATATGAAAGCTGGAAGGCATCAATCTGTAGGAGTCATCCAACCTCTTCCCATACCAGAGTGGAAATGGGATAATATCACTATGGACTTTTCCATGGGACTACCAAAGACTCCTTGAAGGAACAATGAAATATGGGTCATTGTTGATCGTCTTACTAATTCAGCACATTTTCTTGCTATAAGGGAAGATTTACCACTTGAACATCTAGCAAGGCTATATATTAATGAAGTTGTGAGACTTCATGGAGTACCTCTATCGATTGTTTCTGATTGTGATCCCCATTTTACTTCAAGATTCTGGAGGAGTCTTTAGAATGCCTTGGATAATGAACTTCGTTTGAGCACTGCCTACCACCCTCAAATAGATGGACAATCAAAATAGACTATTCAAACCATATAAGACATGTTGATATCTTGATCTCTTGACTTTCAGGGTATATGGGATCAATATTTACCTCTGGTAGAATTTTCCTATAACAATAGCATCCATTCAAGTATTCAGATGGCACTATATGAAGCGTTATATGGAAAGAGATGATGCACACGAACCTATTGGGATGATGTTGGTGAAAGAAAACTTGTGGGCCTAGAACTGGTAGAGGAAACGATGTAAAAGGTGAAGGTGATCCAAAACTACATAAATGCTGCTCAAAGTAGGGAGAAGAGCTATGCCGATAACCGAAGGAAGGATCTGGAATTTCAGGTAGGAGATCATGTTTTCTTGAAGGTATCTCCATGGAAGGGTGTTATATGTTTTGGTACGAAGGGTAAATTGAGTCCCGGGTACATCGTACCTTTCAAAATTCAAGAATGAATTGGGGTTGTAGCTTACCGTTTGGCAATGCCGGCAAGTCTCTCCAATGTTCACGATGTGGTCCACGTATCACTGTTGAGGAAATACATGCCTGACCCAATGCATGTACTCACCTATGAGGAATTAGAAATGGAACCCAATCTGTCTTATTGCGAGGTGTCAATCCGAATTCTTGATACCAGTGAACAAGTGCTGCGAAAACGGACGACTCATTTGGTAAAAGTTCTATGCAGAAACCATAAGATGGAAGAGGCAACGTGGGAACCCGAGGAACATATGATGAAGAAACACCCAATTCATTTCAGGTGGTAGTATTCTAGAAATTTCTAGGTCAAAAATATTTTAAGGAGGGGAGAATGTAACACCCCAAGCTTCCATAATATGCTTCTCTTTGAATAATACAGTATCGTGTGTTGTACGCAACTTCAAGTACTAACACACACCAATACCAATCAAACTAGCCGTTATGAATAGTAATACCCAATTTTTGAAATATTATAAATTTTATCTTTTGAAATGGAATTAATTTTTGGATTCAGAATATCGAAATTAGCCTAGGGTGAAATTTTGGTATTTTTCTGAAAACATTAAATTTTTTATGAATAGTGAAAAAACACCGAGTTATAGTTTAAAACCGCATTTTTATTTAAATAATTATTTATTTTATTTAAATTTAAGGTCAAAATAGAAACATAATACCTATATATGTTCAATGTAATTCATTGGATTTTGTTAAGAATAATCTTAGATATATAAAAATTTTATTGATCTTTTCACCGTCTTTTACCCACCTATTAGGAGAATTTGGAAATTCACGTAAAATGTAATTTTACTACTTCTATGAGTGGAATTTCAAAAATCCAAAAGACATGGTAAATATCAAGGAGTAAAATTTGGTTCAAAGATATTAAAATAATTTTTTGGTGAATAGTCACTTTTTACTTTTATTTACCACAGTTAAAAGTAAGTAGGGTAATTAAGGGTAAAAATGATATTAATATTACCCTAACACATGTCCTAATTCTATTGGACAAGTGTAACTAGACCAAAAAAACCCTAGGAATAAAATATTATCATTTAGGTCCACATGGATGAGATTAGGACATTAATTATTATTTAATTCAAAGAAGAGTTAAAAGAGTTAAAATCAAAGTTTTATTACTAAAACATTTTTAATATAGGGTTATACATAAGATAAATTAGATTTTAAATATTCATTAGAAATATAAATAAATTTCATACATAATGGTATTTTATTTATAATTTTTTGACATTAAATAATTTAATTTATTTACGACACAGTGGTGATGCAGTAATTTCTTAATTAATTAAATATTAAAATGATTGATATTATAAATATCAAAATAAATGTTATTTTAGACTTAATATTAATTCCACTAATTTTATAGGTTAATATGACATATTATGATTGGTTATATAAATTTTTTTCTAATTAATAATGCTGTTATGAAATTATAAAAAACAAAATACCCAATAGTGTCAAAATTGACATAAAAGAGTTTCTAAAACAAATATTATATTATTAATTCATATTATATTCCTAAAAATATAAGGTTCGGCCAAAGGAATTATATCATGATAGGTGTATCATTAATGTACCACCTGGGGGTATCTTGGAAGTTTATTGTATTTTTATTAACTATATATTATAAAAAAACAACGTGATATGGTAAATGTCAAACTAATTATCTAAGAGTTAAAACTAAAAGATAAGGTTAATATGGTGACCCAAACCTGTCTAAAACCTATTAGTTGAGTGGTTTTAGACCCATCGTTACCTTAACCTTTAAATAATCTAATTTAGAGCCATTATAAACCGAATATAAATTTATTATAAAATAATATTTCTAGCTTTTCCAATGCTTCCCTTCACCCCTCTTATAAAAGGGCACTCCCACTTCTCACTAATTAACACATTCAAAGCCTTAGGGCACGGCCAAACCCTACCCATATACTCTCTCAACTTCCCTTAATTCAACTTTGAGGCCTTCCTTTAGTCAGAAATCCATCCAAGGGTTCCCTTTTTATTAAATAAAATGGAAGAACCCGAAGAAGAGGTATTGATTTCACCACCCTCTTTCAAGTTCCTTTCTACTTCAACACCTTCTTTCTTTGTTATTACCATTCTAAAATAATAACTCCAGTATATAATATATACTGTGATGTTATTATAAATATGGTACAACCATATTCAGTATTCTATCCATCCTTTGAATGACATGTCACTATACGTGCATACGTATGACTTACCGTCTCCACATCGTGGTGTAATTGTTATTCGAAACATTATTATTTGGATGGGTATAATAATGATGTGTAATTAATGTAGATAATAAATATAACATGATAATTATTCTATATATATGATATACAATCCAATTATATAATATTTTAATATCAAAATAATGATATTGTCGCTCGTGCGTACGTACGGACTACCATCTCCACGAACGCGATGAGATTCATTCCCAATCGTATTCATTCGAGACTAATTCTCATTGAATGATTAAAAATAATGTTTAAAGACTTGATATAATTCCGAATATGAATAAGATACAACCTATCCATAAAGAACGCAACTTATGTAACAAAACATATAAAATAAAATGCGTAAGTTAACACTCGAAATAACAATAATACTAAGATATTATTAACAAATCAATGTTAAAAGATCATATATGATACCATATTAATGTATATGATTTCTCTATAATTTAATAAAAATTATTACACCATCATACCAGAGGTTAACCAACACTCAATCAAGGTAAAGTACAAGGTAAGGGTTTATTTCACAATCTCTTCATTATCCGAGGTTGTTTATACGTAATTATCTAGTGGGACCTCTTTATCATCCACATCCATGTTCCTTAAAAATGTATTTCAAAACATTATTACTATTTTAAAGACTATGGGATAAAGTCATTTATACCCTTGTTGACTTTTTATAATATGTTTAAAAAGGAATCTTTATGTTGTTTTCCAAACAAGGTTCTTTTTAACCTTTTAGACATAATTAAGGTAAGAATGTTTTTTTAAATTATACGGTGGGTGCGGCTATTTTCCACCATTATAAAATTGTCAAAGCTTCCCTTACAAACTTATAAGAATATTTTCAAAGTAAATGTGATATTTTATAATTATCTTACTTTTAAATGATTTAAAAAAAAGTGATATTTCTCTCAATTTTTTTTGATTTCATCTATGTCAACATCGTTTGATGGATTATAAGCTTATTTGAAGGTTATTTATTATGATATAAAAATTCCATATTGTATTGAAGGTTTTGTGATATGTTTGACTGTGGATGTATTATTTTTATACCATTCATGGTTTATGGAGAATGTATTGACATTTCGTATGCTAGTTTTAATAAGAATGTTTATGTTATGTTTAAACCTGTTCATATGAGGAATGCATTGGACATATTATGTGATGGTTGGAGCCTGATATAGCTCCGCGATGCATCTGTAGGTCTCATGAGACAAACTAGTGCCTTGGAACAAGGCCTGGACAAAATCTTATTTGTAGTCTTGGCCTGAGGCCTTGGATATGTGGTTATGATATTCTGGCATTATGCATTCCGTCATTATGAAAGTGGTTATTGATATTGCATGTGATTATTTGACTAGTAGAATATCCATGTGAATATGTAAATGTAATTATTTCATTTTATATTTTCTATATTATTCTTAAGTTCAAGTTTAAAAGAATTTTGTTTTAGTTATACATTGCCTCAAATGTTAAGGCTTATTTATGAAGGTTTCTGCTATATTGTTATCCTTACAGAGCATGTGAGCTCACCCCTTTCTATGTTTTATTTTTCCCAGGATGTGAAAAAGTATTTTATGAATGACCTGCATGGATAGTATGAGGGGATAAGAGTGTGGACTATGGAGACTATATTGTTGTAGATTTAATTTTATGATGTATTGTAAACTTTATGAATATATCAAGTGATTCCAAGGATACTAAACTAATCAGTATTTCTAGACGTGATCTTTTGTGATCATTCCAATGTTATGTAATAATGCACCGACTCTGGGAAACTAGGGTTGGTGCATTACAGAAATCGAAATGGGATAACATTACTAGGTATTTTTTCATCTGACTCCCAAAAACATATAAAGTGAACAATTTTATTTCAATTTCATTTGATCACATTATAAATTCAGAAAATTAATTGAAACAATTTATTATTTATATCATGATCAATTTTTTTTGATATATATTAATGATGTGGTAATGTTTCATGGAGTACCATATTACATTATATATGACTGGAATCATAGCATTAAATCTATGGTTTAGAGAATTATTCATCAATAATTCAATATAACATTCAAAATTTTAAATTTATATCATACATGGATAAATGGAATATTTAAAAGGACCTTTAAAACACTAAAGATATTTTGGGATCATGGTATAAGGATTTAAATTTTTTTTGGTTCAACACCTTTTAATGGAAAATATTTGTTAGAAAAATTTCGTTTACTCCAAAATTCTTGTGGATACTTTTACATACTTATATAGAAAAAACTTCAGTACTCCAATATGTCGGGATTAATTTATATAACAAAATATATTGGAATATAAAATATCTACAGAACTTGTAGATAAGGATAGAACCATTCAGTAGTATAGTATTGATAGAAAAGTTATATTCATAATCATAGATGAGATCTACAGTTCAAAGTCAGTGATAATGTATTCTTATGAATATATAATTAGAAGATGGTAATGGGATTTGGAAAGAAGGGAATGAAGATGCCCATATATATACGTCCCCTTACAATTATTGATTGTATTAGGATTGTTTCTTATGTCATGTCACTTCCTTTAAATCTATCACATGTTCATGAAGTGTTCTATGAATCTCTTCTGAGGAAGTAAAATCATAATGATTAATATTTACTAAAATCATAGGTCATATCACTATAACAGGTTATATCATGTAATTAAAAAATATCCATGATTGTATATTTACGAGAGAAAGCAATACAGAAAAGACCACTCACATGGTTAATTTTTTATAGTAAAATAATAAATTTGAGGATGCTATGTGGAAAATTTATGATGTGATGAGCTAGAATTTACATTGGTTATTTATATAAAACTGAAGTAATTTCAATGGAAAAATTATTATACATGGGTTTAATATAACACCCTCACATTTTATTATATAATTCTATTTAAGAAAAATTAATTTCTCTTATAGCTTTGTTTACATGCAACACCTAGTTTTAATGAACCACGATAAAATATTGAATTATTATTATTTAATTAAATAGTTTATTTCATTGAGTTAGATTGAATGTTATTAATAGGGTTAAGTAAATTGTTATAATGTTTATTTTCTATATTAATAAAATTAATTCATTGGTTTTTAATTGGGGGAAATTAAAATAAAGGAATTTGAAGGTAAAAAAGAGATTATTTTATGAAAATCTATTTTTATGTAAACAATATGTATTTATCTTAATGAATTAAATTAATAACTATTAAGGAATGATTTTATTTATATGTGTTGTTAATATATTTAATGAAATATTTAATCATTTGTCTAATAGATTCAAATTGATATGGAATTAAGGTAAACTCAATTTTATGCTTAAAAATGATTTTTTATAGTGTTTTTGTTGTGTTTTGTGAACTTTGATTGAAATGAATATATAACACATATATAAAATAATTTTTAAATATTTATTAAATATATTTAATTTTAATTAATAATATTTTTGAAAAAAATTATCTAAATATTTTTTCATTATGAATGGTAACTGATGTTAAAATCCATTACTATGGTAAAGGTAAAAAGGGGTTAATGAGGTGTTGGACAATAGAGATAGGAATTACAATGACATATTTTTTTTAAAATCCCATTATATTAATATATTATTATTTAGACTCATATAAGTTTAAATACTGATCCATTTTGGAGACACTTTATATATAGTGTGACTTTATTATATTTTAATATTCTTAATAATCACAAGTATGTCACTCCCCTCACATATAAAAGGGAACCCCCTCTTATCTACTATACAAAATATGTGGTCTCATTTTCATAAAAAAATCATAATAAAAAATATTATAAAATTCATTATCCATTACCTATATATTATTATCTACTTAAAAGTCTCAACCAAATGTAATTAAGAATATATTCATAAGAGGTTTCTTAATGAAGAGGTTTTTGTTCTTACACATATTTTCAAGTTACATTATAACTATAATTTTTATAATTATATTGTATCTATCTTAAAATAAATTTAATAGTATCTTAAATATGTGATATTTTACTATGATTATGTTTAATCATTTTTACACCACCTTTCTATAAAATGGAAAATAAAAGTATCACCCATTTGTATGTGTGAACTACCTACTCCACATGGGGATATAAATCATTTTGCATAAAAAATTATCACGATTAGTTATTATAATGTATTAAATATTTATATATATAATATTTATGATTTAATTAGGCTTCTATAATTATAATTTTTAATAAACCCTCTTACCTTCCCATATGTTGGAAAATAATAATTTCATTCATGTATACGTATGGATTAAAACCTCCATGAAGTAATGTTATTCATTTTTAATTTTCTTACATGTATGATAATAATGATATATTTAATTAATATATATTATATTTATGACATAATTAATATTATTTAATGTAAAATTATTATATTACTTTTATTCATTCTATCCATCAAAAACTATATATGTCACTCATGCCTACATACAAACTACCCTCTTCATGATGTGATGTCATTCATTTTTTCATCATAAATATATATAAATGGTTATAAAATTTTATATAATGAAAAAATAAGATAAAATTATTTTGAATAATATTTTTATGATGATTAATCCGTGAGCACAGTTCAAGGACCAGATTCCCCTATCCTAAACATTAATGAAAAACAAAATTGAAATTATATGGAAGAGTGCTATAAATTAAAAAAAGTTAATAAATATGTGATAAGATATTATATATAAATCATATATGGTATGATATGCATAAATAATGTTTTATATTAGATGTATAGTAAATCTATATTAATTATATAGGAGGATTTAAATTGTATGAACTAAGAAGAGAGTTGAGGTAATATTTTATGTTAAAATCTCATTTCTTATCAGGATTTCTTTTAATAAATTTACATTAAGGGTAATAATATAATTATTATACTTTTTACACTATAAATTTGATTATTTTATGATTATTATTCAAATATTATTATAATAGTTCCATTTACACTCTTTGGCACTTAAAATAGTCAATAAATTATTTTTCAAAAAAAATGACCATATTTTCACATATATGATTAATATTTTCTTCTATAAAATTTTAACTATAAAATGTTTTCATGAAAATATTAACTTATCTATAATGAATTCTTAAACTATTTTTTTAAAAAAAATTAGTTTATATAATTATTTTCTAAAATAACCTTCTGGATTTTTTTGAATAAGGTACTTTTAGCTATAGCAGTGAATAAGTTCTTTATTTTAATATATTACACCCAAACAAATTTTAAAATAATCATAAAAACTCATTCTTTAATTATTTTTCTATAATATTCAATAGTGGTTTTAAAAAAAATCTATAATATTTTGGAAATTTTTTGGATTTTAAATTAGTGATTTCAAAATGAAATGGACGTTTTCCAAAATAAATATAATTATGACATTTAATAGAAATTATTATTTTAGATAAAATTATTTGATGTTTATTATGATTCACTAGGTATATTATCTAATTATTCCATCCACTTTATTTCCATAAATGGTATATAATGATGATTGTTTATAAATCATTTTATAAAGGCCATTAATTTTTATATTTTTACTATGTCAATTGAAAATCATCATGAAACCTATTTCAATTATATTTGTAATACCATGATGAAATTATGAATGCTTTTATGATCATGTGGAACATTTATTTTTTGAGTTTTTTTAGGTTGGACTATTTTATCCCTCTATTTCATTAGATGACTATGGATAACTTAAGAGATAAATATTTTATTATTGAATTAGATTTCATGTCCCCAACAATATGTTTGGACCTAGTTTCATTTCCATAAGTTTAATCATGGACTTGGTTTCATGTCCATAACATTATATGAGGACATGATTTCGAATTCTTTACCAAATAGGTAGATATGTTACTATTTAAACATGTTCATAATATTTGGAGATTATTTTTTTCCACATTTCTATGTTTATGATATTATCACATAGATCAAGATTGTTTATTTTTTCTTCCACATTATAATTAATTTTAACTTTTTTTTAATATCACATATATCATGGCCCATTGTTAATAATATTTAATTTATTAGGTATAACTTTATTATGTTATGATAATATTATCATGCCCTTATTATCACTTATGATCAGTGATTGTCATCTCCTTTGTTTACCATTTCCAAGAATCTAATATCAATATTTATTATGTCTTCTTTTTCACTAGGTTATGATGAAATGTTTTGAGTTGTGTATTCATAAGAAGTGTACTATCATTGAATAACTTTTTGGGAGATGATTAGGGTCTTTTATGAAATATAATTATTTTAGTCACTAATGTCCTGTAAATCATTATGATTGATGGGAATGTGTAATTGTGTTATGTATTGAATATTAATCTAAAATTAAGTGTCATTTTTATATTTAATGTTAATTTTTCCTTATATACCCCACTTGTAGATTATAATTTCTAGTAGAAAATAAATTAAATGAACTAAACCTGAATAAAAAATCAATAAATATCCCATATAAACATCTAAATAGACTAATTTATCCCCTTTGGTTGAAAGGGTAAATACATCTCTTAGTAAACACTAAATGGGAACTACTTTTGTCCCTTGACCTGAATATAATTCCAAAAAATGTTGAAGACTTCCCCTAGTGACATTACGAAAACTATCCTCATTCCTAGATGAATTTAATTAGAACATCCCTAGACTCTATGAAGAGTGGATTTTAAATTTAATTGATAATTATATGAGATATATCATATAATTAAATAAATAAAAATTTTATGGTATCATGTGTTAGACATATGAGTGGAATGAAAAACTCCTTATGGGAGTGGGGAATCTTCCCCAAACCATTTTTGTGGATGGAGATTCTTGATATCTAATAGAAAACCAATAATTCTAAAATTATTATTTTGCTATTTCCATTTTCATAATGTCCACAACATTATATTTTTTATATTTATATACTAAAGAATTATAATACCTTGATCAACCTTCTCCATAATCATGTTATATTTTACCTTAATCTGATTTTTTTCCATGTGTAATTTAATGAATTTTGTCTAGGATTAATAGAATTTGAGTTACCAAACATGATTAAAATTATATATTTCATTTAAAATCAAATTTCCTTTATCTTTTTTATTATTCATAGAAAAGTATTTCATTCCAGAGTAGATAATTTTTATTCAACTTCCATTTTCTGAATGAGATGAAATATTTAATCTAAATTTGATAATAAATATAGAAATTTAAAAGATAAACATAAAATCCCAATGATGACATTCAATTATCGATTTAATTGATCCAATCGTTATATGTAATCTTAATAACTTATATTGGGATGTATTTGGAAAAAAATAACTAAAATACACCATTCCATTTCCATATCACAATAACCTTTTCACTACATACAAGTTAATTTCTTTTGGGTTTATTTGGTTCCATACAACATCAAAAGCAGAAAACCAAATGTCAGGTATTGTAATTATTATGTACACTATGATTCTACTGATTTTCCAATATTCTATCTTGTTGAATATTTTCACATTATCATCTCATTGAATATTTTTAATTTAGAAACCAGTATTTTCATACCCATGGAATCATACATTTCAATTTCTTTCAAAACCAATTGGGAATATTTTTATTAATAAATTAAGGTTTGATGTCTCCCATGACTGACATGGAATCCATGAAATAATTATATCTCTCCATTTATTAACATTTTAAACTAAAAACATATGAATTACTCAAAATACATTCATTTTATCTCATTTAATCACCCATATATTATTTCATCAATAAAAATGATCACATTCCACAATTAATCTCCCCCTCCATAATATTAGTACTATGATTATCTCTTCCTCATTAGAATCCAAACATTATAATTTTTTTATCAAAAGTTGAATACCAATCCCAAAGTTCACTCTTTATACAGTAAAATTAAATCTTCAAATATAATTTTTTTCTTTAATATTCATGAATAATAATTTTATATACATTTACAGTCATAAACTCTTCCCGAAGAAATCTATTATAGAAGATTCTATGTCAATTTGGAATACCATGATTTCCATTTTCTCTATTATGATCATGAAATTTAAAATCATTTCTCAAATATCCATTATATGAAATACATTATCCACATAAATTATTTCAATATATGTATATCCTCTACACAAAATTGATACCCTATTTGGAATCAAATTTTTTTATTAATTTAGTTTTTTATGTAATTAAAATTCAGATCAAATAATATTCTAGATAGTTTACATTGATAAAACATCCCATATTTGATTTTTCTCAATTTAGAAAAGTTATTTATTCAAAACCATGATAAAATAATCATTTTTATTATACCATTTAAAAATAATTTGTTGTACTTGTGATAATAGTGTTTTTAAAGAAACAAAATTCTCCTTCTTTACGGTAGTGCATCTAACTCACAATGATCGTAATTTCAGTGATTTAGACTCTACCTATTAACCTTTTAAAAGATGATAACCTATCATTGTTAAAATAATAATTAGTGGCTTTTTTTTGAATCATCATCATATCTTTATACTCACCCTAATATTCGTAACTCCTCAACAAATAATTACATCATATTTTTTTGGAAATTATACTCATTTTCTAAGATAGTGACTTATTTGAATTAAATGATTTTCTATGTTATCTTTTGACACATTTATTTTTTTATCCAATAAATATAACTCCATTTCATTGAGATCCAAAATTTTAGTCATTTTTATACATTGTAACTACAAATCATTAACATTTAAATAATTTAAAAAATTTAAATGTCTTCTTCTTATCTTAAAATATATTGTATAAAGTCATATTACCCTAAAACACAATAAAAGTCTTTTTTTGTACACACAATGTAAAAATACCATCCTTTTAAAAATAATTTGTTCTGTCCTTCACAATTATCCATGTTTTAGATGTGTTTATAATGATCTAGTTTCCCTTCTCACCAACATAATTTTTTAAGGAGTCCCCCAGGGATTTTATTCCTTATCACCTTATTCTTGATAAAATATTTCACTTTTATATTTATAAATTTCCTTCTATAATTGATATGCTATTTAAAAATATATCACTGTTAATATTTTCCTCAATCATTTAAAAATGAAAAATTCCTTTGAATACATAATACTTTTTAGAGATAAATTTATACCATGAAATCATTTTCTAATCACAATTCATCCTCATATATACCAATTTTTGTCAATGGTTTTTTGTGACATTATCACAAAAAAATAAACAAGCACCAATTGATGAAACATTTTATACATATCTCTATAATATTGTATCTATGTCATGTGATTTTACCTTTTGGAATAAATTACATTTTTATGTGTGATCATGAGAAATTAATGGGATATAATGAGATCATTCATTATTTGACAAAATTCCCAAGTACTTTTGGCTCGAGTAAAATAAAATATTCTATTAAAATAAAAATTAATCTCCATTGGATAAAAATAACATACTTTATTATCGATTAATGATTTAATATTCCCCGTTTATAACTTTTCCTACATCAAAACCGAATGATATCATCCTTTGGTGTGATAAATATTCATAGTTAAATCTATTATGTTACTCAAGTCACATAATTTTATTATATATTATATTTCAGGATAAATCCATTCAACTGCAATGATATCTATTAATATCTTGTCATCGCCTCCAATTTAGGATTTTCTAGATCCAATAATCATTAAGCCTTCATTGTTTCCCAATATCATGACACCATTTTTGTCATACATGATTCTTGTGAAAAAAATATTTTTTTACCTTATGTGGGAGGTACATGAAACATCATGAATCTATAATTTTGATTGAACTATCTCATTATATGATGTTACTATAACCAACACCTTCTGGAACCATAATTTCTTGATCTATCATGGCTTTTTCACCTCATCTTCTGATGAATGTTCTTATTCCTCCTCCTAGTATGATGGAAAAACATCATCTTGTATTTCTATAAAGTGATTATTATTATATTTATAATTATTGATGATACCTCCTTATATCTCCTTCTTCCATATTTCGTTTCCTTTGGAACACACCATTTCATACTTAATAGTAAATATATGGTTTTATGTCCATATCCCTAAAAACCAAAAAACCCATTGAAAACATACTAAGCATATGATTAATACCCACTTAACTCAATTTTAATTATGCTTTGATGTATATACTTATTAAATAATAAATCTGTTTTTATACACTATATGTCTATAATAATAACAATTTTTATACTATATATTTTTATGAATATTCATTAACTCATCAACACACTTTTTGTTCTTTTGAGTGTTAGCTAAATCAATATACCTCCTCTAAGAAAGTGTTTGTGACTTTTTATTGACCATAACAACATTTTTTATAAAACCCTCAATAAATTTTAATTTAATGTTGAATCATTATTGTTGAATGAAACATTATATATTCTCTCTATAATTTTCATATTTTTCCTTCCCATTCGTGATAGCTTTCACAATCTAATTTTATAATAATATATAGAGAAAATGGTCTTTCTAAATATTCAACCATTTATAATATTCCTACCATTTATCATTTGAAATATCTGATTCATTTATCATGATATATTAATTTGGTAGTAAAAATATTAATAATCCATGATTTTTCATAATTTTTTATACTAAATAACCATATCTAATTTTACATGATTGTTTATTTTATGTATTTAAATATCTTATTTTAACAATATTATTTTCTTTTTGCTACAAGATTTAGAACAAGGAATCATAAAGCATTCCACTATATATTTTAATCGTTGACATTTAAATATATTTTTGTTAAATTCATATATCTAACTCTACTTATAAGTATATTTTTTTCTCAATAATATCATCTTTTCCATCAATAATGTATTCTATTTTTGGGTTGTCTAGAATAACAAAAATAACTTCTTCATTTAGGCCTTTATAGTTCTCAATTCATTTTCTGATTTATTTTTTCCAAAACATATATCATCTTGTAAAAGAATTTTCTTCTTTAGGTATCATTTTTATTTTCATATAATCATTCCTTTTTTTTCCTTTGAACGAAAATTTTCATTATTATGCCCAAAATTCCCACACAAAAAAAACTCCATGAGAAGATTACCTATGGATGTTCCTTGTCCCATTATTACTATCAAGAAAATGAAAAGGCCTGAATTTATAAAAAATATTTTCTTTAGAATCATCCTCCCTTAGAAGATTGATAATTTCCATGGACAACAATAATTGATATATTTCCATTAATATAGAATTATCATAATTGTTCATCATTTAATATATAATGAGAGTTATATATAGATAATATAATGTTAACCACTTAAGATATATTTACTCAATATATGAAAGCATTAGGTTGAATTTAAGTGTAAATAGTCACAAAATTCGATTCATTATATTGTTTTCATCAAGCGGTTATATTACTCCATGAATGTCCTCAATAATAAAATTTACAAGGTCCAAGAATGCATTAATAGATTCAATTGGTTGTATCCCCAATTTATTGTACTTGTTAAAAAGAACATATAAATTTTACTTAGCTAACATGGTGTCAAATGTATATATATTTAAAAATATTTTCATCATACAGTGAGATTTTTTACCTAAAAATAAATAAATATATATATATATATATGGACAATGATCCCCAAATTGCCTTAATTCCATTGGAGTCAACATCTTACTCTATGTGAAAAATTTTAGAAAAACATATTGCTTCTATATGGATTTAAATTTTATGTGTGGAGGCTATATAAACATCCCTTCTTAAGGTGCATAAGTACAATTATCTCTCATTCATCCATATTTTGAAATTATTTCAATCGAATAATTGAAGTCCATGATGATTGATAACAAAAGTCACAGATTCAATGAGAGAAATTCTCTATTGACGTAGAATATATATACTAAAACCAAATTATTTTCCAACAAAAACAATATATTATGGGTTTAATTAGGGATTTTATATTTCATAGGATCATTCCAAATATCATTTTCCATGTTTTTTTGAAACACTATTCTATGTTACAAATTGAAATATCAATGAAATAAAACTTAAAGGAATAACATTAGGGATTATTACTTAGTTCACTAATATTGGGATACATCCAAGGAAAATACACTTGGTTATGTTCTGTTTCACCTAAATCCATAATAAACACTTTTATTTTGTTAGAATTTGTAGAGTACTCACTAACTCTATTAGTTTACAACTATCAAAATGGTACAAGTCTAGTTGTTATCCATCACATATAAATATGAATACTATTACATGTGATTCCTTACTCTTCAATGAAATATAAATGAAAATTACATCAATTATGGTGTTTAAATCAACCCCTTCAAAAATTTTATGAACCACATTTATCATTGATTGATATAAAATACTAGATTATCCACTCATATTTCAAATATGATGGGGATTTATATGGTATTTTTACACTAATTTTTTTTTATATATTTTCCTTGAATAGTATAAAAATTAAATATATATATATATATATATATATATTTCTCAAATTTTATAAGTAAAGTTTCTCACTCACAAGAGGTATTCTCCATTTTTTCCTCCTTTAATATCTTCAATTCTTCATGAGTATAATTAAATTCTTTTGGAATATATATTTTTAAAATTAGATTCAATATTATTATCCAAAATCACATGTTTCCATCCTAAAATATAATTAAATTATAATATAGAAAACTATTTTACTGGACCATATTTGAACATGATCTACATCATAACGTGATACAATCTTCCTCTAAAATTCATACTGTAATCTGAGCCACACACTATAGTTTTCAATGTAAATATTCATTATGATTTTTTACATACACAAAATAGAGTAACCATGATTATATGGGTCAATATATCAATAAAATTAACTAAAAATTCACAAAATATCATTACAGGGTCCCCTTCATAGTGCATCCTTTAGGATCATGACACGATCCACGTTATTGTGACTTCATATTTCTTCATACAATTCAGACTCTATTACCACATTTGAAATTGTTTTGACCTATATAATCAAATATTGAATTATGTTATAATCATATTTATCATATATAATCATAATTTTTTGGAATCATTCATCATAAAGGAATCAACCGTCCACCATTAGATTGTCTCACACAGATTTATCAAAGGATTCTCCTTGAGTTGTGAGCTTAAACGTCACTCCACAATATACATCAATACATCATGATTTTTATAATACAGGATAATTCATCATCAAGATTCCTAAAAAAATATGTGTAATTAATAAAACTAGTTATCAATAATTATTTATGTCTTTCTTTATATTTCACTCACTATCATTGTTAATATACACAAATAAAAAATGTTTAAATGTATTTGTCCAGTAAAAAACTCTTAATATTTAAAAAACATATAATGTATGATCAAATAAAATAGTGGGTATTAAATAAATAATAAATTATCAATTAAAATAATATCTAAAATTATTTATAATTTTTTTTGAAAATACATTATGAAATAGAATACCGACAAATAAATGAAATAAAAGAATGTAAGATTGGAAATAATAGAAAGTGAAATTAAGAAATTTATGAGGAATTTATTTTAAAAATAAAAATAATAAATATCAATAAGGGTAGTGAAATTATTTATAAATAGAAACTATATCCCTAATATAATTAATTTATGAAATTACAAATAATTAATATATAAATCTACTTGAGGAAGATAGACAATTGAGAATAATACTCAATCATATGAGAAACGATTAAGAAAAGATAAATTACATTTTAAAAATTATTTATTTATCATTTAAATATTATATTATTTATTATTAATTAATAATCATATAATGATTAATAAATTAATGTAATTTAATATTTAAGGTTAACCAACCATTATATACATAAATATTACATCATTCTTGATAAATATTCATCAAATATCATAACAATAAAAACCCCATATCCTTAATGGATTAGTTTCTCTCAAGACATGAGAAAAATCATGTTATTTTCTGAAATATTTTCAACATGTCCCACCAATATCACTTTATGTAATACAATTCTTAGTCATACCCTAAATAATAATATTATTATTAACCTAGGGAAAGAAAACATAATAAAGTGTTATCTTAGATACACAATATAGGTAAATAGGGGAGATATTAGTTGATAATCATGAGTGTGCATAAGATAATCATAACTGTAAGACAAAAATATCATAACAATATAAATTTATACAACACAATTCATATATCATAATCATTATTCACAGAATAAATATTTGGTAGTTCATAATACACAAATAATAAGGAAATATTGACTAATTTTAAAGTAACATTGGTATAAGAACATTAAATAATATATTTGAAAAAATTATTTTCAATAATCACAATTATATAAATACTAATTCTAAGAAACCCATGAAGAAATTAGTCACATTTTTGCCTTAGGATAACAACCTATGTACCTATTTTAGGCTTAAGAAGACCTCTGGTGTACCGTCTTTATGAATTGGGATAACCTACCATACACCCATTGATATTATAAAAATTAATCATTACCCAATGAATTATAGGGATATAATTAACCCACCCATCACATGATAATAATGATTTCATATATATTCCAATAGATCATGCAAAAAAATTATCATTTTATCATAGATATATCATTGGAAAACAAAATTATTTTCATAAATATTTTATCATCTTAATCATATAAAATATTGACGAAGAATAAATAATGAATCCTTGGATAACTTCCCTAATGATTAATTTGAAATATCAATGGATTTCATCATAGATGAATATATGTTTAGAAGATCATTAAAATATTTCATGAGGAAAACAGACTTTTCTTTTTGATAAAACTTTTTCAAAATATAAATTTTTTAGAATATTAGAAAAAATATATTTTTTGAAAAGAAATATTAAAATATATAATGTAAGATTAAATGGAAAAAATATTTATAACATGGGGAAAATTCATTTATGTAGTAAAAAGTTAAATTAATGAATGTGTTCACACCATTAGTAAAATGTAAATCATTCAGAAAACTATATGAATATTCATTCTAAAAATATTTATAGAATGTAAAAAATGGGTAAAACTATCATTAATCAATTATTTTAGATTATTAAATACATTAATGTTAGAAATTTATTGAAAATATGGTCAGGGAAGAATAATATACATGGCCAAATAGAATTATAAAGTCAAATTTCTTTAAATAAATTATTTCATACTTGTAAGAACAAAGATAGATTAAAATGAATGAAAAAATAAATAATTTCTATAAATTTTCATAGAATATGAAATTCCATATTATTTTTTAGATATTGGAAAAATAATATCATCATTATATATTTAATTGTAAAAAATCCCTTAAAAATATGACATTATAACATAAAATCATTAACTCAATTTTGAATTACTCCCTAAGAACTCTAAAATACTAAATGATAAATTGAAATTTATCACATCATAATCATAATAACTCTTAAAATATTAGTTTTATAACATATTTTCACTTGATTATTAAAAATGTTATATCATCATCATCAGCAGTAATTTTAATGTTAACTACTAATTTTTTAGGCATGTTTTGATTCATAAATTATGGTTCTAGAATCTTGATCATTGTTCCATCATCTATATAATTTTAATAAGGGTATATATTTTATATATCCATATCAATTATTTATATATTTATTTTCAACTATAGAGTGTAGAGAAAGAATAAATTATATACACCATTCATGGAGATGGTAATCCAGACATACATATGAATGTCATTTTCATTTTCAAACGAAAAAATGAATGAAATATAAATATTATGTTATCATTAGAGTGTAATAATTATATAATAATAATAATAACTTATATTTATTGAATCCATCATTTTTTCTTCAATGTGAGGAGGTGATAGAAAATAAATCATATCTCTTTGTTGAGGAGGTAGACCACACATACGCATGAGATATACTTTTATTTCCAAATTCATGGAAAAAGGTGGGGAATGGTTGTAAAATAATAAAAATAACTTCTTAGTTTATTAATAATACTATAGTAATTATTTAATTATTGATACAATATATTTTGAAGAAGTATAAGAATTAATAATATTTGAAAGAGATGTTAAAGATGAATACCTCTTTATTGAGTGACCTTTAGTTTACACCTTAAGCATTCATAGGATGGTCTTATAATATCTATACAAGTGAAATAATTGAGGGAGGGAATGTAGGAATGAATTTTGGTAGGCATTGGTAGGGCTAGAGTGATTGATATTTTTTAACAAGGGAGTATAATAGGTGCCCATTAAGTGAGGGTTGGGACACACATGAAATTACATAGATGATTTAAATAAAATAAATTAATATTCCAATTAATGGGGATGAAAATTGGATAGAAATAAAATTCAAGATAATATATGTTATAAATTTATTAATATATAATATTTATACATGTGAAGGTGATAATTTTATGCTTATTTCTCAGTTTAACCACCGATAAACCGTTTTAATCTTAACCATGTTAACAAATTTTTACTATTTTTTCTATTATGTATGAAATAATGAAATTGGAATCATAAAAAAAATATTATATTATAATTAAAAATACTTAATCCATTTTAGGAAATTCATTTATTATATTTGGTGGAAAATAATATTAAAATAATTCTGCAAAATACAATGAAAAACACTTTTATGGAAAATATATTTTTAGCATTAAACTAAATTCTCTTTACTTAATCTCCCTGTAGAGTCTATTTTATGAATGGTAAAATATCTATATTTCATTGTTTTAATAAAGAAAATTATTTATTTATTTTAATAAAATATTAATTCATTGCTCGTTTGAAAAATATTTTCGTGAAAAATCACACTTTTTACCTTAAAAAGATTTTATCTTGTTTATAAACTATTAGATAACTAATTATTGAATGATTTATTGTAATTTAGATAATAAAATATATTATGTTTTTTTATGTTGATCACAATAATTTTTATATAAAAACTCACAACACATAGCAAATACATTTCTTTCAAAATATAAATTTTTAATCTTGAAATGATTTTACTAAAAATTTCAGTATTATTTCATAGGATTTAATTAATAAATTTGAATAAATGAAAATGTTCCTTAATATATTTCATAATTTTAAAAATCATATTCATACCCATCAATCCTACATATATATTACAAAAACCATAATATATCATATTTTATTTAGACTCTTAGATGTGTATAAAGAAAGTAATCGAATACTTTAACTTTATTTCAAGGGAATACATATCAAATAATTAGTTACAATAATATAACACATTTAAAATGGATAATTTAATTTAAAATTATAATATTGTATAAAAAATAAAAAATTCTTCAAAATATGTCTTTTTAACATTAAATGATTTTATTCTAATTTCTATCTAATTAATTATTTAGTTATTATTCATTTATTCAATATAATCAATCTATTAATATTTTTATAATTATTTAAATTTTTTAAATTTATTTAATTTCAATAATTAATTTAAAGTAATAAATTTTAATAAAATTTATAATATTTAAAAACATTTTAATTTGAATGAGAGATATATTTACAAATGAGATAATATCTTTTAATTTAATTATAAAAATTAATTATTTGATGTAAAATAACTTATTTAAGATGAGAAACTATATAATTGTAACTTCTAAATAAAATATAATTATATGAAATTCATGTTTTAAATTATAACATGAAAATATGTTTTATGGTGTTATACACAATAGGCATGACCTTTTATTATGTTTAGTGAACAGATAAATTACCCTCATTAAATTAAATAAATTCATTCCATTTTAACATCTAAAATCACACTTCTTATTCCATTAATATTGGTTTATGATTTTATAAAATTATTTTTCATTCATGTTTTCTCTCGTTGTAGTTATAGTTATACAAATATTGATTCTATGTGTAATGATAACTCAAGAGACTTACTAATTTTAAAAATATTAATATTTTTTTATTATATCATTTTGTTTTATTCAATTTGATGTTATGTTTTCTTAATTGGTATATATTACAGAACATCATGTTATTTTATTATAATGTTATATTACGAGTGAATAGTGTATTGTTAATATGATTCGTATATTGTGTGAATTATAATTTACATAGGATTTTATTTGTTAAAAAACAAGATACATAGGGATGAAAACATAAAACCATAATTAATGAAGAACACTAGTATGCATAATTAATGAAGAACACTAGTATACTCAAAAACTAGAACACTAGTTTACTTACTTAATGAATAATACTAGTAAACATAATTAATTAATTGAGAACACTAGTATACTTAATAAATTAATTAGTATGTTTTGTGAATTATATTAAGGATCTTTTTTTATGTTGTGTGAAATATATTTTACATAAGATTTTATTTGTTAAAAAACTAGATACTTAGGGAAGAAAACATTGAACCTTAATTAATGAAGAACACTAGTATACATAATTAATGAAGAACACTAGTATACATAATTAATGAAGAACACTAGTATACTAAATTAATGAGGAACACTAGGGTTATTTTTTTTATAGATGATATTTTTGTATACTCAAAAATAAAGGAAGAACACTAGGGTAATTTGAGCGTTTTTTATTAAGAAATGAATAAAGTTGAAGTTATATGTTACGTATAGTAAATGTGACTTTCATATAGGGAATGTGTGAATATTTTTGCATTTTATCCCCAAAAATAGATACCTTTATAATCATCTAAGAACATTGAAAATGAGAAGTGGCTCATTACATCATATACAATTGAGGTCCATAGTTTCCATTGACTATTTGGGAATTAATAATGATTTGTGAGAAACTTCTCATGATTCTCAATCCCACTGATGAAGGAGACATACATATGAGTAATGATTATTTGGACCAGTGAATGTGAAGATAAATTCATGGGGTTGAGAGAGAGGCTTATCACTACATTGGTACATACACTATCCAGAAGTATAGAAATTTGCACGTAATATATTTATGATTCATGGAAGGAATTAAAATGTTTCATAATGAAAAATGATAATATAGTATCCTACCCCTCAAGGAAACCAAAATTTCATGATCAGAACTATTCAACACATCATCTAGAGTTGGAAACAGTGAACTATAAATTGAATATTTGATATCATTATCTATATGGGTATATGTGTGAAATATATACAGATTATAAGAGCCTAAAATATATATTCACAAAGAATGAGATTAATATTATCGATAGAAAATGGTAAGATATTACCGAGGACTATGACTGCTTAATCCACAACCATCATGGAAAATGAAAAAAAGGTGAAGATACTCTAATTATAAATGATCCTGTAACCTGACCCATAATGATGATTGAAAAGAATTCAAAAGACTTAAACATACATAGGAAGGACATGGGAATCATGATATAAGGAATATCATCCGACATTTCTCAAATGATTTCATAGTCATCACTAAAAAATAGGATTAAGAGAGTTAAAAGGATTATTTTGACATACAGAAGAAGGTGGGTGTTGTGAAGGAAAAAATGTAATAACCAAGAATTTTTAAATGATAATTATTTCCAGCATACATATGTGTCATATATTTTATTATATTATACAAATACAATTAATAGAGAAACATGAAAATTTTAATCTCATTAATAATTATCTCTACATTATTCAACTATTAAACCTATTAAAATTCCAAACATTACAACTAGAAAAAAATATAAAATAGAATATAAGAAATTAGAAAATATAGATCACCACAATATGGTAGAATCATTTCCCTTGTGACAAACACTCTATAAATGAAAAAATATAAATAAACCAATCATTGTCATATAAAATGAAAATATAACTATAGAAGGAATTGTAGTTAATATTGAGGGAAAAAAATGATATGTTTTTTATTGGGTATAAAGTGAAATTTGACACTTGTGATTGGACCATTCTATGAACACTGGTCAAATATGACCACTACCCAATAAAACTATTGGTCAATTAGAAAATTTCAAACTATACCCATTGGTAATAATTTCATAATTATAATTATTATTTAAATGTAGAAATGAAAAAGCATAATTTATGAAAAAAATAGAAATGATGTCACTAACGAATAGAGTCATACTGTTTGAAGCCTATTTTTCAAATCTCAGGTTGAATATAGCACAATTTGGGTATTACCCTGACCAATCCCAAGCTAAGATTCAAAAAGTGAAGCTTGAAAAAAATATCCTATGAAATATTTTCAATTTTGTAGAGATTAAAGATCCATCAATGAAATTTGAGTCACATCATGAAACTACCACCATCAGAAACCTTTTCCTGGGGGCATTCATGATTGTTATAAGGGGTTTTGCATCCAGGAATTAGTTACAAAATGTGTAATTCATTCTTATAAACAAAATTTATATTCCTTCAATTCCATTCGATGAATATTTTTTCATAAAAAATATTTTTTTATTGCGAATAATTTGATGAATTGATATATAGATACATATAAGACATTATTGTATTTCAAAAAAGACAATTTTTTAGAATAAACTATGTTATTTGGAAATATATTTTTTAAAAATAAATTTATTTTTAGAAACAGTTATTTAAATATAAATGATAATAAAATAACAATTTCCTAGAAAAATTTTATAAGTATAAAATATATTCATGTCACATAAAAACATCAATTATCAAATTAATTAGGATTTTATATTTAAAAGATAAAATTCTAATTTTTATAGAATTACACTGAAAAAATATAAATTAATATTTCAATAAAAATATTGAAATTAGTCTTTGGTTTGGTATATATGAAAATTATAAAATACATTATTTTTCCATGAATAATAAATATATAGTTTTTTACTTTCAATACCATTGATGACACAATATTTATTTCATGATGACATAATAATTAATTAAATTTAATCTATTATTTAAAATATATAATTATATTAATATTGAGTATTTTATTGTCTTCTAATAATTTTTAAAAACTATAAGTGACTTTCAAAAGCCTAAAATGGAAACTTTGGTTTTTGAAGAAAAATATTGCGCGAAATTTCCAAAAGCATATTAAAATGGTGTTTGGTTCTTGTAGATTTAAATAACACAAAATTTGACTAAAATTTCAAAAAACTTGAGTGAAAACCTTTATTAAGACTATAGTTTTTCATTTTCTACAACATATATTTCCAAGAAGAATATTGGGAAAATATTAAACAATTCCTCCAATAATGTTATAAATACCCACCAATTTGTCTATTACCCTTCCCTAAAAACACATAATCCATGAATATATTTTTTGAGTTTTCCTCCCATTGAGCCCCCGAAGGATCCATCATAATTTTTTATGTATAACTCTTCGAGGTAAGAAAAATCTCCACTTCTATATTCGATTCAACTTTCCTTTTTGGGTATTACTTAAATTTTATAATATGATTCCTCTTATTACACTATATATTATCCCATGACTGTAATAATAATATTTTATCAATGGTTTACCCTTTTCCCCTAAAATTTTCCCATTCCGTAATCTATGATTTTTACTCATCATGGCAACAAATTTATTTCTCTCTTTTTCGTGAGAAATTGGCATTTATTTCATGGTGTTGAATATCCAAACCTCATAATTTTACATGGGTATTCACATAGATGTTAATTAAAATATTGATTAATGAATTTACATATACATAACCGAGATACCATTTTAATTTTTTAATAATGATTTAATGATCATGTCTTTATGATATCATTTGCAACATGATTTTGATAAGAAATCCTTTCTTTTTTTTCCTTATGTTTTTAATGTAAATTATATATTGTGATCAATGTGACCCACATTAAATTAATAAAAATGAATGGTTTTCAATTATAGTTCACTAATTAATTGGGTAATGTATTTAGTCTATAAATATGAAATATTTTACAATACCTTCGTGAAAAACATTGGTAATTTTCATTTTTAAAACCATGGTGAATATACACGATGATATGATTATGAATGCCTAATTTTTATATTGTATCATCATTTCCATGTTATAAATAATTTTCTTATATTTTTATGTACTTATTTTTCATGCCTTATTTTTATGCCTAATGTTCTTATTAATATTACTCATGATCATAAGTCATATGTCACGATTTTTTGTTACATTAGTAGGCATAATGATCCCCCATTTATTTTAATTTATTTCCATATGAATTCATATGTAGAAAAACTATCACAGTTTGATCCCATGATGAATTATTTCATGTTTATTAGAATAATTTTTTCTGTTTTCGGGTATTATATACCCAAAATCCATTAAACTAATCTTTAAAAGATACTAAGTTTTGCTCCATGTCTAAATATTGTATGTGGATATGGCTAGGGCATGAATATACATAAGGTGTATAACGAGAAACACCACATTGAGATATACACTTCTGCTATTCGGCGCATGAGAATGGGCCTTTCATCCCACCTAGTTTTACATCCTCATCAGATATTTTGGTCCAATCATGATATTGTTATTAAACATTATAAAGGATATTTTGGAAATGAAATTTTGTAAAGAATAACATATTTAAAAAGGTTTTTTATGACATAAACTCCCATTATAATTATAATATTCATAAAAGTAATATATTTATTAGTGTTGTTTTATTGTTTTAGGAAAATGGTGGGATGTTGGAAGAACTGTGTAAATGAATAGTGAAATGGATGATGCAATAACAAAATTCTAATGGTTGTTAGAATGTAAAACATCTAATGTATAATGAATTGTCTATTTCATGTAAGGAATATGAACAAGAATCATGTTTATATATATGATTAACCTCAATAGGCACAACATTCTGTTGAGTTCTTCAAGAATCAACGAACACCTTCTTTTAGTTGATCTACTAACCCATTGATTACTGAATAATATATTTGTTATATATAAACTATGTTTTCTAAACATTTTTATTTAGGGTGATTGAAATTAATCCTAGTAGTATACCACCTAGAAGGAGAATATGATATGAGGTGGAAACAAATTTAAAACATTAATCTAATTAAGGGGATTGATGCTCTATAGTGGGAGGAGTTCAGGGGAATATTTTTCAACAAATATTTTCTATGTTTGATACGAAAAAATGTAGAGGTAATTATTAGTGTTTATTTATATGTAAAATGTATTGGTGGGAATCCATGAGAGGAAATACACTATAATTTTTTGATACACCACTATATTAGTAATCAATCCTATGGGAATGGTTGATAGATTCTTCGTTTGAATGAGACCCCATCTGTAGTGGAATTTAGAAAACAAAGACTACGAATTCTATGATGAGATAGTGGGGTGTTTTATGAAGGATTAATTGGAGTATAGAAAGATCAAGTAGTCACATAGATCAAATTAATATAATATGAAAATGAATCCAAACTCAAATAATATTTTTTACCATGAAATAGATGGATAGAAAGTGAAACATCCCGCATGAAACAAATGTGTGAAGAAATATTTAGTTAAATTTTCATTGAGGAGTTGAAATTTTCTCAAATTATGAAGAGATGAATGTATATCTTGAATTTTTTTGAGGTGATGTCTCATCTTTTCAACACTAATGGAAATGGGGATGATGGTATAGTCCCATCTAGAAGTTCAATTATTCTAGTACGGAAATACTGGGAACTTTTCTAATCAATGTCTAAATTTAAAAATAATGGAGGAAAACAAAAATTAATATTATCATAGTGAATTGAATAATTTTTAGTAATTTTATATCAAGAGGGATGATATGGAGACTCTAAATGATTACATGGCTAGTACACACATTGTGCTCACAATTATATCAAGTACATTTTTTAATTCTAGTTCTATATGTTCCTTTATTTCATCCATGTTTGAAAATAATATAGAATCGATATCTAAGATTCTATAATTATAGTTATTTTCTAATAAAAATAGGGAATTTTCCTATAATAAAAAATATATA
This sequence comes from Viscum album, assembly GCA_963277665.1. Lineage (NCBI taxonomy): Eukaryota > Viridiplantae > Streptophyta > Magnoliopsida > Santalales > Viscaceae > Viscum > Viscum album. The sequence continues at coordinate 28,117,543 of OY728137.1, read as the reverse complement.
AAAACTCCATTATTATGTTTTCTAGTATAATTTCATCAAAAATCTAGTTGTCATTCCCACAGTGGAATTCAACACTATACCAAGAATCAACTATCCCGTGAAATATAATGATAATATTAGCTATAATGGCAATGCAAATATATTTTTATTAAATGGAAAACCTATATTTATTTTCAAATGTGTGATATACTGACTTGAGATTTGTCTATAAGTACATACCATAGACTTCGTTATGCATATGATCTGTGATTATTAAGAACAAAATGAATATATACTGATACAGAATGTCCCTATCATCCAAGAATACGTTAAAGTATTTCATGAAGAGTTACGGGGGCCTACCCCAGCTAGAGATGTATATTTTTCCATTTTTATCAAACTGGGTCCCAGATGATATTGAATACCTTATATAGAATAGAAAATGTGGAGATAGAGTAATTAAAGAAAAACATCATTATATTTCTAGGACTATATTTTTATATTTGATGAATAGATACCTTATGAACTACATTGAAAAATTTGTGGTTTTTTTATTGATTATATTTTGATATATTCCAATCATTCTCAAGTAGTAATGGGTTTCTCGTCTCACTTTTTTTCTTTTAGATATAAGTTATAATAACTACTTATTCTTATTAGGTTGTGTATATACATCCCTATTTAATTTTATATCATGAGATTCCATTATTTGATAATATTTAATGCTTAAAATTATGTAGTAAGTTCATTTATTCCTTGATTCAAATTTTATGAATGTATTATGTGTATTTCAATTATCACTTTTATTTCTATGATACTTTGGCATTATTCACCACTCATTTATTTTTTTTCGTTTATATGCTTTCGATGAATTTAATCTATCATTATAATCATAAAATTTATATTAATTTACATATCCTTTTTGATATATCATTCATGGTTTTTTACAATTAAAAAGTTACTAATTAGTTGGGGAATTTTTGTCTCAATTTACCTTCAATGAGACACACGTAATATCATGCTCCTAGATTATTTTATGTTCTTTATATAAAAATCATTGGGATTATTTTTCATTAATTTATTTCTTCTCATGTAATTTTAATCATCATTTATTTTTATTCTTTCATAGGGATCATATTACATGTCAAAAAAAGTGGTAATAGTATTTTTCCTACAATCTCATCAGTTATAAAGAATATTTATGATTATGTATCTATTTATGAAATCATACATATCAACTCTATGGAACAATCATGAAATTTTTTCTCCTCTGTAAAATATTGATAACCACATGTAATAGTACCATTTTTCCACTCTAGTGTAGACATGAAAATTGAAAATGTTTTTAATGAAAATACGACTTTATTTCACTTTATGGATGAAAGTCAGTGTTATTTCAAAACCGTTTTTTCTAATTGATTTTCAAAAAATGTTCAATTATTATAATATTAACAATAAAATGTGTATTTAACAATGTTTTACCATTATATTCTTTTTCAAAGGAATCTTCATATCATTTTCAGATCATGGCACTTTTGTAAAATTTTTATGCTGAAAAAGGAATGTTTTGCATGTTGGAAAACAAATACCACAATTAACATCAATTCCTTGAGGATTAATTTAAATATTTACAAGGATATTTTCTCTATAAAAAAATTCATCATATTATGTAAATTCATTGCCTTTAATTAGGTTTTCAAATTAAAATATTTTATGAATATTTTCATGTTACTTAAAAAAATTAAAGTGTTTTGAAAGAAAATTATTTTCAAAATGAATTATGTTTTGAAAGGATATTTTTCTCCAATTGAAAAGGTTATATTCATTAATTAATGTTTTAAATTATATATCATAGAATTCATTATATGAATAATAATTTTGGAAATGGATTTCAGAAAGGGATTATCAAAAAAATGCTATATTCTTAAGGAACATTTCCAAGTGATATTTCAAAATCTTTCTCTTCCAAATATGAAATACAATGATATAGTTAATTAATGTATGGTTTTCGATCCATGTAAATCATTAATACTAATTATAAGAATTTTATATTTTTATGATGAAAGGAATATAATGAAAACACATTTCATTCCATGGGATATACAATGATAAAATGATTATCAAAACCACTTTTTTATTTCTTCTAATATTATTATGAAACTATTATATTTTTTTGGGTTAGGATATAATGAAATGGTAAAGGTATAGAATTAATTTCATGTATAATGATATGATTTTAATAGAACCCATCTCTTTTTATTGGTCATGATATGATCATTTTTTATATCTTGTGGAACATGTGTGTATGATTTCATTATGAAATGTGTGGGACCTATATCTCCCTCCATTGAATTTGTTAAATATTTTTATCTCATGAGATAATGATGGGATAAAATTATCTGCGATTGATCCACTATGGGAATAAGGTAGAAAACAATCAACTCTGGGAAAAAGGGGAAACCTGATCCACTATTAGAGGAAGGGGAAACATGATCCATTATGGGAAGGAGGTGAAATATAATATTCAACAAAAAAAGATTATGACTTGGGATAGTGTTTTGTACTTACTTTTATGTGTAGTCCCCATGATGTTCACTGACATGTTATGCAAATGAAACTTGAAAAATAGGGAATGAAATTACAAGTTTATGTGTTTTCCACAATTCCTAGTCTTATTCCTATTTATTTGTTTAATATCTTATTCTCTTGATTCCCCTGTGATTCATAACTTATGAAATACCAATATTTTATCCATAACTCATGTGTATTATCCTTCATATGTAGGTTAGGATACTCGAATGTTATGATCTTGTTTTGATACAATTATGTTGACGATTATGCTTATGTATCCCACTATTTACAATTATTGAGCATCTCAAGTAAATTATTTCTTATATTTTCTTTCCCCAAGTATTAAATAATGGTTTTATGTATGATCATTAATGTGTAATATCTTTATGGAAGATGTTGAAGATATTTTACAAAATTAAAAGAAGTCATTCCATGTTTCCATGGAAACTAAACTATCAATATATGTGGGAATGTACTTTTGTAATGTGTGGAATATTAATATTAAATGATGTAATATCCATGTTTTTTATACAAGTTTACGATAGTAATTATCAAAATAATGGATTAGTCATCCATTAGAAACTATGATGTGAACAATTTAGTGATATGACTAGGGATATTTCTAAGGATATGTTTAGTGTTGTCACTAAAGATACGATTAGGGTTTTAAATATTAAAAATTATGTGTTATGATATAGGAATAAAATATGTTTTTCTTCAGGATTATGTTGTTTTATGATTTGATATGTGTTTCTCACACAATGATTTTTGATATTGGTCAATAGTGAGAGATAAAAGAAATAATGTTAACATTTAAATGTTTCAGATGAAGAAAGATAGTGAATTATAAAAATATATGTCTTATGTGGAAATATATTAAATATAATTATGATGGTGGTATGTGGGTTGGTTATATTGTTGGAGATAAAGAGACCACAAGAGACTTGTGAAATATATGGGATGTTCTAAAAATATTATTTTTATTAAAATTAATAAGCATAATTTTGATGAAATATAATAAATTTTTAATATTTCATATTCTAGGAATTGTGTATTAAAGAATAAGATGATGAAAAATAATTAATGGACCAAAAATAATATTTTTTTTACTAATGTTTATATGAATATAAATTTTAGAATTATGTCATATGAATGCTAAAGTATATGTTTTCCATTCAGGATTTAAAATATATACTAAATAATGTTGATGATATTGAAAATAAATATAATGTAAAGGAGATTTATTATTAAGGTTAGGTAACCCTTAATGTATCCCTAATGTTGAAAAAATTATGTTTACCTTGAGTGAAGAGTTGATTGATAGAGATTTAGTAAATTGGAAATTACTGATTACCCTTGAACTGATTGTTAATTTATTGAAAAGTGATATTTATTATCATGGATGATGTTTACACTCTTTTTTAAATTTAAGTAATATATCCCTTAACATTTTGAATTAGAATTCACTCTTTTTTAATAAGTTTTAATGTAATTTCAGTTTATTACCACGTTTCAATATAATACATGATAAAAGACATTCTCTTGTTTGGAATGTGACAACCAAAAGCTAAATTATGTTATATGGGAATCAATATGATTTTAATTTAGAGAAATATTAGTTACCTTATTTATAATGTATTGGAGTTTCATCATTTGGAAGTATTATATGGTTATCCATTTATAAAATTGTTTAAGTTATACTTTAGATGAGGTTTTGGACATTAATGTATTATATTTCCATATAAGTATTTATTAATATTGGGTATACTGTGTTAACATTTTTTGTGTGTGTGATGTTAACTAATGATATAAATAATGGCTTATAATTATATTAATGAACTCATGATCTATAATGTCTTCATAAATGAAAAATTCACCTCCATTCCCTGGAGTATGAGATGATGTTTGAACTGATCCAGGTACGACCAAAGGGTGATATTGTGCCTATGTAATAGAATTAAACCATTTAATTATATCTTATTGTGAAAATAAGTCAACATTATAAATGTATATATTAAAATATAAATAAAAATACCATCATTTTTTTAAACTGATGGTCTTATAAATCATCATCGATTTATGGTTTTGAGGCCCTTAACATTCCATTGATCAATCATTTTCTAGTGTTCTGTGATATTTATCTATCTCTATATTTATGTAAACATCTCATACATGTCCAATATTCACTTCCAACCTATATTATCCATTGTGGAAAACCAGTTATAAGTTACATTGGGTAACCTTCATGGTTACATGTTACTTTTTTAAAACTTATGTTTTAGTATTCATTTTTATGATGTGGTCTTTGAAGAAAGAAACTTCCAAGTATTAAACCTTTGATTGAAAAATTTTAGGGGTGTAAATAAATTTAAGGCCTGAAAAATTTTACCCCCTCGGATTTTGTGAAATATTTTTTCCATTAATTAAAACTATTTGAATACTTTTATTTCATTTAACACTAAATATATATTGGGTTATATGAAAGTTTCATTTTATTCTATCTTTTTTATGATACACAATCTCAATCCAAAAATACTAAAAACACATAGATTATATTTTTTAATTGCAAAAATATGTTTGTACTGTGTTACACACAATTATAAGTTCCCTTGTAAACTTGTGTAACATAAAATTCCTAGTTTACCAAAATACAATATAATATTAATATTGTTATTGAAATATTATTATATTTGTCACCTATACATTGGAATAAAAGTTAAAATTAATATTAAATATATTTGGAAAACATGGTTTGAGAATGTATATAACTAGAATTATTTGGTGACCAATTAACTAGAAATGATAATACAACCCTTTTCAAAATATAAGAATTCATTTGATGGAAAACAATATTTATGAAATCAAACATGTTTTATCTCAAACAAAAAATTAAAGTACTATGGATAAAATATTTTAATGAAATTTAATATATATATATATATATATATTAATTTTATAAATTAACAATCATATTATTTATTTTCAAGATAATAGATAACAATATAACTTATTTTACTCATAATGATGTACATTCTTTTAAAAGGTCTATTTATGGACTTTAATGGAGTGGCTATTTTAAATATAAATAATAAATAAATTATAAAAACAAATTCATAAAATAAAAAACATTTTTTAATGAGAAATTTAAAAATTACATTAGGGTGAATTTTTATTATTTTTTGAGAAGTTTCATTTTTTGGATAAAATGTAAAAAATTATGAATTTTAACTCCAAACTAAATTTTCACATAATTTATTTATATGGTAAAATTATAATTTAAATTTATTTCAAAGTATAATTTGATCATTTATAAATAAATTAAAAAACTCAGATAATTAGAATAAATTTATGATTGACATTGGATATATAAAAATATTCATACTTTTGAATATCACTTACATTAAAAACCCACCATCTCAACCTATATGTGAAATTAATTTTAAATTAATTTCAATAAAAAATTTGATTTGAATTTTGGTAAATAGATTCAATATTTTCAGTAAAAATAATTTATAATATTTATTATGGTTTATTGGTTATTTACCAAAAATATTTTGATCTAAATGAAAATTAATTACAGTGATTAATGTAAAAGGAAGATTGCTTAATGAATAATATTAAAAATATAGTGTAAAAATGACCCTAAACATATATAAAAATTATTTTATGGTCATATTTAGAACATTAATCCTGTTAGGATATAAAATTTTCCATTTCTAACACTTTTGAGTCACCTAAATTGTGGGGATCACTCAAATCATTTCAAGAATAACCAATGTGTCCTTTTCACCACTTATAAAAGGCATCCTCTCCTCCACCTCTCCTAACATCTCTCAAGATATATTTTCCTGTACAAAACATTTACAAATCAACTCCCAAAATTCCTAACCTAGTACAATATTCCTAACATTGGGCACAAATCTTACCATGGAATCCCTTTGGTGGAAACCAAATGTGGTCACCAAAATTAGATGTTACAACCTTTAACAAGAACTTTTTTTATTACATTATTGACCTAATTTTTTTTAGTATTGCATGATAATATAATTACTATAGTATAATAAATACATTGATATGTCTTTATGATAACTTTATGTCCTACACTAACACACACAACCATCAAATGTGATATGAAATCATCGTTCATGTGTATCACCAAATACCACCTCCCTTAGATATGTCATTGTTTTATTCTATTTAAACCTTTCATGGTTGGGAATAATGATTGAATTTATATTTTTATATGATATAAATGATAATTATAATGTTTTTATGCTTTTAGAAATTATTATATAACACATGCCTTCAAAAGTTTTTTTTGTAGTATGATAACTTTGTCTGTGGACGTGTGGACTACTGCCTCCTCAAAGTGAGGTGATTAATTAACACTTTACATGAAATATATTAAAGATGAGTATGGTAAAATTATATCATATATATGACACAATAATTATTCTATAATTAATATATATATTCATATATTTCATTTACATTATTTTTTAACATGAAAAAAAAATGGAAATAGCATTCATGCTTACGTATGACGTACCATCTATATGGATGATGAAATCCATTTAATTTTTCTATATTTTATAGATTTTTATAAATAGTTACACAAATAATACATATAATATATAAATTATTTTTTGAATTCTTTAAATAATTAAATCGTGATCTAGTTAAGAGGATTAATAATAAAAAATCAAAATATATACAAAAAATTAAGTGGTTATTACATAAAATGTATGTTGGACATGAAATTACTTATAAATGGGTCATATAAAGTCAAAATAAAATAATATATGGTATTATATATATCAATATAGTTCTGTTTTAGATTTATAATAAACTTATAAATATTTAACCAGATATTTGAATGTTTACAAATAAATTCAAGACTTAAGGTAAGAATTTTCTTATATCACATTCATTTATGTATAATATATTCTATATTCAACACATATTCCTACTATGTGCTGTATATAACGATCAATGAAATTTTATATAATTAATTTCCTTAATTTAATTATTTTAAATGTTTCTAATTATGTTATTGTTTCATAGGGTTCTCAATTCTATAATTACTCACGTAGTAAGAGTTTTATCATCTCACATTCATTTATCTGAGATATATGCTTTATTAAACAATTATTCTTGATGTGTGGTGTATATAATTACAAATGTAATGTTACATACTTAATATGATTTAGTTAATTATATTTAATTTATCAATATATATTATTATTTATAATGGATCAAAAATTCTAATGCTACACAATTACAAAGGGTTATTTACTCTCTCTAACATTTCTATAAAATATTTTCAATATTCATCACCTATTGTTATTCTATGGTGTATATACTGAACTATGACCAGTTATATCATTAAATTAATTTATTTCATGATATAAAAATTTGAAATTTTTATAATTATTTCATTGGGATTATGATTCTATATTTACTAGAGTAGTTATGGTTTTCTCATATCACTTTTATTTCTGTAAGTTAAAAGTTATATTCACCACTTCTTCTTGTTGTGTTCTATATATGATACCATTTAAAGTGTTATATCATTATATTCTAATATTTCATGATCTTAAATGTTTCAATTTATTTTATTCATTCATGGATCTCAAAATTTATAATTCACTAAAGTTGCAATGTGATTTCATTTCTTACTTTTATTTCTACGAGACCTATCTGTTATTCACCAGTTGTTTCTTTTTTGTGGTGTATATAATACCCATGAATTTACACTATTATTATTATAATTAATTTTATGGGTATTTAAATATCCATTTTATGATATTTATTTCATGGGGTTTGAAGATTCAATGTTACCAAATTAGTGAGGTAATATTGCACAAATTTTCCATTTTTGAGACATAAGTTTTGTCAAGAACTGAGATTCTATTACATGGTGTATATACTGTCATTTTACATGTATTTTCATGAATATTTTTATTCTCATGTTAGTTTAAAATTAAATTAATTGTTATTATTTCCTTGTTATCATAATTCAAATTTACCAATGTTGTAACAGTTTATTTATACATTATCATAGTTTATTGATATTATTTATTATTATGCTTCCATTGATGATGTCTTATGTTCTATATCTCAGGAACCCTCATAAATTATCAACTAATGAGGTTATTCATGATTACATCATGTAATGGTAACATTTTTCCAAAAAATATCTCTTATTATATTTATGAAAATATGTTTATGACAATACGAAATTATTTCTCTTTTTAAATCAGAAATTAGTGTTATTTCCAAACCATATTTTATAATAAAATAAAAAATATTCTAATATTATACTATTATTATTAAAATAAAAATATACCCTTGTTTTTTATTTTTAAAAATAAATTTAATGGTAATATACTATTTATTTTCTTATCCAAAAATATATTACAAACTTCTTATGGTTCAAAAGAAATTTTTGACATGTACATACTTACCTGCAGTCATGACCATCAATTACATGTAACCTTATTTTAATGTTTATAAGTCTGTTTTTAAATAAATTTAGATCTAATATTCTAAAAATTCATTATTTTAAAGTGCATTGAAAATTAAAGTTTTTTAAAAATGTTTGAAGCATTCATAATATGATTTCAAATAATTTTCAAATAAAAAAGAAATCCAAATGCATTATATTTTATAAAAAATTTTCATAAAATTATAAAATATATATTCCTAAAGATATGTTCTAATTTATATTTCAATCCATTATTTATAAAAATGGGATTTTTTTGAAATGGTTTTTTCAAATAGATTTTCAAATAAATAATATTTACCTTAATAAATGTTTCATGTGATCTTTTAGAATCATTCTCCATAGAACATTAACTCCTTTTAAATATTTTATAATTAACGTGGGATATGATCCTAGGAAACCATTATTATTATTTAATTTAATGATTTATTTTTATGGTGAAATATTTATGATGACCTTTTATATCCACAGTTTATACAAGGATAAAATACTTTTGAAACCCGCTTATCTTTAATGTCTGTGTTATGATTATGAAACAAGTCTTTTTTCTCATAGGTTATGATATATTTACATGTTTATGATCTCTAGTTCATTTCATTGGTTATAAAATATTGTTTATGGGACCCCTCTCTTTTTATGTTTCATGATATGATGAATTGTTTACTATCTTCTGGCACATGTATATATGATTTAATTATGTGAGGGGTGATAACTATATCTACAATCAATGAATTTGGTAGATATTTATATCTAATGAGGAAACTATGAGAATAATGTTATCATGCTATATCCATAATGGGAAGAAGGGGAAATTCTTTTCACTATGGGAAGAAGGGGAAACTCGGTCCCCTATTGGAAGATGTGGAAACCTAATTCACTATGGGAAGAAGGAGTTACCTGATCCAATATAGGTAAATAATGATGAGCAGGGTTTTTGGTGTGTCTAACCGAGTGGGATTAGTCCCCTTGAAGTTCCCTGAAAAGTTTTATCTAGTGATACATTACTTATACACAATAATAACATGTTTTTATGTGTCTGTGACAATTCTATGTCTTATCCATATGATATGATTTCCTTGATTATGTGCATGATTACCTCATGATTCATATATTATAAACACGAAATATTTTTTTCCCATGACTCGTGTATATGATCTTTGATATAATGGGTATGATATTCTTATGTTATTCTCATATTCTCATAGCCTTATGTTCATGATTATGCTTATGTGTCTCCCTTATTTACCATTTCTAAAAAAAATTCCCACCTCTTTCTTATGTTCCCATTATCTAGTAACTAATGATCCTTTTATGTTTGATTTAGGGGAAGATATTTATTAGGGATGTTGAAGATATTTCACAAAATTAAGAGAATGTATTCCATGTTTCTAGACACACTAAACAATTACGATCTAAGTGAATTTACTTTTTTGATGTGATTAATATTCATTTAAAATGATTTAATATCCTTGTTTGTTTATTATAGTTCTCTATAAATCATATCCCAAAATATTTATCAACTATTATTATAGAGATGACCAAGATATTTCAAAGAGAACATCCTTTGATACAAACAATGATAGAGGATATGAATAATGGGAAGTTTCATGATTTCATTATAGATCAAGAAGGTGTACTAAAATTTTAAACAAGGATATGTGTCACATATATCCCATAGATAAATAAAGAGATGATGAATGGTGATCATAGCTCTACATTCTACATACATGTTATAGGAACAAAAATGTATTGGGAACTTTTTGATCATTATTACTGGGAAAATATGAAAAGAGAGATTTTGGAATACACTAAAAGGCGACTGGAATGTTAGAATTATAAGGTTGAGTGAAAACTTCTTAAAGGGGTATTTCAACCACTACTCGTACCAAAATGGATGTGTAAAATATCACTATTGACTTCATCGTTTGACTCCCATGAACATCAAATGTAAAAATTTTGATACGTGTTAATATGGATCAACTCACTAATGCATCCCATTTCATCTTTATTTAAGAAAATTCTCTATTGAACATTGCTACAATACATATGAAATGGAATTAGTGATCCAACTTGGGGAAAAACATTCTATCATTTTTATTATGATCCAATTTTCATCTCTTTGTAATGGATAATTCTTCAACTCTCTCTAAATACTGAATTTAATTTCTATATGGCCTATCTTCCCCAAGATGATGGCCAATTTAGAAGGACTATTCATACACTCTAGGATATGATGAGAATGGGATTAAAGGAATTTTAATGTGCCTGAGATCAACATCTCCCATTAGTTGATTTCCCATAAAAAAAATCTTCAACTCGATTATTGAAATGACACCCTATGAAGATTTATATTGGAAGTAATGATTAACTCCTATGATTTTGTGTAAATATGGATAGACAATGCTACTTGGTCCTAATCATTTACAAGAGATGATATGAAAGGATAATTCCATTCAAAAACCAATCAAGGATTTATAGAGTTTGTAGAAGAGCTATTTTGACTACTGTCAAGGGTACCTGAATTTGGATGTGGGAGAAATGTTTTTTCATTGGATATTACATTATAAGAGAATCATTTAGTTTGGTAAGAAATGAATGTTTAACCATAGGAACATTGGACCCATTAAAATTGATTATCTAATATATGTAATGGCCTATCTGCTATAACTTCCACCAAATATGGATCATGTTAATGTAGTATTCAATGTACCTCTCATGACGAAGTGCATACAAGTTCCATCACATGTAGTGAATCCATAGGTGGTACAACTTGATCATGGCCTGCCTTACGAGGAACACCTTTTCATGATATTAGACCATAGATACATTTTTCGATACAATATTTCTAACCACCATTTAAATGTTTATTGGATGAACCATAAATATTTTGTAGTGTAGTGGATTCCAAAATAGACAATGAGTAATAATTACTCTCACTATTTCAAAACCCAGAGAATGAGTTGAAATATTAGTGATGCAATTTCGTAAATGGGGTGAATATAATGACCCTAGATTTTCAATTTATAATTATTTACAAAATAAATGTGTGTTATATATTATATAATTTTATACACATATAAAATATATAAAAAAAAGTATATCTCAATAATAATGATCATTACATTAGTTATATATTAAAAAATTAAAATGCATAAAATTATAATTATACAAAAAATATAAAATATAATAGCAAAAATATGTAAATACCAATATATTTAATCAATGAGAATCTACATCCTCACATTCAAAACAATATTAATGAAATATAATACTAGAAAACTATCCAACATCTTATGAAATGAAAATATAACCTTAGGTGTAAATGTTGTGAATATTGAAAAATATAATGAAGTGGTATTTATAGTGTATTAAAGAAAAAATGACCATTTGGATTTGTTCGTTATATGACCATTAGTCAAATATTAATGCTGGTCAATATATGTATATGTCAATTTGACCATTGATAACTATACCCATTTATGTCAATTTAAACATTATAAAAAGTCTATATATATATATATAAATAAAAAAGATTATATATGTATAAATAAGAAACAATTTCATGAACCAGTAGAGTCATACCATTTGAATCCCATTTTTCAGAGCATAGGAGGGATGTAGCATCAATGGGGTTCACCATATACCAAGCCTAATCCAGGAATCCTATAGAAAATATTTAACAAAATATCATTTGGTTTAAGTTCATTTTAGTGGAGATTACCACTTGTTCAATGTCATCCAATCCAGATGATGAAACTACCAAAATCATGTGCCTTACACTAAGTAAATATGCAGGTGTTATATGATTGATTCTACCCAAACCATAATTACTTTATTTGTAATTCATTTTAATATATTAAATTCTTATTCTATAAATTTCATTTCCCGAAAAAAATTACAATAAAATATATGTTTTATTCATAAAAAATTGTTAATTTTATTCCAAGACATAAATAGAACATATTTATATTTTTTCAGAAATGATATTAATGTATATAAAATAATATAGTTTCAAGTATAATTTTTTAATATAATAGGTTTTTTAGATAGTATTATTTAAATGTAAATGACAAAATAAGGTAATAATGTCCAATGAAATTTTTATAATTATAAAAAATTTGGTTGTCCAATCAGAACTACTATTTTTAAAAAAATATTAATTTTTTACATTTAATAATTTAAATTATCAAATTTATTGAATTATTATGATAAAATATACATTATATTTGAAACCAACACATAGAAATTCGTCAATGTTGAATTTATGGGAATTTCCAATAAAACATTATTTTTTCGCAAAGAGTAAAAATATATTTTTGTGTTATTGAAAAGTTATATAACATCATATTTATTTCATAATGAAGTCCAAATTAATTAAACACAATAAAAGACATAAAATATTTTATTTTATTAATATTACGTATTTTAATGTATTTTAATTGATTTCCACACCCATAAGCTGTAAGAACCCGCTTTTTATTCTTGAGGTATGGGTTTCTTCTTTTCCATTTTCCTTTATGGTTTTTGAGAAGATAAAGAAAACGGGGAAAATCCCAAATTTTGTGGGTACACGCCATGTACTTTTCCATGTTTTATGTACTTTGGCCGTGTGGGATGAGTACATAGGGCGTGTATGCCTATCGACGTTGAAGGGTGTAACAACTGACTACACGTCGTGTACTTAGTATATACATGTGGCGTAATCAGTTAGTAGGTGAACAATATGGTGGTGGGAGTAGCCTCCAGTGGAGCGACAGAACACTCCGTGTATTCAAAACTACTCTCCGTGTACTCATGTCGACAGATGAACAGTGTGGTAGTGAAACGTAGCCGCCATAGGAGTAGTTGAAAAATGGAAATTACACGCTGCGTACTTGAGAGCACATGCTGTGTAGTATTTTTTCACTTAAAATGAGAAGACTCTTCCTCTTTCAACAGAGTAATATGAGAATGTTAGAAGAGTGTAGGGTAGAGGGCCAAATCATGGAGGATCTCCCGATCGTACACCAGAACTCGGTTTCCTTCGTTGATTGTCTCGATTGAACCGTGCGTGTGAGTTCTTCACTCTTATTGAACCTTTCCTTCCAATTATTTCCTGAGTGGAAGTTATTTGAGATTCAATGAGTAGTTTTTAATCCTAGATCTATTCCTTTCTCAGGTTTTTCAGGAGGCGTCATTCACATATATTGATTATAAGAGATCAAGGTAGGTGGTCTGATGTTTAATTCCAACTTTCATGTGGTTTTTATGTACCGTTATGCTACGCACCCATGTTTGGGGTGTTGTATGGCTGAGGGCTTGAACAATTGAGATATCAAGAATTTAATAGATAATATAATGATACTTATAAAATACTATCTGGGATCGTTGTTTGGATCCAGGGTCACCCCATGGGTGCGTTTCCCTTGTTTAGCCGTTTGTCCAGGATACCCGAGGGTGTGCCGTGATTTAGCATGTTTTGAGTTTTCATGAGAGAAAATGTATATAATTTCTTGATAATGTGTTGGTATTGAATTGGTTTCATGTTTATCTTGAGTTCAATGTTTCTTATTCTTGAGGTAAAGTGTTTGGTTTAGCCTGAGAGAAATTTTTCTTATACCTCTGGGCAGTTGCTTCCAAGCTTGAGGGCATTATCTCGTACGCCTGAGGGAAATATTCTTTATGCCTAAGGAAAATCACCTTAGTATTTAAATTCTAATTGCCTGAGGGTAAGGTTTTTCAAGTCTGAGGACTCTGTTTACTTCATATATTCACCGTTGTGATTTTACATGTTATACCTACCAAGCTAAAGCACAGGGTTGGTATCATTATACCTAGTACTTGTTAGATAACTTGTTGTGGTTTTTGCTGCGGCACTGTTTAGAAGATTTTCGGCTGAGGCTGAGTCTCATGAACTTATAATTTAGTTATCTTGAATTGTTAAATAATAATTAAATGGAAATACAACTGCTGGAGTAGATGCTTTTGAGTATTTCCTAGCTTACTACATTTCATTACTACACACTCCTGTTGGACAAATTCACTGACACTTGGGCATAGGCCTTTGGTGGTTTCCTACTAGAATTTATTTCTCACAACCTATTTGTTTCATGTCTTAGGCCCAAACAAATTATATTTCTGCTTGTGTAGATAAAGAAAAGAGTCCCTATATAGGTACTTGATTGTTGCAGAGGAGTAGGAGAGCTTGGGACCGAGCATAGGCTTGCAATGCTATTGTGTTCATGTTGCGCTGTTTTATTTTTATTTGTTGTATTTTTCCCTTGTATCGTGTTGTTTTATATTACAGTGTATTATGTTTTGTATGCTTTCTTAGACTTAGGGACATATTGCATCATCATTATATATGACTGTTGGTCATTTTTTTACATCAGTACTATTGTCCATTTCAGCTGTTATTATTTACTAATTCCACTTTTGGTATAATTTTATTTTGTTCCAATGTGTTACACTTTGACAAATGATGGAATAGTTTCCCCACTATCAGACCTAGGCCCACGATGCTAGTCTGCAGCCTCTGGAATTTGCGGAAATGTGCTTGAGGTCATGTGACCAACCGGGTTTGGGGAACCCGAAACTAGGAAGTTACGAAGTGGTATCAGAGGGAGGTTTCGACATATGGTTTAAGGGCCCTCACTGATAAAAATTTGTCTTTTGGTGTTCTTTAAATGTTTTTATAGACTACAGATTAGTTTTTGAGTCTTAATGTCTGAAAAAAACTTGAATGCACACTGTGTAATTTTGATTACACGCCTTTTACTCTTCTATTCGGGAAGAAATGAAAAAATTTTAAGTACATGACATGTACCTTATGTACATACCGTGTAGTTCTTAATCGTGTCAAAGAAAGAGTAGGAAGAAACACATGATTGGGGAAACTATAGGGGGAACACACTGTGTACCGGTTGTTTACATCGTATCATGTTGACCTTGTGTTCGCCGTTTAACTAACAACACAGATGGAAGAATCTTCGCTTAAACATGTTGTGTCACATCCGAACATGCCTTGTAGTGTAATCTGGGAATCCGGGTATGTAACTAACAACATGGGTCAGTTTTTTCTTTTCTAGTAGTCGCTGTGTCCATCTGGAATACGTCATGTAGTGTGAGGTGTATATCCAGTCGTGTCTCGAACAACACGGGTCAGAGAAGCTCATCTAGTACACGATGTGTACATGTGGGACACGTCGTGTAGTTTTGACCGGTGAGAAAACATGTTGACATGGCCATGTGGTTGGGGAAATAGGGTTGTGTACACACCGTTATCGGGTGTAACACGCTGTGTAGTGTCATCCGAGTAGCCGGCCTTGTCACTAACAACATGGGCAGTTGGAATCTAAGCCGTACATGTCGTGTCCATGTGAAATAAGTTTTGTAATGTGACATGTGTACCCGACCGTCTCACGAACAACACGGGTCAGTGATGTTCATGTAGTATACACCGTGTAGACTCTATTACACACTGTGTAGTATAGTTCAATGTAGAGCTGTGTGGCTAAGCCGTGTAGAAGGACTTGTGTAGGGGATGAAAATTCAAGTACACGCCATGTGTGTGGACAACAAACCGTGTGTTTTGGGTGCACATGGCCAGTTCTGGAAGAAGTACACACCCATGTGGAAGACCTAAGGGAACACGCTGTGTAGTTATTATACACGCTGTGTAGTCTTGTTTTGTCAAACATGAATGTTTTCCTTCTCATATTCCCCTCATACACTTACAGTTCTTAGTCCTTGATGATCTTGTTCTAAGGAGGGTGTTTGAACTTGTAGTGTCACACCGCCAAGACAACCACGATTTGTTCACCAAGAGAGTGGAAATGATTATACTCTAGAGACAGTAGTCCATGGGCTACTAATGTATCCTCTAAGAGTGCCAGATGTAGAGCCAACCATTATACAGGACACAAGAGCGGAGGTGCAGTTATGTGAAGGCTTCATACGGTTTATGAAGACCTTCCAGAGAGCACCACCAGCTACCACATCTATGGAAGATCTGACTCGTATATTCCAGCATCAGCATCCACCTACATTTTCAGAGTATGGAGGACAATAGGCTACAGAGACTAGGCTGGGTTATATGAATATTATCTTCGAGGATTTGGTAACGCCTCCAGGGCGGAGGGTCATGCTCGCTACATACATGCTGCATGATTCTACCAAGAGATGGTGGGTTGTTACCATCCAGATCGAGAATCTCTGAGACATGGAATGGGAATATTTCCAGGCAGTCTTCAATTACTTTTTCTACAAAGAGATGCTGAGGGTAGATTGATCTTGAGAGATCATGAATCTGCAGCAGGGCTCCATGTTAGGGATGGATTATTCAGCCCTCTTCACCGAGCTACAATACTTCGCAACTATTCTTATTGAAGATGAGACGTTGAGGGATCAACTCTTTGAGGATGGTCTCCGATATGACATCCAAGCACTGGTTAATGTATTCAGGTTTCCTACAATGCATGATATTGTGACCCATTCACTGATTATTGAGCGAAACTTGCAGGAAGGTAGTGGTGCATTCTAGGGCGGTTCGGCACCAGTTTCTGGTACTATTTCTACCTGTAAGAGGAAGAGGAAGATGGATTTTTCTCATGGTGGCCGTACTAGCAAGAATAATTCTTAAGTTGGCTCTATGATGTGCTACCAGTACAGTAAAGAGGTTCACAAGAGACCTTAGTGTGCACGTGACCTAGTGGATTGTCGAGCCTACGTCAAGATAGGCCATCTGCATAACTTTTGTAGGAGTTTCCACCGGTGGCTAGTGAGAGGGGTTCAATGGAGACTCTGCATGCAGGAGCATGGCTATAATCGTCTTACTAGTTAGGGAATTGGGATACATCGAGATGTATAAGCTGAGGTGGTGGTTGTGGTCGTGGTAGCAAGACACCAGGATCTTAGAGATAGAAGGGCAGTCCAACTCAAGGTATCCAAGCTGTATTGTAGGGCCACGACACTGGGCAGGCATATGCAGTGCAACAGACCCAACAAGAGAAGGATCCTAGACCTTCCAGTGTTAGAGGTACTATTCTAGTAGCTTCTTTTTTTCATAAATACTTTTAGATACTAGTGTTACACATAGCTTTATATTTGTGCCTGTTGTGGAGATCCTTGGGCTCTATGTTTCTTGTTCTTCTGATTTTATGACACTAGACACTAAGTTGTCGATTAGAGCGGCAGGTGTGTGTCTGTGCTGGGATTACCCCTAGATCTTGGTGGGTGACACTTTATATGGGACCTTTATGTCTTAGAGATGAAGAGATATAAAGTCATTATCTGTATAGACTGTCTGGTACCCTTTCAAGCCTTTGTAGATTGCTATCATCACAGGGTGAGTTTCACGTCACCAGAGGGTGGAGAGTTTCTATACAAGGGAGAATGGGATGTCCAGGCAAGCTGAGCTGGACCGGAGCATCGTGGGCAAGGTGGAGTGACAACCCAAATTGTGAGTATGTATATGGATGACCAGGGAACTTGTCAGAAGGATTTCCCTCTAGTGGTTGATCGTTTCTGGGATATCTTCTCAGACAACCTTTCAGGTCTTCCTCCTGATAGAGGTGGATTTATCTATTGAGATAGTGCTTGGAGCACCACCCGTGTTCATTCCTCTTTATAGTATGGCTACACCAAAGTTTAAGGAGCTCAAGAGGCAGTTGTAGGAGTTACATGTTAAGGGTTTCATCTGACCCAGTACTTATCCGTGGGGTTCTCCTGTCATGTTTGCGAAGAAGGCATATGGTACCCTTAGACTTTGTGTGGATTATCAGTAGCTGAACTAGTTAATGGTCAAGAACCAATATACATTGTCAAGGATTGATGATCCTTTTTA
The DNA here is from genome assembly GCA_963277665.1 of Viscum album. Lineage (NCBI taxonomy): Eukaryota > Viridiplantae > Streptophyta > Magnoliopsida > Santalales > Viscaceae > Viscum > Viscum album. The sequence continues at coordinate 28,098,665 of OY728137.1, read as the reverse complement.
TCAACTTCGGGGAGCATGATTGATCTCGAAGACTGACTTGAGATATGGATATAATCAGTTAAGCGTTAGACAATTAGACATACTGCTTACAGATTTTTGGAGCAGATATGGGCTATACGAGTACATGGTCATGCCGTTCGGACTCACGAACATGCCAGATGTTTTCATGGAACTGATGAATCGTGTGTTCCATCCATATATGGATTCTTTTGTGGTAGTCTTCATGGATGATATCTTGGGGTACTCTGAAACTCGGCACGACCTTGCTACCCATCTTGAGATCGTACTGAGTACACTGAGAGAGCATCATCTATATGATAAGCACACAAAGTCCCACTTTTTTATGTACTAGATACACTTCCTGGGTCGTATTATCTCAGAGGGAGGAGTTTTGGTAGACACAGAGAAAGTGACAGTAGTAATTTCCTCGGACAAGCCTAAGAACGTGTTTGAGATACAAAGTTTCTTGGGGATGGGTTGTTACTAAAGGTGCTTTATAAATGACATCCCCTTCATAGAAGTGTCGTTGATGTGTTTGACTAAGAAGGGTGTGATGTTCATTTGGTCAGAATCTTGTGAGACATCCTTTCATGAGTTGAAGGGAAGATTGAAATCATCACCAGTACTGATACTTAAAGACCAAGGGAGAAGGTATAATGTTTACTATGATGCATCCGGTATTGGGCTGGGATCATTGTTGATGTAGGTTTATCGAGTAGTTGCTAATGGGTCTCGTTAGTTAAGGCAACATGAGAGGAATTACATGACGCATGATCTCGAGTAGGATGCAGTGGTTCATGAGTTATGCTATTGGAGACATAATCTCTTGAGAGATCATTTTGTGGTGTTTACGAACCAAAAAATTCTGAAATACATCTTCACCAAGAATTACCTCAATTTGAGACAGTGAAGGTGGGTTTAATAACATCAGCCCTTCAAATTTGAGCATGCTTATACACCTGGTATGGATAACGCAGTTGCTGATGTACTGAGTAGGAGGAATCTATTACAGGTAGTTCAAGATGCCAACGGTGAGTGCCTGCTCTTGGAATTGTTCTCTGAGATGCATTTGGAAGTGAACGATAGTCATGGGTGAGCTTATTTTTCATCCTTATCTGTGACTTATACCATCCTGGATAGAGTGAGGATGAGAAAAATATCAGATTCAGAAGGCCTAGTTCTACGGGAGTCGGTGGCATTTGATGACCCTCCTCCTAGGTTGATGATTGGAGATGATGAGGTACTACGTATCCATGGATGAGTGTGGGTTCCAGGGGATATACGTGAGGAGTTAATTTGTGAGTTTCATGCTTCATCTTGGGTAGTGCATCCCGATGTTACCAAAATGTACCATGAATTGAGACGTCAGTATTGGTGTCTAGGTGTGAAATAAGAGGTGGGTAGTTTTTTATGAGATGTTCCACCTATCTGTAGGTGAAGGTGGGGGCATCAGCGACCAACCAAACTACTACAACAGTTACCCATTCCAGAGTGTAAATGTGGTGATGTCATGATGGACTTCATGACTGGGTTGCTGAGGTCACCTCGAGGCAGTGATGTCGTGTGGGTTGTTGTGGACAGACCTATGAGGGTAGCTCACTTTTTTCTGAACAAGGAGACCTTCGGTGTTGATGAGCTTGAGAAGTTGTATATTTGAGAGGTAGCACGCCTTCATGGGCTCCGTAGTTCTATCGTTTCAGATAGGGATGCCTGTTTTGTGTATCGTTTCTGGCAGTGTTTTCAGAGGACAATTGGTTTACAGGTGCTTCTGAGCACATCTTACCACCCTCAGACTGATGGCCAATCAGAGTGTACGATACAGGTGTTAGAGGACATGCTTCATGCATGTTTCCTGGACTTTGGGGGCTCTTGGGAGGTGCACATACCCCTGGTCAATTTTACCTATAATAATAGTTTTTAGGAATCTCTTGGGATGAAACCTTATGAGGATTTATATAGTAGGCTATGCCGATCACCCTTGTGATGGTTGGAGATAGGTGAGACAGCTTTATAGGGACCATGTCTGGTACATGAGACATCAGAGAGGGTCTATTTGATTTAGAAGTGGATGTCTACTGGACAGATTCTTCAGAAATCTTATGCTGATCACCATAGACGACACTTGGATTTTGTGGTCGGGGATCAAGTTTTCATTCGTGTTTCACTAAATTTTGGACACAGGCGGATCAAAAGATAGGGTAAACTTTCACCGAAGTATGTGAGGAAATTTGTGATTTTGGAGAGAGTCAGGAGGGTTGCCTATCAGTTGTAGTTACCACAGAGGTACCAGGACAAGCACGACCTCTTCCATGTATCGCAGATGCACCATTATCACTCAGACCTGTCTCACATCTTTCAGCCTGAGGAGGTTGAACTTTAGGCCAATGCGTCCATTGAGGATAATCAAATTCTTATTTTTGATATAAGAATGAAGGTTCTCCATGGTCTTTCAGTTCCTCTCATACGGGTGCTATGGCAGCATGGCAGAGTGCAGGACGAATCTTGGGAGCGGGATACCGACGTACATGCTCAGTGGATAGAGATGTTCTGAGGTTTATCTTCACCACCATTGGGAGGGAAATTCGGGGACTAATTTCTTTAAAGGGGGAAGTTTGTAAGAACCCGGTTCTTATTCTTGAGGTACGAGTTTATTCTAGTCCTTTTTCATTTAATGTTTTTGCGAAGATAAGGAAAACAAGGAAAAATCCCAAAAATTCTGGGTACATGCCATGTACATTTCCACAAGCCATGTAATTTGCCTCAGTGGGATGAGTACACATGGAATATTGGCATATCATCGATGAAGGGTGTAATAACTGACTATACACCATGTACTAAGTATATACACTCCATGTAATGAGATGTGAGGTGAACAGGCAGGCGGTGGGAGTAGCCGATAGCGGATCGACAGTACCCTAAGTGAATTCAAAAATACACACCGTGTACTCATGTCGATAGATGAACAATGCAGTGGTGAAAAGAAGCCTCCATAGGAACATTTAAAAACTAGAAAGTACAAACCATGTACTTGTGAGTACACATAGTGTAGTTTGTTTCATTCGCTTAAAATGTGCAGTAGCCTCCTCTTCCAATAGAGGAAGTTGAGAACATTGGAAGAGTGTGGGAGAGAGGGTCGGAGCTTGGAGGAGCTCCCCATCATACACTGGAACTCAGTTTCCATCGATGATGGTCTTGATTGAATCTCGCGGGTGAGTTCTTCACTCTTCTTGAACCATTCCTTTAAATTATTTCTTGAGGGGAAGTTGTTTGAGTTTGAATAAGTAGTTGTTAATCCTAGATCTACACAATTCTCAGGTGTTTTGGGAGGCATCTTTCACATATATTTATCATAGGAGATCAAGGTTGGTTGTCTGATGTTTAATTACAACTGTCATGTGGTTTTTGTGCACCATTGTGCTACGCAGCCATGTTTGGGGTGTCGTATGGTAGAGGCCATAAACAATTGAGATATCTAGAATTACATAGATAATATAATAATAATTATAAACTACTGTCTGGGAACATTTCTTGGATCTAGGGCCACCCTGTGGTTGCATTTCCCTTGTTTAGCTATTTGGCCAGGATACCCAAGGGTATGCCGTGATTTAGCATGCTTTGAGTTTTCTAGAGAGGAAATGTTTATAATTGTTTGCTTATGTGTTGAGCTCAGGCTGATTGCTTGTTTAGCCTAAGGTAAGTGTTTCTCATGCCTGAGGGAAAGTGTTTTCATTAGCTTGAGGGAAATTATTCTTATGCCTGTGGGTAGTTGCTTTCGTGCCTGAGGGCATTATCTCTTACGGTTGAGGGCAATATTCATTTTGCCTAAGTGTAATCACCTAATGGATTTGATTCTGACTACCTGAGGGTATGGTTTTTCATGTATGAGGAATTTTTTTACATTGTGTATTCACTGTGGTGATTGTACATGTTATACCTCCCAAGCTAAAACACATGCTTGGTATCGTTTTACCTTTTACTTGTTAGATATCTTGTTGTGGTTTTTGATGCGGCACTATTTAAAAGATTGTCGGTTGAGGCTGAGTCTCGGGAACTTATAATTAAATTATCTTGAATTATTAAATAGTAATTAAATGGAAATGTAACTGGTATAAGTAGCTACTTTTGAGCACATCCTAGCTTATTTCATTTCATTACTGCACACTACTGTTGCACAAATTCATTGACAGTTGGGCATGGGCCATTGGTGGTTGCCTACTAGGATTTTTTTTCACACCCTGTTTTGGTCAGGTCTTGGGCCCAAATAGATTATATTGCTACAGGTTTAGATATGTGAAAGAGTCCCTATAAATGTACTTTATTGTTCTAGAGGAGTATGAGAGAATGGGACTAATCTTAGTCCTGCGATGATGTTGTGTTCCTGCTACGCTTTTTAATTTTTTTTATGTTTTTTTCTTGTATTGTGTTGATTTAGATTGAAGTGTATTTTGTTTTGACTACTTTCATAGACATAGGGATATATTGCATCATCATTATATAAGATTGTTGGTCATTTATTTACCTCTGTACTGTTTTCCTTTTCAACTGTTATTATTTAATGCATCCGCTATTCGTATGCTTGTATTTTGTTCCATTGCATTAAAATTTTACAAATGAGGGCATAATTTCCCCACTATCAGACCTTAGATCCCCACTACTATTCAGAAGCCTATGGCATTTGGGTAAATGCACTTGAGGTCATGTGACCAACCAGGTTTGGGGCACCCATTGAGTGGCACCCGGATTCAGGAAATTTCATAAGTATAAGTCCCCATCCTTAAACATTACATAATCTTGAGTTATGTCAATAATTAAAATTATGGGTCTTTTAATGTTTAGAGTTTTAGAGAATTAGTTCATAACTATTACCTCACATCCCAAATGTTACAAAATACACACTTTCACTCAGTATCCATTTTTTCATAAAATTAAAACTCCTAAAAGAAAACAAAAATTATTTTCTTGATGTAAATCATTTGGAATTATTCCGTTCTATTACCTGTCCATATACCATTGGAAAAACATTTCACGGACATGGGATGAAAATAAAAAGCTCTGTAAGGGATATAAAATAAATAAACAAAACATTAGTCAATCAGTACAAGAAATAATAATATAATTAATATACCTAATTAAATCATATTATTTATGAATAAAACATAGAAATTATAAATCATAAAGTTAACTTGTGCCATCCATAACATACATACGTTGTAGCTTTCACAACTACGGAGGGAGTTACGTTTGGAATACACATCACACTATATTCCCCAAATCTCATGAGATAAATATTAAAGTTTACCTCCTTCATGTAACCCAATGCATTGGAGAGATATCTTGGGCTCATATGCCATAGGTTTATCACGAAACCAACCTTATACATAAACAATTCCCAAGAACCATAACATAATAAAAATAAATAAACAATCATAATGGAACGATAAAATCTCTACATTACAATCAGAATATGAAAATTCAATATATTGAAATGAGCAATCCATTATCAAAACCATTTTCAATAAAAAAATACATAAAAATAGTATATGGTATTTATTTTCCTTTTAAAAACATTATGTCTTGTTAATGAATCCAAATATCCAATAATGCTCTTGGCTGAAGAAAGGCCATTGTCACCGCATATGTTAAAAATAAACATTATTATTGTCATGTTTTAAAATTTTATGTAGAAAAATAATCCATTTGAATTAAAATAAAAGTCAAAGGGGATTATACAACATATAAAAGTAAGTAGTTTATAAATCAAAATATTCCTTAATGAAAGGAGATTGAGACGAAGTCCCTTACCTCATGTCCAACTTAACTTGTTCAGTATTTAATCTCATAAATAATAAAATAAAGTTAATTTATATTTTCTTTATAATATTTTTCTTGTTTATTATTCCTTTTATATCACTTATTCCAATGTTATAAACATAACATAATCATTTGAGTTAATAACGGTTGTTTTGTCGGTATTTGGTACTTGAGTCAAAAATGAACTTCTTATAATTACAAGTTGTCCATGTGGTCAAAATTAAATAATCTCTGGAATTATATTCATAATTTTGATATCATATATATCAAGAATATATATATATTTTTAATAGTATATAACATTTGGAGGTAAGAAATGAAATGCACCATTCATGGAGATGGTAAGCTGTACGTTCGCATGAAGGCTAATTTCATTTCTAATTCATATTTGATGGAATGAAAAATTAATTATACATAGTTATATTATAATTACAATATAATATCATATATAATTTCACTAAATCTATCCTTTATACATTCCATGTATGGCATGAACAAGTCATATCACTTTGAGGAGGCGGTAGTATGCATTTCCTGAAATTATATTATCATGTTTACCCATTATGGAAACCATAAAGGTATGATATAAATGAAAAATTAAAAAGAATATAGAAAATATAAATATAATATATATCACATATGAATACAGTTCCATCATAATGACCACCATGAGAGGCGGTAGGAGATAATTGAAGAATCATCGTTTCGTGAGGTAGTAGTTCGATGTCCATAGAAATAGTATGTTCATATCCATTAGATGGAGATGTTTGGAAGTATAGTTAGAATAATTCTCAAAAAAACCTATAATATTGAGTAAATTGGTGTTTATATATAATCAAATTATAATAAGAACATAGGGAGTGATGAAATAAAATAAAATAAGAGAACTTGAGGGAAGACGTTGCCTTTAAATGAGGAAACTCTCTTTAGTTTGAACCAAAAGGCATTCTGGAAGTTCCTTGAGTCTAAGATAAGGCTTATTTGAGGAATATAGGGATGTTGGGAGATTATTTGGAGTAGATTTTGGATGATCCATGGGACCTTAGTTGTGTGCGTAATTGGTTACAGTTTGTGGCCTTTTATAAGAGGGAGGAGGATCTCTTTAGGAATGTTTGAAAGGATTATTTTATTATAAAATTATTTTCGGTTTTAAAAGGACAAAAAAATATTTAATTCGAATATAAGTTATATAAAAGGTGAAATAAAATCATCCAATATAAATTGGATAGGTTTTGGATTTTTTATTTAATCCATTGTTAATTAATTTCTCTTATACCATGTCCTATTATATATTCAAACTATATTGTCAATATATTTACTATAAAATTACAAGGGACCCAAAATGGTTCATTTATGATATTTGTAATATATTTTGTGTTATATTTCCAAATATTAGATTTTTAGGATTATTTTTATCATTTAATAAAATATTATTGGTTTTACAAACACAATTATATCAATTTATAAATTATTTATATAATGGATTTTAAAAAATCTATAATAACATTAAACTTTATAAACACCTTCATTAATTCAAATATAAAAAGTTATTATCATCACCTTAATTCTTGACTGACATAAAGATTTTCAAAATTAATTTATTTTAATATTTATAATATCTTTTCTTTGGATTCTTAATTAACGAAGCTATTAATACATCACCATTGTGTCATAATTAAATTTACTTATTTAATGTCTAAAAATTATAAATAAAATACCATAATTAAGTAAATCTTTTTATCGTTCCAATTTATATTCATAGTCGAAGATATCACTTACATATCCCCACATAAAATTGTTTGATTAAACGATATATGTTTATGTGATTTTGTCCTTACTTTAAATTAATTAATATAAAATGACATTATTACTCCCAAGTGGATCCATGGGTTCCAAGATTGAATCAATGATGCCCATGTTCGGACATGTATCAGAAAATAGGATTTGTACATGTGTTATGGTTATTTAATATTATTATAATATTGTTTTTTCACCCTTATCTTCTAGATTTATCATTTAACTATGGTAAATAAAATATTTACTGAAGATAATATTCATAATGTCTAAAAATAAAAGTTGCATATTTTCACATTTTGGATCTTTTGATTTCCAATATGGAATCCATTTTTCCAAATTTGAAACACATAAGTTTAAGAAATTAATTTAACATTTATTCCCATTGTCAAAACCAAAAAACGTGTTTTCAAGATATAATACCAATCAAAAGATTGACCATTTTTATGTCCAATTTAATATAATAATTACATAAAATTACAAAAATTGGATTAAATGGAAAAAATTTAATCTAATTATACTTTAAAATTAATTAATATAATAGAATTAATATATAAATAAATTAGTTGAAAAGTCCATTGTGAATTAAAATGTAGTAATTTGCACTATTCATTACAAAAATGAACATTATTAGAAAAATAGAAAAAATTTACCCAAATTTATTTTGATGTCCCTATACTGGGTAAGAATTTTATTTTTTCAAATAAAACATATAAAATTGACAAAAATAGATTTTAAAAGGGTTTTACATCAAAAGGATGTAAAACGACCTTTTAAATAATATTAGAGAACTGCAGGCTTAAAATATGAACCATACTCATTCGAAGCCTCTAAAATTTATTGAATAAATGTATAGAAATTTAAAAAACATGTATAATCGTATTTTATTCAGTTCTGTTCATTTATGATAATACAACGACTAGACATTAACTTCCATTTAAAATAATAATAATATTATATTATTTTTCCATATAACTCAACGTTGTGTGAAATGTACGACTTTGGAGAAATATGTAGTTGCATGTTGAGTATTCTATCAATCATAGCATCCCCATTAAAGTGAAATTAATATTTGATTCACGAATATTAATAAATATGAAAATTCCATATTCTTTATTTACCTGGGATGTTACATCCTTCCTCCTTTTGGAAATTGCATCCTTGTAATTATATTCCCTTATCTACTAAATGAGGCATATATTCCTCATAGCGTTATCATATTTTCATATTGCCTCTTCAATCATATGGGTTTTCCACAAATCCATTACCTTATTAATTACCTTATTCTACATTATTTCCTCTCTTTGGTCAAGAATTTGGGTTGGTTGTTCCTCATATAAAATATTCCCTTCCAAATAAACTACCTATAGAATCAAAACATGATATGGATCTCACATATACTTTTGTCAACATTTAAACAAGAAAAAATTGTGTACCTAGGATAAACATAGAGTTAAAGACACTCTGTAGGAAACTGATCCATCTTTCTCTAGGATTTCATTGGGTCTAATGAACCTTGGACTCATTATTCCCTTTTTACCAAAACCCATCACACTTTTCCATAAAGAAACATTTATAACGACATGATCACTTACCATGATGGAATATCCTTCCACCAGTAATCTGCTTAAATTTTCTACCTACCCTAAGACATTGTAATTTCTTCTGAATCAATTGAACTTTTTCTACCATCTCTTTTACCATTTCCAGTCCCATCAACTTCCATTCACATACTTCATCCCAAAAAGCTGGAGTTCGACAATGCATTTCATATAATGCCTGAAATGGAGACATCTCTAAACTGGAATTAAAACTGTTATTATAAGAAAAATCAACCAAAGAATGATGTTAGTCACATAGTCCCTGGTAATCCATTGATAAATAACATATCATAACTTTTAATATCTCATTTTTCTATTTTGAAAACTCATCTTATTGAGGTTGAAAAGATGTACTCATATTTAATTCAGTACCCAATGACTTCTGAAAGACTTTCCAAAAGTTATAAGTTAACCTGAGATCATTTTCAAATACAATGGAGTGGGGAACTAAATAAAACCTAAATATATCTTTAACATATAACCAAGAATGTTTATCTAGAGACAAATTATGTCGAATATGAAGGAAATGACCATATTTAATCAATAGATCAATAATAACCCAGATTGCATTATTACCTCGAGATGTCATTCTTAACCCCACATTGAAGTCCATGGATATGTTTTCCATTTCCACTATGCAACTGGTAAAGGTTTAAGCATCCATATAGGTAACCACCACTCTACTTTAACCTGTTGACAAGTCTAACACTTTACAATAATGTCAGCAATAAGTATTTTCATTCCATCCCACCAATAGTACTCTTGAATATCTCTATACATCTTAGCACAACTAGGATGAACTGAAAATAGAGAACTATGAGATTCACATAACATCTCTATCTTCAATTATGAATCAAATGGAACACATAATATCTTCCCAAACCTCAATACATAATCATTATCAAGGATAAATTCAGGTACGTTACCCTTCTGAACCAAATCTACATTTTTCTACCACTTGTTGTCTTCTTTCTGTGCATTTTTTATTCTGTCTACTAGGTATGATTTCAATGACACCTAAAACAAAAATGAGGAATTTCATACACCAAAAACTTATATGAAAAAGTTACTCGAATCCTTAATCAAAAGATATTGTTCCAAATGTTACATGGTAAATGTAGCATTACTCTTTCAACTTAATGCATGAATCACTTTATTTGCCTTTCCTGGATGGTAATGAATCATGAAATCATAATCCTTTATTAATTATATCCATATCCCCTATCTCATGTTAAATTCATTATGATTGAATATTTACTTCAAACCTTTTTGATTTTTATATATTTCAAACATTACTCGATAAAAATTATGCCACTATATTTTTAAAGAAAAAAATAATAGCAACTAATTCCAAATCATGTGTAGTGTTGTTTAACTTATGTGGTTTCAACTAACATGAAGAATATGCATTTACAAGATCATTATTTATTATGAAACAACTATTTCATCTCTATGAAGCATCACAGTAGATAACAAACTCACGATTTTTTAAGGCATTTCCAAATATAGAGCATTCACCAATATTCTTTTCAATTCATGAAAACAATAATCACATTCTTTGGTCCAAATGAACAACGCACCTTTTTAAAGTTAACTTATTCAGTGGGCTAGAAAACCTTGAAATTTTTCAATAAACCCTCAATTCATAACCTAAAATCCTAGAAAACTAAGAATCTTAGATATATTTGTGGGTCTTTTCCATTCTTCAACAACTTTTGTTTTAGCAAGAAAAATAGTTAAGCCATTTTTTGAAACAATGTGACCATGGAATGAATATTTTTTAACCAAAAATCACACTTTCTAAATTTCCCATATAATTTCTTTTCTTTTAATGTTTTCAAGAAAAACCTTAAATGACTTTCATGTTCCTATATACTTTTTGAATAAACCAAAATATCACTAATAAACACAACCACAAACATATCCAAGTACTCATGGAAAATTCTATACATAAGATCCATGAATACAATACGTGAATTAGTTAACCCAAAATGCATAAATACAAATTAATAATGGCCATATCTAGTACAAAATGAAGTATTCATAATGTCTACATCCTTTACTTCCAACTGATGGTACACCATACTCAAGTCAATATTCAAAAAATAATGAGATCCCTAGAGCTGATCAAAAATATCATCGATATGAGGCAAATGATACTTGTTCTTAACAGTGATGTTATTCAATGCTCTATAATCAATTCAAAGTATCATTAAATAATATTTATTTTTATCAAAAAAGATAGGCGTACACCATGGTCATGTTCTATGTATAATGAATCCTTTATATAATAACACCTACAATTGCTTCCTTAACTCTAAAAGTTCAATTTGAGCCATTAGATAAGGGGGTTTTGAAATTGTCTTAACATCTGGACCTAAGTCAACAATAAATTAAACTTCTTGATCATGTATTATACTAGGAATATCATTTCCAAAAACATCAATATACTCATTTACCATGGGAACATCATTAATCTAAAAAGTTCCTTTGTTTTCAACAATATGTGCAATGTAAAATTCATTTCCACGATTTACTAGTTTCTCATATTCTTTATATGTTATCAAAACTAAGGATTCCTTCTTGTACACAAACTGAAAGTCTTTTGGAAAAGAAAACTCTTTAGCTCTATAGTCAATCATAGCATAATAAACAGAAAGAAAATCCATACCCAAAATAACATCACATTCTACTAGATTCAAAACAATAAGGATTGCATGTAGATTCTTTCTGCACACAAAGACATGGAAGTTCTTATAATTTATTTTTTTCTCAACATCTGCTCCTTTTTTTTACTATAAGCTCAGGATTCATATATTGAGATGGAATTCCCAATTTACTAGAAACTTTCTTAGAAATGAAAGAATGTGTAGACCCTGAATCAAACAACACATTGACATAACATGAATAAACAAAAAGTGTACCTGATACTACTTCATTTGATGGCCCAACATTTGTTGAAGTAGTTGAAAATTATTTCACCACTCCTTTATTCTTGTAGTCTGACTTCTATCCCTCGGTTGAGTTCTTCGTTTGACATTCATTTTCATTATGGACCATTTCATTTCACTTAAAACATTTTACTAACTGTAAATCCGATTTATTCATAACATTACACTAATGTTTTTCAATGTAATCATAAGCCTTATGCCACATTTTATCATAATAGTAGCACGTACAAGAAATACAAATACACTCCCCTGAATGATTTTAACCACAATTTTCACAAAATGTAAACTTATGTATCTTACCATCAAATATATTTTAAGATTTCTTCCCTTTCATCTTCCACCTCGACCTCTTAATATGTTTTTTTAAGAACACATGATCATCTAAAAACTTCATTTCTACCTTCTCTACACATCAATAAATTTTTTAATAACTTTTAAACTCACTAGAAGCTAATTCACTTCGATAATTTCGTTTTAATCCAGAGTAAAAACTGTATATTTGACTATCAATATCACGTTTGAAATTTGGAGCATACCTTTCCAATCGAGTGAATTTTTCTTCATATGCAGCCACTGAGTCACCCTTCTGCCTCAATTCTGAGAATTGATTCTACATCCCAAGATGAACCACCATAGGAAAATATTTCTCAAGAAACATTCATTTGAATTAATCATAATCAAGTGAATCAATCTCCTCACTATCCCTAATATTTTTAACCATCATCCACCACTGATCAACATCACCTTCAAAACGATTAATTGTTAGACTAACCGTTGGTGTTCTAAACAACCCATGACATAGAAAATCTTCTCCAGTGCTTTAATCCACCATTTAGCGAGCACATGGTCAGATGATCCTCTAAATGACGAGGGATGTTACCTCATAAAATGCTCCACTACTGACATGTTCCTCTATTGTTAATCTGGTTGATCTTGTACATGGATACCACCACCATTAGTAGCCTAATTCACCTAGTTTATCACTATAACTAACTATTTAGTTCCAACTCCAACCATCTCAACATGCTAATTTGGAAGGTTGTCTTCTGCCTGATGTAGTCCCATCATAGCCGGCTTGTTTTATCTGTGGAAAACCATTCTGAACATAGAAATATGTTATCCAAAGCAACATGGTAATCTATCAATTCTATATCATTTCAAATTTTCCATAAATTATGGATATTAATTTTATAATATCAAAACTCCTAATGTTTCCTAAAGTGACCTTGATACCATCTTTATGGCCCAACGTAAAACATTAATTAATCTTGAGTAATGATTGGAATTTACAATGAAGATCTTTTCAGGTCTAGAGTTATAGAGAATTAGGAAATAACTATTACATTAAATGTAAAATATTACAGTGTAGAAACTTCAACTTAGTATCCATTATTTTCAAAAATAAATACTCTTAAAAGAAAAAAAAAATCTTTTCTTGATATAAATATTCCTGAAATCTTGCTTTATTTTAACCTATTTTATTTCCGGTGGAAAACATTTCAAGAACATGGGATGAGCATAAAAAGATCAGTAAGTGTTTTAAAATAAAGAAAGAAAACATTATTCAATCAATACATACAAAACATGTTCTTTTTAACATACCTCATGAAATAAAATAATTTATGAATAACAAATTAAAATCATAAATCATAAAGATAACTTGTGGCATCCATAACATACTTACGATTTAGATTTCACAACTATGTTGGGAGGTGCATTTTGAATAACAATCACAGTATATTCCATAAATCTCTTTGGAGAAACATTAACATTTACCTCCATCACATTACCCAATTCATTGGAGAGCTATATCAGGATCACCTGCCACTTTTTTAACACAAAACCACCTGTATACGTAAATAATTCCCAAGAATTATTAGATAATCATAACACATGACCAATCATAAATAAATGAAAAAAAAATCCACATAGAAATCACAATATAAAATTTTAATATAAAGAAATGATCAACCTATTCTCAAAACCCATTTCTATAAAAAAATATGTAAAAATAGTATATTGTATTTATTTTACATTAAAAAACATTACGGCTCATTAAGGAATCCAAATATCAAATAGTGCTTGCGACGGTGGAAAGGTCGTTGTCACCTCGTACTTTAAAAATAAACATTATTCTTTTCATTTAGTTAAATTCTACATAGATAAATATTCCCATTGAATGAAAATAAAAGTCAAAGGGGTTTATACACCATATAAAATCAATTCGTTTATAAATCAAAATACACCTCAATGAAAGGAGATTGTGACGAAGTCCCTTACCTCATGTCTGACTTGACTCATTCATTATTTAATCTCCTTAATAATATAATAAAACAAATTTCTACATGATTTAAAACCGTTTCATGTTTATTTTTCCTTTGAAATCACTTATTACCATGTTATAAACATTAAATAATTATTTTAGTTAATAACGATTATTCTTTCGTTATTTGGTACTTGAGTCAAAAATGAGATTCTTATAATTACAGGTTGTCCATGTGGTCAAAATTACATTATATCTAGAATTATATTAATGATTTAGATATAATATATATAATATATACCCAATATATATATTTATTTATAATGGTAAATAAAATTTGGGAATAAGAAATTAAATGCACCGTTCATGGAGATTGTAAGCCATACGTACGCATGAACGCTACATTCATTTCTATTTCATATTTTATGGAATGAAAACTTAATGATAAATAGGTATATTATAATTTCATTATAATATCATATATAACTTCAATAACTTCATCCTTTATACGTTCCACGTAAGGCATGAATGAGTCATATCACTTCGAGGGGCGGTACTCCGCACATGCTCAAATGAAATTATCGCATTTACCCATCATGGAAACCATAAAGGTATGATATAAATGAAAAATAAAGAAGTATAGAGACAATATATACATAATATTTATCACATATAATATATTTCCATCATAATGGCCACTAAGGTAGGTGATAGGAGATAATTGAACAATCATCATTTCGTCAGGCAGTAGTTTGCCATCCACAGAAACAATATGTTTGTATCCATTAGATGGAGGTGTGTGGAAGTGTAGTTCAAATATTTCTCATAAAAATCACATATATATTGATTATACTGGCATTTTTATGTTAAAAATAAATATGAAGTCCATCGGGAGTGACGATGTAAAATAAAAGAAGCGAACATGAGGGAATACATTACCTTTAAATTGGGAAACACCCTTTGGATTGAACCAAACGGATTCCTTGAAGTGCCTCCTGCCTATGTTAAGGATTGTAAGAGGAAGAGAGGTTTGTAGAGTGATTATTAAGAGCATATGATGGATGATCCAAGGGGCTTGATAGGTTTGAGTAAGGTGTTATAGGTGGTGACCTTTTACAAGAGGGAGGAGGGGCTCTTTAAGATATTTTGAAAGTATTATTTTATTATTAAATTATTTAAGTTTTCAAGACATCCAAAACTTATTTAATTCGAATATAAAGTCCATATAAGTCTAAATAAAATCATCTAATAATAATTGGATAGGTTTTGAATATTTTTTAATCCTTATATTTTTATTTAACCCTTCGATAACTTATTTATCTTTTACCATGTCCTCTGATATATTCATTCTATATGGTTAATATATTTACTATAAAATTCCAAGAGACCAAAATGGATGATTTATGACATTTTTAACATTATTTATGTCATTTTTCTGAATCATAGATTTTAGGATTATTTTATCATTTAATAAAATATTAATTGCTTAAAAAGTCATTTATGTCAATTTATAAATTATTCATATAATGGATTTTTAAAAATCTATAAAAACATTATTCTTTAGAAAAAAACTTCATTGAATAACATATAAAAAGTAACTAGTACCCCTAAAATCCATTAATGGCTTAAAATGTTTAAAAATAAATTTATTTTAATATTTATAATAAAATTTAATTGAATCCTTTATTGATGAAGCAATTACTGCATCACCATTGGGTCATAATTAAATTTGTTTATTTAATGACTAAAAATTATAAATAAAGGACCATGATGTATGAAATATTTTTATAATTATTATTATTATTTATAGTCTATGAGATTAGTTATATAACCTCATATAAAATTGTTTTCTGAAAAGATATATGTTTATGTTATTTTTTCCTTACTTTAAATTAATTAATATAAAATTCCATTATCACTCCTATGTAGTTCCATGGGGTCCCAAAATCAACCCAAGGATTACCATGGCCAGACATGTATCAGAAAATACGATTAGGACACATGTTAAGGAAATTTAATATTATTATAAAATTATATTTTACCCTTATTTACCATATTTACCCTTTAAGCATAGTAAATAAAATATTTTTCGATATCACCATTCATAATGTATAAAAATAAAAGATAACTGTTTACAACATTTTTAACGTTTGATTCCAAAAATAGAATCCATTTTTCCAAATTAAAAACATATAACTTGGAATAATTAAATAAAAATTAATTTCCGTTGTTAAAACCAAAAAGCGTGTTTTTCTAAAATAATACCAATCAAAAGATTGGCCATTGTTAATGTCCAATTTATGAGTGAAATTACATTTAATGAAAAAAATTAGATTAAATGGTAAAAATATAATCAAATTTCACTTTAAAATCAATTAAAAAATAATATTACTATATAAATAAATTAGATAAAAAGGTAGATTAGGATTACAATGCAGTATTTTGCACTATTCATGAAAAAATTAAATTTTTTAGAAAAATACTAAAAATATACCCAATGTAAATTTTGTTGTCAAAATTGTAAGGAAGAATTTTATATTGGAAAATTGAACATATAAAATTGAAAAAAATTGATTTAAATAAGGTTCTCCATCAAAAGGTGGGAAAATGACCTTTTAAAGAATATTACAGTATATCATGCTTAAAATGAGATTCATTCTCATTTTAAGTGAATAACATTTATTGACTAAATGTAAAGACATTTAAAAAAATGTTTAATCATATTTTACTTAGTTGTGTTCATTCTTGACAATATAATTACTAGCAGTTAACTACCATTTAAAATAATAATAATATTATATTATTTTTCCATACCACTCAATATTGTCTGAAACGTAAGATTTCAGAGAAATATTTTGTTGTATGTTGAGTATGATATCAAACATAGAATCCCTATTAAAGTAAAATTAATATTTAATTCATGAATATTAATAAATACGAAAATTCCATATTCTTTGTTTACATGTAATGTTACAATAAGTGACTTTCTAAAGTCTAAAATCAAATATTTATTTCAAAAAGCATTAAATTGTGGAAAATATATCCTTCCACATCCAATGTTGTATTAAAATATTTTTCTCAGTTATAATGGATTAAAATATCATAAAATGTGAATCTACAAACCCAAACCATGAGAAATTGAAATTGGAATCCTATTCATTTTTCATTTTCCACTACCTAGTTTTGGACGTCATATATTTTGAAATGAATAAAACAGTCCTATAATTTTTCAATAAATACCCTTCATTTTCACCATTGAACTTCACTCAAAATCTATAATTCATTAATTTCTACTTATTTTTCCACCCATGGATTCCCCAAAGGATATGTCATCATGTTTTAGGAACAACTCTTCAAGGTAAGTAAAATATCTACTTTTATTTTCCTTTAAATATTCGTTTATGGGTTAAGTATGCTAATTTACAAAATAAATTACTTTTTTTCCAATTTATATTATCCCATTATAATAAAAAAATAATTTCATAAATAGGAGTCCCTTGTCACATCCCATTTCCCTATCCTTAATTCATTTTTTATACCGGTGATGTAATAATAATTATTTCTCTATTTTACTTGAAAATTTATAATATATTTTTATTTTTAATGCCCAAAAAACAAATATTTCCATGGATGTTCACCTATTTGTAAAAATATTAACTTATTAAGTTAATTATACATACATAAACTACATTCCCCTTTCATGGTTTATGGATGATGTAATGACTATTTCTTTAATAATTTATCAACGCCATGATTTTGATAAAAACACATTATTTATTTAATATGATTTATTAAATAAATGGGTTTTCATGAACTATGTGGATTTCATGAAATTAAGACACATTTAGAGTGTTCTCTAATATCTCCCTAATGAATTGGCTAATGAATTTAATCTCAAGAGATGAAATGTTTTATGATATCATAGTAAAAACCCATGGTAATGTTCATTTACAAAAACATGGTTGTAATCCATGGCGACGTGATTATGAATTTCTCATTTTATTGTGGTAGAAACATTTCCATGTTATGTACCACGTTCATATTGTTATTTAATATGAATATTTTCATGTCTTATTGTTGTGCCTTATGTTGCTATTGATATGTCTCATGATCACTTGACATCTGAATCTCTTTTCTATTCCATTACTGGGTTTCATGATCACCGATTTACATTGATGTATGAAACTATGATATGAGATATAGTAAAAGAAACCTAGGTGGATCACATAATGATTTATTTTATGTGGATGAGAAAAATAAATTTTTTTCATGTTTTATATTCCTAATTTACAATAATCTGAACATTCAAATATCATGCATTTTGTTCCATGTAATTAATCATTTATATAATAAAAGGCGGGATTTCATATAAAACAACTTGTTTCATTTTTGGTGACGTGGGAGTTGTGAAATATGGGGAACAAATATCTGTACCGTAAAAACTAGTGTAGATGAATTAGATGTTGAATGATTTTTATTACTCAACATTCTACTTCTTCATCAGATGCACAAAAATGTATAAATATTTATGAGAGAATTATTTGAGGAAAAATATGAAGATAGAAATTGAGGAATATATATAAATGTTCATATTGTTTCATAAATTTGATGATAAATATAAAATTTCAAATGGAATTACACAATAATTGGCCATACCTATATGGAAATCAGAGAATATTACCCTGATTTTTATCATGGGTCTTCCAAATACATCAAAAGGAAATAATAATATATGGTTTGTGGTGAACCTCCTTAAAATTATTTCTCACTTCATTATCATTCAAGAGGAGTCCTCACTCATACACCTTGCAATGATATACGTTACAGAATTGTTTATGCTATATGGAACTCCACTATCAATTGTATTTTATTGACATATATGGTTCACCTTAATGCTTTGGAAGAGTCTTAAGCCAAATCTAAGCACACAGTTGAAATTAAATAATACATATCATCCATAGAATGGTGTCCTATTTTAATAAACTATCTAGACAACTGAGGATATTTTGGGAGATTCCTCTATAGACTACAAGGGAGGGTGTGACCAAAATTTTCCTTATTGATTTCTCTTACGATTGAAATTTCCCCCCAAAAAACCAAATAGCCCCATATAAATACCTTTTTGGAAAGATATGTAGAAAAAAATTAGGATACGAAGCTTGTGAAATGACGTTTCTACGAACTGATATGTTAATGAAATGATAGAAAAGTTGATGACCATTCACCAACCCATCAAAGCAGTATAGTGTCGAAATAAGAGTAATGATGATAACCATCTATGGGACCTAAAGTTCATAGTTTTTTATAAAATATTTCTCTAAATATTTCTATATAATAGAGTAAATAGTTTTGGTATTAAGTAGAATATATGTCTTATATACATTAAACCCTTTGAGATCGTCGATCACATATGATCTATCGCAGATCAACTATGGCTCCCTTTGAACCTGACCAAAGTACCTGATATGTTCTACATATCCTTATCATGGAAATATATACTATAACCCTCACATTTACTAAATATATAGGTTTTAAAACAAGAGGATTCTCTCTCTTAAGAGGAATATTCAATAATGATCATGGACCATAGAGACAAGTTTTTTCACAATAAGAAAACTAACCATATAAAAGTAGTTTTGAGAAACCATATGTCTAAAGAGGCTATACAAGAACCTAAAAAGACCATGAAATAGTATTAACATAATCTATTTTTGAAATTGTTATTATCAATTAAAATTTGAGTGTGAAAGTTTTAAGAGGCAAAGAATTTAACATCGTACAATTTTAGTGTATATATTCCCTCTTAATTCATCATCTTTTTTCACATGCATTAAAATGAAAATGAAAATTCCTTAATAAATTATCCTATTCAAATTTAAAATATTATTATTATTAATCTATATATGATCTAATATATTTAAATTATTTCAATTGGAATGTTTTTTAATGTGTTAAAGAAACTTAATGATTAAAAACACCTTTGTCAATAACTATGTTTTTTCGAATATTGTGTATTTTATATTACAAGTTAAATATATAATTTTTAGAGATTTAATTAGATATAATTTATTTTATTTTTATATTTAAAAAATAAAATTTAGTGAGAATTAATATTTTATTATTTTCATAAAATATAGATATTTACTTGAGAATTGTCGTTTTTATGGGAATTATAATTGTCATGAAATAATAAAATATATAAGAATGGAATAGAAAGTAACGGTACCTTTTTAGTGATCAAGTATTAAATTATTTAATAACTAAATACGTTTTAAATTTTTTAACATAGACAACTTATGACAAATATTTTTTAAAACTGATGTAAAAGGTTAGTCTTATAAAGAAATCCTTTTATGCCCTTTCTTTAAATAAATTAATAACATGGTAGATATTAGTTATGTATTTATTTTAATTTGACATAAAAATAATTTGATTTATAATAAATCAATATCTACCATATAAAAATTATTAACATTAATAATTTTAACACACATATAAATATTATGCTTAAAAACATGATTATATCAAAAACACATTTTAATAACTAATAACTTCTATTTTGATATTAATTGTTCATAAACATTGTATTTTTAATTGATAAAATTAATATCAAGTCTAGGATTAAAATAATAAAATTATTTGGTAACATTAATATTATGTTATATCATTTTAATTAGTTTACATGGGTGAAAATAAAAGTTATCTTACATAATGTACACATCGATAAAGTGAAAAGATAAAGAAAAAACCCTAAATAAATATAATTTTAAAACAATATAAGTGTATGGGATGGGTTTGCTACATATACGATCACATACTCTAAAATTTCAATCAAGGTGATTCTTTTAACTTTTTATAGTGCAAAGAAATATTTTAACAAGCAAATGTGTTTCAAAAACAATCCTTTCCCTCACTTATAAAATGAAGCAACCCCACCCTTTAATTTACACAAATTCCATCATTTTTTTATTCCAAGACATTCCAATTTCCCCTTATAATACTCTCTCAGGATCTAATTCATTTTATACTCTTCAATTAGATGAAGCCTATCATTTCCTAAGTGAATTACCAGGAAAATATAAGTCACCAATGTGACTGTTACAACATCTTAGTCTTTCATTTTTTAATTATTTTAATATATTTATATTCTCTAACACCATTAATATAAAAAATTCATTAAAATTCATATAATTATATTTTATTATTTTTATTTATCAAAAATTATTCCCTCTCACACATCCACCAAGAAAAACAAATTCATCGATTGTATTTTTTTGTGGAATATAACCTCTATGAAGATATGTGGTTTTTTTTCTCCACCTTAAACGGATGGTAATAAGGATAAACGTAATCAATAAATATTTTTATTATATATAAATTATATATATTAAGTGATTAATATTTTATGTACCTCCCTCTAGTTTTATTTAATGGGAAACTGTTGTTTATGTGTATGTGTGTCTACCAGCCCCATATCAACAACAAAATTTATTTTCTATTTTCACTTTAGAAGGATGAATTTAAATTTTATTATATTTTTTATAGTTATATTTCATACCCTACTAATTGTTTTATATATTTTGGGTTTATTTTTACCGTAAACATTACAATTTACAACATACTAAATAATCAGGTAAAAATTTACTAATCTTCCTTTGGTAACCCAAAAGCCCATAATATATTTAAAAAATAAATAAATTATTATGAAACATTGTCCATGGGAAACTATTAATATATTAATAAGGTTACTAGTAAGTACTCTTATGAGCTTAATTTTTTTATACATGAAGTTATTTATAAGGGAATAGTTCTTTAAGAGATAAAGGTGATGGATATTCTGTAATCCCCTAATGACATTAAAGTTATAAATTATCATTATTTTTATCCAATTTATGTCAACTTATTCACATGTAAATCTTCTATATTTTCATATTTTTACATTAAATACATACAAAGTTTAATATCCCTCCTACTTTTGGGGTGATACATGTTTTATGGTTCCTTCAATATAATAAAATTTAAGGTAAGTCATATTAATAGGATATTTACAATTATTATTTTACATCAAACAACATTCCCTTAATATTTTATTTAAAAATGAATAATTTTTTAAAAAAAATTCATTAATTTATGTAGAACCCATCTGGTGAAATTCAGTTTTTTAAAAAATATTAATATTGAGTTTCTCCGAATGATCATTTTCTAATTTGAAAAATCATCCCTAAAGTGGTTTACTTTTAATTCAAACATAAAAAAAATTCTAATGGATTTTTATACCATTAGAATCCATACACAACACTTGTGTTACTTTTAGTTACGAATGTACAATGAAATTTAATTATTTCTTTTATTGGAAATAGTCGTGTTATCGCATTCAGATATTACTTAACATAAAAACTTGAAACCCAATTCATTCTCATTGGTTTTTACCTTGTATTTTACTATTTTATTTTTTATTTTCATCTTTTTGAAATCATATGATTCATATTTGTTATGTTATGAGTGGGTCCCAAATTATATATCCCTCTAATTTGATGGGTAATTATACTCTCTTATGAGATATCATAGTGCATCAAAAATGAGCCTTGAAACTATGTGAGTGGGAAGTTATCCTAGAAAACTCATGAATGTTAAAAAGATAGGGAGCCTAAAATATTCTTATCATGAATTTCATATATGTTTCAACATTTATATAATGTCATGCTCTTTAGATATTATCGTGTTTACACTATGATCTTATGTTATTATTTTCTTATTCCATGATTCCATGCTTATGGTCATTTTATTTATCATATCATGTTATGAATCCCATTTTATACTCATTTATCATGTTTAATCTCATACTAAGATTTATAGCTCACCATTTTCCTTATTTTCCACTACATATGCTATGGAAATTTAATATGACTTATGATATTCAATAAAATTACATGGTATTTAAATATATTTTATGATGATATATTTTAATATGTTATATTTATGGGAAAATCTTCTAATGAGACTATACCATATATCATTAGATTAAATAAATTTGAAAAATATATGAACAATTATGTTATAATATGTGTTTAAGGCTTGGTTAGTTAAAGAAACGTATTATGGAAAATATGATAGTATTCTTATAGAAGACTTGAATTTGATCCTCAATGAGGTGCTCATGAAAAGAGAATTCAATGAACCTTCAGTTGTTGTGTTGAATAATAATTTAATAATGTGGTCACCAAATTAGTACAATCATATATATTTAGAGTAAAATACCACATATAAATGTTGTGTATGTTTGACTAGTATAATTCTTAACTACTAGAATTGTGTTAACCAAGGATATCTACAGAGGAACTATAGAAATAGTAAGGGAGAAACCATAAGAAAAAATACCTATTTTTCATGATTCTTTATCTAATTGGAGGATTTTAGTGATATCTTTATCACTATTCATTACCAAATATAGTAATGGGATGTGGAATTTGATGCTTCTTTATACTCCTTGGCCGATCATGGATGCAAGATAAGATATGTATCGAGATTTTTTAATGATGTTATTAATGTGTATGACGAATCATTGGAAGTGATTGGAAAGGGATATATAAGTTTATAGATTCCAAATTGGTGTATTTATTAGATTAAATGATTGAGACACACACCATGTTTTATGTGTAATCTAATTCATGCTGGGAAGTTTGATGACAGAGGTTTTATAACAACACCAAACACTTGATTTTGGAAATTTACTCTAGGATACTTATAGGTGGAATGAGGAGAAAAGTATAGATATCTTTCTCAGTATGAATTTTCATCTAGGAGTGAACTAGATGGAATTTTACACTAATAAAATCTAGATTCCTGGAATTGCAGAATGGGTACTCTTTGTAACAAGAACATGGTGGTTTTAGTAGGAAAGGGTATTCTAAAGCTCCATCAAAAACCTATAATAATTTGTGAGTGTAGTGTGAGTGGAATAAAATAAAGGGTTTCATTAAATATATATTATTTGAATCCTAGAGCATGAATGAATGCTTTTTTGGACATATATATTTGGGGACCTACTTCAGTTTAATCACATAGAGGATCTTGATCCCTTATCACATTAATTGACGAATCCACCATGAATGTAAGGGTTTGTTATTTAGAAAATTAATTGGATTCTTTTTATGTTTTTATTTTGTAGAAATATATTGTGGACTTGGAAATTGGTTAACAATTGATGTTATTGAGATCCAATAATGGTCTGGAATACAACAGTATAAACTTCCAACACATCTCTTGGATGAATGTGACCAGACATGAGAGAACTTTACATAGAACTCCATAGTAGAATAAACACTCATAGATGATGAAAAATTATTTAACAAATAATTATAGATGAATGTGTGTGCAGTTTGGAATGCCCAATTCCATTTGATAAGAATCAATTAACATGACAACCTAGTTCACCGACCAATGTCCAGCTGTATAGTAAGACAAAATCAACATAAGGATCATTGTTCTGATAATCTAAAAAAAGTATGACATCTATCAAAGTATCAATGAAATTGTTTATATTAATATTTTTTAAATGATATAAGTTATCTTGATGTGATTTTCAAATCCTATTTCTTATAGGCCATGGAAATGATGGATTTGGCTACAAAATTAACAAAATATCATCAAAATAATGATATAACATTCAATGAGAACATCCTATGGTTTGATTCAGTCATAGATAAATCAAATGTGATGGAAAATAAGTAAAATTATTTAATATAAGTTATTTTTGATGAAAATACGATAAATTAATAGATTCTAGAGATATTAGACAATAGATGAAATTCATCGAGTGTTTGAAAATTGAAGGTGTGTGAGAATTATCAATCATTATATAAGCCAAAGGGAATGGATTGATAGAATATTGATTGGTAGTAGAAAAACTAGAATCTCATTTAAAGAATATTGATTTTATGGTAAATATAGAAACCTATTTGAGAATATAATCTAGATTCTGATCTCCATTCTTTATTTAAAAAGTAAAAATGAGATTCTTACATATAAAAAATACAGAGAAAGTGAGGTTTCTATAATATGCATCAACTCCCAGTGAATTGAAGTAATGGGAGCCGGTCATGGAGGTTGATATGAATAACATAAATTTCAATGTAACATGATAGATGACCAAAAAACTATTGGGGAGAAGGGAAAATGATAAAAATGGGTATTTAATTTCAAATAAGATGATAATGGTAGAAAAAAATGTACAAGGCATAATTGGGGGTGAAAAGATTCAAACAAATGGATGTAATAGATTTATCAAATATATTTCTATTATTATTAAATTATACTATAATACGAACAAATAATATAATTATTAGTTTTCTTTTTTAAAAAATTTAGTAGATATTGTTGTGAGTTCTACCTTACTTCTAGGTGATTTGGAAGAAGATTTTGATAAGAAGTATCCTAATGTGTCTGAAGAATCTGAAAATGAGATCTCAATTATAAATTTTGGTAATGTATTCATGTATTGAAATAATAACATTTAAAGTGGAACCAAAAGTTTGTTTCTTTTATAAATGAGGAAGGATTCACAATAAGTGACTCAAATCATTGATGCAATCCGATTTTCGAGAATTATTGAAATTACATTAATATTTTACTTTACAAGAAAAATTCATTTCAATAAAATCCATACATTCAGTAGAATAAGAATCCAAAGTGTAATTTTTCCAAAAATACTGAGATATAGGATCTTAGTCAACCAAAGAATATATTTATGATGATCATAGTGAAATATTATAATTCTAGTAGTCTAGGGTTATCCCAGAAGTAATACATCTATAAGATCGTTAAATATTTTAAGAGAATAGATATAAATCAACCCCCACATGGAACATATAATGATATCCAAGTGCCAACCACTTTCAATGGAATGTGTAGTTTGGTAAATGGTTAAATCTTGATATTATTCAGTGGTTTTATGCATGATATAGTTAGTGGTTTACATTCTTCCAGATATTTCAACTGTAGTGGCAAGGCTAAGTATTTTCATGTATATCATGGGAAATGAGAACTGGGATATACTGAAGTGGATCATATGACAACTAAAAGTATTATTAGATATTGAATATAACATTGGGTAATATTATCCATTATAATAATTTATTAATATGGATTTTCATAGTGATTTTAACACTCATAAATATATAATAATTAAAACATGTACCTTTTAATGAATGGTGATTAGTTTGATTTCATTACTATAACTATTGGTGATGTTTTCTATTACTAATGATGAGTATGATGTGATTAAAGAATATATGTAGGATTTTACCAACATAATATGCTTTATGAATTCAGTCAAATTTGTATTGGAAGGGGGGAAATTGTTCAATGATAATAAGGGAACAATCCACTTGTCGTTGAATTTGGAATTTTATTCAAGAAAAAACAAATTGTGACCATGAATTCATTTTCATCAAGAATATGTTAGAGGAAATTATATTACAACTATGGACTATTATAGGAAATAAAATATTGATGTTATGTTCACAAAATTTTTAGTCGAATAACATCTAAATTGGTATTTTGCCTCCGTGGGACTCAGCTGATGTAAAAAAGAATGGAGAAATATAGAGAAAAAATGGAAGAGGAGAGTTTGTTTTCCTAAATTTACCATGGTTACAAATAAAGCTACCTAATTAAATAAATATGTGAGAGAATTTTGGGATTGTGATTCTTTATTTATGTCACAAGAAGTTCACTCTTTAGTAGTTCTCTTTATAATTATATGTTCAGTGGTAGTAGTAACCTTAGACATATGTATTAGACCTTCAAGAAGTTCACAAATAACTAATGGATGTTGTGTTGGATGTTCTATGGGATCCATGAAAAGTGTATTGACAGGGTTGATTTAGTTGATGAAAGTCCGAGTAGAATTCTTAAGTTAACATATTACTGAATACAAATTTTTGAGGCCAGTGTTACATATTTGACTACAAATGAACCTTTTTATGTATGAGATGGGACCAACTGCTGATGGTATGTACAATAATAAATCAGAAAAAGTATAATCATGTATTACAATGTTATAGGTTTTGTAAATATTCCACTTCTGGTAATACAAAGAGTTTTCAGTGTTCATCAATTTATGAAGGAAGAATGTCTAAACCACATAATATTGTTGTTCATTCATTACATTTTCTTTATTTTTATTC
Organism: Viscum album; assembly: GCA_963277665.1. NCBI lineage: Eukaryota > Viridiplantae > Streptophyta > Magnoliopsida > Santalales > Viscaceae > Viscum > Viscum album. The sequence goes on along the minus strand of OY728137.1, from coordinate 28,071,058 downwards.
TTGTTTTTCTGTTTATGTGTGTTTATGATTTTCTTTTGAGTTTTTATTAGGGATAAAACTGAATTTCTAATTTTTTTTCTCTATGAAAAGGTGGGAAGATTAAGGTGTTTATATTTTGTTGTGCTGTACATAATTTAGATTCATATTTATGATGAACTCAATGTCCATCATTCTAGTAATTAGACCATAATTTCATTAATATTCTTCCCCAAAAATAATAATCCTTGAAATTTATAAATGAAAGGAATTTTTCACTAATAGAATATAGATTTTTATACATATCTGTCAAACATGATCTTGGGTAAGTAAATGTTAACATGATTTGAGAGCATAACTATTTATTAGAATAATAGGACAGACTATATTTGAAAAATATAGAAATAGTAAAAAATTATCATGATAACTTGTGAACGAAATTAAAATGTTAATGATAATATTCTCAATATATTATTCCTGGAGTTTGGAATCATACATAAATGTCTGGAAATAGTTTAGTTTATGTCCTCACAGTAAATTGAGAATGGAATTTCTGAAACAAATTGTCTCGTAGAGAGATTCTTATGTGAATAGTTGTCCAACCAGTGGAAAAACCTAATGGTATCACCAATGGTTCATCTTTATCCACCTTTAAATAAATGGTACTACACACATCATTAAATAAATATAAAACTAAATTTTATTTCATTAACAATATAGATTTCAATTAAAAATCTATAGAAAACAAGATGATAGAAACTCTAACAATAATATATGAACTTTTTTCAAACTAGATTATAAGGCGCTATTACTCAATGAAATTCCTTCCAGGAAAAGAAAAATCATAAATATATAATTTTCGTAAATATATATATATTTCTATTAAAATATTGATATAATTATTTTTCCTACTACCATGTCTATAGAAGATGTAGATATATGGCTCTATATTTTTTTTATAATATGTGTACCAAAAAATCACAATTTTTTATAATTTTACCTTATTTTATGTAATTTTTTTAATATTTAAAATTCTAGAGATTTTGTTCTGAAATTTTTGTAAGTCTAAAATGTTTCGTTAGTTGTATTGATTATGTGATCAAACTAGGATAAACAATGTTTTTCCCATAGAGAATTGTCCTTATAATTTCCATTTGAATATTCATTATTATTTCTACATAGATAGCACACAGTTTGGATAATAATATGAATGGTGATATAGTTCTTGGCAGTGTAGTTTTTCATTTTTTGCACACAGTTAGTCAAACTATATAGATCCTTTAGGGGAAGTTGTATGAGAGAATTTTTCTTAGGTAGTGACAACCACACAGTTTTTGAATGGTGTACCAAATCGTGATACCTAAACATGAAAAATTCCTATATTTTATTAAAGTGTTTAAAATTAATCATCTTATCCCTTCTAATTTATTTATTTTGTCCTTTATTTCTACCTCGTTTCTATGAAAAACTAGTCATATTAAGGAACCTTCTCTACCTCCACCATTTTGATGGCCTTATCTCTCAATTTTATGGGGATTCTAAATGTTAAGCCCTCATTTCATCTTATTTTCATTTTCTGTTCCTTCCATCACCTTTCTATATTTGGTTAGATGTCCTACATGAACACAAACATTTACATTCCTCCACAGATTGGGTCCAAGGTGGCATATAATAAATGGTTTTGGTTACTTTGGCTTCCAAAATGTCTTTCTTGTATGTCTGAGCTTTCAATGTTATAAGAAACATTATTTAAAATGGTTTCTAAATGGTTCCACAAAATTTAGGATAGTTATTGTTTTTATTTAAATTATATTTTGTTTTATTCATGAATGTTTTAAATTCAATATTTTTTAAATTAAATAAACATATATATATGTGATAACTAGTGTGTTTCAATAATTTTTTAGGGTTTTCTTTCATGGAACACTTCTATTTAATGGTTTCACAATTTATTCTAGTCTACATTATAGATAAGTGTTGTGAAATTCCCAAAATTTTAGTTTTCAATATATTAAAGGTAATTTAAAGGGTTTTGTACACCTTTTCGGTCAACGAAAATGGGGGTTGGGTTTATTGAATAGTTATATTAATTTGAAGAAATTTGTAAGGGATTTAAATTTATTTATGTAAAAAGGTGTTTGGATCTGGGATTGATTTGAAAATGACATTTCTAAATGTATCTGGTTTAAAGTTGAATTTTATATGATATTTTTAAGGATATCTAAATATGGTTATTGTGTATTATCATGCCATTTATTTTTTATAAAGGCCCATTTATTACATTCAAGGAACATTTTTAAATATGTAACTCCCTTGACCAATCCCCTTATGCTTGATAGTCTATTATTAATTAAGACACCTGTGGAATTTTTTATTTATGTGGTGTGTTTTTTTAGTGATTACTCATATATTTGAAACCAAGATTAATTCTTGTGAGGGTGTTAGATGTGAGCAAATATTTATTATAATTTATTTAATTTTACAAATTGATATTTTTAAGGAATATTGTTTTCTCTCCTCCAATAGAAATTTTCATGGTATCCTAGGTAGCTAATATAAGTCATGGATTCCCGTTACACTCGTTAATTGATGCTCAATAACTAGTTACATAGGTTATTTGTAAAATATTAGGGGTTTACATTTGCCCGGTGACAAAATAGTGATCCAAATGGTGACCCTTTGTTTCATTAGGGGGACCCTATATAAAGTGAATTACAATAATACTTGTTTAGGGTTTCTCTAGTTAGAGACAAAGTTCTTTTCTAGGATTTCATAACCTTTAGATTCCAATATTTGTGAGCTTTATTTATTATCATGGTAATTGTTTTAAGTAATTCGTATATGTTAATTAAGTATAAAATAACATGGATGTTTATTTATGAGGGAGATGTTAAATATTTTCATAATCATTATCCATGTGTGTTAGAATGGTGTCTCTATTTTGTGTGTGTAATTTCATGTAATATATATGTTTTTCATTCAATTATAAACACTAAATAAATATATTTTTAATGTGAAAATATAATTTCAATATTTTTTGGGATAATGAGATTTATACATGGAAAATCATTATTCAGTTTTATGTTATAAATATATTGAGATCACAAAATATTTAATGATAACATGAATGGATCTAGTGAACACATGTTCTAAATGGATCAATCACACAATTGTCTGAGTGATTACATGAAAGATGGAGTGACCATAGGTTGTATATGGATTGACCAAATATTGGTTTCTGTAAATGTCTTGTTATTATAATGAACTAAATGAATGGAAATGTTATTGTATGTAAAAATTATATTACATAATAAAGATGTTGATATATAAAAATATGATAATGAATCGACTTTATGTTATGTAGAATAATTGTGAGAAACAAATATATCATATGACTATCAGATCGAATGCACTATCATCTACATCAACCAAACGACTAATTTTTACCAACCATACATATAATTATTTACCACAAGTGTTATATCAATAAATCATATGACTAACTCTTAGATTGACCATGTAAGATGAAGCTACCATGTGTGGTGAAGGATATTGTATTTATATCAGTGTTCATGGAGAGAGTTAAATAACTAGGTAATGTAATGAAAGTCATGTTATAAGAATTATTTTAACGATTTCTACATAGAGGGAGATTAATTTAATAATTTCCATCTTGATATACTAGTAAATTTATGTTGATTTTAACACCCCAAGCTTCCATGGTACGTTTCTTTTTGAATAATGCAATAGCTTGCATTGTACGCAACTTCAAGATTCTAACACACCACGACCAATCAAAGTAGCCGTTAGGAATAGAAATAACCACTTTTTGAAATTATATAAACTTTATATCTCAAAATGGACTTCATTTTTTCATTTGTAATATCGAAATTAGCATAGGGTAAAATTTTGGTACTTTTTGGAGAACTTTTATTTTATGATGAATAGTGAAAATTACTAAATTTTAATTAAAAACAACTTTTTTAATCAAAATAATTAACAGTGATAAATTATGAATTTGAGAGGTTTTAAAGTATATTTGGAATATATTTTTACCATTTAATACAATTTTGGTCATTGGAAATAATTTCACATTTAAACAGGACATAAACAACCATCAATCTTTTGATAGTTATTTTCTCTTAAAAACACGCTTTTTGTTTTAACAATAGGAACTAATTTTAAATTAATTCCTATCACTTTTGTGTTTTGAATTTAGAAAAATAGAATCCATATTCATGACCAGTAGTTCCAATTTTTATAAATAGGTAACTTTTATTTGTAGACATTTTGAATAATTACTTCAGTAAATATTTTACTTACCGTGGTTAAAGGGTAAATCCGGTAAATAAGGGTAAAAAATTAATATTATAATAATACTAAATTAACCTAAAACATGTCCTAACCCTATTTGTTGATAAATGTACTACCCTGGGAATATTTGGGTCGATTTTGGGACCCCATGGATTCACTTGTAAGTGATAATGACCCTTTATATTAATTAAGTTAAAATAAATACAAAAATGACAAAAGCATGTATCTTTTAGAAAAACAATTTTTACATAGGGTTATATATGTTGGATTTTCAACTTTAAATATTCATTAGAAATGTAAAAATATTTCCTACATAACGGTATTTTATTTATAATTTTTATACTTTTAATAATAAATATTATTTATGGCACAATAATGATGAAGTATTTTTCTTATTAATGAAGGAATCAAATAATTTGTAGTATATATGTTAAATTTTATATAATTTGAAAGTTTTGATCAAATACATGAATTTTATTTCTTAAAATGACATTATGGGATTGCTTAAATGATTTTTTTTTGAATTAATAAAGTTTTTAAGACTTTAACAAAAATCAATTATCGATTAGTGTCAAAATTGACATAAAAGAGTTTTTAGAAAATATATTATATTATTAATTGATATTAAATTCCTAAAAATCTATGGTTCGTCCAACAGACTTATATTGTGATAGGTGTATCATTAATGGACCACTTGGGGGTCTCTTATATGTATATAGTAAGTTTATTAACTATATAATATAAAAATACAAAGTGACATGGTAAATGTTAAACTAATTAACTATGAGTTAAAACTAAAAGATAAGGTTAATTTAGTTACCCAAACCTTTCTAAAACCTATTTGTTGTGTGTTATTCACCCTATCCCCACCCTAAACTTTAAAAAATACACTTTAGAGCCATTATATACCGAATATGAATTTATTATAAAATAATACTTTATGTTTTTTCTAAAGATCCCCTTTCCCCCATTATAAAAGGACACCACTTCTAACCAATTCTTCACACCTTAAATGCCTTTTGGCTCGGCCAAACCCTGCCCAAATATTCTCTAAACTACCCTCACTTAAACTTATAGGCCTTATTTTGATCAGAAATCCAACCTAGGGAGCCCTTATGACCAAATCAAAAGGAAGATCCCGAAGAAGAGGTAATGATTTCACCACCCTCTTCCAAGTTCCTTTCATCTTCCACTTCTTATATCTTTTTTATTTCCATTATAAAATAACAACTCCAGAATATTCTATATTCTATGATTTTATTATAAATATATTACAACAATATTCAGTATTCTATCCATCCTTTGAATGACATGTCATCATACGTGCGTACGTATGGCCAACCGTCTCCACGTCGTGGTGTAATTGTTATTCAATATATTATTATTTGGATGGGTATAATAATGATGTTTAATTCATTTAAATAACAAATATAAAATCATAATTATTCTTTATATTAGATATACCATTCAATTATATATTATTTTAATATCAAAATAATGATATTGTCGCTCGTGCGTACGTACGGGTTACCGTCTCCATGAACGCAATGAGATTAATTCCCCATCATATCCATTCAATAATAAATTTAATTTTAAGAATAAAAATAATTTTTATAGACATTATATCTTTCTGGATATGAATAATATACATCCCATCCATAACAAATATGGCTTGCATAACAAATAATATAAAGGAAAACGAATCCGTTAACACCCAAAACGATGATAATACGATGATAATATGAACAAATCAATGTTAAAAGATCATATATGATATCATATTAATGTAAATGATTCTTCTATAAGTAAATATAAATCATTTCACCATTATACAAGTGGTTAACCTACCGTCGACCAAGGAAAAATTACAAAGTAAGGGGTTTCTTATCTCACTTTCAATTCCGTGAGATTTCCATTGTTCACCACTTATTTATTGCATGTTATGTGTGTACTGACCATGATTGTATTAATTGTGTAATATACATTAATTTTTGTATTTCTACATCATCATTTTATGATCCTTCTTTGATTGGTGTATGTTTAGTAAGCTACCAAATCGATAAGGGAATTTCAAATTTCAATTTCCACTCATTCGGCTTTTCGCATACTTCATTGATTATTTTACTCCAAGATTATGTGTGGAATCACAATTAATTTGATTATATAATAATGTACACTCCCCTTTATATGGATATTATTTTGATACACATAATCACTCCACTGATAAATTCTCAAGTCATCGGAATGAACTTGATAAGAGTAATTTTTACTCAATCTCGATTTGTTGAGATAAACATCTCATTCATTGGTGTTATTTTTAAAAGAATATGTGTGAATGTCCATTGATTTTTTTGCACTGAATATCCAATCATATTGAGTGTATTTATATTTTTCACACATAATTATGTCCTTTATTTATCTTTATCCTAAGGTTACAACCTTTATGAAAGAATTCATCACAATTTACATTCCATTGAGACTCCTTTGTTGTTATACACCAAATCACTTTTATATGGTGTATATAATGTACTTTGACATTTTATATCAGGAATCCCTTTATTCTCATGATATTACAAAGTGTAGATTACCTCAATTATTTGTATTCAAGTGTCTCTCCTTTGGTTAGAAACTCTAACTGAAATATCATTTTTAAATGTTTTGATGATTTATTCTTCTAAATATTTCTCATTAATGTCCATGTTTTAAAAATGGTTTTAACGATTTATTTATATAGAAATTAAAGTTTTAAAATCAAAATTCCTTTTAAAAGTTTCAAAGTGGTATGGGACACTTTTATTCAAAAATCTATTTTAAATGGCTTCTTGAAAAATAGTGTGACTTTTTACTGTTTTCAAGAAAAAGGGGGCTATTTCTCTCAATAGTTTGATGATTGTTTTAATCTATAATAATTTCCTTCATTATTATTGATTGAGGTTAATATGATACAATATAATCTTCCATGTTGTATCGAATGAGTTAGGTTTGACTGTGGATGCACTATTTTTATACCATTCATGGTTTCTAGATAAAGTATTGACATTTCGTATGTTGGTTTTAATACGAATGTTTATTTTATGTTTCAAACATTCATATGAGGAATGAATTGGACTTAGTAAGTGACGGGTGGAGCCTGATATAGCTCCTCGATGCATCAGTAGGTCTCATGAGACAAACTAGTGTCTTGCCACGAGGCCTTGACAAAATCTTATTTGTAGTCTTGGCACGAGGCCTTATCCACGTGGTTATGATAATCTGGAATTATGCATTCTATCATTATTAAAGTGGTTATTGATATTTCATGTGATTATTCAACTAGTAGAATATCCATGTGAATAAGTAAATGGCAATATTTCATTTTATATTTGCCATATTATGCTGATGATCAAATTTAAAAGGCTTTAGTTTTAGTTAAACATTGCCTTAAATGTTTATGCATATGTATGAAAGCTTCTGCTATATTGTTATCCTTACTGAGCATCTGAGCTCACCACTTTCAGTGTTTTATTTTTCCCAGGATTGTAAAGAAGTAATTTATGAATGACCTGTAGGGATAGTATGATGGGATATGAAGAAAAGATGTGGTTGTAGTTTCTTTTACATTATGATGTAATGTAAGACTTATGAATATATCTAGTGTTTCCAAGACTACTAAACTAATTGGTATTTCGAGACTTGATCCTTTGTGATCATGCCAATGTTATGTAATAATGCAACGACTCTGGGTAACTAGGGTCGGGGCGTTATAGGTGGTATCAGAGGAAGTTTAGTACAAACCTTAGAAGCTATATTTAGAGAAACTCTGATTAGATCACATAACCCTAAGATGGTCTTTGAAGATTAGTATATAAGAACATAATATAATTTTTGTATTATAGATATTTTGTGAGTTTTTTGAGAAATACATCCCTATCTAGATAAGAGCTGGTAGAGGCGGCTCTGGCATAGATGTACCTAGGGGTAAAACCCTAAAACAATGCTTTGAGCTAGACTCGAACGTTAACTGGTGCACGAAAACGGTTCTTGATTCACTCTTGGTTATGACACTCTCGAGGGATATGATTTTGTAAATTCACAAGATTAGTATGAACCATTATAAAAGGAATAAAAAAAATTTCCCTAAGAATACATGTTGGGAAATAGATAATGGATAACCTAGATTTTAACATAGGGTACCCCAAGTTATGATATATTGTTAAATTACAATATTATCCTATTATGTCTAATTATTTTACATTCATATTAGATAAGTATTAAAAAACCCAAATTGTATTTTCATTTTGTTAGTTAAAACATGGATAGAGCAAGATCACGAACAACTCTTCCCTCTCTTCCGGAAGAACTACTTACAATTATTATCTAGAAGTCATGTGCAGATGTTGTTGAAACATTTTCAAATGTCCAAGTTACATGAAAACAACTTTATGAGACATCCAATACCTATAGTATTGCATGATTCTTTAAAGGATCAAGTACCGACTATGGGATAATATTGAGCTCTCAACTTTCCTACCACACTAAGTGTTTGATGTACCATCAGGGTCTTTTCAAATTCTTCACTTTATCTCAAAATTAGGATGCTATAAATGATTTTCTAGATGCTGCAGAAGAGGGAGACCTTCAAGAAACCTATATGTATAAAATTATATATTAATTTATTTTTGGACATAAGGAAACTGATTTACCAAAGCCTTATTTTGAAATACTTGAAGATGAATTGGTAATAATTTTTCTAAAAAAACATGTTATAGACAATGTCTCAAAATTATATATAAGAAATACCTATTTTTTTTATGATGAATTGGTGCTTCCATTGATATAATCTAATATGGAGGAGGATTTTTTGGGTAATGAAATTAGATGATTTGGAAAAATTCCTGAGGTACCATTGTGACACATTAACACATTCTACCAAAAGGTAATTCCACCTAGTCTCTCCAGAGATCATGATGTGTTCCACATATCACTAGTGAAAAAATACATGCCTGACCCAACGCATGTACTCACCTATGAAGAATTAGAACCGGTACCTGATATATCTTATTGTGAAGAGCCTATCATAATTCTTCATACCAAAGATCAAGTGTTGAGAAACCAGATGACACGTCTGGTAAAAGTTCTATGGAGAAATCATAAGATGGAAAAGGAAATGTGGGAACTCAAGGAACTTATGATGAAAAACCTATGTGGAAATAAATGGATGGTGAAATGTTTAAAAGTGTTATGCTCTTTAGTGATGGGATTACTTTGGAAGAATTTTCTCTTGTATGTGTAACCCTGCATTTTATCATGTGAAAATTATATTTGAGGAAAAATTATCTTTTCTCTTGTAGATATAGTTATAAATAACCATTTTTCTTATATGATCATTGGGTTTGAGGCAATTACGTGTTATTATATTTTGGGATGAAAATGTAAGGTTTGAGATAACATTTGTGGTTAAATTTTGTTATGGTTATTTTGAGTAATTTATCTCATTTTGGTAATATTATAAAATATAGTTTTTTAAAAAGGACAACATGTAGACCGTGTGACATCCCTTCATGTAAGACAAAGCTGTGGGAATCGAACCCACAACCAATGTGCGATTGGGATTTATCACCTACCAATGGACTACGTGACGTCCCTAGTTAGTGTGACTATTATTTTTAGTTAAATGATTATATTTATCAATAATAATTTGATTTGGGATCTTATGTATTATGAAATTAATACCCTTAGTATAGGAAAATGATTTGATGATTAAGTTGTAAATTTTATTTTGGATGATGTTCACTTTGTTGGGAACACTATATTCCCAAGGAAAATAGAGTACTATGGGATTTCATTTGAGGAGTAATGGTGGATTTTTATCTATGTTTTTATTGTATATTTATAGTGATTTGGGTTATTTATGGATATTATTAACCTATAATAGAGAATATGTAATTAGGTTAATTACTTTTAAGTATGTGATTTTAAGAGTAGTTGATGTCATTTGGAGATACAATTTAACGTGGAAGAAAACATAACCAAATTCCTCTATTTTTTGGGTTTCAATGTTAGTTTGGATTATATTGAATGATTTTAATGATAATTGTTTATTGAATAGAATTTATTTAACTTTGGGGTATTGATTTTATATATTAAGATTAGTGTTTCTTTCTCTATGGAATACCCTTTTTTTGGATCATCAAATCTTATACTAACCATTTTGGTTTTGATTAATCTCTAAAGATAAGGTAAATATATAGTTTATCCTATGTGGATCATCGTATTCTATAGAAGTTTATTCTAGCTCTTCCAGTGTGACCACGTCTTCTTGAATACTCATTGTTCAAAAAAAGAGTTAGTCGTAAAAATTTATTATAGAATGAAATTAACTTAAAAATAAAGTATATCTCTTTATGTTCTTAGTCAATATCATAAATGAATTTCTCGTCCTTATGTAATATAACATAAAACAAAAAATGATGTCCATTTACTTTTCCTACTGGAAGACTAATGACCATTTGTCCCAACACAAGTATGAGGTTTTCTTGTTGTCAACGTTTTCCTGATCATGTTTTCTATCCATCTCCATCAGAACTTGAAAATTATTTTATCATCCATATCCATGTTTTTATACATGTAATCCTACTATAGGTTATCTCGAGTGACCTTTGTACTTCTCTTTCTTTCTTTTAAAGTGAGAGTTTTATTGACTCTTTTTCTGATATGGGACATTACATTATATTTCCATGCCCGATTTTAAAAATTGTGAGGATGAAATTTATTGAAGGAGGGGAGATTGTAACACCCCAAGCTTCCATGGTACGTTTCCCTTTGAATAATGCAATAGCTTCCACTGTACGCAACTTCAAGATTCTAACACACCACGACCAATCAAAGTAGCCGTTATGAATATTAATACCCAGTTTTTGAAATTTAATAAATTTTATCTCTCAAAATGGACTTCATTTTTGGATTCGGAATATCGAAATCAGCCTAGGATAAAATTTTGGTGCTTTTCGGATAACTTTTATATTATGATGAATAGTGAAAATTACAAAATTTTAATTAAAAATAACTTTTTTAATAAAAATAATTAATTGTGATGAATTATGAATTTTAGTGGTTTTAAAGTATATTTAGAATATAGTTTTACCATTTAATACAATTTTGGTCATTGTAAATAATTTCACATATAAACCGGACATAATCAAATGTCAATCTTTTGATAGTTATTATCTCTTTAAAACACGCTTTTTATTTTAACAATGAGAATTAATTTTAAATTAATTCCTGCCACTTCTGTGTTTTTAATTTAGAAAAATGGATTCCATATTCATAATTAGGAGGTCCAAATTGTGTAAATAAGTAACTTTTATTTTTAGACATTTTGAATAATTACTTCGGTAAATATTTTATTATTCGTGGTTAAAGGGTAAATCCGGTAAATAAGGATAAAAAAATAATATTATAATATTATTAATTACCCTAAAACATGTCATAACCCTATTATTTTATACTTTTCCGACCATGAGCATATTTGGGTCGATTTTGGGATTCCATGGATCCACTTGTAAGTTATGATGACACTTTATATAAATTAAGTTAAAATAAATATAAAAATGAAATAAGCATATATCTTTTAGAAAAACAATTTTTTACATAGGGTTATATATGTTGGATTTTCGACTATAAATATTCATTAGAAAGATAAAACTATTTTCTACATAATTTTATTTTATTTATAATTTTTATACTTTTAATAATTAATATTATTTATGACATAATAATGATGTAGTATTTTCCTTATTAATGAATGAATTAAATTATTGGTATTATAAATGATAAAATTAATATAATTTCAATGTTCTGATGAAATCCATGAATTATATTTCTTAATATGACATTATGGGATTTCTTAAATGAATTTTGTTCTAATTAAAAAGTTTTTATGACTTTAACAAAAATCAATTATTGAATAGTATCAAAATTGACATAAAAGAGTTCTTAAAACAAATATTATATTATTAATTGATATTAAATTCTTAAAAATCTAAGGTTCTGCCAAGAGACTTATATCATGATAGGTGTATCATTAATGGACCACTTAAGTGTATCTTGGATGTATATATTATGTTTATTAACTATATGATATAAAAATACAATGTGACATGGTAAATGTTAAACTAATTAACTAAGAGTTAAAACTAAAAGATAAGGTTAATTTAGTGACCCAAACATGTATAACAGGTATTGGTTGAGTGGTTTTAAACCTATCCCCACCGTAAAATTTAAATAATCCACTTTGGATCCATTATAATCCGAATATGATTTTATTATAAAATAATACTTTATGTTTTTTCTAAAGAGCCCCTTTCCCCCCTTATAAAAGGACTCCACTTCTAACCAATTATTCACAACTTCAAAGCCTTTTGGTTCGGCCAACCCCTGCCCAAATATTCTCTCAACTTCCCTCACTTCAACCTGGAGGACTTATTTTGATCAGAAAGCCAACCTAGGGAGCCATTTTGATCAAATCAAAAGGAAGAACCCGGAGAAGAGGTAATGATTTCACCACACTCTTTAAAGTTCATTTCTTCTTCCACTTCTTCTTTCTTGGTTATTTCCATAATAAAATAATAACTACAGTATATTCTATATTCTGTGATGTTATTATAAATATGGTACAACCATATTCAGTATTCTATCCATCCTTTGAATTACATGTCACCATACGTGCGTACGTACGACCTACTGTCTCCACGTCGTAGTGTAATTGTTATTCAATATATTATTATTTGGATTGGTATAATAATGATGTTTAATTCATGTAAATAATAAATATAACAGGATAATTATTCTATATATATGTTATTACATTCAATTATATATTATTTTAATATCAAAATAATGATATTGTCGCTCGTGCGTACGTACGGATTACCGTCTCCATGAACACAATGAGATTCATTCCCATTCATATCCATTCAAGAATAAATTTCTTTTGATGAATAAAAATAATTTTTAGATACATTATTTCATTCTGGATATGAATAAGATACATCCCATCCATAACAAATACAGCTTTCATAACAAATAATATAAAGGAAAACGAATCTGTTATCACCTGAAACGACGATTATACTATGATATTAATAACAAATCAATGTTAGAAGATCATATATGATATCATATTAATGTAAACGATTCTTGTATAATTCATTAACAATTATTTCACCATTATACAGGAGGTTAAACTATCGTCGACCAAGGAAAAATTACTAAGTAAGGGGTTTCTTATCTCACTTTTAATTCTGTGAGATTTCAATTGTTCACCACTTATTTATTACATGTGGTGTGTGTACTGCCCATGATTGTATTAATTTTGTAATATAATTTAATTTTTGGATATCTAAATCATCATTGTATGATCCTTCTTTCATGGGTGTTTGTTTCGTAAGTTACCAAATTGATAAGGGAATTTGAAATTTCAATTTCCACTCATTCAGCTTTACACATACTTCATTGATTATTTTACTCCAAGATTTTGTGTGGAATCAATATTCATTTTATTATGTCATAATTTCCACTCCCTTTCTGTGGAAATACTTTTTATACACATAAAATCTTCATTGATAAATTCTCAAGTCATCGGTATTAACTTGATAAGAGTAATTTTTACTCAATCTCGATTTGTTGAGATAAACATCCAATTCAATGGTATTTTTTTACAAGAATATGTGTGAATGTACTTTGATTGTTTTACACTGAATATACAATCATATTGAGTGTATTAATATTTTTCACACATAATTATGTCGTTTAGTTATCCTTAACCTAAGGATACAGCTATTATGAGAGATTTCATCACAATTTACATTCCATTGAGACTCCTTTGTTGTTATACTCGAAATTACTTTTATATGGTGTATATAATGTTCATTTACATAGTATATCATGAATCCCTCTATTCTCATGATATTAAAATCTTTTGATTACCTCAATTATTTGTATTCAACTTTCTCTCCTTTGGTTAGAAACTCTAACTAAAATATCTTTTTTAAATGTTTTGATGATTTATTCTTCTAAATCGTTCTCATTAATGTGAATGTTTTAAAAATGGTATTAAGGATTTATTTATATGGACATTATAGTTTTCAAATAAAAATTCCTTTTAAAAGTTTCAAAGTGGTATGGGGAACTTTGATTCAAAAATCTATTTTAAATGGATTCTTGACAAATAGTGTGACTTTTAACTGTTTTCAAGGAAAAGGGGTATATTTCTCTCAATAGATTGATGATTATTTTAATCTATGTCAATTTCCTTCATTATTATTGATTGAGGTTAATATAATACAATATAATGTTCCATGTTGTATCAAATGAGTTATGTTTGACTGTGGATGTGCTATTTTTATACCATTAATGGTTTCTAGATAAAGTATTGACATTTCATATGCTAGTTTTAATACGAATGTTTATGTTATGTTTCAAAATTTCATATGAGGAATTAATTGGACTTAGTAAGTGATGGGTGGAGCCCGTTATAGCTCCTTGATGCATTGGTAGGTCTCATGAGACAAACTAGTGTCTTGGCATGAGGCCTTGACAAAATCTTATTTGTAGTCTTGACACGAGGCCTTGGCTACGTGGATTTGATAGACTGGCATTATGAAAGTGGTTATTGATATTGCATGTGATTATTCGACTAGTATAATATCCATGTGAATATTTAAATGGCATTATTTCATTTTATATTTTCCATATTATGCTGAAGTTCAAGTTTAAAAGGCTTTTGTTTTAGTTATACATTTCCATAAATGTTTAAGATTATCTATGAAAGATTATGCTATATTTTTATCCTTACTGAGCATCTGGTCTCACCCCTTTCAATGTTTTATTTTTCCCAGGATTGTGATAAAGTAATTTATGAATGACCTGCAGGGATAGTATGAGGGGATATGAAAACAATATTTTGTAGTAGTTTTTTTACCTTATGATGTAACGTAAGACTTATGAATATATCTAGTGTTTCCAAGACTACTAAACTAATTGGTCTTTTGAGACTTGATACATTGTGATCATGACAATGTTATGTAATAATGCACCGACTCTAGGTAACTGGGGTCGGGGCGTTACATTGAATTATTAGTATTTCATTAAAAAATAATGAGAATTAGAAAAAAAAAAATGCCTACAACCATGCTCAAATGTATTCCATGTAGAGTCATATGAAAAATATTATAATTGAGGGTATAATGACAATATATAGTGTATCTTGTAGAAAATTATAAAATAATAAGCTGTGTAAAATAATCACATCTAGAAGAATAAATAATCAGTAGATTCCATGGGATGTGTTCATCATTAAAAAATTTCATGATAATAAATTTGTGATTTATATATATATATATATATATAATAACTTATATATTACTCAATCAAAAAATTAAGAATCCACGATCCTCATGCATTCATATTTATATGAAACTATTAATACATATGATTATCATGGGGAGAGAAAGTAAAAGATTATGAGATTTATGGATCTATTGGAATGAGTTTTTGTCTTTTTAATTAACATGATGTTGTGAATTTAACATGAAATAAATATATAATATAGAATTCCTATTGAAGAAAATTATAATTATTAGATTTATATATAATTTAAATATACATGGTTTTAAGATAATAAGATGAGGTTGGGAATTATGGATCTATTCAATTGAAGGGACTGATGTTTGAGGAAGATTTGATTTATTATAATACTTAGTAATTCAAATAATTAACATATATAAAGTTGTAAATATTGTTTTGAGGAATATAGATATTGAATATGTAAATTACTCTACAATTATTATTAGTATTATATATATACATATTATAGGTAGTTTACGAAATGATACTGAAAATACAATATGAAAAAAATAGAATATTTACTAGTATTGAAGAAGAATAGTGAGACCCAAATCTGGTATTTCATATGAATTGAAGAAATATCTAGTGGAGTATATTATTCAATAAAGAACAATGAGGTAAAAATGAAGAAAATAATAATAAGATATAAGAATGGAAGATATTTTTATGAATATATTTTCTATAGAAAGAAGTAGAGTAAGAAGGATGATAATATATAAAAATGGAATATAAGTTTTTATATATTTCAATTTTTATATCATTAATAGAATAATGGTAAAATTCAAAAACATACTATAATAGAGGTGTGTATACTATTGTAAATGAAGAAGAACAATGAGTTTCATGAATATTAATGGGAATGTAACATATGAATATGTATAGGAAAAAAGAAGCATTACGAAAATAAATAGATACCACTTCTATTGGAGGATATTCATGATGTTGTAAATTACATTATAAAGTAGATGATTTTATAAACAATAAATATGAATATCTACCATAGAGATATAATGATAAAAGTTTATGACAAGTCCAAAGGATGAAGATAGTTTTATATTCCCTCCCCTCTTCCGTTTAGTGTACTTCACATCAGGATCATAATTATTTTCATTCCTACCCTATACAACATGTATCTCATGTGACTGGACTATTTTATCAAGTATTTATTCCATGTTTCACTAAGGACCATCCTTTCTTATTTAAAGGTGAACCTTGTATGTTTATTATCCAATTATTTGTGTATTAATTAAATAAGTAACATTATTAAAATGATAGAATAAAAACATCAATTTTTCTAATATGTGAATGGATAAATAATTGAATTCGAATAAAAATTCCCCAACATACATTCACCCCACCACACCCATCACTTTTGACAATACCCCTATTTTTTATAACAGTTATTATCAAATCTAAGTTCTCCTCTATTGGATTTCCAGAAATTGAATTTGTTCTTTTTTTAATTATTAGAAGCTATTTACAATATTGAAAATGATGTTTTGTTTCAGTGAAAATTATTCTACCACATATCAGAATTCTATCATTTTCAATACTATGTTGTAAAGGAATAAATATATAGAAATTGAAGATGAATAAGGTAATAGTATGTTTACATGAAAAAGTATCTGCAAACTAGATTATTGATGAAGTAATAAATAGATTGGAATGTGGAGAAGATGTGGTTCATATTTTCCTCAAATAGATGTACACCCCTTTCACATAAAATAAGTAAGATAATTATTAGGTTTAAAAAAATTCATTGAAAATTATTATCAAGAATAATAACAAAAAATATATGGTTATTATGATCTGTATACAATTTTCCAAATAATATCACTTCATGGATCAAAATATATTCATCATTGAAATTACAAAGGAATAATATATGTTGTTTATGGGTTTTTTGAAATAATGTAAGAAGATATCACCAATAATGAAGGTGAAAAAAATTACATGAAGATGACATTGAAATATAATTTTCTAGAATGCATAAAAATCATTAAAAAGGTTGGATCATTTGAGATAATATATTGGGATCTTGAGTTAAGTACCAAAAAATATTAAAACAAATGGATTAAAGTTGTTGAATATAAATAAAATGTTAGTAAGACTTGCAGAGAAGATCCATTCACAGAATGGGAAATTGAAAAACATAATAGATTCAAATTATAAAAATTGGAAGAAAAATCCTTGTGGATCTAAGAACATTACTCATTGTCCCAAAAATGTTCAAAATTTATTAAGAATATTTGGAATAGGTGTCTAATGATTGTGATGATTGAGCTAAATTCATTGAACAATTTAAGAATTATCTGAATATAAAATCTATTTAATTTGAAATTAAATTTCTCATTTTAAAATGACACATATTGAGTATAAACAAAAAATAAGTTTGGATTAGTTTTCATAGGCAATTATAATGATTATTTTTTATATAAAAATTCATCCACAATGTTATAATTAGATCATGATATCATTTAATCGTATTTATTAATATATTTCAATGAAGGAGGTTCAATCCAAATATAAATTTCAAGATTAGAGTAAATTAATTTTCATAAAAATTATATTCTTGAATACAATATCATTACAAATATGGATGAGAATAAGGGGTGAGGATCCTACCACAATGATTAGTGTGGGAAGAGGAATGATAATAGACACCAATTCCCCATGTTCATCCCAACCAATGATGAAGGTAGTCCAAAAATAGGATGATAAAAAATACAGTAGTTAGTATTCAAAGTGAAAATTTTTAGATATGTATAGTATTTTTGGTGAAGTAACAGGTTTTGGAATTATGAATAGTATTTTTTGTTGGTAAAATCCATTTAATAATAAAGAATACATGAATTTTATTTAAATGGTGGAATAATATAGACGAAGATACATTAATATATTAAGAATAATCTATCTATATTAGTCAGGTTTGATATTTTTTATAATATCTTTGATGTTTTCAAGATTAGTTATCAGTGAATTGATGAATTTAAATAATAATATGTAAAAAAATAAAATTTTATGAAAATATAATTTAATTTTAGGAATAAATGGAAATGAACCTCAGAGTAGAAGAAATGAAATATTGTAAAGAATAATTCCCACAAGAAGTCATAGAAGAATATTTACATTTCCATTTAAAATAATAATAAAGGATAATAGTTATAATGAAATCACAAGGATACTAAAAATAGATCAAGTTTCAGAAAATATTATGTATGTAAAATCACACATAATGTGAAATGTGGAAAATCCATAAAAAAATGCCAATATACCCAAGTAAAATATAGAAATCTAGCCCAAACATGTAAAGAGTAAGAAGGATTACAGAGGAATTGTAAGAGAAAGTGAAAAACAAGGAATTGAAATTCCACATGAATTATTCTACATTCATGATAGGTTTCTAATAAAGAATAACTATTATGTAAAAGAAGGATTTTGTGAGAGAAGAAATATAGTCAGAAATACTACAAGAGGATGTTCACTGATTTCATATGTACAATAGTAATTTACTAAAAGGATTAATATTTCACATTTAGGTGCATATTATATGATTCATAACAAAATATAATCTATCTCAAAAAAATATATAGAATAAGTGGTGAGATTCAAGATTCCAAGAAAATGATCAAATTTAAATAATAGTTTTACAATATCTTAGAGAAGATGAAATAGATAATCATGATTGAGAAAAATATCTCAAACTTTTTGTTCACATTTAGGGATAGGAAGAGCCACCTCGTTTTCATAAAATTCAAATATTTTATTTTTTCCCTACAATTTAGTGAAATTGAAGTGAATAATGACCTCAAAGGTAAAACCTATGAAATATTATCAATTTTTAATATTATACTTCCCAAATAATAAATTCACTATGTAAGATTTATCTCTAAATTAGTATTCTAGAAAATAGAAATAAAATATCATAATTTATGAAAGTGAAAAAGATTTTTTATCAACCAATGGAATTAAAATAATGAATATCCCATATTGTTTTGATCATACATTTTTAATTATAATGGAATGTATCGAAGAATATAATATGGGTGGAAGAAGAAGAAATTATCATATTTATAAAAACACTTAAAGAGATCAATTTTCTTATATTCTATAAATAAATAATATTATGATTCCTATTTTTAATACATAAACCATTATTATGATCTTTGGGATTGACTTTTTTTAAGGTGAGACATGTAGAAATTTTTAGAAGCTTCTAGAAGCATTATCTGACACATATATGATTATTTTAAAATAGTATTGAAAATCATGTCATTATTGATATATTATATTATTTTAGCTCATCCTTAATAAATAAAAAAATTCCCAACTAAAGGGGGTATAAAATTAATTAATAAACAAAACATTAAAACTGAAAGGATTAATAACTACCATGATGGAATTTCAATTATTTGTACATGAATGATTTTATCCTATTTGTTGAAGTGAGAACATGAGTTTTAGTTTTATTATTTATAAAACTATTTTCTTAATCACAAATTTTTTCTTCATACTATAATATAGTATGAGATACCATTGTTTTTATTGAAATCTGACAACCTTAAATTTTATAATTGATATTTTTCTTTCCCAGATCAAATAATCTTGTTTTTATACTAATCAGAACTCTAGTAGACATATTGTGGAATGGATACTAGAACGTTTCAAAGATTGAATTGATATAAATTTTCCCATGAACATTGTATTTATTTTCAGTAGGGGGATTGAATTGAAAAATTGATGAATTATTTACGAGGGATGAAAAATAATACATACCAACACAACATTTCAAAGGTATTTCCAACCAATAAAACAAGGGATATAGATAGTTCCACTTTTAAGGAGTTATATTTTTGTCAGGGAATTATTATTAAGTAATGGATATATGTTGATATATAAGAAATATATTGAATGTTAAATGAGGATGGGTATGATAAAGTATTTCATAGACATGATCTGATTGTGTTGGAAAGGACTCCCCAAGTGATGTGTGAAATGTCATGGAATACTTATGGGTTTCATTCCTTTTTAAAATCTAGAGTGGGTTATTTTTTAATGTTATAGATCATTTGAATATTTTTGGGTCTTGATAGATGTTTGTGGAAAACACTATGATTTAAAACACATTGTAAATGGACTGACAACATGAAGTGTTGAGAGATCACATGATGGGGATGAGTGACTACACATTGTGAAAGGATTTACTACATTATGGGTCAAGTGACTATATATATAGATGACGAGAAATATTCAATAAATGGATCAAACATATGAATGGTTGAATCTCAACATATTTTTATTTTAATTGACTACATGAAGGGATGAGCAGTTGTGAATTGAAATTGTGTGGCCACATGAAGGGATAAAAGACTACACAATGAGATTGGATCGAATATATAGTATGTTTAGTGACTTTGAGAAACCAATCAACCACCCAAACATCATATTAATGACACAATCATCTAGATCGACCACATGAAATGGGATTTTTGACCGTGCATATATTGATTTACTATAAGTGTTACATCGATTGACTACAAAACCAAAACATGGATCGATCTTACAAGATGAAGCTATTATGTTAGGTGAATAAAAAACAATTAATATCATCATGAATGAGAAGAATATAAGATCATTGAAAATTTATTCCATGCATGTTCGATAAATTTAATACATCATTATCCATTGACGAAGCACAATTTATACATTAGTGAGTTTAGAATAGTTGGTCAGACATTCATCTACTCTATTCTTGCAATAAAAATTAATGAGAAGAAGAAACTATGCTGCATACATCAATAAATGAATTCGTTTTTCATAAAGGATTAATAAAATCATTTGACTCAAGGGTATAAGTTCGTTTTTTTATTTTTATAATAGCAACTCAAACAAATAAGTATTATGAAACAATCATGCGAAGAAGTAAAAATAATATGTTAATGTTATGTGAAGTGTTATTCATTGAAAAAAAATCACAGTGATAATTTATTGATTCTGGAAGTTATATAATATGAATAACTTGAAAATTATTTTATAACACAAATTAATTATAAAAAATTCTCATGAATATATATTTACATAAATAGTATATTTATGTAATTATCATGAAAAAATTAAATTTTTGATGTTGAGATTTATGGATTTATTGAATATTTTATGGATTTTTAAATTCACATCGAATTATGAATATATATATGAAAGATTAGCATGGTCATATAGTTGTGAACTTCATCTCATCTGGGGCCTCGAGTAATCATGGGTTGTTTAGGTTTTTTTCAGTAATTCAAGGTTGTTTTTTATTATTCATGACATGATTTTATATGAAATTTTCGTATTTTAATCTCTATTGTTTGTAAATGTTATTTTTAGGTCATTTTAGGATTCAGGGGGGGAAATGGGAGGAAAACTATAGCCACAATGTTTTCTCACAAGATCTATAATATCATGTAGATGCTATCCTAATGGTTCTACTACCATGAATTTTGACATATCCATGGCTATTTTATGATTCCCTAATCTATGTGGCCAAAATATTCCCAAACTTCTTTCTCATTTATTTTTTGTTTGTTTTAGTTCTCTTTATTTTTTAGTAAACATTAATTGTTTATTCCATTAATTAGAGGATTATTTGGGAGTTCTTCTAGTAGTATTATGTTTTAAATTAGGATTTTTATATTTCTTATATCTTTTGGTTGGGTTTTAGAGGTTTATAATATTATGTGAAAAAATTATTTATGGTCGCATGTCAATGTTTTTGAATTTATGTGTTTGTGGAAAAATCTGGTTGAAAAAGTTATAGTGTAATCATTAAAAATTTTCAATGAACATAAAAAATGAAATACTACTGTATAAGGGGTCTAGAATTGATGTATTGTATATTGAAAGATACATGTGTAATATGGTGTTGGAGTACTTCATGAAGGACATGTATATTCATAAATTTTAGAGTTGTCATAATTGATGTGAATCTGATTGAATTATATGAGTTCCTTAATAAAAATGTTGATTAATTGAGATGTTTTTTGGGGATTATTTGAATATTATATTCTTTCATATCTTACCTAGTGGTGGAGTTCGGAAAACAAAAAATACCAAATTGCGTGAAATATCTGTGCAAGTTACTAAAGTCATGTAAAGGGTTAGAGATTCCTATAATTAGCCGGGAAACCTTTTACAATTGTGTGGGATGACATAAATAATATAAAAAGGATCTTTTTTTTTTAAATTTATTCATCTTTCTTGAATTAGTAAAGTTGAAATTAGTAACATGAAGAAGGGGAAATTTGAAAATTTCAAAAGTGATTTTTCAAAAATCTTGGAAGGTATCATCAAATATAACATTTGGGTGAATGAGAACATTTTGCTGAAATGTTGTGAAGTGTGAGACTTGTGAGAAAAGGTTGTGTGAAAGAATAACTTGAGTAAAATGGTGAATAATTTTATAAAAAAATCATTGGAAAATGACAATTCATCAGTTTTATTGAAGAATAACATCATGAGACCCCTATTGTGGTGTAAAAAAATATAACTTCACAAAATCAAATGATATATACTGAATGAAAAGTGTGTATACTAAAATAGATAAATAATGAAGCATTAAAAAAATGATTCTTAGTAAATAATAGGGAAAATGAGGTTGGTCTAAACATTATAATAGTTGTTCACTATAGTGGATTTGTTTTTTATATTGGATCATTAATTTTGTAGTCTCTAAAGATTTGATCAGTTCAAGTCAACCAAATAAAATGGATTTGTATTTTTTAAATTTTTATTTATATCTAAACATTTCTTATAGAAATAAGAGGTATTTTTTTATAGGGACCAAATATGATTAAAAGATGGATTATTTAAATTTTAGGTACAATAATTCACCCTCTTAGAAAATTTTACCATGTGAGGATCAAAATTTATATTCGATATAATTTTTAAAGTGGGTGAATCTATCTCAATTGAATCCATTTCATCAGTCTATTAAAAATGTATTTTTAACATTGAGGGAAATAATTTCTAACGATGGAATAATCAGATTTAGATATATATCGACTCATTATAAATGGATTTTTATATAAATTATTTTCATGGGATCTCAATTAGAATGGAAAATATAGCTATATCATATGCAGACTGAAGATATAATGCCACAACCCCATATTCCCAGATCTATTCCCCTAATTTATTTCATTTTCATGATTATATAGAATATAATCCAAAATGACCTATAATTTTAGTAGTTTTGAAAAACTAGATTACATTCAAGATAACCATATTACATTGTTATGTATAAAATAAATCAAAAAACAAAATAAAATGAAACGAGTAGCATCATTGAAATTTCATTAAATGATTTATTCTTCATATCTTAGTGAAGGAAAACAATATAATGGTGATCTCAGATGCTCAATAAGGGTATGTACATCATAAAAAGTAGTGAATCAATGATAATAATAATCATTTAAGGGTAAATAAAGGAGAACTCATTTTATTTATATAACTATATAAGTAAAAAATAAATATAGAAAGGTAATTATATGTAACATGTTCTATTTAATAAATGAACTGAGAATGAAATAAATTCATAGATAATTTCAAATAAAAAATATCATGAATAAATAATAACTCAATATGAATGATGTAATTATTAATTATTTGATTCCATGTTTCTTTGGTACATAGTAAATTTATCGTTAAGACCTTTGTCAAGACAATTTATGACATATTGGGTGAAAACAAATCTGATTGGCCAAATCATTTTTCATGAGAAACAAACAATGCATTGAGGGGTTATATATAACCAAGCCCAACATATTTCATATATGACCAAATAAATCCATATATTTCCAATAATAAATTTATTTTTTGAACAATATTATTTATCAAATATCTATAATGAGAAAAAGATATGGATTCACTAATATTTCCCCAGTTAATCAAATAACTATAAAGTACACACCGTATGTAAAAATTGAATATGGTTTAGGAAATAATTATACCCATAACATATGAGGATTTATTTATAAAATAAATGGTATTTCCAATGAAAATGGTCATATGGAATTTATTGTTTCATGGTAAACTTAACAGTCACAAAAGAAAGTGAGATTGCAATGAAAATTTTTACCACTTGGTAATTTTCAAATCTGACACCCTTAGATGTTATAATTAAAAATAAATCTATTATTTACATAAATATAAAGGAAATAATGATATAATATATCAAAAAGGGGCACATATACACCAAAAAAAGAAGTAATTTTTGAATATGACATTTATCTCACTTATGTAAAAAGTTAGACAGAAATCCCTTACCTTACACTTATTTTGATAGAAATCCATTTAAAATCCTATAAAAATGTTTTATTCATGTAATTAACTTATAATAAATCCATAATGATATCTTATAGGATCTTATTATAACACTTTATTTCGCTTTTGGTTATAATATTTCATTATTTTCATCGTTCTAGGTGTTAATTGTCATAAATTATTAGCACATTTGGACTAGTTATTTTTGTTCTTATTAGGTCAATAATTATTTCATAATATATTTTACTATAATAATGATTTAAAAAAATTTATATTCCTTATATATTTATTTATTATACTACATAATATTTTTAGATATGAATTTATGTGCACCATTCATTGGGACAGTTGGTTGTATTTACGCATAAATACTACAAAAAATTTGTTTTCATATTTTAATGTATGTGATATATATATATATATATATTATTAAAATACAATATTTCGGTTAGATAAATAACATATATTTTTCAAAACCATTATTAATAAATTTCATGTAATATGTGAATGATTGGAATCACTTTTAAGAGGTAGTTGTCCATGCATCCACAAACAATGTTATCGTATTCCCCAAAAATGGAAAGCATGAAGTTATGTGCTATATAAAAATTAAGGATTCAGAAATTCATTATATATTTATATATCATATGTATCATATATAAACTATAAATAAAACATTATTCCCAAAATTTAATGGTGGTAATGGAAGAACGAACGACATTGGTTTGGAATATGGTAGTTCACCGTATAGACAAAAAATGATTGTGTATCTTGTTTAATAGAAGTGTCTGATAGTTTAGTCAATGACATTAAGATAGAAAAATAAAATTATAATTTTTATACTTATGTTATTTTATAATAAAAATATATTATTAGTTTAATTGGTATATAAATAAATAAAACATAAGTGACCATTGAAGAATGTTATCTCTTATTCAGGTAACACTTATTTGTTTATAAAAAAATACCTCCTTCTCTGGTTTTCTACACAAGGTGAAGATTATATGACGAGGGGTGGGATTTTGGGAGATTATTTTGGATTCCTTTTTATGAGATATATGGATTCATAGGTGTGAATATGTGGGATGTATGAGTGCCTTTTTATAGCGGAGGAGGAGTGGTATTATTTTAAATATAAAAAGAAAACTCTATTGAGAGGTCTAAATTATACAATGCGCCTCATATAATGAAAAACATTATATAAAATGAGGATATGGCCAAAATAATTCCATTAAAAATGCTTTTAAAATTTTTTTAAATCACTTTTCACTTACTTTTATGGTTTAGTCCCTTGTTAAGGTAAATTTTATCATCATCAACGTAATTAATTTTAATTCCATTGACTAGTATTTTTGGTAAAAAATAATTTTAACATAATAGAAAATATAAATTATTAATATTAAAAATATTAAATCCATTTTTATATATTATAATCACATAATTTGTAGAAATGAATTTAAAATTAATATTATAAAAGGAATGAGAATTTAGGTTTTTAAAGTAAAAATGTTCAAATGTATAAATTGTCTTCATATCGAATTTCAATTTTAAATTATATCCAATTACCAAAATCATTTTAATAGATATAGTATTGATCTCAATAAACTAAAAAATAATTAATTCTAATAAATAAAATAGACGATGAAGAACTTTCCAATTAAAAGTAACTATTTATCATTATTCTTTAAAAAATGAAACACCTCAACAAAATAGAAAAAATTGTCCAGAAATTAATTATGACATTACGCTTTGAAAAATGATGTTTATTTATCATATATAATTTATAAAATTTATAAAATTTTGTTTTAAATTTGCGCTCCATTAAAATAAAGTAAAATTTTATATTTAGAAAAAAATTATTTTTAAGTGTATTACTAGATTTATTATTTTCTCCATTCTATTTGATGATTTTACAAAACTTTTATAAATTTGTGTTAAAAATATAGTTTTTAAACGTTATACCAACCAATATAACAGTTGGATGATAACTGGAATATTAAGTTATAATACTAAAAGTGTACTATAGTTGAGTAAAAATATGTCTTGCATGTAACACAAACTATCTAAAAATGTAATTACTACATGTGAATAAAGCTAATACAATGTAGTGTAGAGAATAATATAAAATGGTGTTTCATATAAAGAAATATAGTAATGAAATTATATTGACTCTAATATTGAATG
The DNA here is from genome assembly GCA_963277665.1 of Viscum album. Classification (NCBI taxonomy): domain Eukaryota; kingdom Viridiplantae; phylum Streptophyta; class Magnoliopsida; order Santalales; family Viscaceae; genus Viscum; species Viscum album. The sequence continues at coordinate 28,043,896 of OY728137.1, read as the reverse complement.
ATATTATAATGTATTAGGGTGTTATATTCTCTCCATATTAAATAAATTTCATCCTCACAATTTAAACATGATTTTTATGAATGAGGGTTCGATATTTACAAATACTATTATTGAATAACAAACATAAAAAATTTTATTAAAAATAAATCTTATTATTATTATAGGAACAGAAATACGATTGTCACAATAAAATTATGCAATAAAAAATGAGAACATTAGTGAAATAATTGATATGGAAAAGAAATATGACTATTATGTTCAGACAGAGAGTGATAGAGAACATGTTCATGATATAGTTTTTGACCATAAATCCATAAACCATAGATGTGAAAAATGTCATTAATATCCTAAAAGATGCTGATAATATAACAACAATTTTTTTTTCAAGACCATTTTTCTAGAGTTTAGGAATTATATCAACCTCTACGAATATAAGTAAATATACGGTTCTATAAGAACAATATCATGCTTTGGTGGCACCTTTAACTATTTCAAATTTTTCTCTTAGTATATGTTTTATATTAGGTTAATATAATACATAAATCTCTAAAACTACAACCAATGTTAAACTTAAACCATTCATAAATATTATTATCCAACACTATAGAATCATTTCCGTGGTTAGTATTATTATCATATTTATAATATCAATGATAATCATAAATTCATAGAACATCATTATCGAAAAATCAAAACCATTTTAAGGATTATCATTCCTTAAAGGATGCATTTTCCCAAAGAATTAACTTTATACTTATTCAATTTTCTTTTTACCATGAAACATGTTCCCAAAAATCCAAAATGAAATAGCATTATAGTAAAATCATAATATATTTAATAATTCATATGATGAAAAAGTAATCAATAAATTAATTTCACAACATATTTCATAGATCCAAATACAGAATCACATTAATAATTTCACTTTTTTTGTGTTAATAAACTATTCTTGAACATGTTCCCAAACATTATTGTAATGTATATTCCCTTGACTCAAGAGGAATTAATTTTCACAGTTTCCCATATCCTTCCATTTGTAACACTGAATAAAAAAATTTACATTCTTATCTTTTCATTATTTTTCATAGTGACACTTTTTTCATCGCTTATAACAATCTCCCAATCCTTTCAAACACTTGCCATTGTGATTATTTACACAGTTCTCACATGTAGTAAGATCAATGTTTCCCTTCTCCCCATTATCTATTATTTTATCTTCCATTATCTTATTTTCTTTATTACCTTAGAATCCATAAGGAATCGATAATCCATGCTCTATCTTGATAGATTATAAAACATTTACTTCATATGTAGAAAATTTTTGAGACACATGCTCCCTTTAGAGACTTGGCTTATCACATACAAAGAAGGTTTGAATATTTCCTTCTATTATGCATAGAAAATCTGTAGCATACATTTGAAATATTGTAAAGGATTCTTCATACTACATAACACATAATTCCACTTTTTCATTGTAAATGAACTATCTATTCATATCATCCTGTTTCTCACTAGTAAAATATTTTTTAATGAATGAATCCACAAAATAAATCTATTCCATGATTTAATTTTACCCTTTCCACAATGTATTCTAGTTAAACGACCCCTATTTATCAGCAATACCATTGAGATAGTACACATAAAGTGTAACCATTTCTTTTTCACCACATCCAAGTGTCATAAAAATATTCTCAAAAAACATAATACATTTCTCAACTTCTATTGCATCATTAGTCCCAATATATGATGGGGTCTATGTCATATAAAGCGATCCAACATTTGATAATCTCATTGTAGAATTGGTTAATCTATTTGGAAAATGTTATGCTTTATAACATGATTATTTTACCCTAATATATCTATAACTTTATATATTCCAATACAATATTTATCATCTTTATTTGTAAGATAACCTAATTAATGGTCCATGTGTATTTATACACTTTTTTTTCTAAGAACTATTTTTAAAAGATATAATATATTATATTATGTCATAAATTTATATGTTTAAAATCACAATGTATAATTCCAAATATGGTATATCACTCAACATAAATTAAATATTTTTTCATTGTAAATCATAGAATCATAAACTTGGGTTTCTTTGGGGACATATTCAATTTATAATACTTCTTAATGGATTTTAATGAAAATATGAATTATCATTATTACACCCCCTTGGAATGTAAAAATATAGTTGAAGAAAGGACTCTGATCATGTAATAGTCTACACTAGAAGCAGTACTAACACATCATTTTTGGGTTTTTCCCCTAGGTACATATATCATAGAACCAAGACCACTTTTCGTTTCCAAACAAGGATTTATTACTAGGAAGACCCACATAATCTCTATCAATCCAACAATTATAGGATGATAGTATATTATTATCCTATAATTATATAGTAGGGTTAATCTCACCAATAAATGTTTTTATAAAAATATTTTACATGATTTCTACTAAACGTTATTTGATATCAATTGTAACACCCAGAACCAATAATCCTAGAGCAGCTGCCTTACATTATTACATTAGCAGGATGAAAATTAGTCATTTCATGAATGACAAATTAGTTTATATGTCTTAAAAAACCATATTACAGACATAATACCCATATAATATTGGGAAATTGAAAATAAAACAAGATACAAAATAACATGAAATTTGTAAGGTCCCTGAATTCCCATTCCATGATTTCTTCTTCATATCATGAGGAATGTAAACAAAATAAGAGTGAGATAAATTACTTAGTAAGTGTAGGTACTAAAGAATTAGTAATGAATAAATGAGAATAATCAAAATGGAAAGGTAAATGACTAATAAAACATTCAATTTATTTAATTGGATACTGAGAAATCAATATGGAAAAGTATGTAACTGGAATAAATTCCATTTAATTAATAAACTAAGAATGAAAAATATCTATAGATAATGTTAATGAAAAAATACCAATGATTAATAATAACAAAATATGAATGACTTAATTACGTAAATATTTGATTTTGTGTTTCCAAGTTACATGGTAACATTACCGTTAAGACCTATCACAAGAGGAATTCTAACATATCAGGTAAAAACCCATCTCATTGGAAAAATGATTCATCTCAGGAGACTACAGATGCATCGAAGGAATTTCAATAATTGGGAACCAAACATGTCATATAAATCCAAATTTTTTCTCATATATTGAATAATTGATATAATTTCTAAACAAAATGGAATATCATATATTTGCATAGAGAAAAATATATGGATTTACCATTATTATTCAATTTAATCAAATAAAAATCAAGTAAAAAAATTACATAAAAATGGTATATTTTTTAATAAATAATAATAGCCATCAAATACAAGTATAGATACATAAATTTTATTTTATTTCTAATTGATAATATTAATGAATAAGTGATCATTTAAATATAAATTTATGAATTAAAAAAGAAAATAAAATTATGAAGATAACTTTTACCACTTGTAAATTTTGAAGTAAAAACCACTTGGATGTAGTAATTCATGGTAAAAAACCATAAATTTCAGGAAGAAAAAATTATTAGTGATATAATATATCAAATATCAATTTATATACACCACACAAAATAAGTTTGTGGTGAATATGACATTAATCTAACAGATGAAAAAAGTGATATTGAAATCCCATACCTTACAACCCCTTTTCGTTGAAAGTATTTTAAAATACACTATAATAATATTAAAAATGTTATTATGTAATATCATAACCAAAATAATGTCATATAAAATCTTATTATAAAATCTTATTACCCATTTTTATCAATCTATCATTATTTTGACTATTTCAGGTGTTAATAATCTTGTTTTTTGAGTATGTTTTAACCTGTTAATTTTTATATTATTTGGTAGATGAGTGTTTACTCAAATATATTATTTGAACAAAGATTTAAATATATTATATATTTTCTATATATTTATTAAAAATAACACAAAACATTTGGAGATAGAAAATGAAATGTAGCGTTCATGGAGAAGGTAAGTCGTCTATGCACATGAACCCTTCTTCAATTTAATTTTCATATTTAAATGTGAGTAATATATTTATATATATATTATCATTAAATTAACATATTTTTTCTATAAAAATGTCACGACCTGTCCTCAGGGCCCATACCGTGACTACCCCAAGCCCGCCTTCCATAGGCCAGGGCCTGGTGACTAGCACCAAAGGCGTAAATCCCAATAACAGGGAAGGAATTGCCTTTATAAAACATAAACACACTCAACCAGAGTACAAGTAGAAGTAAACATGAAGTAAAATTGAATACAAAAGTATTTCTGAATTTAAAGGGGCCGGAAATACAAGCCCAACTGTAAAGTACAAGGAAATAGAAAAAACAGCTGGAAGGTGACAAGCAGCTCCTGGATCGTCCACCACGGATCCTACCTGAAGGGTAGGTACAGATTGTGCAACTCCTGGATCGTCCACCAGGGATCCTACCTGAAGGGTAGGTACATATAGCCTCCTTAGCGCCCTCGTCCATCAACGTCCTCTGTGTATCGACTCGTCGTGAGGTCCACCTCTGTTTACCGACTCGTCATAAGGTCCTCCTCCAGGTGTCATCCAGTCCTCGTACACTCTTCCTCGATCAGCGCCGTCCATCGTCTTCATCCAACACAACGAGGGGTGGGCATAACCCGTGCAGGGGTGAGTATAACGATACTCAGTAGGGACCCCAAGGCCCTCAAGGTCTCACTAAAATCTAACAAGGATAACCAAAAAGAAGGTTCTCAACAGATAACCCATACATAGGTATATGCCCTAAGTTATCAAGTAATCCATCTCGATCATGAGGAAACACAAAGGTTATGAATTCAATGGATAGACACTACATAGGTATATTCTCATACATACACCTATGTTATCAGGTAACCCATCTCAATCAAGAGGTTAACACAAAGGTCATTGACTTAGCTCAAACTAGGATTTTCATTAATGATATCGAAACTAAAACTACTAATTATATCCTCCTCTGACAAGTACAGTGATCCTTTCATAACTCCGAGGTGCTGCTCGCTAACCTTATACTGCTGAGGTACTCCTCCCGTCATGTACCGAAGGTCTGCCACCTCACAAAGTAGTGCTTCTCCGCCATGGGTCTGCCACCTCACAAAGTAGTGCTCCCCCTAATAGCCTACAGAGGTACTCCTTTTATAGAGTACCATGGGCCTGCCACCCAAACACAGTAGTGCTCCCCACCATGGGTCTGCCACCCAAACATAGTAGTGCTCCCCGATGGGCTAGTCAAGTCAATCCGACTCGAATCGGACAAGCAGTCATCAGGTATCAGCTATCTACAAGGTCTTTGTACTCCGTATGCTCGTCTCCGGTAGGGTCCACTCCATGAGCTACTGGTTGATTCTTACAAGTGTCATGTAACCTCATTTGGAAGTATCTAAAAGGTCTGCCTCGTCATTGGGGTCTCAATGCAATAGACGGTGTGTCAATCGAATGCTCGGTTTGTGAGTTATTAGCCTTTTAGTCTCGGGGGCCTGGTTGGTTTCATGTACGAACCAACCCGACCGTATCTCAACTGTACCCCAAAATCTCAAGGGGTATACTCAATGGAACCGTTTCTCAATGAGTTTACCAACGCCACTGACGGTCCGTCAAACGGACATCCGGTCCGAAAGTTATCGTCTTTTCCGTTCCACGGGCCCGGGTGGTTTATAACCTAACCAACCCGACTGTACTCCAACTACGTCCAAAACTCAAGTGGAGTATTCCAATAGAACCGTCTCATCAATAGGAATCCAACGTAGTCGACGGAACCTCAATCAGACATCTAGTCCTCAACTAATAAGTGTTTCAGCTCTGAGGGCCCGGTTGGTTTCGTGTTCAAACAAACACGGCCGTACCCAATGTTCGCGGAAGACTTGAGTGTAATATTCTAAAACAACAGTCTCGATCCATGGATCCTTACACAACTGAGGGTGCATCGATTAATGGTCCTTATCCCATGATATAGGCATTTGAACGAACCTGGTCCGAAAATACGGGGTTTAGACCCCGTCCGACCCTGATGGCATGGCCTGGCCCAGTTGGGCGCGGCCCGGCCTAGCACTGGCAGCCCCACCCGGTGCTGGCGGCCCAGCCCAACGCTGGCGGCCCTGCCCAACACTGGCGGCCCTGCCCAGCAGCCGGTTGCGGCTCAGCCAAGCGGTCGAGCGTTACGCCGCGGAGCGGGGGGCGCTGCCCCTCATCGTTGATTGACACCGGAAGTGCGCTGGGGCACCGCCGCCTCCATGCGGCCGGCCACCACCTCCTATCGTCGGCACTGCCGTGTCAGGGAGGCGTGCCGTCCGCATCTTCCACGGACCACCGGACGCACTCCGGTGGTCTGTTTTCCCCATCGTCTGCACCAGCGGCACACATGGGACCCGTTCTTCACTATGACGGCTTCCAAACACTATTTTGGTCCCATAAATCATCACCCGTCAATCCGTGCACAGTCATACAATCTATAGAGGGTCTGGGCATGTTCGTTAGCACGTGCCCTCTGCGTTAGGCATTATCAACTGTTAATAAATCAAACACATGCTTTCAACAATGATAAGGGTATAATTTATTTAGGAATAAATTATACTAACATCATATAAATAAACGTTCATGCTTCTGAGTTAAAACCACTCAAATGAGAATTATAAAAAATTCCCCTACCTTGATAATTGATGTCGCACATCAGTCGTCACAGAAAACGATGTTGTGAGGAATGATTTTGTAGGCGATGTCAGAGTGCGTCTGATGCGGTGTCCTCTCACTTGTCGTAGAGTGGAGAAAAGATCTAACTTCGATCATTCTTCGCCAAACCGACATTCTTCATCGAGGAAGATGTCGTTCTTCGTCGAGAGGGATGTCCTCTTCTTCTTCACAAGAATTCACTCCCAATCTTCCTTAGCACAACGAAAGCCCTCCCCAAAATAAAATAATAAGCTACCCTCATTATTTTATTACACAAGCCATTTAATATTTCAAAACTCAATACAAATAATTAATTAATTGAGTGGGTTGAATTAATTAATTAGTGTATGTTGGAAGACTTAATAGATGGAAGGTCCTCATAAGTGTTGGGAGAGTTAATGATTAGTAAAAGGTTAGGATAGTTACAGGAAGTTGTATGGTTGGGGCTCATGTGGTACCACCTCACCAATATCCTCAAATTGGTAGTTAGGTGCTTGTGGGTCCCACCCCAACTCCCCCATGAAGGATATAACCACTTAGATACAAAAAAATGAAATTTTTCCACAATTTTATTCACTTAATATATAATCCACAAATTTTAACTTCTCCTCCCGGGAAAACGCAACTACGGTAAATGTCCACTTAAAAATTACCGGCGTTGTGAGTTCATCAGTTCCCTATGACTTCATTTTCGAGCATTGGTTTAAAAGATAGGAAAACCTGGTTGTTCATTCACTGAACATACCCGAGCTAAAAATCGGAAAATTATTCTGGGCACACAGGCCTTGGAATAAGGTGCCGTCAGAAACTGCGTACTCGTAAAATTCCAAAAAAATGAGAAAAAAATTTCCTTGATATTTCTGGGTCTGTACATTACTCCCACCTCAGGGCTTTACATCCCCGTAAAGCTACAACACAAAATAGGAAAACTAAAGGAGGTACCGAGAATGTATCTGAGCCTTCCGCTCCCATGTGCTCTCTTGGGGGTTCCTGTGCTGCTAGTGAAAGCGCACTTGAGGAATCGACTGTCGATCTAGGACCTGCTCCTGTCGATCCTCGATCTCCACTGGAACCTCCATGAATGTTGCCCCATCATCGATATCTAGCTCTCAATGGTCGATGATGATAGTTAGGTCATGCACGTATCTCTTCAGTTGAGATATGTGGAAGACGTCGTGAACCCGGTGCATCTGAGGTGGAAAGGTCAAGCGGTATACAACCTCGCCTACTCTGCTGGGGACCTGGAAACGTTCGATGAAACGCGGAGATAACTTGTCGCCTCGGCCAAATCTCTGTATACCTCATTGAAGTGAGACCCGTATAAAGATGTGGTCACCATCCTCGAACTCTAGAGGCCTCTGTTCCTTGTTTGGAACTGAAAAATGAAAACTTCTACTGCAACGACATTAAGGTTGGCCGACTCAAGAGTGGTCGGATGCAACCTCTTATACATGAGTTTATCCTGTGCTCCCTGAGTTTCCCTTTTATTCGACCAAGGAAGAACCCCATCCCAACATTGTAGATAAACCACAACCTTTTTGCCTAATACAGTCAATCTGTGTATGAATTGAGTTTGCTCAGTCCATACCCAAACTAATGCCGTAAGGCCTCAATACTGCCACCAAGAGGTTCCAACTGATACTCTTGTCTCAAGGGTTAGATCACATTGTCAGCCTAAGCGTGATTATCAAGAATGCTCCCAAAGGTTTCTCTATACGTGATGGTCAATTAAATGGCTTAACCGGAAACTCTAGGTCTAGGACAAGATCTGTGGATGCAAGGAATGATTCATATGAATGTCTGTTGTTATGACAGCTAGTAGTAGACTCAGATCGTTCCTTGAATCACCCCTGGAGCCTTTTGGTCGCACTCCTTGACCACATGCAGCAACTCTCTTCTCCGGCCCTCCAGCTCCCTGAGCCAAGAGGGGACTACAATAGCGGGTGGTTGTAACATGTCGAAAAGTACACCACCTCATGCTGCACTCCCAACTCTGCATCCACATATGATATTCTTCATATTCATCTGTCCTTAACACATCCTCTTCTTGAAACATTTTACACGCCAAAGTCTCCAAGACAGGTGCTAGTTTCCTTCTTTCCCACTACTAACCTTCCCTGGTTGAATCCACTCAACCAATGAATTCTCAAACACAAAGGTTCTCTCTAGAACCCAAACATAAGTAGGAATGCATAGAAGAAAAGTGCTGGCTCGAATGTTGTTAAACACACCATGCTCATAAGTACGAGCTCTAAAGCACTGATCACATTGTATTCATCGAGTACCAGGAATGGGCGGTACGCCCCAATGCATACTCAAGTACCGACATGTCATCATGCCTAAGATGTATAAGATCTAGAAAACTCTCAGCCACCTCCTCAAGCCAGTCCTCAGCCGCCTATGAGGCGAGCTCGCCACAAAACCTGAGTATCTGAAACTAAAACACGTGTAAGACGCTAAACCTACATGTGTCATCTACCGGTACCGCCAGTTGTAACTGCTGTAAAAAAGATAGTGATATAGTTGGAAAAAAACCAGAAGGTACTATATCAGTAATTGGTCCATGTACCTAAGCCTCGTCACTTTAAAGACCATCCTCATGGTCACTCACTAGAAAACAGTAGTATCTAAGTCCACCATCCACTCTACTGGTGTCTCAACTAGGTGGAAAACTCTAGAAATCACCTCCATCTAGTCCTCTACTATCTGGGAATCTGTCTCGCCTCATAACCTCGTAGGCCTCTGTTGTTGGAACTCGTGCAATGCACTCTGTCAGCGTGCACCATCCGCTAGTACGGCTAGTGGAATTTGCTTCCTAATGGGTGGTGGGGCTGCCGGTACACCACCAAAAGGTGAAATCATAAAATGGGGTTCCTACACCAGATTCTCATCGCTCGGTGGTCCGTCACCGAGTACTCTCTCGGAACACCAACTAACTGTCTACGTGGTAGTATCCTGAACAGCTGCCACACGGTCAAACAATTTAAACCTAGTGAGCTGACCTGGTTGAGATGACGTTAAAAAGTTTTGAAACACACACGCAATCAGTGATTTCGTGCACTAAGTCAGAAATCAGTAGTCAGGGTCATGGTGTATGGATACATCGGTCGCCGCACCAACACTGGACTCCCGAAACTGAAGACCATAATCGGTACTCTTAACACTATTTCTTTACAGAAAATAATTATCATAGCCCTGAGTTATGTGGTAAAACCGATTCCTCTAATACCAATTTGCCACGACCTGTCCTCAGGGCCCGTGCCGTGACTACCCCAAGATTGCCTTCCATAGGACAGGGTCTGGCGACTAGAACCAAAGGCGTAAATCCTGATAACTGGGAAGGAATTTCCTTAAAAAAAATAAACAAACTCAACCAGAGTACAAGTGGAAGTAAACACGAAGTAAAACTGAATACAAAAGTAGTGCTGAAAGTAAAGGGTCCGGAAATACAAGCCCAACTATAAAGTACAATGAAATAGGAAAAACATCTAGAAGGTGACAAGTAGCTCCTGGAACCTCCACCACGGATCCTACCTAAAGGGTAGGATATATGCTCATACATATACCTAAGTTATCAAGTAACACATCTAAATCATGGGGTAAACACAAAGGTCATTGACTCAGCACAAACCAGAATTTTCATTAATGATATCGAAACTACAACTGCTAAAGAGATCATCCTTTGACGAGTACAGTGATACTGTCACAACTCCGAGGCACTTCTCACTAACCATAGACTTCTGAGGTACTCTTCCCATCGAGTACTGCGGGTCTACCACCTCACAAAGTAGTGCTCCTACACCATGGGTCTGCCACCTCACAAAATAGTGCTCCCCCTAATAGCCTACAGAGGTACTCCTTCTGTCGAGTACCGTGGGTCTACAACCCAAACATAGTAGTGCTCTCCACCATGGGTCTGCCACCCAAACACAGTAGTGCTCCCCACTTGGCTATTCAAGTCACTCCGACTCAAATTGGACAATCAGTCATCAGGTCTCAGCCAGCTACAAGGTCTCCGTACTCCATACGCTCGTCTCTGGGAGGGTTAGCTCCACGTGCTACTAGTCGATACTTCCAAGTGTCAGGTAATCTCACGTGGAAGTATCTCAATGGACCACCTCATCATAGGGGTCTCAACAAAACAGACCGTGAGTCAATCAGACGCCTGGTTTGTGAGCTTTTATCCTTTTAGTCCCGGGGGCCCGGTTGGTTTCATGTACGAACCAACACGACCGTATCTCAACAGTACCCCGAACCCTCATAGGGTATACTCGAAGGAACCGTTTCTCAAAGATTTTACCAACACTGCTGACGGTTCGTCAAATGGACGTTCGGTCCGAATGTTATCAGCTTTTCTGTTCTAGGGGCCCGGTTGGTTTATAAGCTAAACCAACCCAGCCATACTCCAACTACATCCAAACATCAAGTGGAGTATGCCAAAAGAAATGTCTCATCAATAGGAATCCAATGTAGTCGACGAAAAATCAATCGGATGTCCAGTCCTCAAGTTATAAGTGTTTCCGCTCCGAGGGCCCGGTTGGTTTCATGTTCGAACCAACTCAGACGTACACAACGTTCGGTGAAAACATGATTGTAATATACCAAAACGACTGTCTCTATCCAAAGATCCCTATGTAGATGACGGTGCGTCGATTAGAGGTCTGTAGACCATGACATAGGCATTTTAATGAACCTGGTATGAAAATGGGGGGTTTGGGCCCGGTCCGACCCGGCCCAATGCCCCTGGGTCCGCCCAAACTTGGTCAACCTGACTCGGGTCCACGTCAGGACCGATAGGGCACGGCCGATCCCGGCCCAGCTGCGCATGGCCCGGCCCGGTGCTGGTGGCCCGACCCAGTGGCCAGATGCGGCTCGACCAAACCGCTGAGCGTTGCACCGCGGAGCGGGGGGCGCTATCCCTCACTATTGATTGACACCAGCGGCACACAGGGGCACCGCCTCCTCCTATCACCGGCACCGCCATGCCGGCGAGGCGTGTTGGCGAGGCGTGCCGACTGCATCTTCCGCAGACCACCGGACGTGCTCCGGTGGTCTATTTTTCCCACCGTCTGGGCCAGCGGCTCTCCCAAGACCCGTTCTTCACTGCGACGACTTCCAAACACCATTTCAGTCAAGTACATCGTCAATCGTCAATCCGCGCACAATCAAACAATCTGTGGAGGGTCTGGGCTTGTTCATTAGCGTGTGCCCTTTGTATTTGGCATTATAAATTTACAATAAATCAAACACATTCTTTCAATAATGATAAAGGCATAGTTTATTCTAGAATAAATTATACTAACGTCATATAAATAAATTATCATGCTCATGAGATAAATCCACTCAAATGAGAATTAATCAAAATTCCACTACCTTGATAATTGATGTCGCATGTCGGGCATCATGGAAAATGGAGTTGTGAGGAAAGAATTCGTAGGTGACGTCAGAGTGCGTCTGATGCGACGTCTCCTCACTTTTCACGGAGAAGAGAAAAGATGGAACGTTGATCATTCTTCATGGAACCGGCATTCTTCATTGAAGAAGATGTCATTCTTCATAGAGAGGGAAGTCCACTTCTTCTTCACAAAAATTCTCTCCCAATATTTCTTAGCACAACGAAATCCCTCCCCAAAATAAAATTATAAGCTACCCTCATTATTTTATTAACACAAGACATTTCAAATTTCAAAACTCAAAACACTTAATTAATTAATTGAGTAGGTTCAATTAATTAATTAGTTTATGTTGGAAAGAGTTAAGAGAGGGAAGGTCCTTATAAGTCTTGGGAGAGTTAGAGAAGTGTTTTTGAGAGTTACAAATTAATGAGGGGGAAGCAGGTTATGAGAGTTATGGGAAGTTGTAAGGTTGGGGCTCGTGTGGGCCCCACCTCAATAATATCCTCACATGGGTATTTTGGTGATTGTGGGTCCCACACCAACTCCCTTATGCAGGATATAACCACTTAGATATAGAAAAATAAAATTGTTCCACAATTTTATTCACTTTATATATAATCCACACATTTTAACTTCTCCTCCCGAGAAAACGCAACTACGGTAAAGGTCCCCTTAAGAAATTACTGGTGATGCGAGTTCATCAGTGCCCTCAAATTTAATTTTTGAGCATTGGTTATAATGATAGAAAAACCCTATCATTTTATCACTGAACGTACCCGAGCTAATCATCAGAAAATTATTCCAGGCACACCGGGCCTCGGAATCATGTGTCGTCAGAAACTGTGTACTTGTAAAATTCCAAAGAGATTTAGAAAAAAAATTCCTTGATATTTCCACTTCTTTACAAAAAATATATGTTATTTATAAAAATCATTAATATATTCCATGTAATGTATGAACAAATCACATTAGTTTGAGGAGGAAGCTTTCCACAAGTGAAAAAACGTTGTTATCATATTCCCACAAAATGGAAAGAATAAAGTTATTTGTTATATAAAATATTAAATAACAATAAATTAATTATTATTATCATGTGTATCATAAATAAACTATAAATTTATCATTATTATCATCTTTAAAGTTAGTAATGGATGAAAAAATGACATCATTTCACGAGGTGGTAGCCCGCTATACACAAAAATGATGACTCTGTATGAAATTTGATGGAAGTGGGGGAAAGTGTAGGTTGTAAACTTAATTTAATAATTTATCATTATATTAATGATAATTATTCTATTATATATTCAATATTTAATAAAAATTTATGTAGTTTTTTAAAAAATAAAATAAAAATGATCCTTGAAAAATATTACCTCTTATTCATGTTACTCCTTTTGGTTTTCAACAAAAGACATCCATGGATTTGTTCCTCTGAAAAGTGAGGATTCTAGTATGAGTTGATTGATTTTGGTATCTTATGATTATTTTATAGAATCTCATTAAGTCTAATTTTACCTTAATCACTGTAATTACTTTTAATTGCATTCAGTAATATTTTTTGGACAAACTAATTTTACCTTAATAAAAAATATAAATTATGATGATTATAAAATATTTAATAAATTTTTAAAAATACCCATCACCTAATGGTTTGAATGTATTCGAAAATTAATTATGTGGTTGGGATGAGAATGTGATTTTTTAATGTAAAAAGGTTCAAATGTTTGAAAATTTTTTATATCGAATTTCATTTCAAAAATTGTTTCAAATAAAATAGATAAGATTAATAGATATAAAATTTATCTGAAATAATATAAATAAAAAAAATAATTATAATTTAACCATATAAATTATATTATATAAAAATATTTATTTCCAATTAAAATTTTTTATTTTCCCCAATTCATCAAAAAATTATAATTCTTAAGAAATACCAAAAAATCACCATAAGATAAATTTAACATGATTATTTAAAAAATTATGTTTATTTTTAAATATAAGAGTTATAAATTTTTAAAAATTTACTTTTAAAATATTTTCTCCATTAAATGGGGAAAAATTACATGTTTAAAAAAAATACAATTTTTATGCGTAAAAATGGATTTATTCTTATCTCTATTGTATTGGATGATTAAAGAAAAAATAATAAATGTGTGTAAAAAATATATTTTTTATTTATAACACAAATATAATTCTATAAAATAACTATATTATAAAATAAATATTTTAAAAGTATATTGCTGTTCAGTAACACTCAGTCTTGCGTGTAACACAAGTTTTTGAACCAAGTTGTTTATTTGTGTGATGTATGAAAACTTTGTATTGTGTGTATTATAAACTTAAATTGGTATTTCATATAAGGAAATCATGAAAAAAAGATAAATTTATTTTCAAAGGTAAAATATTTTAATTTCTTGGCTGTTATATCACGGAACAAGATACAGCTGGTAGAGGTATTAATTTTTTAGTGATTACATTATCTGAAGGAATCTACGTAAAGGTGATTTCATGTAAGCCTTCAAATTAAATGTGATAAAACATTCTCAATACATAAGAATGAAAATAAAAGTTTCCAAAGAAAAATTATAGGTTCTATTTCAAAATTATGAGGATATGATGATGCACACTAATGAATCTCTAAATGAATTCTTCTATCAAGTGAACATTAATATAGAGTACATGTGCATTCATAGAGAAACCATCAATGTTAGAATAATCATTACGGAAATACTAGGAAAATTTTCACCCCTATTGAATCCCAAAGAAACTATTCTCGAGAAAAAATAACCAATGGGTTTATCATTTGATAATTTAATAAGTATTATTATCCCATAAAAGATATGAATCGTTGACAAAGAATATTTTGAAAAGGGGAAGACTAGGGATGTAGAAATTAAGGCCGTTAGGTTTATCATAATTAAGGATGGTTAAGAATACTAAGTTCAATAAAATTTCACATAATTTCTATATAGAAATATATATATAATGAAAAATAATATTTATAGGGGAACAACCACTAGGATATTTTTTATGTTGAATGGTTGAACTCCATAAAAATTAGTTTCCAAACATGTAACATAAAAATATTTAGAGGATGGAATTAATATGAAGAAGTATTCATCAAATTTGAAATAAGGGAGAATAAATAAGAATAATCATATCAATTCGAATAACATACTTTACTGAAAAAATAAATTCTCAGAAGAAATTTAATTTTAGCCTGAATAGTTTAAAGACTGTAAAGAAATCAAAAATATATTATTGTAGTGATTATGGTCAATTACTAGGAAAGTAAATATTGTTATAATTGAAAAGGAGATGTAGAAGTAATTGTTGATCTATATGGTGAATTAGATGTCGTGATTTTAGAGATAGATTTCTATATCTCTAAAATGAATAATTCTAATAGTGTTCTCCATGATTTCAAACACAATATATATTATAATGAATAAAAGAGTTCATAAATTGAGGAAAAATTGAGAAATACAAATATGAAATGCCATATAACTAAGGAATGGTCATTAAATAAAAGTTCAATGTTGAATAATTGAATAGGTATATTAGTGGGTTACATATGCTGGTAGATGATTGACTAAAAAAATATCCATGTGGTTGAGAATGAAATAGTTTGTGTGTAATAAATGTTGAATATCAAGCCACAATTTTGACAATCAAAATGAAAATAGTAAATCAGATCACTTAGGAAACCAAAAATTTTAATTTACTTCATGGATGTCCAAAAAATCATAGAAATGAGTTTCAATAGAATAAATATCAATATCATAATGAATAATGTTAAAATTCATATTTTTCTAAAATAGAATTTTGGAGTGGTCTATGTTAGATCACAGGAAACCACTTCAATGGTGAAGGTTTGTATGTGTAATTATAACAACAAGATAATCCAAGTGACGACTAATGCTACAAAAAATAGGCAAAGGAATGAATATTTTATCAGGTGTTATTGTTATGGAATGGAGGGACATTAATAATCTTTGTTTTCCATAAAAATATATATGGTAATGAATAATAAAAATAAAGAAATATTAGAAAATTTTTTTAATATAGAGATAATTTTCATTATCATATTTTTTAGTGTAAATAATTTTGGTATATACTGATATATTACAATTCTATAGTATGGGTGAACATGAAAACGATTTCTAAAAATTGGTATATGAAATAGCTTAAGTAATCATTAATTTACTAGAAAGTTTAAAATTTATTTGAATATTTTCATGATGAGGTTAGGTAATCATAGTTAAAAGAATGTCAATAATGTAAATCAATAATAGGTTCAAAACCCTATAAAAGGATCAAACACAATAGATGAACATGATATGACTATATATATTGATAAATAATCATTATGTTTTCTTAGTGTATAAATCATTTATTGTTGTAAATATATGTCCCTTTGTGTTATGAAATATAGGGAGGTTTGAATTTTTTAGAGTTTGGTGTATGGATCATTATTAGAACTAGGATTTGGACAAAGTATTTGAGAGGTAGTGCATCCCAATGAGTTTTCTCTGATATAGATTGAGGATCAAATGGTTTAATAGGTTCTTGAAAAATTATTAAGTGTTTAATGAAAATTTTAGAATATTTTAATGAATCTACTCTATGTGCTTGGTTCTGGTCACATTGTTTAGGGAAACCCTTGCAGTTTCCCTTAGACAATGTTTTTTCAACTAAAATTGTGTGGATCATGGTTGATGGGATCTCTTAGAACATGGTATAGAATAAAACATGGAGTTTCCACTATAAATTGTTTGAGGTTTATTATACAATTTGGAATAAAGAATTGTCTTTTCACATTTGTAGAAGTACCATGGGAAATATCATAGATGGAGATAATGGAAATTTTCAGGGTTGGCATACAATTTCATAAACTATATGCCTGAATAATGTGAAGGGGGATTTATTTTATAGTTCCTACAACATAGATTGATCATGGTTTGGAGTATTATTAATCAAATCCCTATTAGTAATTAAATGCTATAAATGATATATATTTTTCTATGAATTATAAAACCTCCACTCCACCTTTTTTCATCCCATGAGAGTTACTAAACCTAGGGAATTAGGTAACCATTTATTTTTTGATTATCCATACATATTTGGGTCCTCTGAATCATTTTATTATAATTTAAAGGAGTATTTAATCATGGGGATTTCATGAATTACTATACATTTATAATGATTTTGTTTCTCTATGTTAGGGGTTTTCATCAAATTCCACTCGATTAGGGTGGAATCAGATAATAACGATGAGGATTTTGATCATCATAGGTAAAGGAAGTATCAATTCAACGTTTTAATGCATTTTTACTCCATTTCATATAAGTTACATTGTATTTTTTTTATAAGTATATAGATTAAATTATGTTACTATTTTGATTGAATTGAAATGTGTTGTTAGTGGTTTTCATGAATTGGGTTTAGGGGTGTTCTTAGAGCATTCTACTACCCCTTTCCCTTTATTTTAGTGTAGTAGTATTGTTTGGTGACTTTTTATGAATTTATATAGAATTGATTTAAATTGATTAATTAATAATTATTTTTTAATTAATTATAACATATTATAATTAATTTTCTAATGCTTTGAGTTATGGACTCAAGTAGTTTTATGAAGGCTGAATGGACATAGAAAAGTTGATACAAGAGATCTTCTAGGTTTTTTAGATGGGATATATACATTATTAAGGTAGTTTTCCCCACATACAAACCATTGATATTATGAATTTTATATATTTTTATGGGACATGGGTGGCCCCACCACTTTGGGATATTGTCCATAAAAAATTAATATGTTTCTTTTTTAAAATTTAGTTCCAAAAATTAATTTCACAAAGGTCTATGGGTCATTATGTAATCTAATGAAATGGTTGGTCTTCCTCAACCACATCTGGATGAGGTCTTGATTATAATTGTGTTCCATAAGCCTTTTGGACACCAATGGGGAGTTAAGTATATTAAATGTACATAAATTAGTTGTGTTTAAAGTAAGTACCTTCTATAAATCCATGTATAGGGAATTGACCACATCATGTTACTAGACATTGGAGAAATTTATGGAACTATTAAATTCTTTATATCCTTTGGGTTGATTGTGACATGTTCTCAGTGTTTGATACATTCCCTATAATAAGTGAGAATCCAAGTATGTATACCATTATAGCTGGGATGATTAGCACTTATTGATAATGAAAGGGATAGGTTCTCAACTATAATGTGTATATAGTTACTCATGCCTATTCTTTAGTGACTGTATATATTTTTGATAAAAAAATTTTTTGTTTTTAAAATATTGGATTACTTGTACTGATAATGTGAAATGATTGATTGATGAATTTGTCTTATAAAATTAAAAACTATTATGATTAGTTCATTATTAGGGATGTAATATTATGATATAATTTATATTTTTGATATATTTAATTAAATTAACTCCATCTTCTAAATAAGATTTATATAGTTGATCTTAGATATTGAGGATTTAATACAAACCTCAACTATGGTACTGATCTCAATTAATACCTTTAAAGGGATGTATATTAATTTTTCTTATAATACATTTAATCCTCATTTTAAAACAACTAGTACTTCGCCCGTGCAAATGCACGGGACTATTCAATTTTCATTCAAATCATATGAGTTTGCATCATTCAAAAAAATATTGTTATGTTACTAAACTCAATATAAATTTTAGAATAAAATGATGATTAATGGTAGATATTATTAGATCACAAGTGTAGAAGGTATTAAGAGATCATCGATATAGTAAAAAACAATAATGATAAATCTAAAGGAATTGGAATCTATTTTGAGGATGAAGAAGTAAATTACATAAATTACCATACACTTCCAGAAATATTCACAATATATATATATATATATATTACAGTGAAATATAAAGTGTTGACAACTAAAAGATAAGACAATGGTTTTAATAATAAAAATGAGAAAAGATAAAATGGGAAATTTTAATAGGAGATAATAAAAAGGAGATCAATTTTAAATGATTTTATCCAACTGGTTTTTCATAAAGGATCCATTTTAAATGGATAAGGGTACAAAACTATTCCAGAAAATACATATAACCAAACATATATAATATACAACATGGGGAAATCAACATGCGGCTCCACTGAATGGTTAAAAAGAATTAAAATCACAATAAATGATTACATCCAAAAGTTATAATATACTTAAAAAATAAAACAATATAAAAATCACTAACATCACAATAAATGATTATATCCAACGATTTTTTCATAAATGATCTATTTTAGTTGGATAAGGGTACAAAATCATTCAAGAAAATACAGATAATCAAACCTATAACATATACAGCATGAAGAAATCAACATGTGACTCCACAAAATAGCACCTGGAAACCATCAGACCATCGATGATGGGCTAGCAAAGCATATGATAAGAGAATCTCATACAAAATCCAAAGGATACACATATCAGAACTCAAAAACCACAGGATCATGGTTTTCACTTTCACCACCACCAGTTGAGAACCGGATCATTGAATATATAGCTGCTATAATCAGAGATACATCTTAAATTACCATCCAATCCCCACCGTCACACAATGTCCACCCCTGGTTATTTTTTACCATGTCACCAACTACATGAACCATAGAAAACCATGAATTAACCCTAACTTACAGTTTCCAGATAAACGGATCAAAAACCCGGAAATAAATGAAATTGCAATGGGGGCCTAATTTTTTGGGTTCATGGTAGGGGACCTAATTACTTGGGTTCATGGTAGTATATACTCATTGTTCTACAAGATGGTAGTGAGTAATAATAGTAAAGTCGTTATTTTTTTGTAATAACATTTAAATATTATATTATTTAAAATAATGATGAGTGGAGGAATTATTTCTATACAGTACATACCTATACAGAACAAAATAATCATATTCTTGTTTTAACCTTAGAAATACAAAAACAACAAACATGATTCCAGAAAATCAATGATTCATTAACATTACACCCATGCAATTCATGAAAGGAGAACTGAACTTAACCACTGTATAATTCAAGGATAGAGAAAATGTCTCATTAATGACTTAAGAAGAAGCAGCAGTAGAAGGATTTGAAGCCACATAAAGCTTGGATCTATCTTCTCTTGTCGATGCTCTCACTTGGGCATTCTCGATGTTCCTTGAGCCTCAATGCAAGAAGATTTTGGTAGTAAACAGCCTCCGACATGGCCTTGGAAACTCTTTTCTTCGTCTCCACAATCCTCTAGTGCTTCATCTGAAGAGTCAAGAGGATCCCCAACCTCTGAATTTTTGGAGATTTGCTGCATTTTTTTCTTGTTTCAGAAACGAAGTTTCGACGGTAAGTGACTTACTTCTGCACATAATCATTATATTTTTTATAGTTGGGTTATAATAATATAAATAAGGATGCTATAATTGAATGATAGTATTGTATTCTAGTATCAAAAAACTTCCAAACATCATTCCATATATTTCATTATAAATATTTTGATTTTTGGGGTCTATCATTTATGACTCAACTAAATCTGTATCCTGCACAAATCACAATGGTGTTTTTTCTATTAATCGATGGTGTTTATTACATTCACTAATACCTAAAGAAGTTATTTATTATGAATTAATCACATGAGTTTCATGAATTTATATTAAACAGTATTGGTATAAAAAAATCTTGACACTATAGTGAAAATCGATCAATACACTACATTGAATAAAAGAATATATTTTTAGACAACTAATCAAATAATGTATCATGTAAAACTGCTCAATAAATTACCTGCTAATGTGATCCATCTTCCTTTTCATTAACTTTTGTTTAATAATGAATCATACAGTCCCTGAAAGGTATGTTAGAGCCTGGAAAAAAGGCCTACATTAAATGAACATTCAAATTGACATTAGAAATTCAAAATATACCATATAAGTATTAATGTTTGTATTTTTAGAACTATATCAATCATTAAAAGTAAGTAAAAGTTATAGGATTTTACCCAAAAATTATGTCACACTATACAAATATCAATCTTGAAATTCATGGAGAATACATTTCTACAAAGTAAAAAAATTTAAAATAAGAATACCTGAATTTTCATAATCAAAAGAATGAATGTATACATAAAAGAAATAAGTAGAAACCAAAACAAAATAGTGAAAACAGTACATACACTATGATATTCATGGAATTTTTTCTAATCATAGAAATTAGAAGTAATTTTTTTCACATAAATCCATGATGGAATGATTTATGATAGAATGATCATACATGTGTTTTTCCAAAAAACCTATGAAGTGTAATCCGGGTATACCATACCTTAATACATAATCATACAAATTTAAACATCATTTGTAAATATGAACCTGAAGTACAAAAGGAGAAAGAGGGAAGAGGGAAATCAAACCTAAAATCTTTAGAAATATAGAAATCAAACTTGTGAGCTTGTGGGAGATGGACAGTACAGAGAAGCATCAAAGCAGCATGGATTTTTCAAAGTATCGAAAACAATTAAGGGAAACAATATATTACCATAAAAGATGTCAACATAAATCTGAAACAACAAAATCTGGTGGTGTATGTAGCTGCCCACTAATATTCTTCCAACGATAGACATGCATAATACCCCCTTAACATTATCAAGAAAAAAATCAAACCATTTATCCTAAATTAATGTGAGTATAACAAACTACATATTATCCTCTAATGGAAAGTTACCAGTTTGTTGGTGTGGATAACAAAAGTACCTGCTTCTTAGCACATCCTAGTGGGCCCCCGGTAGGATCCAAAGGTGTATCTGGTGGTTTAGGCCACCAAAACCCTCCAATTGAATGATCTACTTATTCCTTCTATATTTAAACGTAAAACCTGAAATAAACTCAATTGAAACTGTTAAGAGAATAAAACAAATAATAGATAATTTTATAGAAGAAAAAATACAATTGATTTGCACCAACATTTGAGTTCACAAATAATCAAGCCAGACTTTTATGCATTTATGACTATTTTCAATAATCTTATAAGCTTTCCAAATCAGAATATATCACCCCAATCTAACATCCACAATTCCAGTAATCATCAAAACATAGTAGAAACATAATCTAAATTATGGACTTTGTAGAAGAAGAACTGCAATCAATTTAGGGAAATTGGGCCTATTAATGTCATCCAACAAATAGAAGAGAATTTATCATGTTTAGAAACTCAACTTGATGAAAAAGGAGTAAGAGGGAAGAGGTAAATCAAACCTAAAATCTTGAGAAATAGAAAATGCAAACTTCTGATCTTGTGGGAGATCACGAGTATAGAGAAACATTAAATCACCTTGGATTTTTTTGTCTATAAAACACAATCAATGGAAACAATATATTGTCATAAAAATGTTAACACTAAACTATCATGAATCTGTAACAACCAAATCCAGTTGAGAATGTAGGTACCCACTAATAGTCTTACAAAGATAGACATGATGAATACTCCTTTAACATTGCATATTTATCAAAACAATAATGAAACCATTTATCTAAAACTATTATGAGTATAAATAACTACATATTATCCTTCAATGGGAACTTACCAAATTGTTGGTGTAGAGAACAGAAGCACCTGCTTCCAAGAACATGGCCTAAGTAGGATCCTAAGGGGAACCTGGTGGTTTAGGCCACCCAAAACCTCCAATTGATTGATCTACTTAATCCCTATATATTTAAACATAAAACATGAAATAAACTCAATAAAAAATGTTAAAAAAAAATTAAATATAAGATAATTCGGTAGAAGTAAATGTACAAAAACCTTGAGCCAAAATTTCAGTTCCAAAATAATCGAGCGAGACATTTATGCATTTAATGCAAAAAAAATTATACAAATCAGTAATCAAGAGTTCTTACAGTCTATATGAGTGAAAAATAAATATACTATCTAGTGAATAATGTAAGTTATGAATACCTAAACTGCAACTCATTTTGAAGTGCAGGAAGAAATAGTAAACCCTGAAAAAAAGGAATAGGTGAATAAATATCATCTTAATGAATAAAATAGTTGTTTCAAATGATTAATTGGAATTAAATATATATTGTACTTAAATAATAAAAAATCTCAATGATATAGTAATAGAAAAAAAATTATAGAAGAGATAAAATAAGTAAATCTCTGATACAAATGTTTTTCTCATTATATATAATGAAGAATGATGATGATGATACAAAATGAATCTTAATGATTCAATGAGAAGTACTGCATAAAAAATATAATTGGTTTTCATAAATCATTAAAGATACAGTAAAAATTAAATGAACCCTTTTATCCACTAAAATAACGTCATTGAAACATGATACCATTACTTTCAAAAACCGGAGATGGTGATAATGAAACCAAAATCAAAGAAGGCATGTAAGGTCATTCAGCACTGTTTTAATAATCATGCAATGTATTATCAAATCATAGATCGGGTATAACACTGCATTTGGCAGAACGTGCATCAAATAATGAAAATGTGAATAAATACCAAAGAATAAAATGAAATAGATTCCCTAATTTATGAATCTATAAAACAAATTTATTGTAATAACATCTGAAAATGTTTTAAGTGATGGAAAATACCAAAAATTGAAGTGGAGATTATTTCCACAATATTAGGATAACATACATACTTCATAGATTTGGATATGTATATAGACAAGTGAATAAATATTATCTGAAAATTTTAAATAGATATATTAATTAGTTAATGGGGAAAACATTTATATTGTAATGACATAAGAAAATTTATTAAGAAAAGATAAATACAAAAGAATGAAGAGTAATGGTAAACTAAATATAGTTGGTTTGTGTAGATAATATCAAATGTAGATGACTTGATGGGTTACGAGGGGGAATGATAAGGAAAACTTTTGTAGAATGCATCAAAAAACTACGGTATATCGCTAATGAATAAATTGGAACATAATAATATGTCTTGGGAATTAATTTAGTTGTGTTGAGAAATGGATATTATTAATATATTGTTTCAAAATAGTTAAATGACTGTGAAACATAAATTAAAAATACATAAAAACT
Source organism: Viscum album (assembly GCA_963277665.1). Classification (NCBI taxonomy): domain Eukaryota; kingdom Viridiplantae; phylum Streptophyta; class Magnoliopsida; order Santalales; family Viscaceae; genus Viscum; species Viscum album. The sequence goes on along the minus strand of OY728137.1, from coordinate 28,019,707 downwards.
ATCTAAATTACAAAAGAAGATGTGCATGAGGTCAACATCGGTGAATAGAGGAAAGAACATGGTCTGGAAGCCATGTACGATAGGTTTCCATCTGAAAGCACGTGAAATTTCAGGTTTATAAAAATAAATATGTACTAAAAACTAATAGAATCACAGTCAATGACGTTTTTGATATCACATCTTAAAAAAAGTGAAGAATCTTATTACCATAAATAAAATAAAATGATATTTGGAGAAAACATATAAAGGAACCAGTTAAAACATAGGGAAAAATTATTTCATACATATTTAGTGTCACAAAACAATAAAAAAAAGATTGTTTTCAGTCTATCAAAAGAAAAATAATTATGAGGAAAACATTAATCGAATCTAAATAATGTTGAACAGAGGAAAAAGATATAATCATACTCATATGTGTTAAAAAACACATCATGATGGAAAATTTCGAAAGCTTGAAAATCAGGAAAAAACATTTTAAGAGGCATAGATAGGATGCGTTCTTAGATGAAAAAACAGTTCTGCTGCACCATTATGAGAATTCATCACTGGTGCACTACAATTTTCAACGTAGTTGTCAATTTCTTCATACCTCCTCCTCCTATCAAGACACTAATAAGATCACTTAATGTAAGCTTGCTGAAACCATATCATCGTTAGAATGAGAAGCGGCGAAAAACCTTTCTTTGAAATATTAGATGTTGAGAATCTTAAAAATGCACAGTCCATTGAAGAACGTTTATTGAAACAAGGAAGAGGGAGTACCTGAATATTAAAATCACTATGGTCTCGAAAGTATGAGAGTTGGGTTTAAGCATCACCATTAACCTTGTTTAGATTGCGCCTCATTTTTTCGATAAAAAATTTCTATTTGCAATGCTGCCCGGTAATCCATCTTTGAGTGGTTTTTGATTTAATGTTTCTTCTATTAAAAATGTATCCATTTTATGGTGGGATTTTAGGTAGGAAGTGAATGGATTGGATCGATGGAGAGAGATGGTAAATAGAGGAAGACTACCTGATTGATGATGCAGTAAAAAACTGAAGGAGCTAGAGGTAGATGTTGGAGGAGATGAATTTCTCCTGGAACAGTATGAGATAACGGAGGATTTGGAGGTGGAGGAGCCAGAGTTTGAGGAGCCAGAATCGGAGGAGCTAGAGGCGGAGGAACTGGAGGCGGAGGAACTGGAGATAGAGCACATGGAGTCGGATATGTTGACTGTGATGAAGGTAAAATGGAGGCACAGCGGATACCGGAGATTAGGGCGATGGTAATCGCGATTGGGAGCCTAGTTGAGGGGTAGGGAAACTGGAGGAAGGAAATGGGGTATAGATGGGAGAAGTTGTGGAGTTGACACGTGTCAGTAAAAAACCATACATTAGTATATATATAGATAACTTCATTACTTATTGAAATTTTATATTTTAACATAAACAATGTTAATATAATGAATATTTAATGAATAAAAGATCTCCATCACTTGATATCCCCAAATTATGACTCAACTAAATGGATGATTTACTCAACCATTAAGATAATTAATAAAAAATTTATGATATATAAAGTGATGAGTTAGAAATAATATAAAAATAATAGGATGATAAAAGCGTTTTTCACTAAACAAACAAATGAATGGTGAAGAGAGTTAAACACAAACATTGGATACAATGAGTGTGTGGAAAAATGTATTGGTTTTAAATATGATTAAATAATATTTTAAAATTTTAATATTATAAACATATGTTGGGTGATAATAATATATTATTAGGATACTTTAATAAACATTTAAACAAAATCACAACTCAAACACTTGTGATATTACAATTCAAAAATGGTAAAAATTAACATGAAAAAAAGGTTGGAGGAGTGGTTTATCAAGAATAAACAGGAGTTTTGAAGGTCCTACCTAGACCTTTGAATGGATTTTTTTCATGAAAATGAATCCTCGTATGTTTTGTAGTCACAAATCCTTGTTAAGATAATATCAGAATGCATTAATTTTCCAAGGTGGTAGAATGTTTTCCTTTTGAAACTCGAACTCACATTTTCTTGACCATTTAAACATTTATAAAGATAATTAGAGATATATATTTTTATTAATTTTTTAAAATAGGTATGTTTGAATGTCACCCTCCAATTTTTTAGTCCATTTTATGTTTATATAAATATTTATGGTCTTTTTCTCTAACCATTTTCTATAATCCAAAATTATCATAAAATTCTCCAATTCCTAAATGTGGATGGGCTTTGAAAAGGTTGATTCCTTCAAATTGAAACTATTTCTTATAAATCACCATGTTACAATATTATGGATATGTATCCCAAAAATTTCATCTCATATGGAAATTTTCTGTTAAAAATTGCAATAATTTTGGGCTATTTTGAGATACTTTAAAGAATTTGAGTTTGGAATTTCATGAAAAAATTAGGAAAATTATTTTTTCAGTTGAGTCTTAATTTATGTATCAATTTTTTATAGATATCCTTGAATAATTTTTTTGTTTATGAAAATTTTGGATTCTATAATGAGCCTAATAATTCAATTATCCTTGATGGTAGAGTTTTTATCACATATTCAATTGGACTTCTTATGTGGACCATATAGACCTTGAAATGGACAAATTAGCCAGTGATTCAATTGAATAATTTATAGTAACTTGAAAAAGAAACCTTAAAAAATAATAATCACACAATTTTAATAAGTATGGGGATAGTAGTGATTTTAATAATAAATTTAATTTTATATGTATTAATTTAAACAATGCTCAAAAATTATATTAATTGTAAAAATAAAGGTATTTCTGAAAAATTATGCACTTTTACAAGGAATAAGTATAGGGAGTATATAAATAATTATTAATATGTTAAAAATATAATCCCCCAAAACATGATCTATATCACTTACTCATGTACAAGAAATGTAAAAATAAATAAAAAATAATTTTCACATACAAAAAAATAAAACATTGTTACCTAGAATCATGAGGGTATATACTAGTTCACTAATCCATAATTAATTCTAACATCAATTTTACATAAATAATGTGTAAAAAATTCATTTTTCATGTTTGAAATATTAAAATTAATTTGTAGTATCACAAAATTACATTCTCTCAAGATGATGTAGATTTATCGATGGGGTTCACTCATTCACCAACCTAAAATAAAAAATCATTATGTTTGTAAGATCTAAAATTTTTAATTCCCAATAATAATGTAAAAAATTTGATATTTATTTTTATGGGGATATTTGGGGATATGATATTTTAGAATTAAAATCTCTAAATGAGAGGAAAATAGGGGGGGAAACAATAACATGGAAATTGAATTGCACAATTTTTTAAATGAGACTTGAAGAGAAATGGAATAAAATATTTGAATGGATAAAATTGTTTCTACAAATGAAAGATAAATCGAAAAAATGGGATGATGATGAAAATATGTAATATATACAAAAATTAGATCTCCTCACAATGATTCAAGAAAACATGATGAAAATATATTTTTTCCTTTTTTTCCATTTTTCATTTCTTTTAGATGATTTACTGGGAAAAAATATCACACTCATCACTAAACCCATATTTGTTATCATCATGAAACTAATTTTAATAATTATAACTGGTTAAAAAGACATAGAAGAGTGTTCTTTTACTTTCTAATGTTACCACCCATTTTTTAAATTCTCTAGTTTTTCGGCCAATTTTTTTTCATTTTTTAACACATTTTAAAAACATTTGAAAGGAAAAACAAAAAAAATAAATCAATTCACAAATCTCACTAGATTAAAAACAATACCCCATTTTTAAATTAATTATTTTCGTCATGGAAATTATAAAACATTAAAAACCAAGAAATGAATACCCAAAATAAAATCCATTGGTTCCAAACTTAATGTTTAATATATCATCACATGAATATCCATCTATATATTGTGTGGGATACTAATTTTAGATTATAAGGTTGATATCAAAAAAATATTTTCATAGAACTAAAGGGGATTTTAAAGGAGGATCAGTATAAGGGTAGTGGGATGATATTTGGTCATTTGGAATAACATGTGGGTTTGAATATGCCTCAATCATATTAATTCAGAACAATGAATTAAATTATGCTCAATGGTACATAAAATCAAAACTCATAGTCAGGGTGAAAAAACAAACAATTTGAAAATATGAGCATATGTATCCTTCAAATGAATGTTTGAATAATTCCTCACGATATAGGGAAATTATATTTTCAAATCAATAATTGATCCTTCAAAACTTATTTGACTAGAAATTTTTTAATCCTTTTTTATGATTAAAATAAAAGATTTTTGAGATGAAAAAAGGTATTTAGACTCCTAAAATATTAAAAAAATTAAATAATTGGATGTGGTGTATTAATTATTCAATTTTAGTTTTAGTTTTTTTTTTGAAAAAATCCAAAAAATATTTGGAAAGAGATAGGGAGAGTGAGTGAGGGGAGGGTGAGAGGGAAATAGAGTTAAAGGAAAGTGGTGCCCCGGGTTTAGATTTAGTGGGTCACAGTCTCCTTCCAATGGTGGTTCTACATTAGCATTTGGAGATATTTGGGTAATCGATGAAATTCATTGTGTATGTCCACTCATTGGAATTATTTAAATAATTTCCATGAACATTGAATTTATTTTTTGAAGATGGGTCCTGGCCTTGAACAAGACCAAATGGGTAAACATTAGTGATAATAAAAAGACATTCCCAATTACAATTAAGAATACCTATGTGAAACTAAAATCAATAATTGAATATAATTACCTTTCCTCCATTATAAAATACCATTATTAGGAAGTGTTGATCATGTTTAACCATTTCATATTTTATTTATATATTTTAATAATCAAAGCATTAAATATTAAACTCCTATATTTTATTAAATAATAATTGTCATTAATTACTAGATTTTTTACAATCAAAATTTCAAATTTTCATAACCCAAAAAATTACTTATATAGGATTTTAACTAGTAAATTACATGATTTATGACAAAATATCCTAAATAGGGACATAATAATTATTTATTTATAGTTATTTTTAATAATCCTATAGTGCTTCACAAAGGAATTATTGGTACTCTTCCATTCTGGTATTAAAAATTATCTCAATCACTCATTTCACTTATCTATTTAAAAGTTTCGAAAACCCATTTATTGGGGGAGACGTGCATTTTTTGTTTTAATACAACACCCTTCATTTTAAAAATTGATTCCATTTTTTGATTATAGAAATGAGTTCCTATTATACATAAAAAATCATGTGAAGTTCCAAATCAATGAAATATACCTGTTTTGAGGAAATCACTAATAGTGTGTGCATTATCATTTCTAGCGGGTTTGGACTTGACCTTCCTAGAAACATAGTTGACTGTAAGAATAATGTTTTAGAGTTCATTATATATGGTTATGGGACCCATGAAATAAATTATACACACATAAATATATAGAATAATATTTGGGGATTTTTTGTAATTTCATTTCTTTTAGAAATTGTTCCAATGTTTTGGAAAGATAGACATGATTGAATGAAATCAAGAGAGTCCTTGAAGAGTTAGTTCATGACGAATATAGATTTTAGGAACTTTCAGTACGTCCTCTTTTTTTATAGATACCACATATGGGCATTGAATACTAGAATTCAATGATGTATAAATGTTTATCTTTGTCAACATGTGTCATAATAACCATGTTAGACATAGTTTTCTAAAGTTTATTAGCTACCAAAAAAAATACTATTTTGAATAAATTTTCAGTTTCTCTATTTCTATTTTAAAATAATTATATTAAATATACAAATAATAGGGTAATTTAAAATGGAATCATGAAATGGGGACATTGGAGTGAGATATTAGAGGCATTAAGCCATAAATTTAGGATTAACTAATTAAGAATGAGTAGTTGTAGAAAATTTACTTTAGGTGATAAACCACATTGATATATTTTTTGGGTCTATATTTGATATGAAGGTCATACTCATAGATTAATAATATCTATATTATCAGTCTCATATTAAAACACCATTTCTTGAGTAATAAAATTTTGTTGAATAATCTATAAGGTTGATGATTTTGGAACCTAAGAGATATGGATTAAAATTATCAAAGGTAAAAACCAAACCTAAAAGTTAATTTTTAGTTAATGTGTAGTGAGATTGATCTTCTTCCCATTTTTGTATGAATAATAGATACCATGAGTAATTTTAAACCATTTTGGACCAAAAAATAGATCAAAATACCCTATCAGAAGCGTCACACAAAAATACAAATTTTAAAGAAGAATATGGGGGGTCTAATTATCGGGGAAAATGTATGTAACAAAATTAGTCTAATGAATTATATCTTTTTAAAGACATATAAATGTCATATAAAATAGTTTTATAGTATCCAAGTGGGTTGGAGTGAAATCCGACTGATCTTGAAGATAAATTATCCATAGGAACCGACATGACCAATGAATGATGAAATGTCTGGAACAGATGCTGGTTTCAGAAGTTATTGGATCACCCCTATCTTAGTCTAATTTATTTTTATACCTTATATTGAACTTATGTGCCCTATAAAAATACCATTAGTAATGATTAAGTGAAAATTTTCAATGTTCAACATTTTTTATATTTGAAATAGTTTTTTAGGAATATAGAGATTCAATTCTATACAGATTCAAATGATTCCCAATTATTGGAAAAATCATACATGAATTCCTCCCCAAAATGGTAAATGAATTTAGAAAAATACTCATTATAAATATATGGAAGGATATAGGAGCGTTGAAAAGGAAAAAAGGCTTTCTTTTATATGTTTATATACTAAATGATCATGTAAATGTAGTGATTTCAGGGTTTTGAGGTGCGATGGGGGTTTAAAAGTAACTAGTGAATCCATAGAGAAATATAAAAAGTGAATTTATATAAAATATTTATTTCATTTAATCAAGGAAATTAAGTGGTTAGTGATCTTGTCATGTTTTACAATTCATGTTTTGATTATAAATACAAAAATACCATTTTTTCTATCAAGTTGTGGCTACTTCTCATTCTTCATTTTTGAACAAAACAATCTAATCCATTATAGGGACAACGTGAATCATACTAACCCATTCAATGTAGAATATTTTTTATAGAATATTTTATTGAAAAATATTGGTAATATAATCCCTAAGAAGAAAATGTATGAGTGTATTGTGTCTTATTTTATGATTCATGATTAGTTTGGATGGTACATCTAGAATGAATTGGAGCACACAAAGGGATGGGTTTGTGCCTGGTATATCATCCAGGGTTCGAATTAATGCCTTTTTTCATTTAAACGTAAAAATTATTGGACTCCTCATTTCCATTACGTTTATAATTGATAATTACATTAAAAGGGTGATTATGAAAAATAAATTCATAATTTAATTGTATATAAAATTATTAAGATCGTTATCAGCTTTTATTTATGGGTCATTTAAATTAGGAAAAACGGAAGTCCTTCTAACTTATTTTGATTTATTTTACTAAGTATAGTAAATCGTGGTTTAGTAGAGATAAGTGGTGAAATGTGATTCCAAGTAGGTATAAATATCCATTATATTTTTTTATTCTATAAATAAATGATCAACATCAACCTCTCCATTTATGGCTTGGTTAGTCACTGTGAAAATTTCAGTTACTCATCCCTTATTAGAATATAGGGAACATCATGGAACATGGATCAATCTACTATCATAAGTGTACTCAAAATCATGGATAGAGAATATTTAGTGATCCTATGATGGATATTATCTTTTATAAAAAATTGAACATGATTTTTTTTTCACCAAATTCCATGGATAATATGCCCGCATAGAAAAAAAAATTAGTTCTAGTTTTCAAATGGATGAGTCTTCCAAGAATTAGGGCAGACCGAGAAGAATATATCTCACATAACGTGAAAAAATATATAAATAAATTGTGAATAAATTATCATTGAACCAATTCAGGACTTATTCCCTCTATATAGGTTGAGATTCGATTAAATAACTGGACCATGACACTTTTGGGGTGCAAGGGACCTATAACATGATTACTGATGTTGAATTTGGGAAAGACATTTATTGAGGATCTAAGGAATATGAGTGAATAATAAATTTTTTAATTCAATATTTGTAATGGAATTGAAAGGTCCATATATATGTTCAATTTATGAGAATAGACTATAGGGTTAATATATTTTCAATGGTCACAAATTGTCTCTTATGTGTTCTCAATTTCATAAAAAACTTTTTATATACACAAACTTTTTTGAAGGAGTCCAAGAGGGTAATATTGAATTCAACATGTATAGAAATGTAATAAATTTACAAATTAGGTTCAAATGGATTCTTATGAATAATGAAATATTGTTGAAAGAAAATTCGGTTCATTAATTGGATGCGAGGAGGTAAGGGAGTGGTTACAAGTAATTTATATTTCATTTTTTCCAACTCAACTTCTACATTGGATTTAATGGGTTAAAATTTGTTTTTTAATATTTTTTAGGCTATAATTGGTGAATGAGGCAAGATTTTCCACATCAACATCCCATGGTTTCTTAGAATAATAGGCATGTACTAAAAAAAATATTTCCTTGATATGGGTTCATTGGAAATTGATTGTTTTTCGTTTCTAATTGGGAAGGCGCAATAGGATTTTGGGAACCGGTAGGAGGAAGATTTGTCCTTTGATGTTTAGGAACAAAATGATTGGGTAGTTAGATGTAAATAAAAATATGAACATATTCATCTTTTGAAATTTTATGGTAGTAATTGATGGGTGATCTTACTATGATTCACTCTTTCATTTTCACCCTTACACCACTGTGCTAAACTAGTTTGGTATTGAAAATTATCAAAATAATAACAAATTTAATTTCATGTTTGATTGAATTATTTAGTATTAACTAATTTTTAAAAGGTAAATTATACTTGTTTTTATAATGTCATTGATTATGGAGGGGATTTTGAGGGCCCCTGATGATGTCAAAGAAAAATGGGACAAACTACACATGATCTATGCACAACAATGGACTCAACCACATATATCTACTAAAACGTGAATCCAAATTGTATGAAATTTTGTGGTATGGTCAGAAAGGTAATGTGATACATTTCCAATTGAGAAACCAAATCCCCATTTGGCCTCTACTATTCCAATAAAAGCTGATCTGTCCAAAAAAATAAATCTGTAAAAACTCAAAAGAGGTGTTCTATATTATTTAAATATCTCAAGCTGTATTTGTCCAAATGGTGAAAAAAATTCAAGGGGATATTAAATAGGTGGGTATTAAACTTTTAATTTTCTCCAAAGTGCGGTAAGATTGTCTTGTGGCCGAATATAATGGGACAATTTGTTTCTTGAAATCAGGGTTCACAAAACCACCTACCATATTGTTTATAAAAGAGAACCTTGGGCTCCCCATTTTGTAGTTGAAACCAGAAGTGATGCTATGCCATTTTGAAGTCATAGAGGATTCGTATCCTCCTACTTGATGTTATGGAGGCCCTTATCCTCATAGGGGGATTAATAATGTTGGAGTTCCACCTAAGCTTCCTTTTCTAGCTGATGTCAAGCTAAACGATGCACATTCTTTGTGAAGGAGATAAAAATATGTCAATGGAGTTATGATTATTATTTTAGCTATTGGATAGGATTAATTTGGGTGTGAAAACATTTTTTCCATTTATCGTACATAATTCTATAATTTAATTCTTGTTATGAGGCATGTGATTTAGATATTCTTAATTTCTAACCGATCAGTGTCTGCTTTTGGGTGCGTGACTTTTGTTGCTCTGAATTAGCATCACAAGAATCCTTTTCATACAAAACATCTTGAGATTTCATTCTACTTTTGATAATCTTTTACCAAAAATAACTTCTGGACCATGAAAATAAGATTTTCACATCATGGTTTTATTCTTTATGCAAATGAAATAAATGCATAGGAATTAATCGGGATTCCAATTAATTTCAACCAAGGAATTACTCAAAACCAAAATCAATATCAATGAAAAATGAACTTGGAATGTGTGTAGTAAAATAAAAATGAACCCTTTTTTCTCATATTTTTCAAAATCAATTTGGTTTCTTGACTTTTAAGCTTTCAATTATGTCATTTCATCCTAAAACTATTTCTATAACCTCCCATTTTTAGTAATTCTTATTAAAAATGCACACTCTAAACCTACCAATGCTTATTGAGAGATGGCCTAGGGTCTTCCCAAGACTATAAACCGACCTTAAAATCATAATCAATTTTTTATTTCACGACAGCACGTTCATATTTTGGCACCATTTCTAGGGAGCGAATCTAAAATAAATTGAAAATAAAAAAGAAATGATTTATAAAATAACAATGGAAATAAAATAAGATAGAAAAAATAATAAAAGAAAAATAAAATAAAAATAAAATGACTGAAAATATTGAGAATGAATTTAAAAGAATATATGAATATAAAAGCTGAAATAAAATTGTATAACTTGGATGAAAACAATAGAACTCTAAAATAACTAACCTCACGTGATGTCGATATCCAACCCACATACATTCAATTAAAAGTTAAGGCACCCAATTTGGAACTAAAATCTAGTTTAATTCATTTATTACCATGATTCCATGGACATACTGGAGAGGAACCACATAAGAATTTAAAATAATTTCACATTGTTTGATCATCATTAAAACCCAATAATGTGGATGAGTAATAAGTCAATCTTAGATCCTTCCACTTTTCATCAGATGATACCACAAAAGACTATCTTTATTATGTTAATTCCCCAATATGTAGTTGGGTGGACATGAAATTACTTTTTCTTGGAAATATTTCCCATCTTCCCAAAAAGAAATAATATAGAATGAAATTTGTGGTATAAGAAAATCTCAAGGGGAAACACCTCATGGATATTGGGAATGATTTAAAAGATTATGTTCAAGTTTTACACACCACCAAATAAGCGATAAACCTTTAATATATTAATTTTATGAATGTTTAATTCTAATTTACCATAACATGATTGTTGCTTCTGCAGGTGGTGCACTAGTAGATAAGACCATAATTTCTACAAGAACCCTGATTGAGAAGATGGCAAAAAACACACAAAAAATCGGTATAAGGTCTAGTGTAACCATTCGAGGTGTCCATGACATGAAAAGAACTGAATTTGTGAAAAAGGTAGACACAATGTTTAAAGAGGTATGTACCCTTATATGAAAAGTCTCTCTCTCCCAAGGGAAATCTAAATATATTCCTCCCATACATTTTAGAATCTTCTCTTCTGACACCCATTATTTTGACCAATGCCACAGATTGAGAGAAACTTTAGGGATTTGTGAGGAAATCTTCCCAGGACACCCCTATAACCAACCATTTAGGCAAGAACCATACTATCCATCCAACTCTGAGTGGAAAGAAAACCATGATTATAGGTAAGGGGTTATTCAAACCAGCCTCATCAACCATGGAACCAACAATGGCAGAGTAGTCATCTACCATCACTACCCTTAGATCCTCAACCACACCAAAGGCCTTTCCAACCACCCCTACCAAACTCAAGCCTATCCTAGAAGATATTATGAATCAAATGGATACCAGCAATTTTGAATTCCAAAAAACCACCCAAGCTTCCATACCAAACCTAAAAACCCAATTAGTATAACCACCTAACTCGGTGGGGGGAAATTCAATGTCATGGGTTGGGTAAACTACCCTCTGAACTAGTAGTTAACCATATGGATAAGGGAAATGTTATCATCATCACCCTTATGAGTGGGAAACAATATAAAACCCAAATGTACCCTCCATTAGATTTATCCACTCTAGAGTAAAACGCTATCCCAACAGCTAAAAATGGTCCAAGAGAAGAAAATCCTTATCGTGATAGAATACCATCCAATTTAAATAGTTTATATATTGAATAGTCAAATAGCCTTCCCATTCCTCATCTATTTTCCCAAAGGACCACCCACCCTAGAAAACCAAAGGAAACTGTTCTTGATAAGGAAATATTGTAAACTTTCAAAAAATATCAGGTTAACATTCCTTTGATTTATTTCACCAAGAAAATTCCAATATACGCCATGTTTCGAAAGAAGATGTGTACATAATGAAGAATACTTTGAGGTGATGAGAAGGTAATCGTAGGGAGGAATGTCTCTACGTTGATAGAACTATAACTACCTACCAAATTCAATGATCCTAGAACTTTCTCGATTCCATGCACCATAGGGGAGTATTCATTTTCAAATACTACACTTGATTTAGGTGCTTCTATAAATGTGATACCTCACTCCATTTAATATTATTTATAGGTTAGATAATTGAATCCAACCAGGATATTAGTTTAGAAAATAATCCGAGTATAGCACACCCTTATGGTGTGTTAGAGGATGTTATTGTGGGGTTCAAAATTTTATTTTTCCTACTAATCTTTACGTGCTTAATATGTAAGATGATAGGATAAATGGACATTCACCAATTATATAGGGAAGAATGTACAGACCCAAAGCATGACGTATATAGACATTAACTTACTTTTATGGAATACCTAATACATGACAAAAATATATTCCCAAAGACCGTATTAGTTTAGTGTCTTTAGAAACTCAGAAAATAATTTTCTTATCACAGTGAAAGATCATAAAAATCTCCCATAACGATCACCCCTTTTAGTTTTCTTACCTAAAACCTTTCTCTATATCCTGGGGAAAAGAAAATATAAAAGGGTGAGCTCAAATTCTCGGTAAGGGTAAACATGAAGAACATAAAACAATCCCTAAACATTTGAACGTAAGAACATGAACATAAAACATCAAAATCATGAGTAATGACAAAAATTGTGGAAGTTCATAAGGCATAGATAATAATAGAACATTAACAATGATAAAATAGCATGGGAATAAAACATTTAATTGTGGAAACCATTAAGCACATGATATTATTTCCATAGTATCCAAGGAATTACTGCCAAGACCATCATAGTGGACAAAGTCCATTACTGAATGGGGTTTACTTGTCATTCCAGCCTTATATTACTCAATTATATTCACTTGTTATTCCAACAATGTATATCTCAAGAAATATAAATCTTTACCCAATGCATTGGAGGGAGATATAGGTCACACTTATCTCATAATGAAATTGTCACGAACTGAATCTGGTCGCCATCAAACCAGCACCAAACCCGGCTCATGGCAAGACCCTAAGGGCATTCCCCATCCCCACGGGCTGGCACAAGTGCCCGGGTATCATAAAAATTCATTTGGGAACGATTTACCCGAGTTTGGGTTCATAAGATAACCAAAAACAAACAACAAACCAAATCTGAAAAATTATGCCAAAAAAGAATTAATAAAAATTCAGAACATAGTATATGAGTTTAAACAAGACACAAGAGGTCCAAAGGTACATAAAAGTAGCAGAAAACAGCCCATGAGACTCCACACGACAAGGGGTCATCACCCACAAGTCGTCTCCACAACAGCGCACCATCGAGAGAAACTAGCAACCCGAACCGCCATCGCCCAAGGCTTTTTCATTGCCTGTGTCAAACATGATCAAGTCTACTTACACCCAAAGGTGTAAGTAGGGTGTGAGACTAAGCCCAATAGGATATCATCCAAGGATTTCAAGTGATAGGCATTGTAAAATAAAAGGCTTGCAAGAGTTATAAATAGATAATAGTGGCATTTATTTCTAAAAGTGAAACTTTTAAAAGAAAATAACATTCAATGGGGATAACTATAAAGAATCAGTGAAATTGAATAAAACATTCATGCTTCTGGTTTTCACATCCCAAAATACCATAAAGAAAGTTTAAATGCCAAAAAGGCCACGAGCACCAAGCATAGGAACCCCCCTAGGTACTAGTTTGTTGTGAGCCCCAAGTACTTCGTACCTCGGTGAAAGTAACCATAACGAAATTCGTTCTCCTGCACGAGACACTAGTAGGGAGAATGCCCATAAACTAGTGGTATCCAATCATCTCCATTATAGTTTTGTTAGTGTTATCCATGTCAGACTTGCTAAGTGAACCATGGTCAAAACCCCTCCCTTCACTAGCGTACTAGTACACGTTAGCCCACCTAGACACCCAGGTTTCCCGTATTGTGCTCAAGTAGTCACCACATGCTACCAAAATCAATATTCACATATAAATATCAGTTCTGGTCACACACATTCAAAACAATATCTACTCCTTCTTCTCACCTTTTTCATAACTCAATAAACCATTTATAATTTCCATAAAACAATTTCAAGAAAATTAATCAAATGTTGCACATTAAATTCATCTAAAATCCCATATTTAAAACCAAATTGAGACCAATATTATACCAAAACATAAATTTCAGCATCAAAACATTTTTATAAATCAAATCCCTGAATTATAAAACAACACCCAGAGGCACAATATGGGTTACACATGTAAAACACCCATTTTCACACAAGATTGGCACTTAAAAATCTACCACTTTTAAAATGCTACCCAAATCAATTTTTGAAATACAAATACTGAATTATGAACATAATAGAAACCTAAATACAGCAAGCCAACTAATTATACAATACCTACATATGAAATCACCTACCAAAAGAGTCAAAACCCCCAAATCCTTGTGCGTCACTTCAACCGCACCTCCGCCGCACCACAAAAAAGTAAGATTGAACCTAAAACCAGAGGATTGGACCAAGAAACAAAACACTAAAACCCTAGGTACGAAACCCCATCTTCTAGAAATTTGGGGATTCAATAAAAAAGGATGAAACCCTAAGAAGAAGCGAGGAATAAGGAAGAGAAACAACTTACTTGAGAAATATGGACGTTTTTTGGAGCTTTGGATGTTCGGCCCTAAATCACGATAAATATTAGCTCCAAAGAGGCGAAAACGAAGATGGGGGTGTGTCTGGGTTCGATGGGAATGTGTGAGAGGTGTAATCACCGAAAAAGGATAAAAAATAAATATTTTATGAAATAATTACAAAACAATTTTAAAACTGGAAATGGGCTTTCGGGTTGGATCAATACCTAATTTTATCACCCAAATCCATGATTCTATTGAATTTTTAAGGGGCCCAAAATTATTTTGTGGTTTTAATATTTAAATGAAGGTCATTTTGGAAGTTTAATGGTTTAAAAATGTTGAAAAACGAAGGAGTTATTAAAGATACAAAATATAATTTCAAAACTGGAAATGGGCTCTTAGGTTGGCCCAAATTTTGGAAACCCACTATTTCCTTTAAAAATGAATGAAAAACCACCAAAACAAATCAAGGATGTAAATTAAATGAAAACTACCTCTAAATATTTCATGTATGTGACAATTCTCCCCCCCCATGGAGGACTTTCCGCCCCAAAAAGTCAGCATGAGGCTTGATTGGAAAACAAGAACGGGTACTCTTCCTCGACCCACGACTTTCGCTCCCATGTCTCATGTGTATCATTTCCATGCTGCCATTGAACCCGGACTAATGAAATAGACTTCCCTTGAAGTATCTTCTCTTGGGATTCCACTATTTTCACTGGCCTCTCAACAATAGACAAGTCATGCTCTATCTCCAGTTCTTCCCAACTCAACACATGGGACGAATCCGGGTAGTATTTCTTCAATTGAGAAACATGGAAGACATCATGGATGGACGTCAACTGAGAAGGTAAGGCCAACCTGTATGCCACATTTCCAATACGTTCGATGATCTCAAATGGCCCGACGTACCGCGGAGTTAGCTTACCTTGCTTCCCCAATCGACGATGGCCTAAACGAGGGGCCAACTTCAAGAATACTCTGTCACCCACAGAAAACTCTAGGTCTCGACGCCTTCGGTCAGCATATGATTTATGACGACTCTGAGCTGTCAATAAACGTTTCCGGATTAATTTTACCTTCTCAGATGTCTCCTGCACCATACTCGGCCCCATTAGTGAGGTCTCACCTACCTCAGCCCAACAGAGGGGGGACTGACAAGGCCGACCATAGAGCTCCTCAAAAGGAGCCATTCGAATCAAGGATTGGTAACTGTTATTATAAGAAAACTCAACCAATCCCAAATGGGTATCCCAAGAACCTCCAAAGTATAGGACACATGCCTGAAGCATGTCCTCCAAAATCTGATTCGCCCGCTCTGTCTGACCATCCGTCTGCGGATGGTATGCTGTGCTCATCTTAATCTGGGACCCCAAGGCCTTCTGAAGGCCTTCCCAGAATCGAGATGTGAAACGAGGGTCTCTATCTGAGACAACTGCTGATGGCACACCATGGAGTCTCACCACCTCCTGAAGATACAAACGGCCCAACTCATCCACTTTATATGTATCTCTGATCGGAATGAAGTGGGCTGATTTGGTTAGACGATCAATCACCACCCAAATGGCATTCTTAGCTCGAGGTGTATGTGGTAATCCAACAATGAAGTCCATGGCAACCTCGTCCCACTTCCAGGTAGGAATGGGTAGTGGTTGGAGAAAACCGGAGGGCCTTTGGTGCTCTACTTTCACCTGCTGGCATGTGTAGCATCTCGACACAATGTCCGCTATGTCCCGTCTCATACCAGGCCACCAAAACTGCCGACGGTCATCATAATACATCTTAGTGGCACCCGGATGGACAGCCCACTGAGACTGGTGGCTATCCTGCATCACCACCTTCTGTAGTGATAATTTAACTACCGAACGACCCATGAAGCACAAGATCCCCTCGGGAGACGACGACCAATCAGAGGATGTCTCCCCACCATGAAGAAACTGCTTCGATCGCTGACAAAGCTCATCACTACGTTCTTCCTGCTGAATCAACTCCAACAGAGAAAGAGTCAACTGGATGCTCGCCAAGAATGCCCCTCCACTATGTTCCTTGGTCTCCACATGCATCTGAGAAAAGATCCCCATCAATGTCCACTCATCACTGGACTTCCTCAAATCCTGCACTGGAACCCTTCTGCTGAAGGCGTCGACCACTACATTACCCTTACTTGGGGTATAGACAATGTCAAAATCAAACCCCTGCATGTACTCGATCCAGCGACGCTGCCTCATGTTGAGGTCCTTTTGTGAGAAGATATAAGCCAAGGTTTTGTGATCAGAATAGACCACAAACTTCTCCCCAAAGAGGTAGTGACGCCACGTTTTCAAAGCATGCATCACTGTTGCCAACTCCAAGTCATGTGTTGGGTAGTTCTTTTCGTGTGGCCGGAGTTGGCGAGAGCCATACGCCACCACGTGATCATCCTACATAAGCACGCACCCAAGACCCATACATGAGGCATCACAATAAACCACATATCCCTTTCCAGCCTCTGGTAAATTCAGAACGGGGGCAGTAGTCAATCGTCACTTCCGCTCCTCGAATGATGCCTGACATTCTAGACCCCATACAAACTTCACCCCTTTCCGGGTGAGGGTAGTCATCGGTGAAGCAAGCCGAGAGAAATCCCGAACGAATCGCCTATAATAACTAGCCAGGCCAAGGAAAATCCAAATCTCCAACACATTCTTCGGATGCTCCCATGACATAACCGCACTAATCTTATCAGGGTCCACTAAAACTCCATTCTCTGAGATCACATGCCCGAGAAATCTCACCTCCCTGATCCAGAAACTGCACTTTGACTACTTTGCATAGAGGCGGTGATCCCGTAATGTACCTAAAACGACCCTCAAGTGAGGTTCGTGTTCCTCCTCAGAGCTAGAGTATACTAGAATGTCGTCCACGAACACCACAACAAAGGAATCAAGATATTGATGGAAAACCCTATTCATAAGTGCCATAAAGACTGCTGGAGCATTTGTCAATCCAAAGGGCATGACCAAATACTCAAAGTGGTCGTACCTGCTTCGGAAGGCTGTCTTTCGGATATCTGACTCCTTCACCCTAAGTTGATGATACCCTGAACGCAGGTCTATCTTTTAGAACCACTTTTCCCCCTTCAACTGATCAAACAAATTATCTATTCTGGGTAAAGGTTACTTGTTTTTAATTGTTACCTTATTCAGCTTCCGATAGTCAATACACAACCAGAGGGATCCATCAGCCTTTTTTGCAAACAACACAGGAGCGGCCCAAGGAGAGATGCTCGGGTGAATGAATCCTTTGGATTCTAAGTTGTCCAGCTGTATCATTAATTCCCTAAACTCGTTGGGGGCCATGCGATAAGAGGGAAGAGATATCGACTGTGTTCCCAGCGCCAGATCAATTGAAAACTCCACATCCCGTTCTGGGGGCAAGCCTGAAAAATCATCTGAGAATACCTCCGGAAACTCATTTACTACATGAGGTAGTGAACCTTCAGGGGAAAGACCATCCTATAGCATAAGAGAAGATAACTGGAAGATTACACTTCCTAACTCTGGGAGTGGAGGCCCTGCGTGACCTGACCGAGGATCCCATTCTCCATGAAAAACCTGACGACTCCCATCAGGTGCCGTGAAACTCACACACCATCTATAGCAATCGATGTGTGCCTGGAAGTGTACTATCCAATCCATCCCGTGTATGACATCAAAAAGGTTCATATCTAAGACCAAGAGGTCCCACTCCATCTCAACCCCTGACATAGAAAGCGCACATGATGGGAACCTGAGACCCTGGTCCTTCTTCTTTCCCAGTGGGGTCACCAACTCCATTGCAAATGACATCAAATCAGTTGGTAGATTCAGAATGTCCACAAAATGGGCAGAAATGAATGAAACAGAGGCACCAGTATCAAAAAGAGCAGTAGCTATAGAAGATGAAATCAAAACGGTACCTCGAACAGTCCACGGTCCCGCCTCTGATCCTGGTGGTGCATGATCCACCACATGGAGATGTCCCGTCTCTGGCTGAAGACGACCGCTAGTCTGTGGCTGTGCCCTGAACTGGCTCTGCCCAGAAGATGACCCAGCCCTACCACCATGGCTGCCAAATCGAGATCCCCCAGTCCTCTACGGCTCAGACTGTGTTGGCACTCCTTTGGGAGCCATGGATCCTGCCCCACTTTGAAGTGGACGCGCTATCCCACAAAAGCGTTGCACATGTCCCATACCTCCACACTGGAAACAGGTCTTCGGAGGATGAGGGAATTCTGGATGGATGTGCCCGGGCTTCCCACACTAGTGGCACACGACCGATCTCGCATCATAAGCCGCTGATGAAAACTGCCTAGAAGAGTTCCCTGAACTGCCTCCTCCTTTCTTCACATGATCCTCTCGCTTCCTTTTCTTCTCTGAGGAGATTCCACTTCCCACTACTGATACAGAACCATAGAAACCAGCCCTGCCTTTTTTATCAATCTCCACCATGCACGCCCGATCAACGACCTCAGCATAGGTCCTCAGCTTAAACAAGAACACCTGGGAGTATATCTCTGGTATCAAGCCTTTCTCAAACCTCTGGGCCTTCGGTTGCTCATTAGAGACAATTTCAGGAGCATACCGAACCAACTCAGCGAAACGGTTGGCATACACCATCATAGATAGATTTCCCTGAACAAGTTCCATGAACTCTCTAGACCTGGCATAAGCCAACACCTCAGGAAAGTACTGTTCATTGAAGACAGCCTTGAAATCTCCCCAGCGCATCTGCTCATTCTTCCCAGCCTGAAGCAATGACTCCCACCATTTATGGCTGGGACCCTCCAACAGAAAGGAGGCACACTTCACCCTGATCTCCTCGGGTGTTTCCAGGACCTCAAACATATGCTCGATCTTCTCGAGCCATTCCTCTGCTTCTTGGGGTTCTGAGCTGCCTCGGAAGGTCGGAGGCTTATTATTCCGGAACTCCTGGGCCTTTTCCTTTCTAGGACCATTCTCATCCTCTCTAATAGGAGCTGGAACTGGAGCTGGTCCATATCTTAGAGCCTGGACAGCCCGGACCATGGCCTCGACTAGCTTCTGATCAATTGGTGTGGGAGAACTCTCTCCAGCTTCCTCCCGTGGGTGCGTGAGAGCTTTCCGGGGAGGCATGTTGCTACAAAATGTAACAGTCACAAAATAATAATCAATACCACAATTCTGAAAATTTTAATCAAATACCTCAAATATAGATAATCAAAACACATTTTATTAATAAAATAAACAACTACAACACATCCGCATGATGTCCACATGTGGTCTGCAGCCCACACGTCTCACCTGGAAGTGAAGTCAATCATTAAATTCCAACATCCCCTGGTGACTCAGGGTATGCCATGACAGGTGTGGGCTAGACACCCTACTCACAACCAATACCCCGAGCCCCGACAGTCCTAGCTCCTGTCTATCCTGACTCATCCCAAAATAACAATATAACCCCAAAACATTAACCTCCTTTGATACCATTTTGTCACGAACCGAATCTGGTCTCCATAAAACCAGCAACAACCCCGACTCATGGCAAGTCCCGAAGGGCGTTCCCCATCCCCACGGGCTGGAACAAGTGCCCAGGTATCATAAAAATTCATTTGGGAATGATTTAACCATGTTTGGGTTCATAAGATAACAAAAAACAAACAACAAACCAAATCTGAAAAATTATGCCAAAAAAGAATTAATAAAAATTCAGAACTTAGTATATGAGTTTCAACAAGACACAAGAGGTCCAAAGGTACATAAAGGTAGCAGAAAACAGCCCATGAGACTCCACACGACAAGGGGTCATCACCCATAAGCCGTCTCCACAACACCGCACCATCGAGAGAAACTAGCAACCCGAACCGCCATCGCCCAAGGCTTTTCCTTTGCCTGTGTCAAACATGATCAAGTCTACATACACCCAAAGGTGTAAGTAGGGTGTGAGACTAAGCCCAATAGGATATCATCCAAGGATTTCAAGTGATAGGCATTGTAAAATAAAAGGCTTGCAAGAGTTATAAATAGATAATAGTGGCATTTATTTCTAAAAGTGAAACTATTAAAAGAAAATAACTTTCAATGGGGATAACTATAAAGAATCAGTGAAATTGAATAAAACATTCAAGCTGCTGGTTTTCACATCCCAAAATACCATAAATAAAGTTTAAATGCCAAAAAGGCCACGGGCACCAAGCGTAGGGACCCCCCTAGGTACTAGTTTGTTGTGAGACCCAAGTACCTCGTACCTCGGTGAATGTAACCATAACGAAATTTGTTCTCCAGCACGAGACACTAGTAGGGAGCATACCCATAACCTAGTGTTCTCCAATCATCTCCATTATAGTTTTGTTAGTGTTATCCATGTCAGACTTGCTAAGTGAACCATGGTCAAAACCCCTCCGTTCACTTGCGTACTAGTACACGTTAGCCCACCTAGACACCCAGGTTTCCCGTATTGTGCTCAAGTAGACACCACATGCTACCAAAATCAATATTCACATATAAATATCAGTTCTGGTCACACACATTCAAAACAATATCTACACCTTCTTCTCACCATTTTTCATAACTCAATAAACCATTTATAATTTCCATAAAACAATTTCATGAAAATTAATCAAATGTTGCACATTAAATTCATCTAAAATCTCATATTTAAAACCAAATGGAGACCAATATTATACCAAAACATAAATTTCAGCATCATAACATTTTTATAAATCCAATCCCTGAATTATAAAAAAACACAAAGAGGCACAATATGGGTCACACATGTAAAACACCCATTTTCACACAAGATTGGCACTTAAAAATCTACGACTTTTAAAATGCTACCCAAATAAATTTTTGAAATCAAAATACTGAATTATGAACATAATGGAAACCTAAATACAGAAAGACAACTCATTATACAATACCTACATATGAAATCACCTACCAAAAGAGTCAAAACCCCCAAATCCTTGTGCGTCACTTCAACCGCACCTCCGCCGCACCACAAAGGAGTAAGATTGAACCTAAAACCAGACGATTGGACCAAGAAACTCAAAACTATAACCCTAGGTACAAAACCCCATCTTATGGACATTTTGGGATTCAATAAAAATGGAAGAAACCATAAGAAGAAGGGAGGAATAAGGAAGAGAAACAACTTATTTGAGAAATCTGGACGTTTTTTGGAGCTTCAGAAGATCGGCCCTAAATCGCGATCAATATGAGCTCCAAAGAGTCGAAAACGAATATGGGGGTGTGGCGGGGTTCGATGGGAATGTGTGAGAGGTGGAATCACCGAAAAAGGATAAAAAATAAATATTTTATGAAAGCATTACAAAACAATTTTAAAACTGGAGATGGGCTTTCGGGTTGGCTCAATACCTAATTTTATCACCCAAATCCATGATTCTAATGAATTTTTAAGGGGCCAAAAATTATTTTGTGGTTTTAGTATTTAAATTAAGGTCATTTTTGAAGTTTAATGGTTGAAAAATGTTGAAAAACTAAGGATTTATTAAAGAAACAAAATATAATTTCAAAACTGGAAATGGGCTCTTAGGTTGGCCCAAATTTTGGAAACCCACTATTTCCTTTAAAAATGCATGAAAAACCACCAAAACAAATCAAGGATGTAAATTAAATGAAAAATACCTCTAAATATTTCATGTATGTGACAGAAATCATTCTTTTTTGTGCCACAAAATAAACATATATAATTTTTTATAACCTAATGAATAATATGGGTTTTATAAACACCATCCCATCATAACATAATCCATATAAAATAAATGGATATAATTTCATCATAAGAAAAATTAATCCATGTAAATAATGGAGAGATTATATTTGAAATATAAACATATCAAATAATTTCATCTTATATGGAAAATGGTTTTTATAAAACACTTGAAATGAATTCTTGAGGAAAATATCATTTCTTCTTCAAAATCATTTTATTTTCACAAAATGTAATACTATATTAATATAAGAGGATTTTGTTAAAAATAATCAAGAAATATTTTAGAGTAATATTAATTAAAATAAGGCATTATTAAACTGTAAAAATCTGTTCATGTCATATAAGTTAAAAAAATATTCTCCATGTACTTTTAACGTAAAAGTGAAAAAGTAACATGTATGGTAAACAAAAGAATGAGTACTTACATTACACAAAGTAAAAGTAAAAGAGGGGTAAACTTGTCTTTAAACATACATGGAATAAAATTATACACTTTATGAAAAACATTTTATGGACATGGATGAAAAATATAACCCCAGTAAATACTTACATATAATAATATCGGACAAAAATGAGATTGCAAAATTAGCCTTTACCTTTGAGGCAATTTCATCCATACATGTCCAAAACTCTTGTATAGTGGGTTTAAACAAATTATTAACCTATACCAGAACCATAATAATATTTATGATATCATATATGTTTCACTTATGACTTTTTATTACCTGTTCTTTTGTAAATTCCTTGTTAAATCAGCGTTTTGGGTAAAATATTTTCATTTATCATATGTGTTTCGACTCGTTGTTCTTGATATTATTACTTATATCCTGATTTACATAATTCCAAAATGTAAAAAATGATTTATATATAATATATATTCAGCATAGAAATATATATTATAGATCAATAAATGGAATGAAATACACCATTCATGTACGTACGTATGAACGCTATTTTCATTTCTTTATTTATTTGAACATAATTAAGTAAATGAAACAGATGTGTAGATAAATCTAGTATCTTTTTTATGAAATATATTTCATTATTATTTATTATATATACATTATAATCTTTTTTTAATGGTTAATCATGGAAAATGAATCTCATCGCGTTCGTGGAGACGGTAGTCCGTACGTACGCATGAGCGACAATATCAGTTTCTTGATATTAAAATTCCATATAATTGGATATTATATCATATATAAAGAATCATCAAAATTTTATATTTATTATTTATATAATTTATACTCATTATTATACCCATCCAAATGATGAAATGTTTGAATTACAAACTACACTACTACGTGGAGACGGTATGTCGTACGTATGCACATGTGGTTACTTTTTCATTCATAGGATGGATAAAATAACTAACATGGTTGTAAAATTTTAATAATAACATCAATGTATAATGAATATATGAGGTTGTTTATTTTATAATGGAAACAAAAAATAAGTAGGAAGTGTATGAAGAAAGGAACTTGAAATATGTGGTGATATATTTACCTATTTTTCAGTTTCTTCCTTTTGATTTGATCAAAATGGCTCCATAGGATGACTTTTTGACTAAAGGAAGGACTCTAGGATGAAAGGAGGATAGTTGATAGGGTATTTGGGCAGGGGGTGGTAGATCCAAATGGCATTGGAGGTGTTAATTAGGGAGAAGGGGGAGTGCCCTTTTATAAAAGGGGTGAGGGGAACCTTAGGAAAAACATAAAATATTATTTTATAAAGAATTAATATTTGGTTTATAATGGATCAAAAGTGACTTATTTAGAGTATAGGGTGGGAATGGGTCAAAATAATCTACAACAATAGGATTTCAACTAGTTTAGGTTACCATTTTAACCTTATCATTTAGATTTAACTATAAGTTATATAATTTAACTTTTACCTTGTCTTCTTGTATTCTAACACTATATGGTTAATAAACGTACTATAAACTGTCAATCTACCCCAAATTGGTTAATTAATTTAATATATATTATTATATATGTCCTTTTTCTGATCCTTTTATTTTTAAAACCATTATATCAATTAATAATATAATATTTGTCTTAGAAACTCTTTTATGTCAATTTTGACACTATTTGGTATTTGTTTTTTTTTTCTAAATTCATAACAACATTATTAGTTCGAACCAAATTCATCAAACCAACCCCAATATGTTATATTAACATATAAAATTAGTTTAATTAAAAAAAATCTCAAATTATATTAATTTGGGTATTTATAATATCAATTATGTTAATATTTCATTAATAAGGCAATTACTGCATCATAATTGTGTCATTAGTAAAAAAATGATTTAATGTTTAAATAATATAAATAAAATACCATTAGGTTGGAAATATAATTATATTTCTAATTAATATTTATATTATAATTTATCTATTTTATAACCCAGTATTAAAAATGTTTTAGTTATTAAAAATTGATTTTAACTATTTTAACTCCTCTTTAAATAAAAAAATAATAAATGTCCTAATCTAATCCAAGAGGACCTAATGGGTCATATTTTATTTCTATGGTTTTTTTGTCTAATTACAATAATTCAATAGAATTGGGGCATGTGTTACGGTATTAATAATATCATTTTACCTTTTATTACCATATTTACTTTTAACCATGTTAAATAAAAGAAAAAAGTTGTTATTCACCAAAAATTATTTTCATCTCATTAAACCACATTTTACTTATGAATATCAACCGTGTCTCTTGGATTTTTGAAATTCAACTCACACAAGTGCTAAAATTATGTTTTATGTAAATTTTCAAATGCTTCTAGGAGGTGGGTAAAAGACGGTAAAATGTTTAGGAAAATTTTTTTATATCTAAAATTATTATAAAATTTCACTAATGAATTACATTGAACTTATATAGGTATTATGTAAATATTTTGACCTAAAATAAATTTAATTAAAATAAATGATTATTTAAATAAAAATTCAGTTTTAACCAATAACTTAGTGTTTTCATTATTCATCAAAAATTGAATGTTTTCTGAAAAATACCAAAAAAACACCATTGGCTAATTTCGATATTCCAAATCCAAAAATGAAGTCCATTTTGATAGATAAAATTAATGAATTTTTAAGAAGTGGGTATTAATATTCCTAATGGCTATTTTATATAATATGTTAATTACATGTCATTGTTTAGTGAAACTCGGTTTTGCGTACAACACAGGTTATCAAGGAAGGTTGCTCTTGCGTGTAACACAAACCAAGAATAGTTTTTCATATACTACAAGGTAATATGGTTTTGTGTGTAGCGCAATATAATCTTGGTGTAGCGTACAACACAAGACATCAATGAAATTAAAAATAATATTTCTCATAAAATCTCAGGGTGTTACATTCTACCCCCTTAAAATGAATTTCGCCCTCGAAATTCATCAGGGTTATAAATGGTTTACTATTTGAAAGTTTCATTCATAGAAACCCACATCATAAAAAGGAATACTAAATCATAATTTTAAAAAATAATGTATGAAATGTAATGGTTACCCAAATTAACTCGTCACTGGGTTTCCACATAGAAGAACATTGGTGAAAATGTGTATATGGAAGATTAATATGACCATCAAGTTCTGATGGAGAGTTATAGAGAACATGGATATGAAAAATCCAACAATCACAAAGCAATAAATTTGTGATGATATAAGGTTCCATCTAGGAAAACGTTTTTGGATTTCAAGATCATTTCCATAAAGTTGAAAAATTTTGAATTAGAAGAAAAACATAATTTATTTTGTTATAATCTCACCATTGATCATTCCTTGAACAATTTCTACATCATCTCTTAAATAAATGAAGTTGAATTTGTCATTCGTGAAGTGTTATCAGATCATGCGATAAAATGATAGGTCACTCCATCTGTCTCAACCAAAAGGATACCAAAAGTTATTAAATATACATAAGTCCATCAATGGTGAGATTAATCATATATGGTTCCTAAAATGGACTTATACTCCATATATCATACCACTTAATAAAATAAAACAAATTTCTACTAACCAGGGACTTCCTGTAGGCCAGTGGTTGGTTATAAACGCCTGTCGCACTTCGGTTGTGGGTTTGATTCTAGCAACCCAGTCCGACGTAATGGGTTTTCGTCCATCCTACAGGTTGTATTTTCTCTAAAACTATACTATTATAACATTTTAAAAAAAATTGCCTTAAACAATACTATCTAATTTTCAACTTAATCCACTCCAACCCTTAGGGTTATCAAAAATACTTCTGTCCAATATCATAGTATAAAGAAAATGACTACTAGAAAGGTCATTTATCAAGAATTGAATACCATTATTTATCCCCCATATATCCTAAGATATATCTATTTGGTCACAAACAGAATATGTGAATTCCTTAATCATGTATTCTCTTGAAAAATGAATTACCAAATAATCTTTCTGAAAATATGAATGTTGTTAAAATTTAACTCTTTCAACATACCAAAATCCCAAAATTTATATATAACCAAACCATGATATAAATTTTTCCTTATATCAGTCATGATCTCATTAATAATATCAAACATCAAATTATCTCATTATCCCTTCATTATACTCATATCATCTACTTTCCAAAAATATCTGAATAAACTTTCTTGGTTACCAGTACCATTCAACATATACTTTCAAATACATTAAGAAATACAATGGTGTAGCAATCCTTAGATGTTTCTTTAATCCATATTACCATTAAATTACCCAGAAAATATAAATCTTGATAATCATACTATCATTACCCTACCTTCTTAAACCATTGACCGAGCTTCATCATTTTATTCCTCAACACTTCTTTCATCTCATATATCATTTATAGTCACGTCATCATCATCAACATAAATACTAATCATACGACCATGCTGATTCTCTTCATGAGATTTTACCATAGGGAATTTGTTTTCATAATACCCATACATTCCACATATAAAACATTAAATCATTGTTTATGTCTTAGTAATACCATTATCCTTGTCCATGGTGTTAACTGAACCATTTCCTTTTCACTTACTGGCATTTTTCCTTCTTTTCCACCCCCAAATCATCTTCCAGTTCCTTTAAAAAATTCTCCCTGGTGTCTCTTACCATATGATTTACATGATATAAATTGAACATTCTTTTCTCTATGATCATCATGAAACTCCATCTTTCTCTTATTAGATGAGTCAGGAAACTTACCAATGTTGAGATTATTGATCATATTATGAGATTTCTGATTAGTCATAATAATGATGTTTGGACATCCATATCTCGTTTCATTTGGTTTCTCATGAAAAATATCATTACATTGTCCATCATACCCTCTATTATCATGAATCTTCCGGTTTACATACTTTTTCTAAAACCCAAAAAAATAGTGTGAGAGGTAAAAATTATGCTAGGAAAACAACATAAGATAGGGGGAGTACCTACAATATCTA
This sequence comes from Viscum album, assembly GCA_963277665.1. Taxonomy (NCBI): domain Eukaryota; kingdom Viridiplantae; phylum Streptophyta; class Magnoliopsida; order Santalales; family Viscaceae; genus Viscum; species Viscum album. The sequence continues at coordinate 27,991,740 of OY728137.1, read as the reverse complement.
ACATCTTATGTTTAATTAGAATATCATTACTGTAATTCTAGGACTACAACCTATACTTATAATTAACCTTAGGGACATCCCAAGACATGCCTTATAAATATATCTAGGGATCTCACTATATATTTCATATCCTAGTTTACAATGGTTAACTAAACCATTTCTCTGATACCAACTGTAGAGACCCAAAGCATAACGTACATAGATATTACATTACTTTTTCGGAATACTTAATACATGAATAAAACTAATTCCCAAAGACTATATTAGTTTAGTGTCTTTAGAACCTCATAACATAATTTTCTAATCATGGTGAATGATATTTAACATCTCGCATAAAGATCTCCCCCTTGGTTTTCTTACCTAAAACCTTTTTTATATCCTAGGGAAAAGAAAACATAAAACGTGTGAGCTAAAATTCTCAGTAAGGGTAAAAATTGAGAACATAAAACAATCCCTCAACATTTAAACTTAAGAACATGAACATAAAACATCAAAATCATGAGTAATGTCATAAATCTTGGTAGTGCATAAGGCATAGATCATAAAGAAACATTAACCATGATAAAATATCATGGGAATAAAATATTTAATTGGGGCAACCATTAATCAAATGTTATGATTTCCATAGTATCCAAGGCATTGCTTCCAAGACCATCATTGTGGACAAAGTCCCTTACTGAACTAGGTTTACTTGTCATTCTAGCCATGTATTACTGAACCAGATTCACTTTCATTTCCAGCCATGTCTATATTGTGAGATATTAGTCAATACCAAATTCATTAGAGGGAGATATAGGTCCCACCCTTCTAACAATGAAATTAGTCTTTCATGTGCCAAAAAATAAAGATAAATCCTTCATCATAACCCAAAGAATATTATGGGTTTCATAAACACAGTCACATCATAACATAATCCATATAAATTAAATGGATATCATTTCATCCTAAGAATAATGAATCCATGTAAATAGTGGAGACATTATACTAGAAATATACACATATTAAAAAATATCATCTTAGATGGAAAATGGTTTTGATAAAACACATGAAATGAATTTTTGAGGAAAATATCCTTTCTTATTCAAAATCATTTTCTATTCAAAAAATGCCATATAATTTTATAAGAAAATGATTTTGTTGAAAATAATCATGAAATCATATAGAGTAAGCAATATGAAAATAAGGTGTTATAAAACCGTAAAAATCCATTCACGTTGGATAAGTTAAAAAAACATTCCCCTTGTACTTTTAACTAAAAAGTCAAAAAGTACCACGTATGCTAAACAAAAGATTGATTCCTTCCATTACAAAAATTAAAAGTCCAAGAGGGGTAAACGTGTCTTTAACCATACATGTAATGATATTAAACACTTTATGAAAAAAATTTTATGGACATGGATGAAAAATATAACCCCAGTAAATACTTGTGTATAAGCAATCTCGGGAAAAAACGAGATGGGAAAATTATACCTTACCTTAGGTCCAATTTCATCCATACGTGTCCAAAACTCATGTATAGTGTGTTTAAAAAAATTATTATCTTGTAAAATGATCATAATATAATTTATGATATCATATATGATTCACTTATTACTTTATATTACCCGTTCTTTTGTAAATTCAATGTTAATTCAACGTTTTGGGTAAAATGATTTCATTTATCATATGTGTTTTGACTCGTTGTTCTTGATATTATTAATTATATCCATATTTAATTAATTACAAAATGTAAAACATGATTTATATATAATATATATTTAGAATATAAATATATATGATAGTTCGATAAATGGAATGAAATACATCGTTCGTGTACTTACGTATGAACGCTATTTGTATTTCTTTATTGATTTGAACAGAATTAAGTAAATGAAACATATATGTACATAAATTCAGTATCATGTTTATTTAATATCATTCATGATTATTTATTATATAGAATTTATAATCATCTTTGAATGGTTAATCATGGAAAATTAATCTCATCGCGTTCGTGGAGACGGTAATCCGTACGTATGCACGAGCATCAATATCATTTTTTGATATTAAAATAATATATAATTGGGTGGTATATCATATATACTGAATAATAATAATGTTATATTTATTTTTTCTATAATTTATACTCATTATTATACCCATCCATATGATGAAATGATTGAATAACAAACTACACCACTACGTGGAGACGGTAAGCCATACATACGCATGTGTGGTTACTTTTTCATTCATCGGATGGATAAACTAACTAATATGGTTGTAAAATTTTAATAATAACATCAATTTAAATAGAAGATACTGGAGTTATTATTTTATAATGGAAACAACAAAGAAGGAGGTAGTGGAAGAAGAATGGAACTTGAAATAGGTGGTGTGATATTTACATCTTCTTTATCTTCTTCCTTTTGATTTGATCAAAAGGGATCCTTAAAATGGATTTATGATTAAATTAAGGCCTCTATGATGAAAGGGGGACAGTTTAGCGGGTATTTTTTCAGGGTTTGGCCGATCCAAAAGGCTTTGGATGTGTGAATTGTAGAAAAGGGGGAGTTCCCTCTTATAAGAGGGGTGATGGGCACCAGACGAAAAACGTAAAATATAATTTTATAATAAACTCATATTCGGTTTATAACATCTCCAAAGAAGATTATTTAGAATCTATCGTAGGGATGGGTCTAAAAACTCTCAACAAATAGGTTTTAGAGAATTTTAGGTTACCATTTTAACATTATCATTTAGATTTAACTCTCAGTTAAATAATTTAACTTTTACTGCGTCTTCTTGTATTCTTACACAATATGGTTATTAAAAAAACTATAAACTACCAATATAACCCCAATTAATTCATTAATGTCATATATATTATTATATAAGTATTTTGGCCGAAAATTAGATTTTTTGGACCATTATATCAATTTATAATATAATTTGTTTTTTAAAAAACTCTTTTATGTCAATTTTGACACTATTTGGTATTTTTTTTTTCTAAATTTATAATAGCATTATTACATCAAAAATATTCATCTAACAAGCCCTATAATGATATTTTAACCTATAAAATTAGTATAATTCATAAAAAGTCTCAAATTACATATATTTTGTTATTTATCATATCAATTAAGTAAATATTTCATCAATAAGGTAATTACTACATCATCATTTTGTCATAAATAAATTAAATTATTTAATATCTAAAAAATATAAATAAAATACTATTATTTAAGAAATCATTTTTTTATTTCTAAGGAATATTTACAGTTTAATTTATCTTATATATAACCCTATATTAAAAAAATTAGATTTTAAGGTTGGATTTTTTCTATTTTAACTCTTCATTAAATAAAATAATAATAAATGTCCTAATCTAATCCAAGTGGACCTAAAGGGTCATATTTTATTCTTAAGGTTGTTTTTGGTCAAATTACACTTATCCCATAGAATTAGGACATGTGTTAGGATAATAATAATATAATTCTTACCCTTATTACCCTATTTACTTTTAACCATGCTAAATAAAAGTTAAAAGTTACTATTCAACACAAATTATTTTCATCTCATTGAACCACATTTTACTTACTGATATAAACCGTTTCTTTCGGATTTTTGAAATTCAACTAACAGAAGTGGTTAAATTAATTTTTATGTAAATTTTCTAATGCTCCTAGGAGGTGGGTAAAATACGTTTAAAAGTTCAATAAAATTTTTATATATTTAAAATGATAATAAAATGACTCCAATGAATTACACTGAACATATATAGGTGTTATATATCTATTTTGAAAAAAAATTAATTTAAATAAAATAAATGATTATTTAAATAAAAAAGCGGTTTAAACCAATAATTCAGTGCTTTCACAATTTATCAAAAATTTAATGTATTCAGAAAAATAAAAAAAATCACCCTCGGATAATTTTGATATTCCAAATCCAAAAATAAAGTCCATTTTGAATGATAAAGTATATAAAATTTCAAAAAGTTGGTTTACTATTCATAACAGCTAGTTTATATAATATTTTAATAACATATCATTATTTAGTGAAACATAATATTGCGTAAAATGCAAGTTATCAAGGAATTTTGGTCTTGTGTGTAATGCATTCCATGAATAGAGTTGCAAATACTAAAAACTAATATAGAGTTGTGTATAGTGTATGATAATCTTGGCATAGTGTACAACATAAGACATCAATGAAATTAAAAATAATATTTCTCATAAAATCTCAGGGTGTTACACAGACCATTCATGAAATCATCTAGAACCATAATTAATGCCCATAATGGAACATTATCTATGGAGTTTGGTTGTGGAATAATCCATTTGAAGATCCATATTTCCATAAATTACCCCATTAAAGATCATTCCTCTCTCTCTGTTAATTCAATTGATTTACTCCCTTCTCCTAAAAACACTTCTTATAATTCCCTTGATCCACTTTCTGAGTTTTCATCCTTGATTGAAATTCTTAGTAATGAATCAAGCATTGATTTTTGGAATTGTCTAGAGAAATTTAATGCATGTTTATTAATTAGAGATTTCATGAACACAAGGGATCCACTAACCATTGGTGATTCTGCTAAAATTGTAAAAGCTCATTACTCATCTAAGGATGATAACATTGTGCAGTTAGATGAGATTAGTGACCTCTCACATTGACACCCACTTCCAACAATCCAAAATAAACCTGAATTGGAACTAAATCCACTACGTCAAGATTTAAAATCTTCATATTATGATAATAGAAAAAGTTTCCATCATCATTTCTAGTTTACACTCTCCTGTGCATGAATTGTGACTAATAGAACTTTTTAGGGAGTATAAACAAGCTTATGAAATGAAACCAGCTAACATTCCTAGTGTTATCCCATTAATTTTCACACATCATATTTTATTAAATAATGAGGCTAAACTAGTGTGGCAGGCACAACATCGACAGAACCCAAACCTCTTAAAAGTTTTGAAAAAGGAGGTAATAAAATTATTGGCTACTGGAATCATTTACCCAACTCAACAGCCAATGGTTCTGTCCTGTTCATGTAGTTCCTAAAAAAACTAGCCCTATAGTAATGAAAATGAAAATAATGAATTGGTTCCTACTCGTGTGCAGAATAGTTGGCGTGTCTTCAAAGACTATCGCCGACTAAACCCACACACTACGAAGGAACATTTCCCACTACCATTCACTAACCAAATTATTGAGAGGCTAGAAGGGAAGTACCATTACTATTTTATTGATCGGTATTATGGATATTTTTATATCCATATTTCCCCTGAGGATCAAGAAAAAGATGACCATCACTTTCCCCTTTGGCACATTTTCATATAGGAAGATTCCATTTGGTCTGTGAAATGCTCTGGGTACCTTCTAGTGATACATGGTTAGTATTTTTTTTTGGATTACCTACAGAAATGCTTGGAAGTATTCAAGGACGATTTCACTATTTATAGATCATCTTTTGATGATTTTATTAGTAGAATTGATTTAGTCCAATGTCACTATATTGAAAATAATCTCGTATTAAATTACGAGAAATTCCATTTGATGGTGTGACAAGGTTTAGTTTTGGGACATTTCATTTCTAGGCATGGTATCCAAGTAAAAAATTCAAAAGTGGATTTCATTTCTTCACAAATATTACTCCAAAATTTATGGGATGTGTGGTCTTTCCAAGGTCGTGTTGGATTTTATCATCGTTTCATTCATGAAATTAGTAAAATTTCACTCCCTCTCTCCTGATTACACCCTAAATAAAAAGATATTGTTTTTTATAAAGAATGGGAGAAACCATTTAATAAGTTACAAATGAGTCTCACGTAACCCCATGTAATCCAAAAAAATTGGTGGTATTTACTGTTTCAGCTCATGTCTGAAACCTCTAACTATGCAGTTGGGTCAGTCTTGTCACAAAGGGTTGATCGATCTACACATTTCACTTCCTATTCCTCACATACATTGGACATTTCCAAAGAAAACTAAAACATAACTAAAAAATATAATTTTTTCATTGTGTTTTCCTTGGATATATTTAGGGCATATATTTTAGGGCCTAAATTAATAGTGTTCTCAGACTATGCATGCCTCTGGTATCTCCTTAAGAAATCAGAATCTAACCATGTATCATTCATTAGATACTCCTCCTTCTAGAATTCAATTTAGAAATTAGAGATAAAAAATGAGCGGAGAATGCAGTGGATGACCATATCAGTAGGATTCAACCATCCCCAGACATTGACTTATCCCTCTGTATTCTAATAAATGACATGATTCCTGATGAAAAACTGTACTGAGTACAAGAAGTTATTATTTGGTATGATGAAATTGTAAATTAATTGGTAGCATCATTCATTCCTACTGATTTCAATAAAAACTAGGCACACCATCTAAAACATCAGTCCCATTGGTACATTTGGGATGTCCCCTACCGTTGGAGAACCTATAATGATCATTTCCTAAGGGGTTGTGTTCCTAATATTTAGTTTCAGTCGGTCATTATGTTCTGCAATTTTTTTTCTTGTGGGGGCCACTTTATTGCCCAATGGACTGCTCGCAAGGTCATCGATTCTGGTGTCTTTTGAACATCATTGTTTCAAGATGCCCATGAATTCTGTAAATCTTATCATCACTGTCAAAGAATGCGTTATGTATATAAAAGAAATGATATGAAAGAAATAGCTTATCTCTTCAATGGAATTTTTCATGTTTGGGGCATTGACATTATGGGACCATTCCCCAAATCATTTGGTTAACTAAACATTCTATTGGCAGTGGATTATGTTTCAAAATGGGTAGTGGCATGAGCTACAAGTACTGATGATTCTAAGGTAGTAATAGAATTTTTGAGAACACAAATATTCTTGTAGGTTTGGCTTACCAAGTTTCATCATCAGTGACCAAGGTTCTCATTTCTTCAACCAAACAATGCGATGAATTTTTCGTCAGTATGGGGTCAGTCATAGAGTGTCTATTACAGATCAATCATAGACCAATGTTAAAGCTGATGTTTCAAATAGAGAGGTAAAACATATTCTTGAAAAATGGTTCATCCAAATAGAAATGATTGAAGTCTTAGAATCGATGATTCCTTATGGGCTTACCCTACATATTTCAAAACTCCCATTGGAATATCACCCTATCATCTTGGGATTGAAAAGAGTTGTCACCAGGCTATTGAGATCGAGCATCGGGCCTACTAGGCCATCAAAAAATGAAATTCAAATCTGTTTTGTGATGGTTCTCAAAGGACGTTATAGAATCAAAGTCTGTAGAAAGTGATAATATATGCATACGAGAACTCTTGGATTTATAAGGAGAGAACCAAGGATTCCCACGACTGAATTATCCTTCATCTCCAGTTCCACATTAGGCATAAGGTCTTCCTTTACAATAGAAGGCCGAAGTTTCATCTATGTAATCTTAGTTCTTCCTCTTTTGGCCCATATAATGTTCCTAATGTATCTCCATATTTTTTTGTTCATGTTCAAAATGAAGAATCCTAGAAATCCTTCAATGTCAATCTGTAGCTGCTGAAGAACTTCCACGAAGTCCTTCTAGAGTTCCCGATGGCCGAAATCCATGTTCAAGAAGAAATCAATGAATGACACTCACTGGGTTTTATCATTACTTCCCACATTCTCTTTTATTATAGTGAGGAAAATGCACACTTTAGGTGTAGGGGTGAGTATATTCCTGGGTTAGTTAGAAATAATTTTCACCCTCTTTCTTCCATTTCTCTTCTTAACTTTTTGATTTGTATTTTTAAATTGCCACTTCCCATTCCCTCACCTTTGTGCTGGAATATTATCATTTTATGAACACTTTATAATGGAAATTGATTCCCATTTAAACATGGAAGTTATTTAAAATTCCTGTGAAATATCATTATTTCATGTTGTTTTAACATTCAAAAAAATCTGATGAAATGTTCATTTCAGAAATAATTCAATATTGTGGTGTGAGTTTCATTGGGAATTTGGTTTGTTTTCGATGTTATAAATGGTTGTATCATTTTGAATCCTTCGAGAAGAAATGATACCTTTTTGTGAATAGTTTAAGGGTAAATTGTGTCACATTATCTCTCCACACATTTTTTCACCCAACCATGATGTGTGAAACTTTTTAACATAATTTAAGGTAAATATAAGTTAGTTTTATTTTTCTATACTTTCTAAAATCATTTTTCAATACATTCGTTCCATATTTGATCGATTTCATTACTGTACCAAATTGAATTATGCATGTGTATCTATTATCTAAATGTTGTAATCCATAAAAAAATCGGTTTTATATTAGTCAGGTCAAAACCATCATTCCATGACATTTGATCATGTTATAACTATTACAATTAGTGTCACGAGAATATAAAACAAGGGTTGGGAGAAGAGTGTGAGATTTCATCGAAGTGCAACATTTGGAAAAAAATAATAAATGAGTAAGGAGATGAAATATAAATCATATGGGGATGTCTAGGTCTGGAGAATATGGTTTGACTTCTAGGAATTCTTAAGTGAGTCGGTTTTGAAATTTGATTGCAATGGATGTGGGGAATGTTAGGTGGAAATGATCTTGAAAGTGAACAACTATTAAAATAACTTATATTTATTCAATAGAGTGTGGAAGGAATAGAATTTAAGGGTTTTCACACACACATGGGAATAATTAGTGACATGACTACCATTTAAATTATTTTCTTTGATTGGTATCATGCATCTCTTAGAATTTCATTTGGATATAATTTTTGAGACGTCTTTTTCAATGATCATTGAAAATAATTCCTCACTGTGCTTTTTTAATTTGATCACATTTCTCTGAGGAATTAATTTTTAATTGTATATTAAATCATAATGAAGTTAAAAAAATCTTCAACCATAATTTCTGAAAATATAACTTTTCCCATGAATGAAAATGGTTAGGTGTGGGTATGTTATCACACTACAATTCACTATTTCATTTTCACCCTTACACCACTATGCTTAACTGGTTTCGTATTAAATATTATAAAAATAATAACAAATTTAACTTCATGTTTGATTCAATTATTTTATATTTATTACTTTTATAAATGGAAATTATACTTGTTTTGATAATCTCAATGAAGATGGAGATGATTTGGAGGGCCCATGATGATATCCAGGAAAAATGGGCCAAATTGCGTAGGATCCATGAACACCACTGAACTAAAATGAATATATCTACTAAAAAGTGCATCCAAATTGTCTTATGTTTTCTGGGATGGTCCAAAATTCGATGTGATACAATTCATATGCAGGAAACGAAGCCTCATTAGGCATATAAGATTCCCATCTGAACTGATCTTTGCAAAGAATCAATTCTTCACAAAGTCGAATGTGGTGTTCTGTATTTTATCAATATCACAATATGTATTTTTTCAAATGATTCCAAAATTTATCTGGATATATAGAAGAGGTGGGGATATATGTTTTTATGTTTTTCCAAATCTTGATAAGACTGTTTAGTGTTTGAAAACAATGGTACAAGTGGTTTCTCAAAACCAGGGTGCCCAAAACCACCTCCCATTTTGGCTATAAAAGAGAACCTTAGGATCTGAATTTTCTAGTTCGAACTAGATGTGATGCTCTGAAATTTATATGTCATATAATATTATCCTCCTAATACATGATGTTCTTGAGGACTCTGTCCTCATATGGGTATCAATAATGAAGAATGTGTTAAACTAGAGATTTCTCCTCCTCCCGATGTCTATCTTAATTGTGGGCGTTCGTTGTGGGGGAGTGACAAACTTTTCAATGGAGTTATGAATATTATTTTAGATACTTTTTTGGAGTAATATTGGTGTGATAACATTTTGTTCCATGTATATTACATAATTACTTATTTTAATTCTTGTTTTGATGCATGTGATTGAGATACTCTTAATTTCTAACCAATCACTGTGAGGTTGTGAGTGCATAACTTGTGTTGTTTCGATTGGTGGGAAATCATACTGGTTGTGTTTTCCTGAAAATTTGAAAACAATATCCAGATCATTATTATCTAATTTATTTCATTCTTTTTCCCTAAATAGTGTTTGGTTTTTATGAGAGATTGATTTTACTTTGACTGCTGCTGTTTGGTTTTGGTTCATAGTGACTGACCATCGGTCATGATGAGACTTTGGTGGTTATTTTGATTTTTATTTTATTGCATCATTTTTCTAAAAATTAATTATTTCCCTTATATGTCAACATTATCTTATGGTTTATTAATTTATGTTCAATTATTCACTACTTTCTTGTATTAATGTTTTCTATTATTTAAGGAATTAATGGGAAAATGTAATTCGTTTAGAATATTCATTTGTATTAGTTTCATTTTTTTATAGAATGGGTTTTCAATATATGGATTCGATACATTGGGCTGATGGGTGAAACCATATTGTGTTAATCATATATAGAGGGTGTAATATTTATTAAGGTTTCTTTCTTTAAACAAAGGAATGTTTTTATAGCTTTTAGGGAATGTAATTCCCATCGAGACAGTGAGTAATAAGTTAATGTTGCTGATTTGGAGGAAAAACAATGAAAATTAATTTCATAATATGTAAACCACTAAATATCAGAGTAATACCATTTCAAGTGGTTATATTAAAGGAAAGTCCATATGAGAAGAAAAAAACTCTTCATTTGTAAAATATTTTAGATCTTAGTAACAGTTTGTAGTATTTTCAATTATTGTGATATTTGAAATAAAACAATTTAAATGAACTCATACAAGTGTGTATATAAAAAAATAATCAAATAATATCATAAAATCTATTTAAATAAGGAATAATTACCATGTAAAATTAACAATATTAATATGTTGCAAATATTTCTATTAGATGTTAGAATGGAAATTTTATGATTTTTCCTTGGAAATAATGTATAATAATAAATAAAAAAAAGATTTTGGATGATCAAGATAGGAACAACATGAAATAGAATATTTTTTTATTTTATGGTATAACAGGTTATTCGATGGAAAGATTTAAATAATCAATGAGTATTAGAGTAAAAATAAATAATGTAGTTTAAATTGGAATCATAGTCAAAAAATAAATAATAAACGATTGATCCAGTGAAGAACACTCATAATATATCATGGGAAAAAGATATGAAATCAGAGTCAACTTCAACAGAATGAATGATAATCTATTTATTCGATCATGAAAATGTTTTAAAAATGTTGGAATCCTAGGTAAATTAAATTGTGTAAGGTAAAGTAAAAATTTGCACATAAATAAAAGGTTAAATTTCATGAGAGGTTATCAATAGATAACATCATTTAATATGTTGATGTTCTTTGTAAGAGGTGAAAATAGGAAATTCACATCTAAAATAATTTCATAATAATATTTGAAAACTATGAATTAATCATGAATAATATAAATAAACATTCAAATAATGGTTTTTCATTTATGAACTTTATTAAAATGAAGATCCTATATAATGAAATTATAATAGAATAAATGTTTTCTAAGATATATAGAATACAGGAAAATTAAAATGAAGTTTTTTTTTATAAAATTTGAGTAGAAAATTTAGGAGTATCAATACTGAGAAAAAATAATCATCCTTGTTTGACACTAATTGTATCTAAATGATTTTACACCTTGTTCCTTTATTTACTTCACCAATATTCATGTTTTATAGAAGTAGGTAATTAAATGTGTTGATAGTTTTCAAATTGAGAAATAATGTAGTGGTATACACTATAATAAATATCCATGATTAAAATAAGTCACAATATTAGTATAATTTATAAATTCATATCCCAAATAATGTTTCAAGAAATGATCTACCATGATCAAGTGAAAAAGGATGTCATTCCATTAGGGGAGTATGTCTAATAAAATTATCAAGATTGTCTATATTATATAAAACTCAATTTGTAAAAAGTTCATGAAATGGTCAGTGAAGAGTTATTTCTTAATAATCTATCATCCTTGGTTTATGAAATAAAAAATATCATATTAAGGGGATGAAATTTATTTCTTAAATTAAAGTAAAATAAAAAATTTAAGAGATCACAAGGCGGATTCATAAAACATTCTAAATGAGCTTCAATTATTCTTAATGTTTGTAAAGATAAATAAATGTATTTTAGGTTTTTATTCTCAATATATATATAGATATATATGTTAGTTGGTGACTGTTGTTTCGGATCGAAAATTCATATCCATCCCCTACATAATAATATTATGAAATGTTATGAGTTGGTGTCGTTTTATTATTGATCAACACCAATGATTTTTTTAAAAAAATTAATCCCTCATGGATTCTGCACTAATAATCGATCAATTATACTTTGAGATTGATGAGTGATGATGAAATTATTAACTATAAAGGTATTACATCCTTTTATATGGACTTTTTAGTAGTTATAGATAAAAGAGAGAGAGGAATATGGAATAAGTTAGTTATAAATGGTGATAATAAAACACGTTGAAAAAATATGAATTATCAATTAAAACAAAATGAAATTCCATTTTTTTAGAAAGTGGAATTGAATATATATTCAATGGGGGAGACTATAGATCCATATTTGTGCTTATGTTGTATTTTTGTTAATAATGAAATCATTCACAATAATTTCAACACGTGAATAAGTGGGATTTTTTGGAATTAGATAAAATCCCTCATTAATGTTATAAAAGAAGTTCCCATGTATGTAAAAATAAAACATAATGTTATTAATATTGTTTTTATATTTGATTTCTTGAGATCTATCCCACTGTGAAATGATGATTGATGATAGTGTCAGCTGCTAAAATTATTTTTTAAAATATTCTTAAAATTAAAAAAATTGTATAAAAATTAATCTATATAATGTTTAGAGAGTTTTCACCAAAGGAATTTTTGTAGTATTACCTGGTGCTGTATTATTCATAAAATATTTTTCAAATGTTGATTGATGTGTTTAAAAAACTTATCTAGGTCCCTAACCCAACACCATACCAAAGTATCCAACAATCATTGATACAGTCAAAAATATAAATTGACATGTGCCTATTGTGACAGGCATGTGAGAAGAATTAGAGATCATGTGTGGGTCAACACAGATATGAGGGTGAAGCATTTTTATCATTCACATGTGGGGGATATCATGGAGGTCAAAGAGAGAAATCCTACTCCCATTGTGAATTATCAAGATACTAAGGGACTGAGATTGGTAATAATGGGGGTCATGTAGAAGATAATATTAATTTGGAATAACAATCTAAATGACATTATTAACTTGTTTAAAATATATAGAAATGTGTTCACTACATTATATAATGATTTATTCAGTCATATTCTACCATGGGATTACATGTGAAGAGAGTATCTTGTCACACCTAGTATGATTATGACACAAGAAAAACTGATCAAGAAAATCAATCACATAGAGTCATATAGGGAACATAAATGAAATATGTTTATGGGATCCTATGAAGATAAAAAAGAAGAAATTTGTATTTGATAATTCAATTTAAAATATATTGTCAAGTAACAAAATATCATTACATCGTTTTTTGTTAGTCATGACTGATGAAAATAGAATTCATTAGTGGAAAATCAACATTAAATAGATTCTATAAAAATATGGATTTTTAGTGTCATCACACAGAATATTCAAAGGACCATGATGTAATGATTGAAAAATAGGAAACGGATAGATTCCATGTCATGTTATTGGATGTTTCATGTTTTTGGTTACTAAATAAGAGTCAAAAAATCCCATACATATCGCGGTGTCAAAAAAATGATGACTTGGATGAGAATATAAAAAAATAGTGACAATATTGTGTTGATTAATTAGTTGTGTATAATGTTGATGAAATCCATTATAGGGTTCATTTTGTGTAATAATTCCCAGATTCCTTTGATGATGGAAGTCATTTAAGAAAAATATATTAGGAACTCCATGTTTTTGGACATTTTGGTGTTGTATTTGATATATATATGTGGGGAATGAATAATATGTATGTTTCCTTTTTTGGAGGAAAATAAAAATGTCAATAAAGACCATGTATTAAGAAGAAAATTATTAAGTCTCCATTCATGTTAGGATAATAACCAAAAAAGATGATTAATTGAAGATGTTGGGTTTGGAAATTTATGCTTTTAAGATAATTGAAGGATGATATTTTTGGAAGTTAGAATGCCAAAATAATAAATAAGAATAGATTTCTCAAAGCACATATATATTATTTGTAGGGATAAAGAAAATATTATATGAGATCCAAACACTATTATAAATTTTATATTCATGAAGTTAAAGAAAGTTAATATGATATAGATATTTTTATAGACCTAGTAATGGTTTTAGGAGAGGATTGGTGCTATTTACCGCAATTATTTTCATACAAATTAAATAATAAGAAGAAATTTCGTGTTTGGATTGTCAACTACTAATCATGTACGGGATCAAAATAAGAGTTATCTGTCATATAATATATGTTTTGTAACTATTAAGATGAAATTAGGTATCCCTCGTAATTGATGTAGGAAAGATGTATCCTTGGAGATTGTTGTAGTTGATGAATTATTTAACCTAGACAGTCCAAGTGGGATACGAAGTTTCAATACAGATCAAATTCATGTAGAGAATGTTGATTCTTTCATTCTATATGTATTTATAGACCAATAATATACTACTTACATTATAAAAAAAATACAATGAAATCCAGGTAAGGGTGAACGATTCTATTCAGGAAGGCTATAATCACTGCCGAAACATTGGTCAAACCGAACAACATTAAAATGATCAAATACAACATATACCTGCTTCTGAAGGCATTTTATGGTACATTAGAAGGCATCACACATGACTGATTATCCCCTAGATTCAAATGAACCTTGGAGAACATAAATCACCTCCCACATGGTAAAACAGATCATCAATTTGAGGAAGATGGTATCAGTTCCTAACCATATTCTGATTTCACTTTCTATAATCGAAATATTATCAGTACTATCCATCACCCTTCATAGTGAAAAATATTTTTTATCCCCACAATGAAATAATAAGAAGAATAGATGATTTATTCTTTAATTCCCCAAACTATGGTTTATGCTCTGTTTCACTCAGAATTCGGGGATGACCTCCTTGATGGGAGGTACAAACGTACTGATCGGTTTCTAATGGGTTTGATCGTATAACCGGAAATATCCAATGATTCAACATCCATTTGGACCTGCTTTCCAAAGGTGGGCGCTCATTAGTTTATGGACTGATAAGGCTTAGGAATTTGCATTGGTCGAGAGGATGGGAGGTCGGACTCATCAAACCTTTTTTAGGGGAATTATTCTCTACTCCGAGACTCTATTTATAGATTTAAGTTAGGTTCGTGATTCCTTATTACATTACCAATTATAAATTGATCTTTTCCTTTAGATTTCACAATCAATGATCAAATATGTGGGAAATTTAGAGAATCATTTATATGTATTCAAGGTTCTTCATCGATAGAGAATCATCTGTATTTATTAAAGATTCATGGTCAATGGTATCCATCGACATATTTATATTAAAGTCTCTTGGTCATTATGATGCCCATGCTGGTTTCAAAGCCACTCAGTGGGGCACTTGAAGTTTATTGTAATTCAGAAGGACATGGATTATTTCAGAGTTGGGATCGAACCCACAGATGGGCTACCTACGTATCCTTTGTCTTGGAAAAGGAATCAAAACCCACTTAATTCGATTAAGGGAGTATGATGTTTATGATTGATGGCTCAAAGAAGGATGTCATAATTACTTTTACCCTCTAAGCTCACGTGAGTCATGCTCGGTGTGAGAATCAAGAGGTATTGGTAAAAATTAGACAATTGGGTCATGAAAGATGCAATCATAAGAAATGATTTGGGACTTATGTATGTATGACTGCCCAAAAGAGATGAAGATTAGAATTAACATTAGAGAAGAAATCCAGGAACAGGGTCCATAATGGTATATGTGCTTCATGGAGATTTGAATACTCTAAATTGGGACTTACTCCTGGAAAGGATGCCCAAAATTAGGAGAGGATTGATGATTGGGTTTTACTCCGAAGAAGGAATCCCAGATCAAGGGTAAATTAGGATTGATTAAGAGAAATTAAGACTGGGGCTTACTCCTGAAAAGGAGGTCCAGGTTAAAGGAAATATGATTGGGACTTATTCCTAAAAAGGAAGCCCAGGTTAAAGGCATTATGACTGGGACTTATTCCTGAAAAGGAAGCCCCGGTTAAAAGAATTATGACTGGGACTTATTCCTGAAAAGGAAGCCCAGGTTAAAGGAATTATGACTGGGACTTATTCCTAAAAAGAAAGCCCAGGTTAACGGAATTATGACGGGGATTGATTCCTGAAAAGGAAGCCCAGGTTAAAGGAATTATGACTGGGACTTATTCTGGAAAAGGAGGCCCAGGGTTGGATTCTCTCATCTTAAAGGATGAGGTTGAATGAATGAAATCTCAATATTTAGGGACATAAAGATGTGTAAATCACTATGTTTTGAGGGATATTCTACATAATTCCATTCATATAAAAAAGAGAAATCATGAAATCACGCCATAAATGGCTTTGAAGAGTGTCTTGAAGACTAAATCTTGAATAGGAGAGGTGGAATGGTTTAAGAGGGGTAAAATGGGCAATAAGGGCACCCAAAAGGGAAGGGGTGCACAAGTCCTTGTAGGCGTGTAGGTACTGCGTGGGCGCGCAAGTCTTGGTCGCACAGGTATACCTACGCAACACGTTGGGTACTTGTGCGATGTTCAACCAGCAGGGTAATAATTGAGCGACTTTTGGTTAAGGCCTTTAGAATCCTCTTGAGGTTCTTCCAGGAGAGGGGCATGCAGTTTCTATTGAAGGAGTAAGGCGGTGCGCATATGTGGCCATTTCCCTTAAGGGGTGGCCACCTTGGTGCGCAAGGGTTGATGAGTTTCAACACTTAGGCCTTCCTCCCCCTCTTTAGATCTTCCGTTCTAGGTAAGAAATTACCTTAGATGTGTTCCGAAAGCTTTGAGAAGATACTAGGGCACCGGGAGATGAAATCTGAGTTTCAGGAAAAACTCCTCTCTCAAAATGGGGGGCCCACAGGGTCTATTTATAGGCAGGAGAAGACCCCGGGTGGTTATCACTTAGGTCGCGCAAGTCACTTGCACGACCATCATGCGTCGCGCAAGTGGACTTGCACAACTATGAGGGAACATGCACGATCTATGGGAAATGTTCTCCTTGTTCATCCATTTGTCGATTTTTGATATTTTATTCAAAGGATGAATGAATTTGTGCTAAGTCATTTCCATTTACATTCAATTGGACTCTATGACGAAAAAGGAGCGTCAACAAAAGTCCCCCCTCAGAGTTGGATCCGGAGAGAAAAGAGGATTTGACACTAAGGAAAAAGGAGAAATCATGGGTCTTTGTGGTTATTGGAAATTTAAAGTCATTCATGTCGGACATACAGAGGCTATTGTTTAAGGTCGAAATAGCTTTTACTGAATGAATTTAAATTGACTCAATTCCTTGAAAATTCATCTGAAAACATATTACCATACTCAAGTATGAGGGAAAATTTGTAAGCTATGACTTAATAATATTTGAATCTGAGGAATGAAATGAAAAAGAGCTAAATGGAATTAGAAGAAGTAGTTTCCAAGAATAAAGTTACCATTATTTAACAAACCCGTTAGGGGGTTGAATTATGTAGGGCCACCTAAGGGAATTGGCTACACAGTTAAATAAAATAATATCTTTTGGCTAACAAGTTTGTTATGTAGATAGTTTATGCAAGGCCGCCTATGGGCACGCGCAGCATAGTCAGGAAAAAGAACTCTCACAAATTTACTATCCTAGTGCTAAAAGCCACTGAATGTTTATGGAGATTCAAATTTTCTGAAGTATAGAGTTTTCTGTATGGAAAGAGGTACTTGAATATGGAGAAGATATTTCCGAACAATACTATCGAAGAACTGGATGGATATTGCTTCTACGAAGGTCTGACCCAAACATAGGGAAGGAGAATATAAACCATAAACTTGAATACTTTCAGATCATGAAAATGGACATGGGAAGAATATGTTAAGGATGGCTATTTTCCCGGATCCCAACATACTGTAATTTAAGAAAAATAAGGACAAAAGAGGCATTCTTCCCAAGAATGAAGTTACCACTATCCGACAAACCCATTAGGGGGTTGAATTATGTAGGGCCACCTATGGGCATTAGCTGCATAGTCAAATAATAGTATCTTTTGGATGACAAGTCTGTTATGTAGACTGTTTATGCAAGGCCGCCTATGAACACGTGCTGCATAGTTAGGCAATAGAATTCTCAGAAGATTGACATTTTTGTGACTAGAAGTCAGGAAAAGGGTTATGAAGATCTGAAAATATTTAAGGTTGGGATTATGACACATAATGATGGGTATTGTTCAATGTATACAGAGATACATAGATCAATGCTACCCACAATCATGTTGTGGATGGGTCCTGAATTAAAATGTTGGACTTCACTATGTATCCCATAAGGATGAGAATCAATCCATTCGTATTTCTTAAACTAAAATTTAATGCCGTGTGGGACAAAAGGATTAGAGATCTTATTTTAGGGTTATAGAGCTTGGACCATTGTATGAAATACACAATGTGTGTTTTCATGGGGACTTTTCAGCCAAGGGACTGAACGTGGAATTTGGGGTTAGTCCCAAAGACTTGGGGCTGTATTCGAGGGACACTCGAACGTTCCTACGTATCCCATAAGGATGGGAATCAAGCCCATGTAGTTCTAGAAATACCCTTTTTACAAATTTGGTTCATACATGTGAAGGGTTAAAGGGGACTTTAGAACAACGAAGGTTTAACCCATGATAAAATTTTTGAGCGTTTCCATGTATGCATGTACTCTTTGAAATGAAACATGATTGAAAAATCAATGTTAATAATGGTTCCCTCTCAGATGAGGGTATCGAGGGATATTGTAGATTATTGTCATACTGGACAAAAGTTTTGTATAGTTTAACATCGTATAACAAGTACGAATGTGATCCAATGTAAAGATATTGATTCTAGGGGCGGTTTCACGAATCAACATCGTATGAGATGGAGGTGAACTGATGTGAAGAGATTGGTTTTGGGCTTGAACCGTGGGAGGTTGCCTACATACCCAGCCTAGAAGTCAAGGATCAAAGTCTGTGTAGTTCAATTAAAAAAATGAATTAATGATCAAGTTGTTCTTGGGGAAAACGACCTAATAAATGATGTTGGGACTTACACATGGTTATTAGCCCAGAGAGAGTGTTATGGTCGAGGTTTTCTCTAAGCTCACGTGAGACATACTCGGTGTGAGAAACAAGAGGTAGCAATAACCTTAACGATACATAGTTTAACGTCATGTAGGATGTATGAAGGGACTATGCAGTTTAATGTCTTGCAGTTAGGACTATTGGTGATGCACAATTTAATGTCATGTAGCAGGGACAAAGTACAATTTAATGTCATGTATGACGTATCAAGGACATTCTGTATAGTTTAGCGTCATGTAGTTAGGACAATGGGGACAATACAGTTTAACGTCATTCTGGATAGAAGGGGGACTGTGCAGTTTAATGTCATGCAGTGAGGACAAATGAGTACATCATTTAACGTCATTTTGGACGCATTGGGGATTTTTTCCCACAGTTTATCGTCTTTTTGGATGAAAGTGATAATAGTTTAAGGTCATATGCATGGACCGTGGATGGTGCAGTTTAATTTCATGCTGGACATAAGTGTAGTTTAAGGTCATACATGGCCTTTGATTATTATGTAGTTTAACGTCATTCCTGGCGTAAGGGACTTTTATACAGTTTAGCATCATGTAGATAGGACGTCACAGTTTAACGTCTTGATGGAAGTAATGGACTTGAAAATAGTTTAGGGTCATATGCATGGACCATTGATGATGCATTTTAAGGTCATACTAGACCATTTAGGGAACTTGTTCAAAGTTTAATGTCATGTGGGATGAAAGTAAAAATAGTTTAAGGTCATATGTATGGACTATTGATGGTGAAGTTTATCGTCTTACTGGACAGTGGTGCAGTTTATGGTCATACAGGACCATGGTGCAGTTTAAGGTCATGCTAGACCATGGGGCAGTTTAAGGTCGTACGAGACCATTTCTGTGTAGTTTAACGTCATATAGCAAGGAAATCAATGGTACATTGCAGTTTATACAAAATACTTCTTCAAAATTCTGGCATTGGTGGGAGTAGTGATGAGTTCTCCATCCATCGAGATTAATGAATAAGATCCATTGGAGTAGACCCTATGTATTGAATATGGTCCTTCCCATTTTGCCTCAAGTTTGGGAGGATTATTTCTTGGTATCATTGGAGTTCTGAGAACTAATTCCAATTCTCCCTGAGTGAAAGAATGGAGATAAATTTTTTTGTTAAAAGCTTGTACTATTTGATTCTGATAAACTTCCAAGTGGTGAAGAGTGCACAATATTTTCTCATCTAACCATTCCAATTCATTCAATCGCTTTTGAGATTTCTCATCTGTAGATGACTGATCAAAAATGGCTACTCTGAGAAAGGGTAATTGAACTTCAATTGGAAATACTTCTTCCATTCCATATACCAATGAATATGGAGTTGATCGCATTACAGTGCGGGTGGTAATCCGATAAGCCCATAAAGCATGAAAGAGTTTATCAGGCCATGACTTATTATCTTTATCCACCATCTTTTGCAGTATATTTGAAAGAGTCCTGTTGAAGGCTTCTATCTATCCATTGGCCGTTGCATGATACCGAGATGAATGGTTGGATTTGATGTTGTATTCTTGATACAATTTCTACACCTCAGATGAACAGAAGTTGGTGCCATTTCCCATCAATATGGTATGAGGGACACCAAATCTGCTAATGATGTTAGACTTGATGAATCTAATAACACATTTAGAACTGACTTCCTTGAGAGGTATTGCCTCTGCCCATTTGGAAAGAAGACAGTAGCAGTAAGAATGTACTTAAACTGCTTGGTCGTAGCCGAAGGGTATGGTCCCACCACATCCATCCCCCATGTGGAAAATGGCCATGAGTAATTAGTTGTATGAAGAAACTCTGGAGGTTCATGAATGAAGTTGGCATGTACTTGGTATGAATGACACTTCTTTGTGAAATCAACACAATCTCGTATCATTGAAGGCCAAAAGTATCCAAGCCTTAGAATTTGATCAGACAATTTATGTCCAGACTGGTGGGCACCACAGACTCCTGCATGCACTTCTTTCATGAAAACCATTGTCTCTTCACCATCAATGCATCTGAAGAGAACTCCATCAAAACCACATTTGTAGAGAATTTTCTCTTGGTGATCTGGGCTATCATAAAGAGTAAAATTTACCACACGTCACCAGATTTGTTCTTTCTCGGCTCTATCATGTGGAAGTGTTCCATTTTGAAGGTATTCCCTGATAGGTGACATCCATCCTATAGTATGACCATACAGTTCAGGAATGGGACTAATTTCATCAATTTCCTCTGTTCTGATTCGAACATAAGGTGAAATTGCACGACGATGGGAAATACTGATTGTTGTCTCGTCCCAATTTGGATCTTCCAGAGCTGTGTCTATATTACCCAGCACATCAGCTTGATCATTTTGTGATCTTGGGACATAAGAAATGTCGGTTCTGAAGGGAATTCTTCCATTAACTCTCTGACATAATCATACAAAGAGATTATTTCTTCTTTTCTGATAACATAATCCCCATTGACGTGTTTGATTACCAGATCTGAATCACCTTTCACCTTTAAGTGATTCACTTGTGCTTGAAGCGCTAATTCCAAGCCTGTGAAAAGATCTTGGTATTCAGATTAATTATTGGTAACACCTTCCCAAAATAAGTAGGAATAATGTAACACTGCCTTTTCTGGAGAAATAAGCACAATTCCTAAGCCAACTTTGTTGAATTTAGGATTTTCCATTTTCTTCCCTGTTGGACTTCTGGAAGCACCATCAAAATACATTTCCCATGCTTGAGAACTTTCTTGAATAGAGAAGACTTATTCATTATGGATTTCAATATGTAAAGACGTGTCTTCCACTGAAGGGTGTTCATTCAGGAAATCAGCCAGATCTTGGCCGTTTATTTCCTTTTGAGACACATATTGAATGTCGAATTTCTGTAAAATAACCACCCACCTGGCTAGACGTCCTGTAAGCATTAGACGACTAAGGATGAATTTGAGAGGGTTATTTCGAGATACCAATTGGACCTCGTGATGTTGCAGGTAGTGTCTCAACTTTTTAATTGCAAAGATTAATGCCAGGTAGCACTTCTCAATACTTGAATACTGGGTTTCTTCTTCAAATATAGTTTGACTGAGATAGTAAAGGATGTTTTCATTCCCAGCATCATTCTTTTGAGCAAGAAAGGCACCCAATGATTGCTCTATAGCTGTCACATAGAGGATAAGTGGTCTTCCTTCAACAGGTGGCATGAGTACTGGTGGACTCAAGAGGTATTTCTTGAGAATATCAAATGCATCTTGACAGTCTTCAGTCCATTGGCAAGTGACTCCCTTCTTCATAAATTTGGTAAAGGGAAAACTTTTGCCTGCCAAATTGGTGATGAAACGCCGAATATAGGCTAAGTGTCCTTGAATTCCTCTTAATTCATTCAAATTTTGAGGAGGTGACATAACAAGGATTGACTTGGCCTTCTCAGGATCGACTTCGATACCACAGTGGTGTACAACAAAGCCGAGAAATTTTCATGAGGTTACCCCAAAAGTACATTTTAAGGGGTTCATCTTCAAATTATGTTGTCGAATCTTGCGGAATATGACTTCCAAATCAGCCAACGGATTATAACATTGTTTGGATTTAACCACCAAATCATCTACATAGCATTCAACAGACTTCCCTAAGAAGGGTCTTATGATATGATGCATGGCGCACTGATATGTTGCACCTGAATTCTTTAATCCAAAGGGCATTACCCGGTAACAAAACACACCCTGAGGGGCTCTGAAGGCTGTGGATAACTCATCTTCTGGGGCCATTCAGATCTGATTATATCCAGAACATACATCCATATAGGAATGTTTTTCATTGCCAGCTATTGCATCAATTAAAAGTTCTGTAATCGGAACTGGGAAATCATCTTTAGGACAATGCTGATTAAGATCTCTGAAATTGATGCAAACTCTAATTTTTCCATTCTTCCTCTTTACAGGGACAATATTATCCATCCACTTGGGATACTGAACTTCTCTGATGAAGTTAACTTTGATAAGCTTATCCACTTCAGCTTAAATTTTAGAAGCATAAGTTGGGTGTGTTCTTCTCGTGGCTTGCTTAAATCCTCGATGTTCTTCTGGTAAACACAAATGATGAGTAGCAACATCAGGACCAAGCCCGTGCATTTCTATATAGTTACAAGAAAAAATATCTCTATTTCTCTTTAGAAAAGAAATATAAATCTCTTGCTCTTCAAGGGTCATGGCCGCACTGAATAAAGTGGGGTGTGGATATTCCTTTGTAACCAGATTTATTTCTCTGAGTTCATCCACAGTGGTAGAGATACCCTATTCAAATGATGGAGGAGCATCTCTGAGATCTTCCTCTTCTTCTTCATCATGTGATACTTCTTCCATTTCTAACTGCATAGTTTATGACAAAGCATAATTTTCATGATCAGAAGAAGTGTCAAAATTTTCACATTTTGATAAGGAAGCTCCCATTTTCGACCCTGTTGATGATGAAGAGTTTTCTTTGGGTAATAAAGAGGAAATAATGGATTGAGAATCGACATCATTGTTCACCTCTAATGTTTCTATAACTCCTTCTGGCCTAATTGGCGAAGTATATACTTGTTGGATTTCAGCAGATGAAATGAAGACATCACCATTTGTGCTTTCATTACTGCTTGGTGGGTTACCAATTTATCCCATGTTGTCTGGCACACTTGTCGTAATTGACATTACGGATCTTTCCATAAGAGTATTTTGATTTGAGTATACCTTGTCAATTTGACTGATAGGCAACACATAATCTTTACTCACATGTGTAAATGTATTTACTGGAATCTTCTCCAAATCATATGGAGCATTAACTTTGGTAATTTCTTTTGTTGTGGATTTCTCCGTTCCATTCATGTGATAGAGTTCCGCCTCAATGTATTGAGACTCACATGTCTTGAATGGGGCCTTATCACCATATAATGTTCCAACTTGACCATCGAAATAGTATTTGAGACATTGATGGTATGATGAATGGATAACCGCATGTTGATGTAGCCAGGGTCTTCCAAACAAGACGTTGAAAGCTGAGTCTTGATCAACAATCATGAAATCCAAATTGGATACAGGATCTCCAAACTAAGTTCTGAGGGTTACTTCACCCATTGTTTATTGATCATTTTTATCATATCCTTGTAACATCATAGTAGAAGGAGATAAATCAGATTCAGTGAGGCCCAATCGACGAAGTGTACGAAATGGTCATGAGGTTGACTCCTGAACCATTGCCAATGAAAGCTCTTCAGACGTCTACACCATTGAACTTTCCAGATAAATACAAAGGTCTGATATGCCCATGCACAACATCATCTTCATCTTTATTAGTAAAAGATATTATTGCATGGCATTCTGCAGGATTATTCTCTATGTGATAGACTTCAGCTGCAACAATTTCAGTTTCAAACTCTTGAGGACATGACAAAGACGCGATGAGTGCTTCTCGAATATCTTTTGACAGATTCAAAGAATCCATAATTGAAAACTTGGATGGTACTTGGGCCATGTTTTCAATATATCATACTTTTGATCTAGATGCCTGTGTTTCCCAACATGAATATGTGGTTTAGGAGGTACCTTGGAAGCAGATGCTATGGAAGTTGATTCATCTTGTATTGGGATAGGAGTTGGCAACATCCTTGGTTTTGGAAGATTAGACCAAATAGATCCATTTACTTGCTGAGAGGAAGAAGATGGAACCTTCAACCGGTCTTCCAAAATAACTATGCCAGGACTAAATTTGCTATTGGTAGAAGAACATGCTTGTTCTTGCTGAGCTCGCTGATGGTATCTACCATGAGTTTCCACTGCATACATAGTTCTAGCAGGGGTACAAATGGGGTAGTGGCTTCTGAAAGATACATGTATTCCCATGTATCCTGAACCTCTGGAACTTCCTCTAATTACCTTGTTTGATACAGGGAATTAAGGCTCATCAAAATTGAAACTGCGACTAGCATATGGATCTGTTAATTGAATCATATTAACATAACCGAAGATTAACTCTTTGTCTGATGAAGACTCTGCCTGATTAGCCTGTTTAGGTTGTGCAGTTTGGTGGGACAGTTCCCGTGTCTTTGAAGTAGATCGCATGAAGTCTGCCAGAGTCAAAGACAACTTAGGCTTTGACACATACTCATCTTCTTCTGATTCTTTTTTCTTCTTTGAATTATGTCGTTTCTTTGAGGACTTTCCCTCTGACAAAGAGGGTTTTTCCGCAACATTCATGGAAGAAGACACAATTGGTTTCTTTAATTGTGTTTGAAAAATAGCATGAGTTCAATTGATTGTCTTTCTGACCATACAATCATCATACTTCTATGCATTTTTGCTTTTTACTTCTTGCCATTCACCTTCCTCCTCTGAGATTGTAGCATTAACACATGATACCTGAGCTGAAGAACCTTTCAATTTGACTTTTCCCGAGTAGACCATCTTTTGCAGGAGGTCTTTAAAGACAAAACACTCCTGGATGGGATTCCCCAACATTTTATGAAAGGGGAAATAACTTGGACGGTCTTCATCTCCTTCTTTGTTTGGCCTTTTGGGCCTTGGCAATTGACCAGATTATTTTCTAGAGCCGAAATGATGTAACCAGGAACTTGTTCATTTTTGAAATAGTATGTTTTTCTCTTCAAATCCTCAATTTTTTTTCGTCTTTGATCTCTTTGATCATCAGGACGAAACGACCTTTGTTGTTGGTGCTCAGGAGGTGGAGCCCTTTGAGAAGACGAAGGTTTTGAAGTAGAAATAGGTACAAGCACTTGTTTAAGCATAATGGTACCAGTTTCTTCTTTACGCATTCCCCTTCCTAGATCTAATGGAATTACACGAGATTTTGCCTTAGCCTATATAAGGGAATCTTCAATCTGATGAGCGATTGAAGTAAGGTCTCGAAACCCTCCTGTGTATTTCACAGGAATCAATGGCGTGCATAATTCGTCACATAGATTTGCCACACAGATTGGCAATAGTTCTTCTTGAGGGAGTTCTAAGCTCAGGGAATATGTTAATCCCTTCCAGTGAGCAATGAAATTAGATACTCTTTCATTATCCCATTGCTTACAGTTTGTATGATAAAAAACTATCGTCTTTGTAAAAGTTGAGCTGAACTGAAGAAGGAATTTTTTTCGAAGATCCTCCCATCCGGTAATTGACCGGGATTGAATGTTTGTATACCAGACAAAGGCTGGACCTTGCAAGGTTCGTACAAAGCATCTTCGTTTTACTGATTCTTGCTGCTCCGAAGTTCCCATCATAGGATCACAACAAGACATGTATTGTGTCAAATGTTGTTCAGGGTCGTCTGATCCATTGAAATTACGGAATATAGGGTTTCCAAAACTGGATGGAGGAGAGATTGAATCTACCCATTTAGGGTAAACTTTCTTTTCTGGTTGAATCTCCATACGTTTCCCTTCCATAGTTTCTAACCGAGCTGTTAATGACTCAATGGTAGTTATTAACTTTTGAGAAACAACTGGTTGAACGTGGACTTGGGTAGGTTCAATGACTGGAGAATGGACAGATGTAGTGGTTTGTGCTGCAACTGATGGTAGCACTGTCAACTGTTGTTGTACTTGACCCGTAGGATTAGACCTGTGAGGGTGTACTGATAAACGAGGATATTCTTGATCCATCTCAGTAGCCACAAGAAATTCCATTGGCTAACTGTCTCCAGCATGCTTAAGAAGAAGACTATTCTGAAGTAGTTCTGTATTCAACCTCCTTAATTCCATCATTTAATCCACCCGTTGTGCAAACCTTTTCTCTAGTGAGAGCGATTGGCCTTCTCCAGAGTAAGGATATGTAACCTGATTCTTTCCCCTCCATTTGTTGGACCCTTTTCAGATAAGGGGAAGTGGGTTACTCGAAAGATTGCCTAGGTTCTGAGTAATCCTTTGATTTCGTGTACGCACACCTACTTCATTTGTTTCGGTGTGTACATCTTCTTGAGAAGGAACCTCTTCATCTGAGTCCCCTGAGTCAGCCTCATCTTGTGGATCAGCAACAACATCATTGATGACATTGATTGATGCATAACGCATCGCATCCCTTCTATTAGCATTTCTGTGATATTGTCTTCTTCCATGTCTTTGATGAGACATTGCCTTTTGTTGATTCAATCCCTCAGGTATTTCTTGACGAACCATAATTTGGAGGGAATCTCCTGATAATTTGGCTCTTCGTTCCTCTTAAGGCTTCATCCCTAATCAATAAAAGACTGACTTTCTCTGATGAGGGGATTGATGATTTGAAAAAGTTCCCAGTCCGGTGGACTAGGGATGTTCCTGCTATTCCCGCTCAACTCCCCGGAACCTATTTGTTGATTCTGAGGGTTCGTTTAAAGGAGTCCCCAGTCTGGCAAGCTGGGGTGGCTCTTGACATGCTATGCCTGAGACTTTATTAAAATCTATCTTGATCTTGCGAACCATAGTCTGGAAATTATCTGGATGCATTAACCTTTATCCACTTTTATCACCTAGTTCAAAAGACCGTTGGATGATTTCTGACACTTCTGTCACTTGATGACATGCTTGCTCCATATGAGAGGCCTGTTCAATATTATGGTTTTATTGATGTAGGATTAAATCAACAACTTGTTCTCTGTATGCATGATTTTGAGAGGAACTAGTTGATGCTTGTTCTTAAGCAAGCTTTTGATTACAAAGAAAGCCCATTGACTGTGGCCGGCCATGGGAAATAACATTGCATGAGACCATTTTCGGTGGGAATTGCTGACTGGAGAGCACTGTGAAATGTAGTGCTCCATGAACACCCCACCCTCTGACATGAATACCATATGGGGGATTGTAAATTAACTGACACAATCTTCTTAGTGCGCTAAGGCATGAACATTGAAGGTCTCTCTGCTGATTTTCAGCCTTCAGATATCGATAGACTAACAGAGATGCCAAATCAATCTGACATTGAAACCCATCTATTATCTTAAGATGATTTTCATATTCATCATAAGATAATAACTTCTTCTTCAATTGACAATGAGTTATCCATATGTTGAGTCGAATATCATGGATTCCATCTTCTGTCAACATCTTTGTAATATCATACTGAGAGTCATCCAGAGGCCAAAACATGACTGGTACTTCACCTTTTTGCAGTTGTTTTCTCATGTTCAACATTTCCTCTTTATCATTAAATGATGATTATTCTACCTGTTTTGACTAGAGTTGGTGTTTCCTTGTTGCCTCATCGGATTCAACAAGATTGGTAGAGAAATCATTGATCAAACTAGAAGATGCATGACTTAGGGGTGGTTCGGAGAATGACCTACACCCTGGGCTATCTTCTGAATGAGAAAGTATTTTACCTGCTAGCGATGAAGCATCAGACATGACCGGTTTCGCATTTGCAAGTGCCTCAAGATAATAGGGCTTTATCGGCACTACATTGTCCACTGGAGAATTTTCCGGGCAATGTGCGTCACTATTTCGGAGAGGACTTTCGCAGTGAAATTCTTCATCATGGGGAGGACCACCATAATGGGTTACAAAAAAAGATGGGATCTCTTGCTCCCTGGTCTTCTGACCAGACAAAGGGTTCCTGTGGCTCTCATTTGAAGATGAAACTTCATGATTGACTGAATTTTCATGAATCAAGCCTTCATGAGGAAGTGTCTGTTGAAGACCATCGGAATTAATGTTCCCATTATTGGGAAATGAGTGAGTAGAATCTTGAATACCAACAGATAACTATTTTACGGCTTTAAGAACTCCAGCAACGAGCAAGGCCTTGTTACAGATTCTCCCTTGATCTCCTGACTGTGTTGGGTGGGTATTTTTCTTAGACGCCTTCTTACTCGCATTGGAAACCACTTGTTGATGAAAGTGGCTTCTCTAAGCAGGTTTATGTTCTTGATCAGGAAAGATGGCCATGTTAGGCTTACGATCTCCACTCAAATCAGGTGTATGTACCTGACTTGTTTGTCCATATAATATGGAGGAGTATGCCCCAAAACCCTCTTGGACTGGATCAGATGTGTGTGCTTGTTTCGGAGTGAATTGTTGACGTGTCACTCCACTGGTAGGGATTGATTTATGTGTCTTTCCCTGAGATGCTGCTGAAGTTGTTATAATATCCTGGCAAGCATTCAGAATATGAGAAGGAATTTTCTTCTGCTTTTTCATCATTGATAAAATATTCTTGCTGACTTTAGCTACTAAAACGGGGATATATGTCCATTCCATGCTTGGAGTAGGTGTATGTGCCTCCTCCTGCCCTCCTTTTCTTGTTAGTGAATCCTGACAGTACTCAATGTGTGGGGGCAGAGAGTTGAGTCTGACTCCTGTTTGTCACTGGAGCTTTCCAACTGACTTCTCCGTGTGCTACCAAGCGAGTCTGTTGGTAGGCTTGATTAATACTAGCAGGTGTATGTGCCTAATGATTGCACTTCTCCAAACATGGTTGACGAGTATGTAGTCAGACGAGACTGCTGACTAACTAATGATGTATAAACAGGTGTATGTTCCTGCCTATAGTACTCCACCGGAATTGCCTGGCGGGATTGGCGTGATGCTGCTAGACGAGTCTGCTGGACAATGGAATTAAAATGGGAAGGTGTGTGTGCCTGCTCATTTCTTGCCACTAAGTTAGGTTGGTGGGATTCTTTGGAGATGGGAGAGATGAGAACCTGCTCACTGCTGAACGGATTCTGCCTCTGTTGGTTCGTCTTTCCTGCTCGGGTTCGAGGAACCTGTGCCGAACGCCTGGAGTTGGTACCCTCATCATGTAGAAGGCGCACTGCCACATGAGTCTGGCGGCGATTGTTGGTGGGAGACTTCAGGAAGGACTCCTGTCTTCTTGAATTAAGTCCCTGAGGGACCTGATCATTCACTTCCTCAGAATAAGGGAGTTAATGGTGATTGCGTTCTAGGGATAACGACCCGAAATGGTTGGAGATGGTAGTCAGCATTGCCTATTTCTTGATCACTGGTCGTCGTTGTCCGGACGACCGGTATGAGTTGTTCTCTTGGAGGGCTTGTCGGGCAGCCTCCAGAGATGGGATGGTACCGTGTTGACGGTACTCCTTAACCAGCGTATTTGATACCCAACGTTGAAGATCCTGATTAGGTGATGTCATCCTTAGAGCGGATGACGATCCAGTAGGAATAGCCGCAGTTTCATTTACAGCAGCAGTATTCACAGGTGAGAATTTGAGAGCAGCCATTATGGAAATTTAGAAGAACTTGGAAAAGAGTGCCTGTTTGATATAACAGATGTAATCAAGATAAATTCAGCTACTACATCTTTTGGATGAGCACATATGTCAATGGTTGTTTTTTCCCTCTCCTTGAGTTTTAAATAGGGGACTAACAAGTAGGTAAAACATCATTTTAACTTGGTTAAGGATTCACGTCGTGTTCCCCATTTTTGTTGAACTCAGAATTCATGGATGACCTCTTTGATGGGTGGTTCAAACGTTCTGATCAGTTTCTAACTGGTTTGTTCGTATAACTGGAAACATCCAATGACTCAACATCCACTTGGACCTACATTCCAATGGTAGGCGCTCATTAGTTTATGGACTGATAAGGCTTAGGAATTTTTATTGGTCGACAGGATGGGAGGTCGGACTCATCACACCTTTTTGAGGGGAATTATTGTCCACTCTGGGACTCTCTTTATAGATTTAAGTTAGGTTTGTGAATCCTTATTACATTCGAGTATAAAATTATATATTTTTTAGATTTGACAATCAATGATCAAATATATAGGAAATTTAGAGAATATTTTATATGTATTCGAGGTTCTTCATCGATAGAGAATCAACTATATTTATTAAAGATTCTTGGTCAATGGTATCATTCGACATATTAATATAAAAGTCTCTTGGGCATTATGATGACCATGCTGTTTCAAAGCCACTCAGTGGGTCACTTGAAGTTTATTTTCATTCCGAAGGACATGGATTATTTCATAGTTGGGATCGAACCCGCAGATGGGCTACCTACGTATCCTTAGTTTTGGAAAAGGAATCAGAACCCACGTAGTTCGAGTAAGGGAGTATGATGTTTATGATTGATGGCTCAATGAAGGATGTCATAATTACTTTTACCCTCTACTCTCATGTGAGTCATGATCGGTGTGAGAAACAAGGGGTATTGGTAAAAATTAGACAATTGGGCCATGAAAGATGCAATAATAAGAAATGACGTGGGACTTATGTATGTATGACTTCCTAAAATAGATGAAGATTAGGATTAACTTCAGAGAAGAAATCCAGGAACAGGTTCCATAAAGGTGTATGTGCTTCATGGAGATTTGAATACTCTATCTTGGGGCTTACTCCTGGAAAGGAGGACCAAAATTAGGAGATGATTGATGATTGCATTTTACTCCTGAGAAGGAATCCCAGATCAAGGGTAAGTTAGGATTGATTAAGAGAAATTAAGACTGGGGCTTACTCCTGAAAAGGAGGCCCATGTTAAAGGAATTATGACTGGGACTTATTCCTAAAAAGGAAGCCCAGGTTAAAGGAATTATGACTGGGACTTATTCCTGAAAAGGAAGCCCAGGTTAAAGGAATTATGACTGGGACTTCTTCCAGAAAAGGAAGCCTAGTTTAAAGGAATTATGACTGGGACTTATTCCTGAAAAGGAGGCCCAGGGTGGGATTCTCTCATCTTAAAGGATGAGGTTGAATGAATGAAATCTCAATCTTTAGTGACATAATGATGTGTAAATCACTATTTTTTGAGGGATATTCCACAGAATTCCATTCAGATAAAGAAGTAAAAATAAGAAATCACACCATAAATGGATTTCAAGAGTGTCTTCAAGACTAAATCTTGAATAGGAGAGGTGGAGTGGTTTAAGAGGGGTAAAATGGGCAAGAAGGGAACCCAAAAAGGAAGGGGCATGCAAGTCCTGGTAGGCACGTAGGTACTGTGTGGGAGCACAAGTCTTGGTCGTTCTGGTATACCTGCGCGACACGCTGGGTACTTGCGCGATGTTCAACCAGCAGGGTAAAACATGAGCGACTTTTGGTTAAGGCCTTTAGAATCCTCTTGAGGTTCTTCCAAAAGTGGGGCGTGCAGGTTCTATTGAAGGAGTAAGGGGGCGCACAAGTGTGGCCATTTCCCTTAAGGGGTGGCCACCTAGGCGCGCAAGGGTTGATGAGTTTCAACACATAGTCCTTCCTCCCCCTCTTTAGATCTTCCGTTCTAGTTATGAAATTACCTTAGAAGTGTTCCAGATGCTTTGAGAAGATACTAGGGCACCGAGAGCTCAAATCTGAGTTTCTGGAAAAATTCATCTCTCAAAATGGGGGGCCCACAGGGTCTATTTATAGGAAAGAGAAGACCCTGGGTGGTTATCACTTAGGTCTCGCAAGTCACTTGTGCGACCATTATGCGTCGCGCAAGTGGACTTGCGAGACTATGAGGGAACTTGCGCGACCTATGGGCAATGTTCTCCTTGTTCATCCCTTTGTCAATTTTTGATATTTTCTTCAAAGGATGAATGAATTAGTGCTAAGTCATTTCCCATTACATTCCTTTGGACTCTATGAAGAAAAAGGAGCATCAACATGCTCCTAGAGTTCTATCAGCGCCATTCTATATAGTAAAATAGAAACCAGTTCTACTCATAGCATTAACTCGATGGTGAACTCAACATCTATCTATGTTGGAATCCTCTATATGTCCTTGAGAAACAAATAATATAAACTGATCCACCATCATAAGAAAGACTTGTTACTCTACTCCCCCATAATCATGAAAATGGAAATAATCCAATGTTATGAGTTCACCTAGCAGACGATAAAATGTACCTACACATCCTTCCCGAACATCCCACTCTTCACAATGGCCATAAGTGCCTCCCTTAAGATACATGAACATTTCCATATGAAAGAAACTATCAATATGTCTTGGTATAACTATAGATAATACAAAAAAAAAATAATATCAAAACCTAACATCTCAAGGATATTAAATTCTCACATAAAACCTTAGCCACCAACACGGAGAGTACACACTTCAAACTGCCTGGTATTTTCTACTTTCACCCATAGTGGTGTATCAATCAACATAACAAAATATAAATTATCCACTTCTAGACCAATCATAGAGAAAAACTGAGTATAAATAATAGAATTTGAGGCACATGTATCAAATAAATCACTAGAATATAGGAATTATATAAGGATCATACCACGAATAGTTAGTGGTTCAACCTTTCCACCTCTAGGTGTGAATTGAAATGCATGAAGCTGACCTTCCCTATTTCCCTACACCGCTGTATGAAATACTACTATTTCACTACACTACTCATATATACACACTGATACTACAGTAATATGACCTCTATATCTACAAGTAAGGATATTAACGATCCAACTGCTTACCTGGTATAAAGTAACTGACCACTTCTTAAACTCAACATCTTCCTCAATTCTCCATCTGTGTCCAACTTCTGACGGTTACTACATAACCTCTACACATTCAATATATCACAACATTCTCAACACTCAACTGGTAGGTGGGTGCACTGACCTTATGTGTTCCCTAGCCTAGTACCCTGATAAAAACACATTTTCACCACCCTAGTTGGATGATCCTCTATTCAAATTTCTATGAACACCACATCCTCAATAAGGATTCTCAAAATGGTGCATCTTAGCCTCAGATATCACACCATTGGTCTATTAAACTATAAAACATTTCTACCCCCTATGGAATATCTTAAGATTCCTTTTTAAATAATGGAATGAACCAAAACATATGAAAACCACTTCAGAAAGAATATTTTCAAGTAGAACATAATCCCATATCCATGTTTGTCCTGAAAACATCAAGCTATAACAGCCTCATACCTTACAAACAATGGAAAAATTTGTTAAATGTCTATGAAAAAACTAATGTAATTTATATCTAACATGGTCCCCATAGTCGAAACCATAAACTCAATAGGCCACTCCTTCCTCAAGGTCTATAGATTGAAATTATAAAGAATAATTCCGTGGATGTCTTTTTAAATCATACCATTATCACACTGAGTATAAACCAAGATATCCCACTTTATCTATTCTGGTCCCTGCAACATGTAAACTTAGAACATGAATTTTTTTCTACTAGAGTCTCCATGTTTTCAGGAATCATCTGGATGTACTCTATCAAGGACTATGTAGACTCAAGTCCACCCACTCGACCAAACGTCAGAGTGTTCCTCAAATGAAACACTATAGTGATATCAAACATAATAATCATGACCCACACAGAGCCACATTCTAGCATATGGATAAAATTATCAAATATTCCACAAAACATTTCCTCTTTTCAATTATCTTCGAAAAATGGATTTTTTTTCTATTCAACTAGTGAAGCATTCTCAGTGATATACTTTTATCACACAACCAGCACACACCACAGTGGTGGAATTTATCTAAAATAGTGAACACAATTTTAAGAATACATAACATATTTCTTCTATAGTTTATGTAAAATAAGCCTCTCCACAAGCCATAAACAACCCATCTCTCTTACACTAGACAATAGATATGTTCACATCTAGAACCCGAACCCCAACCGTCCCTACTATGAGTCATGGATGACCAAGGTAAACCAAAATACAGAGTAACAACTCTTTCATTATACGCCTTTTTAATCCATTTACACATACTCAACTCAAAAAATTCTCTTTCAGGAACATTTACTATTTCATAACTTGGTAAAACAACACTTCGACCCATTTTTTACTTTCATTAAACAAATTCATTTAACAATTATTTCACATTATTTCCATATACCCATTGATAACCTTTGAGTAAAACCATTTTCATAAAATTTTGATGAAAGTAAAATTCATCCTACCATTCATGTCCCACACACCCTTCCCATGTGTGGCTATCATGATGCATGCCACCTATATCCTTATGATCTGATATTTTTTCATGAATTAAAAACCTCATTCTATTTTCCCATGACTGAAATACAATAAAATAGTGAAAACACACAGCATGTGCATCACACAATTGTTAAATACCATTCAGATACAACAACACACATCAAGAAACAGAATTCACACCATAGGTTTTTGGGATTTCTCTCACATATGGGTTCTCTACTCCCATTAATGTGCTCTTTGACAAAGTATGAAACTTCCTAATATATTGTCTACAATCCCCAAATAGTAAGGAAAAAAGAAAAGCACCACTAAAATACCACATTATAACATCATCAACATGGAATCAAATAAACTAGTTCCACAATCTGAGACGCCACATGACCTTATAAACTCCTACCCATATGCCAAAGGTTTCTGAATAGTAGTGACAGGTAATAGATCATGTAGGGAGACTAAACCCATTTTTTGAATGTAATACATATAAGATAAAATATAAAATAATGAAACAAAACAAATTAACCATAATAATGTTTTACCAATAAATTCCTAAATTAGTTACAAACATGACCAAATAATAAATATGCCATGTTAGGATGACAATTCCAAAACTAAAGGAAGACCCCAATGTAAAGACCAATAGTTAAAATACCAAAATAGATCCTGAATCCAATTACTGATCTTCAATCATGAACATACCAAAACCATTTCAACCCCTTAGCAAAGGTCCTTTACTATTGTCCTAACCTGCAACCATGATATCTGATCATGTACCCAATGGTGACATGAGTAGGGAATGAGCACAAAACAATAGGCCCCACCAACAATGTCAAAAAAAATTCCATTATAAATAGACATTTTTTTAATGTACTAAAATATATGATAATATAAATAGAATATAACATGGATTTCATTAGATAACAATTTCCACAATATCATTTTACATCATTGATTCGATTATCACCACGTGTCCCATGGTTTATGCATTTACATCATTTACACTACGGCCTAAGCCGGTCAACTACCATGCATAAGTGAACAAGTAAGGTTCATTATCTCACTAGGTATATACATTTTAGAATCAATACTTCAAGCTTACGATGATGCCTTGGTCTAGGTAGTATAATCAATTGAAACTGTTAAAAGGTAGAACCTTTCTCCCCATCCCCAACCTAAGCATTATTACATTGGGGTTAGAAGCCTTAGTCTAAAGTAACCCATGGGTGTAGATACTCAAGTCTAATACCCCAAAACTACCAATCCATTTAGACATTATTATATATCCATTTTCTAATTCATCCTATAAAAAACCATCCATAACCAATACATATAATATTTACAATTCACATTTCATAAAACATACGAATCATCATGAATCGTTGACACATTAACACAATTATCCTTTTTTATGAATTCCCCAATTAACCCATTTACCATTTTATGAATTAACCCATTTAGCATGCTCAAAAATTCCCATAAATTACCCCAACAAACATATTACTCAATTCCCATGCATTAAACCATATGAAACATACATCAATTAATACTCACTAATCTATTTACTCAATTCAATTAAAAATTCACAATCGATTTGAAAAATTCACATTAATCTATTTTAACCCTTTTTATATCATGCCA
This sequence comes from Viscum album, assembly GCA_963277665.1. Taxonomy (NCBI): domain Eukaryota; kingdom Viridiplantae; phylum Streptophyta; class Magnoliopsida; order Santalales; family Viscaceae; genus Viscum; species Viscum album. The sequence continues at coordinate 27,954,985 of OY728137.1, read as the reverse complement.
AATGATCCCTTATTCCATTTAAAAAACCAAGACACCTCTATATTTTTTTATTTAAAACTCAATCAAACATATCAACATATTTTTTATGGGATTTATATTGATAAAAATCAACTCTATTCTTACCATTGTAATTTTCCATGTTCAGGAACGTTGGAACACCCCATGGGTGGCCCTAAATCAGTCTAATCAATCCTAAAGACATTATGAGAGGTTATATTCCACATTTATCTATCAATTTTTTCAAATATCACTATATAAATCAAAATTACTGTAATAGAGAAACAGTAACACAACCTCATATGAAAAAAATCAATAAAAAAACTACGTGATATAATTTGTAGACCACCTGACTCGATGCTGGAGGAAATTACATGATTAGACATATAATTTAACTCTAATTTAAACACCCCTTGATTCCCCAACCTAATATCCTCTTGAAGAAGTGTAATTTAGGCATTCAAAATATAAGAACAAAAAAACAAACCCTAATACATAAAGGTGAAGAAAAAAGATTGTTATATTTACCAAAAGCTTTAATCCACAACCAAAGACACTCCAAATAGCCTAGAATCAAAAGAGATAGATCTTTAGGAATCCTTGGTCGAAATGATTCCTTAATAGAATTTATAGAGAAGAAATCATGGAATAAAATTGAGTAGAACTCCTAAAATCGTAAGGGGGGAAAACTATAAAATCCAAATTTTAATGATACTCACAATTTTGCAGCATGGTTTTCCAAATTGTGGGCTAACCCTACACCTACCACTATATAAGAGGGTTCCAAGTCACATGGATACCTAGGGGTCCCGAATGGTTTGAAAAATTATGTTCCATCTATACAGAATGCCACAATCCTAATCCATATGCCCTGGATTTTCCCTTGGATGGTTTACTTAATTGTGTTACCATCTCATAGATAGCATCGTTTGAGTGCATGGTTACACCTAACTTTGCGCCAACTGTGAAACATGCATAGGATGGACAAATCACCAATAATTTCAGGTCCCAATCCCCCAAAACTCCCTTGATCATCCTCATAATCAATGTAATGGATTCATTTTAAAATATTTAGGGATTATACCCAAAACTATAATAATAACATACCTCAATAAATTCTATGATCTTACATGTTTCTTGTAACAGCCCGAGATTTTATGAAAAATATTCTTTTTAATTTTATTAATGTCTTGTGTTGTACGCTACACCAAATGGAGCTTGCACAACACGCATCTTTTACTTGGCTTGCATTACACACAATCGCAACCTTCCTCGATAGTGTGTGTAGTACGCAATACTGAGTTTCACGAAACAACGATATGCTATTAAAATATTATTAAAACTAGCCGTTATGAATAGTAATAACCACTTTTTAAATTTTAGAAATTTTAGCTCTCAAAATGGACTTCATTTTTGGATTCGGAGTATCTAATTTAGCCTAAGGTGAAATTTTGGTACTTTTCGGATAGCTTTCATATTCCGATGAATAGTGAAAATTACTAAATTATAATTAAAAACAACTTTTTTAATCGAAATAATTAATAGTGATAAATAATTAATTTGAGTGGTTTTAAAGTATATTTAGAATATATTTTTACAATTTAATACAATGTTGGTCATTGAATGTAATTTCACATTTAAACCAGACATAATCAAGTGTCAATCTTTTGATAGATATTGTTTCTTAAAAACACGCTATTTGTTTTAACAGCGGGATTTAATTATAAAATTAATTAATGCAACTTCTATGTTATGAATTTGGTAAAATAGACTTCATTTTTGAATTCGGAATATGAAATATAGATTAGGATGAAATTTTGGCATTGTTCTGAAAAACATCAATTTTTTATGAATAGTGAAACTACTAAGTGGTAGTTAAAAAACTGAATTTTTCATAAAACTTAATTTTACTGCTTCTGTGAATGGAATTTCAAAAATCCGAGAGACACGGTTGATGTCAGTAAGTAAAATGGTGTTCAATGAGATGAAAATAATTTTTGGTGAATAGTAACTTTTTACTTTTTTTTACCACGGTTAAAAGTAAATAGGGTAATTAAGGGTAAGAATGATATTAATATTACCCTAACACATGTCCTAATTCTATTGGACAAGTGTATCTCGACCAAAAACAACCTTATGTGTAAAATATGATCATTTAGGCCCACTTGGATTAGATTAGGACATTTATTATTATTTAATTCAAAGAAGAGTTAAAAGAGTTAAATCAAAGTATATTTACTTAAACATTTCTAATATAGGGTTGTACATAAGATAAATTCAATTGTAAATATTCATTAGAAAGATAAAAATATTTCCTACATGATGGTATTTTATTTGTAATTTTTAGACATTAAATAATTTAATTTATTTATGACACAACGATGATGCAGCAATTATCTGATTAATGAAATATTGACATAATTGATGTTATAAATACCAAAATAAATATAATTTTAGACTTTTTATGAATTCCACTAATTTTATAGGTAACTATGATATATTAGTGTTGAGTTAATCAACTTGGTTAGAACATATAATTCTTTTATGACTTTCACAAAAATCATATATCAAATAGTGTCAAAATTGATACAAAATAGTTTTTAAATAAAATATTATATTATTAATTGTTATTTTATTCCTAAAAATCCAAGGTTCGGCCAAATAACTTAGATAAGGATATATGTATTAATAATATGAAATTTGGGGTTCGTTTTGAATGTTATAGTAAGTGTATTAACCATATAGTGAAAGAAAACAAAAAGACACGGTAAAAGTTAAATTATTTAACTTAGAGTTAAATCTAATTGATAAGGTTAAAATAATACCCTAAACTTGTCTAAATCCTATTGGATAATAGGATTTCGACCCATCCCCACTTTAGCTTCTAAATAAGACCCTTTGGAACCATTATAAACCGATTTTGACTTTAATATAATATAATATTTTGAGATATTCCTAAGGTGCCCCTCTCCTCCCTTATAAAAGGGCACCTCCTCCCCCTCCTCCTCACACCAATTTGACCACTCATGCTCGGCCAACCCCTGCCATGTTCTCCTCTCCACTTCCCAAGAATAATCCTAGAGGTCCTGGTCTTCTTCAAAGACCAATATTAGTTCCATAAGTGGGGGATTCAAAGAGGCGTTCCAAAGAAGAGGTAATATCCATTACCGATCTTTTCAACTTCTTTCTTCTTCAACTTCTTCTTCTTTAGTTGTTTCATGATAAAGTAATAACATCAGTATTAATTACATACTGATATGTTATTATAAATATGAAACAACCCTAATTCACCTTCTATCCATCCTACGGAAAAATGAAATCACTGCGTGTGCGTACGTATGGAATACCGTCTCCACGCCGTGGTGTAATCTATTTTCCACCACCACCTTACAAGGATGGGTATAATGGGGTAATGAGTAACTATATATGATTATTATAAAGTTATATTGATACTGAAATATTATACATACACTTCAACAAAATTCCACGACCATGGGAACGATATCATCGCTCATGCGTAAGTACGGACTACCGTCTCCACGACGCGATGAGATTTATTCTCCATGTTAATCATTTAAGAATGATTACAAAGTATATATAAGAAATTATAATGAAATATATGTCATTATAAAGATACTGGATTTATGTATATATATATATTTATGTCATCTACTTACTTCCATTCAAGACAATAAGGAAAGGAAAACAGCGTTCATGCGTACGTACGGACTACCGTCTCCATGAACGGTGTTTTTCATTTCATTTATCTATCTATTATATATATATATATATACTGAATATATATGTTATATAAATCATATTTTATATTCTGGAAGTATGTAAATCAAGATATAAGTAATAATAATGTCAAGAACAACAAGTCAAAACACCTACGATAAATGAAACGATTTTACCCAAAACGCTTTTTTAACATGGAATTTACAAAAGAACGGGTAATATAAAGTCATAAGTGAACCATATATGATATCATAACAATGAATATGATTCTTTAATAAGTCAATGACATTATTTAAATCATTATACAGGAGGTTCGGACACATACAAAGCAAATCGGACCTAAGGTAAGGGAAATATCACAATCTCATTTTTATCCGAGACTGTTTATTCGTAAGTATTTATTGGGGTGTATTTTATCATCCACATCCATGTTCCCTCAATATGTAATATTGTTTCCATCCACTTACAATAGTTTAAATCCAATTTTACCCTTCGGTGAGTTTTTAGTGAAGAATATGAAAGGAATCTTTTGTCGTTTTTTCGTACGAGGTACTTTTTGACTTTTCCGACAAAAGTACGAAGAATGTTTTTTTAGCTTATACAGCATGAATGGATTTTTAAAAAATTATTTCCAAGAAGCTTCCTATACAAGTTTTCAAGTTTATTTTTAATCAACTTCTTTTATTTTAAAGTCGTATGACATGTTATGAAAGGAAAAATGTTTTTGAAGAAGAAAGGATATTTTCCTCAAGAATGGAGTTCAAGTGTTTTATCAAAATTATTTTCCATTTACGATAATAAAGGGTTCTGTTTTTATACCTATTATTACATTGATTTGATCATGTTGAGATGGAATTATTTTTATGAATTCCTTTATCTTATATGAAATGTTTTATGATGTCATGATGTTTAAGATTCCCATTTTTATTACATGGGTTATGCAATGATGTATGATTTATGATTTTGTGGCACACATAAGAATGGTATCATTATGAGATGGGTGGGACCTATATCTCCCTCCAATGCATTGGGTAATGATTTCATATCTCATGAGATAGACATGGCTGGAATGGTAGGTTATACCGGTTCAGTGAAACAGGACTGAAACGCGGGTGACTCGATTTAGAAAGGGACTTTGTCCACTAAGATAGTATTGGAAATTAGTCATGACTAACAAGAAATGATTCTCTATGATTATGTGTGTATGCCACAAAGTTTAATGTTTTATGTTATGCTTATTGGGATTTCATTTCACTACTATGATTTATCCCATGTTATGAAATTATGCTCTCTTTTACAGGTTAAGATTTCCAAAAGTTATGTTCTTATGAATATGATGTGATTGATTTTTCTTTTGTTTACCCTTACTGAGCATTTGAGCTCACCCTTTTATGTTTTCTTTTCCCCAGGATATAAAGAAATGTTTTATGTAAAAAAAGGGAAGATCTTTATTGGAGATATTGAAGATCTTTCACCACGATTAGAAGATTACGTTCCGAGATTCCAAAGACACTAAACTATTACGATCCTTGTGTGTGTGTTTTTGTTATGTACTAAGTATTCCAAAAAAGTAATGTAATGTCCATGTACGATAAGCTTCGGGTCTCTACAGTTGGTATCAGAGGCAAAGGAGGTAGGAATGTATCTCATCCTTGGGAACTCTCACATGTGAGCGTTGGACGAAGCATGGCTCTCCGCCCAAGGGCTTCATGAGGAAATGGCTGCCACTTAGGATGGTGGTGTGTCCCGCCCAGGGGGTGTAGCCGCCAATGGAGTTCCCTGATAGGTATCAATTATAGTCCACTGGAAGTAATTCCAGACCACTATAGTTGGTATCAGAGGAAAGGTTTAGTCAACCTTTGGAAACTAGGATGCGAAAACATTTGTGAGATCCCTAGAGATATTTCTAAGGTATGTCTAGGGATGTCCCTAAGGTTAAGTATACGTATAGGTTATAGTACTAGAATTACGCTAACGATCATATAATTAAACCTAAGATGTTAGATATTGAAGGTACTCCCCCTTTATTATGTTGTTTTCCCTAGCATGATTTTTGCCTCTCACACTATTCTTTTTGGGTTTTAGACGATGGCTGGAACCCGAAGGAACCGTGTTGATCAATGCAATGGACAATGCAATGATTTCCCTCTTGAACAGACAAATTTTATGGGAGATGGAGTGCAAAATCATATTGCTATACTTACACAATCTATGAATCATTCTGGACTTCCAAATGAGCAGAGAAGGGAACAATATTCTATTGAGTCCTTCATGAGGCAACGTCCACCTTCTTTCAGTGGGTCTTCTGATCCACTTGTTGCTGAACAATGGATCAGTACCACTAAAAAGATATTTTCAGTTCTTCAATGTTCTGAGCATGATAAAGTCATCTTAGCAGTATATTGTTTAGAAGGTGAAGCTGATCAATGGTGGAATATTATCAAGAATACGCGGAAAAGAGATGAAATTGAGTCCATGGAATGGGACGAGTTCAAGAACTTGTTTTTCAGTAAGTACTTCCCTCGTATTCTTCGAACAAAGATGGAAAATGAGTTTCTTGAGCTGAATCAGAAGGATGATGAATCTGTTGGTATATACGAAGCAAATTTTACAAGACTTGCAAGGTACGCTTCTGGTATTATCATCCAACCTGAAAGTAAAGTTGATCGATTTTTCAGTGGCTTAAAACCAAGTCTTCGAAGGGCATTAGCTATAAAAGACTTCAGTTGCTATGAAGAAATTGTGCGTTGTGCTATCAAGGTAGAAATGTAAGTTGGTGTTACATATCCATCTCAGGGTTTTGACAAGAAACGAATGATGGAGTTCAAGGAGAAATCTCAGAATATTGGTGAAAAGAAGATGAATGTTTCCTTATGCACAAGGTGTGGAAAAAAGCATGGTGTAGATTGTCTTAAAGAGACTAGAAAATGTTTTAAGTGTGGAAAAGAAGGTCATAGAGCAGCTGAGTGTCGAAGTAATGGAAAATGGTTTTCTAATGATGTGAATAAAGCAAACACTACAGAGAATGCACCACCAACACTTCAATGCTTCAAGTGCAAGGAAATGAGGCATTATGCTAATAAATGCCCTAATCCAAGGGTTAGTGATGATCGACATGAGCAACCGCTTAAGGAAAAGGACAAAGGGAAGTCACTTGCGATCACCATTGGAGATGTTGAATATGATAACGATGTGGTGGAATGATTAAGTGTTTATGTAATGGGATTCCAAAATAATGTTGTATCATAATGTATTGGAATATTTATGTATTGGACTAATGTGGTATTCAATGTGATTGAGATATTTTTGGAAATAAGATGATATGCGCATAATGAAGGGAAAATGATAAAATGAAATGTTTAACAGTATTCATGAGCTCATGATTGATATAAGGACTAAGTGATATCATTGTTTGAGTATATAGAATTTTGAGGATTTTGGTATGTGGAAAGTGTTAAATTTTAACTGCATTCATGTTTTCACTAAGGTATTCAAGAGAATACATGATTAAGGACTTTGAATGTTTGGTATGTGACCAACAAAACATATCTTATGATATATGGGGATCAGCGATGGTGTTAAATCTCTGATAATTGTTTTCACTATGTTATGAGAGTGGACTGCAGTATTATGGATAAGCCTAAAGATTGGAATGGATTATGTTGGACATAAGTTACTATTGTTTAAGGATAGAAGTTTTTTCGATATTATTGATAGGATGTTATAGTAATATAGTTTTAGAAAAAGGACAACCTGCAAGATGGACGACAGCCCATCGCTTCGGACAAGGCCATGGGAATCGAACCCACAACCGAAGTGCTACTGGCCTTTATCACCTACCACTGGCCTACAGGAAGTCCCTGTTTAGTAGAAACTAGTTTTATTATATTAAGCAGTATGATATATGAAGTATAAGTCCATTTTAGGAACCATATATGATTAATCTCACTATAGATCGACTTATGTATATAATTTTTTTTGCTATCCTTTTGTTTGAGACAGATGGAATGACCCGTCATTCTATCACATGATATGATAACACTTCACGAATAACAAATTCAACTTTATTTAAGAGATGAAGTGGAAATTGTTAAAGGCACGAACAACAGTGAGATTGTACCAAAATAAAGTATTTATTTCAAATTCTTTAACATTAGGGAAATGATCTTGAAAACCAAAAATGTTGTCCTAGTGATCTTATATCTGATGAATCAGATGGTACCTTAGATCATCACCAATTTATGGCTTTGTGATTGCTGGCTTTTCCATATCCATGTTCTCTACCACTCTCCATCAGAACATGATGGTTAGATTTTTCTTCCATATCCATATATTCACCTATGTGGAATCCCAGTGATTAGTTTATTTGGGTAACCGTTACGTTTCATACTTTTTTTTTAAAATATTGGTTTTGATATTCCTTTTTACGATTTGGGTTTCTATTAAAGAAACTTTTGAATAGTAAACCATTTATAACCCCGACGAATTTCGAGGGCGAACTTCATTTTAAGGGGGGTAGAATGTAACAGCCCGAGATTTTATGAAAAATATTCTTTTTAATTTTATTAATGTCTTGTGTTGTACGCTACATCAAAAGGAGCTTGCACAACATGCATCTTGGACTTGCCTTGCATTACATGCAATCGCAACCTTCCTCAATAGCGTGTGTAGTACGCAATACTGAGTTTCACGAAACAACGATATGCTATTAAAATATTATTAAAACTAGCCGTTATGAATAGTAATAACCAATTTTTAAATTATAAAAATTTTATCTCTCAAAATGGACTTCATTTTTGGATTCGGAGCATCGAATTTAGCCTAAGGTGAAATTTTGGTACTTTTCGGATAACTTTCATATTCTGATAAATAGTGAAAATTACTAAATTATAATTAAAAACAACTTTTTTAATCGAAATAATTAATAGTGATAAATTATTAATTTGAGTGGTTTTAAAGTATATTTAGAATATATTTTTACAATTTAATACAATGTTGGTCATTGAATGTAATTTCACATTTAAACCAGACATAATCAAGTGTCAATCTTTTGATAGATATTGTTTCTTAAAAACACGCTATTTATTTTAACAGTGGGATTTAATTATAAAATTAATTAATGAAACTTCTATGTTATGAATTTGGTAAAATAGACTTCATTTTTGAATTCGGAATATGAAATAGGATGAAATTTTGGCATTGTTCTGAAAAACATCAATTTTTGATGAATAGTGAAACTACTAAGTGGTAGTTAAAAAACTGAATTTTTCATAAAACATAATTTTACTGCTTTTGTGAATGGAATTTCAAAAATCCGAGAGACACGGTTAATGTCAGTAAGTAAAATGTGGTTCAATGAGATGAAAATAATTTTTGGTGAATAGTAACTTTTTACTTTTATTTACCACGGTTAAAAGTAAATAGGGTAATTAAGGGTAAGAATGATATTAATATTACCCTAAAACATGTCCTAATTCTATTGGACAAGTTTATCTCGACCAAAAACAACCTTAAGTGTAAAATATTATCATTTAGGCCCACTTGGATTAGATTAGGACATTTATTATTATTTAATTCAAAGAAGAGTTAAAAGAGTTAAAATCAAAGTATATTTACTAAAACATTATTAATATAGGGTTGTACATAAGATAAATTCGATTGTAAATATTCATTATAAATATAAAAAGATTTCCTACATGTTGGTATTTTATTTGTAATTTTTAGACATTAAATAATTTAATTTATTTATGACACAACGATGATGCAGTAATTATCTTATTAATGAAATATTGACATAATTGATGTTATAAATACCCAAATAAATATAATTTGAGACTTTTTATGAATTCCACTAATTTTATAGGTTACTAAGATATATTAGTGTTGATTTAATCAACTTGGATCGAACATATAATTCTTTTATGACTTTCAAAAAAATCATATATCAAATAGTGTCAAAATTGACACAAAATAGTTTTTAAATCAAATATTATATTATTAATTGTTATTTTATTCCTAAAAATCTAAGGTTCGGCCAAATGACTTAGATAAGGATATATGTATTAATAATATACAATTTGGGGTTCGTTTGGCATGTTATAGTAAGTGTATTAACCATATTGTGAAAGAAAACAAAAAGACACGGTAAAAGTTAAATTATTTAACTTAGAGTGAAATATAATTGATAAGGTTAAAATAATACCCTAAACTTGTCTAAATCCTATTGGATAATAGGATTTCTACCCATCCCCACTTTAGCTTCGAAATAAGACCCTTTGGAACCATTATAAACCGATTTTGACTTTAATATAAAATAATATTTTGAGATATTCCTAAGGTGCCCCTCTCCTCCCTTATAAAAGGGAACCTCCTCCCCCTCCTCCTCACACCAATTTGAGCACTCAAGATCGGCCAACCCCTGACATTTTCTCCTCTCCACTTCCCTAGAATAATCCTAGAGGTCCTGGTCTTCTTCAAAGACCAATCTTAGTTCCCTAAGTGGAGGATTCAAAGAGGCGTTCCAAAGAAGAGGTAATATCCAATACCGATCTTTTCAATTTCTTTCATCTTCAACTTCATCTTCTTTAGTTGTTTCATGATAAAGTAATAACATCAGTATTACTTACATACTGATATGTTATTATAAATATGAAACAACCCTAATTCACCTTCTATCCATCCTATGGAAAAATGAAATCACCGCGCGTGCGTACGTACAGAATACTGTCTACATGCCGTGGTGTAATCTATTTTCCACCACCACCTTACAAGGATGGGTATAATGGTGTAATGAGTAACTATATATGATTATTATAAAGTTATATTGATACTGAAATAGTATACATACACTTCAACACAATTCCACGACCATTGGAACGATATCATCGCTCGTGCGTACGTACGGACTACCGTCTCCACGACGCGATGATATTCATTCTCCATGTTAACCATTTAAGAATGATTACAAAGTATATATAAGAAATAATAATGAAATATATGACATTATAAAGCTACTGGATTTATGTATATATATATATATTTATGTCATCTACTTACTTCCATTCAAGACAATAAGGAAAGGAAAACAGCGTTCATGCGTACGTACGGACTACCGTCTCCATGCACGGTGTTTTTCATTTCATTTATCTATCTATTATATATATATATATATATATATATATACTGAATATATATGATATAAAATCATATTTTATATTCTGGAAGTATGTAAATCATGATATAAGTAATAATAATGTCAAGAACAACAAGTCAAAACACCTACGATAAATGAAACGATTTTACCCAAACGCTTCTTTAACATGGAATTTACAAAAGAACGGGTAATATAAAGTCATAAGTGAACCATATATGATATCATAACAATTAATATGATTCTGGAATAAGTCAATGACATTATTTAAATCATTATACAGGAGGTTTGGACACATACGAAGCAAATCGGACCTAAGGTAAGGGAAATATCACAATCTCATTTTTATCCGAGATTGTTTATTCGTAAGTATTTATTGGGGTGTATTTTATCATCCACATCCATGTTCCCTAAATATGTAATATTGTTTCCATCCAATTACAATATTTTAAATCCAATTTTTCCCTTTCGGTGAGTTTTTAGTAAAGAATATGAAAGGAATCTTTTGTCGTTTTTTCGTACGAGGTACTTTTTGACTTTTCCGACAAAAGTACGAAGAATGTTTTTTTAGCTTATACAGCATGAATGGATTTTTAAAACATTATTTCCAAGAAGCTTACTTTACAAGTTTTCAAGTTTATTTTTAATCAACTTCTTTTATTTTAAAGTCGTATGACATCTTATGAATGGAAAAATGTTTTTGAAGAAGAAAGGATATTTTCCTCAAGAATGGAGTTCAAGTGTTTTATCAAAATTATTTTCCATCTAAGATAATAAAGGGTTCTGTTTTTATCCCTATTATTACATTGATTTGATCATGTTGTGATGGAATTATTTTTATGAATTCCTTTATCTTATATGAAATGTTTTATGATGTCACGATGTTTAAGATTCCCATTTTTATTACATGGGTTATGCAATGATGTATGATTTATGATTTTGTGGAACACATAAGAATGGTATCATTATGAGATGGGTGGGACCTATATCTCCCTAAAATTCATTGGGTAAAGATTTCATATCTCATGAGATAGACATGGCTGGAATGGTAGGTTATACCGGTTCAGTGAAACAGGACTGAAACGAGGGTGACTCGATTCAGAAAGGGACTTTGTCCACTAAGATAGTCTTGGCAATGAGTCATGACTAACAAGAAATGATTCTCTATGATTATGTGTGTATGACACTAAGTTTCATGTTTTATGTTATGCTTATTTGGATTTCATTTCACTACTATTATTTATCCCATGTTATGAAATTATGCTCTCTTTTGAGGGTTAAGATTTCCAAAAGTTATGTTCTTACGAATATGATGTGATTGATTTTTCTTTTGTTTACCCTTACTGATAATTTCAGCTCACCCTTTTATGTTTTCTTTTCCCCAAGATATAATGTCCATGCACGTCAAGCTTCAGGTCTCTACATTTCTAAAACATTATTAGTCATTCAATCTTACATTATTAATTGTTTCCTTACATGGTGATACCTTTGACGTGAGATCTTGAATAACTTTCTAATGTTCTATGTCAATTTCATCATTGTACCTAACAATACATACTAATTTATTACATCTTTCATTTACATATATATTAAAAAATCATTCAAATTTTTATTTTTATTTAGTTATTTATGTTTTAGGGATTCAATTTTATTTTTTTTAGGAAAATATGAGTTTATATTATACTTTTTCTGGGTTTTTGAGCTTATAAAGTAATATTTTTAAAAAATTACAAACTATTACGTTCATATAATTTATATGTTAATTTCATTATACAAATCAACATTCAAATAGACAAATAAACAGTGTTTCAATGTTTTTTATAAACATATACAGTTACAAATTTTTAAATAGTTTATAAATACGTATTTATTAATATAGTTTATAAGATGATAATAATATATGTTAATATTGTTTATATGTTCATAAATATTATATGATAATAAAGTTTATAGGATTATATTTTATTTCAATTTTAATTTATCTTGGATTTAGGTATGAGAAAACAAGACCTAGATATATCATCATTAGATATTATTATTATTATATGTAAAAAAATATATGTTCCTGAATCATCCCCAATATAATGGTGTACACATGGACTCTTGGGATCTTTCACATAGTGAGAAAACAGATACTTTAACTTTGATTATTCTTTGGTGGTTCATATTTATTAGAATTGTAATAATATTCTCTATAGTCATAATGAAGTGGCCATCATTGAATCTAATGAGTGGTGACAATGGGGAAGTGATATTTATCAAGGAAGGAAAATGTTATTTGTTATATATTACTTTTTAACATTCGGTTAAAAAACTATTAATGATTTTTTTTTCTAAAAACAATAAGAAATTAAATAAAAATTATTTATCTTTTCTTTCATTCCCTAGATAAATCACATGAGATGAAATACATTTTACTATGTACAATTTATTACCTATTTAGTATGATTATTTGAGTGTTAAATCAAACATGATTTTATAATTAAATTTCATTTAATATATTGAGTGTTTGAGAACTGTTACTCTTGATTTTATGTTTTTATTTAACAGTATATAAACACTTTGATAATCTATCAATAATAAATTGTTTTCTTTCACTATAGTTTAGTGTTAGTACTCTACTTCTAAAATATTATGATTGGGGTATCTTGTGGTTTTAGGCTATATAGTTAGTGAAATATATTTTAAAAAATCCTTATATTAAATTAAGAATTTATTTTAATGGGATTTTACGCATTTGTTTAATCATTAATATTCAATACCATTAAAATAATTTATTAATTTCTCCGTTATTATTTAGATTTTAATATTTTTTTTATAAATATATTGTTTCATATTATGAATGAATATAAAAACAGATTACCTATTTATAAAATATTTATGAGGAAAAATTGTATTTGGGTAATTATATCTATCCTAATTTATGTATTTTGGTATTATTTCATATTTAAAATTATTTTCATCCACATTCAAGTATTTTTTTTTACTAAAAGGACAATTATAAAACTTTGTAATTTGATTTTGGTCATTAAAAATTGATTATATTCACTATTAATAATATCTTGCCTTATTCATGTTCATTTTTTTCTTTTCTACCAATCCAATTTTCAATGGATTTTGGTGCTTTCATGTTATTCCATAAATATATTCTATCCTACAGTGAAATATATACTTTTTAATTATGCTCCTAGTTAAACATAATAAGTTATAGAAAATGTACAAACTTATCCTAATCATTTTATTATATAAACCATCAATTAAAATGTAATTTTTTACAATTATTTAAAATATTAACTATTATATAAGTAATCAATTACCATTTTTACCTATTTATATTTTTTCAAGAGTAGTTTAAAAAGAATTTGACAAAAATTAGTTATCTTATTTCATTTAAAATGATAATTTTTTTAAAATATTTTGATTTGGGATTATGATAATTCTGTCTTCCATTTTAGTTTATATTAATATTTACTATGAGTAGTAGCTCAAACAAATTACAGAGAAAATGTAATAAAATCAAAAAGATACACATATAAACTATATAAGAAGATTTCATAATAAAATGTAGCGAGACATCCATCCTAGATTGATTCCCAGGAAGGCCAAGAATTTAACAATTAATGAGATTCCAGAACTAAGATAGAACCTAAAGAAATATCAAGAAGAGACTAAAGGACTACACAATTGATATACTGATTGAAGGTGAACCATTATTTGACTGCGGGATTTATAATTCAAAACAATTATCATGTGTTTTATATATATTTAGGTATTCATCAAATAATAGAATTTTTTCTATAAAAATAAATGAATAATTTTTTGGATTAGAATCACTACATAGTACCTTTATAGCCTCCCCAAACATCACTATAGATTTCAGAAAAAAATAATAGAAAACCTCAACCCTGGTATATAACTCAAACAAATTTAAAACATATTCCATAATTTTTTACACAAATATTGGGTCTTAAATGTCTCGGTCAATTGATAATTCCAACAAATTCCCCTTCTATAAAATAATAAAAATTAATTTTACTTTCCTTTTTTATCCCATAATAGTGTGGGTCATTACAACCACTAACCATCTTGTTTCATATACAATATTATATTTCTGATGTATCTAGAAGAAACAATAATAGTTATTCAACCATGATTCACATCAAAAGTATAATGTCCTTCACTAATCATGATAATTTTATTAAAAGAATAAAATTAACTTTACTAATCAATGTTGAGAAAACCCACTAATTTTGATACTATATATTTTCACTAAATCGACTATAACTTCCTTATTCTAGTGGTTTACATGAATTAAAAATTTATCAAACTCACAACCATATAGTTAAAAACACTCCTTCATACTATTTTCAACTAATTAATTTGACAAAAGGTTCCACCTAACTATTTTCATAAAAATTCATAGTATCACTAATAGGAAAATACTTATAATGTATTTTATCTTCATATAATTAATATAATGATTATATCTATGAGAGAAATGTGCAATAGACCATGTAAGTAGACAAGAATATTTCTAGAAAAAAGATCTGGTTGTACCACCCAACCATAAACCCTTATCTAGAAGCATCCACATTCATACCAAATTGACCAAATATGAATCTCATCAACCAATAACCATATCTATGTGCATTATGACTTTTATGAGTACATATCATCTCGCATATAAGCACCAAAATAAACCCATAATAACTTATTTTTTGGAATCCCAAATACATCACTCAGAAAAGTTTATAAAAAACAAAAAAATTATCACCTAGTTAAATAATCTATTGTGTTATCCCCATAGACAGAATTACTCACATCCCCTTGAGTACAACTCCCAATAGGATCATTCATTAAATGTTCTTATATCCACATGAGCCACTATCATCTAATCGTTAGGAACACCTATCTGGTACCAAGCTCATATTGGTCATACTGTGGTGCTAAAATCAAATTTTCAAGTCACCCACATTATAGAGGGACACATATGAACCTCATCAATACCTATGTCTAGAAAAACTGTTGGTATATCAAAAATTCCATTGGTCACCTATCATATAAAAAACTAATCGTAACCACTAGGATATGCATCCAACTGATCATACCTTCCATAATCCAATAAAACTAACAGTATCAATGTTAACCACTCGTATCCTTTAGGAGTCCCACTCTAGCTATAAATCATGTTTAAATCGCTATTTATTTGAAATTACAAGTTCTAATCACTTATAAAACCATTCGCATGCACTCTAAACCTAATAAAATAGTAGTCCCACAACTTTTATGTAATTTAATGGTACCATAACACAAATTAGCACATGTGTTAGTCCAAATCTCACCATAATACCTCATGAAATGAGTGTTTCTTATTATATAAATTTCACAATCAGTAGTTCCCGTAACCATCTACCCACACTAATATAAATCCACCCTACTGATACTATGTTTTACCAACATAAACATATCTATTGAATCATTAACCATAAATAATATTGGTTCAATCATAATTTCCCAGTAAAACATGCCTTCTATGCTTCTCAAACCCATCGAAAAAATGTTAACTACGCATAGTATTAGATATAAAATCCATATAGAATCTCCATTGGACCTATAGACTAATAATGAATGTATTACAATAGATCTTCAGGTCATATAACTAAAATAAATGATATTTAATTTCTAAACAATATGTATATAATATATAGATGAGATGATAATGTATTAATTGAGATTCCTTAGTTGGAACACTAAAATACAGGGTGTGTTAGATTCAGAGTGCCCCGTTATAAAATTGTATTTGATATTTTTAATAAAAAATAACTACTAAAGTCACTTGGTTATAGGAAATATGAATCTCGATTTAGAGAATTATAAGATGTGTAGTTGATTTTTCCCAAACTGACCAGCTTCTTTCTTCGGATTATTTATTGAGACTCATACATCCTCCTGCAACTCCACCATTTTCATTAGTGTTTCCGATGTATGAACCCCATATAACCATAATCTACCTTCAATGTAGATTCCCATTCTATCCATTTGTTCACCTGCTTTTGTCCGTTGGGTCTTCATTCAATGTCATGTCTAAGCTTGATTGATGATTCCATTTCCTATTTGAGATAGATGAACTATAAAATTCTCATTGCCTTTGTATGTGTTCATATATGAGTTATTGACTACATATTAATTTAAATTACTTATATGTACTTATTTTATTTTTAATTATATTAGTAGGTGATTAAAATATTTTTGCTGACATATAGAATGATTAAAATTTATTCTATATTTTTATTATTCATTGATGTTTATGAACAAGTGTAAAAAATATTCCATCTCATTCTTAATATTTCCACCACATTACAACATTTTTTTATTTTTTTTAGATTTTAAACCATCATAAAATTCAATTTTATCTTACTGCATAAGTTAAATAATTTAAACTTCTCTTTCATAATTTTATTCTACAAGAGTAATTGGTTCAAAATGTAGATATTCAATGTTACATTCCTCATTTTCCTATTTAAAGATTTCTTAACAAAAATCTTTGATATATATGTGTTTTACTCTAAAAAATAGATTCCTATGATGTTCATCTATCCTGAATTTCCTTAATCCTTTTGAAAGTGTAGATGTATTTATTATGAATGTTCTCATGGTTTCTTCATCTAAAATATCACATAAACATCATCCAATGGATTTACTCCTTCAATATCTGTTCTAGTGCATTTTTTTAATTCTATTAGACACTAGATAAGATGGGTTTTCATTTGGGTTGAAATAAATTCGTGATCCCTTTAAGGATTTCATTTGATAAGTATCTACACATGATATTAAAATCTATTGATACAGGTTTCAGTGTTATTAAATAGCATGTTAATACCTGTGTCCTTACCTAAGAAGTTGTATTGACTACCCTGGATGTGGTCTATATTGAATTAAATGATTATTCTAATAATTTTTCTTTGAAGGTATGAATATAAATAAGTTATTTAGCCTATGAACATTCAATAAAATTTTCGTTAAAAGTTTAAAAAATGAAACCAAATGATCATGTCAATCTAAATATTTTTTGTTTAGTTTTCGTTACCGAGTCATGTATCATTTTCCATGTACAATTAACACACTGATCACCAAAATAAAAGAAGTTTTTATATATTATATGTTTTCCCAGTATTTCATTATATGTGGTTTCTTATTAAGAATGTTTAGGGACAATTGAATTCTGAAATAAGACCAACAATGTTTTTTTACTTCGTAGTAATTATTTCTCTTCCCAATATTTCCACTATTTGTTTTGATTCATAGTTATTTCCAATGATTCAAACCATTTTTGATGGTACTACAGTGGTGGAATTTTAAATTTGAGGGATTCATCCATGTATTTTGATGCATGGAATTGTTTTTTGAATTGTATTTTGTTTATATTAATTTGTGTGTGTATATATATATTGGATTTGGTATTACTTCTTCTTGATTAATAATTATTAATGATTAAATGGCCTTATAATTATCTAAAATACCATTAGGAGCAAGATTTTTTTTTTCAGAATTTGATTTATATTATAAAGTCATAGAGATTTTCCATAACCTAGAGTGTATGACTAATATGTTCGAGGTTTGTTGGTCCAATTGGATTTCATTTTTGAGAGATATTGTGGAGCCTAAATATAATTTAAAAATTATTGTTAAAAAAAAAATTTGGTACCATCAACTGTGATTTATTCCATTAATATTGGAAAATATAATAATAGCGTGCATTGAAAACACTATGTATTGGATCCCATAGATGGTACCAAAGTCCTTCTAAGAGGACATCTATATGAAATTTATTTGGAACTACTTGAATAAGGATATTTTTTTTAGGAATTCTTGATTGTCCAAGATTTACATTGTACTCTATTGGTAGAAAAACATCAATATTATTCACATGACCATGTGGGTTGTTGGTTCTTTGCTAATGTTTTCATAGGAACCTTCATGCATACATTGGAGTGATGATAATCATTTTAAATGTTGAATTATATTATACGGAAAACCCTGAATATATTATGTTCATTGAATAATTTTAAGATTCCCACTTGATTCATGACATGTGTATCTTTTAATAAAGTTACATAGGGTGATTTCTAGACTTGTTGGGATTGGTAGTCAATCAATGTATGTTTCATTATCCCATAGAAATAAATCAGTACATATATCATTTCCCCATGATCAATATGGTGAAAAAATAAGGGATCATGTATCCATATCTATAGTCATCACATGTATTTAAAATTTTTATTCCTTTTTTTCACCTAAGTTATCAGAGACCAGATTAATTGATGTGACACTTCTATGTGAAACTTAATTTATTGTTATATAAATGATATGTGTCCATGATGAATGAAATAATAAAATATATCTATTGAATGTAAAGGGTGGGAAATTATAAACAAATTTGTTGAGTGTGTAGGGTCACTTCATGGGTTGGAGTTGAAATAGGATTCCATATAGGATCTAATAAATTTTTTGACTAATAATGTTTCATTCATGAAGAACATGGATGATTTTCCCATTTATGGGTATTTTTTCATGTGATTGATTGTTTCTCTTGTAGATAATATTGAATTTAGTATATTATTTATATTTTTGGGTGATATTTTAGTGCAACCTTTTTTTATTGTTCTATATGACTATTTTTGTCTATTTATCCATGAATCTGCATGTTACTTTTTTATAGCAGATATTATGGAGAAGATGAGTGGTATTAGGATGCAGGGTTGTGTTTTTTCAAATATATGGTGGTTATAACCATCGTTTTAGACTATGTTTGTACAACTAGAACAATGAGTAAAACCATTGATATTGGACTTGTTCCATAAACTATGGTAATACGTCTATGTGGCAGAGGATTTATCCATAGTTATAAACTATTTCTATAGTTCAAATTCTATGTTCCAAACCATGGAAATAATCTTATAGACATGGTTTATAACCCTGACTATAAGTCAATATGTTGGAGGATATTTCCATGGTTATAACTATGGAAAAAAACTTATTTCATGTGTTCGGAACCATGTTTATAGGTTTTCCCCATATACACTCCAATAAGTGCCACATCCCATCAAACCATGTCTATAAGTTATGGCCAGTGTTTCTAGGTCTATATCCATAAATACAAACTATGGCTATATTCTATTTTTGTAGTGGTGTTATTTAAAAATGAATACACCATAAGGTCTTGAGGTTTTATATTCTCTTCTAATATTGATGTTGATTTCCATATATTCTATCGGACATAATGTTCCTATTTTATAATATATGGGTGTTACATGTGAGGTACAATTTTTATTTAATCATCACCCCCTAAAAAAATATTGATTGATTATATTGTGGTTATTAAAATTTCATGGTTATAAGGAACTTTGGATGCTTTAATGAAAACAATCGATGTTCAGTCAAGTGGAAATTAAATTTTGAAACCATTATAGTTTTGGTGATAAGAAATTGATGATGATATTTCATGGAAGCCCTATTGGTATGCCACATAGAGGTAAGAAAATGTTTCAGAATAATAGATGATAAAAATATGGGAAGGATCACTCATTTGAATGTCTGAAAGGAATAAAACGATATTTAATGTGTGGTTATCTTGGACATCTAGAAAAATAATTTTGAAGTGATGTGAAGAGGGTAGTAAAAAATTCAATAGAGATAGAGTTAAATAGAATAAAATAACCATAAATCATTTCTATAGGCATATGTTGTTTTGGAATTATACAAATAAATTCTCTAATCCATCTGATAATGAAGACAATAATCCACCAAAACCACTGATGTCAAGAGAGAAAGGGAAATATTATTGAATCGCAATAGATAATGTGAATCATGATAATTAGGGATAACTTATATTTTATTACAGATTTGGTGATTAGTTAATAGATTGTTATAGAATGAACCTTATAAAAATATTTTCATTCATACTTTGGTGATATTTTATGAGATTCTGAGAATTTAATATCTCTATCTATATAGATTCTATAAAAATATCTACAATTAGGAAATCCCATTTTAATTTTTGAATCAACATAGGATACTTTATCATTTAAATGATGAACACTAAATTAAATGGAATTTTTTTCTAATATAGAATAAAATTTAATAAATAATGGTTCCATTAACATTTATAAGCATATATTATTTTACTGTGATTTTATATTGGGAAATTATTATGGTATATACATTTTAGTATGTGACATTAGTAGTGACTAAAATAAATTCAATATACTTTTTATGATGATCGTGGATGGATCTGAGATCAAATCGTTACAGTCCTTAGGGTTATATTTTGGCCAAAAATATTTTGGAGGATCCATAATGTTATGTGTTTGTGGAATGGATTAAATAGACCATTGCGTGTTATTATTGTGGTTTTAGAAATTCATGTACTATATTTACCTATATTAGATATCATTTGATGAACATTCTAGTTTTTGTTTATATTTAGAGGCATTAGAAATGCATTTTGGATATTATTATTCATTAACATTAAATTTTAGTTCATTGGGAATAAAGATTTCCTTTTGAATATACATTTATTGGAGTATAAGATGATATAAAAGTTTAACTGATCAAATCATAACCAGATGATGGAATTTTGATAAAAAATGGAAATAAATAATCTATATTCTATTATGATGGATTTCTTGAAATTTAAATAATCAATCTATTTTTGGAAAAGGATACTGAAATAAAAATGTTATGTTTTTACATTTATTTTGGATACATTGATAGTCTTTTTCCCAATATTTATTTACGGTTATATAGTCATTAACATCATCATTACCTTGTTACATATCACTATATATTAGTCCTTGAATGTTAGTAATCTTTTCTAGGCATATTATTTTACATCCACACAATGTTTATCTTATATTGGATCATGGTAATCTATTATATCATGTAACCATAATTTTTATCACTTTTCTTTTATTAAAATTTGTTTTATTATCGCTTTATATAATGCTGGTTTTATCAATGGTATTTTCAAAAATTGAAGTTTTTTTTAAAAAGAAAACTTTTAAAGGGTGTAATTTTTTAAGGGGGAATTTTTCACCCCATAAATTTATTTAAAATTATAATAATTTTGAGAGCGTGATTAACATAAAACATGTAACTATAAGAGGATTTAGATATATTATAAAAATATTTTTGTATCTTATTCATATAATTGGAGGGTAATAATATGGGTAAGTAAATTATAAAATGTTTGTATAATGGCCCTAATTAATAAAAAATTATTGATTAGTACCTATGAAATAAGAACAGAATATTTAGTGAATTCATTTTATGATTAAAAAGAATGAATTTTCTCTAAATTTTTTTTATTGCATTTTGTTTATGGGAATTATAATTATTTTCTTCCAATATTACAAGTTTAACATTACAAAATTAACACATTTTTTTATATTAAAATATCAAAATTAAGATTTGGTGATTTTTTATTTTAATTTAATGATTTCTTTTACAGTGAATATTGAAAAATAATTATTTTTCAATTACTACCATTTATTTTCATTAAATAATTTTTTTAAAAATCTTTTATATTTTCTTTTATATATAGAAAAAATTTTATTATTGATTTTATTTATAGTAACCCAATTAATGAAATATTAATTATCAATATTCATGATCTTTATTCGAGTAAATTTTTATTCTTAAAAAACATTTTCCTAAAAACTAATTTTCATTATGTTTTAAGTGATTATATTAAAATATATTTTTTATACTTCTATAGATTGAATCATGAAAAATTTAAACCATATTTGTAATCATTAGGTTAATATTTTATTATTATTTCTCACTTATGTTTCCATTATGAATATTATCCTTCTTAAATTTGTTTCACCCAAATAAGGTAAAAATGCACAAAACATGGTTACAACTATGGGAAAAGGTTCTGGAATTTCTGTAAAAAAATTCTATTAACCAATTAAACAATATTTTTTAATCAATTTACATCCATGTTTGGAAAATATATTTATATGACTCCAAATTTATTTTATTATGAACATTAAATTATTTTAAGTCAGGAATTAATACAAAATATCACTCTCTTGGCCTTAATATCACTAAAATTTTTACATAAGTATTAAGATAAGCTCTGTTAGATTAATTTTTTATTTAAAATATAAATTAATTTTTCATAATATCTAATAAATTTTTGTTTTTATTTATTATAAAATTAAATTAAATGAAAACACAAAACCATTATAATCTTTATTAAACTAAAGAAATTAAACTAATTGATTTTAAAAATACTAAATTTAATACAATTTGGATTAATTAATATGTTCTAGGATTTTTTTAGATAAATATAACATAATATGGATGTTTTAATGTGATATATTTAAATTCCATATATATGTTGACAAATTTAATGTCAAAGTAAATGAATAGTTCCAAAAAAGACATTAAGTATATTTAATAATAAACAAGATTTTATAAAATGATTAAAAATTAATTAAATCATGTCTTTATCAAAGTGAATTTTAATTTTTTATAAGATCATAAATTTTTCATTTATTTGCCTCTTTTCCATTTTTTATCATTATTGACCCTTAACAAGTAGAATATATTGATATTATGATAATTTTCAACATGGTTAATGAGGGTTAAAACTAATATATAAGGGTTGAAACGCCACCTAATCCTAAAAAAAATATTTAATGTTATAATTTAGACTCATAATCTTTATATGATATAATTGTATTAATTTTGATTTATTTTTCCATCAAAATAAATTTAAGTTAATTTAATTCTTCATGAAATTCCATGAATTCCCCTCCTCTAAATTTTAAAAGGGCATATCTACCTCTGTCTTATTCATAAAAATTGGTCATTTAATCACAGAAAATATATAACATAATACCTTTATTTATTACATCCCCATATACAATATGTTCTTTTATTTCCAAAATACCATCCATTTAAGGCTTAAGGTGTAATTAAAAATTGGTTTCCCAAGTAGAGTTATAACTCTTAATAGACCATTTTCAATTTTATTTATTTTTATATCGGCTCTAAATATATGGTATCCATGATAAATTAATTAATTTAAGATATTAAATTTACTAAATTTTTAATTTTATGATGTAACAAACATATCCATCTTCTTTCCATCCTATGGGATTTGAAAACACCACTTGTGTGTACATAAAACATACCGTCTCCACGTAATGGTGTAATTCATTTTCCTCACAAGATTACAAAATTGGTTATAAATATGGATTTATTACATATGATTTTGTAATTATATCATTATATTTAATTAATTATTAAATATTATTGACCGTTATTTCATTCCATATGTCAAAAAATGCAAAGTACATTCATGTGAACGTACGACCTACTGTCTCCATGAATGATGTAATAAATTTCTATATCTACATTTTATAGATGAATATAAATAAAAATATCATGAATATATTTGATATTTATATAAATATTGAAATTATTTATATTATGAAATTAGGTTACATATCAAAATATTTTTACTGTTGAACAGAATCATGTATGAAAAAAGAATAAATTTTCACATAGAATAAGTGATTTTAAAAAATAATTGTAAATACATATGTGATAAATTTTTCTAGGTATATTACACAGGTTATAATATATATTATCATTGTTACCTAATAGAATTATAATAAATAAATACATATAATATAGGAGGTATGAATTCATACTAAGCAAGATGATACAACAGGTAAGGTATTATCTTGTGACTTTTACTTCTGTGAGACACAATCTATATTCACTACATGTTCATTAATTGGTTTATAAAATTGTCATGAATATATTTATAATTATTAAAATTAAAAATATAGGGATGTTAATATAAATATATGTTTTTCCTTTCATGTTCTTTTTATCTGAAAGTTACACAAGTGGTATGTGATTAATGTTTCCACATAATTTTAATTGAAAATGTTTATGATTTCATTTAAACTAAATTAAATTTTATGATCCATTACAAAAAAACTATTTAATTTTATTCTATATTATTTATTTATTTACAATACAGATTTTTCATTCATTTTCAAAACATTGATTACTCAAGATAATGAAATTAATTTTTTAAGGAAAAAAAATTATTTCTCTTTTCGATCTAAAATAAATTTTCTTCCATATCCTTGTTTTCTAAAAAAATTTGTTTTTAAATTATAGAGTATTATTTAATATAATTTTTACCCATGATTTATTTTTTTACAAAACGGTTTAAATAGAATTATCATTTCATTTTCATAATGGGGATCTTTTAATGTGTTACTAAAAATGTGTAATGAATATTTTTTCTAACATACACGACATGAATGTATTTTCCCACCATGATGAATGAACAATTAATTGAATCATACATTATATTTTTTCATTGATATTTTAAAAGAATATATTTCTTATATCATTGCGTATTTTTTAAATATATGATTTAATAATAAAAATATTATTTTCCTCAATAAATAATCTTGTAATCTTTAAATAATTTATTCATATATTATGAAATCCATTTATTTAACAAAGAATATAATTGGGATATGATCCAATGAATATATATTTATTATTTCTTTGGATATTATTTGGTTATGATGAAAAAATACCGACGAAACTCATTTTATTTTCCATGGGATATGTCATTATTGATGTTTTTATTATCGTGTGGTAGATATATGAATGGATTTATGATTATGTGACAGGTAGGACCTGCATTATTTGTCCCTCCATTGAATTGGGAGAATATGGATAACTCATGAGATAAACATGTTATCGAGGAACTAGTTTTCATGGTAAAACTTGTACGGATGGACCAATTTATCATTTCCCTAAGTTTATGCATGGTCCTAGACACTACGTTTATAAGTTTTTTTATTGACCTATTTCCATTTCCATATATTTAGGAATGTACCTAGCATTCATGTCTATAATATAATGCGTGGTCCTTGTTTGATGTCCATAAATTTATGTGTGTGCTTTATTTCATGTCCTTAACATTATGATTCAACTTGTTTCTATTTCAAGTTGATCAAAATGTTATAGGTTTATTTTATTCAACATTCTTATGTCTATGTTATTTTCTTAGGGTTCAAGACTATTGACTGATGATTCATTACACATTTGACTATATTCTATTGTTGGGATAATGGTTTCGTCTATGAATCATTTCTATAATCTATGAATGAGTGCATATAATATTTTTAATTAATGATCATGATCTAATAACCTTATTATTATATTATCTTATGATATTTATATGTTATATGTTTACCCATGCATAGGATCTTATATCATGATTTCATATGATTCTCCTTCACCAGGTTAAGGATATATTTTATAAGTGGGATATAACTAGGATAAAATCATAGTAGGAAATTGTGACGATCATCTATGAAATAATATGATTACATATCTTGTTCAAAAATACCCCAAACCATTAAGATCCTCACGTTTCTATTTGTAATATATATTGAATATTCATATAATAAGATGCAATATCTATGTATCAAATTCATGGGTCTCTATATGTACATGAAAAATGGAAAAATCGAGGCTTTTATCTCATTTGGGGAAGTTGTGTGAACGTGTGGAAAGATACCTGAAAGTGGTTTTTTGGGGAAACCTCATTAAAAATTTGATGATAGTCTATTTATTTTTTAATTTTAGTGATTTAAAAAATTCAGTGATTCACAAGAATATGGGAAGTTTCATGAAGGAGATGAGTTCCACAAAAAATGTTATGATGACATAAATATGTTTTTTGGGGCCTTATAAAAATGAAATCTACATCCAATGATGTACACAAAGGTGGGGTCGTGCGAAAAAAATTCAAGCTAATGTTAATTGTTGGTGGAATATTCATATGTCACGCAGTGAGACAAAAAATGAATATAAATGCTTTATCACCGCCACCTCATTTGAAAGAAAACCATAAATAATATGTAAAGATTGTAATTTCAAAAAAGTAATGTTCGAACATATTTCTTTAGTGAAGAAGTAATGTAAACATAAGATACATGATGAAATGGGATTATATCAATTTGACCATGTGAGGTTCACAAATTATAGTATGGTTTTGTGATGTTTTTTAGTTTTTCAAATTTTAAAAATTCATGAAATGTTATGAATTTTTATGAAATTTATGAAATGGTTTCACAATAGTACATGTTGTTAGAACAATTGAATTATAACCTAAAAATCCATTGTGAACTAGAGTTTATCAATTAGACGAAACAAGAACTTCATGAAACAACTATTGGGTTGTAAAGAAATATTCCTCAAGAATTTATTTGAAATCTATTATTGGAAATGAGATTATAGTTCAAGAATTAGAGTAGTGATCTATCACCACATGAGTATTAGTGAACCAGGGGGACATAAAGTCTGATCCAAACATCATAATTACAATGTACTATATTGGGTTTGGTATATTAGCCCAAACCCATTTTATACTCTATAAACTGGATCAATAATGGTGAACAACGTAAAATTTAGGTGTCTTATGGATTTTTTCATTTCAGTTCATACATTTATATGTGAAGGAGATGGAGGTCTCTTTTATAAAATTTTGAAAATAGATTTAATGTGGAAATTTTTACAATTCATCATACCCAAATTCACCCCATCCACTCATGTTATTTAAACTAGTGGGGATTAAAATGGAATCATAGGTAATGGTAAATGTGGGTGAATATTTATTATTTAATGACCAGGTAGCCATCAATCATAATAAGAATATGATATTTTGGGAGTTAATATCAATTATGGATTAATCTAATGCTACAATACCTCAGGTCACTAGGAATATATGTGTATAGTTTTGTTATAAATGTTTTCTTAGTCTGTATGTCTACTGTAGATCAATCCAATGCAGGGTGTATAAAACTGGAGAAAGACACTATAGCTATTAAAACTTAATGGGGATCATTATCTAAAACAGAAAACCTAGAGTTTATGTTTTGTAAATCCCCACATACCACATGGGAAAAGATGAAAAGTACTTATGAAGGTGATTCAAAATTTATGAGGCTAAAGTATATGACTTAAATTATAATTATGAGGCTCTCAGAACATTACCTATTGAATTTATTGATTCATTATTTTATTAGTTTAATGTAATTGTGTAGGAAATTTTGTTATTTTGGGGAAATACTTGATGATTTGATGATAGTTAAGAACATGCTAAGAATATTTCTAACTTGGCTTAATCTGAAATACTATGTTCTACTGGATAATATGATATTGGATAGTCTTCATAGTACTTCTATCTTATACAAGTTAAGAAATAATGATTGAGAGGTTGTGGAAGAGCATTATCTATGGAGGTTGTACTCAAATCCATGAGGATTATCTCCATGGAGGATGAGTAGGAAGAAGAGGATGAGGATGAATTTATTGCATCCCATCTTAAATATATAAATCCGAAAAATAATATTTATAGTGAAACAACCAATCAAATTTTTTTATGTGGAAAGGTTGGAAACCTTTTAGAGAAGAGTCCCAATACGTTTCAAGAAGACTAATATGATGATGAAATTATCAAAATGATTTTTTCATCCAATGTAAAAGGTATGAGAAGAACCAAGATAAATTACATGGGAAAAATAATGATGATCAAGGAGAGGTAGAAGTAAGATATTATTTAATAGTTAAATTGGAAAACACACTTGAAGAGATGGATGGTTGGATTGAATAAATAAATAAATCTAATAAATTGGTCAGTGATTTAATCACTATATGCAGTAATTAAAAGAAGAGACTTTTAATAAGAAGGAAAACATTGAAAAATTAAATTCAATTAAGGTTCTCCACGCCATCACTTTAAGATCTGGAACTTAAACACTATCTTTAAACACATTATTTGATACATATTGGGATGAACCTATATTTATATTTTATCAATTACATAAAATAAACATTATATCTCCAATATAATAAAATAATACCACAAATATAAGATTTAGTGTATTGTAGGCTTAGCTATATAAGAATCATATTTTAAGACGCACTTGAAGATTTTCCAAAATTGGGCCAAAATATTCCCATCAATAATTTACATAATTTATACATATATTTATAACCTGAGGAATTGAAACATTTGAAATAACCTTGAAAAAAACATGGTAATATAGAAACAAAAAAACCATTTCATTGATGGTTGGATCCTATAAATATTATAAATCATGTAAATGAGAGAAATATATATTTAAAATAAAATGGAACAATAAGTATTTTCCCCAATACATAATGGAATGAATTATAGTCTCAAATGTCCGAAAATATACCAAGAAATAAGAGTTTATAAACATGAGAAAATAAACATGACCAATATTTTAATAACATGAACATAAGACATATAAATGAAGAATACGTGAAATCCTATAAAATCATTACATATTATACCAAACATTACTACATAATTTTCATTAAGACGTTGGCTTGTTCTATAACTAGTTTACACTCTTTGGCATGTGATTTAACATATATACCCTCTTGGGATAGGTCCCCTACAATTCTACCCTCATTTCCCTACTCCGCAACCCATATACCCTCCTCGGTTCATCATACTAACTAAAAAATGTTTTTTTGTTAATAACGAATTGGAAAGTCCAATAAATGTTCACAAACGAACATCTTAGGGAGGTCTGATATGGTGGGGACCATGGGAATTCCATTGGGAAAAGTAATTTCATTTAAGAGGTAGAGAACGTAAACATATAAAAATGATGAGGGAATCCTTATCACTTCCAACATGAGAGAGGGAATCCACTATAATTTTTTCTTCCCTACAATGATGGTGTATGATGCACCCTTGACTGAATTCTACTAAACAACTTCTAATTAGATAAATCAACTACCATAGAGGGGAAAACAACCCCTGCAGAGTATGAACCCACATCTCAATGCCTGACTCAATCTCAATAAACTGTGTCCAATCTATTTTCACATCATGATACTCTATGGTAGTTCTCTTACCTCCATTCTCATACAGTTCCATGGGACATAAAAATCATTAAATGATAAGATAACTAAACTGATGTTGTGTCTAAATAGACCACCCCATATCATTAGTTAATTTATTTAAGATATTTCAATGTTGTTTATATTTACATTTAATGGTGGTATCTATATTACTTTATGGTCATGTGAATTAGTATAAAAAATGGGTCTGTTGGGGATGTTACACAATGCCTTTGTCATATATCCTCCATCAATCAAAGCACACAAGTCATTAACCGAAGCCTTCATTCTTACCTTCATGTAAGATTTTTAAATATAGCTTCCCATCCTCACAATGTTCCTCACCTCCCATATATTCCAAAAGATGGATATAAAAATAATACAGGAAATATTTTCCCTCATATCATTATGTTACACTCAAATAAACCAATCAAATAAAAAAATGTTCATGGAACCAGCTTTATGGAAGGATTCTTGGTGATTCGTGGATGACCATATATTAACCACCCAATCACTTTGAATAATAATATGGAGACCTGACTTCCTAAGAGAATGTTTACAACAAATGAAATGGGAATATAGGGAAACACACCTCTTCTAATTATAATCATACATAGAGATAGAATAGTTTCTCACCCTCCAAGAAAGAAAATTCATTCAAGTGGGGATCTTAGGGCCCCCTAATCTATCATCATATTCCTCATGGACATTATCTAAATGAATCAATAACATATAATCACAACAATTGAATTTACCCAAACTCAATAAACACTTATCATCCTTCGCATCCATCATATTTCTTTTAAAGATACCCATATGATCCCTATTCAAAATGGACTCTAATATGGGTGGATAGCATATTGACTACATAAATGACTTTTTTGGGACTAGATATTTTGGAAAGAACATCTTCACACCCATCCAATTTTCCTTCCATAAATTAATATCACTTCATCGAAAAATCCAACATGATTCCTCATGAAGTGTATTCAGATAGACTAGAAAACATCTATCCATGTTTAAGTGTCTATGACTTCACCTTTCCCCAACCTCGCAACACATTCCATATATAACCCAGAAAATTTTGTGCAAAAGAGAATTCCCTTTGATAAGATACTATGCAAGACATTCTTTTATGGAGTACATGGACTTGATGACATCCCATAAAGGAATTCCACCTTTCCCAAATGGTTTCTTCAGGCGGTTCTAAGAATCCCAATGGAACAGCCCATATTATTAGTTTCCCAAAAGAACATTTTCATGATCTTCTCCATCTTATCAGTCATAACATTATGAAGAATTAGGGTTTCAATGATTTCCATCAGAATGAAGGTTAAACACTATTGATCAGTGGGACAAACCCCCCAAAAGACAAAAATTTATTTATCCAATAAAATATCCACCCATTATTTGAGTTAATAATATCATAATATAAGGATATCATGGTACATCCATTTAATATTGTAATCCTATGATAAATCATTGTGGTCAGTTTTCTTAGGATACTAAAAATGTCATGTATATCCCCACTTCTTCTAGCTGATCATTTATTATAGATAAAGACATTTATTTTCCATCAGTTAACAACCTACCCTCTTATGTCACCATATCCAAACATAACCAACATGAGTTTACATAGAGATAATTTTGTTGGTCAGAGTGGATACTGATGAGGGGGGTGAATTGAGTTCCAATTGAAATTTCTGTTAAAGAGATTTCTATTAAATGTCCCCCAAATTGAAAAATAATCTAAACTATAGTGAATTTATAACATTCGATGGGTTTAAATACGTTTCTCAATGATTGATTATTTCTCAGTTTAGTCATTCTAAAGATTTATTAACTTTTGAAACTAACTTACTGGCTAAAAAATGTTATAAACACATGATAGTTTTACTATCAGAGTTACATTAAAATAGATTTGTATTTTAAGTACTTAGTAGCGGAATATTCAATTTTTTTTAACACAAAATAAATAATCACAACAGTTTTATCCAAGAGGTTCAGTCTCAAGCTGAGACTTAGTCCTCTCAGATGATTTATATAAACATTGATCCACAGCCTGGATCGGGGTAAGTAATTGTACAAAAACTATCCAAGTCCTTTGACCTCTACCACAGTTCTACATGGGCAAACAAAACAATATAACATAGGCCATCCAGGTCACACTTGACCTCTACCACTATCCATAGTGGGATACAAGTGTATAGGGAATAGATTGTGTAAGGATTTAGAAATCCTCCCGATCAGCACAGGAGACAGTGTGTGTCTAAATATACAGAGCACAAGCACTGCTCAAAATGTAATGAAATGAAAAAAATAGAGCTAAATGGAGAAATATGAGATTAGAAGGCTATATGTGTTATGAGAGAAGTTATGGACTCCATTTATTGATGCAGATGAGGTTTTGAGTCCTTCTCTAGTTTTTTTCAAGAAAATACAGTGTCGTTTTTGTTTTAGACTTCCCGGTCCAGGTTGATCAGTCTGATCAGTTTGAGTGCAAGTGAAATCGTTAAAGCTCATTTCTCCTTGAATGTTTAGGTTCTATTGATTTAGTATATATTATTCAATTTTCATCTATGAATGTAACTCTTTGAGTATCTCCTAACGATTGTCTCATATGTGCATGAAAAGACTGACGAGACACCACCTTTATTTAGTAGTTCGAGGTTCCCTTATATAGATTTTAGCTTTGGAAATGGAAATGATTACCTTTTTACAGGTACTAGGTACAGTTCTAGAAATGCCAAACACTATCATTATTTAATAGTAGGTGCATTAAAAACATCAAATATGACCGTTTCTAATAAACAAAGAGGGATAGAGTTTAGATAAACAATGACTAGTTTCTATCGGTAGCTCTTAGTATCAGGGATATTTTGTCATTAGTGCTTCTGTATTGGTAGCTGTTACTCTTTATAATAGTATCTCTATGCATCGGTAGCTCTTTCCATCAGTATCTCCTTCTATCAGTATCTACTCTTATCGGTAGCTCCGTCAATTAGAAGCTCCTTCGTAATGGTATCTCTATCGTATCGGTGTACTGTGTAACGGTAGCTTTCTATCTGTATGAGCAGACTTGTATCGGTATAATTTGTCTTTCAGTATCGGTGGACTTGATATCAGTAGCTGTCTGTCTGAATTTTTTATTGGTAACTATGTATATACCAGTGGACTTACTATATTGGTAGGTCTGTATCAGTCGACTTGTGCATACCGGTATACTTATTCCATCGATGGCTGTTATGAATATCGGTGACCTTATCCATATCAGTAGACTTTTGTAATAGTGTACTTAGCCTTATCAATAGATGTGTATCTATTTGACTGTATCAGTAGCTATGTGCATACCGGTGTACTTATACATACCAGCGGACTTAACACTTATCTATTCTATGCAAAACATATCCGGATTGAGTAATTATTATTTCAAATTATGTATAAATAAAGATAAAAATTGATTAACATATTCTAGTGATCATTGTGATATTTTATCAAATTGGTAATTTGATGTCATATATTGAATGAATAATTATTATAATGATAAACATTATTTGGGATTATCAAAGCATATTGAAACATAATTGAGATTATCAAAACATGCAAGGTCAACAATCTCCTGCTTTTTGATAATCACAAATTATAATAATATTATCCAAAATAATCTATAATGTAACAGTATAAAATTAATTGGTTTTTATTTCACAGTGTGCATAATGAAATTTTCAAATGTATAAGATAATAGAGTATTGTATGTAAATTAATCAGAGGTATGCAACAACTATATCAGAGAATATATTATTAAATGCAATTGTATCAGAGGTTATAAAAAAACAATGTACTAGAATTTAAAACAAAATGTATCAAAGGTATAATATAAATTAAATGTACCAGAGGGAAATGTGTTATGCTCATAAATAATGTATCAGAGGTAAAATACAATGGGACTTCATATCAGTTCTCCCCATTAGATATTATTTCTCCCCTGTTATATTATTTCTCCCCCTTGGTAAATTATATCTCCTCCTAAGATATTATTTCTCCCCTTTTTATCTTATTTCTCCCCTTAGATATTATTTCTCCCTTGTTATCTTATTTCCCCCCCCCCTTTGTGATTAGAAAAAAAGTAGGAAAGGAAGAAAATATAGGAAAAGAGAAGTAACAGAAAGTAAGAGAGAATGATGTCATGTATATATTACTTGATGAAAAAATGCATACAAATACATAATTAAACCAAATGAATACAAGTGATTTTATCAAAGATCCTAGCCACTAATCAATCCACCTCCTGAATGTCCACTTTGGAATTGGATTTGGGTTCATAGGTAGGCTCAAGCTGGGTAGCTTCATTAAAAGGCTTAGAAATTCCAGAAAGCACTACTGGTGGTTGAGGAACAGAGACTGTGCCTGGCTTGTAGTGGGTACTCCTCTGTGTGATCATAGGAGTGAGGATCTGAATTTCTTGGACTGGAGTCATCTAAGGAATTGAGGCAGACTTAGTATAGGTAGGTAGAGAATGATGTGAAATGATAGGAGTACTGTCCACATGAAAAAATGGAAGCAACAGATTCTTAAATTCCATTATGATTTTTCATCCCCTCTCCATAGCAGAAATGAAGTCAACCTTATTCTCCATGAATTTATCTAAAGCAGGATTCAACTCCCTTATCTTGCTTACTTTTTCTTTGAAATCTTGAGTTACTGGAGGTAGCTTCATGTTCTCTAACATAATCTTGAAATAGTTGTTGAGTTGATGCTTGGTATATACCCTTTGAAATTAGTAATCCACTTTTTCTTTGACCTCTTTCTGAGAAGTAGTGGCCTCTATCATAAAATTATGAAAAAATTTACCTATATCCCTAGTGGTAGTCCCCACTTGGGTCAAGGGAGTAGATTCTACAGAGCCACTGGTAGAAGAATGTACAACCTCTTCTCTCATCACATATCGAATCTGATCAATATCCAAAGAAGGATTCGTAAAACTCAGAGGTGAAACAGTAAAGGCTAATGTTTCCTTAACAGATTTAGTCATCCCACTTATGAGGTTTTTCACTAGAGAGTCATGAGTTCTGACATGATGCTCCATGGACTTATTAAATCCCTCAAAAACATCCAAAAATTTCCTTAATACACCTTTAAAGAAATTGATATCGGTATTCATTTGAGCTTGAGAACTACTTAAGGTAGTTAGAGAATCAACAAACTACTTCAAGGAAACAACAACTCCTTTCCAGCTCTCAATCTGAGAATGACATACTATTATCTCATTCATCATTTCAGTAATAGGGCCTGACACCATACACCCAAGAGAGAGTTCTAAAGATTTTTACATATTGCTAATCTCTTAAATAAATAAATTCATTAAATCTGTAATAGATTCAGTCCATGTATCATTCAACTCAGTCTTTAAAGACTCATGATCGGCCTTAGTAACTAGATTGTCAGGCACAAATACAGGTTCTCTTTCTATCAAAATACTATCTAGAGAGTCATTCATTACAGATTTAATGGATGATATTAATGAGGTTTCCATTCTTCTTACATCTTCAACAAACGACATATTAAGATCAACCTTAAACTGGTCTAGATCAGCTTTTCATTCCACATCCTTTGGTAAAAACTCAGAAAAGATATTTTAGTCAACCTGTGGTTTGTTGATGGGTGTATCATCTTCAGAATCAGGATAGTCCAACCCACAAACTTTAAAAACTAGGTCTTCTGCCCAGTCATCAATTCCATCAGCTTCAGAAACAATGCCTATTCTATTTGGATGCTCCCCGCCAACTGGTGAATTCACCTGTATATGTATAGAAATAGCACCCTCAGCAGCTCAGACTTCCTCAGAAGAATCCTCTACAATCATTTCCATTTCTCCAACAACATGAGTTTCCTCAGGAATAGGTGCAGGTCTATATACATAAAAAAATTCCTCAGTAGGCATTGAGTGGTGCCCAATCAATGGACTAAGTCTTAGGCAAGCAGAAGCAGATGCTTCAGTTTTAGATTCCTCCTCTTCCTCATTCTGTGGAGCAGGTTGGTCTTCCTCATCAATATAGGCTTCTTCATTTCTTTCTTTAAATACTGTTTCCTTCCCAGATGATACAATTTCAGAAAATGGACTTGGAGGCAAGTCCAGATCCCTTCCATCAACAATAGTGGTATATTCTTCATCATTATCATCACAATACCGAGGTTCCTCTTCATCATGTCCTAGACCTGGATCCCTCACATCCATAGGCCTAGAAAGATGATCCACATGATTGAAATTATCATATAGCTTTTCATCATCACTGAACCATTCTCTTATCGATGGATTCCA
The DNA here is from genome assembly GCA_963277665.1 of Viscum album. NCBI lineage: Eukaryota > Viridiplantae > Streptophyta > Magnoliopsida > Santalales > Viscaceae > Viscum > Viscum album. The sequence goes on along the minus strand of OY728137.1, from coordinate 27,918,788 downwards.
ATTGATCTTCATGTATTTGCAGAAAGTTTTGGTAATACAAAAGTTTTCTTTCATAACCATTGTCTCATCCTGAGATTTAGCCACACCTCTTACTTCGATCATCACATAGATCAGATTTGAAAAGAATAGAGCATTAGTTTTTGACATTGGCCTAGTCATATTTTAAATCTGGTTCATTAACAGTATACACAGATTCACCTTAAAACCATGTCTAAAAAGATGTAGTAAATAAATATCTTCGTATTTCAGATTTTCAAAGTCCCCTCTTCTTGGACATATCACATGTTGAATGAACTTGAATATTAACCTATTCTTTCCATCCATTTCTGTAGAAACTACCTTTCATGGCGTGCCATATTTTTTTAATTCATCCAAAGAAACTTCATACTCAAAGATGTCACTAGTAGGAGGTACTGATTTTTCAAAATACCCAAAATCTCCTTAATGTGGAACTTTAAAACATTAATCCCACTCAATAGAGGAAAAAGTTATTGTACATATATTCACTACTATCCTGTTCTCCACATCTAATTTTTCAAAATGAACAAACTCATAGAATTATTTTACTAGCTTTTGATAGAAGGGTCCATTGTTATTCGAGAAACATTATACCCATTTATGGTCCTCCAGTACTTTTATAACTAATGAGTTACTAGAAAACAACCATTCCGCACATAGCTCATTCTCAACTACTATCTCCCTTTGAACTAGATGTGGATTTGTAGTTTTCCTCACTTCATTTCCACTACTAGACTCTCCTTTTAGTCTCTAGGGATTCATCTCATCATAATTTTCACTGACTGATGGCCTCTTTACTCTTGCCATTCTTCGAAATGTGAGGCATAAGGTTTGAGAGAAACAGAGGTTTCGGAGCTAAATCTTGAAGGTAAAGGGTTTCAGTTGGATTGATATGAGGTTTGGACTTATTTTTTATCATTTAGGAATCACAGAATAAATAAACATAGCATAATAAGTAAAATATAAATGATACATATTCTAGCGGCTATAGATACAGAATTTTAAAATAGGACAATCCTAATGCTGAGTTATATTATTGAGATTCATACCAGTGAGGTATAGTAGTGAGGTTCATACCTGTGAGGTATAACAGTGAGGTTCATACTGGAGAGGTATATCAGTGAGGTTCTTAACGGTGAGGTTTCTAATGGTGAGGTTTCTAATGGTGAGGTTTCTAATGGTGAGGTTTCTAACATATAAATTCCATCATTCCTAACTAATTTATAATGTAACATAAATTATCCAAACATAAAAGCTTGGTGAATATGTCAGCTAATTAATGTTTAGTACCTATAAATTCAAGAGTAATATCACTCTTTCAGTAATGATCTCTCAAAATGTGGTGCCTTACATCAATGTGTTTGATCCTAGAATGAGATACATGATTCTTAGAGATGTTAATCGCTCTAGTGTTATCATAGCTTTATAAACACATGTCTATACTGATATCTGTAGTCCAATAATGTATGTTTCAACCACAGAATCTGTGCACCGAAACTTCCAGCAGCAATATATTCTGCTTCAGCAGTAGACAATGCAACAGAGTTCTGCTTTTTTACTAGACCATGATACTAAGGAATCACCTAGGATATGATGTGTTCTAGAAGCCCTCTTTCTGTATAACTTGTAACCAGAAATGTCAGAATTTGAATAACATATTTTATCAAATGATTGTCCTTTTGGATAATATAATCCTACGTTTGTAGTATGTGTAATATATTTGAAAATTCATTTAACAGCAAGGAAGTGTGAAACTTTTGGATTGGCTTGAAATCTTTCACACATGCACACACAAAACATAATATCAGGTAATCTAGCAGTAAGATAAAGTGGAGTCCCTATGTTTCCTCTGTAGTTGGTTTGATCCATTGGTTTGCCAGTTTCATCAGCATCCAATAAAAAATTAGTACTCATAGGTGTATCACATTCCATAATAGTATATAAGCCAAAATGTTTTAAGAGATCCTTTGTATAATTATTTTGATTTAAAATAATACCATTTTAATTTTGATGAACATGAAATCCAAGAAAATATTTGAGTTCTCCCATTAAACTCATTTTATATTCATTTTGCATCATTTTTGAAAAATCAGAACATAATGAATTTTAGAAGATCCAAAAATAATTTCATCAACATAGATTTATACTATTAAAACATATTTGGAAATTCATTTAATAAAATGTGTTGGATCAGCAATCCCTTTAGACAATCCTTTTAAATTAGGAAAATTACTAAGTCTATCATACCAAGCTTGTGGTGCTTGTTTTAAACTATATAATGCATTAGAGATATTGAAAACTTGATTTGGAAAATGAGGATTAATAAATCCAAGGGGTTTTTCAACAAAATCATCTTCAATTATAAAACCATTTAGAAAAGCACTTTTAACACCCATTTGTTATAACTTGAAATTCAGATGAGCAGCATAAGCAAGTAGAATCCTAATAACATCTAATTTAGCTACAGGTGCAAAGGTTTCCTCATCGCCTATTCCTTTCTCTGGATTAAACCCTTGTGAACCTAGCCCTTCTTTGTTTCTAAATATGTTTCCTGATTCATCAATATTATTTCTAAAAACCCATTTACTGCCTATAGTCAAAGTGGACTAAGGTCTATCAATAAATTCCTAGAAATTGTTTCATTCAAATTGATTTAATTATTCTTTCATATCCATTAACCAAAATTCATCATTGATTGCATCGTTGATATTTTTACATTCTAACTGTGAAATAAAGGCTTGATGTTCAACCTGATTTCTTAGAGAAGCTTTAGTCTATGTCCCTCTATTATGATTTCCAAAAAACAACATCTAAAGATGAATCTTTAGAATCCTAGTTTATCTAGTAAAGGTAGGACTAGAAATTTCAGGTTCGTATTTATGTTTGGATTCACTCGGAGATGATTCTAGAATATTTCCAGAAATGGTTGTCTTTACAACAGGTTCACTGATTTTATCATTAATGTCTAGAATAGATAGATCCCCTTCAAGATTTTCAAGAGAAGACTTATGTTCATGCGGATCAGTTTGATCAAATTTCATGTGAAAAGATTCATCCACAGATTTGGTTCATTTGTTAAAGACTCTGTAAGATTTAATGGTTATAGAGTATCCATGAATGATTCCCTCATCACTTTTAGAAGAAAACTTTTCAAAATTATCCTTAGTATTAAGAATAAATACTTTTTAACCTAAAAAACTGAAGTAACTAACTTTAGGCTTCCTATTATTCCACAGTTCATAAGGGGTCTTCTTAAGATTAGGTATAATCAAGACTCTTTTTATAATATAACAAGTTTTATTCACAAATTCATCCCAAAAGTAAACAGGTTGGTCGTATTCAAACCCATGATTTTGATCACTTCTCAGGGTCTTAATTTTATGTCCACTAAGGTTTTCTACATAATGGAATATTTCTTGAAATATGAACAAGATTCAATTTTCTAAGCAAGAAAGTATAACCAAGTGTATCTAGAAAATTGATCTACTAAGACATAGACATATTATATACCATTTAAACTAGAAACTCCAGAAGGTCCAAACAAGTCCATTTGATCCAACTTGATAGGTTGAGAAGTGGAAACTTATTTCTTTAATTTGAATGAATCTTTATGTTACTTTCCCTTTTTTACTGGGAGTACAAAATTTGTCTAAAGGGAATTTTAGTTGAGGTAGGTCTCTAACTAAATTCTTCATAGATAGTTTATTATGTGAATGAAAATTTCAGTTTCCTAATCTTATGTGCCGAAGAAAATAATATCAATGCAAATCATTTAAACAAGTAATATTTTTCTTAGCTAAAGAATTAAAAACTACAACATATACATTTTCACTTCTCAAGGCAGTAAATACCAAAGAATTTTTTGAATAAAAAACATGGAAATAATCATCTTCAAATTTAACATTGAAACCATCGTCACACAACTGAGAAATGCTTAAAAGGTTGTATTTTAATCCATCAATAAATAAAACTTTAGAAATTAAAACATAATCAGTGTTTCTGATCTGGCCTAAGCCGATGATTTTTCCTTTTGAATTATCACCCAAGGTGACATGTCCTCCATAATCCTTGATTAAGATTCTGAAGAATGAGTAATCTCCAGTCATATTCCTTGAATATCCACTGTCCTAGTACACTATTTTCTTATAGGAACTCATCAATCAAGTCTCCTACAAAACAGGTTGAAATAGAAAATGATTTTGGTACCCAGATCTTCTTGGTTCTAGACAGGTTTGGAAGAAAATCTATTGGTACCCAGAATCGTCTAATGGGTTTCATATAATCAATAGATTCAAAAGATTCTGAACGATAAAAATTGTTTGATCTATAACCAGGTGAAAATCTAGTTGAGGGATAGGAATTTCCAAAACTGGAACTTGCAGCATACAATCCAGATTTGGGAATAAATATGTTCTTAACAAACTGTCTCTGTATAGGTTGATAGCCTAAACCAGTAGTATATTTAGGTGAAAATTGTTTTCCAAGATTTTCTATAAGACTGTTCTTTCATTTGTGAATTTATCTAAATCTATTCTATGTTGATCATTGGATAATTTATGTTCAGTATTTTCCTTTAACAATTTAGCATTCTTTTCCTTTTCTACTTATAATGCAAGTTGTATAGTTCCAATTACAGATTTCTATTTCTTCAATGTCTTATACTTGTCCTTTAATTCATTACAGGATTCTTCTAGCATATTAAAATATTCAAATAATTCTTCACTAGACATATTTTCAGATTTAGAATCAGAATCAACTCCAGAATAATATGAATTTGAAGCAGTAGTATCCAATGTTATCTCATATGTTTTTGTCATAAAACACATGATATATTTTTGATATTTTTCATCCTTAGTGTTGTCAGAATCACTTGATCTGCCTTCTGATGCACTCCAAGTTACTTTTATATATTTCTTGTAATTAATGTCCTTGTAATCAAATTATTTCTTGAATTTTATCTTTCAAAAATATGCTTTTACATGTCCTTCTCTCTTGAATTCATAGCAGAAAATTTCATCACTCTTATCAAGCTTTTTCCAATCCTTCTTCCAATGACCTTCATTGTCATATTTTCCTTTGTAGTTTTATTTTCTGAAGAATTTATTCATCCTGTAGAATTTCTTGAATCTCTGTGATATTTGAGCCATCTCTGCATCACTTTCAGATGCACTCTCTTCACTACATGACCTATCACTTGCACTTATAATTTTCCCTTTTCCCTTATTTATTGAAGCAGATGTCTTGAGAGATACAAATTTATTTCTCGGTTCATCATCTTCTTCCTTGTTTACTTTCAATTCTTCTTCATACATCATTAACATAACAGTAATCTCCTTAATAGGTAAAGCACTAATATCACAAGATAATCTAATTGAAAATGATGTGCCTCTCTATCGGTCTGGAAGACATCTTAGTATCCACATGATTTGCTCTTTTGTTGGAACAACTTTTCCAAGTGAGCTCATTGTATTTACAATTTCGTTGAACCTGAGATACATGTCAGAAATAGGGACATTAGGATTAATTTTAAAATTATCATACTTAATAGTGTAGGTATTCAATCTAATTTCTAAAACATTAGTTGTTCTCTCATGGGAAATACCCCAAGTATCCCAGAATTCATAAGCAGTTTTACAAGAAGATATTCGATTAAATTCTTTATCTCCTAAATCACAATATAGGGCATTCATTGCGTTACAATTATTATTGTAAGCACTTTTAGTAGGTTCATCCCAAGTAGTTCTTTCAGTTTCTGGAATCTTATAATGGGTCTCTATAGCAGTCCAGATATCAAATCCCATACTTTCTAAATGAATTTTCATTCTCAGTTTTCATTAGGCATAATTAATACCGTTAAAGAAAGGCTCATGTTGGTAACAACACCTTTTAGTCTATTATCCATAATTATATTTTAGAAAATAAATTTAAAATAGATAAAATTTAGAACTAAAAAAAATTTAATATCTTTAAGATATAACTAAAATCACAGTTGAAAAATAGAGAATTTGAAAATCCTTTATAAAAAAAACCTATGATACCAAATGTTGGTCAGAGTGGATACTCAAGAGGGGGGTGAATTGAGTTCCAATTAAAATTCATGTTAAAAATTTTTCTATTAAAAATCCCCCAAATTGAATAATAAGATAAATTATAGTGAATTGATAAAGCTTGAAAGGATTCAACTGGTTTATATGTGATTGAAATATTTCACAATTAACACAATCTGATGATTTATTAACTTTTGAAACTATCTTTGTGGATAACAAACGATAAAAAAACTTTCTAGTTTAACAATCAAAGTTACATTAAAATAGAATTGTATTTAAAGTAATTAGCAGTGGAATATTCAATAGAGTTTAAGACAAAGTAAATAATCACTACAGTTTTAACCAAGAGGTTCAGTCTCAAGACAAGAATTAGTCCACTCAAAACATTTATATAAACATTGATCCACACCCTGGATCAGGGTAAGCACCAGTACAATGACAATCCAGGTCATATGAACTCTACCACAGTTCTACGTGGGAAAATGAAAAAATAGCACACAAGCTATCCAGGTCACAGTTGACCTCTACCACTATCCACAGTGGGACACAAGAGTATAGGGAAGAGATTGTGTGAGGATTTAGATATCCTCCAGTTCAGCACAGGAGACAGTGTGTGTCTAAAAATACAGAGCACACACTCTGCTCAAAATGTAAATAAATGAAACTCAATAGAGCTAAATAGATAATGATGAGTCTAGAAGTATCTATATGTTGTGAGTGATGCTCTGGACTACTTGGATTGATGTAGATGAGGTTTTGAGTCCTTCTCTAGTTTTTGTCATGAAAAAAGAGTGTCGTTTTTTTGACTTCCAGGTCTAGGTTGATCAGTCTGATCAGTTTGAGTGCAAGTGAAATCATTAAAGCACTTTTCTCCTTGAGTGTTCAGGTTATATGGATTTAGTATGTATTATTCCTTCTTCTTCTGTGCATGTAAGTCATGAGTATCTCCAGAATATTTTCTCATATGTGCACGAAAAAACTGACTAGTCATCACCTTTATTTAGTAGTTTTGTGTTCCCTTATATTGATTTTAGCTCCGGCAATGGAATGATTACCTTTTTACAGGTAAAAGTACGGTTCTTGAAATTACAATCACTATCATTAATTAATTGTAAGTGCATTAAAAACATCAAATATGACCGTTGATGAATAATCAAATAGAGATAGAGTTTATAGAAACAGTGACAGGTTTCCTTCGGTAGCTGTTAGTATTAGTGAGCTTGTATCGGTAGCTCTTCTGTATCGGTTGATGTTACTCTTTATAACAGTAGCTCTATATATCGGTGGAACTTTCTATCAGTAGCTCCTTCTATCAGTAACTCCTCTTATCGGTAGCTCCTTCTATCTGTAGCTCCTTCATAACAGTAACTCTATCGAGTAAGTGGACTTTGTAATGTTAGATGTCTGTCTGTATCATCAGACTTGTATCGGTAGACTTTTTCTTTTAGTATCTTTCGACTTCTTATCGGTAGCTATTTTTCTATCTATTTGTATCGGTTACTATTTATATACCAGTGGACTAACTCTATCAGTAATTCTGTATCAGTCAACTTGTTCATACCGGTAGACATATTCTATCGGTAGTTGTTATACATATCAATGACCTTATCCATATCAGTAGACTTCTGTACCGGTGTACTTAGCATTATTAGTAGTTTTGTATCTGTTTGTCTGTATCAGTAGCTATGTGCATACTGGTGGACTTATGCATACTAGTGGACTCAACACTTATCTGTTCTATGAAAAACATATCTAGATTGGGTTTGAATTATTTCAATGTATGTATAAACATAGATAAACATTGATTAACATATTACAATGATCATTTTGAAATTTTATTAACTTAACAAAATTATGTCATATATTGAATGAAAAATTATTATAAATATAAACATTATTTGGGAATATCAAATCATATTGAAACATAATTGAGATTATCAAAACAGGTGAGGTCAACAATTTGGATGCTTTTTAAGAAAATAATATTACCACCAAAAAACATAAGGTGTGAAATGGAATCACCCCTTGCTATATGAACTGAATAATTTTTCACTCATCCATAAATCTATTACGTTCCTGGATAGAGAATCTCAGGGAAAAATGAATATAGTTAGAGATATGAATTCTCATCGTCTCATTCCAAACACACATTTAATGAATTTGAATACCCTTACCATAAGAGAAATATAGAGACAAGGAGAAGAGTAGTACCTAAGACATAAGTAAAATATCCATTAATTAAACCCAAATCTCCTAAAATAATAGATAATTAATCTCCATTCATGTTTATTGTAGAGTTAGTCCATATCAATATGAATGATCATGTTGGATCCAATTGACCTTCTATTGAGGTCTTCCACAAAATCCTTAGCCATTCTAATCGCACATAGAATCTTATGGACTTTCACAATGTCATGTTCTTAATGACAATTTATTAAAGGGATAACTCAATTCATCCTTATAGTAAAATGACTATCAAAAATTTTCTAAGAGACTTTACTGAGACAAATCAGCCTATAATGATTCAGGCTGAATGGGTCCTTAACCTCTGGAATAAAGATGACCCTATAGGAACAAGTTGTTATGTTAAGGGAACTGCTGTTAAAAATGTCTTAATGAGACTCAATTCCATGAACTCCAAAAAAAATCCAATGAATCCACATATAATTCCACCATAAATCTATATGGAACTGATGTGCCCTCTAAATCCAAATAGTGTACAACTTCTTGAATTCATACTACTTGGTGAACAACCATTAGGGGGTTATTATCCAAATCATCCACCAGACATGGCACAAAACTCATAAAATATTCCTCACCACCATTAATCACTAGAATAATAATGTAGTAAGAAAAAACAATTGTCTACACCTTTTCAATATATTCCAAGGCCAGACTCTCATCCACATTGACATATGAGGTACATGTCCCATCATTATGTCAGAGATTTACCCTCATATTATTACTTTAATTTAAACATTCATGAAAAAAGGATCTATTATAGTATCTTTCTTTAAACCATTTAATTATGGATTTATACTTGAAAGACATATCAATATACACCATCATCTCATCCAAAAAAGTATGCTGATCACAATGGACCGTGAAACACCCTTACCCTATCTGCTATAAAGTTCATCCCCCAATATGCCAATATCATCTTGAATGTCTTTTAAATTGTTGTCCAATGCTGGGTTTTCCACATCTGACATTGGAAATACTTTTTTAGATGATTAATCTTTTTATATAAACCTATTGAGTCTCTCTCATCATCATGTTAACTCTTATTCAATGAAAAGAGTAGTGTAAAAGGAATACAATTTCTGCATGGATAGGACAAGAGGGGGAGGAGAATCATGGGATCCAAAAATAGAAGAGATCGAGGGATCTTTTATAATGATATTGACACCTTGTTTCATCAAACTATTCATGACATGGAAAAAAATTCCCGGGACCAAGAATGTCCATCGAGTCTTAGAAGTACACAGCCTTTTTACCCTTCCGATAGATATGGAAAACAATGATATCAACTCCAATGATGCTCCTTAATTTTCATATGATTTAATAGATTGAAAAATGAACTATACCCCACCCATGAATGGCATTATGTAAGTGAAATGAGTCTGTATCCTCTTTAGAGATCTCTAAATTATGTTGCATATATATATTTAGACCAGTGAGCATGGACATTGCCTCATCATAGAGTGTGTTACCATGATGCTGCCTAATTGAAAAGGTGAGGATAGTCGACCTAACACTATCACAGACTATACTCCATCCATGGATCAAACCAGAAACACACGATCCATCATTATTTAGTTTCAAGCCCCTTGATGGGGGTGACAAGAAACCCAGTTGCCTGGATGGTGGATATTCCCTCTAAGAGGATAGATGAGGGATTGTAATGAACCTTTGCAAGGATAGAGCCTCCCACAATTTCCTATGTCCCTGACCATATCAATGAGAAGATTTTGTATCCTGCATCTGATCACTTGGCCATTCAAGACCATTCACTTATAAATTCAAATATTTCTTGGTCTCTTCAGGCACCGACATCTTTCTTGTAATATCACTATACATTCCACTCTTTCAATACCTCCAACAACAGATCTATGGTACCATCCAAAAAGAAAGGAAAAATAAATCATAGTTGGAGGTGAAATCATAGTGAACTCACCAAAATAAACCCCCACATCCTGACCACATTCAGTACCAAATTAAAGATTGTATGAGCTTTATCCTTCATAAATTTTTCATCTAACTCATTTGGATGCAATACAAATCCCACACCGTATAAAATTTCATCCATAAGGACAAATCCATTATAGATCCACCAAGACAAAGATTTATATTTAGTTAGAATAGCCTTGAAATATAGGGTATTATTCCATGAATTTCCTGGATCCTTCCTTGTATGGGACCCGAGGTAAACCCTCAATGTGAATGAGACTGAAGGAGAAGGAGTATAGAAAAATTATCTGAATCTGACAATAGAATGGCGATGTTGAAATGGGCCTAATGATCCCAATACAAGACCGAATTAGTAAAATCATGGTACTGGAAGGCTTCCTTGATTGATTAGATTGTAGCAGGACATTACATGTACCCAATTAACTCTCCACTTTAGTTGTGGTTCTAGAACATGACATCACACTTCCCAATGAGCCAACGAGAATATCGAATAAAGTTATCAACGATGGAACCAATACCATTCCAGAATGGAGTTCCATGTCTATCCAAAAATGTCCTATCTCCCACTGAGTTACCATGAATGGTTCTCCCCTATAATTTTCAACATTCTAGAACCACCCATTTTATCTTTTCAGGGATTTAAATATGATTATATTCTAGATTGTGAACGTTAATCCCAACTTCATGCACTGGGTGATCCATCCTTCCAGATGATACACATTTTATCTATCCCTTGACCTTAATATCCCATATAAATTTAGCAATTATTCTATCAATGTTTTTTATCATCCCCTTTTGGACCCTAATAAAATATAGGGCATAGATAGGAGTGGCCAGAAGCATGCTATTATGAATCATTATTCTTCCAATGAAAGATATGTAATTATTATTATAATTAAAAAACAGATCCATTATCCAGAAGATAATAGTATCAATGTCATGATTCTGAAGCCTCCCATAAGATAATAGAGCCCCCAAAAAATCCAAGGGGAAGATCCATTTCTACATGTCCATGAGGTGACCGATAGTAGAATGTCGTCCTGAGGTACAAATTCTGGGGATATAGAAATATCTTTTTCTAATGTTAAACAACAGTACAATCCAAAGAAAATACTCAAAATAATCCCAATTAAATCCATAAAACAATATACTCAATGAATACCTTAAAATAATTGTGTCATTGTTGAACAATAATGAGATAGTGAAAGAGATTCCACTCTATGCCGACAAGGAAGAATTACACCATTAGTCATACTTTTATGAATAATTCAGTTGAGAAAATCGAAGACAATGATAAAAATACTCAAAGATATTAGATATCATTTCCGAATAACTCAGTATGATTTAAAGAAACCATAGGTCATCCCCATAAACGACTCTTCCAACCAGGAAGAAAAAAAGTAGTGAAAAATTATATCAATGTTCCAGGGTGTAAAGCTCATTCCTTCTAAAACATTGTGGATGAAACCTCATTACACATGATCATATGATTTATTCATGTAGAGTTTAATGGACACATTAGAACCCCGAGGTTTGAGGTTAAAATCTCTTACCATATCATGGGCCCAAGTTATTTCCCCTAGATAGAACGAACCTAAAATAAATCATGTTGTTTCAGAGAGATCCATTTGGGTATATGAATAGAAAACTGAGCATTTATGATATTGGAAAGGATCCTATAAGTCACATTACACATACTTATAGGGAGGTGATGAAGGATATGTGTGGGGTTCATGGTAATGGAATTGAGCACCATAGTGGTGGAACATGAAACACGAGTTAAATAACCACCCTTTAAAAAATCATGAATCACTACAATGATACCACCCTTAATAACCCTCACAAATATTTATATAAAGAAGTAGAAGAATAATCAAGGACAACATGACTGCCTGAATATATCTTCATCATAGAATCAATGATCTATCTCTGATAAGGAACAAACCCCTTATCAATATTATCACAGGATGAAACGACGGTCAAGATTACACCAAAAAGATCTGGGGGCTCCATCGTATATCAGTTATGTAGCATAATGTTGGGGCCATCCAGATGGTATCTATAGTGAGAATTAGTTGGGGTCTCAAAAATGTCTCTATAATCTATAAAAGAGTAGTTCTTGAGTATGATATTAGGTTTAATTAAATTTTACTATCCATAATACAGTAATGAATGTAGGATGTATTTCAATCTCCCTCTTTCAACCACAAGATCCGTCCATCCCTGGATCACCCATCATCTATTTTTCCCCATGAATTGTTAATCATTTTCCTGAAACCATAAATCTTATTCCATTTGGAAGAATAAGAGAAGGTTTGGTTTTCAGCCTATCCCTTTTTCACTCCACTAGAATTGAAGCATGGTCAGGGAATGACTTAGGGAAGTGAGAGACTAAGGCCTAGAAGATGGAATCCATACCTTTTTGGTTAGATATAAATATTCCATGGCAGCTCGTGATATGACTATAACCCTTTAGTTTATTTCCCCAATTATATTTTTACCCATTGAAACCAAATTACAAGAGTCACTTTTGAGAAATAAAATAATGAAAGTCCATTATTCCATTGTCAATGACACCAAATACCTTATGATATTTATAGATATCTACTATAGCATTTAATTCTCCACCAGTGAAGGCAGAATAATCAAATTAAAAGAATTCAAAACTTCTAGAGAACCTACTTCCATGAGGATCACCAATGGAGTAAATGAACAAAAAGTGTATTTACATACCATTAAAAGTGACATTCACTGAGATATATTTAGACATAGATCTGACCACATCCACCTGCATTTTTCTTTTCCAACAAACCCAGATGTACTTTCTATATAGATAAACATGAAAAAAATGCAAGAACCCATTTTTCTTATAAAAAATAAACATACTCAGATCCTTCTGTTGGTCTAAATTTACAACTATATGTTCTTGATATATTAGGGATGCAGAGTTAATAAAATAACACCTAGTAGGTGCCCTCCAACCTTTCAAAATCCAAATAATCAAGGGATACATAAAAATGAGAATTTTTTACCTTCTGGCCAGAAGTACCTACCCTCAAACTAGGTAGGATATTACAAGATTCCTATGACATAGAATGAGTAAATAGGATAGAGAAAGCCCTAGATGATACTACCTTATTTGGTTATAGTGACTTCACTTTTGATGAGATAACCAAGTATTCTAATTGAGGGAATATTTTTGAGGATGTATCTAGAGGATAGATCACATATTAACCCTACTAGAAAAGGGAAACAAGCATCATTCTCCATATAGAGCTTCGGGATGATTAGATCTCCCTCATCACCCCCTCTAATAAAACCACCCTCCAAGAAATAATAATTTTATCACTATAAACACCAATGAAATAAAGAAAATCCGTCTTCAATGTATTAGGGGAATGAAATGTTTAGATCTAGAAACCAGGGGATGCATGAGAAAACTCTCTAAATAGAGATAGGTGAAAACCATCAATTTCACCTTATCTCGCTAGAACCAAAGTCATCACCACTTCCATAGAATGATGAAGATTTTTCATAGGGGGAAACATCCGAATAAAGATGATAGAATCTTTCTTTGAGGAAGATATCACCTAAAAAGAGGCTTCCCATAGGCTCTACCGCATTAGGTTTTGGCTCGTTGGCAAGAACATGACCATAATAATTCAAATTTGAAAAAACTATTGCAATGATTTCACTAGAACCCTCATAACTGCTAAGTAGGATAACCTATCACTAGAATCCACCACTGAAGAAGATGAATTTTCACCCAAAACAATCATCACCATCGCTGAACCCATCAACCTATAACTAGAAATCATCCTAGAGGAAGACTACTTGTCACCCAAAACCGTTACTGCTACTATGGATGAAGACCTGACTTCGAATTATTTCTCAAATGAAGATTCATTTTTTAGAGTGGTCAAGCTGCATGGTATGTGGATGGTGAACCTACCTCATCATCCAATGACTTCAAACAATGTTTCTTCACATATTATCATAGTTTATTAGGTAGCTATGAGACAAGTCCATGGTAGGTGGAGGATGTGTTGGAGTTTTGTCAAACAAGGAACCTCCCACCTTTCCTCTAAAAGGAGTGCCTGAGGAGCCTTCCAACATCATCAATCCTAGGAAATAGATCTCTTCTAACCAATAGATCATTGATAGATCAATGTCAAAGAGAGGTGTAGAGGGAGTTTTTTTAAATATTTGTTCTAGTTGAAATAAATCCCATTTTCTTCCATTTTTCATCATCTATTATCTCAATTTGTGATCAGTGAATCCGAATAGTTATATTAGATGTTGGTTTAAGTGAAGCAGAAATAAGAAGTTGTAATTTTGCAGTGACCAAAAAATTCATATAGCCCATAATAGTGTTTTCATGGAATATTCTGAATACCGGTGGAGAGATGATTCCAAGGGAATACATGGTTTTGAAAACAAATCCAAGATGAGCACCCTAGAATCTGTCAAAGTACTATCAATCCTCAGGTGCTACAGTACCCCCATTACAGTGAAGAAGTTACTATTATAGCACCGGTAATTTTTTCGGTGTGTGTCTCGTAGCTAGTCCAACATTCCATATCTCTGCCATGTCATTAGTTGATCTCGACCATTGATAGTGGTTTGAAAATATCATTATTAATGGGTATCCGATTTCGATGATCCAGGAGTCGATTCCACCACTTTCCACTATTTTGGATGCAACAGTGTGCTCTACATTTTTATATTATGCACCAAATTTTGTAGTATTAAAATTCAATGGAGTGATCATCCACCATAGGGATGACCAGGTTGAGTTCTTCAAACTACACCACTTGTAGTTCTCGAATCGAATATCTCTTCAATTATAAGGATCTTCTTGAACCCTTTTGAGAATTTGGGAGTTAACAACATTGCCACCTAGAAAGAAGAGTGGAAAAAAGCTAATGATGAAGACGATAAGTCAAATCATCCATTTGATCAATCCAATCATTTACCACCATGTTTCTCAAGAGGCTGGTACAAAAAAACTTTGGAAAATGATTGAAAATATGTACCAGACAAATACTGCTCAAAAATTGATCATCTTGTTGAATTTTTTGATAAATCATTGAATACAGGGTGGATAATCTCTAGCTAAACATACCAGTGGGTTATAAATCCTAGTCAAACTGTTGGTGGATGACAATAAGACTCTAAATGATGAAGATCAAGTGAACCAATAACATTGAACACTTCTCGATAGCAGGGATACAATTTTCATCTCACTGGGAAACTCAATAACCAGAGGGATACTTTCTACTGTTAAGGTAAAATATCAAATGTTCAAAGAGGAATCTCAAAGGAAAGATGTGACTTAAAACCATATGCAAGTAATTCTTTTTGAGAAGTGAGGGAGACAACAAGTGGGAGGTCGTGGGGAATGATCCATAGGAAAAAAGGAAGAATAGATGAAGTTCCACCTATAGAAGAAGGACAACATATATATACTACCATTGTGGCATAGAGGGAAACATGAAGAATAACTGATGATTGTATATATAAGATTACAATCATAGAAGAAACCAAAAAAGAGTAAGTGAAGATGCACAAGTGAGTGTCACCGGAGAAGTTAGTCTTTGATCCAAAGATGAAGAAGGGACATGATTTCATACATTTGGAGAAGATACAGAATGGGTGGTTGATACTACTACATCAGACCATGTCACTTCGAATTTTGAGTATTTCATGACATATCAAGATGGTGACTTTGGTGCAGTCAAGATGTGGAATACCAGTTCAAATGAGATTGTTTCCAGGGGTGATGTCCATGTCAAGAGGATGGTTGGATACACAATCACCCATAAGGATGTTCAGCTTGTTTAAAGTCTTTGACTCAACCATTTATTAGGTATATACATTGATCGACAATTCCATGACAACAACTTTAATAATTGATCAAGGAAGATGAAAAAAGGTTCCGTCATCATTTCTCAATAAATCATATGTGGTATGTTGTACAAAAAATTAGGTGAATATATATACAGACAACCTCAAGACAATGTAAAGGGAGATGTCATCCAATATGTGGAGGATGAGACCCATCTACATGAGTGATAGAGGGTTATCTACCCTAAAGAAGATGAAGTACATTGATATTGATAAGAACACATCAATTGATCTGGGTAAATACTGCTTTTATTGGAAGAATCATAGAGTCTCATTCAATAATACTTCATCAAGGATATCAGAGTTTCTAGATCTAGTTCACTTCTATGTATGCTGACCTTTGGAGTTGGATTCAATCATAGGTAATAAATATTTAGTATCCTTAATTGATGATGCATATAGAAGGATCTGGGTGTTCTTCTTGTGGATAAAAGACCATGTACTAGACTACATAATGATGTTCCAAAACATGGTGGAGCGTGAATCTGGAAAGAAGTTGAAGTGTCTTCTTAAAAAAATGAAGTAGAGTACACATATAGAGAGTATGATTCATATTGAAAGATTCAAGTCATCCAACTTGAGAGAGTGATCCATCACACCCAAAAGCACAACAATTTTCCAGAAAATATGAACAAAAACATCATGGGGAAGGGTATAAGAAAGATAATTTTGGTTATCCTCGCTATGCTATTCTGGGGAGAAGCTGTTTAGGTTTCGGGCTACCTCATCAACAGATCACTATCAGTCTCGCTAAATTTTGGGATTCCATAGAAGAAATGGTCTGGTAAATATCCCTCATACTCTACTATAAAATTATTTTGTATGTTTTTAATTTTCACTTGTATACAAGGATCTCAAGAAGAATCCAGATGAGATATATACTCCATGCACCTTCATCGGGTATGGAGATGAGGAGTTTGGAAATATGCTATGGGACCCAAAGGAGAAGAAGGTTATTAGAAGTAGAAATATTGTTTTCCAAGAGAAACAAAGGATTGACGACATTCGAAATCCTATAATGTATCAAAGGGAATGTGTCAAAGACACAATTCTTGATCCCAAGCCTGTATTAGTGGAGCCTATCAAGGAAGAGGATTAGGTGCAAGGAGACTCATCGGTAGAAGACCAAGAGGTAGTGGAGGAGGATATTGAGTAGGGGAAGACTCAATCCTCTCCACAAGAAGTTACAAAACCATCATAGGATCTCAGTTATATAGTGCCACATGAACCTAAAATTTCATAGGTTTGAAGATCAATATGGGGATGGATTTCATCAATGAAATATTCAGAGTCAGAGTAACTATTGCCGAATGATGAGGCAGGTATCGAAGGGTACCTGGAATCCGAGTCTCATCCTGAAAAATTCTAGTGGTTTCATGCAATGGAGTATGGGTGATGTCTTTAAAGAAGACCCAGACCTTTAATTTTTTAGAGTTACCAAAGGTAAGAAGGAACTATCAAACCAGTTGTTGTACAATATGAAGCAGGATGGAAGAGAAAAGGAGTTCAAGCACAATTCCATGTAATTTTTCAAGGTATTGTTATATAAGAAAGTAGTGGATTTTGATGAGGTCTTTTCCCCGTGGTGAAGATGGCTCCAATCTATATCATTTTCATATTAGTGGATCTCTAGGAATTTGAGCATGAATAATTGGATGTAAAGATAGGTTTTCATCATGGGGACCTCTCTGAGGTGATCTTTCTGAAGCATCCTGAATGATTTGTGATTTCTCAACTAGAAAACCTCAGCTAAAAATTGATGAAGATCTTTTATGGACTAAAATAGGCACCCATTAAGTGGTACAAGTAGTTTGACTCATTCAAAGTGAGTCATGGCTACGAGAGGAAGAAGGATGACCATTGTGTCTACATCCAAATATTTCTGGATGGTAACTATTTTCAATTCTACTTTATGTTGATGAATTGTTGATCATTGGGAAGGATAAAGGGAATACTATCTCGGTGAAGAAGGAGTTATCCATGTCTTTTGATATGAAAGACTTGGGGGTAGATCAATATATTTTGGGGATGAAGATCATTCATTATAGAAAGAGGATGTAGTTATGGATTTCTCAAGAGAAGAAGGTTCAACATTTTCGGAAATGTTTCAACATTGAAAAATCCAATCCTATGAGCATTCCTCTTCCCGATCATTTGTAGTTGACCAATATTTCAAACCCCTCGTCCAAGGAAGAAATCAATTTTATGGATATGATACCGTAATACTCACCATTTGGAAGATTGATGTTTGATATGGTGAGTATGATACATAAAATTGTACATGTAGTGGAATTCGTGAGATGATTTCTCTCTAGTCCCAAGAAGCAGCACTAGGATTCTATTATTTGGATTCTAAGGTATCATAAAGGTGGATCAAAGTTATGTTTGTGATATGGGGTAGATAAAACTATCTTGGAGGTCTATACAGATATGTTTATGAAAAGATATACTAATAGTAGTATTTCTACATCATGATTCATCAATACTTTTGAAGGAGGAGTAGTATCATGGCAGTCAAGGTTGCAAGATTGCATTGATTTATCCACAATAGAAGTAGAGTACATTGATGTTTTAGAATATGTCAAGGGGATATTGTGGAAAATGATTTTATCTAGGATCTAGGATTAAGATAGAAGATGTATAAGGGTCCTTTCTATAGTCAAAGTTCATTGGATTTGAGTAAGAAATCCATGTACCATTCTCGAATGAAGCACATCGACATTCGATATCATTGGATATACGAAGATATGGATCTACAGTTTCTACGACATGTGAAGATACAAAATAATGATATCATGGTAGATATGTTGAAAATGGTGGTAGCTCGATAGAATCTAGACCATTGTAGATACAATAGTGGATCCAAGCTTGAGGGGGAGAATTGTTGGAGTTGTCAAACTATATGGTAGGTGGCTATTGCAACTACCTCACTAACCAAGGATGTAAAATATGGCTAATTCACATGAAGTCCATGTTTATTAGGTAGCCATGGGAGAAGTCCATTGAAGGTGGAGGATGGGTGGGAGTTTTGTAAAACATGACACCTCCCACCATGGGTATAAAAGCTGGACCTAGGGAGCCTTCTAGCATCATCCCTCTGAGTGAAGATATCTCTTCCAACCAAGAGAGAATTGATATATCCATGTGGGAGAGAGGAGTAGAGAGAGTTTTTTTAATTCTTTGTTCATGTTTAAATAAAGCTAATTTTCCCCCAATATTATTCCTTTATTATATCTATGCAAGATCAGAGAATAAATATAGCATTATCTCCAAAAAATATAATTCCACCAAGTTCACCATGATGTCGAGACTTATCCTTCAATTATTGACACAACTCTATTGTATTCCCTAAATACTGTATGTCGAACAATGCTGATGAGGAACCTGAAACACCAACTGTTGCCACCATTTGAACCTGTCCAAGGATCAAATAAGAATAAAAGTAGAGAAAATAATTCCCAGATAAATTTCAAGAAAATGAGAGTGCTCACAGTATCTTAGAGAAAAGCCATATTCCCATCAGGGTGATAAAATCAACCTTGAGATTAACAAACTGACTTCAGGATGGATGGATTCTGCAACGGAAGAGGAATTCCATGAAATACTATCCAAACATCTGTCATGTAGGATTCCTACCAAAAATGAAAAACCATGGACCAATGGGAAACAATGAAGTTCCTAGAACCAAAAAAAAAACATTCATAGCCCAAGAATCCACAAAACAGTCCCTACTGAATAGATTAATGAAAAATGTTGATATGGAAAGCTCTGACAATACTGCTGGTTGAAGAAGGCCCTAAGAATCTAGAAAATACCTAAACAGGTCAAGAGGTGATGTATCAAAACAAATATATTCTATGAGGGAGAGAATACGGTTAGAAGAAAATTAATGAAGTTAGTTATGTAGGATGTTGACCAGTAAAATCCATTAACCTTATCCTACCATCTGTGAGGCAAAAGGATAACCAAAATATTATCAAAGGAGTGAACTAATGCCAATAAAGGGACACTAAGAATGGATTCATTGAATTATTTCACCAATGGAAAACCATGAACACCATGTTAGGGAGAACCAACCATCGAGGGAACTGCTTTAGACTTCTCTGAAAGAAGAAAAACAGTGTTCATTGAAGAACCAACCACCGTAGAGCAAGAAAACACCCCCATTAGAGAACCAGCCACTAATGTCAACTCCATCATTCATGGGTCTATCATAATAACCCTAAACCCTCTTGGTCCTGAGATACAACCCACATACCCCGTTTTTCTTATGATTCTACTTGGTTACCCTCTTAAACATTGGCTACAACCAAGGTACCTTTTTTCAAAACATGAGATTTAAATCATGAAATATTATATTGTAATTAATAATAGTACACACCCATAATTTTTTTTATCCAATTATATGTTTTCCATATAAAATAAATCATTCATCCTTTCAAAGTGAATAAATGGATGTAAAATGGGTATTGTAACGTCTCTAAATGTTATCAAATAAATGAACTTCCTCTATTAGATCTGCTGATTCCAAACATCTGCCACAACAAATAATATTTAATGAAGTAAATTAAAAATTGATTCACAATACATAACTCCATAGGAACTAAATATTGATAAATAGTGAAATAAAATTGATATCATTATTGAGTTACTTGAAAATAATTTTTTATTACTTTGGTGTAAGAGATGACGTATGGTTGACTTTGAAATATTTTTATTGAAAAGTTACGTTTGAGAAATTGAAAAAAGGATATTTTATAAATACATTTATGGAATAAAAATTGAAATAATGAATCAATGAGTAGTATAAATTCCTCAAAAAGATAAAGTGAAAAATTATTAAAATAGATACTTTTGAAAAATAATATTCAATAATTGTTCCTCGAAAAATTTATAATGGTTTCAATGAAGATGAATGGAAGCTTTGGAAAAAATATACTTTTAAGAAATAAATTTAAAATAGAGATCATTTCAAATATATAAAGGTTATAAAATATATATTTATAGTGGAAGATAAAATATCTTATATTGAAATTATGGAAAACCATTTTAATATTTTTAAGTACATTTGTTTAATATACACAATATAATGAGAGTAACCATAACTTCCTTTAAAAAAAAGAGGAAATACATTTGAAGGTCAAGTGATTATAAACATATATTTATTTAAATAAAATAAAGGGATACATTTTTTGAAACAATGAACATGGAATTGTATGAAAAACTATCTTTATTGTAGATGAGATTTTTCCAAAAATAATGTGGGACTTTAATGAGAAACAATTCATAGACACAACTTTTGTGTGGTAAAGATAAAATTTTCAAGAAATATAACATAGAAAATGTATTTTTAAATAGAAAATATAATATTTAATCAAACATAGAAGAATAATTATAGTTGGAATAAATTTTATCTCAAAGAAAGAGTTTAATAAATCCAATATATATCACTATTCTCGAAGAATGATACATTTAGAAAGGGGTTTATGTGGTAATAATGTAATTCCCTGGTAAAAAATAGAAATTCAACTCCATAGAAAATATAATAATTTTTCCAAACTATATGAAATAATATCAAGAAGAAAATATTAACTCAATTGACGAAAATTGAGTTTCCAAAAAATCATTACAATGTCATAATATTTTGAAATGAAAATACATGGAATATAAATAATGTGTTGTATTTTAAAATAAATTATATTTAATTGAAAAATATAATAAAACAAATCAATGGCCAATATATAAACCCCTAAAAAACTAATATGGTGAATACACATCATTTCTTAATAAATAAAAATTGATATAAAAGATTTTTACTTTAATTATAATGTATGGATTAAAAGAATAAATGATGGTTAATATAAATTATGTATAAAAATATCAATAAATGAAATATTTACAATATAATTGATGTAGAGATAACACCATATAAAATAAATGAGGGTTTTCAATATCAATCATTATTGTAGAATTGAAAAATGTTATAAATAACCCTTACATCAGGTCATGATTCATTCTTCTCTGACACCAAAAACCATGAATAATATAATTAATTTTATAAAAAAAATTATTAAGATAATTTTACATCTATATTTCATTTTATAAATTCTAATAATTATAATAATATATTTATTTAAAAAATAGTTTTCACTTATGTATGTTATATAAGGTGTTTGATAGGATTTATCGAAAATTACATTAATATTTATATCATGGTAAAATATGTTATAAAATAGCTTCATAATGTCAAAAATTCAAATGATTTATGTATATAATTGTTACATTAGCAAAAAAATTTGACATTTCAATTTTTTTTTCAAAAGGTGTCTCAAATTATGAAAAATGATTCAATATGTTCATTTGAGATGATTAAGTTTAGTATGGTAAATTATAATTAATATCACTTATAGAATGTCCAATATTATTTTTATTTAATAAAATGTTTATTATTAATAAAATTTTAATATATTAAGTTAATTTTTAAATTCATCCATTTTATCAGGTAGTGGAAAAATTTAAGACACACTTCATGGCGGGGGTAGTCCACACATGCACATAGTGACATCATCCATTTCAAGAGGTTTTAGAGGAAGGTTAAAAATGAAAATCATTTAGTTTAATAAAATTTCATCATATTAGGAATAATTTATTTAGAATATTTTATTGAATAGAAAATTTTTGACTAGGTAATATAAGAAGACAATTAGAGGAGTTATGTTGAGAATATTACATCTCCATTTAGATGTACTCCCATGGGTAACACATTAAGGATAAGAAACTAGATGTTATAGAAATTTAAAGGCTTTGAAATCATATATATATGATTTGAAAGATACTATGGAAGATTTTTTTATAGATTACTATTTTCAATGTGTTAATAAATTTGGGGGATTTGATCTCTTTTTATAATTGAAGAAAATGTCACTTTTATATATTCCCATTGGTTTTTCAATGATTAGATGAATCTATTTAAGAGTCAATGGATTCAAAAGTGGTAAATAAGAAATTTAAGGGTGATTTAAGTCCTATAAAACCCCTACCATTCACTTTAAAAACTTTTAATCATTATTAAACTTCTTTACCATATGATTTGTATATTTTTCCCTTTCTTTTTATCTATTGTAACAAGTTTTTTTACAATAGTAATTAACATTTTCTTAAAAATATAAGAAAACCCTTACAATAAAATTTTGATATCAATGACCGAAATTTATCCTCCATATAATCCTTTTAAATTTTTAAATAATAAAAAATCTAATATTAAATTAAATCATTTAACATATAAAAACATGAAGTATTGAAAAATGTTTTTTCTTACCATTAAGTGCACTTATCCCTATATAATATTGAATTCCAATTGAATGACTACTAAAATAATCATATATATAGGTTGAAAATTTATATAAGAGTCTTTTTTCAGAATTTATTAATCTATTTGATTTTATAAAAATAAAAAAATGTTAATAAAATAATTTATCGAAAATAACAATTTTACCATTGTCACGATAATTTACTTTAGTCCTAGTAATATTATTTTTGTTCCTAAAATAATATTTACCATAATATATAATGTGAATATTCTTATTTAAAAACTGAAATCCATTTATCAATGTTTAATTTATAAATGTGAGGAAAACTAATTTTTTAATAGAAGCGAAGTAAAAAAAGGTTAAAATATTAATTAGGATTCCTGAAAAATTAAACATGGTTTTATAAATTCGATATATTATATTTCAATGAATAATTTTAATCCTTAATTATATTTTTGTTTCAATAAATATTTTAATAAGTTTATAACAAATTATAACTTCAGGGTAAATTTATAAACATTATTGTATAAGAAAAGATTTTATTTTTTTCAATTCACTTAAAAAACAATTATTTTAGAATAATTTAAAAAACTAATGATAAAATAATTTTTATATGATGAAATAGAAAGTTAATTTTATTTTTATAATTATAATTATATAATTAATAAATGTATCTTTTATATAAGTTTACAATAGAAAAATAAAAAATCATTTATTGAAAAATACCATTTTTAAAACATTAACTGTTCCTTATCCTATTTAATTTGTATTTATAATTGTTTAAAATGTAATTATTTAATTATAGTCTTATTATTCATAGTGTTTTAAAATAATATTTATCTATTATTTTTTTGTTTTATTTATTTCATTGTTGTGTGTGAAACAATCTATAAAACATAGTGTAAATTTATTGATAATCATTTTCTATAATCTATATTATTTATATTCACCCCACATAAATAAATTGGATTATTTAAATTTATATTATATGTCACCAATAAATATATATAAGGGTATCTATAATAAATACATTTCTGAGAAAAATATCTCCAAAGAGATATCAAATTTACAAAATAAGGGAACAAATCATTTTCCTCCAATTGTCTTATCTCAAATATTGAAATTATCTATTCCCATTTGAGCTAAGTGTCAAAAATAATTTATATCGAGTCCTATATTATATAATTTTTCTATAAATGGAATTTGTAATAATCCTTTCACTGATAGACATCCATTGGTTGATATTATATGTGAAATCCTTATTCAAAAGAATTTTTCCTCTTATAATATAGAAATAATACATTTCAAAAATCACATTCAATTTATATAAAATAATGATCATAAAAAATTCACAAGAAATTTTCCCATAAAATTCAATATGGATTAAAATAAAATAATATTTTTCCACGAGAATTATATCATCAGGATAGTGATATAATTAACCTTGAAAAAATTCTTGATAAACTATATCAAAATATAATTAATCATCCAAAAATTTAAATTAGGGTATAACTTTTACTTAAGCATCATGATCCACTTAGGTAGTTAATATATGTTTGTACATCCCTTTTCCCTAAATTTAGGAGGATGAAGATACCTATATTACTTATTAGAAATGGGAATGGGGTGTTAATTTTTATAATGACATGAATAATTCTACTTAAAGAATTGAAATGAATATTGTGTAGTAGTAGAGACTCAAATACCTTTCATTTTGTTGTATAGTTTCTTAAAAAACCAAGCAAAATAATGTGCCAAATTTTCAATCCATTGAAACTAAAATAATTTATTATTATTTTTGAAGAATTCCCTTGGGTTATTCATCTATATTTTGACATAAATGACATTTAATCATCATTACTTCATTATCCTGATCATCTGAACATCTGGGGAATCAATTATTATATTTTTCAGTTTATAAATAAATTAAGAAAGACTGAATATTTGAATTATAAATAGATATAGTTTTCTTATAATGAACCATATATTTTGTTCGCAACATTTATTCCGATTTAGTTTTTTTTAAAAACTCACTACAATTTCCATAGTATGAAATGTTATCTTGGTTTCTCCTTAACTATTCATTACATGAATAATGATTTTAGAGATAAGAAAACTAAATTTAATATCCTTATAAAATGGAAAACTACAAACATAATAAAAAATTATCGTAAATCACAAATATACCTTAACATATAAATTTGTTATTTTTAATCATTATTATTCATTTTTTATCTCCTAATAGGTTCTTTAACAATACCAAAACATTGTTTTCAATACATCTCAATGTATCATAAATAGAATACGATTAACCAAAGAATATCCCCCGAGATTGTATAGCTAGGTATAAAATTTTAGACCCACTCATAATCCCATGTGTAGAGAATTATTTAATATTCCACCATCCTTTTCAGGGTGATTATGTGTAAGTGAATTTGTGCCACACCCACATCCACATTCAAGTATCCAAAATGGTATATAATTTCTAGTAAAACCACAAACTCAAAATGTTTCCAAAATTTAACAATTTTATCATATACATTTGTCGTCCATTGTGATTTCATTAAAATTATGACATATTAATTCACATAATAACTACATTTATAATAAAATATAAATAAAAAATACCATGGTACAATATTTGGTTCCCAAGACCCACACTCCCTGATCAAGTTGTAATAATACATTCCTTGTACACTTGACATATTAACATGTGGGATGAACCTATCTTCTTTAACATCATTTTCATAAGAAATATATAAAATCTAACAAAAAATCATATAGGCCTATTAATTAATTGTTTATTATCATCGATGATCATCTACAAAAAAAATCATATTTTATATCACATGTAAACATTTTTCATAATGGATCCACACTAGACTATATTATAGATTGATCAAACAGTATATTCATATTCCTAACCAAGGTAATGAAAACATATAAAAATAGGATAGATCAAACTCTCCAGGAGGGAAAAACTAAAAATCATTTCATCAATGGTTATATCATAGTTATATGTGAAATCATAAGCTTGGGAAAAATAGGGTCTCCCTCTTCCCACACTAAAGCAGTCTTTTCTTTGATAATAAATTCTGGCTTCATCTCCAACCATTGAAAAAAATAATATTGGATTTAATATCTTATTAAATAAACATATAAGTATAAGAGTTTTACTCAAGAAAAATAGAATTACATGTAGTCTCAAACTCTGTACTTGAGAAATATCCCCTACACCCTCTTAAAAATGGGATAAATCCTATGTTCATTTTTTGTGGATAGAACCCATGATCCCTCTTGGGATTGAGATACAACCCATATATCCTCATGGGTATGTGATACTACCCATTCTCCCTCTTGTACTTGGGCTACAACCTATATAACCTATTGGTCTTAGGAAACCGCTCATGCACACTATTTGGAACAGGATATCAACTATGTAATCATTTATAGATCATGAGATATAAAACATTAATATATTATTCTGAGGGAGTTATAACCCCCCACTCACCAAAAAATTATAAACTGTACATATTAAATCCATTATAAATAATTCAAAATCCATATCATAATGATCACATAGAATTAAAATTTGTATTTTTAAATTTTTAAAAGGGTATCACATGAAACACTATAAATAATTAGATTTGTTAACAAAAAATTAAATCAACAAAAAAAATTTAATTTAAAATGTTTTATAGAATTTGATTCATGAATGTCATATAAAAAAGAACTAAATAGTTTTTAGATTAATATTAAAGTGATGTCATATAATATTATTTAGGAAATTATTTTGAATTTGATGTTAGAGATGTTGTTAAGTGTCACATTAAAAATTCATTTCGGAAAGGTATATTTTCAGATGTTAAAAGCTTTACATTTTTTAAATTAATATTTGGATAGGAAACCAAATGTTGAAGGATTTAATATACATAAATATTTCAAAAAATATATGTTAATTTTTTTTGAAAACACTTACATTTAAAAATCGACTTCAATAATAGATCCTTAAGAAAGACATCATGGTTTCAAAAAGTAAATTCTATTATTTTGAAAATAATTTATTTTTAAAAATATACATCAATAATATATTATTGAATATAAAAAGGCTATAAACATGAAATGTGTTGTCTAATATAAAACATTTCATTTTTAAAATAGAAAAATCGTTTTAAATACATCGATATTACATTATTTAAAACCCATATCATAAAAATAGTAATGAATTCCAAACTTTGAAATGAGGAGAAGGGAAATATGATGTTATTATAAGTAAATATATATTTTATTATAAAAATTAGAAGGGAAAATATTTTTTTAAAAAAATAACATGTTAATGGATGAAAATTATCTTTTAAGCGAGAGAGTATTGTTTTTTAAAAAAATTTCACTTTTATAAGAAACAAATTCATCCGGAAAGAATCATTGAATTAAGAAAATAAATTGACCAATGCTGAAAATAAATTTTTTATTCGAAATTAGAAATAGTATAATTTATCGAAAATAAAAAAAAATCATTAGGAATATCATTTTATCTCCATTAAATTAATTTTTAATCAACTAAATCCATTTACAATCACATAATTATTGAAACAACAGACATTTATCCGGGGTTTTATGTGGTATACATTTAAATCACTAGAAAAAAAAAATTCATCATATTAAAACTAAATATAATAATTATCTCAAAATATATGAAATATGTTCCAAAATAACAATCATACAAAAATAATTTAAATTTTAGTTTCCAAAACCCCCCTTACAATCCTAAAATATTTTGATAAGAGAATCCATTAAAAATATAACATGGTATGTAATTAAAAATATATATGATTTCATTACAAACTATATTAAAATAAATAAATTCCCAATAAATTCAAAAAATAGAAATTTTTTTTAATATGTACCATAAATCATTTAAGAAAAATTAAGATGAAACCCCCTTATGATGAAAGTAATTTAAAATAAAAAGAATAATAGAATTAGAGAATTAAATTTATATTAAAATATCATGAAATTAAATATGTTCATTACAATTAATTTTAGTAGTGTAGTGAATACACCACATAAAATAAATTATGGTGTTCAATATCAAACTTGTCCAATGGAATTGAAAATAGATGTAAATAACCATAGACATAGATCTTGTTTCATTCTGTATGTTATCATAAAATCATGAATAAAAAAAATTAATATATTTTTATGAACATATTCCATGGTTATTTTATTTTATATGGTCTATTTTTTCATTTTTTTATTTATTAAATTGTTTTCAACAATGGTTGTAACTTGAGGTGGTTCAGTTGATTATTTTAATATTTCCTTGATATAATGATAATGAATGTTTTTTTTGTAAAATTGATTCATTATTTCCATAATTTTAGAATTATATATCTTATATAATTACATTAGAAAAATATTTATAATTTTTCATTTAATTTTTAAAAGTGTACTCAAATTAACAAAGGTGCCTCAATATGTTCATTTCTGAATGTTATGTTTTCTACCACTATTTATTATTAATTTCACATATATAATTTTCAATTATATAATTCCAACATATTAATATAGCCTTAAATAACATTTTAATAAAGTAAATATTTTTTTATCTTCATTCATATTAATAAAATATTAAAAAATATAACATTTGTTCATGGAGGTGGTAGTACACATACAAGTACGAGGATGTCTTTTTTTAATGGTTTTGTAGGAAGGTAGAAAAGTGGTATTCCATAAGAATAATAAAATTCAAAAATATTTATATTAAAA
The DNA here is from genome assembly GCA_963277665.1 of Viscum album. Taxonomy (NCBI): domain Eukaryota; kingdom Viridiplantae; phylum Streptophyta; class Magnoliopsida; order Santalales; family Viscaceae; genus Viscum; species Viscum album. The sequence goes on along the minus strand of OY728137.1, from coordinate 27,889,546 downwards.
ATCATATTATAATTTCATTGATAGATAATAATTTGTGGGGTATACGAAGAAATCAATTAAGAGAGGTATGTTGATATCATTATGACTCCCATTGGATGTTCTCAATTAGGTAACACCTTAAGGAATAAAAGATTTATATATTAGAAATACCAAATATTATAATACCTGAGTATAGTTTTTTGATATAATAGTATATATTTTTTGTATAGATTGGTCTTTATAATTAGTGGATAAATTTTTTTGAAGTGATCTCATTTTATAAGTAAATAATATAATACTTTTATAAATACCCAAAATCTTTAAAAATATGGGATGAAACTGTTAAAGGTTGAATGGATAAAAAAATTGGTAAAAAATGATGTTTTTGGTGACATAATTTCATGAAGTCCTGTACAATCCATTTTCAAAAGTTTTTAAAACCCGATTCAAGAATTTAACATTTTATTTTTTTAATTTTACCATTTTGGTTCTTTCCTTGGTGACTAGATTTCTTACCCAACTAATTTATAATTTATGAAAAATGTAATTTAACCCTTATTTCAACATTTCGATATCAAAAAGATAAGTTTTATATCAATATAACCTAATTTAATATATACATATTATAAAATAAATTTTTATGTTAAAAAATATAATATATATAAAAATTATTTGGTGGATAAAATGTTATTTTACCATTAAGTGTTCATTTTTTTATTTCGTATTGATTACCTATTGATTGATTGGATATATATATTTATTTAATTATATTTTAAAAATACACGAGTTTCATTATATTTGTAATATATTCATTTCATTGTTTTTATTTAAAATATACAATATTAGTAAAAAAATATTTGAAAATAACTATTTTATCATTATCAATGTAATCAAAATTAATCATTATATTATAAAATTTAGACCTAATTTAAATTTTAAATTATTTTTATAATGTGAACATGCTGACCTAAAAATTTAAATCAATTCTTTAAATTTAATTAATATAATTTATAAGAATAATTTTTTCAAAATAAGCCAATAAAATCAGTTTTTAGAGTAAAATATTAATTATGTTTCCCAAATGATAAATGTGAATTTATAAATTTTTATTATTATTTTTATATAAGTAATTTTACTCCATAAATACATTTTTATTCTAATAAAAATGTTTATAATTTTTTAATTTATAATCTATTCACTAGATGCTTATAAAAAGAGGGTATTAACAATAGTCGTAATTTTTTAATATTCATTTAATATAAAATATACTAGAAAAATACTAGAATATCAACTAATCAAATTTATAATGAAATTAATACCAAAATTAATATTGAAAAAAGAAAAATTATAGAATTTATAAATTGAGGTTTTAAATAAATATATGATATATAAAGAAACATTTATTCTATTTTAAAAGGACCTTTTGAAAAATTATGTTTTCATAATACTATTTTCTATGAACTTATAAAATATTAATATATTTATAATTATTAGAGGTTTTATTATTATTAAAATTTATTTATAATATTTATTGAATATTTATAGAATTGTTTTTGTTCGGGTTTTTCTGGGAAACAATCAATAAACATAATATAAATTTACAAAAAAAATAATTTAAAAAATATATGGGTGTTCCATCTACAAAGAAAAAAATGTGGGTATGGTCATTGAGTACATGATTAGATCTAAACACTATAACATTGTTATTAATAGTTTTACTAATATATATACTTATTCGGTTAAACGTATTATAGATATTGGGGAGAAAGTTGTCAACCTAAGAGGAAAAGTTAATGATCTAGAGGGAATTTCCACTATTGATATGATATTTGAAAAAATATTTCCCTAGAAATGTAAAATGTTAAAGGTAATCATATAGGTCCTATAAACCCTAAAAATTAATTTTATCATAAGAATTAGTCACATATCAATGAAATGAAATGAATAGAGATTGATCGTAAATAGAATCAAGAATTGTTTCATGATAGAAAAAAATAATCCACTCTAATGTTGATAGTTGATTTGGTTATAACTCAGAAGTAGATAACCAAATAGGAAAAAGACTTAAATCAGTTAAACAGAGGAATTTTCCTTTTATATATTTGTATTGTTATGGAAATATGGAACTTTCCCAAAATATTTGTTCTGAATCTGATGGGTAACTAAGAACACAATAGAAACAAAGTAATATGAGAAGAGTTTAATCTTCTATAGATTATATATATGTTGACTATTTCTAGTGTATATTATTTAGGTATATGGTAAGATTTGTTTCACAAAAAATATACGATAACTTGATAATGAGGTAAACAATGGTCATACTAATTAGATAAAGGAATCATTGAGATTTCTGAAAATAAAATATTAATTTACAGCATTGCAAGGTGAGGTTGGTCTAACATAATCAATCATGTCAATAACCACAACGTTGGAATCCAAATACATTGGTTAAAAAGGAAAGGGTAGTGAATATAGGGGTGGAACATATTTAATTTTGTTCATTAGAACATACTAGTGTATGGATCATTGACTATAAATACACTTCCCACATGATATAAAATAAGGATCATGTCAAAGATATCATGAATGATGTGTAAGGTGTGATCAAGTCCATCATTAATTAATTACAAAATATTATTCTATCTATGGAATAAAACATTTTTTTAAAATTTATATGAATCTTGGATGTGTTGGTCATAGAATGTCCCTGTCAAGAAAATTCATAGTCCATTCCATAGTGTTACTCATTGCATAAAATAAGTTTTACTAACACTTTATGTATCATCATGGTAAAATAATGTGCAACGACGATTTAGGGGATTCATAATATTTGGAATATCTACCTCATGAGTAGAGAGTAATTTATGTGTATTCCATAAAATGTAGAAGAAAATAGATTTTGGAATTAATAATGTATTCATTTAATCCAACCATCCAAATAAGTTACAGTGAAAAGTGTTGTTACTTCATGTCTCTATAATCTATCATGTGATTTTACACACATGTATGATGGTTCCCAATAAGGTTATATTACTCAAAACACTACCAATGAAAAAATAATGGAGTTCAATAAGAGAGGTTAATATTATGAATGTTGATGTGTGGGTTACTTTATCTTTAAGAGACATTGAAGGGATGTGATATTATGAAATTTTAATTAATTATCATAGCATGATATATTATATAATTCTAATTAATCATTATCCTAATGTGTTTAGTTTCATAACACAATATTGGTGGGAGACTAAAATATTTTTTAGAATAAAAAATTTTACTGTTTTGAACTGATAGTTGGATGATGTTCATAGATATCTAATTATAGGACTATCATTAGAAGCAAGTAATATTCAATAAATTATGATCAATGAGAAATCATAGAATCATTGTGGCTTTAGGAGGAGAAATTGGATAATAAAAATAATGGAAATATTGATTCTTTTTACGAAATACCTACCAAAAAAGTTTTAAATAGAATACGTAATACCATCAGCCCACATTTTGAAAAGAGCGTTGATGTGTTCAATGGAAGAGAATACTCAGCAAAGTTGTGGTATGGAAAGAATCCAATGTTTATGTACTTGTGAGTATTTATAATTATACATTTCATTCTGAAAAATGAGAAACATAGAATGTTATTATTCAATGTACATGAAGGGATATTCCTTTGAATATCCAGAAAAATAATAGAATATAAATTCTTCAATACACGGTTAATTGTGGTTTTTGACTGAAATGATATTACTGTTGTAGAAAATGAGAAGAATATTCAGAAAAATAATAGAATGGTTTTTGGAGGATAATGATGAATCGATGATAATCTTAGACAAAATTCATGTTCTTGAGTTTTATTTATATGATAATTTGGATGATGAGTATGTTAAATTTGGACCATTAGCTTTACTAAAATCATTTATTTGAGTTAATATTAAAATATATAAAATCATTGATTATGGCACAGTTCCTATATAGATGAGAAGAATTGTGTCTGTATAAAGAAAATCTTTAAATTAATATGTAGCGATAATTTATTTTGAAGAAGCAAAAAAGCATGAAGATTAGTTATTGGAATTGAATGAATACCTTTTACAAATCGAAGGGAATTAGATGTGGGATATTGTTTAATGATTTAAAGATAATAAATTCATCAATATAAAATTGTTTTTCTATGATAATATGAATGAAAATTTCATGTTGATTCAAAAAAATAATAAATTTTCGAAAGATGATAGTCCTAGTTTGAGGGTATTTTTATTGATGATACAATTCCACCAATTCCAGAACTAGAGACAATTAATTTATTTTTACACATTTTATAGAAAATAATGTTCATGGGTTCTCATATGGAATACATGCTAGGTGTTATATAATAAGAGGTCTACATTGAATAACCATATGGATTTCTTATTCATGAATATAATTAAAATGATTGTTAGTGAGAGAAATTTATCTCTATACTAAATTTGTTTTCAAGTGTGTAGTATTATTGAATGGATTAATACATGAAATATTTTGACTTAAAATATGGATGAGTTCATTATAATATTTATTTAAATGATTCGAGTGATCAATGGACTATGGTAATAATGTATTTCCATGATATTATATCTATTGGATAATGAAAAGTGCATTCAAAATGATTTCTAGTGTTTTGGTAGTGGGATTTCAAGATGTTTTTTATTAAAAAAATAATGTATTTATTGGATTTTTCAGTGATATAATGAAGGAATGACACATTTTTTATCCATTTAAATATTCCAAGGATATTATAATATGATTTAGAATACAAAATTTAATGTAAATAATAATTATGCTTTCTACCGAGATGAAAATTTCAAGGGATAATGAAGTAAATATATTGAATGTCAGAGAGAATGTTTATTTCATTAAAATCATGCTGTAATTTGTAGTGAAATGGCCTGATATTTTATCTTCCATATTCCAGGAGGCACAATATTAGAGTTATACCATGAAAAAACACATTCCTATAGTAAAAAAATACAACAATATATCAATGTAATGGTTGAATTCAGTCTTCTATATAGAGAAACCTATCTGTAAGAGTTATCCAAAAATAAAGATGTATATTTTTCTAGTTTAGAAAATTTCCAGAAGTCAACACCATACACATATTATATGTAAATTTATTATTTATTTATCATCTTTATAAGAGACAATAATATATTTCTATGAACATTATTGATGTTGAATATATTATGACCAATCAATAATTCATATAGTTATTATTGATAAAAAAATTCCCATACGTGGTAGTCGAGGTGAAGTCCATAGTCAAAATAAATTATCAAAGTCCACATTATATAAATCATAGAAAAAATATAATCCATCACCCTTGGAAAAATAAAAATGAAATCTTGTATCATTTGGTCATAGAAAATTTTGATAAAGAGTTATTGAGGTAGGATTATTTTCCTTCCAACCTATTGGTCATAGAAATTTAGAAAAGGACTTACCCTAAGAATCATTTAAAAGTAAATGGTTGGATCTGAGATTAAAGTCAATATCCCTCACCGAATTTTTGGGGAAGAAGAAACCCAGTCAATCTCTAGGTATGTTGATTATTTATAATTTTTTAGTAATAGTTCACTTCATATTGTCGACAAAAAATTTGTAACCTTTGGTTTTATTGAAGAAGTTGGAATAATACATAAATGGGTAGATAAGATTTCCCAAAATTATTATATAGTAGATTTAGATGGAGAATGAAGAGAAATATTTTCTATGATGATTTAGGGGATGATTGTTGGTTGGGTTATAAGGACCCGGCCTTATACATTGCATATTCTTGTTATTTCAACTTGAATTCCACTTCATACATTATCAATGATATATTAGTTTTTATTTTTAAAGAATTAAGAACTAATTTATTCAAATAATCCCACCTAAATATAAGGTGATTATTAGTAAATAAAATTCCATTTCTTTCATAATACAATTTTTTAATAAAATAGGAAATATTTTCATTAATAATCATCACAACATTCATCTTGGATTATTCCCTTATCATTATCATTAATAACCCAAATTAGAAACATTTGAAAACATATTATGAGTAGAAATAAATTATTACGAATAATAAAAATAAAGAAATAATCTATTAGTCCATGAATATATATAAACATATGAAACCATTTTCACAAAGACATAATTCACACACATATGTATTAAATAGTTTCCTTGTGAGAAAAATGAGATTTACATAAAATATAGAAAACATAAATAAAACCACAATGGTATCATGGTGAATTAAAAATATAATATTTTTACACACATAAATACCATTTTATTTTTAGCCCTCACAGATACCTTACTATGTAACCCTCATAGATACATTATAATGAAACCCCCACAACATGATTATAGTGTAACAATTGTAGTTACACTTGGATTAACCATACCGTCAATTTCTAATATAAAAAAACCTAATAAATTAGAGGGAGATATATGACCCACCATTCATCATAAACAATTCCCATGAACCATAACATAATAACAATACCATAGTACTTTCATAAATACATTATTTTATGTTTTCTAAAAATAGAAATTTATAAGTGGATTTTTTATAAAAGTCCCCAACCTCAGAATTAACATACCGTATATATGTTCAAACCTCTCATGTAATGGTTTAAATAATTATATATATATATATATATTAATGAACCATATTATAATTTATAATTACTTAGATTTTCTCCATATATCATATTTCTATACATTAATTAGTAATATCATTCTATTTTCATTTTTTCGTGTGTGTTTATTTCATAGCTTCCATCGTTTGATCATTTTGGATTTTCATGTAGAATATAGGAACAAATTCATAAGTTTAATGATATGAAATTAATATGTTTACATAATTTTAAGTGATTCCATTTATCATTATTTCAATATATTAGGTTGAAACATTTGGAAGTACTTTAAAAAAATTATTAAATTTATTTTGGAGTTTTTTACAACAATGATGAACTTATATTGTTTTATTAAATATAATGATTATATAATAGTTTTAGAATGTAATATAACATATTATATGTATAATTATAAATTATTTAACCATAATATTGTTTTTATGACCATCCTTGAAGGCGGTAATGGAAAATGATACTATATTATCCCAGAGGGCAGTAAATCAGCACATCAGAAATGATATTCTAATTTTTAGAATTAAAGGGAGAGTATATGGTAATTAATGATTATTTTTACATTATAATGATAACATTTCACTATATATAAGATTATGCAGGTTAAATTACTCTTTTATATGGGGATTTGAGTAGAGAATAATAAAAGGAAAGAAATTGATAAGATATTGAAGGAAAATGAAAAAGGAGTTTACCTCTTGAATTCTCCTCCATGGAAGCCAGCTTAAAAACATGGATTTGGCATATTAGTGAGAATTTATGGATTTGAACATGTTGAATAGGATTGGGAAAGAAATTGGGTTGTAATTAAATAATCTAAATTCTTTTATGTGTGAGGAGAAGGGGTGGTATTTATAGTGGTGCAGAGGGGTGTTTAATTATTATTATTATTATATTGATTAGTTTATTATTTTGTCTCAAGAATAGAAATATTTTACAATTATAACTCTATATATTATAATAATGGATTGCTATATATTTTTCGATTATAGAGGCCTTACATCCTTAATGACTCAATAATTCTAGAATTTGTTAAATACTGTAAATTACAATATTTCATTATTCACAAAAAATTAAAGAATTTTAAAAAAACCCAAAAAATTAAGAACATCCATTTTTTGACATATAATATTCAAAAATTATATCTATTTTATTACAAAAATCTTAATATGATGACTATAATTTTTAATTAAAATCAATATCTTTTTTTCTAAAGATACCAATTTTAAAATTATAACTAATTTTATAACACTTTAAAAATGAATAAGTTATCAAAAAATTATATTATAATTAAAGGAAAATTATATATTAATTTATGATTATATTTTAGGAAGATATTATTTATTTTAAATCATTAATGTAATGATAAATTATAAATAAACATTTCTTATTTATAAAAATACAAAAATGTTTTTTATCATTTTTAAAACAGTTATTTACTTATATATTAATATAAATATATCAAATTTTCACTTATAAGATTAATAAATCTAATGTATACTTTCATAGATGATGTTTTTATTATACTGGCTATATTACTATTGGTAATGGTCACATTACTATTCCTTTGGTCATGTTATTATTGCATTAGTAAAAATTCATTAATTTTTATAATTTTAAATAATTTCATAATGCATTTATTATGATTTATACTATTTAATTATTGAATGAAAGGAAATAATTTTTCATGTAACTCAGTTATTAGATTCTAACCACCTTCAGGAAATTTTATTCTCACAATTTTTATTTACATATTATGTAGGTGAGGATACCTTTCCCTCATAGAATGTTCATATTACCATGTTGCTTCTTCAATCATGGGGTTTCTCTACAAAATCTTAACCTGATGAAATAAATTATTCCACAATACATTATCTCCATGGTCAAGAATTTAATTGTAATTACTCATAAGTAATGTTCAATTCTACCTGGACTACATCTAGGATCAAAAATGAGATAAATCTGGAATACACATTCTTAACATCAAAACAAGAAAAACGTTTTGACTCTAATATAAAGTTATAGGAAAAGATAATTAGAAATAAAGTTGTTCAAAATTATCTAGGATTCCAAATGGTCCAATAAACTGTGGAAATAGCTTCCTTTTCTTTGAAGAATTCACAATACTTTTCCAAGGAGATATTTTAATAAATTCATGATAATATACCTCAAAATAAAATTATTTCCTTCGATTATCCCCATAATATTTCGTCACAAACTAAGATGTACTCATGTATTTAAGGATCATCATCTCTTTCCTAGACACTTACTCTATTAATTATGGTCCGATAAAAATCACTTCCCAAACTTCATCCCAAAATGATCGAGTTAGAAACAACTTTTTATATAATTTATATGAAGATTCCTTCTATTTAATGGAAATAAAACTATTATTATAATAAAACTCAAATTAATAATGATTTTTACCTCAAATTCCATGTTAATCCATCAAAAATAACATAACATGTAATAAAATGTATAATTTGTTCACTGGGATTGTCAAATATATTTAGAGATAAAAGACTCTTCTAAAATCTAATACAATTCCCAATGACATCTGAAGGAAATTCCAAAAGCTAGAAGTGATCTTGAGATAACAGTCATATATAATAAATTTAGGAACTCCATGTAACCTTCAAATATATTTGAAATATAGTTTACAATGATGATCTAAACAATTAGTATCTCGAATAGGATGGAAATGTGAATATTTAGTTACTCATCCAATAATAACGCAAATCACATTTTTACCTCTGAAAGTGTTTTTCAATCCCTCCGCAATGTCCAGGGATATATTTTTCCATTTCCAATTTGGAACATTAAAAGTATGACGCATCCCATTTGAATATTTCTCTATGCGTTAACCTAATAACAATTCAATTTGTTTTTGTAAAATAATCATTATCTCATTTCATTCTATCACAACAATAATACTTTTAAAGGTCTCCGTCCATCTTAATGATGCTTGGATGAACTAAAAATAGAGAACTATGAGCATCACATAACCATTATTTCATCATCTTTTTATCAAAGAGAACCTATAATATTCTCCCAAATTTCAAAAAAAATATTTATCAATGTTAAATCTCAACAACATACCCTTTTGAACATTTCTTCCCTTTTAAAAAAATCATGGTATTCCTTCTAAGATTTCTTAATCCTATCTGAGAGAGATGACTAAAAAAACAACTGAAACAAAATAAATTAATTTTATTCCCCAAAAACATCCATCCCAAAATTCATCAAATCACTAATCTAGGATTCTTGTTCCAAACACAACATGGTTACTTATGCACGATATTTTTGACTGAAGGAATCAGCCACATTGTTTTATTTTCTAGGATGGTAATTGAACCTGAAATCATAATACATTATCATTTCAAGACATCTTTTCTACCCCATGATCAATTAATTATCATTAAATATATACATCAAGCATTTACGGCCGGTTTAAATATCGAATTTTATCTATATAAATGAAGCATCAAAATTATCAAATAGAAAACCATATATGCTAATTCTAAATAATGTGTGTAATATGTTAACTCTCGAGGATTCATTTTTCTTGAAGAATATCTAATTACCTGATCATTATACATCATAACACAACAAATTACATTCAAATAAACATAAATGTATATGAAAAAATCACCATTTCTAGAAGTAAGACCCAAAATTGTAGAATTCACCAATCTTCATTTAAATTCAAGAAAATATAAATCACTGTCTTATTTCTAATGAAAAATAAACCATTTTCATGTTCACTCAGATAGTAGGCGAGATAATTATGAAATATATTAAAATAATTATCTCCAATAATTGTCTAATTCTAGAAAACTATGAACCTCATAAATATTTTTTGGTCTGGGGAAATCATCAAACACTTTTGTTTTTTGAGGATCAACAGTTATTCGATCCTTATTTACAATGTTAGCAAGAAATGAAATCTATTATAGAAAAAAAGAAAATTTTTCTAAACACTGTATATAACATATTTTTATTGATAACTTTATTAAAAATACTTAAATGTTCTTCATGATCCTCATAAATTTTTGAAAACACCAAAATATCATTAATAAAAAATAGAAAACTCATCCAAATATTAAGAGATGATTCTATTCATATGATCCATAAATATATCAGGATTTTTAAAACCAAAGGGAATGACAAGGAAATCATATTTCCCATATCATGAAAAAAGGATGTTTTTCTAATTTCACCATCCTCCACCTTCAGCAGATGGTACCAGATCTCTAATAATTATTGGGAAAATACTAATCTCCCTAGAGATGATAAATAAATTCATTGATATAAGGTAGTGGATACTTATTATTATTATTAATATTATTTAGTGCTGAATAACATATGAAAATTCTCCCAGAAATAACATTATTTTTTTACATACAAAATAGGATCACCCCATGGTGAATTTCTAGAATGAATGAAGCCTTTATCAACCAACTTCTACAACTGGTTTTTTAATTCACAATGTTTTTCTTTAGACATTCGATATGGGGGTTTTCAAAATATCATTGCATCAAGAACTAAGTGGACTGAATATTCATCTTCCTAATCAATTATATCACTGGGAAACTCGTCCTAAAAAACATCATTGTATTCATCTACTAATAAAACATCTTTAATTTAGATAGATTCCTTATTTTCAACAATATGAAAAAGATAACTATCATTTCAATATTTTAATATCTTATCAGCATCCCAAAATGTTATAAATTTTATTTCATCATTATTTAAAAAATAATTAAACTCTTTCTGAAATTGAAACTTATTTGCCTCTATAATCAATCATAGCCTGATATATAGAAAATCAATCTGTTTTAAGAATAGCATGAATCTCTACTATGTAAAAAAATAAGGCTTGAAGGTAATGTATTATCAATGGGAACAATAAAAATATTATTATAATGACATTTATCTATTATGTTTCTCTAGGAGTTTGACCATAATTTCTATTACGATTTAATGATGTAAAATTTCTAATTCACTATAAATTTTATAATAAAATTATTTTGTATCCCTTTAATCTATCAAATAATTTCAAAAACTTGAGTAAAAAAAGTACCTAATATCACTTCATTGGATTTCCTAACATACGTTGACTTAGTCACAACTGATCACACTACACCTTTCTGCTTATAAGCTAGCTGTTTTCCATTATTTAATTATTTTTTATGAATGTATTTTCCAAATGACATATCTCACCACATTTAAAACAGTACATTATTCTCATCGTAAATAATATTATGATTATTTTCATTACAATATCAAGTTATATATCCAAAAATTCCTCATTCAAAACACTTCCCGGTTTCGTTATGTAATTCTTATGGGTTATTTTTACGACACTTTTCAAAAACTAGATACTAGAATATCTTATATTCATATTTTTGTTGATTGTTTTTTACCAATTTCATTCCATTTGGATATTTTCTAACAATTTTAGTCAAAGTGATCATGACCGTCATAAATCTCCATTTATACCCTCTCAGCTTATATGAAATGTTTCTCTAATCTTTTGAAATAATGGGAGAACAAATCCCTTTTAAATTTTTCATTCAATCCAGAGTTAAAAAATTGATATTATTATCATGATCCAAAATAAAATTTGGAGCACACCTTGCCAATCTACTGAAATTTTCATCAAACATGGAAACATGATCTTCCTTATTTTTTTTAAAATTAAAGGAATTGATTTTCCATAGAATGTTGAACCACATTATGAAAATATTTTTCAAGTAAAAGATTATTAAATTCATCTCATACAATAGAATCAACCACATCAATATCCCAAATATTTAAGACTATTTATCACCATGAGTTAGCTTCACCATCAAAATACTAAATAGGAACACTAATATTTTAATTATATAAAAACCCCTTGAAATGATATATATATTCAAGGGATTTAATCCATCCTCCAACTGACAATGGTTAAGAAGATCCATTCAAATCAAGTGGGTGTTGCTCATAAAATGTCCCACTATCGTCATGTTCTGTTGTCGTAGCTATGGTTGTTATCTTTCCTGGATTCTACCACCGTTTATAACCAATGTTAACTAATCCATTTGAAAAAAACTTCCTAGTTCCTATTTGGACCATTCCAGGTTGCAGATGTAACGCCCCGACCATAGTTACCCAGAGTCGGTGCGTTACTTCGTAACATTGGCACGATCACTAAAGTTCATGTCTCGAAAGACCGATTAGTTTAGTAGCCTTGGAAACACTAGATACATTCATAAATGTTACATTACATCATGAAGTGAAAATCACAATAACATAGTCTCCATAGTCCACACTTCTATCCCCTTCAAGCTATCCCTGTAGGTCATTCATAAAATATTTCTTCACATCCTGGAAAAAATAAAACATTGAAAGGGGTGAGATCAGATGCTCAATAAGGATAAAAATATAGCAGAAGCTTTCATAAATAAACATAAACATTTAAGGCAATGTATAACTAAACCAAAATCCTTTTAAACTTGAACTTCAACATAATATGGAAAAATTAAAATGAGATAATGCCATTTACTTATTCACATGGATATTCTACTGGTCGAATAATTACATGAAATATCAAAAACCACTTTCATAATGATGGAATGCATAATGACAAACTATCATAACCCCGTATCCAAGGCCACGTTCAAGACTAAAAATAAGATTTTGTCAAGGCCTCGTTCCAAAACACTAGTTTGTCTAATGAGACCTACCGATGCATCGAGAAGCTATAGAGGGCTCCAACCATCACTTATTAATTACAATGCATTCCTCATGTGAACAGGTTTAAACATATCATAAAACATAACATAATTGTATCACATAAAACATGCATAAAGGAAACATAAGATTTCCACACATCAATCAATATAATAAATTTATATTATAAAAACTTTATCAAAACCATTTTCAATACCAAAATAAAAGTAAAGTAAAACAAGGTATTTATTTAAATTTAAAAAAAAGTTATGGCTTATAGAGAAAGTCGAAACTCATATAATAGTAACAGTGGTGGAGAATTCGTTGACACCGCATATGTAAGAAAAAACATTCCTTTTGTCGTTTAGTGAAAATGTTTCATATAAAAAGATTCCTTTCGAATAAAAGTAAAAGTCAAAGGGGTTTATACACCGTATATATGAAAGTTGTGTATAAAACCAAATATGCCTCAATGAAAGGAGATTGATACGAAGTCCTTAGAAAGATAATTTTTCAAATAAAATAGATCTATTATGTGTATTTACTATAAGTACACATAAAGAAAGTACAAATACAGGATATAACATAATACTATCATGACATAATTTGAAAGTAGGAGATTAACCCAAAGAATGGAAATTGGGTTACGAAGTTCCCTTAAAAACGAATTTTTTTAAATAAAATATATCTATTATGTTTATTCCCTATAAGTACACCTAATTAAAGTAAAAATACTAGATAGGACATAATAATATCATGAAATAATTTGAAAGTAGGAGATTATCCCAATGAACGAAAATTGGGTTAAGAAGTTCCTTTACAAAAATCAGTTTTTTTAAATAAAATATTTCTATTATGTGTATTCACTATAAGTACACATAAATAAAGTAAAAATATAGGATAGTACATAATAATACCATGATATAAATTGAAAGTAGGAGATTAACCCAAAGAACGAAAATTGGGTTAAGAAGTTCCCTTACCTCGTATCCGACTTGACTCGAAAGTTCTTTAACCTCCTGAATAATAAACTAGAGTTAATTTCAATTTTCTTAAGAAACTTTTTACATTTTTATTATTCCTTTTATATCACTTATTACAATGTTATGAACATTATGTAATTATTTAAGCAAATAACTGTCATTTTGTCGATCTTTGGTAATTGAGTCAAAAATAAAAATCTTATAATTACACGTTGTTCATGTGGTGAATTAAAGATTATATCCATAATTATATTCATGATTTAGATATCATATAAATCATATATATCCATTATATACATTCATTTATAATATTACATAACATTTAGAGGTAAGAAATGAAATGCACCGTTCATGGAGACGGTAAGTCGTACGTACGCATGAACACTACTTTAATTTCAATTTCATATTTAATGGAATGAAATGATAATTATACAAAGGTATACTATAATTCTAGTGTAATATAATGTATAATACCATTTACTCCATCCTTTATACATCCCACATATGGCATTAATGATTAAAATCACGTTGAGGGGGCGGTAGTCCGTACTTCCTCAAATGAAAATATCACGTTTACCCATAATGGAAACCATAAAGGTATGCAATAAATGAAAAATACAGAAGCATAAGTAAAACATAAACATATTATATGTCATATGTAAATATAGTGACATCATAATGGCCACCTTTGAAGGTGTTATATGAGTGTTGAATAATCATCGTTTCGTGAGGCAGAAATTCTCCATCCATAGAAACATTATGTTCTTTAACCATTAGATGTATGTGTGTTTAAGTGTAGCTCGAATACATCTTATAATAACATCCTAGTATATTTATGATACTGGTTTTGTTATAAAAGAAATGAATAAAAAGATTTTAGGGGGTTGGAGAAGCAAAATAAAACATAATAACACAAGGGATAATACTACCTTTAAAACGGGTAACTCTTTTTGATTTGAGCTCAAAGGATTCCTTGGGAAGACTTCTGCCCAAAGTGAGGCTTCTAGGAGTAATAGTGGGATGTGGATAGACAAAATGGGCAGGTTTTGGCCGAGCCAAAGGCTTGAGAGTTGTGGGTAAGGTGGTAGTGGTGGGGGCCTTTTATAAGAGGAGAGGAGAGGCACTCTTGGAAAGTCATGAGATGTTACTTTAATATATAATGAGTTTAGGATTTTAAAGGTCCCAAACTTATATATTTCTAGGATAAGGTGATAAGTGTTATAAATATACCCATCCAACAGGTTTTTGACAAGTGTATGTCTTAGATTTTACATTATCTTTTCATTTTATTTAAATCGTTAATTAATGAGATAATCGTTGCATCATCATGGTGTCATAAATAATTTAATTTATTTAACGTCTAAAAATTATAAAAAGATTATCACGATGTAGGAAATCTTTTTATATTTCTAATGAAAATATATAGTAAAAAATATGACTTTTATAACCCCATTTAAAAATTGTTCAATTAAAACAACTCATGTTTGTGACATTTTTATTTTAACGTTAAATAAAAAGTTTTTAATGTCATTTTCCTACCACAGTGGCTCAATGGGGTCCCCAATTTGACCCATGGAGTGTCTTGGTCTTCCATGAATCATCAAATAGGAGTAGGACAAGTGTAAAAGTCATTTCATATTATTATAACATTATCTCTACCTTAAATTTCACTTATAACCTTTAATCGCGATTAATTAAACTTAAAAGTTACTATTCACGAAAAATTATATTAATCTCATTAAACCACATTTTACTTCATAATGAAAACCATGTATGTAGGATTTTTGAAAATCAAATCATAGAAGTGGTAATTTTTCCTTTAAACGAAAAATCCGTTTTTTAACAACCACATAGTGGTTTCACTATTCATCAAAAATTGATGTTTTTCAGAACAATGCCAAACTTTCACCCTAAGATATAATTGATATTCTGAATTCAAAAATGACGTATATTTTACAAAATTCCAATCATATAAGTTTCATTAATTAATTTTATAATTAATTCACATTGTCACTACAAATAGCGTGTTTTTAAGAAATAATATATATCAAAAGATTGACAATTGTTTATGTCCAATTTTTAATTGAAATTAATTTTAATGACCACCATTGAATAAAATGGTAAAAATATATTCTAATTATACATTAAAACCACTAAATAGTATAATTTATCACTATAAATTATTTTGATTAAAAAAGTTGTTTTTAAGTATTTTTCACTATTCACTTAAAATAGGAAGTTCTCAGAAAAATACCAAAAATTCAACAAAGACTAATTTCGATATTATGAATCCAAAAATGAAGTCCATTTTGAAATATAAAATTTATATATTTTCAAAAAGTGGGTATTACTATTCATAACGGCTACTTTGATTGGTCGCGTTGTGTTAGAATCTCGAACTTTCGTACAATGCAAACTATTGCCTTATTGAAAGAGAAGCGTATCGTGAAAGCTCGGGGTGTTACACTATCCCCTCCTTCAATAAATTGTGTCATCGCAATTGTAAATTTTCCTTTGAAAATAATAGGTTGAAAATAGAAAATAACTTTGTTGAAAACCCACATCAGAAATAAGGTTAATAAAAATATAACTTTAAAAGAAAGAAAGAGAAGTACAAAGGTCACCCAAGATAGCCCATACTAGGATTATATGAAGATATGGATATGGAAGAAAAACACACAATCAAGGTCTGATGGAGAGTTGTAGAAAACCAAGTTAGGGGAAAGTTAACCTTAAGAAAATCACAAACTTGTGATTGGTTAAATGGACATTGAATCCCGAGTTGGAAAAGTTAACGGGCAACGTTTTTGGTTTAAGTTACCTTTTATAAATTTGAGGAATTTATTTAGGAGATTTACTAAGAACGTAAGGGAATATACATACTTGTCATGTAGACTTTCATTCTTTAATAAAGCTTTACCACAAACCCATCTTTCACTCTAAAAGGTAATAGAACTCAAAAATATTCTATTTATCATATTTGTATAAGGTTCCAAATATTAACACATACTATTTAGATTAGGAAAACTTTTTGTAATAACCAGGGACTTCCTGTAGGCTAGTGGTAGGTAATAAAGGCTTGTCGCACTATGGTTGTGGGTTCGATTCCTACAGCTTTGTCCGACGTGACGGGTTATCCCCCAACCAACATTTTTTCCTTTTCTTAAAACTATAGTATTCCAAAAATTATCTTCATAAATGTTTTAACCTTAAACATTACATTCCAAAGTTCAACTTAATCCTTTCCAACCTTTATAGTTATCCAAAATACCTCTGTCCAAACATTCTCTAAAAGGTCTCATAATTCCAAAATCAATTGTAACATCAGATTCCCCAAACAAAGTAAAGAATCTATTATTGTCACGTACTAAAAATATGATTACCTTAATCATATAAAAACCTTAATTAAATCAAAAAGTATTGCAGTACAATCCTTATATATATCACATCATTCTTATAACCAGAATATAATCCTTGAGTCCAAAAGCACCAATACATTAATTATTACACTTCAACTGTAGTAACAACATAAGATTGTCCTTGATCCCTCGGCCTTTTCTGAGGTATGTTTTCCTAATGCTTTGGACATTATTTTTCATAATTCTCCATTTCCCTACAATTGTAGCATCAAAATTGATAAACTCTTTCTTTCCCTTGCAATCACGCACCTGGTGACCTTTTTCTCCACATTTATAACAAACTCCCATTCCTTTTAGGCAAGTACCAGGGTGATTCTTCCCACAATTATCACATAATGGAAAATCCTTCTTTCCCTTTTTCCCTTTATCTGTCTCTTTTCCCACTGTTCTCTTCTTCTCTTTCTTTAATTTATTGTTATAAGATTTAGAGAATTTATTTTCTACCATGATAGCACATGAGACAATATCTTCGTACGACAAGAAGGTTTGTGAGACTAATGTTCGATGAAGAAATGGTTTTAACCCGTCAATAAAATGATCAATCTTAATTCTTGGGTTATGTATATAATCTGCAGCATGCCTCGCTACCCTTGTAAAGTTAGCCTCATACTTTGCGACATTCTCATCCTCATTTTGTCTCAGACTCAGAAATTTCCTTTCCATATCTTCTCGATGGTCACGAGGGAAGTATTTTTCTAAGAAAAGATCTTTTAACTCCCTCCATTCCATATTTTATACTTCATCATCATCATTTTTATTTTGAATCAGCGACAACCATTGATTGACATCTCCCGTCAGGCGGTAAACTGCCATGAAAACTTTCTCCCTTTCGCTACTCCCCAAGGCGTGGAATATTTTCTCTATGGAGTTTATCCATTGCTAAGATACTAATGGATTTGTACCCCTATTAAAATTTGGCGGTTTTTGCCTCATGAAGCGGTCTAGCATTAATCCCCCACGTTGCGGATCAGTGTGCTCCATACGAGTAAGGTTATTATTCATAACCTGAGATAGTTGTCCCCGTATGGTAATAAGTTGATCAACAACAGTTGTATCTCCAGCTCCACAATAATTATCTTGAATAGGAGGGAAATCCCTACATAGAGTGCGTGCATTGATACAGTTTTCATTCCTTCCACTAGGCGCCATTTCTAAACAATGGGATAAACTATATTAGTTTATGAATCAAAATACATAATTCCATACTTGTAAAACACTTAACATTAATTGAACTATTTATGGATATAATCCATAAACATAAAAATGTTTTCATTGAGGAATTATATACTCATAACCCTTCATAGAGGTTTGTAAAGAAAAAGAGAATTAGCCTAAGCATATCCCTCGAGAGTGTCGTAACCAAGAGTGCAGCAAGGCCCGTTGTTGTGCACCAGTTCCCGTTCGAGTCTAGCTCAAAGTGGTGGTTTTGGGTTTTACCCCTAGGTACATATATGCCAGAGCCGCCTCTACCTTCTCGTATCCAGACAGAGATGTATTGCTCGGAAAACTCACAAAATCTCTATAATACAAAAATTCTATGAAGTTCTTCTATACTAATCCTCAAAGTCTATCTTAGGACTATGTGCTCTAATCAGATCTTATCTAAATCTAGCATCCAAGGTTAGTACTAAACTGCCTCTGATACCAATTGTAATGCCCTAACCCCAGTTACACAGAGTCGGTGCGTTACTTTGTAACATTTTCATGATAACAAAAGATCAAGTCTCGAATGACCGATTAGTTTAGTAGCCTTGGAAACACTAGATACATTCATAAATGTTACATTACATCATGAAGTGAAAAATCACAATAACATAGTCTCTATAGTCCACACTTCTATCCCCTTCAGACTATCCTTATAGGTCAGTCATAAAATATTTCATCACATCCTGGGAAAAATAAAACATTAAAAGGGGTGAGCTCAGACTCTCAGTAAGGATAAAAATATAGCAGAAGCTTTCATAAATAAACATAAACATTTAAGGCAATGTATAACTAAATTAAAAGCCTTTTAAACTTAAACTTCAACATAATATGGAAAAATTTAAATGAGATAATGATATTTACCTATTCACATGGATATTCTACTGGACGAATAATCATATGAAATATCAAAAACCACTTTCATAATGATGGAATGAATAATTCCAGACTATCATAACCACGTATCCAAGTCATCGTTCCAAGACTACAAATAAGATTTTGTCAAGGCCTCGTGCCAAGACACTAGTTTGTCTCATGAGACCTACCGATGCATCGAGGAGCTATAGCGGGCTCCACCTGTAACGGCCCGAGATTTTATGAAAAATATTCTTTTTTATTTCACTAATGTCTTGTGTTGTATGCTACACCAAAAGGAGCTTGCACAACACGCATCCTTGACTTGCCTTGCATTACACGCAATCGCGACCTTCCTCGATAGCTTGCGTCATACGCAATACCGAGTTTCACTAAACAACGATACACTATTAAAATATTATTAAAACTAGCCGTTATGAATAATAATAACCACTTTTTGAAATTTTATAAATTTTATTTTTCAAAATGGACTTCATTTTTGGATTCGGAATACCGAAATTAGCCTAGGGTGAAATTTTGGTTTTTTTCTGAAAACTTTCAATTTTTGATGAATAGTGAAACCACTAAGTGGTAGGTTAAAAACTGAATTTTTCATAAAACATAATTTTACCGCTTCTGTGAATGGAATTTCAAAAATCCGAGAGACACGGTTGATGTCAGTAAGTAAAATGTGGTTCAATGAGATGAAAATAATTTTTGGTGAATAGTAACTTTTTACTTTTTTTTACCACGGTTAATAGTAAATAGGGTAACTAAGGGTAAATATGATATTACTATTATCCTAACACATGTCCTAATTCTATTGGATAAGTGTAATTCGACAAATAACAACCTTATTAATATAATATGACCATTTAGGTCCACTTGGATTAGATTATGACATTTAATATTATTTTATTTAATGAATAGTTAAAATAGTTAAAATCAAAGTTTAATAACTAAAAAATTTTTAATATGGGGTTATACATAAGATAAATTCGACTATAAATATTCATTAGAAAGATAAAAAGATTTCCTACATAATGATATTTTATTTATAATTTTTAGACTTTAAATAAATTAATTTATTTATGACACAATGATGATGCAGTAATTACCCTTTTTAGGAAATATTAACATAATTGATGTTATAAATGCTCAAATGAATGTAATTTGAGACTTTTTATGAATTACACTAATTTTCTAGGTTATTATGATATATTATTGTTGATTTAATCAACTTGGTTCGAACATATAATTCTGTTATGACTTTCACAAAAATCATATATCAAATAGTGTCAAAATTGACACAAAATAGTTTTTAAATCAAATATTATATTATTAATAGTTATTTTATTCCTAAAAATCTAAGGTTCGGCCAAATGACTTAGATAAAGATATATATATTAATAATCAACAATTTGGGGTTCTTTGGTCATGTTATAGTAAGTCTATTAACCATATAGTGAAAGAAAACAAAAAGACACGGTAAAAGTTAAATTATTTAACTTAGAGTTAAATCTAATTGATAAGGTTAAAATAATACCATAAACTTGTCTAAATCCTATTGGTTGATAGGATTTCGACCCATACCCACTTTAGCTTCGAAATAAGACCCTTTGGAACCATTATAAACCGATTTTGACATTAATATAAAATAATATTTTGAGGTATTCCTAAGGTGCCCCTCTCCTCCCTTATAAAAGGACACCTCCTCCCCCTCCTCCTCACACCAATTTGAGCACTCAATCTCGGCCAACCCCTGCCAAAATCTCTTCTCCACTTCCCTAGAAACATCCTAGAGGTTCTGGTCTTCTTCAAAGACTAATTTTAGTTCCCTAAGAGGAGGTCTCCAAAAGGCGCTTCAAAGAAGAGGTAATTACCGTTACCAATTCTTTCATCTTTATTTCTTCTTCCACTTCTTCTTCTTAGGTTGTTTCATTATGAAGTAATAACATCAGTATCACTCATATACTGATATGTTATTATAAGTATGAAACAACCCTATTTCACCATCTATCCATCCTATGGAAAAAGAAATCACCGCGCGTGCGTACGTACGGAATACCGTCTCCACGCCGTGGTGTAATCTATTTTCCACCACCACCTTACATGGATGGGTATAATGGTGTAAAGAATAACTATACATAGTTATTACAACATCATATTGATTCTGATATATTGTATAATCCACTCCAATTCAATTCAATATTTATGGAAATGATATCATCGCTCGTGCGTACGTACGGACTACCGTCTCCACGACGCGATGAGATTCATTCTCCATGTTAACCATTTAAGAATGATTATAAAGTATATATAAGAAATAATAATGAAATATATGACATTATAAAGCTACTGGATTTATGTATATATATATATATGTATGTCATCTACTTACTTCCATTCAAGACAATAAGGAAAGGAAAACAGCGTTCATGCGTACGTACGGACTACCGTCTCCATGAATGGTGTTTTTCATTTCATTTATCTATCTTATATATATATATATATATACTGAATATATATGATATATAAATCATATTTTATATTCTGGAAGTAAGTAAATCATGATATAAGTAATAATAATGTCAAGAACAACAAGTCAAAACACCTACGATAAAATGAAACGATTTTACCCAAAACACTTCTTTAACATGGAATTTACAAAAGAACGGGTAATATAATGTCATAAGTGAACCATATATGATATCATAACAATGAATATGATTCTGGAATAAGTCAATAACATTATTTAAACCATTATACAGGAGCTTAGGACACGTACAAAGCAAATCGGACCTAAGGTAAGGGAAATATCACAATCTCATTTTTTATCCGAGATTGTTTATTCGTAAGTATTTACTGGGGTGTATTTTATCATCCACATCCATGTTTCATCAAAACGTAATATTATTTCCATCCACCTACAATTGTTTAAAACCATTTTTACCCTTCGGTGAGTTTTTAGTAATATGTATGAAAGGAATCTTTTGTCGTACGAGGTACTTTTTGACTTTTCCGACAAAAGTACGAAGAATGTTTTTTTTAACTTATACGGCACGAACGGATTTCTACTGTTTTATAAAGCCTTATTTTCATGAAGATTCCTCTAAAAGATTTCATGACTATTTTCAATAAAATCTCGTTCTTTTAAAATTGCATGATGTTTTGTGAAAAGAAATTGATTTTGAAGAAGAAAGGATATTTTCCTCAAGAATTCAATTCAAGTGTTTTATCAAAATTATTTTCCATCTAAGATAATAAAGGGTTCTGTTTCTATACATATTTTTACATTGATTTGACTATGTTGTGATGGAATTATGTTTATGAATTCCTTTATCTTATATGAATTGATTTATGATGTCATGATGTTTCAAGAATCCCATTTTTGTTACATGTGTTATGCGATGATGTATGTTTTATGATTATGTGGCACACATAAGAAAGGATTCATTATAAGATGGGTGGGACCTATATCTCCCTCCAATGCATTGGGTAAAGATTTTATATCTCATGAGATAGACAGGGCTGGAACGGTAGGTTATACCGGTTCAGTGAAACAGGACTGAAACGAGGGTCACTCGATTCAGAAAGGGACTTTGTCCACTAAGATAGTCTTGGAAATGAGTCTTGACTAACAAGAAATGATTCTCTATGATTATGTGTGTATGCCACAAAGTTTCATGTTTTAAGTTATGATTATTGGGATTACATTTCACTTCTATGATTTATCCCATGTTATGAAATTATGCTCTCTTTTGCAGGTTAAGATTTCCAGAAGTTATGTTCTTATGAATATGATTTGATTGATTTTCTTTTGTTTACCCTTACTGAGCATTTGAGCTCACCCTTTTATGTTTTCTTTTCCCCAGGATATAAGGAATGGTTTTAGGTAAAAAAGAAAAAGGGAAGATCTTTATGGGAGATATTGAGGATCTTTCACCACGATTAGAAGATTACGTTCCGAGTTTCCAAAGACACTAAACTATTACTGTCCTTGTGTGTGTGTTTTTGTTATGTACTAAGTATTCCGCAAAAGTAATGTAATTTCCATGTACGTCAAGATATGGGTCTCTATAGTTGGTATCAGAGGAAAGGTTTAGTCAACCTTTGGAAACTAGGATGCGAGAACTTTAGTGAGATCCCTAGAGATATTTTTAAGGTATGTCTAGGGATGTCCCTAAGGATAAGTATACATATAGGATATAGTACTAGAACTATGGTAACGATCTTAGAATTTAACCTAAGATGTTAGATATTGAAGTTACTCTCCCTTTATTATGATTTTTGCCTCTAACACTATTCTTTTTGGGTTTTATAAAATGGCTGGAAACAAGATGATTCACGATAATGGAGGATATTATGGACAATGGAATGATATTCTTCATGAGCAACCAAATGAAATGGGATTTGGAAGTCCAAACATAATTATTATGCCGAATCAGCAATCTCATAATATGTTCAATAAAGTAAAATTTGGTAAGTTTCCTGACTCGGCTAATAAGAGAAAGATGGAGTTTCATGATGATCATAGAGGAAAGAAAGTTCAATTTCCCCTATGTAATTCATGTGGGAAGAGGCATCAAGGAGAATGTTTCAAAGGAACTGGAAGATGCTTTGGGTGTGGAAAAGAAGGACACAAAGACAGTAAGTGCAAAGGAAAAGGTTCAGTTAACACCAGGGATGAGGATAATGGTATTGCTACGACATCAACAATGGTTAAATGTTTTAAATGTGGAATGTACGGGCATTATGCAAACCAATGCCCTAAGGGAAAGTCTCATGAAGATAATCAGTATGGTCGTATGGGAAGTATTTATGTGGATGATGATGAAGAGACTACAAATGATATGTGAGATGAACGAATTGTAGATGCTCGGTCAATGGTTTAAGAATGTAGTGGAATGATTACATGTTTATCATGTGTAATGTTGTGTAAGTAATCTCATGGTACTGTAGAATAAAGAGACATGTAAGGATTGTTACACTGTTGTCTGATTAATGTTACCAGTATCCATGAAAGGTTATTCAGATATTTTTGTAATGTAGATGATATGCGCATAATAAAGGGATAAGGAGAAAATTAAATGTTTGATAGTATTCATGAGCTCATAATTGATATAAGGACTAAGTGATATCATGGTTTGAGTATATAGAATTTTGAGGATTTTTGTATATGGAAAGTGTTAACTTTTAACTGCATTCAAGTTTTCACTATGGATCAATGTGTATTCAAGAGAGTACAAGATTAAGGCCTTTGAATGTTTGGAATGTGACCAATAAGATATATCTTATGATATATAGGGATCAATGATGGTATTAAATCTCTGAGAGTGGACGGAAGTATTATGGATAAGCCTAAAGATTGGAATGGTTTATGTTGGATATAAGTTAGTATTGTTTAAGGATAGAAGTTTTTTCGATATTATTGATGGGATGTTATAGTAATATAGTTTTAGAAAAAGGACAACCTGCAGGACGGGCGACAACCCATCGCTTCGGACAAGGCTGTGGGAATCGAACCCACAACCGAAGTGCGACTGGCCTTTATCGCCTACCACTGACCTACAGGAAGTCCCTGTTTAGTAGAAACTAGTTTTATTATATTAAGCAGTATGATATGTGAAGTATAAGTCCATTTTAGGATCCATATGTGATTAATCTCACTATAGATCGACTTATGTATATAATTTTTGCTAACCTTTTGTTTGAGACAGATGGAACGACCCGTCATTCTATCACATGATCTGCTAACACTTCACGAATAACAAATTCAACTTCATTTATTTAAGAGATGAAGTGGAAATTGTTCAAAACATGAACAATAGTGAGATTGTACCAAAATAAAGAAAGTATTTATTCTAATTCAAATTTTAAACTTTAGGGAAATGATCTTGAAAACCAAAAATGTTGTCCTAGTGATCTTATACCTGATGAATCAGATGGTACCTTAGATCGTCACAAATTTATGGATTTGTGATTACTGGATTTTCCATAGCCATGTTCTCTACCACTCTCCATCAGAACATGATGGTTAGATTTCTCTTCTATATCCATATTTTCACCTATGTGGAAACCCAGTGATTAGTTTATTTGGGTAATCGTTACATTTCATACTTTAGTTTTTAAAGCCAAGTTTTGGTATTCCTTTTTACGATGTGGGTTTCTATTAAAAAAACTTTCTAATAGTAAACCATTTATAACCCCGATGAATTTCGAGGGCGAAATTCATTTTAAGGGGGGTAGAATGTAACAGCCCGAGATTTTATGAAAAATATTCTTTTTTATTTCACTAATGTCTTGTGTTGTATGCTACACCAAAAGGAGCTTGCACAACACGCATCCTTGACTTGCCTTGCATTACACGCAATCGCGACCTTCCTCGATAGCTTGCGTCGTACGCAATACCAAGTTTCACTAAACAACGATATGCTATTAAAATATTATTAAAACTAGCCGTTATGAATAATAATAACCACTTTTTGAAATTTTATAAATTTTATTTTTCAAAATGGACTTCATTTTTGGATTCGGAATACCGAAATTAGCCTAGGGTGAAATTTTGGTATTTTTCTGAAAACTTTCAATTTTTGATTAATAGTGAAACCACTAAGTGGTAGGTTAAAAACTGAATTTTTCATACAACTTAATTTTACCGCTTCTTTGAATGGAATTTCAAAAATCCTAGAGACACGGTTGATGTCAGTATGTAAAATGTAGTTCAATGAGATGAAAATAATTTTTGGTGAATAGTAACTTTTTACTTTTTTTTACCACGGTTAATAGTAAATAGGGTAACTAAGGGTAAATATGATATTACTATTACCCTAACACATGTGCTAATTCTATTGGATAAGTGTAATTCGACCAAAAACAACCTTATGAATATAATATGACCATTTAGGTCTACTTGGATTAGATTATGACATTTAATATTATTTTATTTAATGAATAGTTAAAATAGTTAAAATCAAAGTTTAATAACTAAAACATTTTTAATATGGGGTTATACATAAGATAAATTCGACTATAAATATTCATTAGAAAGATAAAAAGATTTCCTACATAATGATATTTTATTTATAATTTTTATACTTTAAATAAATTAATTTATTTATGACACAATGATGATGCAGTAATTACCCTTTTAAGGAAATATTAACATAATTGATGTTATAAATGCTCAAATGAATGTAATTTGAGACTTTTTATGAATTACACTAATTTTCTAGGTTATTATGATATATTAGTGTTGATTTAATCAACTTGGTTCGAACATATAATTCTATTATGACTTTCACAAAAAATCATATATCAAATAGTGTCAAAATTGACACAAAATAGTTTTTAAATCAAATATTATATTATTAATTGTTATTTTATTCCTAAAAATCTAAGTTTCGGCCAAATGACTTAGATAAGGATATATATATTAATAATCAACAATTTGGGGTTAGTTTGTCATGTTATAGTAAGTGTATTAACCATATAGTGAAAGAAAACAAAAAAGACACGGTAAAAGTTAAATTATTTAACTTAGAGTTAAATCTAATTGATAAGGTTAAAATAATACCATAAACTTGTCTAAATCCTATTTGTTGATAGGATTTCGACCCATCCCCACTTTAGCTTCTAAATAAGACCCTTTGGAACCATTATAAACTGATTTTGACATTAATATAAAATAATATTTTGAGGTATTCCTAAGGTGCCCCTCTCCTCCCTTATAAAAGGACACCTCCTCCCCCTCCTCCTCACACCAATTTGAGCACTCAATCTCGGCCAACCCCTGCCAAAATATCTTCTCCACTTTCCTAGCAACATCCTAGAGGTTCTGGTCTTCTTCAAAGACCAATTTTAGTTCCCTAAGAGGAGGTCTCCAAAAGGCGCTTCAAAGAAGAGGTAATTACCGTTACCAATTCTTTCATATTTATTTCTTCTTCCACTTCTTCTTCTTAGGTTGTTTAATTATGAAGTAATAACATCAGTATCACTCATATAATGATATGTTATTATAAGTATGAAACAACCCTATTTCACCATCTATACATCCTATGGAAAAAGAAATCACCGCGCGTGCGTACGTACGGAATACCGTCTCCACGCCGTGGTGTAATCTATTTTCCACCACCACCTTACATGGATGGGTATAATGGTGTAAAGAATAACTATACATAGTTATTACAACATCATATTGATTCTGATATATTGTATAATCCACTCCAATTCAATTCAATATTTATGGAAATGATATCATCGCTCGTGCGTACGTACGGACTACCGTCTCCACGACGCGATGAGATTCATTCTCCATGTTAACCATTTAAGAATGATTATAAAGTATATATAATAAATAATAATGAAATATATGACATTATAAAGCTACTGGATTTATGTATATATATATATATATATGTATGTCATCTACTTACTTCCATTCAAGACAATAAGGAAAGGAAAATAGCGTTCATGCGTACGTACGGACTACCGTCTCCATGAACGGTGTTTTTCATTTCATTTATCTATCTTATATATATATATATATATACTGAATATATATGATATATAAATCATATTTTATATTCTGGAAGTAAGTAAATCATGATATAAGTAATAATAATGTCAAGAACAACAAGTCAAAACACCTACGATAAAATGAAACGATTTTACCCAAAACACTTCTTTAACATGGAATTTACAAAAGAACGGGTAATATAATGTCATAAGTGAACCATATATGATATCATAACAATGAATATGATTTTGGAATAAGTCAATAACATTATTTAAACCATTATACAGGAGCTTCGGACACGTACAAAGCAAATCGGACCTAAGGTAAGGGAAATATCACAATCTCATTTTTTATCCGAGATTGTTTATTCGTAAGTATTTACTGGGGTGTATTTTATCATCCACATCCATGTTTAATCAAAATGTAATATTATTTCCATCCACCTACAATTGTTTAAAACCATTTTTACCCTTCGGTGAGTTTTTAGTAATATGTATGAAAGGAATCTTTTGTCGTACGAGGTACTTTTTGACTTTTCCGACAAAAGTACGAAGAATGTTTTTTTTAACTTATATGGCACGAACGGATTTCTACTGTTTTATAAAGCCTTATTTTCATGAAGCGTACTCTAAAAGATTTCATGACTATTTTCAATAAAATCTCTTTCTTTTAAAATTGCATGATGTTTTGTGAAAAGAAATTTATTTTGAAGAAGAAAGGATATTTTCCTCAAGAATTTGATTCAAGTGTTTTATCAAAATTATTTTCCATCTAAGATAATAAAGGGTTCTGTTTCTATCCATATTTTTACATTGATTTGACTATGTTGTGATGGAATTATGTTTATGAATTCCTTTATCTTATATTAATTGATTTATGATGTCATGATGTTTCAAGAATCCCATTTTTGTTACATGTGTTATGCGATGATGTATGTTTTATGATTATGTGGCACACATAAGAAAGGATTCATTATAAGATGGGAGGGACCTATATCTCCCTCCAATGCATTGGGTAAAGATTTTATATCTCATGAGATAGACAGGGCTGGAATGGTAGGTTATACCGGTTCAGTGAAACAGGACTGAAACGAGGGTCACTCGATTCAGAAAGGGACTTTGTCCACTAAGATAGTCTTGTCAATGAGTCTTGACTAACAAGAAATGATTCTCTATGATTATGTGTGTATGACACAATGTTTCATGTTTTAAGTTATGATTATTGGGATTACATTTCACTTCTATGATTTATCCCATGTTATGAAATTATGCTCTCTTTTGTAGGTTAAGATTTCCAAAAGTTATGTTCTTATGAATATGATGTGATTGATTTTCTTTTGTTTACCCTTACTGGGCATTTGAGCTCACCCTTTTATGTTTTCTTTTCCCCAGGATATAAGGAATGGTTTTAGGTAAAAAAGAAAAAGGGAAGATCTTTATGGGAGATATTGAGGATCTTTCACCACGATTAGAAGATTACGTTCCGAGTTTCCAAAGACACTAAACTATTACGGTCCTTGTGTGTGTGTTTTTGTTATGTACTAAGTATTCCGCAAAAGTAATGTAATGTCCATGTACGTCAAGATATGGTTCTCTACAACACCCGTCACTTATTAAGTCCAATGCATTCCTCATATGAACAGGTTTAAACATATCATAAACCATAACGTAATTCTATCACATAAAACGTGCATAAAGGAAACTTTAGATTTCCACACAACAATCAATACAATACATTTATGTAATAAAAACATTATCAAAACCATTTTCAATACAAAAATAAAAGAAAAGTAAAACATGATATTGAATTTTCTTTTAAAAAAATGTTATGGCTTATAGAGGAATCCAAAACTCATATAATAGTCATGGCGGCGGAGAAGTCGTTGTCGCCGCATACGTAAGAAAAAACATTCCTTTTGTCATTTAGTAAAAACACTTCGTATAAAAAGATTCCTTTCGAATAAAAGTAAAATTCAAAGGGGTTTATACACCGTATATATGAAAGATGTGTATAAAACCAAATATGCCTCAATGAAAGGATATTGAGACGAAGTCCTTACAAAGATCATTTTTAATATAAAATAGGTCTATTATGTGTATTTACTATAAGTACACATAAAGAACGTACAAATACAGGATATGACATAATAATATCATGACATAATTTGAAAGTAGAAGATTAACCCAAATAATAGAAATTTGGTTAAGAAGTTCCTTTACAAAAATCATTGTTTTAAATAAAATATATCTATTATGTGTATTCACTATAAGTACACATAAATAAAGTTAAAATAAAATATAGGACATAATAATATCATGACATAATTTGAAAGTAGGAGATTAACCCAAAGAACGAATATTCGGTTAAGAAGTTCCCTTACAAAAATCATTTTTTAAATAAAATATATCTATTATGTGTATTCACTATAAGTACACATAAAGATAGTAAAAATACAAGATAGTACATAATAATATCATGATATAATTTGAAATAGGAGATTAACCCAAAGAACGAAAATTGGGTTAGGAAGTTCCCTTACCTCGTATCCGACATGACTCGAACGTTCTTTATCCTGCTGAATAATAAACTAGAGTTAATTTATATTTTCTTAAGAACCTTCTCCATGTTCATTATTCCTTTTATATCACTTATTACAATGTTATAAACCATATGTAATTATTTAATTTAATAACGGTCATTTTGTCGATCTTTGGAACTTCAGTCAAAAATAAACATCTTATAATTACAAGTTGTTCATGTGGTGAATTATACATTATATCCAGAATTATATTCATGATGTAGATATCATATACATCATATATATCCATTACATATATTCATTTATAATATTACATAACATTTAGAGGTAAGAAATGAAATGCACCGTTCATGGAGACGGTAAGTCGTACGTACGCAGGAACACTACTTTCATTTCTATTTCATATTTAATGGAATGAAATTATAATTATATAAAGGTATACTATAATTATAGTGTAATATAATGTATAATAACATTTACGACATCCTTTATACATCCCACATATGGCATTAGCGATTCAAATCACTTTGAGTGGGCGGTAGTCTGCACTTCCTCAAATGAAATTATCGCGTTTACATATAATGGAAACCATAAAGGTATGCCATAAATGAAAAATACAGAAGCTTAAGTAAAAAATAAACATATTATATATCATATATAATTATAGTGACATCTTAATGTCCACCTTTGAAGGTGTTATATGAGTGTTGAACAATCATCGTTTCATGAGGCAGAAATTCACCATCCAGAGGAACAATATGTTCTTTAACCATTAGATGTATGTGTGTGTAAGTGTAGCTATAATACTTCTTATAACAACATACTAGTATATTTAGGATACTGGTTCTATTACAAAAGAAATTAATAACAAGAGTTTAAGGGGTCGGCGAAGCAAAATAAAACATAAGAACACAAGTGAGAACACTACCTTTAAAACAGGTAACACTTTTTGATTTGAGCTCAAAGGCTTCCTTGGGAAGACTTCTTCCCAAAGTGAGGCTTCTAGGAGTAAGAGTGGGATGTGGAGAGACTAAATGGGAAGGTTTTGGCCGAGCTAAAGGCTTTAGAGGTGTGGGTAATGTGGTAGTGGTGGGGGCCTTTTATAAGAGGAGAGGAGGGTCACTATTGGAATGTCATGAAATGTTACTTTATTATATAATGAGTTTCGGGTTTTAAAGGTCCCACACTTATATATTTCGAGGATAAGGTGAAAAGGGTTATAAATATACCCATCCAACAGGTTTTTGACAAGTTTACGTCTTAGATATCCCATTATCTTTTCATTTTATTTAAATCGTTAATTAATAAGGTAATTGCTGCATCATCATGGTGTCATAAATAAGATAATTTATTTAATGTCTAGAAATTATAAGAAAATTATAATAATGTAGGAAATCTTATTAGATTTCTAATTAATACATATAGTCAAATATATTACTTGAATAACCCCATTTAAAAATATTTTTAGTAAAACAACTCCTGTTTGTGACATTTTTATTTTAACATAAAATAAAATGATTTTAATGTCATTTTCCTACCAAAGTGGCTCCATGGGGTCCCCCAGTTGACCCATGGATTGTCTTGGTCGGCCATAAATCATCCAATGGTGGTAAGACAAGTGTAAAGGTCATTTCATATTATTATAACATTATCTTTACCTTAAATTTCACTAATTACCTTTAATCGCGATTAATTAAACTTAAAATTTACTATTCACCAAAAATTATTTTAATCCCATTGAACAACATTTTACTTCCTAATGACAACAATGTATGTCAGATTTTTGAAAATCAAATCACAGAAGTGGTAATTTTTCATTTAAACGAAAAATAAGTTTTTTAACTACCACTTAGTGGTTTCACTATTCATGAAAAATTGATGTTTTTTCAGAACAATGCCAAAATTTCACCCTAAGATATAATTGATATTCTAAATTCAAAAATGATGTATATTTAAAAAAATTCCAATCATATAATTTTCATTAATTAATTTTAAAATTAATTCATGCTATCACAACAAATAGCGTGTTTTTGAGAAACAATATATATCAAAAGATTGACAATTGATTATGTCCAATTTCAAAGTGAAATTAATTATAATGACCACCATTGGATAAAATGGTAAAAATAAATTCTAATTATACTTTAAAACCATTCAATAGTATAATTTATCACTATAATTTATCTTTATTAAAAAGTTGTTTTTAAGTATTTTTCACTATTCATAAAAAATTGGAAGTTCTCAGAAAAATACCAAAAATTCAACATAGGCTAATTTCGATATTCCAAAACCAAAAATGAAGTCCATTTTGAAATATAAAATTTATATAATTTCAAAAAGTGGGTATTACTATTCATAACTGCTACTTTGATTGGTCGCAGTGTGTTAGAATCTCGAACTTGCGTACAATGTATGCTATTGCATTATTGAAAGAGAAGTGTATCGTGAAAGCTCAGGGTGTTACAGTAGATTCAGAAAGACATCAATCTCTTAGTTCCTTTTCAAATGATCTTCCATGATTATTCTTCATAAAACCACTTTAAACATACATATCTTATATGATGATGAATGGTAATATTTAAAATCTATATCATATCAACATAAATATAAGATAAAAATCATGTATGTTATTCGATAAACATCATCCTTACTACTAAATATATATAAACCATGATCTGATACCAACTATAAAGACACAACCATAATCATTTCATGATCAAGTTAATTAAACATGAATTCACATTCTAACATTTCCAAAGACCGTTAAATTTTAGAGATTTAGAGAATTATCACATAAATCATACATATGCACCCATAATCATACAATATGTGTACAAATAAAATAGTATCAATTTATTCCAAATTTTTTTCTTGAATAAAATATAAATTCATTATAGAGGATTTAATTAAATGATATTTTAACCCTCATAGATACCATATAATTTTTATTCCTTATAGATACCTTACTATATAACATTCATGGAAACATTATGAAGTAACCCTCATAGCTACCTTGTGGTTTAACCATCAGAGTTACACATGGAATAATCAAACGATTGATATCCAACATAAACATACCCATTGAATTGGAGATAAATATAGGTCCAAACCTACATCATGAAAAATTACCATGAACCATAATATAATTATAAAATAATTATAGTTGATAAAAAGAATTATTTTTTAATTTATTAAAAATTTAAATTTAAAAGAATAATGATAATGAAAAGTCACTCAGATTAGGTATGTTTTAATTAATATGAGTTAATAATAGGTGTATAATTGTTAAAAGAGTGTTATTAATATATTAAATTACCATATTAATATTTATAACTACTTATATGATCTTCTAATAAAATTTTTCCACCCATTTATTAATAATATTTTGTTGTTTTCATTGTTTCATGTGTATTTATTCCATATTTTCCTATGTTTGTTAATTATGGATATTTTTCTTGAATGAAAAAAAACTATTGAAGTGGAATGAAATCGTGATAATATTTTCTCATAAGTTTAAATGATACAATATATCATTTTTCTAGATATGAGGATGATTCATTAGATAAAAGATTTATGAAAATGATTTAACTTATTTTGGCTGTTTTTATGACCATTGCAAAGTTATATCATTTTACTTAGAATCATGTTTATATATTGGTTCAATATCATTATATTACATAACATAAGTGTAATAAAAAATTATTTAACCATAATAATGGATTTATTACCAGAATTGAATGTTTTAATTGAAAATGAACGTGTATTGTCCATGATGGTGGTAAATCAGAACATCAGGGAAGGTGTTTTCATTTTTAGAATTACATAATGAAGAGAAGGAGTGTGATGATGAAATTTTATATCAACAAGATTAACCTCTAGTATATATAAGATAATGGTGTTTCATTCCACTTGGATATGGGGAGTTTATGATAGAATTATAAAATAAATGAAATTAAGAATAAAATAAAAGAAAAAGAAAGAGGGTTTTACCTCTTTTATTATCCCCCAGAAAACCTCTTTAAGGCACTATGTTTTGGAAGTCTAGTGATACTAGTAGGTCATGGTAGTGAAGAAGAGTCATTGGAAGAGAATTGGGAAGAACGGAAACAATCTAAATGGATTTTAGGCTTAAAGAGAAATGGTGATGAGGGGTATTATTTATAGTGGAGGAGAGGGTTGTTTTCTCATTATTATATACATTATTGTATTATTTTTCATCAATAATATGAATAGTTTTTGGATTATATGTAAATATATTAAAATAATATAGTATAGGCCAAGATATTGGGCTTACATTATCCTTACATCATCAATGACTCAATATGTCATAAATTTGTTAAATACTATAAACTTTTTGAATTTCACTATTCACAAAAATGCATGTATTTTAGAAAACTCCCAAAAGTTCACCCCAAACTTTTTTTTCATTGTTTACAATTAAAAAATAAACTCCATTTTATGTGAATTATATTATAAATATGATAAATTTAATTTTTACTTAAGATAATCACTATAACACATCAATCTTGCATGATACGCTTCCCTTTAATAATGTAATAGCTTGCATTGTACTCAACATAGAGTTTTAAAAAATCATGAACTATCAAACTAGATGTTTTGAATAATAATACCCACTTTATGAAATTTTAAAAATTATATTTTCCCAAATGGATTTCATTTTTGGATTCAGAATATCAAAATTATCTTAAGATGAATTTTTCTTATTTTTTTGAAAACATTAACTTTTTAATGAATATTGAAGAACCCTGGATAATTGTTTAAAACCAAATTTTTTATTTAAATAATTAGTTATTTTATTTACATTAATATTAGGTAAAAATAGATACATAATACCTATATATGTTCAATATAATTCATTATTGTTATTTTATAACAATATTATATATAAAAAATATTATTGAACTTTTTACCGTCTTTTACCCACCTTCTAGGAACGTTAGTGAATTTTTCATAAAACATAAGTTTACCATTTTTTTGAATTGAATATCAAAAATCTTGGAGTCACTGTTGATATTTGTTTTTAAAATGTGGTTCAATAAAATTAAAATAATTTTTGGTGAATAATAATTTTTTACTATTATTTACCACCGTTAAAAGTAAATAGGAAAATCAAAGGTAAATGTTATATTAGCATTACCCTAACACATATCCTAATTCTATTGGATATGTTTATTTCGACCAAAAAAGTGTTTTCAATAAAATGTGATCCTTTTGGTTAAATTGGATTAGATTATGACTATTATTATTATTTTATTTAAAGAAGAGTTAAAAGTGTTAAATCCAAAGATTCATAACTAAACCATTTCAAATATAAGGTTAAACATAAGATAAATTAGACTTTAATATTAATTATAAAGATAAAATATTTCCTACATAATAGTATTTCATTTATAATTTTTCCAATTTAAATAAATTAATTTATTTATGAGACAATGACGATATAGAAATTACCTTATTAATGAATGAATAAAATTATTGTTATTATAAATAACCAAATAAATGTAAATTAAGAATTTTGATGAATTCCAAGAATTTTATAGGTTACTATGAAATCTCTTGGTAGATTAAATGAATTTTTTTTGAATTAATAATGTATTTAGAACTTTAAAAAAATGAGATACTAAATAGTGTCAAAATTGACATAAATGAGTTTTTATAAAAAAAATATATTATTAAATTATATAACTGTCCTAAAAATCTATGGTTCTACCAAAGCACTTATATAATAGATGATATGTCATTAATTAACCACTAAGGGTTATCTTGCAATTTTATAGTATGTTTACTTACCATATAATATTAAATTACAAGGAGACATGGTAAATGGTAAACTATTTGACCAATAGTTTTTTTTAATAAAGACAAATTCATTAATGGTGGAAATCAGTAGAAATACAGACTCAAAGCCATACAAGAAAATGGTATAGCCAAAGCTGGTTGACATCAATGGGGCTAGAGGCCGCCAGTTGATGGGCAACCTTGTTTCCTTCACTTTTGGTAAAGGATAAGGTATATAAAGAAACGCAGTGACGGATGGAGGGGATTTTCCCGATGAGGGGACCAAAGGATTAGAGTCCACCATAATTGTGGTTGATGGAATTGATAATGGTGAGGCAGTCTGACTCGATGATGTTTTTTTCCCATCCATGATCACAATGGAGCATCATGCCGATGAGGATAGCGACAGCCTTGGAAACCACAGGTTCCCAAAAAACGTGATGTGACTTGTGTTTGGGTGCAATGATTTGACCAAGACGGTTCTGAGCCAGTAGGACAAGGGAAACAGGACCATCATTGCGTAGAGCCGCATCCACGTTATTCTTGAGAATTCCTTCTAGGGGTGGGCTCCAAAGGGAGGAAAAAGAGGGGCTTCCGTAGGAAATGTGCTGTCCATTGTGGTGTTTCCAGCCCTCAAACCAAGAAGAGGAACTATCAATCCATAATTCGAGAGGTTTGTGAAAATTGTTGAACATGACATCATTGTGGCAGACCCAAATGATCCATTCCATGATGCAGAGA
Organism: Viscum album; assembly: GCA_963277665.1. Lineage (NCBI taxonomy): Eukaryota > Viridiplantae > Streptophyta > Magnoliopsida > Santalales > Viscaceae > Viscum > Viscum album. The sequence goes on along the minus strand of OY728137.1, from coordinate 27,852,131 downwards.
GAGCCCACTTCAACCGATGAGAATGAGGATCACCATCGCATTAGAAGAGAGGGGAGGCTAGAGCCCATGGTCAGTGATGAATCAGAAGAAGGGATCCATTTCCTCTAGATCTCTATTTCCCTCAGACATTGGATGATAGAGTGAAAGGGAGATTTTGGGATGCTCGGGAAGAAAAGGAAAAAACTATCACTGGAAATATGACAGAAGGCAAGAAGGCTCATGGTAGGGAGGGTACCATTGTACACCTACCACCAAATGTGTATTATTTTTTTGGGGGGAAATTGAGTTTCCAAAGCAATTTCCATGGACCCCCTTCCCTATCATCCTGAGTGCCAATAGTGAGCTGGTAACTAGATTTCATAGTATAGGCTCCAGAGAGGTCATGAATACAAAAGATATGGTCAGGGCCGATGTCAGGAACACAGGGGATACTAAGGATAATTTTCTTATCTCTTTCATTAAACCATGTGTGAATCCTTTCCATGAAACATCCAATCTCTTGGTTATCAAAACGGTATCTAATAGTGGCATTTTTAAAGCCTGGTTGGGTGGGGGACAATGATCACACACCTTCATTTTCGATCAGCCAGAGATCGGTCCAGATGTTAACTATTGAGCCATTCCCAATCCACCTACCCATCCCTTTTCCCAGAAGACTACGAGCACCCTAGATGCTTCTCCAGAGGAAGCTGGGACGAGGGCCAAGAGAGGATTCATGGAAGTCATTGTGGGGGAAGTATTTTTCAGAGAGAATTCACTCACAGAGAGAGGAAGGGTGGGTTAAGGAGGCACCAACCTTGCTTAGCCAGTAGTGCGTCATTGAAGTGAAGAAAATCCCAAAATCCCATTCCACCCTTAGATTTAGGTAAGAAGAGGTTCTTCCAGGAAATCCAGTGGGTTCAATTCCTCCCATTATTTGTTCCCCACCAGAAGTTGGTTGTGCGTTCATGTATCTTATTGACAACAACAGCTGGGAGTTTAAAGAGAGACACGAAATAGAAGAGGATGGATTAGAGAGTAGCTTTAATAAGGATTTCCTTTCCCTCTTTAGAAATTATTTTAGGGGTCCATCCTTGAATATTTTTCTCAAACTTGTCCAACATAGTTGCGAAGGTTTCTTTTTTGGAGAGTCCAATCACCGTAGGAATCACGAGGTAATTTTGATGTTATTCTACAATATTAATGCCTTCAATGGTTCACTATTATTCTTTTTTGGATGGAGGACCCCTAACACTGAAGGATATTTCCAAATTTCCATGATTGATAGACTTTCCAGAGGCCCTCTCATACTGTTTGATTGCATGGCCGATCACATGAAACTCATCATTGGTTTCTATGGAGAAAAGGACGCAGTCGTTAGCGAAGAAGAGATGAGAGACCCTAGGGTTTGCACGGAAAACCATTTCCACATGGACTGTATCAGAGGATGTGGCCCTGGAAATGAGGATAGAATGAACAGCAGCCACTAAGATAAAGTGAAAGGGAGAGAGAGGGTCTCCTTGGCACACGCCTCAGTATGGGAAAAAGCCTCGGGTGAGAACCCCATTGACATTGATTTGGATGGATACAGAAGAGACACAGTGCATGACCATATCCGTCCATTTAGAGTAGAATCCCATTTTTTGCATCACGACTCTAAGGAAATGCTGTTACACTTTATCGTAAGCTTCGGCCATGTCCAGTTTCCACTCCATGGTTCCTTTCTTCACAGTTGAGTTTATTTTCCTCGAGTGAAAAAATTCATGGGAAAAAATTGCATTATCTTTGATCAGTCTCTTAGCCATGATGGCGCTCTGATTTTCTGAACTAATGTTAGGTAACCAAGTGCATGGCCTATTAACTAAGATATTTGTGAAGATCTTGTAAGAGATATTGTAGAGGCTGATAGGTCTGAAATTGGGGACCACCAGAGGATTCTTGATTTTTGGAATAAGGATGAGGACAATTTCATTGATGTCAGAAATTTTTATTTTCCCATCCCAAATGTTCTTCATTCGGTTCCATATGTCGGGTCCAATAATATGCCAGTATTGTTTAAAGAAGAGTGTGTGGAAGTCGTCTGGGCCGAGGCCTTAGAAGGTTGGATCTGTTTCCGAGCAAGACGAATCTCATCATCTATCACATCTTTGGAAAGCATCTTATTGTTCTCTTAGGTTATCACCAGTCTGAAGCACTCCTCTACTTCTGGAGAGATGACATGATTTCCTGCGGAATAAAGGTTCTGAAAGTTGCTAGAAAAAGCCTCTTGGATTCCATCGGTGTTGAAATCATTACTACCATCTAGTAGCGAGATGGAAGATATTAAATTTTTTTGCCGCCTAATAGAAGATTTTTAGAGCCATTATAAACCAAATATTATAGTATAATAAAATAATATTTCAAGGATTTCCGAAAGTGACCCACACCTCTATTATAAAAGGTTACTTCCACTTCTCTTAATTTCACACCACCAAAAAAATTGTTTCAGCCAAAACCTACTCCAATATCCTCCCAACTACTCAAAAACCTACCTAGAGTCCTCAATTTGATCAAAAATCCAACCTAAGGAGCCCTTTTGATCAACTCAAAAGGAAACACCCAAATAAGAGGTATTATTTTCACCACCTCTTTCAATGTTCTTTTGTTCTTCTACATCCTCTTTTATATTATTTTCCATAAAAGTATAATAGATCAAGTACCATAAACATACTATGATGTTATAATAAATATCATCCAACCATATTCATTATTCTATCCACCCTATGAATGAAAAGTTACCATACATGTGTATGTATGGATTACAGTCTCCACGTTGGGGTGTAGTTTGTTATTTAAACACTTCATTATTTGGATGGGTATAATAATGAGTATAATTGATGTAAATAATAAATATAAAATGTTAATGATTCTTTAAATATGATATAACATCCAATTACATACTATTCCACCATTAATTGAATGGAATTATCACCCATGCATACGTACAGATAACTATCTCCCCAAACGTGAAAGGATCCATTCCCTATCGTAAAAATTCAAGAATAAATATCATTTTAGGATTAAAAAATAATTCTGAAAAAAGTAATATAATTCTAGATATGAATCAAATACATTATATCCACAATAATCATGACTTATATAACAAAACATATAAAGGAAAACGAATATGTTAACACCTAAAATGATGATACTGTTGAAATATTATTAACAATGCAATATTAGAGGATCATATATGATTTCATATTTATGTATGAGGTTCTTTTATAATTTAATAATAGTTATTTAACTATTATATAGGAGGTTAATGTACCCTCGATCAAGGAATAGTACATGGTAAGGGTAAATTTTAAAATCTCTTTATTATATGAGGTTGTTTATATGAGAGTATCTTTTGGGACCTCTTTATCAACCACATCCATGATTCTTAAAAATGTATTTCTTAACATTTTTAATATTTCTTAGACTATGGGTTTATGTCATTTATACCCTTGTTTGAATTTTTATAAGATGTTTATAAATTAATCTTTCCATCATTTTCAAAACAACGTACTTTATTACATTTTCGACATTTTAAGGTGAGAATACTTTTTTTATCTTATACGGTGGGTGGTGTTATTTTCTCCTATTATAACACCTTAGATGCTTCCCTTACAAGATTATAAGTTTATTTCCAAATTAAATGTTTTCTTTTATAATTATGTGACTTTTAAATGATTTAAAAATAGAAAGATATATTTCTCTCAAATAGTTTTGATTTTATATATTTCATCATCCTTTAATGGATTTTATAGTGGTTTGAAGTTGATTTATTATGATACAATATTCCATATTATGTTGAATGATTTTGGATATGTTTGAATATGGATGTGTTGTTTTAATACCATTCATGGTTTATAGTAAAGTATTAACATTTCGTATGGTATTTTTAATAAGAATTTTTATGTTATATTTCATTCATTTCATATGAGGAATACATTGGACATATTACGTTATGGGTGGAGACAAATATTTCTCCTCATTGCATTGGTAGGTCTCATGATTAAAACTAGTTTCTTGGCACAAGGCCTTGACAAAATCATATATGTTGTCTTCGCATGAGGCCTTGACTATGTGGTTATGAAGTCTGGAAATATGCATTCCATCATTATGAATTTTGATATTAATATTACATGTTATTATTTTACTAATAGAATATCCATGTGAACAATTAAATGGAAATATTTGATTTATATTTTACATATTATTCTGATATTTATGTTTAAAATGATTATCTTTAATCCTTATACATTGCCTTTATTTTTTTTGCTTATTTATGAAAGTTTCCGCTATATATTTATCCTTACTGAGCATCTGAGCTCACCAATTTCTTTGTATTATTTTACCCAGGTTGTGAAAAGTATTTCATGGTTGACTGTAATGGATAGGCTAAGGGATTTAAGTGTTTTCAAAGGGGGAAAAATGTTGTTGCTGTTTTTTCTCATGATGAAATGTAAAACTTATGTATGGATCTTGTAATTCCCAGGCTACTAAAGTAATTATTCCTTCAAGAAATGATCTTTTATGATCATTCCAATGTTATATAATAATGCACCAAATCTGGGTAATTAGGGTCGTGGATTTATAGTTTGTATTTGTGAAAATTTATTACAAACTATGGAAGTTAGATTTAGATAAACTTTGATTGGAGAACACTAACATAAGACAGAAATTATGGATCAGTATAGAAGATCTTTATAGAATTTTGTTCATATAGATATTTTGTGTATTTTCCAATCAATAAATCCCACTATGGATATGAGTAGGTAGAGGCAGCTCTAGCATAGATGTATCCTAAGAGTGAAAACACCAACAATGAGTTTTTATCTTGACCCGGAGTATCCAAGTACATGACAACGGGCCTTCCGGCATTCTTGGTTATTAAAATCATGGATTATAGGCTTATGATAATTAAAATTTTCTCTACAAACCCTTATTAAGGATTTATCAGTATATACCTTCTCAATGTAAACATTTTTATGATTACAGATTATATCCAAAAACAGTTTAATTTATGTTAAGTGTTTTACAAGTTTGGAATTATGTATTACGATTTATAAACTAATCAAGTGTATGCCATTTTTTAGAAATGGTGCCTAGTGGAAAGAATAGAAATAGTATCAACACAAGTAATCTACTTAGTTATTTCCCTTCTACTGAATAAAATTATAATGGAGTGGGTGATGTAACTGGTTCCGATCATCTTAGCACCATACTGGAACAACTCACCCAGGTTATGAACAACAAGCTTACCTATATGGATCTCCCTAATCCATACGTGGAGGATCAATTTTAGACAGATTCATGAGTCAAAAACCGGCCATGTTCAATGGGAAAACAAATTAATTTGTAGATATGAAATGGATAAGTTCCTTAGAGAAAATATTTCATGCTTCGGGGAGTAGAAAAAGGGAAAACGTTGACATGGTGGTTTATCAACTCACATAATATGCAGATCAATGGTGGTCATTAATTCAAAACACACATGAGGATACCGAATTATCAAATATAGAATAGAGGTAATCTATAGATATTTTCAGAGAAAAATAATTTCCTAATGACCATCGAGTGGATATGGACTAGCCAATTCTGAGTCATAGGAAAAGGGATGATGAGAATGTCGCAAAGTATGTGCATAACATTACACATTTAACCTTTCATGTATTATATTATATACACAAACCGAGGAGTTATATTGATTGATTCATTTATGGGTTAAAACCATTTCTTCGTTAAACATTAGTCTCACAATCCTTCTCATCATACAAATATATTTTCATAGGTGTTATCAAGACAAAAAAGGAATTCCCAATGTATTACGACTATAAATTAAATCAATAGAAGAAGATATCTACTGAACACTCTAGAGATGGAAATAAGAGGAAGAAGGGAAAAGCTGAATATCTATCCTGTGGTAAATGTGAGAAGAAACCCCCTATTAATTCCCAAAAGGGAATGGGATTCTATTACAAGTGTGTTGAAAAAGGCCACTAAGCTCATTATTGAAAGGGAATGAAAGAGGATGTAAATCTTGAATGCAAAAATTGTAGAGAAATGGGGCAATATTCAAATAAATGCTTTATTTTCCAAGGAAACATACCTCAAAAATTCCATGGGATAAAAGCCATGCTTATGAGATCAATACTACTGACGTTGATGCTCTAAAAGACGTGGTGGTAGGTAATGAAATGGATTACTCAAATTTAGGAATTGATTTATTTTATTCTAGGTGATCTCATTGATTCTTATCTTCCCAGTTAGCTAATAAAATTAGATATTTCCAATTTCATTTAACAAGGGAGTTGTTAGTCAAAACTCTTATGGGAAGTATCATTGCCACAATGATTTGTGAATCATTTCCCATTATGTCATATAAATGTTATTTATGTATTGATCTCATCATCATACCCATGAATGAATTTGATATAATCCCCAGTATGGATTTTATTTTGGACAATGATGAGAGAATTTATTGTTAGAAGAAGGAGGTTACAATTTTTTATGATGATAAGGAGTAACTTATCTTTAGATCCTAAATTTCACCTTTTGATTCTTATCATGATCCACCCCAATTAGCTCTACTAAGTTCAATTATTGGAGAAGAAGAGAGTTAAATTACTATGGGTGAGGAATTGAATGTTCAAATATAGGATGTACCTATTGTTAAAAAATATGTTGTTGTGTTTCTAGAGGTTTTACATGCACATCCTCCAGAATGAGAAATTGAGTTTTCTATTGATTTAATTCCTTATTCATGTCCCATATCAAAGACGCCTTAAAGAGTGACCACTGTAATATTTGTGGAACTAAAATAACTACTATATGAATTGAGTAATAATGTTTTTATTCTCCCAAGTGTTTCTCCATAGAGATCCAATGTTATTTTTGTTATAAAAAAAGATGGATCTAGGCAGTTGTGCACTGGCTATAGGGAGATTAATGCTATAAAAATAAAGAACAAGTATCCCATACCTTATATTGATGATTTATTCGACCATATTCATGGAGATCAATATTTTTCGATGATTGAAATACTATCTTGATATCATATTTTGTTGGTGAAGAAGGAAGATATTCTAAAGTTAACATTTCATACAAGGTATGGTAATTATGTGTTTAGAGTAATTCCTTTTGGGCTGACAAATTAACCCTCTATCTTCATGAATATAACGAATATAGTTTTCAAAGATTATATTGATGAATTTTTAGTTGTATTTATTGGAGATATCTTTCTATACTCCAAATTATATGAAGATCATGAAAATCACTTCTGCACGATTCTAAAGACTCTTAGATGAACTTAATTGTATGGGAAGTTCGACAAGTGTGAGTTCTGAATTTAGGAGATTCCATTTCTTAGCCATATTTTCTATAAGGTTGGAATCTCTGTTGATCCTTCAAAGACCAAGGAAATCCATGAATGGCCATCACTGATGAGTATAACTAAGGTATACAGTTTTGTTGGTTTAGCAGGTTATTAACAGCGTTTTGTCTAGAATTTTTCCCGATGGGCTAACCCATTAACCAAGATCCCATGTAGAGGGGTTAAATTTTTTTTAGAAAAAAGGTGTGAGGAATGTTTTGAATTACTGAAGAGAATATTAGTGAATGCTCTTATATTGACTCTACCATTGGGGAATGATGGGTTTTGTTATTTATAGAGAAGCTTCAAAGAAAGCACTTGGTTGTGTCCTTATGCAGAGTGATGTAGTAATTTTTTATGCATCATGACAGATAAAAACTAATGAAAAAAACTCTCCCACTCATGATATTGAGTTAGCAGCTATAATATTTTCTTTGGAGATATGGAGACACTATCTATATGGTGAAAAACGTGAGATTTATACTGATCAAAATAGATTAATGTATATTTTCTCACGAAAAGAACTCAACATTTGTCTAATTTGATGGCTTGAGCTGCTCAAAGATTATGATTGCACTATAAAGTACCACCCATGGAAGACAAATAAGGTGTAATATGCTTTGAGTAGAAAGGTTCATGGAGTTTTGAATCATATAAGAGTTGAAAGAGATCCAATGTTCATGGATCTAGTAATTATGGATTTGGGACTAATCATGGATGGTGAAACATCAACACTTTTTCAAGTGGTTTCCAATACAAGTTTACAAGAAAAGATAAAATGTTCTCAGACTGATGAGGCGGAGTTTCAAAATAAAATTAATGTTGTGAAGGATGGGAGATTGATCGACATCGTATATGTGGATAGACTTTGGAAATTTGGGAAGAGACTTTGTGTTCTTAATATACCTGATTTAAAAAGGAATTATTTTGATTATTCTCATAGTTCCAATTTCTCTACACACCCTGGTAGCACTTCAATGTATAGATATTTGAAGGAACATTTTTGGTGGGACATCATAAAGAGAGATATTGCTGATTATGTGTCAAGCTGTATGGTTTTTCAACATTTTAAGGATGAAAGACAACATCCTGGTGTAGTCATATAACCTCTTCCCATACCTGTGTCGAAATGGGATGATATTACGATGGACATTGTCATGGGTCTACCAAAGACTCCTAGAATGAAAGATGTAATATGGTTCATTGTTGATCGACATACCATGTCATCACATTTTCTTCATTTAAGAGAAGATTTACCACTTGAACATTTATGAAGAATATATATTAATGATGTTGTAAGACTTCATGGAGTATCTCTATCGATTATTTCTAATCTTGATACTTGTTTTACATCATGATTCTAGAAAATTCATCAGAAGGAATTGGATACTAATATTAGTTTTAGCACATCCTATTACCCTTAAACTGATGGACAATCAGAACGAACTATTCAAACCATAGAATTCATGTTGGGATCTTGCTCACTTGACTTTCAAGGTACGTAGGATCAATATTTACCAATGGTATATTTTTCCTATAATAATAGCCTCTAATCAAGTATTCATATGGAACCATATGAAATTTTATATGGAAAGGGATGTCACACACCATTTAGTTGGGATGATGTGGGTGAATGAAAACGTGTAGGACCACATCTTTTTGAGGAAACAATTAAAAAAGTTATTTTTATCCAAACCTGTATCAAAGTAGCTCAAAGTATGCAAAAATATCTATGCTAATAACCAATGGAATGATTTGGAATTTCAAGTCGGTGATCATGTTATAATGAATGTATCTCCAGGGAAGGGTGTTATATGATTCGTTAAGAAGGGTAAATTAAGTCCTAGGTACATCAGACATTTTAAAATTCAAGAATGAACTGGAGTTGGCTCTTATCATTTGGAAATGATGCCATGTCTCTCCAATGTTCACGATGTGTTCCACATATCCCGGTTGAGAAAATACATGCCCGACCCAATGAAAGTACTCACCTATAAAGAAATAGAACTAAAACCTGATAAGTATTATTTTGAAGTGCATATCATAATTCATGATACCAGAGAACAAATGTTGAGAAACCAGACCTCTTGTCTGGTGAAAGTTCAATGGATAATTTATCAGATGGAAGAGGCAACGTGGGAACCCGAAAAACATATGAAGAAGAAACACCATAATAATTTTTCTACAGTAGTATTATAGATATTTTTAGGATGAATTTATTTGAAGGAGGGGAGAATTTAACACATCACACTTCCTTGGCATGCTTCCCTTTGAATAATGCAATAGCTTGCGTTGTACGCAACTTTGAGTTTTAATAAACCACGACCAATGAAACTAACTATTATGAATTGTAATACCCACTTTATGAAATATTATATATTTTTTTCAATATAGAATTCCTTTTTGGATTTGGAATATCAAAATCAACTATGGATGAATTTTTGGTATTTTTCTAAAAACATTAATTTATTGATGAATAGTGAAAACCACTGCGTTATTGTGTAAAACTACATTTTTTATTTAAATAATTAGTTATTTTATTTAAATTTATATTACGTAAAATTATATAAATAATACCTATATATTTCCAATGTAATTCATTGGATTCATTTTATAATAACATTAGATATATTAAATATTATAGAACTTTTTATCATCTTTTACCCACCTTCATGGCACGTAAGCAAATTTTCATAAAACTTAATTTCACCGCTTTTGTGAATTGAATTTAAAAAATTTGAGAAACACGGTTGATATCAGTAAGTAAAATGTCGTTCAATAAGATGAGAATAATATTTGGTGAATAGTAACATTGGCATTTATTTACCACAGCTAAAATTAAATAGTGTAATTAAAGATAAAAATGACATTATTATTACCCTAACACATGTCCTAATTCTATTAGATAAGTTTGTTTCGACCAAAAAATCCATAAGAATAAAATATAATACTTTTTTTCCACTTGGAATAGATTACTTTATTTATTATTATTTTATTTAATGAAGAGCTAAAAGTGTTAAATTCAATGTTTCATAAATAAAATATTTTTAATATATGGGTACACATAAGAAAAATTAGACTATAAATATTCATTAAAATGCTAAAAATGTAACACCCAATGCTTCCACATTTTTTCCCTTTGAATAATATAATAGCTTCTGTTGTACGCAACATCGAGTTCAAACACACCACAACCAATCAAAATTGCAGTTATGAATATTAATAACATATTTTTCAAATTTTAAGAATTTTATCTTTCAAAAAGGATATCATTTATGGATTTGGAATATCAAAATTTTCTTAGGGTGAATTTTTCGTATATTTCTGAAAACATTAAATTTTTTATAAATAGTGAAAAAAAACTTCGTTATTGGTTAAGACAAACATTTTATTTAAATAATTATTTTTTTATTTCAATTTATTTAGGGTCAAAATGTATACATAATTCCTATATATGTTCAATGAAATTTATTTCAATCATTTAATAATTAGTTCAGATATATAAAAATTTTAACGAACTTTGTACCGTCTGTTACCCACCTGCTTGAAGCGTTTGAAATTTTTTACAAAACATAATTTAATAGCTTGTGTGAGTTGAATTTCAAAAATCTGAGAGACACAAGTTATATCAATAATTATAATCTGGTTCAGTATGAAAAAAATAATTTTTGGGGAATAGTAACTTTTATCTTTTATTTACCACGGTTAAAAGTAAATAGGGTAATTAAGGGTCAAAATGTTATTATTATTACCTTAAAACAAGTCCTAATTATATTGGATAAGTGTAATTCAACCAAAAACAACATTAGCAATAAAATAATATCTTTGAGGTCCACTTGGATTAGATTTGGACATTTAGTATTATTTTATTTAAAGAAGAGTTAAAAGAGTTAAAACCAAGGTTTAATAACTAAACCATTTTAATATAGTGTTATAAATCATATAAATTCGACTATAAACATTCATTATAAATATAAAAATATTTCTTACGTAATGATATTTTATTTATAATTATTTGAAATTAAATAATTTAATTTATTTATGACACAATGATAAGGTTGTAATTACCTTAATAATGAAATATTAAAATAATTGATATTAAAAATATCCAAACAAATATAAATTGGTACTTTGGATGAATTGCAATAATTTTATAAGATAATATGACATTTTAGGATTGAATATATGAATTTATATCTTTGTAATAATATTTTTATGACTTTATCCAATGTCATTTATTAAATAAGGTCAAAATTGACATATTTGAGTTTTTTTTAAAAACTATATTATTGGTTGATATAATATTCTTAAAATTATTTGGATTAGACAAAGGGACTTAATAATATTATATATGTCAATAATGAACCTATTGGGGTCTGTTGAGTAGTTTATAGTAAGTTTATTAACCATATAATATAAAAATAAAAAGTGACATGGTAAATGACAAACTATTTAACTAAGAGTTAAATCTAAATGATAGGGTTAACATGATGAAGTAAACCTATCTAAAACCTATTGTATGAGAGTATTACAACTCTTACCCACCATATCCATTATGTAATATATTTTTGAGCCATTATAAACCAAAATTTTTTTATTAAAAAATAATATTTCATGTTTTTCCAAAAGTGACCCTCGCCTCTCTTATAAAAGGGCCCTTACCCTTACCTCAAATTCACACCCTCAAAGCCACATGGATCTGCCAACCCCTGACCAAATATCCTCCCAACTATCCAACCTTCATTATAGGGGGCTTCCTTTAGTCGGAAATCCAACCTAAAGAGCCCTTTTGATCAAATCAAAAGGAAGAATGCGAAGAAGATGTAAATATTTCATCACCTCTTTCAAGTTCATTTCTTCTTCCACTTCCTATTTCATTGTTGTTTCAATTATTAAACAGTAAAGATAGTACATTATATATACTGTGATGTTATTACTAAATGGTAAAACTATATGCATTATTTTATCCATCGTATAGATGACCAAGTCACCATACTTGTGTACGTATGGATTACTGTCTCCACGTCGTGGTGTATTATGTTATTCAAACACTTCATCAATGGTATGGGTATAATAATGAGTTTAAATGATCTAAATAATAAATATAAAATGATAATTATTATTTATATATGATATATCATCCAATTTTATACGATTTTAATATCGAAATAATGATATTTTTTCTCGTGCGTACGTACCGATTACCGCCTCCACGGACCCAATGAGATTCATTCCACAACGTATCCTTTCAAGGATAATTTTCATTTATTGATTAAAAAAATTATTATAGACTTAATATGATTCTTAATATGAATAATATTCATCCTATATATAACAATCATTACTTATGTAACAAAGAATTTAAAGGTAAACAAATCATTTAATTCCAAAAACAATGATACTACTGAAATATCATTTACAAAGAAATATTAGAAGACCATATATGATATCATATTAATGTATATTTTTGTAGTATTATTTAATAACAATTATTTCACCATTATAAATTATATTAACATACACTCAACCAAGAGAAGTAAAAGGTGAGGGTTAATATCTAAATCTCTTTATTATCCTAGGTTATTTTTACGCAAGTATCTACTAGGACCTCTTTATCATCCACATCTGTGTTTTCGTAAAAATGTATTTCTAAACATTTTTACTATTTACTAGAAAATTGGATAAAGATATTTATAACCTTATTTTACCTTATATGTTTTGAAAATAATATTTCCCTCGTTTTCCAAACAAGGTACTTTATGACCTCTTTTACAAAATTAAGGTAGGAATGATTTTTTAACTTATACGGCGGGTGTGGCTATTTTCATTCGTTAAAATATTGTCAAATATTCCCTTATAAACTTATAAAAATATTTTCAAAATAAATGTGTTCTTTTATAATTATATTACTTCTAAATGATTTCCAAATAGAATGAGATATTTCTCTAATTTTTTTTTTGATTTCATCCCTGTCAACATCCTTTGATGGATTTGAAGCTTATTTGAAGTTGATTTATTATGATACAGAGATTCCATATTGTATTGAAGGTTTTGTGATATGTTTTACTATGGATGTTTAATTTTTACACCATTTATGGTTTATCGATAAATTATTGACATTCTGCATGCTAGTTTTAATACGAATGATTATGTTATGTTTAAACATTTTCATATGAGAAATGCATTAGACTTAGTATGTGACAGGTGGAGCCCACAATAGCTTCTTGATGAATCGGTGGACCTCATGAGACAAACTTTTGTCTTGGAACAAGGCCTTGAAAAAAATCTTATTTGTAGTCTTGGCACAAGTCCTTGACTATGTGGTTATGATGTCTGCCATTATGCGTTCCATCATTATGAAAGTGGATATTGATATTGTATGTGATTATTTGACTAGTAGAATATGAATGTGAGTAAGTAAATGGAATTATTTGATTTTATCTTTGAAATATTATAATAAAGTTAATGTTTAAAATTCATTTGTTTTAGTCATATATATTTCATTAAATGTTGGTTCTTATATATGAATGTTTCCGCTATATTGTTATCCTTACTAAGAATCTGAGCTCACCCCTTTCTATATTTTAATTTCACTAGGATGTGAAGATGTATTTTATGGTTGACCTGCAGGGATAGGCTAATGATATAAGTGTTTTCAAAAGGGGAAAGAAAGATGTTGATGTTTTAATGTCATGATGTAAAGTAAAACTTATGAATGTATTGAAAATTTCCAAGGTTGCTAAACTAATTGGTCTTTTGAGACTCGATCTATTTTTATCATTCGAATTTTATGTAATAATGCACCGAATTTGGTTAACTGGGGTCGGGGAATTGTTGTTGGTGTCATTGGAATTTCAGTCCAAACCTTGGAATCTAGATTTTAAAGAACATTGATTAGAGAACATTTCCCTAAGATAGACTTTGAGGATTAGTATAGAGTAACTTCTTTAAATTTTGTTACCATAGAGATTTTGTGAGTTTTCCAAGAAATACATCCCTGTATGGATATGGGTAGGTAGAGGCATCTCTGGCATAGATGTACCTATGGGTAAAACCCGAAAACACTGCTTTGAACAAGACTCGAATGGGAACTAGTGCATGACAACATGCCTTACTTCACTCTTATTTACAACACTCCCAGGGGATATTCTTAGGAGAATTATCCTTTTCATTACCAAATATTTTTAAGGGATTATGATTATATATATACTAAAAGAAAACATTTTTATAATTATGGAATATATCTATTAACTGTTCAATTTATGTTAACTATTTTACAAATTGGGAATTATGTATTGTGATTCATAAAAAAATCTAGTGTATGCCATTGCTTAGAAATGGGGCATAGTGGAAGGAATGGAAACTATATCAATGAACGTAATAAATGTAGGTAATGTCTTCATAAGCATGAAAATTATAGTAGAGCTGGTGAAGCAACTTGTGTTGATCAACTTATCACCATACATGGACAACTCACTTAGGTAATGAATAATAACCTTACCCTTATGGAGCACCCTGATCAACAACATGGAGGATCAATGTTAGACTGATTCTGGATGAAAAATCCAGTAACATTAAATGGGATTACAAATCCATTAGTTTCTGGGAAATGGAAAATTCCTTAGAGAAAAGATTTCATGCATTGAGGGGTAGAGAATGGGAAAAGGTTGTGATGTAAATTTATCACCTCACATGAGATTCAGGACAGTGGTGGTCATTAATCCAAAACCCAAAGAAATATGAAGAATTATCAAACCTTGAATGGAGGGAGTTTAAAAATTATTTCGTGGAAAAATACTTTCCACTTGACCACAGAGCGGATATGGAATGACAATTTCTGAGTCTGAGGCAAAAGGAGTATGAGAATGTCACAAAGTATGAGGCAAACAATAAAAATCTATCAAGGCATGTAGTAGATTATATACATAACCCAAGTAGTAATATTGATTTATTCTGTGATGGTTTAATCCATTTCTTCATCGAGCATTAGTCTCATAATATTTCTCATCATACGAAGATATTGTATATTGTGCTATCAAAATAGATAAGGAATTCTATAAGTCTTATGACTCTAAACTAAAGAAAGAGAAAAAAAGATATACTGAACAATCTAGAAAAAAAAATAAGGAGAAGAAGGGAAAATTTGAATATACATCCTATGGTAAATGTGGGAAGAATCACCCTGGTACATTCATGAAAGGTATTTTATTTTGTTACATGTGTGGTGAAAAAGGCCACAAATATCATGATTGTAATAGTAAGAAAGAAGATCCCAATGTTTAATGCCACAATTATAGGGAGATGGGACATTATTCAAATAAACGTCCTAAGTATCCGGGATACATACCTCAAAAAAGGAAAAGGTATTATGGAAAAGATTATGTGATCACTACTACTAAAGTTAAAGCTCCGAAAAATGTGGAGGATGGTAATTTAATGGTTTCCTCACATTTAGCCAATGATTTATTTTATTTTGGATCATCACATTATTTTATATCTTCCATGTTTTCCAAGAAAATTAGTTATTTCCAATTTGACTTAACAAGGGATTTTTCAGTCAAAACACCTAAGAGAAGTATCAACATAACAATGTTTTGTGAATTAGTTCCCATTAGGTCATATAACTATCTTTTATCGGATGAGCTCATCATCATACCCATGATTGAATTTTTTATAATCCGAGGAATGGATTGTCTTTCAGACCATGGTGTGAAAATTTAACGTAAGAATAAGGAGGTTACAATTTTTGATGATGATAAGAAGTAACTTATCTTTAGAGCAGAAACGACACCACATGATTCATATCTAGATGCTCCCCCAATAGATATACTGAATTCAATTATTAGGGAAGAAGATAATGAAATAACTATAAGTGATGAAAAGAAAGTAAGTACAGAGGATGTACCTATTGTGAAAGAATATGTTGATGTGTTTTTATAGGATTTACTTGGACATCCTCCAGAATGATAAATTGAGTTTCCCACTAATTTAATTCCTGGTTTGAGGCCCTTATCGTAGATCCCTTATAAAATGTGTAATTTCTAGGATTTAACCATGTGTTATTTTAATATTATGTTGGAATTTATTTCTAGACAATTCTTCAAGACGGCATGCAGTTCTGAGGCTCGGTGATCCCAGAACAAATGATTGAATTAAATTAATTAATTTAATCTACAAGCGCATGGGGTATTCCTGAAAAAGCATAATAACTCTTGAATGGGTGCATAGATCGAAAATCCGAGGGCACAGTTGCGTTCAGAACATCTATTTTACCTTAGGCGAGGCCTAACATCGTCCGGTGCAGGTCGGTGGTGAAATCTAGATTTTGTACGTAACTGTAATAAAATATTTAATAAAAATATTTTATTAAATCCTTACTGTAGAGAAATATTTTAACTTTTAAAAAATGATTTCGTAGGGGATAAGGGATACAATTCCCATAACCCTTAATTTTCCCTAGAGGCTTTGGAAAGGTATGGAGGAAACCTCCCAACGCAGCGATGATGTTCTTGATGAGCTTCGCCCGCGACGAAGATGTGATGACCAGATCTTCACCAACGAACGCCGCAAATCCAAGTTGAGAATTTTATCTCTTTGTGATTTCTTCCTCGTTCATGATTCCTGTGACGAACATGGACTAATCCACAAACAGATTAGCCCGCGGATTGATGTTATTTGTAGGATGGGCCTTTACGGGGATTTTGGGGATTTGGTTATTAGATTAGATTTGTTTCTTAAAAACTTATAATGGTGAAGAACGAATACTGACACGAACATCGATCGAGGTTCGCCCCTCTCTATTGTTGTGCTTTTCTTCCCTGGTTTCTACGCATTCTTCATGTGCTTTCTACGTGTTCTTGGAGGAAATCGATCATTGCATATTCGTTTTTTGGCCCAATGATCCATGATTGAAAATCCAACCTCGGGAGGATGGTCCGAAGCTACGATGATGATTTCAGAGGAAGATTCTCAGTGGATCGAGAGATATGAATTTTTGGGCGTTTTTTTTCAGAAGATCATATGTTGTTCGTCGAGATGATTGAATGTCTGAAACACCCGGATTCGGTGTTAGGATGATGAAACAAACCAGCACCTTGAGTCTTGCGAAAAATGGACGACAGAATCGAGAACCGGAAGATCGGCCAAAGTGCGAGGAGGAAGATGATGTTTCTTGAAAATCCCAACTACACGACATGTAGTATGGGCTACACGGCGTGTGTTCGTCGGTGGACCACCTGGTGTGTACTTCGGGAGTACACTAACATGGGTTGGGTACACGTCGAAGGACCCAACGTGTATACCCTTCCCTGGCCAGATATGGCCAGATACGCGGGACACCTCGTTTACTAGTGCACGGGCAGGCGACAGAGACAGACACTGTGTACGGGCATACAACCATGGTACACGGGTGTTTCCCAGTTGATGGGACACGGTGTGTGCTTCGACTTACACACTGTGTATATGCTTTCCTACATGAGATCGATTCCAGACACAGGCCGTTTACACGGACAGTACCCGAAGTTAAGGAACACGATGTGTGATTCTTTAACACACCATGTAGTTGAGTTTTACACAACTTGGATGGATGACACAGGCTGTTACACGGGAAGTTCCTATGGTCAAGGGACACGGTGTGTAACCATACTACATGATGTGTAATCTGTTTTACATGGCTTGAGCTAGTTGCCTTCTGTGATGTGGACTAGTTTCATTAGGGTTCGTCCCCTTGGTCTTTCTCTTAAACATTTTCGGTATCATTTCCTACATACATGAGTATGATCCCTTCAGTAGGACTTCCTGAATAGATTTTTTGTAATCCCCTCTGCGAGACTAGGATCTAGATCCTCTATTCATTCCTGGTACCCTAGGTAGAGTTCTTGGTATTGATGTGACCAACTTTATCTGGGTGCCGATCCTCTGGTCAGCAGATTAGTTCAGACTGAGTTGTTGGAATCACCCCATGTATATTGGTTGTCATACTCATCTGAGCATCATGTTCTTATATACGTGTAGAGTGTGTTGTCCTGGAATGAGTACTTCGTGCCTCTATCTTCAAACCTAGGAGTTTGTTCTCCTTGTTACGAGTTTAGTGGAATCTACGAGCAGGATCATAGTGGTGGTTTCATGACAATCAATCGTGTATGAGTATATCTGGATATTCTTGTTATATGTTCTGTAGACATATACTGTGTGGAGATGATTGTATCTTTCCATTGTGGTATTTATCTTTTTGTATTTTCTTTTTTGATTTTGGGGTGTCCTACTGAGTATTGTTATACTCACCCATGCACGGGCTTCGCCTTCACGTGTCATGTCTTGTGCAGATGAGTGACCCTTTGATAGGATTCTAGGATGAACAAGATCAGACGCTGCTCAGTGATATCAGGCGGGCCGAGGTGTGTTCTTATGACTATAGATTGTAGTCCCAGGACCTTTCCTTATAGGTTGGACTTTGTTACATACATTCTTTTGGTGGGCTAGTACTTTTGGCCCATGGTTTTACACTTACTGTACATTAATTTCTAGTGGTACTCTATTGGTTTGGATTTCAACTTATGCATGAATTTCCCTTTTTTAGTAGTGTCTACTTTTCATAATTGTGTGCTTGGAGATGTGTGTACATGTGTACAGGTTTATAGGATATGTCTTCTATGTTAGTGATATGCCTACTCAGTACTAGTCACCAGCCACTGGCCTATTGGAGGCGGGCTTGGGGAGTTGCGGCTCGGGCCCCACTGAGACGGGTCTTGACAGAGTGGTATCAAAGGTGGTCAGTTCTACATTAGGACCGAGATTCTGTGAGTTGGTTTGGGGAAATAGTGTTAAGTGTTTCGAGTTCAGTCTTCAGGACCGGGACCCCAGTGTTGGTACGGGCGACCGACGTATCTGTACACCAGGCCTCTGATAACTTACTTTTCGACTCAAAACATGAGAACACTAGTTGTAGGGAAAATAATGGTACATGCATCATATATGAATGGGTTGGTGTTTCCATGTCCTTCTTATGTCATCTCTACAGATATACTCACTGACTGAGATACATCTTGTTTCTTTATAGGATGCCTCCACGACGATCACCCTCTAGGATCCATCAGCTCGATCGTGAGGATGAACCCCATAGTGATGAAGCTTCAAAACAGTGATCAGATCCCCCAGTTTTTCCTTTGAGTGGTGTGACAGTTATTCCACCACCTGTGGAGTAGTGTTTAGTGCCTACTATACCTGTAGAGGTGGAGCGCAGGCTAAGCGCACTCCACGAGTTTCAGAGACAGAGACCCGTCAGGTTTTGAGGTGAGCCTGACCCTCATGCAGTAGAGTACTTGCTTGAGGAAATGGCCAGAGTCTTCCGTTTGGTCAAGACAACATCAAACCAGATGGTGATCTTGGTAATGATCCTTCTGCAGGTCTCGGCTGGGCGATGGTGGAGTTTGGTTTTCCAGACCCACGACGAGCCGACTCTTGCATGGTCAGAGTTTGAGCATCTTTTCAAGGAGGAGTTTTCACCTGTTACCCTGAGAGCAGTACATATAAAAGAGATTCTTCATCTCCAATAGGGATCCATGACAGTGGCTGACTACTCAACGAGGATTACTGACCTCTCATGGTACTCGATGGATATGGTCAGGGATCAGTACTTCAGAGCTCATACTTTTGAGCGGGGCTTGCGCAGAGACATCTGAGCTAGCATCGTCCCATTGAGAATTCCTACTTATGTTGGGTTGCTCGAGTGGGCTTAGGTGGTTGAGAGATTCTTATAAGAGAACAGACTCCTTGCAGTTGTCAGCAGTGAGTGATCAATAACGAAGACCTCGGTAGCAGGGAGCTGACGTTAGGGACCCAAGTGTTGGAGATGTTTTCAGAGGAGGTCCCAGGATAGGGTATCTTCCATGAAGGTTTCACAGGGTGCATCCAGCTAGCCTCGAGATAGGTGATGCAACTCATTTTATGGTTGGGGTCATCTCGCTCACGATAGTCTGACCCACCTTACTACTAACACGGGAGAAGTGGATGGACCACCGTGGCAGAGGAAACATGTGGACCGGATTGATCAGCGGGGCTGTGGATGTGGTAGAGGTGTTGGGAGAGCAGCTGGTGATGGTCGGCATTTTTACCTTTTGCCACCAACACCCACAGAAGATCCACCCCATGCTCAAGGAGCTGGTGGGAAGAGGTAGAGATAGGTGCAGGCATCATATGATTATGACCCAGGTACTCCCAGAATGATTAGAGATATAATCTGTGTCTTTTCTACTTTGGATTCCATACTGATAAACACAGGTGCTAGTCATTCTTTTCCAGCTGCATATCTTGTTTGAGACCTTGATATTCTTGTTGAGCTGTTGAATGGACCCTTATGCTTAGAAACACTGACTGGAGAAGATTTAGAGATCACACACCTTTGCAGAAAGTTTGACCTGACCCTTGGAGACAAGAGTTTCGGCTGGAACCTCTTGGGGGTAGCGTCGAGGACTTACAATATCATTCTTAGTATGGATTGGCTATCCACAGTTCATGCCCAGATTTACTATTTTAGGGGAAGGGTGCAGTGTGTCCGTAGTGATGGAATGAGGTTCTCCTTCTTAGGTGAAAAGGAGACCCATTCTACACAGGATGGACTCGTTCATAGGAAGACACATCCAATTTCATATTAGTTGGCTACCCTAGCCCTTGGCGCAGCAGATGCTATGAGTTTCCAGTTTCAAGCAGTAGTGGCTGAGTATGAAGACGTCATTCCATAGGATTTCCCTAGACTACCTCCTCGTTAGAAGATATATTAATGCATTGAGTTGCAACCCGGGACGACACCAATATCAGTATCAACATATCGGATGGCTCCTATAGAGATTCTGGAGCTGAGGGTGCAGCTGGAAGACTTGATGAGTATGGGCTTTATGAGACCCAGTGTTTCACCCTGGGCGGCCCCAATGTTGTTTTCAAAAAATGCATACGGGAGCTCGTGACTGTGTGAGGATTACTAACGCTTCAATCAGGTAGCCGTGAAGAACTGGTATCCACTACCGAGAATCAATGAACACTTCAACAAGTTAAGAGGGGAACGATGGTTCTAGAAAGTTGATATACGATCAGGCTATCACCAGTTGCGATTACGGGCTGAGGATATAACGAAGATGACTTTCAAATGTCGCTACAGTCACTATGAGTACTTGATGATGCCCTTCGGCATGATGAACACTCCGATAGTATTTATGGGACTCATGAACCAGATAATTCAGCCCTATCTAGATCAGTTCATAGTGGTCTTCATATATGATATCCTTGTGTACTCTGCGTCTGAGGAGGAGCACGCGAGGCACCTAAGAATTGTTCAGGACACACACCAAAAGCACCAGTTGTACGGGAAACTCATGTAGTGTTAGTTCTGGATATAGGATTTCCACTTTATAAGGCATGTTATCTCCGAAGATGGTGTAGCAGTGGACCCAGCCAAGGTAGAGGTTGTGTTAGAATGGGAGCCACCCCAGAGCGTGACAGAGGAGCGGAGTTTACTTGGGTTATCAGGCTACTATCATAGATTAATTCTTGATTTCTCCAAGATTTCACCACCCATGACAGCTTTGACCCAAAAGGGGAAGCCATTCATGTGGACAGAGAGATACTAGCAGGCTTTTTTGCTGTTGAGATAGAGTTTGAAGAGCACCCCGATCTTGAGATTACCAAAGGAGGGTTTTGAGTAAGTGGTGTTTTGCGATGCATCAGGAACCGATCATGGTTGTGTCCTGATGAAGAGGCATGTGGTGATTGCCTATGGCTCACGACTATTGGGGCCACAGGAGTAGAACTACATGACCCATGATCTTGAGTTGGCAGCAGTAGTCTTGGCATTGATGATGTGGATGCACTACCTGATAGGCGAGCAGTTTACCATCTACTCTGATCACAAGAGTCTCAGATATATCTTTTCGTAGAAGGATCCGAATTTGAGACAGAGGTGATGTATTGAGTTCATCCAAGAGTATGAATTTGAGACCATTTATACTCCAGGGAAGGGAAATGTTGTTGTAGATTATCTCAGTAGAAATCCAGTTCGCAGTTACTGGATGAGGTGACGAGACAGTTGACCGCTTATATTTATCCTTCATGGATAGAGATTAGGGAGACTACCTTCTTTCGATGGTTGTTACCCCTCCACTATTACAGTGAGTCAGGGAAGCACAACACGAGGATACTAGATGTGAGTCTCTACGTGCTTAGATATCCATAGGTGATGCTGCCGATGGATATTCAAAAGGTGGTGAGAACGTTGTTTTTTAAGAGGGCACATAGTAGTACCGGTGCCGTTGTAGGAGGAGGTTCTGAGGGAGTTCCTTTCATCTCCTTTGGCGATGCATCCAGGCATGGAAAATATGTAGCAGGACCTCCAATGTTAGTTCTGGTGGCTAGGAATGAAGAAGTGTGTGGCAATGTTTGTTTCTCTGTGCCTTACTTGTCATCAAGTATTGGCTGAGCACCAGGTGCCAGCAGGATTGACTCAGCCCCTTGAGGTGCCTGAGTAGAAGTGGGATGGGTTATCCATGGACTTCGTGATGGGTTTACCATGAACGTCCTTGGGACACGATGCCATCTGGGTCATCATTGATTGACTCACCAAGTCAGCCCACTTCCTAGCCATACGAGAGCAGAGTTCAATAGAGAGCTTGGGATGCCTCTATGTGCAGAAGATAGTTAGATTTCATGGAGTTCCATCAACTATCATCTACGATCTTGATTCTTGTTTCACATCCTGGTTATAGAAGGGATTACAAGATGCATTTGGAACTCTGTTATGCTGGAGCATAGCGTTTCATCCTCAGACTGATGGTTAGACATAGCAGACCATCCAGGTTTTGGAGGATATGCTACGAGCTTGCATACATGACTTTGTTCGTAGCTGGGAGGATCACCTACCACTGGTAAAATTTTCTTATAAAAACAGTTATCCATCCACTGTTGGTATGGCACCATTCGAGGATTTGTACGGGGAACCTTGCAGGTCACCACTCTGCTGGACTGACCCAGGAGAGTCAGCACTCATGGGCCTAGAGATGGTGCGAGCTACTACAGAGAAGGTGTAGGTCATCTAGGAGCAGATTAAGACTACACAGAGTCAGCAGAATTATTTTGTCAACAGCAGATCGAGGCCCATGGATTTTGAGGAGGGAGACCATGTGTTCCTTCATGTCTCACCTCGATGGGGATAACAGAGATTTGGATGAGGCGGCAAGATATCTCCAAGGTTCATCGACACTTTTTAGATTCTAAGTAGAGTTGGAGAGGTGGCGTACTGCTTGGCTCTACCTCCTCAGATAGACCGGGGACACAACGTCTTCCATGTGTCACAGCTACAGAAGTGTGTGCATGATCCATCACATGTTATCGACAGGGGCGAGATGGACATTGATGACGGAGTGACCATTGCTGAGTACCCAATGGAGATCGAGGATCAGTAGGAAAAGATCCTTCGTGGGTAAGTTATTCCCTTGGTGTGTGTCCAGTGGCAGCATAAGAATCTCCAGGAGAGCACATGGGAGCGGGATGCTCAGATTCATGAGCAGTATGCACATCTTTTTTAGTAGCATTTGATTTGGCTTTTCAGGGACGTAAAATCCCTAATGTGGGTGTGATGTAAGGACCCATATTTCTCCATGTGTTATTTTAATATTATGTGGGAATTTATTTCGAGACCTGTATTCAATACGGTGTGCAGTTCTGAGTCCCGGTGAGCCCAGAAAAAAAGTTTGAATTAAAATAAATAATTTAATTTATGTGTGTGTGGTGTTTTCCTAAAAAAGTAGAATAAATTTTGAATTGGTGCTCGGATCGGAAATCAATGGGCACTATCGCATTCAGAACAACGATTTTACCTTAGGCGAGGCCAAACATTGGCCAGCGCAGGTCGATGGTGAAATCGAGTTTTTGGATGTAACTGTAATAACACATTTAATAAAAATATTTTATTAAATCCTTTCTGAAGCAAAATATTTTAACTTTTAAATAAATATTTCACAGGGGATCAGCGTTACAATTCCCATAACTCTGAATTATCCTTGGAGGCTCTGGAATTCTCTGGAGAAAACCTCCCAAAGTGGCGACGGTGTTCTTGATGAGCTTTTCCGGTGACAACGATGCGGAGACTGGATCTTCACCAACGAATGCCGCGAATCCAATTAGGTTGTTATATCTCTTTGTGATTTCTTTCACATTCTTGATTCCTGTGATGATCGCAGACAAATCCACAAACAGATTAGCTAGCTGATCGATAATATTTGTGGGAAGGGCCATTACAGGGATTTTTGGGATTTGTTTCTTGGAGGATTTTGGTTTCGTTCAACCTTCTAATGGTGACGAACCAAGATCGACACAAACATCGATCGAGGTTCTTCCCTCTCAATTGATGTGCTTTTCTACCCCGATTTTTACACATTCTTTGTGTTCGTTCTATACGTTCTTGGAGGTAATAGATCGTTTCACATTCGTTTGTTGGCACAATGATCCGATATTGTAGATCCAACCATGGGAGGATGGTCTGGAGCTGCGACGACTATTTAGGCGGATGATTCAGAGCGGATCAAGAGATATGAATTTTTGGGTGTTTTTCATCAGAAGATCATATGTTGTTCGTGGAGATGATTGAAGGTCTGAAACACCCAGATTCATTGTTAGGATGATAAAACGAACTAGCACCTTGAGTTTCGCGGCAAACGGACAACAGAATCGAGATCCGGATGATCGACCGAAGCGTGAGGAGGAACATAGCGTTTCTGGAAATATCCAGACTACACGGTGTGTAGTATGGGCTACATGGCGTGTGTTCGTCAGCAGACCAACTAGAGTGTACTCCGGGAGTACACAAACATAGGTTGGGTACATTCCCAAGGACACGGTGTGTATACCCTTCCATGGCCAGTCACAGTCAGATACGCAGGACACCCAGTGTAGTGGTACACGGGTAGGTGACATGGATGGACACCGTGTACAGGCATATGGCCAAGGTACACGGGTGTTTTCTAGTTGATAGGATACGGCGTGTGCTTCAACTTACATGTCGTGTATATGATTTCATACAAGACATTGATTCCAGACACAGGTCGTTTACACGGGAAGTACCCGGAGTCAAGGAACAAGGCGTGCGATCCTTTGACACGCCGTGTAGTTGAGTTTTACACAACTTTGACGGATGACATGGGATGTTACAAAGGTAGTACCTGGGGTCAAGGAACATAATGTGTAACCATACTACACATCGTGTAACCTGTTTTACATGGCTTGAGCCAGTTTCCTTCTGTGTCTTGGACTAGTTTCCATAGGGTTTGTCCCCTTGGTATTTCTCCTGAAGGTTTCCGGTATCATTTCTTACACACAAGAGTATGATCCCTTCAACAATACTTCTTGAATATAGTTTTTGGAATCCCCTATGTGAGACTTGGATCTAGATCCTCTATTCATTCCGGGTACCCTAGGTAGATTTCTTGGTATCAACGTGACAAACATTACCCGGGCACCGATCATGTGCTTAGCAGATTAGTTCAGACTGAGTTTTTGGAATCACCCCATGGATATTGGTTGTGATCCTCATCTGAGCATCATGTTCTCAAGTACTTGTGGATTGTGTTCTCCCGGAACGAGTACTTCATTCCTCTCTCTTCAGACCTAGGAGTGTGTTATCCTTGTTATGTGCTCAGTGGAATCTTCGAGTTGGATCTTAGTGGTGGTTTCGCGATAGTCGATCATGTATGAGTATATCTGGATATTATTTTTATCTACTCTATAGAGATACAATGTTTGGAGCTGACTGTATCTTTCCCTTGTGGTATTTCCCATGTTGTATTTCTTTTGTAGTTTCGGGGTGTCCTACTAGGTATTATTATACTCACCCATGCACGGGCTTTTCCCGCACGTGTCATGTCTTGTATAGACGATCGAGTCTTTGACATGATTCTAGGTGGACCAGGACCAGATGGTGCTCAGTGAGATCAGGTAGGCCGAGGAGTGTTCCTACAACTACATATTACAGTCCCAGTACCTTTCCTTATAGTTTGGACTTTGTTTAAGACTTTCTTTTGGTGGGCTTGTACTTTTGGCCAGGTTTTCACACTTACATCACTTTACATTCCTGTCATACACTGTTTGTTGTGATTTTAGTGTATGCATGCATTTTCCTTTTTTAGTAGTGTTTACTTTTCATCTTTGTGGTCTTAAAGATGTGTTTGCGTGTGTATAGTTTTATAGAAAATTCCTTCCATGTTCGTGAGATGCCTACTCGGTGCTAGTCACCAGCACCTAGCCTATTAGAGGCGGGCTTGGGAAATTGCAGCTCGGGCCCCACTTGGATTGGTCGTGACAAAATGGCCACTGTGGAATTAGTGTAACTAATGAAAAAACTAGAGGAATTGAGTAATATGGGATTTATTCACCCTATTGTTTCTCCATGTGGAGCCCCAGACCTTTTAGTTAAGGAAAAAGAAATATTTATGAGGTTGTGCATTGACTACAGCGAGATCAATGCTATAACAATGAAGGAAAAGTATCCCCTACCTCACATTGATGACTTATTCAACCAACTTCATGAAGCTCAATATTTTTCAAAGATTGACCCAAAATCTAGATATCATCAATTGTGTTTGAAAAAAGGAAGACATTCTGAAAACAGCATTTCGAACCGAGTACGGGCATTACAATTTTATGATAATACCTTTTTCATAGACTAATTCACCATCTATTTTCACGGATCTAATGAATAGAGTTTTAATGGAATATTATGATGACATTGTAGTGGTATTTATTGAGGATATCTTGGTATACACCAAATGCTACGAAGATCATGAAAATCACTTGCACATTATCTTAAGGACTCTTAGAATAAATGAATTATATGTGAAATTTAGAAAGTTTGTATTCTGGCTTCAAGAGATTTATTTTCTAGTCCATATTGTCTCTATGAATGGAATCTCTGTTAATCCCTTAAAGACCAAGGAAATCCATGATTGGAAAGAACCAATGAGTATAACTGAGGTCTGCAGTTTTGTTGGTTTAGCAGGTTATTATCGATGTTTCATCAAGAATTTTTCCTGGTTTGCTAACCCTTTAACTATTCTCACACATAAAGGGGTTAAATTTGTTTGGACAAAAGATGTGAAGAATGTTTTGAAAAACTGAAGAGAAGATTAGTCAATGCTCTTATATTGACTCTCCCATCGAGGAATCATAGGATTGTTATCTATAATGATGTTTCAAAGAAAGGGCTTGGTTGTTTCCTTATTCAGAATGATAGAGGTATTGCTTATACATCACGACATCTAAAAAATCTCGAGAAAAACAATCCTACTCATGATCTTTAGTTAAATGATGCAATATTTTCATTGATGATATGAAGACATTATATCTATGGTGAAAAATGTGATATATATACCGATCACAAGAGTTTGAAGTATATTTTCTCACAGAATAAACTCAACATGAGGAAGAGAAGATGGCTTGAACTACTCCAGGATTTTGATTACACAATACACTACCACCCAGGGAATGAAAATATGGTTGAATATGCTATGAGCCGAAAGGTTCATGGAGTTTTGAAAAATATGAGAGTTTAAAGGGTTCTTATAAAAGTTGATATAGTGAAAATGGATATGGGAATAATCATGGAAGTTTAAACATGAAGGCTTTTTCAAATGGTGGCCAAACCATTTTTAATAGGATGGATAAAAAGTTCTTAGGATGATGGTGAGAAGATTCAAATTAAAATTAATGCTATAAATGATGGGAGATTGATTGACATCATAAATGAAGATAAGATTTTGAAATTTAGAAAGAGACTCTGTGTTCTCAATATATCTGATCTGAAAAGGGAATTTTTAAATGATGCTCATAACACCAATTTCTCTACACACCCTAGTATCACCAATATGTATATAGATTTCAAGGAACATTTTTTGTGGGACAACATGAAGAGTGAGATTGCTGATTTGGTTTCAAGATGTATGGTTTGTCAATAAGTGAAAGCTGGAAGGATACATCCTAGAGGATTCATGTTACCTATTCCCATACCTGAGTGGAAATGGGATAATTTTATGATGGATTTTTTCTTGGGGCTACAAAAGACTCCTAGAAGGAATGAAAAAATATGGGTCATTGTTGATCATCTTAGCAAGTCAGCACTCATTCATACTATAAGAGAAGGATTACCAATTGAATATCTGGGGAGAATATATATTAATGAATTTGTAAGACATCATGGAGTACCACTATTGATTGTTTCTGATCGTGATCACCATTTTACATCAAGATTCTGGAAAAGTCTTTTGAAATCCATTGATACAGATCTTCGTTTGAGCATTTCCTACCACCCTAAAACTGATGGACAATTAGAATGAACAATTCAAACTGTAGAAGATATGTTGAGATAATTCTCACATGACTTTCATGGTATGTGGGATAAATATTTACCTCTGGTAAACTTTTCCTATAACAATAGCTTCCATTCAAGTATTCAGATGGAAACATAAGAAGCATTATATAGAAAGAAAAGTTACACACCAACTTGTTGGGATGATGTTTGTGAAAGAAAACTCATTGTCCTAGAACATGTTGAGGAAACAATGGAAAAGGTAAAGGTTATACAAACCCACATCAAAAGCAGCCCAAAGCAAGAAAAAGAGATATGCTGATAATTGAAGGAAGGATTATAAATTTCAAGCAAGAGAACATGTTTTCATGAAGGTATCTCCATGGAATGGTGTTATATGTTTTGGTAAGAAGAGTAAATTGTGTCCTAGGTTCATCCAACATTTAGAAATTCTAGAACAAATTGGAGTTGTAGCTTATCGTTTGGAAATGCCAACAAGTCTCTCCAATGATCATGACGTGTTCTGCATATCACTGTTGAAAAAATACATGCCAGACCCAATGCATGTACTCAACTATGAATAATTAGAACAGGAACCCGATCTATCTTCTTGTGAAGAGCCTATCAGTATTCCTGATACCAGAGAAAAAGTGTTGAGAAATCGGATGACTCATCTGGTAAATGTTCTATAGAGATACCATAAGAAGGAAGAGGCAATGAGGGAACCCGAGGAACTTATGATGAAGAAGCACCAAATTTTTTTAAGAAGTAATATTCTAGACATTTTGAGGAAGAAATTATTTTATGTAGGGGATAATGTAACACCAAATCTTTCATGGTACGTTTTCCTTTGAATAATACAATAGCTTGTGTTGTACATAACATCAAGTTCAAACACACCACAAACAATCAAACTAGCCGTTATGAATAATAATACACACTTTTTAAAATTTTATAAATTTTATCTTTCAAAATGGAATTCATTTTTGGATTTGGAATATCAAAAATAGCTTCGGGTGAGTTTATGGTATCTCTATGAAAATTTTTAATTTTTGATGACTAGTTAAAAAACACTGCATTATGGGTTGAAACCGACTTTTTATATATAAAATTAGTGATTTTATTTTAATTTATTTTAGGTCAAAATAGATATATAATAACTATATAAGTTCAATTTAATTCATTGGAATCATTTTATAATATGTTTATATATATAAATTTTTTATCGAGCTTTTTACCGTCTTTTACCCACCTCCTAGGTGCATTTTCATATTTGAATGAAACAAAATTTTATCGCTTCTGTGAGTTTAATTTCAAAAATTTGAGAGACACAGTTAATATAATTAAGTAAAATGTGGTTCAATAAGTTGGAAATAATATTTGGTGAATAATAACTTTTTATTTTTATTTAACATGGTTAAAAGTAAATTGGGTAATTAAGGGTAAAAATGATATTATTATTACCCTAAAACATGTCATAATTCAACTAGATAAGTGTAATTCGACCAAAAACAACATTAGGAATTAAATATGACCCCTTAGGTCCCCTAGTATTATATTAGGTCATTTATTATTATTTTATTTGAAGAAGAGTTTAAAGAGTTAAATTCAATGTTTATTAATTAATCTATTTTAATATAGGGTTATAAATAATAAAAAATCGACTATAAATATTTATTAGAAATATAAAAATATTTCCTATATAATAATATTTTATTTATAATTTTTTAGACTTTAAATAATTTAATTTATTTATGACACAATGATGACACAATAATTACATTAATTATGAAATATTAAAATAATTGATATTATAAATATCCAAACAAATGTAAATCCGGAAATTTGATTGATTACACTAATTTTGAAGGATAATATGATATTTTAGGGTTGAATATATGATTTTTTTTTATGTAACAAAATTTTTAGGTCTTAATAAAATCATTTATCAAATAATGTCAAAATTGACATAATTGAGTTTTTAAAACAAATAATATATTATTGGTTGATATAATATTTGTGAAAATCTAAGGTTCAACAAAAAATCCATTATAATATTATATATTTCATTAATGAACCTATTGTGGGTCTTTATGTTGTTTATAGTCAGCTTATGAACCATATAATATAAAAATACAAAAAGACATGGTATATGTCAAACTATTTAACTAAGAGTTATATATACAAGATAAGGTTAATATGATGAACTAAACCTGTCTAAAAGCTATTGGTTGAAAGGGTTTCATCCCATACCGACCTTAGAATTTAAATAATTCATTTTGGAGCTATTAGAAACCAAAAATTACTTTGTTATAAATTAATATTTATAGTTTTTCTTAATGTGACCCTCACCACTCTTATAAAATTGCACTTCCCCTTCTGTCAAATTAACACCTTGAAAGACACTTGGCTCGGCCAATACGTGGCCAAATATCCTATCATCTATCCTCACTTAATCCTAGAAGCCATTCTATAGTCATAAATCCATTCTACAGATCACTATTGATAAAATCAAAAGGAAGAATGTGAATAAGAGGTAAATATTTCATGACCTCTTTCTTGTTCATTTCTTATTCCACTTCCTCTCTATTTTTTCAATTCTAATATAATAACTATTGTATGTGATTTTGGTATAAAAGTTTTACAACCATATTCATTATTATATCCATCCTATAAATGACAATGTCAACATATATGTGTATGTACAGATTACCATCTCCATGTCGTGGTGTAGTATGTTATTCAAACACTTCATCATTTGGATGGGTAAAATAATGAGTATAAATGATGTAAATAATAAATATAAAATTATAATTATTCTCTATATATGATATAACATCCAAATATATTCGATTTTAATATCAAAATAATGATATTTTCGCTCATGCGTACATGCGGATTATCGTTCCACGAACACGATGAGATTCATTCCCCATCATATCCTTTCAAGACTAATTTTCATTTGATGATTTAAAAAAATAATTCTTAAAAAATTAATATTGTTTTGATTATGAATAATATATATTCTATCCATAACTACCATTACTTACATAACAAATCATATAAAGGAAAACGAATCAGTTAACACCCGAAATGATGATACTACTGAAATATCATTAACAAAATAAATATTTGATGATCATATATGATATCATATTAAAGTATATGGTTCTTTTATAATTTAATAAAAATTATTTCACCATTATAATGGAGGTTAACCGACCCTCGACCAAGAAATGTACAAGGTGAGGATTAATTTCACAATCAATTTATTATCTGAGGTTGTTTTTACGTTAGTATCATCTTAGACCTCTTTATCATCCACATCCATGTTTTCTTAAAAATATATTTCAAAAAAAATTTAATATTTATTACAAAATTAATATTGTACACTAATACCATTATTTGACCTTATATGTTTTGAACAGAATCTTTCCACCGTTTTCCAAACAAGTTACTTTATGGCCTTTTTGAAAAAATTAATGTAAGATTGTTTTTTAACCTATATAGAGGTTGTGGCTATTTTCTACCTTTATAAAATTGTCTAATCTTCCCTTACAAATTTATAATAATATTTTAAATGTTAATGTTTTTTTTATAATTATATAAATTTTAAATGATTTCATAATAAAAAGAAATATTTCTCTAAAAAGGTTTTGATTTAATCTATGTCAACATCCTTTGATGGATTTTAATCTTATTTGATGTTGATTTATTATCATACAAAATTTCTATATTTTCATGAAGGTTTATTGACTATGTTGACTATGGATGTGTTATTTTTACACCATTCATGGTTTATAGATAATATATTCACATTTCTTTTTCTAGTTTTAATACAAATGATTATGTTATGTTTAAACCTTTTCATTTTTGGAATTCATTGGACTTAGTAAGTGGCGGGTGGAACCTTTTATATCTTCGTGATGCATCGTAAGGTCTAATGTGAAAAAATAGTGTCTTGAAACTAGGTCTGGACAGAATCTTATTTGTAGTATTCTCACAAGGCCTTGACTATGTGATTATAAAGTATCACATTATGCATTCCATCATTATGAATGTGTCTATTGAGATTGCAAGTTATTGTTAGACTAGTAGAATATCCATGTGAATATGTAAATGAAATTATTTGATTTTATCTTTTCCATATTATGCTGATGTTCTAGTTTAATATGATTTTGTTTTAGTCTTAAACATTGCCTTAAATGTTTTTGCTTATTTATGAATGTTTCTACTATATTGTTATCCTTACTGAGAATCTAAGATCACCCCTTTTTAAGTTTTATTTATCTGAGGATGTGAAGATGTATTTTATGATTGACCTTCAGTGATAGGCTGTGGATATAAGAGTGTTCAATAGAGGATTGAATTTTGTTGATTTTTTTATTTCATGATGTTATATAAAACTTATGAATGTATTTAGTATTTCCAAGTCTACTAAACTAATAGGTCTTTTGAGACATGATCATTTGTGATCATTACTATGTTATGAAATAATGAACCAACTCTCGATAACTGTGGTTGGGGCATTAAAGTTGGTATCTGATGTAGTTTAGTAAAAACCATGGAAGCTTTATTTAGAATACCCTGATTAGAGAACCTTTCCCTAAGATAGAATTTGAGGATTAGTATAGAAGAAAATCCTAGAAATTTGGTACTATGAAGATTTTTTTAGTTTTACAAGAAATATATCCCTATCTTGATATGATCAGGTAGAAGCAGCTCTAGCACAGATGTACCTAGTGGTAGAACCCGAAAACACCGCTTTGAGCATGACTCGAACGGGAACTACAACATGACAATGGTCCTTACTGCACTCTTGGTTTGAAACAATCGGGGGATATTCATTGGATAATTCTCCTTTTTATTATAAATCATTTTGAAAGGTTTATGAATATATACTTCCTCAAAGAATTTTTTTATGATTATGGTTTATATACATAAACTGTTCAATTTATGTTTACTTCTTTACAAGATTGGAATTATGTATTGCAATTCATAAACTAATATAGAGTATAGAATTGTTTAATAATTGAACATAGTGTAAGGAATGGAAACTATATCAATGCACAAAATACATGTAAGGATTGACCTCATTCTCAAGATAATTATAGTGGAGCTAGTGATGTAATTGGTGTTGATCAGCTTATCACCATACTGGGACAACTTACTTAGGTGATGAAAAATAACCTTACTCGTATAGAGCACCCTCATCCACAACATGAAGGATCAAAGTTAGACTGCTTTATGAGGCTGAAACCAACAACATTCAATGGTAGTACAAATCCATTTAGCAGCTAAGTAATGAATAAATTCTTTAGAGAAAATATTTCATTCTTTGAGGAGTAGAGAAAGGAATAAAGTTGTTATGGCGGTTTATCGCCTCGTGCGGGATACATCTCAATGGTGGTCTTTAATCCAAAACACACAGTAATATGAATAAGTATTGAACGTGGAATTGAGGGATTTTAATGAATCATTTTGGGAAAAATACATTCCTCATGACCACCGAGCGGATATGGATAGAAAATTTCTATGTCAGAGGAAAAAGGAGGATGTGAATATCGCCAAGTATGAGGATAACATTAAAAGTATAGGAAGGCATATAGATGATTATATATGTAACCCAAGGTGTAAGATTGATCAATTATTTGATGGGTTAAACCCATTTCTTTGTCGAGAATTGTTCTCACAATCCTTCTCATCATTCAAAGATTTTGCCTCATGCGCTATCAAAACAGAAAAAAAAATATCCAACTCTTATGACATTAAAAAAACAAGAGAAAATTAGATATGATGAACCCTATAGAAATTAAAATAAGGGTTTTAAGGGAATAGTTTAATATCCATCTGGTGGTAAATGTGGGAAGAAACACCTTAGTACTTTCCTGAAGGGAATGGGAGTCTATTACAAGTGTGGTGAAAAAGGCCACCTAGATCGTTATTGTAAGGGAAAGAAAGAAGCTTCCAATGTTCATTGACATAATTGCAGGGAGATGAGACATTATGAAAATTATTGTCCTAAGTGTCAGGGAAACATACCGTAGAAAATCCCAAGGAATCAAGGCCAATCTTATTCAATAACTAATTATGAGTTTTAATCATCGAAAAATGTGGTGGTAAGTAATTTAATGGTTTACTCATGCTTTTCAAATGATTTATTTGACTTTGAATCATCACATTTTTTCATATCTTCCCATTTTACTATGAAAATTAGAAATATTAAATTAGACTTAACAAGGGAGTTGTTGGTCAAAACACCTATGGGAAGTCTCATCGCATATAAGTTTTGTGATTTAGTTCCCATTATGGCATATAAATGTTCCTTCTCTGGTGATTTCATCGTCAAACCCATTATTGAATTTGATATAATCCTCGGATTAAATTGGATTTCAGACCATGATGTGAATATTTATTATAAGAATAAGGAGGTTAAAATTTTTGATGATGATAAATAGTACCTTATCATTATAGCAGAAACATTGCCACCTGATTCTTTTCTAGATCCACCCCTACTAGCTCTACTAAATTCAATAATTGGGGAATAATGGAATTAAATAACTATAGGTGTGGAATAGAATGAACAAATAGAGGATGTACATATTGTGAAAGAATATGTTGTTGTGTTTCTAGAGGATTTACCAGGACATCCTCAAGAATAAGAAATTGTGTTTTCCATTGATTTAATTCTTTGTTCAAGGCCCATATTTAAAACCTCTTATAGAATGGCTACTGTGGAATTAGGTGAACTAAATAAAAAACTATTGGAATTGAGTAATAAGGGAGTTAATCAGCCTAGTGTTTCTCCATGGGAATCCCTTTTCTATTGTGTTATGATGAAAGATGGATCTATGAGGTTTTGCATTGACTACAGGGAGATCAATGCTATAACACTAAAGAAAAAGTATCCCCTACTTCACATTGATGATTTATTCGACCAACAACATGGAGCTCAATATTTTTCAGAGAATGAACTATGTTTTGAATATCATTAATTGTGTGTGAAGAAGGAAGACATTCCGAAAACAGCATTTCAAACCAGGTATGGGCATTACGAGTTTACAGTAATGCCTTTAGGATTGACTAACACACCCTCTATTTTCATTGATCTAATGAAGAGAGTTTTCATGGAATATCTTGATGACTTTGTAGTGGTATTTATTGATGATATCTTGGTATACTTCAAATTCTATGAAGATCATGAAAATCACTTGCGCATTATCCTAAGGTCTCATAAAAGAAATGAATCATATAAGGAATTTAGAACGTGAGAATTTTGGCTTTAGGAGATTTCATTTCTTGTCCATATTGTCTCTAAGGATGGAATCTCTATTGATCCTTCGATGACCAAGGCAATCTATGAATGGCCAGCACCGAAGAGTATAACTGAGGTAAATGGTTTTACTAGTTTGGTAGGTTATTATCGATGTTTTATACAGAATTTTTCCTAGTTGGATAACCCATTAACCAAGCTAACACTTAAAAGGGTTAAATTTGATTGGACAAAGGTGTGTGAAGAATTCTTTGAAGAACTGAAGAGAAGATTATTCAATGCTCCTATATTGAGTCTCTCATTGGGGAATGATGGGTTTCTTATTTATAGTGATGCTTCAAAGAAAGGGCTTGGTTGTGTACTTATGTAGAATGATAGAGTTATTGCATATGCATGACAACAACTAAAAATTCATGAGAAAAACAATCCTACTCATGATCTTGAGATAACAGCTGTAATCTTTTCGTTGATGTTATGGATACATTTCCTCTATGGTAAAAAATGTGAGATGTATACTGATCAAAAGAGTTTGAAGTATATTTTCTCATAGAAAGAACTCAACATTAAGAAAAGGTGATGGCTTGAACAGCTCAAGGATAACAATTTCCCAATACACTACCACCCGGGAAAGGCTAATAAGGTGGCTGATTCTTTGATCAGGAAGGATCATGTAGTTTTGAACAAGATGAGAGTTGAAAGAGGTCCTATTTTCATTGGTCTAGTGAAAATGTATATTGAAATAATCATGGAAGGTAAAGAGTCCACACTTTTTCAAATGGTTGTCAAACCATCGTTACTAGAATGGATAAAAATTTCTCAGGCTGATGAAGAGGAGTTTTAAAAGAAAATTAAAGCTGTGAATGATGAGAGATTGATCGACTTCATATATGAGGATGGGATTTTAAAATTTAGGAAGATAATTTGTGTTCCTGATATACGAGATCTGAAAAGGGAATTGTTAGATGATGCCCATATCTCCAATTTATCTATATACCATGGTAGCACCAAGATGTTTAGAGATTTGATGGAACATTTTTGGTGGGACAACATAAAGAGGGAGATTTCTGATTTTCTATTAAGATGTTTTTTTTTGTAAACAAGTGAATGTTGAAAGGATACAACATAGAAGATTCATGAAACCTCTTCCCATACCTGAGTGGAAATGGGATAATGTTATGATGGACTTTGTAATGGGGCTACCAAAGACTCATAGAAGGAATGATGCAGTATGGGTCATTATTAATCGTCATACCAAGTCAGCATATTTTTTTTCTATAAGAAAAGTTTTAAAAGTTGTACGTCTAGAAAGAATATATATTAATGATGTTGTAAGACATCATGGAGTACCCACATAGATTGTTTCTGATCATGATCCCTATTCTACATCAATATTCTGGAAAAGTCTTCAGAAATACCTAGTTACTAAACATTGTTTGAGCATTGCCTACCACCTTCAAACAGATGGACAATCAGAACAGACTATTCAAAAACTAGAAGACAAGTTTAGATATTTCTCATTTGACTTTCAAGGTATGTGGTATCAATATTTACCTCTGGTAGAATTTTCCTATAATAATAGTTTCCATTAAAGTACTCAGATGGCAGCATATGATGTGTTATATGGAATGAGATTTCGCACACCAACATGCTGGGATGATGTTGGTGAAAGAAAACACTTAGGCCTAGAACATGCTGAGGAAACAATAGAAAAGGTGAAGGTTATCCAGACCCACATCAAAGCATCCCAAAGAAGGAAAAATTACTATGCTGATAACCGAAAGAAGGATTAGGATTTTCAAGTAGGAGACCATGTTTTCTTGATGGTATCTCCTTGAAAGGGTGTTATATGTTTCGGTAAGAAAGATAAATTGATTCTCAGGTATGTCGGACCTTTTGAAATTATAGAATGAATTAGAGTTATAGTTTATCATTTGGAAAGGCATCCATGTCTTCGCCAAGTTCTTGATGTGTTCTGCATATCACTGTTTAGAAAATACATGCCTGACCCAAAACATGTACTCATCAATGATGAATTAGAACTAGAACCTGGTCTGTCTTTTTGTAAAGAGCCTATATAAATTATTGATTTCAGAGAACCAGTGCTGATAAATCATATGACTCGTCTAATAAAAGTTCTATGGAGAAACAATAAGATGGAAGAGGAAACGTGGGAACTCGAAGAACTTATGATGAAAAATTACCCAAAT
This sequence comes from Viscum album, assembly GCA_963277665.1. Taxonomy (NCBI): domain Eukaryota; kingdom Viridiplantae; phylum Streptophyta; class Magnoliopsida; order Santalales; family Viscaceae; genus Viscum; species Viscum album. The sequence goes on along the minus strand of OY728137.1, from coordinate 27,813,933 downwards.
CTTTTTCTGCAGTAATATTCTACAAATATCGAGGATGAAATTATTTTATGGAGGGGATAATGTAACTCCCCAAGATTCCAGGGTACGTTTTCCTTTGAATAATACAATAGCTTGTGTTGTACGCAAATTCAAGTTCAAACACACCATAACTAATCAATGTAGCTATAATGAACAGTAACACCCACTTTTTGATATTTTATAAATTTTATCTTCCCAATTGGACTTAATTTTTGTATTTGGAATATCAAAATTATCTATGGGTGAAATTTTGGTATTTTTCAAAAAACTTTTAATTTTGATTAATAGTGAAAAAACACTGTGTTATTGGTTAAAACTGACTTTTTATTTAAATTATTAGTTATTTTTTTTATTTATTTCATTTCAAAATATATACATAATACTTATATAAGTTCAATTTAATTAATTAGAGTCAATTTATAATAAGTTTATATATATAAAAATTTTATCGAACTTTTTACGGTTTTTTAACCACCTTCTAGGAGCATTTGCAAATTTGTATAAAAATAATTTTACCGCTTCTTTGATTTGAATTTAAAAAATTGTAGAGAAACAGTTAATATCAGTATGTATAATGTGTTTTAATAAGTTGAAAATAATTTTTGGTGAATATTATTTTTTTTACTTTTGTTTACAACCGTTAAAAGTAAATAGGATAATTAAGGGTAAAAATGTTATCATTATTACCCTAACACTTTTCCTAATTCTATTGGATAATTTTAATTCGATAAAAAAACCTTAGGAAGAAAATATGATCCTTTAGGTCCACTTGTATTAGTTTAGATCATTAATTAATATTTTATTTATAGAAGAGTTAAAAGAGTTTAATTCAATGTATAATAACTAAACCATTTTAATATATGTGTATACATAATTTAAATTCGATTATAAATATTAATTAGAAAGATAAAAATATTTCCTACTTAATTATATTTTATTTAAAAAATTTAGACATTAAATAATTTAATTTATTTTGGACACAATGATGATGAAGTAAATACATTAATAATGAAATATTACAAAAAATAAATATTATAAATATCCAAAAAAATGGAAATTGGGACTTTTTATGAATTCCACTAATTTTATAGGTTAATATGACATGTTTGAATAGATTATATGAGTTAATTTAGAAGTAATAATGTTATTATTTTAACAAAAACATGTATTAAATAATGTCAAAATTGACATAATATAGTTTTTAAAATAACTACTATATTTTTGGTTGATATAATATTCGTAAAAATATAATGTTCAACCAATGGGAATTAATAATATTATATATGTCATGAATGAACCTATTGGGGTGCTCTAGGATATTTATATTATGATTAGTGACCATATAATATAAAAATACAAAAAGACATGGTAAATGTCAAACTATTTAACTAAGAGTTAAATCTAAAAGATAAGATTAATAATATGAACAAAACCTGTATAAAACCTATTTATTGAAAGGCTTCATACCCATAGACACCTTAGAATTTAAATTATTCTTTTTTGAGCCATTATAAACTGAAAATGATTTTATTATAAAACAATATTTCAAACTTTTCCTAAAGCGACTCTCACCTCTCTTATAAAAGGGCACTTCCCCTTCTCTCAAATTAACACCTTAAAAGCCATTTGGCTCTGCCAAACCCTGCCCAAATATCCTCTAAACTGTCCTACTTTCATTCTAGGGGAATTCCTTCAGTATGAAAGCCAACATAATGATCCCTTTTGATCAAATCCAAAGGAGAACCCAAATGAAGAGGTAAATATTTCATGACCTCTTTCAAGTATTTTCTTCTTCCACTTCCCCTTTCTTTGTTTTTTCAATTATAAAATAATAAATATAGTATATTCTAAATAATTTTATGTTATTATACATTTGGTACACCAATATTCATTTTTTATTCCATCCTATAAATGACAAAGACACTATACATGTGTACGTACGGATTACCGTCTCCACGTCGTGGTGTAGTTTTTTATTCAATCACTTCATCATTTTGGATGGGTATAATAATGAGTATAAATTATGTAAATAATATATATAACATCATTATTATTCATTATATATGATATACCATCCAATTATATACGATATTATATCAAAATAATGATATTGTCGCTTGTGCGTACGTACGGATTACCGTCTCCACAAACGAGATGAGATTCATTCCCCATCGTATCCTTTCAAGACTAATGTTAATTTTATTATTAAAAAAATAATTCTTAAAGATATAATATTATTCTGAATATTAATAAGATACATCCTATCCATGAAGAACATTACTTACATAAAAAATCATATAAGGAAAATGAATCAGTTAACACCCGAAATGATGTTACTACAGAAATATCATTGACAAAGAAATATTAGAAGATCATATATGATATCATATTAATGTATATGGTTCATGAATAATTTTAGAACAATTATTTAACCATTATACAGTTGTTTAACCTTCTATAGTCCATGAAAATTACAAGGTAAGGGTTAATTTCACAATCTGTATATTATTAGAGGTTGTTTTTACATAAGTATCTACTGGTACCTCTTTATCATCCACATCTGTGTTTTCATAAAAATATACTTCAAACCATTTTTAATATTTACTATAATATGGGTTAAGTACATTTATACACTTATTTTACGTTATATGTTTTGAATGGAATCTTTCCTTCATTTTCAAACAATGTACTTTATGACCTTTTCGATAAAATCAAGGTAAGAATGTTTTTGTAACATACACATCGGGTGCTGCTATTTTCCACCGTTATAACATCATCAAAGTTTCCCTTACAAGCTTATAAAAATATTTTCCAAATATGTGTTTTCTTTTATAATTAAATATATTTTAAATTATTTCGAAACAGAAAAATATATTTCTATAAAAAAGTTTTGATTTCATATATGTCAACATCCTTTGATGGATTTTAAGATTATTTGAAGTTGATATATAATGATAAAAAACTTCCATATTGTATTGAAGGTTTTCGGATATGTTTGAACCTGGATGTGTTATTTTTACACCATTCATGGTTTCTACACATGGTTTTTACATTTTGTATACCAGTATAAATACGAATGTTTATATTATGTTTAAACCTTTTCATACGAGGAATGCATTAGACTTAGTAAGTGACAGGTGGAGCCCGCTATAGCTCCCCGATGCATCGATATGTCTCGTGAGACAAACTAGTGTCTTTGCACAATACCTTGAAAGAATTTTATCTATTTTCAGGGGACAAGGCCTTGACTATGTTGTTATGAAGTCTAGAATTATGCATACCATCATTATAAAAGTGGCTATTGATATTTCATGTGATTATTCGACTTCTAGAATATCCATGTGAATAAGTAAATGGAATTATTTTATTTTATCTTTGACATATTATAATGATGTTAAAGTTTAAACGGCCTTTTTTAGTCTTATACATTGCCTTAACTATTGGGAAGCTGGGGTTTCCCAACACGTGTATGCCAACGGTTCAACAGAACCATTGGTATAGGGGTATAAAACAAGTATTTCCCAACGGTTTGAAGAAACCATTGGGAAATCTAAATTTTTTTTCTCCCATTCCAAACGGTTTTTAGAAACCATTGGTAAAGGCCATGAATTCGGAAGGCTTTCCCTATGGTTTGTGTATACCGTTGGTAAAGCTCACCTTTCCCAACGGTTTTAAAAAACCGTTGGGAAGGTTTTCCCCTAAAATCCCAAAAAACCAGATATCCCATCCACACGATTGAACTGGTAAAGTTGAGACCTAAGATCTCTCTCTCTTGGAAAATCATTCCACCAGATCCATATTCAATCACAAAGTTGTTTTGTTCCTCACTTCAAATCTGTAAGTAGTACATTATGTTTAATGTTTTGCATCTAATTTTTTTCTTTTCTGTTTTGATTTGTCTTAAACCTATGGTTCGTGAAGTATGGTATACCCAACAATTTCAAATCGATTTTTTTTCTGTTTTGGTTCTGGTGTCATGTGTGAATCAATTTTTTGTTCTGTTTTTTGTTTTCTGTTTTTTGTTCTACTGGGAGGTGCTGGGGGTGCTGTATGTGGGTGGAGGGGGTGTGTTGGTGGGGTGTTTAGTTGGGGGAGGCGGTGTGCTGGTGGGGTGTTGAGGTGGGGGGTTGTACAGGTGGGGGTGGGGTGGGTTGCGTAGGGGGGGTAGGGGGAGGGGTGGGTTGTGCAGGTGGGGGTGCATGTGGAGGGGGGTTGTTGTGCAAGAGGGTTGGGGGATGGGAGTGTGCAGGTTGGGAGGGGGTGGGCTGGGCATGTCAGAGTCTGTTGGGGGGTGAGGTGGGGGCTGTACAAGTGGGGGTGGGGGTGGGTTGTGCAGGTGGGGGTGGGGGAGGGGGGGTTATTCAAGTGGGGGGTGAATGTGGAGGGTTTTTTTTGATGTAGGTGGGTGGAGGGGAGTGTGCATGTTGGGGGGGGGGGGGGGGCTGGGCAGGTGGGAGTCTGTTGGTGGTGAGGTGGGGGGTGGGGTGTACAGGTGGTGGTGGGGGGAGGGGGGTTGTCCAGGTGGGGGTGGGGGAGGGGGGGTTGTGCAAGTGGGGGGGTGTAGGTGGGGGGGGGGGCTGTGCAAGTGGGTGGGGGGAGGGGAGTGTGTAGGTTGGGGGTGGGCGAGGCAGGTGGGAGTATGTTGGGGGGTGAGGTGGGGGTGTACAGGTGGGGGTGGGGGTGGGGTAGGGGGAGGGGGGTTGTGCAGGTGGGGGGGCAGGTGGGGGGGGGGGTGGGGGTGTGCAGTGGGTGGATGGGAGGGGGCTGTGCAGGTGGGGGTGGGGGAGGGGGGTTGTGCAAGTGGGGGTGCAGGTGGGGTGGGGGGGTTGTACAATCGGTGGATGGGAGGGGGGTTGTGCAGAGGGAGACTGTTGGGGGTGAGGCGGGGAGGGGGATGTGCAGGTTGGAAGTCATCACTTCCATAATTCACCAATAAGCACGGGTAATTCATCACTTCTAGAGATTTGGATAGTTTTGAGGCCTCTTTGGTTTTGGTTCTTGTCTAGTCATCTTGATGAGTAAGGCATCACATGATCTAAAAGTAACATCAACTATATAGGATGAATTCCTTCTCCCAAAACACATTTTTCTAGAAATTATATATCCTTGGAAGGTTGTGGGAGCCTTTTAGAATCCAATGCCCCAACATTTTCCCAATTGAAAACTTGATACCATCATGTTTTCAAGTCACTAATCCTACCAAATTGGACTTTCACTAAAAAATACTATTCTAATACTTAACATCCATCTTTTGTTTTTCATAAAATGAATGAAAACCCAATTAAATCTCATAGCTCTCAGTCACACCCCTGTGGACAGCTCACCCACCCCCCTGGACACCCCCTACCCCCTAGACAGCCCTGCCACCCTCGTGGATAGTCTGCTTACCCTCCTGGACAAATTGTACCCCCTGGACAACCCCGCCACCATCATGGAAAGCATACCCACCCCCGGGACACCCCCTACTCCCTGGATAACCCCCAACCCCGTGGAAAGCCTTCCCACCCCTGGACACTCCCCCCACCCCCCCCCCCCCCCGAACACCCCCACCCCTGGACACCTTGTACCCCCTAGAAAGCCCCCCCCCCCACCCCCGTGGATAGCCCGCCCACCCCCATGGACACCCCCTCCCCCTATACAGCCCCACCACCCATGTGGACAGCCCGCCCTCCCCCTGGACACCCCGTACCCCCTGGACAACCTCGCCACCCCCATGGATAGCCCTCCCCCGATTACACAAAAGAAAATAACTCTTCATTTTCCCCAATTTCTAGAAGCCCCCGCGCAGGTGAACCCTAACATGTGGTCTTCCATCTGATCGGCTACAACTCCCCCATCTAGGTTAGACTCCTTCAACCTCTTCCCAAATATAGACAGAGAAGACCTCATTGAGGTAATTGACATGGTTGGGGTAGTGGGGTAGGTGGTTTTACTTTTTTTGGTGGGGTGATATGGTACTTTTTGTGGACTTTAGTTTGGGTGTTATGAAATGTACTAAATTTTTACAATATTTCCATTTTTTTAGAATCAATAACTTATTTAAAAAACTCACTTTACACATTCTGCATCTTCTATGAAAAGCCTTCACTTTGTAATATCTTGAATAATGTTTTATTAGGTCTATGGTGATTTCTGGGTATGTGATAAATGAAAAAATTACAAAACACATCTCACCTCAAATCTAGGAACACATAACTAAATTAATTTGTATATCTTTACATTATTTTAATAGTTCACTACATCAACTAGAAAATCCTTCCTTTATCGTTAACTTAAAATGTATTTTCTATTAAAGTTCAATCCTATTGAATTGTTTTTAAAAAAATGACATATATAATTTCTTTTTACAGAATGGACAGAAGTTGGATGTATGAAACTGATCAGATCTCAAGCGATTTTTAAAACAATTTAGAGATATTTATATATTTTGCATTTCACAATGCTTCAGATAGTGATCGCATACACTACCCATGTTCCAATTTTGTTGGTAGACCTTGGTTGAGCTGTGAAAATGTCAGCTACCACATAACAAAAAATGGTTTTCAAGAAAACTACTTTGTGTGGTATCACAATGGGGAGAAAATGAAATCTCAAATTGGTGATGATTTAAATGAAAGGACTGGAATGGAGAATTTCTTAGATGATCGGTTTCCATTTATTCGTCATCATGAAAAAGAATGTATTTCGACTCAAGAAGACTTCGATATGGGGAAAAATGATGCATCTAGTGAAAATGATGATATTGATAGGGTGAAAAAATTGAATGATGCTTCCATGACTCCAATATATCGACAATGCGATAAAATGAAAAAGATGGAATTTTTAATCCGATTGTTTCATCGGAAAACTATGTATGGGATTTCTAATACATCAATCGATTACATTCTTACCCTCTTGAAGTATTTACTTGTAGATGATGAAGATATTACCTCAAACCACTATATGGCATGGATGTTAGTTGAGTAACTTGGATTTTCAATAAACAAAATTCATGCTTTCCCGAAAGATTGTAGTTTATTCTGGTAGGAAACCACTGAAAGAAATGATTGTATAAAATGTGGCACATCCTCCTGGAAGTCAAAATCTGATATTACACCATCCCACATTGCACAAAAAGTAATGTGGCACATTCTATTGATCCCCAGACTCCAGAATCATTTTATGTCTGATGACATATCAATAAAAATGAGATGGCATGATACCGAGAGAAAGAAGACTAATGATCAGTTGGTTCATCTTACAGATGGATTTGCATGGTAGAGATTTGATGCCCGACACCCTGATTTTGCAGCTGATGTGAGTAATGTGTGGCTGGGTCTTTCATATGATAGTTTTAATCTGTTTGGGCAGATGCATACTTTGCACAACACATGGCTAGTTTTTATACACATTTTAATATTCCCCCGTGGTTGTGTATGAAAAACCTTTCAATTTCATGAGTATACTCATATCTGGTCCTTCAGATCCCGGCATTGATATTTATGTATACATAAAACTTTTAATAAAAGAGTTGAAACTTATTTGGGATGTGGGTGTGCGCACATACGATGCCTGATCAAAAGTCATATTTCAGATGCGTGTTGCGCTTATGTGGATGATCAATGATTTTCCGGTTTATGCAATGATGTCTGGATGGAGAACAAAGCAAAAACTGTCATGTCCAGTTCGTATGAAGAATACACGATCCATAAGATGGAAACATCACTGTAGTTTCAGTTTTATGGGACATCGACGATTCTTTCCAAAGGATCATCCATATAGAATGAATCGTCGAAGATTTGATAATACCGTAGAGACTGATGATCCACCACAGCGTATGTCTAGAAATGACATGCTTAATGAATTAAAAGATTTCATTTTTTCGTTTGGGAAGGGTGAAATGAAATCTGGAAAGAGAAGGAATGTTTCCACTGAAACCTGTTACAATTGGAGGAAGAGGAGTATATTTTTTGATTTTCTTTATTGGTCAACAAATTTGTTACGTCATTTCTTAGACGTAATTCATATTTAAAAGAATATATGCGAAATTTTGCTTTCGGTTCTTCTAAATGTCACGGGGAAGACAAAAGATGTTTTACGATCTCGGCGTGCCTTGGTGGATTGGGGCATCAGACCAGAATTGAATCTTGTGCGTATCAGTGAAAATAAGTGGAAACATACATGTTCTTCTAATGTGATGACATCTATGGAAGAAAAACAATTTCTAGAAGTATTAGAGACTATTAGAGTCCCTGATGGCTATTCAAGCAACATATCTAAATGGGTCAACAGAAGAGAGTTGAAGCTAAAATCTTTCAAGACTCATGATTATCACATTCTACTGCATGTGTTTCTTCTAATAGAAATCCATCATCTTTTTTCCAATAATGTAAGGGTGGCTGTTATTTGGTTGTTCCACTTGTTTAGAAATCATTGTGATAATAATTTGTCCATGTATTTCTTGCAAAAATTGTTGACAGATGCCCAATTAATTTTGTGTGAGTTGGAGAAAATATTTCCTCCATCGTTTTTCACATGCATGTTGCATCTGACTGTCCATATTCCAGTTGAAATACTTCTCGGAGGACATGTTTCTTTTCATTGGATGTATCCAACTGAAATAAATATGTTCACATTAAAGTCTTATGTCTGAAATAGAAATCATCCTGAAGGTTCTATCGTGAACGGTTACATGGCTCAAGAATGTATGGATTTCTGCTCGATGTATTTGTCTGATCTTACTACAAGATTGAACAGACCAATGAGAAATGAATAAGAATAGTATGATAAAATTGAACCCAATTTTCCATCACTTCCTCAAATAGGAGGAATTCATGGATCATATACATTGAAGACATTAAGCCATGAAGAGAGGGAGATGGTACATCGCACAATTTTGTTCAACTGTGATTTGTTCGATGACTAAATCAGGTAACTAAATTGATTATGTATATCTTACATATATATTATATAAATATTTAAGTAAGTTTAATAGTCATTTATATTATAGGTATTGAGTTGGTCTGCTGACTCTGGCTCTGAAGAAATAAGATCTTTGGCTTTTGGTCCTAATACTGTGGTTCGTGACTATAAATCAATTATTATCAATGGGTACAAATTTTTTGTCACTGAACGAGAAAAGAACATGGGAACACAACATGATGGTGTTATGGCTACTGCCACAACAGATTGTTATGCCAGTGCATCAGATAGTAGACTGTGATTTGAAAATGTAGGTTATTTTGGAGTTGTTGAGAAAATAATAATATCGGAATATTACTCTCGTGAACGAGTCACAATGATGAAATTCCATTTGTTTGATTCGATGATGTTACATGGAACATTTATTGATGATTGTGGATTTTGATTAATTAATATGAATTGCACTCTTGCTACTAAAGAACCATATGTGTTGGCATCAATGGATAAACAAGTTTTTTATGTCAAAGACCAACTTCAACCTGAATTTTGTGTCATAGTTGAAGTAATTCCAAGAAATATTTATGATGATGGTGATGATGGAATTGACACTGTCCCTAGTGCCATTGGAACCAATCCATTTATTTCTTTTGATGACTCAAATAGCTCAATTGTCAAAGTTGATTGTGAACCTGAAGTTGTGGTTGAAAATATATAGAATCATTCATCCATGTTATAAATTATTTTGGTTTAACTCGAGTTGGGTTGTTATGGTTGTTAATCTTCAAATTGATATAGTATTGATCACAAATATGTTTAAGCTGACTTTAAAGTTATGTGAATTTTCAATGTTTATTGGTTGTAGTTTTATTTGAATTTCATTTTCTAATTTGGAATTTAACTATATTCAAACATAGTCAAATAATATTTCTAACTTGTTGAACATTAAAACTTGTATGATTTGTTAAATTCATTCAATATCTTCTAAAACAATTGATAGTGGACTTGACTGTTATGTGAATTTTCAATGTTTATTTATTGCAATTTTTTTGATTTTTATTTTCTAATTTGGAATTGAACTATATTCAAACATATTCAAATAATATTTCCAACTTGTTGAACATTACAACTTGTAGGATTTATTAAATCCATTCAAGCACTTCCAAAACAATTGATAGCTGACTTGACCATTATGTGAATTTTCAATGTTTATTGGTTGCAGTTTTATTTGAATTGCATTTTCTAATTTGGAATGGAACTATATTCAAACATAGTCCAAAAATATTTCTAACTTGGTGAACATTACAATTTGTATGATTTATTAAATCCATTCAAGATCTTATAAAACAATTGGTATCTAAATTACTAATGAATCCCACTATTCCATCATATATTTAGTTTTTTGGGTTACACATTAGTTTTCTTTTTCTAATTAATTACATATTTGTTTTCAAAAGTAGGAAATGAAGCCAAATGAAGAGAGACGGAGGAAAAAAATGATGGAGAACAATCGTTGAATGAAGGAGTTCAGAATTCCATCATTAGTTCCTATAGTGAGTACTTTATTTGGAATTGATATATTTAAAGAATATATAATGTCATGGGATTAATTTTTTTGTAAACATTTTTGTAGGATCCACTTATACGTCGACAGTTGTTCGATGAGGAGCCTAGTACTGGTCCTAGTACTCAGGACGGTGGTACAAGGAGGGTTCGTACTAGAGGTGGAAGAGCAGTTACACGTACCCGACTAGACCCTGACCCTCCCACTTACATGTCATCCTTCCCACATTTTGATCCCGGTGTGTCGTTAGGGACACCCAGGATATTTAGGCCTCCCACGTTTTCACTACCTTCTGCATCTTCTGGCCCATTATTTTCACATCCCATGATGATTCCCACTCCCCAGTCCACATCCAGTCATACAGTTGTCCCATCTTCTTTTCCTTCTACTTCTGTCTCTCCGAGCATCTATATTCCATCGTCTTCGACTCCTGTTCCACCACAGGGTGTTCCGCCAGTTTCTGTGGATCTAACGGCGCTCATCGATCAGACTGGCACAAGTATATTTATAGATCCCTAAAAAAATTTTATAGCAATATTTATTTTCATTATAACATGTTTTGATAAAATATTTGTTTTTCTTTCATGACAGATACATCTACTTAAAGGAGGCGTGGGCAGGGGCGTACATGCATGCGTTCGGTGTGGAACCGCCGCACGCAAGTTTTGATGCATTATAATAAAGACAACCAAATGGTTGAGAAAACATGGTAGCAATGTCGGAGTTTTTTCGCGACGCTTTCCAAATACTCTGACATCATTCTTGTCAGCCCGCTATCGTGGAGACATTTGCCACATGAGGTCATGGATAGAGCTTGGGAAGAGATATGGGTAAAAAATCTGTTCTATTTAATGCCATGAATTTTTTTTGTATTTATATGAATTAATATTTTGATTTCAGCTTCGATTTAATTTTCCCGATGGTGAGGGTGCACGACCGGAACGTTTAAAGGATTTAGGAAAGCTTTGGAGAGCCTACAAGCATGAGTTGTATATTGGCTGTGTTACTAGAGTTGGCACTGAATTAGATGTGGTACCAGTGGTGGATGATTTTCCTATAGAGCAGTATCGTCAAATGATTACTCATTGGACGAGTACCCTGTTTAAGGTATTAATAACATTTGAGTTATTTAAATAATAACTTTCATGTTTTCCATTAATACTATCTGTTGCATTTTCTAATTTTAATTAGGAATCATCTGGATAAAATTAAAAGAACATTGATGCAAAAAAATACCTCCACACACTGGGACGCACTACGATGCCTGATCATGAGAAGAAGCAGGTATGACAATTGATTATATGTTTTCTTTATGATTTACACTTTCTTTTGTTTCCTTAATTATTTAATAGATTACTAATGTTTTCATATAACTTTAGTTTTCAATGACATTGTAGAGGAAAATACGAAATATTGAAGGACGTGTGCCTCGAGAAAAACTGTTTTTCTCAAATAGACGGAAAAAGGATAGAAGTGTCGTCAACGAAGCGACTCAGCAGCAGATTGTATGTTTTAATCTATTGAATTTATATTTTAATATATATTTTTTAACTTAATGATATTTTTATATTTTTAATAGGCTACTTTAGAGGCCCTCGATTCCAAAGAACCAGAAAATTTTGGGCCAACAGATCACATACATCAGGTGTTGGGAGAGGAGAATTCTAGCAGAGTACGCTGCCGACCTAGGATAGGCCCGATGAGGTATTGGCCCTCCTCTGGTACAAGCTATAGTGCCACCAAGAAGCAGCAAGTTAGGGAACATGCAGAACATGCAGAGAAAAGGGCCACAAAGATGGCAGAATAGTGTGCTAGGTTAAACAATGCGTTTATTAAATTTATTGAAGTTCTACATCCTACACTTCCAGCAGAGGCCAGCCCAGCTTTTGATGAGTATATTTCGTTGATAAATTCTATGTACAGTGCACCAGGTGGTAGTTCTAGTGGTGGTCAGGATGATGTCCAGCTTGAGAATGATAATGACGATGAGTCTGATGCAGAAGAGGAGGGAGAGGAGGAGGGCGAGGCGTGTGGCGAGGGCAAGGAGAAGGGTGAGGACCTGGAGGATGGTGAGGGTGAGGGGGGCGAGGATGATGATGTGGATGAGGATGAGGGTGATGATGATGGTGATGATGGTGATGGTGATGTGGGACAAGTTTATCCATTACATTTTTGTCTTTTAGTGGTTGTGTGTTTGGGAACCCCCCTCCTTCCTGGACCCTGGACAACCCCCACCCTCTTCCATGGACCCCGAACAGCCCCGCCGGATAGCCCCCCAGACAGCCCCTCGGATAGCCCCCCTACCCTCTTCCTTGGACCCCAGACAACCCCTGAACACCCCCTGGACAGCCCCCAGACAGCCCCCCGAACATCCCCCCGGACACCCCCCCCCCCCGACCCTCCTCCCTGGACCCCAGACTGCCCCCGGACAGCCCCCCGGACAGCCCCCCGAACAGCCCCACCCTCTTCCTTGGACCTCGGATAACCCCTCGAACATCCCCGAACAGCCCCCCAGATAGCCCCCACCCTCCTCCCTGTACCCCAGACCGCCCCCAGACAACCCCCTAGACAGCCCCCCAGACAGCCCTCCCACCCTCCTCCTTGGACCCCGGACAACCCCCCCCCCCCCCACCCCCACCCCCCCCCCCCCCCGAACACCCCCCGGACAACCCCCCACACATCCCCCTCACTCTCCTCCCTAAACCTTTGAATACCACCCAGACTACCCCCCAGACACCCCCCGGACAGCCCCCCCCCCCCCCCCACCCTCTTCCTTGGACCCCGGACAACCCCCTGCACAACCCCCCACCCTCCTCCTTGGTCCCCGGACAGCCTCCCGGACTGCCCCGCCGGACAGCCCCCCCACCCCCCTTGATTTCTTTTAATACTAGAAAATATCTAATATATATTTTATTTATTTTATCATGATAATCAATGTAAATCACATTTACACATCTAATCAATATCATAGATTCATGGTATGTTATAAATGAGATGTATTCATTGGGCATGACATTGTTAGCTCTGAAATGTTTCATAGAATTATAAACTAAATTATAATCCATACTAAGGATGATATAAAAATATTTTAAATAAATATCCACAAGATTTTACGTAAATACCATTCCACTAAAAGACACATGAGGATTCTCATAAAATGGAAAACATTTTAAGTACATACAGAAAAATGACCAAACGCATTTGGATTCCATTGAAACATTTGGAGAACGATCCATGGGTCATAGGTGACGTGTATGAGTCAACCCCGCCTCAATCGGAGGCGTGGTGTGGCCGCCACCGCTCATTGTGTCTGTCTTTTGTTTCAAAAGGACGCCATTTTAAGTGAAAACATCAAATGACAGATGGAAAACTGACTAAACGCATTCGGATTATGTCGATACTTTAGAACAACGATCCATGGGTCATATGTGACGTGTACGAGTCAACCCCGCCATAATCTGAGGCACGGTGTGGCCAGAATCACTCTATGTGGCTCTCTTTTGCTTAAAATGGATAACATTTTAAGTACATATGGAAAACAAACCAAAGGAATTCAGTATCTGTTGAAACATTAGGAGAACAATTCATGGGTCATATGTGACGTGTAAGAATCAACCCCGCCTCAATCTGAGACTTGGTGTGGCCAACACCACTCAAAGTGTCTGTCTTTTGTTTCAAAAGGACGTCATTTTAATTGAAAAACAACAAATTTCATACGGAAAGCTGACCAAACGCATTCAGATTGTGTCGATACATTATCACAATGATCCATGGGTTATATGTGACGTGTACGAGTCAGTCCCGCCTCAATACAAGGCATGTTGTGGCCGCCACGACTCAAAGTGTCCGCCTTTTGTTTCAAAAGGACATCATTTTAATTGAAGAACATCAACTGGCATATGGAAAACAGACCAAATGCATTCGGATTATGTCGATACTTTAGCACAATGATCCATGGGTCATATGTGACGTGTATGAGTCAACCCCGCCTCAATCTGAGGTGTGGTGTGGCCGCCACCACTCAAAGTTTCTGTCTTTTGTTTCAAAAGGACATCATTTGATGTGAAAAACATCAACTGGCATATGGAAAACGGACCAAACACATTCATATTGTGTCAATACTTTAGCACAACGATCCATGGGTAATATTTGATCTATACGAGTCAACCCCGTATTAATCAGAGGTACGGTGTCCCCAGAATCACTCGAAGTGGCTCTATTTTGCTTAAAATGGACAACATTTTAAGTACATAAAGAATACTGACCAAACGAATTCGGTTTCCATTGAAACATTAGGAGAACAATTCATGGGTCTTATGTGACGTGTACGAATCAACGCCGTCTCAATCTGAGACTCAGTGTGGCCGAGACCACGCAAAGTGTCTGTCTTCTATTTCAAAAGGACGTCATTTTAATTGAAAAACATCAACTAGCATACGGAAAACCGTCCAAACGCATTCGGATTGTGTTGATACATTAGCACAATGATCCATGGGTCATATGTGACATGTAGGAGTCAACCTCGCCTCAATCTGAGGCACGGTGTGGCCGCCACCAGTCAAAGTGTCTACCTTTTGTTTCAAAAGGACGTCATTTTAATTGAAAAACATCAACTGGCATATAAAAAACTGACCAAACGCATTCAAATTGTGTCGATACTTTAGGACAATGATCCATGGGTCATATGTGATGTGTATAACTCATCCCCGCCTCAATCTGAGGTGCTGTGTGGCTGCCACCACTCAAAGTGTCTGTGTTTTGTTTCAAAATAACGTCATTAGATGTGAAAAACATCAACTGGCATACGGAAAACCAACCAAACGCATTCGGATTGTTTTGATACATTAGCACAATTATCCATGGGTCATATTTGACGTGTACGAGTCAACCCCGCCTTAATATGAGGCATGGTGTGGCCGAAATCATGCTAAGTGACTCTCTTTTGCTTAAAATAGAAAAAAGTTTAAGTACATACAGAAAACTGACCAAATGCATTCGGATTCCATTTAAACTTTAGGAGAACGATTCATGGGTCATATGTGATGTGTACGAATCAACCCCGCCTCAATCTGAGATGCGGCATTGCAGGCACCACTCAAAGTTTCTATCTTCTGTTTCAAAAGGACGTCATTTTAATTGAAAAACATCAACTGGAATATGAAAAACTGACCAATTGCATTTGGATTGTGTCGATACATTAGCACAAAGATCCATGGGTCATATGTGACGTGTATGAGTCATCCCCGCCTCAATCTGAGGCGCGGTGTGGCCGCCACCACTCAAAGTTTCTGCCTTTTTTTTCCAAAGGACGTCATTTTAATTGAAAAACATCAAATGGCACACAGAAAACTGACAAATGCATTCGGATTGTGTCAATACATTAACACAATGATCCATGGGTCATATGGGACATGTATGAGTCAACCCCGCCTCAATCCGAGATGCGGTGTGGCCGGCACCACTCAATGTGTCTGTCTTTTGTTTCAAAAGGACGTCATTTTAGGTGAAAAATATCAAGTGGCATATGGAAAAGTGACAAAATGCATTCAGATTGTGTCGATAATTTATCACAACAATCCACGGGTCGTATGTGACGTGTACGAGTCAAACCTGCCTTAATTTTAGGCACGGTGTGGCCGGAATCACTCTTAGTGGCTCTCTATTGTTTAAAATTGACAACATTTTAAGTACATACGGATAACCGACCAAACGCATTTAGTTTCCATTGAAAATTTAGGAGAACGATCCATGGGTCATATGTGATGTGCACGAATCAACCCCACCTTAATCCGAGGCGCGGTGTGGCCGGAACCACTCAAAGTGGATGCCTTTTGTTTCAAAAGGATGTCATTTTAATTGAAAAATACCAACTAGCATATGAAAACCGACCAAACGCATTTAGATTATGTCCATACTTTAGCACAATGATCCATGGGTCATATGTGACGTGTACAAGTCAACCTCGCCTCAATCTGAGGTGCAGTGTGGTGTCCACCACTCAAATAATGTGTCTTTTGTTTCAAAAGGAAGCCATTTTAATTGAAAAACATCAACTGGCATATGGAAAACCGACCAAACGCATTCAAATTGTGTTGTTACATTAGCACAACGTTCCATGGGTCATATGTGACATGTACGAGTCAACCCCGCCTCAATATGAGGTGCAGTGTGGCCTCCACCACTCAAAGTGTTTGTCTTTTGTTTCAAAAGAACATCATTTGATGTGAAAAACATCAACTGGCATAAGGAAAACCAAACAAATGCATTCGGATTGTGTTGATACATTAGCACAACGTTCCATGGGTCATATGTGACGTGTATGAGTCAACCCCAGATTAATCAGAGGCACGGTGTGACCGGAATCACTCAAAGTGGCTCTCTTTTTCTTAAAATGGACAACATTTTAAGTACATACGGAAAACCGAACAAACTCATTTGGTTTCGGTTGAAACTTTAGGAGAAAAATTCATGGGTCAATTATGATGTGTATGAATCAACCCCGGCTCAATCTTAGATGCGGTATGACCAGCACCACTCAATGTTCTTGTCGTCTCTTTCAAAAGGACGTCATTTTAACTGAAAAACATCAACTGGCATACAAAAAACCAACCAACCGCTTTCGGATTGTGTCGATACGTTAACACAACGATCCATGGGTCATATGTGACGTGTAAGAGTTAACCCCACCTCAATCCGAGATGTGGTGTGGCCTCCACCACTCAAAGTGTCTGCCTTTTGTTTCAAAATGACGGCATTTTAATTGAAAAATATCAACTGGCATATGGAAAACCGACAAACACATTCTGATTATGTCGATACTTTAGCACAACGATCCATGGGTCATATTTGGCTTGTACGAGTCAACCCCGCCTCAATCCAAGGCGCAGTGTGGCCCGCACCACTCAAGGTGTCTGTCTTTTGTTTCAAAAGGACGTCATTTTAATTGAAAAATATCAACTAGCATACGAAAAAGCGACCATACACATTCATATTGTGTTGATACATTAGAAAAATGATCCATGGGTCATATATGATGTGTACAAGTCAACCCCGCCTTAATCTGAGGCATAGTGTGGCCGGAATCACTCTATGTGGCTCTCTTTTTTTTAAAATGGACAACATTTATGTACATATAGAAAACCGACCAAACGCATTTGGTTTCCATTGAAAAATTAGGAGAATGATCCATGGGTCATATGTGACATGTACGAGTCAACCTCGCCTCAATACGAGGTGCAGTGTGACCGAAGCCACTCAAAGTGTCTGCCGTTTGTTTCAAAAGGACGTTATTTTAATTGAAACAAATCAACTGGCATACGGAAAACTGACCAAACGCATTCAGAATGTGTCGATACTTTAGAAAAACGATCCATGGGTCATATGTGAAATGTACGAGTGAACCACACCTCAATCTGAGGCATGGTGTGTCTGCCACCACTCAAATTGTCAACCATTTGTTTCAAAAGGATGTCATTTTAATTGAAAAACATCAACTGGCATACAGAAAACTGACCAAATGCATTCGGATTGTGTCGATACTTCAGCACAACGATCCATGGGTCTTATGGGACATGTACGAGTCAACACCGCCTCAATCCGAGGTGATGTGTGGCCGCCACCACTCAACATGTCTATCTTTTGTTTCAAAAGGACGTCATTTGAAGTGAAAACATCAACTAGCTTACGAAAAACTGACCAAACGCATTCGGATTGTGTCGATACTTTAGCACCACGATCCATGGGTTATATGTGACATGTACAAGTAAACCCCACCTTAATCGGAGGCACAATGTGACCATAATCACTCTAAGTGGCTCTCTTTTATTTAAAATGGACAACATTTTAAGTACATACGGAAAAATGACCAAACACATTCGGTTTCCGTTGAAACTTTAGGAGAACGATCCATGGGTCATATGTGACGTGTAAGAATCAACCCAACCAAAATATAAGATGTTGTGCGGCCGGAACCACTCAATGTGTCTGCCTTTTGTTTTAAAAAGACGTCATTTTAATTGAAAAACTACTACTAGCATACAGAAAACTGACCAAACACATTCAGATTGTGTCGATACATTAACACAATGATCCATGGGTCATATGTGACGTGTACGAGTCAACCTTTCCTCAATCTGAGGTGCGGTGTGGCCGGTATCACTCCAGGTGTATGTATTTTGTTTAAAATTGACATCATTTCAGGTAAACATATATGGTATAGAAAAAACCAATCAAATTATGAATTGACTTCCAGATTCCACATGTAATTGTCATCTAAATTTTAAATTGAATTCTAAATGAATTATGTATGTTTATAATTACGTTATGAATTATAATTTAATTATGGATGTGTATAGTTCCAACATTTTATGTTAAATGTGTATGAATTTTTTCTCTATATGTAAGTGTTAGTTAGTTATTGTTGGTACAATAATTGTATCTGTATGTGTTAGTATATTGAAGGTACCATAATTGGATTTAAAATGGGAGGGAACCCACAAAATGAGACCTGGTGGGAAAATTGCAGAGCTGCTGGGAAAATTCCAGAGCTGCTATGCAATTTAACCCAGTAGAGGCTATGCCAACAGTTTGAAACCATTGGCATAACATGTCTGGGTTTTGTTTTACCAACGGTTCTTAACCATTGGGAATGTGTAAACCATGGGGTTTCCCAATGTTTTGGCTAAACCATTGGGAAAAACTTGGTAATTTTCTCCACGCTATCCCAACGGTTTGCTAGAACCGTTGGGATAGTGTAATTTTTCTCCACCCTATCCCAATGGTTCACTGTAAACCCTTGGGAAAAGCTTTTCCCAATAGCTAACTTTCATACGGTTTGCAGAGCTATTGGTATAACATATACCAACGGTTCTGCAGCCTTTCACAATAGTTCTAAACCGTTGGGAAATCCTGTATTTCTAGTAGTGCTTAGATATTTATTCTTAATTAAGAATGAGTCCGCTATATTGTTATCTGTACTGAGTATATAAACCCACCCCTTTCTATATTTTATTTTTCCCAGTGTGTGAAGAAGTATTTTATAGTTCCCTTGTATGCATATACTAAGGATATAAGTGTGATAAAAAAGGGAAATAATGTTGTAAAATTTTTATTTCATGATGTATTGTGAATCTTATGAATGTATCTAGTATATCCAAGGCTACAAAACTAATTGGTCTTTCGAGACATTATCTTTTGTGATCATGCCAATGTTATGTAATAATGCACCACCTTTAGTTAACTAGGGTGAGGGCATTACAAAACAGATTTCCTACATAATGGTATTTTATTTAAAAAATTTAGACATTTAATAATTAAATTTATTTTGGAAACAATGATGATGCAGTAATTACCTTATTAATTAATGATTAAAATAAATGATCTTATAAATATTGAAATAAATTTAAATTGAGACTTTTGATTAATTCAAAGAATTTTATAGGTTAATATAAAATGTTAGGGTTGATTAAATTATTTTTTTCAATTTAATCACGTTTTAGGACTTTATCAAAAATCAGATACTAAGTAGCGTCCAAATTGATAAAAATGAGTTTTTAAGCCAAATACTATATTATAATATGTTATAATAGTTATATAAATATATGTTTCGACCAAATTACTTATATAAAAATATATATGTCATTAATGATCCACTTAGGGTTATATTGTCTTTTTATAGTATGATAATTAACTATATAATATAAAAATACATGGAGATATGGTAAATGTTTAACAATTTAACCAAGAGTTAAATCTAAAAGATAAGGATAATATGGTGACCTAAAACTATATAAAACCTGTTGGTTGAGAGTTTTTCAATCCATAACCACCTTATCCTTGAAATAAATCTTTTTGGAGCCATTATAAACTGAATATTATTGTATAACAAAATAATATTTCAAGGTTTTAATAAAATGACCCTCACCTCTCTTATAAAAGGGTACATCCCTTTCTCTTAATTTCACACCTCCAAAGCCATTTGGCTCATCCATGAACTACTCAAATATCCATCTACGTACCCTCAAATCTACCTGGAGGCTGTAAAATGATGGGAAGGAGAACCTAATGATCCCTTTTGATCAACTCAAAAGAAAACACCCAAAGAGGAGGTAATAATTTCACCACATCTTTCAATGTTATTTTCTTCTTCCACTTCCCCTTTCTTTTATTTTTCCAATCCAAAATAATAAATCCAGTACCTTATACATAATGTGATGTTATTATGAATATTGTAAAACCATATTCATTAGTCTATCCATCCTATAAATGAAAAGTCACCATATGTGCTTACGTATGGCTTACCGTCTCTACGTCGTGGTGTAGTTTGTTATTAAAACACTTCAATATTTGGATGGGTATAATAATGAGTATAACTTATTTAAAAGAATATAACATTTTAATAATTTTTATATATGATATAACATCCAATTACATATGATTAAACCATTAATATAATGATATTGTCTCTTGTGCGTTCATACGGATGACTGTCTCCATGAACGCGATGTGATTCATTCCCCATCATAACCATTAAAGAATAAATATCATTTTATGATTAAAAATTAATTTTTAATAACATGATATCATTCTGGATATAGATAAGATACATATTATCCATAAAAAACATTTCTTACATAACAAAACATATAAAAAAATGAATTAGTTAACACCCAAAATAATGATACTACTAAAATATAATTAACAATGAAATATTTGAGGATAAAATATGATATCATACTTATATATGTGTTTATTTTATAAATTAAGAAACATTATTTAACTATTATATAGGTTTTTAACGTTCCCTCGATCAAGGGAAAGTACAAGGTAAGGGTTAATTTTACAATCTCTTTATTATCTAAGGTTGTTTATAAGTGGGTATCTAATGGGTCCTCTTTATCATCCACATTAATTTTTCTTAAATATGCATTTCAAAACATTTTTACAATTTCCTGGACTATGTTTTTATGTCATTTATACCATTTTCTGAAATTTTTATGAGTTTTTTATAAAAGGATATTTCCATCGTTTTACCAATAAGGTACTTTATGACCTTTTCAACAAATTATGTTATGAATGTTTTTATTAAATTATACGGAGGGTGAAACTATTTTCTGCCATTACAACACATTAAAAGCTCACCTTAAAATATTATAAGGGTATTTTCAAAATAAATGTTTTCTTTTATAATTAGGTGACTTTTAAATAATTATATTTATATTTTTTTTCTTATTATTTATGTGTTTTAGTTTAAACGGCATAATTTTTATTCTTATACATTGCTTTTAATTTTTATGATTATTTATGAATGTTTCTGCTATATTTTTATCATTACAGAAAATCTGATCTCACCCCTTTCTATGTTTTATTTTTTCCTGGATGTGAATAAGTATTTTATGGTTGAACTATAGGGTTAAGATTAGGGATATAAGATTGTTCAAAGGGGATAAAATGTTTTTGATATTTTTATCTCATGATGTAATGTAAAACTTATGTCTGAATCTAGTACTTACAAGGCTACTAAACTAATCAGTCTTTTAAGACATGATCTCTTGTGATGATGCTAATGTTATTCAATAATGCACTGACTCTAGGTAACTAGGGATGGGTTGTTATAATCACTTATTCAAAAAAATACCAATTTTATATTTATAACTAATTTTATCACAATATGAATTAAATAATGTCTCATAAAATTATTTTCTAATCATAGGAAAAAATATTAATATATGATTCTATTTTATGTAAATAAATTTTCATTTAACAATTAAAAAATTATGAATAAAAAATTATGGTTTTCAAAAAATCCAACTCAAAATTTTTCATTTTAAAAACATTTGTTTACTTATTATTTGTTATAAATATTTCATATTTTGACATACATGATAAATAAATTTTATTTACACTCTCATAGATAAAGATACTATTGTATTGGATGGATTACGAATTTTTATTTTCAAGTTAATTTTCCTAAGAGAAGGTTACTATTTCTATATTATTAATTCCTTAATTTTAATAAATTCCACATATTTCATTATACATTTATAATTTTTTTCACTATTTAATTCTAAAATTGAATAAAATTATATTATATGTAACTGGGATATTAAGGGGGGTGGTGAACATAATGGTGTAAAATATGTTCTTTTAATGAAGATATTATGGGAATGAAGTGATGTTTTTATTTTTTTTGAAAGAAGTTACTATATATAGTTTCATAAGTGTTATTTTAATGATACATAATTAATAAAACATGTTGGGACATTTTGGTCTTGATTTACTACAATATTTAGAATCATCATAATTGAATAATTAGTATAACTCGTCTTTTGGTATATGGGATATTCAAAAGGTTTTTTATAATTATGTTATTAATTGATGAAAATTTCATGTTATTCCTATTTTATTACACTATGTGAGGAATGATGGGGATTATAATACATGTTCAGTAAATATTTGGTTGATATCTCAAGTCATATGATTCAAATGGTCGTTGAATAAAAAAGTTTCAATAGTTTCATCCAATATATGGTATAGAAATCTAACAATGTCTTAAAAAATTTCAATAAACCAAATCTGGATATTGTTGGGAAAATCCTTATCTATGTTATATCGAGGTTCTTGGATTATTGTGTTAGTTCAAAAAAATGGTTAAAAAATCCAGTAATTTTGTTCCAGTTTATTTGATTACATATTATGTTGAGAGTGATTTGGGATGTATGAGTCTAGAGATATCCTACAATATCTCTAAAAAGAGATGGTTTGATTATATTTGAGAAAGAGGGGTATAAATATCTGGATGATTTGAAGTTTATTTTAAGATTTTTATAATAAACGTGGTGAAAAAAATATATTTTCATGTAAGTGTAGAAGATTCATAAATGCATGGAATGATTTTGGAAATAATTAATTCAATTAAACATCATTCATATTTTAAAAAACAATAAATTTCATTGTGGTCTGGTGATTTCAGGAACATCATAGATTCATAAACATATGGGATTTTTTGTGAATAAAGCGAGTTCCACCCAAAAAGGGATGAAGAATAAATTATGTTTATTTTGTGTTTTACAAAAAGAGATGATATTTCCAAAAGTTACATGAAAGAAGATTGGAAAGAACATAAAATGATATGTTATGATTAAGTTCGTTGAAGATGTGGAAGTTTCTTAAAGGGTAATAAACACCTATAAATATAAAACTGTTGAGAGGAACATGTTTATTAATTAAACATGTAAAAAGAACATTAGTTATGTAAAGAATGGAAAATGTTACAATTTAACAAGGTGAGTTTCATGGAATCTTTTCATGTTTTTTGAATGTTATTTATAACTGAAAAGTAAAATGTTTTTATAAAATTTTGGATGATTCATGAATGGTGATAAAAGTAATTTAAAAATTATATATTTTAGCAACAAATGAAAATTTTACATGAAACATTATGTTAAATAATAATTCATCAGTTGGATGATAGAAGAACTTCATGAAACACAATTTTTTGTTTAAACAATGTTGATTCAAGAAATCAAAGGTTATCTTCTAAAGGAAATTTGAGAAAACATAGGAAGATAGGATAGTGAGTTGCCAACATGTGAATAATGTTAAATTAGGTTGTAAAATATTTTACTATAAACATTATAATAGTAGTTTACTATTTTTGATTTAGTACCTTGGTATATTTCCTTTTTATAATAATTTCACTAGAATAGTAAGGGTGAACAACAAAAAATAATGGTGTCTCATACATGTTTTCATTTATGTTTATAAATTTCTATTGGAAGGATAGGGAAAATTGATCTGTCTAATAAAAAATATCAAAAGAGGGGATTATTTTAATTAATCTGACCCTACAGCACTCCACTTATTAGGGTATTTGACCTACTAGGTCTAATAAATATACATGATCTAAAATAGCCATGAATATTTTTAGGAATTATAAATGTTTCTAATAATTTTTTGAAACTCACATAATAGATGATACTCTGCTCTACAGGAATAAGGCTAATATTTTCCACCTATATATTACTCATAAGAATTATCTCAATGATAACTAATCGTGGAGATACATGTTTCCTCACTATAGGTGCTATCACATAAATCCCATCTTATCATGCCATTTTTTCATATCGTCCTCATCTATCTAAAAAACAAGTAGAATAATGGTCTAAAAGTAACTCAACCTACTAACATCATGGATTTTCTTAGTACCCAAATGATCTCAATAATTCGTATAGTATAAGGTGTATGTCCTATATACAGGGATCCCGGGATAAATTTCTCATTTTACACATTATTTACCATGGGTGGCAGTCAAATTAGTGGTAAACCAAAAAATTAAAATAACAGATTCACAGAAAATTTTCCACAAATTATCATTCCATATTTATAGAAAGAATATTTCAAAATTTGTTTGAAAAATAAAGAAGAGTGAATTTCAAAAAAATGGAAACATATCAGAACTCTCATTCATAGAGGATCTCCGCTATTATAAGAAATATATTAAAAAATTCGTGATCTCACTATAATAACTGAATTTCCTAGACTAACTAATCACTATAAATAGTTCTATAGGTAGTTGTGTAAGTTTTTCAATGGTCAAATCCCCTATGTAGGAAAACATGATCCACCTTACTCTATGGACTAGTTCCCTGTTCTGAAAAACTAAACTAAAAAACATATAAGACTGTTTCACAAATAAAATACCCCTCTAATTTCATTTTTCACATCCCAAAACAATTAAATCCCTACATGGGTAGATAATTGTTTCAATAAGTAATCTCCTCATGACCACCACCAATTTCTCAAGGGCTGGTGATAAGAACCAAGAGGTTACAAACAAAAAATAGAGGGTATTTTCCAAGGGCCATAAAATGAAAAAAAAAAATTATTACTCCATTAAAAACAATCATAGGTAATGGAAATCCAATTATAAGATAATATTTTTGTAAATATTATTATTTTAAATGACACTACCCATAAATGTTTACCTAAATTATAATCATTTATTTCAAAAGTAAAATTCCAAATATAAAAAACCTATGGGGACAATCAGATAGTCTACCTATATAGACTAGAAAAACAAGATACCAAAACTTTTTATACTACTATATAATATCAGAACATCCCACACCCATGAGTACATCATCAAAAATTACATGTAAATTGGTGATTACAACAATACAATAAGAAAACCCATGTGTTTTTCATTTCCAAATACAAGCTTTTGAATAAATAATAATCAATGAATTTGAAATAAAAATTCATTGTTTCACCATTTCAACCCAATACCACCTAATTTAGTAGAGGATAAATATAATATATGATACATTACCATCCTTATTTTCTCATATGTTATCATAGAAATTTTTCCATAATCTCAAATTTTGATAATCCACTAAATATAAACCTAAATCATTAGAGAATAAATTTTTCATTTTCATAATAAATTTCCACAAGCCCCTATACACTATAAATATTAAGGGTATACATGAACCTAATCCTCCCATATCAAGCCATAACCTAACCCATAATACATATTTAGGGATACAGGTCTAACAACCATATTAATCTAAATACATCTCTCAATATGCTTGCCTAAATATATTTTGGAACTCCTTTTACTACATATATAGATGATATTCATGAAATTAAACATGGAAACATGGGTCTCTACTACAAATTATCAGTAGATGTGGTTGACCAATGAATTCACGTATATTATATCATAATTATAAATAAAACTGCAAATGGCATAATTTCCCTAAGTTCTCAATATCACCCATGAAACTCAATCATTTAAAAAACGATGGTAAAAATCCTAAACATGTGCCGTAATTAAATAAAATAAATATCAGTAAGAATGATTAGGGAGCACGCAAAAATATTTATATAAAATATGAGATCCCACATCAAATAAGTCCCATGAGTATCATATCTCTCTCCATTTTCCATCATCCACCTTTCATTTTTTATTTGTGTGTGTTTGTGTAATCCATATAGTAGAAATTAACATTCAATTAATGATATATATTATAGAAATAGGAATATATATTTAAATAATCTACATCTAATAAAACTAGTCAATGAAATATAAAATGAAAATAATTCAGAGTATAAAAAACATAATGGTGGAAATTTCGAACCCAACACAAACAGGACACGAACCCAAACCATGATTTATAAATCGATTGAGTGATTATAGAAGGAAAATAATAGGGAAACCCTATAAATGAAATGATTATCTATATATTTAATATATATATATATATATATTATTGAAAAAATATGTTATTTTTACTTAAATTATTATATATAACTGTGTCTCAATGGGTGTCTAATTAATTTTATTAAAAATTATATTAATAATAATAATCTAAAATATGATAAATACATAATATTTATTAAAAAATATTTATATTTAAAAATAAATTAAATTTATAAATATTATATGTCTGACTATCGACACAATATATTGTTTTATAAATCAACTGGGTAAGGGTTTTGTATTTAAACCTGAATATTATATGGTTCAGCATAACATGGCATGAATTTACACCATTGGGATATCCTACCATAATCATATCGTAATAATTTAAATAATCACACACTTATCATTGAACCACACTATATATGTGACACCCTTATATAATATAAAATGAGATAAATATGACTATAATAATATCAATTTTCCCTTAAAAGTACAATGACCTTCCTTGAAGCCTGCAATGATATTTTCTCAGTATGTATAAATTGTTTTTGGGTTATAGCCCTGTGAACCCGTTGAAGGATCAATTTTATTTTCCATGTAAATGTAAATAATTCAAACATCATTTTATACATAATAATTAATATTAAAGGGTAATAACAACATTTCTTAAGATATCAGGTCTATCAAGATCCTTTTTTGTGTCATAACTTCCCCAACTAACACCAGAATATGTTTAACAAGACCAAATCCAAAATATATTTTTATAAATCAAATGTTATAAAAGGAGCATCAAATGACCCAATAGATGATATCATTGTGTTTTATTGTCTGTTACTATTTATTTCTTATTTGAATTATATTCGATTATTTATTTCAGGTTTTCTATTATTCAAATTGAGTTACCATGGTTACACTGAAAAGAATGTTATTTGAACAAATATTATTTTAAAAAAAAATATATTAGTTGTAAAAAATGATAAATTTAAAAAAATATTAATTTTGGTTGTTATTATTTTTAGAATAATTTTTTTACCAATGGGTATATCTGTTAATATAGAATATCCAACTCCAACAAATCATTCAATAATAGTTTAATATACTGTATTATTATATCCATATCTATATTATTTTTACCAGCACATGATTATATTATTAATAATTATTATTACCAACAATTGTTTCAAATAGAAAAAGTTTTATACAATAATAAAATATATATTTTATAATTATTTATTACTAGATCATAATTTTCCAATATTTTTTTATGACAAAAAAATATTGAAAATTTAAAAATATTGATTTGTGTGTGACATAAAACTCCACCAATAAAAGTTGAATAGTTTTAAAATATAATAATACCGATAAAAATAATTGTATTCAATTATAATGATCAGTGGAAAATTATATGTAATTTTTAAGAAATATTAATTTTAAATTATTTATGAAAAAAATTATTGAAAAAAATATTAGTTAAATAATTTTTAAAATTATATAATATAACAATATCATTATAAAAATAAACACTATCTCATTATGTCAGATTAATATAATCATATAAATGAAACATAATTATTAAAATAATTGTAACATCCAAAAAAATGAACCCACCATCAAACATCCCATGAGGAACTCTTTCTATTGACAATACATAGATTGGTCTTTATTATTTTCCTTGTAAAATTTTTCATAGTATTTTGATTAAATTTGATTCTATCAATATTTTGTTACAGAATATTTAGAAGTGATTTTTAAGATGTTTTCCCCTTGGCAACATATCCCACATGATGTATATTTAATTTATCTATTTTATGGGCACATTAGAGAAATTTATTATACATATTATTAAGAAATTTTATTATTCTAATTGTTATTTCCTTAACATTATTCATATATTTAAATTTTTATATAATGAATACATATTAAATATTGGTGAAATGAAATTCAATAGAGAATGATAGAATATTTGTTTTGTAAAAATCATTTTATATAATGAACAATATTATAAAATATATTTAGAGAAAATGAAAATAAAAAATAATTTCTAAAAAATTCACTCTTTCGAAGTGATTATTTATATTATATTGTAGTTTAAAGGAAATAATGAAGGAAAAATAAGAGATAACACCACTTAATTTGAGATAATAATAATATTTAAATTTCAATACAAATATAATAACTATAAAAAAAGGAAACTATATGAAATAATAATTATTAAAAGCTTTAAAAAGTATGAATTTATTATTATCCAAAATACTATAACTGTAGAATTTATTTTAAATGTTTTTTCACATATAACAAGAGTCATAATCATTTTTTTACATTAATGTCATCAAATAAAATTTAATTTTTGATAGAAAAAACAATACATTATTTATTTTAAAAAATGTTTTCACATTTTAAGCTTTTATTTTTATATTAACATAATTGTTTCTTTTATAAATGTTTCCATACATAGACTTACAGTTTGAGTGAGTTTTCATTAATAAATTTATTTTTTGAAATAAAATATGTGAGTGTGGTATTTTATTAACTTTGTCACTTTGAATTTTTTTATAAGGTCAATAAATGATAATTTTTTTGAAGAATATAGAGGAATAAAGATAAATATATACATGAGATAATAGATAAGTAAGACCTTTTTCTAAATAATATAAAACATTCAGACCACGTTTTATTTGATTCACAATTCTATTATTCTATGAATATTTTATAAACTAGGTAATTTTTTTCTATATGACATAGGGACAATAAATTTTTATTTTTTTACCATTTTTATTAAATAATTCTAACTTTTTTGTTTAAATTTTTTTATTTGGGGGTTTCATTTTTTAATTTTTAACTGTTATGAAATATATTTCATTTTTATTTTATTTTATATCAATATTTCATGCATTTATATTGATAACAAAAATTTATCCTTTAATGTGTATTTATATTTCAAATAAACATCATTTTATTTACTTCCACTATATGTATTAATGTAAAATTAAATGATTGAATTTAAAAATTCATTCAAAAAATGTTATCATTTCATCATATTTTAGTAAAAAAATTATAATATGTAAATAAATAAAGATACATTAATTTTATTAAATAATTTTTTATTGTTTTATTAATAAATAATTAAAGAATATTATTCTTTTTTATTCTAATTATAAGAGTTTAAATAAAAAATTTAACCTAATATAGTTATTCATTTTATTTTAATTTTTAATGGTTCAGTAATACAACTATAATAATATAATTATTATTACAATTAATTAAGGTTTGACATTGACAATAACTAAGGACGGTTTGTATTATTATTTAGTAATCCAAATCATATTTCCCAAAAAATTTACAAATGAAAAAGTTAAAGTGAAAGTTACATGACCTATAATGTGCTTTAACCCACAAAAAATCTATAAAAGAATAAATACAATAAAAATATAGAAAATTTATTATGTAATATCCTTTATATTTTTTCCCACTATCAACAACATTAGATAAAGGGTATACCTTCCATGTTGTCTTAATACATTTAAAAATTATACTCTTCATTACCAAGTTCCCCACTGTCAACATCTTATAATAGAATTAATACAGATCCAAGATCAAAAAATTGATTATATTTGTAATGTATCTGATTTTGTGTGTGTTATTTCTAAATATTATATGGATTATTTTCAAGACCTTGCATTTAGATGGAGTGAGATTACTAGGACCAGAGTTCTCGCAATAAATGTTTGAAATATATTAAATATATTTAAAATCATGCACGTATAGTTCTTTTAAAAAAGTGGAATAACTTATTAATGGGTTCTAGATAATAATTTAAAGTTAATTATTGAGTTTATAATGTGAGGTTTACCCTAGGCACAACATAACATTAGTGGATGTGGGTTGTTTTTGGAAATGTAATCACGGGTGAAGAAATGAATAAAATAAATGAATTAATTTATTTTATTTCAAAGGTTTTACACAGAGAATAATTAATCATATAGAATACTAATATAGAGAAACACAAGGGTTAGATACAAAACCCTATAAACTTTGGAGGATCTTGGTAGAGAGCCTTGAAAGATCCTTACAGGCTAACTATGACGGATTTGCAAATAAAATATTGTTGAACCTGAGATTCAATGGATCATTACAAATAATGATGAAGATCCATCAGTCTTAATAATAAATCAAAACTAATAATGCTATTTCATTTGTTTAATTTGGATTTATTGTTTGTTCATCATTTCTATTATGAACATGAAACAATCAATGAACAAAATGATTCACAGATCATGCGTATTGTAGGATGGGTTTATTTTACAGGGTTTATCGAGAGAATTCATATTTTTGGTTGATTATGGAGAAATTTTATTTTCATTATAATATAAATGAACCAATATAGACTAAATAATCGATCAAGGTTCCTTACTATTGATTCATTTGTTCTTTTCTCCCCCCGTTAAACATTTTTTACGGGTGTTCGTTTGGCATGCGACTTGACTATCCCCAACCATACATTCATTACGAACCTGTTTCTTTTTGTAAATATCTAATATCATAGATCTTAGATCATCACAATATGATATATGGGTAAGGTTAGATATATATAAATTATTATATAAGAGGAAATGCAAAT
Source organism: Viscum album (assembly GCA_963277665.1). Lineage (NCBI taxonomy): Eukaryota > Viridiplantae > Streptophyta > Magnoliopsida > Santalales > Viscaceae > Viscum > Viscum album. Next base: position 27,782,631 of record OY728137.1, on the reverse strand, counting down.
TCATTTTTTACACATTCTTCATCAAATAACAATGAACTGCGATTTATTTCGTTTTTCAAGCTGGTCTGATAGAGAAACATGTTGATTTTATAATGGAATGAATTGATGAGGCTGAATCATTAGTTTCATGTAATGGTGGTCAATGAATTATATGATGGAATATTGGATGAGGTGTATAGATGAATATGTGGGATTTTGGAAAACCCCACAGAACATGGAATGTAAACAAGATCTGCATGCCATGTGGGGTGCCCTGAGTTGTGGATGGGGTTTTTGGCAGGAATTAATTATCCCATGACATGTGTCTCTACCTACACATAATGTTGTTCCTCCCTATAAACTCAGTATGTACTATACGAAGTTCACATGCATAGGGTGGAATACATGTGGTACCTTTATGTCGTGAATTCCCCCACACGACACATCTTGGACCATGCACATGGGCTACCCCACGTACTAGTACATGAGAACATATGCACAAGATGATTCCATGTACTTTCACATGTTTAGAGTACAAGGGGGGGGGGACCCCAGATACAATGAATAATTTCATTACCCACTAAACATTATATTCTCCCCTTATATAAGGATGCGATTTGAATTATATGGGCCATTTATACTAAAAGATCTTGCGGTTAAGGGAAAAGGTGTTTAAACCCTCAACACATGGTGTACTCTAACTTATAATGAGTAGATTCCTTTTTCTCCATATCATGGATAATCTTCAGTAGGTTTTGTTCCCCATATCATTTTTTGGAAGGTAGGTAAAGTATCATTTCATTATACTAGGATTACATATCCCTTCAGTTGAACATCCAAAATAATGTTGTTGGAATCCTCTCGAGAGGCCTTGAGTGGGATGCAATATTCATAATTTTTCACTAGGTGGTGTTCATGGTATTGACATGAACAACACTACATGACCTCTGATCCAATACATAAATGGGGTAATCCAGATGGAGTTTTAGGTATCACCCAATGGCCATGGTAGTGATCCTAATCTGTCTATCATTTTCTCTTCAAACATTCAGCATATATTTATCAAGACATGACTTGATGAGAAGTACCTATCATGTGGACATCATCAATATTATTAGAATCAGGAGTATTTTCACCAAGATGATTGCTTTGTGCAGGGATCCCAAGGATACTATAGTACGATTCTGTCTTACCTCTATACTGAGTGTCTTAGTTGAGTATATTTTCAAACCCTTGTTATATGTACTATAGACATATACCTATGTATGGATGATTGTATTTCCATTGTTATATGCCTTTTCCATTTAGGGTGTCCTACTGTGTATTGTTATAATCACCCCTACACAGTATTTCTCATACCACTCATGTATTTTGTAGATGATGAACCTTTTAGTGGATTCCTTGGTTTTCCAACACAAAATAGTTCCTATTTAGGCCAGACAGACTAAGGTGTGTTCCTACAGCCTTCAGACAGTAGTGTAAGTACATATTCATTTAGGTTGCACATGTGTTAATGAATTTTTTTAGTGGACTTGTATTTGGCCATATATTCCTTTCTTAACATCCTTTCATACCATGGATACAGAATTTATATGTTTGCACGCATGGCTGATCAGTTCTTTTTTACATTACAAATATTTTTATGGGAATAGGGATGTGTGTGTGTGCACAGGTACTTATGAAATGCCTCTCATTATAGCGATATGCATTCATTGAGCTATTAACTAGAATCTGACCTATTATATATGGTATTTTGGAGTCTTAGCATTGGCCTCACAAGGATATGTCCTCACAATATTTTAAGGAATCTATAAAATAATATCCGTATGAAAATTACTAAAAAACATCCTGCCAGAAAGAAATCTAAAAAATGTGTATAATTTTTGTTCCGAACCAAAATAATATTGTGTTTTATTCTCTTATTTAGTGATTTTAAATACAATAGTATATGGATGATATTTTAACCATAAAATAAGTGAGATCTGATGTTTTTTATAGATTTTGGTGAAAAAATGTATAAATACTTGTTTCATTAAAATAATGTAGAGATAGTGAGAGTAGTGTAGATAGTAAAAATAAATGTGTGAGAACAAGTATTTTATTATAGTTTATATCCAAACATTGATATATATAATATTCTCACTCCCAACCTAAGTTCATGGATATTCACTAATGTTATATAATTTTATATGGGGTTCAAAAAAAAGTATACTATTACCCAAGTGTGGTAAAAACCAAGAGTTTTTTATGGGAGAGGACTTGTCCTTTAGAACTTTTAACAAGATCATAAATAACATATGTAACTAATATATTGTCAAGTGGATGAGGTAGTTGGTTGCTTTTAAATTTTATATTATTTGTGTAAGTGGATCATTATGTTGAAAAAAGTAAACATAAAATCAACTTAAACAATGAAAACCATGTAATTCCATGATGAATATTTAGGAATAAAAATGTGATCATATACCCTTTAAGTATATTTAATGATGAAACATGATCATTCAAAAAATATATTTACATATTAGTTAATGAATGAATCTCTTAAACATACCACACTCGAGTATCAAATAATAGGTATTGTGTGTTCCATATCTACATCAACTTGATATCTTTTTTACAGAATAAAAGAAACACCATGAACTATATTCCCCATATAAATCTCCTTAATAATTCATCATAATAATCAATAACAATATTCATGTGTTATTTTTTAATTATCAATAACATGTAAATAATATCATTTCACCATCCAATATTCAATAATTATCATCATGAAATAATATATAGTAAAACTTATTTAAAACATTTATTTAATTGATAAAATCACATGGAATAAATCATTCAAAATTCAAATTTATTTTAATTTTAAATATAAAAATCCAAATTATTCAATTGTAACAATGTCTAATTATTAATGGAAAACAATAAAATATAATCCAATCATAAATAAAAATCTCTGAAACGTAAACTAACCTCCATTATGTGATAATTATCATCACAACATATCTATTATCTACTTATCATTAGGAAAACATAATCAAGATATGGTAATAATATTTAGGATGAGAAAATCATAAAAAATATAGACCCCAAAAAATCCCCTAAATTTTCAGAATATCATAACGTACTTCATCACTTGATGATTTTTCTCAAAAAAATCTTTATCATCACAATAAAAGATCTATCATGGCTTCAAAAACTCTGGTAATGTTGTATACCATTTTTCAAAAAGACACATTCAACACAAAATTTTACCTTTCATAGAATAATATGAATATTCTCCTCATTTTGTTTTCAATGTGACAAATGATAATATATAGGAGTTTTTTTGATCCCACATGTCTGATCATAAAAAAAGTAAACATGAGAAAAATCAAATTCATATAGTATACCATATATTTATTATTTTATATAAATGTGGTACATATATGAATAATACAAAAAAAGTCTATAAAAAACATTTCATTCTGTTACTGATTGTTTAAATTATACCCATAGTGGAAAATATAATATAAAACATATTTATAGTAGAAAAGTACAATAAATAAAATCCATTCATCAAATTTTATAATAATTTAATTGAACAAATGATTCTAAAATTTAATTTTTACTCCAAATAAAATGCGAAATATTTAAAAAGGATTCACTGAGGATATATAATTTTTTTATACTCTACCAAATTTATATATTTAAAAAAGATCACCAATGTGATAGTAAAATGACGTAGTTTAAATATCGAGATTCCAATATGTAATAAATTACAACAATTTTTAATATCTTTAGTAATCTCTAATAACACATAATATATATGATTTAAGAAAACATTCAAAGGAGACCAATCATATGATTTATTCCTAGCATTATAGAACACATAGTATTTGAGACATTAAAATAATTTCCCCTTGAATTACAATATTAGTTATTTTTTCTATAACGAGTATAATATTAAAACATAAATTTAAAAATAATATTAAATTCGAATAAGTATTGATAAATAACGTGAGGGATTAAGTAAATATAAAAAAAATAAATATTATGACAAGAAAGAAGTCAATATTATCCCCGATATAATAATTAGAAACACAAATAACATCAATATGAATTTTTCTCCCACTTTTTTCAGAATAAAAAAATTGCATAAAATACATAGTTATAGTGAGCCCTAATTTATATACATTAAAATTACAGAAAATTTGTATAATACATAATATATTATACAAACATATGCCTAAATACCATACTAGTCTGGTTCCTTTTCAAACATGTAAACATAAACACTAATACATAACTGAGCAACATTATCACCCATAAGGTTCTTTCTTTAATAGAACCATTTATAGACGTACCAAAATAATACATATCTTTATAACCTTGGGAAGGAAACATAAAAATAGAGTGAGTTTAAATGCTCATTAAGGTCAAACGAGGGAGATATGTAAGCATAATCATGTGCATAAGGGTATGAGAACATGATCATTAATATGAAATTTCATTACCTAAATATAATATAAATTAATCATGGAATAGGTCTTTATAGTCCATACGACATGAAATATAAGAAAATAAAGAAAAAATGATATGAGAGAATAAAATAAGATTAAAAAATTGAATTTTGGCAGACACAAAATCATAAATAATGATTTCTATAGAATTCAAGGAATTGAAATAGAGACTATATTTTTGGATAAAGTCCATTACAGAACTGTTTTCACACTGCGTTCAATCCCTGTACTACTGAAATGAGTTCACTCCTTCATATACAATTGGAATACTAAACCATGTTTATTTCACGTTCCAAACATGTAATATTAAAATGATATTATTTCCCATTGAATATATATATATCCTGGGATATAAATCCTTTAACAATTCAATTGAGGGAAATTAAGGTTCGACCAATCTCATAGTTAAATCCATTATCCATCTTCCACAAGATCATTAACTACCATATCATAACCCATGAAATTAAATGGGCATTATAATCATATATTATTTTAATAAATTTTGCAATGATATAGGTTTTAATAACATTTATTCATAAACTAAACTTATGAAAAGTAGTGGGTCTCAAAAGCATATAACCCTTGAATGAAAAATGGGTCTCATAACTATCATGCAATCAAAAAATAATCCACTCAGAGAAATAATATAAATGAAAAATTTAATAATTTACTAATAAATTAACTAGTAAAACCAGTGGATGTTATCTTATATGGGAAATAATTTTGAAATATTTTTTAAAAAAATTTCTTGAGGAGAATATAATTTCTGTATTGAGATAATATTTTTTAAAATAATAAATCTTGAGAAACATTTTTCTATGAAAATATCAATGATATATTTTAATGTAAGCATTAAAAGGCATATTATATTTTTTAAAATTATTTTTTCTTTAAAAATGGGCATCAAAAGTCTTTTGAAAACATTTTTGGAAACATGATTTTGGAATACAATGGATTTGTGACTGACGAAAGAGACAATCAGATTTTAAATAAAAATATTATATTAAGTACCAAACATTGGGAAAATGGTACTAGTACATTATTATGTCATTAATAAAAAGAGGAGAAGAAAAATGATGAGTGTTTTATAGATATTGGTTAAAATATATAATTAATGGATGCATAAACATTAACAATCTTCAAAAAACGATGAGATTTTTATGATAAAAGCTTCTAATATGGTAAAATGGGATCATTGTATCTATCTAAGAAAAGGAAATAATTTTAAGGATAAAATATAATCAAAGGATGTAAATACATGATATAACATTAAAAATAGATGTATATACATTTAGAAAATGAATTTAGGTGCATAATAAAACATGAGTCCTAAATAAGGAATAGTGAGACAACACTATTTTATCGATTTATAACATTTGAAACATAAACCCAAAAAAAAGATAATAAAATGGATACGTAAATACCTATAAATAAAAATATAATATAATCATGGGAATTACAACATGACACAAAATAAAAGAGTGGTGAACATGGTATGTATCTCATAGAAATAAAATGTGTTATAAAATCCCCTTAACATGGGTCTTCACTATTGTCGTACTCATTAAAAATAACTATATAACAAATATAAATTTATTATAATTTTTTAGAGCACCATGTTATTATATACAATTATATATATGGTTTTATCCTGAAATTATATTTCTCTCTTTTTAACAATCATATGTTAAGGTCTCAATTCGTGTAACATTTTCTTTTTCCATCGCATGGGTCTTAATTTGTAACATCTTCAGTACTAATACTTATATCATGATTCAAAAATGTAAATAATGATATGAATATAATTTATATTTAGAATATGTATATTATAAATATATATATAATTCATAATTAGAAATGGAATAAACATTTCAGGGAGAAGGAAACATGTACGTATGCTTGAATGTTGTTTATATTTTTATTATCAAATAGAATGAAAGAAATAAAATGAAATATATATATATATATATGAATATAATAAGATTAAATTAGCATTAAAATGTTATATATATATATATATTGTAACACCCCAGGTAAATAAAAAATATGACATTTTCATATTTATCCATTTTTATTTATAAAATATTAATATGACTTTAAAGGGGACGCTATGCTCGATGGCGTACCCAACACGCAACAACGAGTTTCTTGGGAATCTTACGTTGCACTCTAATAATAAAATAATATTATTTTAAATGGTAGTTAACATGTATCCATTGTATTGGATGGAATGGATAGAAATAACTAAAATATGATTATATATGTTTTTAAATGTTTTTACATTTATCTAATAAAAGATAAAGGCTTAAAATACGGAAAGAATTCAATTTTAGGCGTATGTGCCCTAGTTTTCACTAAAGGTTAACTTATCGCCTTTTGATGGAAAACCGTCATTAAATATAGTTTTGTTCACTCTTATACATCCTTTTGGACCAAATAAAACTCTTCCTAAGAATTGGGACATCAAAATTTACTTTGTGTAAATTTTTGGTATCTTTCTGATAAAGTTCATTTTTTAATGAATAGTGTAAAATGTTGTATTTTAATTCAAAACCTCTTTTTAATATAATTTATTTATATGATTAGATTATCTTTTGAATTGGTTTTAAAGTGAAATTAGAATATATTTTTACCATTAAATACAATAGTGGTCGTTGGAATTAATTTCACTTTGAAATCGGACTTAAACTAATGTCAATCTTTTGATACTTATTGTTTCATAAAAACACGCTATTTGCTCTGACAGAGGGAATTAATTATTAAATTAATTAATTTGACTTATATGTTTTTAATTTTGTAAAATAGACTTCATTTTTGAATTCAGAATATCAAATATAGGTTAGGGTGAATTTTTGGAATTTTTCTGAAAAACTTCAATTTTTGATGAATAGTGAAACCACTAAGTGGTACTTATAAAAACGGATTTTATCGTTTAAATGAAAGTTTTCCATCTTTTTGTTTTTAATTTCAAAAATCCGACATAAATGGTTGTCATTAAGAAGTAAAATGTGGTTCAATGGGATAAAAATAATTTTTTCGGTGAATAGTAACTTATTAAGTTTTAATCACGATTAGAGGTAATTAGTGTAGTTTATGGTAAGAATAATGTTTTAATAAAATGAAATGAACATGACACATGTCCTAACCTCATTATATGTGTCATGGAAGACCAATAAAACCCATGTGTCAACTTGGAGACCCCATGAAGCCACTTTGGTTGGAAAATGACATTAATATCTTTTTATTTAAAGTTAAAGTAAAAATGAGACAAACATGAAATGTTTTAGTAAAACAATATTTACATGGGGTTATACAAATAAGATTTTTGACTATAAATATTCATTGGAAAGATAAAAAGATTTCATACATCATAGTAGTTTTTTTATAATTTTTAGACATTAAATAAATTAAATTATTTATGACATCATGATGATGTAGCGATAACCTCATTATTTAACGATTTAAATAAAATGGAAAGATAATGTAATATCTAAGACCTAAACATGTCCAAAACCTATTGGATGAGTGGATTTAGACCCCTTATCAACTTATACTCGAAACACATCAATGTGGGACCTCTTAAATCCGAATACCATTTTAAAATAAAGTTACTTTTCTTTACCTTCCAAGAGTGTCACTCCTCTCCTCTTATAAAAGGCCCCCACCTCTACCTCCTTAACCACACTCACAAAGCCTTTGGCTCGTCCAACCTATCCGCATTATGTCTCTCCACTTCCCTCTATTACTCCTTGAAGCCTAACTTTGGGCAGAAGTCTTCCCAAGGAAGCCTTTGAGCTCAAACCAAAGGAAGTTACCCGGTTTTAAGGTAATGTCTTCACTTGAGTCCTTTTGTTTTATTTTGCTTCTCCAACCCCCTAAAATCTTTTTATTCATTTCATTTGTAACAACTCCAGTATCATAAATATACTAGGATGTTTTTATAAGAAGGATTCGATCTACACTTTCACACACCTACATCTTATGGTTAAATAACATACTGTTTCCGTGGATGGCGAATTTCGGCCTCCCGAAACGATGATTGTTCAACATTCTTTTAACACCTTAAAAGGTATCCATTAAGATGAAAATATATTTATATATGATATATAATATGTTTTTGTTTTCCTTAAGCCTCTGTATTTTTTATTTTTGGAATACCTTTATGGTTTCCATTATGGGTAAATGTGATATCTTCATTTAAGAAAGTGCGGACTACCTCCCCCTCAAAATGATGTGATTCATTAATGCCATATGTGGGATGTATAAAGGATGGATTTAATGATATTATATATGATACCATACTAGAATTAAAATCATATTATGTATCATTATGTTTTAATTCCATTAAATATGAAATGGAAATGGAAGTAGCGTTTAATGCGTACGTACAGCTTACCGTCTCCATGAACGGTACATTTTATTTCTTATCTCAAAATGTTATGTAATATTATAAGTACATATATATAATCGATATATATGTAATAAATTAAATCTAAATTATGAATATCATTCTGGAATTATAACATATATATATCTCTCATTTTTTTTAATCCCATTAATATGACAAAAAATGAAAGTAGCGTTCATGCGTACGTACGACCTACCGTCTCCATGAACGGTGCTTTTAATTTTTATCTCCAAAAGATATAGAATAGTATAAAATGAATATATACTGTATATATATGATATTTAAAACATAAATAATATTCTGGATATGATGTAACTATAACTACATGGAAAATTATTTTCCAACAAGTTCAATTTTTGACTCATGTACCAAACATCGGCAAAAACGTCTGATATGAACTAACATTATTAAACAATTATTATAACATTATAATATGTGATATGAAACGAATAATAATCTCTAAAGTAGGTAAATAGGAAATTATTAATTGACCAAGGTTTATTATTCAGGAATATAAAGAAACAAACAAGACAAGTTGTACTTGATTTAAGGGATCTTACTCCTCTCTTTCTTTTTAAGTACACTCTTTTATGTCATTCCTTTTAAGCTAATATTTCTTTTGATTGGGATATTATTTTATATTACTCTTACTGTAATTTTTATGTACATATTATGAGGGACCCTATTCTCTCTCATCAATCCATTTTGGAAGTTTTGAGTGGCGCCGTTAGGCTGCCGAATTATCGTAAGAGATCTAACCTCTCTCTTTCTTTTTAAGTACTCTCCATTATGTCACTTCTTTTAAGCTCCGCTTTGTTATGTTGGGGGATGTTATTTTATATTCCTCTTTCTTTAAACTTTATGTTTATGTGATGAGAGACCCTATTTCCTCTCATCAATCCATTTTGGATGTTTTAAGTGGCGCCGTTAGGCTGCCGAGTTTTCATAATAGATTTTTCATCTCACTTTTATTCCCGTGAGATTTATGCTACATTTGCCACAATATCCATTGAGTGTTTTATGTACTTCCCATTATTACACTCATTTTTTTAATATAATTCCATTTATGGGTATTTACATATTCATTGTATGACACTTCTTCAATGTGGTGTACTTTTCAAAAGTTACCCAAGTCGGTAAGCGAACCTTTCACCCTCCTCTTTTTAAAAGACTTCGTTTGTTATGTCTTTTAATTCACATTATATTATGTTGGGATATATTCTTCTATATCCTGATTTATTTAAATTTTATGTCCAAGTGATGAGATTCCCTTTTTATCTCTCATTAACTCATTTTCTGATTTTTTGAAGTGACGCCGTTAGGCTGTCGAATTTTACCAAGGGAACTTTTTAACCCAATTTCGATTTCTTTGGGTTCAACATGTAGTTATTGAATATGTCATCCTTTTAATATGTCTGAATGACCTTTTATTGTCTTACAATTAATATCCAATTATATTGGGTGTATTTATATTTGTCACACATAATTTTGAGATTGATTTATCCTTAATTTAAGGATACCTTCTTTATAAGGGATTTCATCACATTTTACATATCTATTGAGACTTCATTGTTGTTATGCACCAAATCACTCTTATATGGTGTATATACTGTCCTTTGGAATATTATATCATGAATACATTTATTCTCATGATATTATAATGTTCTGATTAAATGTAATTCCTCAATTATTGTATTCAAGTGTCTCTAATTTTGGTAAAAACCCTTTAACCAAAATATCGCTTTAAATGTTGTAATGATTTGTTCTTATTAATATCGATGTTTTCAAAATGGTTTTAAGGATTTATTTATATGGATATTAATGGTTTAAAATATAAAAATCTTCAAGGTGGTATGGGACACTTTGATTCAAAAATCTCTTTATTAAATGTTTTAAATGGTTTTGAAAGTGGTTTTTTAATGGATTCATTATTTCAATATCCTAAAATATTATATTGTGATTGAAATGTGGAAATGATATATTTCATTTATGCATGTTTTATGTGATACATTTATGTTATGGTTCTTGGCCATTGTTATGAAAATGGGTGGTTCCGTGATAAACTAAGGGTGGGTGAGCCTGATATTGCTCTCCAATGCACTGGGTAACGCGAAGGAGTGAAATGTTAAGGTTTCTCCGAAGAGATTAAGAGAATATAATGTGATGGGTATTCCAAACGTAACCAAGAGGGTTACTCCCTATGTAAGAATGTTATGAATGAATCAAGTTACCTTTATGTCTTATGGTTTCTATGATTTATTCATGGTTTGATGAGGTATGATAAGTGCCTATGTTTTAGGGGTAAAGTATGATTTCATTTTTATGTATATATGAACTCATGTTTCCTTTCCATATTTTTATAACCCTTACTGAGCTTTTTATGCTCATCCCAAGTTTTTGAAATGTTTTTCACATGTCAAAGGAAAGGTAAATGATGTGATGATAGTGTTAAGGATGTGTCAAGAAAGAATCTATGTTTTATTTTAAATATGTTTCTGTTGATGGGAAAAATGATTACTATCTTTTATGTAACCACTTTGTTTAAATGTGGAATGTAATGCAAGTTTTATGATCTAATTCTCTAAAACTCTAAACCTGAAAATATCCTCAATGTGTAATCTTGTAATAACTCGAGATTAAGAAATGTTTAAGGCTGGGGCCTTATAGTTGGTATCAGAGGTCGGTTTAGATAACATTAGAGGTTATGGTATTCTTTAAGCACAAGTGACATTACCATAATGGTTAGGATTTAAAAAAGAGTCCTAGTTTTAGATAAAGTGAATGAGTAAGTATATCTTAGTGTTTACCTTCCTCATTAGTACATGATGGTTTTGTTGATATACTCACACTGACATTTCTGTTTTTAGTGAATGGATGGATCTAGCAGGCACCAAAGTGACAATAGGTTTGAAGGAAACTATGGTAGTTCTATGATTAAGAGACTAGATAAAATTGAGGATTCAATGAGGAAACTCGTGGTTGTTCTAAACCAACTATCAAGGAGTCATGATCAACCACTTGAACCTTGGTATGATCTTTAATGCATCATGTACGAGATGACCAATCGGTGTGGAAGTTTAGGTAGTAATTATAAAGGTATCCATTAGAGTTTATATGATCCTTACTTTTGAGGTAATTATGGGTTACTATATGTTATTCTAGAAAAAGAAAGGCATGAGATAAAATTGAGGTTAAATTATGTTATGGTTATTTTTGATTATGTTATCTCTTTTTGGGGAATGATTTGAGAATTATATAGTTTTGGAAAAAGGACAACATGCAGACCGTGTGACTACCAGTCACGTCGGACAAAGCTGTGGGAATCGAACCCACAACCAAAGTGCGACTGGTATTTATCGCCTACCACTGGACTACGTGAAGTCCCTGGTTAGTTTGACTGATTCTTTTTAGTTATATGATTTTATGAATTAAGAGTAAGTTTGTAACAGCCCAAGATTTTATGAAAAATATTCTTTTTAATTTCACTAATGTATTCTATTGTACGCTACACCAAAAGGAGCATTCAAAACACGCATCCTTGACTTGCCTTGCATTACACGCAATCGCAACCTTCCTCGATAGCGTGTGTAGTACGCAATACTGAGTTTCACTAAACAACGATATGCTATTAAAATATTATTAAAACTAGCCATTATGAATAGTAATAACCACTTTTTGAAATTTTGTAAATATTATTTTTCAAAATGGACTTCATTTTTGGATTGGGAATATTGAAATTAGCTTAGGGTGAAATTTTCGTAATTTTCGGATAACTTTCATATTTTGATGAATAGTGAAAATTACTAAATTTTAGTTAAAAACAAATTTTTCAATCGAAATAATTAATAGTGATAAATTATTAATTTTAGTGGTTTTAAAGTATATTTAGAATATATTTTTACAATTTAATACAATGTCGGTCATTGGATGTGATCTCACATTTAAACCAGACATAAACAAGTGTCAATCTTTTGATAGATATTGTTTCTTAAAAACACGCTATTTGTTTTAACAGCGGGATTTAATTATAAAATTAATTAATGAAACTTCTATGTTATGAATTTGGTAAAATAGACTTCATTTTTGAATTCGGAATATTAAATATAGTTTAGGATGAAATTTTGGCATTGTTCTGAAAAACTTCAATTTTTGATGAATAGTGAAACTACTAAGTGGTAGTTAAAAAAACAGAATTTTTCATAAAACTTAATTTTACTGCTTCTGTGAATGGAATTTCCAAAATCTGAGAGACACGGTTGATGTCAGTAAGTAAAATGTGGTTCAATGAGATGAAAATAATTTTTGGTGAATAGTAACTTTTTACTTTTATTTACCACAGTTAAAAGTAAATAGGGTAATTAAGGGTAAAAATGATATTATTATTACCCTAACACATGTTCTAATTCTATTGGACAAGTGTAATTCGACCAAAAACAATATTAGGAATAAAATATGACCACTTAGGCCCACTTGGATTAGATTAGGACATTCCTTATTAATTTATTTAAAGAAGGGTTAATATAGTTAAAATCTAAGTTTAATAAGTAAAACATTTTTAATATGGGGCTATACATAAGATAAATTCGACTATAAATATTCATTAGAACGATAAAAAGATTTCCTACATAATTGTATTTTATTTGTAATTTTTAGACATCAAATAATATAATTTATTTATGTCACAAAGATGATGCAATAATTATCTTATTAATGAAATATTGACATAATTGATGTTATAAACACCAAAATAAATGTAATTTGAGACTTTCTATGAATTCCACTAAGTTTCAAGGTTACTATGATATATTAGTGTTGATTTAATAAACTTTTTTCGAACATATAATTCTGTTATGACTTTCATAAAAATCATATATCAAATAGTGTCAAAATTGACACAAAGTAGTTTTTAAATCGAATATTATATTATTAATTGTTATTTTATTCCTAAAAATCTAGGGTTCAGCCAAATGACTTAGATAAAGATATATATATTAATAATAAACAATTTGGGGTTCGTTTGGCATGTTATAGTAAGTGTATTAACCATATAGTGTAAGAAAACAAAAAGACACGGTAAAAGTTAAATTATTTAACTTAGAGTTAAATCTTATTGATAAGGTTAAAATAATAAACTAAACATGTCTAAATCCTATTGGTTGATAGTATTTCGACCCATACCCACATTAGCTTCGAAATAAGACCCTTTGGAACCATTATAAACCGATTTTGACTTTAATATAAAACAATATTTTGAGATATTCCTAAAGTGCCCCTCTCCTCCCTTATAAAAGGGCACCTCCTCCCCCTCCTAACACCAATTTGAGCACTCAAGCTCGGCCAAACCCTGAAAAAATCCCTTCTCCACTTCTCTAGTATCATCCTAGATGTCCTGGTCTTCTTAAAAGACCATCCTTAGTTCTTTATGTGGAGGCTAAGAAAAGGCGCGTCAAAAAGAGGTAATATCCATTACCGATCTTTTTCAATTTCATTCTTCTTCAACTACTTATTCTTTAGTTGTTTCATGATAAAGTAATAACATCAGTATTTCTTATATACTGATATGTTATTATAAATATGAAACAACTCTAATTAACCTTCTATCCATCCTACGGAAAAAGGAAATCACCGCGCGTGCGTACGTACGGAATACCGTCTCCACGCCGTGGTGTAATCTATTTTCCGCCACCACCTTAATTGGATGGGTATAAAGGTGTAATTAGTAACTATATATGATTATTATAAAGTGATATTGATTCTGAAATAGTATACATACACTTCAACACAATTCTACGACCATGGGAACGATATCATCGCTCGTGCGTACGTACGGACTACCGTCTCCACGACGCGATGAGATTCATTCTCAATGATTAACCATTCATGAATGATTATAAAGTATATATAATAAGTACTAATGAAATATATGACCTGATAATGATACTTGAATTATTTATATTTATATGTATGTCGTCGACTTAATTCCATTCAATTCAATAAGGAAACAAAAACAGCGTTCATGCGTACGTACGGACTACCGTCTCCATGAACGGTGTATTTCTTTCCATTTAATGATTTATTATTTATGTATATTCTGAATATATATTATATATAAATCATGTTTTATATTCTGGAATTAAGTAATTATGATCTAACCAATCATATGAATAATTACAAGTTAAAACACGAACGAAAAATGAGACGATTTTACCCAAAACGCTACTTTAACATGAATTTACAAAAGAACGGGTAATATAAAGTCATAAGTGGACCATATATGATATAATAACAATGAATATGATTCTGGAATAAGTCAATAGCATTATTTAAATCATTATACAGGAGGTTCGGACACTTACAAAGCAAGTCGAACCTAAGGTAAGGGAAATATCACAGTCTCATTTTTATCCGAGATTGTTTATACTTTAGTATTTACTGGGGTGTATTTTATCATCTACATCCATGTTTTCTCAATATCTATTATTATTTCCATTCACCTACAATTGTTTATATCCTATTTTACCCATCGGTGAGTTTTTAGTAAAAGATATGAAAGGAATCTTTTGTCGTTTTTCGTACGAGGTTCTTTTTTGACTTTTCTGACAAAAGTATGAGAAGAATGTTTTTTTAACTTATACAGCATTAATGGATTTTTAAAACATTATTTCCAAGAAGCCTCCTTTACAAGTTTTCATGTTTATTTTTAATCAACTTCTTTTAGTTTGTAATTGTATGACATGTTAAGAAAGGAAAAGTTTTTTTTGAAGTTGAAAGGATATTTTCCTCAAGAATGGAGTTCAAGTGTTTTATCAAAATTATTTTCCATCTAAGATAACATAGGGTTCTGTTTCTATCCCTATTATTACATTGATTTGGTTATGTTTTGATGGAATTATTTTTATGAATTCCTTTATCTTATATGAATTGTTTTATGATGTCATGATGTTTAAGAATCCCATTTTTATTACATGGGTTATGAAATGATGTATGGTTTATGATTTTGTGGCAGACATAGGAATGGTATCATTATGAGATGGGTGGCACCTATATCTCCCTCTAATGCATTGGGTAAAAATTTTATATCTCATGAGATAGACATGGCTGAAATGGTAGGTTATACCGGTTCAGTGAAACAGGACTGAAACGAGGGTTACTCGATTCAGAAAGGGACTTTGTCCACTAAGATAGTCTTTGCAATGAGTCTTGACTAACAAGAAATGGTTATCTATGATTATGTGTGTATGCCACAAAGTTTCATGTTTTAAGTTATGATTATTGGGATTTCATTTCACTACTAAGATTTATCCCATGTTATGAAATTATGCTCTCTTTTGCAGGTTAAGATTTCTAAAAGTTATGTTCTTATGAATATGATGTGATTGATTTTTCTGTTGATTACCCTTACTGAGAATTTGAGCTCACCCTTTTATGTTTTCTTTTCCCCATGATATAAAGAAAGGTTTTAGGTTAAAAAAAAGGGAAGATATTTATGGGAGATATTGAAGATCTTTCACCACGATTAGAAGATTACGTTCCGAGTTTCCAAAGACACTAAACTATTACGATCCTTGTGTGTGTGTTTTTTTATGTACTAAGTTTTCCACAAATGTAATGTAATGTCCATGTAAGTTATGATTCGGGTCACTACAGTTGGTATCAGAGGAATGGTTTAGTCAACCTTTGGAAACTAGGATGCAAGAAGTTTAGTGAGATCCCTAGAGATATTTATAAGGTATGTCTATGGATATCCCTAAGGATAAGTATACGTATAGGATACAGTCCTAGAACTATGGTAACGATCAGATAATTTGACCTAAGATGTTAGATATTGAGGATACTCCACCATTATTATGTTGTTTTCCCTAGCATTATTTTTTCCTCTCACACTATTCTTTTTTTTGGGTTATAGAAAATGGCTGGAAACAAGATGATTCACGATAATGGAGGATATGATGGACAATGGAATGATATTATTCATAATGAAATGGGATTTGGAAGTCCAAACATCATTATTATGCCGAATCAGCAATCTCATAATATGATCAATAAAGTAAAATTTTGTAAGTTTCCTGACTCGGCTATTAAGAGAAAGATGGAGTTTCATGATGATCATAGAGGAAAGAAAGTTCAATTTCCCCTATGTAAATCATGTGGGAAGAGGCATCAAGGAGAATGTTTCAAAGGAACTAGAAGATTCTTTGGGTGTGGAAAAGAAGGAAACAAAGAAAGTAAGTGCAAATGAAAAGGTTCAGTTAACACCATGGATGAGGATAATGGTATTGCTACGACATAAAAAATGGTTAAATGTTTCAAATGTGGAATGTACGGGCATTATGCAAACCAATGACCTAAGGGAAAGTCTCATGTAGATAATCAGTATGGTCGTATGGGAAGTATTTATGTTGATGATGATGAAGAGACTACAATGATATGTGAGATGAAGGAATTGTTGAAGCTCGGTCAATGGTTTAAAAATGTAGTGGAATGATTACATGTTTATCATGTGTAATGTTGTATAAGAAATCTCATGGTACTATGGAATAAAGAGACATCTAAGGATTGTTACACTGTTGTCTTTCCTTCAGTTATGAATGTACCACTATCCATGAAAGGTTATTCAGATATTTTTGGAATTTAGATGATATGCGCATAATGAAGGAATAATAAGATAATGAGGTGTTTGATTGTATTCATGAGCTTATGACTGATATAAGGAGAAGGTTATATCATGGTTTGAGTATATAGAATTTTTGGATTTTGGTATGTGGAAAGAGTTAACTTTTAACTGCATTCATGTTTTCACTAAGGTTCAATGGGTATTCAAGAGAATACATGATAAAGGCCTTTGAATGTTTGGAATGTGACCAACAAGACATATCTTATGATATATGGGGATTAACGATAGTATTAAATATCTGGTAATCGTTTTCACTATATTATGAGAGTGGACGGTAATATTATGGATAAGCCTAAAGATTAGAATGGATTATGTTGGACATAAGTTAGTATTGTTTAAGGATAGAAGTTTTTTCGATATTATTGATGGGATGTTATAGTTTTAGAAAAAGGACAACCTGCAGGACGGGCGACAGCCCATCGCGTCGGACAAGGCTGTGGGAATCGAACCCACAACCGAAGTGCGACTTGCCTTTATCGCCTACCACTGGCCTACAAGAAGTCCCTATTTAGTAGAAACTGGTTTTATTATATTAAGCAGTATGATATATGAAGTATAAGTCCATTTTAGGCACCATATATGATTAATCTCAATATAGAATGACTTATGTATATTTAATAACTTTTTCTAACCTTTTGATGGAATGACCCATCATTATATCACATGATCTGCTAACACTTCACGAATAACAAATTCAACTTCATTTATTTAAGAGATGAAGTGGAAATTGTTCAAGGCACGAACAACAGTGAGATTGTACCAAAATAAAAAGTAAGTATTTATTCTAATTCAAATTCTTCAACATTAGGGAAATGATCTTGAAAACCAAAAATGTTGTCCTAGTGCTCTTTTATCTGATTAATCAGATAGTACCTTAGATCGTCACAAATTTATGGATTTGTGATTGTTGTCTTTTCCATAGCCATGTTCTCTACCACTCTCCATCAGAACATGATGGTTAGATTTTTCTTCCATATCCATATTTTCACCTATGTGGAAACCGAGTGATTAGTTTATTTGGGTAACCGTTACATTTCATACTTTTTTTTAAAGATTTATTTTGGTATTCCTTTTTACGATGTGGGTTTATATTAAATAAACTTTCGAATAGTAAACCATTTATAACCCCGACGAATTTCGAGGGAGAAATTCATTTTAAGGGGGGTAGAATGTAACAGCCCAAGATTTTATGAAAAATATTCTTTTTAATTTCACTAATGTATTGTGTTGTACGCTACACCAAATGGAGCTTGCAAAACACGCATCCTTGACTTGCCTTGCAATACACGCAATCACAACCTTCCTCGATAGCGTGTGTAGTACGCAATACTGAGTTTCACTAAACAACGATATGCTATTAAAATATTATTAAAACTAGCCGTTATGAATAGTAATAACCACTTTTTGAAATTTTGTAAATATTATTTTTCAAAATGGACTTCATTTTTGGATTCGGAATACCGAAATTAGCTTAGGGTAAAAATTTGGTAATTTTCGGATAACTTTCATATTTTGATTAATAGTGAAAATTACTAAATTTTAGTTAAAAACAACTTTTTCAATCGAAATAATTAATAGTGATAAATTATTAATTTTAGTGTTTTTAAAGTATATTTAAAATATATTTTTACAATTTAATACAATGTTGGTCATTGGATGTAATCTCACATTTAAACCAGACATAAACATGTGTCAATCTTTTGATAGATATTGTTTCTTAAAAACACGCTATTTGTTTTAACAGCGGGATTTAATTATAAAATAAATTAATGAAACTTCTATGTTATGAATTTGGTAAAATAAATTTCATTTTTGAATTCGGAATATGAAATATTGTTTAGGATGAAATTTTGGCATTGTTCTGAAAAACATCAATTTTTGATGAATAGTGAAACTACTAAGTGGTAGTTAAAAAAACTGAATTTTTCATAAAACATAATTTTACCGCTTCTGTGAATGGAATTTCAGAAATCCTAGAGACACGGTTGATGTCAGTAAGTAAAATATGGTTCAATGAGATGAAAATAATTTTTGGTGAATAGTAACTTTTTACTTTTATTTACCACGGTTAAAAGTAAATAGGGTAATTAAGGGTAAAAATGATATTATTATTACCCTAACACATGTTCTAATTCTATTGGACAAGTGTAATTCGACCAAAAAAAATCATAGGAATAACATATGACCACTTAGGCCCACTTGGATTAGATTAGGACATTTATTATTAATTTATTTAAAGAAGGGTTAAAATAGTTAAAATCTATGTTTAATAAGTAAAACATTTTTAATATGGGGTTATACATAAGATAAATTCGACTATAAATATTAATTAGAAAGATAAAAAGATTTCCTACATAATTTTATTTTATTTGTAATTTTTAGACATCAAATAATTTAATTTATTTATGTCACAAAGATGATGCAGTAATTATCTTATTAATGAAATATTGACATAATTGATGTTATAAACACCAAAATAAATGTAATTTGAGACTTTTTATAAATTAAACTAATTTTATAGGTTATTATGATATATTATTGTTGATTTAATCAACCTTTTTCGAACATATAATTCTGTTATGACTTTCACAAAAATCATATATCAAATAGTGTCAAAATTGACACAAAATAGTTTTTAAATCAAATATTATATTATTAATTGTTATTTTATTCCTAAAAATCTAGGGTTCGGCCAAATGACTTAGATAAGGATATATATATTAATAATAAACAATTTGGGGTTCTTTTGGCATGTTATAGTATGTTTATTAACCATATAGTGTAAGAAAACAAAAAGACACGGTAAAAGTTAAATTATTTAACTTAGAGTTAAATCTAATTGATAAGGTTAAAATAATAACCTAAACTTGTCTAAATCCTATTGGTTGATAGTATTTTGACCCATCCCCACTTTAGCTTCAAAATAAGACCCTTTGGAACCATTATAAACCGATTTTGACTTTAATATAAAATAATATTTTGAGATATTCCTAAAGTGCCCCTCTCCTCCCTTATAAAAGGGCACCTCCTCCCCCTCCTCCTCACACCAATTTGAGCACTAAAGCTCGGACAACCCATGAACAAATTCCTTCTCCACTTCACTAGTATCATCCTAGAGGTCCTGTTCTTCTTCAAAGTCCATCCTTAGTTTTTTAAGTGGAGGCTAAGAAAAGGCGCGTCAAAAAGAGGTAATATCCATTACCGATCTTTTTCAAATTTTTTCTTCTTAAACTTCTTCTTATTTAGTTGTTTCAAGATAAAGTAATAACATCAGTATTTATTATATACTGATATGTTATTATAAATATGAAACAACTCTAATTAACCTTCTATCCATCCTACGGAAAAAGGAAATCACCGCGCGTACGTACGTACGGAATACCGTCTCCACGCCGTGGTGTAATCTATTTTCCGCCACCACCTTAATTGGATGGGTATAAAGGTGTAATTAGTAACTATATATGATTATTATAAAGTGATATTGATACTGAAATAGTATACATACACTTCAACACAATTATACGACCATGGGAACGATATCATCGCTCGTGCGTAAGTACGGACTACCGTCTCTACGACGCGATAAGATTCATTCTCAATGATTAACCATTCATGAATGATTATAAAGTATATATAATAAGTACTAATGAAATATATGACATGATAATGATATTGGAATTATTTATATTTATATGTATTTCATCTACTTAATTCCATTCAATTCAATAAGGAAACGAAAACAGCGTTCATGCGTACGTACGGACTACCGTCTCCATGAACGGTGAATTTCTTTCCATTTACTGATTTATTATATATGTATATTCTGAATATATATTATATATAAATCATGTTTTATATTCTGGAATTAAGTAATTATTATCTAACCAATCATATGAATAATTACAAGTTAAAACACGAACGACAAATGAGACGATTTTACCCAAAACGCTACTTTAACATGAATTTACAAAAGAACGGGTAATATAAAGTCATAAGTGGACCATATATGATATAATAACAATGAATATGATTCTGGAATAAGTCAATAACATTATTTAAATCATTATACAGGAGGTTCGGACACTTACAAAGCAAGTCGAACCTAAGGTAAGGGAAATATCACAGTCTCATTTTTATCTGAGATTGTTTATACATTAGTATTTACTGGGGTGTATTTTATCATCCACATCCATGTTTTCTCAATATGTAATATTATTTCTATTCACCTACAATTTTTTATATCCTATTTTACCTATCAGTGAGTTTTTACTAAAAGATCTGAAAGGAATATTTTGTCGTTTTTCGTACGAGGTACTTTTTTGACTTTTCTGACAAAAATACGAGAAGAATGTTTTTTTAACTTATACGGCATTAATGGATTTTTAAAACATTATTTCCAAGAAGCTTCCTTTACAAGTTTTCAAGTTTATTTTTAATCAACTTTCTTTTAGTTTGTAATTGTATGACATGTTAAGAAAGGAAACATGTTTTTGAAGTTAAAAGGATATTTTCCTCAAGAATGGAGTTCAAGTGTTTTATCAAAATTATTTTCCATCTAAGATAACATAGGGTTCTATTTCTATCCCTATTATTACATTGATTTGGTTATGTTGTGATGGAATTATTTTTATGAATTCCTTTATCTTATATGAATTGTTTTATGATGTCATGATGTTTAAGAATCCCATTTTTATTACATGGGTTATGAAATGATGTATGGTTTATGATTTTGTGGCACACATAAGAATGGTATAATTATGAGATGGGTGGGACCTATATCTCCATCCAATTAATTGGGTAAAGATTTTATATCTCATGAGATATACATGGCTGAAATGGTAGGTTATACCGGTTCAGTGAAACAGGACTGAAATGAGGGTTACTCGATTCAGAAAGGGACTTTATCCACTAACATAGTCCTGGCAATGAGTCTTGACTAACAAGAAATTATTCTCTATGATTATGTGTGTATGCCACAAAGTTTCATGTTTTAAGTTATGATTATTGGGATTTCATTTCACTACTATGATTTATCCCATGTTATGAAATTATGCTCTCTTTTGCAGGTTAAGATTTCTAAAAGTTATGTTCTTATGAATATGATGTGATTGATTTTTCTTTTTTTTACCCTTACTGAGCATTTGAGCTCACCCTTTTATGTTTTCTTTTCCCCAGGATATAAAGAAAGTTTTTAGGTAAAAAAAAGGGAAGATCTTTATGGGAGATATTGAAGATCTTTCACCACGATTAGAAGATTACGTTCCGAGTTTCCAAAGACACTACACTATTACGATCCTTGTGTGTGTGTTTTTGTTATGTACTAAGTATTCCGCAAATGTAATGTAATGTCCATGTAAGTCAAGATTCGGGTCTCTACAGTTGGTATCAGAGGAAAGGTTTAGTCAACCTTTGGAAACTAGGATGCGAGAACTTTAGTGAGATCCCTATAGATATTTATAAGGTATGTCTAGGGATGTCCCTAAGGATAAGTATACGTATAGGATACAGTCCTAGAACTATGGTAACGATCATAGAATTTAACCTAAGATGTTAGATATTGAGGATACTCCACCTTTATTATGTTGTTTTCCCTAGCATGATTTCTTCCTCTCACACTATTCATTTTTTTGGGTTTTAGAAAATGGCTGGAAACAAGATGATTCACGAAAATGGAGGATATGATGGAAAATGGAATGATATTCTTCAAAATGAAATGGGATTTGGAAGTCCAAACATCATTATTATGCCGAATCAGCAATCTCATAATATGATCAATAAAGTAAAATTTGGTAAGTTTCCTGACTCGGCTAATAAGAGAAAGATGGAGTTTCATGATGATCATAGAGGAAAGAAAGTTCAATTTCCCCTATGTAAATCATGTGGGAAGAGGCATCAAGAAGAATGTTCCAAAGGAACTGAAAGATGCTTTGGGTGTGGAAAAGAAGGACACAAAGCAAGTAAGTGCAAAGGAAAAGGTTCAGTTAACACCATGGATGAGGATAATGGTATTGCTACGACATCAACAATGGTTAAATGTTTTAAATGTGGAATGTACAGGCATTATGCAAACCAATGACCTAAGGGAAAGTCGCATGAAGATAATCAGTATGGTCGTATGGGAAGTATTTATGTTGATGATGATGAAGAGACTACAAATGATATGTGATACGAAAGAATTGTTGAAGCTCGGTCAATGGTTTAAAAATGTAGTGGAATGATTACATGTTTATCATGTGTAATGTTGTATAAGAAATCTCATGGTACTTTGGAATAAAGAGACATCTAAGGATTGTTACACTGTTTCCTTTCCTTGAGTTATGAAAGTACCACTATCCATGAAAGGTTATTCAGATATTTTTGGAATTTAGATGATATGCGCATAATGAAGGAATAATAAGATAATGATGTGTTTGATTGTATTCATGAGATCATGACTGATATAAGGAGAAGGTTATGTCATGGTTTGAGTATATAGAATTTTTGAATTTTGGTATGTGGAAAGAGTTAACTTTTAACTGCATTAATGTTTTCTCTAAGGTTCAATGGGTATTCAAGAGAATACATGATTAAGGCCTTTGAATGTTTTGAATGTGACCAACAAGACTTATCTTATGATATATGGGGATTAACGACAGTATTAAATCTCTGGTAATCATTTTCACTATATTAGGAGAGTGGACTCTAATATTATGGATAAGCCTAAAGATTAGAATGGATTACGTTGGACATAAGTTAGTATTGTTTAAGGACAGAAGTTTTTTCGATATTATTGATGGGATGTTATAGTTTTAGAAAAAGGACAACCTGCAAGACGGGCGACAGCCCATCGCGTCGGAAAAGGCTGTGGGAATCGAACCCACAACCGAAGTGCGACTGGCCTTTATCGCCTACCACTGGCCTATAGGAAGTCCCTTTTTAGTAGAAACTAGTTTTATTATATTAAGAAGTATGATATATGAAGTATAAGTCCAGTTTAGGTACCATATATGATTAATCTCACTATAGAATGACTTATGTATATTTAATAACTTTTGCTAACCTATTGATGGAATGACCTGTCATTCTATCACATGATCTACTAACACTTCATGAATAACAAATTCAACTTCATTTATTTAAGATATGAAGTGGAAATTGTTCAAGGCACGAACAACAGTGAGATTGTAACAAAATAAAAAGTAAGTATTTATTCTAATTCAATTACTTCAACATTAGGGAAATGATCTTGAAAACCAAAAATGTTGTCCTAGTGCTCTTATATCTGATTAATCAGATGGTACCTTAGATCATCACAAATTTATGGATTTGTGATTGTTGTATTTTCCATAGCCATGTTCTCTACCACTCTCCATCAGAACATGATGGTTAGATTTTTTTCCGTATCCATATTTTCACCTATGTGGAAACCCAGTGATTAGTTTATTTGGGTAACTGTTACGTTTCATACTTTTGTTTTTAAAGATTGGTTTTGGTATTCCTTTTTACGATGTGGGTTTCTATTAAATAAACTTTTGAATAGTAAACCATTTATAACCCCGACGAATTTCGAGTGCGAAATTCATTTTTAGTGGGGTTGAATGTAACAGCCCAAGATTTTATGAAAAATATTCTTTTTAATTTCACTAATGTATTGTGTTGTACGCTACACCAAAAGGAGCTTGCACAACACGCATCCTTGACATGCCTTGCATTACACGCAATCACAACCTTCCTCGATAGCGTGTGTAGTACGCAATACTGAGTTTCACTAAACAATGATATGCTATTAAAATATTATTAAAACTAGCCGTTATGAATAGTAATAACCACTTTTTGAAATTTTGTAAATCTTATTTTTCAAAATGGACTTCATTTTTGGATTCGGAATATCAAAATTAGCTTAGGGTGAAATTTTGGTAATTTTCGGATAACTTTCATATTTTGATGAATAGTGAAAATTACTAAATTTTAGTTAAAAACAACTTTTTCAATCGAAATAATTAATAGTGATAAATTATTAATTTTAGTGGTTTTAAAGTATATTTAGAATATATTTTTACAATTTAATACAATGTTGGTCATTGGATGTAATCTCACATTTAAACCAGACATAAACAAGTGTCAATCTTTTGATAGATATTGTTTCTTAAAAACACGCTATTTGTTTTAACATCGGGATTTAATTATAAAATTAATTAATGAAACTTCTATGTTATGAATTTGGTAAAATAGACTTAATTTTTGAATTCGGAATATGAAATATAGTTTAGGATGAAATTTTGGCATTGTTCTGAAAAACATCAATTTTTGATGAATAGTGAAACTACTAAGTGGTAGTTAAAAAAACGGAATTTTTCATAAAACTTAATTTTAACGCTTCTGTGAATGGAATTTCAAAAATTCGAGAGACACGGTTGATGTCAGTATGTAAAATTTGGTTCAATGAGATGAAAATAATTTTTGGTGAATAGTAACTTTTTACTTTTATTTACCAAGGTTAAAAGTAAATAGGGAAATTAAGGGTAAAAATGATATTATTATTACCCTAACACATGTTCTAATTCTATTGGACAAGTGTAATTAGACCAAAAACAATCTTAGGAATAAAATATGACCACTTAGGCCCACTTGGATTAGATTAGGACATTTATTATTAATTTATTTAAAGAAGGGTTAAAATAGTTAAAATCTATGTTTAATAAGTAAAACATTTTTAATATGGGGTTATACATAAGATAAATTCGACTATAAATATTCATTAGAAAGATAAAACTATTTCCTACATAATGGAATTTTATTTTCAATTTTTAAAAATCAAATAATGTAATTTATTTATGTCACAAAGATGATGCAGTAATTATCTTATTAATGAAATATTGACATAATTGATGTTATAAACACCGAAATAAATGTAATTTGAGACTTTTTATGAATTACAATAATTTTCTAGGTTACTATGATATATTAGTGTTGATTTAATCAACTTGTTTTGAACATATAATTCTGTTATGACTTTTACAAAAATCATATATCAAATAGTGTCAAAATTGACACAAAATAGTTTTTAAATCAAATATTATATTATTAATTGTTATTTTATTCCTAAAAATATAGGGTTCGGACAAATGACTTATATAAGGATATATATATTAATGATAAACAATTTGGGGTTCGTTTGACATGTTATTGTAAGTTTATTAACCATATAGTGTAAGAAAACAAAAAGACATGGTAAAAGTTAAATTATTTAACTTAGAGTTAAATCTTATTGATAAGGTTAAAATAATAACCTAAACTTGTCTAAATCATATTGGTTGATAGGATTTCGACCCATCCCCACTTTAGCTTCGAAATAAGACCCTTTGGAACCATTATAAACCGATTTTGACTTTAATATAAAATAATATTTTGAGATATTCCTAAAGTGCCCCTCTCCTCCCTTATAAAAGGGCACCTCCTCCCCCTCCTCCTCACACCAATTTGAGCACTCAAGCTCGTCCAACCCCTAAAAAAATCCCTTCTCCACTTCCCTAGTATCATCCTAGAGGTTCTGGTCTTCTTCAAAGACCATCCTTAGTTTTTTAAGTGGAGGCTAAGAAAAGGCGCGTCAAAAAGAGGTAACATCCATTATTGATCTTTTTCAATTTCTTTCTTCTTAAAATTTTTCTTCTTTAGTTGTTTCATGATAAAGTAATAACATCAGTATTTCTTATATAATGATATATTATTATAAATATGAAACAACTCTAATTAACTTTCTATCCATCCTACGAAAAAAGGAAATCACCGTGTGTGCGTACGTACGGAATACCGTCTCCACGCCGTGGTGTAATCTATTTTCCGCCACCACCTTAATTGGATGGGTATAAAGGTGTAATTAGTAACTATATATGATTTTTATAAAGTGATATTGATACTGAAATAGTATACATACACTTAAACACAATTCTACGACCATGGGAACGATATCATCGCTCGTGCGTACGTACGGACTACCGTCTCCACGACGCGATGAGATTCATTCTCAATGATTAACCATTCATGAATGATTATAAAGTATATATAATAAGTACTAATGAAATATATGACCTGATAATGATACTGGAATTATTTATATTTATATGTATTTCATCTACTTAATTCCATTCAATTCCATAAGGAAACGAAAACAGCGTTCATGCGTACGTACGGACTACCGTCTCCATGAACGGTGTATTTCTTTCCATTTACTGATTTATTATATATGTATATTCTGAATATATATTATATATAAATAATGTTTTATATTCTGGAATTATGTAATTATGATCTAACCAATCATATGAATAATTACAAGTTAAAACACGAACGACAAATGAGACGATTTTACCCAAAACGCTACTTTAACATGATTTTACAAAAGAACGGGTAATATAAAGTCATAAGTGGGCCATATATGATATAATAACAATTAATATGATTCTGGAATAATTCAATAACATTATTTAAATCATTATACAAGAGTTTCGGACACTTACAAAGCATGTCGAACCTAAGGTAAGGGAAATATCACAGTCTCATTTTTATCCGAGATTGTTTATACTTTAGTATTTACTGGGGTGTATTTTATCATCCACATCCATGTTTCCTCAATATGTAATATTATTTCCATTCACCTACAATTTTTTAAATCCTATTTTACCCATCTTTGAGTTTTTAGTAAAACATATGAAAGGAATCTTTTGTCGTTTTTCGTACGAGGTACTTTTTTGACTTTTCTGACAAAAGTATGAGAAGAATGTTTTTTTAACTTATACGGCATTAATGGATTTTTAGAACATTATTTCCAAGAATATTCCTTTACAAGTTGTCAAGTTTATTTTTAATCAACTTCTTTTAGTTTGTAATTGTATGACATGTTAAGAAAGGAAAAGTGTTTTTGAAGTTGAAAGGATATTTTCCTCAAGAATGGAGTTCAAGTGTTTTATCAAAATTATTTTCCATCTAAGATAACATAGGGTTCTGTTTTTATCCCTATTATTACATTGATTTGGTTATGTTGTGATGGAATTATTTTTATGAATTCCTTTATCTAATATGAATTGTTTTATGATTTCATAATGTTAAGAATCCCATTTTATTACATGGGTTATGAAATGATGTATGGTTTATGATTTTGTGGCACACATAAGAATGGTATCATTATGAGATGGGTGGGACATATATATCCCTCCAATGCATTGGGTAAAGATTTTATATCTCATGAGATAGAAATGGCTGAAATGGTAGGTTATACCGGTTCAGTGAAACAGGACTGAAACGAGGGTTACTCGATTCAGAAAGGGACTTTGTCCACTAAGATAGTCTTGGCAATGAGTCTTGACTAACAAGAAATGATTATCTATGATTATGTGTGTATTCCACAAAGTTTCATGTTTTATGTTATGATTATTGGAATTTCATTTCACTACTATGATTTATCCCATGTTATGAAATTATGCTATCTTTAGCAGGTTAAGATTTCTAAAAGTTATGTTCTTATGAATATGATGTGATTGATTTTTCTTTTGTTTACCCTTACTGAGCATTTGAGCTCACCCTTTTGTGTTTTCTTTTCCCCAGGATATAAAGAAAGGTTTTAGGTAAAAAAAAGGAAGATCTTTATGGGAGATATTGAAGATCTTTCACCACGATTAGAAGATTACATTCCGAGTTTCCAAAGACAGTAAACTATTACGATCCTTGTGTGTGTGTTTTTGTTATGTACTAAGTATTCCGAAAATGTAATGTAATGTCCATGGAAGTCAAGATTCGGGTCTCTACAAAGTTGATTTTGGGTTATTTATGAAAATGATTAACCTATCATGGAGGATATGTGATTAGGTTAATTACTTTTCAATATTAGACTTTAGGAGCAACTGATGTTGTTTGAAGATAAATGTTACGATTCAACATGGAAGACTATGTGACTAAATCCTTCAAATATTTGGGTTTCAATCTTAGATTGGTTTACTTTGAAGAAATTTATGGACAAATTGTTTATTGGATGGTCCTCGTTGAACTTTGGGTTTTGTTGGACAAATTTTGGAGATTAAGCATAGATTTTATTTTAATGGGTTATCCTTTTCTGGATTATCTATCCTTGTACTAACCTTTTTCGTTTTGGTTTTGGTTAAAGCCTAAAGACATGGGATGTATATAGTTATCTTTGGTGGATTAGATTATTCTCTAGAAGTTGATTATAGTACTCTTAATGCGAACAAGTCTCCCTAAATACTCGTCTTTTGGGAAAAAATATGAGTTCGATTAAGGATTATATTAAAAGTTGAAAGTCAACATGATAAGTGATTATGTTTCCTTATGAATAAATTCCTAAATAAAAAGTAACTTAAAACAAATATTTTTTCTATTAACTTTTCCCACTGGAGAATCGAATACCGTTTAACCCATCACAAGTTTGGGATTTTCTTATGGGTAACTTTCTCCTAGACATGTTTACTATCACTCTCCCTCAAGAACATGACCCTTTGATTTTTCTTCCATGTCCATGTTTTTCTACATGGAATCATAGTATGGGTTAACTCGGGTGACCTCTGTACTTATCTTCCTTTATTTTTAAAGTGATTGTTTTACCGACTCTTGTTCCGATGTGGGACTTTCAAGGATGTTTCCAAGATCCATTTTAAAAATTGCGAGGACACAATTCCCAAAAGGGGGAAGGATGTAACACCCCAGGTAAATAAAAAATATGACATTTTCATATTTATCCATTTTTGTGAATAAAATATTTATATGACTTTAAAGGGGACGCTATGCTCGATGGCGTACCCAACACGCAACAACGAGTTTCTTGGTAATCATACATTGCACTCTAATAATAAAATAATATTATTTTAAATGGTAGTTAACATGTAGTCGTTGTATTGGAGGGAATGGATATAAATAACTAAAATATTATTATATATGTTTTTTATTTTTTTTACATTTATCCAATAAAAGATAAAGGCTTAAAATATGGAAAGAATTAAATTTTAGGCGTATATGCCCTAGTTTTCACTAAAGGTTCACTTATCGCCTTTTGATGGTGAAACGTCATTAAATATAGTTTTTTTCACTCTTATACATCCTTTTGGACCAAATAAAACTCTTCTTAAGAATTGGGACATCAAAATTTACTTTGTGTAAATTTTTGGTATCTTTCTGATAAAGTTCATTTTTTAATGAATAGTGTAAAATGTTGTATTTTAATTCAAAACTTCTTTTTAATATAATTTATTTCTATGATTAGATTATATTTTGAATTGGTTTTAATGTGAAATTAGAATATATTTTTACCATTAAATCCAATAGTGGTCGTTGGAATTAATTTCACTTTGAAATCAGACTTAAACTAATGTCAATCTTTTGATACTTATTGTTCCATAAAAACACGCTATTTGCTCTGACAGCGGGAATTAATTATTAAATTAATTAATGTGACTTATATGTTTTTAATTTTTTAAAATACGATTCATTTTTGAATTCAGAATATAAAATATTTCATAGGGTGAATTTTTGGGATTTTTCTGAAAAACTTCAATTTTTGATGAACAGTGAAACCAATAAGTGGTACTTATAAAAACTGATTTTTCCGTTTAAAGGAAAGTTTTCCATATTTGTGTTTTGAATTTCAAAAATCCGACATACACGGTTGTCATTAAGAAGTAAAATGTTGTTCAATGGGATAAAAATAATTTTTTGGTGAATAGTAACTTATTAAGTTTTCATCGCGATTAGAGGTAATTAGTGTAGTTTTTGGTAAGAATAATGTTTTAATAAAATGAAATGAACTTGACACATGTCCTAACCTGATTGGATGTGTCATGTCCGACCTAAAAAACCCATGGGTCAACTTGGGGACCCCATGAAGCCAATTTGATTGGAAAATGACATTAATATCTTTTTATTTAAAGTTAAAGTAAAATTGAGTCAAACATGAAATGTTTTACTAAAAAAAAGTTTACACGGGGTTATAAAAATCATATTTTTGACTATAAATATTCATTGTAAATCTAAAAAGATTTCCTACATCATAGTATATTTTTATAATTTTTAGACATTAAATAAATTAAATTATTTATGACATCATGATGATGCAGCGATGACCTCATTATTTAACGATTTAAATAAAATGGAACGATAATGTAATATCTATAACCTACACATGTTCAAAACCTATTAGATGAGTGTATTTAGAACCCTTATGACCTTATACTCGAAAAAATTCAATGTGGGACCTCTTAAATCCTAATACCATTTCAAAATAAAGTGACTTTTCTTTACCTTCCAAGAGTGCCCTCCTCTCCTCTTATAAAAGGCCCCCACCTCTACCTCCTTTCCCACACTCCCATAGCCTTTGTCTCGTCCAACCTCTGCCCATTTTGTCTCTCCACTTCCCTCAATTACTCCTTGAAGCCTCACATTGGGCATAATTCTTCCTAAGGAATCCTTTGAGCTCAAACCAAAGGGAGTTACCCGATTTTAAGGTAATGTCGTCACTTGAGTCCTTTTGTTTTATTTTTCTTCTCCAACCCCCCTACACTCTTTTTATTCATTTCTTTTGTAACAACTACAGTATCATAAATATACTAGGATGTGGTTATAAGAAGGATTCGAGCAACACTTTTACACACCTACATCTAATGGTTAAAGAACATACTGTTTCCGTGGATGGCGAATTTCGGCCTCCCGAAACAATGATTGTTCAACATTCTTTTAACACCTTCAAAGGTGGACATTAAGATGAAACTATATTTATATATGATATATAATATGTTTATGTTTTCCTTAAGCTTCTGTATTTTTCATTTTGGGCATACCTTTATTGGTTCCATTATGGGTAAACGCGATATCTTCATTTAGGAAAGTGCGGACTACCGCCCCCTCAAAGTGATGTGATTCGTTAATGCCATATGTGGGACGTATAAATGATGGATTTAATGATATTATATATGATACCATACTGTAATTGAAATACTATTATGTATCATTATGTATTAATTCCATTAAATATGAAATATAAATGGAAGTAGTGTTCATGCGTACGTACGGCTTACCGTCTCCATGAACGGTACATTTCATTTCTTATCTCAAAATGTTATGTAATATTATAAGTACATATATATAATGCATATATATGTAATATATTATATCTAAATTATGTATATCATTCTGGAATTATAACATATATATATATCTCATTTTGTTTTAATTTCATTAATATGACAAAAAATGAAAGTAGCGTTCATGCGTACGTACGACCTACCGTCTCCATGAACGGTGCTTTTCATTTTTATCTCCAAATGATATGGAATAGTATAAAATTAATATATAATGGATATATATGATATTTAAAACATAAATACTATTCTGGATATGATATACCTATAACTACATAGAAAATTATTTTCTAACAAGTTCAATTTTTGACTCAAGTACCAAACATCGGCAAAAACGTCTGATATGAACTAACATTATCAAACAAATATTATAACATTATAATATGTGATATTAACTGAATAATAATCATTAAATGAGTTACTTAGTCAATTATTAATTGACCAACGTTTATTATTCAGGAATATAAAGAAACGAACAAGACAAGCTGGACTTGAGGTAAGGGATCCTACTCCTTTCTTTCTTTTTAAGTACACTCTTTTATGTCATTCCATTTAAGCTCATATTTTTTTGTTATTGGGATGTTATTTTATATTAATCTTACTGTAATTTTTATTTACATTTTATGAGAGACCCTATTCTCTCTCATCAATCCATTTTGGATGTTTTGAGTGGCACCGTTAGGCTGCCGAATTTTCGTAAGAGATCTAACCTCTCTCTTTCTTTTTAAGTACTCTCCTTTATGTCACTTCTTTTAAGATCCTCTTTGTTATGTTGGGGGATGTTATTTTATATTACTATTTATTTAAACATTATTTTTCTGTGATGATATACCCTATTTACTCTCATCAATCCATTTTGGAAGTTTTAAGTGGCGTCGTTAGGCTGCCGAGTTTTCGTAATAGATTTTTCATCTCACTTTTATTCCCGTGAGATTTATGATACATTTTCCACAATTTCCATTGAGTTGTTTATGTACTGATCATTATTACACTAATTTTGTATTATAATTCCATTTATGGGTATTTACATATTCATTGTATGACACTTCTTCAATGGGGTGCACTTTTCGAAAGTTACCCAAGTCGGTAAGGGAACCTTTCACCCTCCTCTTTTTAAAAGACGTCGTTTGTTATGTCTTTTAATTCCCATACTATTATGTTGGGATATGTTCTTATATTTACTTATTGATGTAAATTTTATGTCCAAGTGATTAGATTCCATTTTTATCTCTCATCAACTCATTTTATGAATTTTTGAAGTGAAGCTGTTAGGCTGTCAAATTTTACCAATGGAACTTTTTAACCGAATTTCGATTTCTTTGGGTTCAACATGTAGTTATTGAATATGTAATCCTTTGAATATGTGTGAATGACCTTTTATTGTTTTACACATAATATCCAATTATATTGTGTGTATTTATATTTTTCACACATAATTCTGAGATTGATTTATCCTTAATTTAAGGATACCTTCTTTATATGGGATTTCATCACATTTTACAACTCTATTGAGACTTCATTATTGTTATGCACCAATTCACTCTTATATGGTGTATATACTGTCCTTTGGAATATTATATCATGAATCCATTTATTCTCATGATATTATAATGTTCTGATTAAATGTTATTCCTCAGTTATTGTATTCAAGTGTCTCTAATTTTGGTAAAATCCCTTTAACCAAAATATCGCTTTAAATGTTGTAATGATTTGTTCTTATTAATATCCATGTTTTAAAAATAGTTTTAAGGATTTATTTATATGGATATTAATGGTTTAAAATTTAAAAATCTTCAAGGTGGTATGGGACACTTTGATTCAAAAATATCTTTATTAAATGTTTTAAATGGTTTTGAAAAAGGTTTTTTTAATGGATTCAATATTTCAATATCCTAAAATGTTATATTGTGATTGAAAGGTGGAAATGTTATATTTCCTTTATGCATGTTTTATGTGATACATTTATGTTATGGTTCTTGGGCATTGTTATGAAAATGGGTGGTTCCGTGATAAACTAAGTGTGGGTGAGCCCGATATAGCTCTCCAATGCATTGGGTAACGCGAAGGAGTGAAACGTTAAGGTTTCTCCGAAGAGATTTAGGGAATATACTATGATGGGTATTCCAAACGTAACCAAGAGGGTTACTCCCTACGTAATAATGATATGAATGCCTCATGTTACCTTTATGTCTTATGATTTCTATGATTTATTCATGGTTTTATGAGGTATGTTAAAGTGCCTATGTTTTATGGGTAAAGAATGATTTCATTCTTATGTATATATGAACTCATGTTTCCTTTCCATATTTTTATAACCCTTACTGAGATTTTTATTCTCATCCCATGTTTTTGAAATGTTTTTCATGGGTCAAGGGAAAGGTACATGATATGATGATAGTGTCAAGGATGTGTCAACAAAGAATCCGTGTTTTATTTTAAATATGTTTCCATTGATGGGAAAATGAATACTATATTTTATGTAACCAATTTGTTTATATATGGAATGTAATGCAAGTTTTATGATCTAATTCATTAAAACTCTAAACCTGAAAAGATCCTCAATGTGTAATCTTGTAATAACTCAAGATTAAGTAAGGTTTAAGGCTAAGGCCTTATATATATATGTAAATTAATTTCACCAAACTCATCATTAATACATTTCAAGTAGTGTGTGAAACAATCACATTGCATTAATGGGATGATAGTCCAAACTTGCTCAACCGAAATTATCATATATACATCAAATGGAAAGTAAAATTATATATATTTTAAAATGAATATATAATACTAAATACATAATAAAAATAAAATATAACATATATAATCAATGATTATATCTTAATGAACAACATGAGAGGAAGTAATGGAATATTTAATAATCATCATTTTGTGAGGTGGTAGCTTGCTGTACACGTAAACAGTATGTTCGTTATCAATTAGATAGAGGGGTTCCTGTAAGTGTATATTGAATACATGTATTAACAACATAGTCATATATTTTAGATACTGATGTTTTTTTACAATTATAGAATAATGAGAGTGGATGATGTTGAAAATGAAAATAAAATATTAGCTTGAGAGAAGGTGTCACATCTTAATCAGGTAAATCATTTTGGTTTGTACCAAAAGGATTACATGGAAGACTATTCAACGAAATTTAAGATTTGATAAATTTAGTTATTTTGGGAAGTGTATTATACATATCATGGATGAATCTAAGTCATTTGAGAGGTTTGAATAATAAGGAGAGGTGGTGGCCTTTTATTGTGGTGGGAAAGGACTCACTTGGTATTTTTGAAAACAAGTTAGGAGTGACAATGTTTTAATGAAGAAAATTAAAAACAATAAACCAACCTCAATAATGGATTGTTAGGGGATGATACATGGATAGAAAATGGGTGTTGGAGATGTATATAAGTTGTTCTTAGTCTTAAATTTATGGTTCTCTCCTGAGTTATGCTTAATTTTATCTTAATCAATATAATTAATTCGGAAAACTTTCACTTTTATTTTTGTTAAACTAAGATTATTAGAAATTATAAAATATACTTATTCAAAATATAGAACCCATTTTCCCAAATTAAAATTATTGAACTGGGGGAAATACATTTAAAATTAATCCTAGAGTTAGGCAGACAATGTGGTGGTTTAAATTAAAAATGATCAAATGTATTATATGTTTTTAATATCCAATTTTATTGTGAAATTTTATAAAATTGACTAAATTGGATTAATTGATAAAAATATTACCTAATTAAACGTTTAAACCAAATTTAAATATAATTTATTCTTATAAATAAATCATACGATAAATCAATTTTGAATTGAAATCTGATATTTTGATTATTCATCAAAAAATGAAGTATCTCAAAAAAACCCCAAAATTATATCTAAGATACTTTTAACATTTTAAATTCAAAAAAATTTGTCTATTTTTATATTTAAATTTATAAATATACCTAAAATGAATATTATTATTTTTAATAGAAGTAAATTAAAATCATGTCAATGGAGAAAAGGTGTTTTTAAACATATAAAGAG
The DNA here is from genome assembly GCA_963277665.1 of Viscum album. NCBI lineage: Eukaryota > Viridiplantae > Streptophyta > Magnoliopsida > Santalales > Viscaceae > Viscum > Viscum album. Next base: position 27,745,911 of record OY728137.1, on the reverse strand, counting down.
TTCACTAAAAATCATGTTTTCATTGTCAATATGTTTTATTTATATAAAAAAATAAATTTTTTTATGAAAAGTAGTTATTACTATTAATATAACTAATTCTAATATATTGGTTACAATTGTCTTGTTTAAAAAGTGATAACAATAAAATGATTCTTTGTAGAAATAATTTTGTCGCGTGTAACATACGCCAAGTCAGTGTTTCCTATAACATACACCAAGTCAGTGTTGCATGTAACATACACCATTTCTATGTTTCATGTATTGTATCCTAATTTGGTTCCATATAATTTATTCCAAGACGGTTCCATGGGAAAGCATTGTTTGACTAAGTTCATTGTAAGATTTATATGAACATTTAGTTTATTCTTGAAAGGAAAGTTCCATAAAAACTACGATAGTTATATTATATTCCCTAAAAAATGTATTTAACCTTACAAATCCAAAACCCAGTGAATAAAAAATGAGGATTCTTCTTCTTCATCGCATCCTCAAGTTTCCATAGAGCTTCCTCAAACTAGTGTTTTCATCACAAAATATTGACCAGGTTAGTGGTCTTCTTTTGTAGAACAATCTCTGATCAATCCATATTTTCAATTGGGTTTTCTTCGTAAGACATGTAATGATCAATAGGTTTAAAATATGAGACTAGTAAACATTAAGGTTTAGGTATGTACTTCATCATTAGAGATACATAGAACATATAATGGACTTAAGAGAGATTTGGAGGAAGTGCCAAGTCATAGGCTACATCACGATATGACCAAAGATCACAAAGTGACCAATATACTTATAGATTCGTTTCCATTTCTTCATAAATCGCATAACCTTATTCTATGTTGAGATTCATAAAAATTGTTTTTTAACAACATCATATTTCATATTATACTGACGGGTTTTAGCATTACTTGTTTACCAGCTTTGAATTTCCTTGATATACAATTGAATGGTTCAAACCTTCTCGACCATTTATTCATCCATCGCAACTCCCAATATGTTTCTTTTTATAGCCTCCTCATAGGATGTTGGACCTCTACACTTAATACCATCAAGGGCTTCATACAGTTCCATATGAATACTTGAATGGATGCTATTATTGTACAAAAACTCAACTAGAGGAATGTTTTGATCCCAACAACCTTTGAAACCCAATGAATGAGATATCAACATAACCCATGGGGTTTTCATTGTTCTTTTAGACTGTTCATATGACAGAGGATGATACATACTGCTGAAACTCAATTTTATGTCATGTTTTTATTGAATACTTCTCCCAAACATTAAGGTGAACCTTGAATCTTGATCCAAAACAATGGAATGTGGTTCTCCACAAAACCATACCACATCCTTAATGTATATCATATAAAACTGATTCATATAGAATTAATCTCTGAAATTGTTGATGATTTATGACTTAGTATGGAGCTAGACTACTAACCATATAACATTAAACCCTTCATATGTTTTTAATAATACTATGATGAAATCCATAGTGATGTTACCCCACTTCCATTATGGCATGGGTAATGGATGCACCATCCCAATAGATTTTTTTCTTTCATCATTAACATGATGGAATAACAATCACCCAGATACAAACATTGCGATATCCTTCTTCATTCCAACCCACAAGAAGTATTATTTCAATTCCGTATACATCTTTGAATATTCAGGATGAATAGAGGATGAAAAATAATGAGCTTCCTCTAACAGATCCCCCATAACTTTTATGGAATGAATATATTATCAGTTCTAGAATATAAATATTCCATCTTGATCAAGTTTAATCTCTTTAACATATCGAACATTACTTTGTAGATATTCATATTCCTTCTATACCTCCTTAATCATCACTAAGATATAGGTGTAAAAATTAATTTGAGAAATATATTGTTTCCTCTTCCTTCATGATTTCTAGATCCAAACATATAAAATATATAAATATTTTATCTTTTGTGATCCTCTTCATATATAAGATAGTATGATCCATTGGACACAAAGCATAATCCACCTTGTTCGGTTTCCCCGGGGGGTAATGTGATGGGCATCAACCATCCTTTATCAACTATAACCATCATGTCTAGAATATGTTAAACTCATTTTATGTGAATATATATTTCATAAATTTAGGATATATATATATATATATATATATATCACACTTTTCTCCATAAAGAAAATGCATCAATTTTATTAATGATTAAATACCACTGCTTACTCCATATCATGAGTTGTGCAGTTTTTCACTTGAATATCCATCTATCATGAGACAAAGGACAAAACCATGTTATTATACATAATAACACATCCCAATAACTTCTTCTATGAATTAATATAGAATATAAACCCTTATCTACTATATGGTAATGTAATCACTAGTTCACTGAAAAACCATCTCTTTAGTTTATTGAAAATTTTCCTCACATTTATCTATCTAGAAGAAATAAAATCTATTTCAAGTTAATTTGGTGAGAGGATTAGATAGTTGTGAATGATTTTACAAAAACTGTAGACAATATCTATTTAAACTATTAAAAATATAGATCTTTGTCAGCATGGTTGGTCTAGGTTAGCATTTAACAGTCTTAATAAATGACAGATCTAGTACTATATCATTGTTTTAGATCATGTGACAAAAAATTGAACCCTTTTGCAACCAAAATTATCACTTTTTAAATTTTCTATATAGTTTATTTTTTCTTATAGTATTTTTTGAACTTATACAATGATCATCATGCTCTTACATTCCCATTCAATATATAATAATATCAGCTATAAATACTACCACAAACCGATTGATATAGTCTCTAAATACTCTATTCATTAAATATATAAAGATTGAATGAGAATTATTATGACCAAAAGAAATCACATTATATTCACAGTTTCCATACCATGTACATAATGTCGTCATAGATATACACTCATTATTATCCCTCAATGGATGATATCCATAATGATGTTAAATATTGGAAGAATGTTGAGATTTGTTCAGTTGATCAAACATGCCATCAGAATGTGGAAGTGGGTACTGGTTAATGATTGTGACTGCGGTTCAACTCCCAATATTCAATGTAGAGTCTAATTGGTCCATTTTTTTCACAAAAAAAAGGATTCTCACCAAGGTGACATGGTTGGCAGAATGAATCTCTTATCATGGCTTTATTATAGTTTCTTCTTCAATTCCAACAACTCAATCAGCCCCATTATATATAGAGATTGTGAAATTGTTGTTGAACAAGGAATAAATTCTATTGAGAACTCAACTTAATGTTTTGGTTAAAGACTACTAAACACATCTGAAAATTCATCAAAAACCCCAAACAATAGGCATTTTTATTAATTTCTTTCTTCTATATAACTATTTGTGATTAACAACCAATTTTAATGGGAAGTAATACCCATAGATTGGATGTAACCTCCACCAAAATTTCATTCATTTTTTCACATTGATGTATGATCATAGGAGGGATTGAAAATCACAATTAACTTCTCTTCCTTTACAATTGATGTGGTAATTATATATATAAACCATAAAATTCCTATGATGAAATGAAATTCTAAAAAACAAATAATTACAAGAATTTCAATAATCACATTCCCACAAACATCAACAGGAGAGGAATCATAGACACGAGATTCAATCATCATAACATTAGTTTTTTTCACTGATTATTCCACATCTAATTGCCTTGGTAGGATCTTAACAACCTTATAAAATTATTAGATATGAAATAGTGTGTATATCTAGAAACAAATATGATATTAGATATTATAGATTTGCTGATATGTGTAATATTCATCATGTATATATGAAACCCCATAAAAATAGCTATTTTATGCTATTTCTCTCTATCCCTTGACATAAGAGGTTTCTAACATCTTTTTTCATCCCCATCCCTTGGATTTGTGATGTGGATAACAAAATTATTATTCTCCACACATTGGTAGTTCTAAATCATGGGAAGGGAATTTTGTGTATCTATATTTCAATTTGGATTTTATGTAAAAATCTTCCCATAATTTTCATAATGAATTTCACATTGAACATCCTTTCTACACATAAAACATTTAATATATACCTTATGAAAAATTCCTCTATTCTTCTTCCATAATATTGTGCATAAATGAAAAATAATATTATATTCTCAATGGTTTTTAGTGTTTTAGTTGACCTCCAAATAACTGTTCTTTTCAAAACCATATGGTTGATATGCGACTCTAGCCTCAATTTCAACATTGATTGCACAAAAATAAGCATTTCCTAGCTACTAAAGTATATTATGGTGATAAACCTTATGAGATTTGTCTTTAAGACATTCAAGAACCTATTAGTTTAAATTTTAGGTTGGATGAAAATTTAGGAAGCATACCTCGCGTCTCTCTTGAAATTATTCTTGTTGGTACAAAAAAAAACATCATTCCTTTTTTTTCAATTCAAGGAACTATTTATCCTTCATGGTAATAATAATTTGAGGAATGTAATAATTGATAAAAATGTTCTTGGAATCTTTCTGATCCATATATTTAATATAATCTTCTTAACTCATAATCTCGATTAGATTCCACCACATGTCTTCTATGCCTTCTAACCAATAACTATACTGAATAAGATTCTCATGGTCTAAACTCTAGAGAATAAATAATATCAATTATATAGTACAAATCTTTTTTTAGAAACAAGTGTGTTAGATGACCCTTTTAAATAAGGTTTCTATTTCCTTATTAAAGACTCAATAGAATGTTATTACATCCTTTTTTCATTTAGATGTACACCATGATTAATAGATTTATAAATCTGAGTGACTATATCAATAAGGGTTTCATTCAAAATCATATTGAATTAAATTAATAATGAGGTCAATCATTTAATTTTCTATCATAATCACTATTAACATTCAGCCTTTGGGTTTCAACCATTGACTAAAACTAATACCATAGAGTAAGAAAAAATTATCTTATTAAGGAACCAAATAATTTTAAAAATGCAATTATATGATGTCTATTGTATGACACCGTACTTAATCTAGGAAACCTTAGGTTCATCCTATTTTATTTATAGACAAACACTATTTTAATCCTCATGATCATTTGGAATGATTTGGTGAATTTCCAAGTCAGATAAAAAAGGATTTTCAAACATGGTGTGTAGTACGGCCCATTTTCATATACCAAATCGCCTAGATTTAGGCCTAGAATATCATGTTAGAGTTGTTACCCCTAGGTAAATCTGTGCTATATCCACATCTACCTTTAGTATCCATACATGAATGTATTTCTAGGAAACCACGCACACTATCCTTTACCAAAATTCCATGTCATTTTCCAATTGTTTTTATTATCCTTATATTTTTTCATAGACACATCCATAGGGTTCTCAATTTGGTTTCTAAAATTTTAGCATCCAATGATTACTTAATCCTTTGGACTGATACTAACTGTAGTGAACATTTATTTTTATAAATTAACAATACATACCATTTTATGAATACTTAAAACATTATACAAATAGATTCATAATGAATGTAGATGTATAGTTCCTTTGGAATCATGGAATCATAAACACTGAAACATAAGTGAGCAACATTATCCACCAATGTGTTCTTTTTTAACTAGAACCCATCTTAAAATCATTAAAAAGAATACATATCAATATAACCTGAGGATGGAAACATAAAAAGGGATAATCTGAAAAGATCAGTAAGGATAAATAATGGATATATGTAAGAATAATCAGGTGCATAAGGGTTAGAAAACATTATCACAAAAATAGAAGATCATACCATGCTTATAAATGATCATATACGTGAATCATAGTATAAATATTAGAATTTAACAAGAAATGAAACATAAGAAAATAAGGAATAAAAGACATGAAAGAATAGAATAGTAATGAAAAATGGAATTATGGCTGACACATAAGAATATATATTTATTTCCATTGTAGTAAAGGAATGGCTGTTGAGACCATCTTAGTAGATGAAATATTTACTGAACTGAGATAACACCTTAAACTGGCCCTATATTACTAAACTGATTTCACTCCTCATTCCATACATGTAATACAAAATCATTTTCATTTCACATTCCAATATTTTAATGAAAAATTGATTTCATATGTAGTTCTATCCATGTAAATATCATGATACTTAAATATTTATTAAATGCAGTGGAGGGAGATATAAGTTCCACCCATTACAAAGTGAAATCATACATACAAGTTCCAAAATTTCATAAATGGATATATCATAACCTATTGTATTAAACGGGTATTATAAACAAGTAATCATATCCTAATTTATGTTAATATATATGTTTCATAATCATTTCATAAAAAACAAAACCAATGATGAGAAGTGGGTTTTAAAAGCATATAACTTTTTAAAGAGAAAATGATTTCATAAACATCCAGAAATCACAACATAATAAATTCAAAGAATGAATATAAATGTTAGATTTTAATAATTTCCCCATAAAGGCATTATTAACACCAATTAATGCTATCATAGAAATAAAAAATGTTCATTCATCTTTTAATAATATTTATTGAGGAAAATATCCTTTCTGTAATGAAAGTTAAATTTTAGAGCCTAAAAGATTTTTCTTTGTAATAAAATTAATATAATTATTGAGTAATATTTAAAAAACCAAAAAAATATTTTAAAATCCATTTTCGTTTAATATTTTCTTCAAAAATATTTTGAAAACATTTTTTTAAATATTATGGAAGACAATAATTTTTAATATAATAGATTTCTGGCCAAAAAGAGAGATGATTATATTTTAAGTAAAAAAATTATATTAACAACCAAATAGTGGTAAAAGGGTTATGATAAATGATTATATATGGAGTAAACCAAGAATGAGGAATCTCTTCACTATTATTGAGATAAGAATTATAAAATATCATTAAACTAAGAATAATCATACACAGTTTCAAAAAATGATGAGACTGTTTCAAAAAACTCTTATAACGTGGTAACATGAGATTATACACTCCATGTAATAAAATAAAATTATATGAAGCATAAAATAACATTAAATGAAATAAATGTATAATATATCATGTAAAATGGATGTATATACACCTCAGAAAAATAATTTTGGTTCATATAAAAACATGAGTCTCAATAAATGAAAATTAGGTCAAAACTATTTTTCCAATTTAGTGAAATTTTAATTTTACAATAAAGTAAAGAAATATAATAAAATTGAGATCTTAATACCCATAAATTTATGTATAATAAACATAGAATAAAATCATGGTCATTACTTCCACCACACAAAATGATAGAGTAACTAACAATGTATGTTTCTCATAGAAATAAAAATTGAGATAAAATTACATTACCTTGTATATTGACTTTAATTTTAATCATTCAAAACACCTGTATAATAAATATAAATTTATTAATAAAATTTTATTGAACCATATTATTTTATATATAACCATATATGGTTTTATCATTACCTTATATTTCTCTCTCGTTAATAATCCCATGATAAGGTTTCAGTTCTGGTAATATTTGCTTTTATTTTTCACATGTGTCTTAATTTTTTATATCTACTATCCTTATACATATATCATGATGAAAAAATAAAAAAAATTATATAAATATAATTTATCTTCAGTATATTGGTACTATAATAATACAAAAAATATTTTATTATGAAATGGAGTAAACTATTAATGGAGATGGTAAGCCTTACATATGAATGTGTTATGTTTATATTTTTATTAACGTATTGTAATAATTAATTTAAATGATATATATGTATATATGTGTATAATATCATTATAAAATCATTATAATGTTATATATATCATATAATTTCACTAAAACTATCCTTAATACATTCCATGTAGTGTGTGAACCGATCAATCACAATGAGGGGGTGGTAGTCCACACTTCCTCAAACGAAATTATCATATTTACACAAAATGGAATTTAAAAAAGATATGTGTTTAAATTGAATATAGAATATTTAATACATAATATATATAATATATAAAATATATAAAAATATTTTCCATCGTAATTTCCCCCATGAGATGTGGTAAAGTAAAAATGTACAATTATTGTTTAGTGAGGTGGTAGTTCACTATAAACAAAAACAATATATTTTTTTCCTACTAGATGGTGGTGTATGTAAGTTTTGGTCGAACCCTTAGATATGAAAAATAATTATATATTTAGGATACTTCTATTTTTATTCAATAATAGAATAAATAGTGGTCGGGTTGAGAAGGAAAATAGAATAATAGAGCATGAGAGAAGGTGTCACCTCTTAATCGGGTAACTCCTTTTGGTTTATGTAAAAAGGATTCCTTAGAAGACATTATTCCAATTGGGAGGATTAAAGGTGGTAGAAAATTTTTTTAGTTGTGTAATAGGTAGAACTTGGTTGAACCTATGTAATTTGAGATGTCTGTATAAAAGAGAGAGGTATTGGCCTTTTATATGGAAGTTAAAGAACTCACTTGGTATTTTTAAAAACTAGTTAGGTGAACCCACATTATTTCCTAAAAAAGGCACAATAAAATCAAAAATAAACTAATAATGGAAGGTTAATGGAAAAATAATGTCATTAAAAATCTCCTTGTAAATGTTTATAAGATGTTTTGGGTCTTAATTTTATCTTTTAGTCATTCGTTAACTTTAAATTTACCTTAGTCGATGTAATTAATTATAAATAATTTCAGTATTATTTTTGGTCCAAAAATAATTTTCCCATATAATAAATTATAAATTATTATTAATAATAATATTGAATCCATATTTAAATATTAAAATAAAAATATTGGTAAATATAAATTCATAATTTATCCTACAATTGGGTCAATAATTTGGGTTTTAGGGTAAAAATGATCAAATGGTTCATATGGTTTTTATAACCCATAAATGTGAAAATGGTTACGATTACCTAAATTGGAAAAATTGATTAAAATATATAACAATTAAAATTTTATACCAAATAAATATGTAATTTACCAAATAAATAAATAATATGAAATTATAATTTTGAATTAAAATCTGTAAATTTCCACTATTCATCTAAAAATAAAATTTCTCAGAAAAACCCCATAAATTTTCCCTAAACTAATTTATACATCATAAATAATGAAATGAATATTATTTTAACAAATTATAATTATAAATATTTTTAAATCTAAGTTTATTATTTTTCACAGGACCGTTAATGCAGTTAATTTGAGAAAACATCATTTTTTTACATATATATACATTACCAAAAATCATCTCTTTGTGTAAATTTTTTATTATTTATATAAAAATATAATAAAAATTATTTTAAAATTAGTTATTACTATTCATATAACTAATTTTAACAGCTATGTTAAAATTATCCCAATTAAATAGTTATAACAAAAAAATTATTTCGTAAAACCATTAGGGTTTCCTGTAACATATCCTAAGTCGGTGTTTCATATAACATAAGCCAAGTTTGTGTTTCATGTAATGACTTTTAAGTCGATGATTCATGTATTTTATGATGATTTGGTGCACTATAACATACAAAAATTTGGTGCCACATAAAACTAATGCTTGGCTTGGTGCATTTAAAGACATAAATGAAAATTTGATTTATTCAAGAAAAATTTCATTAAAAACATGGGGTGTTTCAATTTTTTTGTTATAATAGAATGTATAGGTCCATAGGATGAGGTTGGTCCAAATTCTTGTGGAATAAAGATTCATAGGATTGTAATATTGTTGACAACTATTTCTGATTTGGTTGAAGACACTACTAATGGTACTATAGTACTGTAGAATTTGATATGGTTTCTATAACAAAGAAGACAACAGAAAACAACATGGTACCATAGCACTATAAACATACATCCACCATTATGGTAAAAATGTGGAGTTATAATACATATATAGAATTTTAATATTATAGGTTACTATATAATATACTTTCCCTATGATATCATATCATGGTTGGGATTTTATATGAGGATATGTATCTCTATAATCATTCCCCTAGGAAATAATTTTTTTCTCAGTATATTATACCAAAGAATTTTTTTAATGATCTCTGATTTTCAATGATGTAAATATTTTTTATATTTTGGTATAATATTTTTTATCCTAATATGGATTCCCATTGAGGTCACATGAACTTCGGGGTGTCCAGATCTTGTTTGGAGCCTGGATCCCAACATTATGGACAAGATTGATGGGTGAAAAAATTAGTATACACCATGTGGTACATGATACATAGTTTTTTCTAACCAGGCGAGGCTGAACATAGGAGAGAAGGATGTCACATATTTTGATCAAGTCATGCCTCTATGGTGCATTCTATGTGGGTGTTATATAGTTTTTTTTAATATAATTCAACAATATTGGTATATAGTTTCTCAACCCATGTGGCTGGGCCATGCTTGTTTCCTCTTAGGGAAGTGAGGTGTACACGATTGGTAATCATTTTTAGGAGCAATGTGTCCCTCTATGTTTTTTTTAAATTTCTTATTTAAATCATAAAAAACTAATGAACTCATATCCTTATTTTTTGTCACGCTACAATAGTAGAGGCCTTCCTAGTATCCAGTTAGAAGAACCATATTTCGTTTTCCTAGGTATCTAGATAACTCCTCTATCTATTGTCTAGGAGACCCTTCTTTTCTCACGATCAATTCCTCTTGTTATTCTTTTAAATCATTTGGAATGATTGTTCATTTTCTTCTTCTCGAAGATGCTATTTGAATGTAGACCAATATTCTATATTTTATTTTTTTAGATCAATTAATCAATTTCTATTGATCTAGGACAATCACAAGGTCAATACTAGATGAAGATAGAGTTATAGGCTCTAGGTAGGCATTCAATGACTCATCCCCCTAGTATCAACAGTTTATAAATTGTCTTCCTTGTGTGAAAATTAATTTAATCTCATTCTTCCTATTAAATTCATACGACTTTCATATAATCCCAATGTTCATATTATAAAACCCTTCCAATATTTGATCATAACATCATTGTTGGTTATGATGTCAACACCATCCAAAAAATGTAGGGTTCTCCCTTGTTTGCACCTTTAATTCTTTTTTATGTCTATTTATGCAACCGTTCTGATGTTCTACCACTTGAACCTTCTAATGTAAGTGTTTTTATATACTGAATGGATCTATAATTTTTAAATTACTAGCATGTTTATAGATTACAAATGTATCTTGTAAGGTATTCATTATAATTAATTAATAATGATTTAAAATGTAAAACAACTACTATATTAATATGTATCACATGGTTTTATTTATTATTATAATAATTTTAAATGGTTTTAGGTGTATAACCCACCTTGTCATTCTTATGAAAGGAAAATGAATGATACTCATCATTTATTATGGAATCAAGGTAATTAATGGATGTATGTACGTGATATACCTTGTTTCATTAACAAAAGGTAATGGAATGACCCAATTGACTAATACAAACACAATAGTACTTTATTGAATATGTTTTATAATGAAATAATCGTAATATGCCTACATTATGTCGATATTTATATCATTATAAGAGTTTTTTGGATTGATCGTGCCATAGATTCCCAAGATAATTCCTTCATCACATAGAGGACACCGTTTCAATTCAAGGATCCAGTTTCTAGGGGATATTCCCACCATGGAACAAGTTTCATATTTACTAGATGATCTCCAATATGATGTTGTAAGAACATTTCACTATCTTACCAGATATTTGGATTCCATTGATACACTCCTTGGATCCATCATGATGTATTCGGAAACATAAGAGCACATATTCTCCACATAGGGCCAAGTCAGGCTTTGCCCATGTATACCTTGGATGAGATCCTTGGAATAAGTTAGAATCATTTTCAATGGAATGACATTCGAAAATAACCTTGTATTATACTCATAACACTTATATTCTGGATTCATGTTATTACTGAGTTGGATTGACCCCTAATGTCAATGATTCCTTGGTTATTACCTTGGATCGTATTTCATTATTATCATCATTATATGATTTCTTATTATGAAATCGATTATTTATTATTATTATTATCATGAGACATCTTCATTTTTTTCACAACTCTTGTAACATATTTATATAAACTGTAGCATATTTAATGAAAGGATTACATTTTCAGACACGAAATTAGGCATAAGCAATTTCAAGGGTTTTTAAATAAATGTACTATCTTTACATTTATATATATGTTGAGACTATTTCATTTTATGTTCATATACTAGATGGTATAAAAGTTGTTTGTGGTGGAAAAATTAAACTTATATCTAACGCTACATATTATTCCAATGGTACCCAAGAAAATTATTTATACATGCATGTGTTGGAAAGGGGAATTATCCCTCTTTGTACAACTGATCTTGTATTCGTTATTTAGGATGATTTATTGAAGGAGATGAACATGGAAATATTGGGGATACATGATAGTTTTTGGGATTGTTTTTTATTATTTTATATAACATGTGTTGTCTATTACATTAAATCCATGGTTTTATTATTTATAAGAACCTGAAATATTTTATCACATTATTTATATAATTTAGTTTTCAGATCTATGTATTATTATTTGTTGATGGGTTTTTATGTCTTTTTCTGTTGAGATTTCTATTTATATCATTCATCTACTATTTATCTTTATATTTTTATTAATTATTATCTTCTCTATAATGAGTCCATAGTCCCCCCAAGGGCACACCCTAGGCCCTCAATACAAATTAGACACCTTTTCCACATGGGTAGGTTATCATGAGGCCATATATCCCACTGGTTCAGGGCATCGTTGTGTGGCACCTGGATCGGGATGTCACAAAGTGGTATCAAAGATTTATTTTCATTCCTTCATATTTTGAGATAATATATAGAATATTATAAATGATTATAAAGTTGGATAAAAGCTGTTCCTGGGGAAAGAAACCCCACATTTTTGGTAAATACCAAGTTGCATGAAATAAGAGTTATAAATTGTATTTTTCTTATTATAGTTGATATCCTTTCACAATTTTGTGATGCACATTCTATGTGATGGTTTTTATTATTTTTATGATGATATGTACATTTTATCCTTTTTTCAATGAGAGGAGGTAACAGAAGAATCAATCCTAAATCATTATAGGCACAGACAATTCACACAAAATATATATTCCATGCCCTATATTAGAATTTCACTTTATGAACTAATTGTATTTAAATTGATTTTTGAGTGAGAAACAAATGTTATATTTAAGCACGTGTCAATAAATACATGTTCATTGTATATGAATTATTATTTTAAAGGAAACATAAATATAAATAGTGTTTTCCAACATAGGTTGATGGTGGAATGATAAATAGCAGGTTTATTCCCAATACATTTATATACCTCTAGTTACATGAAAATCTCTTTGGAAGTGATTGAGTGATTTTGAGTTTCAACTCATGAGGAATATGAGCCCATGGGGATTGGAAAGGCCAATTAGCTAAGACGAGCCATAGTATATCAATATTTACATTCTAATCCCAAATATAGTAAAGGTGAAATATAATTTTAATGTGTGCCAATTTTAGTTATCAGGTGTATGGTCCCATATTCAATGGGAATAGTGGACCATTTTAAATCGAAACATGGTATATGTAAATAATTAAATACAAAAATTAAATGTAAATATTGACTTATAAAATGGAATAATTTTTAGAAAATCAAGATGTTAATGTAGATGAATATTCAAAAATCAAAACCTCTGTAAATTAAATTTGAACAGTTACCAAAACCTTAGTCTTCTATGAAAGTATTTGTGACATACATTGATTAGTGATCCCTTTTTCTCATGACATGTTTGTAATAATGATTCTAGGTTTTCTCAAATATAAAACTTGGGTGTTTTCATTTCCTTTATATATATAATCCTCCTTGACCTCCTCATGTTTTGTGCTAGGGAGGCAGATAAGACCACACTCTAGAGATATAAGGCCCTGAGCTGCTAGTTTTACTACCATCTGTTCCAATAGAGGCACCACCTATTATACCCAAACTTGTAACTGGATATCATATTTAGGGTAATTTTATACATATGATGCAGTCTATCTAGGGTGATCCATGAACTAAACTTACGATGGATGATTTGATATTTCAGTTCATACAGCTTCATTCTTCTAACTTTTTGGGGGATGACAGTCCTCAGACTAGTGGATCTTGGAAAGAGGACATTCAATCTTTAAATGAGCATATTTATATTCCTATTGAGAGAAGGTTAATCCTTTCAAATAACATGTTGTGTAATTTTTCCTCACCCATATGGGATATGATTTCCACGGCTGGTCATCATCAACACATGGTCTAGGTGGACTTATAGACCACCTTCAATGATTACTTATTTCCTCAAACGTATAGGGAAGACTGAGATAGATATTTTTTCACTTTAGGCATGATTCTATGTTTCATATGGAATATTCATCATGATTCATAGTGTTTCAATGTTTTTCACCAATTCAATATGATGATCACTGTTATGTTATAGACTCTTAAAGGATGGTCTCAATAATTCTATCTATACTTAAATGAGGGAATTTTTCCTAATGATATTTTCTATAAACATGAACCAGAACCATATCAGAATGAGAAACCTAAAGAAATGTGACAGCTCAAGGCACATAAGTTCATTGTTGAGACATGGAAGTAGTTATTCGGATAGAAAGATGCATATGATTTAGGATTATTATTAGACAAGTGGAAACCAGAGTATCTTCCATGATAAATTAATTATATAGAATCATTGTGATAAAAATGGGAATATGATTCCTTAGTGTGATATAGATTTTCTTGATTTTTATTATTTTATATGTATGGGAAATCATTAGAGATTCTTTTAGATATTTACATTCTCTTCCAATGGTAGAGGATCCACACCAACTTCATTTTCAAATTTAGGATATTTTAGACAGTGCTGGGATGGGATTTGGAGTAGCAGTAGTAGGATATGTCAAGGAGGAGGTCTTAGCCATGGAAGCCAAACTTATGAATTTTTGTGATAGTAATGTTGGCCTTCAATGGGTAGCCTAGAATTAGAACAAGGTCTTGGATTAAGAATTTTTTATTCATTACAGTTGATATCGAAGTATCAGAGAGTTAGAACCTATACAATATGAGGTTCTATTCTACTATCATCAACTTGTATATCTATGTTATTCAATATTGGTGGGTCACACTCCATTATCTCTATATCCATTTTTAAGGTATTAGTTCCTTGATTTAGTGTTATTGTGGTATGATGACCCTAGATATACTGTTGTGAGTATGGTCATAGAATCACTACTGGAAACATGATCTTTCCCAACACTTCTATACCAACGGTTTGTAAAAACCGTTGGTATAGCTAACCTTTCCCAACGGTTCATCAAAACCGTTGGGAAAGGGCCTAAAAACACACCCTTTCCCAACGGTTTTGGTGAACCGTTGGGAAAGAGTGACCTTTCCCAACGGTTCACCAAAACCGTTGGGAAAGGGGTGGATTTTTTCCCTCTTTTTCCCAACGGTTCATCAAAACCGTTGGGAAAGAGTACCCTTTCCCAACGGTTCACCAAAACCGTTGGGAAAGGGTGTTTTTTAGGCCCTTTCCCAACGGTTTTGATGAACCGTTGGGAAAGGGTACTCTTTCCCAACGGTTTTGATGAACCGTTGGGAAAAAGTGGCAAAAAATCCAGCATACACCTTAATAAAAATACACCCACCCAGAACCTATCCCAACGGTTGTCAAAACCGTTGGGATAGGTCTATCCCAACGGTTTTCAGAACCGTTGGGATAGGTTCATTGATGTTTTTCCAGATCTACTAACGGAGAACATTATATAAATCAAAAATTTATATAATTATGATAATACATATATATATTTATGAAATTATGTTTACAAAGTGATGTTAGCCTAGTGGTTAAGTCGTTCGATTATAAACGAGGGGGTCCTGGGATCAAATCCCAGCGGTGATTTTATTTTTGGAATTTATATACCAACGGTTCCATTACCGTTGGTATAGATTTCATATTACCTATACCAACGGTTTCCAAAACCGTTGGTATAGGTCTATACCAACGGTTTTCGGAGAACCGTTGGTATAGACCTATCCCAACGGCTTACTTGGCTACGGTTCTCCAAACCGTTGGTATAGGCTATACCAACGGTTTGGAGGCCTATACCAACGGTTCCAAACCGTTGGTAAAGGTTGGTTTTCCAGTAGTGAATATAAGCCAATGAAAATATTTCCTTATTGTGTTAGGTGGTTATCCCATCACATGGGACAACTTTGCCCACTTGATGATGGGATTCATTGCCATTATGAGGATGAACCATTTGTTTCTGTATCGTGCCTATGTGTACTGCTATTACCGATAGTTAATGTTTACATCAATAGATGGAATGATTTATCTATAAAATGATGATGAAATGTCTAGGATGGTAGATTTTGATGAGAGAATCATTGGATAGGGGGAGAGACCACCATGATTTATAGTCATATAGGAATAGGAAATACATCAGACAAATTTTCGTCCCATAATGGATCATTTTCGGGAAATCCTACTCAATTAATTATCATGATTAGCTCCTATTATAGAGTTATAGATTATTATTTATCTTTTTATAGGAGAAAATCTAGAATCTAATCCTCTATTAATTATAAAAACTAGTAATCTCCGTACGCCCAATATATAGTAAATGTATCTGGAGTTTGAATATTATATCTGACCCATCACTTTTTCCTAGGGTTCACCCATTCTTTTTGCTATGAATGTGGATGGTAACATTTTATTTTGTGTGTATTACCAAAATTATAACCATAATATGTTTTATAAATGGTATCTACTAACTAAAATAGATGATCTATTTGTCAAGATCATAGGATCTTGGATATTCTCGAAGATCGACATGAGATAAGATTATCATCAGTGGTGTTTCATGCCTTTATATATACCACATATGAATTTCCAAAATATGTATGACTTATATGGTTACCATTTTATGCTATTTAGTCATGGTAATGTGGTTGGTGTTTTAATGTATTTGATTAATAGTTTTTTTATCCTTAACATGAATCTTTTATCTATATAGGATGAAATCTGGGTGTATTCTCTTACTCATAGAGACAGTGATAAGAATATTGAAATCATTTTGTATAAACATATATAAAATTTGATTTACTCAAATATTGATTGGTATCACTTATAGATTGACATATTTCACTTATTAGGTCATATTATCTCATAGTCATGTGTATTAGTGGACCTATAGAATGTGAGTGTTGTGGTTTCCTTGGATAACCCCTATAATGTTTGTACATATGTTGTCTCTTAAGAAGAACTGGATATTAAAATATTTTCATATAGGAGTTCTCAAACCATTATTCTCCCCGTAAGAGTCTGGAAAATAATGGTGAGAAGTTATGTTCATCATAAGTTAGTGCTACACCCATTCAAGTGCTGAAAGGGAGGCTTACCACAACACTACTTCTAATTTATCTAGAGCATGGAAGATGCTATAAAATGATCTATAATGCATCAGGAATCCGAATTTGTGCATTGTTGATACATGTTGATAAATTAGTTGCATATTTCCCCCTAGTAGAGACCACACAAGCGTAATTAAATGACCAATGATATATAGGTTGCATGAGTTTTTCTTTTATTACACGGATAGAGACATTATCTAATGAGGGATAGGTTATTGTTGTACACAGAACATAAGAGACTCAAATATATCATTATTTAGTGTTACTTGAATTATAGAATGTGAATATTTGTCAAATTTTGGCATTACATTGAATTTTATTTAGCCTATGAATGAAGAAAAGATAATGTGTTTTTCGATGTGATAAGTCGAAAGAGTCACTCACAGTCTATTCAGGAAACCAGTGATGAATAGAAATTGCTGTTCCACTATTCTAATCTTTATATGTAGTTTCAAAAGATTTTATGTTAGTATTATATTTTATTTTTTACATTTACCTATTAATTATTTGATAGAGAGAAGTGCATGCTATGTTTAGATCCTGAATGGTTGGTTCTCTATAGGATTATTTATAGTGAGGAACCACCATCATATTGGTTAATTGATGGAGACGAAATCTTATGTATATATGGTTGTATCTATGATCCTATTAATATCATATAGTAACTGATGGGAGATTCCTATCCTTCATAGTGGTAATTTTATCTATTCATCTCCAAGACGTAATTGAAAAAGAGACGCCATTATTTGTGTCCTAGGATGAAAGATCATATAGTATGTTTTACCATTAGGTGATTTACCTATCAACTAGTGAAGGACAATCATGCGGAACATACAATCTTGTTACGACCAATTTTTGTACCAAAATGGAAAAGGTAATATATTATTAGGGATTTAGTAGTCGGTCAACAAAGGTTTCCTTAAGTAATAAATGCGGTTTGGGTAGAATAATAGCTTCGAGGTGGCTATTCTGATGGATCCTAATGAGGCCTTATATGGCCAGCAGTGTCATTTAACCATATCCTTTTTAGATGTAGGAGACGTACTGCTACTAGTCCTCATCTCATGCAATAATAATTGGAGTAGGTTTCACTGATCATGAATCTTATTTATAATACATTGTTTTGAGATATATCATATAATAACATCTATTCAAAACCTTCTGTGTTCGATGTTGAAGATTTGGTTTTCTTGTGGGTATAACCTAGTCTTGGGAATAAATGGATTTAATGGAATATGTAGTTGTCATTGTGTTATATCATGACGTTTGAGATTATGGAAAGAGTGGGGTTAGTAGACAATCATTTTATATTACATAAATTGAATTTTTTCATGAATGAGGCCATACATGTTTCACAACATTGTGGATATCTTGTTGAACAGTCTCATAATTTGATCCTAATGATGTTGATTTAGATGTTGACAATTATTTTGGGGGGTTTCCCATACTAATAATTAACCTTGGAATGATTTACCTCTGGGGATAGTCTATCTGTTTAGTAAGGGTGTTATAGAAGAATGTTTGTGTATATGATGAGACTAGGTAACTGGAGGCCAACATACGTGATTACTGGCTAGAGTTATTCTAAGATCATGTTTTCCCACCCCTGTAAAGAGAACTATGTGAATACTTCCATTAAGGGGAAAGACTGTAACAATGTGGGTTCTCTACGAGGTATAGATCCTTCAAATATTGTATTAATTTATTATTTTAGACCTAATATGGTTTCCCAAGGATTTTGTAAGAGTTTTTTGTATTGATTTTGTTTTTAGGAGACTATACACCATGTTTCTGGAAAATTAGGTCGGAAAAATGGTTAGTATAAACCCTGTGGGATAGGCCACAAGGTTACTTCTAACCATGTAGGGATGAATAGATGGGATCATGAGTCCACACAGTTTGAGGAAACTGTGCTGCCATGGGTTCATGTCTATTCAAGTGGAAAATAATTTTTTGAAAAGACATATATTATAGTTTCCTCATTATTTCTCTAAGTGTTCAACAAAAATATATTGGTTCCCTCATGATGCAATCTTATTTTCATTTTTGGAAAATTGTTTTTCTCAACCATGTGGCCAAACCATATGGATATGTAATTTTTAGTTAAAATTAAAATTCCACCCAAAAAATCCAATAACTCACCTCCAACTTCATTCTCTCAATTGAGTTTAAAGGGGCCCTCCTCCTCTCCCATAATTATCTGTCAATCCCCTTTTCATAGGTTTTTTTATAAATAATCCATTTGATGTTTGATCAATATTTTATTGGTCTCATTGGATTCATCTCGATATGTGATTCAATCCATTAACACAGTTCATCATTTGTCTTCCTCTAGATTACTCTTTTTAAATTCATCTTCTTATACTATATTTTTATGGGGCTGATATATTTTTCTATTTTTATCTAACCCATTCAATCTTAAAGGATGATATAAGATGAGTAGATTGTTATAGGCATGAGTTAGGTTTTCTATGAATCATACTGAATGACTCTCCATTTTAGAAACTGTAATCATTGTGTGAACACAAATTTCATCAGGCGTCAGATATTTAATTCATATTCCTTGATTATAATCATCATTATTGTATTCTAAATCCCTTAATATATATGATCAATATAATTTTGGAGGTTATGACCTAAATTACATCCACCCTTTGTAGGGTTAACCATTATTTATTACTTTAATGGTTTTTTGATGACCGTCTCCACCTCCATTTAGGTGTGCTATCACTTGACCCTTCTAAGATACATGTTCTTATATAATCAATGAATTCTTAATTTCTGAATGGATACCACAAGTATAGTATCCATTTTATCCTTGTTAGGAATTTTTTTAATTTAAATAATGAACCTTTAAAATGTTAAATGGTTTATATATAAATAGATATCACTTAAAATAGTATATTTTAATTAATATTTCATATGGTTGTATGTACTTATCATTCCATGGCTTTATAATGAAAGTTAGTGGAATGAAAATCATAATAGACCATTGAATAAATGTAATTAATAGTTACATGTCCAAGATATACCTTTACACATTACTGAAATGTAATGGAATCAACCAATTTAATTATAAAAAGACAAGATTATGAAAAGGAATAATTATATGGTTCCAACTACTTATGGAATAATTAATATGTATAGGAGTGTCTAGATATAATCCAACTTTATATTTCTGAGAAATTTTTTTGAGAACTCAAAGGAGGCCATTATGATTCATAGAGCCAATTTTCAAGGGAGATACCCACCTTGGAACATGTTCTTTCTATAAGAGAGGATACTTAGAATTATTCCATAGGATCAACCTAATACCATATACATATTAGTATTCTATAGATACACTCCACAGATGTATATTTATATCTTCAGACTTATGGAACCATGAATTCACTTGACTGGGCCCATTAATTCTTTGCCTTTGATTACCTTGGACAACATCATTTCACTCTATTAGAATAATATACAGTAGAATACCTTGGGTGAATCTCTATATATTACACTCAGACATAGAATTCCCATGAAACAATTATTAGTGAGTTGGATCAACCCTTGAGGTCAAGGATTCTTTGGTTATTTTCTGGGATCCTTTGTAATTATTTTCATCATTATTGGATGATTTATCATACCATGGATCCTTTGTAACTATTAGTATCTTGATATATCATCATTGCAGTTCACAAATCACATGACTTATTTATATAAACTATAACACAGTATATTAAAGGATTATATGATCAGACACTAACCAAGGATAAAGAATGTATCAGGGTATTTAGAATACGGTACTCTCTTTAATTTTATATATACACTCACACTCTTTTAGATTATATTCTAAGACTAGATGGGGGAGACACCATTGGATTTTCCCTACTATGATTCATCTCACATCTTATCCAAGCGCCCAATGGTACTTAGGAAGATTATATTTATGAATGTTTTGACAAGGGGAAGTGTCCCGGTTTGAACACTAGGTATTTCATTCATGGGTTATGATGGAGAAAAGTAACAAATAACAATGCTAATGCTCGGCTTGCTGGATAGTTTTTGGATTCTATTTTGTTTCTTTGTATAGCCAGTACATTCTAATGACTATTATCCATGTTTTCTTTCTTTATTGATACATGACATACTTTATCATCTTATATTTATGATTCAGATTTCCATATTTTGAGTATTATTTTCTTTTGATGGTTGTTTATATATGCTTCTACTATTTTAGTAATTTATATCATACTTCCACTATTTATCTAGTTAATATTATCCATTACCCCCACATAATCATGAAAGAATATTCTCCCATGAACACACTCTAGAACCTCACTACTAATCGGTACCCTGTGGAATATCTGGAGGCACTCTTGAGACCGGGTGGACCACCAGTTCGGGTAACCATTGATTGAAATCTAAATCAGGACATAAAATTATTCATGAAGTATGTAAAACACTATCCTAGAATTATTTTTGTTTTTCATAATCTATTTTTTTCAACATTTTACTATTATTTATAGAATTATCTATCACTGGAGCTCACATTATTTTCATATTATCAAGTCTATGTTAAAATAAAATAATTAACATAGTTAAAAACCTAATATTTCTCCAAAAAATTGAATAATAATAATTATAGTAAAAATATTAATAAAATTGGTAGCATTTTATTCAAATATTGAAATAAAACAACTACCCATTATAAACAAAATAAATAATAATTTTAATAATCCAAAATTCAGTCTAAAATAAAACTAAACCAAAAACATAAAATCATGATCACCACATGAAATATAAAATACATATAAATAATATAACTCCCCCTAAGCGCATAAAAAATAAAATGATATCCAACTATAAAAAAAATAATAAAAGTAAAATCACCCCCATAATCATATATTTTATCTCTTGAATAATATTAACAGTGATTTTGATGTAAACTCAACCTATAAAAAAATAGTTAAAATTGATTGTTTAGAGAAACTAACAAAAAAATCAAGGATCTAGAAAAAATTGATAATTAATTTCAATGAATTATTAAAATATATACAATAAATAATCATGTATCCAATAATTATCACTTATTCTTGTAAAAAATGAGAAAACATTAAAACCATTCAGATTGGTCATTAAATATGAAAATCATTGATAACTTCCTTAAAAGTTCATTCTAGTGTACCAAATAAAATTTAATGGTGTGAATATGAGCCAAATATATATAATTTTACATAGGCTTATATACTATGTTTTTCTAAAATTGTATTCTAAAAAGAGACATTATAAACCCATGCTATAGATGTGTTTGGAAGGTAAACATTTATAGTATATTTATAAATAAATTATTTCATTTTAACAATACATTATACAAAATTAAAAGAGTATAAACATACATAACATATATATAAATAAGACTTGAAACAATTAATAACATATATAAATTCACATTAACCTATAAAAAATCAATTACTCTTCATATTTTGTATTTTTATATTATAACCTAGAGAGTTACTGTTATTTCTTATTCTAATAATCTTTTACAATCTCATAAGTTCATCAAGATTTCTCCACTAATAGTAATGTTAGGAATGGATTCCATTAAACATTCAAACTCGAACATTATTTCCCCATTTTCCTTTTTAATAGATTTTAAATTATTATTTTTTTATTTTATTCATAATGTAGAATTTTAAAATATATCATTCTATCCATTTTAGATAAATATCAAATCGATCATACCCTAGAATTTTCCCTTCTAATATACATCATATATAGAACAAATATCATTCAACATTCATTATTATAGACTACATTCATATTTTCCTCAACAGAATTCTTAAAATAGATAATCTACTTCCTACAAATTTCTTCTGCTTTTATGTTTCATCGTGATATTTTCCAAAATATTATTTGAATTATCTATAATAATAAATTTAGAACTAGAATATTTATAAGAATTATAAAACATTTCAAAAATAACATAACTCATGTCATCCATGAAATAACATTTTTTAATTTTCATTTAATTTCCAGATTCATCACACAAATCATATGTTGTTGTGTAGATCCATCCTGAAACCAAGACATTAATCCTCTTTTCCTTGTATTTACATTATTTAATTCTATTAATAATCCTTATACATTTATATTGTGTGTGACTCATATTCTTACATTTAAATAATATAATGACAAATTAAAATTTTAATTTACATCATTTCTTTTTAAGATAATTCTATAAATTATTCTACATTTCATTCCTGACACCATGAATTTTGTAAAAATGTCCTTATATACATCTCCACACATTCCCTAAATAATCAAAATTATCACTTCATGAATAAAATATACTATCATCTAAATAATCCAACGAGACAAGTTTGTTAATTTGAATGAAATTATATTATTTTTTCTTTTAATTTCACTATCAATATTCCTAAATTCAATATCATACTAAAATAATAAAAAAATATCATTATTATGTGGTATATCCAAAAAAAATTTATTTATTCAATATCAAAATTCCTTGAATACCATATATTATATATTATTTGATGAATTAATTTAATCTGGACATTATTCTTCATGGTATAAAAAAATTATTCATAGTGTATATTATCTTAACAACATTTTCATAAATATAACAAACTCTATCATGTATAAATTTTCAATATTATTTCAATTCATCCCAATAAATATAAGTCCCAATTCAATACAATTTTTCAGTTCCTCGATGAGTGATTTTAAAACAACCTCAATTTTCAGAAGTAATTTTATAAGTATAAATATGGTTGTTAACATGTATATGTAAATAATATAAATAACATTAAACACATTAAATTTCAAAATATATTTATAAGGATCATTATCATCCATTATATCAAGCTCAACTTCTATCTTATTGTACTGTTTATCCATCATTTTCAAATACACAATATATATATTCTTTAAAAGAAATACATTTTATCCTTTAAGAAATTATTATCATTTCCATTGAAATATGGTGGTCTTAGAATATGGGAATATTTAACCATATAAATTTTTGTAACTAAAAAAAAAATACCTTATACAATTTTTTCTTTTATTTATATTACAAACTACAACAAATCAAAATGATCTAAGGATATGATAACAATTATTAATTCACAATATAGAGATATAAAATATAGGAAGTGAGAAATGTAAACATCTAAATAATCATATTAACAAAATGTAATTTATTATTCCAAAGAATTAACTATTAATGATTAATGAATAAACAAATGGGGCAATGATAGAATGAAGTGTGTATGTAGTAAAGATAAAAAATCGGTCCTAATGATTTGATAGTAGTTTGGATATATTAGATCCCACATAAATTATTCTCAATGTAAACCCATTGGAATAGATATCCATAAGATACCAAACCTTTAGCAATGCGTGAAAACAAAACCCAATCATTGTCACAATAATGACCCTGACACAACATTTTTTATATGATAATACATAAGCCAGTTTCTTTTTAATAAGGTCATCCATGACCTATGTAGAAAATTTTTAGGTGGGTATTTGAACTATCAAGTACCATTTAATTATGTTATAACAATTTTACGTGAAATGATACTATGAAAAAATATAAAAAATAATTTAAAACCTGGAAATCCTTTCAATATGATGATGAATGTTTTGGTGCATGAAATATATCCTTAATCCATTATCTAAGTGCATCAATGTAGCTCATTCATTCCATAACATCCATAGAAAATCTGTTAAATAAAGTAGTTTTCAAACATATTAATCATTATTATAAAATATTGAGTATCATGTGGTTAATTACTTTTTAGATCTCTTTGATTTAATCAATTATAGATGAAACTAAAATGTTTATAGTCTATAAATAAATATCTATGGGAAACCTATATAGTTATAGATAATAATATTCTCATGGTCTTATGTTGTTATCAGTAGACTATAAAATAGTTAAAATAAAAAATGAAATATTAACTAAGTAAACTAAAATGTCAGCCTTATGTACTACATTAAAAGAAATATTTAGACACATTTAATTTCACCAAAAAATCAAATAGACAATATAATTTTTTTTATTTAAAATGATTTATATTTTAAATATCTTAATATAGATTACTCAATCATATTATTGAATCATTATAAATTGTAAATAAAAATATATAATCCAATCAGAAATATCAATGTAAAAATTCTCTTCATGATATAATCTTTTATACATTTATTTGTGATACAGTGAATATGACATAGAAATCATTTTCAAAATGTTAGAATATTCAAATTAATAGAACAATTGAAATCCACTAAAGTCTCACTACGGTGTAACATACTTCATCACTATAGGATGTTTCCCTATAAAATTACAACCCTTTTCCCACAAATTCTATCATTGATTCCATAATTACCATAATTTCATAATTTATTTCAAATATAGATTTATTCAGTGGAAATTATTCTATACCATGGTTTTATATAAATATTATCCTTGTTGTATAATTACCTTTCATACTTCTATGGTGCGAGACCTGCTATTTTGATCACATTGGTCTAATAATTCAGAAAATAAAACTCGATAATATATATTTCATTTATAATAAAATTATAGGAAAATAAAATAATAGTAATTCATATATATACCTCCGCAAAAAAATAGTGGATAATAAATTATTAATAAAACTATTGAATTTGTATCATATTTCTTTTAGTGAAATATCTGAAATTAAACATATTTTTGGTAAAAAATTACCTATTACATCATATCATCAGATTAAATTGAAAGAAAATTTCTATATTATAATCAATTTGATACATATTTATTATTCCATAAAATATTTTTTATATATTTACCAATTTTTATTAATGTTTGGTGAGTTTTTTTACTCTTCTAAAATTTACCTCTGTAAAAAAATTTATCGAAGCCCATGTTTTTTGACTTAGTGTATATGTAATATCATAATTACTCATGAGTAATATATAATATATGTCACTTAAGATAATATTCAATTCATTCCAAACAAAAGGATTACATCCCAGTTTTATATAATACATAATAATATATATATTAAAAAATCATTAATAAGAACTAAAACTAAAACTTTTCATATATAATTCATGAAAGATTTAAAAAAATTAGTATAAAAATAATAAGTATGAAAAATAATAGTAAATAAATTAATGGTTTAAGTGATTTTCAAAAAAAGTGGAAGAGGTCCACTCAACAAATCAATGTAAACTTCATTTAACATTGCGAACAAAAGATATCTTAATGAATGTATTGTTAAAAACCATAAAAAATAAGTATTATAGGTAATTTCATGCAATATATAAAAACTATGCCCATCAATCTCAAAATGCATGGTAGAAATAATTGTCCAGACCACCTATTGTGTGGATGGTATCTCTTTTTAAAATATTTAATTGATACTCAATCATGTAATTAAAAGAAAGCATCTCATATAAAGACCCCATTCATTGTTTTTTTATATTCTGCATCCATTATAAAAAAATAATAAAAACAAACCTTATTTTAGCTATTTTAAACACTCAATAATAATTGACATACCCCAAAAAATGTACAGAGATTTATAATATGAATACAATAAGAATTTTTTCAATCCTATTTCAGAATATTTTATATAACTATATTTATACAATACCTCTGATCAAAAGTAAAAACACTACTACTTATTTTATAAACTATATTCAATTTCAATGATATTTTTAAGAAATTAAAAAATAAACTCAGTTGTACAATTCTAAAATTAAGAAGAAAAAATATTGTGGAAATTTTTTTCTACTTCAAGGGGATGTTGATGAAGTCAAAAATATGATCATAGAAAAAATCCAACTCTATTTTATAAATAATCAATTCACATATTTTTTTTTTGAGTTATTCAACCAAAATTTATCATATTTATATTTATTTAGAATATCATTTCACGATCCTTAGTCAATGTACCTTTTTTTATTATATGAGGAAATCCATTATAATAAAAATATACTTGAGAGAATTCTCAAATTATTCCTCACATATCTATGAAGGGGATATAGATTGTTCAAATAACATTAAGGGAATTTGATTCTAATTTAAATTTTCAATATTCCTTCCCCATTAAATGTGTATCCAACAAATAATGGGAATTTTGTCCTCTCCACAGATGATTATCCCTTTTCCATCCTTGTTTTCATTTGATGTGGTATTATAAAACCATAATAAAATATGATTAGATTTACTAATTATATAATAATCACTCAAAAAATGTTATCACAAGTTTCATGTGTATTGGTATTTGGTTATAAATGATGGGTATCCATGATATATTTTGTAAAATAACCTTATTCATCATCATTTATTCTAGCGGATGAAACTCCAAAATTTGGATCATCCATGAAAATATTACAATTTTGTTTACCAGTTGAAGACAAACCATTAAAGGTATAAAATGTTTATTTATAGGTTCTAAAAAGGTCAGATATCATGTTTATATGAAAATTAAGATCATTAATTAGAACATCTTTACCATAACAATGAATTTTCTCCAAATAAATAATCTATGTATAAAGATTCAAATTGAAGGTCTTGTTTAATTTTTTCTAATCAATTGAAGAGTGGAAACATTTGTTTAATTTCATAAAGGAAAAAACCCATCATTTTGACATGATAAAAAATCTAATTCACTACATTGAATCAAATTATGTGAGGTAGAACATTTTTTGAAAACTATATTTAAAAATTCCAAGGAAAATTTTATTCAAAATAGCTTCGTAGTAAAAAAACTATTTTTAATTGATCCCCAATAAAACTCATTGGTTGAGAAAAATAAAACCTGTTTTGAAAAATTAATAGGAAAGTTCTAAAATCCTAAAAAAAATGAATGGTCTAGGTTTCTAAAAAAATCCATAAATATGATAAAATTTATAAACATAATTTAGTATTCAAAAAATATACAATTCCCTCAACCAAAGATAATAATATCCAGTCCTTAAAGATAATCAAATTAAGATATTCACCATAGTCAAATAATCAACATAAAATTATCAGAAAAATAATAATTCAAATGTCTTATGAATTTCATATATATTTCAATCTACTTAAATATTCTAACGAAAACAAAATAATGACAATAAGAATGAAAGCTAACCACCTACATTGAAAATTCAATTATTGAGTTTCATTTGTCAAGGAGTTATCTAGGCTAAATCACCTCAATATCTAGTAAAAATTTTATAATATTACCAAAAAATATATCTTTTAGGATTCTTCAAAAAATAAACCTGGTTATAAGATCGTTTTTAAAGAAGGTATGTTTACATAAATTTATTTTCTGGCTATGTGAGCTCCTGGGAAACATTCATCCTCCTTTTATTTATTATTAGTATAATTATTATAATATGAAAAATATATTTTAATGAAGTATATTATAAAACATAGAATTTATTTATAGATTATATGCAATGATGAAGTGTACAACCATGTAAAATAGGTATGACTAAAAATACCACCAATAATATTCAAAAATCAAAATTTTAGAAATCCTCATATATGGTGAAAATTTATCAACACAGCCTTTAATGAAAAATAATCTTCAACAGTGAATAAAAAACATGGTATCATTTCTAATAAAAATTATATATACATAAATGAAATTTATCCATAAATTTAAATAACTCCATCCATTCACTATAAAGTATCTAGGGAACCGTTCTTCACTAGATGTGTTTGAAACAATTTGTAAATGATTTTGATTACTAGATTGGAACCAATATAAACCATTATTATAAAAACATTATTAGTACCTTATAGAATATATAAAAACCCAAATATAACATTAAATTGAGGTTATCAAACCAATAGTGTGATTAATGAATCCATTAATAAATCATTAACACTTATGAACAATTCCCTTGAACCAATATTTCCTGGTGAATCTATTTTTACTCCATATATATATTTACATTCAACCAAGACATTATATGAGAGTCACAATTCAAATAAGGTAGCGCTAAAGGTCTTTTTAGATTCCAATAGATTTTAAGTGTCTAAATAATTAAAATATACTCCAGATGGTTATTTCTACAACCTTTATGGTGAATTTCTCCAAACTGAATTTCCTTAATAATATTACCATATGTTCTCATAATAGGTTTTCATTTCCACCGAATTTTAGTCATTTTTATCATACATATATTATGAGTTATATACATAATGTTTATGGTTAATAAATTATCAATTTTATCACCAAAATAATTATCACAATGGATGCATAAAAACTCTCATATATCACATCTGGTTAGTTGGGATTGAAATAAATTATCAATGAAACATTAAATTTTCATTAAAACCCCTTGTTAAGAAAAATATTCCCTAAAAATTTATATTTCCACATTAAAATCATGTATACTATGAAATTAATTAGAAAAACCTTAGATAGTTTATTATCAGAATGAATTCATTCATTAAAATGATTCCAGACCAACAAGGCATGGGATAGATGAATAAATGTTTACATAAGAATCACATTAACATATGTTACACTAATTGAACAACAAAAATAAATCTAGCCAAGTCCATTATTGTAATTATAATAATAATTTTAAAAAACAATAACAGCAAAAAAAATTAACATCTACTTGGGAAAAATAAATTAAAATTATAAAGAATACATTACCACAAGAATAAATAAATATGAGATTTTTTTATCATAAAACAAACATGAGATCGTCGAAGGGAATTACTAATTCCAAAAATAATTGAAAAAATAATACCAAAAACAACAACGACAATAAATAACCATTTTGAAATTAAATTGGAGAACTAATCCCAATTTATTTTTAAAAATAAATTATAAAGAGAGTAAATATAAAATCAGAATGAACAATATATTGAAAAAACATGATAAAAACTGAAATCAAAAGGTAGTTATAACTGAAAAAATTACATTAAATCCATATTATTAACCATCATACCTCAAAAAAATATATTTAATGTCTATTATTTATCCCATCAATATAATTGCATACTTTAAAAATCAGGGATAACATTCACTGAACTAGCCTCAAAATTAAACTATAGTAATCCTCTACCAATCTACATAATTATAAAGATAAAATTCTAGGAAACATTTTGTTGAACTACCTCCAAAATAAACTATAATAGTTAAACTGAAATTTATCCACCCATTCTAGTGAAATGTAATTAAGATTATAGGTAAACCTTATATGTCCTCATCCCCTTTCTTGTAACCTATCTACATTAATATATAGTAGTACTGCTTCAAAACATTTCATGTCATAATGATATTGTAGTCCACCAAACATGATTACTATATCCTTGATTACATCTAGATTCACCATCAATGTCAAATATACTCAATCATCTACAAAGTTTCAACCTGTTAACGATTTTCCTTATTAGAGTGATATATACACATTATCAATAAACCATATATGCTAAAAAATGGAAGGAGAGTATGTAGATTCAGACCATAAAATCAAATCCAACAATCCATTTTTTCTTGTTTACATTCCACTAAATGTTCCTTGTTGAATAAAATGTGAAATATATTTTTTATATATAATGGTTATTATAAAACATAGCTAACATATATTAAAACTTATATAATGACTAGTGGAAATAAAATCGAAAAAATATGAACCGCCTACATTAACAAGAAGTCCCTTTTTGAAGGATATTCGGTCAGTGTGCCATAATATCTTCTACTTCCTTCATTACCATCATCACATATTTATATTTCCATATTCAATTTTGATCATTTCTCTGAAATAAATGTTACAATAGTTACAAACTTTGGTGTATGAATTTCCCTTGATATTTGAATGATTAAAAGGAATATAGTCATCTAGGATCCCAAACATCCACAAAGCTTATGTAGAACAAAATTTTTTATCTAACAATATATTTAATGAATAACTATCTAAATGGTAGATTCATGATTTTTCAACCTGTATGGTATGTATAAATTCAATCCATTATATACAATCAATAAATAATGGAAAAAATAATTTATGAAAACTGGATTTCACAGTGTCAACAAGAGATAGGGAATCACATTTAATTTATATTTAATACAATGGAAATTTTATATAACACCATATAAAAAGTATAATTCAAGATAATATATATTTTCTAGAAAACAACCAAAAAGGGGAATATGGGAAATAACCTGTAAAAATGCATATTAATTTCATAAAATCACCACCATAACTAGATAACACTTTATATCTTATTATCACAATATAAATATTCACCTTCATCAATAATATAAATGATGTAATCCAACTGATAAACATGAATGATGCTGGATTTAATAAAATACTGGATACCTCATTTTTCTAATATACAACATCAATCAATGAATTATTCAGTATTCCACATAAAAAATGGCTTCTTAACTAAATTTATCATCAATACAAATAATTAATCCAATCGATAAATATTTAGGTACATAAAAAACCAAATAATTTCTTAGAATCCAAATAAAATGAATAGTAGTCATGATAAAAATTATATATAATTTACCAAATGATTACATTGTTCAATATTATACATATAATTTGATGATATATATCCCCCTAAAGCCTAAAATCAATGATATTTGAAATATATTTCCATATATAGAATGCATTTTTATATGATAAAAAATAAATTCATTGACATTTCATCACTATTAAAAAATAATACACACAAAGTGGAAATGATAATACCTTTTCTTTATATATTATCTTTAATATGAAGTCATCCTTTTAATAAATCAGAGAAACTAGGGTACTATTTATGTGTTACATGGTGGCCAAATTTATTCAGTTTCAATTGAAATTTTGATATAAAAACACTTTAAACATTTGAATATTTTTGTCTTTAAAAATCAAACATCTCATCATGTCTACATGATTAATTTTAAATTAAATATTACCAAATATATGAATTGAATTTTAAAAAATAAATTCTTTATTTGGAATAAATATAATTTCTAATTTCTAATATGGTTAATATATTTTTTGACCAAAATGAAAAGTGAAAAAAAATTAATTATAGTGGTTGAGTTTAAAATGGATTTTAAAGTTGTTAATTTAAGAAGATAAGTGATAAAAATGTGCAGACGTCTTTTCTAACAACCATTAACTTTCTATATTACCACATTATCTATTCTAGGTTTGTGAATGACTCAATTTGGAAGCATTCCTCACGATTAACACATATATATGATTAAATAATTTCAAAAAATTATAAGTGTTCCACTCACCTCACTTATAAAAGAACACCCATTCTCTTCTCTTTATCAGACATTAAAAAAATATTTTTGGACATGTTCTTCCTAAATAACATCTCTATTTTACTCCTCCATCCAAGAAACCTTATATTGGTTTGAAATCCAACTTTGTAAGTCTTGGGTGAAAACCTATGGAGGATACCTAAAGAAGATGCAATATTCATTAAAAAACGTTTAATTTTATTTATTCCTACTGATCCCACATATAACAGCCTATAATGGGGACCACTTCAATTATACCCCAAACTAGATGGCTAAATGGTATTAAGGGAACCTCCTCATACACTAAATTCTGCCAACTAGCACCAAGGGTATAAGGTGGTATTGTTTGGAAACTATACCCTCTAATCAGAGTGTCATAAGAGATACAAAAAAGCTACAAAACATCATAATAATGATGTAAAAAATCATTAATGTAATTAGTTAAAATAATCATCAATGATTGAGTATACAAACATGAAACTGAGATAATAATAATCCTAATCCAATAGTTGAGTCATATAAAAAATGATGTCATGGAATACAGATATAAAAAAAATGGATGAAGGAGATATAGGGTATATGGATACTAATCAAAAATATAAATATACTAAAATAAAAAACCAAAATATCATGATAATTATATCATTTCTTCTCTCCCATTACCCATGCTAAAAATGACTCAAATAAAGCATCTATGATAGGGATGTTTCCCTTATCAACACCTATAGTCATGAAGTACCATCAGGTAACAAAGTCATCATGAATTGCATGTGATATAAACATAGTAGGCCACATCCAATAGAATTTACATTAATCCATCATGTTTAAATACCATAATAGTGTTCATATATAATTATAAGAATCATTTTTTAAAAATAAATACTAGTGGGATCAGATTCCAGTGGGACACCTCGTAGACTCTACTTGCTTCGACATAGGCTGGAATGTGTTTGACCCTAAAAATAATATATATATATATATATAGTAATATACATATATATAATGACTAAATATATATAAACTATATATGTGAAGACATTTAGAAGCATATACATGGATACTAGGTGCTAATAGGATCCCGGGTGTGACTCTGGCATCAATAACTAGTTTGATGTGAAAATGGATATAGCTACGATATTATCCCTAAGTCACTTATGAATGAGAGACATAATGTTTATCATTTATATGGTGGGGTGATTCATCTTTCCAAACACAAAATATAGATTAACATGAAACATCATTCCCATCTCCTAAATAATGTAAATTATGTGAGATGCCATTCGAAACACCCAATGTAAATGAGCATGTAACTCCATTCTCCAAAGAACACTTATTCATTATTCACTGACCAATATCTATTATCTAATAATAATAATTTTGGGGGATTACAGAAAACATATAAAATAGTTTTACCTCATCCAACCATGGGTGTCAAAATTCATATAATATTTATTCATAAATATATGACATGTGGTGTGGCCTTTCCACCCACTTCAATTAAATTCTATTAAGACATACAATTTTTAATGCAATGAAATTTCCAATTTATGCTTAAGAAAAACTCTTAGATAAAAATTTTTCATTTAAACATGTATATAAATTGGTAAATTTAATTTAACACATTCAAAAAGGTTGAAATCAACCCATTCAATATCCTCTATGTATTAAATATTTGACAATGGAAATAATTAAACATTGTAGAATTAATTAAATATGTTAAACATATTTTTTGGAAATGTGTAGAAACTACTGATACACATTATAGAGGAAATTCTATTAAAACACCCAATAATTCATTTAATATTATTAGACCACCTACCTTAGGATCATTGAACCCTTCACATTAAATGATTGACTTTGAATCAAACTACAATATGTAAAATCAGAAGAAAATTTCAACTCCAAAAAAATTGGAATATGATATCTCACAAAAATAGTGCATTACATGGGATGATAACCTTAGATAATAAACATGATTACTTGAAATCCTACTTTTAGATATCCAATGCTTCTGAATATGATGTGATTCGAGTCTGAATGGAGGAACTACCTTGATAACTACATATGAAGGATGGGAGAGATCCATGGTAGAGGAAATGTGGAGCTTCTGTCCCCTGTATAGAGATTAAAATAGGTGGTATATTTTATTTAAAATAATTTAATGGAATACTTGTAAAATCACCCTCAAATAAGGGGTCAAAATTTTTTGTTACATGTTTGGAAAAATTGTGCACAAACCATGCACTAACGACTTCCTAAGAACCCCACTCTCTTGGTCCAGGAATGCAGTTTGGAAAACCATGAACATGCCATGTTGAAAGTCGCTATCAATATCTCTAGATCACCCACACAATTGGGAAGCTCACGAATCCTAGTTTCAAAAAAATCATGTGGCCTATTTATAATTACTCAGTTCCCCACATAATTGGGTCACATAGTTAACCATACTAGTGAGATAACCATGTTTCTTAGTCTGTATCTCTAATTTATGGAACTCCATACTCTGAGAAAGACCTGGATACTCTTTTGACCTTCTTAAGGCTACATGGAACCCATAATGGGATAAAACTATAAATTTAAACAAGATAATTAATGATCCATACCATTATTAAATGTTGGGTATTTACAACCTCACTTTTTCAAAGAAACTAATCCCCATGTTGGACTTCTAAGGGTAGTAAGGTATCATCTGAGACAATATCTACAATTATGGCACATAGGTTAGCTTCATTATCTCATGTAGTGTTAGTTTCATGGTCATGATAAAATAACACCTATATTAAATGAACTGAATTTCCCCGATAAGTAATTATTCTTCGATCCATGAAATGAATTGGTTACTACTCAAAATAAGCATCCACATATAACCCATAATCATCATACAATAAAACATGCGTTAGGTATGGATAATACTAATGGATCTAAGACACACAAATGATGTTCTGAAAAGATAATTATTTGAGAAAGTGATATCCTATAATACATTGGTCCAAAACCTTCTAATACCTCATAAGGTATGATGAATTTATGAAATATCCTACAATACTTCTGAATCCATTTATGACCCATCCTAGGATATATTTGAATAAAACCCAATTTTTTTACCTCAAAATCCTGAGGTCATTAGTATTGATTGGGATAAAACTACATTCTATCGAAATCAGCCTCCATATTAGCGAGAATTTCTTTAATGTCTCATAAATGAGACATGGTTCAACCAATGGTTTCTCCACTACCTCTAACCATCACTAATGTAAACAGTAGGGCCTAGAATATATGGTATCATAAGTACCATAGAGGAAAATATACAAAAACTATTATTATAAGATAAATAAACTATGGGATTATGATTTTCTAAATAACCTCAAATGTTAGGAAAACATGTATAAATCATGTATCTAACACCTAAATCGTGAAATCTATTTTTTCATATGTCTGAGGATGATGGACCACTCTCATAAGAAACTATATACCCACGGCTTCCTGAAACCTCTTCCATAAACATGACTAGCAATTATAACCCCTTCTGATACGAGAGAATGTGGTTTTCCATGAACCAGTATGACTTCTATGGAATATTTCATCCTAAAATCATATACAGAGAAGGCCTCATAAATAAGTAATAAATTTGTGAACTTTTTCAAAATGTCAAAAACCTACCATAGTATATCATTGTCTCGAGGTGATCAATGTAATCTTACCATGAAATCCATGAAGACATCATCCCATTTTCACTAGGTCATGGATAATATCTTTAAATTTCATGTGAGTAACAGATGTTCCAATCCACCAACTGATAAGAGGAACACTGACTAATAACACTGACCATCTCCCATTGCATAGATGGCCACTAATATTGGTGATTTGTGTCTTGATATTCATTGTGACATCAAAATGTACTTACTAAAATGAGTTGTGATATTCTTACCTGAATAACAATAATATATCTGTTGGGACCAAAACGTGACCATGTATGCATAAGGAATCATATTTATCACAGGTCCAACCTGGAGATGAATCACTATATAACTTACTCTACCTAGGTACTATGCTATCAAGATCAAATAGATGCATCTTATTTACCCATTCCATATGAGTAAATGTCAATTATAAATTTTAGTGGTCTATTTAACCAAGGTTCACATAAACCTCAACATCCATTTAAGAAAATAATTCCATGAGATGCCACTATCTACAAGCCTCTTAAACTACCAGTGCCATAGTCTTCTATCTCCAAGAATCAGCCATTGAATTTCCTTTTTCATGTATATAGAGAAGCTGTAATTAAAAAGACTATAGATAATCAACAAACCTAAGTTGTATTAAATTAAGATCATGTTGCATAAAGATATAATTGTGGATTTTTAAATCATTAAATGTTATAAAATAATACCCAAATAAATAATGTATCTAATAGCGTAAATCATGAATAACATTTTCTATATCGAGGTCATATGTTGGGTAATTACTCACATGAAGCCTCAACTATCAAAACTCATATGCATTGAATAACTCTTCCTATATAAAACCTAATCCCAACCTGATAATTGATTTTTCACAATAATCTATATAGCTCCTACCTAGCTCTAGAAGAATTAGGACATGTGTATATGTAAAATAGACCCTCAAATCACATAAGGAAATTTATCAGTTATCAAACCATGTGAAAAATACACACTTAATTTTGAAGACATTAATAGTTTCTTATTTTCAGGATATATCCAATATAAATCATTTATAATACCCATATGTTTCAATGAAACTCTAAATATATTCTAGGTATGCTTCATGGAAAGAATATCTCCCACCTTCTTTGGGTCAACTTATTATCCCAATACTGAGAAGATGAGACCAAGGAAGTGGAATATGTCGATCCAAATGTCAAATTTAGTGATCATTATCTAAATCTAGTTATCTCTTTATGTATTTATAATTATCTCAAAATATTTTTCATTATATTTTATAATGTGAAAATTGAATAAATGTTTTTTTACAAAGACTAGAAATAGTAAATCTAGATTTTTCTAGAAAACCCGACTCATCGAAGCCATAAAAATTGTAGATGAATTTGTGAGACTGAAGGGAATATCCATCCACTCTTAAATACCATACCATCTCTTGAATAAAATGAGATGTATTTATGAAGGCATGATATGAACATGATGTTATCCCAACCAATAATATCAATTAAAAATAGTTTCTTCTCAGAGCCTATAAAATAAATCATTTATTCGAATTAGTGGATATAGATTATTAACTGTTAGTTTGTTCAGTACTCTGTAATTAATGCATATATCAAAGAAACTATCTTCCTTCTTAAAAATAATGTCTGGTTAACCCCAAGGGGATGCAGTAGTTTGGATAAAATCATTATGTTCCATGTCTCTCAATTGATTTTTATGCTCTAGAAGCTTTTTAGGTGACATCTTATTATGGGTAATGAACACTGGTGCTACTCCTAACACTAACTCAGTGGTGAATTATACCCCTTCTCATTGAAGGTATCCCAGAAAATTCATCATGGAATACCTCATAGAAAGAATCCATTTTTGGGGAAAAAACAACACGTTGTATCCCCTAATCATCCATGAACATAATAGTAATCATTGAAATTACTATACTAATCCTCTTCTATGTAGGACCATCTCAAGATACATGGATTCCCCATTCTCCATTGTGTATATATATACCACCCATTAGATATGTAAACATCAATCTATGGTGATGAAAAACTTACGTTGGATTGATAGGGAACTAACTATTCCATCCTATGAATAAAGTCAAACCCTATCATGTCCTGTATGAAATCATTCCAGACAAAAAGATATTCACTTGTCCTAAATGAACAATTTATAAATAAGTGAACACTCTCTGATAGAATTTTTAACATGGTATTGAAAATAATCACAAGACATATGTACTCTATTTCATGGACTATACTCTACATATTTTATGAATATATAAAATAGTGTGATTAACCCGTGTAAAATATAGGGGACAATAAATTTTAGGATACTATAATAGTACATAGATCTGTAGATGACTAATGCTTTGATCATCCAACAGAGGTTATACTATATGTAAATGGATCATACCATGGCTGATTTATACACTATAAATGCCCTATATAGTCCCACAATACTCGGGTTGTATGTCCTGAGTCTGATTCCCTTTGCTTAAACCACCACATCAGCTTGAGTGGTTGGTGGTATTACAACTACTTTTCCGGAAAGATACTACTATACCTACTATAAAACATGGGGCTGGTGTAGAAAACATCTCTCTAGTCACTAATAGGAATTTCTTGCAAAAGAAATAGATATGGCCCATCCTATCATAGCCTCTACACATAACTGTATCTCACATACACTACAGTTTCATCTTTCCCATTTACGCACACTGGTGATATATAAGAAATCTTCTAGTATGAGGATTATGACATCTACTAACCCCACAATAAATCTCATAAAAACACTTATTTCCACTAGAATAACCACTATTAGGTGTGGGTGTTGAACAACCCATGATCCTACCGTTAACTCCCCAAAATGTCCACTCTGTGATGATGTTCTACTTGACTGTCTTAGAAATAACAGTCAGCAAGGAGACATTATAATATAATTAGATGGTTTATACCAACCCATTCTAGAATATACTTGTTTTACTGAGATCATCACCCACAAGGTTTTGTGTGAATCCATTCAGGTTGGTGAAATTCTAATAATGCGTTATCATATACATGGTCTCATTCTAAAAATTCAAGAACTCTCTATACTGGTCAACCCCTAGTGTCTGTGAAAATATGTATTAATATATGAATCTATGGAAATCCCTTCAGGTCAAATCTTAATGATATTATACCCAAGTAATGATATACCACCATCACTTAGAATGGCATAATTATATATTAGTAGTGATCTTAAACCTATTCTTGGAGTAATCACCATATAATCAAATATAGAAATCATGACCTCTAGACAAGACTTAGTTAGTGTGATCTTCTCTACCCCAAATATTTCAGAGGTTGTTGCTTCTAGATGTCCCCATTCAAATCTTTCATAGTTGGGGAAGGTTGAGAAACACATTTAATATAATGCATCATATGAATGAAACCCTCTAAAAATGGGCATGAGTTCCTATATTAGGAATATATATTGGTGCCATAGTTGGCATTGTAGGAGGCATAACTGGTGGCTCAGGTCCCACCACCTATGCAGCATGGAAATCACTTCCATCTTGGAATGTGAATTAAAGCTATCATGGTGGAATTATTATATAATCCTTAATAAACTCTAAAGAAAATAATTTTAGAATATGAAAATATTACAGAGATATAATATGGTAGGCACATTTCCTTATAATAAAAAAGGTCTCACCTATATACAAAGCCCTAAATATGGGTCTAGTTAATAAAAAATCAATAATAATCCATAACATCCACAATATACAACCCCATATACCCACCACTAAAGCTGGGTTTAGGTGTATATCTCATATTAAACTATAGAGGTTCATATATATGGAGTGTTGATTACAAGGTATAGAGGGGAAAACCATTAACTTTCAATTGGAATCCCACTTAGAAAAAACTATTTATATTAAAATTGAAATTTTAATTTATGTTCATAGTCTTTTATATATACATATATCATGTTCTAGTTAAATGTGTCACCATACCCAATTTACAATGGTTTTACTCCTTATAAATTACAATTGGAAGATCATGTAATGGAGAAATGGCCTTTACATCTGTTATCAAGATGTAACATGTCATTCTAATTGATTTGGTTTCACAAATCACCTTCAATATTTATAGAATCACTTATCCCTAAATTACCTTTAGAATTAATCTAATACATTTAATAAAATTTATATCTCTCCAAGGAACCAATTGGTCTAAAACCCACAACATGGTATAATCTTCCAACTATTGTTTCATCATTAATCATTGCAATAAAAGAAAATTTATATTCTTTTAGTCACTTTTATTAATCCAATTAATTATTCATAAAATAAGTTCCATAAATTTCTGTATATAATAATCCAATTACTATATTATGATGTAAAAAATGCATACAAAATGTAAATGTTACTTGGAGATGTTTATGGATTATATGTCTTAATGTGATTATAGTAATATATGAGATGCTAACTCCTTTCCATAATGGGAAATGGATAAAATACAAAACAATAATAGAAAGATCCATATAATTACACATTATGTGCATCCGCAAACTATGAAATCAATCCAACTGTAATAGTAACAATACAATAATAGAAATAACCAATCACATGTAGTTTAGGTTTCTACTATACATTCGTTAACTACTCATAGGCATAGGTTCATCATTTTACTATATTTTAATACAAAAAATTTTGATTGAAAAAAGAATCAAAAAGACATTGATTCAATTTTGTAATTCCTTGATATAGGTCCCACTAAAATGGTTCCCCAATCTGGTGGGTCACATGTCCTAAAGAGTTCCTCCTCATATGAAAAAGGCTTAAAAATAGTAGTGAGGGTCCAAGGAGGTACATTGGGAAGATTATACCCTCATATCAAAGTGGAACAATATTTCTAAATAATGATAATAAATAGTTGAATCATGATATAAAATATATCGTAATGGAAATAGATACAATAATCAATAGTGGAAGTGTACACATCCAAACAAATAAAATTTAAATAATAAAGAAATAGGCTATGTCATATAAAAAACTAATTTTATGAAATATTGATATAAAAAATGGTATATAAGGGATATAGGGTAACAAAATATACAACATTATATTATAAAATAACAAAATTAAAAAAGACATATCCACTATAATCATGATCATACTCTCAATGGTCTACTGCATTGATCCATGATTAAAGGGAAACCGATCATGAATATGTGATAGGGAGATTTCCTTATTCTACACATGTGGTCATCAAGTCCACCCAGTCACCAAAGGTGACCTATTTAGGGTGTGAGATAAAATTATAAAACCATGAACAATGATTTCTATAATAATCTATCTAGTGTAGATATCATAGCATAGTTCTAGTATAACAATACTAAATAATTTTGAAAAACAAATACTAGTCAAATCAGTTTTTGGATAGACTCATGGAAAACTCCACCTTCATCGACATAGGATGATATATGTCTAATTCTTGTGGCCATATATATAAATATAAGTATTCATATATATGTACTATTTTTCCATGTGTATACACTATATATGTGAAGAAATTTATAGGTATATACATGAATACTATGTTCTAGTGAGACCCTTGGAGTAACTCGGGCATATGTAGCTATTAAAACAACCCAGTGTCTCTATAAAGGGTTCTAGGATTAGATATCGTATGAATACAAGATATCATGATCGTAACATGAGATGGTGGAATGATTATTCATTCTCAACCCTCGATACAGTGGAATATGGAATGTCATTCCATTCTCTCTAATAAAGTAAACAGTGTGACATGTCATGCCCAAAAACCAATGTAAGGGAGCATGAAACTCTATACCCAACATAACACTCATATGTTGTTCATAGGACAATATCCATGCTCTAATAATAATTTTCGTGAGGGATTTAGTTTAAAATATTTATAATCATTTTACCATATACAACTATGGGTGTCATAATTGATATTATTCATGTTAATAAATATAAACAATTATGGGTTTCCTTACATCCCACTTAAATTAAATTTACTAGGAAATGAAATTTCTATTTTAGAGTTAATATATACTCTTATATGGTGTGTGATCCGTTAAAAATTTATATAAAAGTGGGTACTCATAATAACACACCCAAAAGGGTGGAAATCAACTTAATTGACATCCTTAGAAATTTCAATACAAGTTAATAGATATAATTAAATACGGTACAATTAATTTTTAATGATAACCACATTTTAAGGTAACACATTCAAATTTTGGAAATGTGTAATATCATTAAATTTTATATAACACATAATAATTGACATAAAATTATTATAACATCATATTTAATACCGTAGCACTAATGAAATCACATATGAACCATTGAATCAAGTTAGAAAGGGTCAAATAAGAATAGAAGAAAAATTCCAAGAAAATAGGGAATATGATTTGGCACAAAAATGTTGCAAGAGATGGGAAGATAAACCAATAAAGGATGAGAGAGTATTAGAGATCATACCATTAGCTATCCAACGATTGTGATGATGATGTTATCAGAGTTATAATGGAGGAAGTAACTTTATTCATATATAAAGAGGAAGGGTGTTCTCCATGGGAGAGGAAATAAAGAGATACTCTCTTATTATGTGGAAAGAAATTATGAGTTGAGGATTTAATATCATTTAAGGGAAAACCCTAAAATCATCTTAAAATAAGGGATACATGGTTTGACAGCATGGTTGGCAAAACTGTGCGCTAGCCACTACCCAAGAACCCCACATTCACTGGTTGGCTACACGGTTTGGATAACCATTCACAATAAATGTGAAAATATGATTTTACAACATATGAAACAGGTTCATGGGTCAGCGTCTTGGCTCCCACAGTTGCATAAATAAAATGTGGCATCTTGTTGTGTATATAGTGATTTTTAAGGTTGATATGCACTATTATATCTAACTATGTGCTAACTATGCTCTCCCCATGCATCAAAGTATGACTCTCCAAATTCTGGAACTCTAGGACCCATTCAACCCAACAACACTCATGAGAGCTTCCAGATTTTATAGGAATCAATATCAACGATAAAACATAAAATTTAAACAATAAAATCAATGATACCTAACTTCATGTAAATCAATTTCATTATAAATTAACTATGTATAAACCATGCCGATATAATAACCGTAGTATCATCCACATATTCGACTGTTGTAATAAGAAGGGAATGTCCAAAAAACATATCACCAAACTAGGAAATAGGTTATGAAATCATTATTATTTTATATGGTGAACTACCACCCCGTGATCTAATTTCATTATTTTTATGAGAATGGTACTTCTCTAACACTTTTACGGTTAAAAAGGATTGTTCCTTTTAACTTATAAGGCATATATAAAATTACCCATCATCCTAACCATCATTTCATTGATGTTTTTTTATCTGGATCACTTGGTTATCCTTAATTAAATTATTATTCTAAAATTCTAGATATTATTCGATTTTATAAGTGTTTTTCACCAAAATGTTTTTTCAAAATGTTTTAGTTTAATAAATTTATCATCATAAACAAAACTATGTTTTCATCATTAATTTTTATAAATATCATTTCATGGTATTTCTATTCGTCAACAAGATCTAACAACTATTTCACTAATACACCACTTGGGATATTTTTTATTGATACCACCCATATTTTCACTCTAGATGGTTTATTATTATTTTGAACAAGGAGAGTCTTGACATTCACTTCATTGTTTCATTTTGGTAGTCACTAACTTCCCCTTGAATTATTCTTCGTGCATTGATAAATGGATATTGAAATTACCCTAAATATTCGTATTATGTATCATTAATTTTCA
Source organism: Viscum album (assembly GCA_963277665.1). Lineage (NCBI taxonomy): Eukaryota > Viridiplantae > Streptophyta > Magnoliopsida > Santalales > Viscaceae > Viscum > Viscum album. The sequence continues at coordinate 27,701,642 of OY728137.1, read as the reverse complement.
TACTTCCCAAACCATATATCTTTTCAACATACTATATTATACATTGAAATTTATTTTTTTTCTATGAAAATAAGGATAAATCCATATTCTTTACTCAATATAGATATTTGTTCAAAAGGAATGTCGATTTGTGAATTAAATTGATTATTCGATATGCGAGAATGCATTATACCTATAGTGATGGATGGGGCCACGGAATAAAATTGACCATCAATGCATCAATAGATATCATGAGAAAAAAATTTATGCTATCATTAAACATGTTAATACCTATAGTTTAAACATTCATGTGAAAAGTAATTATGGTAGACGTATCATGTTCCTAAGACATTAAATCCAATATTTTATCATTTATTTAATAAATAATTCATTTATTATTATCTATGATATTTTCAAAATGATATTATATCTAAATTCATTTTTATCTCACATTATTTATTAATTGGAGTGTGTGTTTGGATATTTACCATTAAAAGTCGATTATGCCTCTTCAAGTTATGATATTTATGATATTGATTAAAAGGAGTGTGTATTATGTTACATACAATTCCATGTTTATTATTCTTAATAATTAATGATATATTTTATAATACATAACCCATACTTAGTGTTTTATAACACCATTATTTGGTTTCATTTCTATGGATTCCATGATGTGTACTATGTTTGATATGCACAGATATTCTAGGGGAATAATGTTATTATTGAAAAAATTATGTAAAATATATTTTTTTAATTTGATGACTGAATCAAGTATATATCTAGTTTACCAATGCTACTAAACAATTTGGTCCCTCAAGATTTCATTCATTCTAAATTATGAAAATTTAGAAATGAATACACATGATCTTGGATATTGGGTTCTCAGTCCCTATAGTTCATATCTTAGGAATTTTAGTATAAACCTTGGGGACTAGATTTATGAAAACATAGATTATGAGTCATAGAACTATGATATAATTTGAGTATATGTATGTAAAAAAATTAAGAAGTTTTCAAAATGTATAGATTATGCTTTTTTCTAGAAATATATCCCAATTTTGATACTAAATGTGGCATTGGTTGTAGAATATATGTACACATGGGTTGTAACATAGAAAAGGGTGATTTGAAATTAACCTAATCCTCACCTAGTGCAAGAAAATGGCCCTAAATGTGCACCTCTTTTTAAACTCCTAGGGGCCAAGCTTAGGATAATTGAAATTTTATTTAAAACCGACTGTGTAGTATTTTAATAGATGATCACAATGTATGTCCAATGTAAATCCTAATGTGTATTATAATGAAAAAAATGGTGTACCAAATGAATGAAAAAATGTTTTATATGTGGAAAATTAGTGTACCAATTAATGAATCTTTAAATAATATTGAATATTATGACAGTAGGGAAAAAATTAATCCTTGAGATCCATTTATTGATAATTACCTTAAATATTGAGGAACAAGGAATTATCTAACTCAAGTCACTCATCCAAAGTTTAATTTCTAGAACAAGGAATGAAATATATCGAAAAAATGGTTAAAGTATTAGTTGGGATTCTAGGATTATGGTATATAAGTGTTTTTACCAATGGTATTTTGGTATAATAATATTTAAAAATACTTACGTCATGTTATATTTAGAAGAATTCATGTATTCATTAAATTAAGATTTATGGATACCATTATGGTTTAATTATTTTATAAATTATTAAAAGTTCAATGTATAAAAAACCTGTTTAGGTTTTATGTGATGGGAGTCTACCAATATTACAGATATTTTAAAGAAATTTATGGAAATACAACCCCTTGGCATAGTATATGTTTTAGTGAAAAAGGTATTTGAGTAATAATGAATTTACTATTTATAATTTTAAATATTCTAATATTAGTTTGTGTTAATATCATCTTTAAAAAAAATTCAGTAGTAGTAAAATAATATTATAAGAAATTTTTTGAAAAAATGATTATACTTAAAACCTTATTAAAAATGATATTTATTGATTAATTTTATTTCATGGATTTCAATAATATTTTTGAAAATATTATTGGATTCATATTAAAGTAGTTTAGAAAAATGAAATCCAATATATTGGTTGAAAACCCATCACATCTGGAAAGGCTGTGGGTTTAGAACCCATAACTAAAGGATGATATAGGTTTAACACCTACCACCGGCCTAGGTGATGTCTTAGTCAATATTTGATTAGTTTAATAATTTGAAAATTAAATATTAATTATTAACAGTGATATTAATTTCTATTTTGGAGATTAATTTATTTTGTAATATATTTTATCCTAAGAATAATGGATTTAAAAAATAGATAGAGGTATCTGGAATGACTTGTCACACTTTTATAGATCTTATGATCTGTTAAAAGTTATTTTTTCTTTATCATGAATAATAAAATCATTTTTGGATATTCATTTCATAAAATATTGAATGAATTTAAAATTTATCACAACATAAGAAAATGATTAAATTTTACATAGGAAATCTAAATGCATTAAGAATGTATATTTACTTATATTCTTAGAATGGTAAATAATTCCTCATCATTAATAAAAAATATGTTTAAATAAAAATTTATCCTATTACCATAATTTATAATGATATCAATGAAAATTCTCCCACATATTTTGTTTATGGTTTTTTGAACATTAAATGTCTCTAGATCACCCACTTTCTTGTGATCAATGATCTATATCACAATCTATTAATCCATGTGTGTTAGTATTCACTAACATGTCTATGTTCTCATTTACCAACTATGTTTGTATACTTGGAAATGTTGTTATGTGTTATTACATATAAACTTTTTACAACCCCATATATCTGATTAAGTGTAAATTTCGTTAACCCATTTTACCCTGTTAATTATTTTTTAACAATGGTATTTCGAAAAATCAAATATGTCTTACTGACGTCAAGTAAAATTGTGTGGATTAAATTTATTTATTTTGGGGAGAATGTAACACCCCTATATTCTAAAATAATAAAATTATATTTGAAAGAATATACAACATGAAGCACCAATAATATAACAAAATATAATAAATTTATCAATCATGACAATTTATTATAAATAAATTCTATCTCTTTAACTACTTGCACTACACACAAAACCCACTTTATCGTGCATTGTACGATACACCGAGATTAATCAAAATGTGAAATATCATTGAAATAATATTATTTAATATAATATTTATATCATATATTTTAAATTTAAGGATATTAATAATAATAACCAAATTATGAGAATTATGGTATATGTAGGCTGTGAAAAAAATTAGAATCAATTAAAAGAAATAAATATTATCTGAAGAAGTATATTTTCTTATAAAATGATTGAATCTTGTCTTCCCAATATAATTTAAAATTATTTTTTACCAATATTAAAAAATTTATATTTGAAAATTAAATTTCATTATTAAATTAAAAAATGAAAATTAACTTAGTGGATTTTTTTTGATTTTTAGATATATATTTTTATATATAATGATTAATATTAAATTTTAATTGAAAACTGTATTTTATTTAAATAATTTATAATGTAAAATTATAATTTTAATTGTATTTAATGTAAATTCAGATACATTTTATTTCAATTAATATAATTTAGTTCATTGTAATCATAATTAAATTTAACTATGATATAAAAATATTGAAAATATTTGAACATTTTTTATTCAAAAACCCCCATTATCATTACATTTTCAAGATTAATTTTCAATTAGTTTTTCCACATATCTAAATTAAATTTTTAAAATCAATTCAATATGTTTAATCATGATAATTTTTAATTTATAGTAAGATTAACATATTTTTTTGACCCAAATGATTAGGAAAAATAGTAAAAAAAAATCCAAAGTAAAGGTAAAAATGGAATTACCAGGGGTTAAACTAGAAATATTTGGGTTGAAAATGTATATCCAACTTTTCAAGCACCCATTTTATGGATATATTTACACATTATCCATTTCAGTTTTGAAAATGGCCCATTTTGGTTGCTTTTTCTGCTATTAAAATGTGGTATGGTTTAATATTTTCCAAACATACATGTCAGCCACTCACTTCACTCATAAAATGCCACAAAATCTCCACTCTTATTCATACATTAAAATATTTTTTGATCATCCAATTTCATCCAATATAACTTACAAAATTTCCTCACGTAATCCTAAAACCGAAATTTGGGAAGAATCCATCCTTTAAAGGATTTTGTGTAATCATAATTTGGATAACTGAAGAAGAAGTGACATCATCAAATATTATTTTTATTTTCTTTCTTCCTCCACCTCGCACAAATCTTGTAAAATAAAAATGATATATAAAAATATATAAATTATATATAAAATTATTATTTTTAAATGAAATTTATTACATAAAAATATATCAAATTCCATCAAATAGGTTACTGAATAATCATTTGTGTGTATGAATTATCACAACCTCACTAACCAATGTTATTCATATTTCCACTTCCACATTTCATAATTATTCTAATGATGGATATAATGTATATATATGATATTTATAACATCATAATTTCCTCTGATTCATTATATCATATTTACCTTTTTAATTTACAATCTATAATGGAGATGATATTGTCTCTCATGTATACAATAGATCAATTCCTCACAAAGTGATGTGATTCATTTTTCACAAATGCATTACATGGAAAGTAATAATATTAAATTTAATGATTATATGTGATATAAATTAAATAGTTTTGATATAATGGAAGTATTTATTATTATTGAAATAAAATATATCATTTTATTTCGTAAATTTTCTCTCACTTAATGATGGAGAAATCATTCATTTATGTGTGGACTATTTCCTACATGGAGCTATGTATTTTTTTTAATAACCAGAAAACCTGAATGATATTTATAATTTAAAAATTATGTATTTATTATATTTTTATAATAATATAAATATATAATAATACATACCACAGTTGCATAATTATCGTTGAAAAATGGAAACGTTAGGCATGGGTACATACAACATAAAGTCTCCATGATCATAATGTATATCATATTTTATTCCCATTATTTAGTTTTTAAAATTATTATTTACATAAATATATATTAATTATTTCATTTTTATTATTTTTTATATTATGTAACTATAGTATATGCTCATGAAATTAATGTTGCATGACCAAAAATGCATGAGAAAACTAGGCAATTAAAACCCAAAATAATGAAAATTATGAAAATGAGTAATGAAAAGATGATAAATTATTATAAAATGATAAAATATGATGTATTAAGTGTTAATATGTTTATATGTTAAGTTATTAAAAATTATAAATCCAATATACTCTAGGTTAAATCTTTTTAATCTAAAAAAAGTATGTGTTAATGGATTTATTATCAATTTCATTACATTAAGGATTATCGTAATGTTATGTACCTAGATTCTTTTATAAAGTGTATATACTTCCGCATTTACACATAATATCATGAATAATTAATTATTGATGGTATTTTAGGTTTTATTTGAACTATGTCATCAATGGTAATTTCACATAATAGTTAAATCATAGAAAGGAATTGCATAACACTATTAAATTCCATTAGGTTATATTACATCTTTTTTGTCTATAATATTATATGATTTTGTGTGTAATGAATTTTTATTATATATTTTTTCTATTTAAAATTTTATATTTATATTTTTGGATTATATATAAATATTTATATGATACATTTTCTAAACTTTAGGTCATTATTATGATCTTTGTAAGGGTTTATTCCACAATCTCATTCTAATCGAGATAGTTTATTAATGAGTATTAATTGATAAAAATTTAATGACTATTTAAAAATAAAACCATTTCATTTTATTATTATATTTTTATTCATTATATTTTTATTAAATATTACCATTTTTTCACTCTTTGCTAATTAAAATAATGGATAATTTTTTTAATTAAAATCAACTTCATTTCCTTATTTGGTCTAAAATCAGTTTTCATTAAAAACCATGCTTTCTAATAATGTGTTCAATAATACTTTTAACAACTTAATAATTATTTCATAAAAATTATATTACCAAATTTTTAAAAAACAATCATGGTAATAAGTAATTTTATAAACAATCCCATTTTCTTCTCACCAGAAATGTGAAATAAATCAAAGTGTTTTTTTAAAAAATTAAATCTATAACCATTTTACTAAGTAAAAGGAATGTTATTTTTAACTTTTTTTAAATGTATAGATTTACTTTATATTACAAATATCTCTTCATTAAATATTCATTACTATTTTTCCAAGGATATTTATAATTAAATTTTTTTCCAATTATTCTGGAAATTATTATATTTTAATTTTTGATTTTCAAACAAAAATATTTTTAATCAATTTCAGAGTTAGAAATATTTTTCATAAAATGAAAAATATATTTTTCTCAGAAATTTAATTGAAGATAATTTTATGTTATTTATATTCATCCACAACAAAAACCATTTATTTTAAATATAATCTACCATGGATATTTTGTATTAATACCATAATTATTCATTATCATAATGGTTTATGATCATTCTGACCATTGGTTTTATTGAAATTCACTTTCGTGTTTCATTTTTTAGTCACTAATATCCCCTTGAATTTTTCACTTTCCTATGATCATTGAAAATTAAATTTCCCCTAAATATATTTATCATAAATCAATGATTTGTTTTATACCTAAACCCATACCATTACTACAAACAGTGTTCTAGATTGTATGTTACTTATTTATCTAGATATATATTGATAATTATTTATTCTTTACACGATAATAAAATTTATTTAAATGGAGTATGGTTTCATAAATTACATGAATTATTCAATATATACATAATGATTTTGACATGCAATGAGAGGGGGTACTAGTATTATATATCCCCTTGATGAATTGGTAGGTCATAGACGATAATTATGTATCCTAGTTTTGATCATGTTTCGGTAGTAGTTTCAATCATCCTTTGAAAAGTCTTGATGGTAGTGGTATCAAATTCCAGTGGTATGACTTCCAATAAATAAGAATTTTTTTCATTATGAATTCAGTTGTTACTATCCATGGGATTATCACAATGATATTCTTTCTAGAAGATTTTCCTTCTCATTTTATTGATTAAAAATCATTTGGGTTAATCAATTTACTATTAAATGTTTATTATTCCATATATAGTTTGTTTAATCGTTATAAAAATTAAATCGAATGTGTGTTGAGTTATATAGTTTTCCATGTTGATTATTCATTTAGATTCATGGTAGCTTCAACTATATATAACACATATTGAGTGTTTAATCTCACCGTTATTTTGTTTCTATTCATAAGAATCCCTTATATATATTGTGGTCAATATAAATGGATATGCTGTGGTAAATAACTATATCCTTAGAAAAAAATTATATTGCACTTTCTTTTTTTCATATGTAATGATGTATTCAATTTCGTATCTAGTTTAAAAATACTAATAAACTATTATATCCTTAGAGATATTATTCTTTATATATTATGACAATATAATAGAGAATAAACCAACTCTAAGATACTTGATTCTAGGTCACTTCATGAGAAAATAATAACATTTGAAAACCATATCCCACATAACATAGATCATAATCACAACTTGAATCATAAATATTCTAAGTGCATATGACATTATTCATAACGTAATCAAAGAACACGATCAATGACTGAATAAAATTTTCAGAAGAAATAGATTTTTTATATACACATAAAAATAAAAAAATAATATGTCAAGACTATTCCCTTAAATATTAATAAAATTTTATTCTTAGGATAACCACCCATTTATATAATTCCGACTTATGATAAACTCTCTTTTATCCTCTTTTCATGCATGTCATAACCTATTATGTATACATTGGGATTATAGAACATTTAACATTACACAATACATGGGGGGTGATATAGGTCTCAAACATCACATAATGAAAATAATAAAAATTTGTTCAATAAAATCCGGAAACATTCCTCATATCGTAACCCATTAAAATAATTTGGTTTCATAAAAAATTCATCACATCACCCGATCATAACCTATGTAAAAAGGAATGATTATTGTAAAACAATTGTCATAAGAACTAACCATTTATATTAAAAAATAAAGCTATCTTTGGATCATATCCCTAGTAAAGAAAAAGTTACATCCAAGGATGTAATATTTGATGGAAAATTGTTTTTATAGAAAAATCAGATAGAACATATATTATAGGGTAAAATTTTATTCAAAAACAGTTTTTTAAAACAAAAAATTCATAAAAAATTTTAGGAATTATTCTCATTGAGATAAACCAGGAAAAATATCAAGGAATCGTTAAAAATAATTTGAAACATTTATTGAGTATTAAAAAAAATTATGAAAAAAATTATACATTTTCAAATATATTTTCATTGAATATATTCTTTGAAACCTAAAAAGGTATCCTTAATAAATTTATTGGTCATTATGGTGGAAAATTTCCAGCATATTAAAAAACATTATTTCACATTATTATTAAAATTGATGTGGACCTTGTTTTTAAACTGATATGCAGACTTATGTTAAAAATTTTTCTAAAAAATTCATAAATGGGTAAAAATTTCATTTAACAAACTAGGAGTAACATTATAACATTTCTGGAGTCATTTTTTGAAAACAAGGATATTTGGGAAAATAGGGTTTTTGATTGAATAAATTGATAATGTCGGATTTTTTTAAAAATTTTATTTTGGAATTATGTGTACATAAAGAGAGTAAAGTGAACATAAAACATGTATTATCATGAAATAACTATAGGATTAGAAAATTAATTAGTTTTATGAGTGATAGATAATAATATCTTATCATAGAAAGCATAATCATAAATTATCCTAATGAATAATAATATTGTAACATAAAATCCTTAGCACTTTCGTAACGTTTGATTCATAAGCCCCATTAAATAATAACATTAAAAGAAACATTAAATTTCAACAAAAGAATAATATTTTTTATATAACATGTCAAATGGGATATAAATACAACTCATAAAATAATATAGGTTCATAACATAATTTATGTATTAAATAAGACTCATTGAGATTAAAATACCATACCTAATATCAGGACTTCCTTTGTTCACATTCAAACATCCATAGATTAAAAACATCATTTTGTTCTCTTATTAAGGACCCTTGGGTAAGAATTTGATGATTTAAACAATCTATATAAAATGTATAATGATTTTGGGGAGGAATTTTTGTAGGGATTCATCAATCCAGAGCACCTAAGTGGAGTGAAGTAGTGAATAGAAAATATGGCCTTTTATAACAAATAAGGAATGGTATTTCATTAAAATCCAAAAAAAAATCCATAATGCAGAGTCACATTCAACCTAAATGAATCTAAAATTGATAATTGATGGGTTGGATGGATGATATGGTTGAGGCACACCTCCACCACACAACAACCCATTTTTATGAAAGTTATAGTAACACCCTGAACCTAGTAGCCATGATTCAGTGGTCATTTTATTATAATGGAATAGATACAAGATTCCAAATCACCAATGATCAATAAGTTTAGTAGTTTTATGGAAACAAGATATAAAGATGATTCTTTATTGCATTGATAAAATAGTCATAGAAAATAACAAAAGAAAAAATACAACTACTACATCACATATCCAAATATTTCATCTACAAAAACTAGGTAACTAAACAAAATAAAAGAGTGGAATCAAATTATTATTACGTTTTATATATAGTGGAAACATGAATCAATAATAAGTCATTCATAATATATTAAGAATTATAAATATATCATGGTGAATAACTGAAAAAACAGGCCATTAATAAACATATAAGGTAAATGCATCCATAGATTCCTTCATATTAAAAAACCATCGGTTAATAAAAACTAAATAATGAATGGAAAAAATTCATATTAATTGTACGTATTTTATCTCTCCATGAACCATCATAACATCAAGATGGTTTAATTATGTGTGTAAAAACACATATAATTCTCTTTAAAAAACATGAAGGTTTTTTATGCAGAATATTTTGACTCAAGAGACATGTCGATGCGTTAGGGGGCTATAACAGTACCCCAATATCACTAAAACTCCAAATAATTCTTCATACATAGATTCAATTGAATAAAAATAGTAATTTTCTATATATGTATTGATTATAGGATAAAAATTAATTAATATATCCCCCAATTAAAAAAATGAAAAATAACAAACACATGGAAAACGGTAGAGGAATATGAAAATAATCATAACCATGATACAAGAATATAGATATTTAATAAAAATATAATTTTAATTGAAATGGAAATTGAGACCAAATGTGTTCTACACTTGGTCATAATGATTTGAAAAATCAGTTTAAATCCATTAATTAATTAATTCAAAAACCTTTTAAAAATCTATATTATTTAATATAATTTTATAAATTTCATTTATGGGATTTTTTATAAGTTATAAGATACAATTTTATCATTCAGGGCGTTCGTTTCCTGGGTTTTCATGATCAGTTCACTTTTATATATGTAAATAAAATCATGTAAAATGACAATAGTTTTTTCATAATTGAAAATATATGTTATTAATGAAATTATAAAATATATCATGATTATATATATCAATTATTTAAAGGGTATTATGATGAATAACTTGATAAAACATTAGAAATAATCATTATGATTTTTTAGTATTTTTTCGATCATCACAAACTAGTATTGTTTTATGATTTCATATTATGTATATATACTAGTTACAGATTCTTAAATAATTTTTAATACATTTATTATAGTCTTTTTTAACCATAATTTTTTTTATGAAAATCCTTGATGGTGTAATTAAAATTTGAAAACACATCGCCCACGAAGGCGGTTAATCAGCACCACACAAAAAATGTTTTCATTTTTAGAATAACAAGGAGAGGCAAAGGGGTTTGATGATTAATATTAAATTATTAAAATAAAAATATAGTATATATATGATACTAGAGGTATCATTAATGTATTAATTGAAGAGGAATGAATATAATAATATGAAAATAAATTAAAAGAAATTCAAAGTGAATGAAATAGGATTTACCTCTTGAATTCCTCTCCATGAGTACCTCCGTTAAGAAATTGATTTTGTTCTTTTTTTGAGACCATGCGATCCTATATTTTGGGGAGTGGTCAAGGAATATTATTGATTATATATTAGAAAATTTCAAGGCTTTATGGTGCGAGGAGAAGATGTGGTGAGGGTTGGTATTTATAGTTGAGTAGATGGGTCTTTTTTGAATATTTTTTTCATTATTTATTTATTTTGATTCAAGGAAAAAATAGTGATGATTTTAGAATTAAATAAAATATTTTTTATATTTAAGGTCAATTTAATGGTGTTTATATTATCAATGGCTCAAGTAATAGTGTATTTAACTTATAATTTATATATACCATAAGTCAATGTATTTCATTATTCACCAAAACACAATGTATATTAAAAAAATGAAAAAATTTACGTTAACCATTTAAAAATGATTAAAATTCAAAAATAAACTCAATTTTAGGAAAATAATTTTCACAAAATTTGAAATATGATTTTTATAAAATATCATCATTTATAGAAAAAATACCATTTTTAAAATTATGACTGATTTTAAAAAAATTTAACAATTTTACAAATGTCACCAAAAAATATATTATAATCAAAAGAAATAAATGTATTGATTTATGATCCTATTTTATGAAAATAAATATTCATTAAAAATATTTTTTTAATTATAAAATTCAAAATAAACATTTATGTTTTATGAAAATATCAATACCTAATTAATTATTCCTAAAACATTTATTTACTTATAAAAAGAAACAAATATATAATATTACCATTTATATAATGCCTAAATTTTATTTACTTTATAATAGTTGATTATACTTCTCAAATCATAAATATATGATTAATATAATGAAAATAAAAGTTTTATAGAAATCATGATTTTCAAAATTCACTATAAAATAGATATTTTTAGAAAAATATATAAATTTCCCCTAGGATAATATTGAATTTATGATTATAAATATAAAGATTAATTTTTTCAAAATAATTTGTAAAAGTTTAAATGATTAATTTTAAAACAAGTGATCCATTAAAAGGTGGTAAACCAACCTTTAAAAAAATATTATTTTTTCCTTTTTAATGGATTTATTCTTATCTTGTGACTATAAAATAATTTGGAAAAATTTAAAGAAAATTTATTAAATATTTAATATATAAATTTTTTATACTATTCATCCTATAAATTTAATGGCTAGGTTATAGAAATTGTTTTAAACAACTGATATTTAATTCTGAACCATTTTTTATTTTAAGCTTCATGTTCTGTGAAGCCTATATTGTAGATGGAATTAAATTTAAAAAAATCAATACCATAAAATATAGGGGTTTCCAAATCTCCACCGGTTTAAAAAATTGCATCCTCACAATTTAAAATTTTACTTTTAAAATCAAAGTTTTAAACATCAAAGTTACTTTTTGGGAAACCCACTTCGAAAATATGGTTAATAAAACATCATATTAATAAGAGGAAAGAGAACTTTCATAGGTCATAGGAAAATAAGGAAATACAATAAGATAAAATAATTTCAAAGTAAAAATAATTTTTTGGATTAATATTTTATTCATCATATTTTGATGGAGAGTGATAGAGAACCTGATCATTATAAATTTAACCATCACAAATCCATAAATTTTTTATCGGTTAAAAGATCATTCATTTCATAGAATGAAAATCCAAAAAATAACATTTTTGTTTCCAATATATTGTTCGTATAGACAAGGGAGTAATTTAATATTCATATATGTACTTGATAAAATAAAAATACTTCATTAATTTCCATTTCATAACCATAATATCATCCATTAGTTATGATTCAATCATGCTTTACTTCATTTATGAAACAAAAAGATGGATATTAATGTATAAATTTTATCCATGAATCACTTTTAATGAATCATATAGTCTATATGCCATTCGGTAGACCATTAAATGATTATTAAATCCAATAAGGTTATCATATGTTATAAATGAACAATAATTTTCATAATACTAACTTCATATATTCCAATAATAGTTATTCTTAAGACTCATCTAAAAAATGTTTCTCTAAGTTCAATGACCAAAAATTCTTGAAGAAAGGTCTCTTAATTTCTAAAATAAACAAAACATAAGATTACACAACTAATTTAGCTTACATAAAAAAATATAAATTAAAAATATATTTTAATCCATTATGAAACATGCATAATTCTGAAAATAAATTATCCAATCATTAAATATATTCTTTAAATTCAAACATCTAATAATTCCTTCATAACATAAACCATCAGATCACTAAACACCTTCCCGGTCTTTAATACTATCCCATAACCATTAATTTATTGTTATTATATATATCAATAATATATTTAGTGTTATTATTCCCAAGTCATGTATTTTAACAAATATCATGCTTCAGCAGAACACATTTTCTTGATTACCGGTGTTATTCATCACATGCATTTAATTCCTTGAGAAGATGTTTTTAAGATGAATAATCATATATCTTTTGATTCTCATAAACATATGATTATTTATAAATTACTCAAATAAAATAATTCTTGAATCCAAACAAAATAATATTAATCATTACTCTTAATCTATTGTAGTAGATTATACTTTAATGTGATCCCTTTTATTATTTTTGAGCTATATTCCCTTAATGATAAGGACATTCATTTTTATAGTTCCACATAGTCTTATTTTGAATTATTGTACATTGGAAAAAAATTATACACTTGGAAATATTTCACACCCATTGTCTTTATTATCATGCATAAAACATCGAGGTTTTTCATTTAAAAAAAGGTCATTAAAATAGAAATTTTTTGTCATAAAATAATATATACATTCATCAAAGTCTTTAGTGTTATAATCTCTCGTGAACATCAAAGCCCCATGATTACAAGTGGTACCTTAGGTATCCTCCAAATATTCTACCTCTTATTTCTAAATGCATCTTGTGCAATTTTGATGGAAATATGGAGGATATAGATAATTAGTTAAAAATGTATTATTTTAAATAGAAAATTCAAGAACATACACATTAAATAGAACCTTATAAAATAATCCTATATTTTTCCTCAATTGTCTTAAAATTATACGTAATACTTCCAGAGACAAAAAATGAAAATTTATTATATGAATGTTACGTTGAGCTCACCCTCTTCCAGAGCTCCTTTATGATTAATGAGAGATTCATATGGTTTTAATATGGTGATTAATTAAAAATACATTGGTAATACCTTCCTTTCATTTAATTGTATGAAAGATGAAAATATATAATTTGTTCATATAAAAACAATGATCCATAGAAAAAACATGGAATATTAATGGTGTTATATTCCTCGTACATTTTTTTGAAGGTAACATGGATTTTGATAACGGTTTTAGACTCATCTATGAATCATTATATGATTTTGCATGAAATAAAATACTCTAGCAAAGTTACATTTTTTCATGATCTTTCTCATTCCATTTTGAGGATGTTCCTTAACTAAAAATAATATTTATTGAACAAATGTTGTACTAAAAGAATACAATAAAAAATTTAATCTATTCTTAATCAAATCTCCATCTAGGTTTCATTTATAAATAATGTCATATATTGGATTATCTTATAATTTTTTTAATTATAATGTAAAATTTAGAACATGAAAAATACTGAACATTAATTGAAAATTTATGCATAGTTACTCTGATAATCATTAACATGGTTTCTTTTGGGACATATATACATTTAAATCATTCAAAATGAATTGAAAATATAATTTGAATTATCGTAACAATATCTGCCCGTAGTGTCAAACTAGGTTTGAAGTGAGGGCCGTTGTTGTGTACCAGGTTACCCAGATTTTGGCTGAGACACCTTGTCGAAGTTATTACCCTTTGGTTTATCTGTTCCAAAACCATTCCTTCTTGTAGTATCCATATATGGATATATTTCTAGAATTACCCACATAATATCTTCCTAAAAAATTAGATGATGTTATTTTATGCTTATCCTCAATGTCAATCATATGGTTATGTTCCTTAAATTATGTCTTCTTAAAATATTTCTAAAAGGTTCTACTAAACTTTATTTGATAGCAAATCTTAAAACCCTGAACCTAGTAGACCATAGTCGATGGTCATTTTATTATAATGGCATCGATATAAGTGATCACATCACCATGGATCGATCAGTGTAGTAGTCTTGAAGAAACTATCTAAAAACTATATTCCCTTCTTACTTTGGAGAAACAAACAAAAAACATAACAAAAAAAATATAAAATGCTTAATTATCATGTATTCAATGATTCCATCTTCAAATCTTGGTGAATTAAAGGAAATAAAAGGGAGATATGAAATGTTCTTTATGGGGTACATATAATAGAAACATGAATCAATAATAAGTGAATGAAAATAAACTAGGCATAATCAATATGGCATGGTGAATTACTTAAAAAAAATTCCATTAATAAACTGGGAATGTAAATGAATCCATATATTTTTTCAATGTGAAATAATCAAGATTATAATAATTAATTACTAAATGTAGATATTTATTAAGCAATTGAAATAATGTATATGGAATGGGAACCATCATATTTTCATTATTGTTTATATATGTGCGTAAAATCTTATCTAATTATGTTTAGAAACAAAGAGGAAGGGTTTGTTACCAGCTGTTTGTTTCATGAGACATGTCGATGCATAAAGTGTATATAATGGAACCCTCCCATCACAAATAGTACAATTAATTCATAATAAAAGTATTTAATTAATGAATTTTTTCCTTATATATATATATTGAGTAAAGTATGTGGATTAATCAATATTTCCCATGTTAAAAAAACATTAAAAAAACACCGCATATAAAATGGTATATAATAAAAACAATAATCATTTCCATGATACATGTGTATGACCCCAGAGCACTATGAGAGGTGATGTGTGAATAAGGGTGTACAATTTTTCTTCAAATATGATGGATCTTGTTCCCACATTGGTAGTTACTTTTTAAACCTGTTTATTGGAATAATGATGTAATAAAACATTCACATGAAAAAAGACAACATAACAGTTTTACATGGTTCACCACTAAGGAACAGTCGTAGGATAATATGTCAACATTGTTCTATTCATACACAAAGTCTCTAATAAATACTAGATGTGGAATAAAGATGTTCTTACATAGTGTATCAATGCCACGAATTTTTCCTTTAAAATATTTTACTGATAACAAACTGCATCAATCAGAACATTTATGTCAACTCACTCATTCCCCCTGTTGTGAGATAAGTCTAACTCTTTTTATCGATATGATTTTTGATTAAATAGATTGCAATTAAATAATTTTTAAATTACATATAAAGTGAATTTTCTTCCATTTTAGTCCAGAATTGGTGAACATTAAAATCTATATTCATTGGAAAACTGATATTCAAGAATGACTTTTCTGATGCTCCTTCATGAAGACCATTTAATTCATAAAGATAACTACATTTGTGGAATAAACTACATTTTTGAAGCACATTAAGTCTATTTGGAATACCCCAGTATCATTATGAAGTATTTAATCAAAGTAATTGTCATCTGTCCAGACACAACATGTCTTTTTGTGATGCTCATGATCACATGGAATGTCATTTTCATGGAGCTCCTCCATCGTCCTGAAATTAGAGTGAATCTAATTTTTCCTTGAAAAAAATCATGTGAAATAGTGAGGTGTGGACATATATTTATAAGCTAAGCTGATCAAAATTTTCTACTTCCTCTTAGTATATTTTCTATATCTTTCAAAACCAATTTCATGATTCTCCCTCATTCGCGATGAACCATTGTGATTTCTAATTTTCACAATTCTTTCCATCAAACCTTTGCACGCTAGGTTACTCCAATTCTCGTAATCATGGAGAACAAAATCAAAATTAATGTTGCTCCCATTATTTATCATTATTTATTCTTATATCTATTTTATATATCACCATCAAAACTAATTGATCCTATGTATAACAAAATTCACTAATAACATCTTATTGAAACTCATTTATTTTCTATATTTTTATAAGGTCTTCAAGGAAATCCACATTTCCCGAAGCAATCCATCCTCCAAATTTTGTTCCGCAAAAAATATAGAAAACACTAGTAAATGACATAACCATAAATACTATTTTCATCTTGAAATGTGATATATCGTTCACTATAAACTCCCATATCATCCACGAGAGGATTGTCACCAAAGACAAGCCATACTCCATTTCCCACAATTAACAGACTAGGTTGCAAAAACACGAATATATATATTTAATAGAAATAAAATTTTTATGAGAAATGATCTCAAAGAGATAAAAGATGCATTGCATAATAATTTTTAGGTGCACAATACCATGTAAGTATCAATTTAATGGAACTTAAGACAATATCCCTTACCTATGTCCAAATGTGTTCTGCACTTGATCATATTGTCCAAGATAATCATATATAATTAATTAATTAATTAATTAAAATACTTTTAAACTGTAATTTGATTTATTATAATATTATTAACATCATTTATGGATTTGTTGATGAGTTATAATATATAATTTTATAGTCTATGATCCTTCATTTCTATTTTTTTCATGATTGGTTTACTTATATATATGTATATAAAATCATGTAAAATGAGAGTAGTTTTCCAAAATACAAATAATATGTTATTAATTAAATCATAAAATATTGAATGGTTATATTTTTTTTATTTATATGTTATGAGTGTGAATAATTAAATAAAAAGTTAGTGATAGTCATTTAGATTATTTTTTTATTTTTTCGATCATGATGAAATAGTTTTTCATTTCGAATTTATATTAAATATATAATATAGGTTCCAGAATATTAAATATGATTCAATAAATATATAATTATTTTTAACCATAAAAATAGTTTTATGACCATCCTTGAACGTTTAATTTCAAGACAAAAACACACTATCCACAAATGTTTTAAATATACACCACACAAGCAATGTTTTTATTTTTAGAATGAAAGGGGAGGATTAGGGGTTTGAGGATAAATATTAAATGATCATAATAGTATTAAATTACATATAATATAATTTATTTATTATGTGTATTTTTATATATTATTAAGGAATATACAAATAATAAAATAAATTAAAATAAGTTGATCATGAATGAAAAAGGATTTACCACTTGAATTCCTCTTCCTGAGAACATCCTTGATTTCGGTTTGTTGTTAAAACAAAAGACCCATGGAATTTGGGAAGTGGTTTGGAAAGAGTATTGGGTTGAAATTGTAAATGATTCCAGGGTTTTGTGTTATGATTCTAAGAGGTAGTGAGGGGTGATATTTATAGTGGAGGAGAGTGGTGGTATTTATAGTGGAGGAGAGGGGGGTTTTTGAATATTTTATATATTAATTTATTATTTTGGATAAAGGAAAGTTATACTTATAATTATTGTGAAATAATATAGTTATTATAGCATGTGAGTTAAAACCAATGGTTCATACATCATCCATGACTCAATGAATAGTTTATTAAACATATAATGTATGTATACTATAAATTACCATATTTAACAATTCATCAACAATGAAAGTATTTTAGAAAAATCCCCAAAATTCACCCTTATAACTATTCTACATGTAAAATTAAAAAATGAAATCCATTTTTAAAAAATAATTTTTAAAATTTGAGGGATTAATTTTTTAATTTAAATGATCATTTACTCTAACAATACAAATTTTAAAATTATAACTCATTTTATAACACACTAAAAAATTAACTAAGTTCTCAAAAAAATATCCTATAATAATAATAAATAAAATTATAAAATTATTATTATTATTAATGAAAATTATTTTTTTAATCATTATCTTAATTATAAAATTTAAAATAACAATTTATTTCCTATAAAAATATAAATCCTTTATTAATAATTTCATAAAGAATGATTTTCTTACAAAATGATATAATTATATCATATTAAATTTAATAATATGAAAAAAAAATTATATACTCTTTCATTAGTGGGGATAATATGAAATCACAAATATTCTTTTAATATAACAAAAAATGAATGTTTAATAGGAATTAAGAATTTTCTATTTTCAATATAAAATTGATATTTAAAAAAATATACGAAAATTTTACCATAATATTATTTCCACATTAATATTTGAAAAAAAATTATTTAGTTCAATGTAATTCTTTAAATGGTTAATATTTTGTTTTAAAAAAAGTATGCCATTAAAAGTTGGGTACACTAGATTTAGAAAAATGTAGCCATTAATGTGTCACATTGAATTCATTGTTATCTTATTCATATAAAATTATTTCTACGAATATAAAAACATTACATTAAATATATAAAATATAAACATCATTTCTACTATTCATTCCCTTAAATTTAATGGATATGTTATAATGGTTAGTTTAAAATAATGATATTTATGTGTACATAATTGTCTATTTAAGCTTGGTGTAGTCTGAAAGTAATGATGTAAAAGAGAAAAAATGTAAATGTTATATACCATAAAAGCTAGGGGTGTTATAGTTATTCCCTATCCTTTATGTTTACAAAATTTTTCCATTTTAGATTTCATAAGGATAAGTATTTTTTGAATATATTTACATAGATGATTCATATAATATGTAAAAAAATAAAATGAATCATATTACATAATTTACACCCCTATATACTTAATATGAAATAAAATTTATAAATAATGATTCCTATGGGTGTTGGAAATTTATTTTAATATAAGCTCATGAAATAAACGAAACCTTATTTTACCCATTACAACGGTAACCACAAATTTTTTATTTATGTGTTAATTTAATTGTTATAAAATTATAATTGGTATATTAATGGAACAGGATTGATATTTATAATCTTATATGAATAACTAGGTAGATTATATGATTTTTAGTAATTTTAAATCATTTAATGAAATATAATTTTTTATAAAATCACATTAATTTGATGTTTTACACTATTAAATTAATTTCACATTAATGAAATAAAGAATAATGTGTAATTCGAATCTATAATATTAATTCATTAGTATAATGTTATATTTATCTAAAATATTAGCTAATATAATAATTCAATCAATTTATACTACTTTTAATATTTTTACTATAATTTATTTTATTTTTTAATCAATTAAATAATAATAGTGTTGGTGTTGCTTAAGTATTAAATATAATTATTTAGTTATTATAAAAAAAAATTTACCATCATTAAAATAATTTCATTGTTCTCTAAATGAAAAAAAATATTCATTCATATCTTTCTTTTTTCCCTATGTGTAAACCTAACGAATATTTAAAAGTAAGAGAGTGATTTTTTTTTAATATTTTACATAAATTATTATATAGGTCACATTCATGGAATAGTGTCCCAACATGACATAAAAATATAAACTAAGATAATAAGGGTAAAAATATTTCTAGGCAAGAGGAATTTAAAATTTTTTATATCATCTTAACATTATTTTTTTTTGTTTTACCCCATTTTTTTACCATTACTACAGTAACCAATTTTTGTTTTTTTACTATTAGTTTTCACTAAAAGTTAAGATAAGAATGTTAAATAAAATTAATTTTGATGATTCCAAATATAATAGAAAATTTTCTATATTCCATTCACATATGTGTAAATTTTATTGGCAAATTAAAGCCACCAACATTATAAAAAAGTGGTTTTACAAAAAGAGAATATTCATATGTTTATAATGTTTTTATATTACAAAATAATATTAAATTACATCCAATGATATAAATTGGATAATTAAATATATATCAGAACTAATTTTAATTTTTAAATGGATTAAAAGATATTTTTTGATTAATAAAAACTGTATTTCTCTTTATTCAATGATTATTTATACTTTATGAAGTTTATAAAAAACACACAGAAATATAATTTTGACATGTAAATTTCAAATATGTTGTTTCTTTTATAAAATTTTTATAGATGTTTCCAAATTTAATTTTATTATATGTTCACAAAATCAATAAAAAATATATTTCTTAAAAAAATGTTTCTTGATGCATATAAACATTTTTCTGAAAATTAAGTACTTATTTATAAAAGTATTTTCGTTGTATAAAAATGCATACTTGATTTTAGAAATTTTATTATTCCAATTCATACATACTAATTAAGCTAATGGGATATATCGTTATTTTTTAAATAATAATATAAATAATACATCAATGTTCTCTAAAATGCATCGTTCCATGTAACACAAGATATTAAAGAAATATAATTTATTAAAAAAATATTTCATAACAACCAAGGGTGTTCCCTTATAAAATGCATAATAATTTTATCAGTTTACATTTTTTTTCACTTTAATACAATAAATTAGAATACATTATCCTCCTAACATCCTCAGGATCCTATATAGCTTCCTCTAGATGGTGGTTTCACCAAAAAATAATAATTCTGGTGGGGGTCTTATTTCGTAGATCTTCATTTGTATGATATCCTCTAGTTAATTCTCATAATAAATATAACGGTACAATGGTTTGACTTTAGATTTCAATACATATGAAGGATCATTTATATAATTCCTCAGATAATATACATGGAACACATCATGGACTAATGAGAGGTTTTATTTACACTCCAATTAATAATATATTGTCCTGATACAAAAATTAATTTAAGAGGTACCAATATATCCAGGGACCAAATTTACAATATATAATAAGAAATTTTTCATATTTCATTCTATTTAGATCAATTACTACTTCATCATCTACACTATGAAATGAACATTCCAGATCAATTATTGATTAGTGGGGAGCCAAAATTAATATAGGATTCTAAAGACATTCCTTCAACCTCAAATTAAAAATGAAACAAAAACAGATACCTCAAGTTGTCCAATAAAATCCAAAGCTCAAATTAATCCATTCCAGGAATAGTTAACCCTAAGTCTCTTCTATGTCTCGTGAAATCTGAAATCCAAATAATTAAAAATAAGACCACTGAATTTCCAAAATCATCTTTTTAATAAGTCCCAAAACATCATAAAGTATATCATTATTATCATAAAAAAAAGGTATGTATAACTTCATAACATATCATCTTGAAACAAGGTAATAACCTAAATTATAATTAAATATACTGAAAATAAATATTCTATGATATTTCCTAAATAAAACGTAGATTATTGGATACATTTCATTAACCCAAAATGCAGTAAAAATCATCAATGATATCATAAAACACTTTTTCATCGAATAATTAATCTATTAAATGGTATTTTAAACTATCAAATTTGATTTATATATATCAATAGTCTCTTTATTCCAATGTATATATCTCATCCTAAATATCAAATAAAGGGATATCGTTCCCTTAATCATGTGTTTTCTTTAATATTTCTCCATGTTATTAAATCACTTTTCTTGGTCATCATTATCATTCAACATATTCGTTCACATCAGTAATGAAAAAATTATATAAAGTTACTTATATATTTCACAATTTTTAAAAGAAAGTACATAAATACTTCAATCAATTCACACCATTCGTAAACCATTAATTATGATTCATCATATTATTCTATAACACCTCATACCATTAATGTCATTTGTAGTATCTTCATCATCAACAAAAAACCTTTACTTATAAAACCTTTTTTATCTTTTTCTTGAGATTTACCAATAAGATACGGGTTAATATAATTCTCATATATTATAGATTTAATATATTAAACCATTTATGATGAATTAGAGATATCATTATTCTCATCCATTGTGTGTGAAAATGATTTCAATTTTCCTTGGAGGGCTATTACTTTTTAACTCTATACTCCACAAAAAAAACAACTTCTGGTTCCTAATATATTATAACAAGAGTTAGTATTCCAACATTAACAAGATATAGGAAAATTAATATTCTTTCCACCATGGTATCTAACACCCAAACACTCAATGACTCTAACCTTATATTAATTGGTAAGACTGATAGTTTTTCCACCTGTATGATTTTAATAATATATGATATTAACTAATTAATAATATTCACAAAATCCTTCCCTCCAATCACATCCCATTTGGTTTCTCATCAAATCATTGTATATCAAATTCAACAGTAACCATGTTCTTTCTGTTTCCCTCCATTGACTAAAATCAAAACTATATTGTGAGAACCAATATTCATAGTTAAAAATCGCATTATCAACAAATATTATTTATATAATGTATAAATCATGAAACACTCTCTTCAATATAAGGCACATTTTTTTGAAATAGACTAGTAATAGTCATAATCGCTTTTATCCCATCATGATGGTTCATAAAGAGTTTATGAATTTCCAAACAATATCCCCTAGGAGTGTTAAACTATCTATGTTGTAAGGCCTGTTATCTTACATGGGCTAACTATTGAGTCTATCTCAATGTAGTATTTTTGGTATTTATTACTCATACATAAAAATTTTCCGTATTAACATCCTCTTTTAATATCCATATAAGGATCTAATTTCATAGAAACCACTCTCCCGAGCCTTTACCAAAATTCCCGGACATTTTTCTATACCTTGAACTATCCTTTGACTAATCATCAGACATATCCCTAGGGATATCAATATTGGTTTAGAATACTTTTTTATAATTATTAACTAAAATATTCTCTGATACCAACTACAATCAACCTAAATTATCATAAATACATATTTCATCTTAATAGATGAATATTCATTACGTATAATAATCAATGATGTTTTAACTATTTATGTCCAGTGCATTTCGAAACATAGACACATAAACAATTGCAACATAAGTGATCTATTTCATCACAATTTATGTTTTTCATAACTATAACCACTTTTATATATATCATACATAATTCATTTATTCATATCATGGTGAATGGAAAGATACAATTGGGTGAGCTAAGATCCCTAGTAAGGGTAAACAATGGATATATAAAAATAACATGATATTATGGGTTTGTGAACATGAGAATCCATTTTTTCTGGATACCCTATATATCATATATAATGAACCTGGATTTGGCATAAATCTAGGTTTTTTATAAGACATGAATTGTAATGTACTCAAAAAACATGAGTCACGAAAACATTACATTATGATAAAACATATTTTTTTGGCATATACATATGAATTCAACATATTATGTAATGGTTATCCACTAAGACATTACTAAAATAGTAGGAATTGGAAAACTACTCTTTTACCTGCTTCATGCTATCCATAACCTCATGTGTACAATATTTTAATGAATGGGATAAACTCCCATGTACCCAATAAGATTGTAGAATAATTTTCATTACACAATTCATTGGAGGGATATGTATGTACCACATATCAAATAATGAGAATCACACATATGTGTTCCAAAAGTTCATGAATACATACCTAAAATAATAACAAATTTATTTAAATGGGTTTCCTAAACATTACATCATTTCATCATAAAATAACCCATGTAAAATGGAACCGGTTTTATTGAAATCATTTTTTATAACAAAATATAAACCATTAGAAAAGGAATTTTTATAGTATTCTTGGATTATATCCGTACTATAGAATATGTTACATTAATGATTTTCATATTATATGAAAAATTATTTTCAAAAAAATCATTTAAAAATTTACATGGGGAAAATAAAATTTCATTGAAAATAAAATTTTTAAAAATAAAAAATCATAAAATATTAAAGAAATCATTTTCAATGAAAATATCACTGATAAAAAATAATGTAATCATTATAATTAATTTAAAACTTTTATTGAGTAAAATATCATTTCCTCATAGAAAAACACTCTTTTTGAAAATATAAAAAATCTTCAAAATCCATTTATTTAAAATTAACCTACGGATCAAATAATTGGAATATTAAAAAATAGATTGGTAATGATGATGTAAAATTTCATTCACATAAAAACAAATATTCATTTTCTATTTTTAGTAAAATATATATGATCCTTGTTTTGAAAATGACATGTTGATTCCTTTTAAATAAATTTGTAAAAAGGTGAAACATGGTAAAATTTGACTTTCTACAATGTCATAGAAAAAGAGAAACATTTTTGAAACATTTTAAGAAAACATGGATATAGAAGAAAAATATTTATGACCAATTATTGAAATAAATTAGTTTTTCTTAAAACATTCTTTTAGAATGAGGTGTATATTGAGAGGGAAAATGAAGGGAAAACTTTATTTGTCCTCAATAACCAGATGAGAACTAAATTAATGTGTGTGTTGAGATATTGATCAAATTATTTCATATTCTAAAGCATAATCATTAACACTCCCTAATAATAAAGATATTTTAACATCAAACCCCTAAAACAATGGTATCTTTTGAATTGTATCCTCTGTTAAAGAATAACATTGAATGAATCATTAAATATCATGAATAAAAGGATATTCATGAAATAACATATCAATGGGGATGTATATAAATCTACTAAATGAAAAAATATCATATCATATCATATTTACCAAAGAGGAAAAATTGAGACCAAAATATACTGCTTAAGTTTTTAATTCTTTCGTACACGTTTCAACCAAAACCTCTTTAAAAACGTCATTTACATCACTT
The DNA here is from genome assembly GCA_963277665.1 of Viscum album. Lineage (NCBI taxonomy): Eukaryota > Viridiplantae > Streptophyta > Magnoliopsida > Santalales > Viscaceae > Viscum > Viscum album. The sequence goes on along the minus strand of OY728137.1, from coordinate 27,675,981 downwards.
ATTAAGGACCATATGGTTGGTGATTTTGGATTACCAAAATAAATATACAATGAATAAGGATTTTGGGGAGGAATTGTGGAATGTTTTGGTCAATCCAAATGTCGTAAGAGGTTTAAATAAGTGTATAGAGGAGGAGGCATTTTATAATTGAGGGGGAGTGATATTTTATTAAATACCAAATAATATTTAATAATGGGGAGTCACTCTCAACCTATTTTACAAAAAAATTTATAATTAAAATTTTATGGAATATATTTTTGATCTATAGCTCCACCACACCCAAAAATATTTTTTATACATGTTATTCCATAGATTTATGTTTATTTTATTTTATATTTACCCAAGTAATTCATCCCATTAGTATAAATAAATATGTCTTATTAGATTTTTACTCAATTATTATATATATATATATATAATATTTTTTAAAATAAAAATCACATGTATGTGAAAATTTAATTTTAACACCACACTTGAAACACATAAAACCTCGTTTTACCCATAACCACAGTAACACGTTTTTTACTATTTATGGTTCTATATAATTATTTTAAAAGGACCATAGTTCCATAAATGGAACATTTATGAAATTTGTAATCATATAATCAAAAATTTTCTAGGGATTGGATTTTTAGGTATTTTATATCATTTAATAAAGTATTATTTATTATAAAATCAAATTAATTAAAATTTTGACACTATTAAATTAATTTAAAATTAAAAACATCCAGAAAAATGAGGGTTTATAATATATATTTTCACACTATAATATCACATTTTTTTATAAAATTTATTTAAGATAACTATTTTTCAATTTTTATTAATTTTAATATTTTCAGTATGAATTATTAAATTTGGCAATTAATTAAAAAATTAATAAGTTAGTTGTGCGTACGAATTTAAAGTAATTATATAATTAGAAAATAATAAAATTAAATTATACACATAAATTAAATTTCATTATTTTCAAAATAATTAATAATATTCATTGAAATATTTCTTTTGTATCTATGTGAATACATAACTAAAAAGTAAACGAAAAAGTGTTAAATTTTGAATTTTTTTATTTACTTAAATTAATATATCAGTCACTTTCATGGAGTAGTGTCCCAAAAGCACATAAAAATAGATCCTAATTTAAAAATTTTATAAATAATTATATAAAACTGGATTTGTAAAAATATTTGGGTCATTTTAACCATTATCCAATCAGTTTAACCCGTTGATAAAATTGTTTTAACCTTAACCATGGTAATTAATTATTACTATTAATACTATTCATATGGATCTAAGATTATGTTCAACTTATTATATAATATTAATTATTACTATTCCAAATATTGGATCCATTTTTTCAAATTCCATTTAAACAAATGCTAATTTTTAGTTTAATATTAGACCAAATAATGCAATAAAAATGGGGTTATTCAAAGTCAATTTTTTAAAAAGTTTATAAAGTTATTAATATAAAAATTTAACTTCAAATTTCATAAAATGAAATTAATCATATCCATAAACATAAAATTGAAATATGTATATTTTAAAAAAATTAATTAAAGGGTTATATTTTAAATTCTCTAAATGAAAAGGAAATTTTTGATAAAAATTGTATTTTTCATTATTAGGTGAAAAAATAATCATTTCTAAAAATTCTAAAAAAGACACAGAAAAGATAAATTAGAAATTTATAATCAAGAAATTAAGCTATTTTTTTCAAATAATTTTTAAATTTTTTTCAATGAATAGTATAATTGTTTTTTCACAGAAATAAATTAAAATAAATTTTTCTCTAGAAAAGGTAATTTCATAGAACATAAATATATTACCAAAAAGTAAGTAATTATAAATAAATATATTTTATTTATAAAAAATATTCCTATGTAATTTTATATATATTGTAATTATTATTCATAACACCAAAAATAACTACTAGGTTATATCAATCTTGTTTAAATAGTAATACTAATAGAATATTGATGTTTGATAAAAAATAGTGTTGCATATAACACAATCTAACAACGAAATTAAATTCTTTTAGAAATGATATTTCATAAAATATTTGGTTTTTAACTAAACCACCTATATTGGATTATTTTTAATTGATTTTAACATCACAATTGTCAATGTGTTTATGAATCCATTTTTCTAACTATTTTAGCTACATCTATTACAATTATAATAGCTTAAAATGTAGTCATATGATTTTACTAAAAAAAATTAATTTAATTTTATTTTATATGAAAAAATAGCTTCTACAAACATTAAATTATTTTATAGTAGTATTTATTTTGAACCACATATCATAATGTATTTTTGGTTTCCAAATGAATTGTAAAAAATATATTGAAAATATGTATAGTTGTGTATACAAATTTTCTTGGAAGAAACCAAGATAATTTGTGCACTAATATAATTATCATTATTATTTAACATATGATTTTTATTTATGTTATTCAGGTAGTTTTAATATTCGTGAGGGAACTAAATTGATGTTTAATTATATGATTTTCACTATAATTTTCAAAATAAAATTATTTAAAATTATTGTTATTATATGTTCTCAGCTTCAAGATTTTGTCTCTCAGTTATTTCTCAACTTATCTTAAATTGAATTTAAATTAGTTTGGTACATATAGAATCTGATTAACTAACAAAATTGATTTATTATTTGTTAAATCATCATCCAATTTACCAAAATATAAATGAACTCTAATTAATGTATTCCTAATAAAACCCCATGGGTCTGAATGTATATACACATGTGGTGTTTATGATTGAATGTTCCCTCATCTGTGTTTGTATTAGGAAATAATTCAATATTAGAATGATTCAATAATTACCTCTCACTCCCATTAATGTTAGGGAGGGTATCATAACATGTAATGAATTGATATTATTCTCATACTCCTTTATCTGTGGTGGCTAACTCTTTTATTCTGATTTTTTTGGGTTCTCATGTAAGATGAATTTGTCACATCATCAGTTTAGATGAATTTTCCACCTATTCACTATCATATTTTGATAACAATTTTATATTTATAATTATTTATCTATCCAGAGTTTTAATTCAATAGAACATTCTTACCATCATCACAAATTTAGACAACACTAAATAAATTATTCTTGATCCCTACCACATAAAGAAAATAACATTAATTAATAATATTTTATTAATTCATAGAAAAACATATTCCTTTATTTCAAAAAAAATTTCCAATTACAAAAGTAATTGTACCTCCATAAGGTTAATTAATGTATTTCAGAGTTTTTTAATCACATATTATGTATGAATAACATCTACTTCCAAATATCTATGGCTTTCCTCTCTTTCTAAACATTATGAGACATCCTAAATACATGTTTTTTTCCTTCGTCATCCATTAATTTTCTTTTCCATGTCAAAATTTTGAGATGTTTTCAAGAAAAAAAATCATTATATATTTAAAAAAAGTGAATCTATTTTTAAAATATCTAATATATTTCATCTATGTATCCAATAATATTTTGTGTTGTATATAATATTTTTCTTTAAAAATTTTATTACTTGATTTGTGTTCTTCTATTTATATTCTAATAGATACTCTACTATGTTTATGATTTAGAGATGGTATGGGGAAATTATTCCAACAAGCATATGAACAGTGAATAAAAACATAAAAACCTTGGTAATACGTACTACATACGAGTCTATTAGTGTAATAATATTTGTATTCAAAATTTTAATTAGATTAGTCTAACAATGAAGATACTTTCTTCTTCCCAATAAAAATAATCTGTCTAGATATTTTTTCTCCCTCTTATGTATAAGATATTGTTTCTATTCATTATTATTAGACCATAAATATCTATTTTTTAGATAAAAATGTTTTATTAGTAAAATAGAAATAAAATGAGACATAGTATATACGGAATTGACCTAATACTATGAGTTCATATTTATAGAAAACATTGATGGATAATAATTTATATTTATAGATTTATAAAAATCAAATCTCATATTATTCATAGAAATTTAATTTTATAAATAATTAAATCGAGTCTTTCAAATATCATTTTATAAAAAAACTTGTTTCTCCTAAATATTCATAACAATAATATCATTTTATTCATGTTTTGTCTTGGTTAATTTTATATTTCCTACAATGTTTGGTTCTTTATTAGTATATATGTAAAAATCCCCTTATTTATTTTTATCCTCCTTCTTAATGAGATAAACTTATTCCAAATGTTTATAATTCAAAATAAGGAATAATTTCATTTTAATCATTAATATATGTTTCAAAAAAGAAACATTATTTTCTTCCACATTAATTGAAGTATATTCATCTTGTAGAAAAACAGATTCTCTGAAGTTTGTGAATTTTTCAACTGATTATTTGTGTCGTGTGATGAAATAGGAGCCTCCATCCTATATTTCCTTACATACCATATTTCATTTTTTTCTTAAGTTGATACTCTTTATATTATCATCTGATTTTGAGGTGACTTTTGTGTTATTTCCCCATCTCTTCATTTTAGCCTTATCATTCTCAACATGATATTCTAGATTTTTATTATTTGGGTAATTAATGTAAAATTTTTAAACATACCCATAGATTAAAAATTTATTTGGCATTCAACCATACTCTTTTCAGTCACCTTCCATGAGTTTCCTTCTAATATGAGACATCATTTTACATGTTCAATGACTCTCTCATCTTTATCAGTAGAGTCAATTTATCCTTCATCTTCTTCATTAATGATATTTAGATTCCACATGGATTTAAAATACATTTATTCTTATTAATTATATGTAAATTATGGAATATTTTTCATTTTATTTTAAATATTTATGTTTTGAATTTATTCACTATCAAGATCATCTCTAACCATTATATTTTATATTCTTGGTTTAAAAATTTCAAGATATTTCTTCATAATTGTTTGGACAATACTTGATCCTCTAAATTCGAAAAAAATATTCTAATATTAACATCTATGTAATTAACTATTGTAATAATGTCCTAATTTTTTTTACATATTTTACCATCATTGATTCTTCAAATTTTCCTCTCTAAAAATGTATCATATATTAGTTAAATGTTAAATTTATATGAAAATTATTAAAAAAATAATCTAACATTCTTTTTTTAGATTGAAATCCCATAACTTATGTGTAAACAAACTTACATAATGTTATTAGAATGTAATTTATTTCTGCCACATCAAGCTAAAAATTAAACTTCTTACTAATAATCATGTAAATATTTCATTCAAATAGTGGTAAACCATTTAGAGTTGTATAAAAAGCATCATAACCATTTGATTAAATGAAAAGTAAAATCTTATTCAAAAATTTATTTTATGTCGATCATTAAAATGAATTCACAGATCTTCAATTAACCGTAATAATATTATTCATCCCAATCTATTTTGGGATCAAATAATGGGAACATGGGTTCTATAATGACACTTGAAATTCCATAAGAACTTATAAACAACTGATAAGGGTGGATTAATCATTGGTTTTTTTCTTTATAATGTTTCATTCATTATAAATAAACCACAAATATTAGTTAAGACACGATTCACTGAATGTATTAACTTTTCCTTACACATATGAAATAAAAAATTATTCAAGAAAAATAAATATCTTGTTTTTAAAGGGATTGAAAAAAATTTGTGTTTCTACCCCTTTCCATGTTCCACTAATGAAGATCCTAATATTATAAGATAAATTATTAGGATAAAATAGATTTTTTATAGGATTAGTATCGTCCTGACTCATTATTCATTACAGTAGCACCTTGAATTAAAAATAATCTTATTATTTTAAAAAATAATCCGAATGAAATTGGATTGATATAATGAGAATCCAATTACATATAAATTGATGATTATCATCCCCTTGATTATTAAATCATAGATATAATAATATATTGACATAAAATATAATCTTCTTTTTATCTCCCCCTCAAAATACAATGTCATATTAAATTATCCTAACTGCTCAAGCACTAATAGAAAATGGTAATAAATTCATAAATTCAGGCATTATTTTCCTTTCATATTTACTTAGCTTCACAAAAACATATATAATTTTGAGACTAAGTTCTCTTAATTAATATCTATTTATTCTATATATCCTTTTATTAAGTATTTGGAAAAATCATAAAATTAAAATAAATTTAGATTAATTAATTTTAGATCATCGTTTTTGAAAATTCATCCAGAAGAATTGTATAACATGTTCCTCTATGATTTTCATATTTCATTTAAACTCATTTCCATGTTCCAATATCCTTATATTTTAGTTCCTACATTAACTATATATAATAAATAATTATTTTTTTCCCATGTTCATTCTCATAATATTAAAAAATAATCATTCTAATGTTTTATATTCTCATAATGAACATTGAATGTAATTAAAAAATTACGATCTTTTTTATTTCCATGAATACCCATCGCTACTTTATTGCTGGAACAAACATGAGTACTTCTTTTTCTAATCCCGTCACACAACCAAATAGATCAAGAAAAAAACTCAGCAACTCAAACAATGAAGCATAAAAATATATTGTAACAATTACTGTATATCCCGATTCTAGTGATTATTGGAACTCAAAAACCAAAAATAATAATCATATTAAAATTATAAATTTAATATATGATTATTCTTTAAAAATAAAAAATATTCAAGAAACACAATAACATTTCCGATAAAATATATTTGAATATTAAAATCATTTGACAACTAGAAATAATTTTTTGAAATTCTCATGAAATAGATTAAACCAAATTAGAGATGTGATGTTTTACTCCCTGAAAATAATATTCATCATCATCATTTTTTTAATTTTATTAGAATATATTAATTATAGAATGAAAGTTATTTTATTATGTGAACATCATCCAAAATTTCTCCAAGTATGTAATTAGTATGATTATTTTTCATTCTGCAATAAAAGTCCCTATATTGTATAAAAAATTTAAGATCTCCATAAATAGTTAAAGTCGAAAATTATTTGATAAAAGGAAATTATCTTTTAAAATTTTCACCACATCAAAAGACTACACAAATCAACTCAATGGATTGAATAAATTAATATTAATATTAACCGTGAGGTAGAGGATCATCCACATAAAAAATAAATTGATCATGATTTGATTGTCCAAAATAACCAACTGTTATGGTTTTTAGATCAATGATATGACCAAATAATTAAACACATCAACACTCATTATAAAAACAACTTATTTTAACATGTTTATAATTTACTCTTAGGTAATATTTTAATGATGGTAACACAAATTTTAAAATCATTATATTGATTTTTTAGTGTATACATACACAGTGAATATTTTTTACATGGCCCTAGTCTATTCTATTATACCTATACTTAGAAATCCATTTTATATCAAACCATTCTTATTAAAATGAAAAACATTCCAACAAAATTCAACATATCCCAACCACATTCATTGATTCTCAAACAAGGTTTAATGATAATAATAATCATTAATAACATCATTAATGCATGAAGATAAACATTAATATATATATATATATATATATATTAGAATATTGTTTGAGTAATATATCTTTATGATGGGTTCAAAAATGTATTTTCATTATAATTAGATCAACCAATTCCCAAATAAAGTTCTAACATTTATAGTACAAGGGGAGTAAAATGATGAAATCCATATTGATGTTCTATATCTTATATATAAGTATTAGTAAAATTAGTATCATACCCCTAACAATATTTTGTTTTTCATCACATTAATGAAAAGAATAAATCATGAAATATACTATTTAATATCACAATTTATATTTCCACATATAAATATATCCTTGAGATCTATTTATATATTAGTTCTTTCATAATAGAAAGATAATTATAATCCTGGTTCATTATCTAAAAGTTCCTTCAATACTATTATTATAGTGAAAAATATATGTGTACCTAATGTTGTAATACCATCATTGTACTAGTTTAAATCTAAAATATTCTATATATTATTAAATAACATGATATCATTTTTACATTCCACAATGATTGTTATGTGTATTAATTGTTGAATATTCATTTATAAAATATATGATTTCTCCTCTTTCCTTTTTTATCTATAAGACTTTCATTAATAATTCTATGAGTATTGGGTCTCTTTCATTCATTATTATGGATAAAGTGCCACGATCCTACCTTCTCGAATCATCAATTACCATGTTCACTTTCGCATAGTTGTAATATATTGATTCATTAAGGTCCATAATCTTCTCAATCCATCTCCTTTGCGGTATGATCAATCCCTTCTATGTGAATATATATATATCAATATCCTTTGGTAAATATATATATCAAACTCTTCATAATACTAAATGTACCTCCATGTTTTTATGAAAATAGAACTGTTGTTATAATCAAATCATATGTTAGGTAAATTTTTTTGATATTTGACTAACATGAGTCAAAATCTGACACCTTTTAATTTTCTATATGGAAATTATAAAATCATTTCTTTGATGAATAAATGTATATCTCATAATCTTCTCTTCTACAAGGAAATGTCACTACGGGTTTAGTCACATACCATCACTAAAAATCCTTGAGATTTTCATCATTTTATTATCCCCAAACAACCATATTTACATAATAAGTTATCCAAGTTAGTTGTTTTGGAAATTAGGGGAAATTTATCTCAAATCGTTGATAGTATCTAGCAAATCTTTGAAAACTAAAAAAATTTATCATAGCGGTTAGCATGTTTTATTAAAAAATCACCTTTTCATTTTTAGGACCCAATAATATACTAACACATGGGATTATTTAGCCCATGAATGATACATTCTATAAAAATAATTATAACATATAAATGATTCCATATGTTTTTTTTCCAATCTCAGGGTATTCAATAGATTCCCCAAATATTATCCATCCTATTCCTTTCAATTGAAATATATGAGAATATAATACATAAATTCTAACACAAAATTTATTGAGGTAATCTATGAAGACACTATTAATACATTTTAGGAATATTAATATGGTATTTTTAAGGAAAAAATGTATCACTACAATTGTATAGTGTATATATATTGTACAAAATGTTTTATTTGATTCATCCTTTATTTTTACACTTAATTGGTTATAACTGTGTTGTTCTTTATCATTGGGAAGTACGTATTCCCTCATAGATTATTGAAAGCGTCATCAATATGGTTTATAATGTATTAGTTCTTGATATTTATCATATTAGGTTCTATATATATGATTCTAATATGCATTGATATTTACTTTTTTATAATAAATTTTATGGATTCTCTCCATGTTGATTAACACAAGTATACAAAATATTCATCTATATTCTCTATGATTTAGATATATAATTATTTATATTAAATAGGGGAAATTCTATATAGACACTTTGAGTTTGGAATATTTCTAGTATGAATTCAATAGAAAAATCAACCTCATCTTTGGGGGGGACAAAAAATCACTTCATTAAATACATCAATATAATTATTTAAACCCCATATAATGTATGTTGCTTTTATAATGTCAGTATCGTATATATAGAGTTTTTAATCATATTAAAATCAATATATGATCATAATATAATTTTATATATGAAAAATCATCTCCCTCTTATAGAAATTGATTTGGGTTCTCAATTGAGATGGAAAATCCCTAAATAAAATCACGACATAATCAACCAAAGGGAAAATAAAATTCATAGAACGAAGAATATTCCTAGACAACTAAATTAAAAACGTTTTGTAGAATTTGATTTTAATTACAATACAAGATGATTTTTTTATCAGAATTTCATTATCTAATGACTCAATGGGTGAATTATTACAGTTATAAAATTTTCAATATATAAATATATGGGTATAAATATAATGAAATATTACATTTCATATTCAAGAATGTATAATTATGATACCTTTTTGAATTTATTTTTCTTATATTAATTTAATAAATTTAAATTGGAAAGTTTGTGTATTAAACAATAATAACCAGATAATGAAATCATACGACAATAAAATTCAATCTTAATATATCATAACTTATGACACTAATGGACCAACCTATATTTTTTCCCCACTAGGACATAATTGGATTATAAATAAACCCTTTCAGTTCAACCTTGGTTGCTTCATGCTTTATACACTCATCCTTAATAATAGAATCCCCAAAAAATAACAAAATTGCACTATAATACCAAAAAAGTTGACCAACCCATAACGTACATATGTAATACAACATTATATTGGATCATCCATTATATATTTTAATAAATACCATCTAATGAACTTATTTTTTAGTTTATTTTTAGATTATATAAATAGATGAATTGTTTTATAATATAGTGAACATTTATATATAATTTAACCAAACATAACCCCCCATTACAAATGATGTGTTATAATCCTCTTTATAACCTAGATAATATACCACTCATAAATTGGTGTGATCAGAATATTAGTAATGGTAATAAAGATATATGAATTGAGTAATTTTTGGTGAACACAAGGAATATTATAAGTGATAATAATAATAAAAATGTGTATATGAGAACATAATCTAGGTGTATTATCACAATATAAGAAAATTATACCCAATAAAACATCGATCATAAAATTAGAATCCATAAATAACGTATTATCATACCAAAAGAATGAATTATGAAATGATGGAAACATATGAAACTAATTAAAAGCTAGGAAAAGTACCATTGGAATGCCGAATAAAATATATATATTTGTGAAAAAATAAAAATATAAAATCCTTTCATATTTCAAGGATCACTAAAAATAATATCATCACATTGTGAAATTGGTTTACTCCCGTTTCCCATGTATATATTTAATTTTATTCACTCCCCAATCTCTTACATGTCATCCCATTATATGTAAATCATTACCCAATGCATCCGATGGATATATATTTCTATTCTCATCCTTCATATAATAATAACCATACATATTTGCATCATATGAAAATGAAAACATTTGTAAATATACCATAACATTAATTAAACATGATAATGAATTTAGGGAAATGAAAATTTTCATAAGGTATAAATAAAAAATATTTATAAATAAACTCGATTATTTTCTAATACAGATCCTTTGGGAAATTTAATAAAAAATAAATTATTATTTACCTGGATGATAAACACATTGGAAGAACATTTGAATATTATGTGGAAAATAAAAATAAATTTTACATTTTCATAATTCTTTATATTATAAATTGTAATCTAACACTTTATGAATAATATTTTAAAGAAAAAATAAAATAAAAAACATGAAAACATGTAAATAAAAAGTTATAAATATAATTAATTAAATTAGTTTGAAAGAGGATATCATGTATAATATATTAAAAATAAATTTATTTCACACTTTAATAAATAAAATTCAAAGTAAATAGAAGGTTTCCTTAAGCAATAATACCATAAATAATAAATACAAACATAAATGAATATGGAAAACATTTACAAGCATTAAAATTAACATAGATTAAAAAGATGATATAAAGATGATTAAACTTACAACCGTAATTATAGGTCAATTAAATATAAATGAGACGTAAATGGTCTTAATACTTGTAAACCCAAAAGATAACCATCGTAGATGAAGATATATATTTTTTTGAGTCAAAGATTATACAATTTCTCCAAATGATAATTTTGACATATGGAATACCACCTTTTTATAAGATAATTTTTCATTACATAGAACACATTTAACAAATCAGAATACCTTTTGGGTTTAGTGTCTTGGAATGTAGGTATTAGTACATATAAATATAAAAAAAATTAATATAGTTATAATTCATCATAAAAGGTTCATCCAATGTTCAATTACATAATCTCATAACCTATGGAAATTTATAAAAGGAAAGGGTGAGAAGAAGGCCCATCAATAGAAAATAGGGGCTACCATTTACATGTGAACATGAGAGACATCAAGATGTACTTGAAAAAATATATATAGGAATGAGGAATGGAACAACGGTAATATTTTTTTATGAGATGTGGGGGGATAGCCCCCAAAATGATCATAAATATTGAAATCCTCTTTTGAAAAATTGGATAAGAGGTAACCCATAATAGAAATAAAGACAGATGCCATGAAGGTAAATCTAAAAGATGTAAAAAATGATTAACGAAAAAAAGATGGAAAAATATTTGGAAGAGTTTAATCACCCCCATTGAAAGAAACTATGCCGATGTGATTGGTCAAAGTGGAGTGTCGCCCCCCCCCCCCAAAGCAAGTGGTTGTACCATGCTGGCAGCACAACAAGGCATGGAATTCCTCCCACACACATAAAATGTGGAGGGAGAACCGGATGATAGATTCCTGCACATCTATCTCTTTTTCGAGCCTCCCACCTGACAAAATTTAATTTATATATTCATAATCATATAACCATGGTCCATCCGCAAGGATTCATTTAAAATTACAAATGTTATTCACCATGGTATATTAAATCTTTTCATCTCTGGAGATTAAGTTATTTACCTAAATAAATTGGAGTGATATTAGGGTTTAACCTTAAATTTTTTATTTCCAAGTTATCTAAATAGTTCATAATAAAAATATTAATTAATAATACATAAATAATAAATAAATGGTGTTCATATCAAATTCATGTTGTTTTAAAATTCATCTAAAATAGAATCATTATGTCATTTATTACCCCCAAAAGGGAATGAGTGTTTTATGTATTTAAATTAATGAATAAAATAATTAATTTTTATGTATTTATTAATACCCCTAGAAATGAAAGAGGATTCATTATTAACATAATGAAAATAATATAATTTCATGAGAAGAAAAGAGAGATTTTGAGAAGAAAACTCTCTTTTATAAAGGGTTTGAAGCATAATTTTATATATTCTTAAAAAGAGAGTGGAAAGGGGAAAACCATTAATAAAGGACTCATAATATAGTATAGGGAATGTATAAAATGTAAATAAGAACATGGTATGTAAATTCCAAATACATACCACATAAAAGTGACCATGAAGGGAAAAGAGAAGTTTAAAATTCCCATACCTTAAATTGTAACATCTAAAACACTATTATCGAGACTATGAGGGATTTATGAAACTTTGGTAGGAATCCATGAAAGGTAATACTAGAATATATTCTAGGGGGTGATTTTGGAATAAAATAAAATGAATGAAGGATTCGGTATTTATAGTAAAATAGAGGGAGTTTGAAATGAATTTCATAGGACACCTCATTAGTGGTTTTTGTAAAACCATGGGATTATCCATGGTATTTGATCTAGGAATTGGCCACATGGGAAACCTCATATCTTACTAAATTCCTCTAGAGTTGACAAAAATTATTACATCATCATTACATAATTATTACATCATTATTGATGTCATTAAACATACTGGAAACTCATAACTATATTTATATAGTTCAATGAAAAACAGAACATTTTATAAAATATCATAAATTCACAGGAACATAATATTGATATTTTTAATTTTAGAATGAAATTTATTTAATCTTAATAAATTTATACATATAATATATATAACATTTCACTATAAAAATACGTAATTATTATAAATAAAAGCGCATAGAAAATTCATTGTGACATGCATCGAAAAATTATATGCACATGAAAAAAAAAATATTTGATCATTTTTAATTTTAAAGGAGTTTTTATGACACTACTTTATTATAATACACATTATTAATAAAAAATTATTTTAATATGACTATTTAAATCATTATGAAAATTCCAAAATTTTACTCAAAAAATAAATTTATCAAATTTCACCTTAATTGTTTAGTGAAACTACTCAAAAATAAAAATGATGGAATAAAAATTTTATTTAATTTTAATTTATATATTTTGTTACAAAAAGCACTATATTTTACCAAACTAAAATTTCTATTAGAACTATTAATTAAACATGATCATTATAACCTATGTGTTAAAATTTGAATAATAAATAGAAATATATAAAAAACATAACTATTCTTTTTTTAAATATGAAAAATATATTAATAATTATGTACTTAATATTAGATGATGTATTTATATTCATCTAAAATACATTTCTTTTCAAAAAAATTATTATCATTAAATTATGTGAACAAATAAGAAGATTATATTGTTTTAATTTTAAAATATTTTTCCAAAAAAATTTAATTAACTTTTGAAATGAACATTTTATAATAAAATTAGGGTGAATATTGGAATATTTTTGGAAATGATTAATTCATCAAATAATAATGAAAAAACCTTATTTTAATTAAAAATTTACATTTTTCATATAAATTATTTACAAGTAATAATATATTTTAATATTTTTTTAAAAAATAAAATAATTTCAATTATAAAATTATAAATCAAATTTAGGTTATTGGAATATAAATTATGGTGAATTTTATTAGAAAATCATTTTATACTTATGAATTATTTTTCGAAAACTATTTTTACCTCGGGTTTTCTGTTTAGTTTTAAATTACATTCTTCATGTTTTGGGTAATGAATTTGGAAAAATTGATTCCATGTTTTTAATGATAATTATTTATTTTATATTATTATTTAACATTGAATTTTGGTCACAATTAATAGTGGAAATAGAAATTTTAATTAGCACAGTTCGAGTTTAAATTGGTTTACCAGGGGTTTAAACCAAAAGATAGAGGTATTTTCAGTCACAAATCTAAAATTCCAAATTTTTGCTTATATTAAGACATAATAATATCAAAATTTCTAATATATTTTCATTTTAGAATATTTTAATTGGAATGAATTTATAATTTAGTTTTCTTCTAGGAAATTTCCACGAAAATTCCATTAAGGTTGTCTCCCAAACATATAAAAGGAAACCGACAATCCTCTCTTATACACACATAAATATATTTTTGTTTTATAAAATAACATCCCAAATATATTATTTACCTCCATAACTATTTCATAGGGTCCTAATATGGATTAAAAAACCCTCCTAATAATAAATTTGGTGTAAACTGTAAGGGGATCTCATGAGAAGAGGTATTATCCACAACCATGAATTTTAAACATATTTAGTATTAAAATTCCATAAAATATTATTCAAATATTATGAAATAATACCATATTCATATCCAATATACATATATTTGATCACAAAAAATTTATAACCTATATCATATCCTCTTCCATCAATCATGAAACGAAATCATTGATAGTCTGTACAACAAACTACCCCCTTGTGAACATATGTAATTTGTTTTCCATGAACACAAATCACACTAGTGCAGAAAAACGTTTTTTACGTCACCATTTTTTATGTCTGTTATATAAAACCGATGTCATAATATGTAAAACGAGGTTTTTTTACGTCGGTTATTTAATAACCGACGTAACAACCTGTGTTCAGTACACCTTTAACATCGGTTATTTTTATAACCGACGTTATTAATCACGCGTCTTCGTTTTTTACGTCGGTTATACATTAACAGCCGTAAAAAACAGAAGCGGGGGGTGTTTGTTACGTCGGTTATTCAATAACCGACGCAACAAATCGACATATGTACGAGTTATTACATCGGTTATTGAATAACCGACGTAAAAACGCGGTTTGTGAAGGCCTTTTTACGTCGGTTATAAAATAACTGACGTAAAAAAAGAATCCGCAGATGTTTTTGACGTCGGTTATGGAATAACCGACGTAACAAAACGCGGATTTTGAGCCCTTTATAACGTCGGTTATAAAATAAACGACGTAAAAAAGAATCGGAGGAAGGTTTTTACGTCGGTTATTGAATAACCGACGTTATAAATGTTTTTAAAAAAAATTATAACGTCAGTTATTGAATAACCGGCGTGATAACTCATTTAAAACTTTACCCAGACCCGTGGATTGTCATTCGCGAGTTTACCTTCGACAGTCGCGACTCGTCTCTCTCGCGTGTAAACCCGAATCAGCTCGTCCATTTCGTTGGTTTAGATTCGTTTTTCGATCATCGTTTCTCATATTTAATCTCCTCGGATCAATCATCTAAACTTGTAGCACTCAGGTAATCCTCCCACTCGTTCGTTTTTTTTCGCAGATAGTATAATATATATGTGTTGTGATTTTTTTGTTGAAACTAGCTAAGATTCTTCGATTGCGAACCCTTTTAACTCGTTTTGGCACCATAATCTTATTTATCATCCCTAGATCTATTAGTTCGACTTGCAATATTGACTAATTTTATGATTTCACTAATTTTTCATCGTTTTCTATAAATCCCCGAGAGGGTTGGGGCGTGTCCATTTGGATGGGTTTCCCTTTTACAGTTGTTACTACTTTATTCACACACAACCATGGCATAGGTGCATGGATTTGGGATCACATCACCATTTTCACCCCCTGCAAACAAAGTTTCACGAGGAGGACTCGCCAGATTTCCCCTCGGCATGTTAAAAATTTTAGATACCCTCTTTTCAGCAAGTAAAAAAATTAACTAGTTTTTTCTTCACTACTTATCCTAAACAAATAAAACCACCATTCTTTCTAGAACCTCTACTAGATCCATTGCATCCACATCAACATAAATATTTGGATCTGAAAGCATCCCTTAAGCCTTATGTTCGATGCTAACATCCTTTACTGATCTATAGAAAATATGATGGTCTACTAAGCTCTCCATTTAAAAGTCAAACCCCACCAATTATTCATCCTCATCATGAGAAAATGGCACAACATCTGAATTTATAATTCAATCTCTTGGGTCACTGAACAAACATTAACTCCTTCAAATCCACACCTGGAATAGACAACCTAATGTCGAGTTCCTTCTCTATCTATTGAAACTCAGTTCTTCCTCCACACCTAAAAACATTTTTTGAATGGCCCAACTTCTTGTTATGGTAAATTTTCAGTGATTCCAGGGGGGTGGGAGGGCTATCAAGAGGGTTGGGGTGTCCAGGGGGGTGTCCAAGGGGGTAGGGTGTGGGGGGTGGTGTCCAGGAGGCGTGGGGGGCTGTCCAGAGGGCCGGGGGGTGTCCAGGGGGGTTTACAAGGGGGTGGGTGGGTGTGGGGGGCTGTCCAAGGGTGTGGGTGGGTGTTGGGGGGTGTCCAGGGGGTGTCCAAGGGGGTAGGGGGTGGGGGTGGTGTTTAGGAGGGGTGGGGGGGCTGTCCAGGGGGTTGGGGGGTGTCCAGGGGGTGTCCAAGCAGGTCGGGGGTGGGGGGTTGTGTCCAGGAGGGGTGGGGGTGCTTTCTAGAGGGGTCGGGGGCTGTCCAGAGGGGTCGAGGGTGTCCAGGGTGGTGTCCAAGGGGATGGGTGGGTGTGGGGGGCTGTCCAAGGGGGTGGCGGCCTATCCAGAGTGGTCGGTGGGGTGTCCAGGGGGTGTCCAAGGGGTTGGATGGGTGTGGGGGGCTGTCCAAGTGGGTGACGGCCTCTCCAGAGGGTATTTGGGGTTGTCCGGGTGGGTGGGGGGCTGTCTAGAGGGTTGGGGGATGTCCAGGGGGGTGTCCAAGGGGGTAGGGGGTGGGGGTGGTGTCCAGGAGGTGCGGGGGGCTGTCCAGAGGGGTCGGGGGGTGTCCAGGGGGGTTTACAAGGGGGTGGGTGGGTGTGGGGGGCTGTCCAAGGGTGTGGGTGGGTGTTGGGGGGTGTCCAGGGGGGTGTCCAAGGGGGTAGGGGGTGGGGGTGGTGTTTAGGAGGGGTGGGGGGCTGTCCAGAGGGTTGGGGGGTGTCCAGGGGGGTGTCCAAGCAGGTCGGGGGTTGGGGGTTGTGTCCAGGAGGGGTGGGGGTGCTTCCTAGAGGGGTCAGGGGCTGTCCAGAGGGGTCGGGGGTGTCCAGGGTGGTGTCCAAGGGGATGGGTGGGTGTGGGGGGCTGTCCAAGGGGGTGGCGGCCTGTCCAGAGGGGTCGGTGGGGTGTCCAGGGGGGTGTCCAAGGGGGTGGATTGGTGTGGGGGCTGTCCAAGTGGGTGGCGGCCTCTCCAGAGGGTATTTGGGGTTGTCCGGGTGGGTGGGGGGGCTGCCCAGAGGGTTGGGGATGTCCAGGGGGGTGTCCAAGGGGGTAGGGGTTGGGGTGGTGTCCAGGAGGGGTGGGGGGCTGTCCAGAGGGGTCGGGGAGTGTCAAGGGGGGTTTACAAGGGGGTGGGTGGGTGTGGGGGGCTGTCCAAGGGTGTGGGTGGGTGTTGGGGGGTGTCCAGGGGGGTGTCCAAGGGGGTAGGGGGTGGGGGTGGTGTTTAGGAGGGGTGGGGGGGGGGGCTGTCTAGAGGGTTGGGGGTGTCCAGGGGGGTGTCCAAGCAGGTCGGGGGTGGGGGGTTGTGTCCAAGAGGGGTGGGGGTGCTTTCTAGAGGGGTCGGGGGCTGTCCAGAGAGGTCGGGGGGGTGTCCAGGGTGGTCTCCAAGGGGATGGGTGGGTGTGGGGGGCTGTCCAAGGGGGTGGCGGCCTGTCCAGAGGGGTCGGTGGGGTGTCCAGGGGGGTGTCCAAGGGGGTGGATGGGTGTGGGGGGCTGTCCAAGTGGGTGGCGGCCTCTCCAGAGGGTATTTGGGGTTGTCCGGGTGGGTGGGGGGGGGGCTGCCCAGAGGGTTGGGGGATGTCCAGGGGGGTGTCCAAGGGGGTAGGGTGGGGGGGTGGTGTCCAGGAGGGGTGGGGGGCTGTCCAGAGGGGTCGGGGGGTGTCAAGGGGGGTTTACAAGGGGGTGGGTGGGTGTGGGGGTTGTCCAAGGGTGTGGATGGGTGTTGGGGGGTGTCCAGGGGGGTGTCCAAGGGGGTAGGGGGTGGGGGCGGTGTTTAGGAGGGGTGGGGGGGCTGTCCAGAGGGTTGGGGGGTGTCCAGGGGGGTGTCCAAGCAGGTCGGGGGTGGGGGTTGTGTCCAGGAGGGGTGGGGGTGCTTTCTAGAGGGGTCGGGGGCTATCCAGAGGGGTCGGGGGGTGTCCAGGGTGGTGTCCAAGGGGATGGGTGGGTTTGGGGGGATGTCCAAGGGGGTGGCGGCCTGTCTAGAGGGGTCGGTGGGGTGTCCAAGGGGGTGGATGGGTGTGGGGGGCTGTCCAAGTGGGTGGCGGCCTCTCCAGAGGGTATTTGGGGTTGTCCGGGTGGGTGGGGGGTGCCCAGAGGGTTGGGGGATGTCCAGGGGGTGTCCAAGGGGGTAGGGGGTGGGGGGTGGTGTCCAGGAGGGGTGGGGGGCTGTCCAGAGGGGTCAGGGGGTGTCCAGGGGGTTTACAAGGGGGTGGGTGGGTGTGGGGGGTTGTCCAAGGGTGTGGGTGGGTGTTGGGGGGTGTCCAGGGGGGGTTTCCAAGGGGGTAGGGGGTGGGGGTGGTGTTTAGGAGGGGTGGGGGGGGGGGCTGTCCAGAGGGTTGGGGGTGTCCAGGGGGGTGTCCAAGCAGGTCGGGGGTGGGGGTTGTGTCCAAGAGGGGTGGGGTGCTTTCTAGAGGGGTCGGGGGCTGTCCAGAGGCGTCGGGGGGTGTCCAGGGTGGTGTCCAAGGGGATGGGTGGGTGTGGGGGGCTGTCCAAGGGGGTGGCGGCCTGTCCAGTGGGGTCGGTGAGGTGTCCAGGGGGGTGTCCAAGGGGGTGGATGGGTGTGGGGGCTGTCCAAGTGGGTGGCGGCCTCTCCAGAGGGTATTTGGGGTTGTCCGGGTGGGTGGGGGGGGCTGTCCAGAGGGTTGGGGGATGTCCAGGGGTGTCCAAGGGGGTAGGGGGTGGGGGTGGTGTCCAGGAGGGGCGGGGGGCTGTCCAAAGGGGTCGGGGGGTGTCCAGGGGGGTGTTATATCTTACTATATTTTGTTTAAAAAATAATATTCAAGCATATTTTTTTAAATACACATCGATTTGTTTTATATTTCAAAATTGTTTACATTCAAATTATGATTTTTTTCATATAAACATATATTTGTCTTATCTAAAATATATATATATATATTTTCTCTTTTTTATAGTTAATAATGAGTCGAAGATGGATTACGGCACATCGAATGAGTAATGAATATGAGGAAGGTGTTGATGCCTTTTTGGAATTTGCTAAACGAAATGTTCCAAGTAGTGACATTTTTTTCTGTCCATGCCTGAAATGTCTGAATATGAAGAAGTTGAAAAGTAGAGAGATAAAAGATCATCTGATTTGTCATGGTTTCAATCCGAGTTACAACCCTTGGATTTGGCATGGCGAAACTGGAAAGAATGTCACTGATGATAATGAATCGCAAGATGGTAACTCTGATGGAATTGAAGAAATGATTCGCGATATTGTAGCAGAACAAATTGAGATAGAACCGACAGTTGCACGTCTATATGGTGATGCCGAAAAACCATTATATCCTGGTTGTACAGATTTTACGGTTTTGTCGGCGGTGTTAAGATTGATTAACCTGAAGGCGAAACATAGATGGAGTGACAGAAGTTTTACAGAGCTGCTACAATTGATGAAAGAAATTATTCTAAAAGATAACGATCTTCCAGATTCACATTATAAGGCCAAAAAAATATTATGCCCGATGGGATTGGGATACAGGAAAATACATGCCTGTCCGAATGACTGCATTATATATAGGAAGGAATATGAATTTCTGAAAGAGTATCCTAAATGTGGGACATCACGGTATAAGGTGAAAGAAAAATCACAAGCTGATGTAGAGATTACAAAGCTCCCTTCAAAGGTATTTTGGTATCTTTCTATAATTCCTCGTTTCAAACGTTTATTTGCTAATTCACATGATGCAAAAAGGATAAGATGGCATGCTGATGAGCGGGTATGTGATGGAAAAATACGTCATCCAGCTGATTGTCCACAATGGAAGAAAATTGATGCCCAGTACCCTACATTTGGAAATGAAATTAGAAATCTGAGACTAGGCTTGTGCACAGATGCAATGAATCCATACCGAACCCTCAGTAGCACACATAGTTCATGGCCTGTTTTATTGGTAATTTACAACCTCTCTCCTGAAATTTGTATGAAGCGCAAATATGTCATGTTGAGTATCATGAACTCTGGTTCAAAGCAACCCGACAATGATATTGATGTATACTTGTCACCGTTGATTGATGATTTGAAACTGTTATGGGCTGATGGTATTAGGGTGTATGATTCTTATAAAATGGAATATTTTCAACTGCATGCAGTGCTTCTATTCACTATAAATGACTTCCCAGCATATGGAAATTTTTCTGGATACAGTGTTAAAGGGCATAAAGCATGTCCAATTTGCGAACAACAGACGTCATATTGTCAATTGCATCATGGGAGGAAAACAGTGTACATGGGTCATCGAAAGTTTTTTCCTATGGATCGCCCTTATAGAAGACTAAAAAAGGCATTCAATGGCTCACAAGAATTTGATACTGCTCCAAAACCTTTATCCCCAGATTTTTATTTTGAGAGGGTGAAAAACCTTGATGTGACATTGGGAAAGACACAGAAATCTGGTAATGATAGACATATTTGGAAGAAAAGGTCAATATTTTTTGAGCTACCATATTGGAGGTATCATGAAGTCAAACATAGTATTGATGTCATGCACGTGGAAAAGAATATCTATGATTATTTGATCGGAACATTGCTAGATATTAAAGGAAAGACAAAAGATGGGTTGAATGCAAGGTTAGACCTACTATCAATGGGAATACGTTTGGAGTTAGCTCCCACTCCTAAAGGAAGACGAACATTTCTTCCCCCGGCTTTTCATACATTATCGAAGAGGGAGAAAAGTAGCTTATGTCAGTGTCTTCATGATATCAAAGTGCCTCATGGTTATTCTTCAAATGTAAAAAATTTTGTCTCATTGAAAGACTTGAAGTTGATATGTATGAAATCACATGATTTTCACGTCATGATGCAACAAATTCTACCAGTTTCACTGCGTAGAATATTTCCCATCCGTGTCAGAAAGACTATAATGAGGTTGTGTTATTTTTTCAATTCAATTTGTAACAAGGCGATTGATGTGAATGCTTTGAACATTTTGGAAAAGGATTCAATTTTTATACTTTGTCATTTGGAAATGTATTTTCCTCCAACTTTTTTTGATATGATGGTGCATTTAATGATTCATCTGGTTCGAGAAATAATGCTTTGTGGACCTGTATATCTTTGTTGGATGTATCCTTTTGAAAGGTATATGAAAATATTAAAGGGATATGTTAAAAATCCATATCGACCTGAAGCCTCCATTATTGAAAAGTATATTTCTAAGGAGGTAGCAGAGTTTTGTACGAGCTACTTCGCTACGGCGCAACACATAGGTTTTCCTCCATCTCGCCATGAACGGGTTAATAATTAGGGAAAGGGGATTCGTGGCTTGAAAGTCGAATAACTGTCAGCTGAACAGATGAAGAAGTTAGAATCATACATCTTGAATAACATAGCTGATGTTCAACCGTATATCACATTGCATATTAATGAGTTGAAACAATGTCATCCAAAGAAGAAAGAAATGTGGATTTTGAATGAGCACAACAAAACTTTTTTGCCATGGTTTAAAAAGACCTTGCTTGGTAGATCAGATGTATCAGAGACATTAAAATGGATAGTGGGTGGTCCATCTTTAAATGTGATAACATGGTCCGCTTATGACATTAATGGCTATACATTTCATACGAAAGCTCAGGACAACAGAAGTGCAGTTCAGAATAGTGGTGTATTGGTGTTTGCAGAAGCAATGCATTTTTCGAGTGCTAAGGACAGAAACCCAATTTCGGCATCATGTGCATATTATGGAGTGATTGAAGACATATGGGAGGCTGATTAGTTTAAAATTAAAGTTCCTGTTTTTAACTGTAAATGGTTTATCGGTAACAACAGTGTCAGACACGATGAATTTGGAATGACACTTGTTAATCTGAATAGATTGGAAGACACAACTGATTCTTTTATAATGGCAACACATGCCAAACAAATTTTCTATGTAGTAGATCAATCAGATATGCAGTGGCCTGTTGTTTTACAAGGGAAAAAACAATATGTTGGTGAGGATGAATTTGATGAAGATGCTGATTTATGTGATATCCCTACTTCCATGGAAAGATTAACAGAACATAATGATGAGTATGTTCAAGACATGGTTTGTGCCATAAGGAACGATCACGACGAAGGAATTTGGGAAAACAATCCAACTGTACATTCATAAAATTACAGGTAACACATGTTTATTTCTTGTTTACATTTAGTTTTTTCATATAATGTAGATATTGTAAATTTTTTACTTATTAAAACATGTATCAAACCAAAATGATAAAACAATAAAAACCGTAAAGAGGAGTAGTCCTGGGCGCACCGGCTGGCCGGTGGTGGATCACCTTTGGGCCGGTGGTCCAGACAGAGAGGAAGGCTCTCTGTCTGGTCCACCGGCCGGCCGGTGACACCAGGCAGTGGGCAAGTTGACTGCCTGGGTCCTCCGGCTGGCCGATGAGCTCACACCGGCTGACCGGTGGACTCAGTGAGTCCACTTTTCAGCTTTATTGGGCCAACTCCTTGGCAACCTTTTGCCTATCAACAAAAACACTTGAAAACAAGTTAGAACATAATAAGAGTGATTGTGATCATTAAAATACAAGAGAGAGGGGTACAACAGACTGTGTTTACCATGTTTATCATTGTTTAACATGCTTACCATATTACCAATGTTTACTATTATGTAATTTAGTACACTTTTCTATTTTCTGATTAAGTAGTATTACAATATTTGAATTTGTATATTTGTGAACTAATGTTTGTTTTTTTGATTTGAAGGAAAATGACAGATCAATCAGTTGATCAGCCACATGATTCTGGAGATGAGCATATTGGTCATACATCTGGGGAGGAACATTCACATGCTCCTATTACGAAAAAGAGTTCAAAGGTTGGTAAGCGTGGGTGCACACGTTTACCAAAATTATCACTTTCCCGTATGAAGGAGGAGAGGATAGTCGTGGAGTTTGATGATGATGATCTTCCTAGAGGTCCAAATGCTAAAGATTTTAAGGGTTTTGTAGCAACTCAGGCTAAGAGCAAAGTAAACATTCTCTATGATGATGGGAGAAGTGTGGATAAGGAGATAATTTCTCAGCTGTGGGAGACCATTTTGGTAAGATCTTTTGCTATTGTTTGACTGTTCTTTAAATTTTTCTAGTATATATAATATTTTTAACCTCTTTTTTATCAGATGACATTTTATATTCCTAACACTGGAGGAGTCAGGAAAAATGATTATCATTGGCTGCTAGGAGATGGAGGGATTTCAAATCAACCCTCTCATCTGATTTCATTTATGGTCATAGGAGTCATGAGAATCCATGTCGTATATATCCTTTTATAGATGAAGACACATGGAGACAATTTTTTGAAAGTAGAAGAAAAGAATCATTTTTGGTAAGGGAAATGTAAACTTTTATAAGCTTTCTTATATAAATGATCTTATTATTGTTTTGTTAATGATTACTTATTCTTAATTTACAGCAAACAAGGAAAGCTCATCAAGAGATCCAATCTAAAAATGTATACCCTCATAGTTTATCTCGGGGAGGGTATGCATTATTGGAAGAAAAAACGATGGCAGAAAAATTTCAACAACTAAGAGCTGAGTCTTCAAGCTCTGGAGAGGTGGCCCCTCCATCCCCTCCATCTAGACATGAGAAATGGAAAAGATCTCGGAAGGGCAAAAAAGGACAATATCTTTCGGAAGAATCGTGACTCGTAGTTGATAGGATTGTAAGATATCTATTTTATTTATTTAAGTTTACTATTTTCGTCATATATTTCCAATCATTATAGAAATGTTCAATTAATTATTACAGGACTCTCTTGAGGAGCAGAGTTCACAGGGGACATTTACACCATCTGGGAGGGAAGATATTTTATCTGTGGCATTGGGAAAGCCCGAACATCCTGGCCGTGTAAGAGGATATCTGGCAGGTGTATCGGTAAGAAAAGTGTTGCCACGTTCCTCAACTTCTAACATTGAGGAAGTTTATAAAAAAAATAGAATCCTGGGAGGCTGAAGTCCATAATATTAATGCGACAATGGAGGACAAGATTAGAGCATCGGTGCAGTTTATGTTTGCAGACTTGCAAAGACAATTTCAGGGTGCAGCTCCCCACTCCACCTCTCCCAGTAGCTCCCACTCCCCCACCTCAGCCTGCGGACCCCATTTTTGATCCTCCTCCTCCACCGCAGCTACCTACTTATTGTGAGTTGTATGTTGATGATCCTCAACATCATATAGTTTCATATGGGATGGTATATTGTATATGAGATACAGTTCATCATCAACAGTTAGAGGTAGAGAATCAGAGGGTCACTGTACAGGATATTATAGATAGATCAGCTCGGATACCATTACCTACAGATGAGGTGACGACAGTTGGACATAGTATCGGCCATTTTTTACTTTGGCCATCCAAACTTCTTCGACTCATTACCATAGAGGTATGGATGTTATATCTTTTATTTTATATTTTTATTAATGTTTAATCATTTGAAAACTAATATATTTTTCAATTTATTTTTACAGGAATACTTCAAAGGTAAAGAAATACTGTATAGACAACAACAAAGACAGATAGCTATGACATTAGATGCAGATACTAGCAGTCTTGACAAGTTGTCAAGATATTCAAATTTGTTGGCGGATCATTATGACTTTACAATGGAAGCTCATGTTTGTGGACGTGAACTAAGTGTGTGGATTATGAAAACTGATATCATGGAGTTTGTCACTGGAGATAAGTTGGGCATCAACGTGGTGCAAATTTTTATCATGTAAGTCTTAACACCTTTTCCTTGCATTATATTTATTAAAAATGTATACTTATGTCTACTTTGTATTAGGTATCTGTATAAAATTTGTGAGAGGAATGAGCTGACAGATGTATATGGATTCGTGGACCCACAATTGATTTCCCATGAAGCATGTGCATTGGATGAGGAACAATGAATGGTTTATATTGCTGATAGATTTGAAAAGAATGTAATCACACAGTGTTGGATGATGCCTTTTTGTGAGAGGTATGAAACACATCCCTCTCAAAGAGTTAATTATCTTTTAACAAAAAAAACCACTAATGTTAAATTTTCTTTTTATTAGGGATCATTGGATGTTAGGGGTTTTTTCCCTAGGGAGAAAGCACTTTATTGGATATGCTCTCTCCATGATGATGTGAGAGAATGTTTTAAGAATATTTTGGAAACGTAAGTTTCAATTTCACAATAGTTTTATATATTATAATGAATTTTAAATTTACCCCATTCGTATTATTTTCTAACAGGGCATGGGTCCACTTTCGAAAAAGCGCAAAGAAAAGGAATTTCAAGATCAAATATGTACATGCGAAGGTAAATATCCATTTATAATTTGTACATTTTTGATTTATTACATAAAAATAATATATTGAATTTACACTCATTCAAACAGAAATGTCATGAGCAACAAGGCATCATCGAATGCGGATATTACATGTTAAGATTTATGTATGAAATAATAACAACTGGGACAGTTCTGAGTTTTGACCTTGTAAGATTTCCTCTTTCTCATAATATTTCAATTTGATTTATTCATTATACACGTTGACTACTATCCTTTTCCTTTGTAGCTTTTTGATGACCCTCAACCCTTTACTACTGAAGATATCAAACACTTAGAAGTGGAGTGGTCAAATTATTTTACAGGTTTGATTGACTTTTAGTTGTTTGTAATGTAAAATGTAATTTTGAATATTGTCAATGTAATTGTGTATTTCGTAGTCGTTTAGGTTGGATTTAGTTTTTTTTTTGAAGTTGACAGTGTAAGTTTTGAATGTTATATATGTGAATGTTTAATTTTTCTCTACTTCTTGTTTTGGTCTACTGTTGATGGTTTTTCTGGTCTGGATTTTGGTATGGGGGGAGAGGTTCCAAGGGGGTGGGTCGGTGTTTGGGGGGTGTCCAAGGGATATGGGAGGGGTGTCCAAGGTGTGTTTGGGGCTGTCCTAGGGGTTGGGGGTGAAAATGAGGGTGGGGGTGTCCAAGGGGTGGGGGTGTCCAAGGTGTGTTTGGGGCTGTCCAAGGGGTCGGTTGGGTGTAAATGAGGGTGGGGGGGGGGGGCTGTCCAAGGGGTGGGGGTGTCCAAGTGGTGGGGGTGTCCAAGGGATATAGGAGGGGTGTCCAAGGGGTGTTTGGGGCTGTCCAAGGGGATGGGGGGGGGGGGGGGTTTCCAAGGGGTCGGGGGGGGGGGGGGGGGGTTCCAAGGGGTCGGGGGGGTGTCCAGGGGGTGGGGGGCTGTCCAAGGGGTAGGGGGTGTCCAAGGGGTGGGGGGTGTCCAAGGGATATGGGAGGGGTGTCCAAGGGGTGTTTGGGGCTGTCCTAGTGTTCGGGGGGGGGGGGTGTAAATGAGGGTGGGGGGGCTGTCGAAGGGGTGGGGGTGTCCAAGGGATATGGGAGTGGTGTCCAAGGTGTCTGGGAGTTCTGTCCAAGGGGCCTGTTGGGTGTAAATGAGGGTGGGGGGGCTGTCCAAGGGGTGGGGGTGTCCAAGGGGTGGGGGGTGTCCAAGGGATATGGGAGGGGTGTCCAAGGGGTGTTTGGGGCTGTCCAAGGGCTCGGGGGGGTGTCCAAGGGGTCTGGGAGGGCTGTCCAAGGGGTCTGGGAGGGATGTCA
This sequence comes from Viscum album, assembly GCA_963277665.1. Classification (NCBI taxonomy): domain Eukaryota; kingdom Viridiplantae; phylum Streptophyta; class Magnoliopsida; order Santalales; family Viscaceae; genus Viscum; species Viscum album. Next base: position 27,648,425 of record OY728137.1, on the reverse strand, counting down.
AGGTGTGGGGGTGTCCAATGGGTGTTTGAGGCTGTACTAGGGGTCTTGGGGGTGTAAATGATGGTGGGGGGGCTGTCCAAGGGGTGGGGGTGTCCAAGGGATATGGGAGGGGTGTCCAATGGGTGTTTGAGGCTGTACTAGGGGTCGTGGGGGTGTAAATGAGGGTGGGGGCAGTCCAAGGGATGGGTGGGTGTCCAAGGGTTGTGGTGGGGCTCCAATGTGGTGGGGGAGGGCTGGCCGGGTTGTTAGGTGGGTATAGATGAGGGTGGGGTTCAGTTGGGGCTTGGGGGAGGGCTGGCATGGTTATTTTTGTTGTTTGGTTTCTGGTTGCTTTTTGTTGAGAGCAGTGCAATTATTTTAAAAAATATATATATCGCTTTCACGTCGGTTATTTTATAACCGACGTGGTAAATAAATCGGTAGGGGTTTATCACGTCGGTTTTTTCGAGAACCGACGTGCTAAACCGTTCCCGGGCCTTTTATCACGTCGGTTCTTAATATAACTGACGTGCTAAATGGCCTGGGAATCGATTTACCACGTCGGTTATTGGATAACCGACGTGCTAAAACGTTTCCCAGGCCTATTTATCACGTCGGTTATTTAAGAAACCGACGTGATAATAGGCCCGGGGAAGGGTTAATCACGTCGGTTATGTCATAACCGACGTGATAAACGATATCCCAGGCGTTTTATCATGTCGGTTTAGAAATAACCGACGTGATAACCCCCCCCCCCCCCCCCCCCCGCGCATTTTTATCACGTCGGTTTTATATAACCGACGTGCTAAACCCCCCCCCCCCCCCCACCCGCGGTTTATCACGGCGGTTATATAATAACCGCCGTTATAAATCCCCATCCCCCATCATTTTTCACGTCGGTTATTAATGAACCGACGTGATAAACACCGTGATGTTAGGGATGTTACGTCGGGTTTTAAATAACCGACGTAAAAAACGTTATTTATAACGTCGTCCGTATTAACGTCGCCTAAAAACCGACGTAAATAATGAAAAATAACTGACGTAAAAAATGTTTTCTGCACTAGTGTCATGAGTGTATATAAAAATATATTTCAAGTATATGTATTATTTTTATGTAATAATTTAATTATTTAACTATAATATCATATTAATCCTATTTACCATTCAATATATTGTAAAATCACTACATCACTTGAGTATACATTAGGATTACCACCTGCACGATGTGATTTGATATAATTTTTTTCCTATTTTGAAATGGATGGAAAAAAGGAAATATTTAATTAATATACATTGTATAAAAAATTAATTAATGGTTAATTAATCTTTAACTTTATTCTATTACATCTTATAATAAAATGGCAGCAACGTTCATATGTACATAAGTCTAACTGTCTCCATAAACAATATCATTCATTATCCTAAATAATATATTTATCAGGGAATATAAAAATTTATATAATGAATATATGTTATAATTATATAATTATTAAAATTTGTTACATTATGTAACCAAAATCAATGTATAAGTACCAGAATTTCCAGCATGAAACATATGTGAAAAATGAACATGTTATCAACTAGAATAGTGATTTAAAGAAATAATTTAGTGAATCATATATTATATAATAATACTGATTAAGGTTCTATAATATATGTTTAATAAACATATTTTTATTTTACTATATTTTTAATGATGTATGAATAAATTCGAGACCTGAGGTAAGAGATTGTTGTCTCGAATTTTTTTATATAGGACATATCTCATATTCACCAATTATTTCTTTTTTGGGTAGTATATACAACCCCTTTGACATGTTATGTCATGAATGTATTTAATTTTATAACAAATAATTTATTGATTATTTTTCTTTTATAGGGATTACAATTCAAAATTCACCAAGTTAGAAAGGTATTTTCATCTTGCTTTTATTTCTATGGGACACATTCCATATTCACCACTTGTTTATTTTTTATGGTGTATATAATAATCTTAAATTTATATATAAGTTCATATTAAATAAAATTATAAGGATTTAAATTTAAATACAAGGTTATTCTTTCATGGGTCTTATGATTCTAAAGTTAAAAAAGTGGTAAATGTTTTCTATTACAATAACATTATTTATCGGGATTGTCTATAATTACATTTCTGATGCCGAAATCTAATGATATATGTTTCAAGAAAAATATAAATTTTTTTACTCTATATCTATTTCAATATAATTTATTCTTTCCATTAACATTCCTCTCTTTAAGTGATCAATATTCCGATTATTTTTTAATAAAAATTTTCTTTATTTCAATCTTCCATTGAAAATTCTTTTACTTCCTTGGCTATGTTTTATAAAATAGTTTTGATGAATTTTTTTAATTATTTATTCAATATTTAAATACCATTTACCATATAAAAACTTTTTAAAAAATTATTTAATGTTAAAAAAATTATTTTTTTAATGAGTTACTTCGATCATTTTTTGCAAAAATTTGAAAGGAATGTTGGTTTAATCATGTATGATATAAATGGTATCTTCTATTTTCATGACCACTAGATGATTTAAAACATACTATATAATAAGTTTATATCCAAAGAAAAATATTTCACTATCACTTTGTATGGTTTTAGATTTAAATTAAATGAATTCAATTTCAACAAATATTTACTATATAATTGATCCAATCAATCATTCAAATTCGTTATTGATCCAAGATGAAATAATTTTATGTTATTAAAGAATTATTGGGGACATGATCCAATGATATCGTCCTTATTATATCTCTTGATGATTCATGTCGTGGTGAAAAAATGTTAATTAAAATCATTCCTTTTACAAAGCATACACCATGATGAAAGGATTATATGTTTAAGAAGCACATTTCTTTTCTATGAGTTATCGTATGATGAAATGATAATGAAAACCATTTCCTTTTAATGGGTTATGATATTTTGATGATTTATGATATTTTGGCACACAAATTTCTGAATTTAATTATCTGATGGATGGAACCTATATATCTCTTAAATACATTTGGTAAGGATCGATATCTCATGAGATAAAAAAGACTTGAATGAGGAGTAAAACTAGTTCTACAAGGGCCTTTATCAATTATTATAGTCATGGTTGTGAACATTGACTTCTATGATGGTTGGGGAGTGAAATAATTTATCTATGTTAATCATGGAAATGTACCTTTACTATTACGGAAATTATTTTCAATTCATGTGTGTATTCCATAAATCTATTCTTTATATAGATGTTACGAACTCATGGATTACACTTTTTTATTCCAGTAAGATTCATGTATTCTAATCTACCATGATTTATTCCTTTACTCAATATTATAATTTATGATATATAGGAAATGGTTTTCAAATGTGTCTATAATGTTCTCATACAATTATGGTTAGGTTATTTTTAAGTGTTAATTAATATATCCCTTATTTACCCTTATTGATCTTCAGATATCTCCCTTTATTATGTTTTCATTACTCCAGTTGTGAAGAAATGTACTATGTAATATACTTATAAGAATGGTTCTATTTAAGAATAAAATATTATGGGATTATTTATATCTTCAATGAACTAGTTTTTTACATGTCCTTGTTTCCAATGAAAATAGAGCTACACGATTCTAGCAGGGATCATTGTATTATGTAATGCATATAAATTTGGTAGGATTAAATATTTTTGTATGAATATTTTGAGTCACTATTGGTTGTTTCAATGTGAGGATTTCATAAATTTATGAGACTATGTTGACAACATAGTAATGAGAATCATAAGGATAAGTCTTTTTGAAAAAAATGTAATCAAATTTTAGTGAAGGATAAAGAGGGGTTTCCACGAAATATTATCAATATATGGAAAATAAAAGTGCATGGGGTGTGTCATATTTATTCTTCAGGGTAACAAATTTAAAAAGGATCCATTTGACATTGACTCTATCATCAACCGATGAAAAACAAATTAACATTCTTCACACATAGGTTTACACTCTTCTGGGATATGATTTCAAAATTTAAATACACTTTATTAACCATCATGAAGAATTGGAATTGAGGATGAAAATGATTGGCCTATTTTAAACATAAGGATTTATATATGTAAAATAATATATCATAATTTGGAGATCCTATATGTTATTATATTGATTCCCAATATAATTATTGTTTCTCATACTATGATTTGGGGTTTCAATAAATTTCTAGAACCAAGTTGAATAATCATAACACAGAATGTGATCAGAAATTTTGTGATTATGAGAAAAAAATTGGAAGATAATTTGGTAGAATGTTTTTGTGATTAAAATTATTTATCTAAGATCATATGTTAATGAAATCGTAAGTTTATGTGAGATTAATAACATGTCAAATAAGAGGGAGATTGACTTTTATGAAATATTTTGTGGTAATGAACATAGAAGAATGACGATTTAGAAAACTACATGTAATTAATGTGGGATAGAGAACAAAGATAAATATTTTAAATAGAGGGTATTATGATTTATATAAGGAAATTATGTTAATATAGATAAAAAATTCAAATAATTTTACTTGTTATATGTAGGGAACTTTATAATCATATGATTAAATGCCCACAACTAGGGGTTAGCCTCTATACCCAAGAAGAACCTATGTTATCAAAAATAATTGAAGTAAAATATTTGTATTAATTTAATTTTATGATTAAATAATTGTGATGTATAAGTACATTTACCAATTTAATTTTTGTTATAAGAATCCCAATACAACTAGATATTGTGTCATCTTCGGAAGAAATTATGTCTTCATGTAATATTAACATAAGAGTAATCGATAACATCATGGGTTTATGAGTCTAAGGTTTGTAAAAAGATCAAAATATTAGACACCCTAATTTTTTGGTTCTATGTGAATTTTATTTAGTGTTATAAATGAAATTACGTGTGGTGTTTTACAGGAATAAGTAATTTATAACTCGTTGGTTCAAAAGGATGTATTATTTGAGGAAGAATGATTTTTTCCTAACTTTAAATGTATTGATAAATATATGGGTTTACATGTAATTTAACGATTTTGTATGTCCAAAATATTTTTCTAGATTCTACAAGAATTATATAAATATAATATTAGTAAAATAGAAAACCTTTCAAATTTGGCAAGGCCGCGAGTAATGAACCCACAACTGAAGGAAATTATGTCAAAAACTCCTACCATTGGAATACATGGTATCATTGTTAGTATTAATTTTTTTAATATGATATGTGGTAAAATGATTATGTTTATATATGTGACATATTTTTTATCATTGAAATTACCATGGTATTTACAAATGATATGCTAATAGCTTATGTTTCATTCCAATTGATGGATCAATAGAAAAATTACCCAACTCATTATATAGAGATAGTTGTGGTAATTTTAACTTTTATGATTTGGAGTAATTATATTTATGGTTATATATATTATTATGGTTATATTATAAGTTATATATTAACATATAATGATTTGAACATTCCCTAGAGAACCTGGTTGGAGATAATTAATGATTATGACTGCTCAAAATATTACAACCCCATGAATGTGAATAATGTGCCTGAAACATTGAATAAAGGGATTGTGAAATATTATCAATGATATGGATTATAAAAGATCCAATATTTATATATATTCAAAGTATATATCCCTAAAACTTGAAATATGTGGGAGATAATATCTTTCATAAATGAGTAGTCATACTTATATCCATCTAAAAATTAATGAGGTGCATAAGGAAGATTGAGAGCTACCAAAGATGGTGAGAAATGTTCCTACGATTAAACTAGATTATTATGTAATTTTATGTTTTAGGAACCATGTATGAGTTCCACCTATACTAAATTTACATAATTACCTATTACCTAAAGCTCATATTTCTTTAATCTATATTCATCTTAGAAAGTAAATGATATAAATAGATATGAAATATTATTTATAGTGGGATGAAATGTATATATATTTCCATGATTCTGTATATAGATGAATATTATTTTATAGATATAATGATTATAGGAAACTATCTAATTTTATATTACATCCATTAACCATACCAGAATGTAAATAATAAAACATCACAATGTATTTTATCGTCAGACTATGCAAAAAATCTAAAGGAAACAATTTTATAGGGGTTGATATCCATTTAATTATAAAGTAATCACAATTAATTTATATAATAAAATATTTATTTCTAGATCATATTTCTAGAATATATAATAATTAAGTGGTAAGACTTATGGATTACCACATTCAATTATATCTGATCCGGATCCGAGGATTATCTTAATTTTCTGGAAATGTTTTCACCAAGATCTGAATATAAATATATATTCCATCCCAACATATCAACCTCATTGTGATGGTTATATGAGAATAAAAATAAAAAATCTAGGGGATATATTAATATTTTGATATATGGATTTTTAAGGTGTTTGAGACCGACACCCTCCTCCAGTTTTGTTTTCATACAACAATTTATTTCAGTCATGTATTTTGAAGGATACATATGAACCCCATTTGAAAATTAGTGTAGAAATATAATGTTTTGGGACAATTATGGTTAAATTAATATATTGGGACCAAATATCGCTATTAAAATAGAATATAAGATTATATCCATTCAGAAACACATAAGCATAGAATAATGTTGACACAAACATTATGCTTCTAACAATAGACATGAATTAGAATTTATAGTTGGTTATAATATTATTTTATTAGTTTCTATGTAAACTAATGTCATAAAATTCAAAAATAAATGAAATCCAATCCCATGTAATATCAACCATTTACATATTATAGATCATGTATAGAAGGCTACATATCACTCGACACTTCCTCCGAGCCTCTCCTATGTCCATGATGTGTACCATATATTAATTCTAAGGAAGTACATAACAGATCCTTTATGTATAATGAAATCATAGGTAATATTTATGGATCATGATCTTTAATATGAGAAAAAAATTATGGATATTATAAATCATAGAAATAATGTTCTATGAATCATGACCACTCAACTTATTAATGTTTTCCGGTGAAACAACAAATTTGAGTAATATGTATGGGATCTTAGAGACATGGTGAGGAAATATTTTCCTTATTTTAATGCATATGAGTGATATATTTAAGATAAGTAATTTATTATATGGCGGTATAATTCATTACCTCTATATTTTATGAAATACGGTTATTCGGAGTAGAGTGGTAAAGATGGGTGGTGAATTGATTATCCATTAAATTTTATTGTTTAAAAGGGATTATTAAAAAGGTTCCCAAACAAAAATAAATATTTCCTTGTTAATCAACCTAATACGGTTATTTATGTATGAGTATTTAAATAACTTCTCAAAATATTTTTTAATTCTTAGTAATCTTAATAATGGTTATTAACATTACTTTTGAAGATATTCTAATAAGGAAATGTAATTATAAATTCATTCCATGATTAACTATCAATGCCATATTAGTAGATTATAAATGATATAGTAAAACAAGGAAAAATAAACTAAACAACAAAGTAGAAATAAGAATAATGGTTTAGTCTCAAACTGAGACGTAATCCACTCCCATAGGTGATCACTTACCACCAAAAAGTTTATATTAATAAACCCAATCCACACCCTGTATTGGGGTGAACAACAGTACATAGGACAATCCAGGTCACACGAACTATTACATAGCTCTTCGTGGGGATGATGTATCAGGTCCCACATGGACCTCTTCCATAATTCTTTGTGTGAATAAACAAGCCTAAAAATATGTTAGATGAAGGATATCTTGCATCGTCCTGTTTAATGGAGGATACAATTCCAGTTTTTATAAAGACACACCCACACACTACATGAATGCTAAAAACAATACACAATAGAGAAAAGATAATGAGATAAGGTTATTGGTGCTCTGAGTGTTAGTCTATGTATCTATGGACTACTAGGATGAATGAGATGCAGGAGTAGAGTCCTCCTATGGAATGAAGATTATAGCAAGTCAGTAAGATTTAGGTCTTGTTCTTCGTGTACTTGATAGTGTGAGGATTTTCTTGACTTTGATCTATGTTATTCAAGCATCATGGATACGATAATTCTTCGTGTGTTTTTTAGAAGTGTTTAATTGATGGTGTCTGTCATTTTGCAATAATTATTGAGCTTTTATATTATCATGAACACTTGTTTCTCTGTCCACTACTCTTTTCATTTCTGGCCACAATGTTGTTTTTATTCATGGAATTCATGTGTTGGAGCTGACATGATGCATGTATTCTTCCCCTCATACTTAGTTATATTGGATGACATGTCTACATTGAAACCTTAATTATGTTAGTTCATTTAAATGAATCTAATATAAATGTTAGATGTTATGTTAAAAAATGAAAAAACAATTTATTAAATGGTGTCACAGTTTTCCTAGAAATGGTTTCTCCATGAAACGATGTCTCCATGAAATAGAGTATCCTTGAAACAATGTGTCTATGTTTTCCTTTGAGCAAAAATACATTTATGATGGTATAGTTGTATAGAGATCAGGAACCGGTAGCACAAATGATGTGTCTGATCAGAATGTCTACATGGTCACGGTGTCTGTATGGTCACGGTGTCTGTTTGGTCACTATGTCGGGTCACTGGGTATGGGTTACAGTGTTTTCTCATGGCGTCTGGGTCACAGTGTCTATTCACGGTGTCTGGTCATGGTTTTTGGTCCCAGTTTTTGGTTCACGGTTTCTCAGACATAGCCAAATATCTATACAATGACATAAATAGGGTTATTCATTTAATGGATAAGACTCAGCCATTTATCAAAGAAAACCATTATATCACAAACTAAAAAATACTTTACAATAATGATTTAAGGCATAATGAAACTAATCATCTCTACAAATTATTTGAGGTAGATTACAGAGAATTAACAAGTTTTACAGAATGTATAGGATTTGTGATCATTAAAACATTACAAACACAAGAGGAGGCCAACAATATCTTCCTTTTGTATATCAAAAATCATATGAGTGAGAGATCTATTCTTAGGGAATGTGTATCGTCCTTTTCCTTAGTGTGCATATCTTTTAGTGATCATAAGTCTTGCCATTTTGAGATTATCAAAAATAATAAAAAAGTAAAAATATACATAACAATATTGAACAATACGTTATAAGTATAAAATCTCTCATTACAAATAGTAAGAAAAAAATACATAAATCATCCCTATGAAAATATTGTGTAAATTTTTCATTAGATCTGGATGTCTTCTTTATTCACTTGGTAGCAGTATTTGAAGAAGCCATAGGAGAAGAGGTAGAAGTGTAAGAATCTAGTGAAATAATTGAATGATAAGGTAGAGGGAGTTCATCAAAGACATAAGGGGCAACGTTTGGTTTTCTGGAAAACTAAGACAATTTTTGGTCAAGGATAACTGGTCTGATCTGACTCAGAGCCCAAGAGACTAACATAAAAGTTGAGGCAATGGAATTGTATGAGAATGTTGGAAAACTAGGTCTCAGAGGTGCATCTGATTGATCCACAATAACAGTACTCTATACAAAAATATACAGCCTCAAACGTTTTATGAAGTTAGAAATGATCTCACCACCATACTGCATGGATTTCCCTATGTCATCCTTCTTCTCTATAAACCATTCCTACAAAAGAGTGAATTCATTTAGATTTTGGAGTTCTGTTTTGAAAGCTTGAGTGACAGGAGGGATTCATAGATTCTTTACCAGGTATAATAAGTGGTTTTTCATATCATTCTTCGAGGAGATCCTATTCAAGAAGAAGTCCACCATCTTATTAATCCTCTCTTGAACATCATTTGCAATTTTTATATGAATTCCCACCAAATAAAGAACTCTATCACTATTATTGTCTACCACTGATAAATACTCTTTTATAAAATCCACTGAGCATAGATTGGGGTTATTATTTAACAAATGTTCATAGCAGATCACTATCCAAAGTGAGTTTAGATGATTGTACAGAAGTATTAGAAGCCGTAATAGCTGAAGTAAGGGATATTAAATGATTTATAACTTTATGGAGAAATCCCTTATAATTATTAGTCAGCTTATTTAGACTAATAATATTCTCACACATCTCTTGAACATGTTTTTTATTTCATTCTGCAAACTTTTCAGCCAAAGAGGTTAGATTAGGTTGAATTGGGGAGGCTACTTCATGTGGAATATGACTATGAATATCCTCAACATGATGATAAATGTTTTCTAGTCTTGAGTTCAACATTCTCTACATATCTTCAACCATACTTCTAAGAGATTTCAATTCGTCACTTAACTATTAGTTCTCAACTACGAATTCTTGAATTTCATTAAGAATCTTCTTCTGAATCTACCAAATAATTTTATTTAACAACAGGGCCTCATCTCTTTCATTGAATTTCATCAGAGGAGAAGGTTGAGTATTCTTGAGCTTTTTGACCCCATAAAATTGGGTATATTCAAATTATTCCAAGTCATCCTCACTCACTATGATTGAAGGTTCTTGTAATTGTTTAGAAATAGGAGTTGAGATAGTCTTATGTTATTTTGTATCTTTAACATCAAGAGTATATACTGGTTTCATTTGAGACACGATATACATATCTATACCTCTAACGGTGTCTTCTTGGGAGTCATTCACAAGAAAATAACTAGAGAATTTTTACCATGTATCCACTGAACACAGATCAACTGAATTAAGAACATCTACACTTTCCAGACTGCTGGATACTCCTCTTCAATAGGTGCATCATTCTCAGGACTGAGAGATTTATATCCTTGATTTATTTCCATGATTTCATTCCCAATAGCCTCACCCATTTACCTTCTAGCTAAATAAAATGATTTCTCTATTCTATCTTCATCGGATTGGATAATTTATAGAAAAACCTATTCCCCCACATGTTCCACATAATTAGATACTTGCATAAGAGAAATATCTTATTTTATATGCTCTTATACAATAGCATTTTAACTTACCTGATCCACAAAATCTTCTTTAGAATCAGTTTTTTCTTCCAAAGAAACAATATCTTCAGGGACAGGTACTTCGTTCTCAGTTTATTCATGGAGAGAAGGTTTAGTATCTTTCCCATCCAGAATAGTTACACCTATAGGTGCAAATACCCCTATTTCTTCTTCCTCATCAGAATACTCATCAATTTCTTCTTGTTCCAAACTAGGATGAGAAATGTATTTTGGTCTTGAAGAGTTTTCAACCAGGTTGAACTTTTCGTAGACCCTATCATTATCATATACCTGTGTTTTTCTTCTTGGATTTAAACATATCATCATTTTCTTTACTATAAATTTTGAATGAAAAAATTCATAGTCCTTAATAAATTCATCATTGAGTCCAACTATCCCTTTAGCAAGAAGCATAGATGAGATAAATCCTGAGTAGAAAATGGATTTTTACAGAGAGGTTGCCTTGATCAACTCTCACATATAGAGTATAACATATTATCAAAGGATAATATTGTGACCATTTTTAATGAAATGTATAAAAAATACATCATGATAAAGAAGTGTAGAAAAATCACCATTTCATGTGCAATTCAGATTTTGAAAAAATTTAACCAAAGTCTAGTTTCACCATATAGCTCAGAAGCTATGGCTCTTCGCTTTGTTCCATTTCTAGTTAAGCTTCCAAAAGCTTCTTCCAAAACAAATATCTCACATAGAGGTGGAGTACCTCTCTAGTATTCCCCAGAAATTCCCTCCTGAGGTTTCCTTTGGAAGGCATCCCATAACATCAACGAAATGGACCATCTCTGTCCATTGATCCAGCTTCTCACAAAAAATCCATCTTCTATATCAAAAGAATATTGTGCTTAATGAAAAAAACAATGATACTAGCTTTAGGTAAATCAATATTTCCTCCTTTATGATCCAATCCATCCACCCTTGATATTTTTTCACTTCTAATAATAATAACTTACATGAAAGAAGTCACTAAAGGTAAATCTCCTTTTCTGGAACCACTATTCTGTTCACCATATTTGGATTCAAAAGGCCTTCAGTCACAAACATTAGTGCTATTTTAATCTTTTTCTTTGAATTGTGATTATAGGGGTTGATGAGGATGGACATTTCATCCTATGCAGTCAACAAATTTTCAAGATAGAGAGTGGTTGAATGATGGGTTACAATCCAACAGAATAGATCACAAGTAATAAAAAGAGTGAGACTTCATTCATTTTTATCATTTACGGATACCATGCAGCGCAAAAACCAATGTGCAGGAAAGTAAAAGTACACAGTTATTAATTACTGTGAATCGAGTTATATTATGTAAATAAAATCATAATGTGTCTCTATAGTGAGTCCTTAAATGACTTTCCTGGTGAGACCGTGACTGGATTTCATGGTGAGACCATAATAGGCTTTAACGGTGAGACTATAACTGTGTGATTTCTAAACAATGGAACCGTATTGTTTGAGGCATTATGTTCCTGATAGTAACAGAGAGATAGTAATATTGAGACCATAAAAATGCAATAGTACACTTACTAGTTATCATTTATCATTCCTAACTCATGTATGATGTAATTAGTTAATTCAGAATTTAATGGTTTGGTGAATATATCAGCAAGTTGAAATACACTTCCAATGAATTTCAAATTGATATAACCTTTTTGATAATGATCTCTCGAAATGTGATGTCTTAAATTAATGTGTTTTTTTCTATAGTGTGCAACATGGGTTTTTGAGATTTTAATAGCACTTGAATTTTTCATAGTTTATAGGTACATGCCAGTATCCATAACCTAGTAATGTGTGTTTCATCAAACAAATTTGTGCACAACAACCACCAGAAACTATGTTATCTACTTATATATTAGAAAATGTAACAAATTTGTGTTTCTTACTAAACCATGATAATATTTACTTGCGTAATAAGTGACATGTTCCAAAGTAGATTTTTCTATCTAACTTCATACCACTAATGTCAGCATGAGAATAACTCACTAACTCAAATGATTGTCCTCTAGGATATAATAGTTTTATATTGTTTGAATGCTTGAGGTATTTGAAAATTCTATTAACATAATTTAAGTGAGATTCTATAGGGTTTTATTGAAAATGAGAACACGTTCATAAACTAAACATAATGACAAGTCGACTAGCAGTTATGTAAAGTAGACTTCCAATCATTCCCTTAAAATTTGTTTGATATACATATTTTTCATCTTCATCAAGATCAGACATACAATTAGTACTCATTGGAGTGCCAATGCTTTTAGTTATATCCGATACAAAACGGTTTAGATGATCGCTAGTATATTTTCATTGAATTAAAATAATACCATCATTATTTTTAATGATTTGAAATCCATGAAATAATTTTAGTTCACTCATTAAACTCATTTCAAATTATTTTTGCATCATTTTATAAAATTAAATACTTAAATAATTTCATGAAAATCCAATGATAATGTATACTACATAAATTTGAACCATTAAAATATCATTGGAAATTTTTTATATAAAAAGGGTCTGACTAGTTACTCCTTTTATAAATCCTATGGAAATAAGAAAAGTACTTAATCAATTATACCAATATATTAGAGATGGATTTAAACTATATAATTCTTTTGATAATTTACCAATATGATTTGGAAAATTAGGTTTTCTAAAACATTGGGGTTTCTCATCCAAAACCTCCTCAGCTATATACCCATTTATAAATGCACTCATAACATCAATTTAATATAGTTTGAAATTCAGATGTAGTTAGATCCACTAGGCTAGATACCCCGAGAGGGGGCGGGGGTGAATCAGGTTATGACCGATTAAAAAAACTACCCCTTCTGATTTTTTTTGTTGTTAGACAAAACCCTCTTCCCTCTCTTTATCGTTGTTGATTATGAATAAAACATAAAGCATGAACAAGACATAAATTTTTTTAATTGGTTCACCCTCACAGGGCATTGTCCAAGGAGCATACATTAGCGGTGTGATGATATAAAAATTCAACTATAAGAGAACTTCTATTTACATGTTTTGAGATGACTTACTATTACTCTTGGATTACAACCACTTCCAATATGAATGTTCATTTCTTTCTCAACTGAAATGTGCTCACTGCTTCTTCAAAAAATCCACCCAGAGTTTATAGACCTGTAGGTCTCTTCATTATCTCTAATTAAATCTACATCCTTAACTATTGATAGATGCTCTGTTGATGTTCAGCATTCAACTGCAGATAAATCCCTATTTGCACCCGGTGTACGAGGAAACATGAAATCTTTCACTAAACCCCTACTACGTCTTGCGTGTAACTTTAAAACCTTGAGCACAAGATTCTATTTTTATTGTGAAACTCCCTTTACGTGCAACTTCAATCTTTCACACAACTCATATCTTTCGCACAACGCAAATCTTTCATGCCACTCTATCTTTCGTGAAACCTCAAAATCATTATCGCAACTCCCATTGTGTAAAATTCTTACCCGATCTGGTGCTCATACTTTCTCTAAGTATAGAGCTCTCTCTGGGTGATGCGGTCACCTCTTATTTATAGACCTCATTGACCCCTACGTGCAAAAACCCCGATGTGTCACGCAAGATTCTGACATGTCGTGCAAAACCCCATTTTACGTCACCTTTTTCATGTAAGTCTCTTTCTTCCCAATATCTTATTTCATTCCCATCTTTTATCTTTCAGGTGCTTCATTCCATTTCCAATTTCTGATGTTCAGACAGTGAATCATGCTTGGACCGCAAAACCCCACTTTACCTTTCCTTTTGAGCGTAATTATCTTTCATGCTAAGAACTTATTTCACGCCCATTTCCAAATCTTTCGCACAACCTCCTCTTTCGCGCTAATTCTGCTATCATTCGCGCACCTCATGCCTTTATCATTTTTCGAACTACTACACCCTAAATATTCCATTAAAAACATTCTTTGTCAACATAGGTTGTCAACAGTATCAGTGTATTTTGAAAAATCCCCATGTAAACCCACATTGTCAACAAAATTAAAATCATGGTTTTCTTTGTCAACATAGAGGTTCTCTTGGTCAACAAATACAACTACCTAAAAAATGCTTCAATGATACCTTGTGGATTTTTTCCCAATCGATGTGCATCATAAACAAGTAGAATTCTGATGGATTCCCGTCTAGATACTTATGAAAATGTCTCTTCATTGTCAACTTCTTCTTCTTGAAAATAGCCTTGTGAATCCAATCTATCCATGTTACTTACTATATTACCAGCTTCATCTACCTTAAATCTAAACACCCATTAAGTTCCTATGGTAATTGCCTCTTTGGGCATATCATCAAGTTTCCAGGCATTATTTCTTTCAAACTGATTATTCTCTTCTTATATAGACATCACCCAAAATTCATCATTGATAGCATCATTAATGATTTTAGGTTTATGTTGTGACAAAAAGACTTTATGTTCTAACTAATTTTAGAGAGAATATCTAATTTGAGTTTCTTTATCTATGTTTCCTATAACAACATCTAAAGGATGGTTCTTAATATTTTTAACTGCTCTATAAAAAGGACTAGTGATTGAAGGGTTCTTCAACAGGGTTAGGTTAATTGTGACCTGAATCTAAATAATTTACATAACTACATGTTTTCATAGATTCCATCACAGGATGGTAAGATTATTTTTAATTAATGTCCAGATTTGATACATCATATTCCAGGTTCTATAGGGTGGTATTTGGCTCAAGTGGATCTGTTTCATCAAATTTTACAAGGGCAGATTCTTCCACCCATTTAGTTCTTTTGATAAACACTTTATCGGCTTTAATGGAGATTGAATATCCTTTAAATATTCCTTCATCACACTTGGATTCAAATTTGTCAAGATTTTCCTTATTATTAAGAATATAGTCTTTTCATCCAAAAACGTTGAAGTCTGAAAATTGTGTTTTCAATTATTCCATAAATTATATGGAGTTCATTTAAGGATAGGTATAGTAAACACTCTATTTATAATATAGCATGTTGTATTTACATTTTTATCTCACAAATAAATAGGTAAGTAATATTCACTACTCATGGATCTAGAAATATCTTACAAGGTTCAATTTCATCATTATATAACTCTATTTTGTTGAGGTGTTCTAGGGGTAGAGAAATTATGACTATAGGCATTTTGTGAGAAAATGTATTCAAACTCTTGATTATCAAACTCACAGACATGATAGCTTCCTAATGTTTTAATTCTATGTCTCCTATGATTTTCTATGTTTTATAATATTTTTTATAATGAGAGCAGGATTCACTTGTGTGAGCCAAAAAATGTTCATGTATATCTAGAAAAGTCATCTACAAGAACATAATCATAGTACTTCCAATTTAAACTATATAATTTAAATGGTCTAAATAAATCTATGTGAACCCATTCAAGATGTTGAGAAGTTGACACTTCTTTCTTTGGTTGAAGGAAATTTTGTGTTGCATTCCCTTTTGAAAAGGATTAAATACTTTATCATTTGGAAAATCAAGTTTGGGTAGGTCTTTGACAATAATATTTCTCGTTATTATTCTAAGAGGGTGAATATTTAAGTGTATTAGTCTCCAATGCCAAAGCCAATACACTTTGTGAAATATAGTTAATCATGTTGCATTTTGATGGACTAATGAATCTATGTTAATAGAATATACATTTTCATTTCTTTAATAATAAATCAATAATTCATTTTTAGAATTTAAAACAATTCAATCATAATTATAAAATTTAACATGAAATCTATCATCAAATAGTTGTGAAATACTAAGAAAATTATATTTTAGTCCATTAACAAAAGTACTTAGATAATTAAAACTAAGTAAGAGTTACAGATTTTGCCAAGGAAAATGATATTTCCATTGGAATTTTCACCAATGGTGACATGTACTCCATAAATTTTTATTAAACTTTGGAGGCAAAAATAGTCTCTGGTTATGTGTTATTAACACCCACAGTCCATGCACCATAAGCTTTTACAGGATAACATTAAGAATCTTTCCCATAGAATAGTCAAATAAAAACACATTTTGGTACCCATATTTGTTTGGGTCTAGTAGTATTAGTGACTAGTGCTTTAGGAACCCACATCCACCTCATAGGTTTCCTATTAGAATTATGTAAAGTGCTTGAAAAATATACTCAATTTGGGTTTGAAAAGCTTGAAATAGTAGAGAGTGTTTTATAACCAGAACTAGGTAATGGTTTTCCAAAACTACGAGTAATTCTATATATCATATTCATAGATGAAAAATTTTTTATTCCAAAATTTCATTTACCAGTTTGTTAGCCAATTCCCGTAGTATATTTATGAGCAATCTATTTACCTAGAATTTGTACCAAAGCATCTTTTCTATTAGTAAACATTTCAAGATCATTTTTCAATTTCTCATTAGATATCTTTCGTTCATTTTTTTTATGTAATTGAGAATTTTTATCTTTTTTATATTACATTCAAAATTAACTATTGAGGTAATAGAAATATGTTTCCTTATTGATTTTTATTTATCTTTTAGTTCTTTTTATGTCGCCTCAAGAATATTACAGTACATGAACACCTCTTCATCAGACATAATTTCAAAGTCATATTCATCTCTAGAATAATAGAAACTGTGTACTGGTGATTCCAGTGCTACATAAGATGTTTTTGTAATAAAACACATATAGGATTTTTTAGCATGTTAATCATGTAATGATTCTGAGTCACTTGAATGTTCTCAGAATCACTCCATACTGTTTTCATTTCCTTATTATACTTTCATTCATTTTCTGTATATTGCATTTTGTACTTGTTCTTGGGAAAGTTAGACATTATATGTACCTTTCACTATCATTTATAGTAGACTATCTCATCAGACTTTTCACTTCTTTTCTAATCTATCTCTAGCTTCCTTTTTGATCATATCTTCGCTTGAAGATAGGCTTTCTGAAAAAATTTATCTTCATGAAGAATCTATTAAACCATGTGGCAAGTTTAGCAATCTCCTCTTCACTGTTAGGTGATGATTTTTCACTGTTGGATCTTTCTACATAGACTTAAAATTTTCCTTTATCATTGTGTTTAGAAGTGGTGGGTTTAAGTACAATAGATTTTCTTTTGGGTTCATTCTCCTCTTCTTGGTTTACATTCAGCTCCTCATCACACATCATTAGTTTCCCATTGAGTTTTTATACAGGTAACATGTTGATGTCACATGACTCTATAATTGGGAAAGAGGTTCCTCTCCATATATCTGGTAGGAATATGAGAATCCTAATAATTTGTTCGATGGCAGTAACTTCTCTTCCAAGAGAAACCATTGTGTGGAAAATGTCATTGAACCTGAGATACATGTCATAAATAGGCTCATCAGGTATCATTTTAATGTTATCTTTTTTAATAATATATGTATTAAGTCTCATTTCTTCAACACTGGAGGATCTAGTAGGTAAAACAGATAGATAATCCCAAATTTCCGCTGCATTTATATATCCAGAAATTTTATTTAATTCCTAATCTCTTAAAGAGGAATATAAAGAATTCATGGATATGAAATTTTAATTATAGGTAGTCTTTGTAGGGTCATCCAATGTGATTCTATCAGTATCATGAATCTTATACTCATCTATAATTGATGACCATATTACAAAACCCATACTTTCTAAATAAAATTTCTTTTTAATTTTCTATTGGGAATAGTAGTTTCAATTAAAGAATGATGGTATGTTGGTTGTAGAACCATACAATCTATTATCCATAATAAATAACAACATCAAAAGACATAGAAATTTAGAATTGATAGAAATTTATAGATCATTAAATTACAACTAAAATCATTGATGAATAGGGTCATAATAGAGTCTTAATAGGAATGAAAAATCCTCTAATACCAAATGTTGGTCAGAGTAGAGTACTCAATAGGGGGCTAATTGAGTATTTATTAAAAAAAATTTGTTTTAAAATGTTTCTTAAAAATGATCCCCTATAAATATATATATATCTTAGTCAATGAAAGTAATATGGTTATGAATGTTTGACTGTTCAAATAACTTCTCAGAAGATTCATTAATTCTGAGTAATCTTAATATTGTTTATTAACATTACTTTTGAATCTATTTTAATAAATAAAATAAATTATAACATCTTTCCCTGATTAATTATCAAATCATGATGAGTGATTTCTGAATTATATAGTAAAACAAAGAATACTAAATTAAACAACACTGCATAAATAAGATAGGCAGTTCATTCTCAATCTAAGATCTAATTCACTCATCGTTGTGATCACCTTCCACCAAGCACATTATATCAATAAACTGGATTCACACCCTAGATCGGGGTAAAGAATAGTACACAGAACTATCTGGTTTACCTGATTAAGTTCCAAGGATTAAATAACAACTAATAAGGGGGGTTGAATAAGTTGTTCAAATTCTAATAAGCTTCAAATAATTATTATAATTAACCCTTGAAATATTTATAAGGTCTTTCCTAAATAAGGGAACTGACATCCTTTCCTTAGCCACTCCTATGGGTCTATGGAAATCCACTATAATAAAGAAGTGAATTCAACTTGTTCCAACTCTCGTTAGACACTTTCTATCTCACAATAGTAAATATTATATATACTCACGTTAATTGATAATGTTTTCATAAAGAAAAAATGATCCTCACACAAGAATATGAACATTGTTGAGATACTACATAAAATCACACTCAGAATCTTCCATTCGGTTTTCATGAATCCAATTTTCTGAAAATGGTCTTCTCAGTAAGATAATGATGGTTCCGCTTTTCTTCTACTAAAACCTCTAGAAAACATTTTGATGATAATTCTGATCTACTTAGTAAAGTATGATTATTCTAAGTCTCTAAATCACTAACACTCTAGAAAACTCTTCTCAAACACTCAAGAAAACTTCTTCATGATGGTAAGAATGTTTCACTTTGAATTCTCCAGTGATCCCCATTTTCCGTATGTGTGAATTTTCAAATGAGCTAATGAACTGAGCACATATTTATTGGAAATTCCGAAAACAATGGTGGGAATCTTGAAAATCTTTCCCACTTCCTCAAATCTCAAAAACACTCCAAATAACAGCCATTTAATATTGAATCTTTGACATCATCAAATCTCCATAAATTTCTCCAAGATTAGTGAAAAGTTGAAATTTGGGTTTTCTTGAACTCTTTATATCATTCTTAGAATGATAAAGTTGGATATTGGTTCGGATGTTCTCAAAAGCATGCTCAACAAAAAAATTCTGAATTCTGTAGAAAAAAAGATTCAGAATTTCACAGAAATGAGGTTCTGAATTTGGAACAATTCAGGTTCTGGTTTTCTCAACATATTTCACAGAATTGTCATTATGCTTTTCTCAACATGTTACTTAGAACTGTCATTCTGAATTTCTCAACATGCTACTCAAAATTATCATATGGTTCCTGATTCAGGTTCTGAACTTTTTGTGGTCTTACTTTAACTTCTTCAACTCTTCAATCTTCTTGAGAAACTTTTTCTATGAGAAAAATTTATTTCTCTATGGAACTTTTCTTTATCAAAATAAGTTTATTGTAATAAAAATATCCTTAAGCTCAACAACATCCTCAGTTTGAAGGATCTGAGTTTCCTAGAAACATGCCCAGAAGTAGGATCCAAGTTTCCACATAAGGATTATTAAAAATTCATGATCCAAAATTAGTTTTTTATTTTCAGGTTCAGAAATCAGGTTTTGCTTTTTAGGTTCAAGAATCAGGTTCTGGTTTTTAGGTTCAAGAATTAGGTTCTATTTATTAGGTTCAAGAATCATGTTCTAGTTTTTAGGTTCAGGAATCAGGTTCTAGTATTTAGGTTCAGGATTCATGTTCCAAAAACAGGTTCTGGTTTTCAGGTTCATGAAACATGTTCTAAATTTTCTAATGAATTAGGTTCAGAAATCAGGTTCTGGATTTCTAGTTTCAAAAAATTGGTTCTAGTTTTATGGGTCAAAAAAATGGTCTTAATTTAATCTTCAGAAATCAGGCTCTGGATTTTGAGGTTCTGGAAACAGGTTCTAAAAACATGTGCTACTTTTTAGGGTTAGGAAACAGGTTCCAAATTTTCTCATGAATCATATTTAGAAACCTTGTTTTAGATTTCTTTGTTCAAGAAATATGTTCGGAAAGAAGGTTCTGTTTTTTAGGTTTAAGAAACTAGTTGCGAATATTATCATGAATCAGGTACAAAAATCAGGTTCTAGATTTCAATATTCAGGAAACAGGTTTCAAAAACAGGTTTTCGTTTTCGAGTTAAGAAAATAGGTTCCAAATTGTTTCATAAATCAGGTTCAGAAATTAAGTTCTATATTTCTAGGTTCATGAAACAGTTTCTGAGTTTTCTAAGAATTTTTCTTAGTGAAAATATTCAAAACTCTTAATCATTTCTTCAACATATTTTATCACAAAACTTATCATGATTTGGGAGAACATTGTGATCAGAAAAGAATCTTCTAATTTTGATTATAATGTTTGAGACACTTCTTCATATTCTTACGTCTTATTCACCAACATCAACTTCATTAGGAAAATCTTCAACAACCATCAACATCAACATTCTGTAACATAAGGAAAAATTCTTCAACAAAATAATTTTTTGTCAAAAAATACAAAACCATTTTAAAAAAAACACCACAAAGTTTCTCAAATATCCACCTTTGTATTTGTTGGATACCCTTATTAAAAAAATTCCCTTCTAAAATATTTCACATCTCTTGTTCGTGAACATTACCAAAATATAGCCTTTCTCAAAAAGAGAGTGTCTTGACACCGCACTATTAGATAAAGTAATGTTTTGAAGGATTTTTTTCCTCAGGGACATGAAACATTTTCAGCCATGTAATGATAAACGTAACTTTGCTCAAACTCCCACAAGTCTTTTATCTTTCACATTCACACTTTTCTTTTCCTATCTCATTTTTCTTTCTCTCTCCATCATTACATGATAACCACATATTTAGATGCATAAATGAAATCCAAGTAAACATAGTTACTTACACTCCCCTTTTTTCAACATAATCCAAAGCAATATGGGGGAGGCTTCCTTATATGTTTTTAGGATGTCATGGGAGGAGGGTGAATATGGAGTTGTAGCCTCAGTTCAACAATCCTTTCCTTTCGAATGAATTTTGTAAAAATATCATCAATCAGATACTTTTTTCAAATATATTCAATAAAAATTTCTCCAAAAGAAGATTTCTATTTCCAAAAGTGATAATTTATATCAATATGGTTTGATCTTGAATATTGAACATGATTAATAGAAATATCAATGGCACTCTGACTATTATAAATTATCTTTAATTTTTAGAAACATTTACCTTCAAATATTCCGACTGAACTTTCATCCACATCATTTGAGTACAAGCCTGAGTAGCTGCAACATATTTGGAGTCACCAGTTAATAATGTTACTAAACTTTGTTTCTTATTGTGCCAACACACATGACATTCCCCTAAGAAAAATGTTCCTCATGATGTTGATTTTCTATCATTATAATCACCAGCCCAATAAACATCGGTATAACCGTGAAAATTCATCTCATTGATTCTCTTGTATAAGTACCCATGAATTTGTTCCATTAACATATCTCAAAATCCACTTAACTACCAACATGTTTGATTATTTTGGATTACTTTGATATCGAGAACATAGAGTTACAACATAAGTAATATCAGGACTTGAATTTTTAAGATAAAGAAGACTTCCTATCATCTTTCCAAAATATTTTGGATTCACACTTGTTCCCTGATTTATATTTTCATAAGTTTGTGCCCACTGAGATAGGAGATGAAACTTACATTGATTCTTCAATCCGAAACATCATTAATAATTCCATTGCGTAATATTCTTGGGATAAGAAAATGATGATTTCTTATTGTTGAAATTATAAGCCACGGAAGAAAGACAATTCTCCTAACATCTATATTTCAAAATTTTCCTTCATCTATTTAGCTAATAATTCACAAAATCTATCTTCATATCGAGCAAAATTTTTATCATCCACATAAATGATTACAATTAAAGTTACAGAGTTAACATATTTAATATACAAGTTTCTATCAACCTTTCCATTAGAAAAGTTCAAATATCTCAGTGAATTGTCAAGCATTGAATACCTTGCTCATGGAGCTTGATTCATCCCATACATGGCTTTATTCAATTTTCACACATTGTTTTCATCCTCATTAAGTAAAACCCCACAAGTTTGTTCAATTTAATCTTCTTCCTCAATCTCATTATTTAAGAATGATGACATTACATCCATCTGATAAAACTTGTAATTCCAATGAGTAGCCACTGCATGAAACATTTTAATAGTTTCCAACCTTGAAAAAGGGGAAAATGTTTCATCAAAACCCACACCTTCCACATGTGAATATCCTTTACACACGAGCCTCGCTTTGTTTCTTTTTTACTTTTCAATAATCATTAAATTTATTTATGTAAACCCACTTGGTTATGATAACATTTTTATTTACTGGCCCTGGAAAAAGCTCCCATGTTTCATTCTTGTCAATCTGATCCAGTTCTTCATTCACAGTGTCCACCCATTCATTATGTTGAATAGCATCTGAAACTGATTCTGGTTCAACTTTTGAGATAAAGGAAGTCTGACTTTCTAATATTAACTTCTTTCTTGTCTAAATTTGAGCCTTCTAATCCCAACTAATATTTTAAAATTCAACATGTTTTTGTAAGGTTGGAAAACTCACATTTCATTTCCCATCATCACTTTCTTCACAATGTGACTCATCTAAGTCACTTTCACTCTGGTAGAGATTCTCTAATTTATCTTCCTCAGTATTCTTAATAGTTTCTATGAAGGAAATTGTATTTTCAATTACCATCACATCATATGAGTCCAATAACATCTGTAAACATTTGTTCCAGCATTTGTAACTTCTTCCATTCGGTGAATAACCCATAAATATTTCTTCTTCATCTTTCTCATCAAACATTCCTCAGTCTAGGTTTTTGATTTACAGTAAGCATGGACTTCAAAAAACATTTAATTTTTTAAAATAATTTTTTTGTTATACCACATCTTGTAAGGATTCATGTTGGTTTCTAGTCTCAAAATGAATCTATATTGATTATATAAAGTAGTTCTAACATCTTCTCTCCAAAGGAATTTTTAATTTTTGTATTCTGATAACATCCTTCATCCCATTTCCATTGAGGTTCTATTTTTCCTTTCTGAAACTCCATTTTGTTATGAAGTATAGGGAGCACTATATTGATGTTTAATACCATGCTTCATTAGATACATTTCAAAGGTATTACATTAGAATTTTGTACCATTGTCTGTTCTAATCTACTTTATAGAATCTCCCCATTATTTCTCAACTTCTCTTCTGATGAATTTATACATTTCAATTGCCTCAGACTTATGCTTCATTAGCATGATGTATTTCATTCAAGTAAAATCATCAATAAAAGATAAAAAGTATAAATTTTATTTTTCTGATTGATATCTCATCAGCCCACATAGATCAATGTGAATAATCTCATGTAGATTTTTAGATTGAATCTCAGCTATTTTATGAATTATGTTTGTCATATTTCCTTTCTAGAAAGTAATAAAAACATCTTCATCTCTTCATTTGAGTTCTGGAAAATTTCGAACAACATCAACTTTAGAAATCTTAATCATGTTCTTCTACCCAAAGGGGAAAAATCTGCAGTGCAACAACTTGTTTTCAACTTTGGTACTCAAATAAGAAGAGTTATTAGATTCCCCAATTTGAAAGAGATTCGCACTGGTTCTTTCTCCTTTAGTAATCACTTTTCCACTTTTCAAACATTTGATGATACAAGAAACCTACTTGAAGATAACTTCTTTTCTATCCTCGTAATATTGACTTAAACTATGTATGTTATGTTATATCACATCACTGAGCAAGACATCCTTATATTTTATTTTCTTTGCATCAATATAAGCACTTCTGATTCCCTTAATTTTTAAGGAACTATAATTGCTGAAAGTAACAACTCCTCCATCACGACTATCAACGTGTCCCAAGATTTATATATCTCCTATCATGGTTGAAGAACAACCACTATCGAAATTCTTTGTTTTGTTCCTCTTACATGCTTTCAAATAATTCTCAACAAAAAAATATATCTCATCAACATTATTATTTTTAGCTTTGTTTTATTTCTTATCATAAGAAACTTGTTCTAGAAGGAGATTCAAACATCGTTTGGCATGATGTCTACAATGATCACATATACAACAAAAATCTTTCAAAAATTTAAATTCATTATTTTTTTAAATGTTTCTGTCTTCTTGAGAATTCACCTTTTCAGATTTCTGTGAGTATGGAAAGTTACTCATTCTTATTTCACTATTTCTTCAACTTTGTTCAAACCTTCTTCCAGGAAGAGATAAATTGTAACAACAATAATAGTCTCTATGCCTATATATTCTGCAAAACTAGAAATATCCATCAAATTTTTATTTTCGATTAAAGAACAATCTTTATGTATAGAAACTTTGTTTAGATTGATAACTTCTTTTTTGATCTAGAAAACTCAGGATGTAGCCATCTATTCTTTTGAGTGAGTATTCTACTTTTGTAGGATTGATAGGTTTCTCACATCCTTTCTCCAGCAAATTTTTATTAATACTTTTTCCATAAC
Organism: Viscum album; assembly: GCA_963277665.1. Lineage (NCBI taxonomy): Eukaryota > Viridiplantae > Streptophyta > Magnoliopsida > Santalales > Viscaceae > Viscum > Viscum album. The sequence continues at coordinate 27,622,795 of OY728137.1, read as the reverse complement.
CTGCAATATTAGAAGAATCATATAAAGCGTTATTTTTTATAAGAGTAGATTTCACTTGATTCTCAATGAAAGCCTTCTCAAAAATCTTGGAAGTCTCAGCTTTTACTTCAGTGGCTTTGTGGAAGTTCTCATTCATCTTCTATAGGGTATTTTTGGATTCAATAACTTTTGATTTCAACTTAGTGATCTATTCTTCTTTAGATCTTAGCTTCTTTATAAGATCATCAATCACATTTCCTTGTTCAACAATTCTATGTTTTTAACTTAAAATATCGTGAATGTATGCATCTTCTTTCTTGGTAACATCTGTACTTCCATCATAATCTTATTCATTATTTATATTCAGCAATCAAATTTCTTTTTTGAGAGATTTGTTTTTTTCAATACATTCAAAATTTTTGGATATTATCTGATATTCTATGTAAGATTCTTCTCCACCTTCTTCAATCTCTGAGTAAACATTTGTTTTATCAACATTTACAATGGAGATTCGGAATCTTTCATTACATTCATAATTTTAGGAATCATTGTTAGATGATTCTGATTGAACTTTTTGCTCAACATAATTTATTTCATTCTAGGAAACTTCATCTGGAATTCTTTAGAAGTCTTTTCATCTTTTTCATTCATGTTATAATTCTTCCATAAAGGATTCTCTTTAGAAATTTCATGATATTCTTCAACACTCTTCTTAGGGAAATTCATAGTAATGTTTTTGATTCCACTTCACTCAAAACATTTGAGAGGATGTTTCCCTCCATAAATTCTTTTTCCTCTTCGATAGTTATAGGATATGAGAGACAACATTTTTTTATTCAACCATTCATCTTCCTAATCAACGGACACACAAGGATAAGCTTCATTATCATATTATAATTTCAACTTTCTCATAACATCAAAACCCATTTCTTCTTTCATCTTCTCGATAATGATTGGAGCTTTCCTCATTTCATAAGTAACAAGAATGTTATATAGTTCTTCAAGAGATAAATCAAAATTATCTTCTAAAGCTGAAATTTTATAATCAAACTGGTCTAGAAGGTTTCTCATATGTTTCTTCACAATTGTAGAATTTTCCATGTCTTCTCTGAATCTCCTAGTGCTATATACAATTTAATTAACTTCTGTGAAGTATTCATCAATTGTTTCTTCATCTCTAATCCTGATGTCTTCAAACTTACTACGCCAGATTTGTATCATGGCCTCCTTGACTTTTGTATTTCCATTTAAAACACTTTACATCATGTCCCATATACTTTTTGATGTTGTGAGACCCATCACCTTTTGATAAAAAATTCCTGATAAGGACTTTATAATAGTATTTCAATCCTTTCCATCAACTTTTATATTTCTCTTATCATCAAACATCACATGGGAATTTTTCTAAATAGGTGGTAATCCAATAGTAGTAGCCTTAAAATCTTTAAGTACAAGAGATAAGAGGTAAAGAATCGTCCTATTTTTCCATCAATAATAATTCTTAGTATCAAATATAAGATTTCCTCTACTGTTGATGGAATTGACATACTCCATGATATGGATAAAACAAGGTAACATTCCTCTAATGCTAGTTAAAGTTCCAAGGATCGAATAACAACTGAGAAGGTGGGTTGAATCAGTTGTTCAAATTTTTATATGTTATAAAACTTTATGAAACATAACCCTTGCAACCTGTTAAAATTTATTTACTTATCAACATTTATCTAGTAACTCAAGCATTCACGAAAGGTAATGCAAGAAAAGTACACAAGATTTACAAGTTCCAGCCTCAATAAGAGAACCTACGTCCTTTCTATAGCCACTCTCGTGGGTCTATGGAAATACAATATAATAAATAAGTGAATAAAACTTGAGCCTACTATGGTTAGACACTTTATATCTCTTGATAAGATAGATTTTACGGAATCATTCAGTTTACAATGTTTTCTTAAAGAACAAATGAGTCATAAAAAAGAATAAGAACTTTGTTAAAGATACTCCACAAAAGCTCACTCTAAATCTTCATTTTGGTTATCATGAATCGATTTTGTGAAACCGGTCTTCTAAACAAGGTAATGATGGTTCTGGTTTCCATCTGCTAAAAACTTAAGAAAACATCTTCATGATAATTCCAATCTTCATAGCAATGTATGATGATTCTGATTCTCTTCTTCTCTAAAACTCAGGAAAACTCTTCTCAAACACTCAAGAAAAATTATTCAAGATGGTATGAATGTTTCACTTTGAATTCTCTAGTTCCTATCCTTTTTCGTGTTCAGAAAGTTTCTAATGAGAGAATGATCTGAGCACATATTTATAGGTAATTTAAAAAACAAAGGTGACAATTATGAAAATATTTCATGCTTCCTCAAATCTAAAAAACTCCACATATCTCTCGCATTTAATCATCAACATATGTCTTCTTCAAATGTCCTTAATAAGATGTAGGACACCCATGATATAGTTTTACAAAACTACAATATACTATTAATATAATTATTAAAATAAAATTATTGTTTTTTTCTATAAATCGTAGGATTAGTTACGAATAAGATTAATTGAATGGTGAAAATGTGTTATAAACAATATATATAAGATGATTTTTTTTCTGAATAATTAACAAAATTTTTTAACAAAAACATTTTTAAAATATATGAATTCTTTTTCTAGAAAACTATCATTGTACAATCAAAAACGTGTTATGTAAATAAATTAATTAGAAATTTTTTGATAAATTTTTTTAATTAAATATATATATTTATATATTATATTCAATCATCTATTTAATTTTTTAATTTATTTTTAATCTATATAAGAGATAAAAATAAAAAAAATTACAATAAGGTTATACATTTATCTAAAAGTCAATTATATTAGATTTTAATAGAGAGCCAATTTAAAATATAATTATTGAACTTTCAATAAATATTATTTTATAGGATAAATTTTATTATTTAAATAATTATATCAAAATTATCAAAGGGTCATTTTTTGTATTTTTATAAGAGGAATCATCTTTGGATATATAGGTATTAATACTGAATTTTAATTGAAAGATTACTTTTTCGTAATATTTTTTTATATGAATAAATTATGTTTTACTTTTATTTTAAATTACAATTAAATCAATTATACATCACTTAAAAAATTTACCTCAATGTAATAAATTTTACATTGAATTTTTATTTAAATTGTTTGGAAACATTTTAACATTTGTTAATTTAGAAACTCATTACCTCACCTTATCAAAAAGATGAATTTTACATTAATTTCATTAAATTATCTTATAACAATTTATAAAAATAATTATATATTTGAAAATATAATAATTTTAATTTATTTTATGTTCAAATTAATTTTTGAATACAAATATTTGTGGTTGTAATTAAAAATAATTAACCTCATTATGGTAAAAAAGTTTACTTGGTATTAGATTTTAAATTAAAGGGCCAAATAAACTATAGACATGTAAAAACAAATTATATCTATATTTGGACTAAATTCTACATATTATATTAAATTAAACATTATTGGAATCATGAGATTTATGGGAGACCTATAAATAGTGTTTACCTTTAATATTTATAAGAATTCCACTTATCCTCCACTATAAAAGGGAACTCAACCCACCCCCACTAAGTCACACCAATAAAAAACTTTTTATCCTCCAAAAACATTATATAATAATATAACAACTTTTATCCTCTTCTCCAAGAAGTATCACATTTATATCAATCAATCTATGTGAGTCCTTTTTTGAAAACCAAATGGCATTACCGAAAGACGAGGTAGTATCCCTCAACTAGAAGTTTTGATTTATTTGTTTTTCCACCCCATAAATTATTTTAAATCCAATATTATAAAAAAACATAAATATAATCAATATAATAATTTTTTTTATATTATTATTTCTACCTAAAATTACAAACACATTCATAAAATGGGATACACATTCATCATTCGTTTGTACATCAGAATACCACCAAGTGAACTGATGTCATTGTTTCTTCCATTACAACATTTAAAGGTGATAAATAATGCTATAATTTTGATTTTTATATGATATATATTATATTTATCATTTATTTATCCTTTTTAATTTTTACATAACACTTACATTCATACATTCCGTTTTTGGGAATACAATAACTTCATTTTTGAACATGTGGATTACTGCCTTTTCAAAGTGATGTGATTCATTCACACATTATATGGAATGCATTAATGATGATTTTATTAAAAATATATGAATTATATTACCTAATAATTATAATATAATTATAATATATTATTTATTATTTCATTTACATTATTTCTTTCAAAATGATAAGAAACTTGAGATAACATTTAGGTGTATGTACGACATATCATCTCCATGAATGATGTATTCCTTTTCATATTTATATAATTTATATTTTATTATAAATAATTACATGATAATCATATATGATATTTTTATCAGGTTTTAGATCATATAAGAAATTTAAAAATGATCTATGTAAAATAATCAAGAAGAACATATCAAAACAGAGAGAAAAAAATAATCGATTATTACATGAAATGAACATTAACATGAAATTCCTAATAAATGGGAAATATAATGTAATAATAAAATAATATATTGTATGATATATAATAATATTTTATTTGGTATATTAATAATAAACACATTTTAATTATATAGTATTTTTCAATATCAATGAATAAATTCAATACTGAAGGTTTGAGTTTTCTTATCCCACAATTACTTCTATGAGATATATACTATATTCACTGGATATTCATGTTGTTTGGTGTATATATTATCCTATGGAATGTTAAATCAAGAATTTCCTATATTTTATGGCTTTAAAATCTTCAAATTGTGTTATTCGTTGAAATATATCCTGATTCAAAATTTACTCAAGTAGTAAGGGGAATTTATGCTTCAGTTTTATTTCTACGAGACGTATGCCATATTTACAAATCATTTATTTTGTATGATGTATATAATTATGATGAATGTAATATATTATTATTTTACCTGATATGAATGTGTATTATAAAATCCAATTTTTATCTCTCTTATATAGGATTTTATGTTTCTAGTTTTACCAAATCAGTAATGTAATTTTGTCTCAATTTACCTTCATTGAGGCACATGTTATCTTATAAACCTACATTATTTTTATGAGGTTTTTGTAATTCCATTTAGAATATTATATTATTAAATTTATTCTTCTTGTGATATTTTATGTTTCATTGAATTTAATTATTTCTTAAGGATTATGACTTAATTTTAAAAAAGTGGTAAGAGTTTACTTATACAATCTCATAGTTTAAATAGATTTTATTATTATGATTCTATTGATGAAATATTTTTATGAATATCAAAATAATTCCATTGAGTTTTTGGTTAATCTATATTTATATGATATATTTATGTATTGGTACCATATTTCAACTCTTTGGAACTCAATATAATTAATAATATGTTTCTAAAAAATCCCACACTATTTCTCTCGTAATTCGAAAAACAGTTTTATTCAATAACCATAATTCCAAAAAATGTATTGAAATTAATTTTGATTACCATTTCAATGGAAGGATATTTTATAAGATACATATGTTTAAAAAATGTTTTCAAAAAGTTTACAATATTTTTTATAATATTATAATGATATTTTCAAAAAAATATGTTATTAAATATGTTTTATGTTATTGAATTGATTGCAATGATTTTAAAATGTTATTTTAATGTTTTCCAACTATAGTATATAAACTATGAATTTTCATAATGTTTTTTTAAAAAATATATATTTTTGAAGAAATTTTTATATGTTATTTGTCAAAATTATTTTCCATCTAAGATTTAATCTTTTGGTATTACTCAGGGCTCACTAGTGATATGATCCATGGGAAACATTAGAATACTTTATTTATGTGGTTTATTATTTGATGGAATATTGTTTATGAACCCCATTTCTCTTTCACATGTTATATGTTTGTGAAATTTCATTCTCCTTCTTAGGATAAATTCTTAGGATGCATGTTTCAATTTCATGGTTTATTATTTGATTATGACACATACCTATTTACCACCAATTATTATAAGATCAAATTATAATGATACAGATTTCATTTTAAGAGTTATGATAAGATATTTATGAATCTCATATCTTCTTCTAAGTGATGATTTATTGATTTTATTTATCTTTTTGCACATTTATGTCTGATTTCATTATGATATTGGTGAGACCTATATCTCCCTCCAATGAATTGGATAATTATTTATATCTCATGAGATAGAAATAGCATGAACACAGAGTGAAATTAGTTCAATAATTGAATTTGTTAGTTGTGATGGTCATGGTAGTGAACCTTGTCTATTATTATGGTCTTAAGAGTGATCCATGACCCCCAAAAATAGTCTGGGGAGTTAAACTTAACTAATTAGATGGTATTTGGAGTGAACCATTACTAATAAGATGGTATTTGGAGTAAACCTATACCATAAAGTTGGTTTGGGGAGTGATCCCATTCCACTATAAGGAAATAGGTGTGACTAGGTATGGTGGTATGTTCATACCAGTTGATGTAGCCCCAATGAAGTTCCCTGATAGGTTTTTTCAAATATCATAGAATTATAGAGAATAATATTATATTGTTATGTAGATTCAAAAATTCAATGACGTATTCCCAGGTTATGCTTTGATAACTTATTATTTTTATTACCTTATGATTAATGTCTTATAAACTATAAATATTTCTTCCATGAATCATGATTATAATCATCAATTTTATGGTGTAACCATAAAATTTTATGATCTCATTATCATACCCCTATCCACATATACTATACTTACATACCATATTTTTTACCCTTATTGAGCATCTAAGAAGACAATTTCCTATATATTTTTCCCCACATTATCAAGAACGATTTTGAGTAGGATCACTAAATGAGAATTTATTTGTGGGAAACACTGATGATATTTTAGCATGTTTTCATATTATTTTCTATGATTCCAAATATACCAAAGAATAATGTTTCTCAGGAATGAAAATTTTTAATGTGATGAATATTCATCTAAACTGTTGTAATATTAGTGCATATTAATCCCGGATTACTATAGTTGGTATCAAAGTAAAGGTTTATTCATCCGTTAAAAATTTGGTTGAGAAAGGTTTATTCATATCCTTAGGTATATTTATATGGTTTTCTGTAAGGATATTCAAATTGTGTAATAGATTTAAAAGTTGGTTTCAGGATATTAACATATAATAAGTATTTTTTCCATGATTATATGGTTTTCATCTATGGTTAGTGTTTCTCAGACTTTGATTTCTAGTCTTAGTCAATAGTTGTAACTAAAAATAGTAAGGTTAAAATTTTATTCTTCAAATGTCAATAGAATGGTCATTATGAAAATTAATGTGTTTGTGGACACCTAAGGATGATAATCAGAAAGGTGGAATGAATTTTTGTTATGCTGTTGAAGATAAAGAGACCAATAATTACATGTGAAAGGTATAGGATGTTATAATAGAATTGTTTACATGATAAATTGAGGTTGATAAAACTTAATTAATGATTCATATTACATATTCTTAGATTGTGGAATTAATAAATAAGATGATGAAGCCTAAGTAATTGGTTGAGAATAATGTTGCATGATTGATGTGTATATGAATATAAATTCAACAATTATGTTATAGGAACAATGAAATCTATTTGTTACGTTATGGATTTTCCAAAATATATTTAATGGTTCTGATTTCATAGAAATTTTATCTAATGGAAATGTGATATTTTGATTAAGGGATGGTTACCCTCAATGTTTTCCTGATGTTGAGAATTTTTTTTTCTTTGATAAATATATGATTATGGATAATTTAAATTGGATAGTACTAATTTTTGATGATTGTACAAATTTTTCTATGTTTTCATGTTTAATGTTCTAAAAATTTATTAAAGGAATATATCCCACATTCATTGGAATATGATCAAATTCACTTTTTTATAAAATGTTTATGGTAATACTCGTTATTAACATGTTTCAAGAAAATACCTGAAAAGGGAATTCACATGTTTGGTATGTGGAAGCCATGAGATAATTTATTATATTTTGTATAACTATGTTAAGATGTTTTTGATATATTTAGTGACCTTATTTATACAGTTTTATATTTTAATCATTTGTAAGGCTTATAATGTTAACCATTTGTGAAATAGTTCATGTCAAACTTTAGATGAGTTTTTATATATTAAAATATTATATCACCATATAAGGACTTTTGAATATGGGATAACCAATTCTAACCATCTTCCAGGATTTTAATTAATGATATATTGAATGTACATTCAATCTATTAATGGATATGTTGATCAGATAATGCTTTAGGAATGAAAAATTTATGGTCAAGTCTTGGAATAAGGGGAAAAGTGGAAATTGATAAAGGGTCAACCCAAGGGTGTGATTGTTCTTATGAAATTATGTTTTTAAATTTCCTTATAATAATTCTTCAAATTATGGAAAAGTGTCTTGAAAAAAAATGTTATCTAATTATCATCATTTTTTATGATATCAACGACCTTTTTTAATCATTTTTGTTATTTGGATATGTGATTGATGTCATTCTCCCAACCATGTTCTCTATCACTCCCCATTAGATATTGATAATTTTATTTCTCTTCTATGTCCATATTTCATTATTCCACCTATGTTCTCCAATGTGGAATCCTAGTTATGATTTATTTTTTATAACAATTATTTTTCAAATTTTCCCTATTTATAAGATGTTTCAGTATTTATTTTTTTGATGTGGGAAACTATGAAATAGAATTATATTAATTAAAACCATAATAAAACTATATAATTTAAATGAATTAATTCATTTAAAGGAAGTATAATGTAACACCCAAAATTTAAATGAATTTTTTTTGAATTATTTTAATCATATCGATATTTTTCATAACACACAACATTAACCGTTTCTTGTGATATAACAAAGAAAAAAGTAATTATTTCATTTTATGAAACACTGTGTTGATGATGTGCAACTCTAAATGCATAAAATTAATTGTGGTAAATGTAATACTATGTTTTCCTTGTGTTACACACAATAATGAATTATTTTGTTAACTTGTGTGATAGGAGAGACATAGTTTTACCAAACTACAATGTTTGATTAAAACTATTTTTAATATATTATTATAGTTGTTATATATATTTTTGAAATGTGTTTATGTATAATTATAGTAAAATTATGAAAATATGGTTGAAACATGTAGATAAAAAAAATTATTTTCTTACTAATTAACTATAAATGAAAATAAAAACCTTTTCAAAATATATGAAATCACTTTGGAGATAATTATATTTATAAAATCAAACATATTTTACAATATTAAATTAATTAAACAAATTTTGATAAAATATATCAATGAAGTATACAAATATTATATTTCATCAAATATTTAACACTCTCTTTATGTGTTTTCTATAAAAGAGACAATAATAAAACCAATTTTACAACATTTTAATGGAGTTCCTATTTTAAATATAATTTCTTATACTATATTGAATTTTATTTTCCAAATTAAACATAATTTATTAAATAAGTATTTCAAAATTAGCTTAGAGTTATTTTTTATTTTTTAGAAGATTAATGTTTGTATAAATAGTGACAAACACAAAATTTTACATCAAATCCACATTTTATTATGATTTATTTATATCATTAAATTGTTTTTAAATTGGTTTTAAAGTATAATTATGTCAATTTTACATCTATTATTAAAATTTTGGTCATTTTAATCAATTTCATTATAAAATTTGATAGAAAAAAAATTCAATCATTGAATATGTTTACAATAAAAACATGTTATCTCATACCATATATGGGATATTTTTATAATTATTTTATCCACCTATTAAATTACAATTTCAAAAAATAGTTTCCATATTTTAATGAATCATATTTTTAAATTTCTAGTATTGTAAAAATGGTTTTTTTTAAAATATAGTGATTGTAATTAAAATTAATTACATTGATTAAGGTAAACAATTATTTACTTAGTGGAAAAACATTATCTTAAGTGGGAAAATAACCTAGAAACATGTACAAAATCCATTATCGTGCATTATTTTGACTATATACTCTCTTAAATTAAAAATTTACCATTATTATAGGAACATGATGTAAGGGATACTGAGGCACCTAGAATCATTGTTTAATTCTCATGGGATATGGTCAAATTAGAAAGTGTTTTTATCCAAAACTACACTTACTACAATGATGTATATAACGATAGTGCGAGGTCAGTCCCATGAGGAACAATTTGGTTGATAGAAAACTGGTATTTCAATATTTATGTGTTGGTGTCTTCAAAAAATGGTCTCGGTTTTGGATTTTTATAAAATTAATTGAGTATGGTTTTGGATTCATGTATAATGTAGGGATCAAGATAAATTTTGGGGTTCATGTACAAAGGATAACGTTGATCCTACCATGAAATAGTTATAAGGATTAGGCTATAAAATGGTTCCATGGTAACTAGTTTCTAATTTTCATACTGACTAAATCAAACTAAATTGAAACTATATCTTTTTTGGGATAGGGATTACAACCTTAATGCATTATGACTAGAATCATTGGTTTAATTTGTTCTAGGATAATGTTCATCGCCTATTTTACTACATTATGGCCAAGTTCATTCATTGAAACATCCCATGGCTAGGATTTTCTAAAATAATTGAATAAATGATTGTCTTGTAACTGGATTACCATACATAGTCATAGTAATTTACTAATTGGAGATCAAATATGTTTAGAATATCCACAATATTTTCCATAGACCTGAGCAGTGTTTCTAGACATGACGATAAAAATTGAGATAAAGGAAATAAATTACAAACATATTAGTTATGTTAAAAAAATATTTGATACATGATTTTTTCAAGTAAGGGTTTAAGAATCTAGTATTTTATAGTCATATTAAGAAATAAATCAATCAACCAGTAACAGAAAATAGAAAATAAGAAAGAAAATATGGAAAACCCGCTATCAAATGGATATGAAAATGTAAAAGATATATTGAATGATAAATAGTGATTAACATAATATAGAATGAATGTAATTAAATGAATAGTTTTGGTATTTTATAAAAATAGTAATAAATATCTAGAGTTGAGTTATGAGAGAAAATTAAGAATAAACACGAAATAGAAAAATAGAAAGAGAAATTGGAAAAGAGTTATGTATTTTTGTACATGCGCAGTAATGAATATTTTCAGATAATTACAAGACTTGCAATCTTCTCATATCATGTAATATTAATAAAAAAATTATTTGAGTATTTTGGATCTAGCACGAATAATGTATTTAATCATCGTGAATTGGATATTTGACTAATCACGCGACACATATCTGATCATCTTGATATTTTTCTTCTTTAGACATAAACTCTATGAGGGAAGTGGTTTTTGAATGTTACATGACTTGTATTGGAGATTCACAATGTGTAATATTTTCATGGATTTTAATTTACTTACGAAAACTTTCATTGGATTGTGACAAGCTATCAATGATACCTACACATCATGTAAGTGATTATATCAATGTGTATTGATCATTTTTTGTTCATTTTGTATAGATTTTTCTTCAATGTCATGGACAAATATTTTATTCCATAACAAACAATCTCCATGTTAATTATCATGTAAAACAAGAATAATAATTTTGTAAATGACATAAAATTTTTTATACAATTTCATCATATGATATTACTCTACAATTGAACAATTTCTTTTCCTCAAGAAAAAAACGTCTCAATAATGGCTCCAATTTTTTTTAAGCATAAAAAATTTATTATATCTAGGAGAATAAAACTACATGAAAGGAAAAATTTTAGTCTTCCAGAATAATTATTGTTTGGAAAATAATTCATGCATCACATTTTAGATCATAATTCTGAGAATTAATAAATTAATTAAAATATAGAAAAAATTCTTAAATTTCGTTACCATTTTTCAATTTAACTCACAATAAATTTTCTCTCATCACTCAGAGTAAAATGTAACATGTTTTATTCCCATACCTTGAATACATGTTTCAAACCATAGGCATTCATTAATTATATCATCTCCTCTTCATAAAGACTAATAAAAAGGTAACAACGAGGTCTTCAAAAAATGGGTCAAATGCCTTTAAGGATGAGGGAATGTTGGTAAAAAGTGAAAATCTATTTCAAATGGAAGGAAATATAAAAATTATAAAACATGATAATTATTAATAGTTTAGTGAAGTGGTTCATCTATGATTAAATAGTGTATATGCATTAAATAGCCACTACTACAAAAACGGGCAAGGGAATCACCCCCTTATATCAGCGCTAAGCAAAACCGATGATAAAACGACCCTTTATCTGCGCTTGAAAAGAGATGATAAAGAATCCCTGTATCCTCACTGAAATTTTAGTGCTGATAAAGGATACCTATTTGAATGCTAAAATTCTAGCGCTAATAAAGGTAGTCTTTATCGGTGCTATTTTAGCACCAATAAAACCTTAGTCCATTTTTTATAATTTCGGTTGCACAGTGCCCTCGTTTTATCATGATGTAAAGATCTTGCGGTACTAGAACTCTGCGACTACCCTCTTCCTGCCCACTGAGTTAGCATTTCTGGACCTATGCCACCCTCTCTTCTCATTGCCGGACCTCCAACGCCTGCTGAGTTCGCATTGCCAGACCTCCGCCGCCCTCGAGCTTCGGTTTTCTGAACCTCCACCGCCCGCAACTCCCTCGAACTTCGGTTTACCAGACCTCCCTTTAAGGCATGTTTTCCAAATCATTTTTTAATATTGTTCTCCTATCCCATCACACATAACCATATATTGATTTGCCATGATATATTTAATGTATATTTGAGATTTTGATGGTTGTAGAATACATGATTCATCCTTTTCTATAAACCTACAGATGTTTTAGGTTATTTCCATTTAAAATCCCTTATGTTTCATTCCATGGATGTCTTCTTTGGGTGGGTGTTCGAGACCATTAAGGTGGTTATTGTTCATTATTGTCCGGTAATTCACAACTTCCTGCTCAGATCTCAATCCTGATGTGTTGGGTGGTCTATCTTCTAAGAGATTAGTTTTCCATCATTGTGAAAAAACCATTTTATATAATCTATTTATGGTTGGACATAGATTGGGTTTTGGTGTGTACTCAAATGACTAGGATTATGAAGTGTCTTGATGGAACATGCACTGGGAGGTGTTGGTGTCTACTTCAATGAGACTGTCGATGGGTGACACTCTATAGTAGGAATTCAAGGTTTCCATCAAGTACTTGATCAAGGAATAAATCCTTTTTAGTATTTTAATTTCTTGTTGTTGTTTGAATCATTGATGTGTATTGATTGTGTTATTTCATTTGGATTCATTGGTATGTTTTGGGTGTACCTTTCCTTAGGTTTCGGATTATTCTCTTAGTGGTTCTTCATGGTTAGTGGTTGTAGTCTCTTATTTGGGTGAAGGTATGTGTTCTTAGTATATTTCCATCTTTGGTCCCACCATTTTAGTGAAACTTTACAGGGATGGGTGACCTATGCTAGGTCTCTAGACATTATTGGGATTTTCTCTCTTCTTAGTGATGTAGACAAGTCATTTGGAGATGTATGATGTTCTTGGAGGATATACATTATGGGTTCTTGGGAATATTGGTTATCTGTTCTTTTTAATTTTTTCATAGTGGTCATCTATTTGGTGAATCTTCCTATATTTTGTGAATTTTCAACAAAATAATTATTGTGTGAAATTTATTTTTGTCTCATAATTTTCTATCCTTTGTACTAGAATATTTATTCAGATAAAAAGCAGAATGATGGAGAGAATTGTAACATCTCAGTATCTCATTCATCAAAGCAATGCTCTTTGAGTTTTTTGGGTTTCTTTTAGGGTTATAGGATGTCCCAGACTATCCTAGAAGGTGCGTATGTGAACATGTAGGTTGAAAAGCTTCATCTGGTCCACCGAATAGCCGATGAGGGTAATTGGATAGGCAATGGGATTCAAAATGGATACAAAACAAATTATATAGTCATCAGCTAGTTGTTGGGTCTGTAGTGACTATACAATGGGATAACATATGGTTATAACATTTATAATATAACCACTATCTAGCTGGTGAGGGCCACTATCTAGCCAGTGGTGTCATTGTATATGAGGAAGCATCGAGGTAGTAGGGTAATTGAACCCCTATACCCCCCATTTATTTATTTTATCTTATCTTTCATGTTTTACTCAACCCACTTAAGCCTTGGGAGCCCCTTTGGATATTTTGTCTCTTCTATCCTCATCACATGGTGGATTGAAGTTTCATTTGAAATGGTGATCATATTTTGTTATTTATTTCATTCCTTGAACATCAATCTATCTCCATCACTTGATTCTTTGTTCATGGGGGCTATGGAAGCCTTGGTATTTAATAGACATATAATTTTTATAGGGAATTATGGTTATAGTATCTCTTTTACCTTTTATTGAGATCCATTTTATTTGATTAAATGTTCTTCATTTGAGGAGACTCATTCCGATTAATTGTGTTTTGATCGAAAATATTCCAAGTCGGTGTTTCTATACTATATCTTATTTTTGGGATTCATGTGTTTCATGAATCTAAATTTTATCCATTTGTAGTTGGTTTGACGCGTTTTGATCATTTTGAAGCACAAAATAACCCAATTAATGAAAATAATATTAGGAATGGATAGTATCCTATTTTGAGTTATCCTTTTTCATTGAAATAATTAGGTTTCCTTCTACCTTTGGTGGATTTGATATTATGAATGAAAATCATGGTTTAAAATAAAGATTGGTTGATTCTTTAAATAAAATTCCAAATGGTTTGGCATGTGTTTGTTTATTGATTTTTTTTTTGGAATGATTTCAAAAACAAATTGAAATGTCTTGTTTTTAAATGGTGTATGGTATTGGTATTTTAAAAAGTTGAGGTGGATTGATTTTCCTTTTGAACAAATTACCTTCGAAACTGGCCACCATCCATTGTCTGTTGGGGGTCACTTTAATGTCATTTCCAACCCAAAGGAATGGAATGGTAGAAACCAATTCTAGAGGATGACCATCATGGTGTTTGTTCAGTTCATGGGTGGGAAAGGCCTCATTGATCTCATCTTCTCAGGTGACAGTTTCACCTGTTGAAACAACTGCAGGGGCCATCACCGCTTGTGGAGTCTATTGGATATGTTTCTAGCCAACATGAAAGCCAGTAACCTATTCTCAAATACCATGTTTTTTCATCTTGCATGATGTATTTTTATTCACTCCCACCTCTTGGTTTCCATTTTTTATTAGCATGATCATCAAGAATGGTTTCACTTCCACCATCAGTGGGTTAATATCCTAGGGTACCAGGACATGGTTTGTGAAATATGGAATTATCCCTTGTAAGAGTATTGGGCCCCCTTCTACCTCAGAGACCTTACCTTGAACCCTGATAGTTACGTGTTCACCCCTTCCTCCTCAAGAACCTTCACCACCTGGGAATACTGTCGCATATGGTCTCTTTCAGAGTACTTTGATAGATGGAATGATACCTTTGGTTTATTGGATTATTAACACCAGTTTGAGATTTATGTGTGACTATATACTTATTAAATCTGTTTATTATTTTTTTCAAACCACAACTTGAGTCGAGTAACCTGATTGATATCCATATTGCTACTTTGGTTCTGATGTGGATATGGGTTTTTATGTTTTTTTTTGACATTTCTATGTGTGGATATATGGGTGTTTAGGCATGATGATATTGAATGTAGGGTAGAGACCTAGGAGTGGTAGATGTATCATTCTTGATTATTCTTGTGTTTGGTCTGGGGTGATTTGAGGAAACTATAATGAATATAATATAATTATATTTAATGAAGATGAATAAATACTAATGGTTAGTGTAACGCCCCGACCCCAGTTACCTAGATTCGTTTCCTTATCAGATAACATTGGAATGATCACAAAGGATCATGTCTAGAAAGACCGATTAGTTTAGAAGTCTTGGAAACACTAGATATATTAATAAGTCTTACATTACATCATAAGATAAAAAAACTACAACAACATCTTGTCTTCATATCCCTGCATACTATCCTTACAGGTCATTAATAAATCACTTATTCACAATCTTGGGAAAAATAAAACATTGAAAGGGGTGAGCTCAAATGCTCAGTAAGGATAACAATATAGCAGAATCATTCATATATAAGCATAAAAACATAAGGCAATGTATAACTAGAAAATTCCTTTTAAACTTGAACTTCAGCATTATATGGAAAATATGAAATGAAATAATGAAATTTACTTATTCACATGGATATTATACTATTTGAATAATCAATTGCAATATCAATAACCAATTTCATAATGATGGAATGCATAATGCGGGACTATCATAACCACGTAGACAAGGCCTCGTGCCGAGACTACAAATAAGATTTTGTCAAGGCATCATGCCAAGACACTAGTTTGTCTCATTAGACCTACCGATGCATAGAGGAGCTATAGCGGGCTCCACCCATCACTTAATAAGTAAAATACATTCCTCATACGAAAATTTTATAAAATAAACATTCGTATTAAAACTAGCATACAAAATGTCAATACTTTTACCATAAATCTTTAATGATATAAAAATAGCACATCCACAGTCAAACATAACTCATTCAACATAATATGGAAGATTTTATTATGTCAGATTAACCTCAATTGCGAATAATGAAGGATATTGACATAGATTAAAATAATCATCAACTATTGAGAGAAATATCCCACTTTTTCTTGAAAACATTTAAAATTCACACTATTTTTCAAGAAGCCATTTAAAATAGTTTTTTTTTGAATCAAAGTGTCACATACAACTTTGAAACTTCTAAAAATAATTTTAATTGTAAAACATTAATGTCCGTATATATAAATCCTTAAAATCATTTTTAAAACATGGACATTAATGAGAAAGATTTAGAATAATAAATCCTTAAAACATTTAAAATGATATTTTAGTTAGAGTTCTTAACCAAAATAAAGACACTTGAATACAAATAATTGAGGTAATAAAAACCATATAATATCCTGAGAATAACGGGATTCATGATATACTATGTTGAAGTACATTATATACACCATATAAAAGTGATTTGGTGTATAACAATAAAGAAGTATCAATGGAATGTAAATTGAGAAGAATTCTCTTATAAAGGCCATATCCTTAGGTTAAGGAAAATGAAAGAAATAATTATGTGTGAAAAATATAAATACACTCAATATGATTGGATATTTAGTGTAAATCAATCAGATGACATTCACACATATTCTTGTAAAAACAACACCAATGAATTGTATATTAACCTCAATAAATGGAGATTGAGTTAAAATTACTCTTATCATGTTCAAATCGACGACTTGGGAATTTATCAATGGAGTGATTATGTGTATAAAAAGTAAATCCAGAGAAAGGGGAGTGAAAAATATGACATCATCAAATGAATAGTGATTCCATACATAATCTTGGAGTAAAATAATCAATGAAGTATGCCTAAATCAAAATGAGTGCAAATTGAAATTTCAGATTCCCTTATCGATTAGGTAACTTACGAAACATACACCCATGAAATAAGGATCATACAATTATGAAGTAATTACCCATAAATTAGAGTATATTACACAATTAATACAATCATGTGCAGTACACATACACCACATGCAATAAATAGGATGTGAACAATGGAATTCTCACGAAATTAAGAGTGAAATAAGAAACCCCTTACTTAGTACTTTTTCCTTGGTCAACGGTAGGTTAACCCTTTGTATAATGGTGAAATAATTATTATTTAATGATACAAGAATCATTTAAATTAATATGATATCATATATTTTCTTTTAGCATTGATTTGTTAATCATATCTTAGTATTATCGTCATTTCATGTGTTAACTTACTCGTTTTCCTTTATATTATTTGTTACGTAAGCCGTGTTTGTTATGGATAGGTTGTATATTATTTATATACAGAATTATATCAATTCCTAAAACATTTTTTTGAATCATTAAATGATAATTAGACTCAATTGGATATGATGGGGAATGAATCTCATCGTCTTCGTGGAGACGGTAGTCCGTACGTACGCACGAGCGACAATATCATTCTTTTGATATTGAAATAATATATAATTGGATGGTATGTAATATTGACAGAATCATTATCATGTTATATTTATTATTTAAATTAATTATACATCATTATTATACCTATCTAAATAATAATATATTGAATAACAATTACACCACAATGTGGAGACGGTAGGTCGTACGTACGCACGTATGGTGACATGTCATTCAAAGGATGGATAGAATAATGAATTTGTTTTGTACATATTTATAATAACATCCGATTATATATAAGATACTGGAGTTATTATTTTTCAATAGAAATAACAAAGAATGAAGAAGTTGAGGAAGAAAGGAATTTGAAAGAGGGTGGTGAAAATATTACCTCTTCTTTGGGTGCTTCCATTTGATTTGATCAAAAGCACTCCATAGGTTAAAATTATGATCAAAATAAGGCCTCTAGGTTGAAGTTAGGGAAGTTGGGAGGATATTTGGGCAGAGTTTGGCCGAGACAAATGGCTTTGAAGGTGTGACATAATGAGAACGGGTAGTTCCTTTTAATAAGAGGGGTGAGGGGCACCTTTGGAAAAGCTAGAAATATTATTTTATAATAAATTCATATTCTGTTTACAATGGATCCAAAGTGGATTATTTAATATTAAATGTGGGGATAGGTTGAAAACCACTCAACTAATATGTTTTAGACAGGTTTGAGTCACTAAATTAACCTTATCTTTTTGTTTTAACTCTTAATTAATTAGTTTAACATTTACCATGTAACTTTGTACTTTTAAATCATATAGTTAATACTTAGTATATACATCCAAGAGACCCCCAAGTGGTTAATTAATGATACACCTATCATGATATAAGTCTCTTGGCCGAACCATATATTTTTATGAATTTAATATCAATTAATAATATAATATTTGTTTTAAAAACTCTTTTATGTCAATTTTGACAGTATTCAATAATTAATTTTTTTTAGTCTCAAAAACATTATTAATTCGAACCAAATTCATTTAATCAATCAAATAATATCATATTAAGCAATAAAATTCATGGATGTCGTCAAAAATTTCAAATTATATCAATATTAATATTTATAATACCAATTATTTGATTCTTTCATTAATAAGGAAAATACTGCATCATTATTGTGTCATAAATAATATTAATTATTAAATGTCTAAAAATTATAAATAAAATACAATTATGTAGGAAATAGTTTTATCTTTCTAATGTATATTTATAGTCTAAAATCAACTTATATTACCCTATGTTAAAAAAATTCTAAAAGATATACGCTTATGTCATTTTTGTATCTATTTTAACATAATTAATATAATGTGTCATTATCAGTTACAAGTGGATCCATGGGGTCCCAAAATCGACCCAAATATTCCTGTGGTCGCACATGTATAAACTAATAAGGTTAGGACACATTTTATGGTAATTTATTTTTATTATATTTTTATTTTTTTACACTTATTTACCTGTTTTACCCTTTAACCATGGTAAATAAAATATTTACCGAAGTAATTATTCAAAATTTATAAAAATAAAAGTTTCCTATTTACACAATTTGGACATCATGATTCCATATATGGAATCCATTTTTCCAAATTCAAAACACTGAAGTGGAAAAAATTAATTTAAAATTAATTCCCGTTGATAAAACAAATAGCGTATTTTTAAGAGATAATAACTTTCAAAAGTTTGGCACTTATTTATGTCCGGTTTAATTGTGAAATTTTGTACAATGTCCAACATTGTATTAAATGGTAAAAATTTATTCAAGATATACTTTAAAACCACTCAAATTCATAATTTATCACTGTTAATTATTTTGATTAAAAAAGTTTTTTTTAATTAAAATTTAGTAATTTTCACTATTCGTCAAAGTATAAAAGTAATCCGAAAAGTAAAAAAATTTCACCCTAGGCTAATTTCAATATTCTGAATCCAAAAATGAAGCTCATTGTGGGAGATAAAATTTATAAAATTTAAAAAATTGGGTATTACTATTCATAACGACTTCTTTGATTGGTCGAGGTGTGTTAGATCTCAAAGTTGCGTACAACACACACTACTGTTTTAATCAAAGAGAAGTGTACCGTGGAAGATTGGAGTGTAACATTCTCCCCTCATTTAAAAAATTGTGTCCTCGCAGTTTTTAAAATTGGGCGTTGGAGTATAATGGAATGTCCATCCTCAGAAGAAGATTCAATTAAACTATCACTTTAAAAGAAAGAAAGAGAAGTACAAAGGTCACCTGAGATAACCAATACTAGGATTACATATAGAAAAACATGGATTTGGATGATAAAATAAGTGTCAAGTTCTGATTGAGAGGGATAGAAAACATAATCAGGAAAAAAAATTCAACAAGAAAACCACAAACTTGTGATGGGACAAACGGTCATTAGTTTCCCAGTATGAAAAGAAAATGAACAACATTTTTTTTGTTTTAAGTTAAATTACATAATGGTGAGGAATTAATTTTAGAGATTGACTATGAAAATAAAGAGATATACTTACTTTTTATGTAGAGTTTCATTCTTAAATAAATTTCCACCACTAACAAATTTTTTTAAATGATGAGTATTCAAGAAGACTTGGTCACATTGGAAGAGCTAAAATAAACATCTATAGAATCACATGATCCACGAAGGATAAACTATATATTTATATTGTCTATAGAAATTAATCAAAACCAAAATGGTTAGTACAAGATCTGATGATCCCCCAAAAGGATATTCCTTTAGAGAAATAAACACTAATCTTAATTTCTAAAATCAATACCCCAAAGATAAATAAATACCATTCAATAAACAATTGTCCTCAAAATTTTTCAATATAATCAAAACTAATATTGAAACATAAAACATAGAATATTTTTTTATGTAGTCTTCCATGTTAAATTATATCTCCAAATGACATCAACTACTCTTAAAGTCACATACATAAAAGTAATTAACCTAATCACAAATTCTCTATTACAGGTTAATGATTTCTATAAATAACCCAAATCACTATAAATCCAAAATAAAAACATAGATAAAAATCCACCATTACTCTTCAAATGAAACCCCATAGTATTCTATTTTCCTTGGGCATATAATGTTCCCAAAAAAGCGAACATCTTCCCAAATAACATTTATAACTTAATCACCAAATCATTTTCCTATACTAAGGGAATTCATTTGATAAGACATAAGATCCCAAATCAAATTATTATTGATCTATAAAATCATTTAACTAAAAATAATAGTCACACTATCCAGGTACATCACGTATTCCAGTGGTAGGTGATAAATCCCAATCACACTTTGGTTGTGGGTTCGATTCCCATAGGTATGTTCGACGCATCGTGTTGTCACACAGTCTGTGTATTGTCCTTTCTCAAAAACTATATTTTATAATATTAAAAAAATGAGATAATTTGCTCAAAATAACCATAACATAATTTAACCACAAATTTTATCTCATACCTTGAATTTTCATCCCAAAAAATAATAACTTTTAATTTCGTCAAAGCCAATGATAATATAAGAACAAATGGTTATTTATAACTATATCTGCATGAGAAAATATAATTCTTCCTCAAATATTATTTTCACGTGATAAATTGTAGGGTTACGCATACAAGAGAAAATTCTTCCGAAGTAATCCCATCAATATGGAGCACTAAAACTTTTAAACACTTCACTATCCATTTATTTCCACATAGGTTCTTCATCATATGTTCCTCGGGTTCCCACATTTCCTCTTCCATCTTATAATTTATCAATAGAAATTTTACCAGATGAGTCATCCGGTTTCTCAACACTTGATCTTTGGTATGAAGAATTATGATAGGCTCTTCACAATAAGATAGATTGGGTTCCAGTTCTAATTCTTCATAGGTTAGTACATGTGTTGGGTCAGGAATGTATTTTGTCACTAGTGATATGTGGAACACTTCATGAACTCTAGAGAGACTAGGCGGAATTGCTTTTTGGTATAATTTGTTCATGTGTCACAATGATACCTAAGGAATTTTTCAAAATCATCTACTACCTTTACCCAAATACTCCTCATCCATCTGAGATTATATCGATGGAATCATCGATGCATCATAAAAAATAGGTATTTCTTATATATAATTTTGAGACATCATCTTTAACATGTTTATTCAGAAAAATTCTTACTGATTTATATTCATATATTTCAAAATAAGGCTCTGGTAAATCAGTTTCCGTATGTCCCAAAAGACATAAATATATAATATGATACATATAGTCTGCTCGAAGGTCTCCCTCTTCTGCAGAATATTGAGAATTATTTAATGCATTGTAATTTTGAGATAATGTGATAAATTAGAAAAGACCCTAATGGTACTTCCCACGCTTAGCGTGGTAAGAAAGCTGAGAGCACAATATTATCCCATAGTCGGTACTTGATCCTTGAAAGAATCATACAATCCTAGAGGTATTGGATGTCTCATAAAGTTGTTTTCTTGTATCTTGGACATTATAAAAAGTTTCAACATCATCTACGCATGAATTCTGATTAATAATTGTAAGTAGTTCTTCATGAAGAGAGAGAATATTTGTTCGTGATCTTGCTCCCTCCATATTTTAACTAACAAAACGAAAATAAAATTAGGGTTTTTAAAACCTATGTAATAAGATTGTAAAAAAATTATACATAATAGAATAATCTTGTAATTGAAAAATATATCCTAACTTCAGCTACCCTGTGTTAAAATCAAGGTTATCTACTATCTATTTCCTGACATATATTCTTAGGGCAATTTGTTTTATTCCCTTTAAAATTGTTCATACTAATCTTGTGAATTTACCAAAGAACATCCCCTAGGAGTGTCGCAACCAAGAGTGCAGCAAGGCCCATTATCGTGCACCAGTTCCCATATGAGTCTAGCTCATAGCGGTGTTTTCGGGTTTTACCCCTAGGTACATCAATGCCAGAGCCGCACCTACCTGCTCGTATCCAGACATGGATGTAATTCTTAGAAAACTCAAAAATCTATACAATACCAAAATTATAAGAAGTTATTCTATACAAATCCTCAATGCCTATCTTAGGGCTATGTGTTCTAATTAGAGTTTATCTAAATATAGTTTACAAGGTTTGTACTAAACCTCCCTCTGATACCAACTGTAACGCCCCAACCCCAGTTACCTAGAGTCGGTGCCTGATTACATAACATTGGAAGGATCACAAAGGATCAAGTCTCGAAAGACCGATTAGTTTAGTAGTCTTGGAAACACTAGATATATTCATAAGTCTTACATTACATCATATGGTAAAAAAACTATAAGAACATCTTGTCTTCATATCCCCTCATATTATCCCTGTAGGTCATTCATAAATTACATTTTCACAATCTTGGGAAAAATAAAATATTGAAAGGGGTGAGCTCAGATGCTCAGTAAATATAAAAATATAGCTGAAGATTTCATAGATAAGCATAAACACTTAAGTCAATGTATATCTAAAACAAAATCCTTTTAAAATTGAATTTCATCATAATATGGAAAAGATAAATGAAATAATGCCAATTACTTATTCACATGGATATTATACTAGTTGAATAATCATTTGCAATATCAATAACCACATTTATAATGATGGAATGCATAATTCCAGACTCTCATAACCACGTACCCAAAACCTCGTGCCAAGACTACAAATAATATTTTGTCAAGGCCTCCTGCCAAGACACTAGTTTGTCTCATGAGACCTACCGATGCATCGAGGAGCTATTGCGGGCTCCTCCCGTCACATACTAAGTCCAATGCATTCCTCATATGAAATGTTTATAACATAAACATTTGTATTAAACTAGCATACGAAATTTCAATAATTTAACCACAAACCATGAATGGTATAAAAATGGAACATATATAGTCAAACATAACTCATTCAACACAATATGGAAGATCTTATTATGTCAAATTAACCTAAATTGAGAATAATGAAGGATATTGACATAGATTAAAATAATCATCAACTATTGAGAGAAATATCCCCTTTTTTCTTGAAAACATTTAAAATTCACACTATTTGTCAAGAATCCATTTAAAAAATATTTTTATGAATCAACGTTTCCCATACCACAATGAAACATTTAAAAGGAATTTTAATTTTAGAACATTACTGTCCATATATATAAATCATTAAAAACATTTTTAAAACATGGACATTAATGAGAAATATTTAGAATATTAATTCATTACAAAATTTAAAATATTATCTTAGTTAGAGTTACATACCAAAATAATGAAACCTGAATACTAATAATTTAGGTAACTAAAACATTATAATATCATGAGAATAAAGGGATTAATGATATACTATGTGAAAGTACATTATATACACCATATAAATGTTATTTGGTGTATAACAACAAAGAAGTCTCAATGGAATGTAAATTGTGATGAATTATCTTATAAAAACCACATCATTAGGTTAAGGATAAATCAACGACATAATTATGTGTGAAAAATATAAATACACTCAATATGATTGGATATTTAGTGTAAATCAATCAGATGACATTTACACATATTCTTGTAAAAACAACACCAATGAATTGGATATTTAACTCAACAAATGGAGATTGAGTTAAAATTACTTCTATCAAGTTAAAATCGATGACTTGGGAATTTATCAATGGAGTTTTTTTGTGTATAAAAATTATATACACAGAAAGGGGACTGGAAATTATGACATAATCAAAAAAATAGTGATTCCACACATAATCCTGGAGTAAAATAATCAATGAAGTATGCCTAAAGCCGAATGAGGGCAAATTGAAATTTCAAATTCCCTTATCAATTAGGTAACTTACGAAACATATACCCATGAAAGAAGGATCATACAATTATGTGGTAAATACCCATAAATTAGAGTATATTACATAGTGAATATAATCATGGGAAGTACACATACACCACATGCAATAAATAAGTGGTGAACAATGGAATTCTCGTGAAATTAAGAGTGAGATAAGAAACCCCTTACTTTGTACATTTTACATGGTCGATGGTAGGTTAAACCCCTGTATAATGGTGAAATAATTGTTATTTAATTATACAATAATCATTTACATTAATATGGTATCATATATGATCTTTTAACATTGATTTGTTAATAATATCTTAGTATTATTGTCATTTTGAGTGTTAACTTACTCATTTTCCTTTATATTATTTGTTAAGTAAGACATGTTTATTATATGTAGATTGTATATTATTCATATACATGATGATATAAATTCCTTAATCATTATTTTTAATCATTAAATGATAATTAGACTCAAATGGATATGATGGGGAATGAATCTCATCGTGTTCGTCGAGATGGTAGTCCGTACGTACGCACGAGTTACAATATCATTCTTTTGATATTAAAATAATATATAATTGGATGATATTTCATATAGAAAAAATAATTATCATGTTATATTAATTTTATACATGAATTATACATCATTATTATAACCATCTAAATAATAATATTTTGAATAACAATTACACCACAATGCGGAGACGGTAGGCTGTACGTACGCACGTATGGTGACATGTCATTAAAGGGATGGAAAGAATAATGAATTTGCTTGGATATATTTATAATAACATAAAATAATATAGAATATACTGGAGTTACTATTTTAGAATATAAATAACAACGAAAGAAGATGTTGAAGAAGAAAAGAACTTGAAAGAGGTGGTGAAAACATTACCTCTTCTTCGGGTTCTTCCTTTAGATTTGATCAAAAGGGCTCCTTAAGTTGGATTTATGATCAAACTAAGGCGTCTAGGATGAAGTGATGGATGTTGGGAGGATATTTGGGTAGAGTTTGGCCGATCAAAATGGCTTTTAAGGTGTTAATTAATGAGAAGGGGGAGTGAATTTTTATAAGTGGGGTGAGGGGAACCTTTGGAAAACTAGAAATAATATTTTATAATAAATTCATATCAGTTTCTAATGGAACCAAAGTGGATTATTTAAATTTTAATGTTGGGATAGGTCGAAAACCACTCAACCAATCAGTTTTAGATAGGTTTTGGTCACTAAATTAACCTTATCGTTTAGTTTTAACTCTTAGTTAATTAATTCCACATTTACCATGTCACTTACTATTTTTATATTATATAGTTAATAAACGTACTATATACATACAAGAGACCTCCAAGTGGTCCATTAATGATACAACTATCATTATATATGTCTCTTTGACGAACCATATATTTTTAAATATTTAATATCAATTAATAGTATAATATTTGTTTTAAAAACTCTTTTATGTCAATTTTAACACTATTCAATAATTGATTTTTTTAAAGTCCTAATGACATTATTAATTCTAAAAAAATTCATTTAAGTAATACCATAATGTCATATTAATCAATAAAATTCATGTATGTCATCAAAAAATTCAAAATATATCAATTTTAACATATATAATACAAATTATTTTATTCTTTCATTAATAAGGAAAATACTGCATCATTATTGTGTCACAAATAATATTAATTATTAAATGTCAAAAAATTATAAATAAAATACCATTATGTAGTAAATAGTTATATCCTTATAATTAATATTTATAGTCGAATATCAAACATATATAACTTAATGTAAATTTTTTTTTTCTAAAAGATATATGCTTATGTCATTTTTGTATTTATTTTAACTTACTTAATATAAATTGCCATTATCACATACAAGTGGATACATGAGGTCCCAAAATCGACCCAAAGATCCCCATGGTCGGACATGTATCAAAAAATAAGGTTAGGACACATTTTAGAGATTTATTATTATTATAATATAATTTTGTTTACCCTTATTTACTGAATTTACCCTTTAACCATGGTAAATAAAATATTTACAGATGTAATTATTCAAAATGTCTAAAAATAAAAGTTACCTATTTTCACAATTTGGAAATCCTAATTCAAAATATGGAATACATTTTTCCAAATTCAAAACACAGAAGTGGCAGAAATTAATTTAAAATTAATTCTCTCTGATAAAACAAAATGCATGTTTTTAAGAGATAATAACTATCAAACAATTGGCACTTGTTTATGTCCAGATTAATTTTAAAATTATGTCCAATTACCAAAATTGTATTAAATGGTAAAAATATATTCTAGATATACTCTAAATCCACTCAAATTTAGAATTTTTCACGGTTATTTATTTTTATAAGAAAAGTTGTTTTTAATTAAAATTTACTGATTTTCACTATTCCTCAAAATATAAAAGTTATCTGAAAAGTTCAAAAATTTCACCCTAGGATTATTTCGATATTCCGAATCCAAAAATGAAGTCCATTTTGAGAAATAAAATTTATAAAATTTCAAAAATTGGGTATTAATATTCATAATGGCTACTTTGATTGGTCGAGGTGTGTTAGAACTCAATGTTGCGTACAACACGCGCTACTGTTTTAATCAAAGAGAAGTGTATTGTGGAAGATTGGGGTGTTACATTAAGGCTCTATTAATCTATATTTTTATAAGGAAGTGGTTGTCTTCTACTATATTTGGAAGTCCTTTTTTTGTACTTGAACAAAAATACTAATATTTGAGATTCAAATATGATGAAGATGAATAATGATTGGATGGATGTTAATCATTTGACAATAGAGTACGAGAACTGAGTTAAAGAGTTCATCATGTTTGCAAAGGATCATGGAACATATCCTTCTCAAATCCATTGTCCGTGTTTACGTTGTTGTTATTCTAGACTTCTTACCCCAGAGGATTTGGAGGAACATTGGATATGTCATGGAATAGATCAGAGTTATAAATGTTGGAATAAACATGGAGAAAAAGAGAATGTAGCTACTAGTTGGGATAAAACTTCATTTTATAGATCATCAGATATGAATACAAATATGGATAAGGAAGAAGACCATACCGAGGATGTTATTAAAGATGTCAATGATGATGAAGATCATATTGAGGAAATGACAATGAAAATTTAATATGAACTCTGTGATTTCCCAAAATTGTTTGAGAAGTTAAAGAGTTATTCAAAGATGCCATTATATGATTCTTGCACTAAGAATACAACATTGTCAGCTATACTGATGTTGTATAAATTGAAAGCAGGAAACAGATGGAGTGATTTCAGTTTTACGGAACTACTTCCTCTCTTGAATGACATTAATCAGGAAGATAATGAGCTACCAAGCCATACATATGAAGCTAGATGAATGGTATGCTTGATGGGTATGATTTCTGAAAGAATACATGCCTACCTGAAAGACTATATATTGTTTCCCAAGGAGAAAAAATCACTTACAGAATACCCAATGTGTGGTGATTCTTGATACAAGAAAGATAAATCCAATACTATGAATGTTGTACGGTACTTTCCAATCATTCTAATGTTTAGGTGTCTATATGGAAGTGATGAAACTGCAGGACAATTGTGGTGGCATGTAAATAAAATAAATAAAGATGGGAAATTAAGTCATCCAACCGTCTCTCCTAAATGGATGAAAATTGATCATGAGTATCCCGAATTTGGAAAAGAGTCGAGAAACCTTCATCTTGTGTTATCTATAGATGGATTGAATCATTTTGGTTTTCAAACCAGCACTCATAGTACATGGCCAGTTATGTTGGTAAATTATAACTTACAACCCTGGTTTTTCATGGAGTATAAATTCATCATGTTATCTATTCTTATATTAGGACCAAAACAACTAGGTAACGATATTGATATTTATTTGGCTCCTTTGATCGAGGATTTGAAGTTATTTGGGATTCAGGTTTAATGTTATATGATTCTTATAAAAGTGAATAATTCATGTTGAGAGTGATGTTGTATGGGAAAATAAATGATTTCCTTGCTTGTAGAAATTTTTCAGGCTATTGCATTAAAGCATGTCAAGGGTATCCTATGCGCGAAGAATATACAGAGTCAATTAGGTTGAAACATTCATTGATATATGTGTTTCTATGACATCATAGATTTCTACCGCGTCAGCATAAGTACTGATCTTGGACGACATCATTCAATGAATGTTCAGAACAACGCGCAACACCGTCTCAACTAACAGGTGATCAGCTATTTGATAAGGTAAAATATATGAACACTGTTTTTGGTAAACCATTTTTGAGAAACCATACAAAAATCGGTTTGAAAAATGGGATCAGTTTTTTTAGTTACCACACTGGAATTTTTTGTACGTCAGACATTTTATTGATGTGATGCATGTGGAAAAAAATATATGTGGCAGTGTTATCGGAACATTGCTAAATGCACCTTACAAACATAAGATGGATTTAAGGCAGGGATGGACATGTTTGACATGGGAATATGAGAATAGTTGGCTCCCATGAAGGGTGAAAATCGAATGTTTCTTCCTCCAGCTGCTTATACTCTTTCTAGGGAGGAGTGATATCAGTTTTGAAACTTCTTCAATAATGTAATGGTGCCATAGGGGTACTCATCAAATATCAAGAACATTTTGTCAATGAACTATTTTAAGTTCAATGGTTTGGAATCACGTGATTTCCATGTTTTGATGCAAGATCTAATTCCTATAGATTTACGTTGCATTTTTTCCAAGAATGTTCATCATATGTCAACCGAACATTGTTTCTTTATCAAAGATATATGTAGCAATGATTTAGACCTGATGACATTGCCCGCAATGGAAAAATAAATTATCATCATATTATGTGAAGTAGAAATGTTCTTCCCCCCATGATTCTTTGATATGATGGTTCATTTGATGATTCACTTGGTGAGAGAGAATCGACCATGTGGTCATGTGCACTATAGATGGATGTATCATGTTAAACGGTATATGAAGATTTTGAAAGGGTATGTCAAAAATCAAATTCGTCCAAAGGGTTGTATAGTGGAGTGATATATTTTTGAGGAAGCCATTGAATTTTTTACTAAATAACTATCTGATGTGGAAAGCATTGGCCTCCCGAAATTTTGTCACATTGGATGCATTGAGGGTGAGGGAATTTCTAAATGAGATGTTATGAAATTCATTATTACAGATTGGGAGCAAGACCATATTTATGTTTTGCATAATAGTTGGGAGGTTTCTCCATATATTGAAACTCACAATGAAATTCTTTGGTAGTTGAATCCATCAGCGGCCGAAAAATGGATATCAGATATACATAATCACAATTTTATAGGATGCTTTCAGGAACATGTTTTTAAGCAGTTGGATGAAAATCCAAATTCAATGTCAGAACGACTTCGATGGATTGCTATTGGACCAAGTGTGTATGTATTATCTTACAATGGTTATGTAATTAATGGTTATACATTATATACATATGAACATGATGAAGATAGTACCATGAAATTTAGTGGAGTTACTCTAATGGCGAAAGCGATTCATGTTTCTGGTAGTACGGATAGAAATCCAATTTATGCCAATAGTCATACATTGGCATTATCAAACTAATATGGGAGTTGGATTATACACATTCCAATTACCTATTTTTCAATGAAAATGGGTTGATAACACTAGTGGTGTTAAAATAGATGAATGGGGGTTTGTGAAAGTTTATTTTTGTAAAGAATGGTAAAAAGATGAACAATTGATATTGGCATCACAAGAGGTACAAGTTTTTTATGTTCCAGATCCTGCAAACCGAAAGTGGTCGATTGTTCTGTTATCATCCAAAACTACTGAAGGTTCCGATGAAAATTTAGTTTAGGAAGATCTTTTTAGTGGTACGTCACAATCATTTCGGAGTGGTCCCAATGCAGATGATGTTTTGGATGTTAGAGAAGACCACAATGATGTGATTTGGATAATCAATAGAGGTGTCAAATCCATTTATCCTTTGAAAAACAAGAAAGACAGTTCAATAAATAGGTTATATTTTGTTTGTAATATAGATATTGTTATATCATGTTATTATATTATCATTACTGAATTTATGTAATCTAAATTAACTGTTCAACCACTTTTGTAGATAATGACTTCTGCACATTCTGGTGTTCCTAACCTTGAGTTTGAACAAGTCTCTCAAGTTGCTGCTGATGCTGCTGCTGGTGCTCCTACTGCTCCTGTAGCTCCTACTGCTCCTACTGCTGCTCCTACAGCGGCTCCAGTTTCTCTTGCTGCTCATCCTGCTACGGCTCCTGCTGCTTCTGCTCCTCCTTCTGCTGCTGCTGTGGCTTCCATAGCTCCTGCTAATGTGACTCCTACTGCTCATAGTGTTGAGGTCCAACAACCATCAGAAAATTCCATTGATACCATTTCATATGAACATATAAATCATTTTGATATCGATGAAATGGTCAGGAATGAAGGACCGCTGTCGCAAAAAACACAGGTGTGTCGTAGTTTGATGGTGTTAGCCAAAATTCTTAAGGTGAAAAACAAAGGCATCAAATTTGAAGTTGGATTGAATGCACGAGGCCAACATCTGAATCCAAACAAGGCTATTTTTAGCAGCTACATTGGAGTTGTCACTCAGAAACGCATGTCGATTGATATAGATTCATGGCACTATGTTGTGTCCGGGCTGAAGGCTGTGATCTGGGAAGTAATTATGGTAACATTATGAATTTATTTCATTAATTTACTAGCAAATAAAATAATGAAACAATGTCTTACTTTTCTCAATCTCTTGCAGAGTACATTTATAGTAGATGATTCACACAAGGATTATGTACTAAGGCTTGTAGGAAGGATTCATCAATGTTTTCTCACTATTTTAACAAGATGTCGCCTAAAAGATTCAAATGGTAAAATAAACCCGCACCCACCCATTGTCTACGCTCACCTGATATCCCAATAAGCATGGGATGCATTTATTGGCCGTCATGGGGATGAGAAGATTCAAGTACATTATGTGTGATAATACGTTGTTTGAGGATACCTGTATTCATCACTTTTATTGTCAATATTTCATTTATGAAACATAAACTATGTAATGAAAATAAGGAATGTGCATCAATACCAACATACCCCTATCGTAAAGCAAGTATGGGGTATGCTTTATTAGAAAAGAATATGGTATGTATTTTAAATTTACAGTAATATTGATAGGTTCCAATAAACAACATCCTAATTATCTTTCTATGTTTCTATGTAGATTGACGAGTCTAAATGAAAATGCACTTCCATCCCACGCCATGTGCTATGGAAGGTGGAACGTGTGAAAAAAGAAGGGAAGTTAGTAGATTAGAACACATAGAATGCGCTTGAAATATGTGTATGTATGACACAAAGATAAAAAGATTTGTTTTAAATTGCTATTATATAAATATAATTAGTTATTTTCCTATATCCGAAAGTTACAGGAATCAGCTACTCCCGTAGTGGATACATACCTATTATCGATAGCTTTGAAGTAGCCAGAAAAACACGATCGTGTAAGAGGTGTAGGGTTTGGGGTGACACGCCGAGTATATTTTGAGAAGAAGATAAACGGATGATACTGATGAAAATTTTTAACAAATGAGTGAAAAAATAGCAACCCTTGATGAATGATTACACTGTAAGGGAGAGTTACTAGCCACTTTTATGGGTGAGAAGCAAAGGGAAGACACAACTTAGGAACAACCAGTGTGTGAAAATACCGCCCCACCCCCACCAGCTTTGAGGTGAGCCATTCGCCTCAAAGAACTGTCTTATCCATTGTAATCAATATTCTAATAATTTTTTCCATGATTTGTGAATCAGACAAACACTGATAATTTTTCTGTACTGATCATCTACAGGGCGATAATGATTGTGATTTATATCTGTCAACACCCACCTATCACCTTGTAGTAAGGGATATAGTGTTAAATTTCCCTGATGCGACACTGCATAATAGACCACTTCCAAATGATCATCTGAATGTGATGATTGCTATAGCTCATGAGCCAAATGAAGAGATACCTATTCCACTTGATGATGATAATATTCATACAGTCGAAAAGGATATTGGGACATTCATTTCATGGCTGTCAAAACTTTTAAGAGTACATGCATACAAAAATGTATTTATTTCTTTTTTTTCAAGATAAAACCTTAACAATTAATAAAAAAAATGTCTGAACCAATGATTGTTGTTAAAGTCGGAGAAAGGGAAGGGGGTGACAAACATCGGCTCAAAACCGTCTAATGGATCGACCAACCGATCCCAAGGAGCTACTGAAAGCACAATAACACCACCTTTTCTTTATCAAAATTTACTAGCATTGAAGACTCATATAGATACAAAGATAAAAGATGGTACTAGTCATATAGTGGTTTTTGAAGATAATATATACGAAGAGGAATGTCAAGATTTCGTAGCTGCTGAAAATGTAAATGAGATCCTTCAAAACAGTTGTCTAAGGCATCACAGTTGTAAATGTATATATGAGGTATGTATCCATGAATTGATTTTATAAAAGCTGATCTAATGTTCAAATTATGACTAAATGCATTTTATATTGTTGACAGACGCATTTATGAAAAAAAGATGAAGAAATTTTCTCATGAGCCAAGATTTGGACTTGTTCGTCCCCATATCACATCAACACACCTAACAAAAATAGATCCATCAAAAAGGGAAGACATAATGACTGGCTTGCTGAAAAAATTTGAATGAAATATTACAGATGACAGACTTTTCCTAATACCAACCATGCAAGGGTAATACTCTGCGATTAAATCATATCAATTATATTTTCACATATTTTATTACTTATTCCTTTTTATGTTTTTAGGAAACATTGGTTGCTAATTGAGGTGAACATGGATATTCCAAAGATTTATTTTCTAGATTCAAAGCAAGGATATCCATCAAACCGACCACACATGATGGAATTTTTGAATTTGCAAGACATTATATCTTACATATTAGGTCTAAACATCAAGTAATATAATATATATTATATTTTACTGAGGATTCTGTTATGACAGGGTGGTGTATCATTATCTTCTATAGAAGGAATGGGGATAGGGGCTAAGCATAAGGAGGCAATCAAGTACTACATCTGGACAAATACTAGAGTATATATAATAAAATTTCACGATCCAAACACATCTCAACACTAGCAATTTATTCTCATAATGATCAATTTTTTTTTGAAGTGTCCAAAAGAAAAAAATGATAATGATTATAGTTATTATTTCTGTAAATATATGAAAGATATCATTTTTCATCAAAAAACTAGAATCCCTTAAGAGGTATTTTCAAAAACAATTACTAGTTCATTTAAGTTATGTAATAATTCATTATTTTTATATTTTGCAGTACTACTCTGACTTACAAAAGTACTCATAATCCCAAGATGATATAGATCTCTTCATAAACGAGTGGGATGTATACCTGATGGCAGATTGTACACAAATATAATGAAGATCTGACTTGGGGACATGTACAATTGGTGGTCATTTTTTAGAGGGGTTAAGGGGATAAAAAGATAAAACATTATTTAATGTAAATGTTCATAGGAAAATTGTAATTGTTATTAAATAAAACATCTTTTCTTCAATGACACATTTTCACATTTTAATAGATGATATGCCCCAACAACATGCAAGAATGTTGAACCACTCAAAGGGTCTCAAATTTGATTAAAATTGACATGATTTTAAGTGAAAACAACAACTGACCTATGAAAATATGAACAAACACATTTGGATTGCCTTGACCTTTTATGAGAACGATACAAGGGTCCTTGGTGATGTTTACGAGTCATCCCGCCTCAATATGAGGCACGGTGTGGCTGCTAGCACACAAAGGGTCTCTCTTTTGTTTAAAATGAACAAAAATTTAATTGAAAACAACAACTATCCTATGAAAATCTGACCAAATGCATTCAGATTATCTTGATACTTTAGGATAACAATACAAGGGTCTATTTTGACATGTATGAGTCAACCCCACCTCAATCCGAGGCACGACGTGGCCACTAGCACTCAAAGGGTCTCTCTTTTGTTAAAAATGGACACGATTTTAAGTGAAAACAACAAACGACCTACGGAAATCCAACCAAACGCCTTTGGATTGTGTTTATACTTTAGTATAACGTTCCAATAGTCCTTTTTGTTGTGTACGAGTCATCCCCGCCTCAATCCAAGGCACTGTGTGGCCACAAGCACTAAAAGGGTCTCTATTTTGTTTAAAATGGACATGATTTTAATTGAAAACAACAACTGTCCTACGGAAATCTGAAAAAACACTTTCATATTGACTTGATCCTTTAGAAGAATGATCCACTACTTCTTTGTGATGTCTACGAGTTATCCCCGTGTCAATCTGAGGCACGGTATGTCCGGTACCACTCAAAGGGACTCTATTTTGTTTAAAATGGGCACGATTTTAAGTGAAAACAACAACTGACATACGAAAATCCAACCAAACACATTCATAATTTTATTATCCTTTAATATAAAGATCCATAGGTCCTTTTTGACATGTAAGAGTCAACCCCGACGAGGCTCGGTGTGGCCGCTAGCACTCAAAGGGTCTCTCTTTTGTTTTAATTGGAGACCATTTTAATTGAAAACAACAACTGATCAATGAAAATCCAACCAAACACCTTCAGATTACTTTGATCTTTTATAAAAACGATCCAAGGGTCCTTTGTGACGTCTACTAGTCAATCCCACCTCAATTCGAGGAATGATGTGGTCGGCACCCCTCAAAGGGTCGCTATTTTGTTTTAAATGGACAGGATTTTAAGTGAAAACAGCAACTAACATACGAAAATTCCATAAAACACATTCGGATCGCATTGATACTTTAGGAGAACAATCCACGATTTCTTTTTTATGTGTATGAGTCATTCCCACCTCAATCCCAGGCATGGTGTGGCCTCTAGCACTGAAAGGCTATCTCTTTTGTTTATAATGGACACATTTTTAATTGAAAACAAAAACTGACCTTTGAAGATCTGACTAAACACATTCGGATTTCCATGATCTTTTATGAGAACAATCCAAGGGTCTTTGGTGATGTGTACTAGTAAACCCCTCAATAAAAGGAACGGTGTGGCCTCTATCACTCAAAGGGTCTCTCTTTTGTTTAAAATGGACAGGATTTTAAGTGAAAACAACAACTGACCTACGAAAATATGACCAAACGCATTTGGATTGTGTTGATCCTTTTGGAGAACGATCCACTGGTCATTAGTGACGTGTATGAGTCATCCTCGCCTCAATTCAAGGCACGGTGTGGCCACTAGCACTCAAAGGGTCTCTCTTTTGTTTAAAATGGACACTATTTTAATTGAAAACAACAACTGCCCTACAGAAATATAACCAAATGCATTTGGATTGACTTGATCATTTAGGAGAATGATCCACAAGTCCTTTTCGACATATAAGTGTAATCCTCACCTCAATCCGAGGAACGGTGTGGCTGGTACCACTCAAAAGGTCTCTCTTTTGTTTAAAATGGACACGGTTTAAATTGAAAACAACAACTGACCTATGGAAATATGGCCAAACACATTCTGATTGTGTTGATCCTTTAGGAGAATGATCCGGGGGTTCTTTGTGACATGTTATGTCATCCCTGCCTCAATCAGAGGCATGGTGTGGCCGCTAGAATTCAAAGGTTTACTCTTTTGTTTAAAATGGACACAATTTTAATTGAAAACAACAACTGACCTAGGAAAATCTGAACAAATGAATTAGTACTAACATTATCATTTATGATAACGATTCAATGGTCCCTAGTGACGTGTAAGAGTCAACCACGTCTCATTCTGAGGCACGGTGTGGCCGGTACAACTCAAAGGTACTCTATTTTTTTTAAAATGGACAAGATTTTAAGTGAAAAAAACAACTGACGTACGAAAATCTAACCAAACACATTTGGATTGTCTTGATCCTTTAGGATAAGTATCCACATGACCTTTTTGATGTCTACGAGTCAACCCCGCCTCAATCAGAGGCACGGTATGTCCGCTAGCACTCAAAGGGTCCCTCTTTTGTTTAAAATGGACACCATTTTAATTGAAAACAATAACTAACCTATTAAAATCCAAAAAAATGCATTCAGATTGTCTTGATCCTTTAGAAGAATGATCCAAGGGTCCTTTTTGACTTGTACGATTCA
Organism: Viscum album; assembly: GCA_963277665.1. Classification (NCBI taxonomy): domain Eukaryota; kingdom Viridiplantae; phylum Streptophyta; class Magnoliopsida; order Santalales; family Viscaceae; genus Viscum; species Viscum album. The sequence continues at coordinate 27,585,594 of OY728137.1, read as the reverse complement.
ACTGCACCTTAATCTAAGGAACGGTGTGGCCTCTAGCACTCAAAGGGTCTCTCTTTTGTTTAAAATGGACATAATTTTATGTGAAAACAACAACCGACCTATGGAAATCCATCCAAATGCATTAATATTGTTTTGATCCTTTCGAAAATATATCCAGTGGTCCTTTTTTGACATATACGTGTCATCCCCGCCTCAATCCAATGCACGGGGTGGATTCTATCACTCAGAGGGTCTCTTTTTTGTTTAAAATGGACAGAATTTTAATTGAAAACAACAACTGTCCTACAAAAATCTGACCAAACACATTCAGATTGCCTTTATCCTTTAGGAGAATGATCCACGGGTCCTTTTTTATGTCTACGAGTCATCCCTGCCTCAATCCGAGGCACGGTGTGGATGGTACCACTCAAAGGGTCGCTCTTTTGTTTAAAATGGACACAATTTTAATTGAAAACAACAACTGACCTACGTAAATCTGACCAAACGCATTCAGATTATGTTGATCCTTTAGAAGAACGATCCAATGGTCCTTTGTGATATGTAAAAGTCAACCCTGCCTCAATCTACGGCATGGTGTGGCCACTAGCACTCAAGGTGTATCTTTTTTGTTTAAAATGGACACAGTTTTAATTAAAAAAAAATTGACCTATGAAAATCCTACAAAATGCATTCGAAATGCCTTAATATTTTATAATAACGATACAAGGGTCCTTGGTGACATGTATGGGTCATCCCCGCCTCATTCTGAGGCACGGTGTGGCCGCTAGCACTCAAAGGGTCTCTCTTTTGTTTAAAATGGACACGATTTTAATTGAAAAAAAAACTGTCCTATGAAAATCCGACAAAACATGTTCGGATTGCCTTGATATTTTATGAGAATGATCCAAGGGTCCTTGGTGATGTGTATGAGTTATCCCCGCCTCAATCCAATGCATGGTGTGGCTGGTACCACTCAAAGGGTCACTATTTTTTTATAAAAGGACATGATTTTAAGTGAAATCAACAACTAATGTACGAAAATCCAACCAAACACATTCATATTGCCTTGAAAATTTAGGAGAAATATCCACATATCCTTTATGATGTGTACGGGTCAACCTCGCCTCAATCTGAGGCATGGTGTGGCCTCTAGCACTCAAAGGGTCTCTCTTTTGTATAATATGGACACAATTTTAATTGAAAACAACAACTGACATATGAAAATCCAACCAAACGCATTCGTATTTCCTTGATCTTTTATGATAACTATCCAAGGGTCCTTAGTGATGTGTACGAGTCAACCCTGCCTCAATCCGAGGCACGGTGTGGCTGGTACCACTCAAAGGGTCTATATTTTGTTTAAAATGGACACGCTTTTAAGTGAAACAACCACTGACGTACGAAAATCCGAACAACGCATTTCTATTGTATTGATCCGTTAGGGGAATGATACACAAGTATTCTTTGTTGTGAATGAGTCAACCCTGACTCAATCTGATGCACTGTGTGGCCGCTAGATCACAAATGGTCTCTCTTTTGTTTAAAATGTACACCATTTTAATTGAAAACAACAACTGACACATGAAAATCCGACCAAATGCATTTGGAGTGTCTTGATCCTTTTGGAGAACTATCCACGGGTACTTTTTGATGTCTACAAGTCATCCCTACCTCAATATAAGGCACAATGTAGTTGACACCACTCAAAGGGTCTCTCTTTTGTTTAAAATGGACACCATTTTAATTGAAAACAACTATTGCCTATGAAAAATAGACCAAATGCATTTTGGAGTGTCTTGATCCTTTTGTATAACAATCCACGGGTCCTTGGAGATGTCTAAGAGTCATCCCTACCTTAATCTGAGGCACAATGTGGCCGGTACCACTCAAAGGGTCTCTCTTTTGTTTAAAATGGACATGATTTTAATTGAAAAGAACAACTGACCTACCGAAATCTGACCAAACACATTAGGATGGAGTTGATAATTTAGTAAAACGATCCACGGGTCCATTGTGATGTGTATGAGTCATCCCTTCCTCAATCCGAGGCATTTTGTCGCCTCTAGAACTCAAAGGGTCTTTGGTTTGCTTAAAATGGACACAATTTAAATTGAAAACAACAAATGACCTATGAAAATATGACCAAACACTTTTGGATTGGCATGATGTTTTCTAATAATGATCCAACGGTCCATGGTGATGTGTATGAGTCATCCCCACTTCAATCTAAGGAACAGTGTGGCCTCTAGCACTCAAAGGGTCTTTCTTTTGTTTAAAATGGACACGATTTTAATTGAAAACAACAATTGTCCTATGAAAATCCGAACAAACGAATTTGGATTACCCTGATCTTTTATGAGAACGATCCAAGGGTCCTTGGTGCAATGTAAGAGTCATCACCACCTCAATCCAGGTCACAGTGTGTCCGATACCACACAAAGGGTCTCTATTTTGTTTAAAATGGACACGATTTTAAGTGAAAACAACAACTAACATACGAAAATCCAACCAAATGCATTCGGATTGCCTTGATCCTATAGTAGAATGATCCAAGGGTCCTTTGTGACGTGTACAACTCAACCCCATCTCAATCTGAGGCATGGTGTGGATGCTAGCACTCAAAGGGTCTCTCTTTTGTTTAAAATGGACACAATTTTAATTGAAAACAAAAAATGACCTATGAAAATCCGACTAAACGCATTCAAGTTACCTTGTTCTGTTATAAGAACGATCCAAAGGTCCTTGGTGATGTTTATGAGTCAACCCCACCTCATTATGAGGCACGGTGTGGCCGGTACCACTCAAATGGTCTCTATTTTGTTTAAAATGGACACGATTTTAAGTGAAAACAACAACTGATGTACGAAAATTCAACCAAACACATTCGGATTATGTTATCCTTTAGGATAACAATCCACAGGTCCTTTGTGAAGTGTAAGATTCATCCCCGCATCAATCAGAGGCACAGTGTGGCCGCTAGCACTCAAAGGGTCACTCTTTTGTATAAAATGGACACAATTTTAATTGAAAACAACAACTGGCCTATGAAAATATGACCTGACGCATTCGGATTGCCTGGATCTTTTATGAGAACGGTCCAAGGTTCATTGGTGAAATGTACGAATCTTAATTAAGTGTTTTATATATCAGTTTAGTTTTACATAGATTCCAATGAGATAGCTCATCAGCTAGCCAAAATTATATTATCAATGTCAGGAGATGTCGTGGATGACATCAAGAGACTTGGATGAGCCCCTAGGAATTTCATATATTGTGTAAAATCCATGAATGATAACATGAATTAAATTAGACAACTATGATGTCCAAATAAATAAACAAAAGTGGCATATCCATGGTGACATCGTTTCTAGTTTTGTTGTGTCATAGTTTCACTATGGAAGCTTTAGAGAAGAATATGTGGCATTGGATAATGAACACCCACTACATCGCGGGCTTGACCATTGTGTCATCAAAATCATAGGGCTTGAACTGAAGGTTGTTGATACACTATATAAATTACATAAAACTTTGTGGATAATTTTAACCAGATTTTACGCTAAGAATCTCTGATATATTGTTTAAATTATTCCATAGAGGTTTCAAATGAGGTAGTGTTGCATTATTCAAGGATAAGGGGTCCACAACATTATTCTTTCTAATGGGTTAGGGGTAAATGAATAATGATAACATAAATTCTTCTACATTTTAGATACTAGCCTCCCTAGTGAGGTTTTGAATATGGAATTTGAGTGTTTTTTTGGATGAAAGAGTAATTATCAAGGGGGATCTCGATTTACCAACTCCAGGAAGAGGCGTTCATGATGGGAATCAGATTCCATAAGGGGTATTCCCACTGGTTTCTGTCCATTTTGTAAAATCTATTTCAATATAATATAAAATACATGATGTCCATGTGATTTCTAAAACTTACATCCCATTTCCTTGGAGAAAATTAGGGAAACCTATGAATGAGGGCCTCATATTCCTAGAATATTGATGGAGAACTCCAAAAACCAATGATAACCTTCTAACGAATCCAAATTGTGATACGAATAAATATAAATAAGAATGGGAATGTATAATAGAGATAAAATGAATTAAAAAGTGAAAGGGGATATAATAGATTAAGACCTATAGAAAGATGAGGGGAAACCTACTATACAAATGGGAAGACAACATGAAAACTATGATGGTGGAAGATGTGGAGAAGGCTTGGATGTTGAATTAGCTTCTTTATTCCATGGATATCTTATGTGTTGTAATTTATTATTCTCATAATCTATTCTACCGCTCCAAACTACATTATTTATTCTTTATAAGATGGGTGGATATTATGAGTGATTTGTAAGGAATGGTGACCTTTTAGAGATTCAACAGTAAAAAGGGTTAAATAGAGAATTTTATGTACATTATTAACTTATTAATTGTGTGTTAATGGTGTACGGGTACATTTTTTTGTATGGGTATACATGGTCTAATTAGCTTATGATTTATGTGTTAAATTTGTATGGGTATAGTTGCTTTAATTAGCTTATTGAGATGCTGATTTTTTTTGCAGTTGTTCGGGTGTGCTACTGCAGATTTTTTCATAGCAGCAGACAGGGAATTTATTAGCACTTTTTTAGCTCTGATAAAGGATCAGTTTATCAGTTCTAATGGAGAGATGATAAAACACTCATTTATCAGCACACTTTTAGTGCTGATAAACGGTTGTTTTATCAGCACTCGTTTTGTGTCAATAAAGTCTACCTTTATCAGCGTGTTTTTAGCACTGATAATGGTTACCTTTATCAACACCTTTTAGCATTGATAAAGTACCCCTTTATCAGATCTATGCTTTAAAATGGTTTTATAGGTCTGTTAAAGACAATTTTTAGTGCTGTTAAAGCCCGTTTTTGTAGTAGTGAGTTCAAACTAGATCCATGAATGTATCATATATGTATCAAAAATGTACCCCATTCCATTATTTTTCATTTAATTTTTTATTTTTCATTAGTCCTGTTTATGGAAGATATCACACTCATCCCTTAACCTCATATTATCATTCAGGGGATTCATCAACCCAGAAATGATGATTCTGACCTTAATAATACACACAATAAAATCTTTTATCTTCTTTCTTATGTATTCCTCAATGTAAAAAGATAAGCATAAAAGGTAATTTTTTTGATATTATTAAATTAGTCAAGTAAAGTACCACAAAATGTATTATAAATAAAAACATCATCGACCAAGGGGTTCAAAATTCATCCACACTTTTTCCAGTTACAATCAAGCATAAAACCTATAGCTGGTTAGGAATGGAAAATTGGAATGGAAAAATTGTTTACTATACTATTAATTCATGGAATCTATGGTATAATTGAAGGAAAAATTTAAGGTGGGTATTAGAAAAATGTGGCTCAAAAATGATTTCCTCATTCATATTAAATATATATTTATTTATTCGTCGATTCATTAAATCTAAATGCATTTTCTGATATGATTACACAAAAAAGGATTCACTCAAGTAATATTATCATGCAAAAAGAAAATTTTCTGGCTAAGAATCTTCGCAGGAATGGTTGTAAACAATAAAATATGGAAACACATCAGTGTATAAGACCATGAAATAATTCTTTAAAAAGTAATTTCTAAAAATATAATTTTATATAAATTAATAAATTTATCAATCATTCTAAAAATATAAACTAGAGAAAAACATGGATTTCACCTATATCCAACAAAAGATTAACATTTATTTGAATGAGTATAATGATTCTTCTAGATTAATAAATGGTTCTAAAGAAAAATATATCCTACATAAATGAAAATAAAAACATCCAATTGTATCAACTTTTAATCTCAAGGAAGACTACCTCATACTTAAAATGATATAGCTTCCACACTATCGTAGAATGTATAATGGAAAAGGTATCACACATGTATTATCGAAAAATTGAAATAAATTTTTTGAAAATGAATGTTAGTTAATCTTTAGCTTCCTATAATTTATATCATACCATGTAAAACATAGTGATTATATATTTTTTAATTTGGCTACCTACATGATGGGTTATAAAGAAAACTCAATCACCAGATAAATCGTTAGTCCATAGGGGTTTAATATTTTTCGAAGCAGTGAGATGGGAAGGTGAACATAATGATCAATAATGAAAGACATCTCATATACATGCTGATGTATTGGTACAATGTATTTCTAAGATTCATGTGATAAAAATTTAAACTAAACTAAAACAAAAAAAATCATATGTAAAAATGTATAATGTAAACAAGGGAAATATGTGTTTTCACCCATAATGTAAAAATATGATTTCATCGTCTAGATGGATTAAAAACACTCAATCATGTGTAGTTTATCTAATTAGAAATAATTTTTCACCTACAAGATATTGTTTCATTTTTAGTGAGATCACTTGTATTATTAGCGGTATTAACCACCTTTTGAGGATACTGATCATTAATCTAGTGTAGAAGGAATAACATCGTTTCAAATTATAGGGATAATGGCTTGTGAGCTTTGATCTCTAGTGATACATCCTCAAGACAGAATTTAAAATCAACCCGATGCTTTTTCATCCATTGTATGAGTGAATATGGAGAATGGAATGGTGTGTGGATTACCATAGAAGAGGAATAAAAGCTATACAAGACTACTATAATAGTGTAATGAAATAAAATTTAATCCAATCACTAGTGTCAGAAAATTGTACCCCATTTATATTTGAGGTGTAACGATACCTCAGTGATATTGAATACAGATAGTATAAAAATATCATCACCCAGGTAGAGTGAAATAATGGGGGAGGGTAATAGAATATAATAAGAGAAATCAATAACATTTAGCTAGTCATGTCAATTCTTCTCCTGAATAGATGGTGTCTATAGTTGGTATTCCTGATCAATAACTAAAATATTGATAGGGGATGGAACATAAACTAATGTAGGTGGATTTTTGGTGTTGGCATCTATCTATAATTATGGTGGAGTTTAGGTACTGATAATGAATGTGGTTATTGTTCTAGAATCTTGATCAATAAATGGATCCTTAGAAGATGATGTGGGAGTAGTTCCCTTTGTCCATTGGGCATACGCTTCTATGAAATCCTTCTAGGAACTAGGGTTTTTCATCTAGGAGGTAATATCACCATGAATGGTGAATGAGGTAGGAATTTTGGATGATGAAGGTACTACTATTTATGGAGGAATAGTGGATATGGTGTATGCATGCATTATATGGGTATAAAAAGGAGAGAACGCTGTAAAGGGTATGACCATTTTTTGGGAAATCTGATGAATGTTATATAAGATTAAACGATGAATTTCCCATAGATTTTATGTATATGATAGCATGGCTGGTGTTATGGGAATTATAGTTGTTTTAGGGGAATTAATATGGTTGTTTTAGGGGTGGGAATTGGATTGGTAGCAATAGGGGCATGATCAGTAGGGGAATTGGTATGGGTTGTGTTTTTATCTGATTTAGAATGATGTATGTTATAGATTAGTGTCATGATCTACAAGTTCCTAATTAAAAGAAGCAATGTATCATGGAACCCATCGATAAATATCACCATATTTTTATAAAATTATAATTTTGTGAAGCAATAGGAATTAGATAGAGTTTACGGGATAGAGAGAGGTCAGGGGAATTGGGGCATCAATTATGTTGAGATAACAGGATAAATGGGTGATGAAAGGCCCACACATTAGTGTATCTCATGCCCGATGTGCATGAGTTCTATTGAAAAAGGATAAAAATGATTCCATTTTGATATTAGTGACACCCTTGGCCGCAGAAATGATCAAGATGTCTATATGGAAGACAATACTTTATGATTAATCTCTAGAAAAACCATCATTCGACAATGCCCCGTGTAGAATATGAAGTGTTCTACCTCCGAGATACATGGATTTTGTAATATAATGATCATGCATAGTGTGGTCATCTGAAGTGATCATCCACAAAGATTATTTTTCATCTGAATTCCATTGATCAAGCTAAAAAATTATGTAATCCCTTATATGTGGAGAAGTATTCTTAATAAATTCATATCCCAATTCTAACCTTATTGAAATATAGCTAGTGTTTTCGTCTGCCTAGTTAAAAGTAAAGGTTGTCGATGGAAACCTTGAAATTTTCAAGGAACTCTTGGAACAACTCCCTATAGGTATACACATGAACCTTGAAAATAGGTGTGATGTGATGGTGGTCAAGAAGGCATATGACCACCAAACTAAGGTGTAGGTAGGAAGGGACAACCAAGTTCAATGTTTTTGTTGATCTACATGGGATTTATGACTACTATATTCAGCGAAACATGGTGTTGTGGGTCTGAAAAATCAAGGATGGAATAAAGGTTGGGTGAGTGGAACCCTAAGAACAACTGGTGGTGGACTATAAATCCTCAAGGGTAGCTGGATATGTAGATGCCAAAGCAGAGGTGGAGGATGAAAATGTGGGCTTTACTAGAGGTGCAGAAACCCTTCGATGTTTGACCATAGGAGGATCCTCATGTTTAGGGTTGGAATCATCATTTGTAGTTTTCACTTTATTTAGGAAATCTAATGTATGATCAATGTATTAGTAAATAATGGGATTAATAGTGTTGGAATTTGGGTGAAATATGAAGGATGAAGATGGCTGTGAAGGAGGAGGGGTGGGCGTGGAAATGTCAAGGGGGTGGTGTGGTTGGGTGTGAGAAACAAGAGAGGGAGAGAAATGGTGGTCATAAACCCTATGTTTATGAAATAAATAAGACGGTGAATTACATGAAATATATTTGGATATAGTGTGTGTAATTCAAAAATAAAATAAATTAGGGTGGTGAACCGTACATGTCATGTATTTGATTACATGAGGTGTAATTGGGTTTTTGATCATTTTTGAAACTATAGCCAGATCATTTTCTTTTACCATGCCCCAAGACACCCAAAAACTTATTTTATACTATTCTAGACTACATTGAAGAATCATGGGATTCCTCCCAGTTAGAACATCGTTTAACGCCAATATATTGACATAGTTGTGCTCTGATGATTTTCCAATTTTTGACACAGCCATCCTGGAAAGGGTATATATATATTTAATAATTGATCATTGACATTTAATGATGGTTATCCTAATTTTTCAAATTCTATGTCCTATATGGGAAGACTTATTTGACCATGAATGCTCATGAACATCAAAAATTTATCGTACATGGGAACAGTTTTAATTGGGAGTTGAATAAAACTAACTTATTCCCTGGTATATGAATTCATTACACAATGGGATGATCATGAAATTTCAATGTTTTATATTTATAAGTCCTTTAATTTTAATTTGATCTCTTTCATACATCATATAGTTCATTCATGTGAAGTATCCTAACATCCCCAATTTTTTTAGAGTCCATATTCAACTTTTTAATTACCCAGTATGAGAAATTATCATGTTCTATAGGTAAATGGAATGGTATATCGTACACTAATTGGATGTGGGCGGTGTTGATGGGTGTTTCCTACCTAGTACAGTATGTCCAGAGTGAATCTTCTAACTTTTCACTACATTATTTTTTTTTTATTTTTTTTTATTTTTACAGAATTTTTTGATTTCCCTTTTTAAAAATTCATCTTTCTTGCTTGTTTACTGTTGGTATGGAGTTTATGGGTTATATCAGATTTCATACTACTATGGGTTTTCATTAATTGCGTGATTGGTAAATTATTTTCCTTGATAACAAATGATTAGTCAAGGAAAATCAAATCTTGAGAACATATTTTTCTTTGAGAATTTCATGAAAATATTATCTATGTCATGTGTGGTAGATTTAGTGTCTACCCATTTTGAGACATTGTCAAAACCAACATGGATAGTGAACATTGCAAGTGAATTAGAGAATGTGCCCATGAAATCTATCCCTTGATGAAAAAGAGCTCGACTTTGATGATGGGGTTTTTTGGAATTTCATTTCTTTTTCCAGTGGTTATACTTCATTGGCACTGATGACAACTTTTAAAATAATTTCTCATATTTTGATTAATTGTGGTCCAAAGTAGTCCAATTTTAAATATATTTTTATTGTGTAGTATAGTCCATGATGCCCATTTTTTGGGGTTGGGTGACACATTTCCTACACACATTGGTTGAAATATTCAAGGATGTAGTGTCAAATTAGTCCATTATCAAAATTCTTTGAATGCAGCATCTCATCAAAATTGTAATCAGAATTATCGACTAAAAATATCATCCTTTACATGTAAGATAGGCCTGGTTAAAACAATATAATGGATAGATGGATTGAAATGTTAAAAATACATGGCCACACCTTTGAGTTTTTATGAAAAGAGTATCATTAAAGAATATGACCATGATGTCTAGATTATTATACTCCTTAATACTGGTAAATGGGAGTTTTAATAGATGATCAGTGAAACAATTTTCTATTACTTTGTTGGCTTTGATAATTATTTAAAATTAATACATAAATTGTATCCACCATATTAGTAATGGTCTAGAACCCTTTTTACTCATTAAATACTTCATGTCGACATGAACAATTTATACAATCATCTTTGAAAAAAAATTAATAATTAAACTTTTTGAATTCAAAAATTACATCCATAGTATCTAATTTAATCATTTTGTAGTTTAGGTGAGCTCTATTATTGTTGTGACTAGAATAATAGTCAATATAGAATGTGCGTCTAACCAGTAGTCCGAAGACAGTTCCCAAAATGTAGTTTCCTAGGTCCCACATCAACTCAATGAATTTTAACCAATCTAGTGAAATGATTATAGGAGTATCCATTTATATTTTCATTAAAATGATGAATTCACACTAAAAATTTTCTGTGATCCCAAATGGAATATCATTTAATAATAGGTTTGTCAAAAGGTGGGATCCTATTTAGAAATATTTCATGAATCAACAGTGGAATATTTTGTGGCCTAGTAAGAATATTATGACTTTAAGAGTTGCAGGATAATGTAAATATTTGATTACACTAAAATTTTCATGTTAAACATCCATGTCATCCTTTTAGAATGTATTTCCAAGGAAAATTCTGTCTTGAACATATAATGTGGCATTTTTCACAGTTTTAAAATAAAATTTTTTCTCTAAAAAATTCAAAGACTTGTTTAATATTGTTGAGGTGTACATTAAAGTATCAACCATATAGTAAAAAATAAACCATAAAAACATCAAATAATTCATTTTCCATATCATGGAACATGTGGTTCATACAACTCTAAATGGTCACCAATGAATTTGACATAACAAAAGACATGAGTCTGTATGAGAATGTACTTAATGGACATGGGAATATTGATTTTGACTAATCATCTCTTGAAATTTCAATCTAATGGAATCTGGAATATTCAACTCAAAAAAATTCTTATCTAAGGAGTCTTTCCAGCATTAATTCATTAAAAAGAAAGAGGAAAATATCTTTTAGAGTTGTTGTATTTAATTTCTAATAGCCCAGACATACCCTCAATCATGTGATCATTGGGGTTGAAATCATTTCACATTCATCATTTTGTAAAATTTTAATTCTACATTTCTTTTAAACAACTTACAGATGAATCACCCATATTATGTTATTTACTGAATAAATTATTCCATCATCAAGATGTTTTAGTACTTCATTCTACATGACCTCTCTCATTGGTGGTGTGAGTCACCAATGGGTTTTCATTTTGGTATCACACATTCTTGCAATAAAACATTATGAGTTAATAATGTAGGTATAATCTCATTAATGTATACCATTGTCCAAGTAATTGAATGTTTATGTACTTATAGTACTATTATCAAGTTTTTGTCTTGTGGTTATGTCAAATATAAGATATTAATGACATGAACTACTGCTGTTATCTCTAGAAAAGAATAAATGAGTGGGATTCATATTTATTTTAGCTCCATTATTTTTGGTTGAATGACCAATGGAATTAAATTCTAGATCATGATTCTTATAAGAGTTTCTATTTAGCTTGATTCCTCATGCTCGTCTTTTTCTACATAATTATGAGATTCTTCATCCCAATCATCCCCAATTTTCTTATAGTCATTATTCTATTCAGTGTTTAAAAGAGCATTGTTTTTAGATGAATCAGCTAGTGGTTTTATATATTTCACTATGTCAAACACAACTTCTTCATCCCCTACACTAAATATTAATATCCATTGATTCACATTAATTAGTTTCTTCTAGGTGTCTCAAAATTTGTTTCCTATGATTATGGAAATGTATTTTCTTCTTCATAACCTAAATGATGAAGTCAGATGGGAAAATAAACTTAATGATTTTTACATGGACATTCTTGAAAATTACATCAGGATACATAACTAATGGATTAGTTAATTAGAGTACCAATCAAGTCTATTATTTTTCTCAATTATTGTCTTGAGAAATACACTCCTTGGCATAAGGTTAATTTGTTCTACTAAGTCTCACATGGATCTTGGGAAGATTAATTCTCATATTGTACATTAAATTGAGAAACATCTAGGATCTCTCATAATTGGTGGAATATTCTATATAAAAAGAGCATATCATTTTACATTTCGGGAAATTACTCTTAGATCATCTATTTTTATCTTTCTAGAATGAATTTCTTTTATATATTTACATTAGTCTGACATTTGAGAAACATATTTAGAAAATGGGATGTTGGTGTGACATTTCTTGAACATCTCTAAAAATTTCTTATCATTCCATCAAATTGACCATTATGTATTTAATTTTAGATATAAGAGTGGTGGTTTGTATGATGGTGGTGTAATGTAAATATTCTTTTTGGGTTTCTCCTATGTTAGACCTTTTGTTTGAGGTGGTAATTCCAGATGATTCTCTTGATGATTTTGTTTATCTCATTTGTTATCATCCTTAATAATTATTGTATCATGTTTCATAGGTTTCTTAAAAAATTTCTCCTATAATCTACATGGTTATTGGAAATACCCTACATTTTTTATCCCTAATAACACTACATTAACTTCTTCATTGGGCTATGTCTTAGTATAACTAGGCAATGTATTTAGAAATATATCTCACGCCATCTTTGATATTAGACCCATTGGATGTTTGAGATTTCAAAGGGAATCCATTTTATTTTTATTTTCAATTTCTTCAGTATTCATCCTCAGATATTCCTTATAAAAAATTGATGTAAGAAAATTATCTAATTTTTTTTGCAAGAGGTGTAGCTGGTTATCAATGTTTTCGTAGAGTGTGTTGAAATATTTTCTAGTCTCTAGGAGGAAAAGACTATTGGTGCATAAGTTGAGGTGGACTCAGAAAAGGATTAAAATGTATATATCCTAGTGTTCCAAGTTTCCTAAGTAGTTCAAGACCAGTTCTATGGTAGATGTACACTTGATTTCATTTTTGGGTTGTTGAGATGACCTCTATAGGGAATATTTTATTTGTTGATAGTATTATTGGGTTTGTTGATCATAATTAGCATAATTAAAATATTGTATTTGTTGGTCATATATTTTTTTACCTATACTAATGATATGAGTGTGTATCATCACACTTTTCATAGTATTGAATACAATTATAGTAGTTAGAGTGGGTGGTGGTGCTATGTATATCTCCAAGTATTCCTTCCTCTTAGTGAAATCCTAATCCTGGAAATTTAGAAGGGTATTCTCTTCAACTTGGTGGATTCAATGATGATGTGGTCCAAAATAGAAACACCATAGACTAAAATTGTTTAATTCATTTTCTAGTGGTGATCATCATACATTAGGTGATTTCATCATACGTCTTCCATCCACCAAAACATCTAATTCTATAAGAGTGTCTTGTTAGAGACCTTATTAGATAATTTTTACCAAGCCACAAATCAATTCCATGTTGTGTTAATTTTTTATGAAGTTATTTAATGAAATAACAGACCATATAGTATATTTCTCCAACTCATTAAAAAATGTATTGGATTAAATTTTGAAGATACCAAGTCTGTATTGGTGTGGAATGTTAATCCATAAATTTCATGGCTTTTTTATCCCATGTCATCATCATCTTAGGAGCTTGAATTTCATGGAAATCATTTCCTCTATCACACATACAGAATCAGAATACCTATAATAAAATTACATTAGAGGATACCCCATGGTGGATAAAGGTATCTCAAATATCCATGAAGGTGGAGATGTGTTCATTAAGATCCCCTCTTTGATGTCCAATTAATTAAACTATGTTCTAGATCAAATTTGTGTGTGCATGTTTGATATCATAAGTAAGTTCCTTAATAAGAGGGAACATAATTTTCGGTGTTGTAACATTGAATGAAGAGGAAAAAATACATATTTGTGTTCTCTAGTTTCATGTTGGTTTTTCTCAATGATGTAATGTTGGGTCATACGTCATGTTGGGTGGGATGGGACATATAGGATTGTTGGAGTCAGCCATGCCTGAATGGATGTCTGAAGAAATGTACTTGGTTTGCGAATCATGGGTGTGAAGGCACCTTAAATAGATTAAGGGGCCCTAACATGTTAATTATTACAAAAAAATGGATAGTGTGGAATTTTAAATAAAGAATAATGAATTAAGATAGATATGTTGGTGGGTGATCTAATTCAGAGTTCATACTGAAGGTTCTTGTTCCTATGCGAAGTTTAAATTCCCCAGCAACAACACAAAAATCTGATGCACTGTGATGCATTGATTACTTTTCAAGTTATGATTTCATATTATAATTTATATTTATCGCAAACTAAACATTCTATAATGATGCAGTATAGTGATATTTCATGGTTGATCCGACGACAATTTTTTTTAGAAAAAGAACTAGGATGTTGAAACCATTGTGTTTGGGTTCTCATGAACATGTTTTGGTTTGGAATTTGATTAAATAAATTAAATTTCGATTTTTATTGATGTAGATGTTATAGACCATGATAACTTTTTGGCTTCAGGTACAAAATATTAATTCGATCGAACATGGAATAGTCTGAATATTTAGGCTATAATGTTTTGCAATGATTAATAGTTTTTAATGGTCAAACCAACTATTTCTACCTAAAATGAAACTATTCCCTAGTTTTGATATATTTTAAAAACATGAAGAATTAATCCATGATTATATGGTATAAATTATCATAGGATATTGGTAATATCATACTTTACACCAACTACGTCAGGTTCAATCATTTAAACATACCGTGACTAGGATTGACTAAATGAATTGAATAAATAGTTGTTATGGGATCCTATTACTAGACTTAGGGTTACCAATTTATATTTAGAGATTATTTATTATTATAACACCCATACTCTCAACCCTTTTCCTAAGTGGTTTAGTCGCTCATGATGTTTATAATCATGATCAAAGAAACAATTAGAAACATATTGGGAGGGTTAAGAAAATAGTTGAAACAAGACAGTTTTCCAGTGAATGTGCAAGAATCAAGTATTTCATAATCAAAATAATGCATAATTCAATCAAAATATTACTCAAAATAGTAAACATGAAATAACGTTATGATGATGTTGCTATCAAAAGGAAATGACAACATTAAATGGAAATCTAATGGTAAATTGTGGGAACGAAATGTAGAATGAATGTAGAGAAATAAACAAATCATTTATTTAATAAAAAATAGTAATAAACAATGCCTATAATTGATTTGGGAGAGAAAATAATGAAGAATGATGATATAGAATTAGTGAAATTAAAAATGCAAAATAACTATGTGGTATTAAACATGCGCTAGAAGGTTAATAGTCTGAGAGATACATGATGTGAGAAAATATCACAACAAGTAATATAAAATTCATTATTTTCTCAAATTATTTTGGATATTGAATATATATCTGATGGGATCGTCGATATTTGAATATTTGGATCATATCACGATATGTAATTGTTTATCACTACATGCTTCTTCATATGAAAAGAACATTAAGTTGGTAGTGGTGTTTTAACTTTTCAAGACATGTATTGGAGATTTACATCATGTAAACAATTCATGGATGTAAAGTTTTCTAATAAAATTCTTCATGACAAGTGACATGTTATCAGTGATACCTACACATTTTGTGTGTTATTTATAATATGTGTAATAATTATTTTTTACTAGTTCCCATATATTTTCCTCCGAAGTCTTAGAAACCCGTTTTCTACAATAATCTACAAATACTTGATGCATTATCAAGTAAAACGTGAATAAAAATAAGGTAATTTATTCAAAATGGTATATACAATTTCATCCAAACTGATATGTCTCAATAATTATTACCTATATAAATTAAAAAAATATAAATCCTCATCCACTATAAAAGGGAACTCACCCCCCCCCCCCCGCCTCACTTAATCACACCTCTCAAGACCATTGGGTTGTAAAAAAACGACCAAAATAATGATTAAATTTCGACCATCCCATTATAGTAGCCTCAATTTAGTCAAAAATTAATTCAACTTAGTCTTTTGGTGTAAAACATAAGAAATTACCTAAAGAAGAGGTAACATCCTTCAACAAGAGCTTTTGTTTAATGTCTATCTCTGATACTTCTGTTCTTCTTATTATATTATTATATAATAACCAATCAGTTATAAATATATATATTTTCTTATATTTATGGTTACACCTAGACTCACAAACACTTCCCTCATCTGGGATATGAAACCGCCATTCGTATTTATGGCCGACTATAGCCTCATGTATGAAGGTAATTTGTTCTTCCATTACCACCTTTCAAGGATGAAAATAATGACGGAAATACAATTTTCTTGTTATCTGTGACTATTATTATTTATTAAGGATTTTTTAATAATTATATAACATATATCTTCATCCTTTCCATTTTTGGGGAATAGAATAACTTTTTTTGTGGTCATGTGGACTACCACCTGCCCAAAGTGATTTGGTTTATTCATACATTACACAGAATATATTACGTATTTGTTTAGTAAAAATATATGAAATATATGAAATAATAATGTTATATAAATCATTATATATATATAAATATATTTAAATTTTTAATTACCTTCGATACTTACAGAAAATGGAAACATTTTTTGTGTGTACATTGGGAATACCATTTCAATGAACAATGTAATCCATTTCATAGTTCTATATTTTATAGATTAATATAAATACATATATAATGAATATATATTATATTAATATAATGTTTGAAAAATCATAAAGAGATAAATCCTGATATATATATGATGATTATATATAACATGTCAAAACATATACGAAAAATTTATTTATTACCCGAAACACAACATTTACATGGATTTTTTTTAAATAGGTAATATAAATTCATAATAAAATTATATATGGTATGATATATCATAATATAGCTGTGTTGTAGATGTATAATAAACATATATTCATTATGTAGTATGTTTTAATATATATTATCAAATTGCAGGCTTATGGTATGTGTTTTCTTATATCCACTTTATTTCTATGAGGTGTGTGTTATATTCACCACTAATTCTTGTTATGTGGATTATTTTCTACCCTATGACATGTTGTATCATGAATTTCCTTCATTTTATGATATAAAATGAATGTTTTATAAACTTCACTATGATGTTTTATATCATTGATTTTCCTTTATTTCATGATATTCTTTGTTTTAATTTATGTTATTCTTTCGCAGATATCATGATTTAAAGTTACTCATATAATAATGGGATTTATAGTCTCACTTTTATTTTTAAAAAACATATGCCATATTCAACACTCATTTATTTTTTCTAATGTATATATGACACATGAATATATTAAACTTTTATTACACTTTTATTTAACGGTATTAAAATATTGATTTGATTATCACTCGTTCATTGAGTTTTATGGATGAAAACATTCCAAATCATTAAAGAATATTTGTCTAATTTACCTTCATTGATACAAATGTTATGTCATAAACCTATATTCTCTTATGAGGTTTATATACTACCCTTTGAAATTTTATATCTTGAATATCATTCTTCTATTTGTATACTATGATTTAAGTGATGTTATTCATTCACAAGGATTAGGAATCATTGTTATCAATGTGGTAAGAGTTAATTGCTACAATCTCATCATTTATCGAGATTATTTATGATTATATGTCTATTGATGAACTATTATAATCCATCTCTAAGGAATTCACCTGATTTATGTATTCTCTAAGCATTCATGATATATTTACGTAAAATTACCATTTTCCACTCTTTCGTACATAAGATAATTAAGAATTGTTTTTTAAAAAAATGAAACTTTATTTCTATCTTCGGTCAAAAATAAATTTTATTCAACAACTGTGTTTCGGAAAAATGTTTTCATTTTTTTTAAATGATATTTTATGTTAATTTTTGTGGAAAAGTATTTTGATAGTGTGTCATGTTTTTAAAAGGGTTTCAGAAATATTTTTTAGATTGTTTTATTTATTTTCAATGACATTTTCAATGAAATGGTTTTCAAAATGTTTTTAAGATTCCGTTATATATTTTAATGTATACTTCCAAAGAATAGTTTTTAGAAACAAAATTTAGATACCTTTATTTTATTTCAAGTATATTTTCAATGAAAATGATTTTAATGATTTGAAATATTCTGTTTGTGATTTATCAATGCTATTTTCACCGAAAAACATTTTAAAAAACGATTTATGTAAAATAAGTGTTTTAAATGATATTAAAATCCCCCATTAAATGTTTTCATAAGGATATTTTGATGGAAATTTATTTTCAAAATGGTTTTAAAAGAAAATCTATTTTTATAAAACAATATAAAAAAAATATTTTTTCTTGATTAATTTCCATCTAAGATGGCATTGGACTGTGACACTCATTCTTTAATAGGGATATGATCCAATGGTAAAATTTATATACCTTCTAAGAAAAGATTATGTTCTAATGACATATATTTTAGGAAACATGTTTCTCTTTCATGAGTTATATGTTTAAGAAACTCATTAGTCTTTCGTGAGTTATTTGCTTATTAAACCCATTTATCTTTCATTGGGATTCTATGATTATGAAGCCTATCAATTTTCCACATGTTATGATATGATGAAATTTTTATGATAACCATTTCATTTCATGGGTTATGATATGATGTTTATGAAGCCCATACCATTTTATGGATCGTGATATGATACCTAATTTATTATCTTATGGCACAGATATGTATGATTTCATTATGAGTTGTGTAAGTCCTATATCTCCATCCAATACATTGAGTGAAGATTTATTTCTCATCAGATAGAAATGGTTTGATTGGGGAGTGGACTCGATTCCATAATGTACTTTATCTACTAAGATGGTGTTAGGGATAGACCTTGATAAATTATATGGTCTTGGTAGTGAACCTTGATTACTTAGATTGTCTTGGGAGTAAACCTTGACTACTAAGATGGTATTCTGAGTGATCCTTGTCAACTGAGATAGTTTTAGGAGTGAAACATGACTAATAATATAGCCATGGTAGTAAACTGTGACTACAAAGATGGTTTAGGGAGTGAACCAATTCCACTATAATGAATGGTATCTGACTTGGTATGGTGGTGTGTCCCACCAAGTAGTTGTATCCCCCATGTAGTGACATGATATGTTTTGGTAGAGAGACTCAGATTATAGGGAAAAATTGTATATTTTTCTGTGCTTTCAAAAATTCCATGCCTTATTATTATATTATGCTTTAATGGATTATTCTATTGATTCACTTAATATTTAGGTATTATGAATTGACAATATTTTTTTACCAACTCTTGATTATGATCATTGATATTAAGAGTCTGATCATATAGAGTAATTATAATTTCATTATTCCATTATACTATTTATTAGTATTTTATATCTTCGTTGTAAACCCTTACTCATCATCTGATCTCATCATTTATTATACATATATTTCTAGGGTTATGAAGGAAGGTTTTGAGTATGAGTACTAAAGTAGAAGATCATTGTGGGAAACAATGGAGATCATTCACAAGCTTAATGACTATCTTACATCTTTCAAATACAATATACTTTTTTGGCCTTGGGACATGTAACTTTCTAATGATATGAATATTCAAAAAAATGATATAATATCATTGAATGTTAAGCCTGCATCTCTATTCAACTAATGAACACATATCAAATAACCTTTTTATATTGTTTTTGTTTTTCCCTATTGTATTTTTTTAAGATGTTTCATATTTTATTTTCATAATATATTAATCTATAACTTCTATATCAATATTTTATCTCAATAATAAATATCTTGGTAGATTTAGGTTTGGAAGTTTTTGTATAACAAGTTATTCATCACGTTATAATAATTAAAATTCGAGATGTTATGGAATATGGAAATTATCTCTACTTATGATTTTATATTAATGAGTAGAGATATTGTAAATAAAGTATGTATGTAAATTAAAATATACTTGAATGTAGATATTATATTATATAGATTTATAAATTGTGATTTTTAATCCATTTTTTGAAGTATCCATTATGTATCAATTATAGAAACATTGAAATTGTATGCATTAAAATTGAAACAAATTACATGCAGTTTCCAAACATGAACTTATCAAACAAGACAACTAAACCAACTAATTTTGGATTATTACTCTTAATAAAATATTTATAGGTTTATGTGGAATCTTTATTTTATTTCGTTCCATATTTCCATAACATGAAATTTATTTTGATGAATGGAGACCCCTAGTTTTTTCACTATTGGTCTTATAAACAAAGATTTTACATCTACCATAACATTTCTTTTGGTTTCCTTAAAACCTAAAACATGAATAAAATTTTCAATAAAAAGAACTATAGAATAGAGTATGCTTCCTTTAAAACGTTTAGAGAAAACATGGAAATGGATAAAAATGATTTTTAACCAATGAGGGGAAAAAGTATTTTTATTATTAATTAAATTATAAGGAATCATTCTTTCATAAATGTAGAAAAATTTAATGAAATTTTTTATCGAATAATAATAATCGTATAAGAAAATACATGAGTATCTTGAGAGGTAGACCATAATATATCATTATCATAAATTTAATCATAAACAATACCGATAAATAATGAGATTGTAACATAACATTTGTATGTATTTGGTAAGATTCAAATCATATGATCCAAAAAATAAATAACCTTATATATATTTGTTTCCCCATAATTTTCACAAAGTATAACCAGATATGACATTTATTTTCAGTACAGACACAACATAAAATAAAGATGTTGTTATTATAAGACTTGTCTCACAAAAACCAAGTGAGATAAAAATCCAATATTTCTTTGGTATCTTTTGAATTGTATGCCATGTTTAAAAATTAAAAAAAATAAAACATAATATCATCAAAGAAATAATAAAAATAATATATAAAATTCCAAATTCATTTTATATACACTAAAAAAACATGTGGTGAATTTGGAATAAGTCTCCCATAAATACAAGTGTGATAAGAAATATATTACCTTAAGTATCATTTATACATGTTTTAACCACATATATAATATATATGTTTATAATTGATATATCATAGATCCATTATCTTATTTAACAACCATTTATGATTTACTTAAAACATTTCATCACCTATTTAATAACCATTATTTGTTAATATTACTAATTCAGATGACACATGATTATTTATTCGTTGATATTTTTGTTCAGTAGTTTTAGTTATATAATTTTTATTATGTTTTAATTATATCCATAATATTAATCATTAAATAAATGTCATATATATATATATATTATATTAGGGTTTATAGTAATACATTAAAATAAGATTATAAAATGGATCAAACCATTCGTGGTGATGGTAGGTCATGCATATGCATGAATGTTATTTCCATTTCAGTAACATATGGATTTCAAGGAAAGGTAATATTTAAATTAAATTTATTGAATTATTATAACATCCTAAATATCATATGTACTGTTTTAATATATTTTTATTAGAATCCACGTTTAAAAATATTAATAACACATCACATTGCTTCATGGATGCGGTAGTCCACACTTATGCACGAGGAGCGTTCCTGTTTTTTAATGGATTGGAAGGTAATAAAGAAGATAATATATTATAATTAATTTTTTAGAAATATATTATAAATTTCATATATAAATATAAATAAAAAATTATCTCCATCTAGGACAGGTGATGATGGAAGATGAAATACGTCGATTCATGAGATGGTAGTCCTCCACACACGTGATCAACATTTTCATTTCCCATTTTATATAGGGTGAGATGGGTATCAATAATCACATTTACAAAAAAAACATCTAATTATATATTAGATAATTATGTAATTATATATTCATATTTTATTTTTTTAATGAGTTAGAAGAAGAAATAGTTTGAAAACAAATGGATAAGGACTATACCTCTTTCATTGGGAACCCCTTTAGGATTACACCTAAATAATTCAACGAAGGGTTTAATAATAAGAATAATTCCTATAATAAGTCGGAAGGGAAATACATAATGTATTTAGGTATGAATATTACTGTCCAGAAGGATTTTAATGTGTAAATAGGAGAGGAGAGCGGCTCCCTTTTATAAGTAGGGGAGATAACAAAGTTGAATGTTTTTAGTAGAAAATGTTATACCCTCAATTAAAACATTCCAAGAGTCTAAAAATGTATTTTAAAAAAACAATATATTATATAAGGTATTAATATTGTCATATAATTGTTATTGGACTAGTTTTCAGGACATTTTCTGTCTTATCATATTAGTTTAACCCTAACTAAATCTGTTTTATCCTTAACCGTGAAAATTAAGTTTTACTATTTTTATAATTCATTATAAAAAAATAGATAAAAGTTTTAGATACTTATTAATATTTTTAGAAATAAATAAATAAATTTTCAATTTTCAATTCAAATAATTGGAATAATTTGATTTAAATTTAAACATGTAGACAGGATGAAAAAAAGATTATCCAATCAAAAACCATTGAAATGAATAACATGATTTTATATAAAAATTCAACTTGAATTTTTTTATAATAACATAAATTGGAAAAATAATAATGAAATTTTACTAATTTTACATTAAATATATTTAAAAAAATTACATTTCCTTTTACATTCTTCAAACGAAAAAGAATTATTCATTAGAAAGTAGTATTTTCTAATAATAATCAAAAAAATTAATATTCCCTAAAAATTATCAAAACAATACTCCAATATAATTTTTTTCTATTGGTTTAAGAAATATAATTTTTTGAAATAAATTTTTTACACATGAAAAAAATTAATTCTCTTTTATGTGTTAGATAAAATAACTATTTTGAAAATTTGTATTTTAAGTATAAAAAATATATTCTTATCCCATGTATAAAAAATATTGGATGAATGAATAAATATTTGATTGAATATAGAACAGATAAACATCATTAAAATAATTCCATAACAGTTTATAATTTATTTTATTTTGATAAAATCACATTGTGTGCTTTAAATTGTCTGTTAAAATACATTTCTATCACTTTTAAATGTGTTTTATTTTCATTTATAATGAATTGATTAGAATTGGAATTATTATATTAATGGTCAAACCATATAATTTTTATGATTTTGTAATTCCTTTCATTCCAAAAAAATATATGGCTATAATATAATGATCATGTTTAAATAATAATATTAATAAAATATTATTATTCACTAAACCTCGTTTTTGCATGTAAAAAAAGATGATAATGATATTAAATTAATTTGAAAAAAACAAATTCATAAAATATTTGGCTATTATACATATCCCCTACCCATTGATAAATTTTTACATTTATATTTCAATATTTCATAGCGTGTTTTTCATTTGATAATTTCTTTTTGAAAAAACCCACATTGAAAAATAGATTCAGTAAAACTACCTTGTGAAGAGAGGGAAAATAAATTATAAATATTATATGATATAATACATAAATAGTTTTAAAAATAGGATTACATTGATGGTAATTGAAAAAAAACATATAAGGGAAAATAATTCACAAATTTTAAAAAAGAGTGATAGAAAGCTTGGTTATGAGATAGTTAACCCCTACCAAAACATAAATTTATAAAGATTTAAAAGATCATTTATTAATATAAAATGAAATTAAATTGATAAATGTTTTGTATAAAGATTATTTTTATAAATTTGAGGTAATTTTTAATATCAATATATAAAACATGAAAAATATACTTACATTATTTTGTTCCATATCATAAGAATAATATCATCCTTTGGTTTTTAATCTATCAATTACTAAATCATCTCTTAGTATAATAAATGAATATTAATTTTTTCATGCCAAAAGAACTAACAGAACATAAAATCCATAAAATAATTACATTAAATTCCACCTATATATATTTATCATAAAAACTATAATTATTATAACATGTTATCAAATATACATAAATCATTAAAAGATGAAGTACTACAGTAATCACAAAACCCTTATCCAGTGTTCCTTTAAAATCCATCCATAAATCGTTATCCTTAAGTTATTTCTGAAATACATATGACCAAAAATGATCCCCAAAATTTTTTAATGATATTATCTCACATCATTAAATAATTAAATTAAAAAATAACATGAAATTATTTTGAATCACTCACAAATTGTCATTAAAATCTTATATACCATAATCATTTTCCAAAAATAGGTAAATATAAAAATAAATATTCATACAAATAATGATTCACCATTTCTCCCTAGGATATTCACCTATCATATAAAAAAATTTCCAATAGAGGCTTATTTTTATAGTTATATTTATAGAAGTTCATAGGTACATTCAGAATATCAGACATGATTTCATTATTTCAAAGTATATGTATATGGAGTAATAAATGAATAAAATCACATAAAATTTCACTAATGTTATAAAAATAATACAATAATCGGTATTATTTATAAAATATATTATTTTAAATTCCCATCACTTGAGTGGAGGATATCCAAGCATTAATTATCATGATTTACTTAAAATATTATGATTTCATAATAATTCCCTTTAACATCTGTCTTCAAAGTTTGTCATGGCTTATTATCTTAATTAACCCTTGGATATGGGTATAGAACCAAATAATTCCTAAAATCATTTCAATAATAGCAATGAAGTGTTGGTGGTGTGTAATTTTGATCCCTCTCATAATTTCTTTCATTTATTGGATTATTTAAATTCCATTGACAATGTTTTGTTCTTTGGCAGGGTTTCCATATTCCATTAATTTTCACAAACACAACGAGTGTATCTATCATCAATTTAAACATTGAGTTCTTTTCAAACAATTTATTCATATATTCCAATGTCCCATATAGATATTTCATTTTGAATATGTTGTTTCAAACCACTAGTGAGTTTATCATCATTTTTTATATGATCCCAGAATCCATTCTCTATTATTGTTCATAGAATACAAGAGAAGTAATCTCTAAGAAATTACCCCTGATAGTCATCCCATTCCATATATGTTCAATTTAATCCCAATGGCTCATATTCATAATAATATTTCACCATTGATCTTCTTTTCTTTTCAAATGTTATGTGGTTGAAATGAATTTTTCAGGGTTTGGTCATTGAAGAATGTAAAATATATTTCCATCAAAGTGAGTCATTTCATATAATCTAGTGGAATGAATGTACCATATAAACAGGTTTTTCAATTCGCAAAAAAAGATTCAATGGCATGTCACTTCATCCTTGGTAAATTTAGATGTTCAATATGACATTGGTTACAACTAATAACCAATGAGTTGAGTGATTATAGTCACAAAATAGTGTATCTTATATTTCAATACATTTATTTTTTCATGAGGATGGTTGATGTATTATTAATCAGATTCATTTTTCACATGATTATTTTTCTTTGTAGTCATTGAATAAAACCAAAAATAATTATGTGAGAAACAATAATCATAGTGGGAACCAAAATAATAAAAATATCATATATAAGATGTATAAATCACAATATCTTATCATCAATTTATGATTCCATTGGATAAAAAATTTTCATAAATGATCACCATCTTATTCAAATCCTTTATGCTGGTTCATAATGAGGATGTGAATTTCCAAATCATTTCCCCTAGTAGTGTAAAACATAGTGTCCAACAAGGCTCATTTTCAAGCTTCACATGAATATTAAGTTAAAACAAATGCAACATTTTTTGAGTTTTTACCCCTCACTATAATTGTTCTAGATACACATCATGTTTTACTATCCATACATAGATGCAATTTATTTTACACCACTCACTTTATCCATCACCAAAGTTCCATTGTTAATTCCCTATACATGGAATTATTCATGGACTTATCCCTGGGTTTATGACTAAATTTATCTCATCCTTGCTCCAATGGTTAACTAAACATTTTCTATAATACTTACTATAGAAACAAATTATTTTTATTCATAAATATTACATCTTAATAGAGGAATATTCACATCATTTTACATAAAAATTCATAATTACTACAATCTTATAGTGTCTTTGAGGACAATATACATAATATAATTATTTCATGAATGTTATTTAACATATAACATAAATAACATTACATATAGTATTATTCTTAAACATACCTCACATAAAACCATTCTTCATAAACTAGGGATAGAAAATATAAAAACTAGTGTGAAAATATTCTCAATAAGGGTAAACAAGGTTGAAATCAATGATCACATTGGCATTACATGAGTATACGGGTATATGAAATTCATATTAACATTTGAAATCCATACCATACATAACAAAGATAGTAACCATGATTCAAAAAATTAATATCGGTAATTCATAACTCATGAATCAAAAAAATAAACAAAAAAACGTTTGATAGCATTACACAAACATAAGAATATGTAAAAATAGGATACTATAACATTTTGAACATGTATTAAGAAAAATAGGTTCATTCATTAGGATTTAGACATGAATTCATTCCCTTTCATGAACATATGGACATGAAAATAGGTTCATAGATAACATTATGGAAATGATAATAGGTATACACAAAACCAAATGGATATGAAACTAGGTCCACCGATAACCATAGGGATGTAAAATCCATCCACATTTTTTATTCTATGAATATGAAATATAGGTCCAAGAAAAACATTATTAACATGAAATAATGTCCAAAAATGAAATATTTACTCGTGAGTTATCCATATTTACCCAATGCATTATAAGTATACACAGTTCCTACCCTAACATAACCATACATTGTATGCCATAATATCATAAATCTTCCATCACATCATAACCCAGGGAAAATAAATGGGTTTCATAAACATTTAAACATAGAATATACCAGGGGAATGGAGTGATTTTTATAATCATATATTCATTATAATAAAAAATGCAAACCATATAGAGAAATAATAAGGATGATACCATTAGTTCATATCTCATGAAAAACATAAGCAACACAAAATGTTGTTTTCTTTAATGAAAATAAATTCCATAAAAATTCATTAAAAGATTCTTGAGAAAAATATATTTTTCATTTTGAAATCACATTTTAGAATATAATAATTTCCCAAATTTTTCAAAAACATTTTATTTTAATAAATTTAAATTTTTTAAAGAAATATTCATAAAATTTATTGATCATGGAAGCATAAAATTACATTCAGATCATTCATGTTAAAGTATTGATTCTTTTCACCATTTTGGAAAACAGTATAATCTACCTCATTTTAAAAATAGATTCATTTTATAACATTATAGAAATAGTAAAAAATTACTTATTTTTTTAAAAAATTCACTAGATAAATTATAAAAATTCTTTTAACATTTTTATTATACATAGAAATCGAATAATAGTGATTTTTGACTGAAGTGAGAAATATATTTATTTTCCAAATGAATTTATTTCTGTCTATTGAGTCATTAAAAGGTAGAAAATAAAAGTAGAAGAAGAAATATATATATATAAATGACTATAGTAGAATACAATTTGTCTCATCATTGGTTGACATTAATATCTCATCAATAAAAACTAAATAAAAAACAGTCCTAATAAAAAATTACATTTTTCTAAGAAATACTCCATTGGTACCTTTGGAATCATATGAACAAAGAAAAATGAACCATATATGAATATTTAATTACCCATAGTTTTAATAATAACTGTTATAAAATAAATTCATTGTTATTATATACAAGACATAAAAAACCAAGTGGTGAATAAAAAATATGTCTCACCAAAATAAAAGTGAGATAAAAATCCCTTACCACTTTTGAAGATTTTTAATCAGATTCAAGGATAAATAAACGAAAAAAATTATATATCATGAAAAATATGTATATTCTGGATATATTATTTCAAAGGGTCATTATATAATCCACAACAAATAAACAATTGTTGAATATGTCATATGTCTCCCAAGAATAAAACTGACACTAGAAAGCCGTTACATTAAGTCTCGATATGCTCCCTTCAAGATAGAAACTCATGTATAATACAATAAGTTTATTATAAATATATTAAATAACCATAATATTTGTTATCAAACCATATATGATATAATTTTATACTTTTATCATCTATATATTTATAATTCTTTGTAAAAATCACTTATTTAGATGATAAGCACTTCATCTTCTAAGTATGTTTTTGTTTGGTAGTTCTTGTCCTTATTATTTTAATATGGTTCCATAATATCCATAATTTTAAACAAGAAATATAAATAATATATATGAACTATATAAGTATTTAAACCAATTTGTTCATGTTAGAGAGATAAAATGAATTACTCCATTAATGGAGACAGTAGGCCATGCACACAAATGAATGTTGTTTAAATTTTCTCAACAAATGTAATGAAATAAATTTAAATATATTTGAAAAATTAAACAATAATGTTATATTATATATATAATATATATTCATTAAATATAACATTATTATCGTCCATGTCAAAATAAAATTTATATCATATATCATTTATTTATAAAGGGACCAGCCCACCCGTACATGCGATTGACGTTTTCATTTCTCAATGGAAAAAAGGTATGAATTTAGATGTGATATAATAATTAAAAAATCCAATAATATTATATTTAAAAATTAAATCCAACAATATATATAGTCATGTGATGTTTTGCAGGGAAACATACTACATTGGTTTGCCATGCTCGAGTCTGTCATACACAAGATTGATAGATTCGATTCCAATTTTCTGGTGGATAAGAAGGATGTAGGTTTTGAATTTAACATAATAACATAATAGTATAAGTAGTATACTTATTTTATTATATAATAGTATTTTATGGATACATTTTAGACTTGGAAGATGAAATAAGTTAAAAATACCTCATTATGGTCTATACCTCTTCCCCGTAAACCTATTTAGTATTAAATATAACACCATAAAAGGAAGGTTTTAAAATTAATATATTTTATTTATTATGTGGGTTTAGGATTATGAAAGGTTTTTGGGAAGATAATTTTGTAAGCCATATTCTTTGGAATTGTGAATAAGAGAGGAAAGGGGTATAGCGACCCAAGCCTTTTCATACATTATTATTCACTACAGGAAAACTAACATATAATAACGGTTTGGAACCGTTGGTATAGGCCTCCAAACCGTTGTCATAGCCTATACCAATGGTTTGGAGAACCGTTTCCAAGTAAGCCGTTGGGATAGGTCTATACCAACGGTTTGGAAAAAACCGTTGGTATAGAACTATACCAACGGTTTTTAATACCGTTGGTATTTGTAATATGAAAATCTATACCAATGGTTATGGAACCGTTGGTATATGTATTTCAAAAAAAAACATTCGCTGGGATTTTAACCCAGGAACCCTAGTTTATCATTGATCGTCTTAACAACTAACCTAACATGAATTTTGTGAACATAATTACATAAATATATATATGTATTGTCATAATTAATTTTAATTTTAATTTATATAATGTTCTCGGTAAGAAGATATGATAAAAAATCTCAGGACCTATACCAATGGTTGTCAAAAGCGTTGGTATAGACCTATACCAACGTTTTTGACAACCGTTGGTATAGTTATTGATTCTGGAATTTATTATGGGTTGAAGGTTGATTTCTAGGGGACCTTTCCCAACGATTTTGGCAAACCGTTGTGATAGGTATACCCTTTCCCAACAGTTTGGACAAACCGTAGGGAAAGGTGTCCACAAAGTGGACTTTTCCCAACGGTTTTCCAAAACCGTTGGGAAGGAGTATACCTATCCCAACGGTTTGTCCAAACCATTGGGAATGGTGGCCAAAATGTGGACTTTTCCCAAAAATTTGGCCAAACTGTTGGGAAAGGTGGCTACAAAGTGGAATTTCCCAACGGTTTGGCCAAACTGTTGGGAAAAAGGAGCTATACCAACGGTTTTTACAAACTGTTGGTATAGAAGCGTTGGGAAAAGGCAGATTTCCAGTAGTGATTACATCATTTTAAAGATAAAAAAACATAATAGTATTACACATAGAGGATCAAATAGTTTATTTTCGTGAAAAAACTATGACTATACATAACAAATACAACATCAATCATAAACATTTATTTAATTAATTCATCTATCGCTTCTTATTGACACTTATACACTCCTTAGTAAATGTATGCACCTGATGATATACATCAAAATGGGTGAGATAGAAGCCCAATAAAAGGATATATAAGAACAATATAGAATGGTTTGAGAATAATCATGACATAGGAAAAAGATCATGAACATGAGAGGAGCATAAATAAAAGACATGAAATGTGGCAATGCATAAAAATGAAACATCATGGCTTAGTGGTTAACTACCACACATACTTGTGAACCAGGCTAGCATCTTGATAAAATATCATTTCACATTTAATCATTAGATTTATCACTTTACCCAATGAATTGGAGCACTTTATAATTCCGGATGCACCTGTCACTTTGAAACATTCATGTTTCGCTATATAATTCTTGGTGCACCCATCACACCATAACATTATCATTTATCACGCATGCCACAATGAAAATATAACAAAAATGAATATAATGAACCCATTAAAATTAATGGGTTTCATCTCATTATAACACATTCATAAACATTGGGTTCCTAAAAGAATGAGGGAATAACATACATGTTACAAGAACTGTAAAAGGTGTGTTCTTGGGAGAAGAGTTCTATTGGAAAACATTTGGTTTTTCATAAACACCAGGGTCAAATATGTATATCCCAAAAAAATTAAATATAATGATGAAAAAAATATTTTTAAGGGGCAACCATATCAAAAAGGACTTAAAGTGGGAGAACCCGAAGGATGAAAGTTGGTTTTGAGAATTTCCCCTTACCTTGTAACCGAATGCTTACTTCTCTTTAATATACTATATAATGAAATTATAGTATTTAATTAGAAATTAAAGAACCTTTTATACAATAATATGGTTCTATATGGTTTCATTATGTCATTTTATGTTCCATTGGATGGCTTATATAGTTTAAAAACACAGTTCGAGGATGTTCGTTTTTATGGATTTTCTTGGGTGGTTCAATTGAATTCATAAATACAAGTTCGGGTAGAACACGGGTAAACATACAAAAATTATATTACATTTCATTAATGATATAACAGGTTATTTAATTATCTTATAATGAATTATATTAGATCCATGTGGATGAATCATTAGATAAGAATTAAATGATGATTGTTTGTGTTAATTTGGTCATTTTTTCGATTAGAATGAAGTTTTTTAATTTATCACTTAGTAATATATTCATAAGTCCATTAAAGAAATTTAAATAGGGCCTAATAGATATCAAATATTCTGGGTCAACCATAAAAATTGTTTCATTACCTGATCTAAAGGTATAAATGGAGGAAGAAAGCATGTCGTTCTTGAAGGTGATAAATTGACACCTCACGAACAACGTTCTCTTTAATAAAATAAAAGGAAGATGGAAAGGGTTTGGATGAAATAATATCCCATTAGAATCATAATATTACAGTATATGTACAATAGATTATTTAAAATACCATTTGGATGAAGATAAGTGGGGAGATATCAAGAAATGAACTTGAACTTGAAAGGAAAATAAAGGAGAAGAGGGAGAGAAATAACCTCTTGAATCCTACTCTTGAGAACCTCCTTAAGTGCATAGGATCGTTATTTTGATGATACCATAATGTCTTGGACGTGGTTGAGGGTCTAGGAATGGTGTTTGGGTATATTTTAGAGAAGTATTGGAGCTTGAGAGGTGTGATGAAATGAGGGTGTGAAAGGTGGCTTTTATAGTGGATGGGAGAGGGGTTCCCTTAATATAAAATTCATTAGTTTATTAATTTCTCCTAAGACAGGGAATAGTGAGTATTGAATTACCAATAATAGTAATTTTATCATGTGATCCTGAACCAAGTGGGATTACATTAGCATAACATCATCGATGACTCAATTAATCCATTATTTAGCATTTATTGTGAATTATCAGATTCTACTATTCATTATAAATTCATGTATTTCAGAAAAATCCCAAACATTTACCCCAACCATTTTTTGAGGTTTAGAATCCCAAAATGAAGTCCATTTTTCAAAAATAATTTTCTAAATATTATTAATTTAATATTTAATTACAATCATAATTTACTTAAAAAACGTTTTTGAAGATGAAAACTGATTTTATAGTGCTTTAAAAAATTATGTAGTGTCTTATAAAATTATCTAAAAACATTATGACATGGATTTTATAAATAATGAAGACATTTTAAGAAAATAAATTTCCCATTAAATTAATTAATTAGTTAAAATTAATTATTTATGACTTACAAAATTCCAAATCGTTTACTAAGGTCAAATTGTCTCTTTCTAAGATGTGTAAATTTTATTTAATTATTCATGTGTAAGGTTACTCTAATTTTGGATGATTTACTATTCATAAGGCTCATATTACTATTCATAAGGGTATGTTAATATTCTTAAGGGTAAATAACTGTTCACTGAAAATTATTTTTATTTCATTAGAGTCGAAAATTCATCTTGAGCACAACCGTGTATGTCGGGTTTTTAAAATTCCATACATAGAAGTGGAAAACTTATGTTTAAAGGTAACTATCACATAGTAGTTCATTATTTTGTGATTTTGTATCATTTTATGACATAAATATAAGAAAGTAATTTACATTGAAAAACATTGGGTCATTACATTCTTTCCCCCTTAAGAAATTTCACCCTCGAAATTTCACTTTACACAAACAAGTGAGGGTGTTTCTCCTTCATCGCATCTTCTAGTTCAAAAGATTCTTACTCAAACATATTGTTCCTCAATTTTTTTTGACAAGATGGGTTGTCCTGTTGCATAGAACCTTATATCTCTGATCTAGAATCTTTACTAGTTGCTCCTCATAGGAGAGATCATCTTCCAGTTGCACCACCTATGAGTTTAGTACATGTGTGGGGTCTGGTATGTACGTCATTAGTAGTGATACATGAAACACATCAAGAACATGAACCACATTTGGTGTAAGTGAAAGACGATAAGCCACAAATCCTATACGTTCAAGGATCTAAAAGGGGCCAATATACATTGTGCTTATCTTCCCTTTCTTCCTGAATCGCATGAATCTCTTCCATGGAGATATTTGAAGGAAGAATTTTTCTCCAAGGTCGAACTACAAGTCCCTTCGACGGTTTACATCATAGCTTCTTTTCCGACTTTTAGCAGCTTTGATGTGTTTCTGGATGTCTTGACCCTTCTCTGTCATCTCTGGAACAAGATCGAGTCTATGTAGTTTCCTTTCTCCAACTTCATCCCAACAGGCTGGAGTTCTACAACGCTTTCCATACAGAGCTTCATGTGGAGACATCTGGATAATCGAGTGGAAGCTATTATTGTATGAGAACTCAACCAATGGGTGATGCTGATCCCAACCACCTTTTCATTCAAGAGAGTAGGCTCTTAGAATATCATCAAGCGTCTGAATAGTCTTTTTAGATTGGCCATCAGTTTGGGGGTGATAGGCCATGCTGAAATTTAATTCAGTACTCAAAGCATGTAGAAGGCTCCTCTAGAACTTAGATGTGAACCTTGGATCATGGTCAGAGAAAATTGAGAGTGGAACACCGTGTAATCTCACCACTTCATTCACATATATCTTTGTTGTACAAGTGAGAGGTCTTACCAAATATCGATAAAATGGTCTGTCTTTGTGAGTCGGAAAACCCCAACCCATATCACATTATTTCTCTTAGATGTCTCAGGGAGACCCGTGAAAAAGTCCATAGTAACATTTTCCCATTTCCACATGGGTATAGGCAATGGATGAATCATACCCTTGGACATTTGTCGCTGAACATTAACTTGATTCCATACCAAGCACCTTGATATATATTCCACAATCTCCTTATTCAAGTTATCCAACCAGAAGTGTTCTCGGATATCACATAACATCTTGGTACTCCATGGATGGATTAAGAATGTTGAGCTATGTGCATTATCAAATATCTCCTTCTTTATCTCAGGTGATGAAGCCACACAAAGTTGCATTCCAAAACTGAGTCACACCATCATCGTCGATATGGAACTCTTGCAGCTTCCCTTCCTTTACTGCATTAATCCTCTTTTGTATCTCTACATAATCCCTTTGCCCTTCCTTAATTTTCTCCTGGATGGATATTTGTGCAATAATTTTGGCAAGGTAGGATATATCTCTTCCCCTTATGATTTCCAAATCCATACTTTGTATATCTAAGAAGATAGGGTCTTTCTCAATCCGCAGCATGGATAGAGTAGTAGGTTCTTTTCTTCATAGAGAATTAGCTACCTTGTTCACCGTTCCAGGATGATAGTGAATAGAGAAATCGTAATCTTTGATTAACTCTAACCATCTCCTTTGGTGCATGTTGAGCTCCTTTTGTGTGAATATATACTTTATCCTATTGTGGTCGGTGTATATGTCACACTTCTCACTATAAAGGTATTGCCCCTAGATTTTCAAGGAAAAAATCACAACTACCAGCTATAGATCATGTGTTGGGTAGTTCTGATAATGGATCTTCAACTATCATGAGGCATATGCTATCACATTTTAATTTTCCATGAGTAAACAACCCAAGCCTTTCTTTGAAGCATCACTGTATATCAC
Source organism: Viscum album (assembly GCA_963277665.1). Taxonomy (NCBI): domain Eukaryota; kingdom Viridiplantae; phylum Streptophyta; class Magnoliopsida; order Santalales; family Viscaceae; genus Viscum; species Viscum album. Next base: position 27,550,562 of record OY728137.1, on the reverse strand, counting down.
AAAACATTCTCCACTTTTTAGTAGTGTGAGTACAGGTGCAGTGATGAGCCTTCTATTTAGTTTCTTAAAGCTTCCCTCACATTCTTCCATCCAGACATACTTTATCCATTTTTTTGTTAACTTTGTTATCATGCATGAAAATCATGAGAAGTTTCTCACAAAACATCTATAGTACCTTGATAATCCATGAAAACTACAGATTTTTGTGACACTAGAGGGCCTGGTCCATTCTCCAATTACCTTTGTCTTTGAAGGATGCACACAAATTCTCTCACTTGTGATCACATGTCCCAAAATGTGACTTTCTTCATCAAGAAGTCACACTTGCTAAACTTGGCGTACAACATCTCCTTTCTTAATGTCACCAACAAAAGTCTTAGATGTTCTTCTTGTTCCACCTTTCTCTTTGAGTAGACGAGAATATCATCTAATAACACTACCATAAATTTGTCAAGGTAATGTCTAAAGACTCTATTCATCAAATCCATGTAGATTGTAGAGGAATTAGTAAGTCTGAAGGGCATCACCAAAAACTCATAGTGCCCATACATTGTACGGAAGGTAGTCTTCTGAATATCTTCCTTCTTCACCTTTACCTGATGATATATAGAACAAATATCCACCTTTGAAAATTATTGAGCTCCTCTTAACTGATCAAACAAGTCATCAATCCTTGGGAGATGATACTTGTTCTTTATGGTCATCTTGTTGAGTTCCTGATAATCGATACACAATCGCATTGTTCCATCCTTCTTCTTCACAAAGAGCACTAGTGTTGTAATGCCCCGAACCCTGTTACCCAGAGTCGGTGCATTATTTTAATACATTGGCATGATTACAAGGAATCAAGTCCCGAAGGACCGATAAGTTTACCAATCTTGGAAAAATAAATCACATACATGAATGTTACATTACACTTCATAATATACAAAACAACATAAATAATCCTTTATAAATGCCATTATTCCCTTTTATTAACCGTTCTTATCAATCACAATATACTTCTTGCAATCCTGGGAAAAATAAGACATTGAAAAGGGGTGGGGTCAAATGACTAGTAAGGATAACAATACAGCAGAAACTTTCATAAATAATCATAAACATTTAAGGCAATGTATAACTAATAAAAAAGCCTTTTAAACTTGAACTTCAACATAGTATGGCAAAAATAAAATGAAATAATGTCATTTACTTATTCACATTGTTATTCTACTAATCAGATAATCACATGCAATATCAATAACCACTTTCATAATAATCGAATGCATAATGCCAGACTATCATAACCACATATCCAAGGCCTCGTGCCAAGACTACAAATAAGATTTTGTCAAGGCCTTGTTCCAAGACACTAGTTTGTCTCATGAGACCTACCGATGCATCGAGGAGCTATTGCGGGCTCCACCCGTCACATAATAAGTCCTATGCATTCCCATATGAAAAGTTTTAAACATAACATAAACATTCGTATTAAAACTAGCATACGAAATGTCAATACTTTATCCATAAACCATGAATGGTATAATAATAACACATCCACAGTAAAACATATCCCAAAACTTTTAATACAATAAAAAAGTTTTGTTTCATAATAAATCAACTTCAAATAATCTTAAAATCCATCAAAGGATGTTGACATAGATGAAATCAAAACAATTTGAGAGAAATATCTCTTTTCTCAAAATCATTGAAAAGTCACACATTTATAAAGGAAGTAATTTAAAAGAGATTGTTGAATCAATGTTTCCCATACCACATTGAAACTTTTGAAAAGAAATATCATTTCAAAACATTCATGTCCATATAAATAAATCCTTAAAATCATTTTGAAAACATGGACATTAATTAAAATATTTTGAAAGATAAATCATTAAAACATTTAAAATTATGATCTTGATAAAGAGTACCCTTCAAAAATTCTTAAAATATTCATTTTGAAATCATTTAAAAGACACATAATTATAAAATAAAACATTTACTTTGAAAATATTCTTATAAACTTTTAAGGTAAGCTTTGACGATTTTATAATGATGGTAAATAGCCGCACCCGCCGTATAAGTTAAAAAAGTATTCATACCTTAAATTTGTCAAATGGTTAAAAGTGCCTTGTTTGGAAAATGACGGAATGATTACTTTAAAAGAAAATAAGGGTATAAATGAATTTAACCCATATTCATTGTAAATAGTAAAAAAAATTGAAATACATTTCGAAGAAACATTGATGTGGATGGTAAAGAAATCCCAGTAGATATTACATATAAACAACCTTGGATAATGAAGAGATTGTGAAATAACCCTTACCATGTACTTTTTTTGTGGTTGGGGTAGGTTAACCTCCTGTATAATGGTGAAATAATTGTTATTAAATTATACAAGAATCAGATACATTAATATGATATCATATATGATCTTTTAACATTGATTGGTTAATAATATCTTAGTATTATCGTTGTTTCGGGTGTTAAATTACTCGTTTTCTTTTATATGTTTTGTTACGTAAGCCATGTTTGTAATGAATAGGTTGTATATTATTCATATCCGGAGTAATATCAAGTCCTTAAACATCATTTTTAAATCATCAAATGATAATTATACTTGATTGGATACGATGGAGAATGAATCTCATCGCGTTCGTGGAGACGGTAGTCCGTACGTACGCACGAGCGACAATATCATTCTTTTGATATTAAAATAATATATAAATGGATGGTATATCATATATAAAGAATAATTAATATGTTATATTTATTAATTACATGATTTACACATCATTATTATACCCATCAAAATAATAATATATTTAATAACAATTACACCACGACGTGGAGACGGTAAGCCGTACGTACGCACGTATGGTGACATGTGATTCAACGGATGGATATAATAGTGAATATAGTTGTAAAATATTTATAATAACATCACAGTATATATATGATATTGGAGTTATTATTTTAGAATGGTAACAACAAAGGAAGAAGAAGTGGAAGAAGAAAGGAACTTGAAAAGGGTGGTGAAATAATTACCTCTTCTTTGGGTTCTTCCTTTTGATTTGATGAAAAGGGCTCCATAGGTTGGATTTATGATCAAACTAAGGCCTCTAGTTTGTATTGAGGGAATTTGAGAGAGTATTTGGGCAGGGTTTGGCCGAACCAAAATGCTTTGACGGTGTGAAGAAATGAGAAGGAGGAGTGCCCTTTTATAAGAGGGGTGAGGGGCACCTTTGGAAAAGCTAGAAATCTTAATTTATAAGAAATTAATATTAGGTTACTATTGGCTCCAAAGTTGATTATTCAAAGGTTAAGGATGGGATGGGTCGAAAACCACTCAACAAATATAATTTAGACAGGTTTGGGTACTTATATTTACCTTATCTTTAAGTATTAACTCTAAGTTAATTAGTTTCACTTTTACAATGTCTCTTTGTATTTTTATATTATATGGTTAATAAACATACTATATACATCCAAGAGACCCCAAGTGGTCCATTAATGATACACCTATCATTATATATGTCTATTGGCCGAACCTTAGATTTTTATGAATTTAATATCAATTAATAATATAATATTTGTTTTAAAAACTCTTTTGTGTCAATTTTGACACTATTCAATAGTTGATTTTTGTGAAACTCATAACAGAATGATTACTTCGAAAAAATTTAATTAAATCAATCATAACATGTCATGTTAACTTATAAAATTATTTTAATTCATAAAAAGTATCAAACTATATTTATTTGTGTATTTATAATATCCATTATTTTTATTTTTCACTATTATGGTAATTACTGCATCATCATTGTGTCATAAATAAATTAAATTATTTAAAGTCTAAAAATTATAAATAAAATATAATTATGTAGGAAATATTTTTAGATTTATAATTAATATTTATTGTCTAAAATACAACATATATAACACTATGTAAAAATTGTTTTTCTAAAAGATATATGCTTATGTCATTTTTGTACTTATTTTAACTTAATTAAAATTAAGTGTCCCTATATCCTACAAGTGGCTCCATGGGGTCCCAAAATCGACCCAAAGATGCGTATGATCTAACATGTGTCGACCAAGAAAGATAGGACACGTTTTAGGGTAATTAAGTATTATTATAATATTATTTTTTAACCCTTATTTACCGGATTTACCCTTAACCATGGTAAATAAAATATTTACCAAAATAATTATTCAAAATGTCTAAAAACAAAAGTTACCTATTTACACAATTTGAAAATCAGGATTCCAAATATGGAATCCATTTTTCCAAATTCAAAACATAGAAGTTTCAGAAATTAATTTAAAATTAATTCCCGTTGATAAAACAAAAAGCGTGTTTTTAAGAGATAATAACTATCACAAGATTGACACTTTTTTATGTCCGGTTTAATCGTAAAATTATGTACAATGACCAACATTGTATTAAATGGTAAAAATATATTCTAAATACACTTTAAAACCACTCAAATTCATAATTTATCACTATTAATTATTTTGATTAAAAAAGTTGTTTTTAATTAAAATAATGTAATTTTGACTATTCATCAAAATATTAAAGTTATCCGAAAAGTACCAAAATTTCACCTTAGGCTAAATTTGATATTCCGAATCCAAAAATGAAGTCCATTTTTAAATATAAAATATATATAATTTCAAAAATTAGGTATTACTATTTATAACGGCTAGTCTGATTTGGTTATGGTGTGTTTTAGAACTCGAAGTTGCGTACAACACACGCTGATGTATTATTCAAAGAGAAGCGTACCGTGGAAGCTTGGGATGTTTCATTTTAAATTTTTTATGTCCCCATTTAGTAAATAAGTTTAAAATATTGTATTTAAAAAGGGTTCACTATTAAAAGTTGGTAAAATTGCAATACAGAAAATGTATTTGTTCTTACATTATGTCTAAGAAACTCATAATATGGATTCTAAAATTATAAGGATTATAAAAAGTTTAAAATTTAGTTAATACTATTCATAACCGCTTTTGAAAATCATTTTTGGTAAGTCATGGTGCTCTTGAACTCGGTGTTGCATGTAGTGTAAGTTTTTGAATTATTTTGAAAAAATAACACACTATGAAATCTTGGGGTGTTACATTCTCCCCTCCTTCAAAAAATTGTGTCCTCACAATTTGAAATTGTTCTTAGAAAATAAAGGGTTGATAATATAAAATATCTTTGTGGGAAAACCCACATCAGAAATTGGGTTACTAAAATTTAGTCTTAATATGAGGAAAAGAAAAATGAAAGGGTCACCACCAAATTATGATCTCGATTAGGAGAACATTGGTGGAAATTAGAGACATATAAATAGAGGAAAAATGTAAATATTTATAGGTAGTGATTGAGTTCATCAATCAAAAACAAGTGTAAAATTGAGGTCCTTAAATTCATCAATCTATAATGATTTGAAATACCATCGATTCAACAAAACGCAGGGTATTGGGATAAAACATTTTTGGTTTTAGGATTCCTTAAATAAAGTATAAGAATTAATTTCTTCATAGAATAAGAGAAAAATAAAAATATATTCTTGACAAGTAGAGTTCCATCCTTTAACTAATTTCTACCACAAACTCCTCTTTCACTCTAAAAGATAATAGAACGTAAAAAAATATATTCTATTTATCCTATTCGAAAAGGGTTAAAAACGAATTTATAATTCATCTACCAGATCGTTTAGAAAAACTAAATTATTTAATCTCGGACATCACCTGGGTCAGTGGTAGGTGATACACCCTTGTCGCCCTTCTGTTGTGGGTTCAAGTCTCACGGCCTTGCCGGACGTGACGGGTTGCCTCCCGACCTCAGGGTTGTCCTTTTTTGGAAATCCAAAATAATCCAAACTAGAACTATCCAAAATACATCAGTCCAAAATTTATAAGGAAGTTAAACACAATAAAGATCCTTTTTCCCGCATAATAACATGTGAACACCATCATCACGTATTCTTTTGAAACACTGCAACATCCTGAATTACCATAAAACCTTATTGATTACATTCATGTTCCATTATTCTTTAAACAATAATAGATATACTCCTTCAATCCAATTTTTTTTAAACCCCAACAATGATGGAATATACAAATCATTAATCGGTGTCAAGGTAGTCAAGAATATCCAATATTATTTATCCAAATCAATCATATATTATTCCAAAATCACTACCTCGGTATCAGAACTATATTATGGTTTATCATTATCTCAACCATATATTTTCCAAAAATTTATCCTACTATTGAGTAACTTTTCTTTGTTCCACACAATCTCAAGTCCTTAATGAAATAGTACTATAGTACAATCCTTATATACTCCACAATTATTATAACAAGTACATTGTTGATACAATACTCAAATGACATAATCAACATAAGAACTGTAGTCATTCCTCTTCATCTGTGGTAGTATCATAACTTGATTATTACCAAATAGCATCATTTGCGGCATATTCTGTTGAATGGGACATTGGTTCGCGTAGTGTCCAAACTCCTTGCAAATGAAGCATTGTACATTTGAAACCATTTTCTTACCCTTGCAGTCACGTACATTGTTCCCTTTACCTCCACACTTATAAAAAACTCTCATTCCTTTCAGGCAAGTTCCAGGGTGTTTCTTCCCACAATTATCACATATGGGAAAATTCTTCTTTTCCCTCTTCCCTTTTTCCATCCTTCTCTCTTCAATCCTTTTCTTCTCTTACTTCCCTTAAAATCCATAGGACTCCGTAAACTCTTTACTTATCTTATCAACACATGATGTTATTTCTTCATATGATGATAATACATGGGAGACTATTTCTCTTATAAATTATGGCTTAGGACCATGAAAGATATGATCCTTCTTTCACTTTGGATCATGTGCATTGCTGGAGTTCTCATTCCTTCTACTGGGCACCATTTCTAAACAATGGCATACACTAGATTAGTTTATGAATAACAATACCTATTCCAAAACTTGTAAGACACATAACATAAATTAAATAGTTTATGGATACAATCCATAATCATAAAAATTTCTCCTTTGAGGATGTATATACTCATAAACCCTTCATAATGGTTTGTAAAAAAATTGAGAATTATCCTAAGCATATCCCCTTGGAGTGGCGTAACCAAGAGTGCAGCATGGCCCGTTTTCGTGCACCAGTTCTCATTCGAGTCTATCTCAAAGCGGTGTTTTCGGGTTATACCCCTAGGTACATCTGTGCCAGAGCCGCCTCTACCTGCTCGTATCCATACATGGATGTATTGCTCAGAAAACTCACAAAATCTCTACAGCACCAAAATTCTAGGAAGTTCTTCTATACTAATCCTCAAAGTCTATCTTAGGGCTATGTGATCTAATTAGAGTTTATCTAAATCTAGTTTCCAAGGTTATTGCTAAACTTCCTCTGATACCAACTGTAACGCCCCGACCCCAGTTACCTGGAGTCGGTACATTATTTTAATACATTGGCATGATTACAATGAATCAAGTCCCGAAGGACCGATATATTTAGCAGTCTTGGAAAAATATATCACATACATGAATGTTACATTACACTTCATAATATAAAAAACAACATAAATAATCCTTTATGAATGCCATTATTCCCTTGTCTAAACCCTTCTTATCAATCACAATATACTTCTTGGAATCCTAGGAAAAATGAAACATAGAAAAAGGGTGAGCTCAAACGCTCAGTAAGGATAACAATACAGTGGAAACTTTCATAAATAAGCATAATCATTTAAGGCAATGTATAACTAAAAAAAAGCCTTTTAAACTTGAACTTCAACATATTATGGAAAAAATAAAATGAAATAATTCCATTTACTTATTCACATGAATATTCTACTAATCGAATAATAACATGCAATATCAATAACCACTTTCATTATAATGGAATGCATAATGCCATACTATCATAACCACATAGCCAAGGCCTCGTGCCAAGACTACAAATAAGATTTTGTGAAGGCCTTATGCCAATACAATAGTTTGTCTCATGAGACCTACCGATGCATCAAGGAGCTATAGAGGGCTCCACCCATCACATAATAAGTCCAATGCATTTCCATATGAAAAGGTTTAAACATAACATAAACATTCGTATTAAAACTAGCATTAAAAATGTCAATACTTTCTCCATAAACCATGAATGGTATAAAAATAACACATCCACAGTAAAACATATCAAAAAACCATTAATAAAATACAAAAGTTTTGTATCATAATAAATCAACTTTAAATAAGCTTAAAATCCATCAATGGATGTTGACATAGATGAAATCAAAACAATTTGACAGAAATATCTCTTTTCTCAAAATCATTGAAAAGTCACACGTTTATAAAGGATGTAATTTAAAAGAGATTTTTTAATCAAAGGGTCCCATACCACATTGAAAATTTTGAAAAGAAATATCATTTCAAAACATTCATGTCCATATAAATAAATCCTTAAAATCATTTTGAAAACATGGACATTAATTAAAAGATTTAGAATGATAAATCTTTAAAACATTTAATATTATGATCTTGATAAAGAGTACCTTTCAAAAATTCTTAAAATATTCATTTTGAAATCATTTAAAAGTCACATAATTATAAAATAAAAAATTTACTTTGAAAATATTATTATAATCTTGTAAGGGAAGCTTTGACGATTTTATAACGGTGGTAAATAGCCGCACCCGCCGTATAAGTTTAAAAAAATATTCTTACCTTAAATATGTCGAATGGTTAAAAGTGACTTGTTTGGAAAACGACGGAAAGATTACTTTAAAAACACATAAGGGTATAAATGACTTTAACCCCTATTCTTTGTAAATAGTAAAAATGTTTTGAAATACATTTCGAAGAAACATGGATGTGGATGATAATGAAATCCCAGTAGATAATTACATATAAACAACCTCAGATAATGAAGAGATTGTGAAATAACCCTTACCTTGTACTTTTCCTTGGTTGGGATAGGTTAACCTCCTGTATAATGGTGAAATAATTGTTATTAAATTATACATGAATCATGTACATTAATATGATATCATATATGATCTTTTAACATTGATTTGTTAATAATATCTTAGTATTATCGTTGTTTCGGGTGTTAACTTACTCATTTTCTATTATATGTTTTGTTACAAAAGCCATGTTTGTACTGGATAGGTTGTATATAATTCATATCCAGAGTGATATCAAGTCCTTAAACATCATTTTTAAATCATAAAATGATAATTATACTTGAATGGATACAATGGAGAATGAATCTCATCGCGTTCGTGGAGACGGTAGTCCGTACGTACGCACGAGCGACAATATCATTCTTTTGATATTAAAATAATATATAAATGGATGGTATATCATATATACATAATAATTAACATGTTATAATTATTATTTACATGAGTTCCACATCATTATTATACCCATCCAAATAATAATATATTGAATAACAATTACACCACGACGTGGAGACGATAAGCTATACGTACGCACGTATGGTGACATGTGATTCAAAGGTTGGATAGAATAGTGAATATAGTTGTACCATATTTATAATAATGTCACAGTATATATATGATACTGAAGTTATTATTTTTTAATGGTAACAACAAAGGAAGAAGATGTGGAAGAAGAAAGGGACTTGAAAAGGGTGGTGAAATCATTACCTCTTCTTCGTGTTCTTCCTTTTGATTTGATCAAAAGGGATCCTTAGGTTGGCTTTCTGATCAAACTAAGGCCTCTAGGTTGTAGTGAGGGACGTTTAGAGAGTATTTGGTCAGGGGTTTGCCAATACAAAATGCATTGATGGTGTGAAGAATTGAGAAGGAGGAGTGCCCTTTTATAAGAGGGGTGAGGGGCACCTTTGGAAAAGCTAGAAATATTAATTTATAATAAATTCATATTCAGTTTATAATGGCTCCAAAGTTTATTATTAAAAGGTTAAGGTGGTGATGAGTCGAAAACCACTCAACCAATAGAATTTATACAGGTTTGGGTACTTATATTAACCTTATCTTTAAGTATTAACTCTAAGTTAATTAGTTTCACTTTTACAATGTCTCTTTGTATTTTTATATTATATGGTTAATAAATTTAATATATACATCCAAGAGACCCCCAAGTGGTCCATTAATTATACACCAATCATGATATAAGTCTCTTGGCCGAACCTTAAATTTTTAAGAATTTAATATCAATTAATAATATAATATTTGTTTTAAAAACTCTTTTATGTCAATTTTGACTTTATTCAATAGTTAATTTTTGTGAAACTCATAACAGAATGATTACTTCAAAAATATTTAATTAAATCATTACTAACATGTCATATTAACATATAAAATTAGTGTAATTCATAAAAAGTCTGAGATTATATTTATATGTGTATTTATAATATCAATTATTTTAATTTTTCACTATTATGGTAATTACTGCATCATCATTGTGTCATAAATAAATTAAATTATTTAAAGTCTAAAAATTATAAATAAAATATAATTTTGTAGGAAATATTTTTATATTTCTAGTGAATATTTATTGTCTAAATCAAAACATATATAACACTATGTAAAAATTGTTTTTCTAAAAGATATATGCTTATGTCATTTTTGTACTTATTTTAACTTAATTAAAATTAAGTGTCCCTATCACCTACAAGTGGCTCAATGGGGTCCCCATATCGACCCAAGGATGCCTATGGTCGAACATGTATCATAAAATAAGGCTAGGATACGTTTTAGGGTAATTTATTATTATTATAATATTATTTTGTAACCCATATTTACCGGATTTACCCTTAACCATGGTAAATAAAATATTTACCGAAGTAATTATTCAAAATGTCTAAAAATAAAAGTTACCTATTTACACAATTTGAAAATCATGATTCCAAATATTGAATCCATTTTTCCAAATTCAAAACACAGAAGTAGCAGAAAATATTTTAAAATTAATTTCCGCTGTTAAAACAAAAAGCGTGTTTTTAAGAGATAATAACTATCAAAAGATTAACACTTGTTTATGTCCGGTTTAATTGTAAAATTATGTCCAATGACCAAAATTTTATTAAATGGTAAAAATATATTCTAAATATGATTTAAAACCACTCAAATTAATAATTTATCACTATTAATTATATTGATTAAAAAAGATGTTTTTAATTAAAATTTAGTAATTTTCATTATTCATCAAAATATTAATGTTATCCGAAAAGTACCAAAATTTCACCTTATGCTAAATTCGATATTCCGAATCCAAAAATGAAGTCCATTTTGAAATATAAAATATATATAATATCAAAAAGTAGGTATTACTATTCATAACGGCTAGTTTGATTTGGTTATGGTGTGTGTTAGAACTCGAAGTTGCATACAACACATGCTACTGTATTATTCAAAGAGAAGCGTACCATGGAAGCTTGGGATGTTTAATTTTAAATTTTTTATGTCCCCATTTAGTCAATAAGTTCAAAATATTGTATTTAAAAAGGATTCACTGTTAAAAGTTGGTAAAAGTGCAATACTGAAAATGAATTTGTTCATACATTATGTCTAAGAAACTCATAATATGGATACTAAAATTATAAGGATTATATAAAGTTTAAAATTTAGTTAATACTATTCATAACCTCTTTTGAATGTCTTGTTTGGTAAGTCATGGTGCGCTTGAACTAGGTGTTGCATGTAGTGCAAGTTATTGACTTATTTTGAAGAAATAACACACTATGAAATCTTGGGGTGTTACATTCTCCCCTCCTTCAAAAAATTGCGTACTCGCAATTTGAAATTGTTTTTCAAAAATAAAAGGTTGAATGTAGAGACCCGAAGCTTGACGTACATGGACATTACATTACATTTGCGGAATACTTAGTACATAACAAAAACACAGACACAAGGTTCGTAATAGTTTAGTGTCTTTGGAAACTCGGAACGTAATCTTCTAATCATGGTGAAAGATCTTCAATATCTCCCATAAAGACCTTCCCTTTTTTTACCTATAACCTTTCTTTATATCCTGGGGAAAAGAAAACATAAAAGGATGAGCTCAAATGCTCAGTAAGGGTAAACAAAAGAAAAATCAATCACATCATATTCATAAGAACATAACATTTAGAAATCTTAACCTGCAAAAGAGAGCATAATTTCATAACATGGGATAAATCATAGTAGTGAAATGAAATCCCAATAATCATAACTTAAAACATAAAACTTTGTGGCATACACACATAATAATAGGGAATCATTTCTTGTTAGTCAAGACTCATTGCCAAGACTATCTTAGTGGACAAAGTCCCTTTATGAATCGAGTAACCCTCGTTTCAGTCCTGTTTCACTGAACCGGTATAACCTACCATTTCAGCCATGTCTATCTCATGAGATATAAAATCTTTACCCAATGCATTGGAGAGAGATATAGGTCACACCCATCTCATAATGATACCATTCTTATGTGTGCCACAAAATCATAAATCATACATCATTGCATAACCCATGTAATAAAAATGGGAATCTTAAACATCGTGACATCATAAAACATTTCATATAAGATAAAGGAAATCATAAAAATAATTCCATCACAACATGATCAAATCAATGTAATAATAGGGTTAAAATCCGAACCCATTATTATCTTAGATGGAAAATAATTTTGATAAAACACTTGAACTCCATTCTTGAGGAAAATATCATTTCTTCTTCAAAAACATTTTTCCTTTCTTAACATGTCATACAATTACAAACTAAAAGAAGTTGATTAAAAATAAACTTGAAAACTTGTAAAGTATGATTCTTGGAAATAATGTTTTAAAAATCCATTAATGCCGTATAAGTTAAAAAAAACATTCTTCTTGTACTTTTGTCAGAAAAGTCAAAAAAGTACCTCGTACGAAAAACGACAAAAGATTCCTTTCATATCTTTTAATAAAAACTCAACGATGGGTAAAATAGGATTTAAACAATTGTAGGTGAATGTATATAATATTACATATTGAGGAAACATGGATGTGGATGATAAAATACACCCCAGTAAATACTAAAGTATAAACAATCTCGGATAAATATGAGACTGTGATATTTCCCTTACCTTAGGTTCGACTTGCTTTGTAAGTGTCCGAACCTCCTGTATACTGATTTAAATAATGTTATTGACTTATTCCATTATCATATTAATTGTTATTATATCATATGTGGTCCAGTTATGACTTTATATTACCCGTTCTTTTGTAAATTCATGTTAAAGTAGCGTTTTGGGTAAAATCGTCTCATTTGTCGTTCGTGTTTTAACTTGTAAATATTCATATTATTGGTTAGTTCATAATTACATAATTCCAGAATATAAAACATCATTTATATATAATATATATTCATAATATACATATATAATAAATCAGTAAATGGAAAGAAATACACCGTTCATGGAGACGGTAGTCCATACGTACGCATGAACGTTGTTTTCATTTCCTTATTGAATTGAATGGAATTAAGTAGATGACATACATATAAATATAAATAATTCCAGTATCATTATCAGGTAATATATTTCATTAGTACTTATTATATATACTTTATAATCATTCATGAATGGTTAATCATTGAGAATGAATCTCATCGCGTCGTGGAGACGGTAGTCCGTACGTACGCATGAGCGATGATATCGTTCCCATGGTCGTAGAATTGTGTTTAAGTGTATGTATACTATTTCAGTATCAATATAACTTTATAATAATCATATATAGTTACTAATTACACCTTTATACCCATCCAATTAAGGTGGTGGCGGAAAATAGATTACACCGCGGCGTGGAGACGGTATTCCGTACGTACGCACGCGCGGTGATTTCCTTTTTCCGTAGGATGGATAGAAGGTTAATTAGAGTTGTTTAATATTTATAATAACATATCAGTATATAAGAAATACTTATTTTATTACTTTATCATGAAACAACTAAATAAGAAGAAGTTGAAGAAGAAAGAAATTGAAAAAGATCGGTAATGGATATTACCTCTTTTTGACGCGCCTTTTCTTAGCCTCCACTTAATGAACTAATGATGGTCTTTGAAGAAGACCAGGACCTCTAGGATGATACTAGGGAAGTGGAGAAGGGATTTTTCCAGGGGCTGGCCGAGCTTGAGTGCTCAAATTGGTGTGAGGAGGAGGGGGAGGAGGTGCCCTTTTATAAGGGAGGAGAGGGGCACTTTAGGAATATCTCAAAATATTATTTTATATTAAAGTCAAAATCGGTTTATAATGGTTCCAAAGGGTCTTATTTAGAAGATAAAGTGGGGATGGGTCGAAATACTATCAACCAATAGGATTTAGACAAGTTTAGGTTATTATTTTAACCTTATCAATTAGATTTAACTCTAAGTTAAATAATTTAACTTTTACTGTGTCTTTTTGTTTTCTTACACTATATGGTTAATACACTTACTATATCATGCCAAACGAACCCCAAATTGTTTATTATTAATATATATATATCCTTATCTAAGTCATTTTGCCGAACCTTAGATTTCTAGGAATAAAATAACAATTACTAATATAATATTTTATTTAAAAACTATTTTGTGTCAATTTTGACACTATTTGATATATGATATTTGTGAAAGTCATAACAGAATTATATGTTCAAACAAAGTTTATTAAATCAACACTAATATATCATAGTAACCTATAAAATTAGTGGTATTCATCAAAATTCTCAAATTACATTTATTTTGGTGTTTATAACATCAATTATGTCAATATTTCATTAATAAGATAATTACTGCATCATCGTTGTGACATAATTAAATTAAATTATTTGATGTCTAAAAATTACAAATAAAATACCATTATGTAGAACATCTTTTTATCTGTCTAATGAATATTTATAGTCGAATTTATCTTATGTATAACCCCATATTAAAAATGTTTTACTTATTAAACATAGATTTTAACTATTTTAACCCTTCTTTAAATAAATTAATAATAAATGTCCTAATCTAATCCAAGTGGGCCTAAGTGGTCATATTTTATTCCTAGGATTGTTTTTGGTCGAATTACACTTGTCCAATAGAATTATAACATGTGTTAGGGTAATAATATTATCATTTGTACCCTTAATTACTCTATTTACTTTTAACCGTGGTAAATAAAAGTAAAAAGTTACTATTCACCAAAAATTATTTCCATCTCATTGAACCACATTTTACTTACGGACATCAACCGTGTCTCTCAAATTTTTGAAATTCCATTCACAGAAGCGGTAAAATTAAGATTAATGAAAAATTCAGTTTTTTAACTACCACTTAGTAGTTTCACTATTCATCAAAAATTGATGTTTTTCAGAACAATGCCAAAATTTCATCCTAAACTATACTTCATATTCCGAATTCAAAAATGAAGTCTATTTTACCAAATTCATAACATAGAAGTTTCATTAATTAATTTTATAATTATATCCCGATGTTAAAACAAATAGCGTGTTTTTAAGAAACAATATCTATCAAAAGATTGACACTTGTTTATGTCTGGTTTAAATGTGAGATTACATCCAATGACCAACATTGTATTAAATTGTAAAAATATATTCTAAATATACTTTAAAACCACTAAAATTAATAATTTATCACTATTAATTATTTCGATTGAAAAAGTTTTTTTTAACTAAAATTTAGTAATTTTCACTATTCATCAAAATATGAAAGTTATCCAAAAATTACCAAAATTTCACCCTAAGCTAATTTCGATATTCCGAATCCAAAAATGAAGTCCATTTTGAAAAATAAGATTTACAAAATTTCAAAAAGTGGTTATTACTATTCATAATGGCTAGTTTTAATAATATTTTAATAGCATATCGTTGTTTAGTGAAACTCAGTATTGCGTACTACACACACTATCGAGGAAGGTTGCGATTGCGTGTAATGCAAGGAAAGTCAAGGATGAGGGTTGTGCAAGCTCCTTTTGTGGTAGCGTACAACACAAGACATTAGTGAAATTAAAAAGAATATTGTTCATAAAATCTCGGGGTGTTACCTTCTACCCCCCTTAAAATGAATTTCGCCCTCGAAATTCGTTGGGGTTATAAATGGTTTACTATTAGAAAGTTTATTTAATAGAAACCCACATCGTAAAAAGGAATACCAAAACAAATCTTTAAAAACAAAAGTATGAAACGTAACGGTTACCCAAATAAACTAATCACTGGGTTTCTATATAGGTGAAAATATGGATATGGAAGAAAAATCTAACCATCATGTTATGATGGAGAGTGGTAGAGAACATGGCTATGGAAAATACAACAATCACAAATCCATAAATTTGTGACGATCTAAGGTACCATCTGATTAATCAGATATAAGAGCACTAGGACAACATTTTTGGTTTTCAATATCATTTCCCTAATGTTGAAGAATTTGAATTAGAATAAATACTTACTTTTTATTTTGGTACAATCTCACTGTTGTTCGTGCCTTGAACAATTTCCACTTCATCTCTTAAATAAATGAAGTTTAATTTGTTATTCCTGAAGTGTTAGAAGGCCATGTGATAGAATGACGGGTCATTCCATCAAAAGGTTAGCAAAAGTTATTAAATATACATAAGTCATTCTATAGTGAGATTAATCATATATGGTACCTAAAATGGACTTATACTTCATATATCATACTGCTTAATATAATAAAACTAGTTTCTACTAAACAGGGACTTCCTGTTGGCCAGTGGTAGGCGATAAAGGCCAGTCGCACTTCGTTTGTGGGTTCGATTCCCACAGCCTTGTCCGACGCGATGGGCTGTCGCCCATCCTGCAGGTTGTCCTTTTTCTAAAAATATAACATCCCATCAATAATATCGAAAAAACTTCTATCCTTAAACAATACTAACTTATATCCTACATAATCCATTTCAATCTGTAGGCTTATCCATAATACTGCAGTCTACTCTCATAACATAGTGAAAACGATTTCCAGAGATTTAATACCATCGTTGATCCCCATATATCATAAGATATGTCTTGTTGGTCACATTCTAAACATTCAAAGGCCTTAATCATGTATTCTCTTGAATACCCATTGAACTTTATTGAAAACATGAATGCAGTTAAACGTTAACACTTTCCACATACCAAAATCCTCAAAATTCTATATACTCAAACCATGATATCACTTAGTCCTTATATCAATCATGATCTCATGAATACTGTCAAGCATTTCATATTCTCTTTATCACTTCATTATGCGCATATCATCCACTTTCCAAAAAATATCTGAATTACTTTGAATACCACATTAGACCAATACATAAATATTCCAATACTCCATGATACAATATTATTTTGTAATCCCATTACATAAACACTTAATCATTCCACCACATCGTTTTCATATTCAACATCGCCAATAGTGATCGCATGTGACTTCCCTTTGTCCTTTGCCTTAAGCGCTTGCTCATGTCGATCATCACTAACCCTTTGATTAGGGCATTTATTAGCATAATGCCCCATTTCCTTTCACATGAAGCATTGAAGTGTTGGTTGTGCGTTCTATGAAGTGTTTGCTTTATTCACATCATTAGAATCCCTTTTTCCATTACTTCGACACTCAGCTGCTCGATGACCTTCTTTTCCAAACTTAAAACATTTTCTAGTCCCTTTAAGACAATCTCCACCATGCTTCTTTCCACACTTTGTGCATAAGGAAACATTCATCTTCTTTTCACCATTATTCTGAGATTTCTCCTTGAACTCCATCTTTCATTTCTTGTCAAAACCATAAGATGGATATGTAACACCAACTTCCATTTCTACCTTGATAGCACAAAGAACAATTTCTTCATAGCTACTGAAGTCTCTTATAGCTAATGCCCTTCGAAGACTTGGTTTTAAGCCACTGAAAAATCGATCAACTTTACTTTCAGGTTGGATGATAATGCCAGATGCATACCTTGCAAGTCTTGTAAAATTTGCTTCGTATATACCAACAGATTCATCATCCTTCTGCTTCAGCTCAAGAAACTCCTTTTCCATCTTTGTTCGAAGAATACGAGGGAAGTACTTACAGAAAAACAAGTTCTTGAACTCGTCCCATTCCATGGACTCAATTTCATCTCTTGGCCTCATATTCTTGAAAAGATTAAACCATTGATCAACTTCACCTTCCAAATGATATACTGCTAAGATGACTTTATCATGTTCAGAACATTGATGAACTGAAAATATCTTTTCATTGGTACTGATCCATTGTTCAGCAACAAGTGGATCGGAAGTCCCACTGAAAGAAGGTGGACGTTGCCTCATGAAGGACTCAAAAGTATATTGTTCCTTTCTCTGCTCATTTGGAAGTCCAGAATGATTCATAGCTTGTGTAAGGATAGCAATAAGATTTTTCACTCCATATCCCACAACATTTGTTTGTTCAGGAGGAAAATCATTGCATTGTCCATTGCATTGATCAACACGGTTCCTTTGGGTTCCAGCCATCGTCTAAAACCCAAAAAGAATAGTGTGAGAGGCAAAAATCATGCTATGGAAAACAACATAATAAAGGGGGAGTACCTTCAATGTCTAACATCTTAGGTTTAATTCTATGATCGTTAGCATAGTTCTAGCACTACAACCTATACGTATACTTAACCTTCGGGACATCCCTAGACATACCTTAGAAATATCTCTAGGGATCTCACTAACGTTTTCGCATCCTAGTTTCCAAAGGTTGACTAAACCTTTCCTCTGATACCAACTGTAAAGACCCGAAGCTTGATGTACATGGACATTACATTACATTTGCGGAATACTTAGTACATAACAAAAACACACACACAAGGATCGTAATAGTTTAGTGTCTTTGGAAACTCGGAACGTAATCTTCTAATCGTGGTGAATGATCTTCAATATCTCCCATAAAGATCTTCCCTTTTTTTTTTACCTAAAACCTTTCTTTATATCCTGGGGAAAAGAAAACATAAAAGGGTGAGCTCAAATGCTCAGTAAGGGTAAACAAAAGAAAAATCAATCACATCATATTCATAAGAACATAACTTTTAGAAATCTTAACCTGCAAAAGAGAGCATAATTTCCTAACATGGGATAAATCATAGTAGTGAAATGAAATCCCAATAATCATAACTTAAAACATGAAACATTGTGGCATACACACATAATCACATAGAATCATTTCTTGTTAGTCAAGACTCATTGCCAAGACTATCTTAGTGGACAAAGTCCCTTTCTGAATCGAGTAACCCTCGTTTCAGTCCTGTTTCACTGAACAGGTATAACCTACCATTTCAGCCATGTCTATCTCATGAGATATAAAATCTTTACCCAATGCATTGGAGGGAGATATAGGTCCCACCCATCTCATAATGATACCATTCTTATGTGTGCCACAAAATCATAAATCATACATCATTGCATAACCCATGTAATAAAAATGGGAATTTTAAACATCGTGACATCATAAAACATTTCATATAAGATAAAGGAATTCATAAAAATAATTCCATCACAACATGATCAAATCAATGTAATAATAGAGATAAAAACAGAACCCTTTATTATTTTAGATGGAAAATAATTTTGATAAAACACTTGAACTCCATTCTTGAGGAAAATATCCTTTCTTCTTCAAAAACATTTTTCCTTTCTTAACATGCCATACAATTAGAAACTAAAAGAAGTTAATTAAAAATAAACTTGAAAACTTGTAAAGAAATATTCTTGGAAGTAAGGTTTTAAAAATCCATCAATGCCGTATAAGTTAAAAAAACATTCTTCTCGTACTTTTGTCAGAAATGTCCAAAAAGTACCTCGTACGAAAAACGACAAAAGATTCCTTTCATATCTTTTACTAAAAACTCACCGATGGGTAAAATAGGATTTAAAAAATTGTAGGTGAATGGAAATAATATTAAATATTGAGGAAACATGAATGTGGATGATAAAATACACCCTAGTAAATACTAAAGTATAAACAATCTCGGATAAATATGAGACTGTGATATTTCCCTTACCTTAGGTTCGACTTACTTTGTAAGTGTCCGAACCTCCTGTATAATGATTTAAATAATGTTATTTACTTATTCCAGAATCATATTCACTGTTATCATATCATATATGGTCCACTTATGACTTTATATTACCCGTTCTTTTGTAAATTCATGTTAACGTAGCGTTTTGGGTAAAATCGTCTCATTTGTCGTTCGTGTTTTAACTTGTAATTATTCATATTATTTTTTAGATCATAATTACGTAATTTCAGAATATAAAACATGATTTATATATAATATATATTCAGAATATACATATATAATAAATCAGTAAATGGAATGAAATACACCGTTCATGGAGACGGTAGTCCGTACGTACGCATGAACGCTGTTTTCATTTCCTTATTGAATTGAATGGAATTAAGTAGATGACATACATATAAATATAAATAATTCCATTATCATTATCAGGTCATATATTTCATTAGTACTTATTATATATACTTTATAATCATTCATGAATGGTTAATCATTGAGAATGAATCTCATCGCGTCGTGGAGACGGTAGTCCGTACGTACACACGAGCGATGATATCGTTCCCATGGTCGTAGAATTGTGTTGAAGTGTATGTATACTATTTCAATATCAATATAACTTTATAATAATCATATATAGTTACTAATTACACCTTTATACCCATCAAATTAAGGTGGTGGCGGAAAATAGATTACACCATGGCGTGGAGACGGTATTCCGTACGTACGCACGCGCGGTGATTTCCTTTTTCCATAGGATGGATAGAAGGTTAATTAGAGTTGTTTCATATTTATAATAACATATCAGTATATAAGAAATACTTGTGTTATTACTTTATAATGAAACAACTAAAGAAGAAGAAGTTGAAGAAGAAAGAAATTGAAAAAGATCGGTAATGGATATTACCTCTTTTTGACGCGCCTTTTCTTAGCCTCCACTTAAAGAACAAAGGATGGTCTTTGAAGAATACCAGGACCTCTAGGATTATACTAGGGAAGTGGAGAAGGGATTTTTTCAGGGTTTGGCCGAGCTTGAGTGCTCATATTGGTGTGATCAGGAGGGGGAGGAGGTGCCCTTTTATAAGGGAGGAGAGGGGCACTTTAGGAATATCTCAAAATATTATTTTATATTATAGTCAAAATCGGTTTATAATGGTTCTAAAGGGTCTTCTTTAGAAGCTAAAGTGGGGATGGGTCGAAATCCTATCAACCAATAGGATTTAGACAAGTTTAGGTTATTATTTTAACCTTATCAATTAGATTTAACTCTAAGATAAATAATTTAACTTTTACCGTGTCTTTTTGTTTTCTTACACTATATGGTTAATACACTTACTATATCATGCCAAACGAACCCCAAATTGTTTATTATTAATATATATATCCTTATTTAAGTCATTTGGCCGAACCATAGATTTTTAGGAATAAAATAACAACTACTAATATAATATTTGATTTAAAAACTATTTTGTGTCAATTTTGACACTATTTGATATATGATTTTTGTGAAAGTAATAACAGAATTATATGTTCAAACCAAGTTGATTAAATCAACACTAATATATCATAGTAACCTAGAAAATTAGTGGGATTCATAAAAAGTCTCAAATTACATTTATTTTGGTGTTTATAACATCAATTATGTCAATATTTCATTAATAAGATAATTACTGCATCATCATTGTGACATAAATAAATTAAATTATTTGATGTCTAAAGATTGAAAATAAAATACCATTATGTAGGAAATCGTTTTATCTTTCTAATTAATATTTATAGTCGAATTTATCTTATGTTTAACCCCATATTAAAAATGTTTTACTTATTAAACTTAGATTTTTACTATTTTAACCCTTCTTTAAATAAATTAATAATAAATGTCCTAATCTAATCCATGTGGGCCTAAGTGGTCATATTTTATTCCTAAGCTTGTTTTTGGTCGAATTAAACTTGTCCAATAGAATTACAAGATGTGTTAGGGTAATAATAATATCATTTTTACCCTTAATTACCCTATTTACTTTTAACAGTGGTAAATAAAAGTAAAACGTTACTATTCACCAAAAATTATTTTCATCTCATTGAACCACATTTTACTTACTGACATCAACCGTGTCTCTCGGATTTTTGAAATTCCATTCACAGAAGCGGTAAAATTATGTTTTATGAAAAAATCAGTTTTTTTAACTACCACTTAGTAGTTTCACTATTCATAAAAAATTGATGTTTTTCAGAACAATGCCAAAATTTCATCCTAAACTATATTTCATATTCCGAATTCAAAAATGAAGTCTATTTTACCAAATTCGTATCATAGAAGTTTAATTAATTAATTTTATAATTAAATCCCGCTGTTAAAACAAATAGCGTGTTTTTAAGAAACAATATCTATCAAAAGATTGACACTTGTTTATGTCTGGTTTAAATGTGAGATTACATCCAATGACCAACATTGTATTAAATTGTAAAAATATAATATAAATATACATTAAAACCACTAAAATTAATAATTTATCACTATTAATTATTTCGATTGAAAAAGTTGTTTTTAACTAAAATTTAGTAATTTTCACTATTCATCAAAATATGAAAGTTATCCGAAAATTAAAAAAATTTCACCCTAAGCTAATTTCGATATTCCGAATCCAAAAATGAAGTCCATTTTGAAAAATAAGATTTAAAAAATTTCAAAAAGTCGTTATTACTATTCATAACGGCTAGTTTTAATAATATTTTAATAGCATATCGTTGTTTAGTGATACTCAGTATTGCATACTACACACACTATCGTGGAAGGTTGCGATTGCGTGTAATGCAAGGCAAGTCAAGGATGCGTGTTGTGAAAGCTCCTTTTGGTGTAGCGTACAACACAAGACATTAGTGAAATTAAAAAGAATATTTTTCATAAATTCTCGGGGTGTTACATTGAAAATAGAAAATATCTTTGTGGGAAAACCCACATCAGAAATTGGGTTACTAAAATTTAGTCTTAATATGAGGAAAAGGGAAATGAAAGGGTCACCCCCAAATTATGAATTCGACTAGGATAACATTGGTGGCAATTAGAGACATATAATTGGAGGAAAAACATAAATATTTATAGGTAGTGATTGAGGTCATCAATCACAAACAAGTGTAAAATTGAGGTCCTTAAATTCATCAATCTATGATTATTTGAAATACCATAGATTCAACAAAACATAGGGTATTAGGATAACACATTTGTGGTTTTAGGATTCCTTAAATAAAGCGTAAGAATTAATTTCTTCATAGAATAATAGAAGAAGAATAATATATTCTTGACATGTAGAGTTCCATCCTTTAACTAATTTCTACCACAAACTCATCTTTCACTCTAAAAGATAATAGAACAAAAAAAATATATTCTATTTATCCTATTCGAATAGGGTTAAAAAACGAACTTATAATTCATCTACCAGATCTTTTAAAAAACTACATTATTTAATCCTGGACATCACCTGGGTCAGTGGTAGGCAATACACCCTTGTCGCCCTTCGGTTGTGGGTTCATGTCTCACGGCCTTGCCAGACGCGACGGGTTGCTGCCCGACCTCCGGGTTGTCCTTTTATGGAAATCCAAAATAATCCAAACTACAACTATCCAAATTACATCAGTCCAAAATTTATAAGTAAGGTAATCACAATAAAGATCCTTTTTCCCGCGTAATAACATGTGAACACCATCATCACGTATTCTTTTAAAACACTGCAACATCCTGAATTACCATAAAACCTTATTGATTACATTCATGATCCCTTATTCCTTAATGAATAATCAGTATACTCCTTCAATCCAAAAATGTTTTAAACCCCAAAAATGATGGAATATACAAATCATTAATCAGTTTCAAGGTAGTCAAGAATATCCAATATAATTTATCCAAATCAATCATGTATTATTCCAAAATCACTACCTCGGTATCAGAACTATATTATGGTTTATCATTCTCTCAACCATATATTTTCCAAAAATGTATCCTGCTATTGAGTCACTTTTCTTTGTTCCACACAATCTCAAGTCCTTAATGAAATAGTACTGCAGTACAATCCTTATATACTCCATAATTATTATAACAAGTACATTGTTGATACAACACTCAAATGACATAATAAACATAAGAACTCTAATCACTCCTCTTCATCTGTGGTAGTACCATAACTTGATTATTACCCAATAGCATCATTTGTGACACAGTCTGATTACTGGGACATAGGTTCGCGTAGTGTCCAAATTCCTTGAAAATTAAGCATTGTACATTTGAAACCATTTTCTTACCCTTGCAGTCACGTACATTGTTCCCTTTTCCTCCACACTTATAACAAACTCTCATTCCTTTCAGGCAAGTTCTAGGGTGTTTCTTCCCACAATTATCACATATGGGAAAATTCTTTGTTTCCCTCTTCCCTTTATCCATCCTTCTCTATTCAATCCTTTTCTTCTCTTTCTTCCCTTCAAATCCATAGGACTCCGTAAAATTTTTAATTATCTTACCAACACATGATATTATTTCTTCATATGATGATAATACATGGGAGTCTATTTCTCTTATAAATTCTGGCTTAGGACCATGAAAGATATGATCCTTCTTTCGCTTTGGATAATGTGCATTACTGGAGTTCTCATTCCTTCTACTGGGCACCATTTCTAAACAATGGAATACACTGGATTAGTTTATGAATAACAATACCTAATACCAAACTTGTAAGACACATAACATAAATTAAATAGTTTATGGATATAATCCATAATCATAAAAATTTCTCCTTTGAGGATTTATATACTCATAAACCCTTCATAATGGTTTGTAAAAGAATGAGAATTATCCTAACCATATCCCCTGGGAGTGTCGTAACCAAGAGTGCAGAAAAGCCCATTTTCATGCACCAGTTCCCATTAGTGTCTAACTAAATGCGGTGTTTTCGGGTTTTACCCCTAGGTACATCTGTGCTAGAGCCACCTCTACCTGCTCATATCCAGACAGGGATGTATTGCTCGGAAAACTCACAAAATCTCTACAATACCAAAATTCTAGGAAGTTCTTCTATACTAATTCTCAAAGTCTATCTTAGGGCTATGTGCTCTAATCAGAGTTTATCTAAATCTAGATTCCATGGTTATTGCTAAACGTTCTCTGATACCAACTATAACGCCCCGACCCCAGTTACCCAGAGTCGGTGCATTATTTTAATACATTGGCATGATTACAAGGAATCAAGTCCCGAAGGACCGATAAGTTTAGCAGACTTGGAAAAATAGATCACATAAATGAATGTTTCATTACACTTCATAATATATAAAGCAACATAAATAATCCTTTATGAGTGCCATTATTCCTTTGTCTTAACCCTTCTTATCAATCACAATATACTTCTTGGAATCCTGGGAAAAATAAAACATAGAAAAGGGGTGAGCTCAAACCCTCAGTAAGGATAACAATACAGCGGAAACTTTCATAAATATGCATAATCATTTAAGGCAATGTATAACTAAATCAAAAGCCTTTTAAACTTGAACTTCAACATAGTATGGAAAAAATAAAGTGAAATAATGCCATTTACTTATTCACATGGATATTCTAATTATCGAATAATCACATGAAATATCAATAACCACTTTTATAATAATGGAATGCATAATGCCAGACTATCATAACCACATAGCCAAGGTCTCGTGCCAAGACTACAAATAAGATTTTGTCAAGGCCTTATGCAAGTCACTAGTTTTTCTCAAGAATCCTACCGATGAATCGAGAAGCTATAGCGGGCACCACCCATCATATAATAAGTCCAATGCATTCCCATATGAAAAGGTTTAAACATAACATAAACATTCGTATTAAAAATAGCATACGAAATGTCAATACTTTCTCCATAAACCATGAACGGTATAAAAATAACACATCAACAGTAAAACATATCACAAAACCTTTAATACAATACGAAAGTTTTGTTTCATAATAAATCAACTTCAAATAAGCCTAAAATCCATCAAAGGATGTTGACATAGATGAAATCAAAATAATTTGAGAGAAATATCTCTTTTCTCGAAATCATTGAAAAGTCACACATTTATAAAGGAAGTAATTTAAAAGAGATTTTTGAATCAAAGTGTCCCATAACACATTGATACGTTTTAAAAGAAATATAATTTCAAAACATTCATGTCCATATAAATAAATCCTTAAAATAATTTTGAAAACATAGACATTAATTAAAAGATTTAGAAAGATAAATCTTTAAAACATTTCAAATTATGATCTTGATAAATAGTACCGTTCAAAAATTCATAAAATATTCATTTTGAAATCATTTGAAAGTCACATAATTTTAAAATAAATCATTTACATTGAAAATATTCTTATAAGCTTGTAAGGGAAGTTTTGACGATTTTATAACGGCGGTAAATAGCCGCACCCGCCGTATAAGTTAAAAAAACATTCTTACCTTAAATTTGTCGAAAGGTTAAAAGTTCCTTGTTTGGAAAACGACGAAAATATTCATTTAAAAACACATAAGGGTATAAATGACTTTAACCCATATTATTTATAAATAGTAAAATTGTTTTGAAATACGTTTCGAAGAAACATGGATGTGGATGATAAAGAAATCCCACAAGAAAATTACGTATAAACAACCTTGGTTAATGAAGTGATTGTGAAATAACCCTTACCTTGTACTTTTACTTTGTTGGGGTAGGTTAACCTCCTATATAATGGTGAAATTATTGTTATTAAATTATACTAGAATCATATACATTAATATGATATCATATATGATCTTTTAACATTGATTTGTTAATAATATCTTAGTATTGTCGTTGTTTCGGGTGTTAACTTACTCGTTTTCGTTTATATGTTTTGTTATGTAAGCCATGTTTGTAAGGGATGTGTTGTATATTATTCATATCCATAGTGATATCAAGTCCTTAAACATAATTTTTAAATCATCATATGATAATTATACTTGATTGGATACAATGGAGAATGAATCTCATCGCGTTCGGGGAGACGGTAGTCCGTACGTACGCACGAGCGACAATATCATTATTTTGATATTAAAATAATATATAAATGGATGGTATATCATATATATAGAATAATTAACATGTTATATTTATTATTTACATGAGTAACACATCATTATTATACCCATCCAAATAATAATATATTGAATAACAATTACACCACGACGTGGAGACGGTAAGCCGTTCGTACGCACGTATGGTGACATGTGATTCAAAGGATGGATAGAATAGTGAATATAGTTGTACCATATTTATAATAATATCACAGTATATATATGATACTGAAGTTATTATTTTATAATGGTAACAACAAAGGAAGAAGAAGTGGAAGAAGAAAGGAACTTGAAAAAAGGTGGTGAAATCATTACCTCTTCTTCGGGTTCTTCCTTTTGATTTTATCAAAAGGGCTCCATAGGTTGGCTTTATGATCAAACTAAGTCCTCTAGGATGAAGTGAGGGAAGTTGATAGAGTATTTGGGCAGGGGTTTGCTGAACCAAAAGTCTTTGATGGTGTGATGAAATGAGAAGGAGGAGTGCCCATTTATAAGAGGGGTGAGGGGCACAATTGGAAAATCTAGAAATATTAATTTATAATAAATTCATATTCGGTTTCTAATGGCTCCAAAGTTGATTATTCAAAGGTTAAGGTGGGGATGTGTCGAAAACCACTCACCCAATAGAATTTAGAGAGGTTTGGGTACTTATATTAACCTTATCTTTGAGTATTGACTCTAAGTTAATTAGTTTCTCTTTTACAATGTCTCTTTGTATTTTTATATTATATGGTTAATAAACGTACTATATACATCCAAGAGACCCCCCAAGTGGTCCATTAATGATACACCTATCATTATATAAGTCTTTTTTCCGATCCTTATATTTTTAGGAATTTAGTTTCAACTAATAATATAATATTTGTTTTAAAAACTCTTTTATGTCAATTTTGACACTATCCAATAGTTGATTTTTGTGAAACTCATAACAGAATGATTACTTTGAAAAAATTTAATTAAATCATTCCTAAAATGTCATATTAACTTAGAAAATTAGTGTAATTCATAAAAAGTCTCGAATTATATTTATTTGTGTATTTATAATATCAATTATTTTAATTTGTCACTATTATGGTAATTACTGCATCATCATTGTGTCATAAATAAATTAAATTATTTAAAGTTTAAATATTATAAAATAAAATAAAATTATTTAAGAAATATTTTTATCTTTATAATTAATATTTATAGTCGAAAATCCAACATATATAACCCTATGTAAAAATTGTTTTTCTAAAAGATATATGCTTATGTCATTTTTGTACTTATTTTAACTTAATTAAAATTAAGTGTCCCTATCACCTACAAGTGGCTCCATGGGGTCCCAAAATCGACCCAAATATGCCTATGGTCGTAAATTTATCAACCAATTAGACTAGGACACGTTTTAGAGTATTTTAATAATATTATAATATTAATTTTTAACCTTTTTTTCCGGATTTACCCTTAACCATGGTAAATAAAATATTTACCGAAGTAATTATTCAAAATGTCTAAAAATAAAAGTTACCTATTTACACAATTTGAACATCCTGATTCCAAATATGGAATCCATTTTTCTAAATTCAAAACATAGAATTGGCAGAAATTAATTTTAAATTAATTCCCGTTGTTAAAACAAAAAGCTTTTTTAAGAGATAATAACTATCAAAAGATTGACACTTGTTTATGTTTGGTTTAATTGTAAAATTATGTCCAATGACCAAAATTGTATTAAATGGTATAAATTTATTCTAAATATACTTTAAAACCACTCAAATTCAAAATTTATCATTATTAATTATTTTGATTAAAAAAGTTTTTTTAAATTAAAATTTCGTTATTTTCACTATTCATCAAAATATTAAAGTTATCCGAAAATTACCAAAATTTCACCTTATGATAAATTCGATATTCCGAATCCAAAAATGAAGTCCCTTTTGAAATATAAAATATATATAATTTCAAAAAGTAGGTATTACTATTCATAACGTCTAGTTTGATTTGGTTATGGTGTGTGTTAGAACTCGATGTTGTGTACAACACACGATACTATATTATTCAAAGAGAAACGTACTGTGGAAGCTTGGGATGTTTCATTTTAAATTTTTGATGTCCCCATTTAGTCAAAAAGCTTAAAATATTGTATTTAAAAAGGGTTCACTGTTAAAAGTTGGTAAAAGTGCAATACTGAAAATGAATTTGTTCTTATATTATGTCTAAGAAACTCATAATATAGATTCTAAAATTATAAGGATTATATATAGTTTAAAATTTAGTTAATACTATTCATAACCTCTTTTGAACGGCTTGTTTGGTAAGTCATGGGGAGATTGAACTCGGTGTTGCATGTAGTGCAAGTTATTGAACTATTTTGATGGAATAACACACTATGAAATCATGGGGTGTTACAAGTGCACCCCATGGTGATGCACCAGGGCGTATGAACCCTGTGCCTAGATACTCTTGCAGCTGCTTCTTTAACTCCTTCAGTTCTATAGGAGGCATCCGATAGGGGAACTTCTAGATTGGAGTATCTCGAGGCATGAGTTCAATTGAGAACTCTACCTCACGATCCGGGGTAATTCCGAGTAACTCTTCGAGA
This sequence comes from Viscum album, assembly GCA_963277665.1. Lineage (NCBI taxonomy): Eukaryota > Viridiplantae > Streptophyta > Magnoliopsida > Santalales > Viscaceae > Viscum > Viscum album. The sequence continues at coordinate 27,520,891 of OY728137.1, read as the reverse complement.
AATACATTGTTGTATTCCCTCACGATGGTCATTTCCTCGGGGTTGGAACTTTCCTTTGACTCAACCATTTGGAAAAGGTATGGCTATTTATAGGGAATAAAAACACACACCATTGAAAGATTTTTCAAAGGAGATTATTTATCTTCCTTGAATTTGTAGAGGAGCATGGGATGGTTCGGAATATGAAAAGAAATTTCATTTTCCCGACAGTTGATATGTGCTCTATATAACGGGAGCCAATACATTCCCATTATAGCGTCGAATTCCACCAACGTAAGTATTATGGGATTTTCTAGAATAATCTTCCCACTTACGCCAATAGGAGAAGATTCAAACACTTTGGTTGCAATGATCTCACCACTTGGTGTTTCTATAGATATCACTACTTTAAGGATTCAGGGCTTCGATTCTATAATTCTAGTAAACTTGCCAGATATAAAGGAATGCGTAGACAAGAATAAAATAAGACCTTTTCCATTATTGAGTAAATATGAATTTTACCTTGTACGAATTCATTATCATGCTCCACCTATGCATTTGTGATGGAATAAGCCTTCCCTTGTTCCTTTGGCATTGGTGGCTGCTAACGCTGATTACCCTTGAGAGCTCGAGGATTAGTGGACTAGTTTTCATAATGCCCTAGTTACCTACAGTTTTAGCATTGAACCATGAGTGGTTCTCTCCTTTTATCAGATACATTCTCCTTCATTTTCATGTGTTTTCGACACTCTTGAGCATGGTGTCCTTATTTCCCACACTTGAATCAGTTCTTTATCCCTTTGAGGTAGTTCACATGGTGTTACTTCCCTCATTTTTGGCATGTGGGTTGTTGATTTTTCTTCCCACATTTGTCATTAGATCCACCAGCTTGAAACTCCATCTTTCTTTTCTTATGAATATAGCCATGAGACCATTATCTAAACTCTATCTCCACTTTGAGAGTACACCGAACAACATCTTTATAACTCCCAAAGTCTCAAATTATCAGAGCATTTCAAAGGCGCGGTTTTAATCCACTAAAAAATCTATTAATTTTTCTATCATTGTTGAAAACAAACCCTGAAGCGTACCTTGCATGACTTCTGAAATTCACTTCATAGGTTGTGATGGAATATCATTATTTTTTTCTTAAGCTCTATGAATTCTCTCTCTATCTTCTTGCGAAGAGTTCGTGGGAAGTACTTACTAAGTAACATTAACTTAAAGTATTCCCATTCCATCTCTTCAATTTCCTCCACTGGCTTGGTGTTCTTAATCAAAGACCACCATTGATTGGCTTCTCCATCTAGATGATAAACAAATAGAGTCACCTTCTCCATCTTAGAACAGTGATGAATAGAAAAGATCATCTCCATGGACTAGACCCACTGTTTCGAAACTAGTTGATCGGAATATCCACTTAACTTCAGTGGTCATTGCAGCAAAAAACATTTAAAATCTAGTTTCTCCCTCTTTTTTGAAGGTGTAAGTTCCCCATTATTATGGTTATTATTCATAAACTGAGATAATTGGGTAAGCATCACCATGATGTTCTGAACTCCACCTCCCAAATCATTGGGGATGTCGTTCAGGCAATCGTTGCATTGGACCTCCCATGAGTTGTTGGCCTGATTTCTCATGGTTCCCATCATTTTCTAAAATAGAAAATGATAGAATGAATCATAAATAAACAAGTCATGAATAACTTATTTATTTAAACAATTTATACCAAAAACATAACATATGGGATTGCTATGTAAATAATCTTTTGCGTATATTTGTACATAATCTTATACTAGAGGTTTTCTCTAGGTTTCACAAATCCTAGTTCCCAAATTAACTAAACCTTTCCTCTGATTTCAACTATAGAGACCCGACCCTTTTCTTACATTACTATTACATCATTTTAAAGATAAAAAACATAATAGTATTACACAAAGAGGATCAAAAATATTAGTGTCTTGGGAAGACTAGGACCATGCATAACAAATACAACATCAAGCATAAACATTTATTAAATTTCTTCTTCCCTAGATTCTTATATGAACTTTTCCTCTCCTTAGTAAATGTATCCACCTAAGGATATAAATAAAAAGGGGTGATCTAGAATCCCAGTAAGAGTATAGAGAAGATCAATATATCATGGGGTGAGCATAATCATAACATAGGCAAAAGACCATGAACATGAGAGGAGCATAAATAAAATACTTGAAATGTGGAAATGCATAAAAATGAAACATCATGTAGTAGTGGATAACTACCACACATACTTGTGAACCAAGAAATCATATTATTCACACATCATTTCACACACCTGAGATTAATCACTTCTCCCAATGCATTTGAGCGCTGTATAATTTTGGATGCACCAGTTACTTTGAAAACTCATGTTGCGCTATAGAATTCCGGGCGCACCCGTCACATCATAAAATTATCATTTATAATAAATGAAACAATGAACATATAACATAAATGAACATAAAGAACCCATGAAAAGTAATCATTTTCATCTCATAAGAACACATTCATAAACATTGGGTTCCCAAAAGAATGAGAGAATAGCATACATGTTACCAGAACCATAAAAGGTGTGTTCTTGAGAGAAGAGTTCTATTGAAAAACATTTGGTTTTTCATAAATACCATTGAAAAACATTTATATACCAAAATATAAGTAACGATAAAGATGAACAAAATATTTTCAAGCATCAACCATATGAAAAAGGAGTGAAAGAATGAGAACTTGAAGGATGAAAGTAGGGTTCAAGAATTTCCCCTTACCTTGTAACTGAATACTTCCTTCTCTTTAATGTCCTTCATAATGACATTATATTCATTAATTAGAAAATCCGGAACATTTTTTATATTAATAGTTTTCATTATGGTATCATTATGTCATTTTATGTTCCTTTAGATGACTTATAGAGTCTAAAAAAATTGTACGGGGATGTTTGTTTTTATGGTTTTTCTTGGGTGGTTCAGTTGTATTCATAAATTGAAGTTCGGGTAGAACATGGGTAAACATCCAAAAATGATATTACATTTAATTAATGATGTTACTGGAGTTTCATTGATCTTATAATGAATTATATTAGATCAATGTGGATGAATAATTAGATATGAATTAAATGATGATTGTTGGGGTTAATTTGGGCGGTTTTCTGATCACAATGAAGTTGGTTTAATTTATCACTTAGTAATATGTTCATAATCAGATAAAGAACATTAAATAGGACTTAATACATATAAAATATTTTTGTTCAACCATAATAATGGTTTCATGATCCGATCTGAAGGTAGAAATGGAAGAAGAACCAGTCATTCTTGAAGGTGATAAATTAACACCTAATGAACAACGTTCTCTTTAATAAAATAAATGGAAGAGGGAAAGGGGGTTGGATGATATAATATCCCATTAGAATCATAAAATTAATTTATATGTATAATTATGGAGTTAAAATACCATTTTTGTTGATGATAGGTTGGGATATATCATGAAATGAACTTGAACTTGAATGGAAACTAAAGGAGAAGAGGGAGAGAAATTACCACTTGAATCCCTCTCTTGAGAACCTCTTTAATGGCCTAAGCATGGTATTTTGATGAGACCTGGAGCTCTTGTAAGTGGGAGTGGGGATAGGGAAGGTGTTTTTTCAGAGTTTAGGGAAGGATTAGAGCATGATATGTTTGAGGAAATGAGGGTGTGATGTGTGGATTTTACAGTGGAGGGGAGAGGGGTTTCCTTAATATAAAATTTCTTTGTTTATTAATTTCCAACTAAGACAAGGAATAGTGAGTCCTGAATGACCAAGAATAGTAATATTTTCTTGTGATCCCGAAACAAGTGGGCTTACATCATCATAACATCATTGATGATGCAATTAATCCATTATTTTGCATTTATTGTAAATTATCGGATTCTACTATTCTTCAAAATTTCAAGTATTTCATAAAAATCCCAAAAGTTTACCCCAACAATTTTTCAATGTTTAGAATCCAAAAATGAATTCCATTGTTCAAAAATAATTTTCTAAATATTATTTATTTAATATTTAATTAAAATAATTATTTACTCAAAAAAACAGTTTTTAAGATTAACACTGATTTTATAGTGCTTTAAAAACTTACGTAGGGTCTTATAAAATTATCCAAAAAATATAAAAAATTTATTTGATAAATAATGAATACATTTTAATAAAATAAATTTTCCTTTAAATTAATTAATTTGTTATAATTAATTATTTTTGACTTACAAAATTCTAAAACGTTTACTAAGGTCAAACTGTCACTTTCCAAGATGTCTGAATTGTATTTAATTATTCCTGGGTAAGGTTACTCTTATGTTGGATGATTTAATATTCATAAGGGTCATATTAATATTCATAAGGGTATGTTACTATTACTAAGGGTATGTTACTATTCACCAAAAATTATTTTTGTTTCATTAGACTCCAAAAATCTTCTTGAGCACAACCGTGTATGTCGTATTTTTAAAATTACAGACACAGAAGTGGAAAACTTATGTATAATGGTCACTTATCACTTAGTTGTACATTATGTCGTGTTTTCATGTTATATTATGAAATTAATATAAGAAGGAAATTTCAATTGAAACACATTGGGTCGTTACAAGGGGGTTCTTTTTTGTAAGTAGGGGGGAGGGTAGACTATGAAATTATAGAAAGAAAAAGTTATATCCACATTTAACACATACCATACGACTTAGAAATGGAACATTATTGAATATTATATGAGATAAGGTCAAATAATATCCATAAAATTGGAATTTTGTATGATTATAAGTTATTTTGACCCTTATATTTTTAGTTGAACCCCTAGTAATCTCGTTTTATGCAAAACCATATTAATTAATATTTAGTATTTGTAATTTTACGCATGAATAAAAAATTTTATTGATTTGTTATATAATATTAATTATGTTGATTATAAATATGAAATGATATTTTTTTTAATTTTAATTCATGAAATTTTCCAAAATTCATTTAAAATAAAACCCATAGATGTGATGACAAAATATTTCTAAATAAAAAACATTGAAATCTATAAACCACTTTTTATAATAAATTTCAACATGATTTGGATTAATATGACATAAATTGTATTAATAATAATATAATTGAACTTTTTTTACATTTAAATCATTATACACAAGATATTTATTTGTTAATACATTAATCAAAAAGGCAGTTTTTAATAAAATGATTTATTTTTCAATATTCGTCCAAAAAATTAATCATTTAGAAAATTAAAAAAAATGCAAACTAAGATAATTATTTCTTATTTATGCTAAAACATAATTTCATTTCATCATATAATTTTTTTGAAATAGGGAAAACTTATTTTTACCATAAGTGTACGACAAAATCACTTATTTGAAAAATATAATATTTAAGTATAAAACTGTATATATTCTTATCACATTCATAGAAAAAATATTAGATGAATAAATCCAATTTATATTAAATATATAATATAAATAATTCATTAAAATAATTCAAAAATAGTTCATAATTTATTTTATTAGAATAAAAATACTTTGTACACCTAAAATAGTTTTATAGAAAAACATTTCTACTAATATCAAATGTTTTTTATTTTAATTTCTAATCTATTTATAAGCAGTGAACTTTTTTTATTATGGGTCAAACATATAATTTTAATAAATTTTGTAATAATATTCATAAAACAAAATTTAACATCTTCTTTATAATGGTCATGTTTAAATAATAATATTAACGGTATATTGTGGTTCACTAAAACATGGTGTTTCCTATAAATAAGTTATTAAATTAATTAAATTTATTTGAAAAAAGTATTTTCGAAAATATTAGTGTTCTACATACCCTCATAAAATGGAAGTGGTGTTATCCTTATTCTAGTTTCATTTTTGATTTTTTCATTGAGCATTTCGAAACATCACTCATATTCTCGAGTTACCTATTATATTTTCTATCATAAAATTATAATAAATGTCCATCTTCCAACTCATATTCCCTAAGGGGTTGGGTAGAATATAAATAGGTGTGAGTGGATTAATCATAAAATCAAAGCATTTATGATACAGTTTTTTTATAGATTCTCCAATTTCAATGGAATAAATACTATTTTTATGTGTTTGAATTTAAACTTTTTATAAAAATGTCTCAATTTAGTATCTTGTTTCATTTTATATCAAAGTAATTTTCTGATAAAATAATTGTATATTTAATTAAAACCATTGTTACTTTAAAATATGATTATCAATATTTTATATGCATTTCATATAATGTGTTTAAAATTATGATCCCCTATATTATCTCCATGATTTATTATATGACTTCCACATGTTCCATGGAGATCAATAAATGAATTAGAAGGTGTGTTTATCGCCACTATAATTTTTCATGAAATTACATCCAAATTATGAGCACTATGAAGTGACAGGATCGAAGTGCCTTGGATATTTATACCACTACCCCTATTTCACATGATAATATTGAGCCCTTAATTATTATACACTTTTACAAATCCAATCAGACATGATTATGGCCATAAATTTTATACATATCTATATATTTAGTATGGGTTATAGAATTTACATATATTAATCATAGTATCAATAATGGGATATTTTCAGTGTAGGTATGTGAAAGTGAGGGCCTCTATATTTTAAGGAGCCATTTATATTATTTAAAAATATAGTGATTTAAAGTATATGAATATTGTTTCATCTATTTTTTTCTCTTGACACATATTATCTCAGATATACCCTCGTTTTTTAGAATATTAGTTAGGATTTTAGTGGAGAAAATGTCTTTTTTGTTATAATAATACCCTATATGTGACCCTATGGTATGTATTCAGATTTTATTGTATGTGATCCACGAAAAGGGAAAGAACTGAGTCACACTAGCTATTACCATTTATAATCTAGGAAATTTTAAATAGATACCCCATTTTTCCTTGTAAGGATTTGAAATACTTCAATATATATATATATATATATCCAATGATATGTGCTCATAGAGAATGTGATGCCAAGGCTATGTGTGACCATAATTAATTTTCTAAATGTATTAAATTTATTTTTATTACATACGCATAGTTCATAAAGAAAATAGGATAACAAATAAACTTAATGCTAAATTAGAAATTTGATACCATTATTGAGTTTGAAACCTGGTGGTTAACCTATGTGGGGCCTAAAATAGGATGGTGTAGGGTGTACAGATATCTCACCCATTGGTGGTAAATTTTGTGTATTAATTAATTATTTTATTAATTTATTTCCCCAAATGATTTTTCCTAAAAATACATCATTATATAGAATTTTCCATAGAAAACATTATATACTTGAGATCTGCCGAGTGATTTACTTCTCCCTTCCATTAGAGAATCACCACAATTATTGATGAACCCCTAAATCAAAGTAGATTATGATATAAAAAATTAAATTATATCCTCATACCATTGGATAGAATGTTTATCAATGACAAACGATCCAATATCCAAGTAGGAATAATAAATATTTGGTTTATTCCCTATTTAAATAAATTTGTTAAGATGATCAATCCATTTCTGGGATCATTGCAAATTTTATCTTTTTTATGAACCCTTGCACCGATTAATTTTTCATAAATTGTTTTCGAACCACTATTATCCACATTATTTTTTTAACAGACAACATTTGGAAATGATCTTTAATCCCTTATTTATACACCATTATCCAACAAATTCTTCATGTTCTGAAATAGTTCATACCTGCGGTCCTAGTTTGACATTTCCATGTGGTACCAAGCCTGATCGGACCCCTAGAATCAAGAAAAGTTCATGAGAATAAGACAGATCGATGAATCAGGTATAGATCTGGGATATATGTGGGTTTTATATGACATTTTGGAAGATCGATAGGCAAATAATAAATAGTTTTATGATCGAGGGGTGCACAATACGTGCAGATGTCCTCAAATTAAGGACAAGATTAGGATTTTTGGCAACCAAATGGATGAAAATGTAGAAAATTGTCCCAATCAATCATTTCTGGGTAGTAAAAGACGGATTTGAATGAGGAATGATAGATATACCATTTAGAAATTTTATTTTAGATTCTACGAAAAATCCCAACTACACACCATTTTCTGTGATGACCAAATTGCATGTGGACACAAAGATGTGGTTACTAGGGTTTAAAAAAATTACAAGGATTAAATGAAATGTATTGCTCCTACAAAAAGTCTACCACCTACCATGTGTGTCTATCATGTTTGAGGTAGAACATATCTAGGTACAAGTCTTCTAGTTGAGTACACATACTTTCCCAGAGCACATGGGTGACACCCCGTTTGAAGCAACACACCTTGTTCCAAATTACACAAAGATGACTTGAGTACACAGACATGACAAGAAGGGCACGACATGTTCCCAGATAGGTAATAAATTTCATTTTGTCCTTATGCATGGAGTGTACTCATACATGTATTGGGATACATGTTCTCGCTAGGGACATGGCCAGGTGGGGGAGTGGGATCACATGTCATGTGGGTCCCCTCATACACCATGTACTAGTTTGTTCCATTTCAGAAAACATCATGATTCTATATCTACATCATTTTTATTTTTATTGTGGAACATTAATTTCCAATCCTATGTGTTTTTTCATATAGAAAATTATAGTTCTATCAGCTATGGATTTTGAGATATAATGTAAAAAAGTTCTGGGAATGGTACATGGTTTGCTGGTGCTTGATGATGGCAGTGATAATGAAATATCACAATTGAAATCTCAATTGGAACCCTCTAATAAATATAATCATGGTTCCTTGAGGAAATATAGAGTGAAACCTTCCGTCTAGAATGGGTATAAGTCCACCCATGAATCCCATGTGAAACCCTACAATCATGTTGTGCAAGGGTCCTTGAAAAATTCACAATTGGAACCCTCTAGTAGAGATGGGTATGGGATATCGATGAATTTTAGAGTGGAATATGCCAATTGGAATAGGGAAAGGGTCCTCTATATATTACTAGAGTGGAAAACTTATTTTGAGATGGTCATGGGTATTCTATAGACAATTGAGTGGAACCCTCCCGCTTTGATCGTATTGGGACATAATAGACTCCTAGGGTGGAATCCTCATGTCAACACAGGGCATGGGTCATCTATTAACATCCTTGTGGAACCACTATCTAGGTTGTGGATGGGTTCATGATGATTAGAGTGGATGCCTCATACTAACCTGGGAACGGGTAATCCAATGTCAATCAATGTGGAACCATCCTATTGAACCAGGTCATGGGTTCTATATGTTGATATTGTTTCCCCAAAAATGTTTGTTCGAATCAAGAGGGGTTTCTTGACTTGGAAGGTTACTTTTGGGCTGCCATGTGAGATGTCTGGCATCAATTATCATCATTTGGAACAATTAGAAACTCTTCTTCTTGGGGTGATGTGGGAGATAGAGATCCCATTTCTATCTCATTTGAGATTCTTTGACTGAGCATATATATACCCATCAGGATCCATATCATTATATTTGGTAAATCTCATTCCATTTGATGTGAATATGTGTAGGGTATGACACATGATTTTTTTTGTTTATCTTCTTGTGGTTATTTGTGTTTATTATCAATTTTTGGGTGCAAAATAATCAACATGTTATTCATATATCCACCATGTTGAGCCCCTATTATTGGATGTAGTTACTCATTTTTTCATTAGGTTGAGTTGATTCCTATTTAATTTCGATAATATTTATATTCCAATGTATCTCTTATTTCTCTCTATTCAAATTTTGGGGCATCTTACTGGGTCTACATATACTCACCCATCCCCCGGTTATTCTGGAACATGTCGTGTCTTATGAATATGACAGATTGGTCGGTGGTGAAATTAGAGAAGCTTAGGATTAATTTTTACATTGGATTACATATGGTGGCCATTTATTTGATATCATAATCATGTTTATCTTGTCATTTTACATTCCATTTTTCCAAGATGGGATATATTTCTGGTTTGGTGTGTATTTTTTTTGTCTACCTTTTAGAATACACTTTTGTACTCCTATATTTTCTAGTGGAGTTACATGTATAGTTGTTTCCCTAGTGTTTTTAATTTTATTTTTATTAATCATATGCATGATTTCCTTGATTGTGTTCATATAGGTAATTAAGAAAAGGATTACATATGTTAGTTATTCCTTTGATGTTGTTCTTTACCCCTAGCCTATGGAGGGGCCTTGGGGATGTTGAAACTTGATTCCCATCATGGTATAGTGAGTGTTTCCCTTCATCTAGAAGCCACATCGTGCATCTATATTCTTTTTGTTGTAGATGATAATTTAGAGGTCATAACTAAAAATATTATGGTACTACCTTTGAGGTGGGAGATGGAGTTTTTCATCATCTTACATAATGATACATTTTGGATATCATCTAATGCATATATAATTTCCCCTAATAATATTCGAGAGAAATTATTATAGTCATAGGACCTTCAATGGAATATTTTCATCAAAAATATTATGCCCCTGGGTAATCAAATGTGTTTTTCATGAATAGGGGGATGAGAGATTACATCATTGCATGGATTACCATCGCTGGAACCAGGCCAAAATAAGATACAAGTACCAATTTTCACAGATTGATGACCTCTTTGAACAATTTATTCATGTGATATTATTCTCAAATATTATTCTCTCATCTAAAAACCACCAGTTTAGGGCTCACAAGGATGATATTACAATGATGGAACTATGATATCTCTATAGATGCTACGAGTTCTTTGTGATGATATCTTTCTTGAAAATTTTCATGACTTGTTTATATATTTGAGGAACCAGGTAATCTAGTTGTAAAATTTCATGTTTGTATTAATCTACATTGAATAAGATACTCATCAACACTACATCAGATGAGGGGAATGAAAAGAACTTTAGGAATGTTTTAATTTTTCTTCGACTAAACCTTCATCATGTAATTACCTAAAAGATCCAATTTTAGATTCATGATGTTTAATTTCTGGGTATTTTCATTTCTATGAATGGTTGATCCATGTACCTAGAAAATATAGATGCAGTTCTTGATTGGAAGCCTCCAAAGGACATGTCAGAGGTGAAGAGCCGTCTTGGATTCACGGGTGTACTATAAATGATTTTTTTGTAGAATTATCCATATTACATCCCCTTTGACTACCCTGAGGCTGAAAGGACAATGGTTTAATTTTACATAACACTTCTAGAGGTCCTTAGAGGAGTTGATGCTGAGTATAATTAATCCTCTTATGTGGAGACTACTAGAGGAGGGTGTGGAGTATGTTGAGTATTTCATTACCCATGGAGCTGGGATTAGCTACGTATTGATTTAGTGACAGAAAATTATCACATACGGGATGAGGTATTTGAAACCCAAGAGAATAACTACATGATGCATGACTGGGAGCAAGAAATGGTAGTCTTCACCCTGAGTATTTGAAGGTATTTTATTCTAGGGGATTTATTTTTCGTTTACTCATACCATTAGGGTCTCAAGAATGTATTTATTGAGAGATATGTGAAATTGCGATAATAGATCTAGTTCGAGATAATATTAAACTATGAATTAAGGATAGTCTATACTATGGTGAAGGAAAACATAATAGTAATTTCCCTTAGCAGGATGTACTAGTCTCACATAATATAGGATACTTTGAAGTATTTAGCCTCCCAGTAACTAACTGTGGTAGAGTCAGAGGGTTCAACTTTTTTATAGTCAATGGTGTCAAATCCACTTCTAAAGGATGTGGGATATTCTATATGGGGAGACATTTACTATGAGGTCTTTCATGAATATATATCAAAAAATGATTTTCCAAATGAATATTTTGATGGAGGTAATCACCTAATCATTTTCAATGGACAGATTGTGTTTACAATTACGGTACGATAGGAGGTAAAGCGAGAGTTCCATAATTCACCTCTAAATCGACATTCTGATGTGGGGAATATGTATATAATCCTTAAACATTGTTTTTTTTGATATTATATGAAGTGTAGCAGATTTTGTCACTTCATGCCTCCCATGATAGTAGGTGAAGGCTGACTATTATGTTTCGGCAGTCTTGTGGCAGTCCATAAAGATCGCACAATGGATGTGGGATGAAATATCATTGTAATTTTCATATATTTTCCACAAAAAAGACATTCTGTGGAACCATTTCAGGAATATATTATCGGGTCATTGTGTCGACACACATCTTCCCTATATGGTATTAGAGTTCATTGGAGAGTTTGGGGTTGTTGTATGTATGAGAGATCAATTGACTTCATGGGGTTACCTCAACGATAGTCCCTAATCGTGATGTGATTCTTACATTATGTTTGTGGAGAGGATTATATGAGGAATTCAAGACCCAAATGATGATGATTACAACCCTTTTCCCCTAAACTGATGAGAATACTAAGCACACATTCCACGTGTTGGAGAGGTTTTTGGGAGATTTCATGTTAGACTTGTTCTGGAGCTGGTAGGATCATTTCACAATGTTATATTTTGTGTACAAAAACCGATACAACTCCACCATCATCAAGACACATTATGGGTCTCTTTAATGGATACCCTTCATGTTACCCTTGTGTAGGATTGATATTAGGGAGGTATCACAAGTGGTCCTAGATATGATGTAGGTGATGATGGAGAAAAACCAGACTAACCATGAGCGGATGAGGATATCCCATAGTAGACTAAGATCATATAATTTTTTTCATCGTAGTCCCTTAAAGTTTCTTGTATGGAGGGAATGTTACCTGTAGAGTCTCCCCATGATAAGGATTATGGAGGATAGGCCAGGCTGGAAAGGTATCTGTGAGGTTCATTGGGCTATTAGTAAATGTGTAGAGGGTTGATGAGTTTTCTAATCTCCTAACCCTACCCAAATAGTTGGAGCGATTGTATGATATCATCCATGTTTCTCTGGAATGGAGACATATTCATGAACCCATGCACATCATTGACTGGGTTGAGAAGGCATTGAGGATGTTGATATCTTTTTCAAACCCCAGATAAATATTTAAGATCAATAGTATTGGACCACGTGTGGATGGACCATCTCCTTTGTTCATGTGTTTTGGTGGCATTATAATTTTATGGAGATATCTTGGGAGAATTAGATCTAGATACCGGTTAATTAACCTGATTTTTATTTTAGTTTTTATTTTTGGGAAAAAATAATTAAATAAGAAAATTTATAGTGAGAATTTTTTTGTTTTGCATGTCATTGAAATTAATCTATATATATTTCTATAGTTTGGTGGTGAGACGACATACAATTCCATGTCCTTGGGTGATGAGAATTAATTTTATTAAAATTGTAAATTTATTTTATATTATGCGCATGAATTTATTAAAGTAAATTGGATGACTATTCCATAGAATCATATATCATGAATATAAGACAATGGTTTAGTCTATATCATGGTGTTTAACCTATGTGAGTCCTAAAATTGGTCAGACTAGGGTGTTTAGAAATCTCACCTATTAGTAGAACCTTCAGTGGAATAGTTAATTAATTTAACCAAAAAAATTTTCCCCATAAATACATCATCATGGTGAATTTTTTTGGTTATCCTCTTAATACTTAGATCTTATGATAGCTTCTCCATCCTCCTTCTATTGGTATATCATCATGGGTGATGATAAAAAACTAGATCAAAGAATATGAAGAAGCAATAAAACCAACACCATCCATCGATCAATGGTGAGAATGTTATTTGATGATGAATGATATGATATCTGGGTAGTACATTTAATTTTTTTTACACCCTCTTCTATTAAATTGATTGAGAAGATCGACCACATTCTTGGATCTGTGAAAATTTTCTCTTTTCCATGCACTAGTGTATCGATGAATTTGGATGTAAAATTATTTTCTAACCATGGATATCTATATTATTGAATATTTTTCATGAGCACTTGGAAATGATCTTGAAACTTATTTTGTGTGATTTTCTCCCTCAAATACATGATTTTCTTTACCGGTTAGTCCCTACGATCCTAGTTTTACATTTCTGGGTGGCATTAATCCTGATTGGACCCCTAAAATCATGACATGTTCATGAGTGAGGGATGGATATATGAATCCAGAAAAGATGTAGGATGGTTTCTGGTTTTGGATGATCTGAAGCCAAATAATAAATGACATGACAATAGAGGGTATGCGGGATGAAGGATGGACCTCCAATGAATGATGAGATTCGATTTTTGGCCATCGAAAGACTGAAAATGATTAATGATGACTATATCCACAAATTTTGGTGAAAAAGAAGCCATATATGTTAGATTATGGATAGATATACCATGTTGATAGAGGATCCATGAATCTGTGAAAAACATGAATACACGTTGTGTACTACGATGAACATGCGGCGTGTAGACTATTTGATGTGGTGTCTAGGTTTTGGGAAAATTATACATATGGAATGACATGTAGCCATCTAGAATGATATGTACCACCTTACCATGTGGATAATCCAGGTGATAGAACACACAGCCAGGAACAAGCCATGTTCCCGAGTACATGGACACAACCCAACCACATGGGTGGTACCTCGTATGAAGCAACACGTTTTGTACCAATGTACACAAACATGTCTAGATTATATAGAATTTTCCAGACGGACTTGTCCCATTACTGATTTTTTGAAAATTCAATATATTCCATATTTATGAAGTGTACACCTAAATGAATTTGGAGTTGGGTGATGGCCAGGAAGACAACCAAGAATTGGATCATGACCACATTCCAAGTGGGTCCCCTCACACATAATGTACTTAATGGTTCCTTTAGAGTAAAAACCAAGGTTCCATATTTCCTTCTTTTAGACAAAGCTTCTGTCCAATGATATTCCAATCTAGAGTGTGTTTATGCATAGAACATGGCCATTCAATTGGATGTTTATTTTGATGTAATATTTTATATGTTATGCGCACTAATCTTGATTAGGGAATGATCTATGATGGAAATGATCTTGTGGAATAACCATTGGTATCACAAGTGGAACCCCCTAGATGGGATGTACATGGGTAAAATAGAGAATCCTATGTGGAACCCTCCAGTCAATCTAGGCATGGGTCCTCGAGAGCTTCCCAAGAGGAACCCTCCTGTCGAGCTGGCCATTTTTCCTCACTAACTTTTAGAGTGGACAACTCCAGTCATTATATGGATTGAGTCCTCTACATACAACTATAGTGGAAGCCTCTAGTTGATCTTGGAATGGTTCCTCTACATACTTTTGAGTGGAACCCGCCATATGGTCTAGTAATAAGTCCTCGAAGACTCTTATAGTGAAACTCTCCAATTGGCATATGGAATGAGTCCTCTACAGACATCGGAGTGGAACCCTATAGCTGTGTTATGAATGGGACCTCTATAAACAATCAGAGTGGATCCCTCCTATTGTACCCTGGAATGGTTATTCTACCTAGTGGTTTTGTCCCCTCAATTGTGGGGCACAGTGACAAGGTGTGGATATTCATTCTAATTTACTTCTTGAGGGATTCATGTCAGGTTGTGCATCAATGATGGACCTTTGGAACTATTGGGGACTCTTCATCCTAGGAAAAGCTAGGATATGGAGATCCCATTTCCCTCTCTTTTGGTCTTCTTTGACTAATCATATATATATACCTATCTGTATCCATATTATTTGAATCGGTAACTCTCTTTCCACGAGATGCAATGATGTGTGGGCAATGCCACATGCTTTATATTTTTATTTTATCATGGTTGTATGAGTTTACACTCTTGGTATGGGAAAAAATGATTTGATGTGAATTTTATCTAATCACCATGTTGAGTCCCCAGTACTTGGTTGGGGTAACTATTTATCTTGATTTGGGTTGACATGTTTCATGTTCACAATCCATATTATTTATATTTTGTTGTATCTTTTATTTCACCCCCTTTAGATTTTTCTACATCCTTCATTTTTTGTATATACTAACCCATTCATGGTCTTTCCCTGCATGTGTTATGTCTTATGCAGATGAAAGAAATATCGACGATGATTTAGAGGAGATAACAGATACCTGGTTCATTGCACCATGTATAGTGCTAAAAGCATAGATATCAAGATATGGTCTATCTCAATAATTTACTTCATAGTTTTATAATGTTGGTATATATTTATGGTTGTCTGTTTATTTTTCCCTTTTAATTTTTATTTTAAATTATCATACAAATGTATTTTTAATATGTTTTACATGAATGGCTGTTTCTTTATTGTTTTCAATTATTTTTCATTATTCCCCTGCACTTTTTACTGATATGGTTGTGTGTGCACATACAAGAACTCAAGAAAAGGTCTCCCCATGTAACTTATGCATTTAGTACTAGTTTTGACCCCTGGCCTTCGGAGATGGGATTGGGGTGGTTGTGGAATGAGGAAATTCTTGGTAATGGGTGTACATAAGGGATCATAAGAGGGATAAATGAGAGGTAAAGGGGATTTCACCATCTATAAATAAAAATTTATGTAAGGAAATTATTTAGTAACATATCACAACATAAGAATAAAATAAATTAAAAGATATAACATCAAAAGAATTCTTGATAAATGAGGATGGTGGATGACCCCTGATGGAATTTTGGGACCATAACATGTGTTCTTAAAGGATCATCCAGGTATTGATGAGAGTGAAAGTAATATCCCATCATATATACACCAAAATGATTGTATGGGGGATGTGTAACATCATATCCCAACTTATAAATATCGAACTTAAGAAGAATATTGTAGAAGAGTACCTTGAATGGAAATGAGATGATTGAAAACCCTTTTGGAATTTCGGTATAGTATCAAATTATATATGGGTGAAAATAGTGGAGGATAAATGATCACTCATAGAAATAACATCAAATTTAATGATGTCAATTTATTATAAATGGATGAAAATATAACCCATTGAAATTATATATACTAATTTTAAAGATGTTTCTTTAATTGAAACTAAGAGAGGAAGGAGGGGATCCCATGCATTTATGTGTGATACCAAAATCATGGTAGACACAAGATAGAGGATTATTTTGAGCTAAGGGATACTTGGGAGAACTATAGAGAGTGGAGAGAAGAGTTTGTACGTTCATAATGAGATTTTAGTGAAGAAGAATCAGAGATTTGGTTGGTTTATATAGGGAAGGAGAGGAATTTTATTATTATTTAGGTTTTGGACAATACAGACTAAAATATTCAAAACCAAAAACCACTCCCATGTTTTTTACAATTGTTTTTACAAATAGATAGTGGTTTTAAATATTTTATATTTCCATGGGCTGATAATTTTAAAATGATAGGCTAGCTATGTGAAGGTGAGTCACAACCTCAAGGAAATAATTTTTAATTTTAAAAATATTTTATATGTCTTGGAGGGTACACTAAGGAATTATATAATTAATAAAACAAATATAAAATTGAATTATTTTATGTTAAAACATATATTGTTGGACTATAGTTTTTATATTCTTTTATTACATCACTATTGGGTCATTATGATGTCAAAGGCACATTATATATTTATACGGTATTAAATTTTCACAAAAAATTTTGATTGACTTAGATTTTTTTTAAAATTAAACAATGGATAATTTCAATGTCCTGATTTCATGAATGATATTCATATTTTATAAATAATTTTCAAAATTTTTGAAGTTTTATTTTAAAATAAAAACCAAAATTTATTGATGATTCATGTGCTTTGACAAAATTTTTTTTCAAATATTAATAAAAATTACATTTGACAACAAAAAAATAATATATTTGTTATTCATAATATTAAATTCATAATAACATTTTTTAAAATTTTTAATTATTTAAAAAATTCATTAATTATTTAAAATATATTCTTCTAAAAAATAGACTTTCTATTTTATCCAAAAAATAACTCTTATCGAAATGATTACCAAATCACTTATAGTTAAGGAAATGATATTATTATCATTTATAAGAATTGTTTTTATAATATTATTAATAAAATATATAGTTTAATATAATTTATATATTTTGGAAAAGTACCATTTTTGATCGAAAAATATATTTCTCAAAATTAGCATTTTTTAAGAAGGACAATTCCAATAACAGAAATGATGTATAAATAATTTCATTTATAAAAATGGTTTAAAAAATATATAACTAATACCTTATTACATAATATCTTATAACACCCACGTAAGTCCTAAGGGTACTGTGTATGATGGTGAAAGAATCTTGGGTTGGACTGGATAACATTGCCTGGTTTGTAATATCTATTAACTAGAACATCTCTCTTAAGCGATTCCACTCAAGCATAATGTGTTTATGCTCAGCTTGATCTTGGCCAAGAATGAATTCTAATTATTCTACCTCTTTTTCAATATCCAAAAAATGAGATTTGTAAGGCTAGATTCTACTAGATGAGAGCACCCTCACATTTTTCTGTGTCGAAATGATTTTTTTAAAACCTTATATTTTTGTCAGTTGTGTGATCACTTATCAATAGATATATTATCAATGGTAATTATACATAAAAAACATTTAAATCCACTATATATTAATCACAATTCATTTTATTCTATACCAATAAGATATTAATATAAAGGGAATTATATTCAAAATTGATCTGATCGATACAACCATACTGCCTTAATAAATTTCTCCATTGAAATTTCCTTTTCCCACACAAAAGTAGATGAGGGTAACATTTCTTCATCACTTTCTCTGGTTACAATGTTGCTTATTCAAATTTTTTGTTCCTCCAAAACACATTGATGAGGTGCATTGTCTTATTTCATAAAACGTTTTCCATACAATCTAAGATCGTCACCAAATTTTCTTCATAGGAGATGTTTTTCTCTAATGAAACCACCTCTTTAATGAGTACATGCGATGAGTTTAGTATGTACTTCCTCAAGAGTGATAAATTGTAAATGTTAGGTACATGATACAGGTTTGGTAGGAGTGCTGGGAGATAGGCCACTACTCCAATTCAATCAAGGATCTCAAAATTTCTGATGTACCTTCATCCAAGATTTAATTTCTTCCCAAATACCATAACTCTCTTCCATGGTGATATGAGGAGAAATACCATGTCTCCATCATCAAATTCAAGGTTTCATCAATGGTTTTTTTCATCACTCTTTTATTGACTCTAAGTGGGTTTTACGTGTTATTGGAGGGTCTTAACATTCAACATTATTTCTTCGACCATTTCTAAACATAGATATTTTGTCTCCCCAACCTCACCCCAACATGCTTCGGTTTTACATATCTTCCCATAATGGGATTCATAAGGAGCCATTTGGATGCTTTAGTAGAAAGTATTATTGTCAGCAAACTCAACTAGAGTATGATATTGATCCCATCCAACTTTGAAGTCCACTGAGAATTCACTCAACATGTCTTCAAGTGTATGGATAGGCTGCTCAGATTGGACATTACATTGGGGGGGGGATAATTTGTATTGTTTTTCAGTTAAGTATTCAATGTGAGTTTTAGATACTTCCAGAACATCGATGTGAATACTATATCTCAATCATTTAGAATCTATAGTGGACCTCCCCAAATCCTTTCCAATTATCTAATGTATTTCAATAACATTTGATCATATGAATAAATTTCTCATATCATAATGAAGTGTGCATTCATCGCAAGATGATACACAATAACCCAGATATCATTGTTTTCTTTGGATGTCTTTGGATGTCCGGTGACAAATTCCATGGTTATTTTCTCCAATTTCCATTTTGGTATGGTTGACGGTTGCATCATCTCCTTAGACATACGCCTCTAAGCCATCACATTCCAATATACTAGGCACATTGATGTATATTCGGTGATCTCATTCATCATGTTATACCACCAATAAATCTTATAAAGATCCTCATACATATTTTTGTTTCTTGGGTGAAAGGAGAAATTAGAACAATGTGCATCATACAATTTTTTTTAACTTAGGACTTGATGAAACACATATTCTAGACCCTAATCCCACAATTCATTCATTATTAACATTTAACTCCATGTATTTCCTTTTTCTGATAGCTCTCACTTTCTTTTGAATTCCTACATCATCCTTTTGAGAATCCTTTAACCTTTTCTAAAATAGATGGTTATGAAATTATTTTTGAAAGGATTGATGATTTTACATTATTTATGATTCCAATGTCCATATTAATCAAATATAAGAATATTGGATCCTTTTCAATTATCATCAATGAAATAATTTTTGGGTCCATTAAACTTATATAATCCACCAACTTGTTCGCTTTCCCAGGATGGTAATGGATTGAGAAGTCTTAATCGTTGATATGCTCCAACCATCTTCATAGTTAAATATTTAGTTTATTAAGTGTGAATATATATTTGAAGCTTTTTTATATGTATATATTTCAATCATCTCCAAAAATAGGAAATGCCACCAAATTTTCATTGTAAATATTACTACAGAAAACTCCATATCATATGTTGGATAGTTCTTCTCATCGACATTCAACTTCCCTGCGATTTAAGCAATGAATTTTTCATTTTTCCTAAATTTTCAAAAAAATTATTCATATAATATTTTTTAGATGAAAATTCTCACAAACTTAATCAGCTTATACAAAACTTATATATGTTTCCCCATAATGATTTAAAATCATTTCTATTGATGATTCAATGTTTCTAGAAATAAATAATGATATATAAATAGGAAATAAATTGAAATACATTATGACATACTCTACATTGAAGTAGTTGTTACATGTAATTGGTTCTAGATTATCCACATTAGCATATGAATTCTTGGGATCCCTTGATCATGGAGATTGGGGATTCTTATCATGCTTCTCAGCCCTTATAATAGTGTATTTTCTAGGGAAATTCCTGACATCATGACAATTATACCATAAAAATTCATTTTATGCCCTAGATGTAACACTATTTCCATTCATCATATTACATATCATGAATCGAAAATTGGATACTCTGTTCCATTTCTATCCACACATAAAACATCTCTTAGTCAATTTATGACAGTTTCCTTGGGGCTACATTCGACACTTGTTGCACGAAGGAAATTGGGACTTCTTTCCTTCATCACATTTATTAGATAATGATTCATAAGACTTGGTCTTCCTATTTAATTATTTACAAGGAAATTCAACAATTTATAAAAGGTTAATATTTATTTTTGATATTTTCATTAAAATAATCACAATATATTCTACTCATAATTTTTGATAGTTGGTTTGGCATAATCACGATATGTTCAACTTGAGATTTCATTTCATTGGGAATATCATTATGACAATCATCACATCTCCCTTCACATTGGTTTATAATATGATTACTCCTATTTTGAGCCATTAACATGAATAATATAAAAAATAAGGATGAGTATTTCAACATATATTAGCAAATCAAATGAAAAATAGAGATAACATATAAATGAAATTTTTTCTTTAACTTCTAAATTTATATTCTCTAATTTATGTTATCCATCATCTATTTCCTAAAGTATATTACAATGGCAATTTTTTTTCTTTCTACCATAATAATAGTTAATACTATGATTATGAATTTTACAAATCATTTCCCCCGAGATTGTATAACTAAGAGTTCATCAAATCCCATCTCCATGCACCAGTTTCTATTCAAGTCTATCTTATAGCAGTGTTTTCAGGTTTTACCAGTAGATACATATGTTCCAGAGCCACCACTACTGATTATTATCCAGAAATGGATATATTTTCAAGATAAAACAAATAATATATACCGTCCAAAATCTTTGGAGGTTTCCATATACATAGTGTTATCCTGTAGGCTTTCATTATAGTTTTGTAATCCAAATACCATATATAACTAAACATATCCTCTAATACCAACTATAACAACCCTGCACAATATTACACACTTAAACATGATTTATTACATAAACTTCAAATTAATAAAAAAACTAATTATTGATATGAACAGTGTATTAGGAAATTTTTAAAATTACATAACAAAAATAAAACATGAAATACAACATCATTATTTCAAACTTCTTTGACATGACCAACTTAGTCCTTTGTACATAACCCTGCATGGAATAATAAAAAGACATGTGTAATAATGGGGTGAGATATAAATATTATTAATGGAGTAAAAAATTAATAAAATGAAGAATACAATAAATATTAGTTAATATACATATCAAGGGATATTTAGAGAAACATGAACATAAATGCATTATATATCCTGATTATTATAACATGGAAATGTGGAAACAACATACAACATGAAATTTTCATGAACCAAGGATCATTACACATAGATTAGATTGATTAAACCCTCATTGAAATTGAATTAGAAAGCGTAATCCTTTATTTAATAAGGCATATCATGATACTAAACATTACCCAATGCATTGGAGTATTATCAGGGTGCTCCCTTCATGATCATTTTAATCTCATGCTAAAGTGTGCCACATAGATCTTATAACATGGATTCATTCAACATCTTCATTAATTACATGATAATGTAATACTTTATAAATACATGAATTTCTATAATAAATATTTATACATTCATAAAGATTAACACCCTTGATAGAGAAATGAGTATGTTATTCTCTACGAGATGATTTTTTCTTGGAAAATAGTACTGCAATTTCAGCATCTTAACAACGTCATATAGAAATTCATAAGTTTGGTTGAAGGGAGAGAAACAGGTACCTCATAATTTATACACTAAATAGGTAGTATGGTTATAATGAAATGTGACATTCTAAAATTTGAAATGGAATTTGGAAGCATAATATAGAATAAATTCATGGATGAAAATTGAAAAGATAAATTCCTTACATAATTTCAATAGGGTAACGGGTGAACACGGAAGGCATTAATTTGAGACAAAGGGGTCTCTCATTATTCAGAAATAACTATGGATCCATGAATAAGGTTATAATTCATATCCCAATATTTTTAATTGAAAATAAAAGGGTATAACAACCTAAAGATTCATGGATAAATATTATAAAGAAAGGCATGTAAGGAACCCTTTCAAAAATTTGGCATGGTAATGGGTGTACATAAGGGTTCATAAGAGGGATAAATGTGAGTGAAAGGGGATATAATAATTTATAAATAAAATGAGAATTAAGGAGGTTATTTTATTACTAATCCCAAAATTGGAATAAAATAAATTAAAATATAGAACATCAAAATAATTCTTTATAAAATAGAAGGGTTGAAGATCCCTTACAGAATTTAGGTATAGTAATGGGTGAGCTAAAAGGATAATTGAGTGGTTAATGGGAGTAGAAGGAATACCTCATCAAATATAAATAAAATGGACATTACGAGGGTCATGTAAAATCATTACCCAACTTATAAATATGGAATATAAGATGAATAATGTAAAAGAGTATATTGAATGGAAATGATAAGAGTGAAATGACTTATGTAATTTTAGCATATTAACATATTAGGTATGGGTCCAAATTGGGGTGGGGGGGGGATAAATGATCCATCATTGAAATAAAATAAAATTAAATCTAGTTATTTTATAATTAAAAAATTAAAATATAACTAATTGAAATTAAAATGACTATTTTCAAACAATGTTATTGAATTTAAACGAAGAGAGGAAAAAGAGGATCCCGTAATTGGATTTGTGTTCCCAATGGCTTGGGAGAGGCTTGAGAGGGGCTTCATGAGAGATTGGGGTGACTATGGAGGACTCAAAAGAGTGGATAGAAGAGTGATGATAATCTTTATTGGATTTTAGTGAATAGTAATGCGATGTTGGGTGGGTTTATATAGGGAAGGAGCGGAAATTCATTGTTATTTGGGTTTTGGACACTACCCACTAAAATATTCAAAACAAAAAACTATCCCATGATTTATACCCATGGTTTATGATGAAGGGGAGTTTTATAAAATATTTTATATGGCCAAGGTCCAAGAATTTTAAAATTGTAGGCTTGCTTAGATTTAGGTGAGTCACACTCATAAGGAAATAATTTTTAAATGTAAAAATATTTTATTTGTTTTGGAGGGTCTACTAAGGCATTATAAAATTAATCAAAAAACACGAAATCATGTTTTTTTAATATAAAACATATATTGGAAAAATAACTCTTTCAAGTAATGTTATTACTTCACTATTGCGTCATTATGATGTCATAAAACACATTATATATTTATATGATATTTAATTTTTCCCTAAAATTAAATTTTCTCATAATATTGTGAAAAATTAAAAATTGGATAATCCAGCGTCCTGATTTCATAAATAATATTCATTTTATACAAATTATATTCTACATATGTGATTTTTTACTTTTAAAATAAGAACTAATAGTTATTGATAATTCACATGTTTTGATAAAAATATTATTAAAATCTTAATAAAAATTACACATGACATCATAAAAATTATAAATATTTTATTAATAAAAGTTAATTTACAAAAATATTTTATTAATATAATTATTATTTAAAAAACTAAAATATTCATTAAAATAAATTCTTACAAATAATATAATTTATGTCTTATCGTAAAATATATAACTCTTATCAAACTGATTACCTAATTATTTAAAAATAAGAAAATGATGTAATCATAATTTATTAGAATTTATTTTATAATATTAATAATAATAACCATAGTTTTATTTAATTTATATATCTCTCAAAGTGCCATTTTGACCTGAAAAAACAATTTTTCAAATTTGTCAATTTTTTATGAAAGACTATTCTCATTAAGGAATTTATGGAATAGGTGTTTTTTTATAAAAATATATTACACAATATGTAAATAATACATTATTACATAACCGCGTATAACACCCACGTAAGACCTAAATGTATAGTCTGCAATGGTGATTGACTATTGTGGGGGCTCAGATAACATGGGTCAGGTGGTAATCACTATTAACAGGAACTTCTATCACATGCAATTATGTTCTTGCTTAATGTTATGATTCTAGGATTCAGATTGGTCAAGGGCGAAGCCCTGTTATTTTACCTCCTTTTTGATATCTGATAAATGAGCTTCGTATGGTCTGAGTCTAAAGGATGAGTCCATCCACTACATTTTCTTCGTTGAAAGGATTTTTTTAAACCTTTTATTTATATCATTTCTAAGATCATTGTTCAAAAATTATATTATCAACAGTAATGATACAAAATGGTCATTTAAAACAATATATAAAAAAGGAGTGCATGTGTTTAATATATCCATAAGGAATTAAATTAAATGTAATTTTATTCATGAATGGTCAGGTCATTACATATTAGATATTACATTACTGGATCTTGGATTAGGAAATAGAGTGTTTTCATAAGTTAGGACTGTCAATACTTGGGATTTCACCTGTAAACATCATTCTCTAGTATAACAATAGTGAAAACATACGTTACTAGGGGTCCTTTTAGGTTCCTCTTCTATTTTATTTTATTATATTGATGTCTTTCCTAGGAACCACATTCCCTTATATCATACCATGTTTCATTAGTTAAGAACAAGTAGATATATATTCATTATTTTTTCCCATATTGTGATATATTTATTTATAGTTAAAATCAATTGGATATTTCTTTTCAATGAATCTTTCATGATAAATAAGTGTAAATTTATTATATATTTACTATTAATGAGTAGGTAAATATGAACTGATAGTTGATTACCTGATTATTGAAGTTTATTATTACAATTAATAATTGAATTAATTAGTATTGTTTCCTATTACATTAGCACGTTAGGTATAAATAATATATCGTTAAATTATGTTGAATTTATCATTAACTAAATTAAAATTTGGATTAAAATGTGTTCTACTGAAAAAATTTATTGTTAATGTATAATAAAAGTAAGAGAGGGAATTTGGGGTTAAACCCAATCTCCTTAATGCATAATATAATTTTGATTTTGTTATTCAAAGGGTGAAATATTGGAAATTATTTTGTTATTAATATATTATATCACCAATACGACCACTGCCTAAAAATAATTCTACCCCCCTCAGTACATAATCAAACCACAATTATTGTAGGGGCTCACCCATCTTATTGAATAATAGATACATAGGGTTCCAAAAAAGGAACCATCAGACACTTACATCAATAAATAATTACACTTTTATCATCCATTGACTCCTTAAAAAATTTGAGGAGTAAATCATTCACATGAACCATAATTTTTAGAGCATATATGTCCAATAAAAAATTTCTGTGGTATATCGACCTTCATGTTATGATGGATAGATTACTATCTTTGTGATGTCATGCATTGCATGAAAAAAAAATCAAGTCCTTATATTTTAAAATTTACTGGTTTTATTATTTATGAAATTGTTCTTTTACACCTTATATCAGGTAATGAAAAAGGATCTCATCAAATTCTTTCAATTATTGATGGGCGTTGTGGAGTTTGAAAAAGCATTCACTGATCTACATTTCATTACCCCTTATTTTTGTAGTTTTGAGGTTTTAAAAGAGACTTTCACTGAGATATATGTGAATGATTTATTATATAAAAATTGAAGGATCCTAAACATAACATTATTCATTGAGGTTATTAAAAAGGATGTACCCACCATGGTAGTGTTTATATGAGTTAAAAGAGCGGTTATCTCTATACTATTATTAGCTATAGTTGATTGTTTTTCTAGTAGCATGAGGAGATTTATATAATATGAAAACATGGGTTCTTCCTACAAGGTTAGTCATATAATTATATTTGATTCATCCAGTATGGGTGGTAGGATGCCTATATCATGACACCGATGAGGTTTTTTGGGAAACATCAATCTTAAATGAACCATTAATGAAACGTTGTTTCAATCTTGTTGGATGTATAGTCATCTATAGAGGTTTTATATTTGTGGTGTCATTGTGGGAATCAGATAATTGCTCAAACTTTTTTATAATCAGAAGCTTGATCAAAATCTTATTAATCAAGTAGTGGTCTCTCATCATAAGGTAGATCAATTATAGGAGTTAATTCAGGTAGTTAGGTATGATTAGTAGTTGTGTATAATACAACATAGGTATTATGTACCTCAATATTAGTAAGAGTATTTTAAAGGATGTATATCCTGGAGAAGTCCACTATTGAAAAAAAAGTAGGTCCCTCTACTGTGAAATGTACTCTTCTAGTATATTCAACTTAATATTGTTCTATGATTCATATAGGAGCTTCTCATTCCTTTATTTATAAAAGATTTGTTTCTATTTTTTGTTTTAAATGTTGAGGTATCATAATCTTACTTGATCCTTCATACATCAATAGTATATAAAAATGACTCATTAATGAAGTAGTCATCTTCATAGGGGTGGTTGATTTAGGTTGGAATCTATAGGTCATTAATGTTCCCAATATGACACCCTTTGATATAATTTTGGGAATGTATTAGTTTTCCTAGTTCAATAAACATATCGAATTCTACTCTTGGATGTGTCTTTCTCTACTATTTTATAATTTTAGTATACATTTTGTGGGAAATTGGAGTTTCAGGTCTAATGAGAATAAGATAATCCAGGAAAAATTGGAATGGTCACTATTAAAATTGATAGTATTATCCTTAGAGAATTATATGAAAAAGGGTATAATTTATATCGTTTGATGGTGGATCTTATCCCTAACAGTTTCCTAGTAAAATTTTCTAGGATTCCACTTGAGATGATGTTGGAGTTCCTCATTAATCATCAACCTAGTACCAAACTGAATTTGATTCCCAAATATGACATATCTCTAAAAGCATTGGTGAAATTAAAGATAAAACTAGTGGAAATTAAGGATAATGGATTTATTAGTTTGGTAATATCTCTTTCTGTGCCCCAGATCTATTTTCCCAAAACCTATATGAAAATATATGCCTTTGAATAGACTAAAAGTAGAACAACATGTTGAACATTATGAAATGTTATCCATTACCAATATTTGATGATTTGTTCTATCAACTTAAATTGATAATGTGTTTCTCAAAAATTAACCTATTATCTAGCTAACATAATCTGTAGTTTTGGCTAGAATTTAGTACCGAAATTTCATTCCAATGCCCATATGTAAATTTTAAATATCTATAGATTCTTATTTTGTAACTAATTATGTAGCAGTATTTATAGAGATAAAGAATAAGATATTTTATCCCATTTTGGTCACATTTAAACTGATTTTTGTAGATATTATATTAGTTTATTCCAAAAAATTAGATTAGTGTGGTCGATATCTCTATTTTTTTTAAATAAATTGTAAAAACATCAATTAAAACATGTGGTGTATATTAAATACTTCTACATCTAAGTGGTTAAATTCATAGGTCATTTAATTTAAAATCATGATAATTTTGTAGACCCTGAGATGGTGGAATCTATAATCCTTATTAGGCAGCCTCGACTGTTTACTAGATTAAGTGCTTCCCCAAATATCATCAACATCTAATATTGATTGGGACTTTGTGATAAATATTTAATCTCATATGATTCATTGAATCTGAAATCACATTGTTGGGATTCCCAATGTCATCAAAAGTATTTGGTAATAATGGATATATGATTTGTATATTAGAGTCATCACAACCTATAATGAGATCCCTAGGTCTTTCCTCAAGATCATTCTCCCTATTTTATGAAGTACTTAGCCGAGGAAAAAGAAAAATGGGGTTCGAAAAATTATTCGAGGCAACCTATATGAGTTTTGTGAGTGGTTCAATAATCTAAATATATCCTAACCACTTAAACACTTTGAGGTCACCACTTATTTTGGTTTTCTTGACAATTAGAAATTACAGTATTCTTCTTTAGGAGGGGAACCAATAGATTAATCTATATATGAGGCTAGATATTTTATACAGAGGATCTAATGGAACTCTCTATGATTTTTTACATTACACACTATTAGAAGTTTAAATAATTTAATGAGTTCGAAATTTAATTTAATTCAAATTAAAATTTAATATTGAAAATATCATTTAAGATTGTATAAAAATAAAGATTTTATTTATGTTTTTTCATCTACTCACAATGGATTTTTCTAATTGTTCCATTTAGGGGTTCATTTCATACACACTTCCCATACATGGAAGATTCTAAGGGAAGTGATTATATATACCTGAGAATGTACCAAATATAAATAATGGAATCATCGATTTCTATAATAATAAGTTTTTAAATATGGAGTTTGATATTAGTGAACTTTGGAGAGGCTTGGCGGCATTGCCAACCGGTATGTTACAGCCCCAATTCGTTCTAGTATTTAGAAATGTCCTATTTACCTGGGACTCAATTTTCCTTTCTTGTTGAATGTTATAACTCCCTTCCATGTATAAACCTTCAAATAAACATGATCTCCTTCCTAAAATTCTAAATCCTTCCTTCAGTTATTAGCATATCCCTTCTGCCTACTATAAGATTCTTTGATGTGGTTTTGGATTACCTTCACATTTTCCATCGTTTCCTCCCCCAGTTCCAGGCCTATGAGTTTTCATTCACCAACATCATCCCAACTGGATGGTGTGAAACATATCTTTCTATATAACTCTTCATATGGTTCCATCTGAATACTTGAATGGAAGATGTTGTTATAAGAAAATTCTACCAGAGGAAAATATTTATCCCACACACCCTGAAAGTCAAGTTACCATGATCTCAACATGTCTTCTAAGGTTTGAATAGTCCGTTCTGATTTTCCATCAGTTTGGGGGTGGTAGGTAGAGCTCAAACGAAGTTCAGTATCCAAGGGTTTTTAAAGACTTTTCAAGAAAGATTATTTATAACAGGGATCATGATCCGAATCAATTGATAGGGGTACTCCGTGAAGTCTCACAACTTCATTAATATATAGTCTTGCTAGACGTTCACATGGTAAATCTTCCATTATAGAATGAAAATGTTCTGAATTGGTAAGATGATCAACAATGACCCATATTTCATCATTCCTTCTAGGAGTCTTTGGTAGTACCATGACAAAGTCCATCCTGATATTATCCCATTTCCACTCAGGTATGGGAAGAGGTTGCAATACTCCTCCAGGCTGTTGCCTTCTAGCTATAACTTGTTGACAAACAATACATCCTGACACAAAATCAGCAATCTCCATCTTTATGTTGTCCCACCAAAAATGTTCCTTCAAATCTCTATACATTTTGGTGCTCCCAAGGTGTATATAGAAATTATAACTATGAGCATCATCCAAAAATTCCATTTTTAGATCAGGTATATTGGGAACACCATGTCTCTTCCAAAATTTCAAAATTCCATCTTCATACACAAATTCACTCAAACTCTCATCATTCATAGCTTTAATCATCTTTTGAGACTCTACATCACCAGTCTGATAACTGTTAATACTTTCTAGTAATGTTGGTTTGGAAAAAAATTTAAATATCATTTATGGTTAACCGTTCATTGTTATTCCCATGTCTGTCTTCATTAGATCCATGAAAATATGATCCCTTTCAATTATCATATTGTTCAAAACTCCATGATCATTTCTGCTCAAAGCATGTGCCACCTTATTTACCTTCCTCGAGCAGTAGTGTATCGTGAAATCATAATCCTTGAGTAATTCAAGCCATCTCCGTTGCCTCATGTTGAGTTCTTTTTGTGAGAAAATATACATCAAATTCGTGCGATCTGTATAAATCTCACATTTTTCACTGTAGAGTTAGTGTCTCTATATCTTCAAAGTAAAGATCACAATAGCTAACTCAAGATAAGTATTAGGATAGTTTTGATCAACAATTTTCAACTGTCGTGAAGCCTAGACAATAACCCTATCATTCTACATAAGGACACAACCAAGTCCTTTCATCGATGCATCACTATAAATAACGAAACCAACATTCCACGATGGTAGAGTTAATATAGGAGCATTGATTAATATTCAATTCATTTATTCAAAACAATATTCACAATATTTTTTCCAAACAAACTTAACCCATTTACGTGTGAGCTTCGATAATGGGTTAGCCCATCGGGAAAAATTATGGTCGAAACGCCGATAATAACCTGCTAAACCAATAAAACTGCGTAACTCATTTATACTCGTCAGTGTTGGCCTTTCTTGGAATGCCTTGGTCTTAGAAGGATCAACAGAGATTCCATATTTGGAGACAATATGGCCTGGAAAAGAGATCTCCTGAAGCTATAATAAAGATTTTCTAAACTTCCCATATAATTCATGTCTTCTAAGAGTCTTCAGGATAATGCGCATGTGATTTTCGTGGTCTTTATAGCTTTTGGAATATACCAGGATATCATCAATAAATACCACTACATAATTATAGATATATTCCTCGAATACTCTGTTCATTATATCCATGAAAATCAAGGGTTCATTAGTCAACCCAAAAATCATTTCCGTAAACTCGTAATGCCCGGACCTGGTTTAAAATGATGTCTTCTGAATGTCTTCCTTCTTCAAAAACAACAGATGGTATCCAGATCAATTTTCAATTTTAGAAATGTATTGACCTCTAGGGTGAATAAATCCCTTATTACTCAATTCCTCGAGTTGTTTCTTTGGTTCCACTAATTACACTGTGGCCATTCTAAAAGGGTTCTGCAATATGGGCCTTGATACTGGAATGAAATCAACAGAAAACACAATTTCTTGTTCTAGAGGATGTCAAGGTAAATTTTCTAGAAACACATCATCATATTATTTCACAATAGGTACATCCTCTATTTGAAAATTCCTTTCCTCACCTACAGTTATTTCATTCCCTTCCTCCCCGACAATTGAATTTAGTTAAGCTACTAGGGGTGGATCTAGATAACAATAAGGTAGTGACAATTCTTCTCTAAAGATATGGTGTTCTTTATCATCATCATCAAAAATCGTAACCTCCTTATTCTTACAATAAATTTTTGCATCATGGTTCAAAATCCAATCCCTACCGAGGATTATATCAAATTCAATCATGAGTATGATGATGATATGAACTGAAAAAGAACATTTATATCCCCTGATGGGGACAGATCCACAGAACATTGTAGCAATGATACATCCCTTATGAGTTTTAACTAATAACTCCCTTATTAATTCAAATTGGAAATATTTAATTTTCTTTGTAAACTGGGAAGATATGAAACAATTCGATGATATAGAATCAAATAATTCATTTTCTAAACATGATGAAACCATTAAATTACATGCCACCACATCTTTCAGAGCCTCACCCTCAGCAGTATTGAAAGAATAAGATTTTCCTTGATCCCTTTGTCTTTTCTGAGGTAAGATTCCCTGACTCTTAGGACATTCATTTGCATAATGTCCCATCTCCTTATAATTGTATCACTGAACATCAGTAGTTTATTTCAAACCCTTGCAATCAAGATCTTGGTGGCCCTTTTCACCACACTTGTAATAGACTCCCATTACCTTCATGCAAGTACTAGGGTGTTTCTTCTGACATTTAATACAGGATGGATATTCAACTTTTTCCTTCCTCCCCTTATTTACATTCCCCGAGTGATCATCTGTTCTCTTCTTATCTTTCTTTGATTTAAAGTCATAAGACTTAGAGAATTCCTTTTCTGTCTTGATAGCACATGAGATAATATCTTCGTACGACGAGAAGGATTGTGAGACAAATTTTCGACGGAAAAATGGTTTTAACCCATTTAAAAAATTATAAATCTTACTTCTTGGGTTACCTATTTAACCTCCAACATACCTTTCTAAACATGTAAAGTTAGCCTCATACATTTCGACATTCTCATCATCCATTTGACATAGACTCAAAAATTGCCTTTCGATATCTGCTCGATGGTCACGTGGAAAGTATTTTTCTAAGAAAAGATCTTTGAACTCCATCAATTCTATATTTTATACTTCATCGTCTTCCTTTGTGTTTTAAATCAATGACAACCATTTATCAGCATCTCCAATGAGGTGGTAAACTGCCATGATAACTTTTTCCCTTTCACTACTCCCCAAGGCATGGAATATTTTTTCTAAGGAATTTATCCATTGATAAGCTACTAAGGGACTTTTACTCCCATTGAATGTTGGTGGTTTTTTCCTCATGAAGCGTTCTAATATTGATCCTCCATGCTGCAGATCAGGGTGCTCCATTCGGGTAAGGTTTTTATTCATAACCTGAGTGAGTGGCCCCAGTATGGTGATTAGCTGATCAGCACCAGTTTCATAACAAGCTCCACTATAATTATCTTGATCAGGAGGAAAATTCCTACATGGTGTGTGTGCATTGATACGGTTTCCATTTATTCCACTAGGCACCATTTCTAAACTATGTCAAAAACTAGATCAGTTTATGAATCAAAATACATAATTCCATACTTGTAAAACACTTTACATAAATTGAACTATTTATGGATATAATCCATAATAAAAAAAATGTTTTCATTGCTGAAATATATATACTCATAAACCCTTCATAAGTATTCTTAATGAAAATGAAAATTATCCTAAACATATCCCCCAGGAGTGTCATAACCAAGAGTGCAGCAAGGCCCGTTGTCATGCACGAGTTCTCATTCGAGTCTAACTCAAAGAGGTGTTTTTGGGTTTTACCCCTAGGTACATCTATGACAGAGCCGCCTCTACCTACTCGTATCCTAATAGGGATGAATTGCTCAGAAAACTCACAAAGTCTCTACAATACCATAATTCTAGGAAGTTCTTCTATAGTAATCATCAAAGTCTATTTTAGGGTTATGTGCTTGACCGCGTTGTCATGACACGTCAAATTGATTATGTTTATAAGGTTGATTTATAGTATAGGGTAGACCCTAGGTCATCTCTCAAGGAGCGTTGGTAGGTTTAGAGTGTGTATTTTTAATAAAAATGACTAAGAGAGGGGTGGTTTTGAAAACAGTTTAAAACAATGACTTAGTTGAAATAGCTTAAAAGATGAGTGACAAAGTGGATTTTGAGAAATATGAGATAAAAGGGTCAATTTTATTTCACTAAAAACATATCAATTTCATTGCTGATAGAGATTCATCTTGGGTTTAGAGTAATTATTTGGTTGGAGTTAATTGGAATCCCGATTAATTCCTAGGCTTTTATTTCAATGCTTTAAGGACCAAACCTTGAAGTAACAATCATGTTGTCAATGTCCAGTACTTATTCATGGAATAAGAGATTCCAAATCATATTGAAATCTCAATAATTTGGGTATGAAAAGGATTCTTGTGATTTCCAATCGGAACAACACAAGTCACACACTCAAAACCTCACACCGATCGGTTTGAAATTAAGAGCATATCAATCTCATGTATCAAATCAAGCATTAAAATATTAAATAAAATAAGATACATGGAATGAAATGTTTAGACACCCAAATTACTCCAAACTAGTAGCTAATGTATGCATCTGAACTCCCTTGAAATGTGTGTAGCTCCCTCACAACGAACACCCAACTTTTAGCTCGACATCGGGAGGAGGAGGAAGCTCGGGTGGAACTCCTTCTCCATTGTTGATCCCCCTATGAGGATATGGGCCTCCAGAACCTCCAAGGTGATTAGGAGACTCTTATAGGACTCCAAATTGGCAGCACTTCACTCCTTGGCCGAACTTACAAATGAGGATCCCAATGTGTCCTTTTATAGGAAATGTGGGAGGTCGTTTTGGGCACACAGATTTCATCAATCCACTTGCACGACACGTGTAGGCCTTCAGACGGTCTTATCTCTCTTTGGAGAAAATAGAAAAATTTTAGCCCTACCTCTGGACTGTCTCCACCGAATGTTTGGTACCTTTTGGACAAATAGAGCTCAACATATTGATAAAATACAGAACACCGCATTTGACTTGGTCCAAATTCGGTGGCTTGGACAGATCAGTATGGATGGCCCCATGCAAGCCGAAACAGGATTGGGTTCCTTAATATGAAATGTATAAAATTGAATTTTGGACAGGTCCACAAAATTTAAGCCCATTTGGATGCACGTATTTCGTGTAATATTCAAAAAATTGAACAGATGTCCATGGATCCATGCAATTTTGGCCGATTTTTCTTTCACTTCATCAAGGGCCCTCCAAATCACCTCCACCTACATTGTAATTTTCAAAACAAGTATCATTTCCCTATTTAACAGTGATAAACACAAAATTATTGAATCAAACATGAAGCACAATTTGATTATATTTTTATAATTTTTAATACAAAATATGTTTAGCACAGTGATGTAAGGGTGAAAATGAAACACTGAATCGTGGTACGATCACACCCCCACACCTAAACATTTTCACACCTGGGCAAGGTCACATATCCAAATACAACGATGCATATATATATATATATATATATTTACAACATCATGACGATTTAGCATTTGAGGGAATTTTATTTAAATTAAATTGATCAATGCACGAATCACACTAAGGAGTTCTTCCTAGTGAAAATAGAAAAGGATGTCTCATAAATCATATCATAGAGAAATTCAAAAAGGTTCATGATACCCAATTGAGAAAGGAATTCAGAAGTAAATCATGACACTAACTCTCCATGTGTGTGTGTGAAAACCATTCCATGCAATTCTTTCCACTTGCTATCCAATAAATATATGTTATTTTAACATTTTTCAGCTTAAATGATTTTGTCACCGAACCTGTCCTACATCCTTTGAAATCATATTTCAAGACCCACTAATTTAAGAATTCCTAGAAGTCAAACCATAATCTCCCGACCTATATATCCCCATATGTTGCACATTTCATCACTCCCCTCATTTTTCTTGAAGTTGCAATTGGAACAAATATCTCACTCATCTCTCAACCCTTGTTTGATCTCCTCACGACACTAATTGAAATAGTTATAACAAGATAAAAGGTTGAGGAGGAGTGGTTTTTGACCTGCCCAAGAAACAACAATTTTTTTGAGGGCGTACAACAGTCGGACATTAGGTACACACGCATAGGTCAATCTGGTACAGTAATGAAACAGATCGGATAAGGAACGAACATATGGAAATATCATTTAAAGCTGAAAAATATTAACCCAACATATATTTACCTTATATTAAGTAATAAATAATCACACTTTTTGGTTTGGTGATTTTTTTTAGAGATATTAGTGACACAGTTTTCTCAAAAACTACTCACACAATGGGCATCAGTCATCTCAAAGGTTTCACATAGATACGACCATTTATATCATTGACAGAAAACCAATTCACTAAAAATCACTCCCTGATGTTAAATTCATACAAATATTCTTTTTAGCCTTTGTTATGGTATTTTTACATTCCCCACTTTATGTTCGCCAAATCATGGAACTTCGAAATTGTCGGTGGGGAAAATGAAAATACCATAAAGAAGGACAAAAAGAGAAAACAAAAGGAGAAAACAATGAAAATTCCTATCTATCCCAGGAATGTATCCACCCCCACACCTAGAGAATGTAGTGTCCTCACTGTAATAAAAGAGACTGTGGGAAGGAATGATAAAACCTGGTGAGTGTTAGTCATAGACCACTTCTTGAACATGGAGTTCCTCCATTGGGGACTCCGGAATGGCTACATAGAAGTGCTTCAGCCGCTGCCCATTGACAGTGAAGGTTTGCTTGGTGTTTTCATTTTGAACCTGGACAACACCAAATGGAGAGACATTAGTAACAATGTAAGGTCCAAACCAATGGGGACGAAGCTTACCAGGGTGCAACTTTAGCCTTGAATTGTACAGGAGGACCTTCTACCCGATGTGCAATTGACGATGATGGATGAGACGGTCATGGGCAACCTTGGTTCGCTCCTTATAAATTCGGGAGTTCTCATATGAATCTCTTATCATTTCCTCCAACTCCTGAATCTGCAACTTCCTTTGAATACCTGCACTAGATAGATTAGAATTGCATTTTTTAATATCCCAGTAGGCCCGGTGCTCTACCTCAACTGGGAGGTGACAACTCTTCCCAAAAACTAGCTGATATGGTGACATGCCAATTGGAGTTTTGAATGAAGTACGGTAAGCCCATAATGAATCATCGAGTCTAAGACTCCAGTCTTTTCTATTTGGCTGAACCATTTTCTCAAAAATCTGTTTTAGCTCTCTATTTGATACTTCGGCTTGTCCATTAGTTTGTGGGTGATAAGCAGTAGACACTCAATGCCCAACCCCATACCTGCGCAAAAGAGATTGCATTGTGCAGTTGCAGAAATGATAACCCTGATCACTGATGATAAACCTAGGTAAACCAAACCTAAAGAATATTTGGGTTCTCAAAAATTTCACAACATTCTTGGAATCATCTGTCCTCATGGCTCGTGCGTCTACCCACTTTGAAACATAATCCACTTCCAGAATAATGTAAAGGTTCCCAAATGAATTGGGGAATGGTCCCATAAAGTCAATGCCCCAAACATCAAAAATGTCATGGAAGAGTAAGGGTTGATGGGGAATCTCATTTCATTTAGAGACATTCCCTATTCTATGACAGCGAGGAAAAGATTTACAATATTCGTGGGAATCCCGAAATAATGTGGGCCAAAAGAGACCAGAATCTAAGACCTTGCGAGCAGTCCGTTGGGGACCAAAGTGGCCCCCACATGCAAGTGTGTGGCAGAACCTAAGGGCAGACTGAAACTCACTATCGGGAACAGAACGCCTAATAACTCGATCACTACATGTGCGCCAGAGGTAGGGGTCATCCCAAATGTACCAACAGGACTCATGTTTTAGACGGTCGGCCTGGTTTTTGGTGAAATCAGCAGGAATGCAAGACGCTGCCAAATAATTTACAATTTCAGCATACCATGGAATAGCATCTTACACTCGGTACAATTTCTCATCAGGAGACAATTCATTTATGGGAATACAAAGGGATGAGTCAATGTATGTGGATGGAATAATCCTACTGATACGGTCAGTAAACACATTCTCTGCTTCTTTTTTATACCTAATTTCTAGATCAAATTCATGAAGTAGGAGCATCCAGCGAATGAGACGTGGTTTGGGTTCTGGTTTCTTTAGGAGATATTGGAGGGCTGTATGGTCTGAGAACACAACGACTTTGGACCCTAGAAGGTATGGCCTGAATTTATCCAAGGCAAACACAATGGAAAGAAATTATTTTTCAGTGGTGGTGTAGTTTTCTTGGGCAGGGTCCAAAGTACGTGAGGCATAGGCAATGACATGTGGAGCTCGATTGACCCTTTGTGACAAGACTGCCCCAACTGCATAGTTAGAGGCGTCACACATGAGCTCAAATGGTAAATCCCACCGAGGTGGTTGGATTACCGGGGGTGACGTGAGACTCCATTTTAACTTATTGAAAGCTTCCTCACATTTTTTATCAAAATCAAATTCTTTTTTTGTAGTAATCGGGAGAGGGGGAGTGCAATTTTACTAAAGTCACGAATGAAACGACAATAAAATCTTGCATGACCCAGGAAAGACCGCACATCCCGAACATTTTTAGGGAATGGTAGGGAGGAAATGATATCTACTTTTGATTTGTCCACTTGGATACCTTCCCCCGAAATGACATGTCCCAAAACTATGCCTTGTCGCACCATGAAATGACATTTCTCATAATTTAATACGAGATTCTTTTCAATACATCGACATAGGATAGAAGCAAGACTACTCAAACATTCATCAAAAGAGGATCCATAAACAGTAAAATCATCCATAAAAACCTCCATTCAATTCTCCAGGTAATCCGAAAAAATACTAAACATACATCGTTGGAAAGTACCAGGAGCATTGCACAGTCCAAATGGAATCCTTTTATAAGAAAATGTACCAAAGGGGCAAGTAAAGGTTGTATTTTCCTGATCCTTAGGGGAAATATGGATCTGAAAGTATCCAAAATACCCATCAAGTAAGCTGTAATGGGACTTCCCTGCTAACCTCTCTAGCATCTGGTCAATGAATGGCAATGGGAAATGGTCATTCCTAGTGTGTTGGTTTAGTCGGCAATAGTCTATACAGACACGCCAACTATTCTGCACACGAGTTGGAACAAATTCATTGTTTTCATTTTTGACTACAGTAAGGCCAGTTTTTTTAGGAACTACTTGAACAGGACTGACCCATTGGCTGTCAGAGATAGGGTAAAAGATTCTAGCAGACAACAATTTTGTTACTTCTTTTTTAACAACATCAAGTAGGTTTGGGTTCAGTTGACGTTGTGACTGCCTCACTGGTTTAGCCTCATCATTTAATAAAATATGATGTGTACAAATTGATGGGATAATGCCAGGAATGTCAGCAAGTGTTCATCCCAAACCTTGTTTATACTTCGTCAAAAGATCAAGCAATCGTAATTCATGATCAGTAGGGAGTGAACTAGCAATGATGACGGGCAACTTGTTTCCATTCTCAAGATATGAGTATTTTAAATATTGAGGCAGTTTTTTCAGTTCCAATTCTGGGGGATTTTGGATTGATGGAAGTGTGTGTGAAAGTGAGAAGTCACTGATCTCATCTAACTGCTCAATGGTAACATACTCAGATGAGGAATGAGCTTTTACAAGCTTAGAAGTATCATCGATGGTCATGCGATCCTCTGTGTTCAAGAAATCATCAATTAACAAACATGCATGACATTTCTCTTGAACGCTACAACAATCAATGCACGATTCATTTCCAAGAATTTCTATCAAAGAGGAAAATTCAGAAAGGGGATCAGGGGAAAAAAATTAAGTTATTTTAGGGGAAGGGAGTACATCAATTGAATTTACCGAGAGAGAGGAATGTTCTTCTGAGGGGTGCTTCATGGCATCAAGGATGTTGAAATGTACTATGTCACCACCAAATTCCATAGATAATGTACCATTATGGACATTAATTACGGCTTTGGCAGTTTTCAAGAAAGGTCTCCCGAATATAATTGGGGCATGTCCATTCATCTTATCATCTTCCATTTTTAGCACATAAAAATCAGCAGGAAATATTAAATTTTGAACCCTCACTAGATCATCCTCTAACACACCGGAAGGGTGTTCCGTACTCCGATTTTCTAGTTGAACAACTATTCATGTGGTATTTAGTTCACCGACCTGCAAAGAAGATTATATGGAGTGAGGCATCACATTAATAGAAGCACCCAAATCAAGCATAGTGTTGGAACATGAATACTCCCCTATGGTGCATGGAATTGAGAATGTCCCAGAATCATTGCACTTGGTAGGAAGTGATGACTCTATCAATGCTGAAACATTCCTCCCCAGGCTCACCTTCTCATCACCACGAAGCCTCCTTCGGTTTGTACACATCTCCTTTATGAACTTGGAATATCTTGGAATTTTCTTCACAGCATCAATCAAAGGAATGTTAAACTGTACTTTCTTGAAAGTTTCCAAGATTTATTTATCAAGATCGGTTTCTTTTTGTTTCCTAGGTTGGAAATCCCTTTGAGGAAATGGAAGAGGAATGGTTGGGATATGTGGCTCATCAACAGCCACAATCTTTCCATTGGAAGGGCTTCTCTCAAGAAAAAGGTTTTCTTCTCTTGGACCATTTTCAGTAGTTGGGATGGTTGTTTCCTTTGGATGGGAGGACTCTAATGGAGGGGTCATTTGGCTTTTGAGTTGTGTCCCACTCCTAAGGGTGATGGCACTAACATTTCCTTTATCCCTAGGGTTTACTACAGGTTGAGATGGTAGTTTACCCGACCCATGACTTTGGATTTCCCCCACCGAGTTGGAAAGCTGGCCTAGTTGGGTCTTTAGGTCTTGTATGGCTTCTTGGGTGGTTTGTTGGAATTGGATATTATTGGCAGCCATTTTCTTCATCATATCTTCTAGGCTATGATCAGTTTTTGGAGGGGGTGGTTGGAATGTCCTCTGGGGTGGTTGAGGATTTCTGGGTGGTGGTGGATGACTACTCTGACCCTGTTGGTTCCATTGCTGTTGAGGATGGTTTGAATACCCCCCTTCCCTATAGGCTTGGTTGTCCTTCCACCATTTCATGGATGGATAGTACGGTTCTTTCCAAAAGGGTTGGTTAAAGGGGCGTCCTGGAAATATTGCCTCATAACTCTCAGAAGTTTCTCTCAATTGAGGACATTGGTCAAAATAGTGGGTTTCAAAAGAGTAAATTCCACAATGGATGGGAGGAGGAGATTGATATTTCCCTTGGGAGAGAGCAAGTTGTCGTAGAAGGGTACTTACCTCTTCGAACTTCATGTCCACCTTCTTCTCAAACTCAGTACTTTGCACCTCATGGACACCTCGAATGGGAACACTAGAACGTGTACCGAATTGTTGAGTGTTCTGTGCCATGTTCTCAATGAGGGTTCTTGCAGCAATTGGGGTCTTATCTACCAATGCACCACCTGCAGCAGCATCAATCATATTTCGATCAATAGGAATCAAACCTTCATAAAAATATTGAATTAAAAGTTGATCACTTATTTGGTGGTGTGGGAAACATGAATATAACCTTTTAAAGCGTTCCCAATATTAATGTAATGTTTCCCCTTGAGATTTTCTTATACCACATATTTCTTTCCTTATAGTTGCAGTTCGAGAGGCTGGGAAGTATTTTTCATGAAAAAGGCGTTTCATGTCTGCCCAGCCCCAAATTGGTGAATTGACATAGTATAACCAATCTTTTGCAGTGTCTTATAATGAAAATGGGAATGCCCTAAGCTTCACTTGTTCTTCATCCACATTAGAAGGTTTTAATGTTGAACACACAGTATGAAATTCTTTTAAATGCTTATGTGGATCTTCTCCAGGTAGTCCATGAAATCTTGGTAATAAATGAATTAAACCAGATTTTAGTTCAAAATTGGGTGCCTCGCCTTGTAATTGAATGTAAGTGGGTTGGATATCAACATCCGGTGAGGTTAGTTCTTTTAGTGTTCTATTATTTTGAGCCATGTTATACAAGTTATATTCAATTTTAACATTGGTTTCAAAATAAGAAGAAGGATCAAGAAGAATTTTAAGATTTGATGTCTCCTCCTTCAAAGTGTGGTCTTGTATGACTCGGTTTCAATGATGTAGGATCCTCTCTGGTTCGGGTTCAAAAGTTTGTAGGTCTCCAGGAGTAGAACGCTTCATACAAAGAACCTACACAATAAATAAATTAGAACGCAAAAAAAATGAAAAGGTTGAAGATAAAACAAACAAATATTCACAAAAATTACAAAAATTTTATCAAAAACACGCACAAAAAAAAACAAAGCGCTCCCCAGCAACGGCGCCAAAATTTGACCGCATTGTCATGACACCTCAAATTTATTATGTTTATAAGGTTGATTTATAGTCTATGGTAGACCATAGGTCGTCTCTCAAGGAGCATTGGTAGGTTTAGAGTGTGTATTTTTAATAAAAATGACTAAGAGAGGGGGTGGTTTTGAAAACAGTTTAAAACAATGACTTAGTTGAAATAGCTTAAAAGATGAGTGAAAAAGTGGATTTTGATAAATATGAGATTAAAGGGTCGATGTTATTTCACTACACACATATCATGTTCATTTCTCATAGAGATTCATCTTGGGTTTAGAGTAATTCATTGGTTGGAGTTAATTGAAATCCCGATTAATTCCTAGGCTTTTATTTCAATGCTTTAAGGACCAAACCTTGATGTAACAATCGTATTGTCAAGGTCATGTAATAATGCATGGAATAAGAGATTCCAAAGCATATTAAAATCTCAATAATTTTGGTATGAAAAGGATTCTTCGGATGTCCAATCGGAACAACACAAGTCACACACTCAAAACCTCACACTGGTCGGTTTGAAATTAAGAGCATATCAGTCACATGTATCAAATCAAGCATTGAAATATGAAATAAAATAAGTTACATGGAATGAAATGTATAAACACCCAAATTATTCCAAACCAGTATCTAATGTATGCATCGGAACTCCCTTTACATGTGTGTATCTCCCTCACAACGAACACCCAACTTTTAGCTCGACATCGGGAGGAGGAGGAAGCTCGGGTGGAACTCCTTCTTCATTGATGATCCCCCTATGAGGATAGGGGCCTCCAGAACCTCCAAGATGATTAGGAGACTCTTATATGACACAAAATTGGCAGCACGTCCCTCCTTGGCCGAACTTACAAATGAGGAGCCCAAGATGTCCTTTTATAGGAAATGTGGGAGGTGGTTTTGGGCACAGAGATTTCATCAATCCACTTGCACGACACGTTTAGGCCTTCAGACAGTCTTATCTCTCTTTGGAGAAAATAGAAAAGTTGTATCCCTACATCTGGACTGTCTCCACCTAATGTTTGGAACCGTTTAGACCACTATATCTCAAGATATTGATAAAATACAGAACACCGCATTTGACTTGGTCCAAATTCGGTGGCTTGGACAGATCATTTAGGATGGGCCCCATGAAAGACGAATCAGGATTGTGTTCCTTAATATGAAATGTGTAATATTGAATGATGGACAGGCCCACAAAATTTCGGCCCATTTGGATTCACGGATTTCGTGTAATATTCAAAATAGTGGACAGATGTCCATGGATCCATGCAATTTTGGCCCATTTTTCTTTCACTTCATCAAGGGCCCTCCAAATCACCTCCACCTACATTGTAATTTTCAAAACAAGTATCATTTATTTAATCAAACATGAAGCAAAATTTGATAATATTTTTATAATTTTTAATACAAAACATGTTTAGCACAACGATGTAAGGGTGAAAATGAAACAGTGCATCGTTGTACGATCATTGCTATAATTAGAGTTTATCTAAATCTTGCTTCCATGGTTTGTACTAAACATTCTCTAAAACCAACTGTAACGCCCCGACCCCAGTTACCAAGAGTCAGTGCATTATTAAATAAAATTTTCATGATCACAAAAGATCAAGTCTCGAACGACCGATTAGTTTAATAGCCATGGAATAACTAGATACATTCATAAAGTTTACATTACATCATAAAATGAAAACTACAACAACATAATCTCCATAGTCCACACTAATATCCCCCCATACTATCCCATAAAGTCATTCATAAAATACTTATTCACATCCCAGGGAAAAAATAAAACATAGAAAGGGGTGATCTCATATGGCCAGTACGGATAACAATATAGCGAAATCTTTCATAAATAAGCATAAACATTTATGGCAATGTATAACTAAAACAAAAGCCTTTTAAACATAAACATAAGAATAATATGGCAGAAATAAAATAAAATAATTCCATTTAGTTATTCACAGGGATATTGTACTAGTCAAATGATCACATGCAATATCAATAACCACTTTCATAATGATGGAATGCATAATGCCAGACTATCATAACCACATAGTCAAGGCCTTGTGACAAGACTACAAATAATATTTTTTCAAGGCCTTGTGCCAAGACACTAGTTAGTCTAATGAGAACTACCAATGCATCGAGGAGATGTAACGGGCTCTAACAGTCACTAATTAAATCCAATTCATTCTTCATATGAACTTGTTTAAACATAACATAAACATTCGTATTAAAACTAGCTTATGAAATTTCAATACTTTCTCAATAAACCATGAATGGCACAAAAATGAAAAATCAAAGTCAAACATATCATAAAACCTTCAATACAATATGGATGTTTTGTATTATA
The DNA here is from genome assembly GCA_963277665.1 of Viscum album. NCBI lineage: Eukaryota > Viridiplantae > Streptophyta > Magnoliopsida > Santalales > Viscaceae > Viscum > Viscum album. Next base: position 27,476,445 of record OY728137.1, on the reverse strand, counting down.
ATAAATCAAATTCAAATAATCTTTAAATCTATCAAAGGAGGTTGACATAGATGAAATCAAAAGTATTTGAGAGAAATATATCTTTTTTTGAAGTAATGTAAAAGTCGCATAATATAAAATAAAACATTTACATTGAAAATATTCTAATCAGCTTGTAAGAGAAGCTTCGATGTTTTTATAATGGAAGAAAATAGCTGCACCTTTCGTATAAGTAAAAAAAAGACATTCTTAACTAAATTTTGTCAGAAAGGTTAAAAAGGACCTTGTTTGGAAAATGACGGAAATATTCCTTTAAAACTGTCTTATAAAAATTAAAAAAATGATATAAATGAATTTAAATCAAAGTCTGTAAAATAGTAAGTATTTTTTGAAATACATTTTTATGAAATATGGATGTGGATGATAAATAGGTCCTAGTAGATAATTACGTATAAACAACCTCGGATAATGAAAAGATTGCGAAATAAACCCTTACCTTGTACTTTTCATTAGTTGATGGTAGTTTAACCTCCTATATAATTGTTCAATAATTGTTATTAAATTATTCAAGAATTATATACAAAAGTATGACATCATATATGATCTTTTAATATTTCTTTGTTAATATTATTTTAGTATTATCGTCATTTCGGGTGTTAACATTCTCGTTTTCTTTTATATGTTTTGTGGCGTAAGATGTGTTTGTTATGGATAGGTTGTATCTTATTCATATCTAAAATGATATCAAGTCCTTAAAAATTATTTTTAATCATCAAATGAGAATTAGACTTGAATGGATACAATGGGGAATGAATCTCATCACGTTTGTGGAGACGGTAGTCCGTACGTAAGCACGAGTGACAATATCATTCTTTTGATAATAAAATAATATATAATTGGATGTTATATCATATATACAGAATCATTATAATGTTATATTTATTATTTACTTCAGTTACACATCAATATCATACCCATCCAAATAATAATGTTTTGAAGAACAATTCCACCACGACATGGAGACAGTAAGTCGTACATACGCACGTGTGGTGACATGTCATTAAAATGATGGATAGAATACTGAATATGGTTGTACCATATTTATAATAACATCACTATCTATAGAATATACTGGAGTTATTATTTTAGTATATAAATATCAAATAAAAAATATGTGGAAGGAGAATGGAACTTGAAAGAGGGTGGTGAAAACATTACCTCTTCATCGGGTTCTTCCTTGTTATTTGATCAAAAGGGCTCCTTTGGATGTCTTTCTGATCAAACTAAGGAATCTAGGTTGATTTTAGGGAATTTGAGAGAATATTTGGGCAGGTTTTGACCTATCCAAAAGTCTTTGAAGGTGGGAATTAGAGATAAGGGAATGTGCACTTTTATAAGATGGGTGAGGGGCACCTTTGGAAAAGCTAGAACGATTATTTTATAATAAATTATTATTCGGTTTCTAATGGCTCAAAAGTGACTTATTTAAAGGATAAGGTGGGGATTGGTTTAAATCCTTTAATCCAATAGATTTAAACTTCTTTTGGTAACTAAATTAACCTTATCATTTATATTTAACTCTTAGTTAAATAGATTGACATTTACCACGTCTCTTTGTATTTTTATATTATTTGGTTAATAGACATACCATATACATATATTAGAACCCAAAGTAGTTTATTAATGATACACCTATCATTATATAAGTCTCGTTGCCAAACCATATATTTTTAGGAATTCAATATCAATTATTAATAAAATATTTGTTTTAAAAACTCTTTTATGTCAATTTTGACACTATTTTGTATTTGATTTTTGGAAAATCATAGCAGTAGTATTACTTATAAAAAACATAATTAAATCAATACAAACATGTCATATAAAGAAAAAAATTAGTGTAATTCATAAGAAGTCCCAAATTACATTTATTTGTGTATTTATATTATCAATTATTTTAATATTTCATTAATTAGGTAATTACTGCATCACCATTGTGTCATAAATGAATTAAATTATTTAATGTATAAAAATTATAAATAAAATAAAATTATGTAGGAAATAATTTTATATTTATAATGAATATTTTTAATCTTATTTATATTATGTATAACCTTATATTAAAAATGTTTTAGTTATTAAACATTAATTTTAACTCTTTGAACTCTTCTTTGAATAAAATAATAATAAATGCCCTAATCTAATCCATGTGGACCAAAGAGGATTATATTTTAATTATAAGGTTTTTTTGGTCTAATTATTCATATCCAATAGAATTAGTAAATGTGTTAGGGAAATAATAATATCATTTTTACCCTTAATTACCCTATTTACTTTTAACCGTGGTAAATAAAAGTAAAAAGTCACAATTCACCAAAAATTATTTTTATCTTATTGAACCACATTTTACTCCTTGATATTAGCCGTGTCTCTCGGATTTTCGAAATTCCACTCATAGAAGCAGTAAAATTATGTTTTATGTGAATTTTCAAATTCTCATAAGAGATGGGAAAAAGGCGGTGAAAAGTTCCGAGAAATTTTTATATATCTAAAATTATTATAAATTTACTCAAATAAATTCAATGTAGAATATATAGATATTATTTATCTAATTTGACCATAATTAAATTTAAATAAAATTAATAATTATTTAAATAAAAATTCTGTTTTAAACTATAACTCAGTGTTTTTTCACTATTCATCAGAAATTGAATGTTTTCAGAAAAATACCAAAAAATCACCCTAAGATAATTTCGATATTCCAAATCCAAAAATGAAGTCCATTTGGAAATATAAAATTTATAAAATTTCAAAAAGCGGGAATTACTAATCATAATGGATTGTTTGATTAGTTGTGGTGTGTTTTAGAACTCGAAGTTGCGTACAACTCACGCTACAGTATTATTCAAAGAGAATTGTACCATGGAGGCTTTGGGGTGTTACATGTAATAAACAACTTGAGAAGAATGGGATGAATTTTTTTGGAAAATTTTAAAAAATATATGAAATTTTTTTCTACATTGAAAATGATGGTCATATGAATGGGAGACACTGAATTCCAACCTTAACCAAAACAACCACCTAGCATGGAATTGAATTTCATTCTATCTATTATAAAACACACATACCTAAAGTTTAAGGAAAATTTTCCCTTAACAATTTTAAATAGTATTTCACATAATAATGACCACATACTATAATCCACACTAAACCCATATTTTATATATTTGGGTTAGATCATTGGAGGTATCTGTGGGATTGGTCCCACAATTTTTGTGCTCTAGATTTTTCATAAATATACTAAAAAACATGTGAGGTGGCCTCATGGATCTCTAAATCCAACCATAATTGAAATTATTAAGAAATAGATTGAAATAATTTGAAAATTCAGAATTTTATATACTATTTCATTCACCTAGTGGGTGATTTCCATTTTTATTATAACAATATAGATTTGAATCTCCATCAAACAAAATGATTACAATTAACTAGATCCCATTAAGATTCAAATAATTTAAGGGACTATAATGATTATAAAAAAACAAAACCATTAGACTTGGATGTACTAATTATCCATTCCATTTTCATACCAGAAACGATATTTATCAGATAAGAATGATAAAATTTATTTTATTTATGTATTTTATATATTCATTATGGTCCCTGTTGCATCAAAATATCAAGACAAGGACACTTATATCCCCTTTGGTATGTTATCATACAAAAAAAATCCTTTCGATTTATGAAATTACCCCATGTACCATCAAGTAGTTCATGGTGTGTACCCTCTCTGATATTATTTAAATTTACCTAGAGAAATTTATTTTCTAATTTATATTTCATCAAATTACATTTGGAATTTATCATGATAATATTGAAAATGTTTTAATGAAATCATTTAAAAAACATATTGTTATAAGATACATTATTTATAGTAAATGAATATAATTTTTTTACTCCATGTTTGATGGTATCTCTTTTATACAATGCCCCTCCACTTTAATACTTTTTATGTAACTTTTTAGGAATTCTAGATTTTATAGATGATTTAGATGATATTTTAGTAAAAAATCATCACCTTTGAATAATAATCTTTAGAAGGGTATTGATTCATTTGGTTTATGAAACTTGTATTATTTTTTAAACAAATCAATGAAATAATGAAGTTCACCATATTATTAAGACACAAACCTAGGTGTATCCCTTATATAGGTTTTTTATGTAATTAATCAAATCGTTTAGTTAGAGTATTTTTATCCCAAAGAATGTTTAAAACATATTAGAGAAATAAAATTCTTAAACGAAACTATATTCAACTATGAGTTATTACAAAAACAACTTAGATGAGGGTTTTCAATAGTTAATTCATTGTAAAATCATCATTTATATCTATTGTAAAGTAAAATAATTATTTATATTGATCATGAAGCTCGAAGATACATGATTATGAATGTTTTTATAAAACCAAAGTTGGTAAGGTGGGTGATTATTCAAAGAGAATTCAACAATGAGATTAAAAAAATAGAGGTTCTTAAAACCTATTTACAGATCTAAACAAAAAATATCTCTAGAATAGTTAATTAACTATATAAATAACACTAAAGGATGCTCTACATAGTTCCGAAATCTATGAAAATTCTATTATGGTTCAAAGGTATGTGTATATGGAAAACAAGCTGACAACAAAAAAGTTACATCCTAAATTTCTAATAATTAATTCCTTATTCTAATGTATATGTCAAGATACAATGTTTTGGGGGGTCCATAATTCTAGGAATTTTTTTTGATGAAGTGTTTACGATATGCATATCAGATGAAGATGTAACTTATGTACATAAATTTCATCATACCGTTTAATTTTGTGGAATTATTGGACCTCATTATACCAAAAAAATAGAGGATTATATATTGAAGACAACAGTATTTAATAATGTCTAATTTTTTTTAAATCATTTAAAAACAACTGTTTCACTCGAGGAAATTTGAAAAGAATTTAAATTATATAAAACCTTTTACTTTTCATTTAAATATTTTATGTATGGTTAATAAATTTAATGGGGCCCTTGCCTATTTCTATAAGATTTATCTTTATTCTTTTTGAAGTGTATTGTGATTCTAAATGTATTGCATTCGAACAAACAAGAACTATTGATTCAAAAATGGTTATATGCTTTCTAATATTATACGTTCCTTATAGATTTAAAATACCTTAAGAAATCATTTGTGATCAATGCACACATTTTTCAATTGAATAATGGAAGGAATAATGAATTCATATGAAGTATTAAACTATATATCTACTATGAACCTTAAACAATTTAAATGGGTAGGCTATGTTATCAGACCATGAGAAATATAGAATTATAAAAAATACAATTTAACCCAATATAAATAACTAGAGAAATAACTAATGCATTGACCATGGGCATGCCAAAATACATTCAAAACCACCATCTTTATGTATCCTTATATAATTGTTTTTTAATTAAGATAACCATTATTTTGAGTTAATGTATAAAGCATTCTGGTTTGGGAAACAAGATGACCTCAATTTTATTAAATACAGGGGTAAAAAAATATAAATAACAGAACATAAATATATAAGGATATAATCAATTGAAAACAACTTGTTTTTAAATAAAAATACTATATATATATATGAAAACCCCATTTAATGAATAAAAAATTTGATGTGAAATAATATAATCAAATAAATGATTTAGATCTAGGATCATGTATCTTCCCACGTTTTTTCATCAGTTATAATTGATTTTGAATGGAGTATATGGCATCTATTATGAATGGATTAAAATTATTGCAATAATTAAACGGATTCCGTGAATAATTCCATTTAGAATATATTTATATTGATACATTCTAAATGTATAGGGAATTTCATTAAATAATATGAATCAATGGTTTTTATATAAAGGTGTGTGATCCCTCCAATTAGGGTAAATTGATAGTATGTATGAATCATGATTATATCTTCTTATTGAAACATAGTTTATCCCTTTTTGAATGTTCTAGAACCATTTCTATATTTATATATCCTTAAGATACATTTCTGAACAATTTACCAATGTAATCCCATTAAATGTGGGATTCTTTCATCTCTTTATCTTATGATCTTAATCAATTTCTATCTATCATTGATTACATAAAGAGCCTATTATATTCTCAATATGACCATTTATATTCATTGATAAATTTAATGTTTATGTCGCAATGGTTTGATTATAAAAATTTTGTTTTCTTCAACTACATCAACTCATATTATGAACCCCTATGAAATTAATAGTGGAATTAGAGTCTGTTTCCTCATTAAAACGACAAGATTCATAGACTATTAAAATAAATATAAAATCATATATTGTTTTTTACATTATAGATTTATGTTATATGATAATGTAATATTGGTATTAACATGAGTAAAATGTGTATTTCATTTATAAAATATTTATAAATGTTGTAATTTTAAATGTTTGGCACATTTATAGAATTTATAAATAATTTGTTTTTTAGATTTATGAAGTTTAAATTGTTTAATATTATTTTTAATAACATTGAAATAGTTATTATAAATATTCAATTCATCTTAATATGTTTATATTAATAATTCCTTCACAAATATTTATATGGTATACTGTATAATTTAAATTTGAAATGTGAATATGTTAAATTATAAGAGTAAACAATAATGAGTTTATAAATTACAAAAAACTGATAATTATAAATTGTTTATATTTTGGCATTATGAATGTTTCATAATTAATTTGAAATTATTAAATTAAGAACAATAATTTAGTTTTTTGCAGACAATATAAAATTTAGTCTTATGATTAATTGTTTAAATAATGGTTATTATATGATATATCAATTATTTAAAATGTTTTTATAACAGAAACTAAATTATAAATTGTTATAACTCAATAAATATAAATAATTTCTGCATAAATTATATATAATGTATTATATGAATATCTCCATATTTATTTCTAATTTTTTTGAAAACAATATTTATTTATTTATTAAGAAAAGTCAAAAATGAAATGAATTATATTATTTATAAATTGTTTATAAGTAATGGATAATATAATTTTAAATATTTACAAAACATATAAATATATTTCTTAAATTGACTATAAATATTTAAAGTTATATGATAAAATGTTTTTTAAATAATGATTAAACGTATTCTATTAATATTAAAGAGTTAATATTGAGAGTAATTTTTTTTTTTAAATTTTCTGGTTTATAAAATGTTTGGAAAACATTAGAAAATGTATTTAAGGAATATTTTAATTTATAAATTGTTTATAAATTAATTAATTATAATTATTTTATAATTAAATATATTAATATTTTTGAAATGATTATTAGTATAATATTAAAAATTTACAAAGGTTATTATTTTAAATATCATGTAGTAAATTATATATAATCCCCTGTGATGATGAAATAAGATGTTTCTTAGAGATCTAATGATTAATTTATAAATTGTTTATAAATTTAAAAAATAAGAACATAATATAAATGATCTTTTTTTTATAATTTTGAACTATTCATAATTATTAATTATACTGGTCCAAATAAATACTTTGATTAGATTTATGATATTGTTTAGACCTTCTCAAACTAATTGATAATTTATTTGATTATATTTTCAAAAAAAATTACACATGATACTAAAATTATGTAAAGTAGTTACAGAATAGAAAAATGAAAAAAAATTTGATTATAATTCATGAAAGAGTATATATTGAAACTAAATTTCATATAACAATTAATATTGAATAATTTAAATTAAATTTTTATATAAATAATTTATTTTCCTAATTTTTTCATTTCTAAATGATTTGATAAATTATAAATAGGTTAACATGAAATTTTATTAATGAATTTTTCATATATAAAAATAACATGTGGTAATTTTTAAAATGTTCATTTATTTAGAAATTAATCTTTTATCCCTTCATATATTAATATTTTATATTAATTGTGAGTAATGCTTATAGATTATTTTTTTGATAAATTTCTCTAAAGAGATTAAGCTATGTATTACTTGATAAGTAAAATATCATAATATGTTACATGGCATATAATCCAACCTCAATTTTTAATTAAGGGTTTTAGCTTGAGATTAGTTATTCAGAATTGTTTTTTATATCAGGTTTTATAATGAATATTATTTGAATTCCCTCTTGAGAAAAATATCAATGGGTAATGAGACACTGGTTGAGACTTCAAATGGGCGTGGAAAATTATGACTAGTTAAGAAAATTGGGGTTTGGATATTTGTACATCTTGGCTTACTTATGAGTATATTATAAATCACAAATAACATTGAACTCTAAACGTAATCTCTATGTACCTTATTAAGAAGATATATTGAAATATATATTATTATAAATGGTATCTATTTTTAGGTGACTGATAGAAATTGTGGGTTGTGTAAATGGTTACAAAGTAATGTTGTGGGGTCAAATTAATATAGTGGATGATATATGTTTTAAAAAAATTGAATTTTTATAAGAAAAAATATGAAAAATAAATAAAACATAGTCATATGAAAATTTCATTAAATACAATATTTATGTCTATAATATGAATATAACTTATATTAAAACTATGATATTTTGAACGAAACACTCTTATAAACAATGTGTGGGTTTCCTTCCAAAGTTCAAATGGATGTATATTTAGTTGAATGATATGTTGTGTTGAGGGGGTTGTCAATGATGAGACTAGCTAGAGTAGTTAATGTAATTGTTTATGTGACTGTTAACGAATTGTATGTTGCTTAAAATTTTTCGCATATATTAATTTTTTTGTTAGTCCATAGGTTGTTACAAAATGATATATATCCTATGTTATTCCACTATATTTATGTTTTGTAATGATCATTGTTTATCACTTTATTAATCCTCTTAAGATATATTTTTTATTTTTTCTAAATGATTAATTTTATATGTATTTCGTTAGATTATAATTATCATTAGAGTATGAAACATTAGGGATGTTAATTTTATTATATTTATCTTTTTTAAAATAACATTTAACTTTTGAGTGTGTGTGTTTATTTTTAAAAAAATTAATTTAGATGGTTGTTTTAAATGAAATCCTAGTAAAATGTTTTTTTAAATCATTTTAGACCTTGTTTGGGATTGCATTCAAAATGGATGTTTTAAATTAAATAAAACGGTTTAACTTTTTCCATTATGAAATATACGTTTTTCTGAAAAGTTAATCACTTGGTTTTTTGAATTGACATTACCAAGTAAAATCCACTATGATGGGTGTTTTATAAATTGTGTGTTTTAAAAAGTAAGGAAACCTATTCCTTGTATATTGCAGATTTTTTATAAATGAATCAAATGACCATATTTCTATAGTTTACTTTAATGCTATTTGACGTTATTTATTTATAAATTAAATATAATGGAATCATAATGGTATTCTATTTACCATTGGATCACACCTAATATACTCACATTGGTGGGTATGATATCTTCATTTTTTTATAGGTTATAGGTTGTGTCTTGTAGCTTCACTTTTTATTTATCTATATTGGGAAGTGAGTTATTGTTATGTTTTAGTGGTGAATTTAGAGTCCCATAGAGTTATTGGGGTATTTTTTTTTGGATTTCACCCTACTAGGTTTAGTTGTGTAGTGAATCAGCCTATCCATCCTCATACTTTTTAGACGCATTCTTTATTTTGGACCTCATAAATTTTTATATAATACGTTTTTTTGATTTAATTTAACTAAAAAATATTTTTGAATTTTTCATTATTATTATAACATTTTTTGGTTGGAGTTTATTATTTATATATACTTTTTAATTTTTAGTGGTCCAAAAATGTAAATGTACCTCATGTCGCGTTCCTAGATGGAAATGTTGGGGATCCTTTTTTATTTTAATTATGAAATAATTATGTTGTGTTCACTTGTGATACTCTCGTGACATTTTTCATCTTGAGTTAATCAATAACTCACCATATGCCATGTCTTGGGTAGATCAAGGGGATTAGTTTAGTTGAAATGGCATGGTTCATTGAAAAATGGTATCAAATATGTATTCTTGTTATTTGGTGGTTTATAAAAAAATTCAACTTGGACTATTGGACCTCAGGTAGTGGTTTGTAGGAGTTTTTTTGAGATATTCTTCATGCTAAAAAATGGCTTATAGGGGTTCTTTTTTATTTTAATTTTAATTATTGATTTATGGTGATATTAATTGAGGTATTTTCATTTTGTGTTACTATAAAAAGATATAGAAATATATTGATATATATCGTGCGAGAATATTAGATTTAATGTGAAATAAGAGGTAATCCAGGGGAACATGGTTAAGGTGCATAGCCTTTCAATGTGAATATAGTCTATTTAGACCATTCTAGACAACTTTTAGTGGCGCTCTAATGAGTGGGGCATTATTTAAAAAATAGAGTTTCGAAAATCTGTGTAGTGGAGGATGTTGGTAATTTTTAATTGTTGTCCATAACTCAAGGATTTTAATTTCATTTTGATTGATGATTCACTTTTATTGATAATAAAATGAATATTTTCATGTTTTAATGATTATTTGGTAATATTTTAAAGAAATTTATATTCCGTTTTTATTTAAGAAAGTATTAGAAACATTTTTTTCCCCTTAAGTTACATTGATGAAATGTATTTTAACTATATAAGGAGTGATTTATGTAGATAAAATATTTTTTAAAATTATTTTCATATAAATAATTTTATGGGTTTATGACTGGTGGATTTTAGGGAATTATATTGGTGTGTGTGGTTTAGTGGGGAAAATAGTTTTCTTGTAATGGGGTTTTTTTACTGTGGACTTCTAATGGAATAAGGTTTCTTAAATGGAACCATAAAAATTATTTTTATAATTATCTGATCTTTATAAAAAATAAGTATTTTTTATATGTTTTATAAATAAGTATTCAATGAGTATTTTAAAATCACGTTTCATTGGGATTGTGTTTTTATATCCCATTTGTTTAATTTATGATGGTTTGATTGCAATTTTGATTTTTGATGATTTTGAATATGACCACCAGAATGGATATGAAATTTCTATAAAAGAACCTCACATGTCGTAACTCAAGTTATTCCGTTATTTTCCTCCCAGTCTAAGACTCACCCCAAACTCTTGATGGATTGAATGATCCTTGTTTTTATCACAACATGATTATTTCATGATATTTTATGATTCAAAATATCAAATTTTTAGTGATGAACAATGATTGAAAGAGGAAATTGAGTGACAGATGTGTTTAAGAAGATATTGAAGTTATTTTATAATCTTGAAATCTCAAGGGTGAGGTGGAAAAATTTGGTGTTGGAATGGTTGGTTCATGATTTGAGGAAGAACATTATATATTCGTTGTCATTTAAGGAATTTTAATGGAGATATTTAATGGATGATTTTATTAAATGATATTCTCTTGAAGAGTTAATATTTTATAATGTGGAAGAATTCATATGTTTCCATCATGGTGGTCAAATAGTTAATGGAAATGTTGGGAATCTCACAAGGCTTGTACTTTTTCCTATTTAGTTTATTTTTAATGAAACAAAGTAGTCTTGGATCTTTTATAGGGGCCATTATCCAAATCCAATCATTATGGTGTTTTTATATATTGAATATCATTGTTGATGTGATTTTTAATGAAATCATTATTAAATATTTATCTGTGAAAAAACATATGGAAATTGATTCTTTGAAAGCATCTTATACTTATAAATTTAATTTAACTTGGTGGAAGTACAAGCTAGTAATATGCTTATAGTGTGCAAAGTACAAGAACATTAGGCCTTTTTTATAATATATCTTAATACCAATCATTAGTGTGGTCATCCAGGTTACATTACCATGATTTTAAATCTGAATGGATGTTAGAAGATGTCAAGAGCCTAATTATGTTTCGACCAACTGTTTCAGTTGTGATAACACTAGTCAAATAGAAGCAATTTTTTCTTTTAGGAGTGTTATTCGTTATATCCTTCATTTTTGCAAGACTTTTTTAAACATTATTTTATAAAACCGCTTTTTTTTAATTATTGATAGACATTTTTGATCATGTTGTAATCTTTTGAGATGGTCATTAATTTATTCTTTTATTTCTTATGTTCATTATTCATATAATGGTCCATGGTTTACATTTTACTTGAGTAGACTACATGGTAGTTGATTGGCTGTAGGCTAAAATAATTTGGATAATATTTTGATTTCTAATTTGACCATTAGATCTATTGAAATGTGGGTTTGTTTTAGTATCATAAAGAGAGTTCTTTCCATGCTTTTGGATGTGAGTTACACATTTTTCAGTTTATTCCCTCATTATTAGAGCCATTTCATTCCATGTGGATGCTTGTTATTTTTTGTTCTGTTCCTCTTATTTTTTTGGAGTGTGTTAAATTTTTTATTTTCGGTTTCATCTTGATGTTTTTTCTATTTTTCAATTTTTAATTACTTTTCCATATTTTGTGATATATATTTTCATAAAATAGTTAATAGTAGTTGGGTGTTTGTTATATATAATCATTATTTTAGTGTTTTCAAATTTCATTTATTATTTTATTATTATTTTTAAATTTTTTAATGACCTTTATTCGGTCCCCATGTGTTTCCCATTATCTCAGGATATTTATTCTTGGTTTGTTTCAGTGGGATATATAATTGTTTATAGATATTATGAGAATTGATGTTCAAGAGGTGTTAGTGTTGTTTTTCCTTTGGTATGTTTTCAGACTATGAAATAACCATTTTGTTTTGGTATGTTATTTTTTTTGGAATTCTTGAATTCAAGGTAGACAATAGGAGTGGTAATTCCAAAATGTTGTTTTATAGGAAATATAATTTTAGGATTTATAGTGCATTGTTGTGTGGTGGTCTTAAAATCATTATTAGTAGTTTTCCCTTATTGTGGGTTATCTGGGAACCATGTTCTTAGTTCTATGTTCGATAGTTGTCCTTTGGTTATATCCTTCTCTTTGGTCAGTTGTACCTAATCTTTTCCCTTGACAAATTTTTTTTGGTTAATTTCCATTAATGGACTTGGGGGAGAGTGGTCGTAGAAAGTGGAAGGGTTTAGATAATTTCTATACCCCAAAATTTTAATTTATTTAATATATTTATATTGTTAACTTATCACATGGGTTGGGGTTGTCCCACGGTAGAATTATGAAATTTTTTAATATTTTGTAACTATTAATATTTTGGTGCACATTTTGGAATATTATGTAGTATAAATATGTGATTATGGATGTTTCAAGGCAGTGTTGATTCCAGGGTTTAGTAAACCATGTGATTCATCCCTTTAACCTACTCATGTTATGTATTTTTTCTCTATTGGGGTTTTATATTCATTATCTCCCATACTCTCCCCTCAGCCGAACCCATCATCCATGGTTCCCTTCCCATCAATCCATTGTTATTCCAAGCTCCTCCAAGAAGGATTTAATGTTATTCCTTAGTGGATTGTTTTCCAAATTAAAAGTAAATTACATCCCCAATATTATTATCTTGGTTTCATTAATTATCATCAATATAATATTAAATTAATGGTCATGGTTGGATGATATTAGTTGTTTAGGGATTATTTTATAGGGGTTTTGGTTTCTACAAATTGTTATCTACCTCTTGAAATTTATTGTGATGGATTTCATTAGAGGAAACACTATTTCAGTAAATTATGTAGGTTTTTCCATTAAACTAAATATTATTAAAGATCTCATTAGCTTCATATTGTTTTAAAACTTTCTTTTACTAGAAAAATGAAATGACTGACGCCTAGATTGGTTTTGTCAAATGTTCAACATTCTTTATTAGGGGATTCATTTTTCAGAAGGGTTGATTATTTATTTCAAAGAGAATTTTTTAAAAAAATTTGGTCTAGGAATAATAGATGTTCTTATTTAGGATGTTATAAACTCATAAAATGATACTTTTGATGGTTCATTAATATATTTTATAATATGTGAACATCATGAAAAAGGATGTTTTAACCATAATATTGGCAATAAAATACGCTAGAAGCATGTGGGCATTTTTTCACATTAACTTTACAATTAATTTAAATATATCAAAATAAAAGGATACATTCATATCTGGATATTTCAAGGATGATATTGTAGTTCATCCAAACCCCTTTTTGATTTACAATCATTTCTCTAGTAGGATCCTAGTGTACAATATCTCTTGAGTGTTTCTATATGTGATCCCTAGATCTGGAAACAATGTAAATGGATTTCTTATTTCAATCATCAATAATTGATCATATTGTAGTGTCCAACTAGATCACTATGAAAATTCATTTTCTATTCAGGAATCATTATTGCACTTTAACACTTAAGTGATTGTAGGTGGGAGTATAAGCTCAAAATAATTCTTCTATCTTAAGAGGGAGCTCAAGATTTCTATGTGAAAAATGATTATAAATTTCTGAAAATCACTACAAAATAGTCATAACCATCTTTTTATAGAGATAAGGGATGGATTTAAACATAATTTAATATCACAATAGACCTCAAATAATATTCTAAACGTTATATGACCATATTATATGAAATTATAATTATAAATATTATTTTTATTGTATTTGATAACTATACCAACAATAATTATTACATACCTTATTACAAATTAAAATTTATCATCGGACTGAATCATGGATTCGATAACCTATTCCGAATTTATAATAAAATATTATATATCTCAGTTATAATTAATTTACTTTGCACTAAATATTTATATAATTTTTTTTCACTTAATAAACACTGAATACAATTGGTCATTGTACTTAATAAAAACAGTTATTTTCAATATTAAATTTAAAAAGAAATCAAATGTGATAAATGAAACATTTAATATTGTAACCTCTAGGTTTTTTCTTTTTAGAATCATATAGGATATTTTATATTCAAAGATTACTATTTAGAAAAAGGTTTGGGAACAAAAGAGAAAGAAATTTAGTGATGTAATACCACCAACCAGGCACGAGATCTCAATGTGTAAAAGAATCTATTTTTCCCGATATCTAATTAGACAGGTTTCCAAAATGTTTCATCAATCTATTAGATTGATATGAAATTACTTAAAAATGAAAAAATAAACATTTTGATACACCATACAAATGTAATCTAATGTGATGGATCCATTTCAAACAAAAGGATGAGATATGAACTTCTATAAATATGGAAGGGAAAAACACTTCTTTGACTTATTCACTAATTACATGTCATTTGTGATGCACCCAGCATACCCTACATCCCAAAAACTTATGGAATCATGGTTTTGGTTAGTGTATCAATATACGCCATTACTGAAAATAATTAGTAATAATCATTACTTATATGTACCATTACACATGCTCATATAAAGGAATATCTAATGACAAATAAATGTGAGTAATTCTTATAAGAGGAAATTTTCTCATAATCTCTCATCATAAAGATTAGAAAATTTGAACATCAAGAGATAAATCATCATCTGTTTATGAGTACTTACACCAGACATTAATCATATTATGTTTTTCATAATATAATTTTATTCGACAATATAACAATTTTTAGGAATATTTCAATAAAATTTCAAGGTTATCAACATAACCTAGAACTTTTCTTCCCTCTATCAATGTGATAAATACTCTAGTACATTCTTACACTATATTCATGAAGACCTATGAATGATATATAATAATATATTTTAATTAATGTTAACTTCATTAAATATACATATAATAATGAGTTTATAATGTTATTTCTAAGACAATAATCCAAATAGACACACATTGGGATAGAGACAATAATCAATGCCTTTTAGTCTTCTAGATGTCACAAAAAGTTCATGTTTTGGATATATTGTAGCTTTATTCATGAGGTCATTTACATTTTCTTAAATTGTAAATCTTATCATTTTCGACAAGAAGCCTCTGAGAAAAATCCCTCAAGATATGATACTTCTTATGTATGTTATTCTTTTACCGATGTGACCACGAATCCTATAAAAGATTCTATACTTCAATATTATCACAATAATGTGCTATAAGATCTTTACAACTAGGAACCAAATCATAATCTATAATGACACATCCCAGATACCATGGTAGCTAGATACCTAAGCCATATCTGACATATCTCTAATAGAGTTCCCAGTCACCATATGTTAGAGACATGAACATAGTATAATATATGATCAAAGATGGATTTTTTCAAAAATAGTAGAAGAAAAAAAATAATATTTTGTATGCTCAATATTCCAAAGGAAGAAAATAACAAAAAAACATGTATAGAAAAACCCTACGTACTACATTATAAAAGTAATCTTTATTAAGAATGAAAAAATGTATACATCCCAACGAAAACATCATCCCATATAAATATTCCTAAAGAAAATTTGGTTGTATATTATACAACCTAGTAGGGCCTCACCATGTGTCCTATAAAGGATTTCATAATAGTATACCAAATCATGTTTTCAATTTAAATTCAACAAGGCATGAAATGAGATATTGTTTTCATAATTGAATCGAAACATTCATTCTTCTTAATAAATGTAAAAAATTCCATACATGTATTTAAAAAATACATTTATGAATAATATTTTTTATAAAACATTTGAAATGGAATTTTTTTTAATAAAGGGTATATATAATGAAAAATCACAATTAGAACCATAGTCATCTTCATAGCTATACATTTGTTTCGATCTATAGGGTCCTTATACGTATTATATTAGTGATCATGGATATGTATGTATTCACAAATCCCTTTGTATCAGTCCGAATAGGACTCATCAACATCCCATCAGGGATATTATGTTTGAAAAAGGTTTTTCTTATATTTTCCATGGTCAATCCATTTCTATGAGATTAGCATCCTAGCGTGATTGTCCCATATAACCTACTTATTGTATAGTCTCACATGTGATCAATACATAAATATAAAATTGTAAAATCATCTCAATTAAAATCAATCATCATTTAAAATTCAATTTCAAAATTATCATTTTTTAATATTCCAATTGAATTTAAAAACTGAAACATGGGTTTTCATCATTTCATTTCCTTTCAATACATATCATTCATAGGTTTTCATCATATATATATTTATGCAATTTTATCAAATAAAATATCAAATTATTTTATCAATCCCATTATTTTAAAAATACCCCCAAGATCACCTTGTATACAACAAAACCTAATCATCTGCATGAATTCGAAACAATCAAAACAGTTTCTTACCCTCTTAAATTTGAATATCTTAGAGTTTATACGTACTATATAGTACATTTAGATAAAATTTATTTATGAAGGTTCTATCTTTAATCATTAGTCATATTTCTCCAATATTGTTTACATTAATAAACATGGAACTACTCTTCAATAAAGATACAATGATAAATCAATTCCTGATTTTACCATGCTTATTGTTTTTATGTTTTAGGTAAATATTTTCCTCATTCTGGATCCTTTTATTTCATGTGGCTACCTATATTTATATGATAGATTTAAGATAATGGGTCGATGGGAAATTTTTTACCTTCTAGCTTTGGTATAGTTTTTAGGAATAATTATGTTGAAACTATTGGAAGAGTTGTTGGTCCTTGTTGATTCACCACATCTCCTGATACTGAAATGCTTGGTATTATTAATTTGTTGCCTTTTTAAAAAACTAATATACTTCAATTTGTTTCTGGAATTAGATTTCACCATAGGGGTTCAAGAAACCAAAAGATACTCTATTCATATATCATGGAAGATGATGACTTGATAGAGAAATTGTAGAGATGTTATTTCATCTATGAACTACATGATTACACAAACCTATAGTGAGAAAGAATACACGGTTTAGGATATTTCACCTAATTTGGTTCATTATACTATGTTGAAATGGAGAAATGATATTATTGAAGAGTTTTTTACCTTTTGGCATTGGGATTGTTGTTAAAAACATTCATTCATACTTTGGTTATTTTTATTTTATTAAATAAATGAAATATCTCATTATGAGAAATCAATAATTCTACAAAAAAATTTAAATATCTTTCAAACAATGAATAAATTCATGGTTTAAATTACAATGAAATTTCAACAGAACAACCTACCTATAATCAGGAAAATCAAAAGATCAACACCCACAATGGGAACACCAACATAGACCGGAGTTGGTAGAGATATAGAAACCCTAACTATAAACATGATCCAATAAAACTGATAGAAGATCCTTATAATACATCTTTATTAATAAAAATCTAATTAGGAAGGAAGTATAAATAATGAGTGATTAAATTAGAGGAGATCCATGTACAAGAAATGGATCGGTTCGTCTACTACACCATTAATTGACTAATATATGATGTTAGAGGTGAAAAAAATCAATTCTCACGAAACTTATTAACCATGGAAATCATGTTAGGGTCGTTTATGACGAGTAGTCATATTAAATGGAGGATTAGAAATTTGTTATATAATTCTATTAATAATTAATTCCAACTCACATGTTTTCATACAGAGGGGAAAAATAATAGAAAAATAGTGTGATATATTTACAGTTCTACTCTATACTCACTATCAATGGAATCATGATTTATCTTTATAGGGCTAGTGGTTTTGGAATCCATGCACGAAAGAAGAATCTCCCCACTAAACATGTGTTCCAATTTAAACAAGAGGCATAGTATGATTAAACTATGTGCCAACTGTGTAAAACCCAAAATGATAAAAAAAATCACAAATGCTCCTAGAATGACCCCTAAACGAGACACAAATCACAGGGGATCAAAACAAGGTTTAAGGAATACCTGAAACATGTAAAATGTTGTTATAACATTACCCCTTAAAAAAATTTCCTAATAAATCATTATATGATGTTTACATATCTAATTGATGAGTCAAGTACTCTCTCATTAGTGACTCATGCTCCCTTTTATGATTTGAATTTGAACCATATATTGGTATCATAATGACCAAAGGTATTGTACCCCATGAAGTACCTTTTTCATAGAATCAACAGTCCTGAATGGCTTCTCAGTCAATGATAAATTTGGATCTACATTATGATCCATGCAATTCAGGACAAGAGAAGTATTCGAAAGATACTATCAAACCAAAAATACATGGAATCCATTATGTATCAATGTCAGGCATGGTTGAACTTCTAAACTGTATTCTACTTCCCAAACCAACTCAACAACATCAAAATGTCGTAAAAAACCACATAGAAAGATTCCATTTCTTCTAAGTCGGTACTGGCCCAAATGAGGATAAACCCTCAAGAATACCCAGTCATCAACAAATAACTGGAATGGTCTATGAAGATTATCAGTTTGGGGTTTATACATGATTTTAACCATCTAAATAATCTATTAAAGAAACTGAATATTTGTCACAACTTATTGGATTAAACATATTCAAACAAAGGAAGTCTCACCAATATCTGATGAAAACAACGAATATTTACACAAACTACCATAAAATTACCAAAATATTTCATTCTAATAAATGATTGGTGATAATTATTATATGAAAATCATCCAATACACAATGTTCATCCCAAAATCCACCAAAATTGAGAACGAAAGCACATATTATATATTCCATAATTGGTATAGCTCTCTTTGTCTGGTCATCAATTTGTGGATTTTATTCCATACTGAATTGAACTTTTTGTCACTTAACCAACTAATGTACTCGACAAAAGATGTGGTAAATGAGTATCTCTACCATAGACTATAGTATATGGAATAGTGAGAAACCAAATATTATCTTTCACATATTTATTTCCCAACATATCTAAATATTTTTTTTTCTCAAAGGGGTATAAATTGATACGATTTGGTCATTCGAGGGATCACAACCCATATCAAATTATTCATTATATGGATTTGCAAAAACCAGACCAATATGTCAATAGTAATCTCATACCACATCAATGTCATCACTATAAGTTAATAAAGAAAACCTGAATCTATATTGTGGTCGAACGTGACTTTATATCATGTATGACAGTGTGATGCAAAGTCGGTGATGTCTCATCTCAGTCCTGGCCATCAGAATCATCAATTCATATCATAAAATATCTTTCTTCTTCATGGTTTCACATCCAACTGGGAAATATGGTAATCCACCATTATATATTTTATCATGAATGATATCACAAAAATGAAATTCTAAATAGATATTACCATCATTGAAACCGACCACTCATCAATGCTCTCTCTACCATAAACAGTGTTTCTAATTCCATATAATTCATCATCAGGTTTTTTAAACTTATGAATCACCTCATTAGATAGATGGTCAACTGAACACTAGTAAAAAAACTCAACCTCATTCTCTTAGTCTAACAATTGAAACTGTACAAAAATATCCTTCATGTTCATCTCTTATTATGATTCATTCATGTCATAGGATGAATATTTTTTTCTTAATGAATGAATGATGAAATTCCCTTTCCTTGGGGTATATGAGATTTAGAAATTTAATGCCTATATTTAATCCTCAAAATTCCCACAATAGAGATTCAAATATTTTTGGGGAATATATTACTCAAAATCATGTAGTAAAACTACACATTAGACAATTCTCCAAAAAGGTAATGCTGCCAAATATTATGTGTCCACAAAAAATAAAAGAAATTAATTTTATGGGTCAGATAGTTCTTAATATGTGGCCTAGTGTTCACTGATATATAGGATACCACATGAAAACCCTATATAAGAACACACCCAAACACTTAATTGATATCATCGAAAAGTCAACATATCCATGGGTTGGAAGTTTCCTAATCATAAAATTGGAAAAAAAATACCATTCCAGAGGGTATTGGAAATGTCAAAATCAAAATATTATAGGCAATCCACCAAACATCTCTGATTTAAATTCAAATTTTTTTGAGGGAAATTATAAATCAGTCGATTTTTCATAGAATATAGGATAAAAAAATTCTCTAAAAAGGTAACATTTCCAACTCTAGAACAAAATCATTGAGGTTGTGAGTTTAATGTCACTAGCTACACAGTTCATCACATGTGATATAATATTCCTAGAGCCATGTGTTACCACATGGTATCCCTGAATAATAACGCATCCCAAACCTGAACATGATGTATCACAAAAGATCAAATAGACATTTGTGGCCTTTGAAAGAGTCCACAACAGCGCCGAATCTGAGAATTATTTCAACTCAAGAAAATAACTCAGAAATATATCATCCCACATAAGAATCAACCCCTTTCAAATGTGATTAGTCATCAAAGATTAAATCATTGATAAATCATACATAAACTAATGAAATTATCCAACTAAACCAATAAATCTCTGAATCTCAAAAACATATCACAGTTTCTCTCATGTCATAATAACATTAAACTTCTTCGAATCAAATTAGATACTTTGTTTCGATACAATGTGTCCCATTTGCATCGCTTCCAAAATCTAGAAAACAAATTTTGAAAGGGGGGAAAAAAGTCAATGATTTTTCCCATTTTTAGAACTACTATTAAATGACACACATGATTCTCCTGGAACATAGATTATACTAGTTTGTCATATACAATGACAACCATGAATATATCAGTATGCTTGTGGAATATTGATTTAATTAATTCTATAAAAATTACACGAAAATTGGATAAACCAAATTTCATGAAAATATAATCATAATGGTGATACGTTCTCTAAAAGTCAGTTTTTTTAATTTAATATTCTTTTATTTTCAACTGATGAAAACTAGATTTAATGATTAATCATAAAGTAAGACTTCAACCCTATAAATTTTTTAAATCAATCCTTGATCCTTGATAATAGACATACTTGTTCTTTATCATAGCTCGATTGGGTTTCTGGTAATCAAGGCATAGGTGAAGTGTTCCACTATCATTCTTATTAGAGATAATAGGTTCAACCTAAGGTGATACACTTTGGTGTATAATGCCTTTCTATAAAATATGATCCATAAAATCATTAACTCTTCTATTTTATCAAGTTCCATGTAGTTATATGGAATATTAAATTTTTGATTAACATGCCCTAAATCAATAAAAACCCTACATATCATACCAGTGGGAACTCAAAAAATCAGAATAAAAAATACTATGAAAATCAATGAAAACTAGTGGGAGACCATTACACAAGGTATCCCTATTAAAATAAATAGAGAACAAAAGTATTAAATTCCTAAAAATTGGATAAGATGTTATTGATTTACTCGACCTCGGTTCATATTCTCCCCAATAGATATGGCGTACCCTATAAAAAATTATAATGAATTCTTTTCAAACATAGATAAAATTAGAGCATGATTAGAAATGATACAGTCCATTTGAAAATGATATCAAAAGGTTTCGTTTCATGAATAAGAAAATTATAGGTAAGATCAATTTTTGATAAAGATAATGCATAAGAAGGAAAATGAATAACCTACTCTTTATTCGATTTGAGGGGAATAATAATATCTACAAAATAAGATAAAATGCCCATATGAATATATAGTAGGTCCACAATATAGTTAGATATAAATCTGTGTTAATACCCAATATCAATTTATTTATTCACTAAAGATGATGTTGTAATGGTGTTACCTCTCAATCTCACTAGACCAATATCAACTTCTTATAAAGACTCTTCCACTATGTGAATAATCATACTTAAAAATCTCATGGATGGAACTCCTTTTTTCACTAGAAATTTTATTTCACCATAGTAATTTTAGGTGTTCATGATTTCCTTCAACTATGTGTAGCTAATAATACAACAAATTTTCTTTGAAAGTGACCAAAGCATCGATAAGAACTATATATATTGGGTTCCTTAGTGAAAACCTATTTTAAATGACTTGCATTTCCACCTATTAAAAAGTTAAATGGATTATTAAAGGATGTATATGAGGCATGAGAGAACCCTATTGTTGAGATCCACTATAGGGACTCGTCAAAATTTCTCTTTCTAATAAATAAAAACATGTAATTACCACTTGGAGAAGAAGTATCTTCTATAAACCACAAATTACCAGTCTCATCAAGATCAACCATCAATTCCTTCTCCATATTATCATCATGTGATGTAATATTTGTTAAGAAAACACTAAAAAGGCTATTAGATCAAATACCCATCTAAAAAACATTATTTTAATATTCTCATTAGATATAAAATTTATTGAAATAAACTCTTTCTCAGAAAAGTTTTTTTCATACTCTATCACTATAAAACCAACAGAATGTATTTTTAAAAACTCTATAGACATATAATAAACCACATTTTATGGAAAGAATTGACTAGTGAAAATTACTAAAAGAATAAATCTTCGATCCATTGTTATTAAAAATTATTTCCATTGAATCCCAGCAAATCCTTTTTGTAATTTTTAGGTTTTATGCGGCACATTTCACCATAATAGAATTATGTGTTTCAATGAAATCAAATAGAATCTATATCTTTCTCAACAAATAATCATTCATTGAGGATTATTTTATATTTGGAATGTATGTGGATACTATAGAAGTTACTCTTGTGCACGATTTCAAGATTCATCCCTATGAGGTTCTATAGTAGAGTCCAAAATGAGAATGGTTGTAGGAGCCTATCCCATAGCTTTACAAGAACAAAGAAAAATACCTCAAAAAACTATTTTCCATGGGAGGATCTTCTGGGTGTGGATCTTCATCACCCTCCTCCCGGATCTTATTCAAATGAATTATCAGAGGAATGATCTAATATATATAAAATAAAAAAACTAGAGACATCAAAAGATTACTCAGTTAAACAACTCAAACAATCGAAATAGGAATACCAATCCCATCAAATAAGATATCTAGATATTTATTATAAAACTATTCAAAACAAAAGTATGGAAAACATTATAATTGGATCAAATTATTCAAAAAGGCATAGTTCTTAACCCACCAATGGTGACATAAAGAAATTTTATGAGGACAGATGGCTCGGAAGTCACTCATAACTACCTCCAAATTCCCAAAATTCCTTCCTCATGTCTACCCAGAGAACCAAACTAATATATTGACCTCAAGGAAAGATGTTCAGCTTGAACCTCTTATAATAATTTTTCATGAACCATCCAAGATACGCTATACCCTAATACTAAAGTCGTCTCTAACATTTCCAATAAGATAATCATGATCACCCTGGATTAGAGACTGGCACCTGACATCATTAAAAAATTAAAAAAGATTTGGAATTTCCCAAAAAAGGAAGATAAAATAATGATGGTCAGTTTTTCCAACACTCCCAAGGGAGAAAGTAATATAATCCAAAAAACTATTAAAATCCCAATGTTTTACAACATCAAAGTACATAGTATTTATAATGAAAAAACTTTTACTGGAATAGATGGCTATATAAACACACATATCTTGACAATTTTCTTAAACTGTTCAGATTGGCTATTTTGGCTGAGTTTTTCCCAATTATTTTAAAATAACCATTGAGAAAAAAATAGATCCTAATTGTTTTTAAAAAAACAATGTGATGTCCACCCTCAATTTAATCATGGACAACGCATTTATTTTCTTCTCCCTTTTGTGATCTATAACTAGAATCCATCCTCCCATCGTGATACCTCCCCTCACCCCTTTATATTTCTCTTACCCTATTAGGATGCACGTCTACCCTCCTACCTATGGAACCATAATCCTTGTGTTTGGGTCACTTATCCTTCCTCCAGAATGAGAAGTGGCATTTTAACATCACCCCACTTCCCTCTAGAACCATCTGTTGCGTGCACGTCTCCCTCGTCTGAGCCCTATCATCACTTAAATAGAGATTTATTCAAGAACTAACAGCAATATTCGCATCACCCCTCCTCCATTATAGATCTAAATTTGAACTCCATATATAGGAAAAATCATGAAATCTTAACCAGATAAGAGAACCCATATGTGATTTACTTTTTTTCTATCCTTTTTTATTAAATCATTGCTATCCGAATCACAGAGGTATTATATTAAACATCCAATATTAATTTTCATTCTAAAAAACCCATGGAGGATGTTTTAGTGTTGGTTTTTTTCGATCTAGGAAGTAGCCAACCTTGATTTTAATTAATTAAGAACATTTATAATATAGTTTATTTAAATGTATTTTATTTAGGAGGAGGCCATTAGGATATTATGGGACTGATTATTGAACATAATAATGATTTTTACAACACCCTTTTTAAGATGGAAAGTGTGTATTGGGAGAAGATATATAATGGGTTATCTAAATATGTTAATACCCTCTGAGTAAAATATTCTAGCACATTTAATGGTCATGTGGTCAACTAATTTATTAAACGATTCCCAAATACGGATGAATTCTTTTGGAAAATTATTTAGTATGGTAAGGGAAGTTATATAAATCATATCCCGATTAGTTATAGAGGAGTTAAACCATTGTAAGTTCTTTAGTAACCTTATCTTTGAATTGTTTTCACCAGACTTGATTGATCATTAGATTCATAAGTCCCATTATTGGTTTATTATTGTGTATTTATAATACAATGATGATATCAAATTGTTTTTATATCAAGAATAAAGAAATGTTGAGCATATGAAACTGATTTTTGTTCTAGAACATACAACATATGTAATGATTATATGCCCCTCATTCCATATAATTCCTTTAACTGGTGGAGTAGAAATGAACTATTTACCTCTTATTCCAGACTAGAACATGAGGTTCACCGTATAATTTTTTTTCATCCATTATTTACATTCACCCCTTTAATTTTTTTATACGTTCAGTTTTTATTCTGTTTTAACCAGGATGGGAATGTCATGTTTTCATGAACATTGACATGGAAGAATATGTAATGTTTATAAATAGGGTTGTCCTACATATTTTTATTTATAATGATAGTAATTTTTTTGGTTTGGTTTAGTTCTATTATATTTATGATTTTTCATTAATATTTTTCTGCTTCATTTTTGTTCCACTTTTCCCGAATGAAGTGAAGGCATTCATTTAATTGATTTTTTATAACCCCATTTAATGAGATAAGGGGAAACCCCTATAAGGACCACATTATTAGAGATTTTATGACCCCAAGGTCTAAAAAAGTATATATTCTATACATGTAACTGCTCCTCCCCAGCTTCTTCATCCTGAAATCTGCTCTCCACCTTCGCTTGGACTGTTCAACTAGTCTTCTTGTTCTAGAAAAGGCTGGTCCTGATGAAAATTCCATACCATCTCTTTCTGAAAAATATGCTTAGCATCTTATCTCATGAATCCACCTTCTCTGAATCCATATTTTGAGTCTACTCCTTACCGAGCTTCTCTGATCATTTAAGGAAAATTTCAACTGGCTCGAAATCCTTGAGGTGGCTCTAAGGCCTTGAGGTGGTCCAAAGTCCTTGAGTTAGCCTGAATTCCTTACAATCTAAATGGAAATACTAGACCAATGTCCTTGATTGGAACGAATAACTTAAATGACCCGAGGCCCAAACCATTGGCCCGAAAGCCCAAATAGATGAATAGTTTCCAGTTACTACTGTACTGCTATAGTTCCCCCCAAAACTCTATCTCCTCCCAATTTTGAACATTGGTCTCTTGAATTAATAATTCTAGAGTTCTACAACATCATTAACTAATATTTATTTGTTAGTTAAATATTTTATAATCAATTTTTTAAAAATAATTTAAATTTTAGTATATTTAAAATCATTATTTAGTAATGATTAAATTAAAATATATCACATAAATAAATTACTAAACATAAGATAATATAAAATAAAAATGTTTCATCACCATGAGATGTATCTCCTATTACAGTTATTGAGAAAACAAAATATTGACTCTAGAAATATTGTAAATAAATCCATTATTGGTTGTTAGGGTGGAGTTGCATCATTACACCATTAACTAGTGTATTATCATTTGATGGTTTCATCTATTTTTGGTTCGGATATATCTTCCCATTCTTAGTAGAAACATTCTTTTTTAAATTTTAATCACCTTTAGTTGATGGGAACTATGTTCTTGTGGATATATAAATTAACTAGTGAAACACACCACAATAAATAACAAAAAAGAAGTGAAGATATGAAGGTATTCATATTTTATTCCATTAAAAATGATATCTCCATAAACCATATTATAATTAATTACAATAAATTAAAAACTGACACATTTATAAGATATTCATCCATACGATCATCCATTCACAAAATTTCTTCCTCCATAGGATATGGAATCTATGAAATATTTTTGAATATCACGGTGGAGTACTATGTAATTATATATGACATATACATACCTAGAAAAACATGATTTAAATGATGTGTTATTTTATGATTAAATAAGAACAGTAATATAAACATTTATATCTAAAATAAATTACTAAAATATATTAATAATGTATCTTATAGAATTATTTTGATGTAAAAATCATGTAATATATTCGTAAACATCATGTAATTATGATAAAATATAAATAATTTATATGAATATCAATGATGTATAAAATTATTATATTCAAACTATTCAATGGAATATTTATGATGTATAAAAATTATTTTTCATTAGTACTATGTAATGGATATTTCTATGAGAAGTTGACGGGAATTGAGTGTGGAGTTTTAGTGGTTAAATTTTTATATTTTGATGGATTAACTTGTCCCAATTTTCAGGGTTATCAGTAAATGTATTGATATAGGTTATTATATATAGAAAACCTCATTTAAATAACATACAAAGGTATTTATGTTCCAGAATGTTGAATAAGAGGAATGGAATGTGAGATATATACAAAAGATTCATTTCCGCTCTCCCACCCACGAAAATAGTTTGATTTCATTAGATTATTTTCACCCCCACTCTATCTATAGCTCTCCTATTATAATATTCTCACTATATTCTTCATCAGGTATACCAAAAAAATTGTATTGGGGTTCATGAAAAACAACATATATGTGGTTGTTATTTTCTAGATAGTAGTTTCTCTTATAAGAACCCTTAGTCCCCATACAATAATGTGATTTTTATGTTCTATCAGTGCTAAAATATTTATCATTGGCTTCATTATTTCCTCATAAAACTTCTTGTCCTTAATTACAAATAATTTTAGTCTTCTAATATAGTTTATTTCTGAATAAAAATTCATTGGACCCTGATTATATCATAACATCGTATTATTCATAAGTTATAAATAATTTTTATAGACTTTTAAAGATATAATTAATATTCTAGACATTTATTTATATATTTATATCTCTTATCGTGATAATCCATATGATAAATTATGAGCTACCCATTTATTATCAAAGTTAAACATAGGTGACAATATTTTTTGATAGATTTCATATAATGCTATTTATATTATTAAATATTTGATTATTGAAAACCATTATCTGTATAAACAACTTATTGGTAGGTTTTTTAATGAGTTGTAAAATATGATTTTGAATTAATAAACATGTCTCCAACTGAATATCATAATAAAAAATTTAACAAGATCTTGCATGACCTAGATAAATTAGATTTTAAGATATAGGATATTGATCAAACCATTAGTTACTTTACTTCATTGGATTGATCATACAATATTTTTCGACTATTATTCTCTCAAAACACACATACATAGGGTCTTGTTGAACTGTACCTTTAATTAAATGATATTTATACAATTTAGGTGAATAATATATACTGCAATCATCTTTGAATGAAGTTGAGTGGTTGTGGATGATATATTGGAATTATGTCAATCATTGGATCATTAAAAATATTTATATTTGTATTATAACACTACCTACATGAATTTTGGTAAATAAAAAATTATCTTGAGTTTGCAAATTAAGTTTCTCATTATTTATTATAGAGCTCAACTTCCCTATATTAATCAACTTGAAATATTTTTTTAATTATACAAAATGAAATTTATTTAATGAAAAATATAATAAATAATAATCAAATTATAAATTCTCTATATTCTTCTATTATTTTCAAAATACCAAAATGGGATAATATATGATTTAATTACTTAATTGAACTAAAAAAAATATAATGAACCTTGAAAGAAACCATAAAACAATGAAATATTTGTGACATTATCATTCAATAACACATGATTGATTACATTTCCTCAATTAATAACTATTAAAAAGTTTAACAAATATCCCACATCCCATGCTAAACATGTTAATTTGAATGTATTGTTTTTTCTATGACATTTTATCTATTTTGATATTATTCCCACTTGATAAAAAAAGTTATATCAGTTTATATCCTGTATTTGGTTTCACAAGTGGTATTCCTTAATTAATCCATGTTCCATGTTCTATATTTTTTATATTAAACATTAGTTATGGGTTTCTAATAAATATCATATTTGTTTTCAAATGAAGGCAATGAAAAACACTCAGGAGTGATGAAGAAAAAATAAGGCAATAAAAGGTTCTGCAATGAGTGAGGTGGGCATCCCTCCTCTAGTGACAGTTTTGAGAATTTTATTTCCAAAGTATATATCATTAACATATAATGCCACTTGGTTGATTTTATTTTAACTTTTTATCAGGATCCACCACCAAGGTTCTCGTTGTTCACTGACTGACCTAGTGTCTCTAGTGCATAGACATGAAATTTGAGAGGGGTAGTACTACAGATTGCCATTAACATTCCTGATCACACCTTGTCCCTTCATCTAATGTACCATCTACCACACTTTTTGATTCTATGGTATCATTGTAAAAATTCAGTATATTTAGTAAACCTATTTTTTCACCTCCATTTTATTCAGAACCGCCCCGTCTCTCTTTCCCATATTCTCCCATGATTCATACTTCTCATACTTATAAGGAATTTTAATAACAATCTATGCCATATTCTTTTTCTACTACTTCTCCCCAGGTTACAACATTCATGATTCTTGAATTGATTCTCTAATACCTTCTGACCTATAAATCATATACTTGGACCCACTAAATCTATATATGTTTATTATCCTTCATTGATTGGAGATCCATCAACAACAACTAATCATAATACCTTTGGAATATTTATAGAACATGGTTAATTTATTTATCATAATTTATTTTCATAATTATATTTATTGATATAATATTTTTTTCTTCAACATCTGAATCTATCAGAAATATTAGTGAGAATACAATGCTCTGTGGAACTACCACATTCGGTTGATGGTGGAGTGTAATTAAGACAATAAAATAGATGGAAAATAGGACAATATGGTAAGATTTGTTTGGTTATGCTTTCCAAACATTCGATCATCGTTCCCTTCTGTCCACTATCCTATATATGTATTCCAAATGAAATTAAGGATAATTCTTAGGCACAAATATGGGTATACAAGTTTGATGGAATTAATGTTACATTATTATTGTGTTTATTTGAATTAATATTCTGGTGTGAGCTTCAATTTTATTTTCAAAATGAAAAGTCTACGAGACCATAATGACTTTTGGAATTAGTTTAGATTTAGAGAGGCTATATGATTACATTGTACAATGAAAAAAGTTCAAGAGTTAGCACAGATTTAGAGGCCACACCTATTATGGATTACTACGCAATAGAGTATTATCGGGAAATAAATACTCATTGGATGAGTTCCGAGTACATGATATTAATCAAATTTGAGTTTTTAAATAAAAATTATCATTATTTTATTTAATAATTATTTTTTATTATTTAATTTTTTATTAATCATTGAGAAAAAATAAAAAATAGAGGATTATATGATGTATGTCTACACTTTGTGGTAGAATTTGGTGTCAGACCACGATATGAAGTAGGTAAACTGATTACATAGAAGTAATTAATTTTTATATCTCATGAATATAAGTCAGTCGTTAATATTATAAATTCATTTTGTAAAAAGGAACATCTAGTTAGATATGTTTTATTGATAGACACTAAGAATGAAAACCACACATTCAATTGTGTAGATCAAGAATCCTTATAACATTGATGTTAATTAAAGAGAAAAAAACTTCTTAAGAAAATAGTTATACAATTATTCATTTTCATAAATTATGAAATTTCATTTTCCCCCATTAATCTACTTATATTTTACTTCATTTATGTGATAATCATACCATTTTCATTCTTCTAATTATGCCATGTTTATACTGCAAGGATCTAGTGATTATGTATTCTCTACTAAATCATTTTTACTGTTATTAGAATTGAATATTGAAAATATTTTGACCATTGGATTTCTATGAATAGAAGTGACATAATATTTTCATTGAATAGGGTGGTTTTAAATATTAAAGGACGTTTTCCTTGAGAGAAATTTTTATTCTTATGAATATTAAAAAAAGTATGCAAGCATAGAAAAATAACAGACATAGAAGTGAATTTTTTATAACTCTGTAAATTTCAATTTTTAGTACCTATCATTTATCATAAAAGTAAATTTATATAGTTAAAAGTTTTAATTGGAGGACCTTAATGATTAAAAACCCAAAATCATTGTCCCAAATGATAACTTACATCATGTTTTTGGAGATGAGTATCCTGGAAGAGTATGCCTCCGACCAGGGAAGAGTATTGTCCTGACTAGGTATTAGCCTAGTTCAGGGGTAGGTCCTAGTAACATATATTCAGAAAGAGTTTCACAGGTACAGAAAAAGGAAGAAATGAATGAAAAGGGTGATAAAAGTTGAATAATGGTCCCAAAGTGAAACCACTAATTTTTTTTAACTGTTGGATTTATTATTTGTATCACTTACAATATATACTATTTTAGCTTTTGATGCATATATGTTGCGGATTCATACATTTAATAGTGAATCAGGTAGTAGTATTGGTGGTAGTTGGGATGATGATATTCCTGGCAATAGAAATAGAAAGGATGACTATGAGGAAGTAGGTGGGAATGATAGTGAGGTCGAGGGTAGAGATGATGGTGAAGAAATGTGTAGGGATAAGGAAGCAGATGAGGGAGAGGATGCGGATGAGGATAAGGATGGAGACAACACTAAGGAATACATTAGTGATAATGATGGTGATTTGGGACATATTAATCTGTTAATTTTTTTATTTATTATGACATTATTTGTTTGATGATTTGGATTGAAAGAGTATTTGTGATATTTTTTATTTGTTATTATAGGTTAAATGAATCAATTTATTTCTTCTATTCTTGTGTTATGTTATATTAAATTTTCCCATAGGAGATAGAATTTTTGTTGAATGTGTTATGTGAATGTTGTTTTTAGCGGGATTTCAGCTGAAAGTATTTTGGGCATGTTGTTCTGTGCAGGTTCATTACATCAATTGATTTGAAGAAAAATTATTTTTCTTCTATAAAAGTGTTCTATATAGGTTTTTTTAGTTGTTCTATGCATGTTTTTTTGGGAATTTTAGGTCCAAGTGTTTTCTATTATGTTCTATGTGAATGTTTTTTAGTTATTCAATGTTTATTTGTTTTTTTACTAGTGATATGTGTTCTCTGGGAATTTCAGGTTGTAGGTGAAGGAGTTTGTTTAGAAGTCTGATGTGTAACTATGATAATTTGTTTATTTTTGTCTAAGAATCGATTTTTTTATTAGTTGTGTTAGTGGTTCTGGGGCATTCCAGACTCATAGATAACATAGGACACACCTGATAATGAGTACATAAAAAATTGATGATTCATTATATCAAAATAATAATGAAGAGACGATTCTATTTTGGGTATGTATTTTTCTGTTGTTCAGGTAAAATAATTATCTTTCTTGATGATAAGTGACCAAAATCACTATTTTTTCTGGTGTATCTATTAGTGTTTTTCAATGGGGCCTCAAATATGTATTTCATTCTTGGGGATCATTTAACACACAAAAAATAGGTGGAAGGACTGTTTTGATGTCGTGTAGTCAAAGACATTTTAATCACCTTTGAAGAATCTCTTGAGGGAGTTTTTATTCTTATTTAATGATTATATCACTCAATAAGAACAATGTTAAGTCTATTCATGATTGATCTATCAATATCCATACCATATACTTTTTGAGAATCCTCAAGGATAGGAATGACTGGAAGCTCCAGAATTCAATGTTTTGTTACCTGAAATTAATGATCTATAATACATAACTATATGAACAAGTGAAGGATAGAGTAAAAAATATAAAGAGGCAGTTAAATAGAAGTTCCTCACTATTTAATCATCATGAGGAGTCTCACTAATATCAATCCATTACATTATTACATTGTCATTTCAAGACTATGAGTAGGTACATGTATGTGTTTTAGTGTAGTAGAGTTGGAAATTATACAGTGGAGTGGAGTAGAGTTTAGAATTATTGAGTGGATTTCTTTCTTCATTACAACTCTACATCAATGGAGTGTGATAGTAGAGTGAGATGATACTGTGAGGTTGGGGAGGTCTATACAAATTTGATCATAACCATTATTATATATCTTTGAACCTCCTTATCCCAACACATCAAGGTGAACAATTGGGATATCATTCTATACCAAGACTTACACCAACAGTTCAATTGACTAATTAGAATTGACCTATTCCAATGGAAACAAAATGTTTGGATAGATTTATCCCAAAAGGTTGAAACATTCCATAACATCTATTACAATGCATTATGACCATTGGAATATATCAGTCCCAATAGTTTAATTTGAACCATTAAGAAATCAAAATTCCTACATGGAAATTCCAATGGTTCGGTATGAACCATTGCAATAGTTTTATTCCATCAGATCATACACCAGTGGATTATGAGACCATTTGGATAGGTTATACTATTCGTTTCATGGCCTATCCCAACAGTTTCAAACCATTGGGATGGGCTACATTTTTATTAGTGATCTCAATCATCTGAAAGGATGTATATTGCCATGATGTCAATTGATTATCCAGTAACAATACCACTCCATTGTCTAAAGGATCCAGAATATCCACTACTTCTAATCGGTTATATCACTTTTATCGGACCTCACAAGTCAAAATGTAAATGTGCGCAAAAAAATGTAGGTTGTGATTAATAAATCCGAGTATGGTTTCGCAAAGTGTTCAATAATGATTCCACAATATGAAAACAAATAATGAATTCAATTTAAATAAAATGGTATGGTTAAGAATATCATTTTCATGTTTAAAAAATCCCCTTATTTATTTTCAATAGATGGAAAACATTTCATAAATATATTAAATATACATTTTATGTAAATTCATTTATATAAATCATTTTTCATGAATAAAAATGTTCTGAAAACATGTCATATATGATCACAAAAATCACAATGTGAACCATAGTCATATACCCTATAATAGATTAGTTTCAGGCTATATGATCCTCATACTTCTCATATTAGTGACCATAGATAACTATGTCCACACACACCCCTCATGCTTTGGCCAAATAGGACTCATTAAAATCCATGCTTTGAAACTCATACTGAACTAAGATTTTGTAAGAGTTTCCATCATCAATCCACTAAAAGGGGATTAAGATCCTCAGATTAATATCCAAAATAACCCACTAACTACCTAATATATCATGTATTCAATCAATAAATATAAATAGGTATAATCATCTAATTTTTAATAAATCATTATTTATAATTCAATTTCCAAATTTTATGTTTCAAAATGCCCATTCATATTAAAAAAGAAAACATCAATTTTTATTCCTTTCAAGACTTTTCAATAATAATGAATCATAGGATTTCATCATTTCATTTTAATCTAGTTTTCCAAGTCAAATATCAAATCATTTCATCGATCCCATCAATTTCAAAATAAACCCAAAATATTAATTCCATTAGAATAGGGGTTTTTTAGCAAAATCCATGCAATTTAAAAATATTTAAAAAGGTAAATTCGAATTATGGTTATATATATATATATATTTATAGGTATATCAGGAAAATAATGAAATTCATGGTTTCAATTTTAGGGAAATTCTCAACAGAACCACCTATCTTTAATAGTAGATTCCAAACTGTCAACACCCGAAATAGGGAAAACATACATAGATTAAAGGTGAGAAAGATCCGAATCTCAACCTATAAAAATTATCCAATAAAAGAGAGTTTAAATTTATCAAATACTTGATGATCCATCAAACTATAAACAGTATATATGGAGATATTTGTAGAGATTAAATGATAGGTTATCAACATACCAGAGATGGATCCAATCTTCTATTGGCACATTGACTCTCGAGTGTTGGGACATAGAGGAACCAAAATCACATATAGAAATCCTTACCAATACTATAAATAATGTTACAGTCACTTAGGGTGATTAGGAATCATAAATAGCGACTCTATAATTTTTTTAATAATTTTTTGAATAATTAAATCTCTCTCACAAGGTTTTATATTGAGTGCCACATGGATAAAAACTATGTGACCTAACCGTGCACCCCGTCTAGACTCACTATCCAAGGGATCGTGGTTTCTAAATGATTGGGACATGAGTTTGGATACTATGGTCCTAATTTTTATCTCCACACTATTCGGGGATGCTCAGTTTTCACTCGGGGTGAATGGTTAGGTCAAACCATGCGTAAACATGCACAAAAAAATGCTACATAAAATTATCAAATTCGCCCATAATGACCCAAAAATGAGACGCGACTCAAAGGGGTTCAGAAAAATTGCCATGGAATACATAAAAAATTAATAGTTTGTTATAATTTACCAACCATAAAATCATTATAACCAAAAAATCCTATAAAAAGATTTTATAACAAGGTCATGATGCCACTTCTCTCTCATCAATACCCCATGCAACCATGTATCATACGACTTAGAAACTTAAATACATAGAATAACAACAAAAGGTGTTTTATGACCATGAAATACCTTGTCTCAGAATCAATAATACTGGCCGTATTTTTAGTCACATATAATTTATCATTAACAAGAAGATCCTCACAACTCAAGACATGCGAAGTTTCAAAAACATACATCTGAAACAAGAAAATGTTGAACAAATTATGTATCAAAAAAAACTATGGGAGAAGTGATAAATACTATATCACATTAACAACATTCTAAAAAATATCTAAATGTTTCAAAAACCATGGAGTAAGTTTCCTTTGCATCCCAAGTCATCATTTACCCAACCATGGTGAAACACTTAGGAACACCCATTGATAAAATAGAACTCCAATGGTCTAAATGATAATTATTATAGATTTTGAATATTCCCAACCACATCATCAATATCTAATGTATAAATTTACTCTTTTATGTTATGTCATGTACTAAAATAATTCCATCCAATGAAGTCTCAACAATCTCTAATGAACATAATAGAGATTTACATGGCCTTCCAAACATAGCCTCAAAAGGATCCATTCTAACCATAGAATGGTATCAATTGTTATATGAAAACTCAAATAGTACCAAATGGTTATCCCAAGCTCAAATAAATCAAGAAATCACACCCAATTCCATGCCTTCATTGGATGTGGATGATGGAAACCCAAAGGTCCCTGTATCTGGACCATGACTAAATGATAGGTATAGAAATGTGACACATAGTCAGTGATGTATCATGTCAAACATGGACACCAGATTCATCACAACATATCATAATAAATATTTCTGGTTCTTATGTGCACAACCCATTGGGATATATGGAAATCCCCCATTACATTATTTCTCATTGGTATTGGCATAATAAATGAATTTCAAAAACATAAAATACCCTCTATGGAGAATGACTAAAAATAGTATCGCCGCCATAAATAATGTCCAAAATGAAATAAAATTAATCATTACACAAATGATCTTGAATAATGATCATAAAAAGATAAGTGTTAAACAAAAATCTAGTCAAAATAACCTCAAACTCATTCTCTGGGAATCCCAAATGCAGCTGTGCGAAAGGTATATCAAGAAACACTCTTCTTATGATTCCTTCATGGTCTAGGTAAGATGTTTTTTTCCCAAGGAATTAGAAATGAAATTACCTTTCTTTGGGCCATAGTCAATACTGAGTTGGAATACTATATATAGTCCTCCCAATTCCTCTAATAGAGATACAAATCATTTTTCAATAAGTTGTAACTCGATATATTATGATTAAAATACATGGTTACCATTATCCACAATGGTAATGTCGCCTAATCTTAATACCATACATCATGGATGTGAGTTCAAGGTATTGTGTAAGGTAGTTCTTATCATGGGGTAGAATCTTCATTGAGCAATATGAAACCACATGATCATCGTATATATAAACATAGCCCAAAATTCAAACAGTTGTGTCTTAGAAATCTGTATAGCTCTATTTCATATGTTTCCTACTCATTGAATTCACAACAAAATGTACTTCCCCCCATGTAAAAGAGATGTCATAATCAAAAGACTACAGGCACACCAGGAAATACCTCTAACAGAGATTCAGATATTTTTTATAGAATTTTAAACTAAGGATCGTGTTTTAATAATACATGATAAAACATTATCTAAAAAGGTAATTCATTAAAATTATAATATAATGAATCATAGTTTTGAGATTCCAGTCATTGGTTATACGTGTTTCTTATGGGAAAGTTGTTTCTATTTTCTATAATCTACCATGCGATAACCCTATATAAGAACATATCCCAATCCCAAATATTATGCATCACAAAATATCACATCGTTCTATGTGTAGTCTAGAAGATTCAATACTAGAACTAAAGTCCAATGGAGTTTCAAATAATGAAAATAACTATGACATTTATCTTCCAAAAGAAAACATTACCCCCTTTTGAGTTAAATAATTCCTTAATAAAGATAATTTATTCTAGTCCTTAAAAAACTAGTGAAAATAATCTGATAAACCATATAATAATTGAATCTAATTTTTTTTGCATTTTATCCTATTTCATAATAGATTTTAGATTTTTTAGGATCTAATGATATACCATGTTCTAACCCCACAATCCCGAAAACCATCACTTCCCAATTACTGAATTCAGGTTTTGTAAAGCATGTCATAAAGACTATGATTTCTCAAAATTTCCAAGACTACTCTCAAATTATAAACTTGACCCTCCTTGGACATAGAGAAAATGAGGATGTCATCCAAAAATACCACCATGATTGAATAAAGACAATTTTTGATGATTTTTTCATCAATTCCATAAAAATATAGAATCATTATTTAGACCAAATGGCATTAATGGATACTCATAATGGTTATACACTCTTAAAAACATGGGATTTTGAATGTCAGCTTCATGTATTCTCAACTGATAATAACCAGATCCAAAGGTCAATCATCGAGATCTACTATATCTTATTCAATTGGTCAAAAAAACCAACCAAACATGCTAATATATACTTTTTCCTCATGATAAATAATTTATTTTTCCCGTAATAAACTCATATGAGAAGCTTTTTCTAAAAGACCATCTAACTAAGACTTCTACTCTTTAATATTAATTGGTTCCATTTTTAAGAAGGAATAGACAAATATTGAGTAATAGGATGTATGTAAATTGAAAAACCTACCTCTCATATTGGTGAAAAACTAAATGAATCAGAAATTATAAAATCAGGAAAATGAATGTAAAATGGTTGGATATGATCACTCAATGAATCCCACTATAGAATAAATGAGAACATCAATATTACATTCCCAAAAATTATATAAGATTGTATATCTATAATCAATCTTGGGTCTCACTATTCTTTAAAAAATTTAGTACACCCCATCAAACAAGGTTATGAAGACCCATCGAAGGTAGAATAATTTTTTTCCCATATTATCACTGAGCCATTCCACTCTAAAAACTCCATCAAGATCATTCATGTTTAGAAAAGGAT
The DNA here is from genome assembly GCA_963277665.1 of Viscum album. Lineage (NCBI taxonomy): Eukaryota > Viridiplantae > Streptophyta > Magnoliopsida > Santalales > Viscaceae > Viscum > Viscum album. The sequence continues at coordinate 27,437,727 of OY728137.1, read as the reverse complement.
AATTCTAGGTAAGATAAATCAATGTAAAATATAAGACACAAGAATGAAATAGAAGACCCTAATATCTCTTTATTCTGTAGGGTGTACTAATATATGTCAGATATGATAAAATCCCCATCAGAATATTTTTTAGTTTCACAACACATGTCAATATGACAGACTAAAAATTTTATTTTGTTATTACAATGAAGGGGTATCCTAAAGAAACCACCAAACCAAAGAGCACTCAAGGAGGTTGAGAATGGTTCATGACGAGCACACCCCCTAAGACCGCAACCTTACACTCCAAGGTTAATGAATCCATACTATCATAGATTACATGATCCTCCTCTAGCCTTCCCATATGGGAAAGAGAGTCTTCAATAAAAAGGACCCACATCCTACTATGTGGAAAATTATTCCCATGGTAAACCTCAATCAACCATTTGAAGATAACATAAACCAGATCCCGATGCGGATCATAAATCCCCTAGTGAAATCTAACCAAAACATCATACCGTGACTCAACCTCAGACACATGATAACCTGACCTCCTAAAAACCATATGTAAGGTGTATTGGGCTCATTCCTCTACACCAAGAGAATTTCCCAGACATAAATAATCTAAACTTGACTAAGATCAGCCAAACAAGTCCCGAAGCACCCACACTGCCTCTCACGACCCCATTCATGAGATATCCATTCACATTAATCTAAAAAACTCTATGATGTGGATAAAAGCCAATATTAATGAATGAGATTCAATAATATCAAATACAATAGTCACTAATGATGAATCTATTGATATGGTACCCTTATAAGTCACTAGACCCCTATCAACATCCTCTATAGACTCTTCCAATGTATAATGTAGCTCAATTCTGGATGTATATGCCAAGAAACCCTATTGTCTTGAATATTATGATTATACTATAGTAATTTTTAGTGATGAATACCCTTTTAGAATATTTGTATTAGATAAAATATTACATAATTTCTAAATCTAATCTTAACAATATTAGAAATTATAGAGAGTGGGTACCTTAGTAAAACCCATTTGAAATTCGTAACATTACATTAATGACCTGACTCTAGTTGTTCGGAGACAATTCCTTATTATATAATAATGACATGATTACGAGATATTCATAAACCGAATGAAATAGTAGTTTAGTAAATTTGAAAATTGTGATTCATACATAATTTCCTCATTACAACATGAAATTAAAAACAATATAAATGTTCCCTTGGGAACATCCACATCTCTATTATTATCCATACAAGTCAGTCATAATATTCCGCATAATTTCTAGAAAAAAATAAAACAAAAGAAGTTGTGATATTAAATGATCAGTATGGGTAATCAATAAATAATAAATATCATAAACATAAAAATTAGCCATTTTTAAAAATTGATCACAAATGAGTTTAAATATAATATAATTGAACACATTACGATATGACTATGTGTTAAGAAAATATTTCCCAAATTAAACATAATCAGGGGTGTTCTACAAGTCATATAACCATATGAGATATGAATTTATAGCTTCATAATGAGGGAAATGATTATGCTGGACATTCTGAAACATATAATCAAGGCCCCTACAATGATATCTAAAAATGATTAATACCTCAGCCAAAACCATGTCTAAAAATGGGCTAGTCCTTAAACAAGTTCACATCTATTTATATCATAAGACATACTGAATAATCAATTGGATATAGAGGGACCCTCCTATCACATATTATGTCTATTTTATTGGGAATAAAAATTTGGATGAATATAAAAATATATACATACATTTTGAAACTAACATATGAAATATAACAAACTTCTTCCAAATTAATAATGGTATACACTAACCATTCAGAGTAATATGGTGATTAGTTTTAAGATAGATCATTCATCGTAAAACTAATCATAAATAATTAAATAAAATATGATACATGATATCATAAAATATTAGTCCCAATTATAAATAATAACCAACAAGTGTTTTGAAACAAATAAAAATAATTTAATAAAATCATTGATTAATTTTTGAGAAATTAATACTTTACATTGAAAAGAAGAGTTATTTTGGAAAAATCATTGTCTAAAACCATAGGTGTAATTATATATATTTTTCATTATAAAATTAGGGTTTTTATTAAAATATTTTTTTCTTAAAATAGATTATATATGTCCCTTGAAAATAGGTAAGAATTCGGAATGTTCTTTTGAATCTGGTATGAATTTTAGGTCAATGTTCGAAAAAATCCAATTAAAACATATAAATTCCCATAAATTAAAGCATAATTCTGGTTGGTACTAATATATAAAACATTAAAATAATATTTATGAGTAGTACATATGAATGTAAAAAAAATTAATTATGTTATGTAGAGAATAAGATTAACCCAAATGAAAATGGAGGTTCGGGTAGAAAACCCTTACCTCATGTCCCAAGGTAATCGTCCCTTGAACATAATGAACCCGATAATCAAATTTAAGCTCATGAATTAGCAATTATAGATACTCTTTTAAATTTATTCGATTTATTGTTACCTTATTAGGTTTATTAGAGACCTTATTTTGGGTTAAGAGATACAATTTCATTATTTTGTAGTTTTTCATCCTTGGTTTTCAAGATCGGTTAACTTATATTCATGTATGGATAAACATGTAGAATGAAATTGGTTTTCCAGAAAAGAATTTGTATTATATTGGCGAGTAGAAATAATTTTACATGGTTATAAAATACATATTTTCATTGGGAGTGATGATGATTCACTATATAAAACATTATTGACAACTGTTTGGGGGTAATTGGTGTTTTATTACCTTAACAAACCCATTTTAATTTAAAAATTTATATCATAAGTAAAAAAGGATTCTAGAACCATAAAAAAGTTATATTACATATATTATGGTATTTTCGAACCATCAAAGTGGTTTCATGACAATAATTGAAGACGATAATAGAAATTGAAAACATGCCATCCTTGAATGTTATAAATTAACATGTCTCAGATTGTATTTACATTTCTAGCATAAATTAAGGGTATATGAGGGGTAATGATGAATTATTCCATTATCATAACAACATTCTTGTGCATGTATGGTTCTATATTATTTTAACATTTGTATGAACGGAGGTGTGGAAAGAAAAATAAAATAAAGGAACATGAAATAATAGAAATAAAAATAGTATTTTACCTCCTAAATTAATCATCCTTGAGAGAATATTTTGGGTAGAGCTTTTGGCAACTTTTTGAGACCAAGGGTAATTAGAAGTGGGGTAGAATATAGGGATGAGATTTTTGTAGAATTCGGACAAGGAACAAGTCTTGATATGAGTGAAGTGAAGAGGGATGGAGGTGGTAGTATATAGTGGAGGAAAGGAGGGTTTTCACATTATTTTAATTATTTTTTTATTATTTTTCCAAAGACAACCAATATGGATAATTCTTGTGAACAAAAAAAATTAATAACTTCACGAGAGTTCAAACTAATGGTCTTTTATATTATCCATGAATTAGGCATGATGCAGAAATACATATATTTTACATATTTCATAAGCCATCAAATTTCACTATTAACCAAACATTAAAGTATTTAAGAAAACAATAAAAAATTTACCCTAACAATTTTTTGAAATGTAAAATTCAAAAATGAACTCCATTTTTTGAAAATAATTTTATGAATATGATTAATTTAATTTATAAATAAAATTATAATTTGTTTTAAAAATTAACAATTTAAGACTATTATTTGATTTATATTACCATTAAAAATTAATCAATATTCATAACCATATAAATGTAAGAAAATAGAATAATATTATGATTTACTATTAATAAGGGTCATTTTAATATTCATATTACTATTCATAATGGTATTTTACTATTTAGAAAAAAATAAGATTTTCTTACCAGGCTCTAAATATATTTCCAAACAAAATTGTGTATGTTAGTTTTCTTAAATTTAATAACAGTGGTGATAAAATTTTTTCTACTTTCAATTTTATAATAAAATTTTTTTGTAGTGGCTCAGTGTTTGATGCATTAAATATTAAATTAATTTGATATTTAATCGGGTATTAAATTCACCTCTCCTTACAAAAATTTCATTTTAAAATTCACAGAATATTACCTCGTGAAATGATTTTGTGTAGGTCTTCATCATAATCTCCTCAGGATCCCTTGATTGATCATTAATTTTCTGATTTTCCTATGTAACATTATTAGTTATGTCATCCTATTATTCAAAACCAATTCATTATTATCTAGAATCAAGATATAATATTCATTGTATGATAAGTCAGGTTCAGTTATATACTTTCAGAAGTGAGGATAGGCATTGGATCTGGCATATACTTTCTCTCAACATTGTTACATGGAACACATTTTTAACTTTAGATAGGCTAGGTGGAAATTCCAAATTACAAGACACAACTCAAATCCTCTCTATAATTTTAAATGTTCCAATATATATGGGTTTCAGTTTCCCTTTATTCTTTTTTATAACACCCTTCAATGGAGATACCTTCAAGACTACAATATCTCATACATGAAATAAAAAATCTCTACTTTGATAATCTGCATAGTTTTTTTTCATGAATTGAGCTACTTTGAAATGGGTTAGAAAATTCATTAACTTTGTTGTTGTTTCCTCCACATGCTCGTGGCCTACAAGATTATTTTCACTAACTCCAGTCCAATATGTTGATGTACCACATCATTTACTATACAATGCTTTATGCAGTGCCATTTGAATAACTGAATGGAATCTATTATTGTAGGAAAACTCCACTTACGGTAAATATTGATCCCACATACCTTGAATGTAAATTGATCATGATCTCAACATGTCTCGTGAGTTTTGGATCATCCTCTCGGATTTCATATAAGTTTGAGTGTGATATGAAGTAATCAATCAAATAATAGTATCCAATTTTTTTTAACTTTTCTAATATTTAGATGTAAACTTTAGATCAAGATCAGAAACAATTGAGAGAGGTTCTCAATGATGTCTCACAACATCATTGATATAGAGTCGTACAAGGTGATCCAATTGAATATCATCCATTGTAGCGATGAAATATAAATATTTCATATATTGATCACAATTACTAATATCAAATCATTTTTCCTAGGAGTTTTTGGTAATCTAGTGACAAAATCCATGGGGATATCATCCCTTTTCCATGAAAGAATAGGTGGTTTTTGCATTACTCCTCTTGGATTTTATCTTTGGACCTTTAATTGTTGATAAAATAGACATCTTGATACATGATAATAAAATTCACACTTCATGTTATACCACTAGAAATGTTCCTTCACATCACATTACATTTTATTTATACTTGGGAGTATAGGGAAATTCAATCTATTAGCATCATCTAATAACTCCATTTTCTTCTCAAGTATAGAGATAACACATAGCATCTTCCAAAATTTTAGAATTTTGATCCACACACAATATCATCCAACCTCTCATCGTTAACAAATTTTTATTTCTTTTGAATATTATCATCATCAAACAGAGAAGTATTAATCCTTTTGAAAAAATATGGTTGGGAATTGAAATCAAAATGTAGTGATGTTTCTCGACTTTTGATAACTCCCACATCAATCAATACCTGATCCACAAACAAAGGATCCCTTTCAATAATCATTTTCATTAGGAATCTATGATCCTTCCTCTTAAATAAATCAATTTCTTTATTTTACTTTCTTGGGTGGTAGAGTATGGAAAAATCATAATCCTTGAGTATTTCAGGCTATCATCATTGCCACATGTAGTGTGATTTCTACAAGAATATATTTTTTAGACTCTTGTGATCCATATATATCTTAAATCATTCACCATAGAGATAGTTTCTACATAATATTAATGAAATGATCATAGAATCTTACTCGAGATCAAGATTATGATTGTTTGGTTCCTGAATTTTTAACTACCTTTATGTATAGGAAATAGATCTGTCATTCTATATGAGAAAATAACCATTTCCATTCTTTGATTAATCACTATAAATAAAAAACCCATCATTCCCCATTGGTAGTTGTATGTCCTAAATATTCACTAATCTCCTCTTCAATTCTTCGAAACATTTCACACTTTCATTTTCCATACAATATTAACCCATATACAAGTAATATTGGTTAATAGATTGGATTAATAGGTGTTTTTTTGAAAGAAACACTGATAATAACATACTAATCCAATAATACAATGTACCTCAGTTATATTTGTTTTAGTATACCCATCATGAACATAATTTTTATTTGCAGGATCAATGGATATGACATCATTATAGATAATAAGGCAATGAACTGAAACTAAATGAATACAAAACCCACACATTCTAAACATCGAATATAATTCACTTCATTTAATAGTCTTTAGAATAATGAAAAAGTGCTTTTAAGTATCCTTATATCCTTTGTAATTTAACATGATATCATCAACAAATTCCCCGCCAAATTATCTAAAATATTCATTGAAATAACTATTCAAAAGATCCATGAAGGAAAAGGGTGAATTAATTTTTCCAAAAGCCATCACTGTAAACTCGTTATCCCAATAACTAGATCAAAATGATGTCTTTGGAATATATTTTGTCCTCATTCACAACTGATGATATCCATATTTATGTTCAATATTTAAGAAATATCGAGCCCCTTTAAGTCAATCGAATAAATCATCAATATGAGGTAGAGTATACATTTTCATTATTGTTAGGGCCTTGATCTCCTTATATTCAATGCAAAACCACATATTACTATATTTCCTCTTAATAGATAGAACAAGAGATCCCCATTTAAAAACCCTAGGGATAAAAAATCATTTATCACTAAATTCTAATAATTGTTTCTTCATTTACACTGATTCCAGAATTGACATTTTATAAGGAGTTGTTGATATAGTCCATGGACCAGATATTAAATCAATTGGGAACTAAACTTCTATATCTAGAGGATTTCTAGGTAAATACTCTAGAAAAACATCAATATATTCTTGAAAATTTGATACATACTCAAATTGAATGTTTCCTTCCTCACCCATAGATATTTTATTCTCATCATTATAATGAATTTCATTATGTAGAGCTACTAGGGATGGATCTAGATAAGATCTAGATGATAATGTTTTGGCTCAAAAGAAAAGGTATTCTACATTATTCTAAAAAATTGAAACCTCTATCTTCTTGAAATTAACTATCACATTATGATTACATATCCAATTCCTTCTGATAAAAATATTAATTAAAATCATTTTTATGCTAATAAAATCAGTAGATAATGCATGTTTACTTTCCTTAATAGGGACTGTTTGACTCATATTTGTTGCAATGATGCCTCCCTTAGGTGTTTTCACTAAACACTCCATTTTTAAATAAAATGGAAAATAACTACTTTTTTTGGAAAATAAGATGATATGAAAGAATGAACTGATACAAAATAAAATAAATCATTTTAAATGTTTGAATAAATTATAAAATTACCTGCCACCAAGTCATTAGGAAGTTCAATAGCTGCAATTGTGATCTCCTGAGCTTGTCCCTACTCCATTGGACTTTGTTTGAGGCATGTTTCCTTGATGGTTTGAACAATCATTAGCATATTTTATCATCTACATAAAATTATAACATTGAACATTAATAAATTCTTTCATTCCCTTACAATCACCAATATGAAGGCCTTTCTATCCACACATGTAGCACAACCCATTTCCTTTAAAGTAGGAACTATAGTGTTTCCTTCCATAATTATCACATGGGGAAAGTAAGCTCTTCCCATTATCCCCATTTCCTAATTTCCTTTTCCATGTTTTCATAATACATCTTCTTCTCTTTCAATCTATTAATTTTATATGACATAGAGAGATCCTTTTTAATCATGATAGCACATGACAGTATGCCTTTTTATGATTAGAATGTCTGGAAGAACAGTGCCCATCAAAGGAATAGATTTTTGCCATCAATGAATCCATCAATCATGATCCTTGGATTACATTTAAAGATAAAAATATTCCATTATAACATGGTGAAGTTATCTTCATACTTTTCAACATTCTCATCTTCATTTTTTCTCAAATTTATAAATGACCATTCTATACACACCTGCAATTCAAAAGGAATTTATTTCAATATGAAAAGTACTTTAAATTAAATCCATTACTTCTTTTCTATTTATTAAAACTCCTTGGTGTCTTGAAATAGATTCCACCAATTATCATCGTATTAAGATAGATGATAAACTACCATAACAACAGTATCTCTTTCATTACATCCCAAGGTGAAGAATATATTATCTATGGAACATGTCCACTATTCCACTATGAATTTTCTTATAGTGTGACTAAATGATGAAAGCTATGGTCGCAAAAAGTTAGATAACATAACACTTCTACATTGTGGATTTAGATGCACCATATGTGTATGGTTATTATTCAAAATATCAGTATGCTTTCCCAGTATAGAAATAAGTTTGTCCACACCAGTCACAACTCCTAAGTGAACATCATAATATTATATTGGATGGAAATACTTATATGGGATACCCGCATTGAGGAAATTTCCTCTCCATCCACTAGGCACCATTTATAAATAATGGAATACACTGTACTATTTTATGAATCCTAATTTACTATCTAAACATAGAAAAATACATCACATAAATTGAAATCCTATTCATGTATAATCTCATAATCATAAACATGGTTTCATTGATGAAAAATTTACATTTAAATTCTCAATAATGGCTTGTAGTGGAAGTGTGAATTACTCTACGAATATCCCTCATGTGTTTCATACGAGGTGCACAATAAGGCCCATTGTCGTGTACATGGATACCCTATTTCATTCCCAAAACTCCGTGTTTGAGTCTTTACTCCAAGTTACATCTGTTCCAATACAACATCCACTTGTAGTATCCAGATGGAGATGTATATGATAGAGAGAGATACATATTATATTCCTTAAAAAATTATAGGATATTCTTGTATACATTTCATCAAAGTGTATCATAGGTTTTTTCTCGAATATACATTTTCAAAATTTTTATTCCAAGTTTTCTAGTAATATTTCTTTAAGAACAACTATAAAGAACCAACCATAGTTTCACAGAGTTGGTGCCTTATTACATTACATTAGCATAATTACAAGTAAGTCATATCCTGAAGGAATGAATGGATTGGTTGAATTTTAAATCCAGATTCATACATTTATTCAACATTAATACAAGAAATGAAAAACAACATTACAGTTCCATGCAGGTCATCCATAATATAACTCTTCATGCACTGGAAAAAATGGAAAATAAAATTGGGTGAGATGAAATGCTCAGTTAGGGCAATAAAAAATAGAAGATATCATAAATATAAAAATTATGCATGGTGAATAATTTCAAACATAGACCTTTGAAAATATTAATCTTTAACACATTATGGTTGGAATAAGAGATGAGTAAATATTTCAATAATAAAACATAAATATGTGTGTTATAGTGGTAGAATAACCAAAAAACGATGTATTTATATCTTCATAAAGAGGGAAATGAATATGTCTGACATTTTTACACATACCTTCATGGACTCTGCCATTACATCTAAAAATGATTACGACCTCGAACAAAACCATATTTAAAAATGGAAATGTACTCCACCGTGTCCATATCTATTTGTCTCATGAGACCTAACAATTTATCGAGGGGATATAGTGGGCCTAACCCATCATTAAATAAGTCCAATTAATTCAATGTAATAATGTTCATAAACATAAATAATATACACATACGTATTGAAACTATCATATGAAATGTAAATAACATTACCCAATCGTTAAACATAATCACAAATAATTTGATATAATATGCTGAATGGTTTTTAGATAAAAAAATATTGTAAAACTAATGATAAACCATAATAAAAATTTTAGATGATATCATAAAATATTAGTCAGAAGTATACATAAAAATTTATATGAGTATTTAAAGAAATAAAAATACTCTTCTAAAATCATCGAGTAATTCTAGAGATAAATAATACTTTAAATTGAAAAGAAGAGTTCTTCGGAATAATTATTTTTCCAAAACCAAAAATGAAATAATATATTTTTTCCATAATAAAAATATTATTTTTATAAAATAAATTTATGCCTAAAATAGATTATACAGTTCCCTTGAAAATATGTAATAATTTGAAATGTTCCTTTGAATAAGGATTGTACTTCAGAAAGAATGTTTGAAAGATCATATTATAAAATATAACTCCCCATAAATGAAAGTAGAATTATGGTTGGTACACATATATAGAACATTAATAAAAAATTTATGATTAGTAAATATGAATAAATAATAATTTAATTGAGTTATGTAGAAAATAAGAGTAATCTGAATGGAAAGAGTGGATTAGGTAGAATACTCTTACTTTAAGTCTGAAAGTGTTCCTCACATTATCATAATAACAAGAATATTAAAATATAGGTTCATAAATTAATAATTGAAGAACCTAATATACAGGTAATTGATATATTATATCCAAATATGTTATATTCATGGCCATCTTATGGGTTTGGAGATTCAATTTCATTATTTGAGAGTATTTTCTTCGGTGGTTTCAAGATCAATTTACTTATATTCACATACTAATAAACATGTATAATGAGGATGGTTGTCCATAAAAGATGTTGTTAGTTATTATTTAAAAACCATAATATTACATAGTGATAATAGTTTATTAGTGATTGGGAGTTAAGATGAATCATTATATAAAATTGTACTAAGAATTGTTTGGGTTAATTGGTACTTTTTGATCATAACAATTTCATTTTGATTTATAAATTAATATAATATGTAAAAAATGATTCCAAACCCATAAATATATTATAATAAATTTATTATGGTCTATTTCAACCATCAAAATGGTTTCATGACAAGAATCTCGTATGTTAATAGAAATTGAAAACCCATCGTCCTTGAATGTGATAAATTAACACTTCTTGGGTGGTGTCTTCATTTCTAGAATTAATAAATGGGAATGTATATATGATAATGAATTATTTGATTATAAAAATAAAATAATAGTACATTTAATGTTCTATTATTATCATATCATTTGGGTGAAATGATGTTAAGAAATAAAAAGAAAAGAAATGAACATGAAATAAATTAAATGAAAAGACGATTTTACCTTTTGATGTAATCTACCTTGTGAGCCTCAATAGGGTATAGATTTTGGTATTTTTATAATATCAAGGGCTATAGGACCCAGGGGATGATCATGGGAGGTCATTTGGGACGTATTTGGAGAAGTAAAATGGCTTGAGAGGAGTGATGGGAAGAGGGAGTGAGGGGGGATTTTATAGTGACTGAGAGGAGGGTTTTCCAATTATTCTAAAAATTATTTTGATATTTTTCCAAATAAAAACAATGTTGTTTACTATTGTGACAAAAAATAGGAATACATGCATGTTATTTATAACTAATGGTAATTTACATCATTGATGACTCAATCACGATGCATAAATTATTTATTTTATCATATTTCATAAATTATCAAATTTTACTATTCACGAAAAATTCATGTATTTTAAAAAAATAACAAAAAATCATCTTAACCATTGTTTGATGTATGGATTCAAAAAAGATCTAATTTTTTTGAAAATTATTTTCTATATATGATTAATTTAAATTTTAAATCAAATCACAATTAATTAAAACAATAATTTTTTTAAAACAATAATTTTTTTATATCACCATGAAAAATGAATCAATATCTCATTGTCATGTAATCAGAAGATAATAAAATAATAATATGATTTACTATTCATATTGTTTATTTTAAAATTCATATTATTATTCATAAGGGTATGTTACTATCCAATAAAAATTATGCATTTCTTATCGGACACTAAATATCTTATTCAACGCAATTGTGTATGTTTATTTTTTAAAATTCAAAACATAGAGATTGTAAAATTATGAATAATTGCAAGGTTTTAATAAAGTGGTGTATTTTAGTAACTTAGGGTTTCATAAATTTAATAATAGATTTATTTTCAAAATCATGGGGAGTTACACTTTTCACACTTGAAGAAAGTAAAACAACCTCTTCCATGCTCTGTGTGATATATATAAGATCCCTACTAATAATATCCACCATTTGACTATTCACTATTCATATTTCCCATAATAGAATTATTATTTTTATCACTGAGAGAAAAAGGAACTCCCGTCAACCCAAAATTATAGTCCAAGGAAACTTCAACCATAAAGTCCCTATCCAGAACACTATCACAAGAAGTGACTTTCAATAATAAAACCACAAAAAATGGATATCATGTGAACTACCTATATCAAACAATCAGGTTTTCATCCTATCATTCTATATTATCTCATGTGAAAATATCAAAATCATGGCCCAAAATTTCTAATACTCATTCATGGTTCTACTAACCTAATAGATAATAAAAAACTACATATCCTTACACAAGTCTATATATTTTTTTAGAATTGATCAGTTAATATCACTCTAAATTATATCGACACTAAATAGTCATGCCTCATTGTCATTTCCATAGAAACCACCATCTCCATCTAGGAATATTTTTCTTGATAGTGTCATATTTCTCATTTTTTGAATATGGTGTTTCCAAGAAATCAAAAAGAATATCCATCTTTCTGAAATAATATCCATTCAATTGAGGATATTTAGAGCATTATAAAATGGGTTTCATTTGGTGAAATAACTACTGAGAATGAATTTGAGAGTCGTACCTCTGTAGTTCCACAGATGGAGACTAAATTATAACTACTGAAAATTCCTATTCTAGGGAATACACATCACACATAATAATCTCTACTAGATTCTAGTCTATGTGATAATGATTTGGTTTTAAACTTATCCACACCTAATGAATGTAAAAAAACAGAATTGAATTAAATTATTTCTCATGACACTTCTCCCAAAATATCAATATTGGCTTATGGCTCATTACTATGAGATATGGCTAGGCACATATTCGTAAATGCCTCCAATGTATCCAAAATCAAACATGGGGTCTATCAGGACAACCCAAACTGCATACTAATATCATGGAAATATTCTCAACTTTCACCAATTATACCACTTTTACACAAACCATCCATGATACCCTAGTACCCTGATCCCTTATCTATCTCTAAAATATATAGAAGGGATTTCTCAACCCCCATGGGTTTGAGACTTGCACCTGGAATCATACATGATCAAAGAAGGAAATTTTTTTCCACAAATTTTGGTATATAATAGATTAAACATCATTATTTTCAATACTCCCAAGGGAAAATGTACCTGAAATCAAGTATTTATACTGAATCCCAATTTACTACATCAATAAATTACTCATTATATAGGAAGATAAAACTAAAAAACCCCAATGGAAACATCATCCCATGATGTCAATGGATCCACCAGTCACAACACCACTTCATGTTCCAAATAATCACAAACATCCACCAACACTAAGTGGTGATATCCATTTTTCCTACCTTTCAGAAAAAATATTCAATCACATAAAAGAAAAGGGATAGTTTTATTTGTAAATCCCATTAGGGTCTCAAAAATTGTTCTATTAAGTATTCTATAATAACAAAACAAATCATGAAATCAATTAAAATAAAATTGGGCATACAATGATATATAATTTTCATAAAAATTTATTCTTTAAAACATATGGAAAATAGTACAATCATTGAAAAAATTAACATTTTATATAAAATCAATTATTTAAATAATTATAATTGAATAAAATATTATTATAATGAGTGGATTAAATAACCAAGAATCACAATATGTACCGTGGTCATCTTTCCTATAGTATGTTAGTTTATAGATATAATATCCTCAATATTCTCATGTTAGTGATGATGAATAGGTATATATAAACACATATCACAATCTCAAGATGAATTTGACTCATAGATATCCCATCGAAGATAATCATACTGAACTAGACATTGGTGAGAGTTTTGATCATCTATCCATTTCTTTGGTATTAAGATAATAGTGTAATTTTCATAAATAAATACATAACTTTCTTCTATCACATGTTCACAATAAATCAATTGACGAAAGATAAAATCATATCATTTGAGATCAAAAATATTTTTCTATTCAATTTCTCAATTTACAGTTTCAATATTCCAATTCAATTTTTAAACGAAATCTTGGCTTTTTAATTATTTAATTTCATTTAAATACTAACTATTTATATGTTTTTATAATTTCAATTGAATCCAGTTTCCTGAAATAAATTTCAAATAATTTTATCAGTCCCATAATTTTCAAAATACACTCAAAATTTTACTTCCATTGGAATTGGACGGGTTTTTAAAAAAATCCATGCCATTTCTAATTCCATAATAAAATCACTTTAAAAAAATATTTTATGAATCAATTGAAATATATTGAAACAAATCAATTAATTCAAGGATTCAATTAAATAGAAATTCTCAATGGATCCACCAAAAATTAATCATTGAAGTGAAAGGATTAACCCCAAAAATAGGAATGCCAGTGTAGATCTATGGTGATAGAGATATAGAAACTCGACCTATAAATATGATCTAATCAAGTATATTTATGATCCATCCAATATTTTATGGTCTAAAATATCAAATGAGGAAGGGAGGTTGCATTTCGAGATGTAAAAATATGTGATATCCTCATATCGAAGTGGGATTATATCTTCAACCAGAACACTGATTACAAAAATAATGTAGATGGGGGAGCCAAAATAACTTCTTAGGAGCCTTACCAACACTAGAATTCATTTTAGGGTGTTTATTATGTTTAGGAATATTAAATATGGTCTTCGGATTTTTGAAAATAATTCTATTATTATTAAATATCATGTGAACGATTTCCTAGAGAAGGCACCAAGGGTAGACAATGAATCTTCCCTAACAATGTTCCCCCTATAGAATCACATTCTAAGGGTTCATAGGTTCCCCTATGTGGGGTCATAGTCTGAGAAACATGTTCCTTCCATTCATATATCCAATGGGTATGGGTGAATAGTTTTCACTAGGGTTGGACAGTTTGGTTAAATTGTGGGCCAAACATGCATCGTCGAAAGAGCTTCCAGATATTCTAAAATTCTATTTAATTGACCCCAAAATAAGACATGAATCAATGTGAATCAAAAAAAGAATAAATAAATACAATAAATATGTGATGGGATTTTACAATATCATAGATGAAGTTTTATTTCCAAACAACATCTTTAGATACATAAAAAGAGACATTATATTTAGTCTATACAATAGAATCAGAAACAATATCTTTCATGGATTTATCCAATGCATTTAACCCCCTTTGAGAGTGATGATGAATAAGAAACTTCATTTCAGATCATCTTGATATCTTTGGAAACCCACATATATATATATATATACATATATCCTCGGATGACTATTTGTTTATCGCATCTAATGTCTAATAATATATCCTTATTACATACAGATCAAGTGATATCTAGACATGTAAATATAATAGTATACATAACTGAACTAATAACTAATACATATGGTTTTTTCCACCCATTAACATTACTCAGGTGTTTAATGAAACAATTTCATGGAATGATTAATGCCATATGAAATGGGATATAATCCCCTTTAGGATTATTCAATATCAAATCTCATATATATCGCATTAATATATTTATATTGACCTAGACCAGTGTGTATCATGTATCTATATTAATGGATAATGATCCAAATAATATATACGGCTTCACCTAAATTATTCTTGGAGAATAATTTATTTATCAAAAAATTTCATATTCATGATGTGTTACTTCATAAAGTATAATTATAATGTCTTTCTATATAAATACAATAATGAAGGATTCATTGTAGTTCATGAATTGATATTGTTTCATCCCTTTTTCAACATGTTTTACCTCATTAGTAATTACATTTTAATCCATTTCATGTTAATTATTGAACACCTATTTATATCCTATGGTGTTTACATACACTAAGGGATTATTACAAAATCAATATGTGGTTTGGATATATGGAATCCATTTATGTAATTATTGCTTATTTCTACATGGAAACTTATATACCACTTACTATATTTTTTTTGGTTAAAGGATTATTATTATAAACTAATAATGAGCCACTATCCATAGTTCTCGGAAAATTATATCATTTTGATAGCTGGACACTCTTGTACTCTTATAAAGTACCTCAGGGTATAAAACTTCCTATTCTATGAGAATTTGAGGAATCTATTCATATTCCATATTTGGTGTACCCCCATCATGGGTTTAATTAATTTTTATCTCACTCCAACTTTATATTTTAAAGATGTAATCCCGATAAATTATTTTGGTTTGTCTTTATAAAATTACCTTTTTTTGGTTTTATATTGGTAATATCCCCTTTATTTATTAATTTTTACTATGAAAGTAATCTTCTTGGATCAGGGTGAATTTGTTTTCTGGAGGAAGAAATAGAAAAAAAATTCATATCCCCACACATGTATGTATGACAACATGGGTTTATTTCAACTCTATAAAAGGTATGGAATACCATCTGCCACTTTGTTTAGAACATTTTTTTTGTATTTTGGATTTTTATAAACATGTTTCTCCAATTGGAAAGTATAAAACTAGTAAGTATCTTCATTAATTTCACCATGTTCAATAGGGTGTGGTTCTTCCTTTCATTTTTACCATTCCATTCTGGTGTACAAGGTGGAATATTTTAGGATTTAATATCAAACTTGTATAAAATATCATGAATATAAGATTTAGATATTCTCTTCAATATTATATGTAGAATTTATTAATCTTCATACCATGATTTTTCAAAGCATTATCCTTATGTCCCATGAATTTGTCAATAAAAAAATGACTTACACCTCATTATGTAAAATAACCCATATACACTAATGTGGTCATAAAAATTTAGGAACTCTGAGTACCCTGACCATTATTTAACTAGAAATTGTTGACACACATATGTATGAATTAATCAAAAAGCTTCATGGATCTTTCACTATTTAAAGTAAATGTGGATTTATTCATTTTTATTTAAAAAAATATGTGACTTACACCAAGAAATTTTAGTCCAAATGAATCAAAAAATCCATATATGAAAAATTATTCAAAGCATTTTTCCTTTACATGACATATCCAGTGATTCAACAGTTAGGTGTGGAATGAGTCATGTTAACTATATTTGTTTTCAATTTTCATTTATTAGATTGAATAATCCATCCTCTAGTAAATATTATTTTAAAATTATATACCATAACATATTCTAAATTAATTAAATAAGTAAATTTCATTCTCACAATAAAAATATTCATATATATAATTTATGGATACAAAAATAATTTTTTTGTTGACTTAAAGAACATAATAAAGAAAAAATATTATATGAAAAACATTTTCATTAGAAACCTCGGATGGTGGTCCAAAATATAAAAAATATAAATTATGAATCCTTTGGATTCTTATAGATCAACCTCAATAGATACATCCTCTAGAATCTAATCGGTTCATGAATTTGAATATATATGTCAATACAATATTATATTTCTAATACCCAATTTATTTAAATAGATAATATATACATTATAAAAAATTCATATTAATTTTCATGGGTGTAGTTTTTTTAGTGGCCCTTATTACCACATGCGAAATAGACACCATCATATTCAACTATTTTTCTACTGATCATTCTCTTTTGGGAATGGAATTGGGATTAATATTTTATTTTATAGCACTTTAGATGTACTTTCTATTTACGAACCATAAGGAGAAAATAAATTTCACATATAATTTTCTTTTTAAACAAGTTCAATTATCATGGAAATATCCAACATAGACTTATATAGGGTTTTTATACTGAAATTCAAAACAAAACCAAATATGCTATGAGAGAGTAATGAATAAAAGGGATCCTTGATTATTTCATCATGAAGATTAGACCCTATATCCACTATGCACTCCATCTACCCAATGAGTTTAACTATATGAGGATGAGATGGTGGTCCTTCTCCAATTTTATATTAGAATGAGATTATTGGATGTCTCAATCTATTCCAGTCTATCTATATCATGATAAGACCATAGATCTTATAGGGAATTCTATAACAATCCATATCTTCATGTGAATTTATTAATTAATTAGATGTCTATGAATGAATAAAACAATTAATGTGACTATTTCATAAAATTTTAATCATAGAAAATTGACATGACTTCACATGCTTCCTTTGTAGGGAGATCATTTATTGAATATTTTATCACATAATATATATGTTCCTTGAAAAATACTACCTATAGGAATCTCAACCATTCCGAATATTACATGTAGTTAGAAGATGAATATTTTAGAAATTTATCATAGGGATATTGTGGTTGATGAAATATTAATTATTATTAAAAATAAATAAACTAAAAATATTACAAAATTTCCCTATTATAGTTCATGTTATTAATAATAATAAATTTAATTTTATTATTTCTCCTAATTTTTTATCATGTCCAATAGTCCTCAGAATTAGACTCAAAATGTCTTATTACAAAAACATTCTGTTTTAAAGGATCCCTATTACCCATACCATAACCCATGCAAGGGCTTGGTACATTTCTCAGAGGTGTTTAGGTAGGTAGGTATTTTCCAATAGTGGTATTGAAACTCCTTGATCCATTGAATAGACTCCCAAAACCAAATACCAATTCATTGATTTCCACTACACCTTCCTCCATGTCATATAATGTATAGGTTGTGTTAATTATATAGATGTTAATTTTTCAATTCAGCCCAAAAAAATTATAATAACTCCTTTATAGAATAAGTGTCTCACTATGGATTTTTCAAACACGTGTTTTTATGGTTTCATTACTAATCTAGTAATGTTTGGTTTAGTATCACATAATATTAAGTTGATGGATTTTATATATTATTTATAATTTTTTTGATTTTTTTGATATCAAGTGTTGTTATTGTAAAGTGGATTTTAATTTAATTATTATACATTTTGTGATAAATCATTTCTCCATAACCAATTTTTTTTAATTCTATATTTTCATATTACTCTATTTTTATGTGATCAATGTCTTGAACACAAAATATATATAATGCATAAGGAAAAAATATAACAAATAAATAAGTTATGTGATCAAAAACATAGTTAATGGTTTCTTTATTTAGTGGATAATAAATTAAACTATTCCCCTAGTGGGAAAATCAATTCTTCTGTCTTGGAATGAGTTTATAGCATCCCACCTATCCACCTATATATCACCAATGTTGGATTTCTCTTGATCGTGCATTGAATATCTAATGTATCATCTCTTCTTTGAACCAACTCAATGATCATTTAAAGAAACCTTTTTTTAGTATGTTTTATATCTCACATTTAGGTGAGGGAACCAAAGGATTCATTAAACAAAATTACATAATAATCCTTGGACAAACATATAAAATAAAATAAATGATGGAGGAATAATATGCATTCCATCATTTGTAATTTAATAATAAATATTTTAAAACTATAGTAATAACATAAATTAAATTAAACCAACACATACGTTGTTTCGATAAAAGATCATGATTTTTTGTACATATGAAATTATTCTTCATTTAAACAATCAGATAACATTAATCTCAATTCATTCAAAAATTAGATTAAATGTTCAAAAAATAATCCAAATAATTAACTTTTTATGAAATAAATTATATTTATCTTATTCCATAAACAAATCACAAATATATTAACTTTTGTGATTTTAAATAAAAGAAATAATTTTATTTTATATAAACAAAATAAAACAATAGAGATCATTGTATCCATAAGAAAATCAATGAGTACTTTTATAAACTATTCAATGTGATTTTAATTATAATCAATTAAATCATACTATATATTTAGTCCATGAAATGTGGAGTCATTTCATGAGGTTTAATACTAGTTTAATGTCTCATGGAGAATATAAAGATTCTAATTCCAGTATAATTTAATACATTCGTTATTTATCCAACAATGACCATACGTGATTCACTATTTTAAAATTTTCATGGAATAAATAAAGTATTTAATATAATATAAAACATAACTAATAGAATCTATACCCAATTTAATACCATAATGAAATTAGGTTGATGTCATTTAATGGAGTTATTAATTAGAATTGACATTTCCACTTATATAGATGATGTACAAGGTGTGTGAAATACATCCTCACAGATTCTACTTCGCTTGAATGGATATCCAGAGTACATTCCTAGGTATTCAAAATATACTTATTAAGGATTTTTTTGATGTAAAAAGTGTGTATAATGGATACATGTTGTATACCTAGAGTTATAAAACTAACAACCTATTTTTGACATGTTTTTAATACAAGTTCTCAATTAATTACATTATGTAGTTTAACCCAAAGTTTTCCTTCTTAGAAACTAGTAGAATACATGGAACATTGGAAATATAAAAACCATATTGTATAGAAAATCCAGGTGAAACCCAGTATATTCAATATGTTATTTATTTAATGCATGTGGCTTGAATTTGATACATGATGACCCAATTTCCACGTTGGTGTCCTTATATGATGAACTAGGATACAAAATATATATCAAAAAGAGTGAACGCTACATAACCTCGTATTATCAATTTAGAATTAGTTTCCCCAATATATGGAATCTTAGGATGCATTATTCATTAATTATTAACTGATAAAGGTTATATGAGAGAGAAAACAATATGAGTATGGATTTTGATAATGGGTCAAGAATGAATTAAAACATGATATAAATTTAACATCTAAATGTTTTAGGGTACAAATATAATCTAATAATTATAAATTCTAATGCGATTCCTCTATTACCACAAGATGGTTTCATAAATTATAGAGGTGCTTCTTAGGGTCTATCTTGACTCTATATATTTTATATTCAATCGATCACTCTCAAATTATAAAATATGTGACATCATTAGCAATGATTTTTTTCCTTATATTATTGAAAATAAAATATTCCACAACCAAGAAAAAATATTATAATGTAAAAAATATAATTAAATTAAATATATTGGCATAAATAATGCCTATGTCTTAGGATCATTCGTTGATGATATTTTTATCATCAAAACCCCTTTCTAGTTTTCTATAAAAATTCCTATAATGTCTATGAGTATAATACCTACTATGATAATTCATAAAAAATCCATCGATATCTAATCAATTATTATATATTGTGTCACGACCCATCCTCGGGGCCTGTGCTGTGACTACCCCAAGCCCACCTTCTATAGACTAGGGGATGGCGACTAGCACCAAAGGCATAAATACCTATGATGGGAAGGCATTGCCTTTATGAAAGTAATAAAAAAAAGAGAATGCAACTGGAAGTAAACACTAATTGAATATTTTATACATAAAGTAGTGCTGAATGTAATGGGGGCCGGATATACAAGCCCAACAGTAAATTACAGGTACAACTGAAAGCAAGTACAATTGAAAAAGGGACAACATCTAAAAAGAACAGCTCCTGGAACGTCTGCCGAGTATCCTACCTGAAGGGTAGGTACATATGTCCACCTCAACACTCCATGTCTATCAGTCCGCTCTGTGTATCGTCACACCATGTGGTCCACCACTGGGTACCGTTTGGTCCTGGTTCTCTCTCGGCCTCTGTCAATGCTATTTGTCATTTGCATCCAACACAACAATTTGCGAGCATAGCCAATGCACAGGTGAGTATAATGATACTCAGTAGGGACCTCGAGACCACCGAAGGTCTCCCCGAATCCACAAAGGATAAACCACAGAAGAATAATACAACCAAGAAGTATTAACCAACCCTACTTAGGTATATACCCACACATATACCTATGTCATCAAACTCAGTTTGCCTCTAAATCTTGATCCCAAGCACAACCCTGTCCACACAAGAAGTAAAGTCAATCACATCAATGATAATGATTGAAAGTCAAGACTCATCTCACACAGATATACATCTTTTGTATAGAGATAGAGAGATATAGTCACTGATTCATCTAAGCAGTCAGACCCACATAGGATACAAGACCAGCTATGTTGTTAGACCCACACAGGATACAGGGCCAGCTACTCTGTTGGACCAACACAGGATACAAGTACAGAGGTCAGACTGTCGGACCCATACATGATAAAAGAAAAGTTGTCATCACTGTCGAACCCACGGAGGATCCCAGTATAGTAGTCATCACTGTAGAACCCACGAAGGATTTCAGTAATGTAGTCTTCACTGTCAAACCCATGGAGGATTCCAGTACAGTAGTCATCACAGTCAATCCCGTGGAGGATTCTAGTACATTAGTCACCATAGTGGCAGCCAGCTCTAGGGTTTCCACACACATCACACTTGATTCCGAGAGGGTCTTCTCCTCAAGCAAAGGGTTTGTTACATTAACAATCACTTAATCCAGAGTCAATGTTTCCCAATGTTATGTCTCACAAAAAGGAACCCAACGCGACAGATGGCACGTCAATTGGACGTCCGGTCTAAGAGTTATTCGCATTTCTGTTCCAAGCGCCTGGTAGGATTTCGGTTACGATCCAACCCAAACATAATAAAAACTAATAAAAATCTTGTACATAGTATTCCAATAGGACCATATCATCAAAATGAAACCAATATAGCTGACGGCACATCAATCAGACATCTGGTCTGTAAGTTATAAGTGTTTCTACTCTGAGGGCCCGATTGGTATCGAGTTTGAACCATACCATCTATACCCAAACTTCAACAAAACCTTATATGTAATATTACAAATCAAGCATCTCGATCCAGGGAATCCTACGCAACTGACGGTGCGTCGATCGGAGGTCTGTAGCGCATGTTATGGGCGAAAAACCAAAAGTAGTCTTTAAAGGGGGTTTGGGTCTGGTCCAACTAGGCCCAACCCACCCTGGGTCGGCCCGAACCTGGCGACCCGACCCGGTTCCGGGTCCGGCCCAGTAGGGAACTGCCCGGCCCGACGGAAGTAGCCTAGCCCTTGTGACGGAAGCCCGGCCAGCGCGTCTGGCGGCCCGGCCCGCGCGGCTGGCGGCTCTGCCAGTGTGGCTGGTAGCCTGGCACGTGCGGCTGGCATCCTAGCCCACGCGGCTCGCGGCCTAACACTCCCGACTAGCGGCCCTATGCTATGGACGACGGTGGATTCACCAATCTGGCTATGCGCGTTGCGCTCTAGACATAGAGCGGGGGGGGGGGGGGTGCGCCCCCCCCCCCCCCCACGGTTTTATGAAATAGCAGCACCGAGTGGCGCCGCCCCTCTTACTCAACCGGCCGAAGCCGGCTGGTCTTCTCCGACATGAGCGGCCAGCACATCGGGCCTCTTTCCTCCCATGCGGATCCTTCAGTTTTCGTAGCTTCCTTCAACCCATCTTATAAGAGGCCGGCTGGTTCACCCGCCGAAACGGGCCGCGGAGCATGGGCCACGGTTCCCCCGCAGAGCAGCACTGAGAGGCACCACGGTCTTCTTCCCAACCATCTATGACCTATCAGTTCGGCTTGGAATGCATCCCATGGGTACATGCTGGTCCTCTTCTATAGCACGGTGCAAAGGGGCATTGCGGTTCTTTCATCCTGAGCAGTTTTATCCGGCCAGTTCTTCTTCGACTGACCGGGCCATGCTTGCGGGCCATAGTTTTCCCCCACATGGCTGGTCCGACTGCGTCCGTCCACCACCGTCGTGGCCCATCCGGGTCGTGGCCTCTTTCCTCTGGCGCATTGTGTCGGCACCGCGCCCTTCCGTCTCCGCCACAGTCACCAACATAAACAAGATTCAATAGAGGGACATTGGGCCGTGATTGTTCGGCCCACGTCCTCCGCGTTAGTTGGTAACAACTTGATCACCATCATACAAAATCAAATGCCATGGTACACGGGTAATATACACACGTAAGAATAAATAAATAATGTATATTTTTCCCATCATCAATTCTAGGTTCGTTCGTCATAGTCGCAGAAAACAGTTTTGCAGAAGACGGTGTCGTTCCGTCAATGTCGGAGGAAGAGTCATTGTCATTGTTGATGTTTATTGCAGCCGGTGCCTTCTACCTTGACGCAGAGGAAGTTCATTAAAAAATTTCCTCATCTTATTCGTGGGAAGAACACCTCCTCTCTAATCCTACAAGGCTCTCCAAAAATTATGCCAACTCCAAAATAAATGAAAGGATTCACTTATTTAAAGTTTCCATAATGTTTTCTAAATTCAAGCACTCATTAAATTAAATAATTGTGGAGTTCAATTAATTAATTAATGGTTTTGGAATATTAATGAGAACGAGTGGGAGGTGGAGAGATCAATATTAAAATAAGGGAGTTGGATGTTTAAGAGTTTAAGGCGGGTTTCATGGGGAGTTGAAGAGTTTGGGTTCGTGTGGGACCAACAACACAATTATCCTCTCATGGGTGGTTATGTGGGGTGTGGGCCCCACCTCCAACTCCTATTTGGAGAAAGTAACCACCCTTTACAAAAAATTATATAACACATAATTTTTTTATTAAATTTATAAAGAATCCCCAAAATATAAATTCCATCCTGTATAAAACACAACTGCTGTAAAGGTCCCCTTAAGCGAATACCGATGTTGTGAGTTCATCAGTGTCCTCAGATTTCAATTCCGAGCACCAGTTAAAATGATAGAAAAACTCACACGTATGTTTACAGAACCTACCTGAACAAAACTTCAGAAAATGATTCAGGGTACACTGTGACTCTGAAACAGGCACTATCAGAAACTGGAGACTCGTAAAATTCAAAATAAATTAATAAAAAAATTTCCTTGAAATTTTTGTGTCTTTACATTACCCCCACCTTAGGGATTTATGTCTCCGTAAAGCTACAATAGACACTAGGGAAAAAAATGAGGGTACTGAGCACGAATCTTAGCATCCTGCTCCAATGTGCTCTCTTTGAGGTTCCCATGCTTCCAACGAATGCGCACCAGAGGAATCGGCCATCCACGTAGGACCTAATCCTATCGATCCTTGATCTCCACCGGGACCTCCATGAATTTCTCCCCTTCATCGATGTCCAGCTCCCCGAGGATGATAATGTGGAATGGGTTGTGCACGTATATATTCTCAGCTGAGATACGTCGAAGACGTCGGGCACCCGGTGAAATTGAGGTGGAAGGGCCAGGCGGTAAGACACCTCGCCTACCCTACTGAGGACTTGGAAAGGTCCGAGGAAACCTAGAGATAACTTTTTGCCTCAGCCAAATCTCCATAGACCTCATCGAGGTGAGACCCATAGGATGATGTGGTAACCATCCTTCAACCCTAGTGGTCTCTGTCTCCTATTAGCATAAGAATTCATTCTTCTCTGTGCAGTCTTCATCTGCTCAGGGATGATATGAACCTTCTTCGTCGTATCTTGCACCATCTCTGGTCCTACAAGTGCTGACTCCCCTTGGTCAGTCCAGCATAGAGGTGATTTGCAAGGTCGGTCGTACAGTTCCTCATAAGGTGACATCCCAATGGTGGAGTGGTAGCTGTTGATGTATGAAAATTCAATCAATGGTAAGTGATACTCCCAACTGCGACCAATGTTGAGGACACATATACGGAGCATGTCCTTGAGAGTCTGAATTGCCCTCTCAGTCTGACCATCTTTCTGAGGATGGAAGGCAGTGCTCAAGCGAAGCTGCACCCCGAAAACCTCCAAAAACACCTTCAATAGCTGGGAAGTGAGACGCGCATCTCGATCGGAGATGATAGTCGATGAAACACCATAAATCCTTATGATCACCTGAACGTAGAGGCGTCCCAAGCTCTCTACTTAGACCTGCTATCTAATTGGTAGTAAGTTGGCTGACATGGTGTGGCGGTCTACGACCACCCATACAGAGTCATGTCCTCTTGATGTACGTGGAAATACCATTATGAAAACAATGGATATCCTATCCCACATCCACTCTAGGACCTATAAGGTTGTACCGATCCTCATGGTACCAGATGCTCCTCCTTCACTTGCCTTCATCACATCTGCAATGCGGCCAGCTGCTCCATCGCATATCCTAGCAGCTAAATGCCTTATCTCTTGTTGTGAGCATATTATAAAATGTTCCCCTTCCCAGGAGTATAGACCATCTCGATGTCATAGTCCTGGAGGAAATCAATCCATCATTATTGTATTAGCAACTGAGAACCATATGCGATCACTGCTCTCTCATGCATCAGGACACACTCGAGTTCGGTCCTTTATACATCACAGAAAACCACGTACTATACGCCCTCCTCCAGTAGCCTCAAGATGGGCGCATTTGTTGACCTCTACCTCACCTTTTGAAATCTCTGCTGGCATCTCTCAGAATTATACGAAGGGTTTCCCTTTTGTTGTCAAATATGATAGTGGTGCTGCAACTTGGGAGAATTTTGGCACAAAGATAGGTCTGGATAACTCCTGAGTGATCGACTGCACCCTCTTATGCATGATTCCATCCTCTTCTACCTCGGTTTTCCTGCTCTCTGACCAAGTAAATCCTCATCCGAATATTGTAGATAAACCACAACCTTTTTTCCTAATAGAGACAATCTGTGTATGAACTGTGGTTCCCCAGTCCCTATCCAAATTAACGACATAAGTCCTCGATGCTGTCACCAAGAGGTTCCAACCAAAACTCGCACCTCAAGGGTCAGATCAAACCATCCGCGTAAGTGTTATTATTGAGTATCCTCTTAAAGGTATCCTCAGATGTGAGGGTCAGGTCAACAGCTTAACTGGAAACTCGATGTATGGGAGAAGATTTGTGGAAGGAAGGAAGGATTGGTACCTATGTCTTTTGATACGGTAGCTAGTAGTGGACACAGACCGTACCTCAAATAATTCATAGAGCCCTTGGGTCAAACTCCTTGACCACATGCAGCTACTCTCTTCCCTTTACCTCCAGCTCCATGAGCCTATCGGGGACTACAAAGGCGGGTTGTTGTAAGATGTAGAAATGTTCACCACCTCATGCTGCTCTCCTAACTCTTCTTCCTCATCTGCTACCTTGCAGATTCATTTGTCCTTACCACTTTCTATTCTCGAAACATTATTACACACTCAAGTCTCTAAGACTAATTCCAGTTTCATGCTTTCCAACTGTTAACAATCACTGGCTGTATCGACTCAGCCAATAAAATTCAACCACAGTGGTTCTCTCTGGCACCCTTACATAAGTAGGAGTGTATAGAGAAAAAAAAGTGATGGCTTAGATATCCTTAGACCCACATCACACATCGGTCTGAAATCAAATGCATAGATCAAACCATATTCATCACGTACAAGGAAAGACCGGTATACCTTGATGAATACTCAGCCACTAACATCTCATCCTGCTAAAGCTGTATAAGCTCTAGAAAAATCTCAGCCACCTCCTCAAGACAGTCCATAGCTGCCTGTGGGTCAGGCTCGCCTCGGAACATGATGGTAATCTGGTGCTGAAACCCATATAAAGCACTAAGCCTACAAGTTTCCTCTACCGGTACCACCGGTAGTGTCTGTTGACTAACGGGTAGTGATATAGTTGGCACACTTTCGGAAGGTACCATCTCGAAAAACGGTCCATGTACCGAAATTTCAACATTATGCGGACCATCCTCATAGTCACTCGCTGAAAATTATTAGTAGATGAGATCAAGATCTTCTCTAATAGTGTCTCAACTAGGCCGAAAACTCCAGTAATCGCCTCTTTCTTGTCCTATGCTTCCTGGGAATCTGTCTCGCCTTGAAACCTCGGAGGCCTCTGCCACTGGAACTTGGGAAACATGCTCAGTCGGTGTGCATCGTCCGCCAGTGCGGCTGGCGGCATCTACTACCCAACGGGTGGTGGTGCTGCTAGTACACCACCCTACGGTGCCAACATTGTAAGAGGGACCGACACCAGAGCCTCGTTGCTCGCTGGGCCGTCATCATGTATTCTCTTTTGGGAATCCTAGCTGGCTGTCTTTGCAGTGGAATCCTGATAAAGAACAGGTGCGCAACGGTCAATACAGTTTACATGGTGCACTGACACAAACTAATCATGATGAAAACTTTTTCAATGGAAACATGCACGCAATCAGTGTTTTCATGCACTGAGTCGAAAATCATAGGTCAGGGTCCTGGTGTATGGATACATTGGCAGCCGCACCAACACTAGTTTCCCTAAACATATAACCACACCCAAAACACAAAACACTATTTCCGTTTTGAGGTATCATAGTCTTTAGTTATGTGGTAAAACCAACTCCTCTGATACCAATTTTTCAGGATCCGTCCTCGGGGCCCGTGTTGTGACTACACCAAGCCCGCCTTCCATAGGCCAGGGGATGGTGACTAGCACCAAAGCCATAAATACCTAGTCTGGGATGGAATTTACTTTATGAAAGTAAACAAAGACAATAGAGAACACAATAAGTAGTAAAAACTAAGTGAATACTATATACAGAATGTAGTGTTGAAATTAAAGGGGGCCAGAAATACAATCCCAACAGTAAAGTAAAGGTACAACGGAATGAAAGTACAACTGAAAAAGGGACAACAGCTAAAAAGGGAAGCTTCTGGAATGTCCTCCGAGTATACTACCTAAAGGGTAGGTACAGATGTCTACCTCAGAACTCCTCATATATCGGTCCTCTCTATGTTCCATCTCTCCATGTCGTCCACCTCCGGGTACCATCCTGTCCTGGCTCGCTCTCGACCTCCATCAATGTTGTCTGTTGTCTGCATCCACCACCACGATGTGTGGGCAAATCTCGTGCAGGGGTGAGTATAATGATACTCTGTAGGGACCCCAAGACCCCCAAAGGTCCCCCAGAATCCAAAACGGAAAAACCACATAAGAATGATACAACCACGAATTATTAACCAACCCTATATAGGTATATTCCCATACATATACCTATGTTATTATACTCAGTTTGACCCCATCTCTCAAGCCCTAGCACAACCCATTACATAGAGGAAATAATGTCAATAACATCGATGATAATGATTGAAAGTCACGACTCAGATCACACAAGTATACATCTTTCGTATAGCGATAGTGATGATCAGATGTAGTCACTGATTCATCTATGCTATCGGACCCACAGAGGATACAAGACCAGCTAAGTTATCGGACACACACAAGATACAAGACCAGCTACTATATCCAACCCACATAGGATACAAGTATATAGGTCAATCTTCTGGACCCACACAGGACACAAGAACAGTAGTCATCATTGTCGAACCCACGGAGGATCCCAGTACAGTAGTCGTCGCTGTCGAACCCACGGAGGATTCCATTAAAGTAGTCATCGCTTTTAAACTGACGGAGGATTCCAGAATAGTAGTCATCAATATCCAACCCACGGAGGATTCCAGTACAGTAGTCCTCGCAGTCGAACCAACAGAAGATTCCAGTATATTAGTCGTCGTAGTCACATCCAGCTCTAGGGTTCCTGCACATAACACACTCTATTTCGGGAGGGTCCACTCCTCAAGCAGAGGGTCATTAAATCAACTATCACAAAGTCTAGAGTTGATGTATCCCGAAGTTCCTTCTCATCAAAAGGAACCCAACGTGATAGACGATGCGTCAATCCGACGCTCAGTCTGTGAGTTATTGGCATTTTCGTTCCAAGGGCCTGGTTGGATTTTGGGTAAAATCCAACCTAGCCATAATCGAAACTAATCTGAATCCTACGAACAGTATTCCAGAAGAACAGTCTCATCAAAAGGATACCAACATAGCAAACGGCATATCCATCGGACGTCCGCTTTTTAAGATATAAGTGTTTCCTTTCCGAGGACCCGGTTGGTTTCAGGTTCAAACCAACCCAGTTGTACCCAAACTTTTCCAAAAACATATGTGTAATACACCAAATCTTCTGACTCGATCCAAGGAATATTACACAACTTAAATTGCATCGATAGGAGGACAGTAGGTCATATTATGGGTGAAAAACCAAAAGTTGTTTGAAAAGGGGGATTGGGTCCAGTCCGACCCGGCCCAACCCGCCTTGGGTCTATGTCCGGCCCAGTAGGGTGTGGCCCGGTCCCGCAGTTGTGGCTTGACCCATGTGAGGGAAGCCTGGCCAGCGCGGCTGGCGGCCCGACCCGCACGAAAGGGGCCCGATCCGGTGGCTGGCCGCATCTCGGTCAGGCTGGCCGAGCACATTGCGCACCTGACACAGAGATTGGGGGCGCGACCCCTCGGTTTTCTGAAATGGCAGACCCGAGTGGCGTCGCCCCTCATACCGGGCCGGCCGAAGCCGGCCTGTCCTCTCCGGTGCCAGCGGCCCACACAGCATGCCGTTATCCTCCCATGCGGCACCTTCGGGTGTCGCAGCTTCCTTTAACCCTGTCTGTAGGTGACTGGAGGGTTCGCCAGCCGAAGTGGCCCTTGGAGCGCGGGCCACAGTTCCTCTACAACACAGAGCCACTGTCTTATGCCCGTTCAGATACCTCCGGCCGGTTCGGCTCGGCATGCAGCCCACGGGTGAGGGCCCCACCTCTTCTATAGAGCACTGCCAAGGGGCGCCATGGTTCCTTCAGCCTGGTCCGCTTTAGCTAGCTAGTTCTTCTTCAGCTGAGTGGCCCACGCTTGAGGGCCGTGGATTTCCCCCACGCGGCTAGCACGACAGCGCCGATCCTCCACCACTGCGGCCTTGCCTGGCCGTGGCCTCCGGTTGCCTCCGCCTCATGGTCGTGGCCTCTTTCCTCTGGCGCAGTGCATCTGCACTGCACCCTTCCATCTTCGCCTCCATCACCAACATAAACAAGGGTTAACGGAGGGACATCGAGTTGTGGTTGTCCGGCATCCACCCTCAACGTTTTTTGATAACAACTTAATCACCATTAACCAAAATCAAATGCCAAGGTGTGTGGGTAATATACACACGTAAGAATAAATAAATAATCCATATTTTCCATGACTTCGATTAAAGGTTCGTTCGCCAGAGTCGCGGAAAACAGCATTGTAGAAGACGGTGTCATTCTGTCAACGTCGGAGGAAGAATCTATGTCATTGGTGATGTTCTTTGCGGGAGGTGCCTTCTCCCTTGACGAGGAGGAAGGTCGTTGAAGATTTCTTTTGTGTTCTTAGTGGGAAGAACACCTCCTCTCTAATCCTCCAAGTCTCTCCAATAATTATTCCAACCCTAAAATAAATGAATGGTTTCACTTATTTAAAGTTGGCATAATGGTTTAGAAATTCAAACAATCATTAAATCAATTATATTGTGGAGTTAAATTAATTAATTAATGTTTTTGGAATATTAATGAGATCAAGTGGGAGGTGGAGAGTTCAACATTAAACGAGGGGAGTTGGAAGCTTAAGAGTTTAAGGGGGGTTTCTTGGGGAGTAGAAGAGTTTGGGTTCGTGTGGGCCCTACAACACAATTATCCTCACATGGCTGGTTATGTGGGGTGTGGTAACCACATTCAACTCCTCTTTTGTGAAAGTAACCAACTTTTAAAAAAAATTATGTAACAGATAATTTTTTTATAAAATTTATAAAGAATCCCTAAAATATAACTTCCATATTGTATAAAACGCAACTACAGTAAGGTCCCCTTAAGCGAATATTGGTGCTGCGAGTTCATTGGTGTCCTCAGATTTCAATTATGATCAACAGTTCAAAATATAGAAAAACCCACACCTTTGTGTGCTGAACCTACTCGAACAAAACTTTAGAAAATCATTCTGGGCACACCGTTACTCGAAATCATGTGCCATTAGAAACTACGGACTCGTAAAATTCAAAAGAAATTATGAAAAAAAAAATTCATCAAATTTCAGAGTCTTTACAGATTTTTAGGTGAATGTGTCTTATATTGGTTCTCTAAAGATGTTCATATGTATCACTCCCACAATTACATGTGGATTTATGAATAATCCTTCAACTCTAATTCTTGTGATGATGGAGGAGAGAGTATAATCTCAAAACCATTATTCAATATTAAGAGAGAGGTTTGGATTTCATTGTGCACTTCAATTCTCAATTTTCATCAATCCCTACACCATAGACATAAAAATCTATTTATTGAGATATGAATAGTGTATAAATATTATTTATTTACATAATTTATCTTAAATAATATGTTAATCCTAATGTGAAACCACAAAATAAAAAAATTATATTATTATTATTTTTTCATGGAATATGTTATTGGCATAATGAAAAATATTAATTTACAGGATTGAAAATTGTTATATATTTTTAGACAATATATTGGTCTTCTAATCATTCTCAAAATTTATATATTATATTATATATCAACATATTAATTAATTTTCCTGAGAATAAATTTCAACATAGTTTATGAGATAATAATATTGAATAAAATAATTCTATAGTCTTCATAAAAATATTTATTCAAATAATTTAATTCAAATAAAATTTAATTGAGATCAATATAAAACTGAGCGTGTTATAATTGTTGTTTATTATTATTTAGGTTAGTTAGAATTGTGTAAATTCAATGATTAGAATATAAGATAATTAAAAGTAACCAATGATAATTAAATTAATGTTTTAACATCAATAACAACGTAAGATCACTCATTACAGAATATAGTCCCACTATATCAATATCTCATCAATCAGGTTTCACATATGTGACATCAACCTATATGATTGAAACCTCTTTCTTTGTGTATATAAAATAAAAATGGAATTACACCATGGGAATGGAATTTAATTTTATGGTTCTATTTACATCAAATGGATGATATATTAAATTTTATATACACGAGAGAGAAAATCCTTCCTAAACGTATTCATCAACAACATATAATTTATGATTCACCCAATGTATCTAACTTCCCATGAACATATAGATTCTTGATTTTGGTCAATACATAAGTTTACGTCAGTTATGATAATTATTAATAATAATCTTATTTTCTAATAATCATTACAAATTCACACATATAAGATTATCATATGATACATAAACATTAAGAATTATTATATGTTGGTATGTTCCATATTCTGGATTACCATGTGTGAACTTCAATAGAAAATGCCTCATATTTTTATGAATAACCATCCCCAAAAGTCAACATTCTATGCTCCCCATAATATAATGTTATTAAACCATATAAATAGTTATAAAAATATTTCCATGGAATTTCAAGGCTCTCATCGTAGTGGGGATATGTTATTCCCGTTATCAATGTGACCGACACTATAGGAAATTATTACCATAAATTCCTATAGAACTATAAATTTTTTTATAATAAGATATCGTAATTAATATTTAATTATTTGAGTATACCTATAATATAAAATGCATATTTTTTCCTTAAGAATCTAACTCCAACATTCAAATGCTATTTTACACAATTAAGGTGTTTCAAAAAAGTATAATTGATTGTATTATATAATAAAAATGATTAGTTCATAGTGATTTCGATCAAATTGGATTTATAAGCAAATGAATTCTATGAAAATATGGGTTTCCTAATTTTAAGAGGTGTTCCCTGTTTGAAATCAAATATTCCTTGTTTATAATGGTGTTTCTGTTGATTTCATAAAATCAAATTCCATTTCATTAAAGTATGAATTTTTATTTTAAAGGGTGTTTATACATTATAAAGTACTTCCATTTTATAAAAAATGGTGTGTGTATCCTCTTGAGTTGGTTATTTTTTATGAATCCTTTTTTGATTTGTAGTGTTGATTCCTTTAAATTATTTTTGTTATTTAATGGATTTACCCAACATTAAAAGGATATTTTGAAATAGAATTTCTAAAGTTTCTACATTTATTTTCCTTTGGTGTTCAGTTTTATTTTTCATGGAAATGTGTTTGGGTAAAAAACAGTTTTTAAAAGGGATTTCAAATTCACATTGTTTCTATATATAATGGTAATTAATGGATAGAACCAAATTTGATGTTGTTTGATTGATTTTTTACACCATATTTTTGTCCAATTATTACAATTAGTTT
The DNA here is from genome assembly GCA_963277665.1 of Viscum album. Lineage (NCBI taxonomy): Eukaryota > Viridiplantae > Streptophyta > Magnoliopsida > Santalales > Viscaceae > Viscum > Viscum album. The sequence goes on along the minus strand of OY728137.1, from coordinate 27,403,797 downwards.
TATTATTTTGTGGATGATTTATAGTTAGTGTAATTTTGATTCATGGTAATGTAGGTTTTTATAGGGGATAATTAATGAATTTGGGGTATTGGAGGTGGAAATTATTTTATTTTCATGATTACATTTCCTTTAGGCTTTAGGTTTTTCATGTGATAGAAATTGGATGTATAGTGGACCAACTATATTATCTATAACATGTGAATAATTATGATAATAATTTGGGATGCAATTGATTTTGGAAATTCTATTTTTGATCTAAAGACTTTCTAGTATCCCTAGTTGAGTGTTATGACCCATCTTGGGGGTTTTCATAAACGAGACTTGTTAGAGTGATTCATGTAATATGTTATGTGACCATTAACCTTCCAGTACTTGGTTTCAATTTTTTTACATCTTGTAAAAATCACATTATTCCTTTGGTTATTTCCTTTTGTTATATATATTACTTCATGACACTTTATTGTGTATTATAAATTTTGTTTCATACCTCTCTCGTGAGCATTTTTTATTTATTAATTATTTATTCTTGATAATTATTATTTCAATAATTATATTATGGTATCTTTTTAATTTTTTATGACTCTTTTTTTATTTATTTATTTGTGTTTTCCATTTTATATACCATTTTTAGGTATGTTTGTTTGTTGAGATTAAAAAAAGAAACCAGATTGTTGATTAAAATATAAGCTTATAAATTTTTTATTTTTAAGATTTCTTAAACCATATGAGTATTTATTTAAAAAATGGATTATTTAACTTAAATTATAATGTTTATACTATTTCACGGTGAACTATATGTTACTTAAAAAAGGTAATGAGTTGGATTTTGAAATAAATTACCTTGGTATAGCCTATTTGAGGAATGTTTTATAAAAGTTGTGTTTTAAGAAGTTATGTAAGGAATTTATTGTTTATTTAATTTTTATAAAGGAAATGAAGACCTATTTTGTATGTTATTTACTTTAAAAATTTAGACATTGTTTCCTCATTAATGGTATGTAATAAAATCATGGAGATATTCTACTGAAAGTTCGCTCTAAACTTGTATACTCAAATTGGTGGGTTTAACATATCAATTTCATCTATAGGTTCTAGGTTATGGATTAATGGTTTTATTGTTTCCACATTACATATAGAAGTCAGTGATCATCTAGATATTTTGGTGAATTGATTGTCACATGTATATATTGTGGGTTTTCACCTAAGATGGATTGACCGTATTGGTCTGTGTGGTGTACCGACCTCATAGGGATATTTATTTTGTTTAATTTTTATTCCTTGTTTTTCCTTCCAAAATATTCCTATAAAATGGATTTATTTTTCAATAAAAGGTTTTGGAAAATGATTTGTTTTATGATTCATTAATTTTTAAAATGGGTTTTTTGGGCTTATTCTTTATACCTACTTATTTATTTTTGGCATGGTTGTCTAATGGAAGGATACCTAATTCGAAGATCCTTGTTGGAATATATGTTGATCCTAATTTATATTGAAGGGTAAATGATTCTCACATATTCACTTGTGATTCCTTAGTATATATCACCAACCCTGAGCAATTGGAACTATGATTCATGCCTTAAGGAGAGTTGACATTTGTGACATCTCAGGTTAACATATGTTGGTTAAATAATATAGGTTATGATCAAAATGAGCGTCCAAAAATTGTACATTTTTTTCTTATTTTTGTAATTTCATATAGTTTACAGTATATTGGAAACCATAATGGTAAAAATACTAAATGAATAATGTTGATTTAACCCATGGGATCAATTTTGAAAAAAAAATTCTGCTCAAATTTCCATGATAACACATTCTGTGAATGTAATAACTCTCTTGGTAAATAATTTGGTATTTTTTACATGAACATACTACTTTCATTCATAATAAAATATAGATTATTTGTCAAAAAATAAATATGATTTATGGGGTCATCAATTTTAATTGGATTGATTTCATTAATAGGCCTTGATAAAAAGATATAATACATGAAATTCTTCTAAAAATGTTTCTATAATAAATAAAGAGAATCATCATCATCTGGCTAATGATTGATAATTAAAATTTTATGGAGAATTATACATTAATATATATGTCAGGACTAATGACATAAGAAATTTTAATAACAAAAATTATATTTCATTAATAAAAAACATTAGAAGTAACCAATTATTAATGTTTTTCCACAACCAAATCTAAATTCTTATGTGTTATAGAAAATGTCACTACTATTTTATAAGGAGCTAGATTCTAATAGAATTAGGGAAACATAATCTCCACTCATATAAGAAATATAAATATATTTTCAAATGATATGGTGATACATGATGTTACCTTAGGTATTCTTCTCTTTATATAATTAATATTGTTGTATTTGATGTAAATGTCCCAAAAATATGGTGTGGCCAAGAAATGGTTACCCTATAATTTAAATGATTTAAGAATAAGTGAATTGGGAATATTAAGTCAACATTATATTTCTATATAGAATGTACATGTAAATAAATGTTAAAAATTAGAAAAAAATATTTGGATAATCAAACAATATGGTAACCCACAATTTCTCTACATATATAATTTCAAATAAATAGAGAATATTTACAACATAAAATTTTTATCCACACCATAACTATTTATGTCTAGTATTTTTTTGAAATTTTATAAAATAAAGAACTATTTCATAAAATATCATTACCATCTCTATTTAATTTCTTCATAACTAGATCCCTTCTTATATATATCATACATAGTACATTTCTTCAGAACTTGGGGAAATGAAAAATTAGAAATGGGTGAGATTAGATTCTTCATAAGGGTAAACAAAAGGGATATCAATGATCACATAAGAATAACATGAGAATAAGAGTATAGTATAATGATATTATTATTTGAAAACCATACCCAGAATATCAAAGATCATTATCTTATGTCAATGATTAAATATTGGTCATTTATAATATATATACTATTTTGGAATTAAAGAACATGATACCTAAGGGAAAAAAATTTACATAAGTCATATATTTTTTCCATACACATAATCCTAGAATAATAATTTTATTTATAGTATGTCATATTTTCCAAAAATATCAATGTTTAATGGGTTCACTCCTCAAATATTAATAGTCAAAAAAGTTCACTCCCAATATTGTCATAGTGGAAAAATTCCATTACTGAACTAGGTTCACTGCCCATTGCATTCATATTATCTCATAATATATAAATATTTACCCAAATTAATTTGAGGGAGATATGGGTACCAATAACCACATAATAAAAATCATACATATGTTTTCTGTATGATTCTAAGAAACAGATCATATATGAAACATTGTAAATAAAGGGGTTTCATAAAAATTCTATCAAAGCATTACCCACAAAAAATGAAATGTTCCTCATAAAAATATTTTCATAATAATAATAAAAGATAAAAAGGAAGAATAAGGATAATAGCCTTGGATCATAACCAAAATAATCCTATGTGAAATTAAGGGATTTTTTCACTAATGAATAGAAAATACAATTAATGTTCATTCAGAAAATAATGAGGAGAATATCATTTCCATTTTGGAATAATTTATTTAAAAATCCCACAAATATTAAAAGAAAACATTTTATTTCAAAATAAACATGTAAAATTACAATGTAATGTTAAATTAAAATTTTATCCATTATGTTTTGATATTCTATTCATGTTTTAAATGCTAAAAAACAATTATTCAGAAGCTTTTAAGAAAAATTCACAAAGTACCCCATTGGGAAAGTTACCAAAATATTACATAAAAATAATTTTTAATAATAAAACATGAGTAAAAAGGACTTGAAAAAATAATATTATAATGGTATAAATATTATTAAAAACCTATAAATGAATACATGGACATTGATGATAAATGAAATTCCTCCAAAGAGATATAAATTAAGTTAGTTTTTCTTAAAATATATTTTTGTTCTCTTGATTACATAAGTTAAGGAGAATGAATTGAAAAAATTTATTTTAATAATATAACTTGAGTATCAAAAAAGTAATTATATTCACGATAGATATATCATTTGTTTTTATCATTTGAAATATCATCCTAAAAATTCTGAAAAACAATAAGATTGTAACATAAAAACCCATGCAACATTGGTAAATTTTTAATCATAATTCCCAAGAAAAAAATAAAATTAAATGGATATATAAATACCAATTATATATGTAAAAAGAGTGATAAAATAAATTTATGGGTATTCTATACACCACACAAATGAAAAAGTTTATGTATAAATAATGCTCCCCATAAAAATAAAAGCGACATGGACATCTCTTACCTTAAGTTCCCATTTATTTTAATGATCTATAAAATATTGTATAATAAATTTAAATTTAGTTGAGTTAATTAATATATTAAATTTAATACTTATAAAATCATATAGATCCATTTATAACATTCCAAACCCCTATCAAAAATTCCATATTAAAATTGTTATTTCTGGGTGTTTAGTATTCAACTTATCATTAGTATTTTCCCAGTATTTATTTTCATTGTATATTTATATTATTTAGTCATGTTAAAAAAACATTTTTAATGATAAAAATATAAAATATATTAATTATTTATATATTTAAATTCATCTATAAAATTTAGTACTAAAAAATGATTTACACCATTCAGGGAGATGATATGTCGTATATATGCATGAATTATATTTTTTATATTTTTGAAGGATGAAATGAATGAGAGCTAAAAATTAATTTACATTTATATGATAATTATTGTATCATATTTTTCATATATATTCATAAAATTAATCACCATTACACTAAAAATAAATTATTAATGAAAAATGAATCACATCTCTTCATAGAGGTGGTAGCCCCCACGTTGGCACAAATGAAAATATCATTTCGCAATGGATTGGATAATATGTAGTTAGATGAGATATTATAATTAAAGAAGTATAATTAAATAATAAATATCATATATAAACATTAAAAATGTTATAATACCCCTCCATAAATAATAATTATGAAATATTAACTGTGTCATTGTAGGTGTACAATAAGCCAATTGTATGCATGAGCTATACTGTCACATCACATTTGATAGGAAAGAGGGTCTATACTAATTTATTAATAACCAAAATAAAATATCATAATATTTAGGATAATTTAATAATTTTATTTTTATAGATATCAGATATTTTAATAAGTTAAGAGAAAGTATAAAATAAGGTGTTTGGTTACAAAGATTACATCTTTTTTGAAACTAATCCTATTGATCTTTTCTATAGGGATAGCGGGTTAGTATTTCAGGAATAAAAAAATCACAGAGTGTGTATAAAAAAGATTATAAGATAATTTTTTTATATTTTAATATATATAACTCTCAACGAGATTAAATAAGCGAGGGAGCATGTACCTTTTTATTATTGAGGGGAGGTACACTTTAGTAATTTCATAAAGTGTTAATTTATAATAATTTTGTTCTCTACCTAAATTCCTCAAAATGGTTTATTATTTGAAGATAATGTATGATAGTGTTGTTATAATATAAAAATGTATAATTTAGACAAGTTTTGGTATCATTTTAGTCTGTTTAATTTTGATTAACCCTTTCTAAAGAAATTTTATTTTTACTAAGATAATTTTTTTAAAATATTAATGCATTGTAAAATTTTATTATAATTTGAAAATTGGACAATAAATGGTAATTTAATGAAATATTAGACCATATATTATAAAAATTATATAATTTAAATATTTTTTTTGACCTTTTAATATTTTGATGAAATATAATTTTTTATATATCATTATTTCTTACTTTGACACAATTCATTTAATTTGACTCAAAAGACATCAAAGAATGATATAATTTATATAAAATATTTACAAACAATAATAGTATGACATATTTAACAATAAGAACAATTTAACACTATAATGTACTCCAATAATATTATTTTTAATATTTTAAAATTCATTTAATTTATTTTTCATTAATAGTTTAAATATTTTTTTACTATGTTAGAATTCATGGTAATTTTAAAATAACTAAAAATTATAAATAAACTAAAATAATGAATATAATATCCTTATTTACAAAATGAATATTAATATTCATTCATAACTAGTTTCTTTTACTTTGGTAAAACATAATGGATATATAAAACTAAGAGTGAAATTATGTAACTTTCATTGATTTTAATCATATACAAATCATTTTCATTGAAAATTTTCCTCGAGTATAATTAATTTTGAGAATGATGTGATAATAGTTTAAATATATTATTATAATGAGAATTAAGATGAAAATATATCGTTTCTGCATTGTTTTAACATAGATTAATATGATTTACCCTTTACCGATTTGATAAATTTTACCATTGTTACAATTATTATGGTCTAAAACTAAAAGACAACTTATTTTCAAATTTGAACATACTAATTATAAATATTTATTAAATTTGATCTAATTTGATAACTATAAATGAGGTAAAATAATTTTAATGTATGTGTGTAAAATAAAAGTAGACATGTTTTTAGAAAAAAATTATTTTTAAGTGTCAAAATGGATTTAATTTTATCTCATCTTCAGAAAATAAAATTTGAAAATTAAAAATAATTGACCAATAATTAAAATGTAAATTTTATTTATCATATTTCATCATTAGTGATAAATTATATATATTATTATATATACATTGCACACTTAAAAAATTAATAATGAACATAAATTTTATTTCAAAATTATTTTTGATTTTAATTATAATAATTTGATAATTAATTTGTTCACTTGGTTAATGTATAGAAAAAATTATTTTGTTAATTAATTTATTAAAATCATTAAAACTCATCCAATAAAGTTTTTATAGAGGTAACCGGATATATTAATAATGTTATGTGTTTTGTATAAACTTGTTGTTGTTCATAACAGAATTTATCAATGAAATTAATTTATTAATGAAGAAATATATCATAAAAATATCATTGTGATAAATTATACATATATTAAAATTATTTTTCCCTCTAAATTATTTATCTGGTATAAAAATATAAGGATTCATCATTCGTAACACATCTTTAACTTCCCACATAGCTTCCTCATATTTGCGTGTCTTCCAAAAAATATTGACTATGTCAGTGGTATTGTTTCATAACACTTTATCTCCATATTCCCGAACCACGACAAGCTATTCTCCATAATAAAAATATTTCTCTAATGGTATGACTTCTGAGTACATTACGTGAAAGGATCGGGCATGCACATCCTCAGGATAGATACAAGGAACCCATCTTAAACATAAGATTGATTTGGTGGAAGATCCAATAGATATGATACCATAAAAATATGATCAAGATTAAAATAAAGAACAATCTCTATATGGATTATGTCATCCTTATTTCCAAATAATACCACCCTCTCCCTGGTATATATTCATTTGAATCACTTCTCGCTAACATCAAACCATATATCATTATGATAATTTTTATCATAATATTTTTATAGACTATGATATTCTCATATATTCAATTAAATTGATCTTGAATTTTTTAATCATTTCATAATTTATATCATGTCCTTGTATAATTATTTCTGTAACTTTGTTCCTTCATATTGGCGTTATTAAATTCCAACCATAATGGGTTTTCTGATGACTTCATTGAATTTTTAGGGAAATCTATTTTTTTCAAAAAAAATAGGAAATAAAAGGTATTGATCCCAATTAACCTTAAAACTAGTAGAGAAATATGTCAAAGTTTCTTATAAGTTTTTAATTGTCATCATATAACAACCATAATTCTGAGGAAGAAAAGAAGCATTGAATTTATCTCTCTTTCCAAATGTCATTTAATGATTATCTAAGGCATTAATATAAACTGCCAACTTTGATAAGATACAATTGATAGTAGTTCACCACACAATACAACAACTTCATCAATTTTTAACTAAGTAATTATATCATGGAATAAATATTCATGAATATAAATTATGTGTGCTTACTATGAAATTCGACCAACTACATTCCAAATAGAATTATGTACATTATATGTTGAAGGGGTTCTTTTGAAAAAACCCCATATGCAGTTTTTTCACATCTTGTATGGTTTGGTAAATGGTCGTGACATCCTAGAATACTTATTTATATCAACCTTAACATATTTTTATACCATGAAATAAGAAAAAACACTTCAATATCTTTCTCTATTTCATTTGAGAAGAAATACTCTTTCAAATAAATATACATTTTTATAATTCATGGATGAAAATAGAATGAATGACTATGATCTTCAACCATATTCTCCTTCTATAGATTTCATACTGAATGTACACATACATGGTTCTTGAAACTTATTATTTTATCACAATCATTGATTAAAATTGGATCGTTTCTCGCATTATTTTTCATATCTTTATATTATTTATATTCCCATTAAATCATTACATTGATATATGAACTATCACTCATTTAATATTGATAATATTTCTACACTTTCTTCAATATTTCATGATCTATACATTCAAATTCCAAAAAATTGGATGTATTTTAATCCTTATCATAGAAATTCTAGCATGATCCTTTTGACCCATACATTTTCCGCCTTCTTAATTTTCCAAAGTTGGTAATGTGTTGAGATTTCAAAATCCCTTATCATCACTAATCATATACTTTGTAAGATGTTTAGATCATTTAGAGTTAAAATATAATTTATTTTTTTAATAGTATTTATGTTGTTCCATTCTCTATAGATATAATTCTCAATATCATTAATGAAAAAAAATTACCAAAGCTAACTCCAAATCATGAGTCAGGTATTTTTTTTGAGGATCCCTCCATTTTATAGGGGCATAAGTTAAAACCATAATGTTATGCATGAGGATGAATCCCAATCCATTATTTGATGAACCAATATTTGTTACAGATACTTATCTTATACATGTTAGAGAATGAATATGTTCCAGGACTAGCCTTTTCATCAGTTACATAAATCATTATTAGCATTCATACATCCATAAGAACTTGGTTCTATTCTATATTAACATAGTTTTTGGATTATTTAGCTATGAAAAATAATCTACAAATCATTTATAATATCAATACAAAATAATAATACTATATATCTCAATCATAATAGTTTTTCGTTGAAAAAGATCAATAACTTATTTTGTTGAAGTATCTACTAATATACCCTAACATGAGATTATATATCCAAATAATGAAACATTTCAAATAAATATTCATACTTGGATAATTATCAATATGAATTATTATTCCATATGGTCTTCATCACAATTCTTAAATTATCTTCATAATCTTCCTTCATCCTTGAATAAATTAGACTATTTTCTATAAACACTACAATAAACAGATCAAGGTAATATTTAATGACTTTATTCATTTAATCAATGAATATATCGTGTGAATTATTAATAATAAATGTAATCACTATAAATTCATAGTTCCGATAACATGGAAATAATAATATTTTGACTTTATCCTCCTTATTTACATGTTAATTAATTATATACCAAATGAAGGTTAATCATGGAAATGTATTGAGATCTTTGTAGTTGATCAAATAAGACATCAATATGGGGTAGATGAAATTTGTATGTTATGGTGATCTCATAATTTTTTTATAGTCAATTTATATTCACATGGATCCAAAATTATCCATGAAAACAAAATAGTTGAACCTTATGGTTACAAACTTTTCCAAAAGAATCACTATTCAAGATTATCCTTGACTCCCTCTATCAATATGTGAAACTAATTTGATATCAATCAATATGGATTCTTAATAATAGTTGTAGCATTAAGTATGAGTTCTATTGAATACCCAGCTTCACTATTTGGAGGAATACTATGAAAAAATTCTTGAAATACATAAATAAACTACCATACAATATGCATATATTGGATTTTTAGATTCTCTCCCACCATCTATGTTAAATGCCCTATTTTAATAAGAATGACGACTGGCATGATTGTTGGAATTTCTCTTGGTAGTTCATTATATTAATTACACAATTTAGTGATCATATGTTTTATTATAATATTATACATCACATCATTACCACAATAATTAATATGTTTACTATGTAAATAAAGTCATTATATGCCCCAAAAAACATTGAATTCAACTAGAGGAAGAATGAAAAGATTAAAAGGAAACACATTACCACAATCTTAAATCATAGAATAATCATATAATTGGAATGTGATCATCATTACATTCAATGATTTTACATCTTACTCAGCATCAAATTTTTTATTTGGTATGTGATCCTATTAAAAATTACTTAGATAAAAAGTGTGAGTATATATAATAAAAATACGAAATTAGATATTCTGCAATAGAATATAAGTGTACCTTTAACCACATAATTATTTTAACTCTCCTTATAAATAATTATCTCATGATATTTCATTATTTATCTATGTTAATGAATGTTTTCACATTGTTCATCATCATTAACCTTCAAAATTTGGTACTGGTTCAAAAAATTCCAATACAACTTGCTTTTAAATCACTTAAGTGTGAGTGGTGAATTATATTATTTCCCTATATTTTGATCATTAGCTAGCTTATTATAATCACATTGGTATTCAAATTCCTTATGACAATCTTTTACACACATGAATCATTTACTTGTTACCTTAATATAATTTCTTACATGTTTCGTTTAACAAATTGAGTATAAAATAATTCACATCTTCTTCTCTCTATGTTTATACAATGTCATTTAAATTGCACTTATATTTACTCATAAAAATCATGATATTCAGGTGTAACTAAAATCTTCATATCTACCATGATATCAAATAGAAGTTATTCATAGCTACAAATGTTCATTATAGATAAGTTTTCTTTGAGGTCTTGTTTTTATAGCACTGATAAATCAACCATCATTAGTTTTATGTTGGAAGACAATACATGAAGTTTATATCACATGCATTGTGAAATATTACTCATATATATGAATATATTCATCATACTTTAGCATTATCTCAAGGAAATTTTTATCCATTTTCCTGTGAGGAATACAAGAAATGTACTTCTTGAAAATTAATATTTCAATTGCATCCCAAGAAATATTTTTAATTAATTACAATTCCCTCATGTTATTTTTAATTTTACACCAACCATTTTGTTAACCATCCAAATGATAAAAAACCATAATCACATTATCATTATCAGATCAGTAAATAATAAAAAACTTTTATTTAGTGGTACTTATCCATTTCTCAGTGTGTACTGCATCAGTGGACCCATTAAAATAACATGGGTGTTTCCCCATGAGGTACTTAATATAATTTAGTTTCCAAAAATTATTTATTGAATATTAGAATAATTCATAACTTGATAAAGTAGTGTGAGCATTGAAATAATAATTTGCATTCTAGCTCATAGAACACTCAGTTGCTCGGGTGGAAAAAATTTCATTGTCTATTGCATTATGAGTTATCCTGATTCCTTTGGCTTCCATCCATTAATTAAAAAACCATTGTATGGGATACAATAATCATGAAAATAAAATCATCATAAAAAATAATTTATATTAATTATATATTAGTAAAAAATAGTCTAGGTGACCATAGGTTTAACCCCGGTCATTTAGGGTCATTCCAAAAATCTTTTATTTTATCATATACTATAAATTATTTCTAGGATTATTAATAAAGATTTCACTTAATTATTTAAAATGGTAAACTAAACATTAATCTGATACCAATTACACTTACCATTAATATTTTTACATATATACTATGTATCAATAGTATAATCTTCATTAAATTATAATCATAGCAAAAAAACCTTTTCATCAAATATATTTTCAGATTTTAAAATATAAACAATTGGTTCATAAAATATCATCATCATCTACCACTTATTTCATTACAAATATCACCCTTCATATAAATATAACCTCAATACATTTATTCATAACCTTAGTAATGAAATAATAAGAAAATTATGAGCATATATACCCATTAAGAGTAAACATGGAAGATATCAATGATCAAATATGGATAAAATTAGCATAACGGTATAAAAACATGATAATAATGTTTTATAACCATACCTTGCATATCCAATATCTTAATCATAAGTCACAGTATTAATATTTTCATTTAAAAGAAAATAAATCATAAGGGAATCAATGTAAATGATCTATGAGAACATTACATTAAAAAAACACATGGAATTTTGTCATAAAAATAAGAATGTAAAAAAATCATAGAACTCAAAGATATTTTCCAAGACAATAATAGTGAAATGTTTTCACTATCCAATCTATCATAGTAGTCCTAGTTCACTCCCTAGAAAATCATAGTGGATAATGTATGTCACTGAACTAGGTTTACTCCTCATTCCAATAATATTTTTCTCATGAAATATCAATCTTTATACAATCCGTTGGAGGGAGATACAGTTACTACCTATTACATAATTATTAACAATACAATGTGTTCCATAAGATCATAAACCTTTCATTGTATCATAAAACATGAAAATATATAGGTTTCATAAATATTTCATCAACGAATAACCCGTGGAAGAGAAATATGATTCCTAATCATATTTTCATCCTAATATTAAACCATACAGGGAAATAATAAGGATCGTATCCTTGGATATTATCCATAGTAAAACATATGTGGTAATAATGGGTTTTTTGTTTGATTAATAGAAATTACATTAAATGTTCATTAAAAAATGAGGAAAATGTCATTTCCAAAGTAAAATAAATTATTTTAAAAGAATGTGAAATTATAAAGGAAATAATTTTATATGAAAAAAGCTATGTAAATATTTAAATTTAGAAAAAAAAAATTGTCATAATGGAAATAAAATATATTTAGGTAGTATAAGTTACATAACATTTCTTCAATACTTTTGATAGAAAAGTCACATATTACCTTGTTTAGAAAATTGAAAAATGTTCCTTCATTCCCTTCATAATGGATCAAAATGGATAAAAAGGAATTTAAATTATAAAAAAGGAATATTATATAACCCAATTGAGTGATTTTTTATAAATCATGGAAATTTAATAGAGAACATTTTTGACTAAAGATAGATAAATGAAGATAGTGTTCTTTAAAAATATATTTTTAATCACTTGAGTACATAAGGTGAGTGGAATGAAAGTAAACATATATTGTTAAGAAATATCCATATTATGATAATATTATTTATATTATTTATAGATTGATCACAATATTTTGTCATTATAATGTTCATAATAAATAATTCTTATAAACAATGTGATAGTATCATAAAATAGATTACTACTTTAATAACTCTTTAATCATATGTCCCATAAAATAAATATCCTTGAATGAAAATGTAAATACCATTAATTTTCATAATAACCATCATGATATAATTTCATGGGAATAATATACACCACCAAAAGAAACATGTTGTGTATAAAAAATCTGTCCCACTTAACTAAAAGTCAGATGTTAAACACTTACCTTGAGTTTTCCATGATAAGAAAGCACACTAACTACCTATATAATAAATGTAAATTTTTTATATTCTTTAACATATCTATTTATATAATTATAATTTCATATATTGTTCTATTATAACATTTCATCACCCTAATTTATCAAAATCATTTACTAAAATCATCATTTTCGGGTGTTAATTATTTCATTTATCATGAGTATTTCGGCTCAATAGATTTTGTCCATGTATATTTATCAAGTATAAATAATTTATAGAAATTAATAATGATATAAAAATAATATATATACATTATATATATATTTATATTCAACTATAAAATTTGGACATTGAAAAAAGAAGGACATTGTTCATGGAGATGATTGGTCATATGTACTCATGATTGCATTTTTCATTTTTCCAAAGTTTGAATGCATGAAAGGTATGTATTAGTGAAAATTTCTAGGATAATTATTATATCATATATATATTATATATTAATGTAATTATAAACCATTTATATAAATTTAAAATAAAAATGAATAACAAATCACATCATTTAGTAGAGGGGACATTCTACACAAACACACAAATGATGTTGTCTTTTACCAATGGATTAGAAGGTGCATATATAGATGTTATATTATAATAAATGAAGTAAATTTTTATCATAAATATCATACATAAAAATTAAACCCATCATAATTTCCATCCATAAATAATGATGATCAAAATTGGATTGTATCGGTATGTGGCAATGGTAAGTCGTACATACACTAGAGCAATACATTCACTTCTCATTTTATGGGAAAATAGGTTTCTTAGGATGTTTTAATTTACATAATAACATTTAAAAATAAATTGGATAATTAATTTATTATTTTATAATTTATTCTATGTATGTAGAGGTGTTAAATTAGAGTAGAAAAGAAAGTGATCAGTTAATGTAGTTTCATAATCATTGAAACAACTACATTCACATTCCTCTAAGGGGCTCTTGAAATGGTATTTTGGGATTACCAAAACCTCAATAATGATGATAGATAATTTTTTAAGATTAAATTTTTAAGTTTATTAGATATAGGAAGATAAAATTGAAATAAGGAATTGAGGGATGAGGTTCCCTTTTATAATTAGTCGAGGAAATTTTGGAATTTCAAAAAAGATTAATTAATAATAAATAAATTTGGAAGAATATTTCATTCAAATGGAAAATGATTCAAATATAAGGTCATATAGGGTTGTAATACCATCATCTAATTAAATTTATAACTATTTTGGTGTCGTTTAAACCTTATCATTTTGATGCAACCTTGTTTAAACAACATTAATGTACACTACGTTAACCGATTTTTCAATAGTAAAGGATTTTAATTTTTTCTTATATAAAGAAAATTTACTAATAAAATTCAAGGTTACGAAATTTTAGAATATATAATATCCAAAACGTATTATTTCATATTATTTTATAACATTTATGAAATTTAATAAAATATTATTTTGATAATTTATCATTATTAGCACTTTTGATAATATTCGTTTTATTAGACTTCAATGACATTAACACTAAGATATAATTTTAATATAAATATTTATCAAAATGATAATATTTCATATTTACCTATAAAATTCATTTAATAATAAAACATACTCAATTATATTACTTTTTATATTTTAAAATAATTGTATTTATTATTTTATTAATTAATTAAATATTGTTTTACCATAGTGTAAGCTTGTAAGGTAATTTTATAATAAGGAAAATTTATAAACAAATTACCACCATGAATATAATTTTATAATGAAAAAATAAAAATTGATATTCATTGATAACTAGTTTTTCCCCCACTATCACATAAAGGATGTTAAAAACTAATAGAGTGGCAAATTGTAACATTATTGGTTTCAAATATTAATTTATTTTATTCGTGAAAAATAGTCCATGAAAATAAAAAAAAATTAGAATGTAAGGTGATAAGGGTAAAATTAATTCATCATATAAGAATTATGATGATAAATTAGTACCTTACCACTTTTTTCTAAACATGATTAACATGGTTTACCCTTTACTAAGGTGCTAAATTTTACCAATGTTAATATTCATATAGACAAAAAAATAACAGATGTCTGTTTAAAAATATAAAATATCATGATATTAACTATTTATTTTATTTGTTTAATTAAATTAAAATAAAAAGGAATACTTTAATTTTAAATTATGTGTCAAAAATGTGATAAGAAATTATTTTTAGAAAACAAATTTATGTTAATCCGTAAACTAGAATTATTCTTATCTTATACTTACAAAAATATTTTGTTAATTTTTTTTTAAAAATTGATCAATTAAATCATATAACAATTTCCATAGAACAATTTCCCAACATTAAATTATTTAACTTATTATTAAAAATACATTACATGCATAAGAATAATTTTCTAGAAAAAACAACAATTTAATTTTAATTTTATTAATTATATTCATATGATAAAAAAAGAATTAAATTTATATAAATATAGACTATATATTTTTAGTAATTTAGACACTACAATTAAAAACCACTATTCATATTGTTATGTTATAATGAGCACATTTGATTTTAATAATGTCACACCGTCTTTGTAAACTCATTATTGTGTGTGATAATTGATATCGATAAAAAATAATTATTTTTTGACAAATATTAAATATTATTATTGATAAAAATGATTACTCAAGTATCCTGTATAGGTTAGTGAAAACTGATGGGTTTATTAGGAATCATGACAAATAATACCATATGACGGGATTATTTAAAATACCTCATTGATTTTGAGAAATTCAGTTGAATTTTAATATAAGATATATCTATTATAGATATCATTATTTATCAATATTATTTAATACTGAATTTATTTTTTAAAATTATTTAAAATAATGAAGTGTTAAAAATCAATATAATAATTAATATGTATGGAATTCTTTAATCATTTCATGAAGTAATGATTTTTAATATAAATAATTTGAATACAACATGCTTGGATGAATATATGTAAATGATCTATTACATTCTCTTATTTTGATTCTATGATAAGAAATTCTTTTGTTAACTTATTTATATTTTGAAAAACATACGATGAATAATTTTTTATTCTTCATTTATGATTGCTCAAATCCTATAATTTTGTTAAATGGGATATAAGTATTAAATGGTTTTATCTTGGATAAAGATTTTATCTAGTTGTTTGGGAAGGTGTTCCTATGACCGATATTTTTTTTAAAAAAAATCATCTTTTCAAGGAATAATTTTCCATACACATTGAATAAAATATATGATATGGAATAATAGTTTAATTGTTAAATATTATTAATAAAATAAGTAAGTGTTATTTTATAAAAAATCATATTGTGATAAAATTTTATAAATAGAATATAGTGTTTAAGATGATAGTGTGCATATATTCAGACTTGAGAATATTAATGTTTGTAAACAGAGGATTTAACAAGTTTAATATTAAATTGATTATTTAATTAATATCTAAAAGTATATTTGAATATGTGATGGTAATGAAAAATTTTTATAGTTTCATTTAGTTACCTTAATAAAGTGAGTATCAGCATTTCTTAATCGAATATTCCAGACAAAAGAAATTTTATTAAAGATAATAACCTATAACATTCATAGGGTATGATGGTGAATAGAAATGTAAATATATACATTCAGTTACTATAAAAAGGTATATATTAAATTATCAAAAAATATTAATATTAATTAGTAATGGGATAATATAAATGGAAATTATTTTTGAAAGATTTAATGTAAAAATTATTTAATTGAAAAAAATGTTCTAAGGATAATGGTGATGTGCATTGAAATATTTCTCAATTGATAAAAAGAATTTGAAATAATAGAATTTCATGTTGAAGAATTAAGGACCATGAATATGTCCATATATTTTAATATTAAGAATATGATTCCTATGTATCACCATTATTCATGCTAGGTCACTTCATAGATGTTACTCACCTTGATTTTAGTGGGATTACTTTTTTAGTAGGTATTATAAATTAGTGAAAATTATTACATATTGATGTAAATAGTAATCAAAACCCATTTCCAAATAAATAGAATGAGATTCATGTAAAATATATGGATATATTGATTGTAATGGTTTTAAATATTTCAATTCATTATAATAAATGAAATTTATATTTATAAATCATATATGTTTGTAGTAATTTATATTAAATTAATTCCTAAATGATAATATCCCCCTGTAATTAAAAACATTGAATTAGCCCTAATAAACTATAATCATTGTGAATTATGAGTTGTGACGGTATTTTCTGGTTTGATTGAATAAAATATCTTACTCATTATAAAGAGTATTATTGAGATATAAATAAAACATACGTGAGGTAGTGAGTGGATTATTATTATTTGTAATAAAAATTTAAAGTATATCTCATGGAATGTCATGCGGCTATCGATATACATAGTTTTGTATAATTGTAATCAATTTTTCTTAGTTGAGGTTAAACTAATACTTATCTTTTGAACCATCATACATTGACACCCTACTTGTGAAATTCAAAATGTGTAATTAATTAATAAATTAATGGTTTGGTATATTACTGATCATATAGTTTGTTGGTGTTAAATTATGATTGGATTTGTTTACTTTTATGATGATTTAAAGCATCTGGTGCTTTATTGAAGAAGACAATGAAATTGAAGGGAAACGACTAGTAAAAAAATATATGAAGTATATGGCTACATGGATTTGAAATATGTGATGTACTCATCCATTTAACGATTAAAAATGTCATGTATTCATCAACATATTATTTTTTATTAGAGAATCGAAAAAATATTATATGGAATATACTAGATTCATGTTTTCCATGTCTGGTGATAGCTAAATGTCATGGAAAAAATATAGTATATTAGTTTATATTTTATTATATAATAAATCATGCAGTGGAAATGTTCATATAATGGTATTAGTATATTTGAGATTGATCCAATATAGAGACTGGTGTTTTTCAAACATTACTTTTACATCATTTTTATGAAAAAATTATAATATTAGAAAAATACTTGTTCCAAAGGATTATTGTGTTAGTAAAATTTGGATCATACCACAACTATACATAATAAAACCTAAAAATTATTTGATATATATTTATTTATATTTATAAAAATCTCCTAATCTTCTTGGTACATTTTGTGACATTAGGATGTTCATCAAATAAATGGTTAAGCTAAAGGCCCATTTAAGGAAGGAATAGTGGACATGAATCTAAAGAAAATTGGTGAGTATGATCATCATAATCATCATATAATCAGCATATGAACATTAAAAAAATAATCATGTCAAGTTTGTATAAATTCATTTAATGTGTAATTTTCATGAAAATGGAGCATCATATCATAGTGGTCAAATACCACACATAGTTGTTAAAAAATCTAGCATCATATCTACAAATAACACATTTTCAAAAATCATAAAATCATCATCGTGATCAAATATATCATAATTTACATCCATAATGCACATAATATCAATATATATATCATGTTACCCAATTCATTTGAGTGTTATATAATTTTAGTCCAACCTGTCACATCATAAATGATCGTAATCAAGCATGCCACCAAGAATGTATTATAATCATAATCCTGAAAAAAACCAATAGAAAGGAAAGGGATACATAATTAATACCAAAATATCACATTCATGGATAAAAATTTGGTATCCCTAATAATTAATGGATAACATATTGGGATAAAAATTGAACATTCTTGAGGAATGACGAAACAACTCAGGATGATTCATGGATTTGTTTTGGAAAGAATAGTTTTTCTGAAAAATCATTGCATTTGGATTAAAAATAATTTTTTAATGGAAGAAAAAATATATATAATTGAAAATAAAGGAAAATAATATTAAAATAATTTTTATGTAATATTATAGGAAAATACATAGTTAAAAAAATTATAAACATGGATAACCAAAAGAAGAATGTGTTGGAATTGTGAATCCCCTTAACATAAATCCCACATTATTTCATCGATTTCCTGCCTCTTGAAAAATAAACATAGGTTTATTAAAACATGGATCCAAAATTTAAATATTTTAATTTTTAAAACTATTAATAAATTAAAATAATTTTATTAAATTTCTTAATTCTAATAATTAAAGTTAAATCATTTGAATATATTATATTCTTTAAAAAAAATTCATTTATTTCAATATTCTGTTCAAAATATAATTTTTATATTATTATAATAAATAAATAAAATAATGAAATATATTTATTTATAATTTTATATATATTAAATAAATTAGTATATCCATTCATAATGATGGTGATATATATTATGTTGCACATGTCCTCATTGGTAGTTAATCGATTGTTAATCAGAATATTGTCTAAAAGAGGAGAAAGAGATGAAGAAAAAAAATTATTCAGAAATATGAATATTATAATATCTTCACATAATTAATGTAATTCTGGAAAACTATGTAATTATTCTTATATTATTTTTTATTGAATGGTATAGTTAAATTGATGGAGATAAGAGGGAAATACCAAAACTAGTTGATGAAAATATACCCTCTTCTTAGTGTAGCTTCCCTTGTACCACAATAGACTCATTTGATGATTGGAGTTGGATAACTCTAGAATTTTTTAATGTATTATTAATGTCATAAGAGATATTATTTTGGAATTTATTTTTCTTTGAAAATTATTAGATTTGTGGTTTGACAATGGGAGGGATAAATGTGTTTTATACATGGGGAGTGGGGTATTTTTCATATAATGTTTTGAACAACATATTATATCCTAGGTAAAGCATGTAATATTGGTATTAATGAAATTATAGATCATATATAAATAAAATATTATTAATTTTAGGGATTTGAAATTATAATAATTTGAACTAAATATTTTATGAAAAATGATAGGGGAAAATTTGAAATATTATTTTTTAACAAAACTTTTGACAATAGAAATTAGAATGTAAATTTTATGTGGGAAATAATGTAAATTGTATTTTAATGTATCATTTATAAAATTAAATATTATTTTATTGATCCCTGGTTTCTATAAACAATTTTTACTTTATCATATCATAGATAATATATTTCAAGATGCACCAGTTATAAAAAAACTGCATTTTTTCTATTCAGATTAAAATTTATGAATTCTAGAAAAATTTTAAAAAATAGAAATAGAATAATTTCCAAATTATTTTTTTAAAATTAAAATTAAAATTTTCAAAATAATTTCCTAAATTATGATATTTAAATTATAATATAAAAATAACTAATTTTTAAGAATGACTTGAAATTATAGTTTATTAAAAACATGCTTTTGTTTTCTTTGAGTTTTTAAAATTTATTTTTATTTTACGGTATTATAATATATAAATTTACATAAATTAATCACGATAAATATTATTTAAATTAAATTTTATTATTTTTATTTCAAATAATTATTCCAACATTCTAGTTACTCTTCCTGAAAGCCATAATAATATTCCAAATAGTCAGGTTACTATTGTAATGGTTGCATTATTATTCCAATAGTCATATTACATACAATAAATAGTACTTCATTCAGCCACTAACAACTCAAATAAATTTCTCTAAAGTATCTACATTTTAATTTTTTAAATGATCATTTGTTTACTTATATATGGTCCCTCTTTATAGTTTTTTTCATTGGAGGGTTCATTTTATCCAATTAGGGTTATCCAAATTTTCCTCTTACAATTTTACTATTTTTAAAAATTCCCCCCTTGTAATATTTTTCTTTTTTATAGGTTTATTCATTGACTAATTTAATGATTTTCATAATTGAATTAAATATTGTTCTATTTCTATATTTTACCTTTTTGTATAATATGTAATATAATATAACATATATATATTTAAGAGAAAATTATAATTTAAATGGTATAGGTCATTAAATTATTCTCAGATTTAGAAATTTCAACCACAGAATTTCTAATCATATTCCTAGTTGAGAAATGATGGGTGTAATATTATTTCATTGTTTCTAATGGTTCTCATGATTCCTTTTAATATGTATGGTTCATCCACAAGACTTTGAAACAGAGTGTTGTGTTTTTACTTATAACATTATTATTATGGTCTTATATCCTCATGGTATTCTCCGCATATGTTATGTCATTCTCCTTTTATACATCATCCAGATTCATTACATGTGAGGGGTCATGTGTGTACTTCATCAAGAGAGATATATAGAATAAATCATGAACATGAGCCATATTTGAAGGATGTGCATACCAATAATCCATTGATCATATACGATCAAGGATCTCAATGGTTCAAATTTACCTAGAGCTAATATTCCATTTGTTTCTGAATCACATGACTCTCTTTTATGGTGATATCCAACAAAATTTTTGATTCCCACAACAAACTCCAATTCCCTTCAATATTTCTCTACACAACACATATATGAAATCTGATAAGCTTTTATATATTGTGGAATGATGTAATAATTTTATGTCATCTCATTCCCAAGATTAGGTCCTAGTATATTTTTACCTAACATTTTCCCAAAAAGATGGATTTCTAATAATTTTCCCATAAAGGTATTTATATTGATATGTTTATATACTTGAGTGGATGTTTTTATTGAATGAGATCTCAAATAATAAGAAAAATTGATCAAATCCTCTTTTAAATTACATTGAATATTCTCTCAACATACCCTCATGTGTATAAATAGTATATTAATATTGGCCATTATTTTCAGGGTCATAGGTAATACTGAAATTCAATTTAATATTCATATCAGAATGATGACTTCTCAAAAATTTAGAATGGATCTTTGGATCAGGATTACCAATGAACAAATGTGGTTTCACATGTCCAAAAACAAACTATTTTATATATACCATGGAATTTCATTAAAGTGAAAAATATTCACAAATAGAGATGAAGTGGGAATTCTTATTTATTCTATCCATCCCAACCCATATAGAATTGTTTCTTTTAAGTGTTTTTTGCAGACCACTGAAAAATTCCACAGTTATGCTCTCTCATTTCATCTTTATTGTATGTAATGTTTTCATAAAACCATTATCATAGGTAACTATAATTTAAATATATTACTTACTATGAAGATTTTGGTGAGATAATTGATCACTTATTGTTTTCAGACCAGTTGTTATCTCAGAGATCCTGAAACAAATTGGTGCTTCCACGATGGATGGAAAATTTTCTGTTTTACACATTATCCAAAATATAATTATTTATCTCATATTGTAAAGGAATAAAGCCTATTTCCCTCCCAAATCACTCCATCATCCTTTTTATGGAATTCATGAAGCTTCTGTTTTTTTATAGATATCAAACTTTTTTAAATATCCTGATCAAACCATTGGGATGACTTGATCTTATATTAGACTGATTGTTGGATAGTCAATTAGGAAGGTCTAATGTATTATTTTTCATTATGATTTCAATATCCATAATTTCTACATACATAGATATTGGGTATCTTGAAATATATGTCATTGTATAGTATCTAGTTATTTTATACTAAGGTCATATGTTACCTTGTATTCCATTCCTGGATGGTAGTGAATAGAGAAATTTTATTTTTTATTAGATATAGCCATATTATTTGAAGATTGTTGAGCTATTTTAGTGTGAATATATTGTTTAGACACTTTTTATCATTATATATTTCACCTTCATACCATAGATGTAGTTTAATAAAATATTTAGGGTTATGTGGCTGGTGTGAGTTTGAGTGTAGTGATTAGCCTCTTCTTGAGCACCATAAAGATTTTCCGACATTCATTTTTCTGATATAATTAAGACATTTCTATGTAAACATTCTTTACATGATATAAAATAATAGTAAAAGTACCTCTCAATGTCACTATAGACCTATTATGCCATGAAAATTATTGATTCCCCTTAAACTAGTGGTTCTATTACATTATTTAATTTATATTTTATCCGAAGGGTCCATAGAAAATACATAAAGTATAATCAAATCCCCTGATAATGTGACTTAATTAATTATGTAAGTCACACTTACTGAACATATTATATATTTTATCCTTTATTAATGTCACTATAACAATCAATAGCTGCTCGTCGTGTTCCTCAATTCTTATGGAGTAAATGGGAATATCATTAATGAAAACTACCATAATTTTGTTTAGGTATTATTTAACAAATTTTTTTTATCGTATCCCGGATTAAATTTGTTTAATTACTATGTTTTAATGGAATCAACTTGTATTAATATTTTTCATAAATAGAATGGATGGATATCACCTTAACTTCACCCTTCTTCACTATCATGTGATGATATCCAAATTTAAGATACACCTTTAAAAGGTATTGAGTTCCTCATATTTGATCAAAAAAGTATTCAATACTTTGTAGGAGATACATTTCATTTATTATTTTATTATTGGGCTCCCAATAGCTTATATATATCCCCATCGATCAGTGGTTTTTTCTAAAGAGTAGTGGAACACCCCAAGGTGACACACTAGGGATTTTGACCCAATTTTTCAAATACAATGACTGGTACGTCCTTAACATCTCCATTTTGGATAGGGCCATACTATAGGGTCATTTGGATATAGGAGTGGCAGAAAGAATATGATCTATAGACAATTCTACATCATAATATGGTGGAAGTACAGGAAACAATACAAAAAATAAAACATTTTATTCACTAACAATGGTAATTTCCACGAGATTAACTTTTTCCTTTGACTCACCCATTTAGGAAAGGTATGATTATCTAAAAGGATTCATCACCCATAATGTTAATGGATTTAATAAAAGAGATTCATGATCATTAATTCATTTTTAAAAGATCATGAGATAGTCTGGAATATAGAAAAATAATTCCTTTTCCCGAAATTTGAGATATGTAATATATAAAGAGATTAAATCCATGCCTTGTATAGAATAAAATTACACCAGGGGAAGCATTACTATATTAATTTGATGAATCTTCCCACAAATGATAGCTGGAAAATATTGCAACAATAGGGTTGCAATTATCTCAAAACTACTTTTGTTTAGAAATATCTCTACATCAAGGTGTCAGGGATTTGACTAAAGTTTTTTCGAAATATATCATGATATAAAATAATTAAATGGTCCAGAATCAAATATAACATTCTCCATTATTGACTAAATAAAAATTATAACTTGTAAGAAATTATTTTCATGATCAACATTAATAGTAGTGTTCAAATTATATTCCCTATATCATTTGGATTTAGTGGATTCTAACTTAGATTTCCATTAAGTATTCTTGGTTTAGTGCATTATCATACATAGTGATCATTCTATCTATAGTTAGAACAGCGAACCCTCGGGGGTGCATTATGTGGTAGCATCATTTCCTCTATCATTGTGGTCATATTTTTCATGTCCCTTAGTCATTCATGATCTTCTTTCCTTCTATACCATGCATGAATCATTTACCCATCTCTTTTAGAAAATTCCAATGATGTTTCCTCCAATATTTTAGATATATGGGATGTTGGATCATCATTCCTCCTCTGTTATATGACCCACTAAATTGAAACTCAATTATTATATCCTTATCTCCATAACCATGGGACAATTATCCAAACACTATCTCTAATTCTAGATAACATATAATTAATTCTTCATAACTCCAAATATCTCAGAAATCTAGATCCTTTTAGTGGTGTGGTTTTAATCAAATAAATAATATATTTATTTTTCTATCATTGTTGATTAAAAATCATGAGGCATATCTTAGAAGTAGTATAAATGATTCCATGTATGTTGTGACAAATTAAAACATCTTTTAATTAAAATATATGAATTATCCCCCCATCAATTTTTGATGTTTTAATTACTAATGATTAAATTTTTAATGTCATTCTATCCCATTTAGTCCATTTCATAATTTGACATTATATACATTATAAATTAAACAATTAAACTTTCTCTCCATCTAATCATATATAACAAAACTGAAAAAATCCTAATTAGAAAATGGGATTACTAAAAACATCTTCCACATTTGGTTGACCAGTTATTCCATGAAAAGTGGGATGGAAGGTCCATTAATTTTTTGTGGTCATTTTAAGTTAAATGACTCAGTATATAGTTGTTACATTTTAGTTGATGGAACATGTCACACATGGTTCAGGTTATTTTACATAGCATGAGATTTATAGGTCTGGATAGTGGAAATGTTTTTAAATCTACATCCCATAGAATTTAGTTAGTCCTTTAGACACTTATTTTTTCCCACATGGTGTTTTGGGCAGGTATCCCTTGGTTCCCACCATTTTATAAAATAGTAATGTTTAGAAAAAAATATTTTTCAAGAAAAATGATTATTTAATTTATTTACTTTTTGTAAAATTAACTCCAATGGAATATCTTATGGGATCCGTATGTTTAACATTTTTCTAAAATGGTTCTTCTAGGAAATTTACCTATAAATTGACCTATACACGTCATTTTAACTAATGTTTTGTACTCTAAATTACCAAATTAACTACAACACACTCTTATTCAAACTATAGAGACCTGTCATTTTACTATATGAAAATTACATCATTTTTAAGATAAAAAACACAATAGTAATACAATCTAGGATCCAATGGTTTTGGGTCATGGGAAAATATGATCATACATTTACTATACATATTAAAACATAAAAATTATTTGCATTATCCAAATTTATATCTCTTAAGATATCAAATATATTTATTTATAGAATTATCATGAGTATATAAATCAAATAATGGTATGAAAAAATGCCCAATAAGGGGAGGAATAACAGACTTGATTCAATAGAACAAGGGTGGAAATAATCATCATAACCATATCATAAGAATAAAAACATCATAAATATGATGAGGGTAACATTTTATAATGTCATGAAACGTTTAATTTGAATATAAATGAAACATCAAATTATTGTGGTCAAATACCATACATAGTTGTGAACAATGCTAGTGTCATGTTCAGTCTTAACAATTGTGTATAAATCATTACATCAACATTTTTAAAAAATTAGGTTTATATTATTATATAATACACCAAATATATTTTTAATATATCATGTCACTGAATTAATTGGATAGATATATAATTTTGGACCCATATTCGCATTCTAAATTCTCATAAGCACACATGACCCATAGAATGTATATCAATAATAGTCACAAAATAACATGAGGAAAGAAAATGGTTTCATACAGATTCAATGAAACATAATTACATGTATAAACATTGTGGTTCAAAAAATGAGTCTGGGAAATCATATTTGGCATAAAAGTCATCATTCATTATTATATTTGAAACAACTCAAGACGTCTCATCAATCTATGTCATATATAAAATCCTTTTTGAAAAATCTCTTTCCTTGGAATAAAATCATTTTGGTAGTGAATAAAACATATATATCCATGAAAATAATTCATAAGAATAGTGAAAAAATATTTAACAAATATTCAGGTCATATGAATATAGAAAATTATTACCAATTTTTTTAACTAAAAGAAAAAGGATTTGGGTTCGAGAATCCATTGACATGAAATCCAAAATTATTTCAACACTTCACAACCTCTTGAATAAAAAACATTTGTTTATTAAAAAATTGATATTGAAGTGAATTATTTTCATTTTTCCCACTCTTTATCAATTTTTTTTCTTTCTTACGATCCATTTCTAAATGTATCATATTTTGATATCCTGTTTTTATAATATTTTTTCATTTTTCGTTAATTTCATTAATTTTTTAATTTAATTATTAAAATAGTATAATTAATAACATAATATTAAATAAATTTATTTATACATTTATATATTATAAAAAATTTGATATATCCAAATTTAATATTGGTTATATGAAATATGATTTAAATTTCTTTATTTGTGGTTAACCGACCATTATTAAAAACATTGTCCAAATGTGGAGAAAGAGATGTATTAATCAAAAATATTTCAAAAATATAATTTTTTTAGAAGGTTGAAATGAATAATAAAATTCTTAAATAATATATAATTAATATTAGATGATTTTTTTGTAATAAAAATAGATATAGAGGATGATAATTGGAAAACAGAAAGGATAGTTGATGAAAACATATTCACTTTTTAGTATTTATTCCCTTGAATGGTACAAGAATAACTTTATTATTGGAGTTGGATAACTCTAAAAATTTTCAATTTATTCTTAAAGTATTAGTCAATAGTGTTTGGTGATTTTATATAAAGTGTGGTAGGAGTGGTTCTTCAATGGGAGGGGGATAGTTATACATGAAGAGATTTGTATATTTAGAATTAAATATTGAATAAAATAATATATCCAGTGTAACCCATGTAATAGTTAAATTATTGAAATTATAGATCATATATAAATATAATGTAACAGTTCATTACATTAAACCTATTTAAAAATTAAATTAAATTTTTTATTAAAAAATTGTGGAAGAAATGAAATTTTAGTTAAAGGAATTCTTCAATCATTAGACATTGAAAAGTAATTTTTAGGTTTGGAAATCATATTTATATTATTTTAATGATTCATTAAGCAAATTAAATATTAGTGTGTATTGAATCATGTGTTATAAATTTTAAAGACATTAATATATCATGAATTATGTAATTCAAGATACACTAGTCACAAGAAAAACAATATTTTACTACTCACAAAAAAATTGATGTATTTTTAAAAATTACCAAAAAAACTCGTAAAAAATTTGTATATATTGATTTTAAAAATGATAGTAATAATATATAGAAAATTTAGAAGTAGTTTATTTTAATATTTAATAAAAAATTTATGATTTTTATGAAATACCATAAAATACTGTTTAATAATAAGGTGCATATTTTTTATGTGTTTTTAATCATTATATTTATTTTATAGAATTATAGTATTTTTATTTAAATTGTTTAATCATTTTAAATATTATATATACTATATTTTATTATTTTAAGGCCTCATTACTATTCCAATGGTAATGTGACTATTCACAGGAATCATGTTACTATTCCAAACAGTTAGGATAATATTCTAGTGGTAAAATAACATTTCCAATGGTCAAATTATCTACTATAATTGAAAATTAATTTCTTATTTTACTATTCACCTCAATGTCTCTCAAAGATAAATATTTCCATTTTCTGAAATTTCAAATAGTTTAAAAATATATTCTTTTTTTTGATAGTGATGTTTGTGGGAGGTAACATTTTATCCATGTAGGGTGATCCAATTTTTATCAATGTAGTTTTCAAATTTTAAATATTTTTCCCTTCTTATATTTTTTATTTTAATGGGTTTAGTTATTTCTTAATGTAATGATATTCATTACAAAAATTAATGGTTTAATTTTCTATATATGTTCTCTATTAGTATAATATATAATATAACA
This sequence comes from Viscum album, assembly GCA_963277665.1. Classification (NCBI taxonomy): domain Eukaryota; kingdom Viridiplantae; phylum Streptophyta; class Magnoliopsida; order Santalales; family Viscaceae; genus Viscum; species Viscum album. Next base: position 27,374,928 of record OY728137.1, on the reverse strand, counting down.
TAACACAAATTTATTAATTTATAAAATTATAATTTAAAATATGTCATCCATTAGCTCATAGCGGACCCCTTAGTAGATTTAGTAAAACAGATTCTTTGATAAAGGGTGTTCATTTCATAAATCTATAAATTATAGATTTCATAATTTTTTTTCTTCTCTACCAAAACATACAGGGTCCCATGTTAATATTCTGGATAATGATTATCTTTTTGAAATCGTTTTGTATCGTCTCGGATCCAGATTCCACTCAACTACCAATCCATATCCGGTTGTCCAGATGTCCTCAAGCGTATTTCCCAAAATTTAAAACGGTTCCAACTAGCAGCATGGGCCTAAGGATTTATATTGGAAAAACTTATACCTCATTTTCATTATGAAACCCATTAGAATAAATAAAAAAACAACAGTATAAGTAGTAATCATCATACACCTAAAATAAATATCGGAATACTCATAAGATAAATAACCAAGAATCATTCCATTAAAATGATGATGCATCATGTTATATTCTATGAAATGTCCGAAACAAGTACACTATAAGAATCCAAAATATATTTTCCAAAAAAACAAATTAAACTAAGAAGCATAACTTTCCTTGGCTCGGTCTCATGCTCTCCTACTCCTAAACGACATCTCCAGTACCTTTACAAGGGAACTTTCCCTTATCGACACCTGAAACAATATACTCTTTTTGGGCACAAAAGAATGACCAAAATTGGGTATGAGAAATACATCCCACTGGAAACCAACCATGATATATTCCTATCTATCAGTGAGTATATCAAATAATTAGTGTAATAAAGGAAAATAGTAATCTAAAAAGTACTCAAAAGTAATCAATCTTATAAGTCATGTTCTCCATTTTCATCCATTATGTCAAGTTCAACTTTTCAATAACAAAGAATTACATTAGTATCAATATACATCTTAAGCCCATCAATCCTTTGAATTGTAGATACTAAATAGAAATGTCTAAGGCTATCTAATCTAGTTATGTGAAACTTGAATCAAAGCATCTAATTTAGCATAAATAATGCATCATAAGTCATTCCATTTCAATATTCAGCTGAGAAAAATTCCCAATGGCATTGATAAACCCAAACCACAGGAATAACCAAATCCTCTCCCTCATGTCAAACTAATTTTTTCCCATTGGTATAAAAATCCTCCCTACAGTCATTATAAATCATCACCTATAGGCATAAAGAAATTAATCATAGTCAGGCATATTATATAATCATTTCAGTATAATAAACAGAACATGTAAATTACAAAATTACATGGTTAACATATAAAAACACATGTATGCATCATAAATATGACCAAACATGGGAATTAATCCATCACAATTATTAAATGATAATTGGCATGTCATGGAGAAAATTGGAAAACACAAATCCCAATCCCATTTATCAAATGAATAACAACATACGACAATTAAATTTCCATTATAAATGTAATTTGTACTTAACAACCCAATAATGGAAAATAAATCATGCCTCATAGGCAACCTCATCCAAATAGTAAGAAACAATCATTCTAAGGGATTACACCCATAGGGTGGCCCTTAGTGAAACCAAGAAGATCAAAATGCATAATTTAATTTAATTCATGACTTAGTAATCAATATGAAATAAAAATGGTCAATTTCCATTCATGGTTACACGCTAGACATGGGGGAATGATAATACGACACATATTAACCACTCAATATTAAGATAAAGGAAAAATACCACATACCTCATTGTTGTACAACACTTATCATCCCGCATTGGGCTATTATATTCCAAATAATAGAGTAGATCTAAAAAACTGGTATTAAACAATGACTATAAATAACTCAATTGAGAGACGAAATCCAGAAGAAAGGCTCAAGAGGAATCGATATCTCATCGACCAGGTTCAAACGCAACTAACGATGATGGAATTGGGGTTCAGACGATCAATCGGAATGAAAAATGGCCCATGGAATTGTTGTTTTTGAACCAAGAATATCCCCTATCCATTTTCACAAAAATGAATCTACATTCTGATTTAATCAATAAAAAAGTACATGGGGTTTACTTATGACTACACACTATGTCTGTACAAATTTTGTCCTGACCATTACAAGGTCAGGAACCATGATAACATGGTGTGTAGCCATCTATACATGGTGTGTACCTATAAGTACATGGCGTGTAGTTCCCTATAACGTTGGGTAACATGCCTACAATGGGCCCCTCGACTGATTTCCCCCCTTTTTCTTCCATACATACTAAAAATGAAATATCAATACCAAAATGAAGAACCGGGTTCTTATAAAATTCCTTGTTAATGAATTTCATCCACGAATTACCCTGCTAAGGGAGATGAAGAAATATATAACAATAACTTTGGACACTATGATTTTACATCAGCCTCCCACCCCCATGTATCATATTGCAGTCATTCATTCTTCCATGGAACCCATAAATAAGTAATAGAACATCCATGGAGAACCATCATGATATTATCCACAATACGAATGGGATGTACCTCAAAAGACATACCTTCTTGCAACTCAACTTCATTGGGATGAAAGGTGTGAGAAGGGTCTTAAAGGTAACATTGAAACTAAGAAACATGGAATACATTGTACATAGCCTTGTACCTATTAGGTAACTAAAATAAATAGGTAACCATATCAACCATATGTTGAGTCTAAAACAAACCGATGTATCTCTGTGAAATCTTATAGTGTCTCTTGATTCTCTTGTGTCCCAACCATAGTGAAACAGACATGAAAAATCTATCCCAAACATCTAACATGTGAGTTAATCTATGGAAACCTTCATATTATTTATGATGAGACTACAAATTAGTTATCATCTTTAGAATCAACAAGACATCCTGAGTTCTCTCATGCATGAGGCATGGTCCCAGTAAAGCTGCATCACCCACCTCCGTCCGGCACATGGGTGATCATCATGGTCTACCATAAAAATTATCATAATGATTCATATCTATAGTCACATAAAAACTATTATATTTGGCAAATTAATCTTTGGGAATATGCTTCTCCAAAGATCCCCCATATTCTTGAATGCATGCTTGCAACATGTCCTCCTACACCTGTATAGTACGATCTAATTAACCAGTACTCTAAGGGTGGTATGATATGATAAGATGAAACTGTGTGCATGTAACCCTTTTAAAACTCTTTTATAAATTATTTATAAAGAGGTATTCCCTATAAAAAATTAATGAATGATGGCACCCATGAATTTGTACCCAATCACAAATATACAACTTCCCAAGCTCATCTACAAAGAAGATCTCCTTCATCGGTAAGAAATGAGAAACCTTTGTAAGTATGTCAACCACCTCCCACAATGCATCATTAGCTCAGGGGGCCTGAGTAAACCTGTAATTAAATCCATCATGACAACATCCCATTTTTACTCACTAATTTCTAAATACTGTAAAACCCGGCTGCCTATTGATGTTCTGCATACACCTACGGATTGGTGAGACACCTTGTGAAAAAATCAGCTACCTCTTTCTACATACCTGACCACTAGTACTAACAATGCACGTCATGGAACATTTTGGTATCTCCGAGATGCACTGTACAAGCTATAGTATAAAACCCATGCATCAACATCGTCATGTATGTACACTAGAATCTAGATTCATCTTTGGTTTCTCAAGATCTCATTATCATCCACCATGCAACCTGGAGGTGGATCCTTACCATCTACACATTCCCACAGGACTAGACCCTCATAAAATGATAGTTTTCCCATCATAAATCTATCTAGTATGGTATAAATTACAACTAAAGAAGAATGGATGGTCTGCCCGTAACTACAAGGAACCTCCATAAGCAACTAACTGAACAACACCATAAGTTGTCTATCGCTAATGGCTTGATGAACTGCCTAAATCTGTGTTCTCCTATGTAACACCCCATGCTTCCAGGGTATGTTTCCATTTGAATAATGCATTAGATTGCATTGTATGCAACATGGAATTTTAACACCCCACGACCAATCAATGTAACCATTATGAATAGGAATACCCAGTTTTTATATTTTTATAAATTTTATTTTTAAAAATGGTATCATTTTTCGATTTAGAATATCAAAATTAACTTAGGGTGATTTTTTGTATTTTTCTAAAAACATTTCATTTTTTATGAATACTAAAAAACACTGCATTATTTTTTAAAACCAGAATTTTATTTAAATAATTAGTTATTTTATTTTATTTCATTTAATGTAAAAATAGATACATAATACCTATATATGTTCAATTTAATTAATTGGAGTAATTTTACAATAATTTCAGATATATAAAATTTTATTGAACTTTTTACATTCTTTTACCCACAAGTTAAGAGCATTAGAAAATTTGCATAAAATGTAATTTTACCACTTCTGTGAGTTGAATTTCAAAAATATGAAAGAGATGGTTAATATAAGTAAGTAAAATTTGGTTTAATAAGATGGAAATAATTATCAGTGCATAGTATCTTTTGACTTTTATTAACCACGGTTAAAATTAAACAGGGAAATTAAAGGTAAATATGATATTATAATTATCCTAATACTAGCACTAATTCTATTGGATTACTGTAATTCGACCAAATACAACCTTAGGAATAAAATATGACCCCATTTGATCCACATTAATTAGATTAGGAAATTTAATATTATTTTATTTTAAGAATACATAAAAGTGTTAAATTCAAATTTTAATAACTCGATCATTTTTAATACAGTGTTATACATAAGATAAATTTGACTATAAATATTAATTAGAAAACTAAAAATATTTCCTACAAAATGTTAGTTTATTTTTAATATTTAGACATTATATAATTAAATTTATTTATGACCCAATGATGATGCAGTAGTTACCTTATTAATGAATGATTAAAATAATTGATATTATAAATATCCATATAAATAAAATTTGAGACTTTTGATGAAATAAACTAATTTTATATGAAAATGTAACATTTTATGATTGATTAAAGAAAATTCAAATGTATCATGTTGATACGAATTTTACAAAAACCAAATATTGAATAGTGTCAGAATTGACATAATTCAGTTTTTAAAACAAATAATATATTATTTATTGATATAATATTCCAAAAAATGTAAGTATTTGTGAACGGACATCGATAAGGTCATATATATTAATAATGAACCACTTTTGGTTCGCTTATCTTTTTATAGTTTTTTTATTAACCATATAATATAAAAATACAAAGAGACAAGGTAAATGGCAAACTATTTAACTAAGAGTTAAATCAAAAAGACAAGGTTAATATTGTGATGTAAACCAATCTATAACATATTGGTTGAAATGTTTTCAACCCAATACCAAATATTTTCATGACTTTCCAACATTCATCCTAGAGGCCTTACATTGGTTTGAAATCCAATATATGGAGACCTTTTGATCAAATCAACAGGAAGAACCCGAAAAAAGGTAAATATATCATCACCTCTTTCATGTTCTTTTCTTCTTCCTTTTCATCTATCATTGTTGTTTACATTCTAAATTAATACATCCATTATCTTCAATATAATATGATTTTTTTATAAAAAAATTACAACCATGTTCATTAATTTATCAATCATATAAATGAAAATGGCACCATACGTGTGTACGTACGGCTTACCATCTCCACGTCGTGGTGTAGTTTGTTATTCAAACACTTCATTATTTGGATGGGTAAAATAATGAGTATAACTGATGTAAATAATTAATATAAAATTTTAATGATTCATTATATATGATATACCATCAAATTACATATGATTTCACCATCAATATAGTGATATTGTCACTCGTGCGTACGTGAAGATTACTGTCTCCATGAATGCGATGAGATTCATTTTCCATCATAATCATTCAAGAATTAATTTCATTTTGTAATTAAAATTAATGTTTATGAAAACAATATCATTCTTTATATAAATCAAATACATCCTATCCATAAAAAACATTTCTCACATAACCAAGCTTATAAAGGAAAACGAATCAGTTAACACCCAAAACGATGATACTATAGAAATATTATTAACAAGCTAATATTAGAGGGTCATATTTGATATCCGATTTATGTATATAGTTATTCCAAAATTTTATAACAATCACTTATCTATTATACATAATTTTAACATACCCTAGACCAAGGAAAAGTACAAGGTAAGGGTTAATTCCACAATCTCTTCATTGTCTAAGGTTGTATATACGTGAGTATCTACTTGGACATATTTTTCATCAACATACTTATTTCATAAAAATATATTTGACAACAATTATAATATATCCTTGACTATGGGTTAATGAAATTTATATCCTTGTTGGAATTTTTATAAAAGTTTTATAAATTAATCTTTCTGTGGTTTTCTAAAAAAGGTCCTTTACGACCATTTTGACGAAATAAATGAAAGAATGTTTTTTAACTTATATGGGGTGTGTGGGTATTTTTGCCATTATAACACCTTCAAAGCATCCAATACAATATTATAAGATTATTTTCAAAATAAATGTTTTTCCTATAGTTACATTACTTCTAAATGATTTCAAAATAGAAATAAATATTTCTCTCAAAAAGTTTTCATTTCAGTTATGTCAACGTCCTTTGATGGATTTTAAACTTTTATAAAGATGATTTATTATGATACAAATCATACATATTGTATTTAAGGATTATTGATATATTTGACTGTGGTTCTGTTGTTTTTATACCATTCATGGTTTAAATGTAAAATATTGACATTTCGTATGCCAGTTTTAATACGATGGAATATGTTTTGTACAAACCTTTTCATATGAGGAATGAATTGGAATTAGTAAGTGACAGTTGGATCCCACTATAGCCCATTGATGAATTATATGGTCTCATTAGACAAACTAGTGTCATTCCATAAGGCCTTGACAAAATCTTATTTGCTGTCTTGGCACAATACCGTTACTATGTGGTTATGAAGTCAGGCATTATGCATTCCATCATTATGAAAGTGGCTATTGATATTTCACGTGATTATTCGACTAGTAGAATTTCAATGTTAATATGTAAATGAAGTTATTAGATTTTATCTTTTCCATATTATGTTGATTTTTTTAAATGCTTTTTTAGTCATATACATTGCCTTAATTGTTTATGCTTAATTATGAAAGTTTCTTCTATATTGTTATCCTTACTGATCGTACGAGCTCACCCCTTTTTTATGTTTTATTTTTCCTAGGATGTGAAGAAGTATTTTTTTGTGGACCAAAATGGATAGGCTAAGGATATAATATTTTTGAAAAGGGGACAAAATTATTTAGATGTTTTAATTTCATGATTTAATGAAAAAATTATGAATGCATCTAGTACTTGCTAGGCTACTAAACTGCTCAGTCTTCCGGGACATGATTCTTTGTATCATGCCAATGTTATGTAATAGTGCACTGACTTTGGGTAACTGGTGTCAGGGGGTTACAGTAGGTATCAGAGATTTTTTAGTTCAAACCGTGGAATCTAGATTTAGAAAAACCCTTTTTAGATAACATCACCTTAAGATAGACATTAAAGATTAGTATAGAAAAACTTCCTAGAATTTGGATAATGTAAATATTTTCTTGAGTTTTCTAAGAAATACATCCTTGTTTGGATATGAACATATATAGTTGGCTCTAGCACCCATGTACCTAGGGGTAAAAAATGAAAACACATCTTTGAGCTAGAATCGAACGTGAACAGGTTCATGACAATGGGACTTGCTGCACACTTGGTTACGCCACTCTCGGGGAAATTCCTAGGATAATTCACATTTTCATTACAAACTATTTTGAATGATTTATGAGTATATATCTCTTAAAAGAATTTTTTTATGATTATGGATTATATCCCTAATGTTTTGAATTAATGTTAAGTTTTATACAAGTTTGGAATTATGTATTGTGATTCATAAACTAATCTATTTTTTTCCATTGTATAGAAATAGTGCATAGTAGAAGGAATGGAAACCATATCAACAGAAATAATCAATTTAGGGATTTCCAATCTACTCAAGATAATTATAGTGGACTTGGTGAAGTAACTGGGGCTGATACGTTTATCACCATACTACGACAACTCACCCAGGCTATGAATTTAATATTACCCGTATGAAGCACCCTAATCCACAACGTAAAGGCTAAATGTTAAAAGGATTCACAATGAAACAACCACCATCATTCAATATGAGTAAAAATACAATAGTAGATAAGAAATGTATAAGTTCCTTTGAGAAATAATTTCATTCTCAGGGGAGTTGCAAAAAGGAAAATGTTTTCATGGAAGTTTATCACCTCATGGGATATGCAGATCAACAGTGGTCATTAATCCCAAACACAAAGGAAGTTGAAAATGTATCAAACATGGAATGGAATGATTTTAATGACATTTTATTAGAAAAATAAATTCCTTGTGACCATCAAGAGGATATGTAATGTCAATTTCTAAGTCTGAGGTAAAAGGAGGCTGAGAATGTCCAAAAATTAGTCTAACATTTCAATGTTAGCCAAGAATGCATCCGATTATATATGTAACACAATGGGTAATATGGAATGATTATTTGATTGGTTAAAACCATTTCTGGTTTGAGCATTAGTCTCACAATCCTTCTCATCATAAGAAGATATTCTCTCATGCGTTATTAAGACAAAAAAGGAATTCTCTATTTCTTACGACTTCAAAGAAAAACAAGAGAAGAAGAGATCTACTGAACACTCTGGAAATGGAAATAAGGGGATGAAGGGAATGGTTGAATATCCATTATGCGGTAAATGTGGGAAGAGACACCCTATTACTTTCTTGAAGGGAATGAGAGTTGATTACATGTGTGGTGAAAAAGCCCATAATGCTTGTTCTTGCAAGGGGAAGAAAGATGTTGCCAATGTTGAATGCGACAATTTTAGAGGAAAAGGGAATTATGTAAATTAATGTCCTATAAATCAAGGTAACATACATACAAAAAGACCAAGGGATCAACTCTAGGAATATGTGATCACTACTACTGAGGGTGACGCTACGAAAGATGTGGTGGTAGGTAATTTTACTATTTCCTCGTATTTATTCGATGCTTTATTTGATTATAGAACATTGCATTGTTTTATGTCCTACCAGTTTTCTATGAAAATTAGACATTTTCAATTTGACATAACAAGGGAGTTGTCAGTAAAAACACCTTAGGTAAGTGTCATCGCAACTATTTTTTTTGATCAGTTCCACTAGGGAATATTAATGATCATTATCTACTGATATCATCATCATAGCCATGATTGAATTTGATATAATCATGGAATAGATTGGTTTTTAGACCATGAGGCACAACTTAATTGTATGTGGATGGAGGTTACAATTTTTGACAATGATAAAGAGTACCATATCTATAGAGAAGAATCTTCAACAAATGATTCTTATCCAGACCCACCCATAGTATCTTTAGTAAATTCAATAATTGGGAGAAAGAGAATGAAATATCTTTGGGAGAGGAAAATAATGTTCCAATAGAGGATGTAACTATAGTACAAAAATATGTTGATGTGTTTCCATAGGATTTACCTGGACATCATCCAAAATGAGAAATTGATTTTTCTATTTACTTAATTCTCGGTTCAAGGATTATATCAAAGACCCCTTATAGAATATCCATTGTAGAATTAGTGGAACTAAAGAAACAGTTGGAGTAATAGAGTAATAATGGATTTATTCTCCATAGTGTTTTTCCATGGGGTTCCCCGGTACATTTTTTAAGATTAAAGATGGATCTATGTGGTTGTGCATTACCTTCGGGGAGATTAATTCTATAACAATAAAGAAAAATTATCCCCTATCTTGCATTAATAATTTATTCGAACAACTTCCTATAGCTCAATATTTTTCAAAGATTGACCTTTGATATGGATATCCTCAGTTGTGTGAGATGAAGGAAGACATTCTGAAAACATAATTTTGAACCAGGTACGGGAATGAAAAATGTATATTAATGCCATTTGGATTAACTAATGGACCATCTGTCATCATGGATCTAATGATTAGATTTTTCAATTAATATCTTGATGAACTTGTTGTGGTATGTATTGATTATATTTTTGTATACTCTAAAATCAACGAAGATCATGAAAATCACTTTTCAATTATTCGAATGACTCTTAGTTAAAATAAATTATTTGGAATTTTTGAAATTGTGAATTTTGGGTTTTGAAGATTTCTTTTCATGCCCGTATTGTCTCTAAGGATGGTATCTCTGTTGATCCTTATATGACAAGAGCAATACATGAATTGCCTGCACCAATGTTTATAACTGAGGTATGTATTTTTATTTCATTAGTAGGTTATTATCAACATTTCATCCAGAATTTTTCCCAGTTGGCTATCCCATTAACCAAAATGACCCGTAAAGGGCTTAAATTTGTTTGGATAGAAGAGTGTGAAGAATACATTGAAGAACTGAAGAGAAGATTAGTCCATTCATTTATATTAACTCTACAATCGGTGAATGCTAGGTTTGTTATTTATAGTGACACCAAAAAAAATTCTTGGTTGTTTTCTTATGCAGAATGATGGAGTTATGTGATATTCAACATGACAACTAAAAATTCATGATCAAAACTGTCACACTCATGATATTCAGTTAGTTGTTGTAATCATTTCTCTGATGAAATTGAGACACATTCTCTATGGTAAAAAATGTGAGTTTTGTACTGATCAGAAGCGTTTGATGTATATTTTCTCAAAGAAAGTACTCAACATGATGCAAAGACGATGGATTGAACTACACAAGTATTATGTTTTCACAATACACTACCACCCGTGGTAGGAAAATATGTTGGAAGATGATTTCAGTAGGAATGATCATGGAGTTTTGTAAAATATTAGAGGTGAAACGGATTCTATTTTCATGGATCTAGTAAAGATTGATATAGGAATAACTATAGAAGGAGAAGCATCAATAATTTTTCTAATAGTTGCAAAAAAATCCTTACTAGAGAGGAAAAAGAGTCCTCTGACTGATGATGAAGAGTTTCAAAATAATATTAAATTTATGAATGATGGGAGATTGAGTGGCTTCATATATGAAGATGGAATTTGGAAATTTGGGAAGATGATTTGATTTCATAACATACATGATCTATAAATTTAATAGTTGGATGAGGCACATAGCTCCAATTAATCAATACACCCTGGGAGCAACGCGATGTATAGAGATTTGAATGAACATATTTGGTGGGACAAAATGAAGAGGGATATTGCTGATTTTGTGTCAGGATGCATTGTTTGTCAATTAGTGAAATCTAGAAGGAAATACCCTTGAGGAGTCTTGCATCCTCTTCCCATACCTGAGTATAAATGGGATAATATTTTGATGGATATTTAAATGGGGATGCTGAATATTAATAGAACAAATGATGCAATATGGGTCATTTTTTATTGTCTTACCAAGTCAGCACCTCTTCGTTATATAAGAGAAGATATACCACTTGATGGTTTAGCAGGACTATATATTAATGGAGTTGTAAGACTTCATGGGATATCTCTATAGATTGTTTCTGATAATTATCCATATTTTACATCATGATTCTGGAAATGTCATTATAAAGCTCTGGATAATGAACTTTGTTTAAGCGCTGCCTACCACCCTCAAACCGATGGACAATCAGAACGGACAATCCAAACCTTATAGGACATGTTCAGATCATTGTCATTTGACTTTCATGGTATGTGGGATCAATATTTACCTCTTCTAAAATTTTTCTATAACAATTTTATCTATTCAAGTATTCATATAGCACCATATGAAGAGTTATGTGGAAAGATATTTCACACACCAACCTTTTTGAATGATGTTGGTGAAATAAAACTCTTAAGCCCAAAACAATTTGAAAAAACAATGGAACATGTGATGGTTATCCAATCCTACATCGAAACGACTGTATGTAGGAAAAATAGTTATTCAAATAATTAGAGGAAGGATTTAGAATTTCAAGAGGAAGACCATGTTTCCATGAAGGTAACTCCATGGAAGGGTGTTATATGTTTTGGTAGGAATGGAAATTAAGTCCCAGGTACATCAGACCTTTCGAAATTCTAGAACGAATCAGTGTTGTAGCTTATCATTTGGAAATTCCTCTAAGTCACTCCAACGATTCTGATGTGTTACATGTATCACAGTTGAGAAATTATATGCCTGGCCCAACACATTTACTCAAATATGAATAATTAGAACTGGAACCCAATCTATTTTATAGTGATGATCCAGTCAATAGTCTTGATATCAGAGAACAAGTGATGAGAAACCAGACGACTTGTTTTGTAAAAGATCAATGGAGAAACCATAAGATAGAAGAGGCAATATGGGAACCCAAGCAACTTATGATGAAGAACTAGCCGAATCTTATTATTGAATAATATTCTACAAATTTCAAGGATGAAATTATTTTAATGAGGGGAGAATGTAACACCTCAAGCTTCCATGGTACGTTTCTTTTTGAATAATGCAGTAGCTTGCATTGTACGCAACATGGAGTTTCAATGCACCATGACCAATCAATGTAGCCGTTATGGATAGTAATACAAACTTTTTTGAAATTTTATAAATATTATATTTCAAAATGGACATCATTTTTGGATTTGGAATATCAAAATTATCTTAGAGTGAATTTTTGGTATTTTTCTATAAACATTCAATTTTTGATGAATAGTGAAAAACCCTCCATTATTGTTTAAAAATAACATTTTATTTATAAAATTAGTTATTTTATTTTAATCTATTTTCTGTCTAAATAGATACATTATACCTATATATGTTAATATAAATTCATTGGAGTCATTTTTTAATAGGTTTAGATGTATAAAATTTTATTGAACTTTTTACCGTCTTTTACCCACCTTCATGGAGCATTTGAAAATTTGCATAAACCATAACTTTACCATTTTTGTGAGTTTAATTTCAAAAATGTGAGATACATGGTAAATATCAGTAATTAAAATGTGGTTCAATAAGATGAAAATAATTTTTGGTGAATATTTTCTTTTGACTTTTATTTACCATGGTTAAAAATAAATTTGGTAATTAAGGGTAAATATGATATTATAATTACTCGAAAACATGTCCTATTTCTATTATATAAGTGTAATTCGACCAACAAAACCGTAGGAATAAAAATTTTCCCCCTTTGTTCCACGTATATTAGATTAGAAAATTTATTATTATTTTATTTAAAGAAGTGTTAAAAGTGTTAAATTAGATGTTTTTTAACGAATCCATTTTTAATATAGGGTTATTTATAAGATAAATTCGACTATAAATATTCATTTGAAATATAAAAAGACATCCTATATAATGGTAATTTATTTATAATTTTTAAACATTAAATAATTAAATTTATTAATGAAAAATGATGATAAAGTAATTACCTTATTAATGAATGATTAAAATAATTGATATTATAAATATCCAAATAAATGTAATTTGAGGCTTTTTTGAATTAAAATAGTTTTCTAGGTTTATATGACATTATAGTGTGGATTAAATAATGTTTTTTCAAATTAATCATGTTGTTATGATTTTCCCAAAAACCAAATACTAAATAGTGTCAAAATTGACATAATAGAGTTTTTAAAACAAATACAATATTATTAATTGATATAATATTCCTAAAAATACATGGTTCAGAAAAAGGACTTAGATAAGGATATATATATTAATAATTACTCAATTGGGATTCTCTTGGCTTTTTATAGTAAGTTTATTAACCATATAATATAAAAATATAATGATTCATGGTAAATGACATACTATTTAATTAAGAGTTAAATCTAAATGATAAAGTTAATATGGTAACATACACATGTCTAAAACCTATTGGTAGAGAGATTTCTGAACCATCTCCATCGTAGCCTCTAAATAAATCATTTTTTTCATTTGAACCCTAAAATTTATTTATTATAAAAAAATATTTCAAGCTTTTCCTAAAGTGACCCGCACCTCTCTCATAAAAGGGTATTCCCCTTCGACTAATTTCACACCTCCAAAGCCATTTGGTTTGGCCATACCCTACCCAAATATCCCCCCAACCATTCTCCCATCGTCCTATAGGATTTCCATTGGTCAGAAATCCAACCTATGGAGCCCTTTCGATCAAATCCAAAGGAAGAACCTGAAGAATAGGTAAATATTTCATCACCTCTTTCATGTTCTTTTCTTCTTTCAGATCCTCTATATTTGTTTTTTATATTATAAATTAATATGTCTAGTATCTCATATATACTATGATTTTATAATAAAAATGGTACAACTATATTTATTATTCTATCTATCATATGAATGGAAAAGTCACAATATGTGAGTATGTACAGCTTATAGTCTCCACGTCGTGGTGTAGTTTGGTATTCAAAAACTTCTTTATTTGAATGGGTACAATAATGTGTATAACTAATTTAAATAAAAAATATAACATTTTAATTATTATGTATATATTATTTACTATCCAATTACGTATGACTACCCATCAATATAATGATATTGTCGCTCATGCGTAAGTACAGATTACCGTGTCCATGAACAGGATGAGATTCATTCCTAGTCGTAATCATTCAAGAATAATATTTATTTTATAATAAAAAATGTTTATAAACATAATATAATTATTTATAAGAATAAAATAAATCCTATCTGTAACCAAACTGGCTTACTAAACTAAGCATATAAAGGAAAACGAATCAGCTAACATCTGATATGATGAAACTACTGAAATATTATTACCAATGAAATATTATAGGGTCATATATGATATCATATTTAGGTATATAGTTATTTTATAATTTAATAGAAATTATTTAAATATTATATTTGAATTTAACATACCCTCTACCAAGGTAAAGTATAAGGTAAGGGTTAATTCCACAATCTCTTCATTATCTGAGATTGTTTATATGTGAGTATCTACTGTGACCTCTTTATCATCCACATCCATGTTTCTTAAAAATATATTTCAAAATATTTTTACTATTTCCTAAACTCTAGGTAAATTTAATTTATACCCTTCATAAAATTTTTATAAAAAAATTATTATGGAATTATTCCTTCGTTTTCCACATAAGGTCCTTTATGACCTTTTCGTCAAAATTAAGGAAAGAATGCCTTTTAAGATATACGACAGGTGCTGCAATTTTCCACCATTATAATAGCTTAGAAGCTTACCTTATAATATTATAAGAATATTTTCAGAATAGTTGTTTTCTATTATAATTACATGACCTCTAAAATATTTCAAAATAGAACGATATATTTCTCTCAAAATGATTTGATTCCATCTATATCAACATCCTTTGATGGATTTTAAACTTGTTTGAAGTTGATTTATTATGATACAAATCATCAATATTTTATTGATGGTTTTGTGATATATTTGACTGTGGATGTTTTATCATTATACTATTCATGGATTTAGGATAAATTTTTGTCATCTCATATGCTTGTTTTAATATGAATATTTTTTTTATGTTTAGACATCTTCATATGTGAAATTCATTGGACTTAGTAACTGACGAGTTGAGCTCGCTATAGCTCCCTAATTCATAAGTAGATCTCATTAGAAAATCTATTGTCTTGTAATAAGGCCTTTACAAAATCCTATTTTTAGTCTTGGAAAAAGGCCTTACCTATGTGGTTATGATTTCTCGCATTATGAATTCTATCTTTAAGAAAGTGGCTATTGATATTGCATCTAATTTTTCCACTAGTATAATTTCCATGTGAATAAGTAAATGGATTTTTTTGATTTTATCTTTTCAATAATAAGCTGAAATTTATTTTTAAAAGGCATTTGTTTTAGTCTTATAGATTGAATTAAATGTTTATTCTTAAATATAAATGATTCCACTATATTGTTATCCTTACTGAGAATATAATCTTACCTCTTTTTATGTTTTATTTTTCTAGGATGTGAAGAATTATTTTATGGATGACCTGCAGGGATAGGTAAAGGATATAAGTGTGTTCAAAAGTGGAAAAAATGATGTTGATGGTTTTATTTCATGATGTAATGTAAAACTTCTGAATGTATCTAGTACATCAAAGTCTACTAAACTGATCAGTATTTTGGGACACGATTCCTTATATCATGCTAATGTTTTCTAGTAATGCACTAACTCTGGTTAACTGAGGTTGTGGAGTAACATCCTACTCAGTGAATTAGCCAATGCATTTAATTTTCTAGTTGTGTATTCTAGATCATTTTCGAATGAATAAATGTACTCCACCCACCTTCACATCCTCATATTTAGATAATGCTTAGTAATGATGTACTTGATACCTTTTATTTCTCTGTTTACCAAAAATGAATACCCTAATAAGTAGTTTCTCCAAAAGTGTAAGGCATGAATAACTACGACTAACATGAGATCGTGTGTCTGATATTTATTCTCATGTGGCCTCATCGTCCAAGACCCTTATGCAATGACTCATTCCCCCTACAGAAGAACATCTCCAAGCCTGACATGAAATGCATCACATTAAAATTAATAACTCCTTCTCTTCCCTAGAACAATCAGTATTCGCGCATACATTAGTCTCCCTTTTAGCTCTAAAAAAGTCGTCTCACAAGAATTTTACAATTCATAATTCACAACATTCTTTTTACACCTCATCATTGGCGCTTCATAGCATAATAAATAAAATATGAAACACATGTAGTAATAAATATTTCCTAGAGAACTCCACACCTAAAAGAGTTATTTGGTTTATCCTAGGTAGCTACTGCCTCACCATCTCTAGGTCCACGAAAACTCATGTCTCTGGGATGATGTGACTTAAGAACTGAATCTAATCCATCCAGACGTGGATCTTTATGAGCATAGGATATAACTGATGCACTCTCGAGGTACTCCAAAAAAATCTCATGATGGGTGGAATGTTTGTTTTGGTTATGAGGATACACCAAGATGTCATCCACAAATATGAAAATAAAATAATCCAACTATGGATGCAAAACTCAGTTCATCGGTGCCATAAAGACCGCTGGTGTGTTCGTGAGACCAAACAACAAAACCAGATACTCATATTGACTATACCTTCAATGAATGTGGTACAAGATATATATATATATGAATATCGAACCTGCACCTGGTGATATCCGGACCATAAGTGATTTTTTTAGAAAACTCGGTCTTCTCAAAGATGATCAAATATTACATCTATCATTGGAAAGGGATATTAGTTATTAACTGTCAACTGGAATAGTTTTTGATATTCCAGACATATACTAAGGATACCATCCTCCTTTTTCAAAAAATGGTAGGGCGAACCCCCCAAAGAATTAGTTGGTCAAATAAACTCCTTTACCTATAAATAATCGTGCTACCTCTATATATCCTGAAACTCCAACGTATCCATCCACTAAGGAGAAATGGATACCAAGGATGCTCCTGGAATGAGCTCTATAATGTAATACACCTATCTTACTGTAGGTAATCTTGAAATGTAATCTGGGAAAACAACACTGAAATGATCACCCTTTGGAGGTAAATATATGTGACTTGTTCCCTATTCATAGATAGATAAACTGGATATCTCACCTGTCATCACACTCAACCCACAATTCATGGTTCCAGCTCACCTTGCATGGCCATACCATTCTCCCTTGTATATAAAATATCCACCTTATGGTGACATAAAAGTTTTCCTGTGATGATAGTAATCTAAAATGGATTGAAAAGTGACTAGTCATCCCATTCTATCTGTGGCATCAAAAACTATCATATCAAAGATAGAATGATCTCAAAATATGATACACTCACCAACCCCTTAAGGGAACACCTTACACTAATGAACACCCATCGTCATTATCCCTAACATAGTGTTTATATTTATGTCATCATCAAATGAAAAAGAATGAATCCCAAAGAGATCAATAATGGAATTAAATATAAAACTATGTGAATCCCCTGTATCAAAGAGTGTATAAGAAAAAACAGTTGGGACTCAAATAGTACCTAAGAAAGTAGAAGGTCTGGTATCCTAATCATGGTGGGTCATTTTCATTACATAAGACTAACCCATATTGTAGCCCTCAGACAGTTCATGGTTGCCCTGTGCTGACCCACCCTACTTTCACTGAGATCATGGGGTCTGGATACCATGACCACAACCACCACCTCAGGCCAAATAGCTTGACCACTTCATATTCCTTTACACGTGAGATGATGTTGAACTTAATCCTAAATACGGATTCTGTGTAGAATCACTCTCACTAGTTTTTGGTGGAAACACCCTACAGTAGTGTTGTAGATGGACAATCATTCCATAATATCGACACTCGAGTAGGTCCCTCAGGAACCTTGGTCTCATATGTTGAGAACTTCCACACTGATAGAATCTCTCATGGATACCAGAAGAAATGCTCTAGCTTCTCATATACCAACTGGAAATCTATTGAAGAAGCATTTTTCTCTTGGTCGAGTTAATACTAGATCATGGTGTGAAAAATTAGTAGTTCTCACCTCCAGAATCTCTTAGATTACGCTCGAAAATTAGAACCCAATTCATGTTAGCATATACAGAACGAAACCAAAAAACATTCACTTATGATAAGATGACGTACCGTAGACCATCCTTGAATTTACAAGCCCTCTATGTCTCATCACCCATTAAAATACGTTCAATACTTTGAAGATCAATGAAATGGGTAGATTAGTACGTCAATAAAAAATCATCCTATTCTAGATGCATAATCTCCAGGTACCTATCATCCCTTAGCATATGAGGACCATAGATTTCAAAGAAGACCATCTCAAAATATCCCCATACCATGTCCCAATGATTCTCTTTCTGGGTGGTAACATCCAAACACATCTTGGACAAATCACACAAAATATAAGTTACGATCATGAACCTCTTATCAGCTGGTTTTTCCAAATGATAGAAGATCATATGAATATAATCCATCCATTACTCTATAGCATGTGGTCCACCATCCCTTGAAAACGTAGGTCGATGCTGCAGCTAGAATACTCGGGTCAGTTTTTCCGTAGACATGGATGGCATAATTACTCCATGGAAGGTCCATATAAACCACATGACGTCTTCACCGAACTACGCATCCATTTTTGTGTCAGGTATATCAGCTGGTTTAGTGATTAACACATTTATAGGATCCAATTTTATCCCATGGCCAACCACCTTCGGGGCATGCTCATTGCAACTCTCATGGAGTACTACTAGAGGTCATCATGGTGGAATTTCTCTGTGAGGTCGAGCACACACACATCAATATAAGATTATTCATCAAGGTATGTAGTTTAAGTACACATGACCAATACATGAGAGGAAAAACCTCAAATGTTCAGTAATTTGATAACACAGTGTGTATGAACAATACACATCTTGTACACTTAATCCCTTACATGGTTGTATACTATTGTTGGCCTCGACATGTAAACACCCCAAGTACACAGCATGTAGTGACCATACATGGCGTTTCCCCATAAACTCTCACATTAGTATGTAACTCCGCCAGCTTTGGTAATGTAAAAATCATAGGTACATAGCATGTTAGGATGACCCATGATGTATACTCATGTTTTCCCTCCTGGTCATGTAATTTTACATGGAAAAATCCACACAGGTCTTTGAATGAAAAACAAAATTGGGATCACATAAGGTACATGAAATGTTTTGATAAAAAAATGAACAACCCATGATTTCTCTCACACGGCTACTGACACAGTAATCTACCACTCGATATGTACATAGTGTACAGGGTGTGTATTTAGATAATTTCTTTTCTCCCCGAACAAAAAAAACACTTGCCATGTCTTTATATGACCACATTCGTTGTTGTCTTGGTTTCTAGATAGTAATATTATGAAACATCCCCAAAAGCCATGATTTTGAAAAATAAAACAATAGGTGGCCGAATTTTGATCTGTGGGGCCCATAATCTCCACGAATCAATGTTTGGAATCAGAATAGGGCACATAACAACACAATTATATCCCATGTCTGAATCATGAACCACGAAATTCCAATCCAAGTGGTCTCATATTCCCCAAGGATCAATTTTTGGAATACATCCAATTCAACTATAACACATACAAATACTCCAATAATAATATCAAGCATATCTATCACGATATATATCACAAAAACATGCAATAAGTAATTCTCTTTAAATGGCATGAAAAAATGCATGGCATGTGATTTATATCTAGTGTCTATACGATGAATGATATGGAATACCCTCATCCAATAGGGTTGAAAAAAATTCACAAAAATGATATTAATAATTACTGAACCAAACAAGTGTGTCACCTAATGGTGAAATCAAATCAACCATAATAGTTAAAAATCCAAAACCATGATTCGATTTGAGATAATTTTTTTCCCTATACACGGGGTAGCTACTCCCAGCTAATGATATTTACCAAACTCCATTTCTTTCCTATTTCATTTTATTTTTTATAATAAGTAAGAAAAACCAGAAATGAAAACTCATTTGACAAAATATTGTAATTTCTTGGATCTAGATGACACTCAACAGGTGCATCATACTCGATTGGCCACATGGACTCAAGTGAATTTCCCAAATTCTGGAGGTTGCTGACTACCAGCAAGGGGCTAGGGTTTGAATGTGGGGAAACTATTCCCTCATTGGAATACAATAACACATCAGAAAAAATAATGTTAAAATAGAAGAATCATTAATGGGTATACATTTTAAATAAAAGGGGATGAATGATAAAATAAATAACTAAGAATAATTCCATACAAAGGATGATGCAGCATGTTATATTCCAAGGAACATTAAAAACATGTACACAAAAAGAATCCAGAATATATATTCCGAATGAAAAATAATCAAAGGAAACTAAGAAGAATCAAAATCCTTGACATTGTCCCATGCTCTACTTCTCCTTAACAGCATCTAAATTACCTATAGAAGGGTGCTTTCCCTGATCGAGAACGTCAACAATATAATCAATTTAGGCCCAAGAGCATGACCCAAACAAGATGTGAGAAATATATCCCAATGGAAGCAACCCATGATCTGGGAAAACTAGTCATTGAATATTTTCAACAAGTGGTGTAAAAATGGAAAATGAGTAAACAAGGATGTACTCAAAAGTTAACAGTCCAACTAGTCCTATTCTATATTTTCATTCATTATGTTCATTTCAACAATTAATTTACATTTAATTAAAAATGTATTAAGATCCGTCCTAAGCCCATTAATCCCATATAGAAAGGATACTCAATATATATCTTAGAAGTCAATCTAAACAAGTAATCTAAAGACTAAATCCACGCTTATGATTTGTCTTGGCAGACGTGTCACAAGTCATTTCATTTCAATATTAAAATAAATAACAATCTTATATGCATAGGAAAACCCTAACCGTAGGAAGAAAAAAATATTCTCTCTTGGGAATAAAAAATCCATTCCCAAATGAATAAAAAATTATCACCCACAGGCATAATAAATCCTCTCCCACCGGCATAAAGAATCCTCATACACATGCATAATAAATCCTCACCGAAAGACATAACAAATCAATCAAGGTCAATCCCGATATATCATAATTTAATCATAATAAAGAACACATGTAAATTAAATTATTACATGATTAACATATAACAAATCACATAGGAGTCATGCATATCTATCAACAAGTGAATTAATCTATCACAATGCATTAAAAATAATTGGAATATCTTGGGGAAAAGGTAAAATCACTAATCCTAACCCCTTTAATCAAAACAATCACATTTCCCAACAATTATAATTTTATTATAAAAGTAATTCATACATAACAACCCAATAAGGGATAACAAGCCATGCCTTATAGGAAACCATAGAAAAATATTGATAAAATGTAATTCTAATGGAACACAACCATAGGGTAGCCCCCAATTAACCAAAAAGATTGAAATCATGCTTTATTTATTTAATTTATTTCTAATATTCCTTAGGCCTCAACATGGGTCAATTTACATTCAACATTAAAACTTAAATATGGATGAATGTAAATATGATTAATATAATCAAATAGATACTGATCAAACTGAATACGACCACTAACCTCGTAGTAGTATGACTCTCCTCATCCATCATCGAGCTATAATTCACCCAATAATAGAGTAAATCTAATAAAATGTATAAAAACTCTAACCTAAATAAAAAAATCATTGGAATAAATGAGGAAAAAGATTCAACAAGAATCGAGATCTCACAGATCAGGTTCAAAGACAACTAATAGCAATGGAATCAGGGTTCAGAAGTTTAATCTGGATGAAAAATGGCCCTTGGAGCTACAATTTAGGAACCATGATGAGCCTTTTTCCATTGTCACAAAAATGACACTACTACCCAGTTTAATCAATTAAAATTGAACACAAAATGTATTTGATACTACATGTTGTGTATATAAAAATTCTTGCTCGAAAATTACATTTTCATGTACTAGGATTACATGGAATGTAGCCTTCCAAAGAGACATGTACTTATATGAATACGATGTGCAGTTCCCTACCACATAATTTAATATGCCTTTAACCAACCCCTTGACCTCTTTTCCCCCTTTTCTTAAGTAAAAACTAAAAATAAAATATCTATTCCTCAAATTAAGAACCTGGTTCTTACATATTATAATTCTAATAAGAATATAGTAGGATATAACCGTATTCAAAAGTTGTTTTAAAGGGATTCAAAAATATATGTTTTGTTGTTTACCATCACCTTATGATATTTTAGTATAAGTCGGTTCTTTTTTTATGTGCATTGAAATATTCATGTGATGCAATTAAAATTCTGTGCAAATATCTTCACAAGTATATTAATTTGTTATAATTCATTATGAATGGATTAAACAGAATCCTTTATAAATGGCTGAAAATCATTTATGTAATTCAATAAAAAATGTAATATGAATAAAAATATATTCATATATTCAATATAGACGTTGTGTTTTATTAAATATAATTCATCAAGGATAACTATATAAAATGATAATATCTCTTCGATTGAAAATAAATAATTACATGTAAGCCTCTATATTCAGTCTTACACCATAATTGAGCGAATATATTATTAAAATTTAATTTTTAGTATAATATTTTTAACGAAACCATTTTATCATTTTATGGGTAATTTTCTTTTGTGATATATTTTAGAATTATCATTTGTTAAATTGTTAAATGAAATAATTTTTTTATTTCATCTTTGGAATTATTAAAATATAGATTACACATAACCTGAGGTGTTATGATGTTATTATAGGATGTTCAACGGTGATTTTAAAATAATATCTTTCACTTTAAGAAGTAATAATCTGTAATGGAAGAACTATATTAGAAATAAGACAAAAATAACTAATGAAATTATCTTATGGAACCTATGTGTTGGATGATTGAGAGATATATATGAAATTTGATCTACGCATAAGATAATTTTCATTTTCATAAGATATTTGAGAAGACCTGAAGATATTTTCAAATTTATTGTCATATTTTTATTATCTGGTATAACATTTCACCGATGTGTATGATATTTCTTCTATACATATAGGATTTCAACATATCGTAATAAAATTTATTTATATTAAAATATATCATATGAATAATAAATTTTAGCATTGGGTCAGATAATTTACTTTTCAAATAAATAATAATTGACTTAAGAAGAGAAAATATGATAAATTTAACTACATCAAACATCTATGTGGATAATAATTCAATCCATGCATTTGGGGTTCCACATTAACACACATGTAATAAAACTACTATATTCCACATATAATACAATTAATAAAATCAATAGAATCCCATGATTGATTTTTTAGTTGAAATATGAAAACTCAAAAAAGAAAGTAACAAATTATTAAGAGATCAAGAAATCAATTGTTTGAACTATGATCATGAGGATTGAGGAAGATATTTGAATCTCAAATAAGGAATGTTCTTGAAAGGGTTTGAATATAAAAATGGGAAAAATTCCTATAAAATTTTCAAGTTGATGCTACAAGAAGGAGAAAAATCAATAAATTAATAACTTGTTTTTAGTTTTTCATAAACTTTTATACGTTATAATACAATAATTTATGTTATTTAATTCATTAATTTTATATTTCTTGTTCAACAAAAAATTATTTCATATTATTTCTCAATTTCCTACTTATATATTTTTCTCCCTCCTCAATGTCTTCCTCATTGATATCTCCTATACTCATATTCATGGGTAACTGACCTATGAAATCTCTCAAGTGATGAATCTAGTGTTCCAAAAAATGTCTTCATGAATTTATTATTATTTTCTATACTTTTTTTGAGTCATGGATTACTAGTAGTGAGAGACGTTACCCTCAATATGGTTATCTAAGGATTAATTTATTCTTTTAAATTGCATTCTTTTTTTATACTTGTACATTTTTTTATGCGTTGTATATTCACAACTAGAGTGTAATATGATGTTTACTCATATTATAGTGTATTAATTAAGTATATTTTATTATTTAAAAGATATAATAATGGATCACTCGAGATTATTCTTTCAGGATATTTTCCTCTATATCTAAAAACATTCATTCTGTTTTTATTACATCTATATGTTTACTTTTTATTCATTCATTTAAAAAACAAAAAAAAACTCAATTATTTCTACTTTTATAAACAAAAAACAGAAAAAAATATATTGATTAATTATGGAATTATTATAGAACTACTATAACTATTTATTACGTTTGAAAACCCTAGTCAAAAACTATAATGAATTCTAAAAAAATAGTAGATTTTATTCCACCTTATGATATGTTCATAAAAACATAGCACTATTTTCATGTTTCCCATTGTTTTTTCATTGAAATAAATTTTTATTTTTAAAAATATTATATTCTTTTCAAAATTAATTTAATACAAAAAAGTATATTACTCATTTTCTAACTCACTCTCACCCATGTAATATGTTCTTGCTTTATTTCCTATGAAAATAATGGGATCTAAAATCATGGATTTTTGAATGTAAGAATTAAAAAAGGCCATCCCAAACATTAAATAGGCCAATGAGTACCCATTATTGGAATAATTTTCCAATAAATTAACTAATACCCTAGAGTATATCAAGTAGTCCAATCAAGAAATGTTTGAGGAACATAAACAACATCTCTTGTCTCTGCCTAAGTTATCTAAATAATGATCAGTGGTTGATGCATGGGTTAAACATCTTATACCAAAATACACCCAACTATGGAGAGAGCTGATTAATGAAAAAGTCTTACAATTGGATAAAATTATTTGAGTGGTAAAATATTTTGATGATTTTTGCGATGATTTTATAATTATTGTCTTCAGAAATAATTATCCCATCATTGATGACACTGATTTTGTAGCCTTTTTTAGTTATATAGACTTAGAAAAAGAAACCTCCAATGTGGTAGAATATAAAGAGGTAATAGAGGATATTAACTACATACATCTATCTAGCAAAACATATTTCCAAGATGCATTATGAAATAAATAAAAAATAAATTCAAACTAAAATGTGGAATAATAATTTCTTGGAACCTTTTTAACTTATCTTTATTAAAACTAAATTGGTAATTAACTCCCATGTTTTAGATGTCTTAAATTCAACCATTATTATGCATTTCATTGATAAATATTATGAATATAATGATTCACCTTAGGAGGAATACATAGATATCCATAAACATATTCAATGTGTACTAGAGGCAGTGTCTGAGGAGATATTAGTGTAACTGCATGAAATAATTGAGTCACACTTTTCATAATTGGAATAGTGATATTTTAATAGATTTTTTTTTTAAATTTTATTAAAGTAAAATAATTCACTAACATTATCTTTTATTATTTTTTTGATGTATCTTATTTTGACAATGATTGGGGGGAAAATAATTGGCTAAAGAAATACTAGCAAAAGAAAAAGAGGGGCGCCCATTCTTTCATCCTCCACCATTATAAAAATTTAATTCAATTAAAATAGGGATATACATAATTCACCATATACATGTAATTATCTACATATGGTGTGAATAAATAAACTTTGGATGGAAAAATATGAATTCTTTCATATCACTGAAACAATACAAACTAATATTTTACGAAAAAATACTATAACTATATTTGGGATGTATCCATAACCAAAGGCCCATTTAGTAGTTAAACTAAGATAAAACCATATTCCCTTTTCCATTTTATTTCTATTTGTTTTAATTGATGTTTATTTCAATATTTTTCTTGGTTTTTTTTACATTTTGGTTTTATGGGGATAGAAAATAAGACTATTAAAATATTTTTCCTTTTTAATAAGTAAGGTTGTATTTATATTTTATACATGAAAGTTTCAACAAAATTAAATTCTATAAGAAACTGAGTAAATAATTTCTTAATAAAATAAGGGTAGTAATAATTATTGTGTGAGGATGTTGGAATTATATATTTAGGTATTTCATTTTTTTTTGAGTGTTGTAGGATTATTTGAGATTCATTCAACAATTTATAAATTTTGATACTATCATATGGTTTGTAAAAAAACTACATGATTTTAATTTCAAAAGGTTAAAATCAGTTCCATAATATTCTCTTATTTCATGAGTTTCATTCTGACTATTTATGGATGTTTGATCAATTTTGAAAATTATGTACACTATTAGCATCTGAAATGGAAAATGCTTTCCATTGTTGAGAGGTTTTTTTCTATGTTTAACATCCACATAAATTCCCTTTTTTCATGAATTTTATTAAAGCATATGTTGAAATATAGAAATTTTTATTTTCCTCTTAATAAAAAGATGTACAAATCGTCATATGTGATAAATATAATTGAGGAGAAATTTTTAAAGCCTATTTTTATTAAACCTTAATTTTTTTACTTCTCGTACAATAATTTTTTATTAATATATGAATTGAGATTTTTGAAAACCCAGATCACAAGCCATTCTTTTCATATATACCATTCTCTAGAAGTTTATTTCATGAATATGTCTAAATTGAAGTGTGGGGATTCAATGTAGGCATCAGGCCTATGGAAATCATGCAATGTTCTCTGAATGTAAAAATATTTCCTTTAAATGTCCATGAGTGAAGATAGATACACATTCCAGAAGATACACACAAAATTCCATTATAATTAGAAATATATTGAATGAAATTTTATTATTCAATGAGAAATGATTGAATTAAAATCATTTTAGTAAGCATGCTATTTCTATAGTTATTTTAATATAAATTAAATTCCACTATACTCATAAATAATTTTAACAATCCATAGTATAATATTATTTCCCAATAGTGAAATGATTATGTTTGGGGTAATTGAAAGTGCCAATATTTTTATATTTTTCATTTTCTTATTTTAAAGATATTTATCACACTATTTTATTATTTTAGGGGAAATTTTCATACTTTATAGTTTTATGAATAATATATATTTTATTTATTAAATTGAAAATACTCTTTTAATATATTTTATTTCATCATTATAATTATTATAAAAATTCAATCACTAACATATAGTGTTATGATGTTTCTATTGGATGTTTGTGGGTAATTTTAGAATCTCAAATTAAATTTCTTAAAGGTATTATTCTTTTTAGATGTACTATGTTGGAAACAAGAAGAAAATGGGAATGTAAATTTTCATATAGTGCCTCTTAAATGGAGAATTGTGAGTTATTTTGGAGATTTCATCTACGTGTGTGATAATTATCCTACTCAAAAGTCAGTTGGGAAGGTCTAAGGATATTGTGATCCACAATATGATATTTGGAGTATATTTGTGGAATGTGAATGTAAAAACACATATGTGGAATACATTTGGGATTCCATATGAAATATCACTTAATTATAAGATAACACAATTATGCATATAATAATTCAATACTCCATAATAAATTTTCTAATGTATAGTATTGTTATCCTTCATATTGGGAATTTTTTCCTCATAGAGGAAAATTTAGTTTATGAAAATATAAAAATACTGTAAATAAGAAAAAATATGTAAAATTTATTTACCAGAAATTGTAGTATGGATCGTGATTCAATCCAAAGCATTATAAATCCATGGGAGTACCAATGAAATAAAACCACAACCTACCATATAGAAGACATCAAATAAAATCAATTAAAATCCATGATTTGTATTTATCGATGAAATAAGGAGACAAAAAATAGAATATTGGGGATTTCTAGAAGAATATAAATTTTGGGTATGACGAAACACTGTAAGGATTGGGTAATATATTTGAAACTAAAACAAATTCTAGGATGAAATATGTTTTTGACTATGAAAAGTTAAAATTCCTACTAATAAATTTAAAAAACTGTAGTTGTATACAGGTGATTGGACACTACACTGATAATTGGGCTAGAGTTCTACTTCTATAATGATTATTTATTTATGTTTAGTTTATTTTCAATCATTTCATAATAACATATCTGATATTTTAGTAACTATATTTCTTTAATTCTCTCTCTCATTTTCTCTATTATCTTTTGTTTTCTACCCTCATTCTATTCATCATTGTGGTCTTTAGTACTTATATTCACACGTATTTAACATGAAGAATATGTTGGGGTATTAATCCAAGGTTTGATATCATGAATTTGTTCATTCCCTAATTAATGTTGATTAACTACTTTGGGTTGATTTGATGATTAAAAGAAGTGAGAGAAGTAATACTTGATGTTATTATCCAAGGATTACATTTAGATTCTATACACTTTTCCATTCAATAATGGTGGGGTAAGTGTAATTTGCATGATAATTTTTTATTTTATTTTATATTCTTGAGTATGGACTATGAGAATGTTGAACACATATGATGGAGTCTATTAATAAAGTAGACTCAATGCTATCCATTGAGACACTTAATGTTCCCTCTAGATGAATCTTTTGGTAGAGTCTCCTTTTTTTTATATAGACTTTCATTTTATTTTAATTAAATCATAATATTTGAGGTCTTTTTTTTTCATTTCAAACCCAAGAAAGAAAATTTATAACCTATTAATAAATATAAAAAACTAAAAATATAATATGTGTATTTAATAAATAGAGGAAATAATTACAATCTATCCTTAGATAAGAATACCTCGGTCAAACACTTTGATTCATTAGTAAAATAATTAATAGATTTTGTACAACCATATGTTAGGTTTATCACTCTTAAAAGTCATTGTAAAACATAGTAAAAGAGTTATACCCCTTATATGTTTACGGATCCTAAATAAATATATAGGATCTTTTGGATGATGCTATACCTTTAGATAATGGAGGCTTTTCTTTGTTTCTCGTATGGTGTTCATATGGAATACTATATTATTGATTGAAGATGGATCTTGTTATTATCTAGGTATGAGTATTTATAATATTTGTTTATATATCATGTAAATTATTGTGTGAACTGTAAGGACAGAAATTTTTATCTAAAAAAATTCTCTTCTTATAATAATTTCATATAATATAATCCTATAAATAACATTAATAACACACCGTAAACCTTATAAATTAAGAATTGGTGAAATAAAATCAATTTCTCTATGTTGAGGAATATATACCAATGCAATAGTAACCTGAATATTGAAATTGTAATGTGACCCTTATAAAAAGTAAGCATGAAAATTGAATAGTAACCCCACCAATAATAGTATAAATGAAATTTATCCTTCATATATGTGACAGTATAATGAAATTTTCTCATAGTACAATTAAATAAATTTTTTAAAATTTATTAATAAAGTGTTAATATTTTTATAATTCATAAATATTCATTCATAATTGTTTGAGTAATTATATAATTTGAAAGAAATTTTACTTTCATAAAATGTATTCATAAATTATTAATTTTATATGTTATTATTATATTATAATTCTATGATAACATATTTAATTTGTAAATGTTATATAAAATTATTTATAATATAAAGTCAGTATTTTTTCGAGTAAATTAGGATTCTAATTAAATATTTAATTTCTCTTTTTTATAAAATTATTTCCATAAAATGATGATAATTTTCAAATTTTTCACATTGAAATATGGTTTTGGTGAATTTTGGGGATTTTTCACATTTACCAAAATTTATGGTAAATAGTAAAATATAGTAATTTATGGTATATATATATTATCAAATAAATAAATTGTTCAATGAGTCATTGATGATTTAATCACTATTATTTTTAAATAAAATTATATAATTACTATATTTAGTATCAATATTCTACACTATTTCTTCTCTTTAGAAAAATAATAAATGAATTAATTAATTAATTAGAAAACACCCTTGTCCCCCACTATAAAGATTACCCCTCACCACCTCTCTTCCTTACACATATCAAGACATGATTTGTGTCCAAATTATTCCCATTAATCTTATAAAACCCCTATCTAACTTCTAGGAGATTTGTTTCTTAATTAAATACCATAAAGAATTTCTTACAAAGGTTCTTATGATGAAGCAATCCAGAGGTAAAACCCTCTTCCATTTTCCTTCATTTTATTTTCATGTTCTTTTTATTTTCTTTGCATCTCCAAATGTAAACATGTTCAATTGGAATTAAAAGACTAGTATATTACAGATATTGAAATGATATCAAGTTTATGAAATAATTTTCAACAAATCTCTTCTCCTCTAACTTTAAATTTATGAAAGAAAACATCGTCTGTGTGCTGTCGATTTACCAACTTCATGGATGATGTGGTTTAATCATTCCATTACCATCTTCATGGATGGTAATAAAAAAATTATGTTTGAAAAATTATTAATATATATATATATATCATCTTATTTAATGTTATGGAGTCATTTTTTACACATGATGTTAATTTATAAAAAACGTGTTTGTTATGATCAAAAACCTCCAAAACAAACCCAAATGGTTATCATTTTCTATTAATCTAATGATTTTTCATAATTCCATAAAAACAACATATATATAAGACTAATTTAACCTCAAATAGATCATTAATAACATATAATTACAATTATGGATAATTACCCCCCACATTATAAAACCATTCAGGCTTGTATAAATGTAAACCAATCATGAAAACCAACAAACATAACCTTACCGAACAATGACGTTAGGCCTCTTAACCCATAATAAATGACATAAATTATCATACAAAAATATTAATAAATGAAATAAATGTATTAATGGTTCTTTAACTATTTATTAATAAATCTAATTTTATTATTCTGGACATAAATATAAAGTAAAGAACACCTTCAAACCTATGGTAATGGATTCATCTTCAACCTCCATTATTCCTCTGGGTCACTATTTCTATCTTTTTAGACAAATTAAATTCCCAATTATTTTTATGTACATATTATCAATTTTGTTTATATTTTCCAAAATCATGTATCAAGATCCATTCATCCTTATTTCTCAAGGATATACATGCTTTTAAAAGGATCTCTACTATATTCATAATGATGATCACGCTTAATTTAAGGGAACTTACTGAATTCCATACCATTTTAATGAGTGATAAATTATATACATTAATCAACCAAATGTTTTAAAAAATAAGTCATTTTTCATAAAAAATACCATGGTTAAATTCAGGTTTTGTACAAACAATAATACATTTTCAATTTTAAGGGATCTAGTATGTTTTCCCTTGAACCATATTATAATGATTTATGTAAATAGTTTTTTAAACACTCTATTCACATCAGGTTTTCATCATTTATCAGGATATATTCTTATATCCCCTTATGAATTTCCATTTAATATTTAAATACATTACTTCATGGACACCACTATTTAATTACCTATTGATATTCCATTGGACATAATTTTGATATCAAATTTCTATTCTGTGAAACCCTTATGTTTGTGTTTGATTTCTTTTGTATGATTCATTATGTGGAAAATATACTCATGAACCTGTTATGATTTGTTCTCATAGATAGCTATCCAATTCGTTGGCTAATGTTTAATCTCATGAGAATTTATGTACAATGATCTTTGTGGTAATCCTTTAATCATTCTCCTAGTCCAATAGTCTTGGTGGTTACCCATGATTGGTTCTCCTCAATGTGAAATGAGCATTGAATCTTGTTAATGTCATATATTATTTTTCTCACACATTACCTTTATTGTAGTAATATAGGATACCATGTTGTATATGTTATGAATTCATATTTTTAATAAACTTTTTTTCCATTCCAACCCTTTATTTTATGCCCCCTAAACAATGTGGTAATGTTTACTCTCTTGTTAATTCCCATACTGGTATTTTTAGCTCATCCCAATATTCAGGTTTTCCCCAAGATATCCTAAAAATATTTAGGGTCTCAATGGATTTTATTAACTCATAATGGATGATAAATAAGGAATTTTTTATATTTTCTTCCATGTTTTTAGTTTCGTGTACCATGTATTCCAAGACTATAAACTTTAAAATCCATGGCTTGTAATTTGTTGTTTAATTATGTATAAAATCATATAATGATATTTTAAAAAGACTGGGGGCTCTATAAATGGTATCATATTAAATTTATAGTTATTTTTTGAGACTATTAATAGTTATATTTATTAAGAACCCAAGGGATATAACTATATATGTGAAAACATTTCAATATTTTCATCTATTTATAGTAAGTGTCTTACCAATAAAATAGATCCAATTATGGATTCCATAAGTTGAAATAGTTTTGTAATAGATGAATGTTGGAGTAAAACCATCAACATGATGTTTTGGGCCTGACTTGGGGTTACATGGTACGTGACAATTGGCCTTACTATGCACCTGGTTTCATATTCTTTGGGTAAATGCTTTGGTAAATTAAATTCTCCTTAAAAAAAATTACTAAGGGGCCCAAGAAAATTAATATAATAATATATATTTGATAAATAGATCATAGATATCCTATATTGAATCCTTGGAAATCACTTGTTAAGATGTACCTTTCTTTTATTTAATTATCCTAATATGTATAAAATATCATCTTTATGTAGGTTAGCTAGGTATTCACACCCCAAAATTGATATTTAATTTTCTTAGATAATGAACGTAAATAGAAGAAAACACGATAATAATCAATGTGATAGTAATTGTGATGATAGACCAAATAAAATTCCAAATTAGATGGGAACATGTTCTCAATACATTATAATAGTACATTTTCAACTAGATCAAGTTATAAATTAAATCATGAATCACATGAAACACCCCCATTATCCCAATAATGATAATGTTGATTTTGAATAATTAATTAAGAAAATTACATCTTGGTTTTTTGAATCTCCTAATCTCCTCCAAAAAGAATATTTGATTAACTCAATTGAAATGTTATTCTATATCCTCTTGTTCTTAAAGGAAGATAATTTTGTTCTTGGGGTCTATTACTTTGATAAGGAATAATATTATTGGAGGAAATTAATAAAAAACATGGTTTCTATGGTGGAAATTGTTTCCTTGGATTAATATGAATTCAAAAAAAATGTTTATCAACAAATATTTCCATCAAACCCTCCATCTCAAAATAGGAAGACAATTTCTCAGACATATGTAGAAGGGATATGAGTCTATTGGGGCGTGTGGAGAACAGTTTACAAAGAATGTAAGGTAATTCTTAGAATTTGTCCTCAACACTGAAATAAAGGTGAAATTCGTATTTAGTTGAATAATGTAGAGTCTACGAAAATTATTAGTAATTTGAGACTTCAATAGTTATGAGGTGGTTTTCCATTGTTACCTGTAGGATGAAATATAGACCAAAGACTCCCAATGCTTTCGTGGGTTGGTGAAAAATAGAAGAATATGGACTTTAATATGGGTGGAGAAGAATAAAAATCCCATAATATGAAGACCGAATATCCCACATGTCACTATTGTGGGATGTGGCATCCTGGGATCATTATAATGGGATACATGAAATAATAAAATGTTGAAGAAGTAGGGAACTCAGTATGAAATACCGATGGAATATGAATAATTCGACTAATGTGGAAGAAGAAATTAAGATTCATATCAATACTCAGTCTATAGTTAAATGTTTCAACTATAAGGAAAATGTGAATTCTTAAAACCAGTCCCTATTCTCATTATTTTCTAAGTCAGTCGACAACATCCTCTAGGGATATAATGATTGTCTTATTCTATCACTAATTCAGATGTGGATCCAAAAAAAAGATGTGGTGATATGTCTATATGTTATTAATTCAAGTAAATAGAATATATGGTTTGATAATGGTTCTAATCATTCCTTAATATCATTCATCTATAGTAGAACTATACAAAAACCACAACAAAATTTAAAGAATGAGTTTTTTATGAGAATAAATATTGGGGAAATTACTTCATCCAAATTTTCTAAATCCTCCCCAATTAACGGTTATGGGTAGAACCTCCCATAAATTAATTTCATACTCCCTTTGGTAGAGTTTTTTGTTATGCTAGGCATGAATTGGTTTTCTTTATGAGAAGACAACATCAACTGCTGAGAAATTGAAATCACTCTTCCCATCCCAAATCATCCCTCAATTCATTACAATCGTTATGAGGAAGATTAATCTCCTTTAGAATAATCATATAAAGTGTGGATATTAATATATTTAGAGAAATAATATCTCACTCAATTGATTGATACTATAGAGATGATCTGGCTCAATGATATTCCCATTATAAGGGATTACACTAATATAATCCTTGAAGAAATTACTGGTACTACTCCCGATCGAGAGGTTGAGTTCTCCATTTAAATTATTCCTAATTATAATTCTATATCAATGTCAGCATATATAATGGCCACTATTGAGCTCTAAAAACTATTGAAATAGTTATAGGGGAATACAGATAAGGGTTTTATATGCCTAAGTGCTTCACTATAGATTCTGTCGATCCTCTTCATTAGGAAGAAGGATAGATCAATGTGCCTCTACAATTATTATAATGAGCTCAACATAATTATGATAAAGAACAAGTATCCCCTTACTTCGATATATGGCATGTTATATCATCTATTTGGGGCGCCTTATTTCTCTAAGGTGCACCTTGGGCCAGGATACCCTCAAATAAAGGTGAGGAGATAAGATATTCCCAAGACCACCATTCAAATGAGGAATGGACACTATAAGTTCATAGTTTTTCACTTTGGAATCACCAATTCTCCATCAATATTCATGGAATTAATGAATATATTAATTATATATTTCTTCAAAAAACATGATATAGTCCTCATTAATGATATTATAATATACACCATGAGTATGAATGAACATTCTGAGATTTCGAATATTGTGCGAAATACATTGAGAAGAGAAAAAATATATGAAATGTACCATAAATGTGAGTTATTGATGGAGGAAGTTTCATTTTAGGGAATGTTATAACTAGAAAAATAATATCAATAGACCCTTCCAAGACAAATGGAAATAAAGAGTGGCCTAAGAAAAATCTTTAATGGTTATCCAATGTTTTTTTT
Organism: Viscum album; assembly: GCA_963277665.1. Taxonomy (NCBI): domain Eukaryota; kingdom Viridiplantae; phylum Streptophyta; class Magnoliopsida; order Santalales; family Viscaceae; genus Viscum; species Viscum album. Next base: position 27,339,472 of record OY728137.1, on the reverse strand, counting down.
GGCCTAGATGGATATGACCATAATTTTTTGAAGAACTTCACATGATTGTCAAAACCAATAATGAATCTAACATGGAAAGGATTGAAATTTTTTTGGACTCGTAAATTTGTCTAAATTTTGGAGGAATTCAATAAGATAATTATCAATGTTCCAGTACTCACACTCTTGAAAATTGGAGAACTCTTTTTTGGGTCTAGAGATGCTTCAAAGAAAGTATTAGGAAGTGCACTAATGAAAAATTACAATGTGATAGCCTACACCTCAAGGAAGATAAAAATTCCAAAGAAACATTATCCCATGAATGATCTGTAGTTGGAGGTTGTTAGCAGCAAATTGAAAATCAAGCGATATTATCTCTATGGGGAGAAGGTTCCGATATATACAGATCAAAAAAATCTCAAACATATATTCACCTAGAAAAAGATTAATAGGCACCAATGAATATGGTTAGAGATCATCAAGGTTTATGATTACTCAATACAGTACTATTATAGTAAAGAAAACAACGTAGTAGATGCTCCAAGTATAATGGATTTTCCATCTTCTTCAATGACGATAATTTAGAAAGATCCAATCTTCTCAGAATTGGAAAGTGTGAACTTGAGAATTATTAAGGGAGGAACATATTAAATACTTTATCAAATGTGTTTTCAACCATCCCTTAGAGAGAGAATAAAGGATTCTCAAATAAATGATGTGGAAATTTAGAAAAGGGTTGAAGATATCCAAAATTGGATATCCTCTGAATTCAAGATTGGTGATGATGGATTTTTATGATTTGAGTCATGAATATATGTACCATCCAATCCAATTAAAATGAAAGCGCTTCTTAAAGATGTACATAGATCAACCTTATCTATTAATTTGTAGAGAAAAAATATATCTGAAGACCTTTGAAAGGACTTTTAGTGGGACAATATGAAAAATGTGACCACTGAATATACATCAAAATGAATGGTATTTCAGTAAGTTAATGTTAAAAGAAAAAAATTCATAATTGATGAAGTATTCATTACCCATACCAATATGAATATGGGGAAACATAATCGTGGAATATTTCACTGGAAACCCAAATACATCCAAAGGAAGTAATTCTATATGGGATATTATGGATCATATTATAATCAAATATCACTATATCACAATTCGAGATGAATTCTCACTGGATATACTTCTACAGATATACATCAAATATATGGTAAGGATTAATGTAGTACAACTGTCTATTGAATCTGACAAAGAAAATAGATCCACCAACATGTTCCATAAAATACACTAGCATCCTGTCAACACTGATCTGGAGTACAATATGAACTATCCTCCATAATCATATGGCCAATCTGAGAAAATAATTAAGACATGGGAATACATATTTAGATCATGTTCTATGGACAATGAAGGTTGATGGAACCCACATGCCTCACTAGTCGAATTCTCATACAATAATAGTCTCCACTCGATCATCCAAATGGATCTATATGAATACCTTCATGATAAAATGTGAAGAACACTAGAATTAGAGGATGAAATCTGTGTTCGTAAGTAGCTAAGACCTTAAGTGGTCGATGAAATGGTGGAAAAGGTGAAAACTATTCAGTAGAAATAAAAACATGCCAAAGTCAATAACAAATTTATACAAGCCATAAACGATGAGACCTTGAGTTTAAAGATATAGACAAGTTATTCTTTTGAATATCTCCATGTAAGAGGATTGTGAGACTTTTTCTGAATGGGAAGAATAGACCCTTGTACATCACCCCCATTAAACCAGTTGATCTTTTTATAGTTGTGGTGTAACATCCCAGGAAAATAATGAATAAATCATTTTCAAATTTATTAATATTTATGAATTAAATATTAATTTTACTTTAACTGGGTTTCTATGTTCGATAGTGTACCCGATACGCAACAAAGAGTTTCATTGAAATCTTACGTTGCACACTAGTAAAAAAATAATATTATTTTAAATGGTAGTTAACCCATAGCTGTTGTAATTGCGGGAATGGATAGAAATAACTAAAATATGATTATATATGTTTTTAACTGTTTTTACATTTATCCAATAAAAGATAAAGGCTTAAAATATGAAAAGAATTCAATTTTAGGCATAGATACTCTAATATTCACTAAAGGTCCACTTATAACCTTTTCACGGTTAACCTTCTTTAAATATATTTTTGGTCACTCTTTTACTTTCTATTGGACCAAATAAAATTATTTTTTTTAGAATCGGGACATCAAAATTTACTTTGTGTAAATTTTTGGTATTTTTCCGATAAAGTTCATTTTTGAATGAACAGTGAAAAATGTTGTATTTTAATTCAAAACCTCTTTTTAATATAATTTATTTACATGATTAGATTATATGTTGAATTGGTTTTAAAGTGAAATTAGAATATATTTTTACCATTAAATCCAATAGTGGTCGTTGGAATTAATTTCACTATGAAATTGGACTTAAACTAGTGTCAATCTTTTGAAACTTATTATTTCATAAAAACACACTATTTGCCCTGACAACGAGAAAGAATTATTAAATTAATTAATGCAACTTATATGTTTTGAATTTTGTAAAATAGAATTCATTTTTTAATTCAGAATATCAAATATATCTTAGGGTGATGTTTTGGTATTTTTCTGAAAAACATCAATTTTTGATGAATAGTGAAACCAATAAGTGGTACTTAAAAAACTGATTTTTCTATTAAATGTAATTTTACCACCTCTGTGTTTTGAATTTCAAAAATCCAGCATACATGGTTGACATTATGAATAAAAATTTGGTTCAATGGGATTAAAATAATTGTTTGGTGAATAGTAACTTTTAAGTTTATTAATCGTGATTAGAGGTAATTAGTGTAGTTTAAGGTAAAAATATTTTTTTAATATTATGAAATGAACTAGAAACATGTCCTACCAACATTAGATGTGTCATGGCCGACCAAGAAAAAACATGGTTCAACTTGGGGACTCCATGGAGCCACTTTGGTTGGAAAATGACATTAATATCTTTTTATTTAATGTTAAAATTAAAATAACACAAACATGAGTTGTTTTACTAAAACAATTTTTAAATGGGGTTATACAAGTCTGATTTTTGACTATAAATAGTAATTTGAAATATAAAATTATTTCCTACAACATAGTATTTATTTATAATTTTTAGACATTAACTATGTTAAATTATTTATGACACCATGCTGATGCAGCGATTACCTCATTATTTAATGATTTAAATAAAATGGAAAGATAATGTAAAATCTAAAACCTACACATGTCCAAAACCTATTGGATGGGTGTATTTCGAACCCTTATCACCTTATCCTCAAATTATATCAATTTTGGACATTTTAAATCCGAATCTCATTTTAAAATAAAGTAACATTTCCTTACTTTCCAAGAGTTCCCCTCCTCTCCTCTTATAAAAGGCCCCCACCTCTACCACCTTACCCACACTTCCAACGCCTTTGGCTTGGAAAACCCCTTCAAATTTTGTCTCTCCACATCCCTCTATTACTCCTTGAAGCCTCACTTTGGGAATAAGTCTTCCCAAAGAAGCCTTTGAGCTCAAATCTAAGAGAGTTACCCGATTTTAAGGTAATGTCTTCACTTGTATTCTTCTGTATTATTTTGTTTCTCCAACCCCCTAAACTCTTTTTATTCAATTATTTTGTAACAACAAAAGTATATTCAATATACTAGGATGTTGTTATAATACTTATTAGAGATACACTTACACAAACATCCATCTAATGGTTAAAGAACATACTGTTTTTGTGGATGGAAAATTTCTGCCTCACGAAACGATGATTGTTCAATATTCTTATAACACCTTAAAAGGTGGCCATTATGATGTCACTATATTTATATATGTTATATAATATGTTTATTTTTTCCTTAAACTTCTGTATTTTTCATTTATGTCATACCTTTGTGGCTTCCATTATGGGTATACGCGATATCTTCATTTTAGGAAGTGCAGACTACCGCCACCTCAAAGTGGTTTGATTCGTTAATGCCATACGTGGGACATATAAAGGATGGATTTAATAATATTATATATGATATTATACTGTAATTATAATATACCTTTTTATCATTATGATTTTACACCATTAAATTATGAGATAGAAATGAATGTAGCGTTCTTGCGTACGTACGGCTTACCGTCTCCATGAACGGTGCATTTCATTTCTTATCCCCAAATGTAATGTACTATTATAAGTAAATATATATAATGGATATATATGACTTATGTTACATCAAAATTATGAATATAATTCTTGAATTAAAATATACATACCTCTCATTTAGTTGAATTCCATTAATATGATATAGAAATGAAAGTAGCGTTCATGCGTACGTACGGCTTACCGTCTCCATGAATGGTGCATTTCATTTCTTACCTCTAAATGATTATGTGATATTATAAATACATGTATATGCTAGATATATATGATATATCTAATATCCAAATCAGGAATGTCATTATAGATATAAAGAACCTTTGACCACATGAACAACATGTAATTGTAAGAAGTCCACTTTCGACTTAAGAAACAAATATCGACAAAACAAAAATTATTAACTTAAATGATTACATAATGTTTATAACATCGGAATAAGTGATATAAAAGGAATAATAAGCTTTAAAAAGTTTCTTAAGCAAGTATAAATTAAATCAAGTTTATTATTCAGGACATTAAAGAACGATCGATTCACGTCGGACCCGAGGTAAGGGACTTCGTCTCAATATCCTTTCATTGAGGCACATTTTTGTTTTATACACCACTTTCTTTAATATGGTATAAACCCCTTTGACTTTTAAGTTTATTCAAAATGAATATATTTATACGAAGAGTTTTACTAAATGACAAAAGGGAATGTTTTTGTCATACGTATGCGGCAACAATGACTTCTCTGCCGCCGTGAGTATTATTTGGTCTTTGGCTTCCTCAAAAAGCCGTAATGTTTTTTTAAATAAAATAAATATCATATACTATTTTATGTATTTTGGTATTGAAAATGGTTTTGATAAAGGATTCTATTATGTCAATATATTTATATGATATATTGTGATTGAAATGTGGAAATGTTATCATTACATTATATTGGTTTTATGTTTTATGATTCTATATTGGTACTTGGACATTTGTTGGGTGGTTAAGTGATAAACCATATGTCGGGTGGTTCCATGAATACCAGGACGGGTTGTTAGGTTATAAACTCCAATGCATTGGGTATGGAATTCATCCATATGTCTATTCCATTAAGTATGTATGGATGTTGGCCGTATGGCTATTCCATTAAGTGATATGTGTGGAAGTCGACCGTATGGTTATTCCACTTAAGTATGTTTATGTCCCAAGTTACCTTTATATGTTATGTGTTTTTTATATGGGTTTTATGGTAATCCTTTGGTTACAAAAGGGTATGTATTGATATTTTATTCAGTGAAGAGTTTTTACTACTTCATGAAGGTGAAGGTATTACTTCGATAAAGTATACATGGATTACATGATGTTTGAAAAACTAATATTTTTCATTCTTAGTGTATCCCTTATTGAGCTATTTATGCTCACCCCAAGTTTTTTTGAAATTTTTTTCATAGGAAATAATGGGGAATAGGGTCAAGGAAGGGATCAAGGGAATGTCATGCTATATAAAACATGGAACTAGACATGTTTCTTTTTAAGAGTTTTTTTATTCTATGGAAACTTAGTAGAAGTGTCTACTTTGTAATCTTTTGAGATGTAGTAGTTATGTTCTAATTCACTAAAACTATAAACTTGAAAAGATCCTCAATGTGAATTATTCATTTAATTCAATATTAAGTAAGGTTTAAGGTCGGGGCCTTATATTTGGTATCAAATGTCTGTTTAGACAACTTTTGGAGTTAGAAAATTGTTAAATTATAAATTAATTTATGGTATGATTGAAATGATATAGAATTTACAGATTACCATGTTTCTTAACCTAATGTATTTCAGTGTTAAGAATGGTTTTTCATAGAGGAAATAGAGAATCTTTTTTGGGAAGGCATATTGAGGGAAATGACCTTCCAAATCAGCCTACTACGATGGTAAGAATCAGAATTGAGTTGTTTACTACAGTGATGGCTCAGTTGAATCAGGTGGTAAATGGCGTTTGTGTTATTGATGATATTTTTGTGTTTTCTAAAAGTAAATAGGATAATGAAAGATATTTAAGGGTTATCTTTCAAACCTTAAAAGAAAAGAAACTATATGGAAAATTCAGAAAGTGTGAGTTTTGGTTACAAGAAATTTCTTTCCTGGGTCACATTGTTTCAAAAGATGGCATAACAGTTGATCCTGCTAAAACAAAAGTTGTTGAAGAATGGCCAAGACCCACAAATGTAATCGAGATCCATAGTTTTCTTGGTTTGGAAGGTCACTACCAAAGGATTGTTGAAACTTTTTCACGGTTATCTAGTCCAATGACTAAGCTAACTCGGAAGGGTGTTAAGTTTATCTGGACAAAAGAATGTGATGATTGTTTTTAGGAGTTGAAAAGAAGATTGGTGATTGCTCCAGTTTTGGCACTTCCTTCCAGGAATAGTGAGTTTTTTATCTACAGTGATTCTTTATTGAAAGGACTTGGTTGTGTCCTTATGCAGAATGATCAGGTAATTGCATATGCTTCACGTCAGTTGAAAACTCATGAGGTAAATTACCCTACACATGACTTGGAATTAGCTATTGTTGTTTTTGCTCTAAAAATTTTGAGGCATCATTTGTATGGAGTAATGTGTGAAATATATACTGATCACAAAAGTTTAAAGTATATATTCACTCAAAAAGAGTTGAACATGAGACAGAGGAGATGGTTGGAATTAATCGGGGATTATGATTGTACAATTCATTACCATCTAGGAAAAGCAAATAATGTGGCTGATGCTTTGAGTCAAAAAAGTAATGCTTCATTAACCATGCTACATTTGGAATGAGATCCTTTGGTTTTTGATTTGATGATCATTTGCATATAATTTGTTGGTTGAGGAAGTTCTTCTGTTTTGTTTCAGGTATCAGTGAGATCATCCATATTAGACATAATTAAGCAAGCACAGAGGGAAGACAGTGAGTCACAGAAAAAGGTAGAGCTGGTTCAGGAAGGTAAGTTGCCTGAATTGAACATTGATAATGGTTGTGTTTCGAGGTTTGGGAAGAGATTATGTGTGTCTTGAGATTCACAGTTGAAGAATGAGTTGTTATGTGGGGCTCATAGTTCCCCGTTTTCAGTTCATCCTGACAGTACTAAGATGTACCGAGATCTGTGGGAGTATTACTGGTGGGATGGAATGAAAAGGGATATTGCTGATTTTACTGTGAAGTGTTTGAATTGTCAGAAGGTTAAAGAAGAGCGGAAGTTACCGAAAGGGATGATTCAGCCTTTACCGGTGCCAGAGTGGAAATGGGAAGACATATCCATGGACTTTGTTGTGGGATTACCAAGGACATCTTGAGGTAATAATGTAATCTAGGTTATTTTTGATCGCTTGACTAAATTTGCGCATTTCCATGCTATACGGAATAATTTTTTCCTAGATCAACTTTCCCATTTGTATCTTAAAGAGATGGTCAGGTTATATGGGATTCCTATCTCCATTATGTCCAATCGTGATCCCAGGTTTACTTCTAACTTTTGGAAAGGCCTTCACAAGTCATTGGGTACTAAATTAAATTTTAGTACAGCTTTTCATCGGCAATCAGATGGGTAGTCAGAACGAACAATTCAGACCATAGAGGATATGCTATGATCTTGTTCGATGGATTATTAGGGAAGTTGGGACCAACATCTTTCTTTGGTTGAGTATTCATATAATAACAGTTTTCATTCTAGTATACAGATGGCATCGTTTGAGGCATTATATGGGAAGCGGTGTCGAACTCCATATTTTTGGGTTGAAGTAGGTGAAAGGAAGCTGATGGGACCAGAATTGGTAGAAGAGATGGTAGAAAAAGTTCTGTTGATTCAGAAACACATGAGACCAGCTCAGAGTAGCAGAAGAGTTATGTGGATAACTGGAGGAAGGATCTATCTTTTGAGGTAGGTGATCATGTTTTTCTTAAAGTTTCACTGTGGAAAAGTGTGATGCGATTTTTTAAGAAAGGAAAGCTAGGTCCAAGGATCATTGGACCATATGAAATTCTGTAAAAAGTTGGATCAGTTGCTTACCGAGTGGCCTTACCTCCGAGTTTATCTCAGGTACATAATGTTTTTCATGTTTTGATGTTGAGAAAGTATATGCTATATCCATCTCATGTTTTGAGCCCAGAGGTAGTTCAGCTGGAAGAGAATCTCTCTTATGAAGAACAACCAGTCCAGATTCTTGACCAAAGAGAGAAAGTGTTGCGAAATAAGGTAATTCACTAGCTAATGGTTTTGTGGAAAAACCATAAGTTTGAAGAGGCAATGTGGGAATCTGAAAATGCTATGAAGGATAAATACCCCCACTTATTTTGATAAGTGATAAAATTGCGAGGATACAATTCCCAAAAGGGGGAAGGATGTAACAACCCAGGTAAATAAAGAATAAAGAATTTTCATATTTATTAATATTTACGAATTAAATATTAATTTTACATTAAAGGGGTTTCTATGTTCGATAGCGTACCCGATACGCAACAAATAGTTTCATTGAAATCTTACGTTGCGCACTAGTAATAAAATATTATTATTTTAAATGGTAGTTAACACATAACCATTGTATTGGAAGGAATGGATAGAAATAACTAAAATATGATTATATATGTTTTTAAATGTTTTTACATTTATCCAATAAACGATAAAGGCTTAAAATACGAAAAGAATTCAATTTTAGGCAAAGAAACTCTAATATTCAATAAAGGTCCATTTATAAACTTTTCATGGTGAACCTTCATTAAATATAGTTTTGGTCACACTTTTACTTTCTATTGGACCAAATAAAATTCTTTTTTTAGAATCGGGACATCAAAATATACTTTGTGTAATTTTTTGGTACTTTTCCGATAAAGTTCATTTTTTAATGAACAGTGAAAAATGTTATATTTAAATTCAAAACCTATTTTTAATATAATTTATTTATATGATTAGATTATCTTTTGAATTGGTTTTAATTTTAAATTAGAATATATTTTTACCATTAAATCCAATAGTGGTCGTTGGAATTAATTTCACTTTGAAATTGGACTTGAACTAGTGTCAATATTTTGATACTTATTGTTTCATAAAAACACGCTATTTTCTCCGACTTTGGGAATTAATTATTAAATTAATTAATGTAACTTATATGTTTTGAATTTTGTAAAATAGACTTCATTTTTGAATTTGGAATATCAAATATAGCTTAGGGTGATTTTTTGGTATTTTTCTGAAAAACATCAATTTTTGATGAATAGTGAAACCACTAAGTGGTACATAAAAAACTGATTTTTCGTTTAAATGAAATTTTACCACGGATGTGTTTTGAATTTCAAAAATCCGACATACATGGTTTTCATCAAGAAGAAAAATGTGGTTCAATGGGATTAAAATAATTTTTTGGTGAATAATAATTTCTAAGTTTATTATTCGCGATTAGAGGTAATTAGTGTAGTTTAAGGTAAAAATATTGTATTAATATTATGAAATTACCTAGAAACATGTCCTTCCCTCATTGGATGTGTCATGGTCGACCAAGAAAATCCATGGGTCAACTTGGGGACCCCATGGAGCCACTTTGGTTCGAAAATGACATTAATATCTTTTTATTTAATGTTAAAATTAAAATAACACAAACATGAGTTATTTTACTAAAACAATTTTTAAATGGGGTTATACAAGTCATATATTTGACTATAAATAGTCATTGGAAAGATAAAACAATTTCCTACATCATAGTATTTTTTAATTATTTTTATACATTAACTATGTTAAATTATTTATGACACCATGATGATGTAGTGATTACCTCATTATTTAACAATTTAAATAAAATGGAATGATAATATAAAATCTAAGACCTATACATGTCCAAAACCTATTGGATGGGTGTATTTCGAACCCATATCACCTTATAATCGAATTATATCAATTGGTTCCTTTTAAATCCGATACTCATTTTAAAATAAAGTTACATTTCCTTACATTCCATGAGTGCCCCTCCTCTCCTCTTATAAAAGGCCCCCAACTCTACCACCTTACCCACACATCCAAAGCCTTTGGCTCGGCCATCCCCTGACCATTTTGTCTCTCCACATCCCTATTGTACTCCTTGAAGCCTCACTTTTTCCTGATGTCTTCTCAAGGAAGCCTTTGAGCTCAAATCTAATAGAGTTGCCCGATTTTAAGGTAATGTCTTAACTTATATTCTTTTGTTTTATTTTGCTTCTCCAACCCCATAAACTATTTTTATTCATTTGTTTTGTAACAACTCCAGTATCTTCAATATAATAGGATGTTGTTATAAAATTTATTCGAGCTACACTTACACACACCTCTATCTAATGGTTAAAGAACATATTGTTTCTGTGGATGGCGAATTTCTGTCTCACGAAACGATGATTGTTATATATTCTTATAACACCTTAAAAGGTGGACATTATGATGTCACTATATTTATATATGATATATAATATGTTTATGTTTTCCTTAAACTTCTGTATTTTTCATTTATGTCATACCTCTATGGCTTACATCATGGTTATACGCGATATCTTCATTTTAGGAAGTGCGGACTACCTCCCCCTCAAAGTGATTTGATTTGTTAATTCCATATGTGGGACATATAAAGGATGGATTTAATAATATTATATATGATATTATACTGGAATTATAATATACCATTTTATCATTATTATTTCACTCTATTAAATTATGAGATAGAAATGAAATTAGCTTTCATGCGTATGTACGGCTTACCGTCTACATGAACGGTGCATTTCATTTCTTATCCCCAAATGTAATGTAGTATTATAAGTACATATATATAATGGATATATATGATGTATGTTACATCTAAATGATGAATATAATTCTGGAATTAAAATATACATACCTCTCATTTAGTTGAATTCCATTAATATGACATTGAAATGAAAGTAGCGTTCATGCGTACGTACGGCTTTCCGTCTCCATGAACGGTGCATTTCATTTCTTACCTCTAAATGATTATGTGATATTATAAATACATGTATATGCTATATATATATGATATATATGATATAAAAATCAGGAATGTCATTCTGGATATAAAGAACCTTTGACCACACGAACAACATGTAATTATAAGAACTCCGCTTTAGACTTAAGAACCAAATATCGACAAAACAAACATTATTAACATAATAGATTACATAATGTCTATAACATATGAATAAGTGATATAAAAGTAATAATAAGCTTGAAAAGGTTCTTAAGCAAGTAGAAATTATCTCAAGTTTATTTTTTATGAAGTTAAAGAACGATCGAGTCAAGTCGGACCTGAGGTAAGGGACTTCGTCCCAATCTCCTTTCATTGAGGCACATTTTTGTTTTATACACCACTTTCTTTAATACAGTGTATAAACCCCTTTGAATTTTAAGTTTATTCAAAAGGAATATTTTTATATGAACAGTTTTACTAAATGAAAAAATAGAATGTTCTTGTCGTACGTATGCGGTGACAACGACTTATCCGTCGCCGCGAGTATTATTTGGTCTTTGGCTTCCTCAACAAGCCGTAATGTTTTTTAAAATAAAATAAATACCATATACTCTTTTATGTCTTTTGGTATTGAAAATGGTTTTGATAAAGGATTCTATTATGTAAATATATTTAAATTATATATATTATGATTGAAATGTGGAAATGTTATCATTCCTTTATATTGGTTTTATGTTTTATGATTTTATATTGGTACTTGGACATTTGACGGGTGGTTACACCATATGACGGGTGGTGCCGTGAATACCAGGATGGTTGGTTACGTTATAACCTCCAATGCATTGGGTATGGAAGTAGGTCGTATGGGTATTCTATTATGTATGTATGGAAGTTGGTCGTATGGCTATTCCATTAAGTGATTTGTGTGGAAGACGCCTGTATGGTTATTCCACTTAAGTATGTTTATGTACCATGTTACCTTAATATGTTATGTGTTCTTTATATGGGTTTTATGGTAATAATTTGGTTAAAAAAGGGTATGTAATGATATTTTATTCGGTGAAGAGTTTTTAATACTTCGTGAAGGCGAAGGTATTACATTGATAATGTATACATGGTTTACTTGATGTTTGAAAAACTAACAGTTTTTATTCTTTGTGTATCCCTTACTGAGATTTTTATGCTCACCCCAAGTTTTTTTGAAATGTTTTTCACAGGACATAATCTGGAATAGGGTCAATGATGGGAACAAGGGAAAGTTATGCTATATAATACATGGAACTAGACATGTTTCTTTTTAAGAGTATTTTTTATTCTATGGAAACATAGTAGAAGTGTCTACTCTGTAATCTTTTGAGATGTAGTAGTTATGTTCTAATTCTCTAAAACTCTAAAACTAAAAATATCCTCAATGTGAATTATTCAGTTAATTCAATATTAGGTAAGGTTTAAGGTCGGGGCCTTATATGTGGCATATAAAAAATATCATCCACCAACAATATCTCAAGTACATGATGTATTCCATGTATCATTCTTTAGGATGTACTTACCTGATCCTTCACATGTGCTGACTTCATAAGTGGTATAGTTGGAGAATTATCTTTTTATGAGGAGAAACTAGTGAAGATCATGGATCATAGAGATATATTTATGAGAACCAAGACAAATCAATTAGTTAATGTACTATGGTCGAACCATTAGTTTAAAGATGGAACAGGGGAACCATAGGAACTGATGAATGAAAATTACTCACACCTATTTTCACCAGAGAATGTAAAACGAAATTTTGATGGAAAATTTTCATAAGGGGGGAAGAATGCAAAAAAACCAAAGTTTTATCTACAAAAATACCATTCTTATTATTATTTCATATACTTTGATCAAATAAAATAAAATTAATAACACAATAAATTGTTTATAAATGATGAATTAATGAAATAAAAGGAATATCTAGAAGTTAAGGAACATATACCAAAGTAATAGTAAAATTTCCTTTCAAATAGTAATGTTACCCTTATGAATAAAACAACATACAATTGAAATGTATCTTTAAAAATGATAGTATAATAAAAATTTATCCATATTATATGTGCTAATTTGATAAAATTGTAACATATTATAAGTAAATGAACATTTTAGAACATATTAACTTATTGTTTGTATTTTAATAAGTCATAAATATGAAATTATAATTTTATGAGTACATTAATAAAATAAAATAAATTACGTTTTAATAAAATGTATTCTTACATTTTGTGTTTCATGTATTATGGTTATATGATAATTTTATGAGTCCTTATTTATTTTTTCTAAGTGATATAAAGTTTGTTATAATTTAAAATCAATATTTTCCTGTTAAATTATGATTTTAATTAAAAATTAAATTTCTAATATTAATAAAAGTATTTTTATTTATATTCTGTTCTTTTATTGATTTTAAACTTTGAGAAATGTTTAGTTTTAATTTTTGGTATTTTTATGTAGTACTGTAATTTTTGGTGAATAGTAAAATACAATAATTTATAGTATATGTACATTATAAAATAAATTAATTATTTATTGATTCATGAATGAAGTATAAACAATTGGTTCAAACTCACATGATATAATTACTTTATTTTTTTCTCATCAATCAACATTGTTTCACTTAATGATCAAAATAATAACTAATAACTTAAATAATGAGAACACACCCCTCTAATCCACTATAAATAACACCCCACCACCTATTTTTCCTCAATCATATCCTGCCTTGATCCTTATCCAAATACTACCATATTCTCTTAAGAAACTCCTCCCCCACATCCATGATCTTTTGGTCTTAATAATATTTTGAAACCAATCTCCTAATAAGGTTCTCACGAAGATGGAATCAAGAGGTAAAACCCTCTTCTGTATTCTTTCAATTTCTTTTCTTGTTATTTTCATTTCCTATCTTCTCACCATATACCATTCTCTATGTGAAATGAAAAATATGTTAACATACATATAATGGAATTATAAAATGATTATTTAAAAATTATTCATCAATCCTTTCCTCTTATCTCTTTAACTTTAAGAATGAATACATCATTTGCGAGGTGCTGATTTACTACCTTCATGGAAGATGTGCATTAATCATTCCATTAATATTTTCAAGGATTGAAATGAATAAAATTTTACGGATGAAAAATATTAAAATATATGTATTATATCTTATCCATTGTTCTAGAGTCATTTTTTACACAGTATATTAATTTATTAAAAAATGAATTCATTGAGATCAAAAACCACCACGCTAAACCCAAATAATTATCATTAACATTATCTAATTATTCAACATAATTACATAAATACTAGTGATATCTTAGAATAATTTTAAAAATTTAATATTATTAAGAAAATATATCTTCTACTATAGAAAATTATCCCCAATTTATATGATCTTTTTTACAAATATACAAGTTAACTGATCATGAAAAACAAGGAAACTAATTAACTTGAATTATGATGTTGATCTTACCAACCCTTCAAAAAGAATTTAAATAATCTTTATAGAGGATTAATATATAATATAAATGTATAAATCTGTCAATGTTTATTATTTAATGTAATTAACATGATTATTCGGTTCATTAAGATCAAGGGGAGAACACCTTCAGACTTATGGTAAGGGATTATACTCAAACCTATATTTCTCCTTTTGGTTAATCAATTTAAAATTTTTACTAAATTAAATTATATTTTTTTAGGAATATAATATAAATATTATATATATATATGATACAAAATCATTTATCTTAATCCATTCATTCTCCTTTTTCTGGGATATACATATTTTTTAATGGTTCTCTACTCAATTCATCAGAATAACTAAGCCCAATTTTTTGGGAACATCTCGAATTCTTAACCATTTTTAAGTGTTATCCATAATATAATTTAATAAACCTTAATTATCATAATACAATTCATTTTATCATTAAAAATTCCTCATTTTGATTCTCATTTTATAAAGATAATAATTCATTTTCTATTTTAATTAATCTTGAATAGTTTCCCTTAAACCATAGAAAAATGTTTTATTTGTAATGTTTTTAAACATTCTTTTCTGTTAAATTGACAAAAAATTTCATGATATATGCCTATATTCCCATAAGATTTTTCATGTATTATTTAAATCCATCCTTTCATGGAAGCCACTAAGATATTCTTTTTTGATATTCCATTTTACATAATTATGATACCCAATTCTTCACATAGGCAACCATTATGTTTATGTTTTTTCGCAATATAAATTTATTTATGTGTAAAACATATTCCTGTACATTTTATAATGGGTTTTTGAAGATATAACTTTAATTAATTTAATAATTATTACTCTCTTGAGATGTTATGTTAAATGGTTTTTGTGGTTAGCCTTGACTCATGCTCTATGTGTAACAGACTTGGTGGTTAGCCTTGACTCACACTCCACTGTTTTCAACGAGCCTTGACAAGTTATAATGTCATGTTTTATATTCCAATTACACTACTATGATTCCATTATTATATTATCCCATGTTCTGTATATTATGATTCCATATGTTTAATCATGTTTTATGGTTTTTTATATCATTATATTCTTAATTCTAACCCATGTGCTATGTTGTTTTCTTATTTTTATTCACCTACATGGATTTTTATCTCATACCTTTTTCATGTTATCCTCATGTTATCAAATGAATATTTTAAGGATAAAATGATGTCATAAACTCATAATGGATGATAAATAAAAAAATGTTTTATTTAGTTCCATGTTTTCAGTTTTACGCACCTAGTGTTCCAAGAATGTATACATTAAAATCGTTGTATTTAAATTTTTTTGAGTATATTTAAAATAATTTAATTATATTTGTAATCTAATTGGGTCTGAATATGGACATATCACAATAAATGGGCTTTTATTCTACAATAATTCGAAGATATACTAATAGGACCCCTTAAATACTTCCAAATTGGGGGAAATGCTATCTTCTTCTCCTATAAGATGAAATTCATGCCTTATAAGTCTATTTAAATGTATAATAAACTATTAATAGTGACATAGAAATTTATATTTTTTGCAGTTGAGATAAAATAATAAAACTAAAAATATATCTTTTTGATTAGTGGGCAGTAACATGAAATTTGTTTATAATTTTTTTTGAGAAATCTGTAGGGGAGGGTAAACTCGTCCCAATTATATATGATTGAATAATAAAGGGATGAATTTTATTGTAAATCAGTCTAAACCCACACATCTAATATACTCTTTTCACTAATAATTACATGCTAGAATTATCTAAGATTAGGGTTTAAGAAAATATTTTGAATGAATAAAACGTAACATAGAATATAAATTTTTTTCATTGATATATTTAATTTTATTGTGTCATTTCATTAATAATAAAAATAAAAATCATAATTATGGTCCATATTCTCCTCACTGATATAAATTACCATGTCACAATGGGTACATATGTTTCACTATTTCAGAGCTAGGGAAATGATTTTTTATAAAAAATAATTAATTACTATAAATATTTTAATATTATGAAACTAGAATTTTAAACATTGTCTTAGCTATCCTACCCACTATAAATTATTAAAAAAATTGTGAGCCTTAATAAATAAAATTTCGAGAGATCATTTGATTTGGTGTAAAAAAAATAAAACTATAAATAATATAAAAATAATCATCAGTAAACAATATAATCTGTGTGTATTTGTTATCTTTTAAATAAAATTTACAGTGACCTATGTTCTTTATTCCCCCTGAGTTTAGTATACTCTAAAAATATTAAAATTGGTCCAATTGTATTATACATATATTGTTTTAGTTTATTTAATGAATTATTATTTAATTGGAATAATATTTATATTCACTTCGTTATTTACACTGTGTTAGATAATTTATTGGAGTAAAAGGTTATGTAGAAATTTCAAAGTACTCATATCTGGTGATATATAACGTATTATCTTGATGAAATTATGAAAAAATATAATTGAGTTTGTATAGTTTTAAATTAGTTTTTTTGAGATATAGTAGAGAATACATAACATCCTATAATTTTTAAAATTTTGAAAATTCGTCACTTGTGTAACATTATTTGATGTTTCTATTGATATATAGAATATTTTAGTTGGTAAAATTTCATAGAATAAGCCCATGTAAAATGATTTTCCCTAGGAAAGGTAAAATATATTATTATTTATTTGGAGGATTTGAAGAATTATTAGAGTTCATAATATTTTCTCTTCTAAATAATGAAATATGTATCATATTATGATTTGGATAAATGAGAAATAATTAAAAGGGGTCAAGTATAAGTCATTTTTTCAAAATTTAAATGATATGTAAAAAACATTATAAAGTGTGATGCAGATATATAATATAATTTTCCAAGAGTTATCTTATTAGAAACATTTTGGATTAGTAAAAATTTATATAAGCGCTATTTGAAAAGTATTCCAGAAGAATCGAGGCTATTATGTAATATTTTAGTGTTTATTAAAATTAAAGGACCTGAATATATACGATGTTTTTTCTAGTTCTAAAGATGTATAAAAGTTTAAGCATTATCACTTTTAAACACATATAGAGATTATAATATGATATTCCCAAAATAAAATAGGCTTGAATATAAAATAATATATATTCTTCTTTTCTATCCAAATCTATTAATAATATCATAAGCACCCCTATGGCATTCACCAAGAATTATAATAATGAAATTATCATGGGATGTAAACCCAATGAAAATATTCGGTAGGAATCATTTCGGAAGAAATATTCACCATTAGATATATACATGTGGAAGTAATCCAAAAAGTGGGGTCGAAACAATAAAATAATATGAGGAGAAAGAAACACATTGAAGTAATTAGTGTCATTCAAGTTGTAATATTGAGAAGATCAAAGCATACAAAGCCCTTCAGAGTTGGAGAAATAACATATATGTATTCACTATTAATGGTTATTAACTCAATGTTAATGAGATCTGTTGTTGGATGAATTTATTTTCTTTATTCATTTACTACTATTTAACATATCCAGTGATGGCACACATGATGCATCATGGTTTTCTAAATGAAACATCCCACGTCTATTTATAATGAAATCATTAAAATCATTTTTACAAATATTTTCTACACTATCATACTACAAATGGTTGTATTATATAGATAATTATATATATCTATTATCTTTTTATATTTAAATTATTCTATCTATTCTTATCATGTTTCAATCATATATACCCAATGTTATCTTTATTTTATAAAAGATGGCGGGAGTCTGGTAGATGCATGGGGAATTATATATTTCTAGATACTATGGTAGATAGGGTAAGGGAGTGTTGTTATAATTATGAGCACTTATTTCAACCAAAACCCATCATATTAGTTAATCTCTGGAGGTTACAACTAGGACTTGAGATATCAAGATTATATAGATTTAACGACTCATGATTTAATCGGTGAGGTGAAGGAATAATTTATGTGAGATAACTATTTATAAAAAAACAATCACCCTTTATATAACATGAAAAAAAAACAAAATTCATTTTCTAATTTACATTTACAAGAGAAACCGCACATACCATCAAAAAATAAAAAAAATCATCCTCTATTGATAAAATGTTAGACACCCTATACTATATATTTTTTTGGAATTTTTTTTGAGTACCATGATAGTCACAACCATACATGTCATATTTTTTGATATAATATAATTATATAATGGAAATATGATATATTTTTCATCAAGACATTGTGCATCAAAATCATAGGACACAATATCCAAGATTCATTTGACACTTCTTGTAGAAAAATAAAGGCATTATAGTAATTCCTTTGGTTTTAATATACCGTATCATAATCCCTAACCTATACATCCAGAATAAATCACTAAATAATATTATAGTATTCTATGTATGATGCAAAATATGACATTGAAATATTTGATTTTCTATATGATTTCATGACTATAAAGGCACAATAATGCTCTAAAACCAAAAAAGGGGTTTGAAGGATCTAATAATACATTTTATTCAAAGAGGAATCAATAAAAAAACACCATCAATTATAAAACAATGTAATATAAATTAATCAATGTGTAAAATGAAAATAAAGAACCTTAGAAATGTGTACCATATAAGATTAATGTCACTACAGAATAATTATATAGGATTGATAAAGTTACAAAACAGGTATTAGAATAATATATGACCTCTAATGGTATCCATGAGATTAAAATTAATTTATATATATATATATAGTATGATCATATACCATCCACTACATTATAGTGTCTCATGGTGATGAGTAAATATAAGAACATTTCTCCGGGTAAGAGATTATTGGCCAAGAATAAATGAGAAGGAAACAAAAAATTTAAATGAATGTAGGGTACATATAAATACCTTGAGGTAATAACATGATTTCATATTCATTGTAACTCTCTGATATTTTGTGAATTATTATTTTTCAAATTAATTTAACCTTTTGATATTTTTCATTTAATGCAACATTAAAAATAATTTATTGTATATCAATGAACTATATCTGGATTGTGTTATATGTAAGACCAAGTAAATCTTGAAATAAACAGAACCTATAATTTATCCATCTTAATTATAAAATTTTATTTTATCTTTCAGTACATGCTATAATTAACTTCCTCAATGGCTTGTGTAACATAGAAGTCTGAGGTTTTTAAAAAAAATAGTAAATCAATAAAATGTTTCTATATAATATAATAAGTTTCAAACTATGCATTAAAAGTGTCATTTATGAATATATTTTCCTAATTAAAATATATGGTTTAAATAAATATAATATGAATTCATAGGATACTAATTAATTAGAAATTAATGTGTAAATCGATTGGATGTAAACGAAGATATTATTATTATTAGGGTCAAAAAGCTATTTTATCCTAATTAATTAAATTAATAGAAATTATTATGAGAAAATAATATAATATATATTTTATATACTCAATCAAATATTTTTTATATCCATCGAATTGATTTTATATACATAAGATAATAACAAACCAAATTTTATGCTTCAAAATATAAATTTTATTATGAAATGTATCATCCTATTAATGGTGAACATATTTTAAATCATTTTTTGTATATTTTATATTTCCAAATAAACTTTATAATTGGAAGATAAAGCTAGAAATTTTCTTAGGGAGATTTTTTTATATTTTTCAGTTATATTCATTTTTTAATAAATTTTGAAAAATTATGAATTTTTTTTCAAAATGATTCATAATCTAAATTATTTATAAGGTTATATAATGTTATAAATTGACTTATAATTTTAAATAGATAATATTTTTTAAATTATTTAAATTTAGTTCATTAATTACAACATAACTATTATCTTGGGTATAAAAACATATCAATATTTTGAATGTTTTTATTTAAAAACCTACATTGTTGACCATACTGCGAGATTAAATTTAAATTAATGTATACAAATTATATAATTGAAAATGGGAATAGTGGATTAAATATTTGTATTTAGAGTAATTTATAATTTATAATATGGTAAAGATAGTTTTCCCAATAATATTAGTGAAAGTAATTAAAATTAATTTCATAAATTAAGATTAAATTAATCATAACTATAAGCAAAAGAATATATTTAATACCCAAAAGACTAAAAAAAACCCCATAAAAACCCATTTTGAATCAGTTTTGAAACACAATACTCCCTCAGATATACTTTTTACCATTATGGTAGCCACTTTACATGGAAAAAACAAGAGTGGAATTCCATTTAAATGGATTTACAAGAGTGCCACTCCTCCTCCAATATATAAAGGCACTATCTCCTACACTTATTTATACAGCTCAAAAAAATATGTTCAAGAAATAACATAACAATACACTTTCAAAAATACCTCTCATACTCATAAAATCTTCCCCTTGTGATTAAATAATTACACGTAAGTCTTTTGGTTCAAATAAAAAGGATTTACTCGATTAAGAGGTAACACATTCTCTCATGTGAGTTTTTTTCAATATACAACCAATCAACAATTTTAATTTAATTATATAAAAAAAATTATCATAAATATAATAGGATATATTTTTACTAGGTTTCTGACATACAGTTACACACATCGATCTAATTGGTTACGAACATATGGTTTCCACGCACTGTGAACTACCACCACACAAAAAAAGGATTAATTATTTTTCCCTTACCACCTCCTATAGTAGACATTATGATAGAAAATATATTTTTATATTTTATATGTTATATTAATAATTTATTGGAGCTTATTTAATTATTTTCCAATAAATATTTTTATACATTCCATTGGATGTAAATACGATAATTTCTTTTGAGGAAGTATGGACTGTCACCCCCTTATAGTGATGAGATTCATTCACATGCTATACAGAATGTATTAAGGTTATGATTAGTAAAATTATATTTTATATAATAAATTATAATGATAATATTATTAAAATATGTACATATTTATATAGATATATTTCATTTTATTTCAATCTTTATTACAATAATAAAAACAAAAACAATATTAATTCATACGTACAGGACACCGTCTCCGTGAATGGTGTATTCAATGACTTACATAATTATTCAAACATATTATTATAATGATGAAGTAATTAATATAAATTACATTTGAATCATGTTTTACATTATTGAAATCATGATATTTTTTTAAGGACCAAATATACATCAAATTAAGAAACACGCGAAGAATTATTTGAATATTACCTGAAGTGAAACCTTAACATAGGATTTGTAACAATCGGGAAA
Organism: Viscum album; assembly: GCA_963277665.1. Taxonomy (NCBI): domain Eukaryota; kingdom Viridiplantae; phylum Streptophyta; class Magnoliopsida; order Santalales; family Viscaceae; genus Viscum; species Viscum album. Next base: position 27,317,538 of record OY728137.1, on the reverse strand, counting down.
TATAAGGGCACAATGAAATAATATATGGTATTAGATTAAGAATATGGTTCAATAAAGTATTTATAAAAAACTAATATTTATTATATATGTGGTTTGTATGAGTATGATTAGAGTCAATGAACTAGGTAATTGGAATTCATCTAAATTTTTTTTCCAGGAGATACATGCTTTATTCATCACCCATTCCTTTTTTGTTGTGTGTATACTTCCCATTGATGTATTAAAGGATTTAAAAATAATATTTATGTGTATTTACATATACATTTTATAAACATTCTTTTATGTCGTTTACTTTTCAAATTTTTAAAAATGGGTAAAGTGGTTTTCTTATTTTTTTTTAAAAAAATCATGTTTTAATATACAACTAAATTCCTTTTCTACGTGTGTATACATCCTCTTTACATAATATATAATAAATATTATTATTTTAATGATATTTTAAGCTTTATATAATTTCCTTTTCTTACATAAATACCATGATCCCAAGTATGCATGTGGTAAAACATTATTAAAACAATCTAATTGCTTATTGATATTTTTTATTTTTATGCATACTTTGATTAAATATCATGAACTATATATTAATAAAATTAATGAATTTTTTATTATATGGATATTTGTTATATACTCATGTATTGGTACCATTATTCCACTCTTTGTGAAATAAGACAGTAAAGAATGTGTTTTTTAGATAGTCTAACATTATCATCATTTTAGATGCAAATAAATGCTCATTGAAAATCATGTTTTATAAACATGGTATTCAAGAATAATATAATATTATCCAATTATATTTAAAATAATTGTTTACCCTTTTACCATGGTTTTCAAAGGAATATTTTTGTTTCTTTCGGAACAAGTAATTTTTCTACCCATTTTAACTTAAAAATGAATGTTCTTATTACCTAAAAAATCATATACTTATTCACCGTACATAATTTTTATAAATCTTCCTTTTCAGGTTTAAAAGATTAATTTTTAAGAATGTGTTTTCAAAGTATTTACGAATAATTTTTTTTTAAAAATAAATTTTCTTTTATCTGTTTTAATGGAAAACGTATTTACGAATGATTTCAAAAATTCATTATGAGTTTCAATGTTATTTTCAATTAAAGGGTTTGCAAAACTTTTTCAATCCTTATTATTACTATTAAATTTGTTTTCAATGATAAATGTTTTTATAATGTTTCGAATCTATATCTTATGTTTTCAAAGGAAATGGTTTTCAAAATGTTTTAAATCATATTTTATATTATTTCAATGATTCTTCTTAATACATTCTAATGCATTCAGAAGATTTTTGGGAATGATTTGTTTAAAATAATTTCATGTTTTCATCTTAAATATTCATGTTATTTTCTAGGGAAATTATTTTCAATATTTTTATGTATTAAAAAATATTTTTCAAAGACAAAATGATATTTTCCTTAATAATTTTTATGAAATAAAATTAAATATTATTTTAAATATGACATAACATCTATTGATGCTACTTATGTCATTCTAGTAAATTATCTAAAGGACTCATTCCTAGTATTTCTTTGAACAGGTTATGATTGATGTTATGGTCATTATAAAATCTGGTTCTATTTTATGGGTTATATGATTATAAAACTCTTTCTCTTTTATAGGTTATAAGTTTATGAAACATTATTCCCTTTCAAGGGTTATATATTTATCAAATTTGTTTCTCTTTCATGAGATATATTTTTATGAAAATGAATTCTCTTTCACAGGTTATATTTTTATGAAATCTGTTTATCTTTTACAGTTTATAATTTCAATTAAATGATTATGAAACATGTACTTAGGTCATAGGTGATGATATTATTTCATGTTTATGATACCCATTTCATTTTTTAGTATATGATGTGACTTCTAATGTTCTTGACAAAAATGTATATATGATTTCATCATGATATGGGTGATACCTATATCTACAAGAAATCCATAGGGTAATGATATATATCTCATGCGATTAACATGGATAGAATCATAAATGAACATTGTTCAGTATTAAAGGGATTTAATGATAAATAAACACAATTTATTATTACAGGGCTAGAACAAGGAGTGAACACAGATTAGTAACGCATGTCTAGAATAGGGTGTGAACATAGTTCAGTAATGGAGTTTTTTCCCTAATATGGTCTCAATAGTAATGCCATTAATACTATAAAAATAATTATATATTCATATGTTTCAACCACAATTCCATGTTGTATTTCTATGTTATTCATTCATGGATTATATTATTTATATCCTTACGATTCATGTTTTAAATACTATAATCATTTATTGTGTGATTCTCTATTATGATCTCTGATATAGAGTGTATGATCATTTGTTTTCATGATCACGTTCTCATACCCTTATGGTAATGATTATGATTACTTTCCTCCCTTGTTTCCACTAACTGAACTTATGATATTTCCAATTTTTATGTTTCCTTCCCCCATTTTATAAAGATATTCATTAGGTTTGATGTGTCTATGAAGGGTTTTAGTCATGAAGAACCTAGCGGGAGATGATGTATATCATTTATGTAGTAGTTTTTATATTAATATTTTTCCAAAGGCACTAGAATAATATTATTATGGGAATATGTTTTTATAAGGATTTATGTAATCTGAAAAAGTTATATAATGTTAATGAATGAAAATAGAGGGTATCTTTAGTTGGTATTTGAGAAATTTTTTATTTAAATATTGGAATATTGGATGAGAAACCCATACTGAAATCTCTAAATTCATGACTAAGGATATGTTTAATGATAAGGAAACGTATTAAAAATGTCTTATAATTTTTTTAATTGATATATCGAGTGGTTTACTAAAAATACATACATGTTTAGATACTACACATCGATTTTTATTTTTCAAATATGTGCCTTGGGGTAATAAATCTAAATAGATGTTTTAAGACTAACTTGGGGCACTCTGTTAAAAAATAATGGGTTGTGCATCACACCTATTTTGACACTCTTAGGGGATATTCTTTGGGAAATCACCAAAACATCACAAACCATTTTAAGGCATTATGTATATGTAGAAAATTAATAACCTATGATGAATCACTAGTGCAATCAATTATGGAAGGATTCATGTTTTAGTCATCCTATAAGTAATTATTTTCTTTATAGTGATTTTTTCTAATAGGATAATTACTACTCAAACTATACTTATGGTTTTAGTAAATGGTGGTAACTAGAAGAAGCTAAATTAAACTTGAATGTAATTAATGAATTCTTGAGGATTAGTAAAGTGGGATGAACACTACTGTGAATGATGTTGTGGTCATTCATCATCAGTTTTGAAGGAACATGATTATGAACATGTACAATTACCAACACTTGGACTCACCAAGTAAGAGAAATAAGGAGTACGTTGAGAGTTTGGGTAATGAACACCATATAATAAAGAAAGATTTAGTTTCCCTTGTGTAAAGAATGGGGAATGAATCACATATTTGAATGTCTACGAGGAACACAGTGTTTTCTTGATTGTGTTAATCTAGGACACAATGTAGGTGACTACAATGAAAAATTGGAGAGTTTAGTTAATGAAATGGATGAGAATATTGGCCTCCATAAGGAAACAACATTGGTTAAGTGTATTATGTATGAAATGAAAGGTCATTATAGAACAAAATATCCTAAGAGGAAATCCTCTGATGTGAATTAGCCTAGGGATGCGAGTAATGGTTACGTTGTTTTTGAAGATGAGACTATAAATGAAATATGAAAAGAAAATGAATACTATTAATTGGATTATGTTGTATTTTTAAAGTATTAAGGATGAAATAATCAATAATTTTTTGTTTTTGGATTCAAGAATTATTAAAGGTGACATATATAAGGATTGTGTAGTTAATGTTTTTCACCGAGGATTTAAAAGAATAAGTTTAATGTTTCTGATGGACTGGAAATGTCATTTAATGAAAATTTTTTATTTTTACTATGTAATGATAACCAACAATATATTAATTATGTTAAGATATTTTTTTGGGTAATGATATGTTAGATATGAATACGAAAATTGGAAGTTACTGATTACCTTGGAACTAATTAAGGACATTTTGAAAATTATTTCAAGATAAAATGGATGTAGTTTAAAAAATCTAGGATTTATGGAATACATCCTCTAATATATATAATAATAAATAATGAATATTTCTCTAAAATTATTTATGGTAATTCATTTTGTATCCATATTCCAAAAAAATCAACCCTGATGGTATTCACATGATAAGATTTTTACATCCAAGAGATAGTTTTTTAAATATGGGGGATAAATGTTAAGCTGATTTCTTGATCATCATTATAATGTTTTTGATTTTCATCTTTCATAGCTGTTATAATGTTATCTATTCCTGAAACGTTAAAATTCAACCTCAGAAAAAGTATTTATGTATTGAGATTCTATTTAAATCATTTTAAAAAATGTTTAGTGATTATCATTATTTCATGGATTTCAATATTATTTATTTTGGAAATCATATTCACGTGGTTATAGAAAATGAAACCATATGTGTCGAGTGACAACAAATCAAATATGGAAGGGTAATGGGTCTTGAACCAATGACTAATGGATGATAGGGGTTAACACCTACCACTGGCCAATGCAATATCCTAGTTCTTGTGTATTAATTTTTTATGAATAATTATTAATGATGAATTATTTTAGTTAGTTATTATTTTTACATATTAATTTATTGTTCATATTTATATTGAATTATATTTATAAAGAAATAGTTACACATTCCATTATTTTGTGGGCCATATGATCTGCTAAAACTGTATTTTATCTCTTTAGTCACAAATGTTAATTTTTGGGCTTCCATTTCATGACATAATGGATTAATAAGAAATAGATTAAAGAAATACTAAGTAATGGAAATTTTATTATATTTGTGGTCAATAAAATATTTAATCAGCATTGGGATAATGATCAAAAGAAAATGTGTTATCATAATACTTTAATTTTTTTGAACTAATGGCATTTTAAATCGTCATTGATTTATACCATTGAGGCACTAAAAATTTCTTTGGCAATTCTCTTGTTTGTGATTGTTGACCTCAATCAGTCCCTTTAAAAAATTACACTTTTCCTCCATGACTAATATTCACTCCCAACATGTGTTATAAAATGTCAAAACCTACTTATATGTAACTTTTGGTAATCGTTATGGTTCCAAAATTCTTTTTTTAACGAAAGTTTTTGTATCCATTTTTGTGATGTGGGATTATATGAATTAAACATTAAAGTATTAAACCATTGATAAACTAGACCAATTTCAAGGGAGAATTTAATTTCAATGGGTGTATAATGTTACCCCCTAAGATTTTCTGAATTATTATTTTTGAATAATTTTATCCATTTTGATATTTTTCATTTCACACAACACTAAAAATAATTTATTTTATATTATTGAACTATGATTGTATTGTGTTATAAAAAACATCATATAAATCATGCACTAAATTATTCACAATCATTATATTTCTCAACATAGAAAACTGATATTATCTTACAATTCAAAAATAATGTCTTCCCCTTGTGGCTTGCGTAACATAGAAGATCGAGTTTTTTCAAACAATTTTATATCATTATAGAGTATTTATTTAATATAATTAGGTATCAAATAACCATTAAAATTAATGACTATGAGAAGTATTATCCAATGAGAACATTTTTTTACAATAATATAATCTGAATTCATACGATATCATTTAATTAGAAATAAATGTTAAAAAAGATTGAATATAATGGAAAATAAAATTATTTTTATTGAAACAAAGATAATTTACCCTAATTATTAAAATAAATTTCCATTAGTGAGGGATATTAATCTAATATATATATGTGATATATTCAATAAAATAATTTTTATTATCATTAAATAGAATTGATATACCTTAGATAAGTACAGACCCAATTTTTTTTTCTGAAAAGCCAATATTTATATTAAGCCATTTTTACCTCCTTTTAATAGAGAACAAATTTTAAATAAAAATTTAGTAAGTTTATGTTGTAAAAATAAACATCGTATTTTTAATCAAAACCTAAAATCTATATTAGGATTAATTTTGGTTATTTTTTTATGATGATTCATTTTGTAATGAATTGTGAAAAATACTGAATATTAGTTTAAAACTGTCTCTTCATATCATTTATTTATAATTATAAATTAAATATTAAATTAAATTAAAATATTAAATAGATAATATTGTTATCATTTATTAAAATTTAGTTCATTTAACACAATTTCATATTAAAATTGGGTACAAAACATACCATGCTTTTGAATGTTTTTACACCAATAACCTACATTGTCTACCTGACGATGGAATAAATTTGTAAATAATTTCGGGGAATTAATTAATTTTAAATTGAAAAAATGGAATCAATATTTGAAATATTAATAATTTATAATTTATAATAACTTCTACAAATTTTATTACAAAAAATATTTGAGAAATTAATTAAAATTAGTTACATCGATGAATGTAAAAATACGCTTATCTGAGGACTAATCAATAATGTTAGGAACCAAAATGACATATAAACATGTTAAAAACCCGGTTTTTTAGGAATATATAGACCCTAAAATTCCATTGATCTAATTTCTTCCATTATGGGATCAATATGACAAGCTGAAAACATGGGAGAAATTCATTTTCCCATGATTTAACAGAGTGCCACTCCTCATCCACTATAAAACGTCCCCTCTCCTCCACTTTTTTGCACCTCTAAACTATATATTAATAATGAATATCATCCCAACACACATTTAAACATCTCTACCATCATCCCAAAATCATCACCTGGGCGTAAACCAATCCATGGATTCATTTTGTCACAAACCAAAGGGAGTAACCCTATTAAGAGGTAACAGCATCTCTCAAGATCCTTTCATTTATTTTATTTCTCCGCCATATCAACTCATGTTATTAAATTCTTATATAAAAACACCATATTCCTATATATATTATTATTCTATTTATCTATGTGTTTGAAAAACACATACACACTCTCTTATCTAATGGGTAATAAATGTATTGTTTACGTGTATGGTGAGATACCTCCCCATGAAATGTTGATTGTTTATTTTTCCATTACCTCCTCTCATAGTACTCATTTTGCTTGAAAGTACATTTATATATGTTATATATTGTATTTATTCTGTATTTAATCTTCTTTAATAACATTACAGAAAATATCAGTATATATTCCACTTGGGGTAAAGACAATTTTTTTTATTGGGATGTGTGGAGTACCGCCCCCTCAAAGAAATGTGATTCACTCACACAAAAAATGGAATGTATTAAGGGTAAATTTAGTGAAATTATATGATATATGTGAAAAAAAGAATTCTACAGTTATTATAATATATATATATATGTCAATTTTCATTCTTTCTTTTAATATGATAATAAAAATAGAAAAATAATTCATGCATACATATGACATACCATCTCCATGAATGGTGTATTCCCTATCATACATATATATTACATAAATTATTATAATATAGTCAATGAATAAAACGAATATTACCCTATGAGAAACCATAACATTGGATTGTTAATAAGTGGGTAATTCATGGCCTTTATAAATCCATATATTTTATTAGATATATGAATATGGTTCTTGAATTATTGATAATAAATTTATAGATATTATCCATGAGGTTTCTATTAGTATAAAGAGATTCAAGACCCAAGATAATTGGATTCCATCTCACTTTTTATCTCTGTGACATACATGCTTTATTCACCAACAACTCATTTTGTGTGGTGTGTATAATTACCATAGCTGTATATAATTTTTATTATAAATAAATTTATGGGAATTCACATATCTATTTTATGATCTTTCATTCATGGTGGACATCTTCCAAGAGTTACTAAATTGGTAAAATGGTTTTTTCTCGAATTTCCTTCATTAAGACACAAGTTTGGTTAAGGACATAAATTATCTTTTCAAGGGGTATATAAATCCATTTTAAAATTTTAATCCTGAATATAATTCTTTTATGGATAATTTATCCTTCATATAATTTCCTTTTGATAGTTTTATATTATGATCCCATGAAACCTAGTGGTAAAATTTTATTTAAATAATTTTATCGCTTATCGAAATTGTTTATGTTTATTCTTCCTTTGACAAAATATTATGATCCATCTCTATTTAAAATTCATGAATTTTATTCTTCTCTACATATTCATGATTTAATATTTTACTTTTATCATTACTAGTACTTCTTCAGTGCATTCACATGTCACTATAAATGAATTCTTATTATTAACTATAGAATATTATTTATCAAAAATAATATTTCATATAAATAATGAAAATTTTTTAAACAAAATGTAATACATTCTGATGGAATGAAAGTTACAAATAATGAAGATCAAAAGTTACATAATGAGGAGTAATATCTATCAAATAGATATTGAAGGAACAATAGTCAGAGAATGACTTAATGCCCAGGAACACATACAAGAAACTAATAACTAAGACATAAGAAAATTATACACTACTTGTCTAAAGAATTACGAATAATGTCACCTTGTTATCTCCCATTCTGTGCAGGTATATAGACCTTCATAATAGATTTCATATGGCACTTCCTTAAAACATCAAAGAACATATTCTATTATAATATTAAAATGAAACTTTGGAAAATATATATATATTTAATAATATGAAGTTCATCATTCAACATTTGAACATGGATACAGTTTAATATATAAGATTCAATATGTAAATTTTTCATAATATTGTTTTTGAAAATGAATGTGTTGCTCATTCTACTCATTGAATCAATCAATACATATATAGTTGAAAATATTCTGTTATCAATTAACATAATAAAGGATTTCTATTTGCTAAAATCAAAAAAACAATGTGAGAAGAGGGAAGTGGGAAAGAGGTTTTTGTCATGGGGTTCCACAATTTTATGTTAAGCTCTAAATGTTTTCCAAAGATACATAAATTAATAAAATGAAAAAATAGTTGAATAGATTAGATTTATATATAGATATGGACCACAAATTTTTTCTCTCTACCCATATTCAAAAGGCTTATATGCCTTGTTTATTAGAAAAATAAAACATAAGACAAGTGAAAGTCCATTAATGGTGTAAAAAATATTCCCTATACATATAATGAGATATTAAAAAATGCGAAAACTACTTATGCTTTGTTATCAATAGAAGGAACCATGCCCTGAACTATCTATACAGAATTAAAAAAAAGAAAATGTTTAAAAATAAGAATATATATTAATGCATATAGAAATTGAAGAATAAAAAATATGAATGTTAACCTAAAATAAATAATTAGTAACCCTAATAAAAAGAACAAATCACTTTAGATTGTTAATATAATGCTATTCTTGACATAATTCTGTGTTAAAAATTGATTGTTAACATGAAAATGTGTTTGTAAACAGGAGGTACGTCTACTAAAAATTTTAAATACAGCAAAAAATAATATAAATGTGCAAATATATCCAAGATGCGCATATTTGGGGGACTTTCATGAACATATAAGATTGAAACAACCTATATTTGAAACAATGTAAAACTTTTAAGTCAAATAGAAGTGTTAAATATATGGATAACAATTTATTCAAGTATATTTGTAGATTAATACAATCCATGACCGAGATAACTTCAATCAATTACCTCACCTTCCCTCCGCCCTCCCGTCCAGCACCCCATGTCTAGCCCCTCCCTGCATTGCAGCCCTTACCTATTCATTTTATCTCCCCACGGCCCATCCCCTCCCTGCATTCCAGCCCTCACCTCTCCATATCCCCCCTAACCCAGCCCCTCCCCTCAACCCTACCCAGCCACTCCCCCCTGCCAAACCCGCCCAGCCCCTCCCGGTATTCCATCCCTCACCTCTCCATCTTCTCTCCCCCCCTGCCCAACACCTCCCCTCAACCCTGCCTAGCCATTCCCCTCTGCCAATCCCAACCCCCCCCCCCCTGCACAGCTTGTGCCCTCCTCCCTTCCCTGCACCTCTACCTCTCCATATTCCCTCCCCCCGGCCCAGCCCCTCCCCTCAACCATACCTAGACACTCCCCTGTGCCATGCCCGCCCAGCCCCTCCCTGCATTCTAGCCCTCACCTCTCAATCTTCCCTCTCCCTGACCTTGCCCCTCCCCTCAACCTGCCCTGCCACTCCCACCTGAAAAGCATGTCCCCTCCCCTACTTATCTTGTGTCCTCCTCCCTTCCCTGCACCTCCTCCTACCACAATTCCTTGTTATACCCCTCCCCTCCACTCCCCATTGATCTACTTGTCTTCTATCCCATTCCCAGCCCCCCCACTGCCCATCTTGTCACCCCCCACAGTTTCACAGCACTTCCTCTTACCCCCTACCCAGCTCTACCCCTACCCTCCACACTCATCTGCTTTTCTCCCACCCCATCCCAGCACCTCCCCCTCCCACCTCAGCCTCCCCCTGCCCAGCCACTTCCCCCACCACTCCCCAAACTGCCCAAAATCTTCCCCCACAAACAGCACTCATTAATTAGAAAATATAATATAAGGTAAATATTAAAGTAAAAAAAATAATTATAAATTCCATATGTTCAATCAATTATAACTGTTTTATTTAATTCCTTTTAAACTGTTTGTTATTAATTAATATTGTTGATTGGATCTTTGTTGTTAAGAAACTTGGCGTGTTATCAGATACCCACAACATAAGGAACAAAATGCATAAATCTTTGGTAGAGAGGGATAAATGAAATACCTCTAATACTGAAATAGATTCTATAGAATCTACAACTCCAAGAAGGTGGCTAGTCATAAACCTAGTAATATTTACTTGTATCTGTAAACATGAAACATGGCTAAGAAAAAATAATTTTCAAAAGAGGTCACAAGTGGATCAGAGTCCTTTCAAAGAATGTGGGATACACACAAATTTGGTAAGTATAGAACTATCATCGTACCACTAGATTCATGACAAAGAAGTCAATTAGTGACTCATATTTTATCAGGTTACCCACCCGTGTCGATGTAGCATGTGCGTTTACAGAATTAACATCTCCATTGGTAGCCTTGGACTAGGCTAGGGATTTCTCAATGTAAATAATGATGCCCATTTGTGAAAGCAGAAGAAAAATATAAAGAGAGAATATCATAAAAACTATCAGCATTGACATGAAAAATTGTCCCCATACTAATGTTTCCCCAGGTTAGACAGAAATTTTAGTTCCAAGTTATTCTTAATTGGAAAAAAATATTATTCATTTCCCAGTTTCTGCATCTCATAGTCTAATTGGACCTATTTCATATTCCATGGATTGCTAATGGTTGGAATTGAAAAAATAGACAATCAAACAGATAGTAATACATTGTTTAGAATTTTTTCAAAGAGTTATTTATTAGACAAAATGATATATATCATGAATTCCATTCAACATAAGTTGGAATAGGTGACATTATTAGGGATGTAAAAAGACTGCATAAATTCTAAAAAATCAACAACATTTAAAAAAGTATACTAAAAAAGGGCATTTTTTGTTGTCAGGCATGCATGTATAAGGGGTAAACATACACATACCTTCTATTTGTAACCTACTTCATTGTACATATTACATTTCTTCTCAAATAATATGACATGTTTCGTTCAAAACAACATATGCAATGAATAATGGAAACAAATGAGAAATAAACATGTTCAATGTATCTCTTTTTTCGACTAATATGTTCATCATATGAACATTTAAAAAATATACTACCTGTGATGGCCGGTAAGATTGTAGGCTGGTTGACTTTACATAGACCGTTTCATCCACCAATAGGATCCACATTGTTTGTCAATGAAAAAAAATAGTACTGCATCATGAGAAGTAATCGACCTAGAGAACATAAAAAAAAGTAGTGCATCATGTGAGTAAAATGATATGGAGTGTAGCTGGCCATAAAAAATTAGAAAATATAAAAAACATTGAAAACAATAGAGTAAAATGTTATTAAAAACATTATGCAACACATTTGAAAACATACGATCCTGGATGTTGTACTTTATTTTGAATCAGATATTATTACATTTTTGAATAGGTAGTGCATGTTTTCCCACTTGAGTAAGTAGTGTGTGTTTTACTATTTGAGAAAGAAGTGAATTTTTCAATGAGAAAGTAGTGCATGGGTTTTTACTTGAAAAAAAGTAGTGCATCATGTGAATTTTATACCGGTAGTGCATCATGTGAACTAAATTTTAAAAAATACGCACTTAGATGTTTGTTTATGGTTCGAAGAACAGTATGAATTGAACTTCAACAGATTGATGGGTTCATGTCCAGAAATTTTCCTACCCAAAAAATTGATGAAAAATAGAGGGAATTACATGTGAAGCCTACCCATTCTTCAATAGGTGTATTTGGTGTTGTACAAAAGCTGGTCGTCCATGCCAAGCCTACACTTTGATCAAAACTGAAACATCAAGAAGACATCCATGAACTTACAGAAAGATGTCAAATTTTTCATCAGAAATAGAGGGAATTACTGTGGAGAAAGAAGCCCAGGAAAGAGGAATATAAATACCTACCATCAAACAAACATGGCAGCAAGTCCAGGATTGAATCAAGTCCTCAAAGCAGATCAGTGAACAGGGTAAAAATTCCACTATCCGGTGTAAGTAAGATATGATATCTAGAAAACCATAAAAAAATGATGAATTCATGTAACACATCATCATGGAGGTTAAACCCCAGAAGTCTTAGAATACATGAATAAATTGAGTAAATAGAAAAACCTATAAAGCCCTCTGGGACCTGCTAGCACAAGTAGACATTTCATATAAATTGACTCATAGCCCAGAAGCTTGATAATCCATTATGATTTAAGCATTATGATATAAAAACAACTCCCTTATCCAGTAATGACATCTTATATACAGAAGAGACCTTGTGCATAGAAAATAGTCCCTAAAGCCCCAGAAATAACCTCCTTTGAGTGATTGAAGAAGTTATTCCGATGGAATATCTTTGAAGTTGTAAATACTTTTTTCATATTGATATTTAGAAAATTTATTAACGTATGTCATTGAGAAAAAAAGGTTGTGAATGAAATCCATTTAAATAATATCCATCAAGAAGTGCTTTGAAAATTGGAATCACTGCAGCCCCTATCGATGTTGTCAGCATAGTGTTTTAGTGGTTAATAATGGTAACAAACAAAACCTTCTAAAGTTCAAAAAAACGTCCAACAATGAAAAAGGGAAATCACAAAGTAGAAAAAAAACACCCAACAATGATGATGTGTGTCATGACTGACCAATTCTAAAAAAAATCATCCGCCATGAAAACCATCCAACAATAAAAGAAAACCTTCGACCATGAAAAGCATCCTGCATGAATAATGTCCAGAATAAAAATGTTTTAATCAATCTCATGAAATAATGAGTCATTGGATAAGGACATTATAACACATGAACACTTCATTTGAAATATAGACACAATATAATGTTTGGTGCATTTTATAGTGTTTATTTTCACCTTGAAGATTGACATCATAAACAACAATTCAAGATAAGGTTATTTAAGGACAACATATGATTTCAACATGCCAAAATAATTTTTAACAGAATGAAAATACTTTTTTCATCAGCATTACAAAATTATTGAATTTAAAATATCATTACTGCATTAGTAAACATAATTATAAGCAGACATAGCAGTGGATTAATATTTTGAAATGGGACATTTGAAATTAAGAGATAGCTGAAATTGTATTTCCAAAATGCATACATACCTTAAGAAAAACCTTTAGACTAATTTGTCTATTTTTTTAAGTGATCATTTATGTGTATTTGAACTATAGTGGCATCTATTGATGGTGGTGTGGAGTCACCAAACATTGACACATTCTGTTTGACTACATCCTCACCATCGAAGTCATTTAACATATTTCTCTACAAGTGAAAGTAAATATTAATTGAAACAAAATACAATAACCTACTGCTATATTGAAAAACATTATAATGATAAAGGAAAGAACTAAACATATTTTATGTAAGGTGACATTTATTTACCTTAACTATTGAAATAACTAAAGATGATGTTACACCTCCTGATTAAGGACTTGCAGTGGGTTCAAAAGATTCAATAGTCTGATGATCCTATAATGGAACATTAACAACATTAGTCCAGTATGACGTTATTTACTTATAGGGAAAGAGATTTAATAGAATTAAAAATATTGTACATGATTTAGTTCAATCTCACTACATACTCCAGAAAAGTCAATGCTCTGATCAAATTTCACAAAAATTACAATTGGATTAAAGCATTGCAGGTATAAAAAAATGAAATTTGGAATAGATATTAACCATTACCTGATTTTATGCAAAGCTGTCGTTGAATCTTCTGATGTAATTTTCATTTTCGCTAATGAAAGTTACCATGTATGTGTTTTTTTCTATTGAACAATGACGATTTTGAATACTGAAATTTGTTATTTCAATTGATAAGAGGACTGTCATTGTTTTGAAAATGTTATGTTCAGGAGGAAATCCATATTCGTCATCGTCCTGATGGTGATATTATGAAACAATGTTCAATGATAGGAATAATAATTTTAAAATGTACTGACATGATAGATAGATTTGGTTTTACCTGTATTAGTGTAGCTCTCAATTCAACAGTTGTCTTGTGTATGAATTTCATGACTTGTTTTTCAAAAAAAAATTTGAAATGGATTCTGTATTATCAGTAGCCTTATGTTGCACTGTAAATCTGTTTAATACTAAATGGTGATAATACTGTTAGTACCAATAAGTATTTTAATTTACTTGTTCAAAAGGAATTGATATAAAGAAATTTAATAATTTAAATTATAGTAACCTGTGATTAGTGCTATGATGAGATACTTTACAATTTTGGCACCAAATTCTGTCATATGAAAGGCGTACTTTCTTCATTCAAGAAATGCATGACTCATAAAACTAGCTGTAGGTGCTTTTATTTTTTTTACAGCATGTATGCATCGTGTAGGATATAAAAGATTCAGTATGAAATAATATAATAATTAGGTGATGACATAACTGGACAATTCCAAAAACTGAATATTGAATTGTCAACATTCATATCTCCTATTGTGAGATGTGAACAATTTTTTATATCTGAAATAGTTTTCTTGATGTTTCAATATGGTACATCCGTAGAAGGGTTTCCAGTTATCAGTGGTGAAGTATTGAACATAGATTCAACCGCCAACCCAAGCCTTTAAAAATTACAATAACAGATTCTTTTACAAAAAAATATTTACAAACATTCGGTATTATATTTTAAAAGTAAAATGGAGAAAATGTAAATATACAAAATCTAGATTACTTCAATGGTCTCCTGCTTCTGAAGTTGTTTACTTCTGGAATATCTAATTTGTACAGAATTTTTGTTGCATTAACAGTAGTAGTCACAATAACTGTCACTGTAAGAAGTTTGAAACAATTGAGTAGATTTGAACTAACTATAATAAGAGATGAAAATAAATAATGTCATTAGAAACCATACTACTCAGTCGATTCACTCGTACAAGTTTTAATATAACAATTTATGATGAGAGTTTGTTATTTTCCAAATAACATGTAATTTCATTCACAAAGTCTCCGCATAAACTACAGGTATGTGGCATACCTCTGTAGGGAAATAAAGTAATAGCAAGGCATAAATTGTTTTTGCTGCATTGTAATATATTAATAGCATAAATTTAATGACCTATAATCCTCTAGAAGAATTTTCATCCGTAGGTTGGAATGTCCTATAGATTGTAATGGATGTGCTTAACCTAAAAGTACAATAATTTCTATAAAATAGATAACCAAAATAAATTTAGTTTGAAAAAATTAATGACTATAAAGATATTATTTTAATCATAACTCTATTGAATTAAACTACATAGACTAGTCATAAACTATTGTTAATGAAATATACCTAAAAAATGTTCCTATGGAATCCTCCTTTGAATAATCGCATCATATGAAGTAAAGATGAAACTAAAAAATGGAATGTTTGCATCACATATTCGTACAAATGTCGTGAATGTAAACATGATTCTACAGGGATGTCTACTTCATAAGTATTTGCCTTAGTTAGAATCTATTTTGATGTTCTATATCATGTAGCACATTCACTCAAGAAAATAATGTTTGTACATTGAGATAAGCTTACAGTCACCTATTTTACATTGAATCTTAGTTCCATAAATAATTTATATTGAAAAGTATGTTAGTATGTAAAGAAGAATGATGATAGAGGACGGATAGATACAATGTGTGTAAATGCTGAAAGACGTACAGAACATAACAGAACAATATAAAAATAAATAAACCGTTGTTAATGTAATGTAAATTTACTTCTTTGTAGCATAGTATTAGATCAACCCTGAAGACATCATTTGGAAGATCTGGGCGATGAATTTCACCACATGTTCAGCGAAGGAACTTCAATCAATAGTGTCTCATCGTCCTCTGGTGCAATCTCATTCAATAGCGTTATTGATCGTGACATTGTTATTATCTGTACTGTTACATTTAATATTGAAAATAAAAACATAGTAAGCATGTAAAGAAGTCATTGAAGTGCACATCATGCATAGGCAATACATAGTAAAATACAAATTGATTATTTTTAATGATACCTAAGAAATAATATGAAATATTTCTTTTTACACAATATTATGTGTGAACCCAGTAGATGCCTTAGTTTTTTAATATATTAATATTTTCAAACCATTTGGTTATGTAACCCTAGAAACTACAACATACAATTGACCATGAGAGAAGAAAAGCTTGTGAAGATATAACCCAACAGAAGAAAATGATTGGCCTTGACATTTATTAATCATTATTGCATATGAAACTGTTAAAGGATATTGCCTTCTCTGTAATTTGAAAGGCCATTTATCATCAGATTGTGTCATAGTTAGTCTTGGAATGAATGTCGAATACCCCGAATTACAACCACTCAATATTTTTTCTCCAATTAAATGATCACCTAAATGTGTAACAATTAAATGAGTGTTGTTACATAAACTAAAAGATTAATCAACATTTCTGAGTAACATAATGGGAACACCAATCTGTAGTGTATGTTTGTGGGCAGCCAACCCAGAGACATTGATTCCATTCAACATTTCAGAGGTGTATATGTGTTCTTCCCTATCAGTATCAAAACTGGCGTTGCAAACAGAATCTGAGCTAAAGTAATATCTCTTATCAGAGTTTTTGAGAGGCAACATGTAATCGTTTACTTGCCAAACAACATCATATGATGGAGCTAAAACTGCACGGTCATTCAAATAGGATACATCACCATAGTTGGCAGTGAAATTAGGATATGTATGGACAATTATTGCAGCTATAGAATTTTCAGAGCTGGTAAGAAGATACTAAGAAGGAATTTGGATGACTGTTTCACCATCATTTGGTTCTCCAACTCTACCTTCTCCCATTACCATGGTCAACCTTGCAAAGTCATGGACAGCCTCTGAAATATTTGTGGAGGCAGCCTAATTCAATCTCATGTTCCTTTTTAGAGTTAAGGCCTGACAATGTTTCCAAAGATATGAAGAATTTATACATGCAAATAAAATTTAACTTATATTACCACTGGGTATTACTGGTAATATTTGCCTGAAATCTTCTCCCACTATAACTGTTAGACCACAAAAAGGAAAATTGGGAGCCTTAACATTTTTACTGTCATTATATCTCTTAGAGTACGGTCGAGAGCTTCAACGAAGTACTTTTGAACCATTGACACCTCATCCCAAATAATAAGTTTTTTCAAGCGTAGATGTTCTGAAAGATGACTACCTTGCTGAATATTGAAAACTGACTACTCAATAATTGAGATTGGAATATGAAACATAGAATGTGTAGTTCATCCACCCGGAAGTAGTAATGATGCTATTCAACTCGAAGCAACTGCTCGAACAATAGAGCCATGTGAACTTAGCGAAGCTGTTATCATATTTCAAATGAAGGTTTTAATCATGCCTCCATATCCATGTAAGAATTAGAAACCCCCTGAATATGAAGATAAGGAATACATAATGACATCCATCATGTGTTTTTGTTCATCAGTATGCATATTCTGTTTAGTTTTGCTTTCATTTTAAATAACTCCCTATTGTAATGCAGTTCTTCTGCAATTGAACGATTTAGATGACTGTCAGTTGTAGAATCTGGAAGTGGCATAGGAGGATAAAACTGAAGAGAAGTACCATTTCTCTATAAAATCTGCTCAATTTCAAGAAGTGCATACTTATGCCTCTGTTGATCTGTCAATGTCAAATCTACAAAAAAGATGCATATAGTATCAGAGAACAAAAATCTAAAAAATATTATAATATATACTTATTCGATAGTCAGCTAAATCGTCATTTATTTTTATGATAATTTGAATTAATTATATTGATAGCATTCATGTTCATCAGTGAATATAATTAAGCAACATGTTTTTTTAAAAAAAATTAATGACAAATATACTGATATACCTGGCATTTCTAGCCTTCGTCTTTGCCCATACAGAACATCTTCACTAAGAGAGTCACGGGTTTCCTACAATAGAATTTCTGGGAAAGATATGTTATTTGAAAATAACATACTTGCAAACAACCTCTGTAAAGAGTGTCACATTCCCCAAGATGACACATCTTCTAGAGCTTCAATAAATTCAGCGTCATCTGCCAGTAGTACCAAAGCATAACAGGCCTCTCTAATTGTTCCATGAGTAATACCATTTACTTTTCTAATATCATCAGAGGAAGTCTCTCCTTTTATTATTGTTAGACATAACCTCAAGTAAAACAACTCTCCAGTTGTTGGAGGGACATAGTATAGTCTAACAATACTGAATCCCTGTTTTCGCAGAGTCCATTTTTTTCATTGCAGTGGAAAACAAATCTAGTAGGAAACTATGCATAACTGAGACATCTACCTTCTGGATGAGTATGATTTTCTTTAAAACATGTGGTGAAAATTGATTCAGTAATAGTTACATGATTGAGGACATCTTCAAGATTATAATTGATGAAATAAGTAACTATATTTTTTCCTGGAAAATGGAATCGTAACCTCTCAACTAGTGGATATCTGTTGTGGATATCAAAAGAAAATATTCTCCATGAAGCCTTAGACAGAGTTATGTACCGGCAGTTATAGTACATCTTTATCTCATCCACTTTCTGGTATGGACAGTCACTATTGTTGCTCTCATAGATTGCTTCTATAACACAATCATTCCCTTTGCTAATATATTTGATGAGGTACTTGATAGAAGATGATTGATTGAAAAACTCAATATTCTCATGAGCCTGATACTTTAAATGAAAAACTTGACAGTATGGTACCACAAACCGGTTATCCAAAGGCTCACCATTTCTAACAATCGTACGTCCATCATCTCTTCTATGATATACCACATAACCATCCTCATTAACTGCTGTGAGTGTGACAAATCTATTTGGATAAAATTTTGTACATTTTCCATTTCTCAAACAACGGGAGGAATGGTTTGCATCACCGCAAGGGCCGTGCATCATGAATTTTGTAACAGCTTCATGCAGCTTTGGGTTTGCACTGTCATTTGGAATTTAATCACTAAATATTCTATTCACATCTGTAGGAGTGTTAACCTTGATTTCATTGTAGATAAAAAATAGGATGTGAAGATGAGGCAAGAAATGTTTTTGAAACTCCACGGTTCGAACAACTATATGGGAAAAATAGTGATATAGAACGTTAATAGAAGATGATATAATGTATGAAATGAATTAAAAATATATAAATATTCAATATATGTAGCTTTACCTACTCGTGATTTTCTAGATAAACTACCCTCTCTTAAATCATTCATAAAATGATCAACCATAATTTTGAAAATTTGAGATAATATTTGAGGCCAGTTAATTGCACGAAAATTGTTATTCATAACAAATCAAGTAATTTCAGGCCACATTGGGTTACTTGTCAAAGTCAAAAATAGATCTGGATACCCTGACCAATTACAAATAGACATTTCATCAAGAAAATTCTGATTCATATACCTGGGTCCACCGATAAATGTTGATGGTAAAATGATACGCTTGTCACATGATAAGCCTTCATAGTCACCTCACAAAAATGCATCTTGTAATCCATTGTATAATTCGACCCTCAACCTTTTTTGACTGACTCTAATGAAAGATAGACTATGGGACTCAATCATTGTATAGTCATTAATAATAAACTGCTAAAACAATATTCTACAATGTAATAATGTTGAGCCATTCTGTTGAAGAAATTTCAGGTGAAAGGAGATGTACTCTCTCATTGTTACCTTTTTGAGTGCAGTAATTGTTGTGAAATGAGTATCTCGATGCAATACATTGTCAACATATCCATCCTGACCTCCTGTAAATATAATGTGGTATTTTAATGGGAGATATAGTTGGTGACGATCATCTAATCTTTGTAAATCCCCACTTTTCTTTTGAATGATGATATCATGTTCATGGTTGAGATCTTCAACATCACCAATAATCAGCATATCAATTTCAGAAGTGTTCGAAAGGTTATATGTGGCTTCACTTATGTGTCTTTTTTTAAGTAGCCATAGATTTAATGTTGGTACCTCACGATGATTATGAACACACCTTGCCCTTATGAATTCTCATGCCAAATCCTTGTGCACGTGTAGCATATGTTGTAGTTTATTTACAATATTGTTGTTAACAATTGAAGGTTGATTACTGGCATCAAACCTGCAGAAATGAAATTAGTAGATACTATTAAATGAAGAATTCTTCGAAAATTTAGTATGTAATGCTGAAATAGACAGATAACCAATTCTGCGGACCCTGTTCTGACAATGATGTGTAGTATCACACACGTATAGTTGTGAAAAATGTAGAAATTGTCCATCAGGTGGACATAAACTACCAATGCGATGGTAGTATTGTCCATGTAGTCTGAATATACACGAACCTCGACCATTGTTGAATGAACAATATACCATTCCACCCATGGATGTGAATGGAAACATTGAGTTGTAAACTTGCATGTGGTCTGGAAAGATCGGTACTCAGCTATAGTTCGATCGAATAACAACTTCCTTAGGTACGTAGGACATGAAGGGAGTAATTCTAAAGATATTTTTACCATCGAGAAGCATAGTGTGAAATATGGGTTTTGTCTATTACTGCAATTCTTATTTCTCTCATCGAACCACACAAATGAGTGACAATATTGACAGACATTAGAAGCGTCGCCAATGACCGAATAACCTGATTCACAAACAGTAAAATGTTGAACCTATTAATAAAAAATCATAGGGATATTTTGAGAAAATGATGCTTGATTATAGAACAATAAGTCAGGTTTAGTAATCACACTAACATGTGTTCTCAGCATTATGCTACTCTAATGAGTTTTCTGAAACAACAAATGATAGTTTCAGATATATTGAAAAATTTAACTGTAATTTGATTTATAATTATATAAAATATTGTCAAATGACATACGTATATATTCATTGTCTGAAAAATAATCTGTATCACAGAATCTATTTGTACAAGAAACAGTTAGAAATAAAAAATTAACTAACATGGATTTCAACTTTTAGAGACACTTGTTGTTTATACTGTGCTGAGGAGATATGCAAATCATCTGTCAGCATATCTTCATTAACCATTAAAGCAATGAAAAAAATTGAGTGAACAGTTATATGGTGTATGTCGAGTTCAAACAACCAACATTTTTTTCATCAAAAATGTGGTGACTGTATACATACAGAATGGTGGTGGGTATAGTGCCATGTCCTGTGGTCTTTGTTTTCATTTTTTTTGTCCTTGAACACAATTTTGATGGACGATAAGATGGTTCCAGCACTCTGTTCAATTAATAATTTTAATAACAGTGGTTTATGAAATTATTAAATTCCTCGTGAATAGTAATAGCTGATAATGGTTAATTTAAAAACTAATAACCATCTATACATACAGGAGATGACGGTACAGGTGTGACTCCACCACTACCACAAATTGTTGGTAGCGCTATAGTAATGGTAGTAGTAGTGTGATTGGTACACATCACTGAAGATATTGCGTTAGGATTTGGCATTGATTTTGTGGCCACTTAAATAATTAAAGGTGCAGTAATTTTATTTAATTTTAAATTGAAACAGATGTGATTATTGACAAGAAAAGATGATGAAGGATTACATGTGTCCCTTCATGGGATGTTATAGTTTGATACCGGGGCAGTTATTCAAGTAGCAGACTCATCGAAATATATGACTGAAGCATCTTCAATTATTGTAGACGTTGTTAACATGTAAGACATAATGAAATTTAATATTGAAGTAGTCAAATTTAGTTTGACATTATATGGTGAAAATAAATGTAGTATTTACAAACTCCATGTCGTTCCTTTATTAATTGTATTTGCAGTAGACTTGCATGTCTAGTGGTTGATGCGCAATACAAGTTTGTATTTGATTGAGAAGCATCATGTCCATGGACTGTTGTCCAATACGAAGTTACATATCCATCAGTTCTGATAGTCTGGATAGTAGTTTCAAGTAATTTGTAGTATTATGTTAAAGATAATAGAATTAACCATTGACACAGGGAGATGACAATGGCATTCGTGTTAGTATGTGTGTGGGGGCATCAGTTGATAGTGGTCATGTTAATGCATTTGCAGTCATATTGGTAGATGTCACTAAATAATCTGCAGTAGATGTTGGAAAATTTATGTTGGCAGTTGTAATGATATGTACTAATTACACAATGAAATTTAGTATCACAATTATAAACAAACATTGCACTACAATGACATACATTGTACTATGTTATATAGATTTGTTTGATAATTTGATGCAAAAATAATAGAAGACATACATTCTTTATGTCATTCTTTTAGAAGTTCACTCCATTCTAACCTTACATCTCTTGAGTTTGAAGGGCCTTACATGTTTGTATTTGGTTGAGGAGTAGATATTTCAGGCACTGTCAGCAATGATTAAGGTGGATATTAGTCATTTTCTTTAGAATGAAAAGTAGTTGGTAGTGTAATGTTTTATGATATGTAGTATAATAAGAACTAACCATTGGAAGACAAAGATGATAACGGAATTCATGCAACTGCATGTGTGATGCCATCAGGTGACAATGGTTCAGTTGATGTAGTACCTGACATTTTTTTAGACATCATTAAACAAATATCAGTTGATGTTGACACTGTTAGTGTGTCAGTTGTAATTAATAGATTTAGTAAAACAATGATATGAATTAGAAAATGAAGTAGAGATGAATAACGAGAACATGCCATATTTTTTTTAAATTTGGCTCTGCTATAACCTTAAATATGCAGAGTTTGTAGGGAGAGACATGTTTGTATTTGGTTGGAAAACAAATTTCATTGGCATTGTAGTCAAATTACAATTTAAATTCGCCTAAATTATGTTAGTATGGAAACCATTTAATTGTTGTGGTGTTTTTTTCTAAATAATTGAGTCACTACAAACCGTTGAAAGATTGAGATCACAATGGCATTTTTATGACTGCATGTGTGATACCAACTGTTGATAGTGGTTATGGAGACCATGTTCCTAAAAAAACAGCAGAAGGCAATGATAAATTTATAATAGTTTTCCGAAATGTAATATTGGATGTAATGATGAGTAATACTAATGTGAAAAAATGTTGGTAAATGAGGTATTTAAACATAACAAAATAGAGAACTCACAAATGTTTTATGTTCCATAGTTATCGCCCCTGGACTATATAATTTTTTCTCCATAGTTTAAGGTGGAAACCAGGTTTTTAATGTTGATCATTATATATATTTTTCAAGGTGTGGAATGCAAAATATGGACAGTTGAATGTACTGATAATGTAATGCAGATTCAATAATCAAAAAAGAAAGTTGTGTAAACATTTAATTAGACTGGGGTAAATCGTTATTAATTATTAACATATGGAGTGTGAATCAAGCATTCAGAATGCAGAGTTACCACCAAATAATGCGATGAAATTACAGACATGAATCAACGTCAAAGGAATCGGTTGATGTTGTATGAAATTGGTGGATGCTGAAGAAAATGGTTGAGGACTCGAGGTGTGGTGGATAATGAAGAGTTGGAGTCACGCGTTAAGAGGGGTTTCTCTGAGGGGAGAGGGAGATTGGATTCAGATAGAGAGCTTACTGATGGAAACTGGAGGGTAGGGAGTAGTTCCAGGATGAGTGCTACTAGAACCCTCAGACGATAGGATGAGCGGGCGGAGGAATCCAGGGAACAGGCGATGTCGAGGCAGTGTGGCGGAGTCGTCGAAGGCGTGGGAAATTGGGGGGAGATTTAAGTAGGTGTCAGGAATTTGGGGGACATGTAGGTGGCAAACATGTTTTCCATGACCGTAATCAGAATAATGAAGAACATAGTGATTGTATAGCAACTATGGAGAAGTCGGAGGTCAGTGACGGAGGGGTGTGGAGTATGGGTAGATCGTTATTTCTAGAATGACAGAGGTGGGGAACCTAGGGAAATCTAGGTCGCTTCACTAGAGAATGATAGTGGGAGAAAAATAGGGTTTTTCAGAGAAGAAAACGGAGCACACAGAGAGGTCGTGTATCCAGAGAACTATAGTGGGAGTGCAGTCGACTTTTCACGTAGGAGAAATGGTTGCACGTGGTGGGGTGTCATGGCCTGCTGGTTGGGGGACACATAATGGATTACTAATGTGGAGGCCTGATAGGAAGACACGTGGTAACAGAAAAACTTATTATTAGTATAAATATAGATAGATATAGATTCCACTATTTAGTACATAAGATAATTATGAATGGTTTTTATGAAATCCCAAAAGTTCCCTCTCATTTGGCAGAAATCTTAGTTCCATCAATACCATGATTTCTAAATAGGATATCCAATAATATTCTACGATTATGCAATAATATATGGAATAAGTTTTTAATATTTTATGTATTTTAATTTTTTTCAATGGAATATTTTTTCCTCTTTTTGAACAAGTAATTTTCTACCCTTTTACAGTACAAAAAGAATGATCATTTTACCTCGTACGGTATTTACGTATTTACTCGTCATAATATCTATGAATATTCTATCTCATGTTTAAAATCTGAATTGATAATAAATATTTTTCATATTTATTTTAACAAAAATGTTTTTAAATCGTTTTCAATCATCTTTTATATGTTTTAAATGAAAATGGTATTCAAATATGTTTTTAATATTTATTTATCTGTTATTGATTTTATATTAAATAAAATGGTTTTAAAAAAAATCATGCATTATTTATATTAATTAAATGATATTTCAAATAAAAATGTGTTTAAATATTTTTTATCAGTTTTCAAGGAAAATGTTTTTTAAAATGTTTTAAATCTTATTTTATATGTTTTCAAGGAAATAAGTTTTCGAAATATTTTGAAGGAAAATTTATAAGTTTTTAAGGAAGAAGGTTTTTAAAATGATTTCTACTTTTCTTCATAAGTTTTTAATTTATTTTCTATTAAAATGATCTTCAAAAGGATTTATTTATAAAATATAATTTTCCCAAGAATAAAGTATATTTTCCTCAGAAATTATTAATAAAAGATATATCAAAATTATTTTCAATCTATGATGAAATCCAATAATGTTACTCATGCCTTTCTAGGAAATGATCTAAAAGATCCATTAATATTATTTCTTTGAATGTGTTATTCATGATTTCATTCCTTTTAGGAAAATTAATTCTCTTTCCTAGAATATATATTTATGTAACACATTTTTATTTCACAAGTCATATGTTTATCCACCCCATATCACTTTCACGGGTTATATGATTATGAAATCTGTTTCACTTTCACAGGTTATGTGTTTATGAACCCTATTTCTGTTTCATGGGTTATATATTTATGTAATCCATTTCTCATTGAAATATTATTATTTTGATGTTATTATAATGAAAACTAATTATTTTTCTACAGGTTATGATATGATTACACGTTTATGATACTTATTCAATACACGGGTTATGATATGATTTTAATTATCTTTGGGATCATGTGTTTACATTTCATTATGATATGTGTGGGCCCTATATATCCCTTAAATTCATTGGGTAAATATTAATATATTATGAATTAATCATTATCAGAATGAGAAATTAACATGGTTCAATATTGTAAGGGTGGAAGGCCATGTGAACTCAATTATTCATTATATGGATATAATGTGGTGTTATCCCTGATCAATAAAGGACTTTTTCCTCTAATATGGTCCCAACAACAATATCATGACAATTATAGAAATAATTATATATTCTTTTGTGTCATCCCCAATTCCATGTTTTATTCCTATGTAATGATTTCATAGATTATGATATTTGTTTCATTATTATTCATGTCTTATTAAATACCAATAAATATTCTATGATTCATCGTTATGATCATTGATATAGAGGGTATGATCTGGTATTTTCAGGATCTTGTTCTTATAACTTAATGCTCGTGATTATGATTATGTATCTCCATTGTTTTCTTTAATGATCATATGAGCTCAGCATTTTTGTATTTACTTACCCAATTCTATGAAGATATGTATTATGTTTGATGTTTCAAAAAATTGATATTATCAAGAAGAACCTATTAGGAGATGATGTAGCTCATTTATGTACTAGTTTTTATGTTTTGATATTTCCAAAGGCAGTAGACTAATATAGTATCTTGATATCTATTTATATAATGTTTTATGTATTCACCATGTGTTATACAATATTAATTTATTCAAATATTGGTTTTCTATATGCATTAACTTGCTAATTCTTGTATAAGTTTTGACACAGAGACAATTCATACAACAGAAGCCTGAATGTATATCCTATATGACAAATCTTTCGATATGAATATTTGTTTCTCTATAAACATGTATGATATTTAATAAAATCATTATAATTAATATTTTCCCACCATGAGTGTCAAATAAAGACTAATATATACCATTCATTATGATATGGAAGGTAATACACTATGCTAGTATAGAAAAGGTACTAAATGTGTTCTCTTAATCATGAAAAATGATTAATAACAAGGTAGTAGAATGTTTATGTGATTTATGATTTTCCCCATCATTAAATATGAAATAAACCACAAAATCACATGAAAAAATGTCTTTTGAGTGTATGCCCTTCAATATTTACCTTAAATATACACCCAAGCACATAAATGAAATTTCACCTTGAAGTGCCCAGATCAGTGTGAATCACTGAGAGGGGGAGGGGGTGAATCAGTGATCCTTTAAAAATTTTTACTAATTGATTCTTAATCAATTAAACCTCTATGGCTTGTTAAGGCCTCGATCCACTCTTCTTGTATCTCTCACCTTTCCTCGAATGATGCAGTAAATGTAAAGGCACTGGACACAAGGATTTACAAGGTTCGGCACCACAGGCCTACATCCTTGCCATGCTCTCCCAGCATGGATTCTCCCATTATAATCGGTTAGTATTACAATGGTCGATACAGAGTCCCACTGTATCTCTCCTGAGTCCCACAGGAGGGTCTTTATACTGCTTCACACGGTGTTACCAGAGTCCCACTGGCCTGCTCCAGAATCCCACTGAAGACTTCTTCTCCCTGAGTCCCACAGGGTCTTCTCCTGACTCCTCGAGTCACACGAGTAGCTCTTCTTCTCTTTAAGCTTCTTCAAGTATCCTCAGCAGTCTGGGATAAAGACTGCTGGCCTTGCTCTGTACCTCTGATCACTTGAGTTGATCAGGTCTTCTCGTCTTGCTCAGGATTTATCTCCTTCTTCTCAAGATGACCTGGCTTCACTTCAACTACTGAATACTCAGACAACTGATATCTTTACCTTCAGTTTGGTCCAGTCTCACTTCAAATCATATTCATGCACTGAGTGCATGGCAGCTCTTCATCCTCATGCACTAACTGCATGGCCTTCTCAATTTCTTCAAGATCCTCTGGTCTTGGATTACTCAAATGCACACCACTGATTTGGCTCTGTTCACGTGGGCACGTGCATGCATGCATGCATGCACTTCCCCTTTCCTCTTCTTGGTGCAGTAGACCCACAAAGGGTGTAACACTTTAATCACACACCAACTTCTCACTCCTTCACACGTTTAATTCCTTTTGATTAAACACACATAAATGTGTGTTATACTTTCTGTGAGTATCCTCTTCTTCTTCTTCTAAGTGTGTACACACTTCACTTAGTGCACACACATAGGTTCGGCCTTCACTTGTTTTGCACACACAATTTATTCTTCATTTTTCACACACTTAAGCTTGGCCTTTCACTTCTTCTTGCACACACACAAACTATTCTTTGTTCCTCAAAGTGTGCACACACAAGGCACTAAAGGCCTCGGGTCTTCCTCTTGTTTTGCACACACACAAATGTGGTGGCCTTCCACCTTTGCACACCCACTGCCCGTAGGGTGTTCTCCCAAGTGGCACACACACAAGGTGCACTCCTTCACATGGCACACAAGCACAAGTCTTGGCCTCGGGTCTTCTCCTGCCTCAAAGGAGGCGCGCAAGTCCTCAAGGTACACAAGGGTGCCACTAGCTGCGCAAACACCTCCTGCCGCGCAAGTCCGCGGGCAGAGAGGGCAAGAGTCTCGAGCGCGCAAATATGCGGCACGGCTCCTTCCTGTCGCGCAAGAGAGGCGCGCAGGGACTTTACCTTTTCTTCTTTCGTGCAAGGGATGCGCAAAAGGAACCAAACGGAGCAAGTGGTGCTTCGGGCTACACTGCCACGCAAGTGGTGCGTGCAGGCTGTTCTTCACGAGGCAAGGCACTCGTGGGACTTCTCAAAAATATTCAGCGCATCAGCAAGCGCAATGAGAGCCTCGAGTGCTCCTTTTATTGGCCGAGAAAGCTTCTGTCCATCCGCGTGGAGATAACTCGAATCCCTGAGATTTTTGGATCTTTAAAAATCTTTCCAAATCTTGTTTTCCTTCACTGTTTCACCGTGGGTTTCCTTTTCTTTGCCTTCTACACGTTTATGCGTTTTTGAACGCGTGCATGCCTCTGTTTAGGCTCATGCATGCTAATCATGCTCTCCACGTGGCCTCGGCATTTTATTTTGCCTCGGCCAAACTCCAAAACTCTCTCGATGCATGCATGAAACATTTTAATGCATGCATGAGTTCGTTATGGCCTAACGATCACAGTGGAGGATTTACTTCGATCAGCGGTGGCCGGGAGCTCGAAATCTGGTGCTCGGAGGGCTCTGGTTCAGCGGTGGACGTCGGGGAGCCTCGGCTGAGCTCGAGGAGGAAGACACCTCCAGCGCCGTTGGATTCGGCTTTGAAAAGATCATCAACGGCCTAGATCAGATCGGGGGCGCGGCAGATTAGATGAGCGGCGCCGATCGTCCGCGAGATCAGATGAGCGGCTGGGATTCGTTCCCGGTGAAAAATGCGCGTCCCACATCGAAACGGCGGCTGATTTTCACGCGGCTTATCAATGTGCTGCTGCCGCAACTCACCAATGGAACTTCCCTCCTCACGGTGCCGCCCCGCACCGTGTTCTCCCTGCGGGTGCGCTCTGCGCCCACTCTGCTCCCTGCGGGCGCGCTCCTAGCGCCCACTATGCACCCTCGGGTGCGCGGGCTTCACCACCGCGTGCCCTCGGGGGCTTATACACGGCCCCTGCCGCGCCCCTCCGGGCGTGCCCCAGGCGCCCTTGTGGTGTCCTAGGTGTGCGCCCTGCCGCCCTGGCTCGCCCCACGGGTTCCCCCGGGCATGGTGCCCTAGTGCCCATGCCTTGGGGTTGAACCCTCAAGGTGCCTTGGCTGGCCATATTTTTTGGCAAAGGTACAGAATAATACTTTGTATAAAAACAAAGTACTCCCAAGTGAAATATGCCAAATTCCACTTAAGTCATCTTCCTCTTCATTATTTCTTCTTCAAATGGATTCCTCCTCTTCTTAATCATGTATTCAATATTTAAGAATGGATGTCCCAAAGGTTCTTCTTCATCAACTGAGCTCCTGAATCAAATAATTCTTCAATGTTCTTCATTGATCTAATCAGAGATCAAGTTGGATCTTCTTCTGATTCACATGCACCAAGAGTTAGTACGTGGACTTCTTTAATCCACTTCATCCACTTAGAAGTTGTGGATGGATCTCTTGCTTCTCCTCATGCATTGTCAATACAATACATGGTCTTCAATCATTGTTGTGACATTGTATCCAGTTGATACAAGTTCTTGGAACTTTAAGAACAGCTCAACAATCGTTTGATTTTCATGGAGAATGTTTCAACCACAATTTCCAATACCACTTAGTGAATCTCCTAAGTGACACGCATCTTAGTACCGTGGTCATTCTCCTTCACCACCAACACCATCACAACCTTTGTCATTCACATCTTGACATTCCCTGACTTCCATTCATTCCAAGACAACTTCATCACTCATTGACAACAAATGCAACACAGTTCACTTCAATCTCCCCCTTTGTATTTGTTGTCAATACACTCCTTTAGCACATATGAATGGGTCAATATGTGTGCCAATATTTCTCCCCCTTATTGGCAATCAAATGCAAAGGTGTGGTGTGGTTCACTTTCAAAAATATCTTCCTCCCTTTGAATAGCATCTTCTTGAAAATCACTAAGAGAGGGATGATGCCACATGTTCTTCTTTAGCAAAGAACCTTTAGTAAATCAACTCTAAGTCTACTTGGGCTAACCCGGTGTAGAAAACAAGAGTGATGTAACCAAGGAACTCAATGATGTCCAAATTCACTGTAAACATGTGAGATCATGCTACAGGGGTTTGAAAATTTTTCAGATATAACAATGAATTGCTAAATCCTGTACATACTCCACAAAACACATTAGAATGTTCAGGTGCAAAGATAAAGATCCCCCTTTCATCCATTTGTCTTCAATCCATACTCCGCCTTAATTGACAAGATAAACTCAATTAAGAAACTAGGGATGAATGTATGATTGGAATACCTTCACTTTTCTCAAGATGGTATTAATCTCAGAATCCCATCTTCTTCAGATTGGCTCCCCCTCAAGGGGTGCACTCCGTTCTGTCCAAACCATCCTCCAGATGAGAATGATCATCATCTTCAATTCCCTGCAATGTTAGCACATGTATATACCAAGAGTATAAGGGAATAAGATGGAACCTTCTTGGTTCATCAATGTGAACAACAAGGTTGAGAAGATTCTCTCAACCGAGATGCCCCATTTTCACCATTCTTCACACTTGCACATTTGATCTTCTTTGATGTTTGTGCTGGTGTGGATCTCAACATATCTTCATGTGAAATCTTCTTCTTCCCTTTTGCCTTAGCAATTGCCAGAACTTTATCTTCAGCTCTTTGTAGATCTTTGGCAAGTTGCAACTGATTTGGCCATATGACTAGTAAGTCACTTGGAAGTGTGGCCTCAGTTCTGGAAGTTCCACATGGTTCTTTTGATGCTGTTAAGCTACCTTTCTTAGGCAACTTATTTTCAATCAATCCCTTTTTCTTCTGGATTGATTGTCTTTTGGAGTTCAGTCTGCTTCTATTTAGTTTCATGGCTTCTTTACAAAGGTCCATGATGTGTCCTTTCTTTCCACAGTAGAAGCATGTTTTCTTGGTGGTCCTTCTGGATGCATCACCCTTCTTGGATTTAGACTCCAAGGTCTTCTCTTCCTTTTTCAACATATTCTTGGGAGCTTTTTCAGCTTTCTTCTTCTTGCTTCCCAAGGATTCCTTTTTAGCCAGGTTCAGTGATCTTCTTTTCTTTTCATCTTTGGATACAGTTGGAGATTGACATGTATCATTTTGACCACTTTTTCAAACATCCCAGATGTTGTCAAGCAATCCAAATCTGTTAGCAGTAAACAGATGTCTCTGGACCTGTGGATGCTGCTTCTTTTCTTCTGGCTTGCTCCCCCTAGGCATGGGATTCCTCTGTGCTTTGTCATTCAGTGGATTGTACCAACAATCCTTTGCACAATGCCCATACTTGTTACAACACCAACATTGACCCACAAATCTTGACCTCTTGTGTACTTCTGATTGCTGGGTACTTTTCTTGACAAGTTGTGTTGTTTCAGGAGAGCCCTGCATCTTCACCTTCCTCATCCAGATGGATGGAACCTTCTTCTTAGAAGATGTTGCACTTTCACTAGAGGATGCCCTTCTTTTAGAATCATCCTTCTCAATGCTCACTTGAGTGGCAACATTTCTTCTACCAGCTGACTGGGAGGTTTTGGCTTTGGGTGATTGCTGATTTTTCAATATCACCTCCAGTTCTAAACACTTCATGTTGAGGGAGTTCTTCTCATCCTCAATTGTTCTTAGCCTTCCTTCCCATTTCTCTTCCAGCTGTTTTATCTGGTCTTCATGCACCTGTTTCATTTCAAGCAATGAGTTGTCAAGCTCCTTCGCCCTTTTGACTTTGTCTTCTAGTTGAGCATCACTGACAACCATTGACACTTTGTGCCTCTTTTCCTGTGCATGGACAACATCTTTGACTATTATCATAAAGAATTCTTTCTCAGAAAGGCTTCTTTGCAATTCTTCAGCAGTGTCTTCATATCTTTCATTTCAAAGAGAAACGTTTTCATCTTTAGCCTTCACCAACTTTCTGAGAGTGTTGGTTATGCCAACCCTTTTTTCCAATTGATCTTCCATTGCATTGGCTTCTTCTTCTAACTGTGATTTTTCTTCATGAAGATCAAGGATGCCAGTAGTAATACATATTTCCACTTCCTTGGGGACAGTCTTCTGAAGATATTTGAGTGCATTTTGAAGATCATTCATTGTTCCAACTTCATCACAGCTAGGACAGGCTTTCTTCATCTTCTTGGCCTGTTTCTTCTTTCTATTTCTCTGAGTCTTGGCAGATATCTCCATTTGAGGCTGGTCACTCATTTCCTCAAATCTGCACTTCATAAAGACTCCCTTGGATCTTTCAGAGGTAACCTCCCTTTGATACCAATTGAAGTGCCCAGATCAGTGTGAATCACTGAGAGGGGGAGGGGGTGAATCAGTGATCCTTTAAAACTTTTTACTAATTGATTCTTAATCAATTAAACATCTATGGATTGTTAAGGCCTCGATCCACTCTTCTTGTATCTCTCACCTTTCCTCGAATGATGCAGTAAATGTAAAGGCACTGGACACAAGGATTTACAAGGTTCGGCACCAAAGGCCTACATCCTTGCCATGCGCTCCCAGCATGGATTCTCTCATTATAATCGGTTAGTATTACAATGGTCGATACAGAGTCCCACTGTATCTCTCCTGAGTCCCACAGGAGGGTCTTTATACTGCTTCACACAGTGTTACCAGAGTCCCACTGGCCTGCTCTAGAATCCCACTGAAGACTTCTTCTCCCTGAGTCCCACAGGGTCTTCTCCTGGCTCCTCGAGTCACACGAGTAGCTCTTCTTCTCTTTAAGCTTCTTCAAGTATCCTCAGCAGTCTGGGATAAAGACTGCTGGCCTTGCTCTGTACCTCTGATCACTTGAGTTGATCATGTCTTCTCGTCTTGCTCAGGATTTATCTCCTTCTTCTCAGGATGACCTGGCTTCACTCCAACTACTGAATACTCAGACAACTGATATCTTTAACTTCAGTCTGGTCCAGTCTCACTTCAAATCATCTTCATGCACTGAGTGCATGGCAGCTCTTCATCCTCATGCACTGACTGCATGGCCTTCTCAATTTCTTCAAGATCCTCTGGTCTTGGATTACTCAAATGCACACCACTGATTTGGCTCTGTTCACGTGTGCACGTGCATGCATGCATGCATGCACTTCCCCTTTCCTCTTCTTGGTGCAGTAGACCCACAAAGGGTGTAACACATTAAGCACACACAAACTTCTCACTCCTTCACACGTTTAATTCCTTTTGATTACACACACATAAATGTGTGTTATACATTGTGTGAGTATCCTCTTCTTCTTCTTCTAAGTGTGTACACACTTCACTTAGTGCACACACATAGGTTCGGCCTTCACTTGTTTTGCACACACAATTTATTCTTCATTTTGCACTCACTTAAGCTTGGCCTTTCACTTCTTCTTGCACACACACAAACTATTCTTTGTTCTTCAAAGTGTGCACACACAAGGCACTAAAGGCCTCGGCTCTTCCTCTTGTTTTGCACACACACAAATGTGGTGGCCTTCCACCTTTGCACACCCACTTCCCGTAGGGTGTTCTCCCAAGTGGCACACACACAAGGTGCACTCCTTCACTTGGAACACAAGCACAAGTCTTTGCCTCGGGTCTTCTCCTGCCTCAAAGGAGGCGCTCAAGTCCTCAAGGTACACAAGGGTGCCACTGGCCGCGCAAACACCTCCTTCCGCGCAAGTCCGCGGGCAGAGAGGGCAAGAGTCTCGAGCGTGCAAATATGCGGCTCGGCTCCTTCCTGTCGCGCAAGAGAGGCGAGCAGGGACTTCACCTTTTCTTCTTTCGCGCAAGGGATGCGCAAAAGGAACCAAACGGAGCAAGGGGTGCTCCGGGATACACTGCCGCGCAAGTGGTGCGCGCAGGCTGTTCTTCACGAGGCAAGGCACTCGCGGGACTTCTCAAAAATATTCAGCGCATCAGCAAGCGCAATGAGAGCCTCGAGTGCTCCTTTTATAGGAAGAGAAAGCTTCTGTCCATCCGCATGGAGATAACTCGAATCCCCGAGATTTTTGGATCTTTAAAAATCTTTCCAAATCTCGTTTTCCTTCACTGTTTCACCGCGGGTTTCCTTTTCTTTTCCTTCTACACGTTTATGCGTTTTTGAACGCGTGCATGCCTCTGTTTAGGCTCATGCATGCAAATCATGCTCTCCACGTGGCCTCGGCATTTTATTTTGCCTCGGCCAAACTCCAAAACTCTCTCGATGCATGCATGCAACATTTTAATGCATGCATGAGTTCGTTATGGCCTAACGATCACAGTGGAGGCTTTACTTCGATCAGCGGTGGCCGGGAGCTCGAAATCTGGTGCTCGGAGGGCTCTGGTTCAGCGGGGGACGTCGGGGAGCCTCGGCTGAGCTCGAGGAGGAAGACACCTCCAGCGCCGTTGGATTCGGCTTTGAAAAGATCATCAATGGCCTGGATCAGATCGGGGGCGCGGCGGATTAGATGAGCGGCGCCGATCGTCCGCGAGATCAGATGAGCGGCTGGGATTCGTTCCCGGTGAAAAATGCGCGTCCCACATCGAAACGGCGGCCGATTTTCACGCGTCTTATCAATTTGCCGCTGCCGCAACTCACCAATTGAACTTCCCTCCTCACGGTGCCGCCCCGCACCGTGTTCTCCCTGCGGGCACGCTCTGCGCCCACTCTGCTCCCTGCGGGCGTGCTCCTAGTGCCCACTATGCACCCTCGGGTGCGCGGGCTTCACCACCACGTGCCCTCGGGGGCTTATACATGACCCCTGCCGCGCTCCTCCGGGCGTGCCCCAGGCGCCCTTGCGGTGTCCTAGGTGTGCGCCCTGCCGCCCTGGCTCGCCCCACGGGTTCCCCCGGGCGTGGTTCCCTAGTGCCCATGCCTTGGGGTTGAACCCTCAAGGTGCCTTGGCTGGCCATATTTTCTGGCAAAGGGACAGAATAATACATTGTATAAAAACAAAGTACTCCCAAGTGAAATATGCCAAATGCCACTTAAGCCATCTTCCTCTTCATTATTTCTTCTTCAAATGGATTCCTCCTCTTCTTAATCATGTATTCAATATTTAAGAATGGATGTCCCAAAGGTTCTTCTTCATCAACTGAGCTCCTGAATCAAATAATTCTTCAATGTTCTTCATTGATCTAATCAGAGATCAAGTTGGATCTTCTTCTGATTCACATGCACCAAGAGTTAGTACATGGACTTCTTTAATCCACGTCAACCAATTAGAAGTTGTGGATGGATCTCTTGCTTCTCCTCATGCATTGTCAATACAATACATGGTCTTCAATCATTGTTGTGACATTGTATCCAGTTGATATAAGTTCTTGGAACTTTAAGAACAGCTCAACAATCGTCTGATTTTCATGGAGAATGTTTCAACCACAATTTCCAATACCACTTAGTGAATCTCCTAAGTGACATGCATCTTAGTACCATGGTCATTCTCCTTCACCACCAACACCAGCACAACCTTTGTCATTCACATCTTGACATTCCCTGACTTCCATTCATTCCAAGACAACTTCATGCCTCATTGACAACAAATGCAACACAGTGCACTTCACACCTTATATTATATCACATATAATAAATATGTGAAACAATATCCAAAATTTATTTTAATATCTTCTATTTTTTTAGAAAAGTTATCATCAATGTCAATATATATAACATCATATAAAAAACCTTTTAAATACTCAAACAAAACTCATTTAGAAAAATAATAAATCACATTTAGATTATTTTTCTTTGTTATAAACTCAATTCTCATTCAATCAACCCCAATGCGTGTCCCTATGGGATCCTATAGCATTGAAAAACTATTAATATTAATTAGAAAAAGCAAGGAAAATGGATCTCTTTGGATAAAAAATACCTATATTTTTTGAGATGTCTTACCCAGGAAGAAATTTTAGAGGACTGGGTATTAGTTTTTTTAATCTTGTATTGAAGAAGAAGTCCATAGTATTCTTGTGTTTATCTAACAAATAATCAATGGAGTGGATATTGTATTTTATATTTTTATTTTCTTATATATTATTATCAATAAATAAATTATTTTAACTATCATATAAAATAATTTATATTATAGGAGGTTAAGGTTACATGTATGTTTTAAGTGTATTTAATAGGATAAGAATTGTTTAGTAAATAATTGAATGGGTTCCCCTTTTGGTTAAATATTTATTTAATTATTGAGTTGAAATAAAAATTTACATTTTTTTAAGACATTAACACATAATATGTTTTTCTAGTTGAATCATGAATTGGAAAAGGCATAGAATAGATAATAATCTTAAAAGCATGTGTTAAAATTTCTCTAATTTTAAATTATCAATTTAATAAATACAGATAACATTTATGAATTCTAAAAGAATAGAGAATATTTTCTAATGATATAAAAATAAATTTGGAAAAGGAAAGATATATATAAGGGTTTTTTAGATATATACAATCTTTGATGAACTTGAACATGATATTTGTAGATAAATAAAAATTATTGTGAGAGTATTTTAATTTTTATGAATAAATAATATTTTTTTGATAAGTTTACTTCAAATATGGAATGAATAAATATTATACAAATTTGTATAATGTGTTATATTATTATGAATGATTTATTTTTATTATTTATGACGTGTATGTTATCCATAATATCACTTCCCTCAAATTTTTTTACAAGGAATTTCTCACAAGTACAGAATTAATCTAGGAATTGTTTAGAATAATAATTTTTGAGATTCAAATAAAATTAATAAAAACTAAATAAAGTAATTATAAAGCTTATTTAAAAGGGTTTAAATGTTACAAAGGTATTGTTTTTAATATCTTTGAGAAATATTGTTTTCACCTTGGATATTACATTTCACTATAAAGAGAGTTATAGTTTAATAAATTGTGGTATTACATGTTGTGTTTTGTCTTATTTCACTATGCCCCATAAGAGAATGTGTAGATCATAAAATAATATAGATAATTTTAATTAATTAATTATTTTGTAATTTTAATATGAAAGTAAAATATGTATGTGATGTTTTTCAGTTGCGAGTTAAAAAAACAAGGATAACGTATATTTGTTGGATGGGTGATGTGCATAGAAAAAATATATAATATTTCAAGGGGAGAATATGTGAGGGAATAATCATAGTGATTATTTATAATATTTAAATATATAAGATTTAGATAATGATGTTTTAAATAAAAAATATGATTTATGTATTATCTTTTTGAATACTCGCCTTTTGTTGAAGATAATTTATATAATTTTTTTGTGTGGGAGCACATTTCATAGTCTGTAGTGATATATATAAAATGTGGTCAAGTAACAAACCAAATAATTTTATTATGTAATGAATTTAGTGGCTCAAGTTATCTTGAGAAAATAATAATCATTCCATGGATTATCCTTCTCTTTTTGATAGGCGAGCCTTGTAAAATCTGTTTATTCCATAGTGATTGCTTTTTAATGTGTGTGACACTAATCAAATTTATCACAAAAATTTAAGGAGGAGTTTATTTATATAGTAATCCCTAAGAATATATTTAAATAAATAATTCACCCCAACATATTAGTCATTTTTTACAAATCTAGAGGGTCATTTTCATGTTGTATCAATGTTATGTTCCCTTCATTGATAATCTTTTGTTTGGATAGAAAGAGGTCATATGTTTTTGGATATTTTTTCTTAGGACTAATATTATATATATGGGTAATATTATTTGATTTAGAAGAATTGGGAATATTACTTTTGATGTTAAAAAATAATATTCATATATTTATATATTAATTTATTTGATGTTTCCATATTTATTATCAATTTGTTTGTATGGTTTGAGGGATCTAATTGATGAATTTGTTTTTAATATTAAATTATTGTCCAATATAAATTATGGTGGAATGAAATTTTATAATTATTGTTTCTTCTTGGAATGTAATTTTATAATCTTCATCATAGAAAACGATTCTTAAGGTAAAATTGATTATGATAAATAATTAAATATGAGGTAAGATATCAATTATATATGGATGAATTGAAAAATTGAGTTCAGTAAAGCTACCTGTTTTGAGGTTGATATATGAATTTCTAAAACTAGATTTATATGAAATATTAAATTACATCATCACATAAGTTTATTAAATAGTTGTCATTATTTAGGGATTTGATGAAAAATTAGATTATACACTTTCCTTAACATGATTATATTCATCATTCACAATGGATTTGATATAAAATACATGAAAATTAATGACTATAATCTATTTAAACTTCCTTTTGAGGATTAAAATAGAATTTTTGTTTCATATGAGATGTGAAAGGGATGTTTATTAAAAAAAAATAAATGTTTGAAATTTAAATTTCATCTAAACCATCAAAACAAGAGAGTCGTGAGAATGAATATGTTTTATAAGGTAAAGATTAGGATGATAAAAAATATATTGAAGATAAGTTTAAAGAATTGGATTTATTAATATTTATATGTATAATATGATAAATATGAATGTTTATGGTGAATATATCATTGATGTTTTTTAACTATGTAGAAATTAGACATTTCATAAAATATTTTTCAATTTTAAGAAAATATAAACCTTGTGCTGATGAATATGAAAGGGCAATGACATCATCTATGAAGATGGAAATAATATTTAAAAATTAAATATTATCATTTATTTTTTAGTGTTGTAATTTCTCAAAGTACAAAATATACTTCTTATCAAAAAAGAGTTTTGTTATTGTTGTTATGAAGATGATGTAGTTGGGACCACCAATGATGTTGAATAAAAATTAATTTTTTTAAAATGGAATGAGGAAGATCACAAAAGTGATGAATGTATTGAAGATATGAGTGAGAAGGGACAATGGTACAATTTAAATTAATGGGATAACTCAATAAGTTTCTATTAAAGATATCAAAATTGTTGAATGATATCAAAAATCAATTAATGGAAATCTATTATCAAGCACTAAAAATTTTCCTCATGATATAATAGAATCAGGTTGGATGATAGAGGTTGAAGTCTTAAATAATTGACCTATAGAAATGTATACTTTAAATTTTGATATGGATTAAAAAATTAAAATAATGTTTAAGGATATTGAAACTATTTATTTGAATTTGATCAATTCTGAAATATAATAGTACATGTATAAATCCAATTTTTAGGATTTTATTTAAAAAGATGGTGAAAACAAAAAAATTAAGGTTTTGATTTTGTTAAATGATTTAAAAAACAATATGGACTAGTTTTATTAGAAAATATCACACACAAATGGTGAAAATGTTTTAATAAGTGTGGGAAGAATACATCAGTTGATAATATTAGGGAAAAATGTCAAATTTGACGAAAAAATGATTTGATGAAATCTAAAAAATCTTGGAGTACTAATATAAGTGTAATAAAGTTAAAATTTTTAATTCTAGGTAGGAAAGAAAAAAATTAATAGTGAGGAGGACGATTTTGAGTATCCACTAAAATTATGGTTTACCAAAATCATCTAAGATTGGTCATAAAAATAAGGAACAAGATCATGTGTCACCAATTAGCAAACCAGTAGTTTATAAAGAGATCTATGATTTTTATTTCAATTTTTGGAACTATATTGATTATGAGGACATGGGAACAAAAAAATTTTAATTACCAATATTCTTATGAGTCAATATGGCTTAGGAGGAAAATGTTATGAGGTATTTAAACGAATCATAAGTGAAAATTCCAAAACAATACAAAAAACATTTTGACGGAAGGATGAGAATAAATTTCAACCATTGGAATTAGTTATTGATATATGTTGCCATCCACTTCACATTGATGAATATTACTTCACCCTCACACCATGATAATTGATTATTAATTTTAAAACTCAAAAGACTCGAAATAATAAGGAGAAAGGCAATAAATTTTTTTATTTATTAAAGTATCACATAATGCTACAAAAAGGATAGTTTTCTGATAGTGGATATTCCCGCACAAGATAATTGATCTAAAAAACATTAAATAAATTCAATATTTCATAGTATTATCAGTTAACTTTGGAAATAATTATTTCAATAAAATCAATGGTTTTTTATCTGCAGTTGTTAGAAAAGAAAATATGAATTATTTGAATACATTATATGTTGATAGGATAAAAAATTCTAAATAACATGCCTCATCTATGTTATGAATGAAATGTAGTTTTTTTTCAAAAATATGAGTTCTTGTTGAATAATTTAATGATAGATATGCATTTTAAAGAGGATAGAAAAAAAGGATAAACATATTTCAATTTAATCTTGCAAATTACACCATATTGAATAAAATCGGTTATGGTAATATAGTATTGGTCATCAGGGGAAAATGACATGTTAAAACTAACGTAGGGTGAGAATATATGTGATGTACCTATTCTTAAAAGTCTGATGAATTGGATGTTCTCTATTTTTCCTTCATATTTATAATATTTTTTACTCTCATTATATGATCGTAGGAATTTAGAAATCACAACCATTAAATTTCATTAAATCTGATATTTTTGGTCCCATAATGATCCAACAAAAAATTGGGATATCTCTTTTGTTTCATTTATTAATCATTTCTCTCATATAACATTCATTTTTTATGAATCACATGTTAAACTCATTCAAAATTGTAACACCCCAAGATTTTATGAAAAATATTCTTTTTAATTTCATTAATGTCTTGTGTTGTATGCTACAACAAAAGAAGCTTTCACAACACGCATCCTTGACTTTCCTTGCATTACACGCAAGCGCGACCTTCCACAATAGCGTGTGTTGTACGCATTACCGAGTTTTGCTAAACAATGATATGCTATTAAAATATTATTAAAACTAGCCGTTATGAATAGTACTAACCACTTTTTGAAATTTTGTAAATTTTATTTTTCAAAATGAACTTCATTTTTGGATTCGGAATATCGAAATTAGCTTTGGGTGAAATTTTGGTAGTTTTCGGATAACTTTCATATTTTGATGAATAGTGAAAATTACTAAATTTTAATTAAAAACAACTTTTTCAATAGAAATAATTAATAGTGATAAATTATTAATTTTAGTTGTTTTAAAGTATATTTAGAATATATTTTTACAATTAAATACAATGTTGGTCATTGGATGTAATTTCACATTTAAACCAGACATAAACAAATGTCAATCTTTTGATAGTTATTATCTTTTAAGAACACGCTATTTGTTTTGACGACGGGAATTAATTTTTAAATTAATTAATGAAACTGATATGTTTTGAATTTGGTAAAATAGACATCATTTTTGAGTTCATAATATCAAATATAGCTTAGGCCTAATTTTTGGTATTTTTCTGGAAACTTTCATTTTTTGATGAATAGTGAAACCACTAAGTGGTAGTTAAAAAAATGAATTTTTCATAAAACTTAATTTTACCGCTTCTGTGAATGTAATTTCAAAAATACGAGAGACACACTTGATGACAGTAATTAAAATGTGGTTCAATGAGATGAAAATAATTTTTGGTGAATAGTAACTTTTTACTTTTTTTCCACAGTTAAATGTAAATAGGGTAATTAAGGGTAAAAATGATATTATTATTACCCTAACACATGTCCTAATTCTATTGGACAAGTCTAATTCGACCAAAAACAACCTTAGAAATAAAATATGACCATTTAGGCCCACTTGGATTAGATTAGGATATTTATTATTAAGTTATTTAAAGAAGGGTTAAAATAATTAAAATCAAAGTTTAATAAGTAAATAATTTTTAATATGGGGTTGTACGTAAGATAAATTAGACTATAAATATTTCTTAGAAAGATAAAAAGCTTTCCTACATAATGGTATTTTATTTGTAATTTTTAGACAATAAATAATGTAATTTATTTATGACACAAAGATGATGGAGTAATTATCTTATTAATGAAATATTGACATAATTGATGTTATAAACACCAAAATAAATGTAATTTTAGACTTTTTATGAATTCCAATAATTTTATAGGTTAATATGACATGTTAGTATTGATTTAATTAACGTTTTTCTAACTTATCATTCTGTTATGATTTTCACAAAAATCAATTACTAAATAGTGTCAAAATTGACATAAAATAGTTTTTAAAACAAATATTATATTATTAATTGTTATTTAATTCCTAAAAATCTAAGGTTCGGCCAAATGACTTAGATAAGGTAATATATATTAATAATAAACAACTTTGGGTTTTTTTGGCTTGATATAGTATGTTTATTAACCATATAGTATAAGAACACAAGAAGACACGGTAAAAGTAAAATTATTTAACTTAATGTTATATCTACATGATAAGGTTAAAATAGGAACAAAAACTTTTCTAAATTCTATTGTATGAGAGGATTTCGATCCATCACCACCTTAGCCTTGATATAAATCAATTTGGAGCTATTTAAAACCGAACTTGACTTTATAATAAAATAATATTTTTTGTTATTCCAAAGATGCCCCTCTCCTCCCTTATAAAAGGGCACCTCCTCCCTCTCTTCCTCACACCACTTTGAGCCTTCAAGATC
Organism: Viscum album; assembly: GCA_963277665.1. Taxonomy (NCBI): domain Eukaryota; kingdom Viridiplantae; phylum Streptophyta; class Magnoliopsida; order Santalales; family Viscaceae; genus Viscum; species Viscum album. Next base: position 27,274,342 of record OY728137.1, on the reverse strand, counting down.
AGCCAACCCAGGCCACTTTCTTCTCTCCCCTTCCCTAGAAACATCCTAGATGTTCTGGTCTTCTTCAAAGACCCATTTTAGTGCCCTAAAAGGATGTCTCAAAGAAGCACTTCAAAGAAGAGGTAATGTCTATTACCGATTCTTTCATCTTTTTTTCTTCTTCCACTTCTCCTTATTTAGTTGTTTCATTATGAAGTAATAACATCAGTATCACTCATATATTGATATGTTATTATAAGTATGAAACAACCCTATTTCACCATCTATCCATCCTACGGAAAAAGAAATCACCGCGCGTGCGTACGTACGGAATACCATCTCCACGTCGTGGTGTAATATATTTTCCACCACCACCTTACTTGGATGGGTATAATGGTGTAAATAATGACTATATATGACTATTATAATGTGATACTGATTCTGAAATAGTATACATACACTCCAATACAATTCCACGATCATAGGAACGATATCATCACTCGTGCGTACGTACGGAATACGTCTCCACGATGTGATGCGACTCGTTCTACATGATCTTAATTTCATAATGATTATATAAATGAATTGAATGAATGAATATGATATATATTACGCTAATACCATTCTGGAAATTGGGTATCTATAACCTAAAGAGAAGAATAATAATTTATTCGACAAAACACACATAAGAACAAAAAGTTATAAACACCCGAATAACAAGTAGCAATGAAATATTACTACTACGAAGCTTTAAATATGACCAAAAATGATATCATAAAAATATGTATGATTCTGGAATAAGTCAATAACATTAGTTAAATAATTATACATGAGGTTCGGACACGTACAATGCATATCGGACCTAAGGTAAGGGAAATATCACAATCTCATTTTTATCCGAGATTGTTTATACTTTAGTATTTACTGAGGTGTATTTTATCATCCAAATCCATGTTTCCTCAATATATATTATTATTTCCATCCACCTACAAATTTTTAAATCCAATTTTATCCTTCAGTGAGTTTTTAGTAAAAGATATGAAAGGAATCTTTTGTCATTTTTCGTACGAGGTACTTTTTTGACTTTTCTGACAAAAGTACGAGAAGAATGATTTTTTAACTTATACAGCATGAATAGATTCTTAAAACATTATTTCCAAAAAGTTTCCTTTAAAAATTTTCAAGTTTATTTTTAATAAACATCTTTTAGTTTAAAATTTTAAGACATGTTAAGAAAGGAAAATGTTTTTGAAGTAGAAAGGATATTTTCCTCAAGAATGAAGTTCAAGTGTTTTATCAAAATTATTTTCCATCTAAGATAATAAAGGGTTCTGTTTTTATCCCTATTATTACATTGATTTGATTATGTTGTGATGGAATTATTTTTATGAATTCCTTTATCATATATGAATTGTTTTATGATGTCATGATGTTTAAGATTCCCATTTTTATTACATGGGTTATGCAATGATGTATGATTTATGATTTTGTGGCACACATAAGAATGGTATCATTATGAGATGGGTGGGACCTATATCTCCCTCCAATGCATTGGGTAAAGATTTTATATCTCATGTGATAGAAACGGCTGGAATGATAGGTTATACCGGTTCAGTGAAACAGGACTGAAACGAGGGTGACTCGGTTCAGAAATGGACTTTGTCCACAAAGATAGTCTTGGCAGTGAGTCTTGACTAATAAGAAATGATTCTCTATGATTATGTGTGTATGCCACAAAGTTTCATGTTTTAAGTTATGATTATTGGGATTTCATTTCACTACTATTATTTATCCGATGTTATGATATTATGATCTGTTTTGCAGGTTAAGATTTCCAAAATGTTACATTCTTATGAATATGATGTGATTGATATTTCTTTTGTTTACCCTTACTGAGCATTTGAGCTCACCCTTTTATGTTTTCTTTTCCTCAGGATATAAATAACGGTTTTAGGTATGAAATAAAAAGGGAAGATCTTTATGGGAGATGTTGAAGATCTTTATCTACGATTAGAAGATTATATTCCGAGTTTCCAAAGACACTAAACTATTACGGTCCTTGTGTGTGTGTTTTTGTAATGTACTAAGTATTACACAAAAGTAATGTAATGTCCATGTACGTTAGGCTTAGGGTCTCTACAGTTGGTATTAGAGGAAAAGTTTAGTCAACCATTGGAAACTAGGATGCGCAAACGTTAGTGAAATCCCTAGAGATATTTCTAAGGTATGTCTAGGGATGTCCCTAAGGATAAGTATATGTATAGGATATAGTCCTAGAACTATGGTAACAATATTAGATTAAACCAAAGATGTTAGATATTGAAGTTACACCCCCTTTATTATGATTTTTTCCTCTCACACTATTCTTTTTGGGTTTTAGAAAATGGCTGCAAACAAGATGATTCACGATAATGGAGGATATGATGGACAATGGAATGATATTCTTCATGGGAAACCAAATGAAATGGGATTTTGAAGTCCAAAAATCATTGTTATGCCGAATCAGAAATCTCATAATATGATCAATAAAGTAAAATTTGGTAAGTTTCCTGACTCGGCTAATAAGAGAAAGATGGAGTTTCATGATGATCATCGAGGAAAGAAAGTTCAATTTCCCCTATGTAAATCATGGGGGAAGAGGCATCAAGGAGAATGTTTCAAAGGAACTGGAAGATTCTTTGGGTGTGGATGAGAAGGACACAAAGCCAGTAAGTGTAAAGGAAAAGGTTTAGTTAACACCAGGGATGAGGATAATCGTATTGCTACGACATCAAAAATGGTTAAATGTTTTAAATGTGGAATGTACGGGGATTATGGAAACCAATTCCCTAAGGGAAAGTATCATGAAGAGAATCAGTATGGTTGTATGGGTAGTATTTACGTTGATGATGATGAAGAGACTACAAATGATATGTGAGATGAAAGAATTGTTGATGCTCGATCAATGGTTTAAGAATGTAGTGGAATGATTACATGTTTATCATGTGTAATGTTGTAGAAGTAATCTCATGGTACTATAGAATAAATAGACATCTAAGGATTGTTACACTGTTTTCTTTCCTTGAGTTTTGAAAGTGTATGATTAATGGTACCAGTATCCATGAAAGGTTATTCAGATATTTTTGTAATGTAGATGATATGCGCATAATGAAGGGATAATAAGAAAATTAAATGTTTGATAGTATTCATGAGCTCATTACTGATATAAGGAGAAGGTTATATCATGGTTTGAGTATATAGAATTTTTGGATTTTGGTATGTGGAAAGAGTTAACTTTTGAATGCATTCATGTTTTCACTAAGGTTCAATTGGTATTCATTTTTCAAGAGAAAGAATACATGATTAAGGCCTTAGAATATTTGGAATCTGACCAACAAGACATATCTTATGATATATGGGGATCAACGATGGTATTAACATGCTTGTTATATGAAATCTCTGGTAATTGTTTCCACTATATTATGAGAGTGGACTGCAGTATTTTGGATAAGCCTAATGATTGGAATGGATTATGTTGGACATAAGTTAGTATTGTTTAAGGATATAATTTTTTTTCGATATTATTTATGGGATGTTATATTAATGTAGTTTTAGAAAAAAGGTCAACCTGCAGGACGCGCGACAGCCTATCGCGTCGGACAAGGCCGTGGGAATCGAACCCACAACCGAAGTGCGACTGGCCTTTATCACCTACCACTGGCCTACAGGAAGTCCTTATTTAGTCGAAACTAGTTTTAATATATTAAGCAGTATGATATATGAAGTATAAGTCCATTTTAGGAACCATATATGATTAATCTCACTATAGATTGACTTATGTATATTTAATAACTTTTGTTAACCTTTTTTTTGAGACAGATGGAATGTCCCATAATTCTATCACATGATCTGCTTACACTTCGCGAATATCAAATTAAAATTCAATTATTTAAGAGATGAAGTGGATATTGTTCAAGACACGAACAACAGTGAGATTTTACCAAAATAAAGTAAGTATTTATTCTAATTCAAATTCTTCAAATTTAGGGAAATGATCTTGAAAACCAAAATTTTTTTCCTAGTGCCCTTATATCCGATGAATCAAATGGTACCCTAGATCATCACAAATTTATGGCTTTGTGATTGCAGGCTTTTCCATAGCCATGTTCTCTACAACTCTCCATCAGAACATGATGGTTAGATTTCTCTTCCATATCCATATTTTCACCTATGTGGAAACCCAGTGATTAGTTTATTTGGGTAACCATTACTTTTAATACTTTTGTTTTTAAATATTGGTTTTGGTATTCCTTTTTACGATGTGGGTTTCTATTAAAGAAACTTTCGAGTAGTAAACCATTTATAACCCCGATGAATTTCGAGGGTGAAATTCATTTTAAGGGGGGTAGAATGTAACACCCCGAGATTTTATGAAAAATATTCTTTTTAATTTCATTAATGTCTTGTGTGGTACACTACACCTAAATAAGCTTGCACAACATGCATCCTTGACTTGCCTTGCATTACACGCAAGCGCGACCTTCCGCGATAGCGTGTGTTGTACGCATTACCGAGTTTCGCTAAACAATGATATGCTATTAAAATATTATTAAAACTAGCCGTTATGTATAGTACTAACCACTTTTTGAAATTTTGTAAATTTTATTTTTCAAAATGAACTTCATTTTTGGATATGGAATATCGAAATTATCTTTGGGTGAAATTTTGGAAATTTTCGGATAACTTTCATATTTTGATGAATAGTGAAAATTACTTATTTTTAATTAAAAACAACTATTTCAATCGAAATAATTAATAATGATAAATTGTTAATTTGATTGGTTTTAAAGTATATTTAGAATATATTTTTACAATTTAATACAATGTTGGTCATTGGATGTAATTTAACATTTAAACCAGACATAAACAAGTGTCAATCTTTTGATAGTTATTATCTCTTAAGAACACACTATTTGTTTTGGCGACGGGAATTAATTTTTAAATTAATTAATGAAACTGATATGTTTTGAATTTGGTAAAATAGATATCATTTTTGAGTTCAGAATATCAAATATAGCTTAGGCCTAATTTTTGGTATTTTTCTGGAAACTTTCATTTTTTGATGAATAGTGAAACCACTAAGTTGTAGTTAAAAAAAATGAATTTGTCATAAAACTTAATTTTACCGCTATTGTGAATGGAATTTCAAAAATCTGAGAGACACGATTGATGTCAGTAAGTAAATGTGGTTCAATGAGATGAAAATAATTTTTGGTGAATAGTAACTTTTTACTTTTTTTACCACGATTATAAGTAAATAGGGTAATTAAGGGTAAATATGATATTATTATTACCCTAACACATGTTTTTATTCTATTGGACAAGTTTAATTCGACTAAAAATAACATTACGAATAAAATATGACCACTTAGGCCCACTTGGATTAGATTAGGACATTTATTATTAATTTATTTAAAGAAGGGTTAAAATAGTTAAAATCAATGTTTAATAGGTAAATAATTATTAATATGAGTTTATACAAAAGATAAATTCGACTATAAATATTCATTAGAAAGATAAATATATTTCCTACATAATGGTATTTTTTTTTTAATTTTTAGACATAAAAAATTTAATTTATTTATGACACAAATATGATGCAGTAATTATCTTATTAATAAAATATTGACATAATTGATGTTATAAACACCAAAATAAATGTCATTTGAGGCTTTTTATGAATTAAACTAATTTTCTAGGTTAATATGACATGTTAGTATTGATATAATTAACTTTGTTAGAACTTATAATTCTGTTATGATTTTCACAAAAATCAATTACTAAATAGTGTCAAAATTGACATAAAATAGTTTTTAAAACAAATATTATATTATTAATTGTTATTTTATTCCTAAAAATATAAGGTTAGGACAATTGACTTATATAAGGTTATATATATTAATAATAAACAACTTGGGGTTCTTTTGTCTTGACATAGTACGTTTATTAACCTTATAGTATAAGAACACAAGAAGACACGGTAAAAGTAAAATTATTTAACTTAATGTAAAATCTACATGATAAGGTTAAAATAGGAACCTAAACATGTCTAAATTATATTGGATGAGAGAATTTCGACCTATCCCCACCTTAGACTCGAAATAAATCAATTTTGAGCTATTTAAAACCGAACTTGACTTTATAATAAAATAATATTTTTTGTTATTCCAAAGGTACCCCTCTCCTCCCTTATAAAAGGGCACCTCCTCCCTCTCTTCCTCACAACACTTTGAGCCTTCATTCTCGGCCAAACCCTGCCAATTTCTTCTCTCCACTTCCCTAGAAACATCCTAGAGGTTCTGGTCTTCTTCAAAGACCCATTTTAGTGCCCTAAAAGGAGCTCTCAAAGAAGCACTTCAAAGAAGAGGTAATGTCTGTTACCAATTCTTTCATCTTTATTTCTTCTTCCACTTCCCCTTATTTAGTTGTTTCATTATGAAGTTATAACATCAGTATCACTCATATACTGATATGTTATTATAGTTATGAAACAACCCTATTTCACCATCTATCCATCCTACGGAAAATGAAATCACCGCGCGTGCGTACGTACGGAATACCGTCTCCACGCCGTGGTGTAATCTATTTTCCACCACCACCTTACTTGGATGGGTATAATTGTGTAAATAATGACTATATATGACTATTATAATGTGATACTGATTCTGAAATAGTATACATACACTCCAATACAATTCCATGATCATAGGAACGATATCATCAGTCGTGCGTACGTACGGAATACGTCTCCACGATGTGATGCGACTCATTCTACATGATCTTCATTTAATAATGATTATATAAATGAATTAAATGAATTAATATGATATATATTACGCTAATACCATTCTGGAAATTAGGTATCTATAAACTAAAGTGAATAATAAGAATTTATTCGACAAAACACGCATAAGAACAGAAAGTTATAAACACCCAAATAACAAGTAGCAATGAAATATTACTACTAAGAAGCTAAGAATATGACCAAAAATGATATCATAAAAATATGTATGATTCTGGAATAAGTCAATAACATTATTTAAATAATTATACTGGAGTTTCGGACACGTACAAAGCATATCGGACCTATGGTAAGGGAAATATCACAATCTCATTTTTATCCGATATTGTTTATACTTTAGTATTTACTAGGGTGTATTTTATCATACAAATCCATGTTTCCTCAATATGTATTATTATTTTTATCCACCTAAAATTGTTTAAATCCAATTTTACCCTTCGGTGAGTTTTTAGTAAATGATATGAAAGGAATCTTTTATCGTTTTTCGTACGAGGTAGTTTTTTGACTTTTCCAACAAAAGTACGAGCAGAATGTTTTTTTAACTTATACGTCGTGAATGGATTCATAAAACATTATGTCTAAAAATAATTACGTTAAAAGTTTTCAAGTTTATTTTTAATAAACTTCTTTTAGTTTAAAATTGTAAGACATGTTAAGAAAGGAAAATGTTTTTGAAGTAGAAAGGATATTTTCCTCAAGAATGAAGTTCAAGTGTTTTATCAAAATTATTTTCCATCTAAGATAATAAAGGGTTCTATTTTTATCCCTATTATTACATTGATTTGATTATGTTGTGATGGAATTATTTTTATGAATTACTTTATCATATATGAATTGTTTTATGATGTCATGATGTTTAAGATTCCCATTTTTATTACATGGGTTATGCAATGATGTATGGTTTATGATTTTGTGGGACACATAAGAATGGTATCATTATGAGATGGGTGGGACCTATATCTCCCTCCAATGCATTGGGTAAAGATTTTGTATCTCATGAGATTGACATGGCTGGAATGGTAGGTTATACCAGTTCAGTGAAACATGACTGAAATGAGGGTGACTCGGTTCAGAAATGGTCTTTGTCCACCAAGACAGTCTTGGAAATGATTCTTGACTAATAAGAAATGATTCTCTATGATTATTTGTGTATGCCACAAAGATTCATGTTTTATGTTATGATTATTGGGATTTCATTTCACTACTATGATTTATCCCATGTTATGATATTATGATCTGTTTTACAGGTTATGATTTCCAAAATGTTACGTTCTTATGAATATGATGTGATTGATATTTCTTTTGTTTAACCTTACTGAGCATTTGAGCTCACACTTTTATGTTTTCTTTTCCCCAGGATATAAAGAAAGGTTTTAGGTAAGAAAAAAAGGGAATATCTTTATGGTAGATGATGAAGATCTTTCACCACGATTAGAAGATTATATTCCGAGTTTCCAAAGACACTAAACTATTACGGTCCTTGTGTGTGTTTTTTTGTAATGTACTATGTATTCCACAAAAGTAATTTAATGTCCATGTACGTTAGGCTTAGGGTCTCTACAAAAATGTTCATAAATATTAGCTAATGTGATGAAAAGGATTGGGATATCTCCATGGAATAGATCGGGATATATAACTGTATAGAATATAATAGTGAAATATTTGGATCAAATATTGAGAATCAAAGTGTTTACCATGAACTCAATGAAACCTATATGTCACATGAAAAATAATTTCTATAAATATAATAGTATAATTTTAGTTCATATGGCTTATACCATGGTGATAGAGCATGATACCTCTCAATATTTCTATAGATGAGAAATTATTATTGTTATTCCCCTTAAAAACATATGTTGGTATATAATAAATTTATTATATCACAATATAATATTTATTATACGTTTTTTTCTTGATTGAAATATATTGGGGGTGTTTTTTATCCCATTCACAGCCAATGATAAAGGATATGATATTTGAAAATTACGGTAATAAGGAGTTGATGGAATCTCTTTTGACTACCTCCCAAGATAGAATATTATATCATTGTTACAAAAAATAAATGGAGAATGATTTTTTACAGATTATTTAAATGTTTTTAAAAAATAAAATAATGATATTCTACATAAATAATAACATTTTGTAAGTTATAATGATGGATTAGTTTTTACAAGTAAGAATGAAGATGTTTTTAAAAGTAATACGTGTTTTGAAGAAGTGTCGAGTGAAGATGATGATTCAAATATTTATAGTTATGAAGTATATTCTTTATCATCTCATCTAATGTTGATAATGTTGGTGGAGGTCCAAAATATCATTATAGATCAAGAAATATATGTTTAAACAACACTAGTTTGATGGAAAACCAACATTGTTGAAAATAAAAAATCCTCACTATTTTCAGATGATAAACTAAGAGATGTGAATGGGAATTAGTGAATCAAGTGTGGTTTTACTCTATAAATGAATTATTAAATTAGATAGAGATTAAATACATATTTTAGTTTCCATATGATCATGAAAATAATATTTCAATTATGGAAAAGTGGTTGTTTGAAATTTAATTGGATGAAAATGGTGATGTCATATGAAACAAGGAAGTTCAAGTGTGAAAAGGGATGTCCCAATTAGATATTAAATAGAGAGCTTTGATAAAATTACATATTTATGAACCTAATAGTTTACTACTTATTAATTTTGAAATTTATGATTACATCTTACATAATTCCCTATTTAGGTTAAAAAATCATCAAGATCGTTGTATTAAATGGTATATAGTTTCATGAAGTAGTTTATGTTCATGAATTTAAGTGGGTAAAATGATATATAAATTATTGATAACAATATGGTTTAAATTATTCTTATTTTTTCTAAATGATATCATTATTACTATAAATAATGATGGAATATGAAATGATATTACATTTTAAATGAATAAGTTGATTGACATATCAATTCCAATAGAAATAATATTTTTTTTGTTGTTATAAATTTCTCAAGAATAATATCACATATATATTACCAAAAATAACTATGCTCGGGATATTTTAGATACATTTTTTATGTGGGATTAAAATCATCATTCAACACTTATCTTAGAGGGAATTAAACTTCTTAAAGATGATAATGTTAAAGAATTTGACCAAAGGGGTTTCTAGAAACATTTTGTATTTTTACATTACTTGACTAATTCATCGAATAATATTGTATATATTTTTACATTATCTTATAAGAACAACACTATACTAAAGGTGTCACATTTTGTGGAATGAAGAAAATACTCATGTATATAAATGGAAGAAAAAATCTACATTAATTTATTCAAATATTGTAAATACAGATAAATATTTATATTGACACATATCTATATGGAAATATATATTATTAAACATATGAAACTAGTGGAGTTTTATTTTTTGGTTTAATGGTGTGTATGGTTGAAATGAAGGAAGAAACATTTTATGGCCATGAGCACATCTCAAGTAAAACATGTTGTTGCAACTCAAGTTATAACAAAATTAATGTGGATAAAGAATTTATTGTATGATATCAAGGAATAAGTGATGTTACCAATACTTATTGGCTGGGATAATATAAGTTCTATAAATTTAACAAGAAATCATGTTCAATATTCAAGATAAAATCAAACTGATTTAAAAAATAACTTCATCAAAGAATGTGTGGATAAAATTATATTATCCTTTGAATTTATTCCCTAAAGGAGAAAGTAATAAGTTTTTTTACTAACCCACTACAAATGGATACATTTATAAATTTTATTTTTGATATTAGGATTTCAAACACATTCCTCTCACAGATGAGTTTTGGGGATTCTGTCCTATCCTCAATTGTTCTTTGGATATTGTGTTCAGAGGGGATAGAAAACCAAAATCTCTTAACATATTATTCTTTTATTTATCTAACAATATAGAAACTAAATATGGGAGTATCCAATAACATGTCTCTATATTAATGGAGAATATATATTTTATTTAAGGGTATCATGTATTTATAGAGAGTTAATAAAAGAGGAAATCCATGTGGTCAGCATGTGGCTGTGTGAGTCTTTATGATTTATCAATTGCTCTAATATTTTTTTGAGTATGTATTCATTAATTTTTTATATATGGGTTCTTAGCATATATTGGATATGTAATTAAATATGGATTCATAGTTTATCACAAGTGGTACCAAAGGATTAGAAATTTATTTTACAATTAGTATTAATATTATCATGATCTATGAAGAAGTGGAAGTAAGACATAGTTTATGGAAAACAAGTTATTTTCAATATTTTTTTTCTTCCTACACTAATTTATCTCATGTAGTATTATATTGTTAAATGAGGACTCATTGTCAAGTGTATTGAGATTGATAGTGATTTATGTTCCTTGGTGTTCAAACAATTACAAAGACTGAGATTATTGAGACCAGAAGATGTATTGAGAGATATGAAGAACTTATATATATTCAAGATATCTAATTGGATGTTTATGTGATATACTATTGAAGAATTATTTCGATGCTTTGTGGGGGATTTTCTTGATGATTATATTTAGATATGATATTTTAGTGGATATATTTGTTGTGTTTTATTTTCTTATTAATACATATATATTATTCAATACAATATATTATGTAGTATATTTTTGATTTATGGGTTATTTGGATGTTTCCATGTGTATTAATTTGGTTTAGATAGGCCTAGATAAGTATTAATAAACATGGTTTACCATTTGAATATTACAGAAATTTTTATTAGAAATACATTTTTTAAAATTATTGTAGTAGTTCGTATATAAATGCTTTTCCCAATTAATACATGATTTCAAAAACTCATAGAATGTTTATGAATACTTATATCTTATATATGGATCTGCTCTATATTACAGATTTATTTAGAAAATGAATATAATTTTTTGGAAGTGTTTAATCATACATAAAAGGTTTTTTATGAGGTGAAGTGATGATTTTGAAAATGTGAGTCATAAAAAATATTTTTATAGTTACTTCTAATTTTTTTAGATTATATCTATGATTTTTATGGGATACATAAGAAGTGTTGTGAGAATACATAAGATTGTTTTTCATATGTAATATTTTTATAAAGAATATAACTTTAACTATTTATAAGAATACATATTATTCAAATATATAATATTTTTGTCTATAAACATATGAATTTATTCTATAATTTAATATGTGTCACTATGATAAAATATATTATTTTAGGGATTAATAAAAAAAATTCTCCATGTTCAGAATATGATATTAATTTTTTGGAAATCTTTTTTCTAAAATTCATAGATAATTCAAATGAATTATATGTAATGATACCAAAGATTGTGTCTCATCATTTAAAAATCACAAAGTTACTATGTGATAAATCATATTTGAGAAATATTTTTGATTCCATATATTATTGGTTTCACAAAAATAGTAATTTCAGTTTTAGAATAACTGGTATTACACATCACATTTCATACAATCATTTAATTGATTACGAGAAGTCTATTTGAAAAAAAATTCAAAACAGAAAATGAAGAAGTGGGAGTTGTTGAAAAATTAAGTATGAGTAGTGAAGTGATTTTTTTATTTAAATTTTAATTCAAATTAAAACAATTAGTTTTTTCTATATGGAAAATAAATGAAAGAATGTTTTTTAATGCATGTTATTCTTATTTCATCATGGAAGAAATATAATAATATTTCAAGAAATGTGAAAATGTGGGAATAAATTCAATTATTATTAAAAATATATAATGATAAAGTAGAGGGAGTAAAATTATTCATAGTGAAAATATAATAATGTTTTTATCTGGTAAAAGAATCTAATTATATTGAAAAAAATACTATAAAAAATTATTAGAGGACTATACACATTGAAGAGGCACCTGTTTTTACTAAGTTCAATGATAAACCATTATAATTTATAATGCACATGATGAAAATAATAGACTATAATATCTCTGGTGAATCTGGATCATGTTAACTATTATCCCACTCATTTTGAGAGTTTAACCTTGTACAACATGTTGTAGCTATTCCAACTATACATTTTTGTGTGTGATACTAATAAAGCTATGAAATTATTTTTTCGTAATGATTTTTTCTATCCGTAACCTAAAAATAAATATCGATAAAAATTTCACTCCTCCCACACTCTAATTATTCTCCTCAGATCTAGAGGGTCCTCTAATCCGTTAGAAAAACATCAGTGCTACTCAATCTATAACGGACTATAACCTTATCTCTTTTAAATACTTGAATCTATATATTAATCTTTATTAGTAACATGAAATGATTGGGTGAAATATCATATGTTCAATTTATCCATGGAATCATGTTTCCATGGGTATTGGAGTATGTAAATCCAATACTGGAAACACATTGACTATATAATATCCATTTATAGACTAACCAAATCGATTAGTACATCTCATTTCTTTCACCTTTATGTATTATCATATCACATGTCCCTCATCTGTATAGATATACACCTTATATGTATATATATGTGTAAGCACACACTCCCCATAATATCTAAATCACGTACCCAAATGACATTCTAATCATATGAGATAATAAATACCATCTTGTTCGAGATCCATTTTATGAAATGATCAGAAAACATAGAGACCCTATTTTTAATTGATCCTTATAGTTTACCAAATAATGGTATGAACGTTTTAAGGTTCTAATATTATCTATCTCACCAACCTCATGTATTGATGACTCTAAATAAGATCTATGCACACTTGGAATACCAAAGATATAGTGTATTACTATCCATGTGGAATACATAGTGGGTCATCTAGAATAGAAAGACCCATTTTATTCTTCATTAGAATATTCAATATCTTGATATAAGAATCTTTATAAAACAAAAAAATTTCATTTCATCACAACCTATAATAATACGTGGAAATAATTAACTATGGATAAAAAAAAATGTTTAGTGGTTAGTGATCATTACACTACATGAAATATATATCAATATATACATATATTCATATTATGTGAAAGAATTATTAAATTTGTATTTCCTTTTATATGGTGAATTTTATATTCTTAAAATCCTTTAATAAATCATTTTCAAACCATATATAATGGTCTATCCATCATATCATATTATAATGACAACCTGATAAACATTATGTTTTCACCACATTCTGATGTATTGTTAACTTATTATATTTATATGTAATTTCTTCCACTCACTATATGAATATCAGAAAAATACATCCCACTAAACCTTTTAGTGAGTAACATATATGAAGAGAACATGTTTGAGTAATTATGATATTTAGGAATCATATTTCTAATATTAAACACTTGAACATATTCAGACTCTTTATCTACAAAATATCTAATGCTATGATGTCAAAATCTATTGTTTTCTCGTAAATCATTCTCAGTTTAACACCATCCACATTGGAACCATTCTATAAATCATTTACATTGATATCTTATGATAATTAAAGTAATTACATACATTATTACATATTAACATGTCGAAAACTCATTTGGATAAGGAAATATAAATCATTTTTTAAAAACCTTGACGCTTTATATTTCTCATTAATAACATCCCCAAAAACTATTTTTTAATATTAGGTGACATTCACATTGTATTTTGACTAGAATAATTCATTAGAAAATAGTGGTATTAAATTTCTCATGGTAACCGCATTTAACTATTAATATTTCTCTTCATCTTCACATATCCAAATTAATTTTGGATATGAATTGAAACTCACATTAATTATTTACATGTATAATCTTTTTTTAACATTAATCTTTTATATGTTCAAACATTCTCTTAAAAGGCACATATACCCAATATTCCCTTTATAAAAAAAGTTGTAACATATTTAATCTTTTTTATGTTATGAAAATAAATCATATTAAATTTTATAATAATTATTTAAAAAATAAAATATTGTTTATATATCACAGATAATATTTTATGTAATTAGATCATTTTCTTCAGAACAAATACCATTCCCTAAATTTTACCATCAATATTCTGGGGGAACAAATCATTTAAAATTTTAACTAGCATTTCAATAAACACTTTTATTCTGAAAAAAACCATCCTTTTATTATTTTAAAAAAATGTGATATAACAAAATAAATCATTAACCATTATTCTAAATTTGTTAATGATTGGGGAAATGGCCGATGAATTGTAGCTTAAAAACTGATTATATTTTTTACCTATAATCCAATCAGATGTATGATCGATAGAGCCACCAAAAGATAACATGAAAATCATCATAGAGGAAAAAACATTTTAAACATCTCTTTTGTTTCATCTATGTTTACCAAAATTAGTATGTTATTATAGCCTACCCACTGTGGAAATTCAAACTCACACAAACAATAATAGAAACCCAAAATACAATAGAAACATATGAAATAGTAATATATTCAACTCAAGTACAGAATTAAGTAAAAATGTCATTGGAAAATTTTAATGTGATGCTGACTTTTTTCCTACATGCACATAAAGAACCACTACGAAATAATTACATTACCAAAATTATAATGATTTTAATAAATTGAAAAACATCTCAAGTAATATTTCATTACATAATAATTAACTCCCAAATAAATCTTTTATGCACAATATATTCTATTGGTACACTATGTTTTTTCTCATTCACTATTCAGGTTCTGTCCCTACATCCATTTATAAGAAACATTTCTTGTTTTCCTTGTCACACTACCTTTAAATATGAATAAAGATGCTTATAAATATAATTCCACTATTTATTGACTATAAAAACTTCATCCAGAACCTCTTTTCCTGGTAAGAACATCTAGATCCTTCATTCCAACGAATTCATTTTAAGATATTCACCGTAATTCTAGACCACTATTGATGTACCATTATATGATCATGTTTTTTTCATAGTTGTAATATTATGAATTATTTCTAATTTACAAATACTGGATGGTTCAACTATTTATTGGTGACATTGAATGTGAATAAAAAAATGGAAATCCACCCAAATAATGTTTTTAAACATGGTTTGAGGCATGGTTTTTGGATCAATGTTTCAGAAGTGTCTCATGGGTTCAGTTCATGAAACTAATTTTTTGTAATGGTATAGATCTTAGTGCATGGTTGGCGCTACCCATACAGCCTAACCATGTATACCATTTTATACAGAATCAGGGTATATGTTACAGTGCAATAGCCTTTAGTTAACTATGTATGGGTATGCAATTTTTGGAAAACAAGTCGCATTGTTGGCACATGGTTTGTATCATTATGTTCTGAAAAAATGTGTGGTGGATGTTTATTGGTACATTAGCACCACATGGTTGGCACATGGTATTCGAGGTTGTACGGCTTAACAATGTTTCTTAGTAAAAAGGGTCAAATTATTATTTACCCAATAGAACACTTAAATGTTAATATACCATTACCATATTTATTTTTTCTAGGGGTTCCCCGTGTGAACCATACCTCTCCCTACCTTCCATCATGGGTGATATCACTCATTATTGGTCGATAAAGAACATTGTATGGTGTGTTGAATAATGTGAGGTAATACTTTGACTTCATTATCCATCATCATGTTTTTATTTAGCAACCTATAACTCTTTGTTTATCTGGTTAGAGATTTTACATTTGATTCAAGCATAGAATAGGGGAATCAAATATTAATGATAGCTCTTTCACTCTTCTTTGGGAAATAATTACCTGAGATTCTTTTTCCACTTCACTGTATGTCATTTCATTGAGGTACGTCGCGATGTTGAATTTATAAATCTTGTAAGCTTAAATTAAAATTAGTTAAGTTTTTTTTGATGTTGTTTCATAGGGATTATTCATAGCTTCATGACGTGATTATGTTGCTAGATGATGGTTAGTGTTAGGTTATGATTCCTGTGTGATGGGATTACCTAATGAGGTTTTTGGGATTATTCCCATTTATAATAATTTTGATCTTAAAATTAAATTGTGTTGTTTTAATTAATAAATTATTTTTTAATTAACAGATATGGTCTCTTTTCTGTGACCCATGGCCCAACATGACCAAATTTATTTTTAAGAGGCCTATAAAAACTACTTTCATCCTTAGGAAAAGAGGTTTTTAAATCCTATTATTGGTTGGAGGATTAACGTTCCATCGTAGAGTTTTTATTCATTTCATATAGCTTGTGTATTCATGGTATTTCCTGATAGGTTGATGCCCCTTATTTAGAATTATTCAAATGATCTTCTTGATCAAACAATGGGGTTAGTATATATTAATGAATGATAAGTGTCACTAATAGCTCCTACACACTGGCGTGATACTACATCATATGAATATGAAAGAGACCAAGAATCCTAATAGATGCAACCACATATGATTTAATATGGGGGTTCCATATATAAGGCCTCCACATATATACGTTTTTGGGGATCTGAGGAGGGATTCCATTGATTATATATTGACATAGATATTCCAATATAGGATGCTTCCACATATGATCTAATATCATGGATCTAAATTTGGAAGCCTCTCTTGAGTACCGATCTAGGGGGACTAGTGGGTGACACAATGTTTGATCTCCATGAGCTAGAACATTGTGGTTTGGGTAGATATGGCAGTGGTTCTCACCCAAGAACCCATATCTAACATGATTATTTGAGGTAATAGAAATCTTAGTGGGTTGATGGGTCTAGATACCCAAATTATTTCTTTTATGCTTTCATGTGGATACATTCAATGAAGCTATGATTCATATAAGGTCTACTGATATTTGGATGATATTCCTGATGTGATATAATACACTCTTGGGATTCTAATATTTATATCCTTTCATATAAATTTTATTCTTTATATATTGATGATCATATCACAGTATGACACCAATATGGTTCATTTTGTTACAGTACTGAAAATCTCAGATCATATGGAACCATTCTCCAAGTATGTTTTGGATGCACACCATTAAATTGAAGGGGATTCCATGGTCAATGACCTTGGATAATGACCTTAGTTGTTCTACATTATAACTGGTTTTCTATGGTTTCATTCCATGGATTTATAAGTAATTCATTCATCAATTTTTATTAGTCCAAGACCCCATATGTATGATAGATGAAACATCTGGAATAGTCCAAAATTGATAAATTTCCATCTTTATAGGATTATCTGTCAATTCACATTATTATTCACAATAGTGATTGGTGGTTAGTGTGAGTGATCCTGGGTCTAGGAAATGTGTCCCACTTGGTGGCTTATCTTACTCAATGACTATTCTAGTTCTGTTTGATGTATGTATTTTTTGATTGGATTTATGGACCCAAGGATTCACAATGGATTGATATCATTTAAGACATATTTTGTATTCATAATATATATATATGTGTGTGTGTGTGTGTGTGTGTTTATGGTGATATATATAATTTTTCACACATATATATATCATTGTGTATAATGACACCATGTCTTGAGATGTTTTAACTTTGGGTGAAGTAAGTATGGTTGATCAGGATCATAGCCCCAAGGATCAGTAGTGCTTTATTTATTTATATTATTAATTGTATTTAATAGTTCAGTTTTATTTATGACTCTGATCATTATGAATATCTCACAAAAACATATAATACATATCATATTCCATATATTGGACTATTTTTTTTTGTTCCCAAATGAGGTTTGTACTCACACCCTGCTCAGGCTTCCATTTCACTACGGTACCTAAGTAGACGTTCATTTGGTAACAGGAAAAAGTTTGTGCTAAGGCACAAGATCAATCAAGAGGTAAAAATATATATATATATATATATATATATATGTGTGTGTGTGTGTGTGTGTGAAGATAAATTATGTTGTAAGGATATGATTTGATTGTAGAGTATCATGCTTCTATTTCTATTTATTTTATTTACTTTTGAATATATATTGTTAGCCTTGTGGGAAATTAGTTTGGTATATATGACATGGTCGTTATTCTGTTTATTGAATTCCATTTTATATTATATATGTTTTAAAATATACTTCAACCACACAATATCTTTTACTGATATATATTTTATCATGTTGTTTATAGTATTTCATATTCTGATATTAGGGCATAATCTCCCACAATAAAAACCCTATGACCTCACAGCTAGTTTGAAGTCTTTGGTGTATAGGAAGGTACGCATGAGGCCATGTGGAGACATAGCAATGGGAATATTATTAGTGAAATATGGGTCGATCCATTAAAAATTGGGATCAGAGGTGTTCCTTTTCTATTGTGTAATTATTTTGGACAGAGAATGCATGAGAATTATAAAGGGATGGAATCTATGATGGATATTGAACTGGTGCATCAAGAACACTTATTTGTGTATGATGTTATGGTTTCCAGGGTTATGGGATTATTATTATTGATTTGTGATATTATAGTTTTATATTTAATTATCATTAGTTAAGTCACATGTTGTATAGATGTTATTATTCATTATGGATTGGTAGTTCATGGATCAATGGTAAGAGGTCATTTTATAAATTTAACTCTTCGAGAGTAAAGTTATGAGGCTTCTCTTATGTCATGTTTTAATGATATGGTATACATGTTATAGGATTGGATGTTTATGGTTATTACTAACCAAAGAGACCAATATTTTAATGATTCAGTAACAACTTAAATGGGGGTTTCCCTTATATGTTCTTGGTATAAGTCTACTCAATTAGGATGATTTTCATATTTATTTATTTATTTCAAGTAGAACCCAACACGGATACATGGATATAGATTGGATGATGAGTTTGATGAAATATTTTTCATGCACAATAGGTGATGCAACCCTAGTAGGTTGATATAGAACATGATGTCCATGTTTTGAACCCCTTGTAGTGTGTTTTTACATAGGTTAAATTATTTAATGTGTTACTTACATCCAATAAATTGTTTTTATGCTAATATTGTAATATAATTATACTCAGCCAACCTATTTACATAAGATACAGATCATTGAGATGATGTTGTTCACTTATTGTAGACTATTGTAGGTCAATGTTGGTAGTTTATATTTAGGTTATCTATCTGGGTCACAATATAAGATGTTTATAAAAACCTAATGTTTACAGTCAGCTAGAAACTCAATGGGGGTATTATCGTATACATATACCATGTTAGTGTCATTTCATTATAATTTTCTATTTTTTTCATGATAATCCAATCGAAGGATTCTCGGAGAGGATCAGGTCCCTATTAGTCAGTTTCTTAGTAGTTTTTGACCCTTGCAGTTTGAAGTAATATGTACCACCTATAGAGCGGATTGTAATATGGTATAGGTGGTAGGACAAAGTTACTTAGTTTTTAGTCTTTGTCTATAGGGCGAGATGAGAAACCTATAGTTCCTTCGATGAGACTTAGATCCTTATAGGCTGATGATTAGTTGGATTAAGGGAAACCAATGAGTGAGGTTTGTCTTTGTTTATGGATTAAATTTTAGAATTTATCATGGTTGTATTATCTTATTCAGACCAATGAATGGTATGTACTAGGTTTTTTTCATTTAGCTAGGTTGATGCCTTCCGTTTTTGATAAATCACCTATGGTGCTTTTGTTTTTATACTGGAATTGATGGGTGGGATTATTCTGGTGAATATCCATGTTCACCTATAGTTTTACATTAAAAGATTTTATTTTGGTAGAATGATACCATGTGATTTGTGGTCAAGGAATAAATTGTAGCATAATATTTTTGGTTTTTATAGGAGGACTTTAATGAGGGCTTCTGGATTAATGATCGTGACATTTTTTGTAGAATGGTAAGCTTGTATTCATAAATAGATGACTCACTTGAGTATGAGTTGGGTGATAACGTTGTTGTATGGGGTCGTTCACTTGTTGTGATGTGTGAAATATAAAATATTTCATGTTGATATTTAGTGGTTCAATTTTAATTTTCAATTGGTGGGTGTCAATGTGAATGTTATTGAATAATGGTTTATTAAATTATTACGAGCCTGTTTTCCTAGAATTTGTGACTAAAATGTGAAATGTCTCTCTATGGCAGAAGAGGTATCAAAAATAAATCGAGTACCGAGAGGTAGTTTAACTATGGTTGGACATGTAAACACATTTTCATGTGATGTGGTGTTCAAATTTTGATAATACAATTGAAATAAGTTTATATGTGAGTGTAGATCATAGGAGAAATACATACCCATTAGTGGAATCTTCAAGTACATCGAGATAGAGGTGATCATGACCAATATCATGACATCTTCTGAAGTATGCAGAGAGTGTGACAACAACATGCTGATCGTCCTATGTGTATTTTTTTGTTGGATGAAAAACTCAATGGAAGTATTCACCACTAGATGTTTAAAAGTATGTCGGACTATGTGTAGTTCACCACAATCTGATTGAGGGTTGTAACCCTCAATTTTTTATAAAATTAGACAAGAACCATCGAAAATGTATTTGGGAAGAGGGGATGATTTTGAGGGAAATTAACATTAAAAAATAGGATGATCCAATACTAATCATTTCCTACAATTATGTCCAAGAGGGAAAATGAATATTCTTTAATGACCAGTTTCTATATTTTTTTGACCAATGAAATATATTCTACAATGGTGGGAAGCAAGAAGATAGTCATTAGAGGGTGACTCTGATGTGATAAGTGTCATCAGATCTTGGGACTCATCATTATATGGAATTTTGGCTCATATATTTCATTATATAGAAGGATCGATGTATGAATGGATTTGTCAGTAAATAAAAGGTAAAAAATAAAGTATGTTATTCAGTGATGTATGAGTTTAGAAATTATGCTCAGAGTAGCGTATGATGACTCAATGGTTTTGGATCTAAAATTCTTTTAATGATTATGTTAACAAAATATGATAGTTTTGGAATGTAGATTTCTCAACTAAAATATTTCAATGAATGATTGTTATAGGAATTATTGACAATTATTAAAAAGATATAAGAATGTCTTTGGAAAAGTCATTGAATCAATATTTGGTGTAGTGTCGACTGATGAAGTTGAAATTATTTGTGAATATACATCTAGTGGAGGTTTAAATTTTATTATTACATGTATTATAATGCAGTTAGTTTTGAACAACATAAAACATGACAGTGGGGTGATATGTGTAACGAACCATACTTTACATACATTGTTAATACTTCAAAATTGAAGCACACTTATTACAACATATGACAAAACCACAAAGGACCGTATAGGTATAGTGTCTTTAGAAACTGGGAAGCATAAACAACTGGTTCATAAATATTCTACAGTGTCTCCCATTTATTTCATTATATCTAGGGTCCCTTTTAGCATATTCTACTTAATATCCATCTTCCTGACCTGGGGAAAAGAAAACATACAAAAAAGGGTTAGCTCAAATGCTCTGCAAGGGCAAATAAAGGAAATAAAAATCATATCATATCTTTTTTAAAATCATAACCTGCAAAAGAGATCATAATATCTTAACATGGAATAAATCATAGAAGTGAAAATGAGATCCCCATAATCATAACATAAAACTTGAAACTTTTTGGCATGCACACATAATCATGGAAAATAATTTCTTGTTAGTCATGACTCATTGCCAAGACTATCTTAGCAGACAAAGTCCATTTATGAACCGAGTTCACTCCTCGTTTCAGTCCTGTATCACTGAACCGAAATAACCTTTCGTTCCATCCATGTCTATCTCATGAGATATAAATCTTTACCCAATGCATTGGAGGGAGATATTGGTCCCACCCATCTTATAATGAATTCTTTCTTATTTGTGCCACATAATCATAAATCATACATCATCGCATAACAAATGTAACAAAAATGGAATTCTTGAAACATCATGACATCATAAAACAAATCATATAAGGTAAATGACTTCATACAAATAATTTCCTCAAAACATAATCAAATCAATGTAATAATAGGGATAAAAGCAGAACCCTATATTATCTTATATGGAAAATAATTTTGATAAAACATTTGAACTCCATTCTTGAGGAAAATATCCTTTCTACTTCAAAAATACTTTTCCTTTATTAACATGTCATACAATTTTAAACTAAAAGAAGTTGATTAAAAATAAACTTGAAAACCTGTAAAGGAAGCTTCTTGGTAATAATGTTTTAAAAATCCATTCTTGCTGTATAAGATTAAAAAACATTCTTCGTACTTTTGTCGGAAAAGTCAAAAAAGTACCTCATACGAAAAAACGACAAAAGATTCCTTTCATATTCTTTACTAAAAACTCACTGAAGGGTAAAATTGGATTTAAACTATTGTAAGTGGATGGAAACAATATTACATATTGAGGGAACATGGATGTGGATGATAAAATACACCCTAGTAAATACCAAAGTATAAACAATCTCTGATAAAAATGAGATTGTGATATTTTCCCTTACCTTAGGTCTGATTTGCTTTGTACGTGTCCGATGCTCCTGTATAATGGTTAAAATAATGTTAGTGACTTATTCCAGAATCATACATATTGATATGATATAATATATGGTCATATTCTTAGCTTCTTATTGTTACTTGTTACTCGGGTCTTTATTGCCTTTTGTTCTTATGCATGTTTTTCCGAATAAATTCTTATTCTTCTTTTAAGGTTATAGATACCTTATATCCAGAATGGTATTAGTGTAACATATATCATATTTATTCATTAAATTAATTTATATAATTACTATGTAATGATGATCATGTAGAACGAGTCGCATCACATTGTGGAGACGGTATTCCGTACGTACGCACGAGCGATGATATTGTTCCCATGATCGTGGAATTGTATTTAAGTGTATTTATACTATTTTAGTATCAATATCACTTTATAATAATCATATATAGTTACCCATTACACCATTATACCCATCCTTGTAAGGTGATGGTGGAAAATAGATTACACCACGACGTGGAGACGGTATTCCGTACGTACGCACGCGCGGTGATTTCATTTTTCCGTAGGATGGATAGAAGGTGAATTAGGGTTGTTTCATATTTATAATAACATATCAGTATGTAATTAATACTGATGTTATTACTTTATCATGAAACAACTAAAGAAGAATATGTTTGAAGAAGAAGGAAATTGAAAAGATCGGTAATGGATATTACCTCTTCTTTGAAACGCCTCTTTGAATCCTCCACTTAGGGAACTAAGATAGGTCTTTGAAGAAGACCAGGACCTCTAGGATTATTCTAGGGAAGTGGAGTAGGGATTTTGGCAGGGGTTGGCCGAGCTTGAGTTCTCAAATTGGTGTGAGGAGGAGGGGGAGGAGGTGCCCTTTTATAAGGGAGGAGAGGGGCACCTTAGGAATATCTCAAAATTTTATTTTATATTAAATTCAAAATCAGTTTATAATGGATCCAAAGGGTCTTATTTTGAAGGTAAAGTGGGGATGGGTCGAAATCCTATCAACCAATAGGATTTAGACAAGTTTAGGTTATTATTTTAACCTTATCAATTAGATTTAACTCTAAGTTAAATAATTTAACTTTTACCGTGACTTTTTGTTTTCTTACACAATATGGTTAATACACTTACTATAACATGCCAAACGAACCCCAAGTTGTTTATTATTAATATATATATATACTTATATAAGTAATTTGGACGAACCATAGATTTTTTGGAATAAAATAACAATTAATAATATAATATTTTATTTAAAAACTATTTTGTGTCAATTTTGACACTATTTGATATATGATTTTTGTGAAAGTCATAACAGAATTATATGTTCAAAAAAATTTGATTAAATCAACACTAATATATCATAGTAACCTAGAAAATTAGTTTAATTCATAAAAAGTCTCAAATTACATTTATTTGAGCATTTATAACATCAATTATGTTAACATTTCTTTAAAAGGGTAATTACTGCATCATCGTTGTGTCATAAATAAATTAATTTATTTAAAGTCTAAAAATTATAAATAAAATATCATTATGTAGAAAATCTTTTTATATTTCTAGTTAATATTTATAGTCGAATTTATCTTATGTATAACCCCATATTAAAAATGTTTCAGTTATTAAACTTTGATTTTAACTATTTTTAATATTCATTAAATAAATTAATATTAAATGTCATAATCTATTCCTAGTGGATCTAAATTGTCATATTATATTCATAAAGTTTTTTTGGTCGAATTACACTTATACAATAGAATTAGGATATGTTTTAGAGTAATAGTAATATCATTTTTACCCTTAGTTACCCTATTTACTATTAACCGCGGTAAAAAAGGTAAAAAGTAACTATTCACCAAAAAATTATTTTTATCTCATTGAACCACATTTTACTTACTGATATCAACTGTGTCTGTCAGATTTTCGAAATTCCATTCACAGAAGCGGTAAAATTAAGTTTTATGCAAAATTCAGTTTTTAACCTACCACTTAGTGGTTTCACTATTCATCAAAAATTGAAAGTTTTCAGAAAAATACCAAAATTTCACCCTAGGCTAATTTAGGTATTCCGAATCCAAAAATGAAGTCCATTTTGGAAAATAAAATTTATAAAATTTCATAAAGTAGTTATTACTATTCATAATGGCTTATTTTAATAATATTTTAATAGCATATCGTTGTTTAGTGAAACTCGGTATTGCGTACAACGCAAGCTATCGAGGAAGGTCGCTATTGCGTGTAATGTAAGTCAAGCTAGTGTGTAGTGAATGATTCCTTTGATGATATATATATAACATAAAAACAAAATATTACTCATAAAAATTTCGGAGGTTACATTCTACCCCCCTTAAAAAGAATTTCGCCCTCGAAATTCGTCACTTTGTAACAAACAGATGAGGATACTTCTCCCTCATAATATCCTCAAGCACCCATGTAGCTTTTCATGTTGGTGGTTCCTCCATAAAACTTTCACCAATCGAGTGGTCTTGTTTCGTAGGACATTCTCGCTACGATCCAGAATCTCTATCGGTTGTTCATCATAAGAAAGATCTTGCTCCAGCGGTACAACTTCTGAGCTGAGTACATGTGAAGGATCAGGTATGTACTTTCAAAGGAGTGATACATGGAACACATCGTGAACTTGAGAGAGATTCGGTGGAAGCGCCAATCGGTAAGCTACCTTCCCAACACGATCCAGTATTTCGAAAGGACCGATATATCTTGGGCTCAACTTCCCCTTCTTTCCAAATCTCATAACCCTCTTCCAGGGAGATATTCGTAAGAACACTTTATCACCCACTTCAAACTCTAGGTCTTCTCTTCGGTTGTCGGCATAACTTTTCTGTCGACTCTGAGCTGCTCTTATTGTTGTTGAATAGATCTGACCTTTTCTGCCATTTCTTCAACGAGATCAGGTCCTCATAGCTTTCTTTCCCCAACTTCATCCCAGAAGTTGGAGTCCTGCATTTATTTCCATAGAGAGCTTCATAAGGAGCCATCTGAATACTGGAGTGAAAGATATTATTATAAGAAAATTCCACCAAAGGTAGGTGTTGGTCCCAACCACCTTTGAAATCCATAGAGCAAGATCTCAACATATCTTCTAGGGTTTGAATTGTTCTCTCAGACTGACCGTCTGTATGAGGATGATAAGCAGTGCTGAAACTCAACTCTGTATCCAGAGTATGCTGAAGACTTCGCCAGAACTTCGAGATAAATCTCGGATCCTGATCAGATATAATAAAAAGTGGTACTCCATGCAATCTTACCACTTCCTTTACATATATCCTTCCAAGCTGATCTAGAGAGAAATCCTCTCTAATAGAAATGAAGTGTGAAGACTTTGTAAGACGATCAACTATGACCCAGATAGCATTATTTCCTTTTGATGTTTTAGGATGTCCTGTGACAAAGTCCATAGTAATGTTTTCCTATTTCCATTCGGGTATGGGTAATGGTTGTAACATCCCCTTAGACTTCTGTCTCTCAGCTTTAACTTGTTGACAAACCAAGCATCGAGAGACATATTCAGCAACATCTCTTTTCATGCCATCCCACCAGAAGTACTCTTTCAGGTCCCTATACATCTTCATGCTTCCAGGATGAATAGAGAATGAAGAACTATGAGCCTCATCGAGCAGCTCCTTCTTTAATTCGGGGATGGGAGGAACACAAACCCGATTCCTGAACTTTATTATCCCATCACAATCAAGGTTGAACTCAGGAACATTTCTCACCTTCTTTTGTAACTCGACATCTTCTTTCTGTGCCTCTTTTATCTTCACATGTATAGATGTTTGAACATTCATTTGAGAAAGATAAGATTTTTCCCCTATTATAATTCCAAGATCCATTCTTTGTAAATCGATAAATATTGGATCTTTTGTGATCCTCGTCATTGAAAAACTGGCATGGTCTTGTCAACTTAATGCATATGCCACCTTGTTTTCTTTCCCAGGGTGGTAATGGATTGAGCAGTCATAATCCTTAATCAGCTCCAACCATCTTCTTTGATGCATATTCAGCTCCTTTTGTGTGAAAATATACTTTAAACTTTTATGATCAGTATAAATGTCACACCTTTCACCATAAAGGTAATGCCTCCAAATCTTTAATGCAAATATTATCGCAGCTAACTCCAAATCATGTGTTGGGTAATTTTTCTCATGGATTTTCAACAATCGTGAGGCATAAGCTATCACCATATAATTTTGCATAAGAACACACCCCAATCCCTTCTTGCATGCATCACTGTAGATCACAAACCTTTCTCCACTACAAGGCAGTGTGAGCACAGGTGCACTGGATAACCTTCTTTTCAACTCCTTGAAATTCTCTTCACATTCCTCTATCCAAACAAACTTAACTCCGTTCCGAGTCAACTTGGTGAGTGTATTAGATAATCGTGAAAAATCATTTACAAAACGTCGATAATATCCAGCCAAACCAAGAAAACTTCGGATCTCAATTACTGTTGTTGGTCTCGACCATCTTTTGATACCCTATTTTTTTGCTGGATCCACAGATATCCCCTCTTTTGAGATTATGTGACCCAAAAATGAAACTTTTTGAAGCCAAAATTCACACTTGGTAAATTTGTCATAAAGATTATCCTTTCTCAAGGTCTTCAATATAATTCTCAA
Organism: Viscum album; assembly: GCA_963277665.1. NCBI lineage: Eukaryota > Viridiplantae > Streptophyta > Magnoliopsida > Santalales > Viscaceae > Viscum > Viscum album. The sequence goes on along the minus strand of OY728137.1, from coordinate 27,246,482 downwards.
GTGATATTCATGTTCATCCGTTCTCTTTGAATAAAAAAGAATATCATCCATAAAGACTACCACAAATTGATCAAGATAGTCTCTAAAGACTCTATTCATTAGATCCATGAAGATAACAGGGGCATTAGTAAGACCAAATGGCATCACTATAAATTCATAGTGTCCATACCTTGTACGGAAATTCGTCTTTGGTATATCCTCCCTTTTGACCCTTAATTGATGATACCCTGAATGAAGATCAATCTTGGAAAAGTATTGAGCTCCGCGTTGTTGGTCAAATAAGTCATCAATGCATGGGAGAGGATATTTGTCCTTGATAGTGATCTTTTTATGTTCTCGATAATCAATGCAGAGTCTCATTGATCCATCGTTCTTCTTAACAAAAAGAACAGGTGCTCCCCAAGGTGATGCACTAGGGCGTATGAATCCCTTATCAAGATTCTCTTGGAGTTGCTTCTTCAATTCCTGCAACTCAATTGGGTCCATTCTATAAGGTGTATTTGAAATAGGCATAGCACCCGGTACGAGTTCTATTGAAAAATCAACTTCATGATTTGGTGGAAGACCCGGTAATTCCTCCGGAAAGACATCATCAAACTCCCGTACAATGGGCATATTCTTAATCGTGAGTTTCTCACCAACCATTTGAGATAAATAACATTCATTTAGTGGAATCAAGACCCATAAGATGGAAGAAATTTCCACTGGAAGGTTATGTTCATCCTTGCATTGATAGACGATCATAGATTGATCTGGAATATGAAATGTGACTTCCCTTCTTTGGCAATTGATATGAGCTCCATATAAAGAAAGCTAATCCATGCCAAGAATCACATCAAATTCCACTATAGGAAGGATCACAAGATTTGCAGGAAGCACATTCCCACAAACTTTGATCGGAGAGGAATTATAAACTTTTGATGCGACTGTTGTGCCATTAGGTGTTGTCACAGCTAACTCAACATCTAATTGTTGAGGTAATACGGTGATACCCTTAGAAAGTTCTTCAGAAATAAAAGAGTGGGTGGATCCAGAATCAAATAAAACATTTTCTACTTTAGAGTGGATGATAAGTGTACCTTTCCCCACATCGTTATCGTACTCCACATCGCTGATAGAAATTGCATGTGACTTTCCTTTGTCTTTAGCCTTAAGAGTTTGTTGACGTCGACCATCATCATCAACACTTGGATTTGGGCATTGATTGGCATAATGCCCCATCTCCTTGCACTTGAAACATTGAAGTGTAGTAGGTTCATTCTCTGTACCCTTTCTTTTGTTTGTATCATTAGACATCTTCTTCCCATTATCGTGGCATTCAAATGCCCGATGACCTTCCTTTCCACATTTGAAACATATACATGTCCCTTTAAGACAACTCCCTCCATGTTTCTTTCCACACTTTGAGCATAAGGGAAAGCTCATCTTCTTTTCAGTGTGCTCTTTAGATTTTCCTTTGAATTCCATTTTTCTCTTCTTATCAAACCCATATGACTGATGGGTTACCCCAATCTCCATCTCGACTTTGAGAGCACATCGAAGGATTTCCTCATAGCTATTGAAGTCCCTTATGGATAATGCCCTTCAAAGACATGGTTTTAAGCCACTAAATAATCGATCAATCTTACTCTCAGGTTGGATAATAATACCAGAAGCGTACCTTGCAAGTCTTGTAAAATTTGCTTCATAGGTACCAACAGATTCATCATCCTTTTGCTTTAGTTCAAGAAACTCTTTCTCCATCTTTGTTCGGAGAATACGAGGGAAGTACTTATTGAAAAATAAGTTCTTGAACTCATCCAATTCCATGGACTCAATTTCATCCCTTTGCCTCGTATTCTTAATAAGATTACACCATTGATCAGCATCTCCTTCCAAACGATACACTGCTAGGATGACGTTATCATGTTCAGAACATTGAAGAACTGAAAATATCTTTTCAGTAGTACTAATCCATTGTTCAGAAACTAATGGATCAGTAGACCCGCTGAAAGAAGGTGGACGCTGCCTCATGAAGGATTCAACAGAAAGTTGCTCCTTCCTTTGTTCATTCGGAAATCCTGCATGATTCATAGCTTGAGAAAGTTGTGTGAGCATGGCTACAAGATTTTGCATTCCAGCTCCCATATCGTTTGGTTGCTCAGGGGGACAATAATTGCATTTCCCATCGCATTCCGCATTGACACAGTTCCTTCGAGTTCCAGCCATTGACTAAAACCAAGAAGAATAGTGTGAGCAACACTAATTATAATAGGAAAACCACATAATTCAAGAATAAAATTTCACACTTAAGGTCTTATCCTAGGTTATTCATGGCCATTTCTAAAACACTAATATTGTGTTCTATGCTTAGACTTATCCTCTGGGTTCTTACTAAGGCTTTCACATCCTTGTTTCCAAAGGTTGACTATACCCTTCCTCGGATACCAACTGTAACGACCCATACATTATATACATTGTTAATACTTCAAAATTGAAGCACACATATTACAACATATGACAAAACCACAATGGACCGTATAGGTATAGTGTCTTTAGAAACTGGGAAACATAAACAACTGGTTCATAAATCTTCTACAGTGTCTCCCATTTATTTCATCATATCTAGGGTCCCTTTTAGCATATTCTACTTAATATCCATCTTCCTGACCTGGGGAAAAGAAAACATACAAAAAAGATGAGCTCAAATGCTCAGCAAGGGAAAATAAAGGAAATAAAAATCATATCATATCTTTTTTAAAATCATAACCTGCAAAAGAGATCATAATATCATAACATGGAATAAATTATAGAAGTGAAAATGAGATCCCCATAATCATAACATAAAACATGAAACTTTGTGGCATGCACAAATAATCATGGAAAATCATTTCTTGTTAGTCATGACTCATTGCCAAGACTATCTTAGCGGACAAAGTCCATTTCTGAACCGAGTTCACTCCTCGTTTCAGTCCTGTATCACTGAACCGAAATAACCTTTCGTTCCAGCCATGTCTATCTCATGAGATATAACTCTTTACCCAATGAATTGGAGGGAGATATAGGTCCCACCCATCTTATAATGAATTCTTTCTTATGTGTGCCACATAATCATAAATCATACATCATCGCATAACACATGTAACAAAAATGGAATTCTTGAAACATCATGACATCATAAAACAAATCATATATTCATAAAAATAATTTCCTCAAAACATAATCAAATCAATGTAATAATAGGCATAAAAACAGAACCCTTTATTATCTTAGATGGAAAATAATTTTGATAAAACATTTGAACTCCATTCTTGAGGAAAATATACTTTCTACTTCCAAAATACATTTCCTTTCTTAACATGTCATAAAATTTTAAACTAAAAGAAGTTGATTAAAAATAAAATTGAAAACTTTTAAAGGAAGATTCATGGAAATAATGTTTTAATAATCCATTCTTGTCGTATAAGTTAAAAAAACATATTTCGTACTTTTGTCGGAAAAGTCAAAAAAGTACTTCGTACGAAAAAACGACAAAAGATCCCTTTCATATTCTTTACTAAAAACTCACCGAAGGGTAAAATTGGATTTAAACTATTGTAAGTGGATGGAAACAATATTACATTTTGAGGGAACATGGATGTGGATGATAAAATACACCCCAGTAAATACCAAAGTATAAACAATCTCAGATAAAAATGAGATTGTGATATTTTCCCTTACCTTAGGTCTGATTTGGTTTGTACGTGTCCGAAGCTCTTGTATAATGGTTTAAATAATGTTATTGACCTATTACAGAATCATACATATTGATATGATATCATATATGGTCATATTCTTAGCTTCTTATTGTTACTTGTTACTCGGGTCTTTATTGCCTTTTGTTCCTATGCGAGTATTGCCGAATAAATTCTTATTCTTCTTTTAAGGTTATAGATAACTTATATCCAGAATGTTATTAGTGTAACATATATCAGATTTATTCATTCAATTCATTTATATAATTACTATTTAATGATGATCATGTAGAACGAGTCGCATCACATCGTGGAGACGATATTCCGTACGTACGCACGAGCGATGATATTGTTCCCATGATCGTGGAATTGTATTTAAGTGTATTTATACTATTTCAGTATCAATATAACTTTATAATAATCATATATAGTTACTCATTACACCATTATACCCATCCTTGTATGGTGATGGTGGAAAATTGGTTACACCACGGCGTGGAGACGGTATTCCGTACGTACGCACGCGCGGTGATTTCATTTTTCTATAGGATGGATAGAAGGTGAATTAGGGTTGTTTCATATTTATAATAACATATATCTATGTATGTAATACTGATTTTATTACTTTATCATGAAACAACTAAAGAAGAATAAGTTTTAAGAAGAAAGAAATTGAAAAGATCGGTAATGGATATTACCTCTTCTTTGAAACGCCTCTTTGAATCCTCCACTTAGGGAACTAAGATTGGTCTTTGAAGAAGACCAGGACCTCTAGGATTATTCAAGGGAAGTGGAGAAGGAATTTTGGTAGGGTTTGTCCGAGATTGAGTGCTCAAATTTGTGTGAGGAGGAGGGGGAGGAGGTGCCCTTTTATAAGGGAGGAGAGGGGCACCTTAGGAATATCTCAAAATATTATTTTATATTAAAGTCAAAATCGGTTTATAATGGTTCCAAAGGGACTTATTTCGAAGGTAATATGGGGATGGGTCGAAATCCTATCAACCAATAGGGTTTATACAAGTTTAGGTTATTATTTTAACCATATCAATTAGATTTAACTCTAAGTTAAATAATTTAACTTTTACCGTGACTTTTTGTTTTCTTACACTATATGGTTAATACACTTACTATAACATGCCAAACGAACCCCAAGTTGTTTATTATTAATATATATATCCTTATCTAAGTCATTTGGCAGAACCTTCTATTTTTAAGAATAAAATAACAATTAATAATATAATATTTGATTTAAAAACTATTTTGTGTCAATTTTGACACTATTTGATATATGATATTTGTGAAAGTCATAACAGAATTATATGTTCGAACCAAGTTTATTAAATAAACAATAATATATCATAGTAACCTAGAAAATTAGTGGAATTCATAAAAAGTCTCAAATTACATTTATTTGAGCATTTATAACATCAATTATATTAACATTTCCTTACAAGAGTAATTATTGCATCATCGTTGTGTCATTAATAAATTAATTTATCTAAAGTCTAAAAATTATAAATAAAATATTATTATGTAGGAAATATTTGTATCTTTCTAATGAATATTTATAGTTTAATTTATCTTTTGTATAACTCCATATTAAAAAATTTTTAGTTATTAAACTTTGATTTTAACTATTTTAACTATTCATTAAATAAAATAATATTAAATGTCATAATATAATCCAAGTTGACCTAAATGGTCATATTATATTCGTAAGGTTGTTTTTGGTAGAATTAGACCTATCCAATAGAATTAGGAAATGTTTTAGGGTAATAGTAATATCATTTTTACCCTTAGTTACCCTATTTACTATTAACTACGGTAAAAAAGGTTAAAAGTTACTATTCACCAAAAAATTATTTTTATCTCATTGAACCACATTTTACTTATTGATATCAACCGTGTCTGTCGGATTTTATAAATTCCATTCACAGAAGTGGTAAAATTAAGTTTTATGCAAAATTCAGTTTTTAACCTACCACTTAGTGGTTTCACTATTCATCAAAAATTGAAAGTTTTCAGAAAAATACCAAAATTTCACCCTAGGCTAATTTCGGTATTCCGAATCCAAAAATGAAGTCCATTTTGAAAAATAAAATTAATAAAATTTCATAAAGTGGTTATTACTATTAATAACGGCTAGTTTTAATAATATTTTAATAGCATATCGTTGTTTAGTGAAACTCGGTATTGCGTACAACGCAAGCTATTGAGGAAGGTCGCGATTGCGTGTAATGTAAGTCAAGCTAGTGTATAGTGAAAGATTACTTTGATGATATATATATAACATAAAATCAAAATATTACTCATAAAAATTTCGGGTGTTACAATATGGGTGATGTGTAATGGTTGTTTGGGGCTTTTGAAAGAAAAACCAGTGCATTGGGGAAATCTTAATCGACTAGTGTATGAATTTTTAAATCATATTGAGAATCGACTATGGGATTCACATTTATAAGTTAGTTTCATGAGGGAAAAATCCTAATAGGATCACTATTACAATACTAGGTGTCATGTTTTAGTAGTAAATTGAAATGGTTGTAGTACATTTGCGATGAATAGGGCATTAAAATTATGAACCTATGATGGAGTGTTCTATATACCGAATGTGGAATCAGATGATTTCATGACCATAGTTTATCATTTATAGATCACATTACTATTGAATTGATTTTTTTATAATGGTTACGATATTTATATTATCTTTTTTAAGTTAAAGAATCATAATCTTGAAAAGGTGTTTTTTGGGGCATTGGGTGTTCAAAAAAAAACAATGTGGTTTTTTGAATAGAAATCAAGACCCAAGTAGGTAGGGTAGATCATTTTCATTCCAATAAAGGATTTTTAATTATGATATGTTTTAAAGTAGAAAGGCTATAAGATCCTTTGTTTTTGAATTTGATATTTATAATTTTTATATTATTTTCAATTACTGTATAGGTCAAATATAGATCAAATAATTGAAAATGAAATAAAAAGGTTCGAATACATATAACTCATATTTTTAGTCATGTTTTGAGGATTGGTTAGATTCTCCGAGTTTTAGGAGTTGCACTATGATTCTGGGCCCATAAATGATGTTTTCTAAAGGTACGGCTCATGGCACAAGGTTACTGAATAGTTAGTTTTAACCATGTGGAATAACCATGCATTCCATATTTTACATGTTCACAGTTTAAGTAACCATGTGGATATTCAGAGAGAATAGTATTAGGGGTCTAAAATTTTCAACACACTTGTCATGTGGTTGGTGCATGGTTTTAAAAACTATGAACTATAACCATTTATACTAGAATGGTATAGAGAAAGTAGCACCTCATGATTGGCTCATGATTTTCTAGAACATTGGGCCTAACATTGTGGTTCCATATAGAGGTTAAAAATTCTATTTCCCCCTCTAATACTAAAATTGTAATACCCTATTTACAACCTTTATTTGTTTTAGGATTTCCACATGAATGAAAATTTATAGAGGTTCACCATTTAAGGAACCTTGTGGAAATATAGAGAAAATATTATAACGTGTCTAAAATTTTCAACTATCCTATCATGTTTTTGGGGAAAGGTTTTACTATATACACGATATATACATACAAGGTGGTAGTGTATGGTTAACATAGGACCACATGGTTGGATCATGATTTTACAGATCATGTGTCCTAACCATGCAGTTCATTATACAGGATAAAATTACCATTTTCCCTCTAATCCTAAATGGGTTATACACAATTTACCCCCTCCATTTTTACATGTGTTCAATGTGCACTCCATCCCACTTCCTCCCTTCCACCACAAGAGTAATCTATCATTCGTGGTCGGAATCAGACACCTTCAGGTGAATTGGAAACCTTGATGTAATACTTCAACTCCATTAGCCATCATGTTGTTTTTTCATAATCTTATACCTCTTATATTATTTGGTTATGATTTTTTGGTTTCATACCACCGTAGCATGGTAAAACCAGATAACAATGAACAGGTGTTCACTATTCCTTGGGAAATGGTTCCTTGGGATGTTTTCTACACTTAATAATGTGTCATTTAATTGAGGTAAATCATAACAGCATTTTTATAAATCTTATATGCTCAAATTAAATGTTTTCTGAATTCGTTTTTTATACTATTCCAATGATATTATTCTAGGATTAATTTGGGATTTGATTGTAGGATGTTAGTGAACAGAAGGACATTATTGTAGTACGATTGGATTAGCTAGCACGTTATTTGGATTTATTACTATTTAAATAAAATTGGTTCTTTAAATTCAATTGTTAATTTTATTTATATTAATTATAATGTCATTATAATTAATTGATATAATGTTTTTCATACAAGACCAGACCGATAATAATTCATTCAAGCATGAAAAATCCTTGTATGATTCTTCTAAACCTGAGAAAATAAAAGTTTAATGTTCCTTTATGGTGGTTATTTTAACATACCTTCATAGATTATTTATACAATTTTTGTAGTATGTTTTGTCTTGGGATTTCCCTTGAGGGTGGGTCCCATTATTTATAATTATTCTTATGAACATTATTATCATAAAATTGTGATATGATAAATGGATGAATGAAATATGTCACTGATAACCCCTATTTTCTCGATTCATACCCTAACCTAATACTATGAAATACAATAAGGATACCCTATAGAATTTCTCAACTTATGATCTAGAACAAAGGATTCTATATAGAATTCCTCAACTAGATTACTTCTTTTTGAGAATCCCAAGAGGGATGACTTCACTTATATATAGACTCTGAGGAATCCATGTAGTATTTATCTATTTATGATATATCCTCAATGATCCAAAGTAGGATGCCTCTTATTGCATTCAGATATAGGGGGCCGAGTGGGTGCCCTAATGTTTGTTCGGACCTATGCTAGTACGTGGTGGTATTTTTTGGATATGGTAGATAGTGTCACCCAAGAACCCATATCAAATGTATAAGTCAAGAGAATTTGTAATTAGTTTATTTATAGGTGTTCAACATATCTCACTCATTCTTTTATACTTTCACATGATTACTATTGATGCAACTATGGTTACTAGATGGGATTATTGATATTTTTCCATTGAGATTGATGTGACATGTTACGAGAAAGGGATGCCCAAAGGTACTTCCAAGGATCTAGATTTTGGTCCTTATTGATGGATATGGATGTAATAGTATTGAACTAGTGAGGTGCATTGTGATATGGAACTAACAACGACTAATGGTATGAAACTACTTACCATATTTATTATCAATGTGATCCATGGAATTGAAGAGGAATCCAAAATAAAGTTCTTTGGTGACCCACCCTAGTAGTTATATTTTATACTAATTTTTGCATGGATATTCTCCATGGACTCAAAGAGAAATCCTGGGCCAATGACCCATGGTCTGAGACTTCATAAGTCTTATATTTGATACATCTAAGATGGGCCACATTTGATATAGTACCATATTCACATGATTTCATGTCGGTACATGATGTTCTTCAATATATTCATTAGAGGTTTGTATGGGTGATCCCATGGATAATACATGTATCCCTTAGTGATATAGCTTTCTCAGAGACTTCTATAGTTTTTGTCCAAAAAAAGTATTTTTTATCGGGATTACGAACCCAAGGATCAAATGTGGTTTGATTTTATTAATTTTATTTTTCATACTACTCATTTTTATATATATGTATATTAATATATTTTGGTATATATATAAAAATAAAATATATATTTTTATGTATAATGACACCTTATTTTGATACGTTCCGACATAGGTCGAAGTATGTATGGATGATCGGGATCACGAACCCATGAATCAGACAAGGAATGGTTTAATTACATATCTAATTATATTTATTATTTATGTTTTAATTATTAATATTATACTAATGAGTAGATCAAATATACATACAATATATAGTACTATCTATATGAAAGACCACATTGGTGGTGCCTTACTGAGTTTTATACTCTAATCTTACTTGGGCTGCCATTCCTCCATGGCACTCAAGCATACATTCACATGGTGGCAGGACCATGTTTGGGATAAGGGAAATGATCAATTTATTATGATCGCCTAGATATTTATGTGGATATTGGGCATGCGTCATGGATTTTTGTTTGTATTATATAAAAATACATTTATATTTATTTATTTTATTTACTCTTATTTCATATGGTCGACCAAGTGGGTGATCTGTCTTGTTTTTAAGACATTACTGTTTGGGACCTTACTATATTCCATTAATAATTATATATTTTTTTATATTTACTACTTACATACTCAATCTTTTACTAATTATTTGTTTTCTTTTTGTTTCCATTCATTCTCACTATGATATGGGGGAATAGTCTCTCCATAAAAATACCCTAGCCCTTTGTTTCTAGTCGGTAGTGGCTGGGATTCCAGGAGGTTTTCTTGAGGACTTATACAAAATTGGATTAGTGAACTAGATTAGTTGAATCTTAGTCAGGATTCTATATCCTAAAAACCAATAAATAAAGTATTGATGTTTCTTGATCACAATACCATATTATTTTTCATTGATAATATTTTCATTTAATTTTATTTTCATTCTGAATCTTATGATTCATTGAACTTCAAATTATTTGAAATTTGGATGGTCAAAAAAAGGCTTGAAAAAAATACAATCACTCACTTGAATATGAGTTCTAATGAAAACATCAACAACCTTCCATCCATCCTCTATGTTAATAATATTATTTTTTATTTCCCTTATTCTATTAACTACATCCCCACCGAGGTTTGATTACACCATATGCATTCATGAGTTAATGACTTGGTAAACCTTTCCCTTGGATTTTTTTATACTAGTGATCTTCTAGTGATATAACACCTTATCCTCTACAACATTTCAAATGAATTTTTACTCTATGTCAATGTAAATTGTACATACATCAAACAATAAATTTTGTTCAAGCATTTTTCAGTTTGTCTAATATTGTATATAATCCCTCCTTTCCATCTTCTTCTGAATTCCTAAAAAACTTCTCCATTAAAACTATTTCTTTTACAACTCTCGTTATTACTAAATTCTCCGATTCAATTATATTTATATAAACATACATTTTAGGTAAATAATTCTAACTAACTACAAATCATCTATATGTTAACATTAAATCTATTATGATCATTTTCATATCTAAATATCCTGTAAATTCCTAGTCCACAAAACCATCTGATGGATCACCCTCCCAAGAACAAAGTGTCCTATTATCCAATCCACCCAAATATTGAAGGTCACAATTAACAGCTTCCAAATGTCCCATTATAAGGTTTTTAATAAAATTTATTATAAATCCTTCTAAAAAGTCCATATTTATTTCAGTATAAATCATTTCATACATTATATTTTGATGGATCATGCATAAACAACATTACCCTTGTATGAATAATCATATAACATTGTGGGTTCTTGAACCTTGGATAGATTGAAGTGACTAAAAATTGGGTTAAAACCAGCTTCACATTTATCCATGATAAACCATTCAGTAATTTTTTTGAAACAACCCTTTTTATGTAGAAAAAAAGATCCACTTATCCAATATATTTCTATTCTGATCGCTTGTACATTCTTTTCTTTCCTGAGATCTTTCATCATGACTCTTCTGGATAACTAATTTTTAAATTTCTCAATATGGTAAACCTACTAAATATTTCAAGAAAATATACTATTCAAAATCAACTTAGAGGACGGATGTCTTCTTATCCAACTTCATCCGATAAATATGCTTTGACACAGCCATACATAGCACTTTTTGGTTTGTAGAATGTTTAGATTCCAGTGATAATATTTGTGAGAAATCCAAATCTAAATTCGGTTAAAACCTCTTCACTATGATTCATGAATTGTATTGCATACTTCTATATGAATATTATTTAATATGATAACCCCACTTATAATCATTTGTCATTTTACCCATTAATAGTTCATACATTTCCTAAATTCTATAAAACTTTAATAAATTCATTTTTTTATTCATGGATTACTCCCACTACATAGAAACATTATGATAAGTGTTTTGCTCTAGATTATTAAAATCGATGATATCCATTAAGATAAGATAGTTTTTATCATATCTAAATCATTTCTTGTGTCTCGTGATCATATTTTATTTCCTAAACTCAATTCGCTGATCAGATATACTTGGCAGTATAAATTTTACTGGTACCTAAACATGAATTACACATATTATTAAGGCATGAACTTCTAGATCTACCCCTCATGATCCATATAATCCTGAACACTCTAGTACTTATAATGGTCTTACATAATTTAATTATAATATTTTTATAAACTCCATCTAATTTATATAATTTTTAAAAACTATTGTTATTCTATCCAACCACGATTTTAATAGTTAATTATATATCAAAATCCATCTCATCGACTTTCCTTCTATTCCATAGAACCTTCCAATAAATGGTAACATCATGTATTATGTTGATATGTTTTCTTTCACCATCTCACAAATTATATCCAAAATTTTAATCTTGAAAACCTAGGTAAATAAATATTTTAGACTTGTAATCATGTCTATAATGATCCTTATAATTTACATGTACATATTCTAAACTATCAAAGGCACTAAGATCATGAATTTATGTTCATTTTCGAAACCATAGTTCCAATAGAAGTACTTGACCAACTACCAAAGATTTACCCCCTTTGGTGATATAATCCACCTTGTTTAGTGCCTCTACCGAAATTTCCTAATGAATTCTTGAGTTTAACATCATGCTTCTAGATATTAATTTTATGGTTTGCTTAATTCTTTTAGAAAATCCAATAAAATATACTATTTCTATCAATACCTTCACATCCCTTATCCATTAATTATTTCAAAAATTTCAATTGTTTTATCTGGTGTATTCACCATCATTTTTTGTTCATTTGAAATTCACATCAGGGTTGTATTCCATTTTTTCCAGTACATTACAATTATTAAAAACCTGAAATAAATCATATTTTTTAATTAGGAATTAAATTCATACAATAAATTTAGATTCATCAATCAATGTAATAAAATAAAGGAACCCTTCTTATTAGTGAATAGAGATATGTCACCAAAAAATATCATCGTAAAAGAACCTACTTTAAACCCTTAGGCTTCCAACAATATATGTTAAATGACATTCAATTATTTTTCCCATAAAACAAAAATTCATTATATTCAATTTAATTGTGATTAAGATCCAATAATCTATTATCCTTTATAAAATTCATGTTCAATTCATTGCAGCGATCAATCTTGTAGTGTTATAATTTAATATCATCTATAAATTCACTTCCCACAACTGAACACCCATATACAAATTCTAATTGTATTGGGTACCTTTCTTTACATTTTATTAAAACGCCAAAGATCATTGGGTAAAATTATATACCCTATTATCAATTCTAGTTTCATATCTAGTACCATCCAATTTCCTAAAATAAATGGGATGTTGATTCGAATCCTTTGCATAGACCAATCTGATCATGATTTATTTTTTTTCATTCATGTATTTGATGCAGTATTTTTTGTTAATATTCTCTTGAATACTAACTAATGTATCTATCAATTTTTCAAATTATTTTTAAATTATATATATTTATAACACTTGTAATGCATACATTAATTATCATATAATATTCAATCCTAAAGAAATCATTTCTACCACACTGATACCAGATACAAAAATTCCATGGAGTTTCAAAAATCATTTTCAGTATACTATATAATTCCATCCTTGTAAATCATTACTATTTAATCTTAATAACACCTTCACATTTCAATTTACAGAACTATATACCTAAAGTGAAATTTATAGACTATTAAATTTACTTTTCTTCTTCTAGTTCGTGCTTTTACCAACTTGTATTATCAACAATGAACTAAAAAATGGAAGTCACTTAACAATTTTATATCTTCTCCATACATTAAAATATCATTTCAATATTTTAATAAATTCGTTCATTTTCTTATAATATTTTTATCAGTTAATAATAAATTAATTCCTTAATGATAATATGAATTAAAAATATATAGTGTGTCTATGTCAGTAGAATACTCAATCATATTGAGTATCATTTAATATACACAACCATATTTTGTATATTAGACTAAATTTATACAGTTCATTTTCATAGAATGCCTAGAAAACCCTAAATAGTATAATTTTATTCTTCTCAGAAATGTCTAGAGTCATATTTCATACAATATTGTCACATTGTTACACAGTAACGTGTTTGTTTTATAAATCAAATTTATCCTTTATTACGATCTCATGTTAAGTTACTAGTCTTTGGAGTTCTTTAAATTAATACTCTCATTCACTAAGAAGGATCTAAAAATTATGGTTTATGATGTTGGTGGTGTCTATATAAAATTTTTTATTTTATCAAATTATCATAATGTTTTACTCTCAATTATTTATCAATTTTATTAACTATTTTACCACTAAAATGATGACCAATTTTTAATAATCCATCATATCCATTTGTAAGATAACATATATTTACGTAAAAGATGGCACAATAATATTATTCATCAAATAACATATCCATTTACGAAATAAATAATACCATCATATCATATAATAATATTAGATAGTTGAGTGGATAACACTTTTTCTAATCTAAAATTTAGTAAAATGCCACTCTTTTCTTCTAGTATCCTAACTCTTATGTTTTCCCAGATATGTGTAACCAAAATAAAAGGCAATAATGTGAACCTAATATATTTAGGCCCACTCATTAATTTATATAAATATATAAAATAATCGATGGTATCGTTTTTTAGCATAAAAATTTCCACTTATATGACAGTTGACCAGACAAGTTCAATGTTGGAATGAAACTAAAACTTATAATTTAAACGGGAATTTAATCTCACTATCATTTTATAACTTGATAATTAATCTATTTACTTGATTTAAAACCAATTAAATTTTTCAAAAACCATTGTTGTAGCATATGGATATAATTTCCTAGACTAATTCTATATTGTTCTTCGTTATAAGTCTCTATATTATGGCCATGGTTTTAAAATGTATCCCTAACCTGGCTATATCCACAGTTCGCATGGACTGTGGTGATAGGTTACACCAATTGAACCTATTTCCATAGTTTATTATACTATTTCATTTTGTGGTTTATTTTCATGATCTACATCTTTCATAGCTATATACCACATAGCATACACCTACTGCCATGGTTTTGTAAACCACAATGGTGGGCATTAAAAAAAATATGGAATCAATATGGTTTGATCTCGAAACAACATCAATAATACTCCTAGAACATTACCAAAATTTTACACTATCTAATATTTGTAGATATAAGTATATATATATAAATATATTGATTATATAATTTAATATAATTAAAATTTGTAATTTTTTTAAAAAAAATGATATTATATCAATATAAATGGTTTATTGAGAAGGTTTTCACAAACCCTGGAAATAGGTGAGCGATATTTCCAAAATTCCCTAGAACTGTGGAAATATCATATTTTAAGGATTCATATTTCAATGGTTCTATAAAACATGTAAAAAAGTGTTGGTTATTTCTATTGTTCCCTAAAACCATGGAAATATGTGAATTATATGATTCTTATCATAATTCTTGTATAAAAGCATGTAAAATATAAATAATATTTCCAAGGTTCCCTGAGAACAAGGAAATATATTATTTTAATGAGTCCTAGGGTAATGGTTTTAGAAATACAATTATATAGATTAGGATTAGTTCCATGGTTCATTATAACCGAGGTAATAACACTTAGCCACTAATTTCCCTCATTTTTTATGGTTTCCAAATAGAAAAGGTTTTTGATGCATCCATATTCCACCACAATTTCAAATAACCATAGCCATAACTGGGTCTATTACCATATTTTACACAAATATATAGATATAGGAAACCTATACACTTGGTTTTTGTAAACATTTCCTATATAAGCGTGTCCAAATGGTCATTTTATAGTCGTGTATCTCATGTTATTCGTTTTATGTTTGCATAATTCTATTTATTTAATATGTAATCCAATTCCTTCAACCAAATAAATATGATCAATTAGATTTTATGAAATATCCCTAGGATTTTAGGTTATTTTTTCATTTAAAAAATCATCATTCGATATCATATAGCATATGTAACACTATGGATAAAAAATCTTGAAATAATATTATTTGAATATGGTTGTAAAAACCTAGACTCTATGTTAAATGATATGAATAAGAACAACTAAATTATAAAAAATATATAATAAGGTTTGGTATAATGAAAATAAATGGATTAATTCATAAAAAATAAGTTCTCAATTTTACGAAAAATCATTTTATGCCAGAAAAAAACATTTTAATCAAAATTTGTATTTTTTTCCATTTTGTGTTGATATATTATAATTAAATACTAGAAATTATATAAATTTTCTTCAAAAAAAATGGAAATCATTTTTCTATTTATTATTCTATAATATTATTAGGGTGGATTTATTATATTTTTTCTGAAAATATTCGTTTTTTACTGAATAGTAAAAAAATAGATTTTTGAAAAAGATTCATTTATTTTATGTAAATAAGGTTATTTAAAATTTAAATTATATTTTAATTTTTTTAAGTACAATTATTAAAATTTTGTTTAAAATAAATTAAATAACTATAGTGGAATGAAAATTTTATTTTATTATGGTATATGATTAATTTTGTCCTTTAAAACATAATCTTTTAAACACTGTTTTTATTGGGTTTTATGCAATTATATTTAAAATGATTTATTACTGTTATAGATATTGAAAAATGAATATTTTATTCCATTAATAGATTCTAATATGTTCAAATTTTTAAAATAGTTTTCTTTTATTTATGTTTTATATGAATAGTACCCATGGAAAATATTTGTCATCACAGTAAGTTTAAAATTGGTTAAATGGGTTGAATATGTGGGGAAATTTCTAAAAATATCCCTAAAACATTACAATATCATGTTTTAAGAGACTAAATATACCACATATGTCACAAATTATAATTTATGAAATTTGGTTCAATTTTTCATTTATAATCAAATTTTTATCATTTTAATTAAAGAATAAATACATATTGTCACACTCTTTCTTTTAATAAGTATAATATTTTTTCACTATGTAAAAAAGAAGTTATAATCATTTATTAATGATTATTACCAATATCAATATAAATTCATGATATTAATTTATTTCTAATCTTTATTGATGATACATTAACCTTAATCATTTATGTAATGCTAAGACAATTCGTGCGTAATCAGTAGAAAAATCATGGTAAATGATTTAAAATTTAATAAAATTATTATTCGTTTGATGAACTGAGTTATTACAGGATATTATATGGAATTATAAATCATAAATGATGCTAAATTTTTTAGTAATCAAATTACATTATTTTTATGTCCTTGAACTAAAATGAAATGAAGAGTCTCAAAATTAAATCTAATTATATTTCATGACATCATTATCATATTAAATAATTTAAAAATAAAAAATATTAGAATTTAATTGGTGGGATAATAAATAGTGTAAAAATTCATCCATGTATTATTTTTAACCACTTCTCATCTCTTAATTAAATTTTCGACCATTAAATGCTAAAAATGTGCCATTGTCGCCAGGTTAATAAATAGCTAATAAGGACGTTAGAATAGAAGATGATATATAAAATAAAAAAACCTACCTAAATTTTATTATTTTTAGTCATTTTGAACCTATAATTTCTTACCATTATAATTATGTCAATTAGTTTCCACTAGTCGTTATTATTATAGCTATTTTATATAAATATTATAACTATTTCTACGTGGGTCATTTTCAACACTTATAAAAGGAAACAACTTATTCTAAATAAGTTACACATTTTGACCTAATTATATCAACATACACCTACCCAGAAACATTCCAACCTTCCTCTTTATACTTAGAGTCTCCAATCTCTTAAAAGTACAAATCTAGAAGGCTTATGGTTTAATTCAAAAGTGTTTTTTATAAAATTAGCTACAACTCTTACCCAATTGTTTTCATTTTATTTACACTTCTAGACACTTAAATATTCAATAAAATTTTCATATATTGACATAAATATATTAAATATAATTAAATGTGATTATTATTGTTCTATATCATTTATTGAAATAATTTCGGTCCTATAAAAATTGAAAACACCACTCATCTGCAAGTAAGTCCATCCATCTCCACGTAATGGTATAATTTATTTTTAGTCTCCATTTTGCATAAACGGTTATAATGGTGTATGTAATGAATATATATTACTTTTATGAAATAATTATAAATTTCTAAAAATAAAATATCATTTTCTTTCTTATCCATCGGGAAAATTTTAATATCTTAATATCAATAACCCCATATATTTTTATCTGCTCTGGTTTTGATTAAGGTTTCTATGTTTACAATCCATTACATATCTTGTTGGATTAGAAATCCTCAACCGAGTTAAAAGTAAGGTTATTTATTATAAATAAATTCATATTTTTATGTTTTCCTTCTAATCTGTTACTCTTCAATGTCAATGTTATTTTAAGTGTTTCAAAAATATTCTCCATTTAAATATAATAATTATATTGAGTCATTTTCTATCATTTTTTAATTTATGTAAAAAGATATAAATTTAGTCTAATTTATATTTATTCAATTTTTTCAAATGTGTTCATTCTAACCTTTTTTATATAAATTTGAAACGAATATTTTTTAACATTAATTTAATGAATGTAATTTCTCGTCATCATGACAATTCTTTAATTTAACAATTCCTTTACATGTTTAAATAGTTCTTTTCAAATAAAATATTTTATGCACTATTTTGTGAAATTTAATTTCAAATGATATTAAATGAAAAGGGTGTAAATTTATAAAATGATTTTTTTAAATGTGATGTATTATTATTTTTGTACTTAATGTTAAAAGAATAATATTTGTTAGGTATTGGTTTTATTTTATACTCAAACATATTTTTTATACTTAAAAACAATCTTTTTTAATCAATTTTTTGTATTTGATAATAATTTTCAAATAATGGATTATATATTATGTTGACATCATTCACCTTATTATAATAATTTTTTTTATCACGCTCCATTAATCATTGGATAATATTTTTCCCCTTCATTTCCATATTTTCAATATCATGGATGAATATGATAAAATTTCTATTACATTAATAATTTCACAACTATATACAACAATTTTATATAGCTACATTTCATTTGTTTTTTGGAAAGATTATTTCATTTATTGGGGAAATAATACATATATAGTATTCAATATAAATAGTTTATGATGTGTATGGTGTTTTTAGAATCTATTAAATAGATCATTTAATATATGAGGAATACCTAGAATGCGAAAGTTACAATTGGGGCATAGTTATAAATATCCAATTGATGCACCAATATATCGCATGTGGCAATACATGTGGCCACTTTAAATAGGTATTTGGATTATACGTGCATATTTATTAAGAATGATATATTGGTAAAGTTATCTTAATTATAATATTCATGATAAAGTTTTTAAGACATCCATGTATTGTTCATGAATGTTTCTATTTATAACTATCATTTGATAGTAATTTATTTTATATTATCCATGTGGTTATTTTGTTGATATTGTGCATGGATATTCCTTAAAACAATGTTTATTATTTTATGGAATGAATTTTTATTATCCAATCTAATATATTGGTTATATCTTATTTATTCATGATCACTTAAATTGTATGAAATCCTTATTGAGTAGCTTAGATCACCATTTTTTACCATTCACTAATATGAGATGTATTGATGTTTTAATTATTTCATGTTTGATTGAAAACAATCCATACTATTATTTTAATTTAAAATAAAATACGAAAGTCATGTTTTTACCTGGTTTTCCAAGACTAATAAAATGATGGATTTTAGGTTGTCTGATCCCATGTATTTTGTAACAATGTAATAAGAAGGTATGGGATCTGGGTTATTATAGATGGGGTGTTTGGGTTGGTAATATAGAAATTTTGGTAGCATCATTGGGAATGTGATTTTTTATTAACATAACTTAAATAAGAATTATCAAATTCCCATATAATATTTAATTACATTTTACGAATTCATATTTCATGGATCAGTATTCAGGGTTAATTTGGGATAATTATGTGAGCTTTTATTATTTATGGATGGATATTAGATAAAGGAAGTAAATCAATAGTCATTGTCAATATAGGGGTTACCCGATTAAATTTTTATGGTATTTCTTAAGGACATCATAAGATACACTAACGATTACGAAGTGTATGTGAATAAATTTAGAATTATTTATGAACATTAAGCGGAAATGGTGTTATGTGACAAATGTAAAATATTTGAATATAGAATTTATGATGTTTCTTATCTATGTAATATGTTTTATGTGGATGGAATATCAACTGATTTTTCTGAGACAAAATCTAATTAAATAATATCCCACATATATGAATTTAATTTTAAAGCATTGGAAATCTAGTTAACTATGATAAAATTTTATAATAATTGATTATGATGAAGATGTATTCTAAAATGGTTGTTTTGTATCGTGACTAATAAAAAACATCCCTGGATCATTCTAATCGTATTTAGTTGTATTGAAAATTAAAAAATTTTGAATTTTGGAAACATATGATGATTGGTATCAATCACTATGAAACTTGATGTAATATTTATAGTAGATATTTTATAGAGAATGAATAAATGGAATTTATAGATATTATCTGATATGAAAATATAATCCTTAGATAATTTTACTAAATATTTTTTCTCTTTATTTGGGCATATGAAATTAGTACATATACATATTTGAGTGATAGAGGATGTTTGAGGATTACAAAAATGATATGATTTTGGAAGAATAAGTCATCAAATATATGTGGTTCTTTGTTCAAATTCAATAAATCATATTTAAGTAGTTTAAATTGATCTTTATAAACTATTAAGACATTATAGATTATATTTTATAAATTTCATTTCATATTGTATCGTAATTTTTCAGTGCTATCAAATTCTGTTTTAGACATATGGAATGAATTTTCCACATTTTATTCATCTTATTATTGATTAAAATATTATTATAATTATTAAATAATAAAAAATTTCTCATTACCATGAATATTTATATCAAATTTTGAAATTGATATTACATAATGTAAAGAAATCATGCCATTAAATTTTATTATTTTCTCTATCCTATTAGTAAAATAATTTCACAAAATTAGGAAAACTAAAAATAAATTTATTTATTTTTAGGTGGAATGTAACAATAAATAAAAAATTTTAAATTTAAAAAAACTATTTAAAAGTAATAATTTTCTATAGGTGGATCCATAATAATATACTTCATCATATTCTAGAAATTAAAGTTCACCATAAACTCTATATATGATTTTATTTCAATGTTATATTTAGTTTAGAAAATATATATTAAAATTTTAGGGGTAGGGATTATATAAGTATGGGAGAATGTAATACACCAATATTTTAGATTATTTTTTATTTTTAAAATAACACTCGGTCTGATATTTTGTTGTATGTGATGCACTGAACATGAATAAACCATGAAATAATATTATATAGATATTTCTATTATAACCAAGTCATTGGGTAGATGGGTATTAATATGGATAAAAAATATTACTAAAAATATTTATAATGGTTTTATATAAAGAAAACATTCTAATGAATTAAATTTAAATAAGTTCTAAATTTTTAGTAAATTATTATTATCCCTAAAAATAATTTTTTTTAAAAAAAAATTGGATTTATAAAATTTTATGCTCGGATGTTATAATTAACTATTTCTAGTTTGAGAAATTACATTTTAAAAAATGGGAATAGTTTTGGAATTTTTAATTTAATTATATTAATTGGATGAATTTCTAATATATTTAAGAAAATGTTAATTTTTTCATAAATAGTGACAAATTCAAATTATTGAAAAACTGTCACCTCATTTCATTAAATTATGTAATTTCAAATTTATATTATTTTTTAAATTTAGTTTTAAATAAAAATTAGATCCATTTAATGAAAACTAATCTCACCAATTTCATATAAATAATCATTATCTATCATTTTTTGAAAAAGATTATTTTTATGCATAAAATGAAATTAGCTAAAATCATTTTTTCCATTGTGGTTTATAAATTTATATTAAAATAGATTTCTCTTAGTTTTATAAATTTAATTTACATAAAAAGATTCTTTATTTGAATAAAAAGTTTAAATTTTTCCAAAAATTCCCATTTAATATTTGGTCATTATAAATAATAACCATGGGGAAAAGTTTTGTCTCAATAAATGTAAAATGACTATAAAAGTGTTAAAACTATGTGATAAGGGATATAAATATCTTTAACACATGATTATATCATAATTTATGAGATTAATTTTATTATATTAATATTATCTTATAATATGTGGCATTTTTTGGTCATTTTCTTTTAATAATGACATTTATATTATTTTAGGTAAAGTAGAAATAACAAATGTCACTCTCTTTATTATAATATCATTAAAAAAATTCATTATTAATAAATTATGTTATGATATATTTAAAATGTTTATTTTTAATATTTATATTTTATTATTATATTAATGTTAAATAAATTATAGATGATATAATTACCCTAAATTCTCTTAGAACACTAATGTAATGTGATAGCAAGATATAGAAATATAATGGTAAATGATTTCAAAAATAATAAATCTATTCTGTTTTTAATTCATCATAGTATGAAAATAATATAATATTTAACTAAAAGGTATACATTAATTTAACTGTGTCTATATTATATCTATATTTCCCTATTTATATCCTTTATGTCAAATTAAAAAATCATCCAAAAAATGACATTAATGATATTTTATGATAATTTTTTCATTTGATGATTAATTTTTTTTTTGAATATGGTAAATAAAATTTTAAATGGTTTCAAATTTCATATATTTTGAACATTTGAGATTCCTTTAAACTTATATGCACATTTATGACCCTTAATGTCTAAATAATGTGTTACCACGTTTACGGTTAAAAAGCGTAAATGGGAAGGTTAAAACAAAAGATGATGTTTAACATGAAAAAAAATATAAATTTTATTTTTTGAATTAATATGTAACTTTTAAAATCCTTAATTATAAATTATTTCCAATTTTTTTCCCTTGACATGATTATGATATATATTATATTTAATGCTTTTATGTATTTTCATTTTTGTCTATTCCATTTAATATAAAAGGCCAACACTTATTCTATCTTATTCACATATATTGAGCCAAATATATCTAACAATTCCTTTAAAAATACCTTAATAGCCTCCCCCATTAAATAAAATATTTTTTCTCATCAAAAGACCATCCTAAAAGGCTGATGTTGTAATCTGAAGGTAGTTTCCTAAAGAATATTTATAACTCTTAATGTGGTATTTTCACTATATTTCCTCTTAAACCTCATGAAAATATTATTTAAGTAATTTAATATAATAACATATGTATATTAACTACACCTAAATTTTATTATTCTAGATTAATAACCCTTATTCTTTTTTTTATCTTATGGAAAAGGAAAACACTACTAGTGCATACGTACAACCTATTGTCTCCTCATAGCGGTGTAATTTGTTTTTTATCACCATTTTACTTTGATAGTTATAATGGTGTAATTAATGAATATATATGATATTTATAAATTATTTATTTTTATATAAATATTAAATATCATCTTCATTCTTATCAACCAATCTATATGAAAATAATAACATCGATCATGCATACGTGTGGACTACCACCTCCACATTGCGATATGATTCACATTTTTAATGCCATTATCCCCGAATTATTATAAAATTGAATATAATGAATAAAAATTACATTCATATAATTATTATAATTATGGATAAAATATAACCATTTCATTACTCCTTTATCAATGGGAAATATACAGATGTAATTCTTGGTAAATTGGCTGAACAACAATAAGTTGTCGACTGATGAGAGAATTATTCAATTAATTATCTTCAAATTATTATAAAAGGATCATAAAATTGGAATATATATTTTTTTAATAACATTTTAAATAAATTTATTTTCATTATACATGATGATCAAACTCGTTGGACCTAGAATATATGCACTATAAGGGTAATTTCTTTTCATTTCATCTTCAATAAGAACTACTTTTTAACCAATTTTTTATATTGTTTATATACATCCCATTTTAAATTTTAAATTGTGAATTTATCTTTATTATTTTTATTTATTGATTCAATTGATGTTCACACTTTTAAGGGATTTTGAATCCAAATTTATTATATTCATAAGGAATTTATTATATGATCTCCTTTTATTTTAGGATTGTATATGAAAGGATTTACTTTGTGACTATTATATAATCTTAATCTCCTAATAAAATATTTTTTTTTCAAAAATTAAGTTTTCTTCATGGTATTCATGTTTATTTTTTAATTATTCTCTTATTATATCAAGAATCATTAATTAAATAACAATAAGTTTTTTCTATTAATGAAATTCACATTTTAATGTTTTCCATCCATACTATTTTTCTTCCATGAAAAGTTTATTTTATGTTTTTTAGGAATTTTTGTCAATAGTCTACGATATTAAATAATATTATTTTCAACCCTAGTTTAATTTTTGAACAAATTTTCGAAAGGAAAATTCTTTTAAATTTTCATAATGAGGTATTTTTGGACATTATACCATAATGGGAATGGAGGATTTATATAAACATTTACCACATTGATGAAATTTACTATAATTATAACCATTTTTTACATTGAAACATTATTTAACATTTTTTATGTTTATTTTCAAATAAAATATTTTTATAAATAATTTCATAATTTTTTTAAAATGATATCAAAAGAATACTGTATTTATTTCCTAAAGTAATGAGAAGTCTTTTTAAAAATTATTTATAAATCTATAGTTATAAAAAGTGTTGAGGATTTTATTTTTAATTTATTACTTCTAGATTGTTTTATAAATTTGTTATTAAACAAAAAAACATCATTTTTTTAAATTTTAGTATTCTATAATAATATAATTAAAATAGATTATATGTAATTATTAGATCATTATAATCCTTTAATAAAGTTATCAATAACTCCCCATTAATCATTGGACATTAGTTTTCTCTTTCATGACCATTTTTTCAATATAATGAATGAATTTAATATCCTATAAAATAATTTTATGATGTCTCAACTATATTCCACATATACAAATAGTATCAATTGAAGGATGTTTATTAAGAATGATTATTTATTTTACTGATGAAACGTTCCATATTCTCGATTCAATATGTGATTTTTTTTACTTTTATGTAATTTTGAGAATGTTTTGTATTTATCATTTAATATATGTGTAATTAATTGGAAATTAATGTAGTGGGTGGGGTATAATTATAAATTGGGCCTCTATGCATTAGTGGGTCTCATGAGGCAGCACATGTAACCAAATTTTATGTGTATATAGTTAATAGATTCATATTTATTAATCATGAAGTCTTTCATCCAATTCCATGAATTTAAAATTCATGATATATCTATTATGGCCTTTATGCCAATATTTTGAATGTCAAAATTTATGAACATTGTTTATTGAGAATATAGTTTCTTATTATACATCTCATTTACATGTTGATATTATATATGGATGTTAGTTATTGAAAAACATATGTTTTTGGTAACTAGAATGAAATAATAATTTTAGAATGATGTGGTATAAAAAACAACCAATAAATTCCCTCAATGTTTTTCAAATTATTTCTTTACAAAAAATAAAAAATCGAATTCATTGAATTTTTTATGAGAAATATGAATACATCATTTACACTGGATATTCACTGAACACATAAATTGATAAATTTTAGACCAAAAATTTTGAAATTTTTATAGATTTCTATAATGTGAATGTTATTTAAAATATGAATTATTTAACAAATAATGATTAAAATGTTTAGGATTTCCAACTTAATATTTTCAATGTAATTGAAAGTGATTTAAAATGGATTTATAATGATTTATAAGAATGTGTTGATGTAAATATTGAAGTTATGAGATATAATGTGAACATTCCTACCATACTGAGACAAATTGAAACTGATAAAATTATTTGGAATCATAAATCACTATTATAGGTTAGATGAATTATGAGATTATAAAACCTAATATAAATATTTTCACAAATTCAACAAGAATAATTTTATAATTGGTTTAGAAATAATAATTGGTTAATCTAAAGAATTAAAATTTCTAGTAGATTGAAAAACCATGGGAATTTTTCCCACATCCATAAAAAAAATTAATTATTTGATGAAATGGGGGTATGGGAAAACGTTAAATAAACATGGTTATCTTTCGAGGAATAGAATAACTAATATTGGCAATGTCAATGAACATGTGGATGGTGTGGATTTTGATGAAATATTTACTTTATATTTATGATTAGTAACAATTTTAATGTTTATAAGAGTGGCTATAAATTAAAATTATAAAAAATATATAATGGATGTAAATTCATCAATCCTAAATGGTGATATTGAAGAAGAAATATATATTGGTAAAGAAAATTGTTTCAACATGAGCACGATCGAAGCTAGGTAATTAAATTAAATAAATCCTTATATTTGTGGAATTATTCCTCATGAGATTGGTATTCCAAAAGTTATAGTTTTTTGAGAATATTTAATTTCTTTAAAATACAATCTTATATCAACATATATGAGAAAGAATTTAACCCCAAAACTGTATTTATTATTATTTATTTGGATGATATATATTTTTATATAGATGATACATTGGTTTAAAAATAATTTCATTAGGAAATATAGATGAATTTTAAGATGTCATTGTTGTGAGAATTAGCATTTTTCCCAGTCTTACAAGTTCAACAAATAGAAATTTTCATTTTCATATCACATAAAAAGTAAACTAAACAATTATTATATTTGTTTTTTTGAAGAATATAAATAAAATAACACTCCTGATTTCAAATGGAATGACGTTGAGTAATGATTAATCTAGATTAATTTTCATTAAATAAATTTTGATAGATTCTTTGAATAATATATTTGACTGAATAACTAATATTGATTATGTTGTAACATTGTGTTTGAGATATCAGAGTTATATTGAATAATAACATATTTCGGTAAAATCATCAATTTTTTTATATGTTAATGGAATAAATTAACATGTTATATTATACAAAATATGTTGTGAAATAATCATTCATGGTTATTGTGATGCTGATTATGATGGAAATTTCATTGACTAAAAATAATCTTCTAGATGAACATTTTTCTTGTGAGAATGTTGTGGTAGTTAAAATTGTATGAAATTAAGTTATGTAACCTTGAGAATAATAGAATCAAAATATTTTTCTACCTCATAGCATTTTACTCAAATTTTTTGGATGAAATCATTGTTGAAATATTTAAAAGCATAAATTTTCAAACCATTGTAGGAACATATTCATTATCATAGTGAAATTGGTATATCTAAAAATCCTTTACAAATACCACGATTAGAACACATTAATATTAGATTAAACATCATAAAAGATAAATTTGTTTTTGGAGATGCTGTTCTATAATAGGTTTCATCAAAATATCAAATTTATGATTTTTTAAATATAGTTATTTCTAGGGAAATGGTTTATCATTTGAGGTTTCAACATCTTCTAAGTCATCCCCCAAGGACTTATAAAAAACATAAAAATAACCCCCACCATATGTTGGATTGTGTTGATAATGGGGGGAATTTGTAGAGATTTATCCAAAAATGGATAGGGTTGAACTTTTATTGCATAAATGAATCAGAATCAGAAGTTATACTAAAATGGTGGATGTATAAAATAACTGAGGAAAAGTTAAAATTTATGGTTAATTTATATTAAAATTACCACAAAATTAATTTTCTCTATTGGGGGGAATTACCTCATAAATATTAATTTATACAGTATTTTTGTGTTGGGATACTGTCTTTTTTGAACAGATGTGTTTTGGTGAATCATTAAAGTTATTTTTGAGCATTGAAAAATTATGAGTTTAAAAAGTTATTAAAAATTTTATTAAGAAAATTAAAAGCAGATTTTTAAGAAACTCTATGATGTTTTTGTTTAGAAATGATTTCTTTTGGTTGACAAAAAATAGTTTTGTAAAAGAATGATTGTGTCAATAAGGTGAAAGATGTCTTTTTAGAAATTCTGAATGCTTAATTTGAAAAATGTTATGGAATAATTTTTTTAATAGTTGGAGATCAAAATATCTATAATACACATTCCTTCAAATTAATTATTCGATTAGTGTCATATGTTCCTAGAAAGTTGATTTAGAAATACTGTCATATTTTTTATAAATGGAATAAAGGGATGTCAAAGAACATTTAAAAATAAGTTAAATGATTCTTTTTAATTCCTTCAATTTACTAAATCATCCTGAAGAAGTAATGATAAAAGATGGATTTTGTACAAGAAATGAGAATTGTAAAGCTTTAGAGCCTCCAAAGATGAAGTGTTCCAAAATAAGTTCTTCAGAATAATAAGTATCAAAATCATAATTTCTATGAATCATGGATGTTTGATATTGATGAAATTTAGAGAAGTATAATGTTTTTATAATATGTTGGTCATCATATTTGGAGCACCATATGCACCTTATCAAATAAAAATCAGACTAACATTGTAGTGTTTGGGTTTTAAATTGTTATTGTGTTGAAAATATGAAATAAATATATAAAGGATCAGGATAATAGATTAAATTTTCTATTAAAATATTGAAGACAATATTATATTTTCTATCATCAAAAAAATATGTGTAATCTTGATTTTTATTCACCATATAATTTGATCAAATGTAGAAGTTGTTGGATGATAAAATAGTTAGAGTTTCCTACTAGATAGATATGATAATATAGGTAGAAGTTGCTGATTTTAATAAAAATAAATTAGATATAGATCCTTGTAGGAATTAGTTGTAAGAGAAATGGATGTTTTTTTCGGCTCAGATTATGTGGTATTAAAAAAATAAGGAAGGAAAATATGTTTCATCAGAGTATCTATTGATTCTGATTCATTGGATGATTCTTTGACAATAGTATGTCATCAGATGAAATGTTACATCAGAAAAAAATATGTATTGCTGAAGAGTAGTTGAACAAACAGAAAAATTCAATGAAAATTATAAATATATTTGAGTACATACTAGATAGTCATGAAAGATATATATTAAATTTAACTCTTCTAATTATATTGTCACCAATTTTTATATATCATTGAGCATCAGAGGGAGAAATTATATATTTTTTAGATTATTTATATCTATGAAGAAATATGTTATATGATAGTTATATATATTAATTAAGATGAGATTATATGAAAGAGAAATTCTAAAGTAGGAATTTTTTTGTGTTTGGATTTTTATATGTACATTAGAAACTAACTTACATCCAATTTTGAGAAGAAAAACACTAATCATAATAAATAAATGTTTTTTTATTATAAATTGGTTCAACAGACTTGGAATTATCAACATATTTTTATACTAATACTTCTAGAAACAATTTCGAGACGTATTTTTTTCATTACAGTAGTTTTCTATCTTTTTTAATCATTGTACATTCAATTATATTCATGATGAATCAATAAGTATCTAAAAGATTTGAGTTGTTTTGATGTAGTAAAAATGATTCTCAAATTAACCTGGAATTTATAGGTTTGGAACATGAGTGAGTGGAAAAATAAATTGGATTCTCACCCGTTTTCTTAATTAGATCACCTATAAATAGAATTGCATATTATATCATACAATAGTACTATTTAGAGTGAAAAAAGGGATTATGTGGTAATAATTTTGTGTCATAAGTGATTTTCATAGCTGAAGTTGTTTGATGTTGATAAAAGTATTTCCAAATATAGTGTTCTTATTAGAAGAATATAAGGTGTCTAATGGGTATTGTGAAAAAGACCAATATTATATATATATCAATCTCGTGCCATCTGGTGCTGGTAAATAATGTAGTAGGTAATTCATCATAGACATCCAGATGGATCATTCTAGAGAAGAAAGTTTCAAAGTTACATTTCTTATTATGGATCAATTATATTTTAATCAAAAATTATAAACAAATGAGATTCAATATAATCCTTCATATCAGGAGATAAAAGGTGTCTAAAGGGTGTTGACATATGTTATATTCCCATATTCATAACATCATATTTTTATTGACCCACTAGAGTAGCTATTTAAATTATGTAGGTTCTCTTACTCATGTCCAACCATAAAAATAATGTGTGCCATGATTTATTTTGTATTTCTGCATGATCTTGTTTTTTGGAAAAAATTTTAAGAATAAAAAAAATATTTTTTAATAAATTATGTTTCTTAAAGTGAAAATTTATAAAATGGAAAAAACTAATTCACCCCTCCCCCTATTGTTCTACTATCCTTCAAAACATCACAATCCATAAATGGATCCAAATTTATTGTAATCCATATTTTATATTATGGATGTATATAACATTTTTGGTTACATCATATAGAAATATTCTATATAGTTAACATCAACAGAGGTGGTTATGAAATCTAATTCATAATATAATGATAATAGTAGCCATGAAAAGTATAATTCAAATTGATTTGATCAATATAACAGGGTATAACCAGTTAAGATTTTTTGTTACATTTCTTATACCGTACATTTTTTTTATACCAACAAATGAATTTACATAAACCATCAAAATACAAAATGAATTTTCACACATTGAATCCATATTTATATTAAAAAAACACATCAATCAATGCTAGATTCTACATATTTATCTATATATGATTTATTATTCTTATTAGTTAATATATCACCAAATATGGTAAATTTAAAACCACTATTTTTTAATTGACCTCTATATTCCATATGTGTTTTTGGAAAAATTCCTCCCACTACAATTCTGGAATTTAATTTCTCTTTTTTAAAATCTGCATCTGGATCCAAGATTTCATTAAAGAATTTATTACTCCCACTATCTCAATATAACTAAATATCCATAATTGAACTATATTTAGTATAATTAATACATTTTTTAACATTGGTTATTGATATACATATTAGAAAAAGATTCATTAAATAAGATACACCTTGAGTTTTTTGTGATGTACATTTGACACATCAACCAACAGTAATAATATATCCCTTAAAAACACCATGACATATGAAATAATTTAATTTCATTAAATCATATATTTTATGATATCCATTACTCTATATAGTTCACAAATGGTTAGTCGTTACACTTCTATTTGATAAAATTTTCAATACGGAATCATGAAAGAATGAAATACATATACGAGACTCCTCATCAATATTACATTATATCTATTATTTGAATAATAGTCTTTTTATTTTGGAATATCCATCCCTTTACATTTTAAATGATTGTCAAATACATGAATAAAATTTACTCTAACATACCATAGTAGTGGATCTTAAATCTTTTATCATGACCATTGACTAATTTCACAGGGAATTCATAAATTTTATTAAATAAGCCTCACAGGGTACATGAATTTGCATATAGATTCTCTGTAAAATAGTTCACACTATTTATCAGAATTAACCCCTAAAGATATGTTTATTTCCATTATATATAATGGATTATTAGTCTATATATAATTATTTCATATACATAATATATTTAGCTCTTAATATTCTAAACAGCATACATGGTTTACAAATAAAAACATATAGTTTTACTTGGATAAGAACAATCATGAAAAAACTCGGTGTAATTTATGAAATTATATTAATCAATTATTAATGATATCGATTAATTTTTTTTAAAGTAACATGTTTAGTGTATAATAAAAAAATTCCACTCAAAATAAATATTTTCTCATTATGTCTAACAGAACACCAAGATTAATGTTTTATTAGACCTATCACAAATCATAGTTTGACTATAATAAATTTTAAGTGAAACTAAATGTACTGTGTTTCTCAATGTTGAAATATGAATCAACCTTTATCATCGATTGGATGAAAAAAAACTTACTTTTTTATGTCATATGTTTCTAAATGATGATATTGGAATCATCCTTTATTATCAATCGTCAGAAAACACCTAACATACACCAATCCTTTTGTATTCTTCTCACTGCAAAAATAGGAACCATCTTTCTTAACAACCGGGAGAACACACCTTATGCATTTGGTTCATATATTAAAATAAAAAAAATAAAAAATAAAAAATATGTGAAATAAAAATATTGCAAGATATGAAGAATATACATTTCTAGAATATGAAATTGATTATTTATTCTTCAAACTATGTCAGATTCTATTAGAATGAACATTTAATCTATATTG
The DNA here is from genome assembly GCA_963277665.1 of Viscum album. Taxonomy (NCBI): domain Eukaryota; kingdom Viridiplantae; phylum Streptophyta; class Magnoliopsida; order Santalales; family Viscaceae; genus Viscum; species Viscum album. The sequence goes on along the minus strand of OY728137.1, from coordinate 27,214,327 downwards.
GAAGAAAATGGACTTCTCTTCACTCCACTTTCAACGAATATTTTTATTCATTATAATATATTATAGTTGAAATATTTTATAAATAATATTTATTTGGTATTCAAATTTTTATTTAATGTTTTTGACAATAATGTTTGGAGTACCGAGTTTCTGACAACTCATATTTAAAGAGTAATTATTAGTCAAAATATTCATAATCTATTCTTACATGCTATTAAAAAATTAATTTAGATGAATATAGATAATATGTGATGTATATATGAAAATATGGGATTGATGGGTAATTTGGAATTCATATAGAATCCAAACATTTCTAATTGACCTATGTGAATCATTATATTAAAGATATGATTAGTAGATTGGAACACATTTATAGTTTTCATTATTAATGAATAGTATCAATATCATTAATCTAAATCTACTTCTTATCCTTATGAACAGATAGAAGGTGAGATTCCATGGTAAATGAATCCATTTTCATTATATTGAATTCTCAATTATTTGTACCTAACTGGTATCCTGATGTAATAGAATGTTGGAAAAACCATGGTTATCTTTTATTATAATCATTGTTTAATTTTTTATGATCTTTGATGTGGATAAATAGTTATTTATAATTCCACCTCATAGTATAAATATTCATTTAGTAGTCTAGTGTAAAAAACATTTGTACCACCCTCGGAGATATATATAGGTAAGTACATAATTTCTTTAGAGGAATAATCATATTGTTATGGGGATTTTAACTTATATAATATATGTTAACAAAAATGTTATTGTTGATTTGTATGTTGAATAAGAAATATTTATTTTCATAAATATTTTTTATTAATCTCCTACTATTATATAAAAACCAAATATTCCTCACCATTGGTTTCAGAATATCTTATCACATGGATATTCTAGTCTATATGATCAATATCTTCCTTATCCTAATCAGAGAAATGTGTTAGTCAATAACAAAAATATATTTAGTTTGGTAAGAATTTTATAACCTCATTTACTCATAGATTTGTGATCTGTTGAGTGGAAATAAAAATCATGAAATATTGGGTTAATATTTCCACAACTATGGATTCAAAATTTATTGTTACACTAGAAAGGTATAATTATCATGTTGTTAATTTGGTTAACTCATCCCAAAACCATCTTTAAAAATCACTATTTACTAGTAGTTTCACATTGATTATTTGATAACACACTATGGTCTATTGGTTCAATTCTAAATTTTGTAATTTAAGGATATTCTGACATAATATTTAGACTAACAGGCTTTTAATGTTCATATACATTAGTTTTATATATTATATTTCAATATAATTTTTAATACTATGTTCTGTCTACATAAGGGATTGGACAAGTCTTAGATAAGTTTTTAGCATAATAAAATTTATTGTAATTTCATCTTGTGTGCTTGTAAATTAATTTATTATGTGACAGTTATAAAGAAATAATAAATAATTTACTATAAAATAGATTGAAATAAAAAAACAAATATTTATGATCAGGACATTTAATAATATTTTATCGAGAAGCATATAAATAACCCCTGACCATGTGGAATAAACTCTTGGAATTATGCCTAGTTCATGTTACAACATTCCACATATTATCCCATTGATATTCTGTATTACTTTCACATAGTCCTAAATGTGAACCACCTCCACTATCGTAGGTCCTCCATCAATTACATAATAATAAACCATACATAGTTGTGTAGAACCAAATGATTGGTTGGGAGATAAAATAAAAGGATATGATGTAACATAATCCATTAAAAAATTAGCATAATTGATTCCACATAGGCCATAAATTTAATTAAATAAATTATTATTAATCCATAAAATAATAATAAATTAATATAATCAAATCACACACACATTTGGGTCTAATATTATGGTCATCCATACACATAGAAATACTATACAGTTAATAAACTATAAATCATTTCAATTGTTCTTCATTAAGGTAATAAATTCTCAAATTAAATAATTAGATTTATTAGTAATCAATTTATGTATCATCATGGTAATACATAAATAAACTTTATATTCCAACAAATTCTAATTTTAAAAAAATAAATATATAAATTTTATTTTAAATGATCTATGTACAAAGTATGTACTTTGAGGAAACATAGTGAGTTCCCATATTAACTATTTGGTGTCCATTATAGTTGTATACAATATACACATATGGAATGTATCATAAACATCTTTTATAAAAATTAATAGTGTGTACTCTAAATTAATTAATTACCGGCATAAGTTATTTACATTGTACATAATGATCTAATGAGTTAAAAGTGGCCATAATATTGAGACATTTCAAGGTCTGTTGTTCAAAATAATATGTACAGTTATTTATGAATTTAACACACACACACACATGGAGAGAGAGATATATATAATCATTCACATTATGTATAATTTCAATAATTCAAACACAAACACTTGCTGACTATGATTAAATGGAATAATTATTCAATTATACTTTCAAAATAAACAGCTAGTATACAAAATGTGTATAGGACAAGACATGACATGTAAGGGTGTTCATCTGATATTTATGACATTCACGTAAGAACTGGTGGTTTAAGATGAAAACAAACATTAATGGGGTAAAAAATATGTGTACGAGTTACATATTATGTTTCCTTTGAGTATCATGACTTAAAATCACATGTTTTGCATAATAAACACATGATATGTCATTTACTCTTGGATTAAATTTTGTATAAGAAGGTCATATGGTGTTTAATCCATATAATCATTTTTTAGAATGTACTGGTCGACACATGGTGTATATTTAACTCATCAAACAAGTAGATAATTTTATATTGACAATTATTTATCATGGATCATCCAAGTGAATTCAACATGATAAAATTGCATGAACCTATGGGGTACACATCATATACTCATATAATTTGTAGCCAGAATCATAAAAATCATCATATGGTCTCTTTATATGTTATTCATTTAAAATTAATCCATTTTTATTATATTAGTGAGAATAACGAAATAAACATGAATATCTCAAATTTTTTATTTAAATAATGATAAAGAAAAAATTAAAATTAACATAAGCTTTTCAAATTAATTAATTATAAATAAATTATTATAATTCATTATAAGATCATTCGTATATTACTTGTATGCTCTAGGAAGAGCAGATGTTCTTATTTGGTAGTAGCAAAATTACTTTTCTCTTATAATCAATGAAAAATCAAATATGTACTTGACGAAGAATTCCCTGACCAATAAAATTAATTTGATGATTAATAGACATAAATTACAACAGAATAGGTTTTTTTAATCATATATAATATATAAATAATATATACAAATAAAAAATTTCTTAGTTTTAGAATCCTCTCTATGTTGATGATTTAGTGGAATAACTATTATTGTACCATCATTATTGAGGGGGATTCAAGGGTAGAAATATTTTATTGGTGATTCACACGTGCACTATAAACCTCTAGACATCACTATAGAATTCCTCAGGTGAAATCATTAATGAATATAAAGAATAATAAATTTTTTTATTATTGTAACAACAATCGCTTCAAGATCCAAAAGATTCATTGCGTTCTCTATAGAGTTGAGAGGGTGGATTAACATAATTGGTCTCCATTATTTAGATAATTCTAGAAGAACATCTCACTAGATCTTATAAAAAATTATCCATTGACATTAATTGTGAATGATAATGATTGGGTTTAAGAATTTTATATTATGGTTAAAATAGATCTAGAGTTAGATAATACTAATTTGATAATGTCCCTTATCATAATCCTAATATATGGTTAAAACCATGTCAAAATAATAATAATAATATTATTTTCTTGATAAGCCCAAGACTCACAGATAAATACATATTATTTATGGAATATAGAAATTATCATTTATTCAAATAATATATAATATATTATTAAACACTAGACCATTGAAATAACTCAATCAATAATCCTTTATATTTTTTGAATCATGAATAATGAATATTTATTTTAAAAATATGATGTTAATTTATTATTCTACAATAATTAATTAATATAATATTAACTAAAAATAGATAATAAATTTATATTCAACATTAATCTCACATGTATTCTCTCGTATATCTATTGACTGGTTATTTCTCATCAATCTAAACATGAATAATTATTAAAACATATTTGATAATAATATTTATTGAACATGTTAAATTCATATATAATTTAATCGAGGATCTAGATACACTTATTTTGTGGCCCTCAAGTTCCCTTTCATAGTAGTGTTAGTAAACACCATCCAATATCAAAAGATGTAATCTAGAAACACAATTGGCAAATGATAGTGTAAGAATTAATTAATTATTTTTATAATCCATCATATGAATATACATTATATAATATGATATCTTTTTCATGATATCTAAAACCAAGTAGGTTTCACACTATTTTCATAAACCTATATGACTGATGACTCATTCATTGAATTTTTTTGGAAATTAAATTTCCAATAGAATAACATGGTCATAGATTTAACTAGACAATTCTATTATAATCAATGTTCCAAATATATAAACATCCTATTGTGATAATATATGAAAAATATGTCGAAACATTATCTATTAATACATATCCCTCCATATCAACCCAATGTTTTTTACTTCCTATAAACATATGCCATCATGGTATTGGAATGTACTTAAATGTACATGACTCTTAATAGGTATTAGTTATAATACTAAACTATAAGTACTATTAATCGAAAATATAGATAGGAATATTGAATAACACATATAATTGTAATTTTCATATGAACGGTTCATGTTCTTGTAATCTCATTTCTAGATATTACCTAGGATTTACAGCATGAAAATATTTCTAAAAGTTTAATGACAATATATTTTTATCGGATATTTTTTTGAAACAATTTTATTTCTTAATGTCCTGTATTACCATAAACATAGTAATTACCTTCATTAAATGCAACAATGAATTCCTAGGAAACATCATATTATTAAAATAACTATTTAAACAAAAAAATTTATAACATAGCTGTTAGAATGAAGGATATGAATATAATATACTAAATTATAAAATAATGGATTAGTGAGGTATATATAATTCTTATACAAATAATTTTTAAAATGAACACCCACATTGTAATAAAAGGAAATATTTTTATGAAAAACGATACATGGATGTATTTATACTAATAAAAAATCAAAAACACTTTTTGTATTTGTAATGAAATATATATATATATATATATAGTCAATATATGTTGTAACCTAAATTTTATATGTTTTATAGATAGGATATAAGAACAAATCAAATTTTTCAAAAAAAGTATTATTTTTATAAAATGATAGTTTTAACGTCTTTTGATGACAAAATTCTTTTAAATCTAGTTTTTGGATTTTTTATGATTGGTTTCATTTGTTTTTTTGAATAGTGAAAAATATACTAAATATTAAATAAAAATAACCTTTTCACCAAAAAAAGTTATTTTTTATAATTATATATATTATTGTTATTAAATTAAAATAGTATGATAGTTTTATCATTTAAACCAATGTAGGTCATTTAAATCAATTTCACTCTAATCTTGGATATAAAAACAATTCAATCTTTTGTTTTTTTCACATTTAAAACTCATTTTTTAATTTTGTAAACATGATTAATTTTAAATTAATTTTATAAAACTGTATGTTTTAATTTATAAAAATTGGATTCCATATTTTTAATTAGAAGTTCCAAATTTATTAAACAGTTCCATTTTATTTTTTTCCAACATGAATACTAACTTTGGTAATTGTTATTACCCTTGTAAAGGGAAAATCTGGTTATTTGAGGTCCAGATAGAGTGATAAAGACTATAAAATTGCCCTAAAACATTATCAAACATTATTGGATGATTTTAATTCAATCCATAACATAATTATCTAAATTTAGAAATTTAATTGTCACTTGATAATTATAATTACTTATATGTTATTAAAATCCAAGAGAGTGGCGAAATGCCACACTATTACTTTTAATAAGTATAATATTTTTAATTTTGGACTAAATATAATATATGATTGACTTTATATATTATTTTCAAATACAAAATATTTTTCTACTTAATTGAAATTTATATTTAATTTTTATTGACTTATCAATTATCATAAATAATTACAAAATGATGATGTAGTAATAATTAAATTAAATGATATTAGAAACCTTAAAAAATAATAATTTGATCTAATTAAGGTAATAAATTAATTTCAGAGGTTAATATGACATGTATAGAGTGTAATAAATTAAATGGTTCAATGATAGATGGATGTAATTTATTTTCATAAAGTCAATGTAATGAATAGTGTCATAATAAAAAATTATGATATTTTATGAAAATAATATTTCATTAAATTAAGTATAAATCATAATAATATTTAATAAGGAAACATAAAATGATATATGGTCTTAAATATCAAAATTTATCCATTTATGGTCCAACATACACTTTTTGTCTCAAAAATTACAACCTCGTAATATTGAAAAATTTGTTTCCATTGTTAAAATAAAAATTGATAAAGTAAGAGTTAATCAAAATGACAAGGTTTAAAATAAAGTCAAAACATTCCTATAATATATTAGTTTGTGATATTAAAAACATATAATTTATTATATTTTAATAAATTTATATTAATATTTATATTAATTTAAATTGGAATTATAATAATTTTTTTTTGAATTTGCAAAAGTGCCCCTACAATACTTTATAAAAGGCCACCTATTCTTCTATTTTATTCACACTTCAAAACCTATTTGGATCAGCTATAATCTAAAAAAAATATCCTCTCGGCTTCACACCCTTAATCTTAGAATCTATAATTTTGGATGAAGTCCATCAAATGGATCCTTTTTATGCAAATCAAAAAGAGATACCCCAAGAAGAGGTAACGTTCATCCAACAATATTTTTATTTTCTTTCTTCCTTATACCCATTAAATTTTTTTATGTCATGTTTAAATAATAAACTATATATCCTAAATATACTTATATATTTATTTATTTATTTATTTTTGACCGTTAATTATGCACAATTCTATCTAATGGCTAATAAACTTATCATTCTTGTGTATGACAAACTACGGCCTCACGAAACACTGATTGTTCATTTTTTCATCACCACCTCTCATGGTGAGAAATATTATGGACCAAAATCATATATATATATATATATATATATAATGTTTATTTTTTTCTTCTTAAATTTTAATATAAAACATACCTTTAGACATTTTATTATATGAAATTATGATAACTTCCTTTGTAGATGTGTGGACTACTACCAAGTCAATGCGATGTGATTCGATCACACGTTACAGAGAATGTACCAAGGATTTTTTTTGTAAAATTATATGATATATTTGACATAATAATTCTATTTTATGATAATATATATATCATTTAATTACATTATTTCAATAATAAATTAAATGGAAGCAGTGTTCATGTGTATGATTAGCCTACAGTCTCATTGAATGATGTATTTTAGTTTATATTTATATATTTTATAGATTACCATAAAAACATATATAATGAATATATATGATATTTTTCATGTATATAATACCTTATATAATCAAATGATGACCTATGAAGGAGGAATGTGAATAACTAGTCAAAACTTATATGAGAAACCAATCAGTTATTACATAAAACATAAATTAATGGTGGAATTATTAATAAATGGGTATTATAATGTCATATAAAAATCATATATTGTATTATATATATTAATTTGGTAATATAATATTTGATTAATCAACTTATATTTATTATACATGATGTTTTCTGAGTGTGTCAATATTCAAAACATAAGGTAAGAGATTTTTTTCTGACTTTTATTTTTTGTGCGATGCATGACTTATAAAATTACTGTTTATTTTTTGTGGGGTTATATACTATCACTAAATTTTTTATGATCCTTATAATGAATATTTATTTTTTTCATATATTAATTTTAGCAAGAATATATTTTTTTCAATGTTATAATTAGTCTCATGTAATTTAAGTATATCTTTAGTTGTAAATCTATCTTCCTTCAAAACATTGTTTTCTAAAAATGTCTAAATGTTGATTTAAATGACCTTCTATGAATTTTCAAGAAAATGTGATTGAAATTTGTTTAAAATTGAAATAAAAGATTTATTTATATGTTTTAAAAGTTATTTTCATTGAATTTTTTTTGTAAATGTTTTATGACTTAAAATATATTTTTTTTAAATGGAATGGGAGTTTTCCTCACGAAATATTTCAAGTGACATTTAAAGATCAATTTACATATAAGAAAAAATTATTTTATATTACTTATGTTTCACATTGGGTATCAATAAATTATTCCATTAATACACATTTAACTAATGGTTTATTATTATGATGTAATGATATTTTTGAAAATATTTTCTTTTCTCAGGGTTATGTTATAATGGAATGATGTTTCATAATGAAATTCCATTCCATGGGTCCTAATATAGTGAATTATTTATGTTATTGTGGAAAAATATGTATAGTTTCATTATGTGAATGGTGGGACCTATATCTCCCTCTAATTCATTGGTAATGACTTATTTCTAATGAGATAATGATGGATAAAAGTCGATGGGAATGATCCAATTTGGATGTTGGGGAAACCATATACACTATGGGTAGGTGGGGAAACCTGATCGACTATAGGAATATGTACAAACTTGATTCCTTATAAGGAAAGGATTTTGACTGGGGATATTAGTGTGTGCCACCTTGTCAGTGTGGACCTCATAATTTTCCTATTAAATATTGGAAACATTACTTTACTTATAGTGAATGATGCTACATTTTTATGTATCTTCCAAAAAAACCATATCTTAGTCTTGTGTTATGATTTCAGTGATTATGCTCTTGATTTCATGATAACCCGTGCATTATTAAATTCCATTATTTATACAATAACTCATTTATATGATATTTGATATGTAGAGTATGTTTTTATAATGTTATGTTGATGTTTTCATACCCTAATGATCATGATTATTCGTGATTATCACAAATTCTTATCCAGACAATGAATTTGAGAACACAAATTTTTTTATGTTTTCTTTTCCCCAAGTTTTAATGAAATGTTTTATTTGGGGGTACTAAAGGGTATGATAATTCTGGAAAACATTGATAATCATTCAGTAGATAATATTTTTTTTCCAGGTCTCTAAAGGCAGAAAACTAATATGGTCTTTGAGAGTGTGTTTTTGTAATGAATGAAAAGTTTCATAAATATTATATATATATATATATATATATTTAAAAATCATGGGTTGTTAGAGTTGGAATCATAGAAGAGGCTTAGTCAACCATTGGATAATCTGAAGATAAAACATTACTGGGATCCCTATGGGTATTTCTATTGATATGTATTGGAATGTGTTTTCGGTTAAGCCATGGTTTTCATAGATTTAATAATATGTGTCTACATTTTGGTACCAGTTATGTACTTTTTTCATGATTATATTTTATTTCTTCTATGAAAAGTATTTCTTAGACTATTCTTTATTGTCTTAGTTTATCGACAGAATAAAAAGTAATAAGTTTGACATTGAATGTTTAGGATGTGGAATGTATGGTCATTATACCAATATATGTCCTAAGTGGAAATCTTGTGAAGCGATTCAGGAAGGTTGTATGAGTATTGGTTATACTAGTGAGTGTCAAGATACTAAAACAACCTGTAAAATGTATGAGGTCTTATAATTTTATTTTTTATACCAAAATTACAATTATGATTATATTTTATTTGAGGAACCATAATGCGTGATTCATATTTCATATTGAAGGAATGATTATGATTATGATGACTAAGTAATAGTTTAAGAATTAATTTTGATGATCTAAGAGTATATGTTTTGGAATTAAAATATAGTTAGATATATAAGTATTTTATGTATAATTATTTCATTAAGGATTGAATTGGATATATTGAATTGTGAAGATGACTAATAAAGTGACTTAATTGTGAGGTAATATTCATGGGAAACATAATATAAATATAAATATAACCCTTATTATGTTCCTAATTTTGAGATAATGACATTTGGATTCGTATATATTGGATATGAATAATAATTTGGATCGTACTAGTTACATGTGAAATGAATATAGATTGGTTATGTAAGTGGATTATGATATCACAAAAATAGTTCACAACATGTTTGGTCTTAATAAATATGTCCATAAACATTAGAGTAATATTTAATTCAGGTTTTCAATATGTTTTTTTGGTAATTTCTGTGTTTCAACAGAATACATGATAAAGGTATTCACATGTTTAGTGTGTGAAAAACATGTTTTTCATTATGATATATTGGGGGTCAATGTATTTTTTTTGATAAATTTAGTGACCTTATATCTAATATTTTAGACATTCTTATTTTGGAAGGGTTATATGGTTAACCATTTATAGAACAGTTTATGTTCAACACTAGAAGTGGTTTTTGGGATTAAATTTATATCTCTCCATAAAAGGATTTATAAAAATTGGATAACTTCTGCTATCTGTTTTGTTGTGATGATAACTATATATAAAATAATCGATTTTTCTTCCTATTAGGGGTCTTATAATCAAAAAGATTTACATGTGTTACAATTTCAACATAATTTAATAAAGTAATAATAGATGCGGATAATCATCAAGGCACAACCAAAGATTGATATTTTACTTATGAGATGAAAACAAGTTATTATTTACTCTAAATTTATTTTGAAATAAATTGTTTTTATATTATGTACATTTATGATGTTATAAATGAATTGTTTCACAACTATTTTGTCTGCGATTTTGTGGTCATTAACCATATAATGACCATAAATTTTGTTAATCCTCATCAGAATAAGATAATTATATTTTACTTGCATGTCCATGTTTTCAACCTCCACATATGTTCTTATATGCATGAAACTAGTTATGAGTGACTTTTTGTAAATTTAATGATCTAAGCATTATTTTTAAAAATGATGTTTTAGTAATCATTTTTACAATCTGGGATTCTACAAATGGGACTTTCATGTATTAAACATTTGAAAACATCAACAAATTTATAGGGAAAATTTCATTTTATGGGGGACAGAATATAACACCCAGTGATTTTTATGTGACCTATTTTTTCAAAATAAATTTATTTGGTGATGTCTTGTGCTATAAGCTACACTGGGTTAGCTTTTTTTGCAAGCAATATTGAGATTCTATGAAACTACATTGTATTATTATAATTATATAAACAAGAAATTAGAAACATATTTGTACGAATATATGATATTAATAGGATTAAATAAATAATGAAATTTTTATTTACACACACTTATATATAATTCTTTCCAAAAAAATTCTAAAATGTAAAACCCTTTTAAAAATATAAGGAAATGTTTATCTGAAAAATTATGCACAAGTGTGTTTCATAGCAATAAATAAAAAAAATAAATCAGGATATACTTTTATGAAATATATATATATATATATATATATCAAATATACTTTTCAATATTCATCTTTGTATTTTCTGAATAGGGGATAAGAACAAATCACTTTTTAATTCATAAATGTAGTTTTTTTCAAAAAAATGCGGGTTTTCACTATTTTGAAGGAACACTTTTTTTAAATATATTTTTCAAAGTATTTTAGATTATATTTCAAAAAATAAATATTTTACAAGAAAATAGAATATCAAAATTCAAATTCTATGAATTTTTTTTATTTTTCTGATATGTTTCTTGTTGGGATGAATATTGAAAAAAAATAATGAATTTTAATTGAAAACATCATTTTGGTTGTAATAATTTATTGTGTTTAATTATATATTTTTTGTATAGATATTATAATTAGATAAAAAAATTATTATTTAAACACATGATGGTTACTAGAACAAATATCACATTGATCATTGATATAAAAACATTTCAATCTTTTGGAATTTTTCACATTTAATTCTCATTTTCTCATTCTTTCAAAATGATTGATATTAAATTAATATTATAAAATTAAATTTTTTTAGTAATGAAAAATCAATTATATAATTTTAATCATACGTTCCAAATTTAGTAAATATGGCCCTGTTATTTTTTCTGGTGTGAATAGTCACATTGATAAATTTTATTACCATGGTAAATGGAAAATTGGGTAATTTAAGATAAAAATTATGTGTCAATGACTAATTGAAGACCCCAAAACATTCCAAAACATTATTGGATGAATTTAATTTGACCGTAACCACATAAGGATAATATTTTAAAATTTTAATGGTCACTTTTCCAAGAATATGAATTAGATGTTACTAAAATCAAAGGGAGTTACAAAAAGTCACACTCTAACTTGTAAAACGTATAATATTTTTAATATATGGTTAATTAATATATATTCTATAAAATATATATTATTTATAAATATAAAATACTTATATACATAATTGAATTTTATTTTTGAATATTTTGTGAAAAATTAGTTATCATTAATAATTACCATTTTATAATGCATTATTTATTGAATTAATGAATCAATCCATTAAATTATATCATAAATATTAAAATAAGTTCAAATTAAATTGATATATGTGATACAAGAATTATATTGTCTAATATGAACCCTTAGGGGTGTATGAAATGAATTTTACTTAATTTATCCTGATGTATTGAGTTTTCTAACTTTAATGTAATGAATATTGACAAAATTGGAAATTATGATATTTTATAGAAATAATATTTTAAAAAATTATTTAAAAACCATAAAAAATTTTAATAAAGTAAAGGGGGATTATATATGGTATAAAATATAATAAATAATCTATTTATAATCCAATTGACACTTTATTAGTTAAAATTACATCCGCTTCGTGTTGAAAAATTTATTACCATAGTATATATTAAAATGGATTAATGAATGGTTAATCAAAATGATAAGGATTAGAATAACTCACGAACATGTCTAAAATGAACTTTTTTAGGATATCAAAAATATTATAATATAATATATTTTAATAATTGGCTATTTTAAGTAATTTATATTGAGAATTAATATATTATAAATTAATCTTTTGAGGAATTCCAAAAGATCCCCTCCCCCATTTTATAAAAAGAAACCTCTTATTATCCATTATTAAAACATCTGAAACAATTTGGATTGAAAAATATATATACAAATAAACTCCCATCCTTTCTAAATTAATAATATAATTCTTAATTTTTGAATAATTTCATTCAATTAAGTCTTTTTGTGCAAATCAATCGGAGATACCTAAAGTATATGTTGCATTAATCAATGAACATTTTTTTTCTTTGAAACCCATAAATTATTTTTATTTAATATTTATAAAATAATATCAATGTAATAATAATAATTTTTTTATATTGGGGTTCTACCTGAACATACACACACTTCCCTCTAATGGGTAATGAAATTACAGTTTATGTGATTGGAGGACTACCGCCTCACGAAATGATTATTGTTCATATTTTCATTTTCCACATATCATAGTGGTAATTATGATGGAAATACTATTATATATATATATATTATTTATTATATATTAATTATCCTTTAATTATTATATAAAAGACACCATCATTCATTCCATTTTTTAATACAATAACTTTGTTTGTGGATGTCTGAACTGCCGCATCCTCAAACAAATATGATTCAATCACCCCTTACATGGAATGTATTAATAATTGATTTGTTAATATTATATGATATATATTTATATAATAATTACACTATAATGATAATCTATATATATGGGTTTCATTTACTTTCTTTCATTCAATACGATATTAAATGGAAGTTACATTCATGCTTATGTACAACTTACCATCTGCAAGAAAAATGTATTTTATTATATATTTATATATTTTATAAATACCCATAAATACATATATAATTATTATATATGATATTTTTCTCATTTTTCTCATTCAAGGTAAAATTAAAACATGATTTAATAGTGAGGGAAAACAATAACACGTCAAAACTTATACGATAAACATAGTTTTCATTACATGACACAAAAATTAAACAAGGAACTATAAAAAATAGGTTATTATGAAGTTGTATGTAACGCCCTGATCCCAGCTACCCAGAGTCGGTGCATTACTTCGTAACATTGGCATGATCACAAAAGATCAAGTCTCGAAAGACCGATTAGTTTAGTAGCCTTGGAAACATTAGATACAATCATAAATGTTGCATTACATCATAAAGTGAAAAAATAATAACAAAGTCTTCATAGTCCACACTCATATCCACTTCTGACTATCCCTGCAGGTCATTCATAAAATACTTATTCACATCCTGTAAAATATTAAAACATTGAAAGGGGTGAGCTCAGATGCTCATTAAGGATAACAATATTACGGAAGCTTTCATAAATAAAAACTAAAAATTAAGGAAATGTATAACTAAACAAAAGCCTTATCAAACATGATCTTCAGCATAATATGGAAAAAGTAAAATCAAATAATGCCACTTACTTACTCACATGGATATTCTACTAGACGAATAATCACATGAAATATCAATAACCACTTTCATAATGAGGGAATGTATAATGCTGGACATTCTGAAAAATTTTGTCAAGGCCTCGGCCAAGACGTCTAAAATGATTAAGGCCTCATCCAAAACCATAAATCAAATTGGGAAAGGGCCTCGGCCAATTCCACATCTAGTTGTCTAATGATACCTACCGATGCATCGAGGAGCTATAGCGGGCTCCACCTGTCACTTATTAAATCCAATACATTCCTCATATGAATAGGTTTAGACATATCATAAACCATAACATAATCGTATCACATAAAAAATGCATAAAGGAAACATAACATTTCCACATTTCAATCACAAGATATCAATACAACACATTGATATAATAAAAACGCTTTCAAAACCATTTTCACTACCAAAATAAAATAAAGTTAAAACTTTGTATTTATTTTTCATTAAAAAATGATGGCTTATAGAGGAAGCCGAAACTCAAATAATGGTCACGGCGACGGAGAAGTCATTGTCGCCGCATAAGTACAGAAAGAAAAGCATTCCCTTTTGTCATTTAGAAAAATGCTTCGTATAAAAAAGATTCCTTTTGAATAAACATAAAAGTCAAAGGGGATTATACACCGTATAAAAGAAAGTTGTGTATAAAACCAAATATTCCTCAATGAAAGGGGATTGAGACGAAGTCATTAAAATATCATTTTTAAAATAGAATAGATCTATTATGTGTATTCACTATAGGTACACAAAAAGAGTGTAAAAATACAAAATAGGACATAATAATATCATGACATAATTTGAAAGTAGGAGATTAACCCAAAAAATGGAAGTTGGGTTAAGAAATTCTCTTACCTTGCGTCTTGTCCTGACTCGACCATTCTTTAACCTCCTGAATAATAAACTAGAGTTAATTTCTATTTACATAAGAACCTTTTTCATGTTCATTATTCCATTTATATCACTTATTACCATGTTATGAACATTATTTAATTATTTAAGTTAATAACGGTCGTTTTGTCGATCTTTGGTACTTGAGTCAAAAATAAACTTCTTATAATTACAAGTTGTTCATGTGGTGAAATATCCATTATATCCAGAATTATATTCATGATGTAGATATCATATATATCATATATATACAGTATATACATTCATTCATAATGTCACGTAACATTTACTGGTAAGAAATGTAATGCACCGTTCATGGAGACGGTAAGCCATACGTACGCATGAACGCTACTTTCATTTCTATTTCGTATTTAATGGAATGAAATCATAATGATATAAATTTATAATATAATTAAAGTATAATATATTGTATAATACCATTTAATCCATCCTTTATACATCCCACATATGGCATTAACGATTCAAATGACTTTGAGGGGGCGGTAGTCCGCACTTCCTAAAATGAAATTATCGCATTTTACCCATAATGGAAATCATAAAGTATGCCATAAATGAGAAATACAGAAGCATAAGTAAAACATAAACATATTATATATCATATATAAATATAGTGACATCTTAATGGCCACCTTTGAAGGTGTTATATGAGTGCTGAACAATCATCGTTTCGTGAGGCAGAAATTCGCCATCCACAGAAACCGTATATTCTTTAACAATTAGATGTAGGTGTGTGTAAGTGTAGTTCGAATCTTTCTTATAAAAACATCTTAGTATATTGAGGATACTTGTGTTGTTACAAAAGAAATGAATAAAAAGAGTTTAGGGGGTTGTAGAAGAAAAATAAAACAAAACAACATTAGAGAATACATTACCTCAAAATCGGGTAACTCTTTTTGATTTGAGCCAAAGGCTTCCTTGGGAAGAGTTCATCCCAATTAGAGGCTTCTAGGAGTAAGAGGGGGAAGTTGGGAGAGTATTTGGGCAGAGTTTGGCCGAGCCCAATGGCTTGAAAGTGTAAATGAGGTGGTAGAGGTGGGGGCCTTTTATAAGAGGAGAGGAGGGGCTCTTTTGGAAAGATTGAAATGTTACATTATTATACAATGCTTTTCGGATTCTAAAGGTCCCACACTTATAAAATTAGTGGCTAAGGTGATAAGGGTTCGAAATCACCTCATCCAATAGGCTTTGGACAAGTGTATGCCTTGGATTATATATTATCTTTTCATTTTATTAAAATTGTTAAATAATGAGGTCATCGCTGCATCATAATGAAGTCATAAATAATTTAATTTATTTAATGTCTAAAAATTATAAAAAAAATACTATGATGTAGTAAATCTTTTTATCTTTATAATGAATATTTATAGTCAAAATTTGGACTTGTGTAACCCCACTTAAAAACTGTTTTAGTAAAACAACTCATGTTTGTGTCAATTTAATTTTAACATTAAATAAATATATATTAATGTCATTTTCCAACTAAAGTGGCTTGATGGGGTCCCCAAGTTGACACATGGGTTTTCTTGGTCGTCCATGACTCATCCAATAGGAGTAGGACATGTTTCAAGCTCATATCATATTATTAAAACATTGTTTTTACCTTAAACTACACTAATTAACTCTAATCGCGATTAAGAACTTAAAAGTTACTATTCACCAAAAAATTATTTTAATCTCATTGAACCACATTTTACTTCTTAATGACAACCATGTATGTCGGATTTTTGAAAATCAAATCACAGAAGTGGTAATATTTCATTTAACCGAAAAATCAGTTATTTAACTACCACTTAGTGGTTTTACTATTCATCAAAAATTGTAGTTTTTCAGAACAATGCCAAAATTTCACCCTAAGCTATAATTGATATTACGAATTAAAAAATGATGTCTATTTTAAAAAATTCCCAACATATAAGTTGCATTAATTAATTTTATAATTAATTCCCGCTGTCACAACAAATAGCGTGTTTTTAAGAAACAATTTATATCAAAAGATTGGCAATTGTTTATATCCAATTTCAATGTTAAATTAATTATAATGACCACCATTGGATAAAATGGTAAAAATATATTCTAATTATACTTTAAAACCACTAAATAGTATAATTTATCACAATAAATTATTTTGATTAAAAAAGTTGTTTTAAGTATTTTTCACTATTCATAAAAAAAATTGGAAGTTCTCAGAAAGTTACAAAAAATTCAACTTAGGATAATTTCGATATTATGAATACAAAAATGAAGTCCATTTTGAAATATAAAATTCCTATAATTTTAAAAAGTGGTTATTACAATTCATAACGGCTACTTTGATTAGTCGCGGTGTTTTAGAACTCGAAGTTGCGTACAATGCAAGCTATTGCATTATAGAATGAGAAGCGTATCGTGGAAGCTCAGGGTGTTACATTCTCCCCTCATTCAATAAATTGCGTCCTCCCAATTTGAAATTTTTCTTTGAATGTAAAAGGTTGAAAAGAGAAAATACCTTTGAGGAAAAACCCACATCAGAAATAAGATTAATAAATATATAACTTTAAAAGAAAGAAAGATAAGTACAAATGTCACCCGAGATAGCCCATTCTAGGATTCTATGAAAATATGGATATAGAGGAGAAACAAACCATCAAGGTCTGATGGAGAGTTATAGAAAACAGGATTAGGAGAAAGTTTAACCACAAGAAAATCACAAACTTGTGATTGGTTAAACGGTCATTGAATCCCCAGTTGGAAAAGTTAACTGAAAACATTTTTGTTTTGAGTTAACTTTTATAATGTCGAGGAATTTATTTAGGAGATTTAATAAGAACGTAATGGAATATACATACTTGTTATGTATAATTTCATTCGTTAATAAATTTTTACCACAAACCCAACTTTTACTTCAAATGGTAACAGAACTCAAAAATATTCTTTTTATCCTAATTGTATAAGGTTTCAAATATTAACACATGCCATTTAGATTAGTAAAATTATTTTGTAATAACCATGGACTTCCTATAGGCTAGTGGTAGGAAATAAAGGCTTGTCGCACTATGGTTGTGGGTTCGATTCCTACAGCTTTGTCCGACGCGACGGGTTATGCCCCACCCTGCAGGTTGTCCTTTTCCTAAAACTATAGTATCATAATATTCCAAAAATAATCTTCATAAATTTTTTAACCTTAAACAATACTATCCAAAGATCAACTTAATCCACTCCAACCTTTATAGTTATCCAAAATACCTCTGTCCAGACTTTCTCTAAAAGGTCTCATAATTCCAAAATCAATTTATCAGATTCCCCAAACAAAGTAAAGTTTCTCTTATTGTCACATACTAAAAATATAAAAACCTTACTGAAATCAACAAGTACTGCAGTACAATCCTTATATATATATATATCTCATTATTCTGATAACCAGAATATAATCCATGAGTCCAAAAGCACCATTACATTAGTTATTCTGCTTCAACTGTAGTAACAGCATAAGATTTTCCTTGATCCCTTGGCCTTTTCTGAGGTAAGTTTCCTTGACTCTTAGGACATTCATTTACATAATGCCCCATTTCCCTACAATTGTAGCATTCAACTTTGAAAGCCTCTTTCTTTCCCTTGCAATCACGATCCTGGTGGCCCTTTTCTCCACATTTATAACAAACTCCCATTCCTTTTAGGCAAGTACCAGGGTGATTCTTCCCACAATTATCACATAATGGAAAATCCTTCTTTCCCTTTTTCCCTTTATCTGTCTCTTGTTCCACCGTTCTATTCTTCTATTGCTTTACTTTGTTGTCATAAGACTTAGAGAATTCCTTTTCTGTCTTGATAGTACACAAGACAATATCTTCGTATGTTGAGAAAGATTATGATACTAAAGCTCGACGGAGAAATGGTTTTAACCCATCAAAGAAACGATCAATCTTACTCCTTGGGTTACGTATATAATCGGCAGCATGCCTCACTAACCTTGTAAAGTTAGCCTCATACTTTGCAACATTCTCATCCTCCTTCTGCCTCAAACTCAGAAATTGCCTTTCCATATCTTCTCGATGGTCACGAGGAAAGTGTTTTTCTAAGAAAAGCTCTTTGAACTCCCTCCATTCCATATTCGATACGTCATCATCTTCCTTTGTGTTTTGAATCAATGACCACCATTGATCAACATCTCCAGTGAGGCGGTAAACTGTCATGACAACATTCTCCCTTTCACTACTCCCCAAGGCATGGAATATTTTCTCTAAAGAATTTATCCATTGCTCAGCTACTGTAGGATTTGTACTCCCATTGAAGGTTGGTGGTTGTTGCCTCATGAAACAGTCTAGCATTGATCCTCCATGTTGCGGATCAGGGTGCTCCATACGAGTAAGGTTGTTATTCATAACCTGCGTGAGTTGTCCCAGTACGGTGAGAAGCTGATCAGCACCAGTTGTATCACTAGCTCCACCATAATTATCTTGAGCAGGAGGGAAATCCCTACACGGAGTGCATGCATTGATACGGTTTCCATTCCTTCCACTAGGCGCCATTTCTAAATAATGGCATAAACTAGATTAGTTCATGAATCAAAATACATAATTCCATACTTGTAAAACACTTAACATAAATTGAACTAATTATGGATATAATCCATAATTATAAAAATGTTTTCTTTAAGGAAGTATATACTCGTAACCCTTCATAGTGGTTTGTAAAGAAAATTGGAATTATCCAAAGCATATCCCCCGGGAGTGTCGTAACCAAGAGTGCAGCAAGGCCCGTTGTCGTGCACCAGTTCCCGTTCGAGTCTAGCTCAAAGCGGTGTTTTCGGGTTTTACCCCTAGGTACATCTATGCCAGAACCGCCTCTACCTGCTCGTATCCAGACAGGGATGTATTGCTCGGAAAACTCACAACATCTCTACAATACCAAAATTCTAGGAAGTTCTTCTATACTAATCCTCAAAGTCTATCTTCGGGAAATGTGCTCTAATCAGAGTTTATCTAAATCTAGCTTCCAAGGTTAGTACTAAACTGCCTCTGATACCAACTGTAACGCCCCGAACCCAGCTACCCAGAGTCGGTGCATTACTTCGTAACATTGGAATGATCACAAAAGATCAAGTCTCGAAAGACCGATTAGTTTAGTAGCCTTGGAAACACTAGATACATTCATAAATGTTGCATTACATCATAAAGTGAAAAACTAATAGCAAAGTCTTCATAGTCCACACTCATATCCTCTTCTGACTATCCCTGCAGGTCATTCATAAAATACTTCTTCACATCCTGGAAAATATTAAAACATTGAAAGGGGTGAGCTCAGATGCTCAGTAAGGATAACAATATTGCGGAAGCTTTCATAAATAAAAACTAACAATTAAGGCAATTCATAACTAAACAAAAGCCTTATTAAACTTGAACTTCATCATAATATTGAAAAAGTAAAATCAAATAATGCCACTTACTTACTCACATTGATATTCTACTAGATGAATAATCACATGAAATATCAATAACCACTTTTATAATGAGGGAATGTATAATTCCAGACATTCTGAAACATTTTGTCAAGGCCTCGGCCAAGACGTCTAAAATTATTAAGGCCTCTGCCAAAACCATAAATAAAATTGGGAAAGGGCCTCTGACAATTCCACGTCTAGTTGTCTCATGAGACCTACCTATTCATCGAGGAGCTATAGCGGGCTCCACCCGTCACTTATTAAGTCCAATACATTCCTCATATGAATAGGTTTAAACATATCATAAACCATAACATAATCGTATCACATAAAACATGCATAAAGGAAACATAAAATTTCCGCATTTCAATCACAAGATATCAATACAACACATTTATATAATAAAAACGCTTTCAAAACCATTTTCAATACCAAAATAAAATAAAGTTAAAACTTTGTATTTATTTTTCATTAAAAAAATGATGGCTTGTAGAGGAAGCCGAAACTCAAATAATGGTCACGGCGGCGGAGAAGTCATTGTCGCCGCATAAGTACGGAAAGAAAAACATTCCCTTTTGTCGTTTAGGAAAACACTTCGTATAAAAAAGATTCTTTTTGAATAAACGTAAAAGTCAAAGGGGTTTATACACCGTAAAAAAGAAAGTTGTGCATAAAACCAAATATGCCTCAATGAAAGGGGATTGAGACGAAGTCCTTAAAAGATCATTTTTAAAATAAAATAGATCTATTATGTGTATTCACTATAGTTACACATAAACAAAGTAAAAATACAAAATAGGACATAATAATATCATGACATAATTTGAAAGTAGGAGATGAACCCAAAGAATGGGAGTTGGGTTAAGAAATTCCCTTACCTTGCGTCTTGTCCTCACTCGACCGTTCTTTAACCTCCTGAATAATAAACTAGAGTTAATTTATATTTACTTAAGAACCTTTTTCATGTTCATTATTCCATTTATATCACTTATTACCATGTTATGAACATTATTTAATTATTTAAGTTAATAACGGTCGTTTTGTCGATCTTTGGTACTTGAGTCAAAAATAAACTTCTTATAATTACAAGTTGTTCATGTGGTGAAATATCCATTATATCCAAAATTATATTCATGATGTAGATATCATATATATCATATATATACAGTATATAAATTCATTCATAATCTCACGTAACATTTAGAGATAAGAAATGAAATGCACCGTTCAAGGAGAAGGTAAGCCGTACGTACGCATGAACGCTACTTTCATTTCTATTTCGTATTTAATGGAATGAAATCATAATGATATAAATTTATAATATAATTAGAGTATAATATAGTGTATTATACCATTTAATCCATCCTTTATACATCCCACATATGGCATTAACGATTCAAATCACTTTGAGGGGGCGGTAGTCCGCACTTCCTAAAATGAAATTATCGCATTTTACCCATAATGGAAATCATAAAGTATTCCATAAATGAGAAATACAGAAGCATAAGTAAAACATAAACATATTATATATCATATATAAATATAGTGACATCTTAATGGCCACCTTTGAAGGTGTTATATGAGTGTTGAACAATCATCATTTCGTGAGGCAGAAATTCGCCATCCACAGAAACCGTATGTTCTTTAACCATTAGATGTAGGTGTGTGTAAGTGTAGCTCGAATCCTTCTTATAACAACATCCTAGTATATTGAGGATACTGGTTTTATTACAAAATAAATTAATAAAAAGAGTTTAGGGGGTTGGAGAAGAAAAATAAAACAAAACAACATTAGAGAATACATTACCTCAAAATCGGGTAACTCTTTTTGATTTGAGCCAAAGGCTTCCTTGGGAAGAGTTCTGCCCAAAGTGAGGCTTCTAGGAGTAAGAGGGGGAAGTTGGGAGAGTATTTTGGCAGAGTTTGGCCGAGCCAAATGGCTTGAAAGTGTAAATGAGGTGGTAGAGGTGGGGGCCTTTTATAAGAGGAGAGGAGGGGCTCTTTTGGAAAGATTGAAATGTTACATTATTATACAATGCTTTTCGGATTCTAAAGGTCCCACACTTATAAAATTCGTGGATAAGGTTATAAGGGTTCAAAATCTCTTCATCCAATAGGCTTTGGACAAGTGTAAGACTTGGATTTTTTATTATCTTTTCATTTTATTAAAATCGTTAAATAATGAGGTCATCGCTGCATCATAATGATGTCATAAATAATTTAATTTATTTAATGTCTAAAAATTATAAAAAAAATACTATGATGTTGGAAAACTTTTTATCTTTCTAATTAATATTTATAGTCAAAATGTGGACTTGCTTAACCCCAATTAAAAACTGTTTTAGTAAAACAACTCATGTTTGTGTCAATTTAATTTTAGCATTAAATAAATATATATTAATGTCATTTTCCAACTAAAGAGGCTCCATGGGGTCCCCAAGTTGACCCATGGGTTGTCTTGGTCGGCCATGACTCATCCAATAGGAGTAGGACAAGTGCCAAGCTCATATCATATTATTAAAACATTGTTTTTACCTTAAACTACACTAATTAACTCTAATCGCGATTAAGAACTTAAAAGTTACTATTCACCAAAAAATTATTTTAATCTCATTGAACCATATTTTACTTCTTAATGACAACCATGTATGTCGGATTTTTGAAAATCAAATCACAGATGTGGTAATATTTCATTTAAACGAAAAATCAGTTATTTAACTACCACTTAGTGGTTTCACTATTCATCAAAAAATGGTGTTTTTCAGAACAATGCCAAAATTTCACCCTAAGCTATAATTGATATTACGAATTTAAAAATGATGTCTATTTTAAAAAATTTCAAACATATAAGTTGCATTAATTAATTTTATAATTAATTCCCACTGTCACAACAAATAGCGTGTTTTTAAGAAACAATTTATATCAAAAGATTGGCAATTGTTTATGTCCAATTTCAATGTTAAATTAATTATAATGACCACCATTGGATAAAATGGTAAAAAATATATTCTAATTATAATTTAAAACCACTAAATAGTATAATTTATCACAATAAATTATTTTGATTAAAAATGTTGTTTTAAGTATTTTTCACTATTCATAAAAAAATTTGGAAGTTCTCAGAAAGTTACACAAAATTCAACTTAGGATAATTTTGATATTAAGAATAAAAAAATGAAGTCCATTTTGAAATATAAAATTTCTATAATTTTAAAAAGTGGTTATTACTATTCATAATGGCTACTTTGATTAGCCGCGGTGTTTTAGAACTCGAAGTTGCGTACAATGCAGGCTATTGCATTATTGAATGAGAAGCGTATCGTGGAAGCTTGGGGTGTTACAATTTAATTAAATTATATATGTTTTTATATAAATTAATATATTTATTTAATAGATTCATAATAAATATATTTATTATATAGGTGTTTTTCACAAGTATGATTTGAATCAAGACATAAGTTAAGAGATTTTTGTCTCACATTTATTTCGGTTAGACAAATGTCTTATACACCACTCATTTATTTTTTGTGGTTTATATACTATCCATGAATTAATTTTATGATAATTATTTGTAAAATTTATTGTTATATACATATCCATTTTAGGATCTCTTTTACATGGGGTTTACGGTTCAAAATTTACCAGATGAGTAAGGTGATTTTGCCTCAATTTACTTTCTTTGAGACACATGTTATGTTATGAACCTATATTCATTTAAATGGTATATTTAATTCACTTTGATAAAATTTTTCATGAATCTACTTATTTTCATGATATTTTAACATTCATGTAATGTTGTTATATCTTCTGTCAAAAAATTTTCTTCCAACAAAATAATGTGTTTTAAAAAATATTAATGGTGTATAAAAAAAATTTAATTTTTTTGGGAAATTTTATTGAAAAGTTATTAAAAAAGTTTTCATGGAATCCCTTATATATTTTAAGAGTCATTGTAAAAAAAATTTCCATATAAGGCCACAATATTTTATGTTAAATATGTTTTACTGGGGATATCATTGAATGATAACATTATTATTATCTCAATGAATGGTTTATGATTATGATTCAATGATATTTATGAATTTAATTTTTCATCCATGGGTTAGGTTATGATAGAAGGATGTTTATGAAACTCAATTAATTCATTGATATCTGATATGAGGAATAATTTATGTTCTGGTTGAACAAATATGTTTGGTTTTCATTATTTGATTGGTGGGACTAACATCTCCCTCCAATGAAATTGGATATACTTGTATCTCAAAAGATAATGATGAAAACAAGTAGAGGTTAATGACCAACTATAGATTATGGAAAACCCTGATCCACTAGGAGAAGATAGTGAAACCCAATCCACTATCGGAAAATGGGGATACCTAATCCATTACATGGAAGGTACTACGACTGTGGATGTGGATGCTTCCATCCCAATTGGTGTAGTCCTTCGGGGGGTCCTTATTAAATTTCAGAAATGGGCCTTGACTTATAGAGAATGATATTACATGTTTATGTTTCTTCCATAAAATTCCATGTGTTATTCATTTATTTATATTTGATGGATTATTGTCTCAATTAAATCATGATTCATGTATTATAAACTATGATTATATATACCATGAATAATTTATATGGTATTTTATTTACATTGTATGATTTTATAATTTTAATATCTTGTTTTCATATACTTATGTTCATTGTTATGCATATGTAATACCCATGCTTACCCTTACTGAGCATCTGAACTCTATCTTTTTCTATTTTTCCCTAGGTAATAAATAAAGGTTTTAGGTATGTTTAGTAAGGGGTAATAAATTTTTGGAAAACATTTACGATCTTTCTCAACACTAGAAGTCTATATTCCATGTTTCCCAAGGCAATAAACTAATATGACCTTTAGGTGTGTGATTGTCTAATATATGAATAGTTCCAAAAAGAGATGTAATGTTGATGTATAAAATGTCCGGGTCATTATAAAAAGTCCGATAAGTATTGACCCTAGATTGAATATATCATTTTTTGTTTAAAAAGATATTATGTAACCATATAACATATATTTATGAATTCCATCGGATAACATTTAGGTTATTATCGTTATAAGAAAATTTCATGACCTTTTGGTGTGAGGAGTAGCCTTAAGACATTATCATTTTGATTTCATATAGAAAAACAATCATCATATGATAAGATGTTAATTATTATTCAAGACTATTAATATTTCAAAAACATAATGCTTTATATAGCTGGTTCTGGAGGACCTACACCAAAATGTATATCACTATTTATGATTTAAAAACACATATACTCTGACTACATAGCATTAGTAACTTATGATATACCCCGATCAAACAAATGGATTGGAAAAATTCCTTAATGTTTACTTTTTTAATATATCCCCTATCATTGAATATAATATATCCTATATGACCACCTAAACAAAGTCTTTTTGGGTATATTTTTAATGATCTCCACTTCAGTAATCCAGAGTCTATGTCAACAATATTACACAAGCTTAGATATAGGGAGTATAATCTCAATGGGTCAATCAATTTACTTTTCTTGGATAACTAGATACATAAAAAAATTTCCATATTATATTAGATATTTAAAATTCATCATTTAAAAAACCTAGTGTTTTTATGTTATTTATAATATCATTGTTCATATCCTGGAGAAAAGAAAACAATTTAAAGGGTGATATTTGATAGTTATCAAGGGTTATGTACAATTAAAGTTTACATGAGTAAATACGTAATAATCAATATGAAATGGTAACTAACTAAAAAAATAACATTTAATCAATAACATTTGAAAAAAATGAATCCATTTATAATATCATTATAGCAATCTCATGAATGATAATAATTACTAAATTATCAATTAATTAATTTCTTAATATTGGATGTCATGATCATATACAACATATTTTCTATACCACTGAGGCCTTGTGCTATAAGAGTTTAAAACTATGGTTACACACACACAAAAACAACATTTAATGCTACTTTACTGATTTGTCTCATTAGACCTATCGATTTATCAAAGGGATATATAATTCTGGGCCTGAACCGTCACTTCATGTCCAATACATTTCTCAAATATCGAATAATATATTTAAATAATGAAAAATATGTATTATCAAAAAATATCTATATTGATTGAATAATATTTATTTATAAATATTTACCAAATAGATCAAATAATTTCAAATTATAATACCTTATAAAGATTTGGTATATGTTTTTGGGAATAATAATATCCACGATACAAAGAATATATATATATATATATTTAAGAGAAATGTAATACTAGTGATAACTAGTAAGTGATTTATAATGGATGTTATCATTAAAAAAATCATAAGTGATGAATAATTAAAATAAATCAGGTTTTAATTGATTAAAATATATTACATTTAAATATCATTAAAACATTCATTAGAAAAATAAAAAATTCATTTTAAAAAAAATCACATATTAATAAACTGCAACATTATATCAAAAAAGATTTCCATTGAAATTAATCATGTAAATGATTAAAAGATTATTTAATTAAATTATTCTTCATAATGATGAGAAAATATTCTCATGTCATATGTGTTAAAAATACATTACATCCACACTTTTTTTCAAAATGTCAAAAAGTACATCATTCTGAAAATTAAAAGAATATTTATTTCAAAACATTTTTTAAAAATATAAACCTAGTTAATAATACCATTTTATAATATATTTTATAATTTCATAACCATTTTGAAAACATTCTATATAGAATATCGATATCTAAAATAATATATGATCAAAATAGTAATAGGATCTGTTTTTCTTTTAACCACATCTTTGCTTGAATCATGTTCCAGAGAGGGGAAATTTTAATAGAAGATTTAGAAATCATTAAAATATTAAACAAGAAATGAACATTAATCATAACTAATAAATATATAATAATTTTAATTTCCTAAAATTGATATTATATGCACCACATAAAAATAAGTGGGTGTATAATAGAAAATATGTCTAAATAGATTGGAAATAGTGACGAAATCCCATACATTATGTCTGACTTGTAATATATTTTCTCTAACATCCTTTATAATAAATTTCAATTTATTATAATTAAAAATTAGAATAAAATTAATATTAATAGTCTCATATATGGTCCATATATAATATTTTATCACTCATTTTTTAATTATATTTTAATATTATTTCTCTTTCAGTCATTAACAGATTTTTTATTTTTGTTTAGTACTTCTAGATATAATAAATTTATTGTGGTTGATTAATATAATTTTTTATTAATGGTATAATTATAATATATATTAAATATATAAATATTTTTTTGAACCCTAAAATATTGAGATAGGAACGTTAATTACACTTTTCATGGAGATCATATGTCGTACGTAAGAATGAACTTTGTTTTCACTATTCTACCAATGGATTGAAAGAAATGTGATTAATAATTTATCATCCCATAATCTTTAACATATCATATATATTTATTAAATAAATCATTATTTCCATCCACATTATATGTTAATATAAAATTGATCACATCACTTCACGGAGGTCATAGTCCACTAATAGGTAAGACCGATGTTACAATTATCTAATGGAATTGAATGTGAGGAGGTATATATGATATTATTGTAATAGAATAATATTTTTATCATATATTTCATAAATACTAATAATATATATATATATTTATTTATTTATTAATAACCACAAATGTACAGAGGTGAGGAAAAAATAATTACACCACTTTGTAAAGATGAACAGTCTTACATTTTCACAAGTGATGTATTCACCTTTTATAGGATTGAAATGAGATGTAATATGTTGTCTTATAATAATATTATTAACATATCACTATATTTTGGATAATGAAGTTATTATTTTAGGATTTTTACAAAACATTATGATGAATTATAAGAAGAAATAAAATTAAAGGACTCGGTAAAGGCGATTACCTATACTTCTGTAAAATTCCTGAGGATTACAACTAAAGGGATATAGGGTAGTTATTTTGGGGTTACCAGTATGAGAAAAACATGGATAATGATTTATTGAATTGGAGTGGTATATGTTTAATTGAACTATATTTCTCAGCGTGGCGTAATGAAGTGAAGTAAGGGATTCGATTTTATAATTGAGGTGAGGGAAACATTTGGAATTTCCTAAAAAACAATTAAATATAATATGACAACTCTATATTCAAATACTTGTGAATATTCATTAATTCTAATAAAAACATTTTTATAATTTAAATAAATACATAAAATGAAAATTATATAAGTTTTTATATCATTTTTATCATTGGTTTTTTTAGTAACACCTAGGTTGATTATTTTTTACCTTAACCACAATAGCCATTATTTTAATCAAAAAAGGGTTAATAGTGTTATTATAAATGTCAACTTCACTAATAAATGGAATATGGTTTATGTGTTAAATAATTTTCCAATCACATGAATAATTAGAATATTTTTATGTATTTTAAATAATTTAATTATATAATATTTTGATAAAATATCATTCATGTAAATTTTGAAATTATTCATTTATGTTGACATTAAATACATAAATAAAAACTAGGAATTAGAATATAGACCATAAAAACTAAAATAAACTTTTATATAGATGTATAAAATTCATACGACACATTATCATATTCAAATTATATAAATTTTTATATATTTTCAATTAATTTAGCATAATTTTATGTAAAATAAATAATATTGTGTTAGTGTTTCACATGAATTTCAGGTAAATATATAATATATAAAAATTAAATATAAACTTCCGAAATGAAACTAAATTCATAAAAATCAATATATAATTTTACAGTCACTAATATATTGATTGTGACCATATGTGGCCACATAATAGATATTTATGATTAAGAGAGTGACATTTTTAAGATCCTTTTATTTAAACATTACAAGGGTTGTTTCTATTGATAAGTGTCCATTAAATAAGTAAATTTTGAGTATATGTTTATAATTGTATAATTGTATAATTTATATAATAATTAATATGATTAATTATTTCCTTTAGATGTAGTTTTATCTTCTATTGGACGAATATACTCTTTACTGAGATGATAAATTTTACCAAAGTTTCTATTCATATTGACCAAAAATAAAAGGTGGATAGTTACTAAATTTTTAATAGATTATTCTAAATATGGATTCAATTTTTTGAAATTCAATAACAATAATTAGTTGAAATCAGTTTGAAAATAATTTTTTAAGAAGTGAGAAAATAATTTTTTTCGAAATTGACATTTTTACCATAAACTCGATTTACTCTGATCTCATGCATAGTTAAATTATTATATAAATGTTAAAGTATTTGATCAAATTTAGAATATATAAATTTAATTAACATAATTCACCTAATGTGATAAATTTATTTTATTAAAATATAAATATGTTTCACACATAAAAATAGTTTTTTTAAATGACTTTTTTTGTGTAAATATGTATTTATAAAAAAAATAAACATATATTGTATTCTAATGAATGTAATGGGATAATTAATAATATAATATAATTTTATGCACTTTTAAAACATTTTAAAATAAAATGAATCTTTTCATATATATTGAAATAAATAATTATGTTTTTTATCAAAAAATTTATTTTTCACTACTTCCTATAAAATGGATATTTTATGAAAAACCCAAAGAAATTAAACTTAATAATTTTTATTTTTATTTCAAAAATAATATTGTTTTTTAAAAATAAAATTCATATTATATCATGAAAATAATTATAATACATTTTGAAAAAAATTATTGAAAATCATTTTTGAAGAAAACATATTTTTGATGAAAAAAATAATCTTACAAAGAATTAAGTACTCATTTACAAAGAGTTAATCAATTCATTTATATAAAGGATGTCCACCAATAATATATTTAATAATTTGGTTAATACTATTTCTACTCATCAATTCAATGGCTAGGTGGTAATTTTTACATTATATAAAAATATTATAATAGTATATTGGGGATCATTTAGACTCAGTGTCGTATGTTGTTTCCCTATAAAACATAGTGTTCTTATTTTAAATTATTATAGTGTAACATTCTCCTCAATTTGTGTCCTTTAAATTCATACCAGAACTTTTTAATCAATAGGGTTAAATTTTGGAACCCACATCTTTATAAGTGATAATAGAACCTCATTTTGAAAATAGAGAATGAATAGTATGATGGTCTTCACCAAAGAAGGTTTCCAAAAAATAGAACATAGATGCGAAGTAAAATTATAGACATAGAAGAGAAAACTAACACTCATAGATTAATATAGATTAATATAGAACATTTTCATGTGAAATTATACTATAATTGTTTTTAAAAATATTTGATGGTTTTAATGGAAATTGATTTCTAGGTATGAAAAATAAATAGATAAAATTTTTATTTAAAGTTATTATTTATAATTTTTAGTGATTATTTTACTAACTTGATTAAAGAACCTATGAATAAAAAACATACTTTATTCTTTTGATTTCATAAGAATATTCTCATCCATTGGTTGTTCATTGATCTTGTTTATATTATATCTTACACAATGAAATAGATATTTGAGATTGTGGTTTTCATTATTCAAGAACATTTAAATTATAATAATATCCATAGGTCATTAAATCAACCTATAAATATTTACCTAAAACATAATGGTTAGAAAATTTTATCCAATATGAAAAATCACACAATAAACTCAAATATTTTCTTATACCCTCACCACGCACATCAAAAAACATAATTGCTTTCTTCCCAGATAATTTTAAATGTTAAACCTAAAGGATAAGTATATATAAGCCCAATGAAATCACTCATAAAATGTCACTAGTCACATAACCCCCACCCCCAATTAAAAAATATTCAATCCAATATTATTCATCTCCCAATAAACTTTTTATTTATCTATAAAATCATTTAACCAAAAACAATTTCATACTATCAATGATGTCATGTAGGATAGTGGTAGATTTTTCACCCTCATCTCCATTCTGTTGTTAGTTGATTCACCGTAGCCTTTCTATATTCAATATGTCATCACCCAACATATGGGATATCCCTTTTATAAAACTACAACAATCTTAATAATATGATGAATATCCTTATGGTATCATTACACCTAAAATAACTTTTTTCTAAACATTTATTGTTTCTTATACGATATATTCCAAAAATGTATTGAATATTTTTTCCCATTAATCCATTAAATACTCAATATGAAAATCATTTTAACTATAATTATTTTCAATAACATTAAACATAGGCCCACAATATATGAAATCATTATTCCCCAAATAATCACTTCATAAAATCATAAAACAATCCCAATGTACCGTCCCCGACCCAAGAGCCACTAAACCGGTGCTCATAGCCGGGTGGTTACATGACCTTAAGCGCGCCTCCCCGTATGCCAAATGCTGCTGACTAGCAGTGGGGGTCTATGTGGTCATGTTGGGAGACTATACCCCCTTTTTATCAGAGTAAGTCAAAATAGAAATAAACCAATAGTGGAAACAATAATAAAAAAACAAGTAAAATTAATAACAACCATTTCCATCAATAAAATATTTCATGTCATACTACAAGTGAAAAAGTGAACATAAGCCCAAAATGAGGACAATGACCAAAATCCCCAAAATGGTCCCATCTCTGAGTCCAGATCCTCTACCAAGTACAAACCATGTCCACTCACAATCTAGCAAGGACCCTTGCACTTCTCTGGACCTACAAACATGAAGTCTGCTCGGGTACCCAACGGCCGCCCAAGCAGGGTGTGAGTACAACACAGTAGGCTACCACCAACGGTGTCTACAAAATACCCAATATAAATAGATAGTTCATGAAAAGGAATATAAATGATAATTTCCATGTAATTATTTAAGGTACCATTAACCTGTTTAGAGCCAAGCCATTGACACTTCCATTACCATTCATTTACTACCAATTATCATCTACTACCATTTAATCACATTTCCATGGGTTAATCACATACATTATGTTACATGGGTCTAAGGACAAAAATAACATGCAAGTGGGTAACCACATAATTATCCTATCTCACTAGGACTAACCCCTCAAGGCAACCACAAACTCACCTCGAAGCCTCAGTCAGGGTGGATGCAATCGTTAGGATAATTGACCCTCAGTCCCCTTTCCTAACTCATGCATTTAGGGTAGAGTTTAGAACCTCAGTCTTCACTCAACATGTGGGTATAGATCCTTAGGTCATACCCCACTCTACGAAGCCATGTGCACATGCTTATATATATAAGTAACCATCAACCATCCAATCCATTGCCCTTTTGCAACACTATTCACTACATCCCACATGGGAATCCACATCTTGCTTTAACCCATTAACACATTACCATTTCAAATTATTTAACCATTCACCCAATTCCATTGTGTTATGCCTATCTCACTAAGAATTCAACATTAAACCCATAATCTATCCCATTATGGTCTTTAATCATTTTACACATTAACCCATTTAACCCGTTCATCATTCACATAAATCAACCACTTAACCCATTCCACTTTAACCCTTAGGTTATTTCCACGTCTTGGTGCATCACCTAACTTCTATTCCAAGTTCAACCAATAATGCCAACATATTTATCAAGGGCTCTAAAATTCATTACAATAAGGTCACTTGTTTAATATCAATCACTAAATCTGGGAGAAGACGGAACATCCCATGGATGGACCCAATTAGGCCAAGTCTATCCAAACACATCCCATGGGGATCGTAAGGGTTCCAATTTTCCATTTTAAACACCATTATTACCAAACATGCCATGTTTATCCAAAAAATTTCTAAAGGAAAGAAAGAACACTACTAAACATGCACAAATACCCAAATAACTATTGGATATCACTTGTAGACCACCGACCTTGAAACCGTGTTTGAACGCGCTCTCAATCGAGTCCTTAGACCTCGACCTGACCAACATTTGGAGATTCATCCTAAAACTCACCCAAAAGATAGGGTTTTAGAGTTTTGGAACAAAAGGGGGAGAAGATGCAAACCATAATCCAAAAAGAGAACCAAGGACGAGATTAGCCTTACCCGGAGCTTCGATCCGCAACCAACGGCACCAAAAAAACACCTTAGAAATTAGGGAGATCGACCTCTTGGGTATCATGAGAGATTTGGTTCGTATCAAGGGATAAGAAGGCGGAATGGACAAGAAAGACAGAGTGGTATCTTAAATCCAGGAGTGGGAAACTTGTAATTCTTCCCAACTTTAAGTGGCCTCAAAGTTTGTCCACATGATTTGGAAAACCATGGAAAAAATGTGTTCATGCCACTACCCGGAGGAGGTGGGGTCACACTATTTATCAACACAGGTTGGAAAACCGTGCGCAAACCGTGTGCATGCTTCTATCCAGAGGAGGAAGGGTCGAACTGTTTAGCCTGGGCAGGCCGCACGGTTTGCCTGGCCGTCCCCAGGCCATGCGCTCTGGCCTGTCTTGCCCAGATTTCCTTTCTTCTCTGCCCTGAGCCCTTGAAACACCCCCAAGGCCTCTTATACATTCAGAAAACATCCTGTGAAGCCCAAAACAAGGGATTCAACCAAATCATAATGAAAACATGCCTTTCCAAAAACCAGGATCTTACAACCTCCCCACCTTATAACTGCTCGTCCTCAAGCCAAGGTTCCAAGCCTCATTCGTGCACTGAAGAGAAGAGTTCAGGCCATTGAGCCCATATATCTGATTCCCTCTCCCAAGTTTCTTCCTGAACTTTCCCATTCTGCCATAGTACTCACACTAATGGCACTACCTTGCCTCGCAAAACATTTTCACTACGATCCACCACATGAACCAGATGCTCTTCAAAGGACGCATCAGCCTCATGCTCCACATCATCAATATCAACCACATGAGATGGGTTAGGGTGATACCGTCGAAGCTGCGACACATGAAACATATCATGCATCCCACCATACCATTGTGGAAGAGGCAAGTGGTATGCCACTGGTCCAATCCTCTATACGATCTTAAAGGTCCCACATTCCTGGGTACAAACATACCCTGCTTCTGAATCTGTCGGTGGCCCAACCATGGAGATACCCAAAGGAACACTTTGTCACCCACCACAAATACAAGAGGTACACGCCTCCGATCTGCATACAAATTCTGCTTACTCTGAGCCGTAGCCATCCAATTCCTGATCAACTTAACTCTATCTAAATTATCATGCATGAGACATGGCCCCAACAACTCGGATTCACTGGTCTCTGGCCAACACAATGGAGATATACATAGCCTCCTATAGAGTGCCTTGAATGGTTCCATCTGAATCATAGCCTGAAAACTGTTGTTGTAGGAAAACTTAACTAAATATAGGTGTCTCACCCAAGAACCACCAATGTCCAAGACACAAGCTCTTAACATGTCTTCCAACACTTGGATCGTACGTTCCGATTGCCCGTCCGTCTGCGGGTGGAATGATGTACTCAAAAACACCTGCGTAATAAGCGCCTTCTACAACCCTTGCCAGAAACACGATGTGAAATGCAGATCTTTGTCCGAAACAATGATATGCGACACTCCATGCAACCACACTATTTCTCGAACTTACATCTCACCCAACTGGTCGACTGTAAGGGTCTCTTAAATTGGTAAGAAATGAGCCACTATCGTTAACCGATCCACAACGACCCATATTGCATCATTATTCTGTGGTGTCCTCGGAAGACCCATAAAAAAATCCATTATCACATAATCCCACTTTCATTCCGGAATGGGAAATGGATGCAACAAACCACCTAGGCATTGATGCTCGACTTTCAGCTGTTGATAGGTAAGGCACCGTGCCACAAAGCCCACAACATCCTTCTTCATCCCAGGCCACCAAAACTGCCTTCGGAGATCATGGTACATCTTGGTCAAACCAGAATTCACTTCCCACTTTGATGCAAGGAACTCCCACATCAACTCTTCTTGAACACACTTTGGCACAACCACACGATGACGAACACGAACAACACCGTCCACACCGACGACCTAGCTAAATGGTAGCTCCCCACATTTAAGCTTTTCCTTTATGATCAAACACTCAGGATCAACAAGCTGACCTTCTGTAACTTGACTTAAAAGAATCTAATCCATCTCTAAGGAAGCCAGTGTGACCTGAACACTCTCTTCCTGCACCTCCAGGTGCATTTCTACAAAAAAATCCATCACCTTCCACTCGGTGCTGCACTCCTGAACCATCTGATTATGAACCTTCCTGCTCAGAGCATCAGCAACAATTTTTCCCTTTCCCGGTGTGTACACAAACTCAAAGTCAAAAGACTAGAGATATTAAACCCATCTTCACTACTAAATATTCTGAACCTGCTGTGAGAAGATGTAATTTAAAATCTTATGTTCGTTAAACACGTTAAACTGTTCTCCCAATATATAGTGCCTCCAACACTTCAAGGCGTACACTACTGCCGCCAACTCAATTTCATCAGTGGGATAATTCCACTCTGGGGGTCTCAACTGCCTTGACCTATAAGCCATCACCTGCTCATCATATATCAACACATCCCCAAGTCCGATTCCAGACGCATCACAAAACATGATGTACTTCTTTCTCGGCTCAGGTAAGATCAAGATAGGTGTGGTCGTCAGCAGCTTCTTCAACTCTTGGAAGGCATTATCACAATCCTCAGACCATTCAAACCTGATTCCCTTCTTGGTCAAGATCGAAAGTGGTGCTAACAATCGAGAGAAATCTTGAATGAAACTTTGGTAATACCTAGCCCAACCTAGAAAACTTCGAACATTAGAAACACTCGTGGGCTGCTCCCAAGACACAACTGCCTGCACTTTCTCTAGATCCATTGAAACACCAGCCTCTGAGATGATGTGACCCAAAAAATGTACCTCACCTATCCAGAATTGACAGTTGGATAGATTAGCGTATAGCTGGTGCTCTCTTAGCATACCCAAGACGATGTAAAGATGTTGGGCATGATCGTCGTGAGTTTTTGGAGTACACTAAGATATATTCTTCAAATACAACCACAATCCGATCTAGATAGGGATGAAATATCTGGTTCATCAAATCCATAAACAGTACTGGTGCATTGGTCTAGCCGAAAGGCATTATCAAAAACTCAAACAACATGTACCGACTCTGGAAGGTTGTCCGCGTTATGTCGGAAGACCTCACCTTCAACTGGTGATAAACCGACCTCAGATCAATCGTATAAAACACCGATGCAACCCTCAACTGATCAAATAGTTCATCAATTCTAGGAATAGGGTTTTAATTTTCACCGTTGTCTGATTCAACTTTCGAAAGTCAACTCACATTCTTAACAACACATCATCCTTCTTTGGAAAAAAGTATGGGAGATCCCCAAGGAGTCGTACTAGTACGAATAAACCCCTTACGCTCCAACTCCACATGTTGAACCTTCAGATCCTGGAGTTCTTCAGGTATCATTCGTTATGGAATAATAGAAATCGGCATTGCACCCAGCAACAACTCGATTGTGAACTCAACATTACTCTAAGGGGGTAACCCCGAGAAAACATCAGGAAACATGTGCTGATACCGATCCACCACAGAAGGGAAAACATACTGATCCCCTCTTGCATTGCTATAAATCATGAGACATGCCACTCGAGCTGTGATTCCTCTCATCTTACGAAAAAATGGACCCACAGGCCCTGCTTGAACATCCCATTCGCCACAGTGGACATAAGTGTCACCCTCAATCGACCTAAACAATACTCTGCAATGGTATCAATATATGTGCACCCGATACAACACCAACCAATCCCTTCCCATGATTAGGCCAAACCCTGACATCTTGAGAATGAAAAAATCCCATAGAAAATGGTACCCACAAACATTCAAGGCACACCCCATGCATTGCTTGATATCCTCAACATGCACCCCCAACAGAGTGTCAGTTGACATAACTCCACACACACTCTCCACGGGTAAACCCACCGCTACCACAAGTTGAGCATAGAAAAAAGAGTTTGTGTAACATGTGTTCAATAATGCACTAGCAAGATTAGAATCTATAAGGATAATACCTCGAACAGTCGACGATCCAACATCGCCATCACCAGGCACAAACTGAATAGCATGAAGCTGACTTTCCCCTTTACCCTGGGCTCCAGCCTGAACATCAAGCGCTACACTGCCCTGTTGGTGTGAGAAATCATTACCTGGAGTTCCTCATCCACCACCCCTGTCAGTACGGCCCGTAGAGATCCAACTACCTGCCTAATATGGGGAAACTGATTCCCATCCTGCCGCACGAACATCACTCAATGGGTGGTTAAGGACACTTACCAAGCATATGCCCTGGCCTTCTGCACTGATAAAAAAACACTTGGTTCCCACTCTGAGAGGCTGACCACCTCTTCCAGCCACTTTTCATACTTCCTCCATGTTGTGAGCTCTCTTGGAATCGCTTTAGCCCTTCAGTAGCTGCACCGCTCGTCTGCCCCATTGACAACACAATCCACTACATGAAGCTCCCTTTAGGTTTCCTTCCGTGATCAGTGCCTAATCTAATACCTATGTGAACCTCTTCAAGCAAAAGAAGTATACTTGATACATGATCTCATGTATCAGCCCATCTTGGAAACCCCTTTCTACTGATGCCTCATCACCTGCTAACACTTGGAAAAATCATCTCAAATCAGTGAAGAGACTAGTATAGTCCATCATCGATAGTGATCCCTGAGTCAGGCTCATAAACACTACAGCTCGCTCCTATCTCAGAGTCTCTAGGTAGAAATGATCTAGAACATTTTCTTGAAAAACCTACCACAACATTCCCTTAGCCTGCTCGATTTGAGCCTAAATGTCCTACCAACGCCTAGCCTGGCCTCGCAACATATAAGTGGACAACTTCACTCGCTTTTCAACAGGGGTCTTAAGATAGTCCAGTATAATCTAGACTGACTCTTACCAGAGCTCCACTACTTCTGGCCCACCCACTTCGGTGAAGGTTGGAGGGTGCTGGAGCTGGAACTCCCTGGTTAGCTCAAACATACCCGGTGCGACCCACCCTGGGTCTCAATCCATCACCTGCATAAGGTGAGTCATGTTCTCTCGGAACTGGTCTTCTATACCTTCATTGATCACCACATTTTTTTGCTCCTTGTCTGGAAGAGTGTTCTCCACAACACCCTCTGGTTTCCCAACTGGTAACCGACGTCGTGGTGGCATTTCTCTACAATGACAAGCACGAGATTTAGCACATATACCACATAACTTTCATGACTCCATCAAAAGATCTTTACTAGCTACAACAACCCATTCATATACTAACCCAACAACATTTTCCAACTTTTTTGAAATCCTATTACTCCATTAAACATCATTTACCCACTTGTTTTATTTCATTATTCTCATTATCTCTTGGTTTCATGAAATACATGATGCAGCCTACTTTCCTGCCTCACACACGCACCTCGTGGGTGTTCATAACACAATTCAAGTTACCTATCTCCCTAGGTGCCTACAATGATGCATGAATGAAAATACCTGTGCCGTTAAGTCCATGAGACAAACGTCATAAAATAATCACATCAAACTACATGTGCATCACACAATGGTGAAATATAATCAAATGTAACATCACGCAACCAAGAACATCATTTCTCACCCAGGGTGACTTGGGTTTCCCCCATACCTAGGTTAGCTGCTCCCAAGAATGAGATCAATACTAAGTCCCGATACTTCATAACCCTTGGATACCAATACTAAATAACAAGACCTCAGAGAACGAGAAGAAAGACGTCCCCTAATACCACTTTGTAATGTCCCCAAACCGGGAGGCACTAAACCGGTGGTCCAAGCCGGGTGGTTACATGACCTTAAGTGCGCCTCCTCATACGCCAAAGTCTGCTGACTATCAGCGCAGGTCTATGTGGTCATGTGGGGTGACTATACCCCCTTTTTATCAGAGTAAGTCACAACAGAAGTAAACCAATAGCGGAAACAATAATCAACAATCATGGAACATGTATAACAACCAATTCCCTCAATAAAATATGTCATGCCATTGTACAAGTGAAAAAAGTGAACAAAATCCCCAAACAAGGACAACAACTAAAATCCCCAAAATGGAACAGACTCTAATTCTGGACCATTCACCAAGTGTTACCCATGTCCACTCACTATCTAGAAATGACCCTTTCCCTTCTCTTAACCTACAAACATGAATTCTGCTCGGGTACCCAACGGCAGCCCAAGAAGGGTGTGAGTACAACCCAGTAGGCCACCACCAATGGTGTCTACAAAATATCCAGTCTAAATAGATAGTGCATACAAGTGAATATGAATGATAATTTATATGTAATTATTTAAGGTACCATTAACCAGTTTAGAGACAAGCCATTGCCACTTCCATTACCATTCATTTACAACCAATTATCATCACCTACCTTTTCATCACATTTCCATGGGTTAATCACATACATTATATAAAATGGGTCTAAGGAAAAAATGACATGTAAGAGGGTAAACACATCATTATACTATCTCACTAGGACTAACCCCTCATAGAAACCATAACCTCCCCTC
This sequence comes from Viscum album, assembly GCA_963277665.1. Lineage (NCBI taxonomy): Eukaryota > Viridiplantae > Streptophyta > Magnoliopsida > Santalales > Viscaceae > Viscum > Viscum album. Next base: position 27,173,868 of record OY728137.1, on the reverse strand, counting down.
GAAGCCTCTGCCTGGGTGGATGCAATCGTTAGGAGAATAGACACTCAGTCCCCTTTCCTAAGCCATGCATTTACGGTGGATTTTATAACCTCAGTCCTCTTTCCTAAGCCATGAATTTAGGGTGGATTTTATAACCACAGTCTTCACTCGACCCATGGGCATAGATCCTCATGTCATACCCCACTCTATGAATCCATGTGCACATGCTTATATATATAAGTAACCATCAACCATCCAAACTGTTACCCTTCAGCAACACTATTCACAACAACCAACATGGGAATCCACATCATGCCTTAACCCATTAACCCATTAATATTTCACATCATTTAACCATTCACCCAATTCCCATGTGTTATGCCTATCTCACTAAGAATTCAACATTAAACCCATAATCTATCCCATTATGGCCTTTAATAAGTTTACACATTAACCCATTTAACCAGTTCATCATTCCCATAAATCAACCATTTAACCCATTCCACTTTAACACTTAGGTTATTTTCAAGTATAGGTGCATCACATAACATCTATTCCAAGTTCAACCAATCATGAAAACATATTTTTCAAGGCCTGTACAATTCATTACGAAAAGGTCACTTGTTTAATATCAATCCCTAAATCTGGGAAATGCCGGCACATCCCATGGATGGACCAATTTGGTCATGTCTATCCCAACACCTCCCATAGGGATCGTGAGGGATCCCATTGGCCATTTTAAACACCATTATTATGGAACATGCCAATGTTATCCAAAACATAACCATAGGAAAGAACAAAACTAAACATTCACAAATACCATAATAACTATGGGATATCACATTTAGACCACCTACCTCGAAACCGCTGTTGAACCCACTCTCAATCGAGTCCTTAGACCTCGATCTGACCAACCTTTGGAGCTTCAACATAAAACTCAACCAAAAGATAGGGTTTTATAGTTTCATAACAAAAGGGGGAAAAGATGCAAACCCTAAACCAAAAGGATAACCTAGCAGGAGATTAACCTTACCCAGAGCATCGATCTGCAACCAACGGCACAAAAAACGCCTTTGAAACGAGGGAGATCGACCTCTTGGAGCGCTTGGGAAATTTGGTTTGTACCAATGGAGAAGAATGAGGAATGAAGAGGAAATCCTGCGTGGGATCGTAAAATCCGGGAGTGGAAAACTTTTAATTCTTCCCAACTCTAAGTGGACACATGGTTTGTCTGCACAGTTCTACAAATCGTGCGCAAACTGTGCGCATGCCACTGTTCGGACGAGGAGGTTTCACATGATTTACCCACACGGTTTGGAAAACCATGCGCAAAGCGTGTGCATGCTTCTTTCTAGAGGAGGATGGGTCACACGGTTTAGCCTGGGTAGGCAGCACGGTTTGCATGGCTATGCGCAGGCTGTGCGCCCTGGCCTGTCTTGCCCAGATTTCCTTTCTTTCATGCCCCAAGCCCCCAGAACACCCCCAAGGCCTCTCATAAATTCGTAAGACATCCCTTGAAGCCCGAAACAAGGGTTTCAACCAAAACATAATGAAAACATGCCATTCCAAAAAACAATATCTTACACCCAAGGGTTGTATCCCCATAAATATTTCCTAAAATAACTTTAATGATGTTAAAATGTTATTTCATAAAGCATCATGAAGCATATATATGACTAAATACTTGTTATCGAACTTATAATTTACATCCCAATACACTTATGTCATATCCCAATATCAAACACATATTAACGGTTATTATTACTTCAATCAACATTTTTTAAAAATATCATCTAGTCAATCTAGGTTGTCCCTTCCATATGTTATAAAGTCCAAAAAGATAAACTACTGTGACAAAATATTTATATTTTTCATGATTCATATTTATATAGAATTATAATACATCTATAATTTAACACCCTAAAATTATAAAGTACAAATTTATATTCAATAGTGCTTATGACACACAACATAATGTGTAAAAAGGGAATATATTGACAAGATACATTACATTATTATGTAAATATGACATATTATACAGTTTTTCAATCATAAAACACCATGATATCTTGCATTACATGCAAGATAATCCTTTATTAATACATTATATTATATGCAAGATCGAGATTCACCAAATAACAATATATTAATAAAATATTATTCTTTAATATAATATGATATAACATATCCATTATGTTGAAGGTTATGAATATTTTTAACTACATTATTAAAATTTATGGATTGAATAAATATAATATGAATTCATTGGGTTAAAATTAATAGTAAATGAAAATAAGATTCAATTGGATATAAAAAATAAATATTACTATATTTATATTCTTAATTGAGATTTTCCTTAATCAAAAGCATTATATTCAATTAGTTAATGATTTTAATTAAATATATATTATATATATTTAATTAAATATTTTATAAATTCATCAACTAGGTTTGGTAAGAGTTATATAAGGAAAAACTATATTTTACACCTAAAAAATAGTTCTATAAAGGAAATTTATACATTTTTTATTGGGGGACCAGGTTTAAATATTAATTTTGAAATTTTAGTTGCTTTAATATGTAAAAAACATCATATTTAATATCAAAATAGATTAATTAGTTTTTTTAAATTTTCCAAAATTTATTGAAACATATCATTTTTTAATGAATATTTGAAAATACCGAATTTTAGTTCAAAACATCTTTTTCATATAATTTATTTATAAGGTTAAAAAATATCATAAATTGTTTTTAATGTTTAATAAAATAATATTTCTATCAGTTAATGTATGTTATTTCATTGGAAACAATTTCACTATGAAATTTATTATAAAAACATATCAAAAATTCATAACATTTTTCATTAAAAACCCGGATTATCATCCCACCTATGAGATTAAATTTAAATCAATTTATGCCACTTATGTGATTGGAAGTTGAAAAAAAAGGATTCTAAATTTGAATCATCATAATTTTTAATGTATAATAAAACGTATTTTTATTATGACGAAAAATATTTGTGAAATTTATTAAAAAATTTACAATTATTAAGACATAATTAAGCATAATAAAGCACTAACCCATTATCTTAAGAGACCAAAAGACCTATAAACTTGTACAAGACCCATTATCTGGAAATAAATATTCCATGAATGTAACACCGTTGATTTTTTTTATTACAATTTTTAAATTGAAAAGTTTGTACACCTATGTTTATTTATAAAATAATAAGTGAGACATTTGCCTCCACTATAAAGACCACCACCTCTTCCCCTTCCTTTCACCTCTCAATACACTTTGGGAAAGAAAATAACTACCTAGAATATTTTCCCTAAAGCCCTCCCCCTTACATATAATCATATATTTGTGATTAATTACTTCAAATGTATCCATTTGGTCAAAATTAAAAGGGGTTACCCAATTTTAATGTAACCCATTCCAACGAACTCCATTCATTCACTTACATTTCCACCACCTCAAAAATTATATGTCCATGACCATATAATAACCCCAGTATCCAAAAATTTGTATATTTTTTATAATAAGTGTTTTACTTACACTTATATAGACTTATATCTAAAGAGTATTGAATATATTATAATTTTGTATGGTTAACTACATATTCACTAAACAATGACTGTTCATTTTTCTTTTACCACCACTCAAAGTGGAAATCATGATAGAATATTTATTTATATATGTTATATATGATATTTATTATTTAATTACAAATATTTCATTCTTTTCTAACATACACCCTTATACTTTAAATTTTTTGTAAATATGATAATTACATTTCTGGGAATATAATAGAGATAATTTTCTTTATTACCCTTTCACACAATTAAAAAGATATAAGGTCATTCTTGGAGATGTGGACTACCACCTCCTCATAACAATTTGATGAATTTTAAAACAAAATAATTATATATATAAGTATGTATGATTAAGTTATATGGTATTTATGATATAATGATAATTATGGGAAGATACGGTGTTATATAATCATAATACATAACAATCATTGAGAAATAATAATTTTACTCATGTGTACATATGGTCTACCATATCCATGATTGCAACATTGATTCATTTTACATAACTATATGTAATAATTATTTTTAAAAGTATAATTGATTTTTAAATAGGATAATTATTATATAATTATAAATATTTATATGTTTTATAATGACCCCTTTGTCTATAGTACACATATCAATTTTTTTGACAGAAGAACTTAATATGGTCTAAACACCCTATGTATACAAAAATTTTTAGTGGTTGTATACCACATTGTAATATGTAAAATCAATGAATTGATAAAAAGAAAAATGGATATCAGAAAATTAATTAATTAGAATAATTTTTTTATTCTATAATATGACGACACACATGAAATTTTAAACAGATGGTAAGGAATTTTCATCTCACTTTTTACTTCTATAAAATAAATGTCATGATAACCACTTATTACTTTTGGGATTAGTATATACTACACATTTATATATATTATATCTTGAATTTTTTTACCATCGTGGTGTTTAAAACTTTAATTTAATATTATTATTTAATGAGTTTTAGGATTTAAAATGTTCAATGTGGCATGGGAATCTTGGGAATCTTTAAATATTATTTTACTCAACATTAAAATTAATTATCTTTCTATAGAATTTCAATTCGAGGAAATTATATGAAATTTTTTTATAAAGCATTTAATTTACTCTACTCATATTATTCGAGAACATTATCATATATTTTTACCTTTTCAACTCATTAGTACAAATTTTTTTAATGAAATAGTTTTTAAAAAACAAAAATTTATTTTAAAATTTAGTTGTTGAACTTGTTTTATTATAAAAACAATGTTTTATTAAAAAAGAAAAAAATCTCTTTAAAATTATTTAGTAATGTAATTTTTTAAAATTATTCTATTACCAATGTTTTCATAGGAATCATGATGTATCATTCCCAACAAAGAATTTTTATAACATTTTTACAATGAAAAAGAAATGTTCTTTTACCATGTATGAAGAGTGTATATTTACTCCCCATCATTTCATTGAATATCCATTTGAATTTATAAATGTTTAATCGTTATCAAAATGTTTTTGAAAAGTTATTTTCAAAGAAAATGATTTTTAAATGGTTTATCAAGATAAAAGAAAATTTTCTCAAAGAATTTTTTAAAGATATTTTTAAAATATTTTTATTCATCACCAATAATAACTTTATATTATTACTATAAATGTGATTTTTTGTATTGATACAATCCTAATTCTACTTCTAGATGGTTTATTGTTGAATTGACCAAGGATTATATTCACATTCACTTTTTGTATTCCTTTTTATCCAGCTTGAAATATTCTATTTATATGATCATCAAACATTGAATTTCCCCTAATTATCCCTTTAATTTTTCTAGATATTAAAATTGCCTAAACATTATACAATTTTATATATGGTGACTAATTTCATTGTTTTTTTATTATTTGAGGAAATATAATTTACTATGTATTCATTATTCAATATGGAGATTTGATAAGGAATATTATATATTTATATTATTCTATATAAGGAACGATTTGGACATGTAATAGTGGGAGGAGATCAGACTTCATATAGATCCTCCATGCATCAATAGGTTCTCATGAGATAAATATATTCCAAAAGTTTAATGGGTTTCCATCCGTAGTTTAAACCTTTTTGTGAATGGACTTGATGATATAGGTTTACATGATACATAGACATGACATCCATTAATAAAAAAATTTCCTAATATCAGTATCAGTTATTATCCATCCATGATATTTTTCCTCGACATATCTATTGATATGTTTCATTTTTAGTTATTTAGATGGAATATGTTTTAGTTTCTTACATCTCCTTATTTATTTTTCCTTATTTGTATATTTAAATGGAATTTATCTCCCATTATAACCCAATAATATTATTTATGAACTCCCATTATGTTTATTGATTATGTTGCATGTGTGTTCAGCTATTTACCTTCCTATATTAAGTATTCTTATTTATTCATAATTTTGGTTACACTACATTTTTTATGTTTTTTTCCTAGTCTGGTTTATTGGGAATACCTGTATTTTTCTTTGGTTCTGGGTGTAATGGGTGTTGGGCTTTGATATGTTTTGTTTTTCTAATATTCCCCTATTGTTTGGCCCCTGGATAATGAAGGGAAAATGTTTCATAGTGGAGAGTTTGTGACACCAACATTATCACTATATTTTGTTTAAATCATTCAAGGATCATTGGGTGGCTCTCCCTAGTATTTGGGGTGTTAATTGAGAATTTTTTACAATTTATTTGGTTTCACTGTTTTAGAAATGTATTCCCAAACCATGAGACAAAACAATGAAATGTTTTAAAAAATTTCAAGTAGCATTCGTACGGTTTGTGAACGGATTACAAAACAGGGAAAAAAACTGTGAAACCCATTAAGGGAGAAATTACATTTTACCAAAATGTAAGATTAAATTTATTGCACCTACCATATGAATCCCTACCAATTGGGTATTGAAAAGATCCCCCCACTTTATTATCCATAATTTGGGGCCACTTTTGGCGATTTCTCACAAAAGGATAGTGATTATTCCTAAAATCATTCCCTTTCCTATCCTCATCTCTTTCCTACTCCTCCTCCTTTAATTATTTCATGGTTACATTTTCACCCCAAGTCATTCCCTACATTGGGTTATATTTTACGTGATTGTTTTTGGGGGTTTTCTTTGCTAATGATTGATGTTCATAAGTTTTCGGTTTTGAAACCATTGAGGATGGTTTTTAGGCATATGATTTCATTCCAACCTGCATTTTTCCTAGGTTCTCCACAAAAAATTCCATTAAAATTTTTGTTACACGTATCTCTTGCATTATTGTCATTATATGTATGATATATATTGTTTTTTAGCATGTGGATAGATTATTTGGTGTGAAAAAATGGAAGTTTATGTCTTGTTTTTTGTTAAATAGTGTTGTTTTGTTTAAATTGTGCATGCCAGATGTTTCATAAATTGTTCTTGGAGATTTCACAAATGTGTTTTGGTATTTTAAATATGGTTTAGCATCATGGATAAATTTCTTGTATGCAATTTCTGTTTATGTATTATTTAATGTCGAATAGTAATTATTTTTTTAAATCACATGCCTAGTGTTAAATACATTGCCCAGTTGGATTTTATTGTTTAATTTTTATATAAAATGACATGTATATATTTATTAAAATTTATGAAGAATCAATAATGAAATTTTAAGGTCAATAGATGGGTTTTGAATGATATTTTTCTTTCTATAAAGACAATGTATTTTTAGGTGTTGTGGAATGTATTGCTGAGAAATGGAGAGTTTCCCATTTTTATGAAATTGTTCATACCTTGGATATAGAAAATTAATATTTTGGAGGGAATTTCTCAATGATTTTTGTGGAATATGGTGTTTTTAGACGACTTTATAATGGGAGTATTTTTGATTTACTGATAAATTTTCGTTTTACGAATTGTGTTTAAAGGCCCATTTGGTATCGTTGTGTAAATGTTGAAATTGTTTATTATGAAAACCTCATTGGATATTTCAATTTCCTTTTAAGTGTATAAAACAGATGATATATCCTCACTATGGAATCCTGTTGATCCATTATAAGAGTTCCTAGTGTTTTACTCTTGTGTTAGGTTTATTTTATGGCCTGAGATCGGTCCTTGCGGTGGATAGGGGAGAGGTCCATTTTTTAGTTATTATTATATACACATGTGATTGGATGCTCAGTTAGAAATGGTTTGTTCAACCCATTATCATGAGACCTGGGAACCTTTCATATTTAGAGAAATTTATTGAATGACTACTGCCATATTTTTTCAAGTACCGACTAGTGTCCCAAAGTGGGTTGATATATTTGGGATTATTGCAATAGGATTGGGCCCCTCATTCTATCCTGTGATATAATGTCCAAGAGGTTGGGAATTTTCATTTTCATCATGTGTAACATATAAATGGGGATGGAGTATTGTGTATTATTATGTTCTAGATTGTTCTTGATCTCAAGGGTTCACTAATTTCTATTAGTTCTTGGAAGAATGTAGTGATAATTGTGATACTAGTATGTAGATTTTAATTTCCATTATTTTGTGAATAATGATGCACCTTTTTTTGAAATATTTTCATGGAAGTGATGGGTTTGTTTCTAAAATTTTAAGAAAAATTGTTTTAATGTAAAAGTGTTTTTGAATATTTTATTCCATTAAAAATGAATGCATAACGTCCCTTTCTAAAATGTATATCTCACCTTGATTTAAAAAACATGTGTTTAAGAAATGGTTAAGGGAAATGATTTGTACATTATTATTGAGTAAAATTTTATAAAAGAATACATTTAAATATCATATTTCAACCATAAAAATGGATGTTTCTTTAATTTAAAAGGACGTGAATTGCGAATTGATTATCGGGATATCCTACTAGGTTTTAATACTCACACCTATTTTTTTTCTTTTTTTAGCCCTTGTGTTGGATTTAGATTGAGTTTGATCATATTGGGAGACACCAGAATCATTGTTTTAAAAATTGACAATAGGGGAATGATGGATTTAGAATGGTCATCAGGTTATGTCCGTTATTTGTATTGTTCATATGTACTTTCAGTTTCATATATAAATGATATTCACTTTAATTTTATTTAAGTATATCAGGTTATCTATTTCATTAGACTGTTTAGTTTATAATTTGTTTGATAGGTGAAATCTTTCCATTATTTACTCTGATGATTCCCAGCACTAGTTTCTAGCTAGTGGGGATAAAAACGCCCCTCAAACTTTGCCGCATACCTTCTCGGATGACTGGTTCAGGGTCATTTCATGCTGGTTCATGACAAAATGGTATCAGAGAAGGCTGTATCTTTGTATAATGTTCATTTTAGAGAGCCCATTATTATTTGGGCATGTAATGTTATGTGGAATAGTATTTTAGGGACATGAGGGGTAGTTATGGGAAGATAACAATGAACGCATTCTTGTTCTGATTCTCCAGTGTCTGTGGGAAGTATGATTTTATTAGATTCTTTGGACTTTAGGGATTTTTTAGTGATTGGGATATGAGAAGGTTAGTTTGAATAATGGTATGATAGCTTGAAGGGCCTTGAATGCCAAGTGGAGCTGGGTCGTGGTCCTAAGAAGGCACTCTATGTCGGTGGTCTATTTATCACATGGTTTCCAACCATGGTTTCAAGTCACCCATAGACAATAGTTATCACTTGTTGGTCCCTTGGACCTTTCATGAATTCTGTTTTTTAATCCTTATGTGGTAATTATAGAAATAATTGTTTAAGAAAATGGTTGGATTCTGAATGTTGGAGTTTTTGATAAAAAATATTTTTGGTAAAGATGATATTTTTAAACATTATTTGATTTAACTATTTTTCAAATAGGATTTGTTGAAATAAAATATTTGGAAAGCATCTATTATTTTAAGGTGATTCTAATACATTTTTAAATTTGATTTTTTGGTATTTGGAATTGTTTTTGAATCTCATGAATTGGATTTTGAAATTGGGTTTCATCCATTTGTGTTCTTATAAAAAATTAGTCTTTTACGCTTTCAGATTATGGAAGGAATTTTTGGTGAATTTTTTAAAATAGGAAATGAGGTTTTTGGAATAATAAGTTTGATTTGGAAATTATTTTAATGGAAAATAATTGAGTTATAAATAGATGGTTCAAGTGAAATGAGGTTTATAGAATTGGTGAAAATGTTTTAAAATAAAGGGGAGATTGTTGTGACAGATATATATGGTGTTTATTTTTCAATAATGGAAAAGTAGTTTGATGTTTAGAATCTAATAGTTTTTTGGTCTATGTGGTTAGAGTGCCTTTGGAAGGTACCAGATTTTTAAAATGTTTTATTTTTATTCATCCATTGGTATTTTAATTGGTTCTCACATGCATGTTAATATATGGATATATGGATGGATGATCGTTATGGCCTGGGGGTTGGGTGCTCGGGGTGGCACGAATATTTTCATGTGATTGAGACATGATGAAACATCATTAGTGACTCTGAAAATCAACCAAGTTAGTTTGTTTCTAAAAAGTGGTATAAGCTAAAAATAATTTGTATTTTTTTAAACCAATGATTGTGTTTTTTTCTATTTATTATATGTTTCATTTACTTGGTATGATTACTTGTGATTCTGAAGTGATACTCGTTGTTTTATCATCATATGGAATCTTTTTAGTGGCTTTGTTTTGGGGAAATGATCTGTATTGTTTTAAATATTTGTTGGATGTTTTAATTTGTCTAAGGATGGTATTCCATTAGAAATATATCTAATTAGTTGACCTTAGTATTCATTTCAAATGTTAAATCCACTTATTCAAATGATTCCTCATCCCATTTGTTAGAATAGAGAGTCGTTCAGGATTGATTTAAAGTGCCCTTCTGTTATGGTGATTCTATTAGTTATGGTAGTTGTTCTCGGTGATGATGACATTCTTCACTGTGTTACCAGTTCCTTATTTTCCTCTTTTAGAGTGATAGAGAATGGTTATGTGTATTCTCAAGTACTAGTATTTTTTAAAATGTGTTGTTTGGGGATGTGAGTCTCATCGTGGTTCATAGTCCATCACTTTTCATGGGAGAGTTTTGTGGCCCCATGTGAAACTATGGGAATGATTTATGAATAGGGACTACAAGATCATGACCATGGGGATATAGATTCTTTAACCATCACAACTCTATCCATTGGTCATAGAGTGAAGTAGGCCCATCTTCTGGAATCCCTGTGGTGTGGGATGTCTGGTTAAATTTGAACCTCTACAGTTGTAGTATGGTATTTTTAGTATTCATATTGCGGTTCCTCATCATTTTAAATTACCTCTTTCCTAAAAGATAATTTTTGACTTACCCTTCACACAATTATTGTGATATCACCTTCTATAGTGTGGGTTTCTGATCAATTTCTTTATGTAGACCACCCATATAAATAGGTGGTTGTCGTCGTTTTATCCATTTGCAAGTGAACAGTGATGGGTAGTTGTTAGTTGTGTCCTTAGTATTATAATTAATGGGGACCCTTCCCACCCTTTTCCATGTGGTTGGAGTTTTTTACAAGAAGAATGTTTTGGATCAGTTCTTGTCCCCTCCATTCAAAAGTGGGTTGTTTAGATTCTGTAGATGTGTTTTTTTGAACTTGTTTCCCTGTTTCGTGTTAAGAAAATTGTTTAAGGGTTTTGGTTGGTCTGTATGAGAATGTATCGGCTATAGATCATGTTTATTTATTAGTGGGATATTTTTATTTGGTTCATAACGGTTGGGAGACTCACAGAAGGTCTCATTATGTTTTCGGTTAAGAAATCAACGGGTGCGAGTTGATTTACATTGATGGGGAGTCTGTTCTGAGCGCCCTTAAAATATTTGGATTTCATGAATGCTCCTTAGTTTGTAGAATAATTATGATATTTGGGAGAAGGCCCAAAAAATTCTTTCTCATCTTGGTTGTGGATGTAGTGGTTTGATAATTCCCATTTTTTATGGGAAGTGATTTGGGTTGTTGTTTCATTTCAAGAAGGTACCATATGTTCCATTGGATGTAAGTGAAATTTCCTTGGATAGAGAGGTTTTATAATTTCAATATGGAATCCTTACGAGTAGATAAATTTTCTATAATGTGTTGTCAATTTCTAGGAATAGAAAAAATTAATGGGGTGGACAACTTTCACCCCCGTTTTTTCATCTTTTGGTTTATATTCTGGTTCATTCATAATTCTAGTATTTTTCTCAGGTTCCTAGTGTGATGGGTATTGGATTTTTATGTGTTTTCCTATTCAAATATTTCACTATTTTTTGGCCTTAGATTCTTGTTAAGAAAATCTTTCATGGTGGAGATTTTGTGAAACCCACAATGTCACTATATTGTGTTTAAATCCATCATGGATCATTGGGTGGTCATCACTAATGTTTGTGGTGTCATTTGAGGATAATGTAATATTTTTGAGGTGGCATGGCTTGAGAACGGTTTTCCAGAACCACATAAGGTAAACCTATAATGTTGTATAATTTTTCTAACAGCATTCACAATGTTTCTTTCAAGGATTAAAAAATTTTGTAACAAAAATGGGTATCCCATTATATGCTATATAACGTTGAACCTAAAATTCTAATTTATGTGATTTAAACACCCATTTAATTCTATACCTATAGGGTATCATCCAGAGGATGAACACACATTTTTTCATTATTTTGGGACACTTTTATGTTGACTTCTCACAAAAGGTTAGTGATTCTTCCTAAAATCCTTCCCATTCTTCTTCACCTCTCTTCACTCATCCTCCTCCTCCCATTATTTCAGGGTTTTATATCATCAAATAATTCTGATTAACATAGGGTTCTATTTTTTCAGGTTTTATCATTGGTATTTTTTCCTTTTAGGGATGGTCTTAATATGTTTAGGGCATTGAAACCGCCATGGATGGTTTTTGGGTGTGTGTTTCGATTCAACCATGGATTTGATGTAGGGTCTCCAATAAATATCATTTATAATTTGAGAATCATCTTTTTCTTATTTCAAACACTTTTTATTTACTATAAATATTGTTTTTCAACCCTTGAATAATTTATTTTGTCTAAAAATGGTAGTTTATTCCATGTTACATATTTAGAAGTGTTTTTTTAAAATTGTGCACACCACATGTTTAATTAAATGTTCTTGGAATGTTTTCATAAGGGTTGTGTTATTTTAAATATGATTTAGAATCATGTCTAAATTTATGAAATATACTGAGTGTTTTATGTATTTTATAAGGACAAATAGTATTTTTTTAAACAAATGCATTCCTAGTGTTAAATAAATTGACATGATGTCCTCTATAGTTTATTTTTAAATAAATTATATTTTTTTAATTTGTTAATGTTTCGGAAGCATGAAAAATGATATTTTGAGGTCTCGTTATGGGTTTGAAAAGAGTTTTTTTCTTTATAAAAAATATTCATTAACATTTATGGGGTTTTGGAATGTGTTTCCAATAAATGGAACATTTGAAATTTTTATAAAATTTTTCATTACATGGATATGAAATATGAATATTATTGGTGGAATTTATGATTGATTAGATGTTGGAAATGCGGTGTTAACACAACTTTAATAAAGGGTTATTTTTTATGTTAGGGTTAAATATTGGTTTTGTGAATAGTGTTTAAATTCATTTTTGGCCTATTTTTGTAAATATTGAAAGAGTTTATTATGTAAATATCTATTGATATTTCTCATGCCTTGTAAGTGTATATAATAGATGGGATTTACTAACTATGGAATCCTTCAGATCCATTATGATAGTTCCTTGGGTTAGACTCTTTTGTTTGGTTTAATTTATGGCATGAAATCGGTCCATAGGGTGGCTCCAGGTAAGGTCTATTTTTCAGTTATTATTATTCACACATGTGATTTGATGACAATTTGATATAAGTTTGCTCACCCCAATATACGTTGGACATGTGAATATGGAATATTGAGAGAATATTCAAGAAATATTGGTGCATTGATAGATCACATACTGAATATTGTCTCATAGTATGTGGATATACTTGGATTTATGACTATAGGATTAGGACCCCGAGTATATCATGTGTTAGGGTGGCTGGGCATTTGGGGGTTTTTATTTTCATCATGTGTGACATGTCAATGGGAATGTAGTATTATTTATTAGTACATTATTGGCTATTCTTGATATATTTGGTTTACCTATGTCTATTAATTATTAATTTCTTGGAGTGATAGTTGAGATACATGTATGTGTAATTCCATTTCCCATACTATGTGAATCATGTGGTACCATTGAATGGCGCTTCATCTTGGATATGAGGGCTGGTTTCTAAAAGTATATTAATGTTTTTTTGAGGTAAAAATGTATTATAATATTTTATTCCATTAAAAATTAAATCATCACTTCCCATTCTAAAATTTATCTCTCACCCTAAATGAATGAACATGGTTTTTGGAAATGGTTATGGGAAATGAGTTGTACATTTTTTGGTTAAAACTATAAAGGGATATAATTTTATATATTGTAGTTCAATCATGAAATTGGATGTTTCTTATATTTTAAATGACATGCACTGGGAATAGACTAGAGAGCTTGCATAATGAGTTTTAAAACTCACTCATATAGATATGTTCTAGTTTTTATCCCTTATGCAGGATTCATCTTGATTTTGATCACATTGAGAAGTGTGTGATAGTTGAGTTAGGGAGTGACTAGAGGGGTCACGTGGAAATTTTTTGGACATCAAGATATGTTAGTTTAGTTTTATTTTTCATTTTTACTTTATGTTTATTTTTTAAATGATGTTTAGATCAATATATTATATGTTTATTAGGGTGTCCCATTCATTTTACTATTTAGTTTATTGTTTTTTATTAGGAAAAAGCATTGCGTCATTTACTTTTAATGGTCTCCGACACTTGTTTCAAACCTTTTGGGATCAAGAATGCCCTTCTAGAAATTTCGTTGACCGGCTCAGGTGACTGGTTCCAGGTAAACACGGGCTGGTTCGTGATAATTTCTTCCACTATATTATGAATTTATCATGAATTTGAGCTCAAGCTTATTATTTTTCATTCCCAAGTATCCAATATGTGCAATATCAATTATATGTAGGAACATACTAAATGAAATAAAGTCGTTAATTATTTTATTTATTTAATAAATGGAAAAAATTATTTTATAATTAGTTTATTCTTTTGAAATAAAATTACCATGTATGTATCTAGTTAACCTGGACTACTAACCTCTCAGTCCTTTGGAATTTGATTCCATACAATCATGCCACTGTAATGGTAGAGGAAACCAGCTCGATGACAACCAGGGAAAGGTCTCTATAGTTGGTATCAAAGGACATTTACTGGCTACCTTGGGAACAATATTTTGGAAAATAGAGGTTAATGAACGTAAAACTAAGGATAATTTTTTTGGATAAGTATATAGGAACATCCTATAATTTTCATAATTTATAAAACATGTGGGTTGAAAATAAAATTTCATGATTTGGAAATCCTTAAAATGATATTATTAAAAAACAGAAGTCCAGGGGAGGACATATGTGGAAATTAATGGAGGAAGTATTTATGTATTTGGGTTTTATTAAAAACCATTATTATAAGGACATTTAGTGATTAACTATATTTCCAAGAAGTCCATTATATTTATTTTTTAAATTATAATAACATTGTTTAGAAAAAGAAAAAATGTATTTCAGGTGACAACCCATCATGTTCGTAAATGGTGGGGGTCTTGAACCCATTCCCAATGGACGATAAGGGATTCTCACTAACCATTTACCAATACAATGTAATGGTTAATATGTATATGATTTTAGATATAAAATTTGACTAATAAATAATAATGATTAACCTGTAAAGTTACATTTTATTTTTAGATATTAATTCCCATAACTTAGTTGTTTTTGAAAATATAAAGTTATAAATAGTTTGAAATTTCACACTTTTATAGGCCTTTAGATCCTTTTAAATATTCCATTAGTGCTTCAGACATAAAAAATCATTATTGGTAATTAATATATTCAAGTATAGAGATGAATTATAATTTGATGAATAAACTACCAAAATTTAGCATATTTCATATGAAATTAAAATCTGTCATCTAAGAATACTTAATATGTTATTGTTCATTAATATAATTACCCAAAACTGTGAATGAATTTTCAAATAAAATTTTGTCCTAATTCTATAGTTTGTGTTGAGCTAATGTAATCTTATATCATAAAAAATATATGTCTTCAAGGACCTAAAAATCTTATTTATTATTAATTTTTCTATGTTTTATGACCACCTCCACTCCTTATAAATATTGATTCCATTATTCCAAGCACATATTTTAACTTTCAACTAACTTTCTCTTACATAGAGAAATAGTTACATGGTAGTCCATATGACCATTGTAAAAAATTCAAATTATTCTAGAGGACTTTTTACAAAATATTATCCTAATGTGCGATTTCAATTTATGAAAATATTAAACAATCTATTCCCAATATCATGTTGAAATTGTGAGGATGCAATTTAAATATGGTCGGGAGAATATGGCACCCTAAAATTCTAAAGTACAACATTGTAATAAATCGTGTTTATGAAATACAAAACCAAGTGCAAAAAGGGAATATATTGTCCTAATATGTTATAATATTAAATAAATATAATATATTTAATATATTTTAATTCACAAAACCACAATTTATCTTGTGTTACATTTAAGAGAAAACTTCTCTAATAGCATGCATTATATGCAAAACCAATTTTCAAAAAATAAAAAACATTCATTAAAATATTATTAATTAACATAATAAGATATAACATAGAAATTATGTTAGAGTTTATGAAAATCTATGGTTTAGATAAATATAATATTAACTCATTGGAAAACAATAAATGAGAAATGAAACTCAAAACGAATTGGATATAATAAGAAATTTTATTATACATGGGTATCCAAAGGAGTTTTGTCTTGATACAAATACTTAATTACAAATAGTTAATTATTTTAATTAAACATATATGTTATATATTCAATCAAATAAATTTTATATTAATCCAATAGGTTTTAAAGGAATTAGATATAATGAAACTCTATTTTACACATAAATTCCAATATTATTAGAAAGTCAATTTTACCGCCTTTTATTGGAGAACTAATTTTAAATTTTAAATTTGAAAATTTATTTATTTAATACTCCTAAATAATTTTCATATTTAAAAGAGAAACATAAAAATTAGGTTACAATGGATTTCTTATATTGTTCTGAATCATTACATTTTTTTAGTGAATAGTTAAAAACACTGAATTTTAATACAAATATACATTTTCATATTATTCAAAGACATGGATAAATAATATTTTAAATTGTTTTTAAAGTTTAATTATTTTATATTTTTTATAAATTAAATTTATTTCATTCGAAACAATTTTCCATGGAAATTGATTATAAAAACCAAGAAAACGTTCTGACGTTTTTTCTTTAAAAACCTGCATTGTTGTCCCACTTAAAAGATTAAATTTAAATTAATTCATTCCAATTATGCTATTTGAATTTAGAAAAAATTTACCATACTTCCAATCATCATAATTTCTAATGTCTAATAAGGATAAATAAAATTTCACCAAATTTTTTTCTGAAAGTAATTAAACTTAATTATAATTATTAAGTTAAAACTAAGCTTAACAAAGGACTAAAACTCTATCTTAGTGTCCCAAATGACCAATCCACTTGTAAAAAACCAATTTTATGGAAAAAAATATTCCATTATATTAATATTATTTATTTGGACGTTTTTATGACTTTTTTAGGTAAAAACGTGGCTACACCTGACTAGTTTTCCAATATACCTTGTGAATCAATTTCAACCACTTAAAATGGAAACTGCATCTCCCTCTTCATACATATAATTCCACATAGTGTCACCAATAATATGACAAAAAAATATCTTAAAAAAATACATACCATGTACAATAAATCATCTCTTTGATATTAATGTCCTTAAAGGAAGTCCTTAGGTATATACTTAAAGGAGTTACCTAATTTGAAGGAAATTCTTTACAATGAAATATTTTCATTCATTTAATCTATATGACCTCAAATATTATTCTTCCTTGTTTGTATAATAAAACTAGTATCCTCAATATATTTATAGGTTTTTTATTAAGGCTTATACCTACACTTACACAAACATACATCTAATCAGAAACAAACATACTATTTCTATTTATGTTAAACTAGTGCCTCACAAAAGGATAATTGTTAATTTTTCAATTACCACTGCTCATGGTGGACATTATAGTGAAAAACATATTTATATATGTTATATATTGTAACATCCCAGGTAAATAAAGATTAGGAAGTTTTTATATTTATTAAAATTTTTAAATTAAATATTATTTTTACTTTAAAGTGGATTCTATGATCGATGTCTTACATGCTACAAACCATATGTGTTTCTTTCAAAACTTTTGTTGCACACAACGTTGAATTATAATGAAAGATAAAATAATATCATTATTAACTTATATTGTAGTCCATTACACGCTATTTTAATGGTGGGAATGAATAGAACTAACAAAATAATTATTATACATGTTTGTAAAATGTTATAACATTTATCAAATAAATTTTAGAGGCTTAAAATACAAAATAATCTGATTTTAATCAATAATACTCTAATATTATTTAAAAGGCCCTTTTACCACCTTTTAATAGAGAACCCATTTTAAATCTAGTTTATTTTGGTATTATATTTTCAATTTGAAAAAAGAAAATTATTCTTTAGAATTGGGACATCAAAATATACTTTGGATGAAATTTGGGCATTTTTCTGATAATGTTTATTTTTTAATGAATAATAAAAAATACCTTGTTTTAATTCCAAACTCTATTTTAATTTAATTTATTTATATAGATATATTATCTTATTAATTTTTTTTATAGTGTAATTAGATTATTTTTATTACAATTCAATCCAATTTTGGTCATTGGATGTAATTTAACATTGTAATTGGACATAAACAAGTGTTAATCTTATGATAGTTGTTATTTATTAAAAACATGATTTTTTTACAATGGAAATTAATTTTAAATAAATTTATGCCACTTCAACAATTTGAATTTGAATAAATGGATTCCATATTTGGTAATAGGAGGTCCAAATTGTTTAAATAGGCAACTTTTATTTTTAGACATTATGAATATTTACTTCATTAAATATTTTATTTACAACGGTAAAAGGGAAAATATTGTAAAAAGGGTAAAAATAATATTATAATAATATTAAATTTACCCTAACATGTGTGTTAATCATATTGGATGATAAATTTCCATAAATGGGAATCCATGGGCTGATTTTGGGACCCCATTGGTACCACTTTAGAGTGATAATGATACATTATATTAAATAATTTAAAGTAAAGACAAAAATGACAAAAACATATATATTTTAGTAAATCAATTTTTACATGGGGTTATATAAGATATCTCTCTGACTATATATATTAATATGAAAGCTATATATATTTCCTACATCATGATATTGGCTTTATAATTTTGATACATCTAATAAATAAAAATATTTTTGGCACGGTAATGATACAATGATTACCTCATTAATGAATGATTTAAATAAACAAGATTATAATGATTAAAACAATATCTAAAACTTGCCCAATTTTTATTGGATGACTTTATTTTGAATATGATTCATCTTATAATTGAATTAAATGATTTTTTTCCTTTTTAAACTAAAAATAATAATATAATGAAATAATATTCTCACACTTTTAGAAAGAGTCCCTCCTCCCCCTTATAAAAAGACCTCAATTCTAACCCATTCCTCACACATGTCATGCCCCATGGATTGTCCAAGTGCTACCCAATTAAGCTCTATACATCCCCCTATACCTCCTATAATCTTTTCTATATGAATAAGGTAATTTAAGTAATCCATTTGGTTTAAACCAAATGGATATACATGATTTAAAGGTAACGTCTTCTCTTATGTTCTTTGGTTTTATTTCCCCTCCCCAAACAACTAAAATCTTATTATTTTTTCATTTATAAATAAAATAGTATCAAAAATATAATATATTGTTTTTATGTGAAGGATTAAAACTACCATGACACACACATCCATCTAATGAATAAAAACATATTGTTTCTGTGGACAGCGAATTACTGAATCATGAAGTGAAGATTGTTCAAATATCTCCAACCACATCTCATTGTGGCAATTATAATGGAACTTTATTAATATATGATATATATATATTATGTTAATTTTTTCTCTATTATAATGTGTTCTTTATTTACAAACATACCTTTATTCTTTTCAATATGAACAAGCACGATAATTTCATAAGGGGATGTGCGGACAACTGACCCCTCAAGGTGAAATGATTCGTTCATGACATACATGGAATGTTTAAAGGAATGAGTTATTAAATAATGTAAAAAATATATCATATTATATTATAATTTAATTATAATATACCTATGAATCATTATGTTTTCATTACAATAAATACAAAATAGAAATGAAATTTGCATTCATGTGTACATACGACTTACTGGCACCAAGAACGACACATTTAATATATTATATACAAATGATTTGTAATATTATAAATAAAAATATATACTAGATATATATGATATCTATGATATCTAAATCTTGAATATCATTCGGGATATAGTGGAGTTTTTACCACATGGATAACTTGTAATTAAAAGAAGTTCATTTTTTACTCAAGTTCTGAACATTAAAAAAATGTCTGATAAGAAGTAAAATAAATAAATAATTGTTATACGAAGGTAATAAGTGATTTAAAAGAAATAATAACCTTGATAATTTTTCTTATGAATTTATAAATTAAATTATGTTTATTATTCAGAAAGAACAAGGAACATACTTGACAAGTCGGGCTTGAGCTAAGGGGTTACTTATCTCAATTTTAATTCCCCGATATTTCCATTTTCGCAACTTATTTCAAGAATTTGGTGTATTTTGTACTTCCATTTGATATATATTATTATTATTCTATTTATATTCATTGTATTCTATGATTTATTTGGTTTTTATTAACTTTTGGTCATATGACTTGATTAATTACAATGTGGTAAGGGGTTTTCATCTCACATTTTATTCCTGTGAGATTCAAGAAATATTTTACACTATAAACTATTGTCTGGTTTATTTACTTCCCATGATTGTATTCATTATGTAATATAAATTAATTTATGTGTATTTAAATCATCATTGCATTATCTTTCTTTCATGCTGTGTATGTTTCGAATGTTAGCAAATCGGTAAGGGAACCATTCACCCTCCTCTTTTTAAAAGACATCATTTAGGTTATGTGATTTAATTTCCACTTTATTATATTGGTATATGTTCTTATATATCTGTATTTCAGTAAATATTATGTCCATGTGAGGATATATACTTTTATTTGTCATGAAATAATTTTATGATATTTTATGTGACATCGTTAGGCTATCAAATTTTTGTAAGGGAACTTCTTAACCCAATGTCAATTCCTTGGGTTAAACTTCTACTTCTTGATTACGTCATTATATGAATATTTGTGAAAAACCAATTATTTATTTACACATAATATCTAATTAAATATGGTGTATTCTTATTGTCACACATAATCAAGTAGTTGATTTTTCCTTAATCTATGTATATGATCTTTGTAACAGAATCTGTCTCAATATACATTCCATTGTAACTTCTTTGTGTTTATACCAAAATTCAATTTTATATGGTTTATATATTAAACTTTGACATATTATATCATTAATATATTTATTCTCATTATATTATAATCTTTGTTTAATGTTATTCATCAATTATATGAATTTAGGTGTCCCTCATTTGGTTAGGAACTGTTTAAATAAACTATCATTTTAAATGTTTTAAAGAATTATTCTTCTAAATCATTCAAATTGATGTCCATGTTTTAAAAATGGTTTTAAGGATTTATTTATATTAACATGATTGTTTTAGCGTTTAAATTAATTTTATATGTTTCAAAGTGGTATAGGACACATTTATTCAAACATATCTTTATTAAATGTTTTAAATGGTTTGCTATTGCATTGTTTGATTCAATATCTTGATTTGATATATTGTGATTGGAATGTTTAAATGTTATATTTTCTTTATGATTGTGTTATGTGTTATGATTATGGTATGGTTATTTGGCATTGTTTATGTATATGGTTTGTTCAGTGATAATCCTTTGGCGGGTGAGCCCGAGATAGCTCTCTAATGCATTGGGTAATGTAATATAGGTTAATGTAAATGTTTCTTCTAAGAGAATTAGGAAATATAATGTGATGTGTATTCCAACGTAACTACCTTTGGAGTTTTGATTTCTATAATGTAAGTACGATATAGATTACATAATATTCATTTATGATTTATGATTTCGATGTTTTATTCATAAATCCTATAATTTCATGAGGTATGTTAAGATCGAAAAGTATAGTTTCATTGTTTTTAGTTTATTGATGGGATAATGTTTTTTTTCCAAATTTTATAACTCTTACGAAGCATTTTATGCCCATACTACCTTTTTTAAATATTTTCTCAAGACATAAAGATGAATAGGGTCAATGATGGGATCACAGAAATGTCATGCTTCCTAATACTTGGAAATAGACATGTTTTTTAAGAGTATAAATTTTATGAAAAAATGGACAATGAGTAGTAGTTTCTGCATGTAATTTTGAAGTTCATATGTAATTGATATGGACTAATTATCTAAAACTATAATCCTGAAAATATCATCAATGTGAATTATATATTTAATTCAATATTATGTAGTGTTTTAAGGTCGAGTTCTTATAGATGGTATTAGAGGTCAGTTGAGACAACCTTAGGGATTATGAGTTTAAGTTAATCACATGGTAAGTCCCTAGGTCTATTATTTCAGTTAAATCATTATTTTATAACATTTTCATATCAAGTAATGTCAGTTACAAATGTAAGGATGAGGATCTCAAACAACCTTCCTATATCTTCCTTATGACATGCGTGTAATAATTATTGCGAAGTCATGTTCAGATGATTGTGAATCATTTTTTAGCATACAACTCACTTGAAAGCAGTTGTTTGAGATGTCAAACATCTCCAATCTACCTCAATATCATCTTGGATCATGGATTGTATTTAATAAAATACTATTTTCACAATATTCTCATATTTTCAAGAAAAGTAAATATTATCAAAGAATTTTCAAATATTTTACCTTATCTCTTGATTATGAATCTTATTATTATTTTGAAAAAGGTGCTGAAGAAGTAGACAGTTACTCAACCTATTTATATTTTATTTGACAATATAGTCCATTAGAATATAGTTGTGGTATTTTTGAAGGACCATTAATTGAATACTTCAACTCAAATTCAGTCTGATTGTTTTATTAAAAACACTTTTTGTCAGATGTTTTGAAATTATATAGCATATGTGATAACTTTCAAAAACCAATTTTCATCAATATCCCATATGACCCAAGTTTTACAAGGTGTATTTTGATGAAGGAAGCAAATGATTTTGAAGGATTTATAAATATTTGTTTCATTTCGTGGATCTTCTACCTACTTGAACAAGATAACGATGAAACCATATACACATGGTGTTGAAGGTATGATATTATTTTTATTCATAATAGTTTTATTTTATCATATAGAGGTGAAATAAAAAAAGAACATTATATACAAGGCCTCATGAATTTAAATGTTGATGTCATTTTTTATTGGGATGAAATTGAAAGGTATAATAAAACAAGTAAATTTAAAACATATTAGGGTTATTTTTTAGTTTTATAAAAACGAAAATTCATAAGATGGATGAAACCCCATCGTATATAGAGAGGCTGCAAGAATCAAACCTACAACTGAAGGGAGACAAGGGTGCATCTACTACCACTAGCCAATGTGATGTCCCCGGTTAGAATGACTAATTTTTTCCCTTATATGATTTTATGGATCAAGAATAAGTTGAATGTGGGTAATTATGTTTTTTGAAATGGATATCCTTAATATAAGAAAAGTATTTGGTGATTTTTTGATAAATATTATTTTAAAAGATGTTCTCTATTTTGGGGAAACTGTATATGCCTACGGAAAATATAATACTTTGCAATTTCAATTGAGGAGTAATGGTGGAATTTAATTTTAGAGGAATCAATGTTTTTATTGTGGACATATAGATGTTTGGGTTATTTAAATAAATGATTAACCTATAATAGAGAATATGTGATTAGGCAAATTAATTTTTATTATGAGACATTAAGAGTAGTCCATGTAATTTGGATATAAATTTTAAGAATTATTGTGGAATTTTATGTGATTAAATTCTTCTGAGTATTGGGTGTCAATCATAGTTTTTATTATATTGAATAATTTCAAGGATATTTGTACATTAAATGGTCTTTGTTGAATTTTTGGTATTGATTATTGAATTTTTGAGATTAAGAGTAGTACGGTGTTTTCATGTCACTTTTTATTCCCATGAGATTCATGCTATATTTTCCACTATTTTATTTTGTGTGGTGTATATACAACCCATGATGGTATTCTTTTAATAATATAGATTAATTTATGGGTATTTACATCTTCATTGTATGATCCTTATTTCATGTGGTGTATGTATTGTAAGTCACCAAATCGGTAAGGGAACCATTCACCCTCCTCTTTTTAAACGACTTAATTTATGTTATGTCTTTTAATTTTCACATTAAAAAGTTTGGATATAAACTTATTTATCATTATTTATATAAATTTCATTTCCAATGTATGATATACTATAGTTTATCTCATTTAATCTTTTTATGAAATTCTAAGTGATGTCATTCGGCTGTCAAATTTTTGTAAGGTAACTTCTTAACCCAATTTCAATTCCTTGGGTTAAACTTATACTTATTGATTATAGCATGATATGAATATTTTTCAATGACCTAATATTGATTTACACATAATATAAACATTAATTTTTTGTATTCTTATTTTTCACACATAATCAGGTCATTGATTTGTCTTTAATCGAAGGATGTGATCTTTGTAGGGGACATTGTCTCAATTTAAATTCCATTGAAACTTATTTTTCATTATACGCCAATTAAATTTTATATAGGTTATATACTGAAATTTTACATATTATTTCATGAATCTATTAATTCTTATGAAAATATAATATTTGATAAATGTTATTCCTCTATTATTTGTATCCAAGCATCTCTCATTTGGTTACGAACTATTTAACTAAAATATCATTTTAAATGTTTTGAAGATATATTATTAAAAATAATTAACATTAATGTCCATGATTTAAGAATACTTTTAAGGATTTATTTATATGGAAATGATTGTTTTAGTGTATAAATTACGTTCAAAAGATTCAAAGTGGTTTGGGACACATTGATTCAGAAATATCTTTATAAAATTATTTAACTGGTTTTATAATGAATTGTTTACATCAATATCATGATTTGATATATTGTGATTTGAATGAGAAATGTTTTCTTTCCTTTATTCTGGTGTTATGTGTTATGATTATTTTATGGTTATTGGGAATTTTTTAAATATACATGTGGTTTCGTGATAAACCTAGGGTGGGTGATCCTGAGATAGCCCTCCAATGCATTGGGTAACATAACAGAGGTAAATGTTAATGATAATACTATGATATTTAGGGAATATACTATGAATGGTATTCCATCATAACTGTCTATGTCGCTATGATAGCTAAAATGTATGTATGATATAAATGCCAAAAGTTACCTTAATGATTTATGATTTCGATGTATTATTATTAATTCTTATTATTTCATGAGGTATGTTATGATAAAAAATTATGGTTTCATAGTTTTTTATTTATTGAGGAGATAATGTTTTCATTCCTTATTTTATAACCCTTATTAATCTTTTTATGCTCATCCCATGTTTTTGAAATCTTTTCCATAGGACATAAAGATGAATATGGTCAAGGATGGGATCTTGAAAATGTAATGTTGTCTAATAAATTAAACTAGACATGTTTATTTTTAAGAGTTTTTATTTTATGGAAAAAATTGATACTAAGTAGTAGAGTATACATGATGTTTTCAAGTTGATATGTAATAGTTATGGCCCAATTCTCTAGAACTCTAAAACGGAAAAGATCCTTAATGTGAATTATTCATTTAATTCAATATTATGAAATGTTTTAAGGCTAGGTCCTCAAATATATGATATTTATTATATCATTAGGGTTCTATAATTCATTTACAACACATATAATTATAATTACCATTATTTGTAAATATGATAACATAATTTGAGGATGTGTGGACTACTGCTTCCTCAAAGCGATTTGATTCATTCACACTACAAATGGATCATATAAAGGATGGTATAAATTAATTATACATGACATTAAAATAATATATATTATATTCACGAAAAAATTACCTCTATGAAAATATAATATACATCATTTTCTTTATTACCCTTTCACAAAATTAAAAAAGGACAATGTCATTTTTGGATGTGTGGACTATCACCTCCTTAGCATGATGTGATTCCTTTTACATCACAACAATTATATATATATATATATCTGATTAAATAATTTTCTTTTATTTTTTTCATTAGGGAATGATACGGTGTTACTTACCATCATTCCATAATGATCATTGAAAAATAAGAATGTTACACATGTGATCATACTATCTATCATCTCCATGATTGTAATATTGATCCATGAATTCCATTATCTTAATTTCATTTAAAATATACATTTAATATTATTATGTTATGGATTTTATGATTTAAAATGATTTAATGTGGTATGAAAATCATTAAAATGTTTAAATATTATTTTCCTCAATAATAACATTAATGATCATTTAATGGTATTTCCATTTGACTAAATTATATGATAAATTTTCAATAAAAAATTGTATATACATGAATATGGTTATTCATGATCATTATCATGTATTAGAACCATTTTTCTAGTCTTTGGTACTAAAAATATTTTTGAAGTGTTTTTACAAAAACCCAACTTTATTTCCCCCTTTAGTCGAAGAACATGTATTCTTATAAAATCCATGATTTATTGAAATGTTTTATAAAATTATCCTAAAATTATTTAGTAAATAAATTTTATCAATTTGGTGTTTTTATAGTTTCTTCATAGGAATATTTTTATTTCATAACTAGAAATGGGATTTGTTTAATCGTTTTTACAATGAAATTTGAATGTTATTTTACCATATATAAAATGAATGGATTTAATCAGCATAATATATTTAAATATTAAATTGAATTTCTAAAAGGATAGTATTTATGAAAATTTTATTAAAAGTGATTTTAAATAAAATATTAAAATGGTTTTCAAAACAAAACGGTATTTTCCTCCATTATTTTTGAGGATATTTTAATAATATTTATATTCATAAAAATCAATATCCATAAATTTGTACTCAACATGGGATTTAGTTTACTAGTACCATCCCGATTCTCCCTCTAGAGGGTTTATTATTTATTTTGACAAGGATTGTATTCACAGTCACATATGTGATTCATTTTTTGTTGCCTTGAAATATTAAATCTGTTATGATCATTAAACTCTGAATTTAACCTAATTACCCATTTCATTTTTCATGGATATTATTATTTCCTAACCATATAGAATTTTACACATGCTGTCTAAATTTACAGTTATTTGATTATTGATATAAATATTGAATTTTTATTATTATTTATTAAATATAGATATCTAATAAGGCATGTTATTAATTTCAATTATTTGATATGAGTATTTATTTAGATGATAAATGGAGGGAGGATCCTAGAAAATATACAGATCCTTGATGAATCGACATGATTTTATTAGATAAATGATTTTCATAAATTAAATATTGTTCTATATATAGTTTTAAACATTTTTTTGTGAAATTCCTTGAAAATATAGTTTTTCATGTGCCATAAGCTTGATTCCCATTAAAAAATAATTTCCACCTATTATTGTCAGTGATTATTAATCCATGACATAATTTTTTGATATATCTACGGATATATATCATTTTTAGTGATTTTGAAGTAATATGTTTATATTTCTTATCATTCTATAATTATCATTCCTTATCTGGATATTTGAATGGAATGTGTTTACTATTATGTCCTTTCCATATTTTTTACACAATTCAATTTAGTTGATTAAATATATGGAATGTGTGTTCAACTATTTACATAGCGATATTTACTATTTTCATTCATTTGTGAGTGCATCCACTATATTTTTTCATTAATTAGAATTTAAGCTCACACTTCTTTTGTTTCTTTCTATATGATCCAATACTCATTCTATGAATGATATGATGGGATATACATTATGGAATAAAGTTAATCATTATGTTATTTATTTAGATAGAAGAAGAAATTTATGTTCCAATTAGTGTATTCATTTGTAATAAAATTGTCATTTATGTATCTATTTTTCAAATAATAATAAATTATCATCCCTTAGAGATTATATTCATGGTGATCAAGATAAATTAATAGTATAAAACATGATCTCTATGACTTAGGGGGTCGGAGCACTATAATTATCAAGTACCAATAAATAAACACTTCAATACAAACACTAAAAAGATTTTAATTTCATAGGAATTTCTTTATTTTTTGAGTTAAGACTTAAATTAGGAAAACAACTCAAATAATTCCCATATTCCCTTTAGATAAGACATCAAAATGAAAATGGTTTCTTAGGGTGTGATTTACTCCAATCAAACATAATATTTTTTTTTCTAAAAAAATCATTGATTTATTCCCCCACAAATATCATTTCCCGATTCCATTGAGAAATTCTTGTAGTTTTCATTTTCTGAATTTCAATCATTAAGGTAGTTGTATCTTCTATTTTACATGTAATCTATAGTGACTCTTATTTGTCCCTGTAAGACCATGGAATATTTCTACATATATTTCTAGTGCTAGTTGTTGAGATAGTGTTCGATTCTGAGGCATAATGTTCCTAGAATAAATCGTATTAAGTTATTAATTATTTTTAAACTATTCACATGGATGAAGTAGGTTATATATCCAACAGTAGATTGGATTATAATTTTGAGGGGACATATGGGACAGAATCTTGTTGTTTACCCTAGTTTGGGTATAAATTTCATGTTCACAGAACTTCTAAGGAAAAGGTTAATCAATGAAATTTTTGTAAATTAATAAAATAAATATATTTTGGACACCAGCTCATATATCTTCTAAATGAAGTATGAAATATTATTTTGGAGATCACAGTTGAGTCCAAAATTTTGATTTTTCATTAGTTGTGATATAATATTGGTCAGCGCTGGCTGTCGGGTCGGAGGTGAGTCAGGCTGTGGTGTTAAGATGATATTTGTTTAATTAAAAAAATATATACCAATGATACCCTCCCTACCTGTTTATTGAGAATGAACAATGAAAATATCCTCAAATTCATATTTAAGATACTACTAGTCATAATTGAAGAAATAAGGTGACATCAGATTCAAATCTTTACGGCACCCATTCATAGTTCATGTAGCGGTAGCATCCGTGCGTGGATCTAGCCTTCATTCATTGGTGTTTCACCATTAGATGGGTGGTTTGAGATATTATCCCATCCACCACCCTGATTTATGGGCCATTTTATTTAAAGTATTCATCGAGTCTTTTTAGATCTAGTCGCGAGGGTCCCAAAAACTGGTCTCAAATTGATTTTTGGTCCACTAGAGTGTCCCCTACTGTTTTCGGAAGCTACAGTAGTGTTTTCTGGAGAGAAGTGGTGGTTTATTGTGAGGTGGATAATCCAATGGTGGTACGGAAGAAAACGATAGTGCTTATAATGGAAGCCTTGGTGGTCCAGTTAGGCAGCAAGGGTGGAATTTGGGGAGCGGGCGGTGGTCTGTCTAGCGGTGGCAGTCTAGACAGTTTTGGTCTGAGGATTTTAAAACTCTAGTTTCTAACTAAACGTGTGTCTGATTCACCAACCACCTATAGATACATGACCCATTATTCATTGTGGACATTTTGATT
The DNA here is from genome assembly GCA_963277665.1 of Viscum album. Classification (NCBI taxonomy): domain Eukaryota; kingdom Viridiplantae; phylum Streptophyta; class Magnoliopsida; order Santalales; family Viscaceae; genus Viscum; species Viscum album. Next base: position 27,144,270 of record OY728137.1, on the reverse strand, counting down.
CCACATTGAGGAAGTTTTGAGTGGAGCCCAATGCATGGTGGCATAGAACATCAATTAATAATAATAATAATAATAATAATAATATAATTATTTAATTTGGATCTCCTTGAATTAGACATATTGTCTGCGCCTGATGTACAATTGATGCATCTTCAATGGAATTATGACCCTGAAATTAAGGAATAAGATTCATGACCAATTATGGCTGATGAAAATGAAATCATTGTGGGGTCCTACAAGCCTAGATTTGAGTGTTTACAATGATATTTGACTTTTTCACCGGGTGTCTATTTCAGATGAATGAGGATTCCATTCAATGTGTTTTTTCGATAGGATCATAACTATGAAATCCAATTTATGTGTTTTAGTATCTAGATGCATGCCCCACATGACCTGTATTTGATTTTTGAAATATATTTTACCATTTTATATTTTTTTTTTGTGGCAAATGAATAGCCTATCCTTCATATTTTTCCACATGGAACGCGATGGTGACCTACATTATGGAATTCGTGGTACATAGTGGCTTGAATTTAGAATTATTATTGTAGAGTGATTCTATACTGATAATCGAGATCGATGGTTTGTGAAGTGTGACGTTGGGTCTAGTACTCCTCAATGGTTCCATGGAGCGTGTTTTCCTTTGCACTCTTCTTGGGTGGAGTTAGGACTCCCCACATCATGGGCATGAGTATACTACCTTTGGGTATTTCCATCTAGGGTTTTTAATCCACTAACGGACTAGAGATTATGTTCCCCCACCTCATTCATATAGCTGGAATTCTCCCAAACCAAGATAGGGTGAGAGGTCTCCAATCTCATTTAATGGGAGTGTTGGTACTCCTTTTTCATGCTCAGGTGCAGGTCCTCTAGCCTTAGTGTGGTTATCCCCTACCTTGGGCGAGGGCTCACATATTATGTAATGGGGCTCCCCTACCATGTGTGTGGGATCATGTACCTCATTGTGGTACTCCCCTACCATGGGTGTGGGATCACGTTTCTTGCAATGGTGATATCAAACTATATGTGTGGCCTCACCTACCTCAATGTAATTCTCCCCTAACGTGGATGAGGGATCACAATAGTCACAATGGTGCTTAACTACCATGGGTGAGGGATCATGTTTTACGAAGTGGTTCTCCCCAACCATGATATGGTGTGAGATCATGTTTCACAGGGTGGTACTCCCCTGATGTACCATTGCACAGGTTCACTCCCACGAAGTAGTGCTCCCCCGATATTGAGTTGTATTGGAGAGAGAGCATCTCTACTTACTTCACGCGATTCCTGGTAAGTAATTAGCGCTCCCTTGACATACTGAGTTGTAGTCCTTTCTAGAAATGATAGAAAGAGGTTTCACATGTTGTTTTATGAGCTAGTACTCCCTCGACTGTGGGGTAGTAGCGAGGAAAATAAATCTCTGCAGTACATTCAACGATGTGCATGGCACATGTTAGCATTGGTGGCATCACTCTGTTGAGCAATGGCTAGGATGTTGAGGATAGCTCATTGAATTAAATCTATCTATGCTTAACACATTTTTTCTGTGAGCAATCTGTTATAGCTTGTATTTTTTTGGTGACTATGAGATTGGGAAGTTGTGAGATCATGCAATTATTGCTATAGAATCTATAATCATTTACCATGCATAATCTATGGTCGGCACCAAGAGACATTGTTTCCGAACTGAGTATATCTGGGTGTGTTCTGAGGGTACCATTGGAATGTATCATTTTATTGACATTCAAGGGATTTCAATCTGAATATTCGAGTATAATGGATAATGGTCTTGAGATGTAGATTCTCTCTCACTTGGGTTCCCATTAAATGGGTATAGTTAAATGATGCCTATATATTGCTCCCATTTCATTTTGGGGTTTTAGGCAACCTACAGAGTATCCTTATACTCACCCCTGTATAGGATTTTCACCCACATGTATTGGGTCTTTTTTAGACCATAATTCATTGGATGAAGACCAAGTTGGACCTGCTGTTGGTATACTTTTGTAGATGGACTAAAAAAGGATTTCACGGTAGCTCAAATGAGGTGCTTACCAGTGGGTATTTGATAGAGATCCCCTCCATTAAATCTTGTTGGATTCTATTACGGTTTTCAATTGGTGGGCCATGTATTATCCCTTTTGTACTTCTACTGTTCTCTAGTTTTGGAATAGATGTATGCATGAATTTATTTCACATGGAGGTGATTTTGTGTATGTGTGTACATGTACATTAGGTTATGTACTCCTTGTGTGTGATAGAATACTCAGTTCCGGTCACCATCCCCTATCCTATGGAGTTTGGCTTGGGGAGTCGCAGCCCTATCCCCATTGGGTTTGGTCATGATTGAGTGGTATCAGAGGAGGTTCCACATTTGGGACCATAGTGAGTAGTTGGTCTTGCTTTGAGCATGGTTTTGGTTCCATGGTATCAGTGTTAGGATGTTTTGAGTTTGGCATTCAGTCCAGGGACTGCAGTGTTGTTATGGCCAGCCAACATGTCTAGGAACCATGTCTCTAATAAGCTTAATTTTCATCTCAATACATTATGATCTTTCTTTTTCTGTGGAAATCAATCATCCATGTAGCATATAGAATTGGGTTTTAGGGTTTTCCATTCCTTGAATACACACCCCAGATATAATCTTTAACAGTGGTATATCTTGAATCTGTTCAAGATGTTTCCACGATGGTAAACATTGACGGCTCCACTGACTGGTTTGGTCTATGACCTGATGATTGATCAGTTTTCCTTATAGGGGCCTATAAATGTGGAAGGTTCTCTTTATGCAGTGTAGTTGGTGGATCCGCCACCTATTGAGCATCGCGTTGACCCTCTATTGAGTGGTTGAGTGGATACAACCTATTAGAACGAGCCATGGATGGCACTATTTGTGGTGGTTTTCATTGACAAATCTTCGATGACATGAAGAATATCGATCCTTCCCCCACCAAGACATTTTTTATGATGTAATTAAAACCAGGCGGGTGAGTCAGTGCCAACCAAAGAGGACAATATCAATCTGTGGTGGTTGAGTCACTTCTAATTGTGAACACAAGGATTGGTGGCATGTCTGTAGTCAAGGGCCTGGTAGGACCTAGTTTGAGTGTCTAGGAATTCATTTGTTGTTTTTTGGTTCCCTCACATGTTTAGTGTCAGCATGTACATGGGATTCTCAATGTGGTTGGGTTTTGGTTCAATGAGGCATTGAATTCAATGGATAGATGGAAAACATCCCACTAAAGAGAATCCTTGTGGTGAGACCCAAAATCGTGCAAAAAAGTCAATGCCACCCAATGAAAATATTGTTGAGGTGTTGTGGATGATATCCTTTGTCCTGTGAGTTTGTGGTATGTTTTTCCTGTTATAGGTAGTTTCATAAGGGCTTGTAAGACCTATTTTATACACTAGGGTGATCATGTTAGTTATCTAGGGGGAATAGATGTTTTCCTTGAGGTATTGTAGTTTGGTTTTGGGGTCATGAATGAAAGGATGTCTATTGGGAGTGGAATTTCTTTAAGGAGGGGAGGCAACCGGCCTTCTATGATTTGGCATTATCACCTGTCACATGGAGTGATGAGATGTTGAGGTGCCCTTTTCCATGGTGTCATGTAGGTGTTGGAACAGACTATTAAATGTTGAATGTGGTTTGTTAGGTCTAGTTCAGGATTTTTGAAGACTAACGATGGTGGCATTGGGTATTCACTGATGATGTATTATGTTTGGTTGCATATCATTGAGGGTTCAATGTATTACCTATTTCCCGGGCTAGCCTTGATATTAGTGAAACCTCTATTTTATTTTTGGTGTTTTGGTTCGTCCTGGTGTTTGTTTGTTACATCATAGGAACCATGGGTGATATCGCTAGTGTGGGAGTCCAAATTGAGGGTTCAGTCTCATTCCCTCATGCCTAGCCTTTTTTTTCTGGGACAACAATGATTAATGTCTGTAGGATGTAGTTACTTGGGTTTGGATATGGCATATATTGCAATATTTCTTCATATATATCTAGAGCTAGGTTCTGAGATGACATGCGATTCTAAGGCATGATGTTCACAAAATAAATTTTATAAAAATATTTATTATTTTTATACTATACACAAGGAGGAAGCAATTTATCTCAGAAAAGGTATCTCATATTAGAGATCTGAGGGAATGATTGAGCCTGAAGCAAGTTGTCTCTCCTAGATAGGTTATAATATTTGTCGGATTATAGATTCTATGAAAAAACAAAATCGATGTTTTTTTATAAATAAATTAAATTTTATAATTTTGGATTTCATCTCGATTAACTCCGTAATAGAGTCATAGATCAAATTTATGATATCGTAATTGAGTTTGGAATGCTCTATCTACCCAAATCATGACATATTCTTCATCGGTGCTGGGTGTCAGGCCAAAGTCGAGTTGGTCTAGTGTGTTAATCAAATATTTGTATTAATTATATTAAAAAAATTACTCATACCTTACCCCAGCCATTTTTTGTGCACATATAAGGATTATCACCTATCCTTCCTCTTCAAGTGAAAATTGCTTTGAATCAAAAAAACAAGGTGTTTTTAGACTCATATATTGACGAGGATCATTCCTAGATTGAGCAGTGATAGTAGTATAACACAGATCGAGCCTCAAAGAGTATGAATTTTTTCACAAGGAATGGGGTATGAACATTGATATCATCCCCCAAATTTATGCGTTATTTTTCTTCAATTTCTCATCGTGTACGTTTATATATGGTCCCACGGGTCCCAGAATAGGCATCAGATTGATTTTTTGCACCATCAAACTGGAATCAGTGATCTGAAAAAAGCTATGGAGGAATATTTTTCTATGGCGTGGTGGTTTTTTTGGGAGGTAATGGATCTAGTGGTGGTCTAGTAGGTGGAAGTGGTGGAATTCAGTGAGGGACTGATGATCCAGTTGGCGGTAGCAATAGTCTAGCCAGTTTTGTTCTATGGGTTTCAAACCATTGTTTCTTGAAAACTATGTGTCAGATTCATGTTCTGTCTATGTGTACATGACCCATGCATTTAAGCGTACCTTTTGAGTCCATTTATAGTAATTTTGTATTCTTTATCTATGTTTTACATATAGAATTCAATTAATAATAATAATAATATTTTTTTTATTATTTAGTACTCATTGAATTAGATGTATCATCTGCATCGGGTGTCTAATTAAAGAAATTTAAGTAGCTTGGAAAACCTGATATTAAAGGGGACGTTTCAAAAAAATTGTTAAAATAAATCAAAATTGTGGGGTGGGACCTGCATGAAACATTTAGACTGTTTTCCGTGAAATGTGAATTTTTCACAAGGTGTCTATTTTGGATGAATGGGTTGCTTATTCGAGGTATTTCTTCAAGAGGATTGCAGTTGTTTGACATGTTTGATATGTTTCATGATCTAGGTGTGGGAACCACATGAATTGTTGGGGATTTTTGTGGTCAATAGTACCCTTTACACTAGTTTATCTTTTGAGGAAAATAAATATCCTATCCTATAGATCTTTCCACATAGAAGTTCATTTTGACCACTTTTATGTATTTGAGGGTATGAGCTGGCTTGAATATAATAAGATTATAACAATGTGGTGATATGATGATGTTCGATAATGGTGGTTCTTGAAGAGAGACGTTAGGTTAGGTAATCCCCTGTGGGACCAAGTGGTGGTTTTCCTTTAAATCTTATCTTGGGTAGAGAGGAGAATCCCCGCATTGTGGATACCTTTTAATTAACTTTGGGTAGTTCCATGTGGTGGTTTTACTCCCCTAATAGACTAGTGGAAGGATCCCTTATTATGTTCATATAGTTGGACCACTCTCCTACCGTGATGAGACATTGACTCTCCCATCTCGTTGGATGGTTGAGTCGGCACTCCCCTATCATACTAGGGTGTTATTCCTCTTGCCTCTGTGTGGTTCCCCCTAACCATTAGGGTAGGATCACATTTCTAATAATGGTGCTCCCATTCTATAGTTTTTTGATCATGTAACATATTGTGGTGTTCCCCTAACATGGGTGATGGCTCAAGGTTCTGGTAGCGGGGTTCCCCAATTGTGGGTGCGGGCTCACATCTCTCATAGTAGAGTTCCCTGACCATGGTTGTGGCCACACATTTTTCAATGTCATTCTCCATTACCATGTTAGAGTGTGAGTACACATTTTAGAGGGCGTCACTTCTCTGATGTACTTGGGTGTGAGTTTACTCCAATAGATAAGTTCTTCCTCGTTCTTGTGTTTCATTTGGGAATGGATTTATCCACCTGTTATGCTTGATTATTAGTTAGGAGTTAACACCCCCTTAACTTAATAAGGTGAGTTCCCTCCAAAAATGATTGAAAGTGGTTTTGAGGGTGGGTTTAGGAGATAGTAATCCCTATAATGTGGGGTAGTGGGGGGAGTGTCACTCATTGTAGTTATTTCTACCATTCACTGGATGCATGTATGTGTTAGTGGCATCCCTCAGTTGAGTGCCAACTGGGATGCAATGGTTGGCTCATCGACATCCAGCTCTCGATGCTTCCCCTATTTTATTTTTTGAGCTATCACGGATGTATTGGATTTTATTATTCTTTATATAGTTGGTACCTCTTGAGATCATCATATGGTTTCTTTGGTACTTTGACTCTTTTACCATGGAGATTTTATGGTAGAGACTATGAGACATGGTGATGACAAGGAGTTTATTTGTGTGTGTTCTAGGAGTCCTCGTGGAATGTGTTGTTTTGTTAACCAGCCAGGGCTGTCAATATGTCTAGCTGATTATTTCTGAGGATGTTCTCGAGATTGAGCTTCCCACTCATTTGGTTTCCCTTAGGCTGGGTGTAATTAATAGATGCCTATCAGTTTCTCCCATTTCTTTTTGGGGTTTTGGGGATCCTACTGAGTTCCTTTATACTCTCCCTTTCATGGGATTTTCACTCACATGTCTTGTGACTTGTGAATAAAATAGGTCCTTTGACAGAGTCCACATTTGAATAAGAGCAGGTAGAGCATAGTAGCTAGAATTACTAGGATTTTTACCAATGCATAGACAAGGAGATTAACTGCTATTTTTTATAGCGATTCCCTCCTTTCGATCTCATGAGATTCTTTAACATTTTTATTTTGGTGGTCCATGTAATCTATTTTTTCTATTAATTTTTTTGCCCACTGGTTTGGGATTAGATGTATTCATTAATTTATTTTCCTTAGTGGTGTTTCTGGGTGCATGGATACAGGTACTTTAGGTTATGGCCTCCTAGTGTGTGATAGCCATCTCAGCACTAGTTGTTATCCCCTGGTGTATAAAGGCGGGCTTGGGGAGTCACAGTTCGAACATTGTTGGTTCAGATCATCATGGAAACTTCTCCCTATGTTTTCATAAAACTCTATCCTTATATTTTTGGGTGATCCACGTTGTTTATTTTGTTTCATGATTTTAATAATATATTTTCAGAATATTTTATAAATAATCACTATTTCATTCTCCCCAGTTGTAACCCCATTTAGGTTATCATGTTCAACAAATGTTTCGTCATGTATAATGTTGACACGATTCATCTTGTTCCTACCATTGACTGAAACAAAAAATCATAGTGTGAACAAAAATAATCCTCATTGGAATCCACTTAATATGTTTCCTGATAATATGAAAATTGTTATCTGATACATAGTATTACTATCAAAGTCAATCATTAAGATATGATCCCTAATCAATATATTCCAAAATCAATTTCTAATTATTTATAGTAAAAATTATCTGATACCAATAGTAAATAACACAAACCTAATTTCCCAAATTCTATGGTTTCTTTTTTTATATTGGATTAATATAGAAGAAATATCATCTTCAATGACCAAATATTCTAGTAGTATTGGAAAACTAGATACAAATTGGAATGACGCATCAAATTTCAAAACATGTAATTCAACATAATATTTTCTATGAAAATATAAATATTTGTATTAAAAAATCATTTCATATCAATCCAAAAAAAACATCCTAACATACTAGATATTATTCAAAATATCCTTCTTCCTATCTTATGGGAAATAAAACATAGAAATTTGTGATATCATATGCTTAGTATGTGTTACATACAATGGAAGATAACATGATTAGATAAGGAAAAATCAATATAGTATGGTAAATAACCTAAAAACATTCCATTTAATCAATAAATTGTGAAACAATTCAATACTAAATGATAATAATAATTGAATTTTCAATGAAAAAAAATCTTAATATAGGATGTTGTGATATCATACATCTTGGTAAATATATCATCGAGGAATTGTTCTATGTTCGTTTAAAAAAATGGGTAGGCATAATAAAAAAAATCATATATTTCTCAAATTTTTATTTGTTTCGTCATCCCTATTGATGTATCGAAGAACTATATATTTATAAGGTCCACCAAAGTCTACATGTCTAATTAATTCCACATAAATCAAATTATTAGTTTAATTCGTAAACAATATTTTTTATAAAAAATTGACTAAATACTAAGGATTTCACAATAATTAACAATTAAATCATATGATTTCAAATTATAATATTCATTGTCAAAATGGTCTATGATTTAGAAAATACTCATATCCATGATACAATGAATATGAATATTTAATAGAAAGGTAGTATGCAATGATCACAATTAATTGAATGCTTCCAATGATGGTCTCTTACCATTGGTCTGACTTGTCATGGAGGTGCTCTAACATCTTTTATGATTAATTTAAATGTTATTATCAGTACATAAAAGAACCCTATTCATATTTAGAATATCATATGTGATATATTTATAACATTTTATACACTTTTGTAATAATCATTTATTATTATAATTGTTTCAGGTGTTAACAACATGGTAATTTTGATTCGGTAGATTCGGTACTAGTATATTTATTAGAGTTTCATCATATCTATAATTTTATTGATGTTATAATATATCATATATGGTAAATATATTCATATTTAGTTCCATTAATTATATCTATAGATAGAAAAATTAATTGTACTGGTTATAGAGATGACATGCCATATGTACGCATGAATGTTGATTTCACTTATTGATAGATGGAAAGATGGAAAAATAAAAATTAATTAATATTTGAAAATTAATTATAAATAATAAATATAATATATAATTATTAAATTCATCTTTATTACCATCCTCATAAAACATAAATGAAAAACAGATCACATCTCTTCATGTCGGTGGTAGTCCACATGTACGCATGACCGACTTTGTCATTTTACTACCGATTGGAAGGTATTGAGTTATATTTGATATTTTAGTCATGAAATAATACTTATTTCATAAATATAACTAATATTAATTATTTTTATCTTTATAACCAACCCAGTAAAGTGGTGATGAATAATTAATTCCACCGATACGTGGAGATAGTATGTCGTACGTACACCTGAGTGATGGTTTTTCATTTGTAGGACTGAAAGAGATGGAATTAAGTTGTCCTGTAAGAATAATAATAGTAAATAATTATATTTAATATATTGGATTTATTATATTAGGTTGGGTTTAATGATTTATGTTTATTTTGAATAATAAATAAACTTTAAGGACAAGGTTACGACAATTTCTTCTTCTTCATTTGAAGTCTCTTAGTGCTCTTGTTAAGTTACGTAGGGTAGGTCATTTTGGGAGACCAGAACCTCAATAACATGGATGAGTGTGTTTATAAGGGGAATTTTTATGGTATTTTTGAGATATAACACTCAATTATATTCAATGAAATAAATAAAGGGGTGACCTCAAAATATTGAGGTGAGTGGCGGTTTTTGAATTTCATTAAAATGAGTAAATAAAATAAGATTATTTTAGATAAAAATGATTCAAAATTTTTATTATTTAGAAGAAGAATGATTATATGGTTAAAATAATATCTTCCAAAAAATATTAATCAATTTTCGACATCATTTTAGTCATTACCTATTTTATTAACCACTTGGCTAATTATGTTTGACCATTACCATTGTAACTGTTATTTTAATCACAAATATTTAATAATGTTATTATAAATGGCCATGAGACTCATAAATAGACCATATAAGATGTTTTAAACTAGGATACATTCACATGTATAATGATGATATTTTTATTTTTTTTATATTATTAAATAAAATATTAATTGTTTTTATAAAATATCATTAATGTCGATTATGACACTATTTATTTAATTTGAATTTAAATAATTCTAAAAATGGTATCGTGCTATAATACTTTAAAAATACCCGAATATGTCATATTGATTGAAAAACTTTGTTGGAAATATTAACTAATTCAATTTATATCAATTTTTATATTATTAAATCTTTTAGTTTATTTTTAAAATAATTAATTAAACATTATATTAGTGTTGCATTAAACGTTACTGAAATTATATTACTAATAAAAATTAGAATAAAAATTATTCCTGGAAATTATTTTCATTATATCAAAATAGTCATTTATTTTTGCCTGTGTCTTGATTTTTCCCTATGTGGCCACATAATAGACATTTAAAACTAAGGGAGGGATGTTTTGTATCATTCAAATATTTAAATACTAAAAGGATCATTTTCATGGATTTGTATCTTTTAAAAAATTATATATAAAGTATAAGGGGATAAGGGTTGAATTATATTCATTAAATAATAAATAAGGCAAATGATTATGGCCATATCACTTAGTTTTGTCCAAGACTAACTGAATTTACCCATAAATGAGGTGAACATTTTTATAAAGAATACTAATCATATTGACCAAAAATATCCAGGGGATATTTAAAAAATGGATCATACTGATTAAAAATATGGATTAAATTATACAAAATTCAATACCTATAATTTGAAGAAAATAAATTTAAAATGATTTCAAAAGACATAGTAGTAATTGATTTTATAAAAATGGTGGTTTTATGCATAAGCTGGATTTATTTTTATCTCATTTATAAGAAAAATACTATATGATTGTTAAAATAATTTATTTTCTATATAAAATACAAATATAGATAAAATATTCACCAATAGTGATAAATTTATCATTTTAATAAAAAATCACACATCATGTATAAAAAATAGTTTTCCATAAAATGACACTTAATTTATAAAATTCTTTTTATACCCAATTTAAACATATAATTGATTTCAATGCAATTATATAGGTTATAAATAATTTATATAATTCATTTCAATTTAAGATAATTTTTAAAAAAAATGAAACTTTTCAAATGGTTGAAACAAAAATACATATTTTAATAAAAATCAGTATTTTTCTCAATACATTGAATGATAAATCTTTTTAGAAAACTCCTAAAATTTTACCTTTAGAAAAAATTGATATGATGATTTCAAAATGATTTTTTTTTCATCAAATAATTTTTATTGTAGTTTTCTATATTAATTATAATATTTTTTTACAAAAAATAATTAAAGATATTTTTTTGGAAAATATATTCCTAAAGAAAAGAATAAATTTACTGAAAATTGAGAAATAATTTCCAATGTATTAGTCAAGTAATTTTTATATAGTAATATCTCCATTTATACATTTCATAATTAGGTAAATACTATATATCCCAACACATTAAATGGCGATGTGATAATTGTTACATTAAAAATAATAATTTAATAGTATATCAGGATTCATCTACACTCATTGTTCTGCGACGTGTAAACTATAAAACATAGTGTAATTATTTTAAATTATAAGGTTTTTATAGTATCTATTTACCTTATATATTAATATACCATGTAGAACCACCATTTTTCAAGTGTGATGGTATTAAATTATTTTTAATAAAAATTCAATGTGGCATTTGGGAGTACATAACATAGAAAATATACACACACTACAAAAAAATAATTCAATTTGTGGGGGATTTATTTCCATTGGAAATGGATATAATCCCTATATATAAATTAATGTTGGTTATGATAAACCAATATAAATAGGGATTCCAATTTTTTGTGAGTGGTGGTTTCTAATAAGCATTGGTAAGGTAATAAAATCATTAGTTTCGTTAGAGGTAGTTGAAACCACTTTTCGTTGTTTTAATATTATGAAATAAGCTTCATTATTTTTTTAAAAAATTAAATTACAGATGGTTTAGGAGTAGCATATAATTCTATAAAATAAAATATATTTTCCATTGTAATTATAACTGTCGTTGAACTTACTCATTATCATTCTCTAAAAAAATAAATTTTCATGAAGGCCGCTGTTGCGACTTATGTCACCCCTCTCTTATTTTCTTATACTACACGAACTAAGGGACCCACATTACACACTCTCTGTTGTTATATCCTTCTATACTAAAAAAATTCTTCTTAATCACCCCACGGTGTCGATTCTATGTTGAAGACTTTTAAATTCCACAGGTCTAACTATTTACGGGATATAAACCCCCCTCTTATATGGATGAATGAAATATCACCTGAATAGTTTATGTTCTCATAATCTTTATTTAGGAAATTGCAATGGGATTACACCATTAAAATTGTCTCAATGTCCTGTGAGTCTCCACCCACAATAGACTGTATCATTTCATTCCCATCAAATGATGTCATCGGACCGTAGAACATATATTTAACAAAACTATCATATCAAATTTATGGTCTTATAATTGTAATGAAATTTGATTATATTTTATTGATCCTAGTTCCCTTAGGATATTATAATTTAGATTACATAAAAATGAATGATCATCAGGAGATATGGAATAAAGAAATATTCAAGAGTATGAATATTTGGTAGCCTAATTTTTAATGTAGTTGGTTCTAGAGAAACATCTCCAACATGTATACTAGTATTTATGATATAGAATATTTTATACTATGACTAGATAGTTTGTGTACGTATGGAAATATCAAAATCATAACTTATGATTTCCCAAAAAGGATGAATGTTTAGATGCATTAAAATTTACCTTATCATTGAATATGATATAAATAATATAATCACATATATATCAACCTTTTGGGAAAATATACTTACCTCATCTATAGGCACACAACCTAAGACCACCAGGATATCAGTGCACTAGTACAATAATAACATTAATAGTAATAAAATATGAAATTTAGGGGTATAAATCTAAGAAAATTAACACACACAAAAAATAAGTAATGAAATTATTAGAGATTATTATTATATTAGTAGTAGTTATAACCCCATATAAATACATTAATGTTTGTTCTTAAAAACAAAAATAAATATGGATACTAATTTATTTTAGTGACGTTTCCCTATATGCATTGGAAAGGTAAAAAATTTATTGTCCATTTTATTAGATGAAGTTAATACCTCTTTTATTTTATTAAATATCGTTTGAAAATAACCATTATTATTTAAAAAAAATGAAATTATGGATAGCCTATTAAATAGTCCTAATTTAATAAAATTAAATATTGTTACAAGTGGATTTGGAACTACCAATAAACTTTATTATATTTATTTCTAAAAAATATATTATCATACCAATCCCTATTATAGCTCACGTCACCACTCCCCTACCTACTCCCACCCCATGCCTAGTGGGCCCCCTATTCCCAACTCCCTTATTCCCTAGTATTCCACAATCATACATGCATCCAAAAATCCACATGGTGTCAATTCCACACCAAACACATGAAAAATACACCATTTTACTATTGAAGGAATTTTTACCCCCTGTCGGTATGGAGGTAATCATTATCACTCATACCAGTAGTCTAGACGTTGTTTTTTATTTTCATAATATTTTAATTATATATATATATATCTCTCTGTGTGTGTGTGTGTGACGTGGGATGTAACCCCCCTAAATTATAAAGTATGATCTTTTTATTGGATATGATTTACCAAATGCATCACCAAAAACATAATGGGATTCTAATACCTCTATACATTACAATATATTTAAAATTTTAAATTATTTAAATCAATAATAAATCTTGAAATTCAGATGATACTGAGTTAGCATGTACCTCACTCAGAAATGGTTTTCTTCAATGGCTTGTATTACTTTCAAGACCGAGTTTTACCGAACAACAATATACTCATAAAATATTATTTTTTAATGTAATAAGGTATAATATATTTGTCAAATTATTAGTGATAAAAAATGTTTACAAACATCCTAAAATCTATGTTTTAGATGAATATAAAACTTTTTCATTGGTTACAAATTAATTAGAAATTAATATGGAACCCTGTAAAATATAAAGTAAAATATTATAATTTTTATTATAGCAATGTTATTTTACCCTAATTAATTAAATTAACATAAATTAGTGTTTTATATTAATTATATATATAATATAATATATATTTATCAAAATATATATTTTATTTATCAATATATTTGATATATATAAGAACAAAACCAATTTAATTTTTCCAAAAATATTTTATGTTTAAATTATATTTAAAATTGTTTATCAAGTATAATTATTTAATTTTTTTATTAATTAATCCATCTTAGGTTATTAGAATCAGTTTCATGTTCAATTTTTATATAAAAAGATAGTTGATTTTTGAACATCTATTGGATAATATTTAAATTAATTTTTTACACTTCTGTAATTTTAATTTTTTAAAATTGATTCCTTATATGGAATCAGAAAAATACATAATTTCAATTGGGCTAAAAACTTTTTTATCTAATATATTTTTTCAAATAAAAAAATTAATTAAACCAATTAAGATGAATTATGCATTACAAGGGTCAAAACCTTGAAATGATGGTCCGAAATGACCTTTAAACTCAAAAAAATGATTTAATGGAAATATTTTGACCATATCCTCCACATAATATACATTATTTATTATTTAATACACTTTAAATGGGTATAAAGTAGCTATAATTCCCTTTCCAAAAAACATACAAGAGTGTCACTCCTCCCTAACCATAAAAATACAACCTCTCCTCCCACTTCCCCACACCTATAAAGACACATTGGTTCGATAAAAAACATCCCAACTAGATCCCAAAAATACCTCCCATAATACTAGATTTATCCCATTTAAAATAATTCAATTCAAGGTATCCCTTTTATGGAAATCAAATGGAGTTACCCTATAAAGAGGCAACATCTTCCATCAAGCTGTTTCAATCAATTATCATTCTATACCCCCTAAACTATTATTATTAAATTATTATACAATAGAAACCATATCCTAAATATACTATGATGTGGTTATGTGATTTTTTTGATCTTCACTTACAAACACATTAGTATAATGGGTAACAGACTTACCGTTCTTTTACATGGCCAACTACCACCTCATGAATTGATGTTGTTAATTTTTCCTTTAACACATGTCATGACGGAAAATAAATTTACATTTAATATGTATACAATATGACATATCTTTCTATTCTTATATAATTATTTTATAACATAAACCAATATAATTGTGATTTTGTGTAAATACGATGACATCATTTATTGAAGTGTGGACGCCCGCCTCTGCAAAACTATATGATTCATTCATGATATACATGGAATGTATAAATGTTGATTATAATAAAACTATGTAAAATATATTAATTATATATGATATTAAAATTATAAAATTCAATGATATATTGTTTTTTTTAATTTTTAACACAACGGGGATTTGCAAGTAGCCTTCATTCATACGTACAACCTACCATCTACATGAAAAAAGAATTTAATTTCTTATATCCAAACGTTATAATATTTTTATATATTTATATATACTGAAAATATATGATAATTAAACAATGGTTTAAATTATATGTAAGATTCAATCCTTATTTTATTAATAGTAAAAACAAATAACAACTCAAAAACATACTCATGAAAACTATGAATTTAAAACATTAAATAATCAAAATGATGAATGATTTTTTAAAAACATATGATAATATACTATAAGGAGTTAATATATGATATTCTGAAAAATGATTATTATTATGTTATAAGTTAATAACATATTTTAAACCAATGTACAATATGATAAATACCATAAAAAAGGAATAATAAATGCATTTCATTTCATCTATATTTCATTTCATTGATTCATTTTCTAAGTTTATGTACATCGTGTATTTTATATAGTATATATACATCAATTAAAAAAATTATCCTGAATTTAAAAATTATCATGATATTATTGGACTCTTTAATGTTATTATATAATTGGAACTATGATTCAAATTTTTCAAAGTTATATTGGATAATTTGAATGTGCAATGATTATTTCCTTTAAAAATGTTTTGGTCAAGGGTATTTCCATTCATTAATGTCAACAATACTTTTTATTTATCCCACACTAGGGAATAATTTATAAATATATATTCACTATTCAATATAGTTATTTGATAATAAATATTATTTATTTTTATTATTCGATATGAGGAAAGGTTTGGAATGATAATGACTGATGTGGATCAAGCATTATATATCCCTTCAATGCATCGACATATTCTCATATGATGAATAAGTAGGAAAATTATATGATTTTCTATATATAGTTTTAATTGTCCATTGAATGTTCTTGATGGTATATTATTTCATATAAATGAGAAATGAAATCTAATAATTTTGTATTTTCTTCATTTTTATTCAGTTATCACTTGCCCATGATAATTTTCATCGTTATTTTTTTGGATGCATTATATTCTCAATATATTAATTATATAGAAACTCTTTCATTTTTTTACCTTTACATATTGATATTACCTTATCTAGTTATTTGAATGACATCTTTTATCATTTATTAACCTTTTTATTATGATTCATTCACATTTACTTGTTATTTACTCTACATTACATACCATTATATAGAATTTCACCTAACCCTTATTATGTTTCATTTTCTGATGATGTGAAAAAAAGAAATACTTCAATAATATTTAAAGGATGCAGTTTATTTAATTTTATTATTTATCAACTTTTAATTTTATGTTTTCCAATGTATTATGGGTGTCATATATGTAATAATGAATTCCATGAATACTAAACTTGTAGGTCTATTGTGATTTCATTACTTGTAATCATACCAATGTAACAAAATATTACACCGAGTCAGGGCATATGGGGTCAAGGAGTTTTAGTTTGTAACAACGTATTTTTATCATCACTCTGGGAAAATATATTTAGAAAATATAGATTAATGAAAATAACCCTTTGATAGGCATTGGAGATAGGTATATAATAACATCCTAGAATTTTGGTATGTTAGATATCATATGGGTATTCCTAAAAATTCTACCATGTTAGGATACTAATATTATATATGGTTCTTTCATTGTTTTACCTTGGAGTAGTAACTCCAACAAGGTGTGCTAAGGATAACTCGTCATAACCTGATACATGAAAATATGTCAAACTACACACATAGTTTTGGTAATCCTAGTGGATATGATTTGGATAGTTTATATTTTTATTAGAAACAATTGTGAATGATAAGAAACTAAATATATTCCCAGAGAAAACATGTTTATTTGTATGAGATTTTATGGGGAAATCATTTTAAATTTATGATATTTATTTCACTTGTTTGGGGAATATACATTATATTAAATAATGTTATAATTTAATATTGATTCTTCCATTATTTTTAAATTTAACATTGAAGGAAGAATGTAATGAACACTCACTGTAATTTATATATTTTTCTTCTGAGGTAACTAATAACTTTGGTTTTGGAACTGATAATGTTATGGAAATATTATAGAAGCTTAATCTAGTAATGGAACATAACCATGCCATGATGTAGTAACATGTTCTACAACTAGATTTTCTGTTGTTGGATCATATTGTGTGATATAGGCCCACTATATTTAGTGGGATTATTGACCAAATAGTGGATGAGGAATTGATTATTCCTTTGGATAATATATTTTTTCCAATGCGATGTAGTGAAAAGTAAAGGGATGTGCTTGTTTTTTATAATCTCAAAGGTGATATTGGTCAAAGGTGGTCTTTGATCAAGAATACTAGGGAGGAAGAATAAATATAGTTCATGAAATGATGAACATTTAAGGAGACAGTCATTGATAAATACACCCTTCCAAAATACAAAATAAATATTAAGTAAAATTCCATTAGTATATTGGAAAATTAGTATGAAAGTGTTGTTTAGTAAGAAGATACCATTAACATGTTGTCTTGGTATGCTATAGATTTCATACTCAACACGTAATGTAATATTTATCATTTATTTTATTAACTTAATACATGTCTCCAACAGACACTAGTATCTAAAACCTTTTGTTCCTATTATGAAATATTTATAGCTGGTATCAAGATAGAGATTGATTTCTAAAAGTCTTATGGCTTCGAAGGGAAGTAAGTGTATAAGATAGAGGAATATCAGATAACATATAATGAAAATAAACGAAATAATGATTTTAACCCATGTCAAAACAATGGAAGGAATTTCCCTATGAAAATATTGAAAAGATAGGGAGTATGACATAAGTGCATAGTTAATGTTCACCAAGAAATAAAATGAAAATGGAGGAAGTAGAATATAGATATTTTTTATTCCAAATGAAAGGGTATGGGGAACTCTAAATATGATTTCCTTGAGCCTTAATGGAATCTACCATAAAAATGTTATGTGACAAAGGTCAGGATTTTGTTAATGATACATCCTAAGTGGAATGATTAATTTTCTTCTATATTTAGATCTATGAAATATGTGGTTGATGATATTATCATCATATGAATTATTAAATATATAAGTTATGTAGTTTAAAATATTTTAATATAATTTTTGAAATCATATATTTAATGGTACCAATAAATGATATTCTTTAGAAAGTAATTTTTTTAAAAAACACATAGTTAAGGTTAAGATAATACATAATGTGTTCTTAATGTTAATTCAGTGATGTATGGGTAATGAAATGATTGGTTTGGATAATTTAACATCATATAACTTTTGAATACCTTTGAAATAAGTAATGATTTATAATATTTATTAATTTTATCACTAATAGTGTTTTCAACATGTCTAGTTTTAAGGTGTATATGCAATATTATAAGTTAAATTTATGTAATTATGAATTGTAGATGTTTTAAATATGGTTATATGGTAATTAATGTTCTCATCATTAATGAATGGAATACACTATACTGATGTTTAAACATTTAGTACTTGATAATTACATATATATTTCATGTTGTTTGATAGTTAATGACATGTTCATTTTTAAAATTCAGTGACCTTCCTTCCAAAGTGATGGATCGCAATCTTTTGGAAAAATTAACTATTTATAAAATGTTTTAAAGTGATCTTTGGATGAGGTTTCAGAGAATGATGTATTACTTAACCCTATGATACAACATTATAGATGAGATAAGGTAGGAAGAGTTGAATTGATTATAAAAATAAAATATTTTGTTTATATAAACATATATTTTCTTATATTCTTAGAGTGAAATAATTTATAAACATTATGAGAAAATGGTCATGAAAAAAAAAATATTTTGCCTATTATTATCATTTTTTAATATATCAATTACAATTATTCCCATATATGGTTTATGGTTTTATGGTGAAAAACATTCATTTGAATATGTCATATAACACACTCCATTAGAATTTTAATGTTTGATTTTTTCAACCATATCCATTTTTCAATTTTCATCAAATGTTCTCCAACTGGGGACCCAATTTATGTGACCATTATATTTTCATTTCTCTATTATTATGAAGATGTGATATTAATCCTCCTTATGATTTGGTTTTTTCATTAATAGTTTTTTCAAATATCAAACCCTTAATTACTGAGATCATCTTTAAATTGTGGGGGTTGAATTTATTTTATGTGGAAAGAATGTAAAACCCCAAAATTCTTAAGAAAAAACATTGTTTTTTGATAGCATGTATCACACAGATCCCCAAGAACGTAATGGAATTTAATACCCTAAAAGAATTTTATATATTTTCTATTTTAAATAAATTAAAACTATAATATATTTTATAATACACATGGTATAGAGTTATCATGTGTGGCACAAAACAATGAGTTTTTCAACAATATATTATCAAAATATTAATAATTAATATAATAAAATATAACTTTGATGTTAATTAAGTAGTTATGAAAAGGTGTAACTAAATATTTAAAATATATGATTTAATTTTTTTTTAAATTTATTCATTAATTAAAAATTAATTAAAAACAAATATTATATACTATTGAATATGATAGAAAATATTATAATAATTATGCTCAAAAATATTTTTTATCATAATAAACAACATTAATTATAATGATTTAGTGATATTAATGAAATACATTTATTATATATTAAATAAAATATTTTTAATATTTATCAAATATATTTAATAAACATAATATAAGATGAATCCCAATTTTACACATAAAATACTATATTTTTATTAATGAACTTTTACCGCCTTTTAATAGAGTGCCTATTTTGATTCTTTTTTTTTGAAAAATTAAAATGAATAATTTTAAAAATAAATTTAATATTTAAAATAGAAACATACAAATATTTTAGGGTGATTGTTTTGCTGTTTTTCTGTCCTGTTTCATTTTTTTGGAATATAGAAAACAAATGCATTGTAATTCAAAAATTCTATTTCGACTAATTTATTTATAAGGATAATTTATATTGGAATTTTTTTTATGTTTAATTAAATTATTTTTTATTATTCAATAAAATATTGGTAATTATAATAAATTTCACTTTTAAATTTAATATTTAATCCTAGCAAACATTTAAATGTTTTTACATAAAACACATACATTGTCGTCCTTCCTGTGGGGTTAAATTTAATTTTATGTCATCCACTTATGATAATTTATTTTTCAAAAAATGATACCATATTTGGAATCTAAATAAATTACAATTTATATTATTTTCAACATATTATTTTACCAATAATATTATAGATCTTAATTAAAATTAAATAAAAGGATTAAGGTGAAATTAAGCTTTATACGGTAATAAACCTTAAACATAACGGCCGAAATAAACTATAAAATTTTCCAAAATCCATTTTATATAAATATATAGACAATATCCTCCATTTAATTGAATTTCGTACATTATTGGAGAAACATTTATTGACAAAAATATGGGATTAATTCCCTTTCCAAAATATTGAAAAGCTTCCACTCCTCCCTCCATATAAAAGGCCTACTCTCTTACAACATTATAACACTTCTAAAACAAAATTGGATAAAACAATATCTTCCAATATATCTCTTAAACATCCCTAATATTTTTAAATATGTCTCTCATTATGTATACATCCTTATAAAGAAGCCCTTTTATGCAATCCAAAAGGAGTTACCCAAAGCAATGGAGCATGTTCCCTCGAGTTCTTTTTTTTAATTCCCATTATCCATCCCCATAATATATAATTATTACAAGATTATATAATAAAAAATTTATCCTAAATATAATATTATGTAGTTATGTTACGTTTTTTACCATTAATAACACACAATTCCATATAATGGACACCGAACTTACAATCCTTGTGCACATCGAACTACTACCTCATGAAGCAAAGTTGTTCATGTTTCCACTACAGATTCCCATGGTGGAAATTATGATGGACACACTCTTTATATATGATATATATAACACATATTATTTATTCATTCTTATTAAAACATATTATATAAAATACCATTATACATTCAATTTTGTGTAAATATGATAATATCGTTTGTGGATGTGTGGACGACAACCTTCTTAAAGTGATATGACTTGCTAACGCTATACATGGACCATGTTAAAGATGATTTTTATAAATTGGTGAAACATATATGACATAATTATTAGACTAGAATTATAATATTCATATATATAATTTCTTTTTTCTATTAATATAAAAAGGAAAAGAATGTTTTATTATTACGTATGTGAAACCTACCATCTCCATGAACAATGTATTTCATTTCTTATCTAGAAGAATTATAAATTATTATAAATTGATATATACTGAATATGTATGATAATTAAATCATTTTATAAATTATGGATATTATAAAATCACATTCTAATTTATATGAATAAAAAAGAAAATGTCAAAACATACATGAGAAAGCTAGGAAATTGACATAATAAATAGTCAAAATAATAAAAATTTATTAAAAAACAAGTAATTATATATTTTAAAATGTTAATATACAATATTATAAAATTTATTATGGTTATCATATAATTTATTAACATATTTTAAACCACCAAAAAAGAGGATAAATACCCCACACCAAAAAGGAATAATGAAGAAATATATTTTTTCTCAATTTCATTTCATTGAGAAATTTTGAATGTTAATGAACCTAGTAATTTTAATATGGTGTATATACTACCGTTATACAAGTTTTAACATAAATTTTCTCATTCTAAAGAAATTCTAAGAGTTATTAATGAAAATAATTTATGGGAATGTTTATAGATTATTTCCCTCAATAATTTTTTTTTCATGGGTATTTTAATTCGTCAACATAAAAAATACTTATTTTAATTTATCATAACATGGGGAATAATTTATAAATAAATTTTATTTATACTATATAGGTATTTTATATAAAATTTTATTTATTTTTATTATTTGATAAGAGGAATTCATTGGCCTCGAAATGATGTGTGTGGACCTGAAAATATGTGACCCCTCAATGCATCTATAGGTTCACATGAGGAGAATATGATTTCCAATTTAAATGGGTTTCTATCTTTAGTTTTAACCATCATATGGACAGTCATAATAGTGTGGTTTTTCATGTTCCTTAGACATGAAATCCAATAATTAATCATTTTCATCATTTTGATTCAGTTATCACTTATCAACAGGATTCTTTATAGACATATCTACAGATGAATTATATTTTGATTTTAGTAATTAAGTGTCATGTGTTTCAATTTCATACCATTCCATATTGATATTTCTAAATCTATTTGTTTTAAGTTCACGTGTTATCAGTTATTTACCTTTCCTTGTTAATTTATTCTCATAGAATTATTATTGCATCAAATTTACTAACCGTTATTGAGAATTTTTCCTCACTAATATTTTGATTAATTTCCCTCAGTTATGGAAAAGAAATAATTGAATAAGCTTTCAAGGATACCATTTATTAATTTATATTATGTATCATGGTTGTATTTTATATTTCCCAATATATTATAGGAATCATGTATATAATCTGAAATTCCAAGACTGCAAACCTAATCTTTCCATATAGATTGGGTTCTATTAAATCAAGCTAATTTTATAAAATAATGCACTAGATATGGACATTTAGGGTTGGGGAATTGTAGGATCAAAATAATGATGTAGATGCTCAATATACAAGAGGGGGGTGAATTTTATACTTTAAAAATTTCCTTAAACAGCGAAATATCTAATTTTAGCACAGTTAAACTTAGAAAATTCACAACACCTCAAACACTAATTAAGAGATTGGGGAAAAGTATGAAGTTTCAAATTTCTAGTTCTATGAACTTGCTTAAATCTGGAATGTTATTCCGAAGAAAAGGTTCCAGAAAAATGGATCCGGAAATTGAAACTTAACTAATGTATACAATATGAGATTCTACCGTAAAGCTTATAAAATCTAAATGAATCAGAAATCATGTTTAAGGAAATATATGAGAGTTATAATTTCCTTACAATACAAAATTGCAGTGGAGAAAAATGTAGTAAAACTACAAGTAACATGATATAAATCATTTAACCCAAAGAGAACGGTATCCAACATCCTTGGATAAAGGTCCATTGATTTATACTCTCTAGAAAGAATGTCTTACCCATACCAGGGTAAGCCCTCGATATGAAGATCAGAGTCTCTATCTTGATATCCCCGCAAGCCCTCAACTTCAAGGTAGTTGGAACCTCTGTCTTCCTCAGCAAGGAAGCCCTCAACTTCAAGGTTTTGGAACATCTATCTTCGTATCCATGGAATCCCTCAAATTTAATCACCAACATTAGGAGTCGCACGAAGCAATCTTCCCAAGTAAAAGATTGAACAAGTCGTTGAAACTTTCTACCCTAAGCTTGAGAGTTAATAAGAGCCTCTATCTCTAGAAATCACATCAACAACATATAAGAACAAGTTGTCAAATTTTTTTTCTTTTCAAATGAGCTCCTATTTATTGGCGAAGCTCCAATGGTTGGCTCCCTCCTCCAACGGTCGTATTTTCCTTAAATTTCAGAGGAACCATTACACATGTCACTAAACAAATGGTTGGTTAGAAATAGAATAGACGACATCATTTTTTAACAAAACATGTGTAACTGAAATCACAACATAATTTTATAACAAACTTAAAAAATCAGAGTGTAAGTAAAAGTTCAGAGTCTAATGAAAAATATATTAGAATTCTATAATACAAGCATATTCAAATTCTGTTTATTAGGGAATTCGTAGTCAGAATTCAGAATGAGAAATCTTCCCCAGAATTTGGAATGAGAATTATGCACCAGAATTTGGATTGAGAATTCTGCACTAGAATTCGGAATGAGAATTCTGCACCAGAAATCCGAATGAGAATTCTGCGCCATAATTCGGAATGAGAATTCTGCACGAGAATTCGAAATGAGAATTCTGCACCAGAATTCGGAATGAGAATTCTGCACCAGATTTCGGAATGAGAATTCTGTACCAGAATTCAGAATGAGAATTCTCTACTAGAATTCGGAATGAAAATTCTGCACCAGAATTCGGAATGGGAATTATACACTAGAATTCAGAATGAGAATTCCGCATTAGAAATCGTAATGATAATTCTGCATTAGAATTCGTAAGGGGAATTCTGATCCTAAAACTGAATACTTCATATCTATGTATTGTCCGATTCTGAGAATATATATATGAATATTAATTTTCTTCTTAAGAAAAAATATTGATATGAACAATGAAAACAAGATATAGTTAAATTTCCTTAAGGAAATTTTCCTTATAAAAGAAAAATAGGGGTAAAAACATATTTTCTTAAGGTTAAGGTGTTTCTGATTTTCAAAACAAGAAGGAATGGAAAATTCATAAGGAAAAAACTTATTTAATCAACAATCTCCCCCTTTTTTGAAAGTACAAACATCCTTTCAAAAAGAA
Source organism: Viscum album (assembly GCA_963277665.1). Classification (NCBI taxonomy): domain Eukaryota; kingdom Viridiplantae; phylum Streptophyta; class Magnoliopsida; order Santalales; family Viscaceae; genus Viscum; species Viscum album. The sequence goes on along the minus strand of OY728137.1, from coordinate 27,119,224 downwards.
TATAAGGACATAGAATAAATTTCTACACTTTGAAATTAAAGCTTATATCCCTTTGATTATGTATGATGATGAATACAACTAACACCCCCTTAGGCATTGAAACTCTATGGATTGTATTCTAAATTTCTGGAGTGGAGTTTTCATTATCATGGGAATAAAAAACTTCGTAATGAGAAACTACCCCTTACTTTAAGGATATCTTTACATAGAAATTCTCCTTCATCACCTTATAATTCTTTTTCCATCTCCCCCTTTGTGATTTTCAAAAAGAGTTTGAGGGAATGGAAAAGATAATAAAGTACCTGAAATATTAGTACATGCAACCAACCAAAATAAAGGTAATCAATGTTTCATTACTAATAGAAAGAAACAGTTCGTGGAAAAGAGTACAACAAAAGAACAAGTTTGATTCTATTTGGCATCTTTTTCCTTGTATAATAGGATTTTCAAAAAGTTCTTCATTTTCTTCAGCTCTTTATGTTATTACTCAACTTGCTTCTCAAAAGAAACGATTCTTACATATTGAGCATCTATTACCACTACCTGAAATTTAAGTGTTTTCTCTTTCTTTACAAACTTTTGTTCCAACTGAATCTAAAGATATATTTCTTCACTGTAATATTCGACAAGAGTGCTTAGCTTCCCATTCAGATCTTTAACTTCCTGCATCTGATCATTTTGCTTAAGGGATAACTTTTTCTCAAAAACATATGAAATATTGCTGATTCTAGAATCTACGTTATCAAAACCATTCCTGACCTCTACCTGAAATTGATCAAACACTCCTGGCATGGATATGAAAACATTTTCCCATCCATTGAGCTGGATGTTCTTGGAAATAAGAGAATTATACTTATAAAAATTCGGATGCACCAACCCCTCCCTGTAAATTATCCACTTGGAGATAGTCTTCACAGATGACATTTCATGAGAGGTGGCTTCTACTGACATTCATAATTGAAAGCTTCTGAAGAATTTGGAACTGTCTTGACAAAGATTAGAACGACCTTAAGAAGAGAGGCAGGGCTTCGAGACGCGAGAGCTTTGAAAAACTAATGTGGGATGGCCCTCGGTGGTCCCCTCTATATAGGTGATGGATCTGAACATTGAGCTTTCAAAACTAATCTAACAGCTCAAACACTCTTTGACCTTATCTAACAGTTGAAATCATACCCGTATGGAATTCTCAAATCCGATCATTTGAGGTTTTTTCAGAGAAACAATCATATTTAAGAAAACTAGAATCTGGGAAATTTTAAACCACATAAGGAAATAATAACAAGCCAAATATGACTAAGAAAACATAAGTAAAGAAATCATACCTTTCTGATTAGCCAGGAAGTTTATTCGTAATATAAGACATTTTTCTTGAATAAAAATTTGACTACGAAAAACTCACTATGAAAAAAAATCATTACCAAAATTTGAGTATGAAAGACATGAGTATGAAAAATTTTCATTACGAAAATTCATAGTACAGAAAAATCCATTATGAAAGTTCCAGTATAAAAATTTCATTACAAATGTTTCAGTACGAAACTTTGATTACGAAAGTTCCAGTATGAAAATTTCATTACCAAAGTTCCAGTATGAATATTTCATTACGAAAATTTTCATACGAAAATTTTGAAAAAATGATTACGAAAAATTTTAGTTACAAAACCAAGAAAAAATGATTACAAAACTTTTGATTACAAAAGAAAGAAAAACTGATTTGGAAAATTTTGAATACAAAAGCATGAAAAATTGATTAAGAAAGTTTTGATTACAAAATAAAGAAAAACTGATTAGAAAAATATTGATTACAAAAGTATGAAAAATTGATTACGAAAATTTTGATTACAAAAGCAAGAAAAACTGATTACGAAAATTTTGATTACAAAAGCAAGAAAAAATGATTAAAAAAATTTTGATTAAAAAAGCATAAAAACTGATTAGAAAAATTTTTATTACGAAAGCAAGAAAAATATTTTAGGAAAATTTTGATCATAAAAGCAAGAAAAATAGATTACAAAAATTTTGATTACAAAATCAAGAAAAAATGATTACGAAAGTTTTGATTACAAAAGCATGAAAAACTGATTACGAAAATATTGATTACAAAAGCCAGAAAAACTAATTGCAAAATTTTTTTTTTCAAAAGAAAGAAAAATATAATTGGAAAATTTTGATTAAAAAATCATGAAAAATAGATTACGAAAATTTTGATTACTAAAGCAAGAAAAACTGATTCGGAAAATTTTGATTAAAAAAGTAAGAAAAATAGATTACGAAAATTTTGATTACAAAAGAATGAAAAACTGATTAGGAAAATTTTGATTACAAAAGAAAGAAAAATTAATTACCAAAATTTTGATAATGCTAACAAGAAAATGTACTCCCCCTATGAAAAGGAGTTTTTTACTGTAAGGGGAATTGTTCGACAAGAAGGTAATAAAGAAGGATTACCTTACAGTTATCATTCCTAACTTCTGTTTAATGTATTCAAATCTATCGGAGAGTAAATATTTTTTGAAAATGTCAGCAAGTTGATCGTGTGTTCAGTTAAACTGAAGAATGATATATCTTTTAAGTGTGTGATACCTAAGAAATAAAACATTTCAAATCAATGTTTTACCAAGAAGAACAATATTACCTATTCCATTAATTTCTCCCTGAGCATTATCTCTGAAAGTTACATTTCCCCCTTTTGACTAGATAATCTTTTCAAAATAGTCTTTGTTACCAGTCATATTCTGGAAACATCCACTATCCATTTACCATGTATTGTTGGTGGTACTTTCCCAGTATTCCTGAAAATAAGAAAAAGTTAGGTCTTCGGAATCCAGACATTCTTGGATTCAGAATTTTTAGAGAACAAAATTTTGGGTATCCATATTTTCTTAGAAAAATAAGCTATATAAAACCCAAGATTTTCAACACTATTCAAAGAACGGGTTTTCATCCAATGCCCACAAGTTTGACACTTAGTGCAAAAAAGGGGCATCAGAAAGAACAAAATAGTTGTTTTTGAAAACTCGATTTAGGTGAGTATAACCTACTCCAGTAGTGTTTCCTTGAGGTTTAATTTTAGAATTCATCTTTTCAAAATTTTCCTTCCCAGAGGTAAATTTTGCAAGAATCTTCTTAAGATAAAAAATTTCAGATTTTAGTCTAATGACTAAATTCCAATCCTCAAGAATCATTTCCTTAGAGTTACATTTTTTCTCAAAAATTTTCATCTTTAAAATAGAATTTTTATGATCTTCAGAGAGTTTTTCCTTATCAGAGTTTTCTTTTTCAAGGTCTTTAGAATGTTTTTCTATAATCTATTCATTATCTTTATGATTGACAGTAACATCTAAAATCTCTTTTGTAAGAATATCTTCCCCAGTATTTTCCTTGTCTAATTTCTTAGAAATTTTACAATTTTTTGCTTCATGTAACATGGAAAATATAGAAACTTCTTTATATGAAGTTTCTTCATTATTTTGAGGATGTAGTATCTTTATTAGAAGAATTATTTTCAGAATAGTAATTCTTATCAAAGGATAAATTTGTTAATGCCTCGACAGAGCGTACCTTGGCCATAAGACATATATGTGGAAAAGAAGTATTAGCAATGAATCCCGTATTCTTTTGTGATGATTAATCATATTCATAAGACTCACATTCTGATGAGTTTCCACCGCTAGCACTCCAAGTATCATTAGCTTTCAGAATTTTTTTGTGCTTTGATCTATAGAACATCATTTTATTCCTATCTGAATTATTTTCCTTCTTTTCTTTATTTTTCAACAAAGGACCATTAGGTCTGATATGACCTGTTCTTTTACATTCATAACATGTGACTTCACCATCTTTCTTATCTCTCTAGTCTTTCTTCTTGTACTTATTCTGATGGTTCCTTTGAGCTACTATCTTGTTCATCCTCCAAGCAAGATTAGCTAATTCATTCTCTGATTTTTCTGTATCACTATATTTTGACTGAATAATAACCTTCTTTGTCTTAGATCTAGTAAATATTTCTGGAGTCTTGACATTCTTATGTTTAGAAGTTGTAGTAAAAGAAACTCCTCCATTCCCATTCTTCTTCTTCATGTTTTCATCGTCTCTCTTCATTCGAGTCTCATGTTGAAGAAGAGTTCCAAAACGTTCATCAAGAGAAATTTGATTTACCTTTCGGTTCTCATAAATAGCTATTCTCTTTGATTCCCACTCATTAGGCATAATATCAATGATCTTGTCAACTAGAACTTCATCATCCATACCTTTCTCTCCCATATATTGTAAGCTATTCACGATAGTCATGAATCTTTGTTTCACTTTTCTTATAGGTTCTCCATAAGGAAAATTAAAACCATGATACTCAGCTCTCAACATATCTCTTCTAGTCTCAATCACTTTAGATGTACCAAAATGAGTAACTTCAAGTTTCTTCTATATACAGTTAGCTTTTTCACATGAATAAAATTTGGTTATATATGTTCCTAGTCATTGAACGTAGTAGCATGTTGTGTACCTTATAGTTTTATTTATAGTCATGCTTCTCTTGGTTTGTGAAAGCACTAACATCGTTATCTGGAATTTGATAACCTCCAGTAAGCATAACAAAATTTTCTACTCCAGTATTGATAACGAAATTTTTCATATGATCTCTCCAGTATTCATAATCGTTGCCATAAAAAATTGGTGTTCTTATAGGATTTTGGTTGTCAATGGAACCATCATTTAAACCTACCATCTTTAAGAAAATCATTCTACACATAATCTAGTTAATAACAAAAGTTCGGATTCAAGGAAAATATTCATAAGTAGGGAAAATATTGAACAATTAAAAAATTGAGCATGAAAATCATATATGTGTGTATAAGTATTTCAAAGACCCTCTATGATACCAAATGTAAGATTGGTAAGGAGTATGAGGTTTCCAAACTTTGATACCAATTGTAGGATCAAAATAATGATGTAGATGCTCAATATACAAAATGGGGTAAATTGTACACTTTATAAATTTCCCTAATCAAAGAAATATCTTTGTTTAAAAAAGTTAAAAAAAATCACATCAAATCTCAAACCAATTAAATGATTGGGGAAAAGTATGAAGTTACAAAATTCTAGTTCTATGCACTTGCTTAAATCAGAAAAGTGATTTAGAAATATAGGTTCCAGAAATATCGATCTGGAAACCGATACTTAACTAAATTTTACAATATGAGATTCTACCTTAATGCGTATAGAATCTAAATGAATCAGAGTGCATGTGTAAGGAATTATATTAGAGTTATACTTTCCTTACTATACAAAATTACAGCGAAAATACAAGTAGTAAAACTAAAAGTAACAAGATATAAATCTTTTAACCCAAAGAGAAGGGTATCAAACGTACTTGGATAAAAGACCCTTGATTTATACTTTCAAACTAGTATGTCTTACAGACAACAGGGTAAGCCCTCGATACAAAGATCGGAGTCTCTGTCTTGCTATCCCTGGAAGCCCTCAACATCAAGGTAGTTGGAACCACTATCTTCATTAACAAAGAAGCCCTAAACTTCAAGGTTTCGGAACCTCTGTCTTCTTATCCTCAGAAGCCCTTGAATGTAATCACCAACATTCAGAGTCGCATGAAGCAATATTCATGAGGGAATGTTTTACAAAGTCATTCAATCTTTCTGCACAAATCATGAGAGTTAATTAGAGCCTCTCTCTCTATAAATCACTTCTACAGTATATTATCACAAGTTTTCAAGGTTGTGTTATTTTCAAATGAGAACCTATTTATTGGCGAAGCTCCAATGTTTGGATCTTTCCTCCAATGGTCATATTTTTCTTAAATTTCAGAGGGACCTGTACATGTGTCACTAAACCAACTGTTAGTTAGAAACAGAATAGATGACATTGTTTTATAAAAAAACATGTGTAACTGAAATCGCGACATCGTTTTATAACTAACATAACAAATAAAGATGTATGTAAAACGTTCGGAGTCAAATGAAAAATATATTCAGAGTCTATAATACAAGGATAATCAGGTTCTATTTATTAGGGAATTCATAGTCAGAATTCATGATCAGAATTTAGAATGAGAATTCTGCACCAGAATTCGGAATGATAATTCCACACCAGAATTCAGAATGAGAATTCTTCACCAAAATTTGGAATGAGAATTCTCTACCAGAATTTGGAATGAGAATTCTGTACCATAATTCAGAATGATAATTCTGCACTAGAATTCAGAATGAGAATTCTGCACCAGAATTCAGAATGAGAATACTGCACCATAATTCAGAATGATAATTCTGCACTAGAATTCAGAATGATAATTCTGCATTAGAATTCAAAATGATAATTCTGCATTAGAATTCGTAAAGGGAATTCTAATACTAAAACAGAATACTTCATATCTAAGTATTGTACGATTCCGAGAATATAGATATGAATATAAATTTAATTCTTAAGAATAAATATTGATATGAACAATGAAAACAAGATAGAGGTAAATTTCCTTAAGGAAATTTTCCTTATAAAATAAAAACACGGGTAAAAATATATTTGCTTAATGTTAAGGTGTTTGTGATTTTCAAAACAAGAAGTAATGGAAAAGTCATAAAGAAAAACCTTAATGACTCAACAAGAATTACATGAATATTCAATGTAAATAAATAATCATAACCATATTTGACACATCAATTGGAGTGAAAGATTTATATGGTATGAAAAGGTTATCTACGTTTATGGGAGAATGAGGTGTCTGCTCTAAATTTTATCTCTAGATGAAATGTCATATAATTATTCCCTTATTATTAAATGATATGAACCATGAATTTTATATAAGGAAAAATTATCATTATATGATGGTTTGAAAACTATGTCTAAAATTGAGAAATATCTCATACTCAATTTCTCTTCCACCATATTGGCTTCCAACCAATTAAAACAAACAATACACTGGAAAAAAAGAAATAAATAGTTATTGGAAGATTATTTCCCTCAATCAAATCTCTTATTGTGAGTGGCACCCAAAAATTTCCCACTCATGACTAATTTCATGTATAATCTTGAGCTATATTCACCATTTATGCTTCCATATTCTCATTGATATGATCCTTTGTCATAATTTCTAGCCCATTTTCATTGGTGTGAATTTTATCAATATTTGTAAAGATTCGTAAATTTCAAGGAAATTTTTTTCTTAAATTCATGGGAATTTTACGAGTCTGTAGCTTCTAATGGCACTTGATTCTGAGGCCCGGTGTGCCCAGAATCAATTTCCTAAGTTTAGCTTGGGTACGTTCTGTGAACGAACATGCGAGTTTTTCTCTCTTTCGAACCAGTGCATGGAATTGAAATATAAGGGAACCGATGAACTTGCAACAACGGTAATTTCATAAGGAGACCTTTATCGAAGTTACGTTTTAAGCATGTTGAGATTTAATTTTGGGGGAATTAGTTTAAAAATAAATAAAATTGGTGTGTTCAATTTTATTTATATCTATGGTGGTTAAATCCTATAAAGGGGAGTTAAGGGTGAGACCCATAACCACCTAACTACCCCATGTGGGGATATTTTGGAGGTGAGGCCCACACGAGCCCCAACCTCCACCTTCCATAACACTTTTCAAACCCATCATTAAAATCCCCAAATATCTCCCTTAAACCCATTTTTAAATAACTTGTCAACTCCTCAACACCCCTATTAATGAGAATTCTTCACCTCCCTCTTCCCCTCTTAAATGCATGAGAACTCTTTTTAATTAAGGAGATCAAACTCTTAAATTAATTAAAGAGTTTGATTTATTTTGAAATGGCATGACACTTCTATACATTGGGAGATATTATTATTTATTTTTGGGTTAGCATATTTTTTGTGGGGGAAAACTGTGGAGAAGTAAAGATTGGTGTTCTTCTCTCAACGAAGAACATCGTCCACTCATGATGAAGAATGACTTCGAAGAAGAATGCGAAGTCACTGACGACATGCCTTCTCGTCATCTTCCTCCGTGTCAAGGGAGGAGACACTGCCATGGGGAACATCACCGACGACGAAGGCTCTTCCTACGACGTCAACGGAATGGTCACCAATATTCCGCGACGTCCGATCACCATGAAGTTCATCTTCCGCGTTTTGACGACGTACGTCGTCTTATCGAGGTAGGGGTTATCTCCGTTCTAGTTTTATTTATTGACCTTCATTGATTAAAATTTGGCTTCTTATTGTCATCATAACGGGAGGATATCGGACCACGCAGACATGGAAGATCATCCTCCCCATTTCTTGTTGATCTTCATTGATCGTTGTGGCGAAGGTGGCACAGTGCTGTTGCACCATGCGAGAACAAAGAGGACTGCAGCCAGAGTGGGTTGTGGTAGTTGTACGTGGTGTCGTTGCACCGCGCCGATGAGGCCGAAGGTGGCCGCGTCCTAGAGCGGGCTACGACGGAGGGGAGCGGTGTCGTCGCGCTGTGTCAGAGCTTCAAGGGGGATGCGGCTGGGCCTGCTGGCTGTGCCAGCTGCCGGTGCAACATAGAGGTGGGACCCGAGGGGGTACCATGGTTACATAAAGGTCGGCCATCATGGCCTGCCATTTTCAAAGAAACTGGGGGTCGTAACCCCCAGACCAGTTGCTAGGGCAGACCCTACTGGGTTAGCCGTTTCCGCAAACAGGGGGCAGCGCCCCATTTACATCCCGCTCAGCCAGTGCCGAGCAGCAGCCGACATTCGAGCTGGGCCGCACGGGCTGGGCCGAGCCGCGCCAGCCGGGCTGGACCCAGACCCGAGTCATGCCGACCCAGTTCGGGCTGACCCAGGGAGTATTGGGTCGGGTCGGACCAGCCCCAAACCCCCAATTTCAGACCAGGTATGTTCAAATGCCTATATCATGGGATACAGACCTCCGATCGACACACTGTCAGTTGTGTAGGGATCCTTGGATCAAAACGGTCTTTTCGATATATTACACTCGTGGTTTTGGTGAAGATTAGGTATGACAGGGTTGGTTCGAACCCAAAACCAACCGATACCTCATACCGGAAACACTTACAACTTGAGCTCCGAAAATCCGATTGACGTGCCATCGACTTTGTTGGAGTCCTCTTGGTGAGAAGGTACTTTTGGTTTACTTCACCCGAGGTTTGGATGCTGTTTGAGTATGTCCAGGTTGGATTGTACCTGAGATCCAACCGAGCCCCTCGAACAGAAAAGCTAATAATTCTCAGACCGGGTGTCCGTTTGAAAAACCGTTAGTGGCGTTGGTAATCTCATTTTAGAAGTTTCCCCTTTGAGTATACCCTATGACAGTTCAAGGTATAGTTGAGATATGTTCAGGTTGGTTCTTACAAGAAACCAACCGGGCCCCCTGGACGAAAAGGATAATAACTCATAGACCGGGCGTCCGATTGACGCGCCGTCTGTTGCGTTGAGACCCCTATTATGAGTCAGTTCATTTTGATACTTCTTCATGGTACTTTGTAATACATAGAGTATCTAACAGTAGCTCATGGAGTGGATCTTCCAAGAGACAAGAATACGGAGTACGAAGACCATGTAGCTGGCTGAGACCTGATGACTGCTTGTCCGATTCGAGTCGGAGTGACATGTATATCCCATTGGGGAGAAATACTGTGTTTGGGTGGAAGACCCATAGCAGGGAGAACTTCTATGTTTGGGTGACAGACCTGTTGTACTCAACAAAAGGAGTACCTCTGTAGGATATTAGGGGGAGCACTACTTTGTTGGGGTGGCAGACCCATGGCGGGGAGCACTACTGTGATTGGGTGGCAGACCCGTGGTACTCGACAGGAGGAGTATCTCAGCAGTCTAAGGTTAGTGAGAAGTGCCTCAGATTCGTGACAGGATCACCATAGATGATAGAGGAGGAGCTTTAAAGCAGTTTTGGTTTCGATATTGATAATGAAAATCCTGGTTTGAGCTGAGTCAATGACCTTTGTGTTTACCTCTTGATTGATATGGGTCACATGATAACATAGGTATATTGATTGGCATATACCTAAGCCGTTGTTATCTTTTGATTTCATAACCTTTGTGTTTCCTCCTGATTGAGTTGGGTTTCTTGATAACTTAGGTATAAGTATGGGCTTATACCTATGTATGGTTTTTCTGTTGAGAACAGTCTTTGTGGTTATCCTTGTTCGATTTTATTGAGTCCTTGAGGGTCTTGGGGTCCCTACTAAGTATCGTTATACTCACCACTGCATGGGCTATTCCCGCACCTCATTGTGTTTGATGAAGATGACAGAAGGTGCTGACCGAGGCAGAGTGTACGAGGACTGGACGACACCTAGAGGAGGACCTCACAATGAGTCGGTACATGGAGGTGGACCTCACAACGAGTCGGTACCAGAGGAGGTTGACGGGCGAGAGCGTTGAGGAGGAAATCTGTACCTACAATTCAGGTATGACCTATGGTGGACGATCCAGGAGCTGCACTATCTATACCTACCCTTCAGGTAGGAATCGAGGTGGATGACCCTAGAGCTGCTTCTATTTTCCAGCTGTTTGTCTTTTCTATTTTACTTTCGTTTAGTTGTAGCTTTACTCTTTAGTTGGGTTTGTAGTCTGGCCCATTTACTTTTCATCACTTTCCTTTTTACTTAGTCTATTACTTCCTCTTGTACTCTGTGGTGTTTGTTTAATTTTATAAATGCAATGCCTTCCCATTTATTGGAATTTATGCCTTTGGTGCTAGTTGCCAGCCCCTGAACTATGGAAGGTAGGCTTGTGGTAGTCATGGCACGAGCCCTGAGGACGGGTCATGACAAATTGGAATCCGAGGAATCGGTTCAACCGCAGAACTCAGGACTCTGATAATTTTTTTCTGTGAAATAATAGTGTTAAGAGTATCGTGTGTGGTCTTCAGTTCAGGGTGTCCAATGTGGGTGTGGCGGCCAACGTATCCATACACCAGGACCATGACTATTGATTTCCGACTTAGTACATGAAAAAACAGATTGAACGTGTGTTTCCAAAAGTTTTAAAGTCATCTCAAACCAGGTAAGCTCACCAGGTATAAACCGTTTTGTCGTGTCGCATCTGTTCAGGATGCCTCCACACAGACTATCAGTTGGAGTTTCGAGATAGTACATGATGACGGCCCACTGAGTGACGAGGCTCTAGTGCAGAGCCCTTTTTCTTGGTTGGAACCTTCGGGTGGTGTACCAGCAGCACCACCACCCATTGGATAGTTGATTCCACCAGCCATACTAGTGAATGGTGCACGCTGAAAGAGCGCACTGCATGAGTTCCAACTGCAGAGGCCTCCGAGGTTACGAGGTGAGACATATTCCCAGGCTGTATAGGTCTAAATAGAGGTGATTGATCGAGTTTTCCTCCTAGTTGAGACACCATTAGAGTTGATGGTGGACATTGCTACTAGTGTTTTTCCAGTGAGTGACCATGAGGTTGGTCCGTACAGTGACGAGGCTTCAGTACGTGGACTGATGCCTGAGATAGTACCATCGGGTAGTGTGCCAGCTATATCACTACCAGTTGGTCTGCAGTTACAATCAGCGGTACCGGTAGTGACACTTGTAGGCTTAGTGACATACATCTATTTCCGTACCAGATATCCATCAAGTTCGGAGGTGAGCCTGACTCATAGGCGGGCGAGGACTGTCTTAAGGAGGTGGCTGAGATTTTTTTAAAGCTTACACAACTTCGGCAGGACGACATGTCGGAAGCTGAGAACTCAACGAGGCGTACCAATCGTTCCGGGTATTTGATTACTATGATACGATCAGTGCTTTAGAGCTCGGACCTCGGAGTGATGTGTGTTTAAGGATATATGATCCAGTACCTTTCCCCTTTGCATTCCTACTTACATTAGGGTTCTAGAGAGAACCATTGTGGTTGAGAATTATTCGGCTAAGTGGATACAGCCAGTGAAGGATAGCAGTGGGAAAGCAGGAAACTGGCTCCAGTCTCAGAGACATGGGCATGTAAAATGTTTTGATTAAGAAGTGTTAAGGATAGATGAATCTGAAGAGCAGCAGATGTGGAAGCAGAGCTAGGGGAGCAGCATAAGGTGGTGTACATTTAGACATGTTACAACCACCCACCATTGTAGACCCCTCCAGGCTCAGAGAGCTGGAGTTCAGGGAAAGAGAATAGCTACATGCGGTCAAGGAGTGTGACCCAAGGGCTCTAAGAATAATTTGATTTACGGCCTGTGTCTACTACTAGCTTCCGTATCAATAGAAATAAGTACCAATCATTCATTCCTTCCATGAATCTTGTTCCAAACCTAGAGTTTCTGGTTAAACCGTTGACATGATCCTCACGTCTGGAGATACCTTGAGAGGAGACTCGATAATCATACATATTCCGACAGTGTGATCAGACCCTAGAGGTGAGAGTTTCAGTTGGAACCTCTTTGTGGAAGCGTCGAAGACTTATGACATTAGTTTAAGTATGGACTGGGCAACCACAGTTCATACACATATTGACGGTATTAGGAAAAAAGGTTGTGGTTTATCTACAACGTTGGGATGGTGTTTTCCTTGGTCAGCGAAAAGGAAATTCTAGGTAGCACAAGATTGAATTATGCATAAGAGGTTGTATTCGATCACTCAGGAGATTTCCAAACTTATCATTGATCCATAATTCTCCAGAGTTACCGCACCACTTCCAGTGATGACAAAGAAAAGGAAACCCTTCGTGTGGTTAGTTAGATGCCAAAAGAGCTTTCTGGAAATGAGGAAATGATGGTTCACAACAGTTGAGACTTCATAAAGCAGACATTAGTCCTATGTTGATAGGATACAGAGACCACTAGAGTTTGAGGATGGTGATCACGCCTTCTTATGGGTCTCACCTCGATGAGGTCTGCAGAGATATGGCCGAGAGGGCAAGTAATATCCAAGATATATCAGACCTTTCCAGTTCCTCAGAAGTGTAGGTGAGGTTGCTTACAACTTAGCCTTTCTACCTAAAATGCACTAGGTGAACAACGTTATCCACGTATCTCAGCTGAGGAGATATGTGCACGACCAATCTTTCATCATCGACCACTAGGAGCTGGACATCGATGACGGGGCGACTTTCATGGGGATCTAGTAGAGGTTTAGGATCGATAGGAGTGGGTCCTATAGGGACGATAAATTCTTCTTGTGTACTTTCGTTGGCAGTGAGGGAAACCACTTAGAGAGCACATGGGAGCAGGAGGCTCTGATGCGTGATCGGTACCACCTTTAGTTTCCCTAGTTTGTGTCATAGCTTTACGGGGACGTAAATCCCTGAGTTTGAGTAATGTAAAGACCTAGAAATTTTAAGGAAAAAGATTTTCATAATTTCTCTTTAATTTTATGAGTCTGTATCTTATGAAGACACTTGATTCGGAGGCCCGGTGTGCCCGGAATCAATTTCTAAAGTTTAGCTCGGTTACTTTCAGTGAATGAAAGAGAGGATTTTTCTCTCATTTGAACCAGTGCTCAGAATTGAAATCTGGGGGCACCGATGAACTCCCAGCGCTGAGAATTGCTTAAGGGGACCTTTACTGTAGTTTCATTTTAAGATGGTTGAGATTAAATTTTTGGGTAATTAGTTTAGATATAAATAAAATTGGTGTGTACAATTTTATTTATATCCACAGTGGTTAAATCCTACAAAGGGGAGGTAATGGTGATACCAACAACCACCTAACTAACCTTGTGTGGATATTTGGGAGGTGGTTCTCACATGAGCCCCAACCTTCCACCTTCCATAACACTTTTCAACCCCCTCATTAAACTCCCCAAATATCTCCCTTAAACCCCTTTTTAATTAACTTGTTTACTTCTTAACTCCCCTATTAATGAGAATTCTTCACCTCCGTCTTCCCCTCTTAAATTCATGCCAACTCTTTTTAATTAAGGAGATCAGCCTCTTAAAATAATTATAGAGTTTAATTTATTTTAAAATGTCATTAATCTTATATAAATTGGGAGAGATTATTTTTTATTACGTGGTTTGAAAATTTTTTGTGGGGTAAAACTCTTGATAAATAAAGATTGGTATTCTTATCTCAACGAAGATAATCGTCTAATCTCGACGAAGAACGACTTCGACGAAGAACGTGAAGTCACCCATGACGTGCCTTCCCTTCTTCTTCCTTCGTGTCAAGGGACGAGACACCACCCCGGGGAACATCGCCAACGATGACGACTCTTCCACCGATGTCATCAAAATCGAAACCAATCTTCCACGACGTCTGATCACCACGATGTTCGTCTTCCACGGTTCGACGACGTGTGACGTCTTATCGAGGTAGGGGATATCTTTTTCATGTTTTATTTATCAACCTTCATTGATTAATATTTTCCCTCTTGTTATCCTCAAAACGGGAGGAGATTGGACCGCACAAACATGGCCGATCCTCCTCCCCCTTTCTTGTTGATCTTCGTTGATCGTTGTGGCGAAGGCGGCGCGGTGTCGTTGCACCGCGTGGGAATGAATAGGACTACGGTGGACGGGCATGGTGCGGTCGAGTCGTGACAAAGATTTAAGGGGGTCGTAGCGAGGGTGGGCCGCGACGGTGGGGCAAGGCGTCATTGTGCCGCGCATGTCGAACAAGAGCCACAGCGGTCATCAAAGGGGCGGTCGGCTGTGCCGGCCGCCGGTGCCACCTAGAGGAGGGATAATAGGCGGCCCACTGTTACATAAAGGTCGGCCATCACGGATGACCATTTTCAAAGAAACCAGGGGGGTGTAACCCCCCAGACTGGCTTCTTGGGCGGACCCCACTGGGTCCGCCATTTCCGAAAACAGGGGGCGGCACCCCCTTTACGTCCCGCTCGGCCAACGCCAAGCCGCGGCCAGCTTCCGAGCTGGGCCGCATGGCATGGGCCAGCCGAGACAGCCGGTCCGGGCTGCGCCCAACTGTGCTGGACCTAGACCCGAGTCCCGTCGCACCGGTTCGGGCCGACCCAGGGGGTATTGGGCCGGGTCGGACCAGGCCCAAACCCCCTATTTTGAACTAGGTTCGTTCAAATGCATATATCTTGGGATACAGACCTCTGATCGATGCACCGTTAGTTACGTAGGGATCCTTGGATTGAAATTGTCATTTCAATATATTACGCTCAAGGATTTGGTGAAGATTGGTTATGGCTGGGTTGGTTCGAAACCGAAACCAACGGGGCCATCAGAGCGGAAACGCTTATAACATGAGCTCCAGATGTCTGATTGACGTGTCTTAGATATTGTTGGATTCCTCTTGGTGAGACGGTTTTTTTGGTATAATTCACTTGAGTTTTGGACGTAGTTGTAGTATGGCCTGGTTGGATTGTACCCGAGATCCGACCTAGCCCCTGGAATGGAAAAGATAATAATTCTCAGACCGAATGTCCGTTTGACGAACCGTCAGTGGCGTTGGTAATATCATTGAGAAACGGTCCCTTTGGGTATATCATACGAGTGTTCAGGGTACAGTTGAGATATAGTTGGGTTGGTTCATACATGAAACCAACCTAGACCCCGGGACGAAAAGGCTAATAACTCACAGACTGGGCGTCGGATTAACGTGTCGTCTGTTGCGTTGATACCCCTGTGATGAGGCGGTTCTTTGTGATACATATTCATGGGATTTTGTGATACTTGTAGTATAGACCAGTATCTCGTGGAGCGGATCCTCTCGGAGATAAGCCTATGGAGTATGAAGACCTTGTAGCTGGATGAGACCTGATGACTGCTTGTCCGATTCGAGTTGGAGTGACTTGTATAGCCTAGTGGGGGGAACTACTGTGTTTGGGTGGCAGATCAACAGCGGGGAGCACTTCTTTTTTTGGGTGGTAGGCCCGCAGTACTCAACATATTGAGTGCCTCTTTAGGCTATTAGGGTGTGCACTACTATGTTGGGGTGGCAGACCCACGGCGGGGAGCACTACTATGTTTGGGTGGAAAACCCATGGTACTCTATAGGATGAGTATCTCAGAAGTCTAAGGTTAGTGATAAGTGCCTCGGAGTCATGACAGGATAACCGTACACGACAGAGGAGGATCTCTTCAGCAGTTGTGGTTTCGATATCATTAATGAAAATCCTGGTTTGAGCTGATTCAATGACATTTGTGTTTACCTCTTGATAGAGATGTGTCACATGATAACTTAAGTATATTCATGGGAATATACCTAAGTAGTGGTTGTGTATTGATTTCATAACCTGTGTGTTTCCTCATGATTGA
This sequence comes from Viscum album, assembly GCA_963277665.1. NCBI lineage: Eukaryota > Viridiplantae > Streptophyta > Magnoliopsida > Santalales > Viscaceae > Viscum > Viscum album. The sequence goes on along the minus strand of OY728137.1, from coordinate 27,103,072 downwards.
GATGGGTTTCATGATAACTTTGGGATAAGTATGGGTTTATACCTAAGTATGGTTTATCTGTTGAGAACCTTCTTTGTGGTTATCTTTGTTGTCTTTTAGTGAGACCTTGAGGGTCTCAGGGTCCCTACTGAGTATCGTTATACTCACCCCTGCATGGGATATGACAACACCTCATTGTGTTCGATGCAGACAACGGACGACGCTGATCGAGGCAGAGTTTACAAGGACTGGACGACACCTAGAAGAGGACCTCACGACAAGTCGGTACATGGAGGTGGACCTCACAACGAGTCGGTACCATAGGAGGTTGACGGGAGAGAGAGTTGAGGAGGATATATGTATCTACCCTTCAGGTAGGATCCATGGTGGATGATCCAGGAGCTACGCTATCTGTACCTACCATTCAAGTAGGATCTGAGGTTGATGACCCAGGAGCTGCTTCTATTTTCTAGCTATTTGACTTTTCAGTTGTACTTTTGTTGAGTTATAGCTATAGTTTTCAGTTGGGTTTGTATTATGGCCCATTTACTTTTCACCACTTTCATTTTTACTTAGTTTATTACTTCTTCTTGTACTCTATGGTATTTTTTTACTTTTATAAAGGAAATTCCTTCCCAGTTATCGGGATTTAGTCCTTTGGTTCTAGTCACCGGCCCGTGGTCTATGGAAGGCGGGCTTGGGGTAGTCATGGCATGGGCACCCTGGATGGGCCGTGATAATATTCATCAAAAATTTGTGCATAAAATTATGTTTCAATTCATTTAGAACGTCGATGTGTTTGGATATGGAATAAAATTTTAGGTTCTTGAATTGATGAATAGAGTTATTACTATCATAATTGAAAATATAATTCTCCTAAACTTAACTTAGGTCCTATAAAAACTTCTTCATCCATAGTATCTTCTGATATAAAGTTGTGACTAAGATATACTCTAATTCATTAGTTGTCAAGGGAACAGACTTCTAATGTAATAATTTCTATGAGATAGATCACCTACAAATGATACCAAGTGCCTAGATATAGATTTTCATGTGTCTACATCTCTATACATATCTTCATTTGTGCAAATTCAAAAATGTGTTTACCATTTCTAAAATAATAACCTTGAATGGATATATGTCCAATATATCTCAAAATCCCATTTTCTAAAATGAAATTATCCTTTATATGTAATGAAAATAATATTCCAACAATTTAAATAGAATGAGAAATATATGGTCTGGTGGACCCCTTGACATAAAAAAGACTACTAACAGTTTAATGATGGGAAATTTTCCTCATTTCTAAATTTTCCTTTTAATTGAAGGAATATATGATTTTTAAATCTTAAAATTACTCATTATTTGTGTTATAATAGGTTTCAACTTTCACATGTTGAATCTATCAAAAAGCTTCTTTAATGTACAATTTTCCATACTACCTATTCTTGGGATTCTTCAAATCATAGGTAATCATCCGAATAAAAATTAGAGTATCATTTTCTATGTCTGTAGAGACCCGAAGCTTGACGTACATGGACATTAAATTACTTTTTTGGAATACTTAGTACATAACAAAAACACACACACACGGATCGTAATAGTTTAGTGTCTTTGGAAACTCGGAACGTAATCTTCTAATTCTGGTGAAAGATCTTCAATATCTCCCATAAAGATCTTCCCTTTTTTTACCTAAAACCTTTCTTTATATCCTAGGTAAAAGAAAACATAAAAGGGTGAGCTCAAATGCTCAGTAAGGGTAAACAAAACAAAAATCAATCCTATCATATTCATAAGAACATAACTTTTGTAAATCTTAACCTGAAAAAGAGAGCATAATTTCATAACATGGGATAAATCATAGTAGTGAAATGAAATCCCAATAAGCATAACATAAAACATGAAACATTTTGGAATACACACATAATCATAGAGAATCATTTCTTGTTAGTCATGACTCATTTCCAAGACTATCTTAGTGGACAAAGTCCCTTTCTGAATCGAGTCACCCTCGTTTCAGTCCTGTTTCACTGAACCGGTATAACCTACCATTCCAGCCATGTCTATCTCATGAGATATGAAATCTTTACCCAATGCATTGGAGGGAGATATAGGTCCCACCCATCTCATAATGATACCATTCTTATGTGTGCCACAAAATCATAAATCATACATCATTGCATAACCCATGTAATAAAAATGGGAATCTTATACATCGTGACATCATAAAACATTTCATATAAGATAAAGGAATTCATAAAAATAATTCCATCACAGCATGATCAAATCAATGTAATAATAGGGATAAAAACAGAACCCTTTATTATCTTAGATGGAAAATAATTTTGATAAAACACTTGAACTCCATTCTTGAGGAAAATATCCTTTCTTCTTCATAAACATTTTTCCTTTCATAACATGTCATACGACTTTAAAATAAAAGAAGTTGATTAAAAATAAACTTTAAAACTTGTAAAGGAAGCTTCATGGAAATAATGTTTTAAAAATACATTCATGCTGTATAAGCTAAAAACACTCTTCGTACTTTTGTCGGAAAAGTCAAAAAGTACCTCGTACGAAAAAACGACAAAAGATTCCTTTCATATTATTTACTAAAAACTCACCGAAGGGTAAAATTGGATTTAAAATACTGTAAGTGGATGGGAACAATATTACATATTGAGGGAACATGGATGTGGATGATAAAATACACCCCAATAAATACTTACGAATAAACAATCTCGGATAAAAATGAGATTGTGATATTTCCCTTACCTTAGGTCCGATTTGCTTCGTATATGTCCGAACCTCCTGTATAATGATTTAAATAATGTCATTGACTTATTACAGAATAATATTCATTGTTATGATATCATATATGGTTCACTTATGACTTTATATTACCCGTTATTTTGTAAATTCTATGTTAAAGAAGCGTTTTGGGTAAAATCGTTTCATTTATCGTAGGTGTTTTGACTTGTTGTTCTTGACATTATTATTACTTATATCATGATTTAAATACTTCAAGAATATAAAATATGATTTATATATCATATATATTCATTATATATATATATAATAGATAGATAAATGAAATGAAACACACCGTTCATGGAGACGGTAGTCCGTACGTACGCATGAATGCTGTTTTCCTTTCCTTATTGTATTGAATGGAAGTAAGTAGATGACATACATATATATATATACATAAATACAGTATATTTATAATGTCATATATTTCATTATTATTTCTTATATATACTTTGTAATCATTCTTAAATGGTTAACATGGAGATTGAATCTCATCGCGTCGTGGAGACGGTAGTCCGTACGTACGCACGAGCGATGATATCGTTACCATGGTCGTGGAATTGTGTTGAAGTGTATGTATACTATTTAAGTATCAATATAACTTTATAATAATCATATATAGTTACTCATTACACCATTATAGCCATCCTTGTAAGGTGGTGGTGGAAAATAGATTACACCACGGCGTGGAGACGGTATTCCGTACGTACGCACGCGCGGTGATTTCATTTTTACGTAGGATGGATAGAAGGTGAATTAGGGTTGTTTCATATTTATAATAACATATCAGTATGTAAGTAATACTGATGTTATTACTTTATGATGAAACAACTAAATAAGAAGAAGTTGAAGAAGAAAGAAATTGAAAAGATCGGTAATGGATATTACCTCTTCTTTGGAACGCCTCTTTGAATCCTCCACTTAGGGAACTAAGATTGGTCTTTTAAGAAGCCCATGACCTCTAGGATTATCTAGGGAAGTGGAGAGGAGAAAATTGCAGGGTTTGGCCGAGCTTGAGTGATCAAATTGGTGTGAGGAGGAGGGGGAGGAGGTGTCCTTTTATAAGGGAGGAGAGGGGCACCATAGGAATATCTCAAAATATTATTTTATATTAAAGTCAAAATCAGTTTATAATGGTTCCAAAGGGTCTTATTTCGAAGCTAAAGTGGGTATGGGTCGAAATACGATTATCCAATAGGATTTAGACAAGTTTAGGGTATTATTTTAACCTTATCAATTAGATTTAACTCTAAGTTAAATAATTTAACTTTTACAGTGTCTTTTTGTTTTCTTTCACTATATGGTTAATACACTTACTATAACATGCCAAACGAACCCCAAATTGTATATAATTAATACATATATCCATATCTAAGTCATTTGGACGAACCTTAGATTTTTAGGAAAAAAATAACAATTAATAATATAATATTTGATTTAAAAACTATTTTGTGTCAATTTTGACACTATTTGATATATGATTTTTGTGAAAGCCATAAAAGAATTATATGTTCGAACCAAGTTGATTAAATCAACACTAATATATCATAGTAACCTAGAAAATTATTTGAATTCATAAAAAGTCTCAAATTATATTTATTTGGGTATTTATAACATCAATTATGTCAATATTTCATTAATAAGATAATTACTGCATCATCGTTGTGTCATAAATAAATTAAATTATTTAATGTCTAAAAATTAAAAATAAAATACCATAATTTAGGAAATCGTTTTATCTTTCTAATTAATATTTACAATCGAATTTATCTTATGTACAAACCTATATTAAAAATGTTTTAGTAAATATACTTTGATTATAACTCTTTTAACTCTTCATTGAATTAAATAATAATAAATGTCCTAATCTAATCCAAGTGGGCCTAAATGATAATATTTTACACTTAAGGTTGTTTTTGGTCGAGATACACTTGGCCAATAGAATTAGGACATGTGTTAGGGTAATATTAATATCATTCTTACCCTTAATTACCCTATTTACTTTTAACCGTGGTAAATAAAAGTAAAAAGTTACAATTCACCAAAAATTATTTTCATCTCATTGAACCACATTTTACTTACTGACATCAACCGTGTCTCTCGGATTTTTGAAATTCCATTCACAGAAGTGGTAAAATTATGTTTTATGAAAAATTCAGTTTTTTAACTACCACTTAGTAGTTTCACTATTCATCAAAAATTGATGTTTTTCAGAACAATGCCAAAATTTCATCCTAAGCTATATTTCATATTCCGAATTCAAAAATGAAGTCTACTTTACCAAATTCATAACATAGAAGTTGCATTAATTAATTTAATAATTAAATCCCGTTGTTAAAACAAATAGCGTGTTTTTAAGAAACAATATCTATCAAAAGATTGACACTTGATTATGTCTGGTTTAAATGTGAAATTACATTCAATGACCAACATTGTATTAAATTGTAAAAATATATTCTAAATATAATTTAAAACCACTCAAATTAATAATTTATCACTATTAATTATTTTGATTAAAAAAAATTTTTAATTATAATTTAGTAATTTTCACTATTCATCAGAATATGAAAGTTATCCGAAAAGTACCAAAATTTCACCTTAGGCTAAATTAGATACTCCGAATCCAAAAATAAAGTCCATTTTGAGAGCTAAAATTTCAAAAAATTAAAAAGTGGTTATTACTATTCATAACGACTAGTTTTAATAATATTTTAATAGCATATCGTTGTTTCGTGAAACTCAGTATTGCATACTACACACGCTATCGAGGAAGGTTGAGATTGCGTGTAATGCAAGGCAAGTCAAAGATGCGTGTTGTGAAAGCTCCTTTTGGTGTAGCGTATAACACCAGACATTAATAAAATTAAAAAGAATATTTTTCATAAAATCTCGAGTTGTTGCATTCTACCCCCCTTAAAATGAATTTCACCCTCGAAATTCGTCGGGGTTATAAATGGTTTACTATTAGAAAGTTTCTTTAATAGAAACCCACATCGTAAAAAGGAATATCAAAACCAATCTCTAAAAACAAAAGTATGAAACGTAACGGTTACCCAAATAAACTAATCACTGGGTTTCCACATAGGTGAAAATATGGATATGGAAGAAAAATCTAACCATCATGTTCTGATGGAGAGTGGTAGAGAACATGGCTATGGAAAATCCAGCAATCACAAAGCCATAAATTTGTGATGATCTAAGGTACCATCTGATTCATCAGATATAAGATCACTAGGACAACATTTTTGGTTTTCAAGATCGTTTCCCTAAAGTTAATGAATTTGAAATAAATACTTACTTTATTTTGGTACAATCTCACTGTTGTTCGTGCCTTTAACAATTTCCACTTCATCTCTTAAATAAATGAAGTTGAATTTGTTATTCGTGAAGTGTTATCAGATCATGTGATAGAATGATGTGTCATTCCATCTGTCTCAAACAAAATGTTAGCAAAAAAAATTATATACATAAGTCGATCAATAGTGAGATTAATCATATATGGTTCCTAAAATGGACTTATACTTCTTATATCATACTGCTTAATATAATAAAACTAGTTTCTACTAAACAGGGACTTACTGTAGGCCAGTGGTAGGCGATAAAGGCCGGTCGCACTTCGGTTGTCGGTTCGATTCCCACGGCCTTGTCCGAAGCGATGGGCTGTCGTATGTCCTGCAGGTTGTCCTTTTTCTAAAACTATATTACTATAACATCCTATCAAAAATATCAAAAAAAACTTCTATCCTTAAACAATACTAACTAATGTCCAACATAATCCATTCCAATCTTTAGGCTTATCCATAATACTGCAGTCCACTCTCATAACATAGTGAAAACGATTACCAGAGATTTAACACCATCGTCGATCCCCATATATCATAAGATATGTTTTTTTGGTCACATTCCAAACATTCAAAGTCCTTAATCATGTATTCTCTTGAATACCTTAGTGAAAACATGAATGCAGTTAAAATTTAACACTTTCCACATACCAAAATCCTCAAAATTCTATATACTCAAACAATGATATCACTTAGTCCTTATATCAATCAAGAGCTCATGAATACTGTTAAACATTTCATTTTCTCATTTTCCCTTCATTATACGCATATCATCGTATTTCCAAAAATATCTCAATCACTTTGAATACCACATTAGACCAATACATAAATATTCCAATAATTTAAGATACAACATTATTTTGGAATCCCATTACATAAACACTAAATCATTCCACCACATCGTTATCATATTCAACATCTCCAATGGTGATCGCATGTGACTTCCCTTCGTCATTTTCCTTAAGCGGTTGCTCATGTTGATCATCACTAACCCTTGGATTAGGGAATTTATTAGCATAATGCCCCATTTCCTTGCACTTGAAGCATTGAAGTGTTGGTGGTGCGTTCTCTGTAGTGTTTGCTTTATTCACATCATCAGAAAACCTTTTTCCATTACTTCGACACTCTCCTGCTCGATGACCTTCTTTTCCACACTTAAAACATTTTCTAGTCCCTTTAAGACAATCTCCACCATGCTTCTTTCCACACATTGTGCATAAGGAAACATTCATCTACTTTTCACCATTATTCTAAGATTTCTCCTTGAACTCCATCTTTCGTTTCTTGTCAAAACCATGAGAAGGATATGTAACACCAACTTCCATTTCTAAATTGATAGCACAACGCACAATTTCTTCATAGCAACTGAAGTCTCTTATAGCTAATTCCCTTCGAAGACATGGTTTTAAGCCACTGAAAAATCGATCAACTTTACTTTCAGGTTGGATGATAATACCAGAAGCGTACCTTGCAAGTCTTGTAAAATTTGCTTCGTATATACCAACAGATTCATCATCCTTCTGCTTCAGCTCAAGAAACTCATTTTCCATCTTTGTTCGAAGAATACGAAGGAAGTACTTACTGAAAAACAAGTTCTTGAACTCGTCCCATTCCATAGACTCAATTTCATCTCTTTGCCGCGTATTCTTGATAATATTCCACCATTGATCAGCTTCACCTTCCAAACGATATACTGCTAAGATGAATTTATCATGCTCAGAACATTGAAGAACTGAAAATATCTTTTCAGTGGTACTGATCCATTGTTCAGCAACAAGTGGATCAGAAGACCCACTGAAAGAAGGTGGACGTTGCCTCATGAAGGACTCAATAGAATATTGTTCCCTTCTCTGCTCATTTGGAAGTCCAGAATGATTCATAGCTTGTGTAAGTATAGCAATAATATTTTTCACTCCATCTCCCATAACATTTGTTTGTTCAGGAGGGCAATCATTGCATTGTCCATTGCATTGATCAACACGGTTCCTTCAGGTTCCAGCCATCGTCTAAAACCCAAAAAGAATAGTGTGAGAGGCAAAAATCATGCTAGGGAAAACAACATAATAAAGGGGGAGTACCTTCAATATCTAACATCTTAGGTTTAATTCTATGATTGTTAGCGTAATTCTAGTACTATAACCTATACATGTACTTAACCTTAAGGACATCCCTAGACATACCGTAGAAATATCTCTAGGGATCTCACTAACGTTTTCGCATCCTAGTTTCCAAAGGTTGACTAAACCTTTCCTCTGATACCAACTGTAGAGACCCGAAGCTTGACGTACATGGACATTACATTACTTTTGTGGAATACTTAGTACATAACAAAAACACACACACAAGGATCGTAATAGTTTAGTGTCTTCGGAAACTCGGAACGTAATCTTCTAATCGTGGTGAAAGATCTTCAATATCTCCCATAAAGATCTTCCCTTTTTTTATGTAAACCTTTCTTTATATCCTGGGGAAAAGAAAACATAAAAGGGTGAGCTCAAATGCTCAGTAAGGGTAAACAAAAGAAAAATCAATCACATCATATTCATAAGAACATAACTTTTGGAAATATTAACCTACAAAAGAGAGCATAATTTCATAACATGGGATAAATCATAGTAGTGAAATGAAATCCCAATAAGTATAACATAAAACATGAAACATTGTGGAATACACACATAATCATAGAGAATCATTTCTTGTTAGTCATGACTCATTACCAAGACTATCTTAGTGGACAAAGTCCCTTTCGGAATCGAGTCACCCTCGTTTCAGTCCGGTTTCACTGAACCGGTATAACCTACCATTCCAGCCATGTCTATCTCATGAGATATGAAATCATTACCCAATGCATTGGAGGGAGATATAGGTCCCACCCATCTCATAATGATACCATTCTTATGTGTGCCACAAAATCATAAATCATACATCATTGCATAACCCATGTAATAAAAATGGGAATCTTAAACATCGTGACATCATAAAACATTTCATATAAGATAAAGGAATTCATAAAAATAATTCCATCACAACATGATCAAATAAATGTAATAATAGGGATAAAAACAGAACCCTTTATTATCTTAGATGGAAAATAATTTTGATAAAACACTAGAACTCCATTCTTGAGGAAAATATCCTTTCTACTTCAAAAACATTTTTCCTTTCATAACATGTCATACAACTTTATAATAAAAGAAGTTGATTAAAAATAAACTTGAAAACATGTAAAGGAAGCTTCTTGGAAATAATGTTTTAAAAATCCATTCATGCTGTATAAGCTAAAAAAATCATTCTTCGTACTTTTTTCGGAAAAGTCAAAAAAGTACCTCGTACGAAAAAACGACAAAAGATTCCTTTCATATTCTTTACTAAAAACTCACCGAAGGGTAAAATTTGATTTAAAATATTGTAAGTGGATGGAAAAAAAATTACATATTGAGGGAACATGGATGTGGATGATAAAATACACCCCAATAAATACTTACGAATAAACAATCTTGGATAAAAATGAGATTGTGATATTTCCCTTACCTTAGGTCTAATTTGCTTCGTATGTGTCCGAACCTCCTGTATAATGATTTAAATAATTTCATTGACTTATTACAGAATCATATTCATTGTTATGATATCATATATGGTTCACTTATGACTTTATATTACCCGTTCTTTTGTAAATTCCATGTTAAAGAAGCGTTTTGGGTAAAATCGTTTCATTTATCGTAGGTGTTTTGACTTGTTGTTTTTGACATTATTATTACTTATATCATGATTGAAATACTTCCAGAATATAAAATATGATTTATATATCATATATATTCAGTGTATATATATAATAGATAGATAAATGAACTGAAAAACACCGTTCATGGAGACGGTAGTCCGTACGTAAGCATGAACGCTGTTTTCCATTCCTTATTGTCTTGAATGGAAGTAAGTAGATGAAATACATATATATATATACATAAATAAAGTATCTTTATAATGTCATATATTTCATTATTATTTCTTATATATACTTTGTAATCATTCTTAAATGGTTAACATGGAGAATGAATCTCATCGCGTCGTGGAGACGGTAGTCCGTACGTACGCACGAGCGATGATATCGTTCCCATGGTCGTGGAATTGTGTTGAACTGTATGTATACTATTTCAGTATCAATATAAGTTTATAATAATCATATATAGTTACTCATTACACCATTATACCCATCCTTGTAAGGTGGTGGTGGAAAATAGATTACACCACGGCGTGGAGACGGTATTCCGTACGTACGCACGCGCGGTGATTTCATTTTTCCGTAGGATGGATAGAAGGTGAATTAGTTTTGTTTCATATTTATAATAACATATCAGTATGTAATTAATACTTATGTTATTACTTTATCATGAAAAAACTAAATAATAAGTAGTTTAAGAAGAAAGAAATTGAAAAGATCGGTAATGGATATTACCTCTTCTTTGGAACGCCTCTTTGAATCCTCCACTTAGGGAACTAAAATTGGTCTATGAATAAGACCAGGACCTCTAGGATTATTCTAGGGAAGTGGAGAGGAGAAAATTTCAGGGTTTTTCCGGGAATGAGTGCTCAAATTGGTGTGAGGAGGAGGGGGAGAAGGTGTCCTTTTATAAGGGAGGAGAGGGGCACCTTAGGAATATCTCAAAATATTATTTTATATTAAAGTCAAAATCGGTTTATAATGGTTCCAAAGGGTCTTATTTAGAAGATAAAGTGTGGATGGGTCGAAATTATATTATCCAATAGGATTTAGACAAGTTTAGGGTATTATTTTAACCTTATCAATTAGATTTAACTCTAAGTTAAATAATTTAACTTTTACCGTGTCTTGTTGTTTTCTTTCACTATATGGTTAATACACATACAATAACATGCCAAACGAACCCAAAATTGTATATTATTAATACATATATCCTTATCTAAGTCATTTTGCCGAACCTTAGATTTTTAGGAAAAAAATAACAATTAATAATATAATATTTTATTTAAAAACTATTTTGTGTCAATTTTGACACTATTTGATATATGATTTTTGTGGAAGTCATAAAAGAATTATATGTTCGAAACAAGTTGATTAAATCAACACTAATATATCATAGTAACCTAGAAAATTAGTGTAATTCATAAAAAGTCTCAAATTATATTTATTTGGGTGTTTATAACATCAATTATGTCAATATTTCATTAATAAGATAATTACTGCATCATCGCTGTGTCATAAATAAATTAAATTATTTAATGTCTAAAAATTACAAATAAAATACGATCATGTAGGAAATCTTTTTATCTTTCTAATGAATATTTAAAATAGAATTTATCTTATGTACAACCCTATATTAAAACTGTTTTAGTAAATATACTTTGATTATAACTCTTTTAACTCTTCTTTGAATTAAATAATAATAAATGTCCTAATCTAATCCAAGTGGGCCTAAATGATAATAGTTTACACTTAAGGTTGTTTTTGGTCGAGATACACTTGTCCAATAGAATTAGGACCTGTGTTAGGGTAATATTAATATCATTCTTACCCTTAATTACCCTATTTACTTTTAACCGTGGTAAATAAAAGTAAAAAGTTACTATTCACCAAAAATTATTTTCATCTCATTGAACCACATTTTACTTACTGACATCAACCGTGTCTCTCGGATTTTTGAAATTCCATTCACAGAAGCGGTGAAATTAATTTTTATGAAAAATTCAGTTTTTTAACTACCACTTAGTAGTTTCACTATTCATCAAAAATTGATGTTTTTCAGAACAATGCCAAAATTTCATCATAAGCTATATTTCATATTCCGAATTCAAAAATGAAGTCCATTTTACCAAATTCATAACATAGAAGTTGCATTAATTAATTTTATAATTAAATCCCGCTGTTAAAACAAATAGCGTGTTTTTAAGAAACAATATCTATCAAAAGATTGACACTTGATTATGTCTGGTTTAAATGTGAAATTACATTCAATGACCAACATTATATTAAATTGTAAAAATATATTCGAAATATACTTTAAAATCACTCAAATTAATAATTTATCACTATTAATTATTTCGATTAAAAAAGTTGTTTTTAATTATAATTTAGTAATTTTCACTATTCATCAGAATATGAAAGTTATCCAAAAAGTACCAAAATTTCACCTTAGGCTAAATTTGATACTCCGAATCCAAAAATGAAGTCCATTTTGAGAGCTAAAATTTCTAAAATTTAAAAAGTGGTTATTACTATTCATAACGGCTAGTTTTAATAATATTTTAATAGCATATCGTTGTTTCGTGAAACTTAGTATTGCGTACTACACACGCTATCGAGGAAGGTTGTGATTGTGTGTAATGCAAGGAAAGTCAAAGATGCGTGTTGTGCATGATCCTTTTGGTGTAGCGTACAACACAAGACAATAATAAAATTAAAAAGAATATTTTTCATAAAATCTCGGGCTATTACATTCTACCCCCATGTCAAAGGACTTCATCACATCCATATTCAACATATCAGTATTTTTGGTATCACTTGCAATAATCATCATATCATAATAATAAAAAATATCTAATGATACTGTAAATAGAATAGTATTTTTTGAAAACATATTGATCAATAGTCATCTTATTATACTCATCATTCACCATGAATGAGTCAATTTTCTTGTATAATATCTATAATTCCTATTTAAAACCATATAATCATTCCCTATATTTTAATTCTAGGTATTTATTAACTTTTACCTAAAATCCACTTGGTCAATCCATCTAAATATACTCAACAAAATCACCATATTAGAATTCTTCTTATACATGATGTTGTCGAACCTCCACTTTTCAACTAGACTCGAATTTATGAAAAAATCCAATATATGTCATTTTTTAAATAGAATAAATATTATAATTAAAGTAAAAAAATCATAAATTAGGAATAAATCTCTTAAAACCATTATATATCTACAGCATGTTTGTGATATTCCATCTTTTCCTTTGATTCTATATACCCACCTGTTATTGAGTTCCTTTATTCCATATCATTTCTCCACCAAATAAAATGAACAGTTCCACCGAATGTTTCTCATCTCCACTTGATTGTACTTTTTTGCATTCCATATTCTACTGTATTTGAATAACATAGTCAAAATTTTCAAGTTCACCTCCAATAGTGAGTATCACATACTCATGTGGGGAGTATCTGTGACTTGGTTTTCTTTTTCTTGTGGATCCCCTCAATTTCAATTTAATGGAGATCTATGATAGAATATATTATGATGGAGGCATATAAAAAAATTAATACATATTATCTGGTAGTGATATATCCTTAGTGTCATGTATATATCTAAAATGAGCTAGAATTAATGGTTGTGAACTGTGTTCCATAGTGACTAGATTTTCCAAAGACTATAGCTTCTCCACATTTTATGGATTCTCATTATCTTCAATTGCCGGATCCCAAAGATACACCATATCTCTACCTCTAAAGATTCTATTTCTAATAGGATCCTTTCATCAGTATCCAAAATCTACATGAGAGTATCCCAAAAATATAAACCTATTTCCTTTACCATCATGCTTCTCTCGGTCATCTATGGGGATGTGATGAAATTACCTTTAGCCAAATACACTCATCTTACTGAATAAAATAACATTAACTATGAAAATACTTCTTGGATCATTATATTTTAGTGTACGTGATGGATAATGGATGATAAGATCAACTAATATCCCTATTGCCTCCCCTAAAAGTTTTCTTGGTTTATTTTCATTTCATTACAAAAACCTGACTGTCTTGAAAATTATATTATTCATCCACTCAGAAACACCAATTTTATGTGTTATCTTTGAAGCCAATTTTTCATGCCTAATGCTAAAACATATAACTTACTCTTTAAATGGACCGCGGTACTCTCCTCCATTTTCCTATCGAACACACTTTAACCATCTTCATGTTTAACTTTCAACCGTTACATGAAACTACATGAAACAATCCCACCCCTAATCTATTTTTCTAAATGAAAAGCCTCACAATTTTATAGAATGATTATTATTGAATGTAAAATAATAAATGAAACCACTCAATGAATTAGTTCTCATCAATTATATACCAGTGTCAATCAAATCTAAATGTATCATTTTTTATAGAAAATAAAAAACTACTGATTATATTTTTTATTTTATAATGATAACATCGACACAAGCATCCAAATTTGTGAATTTGTTTACTGGTATGAGATCCTTTCTAGATGGAATTTTGATTCCTATACCTCTCATGTGACAAATGAATATTTCAAAAAAAAAACTACTTGAAACACTTTACTAACCACATTGAATTATTTTTCACATGGATGGCATATATTAGATAAATAGAAATATAATTATTTCCTTAAGAAATTACCTCATGTAATATTTAATTTCCCATCACTAAAGGAACTAACAAATCAAACAACATAAATCATTTTAGTAGATTCCATATTGAAGTGAATATCTTGAACATTCCTCACATCCTTCAATAATAACTTGTATCCAATATTAGTCTATAAATTTTTTTTGTCAATGCCATTGATTTGGATACACCGTCATTTCTTATTTTCATAAGTTTGAAACTCCCATAAAGTTAAATATTAGAAGAAATATCTACTAGAGGAGACAATGTAGGAGGTGTATGAACAAATCAAAAATTTTAGTCTTCGACTACATGATTGGCCAGATCAACTTCTTTAAAAATAAATATCTCTTCTTTTACAACATCAGCATAATTATTTTGGGGTTTATCATCTAGATTCATATTCTATACCTTTAGCTTCCTACGCACATGCAGGATATGTCTGGTTTTTCCACAGCGGTGGAAGGTTAGTTCAAATATTCATCATGATTTAAATCACTTATTCTTCTGCATACTTTGATCATAGGGTTCTCTTCATCTAATTCATCTATACTATTTCTAATTCCCTTATCATTCAGTGATAAGGTACTCTAATGTAGTTTTACATCCCTTTTCCATCTATCAAGGCCCTTCATTATACATTTAATTTTAAACTATTTCTATAATGATATTTCTATCTAGAGTTGAATTTATAACTAACGCAACTAGTTTGTCCCACATATTTGGCAAATAAATATACATAAATAATGCTTAAAAAGAACAATAAAAATCATTATCAGGGAATTAAACTAATCAAAAATATCATAGAGTATTCACATTTTCTCTAGTGCATTGTTCATGTTATTTTATTTTAAGGTGATATATATGTGTATCATGTTTTATTTATTCTATGTAGTTTTCCTAGAATACACATTTTCTTAATTTTTTCAATAGAATAAAAGAATAAAGTTTATTAGAGCATTATTTAATATGATCTTGTTGACCCACTATTTGATTTACATTGTTCCCTTCCTATTAAACCCAAACCATCCCACGTCATCTACCGAGGCACTAGTTAATTTATTCCCACTTGATTTAACACTTATAAAAGATTCCTCCACTTCAAATACAATAGTCTCTGTTGAATTGACTATTGGTTTCCAAAAATCATAATTTATATATGATCTTAAATTTTTGGTTTCTAGATCGAATGATTATAAGAGGTAAGACAAAAATTGTTTCTCGTATTTTATTATATTGATACAGTGAGAATCTAAAAAATATATTTGTATGGTTGTGTCATACAAGCTAAAAGTATTTGTAAATGTTTCCTAGATTACTAAAAACGGAGTCAGATCAAAAAATTTATTTTAAAAATGGTTTCAATGGTCTATATCTAACGATGAGGTGGCACTTACATGGCTTGTTAGAATTTTAACTAGAAAAACTTCTGCAAAGTCACTACCAGTGTGACGAGTTTCATATTCTATTGAAAGGGGGTACTATAGGACAACCTAGTTGATTGAAACTTTGACTTCCTCAACCTACATCATTTAAACTCGGTTTTTTTTCACTGTTTGAATCATCTCAATGAGTTCTTCATGAATATGCCATCAAAGATCAATTTTTTAACTGTCAATTTTCTAATCATCATAAAACCTCTCTTAGTGGGTTTTGGTTCAACACATTTCCATATGATAACATAATGTTGGGTAAGTGTAAATTATATTTGATTAGATAAACATATTGAGAGAAGAAAATTGGATGTATTTAAAGAATATGTGTGGTTTGTTTAGCTTTGTGGTGTCCATGGGAGAAAATGATGATTATTCTATAATATTTCTCTAGATGAAATGTTGGAGGATCACACAGTTATAATTAAGTTAGATGATCAATGAATTTTTTAGAATAAAAAAATAATCACACAAGGGTGGTTCTACAACTTCATATACCCTTGATAAATCAACCACTACTACCAACTCGTCCACCTTGTTGGATACCAAAAAATAAAACATTCAGTTGGTTGTTTCCAACAATGAATAAAATTGATTCCGATGAATTTTTTCCTCTTTAAACTACCTTATTGGGAGGTCACCCCACAATATATGTATACAAATATATATATATTAAAACATTTAATCTATATACTAATATATGTATAAATGTATTCATAAATATATGTAAATATAACTAATATATATTTATATATATGAATGTATTTATATAAAAATAGTTCAATATAAATTTATTTACATATATATTTACATATATTAATATATATTTATCCATATTTATATTTATTTATAAATATAATTATATTTCAATAATTGTACACTTACATTGTGTAATATATGTTATGTTTGTCTGTATATACTTATATATACATAAACACACACGCACATAAATAAATCTATAAAAAACAAACTAACACATAAATATGTATATTTAATATATGAATAAATATTTTCATATTATTTCAAAAAGCAATACTTATATATGTTAATAATGTTCTTCAAAAAAGAATATTAATTATCATTATATTTTTATATTTTATATTCTAAATGTCTTAATAATATATTTGTACGTCAACATGTTGTTATAATTAGAGAATTTTAACTTTTCATATCAATAAATAAATAACAACATATAGACATATATACATAAATAAATATATTATATATTTGTTTAAATTTCTTAACATATTACTTTAAATATTATTAATTATAATTATTTATATTTTTAAATATATTTAATAAATTATAAAAATAATTTGAGTTGTATATGATCCATTTATTAAAAATATTATATTATTTAACTATGTAAATAAATATATACATATATACATATATATATTATAAATTTTTATTACATATTGAATACAATTTAAATATATATTAAATAAATTTGTATTATATTAATATTACATACATATCAATGTATATTTGTATATATATATATGTATACTATTTAACACGTATAATCAATATATATAATGTATATAATAATATTAAAATAGAATGGTTTATAGACCTATGTCCCTAAAAACTTCATTAAAAGGAAATAGAAAGTAAAATTGGTGAAAAGGGGTAAAAACTATAGGAAAATCTCACTAGAATAAAGAAAAACATTCAGAAAGTTTGAGAAACAGTCGAACTAAACAAGATTGAGTACCAATGATGTGGTGAGAAACATGGTCACACTAACTGAAATGATGTAATACCTTTATTAATTTATTGGCCTTTTACTATGTGCCATGTTCATCATCTAATTAACAATAATTATTTTCTAACTTCACTTTTCATGAGGATTTAAATAAAACCATTATGTGATAATAGATATCTAATTTTCTATAGCTATATAACAAGCTCCCTGGATACCGTTAATATTATTTCCAGACTAAGCGAATTTAAGAGGGAATTAGAAGCATCTGTAATAATGGTAAGGAATCTCCTATCATCAATATGGATAATTCATATATATTCCACAACATAATTCAACATTCTTTCAGATTTACCAGTACTTCCTTATCGTTCTTCCTAAAAAAAATTATAATCATGCTTCTACATATAGATACGTGTATAAACATTACATATTACATATGGGTACGAGCCCATTTATATTTTTCTATATTTTTCATCAACAACTATATTGTGTAATTACCTCACAGAACTCTATATAACAGAAGCATGGGAAAGATTATCAAAACCCACTTCCACAACCATAGAACTCTAATCAATCTCCCTGATTGGAGACTAAATTTAGGTTCTCCCAAACCCATCATCTGACCTAAAAAAATAAATTTCTTTTGAATAATTGAATAAGACACACCCATAGAGTATATTGTGGAAGACACCACATCTTTCACATCCATTTGAATAGTTATTTTAACCAAATTCTATCCCATAATCATAACCACTGGACTCCCCTTCCAAATAAAAACATACATCATAGTAACACTAGAAAATAGATATTCCACTCAACTCTCCAAATGTATAACCCATGGTGCATCATTATTACCACCCACAAGGGAATTTATGGAATCTACAACTAAAGAAACTAGATTCTCCATTTCCCACAAATATTTAAACCCATATATATCAATATTTTTCACTAAGTAACTAGTATTTAAATCATATCTTATAAAATTTTCCCATAATCCTTGTTAGTATGAAGACTGCATTGGGTTCCCTCTTTAACTACACATACCTATGTCATGCAACTTTTATATGGGTTTTCGACTTCCCTAGTCATAATAACTACATGTCTAGTTCATTTATGATCCTTAGTAACATCTAGTAAATTTGTAAAATAATTAATACCATGGAAAACAAGGTATTCTAGAAGCCTAACAACATAAGAAAGATTCACCTTCTTTTCATAACATGTGGACTTCATTTTTTTTTGAATCTAGCTATGAAGGAACAATAGAATTTTCAATGTATCGTCCATTATAATTATATTTTGTAGTAGATAAAATATTTTGTTTCTTTGAGAATGTAGAATCCAATTTCATATTTAATTTTCCTTTGGTTGTAGACAATTTCTTCTATTACATTGACTCCATATCCATATCAGCATGTGATGTGTGTTCATAGTTAGATTCAGCATCAATGAAGTCAAAATGAAATTCTTGACCTCAATACCCTAATAAAGTGCATCCCTAAATGAGTTTCTTTTATGAATAAACTTCCCCACATGTTTATCTATTTATAAAATTTCATCATAATATATCTTTGTCCTATATAAAATATAATTTAAATGGATTAGTAGAAAGTAAGGATTTAGATCTGCTAGAGTTCCAAAAACACCATGGTAATATAGACCATGAGTATACTCTTATGTTCTAGAATATTCAACCGATATTGCATTCCTAAAAATTAGATGATCCTCGTATGACCAAAAAAATGGTACCAATCTAGTGAGAGTCACCTAGATTTTCATGAATATATTATTTATGGTTATATCAATGATCCCCCTAAATTAATAAGATTTTTACCCCTCTTTCTCATAATTGTGAAATTATTCAATTCATGGAAACTCAAATCCTGGAATTTTAATTTTATATTACTTTCATAGATAGATTTTATCTTTCTTATAGTCTTATAATCCAAAAAATAATTTGAAGTAGTTAAAATAAAATCATTAAGAAAATTCAAATTGATGTATAGAGAGGTACACATTTTCTACTAATGTGATGAAACTATTGGTATCCACAAGTATAACATCATAAAAACCAGATATTGAAAGATAAATTTACATACCAATAGTTATTATAACACTAATTGTTAATTCTATATCATATAGGTTTTTAGATTCTAAATGATCCTATTAACACCATATACACTTTCATTAACATATAGAGAATACTTATCTTCCTTGAGAGTGTTGAAATTATTGACTCATTACTCAATATGAAAATACATAGTATTATTGATAGAAATCTAAAACCTCATGCCTTCGTCATCAGTTACACTAATGAGAATAACATATGGAAGTATCCATGAGCTATCAAGACCCAACAGAATGGTTTTTAACCCCTGATAGAAGAGATATCATTTTCTAAATCCATAATGCTCCATAGATTAGAACCGCTTAAAAAATAATGCAAACAATAATGGATTTATTACCTAACTCAATCAATTCTAATATGTAATACATATTAGAAAACATATGAGATATTATTCCTTTATAAATCATACAAGAGTTTGAAACCATATACTAAAAGCAACATTATTTCAAAATTTCATAATAACCATTGGAATTTGTGAAGGTCCCCTTATGATTTTAATTTATATAGTGTATTACTTTCGTATATAATGTATTTATATTATAAATAATTATTTAGATATACATATCATTATTATATATTACACATTTATTAGATATATATTTCTATTAAATACTTATGTATACAATCGTATTAAAACTAATATTATAAATACATATTATACATAAAATAATTTTATATCATGTTAATTTTTATATGAAATATATATATATATATATATATATATATATATATATATTGTTTATATTTTTAAATAAAAACATAAATATTAGGAAAATTGGAATAGGGTAGATCCTAAATTACATATCACATTTATTGAAAGAAAAATTAAAATTTTACTGTACATTAATATTAGATTACATATGGAAACAAATTCCCTCGTTTAGAAAAAAATGGTCACATAATGTTCAAGACACCAAAAAGATAATAATATAAGTAAAAATCTACATCTTGGGATTGAGTGACTATGTTGTGATGGGAAAAATTTCAACAATGATAATAAGGATTCCAATTGTACCTCAAATTTTCCACACTTTTTGTTGAATTCCATTAGAATGCATTTTTTGTTCTAAAGGAATCTGCATCATGGTTATTTATGAACTCCGCTAATGAAGAATTCATGTACAATTAATTATAATTTTAGACATGCATTTCTATCAAACCTTCAATAACATATAACATATCATAAATAAATTTTCTAATTTCTTGATGATAACCATATGTTTTAGCCTTAATTGTAATGTCCAATACCCTGTAGAATACATATTCTGTATTTTACACATGACTACATTTATTTGGGAGCTGAAGGTAGATAGGTTGTTTATCTAGATGGAAAAATTATTTATCCTTCTGGTCTTATATGATTCTTAATTATATGGATCACTATAACATATTTCAATATTCCTTCCAACTTATATAATAGAAAGATCATTAAATTCATTCTTTCCTCTATCTTTGTTTTCATTGGAAGTAATATTACTAGTATGTCTAAATAGCTTAAACTCAACCACATCAAGGTATGAGTTTCTAACATAATATGAAACTACATTTAGTCTAGTAATCATTGAGATGAATCCATAGATAAATTATCCTACGATTATACCTTATTGGGTGTTGAAACATCACCTTGTATGTTCTCATTATCCATCACAAGTTGGGGTGGATAATAAATTGAATCATTATAAAGAACTTGAATGGATATAGAAGTCACAACATAGATAAAAATTTGTCAGAAATTCATGATAACAACTGTACATGTTGGAGTGAGTTCCCCCACTACCTCCAAAATAACAGAAATAAGACATTATGCCTTCATCAAGTCCTAAAAAGTCATAGATCATCATTTTGATAATTGATATGTTTCAAAATTACAACATCACTAAAACTTAAAAAAATAAATTTCCTCCTAAAATCCAAAGATGGATTATGAACTATCACCTAATTTTCATTTTCAATTGCTAATTGTGCACATACTATCATTTTACAATTATAATCCATAGACGTAGGCTTCATCCCATTATGAATTGTTCCAATATCATCATTATTTGTATATTATATTGTATAATACTTAGTATTCATGAGATCTAGTGAATAGGTACTGAAATCAATGGACCTTATTCCTTACACTACACTAAAAATCATGTATTATTTTCTTATATTTTAGAAATTTCATCCTCTATGTCACAATAAACGGAAGAGAAATAATTCACCTTTATACATTCATAATTTTGAGGAAAAAATCCCCATTTTCAATTAACCACTAGAAGAAATGTGCGGAAGAGATAACAACCACATTAATAGAACCTGAGTTTATAATTGTATTATTTAATGTACTGTAAAAAAGATTCTCAAATGTTTCATTATGTTATTTTTATAAATGATACAATTATCTAGTGGATTTCATTTAACTTCACTCTCAATTTTTCTAGCTTAATCTATCATAACAGGTTGAACTTCTGATTACGTGAAAAACAATCCATTTAGAACACTATACCCCATAAGGGAGATTTTCATTTTATCTTCATCAATTTTTTGAAAATTGGAACCCATAGTTCCTAATGATGAATATCATATTTATCTCACTCTAAGTCTATACTTCACCTAAATTAATGTTAATTACTTGGACGAGATCACCCATGCTTTACTTAGGACTTCATTACTTTTTCATGTTTTAGTTCCATGTCCCTTCATTACACATTTCTCAGATAACATTCTTTAATGATAATTTTCAAGATCACAAAAAATGTTATTGTAACCATTATAGAAATCGTCTGACTTTACATATTCAATCATTATATAAAAATAACAACAAATATAATTTAAAATTATTATTTTAAATAAAGGGGAACTATACTACACTTTAATAAAAACATGTAATACTGGAGACCTGAGTACATAGAGTTTTGTTTGATAGAGGGGAAGAAAATGTTGAAATATCATGCTTTATATGGTTCCATTTTCCAGCTAAAAAAGCCCAAAAAAAATTGAATACGCTTTTTAATAACTTGTAAACACAATTTATATTCATTTATTGGAGAGTAATGATAATAAATAAAAGAATTCTCACATTATTTATGAAGATTAACTAATATTTATTAACATGATTTAATAAATTAAGTTTCACACATATTCAAAATAATCTAAGCTAATGGAATGAAACCACATGGAACCCCTTCAACATTTCTAATATTCATACCCTTAACCTCATTACACAGAATTATTTGACCTAGGGAAGTACTATTTACTATTGATTTAAATGTTGCTGACTGTAATACCAAATTATCAGAACATCCCACCATATCCCAATCATATGAAATAGAATTCCTATTTTCATTATACGCTTTAATATGCATAGGATCTACCGAAATCATATTATCAATATTAGTCAAAGGCCTAACATTCTATAGGTCACCATCATTCTTTACCTCATTTGGATCCCTAAAAACCATAATCCCAGAATTTAAAGATATATTACCATTAATATTCTGGAAGATTCAGTTATAAAAAACATTAAAGACCCAGGAATTACTACCCACTATAGGGATCACAATCTAGTGGGTCCCTTTAATTTTGGGGAATGAAAACATTTAGAAACACTTATCCTCTAACACTGAAGCATCCATTGTTGAAGATGCTTCCCCATCCTCTTAAAACATGTTCAAAAATATAGATTGGAAGACATAAGAACAAAAAATCCCCTAAATAACCTCAAAATCACGATTAAAGTCACCCAATAATGACAAAAATATGTTTTCAAAAATACATATATATAAAATTATGAATATAAATATTTAAAATATTCACAAAAATAAATGGATTGATATAATTTATTTATGTAATATAGATCAATAAAAACATTAAATACTTTTATATAAAATATAGTTTTTATAAATAATTTATGTATATAATAAAAATTTACTTAAATGTAGTTAATAATAATAAATTATTGTTATACATTTAAATTTATAAAAAATGATCAATATCATTTTACTCCTATTTATTGTAGATGTTTTTATTATAATTAGGGACTTAAATAAGTGGTAATGTCTTCCCGTAATCCAATATCAAACATAGTTTCAGATCTTGTAATGGATGGTTTTTTTGTCTTTTTGTCGTATTTTAGCACTGTAGTTGCGTGTTTACTATAAAAAATGTAGCAGCTTGTTGTAGACGTGGTATTATTCATCATAAACAGTATTTCTGGTCTTGTAATTTTGAAATCCAGTCATAGGTACTCTTTTACACACATTAAAAATGTACAAGGGATATTAAAATGGTGTAATGATTGCACATCATGAAAGTGGATGGTGAATGGATATATGTTGTGAGAAGACTACATGTCGATGCAAGATGCACGATGGTAGAAAATAGAAGAAATTGAGGGGATAGTGTCTAGAGAGTTGGAAGGTGGTCTTGAGTTATTCAACTCACTTCCACACACTTATATTGTTTATTTGGATTGGTGAGTATCTCAGTAAGATATAGTGATGGGTGTATTTATTGAAAAATCAGGCTAGATCCATGATGATATTTATGGTGATAACAAAATGTACCCTCCGGTACTCCATGAGGATCCCTTTTTTAATTCTTGGGTCGTGGTTCATCATTAGGGCCTCTATTGGGATCCATATAGTTATAGTCTTGTTGGAACATGGGGAACCATAATAATAACATACATGTGGAGACACCCCATTTAGAATTTTATGTGGAAAACCTCAATGCAGAACACACTTACTTGCAATGCACCATGGCATGGTGACTATATTGACGATGTATAGAAGGAATCCATGAAATGCATTTTTTGTTAAAGGTAATGGATCATTCCATATTCAGATTTATCATTGAACAAGTTGTCATGATAGTAGTTTGTTTATTTGATGCACCATAATATAGGGCCTTGGTTATTACACATTCTCATCATGAAGAGTCTACTAGTATGTAGTAAAATAGGTCTAATGGGTTTCATCCAATCCTTATTGAGAGAGGTGATGCATCACCTACTAAAGTGAATGGGGGTGGTGTTTTTGTTTTGTTTTTATCCCCTATATTCAATATTTTATTATAATAATTACTATTTTTATATTTATATCCCCATTGTTTGCGTAGGGGTGACTAGGTTTTTGGGGTGTAAGTCATGGGATCGAGTCTCTAAATTTTTTCTTTCTAGTGGAATTCAATACTAGTGGGGTAGAAGTAAACAAACATATATTATTATATATATATGTGACGTATTTATTTAATATTCTTCATTTGATTAAGTTTTTAAAATAGATATCATGATTTATACACCCCTAATAATATAAGATATTGTAAGGGGTTTATATACCCTAATAAATTTTCTAGAATTTTTTAATAATAAATTATATATTTTTCATCAAATCATACAAAAATGATATTAAATTAATGTTTAGTGGTTCATTCTTGATGACCATAACACAATGTATAAATTTTTTATTAGAAAATTGTTGGAGTCCCAAATAAATGACAGTGTGTTCTCTGTGTGTTTTTTTATTGGATGCACGGTGTCACATCGTGATATAAGCCTATCACCACAAGACACTTATTTCAGTGTCCCACATTAAAGAATGGTGTGGTGTTGGGAGTGATATTTATGCTCGACCCACCCCCTCTCCATCAAAATTCATTTTCATAAGGACAAGTCATGTGATCCACACATGAGGGGAGTAAACCCTACTATAGAAAATATCTATTAGATAGTAAACCAAAGAAGACCATATTTTGATAGAGGTTCATGGATCCCTAATTTAAGTCTTACAATTGGAATGATAGGGGGTGGTCATCTTGTAATATCGTTATATTTTAAAAGCAATGAAAATGTTTTATATCATACAGGATATGCACGAATGAGCATAAATGAACAAAGAAATATTATAATTTTAACATGATAATCATAAAATTGATACTAAATTTGAATTTACGAATTATAAAATTAATTGAAATAATTACCATAAATTGTCACACAACTCTGATATATTAATTATTCAACTAATTTAAAAATCAAATAAATGATGAAATAAATATTATAATAAATATAATTTTATATAAATAATTCTATTGATGAATTTTATGTATTTACATAGAATGTTAGAGATGTATATGTCACCCATTTCTTTAACCATGTTAAATAAGTTTTCAACCATCTTATGTTTTAGACTCTATATAACAATTTAATGAAAAAAATCCATAGTATTTAAAATTTTTTCCAAATTGGAGTATGTCTTAATATTTTATTTTTTCAAGGGTTGAACATGTTAATATATTACCCTTCCTGAGCTGGAAATGTTTCATCTTCTTTAAGAGATGAATTTAAATCTTTAACATATAATTTATTCTATGGAGGATTCCTAAATGCATTATAATATTAATAAAATATACTGATAATAAAATTAATTTTAACAGGAAATATATATTTTTTAGTGGATAAGTTTAATAGTATTTATTACATCACTTTTGTGTCATTATTATTTCATAATACACAACATATATATCTATTATATTTAAGTTTTAACCGAAAATTATAAAATCAAATAAATTAATGAAATAATAGTCATCGGATAATTTCAACAATATAATTCATAAAATAAAATTTCTTATATACAAATAATTATCTAAATTTGTGAATTTTCTCTTTAAAAATAGAAATGACATTCCTTGATAAATTCTGAGTTTTTTGACATTAATATTTTGTGAAACCTTATAAAAATTACATATAACTTGATAATGTTTTTTATCATATATATTTAGTAAAAAAAATTCATAAAATTATTATATATTTAAAAAATTTATAAAATTGAAGGTCTTAATTGTAGTTTCATATTACCAATAAATATAATTTGTGTTTTAAAAAATCAAAATAACAATATATATAACATTACAATATTTAAAAGTAAATATAAGTATTATTTTATTTATAACACACTATAAATATTCATATAATTAGGGCCTGGATACATATCCATTTAAAACATAGGAAAATTTACTAAGGGTAAGGTGCACAAGGGTGATATTTTACAAGGATGGTTCAATGTACATGGTTTGTGTTGTAATCTCGATGAGATAGAACATCTACCATAAATGGGTTTTCTCAAGATTTATTTGTTCGATCCTAGATTAGGATTGCTTAAGGGAAAATTCTAGTGATGCAATCTATCTCGGAAGCTCTGATAAATGGGCTTCATAGTGTGGAATCATACAGGTTGAGGTAATCACTTATGTGGTATTTTTCCAAATATTTATCAAAGACATATATTTATATTAATCAGATGATAATTATCCAATGACTATATTATAAATTAATATGATAAATAATGATTTTTTTAATCATACAAGATCTAATAGAACCAAATAAGTGAATGTGTTTTATTTCCCAAGTATATACAAGATAGGAAATATATTTCAACCACAAATGGAATATTATATAAAATAGTAAGGGTCCTCATAATCTCCCTATATTATAATGTTATTCCTTTAAATTTTCATTTCACACACTAAAACAGAAGAGGATAATTATTTCATTACCTCCACCAATTCCCATACCCCTTATTTAAACTTGTTGTTTCTTCATACACTTTGGCTAGGTTCTTTGAATTATTTC
This sequence comes from Viscum album, assembly GCA_963277665.1. Classification (NCBI taxonomy): domain Eukaryota; kingdom Viridiplantae; phylum Streptophyta; class Magnoliopsida; order Santalales; family Viscaceae; genus Viscum; species Viscum album. The sequence goes on along the minus strand of OY728137.1, from coordinate 27,075,674 downwards.
ACAAAACACTATCTATATAATCTAATATCATCATAATATGATCCCCATAGGAAATAGTACTCTACAATTATACCAACACTATATTTAGTACATTTTAGGGATATGGTATGTATAACCTCAAGAGGGATTCATGGTACATATTATGCACTTGAGATTGGTAAGGTGGAAATGTTCGTCGATAGGCTGCCTCTCTCATGCGATCATGGATCTAGATGGGACTGTTGTTTTTTTGAAAAATATTTCCCTTCATCCAAATTTTATTTAATTTACCTAATGGAGATATACGAAGTAATTCCTTATATCCAAACTAATACTCTATGACACATCTATGATTTTCAGTAGAGATCATAGGTTGACTCTGAAAAACGTTGTTGTGCTGCGGAATGGTCTTGGTATATTCCACCATTTTGTCAATATTTTTTATACCTAGTAGTTTTTTTCACCAACTTCATCACAACATTCCATTAGTCTAAACTTATTCCCCAAATAGGTACATAGGGAGGCATTTGGATTCTTGAGTGGAAGCTATTATTGTAACAAAAAATTTCCCACAGAAGATGTTGATACCATCATCTTTAAAAAGAAATTGAAAATTACCTCAATTCCCCTCTAGTGTCTATATAATATAATTTGATTGGCCATAGGTTTAATGGTGAGAATCCAAGATTATTTAGAGAATGTTATAGGACCTTCAATAATGTTGAGATGAATCTTTCATATCGATCTGATATAATTGATAGGGGTATTCCATACAACCTCCCAATTTTTCTAATCTATATCCTTATTGGTTGATTGAGTGATATGTCCTCTTATATTGAAATTAATTTAGTAGAATTTATAATGTGATCCATCCCAACCCATATAACATTATATCTTCTAGATTTCTTTTGAAAACAAGGTAAAACATCGAGGGTTATGTTTTCTTATTTTCATGCAGGTATGGTTAATAGTTTCATCATCACTATTTATTTTAAATATTAATCCTTTAGATGATTACATACAAGACCACATGATTTATATTATATGATATCCTGCATCATATTGTCCTACCAATAGTAATCATATAGATCTCAATACATCATTATGCACCCATTATGGATGGAGAATTTCATGATACGTCAATCATCCAGCAACTCTATGTGTTTCTCAATATTTAATGAAACCCCGAGGTATGACCAAATCCATAAAAATTCTTATTTATTAACATATAACTTAATGTATTTATCTTTTATTATAGCTTCTAATTTCTTCTGAATTTCCATTTTATCTCTTAGGGAATCCACTTTCTTTTCTAGACGGAATCGTAGAGAAATAATTTGTGAAAGGAATGATGATGTTATTTTCTTTACGATTCCCATGTTCATCCATTTCTAGTCTAAGAATATCAAATCCTTCTCAATTATCATCAATGATAAAATTGGTATATACATTCAACGTTGTGCGTCTTATACTTCATTTTCATTCCCATGATGGTTGTGGATTTAGTAATCATAGTCCTAATCGGATATAACCATCTTCATTAGTGCATAATAATATCTTTATGTGTGAATATATACTTGAGGATCTTATGATCTGTAAATATTTCACTCTTCTCCCCAAAGAGATAATGATGCAAAATTTTCAATGAAAATTTCACCACAACAAACTATAGATCATGATTTTTGTAGTTATTTTCATTAACATTCTATTACCCTAAGGCATAGGCTATAACTATTTCATTTTTTCATTAACACATGGCCCAAGCCTTATTTGAGTAATTTTTGTATACAATAAAAATTTCCCCACATGAGGATAGTGTACATAAAAGTGTAGTGATATTCCTCTTTTTTCAACTTCATAAATCTCTCTTCACATTCATCATTACAGAAAAAACTTCTCTACCTTATGATTGTGATTGGTTAGAGGTTTTGAATATCATGTTAAATTTCCCACAAATCCATTATTATACTTAGCTAACCAATGGAATCTATGGATTTATAACATTGATGTGTCCTTGGTCATCCTTCAATATCACCTATCATTGATGGGCATATATATATCTTATTTTTTGTGATAATATTCCCTAGGAATGAGACCTCTTTCAATGAGAACGCACATTTGTTATACGTTCCTTCAATTTTCTCCCATTGTATGGTCTTTAATGAAATTATCATATGTTTCTTATATTCCTCCTCAATTTTGGAATACATTATAATATTTCTTACAAGGACTGCTATAAACATGTCGAGTTAATATATATAGACATTATTCATAATGTTCATTATATTTTTAAGGAATTAGTGAGACTGAATGGGATCACTATGAACTCACAGTTCATGTTCCTAATACATAATGAAATCCAAGTGATATCCTCCTTTACCCATACTGGATAAAACCACAAATAAGGATCCACCAAGGATATGTATTAGGCTTCATATTTCTGATCAAGAAACTGATCAATCCGTGTCAGGGGATACTTTTTCAATATTACAATATTTTTTATCTCACTTAATCAATGTAAATGTGCATTACCCCATCCTTATTTTTTAGGAAGAGGATTTGTGGCCCCACTGTGAATCAATTGGGAGTATGAACCATTTATCCATATTATCTAGTAGTTTTTTTCTAGATACTCATATTCCACAAAATCCATTCTATACAGAGTATGGTATATTTTAAAATTTCATGTTTTATAATTAGTTGAAAATTTAACATCTCAGCTAGGAGGAAGAATAGGAAAATCTTCTGAAAAAACCTTATCACATACCACCAAATTGGGAATGTTTTTATAGATTATCATATCCTTAGAATCAATAATCTGAGATATATGTTTTTTCTCTTAGGTAAACAATCTCAATGCTTCAGATTTTTGTGCAAAAGAATATTTATCCTCCACTTTTCACTCATTTTGAATCACAGTGTGAGTCGTGATACAAAGAGTGATTTCCTTTTTATAACAATTAGTGTATGATATCTGTTAGGAAATAATATCCTTATGTATAATTTCATTAAATCATTATAAAGGGAGTATCACAAGGTTTTAATTTATGTGAATCCCATAAATATTAATAGTGTAAGAGTTTTATATATGGGATACAATAATATTCTAATTTTCCCTTTTTAATAATAGCTCGACTTCCATGCATTGTCTTGGTGATTGAGTAGTTTTATTAGACATTAATTATATAATGAATTTATATAAATAGAAACAAAAATAAAGTCTCCTATTATTGAATGAATAACTAGTGTTCCAGTCATAACTTTTTTTCTATGATCCACATCAGAGGTTGTGGGGAAAGATTCTATCCCATTCTGCCTTGGAGGTTGTTTGCACTGATTATCTCTGAAAAAATTTAGCTTTTTCACTAGTTTACGATGTTCCGTTCATCCATGAAGTTAATAAATTTGAAAAAATAAATATGGATAGCAGTTTAATTACTCTCTTTCATTACATTTGTGTGTTTCTCCAATTTAAAATCCCTATTTTTATGCCCTTCCTTTCCACACCTAAAGCATTTCCTTATCAACATCATCAAATTTCCCAGGTTAACCTTTTACCACTTTTGTTACGTCGAATGTTGATATTTCCTACCAAAATTATATTTATCAATCGCATTTCCAAAATTAAACTCCACTTTTTTTTATCAACATGATACCCATGTGATTCACTGATATCAATATTGACTTTAAGTTATCACTAGAAAATTTCCTCTTATATATCAACGTCTCAAATCACTATGTAATTTTATAGGCTCAGTTTTATCCTGCCAAATATGTAGACTATAATTAACTTATGGATAATGAAAAATATGGAGTTGTATCATGAATATATTGTGGTGGTTTCCTTATATTGCCTGATGGATTCATCATCTTGTTTCTCAAGGATAAGGAAATTCATTTCTATTTTATAAAAGACAGTGAAAGGGAAATATGCGTCAAAAAACATTTTACCGAACTCCTTCAACCCCATTTCTTTGATCTTTTCATTAGGCTTCAAATTATAGATCAATTTCCACTACAAGTCATCTTATCCATCCGTATGATAAACAAATATTATAATTATCTCTTCCTCAGAACATTGACTGCTTGAGAATATCATCTCAATGGAGTTTATCCATTGTTCTACGATTAATGGATCTAATGATCCATTTAATGTCCGAGAAATTATTAATATAATGGTCTCAATTGTAGATTTTTCTTTATTAGTAGGATTTGGTCGTTCTTCCCGATTCAAGATTATATTTAGAGCCTATGACAACTTATGGAGTATCATGCCAATAATCATGATTCCTTGTCCTATTGGGATACCTATCTCGTTTCTTCATTCATCATATTTTCTTTTCCATTATTTGTTTACATAGTTACTCCTATTTTTAGCCATTATCTAGAGTAAAGGGAAAATTATGGATGATTATTTTTTAACTATTATGTACATAAAAGAGAATACAATGATATTAAATAGACAAATAAATGAAATGTATTTTATAATAACCCAAATTTTCTTCGACCACTATTACATCATTTTATGGATAAACAACATATTATTATTACAAAACTAGGATCCAAAGGATTAGATTCTTGGGAAAAGTAGGCACATACGAAAAATTTTCACAACAATACATAAGAATTTATTTAAAATATTCTTCATTATCCTTTTAAATCTTATGTCTGATATATTATAGGTTTTCAATGAAGGATCTATAATAATGTAATGGGAGATGGAAAAACTAAGTAAGGGGATTCATAAGGAACATGAAATAATATAAGATTAGTGATCCTAATCATAATCATCATAATAATATAATTAAGCAATTATCAACAACATAATGGATACATTAGGTAATTTTATATAATTTTGAAATGAAAAAAAATTAAATATCATTTCTTAGTGGTAAAATACCCACACATAGTTGTGAACAAAGATATAATGATGTTCATACATAACATGCCTGAATTATTATGAAATATTCATTATGAAAAAATAGCATCATGTTCATATATAATAAACATTATATCATGAGATAAATTACATTTACCAATATATTTTTGGGATATATAATTCTTGTCCCACACATTACGTCATAGCGTTTATATAATCATGCATTCCGCATTGAAGGTATGTTAATAAAAGTCCTAAAGTAACCCATATAAAGGAATGTGTTTCATCATGATTTCATTAATAATAATTTAATGAATAAACATTACATTACTAAATAGAAAAGGAAAAATAACATATATGGTATAACAATTATCATTTTTTAGATAAGAATAAATAACACAAGATGAGTCAAGATGTTTTTTTAGAAAGAAGAGTTATTTAGGATAACATCAGGGTATTTTTCATAAAATTAGATTGGAAACCTATATATAGCTGAAAATAAAATGTATAAACATAGAAATTATATTTTTGGAATAAATAAGAGTATCCACAATGAAATTTGTACTGAAATAGGAATAACCCAAAGAAAGGGATTTGGGATCGATAATCCATTCACTTTATATCCGAATGTGATAGGTAAATCCAATTATTAACTTCTTTAATACTACTAGATTAACTAATTTCATAATTATGATCATATTATACATCTATATTATTGATTAGAATTTTATTATCTTTATTTTCTTGTTTTGATGAGTTATTTTGTTTAATTTCATCGTTTTAGGAGTGTTCATTTTCAAGGTTTCATACTCAATTTACATGTATATAATAGTGGTTGTTCTTATAAAATGAGAGTAATTCTTGAGAGGTTATGTGATATAATATTAATTAACTTATAGATGTTTAAATAGACTAAAATATAATTTTTTTGGTTTGAAATTTATTTATCAGAGAAACCCAAAATGATAAAGTTTAAGTTTATTTTTGGTAGTTTTTCAATGCATAACAAAATATTTCTTTAATTAAATAGTTTGTCCATAAATTAGTCCCAGAACATTAAAAAAAATTAATAATCATATTAAAATAATTTTTAACCATAATTATGATTTTATGAGCAGTTTTAAAAGTAGTAAAAGAAAAAATAAAACTCATCTTCTATGAAGGCAGTGAATCGACACTTCATATATGATGTGTTCAATTTTTATAATAAAAGGAGGATACAAGAGATATAATATTGGATATTCCATTAACATAATAAAATTATAGTATATAAATATTGTACTAGATTTATCATTCTACTTTGTATGTGTTGAGGTGGGGATAATGTAGAAAAATAATGAATTCAAAAGATAAAGAATGAAGATTTTACTTCTTGAATGATGTCTCCTTGAAAACCTCCTTAGAGCACATTTATTTGGCCTTGTATTTAGGCAATAAACTCTTGTAAATGTATATGTGTCTTGGGATATAAATGTTTTCTAAATTAGAAATGATACATGGCTTATAATGAGTTATGAAAAGAGGTAGTGAGGGGTTCTATTTAAAAAGGTAGGAGAGGGGTGTTTTGATTATTTATTTACTGAGATTATTATTTGGGATTAAGACTATAAATAGTTTTGATTATTGTGACTATGTATAGTGTATACTGAATGTGATTTTGATATAATGGTTACATACATAATCCATTTCTCAAAAAATCAAGCATTCAGCTAAAAATAGTAAATACTGTAATTTTTTTCATTTCATTATGAAAAAAAATCCACTATTTTATAAAAAACCCAAAAACCTCACCCTAACAATTTTTCAATGGGTGGATTTAAATAATAGACTCTATTTTATGAAAATAATATTTGATATCTGATAAATATAATTTTTATATATAAAAATCATTTACTAAAAAATAATTATTTTAATATTATATTCGGTTTTTTGACACCTTGAAAAATTATGTAAAATTTTATAAAAATATATTATAATTATAATAGAACATAATATTTATTTATTAATCTATTTTTTTAAAATAAAATTTTCTTTACATAATTATATTAATTATAAAACTGTAAATAAAAATTTATGATTTTCCAAAATACAAACTGATAATTGATCATTTTTAAAACATTTATCAACAAATACCATGACATAATTATATCATATTTTATTTTATAAGATAAGTAAATTTAATTTATAATTTAAAGGTTACTATTATAATGGCTAGATTATTATTTATAATAGAAATATATATATTCTAATAGTCATGTTATTATTCCATCATTATAGATTCCATAATTTTGAAAAATCGTGCTTATTTTATTATTCATTTATATGAATAATGTTTTTATTCTGTTCAATATGTTATGTTTTATATTTATACTTAATAAACATGTTATAAGAAGGGATATTATATTGATAAATGTTTGGTATGATACATTCTTCACCTCTATTAAAATTTCATCCTCTAAATTTTATTTTACATAGTGAGTTGAAAATAGGTTAGGGTACATTTCTTTCATTGCTTTATCCAGTTCCTATGTGTCCTCTTCATACATATGGTTTCTCCAAAGTGAATTTACTAGGTCGGTGGTCTTTTTTTTACCTTCTGTCATCAGTCCAAAATATTTATCAACTACTGCCCATAAGAGGGACCATCTTCCAGGTTTTCAACCTATGTGTTCTATACCTGTGAGGGTTCTGGTATGTAATTATCAGGAGGGATACATGGAATACATTATGAACATGAGATATAATTGTAAAAATTTAAGATTATTAGGAATTTTTCAAATACAATCAATGATCTCAAAGGGTCCAATATACACTGGGCTAATATAACCATTCCATTCAAAATACATGTCTCACATACATAGTGATATTCAAAGTAAAACATTTTATCCAACAACGAACTCTATACCCCTTCGATGGTTTTCAACATAGCTTATTTATTTATCCTATTTATATTTTATATATTGTTTGGATGGAATAACAATTATAAGTCATGTCATGCCCCAGATCATATACATGTATTTTCATTCTCCAACTTCATCCCTACGAGTAAGAATTTAGTATCACTTCTATATAGATATTCATATATATCTATATGAATATTTGAGTAGAATATGTTATTGTATGAGAACTAAATCAATGGGATATTTGATCCCATAATCCTTTTAAATCCATTGATCAGGATCTCATCATTTCTTCAAGCATCTATATATAACATTTAAATCGGCCATCTATTTGGTATGATAGGTCCTGTTAAAATTTACTTCAATAATTTAATGATGTTGAAGAATTATGTGATATTTATACATGAAACATTGATAATGATCATAGATGATAGGAAGTGGAACCCCATGAAAACTCCCCACTTCCTTCACATATATCCTAAAAGGTTGTTCAAGAGGGAGAAATTCATGAATTAAAATAATGTGGGTATCCTTGGTGAGTAGTTCCACCAAAAAATGTATTATATTGCATCATTTGGAATTATTTAGGATACCACTAACAATGTCTATAGTTATGTTCTCCAATTTAAACATGGTTATGGGAAATTTTTTCATCATCCCTTTGGATTTCTTTATTTATAATTTAATCTTCTGAAATACTACGAACCTTGAGATATACTCTATAATCACCACATTCATGTTATCTATCTAAAAGTATTCATGATGATCACAATGCATCATGATACTTCTATGGCAGAAATATTGAGAAAATCTATCTTTATTATAAAATATTTCATTGATTATCTTAGGTTATGAAGACACTGAAATCCGTATTTCAAACAAAATCACACCATCATCGTCGATATAGAAATTATATATCATTCCTTCCTTTTTTGATTTCACATTATTTTATTGATCCAGATCATCCCTCTATGCCTTTATGATATAATCTTGGATTAATGGTTGGGAAATAATTTGGGCAAGGTAGGATGTATTCCCTATTTTTATAATTTCAAAATCCATTATTTTTATATCCCTGATAATGAGGAAATTCCCAATCCACATCATGAATATAGTATTAGTATTTTGTTTTTGTAAGAGCATCATCTGGCTAGTTCTCCTCTTCCCAAATGGTAATTAATAGAGAAATAATTTTCCTTTATTAGTTATAACCAACTCCTTTGATAGATTTTGATCTCCATCTATGAAAATATATACGTTTGACTCTTTCAATCGATATATGTGCCACAATACTAACCATAGAGGTTGTACCGTAAAATTTTCAAGGAAAAGATTGTAGGTTCTAACTCTAGGTCTTGCGTCGGGTAGTTCAGCTCATTGATCTTCAACTTCTGTGCGGTGTAGGCTATCACTTTATCATCCCAAAAGAGTACAAAACCCAGTCCTTTCATCGAATCATCCCAATTTATCACAAAACAATCCTCTATTTTTGGTAATGTGAGTACATGTGTAGTGATTATCCTCTACTATAACTCCTTAAGGCTTTACTCAAAATTTTTCATCTAGAAAAAATTTACCCTTTTTTATGTGAACAAAGTTATTGGGCTACAAAATCATGATAAATTTCTCAAACAATTTGAGTAGTTCCCTTTTAATATAATAAAATTGAGAGATTATATAACACTAGTTGTTCTGGAGCATTCCCCAATTTCATTTTTCGGGTCCATAGAAATTTCATCACTTGTGATGACATATACCAATAATTTTATGTTATACAACCAAAGGTCACACATATTGAACATGGAATACATTTATACATCATTAATGATTCGAACACAATATATTGATGTTCTTCATGGTCCTCTTTACTCATTGAGTACATGATAACTTCATCAATTAAAATTACCATAAATTTTTCATGATGGTCTCTAAAGACTTTATTCTTAATATCCTTGAATATTGTTGGGTTATTAGTAATTACAATGGGAATTCCTAGGAAGTCCTAGTGCTCATATCCTGTACATAATGCAATCAGTTGTATATCATTGTTCATATACTTTCATTTGATGATATATTGAATGTAAAATCCACCATCAAGATGTACAGAGATCCTCATAGTTGATCAAAAAATTCATCAACTCATGGAAGATAATAATTTTTCATTATAGTGACCTCATTAAGCTACCATTAATTCATACACTGTCACATTAATCAGTCTTTTTTCTTTGAAAGGATCACTCTCACACCCCAAAGTTATTCAACAAGGATGATGATCCCTTTTTCCAAATTCTATTGTATATAATTTCTTGAGTCCTCTAGTTCGATAATGGACATTATCTAGGGAAATTTTGAGATAGGAGTGGCTCTGGTGATAAGTTGTATTGATAAATATACTACCCTATCGGGGTGAAGTCAGAGTAACTCATTATGAAATACATCATTATATTCCTTAATAATAGAATCTTCATCATGTTCTAGGCTTTACATTGATGAAACCATTTGAAGTAGAGATAATTATTCATAGGGTATCGACACCCTCAATATTAAAGGATTTTATAATAAAGAATAATGATCTTACAGAAATTTTTATATGAGCATGGGATGGGTTGGAATATGAAAATATATTTATTTTTATAAAAAAATTATGTGTTTTTTATTTAAGGAATTCCAATCAATTCTTAGTATTGCATCAAATTACCCCAATGGTTTTATTTTGAGATTTTCAAGAAGAATCTTACCACATACACAAAAAAAATAAAAGTCCAACACTTGATTTTCAATGATTACACAACTAGGGTTTTAATGAATAAATTTACTTCAAGGAAGTAGGGTCTTGATTCAATAGTTCTAGAAAACAATTTGAATAAAATGATATGCATGGAAACTGAATTAAATAATTACGTTTTCATTTTATATTTAATCGGATGTGTACATTGTGTGGATTCATTTTCTAGCTCTAAATCAGTTTTAAAAATGGAAAAAAAGTACTATACTCTTTTCCCATTGGTGTCTACCGATAGTGATTACCCTCAAGGAATCATGGTATAGTGATCTATTTTTTATATTTAACCTACTCCCCATAGTCGAAGCAATATACCATAGGTGGTAAATGAAAAGATTTTCTTATTTCCTTCATCATGTTGACTGGCCTCTTTATGTATCTTTGACATTCTTGATCTTGATAGCCTTTTCTGTTACACTTAAATCATTTCCACATCCCATTGAGGTAATTACCATAATGCTACTTCCCACATTTTCTGACACGTGGGATATTGGATACTCATTTCACCTTTGTCAATAGATCCACCAACATGAAACCCCATTCTTATCTTCTTATGTCCACAATCGTGCGTCTAATTTCCAAACACCATCTCAACTATGGGATCATATTGCACAACTTCTTTATAAATTAAAATGTCTTTGATATCTAGGGCCATTCAATGGTGTGGTTTTAATCCACTAAAGAATCTATCAATTTTTCTATCATTGTTGATAAAAAAACACGAGGTGTATCTTGAATGATCTATGCTAATTTCTTCATAATCTATGATAGATTCACCATTCTTTTTATTCGAATCTATGAGTTATATATAAATATTTTGATGAAGAGCTTAAGGGAAATAGATTCTATGATTTATTCTCATAATGTCTTCCCACATAATCTCTTATACTTCATACATCATATTGGAGTTATTTATCATCACCCACCATAGATTGTTCTGTCCATATAAACAATATTTGACCATAGTCATCTTATCCTTCATTGAACACTAGAGAACATAAAATATCTTATCCATTGAGTTAACTCACTATTCCAGAACAAGTGCATTGTTTGATCCACTAAATTTTGATGTATTTTTTAACATAATGTTAAAAGGGGGTATGATTCGTATTTGGTGAAAGAGGATATTCAAACAAGTTTATGTTTTCATTTTTATCCTGAGATAGTTGGGTAAGAATCGTGAGGATTTTTTGAACTCGACCTCTCCTAGAATTGGGGTAGTATTTTGGGAAACTGTTTTATTTTCCCTCAAATGAGTTATTGTCTTGGTTTCCCCCAATTACAACCATTTTCTAAAATATTTTTTTTAAAATTAAATGGTAAGTCAAAAAAACAAGAATAAGTTATTTATTCTTTCATTAAATTATCTCTAAAGTAATATATTAGGGGATCTATATGTTTATTATTTTTCTAAAAAATGCTTCTTGAATGTTTACATATTCATAGTCATATCATAAGGGTTTCATGGAAAATATCTGATCTCAATTCCCAAATTAACTAAAACATGCTCTCATACAAACTATAGTGACCTTACTTTTTCATATATAACTGTTACACCATTTTAATTATAAAAAACATATTTTATTTGAAGAATTATGAATATACATAACATGTACATAATAAAAGATAATTGATTATTGGAAATAATCTTATTTATCATTATAACGATCGTGTTATCCTTAGTACTTATATTCACCTAAGGATATACATCAAGGATAGGGTTACGCTAAAATCTTTGTATGATGTCAAATAAGTGAAATTAAACAATATAATATGAGTGTTCATAAAAATCACCCTAAAAGAATAAGAATTGGATAATTATCAACATAAATACAGAAATATTGGATAAATTCATGAGATACATTAATGAATAAAAATGAAACACCATGTGTTAGTGGTTATGTACTCTCAAATATTTTTGAATAAATCTAACATAATGTTCATGCATAACATATGTTCATAATCATAAAATCTTTTTTGTGAAAAAATATAGAATCATGTTCACATATAATATAGTTTATCGCATGAGAAATGTAACATTAAATAATTTATTGGAGGGCTATATAATTCTATCCCCACACAACACAACATAACATTTACATGTTGAAGCATTACCCATATAACGTATATCAATTAAAGACATGAAGTTACCCATGTAACGAAATATGTTTCATAATGATTTTATAAATCAAAATTTAATGAATAAACCTGGAATTGCCAAATGAAAAAGGATAATAGAACATGTATTGTAAAATAATCATCATTTTTTAGCAAAGAAGAAATAACTCTATATGAGTCAATATGTATTTTGGAATGAAGAGTTTTCTTTGAAAAAATCAGTGTATTTTTCATATAAATTGATTTGAAACAAGAGTATCCCAAAAAATAAAAAAAAAGAAAAATTGAAATTATATTTTAATAATATTAATATTATCCACTCAAAAATTTTCCATGAAATTAGAATAACCCAAGGAAAGAGAGTTATGTTCAATAATCCACTTACCTTATGTCTGAATGCATCATACATTTGCACTTAATATCCCAGATAAATAAATTATATTAAATAATTAATTAATCAATAACCTATTGTACATATATATAATTTTTTAATATTTTATTAAGTTGATTTATGGAATGTTTTATTAGTTATAGTTTTAAATATCAACTTTTATGGATAGTTTGTTTCCATGGTTTTATGGTCGGTTTACTCGTATATAATTATAGGTGTTCTTGTAAAAGCTGTGTAATTTTATAAAAGTGAAATTATGTGTTATTAATGCTATTAAATATGTTTAAATTTTCTCATAGATCATTTTTTTACATTATAAGGATGATTCATTTTATAAAGTATTAATGATAAATTTTTAGTATATTTGGGCGGTTTTTTCATCCATCATAAAATATTTTTTTAAAATATTATGTTCATAAATTAGTTATATAAAAATAAAAAAGTTATTATATTTATATTAAAATTGGATTCAACTATGATAATTTATTATAACCATTCATTAAGGAAGAAATAAAAATTGATTGCACGTCATTCAAGAAGGTGGTGAATCAACACAACATGTACAATGTTTTTTTTTGAATAAAAGGAAGAGAGAAGAGATTTGATGATAAATATTACATTATAAATATATATTTCTATTATATATATGGTAATGGTGTCTTCATTCTGCATTAGATAATGGGAGGTGAAGATGAGGTAGTTGAAATAATGATTTTAAAAGAGAGAGAAAGGGGATTTTACCTCTTGAATGTTGTCTCTTTGAGAACATCCTTAATGAACTTGGATTTGGTATTCTTTTGACACCAGTATGTATTGTACATGGATAAGAGTTATTCGATATATATTGTTACGAAATTAGATAATAAAATGTTATATATAGAGTCAAGAGTTGATGTGGTGATGGGTTCTATTTATTTGTTGAGGAGATGGGTGTTTCTGATTATTGTGTTCATTTGATTATTATTTTATCTCAAGACTATTAGTAGTGTGGATTATTATAAATAATTACATTAAATAGTTCATTTGTGTTTTAAATAATTTTTTCTCACATTATCCAAACTAAAAAATAATTTATTCAGATTAAAATGATCAATACTATAAACTGTCAATTTCACTATTAAAAAAATACCACTATTAATGAAAAATCCCAAATAAACCACCCAAATTTTTTTCAATGTTTAGATTTCTAAAATTGACACCATATTATGGGATAATAATTTCCAAATATATTACATTTACTTTCAACAAAAAATCATCATTTCTTAAAATAATATAACTTTTAATATAATAATCATTTATTGACACTTTGAAAAATTAAGTAATGTATCATAAAATTATATTATAATTATAGTAAAATATAGTATCAATCTATGAATCTATTTTATGAAAATATATTTTATTTGAAATCCTTATATTAATTATCAAATTTGAAATAATACTTTATGTACTACAAAAATACCAACACTTAATTTATCATTTTGTAAACATTAATATACTTAGTCCGTGATATTAATATATCATCTATTGATGTATAATATTAAAAAAATTATTTATCATTTCATTGGTGATGTTATTATTCATATTATTAGATAACTATTCATAATTGTCATAATAAAATTTAAATGGTCAGGTTACTCTTCCTTCGTTATAAGTACATTAATTTCATTAAACATCACTTATTTTTTTCTTCATTTATGAGAATATTTAGTTATTGGGTTATCTATGTGATGCATGTTATTTATAGTACACGATATAATTCTAATAAATAAATACAATGATAAATGTTTGGATCATTAAATATTTACTTAATTTATGAACTTCTAGGATTCAATCTATGTTATCAATAGTACATTTCCTAATGTATAATCATATTTACATTTTTGTGTTCCCATAATAATAGTTTATCATGAACATTTTACTTTATTAAATAATATTCCGCTGGAGTGTAAAACTAAATGTGTAGCAAGGTATGTGGACGTACAAAAAGAATCAATCTAGTCTATCATAATGCAGCCTTTTCGTTATATACCCCTAGGTGAATCTGTGAAAGAGACACCTCCTCTTGTAGTATCCACACACATATTTATTTTCGTAGATGACACCTAATATATATAGTATCAAAATTAAGTGACACATTTTTATGTTTATTCTTATCCTTAAGGTTTTTAGTATATTTTTCTTATCCTCATCTGAAAAAAATCTATCATTTTATACAATGAATGACAACCATTGTCTATAATACACATTAATTCGCGATTTATTTTGTAATATGAAACATATTATTAAACATCACAATATTTTCTAGAGATTTATAATTCCTATATTCAGATTTTCTTGTTTCTATTTTTTGAGTAAATTTGGATTGGGTTTTTTCTTGCATGTGTTTTAGTTAAAATTTGAATAAATTGGAAACAATGATGGTAGTGCATGGTTGGCACACAATTTTACTAAATAGGTTGCCCAAGCTTGAAAAACCATGCAACTAAAAATATAGGTGGATTTCATGGAAGAGGAATGTTTTTTTAAATCATTCAACATCTTAGTAAAAATTGTGAACCCCAAAAGTAGATGAACAAGGTTTATCAAACTGTGTGCCACTACCCAAGATGCCATGCATGGGTTTTTAATTAACCCAAATAGTAGATTGAAAAAACCAAAAAACCCATATTAACCATTTATCAACACCAACATGGAAAAAATGATCTTCTGTTTGTGGCTATTAGACTTATTACTATGTCTCCCAACCTTCATTTATAGGCAATCGAAGGGTGGATTGAAGATCATCACCTCCATAGGTATGTGTTTTCTTCCCATTTAGATATCTCTCTCTGTCCCACTCCTATTTCAATATAAAGTAGGTATTTTTATAAGTTTGTGGGTCATGATCTAGATCATGTTTTGGTATATATTTATTTTAGTGATCATGGATATGGGATTCAAATATAAATTACATTCATAATTTTATTATTGATTAATCCGCTTTAAATTGGGGATTTTATTTGGATGATCGCTCATCAATGAATTAAGTTATGTGATCTATTATTAAAATCACATTGTCATTATTTAAATTATGTGTTTGTAATTTTAGATATTCTTTTATATGTTTAGAAATTGGGATTCCTTATATTAATTAATTAAATTTGAGAATTAACTAAATAATGTATTGTGAAATTTAATTAATTGGTTGTTGAATTAGTTAATGAGATATGGGTTTTGTGAAAATGATTTCATTAACTAATTATTAAATTAATTAATGAGATGTAGATATTATGAAAAACATTTTTTTGAATAATTTTTTAATTATTTAATGAGATGTAGAGATTGGGAAATTGATGTGATTAATTAATTTTTGTATTAATTAATGAGGTGTAGAGATTTTTAAATTTATTTGATTTATTAATTATTTAATTAAGTAATTTGATGCAGAGATTGTAAAATTTATGGGAATAGATCATTTGTGAATTGATTGTTAATATATAGGGATTGTGAATTTGATTAATTATTTATTTAATGATTTAGTTAAAATTATTTTTATTATGGAACTGATTTAAATGTATTAATTAATTATTAAATTAATTAGTACTTGTTTTGATTGAGAGTTTTGAAAATTAACATAATATTGATTAACCTTGAATGATATAATATATGTGATTTATGTGTTTGGTTGAGAAATGGGGAGTGAGACCTGAAATGACACTCCGTATACCCATGAGGGTCCTAGACATGACGTTCGTGGTCCCAATACATGAATGTGAATATTTGTATGGGATAGGGACTGACCCTAAAAATACCCATTATGTGTGGGACATGGAATGATGCTCTTAATAACCATGAGGTGCTAGAAATTACATTTGACGGCCCGGATATTGGCATTAGACTATGGTTCTAGTTGGAAATATTATATATTGAAATTAAATTGATTTTTAAAGCCAATTTTTTATAGTAGTTATTGAATTGATTATGTGATATGGTTCAAATTCCATCTTGGGGCGAAGAAGGTATTGATATTTTTGGTGGCCTCGAGAACGTAGGTTATGTGGTTAAATAACTGGTAATTTAGTAAATGAAATCTGATTACTTTACTGATCATAATTATTATTTATAAAATAGTATATATTTTTGACTCGATATTGTATTTAGTGTCATTGGTGGTGGCATAATGAGTTATAAAAACTCCATGCATAGGATTCCTGATTAGTGCCTAAATATATTTTATTGTTTAGGATAGGATATGGGAAATATCATTATGTTATGTGACTGAGTTGGGAGGGAGAACGTATGAGGGAACTAGACATTGTATCCTTACCTACTTGGGAGTTCATAGTTTCTTTATTTACTTTAGGGTTTTCATATTGACACATTACATGTATTGGAATGTCATATATACTAAATAGTTTTGGATATTGTATCTCTTGTTTTGGTTATCATGTGTTATTGGTATTTTTATGGTTATAGTTATATAATTTGGTTATTCTTATTTATTTCTACTGTTGTGATACTTTTATAAAGAGGGTGTAATATCCTTATAATTGAAATTTAACCTCACTACTAGACTAAATCATGTATTCTACGGGGATCCTTGTCAGTTTTCAGGTAGTAAACTGGCATGGGGGAACTGGTGTGTGGATCTATGGTCAAGATGTTACAAATTTTTATCAGAGGAGTTTTATTTTCTTTTATTTTCTAATAACTTACTATTTGGGAATATTAAACTAGAGAATTGGCTGATTCAAGCCTTTTTTAATATCTCAATGATGTCATTAGATATCCCATGTACAAGGGTAAAATCCATGTACCAAGGGTGGGATTGTTGTTATTGATGTGTGATGTTATAGTTAATGTTATTTAACCTCAACTGATTCACTTATGGTGTAATTTCTTAATTGTTTCTATGATTTGGATTTTGGTATGATATGGAACATGAGATATGTATTACTTATCATTCTAGGAACCCATGATTATTTTCTTGACACACATATTTTTAGGCATGCATAAGAAAATGAGATTCTAGTAAGTCACTAAAAATTTTATTGTTTTCTTTACATGTGTAATTGAAATGAAATAGGTTCCTAATGTGATACTTGAAAATTATAAATGATACATGATTTGAATCAATGGATTTTTATTGAGATAGGAATATTGGAAAAAAATTATCCATTTCAACCATGACCTGGGTTTAGGATTTTTAATGTAATTGAAAGTGCCTTCATTTAGATCGTGTGGATTCATTTGTGGAAAAGTATTTATGTAGATTAATTTGATTTTACCCTTATGTAAATGTATTAAAGTTATGTTTTTTGTTGGGAAACATTTTTTGGATATTATATAGATATTCATACATGATGATGGTTATTGAGAGGATGACATGAGTAAATGGATGCAGATTTTTCTATATTAGTGGAAGTTGAGGCACTAATTGTTCTATGAGAGGAATATGGAGAGCCATTCCAAGAGAAATTTTCTCAACTTTTGAAATTCAGGGAATGAGAACTAGGGTGTTTTGTGAAAAAAATGTATAATCTGATGAGGTATTTCTAGTTATTACACTATAAAACATTCATGAGAGAGGGTGGTCCTGAGGTAGGTGAGTTCTGCATTGAGTCTATCTTGACCACACCTGACAACTTGGAGACTCATACTAACATGGGAATCAAATTTGAAATATTCATGTTATGTCGTCAAGAAAAGAATTTTTGGGAAATTTAGACTGATGATGTGAAACATGAGACTCTAATCTACATGTACTTAGAAAAAAAATTCCTGGAGAAATTTTATCCTAAGATTCTGAGGTAGGTGAGAGGAGAGAGGTTTATACAATTGACTTCAGGGGGTATTTATTTGATGGAATTATCTAGAAAATTTAAATATTTGCATCAAGTTTTTTAAATATTGGATGAATATGAGGCTACTTTCGAAAAATTGTATCAGTATTGGATTAAATGTGAACTTATGTCTCGTGTTAATATCTTCAGGCATTATAAGTTTTCAGAGGTTGTGAATCATGCTCTCATTTCAAAGGGGAACGTGAAAGAGCCTTCCAAAGGTGGATAAGTGGTTTCATATTAGATTATTATGAGGTATAAATTATTAGAGAAATAATTATTTTAGGGAGATTTTTTACCATATTAGTGGAATAATAATAGATAGGGGATAAATTACTCAAGATATTACACAACTTCCTTTCCACCAGGGTGGTCGGCTGAGCCACTATCCAATCCATTATATGAAACCACCTGTATAGTTTCAATATTGCAGAAAGATGTGGCATCTACTGGAATTTTAGAGGACCACAAGATATATTTGTAATGATGAAGAAGATGTATATAATCGCAAAATTGTAAGGGGATCTTCTACATAATTATATTCAGGAAGTTGTAGATCTAATGGTCATGGCAGTTGAGGTAGTAGATGCATAGCTTATGTGAAAGGATTAATGTATCAGTAATGTGGTGAAACTAAAAGGACTCATAACATATCAAATGGAATAGGGGAAATAATATAACATTCTATTCAGTTTACTCTCGTGGATATGAAGGATGGACCATTTACATTAAGAGTTACTATTCCGGTAGGTTCTACACTTTCTAGTGCATTATTTGATAACCGTTCCTCTCATTCAATTATTTCGGCACAACTTGTGAATGTTTTCACCCTATAGATTCAATAAATTAATGGGGTTTTGAGGATAGATACACCATTAGAGTAAGATCTAGGGACATATGTTTGTTCAAGGGGTATTTTCACAGGATAGGGTAGTATCATTTATTCTAGGATCCTTATATTCAAGGCCTATCAAATTTTGATTTTACTTTTGTTATGAATTAGTTAGTATATTACATATACCACATAGATTTTTACCACAATATTTCTAGTCTTAAATCTCCATAGGGAGAAAATTATGTTCATTGAGGATAGTGGAACATCAAGGAGGGTCGTGCAAAGCTAGTTCATTAGAAAATTTTGGATCTCGCCTCCCATGTTTCTACTCTATAGCTGGATGACGTATCTATAATGAATGATGTATTTCCACACATAGTGGATAGGTTTTAGGATGATTTTATTGAAGAATTATTAGGGTTCCACCTAATATATATGGGGTCTTTATGATTGAGCACACGATGGGGGATGAGACGGTTTCTATTCCACCATATACAATGGGACCAATATTGCTTCAAAAGATTTTTAGTTTGCTATAAGTGTTAATGGATATGGGTTTTATCAAATCGAGTATGTCTCCTTGGGGTTCCCCATTTTTGTTTTCAAATAAGGATGGTGGGAATATCTTCTTATTTTTTGATTACTAGAAGTTAAACCAAATTAGTATAATGAACGAGTATCATATTTTATCTATTGATAGTCTATTTGACTTTTTGATAGGATATTCTTTTTTCAACATGACTGACATGATATTGGAGTATCATAAGTTGAGTGTTCAACCATTTGATAAAATAAGGTGTAATTTCATAAGTAGGTACGAACATTAATAGTTCATTGTAATTTCATATTGGATTACTAATGGTTAGGATGTTTTTATGGCCTTGATGAATAGAATATTCCATCCACACATGGATCAGATTGTTGTAATTTTTATAGATGACATCTATGTGTACTCCAAGACTCTTGAAAATCATACCTAACATCTTGATATCATCCAGAGTACAAAGAGAAAGAATTGACTATTGTCCAAGATCTCTAATTTTTAGTTTTTTATTGATTGGGTACATTTATTAGGTCACATAATCCCATAGAAATGTGTGTCATTGATCATAGAGAAGGTACATGTACTTGTTTCTTGGGATAAACCAATTGACATTTTTGAAATCTATATTTTTCAATGATTATCTATTTATTATCAAAGGTTCATCCAAGATTTTTCCTATTTGGCATAATCACAATTATTCTTGACAAAAAAGTTGATAAATTTTAAATGGTTTAGATAATTTGATAATTTCTTATAGGTGGAGAAGAATTATTTGAAAATGGAACCAATATTGATCCCACCCAATATACGGGAGGAGTATAAAGTGTTTTGTAATGCTTATGGGATAAGAAAGTGATTAGTTTTAATTTAGGGAGATCTTGCTGTAGCATATGGGTCTTGGAATTTATGGCCACATGAATGGAACTACCCTATACATGTCCTCAAATCTGCTATAGTGGTTTATGATTTTATGTGATGGTAGATTTACCTATTGGTATATAATATTACTGTGTATATAGATCAAAATATATTGACATATATCTTCTCACAATGAGATTTGATTATCCAATAGTGGAGATTGGAGGATTATATGCTTTATTCCAGTTTGATCTATATCATAATCCTCATAATGGAAATAGTGTGGATTATCATTTCAGTAGGAAAAATCACACTCATCTAGTTTACATGCCATGTCCTAATTTTACGATGATGACATTGCTAACTAATATCCATATATTTGGTTAGGAGAGTCAGGAGAAGATGAATCTCATATCAGTTATAGTGGACACTACACTCGTGAGTGGAATAGGGATAGAAGGTAATTGGATATGGAATTCATATCAATAAAGAATAATCTAAGAAGGTGGAGAGTCACCTTCTAATTGGACCATAGATGGGGATGTGATCATATATATTAGGAATCAGGTTATTATGCCTATGAATTTGTGGAAGGACATTATGTCTGAATTTCATTCTTGGATGTGGGTGTTACATCCAGGTGTCACCAAGTTGTACCATGACAAACAATGATAGTTTTGTGGGTTGGAATAAAAATTGAGATAGCATGATCCATGACAAGATACTACAACAGTCAAAAAGTGATCATTGAACTTCAATGGAAAGATGGTTTACTACATCAATTTCCTGTTCTATAATGGAAGTGGTACAATTTTAGGAGGGGATTTGTGGTAGGTATCTTAAGGATTCCTCATAAGAATGAAACTATTTTTATGGTCAAGGAAAGTTTTGTGAATGTAGAGCATTAATAGCCCATATATTTTATAGTGCATGATAATCTATTCATTCAGGTGTCGCCTAGATTGGGTCACCGTACGATGTGGAGGAAGTGAAAGTATTCACCCATTTTAGTAAGACTATTTGAGGTTATGTACATAATCAATTCAGTGTCATACCAATTATCTCTTCCATAATGGTATATTGTCATGCACGATTAAATTAATGTTTCAAAACATCAGTGGTATCACCTCAACCCTTCTCATGTGATTGATGTGGATGATTTTGAGTGTGATACTAATTCATTCATTGAGGGGATTTTGATACGTTTGTTGGACTACAAGGAGAACCTGAAGTGGTGACAGCAAGGCTGAGTGTTAGGGTATTGTCGAAATATGAATGTGTTTAGAAGAAAAATTGGGAGACAGAAGTAGATATGTTGGCTCAGTGGCCTATCCGTTTTTATTAAGAATTGTAGATATTCTTTGTAGTATATCTAGAGCATGAGCATTTCTAATTTGTCGAGATTGTATGATCCCGACCATTTCATGAAATTTCATGGACTCCTTTTTTGGTATTATTTTTCATTGATTGGAGAATATATATTTTTGGGTTTTACCTTGGATACATTTGGGTGTGAATTTGATAATATTTCATCGAAGTAGGGTAGTACATAGTCGATGCACCGTTTTCCCAAACTGTGCAAATTTGCCTATAAAATTGTGTGGCCCCAATAAATGGGTATCGAATGGATTGTGCACAGTTTTTAAAATTTTATTCCATCGTAGGAGAAATTGTAGACTCTCATCTAGAAGAGGCTTGTAGTTTTACAAACTATGCTCCCATACCTATGAAATAATTTGTGGTTTTTTAATTGACACAAAAATCATATTTAAAATTAGAGAACATCCATATTATCCCCAAATCGATACCATATCATCCATAGAAAATTTTATTTCATTTTTTGAGGCTCCCAAAAATATTCCTAGGTCTCCCAACATTATTTCATGGCATATCGATTGGTGGATTAAATATATGAACCTCCTCAGGTATGTTTTTTCTTCCCATTTAGATTACACTCTCTTTCCCATTAAACATCCCAATTAATTGAGGGATATTTATTTATTTTTGTTTCCATATCTAGATATATGTTTTTAGATATTTTTTTGTTTGACGTTGAATCTAATACTATGATCTAAAAATTGTACATCATCATATTCTTTATTAATCTTCTTCAAATTAATGATTGTGGTTTGGCGATCGTTCATCAATGAATTAAAGTGGGTGGTCTATTATTCAAATGCCAATGTCTTGGTTTAAATAATATTTTTGTAATTGTATAATTTCTGTTGTATGTTTAGAAATTCAATTTTTTTAATTGAAAATATAAAATTGGTGGATTAATTATTTAAAGGTTGTGATATTAGATCAATTGATTAAAGAATTAATTAATTAATATTCAGATTTTGAATTTGATTTGAATAATAATTATTTAATTAAATAATTATATATATAGATTTTGAAATTGATTTCATTGACTAATTATTTACTTAATTAATGAGATGTCTATATTTTTAAATTGATATGATAAATTAATTTTTTAATTAATTAATGAGTTGTAGAGATTGAAAAATATATTTTATTAATTAATTGTTTAATTAATTATTGAGATTTCTAGATGGTATATTAATTTATATTTATTTATTTTGAAATTGATTATTGAAATAGTATGAATTTTAAGAAGATTAATCAATTGTTAAATTAACAAATGAGGATTTTCTTCTTACTCAATAGATGGAAATTGATTGATTAATTGTAGAACTAATTAATACAAGATTTTATTGAAGAATGTGACAATAAGGTGTATGTTTATTAACCTTGAATGATTTTATATATGTGATATATGTGTTTGATTAAAAATGGTGTCCTCTCCATGGAATTAGAAAAACAAATGCATGTTAGTGATTATTTTATTTGGATAATGATTGAGGCTCTAAATAACTATGAGGTGTGGGATAGGGAATGATGCTCCCATTACCCATAGGGTGCTGGAGACAATGTTATATGACAAAGATATTGGAATTGGAATATGGTTGCAATACTTTTATTATAAATGTAAATGAAATGGATAATGAAATCCAATTTTTTATTATTAATTTTGAATTGATTATGTGATATGGTTCAACCTTCACAATTGGATGATGTGGGAATTGATAATTTAGGTGTTTTTGGGAACCATAAGGTTATGTGGTTAAATAATGAGTAATTAAATAAATTTAAACAATTAACATTTTTCTATTATTTATACATCAAAAAAAACATACATAGTTTGACTGGATATTGTTTTATATGTCGTTGGTGGTGGCATTATCGGTTACACTCACTCATTACTCAGGATTCCTGATCTATAACCGATTTTATTTCATTGTTGTAGGATAGGTTAATGTTAATATACATATGTAAGATGACTAAGTTTGGATGGAGCAAGAATGATGGAACCAGACATGGTATCGAGACCCACTTGAGTGTTTACAATTTTCTTTGGGTCTTCCATATTGACACTTGACACAAATTGTAATGAAATATATTCTATTTAGAATTGGATATTGTATTTCATATTTTTTATGATGTGATATTGTTTTAATTGTGGTTTTTATTATATAATTTTATATTCTTGTTTATTCATGCTACTATTTACTTTAATAAAGAGGGTATAGTATCCTTAAGAGTGACTTATTCCCTCAATACTAGTCGAAAACCTCTAGACTATGTGGAGGCCATCATGAAGTCACATATAGAACCATCTCAGGGCCATGGTGTGTGGTAACTGTGTATGGATGTTACACAATACAACTCAAAAGATCTATTACTATGGTATATTTGTTTAATTAGGTATATTAAATTACAACTTAGAATAGGGGCTACATCACTATTTGGTAAAACTTCATTAACATACTCATAATATTCCGTCTTTCATAAAACTGCTAGGGATATCCTTGGGGCATACATAAGAATGGGGAGATCTATAAAACATAGTAAGGGAATAAACATGTAATAACATGAGAAATTAATATATGTTATAATATAAGATGTTAAATGAGCAATAAAAATTGTGAAAATCAAAAACACGAATAAATATGTAAGATATAGAAAGTTAATTTAAAAGAAGTATGGGATAGTGGAAACAAATTTAAACATGACATCATAAACAAAGGTAAATGATAATCGCCAAGACATCATAAAATGATGAACGAAGAATAATTATAAATTATGTGAGATACATAATTTCATTAATTATGTATCATGAGTCTAATGTATTACCCAATTAATTGTATATATATATAATTCCATGCACACTCGCCATATTCATATCATGTACATTAATTTTTGTACCACATAGATTAGTCAAAATTTGTCCATATTTCATCATCTTTAATTATGTGAACCTGTAATGATGAACTAATACATTTAATTAACCAATAACATAATTAAAACTGCATAAAGTTGAACACCATTGATACGAAATGGTTACAGGTATTCACAATACTATTGTTTGGCATGGAAAATCATTGTGAAAATTTGGCAGCATAACAGTGGAACATAAATGTTCTTGGGTGGGATTAATGAGAGTGAAAAGTTTATATTATAATTTTTAAATACTAGTTGAAATAATTTGGATATGGAAGATCATATAAAAACATTAATAATTAGAAGTAATGTGCGTAAGATAAGTATGATTATTGAATATAGATGTCAAAGAGAGGATCACTTTCCATGGGAGGGTGATTCCAATGTCTTATGGGGATATTTATATGAGAATTGGAGCACCTTGAGAGGAATCTATAAATTATAGGGAAGAGAAATGGAATGATCAGGAATTTTATTATTAAAAGGAGGGGAGCATTTTGTGGGATTACATATGAAAATAGAGGAGAGTTCATTATTATTTACAAAAAATAGGTTTTGGTCTCTATATAAGAAATTAATAAAAACCCAATGACTTCAAATGGTTTATCCAATATTTTCAACAAAATAATATATTTTATTTCTTTTATATAGAATATTTTTGAACTTATTAAAATATTTCCTTTACTGATGTGGATGTAAGTCCTTTTCATAAAGAAATAATTTTAAAATCATAAAATATAATATATGTCTAGAGGGTTAAAAAGGATTTATAAAAAAAATAAATTAACTCCAAAAGTAAATTATTTTGATGTGTAAACATTGATTTAGTATTATATACCTTTAATAGTTTTTGTTGTATCACTTGTTTTGTCATTAATATTTCATAATATAGACCATATATTTATATGGTATTTAATATTGTACTAAAAAAACGAATGTATCAAAAAATTATGAAAAATTCACCATTTGGATCATTTGAATGTTATGATTCTAAAAATATTGCTTATTTTGTCTAAAAAATTATATATATGTTAATGTTAATTTTTGAGATATAATTGGAATTTATTTAGAAACGTTGGTTTTTTACAATAATATTTTTCAAACCCTTATAAAAATTTCATTTAACTACCTAAAAATTATATTATATTTTATATCAAATAAAAATTATTTAAAAATAATATTTAACAAAAAAATTATTTAAAAATAATATTTAACAAAAATATTATTTATTTAAAAAATTTATAATAAGGAACATCTTAATTGAAATTTCATTTTACCCAAAAATATAATTTTGGTTTTATCCAATTATAATCAAAATTATTTATAATGTATAAAAAATAAGAAGTACATATAATTATTATTCTATTTAAAATACAACGTAAATATTTTTATTTTTAGGTCCTCGATACATATCCCTTTATTACACCTAAAAACGCCCTTAGGGAAAGGTGTGTAATGTTGAGATTTTCTTTGGGAGGTTAGGTTTACATTCTTTTGTCGAGATCTCAATGATCATGAAGTTATCATATAAACGGTTTTTCTAATAATTTATTATGTGGATCTCTGATTGGGATTGGTTAGGTTCAAGGACCATTGATGCTATATCCCTTATAATCTTTGAAAAGATGGATTCATTTAGTACAGTCATACTTGATGATCTCATTACATCATTTATCTGTGTCAAATGGATTTTTCAAACCCAATATTTATTATAATCCTATTATAACAATTAATTGGATATAATATCAGTTATTATAATTATTAATGGTACTTTATATCTGATATGATTTATGAATACTAAATAAGTGCATGTGTTTTATACAACTATAATAAATAATTGGAAATTTAATTTAACGAAAATGGTAATTTTATATATAAAAGATTGGGTATAACACCCCAAGCTTCCATGGTATGTTTCCCTTTGAATAATGTAATAGGTGTATTGTACGCAACCTCGAGATTCTAACACACCGCGACCAATCAAACAAGCCATTATAAATAGTAATACCCACCTTTTAATATTATATAAATTTTACCTTTCAAAATGGACTTAATTTTTGGATTTGGAATATCTAAATAAGCTTAGGGTGATTTTTTGGTTTTTTTTTGAAAACTATCAATTACTGATGAATTGTGAAAAACATTGAGTTATAGTTTAAAACTGAATTTTTATTTAAATAATTATTTATTTTATTTAAATTTATTTTAGTACAAAATAGATACATAATACCTATGTAAGTTCAATGTAATTAATTAGATCCAGTTTATAATAATATTCAATATATAAAAAAGTTTATTGAACTATTTAACTGTCTTTTACCCACCTTTAAGTAGAATTTGGTAATTTGAATAATACCTAATTTATAGCTTCTGTGAATTGAATTTCTAAAATCCAAGAGACATGGTTTATATCAGTATATAAAATGTTGTTCAATAAGATAAAAAATATTTTTTGGTGAATAGTAACTTTTGACTTTTAATTACCACGATTAAAAGTAAATAGGTTAATTAAGGGTAAAAATGATATTATTATTACCCTAACACATGTTTTAATTTTATTAGATCAGTGTAATTCAAACAAAAACAATATTAGGAATAAAATTTGATCCTTTAGGTTCAATTGGAATAGATTAGGTCGTTTATTATTATTTAATTCAAATAAGAGTTAAAAGTGTTAAAATCAATGCTTAAAAACTAAAAACAATTAATATAGAATTATAGATAATATAAATTCAAATATAAATTATCATTATAAATATAAAAATATTTCATACATATTGATATTTTATTTATAATTTTATACATTAAATAATTTAATTTATTTATGACACAATGATGATGCAGTAATTACATAATTAATGAAATATTAAAATATTTTATATTAAAAATATCCAAATAAATGTAATTTGAGACTTTTTATGAATTACACTAATTTTCTAGTATAATATGACCTTTTAGGGTTGGTTAAATGAATTTTTTTTGATTTAATAATGTTGTTATAAATTAAACAAAAACTAAATACCAAATAGTGTCAAAATTGACATAAAAGAGTTTTAAAAAATTATTATATTATTAACAGATATTATATTCTTAAAAATCTAAAGTTTGGTAAAAAGACTTATATAATGGCATTTGTTGAGTGCTTTTCAAACCATACACGCAATATATTTTAAATAATTCATTTTGGATCCATTATAAATGGAAACTATTTTTATAATAAAATAATATTTCTAGCATTTCCTAAGGTGCCCCTCACCCCTATTATAAAAGGGAAATCCCCCTTCCCTCAAATTCACACCATCAAAGCCTTTTGTCCCAGACAAACTTTGTAAAAATACCCTCTCAACTTCCCTCCCTTCAACCTAGAGGCCTTACTTTAGTCACAAAGACATTCTATGGAGCCCTTTTGATCAAATCAAAATGAAGAACCCGAAGAAGAGGTAAATATTTCATCACCATTTTCAAGATCCTTTCTTTATCCACATCCTCTTTCTTTTCTATTTCCATTCTAAAATAATAACTCTAGTATCCTCTACATACAATGATGTTATTATAAATATGGTACAACCATATTCATTATTCTATCCATCCTTTGAATGACATGTCCCCATACGTGTGTACGTATAACTTGTTCTTTCCACATCATGGTGTAATTGTTATTCAATACA
This sequence comes from Viscum album, assembly GCA_963277665.1. Classification (NCBI taxonomy): domain Eukaryota; kingdom Viridiplantae; phylum Streptophyta; class Magnoliopsida; order Santalales; family Viscaceae; genus Viscum; species Viscum album. The sequence continues at coordinate 27,046,614 of OY728137.1, read as the reverse complement.
TTATCATTTGGATGGGTAAAAAAATGATGTGTAATTTATGTAAATAATAAATATAACATGATAGTGATTATGTATGTATGATATAACATCCAATTATATGTTATTTTAATATCAGAAGTATGATATTGTCACTCGTGCATACGTACGGATTACCGTCTCCATGAACACGATGAGATTCTTTACCCATTGTAATCCATTCAAGAATAATTTTCATTAGAAGATTAAAAATAATGTTTACATACTTAATATCATACTGAATATGAATAAGATACATCCAATGCATAACAAAAAATACTTACATAACAAATCATATAAAAGAAAATGAATCAGTTAACACCCAGAACGATGATAATACTAAAATATTATTAACAATGAAATATTAAAAGATCATATATGATATCATATTAATTTATATTAGTCTTTTATAAATTAATAACAATTATTTCATCATTATATAGGAGTTTAACCTAGCCTCAACCGAGTAAAATTACAATGTAAGGGTTTTCTTATATTACTTTTAATTTCGTGAAATTTCCATTGTTCGCCACTTATTTATTAAATGTGGTGTCTTGTGTACTGTCATTTGATGTATATATTATCATGATTTACATTATATACATGTTATTCTATGATTAATATGTCTGTTATTAAATTTTTTCCATACGAAGCGATTGATTACAACGAAGTAAGGGTTTTCATCTCACTTCCTCTTTCTGTGAGATTCATGTCGTAATAACACTATTTCCTTTTGTGTGGTGTATGTGCCATACAATAGCTGTATATGTGTAGAAAACATTAATTTATAAGTAACTAAATCTTAATTTTATGATCCATCTTTCATGGGATGTATTTTTCGTAAGTTACCAAATTGGTAAGGGAATTTCACATTTCAATTTCCACTCATTCAGCTTTAGGCATACCTCATTGATTATTTTCCTCCTGGATTATGTGTAGAATACATATTTATTATTTGTTTAGTAATTTCCACTAACCATTCTGTATATATACTTTTGATACACACAATCACTCCATTGATAAATTCTCAAGTCATCGATATGAACTTGATAATAGTTATATTAAATCAATCTCCATTTATTGAGTTATACAAACAATTCATTGGTATGGTTTTTACAATAATATGTGTGAATGTTCTATGACTGATTTACAGTGAATATACAACAATATTTACATTATTTATATCTATCACACATAATAATGTCCTCAATTTATCCTTAACCAAACGATACAATCTTTGTAATAGATTTCATCTCAATTTACATTCTATTGAGACTTCTTTGTTGTTATAAGCCAATTCACTTTTATATGGTGTAATAATGTACTTTGACATAGTATATCATGAATCCATTTATTCCCATGATATTATAATGTTTTTATTACATCAATTATTCTTATCAAGAGTCTCTCTTTTTGTTAGGAACTCTACCTAAAATATCATTTTATAATGTTTTAAAGGATTATTATTCTAAATCTCTCTCATTAATATCCATGTTCTAAAAATGGTATTAAGGATTTATTTATAGGGTCATTACTGTTTTAAAATTAAAATTCCTTTTAAAATTTTCAAAGTGATATTTGACACATTGATTGAAAAATCTATTTTAAAAGACTTCTTGATAAATAGTGAGACTTATAAATGTTTTCAATAAAAAGGGGGATATTTCTCTCAAATAGTTTTGATCATTATTTTCATCTATGTCTATATCATTTATTATTCTATGATGGGTTTGATCTATTATAATAAAATCTTCCATATTTTATTGAATGAGTTATGTTTGACTATGGATGAATATGTTTTATAACATTCATGGTTTGTGGGTAAAATATTTACCTTTCTTATGATAGTTTTAATATGAATGTTCAGATTATGTTTCAACTATTTCATATGAAGAATGCATTGGACTTAGTAAATTATGGGTGGATCTTGATATAGCTCATTGATGCATCGGTAGGTCACATGGGACAAACTAGTATATTGGCACAAGGCCTTGAAAAAATCTTATTTGTATTCTTGGGATAAGGCCTTGACTATGTGGTTATGAATGTCTACAATTAAGCATTCCAGAATTATGAAAGTGGCTATTGATATCGCCTATGATTTTTTGACTTGTAGAATATCCATGTGAATAAGTAAAACACAATTATTTGATTTTATCTTTTCCATATTATGATGAAGATCCTGTTTAAAATTAATTTGTTTGTCTTATAAATTGCCATAAATGTTTATACTTATTTATTAATGTTTCACCTATATTTTTATCCTTACTGAGCATCTGAGCTCACCCCTTTCTATGTTTTATTTTTTCCCAAGATGCGAGGAAGTATATTATGACTGACCTGTAGGGATAGACTATGGGATCTCCGTGTTGTCTATGGAAACAATGTTGTTGTAGTTTTCCATTTTATGAGGTAATGTAAACCTTATGAATGTATCTAGTACTTCGAGGCTACTAAACTAATCGGACATTCGAGACTTGATCTTTTGTGATAATGCTAGTGATACGTAATAATACACTGACTCTGGGCTTCTGGGGTTGGGGCATTACAGATATCCAGTAAGTAGAGTTCCAATATAATAAAATGTGTTGAAATCCTTGGGTAAATGTCTATATTATAAGAAGAGTGAGGGCTAAGTGACAGCTTATGGTCTGAACATTCATATAATTTAGTAGTAGTTCAATTGATATTCTGTTGGACGTGATTTCATTGAACCAACATCTATATACATTATGATAACATATGTTTATTTTCATTTAACATTAATAAATTGTTTATCACATCAGGATTATTCTTCTATGTAACATAGTTTTTTATAACATCATTAGAGTCTATGTTGCACTAAAAAGTCATAGTTGTTTACTATTATGATGAGAACCCAGAAGATCCAAAAAGTTATTCTTTAATATATGTTCTATAATAATAGGAAATCAATTGAAGGAAAAAATGGTATAGTATATCTGGGGTGGAGACACTTAGGACTTTTGGGCATCTTTTCATGTGGTATGCCTTTATTAATATCCAATCTATCGTATTATGAGAATGAGTCATGCTAGTAGAAATTACATATATATTTGTTTCATTGGATGTTCCTATATACAGAAATGTCTTTTGATATTTTTACATTAATATTATTATTATTCAGTACTATTTGTCCCATAATATGATTTATCGGATAAAACTATAATGAAATATGATCATAGTGAGGTAGAATACAATCGTTGTGTTTTGAATAATATTTCATTAATGAATAATGCTATAAAATATTTATCTATTATATTACAAAATGAAAGTTGATATCTGAGTAAAGTTGATGGAAATTATATATCATAAATAAATACATGTGCGAGGTGTTCTATAGAAATGTTTGAATCTCAAAATTTCATACAATGAGATATAGAGAACATAAGTTGATGGAACCTGAATGGAAGCTTCGTGATTACGAATATGAATATTAATGTATTATATTACCCATTAATCAACTATATGAGGTATTTTTTTCATTTTCTGATTAACTTATTTCTCAATGGGTTCCACGTAATGTTTCTTGAATCTAACATGGGAATTTTGGTTGCTTCCTCTATTTACAATGATAAAGATTCCTAGAGGGTCACACACCAAGTGTTTCCTGAATCTAAGTTAAATAATATATATTATTATTAATTATTTCATGATATGAATAAATATTATTCCCAAATTTTTTTTTAGTAATTTCTCATTCTTTCATTATTGTATATATTATATCACTAGTTATTTAAGAGAATATTTTATGAGTATAATTTTTATTAAAAAATAATTTTCTATTTAGTGAATATAACATTTATTTATTTGATAGAAAATCATATAGTGATATATATTTTTTAAATAAATAGTTATTATTAATGGTTTCAAAAATATTATGGGGGAATGTAATGCCAATTTTAATTGTTTAATGAGAAATAATATATATTTGATATAATTTGATTAAATAATACACAATTCAATTCATAATATTATAATATGCAAATAAATTTTAGTATTATTATTATTAATATTATAGACATGGGGTTCCTATGGGGTTACATAAATAATAAAGGGCATGTTTGAAATTATTTTTTTCTACCCCTAGAATTATAAGAACCTAATTATATTATTTTTTATGTTATCCATTTTCATTTTGGCTGTTCACAATGACATATGGTTAGAATCCTGTAAATTCCATGGAGATATCATTCTATATGAACTCTCTCAATAATGGAGAGCGATCATCCTCCACCACCACTCCCATGTCTTTATTATATGGATGATAGCCCCTCTCGGATGTTGTTCTTGGTGCGATCGAAGGATAACAACACAAGCACTAGAATTTATCGTACTAGAATCCAAAGATTCCTATAGTAACATTCAGAAGATCATAAAACACTTTTGGATCACCACAAAAGGGAATATACTATTTATTACTAAAAACAATGATGTTATGAAATAAATATGTATTTAGATACATTAATTAATAAATAATTTCATAAGTGATATTTCATGAATATCATTAATTAATTATAAATAAAATTATTTGATCCTGTAATTTGGTTCTTGCATTTACTTCTTGTCTATATTCACTGATTCAATTGCATTTTTCATGATGTATGTCATCATGTAAATCTCAGATATATCATCAATCATGAAAGAAATTTACTTTTGTAATGCCCTTTCTATGACTTCTACCTCTCTTGAAACACAAATGATTTTTACCTTTCACAAATTTCAACTCTTCTCTTATCCCTACTAAATCATGTCCAACCTAGCCTTAATGCCATTTTTTTCATTTTATTTAGTGTAAATACAATAAAATAATAATAATAATTAATTTATATGTGTGCATGACAAAATGAAAATGATTGACATACCAACAATTCTAGAATGGTAATTCAAAAAAATTGTTTAAATTTTTTATCCTTTTATTATAAGATTTTTGAAATAAGTTTTATAGAAAGTAGTTAAAATATCTACTAAAATAATAAAATAGTGATCAACTATGAATGGATACAGTGGTGTATATTTTTCTATTTACCCATCAAATTATGCCATCGACGAATCATATTTACATCATCAGGGTAAAAAGTTATGATGTCTTAAAAACGACTTTGAAGAATGTTAAAACTGTACTGAGTGTGTACCTTCTCCACAGATGGGACACCCCAAAATTCCATTAATGTTACATCATAACGAGCTTCCATTAGAATAAAAGTAATTTATCATCCCATAAAGAAAGGATATTAATTTAAACACTCTACTTCTATGAGAATGAAGCAATGTAATTCTCTTTTTCCAAAATAATTTTAGATATTCGATCAATGGAGCCACATAAACATCAATATCATTGCCATGTAATTTTTTTGTAGATATAAGAAGAAAAAAATTTAATTTATTCATCATATGTAACCATAAAAACAATTTAAAATTTACCCACATTGCATTTCATGTAAAATTAGTATAACATTGTACACCAACATGATGAACTCCATCAATAGATTCCACATGATGGAGATTCCTCAGAACATTTCCAAATATAGGATACTCATGATTAGTTTTCTTCTAATGAGGTGTTTCATTTGTGTGAAGTAGTTTCTTATTTTGAATTCTTGTATCTTTATTTCCACATAAATCTTTTAGAGGTCTCATAAAATCCTATTATCCATTTTACCCATGGATCAATTGGAAAGTATCAAACAACTGTCAAAGGACTTAATTAATATTTCTTGTATCGATTCGCTCCACAAATAGTGAATTTTTTGAGTGATTAATCATCCTTGAAAAACAATATATTGTCATTTAGAATGTTATGTATTATTGAAGAGATCTTACCCATTGAACATGGTATTTTTTAAGCGACATATGTTCGATAAGGAAGATAATTTTTTTCTACAAGAATATATTTCTTAAGAACATGTAGTTGTATAAAGATGGTTTCATTCCATCAGTGGCATGATTTCAAATTATATTTCATCATTTAAACTAACATAACTTTCTATTTTTTATAACTGGTATATAGTGTTCTAGTTTGATAACTCATTATCTTCTCAAAAAATATTTTACAATCATAATTGTTATTTAAATTTAATTTTTCATTTTTTCACTAAGACATAGATCATCAATTAAACTTGTAATCAGCTCATATAATCCCTAATTAAAAGTATAATCCTATTCAAAAACTACATTATTTTTTCTCCATGTTTAGTTGACCATTTGTTTCTTCAATCTAGTAAGTGACTAATCAAATTTTCATCTAACTCCTCTAAAAAAATATCTTGAATAACAAAAATGTAAATAAAATAAAATGATTTGAGGAGGGATATATTTATGCTCTATTGAAAACATAAAGAACTATTTAACCTCAACATTATACTATAATTTCATGAAATTAAAATCCATCAAATTATTATTAATATTCATCCTATTTTTTAACAACAGTAGTATTTTACAAAAAAAATTATAAATATACACCAGGTAAGCATATAATGTATCAAATGTCTTATACATACACTTTATATAAGATAAATTTACAAAATATAATTACAAATTATAATACATGAATATATTAAATATATAGATTGATAGGTTTAAAACAAATATTTTTTAATACAATGAAAAATATATAAATATTATAAAGGCTATGTATTGCAACTAATTTATTCTTCTATATTGGTATAGATTGTTTTCCTAGTGTGAATTATGGAACAATAAGAACAATGTGATGGTATTTTTATTGAAAATTTGAGGATTTAAATACAATATTTAATAATAATATGTTGTTCATTAAGGGTACTAAACAAAGAAACTTGATCACACACCTCTAGATTGGAAGGATAAGCCATCGCCCCCACCACCATGGATAACCCATATAACTAGACACTTTTAATTAAAAATTGTGACAAAAAGGCCTAGTGGGATATAAACCAAATTATTTGGATCAAATTACCTATAATTTATTATTGTTCAGTTGGGTGTACCCCCATGCCTATATCTGTTTTCCCATATCAGCTTCCCTCCTAGTCTTCTAGCATCACTCTTTGTGTCATCACCTATGTGCAACACCACCTACGTCACTGCCAGTAAATCCCTCTTAGGGACCCATATGAATCAAACCCTAGTCCCATTTCAAATATATTCTCTAGAGAAACCCAAACCATAACCCATTGAAAAGTAATGAATCCAATAATACATGTAAAGCCTATTATTATTTTTTATTAAAAATGATTTATTATCTAAAAATTACCAAAGATATTTATTTTTCTATTAATTGACCAAATAACTATTTGTTATGTGGATTCCAAATTTAATTAATAAAAAAACCAATTTAGTCCCCATAAAATTTTAAATTATTATAAAATAACAAACTAAATTAATTATGTTGTTTTCAATTTAAATTTATAGTCTCTTTTTATGTGTACAAACATGAATAACAACATAAAAGACCATAAAATCAAGAACGATTTGGTTAAAAAAGGGGAAATAATATTTAAAGTGGTGATACATCCAAAATATAAGTAATAATGATGATAAAACATGATATAAATTAACACAAAGGGGACATCCATTAATGAAAAATATTGGATGACAAATTCAAAAAATAAAGTAAAAAATATAAAATAACTAATAAAAATACTTAAAAATGTTTTGAAAATAATACCTTAAATTATAAGGTTTGATTTGTTCTAGAATATCGAATTTTAATATTTCATAGCTTCGGTTCCACCATATCATTAATGTAGTACGAGGAGGGAGTGGTCTATTATGAATCCTTTTAAATTTAGATGAAGCAATTTATTAGCATTAATAAAAATTGATAATAACATCCAATTTTTCCATTTCAAAAAGATTATTTTCTCATAAATATGTATTTTTCTGTACTTTTGTATTGCTGATGAGTCAATATTTTTATCGAAGATAAAAATTATTGATAAAATCTATATATATATGATTTAATTTATAGTTCTGATAAAATATAATTTTATAACTGTGTAATCCAAAACCTACAAAAGACCAAATAAAATGAATAAATAATTAATAAATATTAAGTTTAAGTATGTTATAAAATTAATTTAAATGAAATAAACTAACAATTTAAATAAAAAATTACAATAAAAACGTATTTAAATATGTTATTTATATATATCACAAACATATTGAAATTATATAAATAAATAAATAAAAATAAATAAATGTTAATCATATAACATACAAACTTATTTTTAATATTTAAACATAAAAAATAAATATTTATTATGAAATATTAAAAAATAAATAAATTTTAACCATATAAAATATTAAAATATTAAAAATAAATAAATAATAAATAATGATTTTATATTAATAATTAATAAAAATATTAATCGTTTAAAAAATTATTTTAAAATTTTAATTGATAACTTCCATTAACTATAATATAGGGTGCTCCACCCTAGACACATGACACATTCATAGAATTTCCTCATTACATGTCTTTATTTATAGATTAACTCTATTACCTTTTGCTTATTTACTGTTTAATCTTGCACTCCCTCCCATGACATCCTTCCTCCACTCTTCCAATTCAACCTCCGTCTCCCTCTATTCTACAAAAACACCATCCTCATGAAAACCTACCACAATATTGGGAATACCCTCTTCATCATAAATTTTATTTCCAGTGTGGAAATCATTCTTCATGCTTATCAATATCTTAATTTCAAAACCCTAGCAATAATTTTTCCTCAATAAAAATTTTCAACCATATACATCAAAAACTATTTCATTTATTATCTATATTTTTTACTTTATATTGTTTTTTATATTTTATTTGCTAAAATATCCACACCTATTCTATAAAAGATATTCTTTATCCATTCATATATTTCCATTTCAAATTCCATGAAATACCATCATAATGGAAATCCCTTACCACAAAATTGTTCTGCATATAGATATGTTTTCATCTTCTTTTATATTCATCCATCGGTTTGTCTCTATAAATAATTATATATCCATTGGTTTGTTTCATCAAAATACATATTCAATAAATAAATTCCCTAACTAATTTCTAGTCTATTTCATCACATACTATACTTCATTCGATGTTTTCTAATTTTATACAATCTCAAATTCTATAATAGTGGTAAAAAAATTTTGATTATATCTTCCAATAGCCTTTTGATAAAAACTATTTAATACTGTAGAGATCCCTTTTATTTTATATCATATACCTCTATTTAAATTAACTAATACTGACTAAAAAGTATCATATTTATGAAATTTTACCACATTAAAATTTTATATTAGTAATTACATTCTAAAACTAAAGATCATTTTAGGAAACAAACTATTATGCTTTCATTCTATAATTTATTATTCATTTTAAAGTGTTTGTTTATTCGTGGGAATGTGTGAATATTGTTATGATATTTTTTTATTCTTCTCCTTTCCTACTCAGTACTCTCTCTTCTCACCATTAGATCGTTTATATCTAAAGTTTATATCTTTCATGTTTAAAAATTGGGTTTTATTTTTTTATTCTCTACCTATTTTTTTTAATGTATGGTACTCTAATTTGAAATATTTTTTTTAAATAACACATGACCAATTATATATTTATTTTCCTCTTGATTTCTCATGAATTTTAGTGTCCCAACTGATTTTTTTTTATTTCAGTTTTTTATTTGTTACTCTATCAGTGTACCATGGGTTGTCCGTGTTTTGTTTACTTAATGTGTTGTGATAAAAATTCAGTTGCATTTATATGTTGTATTATTGATGTATTATTATAATTATTTGTTTTTTAGTGTTATTCTATAATGTTCATAATTTCATTAATCAATTGGTATTTTTTTAAGGGGTTACTTTATGTTTTTTTAGTCTACAATGTAGTAATTCTGGGTAATTCTTCTTATAGATGTTAATATACACTCTACATTAAAAGGAAGAATATTATATGGAATTATTTGTTACCATTACTGAACATGAAAAAATTATATGACTCAAGCTCTATTTTAATATTTCATCATGGTGGTACACATTTTATTCATATCTATTAATGTTCCCATAAATTTAAATTACCTCTCAATGCAAAAATATGAAAAATTTATTTTCACTTTAATGTTTCTTTGGACCATTAAATTAAAGTAAATGCCTTTAATAGTTCTAAAAGATCTGTTCAATTTATGAATTCATAAATTTTAATTTTTAAATTTATATTCTACCAGTTATGGTTTCTATAAGCATGAAATGTGATATTTGAGAAAATTTATCCCTCAAAAAATTTGATTATATCCTAGTTACATTTTGAAATAATTATTAAGATCATATTAAAGGTACTAGTGATGTTAGATTTCTAAAAAACTATAAGCTTTTTCATATAATTATTTGTTGATGGGTTTAAACAAAATCTAATAAGTATATCACAACATTGTGAGGATATATTATTTTTTTCCAGAAAATGATAAATATACAGTTTTGAAAATTAAATATATTTTATATTCCTAAAATAGAGAAGATATTTTTTATACATTTTATATTTTAATATAAAAATCAAAAGATAAAATATTTGAATCCAGTAGAATAAAAATAAATTCGGTTTCTTTGAAGGATTAGTCATAAAACCATCATAATATTGAAAATACATTAAAATTTGTAAAAGTTTCCATATTTTATAAAATTACAAAAAATTAATTACGTTATGTGGGATTATTGTGTAATAAGTAAAAATAAAAAGATAGTATTATATAATTAAAAGGATTTTGTAATACTAGATCTTTTAAATGGTCACATCTCATCTTATTCAAAATTATAAAACCAATAATTACTTGTTATATGATGTATGTAATGGTAATGTAAAATTATTATAATATAAGTATCAAGATTTATTTCTTATCTCATTAAAATGAATTTATATCTAAATTACATGTTTCATAAAAATATTCAAAACATAAAAAATATGGCAATAAAATATAACAAAAGTTAAAGATGTGGGGAATTTTTTAATTAATAATTTCATAAATTTTTGTCATAAAATATTCATAAACACAATTTACACCCCTATGACACCACAAAAAATTTGTGTTTATGAAAAAAAGAATAGTGATGTATAAGAAATGGCTAGAACAATGCTTATACAAATATAATGTTCCAATATATTTTTTAGTAGAAGATATAAATATATCTTCTCATGTTTTAAATAGAGTATCTATGATTCAATTTTTAAATAATACCACTTATGAATTTTTTTAAATTGTTTAATCCTAAATTTGGATAATTTAGGATATTTAGTTGCAATGTATTAATCATAAATAAAAAATATAATTTAATGAAAATTGATTCTAAAAGTGATTTTGGAATATTTCTATGATATTCCAAAAAAATTAAATTTTTACATAGTTATCAATAATAGAAATCTAGTTTTCAATGTTTATGTGCATATTAAGTATAATGAAAATAGAAACTATAAGAAAAAAATTCATATTTAGACAAACATGATGATATTTTTAGAGAATTTAATTTCTGTGAAGATAATCACTAAGAAAATGACAATGCATTAGTTTTGGGGATAATATCTCCTCCCAAATTTATCCTAAATAGTGGTAAAAGCATAATGATCATCCAACTGAAAAAGTAAGTGGAAATGCAGGATCTGGAATACAATATAAATTTTTCTCTACCTTACTATTGATGTACTAAATTTGTTGATGATTTTTTTTCATATCAATATTGAAAATTATTTAATTGATTCATATTTCATTAATGATTTTAATTATAAATAAAATATAATTGAAATGAATGAATTGTGTAATTTGGTTGAAATTATAAAATTTATAATAATAATAACTAAATGGGGTTTTCCTAATATGATTGTAGAAGCTAGAAAATCTATTTAAAATATAGCAATAATAGCGGCTAATGGTTATTCACAATAAGAGGTAATTGACATGGAGTATTATTTTATTTATTTTTCAAGGATAGAAGATATTATTATATTATTATTTCTATCTTTTTTATATAATATAAAATTATTCTAAATATATATAAATATGGAATTTTTTATTTTAATAATTTCTGAGTAAGTTTATGATATACAACCCCTTGTATTTGAAAATGTAAGGTTTCCAAATAATGTTTTCTAACTTAATAAATCTTTATGTTGTCTTTATAAATCTCCTTGACCATGGTATAAATTCTAGAATAGTTTTTAATTAAAAAATGATCTTTCTAAATGAATGGTTGATCTGACCCAATTCATAGTAATAATTTTATATCATATATTGATTATAAAAATTTATATATATGATATATTATTTGTTTTAGTATCTGATTTATTATGTAATTGTTTTTTTGATGTAATGATAATTTAATTTCATTGGATTTTAAGGGGAGATAAATTTATCCATGGTTTCTAATTTTTTAGATAAAATAATTAATATTCATAAAAAATATAAATATTCTAATGAACTTGTAAAAATATTTGGGTTGATTTTTTTAGTACTATGAAAACTACAATGAGTTCTAATTCCAAACATGTCTTGGATGACTCTAAAAATAATGATGATATGAAATTTTATACAGTAATTATACGTAGTTTATTTTTTCTCACAAAAACCAAACCAGCCATACTGTTCTCAATCAGGAAATTTTATAGATTTTAGTCCAACCATTAGGAAAGTAATATTAATGTACTTAATAGAGTAATTAGATATATTTGTGGAGAATTAAGAACTTTTTTATTTTATTCAATTTAGAATCATATTGATTGATTATATTACTCTGATTCTATCTTTGGTGGTTCTAGGATTGACTAAAAAATAGCAACATGTATGTTACATTATCATATAAAAAGATTAACTACATTAAATTTTTATAAACAAATATCAATATAACTACCTACACATGGGGTTTAGTATATTTTTAATGGTAGTTTTTTTAATAAATATTTGGATTAATTATACATTTTATTTATTTTAATATTATTTTTGAAAAGCTCCCAATATTATATGATGATTATACTAATATTTAAATTTATAGAAACTATATAAAACACTATAAATTGATTCATATAGATGTTAAATTTTATTTTTTGAGGGTTCATCTAAATAAATTTGATATCTTCTTATAATGTTTTCCAACTATACAAAATTTATATAATTTTCACTGAACCATAAGATTCTTTCAAATTTGAGAAAATGAATTTTGAACATTCTAAGCATGAAGATTAATATTTCTATTTATTATAGTGACTACTTTGATAAAACTATTCCTTATTCTGTTTACATGTGTACAATAACTAAATATTAAATTCATAAAGAATTGTTATTTAATAAATAAAATAATTATAATATTTATGTGAGGAAATTTGTTAATGATATAATTCAAATATAATTTTTGAAAAAATTTCGAAATACGGGAGAATATTTTAGTAATTTTAATAGATCATTGATTTTTTTATTTATAAAAAGGGAGAAATTTATAGAGTTAGAACATGCATATTGAAACATTTATAGTTTTGTTTTGTTAAATTTCAATTTCCTCCCATTAAACTAAATTCAAATTTCATAAAAATTTAATTGTTTCATACTTTTTAATTCATATATGGGATTTAATTAATAATTGATAAGGTATATTTATTATTTCATTAGTTACTATTTGAATATTTTTAATAGTACATTTTAAAGTTTTATATATACCAATTATTTATATTTATTATCTTCATTTTTATTTTTCATGTATAACTATAATTTTAAAATATAAAACTATAATATTATTATTATTAATACTTTTAAATAAATAGTATAAATTTTTTATTATATATATAAATCGGATTATATGATATATATATATATATATATATATACTTTTCTCTAATATATATCAACTTCTTCCTACATAGCTCTGCATGCAGAAGCACCTCTATTAGCATCTCCAACTCATCTGGTTCGACCAAGACACGACAATTGAAGTATATAGTTATCGCCAACACACAGTTCCCACCTGGTTCGACTATCAAATAATCATGACTTCCTATACCATGTAATCTTGGCTCAACTCTATACATTTATGACCATCCTCACAATAGCATGGTGGTGACATCCTACTTTCATTTTTCAAACAACAACCCACAACAGTAGATTCAATAACACATCATTTTTTCAAGAAGTCCCTAGACAATCCTTATCATTTAAGCTTCATACCATGAAGCCATAGTTCATCATTCATGGTAACAGAACGTTTTCCACCATCATGTGCATAGTAACCCATCTGTGTGATTTATCCTCAGCATTCAACCACTTCTATTTCACACCCCAACTACTTTCCATGAAATTTTTTCAAGATGTGGGTTCATTTTATATACATACCATGTGGAGGCCTTTGAACTTACCATGAATCAGTGTTACTACCTACCATTAGTTTTGGTAAAAGTAACATTGTTACAATATTTATTAAGGTGAGGGTGAAGTAGTACCTACCTTTGATTCATGATTACTCACTTTGTGATATATGTACTTAACAAAATATTTTCTCTTACAACATGTTATAATTTATATTAACTGCATGTGACATTTTAAATTATTTTATATAATAACCGAATGTACATTTCAACTAAATTCATGTACATTTTATCTGTCTGCATATAATAAATGCCCACACGGCTAGTAGACTGACCCCATGAACATTTCAATCACATGATTAGAATACCATCTGGTTTCATAATAATCATACTTAATGTGAGTGTTATAAATCTCACAATTAGTATGTCACATTAATTTTGTTTATGCACAATTTTTTTCTTATGAAAATTTTCTTATATGCAATTTTTGTAAAAATACCGTCCAAAAAATTTAACAGAATTTTAATCTATTTTATTTATTTTTAAAATAAATAATTTTTATATTGATTATGACTATACCTTGATAAATTAATATTATCATATAAATTCTTATGAAATAAATAATTATCATAATATTCATTTCATGTGATGTTTTTATTATTTGTAATTACTCAATTACTATAATTATATTGGATAAATTTAAATTGTTCTAAATATATGAATAACTCTTATTTTTTAACTAACATAATATAATGTGTTCTAATTAGTTTATTGATGGAATTAATGATTTTCAATGTTATTATTGATTTAATGTGATATATTAACATATAATGACATGTTTCATTGTTTAAGAAATTTCTAATAGTTATATATTGGTGATTAGATTAGAAACTCCCAAACCAAGAGATCAAATATGAATTTTGGAGATTTGTTGATAATATTTTTTCAAGGAATATAGAGTAAAGCGAATTACATCAAATATTAATGAAATTATAAATTCTTATGACTCAAACAATTTTATTCATACATGATGTAGATCACCCAGTGAATTTTTTTCCATATTGTGATCACGAAGCTACAACATTTGTACTATCCTCTACTTCTAAATCAACTATGATTAGCCAAATTCATCTTCTTATTCATTAGATATTTCTAATGATTTAATTTTTTTAACCATTTTTCTTAATTAAATATTATTATTTATCTATTTGTAATCTATTAATGTTTTTTTAATTCTTTTCCCAATCAAAATAATGACATTTTTTGTTTTTTATTCCTCCAATAAAAGAAGATCTTGGTTTTCATTCACAACAAACGTATAGTCAAATGAAATTTTGGACACCAATAGAATGTCTAGGTTTTCAATTTCAATCAAAATCTAAGACACCGGCACATATTTGACTCCGGTAAAAATTATTGGTTGTTGAGTAATGGGTTATCACAACTCTAAAACTGATTTTCATAGAGGGTTACAAACTTCTCATAGACTATATAAGGATGATGAGTATATAATGATCTTGGTGATCCAAACAACAAAAACTTATAGGTTCATTCCATTTATTTTTTCATGACTTCATTATTTTAAACCAACACTCATGAATGTTTTTTAATTTATAAAACACTGATTAATGTGCTCTTTAAAAATTTTAAATTACTAATAACCCCTTCTAGACCAGTATTACCATCTATTAGGATCAACAAATTGGTATGAGGGAATGGTCTCAAAATTTTCAGAATCATTTGTTAATTTTTAATACATTAAAATAGAATTATTTTGTTTATATTAAACACTTTCCTAATATAATAATCTTATAAATACAAGTATATGAAATACAAATTTAGTTTAATAAGATGGTATGATTCAATTCCAATGATGGATGAATTTCGTACAAAAATATATTCTTTTGAAGAAGTGACTATGTCTACTGGAAAGATTGAATGGAGGCCTACAAACAATTGGTAATTTTTGATCTATAAATTATCATATAAAATTCATATCATCTATCCATAGTCAATAAAAAGTTATATGTATGTAATTATATCACTATTTATGTGTTTAATTACAATGATATAAATATTTTTTACCATTCTATAATTAGAATTATCTATATATATGCTTCATCATATAAGACAACCCATGATATTTGGAGAACACATTAAGTGGATCATTATACGGATGAAATGCTCAAGAGAACAAACTTAGGAATAATCCATTAAGAACACAAAGACAATAATACGGGAGATAATGATTCCGAGATCTATATTATCCATATGTTCACATGTGTTGCAAATGGTATGAGTTATCTTAGTGAATTACTAAAAAACACCTCTCATGTTAAATTATTTTTAGACATTTACCAAAAATATGGATGGGAAATATGGTCTCCATAGAAGACAGTAGAATTTTAAAAGAGTATATCATAGATGATCTAATATGTCCTTTTCTAAAAAATGAGGTAGAGTTAAATAACAATATGTTTAAGAGTCTACTGAGGTAAAAGATAAATCATTCATGTATATTTTAAATTAAATCTACATAATCTAAGAATATATGTTCTGGGAATATAAAGAAGAGACTGATCACTTTATCAAGATATTTTTTATGTTCATGAAAAATAGAGGTAGTAAGAGGTATTTTATAAGAATTTTAAACACTTATTATAAGAAAATAAGTTCTAAAAATATAATTTATCTTTCATAATTATCTTGTTATGAGTATAGGAAAAAAGTAAAAATCAGCATGTACTATACAAATCTCAAACAGCAAAATAAAGATAAAGATAAAATGAGGAAATAAAAAGAAGATTGGTTTATAGGTTGGGAACTATAATAATGTTATAACTCAAATAGAATTTGTTAATGTTGTAAGGAGAAATGGAACATAGCTATGAGGGGTATAATATGTGATTTAACTCATTCAATATTCACTCAATTAATTAATCCTTATAATATAAACCATAACAATAAATTTGAGGATGATATCCAAAATAATTATGATTCATTTTCTATGATTGATTGTGTAAATTCAGAAATCAATGAAATAATTAATTAAAATGAGGAGATAAAAATTTTTTGAGTCAGGATAATTAAAAAGTGTACAAATTTTCAATAAAGAAAAATATTCGTTAAGTAGAATGAGGCACTGAAACATGAATGAGATATTTTTACAACCTTTCTTTTCTATAATGAAAAATATAAATAGAATCATCTTTGAATATGTTGAAAATCAAAGTATAAAATGATAGACATAATAAAATTTTAGAATATAATGATAAATATCATGAAAGAAGATTTAATTTAGTTCAGGATAATTTGGAAAACATTTTAAAATATTGATTGAATCATAAGAAAGGAATAGAAAATTAAGAAATATATTTTCAATATGTAATGTGAAAGTTAATACTAATATAGATACTATTCAAAAAGGGAACATGAATTGGAATATGGATATTCTAAATCATAACATGAATTTATTTTTATATGTTTTAGGTAAATAATAATGTGATAAAATGTTTTCATTTATGAAACTAAACACTAATATAAAAGTTTTATTAACAAAAATATTTCACTAACATCGAATAATATTAATTTTTTCAAATTAAAATATAATTTATTTTTAGTGTAACATATTTTAAAAGTATAATTAAATGGAATTATACTGATGAATGTTCACTATATTGGATCAATAGAGAAGTAAGAGACATATTTATTTATGGTTCTATAGTCATTTAATGATGTTCACTCAGTTTTGGTTGACTATAATGAACCTCTATCCTATAAAGAGGCAATATAGATGTCAAAAGATACATGATTGAAAGAATCCATGAATTATGAAATCGATTCCATGTATATGAACAATCATTTTTTTTCTAGTCAATGTTAATGATAATGAAAATATCAAAGTGTTCAAATGTGAATTCAAGAGAAATTGGACATGAAAGGTCAGGTAAATAACTATAAAGATAGTCTAGGTTATAGTGGTTTTAATAGGAATCAAGGAATTGTCTATGATGTAATTTTTTCATTAGTTTTGTTGTTTATGTCCATTATAATTTTATTTAATATAGAAGCCTACCATGAATTTTTTTATGGATATCAGAACAACATTATTTAATGGGAACCTTGTGAAAGTTTCCTTTGATGAACCAAGCTGAGGGGTTCAGGACTCCATGTGATGCCAAAAGTATATGTAATATGTAGAGATACCATTATGGATTTATGAAATCATCTAGATCATGGAACATTCAATTAAATGTATATATAAATTAATTTGGTTTCATAAATAATGAATGTTTTCACTCTGTTTATAAAAGGATTAGTTGGAACATAGTCATTATTTGAGTAGTATATGTTGATGAAATATTACTTATTTGAAATTACATAATAGTCTTATAATCTATTAAGGAATAGTTAAATAAGTGTTTCACTATGAAGGAATTAGTTGAAGAAGCCAAAATAATAGGGATCAAGATCATTCATGATAGTTCCAAGTGGTTTCAAGGAAAATTCAACACTACTACATTAAAAAAATACAAAAGAATTTTAGTATGGAACAACCCATTAGGGGATTGGTTTTAGTGTCATATTGGATACATAATTCTAAGAAAATGTCTCATTAGACACAGTAGGGGAAATAATGAATGATTAATATCTCATACACTTCAATTATAGGATTAATCATGTATGACATATTATATACTATACATGATTTTGTATATTCATTGAGCATGGTGGTTATATATCATGATTATACTGGAGAACAATATTTCAGTACTACTAAGGCTTTTCTAATGTATATGATAAGAACAAAAAATATTTTCATCATGTGTGTAGGATATGAGGATCTGGTCATCAAGGGATATATTGATTCTTATTTTCAAATGGATCAGAATAAAAAAATCACATTCTGTATATTTTTTATGTCTCAGGAAAGGAGAAATGAGTTGGATGTGTCCAATGCTGACTGTTGTTGCTGAATCTAGAGTGGAGTCCATGTATATAGAGGATTTTGATATATCCATGGAAACTATTTCGATATAAAAAAAATTCTAGGATCTTCATATGTTTCATATAAGTAATAACCTATCACATTGAATAGTGATAATACTATAGTGGTGGATATTTAAAAAATCCAAGGTCACACCAACAGGCAACGAATATAATCTGAAAGTATCACCTCTAGAGTGATTTTTCTTAGAGGCTTTACATTGTAGTAAGTAGAGTTCCCACATTTTAACACTTGTTGGTCCCCCAAAATAATTCCTTATCTTATAAGAAGCATGAGTATCATGTGATATCTAATAGACTAATGGTTGTTAGTAGTTGGATCTAGTTAAAGAGTGATTCATTTAGAGTTAGTGCCCTATATCAAATTTCTATGTCATTAATGATGACATGTATTCAATGTATTGAATATTAATAAACACTTTATCATATCATGATTTTTCTTAAACATAATATAGTATGTGAAAATGTCGTAAGAGTTAATTTCACATTGAAAATTCATTGATGTTCGCTGATATTATCATAACCCAAAATAGATGCAACAGTAATCTTACACTCTTATTCTATAGTTAGATAAAATCATTTTCTGGAAAAAATGATACTGTCTATCGGGTGTAGAGAAACATAGGACATTGAGTCACCTTCTCTTGGTCTATGTTCATGGTATTATTCAGAGTAGGATATTTTGAAAATGATCCCCCACACTAGGAAATTAACATTTGTATATATCATTGGATGTTTCAATATTTGGATAGTTTAATTGATCATTATTATTTAGTAATATTATTATTGCGTATTATAAGTTAGATACTTTATTATATGGGTGGAATCTATGATTATACATGATAGTGGTGAGGTAGGATATATTGATTACGTCTTGAATAATATTTCACTAGTGAATAAATTGAAAAAGGATTTATCACTTTTATTATTCATTGGATGTTGATATCTTAAACCCTTTGATTGAAATGATATAGCCCAAATAAATCCATAAAAATTTTGTTTTATAGTCAAGACTGATTTTCAGAATGTCAAAGAAAGAGACATCGAGAAAAAACATTACATGGAATTATTTTGGCTGTAATTTTTTTATATAATTTTAAAGAATGTGACATCGAGAAAATTGGTTGATGGCATCCGTATTTTATCTTTCTATTAGAGATATCAAGAAAAGGATGTATATTATACATTAAGAATCTATATGAAGTATTTGGTCATAGTGGCATTAACTTTATTCTCTACGGGTGACTTGACATGTCCATAGATGGTTATGATGGAATTTAGAATGTTTGTCAAAAATGCCACTGAAGAAGCAGCCTAAGGGTCACACACTATGTGTATCCAAAATCTCAATTAAATTAAAATTATTATAATTTATTATTTGAGATGTGGAATAAATAATATTCCCACAAATGGTTATATAATTGTTCAATATTTCTTGATCTCATATATTTCATCACCTGTTATTCAATAGAATGTTATGTGAACAGAATATTAAATACATATATATTTTCTATTTAGTTAATAATTTTTTATTTATTTATTGGAAAATTAGGCAGTGATATTTATTTATTTATTTAATTTTCCTTATTCATGGGAAGATAAATATTGTTGCAGAATGTCATACCCAGATAAATAGTTTGGTGAGAAATAATATATATTTAATGTTATTAAGATAAATAATTTTTAATTTAAGTATGATGTTTAAAACATGCCAATAAATAATAATATTTTTATTAGTATAGACATTGGGTTCTATAGAGACTACAGAAACATTAATGAAATTTTTTTACTATTATTTATAAACCAAGGGGTATATAAACATAATTATATTATTTTACTAAGATTTAATTTTCATTTTTGTTGTTCGCAATGAGATCTAAACTGAATAGTCTCAAAGCTGAAGAGATATGCCCCTCAAAAAACACTCTAAAGAAAAGAGAGAGATGATCATTAGCCACCCATCTGACAATTCCACAACACATGGAACTAACATATATTTCTCTCTTAATTGGTTAAAACTCTTCCCTTATTCCCACTGAATAATTTCCAAACTATCATTAATTTGATTCTATTTTTTTAGCGTATTTATAGGAATTCTGATATTACTATACCAGTCATTTTATAAATGTTCCTAACATCTTGAAAATCTCCAGTGAAGAAAAATTTATTGAATAGAAATTCAATGAAAAATCATTACAATTTATAACCATTATTTATAATATTTTTCAAAATTATTTTTTCCAAAATGATTTAAAATATAATTTACTTTAAAAAAATTGATAACTTATTAATGGATATGGTATTTTACCTTGTTCTATTTTCCCATCGAATGATGCCCTCTATAACATCCTGGGCCCTGGTGCCACTATACGGGTGCCCCAAACCCGGTTCACCACGTGACCTCAAGCACATTTCCACAAACGCTAGAGGCTGCCGACTAGCAGCGAGGGCCCAGGTCTAATTGTGGGGAAACTATTCCCTCATTTGTCAAAGTGTAGTGCAGCAGAATGGAATAAAACATACAACAACAGTGGCATCTGTAAACCATACACAACTGAATTAACAACTGCAGTAGAAATAACCAACCAGTCTATAAATAATGGTGCAACATGCCTCAATTCTAAGAAAGCATCCAAAACATGTTACACTACAATATATAACAGTACAAGTACATGAAAGAAAAACAGAACAAAATAGCCGGTAGCATCGCGAGCCTCATCCTGGTCCCATGCTCCCCTACTCCTCAGTAGCAATCAAGTACATGTATAGGGACCCTTTACCTTATCCACACCTGCAGAAACGTAATCTGTTTGGGCCGAAAAGTTGGACCCAAATAGGGTGTGAGAAATAATTCTCTGTAGGCACCCACCAAAGGCCCGTGCTCAACTATGTGTAGACAAGAAACAACAATGTGCATTAGTAAAATGAAATATAGTAAGAAGTACTAAAAAATAACTAACTTTACCAGTTATATTGCAATTTTAATATTCATTTTAACCATATATTTAAATAATATTATGTGCTCAATAAAACCAAGCCCTCAGGCCAACCAGAATCTTACCCTTAGGTTAATATAGTAAAACCACGCCCTCGGGCTATACAGAATCTCTCCCTCAGGCTAATATAGTAAAACCACGACCTCATGCTATACATAATCTCTCTCTCATGCATTTCCCTCAGGCGAAGTAGAATCTCTACCTCATTCCAAACTGAAACAAAACCATCAGGTGATCAGAATCTCGCCCTCAGGCTAATAGAACCACGCCCTTAGGCTAAATACAGTCACACCCTCAGGCATAAGTAACTGGTCCACTCCCAACATAAACACATGCAATTTACATACAATTCCTCTCAAGGCAAAAGAAATACATAATCAAACATGGATTACCCTCGAGTATCCTGACGAAACGGTTAACCAGTGGAACACACTTCCGGGGTGGTCCTGGATCCAAGCAGTGATCCCAAACAACAGTATCACAATTTATTTAATCACCTATACATTTATAGTTATTTAAAATAGCTTTGGCCTTAGCCACACGACACCCCAACATGGGTCTGTGGCATAATAATTCTCACAAACGCACACCAGTTGGAAAATTCACACCAAGCCACCTACCTTTTACACCCATGAAGGATATAGACGAACTTCGCCTATAGAAACACCCAAGAAAAACGTAGATCTGACGTAGAGGAAACTTCGTTTGAATTTAAATAAATTCCCTATGGGATAGAATTGGTAAGAAATACTCTAGGAGAAGGGAGAACTCACCAGTGCAGTCCCAAGGAGATCAACGGTGCAGAAAATGGAATCCCGATGTGCGCTCGATGGATCTCCAAATCTTCTGCCTCCCTCTTCTGCTCCTTCTTCCCATTCTATGCATTCCCTGTAAACAGGGGAGGCTACTTCCCATTTTATGTGAAAAACAAATAACACGGTGTGTACTTCCGAGTACACGACATGTAATTCCTTCATTTATCTCTTCATCTGGCGGTTTCCCGCCAGTGTGGCACTGTTCATCTGCCGACATGACTACACAACATGCCTTCTTGAGTACACTGCATGTTCTGTCGCACAGCTGGCCACCGCCTTACTATTCTCTTGTCGACTGACTACACAGCGTGTAAATACAAACTACATGGAATATAGTCGATTTTTACACGTTTCATCGCCGCCATGGCTACAAGCCCTATTTACTCATCCCACACGGCCAAAAGTACATGGTGTGTCGAAAGATACACGGCGTGTAGTCCTGAAATTTAGGATTTCTCGTCATTTTCCTTATTTTCTCAAAAACACTATTGGAAAAGAGAAAAGAAGAATCATGTACCTCAAAAATAAGAACTGGGTTCTTATAAACATCCCCCCTTAATGCAATTATTCCCCTAATTTCCCTTCAAAGTGTGGTGAATTTAAAACCATGAGAAAATCCGGCAAATGAGCACGTATGTCAGTCTCCCGCTCCCAGGTTTCATCACTCACTCGGCTGTGCTGCCATAGCACCCATATGAGAGGAACTCACTGACCTCAGAGAACCTCCGTGCTCTTATCATCAATACAGATCAGATGCTCGCCAAAGGATGAATCTTCCTGAATCTCAACTTCCTCAGGCTGTAAGACGTGAGACCGGTCTGAATGATAGCGGTGCAACTAAGATACATGGAAGATGATATGCATGGTAGGGTACCTTTGTGGTAACTGGAACAGATAGACAACCAGCGTGACTCTTTCCAGAATCTCAAATGGCCCCACATACCACATGGAATGTTTACCCCCTCTCCTAATCCACATGTGTCGAGACCTCGGTGAAGAACGCAAGAAAATATGATCCCTAACCACGAACTCTAATGGTCATCTGTTGTGATCAGCTTATGATTTCTAACGAGACGGTGCGGTAGCCAGCCGCTTTTGAATCAACTGGACCTGCACAGAAGTCTCCTGCATGAGACGTAGTCCCAGAAAAACTGCCTCACCTGCCTCTAACCAGCACAAAGGTGATCGGCATGGCCAACCATATAAAGCCTCGTATGGTGCCATATCAATAGTTTCCTGAGAACTATTATTATAGGAAAAATAGAATAAGGGTATTTGCTTCTCCCAAGAGCCCCCGACATCTAGGACGCATGCACACAACATGTCCTCAGGCACCCGTATCGTACGCTCTAACTGGCCATTTGTCCGAGGGTGGTAAGCTGTTCTCAGAATCACATGTATACCCAGTTCCCTCTAAAAAATTTCCCATAAAAGCGCCATAAAACGGGTGTCTTTATCTGAAACTATGGAAAGAGGGACCCCATGAAGACGTACGATCTCTCAGATATACAACCTCTTGAGCTCATCAATACCGAAGGTCTCCTTGAACGTCAAAAAGTGAGCTACCTTTTTTATTCTGTCCATAAAAACCCACACAACATCATTGCCTCGAGGTGACCTCGGCAACCTAGTCACGATGTCCATTACGACATCATCCCATTTCCACTTTAGGATTGGAAATTATTGTAACAGTCTGGCTAGCCTCTGATGCTCCGCCTTCACCTGCTGACAAGTGGAACACCTCGTAAGAAAACCAGCTAAATCACTCTTCATACCCAGCCACCAGTAATGACGTCTCAAGTCTCGATACATCTTGGTAACCCCAGGATGAACTACCAAAGTTGAAGAATGAAACTCCTACATCATCTTCTCTCGTGTATCCCCTGGAACCCATACTCTCCCATAGAAACGCAGAACATCATCATCGCCTATCGTCTAACCCAGATGAGGGTCCTCACTTCCCACCGACTCCCGTAGGACTAGGCCTTCTGAATCAGATAGATGTATCATCCAAACTCTATCTAGGAGGGTAGAGGTCACATCTAAAGAAGAAATATAGGTTTTCCCCTGACTGTTGTGCACCTCCAAATGCATCCCAAAGAAGAAAGCCATAAGCTTCCACTCACCACTGGCCTCATAAATTCCATGTGTCTGAGTCATCCTACTCAGCACATCATGTACTACATTACCCTTACCAGGTGTATAAGAAAGCTCAAAATCAAAGGACTGAAGGTATTCGACCCAAATTTGCTGCCTCAGATTCAAGTCACGCTGAGTAAAGATATACTTGAGACTTTTGTGGACAGTGAAAACCAAAAAACGTTCTCCCAATAGATAATGTCTCCAACAGCGCAACGCATGCACAACTACAGAAAACTCGAGATCATGTGTCAGGTAATTCCTCTCATGTGGCCTCAACTGTCGAGACCCGTATGCAAAAACTCAATCACCCTGCATCAACACTACTCTCAGCCCAATACCTGATGCATCATAGTAAACTGTATAGCTCTACCCCTTCTTTGGGATTATAAGGATCGGTGCTAATGTGAACCTTACTTTCAGATCATGAATGGGTGTCTCACAAGCTTCCGACCAAACAAACTTCACACCCATCTTAGTCAAACCCGTCAACGGCACTGCTAAGCAGGAGATGTCTTGAATAAAATGCCTGTAGTAATCAGCCAGTCATAAGAATCTCTGTATCTGAAACACATTCTTAGGATACTCCCAGGAAACTGTTGCTATGACCTTCTCTGGGTTCACGAGAACTGCTGCATCCAAAGGGATATGACCCAGGAAGTGTATCTGGTCCATACAAAAGTGGCACTTAGAGAGCATATCATAAAGTTTTGTCTCTCTCAGTTTACTCAATACGATCTCATGATGGGTGGAATGGTCATGTCTATTGTGAGAGTACACCAAGATATCATCCACGAATACAACCAGAAAAGAATCAAGATAAGGAGGGAATCCACAATTCATCAGAGCCATGAAAACTGATGGAGCGTTCTTTAGTCCGAACGATATAACCATGTACTTGTACAAACCATATCTACTCCTAAAAGCTGTAAGCGGTATGTCAGATGGTCTCACACGCAGATGAGGATATCATGACCTCAGGTCAATCTTTGAGAACACTCGTGCTCTACAAAGTTGATCAAAAACACTATCTATCCTCAGAAAGGGATATCGGTTCTTAACTTTCATCTGGTTAGGCTTCTGATAATCCACACAGAGTCTGAGCGTACTGTCCGCATTCTTCACAAAAAGGACCGGCGAACCCCAAGGAGGAGTACTAGGTCGAATTAAACACATTTCATGTAACTCATCTAACTGCCTTTTGAGCTCCTGCAACTCAGGAATAGCCATCTTATAAGGATGAATGGACACCAGTGATACTCCTAGAACAAGCTCAATAGATAAATCACCCCACGTTCTGGAGGAAGACCTGAATAGTCGTCTGGGAAGACAATCCTGAAACGATCAACCACTGGAGGGGAATTCTTCTAACAAGTCCCCTGGTCATCCAGATATAAGATCGCAATCTGGGGTGTGAATCCACCTCGCCCATGATGCTCTGGTCTAGCTCGACTCGCCTGAACATCCTATTAGCCCTTGTATAGAATCTCTCCGCCCTCTAGTGACGTGAAACTCACCCTCCGACGATAGCTGTCTATAAAGTAACTGAATGGAACCAACCGGTCCATCCTGAGAATGAAATCATAGCTCATCGTCTCTAAGAAATAGAGGTCCCAAAGAAAGTGACACCCACCAACCTCAAGGAGGCGTCCTTGCACTGATGCACACCAGCCATTCTAGTTCTCAACGGAGTGTCTAGAATCATAACAGTTGAAGAAGAAGAAAAACAGAGCCCAAGGATCTCCACAATGGGCAATGATAAGAAACTATTTGTAGAACCCGTATAGAATAGTACTGAAGATATGATAGAAGCTACTAGAATAGTATCTCTGACAGCAGAAGGTCTGGGATCCTTCTCCTGCTAGGTTTGTTGTACTGCATATGCCTGCCCAGTGCTGTGGACCTGCGACATAGCCTGGATACCCTGAGCTATCCCGCCCTACTGCCTCTAAGGTCCTGGTGTCTGGCTACCACATCCACGACCACCATCTCTACCTGTATGCCCGGATGTATTCCAGTTCCATGACTGGTTAGAAACTTCTGGTCCCGCACCCACACGTGGAGTCTGTATAGAACCCCACTCACTAGTTATTGGTGGGAATGTCCTGAAAAAGCGCTGTAGATGTCCCATTCTTCCGCAATCTTGACACTCCACTGGATAATGTGGACACTGCGGTCTCTTGTGCCCCTTTTTACCATACTGGTAGCACCTAATCTGGCCACCTGAAGAAACTCAATGGATGATACTTCCACCTTGAGAGAAGTCCATCTATCTCTTCCTCTTACCAGCTAAAATAGTACCAGTAACTGGTGATGAACCGCACTGGACCACACCACTAGATTCCCGTAGGTTCCTCTCTATAATCAGTGCCTGATTCACAATATCATGTACTAATGGAAACCTGAACACATTCATCGGCGCTCAGATGTCATATCGGATACCATCCTCAAAGAGCCCGGCCCTCAATGTCTCACCACCCACTAGAACAGGCGCAAAACACTGAAGCTCAGTAAAGTGAGCAGAATTGTCCATCACCGACATAGCGCCCTGCCGTAGATTCATGAACTATTGAGCTTTGTCTGCCCTCTGCGTCTTGGGAATGAAGAAGTCATAGATGACTACCTGGAAATATTCCCACGCCATGTCTATGTGATGCTCTGACTGGGTGGTAACATCGAACTACCTCTTGGTAGAATCACACATCATTTATGTCACGATCTTAACCCTCCGACCTGGAGGCGTCTCAAGATGCTCGAAAATAGTCTACATCGATCCTATCCATGACTCCGCACCCTGTAGTCCGCCATCCCATGAAAATGTAAGCGGATGATGCTGCTGGAAGATATGAGTTAGATCGGCCATAGATATGGTAGCCGGCAGTGCTCCCTAAAAGGTCTGCATGAACTGCATAAAGCCTTCATGGAACTGCTCCTCTGCGCCTCATCTGGCTCTGTTGGAGGATCCACTAGTAGCTGATGGCCCAACATCTCTGGAGTAAACTTGTTGTCTCTCTCCTGGAAAACAACGCATGGCCGTCATGGAAGTATGAGACTACAAGGTCAAATGCACACCTTAGATCAAGGTTATCACAGTCTAAAAACGAAGGGACCAAAAGGAGAAAAGGAGGAAGAAGGCATTCAAATTTGCACAACAAGACTACATGGTGTGTACCTGACTTTTCTTCCCCTCCCGGGGTCCTTCTACATAGCTCATGTTAAACAAAACTACACAGCGTGTACATTATCCACATGGCGTGTATGTTGTTATTTTAAACTACCCGTGTCACTTGTGACATGGACGACTACTCGGCATGATACTACACGATGTATGACACCAGAACACGACGTGTACACCACCTCATTCTCTAGCCGCACGGCTATGTCCACATGGTCTGTCCTCGGACAAGACTACACGGCATGTCCCAAAGGTACACGGCGTGTACTAGATGATCTCCACCGACCCGTGTTGTTAGTTACACGGCCGGATACATGGATCAACCTACACAACGTGTTCTATATACACACGGCATGTTGAAGAAAAAATTACACCAGCCTGTGTTTGTTAGTTAAAAGGCCGGGTCTCTGGGTCAACACTAGAGTGCGTGTACATCCGGTACATGGCGTGTTCACCCCAAACATTTCCCTTCCCCGTGTCGTCTCCCACACAGTTTTTGACATGGGAAGAGACTACACGGCGTGTACCCAAAATGTTTTCCATTCTTCCTGAACAGAAGAACATACACGTCGTGTTTAAGTACTACACGGTGTGTATACTGGGTTTCTGAACAGTATGCCTCAGAAACTTCTCAGGAACCCAGAAAACAATGAAAAACAACTCCTAAGTGCCAAATTCTGATCTGTGAGGGCCCATACTCCCCACAAATCAAAGTTTGACATCTTATCTATTTTATGAAATACGGTATATACCCAATGATCCACCAAATTTCAGTCATTGAGGGCCTATACTCCCCAAAAACTAATGTTTGGAATCCATTCTATAAACAGGATAATACAAAAATACCCTATCACATAGCAGGTATTTATCAAGCAGCTATCACAACAACATGCCTTCTTAACACAACAACTATCCCAACAACATGAAACTTCTAATGCACCTACATGGCATGGAAACTATGCATGGTATGTGATTTTTAGCATGTTCCTAAATGATGAATGATATGGAATACCCTCATCTCATCGGGTTGCAACTAAATAAAACCCATGAATAAAATATAACAGCACCACACAAGTGTGTCGCCCAATGGTGAAATCATTTCAACTGTAAATTGTAAAATCAGAAAGATTTCAATACAATGAAAATTGGATTTTCCCTGTACATGGTTTCACTATGCCCGAGAACAGATTATTACCAACTACTATTCTCGTCTTATCCCTGACTAAGGCTCCAAATAGTATGTCAAAGAAAAGAATGCCTCTGATACCACTTTGTAACGTCGCGGGCCTGGGTTCCACTCTACGGTTGCCCCAATTACGGTTCGCCATGTGACCTCAAGCGCATTTCCCCAAATGCCAGAGCCTGCCGACTAACAGCGAGGGCCCATCTCTGATAGTGGGGAAACTATTCCCTCATTTGTCAAAGTGTAGCTTAACGGAATGGAATAAAACATACAACAACAGCGGAATCCGTAAACAATACACAACTGAATTAACAACTACAGTAGAAATAACTAACCAGTGTATAAATAATGGTGCAACATGCCTAAATTCTAAGAAATAAACCAAAACATGTTACACAACAATACAGAACAGTACATGTACAGGAATGAAAAATAGAACAAAACAGCTGGTAGCATCGCAAGCCTCAACCCGGTCCCATGCTCCCCTACTCCTCAGTAGCAATCAAGTACCTGTATAGGGACACTTTCCCTTATACACACCATTAGAAACATAATCTGTTTGGTCCAAACACCTTGACCCAAAACCGGGTGTGAGAAATAATTCCCTGTAGGCACCCACCAAAGGTCCGTGATCAACTGTGTGTAGACATGCAACAACAGTGTGCAATAGTAAAATGCAATATAGAAGTACATAAAAGTAGCTAACTGAACCAGTTATATTTCCCTTTTAATATTCATTTTAACCATTTAATTAAATAATATTCTATGTTCAACAGAACCAAGCCCTCAGGCCAACCAGAATCTCGCCCTCAGGCTAATATAGTAAAACCATGCCCCCAGGCTATACAGAATCTCGCCCTCAGGCTAATACATTAAAACCACGCTCTCATGCTATACAGAATCTCTCCCTCAAGAAGTTTCCATATGCGAAGTAGAATCTCAACCTTAGGCCAAACTGAAACGAAACCCTCAGGTGATCAGAATCTCACACTCAGGTAAATAGAACCATGCCCTCAGGCAAAATACAGTCACACCCTCAGTCTATAGTACAACACCTCCCTCAGGCATAAGTAACCAGGCCATTCCCAATATATAAACATTAAATTTACATACAATTCCTCTCAATGAAAAAGTAATGTATAATCAATCATGGCATACACTCGGGTATCCTGAAAAAAATGTCTAAACAGAGGAACGCACCCCTGAGGTGGTCCTAGATCTAGGAAGTGATCCCAAACAACAATTTTCAAATTTATATAATCACCTATACATTTCTAGATATTTAAAATAGCCATGGCCTCAGCCACACGACACCCCAATATGGGTTTGTGGCACAATAATTCACACAAATGCACAAAAGTTGGATAATTAACACCAAGGCACCTACCATTTACACCCACGAACGATATATGTGAACGTTGCCTCCAGAAACTCCCCAGAACAATTTATATCTGACGTAGAGGACTCTTTGTTTAAACAAAAATAATTTCCCTATGGGAATGAATTTGTAAGAACTACTCTAGGAGAATGGAGAACTCACTCGTACAATCCTATGGAGATTGACGGTGTAGAAAATGAATTCATGACATGTGCTCGGCGGATCTCCAAAGCTCCTGCCTCCCTCTTCCCCTCCTTCCCGTTCTAAGACTTCCCTATAAACATGGGGGGATACTACCCATTTTAAGCGAGAAAACAAAGTACACGACATGTACTTCCGAGTACATGACGTCTACTTCCTTCATTTAACTATTTATCTAGTGGTTTCCCGCTAGTGTGGCACTGTTCATCTACTGACATGACTACATGGAATGTCTTCTTGAGTACACGACGTGTTATGTTGCACAGATGGCCACCACCTAACTATTCGACTGCCGACTCGGCGTGTAAATACAAACTACATGGCGTGTAGTCTGTTTTTACATATTTCATCACTACCATGGCTATATTCCCTGTTTAATCATCCCACACGGCCAAAAGTACACAGCATGTGAAAAATAACATGTCTTGTAGTCACGAAATTTAGGATTTCCCCCCATTTCCCTCATTTTATCAAAAACACTAAGGAAAAGGGAAAAGAAGAAACTCATACCTCAAAAATAAGAACTGGGTTCTTACATCCTCGAGGATCAATATTTACATCCTCGGGGTAAAAAAATTAATGTCTTAAAAACAATGAATTTGAGGTATGCTTCAACTGAACTGTGTGTTTTCGGTCTTTATAGATCTAACATACCTACATTCCTTTTTGTATCCTTAATTTTTTCAATTTAATAATGTCCTTAATCATCCAATAAAATGGGTATTTTAATGTGCACTTTTAACTTATATGAGGATTATACAGTGTAACACTCATATCATGAATTTATTTCAGATCATCATCTAATAGAGACAAATAAAAATCCATCTCATTACTAGGTGATCTTGGTCCAGATATAATAAGAGGAAACAAAATTCATTTATGATGTATGTATAACCACGATGGAATGTTATAACTGTTTAACATAACATATTTTTTACTATGAGTACAACATTGTACAAGAAAATGATTAACTCAATCTATATATATCTCATGATGGAGTTTTCTAAAAGCGTTTCTAAATTTAATATACTCATGATCATTTTTTCTATGGAGGATAGTCAATTGGCTGATATAGTTTCTCATCATGAATTAATTTATTAATTTTCCATATCAATTGTCTCACATCATTTTCAAATCATTATATCCATTTTACCGATGGAATAATTGGAAAATATCTTAAAACATTCTTTGGGTTTTATTCATCATTATTTTATTGAGTTACGCTGCACATAGTGCAATTTTTAATAGTGTACTTATCCTTGAAAAACAATCTACATTCATTTAGAAATGAATGTATTAATTCATTAATTGTACCCATTCATCTTAGTATTTGATAAGTGACATTTTTTGACAAGGAAAACTATTTTCTTCTAAGTGAATATATTTCTATAGACCATGTCGTTCTATAAATCTGGTTTCACTCCATCAGCTGCCAAATTTCAAATTATATAGCTTCTTTTAAACTGTGAAATTTGAATATTTTTTATGAATTTTATATAATGGTCTCTTTTAATAGATCTTTATCTACTCAAAAAACTATGTGTAATCGTGATTATTATTTATATTTTTTATTATCATTTCTTTCGTATGAATTAGATCATTATTTACACTTGTAATCATACTAGATGATCCATAAATAATAGTACAATACCAATGAGTATCAACATTCAGTTCTTACCCATGTATAGTGAAAAATTTATAGCTTCAATATATTCTATGGTATATCAAATGTTTTTCTAACTCCTCTAAATAAATCTATCTTAAAGGACAATAATTTAAAAAATGTAAACTTATTTGATAAGGTAGATATCCAATGTTTTATAAGAATTTCAAAATCACTTTAATCTCATCATAATATTCCTTTCTCATTAAATAAACATCAATATAATTTTTATTCATATCCATCATTTTTTGTGTAACAATAATCAAGTTTTAGAAAAAGAAATTAATAAATATACACATGGTATCATAATAGTGTATCAATTTTTATATACAAAAAATATATACAGTTTTAATTAAAGTAATATGATTATAAATTCTAGTACATGAATATTTGAATCAAATAAGTGGATATGTATACACTCAATGTTTTATAACACAGTGTAGAATATGTATATATTTTAAATCATATCTTATGGAAATAATTCACTCTTCTCTATTTGTGTATTTTATTTTTCTAGTGTTAGGTAAGTTAATTTATACACAATGTCATAGTTTTTCATTGGAATGTAAGGATTTAAATATAATATAAATTAATAATATGTGGTTCATTAGGGGTGAAATTTGATGCATCATGGACACATGCGTATAGGATTGAAGGATAATTCATACCCTACATTAATAAACCATCTAAGAAGCCATTTTTATTTAAAAAATTTCCCAAAGGCCCAGTGATCTTAAAAGCCCGTTATATGGTTCAAAGGACCCATTCTATGTCAGTTCTGACTAGGTATTCCCCCATCCTTGATTCATTTTTTTTATATCGTCTTACATCATAGTGTTTGACCTTCACTGCATACATCATCACGACCTCACATGACCACTTACATCACTTCCCATAAATCTTCATAGTTCCTCCTTGGAAATAAACCCTAGTCTCTTGGATGTTGACGTTGTTGGTGAGTACCACTCAACCTCTATTCATTGCTCTTAGTATAATATAATATTAATAAACACAATATTAAGTTCATATATATATATATACATGCATTGACACATTAATAAATTCATATATTTATAAGTAATCAAACACAAATAAGAGAAAATATATATACAAATATAATTATACAAACAAAATTAAATTAAATAGACAATTATACACACACAATATATATATATATATATATCTAATAAATTCAAATATATCTTTCTATATTTCTATTAAAAAACAAAAATCATACACATCGATCAGTCCCATTTTAAATATATTTTATTTATTGATCCAAACCATAACTTACTGAATGATTTTTAATATATTAATATTTATAAATCCTTCACTTATTTATAAAATTACTAACATTGAGTAATTAACAAAAAATTACCCAAGATATTAATTTTACTCTTAGATAACCATGTCATAATTTTTTATGTGGCTAATAAAAGTCATTTAATCATTCAAAAACTTTTAATCCCATTTTACTTTTTATTTTATATCAATTTAAAAAATTTCCCAAAATATCAATCAAAAGTCTATAATTAAGTGTAAAAATACAAATAATAAAAAAACTCATGAAAATCAAGAAATATTGGTGAACCACAATGGAAATAACACTGAAAGTGTTTATTCATACAATAAGTAAGTAATAATGATGAAAAACACTTATTAAAAATGAACACGTAGTGGAAAACCACCACAAACAGTCAGGGGAAGATAAAATAAATAATTAATGTAAAACACAAAAAATGATAAAAAAATCCTTAGAAACATGTTCATAATATGGTACCTTCGATTATTTGGATTTATTTTCCAAAAGAGATTTACATTGACAATTTCATATTACTAGTTATGTAAGATCTTGAATGTAGAATGAGGATGAGGTGATATGCTATAGTTCATTTCATAATTAGATGAAACGCTCTATCAACACTAAAAAAATTATAATATCATACCATTCTATTAGTGAAAAAATTATTTGTTCACAAAAATATGTCTTTTCTCATCCCATTTTAGTACTGATAAATCAACACTTTTATCATTGATAATAATCATTGATAAAATAATTATATTTGTGATTTTATTTATAGTGATTACAAAATAATCATTTATAAGTGTTTAGTCTAGCACATACAAAAACATAATAAAACTAAATAAAAATAATCTAGTAAATATTATTAATTATATAAATAAAAATTTAATAGAAATGAATTATAATGAATCTTTTAAAAAATTAAATTAGTGCGTTTAAATATACTAATTATATAGGTTAAAAATATTTTAATATTATTAAATATATATATATATATACATATTAATATTAATCATATAAATTACCAAAAAAATTTTCTAAAAAATAAAACATGAAAAATAATTATGTATAAAGAAATATTAATGAAAGTATAAATTCTGTTAATATAAATAAATAAATAAATAAATGATATTAAATCATTATGTATTAAAAATTAATTGATAAAATTATATAAATATCACAATAATTAATATAATCCGAATTCATAACATCCATTAACCAGACTATAGAGTGGACCTCCGAGACACATGACTCCATTATAACATGTATCCCTTATGTTTCTGCCTCTCTAGAGTCACTAGATTCACTATATCCAATACCATTTTCCATCTCACTCTCCAAACGATGATACCCTACCTCCCTACTTCCAATTAAATTTCTCTATCAATCTACACAAAAAAGATACAATATTTTTTCAAACCTACCATGATTTTGGGAATCCCCTCATCACCATATCCATTAGGTTCATCATTCCAATAATTTATCATGCATAGAAACGTCGGTATTGCCAAACCCAAGAAAGGACTCATCCTGTACCACCCCAGGTAAATAAAAATATGACATTTTAATATTTATCCTTTTTTTGAATAAAATGTTAATATTAATTTAAAGGGAACGATATGCTTTATGGCTTACCCAATACATAACAACGAGTTCCTTTGAAATCTTATGTTGCACTCTATTAATAAAATAATATTATTTTAAATGTTAGTTAACAGGTAGCCAGTGTATTGGTGGGAAGGAATAGAAATAACTAAAATATGATTATATATGTTGGTTAAATGTTCTTACATTTATCCAATAAAGGATAAAATCTTAAAATACCAAAAGAATTCAATTTTTGGTATATATACTCTAATTTTCACTTAAGGTCCACTTATCAACTTTTGATGGCGAACCGTCATTAAATATAGTTTTTGTCACTATTATACATTCTATTGGACCAAATAAAACTCTTCTTTAGAATCGGGACATCAAAATTCACTTTGTGTAAATTTTTGGTATTTTTCCGATAAAGATCATTTTTAATGAATAGTGAAAAATGTTGTATTTTAATTCAAAACCACTTTTTAATATAATTTATTTATATTATTAGATTATCTTTTGAATTGG
Source organism: Viscum album (assembly GCA_963277665.1). Lineage (NCBI taxonomy): Eukaryota > Viridiplantae > Streptophyta > Magnoliopsida > Santalales > Viscaceae > Viscum > Viscum album. Next base: position 27,010,304 of record OY728137.1, on the reverse strand, counting down.
TTTCAAATTGAAATTAGAATATATTTTTACCATTTAATCCAGTGGTCGTTGGAATTAATTTCATCTTGAAATTGGACTTAAACTAGTGTCAATCTTTTGATACTTATTGTTTCATAAAAACATGCAATTTGCTCTGACATCGAGAATTAATTATTAAATTAATTAATGTAACTTATATGTTTTTTATGTTGTAAAATAGAAATCATTTTTGAATTTGGAATATCAAATATAGCCTTGGGTAATATTTTTGGTAATTTTCTAAAAAACATCAATTTTTGATTAATAGTAAAACCACTAAGTGGTAGTTAAAGAAACTGATTTTTTGTTTAAATAATGCCTTACCACTTCTGTGATTTGAATTTCAAAAATCCGACATAAATGGTTGTCATTAAGAAGTAAAATTTGGTTCAATGGGATTAAAATAATTTTTTTGTGAATAGTATCTTTTAAGTTTATTAAACGCGATTAGAGGTAATTAGTGTAATTTAAGGTAAAAATGATGTTTTAATAATATGAAATGACCTAGACACATGTCCTACCCTCATTGGATGTGTCATGGCCGACCAAGAAAATCCATGGGTCAACTTGGGGACCCCATGGAGCAACTTTGGTAGGAAAATGACATTAATACATTTTTATTTAATGTTAAAATTAAAATGTCACAAACATGTGTTGTTTTACTAAAACAATTTTTATATGGGGTTTTAAAAGTCCAATTTTTGACCATAAATATTCATTGGAAAGAAAAAACGATTTCCTATATCATATTAATTTTTTTCTAATTTTTAGACATTAACTAAATTAAATTATTTAGGACACCATGATGATGCAGCGATTACCTCATTATTATCAATTTAAATAAAATGGAACGATAATTTAACATCTAAGACCTAAACATGTCCAAAACCTATTTTATGAGTGAATTTAGAACCCTTATCACGTTATCCTCGAAACACATCAATTTGGAACCTTTAAAATCCGAAACGCATTCTAAAATAAAGTAACATTTCCTTACTTTCCAAGAGTGCCCCTCCTCTCCTCTTATAAAAGGCCCCCACATCTACCTCCTTACCCACACCTCTCAAGCCTTTGGCTCTGAAAAAACCTGACCATTTTGTCTCTACACATACCTCCCTTACTACTAGAAGCCTCACTTTGGACATAAGTCTTCCCAAGGAAGCCTTTGAGCTCAAATTAAAAAGAGGTACCCGATTTAAAGCTAGTGTCTTCTCTTGTGTTATTTTGTTTTATTTTGCTTCTCCAACCCCCTAAAATCTTTTTATTCTTTTATTTTGTAACAAATAAAGTATCTTAAATACACTAGGATGTTTTTATAATAATAATTCGAGATACACTTACACACACCTACATCTAATGGTTAATGAACATTCTGTTTCTGTGGATGGCGAATTTCTGCCTCACGAAACGATGATTGTTCAACACTCATATAACACCTTCAAAGGTGGACATTAAGATGTGACTATATTTATATATGATATATAATATGTTTATGTTTTACTTAATCTTCTGTATTTTTCATCTGTGTCATACCTTTATGGTTTCTATTGTGGGTAAAACACGATAATTTCATTTTAGGAAGTGCGGACTACCTCCCCCTCAAAGAGATTTGATTCGTTAATGCCATATATGGGATGTATAAAGGATGGATTTAAAGTTATTATATATGATTTATTTTACATATAAATGATGAATATAATTCTGGAATTAATATATACAAACCTCTCATTTGGTTTTAATTCCATTAATATGACATAGAAATGAAAGTAGTGTTCATGTGTGCGTACAGCTTACCGTCTCCATGAACAGTGCATTTCATTTCTTACCTCTAAATGATTATGTAATATTATAAATACTTTTATATTATGGATATATATGATATATATGATATCCAAATCATGAATATAATTCTGGATATAATGTACCTTTGACCACACAAGCAACATGTAATTGTAAGAAGTCCACTTTTGACTTAAGAACCAAATATCGACAAAACAAACATTATTAACATAAATGATTATGTAATGCTTATAACATGGAAATAAGTGATATAAAAGGAATAATGAACTTGAAAAGGTTATTAAGAAAGTGTAAATTAACTCAAGTTTATTATTCAGTACGTTAAAGAACGATCGAGTCAAGTCAGACCCGAGGAAAGGGATCCTACCTCTCTCTTTCTTTTTAAGTACTCCATTTTATGTCATTTATTTGAATCTCATCTTTCTTATGTTTGGAGATGTTATTTTATATTCCTCATACTCTAATTTTTATGTTCATATTATGGGAGACCCTATTTGATATCATAAATCCATTTTTGGAAGTTTTAAGTGGCGCCGTTAGGCTGCCGATTTTCGTATGGGAATTTTCATCTCACTTTTATTCCCATGACATTTATGCTACATTTGCAACTATTTCCTTTGAGTGGTGTATGAACTGACCATTATTATACACTTTGTGTAGTATAGTTTCATTTATGGGTATTTACGTCTTCATTTTATGACCCTTCCTCCATGGGGTGTACTTTTCGAAAGTTACCTAACTCGGTAAGGGGACCTTTCACCCTCCTTTTTTTAAAAGACTTCTTTTGTTATGTCTTTTAATTCACATAATATTATGTTGGAATATGTTCTTCTATATCCTTATTTATGAAAATTTAATGTCCAAGTGATGAGATCCCCTTTATCTCTCTTATCAACCCTTTTTGTAAAATTTTATGTGACGCCGTTAGGCTGTCGAATTTTACAAAGGGAACTTCTTAACCCAATTTAGATTTCATTGGGTTCAACATGTAGTTATTTAATATGTCATCCTTTAAATATGTGTGAATGAAATTTGATTGTTTTACACTTAATATCCACTTATATTGGGTGTATTTATATTTTTCACACATAATTATGAGATTGATTTATCCTTAATTTAGGGATACCTTCTTTATAATGGATTTCATCTCATTTTACATTTCCATTGAGACTTCATTGTTGTTATGCACCAATTCACTCTTATATGGTGTGTATACTGTCCTTTGACATATTATATCATGAATACCTTTATTCTAATGATATTATAAAGTTCGGATTAAAATTTATTCCACAATTATTTTAATTCAAGAGTCTCTCATTTTGTTAAGACCCTTTAACAAAAATATTGTTTTATATGTTTTAAAGATTTATTACTCTAAATATTTATCTTTAATGTCCATGTTTTCAAAATGCTTTTTAGTATTTATTTATATGGACATTAATTTTTTAAAATTATAAATCCAATAAAATCTTCAAAGTGGTATGGGACACTTTGATTCAAAAATATCATTTAAATGATTTTTGATAATGTATTGATTAATTCAATATCTTGGAATTACTTATTTTGATTGAAAATGAAATTTTGTTATTGAAATGTTTATATTTTCAATATTTTATGTGTAATGATGGTACATGGACATTTTACGGGTGGTTACGTGATAAACCATATGACGGGTAGTCCTGTGAATACCAGGACGGGTGGTTACATTATAACCTCCAATGCATTGTGTATGGAAGTCGGCCGTATGGATATTCCATTAATTATGTGTGGAAGTCGGCCGTATGGTTATTCCATTTAATTATGTTTATGCCCCATGTTACCTTTATATGTTATGTGTTCTTTATATGGGTTTTATGGTAATCTTTTGGTTACAAAAGGGTAAGTAATGATATTTTATTCAGTGAAGAGTTTGTACTAATTCCTAAAGGTGAAAGGTATTACATTGATAAAGTATACATGGTTTACTTGTTTCTTTGAAAAACTAACAGTTTTCATTCATTGTGTATCCCTTGTTGAGCTTTTTATGCTCACACCATGTTTTTTTTGAAATTTTTTTCACAGGACTGAATGTGGAATAGGGTCAAGGATGGGATCAAGGGAAAGTCATGCTATCTAATACATGGAACTAGACATGTTTCTTTTTAAGAGTTTTTATTTTATGGAAATTTAGTAGAAGTGACTAATTTGAAATATTTTGAGATGTAATAGTTATGTACTAATTCTCTAAAACTCTAAACCTGAAATGATCCTCAATGTGAATTATTCATTTAATTCAATATTAATTATGGTTTAAGGCCGGGGCCTTATATTTGGTATCAGAGGTCGGTTTAGATAACTTTAAAGGTTAGGGTATTCTCTAAGAATAAGTGACATTACCATAATGGTTAGGATTTCAGAAATGTTCATAGTTTTAGATAAAGTGAATGCGTAAATATATCTTAGTGTTTATCTTCCTCATTAGTACATGATGGTTTTCTTGATATACTCACACTAACCTTTTTGGTTTTAGTAAATGGCTAGATCTAGCAGGCACTAAAGTAACAGTGGATGTGAAGAAAACTAGGACAGATTTCTGAGCGAGCAACTGAATGATATGGGAGCTGCAATGAGAAATCTTGTGTTTATCCACAACCAACTATCTGGAGTCATGATTGACCACCTAAACCTTGGCGATTTCTGTAAGGAATCATATATGCGAGAAACAAATCCCTATGGAACTACATGTAATAATCATAAAGGTAAGTGTGTTAAAAAACCTATGTGTCAAAGATGTGGAAAGAAACACCTAGGAAAATGTTTCAAAGGGACATAAATATGCTATAGATGTGGAAATGAAGGTAATAAAGAAAGAACCTGCCATGGAAAATGGAAGCATCCAGTTGACACGAGGAAAGGGAAAGAAGTTCTTTATGAGGGATCAATTTTATGTTTTAAATGTGGTGTTCACGGTCATTATGAAAACACATGTCCTATGAAAAAGTTTCAGGAATGGGATCACCAAGATCATACAATTATTCGTTTACCAATACCTAATGCCATTCCAATTGAGGATGAAGAAACTGATAATGACCAGTCAAAGGTATGGATTATTTCGTAACATTTGTTTTCCTATTTTGGAATCTTAGGATATGATTCATGATTTTGTTTGTAGGAAAGGAGTATTTCAGAATATGTTGTAAAGGAATGGTTAATAGATAATGAAGAATGTTGAATTAGTAAGAAGTCAACATATAAGGGCTTCAAAAGTTATGGTGAAATTACTAAGATTATTAAGTCTATTTTGATGATGGGGTTACATTAGAAGACTTTTTATAGTATGTGTAACCCTGATGTTTGATATATGAAAATTTTATTTAAGTAATAGTTATCTGTTCTTTTGTGGACATAGTTATAAAGAACCATTTGGGTTTATATGATCCTTACTTTTGAGGTAATTATGGGTTACTAGTTGTTATGATGGAAAGTGAAAGGCATGAGATAAAATTGAGGTTAAATTATGTTATGGTTATTTTTGATGATTTTATATCTTTTTGGGGAATCATTTGAGAATTATATAGTTTGGAAAAAGGAAAACACGCAGACCGTGTGACAACTCGTCGTGTTGGACAAAGCTGCGGGAATCGAACCCACACCCAAAGTGCGACCGGTATTTATCGCCTACCACTGGACTACGTGATATACCTGGTTAGTTTTATTGACTATTTTTAGTTAGATGATTTTATGAATTAAGTTTAAGTTGATTTTGGGTTATCTATGGAAATTAATTAACCTATCATGGAGGATATGTGATTAGGTTAATTACATTTCAATACGAGACATTAAGAGCAGCTGATGTTATTTGGAGATAAATGTTACGATTTAACATGGAAGACTATGTGACTAAATCCTTCCAATATTTGGGTTTGAATCTTTGTTTGGTTTACTTTGAATAATTTTATGGACAAATTGTTTATCGAATGGTCCTCATTGAACTTTGGGTTTTGTTGGACAAATTTTGGAGATTAAGAATAGATTTTTGTTTTATAAAGGGTTATCCTTTTCTGGATTATCTGATCGTGTACTAACCTTTTTGGTTTAGGTTTTGGTTAAAGTCTAAATACATGGGAATTATATAGTTCTCTTTTGTGGATTTGGTGATTCTCTAGAAATTTATTATAGTACTCTTAATGTGAACAAGTCTTCCTAAATACTAGTCTTTTGGAAATAATATGAGTTTGTGTAAGAAATATAATAAAAGTTGAAATTCAACATGATATGTAATTATTTTTCCTTATGAATAAATTCCTCAATAAAAAGTTACTTAAAAAAATGTTGTCTTTTAACTTTTCCAACTGGGGAATCGAATACCGTTTAACCCATCACAAGTTTGTGATTTCCTGGTGGTTAACTTTCTCCTAATCATGTTTTCTATCACTCTCCATTAGAACATGACCCTATGTTTTCTCCTCCATGTCCATGTTTTCCTACATGGAATCCTACTGTGGGTTAACTTGGGAGACCTTTGTACTTCTCTTTCTTTCTTTTAAAGTGATTGTTTTACCGTCTCTTGTCCCGATGTGGGACTTTCAATGAAGTTTCCGAGCCCAATTTTAAAATTATGGGGGCGCAATTACCAAAAGGGGGGAAGGATGTAACACCCAAGGTAAATAAAGAATATGAAATTTTAATATTTATCCATTTTTTTGAATAAAATTTTAATATTAATTTAAAGGGAACGATATGCTTGATGGCTTACCCAATACGCAACAACGAGTTCCTTTGAAATCTTACGTTGCACTCTAATAATAAAATAAAATTATTTTAAATGTTAGTTAACAGGTAGCCATTGTATTGGCGGGAAGGAATAAAAATAACTAAAATATGATTATATATGTTTGTTAAATGTTCTTACATTTATCCAATAAAGGCTAAAGGCTTAAAATACAAAAAGAATTCAATTTTAGGCATATATACTGTAATTTTCACTAAAGGTCCACTTATCAACTTTTGATGGCGAACCATCATTAAATATAGTTTTGGTCACTCTTATTCATTCTATTGGACCAAATTAAACTCTTCTTTAGAATCGGGGCATCAAAATTCACTTTGTGTAAATATTTGGTATTTTTCCGATAAAGATCATTTTTTAACGAAGAGTGAAAAATGTTATATTTTAATTAAAACCCACTTTTTAATCTAATTGATTTATATGATTAGATTATCTTTTAAAATGGTTTCAAAGTAAAATTAGAATATATTTTTACCATTTAATCCAGTGGTCGTTGGAATTAATTTCATCTTGAAATTGGACTTAAACTAGTGTCAATCTTTTGATACTTATTATTTCATAAAAACACACTATTTTCTATGACATCGGGAATTAATTTTTAAATTAATTAATGAAACTTATATGTTTTTTATTATTTAAAATAGACATCATTTTTGAATTCGGAATATCAAATATAACCTAGGGTAAATTTTTGGTAATTTTCTGAAAATCATCAATTTTTGATTAATAGTGATGCCACTAAGTGGTAGTTAAAGAAACTGATTTTTCGTTTAAATAAAACCTTACAACTTATGTGATTTGAATTTCAATAATCCGACATACATGGTTTTAATTAAGAAGTAAAATGTGGTTCAATGGGATTAAAATAATTTTTTGGTGAATAGTAACTTTTATGTTTATTAAACGCGGTTAGAGGTAATTAGTGTAATTTATGGTAAAAATAATATTTTCATAATATGAAATGACCTAGAAACAAGTCCTAACCTCATTTTATGTGTCATTGCCGACCAAGAAAATCCATGGGTCAACTTGGGGACCCCATGGAGCCACTTTGGTAGGAAAATTACATTAATACTTTTTTATTTAATGTTAAAATTAAAATGTCACAAACATGTGTTGTTTTACTAAAAAAAATTTATATTGGGTTATACAAGTCATATTTTTTACCATAAATATTCATTGGAAAGCTAAAAATATTTCCTACATCATGGTAGTTTTTTTATAATTTTTAGACGTTAACTGAATTAAATTATTAATGACACCATGATGATGAAGTGATTACCTCATTATTTAACGATTTAAATAAAATAGAATGATAATGTAAAATCTAAGACCTAATCATGTAAAAAACCACTTTTATGAGTGTATTTAGAACCCTTATCACCATATCCTCGAAACACATCAATTTGAGACCTTTAACATCCGAAAACCATTCTAAAATAAAGTATCATTTCCTTACTTTCCAAGAGTGCCCCTCCTCTCCTCTTATAAAAGGCCCCCACCTCTACCTCCTTACCCACACCTCTCAAGCCTTTGGCTCGGCCAACCCATGACCATTTTGTCTCTAAACATCCCTATATTACTCCTAGAAGCCTCACTTTGGGAATAAGTCTTCTCAAGGAATCCTTTGAGCTCAAATCAAAAAGAGTTACCCGATTTAAAGGTAGTGTCTTCTCTTGTGTTCTTTTGTTTTATTTTGCTTCTCCAACCCCGTAAACTATTTTTATTCTTTTATATTGTAAAAAATCCAGTATCTTAAATACACTTGGATGTTTTTATAAGAATCATTCTAGCTACACTTACACACACCTACATCTAATGGTTAAAGAACATTTTGTTTCTGTGGATGGCGAATTTCTGCCTCACGAAACGATGACTGTTCAACACTCATATAACACCTTCAAAGGTGGCCATTAAGATGTGACTATATTTATATATGATATATAATATGTTTATGTTTTACTTAAGTTTCTGTATTTTTCTTTTGTGGCATACCTTTATGGTTTCTATTGTGGGTAAAACACGATAATTTCATTTTAGGAAGTGCGGACTACCGCCCCCTCAAAGTGATTTGATTCGTTAATGCCATATGTTGGATGTATAAAAGATAGATTTAAAGCTATTATATATGATTTATGTTACATATAAATGATGAATATAATTCTGGAATTAAAATTTAAATACCACTCATTTGGTTTTAATTCCATTAAAATGACATAGAAATGAAAGTAGCATTCATGCGTACGTACAGCTTACCGTCTCCATGAACGGTGCATTTAACTTATTACCTCTAAATGATTATGTAATATTATAAATAATTGTATATTCTGGATATATATGATATATATGATATCCAAATCATGAATATAATTCTGGATATAATGAAACTTTGACCACACGAACAACATGTAATTTTAAGAAGTCCACTTTCGACTTAAGAACCAAATATCGACAAAACAAACATTATTAACTTAAATTACTACATAATGATTATAACATGGAAATAAGTGATATAAAAGGAATAATGAACTTGAAAATATATCTTAAGCAAGTTTAAATTAACTCAAGTTTATTATTCATGATGTTAATGAACGATCGAGTCAAGTCGGACCCAAGGTAGGGGATCCTACCTCTCTCTTTCTTTTTAAGTACTCCATTTTATGTCATTTATTTGAAGATCATAATTATTATGTTTGGGGATGTTATTTTATATTCCCCATACTCTACCTTTTATGTTAATATTATGGGAGACCCTATTTGATATCATAAATCCATTTTTGTAAGTTTTAAGTGGCGTCGTTAGGCTGCCGAGTTTTCGTAAGTGATTTTTCATCTCACTTTTATTCACGTGACATTTATGCTAAATTTGAAACTATTTCCTTTTAGTGGTGTATGTACTGCCCATTATTATACACTTTTTTGTAGTTTAATTTCATTTATGGGTATTTACGTCTTTATTGTATGACCCTTCTTCCATGTGGTGTACTTTTCGAAAGTTACCCAACTCGGTAAGGGGACCTTTCACCCTTTTTTAAAAGACTTCTTTTGTTATGTATTTTAATTAACATAATATTACGTTGGGATATGTTCTTCTCTATCCTTATTTATGTAAATTTTATGTCCAAGTGATGATATCCCCTTTATCTCTCTTATCAACCCTTTTTGTAAAATTTTATGTGACGCCGTTAGGCTATCAAATTTTACCAAATGAAATTCTTAAACCAATTTAGATTTCATTGGGTTCAACATGTAGTTATTGAGTATGTTATCCTTTAAATATGTGTGAATGACCTTTTATTGTTTTACACTTAATATCCACTTATATTGGGTGTATTTATATTTTTCACACATAATTATGAGATTGATTTATCCTTGAATTAAGGATACCTTCTTTATAATGGATTTCATCTCATTTTACATTTCCATTGAGACTTCATTGTTGTTATGCACTAATTCACTATTATATGATGTGTATACTGTTCATTGAAATATTATATCATTAATCCCTTTATTCTCATGATATTATAATTTTCGGATTAAATTTTATTCTGCAATTATTTGTATTAAAGAGTCTCTCATTTTGTTAAGACCCTTTAATAAAAATATTGTTTTAAATGTTTTAAAGATTTATTATTCTAAATCTTTATCTTTAATGTACATGTTTTCAAAATGGTTTTCAGTATTTATTTATATGGACATTAATGTTTTAAAATTATAATTCCAGTAAAATATTCAAAGTGGTATGGGACACTTATTCAAAAATCTCTTTTAAATGATTTTTGAAAATGGATTGATTAATTCAATATCTTAGAATTACTTATTTTGATTGAAAATGAAATGTTGTTATTGAAATGTTTATATTTTCAATATTTTATGTGTAATGATGGTACTTGTACATTTTATGGGTGGTTACGTGATAAAACATATGACGGGTGGTCCCGTGAATACCAGGACGAGTGGTTACGTTATAACCTCCAATGCATTGGGTATGGAAATCGGCCGTATGGCTATTCCATTAAGTATGTGTGGAAGTCGACCGTATGGTTATTCCATTTATGTATGTTTATGTCCCAAGTTACCTTTATATGTTATGTGTTCTTTATATGGGTTTTATGATAATCTTTTTGTTACAAAAGGGTATGTAATGATATTTTATTCAGTGAAGAGTTTTTACTACTTCCTAAAGGTGAAAGGTATTACTTTGATAAAGTATACATGGTTTACTTGTTGCTTTGAAAAACTAACTATTTTCATTCTTTTTGTATCCCTTGCTAATCTTTTTTTTCTCACTACATGTTTTTTTTGAATGTTTTTCATAGGACTTAATGTGGAATAGGGTCAAGGATGGGATCAAGGGAAAGTCATGCTATCTAATACATGGAACTAGACATGTTTCCTTTTAAGAGTTTTTATTTTATGGAAATTTAGTAGAAGTGACTACTTTGTAATCATTTGAGATGAAATAGTTATGTCCTAATTCTCTAAAACTCTAAACCTGAAAAGATCCTCAATGTGAATTATTCATTTAATTAAATATTAAGTAAAGTTTAAGGTTGGGGCCTTATACATCCCCAATTCATTTTTTCCACTATACAAATCACAATTATTCCTTTATTAAGTATATTTTTTAATTTATAATTTTCTTTTGTATTTTATTTTGTTAAAATAGATTGAATTGTTCTGTATTACATATTCCTCCTCCATTAATATATTTATAATTCAACTCCTAGGTAATACCATCCCTATGGAAAAACCACTCTACAAAATATTCCTCCATTTTTATTTTCTTCCTTCTAATTTTGTATTTATCATTAAATTTATATCTACTATCCTCTTTATAATTCTATTCAGTTTTATGTTTCTCCTAACTGAACATTTAAAATCATACATAATTTTCTTATTTTATATTTTATCTACATCCAACTTCTCATAAAAATGAAAAATAATTCAAAGAATGACCTTCAATGGCTTCTGAATCATGTCTTATGTTGTAAAATTGGAAATTATGTTTACATGTCTTCAGCATATGATCAATTGAGGATGGTTAACTATACCCACTATAGTGGAAGGTATTATTAATTTATATTCTATGTTTCATAAAATTTAATATATAATTCATAAACAACATGACTAATGAATATTCCTTTTCATTACATACTATTAAAAATTCAATGGTTTCCAATTTCATACAGTCCCATTGTAAGCAAGAGTGAAAAAAAATAAAATAACTTTTATATCGTTCAATATGTTTTTCTAAAAAGATCTTCAACAGCCCAGAAATATCAAATAATTTCAATCATATTTATTTTAATTCCATTAATTATTGCTGCCTATAATGTATCATATTTCTGAAATTTTCACACATGGATTTGTTATATGAGTAATAACATTCCTAAAATGGAATTCATTTTATCCATTGCATGATTATGGTCTCATTATATAAATTTTTATTCAAAAATGTTTAGATTTTTTTGGAATCTATGGCATGTGGAAATAGTTTTTAGAAGTTTTTGAATGGTTATCCTTTTATAATTAGTCTTCTCTCTTCTAATATTTTGTTCTTTCATATCCAAAGTAGAAATTTTTCATGTTGAATTTTTTTCCCTTCTGGTATATTCTCCACCACACTTTACTATTTTGGATATACTTGGTACTATACTGTAGGATCAGTTTTTTTACATAATATTTGGAAAATAATATCCTTTAGTGCCACTTGATTATTAACACATTTAATTTTCCAATCTTGAATATATTTTTATTTTAATTATTTTTTTGTTTCACTATTGGTGATATATTAAATTTTTATGCTTTTTTACATAATGTGATGTGATTAAATTGAAACTTCATTATAATGTTTTTTTATTTATGAATTCTTAAAATTATTTTTTTACTTTTAATGTGATTCTATCATATCCACCATTCTTTTAATTACTAAGACTTTTCTAAAAAGGGATAACTATAATTTTTTTAATTTTTCATTATACTAATTAGGATCAATTCATCATATAGGTTCCCATATACCTTTGGTTTATAAATGATAAAAATTACAAGGATCTATTTATATCCATTATAAATCATGAAAATTTAATATGAATAATGCCCTATTTTATTCATAAATTTTGGTGGTTCACATATTATTTATTTCTATTAATGTTACTCTATTTTTAAATTCACTCTCAATGAATAAATATGAACAATGTATTTTCATTTAAATTTTCTTCACTTAATAATTTTTTTAAATATATTTAATGATTCTATAAGACATTTGAAATTTATAAAATCTCTAATTTTAATTGTGAAAATATATTCCTTCATCAATGGTTTCCTTAATCATTATAGGTGATATATCAATATTTTTAGACTTAATGAAATGTGATTATGTCCTAGTAACATTTTGAGACAACATTAATTGTATGATTTAATGTATTTGTGAAGTTGGTTTTTTTCTAAAACTGTTATCATTTGAATTTATTATTTGAATATGGTTTAAAACAAAATCTATATTGTATATCACAAATTTTTGATTATAGATTAAATTTTATTTTTGAATGTAAAATATAAATTGATTTTAAAACTACGACTATTTTATTTTTTTCAAATAGAAAACATAATGTTTATACACGTGATTTTTTTGTTTATGTAAAAAAAGGATAAGTGTTTGAATAGTGTAGAAGAAAATGAAATTCTCTGGCATAGGAGGAATGGGCATGAAACATAAAACTATTGCACAAACTTTCAAATAATTCATAGGTTCTGTAAAATCTATAATTACATAAAAATAATTATTTTATGATTGATTAAATTTAAAGTGTATGTAGCATGAAGAAGGGTCTAAATAAGTAAATGATGTTTGTACAATTATATACTTAAAACTATTACACCTTGACTTATTCCTAACTATAAAACCAATAATAGATTGTGGTAGTAAGTATGTATATGTAATAGTAGATGATAATATTTGATTTATCATGATTTTTTTCTTATCTCTTAAAAATAATACATTAAATAAATATTCTATTTTCTATAATATTATTTAAAAACATAAAAAATATGATAATCCTCTTTATGATAAGTGAGAGAGGTGGTGAATTTTTAAATTTATTATACGATTAATTTTGTGAATAAAATGGATATAAATATTATTTTTCATCTACTAGGAATACAAAATAAAATGGTGTTGTAATAATAAAGAATATAGCTATAAAATAAATAGACACATCAATGATTTTGAAATTTAATGGGCCTAGATATTTTTGGGTAGAATCTATACATAAATATTCAATTTATTTTAAATAGAATATCTATTAGACCATTTTTAAATATGTCCACTTATTAAATTTTTTATATGGTTTAATCCTAAACTTGCTAATGTTAGGTTATTTGGTTGAAATGTATTAATTATAAATAAAAAATTTGTTTATAAATAAAGATTTTAAAATTGATAAAGGAAATTTTTTAGGATATTCAAATACTAGAATAGATTATAGATTTCTCAACCATGGAATTTATTTTTTAGATTATATGCATGTTAGTTTTAATGAAAATATAAATAACAATAATAATTCTTTTTTCACAAAATGATGATGTTTTTTTTCAAATATAACAGTGGTTAAGATAATGAGTATGAAAAAGAGAAGGAATTATTTTATGAGTGAAATATCTCTTCCAAAGATGATTTTGAAGGGTCAAAAAGACATAATGATTATCCAATTAAAAGTGTAAATGGAAATATAGAATCCGGTATACAATCCAGATAATTTGTTTTACTATACTATGAAAACTCAAATGTCATTGCATATTTTGTTATGATCAACATTGACAATGTGATCGTTGAATCAAAATGAACTAATATTATTCATGATTTATTAAATAGATTTTATAAAAATAATTTTTTGGATTTTCTCTGTTTCTAAATGATTATCAAATTATAGGAATTTAATGGGTCTCTCATAATAAGATTGATGAAGATAGAAACACTGTTAAAATTTAATCAAGGTAATCGGCTAATGGTTATTCCCAATAAGGGTGAATTGAAACTGAATATCCTATTAATCCTATTATATGGATGGAAGCCACCAATTTATTATTATTTTTTACCTTTAATCAAAATATAAAATTATTCCAAATGGATATAAAAATATAATTTTTATGTGGAATTATTTTAGAGGAATGTTATTATAAAAAACCCCAATATTTATAAAATAAGAGGATTCATTATTTATTCATTAAATGTTTTTAACAATAATATTTTAATTTACTGTTTAAAAATTATTTATGTTGAATTCTTTCATCGTTAATTTTATTTTAATGTTATTGTTTTAGAATATCAAATATATATTTGATTATTTTTTATTATTTTAAAATAAATAACTAATAATCATTATTTATTTATATATATCTCTCATTGTATGATATATTTATTTTTTTATATTCCCAATTGTATATCTTATTCTTCTTCTATATCTCCACCCACACTGACACCTTTGTACTCACCTCCATCACATATTGTTTGACCAACACATGACAACTATAATATTTGATCATCGCTATTATATAGTGACAACACGGTTTGACTCCCACTGATGTTTGTATTCTAACCCCATAGAAGAATAGATTAACTTTCTACATTTATGTACGTATCCACAATAGAACTGTAGTGAAATCCTCCTCTCATGTTTTAAACACCATCAATCATCACTAGATTTGACAGTACACCATTTTCATTAAGTGACACTGAACTATCATTCTTTGTAATGATTCGCAACATGCTACCATATTTCGACATTCATGTGAGAAGTACCAAAACAGCCTTCATGAGTATAGTAACTCATCTTACTAACACCACCTCAATATTCGTCTTCTTCTCATTCACGCCCAATCTACCTACTATTAAAATATTAAATGAGTTGGGTACATTGTATGTACTTATCATGGCAAGGCCTTCAAACTTACTAAGAACAAGTGTTACTACCTACAATCTGTTTTGGTAAAATTATTTTGAACCTAGATTTTGTATCCCACTTAAGACGATTTCATACTGTGAGGGTGAAGTGTTACGGATGTTGGATACTATAGTACAAACCAATTGATGTATGTAAATTACAAAATATTTTTTTTCTTAAAAATAATTTATATACCTGCATAATATATTTTGAATAAATTGAAAGTGATATTTTTATTTTTCAATATTCTAACAAAATGTACATTTCAATTGATTTCATGTACATTTCAACTAACTACATGTCATAAATGTACACATAGTTAGTAGACAGACCACATGACCATTTTGATCACACGATCAGTGTACCGACAGAGCGCCCAAAAAGAATATTGATTATGAGTCTTATTCCACCACATTTTCTATATAA
Source organism: Viscum album (assembly GCA_963277665.1). Lineage (NCBI taxonomy): Eukaryota > Viridiplantae > Streptophyta > Magnoliopsida > Santalales > Viscaceae > Viscum > Viscum album. Next base: position 26,994,350 of record OY728137.1, on the reverse strand, counting down.
CATTATGTTTTTTATGAATTTTATTTTCATATACCCCTCAAGTTAAGATTCAATTTCAAAAAAATGCTTTCAACAACATTTTTGAATGTTTTAACTATATTATTGATTTTACATATAAATAATTTTTATATCAACTAGGTATATAGTTTGATAAATTAAAATCATCATTGGAATTATTATAAATTAATAATTTTCAAAATAGTTCTTTTAATGTAATGTTTTTGTTATTCTTGAATTATTTATTTACTATAATTATATGACATTATTTTTAATTGTTTCAAACATTTAAATAAATATAATTTTTTGGGAAACATGTAATATAAATTGTTTTAATCATCTTAATATATGATTTAAAGAGATTCAAAATATTATTGATCACACGTGATCTATTAACAAGTAATGAAATGTTTTATTATTTTAAATATTTTTAATCTTTGTATAAAGGAGATTATATTGTGAAAACCCCACACCAAGAGATAATATGTGACCAAAGGTGATTCATTGATCAAAAATTAGTCAATGAATATGGTGAAAATAGTATTTCGTTGAATCTTAATGAATTTATAAATTCCAATGAAATGAAACATATTCCAAATACATGATGATATTCATTCTTCCACTTTTATTCTACATTTTTCTAAATGAAGTAACATCTATTATACCACCTTTTATTTCATAAGCGATCCAGATCATTCAAATTCATCATCATATTCATCTAATATTTTTGATAGATTAATTTCTTTTACTATTAATCTTAATTTTACTTTCATTGTCATCTATTTGTAGTCCATTCATATTTTGTTTCTACATTTACCAATAAAAATAACATATTTCATTTTTTTCATTCCTCTATCAAAAGGATGTTCTGGATTGTGGATCATAAACAAAATCCATGTCAGGGAGTATTATAGGGATCCTATATAAAAATCTTGGTTGTGACTCCCAAAAAATGAGTAGGACACTGACTAAAATAACAATTCTTTGAAAATTATGGGTTGTGCCTCATGATTTTGGTAAAAAGGAGAGTCTTTAATAGATTCTCACACATCTAAAATTGAGTTTCATAGTCGGTTAAAAACTTCTCATAGAGTATACAAGATTGAGGAGTATTTTAGGATCTTGGTGTTCATAACCACTATAAATCATTGTCTTCATTCCATTTATTTTTGTTGTTCTACATTATATGAACTGAGAATTCATTATAGTGTATTTAATTAATAAAATTATAATTCATTTGTTCTTTAAAAATTTTAATTGACTATTCACATCTCTATAGTCATTATTTCGATATATTACAATCCCAAAACTAGTATTATATACTCATCTCTAATTCTTTAGCATCCTTTGTTTATTTTTAATTCTTATAGATATAGTTAATTTCTTTATTGTTAACTATTCTCTAATTAGATCACCTAAGAAATGATAGTCTATGTTTCACACTTCGACCAGGAAATATTAATTATTCTTATCTTTTTACCCTCACTTTTTATTTTGGTTTAATCTCGGTCAAAAATTTAAAATTTTCAAGGGATAATTTGCATTCTATATATGTATCACACTATTAAGAGAAAACGCGTGGTGACCATTCATGAGGGGCTTTCATTATGATTGTTTCATTTGGAATAGTTGGAGAATGATTTATCTATCCCTGCATCTCTCATAGGGGTAATCATACAGTGCCACATGATTGTCCAATAGGGACAACACAACTGGCGCACAGTTTGGTAAACCATGCGCAAACCATATGGGTTGCCCAATTTTTAAAAAAGTGATTTATTTTTATTTTGTTCTATATATTTTCCTCTCTTTTTTCATCTATTCTCATCTATGTGTTTCAATAATCCCTCCCCCCTTGTCCCGTGGCATGAATTGTCCCTTCCATTTCAGCCTCTACTGGTGAGAATAATCTGTAGGATTACTTTAGTTTCTATGGTCGAACCATCTAGGTATGGCCTCTAACTCCCTCTATCTCCATTGATTTTTCATTTTTTTATCTCCCCATCGCCCATATTATTTCATCCAAATACTAAGTTAATGGTTAACCCGTTTTTGGGTTATCTTCTATCATAAGGGTGTACAGGTGTTCTTTTCGGTCGACTGCATTCATAATTTCACATCCAACACCGACGGTAACGTTATTCAGACTTTTCCAATTTACTCACCACAATTTTGAGGTACGTTTTCTTATTCCTCTAATTTTTTACAATTTGAATTAGGGTTTACATATATTTTGATCCCTAATTTTATTGTAGTGAGTCTTTTGCATCATTGGGGTTGATTCAAGGTGCTATTTTAAAATATTTATAGACGTATTCAATGGTTGGAATGTATATGTATATGTTCCAACTTTATATATATTCACCCAAGGAAGGATGCATATATATAATGGGGTTATGTGTTCTTACACACAGACACACACACACACACACAAATATATATATATATACAAAAATCCATATGTGCTTAAATGTAGAGCGGTATATTCAGGTATAAGAATATGTGTAATGTTAAAAATATGTACATAAGGTAATGGTGTCCTTGAATGTAATTTAGGGTGAATATGCATGAAATTGGTAAAGGGAAGATTTGATTTACCATCGTCCAAGGTAGTATCCCTTGATTTTGAGGTAGGTCTAATTTTATTGGGCTTTTAATTTGAATTCCTTGACTTATTAGTGTTTTTGAAAGTTTGTTTTTATATTTATTTGGTATATATAAATGTTAATAAAATTTGATTCTGCCTCTTGGAATTGGTTCTTTTATTTATTTATATAAAATTCCAAGGAAATTTTTAAATAATTTCATTTCAATGTATTGTTCCCAAAAAATTTATAATAATTTTATGAACAATTTATAACAAGTGCATTTTGATTATTAGAACCCAAAGGTTTTATTTTAATGTATTATCAAAAACATGGTTTTTTTACAACCATGATGTGAAATTTCGAAATCAAACATTTTGAATGGCCCGCTTGGAATTTTGGGGTGTGGTTTTGTCGCTAAAGGATATAAAGTCCTGTTTGGAACATTTATTACATGATATGTTTTTTTATCTAGGATGTGCAAATTAATTTTGGAAAGTGGATTTTGTTTGAAAAATGTAATAAATTTTTTTGGTACATTGAGATGTTTTGGATAATGTCTTAGAACATATGTGATGTGAGGGCTTGGTTGGAACTTGTGTATTACTTGATGTGTGATAGGAACCTATATATTGGCCTCTCAATGTTGAGATTTATTGCATGAGTGGTGTTGGTGTTTGGTACTGGAAATCTTGTTTGGTGTGGGTTTCAATTTGATCCATCTATGTGGGTTCCTCCCCATTCACCACATAGAAGTATCATGGATTCATATCTGTTACATAGAGGTTGAGGTGATGACTTCTTATCATCTACAATCAGATGGGGATAGAACCCATTGTATTTTCTAATATGGTAGGTCAGATGTTCTAGTGGTGAGTCTAGTTTAGGGAAGCCAATTGGTTATAGACTATTGAGATACACCATATGCATGCTGTTGATTCCGAAATGAGTATGTAGTAGGATTTTTTCTAGAGATGATTAATAAATTCCCATGATTAAATATATTTATGTTATTTTTTTATTTTGTTTCAATTTTGGTACCTGGTATAATAACTAAATTACATTTTACATGACATTAAAATACATGAACCAATACTATTATATTTCAATATAATTTATTAACATGAATTTTCATGAATTGGAAAATATTTTTCCAATGAAATGAATTTTTTTTTTGTAAAAATACATTCTTGTTGCCAATTTCTAAAAAGAAAACAAAGCCTTATTTTTATATATAATATATTCAGAAAAAGCCGTAATGTATTTCACTTTAATGGTGGGGAATAGGGAGTTGTTTATCCTTTGTATCCCTACTAAAAATCTCAGAGATCAAGACTACTCTATATTTTTAGTTTCAATTTCATCCAATTTGGGAATAATCTCCGAGTGACTGTGGTTCTATGATAAATCTTGAACCATGAGGTCACATAGAGGTATGTTTTTCCATTTAGTTTTATGTATTTTTTCAATCCATTTTCTATTATAATATTCCTATTTATTTATCTATATTTTATAGATTAAATCATTCTCAATTGATTAAATTTGATGACAGGAATATGTTTCAAGCTCGGGAGGATAATGAAAAACATTATGGTCTTTCCTTGAATTGGTTCTGGTACCAGGTTGGATGTAAAAAAACCTGGTTCCTGAAAAAAATGCAACCAAAGAAGCCATTTTTTGGGGTTTTGGGTATATTTGAGATTTAGACATTCAAGTAGAGGGAGTTCGGTGTAAGATGTTCATTGTTAACTCTTTCTCTTTTTTATTTTAAAGATTCAATGGGTAGTATGGGATTTGATTCATTTTCATTCATTTTTAGGGTGTGTGGATACAGAATGATAATGGAAGCGATTTAGTGTTGTATGTTGGTCTTATGTTGAGTAGTGACCAATATAGACCCCATATGCCAGTTTCAAGTTATTCCAAGTGGTTAGTGGTCACATGGGGTATGGTACACTAAACCATTTCACCGTGTATTGAATCATCAGTAGTATACCATTTGAGTTGTTTGGTGTTGGTTGTGTTTTTTCTTTGTTTTGGTTGGTGTGAGTAAATTGTGAAATGAAAAAAGGGTTTTTGTGAAAATTTATTTCAAAATAAAATTAATATCCGGATTTATATTATTTAAGTAGTGGTCTTTGGTGATTAAATTTGAATTTGGAAGCATATTTTTGTAATTGTAAAGTGGCCTTGGAAGAATGACGTTTTGAAATTAAAATGGAAATGGTGGTATTGAATGATTTTTTTGTGTTGTTTTATAATGTTTTGTGGGTTTTTGGAAAGTGCTTATCATTAATAATTATTATTTTATTTTAATTTCTGTAATGTGTTTTTATTATTCTTATAGTATTCCGTTCAAACAATTTTCCATGGTTTATAGAAATTTTTATTTAGAGGTTTGTCATTCCCAAACTCCAATTGGAGTAGTAGGATCATGGTCTCTTCGATTTTTTTCAATCATTTTGTGTGATCCTGGTTAATTAGAGGATATAGAGTGTCTTGAAGAAGTTTAAGGAGTATGTAGTTCATTATGTACTCTCTTTGACATGATGGTGAATGTAGTTTTGGGTTCATTTGAATTTCCATCTTTTGATGAGTGTAAGGTTATTTTCCGGACATCATTTCAAGATGGTATCTATTTTTAAGTGTTCAGGGACACATTATTCCGATGTTTTCAACCTGAGGAGTTGAAGGTGAAGAAATTGACACAGTTTTTGTGTTTTTAACTATGTAAGTGGATAGTGAAGGACTACATTTATCATTTCAAGGTGTTTTTTCATTATCTATTCAGGTTGAATCCAAAAATTAGTTTAAACCAACACTATTTATTAGGGTTTATCCAAAAGAGATCAAGGTTCCAATCAACTCATTCGATGATATTTTCATCAGGAATATGGTGGATGAGGCATTCCTAGCTATGTTGGTTCCCAGGGAGTAGTCGATGGTAGTTTATGCTCATTAAGGTTCCCTATCCTAAGAGAATTGTATGTCAAAGGAACCTTTTCATAAAGTGTAATCTATGTTGGTTATGGTTTCTAGTTTTTTAATCCATTGACTTGTTCACTCACAATTTCACCAATTCATTCATTATTAGTTTTATTTTCATAATTCTCTTTTTCCATGTCATTGAAATGGCCTTTGGTTTCACTCAAAAATGTTCTGTAAGAAGATTTTCTATAAGAGGTTGTTTTGATCAGAGATTTTCTACTCAAGAAAATGTGGTTTAATATGATTCTGGAATCCTTCCTCCATCTATAGGCCATGTAGTGATTCTTTTCGCAATGCAATGAATCATTAGTTGTGGAGGACTATGGTCCATATTTTTTCTCCAGTGTCAGATTAAAGACAATATAAGTTTCATTATTATATCTTTCTTAATTTTCAAAGTTTATTTTTGTTGTAAAAGGTATAATTGCCTTGTTTACTTGTTTTAGTATTCATTATTTTGAATGATCGTCTAATTTTTCTTCCTACTTCATGAATTTTTCTCTTTTTTGTAAAAAATCTTTTTTCTTAACCTCATGATATTCTAGTGGTTTTTTTATTGTGGATATGATTCTTTGATCGGGGGTTCTTTCTTGTGTTCTTGTAATTTTGGGTATTAGTATTAATATTTTTCTTTTTATCTCTTTATATATGATCATATCTTATGGAAATGATGAATTTTTGTTTGTTCGGATGCTTTATTCGGTTTTCTTTCATTTGTATTCCCTTATAAGAAGGGTTTCTAGTTTGGGTCAGGAGTTATCAGCCCCATTATTTGTCAGTTCTAGATGGTCTCTTCTAGTGGATAGATCTACCAATGATATAATTAATAGTGATTTTAATTATAGTTGATTAGGTGTGACTTGAGAAGTTAATAAAGTCACCTATAGGTTGGTTGTTTGATTCTTCTTCATTCCTTTTCGAGTTTGATTTTGGTTCTTCGTGTTGCTGGGTGAATTTATGGGGGAAGAATCTACTTGTGGTGGTGATAATTGTCACACCCTAAACATGGGAAAAAATTATTTTTATTATTTTTATACTCATTTTTTATTTTATTCCAGTATAGATATAAATTATAATATTTTCAATCAAAATGTGGTCTTATGCATAGGTTTCACATGATTAGGAGTCACCGTGCAGTGACTATAGATGAGGGTTTCCATTGGTATAGTGTTGTTTGGCACAATTTCTTAACAGCTGTTCCAACCCTATGACTTTCATAGGGGTAACCATGCGGTTCCTCTTTCTTTTCCAGTAGGTAAACAACTGTTGGAGCATGTTTTGGTAAATGGTTTACAAACTCTGCACATACCCTATGACTTTCCTCAGGATAACCATGTGGTTCCTCTATATTTTTTCCTCTCTCATTTCCCCCTTATCCCATATGTTTTGTGTATCTCCCCCTCCCCTTATCCAAATGGAGAGAGACCTCCCCTCTTTTGATGCCTCCTCTGGTGCGATGAATCCACCATATTACATCAGATTTTGTTGTCGAACCTTCGAGATATAGTCTCTTCCCCCTCCTCCTACATTGATTCGGCATTTTTCTTCTCCCCTTCAGAAATTTCATTTTGAATTATCCCTATGTCATGGTTTACCCTATTTATTTTTTTTCATCATTTTTTATGGTGTTGAGTGGGTCTCTCATGTTAGATTCGGTCATATTTCATCCTCTTCCACCAAAGGTGATGTGTTTTGGAACATATTAGTCTTCCCTCTATTATTTTAAGGTATTTTTTCTTCTGAAACTTGTTTTCATACAATTTTAATTATAGTCCTTGTGATTTTTGGGTCAGTAATTTTATTATAGTGTGTCATTTACAATGTTTGTGTAGATTTGAGCCACTATTGATGAAGATGAACATGTGTAGGCATAGGTAGGCATGTGTTTGTATAATTCCCCATTTAAATATATATATTCACCCATTATATGATGAACATATAAAATGGATCTAGGTATAAATACATACATATATATATTTATATATGAGAATGTATTCTTGTGTATTTGTAAAGGGTATATGCACATATAAGCATACATAAAAGGATCCCCATATACAAATTAGGTCATGTACATATGTACATAGGGGATAATTATCCTTCCATATAACTAATGGTTTATATGCATGTATGTGATAAGGGGATTATTTGAGTTGTCATCATCTAAAGTAGTGTTCCCTGAGATTGTGGTAGTTTCCTTATGCATGCACATTTAATTTGAATTATTTGATTGTTAGAGTTTTTAATGGGGTGTTTTTATATTTATTTAGTTTATATAAATTTTTTTAAAAATTGATTACACCTCTCCTAATTGTTTCTTTAAAATATTGATAATATTTTTCTAGGCCTGTTTACAAGATTTCCATTAAAAGTGTGGTATCCTAAGTATTTAAAATAGTTTTCTAAATGGTTTCTAACATATGAAGTGATTTTATTGAAACTAAAATTATTTACTTAAATGTGTTATCTAAAACTATCCTTGTTTGTTACATTTACTTAATGTTTGGAAATAAACTGATTTACAAGTACTATATAGAATTTAGGTGTGTTTTTTGGTATCTAAAGGATATAGACACCCATTTGGAACCTTTTATACATGGGTTTATTTATCTTTTTCTTGGGAAATATGTTTGGAAATGTATAATTGGTTAGAAAAATGCAATGTATCATCCGGTTTCGTAACTTGGTTTGGAAAATAGTTTGGAACTTATTTGATGAGAAGGCATGATTGGCACTTATGTATGACTCAATGTGATAGGGGAACCTATTTGGTGGATTCTCCTAAAAATGGCCATTTAATAAGTGTTGTAATTGTTTCGTATAGTCAAACACATTGGTTTTGGGTTTTATTTTGAGCCATTCATGTGAGTATGTCCCCATTCACCACATAGTAGTATCATGGGATTCATGGGAATCATATTGGGGGTTCAGTGATAGTTTATTATCGACCCTAAATAGATGGGTTGGTACCCCTAGATTTTCTGAGAGGCTATGTGGGAAGTTCCACTAGTGATGCTAGTTTAGGTAAGATAATTGATTATAGGCCATGAAGTAGAATGAAATTCCACTAAGTTAGTCCAAACCGATTCTGGCTAAGGATTTCTTCAAATGATTTTTAAAAAATGCATATTATTACATATTTTTATGTTCCTTTTTTATTTTTAGTCACACATGTTTCTTGATCCCATGAAACTATTACTTTTGATTACACAATAATAAACTAATCCAAAATTGTTGTTTTTAAAGGAATTTATCAAAATGAAATTCCATTAGATTGAAATTATTTTGGAAATGAAATGGAAAACGTGATTCTTACTTTAAAATTAAATATAGTTTCTAGTTTTTGATATAAATGGAAATCCTTATATATATATATATATATATTAAACTATAAATAATGGATTTCAATATAAATGTAGGGTATATGGTGTTGATTATCCATTGTATCCATACTGAGAATAACTATTCTCATGCCTACTTTGTCTTTTCAGTTTAAGGTACATTCAGTTTTGGATCACTCATTGAGGAACCATTATTATGTGATTGGTAGTGACCAATGGGGTAATTTGCAGGAGTGTTTATCCATTTTGACTTTAATATGATTTCGGTTTATTTTTATTTCCTTCTTGTTTATTTATCTGTATTTTATGATATAAATCAATCTCAATTTACAGTATTTTTTATATAGAACTTGCTTCTAACCAAAGAGTATGGAGAACACATTTTTGGACTTTTCTCGTATCGATTTTAGTGATGGGTTTGAAGGAAGCCAATCCTAGTTTGTAACACTATGTATTACCATTGTAGTTCTCTAATATTTTAGGTTCTAATTCCAATGATAGATGAATTCTAGAAAAGAAACCATTATTCTATAGAATTAAATATGTCTTTTTGAAATATATAATGGTGTCTTAAATAAAATTCCTAAGTGTGGATCACTGGATTATCATGGGGAAGCCTTGTGATCTACCCAAAGTTGATCTAGACAAACTTGTAGGTGATCATTTGAAAATTTTTGTTTTGAGTTACAATGTTAAAAAAATATTGTGATATATTAATAACTGTCTATATCCATGTTTCAGCATGTAAGGAAACCCATGATATATGGTGAATACTTACATTGAATCACTATTGGACTGATAAGATCATGTGTACCATATTAAAAATTTGTTGAGAAGAATACTAGGACATCAAGATGGGAGATGATGAGTTAGTGATCTAGATGATCCATCGGTTTACAAGTATTACAAATGGTCATAGATCTCTTAGAGATGTACATGACAAGAAAAATCATGTTTAATGATTTTTATATATTTACCTAAAAATATGGAAAATAAGATAGTCATTAATAAGAGAAATAATTTTAAAGATTATACATTATATAAAATAATAGGTTCTTCTCTGTATTATGAGTAAGATTGGTCAAAATTGTTGATGAGGAGTATACAAAATAGTATTGATATATATTTAAATTATAATGTTAATGAAATCTTTAAATATCATGAATCTTTGATCAATGAAAGGGATAATTATATGGCTCACATTAGAATGTTGTTTTTAAATTTGTCTGGAAACAATACCTCAATGTAACATTGTTGTAGTTTTGGGTTTCTTGGGTTTCCAAACAAAGAAGGTTTCCAAGTATAGTTGTGAAGGTCTAGAGATATTTGTCACATGTTATTTTTAGGTTAATATCCATGGTTATGAGAATATTCATGAATGAGAATATTCTATCATGATTTATAAATATTGGGATCATCATGAAGGAAATTGGAGAGCATCGCAAAATGGTGATGGCGTAAATGGAACCTTATAGAATTGGAGAAAATTCTAATAACTAGTCCTATACCCCCTTCTAAAAGGAAGTGTGACTTAACAAAGATTCTAAGGAACAAGGTTCTCAAATGTTATTCATGAAGGGTGTTCTTGTGGAAATATTCATGAAAAAGGGTCATTTGTCAAATATATAAATGCAGACTAAAAATTATGATCATCATGAATATATTGGAGTGCACAAGCACTATAAAAATCCACCCAAATGTTGTGATATTCATGATGTGTAGTTGAGATTTGAAAAATAAGTGTGCTTCAAGAATGTTGGATGCTTCGTGAAGGATATTTGGGCTTCAAAAACAGTGCTTTATTCGAGATGGCTGTTTTTTTATCGTGAAAGTGGTGTGTTTCACAAAGGATTTGAGCATCAAAAAATTTCCCAGAAAGGATTTCCTGTTGAACAACTAATAATGTGATATTCATCAAGTGTATGAAAATGCAACATCAAAAAAATATCTATAATCCACTGGTCATGTTTTCATTATTGTTAATAAAGGGACCTACACGTCCCCAAACTATGTGTGGATCCTTTTCATAGTAGTGAGAAATGGAATAGGAAGAAGGTGATCCATTTCTCCAACAGTGTTCCATTGAAAGAGAGTTATAGAGTGAACCTTGGGAAACTAGTGACCTGACCCAAAACATTTTAATGGTAGTGATCCTATTCCTATATGTGATCTATCCCGATCCTTGTATTTTGAATGTGAGTCATAGTGGATTTGGTAAATTCGAACATTGAAATTATATTCCCCTTGGATGTATCCTAGTGAGGGTGAACAAATATATGATGGAGTAGTTGTTTTAATCTGTGATACCCTAATCCACCCCTCCTTTCCCTATTAGGGAATTTTACCTGTTTTGGTTAAAATATGTTATCAAATGTAATGTTTGAAAATAGTTCTTCTCTCTCACCAAAATTAATAGAGGTTGTTAATCACAAACGAATTCGGATCATTGATGGAAACAATTTTCCTATATGTAAGAATCAGATGCACCACTACTTATTAACATTAGAAATGTATTTATTTACAGTATCCATGCATTGAATAATATCCAATATCAATAGTGATGATTTATTAGACGCTGAACAAGGATAATTGGATCCTGACTCTAAATTAATAAATGAATCAGGGGGAACTCTATGAAATAAAATATATACAATGTTAATGTTGTGTAATTAATCACATTCTAGGTGAAATTTATTTATTAATTTTTATGAGGGAGACTAAAATGTTATATAAGAAAATCAAGGAGTTCTATTGAATAAGTATAAGGATATTAAAATTCACCATAATGATTCTATTGATGCATTCTTTGACTGAGTAAATATTTTTTGGATGAATTGAGTGGACTCAAAAAATATTATTGAATATGTAATTATTTTTAAGCATATATTGATAATAATTCCCCTTTGATCAATCTAAATTTTTCTATTTTGGATGATAAAGTTGTAATGGAGATTATAAAAGAAAACTTTCACAATACTCATGTTTCATACGGAATTAGAAATAAAGATAACAAGTTAGTGGAAGAAAGGAATTCCAAAAAAATTTAATTTATGTCCATGAAGAAGCTTACCAATAAATATGCTCAAAAAAATAAGAGACTCATGTGGTGATTTCATTCCTTTCTTCAAATATTCAAATAAGAAAATGAAATTTCAAAGGGAAACCCATACATTAATTCTTTTGATGATCAAAGGCTAGACATCATGGATTAAGGTTCCCCAGGAATATTTTAGAAAGAGTAAGTTTATAATGATTAAATTCACAAAAATAATCTTTAATTTAATGTAAAAGGAAAGAAAAAATTAATAAAAACATTAATCAATACGAATAGTATACTTTGAAATAAAGATGAAAATTCAGAAGAATTTGTGGTATAAATGTTGGAGGATGACAAGTATCGTGGATAAAAGATATCGTGTAAGTTGAATGAAATTCCCAAACAAGTGGAGAAATCATGAATAAGGAAGGAGATTTAAAAGGAAGTGTTTAACATCAGGTCGAATTAAATTCATTTCTTGAGGAAATAGATGTTTTTATAGGAAAAACGAATAAATAATGAATAGTTTTTTGATACCAAGATTTATATATAATATCACGAAGAAGATATGTATAAGATAAATTATGTAATTTTAAAACACAATTCTTTAGTACCAATGTTCTTATTATTATTTTTTAGAAGAATACTATAAATCATGTAACAGAAAAGAGAAATTCATAGTCATACTAACACTCAAAAAATCAAACCATGTGGATAGAATAACTTGAAGAGGCAGTCTTCGGCGTGAGATAAAGTCATGATGTAACACCCAATGATTTTGGGATTTTTTTCTTTCAAATAAATTTTCCTACATTTCTTTCATTGTACAAAATCAAATATTCTTTTTATACAACATCAACTTGGTGTGTGCAATGTGTAACTCTCAATTGGCATACAGTACATGCAACACCATATTTATATGAATTTTTTTTATTTAAATAGGATAATAACATAGATTTAAAATTAGTGGGTGTGAATAATATTAAATAACTTATTCAAATTTGAATTCATTGGTTGCGAATTAATTATAATAGAAAATATATAATAATTAATTATAATGGAAATTTTTTTACGATCCCAAAAACATTTTGATTTAAGTATTTATATTTATTTAATTAGAGAATGATATTAATAAAATATATATTTTATATATTCAATTAAATATTTTACTTATTATTAAAATAAATTTTATCGGTATAAGTTATCAACCATCCAATTTTATGCATAAAAACCTATATTTTTTAAAAAGGCAATTTATCAACTTTCAATGGATAACACATTTTAAATCATATTTTCGAAACGTTCATATATTATATTGGAAAATATAATCAACTAATTTTAATAAGGGATATAAAAATTTACATTTATTCAATTTATGGTATTTTTCAGATAAGTTTAATGTTTTGATGAATACTAAAAAATACGGAATTTTAATTGAAAATAACTTTTCTCATCAAAATAATTTATTGTGATAAATTATTATTATATATTTTAAAGTTTAATAAGATTAAAATATTATCAATTAATGTAATTTATTACATTGGCATTAATTTTACATTAAATTTGAATATAAAAATGTTTCAATATAATGCATATTTTAATTTTAATAACATGTTTTCTCACCCCATCAACATGATTAATTTTAAATTAATAACTAAAACTACTATATTTTTAATTTTTTAAAATGGATTACATGTTTTGAATCAAAGGGTCAAAATTATATAAATAGGTTTCATTTAATTTTTCTAAAAAAATGAATTATACATTTAGAAAATTTTTATTCATCATGGTTAAGGGTTAATCAGGAAATTAATTATATAAATAATAATATAATATTATATAATTACCGAAAAACATTTCTTAATTTTATTGAATGAATCTATTTCGACCAAAAATAACCTTACAATGAAATTATAACCTTTTCCTGAAACATTTGATAGAATATGACATTCATTATGTTTTATTTAAATATATGTTAAAAATTACATACCCTTATTTTTAAGAAGTAAATAAATTTTAATATTTTTTATAGAAAAGATAAAATATAATATAAATAGTAATTTTAAATATAATTCAATTATATTAAACATGATAATTTATTTTAAATTTTTAGAGAATAAAATCTTTTATTAAAGGATTGTAAAAGACGATGCAATAATTTCTCAATTAATGGAAATATTACATAAGTAATATTAAAAATATTACAATGTAAATAATTTAAGATAATTAGTAAAATAAATGTAATATATATGTATATATATTATTCTTTATTACTAAATTATTAGTGGTTTTTTAGTGTTATCGGGTTGGTATGAGATTTTTAAAAGGATAAATATTGAATAGTATCAAGTTTGACATAAAATTTTATTTAAAAATAACAATATTTTATTAAATGAAATTAAATTTGTAAAAATATATAATTCATCCAAATGAATATAATAACTTTAGAAATTTCATCAATGATTCACTTTGGTTTCATATGTCATTTCAATGTAACTGTATTAACCTAGAAGAGTAAAAAGCGATGTTGTTGTGGTTAAAGGTAAAGGGCTTAACTAAGGGTTAAGAACACAATATCATGTAAATATTATAACCAAAACATGCATAAAAATAATTATTTGGGATTATTTCTACCCATACTTGCTTTATCTTCAAAATAACTCACTTTGGAGCTATTTGAAATTGAAAATAAATTTATATTAATTTCATATTTTTTGAGATTCCATGAGTTCCACCTCCAATATTATAAAAAGGAATATCCTACCTCACTTTGAATCCCAACATAGAGCGTACAAGATCATTCATAACATTATTATTTCCATTCTCATCTAACTTAGTAACATTTTATAGCTTCTGGTCTTCTAAAACATCAATCTCTAGTGTCTCTATGGGGAGATCTACAGGGAGACCATGAAAGAAGATATAATCTTCTTATCGACACTTTAAAAAAATTATACCTTCTTTTAATGTTTTTATTTCATTATAATGTAATAAATAAACTTTCACCAATATTATGAGATGTTATAATAATTATTTAAAAACCATATTTCAACTTATTTTCATTCTATTAAAAAATAAAAATACCACATGTGTGTATGTAAGGCTTATCATCTCCACATCATTGTGTATTATGTTTTTCATATCTACATTTTTTGAAAGGGTATAATGATTCATATAAGGGATATAAATGATAAATATGAAATTATATTTATTCTTAGAAATTAAAATTTCATCAATTTCTGGACTTATTTTACACTAAGAGAATGAAATCACCGTTTGTGTGTATTTACAACCTACCGTCTCCATGACATGATAAGATTCATCATTAATGATAATTATTTCAAGAATGATTATAAAACTTAATATAATTAATAAATATGGAATATATTACATAATAATTATTATATAAAAATATACATATACTTATTAGTCATTTACCGTCTCCTATTTTGTAAGATAAAAAATGGAAATAGTGTTCATGTGTACGTACAACTTACCATCTCCATGAACAATGCATTCCATTTCATATATATTCAGTTTATATATATTTTAATAATTAAAATATATTATATAAATATCATTTTTTACATTATGTAGGTAATAAAATCGTGGCCTAAGTAATACGATCTTGAATAACTAGTAAAAACGTGTACGATAAATAACTTGTTTAATACCCAAAAGATTTTTGTAACATGGAATTCTTAATAAATGGGTAATATAAAGTACTAAATAAATCTTATATGATATCATAAATATTATTATGAATATTTTTGGAGTCAAAAATAAATTTAATACCTCTATAAAGTAGTTTCAGACATGTAAGGAGGGAATCAAGCATAAGGTATGTGATTTTTTTCTAACCATTACTTTCATGGGACACATGCCTCACACACTACATGACTCTTATATGTGGTGTATATACATCACATGACTGCATTTTATGATTTCTAACAATAGTATTATGTTATTTAGATATATATAAAATTTAGTATATTTCATTTGGGAATATGATTCTCATGAGAATAAATTGTAAAGGGTTATTTTACAATCTTATTATTGTTCAGGACTGTTTATACCTAAGTATCTACTGGGTAATATTTATCATCCATGTAAATGTTTTTTAAAAAATATTTTCCTAAATATTTTTACAATATTCCTAAATTTTTAAGGAATTATTATTGATTTTAAAAAATTTATAAAATTTAATTAAGGATTATTTTTTCAATTTTTCAAATAAGGTATTTTCAACTTTTTTAGAAAAAGTATGCCAATAATGTTTTTTAAATTATTTAGAATGAATTCATTTTTACGCGTTTATGATACCTTATTTCCTTGAATATCTCCTTAAATTATTTCAAGGTTAGTTTCAAAGAATTATTTTTCCTTTTAAAGTTGTGTTTCATTTCAAATAAATAGAATTTTTTTCGAAGAAGCTGGTATATTTTCTTCAGGTAAACTTTTACAATAATCTTTATTGATTCATTAATAAGTTCCCAATTTTGTTTAAAGGAAAAAGGTTTTTGAAATTTTTTATGTTTCAAAAAGTAATTTTTATGGAAAATAAATTTTCTAAGTGATATTTCAAAGTCCATCCCCATATAAAATGACATACTTTGTTATAGTTCAGGAATACCATTAATACATTTTCTCAGAATGGTTTTTGTTTTTAGGGTATGATATTTAAGAAACCAATTTTTTTAGTTTTTATTCTTTTCATTAAATGATTATGAAAACTATATCTTCTTTATATATTAGGATATGATTACATGTTTTTGATACCCATTTCATTTCATGGATTACGATAAGATTATTTATAATCTTATTTAACATGTATGTATTATTAAATTAGTTAATGGGTTAGAAATATAAATCCCTATGATTTGTTGGGTAAATATTTATATCTCTCAAGATATTCTACGATGGTCTTGGGAGCGATCCTTGAAAATTAAGATGGCCATGGGAGTAAATGATGTCTACCAAGATAGTCTGTGTTGTGAACTCAAACTAGTAAGATGATCGTGGGAGTAAACCATGGCTACATATATGGGGTGAATTCATACTAGTAATATGGACATGAGAATGAACCATGGTTACTAATATGGAATGGGAAGTGAACCCAAACTACCAATATGTCCTTGACAGTAATGCTTATAATACAATGGAAATCATTATTATAGTATTATTTCTCTACAAAAGATCCATGTTTTTTCCTATGGTATGATTTAATGGCTCATGATCTTTAATTTTTTATTATTCACTTTTCATAAACCACCACTATCCTTATTCCATGACTCATGATTATCATCTTTGATACATAGGGTATGATATTTCATTCTGTAGATAATCTTTGCATACACTTATGCTCATATTATGCCTATGTATCCATTTTTTTAACTTTTATAATCATCTGATATCACCACTTTTTTATGTTTTACTTCCCCAGGTTATATGGAATGTTTCTAAGTATGAGTAACAATGGGAATGATATTTTTGTGAAACATAGATAATATTCAACTATACTGGACATCTATGTTCCATGTTTCCCAAGCGACTAAACTATTACATAATTTTGGAGTGTTTTTGTGTAATGTGTTAGGTATTCTGAAAAATGTAATATAATTTTAATATATGAAAAGGGAGGGTCAATATCATTCGTATCAATGAAATTATTTATCCTACAATTAGAAACTAGGAGGAGAAAAAATTATTGATATGCCTAGCTATATTTCTAAGGATATTATTAGGGATTTATCTAATGATAATTCTATGTATAATTAATATTATGGAAAAATGTCCCATAATTTTGGTAAAGGATAGAGCGAGTGCTTTCCTAGAAATACATACCCATCTAGATACTAAAAGTCGACGCAGATCTACCACAGATGTACCTAGGGGTATGAAATTCAACATGTTTTAGTGGGCCTAACCCAATCAAAACCTATTACATGACAAATTTCCATTCTACACACCTAGTTTGACAATCATGGGGTATATGTATTGGGAATTCACAAAGACTTTTTAAACTTTCATGAGGGATTTAAATGGATATTTACTATTAATAACATAGACAAACCTATGGTGTCATAAAATTATGATGGTGTCATGATTTATACATCATAAAAGTTGTTTTTTCTGATTATGTGGTTCATCACTATGATAATCATTTCATACTCATTGGTTTATGGTTATAGTCAATGGAGGTAACTAGAATGAATTCGATTGACATTGAAAGTGACAGGAAAGTTAACGATGAGAAGTATAAAATGTTGATTGCTAGAGTGAATGATTTTTTGGTCATGCATTGTCAGTTTTCAAGAAACAAGAATTAACAATGTATAGCTTAACCAACTATTAGCCTCATAAATGAAAAGACTGAATGATTTTTCTGAGATTTTGGGAAATGGAGACCATGGAATAAAGACGATTTGTTTTCCCTTGTGTCATGAATGTGGAATGAACCACCTATGTGAATTTAGTAGAGGAACAAGAAAATGTTTTGAGTGTGAAAAATATGGACAGAAAGCATGTAAATACATTATAAAAAGGAAGTTTTTAGTAAATGAATTGTATGAGAATATTAGACTATGTAAGACATCATTAAAGGATAAAATAATTATGTATATAATAAAGGGTCATTAGGAAAATAAAAATTTTAAGTGTAAATCACCTGAAGAGAATCAGAAAGGTTGTATGATTAATGGTTATATTTATGATGATGATGACACAACAAATGAAATATTAAATCAAAATGTTATTAAGTAATACGATGAGGTATTGTTCTTATGTTGTTACTATAAAGTGTAATAATTGATCTTTTAATATATTTTTATTTCAGTATTATGTTATAATAATGGTTAAACATACAAGGATTCTCAAGTTTATGTTTTTCACTGAGGATTTCATGAATATATTTCATGGTTATGATGGACTTGATGAGTGATGGTGACATTTTCATTAAGGTAAATAAAACCCCTAATATATTATTTATATTATGATAATAATGTTTTGATAATTATATTTTGGATATGAATAAGTAAATTTGATGGTTCTAAATTCCAAAAAACTAATTAAGATTTTGTTAACAATTGGATTACGCTATTATGGATGTAGTTTAAAATTTTTGGATATAATTAATATATCAAAAAAACATTGTGATGAGGAAACAACCTTGTTTTCAACAAGAATGTTTTGTAATTCATGTTTCACCTTGTTTCAAGAGAATACATGATTAAGGTATTCACATGATTGGAATGTGACAACCAGTAACTGCCTTACGATATATGGGATAAATGTTAAGCTGACTTAGTTCGACACTATCTAAATTTTTAGATTTTCATCTTTTGGATGGATTGTAAGGTTATCCATTTATGGAATGTATTGGTGAAACTTTAGGTTAATTTTGTTAAATTAATGTATTATCTCACTATACTTATAAATATTCTTATTTGATACATTGTTCAAAACATTTTGTTATTATGAAGACATATAGAGGAAACTATCATTCTATTTTTTGATTTGATGATTTTCTAACACTTTTGGAGTGAGAGATTCATCTTCATTTTCTCGAATAAGAGACGAAGTGAAAATTAATCAAGACACAATAAAATATTGAGATTTTGTAAAAACCATGTATATATATCTTCTCCTGAAATTTATTTTATATTAGTAAAAGGGATTATGATGAAAATGGTTTTCGAATTATCATCATTTCAGCTGATATCAATGCCCTATTTCATTCTTCTTTAGTTTATAGTTTTTTAATTATTAAATTTCTCTGGTTCCCCATCATTCTGGTGATCAATGATCTTTGTAAATCTCTATTATTATTTATTCTTTTCGTTCATGCCCAAATCATCACCTACATTCTCCAATGTAGAGACCTAGTTATGATTTACTCTGGTAAACTATTATTTTCCATCATTGCATTTTTAAAAATAAGTTTTATAATCCATTATTAGGATGTTGGTTTCTATTTAAAAACATTATAACATTAATCTTTTGATAACCCAAAAGAATTTCTAGAGAGAAATCCATTTAAAGGGGGTTGAATTTAAAACCTCAAAATTTCTTAAATTTTTTTTCAACATAATTTTCATAGATCTCTTACATTGGTCTAAATATAAAATTCTTCTAATATGGAACCAACATGGATTATACTACATGAAACACCAACTAGGTGTACGTTACACTCAACATCGAGTTTCCATGAATCATCATTTAATTATTTAAATAAGATAACAACGGAGATTTTTAATTTATAGGTATAATTACTAATAAATAACTACGGATAATTTCAACAAATTGGATACCTATTAATTAGAAACAAAAATATATGCCACTTAAATATAATGGGAATATTTTCATTATTTTGAGCCCAAATACATGTTGTATTAATAAATTATATTAATTACAGTTAATGAATTATATTAATGAAATATATATTTTAAATATTTTATTAATAAATTTATATTAATTGAATAAAATTTATATGAATAAGATAAGTACCCACAAAATTTTATGAATAAAAACCTATTCTTTTTAAAAAGTAAAGTAATCACCTTTTAATGGAAAACCCATTTTAAATCCATATTTAAAAACATTTTTATATTAAATCTTAAAAAATAAATTTTTTATTCGAAATTGGGATATAAAAATAAACTTTTATTTAATTTTTGGTATTTTTATGAAAAGATACGTGTTTTGATGATAATTAAAAACACTAAATTTTAATTAAAAATATATTTTTTAATAGAAATAATTTAGAGTTAAATTATATTTTTTATGTGTTTTAAACTATAATTAGATTAAATTTTCATCAAATAATAAATATTAGGTCAATGATTGACTTATAAATTTAATTTTAATATAAAACAGTTTTAGTCTATTATATTTTTTCCTTTAATAACACTTTTTTCTCACCACGTAAATAATAATAACATTAAATTATTTAATGAAACTTCTATATTTTTAATTATTAAAAATGGACTCAATATTTGGAACCGTAGGATCCAAATTATTTAAATTGGTCTCTTTTAGTTTTGAGAAAATGAATAGTAACATTTGTAAATTTTAATTTTATATGGTTAAGGCTAAATTGGGTAATTCAAGGTTAAAATAATATTATAATATTCTAGATTTACTAGAAAAAGTTTCAAAATATTTTTTGATGAATATATTTCAATGAAAATATATATTATGACCAAATTATTACATTTTTATTCCACTTTTGTGAGAATATGACAGTAATTGTATTTTATTTAATGATACATATTTCATGTAAGAAAACTATTTTAAATAAATGATTATTCAGAAGAAAAATTGGAAGAAAAATATTCATTTGAAGTATAATAAATTTATCTTCATCATTATAATTTATTTAATTTTTTTTAGAACTAAATAACTTAATTAGAGCCTTTTATAATGATGACGCGATAATTGTTACATTCAAGAAAATATTAAATAAATTATATTAAAAATATAAAATGAATTTTATATAAAATAATTAATTATATAAAAAATTTATATATAAATATTTTTGGTATTTTTTTGATATATTCTATGTATTTGGTCGAAGTTATCATGTTTTTAGGATATTATTAAAATGAAAAATAATTAATAATATCAAAATTGACATAAATGCTACTTTAAAACGAATAATTTTTTTTAAAGATAGAAAATTCATAAAAATTTAGAATTATTCAATATATATATAATAAGGTTTAAAATTTCATGAATGATCCACTTGGGGTTATTTTTTTATTTTATAGTAATAATGTTACTCCTAAATATGAAAAAGTCAAGTTGTCTAGGTAAAAGTTTGAGTGTTTAAATAAGTGTTAATTCCAAACATTAAGGATAATATTATGACCTAGATAGGTATAAAATTTATATATTGAGATTATTTCTACTTATAATAACATTATCTGCGAAATTACACATTTTGGAGTTATTTTAAATTGAAAATAAATTTATATTAATTAAATTTTTTTTAGTTTCCAAGAGTTCCCCTCCCCTCTCTTATAAAAAGATTCCTCCTCCCTCATTCGAATCACCATATTGAGCCTTCATGATCAACAATACCCTAATAAGATTAGTTATAAACAATCCTAGAAATGTTATAGAGGTTCCAGATGTCACGACCCGTCCTCGGGGCCCATGTCGTGACTACCTCAAGCCCGGCTTCCATAGGCCAGGGGCTGGCGACTAGCACCAAAGGCGTAAATCCCGATAACTGGGAAGGCCTTTCCTTTATAAAAGGAAACAAGCACCACAGAGTAAGGAAGAGGAAAATGTAAACACTAAGTACAAGAGAAGTGCTGAAAAGTAAATGGGCCAGAATACAAACCTAAAAGAAAGTACAACTACAACTGAACAAGTACAATAGAAAAGATAACAGCTGGAAGGACGGAAGAGGCTCCTAGGTCGTCCTCCTCAGATCCTACCTGAAAGGTAGGTACAGATGGCGCAGCTCCTGGTCGTCCACCACGGATCCTACCTGATGGGTAGGTACAGATAGCCTCATCCACGCTCTCATCCGTCAACCTCCTCTGTGTGTCGTCTCTTCGCGAAGTCCACCTCCGGATACTGACTTGTCGTGTAGTCCACCTCCGGATACTGACTCTTCATGTAGTCCACCTTCTCGAACACTTGGCCTCCGTCAGCACTGTCGTCGTCTACAACCAACACAATGAGATGCGGGCATAGCCCGTGCAGGGGTGAGTATAACGATACTCAGTAGGGACCCCGAGACCCTAAAGGTCTCACTAAACCAACAAGGATAACCACAAGAAGATCTCAACAGATAACCTCTACTTAGATATATGCCCATACATATACCTTAGTTATCAAGTAACCCATCTTAATCATGAGGAAACACAAGGATTTTGAAATCAACGGATAACCACTACCCAGGTATATGCCCATACATATACCGAAGTTATCAAGCGACCCATCTCAATCATGAGGTAAACACAAAGGTCAAAAGATTCATCTCAAACAGGATTTTCATTATAGAAACCGTAACTGCTGAAGAGCTCCGTCTCTGGAGTGTATAGTGGACCTGTCACGACTCCGAGGTACTGCTCACTAACCTAAGACTGTTGAGGTACTTCTCCTGTCGAGTACCGCGGGTCTGCGGCCAACTACCAGGCGCTCCGTCCGATGTGGGTCTGTCACCAAATACCGGGCGCTCTCCCTAATAGCCTACAGAGGTACTCCTCCGGTCGAGTACCGCGGGTCTGCTGCCAACTACCAGGCGCTCCTTCCGCCGTGGGTCTGCCAACAAATACTGGGCGCTCCGTCCACTGGGCTAGTCGACTGACTCCAAGTCGAGTCGGTCAAGCAGTCGTCAGGTCTCAATCGTCTACACGGTCTTCATACTCCGCACGCTCGTCTCCGGGAGGGTCCGCTCCATGAGCTGCTGGTCGATACACCAAGTATCACAAAGTCCCACGAAGAAGTATCTCAAAGGACCGCCTCGTCATAGGGGTCTCAACGCAACAGTCGGTGCGTCAAACGGACGCCCAGTTTGTGAGTTATTAGCCTTTTCGTCCCCGGGGCCTGGTTGGTTTCGTGTGCGAACCAGTCCGGCCATAACTCATCTATACCTCGAGCACTCATAGGGTTCACTCATAGGGACCGTTTCTCAACGTGATCACCAACGCCGTTGACGGTTCGTCAAACGGACGTCTGGTCTGAAAGATATCATCTTTCTCCGTTCTAGGGGCCCGGTTGGATTTCGGGCACAATCCAACCAGGCTATAACCCAACTACATCCAAAACTCGGGCAGGGGATTCCAAAACATCCGTATCGTCAACAGGAATGCAACACAACAGACGGCGCGTCAATCGGACGCCCCGGTCTGGAAGTTATTGGCTTTTTCGTCCCGGGGGCCCGGTTGGTTTTTAATTGAAAACCAACCCGACCGCACTCAAACTGTGTCCAAACCTCGAGCGGAGTAAGCCAAAAGATCCGTCTCCCTTAGAGGAATCCAACAAAGTCGACGGCACGTCAATCGGACGTCCGAAGCTCATGATATAAGCGTTTCCACTCCGAGGGCCCGGTTGGTTTCGTATCCGAACCAACCCGGCCGAACACAAAGTAATCCGAAACCTTGAGCGCAATATACCGAAACGACCGTCACGATCCAAGGATCGTGTTGCCGCTGACGGTGAGTCGTTTGGAGGCCCGTAGCTCAAGTTACGGATTTTTGACCGAAAGTGGTGCGAAAACGGGGGTCTGGCCCCAGGCCGACCCGGCCCGACCCCCCTAGGGTCGGCGGAACCGAGTCGACCCGAAATGGGTCGACCCGACCCGGGTCCGACCCGGCTGGGCCCGGCCCGGCCCGGCCCGGCTCGGTCCGGCTCGGTCCAGTCCGACCGGCCGGCCGCGGCTCGGCCAACGTGGCCGAGCCGAAACGCAGAGCGGGGTGTCCCCCGCCCGCCGCTAATTGAGGCAGGCGGTTCGACGGCCGCCTCCCTTCCGTCGGCGCACCGCCGCCGCCTTCCGCGGACCACCGGACGCGCTCCGGTGGTCCGTTCCTTCTGTCGTCTTCACCTATGGCCCCCCCAGGACCCCACCTTCACTGCGAAGGGATTTAAATGCCCAAACGGCCTGCTTCGTCGTCGCCCGTCAATCCGCATGTAAAAACGAAACACGTCGTCTTCGTGGTTCTCCGGCGAGGCGCGTTGGCGTCGTGCCCCTTCACCGCGGCCCGACTCCGTCCGCG
Source organism: Viscum album (assembly GCA_963277665.1). Lineage (NCBI taxonomy): Eukaryota > Viridiplantae > Streptophyta > Magnoliopsida > Santalales > Viscaceae > Viscum > Viscum album. Next base: position 26,969,677 of record OY728137.1, on the reverse strand, counting down.
GATGTCTTCGGTTTTCTTCGACATGGCGCGACAGCGTCACGTCCTTGAATTCCTTTCCACGGCGCGATGCATATCTACCGCACAACCACGAAAAACGGCGGAGGGTTGTCGGCCCGTGTTCGTTTGGCCCGCACCCTCCGTGTTAGATAAAAACAGTCGGGAGAATTTATTCAACACATGAAACAACAATTTTAATAAATTAAAATTGTTCTTATGAAACCGGTTCTTTAATTTAAAAGAAACATTCACGGGAAAACAAAATATTTACAACAACCCCTTCCTCGTCAAGTCGTCACACGCGGGTTCTGCGCAGATTTGATTGCCGCGGAAGGAGGCGATCGTCGGGTCACAGAAGGCGTCGCGTCGTCGCGGAAGGGCGTCACCTCATCGCGGAATACGGTGTGCATCGACGAACTCCGAGGTTCATGAACAACAGATTTAATTTTAATAATTAAATTCGTGCGTTGTTAAAAACCACAACGGAGTTTTAAAAGAAACACGAAATCTCTTACCTCAAACAGAAGATCGAAGATTTTGTTGCGGACGAAGGAATGTCGCAGAAAAATGTCGCGGAAGAGGAAACGTCGGCGTCGCGGCACACGGCGTCGCGTCGTCGAAATCCACGGTTTCGGTGTTCTTCGTCGGAGGACGGCATTTTTCGCGTTCTTCGCGTTCTTCGCATTCTTCGCGAAGAAGGGTGAAGGCACAAGAATTTTGTCAAACGCCTCCCAACGTGTAATCCTCAATATGTGTCATTGGTCTTATTTTATTACTGCGCCAACGGATTTCAAACCGGATAAGAAACGAAAAAGAGATCAGTAACGACCCATTAATTCGTAGAATTAATTCAACGAATAAACCACCCAATTAATTCAACGAAGAAAACCAAAAAATTAATTAGTGCATTAAGAAATTAAGAAAACACGTCAGTTGACTTTTATAATGAAGGGTTTTCACGGGTGCGTTACTTAGCGGAAAAGAAACGACGGGGCTCATGCGGGCCCCAACCCACAAATATCCTACCAAGAGGGTAGGATATTTTTGGATAGCACCCTATCCGGATCAACTCAGATTAAGCCGCTTTAAGTGGCTTCAAGTGGCTTCCAAGTGGCTTAAGTAAAATAAAATAATGTTTGTCGTACAATTTATTTTATTTCTTAACTTTAAGCCCAAAAATTAAAAACCACACCCGAGAAAACGCAACTCCGGAAGAGGTCTTTCTAAGAAATTTCCGGCACTACGATTCCATCGGTGCCCTTAGAATTCGATTCCGAGCACTAGTTCAAAAGTTAAAAAAACCCGCTCGTCCGTTCACTAAACGTACCCGAGCCAAACTTCTGAAAATGATTCCGGGAACACCAGGCCTCAGAATCAGGTGCCGTCAGAAACTGCGTTCATGAAAAATTCCAAAAAAAATTAAGAAAAAAAAATTTCCTTGAAATTTACGGGTCTTTAGATTACTCCCACCACAGGGCTTTACGTCCCCGTAAAGCTTCACCACAAACTTAGGGATACAATGGTGGTACTGAGCACGCATCTGAGCCTTCCGCTCCTATGTGCTCACCTGGAGGTTCACGTGCTGCCAAAGAAAGTGCACCAGAGGAATCGATCGTCCCTGTAGGATTCGCTCCTGTCGATCCTTGATCCCCACTAGAACCTCCGTGGAAGTAACCCCAACGCCATTTTCCTGCTCCTCATGGTCGATGATATGCGAAGGGTCGAGCATGTATCTCCTAAGTTGAGATACCTGGAAAAAGTCGTGCACCTATTGCAACTGAAGTGGATGGGTCAAGCGGTAAACAACCTCTCCTACCCAGCTGAGGACCTAGAAAGGTCCATTGAACCTCAGAGATAACTTGCCTCCCTGGCCACATCTCCGTAAACCTCATTGAGGTGAGACTCGTATAAGGACGTGATGGTCATCCTCGAACTCTAGAGGCCCCCATGTCCTGTCAGCATAAGGCTTCTGTCGGCCCTGTGTCGTCCTCATCCGCTCTTGGATGACCTGGACCTTCTCTAGTCTCACAAGAGCTGCTATGATTTCTTCTTTTCCGATAAGAGAAATCCAGTCTCATCTCCGGGATGAACCACATTCGTTACCTAATACAGTCAATCATGACATGAATGATGCATTCATGCCATGGATGACGTCGTAAGGCCTCGACGTAAGTACCAAGAGATCAAACTGTCACTCTCACCTCCAAGGGTCGAGTCACACTGTCGACATCAGTGTGTGGTCACTAGGTCTCCTTCAGTAGAAAACTCTAAAGTGAGGGTCAAGTCAACAGTCTTAACAGGGACCACTCAGTATCAACCAAACAAAAAGGACAGGAAAGAAAACTTTACAAAGATAAGTGTCTTTTCATTATTGCAGCTCATAGTACAAAGACACAAAGCAACTACAGACAAACATCAACAAAACTAGAAGCTACAGGATTAATAGCCTCCAGGTCTGAAGCTATTCCCACTCTTGTCCATCTGCTTCCGGAGCTCCATGACCGTAGGCCTCAACTACCTGAAGCTGAGCTATCCCATGTTCTCCTGTCCCCTGCGGTCGGGGTGGGCCTCCTGGTGGTGGGGGTGGTAACACCCCGAAGCGTTGTCCACCTCCACCTGCACGACCAGCTCCTCTGTCATGGCCGCCTTCTCCTTGCGGTCTGCCCTGATTGAACTTCTGCCTCTTCCTCGGAGGTTCTTCATTTAACTGATGGTCATCTGCATGGCGGGTTGGACAGTCACGCGCCATGTGACCAATTCCACCGCAGGAGTAACACTGTCCAATCTCGGCACGTCTGGATCTGACTCCACCCCGGTTTCCCCGTACAACTGAACATGAGTCCTGCAATCGGCCATCGGTAGGTCTGGTCCTCCCGGGCCTCTGTTTCATCTGTCTACTGCATGCTCCAGAAGACTCTGCCGTATGCCGGCTAGTGGTGGGTCCTGCTGCTGGAGACTGCTCAGCAAGGAAACTCTCCGCTAAGAGGGCTCTCTCCAACACCCCTGTCTGCGTCGGGATGCTGTGAGAAACAACAAAATCTCTAATCTCTCACCTGAGCCCCTGCTCGAAGGTTCGGGCCCTGAAGAATGGGTCTTGTACCATATCTGTGGAGTAGCGCGAGAGGTCTGTGAATCTCGCTGAATACTGCGCCACTGACATGCTACCCTGCCGCAGCTGAAGTAGCTCCTGTATACGCACCGCTCGAAGGATGGCTCGTACAAACTCTGCCCGGGACAGGCTCTCGAAGTCTGCTCATAGAAGTGTCGCCTAATCATGCATCTAAAGCATCAGGCTCCACCATCTGCCTGTTGCTACCTGAAGAAGGCTGGCAGCAAGGATCACCATGAAATCTGTCGGCGTCCCCACTAGCCTGAAAACTCTTACCACAGCCTCCAGCCAATCCTCAGCCGCCTGCGGGTCCGTCCCTCCCTTTAACTTGGGGTGGCCTCTGGCGCTGGAACTCATGCAGTGCGCTCAAATGACGTGCATCCTCTGCTGCTGGGGCTGGTGGCATCGGTGGCCCAACGGATAGTAGTACCGCTAGTGCCTCCGCTGGTGCCTCACCTGGGATAGGGCCCTGTACTGAGGCCTCGTCGCTCGACGGGCTGTCAGTACGTACCACTCTCGGGGCTCTAGTTGGTCGTCCACGGGGAGGCATCCTGAAATAAACAACGTGACCCGGTCAAAAGATTATCCCTGGTGAGCTGACCTGGTTTGACCTGACATTTAAATAAAACTTCTGGAAAACACACATGCAATCGGTGTTTTCGTGCACAAAGTCGGAAATCAGTTGTCAGGGTCCTGGTGTATGGATACATCGGCCGCCCGCACCAACACTGGACTCCCTGAACTAAAAACCACACTCGGTACTCTTAACACTATTGCTTCACAGAAAGAAACATCAAAGTAATAAGTTCTGCGATAGAACTGAACTCCTCTGATACCAATTGTCACGACCCGTCCTCGGGGCCCGTGCCGTGACTACCCCAAGCCCACCTTCCATAGGCCAGGGGCTGGCGACTAGCACCAAAGGCGTAAATCCCGATAACTGGGAAGGTATTTCCTTTATAAAAGGAAACAAGCACCATAGAGTAAGCAAGCGGAAAAAGTAAACACTAAGTACAAGAGAAGTGCTGAAAAGTAAATGGGCCAGAATACAAACCCAAAAGAAAGTACAACTACAACTGAACAAGTACAACAGAAAAGATAACAGCTGGAAGGACGGAAGTGGCTCCTGGGTTATCCTCCTCAGATCCTACCTGAAGGGTAGGTACAGATGACGCAGCTCCTGGTCGTCCTCCACGGATCCTACCTGAAGGGTAGGTACAGATAGCCTCCTCCACGCACTCGTCCGTCAACCTCCTCTGTGTGTCGTCTTGTCGCGAAGTCCACCTCTGGATACTGACTTGTATTGTAGTCCACCTCTGGGTACTGACTCGTCGTGTAGTCCACATTCTCGAACACTTGGCCTCCGTCAGCACTGTCGTCGTCTACAACCAACACAACGAGGTGCGGGCATAGCCCGTGCAGGGGTGAGTATAACGATACTCAGTAGGGACCCCGAGACCCTCAAGGTCTCAATAAACCAACAAGGATAACCACAAGAAGATCTCAACAGATAACCTCTACATAGATATATGCCCATACATATACCTAAGTTATCAAGTAACCCATCTCAATCATGAGGAAACACAAGGATTATGAAATCAACAGATAACCACTACCCAGGTATATGCCCATACATATACCTAAGTTATCAATTGACCCATCTCAATCATGAGGTAAACACAAAGGTCAAAAGATTCAGCTCAACCAGTATTTTCATTATCGAAACTGTAACTGATAAAGAGCTCCGTCTCTGGAGTGTACAGTGGACCTTTCACGACTCCGAGGTACTGCTCACTAACCTAAGACTACTGAGGTACTCCTCCTGTCGAGTACTGCGGGTCTGCGGCCAACTACCGGGTGCTCTGTCCGCTGTGGGTCTATTGCCAAATACCGGGCGCTCTCCCTAATAGCCTACAGAGGTACTCCTCCGGTCGAGTACCGCGGGTCTGCTGCCAACTACCAGGCGCTCCGTCCACCGTGGTTCTGCTGCCAAATACTGGGCGCTCCATCCACTGGGCTAGCCGACTCACTCCAAGTCGAGTCGGTCAAGCAGTCGTCAGGTCTCAATCGTCTACACGGTCTCCGTACTCCGCACGCTCGTCTCCGGGAGGGTCCGCTCCACGAGCTGATGGTCGATACTCCAAGTATCACAAAGTCCCATGAAGATGTATCTCAAAGGACCACCTCGTCATAGGGGTCTCAACACAACAGTCGGTCCGTCAAACGGACGCCCGGTCTGTGAGTTATTAGCCTTTTCGTCCCCGGGGCCCGGTTGGTTTTGTGTGCGAACCAGGCTGGCCGTAACTCATCTATACCCTGAAAACTCATAGGGTATACTCATAGGGACCGTTTCTCAACGTGATCACCAATGCCGCTGATGGTTCGTCAAACGGATGTCTGGTTTGAAAGATATCATATTTTTCCGTTCTAGGGGCCCGGTTGGATTTCGGGCACAATCCAACCAGGCTATGACCCAACTGCATCCAAAACTCGGGCGGGGGATTCCAAAACTTCCGTATCGTAAACAGGAATGCAACGAAACAGACGGCGCGTCAATCGGACGCCCGGTCTGGAAGTTATTGGCTTTTTCGTCCCGGGGGCCCGGTTGGTTTTTAAGTGAAAACCTACCCGACCACACTCCAACTATGTCCAACACTCGAGCGGAGTAAGAAAAATGATCCGTCTCCCTTAGAGGAATCTATCAAAGTCGACGGCACGTCAATCGGACGTCTGAAGCTCATGATATAAGTGTTTCCGCTCCGAGGGCCCGGTTGGATTCGTATCCGAACCAACCCGGCCGAACCCAAAGTAATCAGAAACCTTGAGTGCAATATACCGAAACAACTGTTTCGATCCATGGATCGTGTTGCTGCTGAAGGCGAGTCGTTTGGAAGCCCGTAGCTCACGTTACGGGTTTTTGACCGAAAGTGGTCTGAAAACGGGGGTCTGGGCCCAGGCCGACCCGGCCCGACCCCCCCTGGGTCGGCCGAACCGGGTCGACCCGAAATGGGTCGACCCGACCAGGGTATGACCCGGCTGGGCCCGGCCCGGCCCAGCCCGGCTCGGTCCGGCTCGGTCCGGTCCGACCGGCCGGCCGCGGCTCGGCCAACGTGGCCGAGCCGAAACGCAGAGCGGGGTGTCCCCCGCCCGCCGCTAATTGAGGTCGGCGGTTTGTCGGCCACCTCCCTTCCGGCGGCCCACCGCCGCCGCCTTCCACGGACCACCGGACGCGCTCCGGTGGTGCGTTCCTTCTGTCGTCTTCGCCTATGGTCCCCCCGGGACCCCACCTTCACTATGAAGGGATTCAAACGCCCAAATGGCCTGCTTCGTCGTCGCCCATCAATCCGCATGTAAAAACGAAATGCGCCGTCTCTGTGGTTCTCCGGAGCAGCGCGTTGGCGCCGTGCCCTTTCGCCACGGCCCGACTCCATCCGCGGATGTCTTCGGTTTTCTTCGACACGGCGCGACGACGTCGCGTCCTTGAATTCCTTTCCACGGCGCGGCGCGATGGCGCCACGCATATCTACCGCACAACCACGAAGAACGACGGAGGGTTGTCGGGCCGTGTTCGTTTGGCCCGCACCCTCCGCGTTAGATAAAAACAGTCGGGAGAATTTATTCAACACATGAAACAACAATTTTAATAAATTAAAATTGTTCTTATGAAACTGGTTCTTTAATTTAAAAGAAACGTTCACGGGAAAATCAAATATTCACAACAACCCCTAACTCGTCAAGTTATCGCACGCGCGTTCTTCGCGGATTTGATTGTTGTGGAAGGAGGCGATCGTCTGGTCGCGGAAGGCGTCACGTCTTCGCGGAAGGGCGTCGTGTCATCGCGGAATACGGTGTACGTCGACGAACTCCGAGGTTCAAGAACAACAGATTTAATTTTAATAATTAAATCCGTGTGTTATTAAAAACCACAAAGGAGTTTTAAAAGAAACCCGAATTCTCTTACCTAAAACAGAAGATCGATGATTTCGTTTCGGACGAAGGAACGTCACAGAAGAACGTCGCGGAAGAGGAAACATCAGCGTCGCGGCACATGGCGTCGCGTTGTCGATATCCACTGTTTCGGCATTCTTCGTCGGAGGCCGACGTTTTTCACGTTCTTCGAGTTCTTCACGTTCTTCGCGAAGAAGGGTGAAGGCACAAGAATTTTGTTAAACGCCTCCCAACGTGTAATCCTCAATATGTGGCATTGGTCTTATTTTATTACTACGCCAACGGATTTCAAACCGGATAAGAAATGAAAAAGAGATAAGTAATGACCAATTAATTCGTAGATTTAATTCAAAGAATAAACCACCCAATTAATTCAACGAAGAAAACCGCCCAATTAATTGGTGCATTAAGAAATTAAGAAAAGGCGTTAGTTGACTTTTATAATGACGGGTTTTCGCGGGTGCGTTACTTAGCGGAAAAGAAACGGCGGGGATCGTGCGGTCCCCAACCCACAAATATCCTACCAAGAGGGTAGGATATTTTTGGATAGTACCCTATCCGGATCAACTCAGCTTAAGCCGCTTTAAGTGGCTTCAAGTGGCTTCCAAGTGGCTTAAGTAAAATAAAATAATGTTTGTCATACAATTAATTTTATTTCTTAACTTTAAGCCCAAAAATTAAAAACCACACCCGAGCAAACACAACTCCGGAAGAGGTGTTTCTAAGCAATTACCGGCGCTGTGATTCCATCGGTGCCCTCAGAATTCGATTCCGAGCACTGGTTAAAAAGATAGAAAAACCCACTCATCCGTTCACTGAACGTACCCGTGCCAATATTCGGAAAATGATTCCGGGAACACCAGGCCTCGGAATCAGGTGCTGTCAGAAACTGTGTTCTTGTAAAATTCCAAAGAAAATTAAGAAAAAAAAATTTCCTTAGAATTTACGGGTCTTTACATTACTCCCCCCACAGGGCTTTACGTCCCCGTAAAGCTTCACCACAAACATAGGGATACAAAGGCGGTACTGAGCACGCATCTGAGCCTTCTGCTCCCATGTGCTCAACTGGAGGTTCCCGTGCTGCCAAAGAAAGTGCACCAGAGTAATTGCTCGTCCCTGTAGGATCCGCTCCTGTCGATCCTTGATCCCCACTAGAACCTCCGTGGAAGTAACCCCATCGCCATTGTCCGGATCCTCATGGTCGATGATATGCGAAGGGTCGAGCATGTATCTCCTCATTTGAGATACCTGGAAAAAGTCGTGCACCTATTGCAACTGAAGTGGATGGGTCAAGTGGTAAACCACCTCGCCTACCCAGCTGAGGACCTAGAAGGGTCCGTTGAACCTCAGAGATAACTTGCCTCCCTGGACACATCTCCGTAAACCTCGTCGAGGTGAGACTCGTATAAGGACGTGATGGTCATCATCGAACTCTAGAGGCCCCCCAAGTCCTGTCAGCATAAGGCTTCTGTCGGCCCTGTGCCATCCTCATCCGCTCTTGGATGACCTGGACCTTCTCTAGTCTCACAAGAGATGCTATTATTTCTTCTTTTCCGATAAGAGAAATCTGGTCTCATCCCCTGGATGAACCACATTCGTTACCTAATACAGTCAATCATGACATGAATGATGCATTCATGCCATGGATGACGTCGTAAGGCCTCGACGTAAGTACCAAGAGATCCAACTGTCACTCTCACCTCCATGGGTCGAGTCACACTGTCGGCATCAGTGTGTGGTCACTAGGTCTCCTTCAGTAGAAAACTCGAAAGTAAGGGTCAAGTCAATAGTCTTAACCGGGACCACTCAGTATCAACCCAAAAAAAAGGACAAGAAAGAAAACTTTACAAAGATAATTGTCTTTTCATTATTGCAGCTCATAATACAAAGACACGAAGAAACTACAGACAAACATCAACAAAACTAGAAGCTACAGGATTAATAGCCTCCTGGTCTGAAGTTATTCCCACTCTTGTCCATCTGCTTCCGGAGCTCCATGACCGTAGGCCTCAGATACCTGAAGCTGAGCTCTCCCATGTCCTCATGTCCCCTGCGGTCGGGGTGGTCCTCCTAGTGGTGGGGGTGGTAACACCCCGAAGCGTCGTCCACCTCCAGCTGCAGGACTAGCTCCTCTGCCATGGCCGCATTCTCCTTGCGGTCCGCCCTGATTGAACCTCTGCCTCTGCCTTGGAGGTTCTTCATTTAACTGATGGTCATCTGCATGGAGGGTCGGACAGTCACGTGCCATGTGACCAATTGCGCCGCAGGAGTAACACTGTCCACTCTCGGCACGTCTGGCTCTGACTCCATCCCGGTTTCCCCGCACAACTGAACCTGAGTCCTGTAGTCGTCCATCGGTAGGTCTGGTCCTCTTGGACCTCTGCGTCATCTGTCTACTGCCTGCTCCAGAAGACTCTGCCGCAAGCCGGCTAGTGGGGGGTCCTGCTGCTGGAGACTGCTCAGCAAGGAAACTCTCCGCTAAGAGGGCTCTCTCCAACACCCCTGTCTGCGTCGGGATGCTGTGAGAAACAACAGAAGCTCTAATCTCTCACCTGAGCCCCTGCTCGAAGGTTCGGGCCCTGAAGAACGGGTCCTGTACCATATATGTGGAGTAGCGCGAGAGGTCTTTGAATCTCGCTGAATACTGCGCCACTAACATGCTGCCCTGCCGCAGCTGAAGTAGCTCCTGTATACGCACCGCTCGAAGGATGGCTGGTACAAACTCTGCCCAGAACAGGCTCTCGAAGTCTGCACATAGAAGTGTTGCCTCATCATGCATCTGAAGCATCAGGCTCCACCATCTACCTGCTGCTGCCTGAAGAAGGCTGGGAGCAAGGATCACCATGAAATATGTCGGCGTCCCCACTAGCCTGAAGACTCTTACCAAAGCCTCCTGTCAATCCTCAGCCGCCTGCGGGTCCGTCCCTCCCTGGAACCTGGGTGGCCTCTGGCGCTGGAACTCAAGCAGTGCGCTCAAATGACGTGCATCCTCTTCTGCTGGGGCTGGTGTCATTGGTGGCCCAACAGGTAGTAGTACCTCTAGTGCCTCTGCTGGTGCCTCACCTGGGATAGGGCCCTGTACTGAGGCCTCGTCGCTCGGCGGGCTGTCAGAACATACCACTCTCGGGGCTCTAGCTGGTCGTCCACGGGGAGGCATCCTGAAAGAAACAACGTGACACGATCAAAAGATTATCCCTGGTGAGCTGACCTGGTTTGAGCTGACATTCAAATAAAACTTCTGGAAAACACACACGCAATCAGTGTTTTCGTGCACAATGTCGGAAATCAATTGTCAGGGTCCTGGTGTATGGATACGTCGGCCGCCCGCACCAACACTAGACTCCCTGAACTAAAAACCACACTCGGTACTCTTAACACTATTTCTTCACAGAAAGAAACATCACAGTTATAAGTTCTGTGATAGAACTGAACTCCTCTAATACCAATTGTCACGACCCGTCCTTGGGACCCATGTCGTGACTACCCCACGCCCGCCTTCCATAGGCCAGGGGCTGGCGACTAGCACCAAAGATGTAAATCCCGATAACTGGGAAGGCATTGCCTTTATAAAAGGAAACAAGCACCACAGAGTAAGCAAGCGGAAAAAGTAAACACTAAGTACAAGAGAAGTGCTGAAAAGTAAATGGGCCAGAATACAAACCCAAAAGAAAGTACAACTACAACTGAACAAGTACAACAGAAAAGATAACAACTGGAAGGACGAAAGCGGCTCCTGGGTCGTCCTCCTCGGATCCTACCTGAAGGGTAGGTAGAGATGACGCAGCTCCTGGTCGTCCACCATGGATCCTACCTGAAGGGTAGGTACAGATAGCCTCCTCCACGCTCTCATCAGTCAACCTCCTCCGTGTGTCGTCTCGTCGCGAAGTCCACCTCTGGATATTGACTTGTCGTGTAGTCCACCTCCGGGTACTGACTCGTCGTGTAGTCCACCATCTCGAACACATGGCCTCTGTCAGCACTGTCTTCGTCTACAACCAACACAATGAGGTGCGGGTATAGCCCGTGCAGGGGTGAGTATAACGATACTCAGTAGGGACCCCGAGACCCTCAAGGTCTCACTAAACCAACAAGGATAACCACAAGAAGATCTCAATAGATAACCTCTACTTAGATATATGCCAATACATATGCCTAAGTTATCAAGTAACCCACCTCAATCATGAGGAAACACAAGGATTGTGAAATCAACAGATAACCACTACCCAGTTATATGCCCATACATATACCTAAGTTATCAAGCGACCCATATCAATCATGAGGTAAACACAAAGGTCAAAAGATTCAGCTCAACTAGGATTTTCATTATCGAAACTGTAACTGATAAAGAGCTCCGTCTCTGGAATGTACAATGTACCTGTCACGACTCCGAGGTACTGCTCACTAACCTAAGACTACTAAGGTACTCCTCCTGTCGAGTACCGAAGGTCTGCGGAAAACTACCGGGCGCTCCGTCCGCTGTGGGTCTGTCTCCAAATACCGGGCGCTGTCCCTAATAGCCTACATAGGTACTCCTCCAGTCGAGTACCGCGGGTCTTCTGCCAACTACCAGGCGCTCCGTCCGTCGTGGGTCTACCGCCAAATACCAGGCGCTTCGTCCACTGGGCTAGTCGACTCACTCCAAGTCGAGTCGGTCAAGCTGTCGTCAGGTCTCAATCGTCTACACGGTCTCTGTACTACGCACGCTCTTCTCCGGGAGGGTCCGCTCCATGAGATACAGGTCGATACTCAAAGTATCACAAAGTCCCACTAAGAAGTATCTCAAAGGACCACCTCGTCATAGGGGTCTCAACACAATAGTCGGCGCGTCAAACGGACGCCCGGTCTGTGAGTTATTAGCCTTTTCGTCCCCGAGGCCCAGTTGGTTTCGTGTGCGAACCAGTCCGGCCGTAACTCATCTATACCCTGAACACTCATATGGTATACTCATAGGGACCGTTTCTCAAAGTGATCACCAATGCCGCTGACGGTTCGTCAAACGGACGTCTGGTCTGAAAGATATCATCTTTCTTCGTTCTAGGGGCCCGGTTGGATTTCGGGCACAATCCAACCCGGCTATAACCCAACTGCATCCAAAACTCGGGCGGGGGATGCCAAAAGTTCTTTATCGTCAACAGGAACGCAACGCAATAGACGACACGTCAATTGGACGCCCGGCCTGGAAGTTATTAGCTTTTTCGTCCCGGGGGCCCGGTTGGGTTTTAAGTGAAAACCAACCCGACCGCACTCCAACTGCGTCCAAACCTCGAGCGGAGTAAGCCAAAAGATCCGTCTCCCTTAGAGGAATCCAAAAAAGTCGACGACACGTCAATCGGACGTCCAGAGCCCAAGATATAAGTGTTTCTGCTCCGAGGGCCCGGTTGGTTTCGTATCCGAACCAACCCGGCCGAACCCAAAGTAATCTGAAACCTTGAGTGCGATATACCGAAACGACCGCCTCGATCCAAGGATCATGTTCCGCTGACGGTGAGTCGTTTGGAGTCATGTAGCTCATGTTACGGGATTTTGACCAAAAGTGGTCCGAAAACGGGGGTCTGGGCTCGGGCCGACCCGGCCCATCCCCCCTAGGTCGGCCGAACCGGGTCGACCCGACCCGGGTCCGACCCGGCTAGGCCCGGCCTGGCTCGGTTTGGTCCGACCGGCCGGCCGCGGGTCGGCCAACGTGGCCGAGCTGAAACGCAGAGCGGGGTGTCCCCCGCCCGCCGCTAATTGAGGCCGGCGGTTCGCCGGCCGCCTCCCTTCCGGCGGTGCGCCGCCGCCACCTTCTGCGGACCACCGGACGCACTCCGGTGATCCGTTCCTTCTGCTGTCTTCGCCTATGGTCCCCCCGGGACCCCCCTTCATTGCGAAGGGATTCAAATGCCCAAACGGCCTACTTCGTCGTCACTCGTCAGTCCGCATGTCAAAACGTAATGCGCCATCTTCATGGTTCTCCGGCGCGGCGCGTTGGCGCCGCGCCCCTTCGTCGCGGCCTGACTCCGTCCTCGGATGTCTTCGGTTTTCTTCAACGCGGCATGACGGCGTCGCGTCCTTGAATTCCTTTCCACGGCGCGGCGCGACGACGCCGCGCATATCTACCACACATCCACGGAGAACGGTGGAGGGTTGTCGGGCCGTGTTCGTTTGGCCCGCACCCTCCGCGTTAGATAAAAACAGTCGGGAGAATTTATTCAACACATGAAACAACAATTTTAATAAATTAAAATTGTTCTTATGAAACCGGTTCTATAATTTAAAAGAAACGTTCACGGGAAAATAAAATATTCACAACAACCCCTACCTCGTCAAGTCGTCGCACGCGGGTTCTTCGCAGAATTGATCGCCGCGGAAGGAGGCGATCGTCGCGTCGCGGAAGGCGTCTTGTCGTTGATGAAGGGCTTCGTGTCTTCGCGGAATATGGTGCGCGTCGACGAACTCCGAGGTTCAAGAACAATAGATTTAATTTTAATAATTAAATCTGTGCGTTGTTAAAAACCACAAAGGATTTTTAAAAGAAACCCGAAATCTCTTACCTCAAATAGAAGATCGAAGATTTCATTGCGGACGAAGGAACGTCGCATAAGAACGTCGCGGAAGAGGAAACGTCGGCGTCGCGTCCCATGTCGTCACGTCGTCGATTTTCACGGTTTCGGCGTTCTTCGTCGGAGGCTGGCATTTTTTGCGTTCTTCGCGTTCTTCGCGAAGAAGGGTGAAGGCACAAGAATTCTGTCAAAATCCTCCCAACGTGTAATCCTCAAGATGTGGCATTGGTCTTATTTTATTACTACGCCAACGGATTTAAAACCGGTTAAGATACGAAAAAGAGGTAAGTAACGACCCATTAATTCGTAGAATTAATTCAACGAATAAATCGCCCAATTAATTCAACGAAGAAAACTGCCCAATTAATTGGTGCGTTATGAAATTAAGAAAACGCGTCAGTTGACTTTCATAAAGACGGGTTTTCGCGGGTGCGTTACTTAGCGGAAAAGAAACGATGGGGCTCGTGCCAGACCCACCCCACAAATATCCTACCAAGAATGTAGGATATTTGTGGATAGCACCCTATCCGGATCAACTCAGCTTAAGCCGCTTTAAGTGGCTTCAAGTGGCTTCCAAGTGGCTTAAGTAAAATAAAATAAAGTATGTCGTACAATTTATTTTATTTCTTAACTTTAAGCCCAAAAATTAAAAACCACACCCGAGCAAACAAAACTCTGAAAGAGGAGTTTCTATGTAATTACCGGTGCTGCGATTCCATCGATGCCCTCAGAATTTGATTCCGAGTAGTGGTTCAAAAGTTAGAAAAACCCGCTCGTCCGTTCACTGAACGTACCCGAGCCAAACTTCGAAAAATGATTCCGGGCACACCAAGCCTCGGAATTAGGTGCCGTCAGAAACTGCGTTCTTGTAAAATTCCAAAGAAAATTAAGGAAAAAAAATTTCCTTGAAATTTACGGGTCTTTACCCTAGAAATCTAAAAAGGCCAACTCTAGTGTCTTTATGAAGAGATCTATAGGGAAATCATCAAAGAAGAGTTAATATCCTAAATGGCACATTCAAAACATTCTCTTTTCCCACTTTTGCTTAATTTTTTAATTAAATTATAATAGTATTAATCAATTATCACCAATATTATGATATATTAGTATGATTATTGAACAACCATATTCAATCTTACATTAATCCTTTCAGAAAAGAAAATACAATGCATGCATGCGTATGGCCTACCGTCTCCATGTCATGGTGTAATTGGTTTTTAATAAATACATTATTTGGGAGGGTATGATGATGCATATAATGGATATAAATAACAAATATGACATTATCTTGGTTCTGTTTAATTAATATACCATTTAATTTCTCCCCATTTACCATTAAGAGAATTATATCGTCGCTTTTAGGTATGTACGGTCTACTGTCTCCACAACAAGATGAGATTCACCTTCCAAGCTAACCATTTCAAGAATGATTAAAAAATGTTTATTATTAATATTTATTAAATATATGAAATATGAATTATAATATAATATATATATATATATATAATTAAATTTCATTTACCTTCTTCCATTCCGTATGAAAAAAAGAGAAATGTTTTTTATGTGTTTGTTGGGATTACCGTCTCCATTTACAATGTATTCCATTTAAAATATCTTTCTTTTATATATATTTAAATACTATATATATATGTTATATAAATAATTTCTAAAATTTCAGAGGTAATAAAATCATTATCAATGTTATAGGATCAATAAAAACAAGCCAAAATACGTACGATAAACCAAGCTGTTATTACCCAAAATGTTGTGTTAACAAGGAATTGTTACTAAATGTGTAATATAATGTCATAAATGAATTAAATATGGTATAATATATATTACATGGATTTATAAATGAGTTAATAATATGTTTAAAACCATAATACTAGTGTTTTGGACATGTGTAGGGGGAATAAGACTTAAGGTAAGGGATTTTTGTCTCACCTTTACTTATTTGAGAGAAATTCCTCATACATTAATTGATTCTTATATGTGGTGTATATACCTCCCATGATTTTATTTTATGAGTATTAACCATAATATTATGATATTTTAATATCCACATAATTTCCTTTATTTCATGGGGCATATGATTTTATAGATTATAATGTTGTAAGGTTTATTTTATAATCTCATTATTAATCAAGATTGATTATACGTAAGTATCTACATGGGAATATTTATCATTCATGTCCATGTCTATTAAAAAATTGAAAAAATATTTTTAACATATTCCTAAAAAAAATTATGTTCTTTTTACCCATGTTTAATTTTTTATAAAAATTCTTGAAAGGAATCTTTTTATTATTTTCTAAACATGTTACTTTTGGACTTTTCCAGAAAAACAATCAGAATATTGTTTTTTACATAGATGGAATGGATATATTTTTATGATATAATGATTCATTATTCCCGTGAATCATCCCTTAAACTCTTACATTTCTATTTTCAAATAAAAAGTATTCTTGTAAAAAATTTAAGATTTCCAGTAAATAGAATGATTTCTAAGCCAAAAAAACATTTCCTTGAGTAAGGATTTAAATTATTTTTTCTTGAATCCATTATAAGATTTTATAGTTGATTCAAAAAAGGTTTTCAAATTTTTTTTATGTTGTACAATTTATATTTATGGAAAATTCATGCTCAAAATGATCTTTCAAAACCCTTCCCCATCATATGTGATATAATTTTTTTAAGTTCAATAATATCATTCATATTATTTCACTAAATGGTTTATGTTTTAATGGCATGATGTTCAAGAAATCCACTTCATTTCATGGGTTATTCTTTTGATGTAATGATTTTGAAACATGTATCTTTTCCACATGTTATAATATGATTACATTTTTATCATACCTATTTCATTTCATGGGTTATGATATAATTGTTTATGATCTTGTGGAACATATATGTATGATTTCATTATGTGAATGGTGAGACATATATCTTCCTATGCCTCCTTGGGAAATTATTTGTATCTCATAAGATTGAATATGATGGTCATGGGAGTGATCCTTGAATAATAAAATGTTCATGGGAGTAAACCATGACTACCATGATGGTATGTGTAGTGAAATCATACTAGTAATATGGAAATAAGAGTAAACCATGACTACCAATATTGTAAAAGGAGTGAACTCATACTAGTAATATGGTCATGGGATGAAACTTGACTACTAAGAAGGTATGTTAAGTGAACCAATATGATAAAATAGTCTTATAGAAATTCAAAGACTACTATTAAAACCATTATAATAGTCTTATGTGTCTTCTATAGTTCCTTATTTTATTCATAAACTGTGATTTCATGGATCATGTTCTTTATTTCCTTATGATTCATGTCATATGAATGAAAAATATCCTTATGCATGTATCATTATTAGGACATTTTATTTGAATGTTATGGTCTTGTATTGTTTTGATAATCTTCGCATTCCCTTATTTCCACGTTATGATAATGTATCTAATTTTTTTACCCTTACTAACAATCTGAGCTCACCCCATTTTATGATTTCTTTTTCTTGGATATAAAGAATGTTTTTAACTATAATAAATAAATGGAAATATCTTTTCTTGAAACATTTAACATCTTTCAAAATACTAGAAGATTTTTTCTGTTTCCAAAGGCACATAACTAATTTGGTCATTACACATGTGTCTTTTAATGAATTAAGTATTCCAAAAAAATTAATTTAATTTTATTGAATAAAAAGTGATGGTCACAATAGTTAATGATTATAAATTACTCTTGACTCTCAGTAAAACATATGGAAAGAAATTCATTTAGTTAATAGAAAATACTTAAGGGGGGAACATAGGGAAATTAGAAAAAGAAAATAAATAGTAAAATCCAAATGATAAAGAAGGTATGAGGCATGATTTAAAATAGAAATTATTATTAGTTTATTTTATACAACAAGAACATGGTCCATGTTTTTATGTTTATTTAGGTATGAATCTGAATGATAATATTTAATGAAACCAAGGGAGAAATAGAAGTGCTATATTTACACACAGGAATACACCCTGTAAGAGACTTTATTATTTTGTGAAGATAAGACACTCAGAAAATGTATGTTAAATATCTAAGAGAATACAATGGGAACTAGAATAGTTGAGTCAGCCATACAGAACTCAATATTCTAGAACATCATTTTATGGTTACTATTTTAGGTTTGGAGGATTCGGTCATATGGCAATATACTACTCATCAACAATACAAATAAATTCAATAAAATTAGAATAAAGGTGTTCATAAGAAGAAATTCATTGTATTTTCACATGAGATTAAAAATAAAAATTGATTTGTAACATTTCAAGGTGAATTTGGTCCGTCATACTATGATTAAGATCAAGATCATCAATTTATACTGATTATATATTAAAAAACATGGATAAAAAGAGAAATATGAATATGATGTGGTTGTAGATATTATGTTTAAATAATCATATCACACTTGAATATGGATCATTAATATTGGATGAACCTTTGATATGAAAAGAAAATAATGAACTTCTAATTGAAGTCGAATATGATATGAATGGAATTGAATTATTTCTTAATGATAAAGGATTTAAAATTATTGTATTAGATAAAAACACATTTGGGTGTAGAGGTATGACCCATGTAGATTCAGTTTTTGTTAATGAACACATTCAAAATATTATTTCTGTATATCAAATATGTTACATGGGACTTTCGATAATCTTTTCAAGGAAATTATGTATCACTATAGAAAAATATGGTGGAGTTGTTTTGAAGGTAAAGCATTTAAAAGAAAATATCTACCATGTAAATAGGGAAGCATATGTGTGATTTTTGGCCGTGTAAGAAGAAAATAAGTTCTGTTTTAAACTTCATGGTCATTTTAATCAAAGAACATTAGGAGATATGGTGAAATGTGATGTTGCTCGAGACCCCCATAGGTTATTGTGTTATTGTACTCATATGTATGATTCTTTTATTCAATGGAAAAAAAATTTGAAATACATATTTGGTGAAAGAGAAATGATCAAAAAAATTACATGAGCCAGTGCATTTTAAGGTCTGGGACTTATTTCACCAAGATATATTGATGGGAGGAGTTATTATGTTCTCTTCATTAATGATTTTAGAATAATGGCATGGTTTTCAATCATCACCAACAAATGATAGGTGTTCTATTTCATAATAAATTATCTATGGAAGTTTGAACATATTTTGGTTCAAAGATTATGAAATATCTTAATAGATAATGGAAAAGAGTTCACAAATATTCAAGTTGAGGATTATCTCATGAAATATGGGATAAATAAGCTAATTTCAGTAGTAAGAACTCCAAATCAAAATGGAGTAGTTGAGAGAATAAATCGAAAATCATGAAAATTTCAAGAAAAATTTTAATTGGGATAGTACTTCCAGATATATTTTTTAATGAAGTACTGATTCCATCTATCTACACCTAAAATAGAGTGTTATTATGTTGGAAATAAGAGAGGACTATATATGAGTTATCATTTGGAAATAATCCATCATTGAAGTACTTTTGAGTCTTTGGATGTAGGAGTCTCATTCAAAATAATTTGAAACACAAGAAGTTTGAATCCCATGGATAAGAAGTGATATTTAAGGGCTACTAATAGAAAATAAAATCATATAAATTCTTTAATAAGTAGATTGGAAATATAGTTGAAAGAAATGATGTAACTATAATACCAAATGCACAATATCTTCAGCAAATACATGATCAGCCTATATATTATTGTGAAGAATAAATAAGGATATCAGAGGATGTTATAGTTATATAAGAGGAATTAGATGAATATTTTGATAATTAAAATTGTGATAAAAAATTTCTATCTACAAAAATATCATGGAAAAGTTACAAAACGTGTGGACAGAACATTGTCGGTGATCAGACAGTACCAATGATGTTAAGAAGGATGAAGACTCTATAAAAAGAATAGTTTTTATCATAGGTGGAGTATAAATTTTTTGAAGAAGAAATTAGATATTAAAATTTGGTCTAGGGTATGAATGAATAGATTGAAAAAATTGAAAAGAATCAGACACTGGTCAAATTTTATGAATCCAAAACATAAGAATTTCATCGGGACAAAATGGGTCTTACATAATAATATGAATAAAGGTGCTGTAGTGATTTAAAACAAATAATTACTAGTGTAAAAAAGGAAAATTTTATATAGTTGTTATTTATGTAGATGAAAAAATTTTACCTATTAAAAGGCTAGAAAAATTGAGATTATTCATGGGCATAGCATTAAAAATAAAGTTTAATGTTTTCCAAATGGATGTCATGTCTCTATTTAATAATGGTATTATAAAAGACAAAGTTTATATCAAGAAGCCTGGTGATTTTATCATTAATGTAAATGAGAACATATTTCATCATCTGAATTAGGTGACATATGTGTTGAATAAAGAACCAAAAGAATAGTATTCTTGGATAGATTAGTTTTTGAAGAATCTCAGTTTTCAACATGGTGGATTTGACTACAATGTCTATGTCAAGAGTGACAGTAATCAAAGAATGATGATGCTGGCTTATGTTGATGATATAATATTTGGTGGATCGTTTTGTGAGATATAAGCACAACTGACAAAATTGATGAAAATTAAACCAAAAATTCCATTTTATTGTAAACTAATGATTTTCTTTTGTTTATGGTTGACCAAAGAAAACAATGGCACATTCATCTCTCAATATAAATATGAGAAGGAGGTTTTGAGAATATTTTTAATATATAATTCTAAGGAGATTAAGACAGTGGTGGCTACCTAGATGAAACATTCATGGAATGATAAAGGAAATATAGTTAATGTAACAATATACAAGAAAATCATGAATGTCTGGTGTACATGGAAGTGACAAGACTTTAATTTTCTCTAAACTTGATAAAAAACTTGGTATCAAACTAATAAATATTAAATCCACATGCATTCAATGAAAATAATTATTTAGTATCTCAAGGTAAATATATATTCTTGATTAATATATAATGACAAATCTCAATAAACGTTTTTGGGCTATAAAGATGCATGTTGATTTGGATCAGTTGATGATAGGAAAACAATGTCGGTTCTGCATTCTATCTTGATAGATTGTTCATATTATGGATATGTAAAAAACAAGATTTAATATCATTGAGTACCATAGAAGCTAAATATATTATGTATACTCAATAATGTATTTGGATATTTTGGATCTAGTAGTATCTTGATGATATGGGAGTTTAAGTGAAGTAAAAATCAGAATCCATTGCAATAATTCAAGTACTATAACCCATACAAAAAATTAAGTCCCTCACTCATGAACAAAGAATATTGAAATCAAGTATAATTTTATCATTGATATGGTTGATCATGGTCTTATGATGTCAGATTATGTGATTATAAAACTATATGTGGGATACATTGTGATGAAGGCCTTACCCCAAGAAGCATTTGACCAGCATCGACTGCTTGTGGGATTTCAGTCGACTGCGCACACTTGAATAAGAGAGAATGTGGGACCCTATCCCTATGCTATGATTCTTCCCCAATGTGATGGAATATGTTAATTACCATGTTCCATATAAAAAAGTGGTGACCATCGGGTTCATTGTAATATGGTAGAAATTGTGGCTATTAAAAAGAAGAATATGTCTTAATCATGATAGAGGAGAAGTTGATTGGGGGAGTTATAACATTGCGGGAGATTCAACATTTTCAAGGATTCATATTATTTACAAAAGGTGAAATTTTTTTGTGACATAATCAGTGTTGGGTGTTGTGTAGAAAGTTTTCATGGCTATCAATGAATTTCTTGGATATATTTAAGAATTCCAAAGGATGAGTAGCAAAGTAGTGAATTTTAGGGATCTTTAAAATTGGAGATGCTAAATATTATCAATCAAATGATATATATCATGATGGATGAAGTTTCTGATGAATGTAAAAGATAAGCTTTTTTATTGAAATGATTCATTAATGAACTTTTTAAACCACTCTAGTTGTTAACTCCAAACATTTCTCACATGGTAATAAAATATGGGATGAGTAAATCATTGATCGCTATATGAATCACAAGATGTGAAAGGTTTTAGAATATGAAATAAGATTTAATATGGTGTCAAAATGTGAAGAGTTGTCATCAAACCCAAAAAGGGAAAATTGTTAGGCAATAATATCTCAAAGGAATATTTCAATATTTCTAGGTTGATTATTTTTGTTGAATATTTTGGTTTTCATTGAATGTTCTAAAGGTCCATATATATTGTTGATATTTTATGTTAAAATTTATAAATAGAAAAGTAATTTATTCTCTCTATGTGGTAAAAGTAGCATCACGAATAAAATGGGACAGAATCAAGAATGAAATTTAGAGCATCATGAAATAGTGGTGACATCGATTGGAGGTTCTAGAATCAGATGAAACAACAATAAATAGGTCACTACCCACTTTAGAAAAGTACTGACACTTAACTAAGATTTTAATTCTTTAGGTTTGAAAACTAATTCAAAAACGGTTTTGTTTCAAAAATATTGATGAATAATTTTGGTCCATAGAGGCTATAAATGCCGAATTAAAATTGTGAGCATCAAAAAAGTATTGAAGTTCACAAAGGCCATAAAAAGTAGAAGGAAAGATATTATCCTCACAAAGGATAATTTAGATTTAAAAATGATGTGATATTCGAGAAAGGCGGTTTCTTTGTGAAGGCTATTTTAGATTCATTAATGGTTGTTATTCGTGAAAGATATTAGAACATCATGAAATATGTTTGATTTCCGAAGTTTGTGAGCATTGCAGAAGTGATTATAATTGATTTCCCAATGAATCTATTGTAACATGATATTCATAAAGTGGGTAAATGTGAAACTTAAACATAGATACCATCTAGAATAAAAGATGTATTATTTTTTGATAATGAAGGGTCCTACATATCCATAAATTGTGTGTGGATCCTTTCCAGAGGAGTGAGAAATGAAAGAGGATGAAGGTAAACCTTTCCAATAGTAATGATCCATTGAATGAGTGTTTGGTGTGAACCTTAGTAAAGTAGTGAGCTGACCCAAGTCATAATAAATGATTTTATATTTGGAAAATATGTGATCTATCCCGAACCAAGTATTTTTATATTTAACCTCAATGGATTAGGTATATAATCAAATTTTCAATTGTATTGTCCATGGACATATACCAATGAGATCGAACCTTGTAAAATTGATGTGTCTCGGGCATTATTTCAATTCTATTTGTACATTGTTTTGGGAAAGAGAGAGAACAATGTTTTTTAACAATGAAACAATATCGGAAGGGGTAGTTGTTTTAATCATTCACGCCCTAATTCACCCAACCTCTCATGGAATTTTACACATTTGTGATACTAAATGATCATGAAAAATGTGATAGGATGAACTTCAGAATAAAGTTCAAATAGGATTATAGGAAAGCTATTTCAAATATTAATAATGATCTTTCATAATTAATATATTTTGAGAAGATAAAGAAATTCCAAATCAACAAAGGATATCCGGAACTCAATCATCCAAATAAATATAAAAAGAAAATTTGGAATGAAAAACAAGCTTTGTTGGTAGGTAGGGAATTCAAAGATAGTTATAACACAAATTGTTACTCTAGAAGTGAATAGGAGATTGAGAAAATTTCTATGATTAGTATAAAATGTGAGGTAACTCATTGAACATTCAATAAATTAATTAATCCTTCTAATATAGAATATAATCTTATATCTGGGGATGATATTGAAAATAAGTATGATTCATGTTCTAATTCTAATTTTGTTAATTATAATGTCAAAAAACTAATTAAAGAAAATTTGAATATAATAAATGATGTATTAAGGATAATTTAAAAGTGTACTAATAAAAAATTAAAAAATAACAACATTGTTTAGGAGAATGTGAAAAAAAGTTAATTTGATAATTTGAATAAATTTATTTCCATTAATGAAAAATATACATATAAATATTTTATAATATATTGAAACTAAATGTGTAAAATGATAGAAATAAAAACATTCTACTAGTGAATGATAATGATCTAGAATGAAAGGTTAACTTATTTATAGAAGATTCAAATTTCATTGAGATTGATTTTATGAAACTTAAGAATGAAATATTGAAACTACAAAATATAGCATCTACATATAATGTGAAATTTTATACTGATTTCGTGACTATTCTAAAAGAAATTTTTAATTTTAAAATTGAAGTCCTCAATGTAAAAGATATTGTGTCTACATTTGGTAAAGGAAAATATTAATATGATAAAATGATTTCATTGATGAAATTGAACACTAGTAAGAATGGTTTTTCTTATAATAGTGTGTCACCAATTTTGAATAAAAATAATTTTTAAAGGATTTCATGGATTTGTTTCTAGATTAACCTATTTCAAATGTATAATTAAAGGGTATTATGAAAATAAATGTTAGATGAGACTTACAGAATCATTTGGGAATAAAAATACTTTTTATAGGGATTTATTTTATATATATACTATAAATAAATGTTTTAAATGTTTTTTGATATTAATTATTTTGTACTAATACAGTTAGTCATAAGTTAGAATGGGTAACCAAACAGTCTATTTGATTGTTTAATTTAATGAAATATTCCTAATAAATCTCAGAGATTCACGTTAATTGGATAGATTCTTCTCTAAGAACCTAAAAGGGGATATTTCTAACTTTATATCCTTCAACTAATGAGATAGTTGCCCAGTCACTTTTGTGGAAACTCTAAAGGTGAGAATAAAAGTATTAGTGATGTCAGTTTTTCTAAAAAAGTTATTATAAAATAAATTACATTTGGTTTAAAAAAATCTGATAAGTACATCACATATTTATAATGATCTATTAAATGTAATTTTTTAAAATGATAAATGTAGATTTTTTAATAGTAATGTTCTTCTATTTTCTACCAACTAAAAATTGAATTTTTATTCTATTAACTTTTCTAATCTAAACAAAAAAAAAGTTAATGTGTATGAATGTTGTAGATACAGATGTATTTTTTTGTAAAATGATGATTGGTAATGAGAACCGTAGACTATTGAAAGAAAATTAAATCTTTAATAGATTTTGATGTTTCCAAAATTAAATACAAGAATTTATTTTTTGTGTGATTACTATTGAATGTGTAGGAAGAAAAAATCTATAAATCAGTAAATTATATATATACTAATAGACGATTAGAACAAATATATCATGAATTATTTGGTCGTATAAAAACTATAAATTTTTTTGAAAGATGTATATATTATTAGTAGTATGTGATTATTATAGATATATCTAGATTAATTTTTTATTACATAAAAATGAAAAAAATAACAAAGTTATGTTTTTTATAAACATATTTGAAAAAAAATATCCATCAATTAATAATATTAGAAGTGATATAGGTGGATAATTTTTTCATATATAATTTGATAACTTTTTTTATGAAAATAGATATAAACATTATTTTTCATCCATTATGTCACCACAAAAAAATGGTGTCGTTTAAAGAATGAATAAAGAAATACATGAAATGTATTAATTATTTAATTTGAAATTTAATGTTCTAAGATATTTTTAGATAAATTTTTTTGTTACTTATTTTATTCTTTTTAATATCGTATTTGTTTTAGAATTTTTATATGAGTAACCTAATGTATTTTTGAAGGTTTTAAACGAAAAGATGTTTATTTTGGGTATTTGGTTGCAATGTTTTTATCTTAAGTAAAAAACATAATTTAGAAATTTTTTATTCCAAAATATATGAAGGAATATTTTTTTATGTTGAAATACTACGAAATAATATTTATATTTCAATAAGATAACTCTACATTATATATATTCTGTTCTTTTTTTGTTAATTGAAAGCTGAAATATTAAAAAAATTATTTAGACACAGATGAAGATGTTTTATAGATTTTATTTTTGTAGAAGTTTACCATCAAGAAAATGAAACTGCATTAGTATAGGGGAATATATATCTTATCAAACTAATCCTAATTAATTTAATAAAATAATGTTCATCTAATTCAATAATTAATTTGAAATTTAGAATCTGATATTCAAACCCATAAATTTGTTTTAATTGATTATGAAAACTCTAATTTGTTTTATTATTTTGTTTCTACAAAAATTGATAAAGATTTAAATTATTTAAAATTCATTTATTCAATGAATGATGATTTAAACGAAAATTATAGAAATAATGTGTGAGATTCGGTTGCATTTCCAAAAGATAAAAAATAAAATGAACTAAATCATTATTTCATAACAAGCATGATGAATATAGAAACCCAGTGACAAATATAGAAATACTAGTGGATAAAGTTTATTCCTAGAAATTAAGAATTGAAATTAAAGATTATTTCTCCCTTATTTCATGGATAAAAGCAATGAGAATCTTATTATTATTACATTGTCTTCAAAATATAAAATTATTCTAAATTTATAAAAATGAGAAACTTTAAATGGAATCGTTTTTGAAAATATTAATGTTAAAAAACCCCTATGATTTGAATTTAAATGTTTTCCCTTTCATGTTTATACAAATTATGAAGTGTTATAAGCTATTAATAATTCTTTTCAATGATGGTATCGAAGACTATATCATTATTTAATTAGAAAATATTTTTTAAAGGATATATTGATCCATCATTGTTTATTAAGTGAGTTATAAATGATATATTAATAATATGGATTTACATTGGTGATGTAATATTTGTTTAGACAAATTATTTACTGTGTAATGAATTTTCTAAACTATGAAAAAGTGAATTTTATATTAACTTACTATGAGAATTAAAACCATTCCATGGTTTTAAATTATTCCACGAATGGAATAAATTTTCATAAATCAAGATAAATACTATAACAAATTTGTTAAATATAACGACCCCAACACCAGAATCCTTGGTCTGGTGTCTTAATTTATTACATTGAAAAAGATTAATAGGATCAAATCTTTAAGGATTGATCATTTTAGCAGTTTTTTTAGAACCAAAACAATTTAGGTATCCTATTCAACATTGGGAATATAAAATACAATATAATACATTACAAGATTAAATGAACCACATCCCTGAAATATCATTAGAAGTATTCTTCATCACATCCTGTGGAAAAGGAAAAAAATCAAGGGGATATAAAATGATGAATAAGGGTTATATACTGTGGAAGTTATAATGAATCAATAAATAATAATCAATATGGAATGGTAAATAACTGAACTGATATGACATTCCATTAATAACATGGATATCATATATAGATAAATGAAAATCAACATGCACTGATAAATAAATTAACACACTATACATTTAAATAATTGAACACATGAATAGATAAGTCATGATCAATATGGTAAGAAAAATAATAGAACACACGTGACATATAAATTACATTTTGATTGTGAAATGCATCCAAATATAATATACTTGTTAAAATATAATGGATAATATATATAAATTAATTATCTATGAATTAAATACACAATTATTAGTCATTTTCATTACTAGAATCATTTTACCTCAATCATAAATACCCATCATGTGATGGATTAATATTATAAGTAGAAGCATGTTTAATTTATTCAACTGATTTTCTTCACGATACATGTTGATGCTACAAGAGGCTATCCATAACAAATCCCCACACATAACAATATTTCTAAAGCATTTTTCATATATCAAATATTTTATTTGATAAATTAATCAGTATACCTCATCACCAAATATCTATATCGAGTTAAAGATATGGATTTATCAATATTTCCCTATTTGATTATACAAGTATCAATGTAAATAAAGTATTTAAAATGGTATATATTTTAGGAAATAACTATATAAATTATACAATAATATGTATTTTAAAAATAAATTTATTATTCATTGAAAAAATAGAACATGAAATTAATTATTTCATGAAAAATGTTAAGAATCACACATGAAAGTGAGATTGTACACTATCTTTTACCTCCTTTTAATTTTCATCTTAAATCCCCATTGATGGAATAATTCCAATTGAAACATAAAATAATATGAATTATTATGGAATCCTAATATTACATTTTAAATTAGAATTATAAATTCCATTTAAAAGTAATTCTGTCCATAACATTACAATATGCCACATTGAATGGAAATTAAGTTGAAATCCCTTGCATCACGAAACCTTTTGGTGGATCATATTTTACCCTCTTGTATTGTGGTTAAAAATAATTTATTAACCAATAAATGAATTATATAATTATTTATAATATCTTATATGTTTTTTATAACATCTTACCACTCATTCATTAATAATCATTCATAATATTGACTGACATCAGGGATAATTAAATAGTTTTATCATTCGTAATTTGTCCTAAAAGTTCTAGTTGTTGTGAGTATTATACATTTTCATCATCTCTACAATAATAATCATGAAATAATTAAAATATTTATTCATCATTTATACTTTTAAGACCAATCAAGAAATATGGAATTGGGAAATTAAGTGTGTTGGGATCATGGAGACATTAGGTCATACCTATGCATGATAACATTTCCATTTTTCAAAGATCATTATGGAAATGAGTTAAGTAGTATTTTACCAATCCAAAATGATCATAATATCATATAATTAATTTAAATATACATATACATATCATTAATTTGGTTTGTTAATGAATATAGAGTCACATCACATAATAATGGCGGTATTCTCCACGTACAAGTACGATGTTATCATCTTTCAGTGAGTTAAAAGATCAAAAAATGATATATTATATTTTAAAATTAATTAATATGTATTTAATATCATAATTAATTAATTTATACCATGTAATGTCTTTGAATGTATCCTTGTAACATTATTTTTAACGGATTAGGGAAAGACGAATCCGATCACTTTGTGAGACAATAGTCTACCGTACACACGAGTGACTTTATCATGTACCCTATCGAATGGAAAATATAAAGAAATGTATTATATAATTAACAATGATGCATAATTATGTTATAAATATCATATATATATATATATACTTTATTTCCATTATTTTACTCAATATTGATAGGTGGTAATGGAAAAAACAAATTACATCAGTTCCTGAGGTGGTTGTTCACTGTACACATGAATAATGATTTAGTAACCCATTTTATGGATATGGGAATGGTTTTAAGTTAGGAATTTAACATAAAAATTACTAATTATATATAATATACTATGTTTATTATATCATCATGGATTAATTAAAATTTAAGTATGTGGAGGAAGAACTAATATTAAAAGTCTCATGAAAGAATTCTACATTATCTTCGAGTCACCTTCTTAGGTTTTCACCCAAGCCATCGTAGGATAGTTTTTTTTCCAAAATATAAGGATTATTGAATAAGGTGTGTAATTTCAAAAGATTTTTATGTATTTATTTTCTAAAACCAGATTATTTCATGGTGTTAATATAGGAAGAGAGTGTGGACTTTTATTGGTGAGGAGGGTGGCACACATGTAACTATTTATATGAAAAATGGTGCAACCATATTTTTCACATCTAAAAAGGGTCCCAAATGGATCCTAATTGAGAAATATAAATTAAAAGGTAATCATATGTCCATCCAATATATTTTATATAAGTTATTAAATCATTTTTCCCAATGCCTCTTTAGTTCAACCCCCTAGTAATTCCATTTCTACATTAATCGTAGTGAATAATTTCATATTTTCCATCTTGATTTTTATAAAAATTTAAGTTGTAATTATTAGATAAACTTAATTATAAATATTTAAAATATGGAATAAATTTTTCTAAATTCCATTCACTTATGTGGGAATTTTTAATTTTAAATTAATCTCACAAACATTATGAGAAAAGGGGTTTCCAAATAGAAAATGATCAAATTCTTATAATGTTTTTATACAAAAACTCTATATTATATTGATTAATATAGAATAAAGTGGATTAATTGATTTATAATTAAACTAATTTATTTAAAAACAAATTAAAAATATAATTTAACATTACAAATAATTTTAATGAAATGAAGGTTTTCAATTAAAATTATGCATTTAAACTAATCATTTTAAAATAAAGAATATAAGAAAAATCATAACAATTATTCCATTGATAAAGATGATATTCTTATTGAAACATTTTACGTAAGTTTGTTAAAAAAATATATGTGCTACAAATAATTTTAAATTATGTGTTTGAATCCTAAATAAACAATCTTTTAGAGAAAAATACATCTTTTTCATAATAAATATTCATTTTATTTTAAATGATTTTATTTTTATTTATAATAATTATATGACCATAAATTTTATAATTAAGATAGTTCTATGAATATCTTAAACATGTTAATATATGTTATAATATCTATATTTATAAATATTTTAATAGAGTATTGTGTTTTGTTTATACATAGTGTTTCATGGATCTTATGCTATCGAAGAAATAAAATTTTTTCTAAACAAATTATAATATAAATCATTGTGGTTTTATATTATTCCATCCTAAAGAAATTTTATCCTCATGATTTAAAGGATATTACCTTATAAATAGATGATGGATTTTCTTCTTCATAACATCCTCTGTTTCCCACATTTATTCCCCTATTTTGTTATTTATTAAATTTACCTTCACCAGATGAGTCATCAAATTCCTCAATACATGTTCAGTAGTATCAATAATCTGGAGGGTTTCTTCATTGTAATATCTATTAGGATACAATTATATTTTATAATAGGTGAACAAATGTGTTGGTTCTAGAATTTACTTTTTCAATTATGATATATTCAACACACAAGATACTTTTGTGAGATTTGGTGTCGTATTGAAATGATATGAAACTAAATTAATTATTTCTAGGATTTCAAAGGGTCATATGTACATGGGGATCATTTTACCTTTCTCACCAAAACATATCACACCCTTCTATGGAGATAATTTCATGTAAACATGATCTCCCACTACAAATTCCAAAATTTTCCTATGATTATCTGCATAACTATGTTATCTACTTTGACAATCTTTAATTTGAGCCTAAATATCCTTTATCATTGATGTTTCCCCATAAAAAATTTATAGTGATAGAATTTTAGTTTGAATAACATCAACCATATATTTTTGAGTATGAAAAAACTTTCAATATATTATTTCTAGGTCTCCATTTAAATACTTTAATGGAAACTATTTTTATATGTAAACTCTACTAATGGTAAATAATGATCCAAGAAACCTTGAAAGTCAATAGATCATGTCCTCGACCAGAGTTACATTGATTTTATATTCGTTTCGGACATTCCAAAAGTTATTGGATGGTAGGAAGTGTGCAAGTGAATCTTAGTATCAAGATACTTTTTAATACATTTCTAGAAATATTATGAATAATAGGGATCTCGATCAGACACGGTTGAAAGTGTTTTAAAATTATGTATTAAAATTGAATTTATATAGGATCTTCATGGTTCTCAACAGGTATATCTTTTCTTATATAAAATAAATTTAATGATTTTTTTTGTGAACATCAATAACTCATATTTCATCATTATTTAGAGAAGACATTATTAATCATATAACATTTTCTATAGAAATTTCTTCCCATTGGTATATTGGAATAGGAAGAAGGTTATAGGAATCATCCAGGATAATACCTCACATCATTATCTTATTGGAGGACCATTTATGAGGACACATAATCTGTAATTTCCCAAATAATATAATCCTTGTAAAAGTGCTCCCTAAAATCCCGATAGAATGTCAAGCTACCAGAATATGTATAGAAATTTGATCAATGAGTGTTATCCAAAAATTCAATTTTTATATCATGTATATATTGAACACATAATCTCTTTCCAAATTTCAAAGCACCATTTTCCCAAATGAAGTATACAAAATTCCCATTTCTTACATTTATAATTTTCATCAAAGAGTTCACATCCTCATATTGAGAACATTATATCTTATATAATAAATATGGTCTCTAAAACATTTGAAAAATGACTAATCTCTCCCTATCCTTAAAAAATTTCATTACATCTTTATTGGATCCATGATTAAAGGCCCCCCCACCTAAATCCTCTTTGGGACATAATTTAATTATCATTCCCACTCAATATATCTTTTTCATTATTTTATTTCATTAAGTGGTACTGTATTGAGAAATAATAATCCTTTAGTAGCTCAAGTAAAATACATTGGCTCATATTGATCTCTATTTCTAAAAATATTTTTTTTATTTAATTATCAATGTATATCTCACATCATTAACTATTGTGAAAATATCTCTATACTATCAATGAAAAGATTTCAACTTCCAACTAAAGATCTTGGGATGAATAGTCCTACTACTTTGTCGTTAATTTATGTGATTCATATGAAATAAATTTATCAATTTTTATTAAAAAAATATCATGTATGTTCTTTGATAAACCACAATATATCAATAACCTAGAAATTATTGATTATAGAATAAAAAATTAATAAATTACCAATATCCTCTTTATTTTATCAAACAAAATCACATTCATTTGTACAAAAAAAATTATTCCCCTTTTTCTATATGCTGGGATAAGGGGTTTTCCAATTTAGAATAATAACTAATATAAATCTAAAAAACAAATGAAATTTTTCTCCTCAGTTTTTTTGTTCGGGAAATTGTATAATAACCATTGACATTATAAGATCAACTAAGATTCTATCCATGGAAAAAAAATTTCCAGGAAAAGAAAAATCATCAAATGAAAAATCACACATACTACATTTCCCATATATCTCTTCCCTTATAAGAGTCTCAGGAATAATCCCCAAGTTATTATCATTGTAATTATAGCTTTTATAATATAAAAAAATATGATAAATGAACACCACAATAAAATAATCAATATATTCTATGAATACATTGTTCAATATATCTATAAAAAAATATTCTATACTAGTCATCCCAAAGAGAATTATTTTAAAATCATAATGTCCAAACCTTTTTTAAAATATATATCTTTAGAATATCATCGTTATTTACACATTTTCGGTCCAAAATGTGCCTAGTTACCCTTAGAGGAGATTAATCAGGGTATGAATATTCTTTGGAAAGTAATTTATTCCCCACTTAATCTTGACCTCCATATTACAATGGTCACTTATTATGATCATTAATTTTAGTGTTGATTGAACCCTTTCCAATTTTATTTTATGATAATTCACTAAAAGAAAATAAATAAACCATGAAAAATAAAGTGGTGATTTTTACATGGCTCATCCTCACTAGGTGTAATGTCCCGGTTCCGAGTGCCGCCCAAAAGTGCCCCATACCTGGTTGGTTAGTTGGACTCAAGTGCATTTCCCTGAATTCCAGAGTCTTCCTACTATTAGTGAGTGACTTGGGTGTGATAGTGGTGAAATTATTCCCTATAGGAAGAGCATGTATAGTAGAATAACAATTAATAAATAGTAAATGGTAGCTGAAGTAGTAATACCATAACAACATAAGTAATTATCGGAAGACATATAGTATATACTACTACAACATATATATATAAATAATGATGCATCTCACAATTATCTAAGAAAGTAGCCAAATAAGTCACGATACCTAAAATAAAATACAATAACCAATGTAATTAAAATATTAAATTACTTTAATAGCATCTCAATCCTCATCTAGGTCCCATGCTATCAAGATCCAGTAGCAATCAAGTACCTAATGACGAAGGGAGATTGACCTTATCTATACCTGCAACCATATAATCAATTTAGGTCCAAAACAAAGACCCAAATAGGGTGTGATATGAATCCTAGTAGGTAACCAATACATGATATGTGCCTAACTATCCATGAGTATATATAGTAAGTAATAATGGAAATGAAATAAATAAACCAGGACTACAAAAAAGTAACAAAATAATATAGTTTCCATTTAAATTCTTTAGCATTTTATTTGTCCCATTTAATCACGTAAGTATCACAAAATGGAATCTCATAATACTATATAATATGTCCAAATCCAAGATTGTTATTTGGCTTGGTAGATGCGTCACTACCATTTAATATTTACATTAACCCACTGGTATGCTCACACAGTCTAACACCTATGGCCACGTGATGTAATAAAGGAAATGAAGATCTAAGTAAGAACTCACCCTCAATTACCCCAATGGTCCTTCCACAATAACTATATACTCTCTTGTGAAGGAATCAAATGTCAATTCCCCCTATGGTCTCATAACGTAAACTATAGACACCCTGAGGTAGCACACAACATCAATCCCCCATGTGGTCTCGTAGCATGAAATATAATAGACACTATGAGGAAGCAATCACCATCATTCCCCCAGTGTGGTATAACTACATCGGGTTATCATAAACTTATTAAATTCTGTCATGCATAAACTATATCAAGAATCAACATTAATATGAACAACTACATTGATAGACAATTCCAATACATATCACAAGCACTTAACAAGAATCAAAATTTAAACTGTTTTATCCTATCAAGAAAGTCAATGAAGCAAGGTATACCTCATAAGAAACATGCTCCCAAAGGAACTAACATTAAAATAATGAAACACACCCTTGAGGTGGTCCTTAAATATAAATTTTCACATAATATCACATCAAAAAACTCTTAATCTCACAATCTATCTAAGGTAGATAATGATTGGGTTCAATTTTCTTAAACTGAGATACCTAAATCATGGGTAATCAAAAAATTGGCATATAAAACTCAAAGATATAAAATGTTAGGTAACAAACCACCTACCTTGACATTTAAAAATGTGAAATCCTGAATTTCGGAACATGAATTGACCAAGAATTTCATACATCTATGAAAAGGTATAAAAAGTTCAACCTTGAAAAACTTGAGAAACAAGAGAAATAAAGAAGAGAGGTTCAAGATAAAGGAATAATTCAATGAGGTGATTCCAATG
Source organism: Viscum album (assembly GCA_963277665.1). Lineage (NCBI taxonomy): Eukaryota > Viridiplantae > Streptophyta > Magnoliopsida > Santalales > Viscaceae > Viscum > Viscum album. The sequence goes on along the minus strand of OY728137.1, from coordinate 26,935,174 downwards.
CACATGATGGAGTTTGGATCAAACATCAATTGGAGAAAAGGTGGCTTGGATAATATTCATCTCTCTCGACTTCTCAAATATTCCCTAAAAACACCCAAAATAAGGCCCATACCTAAAATGAAGATATGAGTTCTTAAAAAAAGCCCCTGCTTAAAGATATTCATCACTAAATTCTAATAACAAGGTGGCGATGACGAATCCTTGAACAATTTTGGCCACAACGATCGAAAATCAGTCTCCATCTCCCACGTCTCATCCTACACACAGTCATTCTGCCACAACAACCATACCATATAAACAGACCATCCATAGAGAACCATCACATTGCGATAAACTATCTGGATAGTATGCTCCTCGAATGATGCATCCATGTCCAACTCAACCTCTTTGGGTGAAAAAATTGAATCGAGTCTGAGAAGTAACATCATAACTAAGAAACATGGAAGACATCATGCATAGCTTGGTACCTCTAAGGTAACTAAAACTTATATAAAACTGGATCGACTCTCTCTAATACCTCAACTGACCTAACTATCATGGAATATTCTCCACCTATCTCTTAATCCTACGGTGTCCCAATCTTGGTGTCATATGTTAGAAAACCGGATCTTCGACCTTGAACTCCAAAGGCCGCCTCAATAAATCAGCATAAGTCTTCTTCCATGAATGTATACTATCAATTCTCTTTCAAATCAAATCCACCAACTATGTGGTCCCTTGGTCAAGACAAGGTCCCAACACAACTGCCTCTCATACCTCTAGCCAACATAGGGTGATCAGAATGTCCTACCGTCGGAATCCTTAAAAGTCTCCATCTAAATTGTTTCATAAAAACTATTATTGTAGAAAAACTCCACCATAGGTATTTGATTCTCCCAAAAACCACTAAAATCAAATACACATGCTCGAATCATGTACTCCAGCACCAAAATCATGGGCTCTTACTATCCATCTGTCTGGGGGTGGTAAGTTGTACTCAAAAGTACATATGTACCCAAAGCCCTTTGTAGTCCCTACTAGAAAAAAGAAGTAAAATGGTCATATATATCTAAAATGATAGAGCATGGAAACCCATACAAACATAAAATCTCTCAGATGTACAACCTTTTCAATGCATCAACACTGAAGGTCTCCCTGATCGGTAAAAGGTGTTAAAAATTTGTTAGTCTGTCAATGACAACCCAAACTGCAACATTCCCTCAAGGAGACCTTGTAAAACATATCATGAAATCCATCGCTACATCATTCCACTATCACTAAAGAATTGGTAACTAACACAAAAGCCCTGTTGATCAGTGTTTCTTTGCCTTCACCAACTGGCAGGTCGAACACATCATCACCAAACCATCAACATCTCTCTTCATACCTATAAACCTATACTGATGGTGTAGATCTCGATACATCTTGGTGACACCAGGATGAACTTCCCATGATGAAGTATGAATGTCTTGTACCAACTCATGTTGTATGTCTTCTGACACTCATACGCTTACATGAAAGTGCAATATCTCCTCCTTGACTAAAGTCCACCCTGAAGGTAATGTCTCCAAAATTGCAAGGCATGAACAACTAAAACCAAATTGATATCTTATGTCGGGTAATTATTCTCGTGTGGCCTCAACTACCGAGACCTGTATGCAATGACTCGTCCCCCCGCATAAGTACTTCTCCCATCCCTATTCTTGATGAAACAGAGTAAAATGTATAACTTTTTCTCATCTCTGGATAAAGTAGTATTGCTGCTGAAGTAAACCTTCCTGTCATCTCTAAAAAGGATAACTCATAAGAATCTGACCATGAGTACATCACACCCTTCTTAGATAGGTTTTTCGTTGGTGCTGCTAAGCATGAAATTTCAGGAATAAAACATCTATAGTAACCATAATTCCCCTAACAACTCCATACATTAAAGAGGTTCTTCAGTTTATCTTAGAAAATTATTACTCTCATTTTCTATGGGTCTGCTGATAATCATGTTTCTGAGATAACATGACCCAAAAAAGTGAATATGGTCCATCCAAAAGTGGAATTTTGAGATATTAGAATATTACTGGTCCTCTCTTAGTGTACAAAAATGAATTCTAAGATGGGTAGAATATTCCTGTCGAGTGTGAGAGTACACTAAGATATTTTCCACAAAAACTACCAAAAAGGAAACCATGTATGGTTGGAACACTTAGTTCATCAGTGCCATAAAAACAGATTGCGCATTTTTGAGACTGAATGGAATAACCACATACTCATATAAACTATAACTACTCTAAAAATATGTATGATGTATATGTGATAGTCTAACACACAACTGATGACTACTGGATCTGAAGTCATTTTTCGAGAACACCCAGGCTCCTCAAAACTGATCAAATATATCATCAATCCTTGGAAAGGGATATCAGTTCTTGAACCTCAACTGGTACATCATTTGATAATCCAAGAAAACATTAAGGGTACCGTCCAAATTCTTTTCAAACAAAACATGTGAACTGCAAGAAGACGAACTGGGTTGGATGAAACCATTTTCCTATAACTCCTCTAACTACTTCTTGAGCTCCTCCAACTTGGGTGTATCCAAATTATAAGGAAGAATATTCACTGGTGAAGCCCTAGAACAAGATCTATAGAAAATTCATCCTCTCTCTCCATAGTCATACCTAAAAATTCATATGAAAATACATCCCTGAAATGATCGACCACTGGAGGAAATTCCATCAATGAAGTCCACTGGTCATCTAGATACAGACTAGCAATATGGACTGTAACACCCCTAAACCCATGATACTCAGGGACCAGCTCTGCTTTCCTGGACATCCCATTTTCCCTTATGTAGAAACAATCATTCCTATAGTGATGTGAAACACACCCAACAACAATAGAATTCGGCAATAGCCTGGAAGGGAATGACCCGGTCCATTCTGAAAATAAAATAATATCCAGTCATCTCTAAGACGTAAAGGTCCCATAATATGTGACACCCACAAGCCTCATGAGGGCACAACTTGAACTGACGTACACTTGTCATTATAGTCTCCAACGGAGTTTCCAACATCATGATATGAGCAGAAGTAAGAATACAGAGCCCAAGGCTCTTCAAAACAGACACATATATTAAGATATGGGAAGCACCTATATCGAAACCTGGATAAGATAAAATTGAGGCATCCAAAATCATACATCTAATCTTATAGGGTTTGGGATCCTGATATTTCTGGATCATCTCGAGTGAAAAATCATATCCTATGTTGTGGCCCTATGAAGCTGTCTGGGATCCTTGAGCTGATCCACCCTGTAGCTATCAAACACCATATGTCTGACCTCTACATCTTTGATCACCACCTCAGCCTAAATAGCCTAAATAACAGCATCCCCCAGTTTGATGTGGGACTAGTGGTCCAGTTCTGGTACGAAGAGTCAAAAAAGATCCTACCTCACTAGCTCGTGGAAGGAGGGAATTATAGAAACAATGAAGATATCTGATTTTTCCGCAATATCTTCACTCAAATGGATCCCTCATTAACTATGGTTACATATATCTTCCCTTCCTTCACCATTATCACACCACCAGGATACCTGATAAAAAATCCCTCCTACGTTGATCTCCATGGATAGACTCCCTACGGTGCTACCTACTATCAGTTAGAAGGGTACAGACTCTAGATGATGAACCTCCCCAGACCACAGCTCCAGAATACCTTAGGTTTCACTCATTGATCAGTGCTTGGATGACTGTAGAATATATGGAATTCAACCTGAATATGTTCACCTATGATCAGATGTCATGTCTATGACCATCCTCAATCTTCATAGCAAGAAATAACTCATCACCCCCAGAATGGGTGTGAAGCACTGTAGCTCTGTGATGGGAGCAGAATACTTGATGAATTAGAGTGTACCCTTCTCCAAACTCATGAACTCTCTGGCTCGGTTAGGTCTCAAGAAATCTAGGTAGAAGTAGTCAAAGAAGGTATTCTATAACTCATCTCAATCCATAACTCAATGGTGTCCCACCTGGGATATCACATCCCACCATCTCATTGAGGAATCTCAAAGAAAGAAGGTTGTGAGCCCCACCCTCCTCTCTGGAGGCATCTCGAGATGCTCAACGATAGACAGTGTGGCTTTCAACCATGACTTTGTAGCCCGAGGCCCTCCATCCCCTACAAAAGTGGGAGGATGCTGCTACTAAAAAAGTCACATCAACTCTTCCATTAATTGAGAAGGATGCAGTTTTACTTGGATGGTCAACACCATCCTCATATAGCTTTCACTGACCCATGTCTCAACACCAGTGTCTGGTATAATAGTCGGTGCCAAGACATGCATGACAGGATGATCTGTTGGTAGTCCTTGATCTACCATTTCATTTGTCTGTTCGTGGCCCTCCATCTAGAATACAACTAAAGGATATCTCGGTGGCATGACTATAAATGGTAATGTGTACACCATTGTTCCAAATTAAGTAGGACTAAAACATAGATGTTAAATAAAATAATGTGATTAGGAAAACATTTATGTTTTTTAAGACATGGATACATGGTATGTACGACCCCTACACGTCATGTCACCTTAAGCTTTTAACATGGCATGTACCTCTGCCCAAACTAGTCATGTAACACCCCTACACATGTTATGTTCTTCCTCAAGACATGACCTATACATCAATTTTATATCCCTATAAAGTACTTCAACAAGGCTAAACCACACATTTCGCTCCTGGGTAACTCTACAAGGTGTGTTTATCCTATACATAGTGTGTACTACTTATGTCCTAATAACCCAGGTCATTAGTCACAGGGTCAATGACACGGTCGACTCTACACAGCATGAAACAATGGGACACGACGTGTACAACCTTTGTTTTTTCCACTCGTGTTGTTAGTCACATGAGCCGATACATGGCCTCTTAGGAACGACATGTACTCCCAGAACATGGCATGTTCTACCAAACATTTCCCAACCACGTGTCTCTACCCATACATTTAGTCACTTGGTTAAAGAACAATGGAATGTACATAAAGTACATGTTGTGTACTTAAGAAAAGATTTTTCATCCTGAACAGAAGGATATGTGGCATGTATTCATCATAAAGAACCATGTATTCTATTATTTTCCACACATTATGCCTCATAAACTACATCAGAACCCCAAAAAATGATGAAACAAGAATTAAGGTTCCACACTCCCATATGTGGGGGTCCATACTCTCTGTGAATAAAATCTTGTCATCATAATCAGGTATTAAACATGGTATAAAAGTGCATTCAATCCCAAGCTCCACCAAATTCTGATCCATGGGGGCCTATAACACCTCAGAGACCAATGTTTGGTGCACATTTAGGTGAAACATTTCATATTACAATACCATATCAAAATAGAATTTATTTTATCAAGGAATCTATCACAACATAATGCATATCTTGTACAACTAATATCAAAACAACATGAATTTAGTAATTCACCTTAATGACATGATAATAATGTAGGACATGTGATTCCAATAATGTTCCAATATGATGCATGATACGTCACACCCTCATCTCATCAGGTTTCAACAGAAATAGAACCTCAATAATATCAATGATAACAACACAAATCATGTGAATCACCCAACAGTGAATCAAATCAACTTTAACAATTTCCAAACCATAAAATTTCAAATAATAAAGGTAAATTAGATTTTCCCTATACACGGGTAAGATACTCTATGGAACATCTTATTACAAACTACACATTCCTTCATATCCATGTTTGTAAGCTCCAAACAGTAAGACAAATAATAAAATAACCTTCTCTAATACCACATTGTAATGATTTGATTCTAGTTTCTTCCCAAAAGTGCCTCTTACCTGATTGGTCACATGGCCTTAGGCTCATTTCCCCAAATGCTAGAGGATTTCGACTAGAAAGGAGGGTCATGGCTATGATAGTGAGGAATTCATACCCTCATTGGTAGAGAATGCACAGTGAATTAACAAATAATAAATAGTAAATAGTAGTGGAAGTAGTAATGCCATAACAATCGAAGTAAACAACAGATGACTAATAATATATGAAACTGCAACATACAAATAAAAATAATGATGCATGTCATAAGTATCTAGGAAAGTATCCAATCAAGTAATAATGCTGGAAATAAAATACTAAAACCAATGTTCTAAATACAGTTAATAAATTCAACAACATCACATGCCTCATCTTGGTCCCATTCTCTCCAACTCCTGCAGAAATCAAGTACTTCATGGCAAAAGATGCTTTCCCTTATCTATACATGCAACCATATAATCATTTTGGGTCCCAGCATGACCCATAAAGGGTGTGAGGTGAATCCCAGTAGAAAACCACCAAATGATATGTTCCTAACTATCAGTGATTATATATAGTATGTAATAATGGATATGTAGAAATAAATCTAGGATTACACAATAGTAACAAAATCTTATGGTTTCCATTTACATTCATTATAACTTAATGTTCAAAATTTAATCAAGTAAGTATCAGAAACAGGCATATCAGAAGACAACCTAACAAGAATAAATCCAAGTTTCTGCTTTTTCTTTGGAGAGGTGTCACTACCATTCAATATATACAGTATCCTGTTGGTTAGCTCAAAAATCTGACCCCTCTAGCCAAGTGATGTAATAACAGAAAACACGCTCTGAGGAAGCACTCACAGTCAATTCCATCTATGGTCATTCCACAATAACTACAACCTCTATAGGGAAGAACTCAACGTCAATTCCCCATTTGGTATTCTAAAATAAACCAAAGATACTCTAAGGGATCACTCACCATCAATATCCCATGTGGTCTCATAGCCTGAAATATAATAGACACTCTAAGGAAGCACTCAATGTCAATTCCCCATGTCGTCTAACTACACCAGGTTCGCACAACCCAGTCCATTTTAATCGTCAATAAATAATATGAAGAAGCCAAATTAATCTCAACTACCACATGGATAAAAATTCCAATGCATATCACAATAATTAAATAAGAAGAAAAACTCAAATTGTTCCATCCTATCAAGAAAGGCAAGGAAGCAATGCATTCCTAATAGGAAACCAAGACCAAACGATCTTAAACATTCAAACAAGGAAATTCACACAAAGTCTGTTCCTTAAACATCAATATTCACATAATATCACATCAACAATCCCTTAATTCAATAAAAAAACTAATGCTAAGAAAAATAGTGTTCCTTTTCTATAAACTGAAATACCTGAAACTTGGGTAATATACACTTGGACATATAAAACTCAATGAGAAAAAACATATGTCAAAAAACCATCTACCATGATGTTTCATGATGAACACAATCGAATGTCATCCCTTGATTCAGCCTAGAACATCATAGATCTATAAAAAAGTCAAAAAATTTCATCTATGAGTAACTTGAAAAGGAGAATAAATCAGGAAGAAAAGATCAAGATGAAGGAAGAACATAGTAAGGCGACTCCAACACACCCACCAGAGTTTAGATTGGACCTCGCATGGATAAATAGTGGCTCAGAGAAGATTCACCACCCTCGGCCGCTCCTAGATGAACCAAGTCTAGTAACAAATGAATCTGGAGAATAGATGTAACCCCTGTCTAATTAATCAAATAAAGGAAATAGTACATTGTGTGAATTGTTAATGAACACACCGTGTATTTCCCTCAATGAACCCCCGACATTAGCATTCTGACAAGTCACCCCACATGGCCATGTCTCAGCCATTACACACCCAAGACAAGGGTGTATGCACTAGCATGGTACATGGAAGGTACTCTTAATTACACCATGTGTATTGATTTTTTTTTGAAATTCTCCCCTTTTTCCTAAAAAAACTTGAATCAAGATCCATACCTAAAATTAATCTTCGGGTTCTTACATCAGGCTACAACCAAGGAGCATAAAATAGAAATGTTCTGATTATACCAAATTCACTAAGGCTCACTGCCAATAATTATGGTTCAGGGTAGGTCACAATTACACCCAATCTCACATCCATTACATGGTTTATGTTCATCTCACTAAATTCACTAGGATCACTCTCTATGTCTCTTTCTCTCTCCCACTATCATTGTAAAGAATCATTGTCTACAGTTTCCATTGCTCACATCTCCTGGAAGGGATCTAATCGTAGTTAATAGAACTAGTAACTTCCTTAATTTTCTTGAAATAACACGTATAAACCATTTGTAGATTCTCTTTTAAAGATAATTTTTCTTCCGAAGATAAATTCCACTTTTCATGACTTATAGTTTATATAATTTAGTGTCTGAAATTGTTCCTCTGTGAATATCCTTCAGTCCTAAATGAACTACCATGTGTCCTTCATGAAATGAAATACACCATGTGGCATCGATGATTTACAAACCTCCTCTAGATAATATATTACCTCTACTTATGTAGATTATATCTCCTTTTGTGGACACCTACTTCATCCATAGATAAACCCTTTATCCACAAACCATCCTTGCTTCATTGATGAGTTCTTCTCCCACTAACTTCGACTACTCGACAGACTGTTTGATGTCTTATTTTCCTCACCTTATCTTTGGATTCTTTTTCTTTTTCGGGCCATAGTTCCCCACAAAATCATTTCATGAAAAATTCCCATGAACCTATTCCCATTTTGTAGAATCTACCTTGAGAACCACTTTAAATTTTGAGACTCCCAGCGAACTCTTTCGGACTAAGCCAAATTTATTCATTTAGTGAATATGTTTTCTCATAAAAATGATGTATATAATATTAGGATTAGTAGTCTTTATATAAGAAAATATATCCTAAAAATACACTAATCTTATTTACCCAAAAAAAATTATGTGGTGTAGCCTTCACTATGGGATACTTCTCATACGAACCGTTTTTCCCTCAATGGTCCACGTACCTTCCTCTCTTATGTCGCGATGGACAATCTCTTCCACAAATGAAAACCTTCACATCTCCTCAAATCACAACCATTTTTTCAAAAATAATGATCCATTCACCATAGTCCTTCAATGAAGTAATTTCCACAAGCGAATGGTATACTTTCCAATAAACAACTTTTTCTCTACAGTCTGCATACCGTGATTTTTGGAAGTCTTCTATTTCTAATTCCCCATCTCTATTCAGCATACCTCTTATGTGGTCCAAAAACTATCCTCATATATTCCTGAAAAGTGTACTCATGTGTGGAAAATATTATTATTCTTAACTAAAATCATGATTTTTATGGCCAAAATTTTGGTAAAAACTTGTAAAATTTGTCACCTTGAACACCTTCATCAGAAACCTGAACCAAACTCATCTACAGTCATCACGCTTTTCAACAAACACCATCACACCCAGAAATAATAAGAGGATTACTTGATGGATTTCTTCTAAACAACTCACAATTGATGATAATCGTAGTTAAGGATAATATTTAAAAAAATATTGGGATCCTTGATGTTAATCAAATAATTTATAAATTCATGGTAGATGATACATTTTCTTTAACATATTAGCCTTGATTTCTCTATAATCAATGAAAAGAATTTCAGATCCATTTTTTTCTTAATGAATTGAATAGGGGATCTCTATATTGAATCAAAATGGTGAATATATCCCTTATCACATAAATACAATAGTTGCCTCTTCAAATTTTCTTTATTTAAATGTGTACATTCAATAGTGAGTCATTGACATTAGTCCTTCATCAGGGGGTAAATTATTTGAAAAAGAAAATTCACACTATGGGGGATTTCAAGGTAATTCCTTAGGAATTAAATCACTGTATTCTTGTATAATATTTACATCTTAAATTTAAATATTACCATCTCCATCACTTGATTCATTTTTCTCTTCATCCTCAAGATTCACATTCGAGGGATGAACTGGGTGTGGATCTAGAAAAGCCTAATATTATGAATTCTCTTATCTAATGATAATAACTTATACGTATTCCATACAAATTATAATTTCCTTCTTATTGAAATAAATTTAGGAACCATTTTTTGATAGTTAGTCAATACTGATAATTTTATCGAAGTTTACCATTTGTATGAAAATAATGTTTGAAAATAGGGCATGTTTATTTTTAATAATGGGGAATTTCTAACAAATCATTATTATAGTGAGTCTACCCCTAGGTGTTTTGAAAAAAAACACCCTTTTAAAATTAATAGTGAAATGTATACATTAAATTGAAAACTATGAAGATATTAAATGACTACAAGGAACAAAAATCAAATAAATCCTTATCTAAATTTCAATATAAGATTAATGTACCTTCCAACATATCATCATGCAATTCCTCTTCAGTTGTAGTAATTTCATATGCTTAGATTTCTCCCCATGGCCTATAATTTGGGGGATTCCCTAGATGGTTGGGAAATTGATTTGTGTTGTTCCCCATATCATTACAACTAAGTAACTAGTTAACATTGACTTGTTTCTTCACCCTATTTTCATTATCCTTATAACCCTTATCTCTAATCATATAATAAACTCTAATTTCCTTAAAACATTTCCTAGTGTGATTTGTGGTGTTCTCTTCATATTATTCTTTTATGTATTCCCTTTTTCATGGTGTTTTAATGACCTATTCTTCTCTCAATCTCGCTTGATTTTGTTATATATAGAGAATTCATTCTCTATTTGGATGGCACAGTAAACTATTTCATCATATGATAAAATTGAAGCGAAATTCCCTTCGGAGGCTTTTCTAAATCCCTTCAAATAAATGGTCAACATATTAATTTTTTTTTGTATTTAATATGTATTATAGCTAAATATTTTTATAAAGTTATCTTCATACACTAAAAAACCAATTTTCTCATTTTTATTTAATCTAAATAACTTTATCCAATTTTTTTATTTCTAATCATGAGGGAAATATTTTTCACACAATGTCTCATTAAAATATATTATTTTATTGATTTCTATTTATTCTTCCTTGCTAGTATTCTATATTAAAAACCTCCATTGGTCAGCATCTCCTTTGAGACAATAAATATCTATTCGGTCCTTCCACTTTTCGATAGATCACAAGGCCATAAATATATTCCCTATAGAATTAATACATATATCAGTTTTCATTAGATTGGTAATCCATCAAAATGATAGGGTATTATATTGAATAAAGTTATCCAATATAGGATAATATCGCTATGGAAAATGTTTCTCTTCAGGGAAGGGTTATTTTTTATAACCTAATTAAAATACAATTATATAACACTAATTTTATATATTATTGTTCTAGATGTATCAGCTTAGCCATCAGTGAAAACTCTATATTGGCCACAATTATTGATACCCTTATTCCATTCCAAGAATCATCTCTAAAAAATATAATATACTGGTTTAGATCCTAAATTTATGATTTTTAAATTGCAATGTGTAATTAAAAATATGTCTTAATAATTAAGATATTTTAATATTAATGCATTTTTAATATCAGAATCTTAAACTTGGTGTCTTTGTGGACATATTTATTTTCAAATACACTATAATGGCTTGTAAAAAAATATGACTTATCCTATGCATATCCCCTAGGAGTTTCAAAACATTTTTGAAATAAGGCCTATTTTTATGCACCTTGTGACGATTGAGTCAACACCAATGTGTACTTTCTGAGGTTATTACGCCAAGGTACCTATTTTCCAAAACCACGTCCACTTGTACTATCCACACATGGATATATTTCTAGGATAAACCATACAATCTCTTACTTACCAAAATTTAGGATATACATAACCTAAAATTCTATCATAGGGTTATGTTCTCTAGTTTATGATTTCCATAATGTACTTCCAAAGGTTTATGCCAAAAATTATCTTATAACAACCATAATGACCTTGAAACCAGTATCCTAGAGCCAGTTTCTTTCTTTATTTCCTTACCATAGATAAAAAGAGTGAAAGATTGATGAAATAATCATTTTAACTATTTTGGAGAACCAGATAAATAATTGATACCGATTTTAAATTGGTAATGTAAAATAAAATTTAATACATAAAAAACGTAATTGAACTGAATGCTTTAAAAATTATTACAATAATTCATCTTCATATCATGTATAAAAGAAAAGTATTAGGGAGATCTCAAATGATTAGTGAGGGTTATGTGTAGCGGAAGATATCATGAATCAATAAATATTAATAAGTATAACATGGTATAAAACTGTAAACACATTCCATTTAATCAAAAACTTTGATATCATAAATAGATAGTGAATAGTCACTACATAAAGGTAAATAAAATAACCAAAAATCCATTTAAATACTTGAAAGTATGAATTCAATGAAATAATCGATATGATATGTTAAATAACTATACATGAATTCTGTTTAAAAATAATCTAACAATGAAATGCATAAAGATATAATATCGTAGATAAATATAATTTATTATAATAAAAACTAAATTAACAATGCATTATATTTTTAATTATTGGACATCATGAACTTAGGAATCGTGATACCTCAATCATTAAGACCATTCAGAAGAAGAATTAAAACTACCAGTAAAAAAATTATAATTTTTAAAATTATATGACTTATGAGAAATATTGATGCATTGAGGGTTTTCTATAACTGGTCCCCACCCATATCTGCTTTTCCAAAACATTTCTCATGTATAAAATAATTTATTTAATAATGACACAATATGTCTCAACACGAAATATCTATATTGAGTAATGGATTTAGATTTAAAAATGTTTCCCAAGATAATTAAATAACACTCAACGTAAAAACTATATGTAAAAATGTTTACTGATTTATGAAATAATAATATCCCTAATAAAATAAGATTTATATTTATGATAAATTCAATATCCAATGAAAAATGACCACAACACATGATTGGTGCATGAGAAAGTTAACTGTCACAAGAGAATGTGATATTGCACAACAACTTTTCCCAAATAGTTATTTTCAAGTCAAGTCCATTTAAATGAAATAATACAATGGGAAATTTAGATACAATGAATTATAATATTTCATTTCAAACAGGTAGCCTATGGATTACATAAAATAAATTAGCTTTCTGAAAATAAAATATTCCTTATCGAAAGGAAATTGAGTTAAAATCATGTACCTCATGCTTACTATTAGTAGAACACCATTTAAGCTAATATATTGTGGTTTGAAACTAGTTATTACCTTTATAATGAATCGTGTTAGTATTTATAATATCTTTTATGATCATTCTATAAAATCTTATCAGTCATTCATTAATAATAATTCATTATTTTAATTGTTTTAGGTGTAAATTTCCTTATTTTCTCATTCGATATTTCTCATTGAGGATATAATTATTGGGCATAATATATTGTTTTGTCATAAAATTACTTATAATTAATACATAATTATAATATTTATACATAAATTATAACTTTATTTTTAATCAGGAAAGGCATTGTTGATTAATGAAGTATGTAATGATCATTGAGACAGTTGGCCATACATACACAAGATTCATGTTTCCATTTATTCAGAATCATTGTCTAAAGGAGGTTCGTAATGTTTTGAAATTCAATAATAATAATAATAATAAAACTTTATTTCATTAAATATACATATACATATCACCCATGTAGAGTGGTGATGAAAAATGAGTCACATCACTTATACAACATATAAACGTTATATTTGTCCTTATCATCTTCCATGTAAATCTGTAGTGTAATATGAATCATGTTGTTTCATGAAGCGGTAGTCCGCCGCACACACAAGAGATATTATCGTATCTGCTATGGAATGGATATTAATAAATGGTATATTTTATATAATGATTGAAATGGTATAATTATTATATAAATGTATTATGCATATATATAATATATAAACATCATCATAAAAAATGATGATATGTGTAATAGAAAAATTAATGGCATCAGTTCACATGGTGGTTGTCCTCTACACACACGAATGCTGATTTTATAACACATTTGATAGATGTGGAGACAGTTTAAAATTATGATCAAAATATAAATACATATCACTATATATAAGATACTTATGATATTATATCATTGTGTAATAGTAACAATTAATGGAAATGGAATAATAAATAATATAAATATTCTTATTAAAGAACCTTATATCTTTTTTTGGGTATCCTCCTTAGTTTTACACCAAAAGAATTCCTTTGATGGATTTATGACCAAAATAAGGATTATTTAATGATGTTATGGAGGTTTTTAAATGACTTGGGTTGCGATTGTCTAATCCTAAATGGTTTGGGGGTTTAAATAACAGGGGATACCACAGTGCTTTTATAGGTGAGGTGGGTGGTACACTTGTAATTTTTGAAAAAAATATGACGTATCCATGTTTTCTACATGAAAAAGTGTGGAAATGGAGTATTATAAATAATTATACATTAAATAATTGAAACAAGGAAGTTTATAAGATTTCATAATATGTAGTATGCAAATTGGTCTTTATTTATTTTGGTTTAACCTCGAGTAAAATATTTTTTTACCTTAACTGTGTTAATTTTTTTTTACTATTAGTTATGGAAAAAAATATCTTAAAAATATTAGATAATATAAAATATAGTAATCCAACAGCTGGGTTGATAATGTGGGTTTTCAAAGAGAAAATAATCAAATGTTAACTTTGTTTATATATTAAAATGCAATATGATAATGGTTAAAATGAAATAAATTGTATTAATTGATATATAATTGAAATATTTTTTTTAAACCAATTTATAAAAAAATTTAACTCTACAAATAATATAAATAGAGGGGAAATTTGCTATTAAAATTTAATATCATTCACTATTCACAAAAAAATTAACATTTCAAAAAAATCCTTAGAATATAACCTATGATAACTTTAATATGCTGATTTAAAAAATGATGTTAGTTTTGTAAAATAAACTTTTTAATATTTTTAAATACTATTTTAAAAATATATACCTGAAGTGAAACTCAATCCCCATTTATATAAAAGTAAAATTTTATTAGAAAACCATTATTATTAATTTTAATGATTTTTATTTTATTTATAATTATTATATTACCATGATTAAAATAATTAATCAGTACTATTCCATCCCACTAATTTTAATGGGAAGGTAATAATTCTCATTTTTATAATAATTTTACTTGAGTATCAAGTTTCATTTATACACTATGTCATGAAAATCACAAGCTATCAAAGAAATTAAATTTATTTTTAACGAAATATTCTCATAAAAACGTCATATTTTATAAAAAAATGATTGCCTTCATACTAGTAATACTATGAAAACTCCAAAGAGTACTAATTTTAAATAGTAATAGGATAAACCTTGAGAGATAGTTGATATTAAATTTTATGAAGGCATGATAGGTAGTTTTTTGAATGTCACTACATGTAGACAAGAAATAATGATGTAAGCCGGTTTATATCTTAGATATCTATCCAATCTTAGGGAAATTATTATTAATATTTATAATAGTGTAATTATATATATTATCGGATCATTATGAACTAGTTTATATTATTAAATTTAATTTTTTCGGCTTATTATTCTACTCTGATTTTGAATTTGTTGGTTGTGGTCTTGACCATAAAATCACAACTAGTATGTGTCATTTTGTTAGTAAAATTATAATTTCATGGAGTTTTAGGAAAAAAATATTAGTAGGCCCGTCAAAAAGTTAGGCTATGTATTATTATTTTTAATTATTATTAACAATGTATATTGATTAAATTAACATTATGTGATTTTGATATTAGTTTTTATAAATTTACAATCTGTAGTGATAGTTCAAGTGTAATTTCAATTTCTGAATACCCCCTACAACACTCTAAAACGAATCAAATTGATGTTTGATACAATTTTTTGTGATTATATAAATAATGGTGATAACGACTTATAATTTTTTTCAACATGAAAAAATGGACAACATTTTCTCTATACCATTAGATTAAATCAATTTATAGAAAATTAATTTTAAATTGGGTATGTTTGAAGCTTAACAATTCTATTTATTATAGTTTCTACTTGAATAAAATAACTATTTGATATATTAGCATGGGTAGTATAAATAAATATTATTTTTTGGAAATAAATATTCTCTATTAAATAAATGTAGTTGATACGTTATAAGAGGAAAAAATATTTTTGATTTATTTTTTATTATTTTTTTGATATATTTAAAAAAATAGGATAATAAATTTGAAATTTAGAGTGATTTTTGATATTATAATTTTCAAAACAAGGGAGATTGATAGTGTTTAGAAATTTATGGTAACACCTTAATATTTCTGTTATGATGAATTTTAATTTTCTCCAATTTAATGAAATTAAATCTTCTTGAACATTTCTATATTTCATAATTTTTAATGGGTATATGAGATTTGTTTAAATTATATTAATGAAATATTATTTTTCATTGTCAAATTATTTTATTGTTTTCAACAATACATTACAAATTTTATATTTACAAATTTTTATTGTTTATTTGTTTTAATATTTAATTTTTTCAATGTAGTAGTTTTAGAATAAATATTTTATATATTCATACTTTTACTAGTTTAAAATACATAATTTAATACAATATTTTTTTTTTCATAGATATATATATATAAATAATATTATAAGATATATTTGTATATTTATATTTTTAATAAATTTTATCATCTTCTTCCTTTACAGCTCAAGGCGCACCTGCACTTATTGCAGTACCACCAACACATCGGCTTCGACTACCACAAAATGACACTAGCAACTTCTTATCACAAGAATTATGTACCCATTGGGTTTGACTCTCATTGTAGCTCATCTTTCTAAAACATAGAGGCCTAGATTGACTCTCTCAATTTATGGACATGTCCAAAAAATGTAGTAGTGATACCATCTTATCATGTTTCAACTATCAGCATGCATTACTATCTCAAACAGTGCTCCATTTTCTCATAAATCCTCTCATCCATCCTACTCTATTAAGATTCAAAATGATTGACCATGGTTCCTCATCCATACAAGAGTTCCTCTTCCATCATCATGAACACAAAAAATATTATTCGTGACATTTCCTCAGCGGAAAACCTATTCTCTCTCTCCCCTAGGTACCCACTATGAGAAGTTTTTGTGATGTGGGTTCATTGTATATACTGAATGTGATTAGGCCTTCCAACATAACATTAGACAGTTTAACTATCTACCTTGAGTTTCATTAAACTAACCATGAAGTAGGATTCTACCACCTATGCGAGAAAATTATTTACACGAGTTTTATGAGGTTCCTATGATTGATATTTTAGAACATTCCATGGGATATAATTACTTACAAAAATATTTTTTCACATTAATATATTTTATATACCTTCAAGTAATATTCTATATTAACTGTACGAGATATTTTTATCTTTTTATATACCATCCACATGTATATTTATAATAACCACACATAAAAAAATTTCATGTTTACTTAAACAATCCCACAAACATTTTAATCATGTGAATAGTACACCAACCATGCACGTAGTAAGAATGCCAACCATGAGGATTCTGCCTCACATGGTCATACAACACATAAATTTTTTTAAGAAACATATTTTCCTACGGTAATCATTTTTATTATCATATTTTTTAAAAACATTATGGAAAATTATTTAGGTTGTTTTAAATTTATTATTGATTTGTAAAATAAATAAATGTTTTATCGATTATTTTTACAACTTTTTTAAATAAAATTGTCATAGATATATTTTAATTACTCTAACTTATTCTAAAAAATATATTATAATTTTTTTTAATTAATTTTAACTGAGACAATAATGTGATTTGATATTATTATTGATTATGAAAAATGTATTAACATATAATAATGTATCTCTTTATTTTAAATATTTATAACCATTATTTGGTGATGATTAGATTTTAAAACTCTTGTGATAGGAGACCAAAGGTGGCCTTTTGTTATTTGTTGATTAAAGTGAAATAGGCATACCAAGGAAAGACTACTACATTAAATCTTAATAAATTTCATAAATCCGGTAATAAGAATACTTTTCTTGATACAAGATAAAGTTAATCATATAACACATTTTTTCCTTATTGTGATCATGAAGAGAATTACAATATACGAACCTCTACTTATGAAGTAATAAACACCACAAAACTTTTTCATCATATTCATTTAAACTTTTTACAGGTTTATTTTTTTATATTTTTCATTGTGTATTCTTCTTATTTATTTATCTATAACATGGTCATGTTTTGATAATGATTTACCCATAAAATTAATGATTTTATATAGATTATTCTTCAATAAAAATGAATGTTATGTTTTAGGACCACCGAAAAAAATTCATTTTATAAACTATGTTATGTAAAAAATTAATGAATGGGTTGGACCACTGGGTTTTTATATAAGGTGAGCCTATAACAACTTATCACACATAAAAAAGTGAATTTCTTATTAGGTACAAATCTTTTCGAGATGTGAAAAAGGTTGATGAGTGGAAATTGATCTTGGTGACCTAAACCACTATAAAATCAATATGTACTTTTCTTTTATTCCCACCACCCTAAATTAGATAAAAATAATCTCACTAAAGATTCTATAAAAAATAAAACATTGATTGATTTGTTCCCTAAAAATTTTAAATAACTATTCATCGCCAATATTTTCATTATTTACATATAATATGATCCACCAGTTATTTTATGGTGTGGGGTTGGATGAATAAATCAATACATAAATTGTGCAAAGGATTGTTGACAAAATATAACATATATAATTTTGAGACATAATAATAGTAAAATTGAAATTATTTCACCACACTTTTATTTAGAATTATGGTGCTCGCTAATGTTTTTCATTCTAGTATACAAAGATAATAAGGAAATATGTTGATGAAGAAGAGTTTTTTTTACTTTTTTTAATCATGGAAACACTTTTATGTGTGAAAACCTTATTATTACATTAACCACTTACAAATTTTAGTGATTTTCATTATCCATTATGTTAGATTGAAAATTGATATGTATGTGCATTTTATTATCATGTTAAATAGATTATTAATTTTGTTATACTATTGCACTAAAAAAATTTATTAATCTAATCTTAAATACAGACTCATTTATGTTACCTATTTTTTTGTAGTGAGATTCTACTTCACTTAAATACAATAATGTGAATAATTAATCTATTTATTCTTGGTGCACTATTAATCCACACTATTCATTTATTTCCTTTTAAATTAAGGGTATGATTTTATGAAAATATAATTGGAATATTTGATCTAGTTAGGGAAACATGTAGAAATCAATTATTATTATTTTTCATCATATTGAACGTATGTTCATATTCTCTTAACATTTTCTTTCACAAACAACCTTTCTATATTCCTTCCATTTTTAATTAAACTTTTCTAAGAAAAAGAAAACATCTCAAATTTAAATGTTAAAAATTTTGTTTATTATGAAATGAGGTTTATGTATGAAATAATGGGAAAACATATATATAAGAGTGGTGTGCATAACATTGGGTCGATCATATAGATACTCTTATAGGTTAAAGACTGGTTTCAATACAATGCCTCATATATTGTAGATCCATGTCACTTTATTGAGGCTTCATATATTTAAAAATTTGATAATTTTTTTTAAAAGGTTCACATAAGATTAATGTAGTGGAATGGAATAGAGTTATATTATTTGATTAAAATTATATTCTAATATTTAAACTAATATATATGTCAATATTTAGTAATGTTAGTCTAAGTCTGTTTGAGGAAAAATTTATGAATTGTAGGGATCCAAAATGTTAGAGAGAATATCATCTTAATGTAATTGCAATGGTATCCTTCAGCCCCCTCCATGTAACCCTAATAGTTTTTTGAAATATTAAATATAATATAACGAATGGTTTTATTACATTAAATAATCTATATCGTTATAGTATGCAAATTATGTCTGTAAGATGAAATAGTAATCCAGCCTAGCATTAGTATTAATGTGACGGCACTCCAACCCCTCTTCAAACTCCTCATCGCCTATTATGAAATATTTTTAATGATAACATCCCTTAATATCCGCAATTCTTGATCATAAGTTTGATTGGGCCTCTTTATCAGTCCATGCTTCCGGTTTAGATGTTGGATTTTTGTTTTCATCATAATGACTATATTTTCATTCTGGTGTTTTGGCAAACATTTTTGTTTTCATTCCTTTGTTATGAATTAGGTCGTGTTAATGCCTCATTTTTATAAAATTGTTGAAATTTATCATGTTATTTAAAAATAATTTTTATATATTTCTAATTATTTATTTATTTGGAATTAGAGGAGGATGATCTTAAGAAAATCAAGGCTTAAAATTTCAAATACAATTGTAAAAAAATTATATTTCGTTGTCAAATATTTTTTTTAAATATCCTATTTAGTTTCATTATTTTATATTATAATTATCTTTATATAGGAATTTTTTTCATATGTATATCCAAAGTATAATGTTTAGATAAGTAATTAGTGTCGATCATATCATAGAAATTAAATAATTAGATATATCCTTTTTAAATTTGTCAAAAATATTTAAAATATTAATTGGTTTTTTTATGTAAAAACAAATTACATGAGTATTATGAAGTGACACTTCATGTTGATAGAGGTTACGATTTTTGACTTATATACTAAAACATAATTATCCATTATAATTCAACATCACATAAGGAGAAAAAAAGTAATGATAGTATGGTGATTATTTTCATTATTATTTTTAATTAGGTGTACATGACTTCTAGGTGATCAATAAAAGTAATCCAGTAAAGTGTTATTTTCTTATAATATATTTTTATTCATTTAGATGATGATCCGATATACCAGAAATGAAAAAAATAAATGTTTTATTTTAGTGTTCATAGGCCTAAAAAATTAACCCATGGTTTAAAATTATTTTCAAAGAATACTATTAAAAGGTAAATTATTCCCTAACTGATTTAAAATATTTCATCCTTCTTACAGCACTATATGATTCAATGAATGTTTAATGTTATTTTGATCCACTATTTATGGAAATTAGGTTTCACAAATGTCACAAAAATTTAACGTCAATGAATTTTTTTATTTTTTTTAATTTTACTCAAATTATATTGATTGATAGTGAAGATGAATAATGGAATTTTCACTATTGTGTAATGTGAAGAATATTTTTTGGTTTATATTTTAACCCGGATTTAATATCATGTTGTTTTGATATCATAGAGAAACATTTCATATTATATATACTTGCATTAATTCGGTTTTCCTTCATCAATCCATAAATATAGTCATTCAGTTTATTTATATTTTATTCCTATAAACAGTTAATTTTTATGAAATTTTTGTCTTATGATAATTTAATGTTTGTTGGGAAAGTAGTTATGCCCAGGTCAATTAATGAGAATGTATTCCGTTATACATGCCTTCGTTGAAATTCATTTATCATGTATTGTTTGAATTATGTTACATTCAATATTTTAGTATAAATTTTGTCAGAACCAAATATTTATTAAATTAATCTTTGCAGTTCATTTTACTCATTTTATATATAATGATTATTTAATTAGATATTATAAACATATTAATTAAAAATTTCAATTTAATTCTTATTTCGTGCATGGGCATAGGTTGGTGTACTAGTTAATTACAAATATTATAAACTTAGAAAAAAATAAAAATGTATACATATTGAATATTATTTATATAAACTAAAAAAATATTAAAAATGAATTATATTAATTATTTAAATTTTAAAAAAATTACAAAATGCTTTTAAAAAAATTGATTAGATAAATCTCATACCTATTAAAAATAATAAAACATAATGAATAAAAATCAATAAATATTATTCTTATAAAATTATAAAAAATTAAAAAATTAAAACTCAATAAATAAATATGAAAAAAAATAAAACAAATTATATTTATTAAATCTAAAAAATAAGAAAAAAAATCATATGAGAAAACATATAACATGGAATAATATTTAAGATTATTCAATTGCTGAAATGTATAAAAAAGTGAACTCATAACATTAATTAAATGAATTAGAAACACTTAAAAAAAGAATACAATTTAATAAATAAAAAATATTAATTATACGAATAAAAAATATTAAAATTAGTTATATTAGTTATCTAAATAAAAAAAATATTAAAAAATGAATATATTTTAATTATTTATAATAATCTAAAATATATTAAAATTATTGAAACTGGATTAATAATAATAATAAAATATTAATCATATATGTTGTAAACATATAGAAATTATTAAAACATAGTAAATAAAAATATATTAGTAAATATTAATAAATAAAATTCAAAAAATTGAATGAAAGTTTTAAAAAATGTGAATTCATAACATTAATATTACAAATTACAAAATTATTAAATATGAAAAAAATATTAAATGTTACATTTAAATCTGTATGATTAAAAAAATTCTAACTAAAAATTTTAATTATTTTTATAGAGATATAATTATAAAATCATTAAAATGACATACATAATTATAATAATTGAATTGATATTAATTAAATAAATTGAAAATGTTTTAAAAATATTACGAATAAATGTAAAAATTATTTTATTTTTCTATAAATGTTCTTCAAAATATATATAATAAATTATAAAAATATATAGTTAATAGTTATATTTTTAATATATATATATATATATTTAGTTCCTAATATATAAATATTTTATTATTTGAAATTAATTATATAGATGTTTATATTTTCATTTAATATATATATATATATGAATATTAATTTATATTGTTCCTATATAGTGAATTTTATATATAGACATAATTGGAAATGGATAATTTTGAAAAATATTAATGTTAAATTTAAAATAATTATATTAATTATATCAAAAATATTATGATATTATGATAAATGTATTAATATTTTTTAAAAAAATTACAATACTGAACTGATAATTATAATTAAAAATATTATTGTTTATAATAATGAAATAAATGTTTTACAAAAATATCCTCATTACATATGTATAAATAATAATATTATTTATAATTTTTTTATGATATATATTTATTTATAAAATTATAGAAAAGAACCTATGATTTTTATTAATTATATTAAAATATATTTTAAATTTATTCATAGATTTATAATATTGTTACAAATTATAAATTTATGTGTCATATTGGTAGTATATAAAAAATAAATTTAATTGTTAGAATTTAGAAATTTTAATTATAATTTCAAAATATTATAAATTAATCAAATTCATAAATATTTATACACGAAAAAATGAATTTACATATACATTACTAAATATAGTAAATTTACTAAATTTATAATAAATTTATTTTCGAAATTAAATTTATTGAAATATTTGAAGATTTATTTTTGAAATTAATTATATATATACATATATGTATATATATCTCTGCATAAATATGAATGGCGATCCCAATATAACTTCACAATTTACTTTCTATTATATTATATTCATAAAAATATATACATATAGTTATGTAAATAACATTTAAAAATTTACATATACGTAAAAAATTATTTGACTCTAAAATCAATTTATCAATTCCATTTCAATACTAATAAAATTCTTTTTTATCAATGGTAAAAAGTTTTTGATAATAAATTTACATATATAAATTCTCAACACAATGCTGATAAAATTATCCCATTATGTGTTCTATTTTTTTAAGAACTCGTATCATCTAAAAATATTTAAACATTGATATTGAGCAGTGTTTTGTCCATAATTAGTGGGACCATTATTCAATATAAAACATGGGATTTTTGGACATGTAATGTAACAAATTAGTTCTAGATTATGGTTTCCATTACTTATAGAGAGAGATGGGGTTTGACAGACTGGGGTGTTTGGATGTCTTAATTTTTTGGATTATAATATCCTCTATCTAATACAGTATAACATTTTGAGAGATACCTGTTAACTTTTTCATTTTTACCTCTATATGTTTTATATTTTTATATGGAATTAATTATTTCAAAACAACACTTATTATTGAATATAAAATTTATATCTTATCAATCACGCATAAAAATAATATGAAAATGGTAGGTAATATAATATTTTATGAGATAAATACTTAGTATGACAACATAATTTTAGGAAAATAATACAATCATTCTAATAGACTATTTAGAATTTTTTTTTCTTATTTTTATTGTAAACATCAATCAAAATAAAAATTTAAAATAATTAAATAAATAACATCTTGTATAAATTTTTATTTTGAATGGTTCATTCAATATTTTCCCAATAAAATATTGATATTGTATTTTTAAAAATAAATTATTTAGATCAATTAATGATTTTATTTATATTTAATATTTTCATATTAAATTATTCACTAATGAAGGTTATAAATTTTTACATACATGTTTTTTCTAGAAAACCCACATTTATGTGTCGAATGGGAACAAACATAATAAACACCATCCTTTTAAAAATCACAAAAATTAGCGTCAAAAAAATCAAAAAAAAAGTATACATAACAATAAGTATAAAAATCCACATAAAGACAACAATATTCAATATAATACAAAAAACAAACATATAAATTTATTTCATATTATATTTTAATATTTAGTTATTTTTACCACATTCAAATTTAAAACACTCTTATAACAAGAATAAATTCGAATGAGTGGGTCGAAGAATAAATATGGAGACTTCTAATCAATACATGAAATTTTATTCAATTTAAAAATAATAATATATATCTAAATAATAAAAAATATTTTCTTGATTAATAAAAATTAATGAATATAAAATTTATTTAAATTGAAGATTAAAACTATCTAAGAACACCTCTCATTAGAATGGAGTGAAGTTCATTCTTATAGGTGAAAATTGTATTAAATTTTATTTTCCTTTAATTTATAAAACCATACTATAGATAAAGGACTTATTTGGAGTAGAAATATCATGCCACCATGAACCACCACAATGATGTCCCACTTTTATCACCACTAATTCAAGCCATGATGAGTGTTAATTCCATAAATAAATACCCATACACACAACATAGCCTCAAATTTAGTTAAGGATTAAAACCACTAACTTCCTTGTCTATTTTTTTAATAATGGAACAAGAAAATTTGATATGATCTATAGATTTTTTAACCCTTAGTTCACTCAAAATAATTATCCATCTATAATTTAGTGTTGTGGAATTTCAACTACCAAATCATTCCTTCCTGTCTTGTATTATTGTAATTATGATGTCAACATGAACCCAAATCAATAATCAAATGATAAATCACACATACAAAAACATTCAAATAATTAGAATGAAAAGAGGGAATGCACGATTTAATCCATTCAGACTATTCCAAAACAATTGTTGGAGAACACTCCAAATATTTTGTATTGATGAGAAATGAAATATTTACCATCAGTGTGTCCAATTAATACATCATTAAACATTTCATAAAACAAAATAATTCAACCTCATCTACTTGTAAATCCTAATTTTTTATAGGCTCATTTCTTATCAAACAAGTTACACTGCTATATAAAATATTTGGTCAATGGTCCATTAACATTTTCATTCAATTGAGTCATCCATCAAATAAACTAACCCAACTAATACACATTTCGTGGAACTCAACTACACATAATAAATAATAATTTATCAAAAATCTAATTGTTTTACCCCTATATTGACTATTTTTGGAGTTGTTCTGAAAAGACCAAAGTGAACCACCAATGTATGAACATTTGATGAGAAAACATTTAATGAAATGAAGGGAAACATGATGGTTCCAACAACATCCCAATTAATGATTTATTCACAAAGCTCATTTGAATCATCCAACACCTTGGGAAAACCAAATACTTCATTTTAATTTATTTCAATGTTATTCATCCTTCTCTTGTTCAACTGAGTCTTACTGAGGTGAAGTATTGCATTACATTTACATGAACTCACACCATTGTGAACATGTTTGATGTACTTTAATTCCTTTCTATATTCCATTGATAAAACACCTTTTACCTATCTCATTCTATATTGAATGAAATTTTATATCTATGTGTTTCACTCATTAATGAAATACTAGATTCTTTCCAAACGTGGATAACACTCTAATTGTCATATTATAATATTCCGTCTTTCGATGTTTTTATGAGTTCCTTCAAAAAGTGTATCATCCAGATCAACTCCTTTCCATCATCAATAGATGAAACACAATTTTATTCTATTATAGATAAATTCACCACCAGTAATATACATGATACTTAGTTTATCTTCTTTACAATAAATATATACATAGAAACCATTATACTTTTAAAAGTGTTGAATTCATCAGATAAATATTCATCAAAAAACCATGTAATGTATCATCTTCTATAAAGCACAATTTCATAACTACTAATACTTTAATTTATCAGATGGACCATTTCATAGCTTCATAGTGCTCCTCCCTATGGTAATACATTCTCTGAACATCCACTCCCATTATAAAGAACTTGTCATGCTTCTTACACATCATCAAACCCAAAAATTTAACCATAGCTTAATCTTGTAAAAAAACATTTATCCTCCCAACCTCGTCATATATTAAAAGTCTATGTGCCTTGGATAAGATGAAGTGTCTAGTAAGGGGAGTTTAGATATATTTAAATCTTGTCATTTAAAACAGACCAATGATCTATCAGATGAATTCCTTTTGGGATATGAATAGAATACAAGGTTTATAATCACATATTATCCTCATCACCATGGTTTTATTCACCTGTGAAATTCCTACACACAATGTTTAATTTTCATGCATGATGATATTATTAGAATTTCATTCATCCAAAACTAAACCTGCTATGATGGGGTGGTATGGTGATAGTGTGTGTTGGAACTAATGAGGAAGGACTGAAGAACGTGGAACCAATGACTCAGAACACTTCATGTGTGATTCCTCACAAAATTATTTGAGTGTAGAATCCAATTATTGTTTTAAATTTGGGTTTCATATTGAGGATGAAGATAGAGATCTGGGTCGATTAAAGGGATTTGGATAATAAGAGAATCGTTTTCCTAAATTTGGATTCTCCGAGGGATTTGGTTGTGAAGCGTTTAATATAGAAAAAGTTGATTATATTCATACTAACTATGACTATACATGATTAATCTATTCCTTACTATGGGTATAGCTAACAAAAATGATTCATTTATTCTATATTCTATGGTAAAAATTATCGTGGACTAGTGGTCATAGCCTTATCTACCCCAACCAGGTATGGTTTTTTTATTTAAACATATTAGTTGCAGGGTTTCATTAAGAATATAATTAAATGTTTTTATTTAACCTCATTACTATACATTGGGTATCAAAAGTTGGGAATATGGATTCATTGAGGTCACAAAAACCCTTACTCTCAACCGTTACCATAAGCGATTTAGCACCTCAAAAATCTGTTAATCAAAATCATAGAAACAATCATTTAAATTCTTGAATGATTAATAAAACTAATGTATTAAAAACTTTTTCCATTTATAGACTAATAATGAAGAAGTTATATTTCGAAAAAACTGATAAAACAACCAAACACTTACATGAATGAGTATGAAAAAGAAGAAAAATGTGTGTACCCTCTGTTGAGTGGAAATAGTAATGGAAAATATATTTTTTTATTTGAAAATAGAAATATACATGATGAAGAATAGTTGTAGTTTGATTAAATAAAATTTAATTTAATTGAAATGGTAAAAGGAATTTTCAAAACATGAGTTGGAATGAAAACAATGTAAGAAAAAAGAGAAAAAGATGATAACAGTCCACTGTCTAGAAAATATAAGAGTGCTTTTGCACATCATATAAATAAATATATAAGAACATACATGTCTTCTAACATTATAACATTTTGTAATCTCGATCCAACTTTTTCTCATAATATTTTGTATCTCGAGCCTTTTATGGGCTAAATCTACTGGATTCAAGGACGCGACTTATTTCACAATGTGTAATGGGGACACATGACATGATTCATCTCCAAAAATGAACAGTAACCATGAAGTGGATGAATACTATGTGATTTTTATTATATATTCACATAATTTATTCTTTTTAGGACCTGTAAATTCTTCAAAACTTATTCTCCACAACATCATATATGCAGTGAATTATGTATACACAGGGCGTATGTGATTCATGACTGGTAAAGTTCCCTTCTTTCAAATTCTGATTGTTTTTCCATTGGAGACATAGATACCTTATATCATAAAATATAAAAACATTACTAGTGAATTATCTAATAAAATAGAAATATTCATCAATTAAATGAATCAAAAATTTATATACAACATTAGCTTGTCAAATTATCGAACATTTGAACAATTACTTGTCCATAATCAGAAATCATCTCAATGATGATTTCAAATTAAATAGTTTTTTTAAAACAAGAGACATCAATTACTACCAAGAATATAAATAAGTGTGATAAGAAATAGACTATCCTACAATATCAATCCTTCCGAGAAAATCAAACATTCCTTATATTTATTTTATTAATCTTGATGCTTATTATTTCAATTATAATTTCGAAAATGATTTTAAAATTTTCTACCCATTTTGAAATATACCTCACAATGAATTTTCTCTCATCACTCATGGTAAAATATAACCATATTTATAATCATTCCTTGAATACATCTTTCGGTCCATAGGATTTCATTGGTTCTATCAACTCTACTGTGTAAAGATAAATACAAAATCAGACATGAGGGATTCAACAAAAAGGTTGAAATTACTCCAAAAATAAGGTCTTGTGTATAGTAAGTAAACTAATATCAAAAGTATTGTAAAATCTAAATTATAATGGATGAAATTTATGAGATGTGTAAATAAGTTACTCCTCCAAGTTCAATTGGTGACCACGCTCCAAGAATCTCAAAGTGGATTAATGATTACACCAAGAATATATCAAAAAAGTAACACATTCCTTCCCCTTTTTTAGAAATTCATTTATAGTTATGATATCACGTCCATCCCTTAACCAAAATTGATCTTTAAGGGGATTTATCAGCCTATAAATATTGATTGTAATTAATTCAAATACACAACAAAAGATATTTTTCCTTTTTACCATTGTAAATTTTTCTAATGAACAGAGAAGAAGTAAAATTAAAAAATTAATACATGGATCACATTATATCAGTTTGGTAAAAATTCCATAGTACATATCCCCAATATTAATATCACATTCCTATCATCATTCAAAATTACGCCACATTTATTCAATAGATAAACATGTACAGTTCTTATATAAGGGTAGGAAAGGATAATGATCCTGAAATAGAACCATCCTAAATAGGTTATTCATGGAAAATAAAAGATATAAAAGAAAATATTTTAACATAGTTCTCTAGAATAAAAAGTCTCAAAAAAGAATTACTAAATTAAATTAATATTGTATTTGATTAATCATATAATCAAAAAACCACAATGTAAGTTATGATGGGTTTTCATGACCCATGTTTCTCTCAATAAATATTATTAGAAAATAATATGAAATTGATGGATCTAAATACTCTTTGTAATTGATTATAGAAACCAAAATAAGAAATTAATCATAGTATAAAATCATGTAATACGTCAATAAAGGAAATATAAAAAATTAATCTCAATTAAAATAAAAAACACTATAATCAAGATAAAAATATAACCAATGGTATAACATGGTTTTCAACAATTCCCAACCAAAATTTTTCTTTTATATAAATTGGGGTAATTAGTTTTTACGTCTAAAACATGATTTTAGTGAAACATTACTCCTAGGTTGGTGAAAAAAAAGAAATAATCCAAGTGTGTCAATATTAAATATCAAGAAAGTCTTCCCCACACATAGAATGACGTATTTCATGCACTACCCTGGAATGTATATTGGGAGATTTATCACATATATATAATTGAAAAAATTAACTGGAAATAGGAAACTGAATTTAGGGAATTGAGATCTCTCTATAAGAGTCTGATTCCATTGGGGAGCATTGGGTATGGTTATTTCAAATTTGGACTACCTTCATAATGTAGTATAATGAAAACTATTTTAATAGAAAAAACACTATTATATAGGGTTTAAATTGAATGAATGTACTGATATTGGTAGGAGCACACAATTTTTATCATTGAAAAACCGCACAGATAAATCCATATTTGTGGGTATAGTGTAGTTCAAAGTGACCTATGAACAAAGAAGATATTAATGAAAAAAATAATATAAAATCCTAAGTACAAGACTAAAAAAATGAAATCAAATAAAATAATGTTTTCCTCTAATAAAGAACTAAAAATTACATTCTTAAATAGATGTATAGACAATGTATCTATCAAGTGTCATCCATCGTCTCAAAAGTCCACTTCCTCCTATAGAAGCTAGTTCTTGTTTCATCAGGATCATATTGATACTTGGTGAGATTATACACCTCTGAAGAATACAACTAGCTCGTCCTATCGATTGTATAGATGGAGTATATTGTCAGAGGTTAAATTTTTATAGTGGTTGTCATGGTGCTGGAAACTATCAAAGAGAATGGTGAATGTGAAGTGATAATCTTGACAGTGGTCATGTGTCTGATAGTAAGTTCATTGGAGGGAACCAATGTAGATGGTAAATGTATAGGGACCATAAACAACCAGGCATGATGGATTATAAACACATACTATGATGAAGGATTTATCCCCCCATAGGTTAAGAATGTTGATGTAGCATCTTATGAGGGTATTAAGGAAAATGAAGGTACTACTAATGGTAGGGGTGAGGGAATGCATGGGGTGGTGGTGAGGTTGAGTTAGTAGATAACAGTGTAAAAATGAATGGGATTCCCATGTGGTGTAATTTCTAGGAGAGGTTCACCACATTATACTAGTGGGAGATCCATATATTGGTCGGGATGAGTAGGGAGGATTATTACATGGGTAGCGACCTCCAAATGACCCAATTATGTTCAAATGAGAATCTATAGTGTATGAAAGAGTTATAGAGGCATCAGTAAATCTATAGAAGGATTAAGTGGGAGGTAATGGAGGTGAGACACCACTTCAGTTCTTGTCCAGAGGTGAATCCTCATCCTTGAGTGTGTGATGGGCATAAGATGTTTTTGCAATCTTCATGAATTACATTTCTGGCCTAACAAACAGTGGGAGAAGAAGATTATTTGAGATTATAAGACTATTTATGATGAATTTATAGTATGCAATGATTTTTTGGAGAGGGATAGTGTGTGGACAAATGTAGAGGGTCGGGCTGATTTCTATGGTCAAGAGTGGTGGGAGAGGGGGACGAAAAATGGGGGAGTTCATTTCATCATGAACCCTTGTTTCACAACATTTCTTAGTCATTAATGTTCACATTGTGTAATATTACATGATTTTCAATATATGAAATTGTGATTGTTTTTGTTTTGAACCTTACCCACCATGTATAGACAACATGACATGTAAATTTGGTTTCTTGCACATTTGAAAACCAGAACATAGTACTTTTCCTTTAGTTTTCTATAATATTTTCCTTACTATACACTATGATAATCTATCCTAGGTGAATTATCATGGGTTTCCTCCCAGTCAACACTTAATTTTACGTCATGGTATATTCATTGTCTCACGTAGATTAATCTCAATGAAATTAAAATTCCCACTAGGAATCGTTCTTCATAATTTTTCTATCATCTCCTATTTACCATGAATAATTGTTCTTCTCCTTTATTAATATCAATGGTCCCATAATGGAATTCATGGATGAACATGAAGGGCCATAACCACCATGATTTTATCTTTTTAGGTAATATCATCAATAAATAATTAAATAACAATACATTATTTCCAGGTGTAATGATTCATCATATGATGCCCTGATCGTTCCACTTATTGGTTTTTTGTTTATAAATCAGTTTTTTCTCATAGGAGTCCATTCTAATTCACTTATTACATATATTTTTTATCCTAAAATCCCATGATTATTGATAATCTATATTCTATTTCATAGTTTTTCATAAATGTTCAATGCTCTAGTTTCACTTATTACTAGCATTGATTTCAACTAAGTAATTGGAATTTTGTTGTGTTGATGGGTGTTTTTAATGTTGTCTGGTAAACCCAGAGTGCATGATCTTCTATAAGGCACTATTCATTCCAGATTATGTTCATTGTATTTTTTTTGGATTTGTTTGATTTCCCAATTTTCCAGTTCAACATGCTCATTTTTTTAGCTGGGGGTAATCATTTTATGTATTATACCAAATTTTTTACTTCCCTAGTTATCCTTTTAGAACATTATTGGTAAAATTTGTTCCTTAATCACTATTGGGAAATCATGGAAACTTGAATATTGAAAAAAAATTCATTTATATGTTCAAGACCACCATTTCTGTATCGTGAGTGGTGGCATCAAATTCAACTCAATTCGAGAAATGGTCAATGAATAAAAAGAATATATAACATTCCATGTGAATTTTTTAATGTACCCATAAACTTTATTCCATATATGTCATAGATTTTGACATCTATAATTTTATTTAGGTAATTTCATTTTCCTTCCCATTGGTTCCAGTAAATCAACAACAATCATAGCGTTGGAAAAAGTTATTTGAATCTCGATAGAGTGTGGTCCAAAATAGTTCACATTATTGAATTTTGTATACTATGAATTTAAATCCATGATTTAATCTTGTTGGTGATGTGTTACACATCTATATTACACTTTTTATCACGGCCTGTAGAATGAAATGACATATTAATCTATCAATACAACACTTCAAGGTAGTGGCTCAACCAAAAATTATTGTGAGGATTCGACAAAAAATATACCCAATTACTGGTAAGTGAGGTATCAATAGAGTGATCCGGTGGAAAGATTTGTTTCTGTGTAATAACCCATGGGCATGCCTTTTGGTTTATTCTAAAAAGAGTTTCATTGAGTAATTCTACCTCAATGTCTATATTATCATCATCCACAATTATGGGGTGTGGGAATCCAGATAGATGATTATAAATGATGTTATCAATCCTCTTAGTTTCCTTTATAATGATATAAAACTCATGCATTATTAGGATACTCTGTATCATTCATGACATGGAATATTTTTTCCTCCTCAAATATTTAAGGGCATCATGGTCCATGTAAACAATCAATTTAGACAAAATATGGTTAGATAAAAACCTATAGAAAGCATAGAAGACTATTGAAAGTTAATTCTTTGTAGTTTTTTAGAATACCAATGAATAATTCAATGTTTTATTGGCATCTTAAATAGAACCAAAGATGTGATGAACTCACTTCCATAAGATAGTTCCCAGAGAAAAAAATGCATGTGTTATTTATTAACTGAAAATTATTTTTCCTAATATTGTAAAATGTTAATGGGATAAGCCACTGGGATGTTTTTTATAATATTTAATTCCCATTGAAACACTTTATCAAACATGAAAGTATTAATTATTTCAAATAGTAGTTTCTGAGGGCATGCAACATTAGCCAAATAATTGACAAAGTAGTGTTAAATTCCTACATGGACAAAAATATTTTTTATGCATTTAGGAGTTTGGGGCTCGAGTAAGGCATTTATCACATTGATATTTTCTAGATCAAATTATATTCCATTTTTTTAAAAAAAAAAATCAATGAGTTTTCTTAATCGGACCATAAAGTGACATTTACCCCAGTTTAAAACATGGAATGTTTTTTCACAGTGTTTAAAGACTAATTCTAGTTCTCTTTAGTATACCTTGAATGATCTCCCATAAGTTGAGAAATAATCCATAAATATTTCGATGAATTCATCCACCATATCATTTCATCAGTTTTTATGAATATTTGGAAGGTTTCTTGTGCTTTACATATATCTAATTACATGTGTCTATAATAGAAGGTACTAAATAGACATGTGAGTATAATATTAAAGTAATCATCTAGAAGGACTATAATTTTATTATATTCTGAATATCACTCTATGAAATATTAGAATTTCATTCGCTTCCAGTATCAATAAAATTTTATCCATGAATGGTTGGGGAAATGTCCATTTTGGGTTCTTTTATTTAAATTTTTTTAATCTACACACACATATTCCATTCAATGATGGTTGGAGTTGAGATGAGCTAATCGTCACCATCTATCTCAACTGTGAGGCTTCCTTTATTTGGGGAGAACTATATAGGACTCTCCAACTAATTTTTAGTGATTTAAAAAATTATTTTAGCATCTAGGATTTTTAGTACATATTTCTTCACTACCTCCTTCATTGGTAGGGTGATTTTCCACTATGGCGAGACATTTTTGCTTTCCTCCTCCCACCAATAAAATCTTAAGAGTGTAGTTTGTGGGGATAATTCATTTGAAATATTCTAATCCATTTATTATTTGATTCTTATGCCTTCTCAAGAGTGTGATAAACTTTTACTCCTATTTCTATGTGAGTTCTATGACGATGATTACTAATATTGTATTTATATTCTCAATGAAAATGTACTTGAGTGTTCTTGGGTGAGGATTCAACTCCAATGTTAGTGGATCAATGACCAAGTGTATGAATAGAAGTATAGCGACCCATGTTAGAGGTTATATATAGTTTACTAATGATAAAACATATTCATCATATTCATCAGGAGATATATCATCACTATTTCATTTAATTTCGATGTAGTCATTTTTCTATTCAGTGAGAAAAATTTCTTGATAGTCAAAAGAATAATATGTTTTAGCAGCTTTCTGTAGGTGGAACATAACTTTTTCATCACCTATTAATAATACAATTCTCTCTTGATTCATATCAATCAATTCATTCATATATTCTAGTTATAGTAAAACCAGGATAATTAGAATGTATCCTTCTTATTCCATATACACAATGGGAAAGTCTACCGGGAAAATAAATATTCTAATTCGAAAAAGATCATCCTCAATAATCCCATAAGGATACATTACCTTTCAGTTAGCTAATTAATGTTCCACTCTAGCTGGATTTTGCTCATTAATTCATAACATCTATAATACACTCATTAACAAGAGTTTAATGATGGTTCCTAAGTCAAATATGGATCATACGATGTTGCACTCTCTTATACTCCATGGAATTGAAAAAAAACTCATGGTCTCTTATCGTTTGTTGAATATTCCATTGAAGAATGGTAGAAAATTCTTCATTTAGGGAAAAAAACTCCTAGGTCTTATATCTTTCTCTTATTATTGATAATATAAACTACAAATTTCTCATAAGTATAAATTTGAGTAATAGATTTATAAAATTGGATGTGGATATGAAATGGCATGGAAATTTTTAAAAAATTAATATACTTCTCATTGATTTCACTTGAATTTTGGTTTCTTATAATGGGAGGTTAGTTTGTAAAATGGGGGATCTATGAAGATTTTCTTTTAATATTTCACTTAGGATTTATATTTTCTAGGATGTTCTGATTCTATATATGTTCCTAGTTTTTTTATTTATATATTTGTTTTCATCTTTTAAATTAATATTTATTTTTTCTTGGGTTCATCGGGATTCTATTATTCACCTCTTTGGGGTTTCTGAAAATCAAACACTTTTCCATATCCTATTACAATTATTATATCTTCCATATGTGGGTCTTTCAAAGTATTACCAGTCATCATACTTGGCAATCTATCTAATAAGTTCATTAATATTTCACACATTTGGTTTTCAAGGAACCAACGGGATGCCCTTTTATTTTTTTAATTTTTTTTTTCTTGAGTGGTTATTCATTGGTATACCTTTTTAACGAAGGTTATAAAAATATTTTCCAAATTTTATTTAAGGGTCACATCCAAATGTGGTGGTCTTGGAGGAGCTGGTTATAATTTTTGTTAACCTCTAGGAGAAAAATTTGTTGGGGTACTCATTGAGGTTGTATATGAAATGGATTCCTACGAGGGTATCGTGGGTTTCCTTAGTTCCTAGGTGGTGCATGACCACTTCTCCAATGATAGTAAACATTATTATTTTGTGAAATTTGTTAAAATAGACTCTTTTTATAATACTATGGTGGTTACTATAGTCACTAGACTGGTGGACTGTAAAAAATGGAATTACAATATTAGTTTTTTTATTAATTGACAATGTTCTATAGTCTTGGTATATTTTTGTTCTACTTAACATTTTTAGGATTAAATCTCCATTTCCAGAGCTAGATGGGGTGGTGTTGTATGAGGAAGCCAAAAATATTCTGCCTTCTTTGGAAGGGACTCAACAAGTTCTACTAGAAAGGTGTTTCCTTAAACAAGGTGGATTCCTTGTGATTCGGCACATAGTTGATTTTACATAGGCTATAATTTTGTGATACATCGTCAAGAAGAGTTGGGGCTACTTTAGGTGTTTGTAGCATTATAAATAAGCCTATGGAAACTTTAATCATTGTGCGAGAATCTAGTAAGAGGTAATTGTATAAATCTTGTAGTTTAATTCACAAATCATGTCCATGATTTGGTTAATTCTTTAGTGAGTTACTTAATGTGATCCTAGGCCTCCCAGGATAACTCTATTTCTATTTGGGATGTGTTTTTGGATATCATTCCAATGATTCCATATTCATATGGGTGGGAACTACATATATTAGAACATCATATCTAATTCATCCAAAATAGGAATTGAATTAGTGTCTTGGATTTTAATACAACCATTGGCTCAGTCACACAAGGAGAACAAGAAGAATCACCATATAATTACATCATAGGACACTTTATGGTGGTCAAATGATTCATAATACTATAATAAGCTAGATATATGATCAATATGTTCTTCGCTCTGCAATATGTTGATCAAGCCTATATTTGGGATCATACTGATTAGTCCATGTTTTATTTAAAATTTGTATACTATGGAAATAGGTAACACAATTATGGGTGTGAAACCCCTAATAGATGAAAAGTCGTAATCCATGATTGTGTTATTCAGTTGTACGGGTAGACCTCCATGCAGGGTAGATGGAACATGTTACATATTGGGGGGTTAGTGCCCAAAGGGTTGTCGTGGACCACTATATTAAGATGAAGGTATGAATAAATATATCATTGGTTATCAATAATGAAATTGGGATGATCTTGATCCTCAAGGATACATGAATTATTCAAGGGTCCCTGATGCATGCACTAATCTAGAAATGATAAAGAACACGATGGTTTTTAGAATAAATAATGAAAATTAAAAATAGAAAGTGGTGACTGTTGAGTAAATCCTTGGTTTATTCCTAAACATTTTTTTCCTTAGAACGGATATAGATTCCATGGAAACAACAACAAATTTTAACACAAACACACAAATCGTTAAATTGACTAGGGAAAGAAACTTGATTATAATTACATTTATACCAAACTACATTTTCTATGATGGAATAGTATAGTGACATTGAGTAGTCAAACCCATGGGAATGGACTAGAGGATAGGAAAACAATAACTTCAAACACATTATATTGGATTCCTCCCATGTTGATTTGAATTTGGGATTCAATTATTATTAATGATTTTGGATTATGTTTTAAGGAGAATATATGTATCTGGGTAAATTCCAGTGTTTGGGTAAAGGGATATTAATAGTCATTACTTGGTGATGTATTAAGGCTTAGGGTATGTGTGATGCATAGAGTGCTAGCTGATTATGGTAAAACCAAATAGATCTATACATAATGAAAATATCCAATTTTCTAGATATAGATAACAACCTAGGTTCGTTAATAGTGTTTTCAATGGAAGATTGTGTCACATGATAATGATCATATCCTTCAATAACCCAATCAAGTGAGGTTCATTCATTTAAACCTTACATGGTCATGGTTTCATAAAAGAATTGAATTAACATAAAATTTTAACATAATTATTAGGATTATGATTTAAAAATTATATTTTAGATATTCATTAAATTTTGAACAACCCATAAACATTTCCCTTTCCCTAGGTTGTTTATCCACTCATGATGGTATTCATCAAAGTCAAAGAAAAAGTCATAGAGATTCTTTGAATCTCAATAATATACATAAAATAAGATAAATTTCAATTTCTATATTTAGAATCATGAATTTCACAATCAAAAAAAATTATAAATCCATAAAACACTTTCTTTAAATTGTAAATAATAAATAATGGGGTTTTTATTCACTATCAAGTGGAAACAGTAATGGAAAATGTAGGTAAAAGAGTGAAAGGAAATTAAGTAGATGAAGAATGAATTTATATTGATCCATGACACTTGGAATTAATTAAAATGTTAAAAGTAATTTTCTACACTTGAGTTGGATGGGTTAAAATGACGAAATGAGAGAAAAATGAGGAAAAAAGTCGACTTCCTAAAAACATATGTGCAGTCATCCATGTACCATAAATAGATAGATAGTAATTTACACAACCTATAACATTGTAATTTTATGTAATATCAATCCATGTTATTATCCATGTATTTTGGATTTTTCTCTTCTCAAATCTCGAATCTTCAGTATTCATTGATGTTTCTCCTTTTAGGATGTGTAATTTTGAATGAAGACATGATTCATCTCACTACATGAACATTAAGTTGGAATTATTCTTCAATTTTTCATGATGTGTTTTATAGATTTATGTGATGTATAATATTCTTAACCTATAAATTCTCCATTAATTGTGCTTCACGGCATCAGACAAGTTCAAATTATTCATACACAACTTGTATGTATTTCACAATGTTTAAAGTCCACTTGATCCTATTTTAAAAGAGTTTCCATTGGTTTCTTGGATACATAATCATGGAAAGAATAAACACATTACTAGATAGTTATTTTATAAAACAATTTTTTTTTTAATTAAATAAACAATAAATTTCTACAATATTTTAGATTATTCAAAAGAAAAAGATCCATCAATTCAAATATTCTAAAAAATATATTCTTCATATCTTTAATATGGTGAATTTATGGTCATACTAGTAACATGGGCTCCACATTTAGTATAAGAATTAAGTAATTTTCATCATTACTTGACATTAGATAGCAATAGTTATTAAAGTCACTCATTTGAAAACACTCCCCATTCATGAAATCACCAAACATGAAGTTCCACTATCGAGTTATATGTTTTAATATATATATATATCAATTCATTTTTTTTAAAGGAGCTTCTTATGATGATATTCAAACCCTCCATGATACATCTTGTAGATCTCCATCTCCAAATCACCGTGATGAAAGGAAAACATCACTTATATTTTTTCCATGTATAAATTTTCATATGCAATAATGATTAGTATTTATAGATTTTAGTCTTATTTGATATCAATGAAAATATTTTTAACAAATATATTTATCTATTCTATTGTAATCCTTTCACAACCAACCATTCCTTATTTATATTTTATTTTGGTCAGATTCTTCATTATAATTATATACATATTTTATCCACTGCACTTTTACCCTTTAGAAGTTCATTTTGATCATAAAATTATATTGATCACAAAAGAATTAATTCATTTATTCATGGATGACTCTCACTTCTTTTAGTCACTATTTTTTATTTCCACTTATGAAAATCTAGGTTCCCTAATAACCATTAAATGTAGGAAATTTGATTCAACACCATAAAATCGGATTAGTCATCTAAATGTATAATATATTCTAAGAAAGTTTTCTATATTCCCAAAAAAACTAGACTCATGTTCATAAAATCTGATTCTCATGTTATTGTTTTATACAAAGTCACAAATTTTCATCAGAATTATACAATAATCATGAATTCCGGAACATCTTTGATTTTTATAACAGTATGTGCACCCATACTAATATCAATTTTCACCAGTATTTTCAAATTTTTTTTATTTTCATCCAGACCGTCTTGTACATTAATAGATAACCACATTTACTCAACTTATGATTCATCCATGTTCTTGTATTCCATAGTATATTCTCAATGAATATTATACCTTGACTTTTGATGATCCTTCATTGATCATCACTTCATAGTTAGTATCCAAACTATTCATCTTTTTCCACAGAATTAACAAGCGAATAAGTAATGCAACAAAATATTTAGACATGTGAATCTTATTGTAGCTTATCAAAAAAACATACTTAGGAAAAAAAATATCACTACATAGGCTGAACATATACTGGCCAAATAAGATTCTATGATGAGTTCTTCAACACTGATATCATTGGGCATATCAAAGTATATATAAATGCATATACCCTTCTCTTCCAAATTCTATTTCAACCTATCTGCAACTCCATTAGATTTTTAGATAGTGTTTCTCAATACTGATGACTATATTACAATAGAATTTACATAAATTGATACCATTGAATTAACCAATATTATCAAATATTAAACAAATTAATTTGATATTTTACAAATACAACATGGTTATCAATTTTACAAATGCATCAAGAACATAAAAATTATTCTTTGGGATATAAACTCATACCTTACTCCTAGAATTTCAATGAATGTGACAATGTATGATGATCATCCAAGATATTTAAATGAATTAGGTCCCTAGATATCTATGATAGTTAAAACCATCTTTTAAGATCTCATCTTTCATTCATTCAGAATTAATAATACCCTTTTTTCTTTTTAAGAACATAACTCTTACAACTTTTGATTATCCTATTATTGAGCATCAATATTTTGTTCATTTATAGAATCATCATGTTTCTCTCACTAAAGTAAGCAATTCTATAATTATAGACCTTTATATATTTAGAGGATTAAATTCCTTCTATTTCAATTCTATATAAATATATAACCACATAATTTATTATTCTTTTAAACCCTAATTCCACTAAATATTGAAGCCTTCATCATCCAACAACACATCTAAAATTAGATTCCTCCTGAGGCATAGAATGTGTCTCACAACACTAAATAAAGGATTATTAACATTCAGCATCCAAAATTTCACATCTACTCCACTAACCACTTTCAATGAGTCATCACCTTCCACAAATACTTTTCCAATGTTTCAAAATACATAGGTTTTTCATGCATCTTCAATTAGATATTGAGTGGAATGATGTTCCAAATTTAACTACCCATGACCACACTAGACTATGAATAGTGGTAATTATATCAGTACCATATTATATTTAATTTATGTATTTTTTAAATTCAATTGGTTGTAATTCTATTGTATTCCTTGATTTTTTTAAATTTTCTCTAAATATTTTTTCACTTACAAAAATTCTATGTGGTAATTCATAGACTGATTGACTTTCTATGACACATATCCCATTATTTTTATTCAGTTTGTTGACAATTCTCCAAATGTGGTGAAACTCAACATCTATTAGTATTACACAAACTAATACAATGTATATGACCTCTATTCTCTATAGATCTCATTTAGGATCCAATACAGATTGTCACCAGACAAAAAATCATACTTTCTAGAGGAATTTCATATCACTTTAAACATGGCATTCCATGATTTGTGGAAAGTTGAATGAAGTCGAAAATGAAAAAAATTACCTATGAAATTTACATTCATTAACTTGATATGAATTCTAATAATGATAAAATAATTCACAAGATCTATCACTGATCATTATTATAATATAATTAAGCAAAAAACCCCCTCTTTGGAAACATGGTATTTAAGGCATCAATTTTTTTTGCATCAAATCTGGGGACACTATAAGTTTAGTTGTGTTCTTAAACTTATGAATATTTATGGAAATATTATACTCAAA
The DNA here is from genome assembly GCA_963277665.1 of Viscum album. NCBI lineage: Eukaryota > Viridiplantae > Streptophyta > Magnoliopsida > Santalales > Viscaceae > Viscum > Viscum album. The sequence goes on along the minus strand of OY728137.1, from coordinate 26,893,555 downwards.
AATCACCCTCCCCAAACCAATGTTTTTTTTTCTAAATTTCACCATTATGACTTTTCCATGTTATCTGTTTTCTCACCCAATCAAAGTTAAAGATCCTTCCTGATGAGATATTCCCCTTTCTACATCATCAAAAATCCAATTTTGGTTATATTTAACTAATTTATTTGACATTTACCTTTATTTATTTCCATGTCCTCTAATGATAGTATTACCTCCTAAAATTTGATATCATCCTAAAGAAACTAATATGTTTTCCGTATTTTCTTAGTGTGAAAAATCGAAGTACAATTTAACAACACTTATTGGGAGGAGGGCCACATGAAAATTTGTTACAATCATTGGATCATTGATCCTTGACCTCATCAAATATTTATATCTACTAGTAATTCATCAATATGGAATTTCATCTATTAGATCATCCCATTATATTTTAGAGTATCATAATCACAAATTCAATAATCACCATAATCACCACTCAACTATCAAATCATGCACTCATGAAAAATCAATGAAATGTAAAATAAAGACAAAACATTGGTTTTACAATGTGTGGAATATTTTTCTTACGTATATATGATAACACGAAAAAATATATTTTATTACTGAAAAAAGACATTTAAAAACATTTTACCTCAGAAAACCATCATTACACATTTCATAATATAGTATAGTATGATTTTTGTAGCTAGTTACCCCGACTTTTATAAAGATTCTTTGCTAGTCAATCTGGTTGCATCACCATCTAAAATTCATGATCATTTATCCATTGAATTATTCATTAAATTGAGGGTTCCACCAACTTAACTAACCTAAATAGTATGGTTTTTATGGAACCCAAGGACCAATATGCATATCATGTATCAAACTTTTATGAACATCTAAAACTCTGAACCAAATAACTAAGGATCCTACTATCGATGTTCTTATAAGAACAAAACTAACTACTGGAATATGAACATCCAATGAGAGAACATTAAATTAATTAATGAAAAATGATGATGATCACAATAGTTAAAATTGAATTCCCTTACCAGTTCCCTATATTTTTTACTATAATTTATGATATTTCTATTGGATTATTTATATTTACATAAACATTTTTTATCCATATATTTTATCATGTAATTTTTTTAATTGTCTTGTATATGTAACTATATATGTGTTTTTGGATGTGTAATTATATATAAACACCCACATATTGGCGAATATCACACAACCCCTTCAATTAAATCCGTAACTAATTCAAATTGTATGAGATTCAAACACCAAGCTAATACATAATATATAAGCATCGTAACCTCTAGCATGGATGATTTTACTAGTTATATATTGACATATATATATATATGTGTGTGTGTATTAATGTACGTATATATATTTATAAATATATACATATATATACATATATACACACATACACAAATATATATATGTATTTACTTACAGGTAAAAATATATATATATATATAAATATATAACCATTAATTAATATATGTAATCCCACAAACATTTGTGTATAAAATTTTATATAAAATTTTATATAAAATTTTATAAGTATAAAAATATTCCTACAAGTTCACATGATAAAAAATGATTAAATTTTTATTTTAAATAAAATTGATTTTAAATGATTATTTTTGAGTGGTTTAGAATTTTTAAGAAAATTATTAGTAATAAGATGAAATATTTATTGATACAATTAAGATTTTATATGTAAATAGTGGAAAATATATACGTATGTGTGTATATATATATCATTACAACATGAAAAAATAAAAAAAACCCACACCATAATATGAATATGGATGTAACCCCCAATAATAAATTCAGTATCTATAAAAAAAATTTAAGATGTCTCGCTTAAACAGAGATGAAATCCAACCAAATTTTCTAAAATTATCATATCCCAACTACAAACATAGTTTTAGAGGACTCTTAGGTCCTTTTAAAAATAAAATTAGGTTATTAAATAAACCCCACACCAGATGCTATCTATCTATACATAAGCATCTAATTGATATATCGGGGGCCCAAATTGGTTCCGAGAATAAATGTTATGGTTGATTAATGTTAAAGTAATGATTTTATCTTATTTGAAGATATAAATTAATTTACCAATTTTTTTTCTCCAAATTATGTCTAAATTTATAATACTCCATACTAATTAGTAAATATTTTATTTTCATTTTAAATTATTTTATAATCCTTTATTTAGTAAATTTGGTATATATTAAGTTTAAATGCATATTTACTACTATAAAAATTATATTTTAGAAAAACATTATATCTATAGAAATATTAATATATTTATATACTATAATAAGATAGTAAATATTGTATACAGTTCTATTCGGAAGTAAACATTTTATCTCTGTAAAATAAATTTTTGTGGAAGCTTAGCTTTATCAATGATAAATAAATCACTGACGACGTGTGCCCATTTATGAGCATTGATAATGATTATCTTCATAATATATTTCTTCAGAATTGATAAATGTATTTCCTTTATTAGAATTCTTTAGAGCTGATAAAGGGTAATGATTAATAACATGAAATAATTATTAGTGAATATATAATATCATTTTCATTGTTTTGAACATGTGACACATGTTTCTATGGAACTATGTAGGCGGAGTAATAGTCAATATAGGTAAATTTCAAATTATTTTGTTGGATCTATTATAAGAAACACGATTCATCAAATGTTCATGTTGGTGGTATTAATTTAATTACCCTTAATATGATGACGTCATATTTACTAGTTATACATTATGTGGATATTTTGAGAGTTTCATATTAACAATTTGTTTTTCTTCTTATTTTTAACGGCTAATTAAATGGAATGAAATTAATTATATTTATGATAATATATATTTAATGTCATTTCCCATGTATGTTCCTAAGAAATGTTGATCATCCGGTAATATCTTAGAAAGACGATAGTTGTATTTTTAATGCACATTATAATGGAATAAGGGTAGGGAGTAAATTTTATGTTAGTCTTGTAGAAGAAATTTTTTGTATGTAAAAGAAGCACCTATAGTGAAAAATTATTTATGATTAACAATAATATCGTAGTATATATTAAAAAATTAACAAAAATATTAATATATTTTCAAATTGATTAAATTTGAAATGAAATAATATTTGACTTATATAACAAAATTATTGCAACTTTCTAAAGAATTTAAATATAATATGTGTCTTAAATTTTTTAATAATTTGAATAACATCAATAAATTTTATTTAATAATTTTAATTTTAGATAAACAATTAAAAATATATGGAATATTTATGAGTTTTTTATGGTTTAATAAGAAAAATATTTTTTAAGCTATAAAATTATTATTCTAGTTAGAAAAAGAATTGTTACATATTTTAAAAATACATAAAAATATTTATATGGGGAAAATATATTTTTTTTATCATTTACTAGAAATTTAAAATATTTTATTTGATATCATTAATCTTATATAGGTTTTTAAAATTAATAAAACGATATTGACTTTATTATATTGTAAAAATAATTATTTTTTATATGAAATGATTTTTTTTGTAAATAAAAATTTATCCCATTTTAAAAAAGTTGAAATAATTTATTTTAAAAAATTTATTTTTTAATTTTTTTAAAAAAGGGTAATAAAAATTCATTAAAACATATAAAAACATAAAATATTTTCTAAATTTATGAGAAATATTTGTTTTTATGAAAAATTAATTTATTAGAATTTTGATATTCTTATTAAAAATTATTATTTATCCAAAAGTATAAAAAATAATCTTTTATTAAAAGTTATAAAATATTATTTTTGAAAACATACAACATCGTTATTTAATAAAAATCTTTGAAATTTATTTTTTTAATTTTTTAATAATTTTTCTATTCATCCTAATTAATATAATTTTAACAAATTTATAAGAAAATATTTTTATGGGATGATAAAAAATATATTAAAAAACATACGAAATTCTACAAAAATATTTCTATGAAAAATAATAATAAAGAAGTATCTACAAAATTTCTCTCAAACTTTTCTCAGAAAAAATAAATGAAAATTACAAAAAAAAATTGAAATGATAAATGTTATGACAAAATATCATAGAAAGTTTCTTCTTGAAACATGAAAAAACTCAATAAGATTTTTTATTTTGATTTTTTAGATTATTTTTTAGTGAATGTTTCCACTAAAGATCAATGTAGATATCTACTAGATTTTTTTAGTAGAAACCCTCTTCAATTATCCATTATAATTTTTATAAGAATATTTTAGTGGAATTTCTAATTGAATTTTATAGTATAATATTCTACATTAACTTTTTGTGGATTTTGATGATAGCATTGAAAATTTTCAAATAAGAATTACATAAAAAATATTCATAGTATGTGACTTTAGAATTTCTAGTGGATCTTTCTCTAGAAAATACTGTGGAATTTTCAATATAATTTCTAGTCAATGTTGAAAATTAAACTTTTAATGTGGTAGTTGAAATTTTCACATTAATTTTCCAATTAAGGTTTCTATAAGAGTTCAATAATTGATGATTCACAAAAATTTATAGTGGATGTTTTATTGAAATTTGTAATGGAAGTTGTACTTGAATTTGAAATGGATGTTTCACTACAGTTTCCACTAAAAAAATACTAATTTTTTAAAGAGGAATTTGAAGTTTCTCTTAATACCCCAACTCTACTGACATAGATACGGTTGTTATTTTACTATATTGGAATTAAATTTTAGGGATTTTATCCTAATGGATTGATTTTGTTTTTGAATTTATAAAATACATTCATATATCATTCTCATATTAATTATGAAAACATGAAATAAAATAGAAACTTTATAGTGATATATTTATAATATCATCTAGTAAATTAATAAAAGAATTTATAGAATTATTTTTGTTATAAATTTTAATGGAAAACATAAAAATAGAGTGAGATCCAAAGCATAATGAAGTAAATTGTACAAAATAATTAAAGCAAGAATAATCTAGAAAATAGATGTAATAAAAAATATGTTATATAAAAAATTTCATTAAAGGGGACTAAACCTATGTATTATATAGAATCATAAATAATATCATGGATAATAATAACTAGTTGGATAATAATATAATCGTTAATGTTGGACATCAAAATCATGTCATCAAGGGAAAGTGCCAATAAAACAAACATGAATATTTCAGGCTTATTCCAAATACACAATCAAGTGGGTAACATGATACATACATATGAATTCATGGGATACAACATGCCATTTGTTTCACTTACTTATTCGAACATTCATCATTTGAAGTGGGTGAATAACAATTCAATACATAATCAATAAAATAATTCAGACACAAATACTAGCATATAAATATTAATTTTTTTAAAAATCAACAAAGATAAAAATGTTAATATAAGTCACCCAAATAAATATATAGGATGGTAACATTAATGAAAATACATAGTAAATAATAATATTCATTAAAAGATTTTAACAAGGATGAAAATACTTTTAAAAGATCATTGGGTTATTTCTTGAATAGAATACTATTCTCATTTTGTAATCACAGATTTAAAATATAAAAAATATATAATAATGTAAGAAAAATTCAAAGAAAAGAACCATATAAACATATAAAACTATAATTAATACTCATAATTATGGTAAAATTCATTCACATAGTAAGAATTAAGACAAATATTTTATTCCCACCTTCTGAAAAAACAACCACATTCACCAAACGATAAAATTAATCCTTATAATACATTTATAGAAATTAAAAATTGGTTAAATATGAGTTTAATAAATCATTTTATTATATTAAAGAAATTATGGAAAACATTTTAATGAAAATATAGATATGAATGAAAAATATTCTTGTATGAATAGAAAAGCAATGTTGATTTTCCAAAAAAATATTCATTTAGACCTTTTGAGTTACAAAGAAGGTAAATTGAACTGATACTTGGGAACCCCATAAATAATCTCATAGAAATAAATATATAATTTTTACTATAAAGAAAAAATATAATTCATCATATTTAATCTTAAAAGTATACAATCCCCAAAAAAGATTAGATTGGGAAATAAACTTTTACCACAAGACCGAATTGATTCGAAAGTGGTTTAAAACCACCTATATAATAAATTTAATTTATTAGACTTCAATAAAAATTAATATAAATAATTTTAATATAATATATTATCTACTTATAACATTTTATGATTTTATATTAATAATTATATATTAAAATCATTCTTTCGTAATGTTGACAGTTCGGTTTTTCCTATATGTTTGGATTCTGTAGTTGCGGTCCTTACATATTTCTCATACATCCAGAAAGTCCATTAAATTAATAAGAAAATATATCTTATTTATAATCATCTTATATATATTTATAATCATTTCTTAATAGTTCACATTAAAATATAATCACATCGTTTCATGGTAGTGGTATTCCACACGTACACACGAGTGATATTATCATTTTTAAAGGGTGGAAGAATAAGATGGTAAATGATATATTATATTTAAATAATATTTATTAGGTCCTAAATGTAATTTATATATATATTATTTTTATCTTATTAACAACCCATATATAATAATGGAGGAAAATTAAATACACTGCTCTATCGGGGCGATAGGGCATACATACACCTGAGCGATGTTTTCCTTTTATATAGGATGGAAAATATATTAATAAGGGTAGTAGATCTATATTAACAAAATTCATTATAAGTAATATTATTTTTTTATAATATGTAGATGGTTTTTGAATATTTGAAGGTTTTATAAGAGTATATAAAATTTAAACACATAGTTAAGAACTATACCAACTCTTCAAAAAACATCGTAAGGATTATACCTAAAGGCATATAATGATGGTATTATGATCAAAAAATGAACATCTAGGAAATGGAAACGAGTTATAAGAAATTATTTCTTACATATTTTTGAAAATAGTGGTATCTTAATGTGATAATAAGAGAGAACAGGCGGTTTCCATTGATATGTGTGGGAGAGGACACACATTGATTTTTTCAAAAGATTGTTATATATTAATATCTTAGACAACAAAATGGATAATAAAATACTCATATATGATTATTATATGATATGGGGTAGAAATATTTTCATAAAATATAATTTATGAACTATTTTTTTTTCATTTTAACACTTATCACTTTAGTTTTAACCCATTTTAACTCTTACCATGTTAACTGAATTTTTAACAAATTAACTATTCATAAAGAAAAAAAAGATAAATACCTCCTTAAAAAATCTATATAGATTATGTCCAAATATGGAATATATTTTATCAAAATTAATCCCAATTATATGATAAAATTATATATAATAAAAACAACGAAAACCCTGATGAAAATTATTTTCCAAAAACATGCAGTTTTAATTATAAAAATATTTTCAAAAAAATTTAAAAATATTTTTTATTATAATTTAAATTAGTTTTTGTTTTTAAATAAAAATAATCTAATGAAATGTTATTATATATACAAAACAAAATATGACTTTTAAAATTCTCGAATGGATAATAATTTCTTTATTAAAATCAGAATTTCTTGACAACTCAGTGAGACATTGATCTTTTTTGAGAAATAAAAAACTACCATTCTAAGATAATTTTGACATGGTGACTTTAAAAATTAAATAATTTTTGTCAAATTAAAATTTTAAATTTCATGAATCTATGTTTTATTTATATTCTTGAATAATAATATGTGCAGTATAGTATTATTTCAATTGAAAGAATGATTTAATTACTATAATTTAATCTTTGGTCTTACATTATTACCATTTCAAAACAATCCATCCTCAAAATTTACAAAAATTCCACTCATGAAAATATGTGGTTAGGTATTCATAATTTCTTCTTTAGCTTCCCACAACACCTATTCTTTCTTATGATATGTCAAAATTACCTTTAACTTCCACGTTGTTTGATTACTTGACAATTATTATCCAATGTCCAAATCCAAGATAATCTCATCAAAAAAAGATAAGTATAGTTCATAATGTATTTGCTTGCATATGAGTACATTATTTTGATAAACAATTTAATTACCCAATAATTAAATATGGTCCCCATCATGAACATTAGAGAGTCTAGGTGGAGTTTTCAAAGGGTAATCCATATCTCCAATTCATTCCATAATTTCAAAATGTAAAATTTTCCTTGGGCATAGATTCCCTTTAATTCATAGCCTTATAACACATTTCCATATATATTCCTTCAATAAAAAATTATATCCTACATGAAGCGGTCGGCTGGGATAGCCTCGGTGGAGCTGGAGCGGCCAGCCGCTCGGGCTAGTCGGGAGGAGAGGGACCCCATCGGGTCCCGCGCAGGATGGACCAGCGCCGCCGGGTGTCGGTTCGGCTCACACCCGAACGGCAGAGCCGTTTGTGTGCCATTGGGGTGCACACCTCCCCCCTTGGTGTGGCTAGGCATCGCTGCCCTCAGCAGGGCCACCCTCGGTCGGGCCTCCCTCTACCGCGCCGCCCTCATGCCCCGTCGCCCTCAGGCCGTGCCACCCTCAGGCCAGACCACCTTCGGCCGGGCGCCCCTCAAGCCGAGCCACCCTCGGTCCGGGCCTCCCTCAGTCCGAGCCACCATTGGGTCAGGCCGCCCCCCAGGCCGGGCCATTTCCTAAGACCTGGTCGGACCCTCAGACTCGGTAAGACCATGGTCCTGACCGGCTCGGGTCGGGTCACTCCGACAAGGTCAGACCGAACCCGGACCCGCTATGGCTAGTTTCCACCTTTCCGCCCATATTTTGGGGTACGAGTTTCCAAATGATGAACCATATAAAATGGAAAAAGGCTTAGAGAAGGATGGTTCTTTTGGCATACCCCACTTGAGGTTTGGACGCAGTTGTGGAATGGTCAGGTTGGTTTCAACTTAAAAACCAATCATGCACCTGGAATAGAAATTCCAATAACTCATAAATCGGGCGTCCGATTGATGAATTTTCTATCGGTATGAGTTATTTATGATGATACGGAACTATGGGATACATTAACTTGAAACTTTTAGGTTGTTGATGTATTGACACTTGGCTTGAGGAGAGGACCCTCCAAGAATCGAGCGTTCTATGTGTAGGGACCCTATGGCTGGCTGCGACTCAGATGGTAGGATCCAACATGGACCTACTACTGTTCCAAGATCCTTCATGGGTTCGACAGTGATGATACTATTCCAGGATCCTCTTTTGGTTCGACAGTTATGACTTCTATACAGGGTTCCTCTGTGGGTTCGACAGCGACGACTTTTGTACTGGGATCCTCCATGGGATCAACAACACTGATAATGTTCCAGGATCCTATGTGGGTTTGATAGACGAGATGATTTAGAGGCTACATTTAATCATCTCTACCCCTCATCATGAGTTGTATACATGTGAGAGCTGAGTCTTGTCTTTTAGTCTTTATCATTGAGGTGATTGACTATATTCATTTGTGGAATGGGATGTGCTGGGGCTCGAGAGTTGGAGTCGGACTGTGATTGGTAACGTAGGTATATGTTCGGTCTTATACCTAAGTAGGGTTGGTTGATACTTCATGATTGTGTCTTTCTACTCTAATTTATCCTTGTTGGATTCTGGGGGACCTTCGGGGGTCTCGGGGTCCCCTACTGAGTATTTTTATACTCACCCCAACATGGACATCGACCGCACCTTGTTGTGTTTTGTGTAGACGACAGTAAGTAGTGATCAAGGCTAGGGGTGACGGATGGGAGGCTTCTCAGAGATGGACTAGGTGGGACATACCTCATGGACAAATTGTTCGAGTTCTGTACCTAACATTTTGGTAGGATTCCCCGATGGACAATCCAGGGGTATTTTCCATTTTTACTTGTACTTGTACTTGTTGTTCAGTTGGGTTTGTATACTGGCCCACTTATTTTCCAAATAGTTTTCTTTTCAATATTAGTACATGTTTCTTCTACTACTTGTGTTCAGACTGTGTGTGATACAGATTTAAAGGCTATTCCTTCCCTTTTTATCGTGGATTTTCCTTTAGTGCTAGATATCATCCCCTATCCTATGGAAGGCAGGATTGGGGTAGTCACGGCACGGGCCCCAAAGATGGGTCGTGAAAAATTGGTATCAAAGGTTTCAGTTCTACCGCAGATCATGGAATCTGATTCTTTTAACAGAAATAGTGTTATGTGATTTGGGTATGGTGATCAGTTTAGGGAAACCGGTGTTGGTGCGGCGGCCGACATATCCATACACATAGACACTGACTTCTGATTTCCTACATAGTGCACAAAAATATTGATTGCGTGTGTGTTTCGCCTGAAAAGTTCTCTTCGCAATTACATTTTGTCACCTCACTAGGTATATTTTTTTGACCGTGGCGTAGTTGTTTTTTTTCAGGATGGCCCCATATAGGCAGCCATCCAGTGTTCTGAATTTTGAACGAGATGGTAGCCCACTGAGAAACGAGGCCTTGTTGCTGGGCCCCATCATAGCGGAGGTACCAGTGGTACCAGTACCCGCTGGGCCACTGATACCACCAGCTCTAATAGTAGAGATTGCACGACATCTGGGTGCGTTGCACATGTTCCAGTGCCATGGGCCTCCTAGATTCAGGGGAGAGACGAACACATGGGAATTTGAGGATTGTATGGAGGTTGTTGTGAGATTTTTTATATTGTTAGGGACAACAGGCAACCTCATGGTGATCCTTGTCGTGAGTCTCTTGCAGGCAGGAGCTGGCAGATGGTGGAGTCTAATGCTCTAGGTGCATGACGAGGCATCACTACTCGGAGCAGACTTCGCAAGTCCCTTTCAGTCAGAGTTTGTTCCAGCAACCCATCATGCGGTGCGGATACCAGAGTTATTGTATCTACAGCAGCGTAGCTTGACGGTAGCCCAGTACTCAATGTGGTACACTGACCTCTCAAGATACTCCATGAATATGGTACGAGACCCATTACTCAGGGACTAAACCATTGAGCAGGTACTCATACATGAGATCAGGGCTTTGATGATCTCCCTTAGCATCCCGACGCAGGTAGGGGTGCTGGAGCGAGCCCTTCTTGTGGAGAGTTTTCTTGGTGAGCAGTCTCCAGCAGCAAGACCCACCACATGGTGACATGTTTCAGAGTCTTCTGCAGCCATTAGTAGACATATGTCTCAGAGGTCAAGTGGATTAGGCCATCGGGTGGGTGAACCTGGGATAATGTTTCGGTTGTGCGGGAAACATGAGATAGAGCCAGCGATATGAGGAGAAGGCAGTGCAAGGCATGCGGCGGGCATGGTCATATGGATCATGACTGCTCGACCCACCATGCAGACGAGCAGTAGACTGTAGAGGGACCTCCCAGGTAGAGTAAGAGGTTCATCCATGGTGGTACATCGGGATCAGGTGGACGTGGCAGGGGATCTAGCCGAGCAGCAGGAGGTGGACGACGTTTTGAGGCCCTACCACCACCACCACCAGGAGGTCCACCCTGACCACAGGGTGCTGGTGGATAGAGGTGGGCTTAGCTCCAGGCAGTCGAGGTCTATGAACACAAAAAAAACATGAGATGATTTGAGATAGTATATATGTCTACTCCACCTTACTGTAGTACTTATAGACATAGATTTGAGTCATTCTTTTATTACTGCTGCCCTCGTTTGGAGCTCAGAGATTCTGACGGAGCCGTTGGCTCAATCCTTACTGCTAGAGACTCCTATGGGTGCACAATCGACGATTATGCACCGGTGCCGGCAGTATGAGCTTACACTAGGAGGTGAGAGCTTTGGTTGGGATCTCCTCATAGCAGTGTCGAGACATTACAATGATATCTTGGGTATGGATTGGTTTTCCATAGTTCATGTTCAGATTGACTACATTAGGTGCAATGTGGGTTGTGTCCACACGGATGGGACTAGGTTTACATTCACAGGCAAGAAGGGGCCCTTTCCAGCATAGGATGGACTTACCCAGATGAGGGGGAATCCGATCACAAGTCAGTTGGCTAGCCTCACTCTCGGAGGAGCTGATGTGTGGGGTCTGTGTTTTCCTATTGTGGCGGATCAGTACGCGGATGTTTTCCATGACAATGTTCCAGGACTTCCTCCTTGCAAAGAGGTGGACTTCTACATTGAAATGTACCCTAGGATGACACTTATATCTACTCCATCAAATCAGATGGCTCCCACTGAGCTTCATGACCTACGGGTTTAGCTGGAGGACTTGTAGAGGATGGGATTTATCCGACCTAGTGTTTCTCCCTAGGAATTCCTAATTTTGTTCTCTAAGAAGGAAGATGGGAGCATGCGATTATGTGTTGATTATAAGCTCCAGAATCAGGTGACCGTGAAGAACAAGTACCCAGTTCTGAGGATTGACGAACTCTTTTATCAGCTGAGGGGAGCACTTTGGTTCTCGAATATAGATCTTTGGTCATGCTATCAACAGCTCAAAGTATGGGATGAGGATGTGCAGAATATGGCCATTAGATTCCAGTATGGCCACTACGTGTTCGTCGTTAGGCCATTAGGCATAACCAACACACCAGCAGTGTTTATGGGACTCATGAACAGGATCATTCAGTAATACCTTTATCACTTTATGGTAGTCTTTATCAATGAAATTCTGATCTACTCAGCTACCGAGGAGGATCATGCCTAATATTTGTAGGTAGTACTAGACACACTTCGAGAGTGTAATGTTTATGGAAAGATCTCGATGTTCCAATTCTGATCCAAGAGTTACACTTTCTAGGACATGTCATCTCAGAAGCTGGAGTTGCAGTGAATCCAGCGAATATAGAGGTAGTAATAGCTTGGAAGCCACCCAGGAGTGTGATGGAGGTATATAGATTTCATGTGACTGGATGGGTACTATCATAGATTTGTGTCAAACGTATCTAGAGTTGCATCACCACTTTCATCATTGAGGTATATGGGGAAACCCTTTGTGTGGTTAGAGTGATTCCAGCAGTTCTTTTTGGATATGAGACAGTGGTTGACTAGTGCCCCCCATCTTGAGGCTACCAGAGGAGGGAGTTGGGTACGTAGTTTACTGCGATGCATCAGGGAATGGATTCAGGTGTGTCCGGATGCAGTAGCGATCAGTGATCACGTATGGTTCTCAGCAGTTGAGACAGAATGAGAATAACTACACTACCCATGACCTGGAGTTAGCTGTAGTCGTCTTAGCATTGAAGATGTGGTGTCACTATCTTATTGGTGAATGTTTTACAGTCTGCTCTGGCCACCAGATTCTCAGGTACATCTTGTCACAGATGGACCTAAACCTGATACATCAACGTTGGCTTGAGTTCCTCTAGGACTATGAATACAAGATAGTCTATACTACTGGGAAGGGAAACGTTGTAGCAGATGCTCTCAATAAGAGAGCCAGCATTCAGCTACTAGGAGAGGCGAAGAAGCATCTAGCTGTATTGCTGATATTGTTTGTGGATCGGGATGGAGCAGCTTTTCTGCAGTCTCATACAGTCACACCTCCACTTCTTCAAAAAGTCAGGGAGGAGAAACGTGGGGATGTTTACTGTGAGGATCGACGTGCATAGATATCCACAGGGTAGGAATCTAATGGATTTTCTGTAGGTGGGATGCACGTCATTCTCTTTAGAGGATGTACCATGGTACCCGTTGGACTTCAAGAAGAAGTGTTGAGATATTTCCACACATCTCCTTTAGAGGTACATCCAGGAGTGACGAAGAAGTATCAGGACCTCCGATGACAGCACTAGTGGTCAGGTATGAAGAAGGCAGTAGCAGAGTTTGTCTCATGATGCCTCACTTTTCAGCATGTGAAGGTGGAGCACCAGGTTCCAGTTGGATTAGTTCATCCCTTAGAGTTCCCAGAGTGTAAGTGGGATGGGATATCAAAGGATTTCGTGAAGGGAATTCCACGTACATCCAGAAGACACAACTCTGTCTGGGTGATTGTCGACCTACTCACCAGGTCGTCCCACTTCCTACTGATCAGAGAGAAGGGTTCAGTTAAGATCCTGGGATGCCTCTAGGTATATTAGATTGTAAGATTTCATGGGGTTCCATCGAAGATCATCTCTGATCGAGGTACTCATTTCACTTCCCAGCTCTGGAAGGGTTTGCAGGAGGCTTTTGGGATGCAGCTTCATTTGAGCACCGCCTTCCAACCTCAGACGGATAGTCAGACTCAGAGGACCATTCAGACACTCTAGGACATGCTCCGTTCTTATGTCCTCGAATTTGGTCACAGTTGGTAGGATCATTTACCCATGGTAGTGTTTTCATATAACAATATATACCACTCCACCATCGGGATGGAACCTTTCGAGGAACTCTACGGCTAACCTTGCAGATCGTCTCAATGCTGGACTGATCCAAGGGAGTTAGCACCCATGGGACCAGATATGGTTCTGGCTATGACGGAGAAGGTGAAGATCATCCAGGAGCATATGTAGACTACAAAGAGCTGGCATAAGTCCTATACTGATAGGAGATGGAGACCAATAGAGTTTGAGGACGGCGACCATGTCTTTCTACGGGTCTCACCTCGACGAGGACTATAGATATTCGGCCGAGGCGGAAAGTTATCTCCACGATTAATCGGACCTTTCTAGGTCCTAAGTAGGATAGGTGACGTAGCTAACTGCTTGGCTCTTCCACCTCAGTTGCACCAGGTGCAGGACGTCTTCCACATATCTCAGCTGAGGAGATATGTGCATGACCCGTCCCGCATCATCGACCACGGGGAGCTGGACATCGATGAAGGGGTAACATTCACGGAGGTTCTAGTGGAGATTGAGGATCGACATGAGCAGATCCTATGTGGATGTTCGATACCTCAGCTGCGTGTTCACTGGCAACACAGGAACCTCCAGGAGAGCACATGGGAGTGGGAGGCTCAGATGCGTGATTAGTACCCCCATTTGTATCCTTAGTGTGAGATGTAGCTTATGGGGACGTAAAACCTTGAGGTGGGGAGAATGTAATGACCCAAAAAATCGGTGGAAATTTTTTTCTTAAATACATGGGAATTTTACGAGTCCGCAGTTTCTGACGGTGCTTGATTCCGAGGCCCGGTGTGCCTAGAAGAAATTTCTGAAGTTTTTTTTGGGTACCTTTAGTAAACGTACGAGCGGGATTTTATATCTTTTGAACCGGTGCTTGGAATTGAAATATGAGGGCATTGTTGAACTCCTAGTACTGGTATTTGCATAATGAGACCTTCATCACAGTTGCGTTCTAACAAGAATGGATGTTAATTTTTGGGGTTTATAAATAAAATTAAATAAAAATTAGTGTAACTTATTTGTATTTATTGGGAGGATAAAACTTCCAAGTGGAGTTTAGATGTGGGGCCCACCACACCCAAACCTCCCATTGGGGGATGTTATTAGGTGGGGCCCACCCGATCTCTTTAACTCTTCTAACCCCCCTTTAAACCCCTTGACCTCCCCATAAATGGGGGAAACTAATGAACTTCCCCATAATGGTGCCAATTTATCTAAAAATTAATTAATGACTTCAATTAATTAATTTTTCAAATCTTTTGAATTCTTTGGGAATCATTTCAACAATAAAATTATAGATCACACTATTATTTTATTTTGTTTGGAAACTCTCTCTTTTGGTGGATCCTTGGAGAAACTTCAGAGAACTTCATTCTCCCCATGAAGAACATCTCTTCCGCCACCAAAGAACGACGAACACCATCTTCTTCCATCTTCAACTGGGGAAAGAAAGGGAAGCATCACCGCCCATGAAGAATTCCGATGACATCATCTTGACTTGTCTTCTCGGAGCTATTCCTCCTTCGATATTGACGGAATGATGTCATCCTTCCACGACTCCGTCATCGATCACCAAACTCGAGGTTGAGGTTTTTTAGTTGATTTTATTCTCGACCCTCTTTGTTTAAATTATGGAAGAGAACCGAATGATAATAGCATAACGAGGAGGGCTCGGACCGCACAAACATGGCCCGCCCATCCCCCATTGATTACCCTTTTTGTTAAATATGGAGTTGGAGAAAAGGTGGTCGGCGTCGGGCCGGCCGCGAAGGAAACCGGTGACACAAGGCCGATGGAAAGGTGCAACACCATCGTGCCATGTAGTGGAGCCAAAGGCCATGACAAAACCGGGCCACGGTGGAGGTGGAACGGTGCTGTCGTGCTGCACGGAGGACCAAGGGGACCACGGTAGTGACAGCGCGACATCGTCACACTGTACGGAGGGCAGCAGGACCGCAAAGCTGTCGCGTTGCGGTGGATGTGCAGTGGTGGCCGGTCGGGCCAGCCACTGTGGAGCTGGACCGGCTATCTGCTCGGGCCAGCTAGGAGGAGCCGGATGCCGTCGGGTCCCGCACATGCCGTACCGGCCCCACCAGGCACATGTTCGGCTCACACCTGAATGGCAGAGGCGTTCGGTTTCCAAGGGGTGCACACCTCCCCCCTGGGCGTGACTCGGACGGTCTGCCCTTGGTCGGGCCGCCCTCAGGCCTGGCCGCCTTCGGCTGGGCCGTTTCCTTAGACCAGGTCGGACCCTCATACAGTGTCAGAACCTGGTCCGGACTGGGTTGGGCTAGGTTGCTCAGCCAGGGTTGGACCAAAACCGGACCTATTATTGCCTGTTTCCACCTTTCCGCTGATATATTGGGCTACGGGTGTCCGAACAACGAACCGTCTATGGAGATGGAAGGCTTAGAGTAGGGTGGATCTTTTGTCATACCTAACATTAGGTTTGTAAATTGTTGGGTCATGGCCTAGTTGGTTTGAAAATAAAAACCAATCACGCCCCTAGAACAGAGATTCTAATAACAATTAGACTGAGCGTCCGATTGATGCGCCGTCTATCGCATTGAGTTACTTATGATGAGATGGCACTATAGGATACATCAACTCGATACTTCGTGGTAGTTGATGTATCGACACTTGTCTTGAGGAGTGGACCCTCCTGGAATCAAGTATGCGGTGTGTCGAGACCCTATGGATGGATGCGACTGAGATGATAGGATCCTACGTGGACCTATTACTGAACAAGGATCCTCTGTGGGTTCAACAGCGATGATACAGTACCATGATCCTCCGTGGTTTCAGCAATGATGACTTCTATATCGGGATCCTCTGTGGGTTTGACAGTGATGACTTCTGTACTGGGATCCTCCGTGGGATCGGCAGTGCTGATACTGTTCCTATATCATACGTGGGTTCGACAGAGGAGATGATTCATTGGCTACATCTAATCATCTCTACTCCTCATCACGAGTTTTATACCATTGTGAGATGAGTCTTATCTATCAGTCATTATCATCGAGGTGATTGACTATACGTCTTTTATGGAATGGGTTGTGCTTGGGCTCGAGAGTTGGAGTCAGACTCTGATTGGTTACTTAAGTATATGTATGGGAATATACCTAAGTAGGGTTGGTTGATATTTTGTGATTGTATCTTTCTACTATTCTGCATCCATGGTGGATTATGGGAGTCCTTCGGGGGTCTCGGGGTCCCCTACTAAGTATTTTTATATGCAACCCTGCACGGGCCTTGCCCGCACCTTATTATGTTCTATGCAGATGACGGTGAGTAGTGATCAAGGCTAGGGGTGACGGAAGAGGGGCTTCTTGGAGCTGGACTGGATGGGACGTACCTCAAGGATGATTTGTTCGAGTTCTGTACCTACTATTTAGGTAGGATTCCCTGATGGATGATCCAAGAGCTGTTTTACCTTTTTACTTGTAATTGTACTTGTTGTTCAATTGGGTTTGTATACTGGCCCACTTACTTTCAGCACACTTTTCATTCCTATATTAGTACTTGTTCCTTCTACTACTTGTGTTCAGACTGTGTGTGTTTCAGATTTAAAGGCAATGGCTTCCCTTTTTATCAGGAATTCAACTTTTGTGCTTGACGCCCGCCCCTGGCCTAGGGAAGGCGAGCTTGGGGTAGTAAAAGCACGGGCCCCGAGGATGGGTCGTGACATTAAATCATTAAAAATAGTATCCATTTTAATTAGTTTCAAATAATTAATAGTAATCTGTGTAATATAACATCATAATAGTTAATAGATGGTTATAGTATCCCAGTAATTAAATAAGAGTAATATATTAAAAATATTTAATATTTTAATCAAGAAAATTTTTATAATAAACAAATAATTTAAGCCTTTGTCATTCCAAATTAAAATCACATTTATGAAATTTTAAAGATCTTACAGGTTTTATGAAAATATCATCTAATAGATTTTTAATATGAACAAATTCAAAATTAATATCACATTTATTTACATGATCCCAAATAAAATGAAATATAACATCTATGTATTTTTTTCTTTTATGTTTCGGTGAGTATTAATAAATTAAAATATAACATGAAATATCACACAAAATTTGAATTTTACCTAATTTAATATTATAATAAAATATATTTTTTTATTCATAAACTATGTAAATAGAAAATAGAAGAAATAACATATTATTCCTTATCTATTGGTAATGCTAATAAATGTTGTCACATAGAACTACAAGAAATTAGAATTTTACCAAAAATATGAAAAATTCATTTTCATATTCTATGGTCATGTTTATAACCATCAAAGATTGAAATAAAGTTAGACAGTAATTCAAAATAATTCCCACTAGTATAGAATAATAACAAACATGAAATACACTTGATGTATCTAATTACTCTTTTAACAGATTTAAGATGTCTTTCTTTAGGGTTTCACTTAAACCAGACACTAAAAAATATTTGAACATTTTTTTAAGTCTTGATGTTTTCATATATTATAAAATACCTATAAGTACACTATACATATTAAAATGAACACAATTTATATACTCAACAAAATCTAAATTTTTATTAGTACTCATTTGTTTTTTCATAGACTTACCTGATTCAAGACCAAACAATTCAAATTTTCTCTAGTATTCTTTTCTTTATTTAAGATAATACAAACTTTCCTCTGAATAAATTGGTAACAAAAAAAATTAGTTCTACTATTAATATAATTTTAAATTCAATTTTCCCCCAACATAGAGAAATGATTATAGAATAAATAAATTTTGGTTCCAAATATCATATGATGAAAACAAATTTGTATAATTCGCATATCATTTAAAACACTCTTAATAAAAAAGGTTGAATGAACCTTATATTTAAATAAATAACAGTTAAATTAATACTAAGTTATTCTATCATACTAAGGTCTTGGACTGTTATTAAGTCCATATAAACTTTTATTAATTTTTAATACATGATTTGCAAGCATTTTATTTTCAAATTCATGTGTTCATCAAACATAGACTTATTGTAAATTAATTCCATTTAAAAGGAACTTCTTTTACATTCATTTGGAATAATTTGATGCTTTAAAAACAAGCATATGAGTATATAATTATAAAAAAATCCATCCTTTTTAATGGAGAAATAAATTATCAAATTAAATTCCTTCGTTCTACGAAAAAACGATCCTCTAGCCATGATTTATTTTTAACTGTGATTCTAGCTTAATAAAGTTTATTAAAAAAAATCAATTTAGTTCTTATAATAAGTTTTTCATCTAAAAAAAACAAATTTTTTTCATTTAAATTATATTTAATTCATCATGCCTTAATTTTATTGGATTTGAATCAATTGAATTATTATGAATATTAACAGGAATAAAGAAAAAAATAATCATAGAGATTTCATAGTAAGTAGAATTGATTTTCAGGTCTATATTCCATATTCTATATTACTAATTAATTTTTTCAACTCGATGACCTTTATGTGTTTTCAAACTCATAGGATCAATTTGTGAAGATATGTGATCTTCCCCATCTAATGCACCGTCATTATCTTAGTCAAATATTTTCCAAAAATAAATTCCAATAATTGAGCAATGCCATTATTAAAATTAAAATCCATCTTGTTATAATTATATTCATTAATCATAACATGAAATAAATTCAAAAAATTATTGTTTTTTATTCGACGCTATATATGCTTTGTTTGAATTGCAATATCCTAAAAATATCCCATAATTAGTTTTAAAATTGGAATTTTATTTATTATCTTTCTTATTTAATGTATTGAATTTACAACATATTAAAATATATATTCCAACTTTATGTTTCTTCAAATTAAATATTTCATAAGGCGTATTATTTACAAATTTCATAATAGAAATATGTTTTATATCGTGGTAATATTTGATAATATAATCTTCTAAAAAGTATTTAGATATACTAAATTACATTAGAATTGACCTTTCCATCTCATGATTATATAAATATATCCTTTCTACCAAAAAATTTTGATGGGGTGTCCTAGGGGATACAAAAAATTGATTAAATTCATTTGTTTTGTAAAATATTAATATTAAAAATTACCCACCTCAATCACTATTGATATAGATAGTTGAAATATTTTTTAAATTATTAATAAGCATAAATAAATCAAAAAATGGGTTACGTTTCATTTTTTTGGATTAAGAAATAAATTGATCATAATCTACTATAATTATCTATAGTTACAAACAGATAGCATTTAAATCCAAAATTGATAGGTTTTATAGGTCCAAAAAATTTGAGATGTAATATTTCAAAATATATAGTAGTACATATATACTATATAGATTTAAATATTTGATTATTTTTCTTACCTTCTAAAAAAGAATCACACATAATGTACTTACATTAATGTAATTGGGAAATTACAGAACTTGTTCATTATTTTATAGTTTTTTAAATTGTATGACATTTTCTTTCACAAGACCCTTTTCCATAGAGTTCCATTTTCTTCTATAGCTTTCAAACACTTAATCTTTTGTTTGTTTAGTGCATAAAAATCAATAGTGTATGTATTTTCTTTTATATTTGAAGACAATAAAAATAATTTATTTTTAGAAACCAAACATTAATCATTTTCAAAAATAAAATATAATCCATCATCACACAACTACGATCTACCTATAATATTATATTCTAAACCATGTACATATCATGACTTTTTATTTTTTAACTATTTAATAAAAAACAAATTCATTAATACCAGTAATAGAACCTTTAGAGTTGTCTCTAAATGTGAGGAGCCCACTATAATAAGAATTAAATGATCAAATTTATTGAAATACCACTTTTCATGTTCCTGGAAAATCCACCATCAAAATACCATGAGTATTTGAGACCTCAATGATATATTTCCAAAAATTAAACAATTCAAATAAAATATTCTGGTACCCTTCCTTACTTGGTTCCAACTATATAATAGTTGAAAACATTGGAACACAATTTGATTTAATGTCTATATTTGTGGGATGAGAAGACAATAAATTTCTGCAATGTAAGTTATAGTAATCCTATATGGTTTTTTATGTCTCATCTCATTTTCATAATAATCTTCACTCTAAATTTAAAATATGGTACACAAGATATTACCCTTTGTGAATTATTTTAAAATTTAGTTTATTAAACATGGGTGATAAACTATTACAACCAAAACAATTCTTACTAGTGTTCAATTTCATTAAAACCCTCATTTTATCATATTTTTATTTATAACTAACCAAATTAGATAAATTATATTTAATATTGACAAATTCATTTTTCAAATCCATATTCTCTTTTTTAATAGTTTCTATTTTATTATAAACAATCTCAATAGATATGGAACCTGTTTTTTTAATTTTCTAATATTTTGTTTTGTTTCTCAAATATATTTTTGTATTCTATTAAATCAACCAAATATGAATTAAGTATTCTTTATTTATCTTTATCATTCATTAACAAAAAAATTAAAAATTTTATTTTCCAATTTGAGGTAATATGTTATAATTATAATTCACTTTAGTTTTAGAATTTAGGGAAATACAGATAGTAGTATTATCACATTCTTTTTTTATTTTCAAATTTTCATTATTATTTTTAATATTTTTAATTTTAGTTTCAATATAATTTTGAACTATCTTGACTATCATTGCATAATTATCCATTTTATTTACTCATTTTTTTAACATTAAAATTAATATAATCCTAATTAGAATTTTAATTAGAATGAATTATATTATAAATAATAGAATTATGTTTAAATTTTTTATGATTTATTAACTGATTGAATAATAAATAATTAACCTCACACTGTATACCCATATTTTAAAGATTCCCTATCTCTTTTTGACATCTAGAATCAATACTAGAGTTAGAACTATATGAGAAGTCTCAACCTCCAAAAAATAATACATTTCTTTTATCGTTTTCACTTTAACATTGTTTGGATATTTGACTTTATATAATTAAATACATATATTCCATTTATTCATGTACTCATAACAACTTAATTTTAAAATGTCATTATTATTAATACTATTACTTTTCTTAATAGAAATTCTATATTTCATCATGAACTACTTATTTTTTCTTTCTGAGGAAATTGAATGTCATACTACTAATCTGATCCATGTAATTGTCCCCTTCCTAGAACATAGATTCATATAATTTTGATGAATCAGTAACATTATATTTAAATATAATAGCTTTTCTTTTTGATGACTCCTTATTATGAATGTTTTTCATCTCTAATTCAAACCGAAAGAAATATTATTTTTTCATCGAAGGTATTCTCCATAAAAAGTCCTACTCTCATCAATGTACTCCTTCCTTGTATTTCATAATTTTTTAAGAGCTCTTGGTAATCATTCCACTTGATATATGTTGTCAAAAACGTATTTAAGATAACTCATACCATTTGTAAAACTTATAATCTAATGGAACATTAGGTTTACTGATTCTCCATCACAAATCTGGAAGACATGGTATTATTATTTTAGTATCCCTAGAATGGTTATATTAATATTTTTATTTCCATAATTATTCACAAAACGTATAATCTATATGTTATGGGAATGTCTTAAAAGATGATACACGGATATAGAAACTTCTAATTATAGTAGAGTATACACTATTTTTAAATATATAATTCAAAAAATATTTTTCCCAACCATTAATTAATAGTGACTATGGATCAACATTGGGTATGTCATAAGGGTTTTCAATGACAATATAGTGATCCATACGTAACATATTCTATTAGGATTCTATTATATATTTCTAGAAACTATAATTACTTCCATTTAAGAATGGTGGTTTTGCAGAATCCATCCATCATTCTTGTTTAATATTTCCATATTAAAAGAAACTTTTTTTCTTATTTATACTAATATATCTATGATTTATTTGTATCATAGTGTTAAAATTAAACAATATAAACAATAAAATATGTTAACAATATTTTAAAGAAGTTCATATGCCTGAAAAAAAATTGTCAGATCAATAGTTATAGAAATAATGACTACAGTGGGTTGTGCATATTTGCATAAATTTTCTTTTTAGAAATCAATCATAGATTATAAAATGAATATCTATAGTGAGTGATTTTATCTTTAATTGAGGTGGAGTGAAAATAAAATGAATGAACATAGAGATTTATACTGGTTCAATTCACAAAGATCCATTTCCACTCCTCAACCTTCTTTACTTATTGAGAATATTTTTTCCATTTTAAGAAAATAATTTTAAAAGCATGGGAACATATAATAAATAATTAGATTTAAAAATACATATAGGCACAAACCAATTTTTTTATAGGAGTTTAAACCATGTATGGGACCTGAATTTTGATTGGGAGTCACAACAGGATTTTCCTTTTTTAGTGGAATGAACAGACAATAGAATACATTCTTTTAATTATGAAATTTTTAAAAGAGGATTGACCAATTTAAAATAGATGATATAAAATATTTCATCAATAAATATAAAAATAAAGATAAAGGAAAATGATAAAAAAAATGTTGAAGATGATGAAGCTTAAGGACTAATGATCACATGACTGTAATAACATCAAATTTTGAAGTACTTTTATGATCACTACCAATGAAAGGAAATCACATAACTTTATTGAATGAATGAGACTAGTAATAATTGTTTATAAACTATATCACATATGAATATATCAAATGATTTATACAGGAATTGATTTCATGCCTTGAAAAATATCCAACCAATTAATCTCACATCATTGAAAAATATCTTCTAGGATAATATTTAAAACCAATATCTTCATGCCCCTAGAAACATAAAAACAATAAAATAATTATATTATTACCCTCTATTGTAAATTTTATGTTGGATACCAATGAATAATTCAACTCATTATTTATTCATGAAATATCAATATAAAACATTAAAAAATGTTAAGTATGACAAACCTGAATATACATTTCATAATTATAAAAAATAGAAAATAAACAAAATAAGCATCTTGTTTATTAATCTATAAAAATTATATAAAAAGATAATCATAAGAATATAAATCTAGTATTTATATATGTACATATAATATGCTCATAATTTTTTTAATTTAATATATAATTATATTTTGACAAAATATAAAAAATATATTTATTGAAATATTTATTTTATTAGAATCAATTAAAATAAACGAAAGATAATTTTTAAGAAAAAAATTATATTAAACTAATGGTAGATGTAAATAACTTCTGGTAGATTTTTATACCACTTCTTAGTGATAGACTAATCTAATAGTGGTGTCGAACAATATCTACCATTGTTTCTTGGAATAGGGTAGCTACTGATGGTGTACATTGTAAGATTGATCTACCATTAAGAATCAAGGTATACCAGTGATAGTTATCTACCATTGGTAGAATGGTAGATAATACATTGAAGATAATTCCATTGTGTTTCATATCGCATAGCTATTAAATGGTATGAGATCTACCATTTTACAATGCAATCATATTTCTACAACCTTTGAGAAAGGATGAGGCAGCTATGAGGCATGAAGAAACTGCTTCCACACCATAGTGAATAGAGATATAAATATGGTGTAAAATATTCCAGTGGAAAATATATTTATCTGTGGTCAAGAATTCAACCATATGGGAGATCAACTAGTGGTTTGAGAACAACTGGGGTCCAATGAAACATGAATCTATGAAAAAGAAAAAACATACTCTTCTATCACTTGAGATATGTGATGCTGGATAAAGATGCCTGAGTGAAAAAAGACATCCAAGTACAAAAATGTGATAATAATCATATAAATTTTCTTCAACATAAAACATAAAATTCCTCCATGTACGAAAATGAAATGAAACTAATTATCATACTTGACCTAATAAGAAACATGGAAAATCTCAAATACTCACAAACACAGACTAAAAATCACCATGAGAGCCTTGGGATTGTTAAATAGTGGTTTACCATGAACTCCAATTAACATGAGATATTTGATATACTAAAGAGAATGATGAAAGGGTGTGATATAATGAAAGGAATAGTTCCATTGGATTGGACGAAAAATGGAATATCTCTTTATTTTTTGAATGAATGAACATTGGTAACAGTTTATTATCCCATACTGGATACATGCTACGGTGATCGACCATTATTTCATTCAATTCCTACCGTAGAAACATTGATCTAGGTTCAAGGGATTAGAACCCACACCCCATCAAATACATGCCAAATTATGGCTCATTGGACATATGAGGCCCAAACCATGCACTCCTTTAAGTGTGATTGGGTGGTCCTAATACATAGGTATAATCATAATCGACCCTACCTTCATGTAAGATTCTAGGGTTTATCCTCCCCTAGGGTATACCATTTCTCCCCTATGTGTCATGTTAAGGATTTCCTTTGAGGGTTACAAATGTAGCTTAACTTTTTACCTAAACTAACACCTAAAACAATATTTATTAACAATAATTAGAAAAAAAATACACCAATCATTAAACAATTAACACAAATAAAACAAGTAAGTCAAAATATTATTTAAAAATATATATGTTATTTAATTATAAGGAAATATTAATTTGACCAAAAAATAAAATATATTAAAGCATTAATCTGAATTCAAAATACTAACAAGAGATTCTCAGTGGAATAGAAATAATTTTTTTTCAGGAAAACATTTATTTGGTACTTTTGAGTGATAAAGATAATAATAATTTAATTGATACTTGAACACCCATAAAAATTATAGTATGATAAAATAGATTTGGTTTTTTATTGAATTATATTATATGTACACCAAACAAAAACATAAAAATATAAAATCCCAAACAATGGTGAGATTTTTAAATAAACACTTACCTTAGATAGGAATTCATTCAGAAGTTATTTTAAGTTCTTATATAAAATATTTATTTATATTATTTTATAAAAACCCATAAAAATACTAATATTTTCATATATTCTCCACATATAATATTTCAACATCCATTTATTAAAAATTACTGACTAATATCACGATTTTTTTGCTCACTATTTTTTGTTACATATTTTAGTTTGGTTGATTTTTAACTTGTATATTTATCATGGTTATATCATGTAGAAAAGGATAATAATTCCATAAATATCATATATCATTATTACATAAATACATAGAATCATTATTGAATGGTTGATACGAAAAATGAATCCCATCAATTCATAGAGGTTATTGTCAACATGTACGCATAGGTGAGGTTATCTTTTTATAATGTGTGGAAGGGTAAGAATTTATATGATATATTATATTTATATAATCATTAATATGTTATAAGTATCCAATATATTATTTAATTCTATCTTTATGACCATCAATGTAAATTAGTAACGAAAATCAAATTATGTCAATGTGTGGAGACTGCAGTTCGTACGTACGCCATAGCGATGTTTTCATTTTCAATGTAAATAAATCGAGATAAATAAGTTATATGGATCCAATATTATGAAATTTAATTACATATATGGTAATTATGTTATTTTATGATTACGATAATATTATATTTTGTGTTTGTAGAAGAGGAAATAAAATGAAAACACTCTGTTAAGAACTATAACTCTTCAAAGAACAACCTTGTTATGATTATCCCTAACGACTCATTAGGATTGTATTATGAACAAAAAAAATTATGATTTGTGGATGTATTTTAGGAAATTATTTGATCTGGATTTTCCAAAATAAGGGGCTCTTGAAGTGTGAGTAGGAGAGGATATGTGGTATACTTTTATCTGTGAGGGGGAGGACACACCTGGAAGATTCCAAAAGAATAAAATATATTAATTCCTTACTCAAGAAAAATGGATCCAAAATGCCATATATTGTAATATTAGATGATATAGTGTATAAAGTGAGCATAAATCGGGTTCAAACAGGTTTTTACATCATTTTAACCCTTTTCAATTTTATTTTAACACTTTTAAAATGTTTTAGTACATACCATGGTGGCTAACATTTTACCACAGTTACTAATTATAGAGAAAAAAATAAAAGTGGCATCATTAAAAAAATTACGTTGATGATTACATATATGGAATATATTTTATCAAATTTAAATCTAATAAGTATTATAAATTACATTAAATATGATCTATTAAAACATGATAAAATTGGTTTTCGACAAAAATGAATTTTTTTATAAAAATGTTTTTATACCATAAAATAAGTATAATTTGTATTATTGTGTAATTGATTGGATTATTTATAATTAAAAGGAAAAAATAAATTTCAATTAAAAAAATGGTACCTTTAAATTTCATTAATTTGAAATATGGTTTTATATAAAATTAGGATTTTTTACAATTCACTGAATAATTAATCATTTCGTAATCATCAAAAAATTCCATATCCTAATAATTTTAATATAAAAATTTGAAAATTTATATACTTTTCATCATGTTGCATTTTTAAAATTTTAGAATTTAGGCCTTGGTTTTAGTCTTGAATAATGTTATTTAAATTATAAAATTGTTTCATTAGATAGAAAATATAACTTACTATAAAAGAATCTTATGTTTTATATTATGACTAGATGTTTCGAATATATGTTTACAATGAAATTTTTTTGTATTGGTTTCACTATAATTTAAAATGGATGTTTCATTGGAATTTCTAGTCAAATTTTCAATGGAATTTTAGGTGATGGTTTTTACTAAAAATATCAAGAAGAAGTGTAAGGTATGACTGTAATTTTTCAATGGAAGACTAAAATAGAATCTTCCACATGAGGTTTCACATAGATTTATATTGGTTGCTTCCCTATAATTTCCAAGAAGAACATTAATTTGACATTGGAATATTCCAATATATTTTTTCACTATAATATTACAATGTAATTTAAAAATAAATTTACCATGTATGCTTCACTAGAATTTCCAAGAGTTATTTCCATATAATGTTTATTGAAATAATCAAATAATTTTCCAGTAAAATTTGATGTTATGATAAATATTTTTCAGTTGAATATTCCATTGGAATGTTCTAATCTAGGTTTCACTATAATTTTCATTGGAATTTTCATTAGAACATCAAATATTTTTTTCGCATAAATTTACTTATAGAATTTTCATCAAACAATATAGTCTATTTAGAAGTTAACAATGGAATTTTTCATTTTAGGTTTCCACGATAATGTTCATGTGGAATCTTTTCTTGAATTTTTATGAGAAGTTTAATTAGAAATTCCACTTTAATTTTGAAGTCAACATTTGAATTTTTAATGGAAATTTATAGTAGAATGTTATTCTGGTAGATTCCACTAGAATTCTCTAGTGGATATTTCCCTAAAATATCATATAGTAGTTTCTTTGGAACTTGTAGTGAATAAATAGTTATAATTTCACATGAAATTTGAAGTTAACAAAATAATTTTATAATGGTTGATTTCTCTAGTATAATATTTTTTAATGTTTCATTTGTATTTCAAATTAAAGTTTCAACTAAAATTTATAGGTGATTGAGGATGGTTCTAGTGAAATTTTCTAATGGGTGTTTCCACTAGAATTTTATTGCGAGATTTTACACTAGAATTTTCCAGTGAGAATTTCCACCAGATGATTCCATTATAATTTCTATAAATAAGTTTACAGTGGCTATTCTAGTAAAAAATTTCAAATGGAAATACTGCGATTTTACAATAAAGATTCTACTAAAATTTCCCATTTTATGTTTCCATGTGATTTTTCAATTTGAATATTTACATTAGAACATTCCAGTGGATTTTTTACAAAAATATTAAGTGAAATTTTTCTATATAATTTTCTACTGGATGTTTCATTTTGAATTTTCTCGAGGAAGTTTAATTTTCCCTGAATTTTTTTTTAATATTTTATACATTACAATATATATTTTATTTAAAAAATGTGACATGTAATCTTTTTTAATAATTTTATATTTCATTTATATTTTTAATCACAAAATCCAGATTGATTTTTCACTATAAATTTCAAGTGTAAATTGTGACTAAACTTTTATATTGAAATTTAATAGTTGAATTTTTTTGTTGACGTTTCATAGTAAAATTTTATATTATTAACTTTTATTGAATATTTTTTATATAATTTAATTTTTATTTTAATTAATTTAATTTCTTGGACCTTTTGAATGTAATTTTCTCGTATAAAATATCAATGAAAATTTTAATTATATAATTATAATAAATATAATGAACCATATTTTACTATTTTAAAATATTCTTAAGAATTTGATTTGATTTTATAATAATTTATAAATGATTTTTTTGGATTAAAAATTAATAAATTGTTTTCAATATCTGAAAATATTTTTTATATGGATTATTATTTTATCTATAGAAAATTTTTAATCGTTATTTTGGAAGAAAATTTTTCTAATTTTTAAATAATTTTGAAATAATTAGTTCCAAAATATAAAATGAAATTATTATTCTTATAAGGTTATAATATATTAATATGTAATTATAGTAACATAATGTTTTTAACAAAAATAATGAATTTATTAGTAATATAACAATTTATAATTTTCTAATTTTTTTCAAAAAAGAAATTTTGTTTGTTTGAATTGGGTAAGAAAATATTTCATAATATATAATTAAAAATTATAAAATACTTAATGTTTAAAAAATATATAATTATAAATATAAAAAATGACTCTATAGATAAACAATTCATTATTATTTTTTCTTTTTTCACAATTTTCTATAATTTTCTAATAGTTTTATTTAAAAGAAATGTGAATCTTGATAGGGGAATAACATGGATTTTCAAAATAGAATATGATAACCCAACATTAATTTCAATTCTATTGAGTGGTCATAATTTTAAGTGGGAGTGGCATGATCTTAGGCATAATGAATATTCTAGTAAATTAGATGTGGCTTTATATTTGGGTTTTAAACCCGAGATTATTCTGGTATGCTCAGTGTTTATGTTTTCTCACTACATGAAATAAAATCTATCTCATTAATTAATCTAAAATTTAATGTAAAAATGAAATGTGATTGATTAAAATAATATTTTATGTGATAAATATATTTTATATGTATATAAATTAATGCAAATATATAATACATTCAAAATATATGATTCAAGAAAAGAGATAATTTTTTTGTTTTTTAGGTAGAACACCCTCAAAACTCAATGAGGTCAATAGACACACACATATATAGTTTTTAAAATAAATTTTATTCCGTATGATATGGTTAATCCCAATTTTAAGAAATCCTAATGATTAAGTTTTTTGTTATTTTTATTAATATCTTGTGAATATTTACCTTTATTATGAAATTATCAATAATAAAGGATGAACCTTTTAACTAAATAAATTTTTAATAATTGAATAATATGCCAGATAATCGAATACGATGAAAATTGTTCAATTATCATATATACACATTTATATGATTTATTTTTTATACACATTAATAAAAAAATTATCATATCATATCGTAAAATAATGGTCACTATAAGATGTGTTTAGGTTTTCTTATTATACATTATGAGGATATTTTAAGAGATGTCTCTTCAAATTTTTATTTTTACAACTACTAATTTTGGGTTCTTATATAGAATATTTTTTTATCAAAAAAACATATTAATTAATGAAAATACAATTTATATCATATTCATCATAAATGATAGTTATTTGAAAAAGAAAATTAATATCATATTTTATTAGATAAATAATTTAAATGAATTTATGAATTACTGAAAATATATTGTATTTTTAATATATGAGTGAAAGATAAATATTTTTTTTGATTTTTTAATTATTTTTTAATGTGACCACTAATCAAAACAAAATTATTTTGAATAAATGAAAAAATAAGTATTTATATGAAATTTATCTATGAATAGTTCACTTAATTGTGAATTGAGTAAATATTTAACATGTTTTTTTATTTCTATTATTAGTTATTAATGGTTTTATTAATATATAAAAATTTTATATTTAATTATCCATTAATCAAGAATATACTTTTTTATGTAAATTTCCATAATAAAATCATAAGATTTCCATTATGTTTAGTTTATTTAGACTCGAACACATATTTGTTTAAAAAATTTAAGAAACATTACAATTTTTTTAAACACCTTATTTATTTTGTAACAAATTATATTTCCAATTATTGGTTTAACTAATATTATCTATTTAAATATTTATTTCTAAAAAATATAATCATTTATAATTAGAATAAAAATGAAATCAAAAATAAATAAATGTAACGTGTAATTTTATTACTATTTAATAATACATGATTATTGAATTAATAATAACTAATTTCGAGGTGATCAACCTAACACTTTATCTTAAAAACACATTATTAATGTTTAAAAATGTCCTTTTGGGGGCTAAAATATTTTGATAATGTTGCGTTGACAAAATTTACATTTACTTGTTATTTTTCTAATTAGATGGGGTTTCATTGAAAAAAATATACTAAATTAAGAATCATAATCAACATAATGAATTTTGGATTAAAAAAATACAAAAAAAATATTATTATTTTACAACATATTTACATATTTAATGACTTGTGATTCATTCCAATAGTTGGCAAGTGAATCAATAGTATTTTTCCTATAATTTTATGAAGCTCTAATATAGGTAATGCATTTATCAATGATATAAATATATTTTATTATATCTAAAAAGTAAATGAATTTTCAAACTCCCTTAAAATTATTCTTCTTTTATTAGTGATAAGTAAATCATTGGAATATGGGGTTTTAACATCACATTTTTTAGAACTAATAAATGGTGTCTTGATCAGTGATAATATATAGTCCTTATATATCTTAGAAAAATTATTATTTAGTAATGATTATTAATTAACCTAACCATAAAGTGCATAAAGTATGATCTTGTCTCCCCCTTTAATCAGTGCCAATTCATTAAATATTCAGTATTAATTCCAAATAAATACACATTGAACCCCTAAACATCTTGGAATAGATTAGCACCTTTTCCACTGCACTATTATGTTTTCTTCTTTATTTTATGATATATCAATTTATTTATATATATTTACATTACTCTTTTTTATTATATATTTATTCATATTATTTTGCATATTTCAAAACATTTATTTATTTTTTAAAATAAACATGTATGTTTGAATTTGAATTTATACAAATGTGTGTGTGTATAAATATATATAAACACGCACATTGATGAATGATATATAACCCTATCACATAAATATTGAGTTAATTTTAACGGGGTTAGATTCAAACCCTTACCCAGTACATCATCAACAAGAACCCTTACCGTTGGCCTAAAGTATTTTACTATTCATATATTGACATATGTATACATATATATATTAATATTTATTTTCGTAGATTAGAAGATATGCCTAAATATATATTGTTGTGTTTATTAACATGAAAAAGGAAAATACTTATATAGAAACACAATATATACATTTTTATAGGTATATATATTCAAATATTTTAGTAAGGTAAATAAAATTTAAAATTGTTTTATTAAAATAAATAATAAATATTATTTCAATTTCATTTATATATTTAAAATAAAATTTTATATGTTAATATTTCTAAATATTTATTTATAGAATTAATTTTTTATATGTCAATATATGAAATCATGAATATATAAATATTACACAAAAATATGCGAAATGGTAAATTTTCAACCCTGTAATTTACATGCGCATGTAAGCACTGCTAAAAAATTAATATTAAATTAAAAAACCACTATAAGAAGCTCTTATAAATATGAAATTCCATAAAATATTCAAAAATATAATTTATCAATTAAAAAATCTATTTTAGAATCCTTCTTGTCATTCTCTTACTAAGAATAAAATATGTGTGTGAATGAACACATACTAGATTTCATAGATCTCTCTAAAATATTATATTTTTAAAATTTTTGAACCCAAATAGACAACCATATCAAATGTTTGGTCTTTTGGAAGTTCAATTCGTATTATGAACATATAATTAGAGACAAATTAGTTTAATTATTTATTTTATAACCAAATTTTTATTCCTTAAAATTATTTCATCAAATGGTTATTAAACATCTATTTCTCAATACTAATTAGTAATATTTTAGTTTTTAATTATTTTACTAAAAATATTTCAATAAATATAAAATACCCCTTGTTTATAAGGGTCATTAAATTCAATGGTAATTTTAATTTTGGTGTTGATGGAATAATAATTACTAATTTTTTAATTTTTAATTATTTTACAAACAAATTTTCTATAAATATATAATACCCCTTGTTTATAAATGGTTATAAATTCAGAGGTAATTTTAATTTTGGTGTTGGTGGAAGTATTTTTATGAGAACTGAGACTTGAAATAATATTTTGAGTATTTAGACGGATGTGAGTGATGTTTTGTAAAGTTTGTATAAGCTTCGGTGGAGGGAGCAGTGTTTGGGAGAATATTAATAACGGTTAGGCTGGTTGAGATACTATAATTTTACAGCATCATCCCTTTTATGGTGTGACAATAGTGATCACATCGTGATTTTTCAAGATAGATTCGGACCATGGGTGTTCATGCCATGAATATTAGTTCATCTTATAAATCAATTTAAGGAGTGCTTAGTCTTAAAAATTGTGCATTGATCCCCTTTCTATTGTCTTGGATAGTTGGAAATGGGTAAGATTTATCCGTAACTAACCCAAATCTTCCTCCACCATTGACATTGACTTTTTGGGTTTGATTTTTTTGTTTTTTAGTTGATATTATTAATCTTGTTTTTTTGATTCATCATTTAACCCTATTTAATGTAAATTTCTTTGTTAGGTTTTTTGTTCGAATTCCACCATGAATATATTGGAACCGATATTTTTATGGGTATTTCAAGAATACTTGTTATATGATATCTCATGGAAATTATTTCATATATTCTCTTCATTTTTTTTAAATTTAAGTCACCTGACAGATTTATTTATAATTTTTGCCTAATTTTATTTATTTTGACAGTACAAATGTTGCTTTGTGTTTTAAATTTTCTTACAATAATGTTAGGATGGTGTTGTAGACCGCCTTCATGCGTGTCGTTGTTATTCTAGTGTAATTTTAGCACCAAATGAGTTTTATGAATTTACACCTATTTAAATAATATTGGAAAATATAATTTAATAAATTTTAAATTATTATAATTACTTTTTTGGGATAGAAAGGCATGTGTTAGGTCATTGCAATAATTTGGGATTCTTAGAAAAACATGGATGCCCGTAGGTATATATTTTGGGCAGCTAATTAAAATATTATAACTCTAAAATTGATATATTTAGTCCTTATACATTATCTATGGTATTATAAAATTCATTTATGAAGTCTAATTTGAGGTTCTAATTTTTTTGGGACATTCACCATTTAAAAGTAATTATCTTTGGTAATATAAATAAAACCCTTTAATTAGGTGAAAAGTTTGTTAGGTCCATAATAATCTTTATGAACTACCTGAATTGCCTCATCAGCTAATGGTTGATGCCTCGATTGAAATGTATGCATTGAGACACATGGACCTTGATGGGTGTAAATTATGTTAAATGAGTATAACGTAGTTACCCTACTGTATGATCCCATAGAGGACTCCTATTATATGAGTGTATCAGATTGAGATGGATTTCCATGAGATTAGACAAGTGATAACATTATGGTGCCTTAAAGCCTTTGGATTAGAGAGATTATAATGGAGAGAGTATCCCCCCATTGGCATGGTATTACCAAGGTGAGTAGACCCAATTGTTATTGACAGATGTATTGGTTCTTAGACTAACGTAGAGTGACTTGGAAATGGAATGCTCTTGAGGACATCACCCCTGTGAGATTTTACGTGGAGGGTGGTGAGGATATAATGAGACATTGACTATGGTAACGTTCATTTTTCCCTCAGAGTGATATGTATTAAAATTAGGGACGATTTTAGATTGAAGGACCCTAGTGAGGTGTAAAGAATTGAGATGTGATATCGGAGATCCCAGTGGGCTCCCAACCGCATGTTGAACTCTATGAGAGTGTTGGTGAAAAGGTACTAATGGTTGTGAATTTCACCTAGAACCTGAATTAATTAATAGAATGTTTTTGTTGTGACAACGATCTGATTTTCACCAGCATTTCTGAATTTAGGTTTTGGATGGGCTTCAGTAGAAGTTCGACACCATCAAGTAGTTCTTTGTGAAATGAGTTCATAGAGGGTTATTTTTTACCAACATTCATTGAAAAACATGGGATTCTTGGGATATGTTCATAGGATATGCATGCCCAAACTTATATGGAAACTATTAAATTACCACAGATGCTTGGTAATTGGTTATTGAACTTGGTAACCAAACATAGGAATTTCCGGGGTTCATATGAATTATCCACCGAGTCTAAAAATTTTCATATACTATGACATTAGTAATTGGATTTCATGCATATTTTACTCACACATGATTTCTCATGTTTAATAGGAATTGATGGGATGATTGATATTTGATTACCTTAGGGGACAAGGAATCAATCATAGTGTTTGATATCCATACACATGGGATTTACCAAAACACTAAATAATTATACAGAGGGA
This sequence comes from Viscum album, assembly GCA_963277665.1. Classification (NCBI taxonomy): domain Eukaryota; kingdom Viridiplantae; phylum Streptophyta; class Magnoliopsida; order Santalales; family Viscaceae; genus Viscum; species Viscum album. Next base: position 26,857,727 of record OY728137.1, on the reverse strand, counting down.
TTGATATGAGTTTATTTCCCATGATTCTTTCGACTCCATTATTGAGAATGAAATAATTTTTATGACCCAGACACATGGAAATATACTACAAAGCATGACATAATTGTATTTACTAGGAGACCTACGAATCCACTATTGACCCTAAAACAACATAATTTCCCCCAAACACTTGGGAATTATCTATTGATCCTAACAAAATTTGAACACAAAATACATATGGGTATCAATTGTGGAGTAAACATTTATTATATTCCCTGTAATTCACTCTAAGGAATCAGCTACTGATATTGATATTCGTAGTCATGGTTCTGAGGTATGATCAAAGACACCTCAACACTGGCCAAATTTGGTTTTAGTCTTTCCATAGTTCAATAGATGAACCTGGGGATCAATAGTGGTAATTTATTTAGGGTTTTGTGTTTCATTTATTTTTTGTGTAATCATGTCACATGTACATACACTTTATTAATTAGTTATTTATGGGTCCATTTTGGTGCTTCCCTACTATGTTGTAGTCACACCCTGCTCGGGTGGCCATGGCACATGGGTACGGAAGAAGACATTACTCTTGTTGGTTCTATTTGGTGGGAGGCTTGATATAACATGATATAGCCGTATAGGTTATAAAATATTATATTCTAGGATATTCTAAGTATTAGGGAAGTTAGTAGAGACTCATGTACTTCTATTTTCATATTTTATTTAGTTATTATATGTGTGTGGTTGATGTAAATTCCATGATTTTGTAAGAATGTTTTCATGTCGAATGGATTTATTATTATTGATTGTTGATTATCTCCTTCACATATATTGATGGTTACTATGTAATAATATGTTTGTATTATTTATTTTTTATTATACAATATGATATGCGGGTATTTTCTCCCCATGATATGACCATGGACCCATGTTTCTTGTTAATATCCTATAGAAAATGAGGAGTTGTGCCTGAAGTCTATAGGAAGACTCCACAATTTTGAGTATTGATCAATGGACATAGACTGAAGGTAAGATGTTACAAATCTGTATCTGAGAATTAATATAAATTATATCATTGAGTGTATCAGAGGTTTATTTGTTATTACTATTTGATGATATATTGTAATATATACATGGTTATTTTCTTGTGTCTTTTGATAGACCTTGGACTACTTTATAATGAAAATTTATTACAATGGGAGGTACATGTTGTCAGGGGAATAATATTTCTATTCTTTATTCCTGCTTTTATGGTTGTATGATTTTTTCCTATCATGATGAACATTTGTTTTTACATTTATGTTCTTTGATTTATTATATTTTGGATATTAGACCATTTGAAAGGTCTGGTTATTATATTTTTGGATCTTCACTCATTGGAAGGAGGATAATGTACATTAATCAAATTATCACATTACATTCACATGAAATTCATATGCTTGTGTGTGATTAATATCACTTTTTAAGAGGGTTATATTTTTTAATGTTTCTATAAGAAGATATATGGTGCTTTCCCATATTACCTGGAATGTCATTCTACTCAGTTGAAAGGAAGTATATTTTTATTCTAATAGAAGGTTATTTGGATCTATGATGAGATAAAAACTCATGATGAAGGATAAGAAGTCATTTGTAAGGGTTGTATATTTACCCTCACAGGTTGAAATAGTAATTTGAAAGCTTTCAATGAACCTCTTGGCGTGGTTGGGGAAGTATGTTTGGTTACATAAAGTGCCAATGACAACCAATATGGTGTTTTACCATATATATTTTACGTTTAATTATAATTCACTAAACCACGTTACTATATAACTCTCGATATTAATCGTGGTAGGATGATTTCATTATATATGTGTTTGTGGTTGTGTTTGATCCTCGAGGGGGTGACTCTGATATTATAGAGGCCTAGTAAGGATCAACTGATGATTATGATTCTAAAGGGTGGTGTCCTAAATATAGATTCTTTATGAGTATTAGTGCCCTAGTAGGTCAATGACATGGTATTTAATGCTTTATATATACATGGGAACCGATTGGTGGATAGTTTAACAAGTGAGTTTCGATCAAATATCTGATAAAGGGGCAAAGATGGGCCCCATGATCCATGACCAATGTGAGAAATGACCTATGCATTATGAAAGAGATACTAGTTCCTTTATATTAATACCAAGCTATATATTAGTTGGTTACTGTGGATGAGATTATGTGTGATATATGTGGGTAATATTAGAGTGAATTTTTCAAGTTATTGTGAGTTCCATGGAGGTGGGAAGCAAGCATTGGTGCATCTAGCTATTTTATTTTTGAAAGGGCTAAGTTTTTGGATATAGGATATAGGCATGTTGGTGCCTTAGATATTGTAAATTTAAAAGGAATTAATAGGATCCTTTCTATAAGATCAATACATATGAGTTTCTATTTTATATGGTGTAGGCATGTTTATGCTTTGGATTTTAATGGGGAAAGCACCTCGAGAATTGCTTCTTTTGGTATCAAGTTTTGGTTTGGAGGGAAGGATCTATTTGATACATAAATTTATTTGATTTTGATTATTTTTTATGTTTTTTAGTGGTATAACATAGATAGATGCATTTTATTTTAGCAAAACTACAATTCTAATGGTGTTCATGTCATAATCCTCAGCATAATTAAAATAATCTATTTCTATATGGATCTTGAGGGTGATTTGGGATTCATCATACTAACATGATTGAGTGAATAAAAAGTGTATTTGGGAACATTATACTATAATTAATAACATCACAATCATGATTTCATGAGCCAGTTGAGCTATATGGTAGTATAAGGAATACACATATTGGTTAGGATGAAATCGAGATGGTACATACAGGTTAGGCATGCTGCCGCTTGATTCCAGATATGTAAACATGGGTGCATTGGTTGAGGGATATTGGATTTTGATTGAATACTTGTGGGATTAGTAACTTTTGTTTTGATGTGAATGATAAGTACCTTATATAGTGTGGGATGTTTTGGTAATGGATCGGGTTTTGTGGAATAGACCACCATTTAGTTGATGATATGAAGGTGTTTCATGTGATGAAATGATAATTTTTTAGGAGGAGTGTCACACATGTGATTATGTAACCTATTGGGGTTCTACATGAATAGTGGTATAATAGAATTCATAATGTGAGGAGTGTTCAATCTACCTGTTAGAGGGTGAGATCCAAATTAAGGACACATTTTAGGGACTATCGAGGATAACCAACATATTTATTTGTGAATAAGAAAAATTAAATTTGTTGGTTGATGGTCACGTAAAAGTCGTATTACTGGGCCATGTCATTATGTGTTAATGGAAAGGTAATGGGACATGTTGTGAAACTACCTATGTCAAAGTTTATCCTTAGTATAGTCTTTTTCATTCTATTTTGAGTTCTGAGAAGATTACGAGGATCAAAGGTAGAAAATAAGGATTTTGGGATAAAATGGAATCGCACACGGTGAATTCGTATCATTAGTTTAATGGTGTTGTATGATGTTATAAGATTATAATGGCGATTTCCAAGGTTTTCACATGGTTAGATAAATCATGTAGTCTCTAGTGAAAACTATGCACCCTTTGGATAATGGTGTTTTCTTGGTAACTTGATGGTTAAACTTACCATGCAAAAAAACCATGAACATATCTACAATGTGTAGTAGGGGTTCATGGCTAATGTTTTTGTTTAGTTTTACCAGGTGGACTCATCCAGGAGACTGTGTATCCCCCTTTGGAACTACTAAAAAATAAAAATTTTCTTTTTTTTCATTGGCCATTTTAAAAACGATTCTAATATTGTCTATTCCCTAAAATTATCTAATGCTTTAGAGGTTTCTCCCAATGTATTTTGTTGTAATTTCTTTGTTCTTGGAAGTTCATGTCGAGTTAGGTTTTTTTATCTTGTTTATCCTCTTCTTTAAAGATCCTTTCTGTATCCCTTCTCCTCCCATATCGTGGATACCAATTGGGATATGTATCCAGGATATAGTTGCTTTGAGGGAGGATAATCATTATTTGTTATGGATCTATGATTTTGAAAACCCGATCTACTCTTCCCTGATTGCTGATGTCGAATATAAATTTTTTACATCCATTTTGATGTACGTGTCTTTAAAAAACGGGATAATTTTTGAATATCTTATCATTAATGTAAAATACCATTGGTTTATTCATTTAATTAAATTGATTTTTGGATTCAAGGAATTTATTGTAATAAAATGTTTCTAATGGGATTTTTATTTAAAAATTAGTATTTACCGACAATGTGTTTGACTAAATTAATGAAAGATGTTTTGTGTTCAGAAATGGATTTTTATTCACTAATGCATATTGGATTATATTTCAAAAAAATTATAAAATTGGGATCATTGTTTTGAAATGGATTTTTTAGGTGTGGAATGTTTATAACATTGGATGCTATGTAAAAGCGAGAAAGATGACCCCAATGTGAGTAACATCACTAGTTGTTTCTTTTTTATATTGATAGACTATAGAAATAATAGATATTGTATGGTACCAACACATACTTGTTTATTCTATTTTATGTATAGTATGTATTCCCATAGGCTCTCCACAATACGAGGTTATTTTTCATTTATGTGTTTTCATCTCATGATTTTTTTATTAGTGATAATTTTTCCCAGGTTTCTATATGTGGTTGTATCACATATATTCTCATTCTAAGTTGATTCATTGATATCTATTTACATTCTTACCTCTTGATGTAATTATCAAAATCCCTTTTTATCCTATCTCCTTGTCATTTTTTATCTTTGTGAATATGAATGGATATTATAAAAACTATAGGAAAATGATTTGAAAATGGGTTTGGAGTTATGAAATTTTTTATAATTTTTTATGGTTTAAAAAATAGAAATGTTATATTATTTATAATATATATTTTATATACTCTTTGGTAGTATCCTACTGATATTTCTTCTTACATTATACATTAATCTTTTGGTTGTCATAGAAGTTGTATTGTTGTATTTAGGTAATGGAACGGGAATCTTGTGCATGCAGGATACCCCCACTATCACAAATTTTAGATTTGGATGTTTTGGATGTTATGGTTGGTGACATGGAGACTTGTTTTTCATTTCTTATTACACATTTATCTTATTTTTCTTGGATTTTATGGATCTTTGATGTATCTTTTTCTTCCACATTTTACTCTATTGGTAAGTCTTGTTTGTAACATACATAAATTTTATCTTATTTTCTTGTTATATAGATCTATGTGACAGGACAGTACGACTGGAATATCTAGTTAACAAGGGATTTTATATTAAAATTTCATATCAAAGGGATTCTCAGCCTCATGTGTGTTGACATTTCCTCTGTTTGGTTCTTCTTCATGATTATATATTATTTACGATATTCATAATTTTGGTAGTTAGTGCAATAATATTCCTCACCAGCTCACTTCCATGTATGAACTTGAGCTACCATGTGTATATGTAAAACATTTACTAGGTTTGTGACCTGTTTTCTGGGCCCAATTTAATTAACTATAAGTGAAATTTATTTAAATGTACTTATTCATTATTTATGTTTTTTGGTGTTCATATAAATAAAATATGATATAAATTCTTGAAATTTTAATGCATGAACATAAATTTTGGAAGATGGTCTTAATATTTTTAATAACATCTTTAATATGATTGGTTATTATCTTGTTCTTAAAAAACAACACCATTTAGAAGTGCTCTTATAAATTCGAGAAAGGAAGTTTTGATACAGGATTTGTAGGTGAATCCTCCAGTGAAACTTTCATTGGTTGAAGTGGTAATCTGTAAAATCCGGAATCTGAGCCAGGTTGGTTTCAGGAAACTCATATGTGTGGTGGATTATATGAAAGAATTTAGAATGAAGTATCCACCCAATTCCATGGTAAAAACGGACCCCATGAATCAAGGTAGTGTCTTTAGCTGATTTAGAGGATCCTCAATTTCATAATGACTCACGCGGATTCTAAAGTGGGTTTCACTACATATATGCTCGTAGGACCATGGAGGAGATGGAGGGAATCAGTTGTTAATGTTAATTTCATGAGGATATTACCTAATCTTCTAAGATTAAAATATTTAATCAGTAGTTTTACAATTATACATTACATTTGGAAAATACTATTATGTTTCTGAACATGGAGTAGGGGTCATACTTTTCTAGAGTATTCCACCCATTTTTATGAGTTGTCTCATCTATCATTGGAGCTTTTCACTACGGAGTACCTAAGGGATTGATGGATTAAGTTGTGGTTGAGGCCAAATATTCAGTAAATATTTATTCTTATATACCTTCCCACCATTTTGGATGTGATAGACAAAGACGGTTTGGATTAAGTAAACTTAGCATGAATGACCGGTTTGGGTGGAGCTTTTTCTTGTGAAATTCTTATTCATGGTGTATCTTTTGGACCAAAAATGATGTTCAAGGGTGGTTAATTTTATTCCAGACTAGTTTTGGGGTCATTATTCGGATAACAGCTGATTTTCAAATATCTTTGTGGAAGGTGTGTTCATACCATGGATAACTGTACGAAACCACCTAATACTTTTCATTAATCCAGGGTTACCGATCCATGTAAAGAGTTTTTTGTGTAAGGATATTCTGGGATCTCAGGAAGGATATACTCTCACCAAGGGTTTGTATGTTGGTACCAATTCTTCCATGGGTAGTTGGTATAATCCTCAAGACATGGGGGATGTTCATGTGCATAGTACCATTCGAATTTGGGTGACTATGATTGAGCCGGAGGAATCTGATATTGGGAAAGCTACTATTAGTGGTACAAGATATATTTCATCTTATATTGTGATTTCATTGTTCAAAAAAAATTCTATTCATTCTTTTATATCCTCAAAGTTAATTGATATGTAGGGTTTATATTCGGAACTAATGTTTTTTCTTTTGGATATTTAAATGCCATTGAGAATGTGGTCCAAACTAGGTTTCAAGGGTTACTCGTGATAGATGGTGATGATGGACTATGAAGTGATATGTGAAATTTTTTGTTCTAGATATTTATATATTAGTCCTATAACCTGGAATGGATTGGATAATTAAAATTATGGCATATATAGACTTTTTTATATACATGTTCATTTTTGTCCCTCGGTGGGGTAACTCATGCTTTTCATGGTCGAGTTAGACACACAATCTAGTGGGAAGTGGCCTATTGTTCCATATGACAAGGTAATATCATTCCAGTTTTTAGAGACATTACTCAATGTCATCAACTGTAGTTTTAGTCGTTCGGTTCTTGAGGATGTGTTTTGAAACTCTGAGGTCTTTATGAATGATTTTTCTTAATTACCACCACAGAGAGAGCATGTGTTTAATATTTACATACTCCCTTGTACAATTCCTATTTCTATTATATCTTATCAAATGGAACCTATTTAGTTGGAGGAACATAATTTCCAATTTTAGGATCTTGAGGATAAGTGATTTATTCATCCTCGCCTGTCACAATGGGCTTATCATATAATATTTTCTATGAAGGAACATGGGAGTATCAAGATTTTTATGTATTTCCATATGTTAAACTACATGACTTTTAGGAACATATTACATTTTCCTACTATTGATGATCTCTTTGACCATATTATTGGTCCATGTTGGTTTTTAAGGATTGAACTTTTTTCATGGTACCACCAAATGAGTATTAGAGGAAAGGATATACCTAAGATATAATTTAGGAGATGGTATTAGAATTTTTAAATTTTGGTTATTCTATTTGGAATCACTAATTATCATGTAGTATTCAGAACTATGATGAACTAAATATTTCATCCTTTATTGGAATCTATTATAGTTTTTCTCATGGATGACATTTTGGTGTACTCTCCGAAATATTGGAAGCATATAGAACATTTTAATGTAATTCTTCGAACCATGAAAGAACATCATTTGTATGTTAGGAATTCTAAAAGTGAGTTTTTTATCTAAGAAGGGAAATTTATACTACATTTGATATCTAAGAGGACTATCTCAATGGATCCAAAAATGATAAATGAATCTATGTCAAAGGTGAATCCTAGAAATGTTTTTTAGATCCAAAGAATCCTGGGTTTGAATTATTACTAATGAAATATTTTCCAGGATTTCTCCAAGATCACTTATTTGGTGATATATTTAACCAATAATGATGTAATTTTTTAATGGAATTAATAATAAAAAATATTGATGAGATGAGGGGATATTTACTTCAGCTCCATTATTTATTCATTCAAAAATGGGATCAGGTTATGATGTTTTCTTCGATTCCTCTAGTGTTTTTTTGGATGTGTCTTGATGTAGTGGAAATAGGTGGTGGGATATGGATCTCTCAAATTATTCCCTCATGATAATAACTACCCTACCCATGATCTTGATTTGGTTGCAATTCTGTATGCACTCAAAAATTGGTGTATCTATCTCTTTGGGTTTTAGTTTACAATGTATTCTAATCAGAAGAGTCTGAAATATATCTATAAATAAATGGATATGAACATAAAAAAGAAAAGATATGTGGATAATCATTATCCAATTGGTTTATATTTTTCATAATCACTTTTAAAAGGGAATGTAGTTGCAGACGCATTTAACATAGATTTTCCAACAAAAGCTACAAAGGAAACCATTGATGAGTGTTCTATGGTGAGTTTGTTTATTGATATGATCTTGGGAGTGGATTGTTTTAGATTATAACTATTCTTGGCTTTGAAAAAAGATAAATCATATTTTTATGAGATATTTTGGCTCAACAATATGACAGAAACAGAGTTCCAAAACATTAGTAAAATCGTTTATGGTGGGGATACCTTGGGTGAGTGGTGTCAGTCTCCCAGTGGAGATTTTATCTTCTATAAAGGATTTTTTGATCTGTTTTCATTGATGTGTGATTTTGTGGGAAGTGGACACTTATAGATATAGAGGCTTAACATACATGGATATTTCACCATTTTACATGTATATTTTGTAAAATACAATAATACATTAACCAGGATGAAAATAGTATAATGTATTTGTAGAATGGAAACAAAATCATATATCCTTGGGAAATATATTCAACATATCCCATAAAGATCTCAAGCCTTAGTAATTCTACCTAAAACATTTCTTCATAACATGGGGAAATGAAACAAAAGAATGGGTGAGATCAAAATCTAAGTAAGGGTAAAAAAGGGAAAAATTTAAGCATAATTATGAGCATAGGGGTATGAAAATATGATCCAAAAAATATAAGATCATACCTCACATATACAATATCATAAACATGGATCATGTAATAAATATTGGCAGTTTATAAGACATGAATTGAAATGAATTAAAGAACATAATCAATGAAATCGTAACATCGGAATAATACACGTAATTGTGGTAGAAAAAGAGTCATGAAATCCAAATCATTAAGAATATAGTCATGAAATAAACATATCATTGATCCCCCATATATAATAAATTAGCTCATTGTTGTCACATTTAGAACATATGAATACCCTCAGGGTAATTTCTATTCGAACATGGTGACAACCTAAATTACAATAAATACATCTGGAAAACATGCATGTTTCCATAATCCATATATTACTATATATATTCCATTAATACGAGATGTTGGAAACATCATCCATGATAGTATAAAATACATGTCATCAAGTACTTAATTATTTCTAATTGAATCAGTACCTTCCAATTTACTTCTTAATAACCCATATATCATTATCCTAATAATGTTGTAATAACATAATGAACATATTATTGGATTTGTTTCAGGTAATTAGGTGTTCTCCATGGACATCACCATTCCATTATATCATTTTTCTATTCCATTGGAACTTTTTAATGTGTTATTGTAAATTCATATAAAAATCATAAAATGATGTGTCCTTGTATATTTATCCTTTAATATAACATAATTATTGAATCCAAATAAATAATAAAATCAATTACATCATATTTAACCCGATTTTAAGGCTACATCTTCATACTACCTCTTTCCTTTCATATTTAATATCCAGTCTCAATATCATTAGCAATGTAACCATTAATCATACCACCATGTTGATACTATTCAATAGAATTACTCTTGTAACATTGAGTTTCATTATGAATTTTTATTCCACACTTAATACACTTAACATTATATTATGTATTAAGGAGTCCAATATTTTCATCAGTTTTGATAACTGAACTCATAATTTTTCCCTTATAGTCTCTTTCTTTATGTCGTTCTTTTTCATAGTAAAAACGTTCTCTTTTTACTCTAACACATTCTCTTAGGTGAATCTTCCCACATTATTGAATCAAAGGATCCTGAATCTTTATTCCCTTATGGTCTTCATTACATGAACTCTAAGGAAACAACTTCTTTCTCCTCCATGGTGAGTCTAAGAGTTGGCTATGGTATACATTGTTATTAATGTTCCATGAAAACTGAATAGGCATGATCACGACATCTACCACTAAACAAAATCAAGCCACATGACTTCTCATCAAAAAATCATCCATCACATTCAACACTAATATGTTTCATTCTAGTTCATGCCACTGACTAAAACTAATTGCATAGTGCGAGCCTTTATTATCATAGTAGAAACTATGTTTTGATGAAAATAATTACAGATTGGATGTCAAAAAAATTAAAATATCCTTAATCTATGACACCATAGGATAATCCTAGGACATTAATTACCAACTTATATTTATATTATTCATAATGGTTCATGAAGGGTTTGTGAATACCAAAGCATATCCACCAAAAATGTCAAACTAGATTGGTTACAAGGCCCAATTTCAAGAACCATACTACCCTAAGTCACCCTTGGAACATCTTATTATATTTATTATCCCTAGGGATATCAATTAAAAATTCACAACCAATTATATTATCCAATCATATATGTATTTCTAGGAAACCACTCACTCTATCCATTACCAAAATTCTTGGACATTTTCCAAAATGTTAACTCATCCTTATACTTATCCTTAGAGACATCCCCAAACATATCCTTACATATATACCATGGGATCTAACTAATGTTTTCTCATCCTAGTTTCCAAATGTTGACTAAAATCATCATTTAAGACTAACTATAGGGATCCAAGCATAACATACATGGATATTATACAATTTTACATGATTATTTAGTACATTAAAATAATACATAGTTGAGGACCATAATATTTTCGTTTCATTTGAAAAATTGAAACCAAATATTATATATTGGGGAAAAATCATTTACATCTCTCGTAAAGATCTCAAACATCAGTACTTAAATGTAAAACCTTTCTTCATATGCTGGGGAATTTATTAATAATAAGGGGTGATATCAAATGCTTTGTAAGGGTAAACAAAGGAATCTTGCAAATATAAATACGTACAAAGGGGTATTTAATAATGATCCTGAAAATAAAAGATCCTACCATGTATATAAAAAAACTGAAATAGTAATCATGGCTTAAATATTTGTAGGTTATATGACATGAATCATAAAGAAATAAATAACATAATCCATGAAATCATTACTTAGGAATAGAAACTGGAATTAGGGTTAAAATATAAACATTTAATATGATTTCCATATTATCCAAGGCATCACTTCCAATACAATCTTGGTAGTATTGGTTCACTACCCACATCATCTTGGTATTCATGGATCACTCCCATGGCCATCTTAGTAGAATGAGTTTAATCCTTAAACCATATTAGTAGTAACTGTTCACTACCATATCTATCTTTTTAGTCAGGCATAATTCCAAAGACCATCTTATTCTATCTTATTAGATATAAATATATACCTAATTCATTAAAGGGATATATATATACCACCCATCCCAAAGTGAAATCATATATACATTTTCCATAAGATCATAAATAATCATTTCGCAACCACAGAAATTTATGGGGTATTATAAATATGTAATCATATCATAACATGTGGAAAAATAATGATTTCATATATATTTCTTCAAAATAAAAACCTCTGAAAGAGAAATAGATTTCATTGACATATAACCCATGAATGAGAAATCAGTTTCAAAAACCTAGTAACATTATTCATAATCCATTCATAGAAAGAATATGAATATTACCTTTATATCATTTCCTAGAAGGTCATGGGTATCATTAACAGATTTCATCTTAGATGGAAAATCGTTTTTAAAGAACATTCAAAAAGATTCGTTAGGGAATATATTCATTCTTCTTTGTAAAAAATTATTTTTAATACATAAAACCTTTTGAAAATCATTTTCATAAAAAAATACATTGAATACTTATAAAGAATCATTGAAGTAATTTTAGAAACTTTTTTGCTTCAAAATATATAAAATAATATATCAATATATTTTAAAAACCTTTTTGATTGAAAAAATATTGAAATCATATATTGAATGCATCAAACTGTTTCTAGAACCACTTTACAAGAAAAAAATATACGATCATTCAAATGTTTTAAAACCCATTTCATTAAATATACATTGATAACATATAAACAAAGCTATCAAATGTTTTTAAACTCATTTTACTTGAAGTCATGTAAAACATGCGTAAAAATATTTTGAAACCTATTACTCTAAAAATACCTTGAAAACAAACAAAGAAATGTTGAAATTTTTTTGAACTCCTTTTCAATTGAAAACATATGAAATGTGCTTGAAAAATTATCAAAAATATTGTTACATGAAAATACTTTGAAAACTTATAAATAAGGCTTGAAGAAATTTGGAAAATAATATAACTTTAAATTAACTTTTAAAAACATTTTATTAAAAATTAACCCTTTAAAAATTAAATGGAAGATTCAAAGAAATAATGGAGGGTAAATCTGTACATGTCGTATGAGTTATATTGAACAATAGATTAAAACTATAAAAATTATATAAAAACTCAATGTTTATAAAGTGATAATAATATTGCAATTAAGAGATTGGTATAATACTAGAAGGTTAAAATTTTTATTATTTTATTAAAGGAGAATAGTACTATATTCAGGGAATACCTTTTTAGAAAACATGGTTTTAAGTGAATATAGATTTCTATCCAAAGAGAGGATCATGTTAGGCCTATTCAATACACTTTATTATCTAAATTATGAAGAAAAGAGTGGAATAATGTCATGACCCGACCCAACGTGGCTCAAGCCATGACTCCCCAAACCCACCTCCAATAGGCCAGGGGCTGGCGTCTAGTGCTGAGTAGGCTATCACACACAATGGAGGCATTAACCTAAGGTACCTGTACACACACACCCAAATACACCTCCATGCAACAGTGCATGGATATATAAAACTAAAATTAAAATGCATGCATACATCTATCACGAACCAGAATGAAAAACTAATACAAAAAATGAAAAATAGGGCCCATCAAAGGAAAAATACAAATTTATCAACCTGCTCAGACGGAGGTAAAACACTACAAAAAACACCTACCCTTAAGCTCCTTGGTATAGCTATGGTAAACACCCTAGTAAAACCCACTCACTAAGCACCGCCTGCTCAAGGTCCTCCTGGTACTCCGTTGAAAGGCATGTGGTCTACATAAGACACAAACATGTACGGGAAAAGCCCGTGCAGGTGTAAGTATATAAATACTTAGTAGGCACCCCCAAACCCCTAAACAAAAGAGAGAAAATCAAACGCAACAGTCCGCTCATCCCAGCCATAGGGAATCTAGATGAGAGAGAAACTCCATCTCGTGACCATCCTCAGCTAAACACAACTAGTCAACTCAAACCAGGTGTATTCCCATACATACACCTTGAACATACAGATATACTCATCTCATGCACCAAGCCACATGAGGTACCGACCTCATCACCGGCAATGGTTCACAAATATGAGAACACACTCCACAATCACTGTCATCCCAATTGATACTCATCTGAGAGATACACTCCATCTTGTCCCACACAAACATATCAGATGCTCACTCAAGTGATTACACAAGTTGGATACCATCCTTGAGGAAACCAAGCTGAAACAGAAAGAAAAACAAACTCCTCGGATATAGGATCACTCCCATGGGCCACTGGGGGATACCACAACCTGATCTAGCATTTGTAGATCTCACAGATCGGGGATCACTCCCAAGATCCGCAGGGGGATACAACAACCTGATCTGGAGCTCGACAGAAACATATCACACAAATAGAGGATTGTCCCTCATGTCATCATGGTTATGACGATACCGAAAACCCTATCTGGAACATCTCATGCTATTGGTGATTGAACTGACAATATCGCAACCCTACTGAAATACTCATGCTGAGTAGGGGATCGTATACCCGATGATTCTACCACCCTATTAAGCACGACCCACTGTGTAAGGGATCAAATTCCTGATGATTCCACCGACCCTACAGGGTTAAGCTGCTATATAGGGGATCGTCGTCCATTGATAAGCGGTCACAATGATACCAAGAACCTTATCTAGAGAAACGATACTAGGGGGTCCTACTCCGGGCCCACATGAGGGATTCCACAACTCTATTTAATTAAACAACCCATCGAGAGGATCACAAACCTATACAAGGGTTGTGATTCCATGTGAACCCTTGTAGGGATGAACCAAGGGAGTACCATAAACCACTGCTTGTTCAAATGTCGCTAACCCAGGAGACCCGCCATAATGCCACACTGCACACTTCTAAGGCCGATTCTGAGGCTACCATCACGATCCACATGAAAAAACACATAGGATAGGCTTTTTACTCACCCGAAAGGGACAACCAGTGAAAAATGAACTATTCACCGTAGCTAGCCCGTGTGGGGCCCACACAATGATCCTGAAAATCTTCAAAAGGATCGTAGCACTGTGATCCCCTCTGAGAAAAACATGGGATCCACTACTTGTTCAACCCAAACAGACCCCCAGTGAAAAGGGTACTATTCACCAAAGCCAGCTCGGGTATGGCCCAAGCCTCAATACTGAAACGCATGAATGGATCACACCATTGCGATCCTCTCAGAAAAAATACGCAGGATTGACTATTTATTCACCAAAATGAGACTCTGGGTGAGAAATTTATGTTTCTCTGAAAACGCCCAAACCCGGCTTCGTGGGGCCCACACTTCAAACTCAATCCCAACAACCGGAAACCATAAATAAAATTCCACCATACCATCAGTGTCTCAACACCACTGACGGCACGTCAATCGGACGCTCCAGGTTGAAGATAAAATGAAATGAAGTCGAATAATAATTAAATACTATTATTTTATTCGAAATTTCAAGCACCCGGGACACAATCCTGAATCTTAAAACTCCCGAACCCAAATCGATGAGTTCACCTCATTGTCAGGGTCGTGTCGCTGCAAACAACATGCGAAATGAACGCCCAGTTAGCAAACTACAGTGGATTAAAGAACCCCCGGATGAAGACTAGACCTGACCAACCATCCCCGGCTGGTCTGAATAGAGTGCACCAACCCACGACGGCCCACCCCCACCGGCCCGGCCGCCGTTGTCGCTGGTACCTCACCAGCGAGGCTTCCGCGAACCCCCGAGACCACCATGGTGGTCTTTTTTTCGATCCGAAGGTGTCTGTGTGACCCTCGGGACCCGATCTTCCCTGAAACGACAACAAAATGAAGCAATTTGAACCAAAAACAGGATCTGGTAATTAAAACTCAAAGCACCTACCTCATGGGCGAAACATCGTAGCTTCGAGTGCAAAATGACGCCTGCGACATGCTGGAGCTCGATCAGCTAATGATCGGCGCTGAAAATGGACGCCCAGGGCTCGATCTGGCGAACAAACGGAGGATGGGGAGGGGTTCGTTCCGCCTGTTCATAGGAGGTGGGGGGGGAAGATGAGGATTGATTTTTTTTAAATAAAAATATCATTTGAGCTCCCCGCCAACACTCCTCCAACCCAGCACCTTGTGCCGATGAAAATTATGTTGTGCCTAGGTTAAACACGGTGTTATGAACGCAACAGCGTAATCATAATTGTGATCCTAGACTTTGTTCAGGAGTTATTCAAGCCGATTCTCGAAATTAATCTTTTCCATTTATTAACAAAAATGCCCCTGGTGGCTCTTTCCATAGCAGGCCCACGCCCGAAATTCTTACACCCCGCCTAGGGTAAACAACACACTTCGAACGCAACTGTTCCCTCAGATTCCCGTTCTGAGCTACTATTTAGGAGATATCACACCCCCTCCATGTCCATAATATAAAAATAATTAATATTTTTATAAAATTATTTCCGGGCACACCAGGCCTTGGAAGCGTACACCATCATCACGCCCAACTCTGGAATTATTCATATAAATAATCTGAAGTCTGACAGGTCCAAACCCCGTGTGGATACAAATAAATTGTACCAATATATTAATAAATCATTTATAACCATAAGAAAATAAAATTCATGAATTTCATGAGATATGGATCATAATATTTCTTCAATGCAATCATAATCACAAACAATCTTCAAAAGCGATGAGATCATCTCAATAATAACTTATAACTCAATAACATCGGATCATACAATCCATTAATTAAAAGTAAGTTACATGATACATAAAATATAATGAAAATAATAAGATTCATGATATAAAATTTAAAAAAAAATTATATACACCTCGAAATAGAATTTTGGTTCATTACAAAATATGAATCTCAATGAAGGAAAATTGAGGCCAATCTATTTTAAGGATTTGGTAAATTTTGAAACATAAAACTTGTGAAATAAATATCACAAAATGGATATGTTAATAGAAATAAATTTAATTATATGATACATAGAATATAATCATGGTATGTAAATACACCACACAAAAGTAAATAGAGTCGAACATAGTGTCTATCTTAGGAAAAAAGTAATATGAAATCCCCTTACCATGCATCTTGACTCTTGTCGTACTCACTCAAACCACCTATATAATAAATATACGTTTATTATACATCATTTAAATAACCTTTTTCTTATATATAATACCATATATGGTTTTATTATGACATTATATTACCCACCTATTATCTATCCTATTGTAAGTTTTCACATAGGATAATATTCACATTGTTCTTCACAAGTGTCACAATTTTTTATGTCATTGTTCCTTATACATATATCAAGATTAAAAAATGTAAAAAATGATATAAATATCATTTATATCAAATATTTTTATATTATCATAATCTATATGATATAGAATTATGAAATGGAAAACACTATTTATGGAAACGATAATTTGTATGTATGCATGAACACTGTTTTTGTTTCTGTTGTCTTGTAGAATGAAGATAGAAAATGAAATATATTTATATATATATAATATCATTATATAATCATTATATAATTTTATATATATCAAATAAGTTCACCAATACCATCCCTAATACATTCCATGTAGTGTGTGAATGAATCACATCCCTTTAAGGGGGAGGTATTCCTCATTTTCTCAAATTAAAATATCTTATTTACATAGAATGGAAAGTAAATAAAGATATATATTGTAAAAGGAATAAATAATATTATATTAAATGCAAATAAAAAAAATAATATATATATATATATAATTTTTCATCATAATTTTTCCTATGATATGAGATAAAGAAAAATTGAACAATCATCATTTTGTGAGTTAGATGTACATTGTACACATAAATAGTATATTCATTACCTAATTGATGGAGTTTTGTGTATGTGTAGTTAAAAACCTTATAAAAACAACATCCTAGTACATTTGGTACTTTATTTGTTATACAATAACGGAATAAAGTGAGTGGAGGTAGTGGACAAGGAAAATAAAGAAAGGATTTTGAGAGAAGGTGTTTCCTCTTAATTGGGTATATTCTTTTGGTTTTTTCCAAAAGGATTATGTGGAAGAAATTTGGCCCAAATGAAGGATTTAAGGGGGAATAGCAGGATGTTTTAAAGTGGTTTTAGTATATCTTGGTTGTACCTAACTAGTTTTAGAGGTGTGTAGAATGGGTTGATTACTTTTGGTTTTATAGTTGAGGGGGAGTGCCACTCTAGTAAATTCCAAAAGGTATTAAATAATGGGAGACTCCATTACGTATTGTGCTTACAAAATGGAAAAATATTGGAGTAATGTAAATATATATCTAACCAAATATAAATCACACAAAAATAAGTTCATTTTATTAATTTTTTCCTTTACTTATATGATTCCCCAATATTAATATTTTGATTTTTATGAAAGAATATAGTAACATACAAAGTAAGTAATGAATAATAGATATTTTTATATATGTTTATTTATGAATTAGATAGTGTTTTAGAGGCCTAAAATGAGAATAAATCCAATCTTAAGCATGGAATACACTAATATTATTAAAAGATTGTTTTACTGCCTTTTGATGGAAAACCATTTCTAAATCAAACTTTCGACAATTTATAATCTATATTTGTCAAAATAAACATATTATTTATGATTGGGACATTTAAATTTACTTGGGATAAATTTATGCTATTTTTCTGACAAAGTTCATTTTTAATGAATAGTGAAAAATATTCCATTTTACATCAAAACTGTTTTTTCATCTAATTTAGTTATATTTTTAGATTATCTTTTTAATTGGTTTTAAAGTGTAAATAGAATATTTTTTTACCATTTAATCGAAATATGGTCATTGGGATTAATTTTACTTTGTAATTGGGAATAAATAAGTGCCAAACTTTTCATAGATAATGTTTCAAAAAACCCCGCTATTTGTTTAGACAACGGGAATTATTTTTAAAATAATTATTGAAATTTCTATGTTTGGAATTTAGTAAAATAGATTCCATATTTGTAATCATAAGGTATAAATTATGTAATTAAGACTCTTTTTTTGGACATTATGAATAGTAACGACGGTAATTATCTTTAATTATCATGATTAATTAGTAATCAGGTAGTTAAGGATAATAAAAATATATCATAATAATAACAAATGACCCCAAAATGTGTCATAATGTGACTAGTTGTGTCATGGCCGAGCATGGGATTCCTTGTTCCAAACTTGGGGACCCCATGGAATCACTTTTGTGTGATAATGACTTTTTATCTTTTTATTTTTAAAGAAAGTTAAATATAACAAAGAATGTATCACCTGAGTAAAACATTTTTAATTTTGTCTATATAAATGATATATTGGACTATAAATAGTTATTTTAATGATAAAAATATTTCCTACATCATAGTATGTTTTTATAATTTTTAAACATTAAATAAATTAAATTATTTACGACATCATGATGATACAGTGATTACCTCATTAATGAACGATTTAAATAAAATGAAACGATAATGTAAAATCTAAGACATACACTTGTCAAAGACCTGTTGTATGAGTATATTTAGAACCCATATCACCTTATCCTTTAAATATATCATTTTGGGACCATTTAAAATATAAACACATTTCAATATAATGTATCATTTTATAACATTCCAAGAGTGCCCCTCCTCTCCTCTTATAAAAGGCCCCCACCTCTACCTCTTTACACACACTTATCAAGCCATTGGCTCAGATAAGCTCTGCTCATTTTATCTCTCCACATCCCTCTCTTAATCCTAGAACCCTAACTTAGGCATAAATCCCTTCCAGAAACCGTTTTGGTACAAACCAATAGGAGTTACCCGATTTAAAGGTAAAGTCTTCTCTAATGTTATTTTGTTTTATTTTGCTTCTCCAACCACCTAAACTCTTTTTATTTGTTTCTATTGTAACAACACCAGTATCTTAAATATATTAGGATGTTTTTATAATAATTATTCGAGATACACTTACACACACCTACATCTAATGGTTAAAGAACATACTGTTTCTGTGGATGGAGAATTTCTGACTCACGAAACGATGATTGTTCAATATTCTTATAACACCTTCAAAGGTGGGCATTAAGATGTCACTATATTTATATATGATATATAATATGTTTATGTTTTCCTTAAGTTTCTGTATTTTTCATTTATGGCACACCTTTATGGCTTCCATTATGGGAAAACACGATATATTCATTTTAGGAAGTGCGGACTACCGCCCCCTCAAAGTGATTTGATTCGTTAATACCATATGTGGGACATATAAAGGATGGAGTTTATGATATTATATATGATAGTATACTAGAATTATAATATAACTTTATATTATTATGATTAAATTCAATTAAATAGGAAATAGAAATGAAATTATCATTCATGTGTACGTACAACTTATCGTCTCCATGAAGGGTGCATTTCATTTGTTACCTCTAAATGTTATGCAATATTATAAATGCATGTATATACTGGATATATATGATATATATGGTATCTAAATCATGAATATAATTCTGGATATAATGGATATTTCACCACATGAACAACTTGTAATTATAAAGAGTTTATTTTTGACTTAAGTACCAATGATTGACAAAACGACCATTATTAACTTAAATAATTACATAGTATTCATAACATGGTAATAATAGATATAAAAGGAATAATGAACTTGAAAAAGTTTATTATTCAAGTATAAATTAACTCAAGTTTATTATTCAGGACATTAAAGAATGATCGAGTCAAGTCTGACCTGAGATAAGGGACTTCGTCTCAATCTCCTTTCATTTAGGCATATTTTGTTTTATACACAACATTCTTTTATACGGTGTATAATCCCATTTGACTTTTACGTTTATTAAAAAGTAATTTTCTTTATTCTAATAATTTACTAAATGAAAAATTGGAATGTTTTTATTTGTCGTACATATGCGGCGACAACGACTTCTCTATCATCGTGACCATTATTTTAGCTTCAGCTTCCACTACAAGCCAAAAATTTTTTAAAAAAATAAATACCATGTTTTACTTTTCTTTTATTTTTGGTATTGAAAATGGTTTTCATAATGTTTTTATATTAATGTGTTGTATTGATATCTTGTGATTGAAAGGTGGAAATGTTATGTTTCATTTATGGATGTTTTATGTGATACAGTTATGTTATGGTTATTGGGCATTGTTATGAAGACTAGTGGTTCTGTGATAAACTAAGGGCGGGTGAGCCTGATATAGCTCTCCAATGCATTGGGTAACACGAAGGGGTTAAACATTAAGGTTTCTCCAAAGAGATTTAGGGAATGTAGTGTGATGGGTATTCCAAACGTAACCATGAGGGTTATTCCCCACATAAGAATGTAATGAATGCCTAAAGTTACCTTTATGTATTATGATTTCTATGATTTATTAATGATTTTATGAGGTAATTTAAAATGCTAATGTTTTATGAGTAAAGTATGATTTCATACATGGACTAATGTTTTCATTTCCTACTTTTATATCCCTTACTGTTCTTTTTATGCTCATCCCATGTTTTTGAAATGTCTTTCATAGGTCAAGGGAAAGTTACATGATGTGATGATAGTGTCAAAGAAGTGTCAAGAAAGAATCTATGTTTTACTTTAAATATGTTTCCGTCGATGGGAAAAATGAGTACTATATTTTATGTAACCACTTTTTTTAAATGTGGAGTGTAATGCATGATTTATGATCTAATTTTCAAAAACTCTAAACCTGAAAAGAACCTCAACGTGTACTCTTGAAATAACTCAAGATTAAGTAATGTTTAAGGAAGGGGCCTTATAGTTGGTATCATAGTTCAGTTTAGATAACTTTAGGAGTTAGAATTCTATTAAATGATTATCCAAAAATATTTTTGTTTTGGTCAAATTGAAATGATATTGCATTTGAAGATTACCATGTTGCTTCATCTAATACATGTTTGTTCAGAATGGTTTTCCATAGTGGAAACTGGGAAGCAGTGCTAGGAAGGCATACAGAAGGAAATGACCTTCCGAATCAGCATCCTAAGATTTTCAGAATTGGAACTGAACATTTTGTTGCAGTAATGGTGCAATTGTCTCAAGAGATAAATGGTGGTGGTATCCATGCACAAGATCATCCAGATCAACCGTAGAGGAACATGTTAGTGGTGGAACATTTCATGAGGCAACATCCCCCATCATTTAGAGGATCATCTGACCCAGTGCTAGCTGAAGGGTGGATTAAAGCACTGGAGAAGATTTTTGATGTCATGGGGTGTTTTGAAAATCAAAAGGTTAGTCTTTCTATTTACCATTTGGAGGGTGAAGCAGATCATTGGTGGTCGATGGTTAAAAATATTACGGACACTGATGAGATTGATGCTCTCTACTGGGATAAATTCAAAGGTATGTTTCTTGATAACTATTATCCTAAGGCTGTTCGACTTAGGATGGAAAAACAATTCTTGGAATTGAGGCAAGAGGATGAATCAGTGGAAGCTTATGAAGAGAGGTTCACTCGATTGGCAAGGAATGCTCCAAATTTTATCTGAGACCTTGATAGTAAAATCCATTGTTTTTACTCAGGATTAAATCCAAAATATCGAAGGGCTTTATCTTCTCGCGAGTTCAAAAGTTATGAAAATATTGTTTGATATGCTGAGATAGTGGAAATGGAGTTTGTTTATGATCAAGTGTTCTATAACAACGCACAAAAGTAGAGACTTAGGTGGCAGGAGAAAGGGAAGAATTATTCAAAAAGGTCTGATGGTAAGAAAACTACGTTTCCAGTTTGAGATAAATGAGGTAAAACGCATTCTGGGGAATGTCTTCTGAATTCTGGAAAGTGCTAATGATGTAATAAGATGGGACATATGGCTCTTGATTGTAGTGAAAAAGATCAAGGTGATGGAAAGACCAAATTTGATTTACAGTAAGTGAAATGTTTTAAGTGCAATGAGATGGGTCACTATGAAAATGAGTGTCCGACAAAGAGCTCGAGTGATGGGAAGCAGTTAGACTACAAGCAGAAAGGGGTTGTGAAATCCATTGCAACTACTTCAGAATATGTTGGGCCATCAAATGAAGTGGTATTAGGTACTTTGTTTGTTTTCTCAAATTATGCCAATGTGTTGTTTGATTCGGGGTCTACACATTCTTTCATCACTAAAAACATTTCTAGTAAATTGGAAATACCATCTCAAGAAATGACTCCTGAACTTGTGGTAAAAACACCTAGGGGAATTATTAAGGAAAAAGAATTTAGAAGAATATTCCTATCCTTATCCATCGAAAGAACCTACTTGCAAACCTTATTTTTTTTACCTCTAGTAGAGTTTGATGTTATCCTAGTTATAGATTGATTCTCTATTTACCCTGCGAAGATTGACTGTATAGAAAAAAAGTTTATTTTCAGAATGACTTTCAGTTCCTGTACAAGAATGAACCCTTACTATTGATAACATATCAAGAGGCTGAGAAATTTTTAAATAATGGAAATGAATGTTACCTTTCACATATTGTTAAAGACAAGGGAACAGTTTAGATTAATGATGTTCCAGCGGTAAATGAGTATCCAGATATTTTTCCTGATGAGTTTCCTAGAATAATACCAGATCAGGAAGTTTTGTTTACTATTGACTTAGTTCCTGATGCAAAGCCAATTTCAAAACCCCCTTATCGAATGGATCAAATTGAACTTTTAGAGTTGAAGGAGAAATTGCATGATTTATTAGATAAAGGTTTCATTCGACCTAGCACATCACCATGGGGTGCTCCTATTTTATTTGTTAAAAAGAAAGATGGTTCAATGAGACTTTGCATTGATTATTGAGCCATTAATAACGTCACTGTTAAGAACAAATATCCTTTGCCTCATATCGATGATTTGTTTGATCAACTCCAGGGAGCTCATTATTTTTCGAAGATTGACCTGAGATCGGGGTACCATCAATGGAAGGTAAAGTAAGAAGATGTTCTGAAGACCATGTTTCGTACAAGATATGGCCATTATGAATTGGTAGTTATGCTTTTTGGGATAACCAATGCACCTGCTGTATTCATGGACCTTATGAATAGAAATATCCATGAGTTATTAGTTAAGTTTCTAGTTGTTTTCATTGATGATATTTGGTTGTTTTCTAAAAGTAAAGAGGGGCATGAAATACATTTAAGTGTTATTTTTCAAAACATAAAAGATAATTAAAATTTATGGGGAATTCATCAAGTGTGAGTTTTGGATGCAACAAATTTCCTTCCTTGGTCACATTGTTTCTAAAGATGGGATAACTATTGATTCTGTAAAAACCAAGGTTGTGGAAGAATGGCCAAGACCCACAAATGTAACTGAGATTCGTAGTTTTCTTGGTTTGGCAGGATATTACAGAAGGTTTGTTAGAAATTTTTCACAGTTATCTAGTCCAATGACTAAGCTTACTCAGAAGGGTGTTACGTTTATCTGGAAAAAAGAATGTGATTATTGTTTTCAGGAATTGAAAAAAAGATTGGTGAATGCACCAGTTTTGGAACTACCTTCCAGGAACGGGGAGTTCGTTATCTACAGTGAAGCTTCATTAAAAGGACTTGGTTGCGTTCTAATGCAGAATGATCAGGTAATTTCTTATGATTCACGTCAGTTGAAAACTCATGACGTAAATTACCCTACAAATGATTTGGAATTAGCTACTGTTGTTTTCGCTTTAAAATTTTGGAGGCATCATTTGTATGGACAAAAGTGTGAAATATATACCAATCACAAAAGTTTAAAGTATATATTCACTCAGAAAGAATTGAACATGAGATAGAGGAGGTGGATAGAATTAATCAAGGATTATGATTATACAATTCATTAACATCCGGGAAAAGCAAATAAAGTGGCAGATGCTTTGAGTCAAAAATGTAATGATTCATTAACAATGTTGTGTTAGGAACATGATACTTTGGTTAAGGATTTGATGAACTTTGGCATTGAAGTTGTTGTTGCAGGATATCCTTCTGTTTTGTTTTAGGTATCATAAAAATCTTCTCTATCAGACAGAATTAAGCAAGCACAGAAGCAAGACAATGAGGTGTAGAAAAAGGTAGATCTGGTTCAGAAGGGTAAGTTGCCTGACTTCAACATTGATAATGATTGTGTTTTGAGATTTGGGAAGTGATTGTGTATGCCTAATGATTCACAATTGAATAAATATTTGTTATGTAAAGCTCATAGTTCTCTATTTTCATTTCATCCAGGCAGTACTAAGATGTATAGAGATCTTCAGAAGTATTACTGGTGGGACGGAATGAAAAGGGATATTGCTGATTTTACTATGAAGTGTTTGACTTGTCAAGAGGTAAAAGAAAATCGGACGTTACAGAAAGGGATGCTTCAACCTTTACCAGTGCCAGAGTGCAAATGGGAGGATATATCCATGGACTTCTTTGTGGGATTTCCAATGACACCTTGAGGTAATAATGTAATATGGGTTATAGTTGATCGCTTGACTAAATCTGCTCATTTCCTTTGTATTCGAGATAATTTTTACCTAGATAAACATTACCGTTTGTATCTTAAAGAGATAGTCAAGTTACATTGAGTTCCTCTCTCCATTATATTTGACCGTGATCCCATGTTCACTTCTAACTTTTTGGAAAGGCCTTTAGAAGTCGTTGGGTGCTGAATTAAATTTTAGTACAGCTTTTCATCCTCAATCAGATGGGCAGTCAAAACGAACGATTCAAACATTGGAGGATATGATACATGCTTTTTAGATGGATTATTAGGGAATTTGGGACCAACATCTTTCTTTGGTAGAGTTTTCTTATAATAATAGTTTTCATTCCAGTATACAGATGACACCATTTGAGGCATTATATGGGAAGCAGTGTCAAACTCCGACTTTCTAGGATGAAGTGGGTGAAAGGATGTTTATGGGACCGAAATTGGTAGAAGACTTGACAGAAAAAGTTCAGCTGATACAAAGACACATGAGAACAGCTCCGAGCAGGAAGAAGAGTTATGCGGACAACAAGAGGAAGGATCTCTCTTTTAAGGTAGGTGATCATGTTTTTCTCAAAGATTCATCATGGAAAAGTGTGATGTGATTTCGTAAGAAAGGAAAGATGAGTCCAAGGTTCATTTGAACATATAAAATTCTGGAGAGAGTTGGATCAGTTTCATACCAAGTGGTTTTACCTCTGAGTTTATCTCAGGTACACAATGTTTTTCATGTTTCAATGTTGAGGAAGTACATGTCAGATCCATCTCATGTTTTGAGTCTAGAGGTAGTTCAGCTGGAAGAGAATCTATCTTATGAGGAACAACTAGTCCAGATTCTTGACCACATGGAACAAGTATTCCGGAATAATGTGATTCATAAATTAATGGTTTTTTGGAAATACCACATGATTGAAGAGGCAACATGGGAATATGAAAATGCAATGAGGGATAAATACCCCCACTTATTCGATAAGTAAATAAATTGCGAGGATGAAATTTTCTAAAGGGGGGAAGTATGTAACATCCCATGTAAGTAATGAATAATAGATATTCATATCTATGCCTATTTATGAATTAGATAGTGTTTTAGAGGCTTAAAATGAGAATAAATCCAATCTTAAGTATGGAATACACTAATATTTTTAAAAGATTGTTTTACTGCCTTTTGGTGGAAAACCATTTTTAAATCAAACTTTTTATGATTTTATAAGCTCTATTAGTCAAACTAAGCTTATTCTTTATGATTGGGACATTGAAATTTACAGTGGATAAATTTTTGGTATTTTTCTGACAAAGTGCATTTTTTTAATGAATAGTGAAAAATACTGCAATTTACATCAAAACTGTGTTTTCATCTAATTTAATTATATGTTTATATTATCTTTTTAATTAGTTTTAAAGTGTAAATATAATATATTTTTACCATTTAATCCAATGATGGTCATTGGTATTAATTTCACTTTTGAATTGGGTATAACCAAGTGCCAAACTTTTCATAGATATTGTTTCAAAAAAACCCCCTATTTGTTTAGACAACGGGAATTATTTCTAAATTTATTATTGCAATTTATATGTTTGGAATTTGGTAAAATGGATTCCATATTTGGAATCAGAAGGTCTAAATTATTTAATTAAGACTCTTTTGTTTTTTTGAACATTATGAATAGTAATGATGGTAATTATCTTTAATTATTGTGATTAATTAGTAATCGGGTAGTTAAGGATAATAAAATCATATCATAACAATACAAATTGACCCCAAAATGTGTCCTAATGCTACTGGTTCTTTAAGGTCTGACCATGGGATGCCTTGTTCCATACATGGGGACCCCATGAAATCACTTTTGTGTGATAATGACTTTTTATCTTTTTATTTTTAAAGAAAGTTAAATATAACAAAGAATTTATCACCTGAGTAAAACATTTTTTATTTTGTCTACAAAAATTATCTATTGGAATATAAATATTCATTGGAAATATAAAAATATTTACTACATCATATAATTTTTTTATAATTTTTCGACATTATATAAATTAAATTATTTATGACATCATGATGATACAACGATTACCTCATTAATGAATGGTTTAAATAAAATGAAAAGATAATGTAAAATATAATACATAAACTTATCAAAGTCCTATTGGATGAGTATATTTAGAACCCTTATCATATTAACCTTGAAATATATCAATGTGGGACCTTTTAAAACCGAAACACATTTCAATATAAAGTAACATTTTATAACATTCCAAGAGTGCCCCTCCTCTCCTCTTATAGAAGGCCCCCACCTCTACCTCTTTACACACACTTCTCAAGTCATTGGCTCGGCCAAAATCTGATCATTTTATCTCTAAAAATCCTTCTCTTCATCTTATAAGCCTCACCTTAGGCATAAATCTCTTCAAGAAACCCTTTTGGTACAAACCAAGAGGAGTTACCTGATTTAAAAGAAAGGTCTTCTCTAACGTTCTTTTGTTTTATTTTGCTTATCCAACCACCTAAACTCTTTTTATTCATTTCTTTTGTAACAAAACCAGTATCTTCAATATACTAGGATGTTTTTATAATAATTATTCGAGTGACAATTACACACACCTACATCTAATGGTTAAAAAACATACTATTTCCGTGGATGGCGAATTTCTGCCTCACGAAACGATGATTGTTCAATATTCTTATAACACCTTAAATGGTGGCCATTAAGATGTCACTATATTTATATATGATATATAATATGTCTATATTTTCCTAAATATTATGTGTTTTTCACTTATTTCATAACATTATGGCTTTCATATTGGGTAAACGAGATATATTCATTTTAGGAAGTGCGGACTACCGCCCCCTCAATGTGATTTGATTCGTTAATGCCATATATGGGACATATAAAGGATGGAGTTGATGATATTATATATGATATTATACTGGAATTATAATATTCCTTTATATCATTATGATTCAATTCCATTAAATAGGAAATAGAAATGAATGTAGCGTGCATGCATACGTACGGCTTACCGTCTCCATGAATGATGCATTCCATTTCTTACATCTAAATGTTATGAAATATTATAAATTCATGTATATATTGGATATATATGATATATATGATATCTAAATCGTGAATATAATTCTGGATATAATGGATATTTTACCACATGAACAACTTGAAATTATAAAGAGTTTATTTTTGACTCAAGTACCAATGATCGACAAAATGACCATTATTAACTTAAATAATTACATAGTGTTCATAACATGGTAATAAGTGATATAAAAGGAATAATGAACTTGAAAAAGGTTGTTAAGAAATTATAAATTAACTCAAGTTTATTATTCAGGATGTTAAAGAATGATCGAGTCAAGTCGGACCTGAGGTAAAGGACTTCGTCTCAATCTCCTTTCATTGAAGCATATTTTGTTTCATACACATCTTTCTTTTATACACTGTATAAACCCCTTTGACTTTTATATTTATTATAAAGTATTTTTTTTATATGAAGTGTTTACTAAAGGAGAAAAGAGAATGTTTTTTTTGCCGTACGTATGCGGTGACAACGACTTCTCTGCCTCTATGACCATTATTTTAGCTTCAGCTTCCTCTACAATCCATAACTTTTAAAAAATAATAAATACCATGTTTTACTTTTCTTTTATTTTGGTATTGAATATGGTTTTCATAATGTTTTTATATCAATTTTTTGTATTGATATCTTGTGATTGGAAGGTGGAAATGTTATATTTTCTTAATGCATGTTTTATGTGATACTATTATGTTATGGTTCTTGGGCATTGTTATGAAGACAGGTGGTTCCGTGATAAACTAAGGGAAGGTGAGCCCGATATAGCTCTCCAATGCATTGGGTAACGTGAATGGGTTAAATGTTAAGGTTTCTCTGAAGATATTTATGGAATATACTGTGATAGGTATTCCAAACATAACCATAAGGGTTACTCACTACGTAAGAATGTTATAAATGCCTCAAGTTAACTTTTACTCTTATGATTTCTATGATTTATTCATGATTTGATGAGGTATGTCAAAATGCATATGTTTTATGAGTAAAGTATGATTTCATACATGGACTGATGTTTTCATTTCGTACTTTTATATCCCATACTGAGCTTTTTATGCTCATCCCAAGTTTTTGAAATATTTTTCACAGGTCAAGGGAAAGGTACATGATGTGATGATAGTGTCAAGGAAGTGTCAAGAAATAATCCATGTTTTACTTTAAATATTTTTCCATTGAATGGAAAAATGAGTACTATATTTTATGTGACCACTTTGTTTAAATGTGGATTGTAATGCATGATTTATGATCTAATTCTCTATAACTCTAAACCTGAAAAGATCATCAACGTGTACTCTTGAAATAACTCCAGATTAAGTAATGTTTAATGATGGTGCCTTATACATATTGTTTTCTAACCACTATATTTTAACCCTTGATACCAAACTAAAGTGATATTTATTATGCAATAAATAGAAACAAAAATATAAATGTAATACCCAAATTTATAAAAAATAAAAATTCAAGTTTTTAGACGATTTATTTGTAAAACCAGTGCTTGTGAATAGGTGATGTGGGATCCATAGAAGAAAATATTGAAGAACTACACAATTATTTTTGTGAGGTATCATTTTGGAAATGTTGAGAAAGCAATTTGTTTATAAGGGTAGAATTTAAGGACCCAAAATTCAATCAATGAAACTTCCCATCTTATTTTTATATAGTGTGAATCATATAAAACCACTTAAAGTACTCTTTATAATCATTATAAGTGATGAATATAGGAAATAAGTTTTACGTCATCACATTAAGGAACCTATATTGATGAAATAGTAATTCGCTTGTAGTTATAGTAATATGACCCTTATGAATAATAAATCAGACAAATGAATAGTAATATCACCCATGAAGGTGTAAATAAAATTTTGGCACCTAATAATTGATTGTATGAAATAATTATATCATAATAAAAGTAATTGAATATTTTAAAAATTCATATTTATGTGTTGGAACTTTTATAATTAATAAATATTTAATTACAATTTTATAATTAAATAAAATATTTAAATGAAAATTCATTTCTATAAAATTGATTCATAAATAATTATTTCTCTCTCTCATGATTATAGAATAATTTTGTAATACCATAGTTAATTTTTTAATGTGTTATAAAATCAATTTTATATTTAAATCACAATTTTTCTTGTAAATAATTATTTTATTTAAAAATTAAATTTAACATTTAATAAAAATTATTATCATAAAATGGAGTTATTTTTTTAATTATACACATCAATAAATGGGTAGGGTGAAATTTTTATTTTTTCTGAAATACTTGAATTTTTAGTGAATAGTAAAATATGATAATTTTCAATATAAATATATTATAAGCTAAATAAACTATTCCATGAGTCATGGATGGTGTAAGAAAACATGGATTGAACACACATTAACTTTTTCTATAACTATTCGCAATAATTAATAATATAGGTTGTGTTGAAAAAAATAATGAAAATGATATTCAAAAATCACCCATCTCCCCCACTATAAAAACCACCCCTCACACCCACTTCGGTTCACTCATCAAATATATGATGCTTTTAAAATTTATGCCCATATAGTCTTACATCGTCTCTATCTATGTCTAGTAGATATTTTTTTTTCAAATGGCCAAAAACCCTTCCCCTATGGAGGTTATCGAGGTGGTAAATTCTATAGGTTAATACTCTTCCAATTTCATTTAATTTATTTCAAAATATTTTATTTTATTATCTCCTAACATAATCTATATAAATGATCATGATAACTCTTTTATCATCTATAAACTAGTTTGATATCATTATAATGTATTATCCATCATAAATCCCCTCACTCTATCTCTCTCTCTTTTATTTTTAAAACGAAATCATCGCCTAAGAGGTGTTGATTTATTACCTTGGTGGACGAAGAACATTCATTCTTAAATATTTTCTTCATGGTTGGATATGATACCAGTTTCATGGTTGAAACATAACAAAAAAATTTATTGTATCTATTTAATGTTTTTTATCCATTTTTTATATATGATGTTAAATAATAGAAAAAAACTAGTTTGTTATGATTGAAAAACTGTAAAAATTAAGCTAAACCATAATCATTAATCTAGTATCTAATGATTCATTAAATTTTATTGATAATTAAAAACACATGATACTAATTACTCTTATGGTTGTTCATTAATGATATTAAATTTAATTCTGGTGAATTGATCACATTTATCATGAACTCCAATAATTATAATTAAGCAAACCATTCATGAAAGCAAGGAAACGAACACTCTAAAATGACGAAATTAAATATTATAACTTATCAACAATGACATAAATAAACTTAATAAGTCTATAATTAATCAAGTATATGTATATAAGGTTATGATAAAATTATTTAATGAATTTAATTTTACTATCCAGAATGTTAAGCGCAATTACAGAATTCATTCGTACATAAGGTAAGGGTTTTTTCCCGAACATCCAATTTCTTTTAGGTTACTCTTTTTCCCAATTTACACAAATGAATTTATTAATAATTTGTATTAATTCTTAATAAATTTCTTTTTAATGTTATATATATATATATATATATACAAATCTTAATCCTTCTTTTTATGGGGAGTTGCATATTTTAATGGGATCTTTTTCATGTTCTTAATAATAAACACGCCCGATTCAATGTAGCTTCTTGAATATATACCTATTTTCAAGTTCAATTTTTAATGTACTTTAAGAAAAAAATGTTTTTATAAAGTAAAAGATTTTATTTTGAAAAAACAATATTAGTTCACTTATGTTATTATATAATTATTTTCCAAAATTACTCATCTTTTCAAAGTAAAAGAGTATTTCCCTAAAGTATTACTCGATGAATTTATTAGTGTATTTCCATATATTTCAATAATTGTTTATTATTATGTTTAATTTGGATTAAATTTTGTGATATAATCTACCATATTTTATTGAGTGGTTTATTATTAGTATTACTGTGGATGTGCTATCTTGATACTATTCACCATATTACTCAGAATGGTTAGTGTTTATGTTTACTGATTGGGGAATGATATTTATATTTAATATATTAGCTTCAATATGAATGTATATATTGATTATTAATCTCCCCTTTCATATGAAGAATGAATTGGAATTATTAATTGATGGTTGGGGCCTGTTATATCACATCGATGTACCAATAGGTTTCATGAGACAAACTAGATTGGGTTTTTACCCATTTTGTATGGTGTCTTGGATGGGGCCTTGTCGCTATGATTATAGTGTCTTGAAATTAGAATTCACTCATTAGGAAACTAATAATTTATAGTCCATGTGATTATTTGACAAGTATAATATACAAGGTCATTTTTATGGTGGAATTATTTATTTAGTTTTATTCCTAACATATTGTGATCTATATTTTGTTTAAATGGAATGTGTTATTTAGTTATCCACCAATCCTTGTTATTTATTCTTATACCTTATTACACAACCTTATAGAGAATATAAGCCAACCCCTTTCTTATATTTAATTTCCTCAGGATTCCTAGATGAATTTTATGAATTAAATTCTAATATAATCGATAAGAATAAGCATTTTTTCAATGGATTTTCTATGAATTATTTTATTTCATGTTCTAATGTTGAACATATGTGTGTATCAGTTTTTTCAATGCTACTAAACTATTCATTCCTTTAGGATAAGACATCCTTGTTTATATGAATGTGTAATAAAATAAGGCACCGGCTCTAAGATCTTGGGTCTAGGTTATTGCATTTGGTACGAGAGGATGTTTAGTGGAATCCTTGGAGACTAGATTTAGAAAATGTATATTAGAGAACAGAACCCTAAGATGGAATTTAGGGATAATAATACAAGAAAATCCATGAATTCAAGTTAGGTATATATATATATATATAATTTCAATATTCATATAAAATACTTCAATGTTTGTTTACTTTAAGTGGATGTGGTTTTGAGACAGATGTATCTTGGAGTAAGAACTCCAACATGGTGTTCCGAACCTGACTTAGGGTAACCCGGTACATGGAATTGGACATTACTATGCACCTGGTTTGTCACTCTAAAGGGGTATTTGTAGGATTATTGACATTCTATTTACAAAAAAAATATGATGGATTTAATTTTAAATATGTCATTAACGAAATCATGCTTATGATTATGGGATTAGACATGAATAGGATTTTAATTTATGTTATATATTTTACTAATTCGACATTTTACCTTTTGATTCATAACCCATTTAACATTGACGACTTTATTAAAAATGAATCCTAGTTTAAGGAATGGAATCATCATTAATGCATAAATACCATATAGGTATTTCCCTCCTATGAAATATAATTATTTTTTTTTGGTGATGGGACTTGTGTGGAGAAACATATAACTATATAGTGATAGTGCAATCTGATAATGAAAAATAACATCACATGTATGGAGCTTCCTGAACTACAACATGGAGGATAAATGTAAGACTAATTTTTGTGACAAAAACATTAATAATTCAATGAGAATAAAAACCCATTTTTTGTTTACCAGTGGATATGTTCCCTAGAGAATATATTACGTGCTTTTTGATATAAAAAAGGGAGAAGGTTTTCATAGTTTTTTTCATCTATCGAGAGATAAAGATAAATGATGGTCACTAATTCAAAACAATACGGATGAGGAATAGATTTAAAATATGGAAAGGAGGTATTTCAAGAATCTTTTCATAGATAATTTTTTTCCTGATGGAAAATGATCAGATATAGAAAGGAAATTATTGAATTTGAGGGAAACGAATGAAGAGAATGTTTCCAAGTTTGAATCCAACTATTGAAGGCAATAAATTCATGCCACAGACGACAAATATAATCCAAGTAAGGTGATAGATCAATTCATTGATGGTTTAAAACCATTCCTCTGAAGGGTACAAGTTTTCCAAACATTCTCATCATACGAAGATATAGTCTCATTTGAAATCAAGGAAAAAAAGTATTCTCTATGTATTATGACATTAAAGGAATGAAGGAGAATAAGAGGTATGGTGAAAACTCTAGAAATGAAAATAAGGATAAATTGAATAAGGTAATGTTGTTTTTAAATCCTACGATAATTATGGGAAGAAACACCTCAGTACATTCCAGAAGGGTATGAGTGTCTGTTACAGGTGTATTGATAAAGGCCACTAAGCCCATGATTGTACGTGAAATAAAATGGCTACCAATGTTCAATGATAAAACTGAAAATATATGTTACATTATGTAAATTATTTGTATAAGCATCAATAAATGTTTCCCCAGTGAATTCCATGGGAGAAAGGCCAAGATTATGTGGTAACAACCACTATGGTTGATGCTCCTAATGTTGGGGTGGAAGATACCTTAATCATTTCCATAAACATATGGATTAATTTTTTTGATTATAAGTCATCAAATTCGTTCATATCATCCTAGTTTAACATTTAAATTAGGAAGTTCCCTTTTGATTTAATAATAGTGTTAGCAGTTAAAACTCCTAGGTAAAGTATCATTGCAACAATGATGTGTCGATCAATACCCTTTATGAAACATAGACGTGAGTTAGTTGATGACTGTATCATCATACCAATGATTTATTTTTATATAATAGTAAATATGAATTGGATTTAAAATTATGATGTGAAGATCTATTATAATAATATGAAATATATAATTTTTGATAATGATGTAGAGTCCCATCGCTTTAGAGTAGAAACATCACCATATTATTCTTATCTAGATCCACCCACATAGCTGTAACGAATTCAAAACATAGGGAGGAAAAGAATGAAATATATATGTGTATTGAATGAAATTTTCTAAAACATTGTATACCTATTTTTCAAGAATACTTTTATTTTTTTCAAGAATATTTATTTGGACATCATCTAAAGATGGAAATTGAGTTTTCTGTTAATTTAATTCTGGGTGGAAAGCCCATATCAAATACTTCTTATAGAAAAGTGATAATGGAATTAATGGAACTGAATAAACGAATAATGTATTGTAGTAGAAAGTGAATAATTCACCCAAGTGTTTCTCCAGGAGGATATACCGTTCTTTTTGTTATGATAGATGGTGGATCTATGTGGCTCTATATTAACTAAAGGGAGATCAATGTTATTGCAATAAATAACAAGTATCCTCTTCCCAGAAATGATGTTTTAATTGATCAAATTCGTAGATGCCAACATTTTTACCACATTGAACATTGATCTATATATCATTATTTACATGTGAGGAAGGAATATATTAAAAATACATCACTTAGAGTTAGGATGGCCATTACAAGTTTATAGTAATGTCTTTTGGACTCAATAATTCACCCTATCTTTTCATAGATCTAATGAATAGAGTTATCAAGGAATATATTCAAGACATTGTTGAGTTATTTATTGATGAAATATTTGTATATTACAAAATCTAAAAAGATCCTGAAAATCAGTTACATTTTATTCATAAATCTATTAGGATAAATGAGTTATCTAAGAAATTTATCAAGTGTGAATTCTGGATTCAATCTGTTTCTTTTATTGGACATATTCACTATTAGGATGCAATCACAGTTGATTTGGTATTGAAAACAGCAGTTTAGAAATCGACTATACTAATGAACATAACCAAGGTATGTAGTTTTATTGGTTTTGTTGGTTATTATCACTGTTTCATTCAAAAAATCAAATGAATAGATAACCCATGAACCAAGATTTTACGTAAAGGTGCTCATTTTTTATGGAAAGAATAATGTGATGAATGTTTCAAGGAATTGAACAAATGGTTAGTGAATGATCAAATATTTACTATAACATCTTGAAATGGTGGATTTGTGGTTTAAATTGATGCATCAATGAAAGGACCAGGTTGTTTCCTTATACAATATGATAGTGTTATTGCTTATGAATAAATGTAGTTAAAAACACCTGAATAAAACTCTCCATGTCATGATCATGAGTATACAATTGTAATATTTACTCCGAATATATGGAGACACCCTCTATATGGGGAATGTAGTGTGATATATATGGATCATTAGAGTTTTAAATATATATTCTCACATAAATAACTTAACATGAAGATAATTAGATGGCTCAAACTAGTTAAGGATTATGATTAATCAATATATTATCACCCATGGAAGGAAAATAAGTAGTTAATGCATTGAGTAGAAAGGATCATATAGCATAAAAATTCTAATTGAAAGGGATCTTATAAAAATGGATATATAAATGATTGATATGGGAATTATCCAGGAATGTGAAATAACATCACTTTTTCAACTAGTTACCCATTCACCATTATTTGAATGAATTAAATGTTTTTTGTGTTATGATGTTAATATTCAAAAGAAAATTAATTATTTCATTGATGGGATGTTTCCAAACATAATGTGTGTGGATAAAATTATGATATTTGGGATGAGGCTATGCATTCCCTCTATACCTGAGCAGAAAATGGGGTTACTAGATGATTCCCTCATTTCAAAATTCCCTATACACCTTGGTATCACTATGATGTATAGAGATATGAAGGAACATTTCTGGTGGGATAATATGAAGAGGGAAATTGATGATTACGTATCAAGATGTCTAGTCTTTCAATAAGATAAGGCTAAAAGAAAATATCATAGAGGTGTATTCCAGTTTATTCCCACTCCTATAGTGAAATGGGAAAAACAAACATGGATTTTGTCACTAAATTAACAATAACATCAAAAAATAATTATTCAATATGGGTTACTATTGAAAAACTCCCCAAATATTCCCATTTCCTCACTCTAATGTAGGATTTTAATATGGATTTCCATGAACGGATCTATATTAATGAAGTTATTAGACATTAAGGATAACCACTCTTAATTATGCCTGATCTTGATCCAGGATTGATATAAAAATTCTGAATACAACATCCTAAATATTTGAATATTGTTCTTTATTTGAGTACTTATTATCACACATAAACTAACGAGAAGTCAGAATGGATGATCTAAACCTTATAATGCACCTTTAAATCATGATCAATTGATTTTGAAGGCATGTTGTAATATTATTTACCTTTTTATCAGTTTTTCTTCTTCAATAACATCCATTCATGTATTCAAATCACAACATATAAATTTTCTTTGGAAAAAGATGTCGTACACTAACATATTGGGATGATGTTTGTGAAATGAATCTTGTAGGACTAAATCTTATTAAGGAAAAAATATCCAAGGTACATATTATTCAATACTATATCAAATAAGCTCAATGTAAGAAAAATCATTGTGGTGATAATTGAAGGATGTACTTGGAATTTCACGTTGGAGATCAGGTTTTCATTAAATTATCCTCATGGAAAGGTGTTATAAGAATTGGAAAGAAAGTAAAACAGATACCCACATACATTGGTAATATTCAGATTTCAGAGAGTGTCGGAGATATGGATTATTGTTTGGTGATTCCAACTAGCATTTCAAAATTACACAATGGGTTCCACATCTCATTTTTGAGTAAGTACAGGCCATACCCAACACTTGTACCCACTTATGAAGTTATCAAATTGGAACCTGAATTATCTTACAGTGAAGAGACTATCTTGGTTCTAGACAGTAATGAACAAATGTTGAGAAATATGAATACTCAGATAATAATGTTACTTTGGAAAAATCATAAAATTAAAGAGGCGACTTGGGAGCCTATGGAGCTTTTGAGGAAAAACTACCCAAATCTTTTTGTGAGGTGACATTTTGAAAATTTCAAGGGTGAAATTTTTATAGGATGGGAGAATATAGAGACCGAAAATTAGATCAATGAAATTTCCTTTCTTATGTTTATATTTTATAAATAATATTATACCATATAGAAAAGAAAATACAATCATTATAAATATAGAATAAATTAAATAATAGTTATTTCTAGATATTAAGGAAATTATACTGATGAAAGGGTAACCTTCCATTATGGAGAGTAATTTTACCCTTACTAAATATTAAATATTACAAATAAATAGTAACCTTACCCATCAAAGTACAAATATAATTTAGGCATCTAATAAGTGAAATTATTAAATAATTATATCATATTAACAGTAAATTAATATTTTCAAAAATAATATTTAAGTGTTGTTATTTTTATAAGTCGTAAAATTTTAATTGAAATTTTTATTTAATAAGATTATTTAAAATAAAATTTTTTATCATATAATGGATTAATAAATAAATATTTTTCATTCCTTTTATTTTATAATAATTTTATGAGACCTGGGTTAATTATTGAATGTTTAACAAAATTAGTTTTAAATTTAAATATTTATTTTTCAAGTAAATAATGATTTTATTTAAAATTAAATTTCATGTACATAGAAGATTATTTTCATAAAATGGAGTTCATTTTTTAATTCTACATATTGTATAATGGTTTGGGTGAATTTTTCGTATTTTTCAGAAATACATGATTTTTTTTGTAAAGTAAAATGTGGTATTTTATAGTATAAATACATTATTCGATAAATACCATATTAATTGAGTCGTGGATTATTTAAGAAGATTTGGTTAGAACTCATATGCACTTATTACTATATTTATTCCCAATAATTAATACTATTGGTCATCTTGAGAGAAATAATAAAATAATGAATAAGATATTAAAAATCACCCCTCTCCACCACTATAAATACCACCCCTCACCCCTCTTTTCATTACTCCTATAAGCCATTAATCTTTCTAAATTTCCCCTAAAATCCTCTTACCTAGCATCTCCCCATGTCTATAATACCTTTTTCATTACAAAATACAAAAACCTTTTCCCTTAAAGTGGTTAATTCAATAAGTAAATCCTCTACCACTTTCATTTAATTTCATTTCAATTTTTTACTATCTTATCGCCTCTCATGTACAAATGATCATGATAAAAATAATATAATATATATAATATAAATATGTGATTTAAATTTTTACCCATCATAAATATTCTTACTCTCTCTCTCTCTCTCTTATTTTTAAAAGAAATCATCATCTTGGAGGTGCTGATTTATGACCATCATGGACGATGAACTTTTATTCTAGAATTTATACTCTAAGGTTGGTCATGAAACCATTTTTATGGATGAATGAGATTATAAAATATTTATTATAAATTATTTATTTTCTTATAACCATATTTTATACATGATATTAATTAAAATAACAAATATGGTTATTTGTGATTGAAAACCCATTAAAATTTAGCAAAATAATTAACATTAATATATTATCTAATGATTCATCCTCATTTATGGAATAAAAATAATAAATAACACCAATTAAACTAAGGTATTTTAATTATTAATATTAAATTTTAATTTTTTTTAATTATACACATTTTACATGAACCTCATTAATTATGATCAAGCGAACCAATCATGAAATGATGGAA
Source organism: Viscum album (assembly GCA_963277665.1). Taxonomy (NCBI): domain Eukaryota; kingdom Viridiplantae; phylum Streptophyta; class Magnoliopsida; order Santalales; family Viscaceae; genus Viscum; species Viscum album. Next base: position 26,818,062 of record OY728137.1, on the reverse strand, counting down.
ACAAACACACCGAAACGACAAAATTCAATCTTATAAATTACTGATAAGAACCTAAATTAAAATAATAATAAAATAGTGAATAAAAGATATGTAGATTATATTATTAATTAATTAATTAAGGGAATTAATTTGATTATCCATGATCTTAATCTCAATAACATTACATAATTTTCATATGGTAATGTTTTAGTTCCCGAACCTCCATTTTCTTCCAGGTTACTATTGTTTCTCTATTTATCCCTATAAAATTATTAAATATTATTATTTACTGATCCAAAATTTTATTTTAATGTTATTTAAATATGTAAATATTAGATTCATTGTTTCTTTTATGTGGAGTTACATATTTTAAAAGGATCTCTTTCAAGTTCTATGCGATAAACAAGCCTGATTCAAGGGGAAATTCTTGAATTCATACCTATTTGCAAGAGAACTATGTAATCTACTTCATGACACCATTATTTTTATAAAATATCTAACTTTATTGTGAGAAATCAATATTAGTTCACTTATTGTTTTATAAAAATATTTTTCTAAAATAAATCTTCTTTGAAAAGTAAACGAGTATTCCCCTCAAGTATTGCTCGCTGAAATTATAAGAGTATCCCAATATATTTCAACAATTTTGTTGATTATTATGTTTAATTAGGACTTATAATTAATGATATCATCTCCCATATTTTATTTAATGTTTTATGATTAGTATGATTGTGGATGTTCTATATGGATTTCATTCACCATATTACTCGGAATGGTTGATGTCTATATTAACTTATTGGGGAAAGTTATTTTCATTTCATATGTTAGATTCAATATGAATGTATATTTTTATTATATTTCTCCAATTTCATAATAGGAATACATTGGACTAAGTAAGTGACTTGTGGGGCCCTCTATATCCCCTTGATGCGTCAGTGGGTCTCATGATACAAACCAGTTTTTGTTTTCACCCATTATGTATGGTGTCATAGCTGACGCCTTAACAGTATTCTTATGTTGACCAGAATTATGAACATTCAGATTATAAAACAATTAATTTATATTCCATGTGATTATTATACTACTATAATATCCATGGTTTTGTTTTATTGTGGAATTATTTATTTGGTTTTTATTCCTACCATATTTTTCTCAATATTTTGTTTTAATGGAATGTTTTCTTTAGTTATTCACTGTGCCTTATTATTTATAATTATTTTATATTAATCTGCCTTAACAGGAATATCAGATCAAAAATTTCTTATTTTTATTTTCCCCAAGATGCCAATATGAATTTTATGAATGACGTGAAATGATAATATTCAATAATAAGAGTGTTTCCATAAGATCTTCGATGATATCTTTCATTTCAAGTTGTGATGTTGAACTTATGTATGTATTTTTTTTTCCAATGTTTCTAATCTATACACTCCTTAGGGATATTACATCCTTCTTTATATTCCAGAAAAAATAAAAGAAGGCACTAGCTCTAGGCTTTTGGGTTCGGGGTCATTGCAATAATGGTGTGATAAGAAACAAAATTCTTTTTCACTATCTACTTGTGATGATAAATATATAGAAATAGGTAGTGGTTGTATGAAAATATTATAGATAAAACGTACTTAACAAGAATTTGTTTAAATATTTATACATATCCCAATAAATTGTGATAACCAAAGATTAATAATCATTAATAATAATCATGTATCTCACTCTTGAACAAATCATATTTATTTTGGCCATCACTTTTTAAGATATCATTATCAAAAATGTGATATAACATTATAATTTATTAGAACTGGACATCATCTTGATGACATCTTTACAAAAAAATGAATTTTGAATGAAAAAACTATATTAGTCATGAATTGGTTTTTATGTGTTTTGGCTGATTAGTCATCATTAGAACATAACTTTAGATTATTCAGCATTGATGAGTCACCATTGGCAAGTCACTATTTACAAGTAACTATTGATGAATCACTATTTCCATGTCACCATTGATGAGTCGTCATTGATGATTCAACGTTCATTTTTTCCCATTTATGATTCACTATTAATGAGTCATTGTTAATGGATTCCCTATTGTGAATGAGTCATCAATCCTTTTTACTGTTACTATTTTTCATTCAAGACAAAATTATAATATTATATTTTTTTGAATCCCTAAAATATATAAATCCTGGAATAAGACTAATAAATTCACTTATCCCTCAAAAATTTGAAATCCCAAATCCTTATATTCCTCATAGATCAATTTATTTTCATCTTACCTAATTTCACCCCATCCTTCAAAAAATCTGTAGGTCCCGTGTCAAGTGACCAGTATAATCGACTCTAGAAGAGGTGAGGAAAGCCATGAAACACAAATGATATGTAGGATGTTTAATTATTGGTTCATGATACCTGTATCTAGAGAGTCTGGTTGTTGAATCAAAAAAGGAAATATAATCTCAATGGAATACATCTATTAATATTCTCAAACATAAATTTATTAAATAATAGAAATGGATGAATTAGATTGGCACTAATAATTGTGTTTTTTCCAAGGTAGGTTTTAATTTTCAATAAAAATGATGATTTTATTTTCGTAGAGGGAATATGTTATAAGAAGTTTTATTGATTGAGAATAGTTTTTTTTTCTATTTAATGGATTGAGTTAGGATCCTAAGAGTGACTCATAAATTGTTATATGAGGATTTGGAAGCATTAATTCCTAGTAAAATTGTGATTTTTTATTCTTAAGAATCACTCTTACTGTTAATAAGAGATGGTTCTATGAGGTGACCTATAGATGTTAAACTTAATGGTGTGTTTAAATTATTATTCATGTTTGTACAATATATTTTGTGTATGAGAAAGGGATATTTAATAACTATGTGATATCTGAGTGTATACTAACTATTTTTGATGAAAAATTTCAAATAACATGTATTTACAGATTTATGATGATTCATATGTAATAAATGTGAAAAAAAGTTCAATGTACAATTCATTAATATACCCTAAGTAGGAATCTACCTTATAGGATGAAAAGGTATTACTCAAAGAAATTATATAATATAAAGATAAGTATGGATTCTTGCTTTTCAAAAATAATTTTCAAAATAGTTAAAGTAAATTGGAAATCATTCTAAATGTGTTATGTGAGAGATAATGATAAACTAAATGATTAATTTAACCCTATTGGTCATCCAACCGGACAAAATGACATTGTAGATCATGGTCTATAACTTTATGAGGTAGTTTAATCATTAAATGATTATATTACTAAAAAATATGGGGAGGACGTTATAGAATAAGAAGAAGAAGAATTCTGAGTTGAAGTGGGGAGTTAACTAGAGATACATAATTCTCCTTAGAGATTTTATTTTTGACCAAAGAGTCCACGTAGTTCTCTACCAACCCATAAATAAATTTAAATTATATGTATGATGTGGAGATAAATGTATCTAGAGAGGAACTATTCAAGATATATTCTTTTAATTTATCAAAAGGACAAAATAATATTTCTAATAATGCATGTGGCGGTGATTTTAATGCTTCTAAAAATGTATAAAATGATGAGTTTCATTAAAAGTTAGAATGTGATGAAACTAATCATGAAAATAATCAGGTATGTGGAATAATAATGGTCATGATGACGGAAATAATTATGTTCATAGAGATGGTCTAAACTAGATATGAAAAAAGGGATATGATCATGATGATCATAAACATGAGATGGTTCAGTCACACCCTTCATTTCCCATGGTATCCATTTCATTTCAGGGTTGAGAATAAATCTAAAAAAACAAAGATAGATGTTATACAACCTAATTATACCGATGATAAAGAAGATAATAGTGAAGTGAAGATGTCTCTACAAACTACATCTCACACAGAACCAGCATATCTCACATAGATAGCTCAACCACATGCATCCCCTTCTATATATGAAATTGGTGAATATTTTCATATCTAAAAAGATTTGAGTTCACTTTCCAATATGATACTTGAAGTATGAAAATTTGAGGAATGGGATAAGTTTAAATATTTTTTAGTCATGTTATATATAATAGTTATTCATTTATGGATCAAATACCTCTAAATAGAGAAGGATCCCTTGCAGAACAAATTGATATAGATCGGGAGTTGCAGTCTTTTACTCTAATGGAGACTGATAGTCTATTAGAGGATTTTGTTCCATAGATAATAGAGAACATACTACTTATCAAATATTCATTGCACATAATTTTATGATAAAAATTAATTTAGGATCCATTAAATAAAGTTTTATTTCTTATATTTAATCCTTTATAAGAAATTTGATTTCATGTTTTAATGATGTTTTGACATCTCAGCCATCTCTAGTTTCTAAACTATGTGAATATAGCACCTAATATTTTATTGATCTTATATTATATAATTTACAACCAAAGTTTTGATTTAATATTCATGAACTATAAGTGGAGGATATAATATTTTCCAATGAATTGGAAATTCATAATTCCTTATTATAATAAGTGAAATCATCTTTCTCAATGTGTTTTAAATATTTTGATTTGAAGTTGGAAAGCTTGTCTACGACATCTTCAGCCAATGCATGTCCTCGATCAATTAGTATTAATAGGAAAATTATCATAAAATGATTAAGGAAATAACTAAGTAAAATTATTTGTGATGTTTTAACCCATGAAAAAAATAAGGATGATACACCATCATGGATAACACATTTTTAAGATGATAAGGGAGTTTTTCATTGATCTTACTACTGATAAATACATAATCAATGAAAGCTATCAAATATTATTTTTCAATGATTTATAGAAAACATGCGTAGATTTATCACATAAAATTCCTAGCAGGGGTCATTACAAGGGAACCAGTTATAAGGGTTGTCAATGAATAAGTGAGTGAACTGAAAGTTCTAACACTTGTGTCGTATATATTTTTGGAATAAAAATGGTATTCCTTCATTGCTATGCAGATGGGTTGTAATATTATAATGTATTTTATCAACCTCATGAAAATATTTCTTCATGTTCATGGAAAGAAACTAATTATAAGAGAGTCAATCCCAATGACTATGATTGTTTCCTCAACTGCTACAGAACCAGTTCGATACAGACCAGTAGGGATTATATAGTCAGATGGCCAACTACCTCTCCCATTTCATCCTATGATTTAATCACCAATTTAATATATTCACATCCTGCAACATGTTATTCGCCATGGACCTTATCCCCTATGAAAAAAAATCTATTACATTATAACTTATTCACATAGTTTCACTACTACTACCTTTGTACCTAATAAAACAATGAAGGGAAAAGATAAAGGCAATGTTCCACCAACACTTACCATATGAACATAATCTGATTATCTAAAGGATTTTATATAGATATTTAAATTTTACATTTTGTATTTTTGAAAATGTACTACACATGTTTTTTCAATAAGGAAGATCTTACTCCTCCCCAAATCTAATTTTTGGATTTTGAACATTCTGATCATTCTATACTAAGCATCACTATTCTATTCATATTCTTCTGATTGATCTATTTTTTTATTTCCTTCATCATTTTAGTAGTCTTTTGTTAATCTGTTTTCAAACACACATTTTCTCCTACACATAAACAAGAGAAAACTTATTATTCTCTCTTTCACTTATTCACTTGTTTATACATGGTGTTTATGGAAGAGTTCTTTTTGTGGCATATACTGTTTTAATTCCCACATATAATCCATGAAAGTGGATTTTTTTATTCAAAAACATTTAGTTATTTTTTTACCTAATCCATATTGTGGATCTATTTGATTATTCTTATAACTTTCTTGTAAAAACATTATATCAATGTGGAGGTGAATAAGTCTCATCTTGGTACCAAACCTCATGTTTATTCTGTTGATTCGTTTTGTTTTTTATTACAAAAAACAAGATTGTTTTTAACATATAAACTAAACAATTTAAATGGTATTTCGTCTTAATTAGTTTTTATATTTTATTAATCCATAAATTTATTTAAATAGATAAGTTAAAACATTTGCCTCATATATTTCTATAAAAAAAAATTATATTATAATTATTTATATATTAAATTTATCTTCTGAAATAACCAAAGGAATTATTCTTAAATAAATTTTAAATAATCAGTTTCTAATTTTTCACTATATATAAAATGAAATGTTTTATAACCATCAAAAGGGGGAGATTGTTGGAACCCCCTTATCAGTAAATTATTTCATTATTTATTATTTTAATGATATAAATCAATTATTATTATAGTTCAAATTATTTAAATGTTTTTCGATAGAATTTAATATGAAAATATAGTATTTATGATAATTCAGCTATGTGTTGAGGTGTGTCACTACCAACAAAGATAAAGTTCTATGGATGATCTACTACGAGCAGAGTCACAACAAATCATGTTAATGCAAGATGACTCACCACTGAGGATGAGCTTACACTGATAATGTGCTACCATAAGGGACATGTTACTACCCAACTCGAAGTCACTACTAGACATTGAGTCACTTTCATCTTGAGTCACCACAAGTCAGAGATACCACGAGAAGTTGAGTCACAACCACCACCATGCTACCATTGTTATCTGAGGAATTAGATATTAATGGCCCAATTTATATTTATATTCAGAATAAATTATTATTATTTTTCGATTTTACCAAGTCAATAATGCACATTAAAATCCAATCAGAGGTTTGGGGACCTCGTTCAATTGTTTCAACTATTTCTTTCCGAAGGACTATCTCTCTCTATATGACAATTACTATCTAAAAAGTATATAGGAAACATGTGTGATTAAATATGTGTATCCATACACGATTACTAATTCATATACTATGAATATCATCAACAAAGAATCACAACATCCATTACATAGATTTATTGAGATCTCAATAGTGATCAACTATAATATTCCTAGAAATTCCTATGAACCCCTATATTATTATAAAATTCAAAAAGGAAGATCTTACTCCTCCCCAAATCTAATTTTTGGATTTTGAACATTCTGATCATTCTATACTAAGCATCACTATCTTATTCATATTCTTCGTATTGATCTATTTTTTTATTTCCTTCATCATTTTAGTAGTCTTTTGTTACTCTTTTTTCAAACACACATTGTATCCTACACATAAACAAGAGAAAACTAATTATTCTCTCTTTCACTTATTCACTTGTTTATCTATGGTGTTTATGGAAGAGTTCTTTTTTGTGGCATATAGTGTTTTAATTCCCATATATAAACTATGAAAGTGGATTTTTTTCTTCAAAAACATGTAGTTATTTTTTTACCTAATCCATGTTGTGGGTCTATTTGGTTATTCTTATAAGATTCTTGTAAAGTGATTATATCCATGTGGAGGTGAATTAGTCTCATCTTGGTACCAAACCTCATGTTTATTCAGTTGAGTTGTTTTGTTTTTTATTACCAAAAACAAGATTGTTTTTAACATATAAACAAAACAATTAATATGTTAGTTCGTCTTAATTAGTTTTTATATTTATTTAATTAGTAAATTTATATAAATAGATAAGATAATTTCAACATTATTTTAATTAAAACGTAATCACTCTATGAGAAATAATTTAAAAGGAGAGATCGTATATCGATTATCTATTTTGATTAACTAGTTAATTTATTTTATTAAATGAATTTTATTTTTATTTTAATTTTAATAGAAATTTTTATTGGGAACTTAATTCACCCAGCTCTTAAGTTAATCACTAAGTCCAATAGTGGTGTCATACTTGTCAACAAATTAAGACGGAGAACCAAATATTTGATGGTTTTTTCCAAACATTACCCATTCTGATATGGATGTGGGATGATATTTTCATGTCTTGAGAAATTTTTTCCACGGGATCCTAGTGGGAAGGATATTATTTGGGTGATCATTGATTGAATTATGAAATATTAAAACGTCTATCCTATTAAAGAGATGATGGAAGTGTAATAACATTGGTAATTGTTTGTCTGAGAGATTGTAAGACTTCATGGGGTTCCATTTGTGGTTGTAACTAACAAGGACCTGATTTTAACATTCATGTTTTGGAATGTTTTCTAATAGGTGATGTGTTCCCCTTGAAAATAGAGAGTTACTTGTCATCCATAGAAATATTGATATATAGAGAGACTTATATAGGTTTTCTAGGATATGATCAAGGCTTGCATGCATCTTTTTGGTGAATCTAGGGAAAATTATTTGACCCTATTTAAAATTTTATATAATATTATTTTTTAGGATTCAATAAATATGAAAAAAAACTGAAGTGTTTTATGAATATACATGTAGATCTCCCTTTTGTTGGAAAGATTTTGGAGATTAGTCCTTTTTTGGACTGATTCTCATTTAGGAGATGACTGAAAAAGCGCAAGTGATCTAGAAGAGGTTGGTTACAACACAGAGATTTCATAAATATTTTGTGTACCATAATCATTGGCCACTATGGTTTGAGGCTAGTGATTTATTTTTTCTATGGGTTTCACATAACATGGGAAATCATATTTTGGGTAAGCATCATAATTTGGCACTGTGTTTTATTAGCCCCTTTGAAATCATGAAGTGACATCGAATTATGGATTATCATTTAGAATTAATGCCTCATTTTATAGAGATCAATGATGTCTCTAATGTTTTCGGGATGAGAATGTATCCAATGGATTCTTCCCAAGTGATTTAATGAGGTAATGTTGATCTTTAGTATCCTACCTCCATTTTTTTAGAAACCAGTTCTCATTATTGATCTCTAGGATATGGTACTACATCGTAAAATGATTTCTTTGGTTGGGTAATTATATAAGTGAATAGAGTAAATCCATGTGAAATGGGAGAAGGAATCATTGATGAGAAATCAATGGCCTTATATTTTCATAGGAATATAATATGGATGATTTTATGTTAAAATAAAAATACTATGGTGTGGAAAATTGTGTCACTCGTTAGGTAACATGTACACCCTAGTTAATCATTATTATTTCTATTTTGATTTTTTGGATGATTCAGTGGGTCAAAGGATGAAAAATGGGTTATTGAGGAAAACTAGAAAGTTTAATAGTTATTTTAACATTTCATTAACTGTGTTGTATACCTCTATGAGGATCCAGTTTGGGTTTGTATGGTGTTTTCATGGTTTGATAAACAGTGCGACCATTAGTGAAAACTGTGCACCCTTTGGATATAGGGGGTTATATGATTGATGAATGGGTTAACTAACCATGTGAAAAAACTGTAAACTGATCTAGAATTAATAATAGGGGAAATGGTTAATGTTAATTGTTAGTTTATCCATGTTGAATCTACTAGGAAAATGTATGTACCCCTTATGATACGTTAAAAAAGTGGATTTTATTATTTTTCACATGGTTGATCTAAATCATAAAAACCTAATACTCTCAAATTGGGTCATCTTAAACCATCCCCATTTATTTTTAGGCATATACCCTTGGATTCTTGGTTCAATTCCATTATTCTTGTATATCATAATGAGGTATATTGATGTTTTGATCTAGATTCTCCTCTTATTAATAGATCATCACTCGATCCCATTAGTCACATATCATGAAACACAATTTTTCTATGTATGTTGGATCTAGTGTTTTTAATAGAGTAGTTGTGTTGTTTCTGATTAATCTAGATTTTAACGACTTGATCTACTCCTATGATCTCGATTATTTATGTTGATATTCTCTACCTCAATTTAGAGATAGATTTTTATATACCATAGGTTAATTATATTAATTAATTGTAAATAATGTAAAATTATAATTTTATTCATTGAACTGATGTGATTTGTGTTTTCAAGTGATTTTGTGGAAATATAAATGTTTTTATAGTGGTTTTACTTTAAAAATGTGTTTTTCTACACCAATAATTTGATTAAATGCTTAAATTTTGGATTAGATTTAGAAATTTGTTTTCAAACACCAAAGTGAATTGGCATATATTTTAAAATGTTTTATAAAATTTTGAACATGTTTTTGAGTGTTATTTTTGGAAATTGGAACATTTCTAAATTTGGATGAATTGGGAACGGGACATAGTTGACCTTAGTGTGTGTGGAACCACTATGAGTTTTATGATGATATCGATGGACTGTTAAAAAGAATATATTTTTTACCGAATAGGCCTATTTTTTATCATTTTTCTCTTGTACATATTTATATATTATTGTTCCAAATATGACGTTCTTTTTAATTTTTGGTTATTTATCGCATTATTGTTTTTATCAGGGATTATTGTTCACATGTTCTTATAAGAGGTTATATCACATAACATCAGATGATAGGTTATTTCATTGATATGTGTTTTACTTCATACCATTAGATGTATGGATTAAAATCCATATTTTATCACTTAAATTTTACATATTTTTAAATTTTTAAATAATAAAGGAATTTATGAAAGAAAAAGGAAAATGAATTACTAATGGGTTTGGATTTATAATGGTTCTTTGTAAAAAACAATTTGTTTTAAAAAATTAGAACTATTACATTCTTATAGTTAGACATTGTATATGAAAAATGATGGTATCTTACTGGGATTTTTTTCCCACACACTACTTTAACATTTTATAAATTGTAGATATTGTATTACAAGATTCGGGTAAAGGGAATTTAATCATGTAGCATGATGGATAATATTATTGACATATAATTTCATTTGGGATGGTTGGCTGGTGAAGATTGGTGTCATTGAAACTTGTTGGTACTTCATTTTTATAATTTATAGGTTAGGTAGATTTTATTGGATTATACAGGTCTTTAATGTATATTTTTCTTCTGGTTAATTCTCTGGTTTTGTGTATTTTATTTATATTCATGACTTGTTTGCTTTATCATTATTATACCTCACTACCTGGAATTCCATCTTGGGTGGATTGTGTAGTTGACCTGGGAATTTATTTTACATATGGAGATAATATTATATATTTTAACGGTCATGGATTTCATATGAATATTTTTAGGATAATCATTGTGAAATTTACATTTCCATGAGTAGGTGGATCAAATAATATTTGATCCCATGTTAAATATTGGGTTTTAGATTCACGTGAGGTATTGGAATGAGTATGTGCATTAGCATCTATGTCAAGATGATCTTAATTTGATGTAAGAGAGATTCCTTAGGTGAACAAGAATTCATAAAATATTTCAGGGGTGACCCCAGTTCATAACATGGTTCATAGTCTATACCTCATTTAATCACATGTTAGAGGGGTGAACCATAGTTCATGAAATGCTTTAGGGGCTAAACCAAGTTCATGGCATGTTTTAGGGTTTGAAATGTTATTTTTTGCATGATTAAGGGGTGAATCCGATGAAAAAAAATATCGAGGTGTCTTTTTTGGGATTACACAAATTTGGTAGATAGAGAAGTTAGTATTCGGTCTCATGGTACTTCATATTTTCTACGAATGGGGAATTCCAAGGTTTGTTCATGACCATTCGAGGAGCGAATAGTGTTTGTGGGATCTATGAATTGTTAGTCAAGAATAGTCTAAATTGGTTCAAAATCATACATGAGGGTTAATTGTAGCTTTTGACCGGTGTTCTGATATGTATAATTGTATAGTAAGATGGAAATCGCACTGAGTAGGCTATTGGACAACTAGAGAATTTGTTTTAGTAAGCTACTCTAATAATGGGGAGCACCATCAATCTAATGTAGACCTGGTGAGTACAAGATTTTGGGGGGGGGGGACCATAAGCCATATAAATATTTTTTTAGTTAAATATAGTATTTTTGATATGGATGGGTTTGGCAAAGTTATTTCACTATGATTTAGTAGTGATATAGAGCGGTGGGTCAATTTTTTATGAATATTGTGCCTTATGTTTGGATGTGAATAGTATAATATCATTAGTTTTTCTAAACTAGAATGTGGGATATTGGACATGTATTGGAAATGTGAGTGGTTCGGCATTATTGGTTGAGTGTTCTATGGGAATTCTTAGAGATGAGAAGTTCTTTTTTATGGAAATTGTACTTCCCAATATCCACATGTTTCATGAAATTCACTGGGAATTTGAATTTTTGAGTTGTTGGATGGTTTGTTTTGTCAGAAGAGACTCAAAAGGGGATTTTGAGAGTTTGGATGAGAATCATCAATGATTTTGTTTGTGTTATAAGCTCTATTGGAAGTCCCAAGTGTTCAAGATGATATCAAAAAGGCGATAACTATTTGGACAACTATAATATTACGACAACATCTCATTCACAACATAACATAGTGTTCATGTCATGAGTTTTCAAGATAGATGGGGATACTTATGGTGACCTTGGAATGACATCCATAAATATAGCATCATTTTAGATTAATATTTAATAAATTTGAAAAGAATACACATTTCAAAACCATAATGGTTTACTGTAATTTAGCAAAATATAAATAATCAAATCTTTTCATTACATATATTTAACATCTCCCACAAGGTTATTCTCTCATAGTACTATAAATAGACATATCCTACTTAAAACCATTCTTCATATCTTAGGGAAATATGTTGCATAAGATAGGCTGATTTTAAATTATTGTTAAGGGTAAACAAGGGATATTTCAATCGATGATCGTTTGAAATACTTGGATAGTAATAAGGGAATTGAGAGCATCATCATAAATTATAAAGTTCATATCCAATCAAATGTATATCAAAAAGAAAAATTCATTGAATTGTGATTTTTTTTCAATGTACATGATTCATAATATTGGGGAATCATTATTAGTCAATCATTAACCATGAGATCATATAATATGCACAATAAAATACTATATGAAGTGGGGCACGTTCGTAATCATAAAAAACAATTTCATTAGTCATATATCACACCCATAACATAATCATATAGTTTAAAAGTCCCTTAATGGATTGGGTTCACTCTCGAACCTATTTTCATCCCTGTAATTAGTTCACTACTCATCCTCATCATATTATCTCCTAAGGCAACACAAATATTCCAATGAATATGAGGGATTTAAAAGAAAAAACCATCACATATGAAAATCATACATAGTTATTCCACGATATCATAAAAAAATTCATCCTAATTTAACTGATGGAAGAGAAATTAGTTTCATAAATATTTTACCATACCATAATTAATATTCAGGATTGTACTATGTTTCAAAGAACAATCCTTAAAAAATCCTCATAATAAGCCATAAAAATAAATAATATTTATGGAATCATTAAAAAATATCACCAATAAATCAAAATAATCAATAAATCATGTTTTCATTATGAGAAATACATTTAATAGTGTATTTGAACATTTCTTCTAAAAACATGAGAAAAATATCATTTTCATTTGAAAACAGTTTAAATTAAAATTCCCCTAATACTATGAAAAATACATTTTTGAAATGAATAATGGAATCATTTAAAAGAAGAATTAATGTAAATAATTTTAATTATGGTGAGAAATTTTTAGTATTTGTGAATTGTTAAAACAATGATTTAATACAAAATATTTGCAAAAAGTCGCAAATAAACTATTTGGAAAACATTTAAAATTACATTAAAATACCTTGAAAATAATGTAAAATATTGTCTAGTATGAAATTAAATAATAATTTGATTATATAAAACAACAATTTTTAAAACACTTCAGATAATATTTACACGAAATAAATAATTTCCAACCAATAGGGAAATAAAATTAACTTTTTATAAAAACATTATCTCAATAATCTTAAGTTCTAAAGATAGGATAATCAGAGGAAGAAACCCCCAGAAATAATAATATTAGATGAAAATAGATTATTTATAATAAATAAATATTATATAATTTTCTCATGTAATTTCAATGAAAAAAATAATCATTGTTAGAAAATGAGATTATGGTATAAACACATACCTCAGGTCCATAATTTCATCATACATGATCATAAGATACATTATATTAAATTTTTATCTAATTTGAACATATTCAAGGACAATATTCATAGTTTTATTATAACATTACAATCTCTTATAGCTCCTAAATTCAAATTTATTAAGAATTCCTCAATTAAATTATGATTCTGATGTTAATTTTCTATTCCCCATGCTTGTTCTGGATCGATGGATCCAGTCCTAGATCCTTGACCATAGTTTAATAAAAAAATATAATATTAACAATTTTATTTTTTCATATTTATTCTTAATATAAGCTTTAATAAAAATTTATATAAATAGTGCACAAAATTTAATTAAATCACATCATGTTGACAATAGTCTGCACGTATGCAATAGTAATGATTCCATTTTTCCAAAAATAGAAATAAGGAAACATAAATAATAATATATCATTATTTAATATTTATAGTATCATAAAAAAAATTATATTCCTTAAAATAATCCATAACACATATCATTCTTTGAATATAAAAAAATAAGTCACATTGCTCAATGGGATTAGTAGTCCTCACATGCACATGAATGGTATCATTTCTCATAGGATGAAAAAGAGCTTGAAAATGGTTCTTCCATTGATATAAATAAATTATTTATAGTAATTCTACTAATTTAATCTTTTATATATGGTTTTAGAAGAGTAAATGGAGGCTAAAGAAGAAATAAACTAGAAATAGAGAGTTAAATAAAGTTATATATTATTTGGAAAACCTCCCTTGGTATGCACCTTAAACTTCCAATGTATGAAATTTTGGGATGACTAGAATATCTAAAATGCAGGGAGTGAAGTTTTTAAGATATTTGGGTAGTTATTAGGGGGAATATTGGGCTCAACTTTTGTGAATAACGGATGATAAGAGGTTCCTTTTATAAGTGATGTGTGTGGAAAAACCGTAAATACCTTAAACATTAAAATATAATAAAGTCATATTCAAGTGAATGTAGACCCAAAGAAACCCAAATTAAAATATGATGTAAATTATTCTATGAATATAAATATTAAATAGTATTTATGCATTTTTTAAGTTCTTATAACCCTTATCTCTTTAGTTTAACCCCTCGTAACCATTTTAAACTTTACTATCATAATTCATTTTTACAGTCATTACTATTCACTTGAACAAAATTTAAATTGAACTAAATAATTTTTTTAACATGATTACATTAAATATAGAAATAATTTATTCAAATTCAATTCATGTTATTGAAATAATTTTTTTTAAATATATACATAAAATTTAATGAAATCTATTATTAGAAAAATTCATTTTTATCCATAATATTGAATATATTTACATTGTTTTACCAGTAAAAAATGTTAAATAATTATTAAAATATTTAATAGAATTTATTATCTACGAATTTCATTAAAATTACTTTTATGTGATGAATAATTTAATTTATTTATATAAAAATACATTGTGTGCATACAGGTGGTTCTTTAGAAAACATCACTTTTTACATTCTAATGTTTTATTTATTTCATACAAGTTGATTAAAAATGAATACACTTTTCAAATGTAAAAAAGTTAATTTTTCTTATGTTTAATAATATAAATTAATTTTTTTTGGAAAAAATATATGTCAGAAACAATTCTCATAAAAAATTAATACAAAATAGTTTTTTAGGATCAATAGTATTTCGTATGTGAATTTTAAATTATTTTTAGAAATTATATATACTTTATATACCATCTAATATTCTTTATTTTATAATATATAATCATTATTCAGATGTATTTTTAGATTTTTTCCTCATTATATACTGAAAAAAGGTATTTATTAAAGGAAAATATATTCTAAAATCTTGGGGGTGTTATACTCTACTCCCCTTATAATAAATTTTCCATCATAATTCTACCTCTATGAAAAAAACTAATGCGGATATATCAACCTCATAAAATTCTCAGGTTCCCACATTTCATTCTAAAATTTTATATTTCTCCATATAACTTTATATATGGAGATCCCACATTTCATTCTATTGAACTCTATATATAATATTCGAGATTCTTGTCAATTTTTCTTCATTAGGAAGGTCATGTTCAAAGGGAGTGATCCTTAAGTTCATAACATATGAAGGAACATATAAATACATATTGATAAGAGATACAAGAAACATATCTTCATATTTGGAGAGGATTTTAGAAAGCACCAAGTGATAATACACCATCCCTATATGATTAAGAATCTCATAGGTACCGGTATATCTGGTGGTAATATTTCTGTTTTTTTAAATCATATAAAATTTTTCCAAGTTGATGTTTGATGGAATACAAAATCATAAACATCAATCTCTGGATCCCATTATAGATTATTAATATAAGAATCTGATCTACCTGGATGTGTTGTTTAATGTATCTAACATTCTCTTCTATTTCATCAACTTCGTTAGGATCCTGTAGATTTTTCCCCCAACATCATCTCTGTAATTTTGATTTATACACTTTTTTCCATATTGGGATTCAAAATTAGCCATCTAAATGCTCTAGTGAAGGATATTATTTTTATGAAATCAATAAAATGAATGTTTTGATGGAAACCTCATTTGAATTCTAAGAATTAATCTCCCTATGTATCTTATATATTTTGAATGGTCCTCTCAGATTGGCCATCTATCAGAGGATGACATGTAGTACTAATAATGAACTCTATATTAAATTATTTATAAATAATTCTCCAGAACATTAATGTAATCATTAGATACTGATCATATAAAATAGAACATGGTACTATATGAATACTAGCCACCTCTTTTATGTATATCTATTCAAGCTTCTAATGAAAGAAATATTATCTGATAGAAATAAAAATAACTTAATACATGATAATATAGACTATAACCCATGTAGTTATGTTCCTCACTATATTAGATGTGTTTTAACAATCAGAAAAAAAAAATTATTGGTCTAAAAATTTCATTTAATGAAATTTTAGTTTATATTTTTGATCATGAATATAGGTTTTAAATATCCAATTAAAGCATTCATAGTTAATAAATAAGACCAAAAATGGATCCCACCATTTCTGTTACAACCATCTACCATAAAGAGTTTTAAAATCAATAAATTAGGAAGTGGCAAGAAGCCTAAAAATGTTGTATGTTCATTGATTTCCCACAGGAGAGTCAACATCTAATCAATGACTCCAGATAGATTCTCCCAAACTCATTGTATCTCAATAACTAATCAGTATAATCCATTCGAAAATTTTGTAATCTATTGTAACTATGAAACTTATACCATGCCCAATGGCTGCCCAATTACATCAGGTAGCTTGCCAATGGAATTGAGTCAGCAACTCAAAGCATCCATTTATGGAATTCCTCAACAACTCTCTGGACACAATTACACCTCTTAATCGGACATTGGACCCTCAAATTCATAAATATTATTGGAGGAAGTCATATTAAGTAATAATTCCACACCATTGTAAACTATTATTATTGATCTCAAATGGAAGAAGCATCTTCTATATTTTATATTTCATTTTTTATTTCTCTTGACATCTCGTTACATTTCATTCATATAAAACATTAGCCTATCAATTTATCATCATAATTTTGTCAATTTTATCTCCTCTATAGATATATAGAATCAAGGACATTTTCATAAAATCTATTTTGATTATTAAAATCTCAAAATTCTCTCTAATTTCAGGTCCTTGATAAATTTCCCACATCAAGGTCATTCACTTCAAGTTCTTGAAAAACTATTAAAAATAATATATATTAGTCTAATTTGATTGTGTACCACTAAAACCAAGTAATTTTTATCTCAATGGTTTTCTTGGATACCAAAAAATTTATGCTATATTAATTTATAAACCCTCAAGAAATTGGGGTGGGCAACATAGGGGGTCATCTTGAGCTATTTTCAAACTCCATCATCGAATGGTGTTTCATATAATTATTTAATTTCAATATATTTTACATATTAATATATATAATTAAATTATTTATTTAATCATTCATTATATCAATAGATTAATCATTTAATCACTTATTTCAAATATACAACTATCTCACTAAATTTACTAATTATTTCATCTAGGCTCTTAGTTTTGATTTTCATATATCATTTTTAATTACATTTCCCTTACTATGGAAATTTAATTTTATTAATAAATTCAAAAATTATATATAATATTTTATTTCTAATATTTAAAATTAAATTCACCCCCTCATCTATCATAATACAACAAATAAATATCATTATGGACATCATATGTTTTGGGAACTGTAATGATGAAAACCAAGAAGACATTTTCCATTTTTCACTATGGTATGAGTAATTTATGTAACATCCAATTAGATTAATTTCTCTATATCTTAATATTCTATTATAATAATCACCTAGAGAAATAATATATGTTATCTCTCATCATATTTTCACTATAGAAATACCAATTATGAATAATATACAATTTCATACTTCCCAGATGAATAGAAAATGATGAATTATGATATTTATCCCACATTGTTGACCTCACTTGTATTGATAATCCCAATTATGCTTTCATATACAATTTCAATCTGTGCTCATGATGTTAATAATATTAACATAATACCTGAGATAGCATAATCTTTGTTTATCCATGTTTATATAAATTATAATGTAAGTCTAACCCATTCGGATATGTTGTGTATGAAACAGAAGTATTTAGTCATTGATCTGTGTTTGAGCTACTGGTACTGAGTCTACCAATAGACAGATTCGCTGATACACTAAGGTCACTGATATGTAGAGAGCTACCAACAGACAAACCAGAGCTACCTATATGAGGAAGTCTACTGATAGAACCAGTCTACCGAGCTACCGACAGAACAGACCATAGCTACCGATAGACAGAAGTCTACCGATAGAAGTCTGCTGATAGTGTAAGTCTACCGATATGTGAAAATAGCTACTGATGCAAAGATCTACCGATGGAGAGATAGCTACCGATGGAACTAAAGTCACCAGTATATGAGATACCGATGCAAGTTCAAAAGAGATGCCAATGGAAGTATATGCGGCAGAGTCCACTGTGCATGTCTACCAATAAAACGCTAATAATGCTTGAACGACCAGTCAACACCTATACTCTTCATACTATTTATTTATTTTTCTAATGGTTACATTTGATGGTTTTAATGCTGTTAATGTTATATAATGATTTATGTTGCATGTCAGGGAACCGTACCTAGTACCCATGCAAAAGGCGATTGTTCTTTTCTGCCAAAGCTGAAACCTATAAATTGATGGAAAGAGAACACTTAAGAATAGATAAGAAACACATGTATATGACACTCCAAAAAAAAGCAAAAAAGAATACACATGAAGGGTGAAAGAAGAAGAGCTGAACAAGCATTCAAATGTGGAGCATTTTGTCTTCTCTAGTCTACATCCATACTCCAAGAATCTTGGACATACACGAAGAAACTTATTCTAGAGGAGAACACAAGTTGCATCTTGAGTGAAGAACTACAACAAAGGTTTCATGCACTCAGGCTGCTATGATGGACCGAGAATCAGAAAAGAAAACGACACTCTGTTTTCTGAGAAAATCCAACGAAGGACTCAGAAGAATTTATGATAAACCAAACGAGTACAGAGATGCACTGCTAATCACTAAAGCATTTATAATTTCAATCATACTTATCTTAGTGATTCTTTCTTTACATTTTGAACTGTGTGTGTATCCTGTTTACTTTACACACACACAGTTTCTTGTGCTAAACTGGAGGATTCTTATATCCTCACTTAAACTCCATAACTCTTTTGATTCCCATTGTGAATGGTGGTAGAGGTAGAGTAAGACCTCAATAGCCTATGAGCTATTGTTTTTTTTTTCAATTAAGAACTGTAGAAGAGGTCTTTGTACCTGGACAGTACTGTACTGTTGTTTACCCCCAATCCAGGGTGTGGATCAATTTATATAAATTGTTGAGAGGACTAAGTCTCGTCTTGAGACTGAACCTCTTGGTTAACATTGCTATTATTTTATTTTAAGTCTATATGTATTACAAACAAATATATTTTTATTCTTATTACATTGAAATACAAAACTATTTTAAAGATACTTTGATAGTAAAATTAGTAAGTGTTTACACTTATTGTAAACCAGTAAGTTAGTTTCAAAAGTAAATTTAATCTTCACATTAAGTTAACAGAGACCTAATTAATCTTTGAGAAACTAATTGAACTTTTATAATCTGTATAGATTCACTACAGTTTAACATTGTTTTTAAATTGGGGGGTTTTAAGAGATATATTTTTAACAGAAATTTTAATTGGAACTCAATTCACCCCCCTCTTGAGTATCAACCCCGACCAACACACATCATCTTCAAATATGGTATTAATGATGGGAATGCTCTATTCCTAATACTTATCCTTCCATTACTATCATGACTAATCATTGGAATATTACTAACATTATTTTTCTGGTCCACATCTTCCATCTACACAAATTTAATCATCAAATGAATATATGGTAGAATATTTATTTGGGGAACATAATATCATTATTATTTCCCTATTATTTCAAGGAAAAAAAATATAAATCTATAAATATTGGATCTCTTTAAATACTCATCATGGAAAAACAACCAAGTCCTTTTTTACTTAGAGTGTCATTTACTTTTTTCACTTTCTCAGGATGGAAATGATTTGAGAAGTCATAATCATTAATCAGTTCCAACCTTCACCTTTTGGGTATATTTATATCATTCTATGGGAATATATAAATCACAATTTTATGATTCATATATATTTCAAACCATTATCCATAAATATAATTAATCTATTTCTTCAAAGAAAACAAATACCACTACCTGTTTGAAATCATGGGATGGGTGATTTATCTAATTAACATTTATTTAGAGAGGGGAATAAGTTACAATCATGTCATTATACAAAACAAAACATATTATTCCCTTATTTAATGAATCACTGTAGAACCTAAACCCTTCAAAATTATAGGGTTGTGTTATTAGAGGGTCATTGACCAACATTATCATTAGTCCACTGAAATTAACTTCATATTCATAATTCTACAAGATCATGGATCCCTTTCACATCAACATGGTTAGTGGATTTTATATTCTCAATAAACTTATCATAAATTTTTGCTATATTTATCTATCCCAATAAAGTTATAAATTTTGACCATTATGGTTGGTCGGATCCAATGTTTAATAACATCCATCATTGAAGGATCCACATATATCCCCTTTCTCTAGATTATATATCCAAATAATGTAAGATTCTATAGCCATAGTTTAATTTTAATATATTTGGTATACAGTATCAACTTTCATAAGGTATTCAAAAAAATCATAAAATGATATACATGACCTTATTTTCTCATATAATATATTTGAATATCATCTACAAAGACTACCACAAAATTATAAAGGTAATATATAAAGACATTATTCGTTAAATCCATAAAGATTGCTGGTGCATTGGAATGTTAGAATAGAATCACTATAAATCTATAAGGACCCCACCATGAATATATGGTTATCATGGGAATATCTTCTATTTTAAACCTTATTTGATTATATATAGAAAAAATTCAATCTTGAAAATGTAACGAACCAACCCTAGTCAACTCAACATATCACCCATGTTTTCCCACCACAAGGTCCAAATTGAATTCCCAATCACTGTAGGCTAGTGATAATAACCCTGGTATCAACATATAAAAGTATGGGAATTATATCAACCAATAAAAAATACAACAATATTTCATGTATAACATGATAATGATAACCAACCAGAGTACATCATAGATAAAATATAAGCATCCATGAGACATATCATACAAATAAAAAAGTCTAATCATTGAGAAAATAACAAAAAAATAATAATTAATAAACAAATAAATTCTCCATGTGACCACCCATCACCACCATCTATGAAAATGATGAATGTGTAATGGAAAAAGATAAGACTCTATTCTACCTGATTTCCTTCCCTTTACTTTATCTAGAACACCATGGAAATAAATTCCTAATAGAAAAATTAGTGTGTGAGCACTAAATATTAGTAGGATTCAACCTAAATATTTTAAAAATATTTCTCCATGAAACCATTAGTTATAGGATGTAAATAAAACTATTTTCATAATGCATCGTTTATGAATAAAACTATTTCCATTATGCAGTTCATGTGATTATGCATTTTTAAAAAATACCCATATGATTTTCCCTAAAAACCCATATCCCAAGCCTTCAGAACATATGTGTAAAATTTATTTCATAAAAATAAATTGAAATATCCAATAATATACATTCATAGTTAAAAAAATAGGTTTTTAAAAATATTTCCATGTAATTTTTATTAATGATTCACAAATGGGCAACAAGATGGAGTCTACGATACCAGGACACCCAATGTCTCATGTCAGCCTAGGGTATATCCCCAAAATGACACATATCCAAATGTATTCCCCAAATTACAAATTTTACTCTTATGTGAAATATAAATAATTTAACATATTGAAAGCATCTTTATATAATTTCATCAAACACTTAAGGTTTTTGAAAAGTGTTATCCAAGAACCCCACTACAAAAATATTTCTCATTTCAACCAAAGATCGAGTGAAAATCATGGATTTCAGTTAACCACTTATAAAAAAACTAAATAATTTCTTATACAAAAAGATAATTATTTCAAAATAGGATTCATGTTTTCAATGATAAATAATCCATTGGTTAGAGAAACCTATCATGCCAACATGGAGAATGATGTCATGTTTGAAATCAGTAATGGGAAATGAATAGATTCGGTCCTCCCAAGCCTGGATCAATAAAAGAAATTATAAATAATCCATTTAAATTATAGATTTAATCATCATACCACATATTGTATTTAATGACATTGAGAAGATGTGATATCAGAGGATGATCTATAATGTGGAGAATGAAATAACCCGAAAACAACCATTCCTCATAGAGATCCATCTAAATCAATGGAGATTCACCATCAGATCATAGGGATAACCTCCGACAGTGTCAAGTAGTGGTTTTTATAGTCTAATATAGAATTATAAGAAGATTAATGATTAAAACATGAAAGTTAATCATTTTAGTTTACAATTTTAAGATGTTAATATCAGGTCTCATGGATAGGATGCACAATTAGACAAATATTATATGAACCATGTTGTAGATATTGTCCTTTGAAAACAATGTCATAATGTTTCCTATGAATAGATTCATGGTGGTACAAGACATTCACACTCAATGTGAAATCCCTAATACTAAATAATTTTCTAACCTAAAAAAAATAAATTACCCCCAAAATTAAACATGCATCTTACCCTAAGACAATCACTATTATCCACACTATGAAACATTTTATCATTTTATTTTTCTTTGTATTCTAGTCTCCTATAAAAATAAGGGCACAAATACCTCGTAAATGATTCTCACTCTCACATATTAGGGTTATTTCCTCTTAACTACTATAGTACAAAGCCAAAATGAACCATTTTATTAAACATCAACTTATATTGAGGATCCATTCTCTTGAATAGTTTCTCAAAAACTAATGAATCGAGTTCAATTTACACATCCTTCCATCCAACCACATGTGGTGAATCTATATGATACTTCTTCAATTGGTAAATATGGAAAAAACTGGAATCAATATCAAGAAATATGGTATGTTCAGCTAATATTCTGCCTTTCTATGCCATCCAATGATATCTAAAACTGTGATATACCGAATATCCAACATAACCTAATTTCCCATATAATGATGATTAAATAAAGAAGAGACTTTGAAAAAATATTCACCACTAAACTAAAATTTTGATGGTAAAAAAGGGGGGACTACACAAAAAAAATCGGCTCAAAACTATACCGCTTAAAACCTTATAAAATATCACCACACAATTTTTATCACCCCAAGAAAAGTTTCAGTCTTACCAAGGATAGTTCGACTACACTTTCTCAACATCATGGTGACCCAAAAGGTCATCCATATGAAATATACAACTGTGTCTACTTTTTGAAATCTAGATAATAATTTTCACACTTATGATTCATCCATGGACGTTGCCAAAAACCAAAGTCCCAATAGTCAAGAATGTATTCTCGAAGCATATCTTCAATAATTGTGTTATTTATTTAATCTGAAAAATTATCTGAATATAGAACATCATTATGTATATCAATCAAGAACCCTTCACATTCATAAATACCTTCCATAATTCATATATAAATCATGGTTATCTATGATAATTGTAGCCATAGTCACACCAATGAGCTTTGCAACCCCACAATCATAAAAAATCATGATATTCTAACATAATTCTCTTTAGCTGATAGGATATTATCCAACATTCTAAATTAGATAATAATCACCAAAAACTATATCATATTATCCACAAGGAGTCCATTATAGTAAAATTATAAGGTCTATGAATGCTTTGTATATCCACTATAATTGTTGTACAAGGACACACCAAACTTATAAGTTTGTTCTGTTCCGCATCACTTTTCTAGTGGGTAGGTCATTGAGACATAAAATATGAAATATACCAGATTATTCTAGGACAACAACATAAATGTATCAAATAATGACAGATCCTAGAAATCCAAGTGTGAAGGGACTAATTAGACCGATTTTCACGATCTATCAACCAATAAATCAGATGAATTGCAATAGCCAACTAACCCATAATACACAAACCAGCATCAGGAAACACCTAAAGTCTCCTCTCCGTAAAATGTATCACTAAAAAATTGTGATCTAAACTACACACCTCTCCCAAGAAAAACCTATTTTCAGAAGGAAGAACCAAATTACTTACAATCTAAGAAAATAATCTCCCAAAATAATGTAAAACAACCAAGAGAATTTTTGCAAACTAGTTCCCCAGGGATGCATCCTCCTTTGATTCCTTCTCAGCATGCGTCGCTAATTTCATACTCATGGTGTCTGCGACCATTCCTACCTTGCTAAGATTTTACCCAATATCAACATCAATGATTTGATATCACTAAACAATATTTTATCTCATTTTATTATATTCTTCCAATTAAAATTACACTTTAGAATTTCATGATCTAAATATGTCATAAACTATTCTATTAGAGGATAGTATCACCACGTTCTGAGAGCATGTGCAACAGCTATCAACTCATTGTCATGGGGAGATTGATTTTTTCGCTAAAGGCCTAATCGATTAAAGCCTTTATCCATGACCAATTTTTCAAAAATAATAAATATTTAATCCATGTTCTTGTGGCTGCATAGTAACATTCCCAAGACCCGAACGTTCATAGAATGAATCAACACTAGATCTAAAATAATCCATATGTCCATCCATTTAAAGTATTACAAGGACTTATATTATCCAAAAAAGTCTTTAATGAAAAAAATGACCTCACATGGGTCTCTCTACTATCTAGATTAAATATTTAATTTTCTGGTGACAAGAAACTACATCGATACGAGGAAGAATAAAAAAGACAGACATTGTTTCAAATTCAATTCAAATAATACAACCAATATCTCCATCCAGAACTAATTCAAACCAATATCATTTCACAAGAAGTACCCAAAAAATAGGGAACACGGTCAGTCCTATAAAGGGGGAACATACCCAAGAAATGTTCAAAACACAATCGGCCTAAAACACCAAAATTATTATAAGGATCCACAAGAAAGAACATGAGATCCACCACATATCTCAGAAATATGAATTGTTTCAAACAAATACATTCCAAAACAAAATATGACATTGATTTAGTTTCGATTCATGAAATTACATTAAATATAACTAATATTTATTGGATTCATCCCATTGGATCACACATTCCAACTAAAAATGGGCATATATCTGAGGGATTCCTTAGCTCATATGGTCACAAAAAAACATACTTTCCCACACATACACCCAAGAGACACTATGTTCATCGTACTAATCCAATACTCATGGAATATATTTTTTTCACAAAAATGGATCTTATAATAATATCCACATAGTTAAATTAAAAGATATGGCATAAGGAGACATGGGATGTCTACTTCTCTTAGTGGGGAATCCCTATGAATATTTCCATTATCACATGTAAAAATGGTTATATTAAAAACACCACTATTCTGAAACTATAGAGTGGTTACCTAGAAGGATGTACTCCCAAATCATATTTCCCTTCCAAAATATCACCCCTCTTTAGTATAACTAAGAATAAAAACACATAGATCCTTAATAACCCAGCTACCCAACAAAACCTATAAATTTCACTAGAAAATATAACAAATAACTTTTATAGTGAATATAATAGTTTGAACTCCATTCAAAGCATATAATAAACAAAGGAAAATATGAAATAAAAACTTTTGAAGAAAACATCCCACATTAATCTTGGCCTCTCATGAAGAATATCTCAATATTCACAATATCAAAACTCCATATGTCCTTGTCTTTAAAAGTACATTAGAAACCCCAATATAAAAAGGTGATAGTCCAAACATACAAATCCATAATTTAATAATAGACATTCACAAGGGCTTCAATACTGACCAACAAAAAGAGATAAAATATCTATTAAAATGTAAATTTTGAAAACAACCAAATTCCATTTAACGAGTTATTATATAGAAAACTCCATTTCAAATGTATGAATGGACATTTAATAACTACCCAATTATAATATGATACCTTTTAAAATTCAATCAGAGAATTAGACATGATTAATTTTAATCATGATTTATATTATCTATGATTAAATTTATTTAAAAGAAACCATTATTAAAGTAATAAAACTAGTTTTTCTTAAAAGTCGGATTCTTATTTTAGTTTTTGATAAATATTTTCCATGTATTTTAAAATATAGGTTACACATTTAAAATAAATACATTCTCTCTAATGAAAATAAAAACTATCAATTTATGAAATTATGGTAAAAACCCACTTCTTTTTAAAAACTATGTTTTTAATGACTTCATTCATGGGTGAAAATTCAAACATTAAAATCATTAACCAATTATAAATCCAAAACATTTTACAAGTTTTAATGATTAAATAGTCATTTATAAAGAATAAACTAGAAATCGAACATTGGTTTACAAGAAAGCATAAATGATACATTTTTCAAACTAAAATAATTTTCTTTTAAATCCCTGATTACACATAAATCTAGTTATATAAATATGAATAAATAAAATAATTTTATAGCTACTAATAAAAAAATTATTATCAACATATCCTTAGAAAAACCTTTTTTCCTTTTCCATAAATGAGATTCAAATAAAAGATAAAAAAATTTGGTTCTAAATTAAAAAAGAAAATTGTTGTTCTATCATGCTCGAACTAGAAATATGGTTGATATTCATGATCAATGGCTTCTCAAACTGCCATAACATTTCTAAAATCAAATGTTTTATCACTTTATAACTATTAATGACATCCTTGTAAGCATCATAGCTTTATTTATCATTCTATTAACAATCGAAAATATATATCTTAGAAATCGTCAAATGGAAATAAATTATCTTCTTACCATTGTAACTCAAGTGGTACCATGAATGGAGGTGATCAATCAACTACCTGTAAATCCACTTGTTGATCCCTTAAAAGTAAAATCTCTAGTATACTATACTCCAAGACAAACCTTAGAAATTCATTTACTATTTCAGATGGTAAAGGATCTAATACCATTTTGTTACTTACCAACTAAATTTTACCAACCATGTCCACCCGGTTGAGCTGCCATATGGCCTGAAGGATGTTCTTGATTTCCATTCACTAGTGACAAGCACCTGGATATCAATTTACATAATTGTGGGAGTCATTTCACCATAGAAAAAATCATAAATTCTTACATGGATAATAAGATAATTATAAAAAACTAGAGTACATTTTGGGATAATGGTACATACCTATGAAAATTTCAAAAAAATATGAAATTCTACACATATATTTAATCATAAAAAATTTAAGAACAAAAAATATTCATGTGCCCATATATTAGTAGCATCCCATTCTACCACATAGCAGAAATCAACAAAGAGAAGCCACCATACCACAGAAAATCATTCATTTGACTATATCCATTAAAACCATGGCTCTGGTTTCCGAAAAAAATATTGGGTCTGATCACTAAATCTCAATAGGATACAACAAAATAATGAATATTGAGTCTTTCACCATACAACCATTAGTTATTGTTGGGATTAAGGAATATTTTTATAAAGTATTCATGTAAAACAATTTTTCACAAAACATATAATCGATTTTTATTTTAAATAATAACCCATATCCCAAGTCTTAAGGACCTATAATTAAAGCATGTTTGATTAAAATAATGGTAAATAACCAAGAAAATCCCTACATAGTTTAATTAATTGATGACTAAATCACAAGTATCTATGTAATGTATAATAATGATATACATATGGGTTATAAGATGGATTTTATGATACTAAGACATCCAACATCTCAATATGATCAAACCTAGGTCCCTATTACGATACATATCTCAATATCATCACCAAGTGTCAAAGATTTCCATTACTTACAAGATGATCCAATACCATGTTTTGAAAAAATTGTTTTGGAATTTCACTAATTTTCATAGAAATCTCATTTCAAATCATTCTTATTTTTAAGCAATGATCAAGTCAAAAATCATTAATTTCCATTTTCCAATTAATAAACTAAAACCAATTATTTTCATATTAAAAAATAATATGATTTGATTAGAACGTTAACATTTTCCTTGAGAAAATTCCATTGGATAGAGACACTAACCTTAACAATGGGGAGAATGGAATCACCTTCAAAACTGGTTATGGGAAACAAATATATAATCCCTAAAAAAACATGGATCAATGATAAAAACCATCAATTATCCATAAAAACGTATATCAATTCATCATACCTCATATTTATTTTAACAAAAAAATAACATGAGATATCAATGGTATATCTTTAAGGAGAAAAAGTATACAATTGGAAAACACACATAACTTAAAGTGATCCATCTCAATCTGTTGAGATTCACCCTGAGATCAAAAAGAAAACCACATAGAGTGCCAATGAGAGTACTTTTTTAGGATAATGATGAATTTGGTTTATATTATATGCCAAAAATTTTGGGGTAATAAAGGTAGATTTTAATTTTAATGAAGTTAGAATTGGGACATATAGCTAGGTCTCTTGGTTATCTATATTTTGGACTGACCTAAAAATATACACATTACCTTAAAAGAAAATTTATATGGTTTCATGTGAATATATTAATGGTTGTAAAAACTATATTTAAGCCATGTGGAAGACTCTATACCCTAACCATTAAATCACATGGTGTTTGTAGACCCTCACATGGTCATATAAACCAGACATAATCTATGAATATTAAATTTGGAATATACAAAACAATTCTACATGGTTTCTACTAACCATGCATAGGACACCCACATAGCTTGTTTCCCCCCACATATCCTTTTTCTTGTCTCTGACTCTCAAAATCCTTCATAACATCAGAAGTGATAAACATGGCATAAAATTAAACATATTTTGGTCCTAAAGACCATCACAGGAAAATTATTGATCTTTACATGATTGATAAAATTGTTAATTAATGTGGGGTATAATATTCTTACACTTGATTGTGATTTTGTTAGGATTTATATAATCAATGATAAGATGCATTGAAAAATATTTCTTCATAAAAAAAAGAATAGGTTACCCCTCGTGATTCACTTAGGAATATGAATCACTTTTCTATATTCTCTTAGAGTTTCTTCTTCAATTCAAACAACACAATAAAATCCATTATATATAGATTCATTGAAATATATGTAGAAATAGGTATATGCTCTATTGAATACTCAGTGTCATATTTTAGTGGATTAATACACTACTGGTTAGAAAATTCATTGAAATATTACAAAAAATAGGCGTACTGTTCATGCTGAGTTTCTCCCCTAACCATTTTAGATAAATATCCTTCCTAAATTGATATTAGGACTCTTTAAATGGAAATAATTCTCATTTAATGTTTATATTCATCCTCACACAAAAATAAAATCATAGTATCATTTTATATAAATTGTTATTTCTTTATTCTAGTGATTTTTTAAGGATCATTATAGAGATATCTAATCCATCCTCCAAAATCACATCAAATTCCATTAAAAGAAAAATAATAAGAATAATATATGTAATATTATTACAGAATTTAACATTCCATGCACAAAAGTATAGTGTAAGATAATATTTCCTTGACTATAATTTTCCACTTTAGTGATTAACATAGAATAGTCCCTTACATAGACTTAGATTTGTCCATTGAATTAGATAATTGACTTTAATAACTACCAAGTTCCCATATAAAAGACATTAAAATATTAGTGGACTCTTTTGTTGAAATTTATATCCCTAAATATATATCTTAACTTTTCATTAGAAATTAGTCTTTCTATACCTTAATATTCCAAAAATAAAAGAACGTCACATTCATTGACAGATTCCCTTAAGAGTTTCTACCAAAATTCTTAACACGTATAAAGCTGAATCTTTTCCCATGAAAGTATTTAGCACTTATGCATTCCATGAATCCAATTTTAATCTTATTTGGATTGTAAATTCATCTAGAATTAGGTTTTTCATCATAATTTGAGATATTATATTTGGAATAATTATAATGTTTCATATTCAATATCACATTTAAACATCATAACCAATATAAGCATTCATATTCTTATAAAAAAATTTATTATGATCTCCTAAATTATGACACCTTTCTTAATCACATGAAACATTAAGTTCAATCAATATCGCTATATATTATCATAGTTTTTTTCATATATTATCTTCTCATACTTCTTAATGGTTCATAAAGAGACAGTGAATTAACATCTTCAAATCCCTTGACAGTGTCAAACTAGGTGTGTTGTTAGGCCTCTTTATCTTTAACCATGTGATGAACAAGTTAATACCCAAGAAATATTTTTAGGTTAATTACCCCTAGTTGTATTTGTGATGAATAATGATTTCAAAGTATTTTATTTTGATAAGGATTTCATTTCTAGGAACACAGATAATAACTACCTTATCAATGATTTGTGGGGTTTTCTTATAATTAGCCTTATCACAAGGGTTTTCACTATGTTTTGTAATCTTAAAATCTAAATGAAACTATACTCTACCCTGATTCCTATTGAGGTGATCCAGTCATAACATACATAAATATTTCATCATATTAGATGAATGTACAATATATTATAAATAAAAAACACCCTATAGGTGTAAAGAATTTGTTTCCTGGGAGACAAGATATATAATTTACTTATTTCATGAATGATATTAAATATATCCTCTAATGTTCTTATCTAACAAAACTCTTCTCATATATATCTTAAATAAAACATATATTTATAACCTATGGAAAATGGAAACATATGAAATGGTTATCTCAGATAATCAATAAGGGTAAACATGGAAGATATCAATCGATGATCATATGAATGAATAACATAGAAAAAATGGAATTTTAGAATTATAAAAACAAAAGAATTTCATATATAATTAATCATATACTGTAAATCTTGAGTCATTCCATAAACATTTGGTATTTACAAAGACATGTGTAATATGAGTGTTGAATAATCATTAATTAATGATGATCTATGAGAGAATATCATATTCATAAGAACATGGTATTGGAATTATGGAATTATAATATTCATGGAGAATCTTTTAATAATTTCAGGATCATGACCAATACTATCATAACAAAATTTAAAAAATACATATGATGGATTGGGTTCACTCACCAGCCTCAATTCATCCCCAAAATGGGTTCACTCTGTATTATCTTCATATTATCTCATTAGATGTCAATAATTAACCAAAGAACATGAGGGATTTTATAGAAACATCCATAAATAATAAAAACAATAAAAATTTGTCGTACTAAATTATAAAAACATCCATCATAACATAATATGTGGAATGAAAATTGGATTCATGAATATTTTAACATAAGATAATTAAATCCTGGGAATGTACCATGTTTCATAAAATTATCCCTAAGGAATCATCATTATAAGACATTCGGTGAAATAATATCGATGGTATAATAATTAAACATCCCCAAGAGAGTATATTTCTTAAAGATTCTGACATATATGAAATATAACATTAAAATTTCATTTCAACATTTCTTTAAAAACATGAGACAAGTGTCATTTTCTTATCAAAAAATATAAAATAAAAATTCCTAAAATATTGAAATAATGATTTTCATTGAAAGTAAAAAAAATTTAAACATGGAAATTATTCATAAAATAAATTAAAGGTAATTAAGGTGGGATAAATCATTCAGGTAATAAATGTTAAAAAATAATCATTTTGTAGTTTTTAAAAATTTCATAAATAACTTATTCAGAAAACATTGTAATTTTTCCATTAAAATATATTTAAAATAGTTTAATATATATTTAAAGATTAATTTAAATAATCATTGGTTAATAAAGAAATAAAATTCATTAGAATAATTTAGAGAACATGGATATCAAAAAAAGGTACTCCGACTTAGGAGAAAATATGGTCATGTTTACATAAAAAAATTCTAGATTGTTTTAAGTAAAATATAAGGAATAATAAAATAAAAACATGAAAATCTATAAATAAATAGATAATAAGAATATTGATACGTTTAAAGATATATAGATCATATAATTTCCCCCAAGGATATCCAAACATAGGAAATAATTATTAGAAAATGAGATAACAATATAAACCCTTACCACTTATCTTGAAATTCATTGTATGTGCTCATCTGTTCCTATATAAAATTTTTTGATTCATTATAAAAATATAAATATATAATCTTTTCACTTATATTAAATTATAATTTTATTATATAATTTTAAATAACACATATTTTAAATATTATTTACTAAAATCATCATTAGGGTGTTAAATATTCGGTTTCCCACACATGTTCTGGTTCAACGGTTCTGGTCCTTATCCCGTGTTCATGGTTTTATCATCACAATAATATTAATAATATGATTATAATATATATTCATTATAAAAACCTTTATAGTCATTCATAAAATATGGAGATGAAAATAGAATTATATCACTTCATGAAGACAGTAGTCATTACGTATATATGAGTAACATTTATCATTTTACAAATAATAAAAAGAAAGAAAGGTAAATAATAATATATATTTATAGAATCATAATAATATAGAACATATCATATATATTCATTAAATACATATATATGACCATTCATTAATGGAATACATGAAAAATGAATCACATCATTTTATGGAGGTAGTAGTCTATATGTACGCATGATCGATATTATCTTTTATCATATGATGGAAAAGAGGTAGAAAATAGTTGAAAAATAAAAATAAAAAAAAAATATTATAGTTATTATAGTTATTTAATAATATTACTATGGTTATATAATATATACATGATGTTATGGATGAATAGAAATAGAAATAAATTGGTAAAGACAATTGCCTCTTCTTTGGGAAACATCCTTTGGTTTAAACCTTAAGAAATAAAATGTTAGTATTTTGGGAGGTCCATAACATCTGTTGTGGTGTGTGGTTAAAAAAATATTTTGGTAGATAATTTAGGAGTGGTAGTTACCAATTATTTTGAATAACCAAAGAGTGTAGGTTTTCTATGATAAGTGAGTTGGGTGAAAAACTTATTAATAAGTAAAACATCAAAAATGTAATAAAGACGTTTTCAAGTACAATTGGTAGAAAGAATACCAAAATTAAAATATTATATGATTTTTGTTCAAAATAAACTTAATATATAAAATTTAGTCATGTTTTTATGTAATTTTGACCCTTATCTCTTTTTTTGGACCACTCATTAACCCTTTTAACCTTTAACAAAGTAATGAATTTTATCTTTATTTACTAATCATTATGACCAAAAATAAAACCTTCCTACATAAAATATATAGAATTGATAAATTAAAATATGGAATCCATTTTATAAAATTCAATACCTGTAGGTTGAAAATATTAATTTTAAAAAATATTTTCAAAAAAAATGAAATCAATTTTTAGAAAAATAATTTTCATTGCATGGAACTAAATTTATTCTTATTCTGCACCTTGTAGAACCCATAAAATGAATGTTAAAATGTTTTTTTTGAATATATTATATATATAAATTTATTTAAAATTTTTCTTAAATTGCGATTAATTTAAATTATTAATATTAAAAAAACATTTCACACATAAAAGAAATTTTTTAGAGAAAGACCTCTTTTACATTAATTTTTCATTAATTTTATTTATAACTAAATGATAAATAATAAATAACGTTATACAAGTTCAAAAAAATGGTTTATAATTTTAATACAATATATTAATTATTTCTAAAAAAAATATATGAAAAAAAACTTGGGAACAAAATATCTCAAAATAGTTTTTTAGGATCCATAATATTTATTATGTTAAATAAAAATTGTTTTTAAAATTAATATTTCATTTAAATACCATTTAATGTGATTAATTTTATAATATTTATTAATTATTCACATATGTATATGTTACTGTTTTGAAAACATTATTGATCTCATTAATTCAATAAATATGAATATAATATAAAATGTCAGGTTGTTACAAATCCCATTGGTCTAGGGTGTTCTCGATGTGAACATTAGTTCATGTTGTGAACCCATTTAGGGTTTTATTTTTATAAAAATGGGGGAGTCTCTACTTACACATTATTTGGGCTCTATCATGTGTTTGTAGAGAGGATTCGACCAACACCTCTTCCACAATTCAAACCCCCTTCATCCAAGTTGTTTTGGGTGCAATTTTTGAGATATTTTATGTTATATTCCTCTTATCCTTATCAAATATTCCATTAATATTACTCACACTAATTTTTACATTCCATAGTTTGTGTTTTAGTTTTGATTACACCATAAAATAGCGCAATTTTTAATTTTTTATAGGGAATTCATGCAGCCTAGCTAACAGACATCATAAGACAACATCTGCATGTCCTTTCATGCTATTTTATCAAAGGTAGGATGTTAAAAGTATTTATTTATTTATTTGTTTATAATTAAATTAATTTGATCATGGAATCAAAAGTTTTTAGAAAAAATATGGGGGATGGTTGTGGGATATCATTCTGGAACCTCTTTTGTGTTCGGTTTTAGTTTCAGTGAGATAGGAGAGACAAATGTGTTTTAGAAATTTATTCCCTTTTAAATTATATGGGTCTAATTTTTTGAATTAATTATAAATTATTATAATTACTTGATTTTGATTCTAGGAATTATTAATGTCATTATTCTAACTGTATGTGTATGGGTCGACTTAGAGGGCCATGGACAAAGCTTTTAGGTTGTGAATTAAAAGAGAATAACATAGAAACTGAGGTAGGGTTCCTTATTTGTTCCATATGGTATTATGTACAATATTTAAGAAATAAAGTTTTTAGTCTCATGGATTTTGAGATTCCAACCATTTTAATTTATGTTAATTTTTTAATATAAATGATTACCTTTAATGATATGAATAAAGTGTGAAAGCCATGAGGGGACTTGAGAATGGGATATATTGTAATGCCCCGACCCCAGTTACCCAGAGTCGGTGCATTATTGCGTAACATTGGCATGATCACAAAAGATCATGTCTCAAAAGACCGATTAGTATAATAGCCTTGGAAACACTAGATACATTCTTAAATGTTACATTACATCATAAAGTAAAAATCTACAATAACAAAGTCTCCATAGTCCACATTCATATCCTCTTCTGACTATCCCTGCAGGTCATTCATAAAATACTTCTTCACATCCTGGAAAATATGAAAACATTGAAAGGGGTGAGCTCAGATACTCAGTAAGGATAACAATATTAGGGAAGCTTCCATAAAAAACATTAACCTTTAAAGAAATGTATAACTAAAACAAAAGCCTTTTTAAACATGAAATTCAGCATAATATGGAAACAATAAAATTAAATAATGCCATTTAATTACTCACATGGATATTCTACTGGTCGAATAATCACATGCAATATCAATAACCACTTTCATAATGATGGAATGCATAATTCCAGACTATCATACCCACGTAGCCAAGGACTCGTGCCAAGACTAAAAATAAGATTTTGTCAAGGTCTCATGCCAAGACACTAGTTTGTCTCATGAGACCTGCCGATGCAATTTTTTAGAAGATACTTATGTTTAAAATTTCTCAAATATACTCCAGTGTTTTTCTGAAAACATTATGCAAGCTTCTGAAAACAAAATAACTAATTCTGAGACTGCTCGACTAATTACAGGCCATGATGGGTCCACGCCCAATCCATTCCTCTCTACCACACTCGAGATTCGGGTTTTCTGAAAACATTTTTAAGCTCACGTTAAATACGTATACATTTTCACTAGATTTTCATATATTTGAGAGAAATATCTCTCTCTTTTTTGAAATCATTTAAAAAAAGTTAAGGCTTGTGGAAAAAGCTGAAACTCAAATAATGGTAACGGCGGCGGAAAAGTCATTGTCTCCGCACACATACGACAAAAATAACATTCCATTTTTTCATTTAGTTGAACGTTATGTATAAAAATATTCATTTAAATAAAAGTAAAAGTCAAAGGGGTTTATACACCGTATAAAAGAAAGTTGTGTATAAAACAAAATATGCCTCAATGAAAGGAGATTGAGACAATGACCTTTACGACGATAATTTTTTTAAATAAAATAGATCTATTATTTATATTCAATATAAGTACACATAAATACAGTTCAAATACAAGATAGGACATAATAATATCATGACATAATTTGAAAGTAGGAGATTAACCCAAAGAATGGAAATTGGGTTAAGAAGTTCCCTTACCTTATGTCCGACTTGACTAGACCGCTCTTTAACCTCCTAAATAATAATGTGGAGTTAATATATACTTTCTTAATAACCGTTTTTACGTTCATCATCCCTTTTATATCACTTATTACAATGTTATGAAAATTATGTAGTCATTTAAGTTAATAACGGTCGTTTTGGCGATCTTTGGTACTTGAGTCAACAATAAACTTCTTATAATTACAAGTTGTTTATGTGGTAGAATATCCATTATCTCCGGAATTATATTCATGATATAGATATCATATATATCCTATATATCCAGTATATACATGCATTTATAATATAACATAACATTTAGAGGTAAGAAATGAAATGCACCGTTCATGGAGACGGTAAGTCGTACGTATGCATGAACGCTACTTTCAATCCTATTTTGTATTTAATGGAAGGAAGTTATAATTATATATAAAAGTATTATATAATTCCAGTAAAATATAATGTATAATACCATTTACTCCATACTTTATACATCCCACATATGGCATTAGATATTCAAATCAATTTGAGGGGGAGGTAGTCCGCACTTCCTAAAATGAAATTATCGCGTTTACCCGTAATGGAAATAGTAAAGGTATGCCATAAATGAAAAACAATGAATCTTAATGAAAACAAAAACAAAATATATATCATATATAAAAATAGTGTCATCATAATGGCCACTATGAGAGGTGTTAAAAGAAGATTGAACAATCATCGTTTCGTGAGGAAGAAATTCGCCAACCACAGAAACAGAATGTTCTTTAACCATTAGACGAAGATGTGTGTAAGTGTAAGTAAACTACTTCTCATAAAAACATCCAAGTATATTGAGGATAATGTTGTTGTTACAAAATAAAGGAATAAAAAGAGTTTAAGGGGTTGTACAAGAAAAATGAAAAAAAATAACATAAGAGAAGATGTTACATTAAAATCGGGTAACTCTTTTTGATTTGAGCCAAAGGCTTCCTTGGGAAGACATCTGCCCAACGTGAGGCTTCTAGGAGTAAGAGAGGGATGTTGGTAGAGTATTTGGGCAGAGTTTGGACGAGCCAAATGGCTTGAATCTGTGAATAAGGTGGTAGAGGTGGGCGCCTTTTTTAAGAGGAGAGGAGGGGCACTCTTGGAAAGTAATGAAATGTTACATTATGATGAAGTAATTTTCGGATTTCAATGGTCCAAAAATTATATATTTCAAGGATAATGTGATAAGGGTTCAAAATATACTCTTAAAATAGGTTTTTGACAAGTGAATGTCTTAGATTTTACATTATCTTTTCATTTTATTTAAATCGTTAATTAATGAGGTAATCGCTGCATCATCATGGTGTCATAAATATTTAATTTATTTAATGTCTAAAAATTATAAAAAAATATCATGATGTAGGAAATCTTTTTATATTTCCAATTAAAATTTATAGTCTAAAATTTACATTATATAACCCCATGTAATAATTGTTTTAGTAAAACAACTCATGTTTGTGACAATTTTATTTTTACTTTAAATAAAACGTTATTATTGTCATTTTCTTACCCAAGTGGCTCCATTGGGTCCCCAAGTTGACCCATGGATTTTATTGGTCGGCCATGAATTATCCAATAAGTGTAGGACAAGTTCCAAGGCCATTTCCTATTATTATAACATTATCTTTACCTTAAATTTCACTAATTACCTTTATTCGCGATTAATTAAACTTAAAAGTTACTATTCACCAAAAAATTATTTTTATCCCATTGAACCACATTTTACTTCATAATGACAACCATGTATGTCAGATTTTTGAAAATCAAATCACATAAGTGGTAATGTTTTATTTAAACGAAAAATTAGTTTTTTAACTAGCACTTAGTGGTTTCACTTTTCATCAAAAATTGATGTTTTTCAGAACAATGCCAAAATTTCACCCTAAGAAATAATTGATATTCCAAATTCAGAAATGGTGTCTATTTTAAAAAATTCCAAACATATAATTTTCATTAATTAATTTTATAATTAATTCCCGCTATCACAACAAATAGCGTGTTTTTAAGAAACAATATATATCAAAAGATTGACAATTGTTTATGTCCAATTTCAAAGTGAAATTAATTATAATGACCACCAATGGATAAAATGGTAAAAATATATTCTAATTACAATTTATAACCACTAAATAGTATAATTTATCACAATAATTTATTTTGATTAAAAAAGTTATTTTTATGTATTTTTCACTATTCATAAAAAATTGGAAGTTCTCAGAAAAATACCAAAAACTCAACATAGGCTAATTTCGATATTTAGAATCCAAAAATAAATCCCATTTTGAAATATAAAATATATATAATTTCAAAAAGTGGGTATTATGTTTCATAATGGCCATTTTGATTGGTCGTGGTGTGTTAGAATCTCGAACTTGCATACAATTCAAGCTATTGAATTATTGAAAAAGAAGAGTATTGTGGAAGCTCGGGGTGTTAAATTCTCCCCTCCTTCAATAAATTGCATCCTCGCAATTTGAAATTTTTCTTTTAAAATAAAAGGTTGAAAATATAAAATACCTTTGTGGAAAACCCACATCGGAAATAGAGTTAATAAAAATATAACATTAAAAGAATGAAAGAGAGGTACAAAGGTCACCTGAGATAGCCCATACTAGGATTATATGAAAATATGGATATGGAGCAAAGACAAACCATCAAGGTCTGATGGAGAGTTTTAGAAAATAGGATTAGGAGAAGGTTTACCACAAGAAAATCACAAACATGTGATTGGTTAAACGGTCATTGAATCCCCAGTTGGAAAAGTTAACTGACAACGTTTTTGTTTTAAGTTACCTTTCATAAAGGTGAGGT
This sequence comes from Viscum album, assembly GCA_963277665.1. Taxonomy (NCBI): domain Eukaryota; kingdom Viridiplantae; phylum Streptophyta; class Magnoliopsida; order Santalales; family Viscaceae; genus Viscum; species Viscum album. Next base: position 26,778,472 of record OY728137.1, on the reverse strand, counting down.
ATTTATTTAAGGGGTTCACTAAGAACATAAGGAAATATACTTACTTGTCATTTAGGATTTCACTCTTTAATAAATTTTTACCCAGACCCATCTTTCACTCTAAATGGTAATAGAAATAAAAAATATTTCATTTATCCTAATTGTATAAGGTTCCAAATATTACCACATACCATTTAGATTAGTAAAACTATTTTGTAATAACTAGGGACTTCCTGTAGGCTAGTGGTAGGTAATAAAGGCATGCCGCACTATAGTTGTGGTTTCGATTCCTGTAGCTTTGTCTGACGCGATGGGTTATCCCCCAACCTGCAGGTTGTCCTTTTCCTAAAACAATAGTATTATAAAATTCCAAAAAAAATCTTCAGAAATGTTTTAACCTTAAACAATACTATCTGAGGTTCAACATAATCCATTCCAACCGATATAGTTATCCAAAATACCTCGGTCCAGACATTCTCTAAAAGGTCTCTAAATTCCAAAATCAATTGTAACATCAGATTCCCCCAACAAAGTAAAGTTTCTCTTATTGTCACATACTGAAAATATGATTACCTTCATCATATTAAAACCTTAATGAAAACAAAAAGTACTACAATACAATCCATATATATCACATTATTCTTATAACCAGAATATAATCCTTGTTTCCAAAAGCACCAATACATTAATTATTCCACTTCAACTGTAGTAACAACATAAGACTGTCCTTGATCCCTTGTCCTTTTCTGAGGTATGTTTCCTTGGTGCTTAGGAAATTCATTTGAACAATGCCCCATTTCCCTACAATTGTAGCATTCAACAGTGATAGCCTCTTTCTTTCCCTTGCAATCATGAGCCTGGTGACCTTTTTCTCCACATTTATAACAAACTCACATTCCTTTTAGGCAATTACCGGGGTGATTCTTCCCACAATTATCACATAATGGAAAATCTTTCTTTCCCTTTTTCCCTTTATCTGTCTCTTGTTCCACCGTTCTCTTCTTCTCTTGCTTTACTTTGTTGTCATAAGACATAGAGAATTCCTTTTCTGTCTTGATAGCACACGAGACAATATCTTCGTACGATGAGAAGGATTGTGATACTAAAGCTCGATGGAGAAATGGTTTTAACCCATCAAAGAAATGATCAATCTTACTTCTTGGGTTACGTATATAATATGCATCATACCTCTCTAACCTTGTAAATTTGGCCTCATACTTTTCGACATTCACATCCTCCTTTTGTCTCAGACTTAGAAATTGTCTTTCCATATCTACTCGATGGTCATGATTAAATTATTTTTCTAAGAAAATATATTTGAACTCTCTCCATTACATACTTGATACTTCTTCATCTTCCATTTTATTTTGAATCAAAGACCACCATTGATCAGAATCTCCAATGAGGCGGTAAACTTCCATGATAACCTTCTCCCTTTCGCTACTCCCCAAGGCGTGGAATATTTTCTCAAAGGAGTTTATCCATTTCTCAGCTTCTAATAGATTTGTAACCCCATTAAATGTTGGTGGTTTTTGCCTCATGAAGCAGTCTAACATTGATCCTCCGCGTTGCGGATCGGGGTGCTCCATACGAGCAAGGTTATTATTCATAACCTGAGTGAGTTGTCCCTGTAATGTAATAAGTTGATTATGACCAGTTGTATCTCCAGATCCATAATAATTATCTTTAGCAGGAGGGAAATCCCTACACAGAGTGCATGCATTGATACAGTTTCCATTCCTTCCACTAGGTGCTATTTCTAAACAACGGCATAAACTAGATTAGTTTATGAATCAAAATACATAATTCCATAGTTGTAAAATACTTAACATAAATTCAACTATTTATGGATATAATCCATAATTATAAAAATGTTTCATTTGAGAAAGTATATACTTATAACCCTTCATAGTGGCTTGTAAAGAAAATGAGAATTATCCTAAGCATATCCCTGGGGAGTGTCGTAACCAAGAGTGCAGCAAGGCCCGTTGTCGTGCACCAGTTCCCGTTCGAGTCTAGCTCAAAGCGTTGTTTTCGGGTTTTACCCCTAGTTACATCTGTTCCAGAGCCACCTCTACCTACTCGTATCCATATAGGGATGTATTTCCCGGAAAACTCACAAAATATCTATAATACCAAAATTCTAGGAATTTCTTCTATACTAATCCTCAAAGTCTATCTTCGGGCTATGTGCTCTAATCAGAGTTTATTTAAGTCTAGATTCCAAGGTTAGTACTAAACTGCCTCTGATACCAACTATAATGCCCTGACCCCAGTTACCCGGAGTCGGTGCATTATTGCGTAACATTGGCATGATCACAAACGATCAAGTCTCGAAAGACTGATTAATTTATTAGCCTTGGAAACACTAGATACATTCATAAATATTACATTACATCATAAAGTGAAAATCTACAATAACAAAGTCTCCATAGTCCACACTCATATCCTCTTCTGACTATCCCTGCAGGTCATTCATAAAATACTTCTTCACATCCTAGAAAATATTAAAACATTTAAAGGGGTGAGCTCAGATACTCAGTAAGGATAACAATATTGTGGAAGCTTTCAAAAATAAACATTAAACTTTAAGGAAATGTATATATAAAACAAAAGCCTTTTTAAACTAGAACATCAGCATAATATAAGAAAAAATAAAATTAAATAATGCCATTTACTTACTCACATGGATATTCTACTAGTCGAATAATCACATGCAATATCAATAACCACTTTCATAATGATGGAATACATAATGACAGACTATCAAATCCACGTAGCCAAGGACTCGTGCCAAGACTAAAAATAAGATTTTGTCAAGGCCTTGTACCAAGACACTAGTTTGTCTCATGAGACCTGCCGATGTATTTTTTTAGAAGATACTTATGTTTAAAATTTCTCAAATGTACTCAAGTGTTTTTATGAAAACATTATGAAAGCTTCTGAAAAAAATAACTAATTCTGAGACTGCTCGACTAATTACAGGCCATGATGGGTCCACGCCCAATCCCTTCCTGTCTACCACACTCGAGAGTCAGGTTTTCTGAAAACATTTTTATGCTAGCCTTAAATACGTATACATTTTCACTATATTTTCATATATTTTAGATAAATATCTCTCTCTTTTTTGAAATCATTTAATAAAAGTTCTGGCTTGTGGAAGAAGCTGAAACTCAAATAATGGTCACGGTGGCAGAGAAGTTGTTGTCTCCGCATACATACGACAAAAAGAACATTCCATTTTTTTGTTTATTAAAACACTGCGTATAAAAAGATTTTTTTTGAATAAAAGTAAAAGTCAAAATGGTTTATACACCGTATAAAAGAAAGTTGTGTATAAAACAAAATATGCCTCAATAAAATGAGATTGAGATAAAGTCCTTTACAAAGATCATTTTTTTAAATAAAATAGATCTATTATGTTTATTCACTATATGTACACATAAATACAGTAGAAATACAAGATAGGACATAATAATATCATGACATAATTTGAAAGTAGGAGATTAACCCAAAGAATGGAAATTGGGTTAAGAAGTTCCCTTACCTTGTGTCCGACTTGACTCGACCACTCCTTAACCTCCTGAATAATAAACTAGAGTTCATATCTACTTGATTAAGAACCTTTTTCATGTTCATCATCCCTTTTATATCACTTATTACAATGTTATGAAAATTATGTAGTCATTTAAGTTAATAACGGTCGTTTTGTCGATCTTTGGTACTTGAGTCAACAATAAACTTCTTATAATTACAAGTTGTTTATGTTGTACAATATCCATCAACTACAGAATTATATACAAGATTTAGATATCATATATATCCTATATATCCAGTATATACATGAATTTATAATATAACATAACATTTAGAGGTAAGAAATGAAATGCACCGTTCATAGAGACGGTAAGCCGTACGTACGCATGAACACTACTTTCATTATTATTGCATATTTAATGGAATTAAGGTATAATTATATATAAAGGTATAATATAATTCCAGTAAAATATAATCTATATTACCATTTACTCCATCCTTTATACATCCCACATATGGCATTAACGATTCAAATCACTTTGAGGGGGCGGTAGTCCGCACTTCCTAAAATGAAATTATCGCGTTTACCCATAATGGAAATCGTAAAGGTATGCCATAAATGAAAAACACTGAATCATAAGTAAAACAAAAACGTAATATATGTAATGTATAAAAATCGTGTCATCATAATGGCCACCATGAGAGGTGTTAAAAGAAGATTGAACAATCGTCGTTTCGTGAGGCAGAAATTCGCCAACAACAGAAATAGTATGTTCTTTGACCATTAGATGAAGATATGTGTAGTTTTAAGTAATACACTTCTCATAGAAGCATATAATTATATTGAGGAAACTGGTGTTATTACAAAATAAAGGAATAAAAAGAGTTTAATGGGTTGGAGAAACAAAATTAAACAAAATAACATAAGAGAAGACGTTACCTTAAAATCGGGTAACTCTTTTTGATTTGAGCCAAAGGCTTCCTTGGGGAGACTTCTGCCCAATGTGAGGATACTAGGAGTAAGAGAGGGAAGTTGGGAGAGTATTTGGGCAGAGTTTGGCAGAGCCAAATGGCTTGAATGTCTGAATAAGGTGGTGGAGGTGGGGGCCATTTATAAGAGGAGAGGAGGGACACTCTTGGAAAGTAATGAAATGTTACATTATTATGAAGTACTTTTCGGATTTCAAAGGTCCCAAAATTATATATTTCTAGGATAAGGTGATAAGGGTTCGATATATACTAATAAAATAGGTTTTTGACAAGTGTAAGTCTTAGATTTTACATTATCTTTTCATTTTATTTAAATCGTTAATTAATGAGGTAATCGCCGCATCATCATGGTGTCATAAAATATTTTATTTATTTAATGTCTAAACATTATAAAAAATATATAATGATTTAGGAAATATTTTTATATTTCCAATGAATATTTATAGTCGAAATGTTACCTTATACAGCCCTATGTAATCATTGTTTTAGTAAAACAACTCATGTTTGTGACAATTTAATTTTTACTTTAAATAAAAAGTTATTATTGTCATTTTTTTTACCCAAGTGGCTCCATGGGGTCCCCATGTTGACCCATGGATTGTCTTGGTCGTTCCTGACTCATCCAATAAGTTTAGGACAAGTTTCAAGGTCGTTTCATATTATTATAACATTATCTTTACCTTAAATTTCACTAATACCTTTAATCGTGATTAATTAAACTTAAAAGTTACTATTCACCAAAAAAATTATTTTTATCCCATTGAACCACATTTTAATTCCTAATGACAACCATGTATGTCAGATTTTTGAAAATCAAATCACAGAAATGGTAATGTTTCATTTAAACAGAAAATCAGTTTTTTAACTACCACTTAATGGTTTCACTATTCATCAAAAAATTGAAGTTTTTCAGAACAATGCCAAAATTTCACCCTAAGCTATAATTGATATTCTGAATTCAAAAATGATGTATATTTTTTAAATTTCCAAACATATAAGTTTCATTAATTAATTTTATAATTAATTCCCACTGTCACAACAAATAGCGTGTTTTTAAGAAACAATATATATCAAAACATTGACAAATGTTTATGTCCAATTTTAAAGTGAAATTAATTATAATGTACACCATAGGATAAAATGGTAAAAATATATTCTAATTACACTCTAAAACCACTCAATAGTATAATTTATCACTCTAAATTATTTTGATTAAAAATTTTGTTTTTATGTATTTTTCACTATTCATAAAAAATTGAAAGTTCTCAGAAAAATACCAAAAAATCAACATAGGCTAATTTAGATATTTAGAATCCAAAAATGAAGTCAATTTTCAAATATAAAATATATAGTATTTCAAAAATTGGGTTACTATTCATAATGGCCATTTTGATTGGTCGCGGTGTGTTAGAATCTCGAACTTGCGTACAATGCAAGCTATTACATTATTGAAAAAGAAGAGTATCATAGAAGCTCGTGGTGTTACATATATTACTTCAATAAATGACAGTCAAGGCCTAATTGAAATATATTCTATAAGATACATGGACCCCAGAGGGTTCAAATTAAATAAATTATAATAATGGAGTGGCCCCTGTATAGAATCCCTTAGTGTCCTCTTGGTATAAGAGATTGTGAATTGAGATGGATTGCCTCTGGATTAAATTAATGAAACCATTAAGATGACATAAATTAGTTAGAATAGTGAGATGGTTATGGGGATATAATTCTTGCCCCATCGAGATGTTATTGACAAGATCAATAAACCCTGTAGATATTTTTGAATGGTTTTGGGTTCATATTGAACTAGTGTGACTTGTAAAGGGAATGTGATTTATTCCATATCCCTTTTGAGAATGTCCTTGGTTTCTAGTGATTCCTTGTTAAATCATTGACTATACTAGGATACATGATTCCCTCTAAGTGATTAGTGATGACGGGAGAGATGATTTTAGATCAATGCTACTTAGTGAGGTTACTATACTAATATGTGATCTACATGATCCTAGTGAGTACGCAACTACATATTGACACCTGTGAGGGTGTTTAAAAAATAGGCAGAGATAGTTGCGAGTGTCACCTTGAACATGGATTGGTAGAGAGAATATTATTGTATTTATGAGGATAGGTGAGGAATATGTGTGGTTTAACTTGGGATTAAATGATTTTAGAGCGTATTTGACCCCATCAAGATACACTATATTTGATGAGTTCATGTGGGATGATTTTCACATAGAGATGTGTTCAGATGCAAGAGAAGCCTATAACCTGTTCATGGGATATAGATATTAATCCTGATGATAATACTAGTGGATTCCCCTATACCCCATGTAATTATTTATGTTTTGTGATATCCAGAAACTAGATTTCACAAGATTCCATTTAATTGGTGGGTGGAGATTGAGATGTTGGATTCTGTAGGATGTAAAGAATCGATTTTTAATCCTGATACAAACTTACACTAGATTGCCTACGACATATAAGAATCAATGGGATACATAATACTGGATTATCCTGGGTGTGGGGGTATCATTAATTTTTCTTAATATCCCCACACTCAAGACAACCTAGGAAACTTAGAAATCAACCACAGATCCTAATATAAATTTATTTCTTGGATGAATATGAATATGAAGTTTAACCTAACACCATAGAATTTCCCAGGATTCCTAGAAATTAGCTAATGAGACTGACACTATTTGATTTTCTAGGAAACATTGGATTCAAATTCAAATCATAACACAAATATATTACATAGGAAATCTGGTCATCGATAATTGATCCAAAAAATATTTTAATTCCCTAAATTCTTATAAATCAACAACTAATTAAAATTGTTTTGTATTTACTTGCACAAACTCTCAGGAATCAACCATTGATCCAGTTATTAGTATATATTGTTGTGAGACTTTCAATAAGACACCAAAACACTGGGAAAAAAGGTTTTGGTCGATGTCAAGTTTATTAGATGAATTCATGGAACAATTTAGGTTATTTATTTCTAATTCGTGTTATATTTTCAAATTATCTTTTCATGTTAATTCTCATACACTACATTTACTAGTTATGTATAGGTCCCTGTTGATGATACCAAACTGAGTTGTACTCACACCCTTCTAAGGTGGCCATGACACTTGTTACCCATGAAAAATTCACATTTGTTGGCTTAGGATGGGATAAGGCATGGAGTAACAAGATTGAGGAGGATAACCCATATGGGATTGGGTAATGAGGTGATTATAGGATTTTTTTTGAGCCTCATATAATTTTATGTTAATATTTTATTCATTTTAATTTTGTGTTCAGATAGTGAATATCTTGTGAGACTATATGACTTCTTGTCTGGTACATTCATTTATTATTATTGATTTTTTATTACTTCTTTCATGAACTCTGATGGTTATTTTTTATCATATATGTTTTATTTATCTATTATTTTGCACAATGTTATGGGAAATAGTCTCCCAATGGTATTACCATAGACATCCACTCCTAATTTGAATCCTCTTTTGTACGGGGAGACATGAATTTGATCCTTGTGGAAACTCCCCCTATTTATAATTAGTGATTACATAATGGGGGTGTAACATTAGAAAATATATAATATATTAAGTGTCAATATATATTTAGTATTACATAAATAATATCAAAGAAAATATTTTAAATATATGTCACTAAAAATATATCTATAAACTACAATATTATATTTAATTTTATATTAATGTTTTTTTATGAATTATTATTGATATGAACACATAAAACATAACTTCAACACTAATAAAGGTAATCTATTATTCAAATCTAAAAAAATTAATAAAAAGTGGTTATATTAATTATTTATAAATATTGGATTGAAAATGTATGTATTTTTATCAACTATTTTTTGAATAGATAAAGGATATTATTATCATCACTTTTGTTTAAAGGGAATAAAAGTAATCCCTTCATCAGTGTTTTTCTAAAACTGACAATGAATATTGTTGAATAAACTGAAATGTTTAGTAGTGAAAATATTGTCTCATATGATGATTTTTTATCATGTGTAACATGTTTTGAACGAACTACATATATCATGTAAGCATGGATATTCAAAAAGGTCCTTATTCTATTTTTTTCAAATTATTTTAATTGGAAAATAATACAAAAATACCCAATGTTTATGTTTTATTATTACCTAGTCCAAAATTTCTATCGACATTCATTGACCTAAAATTTATTTTAAAAATGATACATAATTGATGCAAATAATATTTTCTATGATAAATATATACTAGGGGTATGGAATTTAACTAATATATATAGTGTTATAAATAATCAAGTCAAAAAAAGTATTATTTTTTCTTTTTTTAATGAGAGAGCCACTCACAAGTTGATTATTTAAATATTGTTTAGGTAACTGCAAATTATGGTGTTAGTTTTCAACTTAGGTGGGATCCTCCCACACTAATCCACCACATAAACTATTTGTTCTACAAAATATAAAATGGAAGTTTATCACTTCCCTATATTTTGGGTGACATATACTATGGGGATGATGAAATCCTTTAGAAAATGTATATTTTTCATTCGAATCATTTTTCTACACTATTCAAATTTTACCCATTCAAAAAAATTCACAACACATTATCTATACAAGCTCTCATAGAGAGAGGATGGTTTATTTTTTATTTTAAGCCTTATACCCACTACCTATTTAGATGGTTATACTTATTTATATAATATTATTTTTTTACTACAAAAAGGATTGATTTTCACCTACCTAGATAATATTAATTTTTTTATTTTATACCACCTGACTGGGTGATCAAATTAATAAATCATTACAAGTGTTAATGTTGTAAATGAGTGTTATGATATATTGGTTTAACTATTTTAAACACCCACATTAAATACATATTAACTTATTAAAGTGGTATATATATATAAATTGAGTTATAATAATAACATGATTTAAATGAATTGATTCCATTTTTAATTTATTATATATTCTTAATCCAAATCTAAAAAATCATTATATTCTTATTTTGATCAATAATATTTTATTTTCATCTTCTAGTTATTATATTTTCAAATCTCATAGAACATTAATTCACCATACTTGAAATTACCAGAAGTATTTTCATTCCATAGATAATGGATGTTGAAATTCTTCTCAAATCCATGGATATCAAAGAAAAATGAAGGAAAATAATTCTAAAATCTTCAAAAATAATTAAAAATGTACGACATTTATCAGAATACACCTCGATAGTAGATTGAAATTTCAAATATTCACTGAAAGAGATCCATATAAACTCTATAAGATTATTAAATTAGTGAATGATCATAAAAAGGATTATGCTTTTCATACACCCCATGATGAATGGAATGATTTACGCTTCTAATACTGTAAATGGGTCATTTATTAAAATTCATTTATATATATTCATGTATCATAGTTAATGTACTGTGATAATAGGAATTCATGTTCTGATATACGTGAAGGCGCATATTTGATTTTTCATTAATCTCACATCACCTGATACTAGAAATAATTCTTTCTAGGGTATATAGAATGTTCTCATATCACACTCTCATTACATTTATTAGATAAAAATAGTGAATTTTCGATTTAAAATCATTATTATCATTATAATGGTACCATAGTATTACTTCCTAAAGAAAATGGTATCTTTCATGAAATTAATCATTGAAGAAATAGGGGATGTGATTCTTGGGATGGATATGGTTTTAGAGAAAGGAGTAGTCGAGGACATGATAATAGGTGTGAAAAAATCTAAATTAATATTAGAATCAGGGAAATATAATCTCAATCAATTAAGAGAAATCCTAAATATTCATGTTACAAGTGTGTCTTGATGGTAATTTGGTCATGTGTTTTCCATTCATGATGGATTATTTGTATGATATATGAAGTGTCCCTTGATGAAAAAAACCATGATTCACACATTTTTTAGATATCTTATAAATGGAATGAAAAGGATTCAAATATTACTAAGAATTATGAGCCATTAAATAATTATTTCAATTACATCAAGGAAGGTGATTTTACATCTGAAATTGATGAGATGAAAGATATAAACATTTCTAAAAAATTATAGTAGTCATGATTTTTGATAATTTATTTTAAACTATATTCTTCTCATTTATGATACTATATTATTTGAATTCCATAAAATGTTTCTCATAATATTATTATCTTATTTTTGAAGCATTGACCTAGATTTTATAAACAGAATAAATTTTTTCATACAGGAGAGTGGAACAAAGAACCCAATAATTAAAAACAAAATATATTTTTCTATTATTGAACTGACAAGACAAATTTAAAATACTATATCTGGTCTTACACATTTTGTATAACGGATAGATAAAGGGAGTTTTTCTTTTCATAAAGGGGCAATGTTCTTTATAAGAGATGTGTTTCTTTCCCCAATTCCCAAAAAACATTGTTAAAATTCAATGATATATACCAGAAGGGGTATTATAACCAGACAATATCTGAGAAAAGTAAAAATTAAGAGTGAATTTATATTAAAAAATTTGGTAAGTGTTATGTACCTAAAAAACAATTAATATTGTAATGTGGGTTTAATTATAAATATATAAATTTAATAAAACCACATAATTTTTTGGATGTATAATTGGGTCATATTTTTTCTATTATGATGCAAAAAATGATAGAAATTTCAAATTGACAATCAATAAATGGCCTGAAGATCTCTCCACTAAGAAAAAATTCCATTTGAGTCATGTTCTCTTGGAATGCTGATTGTGAGGCCATCTCCATATAAAATTTACCTAAAATTCCATCGTTTATTTAATGAATTCATAGAGATATATGTGGACCAATTCATCAATTTTTTGTTACATTAAAATATTATTTGGTATTGTTTGTTTCATATATCGTTTGTTCATATGTATTCTTTCAATCAACACATAATCTAGAGTTTTAATGATTTCTTCCTCAAATAATTAAATTGGAAAAAAAATCCCCAATTATCTCATCAAGAAATAATGCATTAATAATAATAGATAATTTACCTATCAAGAACTCTATAATTATTGAATGGAATTGTGGATTACTATAGAGTGTCCAGTCACACATATGGATGGACAAATTTTTTTAGTATAATCGATAATGAAACATGTCCACCATATTGTTATACCATTAATAATGAGAATAAATCTATTGAGATCTAAATGGGAACATGAAATATTTCATAACTCGTCCTTTATTCAGAGTATACCATGTTCTCATCATATGTATTCTCTACTCTAATTATCATTTCACTATGATCCTGACATCTCCCACTTAATAATTTTTTTTCTAATATATGTACCAATTTATATACCACGACATATAAATATGAGACCACAATGGATCTTGGGAACAATTTAGGATACGAATCCCCATCTGTCATCATATATCATGAACAAAAAACTAGTGATATATTTATAGAAAATTTTTCATATTCTCGCTTAAATAAGGAAGTATTATCAGTATTATGGGGAGAAGATATATAGAGGGGATATTTACAAGAGTGTAAAAATGTTATATTTTCCCAATAATCCCTCTTAGAAGTGTGATATGGAACAGAAAAATATTTTAAATCTTCAAGAACTAGAAAATATGTTTCTTGATTCATTCATTGATACAAACGGTGTGACTAAATAACTTGTACTAGTTGTAAAAGAACATGCTATAATTGATATATGGAAGGCCCAATTATGTTATTATGTTACATAAGATTAAAAAACACACCTAGAGGATGGAATACCAATTTTACGTAAGGATAGAAATCCAAGAAAAATAAATTGAATAAGTATAATTGAGAACCCCATCATGGAGGCATGTGTTCAAGAATAAAAACATAATTTAAGTGTTCTTAATGAAACACATGATGAGAACTATAAAGATAATTCACATGATAATAAAAAACCCTATAGGTTTTGGAAATAATTAAATCTCTCATATTTGTTTATATATAGGTGATATATGGAATAAATGTAATCTTAGAATTATTACAGAAATATTTTCATATTATATGTAACATGATTTGGAAAATAGACATCCCAAAGCAAGGAGTATTATATTATTTCAAAAAAAATGGATTGGGATAAATGGAATTATGAAATGAAAATTGAATTAAATTTACTTAACAAGTAATGGGGATTTGGATATATCATTATAACACTATATTTTTTTGATTTCTGTTGGATATAAATATTTTTTTGGCGTAAATATAATGATAAATTTGATACTGTAAAATAAAAATATTGTTTTCCCCACATAGTTTTTCTAGGAGAACCAGATTGGTTATGAGGATTCAAATTCTTTTATTAAGGATGTTTTTACTTTTTGATATCTAATCAGTCTTTAAGAACCTAAGAAAAATAATATACAACTCATGGATATTGTAACAGATTTTTTATATGGGTGAATTTATTATAGTATATATATGAGAATAATTGAAGGATTTAAAATAATAGAAGTATTGAAATCAGAACACAAGTCCTATAATAAAAGAAACATTAATAATTTCATCGATTATTGAAATCATAGAATATGTGGAATAATCATTTAAGAATATATTTTTTAAATAAAGGTTATGTTAAACCCCCATTTTCCCAGGTGGTTATATCAAGAAATAACCATCTCCATATTAATTTTTTTTTCTATGTTACAGATTTAAATATAATTATATGTCTAAAAGAGATAAATGAAGCAAAGATAGACATAAATGATTAATTTGATATGAAATATATTGGACAAACCAATTATTATACTCGATTACAAATTGAGCATATTCTAAGTGGTATGCTTTTTCATTAGTAAAATTACACTGAAATGATCTTAAAACTCATTATTATAGATAATGATAATCCCTTATGAAATCAAATTTTTATTCATTATTTAAAAATACTTAATGATCTATTTCATCCCTTTGATGAGAAAAAATAATTGGTTGGTCATGAAATACCATACATTTGTCCCAACAGAGCACTTATGGGTCTTGCTAATTGTATTCATCATGATATATCTTTTTCTACTAATTTATGGGAATGATTTAGTTCATTTTGTAAATGAAAACACTATTATGTAGTTCATCAAATTTTTTATTATATTTATAGCTCTATTGTTTTCGTTTATTCTATTTTAAAAAATCAGAAAAGAAGATGGTTGGTTTTCAATATAGGTGTTATTTATTAGATCCTCAATATATGAAATCACAAACCAATTATGTGTTTATAGTTGGTTGTGCAACTATATATTTGAGATCACAAAAAAAAAAGAAACTCAGTACAACGTCTCCAAATCGTGAAGAAGTAATATCTTCCCATGAATCATATCAAGATTGTTTTTTGTTTTAATCTATGACTCAACACACTCGAACGGAAATTAGATTGCCTATGGTTTGTAGCCCAAAAATATTATTGGAATATAATGCATCATAAATCACCTGATTTAAGGATGGCTACAAAGAAAATAATTGGAAAAAATAATTCCATCTAAAATTTTGTCATTCACCCTAGAGTTAATGGAGAATATAGATATCAATATGAAATATGTTTGATCCAGCAATAATGTTACTGATTTTTTCAAAGGCACTAACTAACATTACCTTTAGAAATATTTTACATAATATAGGGTTTTGTGGATTTCAAAATTTGGTATTTTTATATGTAATGTAACTTTTAGATGGAGTCTGCAAGGTTCTAATATTTTCCTTATTCCAGTTTTTTCTCACTATATTTTAATAGAAAACGTTTTTAATGAGGTGGAACTAAAAAATGTATAATGTTTCTATGGGTGTGCATCCTAAGGATGGGTGTTCTCCAGTCACTGAATGCATCTACAGTTTTCTACGGGTGTGGGCTGCCCACCCCCACCAATCTCCCCCCATCCTACATTTTTTTACACTACATATAAAATGGCAGTGCATCCTACCCCTATATTATCAGTCATAGATACCAAGGATATTCCAGAAGCCAAAATGAAATATTTTTTTATTTCTACTCATTTTCTCCACTATTCAAGTTTTACCAATTTCAATTTTTTACAACATATATATTTTTGTGTGTATATATAAATATATAATATAGTATGATTTATAGTGATATAGTCAATCCATGTTTTATGAAATCTTTATTCTTAATTATAATTTATAGTTTTTTTTATAGTTTTTCAATATTGAATTTATTCATATAGAATTATCAATAATAATGGTTGAATTTTTTTATTTAAATTTTTTTAAACAAAATCATATGGTTTTAGATACTATAAAATATGTTATACTATTGTATTGACATGTTTATAAAGTGTTTAACCATTTAAACACATTAATATTCATTTATAAAAACATACATTAAAATATTTTTTTGTTTGAGGATGTATTTATATTTTCCCATTAAACATCATGGGGATATATTGGGAGTTACCTATTAATAATTTCAATTTTATAGTACTTTTTTTCATTTTTACATAATATATTAATATTTTTTATGGAATACTATTTTTAGTATCATAAAAGATACACAACATCAATCATTAAATGAATTGGGATATATAAAAAAATATAATATTTAAATTTAATCATTATAACATATGAATTGAATTTAAAGGATTTAATAGGATGTAATTCCTTATAAAATATATATAAAGATCCTAATAAGTACAAATGTATTAAACAATTCATAAAAAATTAAATGTTTAATTTTTTGTTAAAACATTTTGTTCTTCAAAAATGTGTTTCCTTACAAAATGGTTTTAATCAATTTTATGACAAAATAGTATAATTAATTATTGTCAAATTTGGAAATTATATTATGTAATGAGGTTATTACTATCAAAATCAACATGTGAAAATTTTATTATGGTGAATTTCAGTTTTTTCGAAAAAAAATTGATCTTTTATTGAATGGTAAAAATATTTATATTTATTGTAAAATGAATTTTTTAATGTTTTTAAAAATTAAAATTCGGGTTTTCAAATAGTTTTAAAAATTTATTAGATCCTTTTCAGTGAAAAATAAATTTATAGACTTTTTAATTAATTAAATTCTTGAATTTTTAATAAAAATTATTTATACATAAAAGGCTTTATCTAGGAAAATTGTTCCTTTTGGAATTTTGTGAGTTTTATTTGAAATGAAATTCTATCAATTTTTGAATTGGGAATTGAAAAATGGATTCTATATTTTGGATCATGTAGTACAAATTTAGTATATAGATCCATTTAATTTTTTGTCAGTATAAATAATAATCATAGTAATTAATTATCAACCATGTTGAGGTAAAATGGGTTAATTTGAGGGTAAAAATAATGGGATAAAGAATAAAATTTAACAATAAATCTTAAATTAGTTTTATTTAATGATTATATTTGGTCCATAGTCATCCAATCATCGAATATATGTCATTTCTTCTAGTTTTCCATATCTTTTACCATTATAATATTTTATGTCAATAAAATATATAAATTTCATTCGCTTTATTTTATTATCTATAATATTTTTTTGAAGAACTGAAAATAATTTATTTTGGGTTCTAAATTATAAGTTGAAATATTAATGATTTTCTACATGGTAATTTATTTTGAATTTTTTATGATGAAATAAATACCTTAAGAGCTTACGCAACACCAATGGAGTATTTATTTATTAAAAATAAATATAATATAAATGACATTAATAATACTAAATTGGAAATAATTTGGAAGAATTATTATGATACAAGAGTTTTTAATATAAAAGTAACTTATCACAAATTCGTGAAATTATTATATTCTAATTAAATTATTATATTGATGTTTTAAAAGTCAAAATAAATGAATACTTCCAAAATTGACCTTTATGATATTTTATAATCCATAACATTTTATTAAATGAAATAAATTTACCGAAAATCATATATTCAGAAAAGTGATTTTTATATGGATTCAAATATAAACCATGATGAATTTATGGGGATATTTCCATTTTATAGTAATTATACTGACCCCTTAGGATAAAAAACATCGTTATCAATGGAATTGTCCAAAAGGTATAGGTGGGTTAAAACCAAGTGATAATGCAAAAGAAAAAAATCTGAACTTGTGTACATAATGTTAAATTACATTATTTAAAATCTTCCTCATATTACATTCACGAAAGATCAATTTTAATCGAATTTAAATTGAAAATAAATTTATATTAATTTAATATTTAATGTGTTTACAAGAGTGACACACCCTTATCTAATAAAAGGGAACATACACTCTTATTGTATTCACAATTGAAATGAAATTTTTATCCAATACCATCCTAAGCATCTAATTAAAATATCTACCCATATTTAGAGTCTTTATTTTGGGTATTATAAGAAACATAGAGGCCTTAATGTGTAAATAAAAGGAAGACGCCTCGAGAAGATGTATAGTTCTTAACTTTGAATTTTAGTTTTATTTATTCTTCAACCTCTTTAAAATATCATTCAAATATGATGAAATAATATCGAAAATATATTTAACAAAATATTATGTTATTATTTTAATATAATAACCTATATCCATCTCTTCATACGATAAATGGGAATTTAAACGGTGGTTCATGTGTACGGCGGACTATCGCCTTGAGAACTGAAATCATTCCTTTTCACTCACCAACTTTCACAGATGGTTATATTGATGGAATTCATTTTTATATATGAATTTAATGGAATATATATTATTATTATAATATTATATATTTTTTATTTTTATACCATTCAATTTATTGACAAATGATAACATCGTTCATGTGTACAAGTGTATTACCATCTCCATGAAGGGATATGATTTGGATTTCATCACCACACAACGTGGATGATATACTTAAGTTAATAAAAATATATTAAATGGTATTTATGATAAAATTATAATATTTTTTATAAAAAATAATACTTACATTCATTCCATAATTATTGTGGAAATATGGAAACGTAACTCATGCATATGTAGCCCTTGTTGTCTCCATGACTGTAACGTACTACATTTTTTTAGCCATCATTCTTGGTTGGTTTTAAAAGTATAATTGATTTATAAAAATGATAATTATGTAATTATTATAGTTTTTTACTTTATGGGAAAATGAATCCTTTGACCAAATTCAACACACCAAAGCTATTTTGAAAACTATGAATCAGGCATTCTCAAAATACCCGATGTGGACTTAACTAACTATGTAATTAAATATGACATTAGAAATAGTGAAATAATTTTATTTAAGAAAATGGATAATATTCTTTAAAAATATAATTATTTATATATGTTTATTATATATTATTAAAAATGGGTACCTGGAACTTATAGGCTCGAGGTAATGGATTTTTTCTCAATTTTAGTTTTTTAAGGCATACTTTATCATTATTCATATAATTTAATTTATATGGTGTATAAAATTACCCTTTTAATTGTTATGTTATAAATATATAAAACTTGGTGGTATTTTAATTTTCAATTTGATGTATATTATCCATGGGGAATTTATTTGATAGTTACCAAGAAGTAAAATAATTATAAACTCAATTTACTTTCGTTGGGTTATAACACTTCTCCATTGACATTTTTATGATATGATTATGTGTCAATTGATCTCTAATTTGATTTATTCTATATTAAAGTTTTTTTATTTTACAGTTTTTACATGTAACCTCTCCATTTATTAATTAATAATTAAACTATATATACTTTCCTTGGGTTTTCATTATCTCAATTCCATTTTCATGGGATATGTTTCATATTGTACAACACGATTTCCTTGTAAGTTTGGATTTATTCTTCATGAATGATGTTAGACATATTAATTTACGTGGTTAATTTTTTTATATAGCCATATCATATTCTTACCTTCAGTGACTTTTGACTGAAATCTTACCAATGCAGTAATGGCTTTATATCAGAATCTACTTTATTTTTCGGATGGTTTTTTTACCAAGGTTCCTTTCAAGAATATAATGTGACATTATTATATAGAACCATATATATTTTATCTCCTCAAGTTATGAATTTTATTTACAAGATTATTTTCTATTTCTCTCATTATTTAAAAAATAAACATTAAGAATGTTTTTAAGGGATACTTATTTTGCATCTTCTTTTAGATCAGGAATCCTTCAATTTCATATACTTGTTTTCTAAAGAACTCAAGAAAACATATCTTCTAAAATTAATTTATTTCCTAACTCATCTTCACCTGATTTTTTACCTTAATTAAATAGTTTTAAAACAAAATTTCTTATGTTTCCCAAATTGTTCAATTTTTAATACCTATAAAAAATATTTTAAAAGAATGTCTATTTTTTACATTTATAGAATCAATAGATTTTCCACCCATCATTACCATATTTTTCATTGAATAATTCTTTATATGGGTCCATGTTTGTTTTAAAATTATACGGTATTTCACAATATTTTTTAAATTTTTTGTTTTCAAAATTATTTTATTAAATTGAAATTATTATTTTCATAAAGAATATTGTAAATTATATTTTAATGGTATTTCAATTCATACATGTAAAAAACATTTAATATTTTTTACACTCTACTAGGTACTTGTCATAATT
The DNA here is from genome assembly GCA_963277665.1 of Viscum album. Lineage (NCBI taxonomy): Eukaryota > Viridiplantae > Streptophyta > Magnoliopsida > Santalales > Viscaceae > Viscum > Viscum album. Next base: position 26,759,382 of record OY728137.1, on the reverse strand, counting down.
ATACAAACATTATACTTTCTCTAGATTCATTATGATATTGACATGGAAACCATTTTTCTATGGGTGAGAAAAGAAATGAAATAACAATGAATTTTTTATTCAAAATTCAAAGATTATGATAGTTTTTTAATGAATAGTACTTAATATTGTTGATGAAAAATGGCGGTCCTTTTAATGCTTTTATAAATATTTTATCCCCATTATAGATCATGTGGAATGGTTGAACCCAATATATATTATATGAATTATTGAACTTTATTATATCCCCTAATGAATGGGTGAGATTGATATAGCTTATACAATGGATTCATACCTATTATATCTCATGATGGATAAGTGATCCGGATATTGGTTATATAAAGGCTGATCCCCAAAATATCTCTCTAATGAATTGGGAAATTTTCTTTATCTTTTTAATAAAGAAATATGGCACTTACCTGTGTGTTTTATCCTATGGATTCAACTATGATTTAGTTATTTTTTACAGTGGTCAGGAAGATAATGTTCCAAGATACCATAATATTTTTCTCTATTCATTATATATGTACTTAATGATTTTTTGGTCAATATTGACATGACATTGATCATGTTTATTTTTTCGAATGACTCTTTACATTTAAAAAAATTATTCCATTTTTAATTATTGATGATTGATATATTAATGGGTATGAATTATCTTATGATATACACATGCAAGTAGATTATGTCGTCATAACCTTTTATATATATTATTCTCAATGATGAAAATCAATTGTAAATGCCTATATTTACCCTTAATAAGTATTTCAGTTCACCCTTCATATGTTACTTTTACCCCAATTTATATGGAATTATGTAAAATGAGTTTTTCCTTGAAATCTATCATGTGTGGAGAATTTTTTAGGATACGTTAAAGACATATTGTGAAATAAAAAAATTGGTGAATGTGGGAAAAATGATAACTTAAAGATGTGAGTATTATTATGTAACATTTTTCCTTAATACTCTACTACTCTAAACCTAAAATTATATTTGGGTATGCAAGTGATATAATATTTCTTTTTGAGGTATTATGTATTTTGTAGCTAAAATTAAGTCACTTTAATTAGAATAGATAATTTTCTGGTTAAATTTTATTATGAATGGATTATTCAGCTGTGACACAAGTAAATCATAAAATAGTATTTTTATAATTTTAATTAAGATTAATAAAATATTTATTAATATATAATATGCGTATGTAAAATTTTATGCTACTAAATGGACCAATTTTTTACTTAATGTTTTCTAATAAAATAATACGTTATCCCTGAAATTTAGTATACTAAGACCGAAACTCTTAGATGTTTACAAAATTAAGCAAGCCTATAAATTTTTTATTTTCAAAATATAGTATTTTATCTCTAAAATATAAGGATTCTGAATATTTTTTAACTACATATAATCATATAAAAACTTAATTAAAAAATCATTTATAAATTAAATATTTATTAAATTCAAATTATAAAAATGAATTCAAAAATATTATTATTATTTAAATATATATGATTAATAAAACATTTATTATTAATTTCAAGGTGATTAACATATAACTACAGCATAATAATTCATTGATGACATTTGAAAATTACATTATGAGTTCTATAAATATATGATAAAGCTACTTTTGAGAGAATATATTTTTATCAGTTCTTATTTATATTGACGAACAGTTTTGATTACTGTTAAAACCAATATTAACATTTCACCAGTATAAAAAACAATTGAATAATAATAATAATTATTATAGTATGTATCTGAATCAACATGATATATACTAGAGTCTATATTATACAAACAACTTATAAACATGATTATTTCATTTTAGATTTTCAAATTTAATTATTTTTACAAAAATAAAAATTACAAAACAAAAAACATTTTTTGGTGAATAAATAATATATGGAGTTATAATCAACCAATGAAATGTGCCTACAATTAAAAAAATTATAACTGTTGTAATAAAAAATATGTATTTTGTTTATAATTTGTTAAAAAATAAAATTAATTAAAATAGAAAAAAACATTATATTATTCTAATCAAACTATATTTAGGAATGAAATTTGGATCATTCCAATCTGTGAAAAATGAATAAGCAGTCATTGTCTATAATTTCATGAAACAATACTCCAGATTTTCCATTATCAACACTAGTAATAACTTTAATCAATGATAAAAATTAATTAATATTTAAAGCTCATTTAAAATATACTGTAATCTAGAATTCATAAAAACAATGATAAATACACCCATTCCTAGTGTTAAAATAATGTTTTAATATAAAGGGAATATATAAATGCTGAAAAAGTATTTATATATCAGCAATAAATTATATCACTGATAAAACTAAAAAAATATTTATAATAATTATTCTTTGGTTATGAGGATTACTTCAGGCCCCCACAAGGATCCTCAAAGGCACTATTTCCCCCTTATGCCACTACTCTATCTTGTTATTTTTGTAATTTTATAATATATTTATTTATTTACATATATTGACATACATCATTTTTAAGAATTTATTTACTTATATATTAATATTTTATTTTTCAATACACTCATGAAATGTTTTTATTCATATTTATTTCTATGTGTTTATAAACACACACAAATAGATGAATGATATGCATCCCTATCGCAAAAATATGGAATAAATTATTATGGGGTGTGATTTGAAACCCTGACTAGAACATTCTAAATAGACACCCATATCAGTAGTGCAGAATATTATATTTTTTATATATAGTCATATATAAATATATATATTTATATATTTAAAATATTACATATTTTAACACACATATATATATATATATATATATTTACAAATATTGTAATATAATAATAAATATATATTTTTTGATTAATATTCTCATACATTTTTCTATAAATAGTATATATCCATTTGTATTGGTATATATATTTATTCCATGATTTTTATAAGGAAAATAAAATGGGTAGATTCATATTTTAAATAAAATGTATAATAATTATTCATTTAGTACAAGTCATCTAATCTGTTCATGATCCTTTGAAATAGACTGACTATGTCGATGAATACATCACATGACATTCATTGAAAAAATGAGATAATTTATGCCCCTCATATATGTGGATTAAAACAATTTTTGTAACTCAGATAATCATGATCGTGAATTTCCACATTATACCCCAATCAAGAACCCCAATATCTTTTATAATTATATGAGTGAACAAATCCGATCTATGTTGAGCCCCAAACAATATCACGATCAACATATTACCCAACCACAAACTGATTGGCTAAAACTAAAAAAAATTATGAATGGTATCCATGAATGAAGGTTCGCATTATGGGTATCTCACCAACCATAGATAATGAGGATTTATATTATGAATATAACCTTATGTGTCTCAATTATTTTATGGAATTCCATGAGATATATTTTAGTAGTTCCGTCAAAGTAATAAATATCATCTTATTACCTCATTAGTATTTTGTACATATCCTGAATATATACTTTGTATCAAGTTCATAATTATACTCATCTTAACCTAAAGATATCATAAAACCTTATATTAATTTATAATGATAATTGGTTAGGGATAGTAAAAAAATCAGACATTAAAGCAATATTATCATTCAATATTTCTTGTAAAATAAATTCCACATCACGTAAATAAATGATAAATAAATATTCCCATTTATTATAAAATAATGATACACTTACAACCATTATAATAAATATATTAAGTATCGCATAATAAGATATTTAACATGAATCTCATGTCACTATTGTGGTAATATCATTTTTAATAGATTTGTTACATTATCCTTGTTACCACCGAAAAAACCTCAAAATTTCCCAACTCAATGATCTCTTGTATAAGATGACATTTTTAATGGTTGTTCTTGGTGCATTGGTTAAAACTGGATTCATTAGAATGAGCAATGGATTGGTTATTATCATAGTATATCTCAATTTATCCCAAGATTCCAAGAACCAACCTATGTTTAGAAATGAATTTATTGATCCAAATAGAGTTCTATGTACAATCTAATGTTGTCAATAACGTTGTCTATCATCAAGTCTCCCATGTTAGATTATTTAAAACTCTTAAAACTTATAGATCCACCTATAAAGATACCCACAAAACCAGCCTTAACTAACATTTCATCTTTTAAAAAATTGAAGCTACCTTTAGTGTAAACCTTTATATAGATTTCAACCTATCCTCTAATGATCAAAAAAATATACGTAGTTTTTCATAATTACTTCAGGATGGTCGTTACAACAGTCCAATGACTCTCTATGATTGGGTTTGTATCTACTCGTTATGATAAGAACATAAGTTACATTATGTCTAGTATACAATATGACATACATTATATATCCTATAGAATATTCATATTAAATTATATTAATTATTTATAACTCCTCAAAAGTATCTTCAATATTTCTATGATTCATGCCATGAAACACAAGAAAAAACCCCTATATGGAGTAATCAATACTAAAACACATTATTCATTTATCAATGTATGTTTCTTGATTAAGACAAAGTATCTTCCTAGATCAATATCCATTAATCTTCAAACCTGATATGTATATTTTGTCACGTATGTATTTCATAGAAAGGTATTTACCCAACCACATCTTTATAGAGTGTAAAGTTGGGATATATTTTTTGATAAATAGTGTTTCATCCACATATAATATTATAAATAATATAACACTCTCAATAATATTCTAATATACCAAGGAATCATATGTATTCTTAAAAAACTATTTAATCGCATAATCAGACTAGATATTTCAACATCGAGAAGATTGCTTCAATCCATAAATATATCATCACAACTTTCATACACCTGTAGACTCGTTTAGTACTATAAATCCTTTGGGATTAATAATATAAATTTCCTCAACAAAATTTTCAATATGGAAAGTGGTTTTGGAATCCTTTTGTATTATCATATAATAAAAATGATTATCTATAAAAATTAATATTATTTTGGAATTTATCATTGATAGAAATGAACATGTTTCTTCATAGTCATTGTCCTAACTTTATTTGCATCCCTTCTCCACCAGACATGATTTATTGGTAAACACTTACAATAAATGTTAGTTTTCGAATGGAAGAAAACATGCACCCTATAGGTTTCAACCCATCAGGGGAATCCACCAACTTCTAAATGTCCTTAATGAATACGGATCCCATTTTACATTAAATGAATTTCAACCATTTCCCAGGATCATAAACCTCAAAAACCTCTTTATTTAGTTAGTTCCCGATAACCAACAGGAATTTATCTTTTAAATACCAATATATTCAAGGAACTAAATATTAATAATTATCAAATCACATGATGTGTGTTCTTATTTGTATCATTCATGCAATAATTTTATTTGAGTATTTATCACATCAAAATGCTATAATAGTTCCCCACTATATTGAGAACCTATAAGGGTTATGAATATATTCTTAAAAATATTTCCAATGGTCTAAATGACATCGTTTGATATGAGACTAATTATTTTTTAAATATCATCAGTGAGATGCTCATAAGCAGCTGATTAATTACATCATGAAGTTTGCACTTGGTAATCTTGATTAAAGGTGTTCATGAGTCCAGAACCACAAATAATAATTACACATTCTATTTGTGCCATTGGATATTTTTACCCATTGATGTTTTTATTAGTCCATGGAGTTGATATTATTTTTAATGTATATAAATAATCGTGTAATTTTATGTATCGATGATAACATTGAAAACATATTTCCTTAGTGAGTTAGAATTTTTTTGGTGCAACATAAGTGATATGATATTAATTAAATATGTCATTAAAGGATATATCCCTTTTTATTAAATGGAAGTTGACATTTGTTGACCTTTGATTTAAATGAACTATATTTTTAAGTTCATGTCCATTTATGGTTATATATGACAAGGAATAAAAATGTAAATTAATAATATAGTTTGATGACACAAGTTTGAAGCCTTCTTGATGATAATTCCATAAAACAAGATTATATTACCCTATAATTGTTTTATATGAATGTTTTCTTCATTAAATTAACTTCATTATATATGGGTTCCTTAATTATTTATGAGATGATGATATTATTCCATAGGATATCCCGCCAAATTCCACTCAGAAAGAGACCTAGAGGGCCACACATTATGTTATTCTAAAATATCAAATGAACTGTATTTTCAATTTGATAATCCTAATAAACATTATTCCTATTGTGTGGTTTGTTAATACTTCTACCATGGTCAATCACATAGGTTTAATAAATAGTTATTCAACATAAAATATATGTGAATGAATAGGTCTATTAAATAATTGATAAATATGATTGACGAGCCAAGTTAACAGTTTGACAAAAAATATACATTTTATCTAATATTGTTTAAATTTATATTGATTTATTTATTTAAGAAATTATATTCAAATATCGATAAGTTTCCACAGGTCATGTAAAATTTTATAATGATGATGATGATGATGATAATAATAATTATTATTATTATTAGTTTCTATGGGGTTTATTTGGGATAATATATCTACTAAGGGAATCTGTGAAATTTCTAAATTGTTAACCCTAGGTATATAACACAAATTATATCATTTTAGAGTATAAAGAAGAATTTATCACACAAAGAGATCCCCTGGTAATTCTCTTGATGCCCTAGAGAAAGTTTCACAAGAAATCCTTATCGAAAGATAGAAAATACGCCTTCTCTCTCTCGAGACATAGATAATAGGGGGATTAATCCCCAAAATCGTGAGAATTATTATTATGATAAATAATGAATGGAATAATAAATTTAGTAGCTCCGCACTCCTGAGGCTCCAAGGAAGACATTTTATGATTCATGGAGCATGTGTCGATAACATTAGAGTAATTATATATGGGATTCACCAAAAAATTATATGAATATAGGAGAGAATGTAAATTGATCAACAATGAAAACTCAATTATCACTTTGAGGCAATTATTGTGAAAATTAATTATAATGTACATGTGAAAATTTATGGTCCCGGGCATAATGGAATCACCCATTGAAAATTTCCAAAGAGTATTGTTTCTTAATCAATGAATAATATAATATCTACTTAATGAAGAACATATTTACCAATAGAACAAGACTAAATTTCAATTGATAGAAAAACTCAAACAAAGAAGAGAGGATATTTTAAAAAAATATGAATAATTAATTTATTTGAATTAAGAAAGAATAGGGGTTGAATTTCTATCATCAAAGTTAATAATCCAATAAAGAATACTTGTTTCACTATCATCATGTTAGTGGAATCTAGGAAAGATTATATCTATTGGTGATCAACATGTGTTCTAAGATCTTAAAATCATATTCATGTAATTCTATATGAGATATAATGGATGGTTATAATGATTACAATGGTCGATTTTGATTGCAATAGAATTATTTAGGGAAATAATTAATCACACTGGTTAAAGAGAAGAATTTATTTTTTATTCTTGATAGCATTCTACGAGATTAGTTCTCTAGTTTTTATGGAAATACTCGATTGATCTCATTTTACACAATGATTAGAATGGAAACGATTTTTCATAACTAGTTGAAAATAAAGATAGTGTTAGATAATAATATTTTCTAATAAGACCTTATGATTCTCTTAACACTGAAAAAAACCCAAGATAATAATAATAATAATATTTTTATTTACATGACATGTTCTAAAATAGAATCTATATAAAAACAATTTCTTAAATAAATAAATTGAAATTTATTCAAATAATAATAAATATAATGTTTCTTTAAAACTGTGCTAAACTCATCCCTCCATCCTCCACATTATTTATCAGAACATTAATAATAATTGATTACTTAATTAATTAAATAACATAGAACTATTCCCCACTAAATAAAAACTATTATATTTACTAAATTTGATAATAAATACTTATTAAATATTACATTACTAAAAAATTAAATATTTTTATTAATTTTTGAATAGCTCGGAATAATTAAATATTATATATTTACATAATTATATAAATAATTACCCAAAGAATAAATATTTATTAAATATTTAACTCCTTTATGAAATTATATTGAATAATTGGATACTAAATATTTTATGATAGAGCTAGCATGAATTATTTTTATCCACACTTTATAAAATGCCATGAAAGGGGGGTTAATCAGGGTGTGCTAGATTAAAATTAAATCCCCTTCAGAAATTTTTTGGGTTAAAAACACACTTCCTTCCATTTCCTATAGAAAATTTATGAACGGATATGAAATCATTCATGGGACACAACAATTTTACTAGGTTAACCCACACTGGGTTACATCCTAGGAGAATACAAAAACGATGTGCTGATGCACCAAATCTAATGAGGCTCAGTACCAAAATATGCTTTAGACAAGATCACAAATATGCCCAGGCTCACATCCTTTACAAGGATTGGAATAGACTCACTATCACACCATGTTTAAAAATAATCACACTTTGAAATCTAACATCACTCTCAATAGATGTGTGCTCTATTTTCCTCCCAAAAAATCTCTTAGTAATCAGAATTGCCTCATAATTTTTTCACACTCATTTGAGTGTTCCATGAAGAATTATTTTCACCCAATTGATTAAGTTAAATTTTTATCATACTTTTAGTTTGTGGAAATTTATTTTACAAACTACTTTATTCCCACTATGAACATCCTTTCAACCACCATGAACTTTCTTGAAACCTCGTGGAATTGCATTGAACCACATGGAATGAGACCTTTGTGGAAAACCTCTAAATCTCATACCACCTCTTATTTAGAGATGGTTGATTCCATGTGAAAAAATAATTCTTCAAAAACTACCTCTACTTTGTGGAATAATTTTTCTTCTTGATCTACCATTTCTTCACAGATTAAGCCTTTACAGAAACCTCCCATGTGAACACTTTCTTTTTCGGGGAATTATTCCCTCACCACCCACTTCATAAATCATGTATTCTCCTAGAGATAATATTATATAATTAATTATTCTTCATATAATGATATTATTAGGGACCTTTATATATGAAAATTAATCCCTCAAAACATTATAATCATAAATACCCAAAACTAGGATGCGGTACAGACTTCACCGAGAACATGTTAGGCGATCAGCATACAACCATTACCTATTATGGAGGCTGATGTATTCTACGAACTAAATCAATTTACAACTCCATAATTCACTTTCTCAATCTATAAATAGCTATTCATCCTTGAATGATGAGCCTCTTATAAATGATGAGCCTCCCAGGAGTATATTTTTCTGTACGACTTGAGTAGCGTGCTTCATGACTCACAATCCTCCTTTGCGGTCCAAATAGTATAGTTGTGCTATTATTTTGTTGAAAAACTCCATGATTCTTGGTCCATGAACTATGTTCCATGAAATATTTTGAGTAACACCTTCCATTTCAATAAAAAAATATCGATTTTGTGTCCCAAAAATTTTCAAAACTCTTGGAAACTGTGACACCTTATACATATGATTCAGCAACACAAACTATACTGAAACAAGGTCATCTAGATTTTTCAAAATACAAAATCATCTAATAAAAAACGAGATGATTACTTGATTTAATTTTGACAAAAAAAATTATTATACCGTATATGGTGATAATATTTATCAAACATGTTAAACTCAAGTAAAATATAAAACTTGTTCGGAATGCACTCAATGTGTGACCCTCTAGGACCCTTTCTCAATAGAAATAGGCAACAAAAGATAAAGTCCAAGTTCAGTGTTTAAGAACATGTCATGACTCCCATATAGAATGATGTTAATTTAAAAATTACATGAACCCTCTTATGAAAAATTATTGTGTAATAAAGATATTTATCTTGATATATCTAGTCAAACAGGTTGTTTTATAGTGTCATCAACCTATATTCTTGAAGTCTCCTTTTATCACTTTTAAATATGAACATTTCCAAAAACATTAACAGTCTATAGAAATAATCTAAATGATTCATTTCCAAAAAAGGATCTTAGATATCTACTTCCACTAAAATGGGAAGCGATAAATATTTTTTTCAATTTTTCATCAACACAATATCACTTGTGATGTACCCAATGCATCTAATGACACATATTAATTTACATTTCCTATTTGTAGGTAAAATTATCATAATCTCCTTCTCTACAAATTATTGGGGCAGTATATTATGGAAAACTATGTTAACATATGATGACTATTTTTCCCAAATATCTTGTATCATTTTCATCTTGTCAAATGATATCATCCAACTATATAATATATACTAAAAATATAAAATCATATTACTTCTTGGTTATCAAAATAGTAGGGAAAGTCAATTAACTTTTAGTTAGATAATTACAGTTATGAAATTATTATAAACTATATTACATATAAGAACAAGCATTATTTAAAAAGAACATTTTTAATATTCATAATAATGAATACATGTAATCCTAAAGTAAATATAAGTTTTTTATATGTCAAAAACTCCAAAAGACTCCCATTTTTTATTTAAACTGGTTGGAACCTTTAGTATATTACATATTACATGATTTTCATTATTTGACTAAGTTAAGGATTTATTTTAGGGGCCTAACACATTTTCCTCCATGGAGAATCTACCCAGATTGTATTTACCCCTCTGAGAAAAATCCCTCCAAATAGGATACATTCTGAGTATTTTTCCATCCATTATTTTGACCAAAAAAACATTTCGAGGTCCAGGATATAGTATTATAATAATATAATATGATAGGGTCATTACAGTCAGGCACCACATTAATATTTTTCATGTTATTTCATATCTAAACAAATTCTTTGGATGCCATAGAAATAACTGCATACATGAACTCTACTGTAGAATCAATAACAAATAGAGTCTTTGAACTCTTCCAACCCACAAATCCACTATTGAGAAGGAATACATATCTTAATTATGAAATCATAACATTCTAATCAATCTAAAATCTATCATATGTATGATCCTAGAGGACAATCTCTTTATATACTTCATATACTAAGGACAATCCCTTAGTTCACTTCAGATACTTAAGGATAACCATAACAACTATCCAATAACATTCTCCTTTTTCATATTAATATTTCATACTTACCCCAAAGCATTAGGAACAACAACCTGAGCACAAAAAATGGCATACATGAAATATAAAGTCATAAAATAATATGAGATATTAATTATTCTCCCACTCTCCCCCTCTCTCTCATGTGGTTCCCGAGAACATGATTTCTAGGTGACATGTACACTATGTAAAACTGGAACTAATCCCATCTAGGATTATAACATACATAATATATTTAATATTTATTCAATGTATGTACCAAAACATATTCCTTTCATCAATTTGGATATTTCCAAAAATATCTTAGTTATAAGGATATATTATTCTACATCAAATTATTTCAGGGGGAAACACTTATTTAACCAGTACATCAATGATTTTATGATTGGTATGTCATTTCTAATTAGTAATATTTCATCAATATATACAATGACTAATATGAATATACTCCTTGTAGGATATTATATATATACATCTTCAACAGTGTTCTTTTTAAGGGAATCTATTTTGACATCCATACTCCAAATCTCATTCCAATGTAAAACTATTATATCTAGAAAAAGTCTGATGTATTTATTCAGGGATAATGGATAAATGTTTTTAATGTAGTCATCGAATTGACATTGTTTAAATACATTATCCACTAACAATACATTATACATAATTACATTACCATACATGTCATCTTTTATCTAGAATACCCATATCAACCCAAAATATTTTAATAAATATGTCTAATGACTAGAACCAAATCTTGGTTCGAACACGCAGAACATGCGTCATATTTTAGGTATTCTTCCCATATCATAGCTTATAATCTCTCTATGATATATTTAGGGAAATACGATCATTATATTTAAACAATAATGAATTACCCTTCTTGAATACTATTAAATCATATCTTTCTAGTTCTCTCACATCTCTACTTCTCCTATGTAGTTTTAGTGTTTTATGAAAAACATATTTTATAGGGAAATGTGGAATGTTTTATTATATTAACTCTTATATATATTGAGAATCAACTTCATCGAGGACTACGTCACTCCCACAATAATTCTTGAGTTTGTTCTCCCTCTTAAGAAAATTGGCATGTCTTGTGATAGTCCCCCTTTTTTATGAGGGGTTGTATACATGGTATTCCCTAGTTTTCTAGGGAGTCTTTATAAAGATATATTCCATTCCCTAGGGTAATATATCTGTTCCATATATGGATATAACAAATTATTTTAAACCCTCTACAGGTGTCTGTGAGATCACATATTTTTTTCATATGTAAATTCTTATGTTATTACTTTTCTATCTATAGTTGGATATCACATTAGAATGTGTGTTATAACATGAAATTCATATCCCTTAAAGGATAATGGAGTATTTTCATGATTCATCATCAACATCTTCAGGTCTATAAAGGTATATTAACACATTTCACTAACATCATTCCATGATGGTGTATAAGATGTAGTGAGTTGGGGTAGAATTTCATGCTCATATAGATTCTTGATAAACACTTGGATTAGATAATCACCACCTAGATCAGATTGAATAATTTTATTCATAAAAATTTGATTTTTTACTTCATTCATGAACTCTTTGAATCTCTCAAAGGATCCATTATTATACTATATCATGTACACAGATCCATATCTACTAATGTATTCATTAAATTTTATGAATCATGAATACCCACCCAATGATCTACATCAAAAGGTCCACACACATTAGGGTGTACTAATTCTAAAAATGCAGTGTCCCTTTCACCTTCACTGCCAAAAAGTAGAATGATCATTTTCCTTATAAATAAAATAGAAATCTATCAAGTTGGTTTTTAATGAATATTAATATCCATCCAAATAATTCTTTCTTGAATGATTATTGTTCACATGATCAAGATTGTGATGACACAACGGGGTGTAAACTGATTCATGTAAACTTGATTCATTATCAATTACCAATAATTTGTTTCTTTAATTAAATATATAAATCGTGTTATTTAAATATTTCATAGCATAACATATTTTTCCCATATATTCTATAAAATATTTTAGAAATTAAAAATAAATCCACATGTATCTAGTAAGGAAACATAAAATTTGGTTTATGTAAATTTTTATACATAATACCAATATTTTAAAATCAAGACCATACTGATAAGAAAACGTAGGTGGTAATATTTTATAGCCAAGATAATAGTCGTTCCACTGTTGGGTGCTTAATTATCAACATATCCACAATTAATATTTATAAATATATTTTTTCGTTAATTTGAAAACAAATTTGAGAAAAAAATAACTTTATAATACCCCATATCAATATATAGAATGTTTTAATTAAATAATAAACATATTGAAGTTTCCCCTTACATCTAAAATCCGGTATAGCTCTTCTTTCACAGACCAATCTTGCCACATTCAAAACATACTCAATCATTTTCCATCACATATATTGGTATATTACATATCTTATAAGGGAAATTATTGGGATCCTTTGACTTGGAATGAGTATTGGGACACTTTTATTTATTTATTAATTTCTAATTAACCAAAAGGATTGTAGGCACTTCATACCCCATGTCATTTTCAACATGGAGAATCGATATAAGGTGAGATAAAAGCTTCTTAGTTGTATTTCTCATATTACTATTAAAAATTAAAATAGACATTCCTTTATATAGTGAGGATATATATATATCTATGAATATATCATTGTGGATCATAATTTTGAGTATTTCTAAATTGACTATGTCGCTAATCATGATGACAACATGAGGCCATCCTAACAAAAACTCTCCATTTTTTCATGTGAAGAGTGCATTGGAGATCTCATATCTTTATTTTACCCCCATCTATGGAAAAGGATCATGATTGTGAGACTTGATTTAATACACATCCATATCCTTATGTTTATTTTGCTTCTGATTAGGCAAGGATGATAACATGAAACATTGAACATTTGTGGAATCATCCAAATGTTTCATATAGATAGAGGATTCATCCAAACTAATAGATTTTCCATGTACATTCGAAAATGTGTTCTTGAAAACAAAACCATTTTCACTATGGTGTAGTATAATGTTCAAAATATTATAACATTCTAGGAAAATAATGTCAGTGAGAAGTTTGTACTTCTCTGGAATGGATTGTAGCGATATAGGAAAAGGTCTTGCAGCTCACTATTTCTATAATTAATAAGTGTAAAATTATAGTACATTATATTTATATACAAAATAAGATGATAAATATTAAATATCTTCATCTCCCACTTTTTTTATAAACACCCAACATCCCTCACCAATTGTTTTAGAAAATCATATCGCTTTGATGTACTAGTTTTAAGAATCCATATATACTTTATAATAACCTAAAGGGGGTTCTTACAAGCTAATAGATGGTTTTGAGGTAGGCATAACTTTACAAAAATATTAACTCATAGCTCCTTTATCCATTGAGTGGACTCCCTTATCCTAAAATCCTAGATTTTGATTTCCTTAACAATTTTCCTTCATTTTCCAATATGTATCGCAGAGGGGATCATCTTGTAATGAAATATAGGTTAATTCGACATAAAACTCAAGATATAAATTCCTAGATAATTGAATATTCCTTTGTAGAGGATGGAAAATAATATTGAACTATTGTTTTATTTTTTACCCATGTAGTGGAAGACTATACCGATATAATATTATTTAATTAGAGATATTTTATCTTAATATATAGACTTCGTATTTTATCTTATTATATGCTTGATAATATTAATTATATTATAATTAGGTGACTACTAAGGTCTTGATAAAAAAGAAAAAATTTAATTTTTTTAATTCAATATTTTATATTTTTTAATTAATTCATTTAATGAATAACCATATATAAATAATTAAACAGACAACAGATAGAATCAAAATAAATATATTTGATTGACTATGATATTTTCTAATGGTCATTTCATATTGATAATGTAAAATTAACCCATGAAAATAAGAAATAATATAGGGACCCGATGCTAGAGTGCCCGGAGCTGGTGCCCATGAGACATGATGTATCACAATTATTACATTACATATATTTTCATTCATCACATCATGTCCCATGAAACAGAGGATCATGAGGTTCAGGTTCTATGGAAACCAACCACTTTCTGAAACTTCAATGAAGACCTGACTGATAATTGAAAAATTTTCTTTTAGAACATTGGATGAGCATTGAAATACTCTGTAAGGGGTTCTAAAAATATTAAATACAGCTTTTGAAAACATCCTTTGAAAATACATTCACATACATCAAAATTATGACATTTCAAAGGTTGATATAAAACAATTAAATCATTTCCTAAACAAGTTTTTGAACATTAAACTAAAAACTAGTAAGCAGGTTTGTAAAAATGTACATTATTTCTACCATGTAAATTATGAAAAACATGCAAGGTATGCAACTATTACTAAGCATGGACATTATCAGAGTTGCGCACAAAAATTTCAATACAACTTATAAAAATTCATATTATAACATGATTATGTTATGCTAACATTTGCATTAAAATACTAGAAAAGAAAAATTGATTATGCTTCATTACTATCTCATCATATGCCTAGTGTACTTAATATCATACTCATAGGTTATAGTTTTTAACCAAGGTAGCTCTACTAGTCAAATAATCACTTTTTCAGTCACATATATTAAAACATAGTGAGGAAATGTATAATTCTGGAATCATGTCACTATGTCAAGGCCTCGTGCCATGACCTAAGGGTAAATACTCACATAATCCATCTAATGAGAATTTTCGATGCATCAAGGAGCATACATTTACCGGTCTCCAACCAGGAGGGCTTACTTTTACCAGTCCCTAACCTGGAGGGCTTACTTTAAACAAACCACAACCTAAAAGGATTTCTTTTAACCGGTCCCCAACCCGGTAGTCCAATACATTCCTCATATGACAAAATGGTCTAATATTCAAGGTGTCACATACCACTTTGAATATTGAATTTTATTTCTCATTACCCAATGTGTCCCATACCACTTTGGGTAATTTAGTTCTTAGTTAATTATCATGGTATTCCATATGCATGCATGATGTACAATAATAAATAAAATAAATAATATCACCATTATACACTTAGTCTGCGAAAACATGATATGATATATAACCTTGAAAATATGGAAATATCTATTCAATGGAGTACATGGTTTAGAAAACATTCTTTTCACACAAGATAATTACTATAGCACATAAATTGATGGTTGAATATACCTTTCCACATGAGATGAAAAATGATAACACTTTAAAATTCTTTTTTCATGCAAATGATATACATTAAGAAAACACTTCCCAATAGTCCTGGTGATGAACATGACATCGAACTTGTGAATAAATTAAACCATAAAAATATTAACTACTAACATTCATTGCTGCAAGAGTATCATAAAACAATAAATGAATACAACATGATAACATGACCCCATAAACCCTTAATCCTCTGACACACTTTAATCAATCCAAATATACTTTCTTTTAAATCCTAAAACATATAAATGGTAATTTTCAAATAAACTTCTTTAAATAAAACAAGCTCACTTGTGTGTTCATATATACCAAATACTTTCTAGTTTAGCAAACACCAACATTATCATTTTAAAAAAAATACATGTAGCATAAACTAAGTCCTGAGAATTATCAATTGAAAATAGGGTTTTGGAAATTAAACTTATAAATACATATACACATAAACATATATACACGAAGTGTATATATTGGTTTTTACAGAATTTAAACAAGGTCCATTAAATTCATTATGATCTAAATATTTCCAACCATTAAATAATAACTTACCTGAAACTAAATCCATATAACGTTTATTATATATGTAACTGTATAAATATATAAAAATTAAGGTTTTGTTCTGTAAAAATAATTTCATTTAAACCCAATACTTAGATCTCATCTAAAACATTGTTTAAGGTTTGGAAATCATCTTTTAAAATCATAACACAGATTATAATTAATTACCCATGTGTAATCTGAGTGTACAAAAGTGTATATTTGGTTTTGATTTAATAAGAATAGTTCAACGCAAACTCTTGCATTATTTATAAACCTTAAAAATATTAATAATCACAATCCTCCAGACTTGTAAACAATTAAAACATGATGAAACTAAAATTCATATATATATTTATATATGTAAGTTGTATACACATATAACTATATAAAATGGGTTTTGTAAACTAAAAACATAGCATGATAATCTCTTTCACAAATTACCAAAACATAAAAGGTTTTATTGAATGCGGTAAAATAAGAGAGTGAGTATAAATATATATATAACCACATATACAGAATATATATATACCAGGGTTTTCTAATTTAGAAACTAATGAAATCTTAATCCCTTAAAGATCTTATTAATCTCTAAATATGAGGAAAAGGAGAATTTCAGGGTCTTAATATAGTATAAGACATCTGTGTATATATATGTGTATATATATATAACCTGTTTACATACATATATATATATCCTGGTTTTCATAAAAATTTGAAGAGAATAAAAAAGGAAAACCCACTTCCCAAGATTTTAAGAAGCGCATGTAGGTGAGGAAGAGAAGAGGCTTGGCTTCAGCAGGCTTCGAGAGAGGAGGGGTGAGTGCAACCATGAGGTTGTTTCATGGCGAAGATGAATGGACCTTAAGGGGAAGGAAACACGAAACCTGCATGTGATCGGGGTCCAATACCAAGATATTGGGCACAAAAGGGGAGAGTATAGGTAGGCTATAGAAAAATAGGAGAGGAGAAAAAACTGGACGTGGCTGACCTACTTTTTCGGGTCACGCCGCGTAGAAGAAGACAGCGCGGGAGGTAGGAGAAAAGGAAGGACAGTCATGATCATTCCAGTCCAGATCAAACGATTGTGGGAGGATTAGGAGTTCGATCGAGCATTTAAAAAAGATGGAGGGCTTGGATTTGATCTCGTGAGAGGTCGGACAGTCTCAAGGTGAAGTGGGGTGATCGCACAGCTCCGATCGCACAGATAGCTCGGATCAAGTACAAGATGCAGTGGACGGCTCAGATCCCGCACAACCGAAAAATTGTCTTCCCACATTGAAACGAACTGAGTTTCGATTGAGGCTTATAATCTAGAGTGATCTCACCTCATCCTTATGACACAAACACACACACCACGAGGCATTATACATGGGCCCCTATGGGCCATTGGCCCACCCTCACGCATCGTGCGCCACTGGCCTTAAAAAATGCTTGCGTGTGCGTGCTGGTACCGAGCTCGACCAATGCTTGGGCTCATGCCCTCCTACTAAACACATACTCAGAACCCCGAGACACCCCTGGTCAACACCTTGGGTGTCTAGGGGGACTGGCCATGACCTTTAGGGATTGGCCTTCAAGGCTGCCCTCGGTTGGCCAGTTCCCATTAATTATTTATTAAAAAATTAGATAAACATTTTAAAAGAACATTTATGTTTGAAAAAAATATGTACCTATATAAACCTATATGTTATTTAAAATAGTAAGTATTTATAAATCTATGTTAAAATAATTAATGAATAAATTAACAATTGAATTCATTCCTATTAAACTATTCAAATGTGTAATGGTTTTATAAAATTTGGATTCATTGTTCCTAATATAAAATACTTCAAAGTTGAAAACATAGTTTCATTTAGTTAAAAATATAACAATAGGTTTTTTAAAGAATTATTAAAAATACGTCCTCAAAATAACTTTTAAAGTTATATTGGTTCCATACTTATAAAATACCCTCATTATGAGTTACAACCTTTATAATTTTTAACAGATATTTTAAATTACTAGGTTTTGAACTATTTTAATAAAAATTAGGATTTGTAAAAACAACGAGGTTCATAACAGTATTATTTTATTTTAAAACTATGACATTTAAAGATATAATTTTAAAACATAAAATAATATTATAAAATCATTATAAAAACCCATGTTTTTATAAAGAAGATAAACTTCATTAATTTAAAACCCAATAGTTATGAAATATAAAGACTCCATCGGCTATAATTATAGCCGTTGAGTTTCCAACAGCCACTTGAGGTAACGGCCGGATTGGTTCCCTATAAAACCAATACTTGGGGTGTCTTAAGATTAAGGTGATTGAAGAAGAATAAGAAGAAAAAGGAGAAGAACGACAAGATGGTTCAAGTCATCCCTTTAGTGCATAGTGTGGCTGTGGTGGCTTTGGTCGTTCTCATGCTCGTTATGCCGGATGCGAAGGACCCCTATTATCTTCTTCGGATATTCATTGTTTTGTGTGGTCTTCCAATATTCATAATAGGGATTTTAATTGGTATCATTGGTTTTCTTAATTTCCCATTTGATCTTAGTGTATTTTAATTACTAATGTGTTTCCATTTAAATAAATAGTCTTTGATTAATTTGTGTGTTTACTCTATTTCATAAAAAATTATATTTTTATAAACCAGTTTGTTCGATTAATGAGTAACATGAAATATAAAATTTACCATTACATGAAACATAGATTCTTTGGATGTTACATTATTCTCCCCAAAAAATAATTGCTTCCTCGTAATTCTACTCATAAACTGAAAAATAAAACCCCCAGATGATCATCATCACCAAAATGATAGATTTGGCTTGGTCAACGGAATACCCAGGTTGGTACATAGTTCCACAGCTTTACTGGCCCAAATACACCTCGATTAGTATGTTTTGAACTCCTTCTCATGATTTCTACACACAGGATTCCATAGGGAGGCTAGAGTGGTAATAAATTCAGGGATGTCTGAATGGAAATATTCTCTGGTGTTCCACCGGACTATATCACGCTCTAGATATTCCATTGGAACGATGCAATTAAATATTATGAGGTTTAGAATCTAGAGCATAAAGGCTGCTCAAAGGTTACCATCTTGGGTAGACACTAGGAAACATGTTCTGGTAGAAAATTTATATCCGAGAGTGAATCATCGAAAAAGACCTTCGAAGTTTCTCCCCCTCCGCCTATAAAAAGGGATTTGGGTAATGACAATGAGGTGGAAGACATGGTTGATCCCTTGACAGGAACGAAGAATTTCTAGGCTGTTAGTCAAATGAAACATGTGTTGACATGATCCTCATTGGTTGTGGAAAGAAGGATAGTACACAGTGAAAATCCTGATAATGATATCCTCCAAAATTTCATCAGGTAGGGATGAGATATTTGTTTGTCGAGCCATCTAAAAATATATTCGTGAGAAACCATTTTGAAAGTTCAGATAAAGTAATGACAGGAAAGGAAAACATATAATATTTCAATAAAACATAATTTTATACATCAGTGCCTGATTCTACTACATGAACTCCACACAGAGAAGCAAAAAACCCTGTCTCCTCAAACCATACACAGGCTGAGCATTCAGGGTTAAACCCATGGTGACACATGTGACGTCTCATGAGTATAGCATGAGGGGTATGAAGTTGGGAAACATCAACATACACTTGTTTCCAGTAAGACAGTCAGGTGGACTCATCTTTTAATATCCTAAAGTCCATTAATTGGTCGTAGAAGCCATAGTTCATGATTTGGCAAAGATAGGCCACTCAGAGGTCTCCGACAGTAGCAGCTTCTTGAGAAGCATCGAGGGTGATTAAGCCAACCTCCTCACATCTCGTGAACAATCGAAAAAATCCCTCATGGTATCTCCCCCAACGTACATAGAAGGGAGATTGGGTAATCATCGTAAGAAGGTAATCAACTCCTAATCCATGTTGTAGCTGAAGCTCCCAAGGTGAGTTTGATACATCATACAGGTGCTTGCATGTCATGTGGATATGAGCAGAGTTAAGGAAAATTACCTTAACTAGCAATAAACACAATGGTCTATAGGGTTTCAGTGGGGAGTGATAATAGATTGATAGGAACATTCAGATATTTTATCTGAATGTTATATTAAAATAACTTAGTAAGGTTTAGTCATAATTATATATTTCTATGACCATGTTTTCTAGAATTTCTTAAACCCATCCTCTGATACCAACTGTAGGGACCCGGCCCAAGAGTTCCCGGAGCCGGTGCCCATGAGTCATGATGTACCACAATTACTAAATTACATATATTTAAATTCATCACATCATATCACATGATACAAAGGATTGTGAGGTTCAGGTTCTGGGAAAACCAGCTGCTTTCTAAAACTTCAATGAGGACCTGACTGATACCTGAATAATTTTCATTTAGAATGTAGGGTGAGAATTGAAATACTCAGTAAGGGGTTTTGAAAATACTAAATACAAATTCTAAAAACTTCCTTTGAAAATACTTTCACATGCATCCTAATTATGGCATTTCAAAGGTCTATATAAAACAATTAAATCATTTCATACACAAGTATTTAAACATTTAACTGAAAACTAGTAAGCAGGTTTGTACAAAAGTGCATGAGTTATACCATGTAAATTAAGCATAACATGATTGGTATGAAAGTATTACTAAGCATGAACATTATTAGAGTTGTGCTTAAAAATTTCACTAAAACTTATAAAAATACATATTATAACATGATTATGTATTGCTAACATTTTCATTAAAATCCTATAAAGGAAAACTGATCATGCTTCATTACTATCTCATCATATGCCCAGTGTACTTAATCTCAAACTCATAGGTAATGGTTTTTATCCAAGGATACTCTACTTGTCTAATAATCACTTGTTCAGTCACACATATTAGAACGTAGTGAGAAAACATATAATTCTGGACTCATGTTTATATTTCCAGTCCTCATGCCATGACCTAAGGGTAAAGACCCACATAATCTGTCTCATGAGAACTTTCGATGCATTACAGAGCTTAATTTTACCGGTCTCCAACCTGGAGGGATTACTTTTACTAGTCCCTAGCCTGGAGGGCTTACATTAACCAGTCCCCAACCGGGAGGGCTTTCTTTTAACCGGTCCCCAACCCAGCAGTCCAATACATTCCTCATATTTCAAAATGTTCTAATATTCATGGTGACCCATACCACTTTGAATATTTAATTTTATTTCTCATTACCCAAGGTGTCCCATACCACTTTGGGTAATTTAGTTCTTAGTTCATTATCATGGTATGTCATATGAATTCATGATGTACAATAATAAACAAAATAAATAATAGCACCATTATACATTTTGTCTATGAAAACATGATAGGACAGATAACATTGAAAAATGGCAATATCTATTCAAAGGCGTACATGGTTTAGTAATCATTCTTTGCACACAAGATAATTACTATAGCACATAAAATGATGGTTGAATAGGGCTTTCCACATGAGATGAAAAATGATAACAATTTAAAATTCTTATTTCTTGCAAATGAAATACATTAAGAAAACGCATTCCATTAGTCATTGTGATAAACATGACATCGAACTTGTGAAATAATTAAACCATAACAAGATTAAATACAAACATTCACTATAGTAGGTCTATCATAAAACAATAAATTAATAAAACATGATAACATGATCCCATAAACCCTTAATCCACTAACACATATTAATCAGGACAAAAATGAATTCTTTTAAATCCTAAAACATATGATGGGTAATTTTCAAAGACACTTCTTTAAATAAAACAAGAACACTAGTCTGTACATATATACCAAATACTTTTTGGTTTAGAAAACACCAACATTTTCATTTTCTAAAAAAAATCTTACATGTAGCATAAAATAAGTCCTGAGAATTATTAAATGAAAATAGGGTTTTGGAAATTAAACTTATAAATAAATATACACATAACCGTATATACACAAAGTGTATATATGGGTTTTTAGAAAATTTAAACAAGGTTCATTAAATTCCTTACAATCTAAATATTTTCAACCATTAAACAATTAGTTGACTAAAAATAAATCGATATAAGGTTTATTATATATGTAACCATAAAAAAATATAAAAATTAAGGTTCTATTCAATAAACATAATTTCATTTAAACCCAAAACTTAGTTCGCATCTAAAACATTTTTTAAGGTTTGGTAATCATGTTTTAAAATCATAAAACAGATTGTAATTAATTACCCATATATAATCCAAGTGTATGAAAGTGTATATTTTGTTTTGATTTAATAAGAACAGTTCAAAGCAAACTCTTGCATTATTTATAAACCTTAAGAACTATAATAATCACAATCCTTCGGACTTGTAAACATTTAAAACATTCTAAAACTGAAATTCATATATATATTTATATATGTAAACCATATATACATATAACTATATAAATTTGGTTTTGTTAAATAAAAAAAATAACATGATATTCTCTCTCAAAAATTACCAAAACATCAAAGGTCTTATTGGAAGCTTTTATACATAATAGAGTGAGTATATATATATATAATTGTTTATATAGAATATATATATACCAGGTTTTTTTTAAATTAGATACTAATGAATACTAAAGCCCTTACAGATCTTATTAATCTCTAAACATGAAGCAAATGGGAAGGTAAGGTTCTTAATATAGTTGAAGACATCCGTGTGTATATATATATATATATATAACCCATATACAAACTTATATATATATAACCTAGTTTGCATAAAAATATAAGAGAATAAAAAAAGGAAAACCCCTTACCTAGACTATTAGAAGTGGCTTGAGGAGAGGAGAAGGATAGGCTTGGCTTCATCATGCTTCGGTAGAGGAGAAAGGAGTGCAACCGTGAGGTTGTTTCATGGAAAAGGTGAAGGGACCTTAAGGGGAGGGAAACCCAACACCTTTATGTTCATGGGGTCGCATACCAAGAATTTGGGCACAAAAAGTGTAGATGAGAGGTTGGATGTGGAAAAATATGAGATGGGAAAAAATTGGACGTGGCAGACCTACTATTTTGTGTCACGCCGTGAAGAAGAAGACATCACGAGTGGCTGAGAAAAGGACGGACGTCCAAGATCACGCTGTTCCGGATCGAACGGATGTGGGAGTTTGATAGAGCGTTTAATAAAGATTGAGGGCCTGGATTTGATGTTGTGAGAGATCGTATGGTCGCAGGGCGAAGCGGGGTGATCACACGTCTTCGATCGCGTGGACGGCTCTGATCAAGCGCGAGATGCAGTGGACGACTCAGATCGCAAGCCACAGAAAAATTGCCATCCCACATCGAAACAAACTATGTTTAGAGCACGGATTATAAGACAAAGTGCTCCCACCTCATCCCAATGACACAAACACACACACCATTGGGCCTTATACATGGGCCCCAATGGGCCTTTGAACCACCCTAATGCACATCGCGCTGCGGGCTTTAACACATGCTTGTCTGTGCATGCTGGTACCAAGCGCGAGCTGTGATCGGGCTCGAGCTCTCCTCCAAGACACATACTCGGAACCCTGAGACACCCCTAGTCGCCACCTTGGGTGTCTAGGGGGACTGGCCTTGACATTGAGGGCTTGGTCGTCGAGGATACCCTCAGTTGGATGGTTCCCCTTAAATTTATATTAATAAATTAAATAAACATTTTAAAATATCATTTAGGTTTGGAAACAATATGTACATATATAAACATATATGTTAATTAAAACTGTAAGTATTTATAAACATAAGTTAAAATAATTACTGATAACATTAACAATTTAATTCATTCCTATTAAACTATTCAAAAGTGTAATGGTTTTATAAAACAATGATTCATAGTTCCTAATATAAAATAATTCTACGCTGAAAACATAGTTTCATTTTGTTAAAAATATAACATTAGGGTTTTTTATGCATAATTAAAAATACATATTGAAAATACATATCAAATGTATATTGGTTCCATACTTATAAAATACCCTCTTTAGAAGTTATAACCTTTATAATATTTAAAAGATATTTTAAATGACTAGGTTTTGAACTATATAAATAAACATTAGGATTTGTAAAAACAACTAGGTTAATAAAAGTATTCTTTTATTTTAAAACTATGACATTTAAAGATATAATTTTAGAACATAATATAAAATTATAATATAATTATAAAAAACCATGTTTTTATAAATAAGATAAAAATCATTAATTTAAAACCCAACAGTTCTGAAATTTAAAGACTCCACCGGCTATAATTATGGTCGTTGAGTTTCCAACGGCTACTTGAGGTAACGGACGGATTGGTTCCCTATAAAACCAAGACTTGGGGTGTCTTAAGATTAAGGTGATTGAAGAAGAAGAAGAAGAAAAAGGATAAGAATAATAATATGGTTCAAGTACTCCCTTTAGTGCTTTGTTTGGCTGTGGTGGTTTTTGTCGTTCTCATGCTCGTTATGCCGGATACTGAGGTCCCTTATTATCTTCTTGGGATCGTCGTTGTTTTTTCTGGTCTTCCTATAATCTTAATAGAGGTTTTAATTGGTATCTTTTGATATCTTAATTTCCCATTTGATTTTAGTGTATTGTAATTCTAATGTGTTTACATTTGAATAAAGAGCCTTTCTTTCATTTGTGTGTTTACTCTATTTCAAACTAAATTAAAATTTTATAAACCAGTTTGTTTGATTAATGGGTAACATAAATTATAAAATTTAAATTCTTGGGATGTTACAAATAAACTCCAAGAGCCAAGTATAGTTTAAGTTGTATAGTTCTACAAATTCTCTTATGTACCTTTTTTATTGGTTTCTCTTCATCTATGAAATGAACTACCTCCACTCACCAATGAGTTCAATCTATTATATTATCTTTGACTCAGACACAGGTCAGAAGAACAAATTTATTGCTTGGGATTTTCTAAAAAGAAACCATAGTAAAGTTGGATCTTATATAATTTATTGAATGTAAATGATATGTATTATATTATTTAAATTAATAAATTATAACAAAAGTCATGAAATCATAATAAATTAAATAAACTAGTTTTTTATACCAAAAGACACACTGAGATGGGCGCGGTGGATTAGGGTTTCATATTTTCATTTAGATTTTTATGGGCCTTATCCTCATATTGGTAGGATGTAATCAAACTTATCTTACTTGAATTATCATTCACCAAACACACAAATACATAAGAAAACATAAAGAAATCAATTTTTCTGGGTTCTCCCCTAAGGGAGAGTTTAAAGAGTATACCCAAAAAATGTAACATTCAAACAAAAATACATTGAGATTTATAAATTATATGTATTAAATTTTTTTTATTAATGGTCATTCCATTATAGGCTCAAAAACATTATAATGAATTTAGGGCGAATGGAGTATCTCCCTTAGATCACTTTCATCGACCCTCCATTTCCCACTATGTTGGATGATGTCTTCCTCTGGTAAATAACATAAAGGTTTCCAAATAATCCATATTAATTTTTTATAGTATCTTATCATGAACTTTTTAATATAACACTGTTATAAACTCCTTGATATACATAAATATAATTTGGCTTAGCAATGTAAAAATTTGGATCCAAAATATTACTAAGAAATAAGTTCTACATCATACAATATTGACTGTGTACTTTGTTTTGAATACAACCATCTATGTTTTGTTATTTTCCTTGTAATTAATGATATATCACCTCAGAAAGTGGATCTTTTATTTATTGAAGAATTGATACACAAACTCCCTCACTATGTGAAACACCCTTTTTATGTGATAGACCCTTATTATATGGATAACCCTTTCCATGGGTTTTTCCAAACTTCTTCGATTTTCGAAAAAATATATGAATCTTCATAAGGTTCTCTTAAATTACTAATGATGGAATTAGTGGTTTATTTATAGTAAAACAAAATTATAACCTCACTAACCAAAAAAGTTTTATTTATTACCCTTCATTGATTGGAATGAATTCAATTTTGATCATCCTACATAGTCCTCTTAGAAACACTTCTACCTACCGCAAAAGAAACATGATATATAACATCACATAGCACAAAACATACATTGTGGTTATCATTATAAGGACACATTTCTCCAGAAATGTGGTGATTCCCTCATAACCCCCTATAAGTTTCCAAAAAAAACAGCTCTCACTGATAATGATATCCATATGTAGCCTTTGAGGACTTCCATTTGTGTTAGGTGGGAAAGTATCCTTTTCCAAATAAAATCAATATGGTTTTTCATAATTATTGTATAAAAATCCTTCCATTGACTCCACTCCTTCAGAATTTACCAAAAATCTACTAGGATTTTATTTTCCTTCAAACAACCTCTCATCGATTTAAATCTCATTGATCAAATTAAAAAAGACATTCAAGAAACACAACACCCTATCAATCTATATCTTAGATAATCGTTGTCCCAAGACAATCACAAATATTTATTTTTTTAACCACATGGTCGTCCACATATATAAAATGAATACATAAAATTAAACTAGCAAGAATTCAATTTAATTGATTCTTTATTTTAATGATAAATGACCTGGAATTAATATAATTAATTAATTAATTACAATATTAATGTTTATCTATGAGTCTTCAAAAAATACATCATAGGTTGCATCCTATAAAATAAATTCCTTGTCTAGCAATTAATTTCAATTATATATAATCAGTTGAGAATTTATTAATTTTTAAAAAAATCATAGACATTATACCATCTACAAACATTTTATTTTATTTCTAATGATGCAATTAATTATTCTTTATGTAATTTAATATTATTTATTTATGTGTGACTGTATTCTGGGTAATAATGAGACACATGTAATTTTTTTTAATATGTATTTAAGATGGTTCCCAAGGTTCTCTATGTGTGTCATGACCAAGATACATGAAATGTACTAACATGCTTCCCACCATGTGTTCTTCTTTTTTTTATCTTTATTAATCCCACTATCTGAGTGAGCATGTCTCCACGACAAATAGATTAATATGCCATGTGTATTGTATTCCAGAAATATGCCATGTGCCTCATTAATGTAAAATAATGTTAGTTTCAAACATCGAATGATGCATATATCTTAATTAATATTGTTGATATATGTTGGATACATCATAAAATAAAATGATTTTTCATTTGGAACATGGCTTATTTGGAGGAAGGGTGCTCAGACTGGTGGGTTTGACCCTATGAATGACCAAATAATGAGTTCTTTGGATAGGAATTGAGGCCAATTTGAGACTTAAAGCTTCAGTATAACCAACAATGGTATGTCAACCGATACAGGCCACCAAAAAAGCCAATGTTGAGGGACACCAATTTTCCAGTGGCCTGCCTAGTAGCCCATTTGCATTACATGGACCCACTAGCTAGTCAATGTTGTCTAGTGGTTAACCAGTGCAGCTGTTAATGAATTTTATGTGGGTGTATACTTGAATTTTTTACTAAATCCCATTTATTTCTATTCCCATATTATCCATCGGCATTACTTAAACCAGATGATGAAGGGTGGTCCACCCATAGAAATCTGGGACCCCTCTCACCTATGTCATTCCTGTTTTAAGTGTGGTTCAGTTTAGTTGACTCCAATCAGTATGTTTAATCTCATTATTAGTCTACTATATTGTTTCTTCTTATTTTATTTCACTGGAACACTAATTCTATAAATTTAGGGATATCATCACATAAATGATGCATAAAGCTCGATTCAAGTGTTGTTTACTGAAATTTTGGATCTCTTATAATAGATGTAGAATTTTTTTAACATTATATGAAAATTTTATATAATTTTCAGCCATTAATTTATGTGTCTGTGTTTCCAAATCAGACCTCACCTTTTCGTGTTTTCATTGGTGGGTGTGATCCATATTGGTGTATGCGGCTTGTTAGATTGAGAGAACAAGTTGTGTTTCTTAGAATTGTTCAGGATTTCATATACCAATAATGTGTGTATGGTTCTTTGAATAATATTTTCAGATTACAATGATCTTCAAAGGGTAGTTTGAGACTATGGGTGATGGGATAGATGTCTTTGGGGTTCTTGTAGTGAATCCCCTTGAGTGGGAACATTGAAAATGGTGCACATGGGCTATGTTTCAATAATGATGATGGGGATGTCTATTTGAAAAAAGAACCTAAAATGTGTCATTTTTATCTTGAAAGGACTAGGATGGCTTCAAAAATTTACATCTGGATTTGGGTGGTGATTTTCCTTTGATGTGTTAATTTAACCAGTGAGCAATATGTTTGTTTAGGGGTATAAAATATGGGATTTCTTCTTTTGTAAATAGAAACAGTAAGAATCGTTGGGGCTCATGATGAGTCGGAAAGACATGGGTATGTGATGTTGGGTCATGTGTGATTTTTTCCTCTACATTTAATGTTATTTGGGGAAAAACATTGGGGAGGTTGTTTTCTAGAATAATGAGGATGGAATCTGTGAGTAAGACGTTTAGTTGGGGAAATAACAGGGTGTTTCTCATTGTTTGATTTTATAATGATTATATTATGATTTAATTTTTGGCCTCCTAAGAAACATCACAAAGAGACGGTTTTTTGGGCCTCTCAAAAACATATTGGATGATCTAGTGGTGGTGCCTCCAAAGAACTATAGATGTGGGATGGTGTGATGATGGGCCTGCCCAAATCCTATGGGGTTGGGTTGTGGTGATGATTGGCCACACTAAAGTCCATAAGAATGGTTTTGGTTGACTTCATTGTCCTCCGTAGTAGCACAGGGATGGTTCAAGTACTTGATGGGATAGTGAACTATGATTATACATGGTTCATGGGTTAATTAGGCATATGGGTTCTGATAGAAGTTCATTTCGACTATGAACCAACATAAGTATGGTTGGGGTTTAGGTTTGAATTTTTGGCACATAATAACATAGAAGGATGAATGTTTATTTATGTATTCATTATTCATCATCACATAACCTTTTATATGAACTTATGAAATTTTTATAAGGAATCATTGGGGGTGCCATACTGGGTTTATATGAACACCTCACATGGGCATCTCATTGCATGTGCGTCCTTTATTGGTTGGGTATTCAGGAAAGATCTGGGACCTAGTTAGAGAAGTTGTGTAGAGGGATCTGGTTTTTTGAGTTGATGCATAGATAGACTCCATGATCTCAATGTATATTTAAATTTATTTATTTATTTTTTTATTATTCAAGTAGACCAACTATATGTGGCGGTATCTTTGATTTTTATGAAATATATTATAATTTGGGTTGATGTTATTATTGTTTCTACATATTATTATAATTTTATTATTATTATTGTTGTTTTTATGGATACATATTCTAATTTTTTTAAATTAACAATGATATATTATACATATATTTTTCTTAGGCCCTCACTATGATTTAGAATCCTCTTGTATATGGGGATGTGTGCATGAGGTCATGTACCAACCCCAGCCCGAACTAGGTGATTCAGGTGGTCGGTATTACAAAATGGTATCATAGGTTGTTATTCTTTGCCTAAATATTTGGGAAAGGATAACAAGAGATATATCACTTCTGGGGCACAACAAGGAACTCATTCCTATGAGTTGATAACCCATGAATAAGGGAACGACTATGTTTCTTGTTATGGGATATATAGTATTTTTGTTCACAATTATTGTCGAATGATTTCACCTTAAGTAATGTGTATGATTTTTGGTCCTAATGATATTCATGTGGATAAAAAAGTTGAACAAAGTGAGGAGTAAAAAATGAAAATATATAAAAAATAACACTTCTGATTACCAAAATATGGGGTTAAAACTATACAATCTAATCATAATATGTATTTATATATTCATTATCATTATGTTTTTATTTTTTAGAAAGAACTGGGACCTCATCCCACAGAATTTTTATACACCAAATGTTTATTTTTTAGATCCCAATCAACAATTATCAATAAATAAACCACAAATGATGTCTATTGTGAATTTATAATATACTGAAATTTTTATTTTATAGATACACATAAATGTATAACTTTTGTTTTATTTTTTAATGCGAATTTCGATATGATAGGGTGATCAAGAAATGTATTCTAAATTATAGTAGAGGTTGATGACTGAATAAAATATTCTTATGGATTTCTTCAAATAGAGACATATTAAGTTATACATAATAAGACTTTCCTATTCAAAAATTCCTAGAAACAAATTAATTATTTTGGTCAATTTTTCGATAGTGTATGAAAAAAAATAACAATAATGAATGTGTATATTATATTTATAAAATTATGAATGATATAAAATAATATTAGTAAACAAACATTTCTGAATATTTATTTTTAATGTTAATTAAAATTTAATTTAAAATATTTCTTAATAATTATTTTAAATATATTTTCTCAAAACTACAAGGACTACCAACATAATATATACTCAATTGAATAAATATATTTTTCTAGAGATGATCGGTTAGAGTATGTGATGTCATAATTTTTATTAGCATCGAGATGAGGTGATTACCTATTATGCTTTTGATCTACTACATAAAGTTAATTAAGAGATACATTTTTGTTGTGAAGAATTATAATCATAGTGCTTAGATATTAATTTTACTAAAATTAATTCATGTTCTATTGGAACGATATTGGTTATATTATAATTCTAATTCTACATTTTCAATTTTAATCAATAGGTTTTCCCATATTTGGTCCCCTTATCATTCTAAAGGAACTTAATCACTGCTATTGATTTTATGCCCCTCTTTATCAAGGAAACATAGTTGATAAGCCTCCCCCACCTGTTTTTCCGCTACCTGATAAGAAAATTACGAATATTTTTGTTGAAGGTGTTGCAAATTTAGTATCTCTTTATAGAAAACTATTCTAGGGAATATCTAGGGATTAAACCAATTAGTCGATTCATTTTTTACCTTAGTAGGGGAGAAAACCATGAATATTATGAAATAGATATTTAGAAAAAAAATATCGATAATAAGAGATATCATAATGGGTAATTATTCTGGAATATTTTCAACATTCATATCCGCCAACTTATTAAATGTATTCTGTTCAACTTCAATTAATCCTTTCAAATACATTTACAAAACCTATAACTCAAGTGAGTTATTCAATATTACTATTATTAAAATAATTATTTTATGTGTTTCTAAAGGGTATATTGGCATTACCTAATTAACAATAAATTTATGCTCATCGGATTACTAATTTTCTTCCTATAAAGGGATGGGATGAGTTGATATAAACTAAAAAATCATTTCATGTTGACCATAAAAAGAAATAAATATTTTTTTTCTCATACTGAAGTGTTATTAAGGCTACTAATGAGATAATGGAAGGTTGAAAAAAGTTAAGGATACTTATACCCATATATTTGAATACATCGTTCCAAATTTTGAGAAGAATTTCACCCCTATTAAAGATGAAATGTGTGCCTTATTGTTGTTTCTTTTTCTTTAATGAAATTGTTGTGCCTTTTGTTTCATGATTTTTTATAATCTATTTCAGATATTTTCTAGTATTCACAACAAAAATAGGTTGATAAATCTAAATATTTATATATGATGAAACCTTACCCAATATAATAGGATTTTTAATGGTATCCTTATCTAATTTTTGAAAAGTACATAGATATTAGTAATCATTATTTGATGTCGGGCCATCAACCCTCTTATACTCATCATTTTCATTCTGTGACTTGTTATTTTTTGATGAATCTGAAAAAATTATCTTGATACATTAATGAAATTATCCATAATTCATTTTTGACTTGTAGTAATTTACCACACATCAACCTAAGACATAATGTGGTCGGTATGACTCAAAGTTCTTTTTTTCCAATTAAATGTGTAATTTTACTCTAAAACATGCATCACAAATCCAAAACCATGTAAAAATGAATGTATTGACTTATATAATGAAGAAAATGATACATAATTTTTTATAGGAAAGTAATAATTGACCACAAATCTATTTAACAAATGATGTCATTGGTATGACTAAAAGTCCAAATTTTTAATATGAATGTGTCATTCTAGTTTAAAATGAATCTTACATTTTCAAAAACGAATTAAAATATCATTATATTTTAAAAATTTATTAAAATAATCCATAATTCTGTTGAGATTTGTAATAATCGACCACACCTCAATCTGACACATGATGTGGCCAGTATAACTCAAAGTGTGTGTTTTCACAAAAAAAAATGTGATTTTAATCTAAATCATACATCATACATCCTAAACTGAGAAAATGGGATAAATTTGTCTTGTTGCTTTATAAAAATGATCTATAATTCATTTTTGAGTTGTAGGAATCAATATCACTTAGATACAACACAAAATGTGGTTAATATAACTCAATGTTCATGTTTTCTTGTTAAAGGTGTAATTTTAAATGAAAAAACGTTCCATATGGAAAAATCCTAGTGAATGAGATTTACATATCATTAATCATTAATGAAAAAATATATAATTTACTTTTTTCATATAATAATTAATCTATTATCAATCTGACTCATGATGTGGATGATATGGCTCAATGTGTATGTTTTCAATATAAAAGTTTCATTTTAGTTTATGATATGCACCACATATTAAAAACTAAGAAAATGAACTCAAAATATTTTCATTCCAGATGAAAACAATCCATAATTCATTTTGGACATGTTGGAATAAACTAAATGTTAATTTGACACACAATGTGACCCATATAACTCCAGATTTGTGTTTTCAAATTAAAAATACTAATTTTCCTCAAAAAATGCCACAAAGAGAGAAGTGTAAAAATATATTTTATTGCCTTTATAATTTAGTAAAATGATCCATAATTTATTTTTGATTACAAATAATTATTACCCATGATGTTCTAGATATTAATCAATGTTCATATTCACCAAAAAAATATAATTTTAGTTATAAACATTATTCGCATATCCAAAATAGTGAAAATGATTTCAGAATGTCATGATACATTAGGAAAATGGTCAATAATTCATTTATGATCTGTAAAACTCAACTGCAAAAATATATGACACATTGATGTGTCCATTTTGACTAAAAAGTGTGCTTTTTTCAATATAAAATTTTAATTTTAGTTCAAAACATGCATTACATTATCAACCCCGATAAAACAATATCGAATTATTTTCAAGCATTAGTAAAATGATCCATAATACATTTTTGACATGTTGGAATCAATAGAATCTCAATTCAACGCACAAAATGGCTGGAATGACTTAACGTGTGTCTTATCATATTAAAAATCAAATTTTACTCTAAATTTTTTTTTATATTCCAAAAACCAAAAAAAGTGATTGAATTATCTTTATACATGAATAAAATGATACTTAATTAATTATTTTGGTCAATCCATCCTAAATTCCATCGATATTTTTATTTTATTTTTGGATAATTCCCCTTATTCATCTATTTTGAGAGGGAACCATTACCAGACTAATAGGATAAGTGGAACAAGTCTGTCTAAATGAACTAAAGTATTACACACACAAGCCCCAATACAAGACCTGAAGACCAAAAGAATTGTCTATACTAGATTTACCCCTCCCTGGCATCTCCATCATTGAAGGTTCCAAGATCCCCACACCATATAGATTATCAACTGTAACGCCTCAAAAAATATTCATGGTGTCTCATTGGAATCAACCACACATCATTAAGACACACGATGTACCATAAAGGGATCTTACTATGTTTTCAATATAAAAATTCAATTTTACTCTAAACCAAAATTCATAGATCCAAAATTATTCAAATGAGTACAGATTGCCTTGATACATTATAAAAAGGATCCAAAATTGATTTTTAATCAGTAGGAATTGACCACACATAAATTTGACACACAATGTGGCCGGTATGACTCATTGTGTGTGTTTTATCATTGAAAGTGTCATTCTAGTTCCAAACACATGTCTCGTATACAAAACATAGAAAACAATCTCATATTATCTTCAAATATTAGAAAAATGAATCATAATAGATTTTTTTTATTAATTATCCTTACATCAATCCATCATAAAATGTCCTTGGTATGACACAAAGTTCATGTTTTCACGTTAAAAATTCTCATTTTACAATAAAACATGCTTCATAGAGCTAAAAGTGAGAAAATAAGTTCAAATTGTCTTGATATATTAGGAAATAAATCCATAATTAATTTGTGATGTGTAAAGAACTTTTTCACATTAATCTAACACACAATTTTCCAGTTAGGACTTCAAATGTGTTTTCATAATAAGAAATATCATTTTAGTATAAAACATTATTCACATAGTCAAATCTAAATAAATGACCTATTAATATCTCTATACTTTACGAACAGGTTCTATAAAATCTATAAATTTATTTCAAGTCAACTCGACATGTGATGTATCTTGTATGAGTCAACGTGTGGGGTTTCATAATGAAAGTGTCATTTTACTCTAAAACAAAATCACATTCATAAAATAAAGAAAAAAATAGCATATTGTCTAAGTATTGTTATAAATAATATTTTTAATACATCCAATATTTGTATTAATCTATTTCATGTCAGTATGACCCATGATATGTTCAGTATGACTCAAAGTGCTTGTTTTTATATTAAAAGAGTCATTTTACTCAAAAACACATGTAACATATCCAAAACCTAGTAAAATTTACAATATTTCCTTGATACTTTATTAAAAAAATCCATAATAACTTTTTAATTTTTAGGAATTGACCACACAACAATCTGACTCATGATGTGTCTAGTATGAATCAAAGCGCGTGTTTTTAATATAAAAGTGTCTTTTTAGTAAATATTGAGCATCATATAGCCAAAATTGTGGAAAGAAAGATTTTTCATGAATTTTTATATAAATTATATGTAGTTCATTTGTTGGATGTCCAAATTGAACTCTTTTCAGTTTGACACATGTTATGGCAATTATGTCTCAAAATGCATGTTGTCAATGTAAATCTAATATAGACCCCCTCTGAAGGTGATAACCACATTCATGTCTACTGTGAAAGCTATATTAACTAATAATGTAATTAATTTAATTATTTATATCAATATATAATAATAATAATAATAACTTATTAATATAAATAATAATTTATAATACAATTAAAAATATAGTTAATAATTAATAATTTAATTACAATATCTGAAATTAATGGTATAATTATTAACAACTACTTATGATATTATGATAATTAATAACTGATAATACAAATAAAAATATATGTAATACTTATTAATTTAATTAAAATATTAGTATTTTATGACATAATTATTTACAACTACTTATGTAATAAAGATAATTAATAACTAATAATATCATAAATATATTTAGTTATTAAAAGTGTAGTTTACCATATGTGTATTATATAAAATTTAAACTATAATTTGTTTTATTTTTATGTTTTATTACTAAAATAAAAAAAAATTAAAGTAAAAAAAACTTATTTACTGAGGTTGATAATTGGAATATGATTGTTATAGTTGTTTAGTTCTTGTATGTTTGGTTGTATTTTTTTGGTTATTTCAAATCAATATATATATATATATATTATGAATCATTTATAAGTATATTTAAATTTTAATGATTGTGAAAAACTATATTTATATTCGAATATTGTAATTCGTTCTAATCTAGTTTTATTTTTGGGTTGCTGCATGGTATAAACTATTCGTGAGATGCTTTGAACTTTATCGGTAATATAAAAAGGGATGATAAATGACACAATTTTAAACACTAAAATAAATCATTGTATAGGGTTATTCAATTTGATGTTTTCTTATCATGCCAGTGCTTTTTATCACTAACAAAACCCATTTATTGTACTAATTATGGTGGTTTGTATATTCATGTAGTGATAACAAAATCGAGTTGTGGGCCTTTTGCAAGATATCAATAGTGACATGAGGATAAGAATTTATTATATATCTATCATTGGTTTAATAATATATATATATGTTTTAAAAGTCCAATTAAATCATTATTGAGTCCCTATTGTACAAGTAGGGAACTC
Source organism: Viscum album (assembly GCA_963277665.1). NCBI lineage: Eukaryota > Viridiplantae > Streptophyta > Magnoliopsida > Santalales > Viscaceae > Viscum > Viscum album. Next base: position 26,722,456 of record OY728137.1, on the reverse strand, counting down.
ATCTTGATTTTCTAAATGTCAATGTTAATGTCACCATCAAACTATTATATCTCTTATTTTGTGGGTGTCATATTAATATCCAGTAGACCTAATAATTATTTTTTTGGATTCATCCTTCACGATATGCCTTTATCATCAGTCAAGGATCATATAATGAAATATTTATATTTTTTATTATTATATAGCATGGAGTACATTTGAAATGGATTAAGATAATAATACAAACAAAATTTGACATTAGAGTGTCGAGATAAGAATAATCAAAAAAATACAGAAGTGAAATAATGAATAAAATATGTATGAAATGAAAATGGGGATTTAATGTGCAACGAATCCATTTGGATCATATATGATTGGAAATTAATCCACTCCACACAATTTTTTTTATAAACACAAAAACACATAATACTTGATACAAAACATAAAACAATGATTCAATTTAATAAAAATAATTAAAACCACAAATAGAATGTAAAGAACAATGAAAATCATATGAATCCCATATAGAATTATCGGTATAGTGACCTAGGAATTTCATACATAGATATTACATCTTCTTAGATGAATATTTATTACATTACCAAAACACAAGCCTAAGAATTAAAATGGTTTTGTACCACTGGATACTAGGTAGAAAATAATAATATTTAGTGAAATATCATCAACATATCCCATAAATATATTACCCTTTAGTAAAATTCACAATCATACCCTACTTAAAACTGTAATTCATAACCTGGGAAAAGGAAACATATGAAATTGTGATCTCAGAATCATAGTGTAAGTTATAGTTTTCATCTCATGTATGGATCCTCTTAAATTCATTCTAATTCATTATTCTATAACAAATACCAATACATAACGAGTTTATAAAGTATTTTGATTTGTCTCTATCTTGTCTAGAACTCGGATCCCCAGCCAGTGCAGAAAATCATTGGGGTATACGGTTAGTAGAGACTATGCGAACTAGCCCACAAGATATCTGTTAACAGTGTGGGGTAGAATAGAAGACCAAATAGGGAACAAGGTTTTCTCAAACCGATAATCTGGGGACGCTCCCCCATGAAGAATGTATGTAGTATTAAGAAGAGGGTATTTTCATTATTGGTGCACTGTTTTTCTACCCATTTAGCCTAACCATGCATCTTCCTTCCTTAAGAATTAGGGGCACACGTTTTGGAAAACTATGTAGCCAAACCATGAGACCCAAGTTTCTTGAGAAAATTTACCAAAATGACCAAAATGATCTTATAAATAGTACCCTTTCCCCAATTTTGAACATTCCGGTTGTTAGGACTCCCATTTCCCACTTTTTGATGCTTTGAATCCCTTTTTTTTATTTCTATGATCATATTCATCCTTCTGAATTTTGATTCGATCCAATTTTCTTCACATTAGATATGCATCAGTTATTACTTGATTCATTCTTAGTACTTATCATTCGTATTTCCCTCTAAGAAGCTATTTAGATGACAGATCGCATGCACTATTTTCAGAACACTTTTTTTTCTTCGTACTTCATTTTATTAAGACAAATCTAATGCATGATATTGGAAAAGGAGTGGCGTATGATCTTAAGGTAGGTGCTTTATGACTAATCACTCAAGGTTATCAATTTTATATATTTTCATTATTTGGCGCACAAAAATTTCATTGGTTGTTTCATGCCTAAATAAATTTACTCTCTTATATTTATTGTACTTATTTTATAGATCTTATTTTATAATTTTTAATGAAGCCATTGAAGGTTTAGGCTTCAATGATTCACAGTGCATACAGGGGGTTTCATGTACTTATTCCATTGGTGGGTGATTATTTTCATCTTTTCCACCTTTCCCGTGTGCAATGGATTAACCCTATTAATGGTAAGACATTCATTAACAAAATGTATTATGAATTATAATGGTAAGACTTTTATATGATATTATCACTTTACCATTCAAATTTAAGTGTTTCAATATATATAATGAATCTTAAAAATGAATGTAAAGTATACTATGGATATGACTTGGCCAAAACATATTTAAATGAATGGCTTCATTTCACATCTGTATCACCCCTTTTCATGCTTATAAAGGGGCACATAATGAACCCAATTAATGATTAAGTTGTTAATATAAATAATGAATGGATTCATTCCTATTTATGACTTATCACACTAATTAATGGAAGCGAATTGATCAAAATGGATTATTATGTGTAATTGGTAATATATTACCAAATTAATTAAATGAATGAATTATAAAGTTCCTAATTTATACAGACAATGACATCTTTACTTGAGTGGAGAGAATTGAACTAGCCTTGGAAACCCGATATAATTTCATGATCACTCTTTAATTCCATTGCAATTTAGGATATGAGTTCCCAACGGTGATACCCACCTTGGAATCTGATCCTTTAATAATAGTTGATTCTCAGAGAGACATTGTATGATCCCTTATTTATCAATATAAGATTCCTTATATACTCTGCGTGGATCCAGCATGTCATCAATAGACATGTGACCTGATGGGTACACTTATTAGGACATGTCATTGCTTACATTTTTACCTTGTCTGAGATTCATAGACTCAGTTATAATTAAATTATTGTGAAATGACATGGGTGATTCCCCGTTCAGTTCCCTATTATCCCTTATAGTTAGGATATAGATTATTACAGAGTTTTTTCAACCCCATAGGTCAATGTTAAATTTGTTATTACCTTTAATCCCTTATTGTCATAATTTCAATTGTAATCCTAATTATATCATAGATACTACATTATCATTATCATGATGATAGTTCCAATTACACCTTAGGTTACATACTATATAAATAGAAACATATTAATAAATGAAACAGTTACATGTTCAGACACTATATAAGGATGAATCAGGTACATGGTGTATACATTCTTTTACATTTTTAATTCATATTTACATTCCTACACACTGTTTTAGTTTATAATACATATACTAGATGTTATAGACGTCATTATTGGGGGGCCTAGTAAGATTTATCTCACACCCAATTCCGGCTTCCATTGTTACCCATACAGATCACATGTATGTAGGTTTTGAAAAAGGGAATCATCCCACCATTGAAACTAATATTTCTTAATTTCTATAGGATAGATCTTGGTATATGATGATAAATTTGGAGCATGGGACGCATGTATAGTTTGAGGGTTATTTTTTATATTATATATATTACTATTTAATACTTATAAGTATCCATGTTTTCCAACTTATTAAATACATGAAATGTATTATCATCGTTTTGAATATGATTCAGTTTCCAAATTTCATGTATTATTATGAGTTTCTTATATTATTTATTATTCCTGTATGCTTTCTCGGAGGAGGGATACTAGTCAAGTGTTTATAGTTTCTTCTTATATTCTTTAATCAATTTATATTTCTTCCCCTATTTTCAAATTATTATATTTACACACTGTGATACTCTATAGTAATTAGGGCATTGTCTCCCCAAAAACACACCATAGGCCCTCACTTCTACTTAGAAGCCTCACGAAGTTAAGGAGATAGACTTATGGCCATGTGGTTAGCAAGGATCTGGGCACAGTTGAGTGGAATCCATGTTTGGGATGTCAGAAAATGGTATCAGGTCCTCTTTATTGATTTACTATTTTGAGATAATATATTGTAGATTAGGAATGCATGGAATTATTTTATGTGTTGTGATTTGTAATAACTGACTCTTGTTCAGGTCAAATGTCACATTTCCTGAAATATTAATTATTTATTTGTATTATGCCTATTACACTTGATATCATTTCACCATTAGTTGATGAACATGTTTTATTATGGTAATTATTATAATTATGATTGGAGATTCCATTTTATCATTAGCTCTATGAGATGAGGGATAGGATAATTAATACATGACTCAATATATGCACCTATAATTTGCAGGCCATGCATATTTCTATGCCACATATGTTCATTTTACTTCTTATGTTTTTATGATTTTCCAATGATTTTTCAGTGATGATATGGTATTTATATTATTCTTATGACACTATTTTGTTGTGAGTGAGTGATTTTATATTTCAATTAATAATGTGTATGTGCCCTCATGATTTGGAATGGGTATTTTACCATGTCCAGTCATTATACATAACACATTATATTATATGACCCAATGTAGATGAGGATAAGTTGAGATTAAATGGATGTCTCTTTTATTGATAAGGTGTGTGTACACTGATTCCCTGATAATAACAATCTAGTTTAATCATATTATCATAAAAGCTTAAAATAAAATGAAAATTTAAAATTTAAATCATGATTTATGAAATAAATTGGTTACTAGTAATTAAAGAGGCAAGTTTTAGTTGACCCTTAACATACATGAACCCTTGTAATTTATATTTAAATGCTTATCAATTCATGGACTATTAATTAGGTAGTTGGTGTAGTATACCTTGGGTAGTTATTCTTTCTTATAACATTCTTCTTCTTCTAGTGTTTCTATCTACTGAGAGATTATTCTACATAGTGTTCATGGATTTTTTGGACCTATTCCTCCATGGCATTCTTATGTTGTGTGCAAGGAGGGTGGAAATGACCATGATCCAGATGTGGTGATCCTTGAGAAATCAGCCTTAACTTTAGGATTTCCACTTGAAGAACCACTTATTATACCTAATATGTGCACCTTGACCTACACATACAATGGAAAATTTTACAAGTGAGTTTTATCAGTATCATCCTCCAACCTTCTTAGGGGATGGTGGTCCACTTTCTGCTTATTTCTTGATAAAGTCCATTGTATCCATATTTAAGAACCTAGAGTCACCTTTATTAAGTAGGGTCAATATTTCCACCTATATTTTGTGTGATTAGGTAATTCGTGGGTGGGATGTTATTACCCTAGTTGGGCATCATCAATGAATGATCTGGGCTTATTTTTAGACTGACTTCTATGATTAATTCTATACAAATGTACTATGATCTAACCAAGCCATAGAGTTCATGAATCTAAGTCAGGGGAATATGTTTGTGAATTATTATTTAGAACATTTTTATATGTTATAATACATTTCACCTCTTCTGATCGATGAAGATATATCATGTTTTCTATTTTCAAATGATTGGATCTAGGATGTCATCCGTACTAAGGTGAATTAATTTTTTTATCCAAATTTCTCTTAGTTTGTGAACCAGGGTCTTATCACTATACACAACCTGAGGGTAGAATATAATACCAGATATAGAGGGTTAGTGTCATAGATTTCCAATAGTTCTTCTGGTAGATCTCTGCTTTGTCGTAACTGTGTCTGGTAGGGAAACCTGATGTCTCGATATGAGAGAGACAATCTAATGTGTCGGGCTTGCATTTGTATGGGGAATATTTATATATTATCTCATACCTTTCCATATTTTTCTACTGTAAGAGGATACACCTAAACTCCACCTTCAATTGCATGTTCTTCTACACAATTTCCGGTAGGGAGTTGTAGTAGCATCGACAGGACTTGCCGAGGATGAGGTCATAGACACAATTTTAGGACTATTGATTATCTATATCTCTAAAAAATCAATCATTACTAGGGTAGTCCAGTTGTAGCATAGTGTCATGGATCAGGTCAATTTCTTTCATTATAACTGAAACTAATTTAAAAAAGTATAAGAAAATCTACAGAGTGAGGAGTTATTATAATAGATTTTACTATAGTATCTTCTTTGATTTATATAAGTGATTCACACTCCATTATATCTTTATATACCTGGGAAACTATTTGGCAAAAAATCTTGTATTAATATTGTGTAATGGCCCAAGATAAACCATTGGTAGTAAGGTTAGTGGGTTTATGCTAATGTAGGGACTTTCCCCTTAATTTAGGCAGTTAGGCTTTCTTATGAGACATCTTTATTCTCGATATTAAACGATTTGATTTTATTCTAGATATGGATTGGATAGTCATGTATCGTGCCTTTTTAGACTATTATTTTCTTAGGGTATCATTAATATCACAAGATGGAAGTGGTTATCTACACAAGGGTGAGTCGGATGTCCAGGCTAGTAAATCTGGACTAGAGAATCATGGGCTAGTTGGAGTGACCAACCAGATTATTAGTCTCTTCATATAGGATCTGGGAGAACAAATAGAATAATTTACTCTTGTATTAGGTGGTTTTATGAATATATTTCTAGAATATTTTTTTGGCTATCCACTTGAAGTAGATATAGACATTACGATAAATCTCATTCTAGGAGTAACACCAGTGTTCTTACCTTTATATACTATGAAACCAACTGAGCTCCTGGAGCTCAACAGTTAGTTGGAGGATTTTGAGGAAAAAGGTATTATATTTCCTAGAAATTCCTCTTGGGGTTTACACAGGATGTTCACCAAGAAGGTGGAAGTGAACCTTCGTTTATTCATGTATTAAATATGGATAAACTAGATTATGGTCTTGAACCGGTATCTACTTACTCGAATAGATTATCAATTTGAAAAGCTCTGAGAATCTATAGTGTTTTCTATGACCGAACATAGATCGGGCTATCATCATGTGAAAGTCATACATTCATAAATTACTCATATATATTTTCATAGAATGTTTTTTCTGTATGAGTAACTTTTCATCTTGTTCTGTCTTACGAAAGTGACCACTATTTTCATAGAATTAATTAATAGGGCGTTCAACCCTTATATGGTTTATTTGGTCACGGTATTTTTAGATGGAATATTAGTGTATTTTCTTACACCTAGAGATCATGAAAAACCATCTTTAGATCATTTTAAATTCTCTAATATCTCATCATCCTTATTACAAGCATGTAAAGTGTGCCTTATAGATCAGTGAAGTTCATTAATTGGATCAGATTATCTCTAAATCAAGAGTATATATTGACACAGTGAATGTGGTGTTGTAGCTTCCTAGGAGAAACCAATGAACATGTTTAAAATACATAGATTCTTGGGGATCCCTAGATATTAAATGAATTTCATAAAGTACTTCTCACTCATTGATTCACCTCTTATTAGTCCTAAAAAGAAGGTTTTTATGTTCTTGGGTTCGAGGGGGTGTGATAAATCTTTTGAGGATATTAAATAGAGTCTTTTTTTATCACCTTTTATGAATCTTCTAGTTTCTAGAAGAGGCAATTCAGTGTTTTGTAAGGCATAAGGAATCAGACTAGAATCATTGATGATGTAGGAGGACTTTTTTTTGTGTATGGATATCTACATTTTAGTCCCTCTGAGAGAAACTACCTGATTCGTGACATAGATCCTGGAGAATTTTTCCATTACATACATTATGGGATAAACTATTTAATGGGTGAGCTCTTTGTGGTGTATAATTACCACAAGAGCCTTAAATATATATTTAAAAACATTTCATGACTCTAATATAGTGAATATGGTTTCAATATGTTCAATACTTAAACTATGATTTTTCCTATATACCTGTGAAATGCTATGCAGTATTGGATGAGATAAATTGGAAAACTCAATGACATGACAAACAAGAAGCTATTGGTGAATGGATATTAATGTCCATATTCTCTCAGTTACACCTCATAAATGTTATGAAAAATATTATCTCTCATTCATGATATATATAAATTTTTTCCTTCATAAAGTGAAGAGTAGTCAATTTTTACATCTTGAAGGGTTTTTCCTTTGAGTGAGAATTATGGATGGGTCACACCTATGAATTGGTATGTTGATGGGGATGATATAATCCACATTCATTGGAATGAATTGGTTCCTACATATATGATAAAGGATTGGATGCATGATTCACATTCTTCTTAGTGGCAATCTTATTTTGGAATCTCCAAGATGTATTGAGATATGTGACTCCATAATTGGTGATATGGGATGAAATGTCAGATTATAGGATTATATACAATGTTTTACACATGTAAGCTGGTGAAGGATCTGCACTAGTGACCTTATGGATTATTAGATACTATATAAGTCCTATAATAGAAATCATAATATGTTTCCATGTAAATTTTATTCATCGTACTAAGGATACCTTGAGGTATTTATGCAGTTTTGTTTTACATTGAAAAAGTGATGTAATTAGACCACTTCTTTCTATTATAAGAGAATTTCTCATTTTAAGAGTTAGGGTGACTATATTTCTATGAGATCATGAGACTACAAAAATTCCACTGTACTATTATTGTAGATAGGTACACTAGTTTCACATAATTGTTTTGGTAGGAATTGAATAAATTTATGGGTACATAAGTGCTTTTAAGAATATATTTTTACCCTTAGATATATGTCCAGTCGGAATTGGTGATATAGGTTTTAGTGTACATGATCCAAATATCTGACTTCGATTTCATTGGTTCCTAGGAGAAGCATATCCCACATGCTGAGTTTTCCAATAATAATAGCTTTCAGATGATGATTAATATGGATCCTTTTGAGAACATGTATGGTAGGTAGTACCATTCAACCCTATACCTATAAGATGTAGGTGAGTTAGCACTTATATGTCATCATCATATTCAAGAGACTTCTGATAAGGTTTAGATTATTAGGAAGTGTATCTCAACTAGTTAGTCTAATCTGAAATCCTATGTCGATCATCATCGATGACCACTATAGTTTGAGTTCAGGGATTGTGTACTCCCATGTGTATCTCCCACGCTTGTCCATAGATGGATATAGAGAAAATGGAAGCTTTAACCTCACTATATAGGGTTTGTTTGATATTATAGAGACTATCACACTGGTATCCTATCTGTTGTTACTACCTCATAGGTACTGTTACATGCCTGAAATCTTAAAATTTTCATATCATCATCATTATCACATTGATTTGTCTCAATCTTTTGATCTTGAAGAGGTTTATTTAGATATTCGTGATTCGTTTTAAGAGTATCATATAGTTTTCATTCATCATAGCATGAAGGCTCTCCAATGTCATTCTCTCCCTTTAGTATGGGATTTATAGCAACACAACCTTGTATAAGTTCTGACATTTGATCGGGAGGTCCACATACGTGCCTAGTGGAATGATTTATTCTCAGATTTTGTTTTTCCTCTATTAGAAGTTGAAATCAGGGATGTGTTCCTTTATAGATGGAAGAAACATTAAGATCATAATTTTTACCTTAGTTATGGATCCTTTTAAATTTGGTATAATTATTTATTTTAGACCTAATATGGATGCCTAATTTGTTCATGAAGGTTTCAGGGGTGTCTTAGTCATGTTAAGAGCTCAGAACCTTGGACAGTGGAGAAAATCAATGCGCTGAATAGTTAGTAGAAACTATGTGATGCAGGATGCATAGACTCTCTAAGCTTTGTGGTGCTAGAATGAGGAGCATGAAAGGTGCACAGTTTTCCCAAAATATGGGATTGGGACCCCAGACTCATGAAGAATTTCATTAATTTTTGGAAGAGATTATCTGAACAGTTGGTGAATGGTTTCCCTAACTATGTATCCTAACCATGTTGGTACCCTCATTAAGATGTGGGAGGGGAACTATTGGAAAGCAGTTTGTAAAAATATGTAGCCAAATTGTGTGACCCTTATTTCTTGGGAAAATATAGAAAAATTCACTTAATTATCTGTTAAACATTACCCTTTCTTATATGTTTTTCATTCCGATGGATGAAGCTCCCATTTCCCCCTTTTTGAAGCTATTAAGCCTAGTTTGATATATTTTTAACTCATGCATCAGTATGATGTCCCACTCAGTCCTTATTTAACACGTTGGATGTGCATTGGGAAGTCCTTGATACCTTTTGAGGCCTTCATCATTTTTCTTTACCTCAACGACTCTATTCAGATGCAGGCTTATAGGCACTATTTTAAAAAATTTGATTCATTCTTCAAACTTATTTTGATCTAAGAAAAACTAAAGAATTATACTAGACATGGAGAGAAATATGAGCTTATGGTAGGTGGTTTATGACTCAAACCTCTGGTTTCTCCGTTTTAAAAAATTTCTTCAATGTGTTAACACTGCTTTTATGAGGAATTTTGTATTTAAATCAAGTTCCTTTCTTATATTAATCATAATAATTTTCTATATCCATTTTCAAATAATATAATTGTTTCATTAGATGTTGAAGCCTCAATTATTCCCACTCCCAGTAGGGTGTTTATGTACTTATACCTTTAGGGGATGGTTATGTTCATTTAATCCACTATTCATTTATACGATGGCATGACCCTATTAATCCTAAGAACATACTTAGTAATATTATTTATGCATTCTAAGGGTAATCCATGTATATGGTAATTTCACATGACCCTTATAAGGTAAGTGTTTCAATATAAATAACAAATCCTAAATATGAATGGAATTTATACTTTGTCTATGACTTTTCCTAATCAAACATAAATGAATGATATGATTTCACGAACTTAGAAAACCATTCCATGCGTATGGAAGTTAGTACAGTGATCCTAATTAATGATTATGTGACTAATATAACTAATGAATGATGGAATTTTTAGTTATTCATTTTCACAATAATAAAAGGAAATAGCTTTAAAAAATGGATTATTAAATGGAATGACTAAAACAGGGACTAGTAAATAGAATGAATTAACTCTAAGGTGCCGATTTCATATGGACCTTTGAATCTTTACAAGAGTTGTAAAACTCAATTTATGATTGGATTCCCGAGATAATTCCTCTTGCACTCATGGACTACATTCCAATTCACGGTTGATTGTTAAAGAGGGTGATACCTGCCTTGTAACATGATCCTTTTTACTAGTGGATTATAAGAAAAAATTTGTAGGATCCCTCATTTATCATTATATGATATCATGGATACACACCTTGTATCCAGAGTGATGTCCACAGACATATGGTGTCAAGGTTACACATATCACGCACTGCCATTTCTTACCCATTTACCATGGATTAATTCCTTATACTTAGTTAGAATTACATTATTGTGGAATTCATTGGGGTATTCTCTTTGTAATACACACTTACCCATTATATCCAGGCAATAGGATATTACGAAGATGGCATGGACCCTTAGTTTATAGATTCCTTGGTTATTACCTTTGATAATATATTGTTATAATTACTATTGGATACCTTGTTATAACATGATTCCATCATTTTAATTTTAATGATGTCAATGATGGTTATACCTTGGGTGACATACTATGTAAATTGGAATATAATTACAAAAGAAAATGGTTATATGTTCTTACATCAGTCGTGGATGAAGTTGGTAGTGGGTATTTAAATTATTGTACAACATTAATTTTACATATTCAATCTTTCACAATGTTTTATTTCATATTACACAGATTTAATGTTATATATTTCATTGGTGGTGGTCACCTATGATTTATCTCACAACATATTTGTGCCACCATTGGTACCCAAGAAGATCACAAGTTTGAAATTATTGAAAAAGGGAAGTTTCCCATCTTGGACATGCGATATATCTTTCATTCATTATGATGGAGATTGATAGTAATTGACTGAGTTGGAGCTCAGAATGTTTGGATAGTTTTTTTATTTTTTTATATGATGTATATTAATATTACCTATAGTTTTGTATCCTTGTGTTCCTACTGATTAGATACATGACATGTGTCATCATCATTTTGTATATGATTTAGTTTCAATCATTTGAGTATTATTATAATTTTCCTCTACTATTTATCATCCATTAATACGTATGTTGTGGTTTATTACTAGTCTAGTGCTTATGGTTTATTCTATTGATGTGTCATTTCTTTATATTTTTTCTAATCTTTACTTATTATTATATTTACCCATTTTGTTCCACTCTTATAATGATGGAATAATCTCCCCCTAGACACAACCAAGGCCTTTAATTTTAGTGAGAAGCCTCTAGTATTTAGAGTGATTCGCCTAAGGCCATGTTTCCAACAGCACCCAGGGAACCATTGAGGGGCATCTGGGTCCCAGAATCCATACTTATTAAGGGAAAAAGAGTGAGATATAAATGATCACATTACCATGACATGAGAATAAGGGTATGAAAACATGATAATAAATTTTTTAAACTATGCCATGTATATCAAAGATCAAAATCGTGATTCATGGCCATAAGATAGGAAGTTTAAAAAAAAATAAATGAAAAGTAAATCAAATAACATGATTAAATAGAGATTGAAATTAAAAAAGGAAATAGAATTGTAGAATACACATAATCATAGAAAATAATATCCATAGTATTCATGTCTCACTACCATGGATATTATATTGGAATGGAGTCTCTCCCAAAACCAACATAGTAGCTGAGGTTCACTCCCAAGACCATCAAAGAGTACACATTCCCTTAATGAACTAGGTTCAATTCCAATTCCAATCTTCTCTATCCCATTAGATATAATCCTTTACCCAATATATTTGTGGGAGATATAGGTCCCACCTTTGGAATGATAAAAAATATGCATATGTGTGTCACAATATCATAAAACATTCAACCTATCATAATCCATGAAAACAAATGGGTTTTTATTAAAATTTCATCTTATCACAACATTTATAAAATAGACAAGGTTCATAACAATTTCATCATTACGTCATAAAATAACCTAAGAAAGGAATTGGGATTCATTAGAATTTCATCATGGTATAACCTTTGGAATAGAAATAGTTTTTAGAAACATCATGTTATTATAAACATAAACCATTAAGGGAAAAAAGAAGAATGATATCATTGGATCATATCCCTAGTATGGCTTATATAACAGCAATAGATGTCATGGTAGATGGAAAATGATTTATAAAAATCGTTTAAAACATTTTTTTCGGAAAATAACTTTTCTTTTAAAATTATTTTTTAAAACATCAAATCAATAAAATATTTTGGAAATCTATTTCTTTTAAAATAACCATTAAAATTATAATGTAAGTACTAAAAAATTTAAGACAATTTTGAGAAAAATGATTTTCCTTTTAAAAATAAATTTTTTAAAATATAATTCCATAAAACATTTTGGTAATCATTATCCTTGAAAAAAACATGAAAACATATAAAGGGAGTTTTAAACATCATTCAGACATTTCTTGTGAAAAATACTATTTCCCCTTTGAGAATCATTATTTAAAACCCCAAACATTTTAAAACACTTTTTCATTGGAAAAAATGTCAAAACATATAAAGTTAGATTCAAAACAAATAATTTTCACGATACTGGTAAATTCTGTACATCTTGTACACATTAAAATAATATTTCTTTTGACATTTTTTTTAAAATATAAATGTTCATAATCTTTAAAAATACATTAATATTCCTTTAAAACAATTTTTTAAAAATTAATACTTGGGTGAAATTATTTAATTAATCATTTTGATAATTTTAAATACGTTTTTTTAAAAAACATCCTGAACACATGGTTTTGGGTTCAAAAATATTATTTCAACAGAATATATAAATAAAGATAATTTTAAAAAAATACTTTTAAAATCATAGGAATATAAAGAGAGATAAATGAAGAGAATAAATGTATTCACATGTCATAACCATGGAAGGTTAAAATTCATGGGTTTCCTAATTTCTGAATCTTAATTTTTTTTTATCAGAAACAAAATTATAAGCAATCTTGATATATGTTGAGATTGTAACATCAAATATTTACAACTTTGGTAAATATGAATTGTATAATACATGAATTAATAACATTAAATGAAACATAAAATGTTTTTATAACAAATAAACTCATTTTATTACATGTCAAATGGTTTACATATACACCCTATAAAAGAGATTGGTTCATAATATAACATATGTCTCAAGGATGGAAAATTGATACCAAAATCTCTTACCGCTTTGGTAACTTTTTAACCAAAACCCCAAAAAATAAAGATACTTCAATAGCTATGTAAATACCATTAATATTCATGATAGGTTTCATAAAATAGATTCATAATTATTATACACACATTATAAAATAAATATATGGTGAATATGGAATGTGTCTCATAAAAGTAAAAAATGATATGGAAATCCCTTACCATTTGAGTCTTCAAAAACATTGTACATGTTCAAACCTACATTATAATAAATTTATTTTTATAATATATCAATATTAGAATCCTACAAATTATAATAATATCATATAAGTTCCTTGTATAATTTTTAACATCTATTTATTAATAATTATTTTATAATATGCATATTTTAGGTGTTAACTGTTTCGTTTTTCATGTGCATTTTCGTTTAGTAGTTCTGGTTCTTATAATTTCATATTTATTCCAAAATATAAATAATTTAAAATATCAAATTAATATCTTATATTTTCATTATAAAAAAATTATATTTATTCACAAAATTTAAATATAGAAAGAATAAACTCACTGTTCATGGGGACGGTGGGTCATAGTTACAATGTAATATTTTTTGCATCATTAAAAGGATGGAACAAAAGATAAGTACCTAATCATTAAATATTAAATAACCATTATGACTTAAAATTTATCACATATTTTCATTAAAATAATATTTATTGCCTTCCCTGTAAATCATTAGTCATAATGAATCACATTGTTTCGCGAGTCGGTAGTTTTCCCTACACATGATCGATGTTAATATATCCCCCATTAAATTGAAAATAAAAATTTTATATCTGATATTATATTTCTATAATTTAAATTATGTTAAATTTGACATTAAAATATACTAAATCCGTCATTAAACCCATCTATGAGAGGTGCTGATGTATAATTAATAACATCGGTTTGTGAGGTGGTTGTCTTCTGTAAACACGAATTTTTATTTCATAACCCATTTAATAGGAAGCGAGGAATGATTTAGGATTTAAAATTTAAAAAATTACATATAAGTTTATGTAAAAAACTTATTTTATTACATCATCATTTTTAAATTAAAATTTGTGGAGGTGGAAGAATAAATAAGGTAACACTTTTAATTAGGGAAATTACCTCTTCTTCGAACAACATTTTTTGGTTTTCACCAAAAGGATGATTATGTTTTATTTATAAAAAAAGTAATGATTATTTGATATAATAAGTAGATTAAAATTTTTATTTTGGAATTTATTTACAAAACCAATGGGTTTTGTATGTGTGAAGAAGAAAAAAGAGGGGGTTGCCTTTTATAAGTGAGGTGAGTGGAAAGTTCTTTATTTTTAAAAAGAAAATGGTATACCCACATGTATCTCACTCCAAAAGTATCTTAAAAGGATCATTATAGTTACTATAATTAATATGATCTATATGTTTCCATCTAAAGTTTTTTGGATAATTTTCGAGTCATTTATAACCCTTATTATTTAATCTAATCCACCCCCATGTAAACCCATTTTCACCATAACGGTGGTAAATAATTTTGTCTATTTTTTACTATTAATTATGGTAAACAATTATGTTGATCCTATTAGATAATATATATAATTTTGATTCCTAAAATGGAATCCATTTTCTCAAATTCCATTAACACAATTGGAAAATTTTAATTTAAAATTAAACTTTGGGACATGAATATAAAGAGATTTTCTAAAGAGAAAATTTTCAACAGTTCAAATGTTTTTTATATCCAAATTTGATATAAAAATGGTTCCAATGACCTAAATCAGATATATATATTTTTATTTAAACTAATATTACTTTTAAATCCACTCTGATTCTTTAAATTCATTAAAAGAAATTATAATTCTTAATAAAAACATTATTTTACACTATTAAATGAAAAATATATATACCCAAAGAAATTCTAAAATTCAAGAAAATATAATTTTCGATATTATTATATCAAAAATGAATTTTTTTTAAAAAAAAAATTTTAAAGTAATTTCCCAAAATTAGACAAAAGAACTTTTTAAAAAAATTACCATTTTAAGCATAATATTGCATTCATTCTTATCTCTTATCTAGAAATAACATAAAATGAATTTTAAATATTTTATTTAATATTTATTATATATTTATATTACAATAAAATTATTGAAAAAAATTTATTAATATAATTTATTAAGGAAAAATATGTTTTTCTCCATAAAAATAGTTTTTCAAAAAAATATTTATTTTATTTTAAAACAATTTTTTTCATTTATACATAATTATTAACAAAAGAATTAAATTTATATACATATATAAACCATATGTTTTCATAATTAATTTAATCATATTGATACCCACTATTCCAACAATTATGTGATAACTATTATATTAAATAAAAATTATATTTTAATAGTACGGCTTGTTTTATTTAAACTCAGTGTTGTATGTTAACAAGATAAGCTCACTTTTGCAAGTAATGAAAGAAAAACTCAACATTTCATGAAAACTTTATAAACTCTATTTTTTTAACAAAAAATATCTAAAAGATTAAATTTAATTTCTAAAAAAAATATTTCACGAAATCTCGGGGCGTTACATTCTACCCCCTTAAATAAATTATGCCTTTGAAGTTTGAACTTTTGGTTGGTAAAAAAGTGTTTAACATTTAAACATCCAATTTTGGAAAATCCACATCATAAATAATTTTAACTAAAATTCCAATTAATGTTTGATAAAGGAATGTGTGAAGATTCTCTAAAATAACACACAACTTGGTTTCGTTATAGGCGAACATTGGTGGGATGTTTAAACATGGATATATAAAAGAAAACTAAGACCCAAATACTGATATAGAGTGATAACGGACACGATGAGGATAGATTTAAAGAGAAAAAATCTATAAATCCATGATAGGTGAAAACAAATATCATTCATTATGAATCATAGTAAATTTTTAATATATTATTTCAATATCTTTTTCAAATTATTGGGGAATTTTCATGAGAAGATATAATTCATTGATTTATTTATAATATATAAGAACAATCTAATCTTTTTGTAGTGCTTCAATTAATTTCAACTTCATCTACTATTTCAAGCAATAAAGATGATTTATTTTATTCATGAAGAGATAATGTTTCACAAGATCCATAATATAATGATAATTTTTTCCTTCTATCTCTATTTAGAATCCTAAGAATATAGTTAGAAAAAGTTGTCCAATACGATTAAATATTCATATAGTGACGTAATACATTATTCAATAATACCTCATCCAAATTTCAACTCAAAACATTCCATAAATGGTTAACCTTATGACCCTTACAAAATAAAAAATTCTTAAATAAGGTCGCAAAATTTTCCAAAATCAAATTAACATTAGTCTTAAAAAATTCATTTTGTATCTCTCAATGGTCACATGATAAATATGTAAATAACATGGTCATATATTATTCTTAATCTTGGTAATAAAAAAATGCCATAAAACATTAATGAAAAAATTCAGGCTTCCTCATTACTCATATGAAACCATATATTTTTGAATATATTTCATAGATAAAATAATTTTGTAAACTCAATTAATGATTGACTAAACCACTTTTTCAATTAATAATTTATCAGTTATGACATTATCAGTACTATCAAATTTAATTTATCTGTATAAATAATCTATTTATCCAATCTAAAAACCATTTGCTAAACAAAAAGAACAAATTAAGGGTTATCTTCCCATAATCAAAATATCACCCTTGTGTTAAATCCCTTTTTTGGCCCATCAGTACCATTTAAAACATTATTGAAAATCCTTAATGAAAAAATTATACCAAACAATCCTTATATATTTTATAATTCTTGAATTCAAATATATAAACACATCAACCCTTTTACTTAAATGATTTGGTATTACATAGCTCCTTCCATGCTCAATGGTATTACCCTTATTTTAGGGCACTAATTAAGATAATGTACACATTCTTCATATATAAGACATCAAATTACAAGTAAATTCATTACTCTATGAAATTCATTTCCACATTTAAGACATCTCCCCTTCTATTTTAGATATTATACTAGATTTTTCAGCTTACATTCTTGACATCTAGGAATCCAAATCATATTTTCTCTTTTTTTCATTAAAACATGAGTATTCATAACATTCTATATTAATATTATTTGAATATTTAGGAATATCATTGATGTTATTATTTTTAATCATATATCATGATAACTTATAATGAATAATCACAGTATTATTATCTATAGTAATCATCCAATTTTTTTATATTCACCAAATTAACCATCATATATTATGATAATAAGATTCATTCAGGTTTCATCCATTGACAGAAACCAAAATTCAAAATGTGAGCAAAACAAATAATAGTGGAAAACCAAATAATTATGAAAATCAATTATATAATTTCAAAATAAAAAAACACCTTTTAATTTAAGAATCATTATGCTCATCCTAGGTTATTAATAGTAATTAATTGAACCCATAATGATAGTTCATATATATTTTATGAATTTTCCATGAATATCCCCTAGGTGTATCAAAATAGGTCTGAAGAAAGTTATATTGTCACACACCAGATGATGATAGATTCTTCATAAATGAACTATTTTTAGAGTTATTTCCCTTAGTTTCCTATGTTGCATAGCCATATCCATATGCAGTATCTGAATAGATATTTAATTACTTGGAAACCACTCTCTCAATCCATTTCGAAAATTCCAGGACATTTTCTAACATTTGGATCATCCTTATACATATCCTTATAAATTACTTTATGGATATCTCTAAAGTTTTATTATCTATGATTCCAAAGGATATCTAAACCTATCATCTAATATCTACTATTGTGTCCTAGTATTTTCATAAAAAGTTATTACATATTTCTATATGAATACTCATTACATTAAAAAATACTCACTTAATGATCATCATGGTTTCGTTCCATTTGATGGTAGTTACATAATATTCTTATTTAATTAATGATATTCACTGTCCCAAAAAAATATTCCCCCTTGGTGCCCTTTACTAGCATACTCAACTTTAATACTTTCTTCATAACTAGGGGAAAGGAAACATCAGAAATAGTGAGCTTAGATACTCAATAAGACTAATAATGTGTGGTATCAATGAACACATAATCATGACATGATAACAAGGTTATGATAAAATTAGTATAATAATTTAAAACCATACGTTGTATATCATAGAGAAAAATCCTAATACATGTTATAATAATTGGTAGTCCATATGAAATGAATCATAATGAAATCAAAATATAGGGTATATGAATTTCAATTATATATTAAATTGTGGATTAAATATTATAATAGAAGATAATTTCTATATTTTTCAATCCCTAATACTATATATATAATTATTTAATTGATTTCATCCCCAAACAATCATTAAATTAAACGTTTACTCCCAAGACTATCATAGCATACAAGCCCCGTTACTAAATTGGGTTTACTCCCCATTATTTTCATATGTATTAGATGATATATAAATCTTTACCCAATTCATTGGGGTGAGATATAGGCCCCACCCATCACAAAGTAAAAATAATATGTATGTGTGCATCAAGATCATAAAATTATCATCATATCATATATCAATAAATGAATGGGATTTAATAAAATCATCATCATATCATAACATGTGGATAAGAGGCCAGTTTCTTAATAATTTTTTCATTCGATAATAGAATAAACCATGAAAAGAGGCAGCTATTGAAATAATATATTCATGGTATAACCTGTAGCACCCCAAGATTCCATGGTACACTTCTCGCTGAATATTATTGTAGTGTATGTTGTACGCAACTTCAAGTTCTAACACACACTACAACTAATAAAACTAGTAGTTATGAATATTAATACACAATTTGTGAAATTTTATGAATTTTATCATTCAAAATGGACTTCATTTTTGGATTCTTAATATCGAAATTAGCCTAGGGTGAAATTTTAGTACTTTTCGGATAACATTCATATTTTGATAAATAGTGAAAATTACTAAATTTTTTATTAAAAACAACTTCTTTAATCGAAATAATTAATTGTGATAAATTATGAATTTGAGTGGTTTTAAAGTATATTTAGAATATATTTTTACCATTTATTACAATTTTATCCATTGTTCATGATTTCACATTTAAACCGGACATAAACAAGTGTCAATCTTTTGATTGTTATTATCTCTTAAAAACACATTTTTTGTTTTGACAGCGGGAATTAATTTTAAACTAATTTCTGCAAATTCTGTGTTTTGAATTTGGAAAAATGGACTCCATATTTGGAATCAGGATTTTCAAATTTTTTAAATAGGTAACTCTTATTTTTAGACTTTTGAATAATTACTTCGGTAAATATTTTATTTACCATGGTTAAAGGGTAAATCCGGTAAATAAGGGTAACAAATAATATTATAATATTATTAATTTAACCTAAAACATGTCCTAACCTTATTATATGATACATGTACAACCATGGGCGTATTTGGGTCGATTTTGGGACCCCATGGATCCACTTGTAACTGATAAGGAGACTTTATATTAAATAAGTGAAAATAAATACCAAAATGACATAAGCATATATCTTTTAGAAAAACAATTTTTACATAGGGATATATATGTTGGAATTTAGACTATAAATATTAATTAGAAATATAAAAATATTTTCTACATAATGGTATTTTATTTATAATTTTTATACATTTAATAATTAAATTTATTTATAACACAATAATGATGAAGTATTTTCCTTATTAATGAAAGAATCAAATAATTGATATTGTAAATATCAAAATAAATATAAATTGAATATTTTTATAAATTACACTAATTTAATAGGTTAATATGACATATTATTACAGTTTATATGAATTTTGTTCGAAGTAATAATGCTGTTGTGATTTTATCAAAAATAAAATACCCAATAGTTTCAAAATTGACTTAAAAGAGTTTTTAAAACAAATATTATATTATTAATGGATATTAAATTTCTAAAAATATAAGGTTCATCCAAGAGACATATATAATGATATATTTATCATTATTGGATGACTTGGGGGTCTCTTGGATGTATAGTGTATGTTTATTAACTATATAATATAAAAATACAAGTGACATGATAAATGTCAAACTAATTAACTAAGAGTTAAAACTAACAGATAAGTTTAATAAAATGACCCAAACCTATATAAAACCTATTGGTTGAATGGTTTTCACCCTTTACCCACCTTAAATTTTAAATAATCCACTTTGGATCCATTAGAAACCGAATATGAATTTATTATAAAATAATATTTCTAGTTTTTCCTAAGGTGCCCCTCACCCCTCTTATAAAAGGGCACTCCCCCTTCTCAATAATTCCCACATTCAAATCCTTTTGTCTTGGACTAACCCTGCCCAAATACTCTATAAACTTCCATAAATTCAACCTAGAGGCCTTAGTTTGATCATAAAGCCTACCTAAGTATCCCTTTTGATCAAATCAAAAGCAAGAACCCAAAGAAGAGGTAATGTTTTCACCACCCGTTTTCATGTTCATTTCATCTTCATCTTCTACTTTCGTTGTTATTTCTCTTATAAAATAATGACTCCAGTATCTTCTATATACTATGATGTTATTATTAATATGGTACAACCATATTCAGTATTCATTCTATCCTTTTAATGACATGTCACCATACGTGCGTACGTAGGGCTTACTGTCTCCACATTGTGGTGTAATTGTTATTCAAATATTATTATTTGGATGGGTATAATAATGATTTTTAATTCATGTAAATAATAAATATAACATGATAATGATTCTTTATATATGATATATCAACCAATTATATATAATTTTAATATCAAAATAATGATATTGTCGCTCATGTGTACGTACGGATTACCGTCTCCACGAACAAGATGAGATTCATTTCCCATCATTTCCATTCAAGACTAAATTTAATTTGGTGAATAAAAATTATTTTTAGAGAAATGATATCATTTTGGATATGAATAAGATACATCCCATCCATGAAAAAATATGGCTCCCATAAAAAACAATATAAATGAAAACGAATCTGTTAACACCCGAAACGACGATAATACTAAGATATTATTAACAAATCAATGTTAAAAGATCACATATGATATAATATTAATGTGAATAATTTTTTTATAATTCAATAAAAATTATTTTACCATTATACTGGAGTTTAATAAACCATCGACCAAGGAAAAAGTACAAAGTAAGGGGTTTCTTATCTCACTCTTAATTTCGTGAGAATTCCCTTGTTCACCACTTATTTATAGCATATGGTGTATGTGTACTTCCCATGATTGTATTAATTGTGTAATATACTTTAATTTATGGGTATTTACACATTAATTTTATGATCCTTCTTTCATGGGTGTATTTTTTGTAAGTTACCTAATCGATAAGGGAATTTGAAATTTCAATTTGCACTCATTCGGCTTTAGGCATACTTCATTGATTATTTTACACCAAGATTATGTGTGGAATCACTATTCATTTGATTATGTCAAAATTTCAACTCCCCTTTCTCTAGATATACTTTTTATACACATAATCACTCCATTGATAAATTCCCAAGTCATCGATTTAAACTTGATAAGAGTTATTTTAACTCAATCTCCATTTGTTGAGTTAAATATCCAATTCATTAGTGATGTTTTTACATGAATATTTGTGAATGTCATCTGATTGATTTACACTAAATATCCAATCATATTGAGTGTATTTATATTTTTCACACATAATTATGTCGTTGATTTATCCTTAACCTAAGGATATGGTCTTTATAAGTGAATTCATCTCAATTTACATTCCATTGAGACTTCTTTGTTGTTATACACCAAATAAATTTTATATGGTGTATATAATGTACATTGACATAGTATATCATGAATCCCTTTATTATCATGATATTATAATGTTTTTATTACCTCAATTATTTCTATTCAAGTGTCTTTATTTTTGTTAGGAACTCTAACTAAAATATCATTTTAAATGTTTTAACGATTTATTATTCTAAATAATTCTCATTAATGTCCATGTTTTAAAAATGTTTTTAAGGATTTATATATATGGACATTAATGTTTTTAAATTAAAATTCCATTAAAAAAGTTTCAAAGTGGTATGGAACACTTTGATTCAAAAAAATCTATTTAAATGGCTTCTTGACGAATAGTTTGAATTTCAACTATTTTCAAGAAAACTGGGGATATTTCTCTCAATAGTTGATGATTATTTTAATCTATGTCAATATCCTTCATTATTCTCAATTGAGGTTAATATGATACAATACAGTCTTCCATATTGTATCTAATGAGTTATGTTTGACTGTGGATGTGCTATTTTTATACCATTCATGGTTTGTGGTTAAAATTACTGACATTCTGTATGCTAGTTTTAATACGAATGTTTATGTTATATTTTAAACTTTTCATATGAGGTATTCATTGGACTTAATAAGTGATGGGTGGAGCCTGCTATTTCTCCTCGATGCATCTATAGTTCTCATGAGACGATCTAGTGTGTTGGCACAAGGCCTTGACAAAATCTTATTTGTAGTCTGGGAACGAGGACCAGACTTTGTGGTTATGATAGTCTGGAATTATACATTCCATCATTATGAAAGTGGTTATTGATATTGCAAGTGATTATTCAACTAGTAGAATATCCATGGGAATAATTAAATGGAATTGTATCATTTCATAATTTCCATATTATGTTGAAGCTAATGTTTAAAAGGCTTTTGTTTTAGTTATACATTACCTTAAGTGTTTATTCTTATCTATGAAAGCTTTTTCTATGTTGTTATCCTTACTGAGCATCTCAGCTCACCCCATTCAATGTTTTATTTTTTCCAGGATTGTGAAGAGGTAATTTATGAATGACATGCAGGGATAGTATGAGGGGATATGAAGACAAGATCTTGTTGTAGTTTTTTTACCTTATGATGAAAAGTAAGACTTATGAATATATCTAGTGATTCCAAGACTACTAAACTAATCGGTTTGTCGAGACATGATCCTTTGTGATCATGACAATGTTATCTAATAATGCACCAACTCGAGGTATCTAGGGCCAGGGCGTTAGAGTTGGTATCAGAGGAAGTTTAGTACAAACCTTGGAAGCTAGATTTAGATAAACTCTGATTAGACCACATAGCCCTAAGATAGACTTTGAGGATTAGTATAGAAGAACATACTAGAATATTGGTATTATAGATATTTTGTGAGTTTTCAGAGCAATACATCCCTGTCTGGATATGAGTAGGTAGAGGCGGCTCTGGAACAGATGTACCTAGGGGTAAATCCCAAAAACACCGCTTTGAGCTAGACTCGAATGAGAACTGGTGCACGGCAATGGGCCTTGCTTCACTCTTGGTTATGACACTCCTAGGGGATATGCTTTAGTAAATTTACAAGATTGGTATGAACCATTATAAAGGGAATAAAAAAATGCCCCTAATAATATTTGTCGGGAAATCGATAGTGGATAACCAAGATTTTAACATAGGGTACCCCATGTTAGGATATATTGTTCAATTACAAGATTATCCTATTTTGTCTATTTTTTTACAATATTATTAGATAAGTATTCAAAACCCCTAATTGTATTTTCTTTTTATTAGTTAAAACATGGAGGGAGAAAGATCACGAACCACATTTCTCTCTCTTCCTGAAGAACTACTTACAATTTTTATCCAGAAGTCAAGTGCAGATGATGTTGAATCTTGTTCAAGTGTCCAAGTTACATGAAAACATCTTTTTGAGACATCCAATACCTCTATAATTTCACGATTATTTCAAGGATCAAGTACAGACTATGGGATAATATTGCTCTCTCATCTTTCTTACCATGCTAAGCATGGGAAGTACCATCGGGGTCTTTTCAAATTCTTCAGTTTCTCTAAATATTATGATACACTAAATGATTTTCTAGATGCTGTAGAAGAGGGAGACCTTCAAGAAGCCAATTTGTATCAAATTATATATTTATGTCTTTTGGGACATACATAAACAAATTTACCAAAGACACATTTTGAAATATTTGAAGATGAATCAGTAGGAATTTTTCTAAATAAACATGTTAAAGATGATGTCTCAAAATTATATATAAGAAATACCTATTTTTTTGATGCATCAGTGCTTCCATCGATATAATCCAAGATGGATGAAGAGTTTTTGGGAAAATGAAGTAGATGATGTCGAAATATTTCTGAGATTCCATTGTGACGCATGAACACACTCTACCAAAAGGAAATTCTGCCTAGCCTCTCTAGATTTCATGATGTGTTCCACATATCACTAGGGACAAAATACGTTCCTGACCCAACGCATGTACTAACCTATGAAGAATTAGAACTGGAACCTGATCTATCTTATTGTGAAGATCCTATCAGAATTCTTCATACCAAAGATAAAGTGTTGAGAAACCGGATGACTCGTCTGGTAAAAGTTCTACGGAGAATTCATAAGATGGAAGAGGTAATGTGGGAACCCGAGGAACATATGATGAAGAACCTATGTGGAAATAAATGGATGGTGAAATGTTTAAAAGTGTTAATGCTCTTAATTGATGGGATTACATTGGATGAATTTTCTCTTGTATGTGTAACCCTGCAATTTATCATGTGAAAATGATATTTGAAGAAGAATTATCATTTCTCTTGCAGATATGGTTATAAATAACTAGTTTCTCTTTTATGATCATTGGGTTTGAGGAAATTACAAGATATTATATTTTGGGATGAAAATGAAAGGTATGAGATAACATTTTTAGTGAAATTATGTTATGGTTATTTTGAGAAATTTATCTCATTTTGGTAATATTATGAAATATAGGGTTTGAAAAAGGATAACATGTAGATCATGTGACAACCCATCGCATTGGACAAAGCTGTAGGAATCGAACCCACAACCAAAGTGCGATTGGGATTTATCTCCTACCACTGGACTACGTGAAGTCCTTGGTTAGCATGACTATTATTTTATTTATTTAAATGATTTTATTGATCAATAATAATTTCATTTGGGATCTTATGTCTTATCAAATGAATACCGTTAGTATAGGAAAATGATTGGGTGATTAAGTGATAAATGTTATTTTGGAAGATGTTCACTTTTTTGGGAACACTATATTCCCAAGGAAAATAGCATAGTATGGGATTTCATTTGAGGTGTAATGGTAGATTTTTATCTATGTTTTTATTGTGGATTTATAGTGATTTGGGTTATTTTTTGGAAAGGATTATCCTATAATAGGAAATATGTGATTAGGTTATTTACTTTTAAGTATGTGACTTTAAGAATAATTGATGTCATTTGGAGAAACCATTTAACGTGGAAGACTACATAATCGAATTCATCTAATTTTTGAGTGTCCGTATTATTTTGGATATTAGTGATGGATTTTATTGAAAATTCTTTATTGAATTATATTTATTTATCTTTAGGGTATTGTTGGTTTAATTTTAGAAATTAAGATTATTGTTTCTTTCCCTAATGAAATAACCTTTTGGGGGATCATCTGATCTTATAATAACTATTTTAGTTTTGATTAATCTCTAAATACAAGGTAAATATATAGATTATTCTTCCTGGATCATGTGATTATATAAAAATTTTATTGTAGCTCTTCTAGTGTGACCAAGTCTTCTGGAATACTCATCGTTTAAAAATGAGTTATTATTAGAAATTTATTAAAGAATGAACGTTTACTTAAAAATTAAGTATATATCTTTATTTTCTTAGTAAATCTCAGAAATTAATTCCTCGTCTTTACTTAATCTAACTAAAATAAATAAATAAATAAATAAATAAATAAAAATTTTGTCCGTCTACTTTTCCTACTGGGAAACTAATGACCGTTTGTCCATTCACAATTTTGTTGTTTTCTTGTTGCTAACTTTCTCCGGATCATGTTATCTATCCCTCTCCATCAGAACATGACACTTAGTTTATCATACATATCCATTTTTTTCTACATGGAATCCTAGTATAGTTTATCTCGGGTGACCTTTGTACTTCTCTTTCTTTCTTTTAAAGTGATTGTTTGATTGACTATTTTTCCGATGTGGGACTTTACATTATATTCACAAGACCAATTTTAAAAAATGATAGGACACGATTTATTGAAGTATGGAAGAATGTATCACACCCATCTTCCACGGTACGCTTCTCGCTGAATAATACAGTAGCGTATGTTGTATGCAACATCAAGTTCTAACACACCCCACAACTAATAAAACTAGCCGTTATGAATAGAAATTCCCACTTTTTGAAATTTTATACATTTTATATTTCAAAATTGACTTCATTTTTGGATTCGGAATATCGAAATTAGCTAAGGGTAAAATTTTATTACTTTTTGGATAACTTTCATATTTTGATAAATAGTGAAAATTACCAATTTTTTCATAAAAAACAACTTTTTTAATCGAAATACTTAATAGTGATAAATTATAAATTTGAGTGGTTTTAAAGTATATTTAGAATATATTTTTACAATTTAGTACAATGTGGGTCATTGGACATGATTTCACATTTAAACCGGACATAAACAAGTGTTAATCTTTTGATAGTTACTATCTCTTAAAAACACGCTTTTTGTTTTGACAACATGAATTAATTTTAAAATAATTTCTGCCACTTCTGTGTTTTGAATTTGAAAAAATAGACTCCATATTTGGAATCAGGATTTCTAAATTGTGTAAATAGGTAACTTTTATTTTTATACATTTTGAATAATTAATTCGTTAAATATTTTATTTACAATGGTTAAAGGGTAAATCCGGTAAATAAGGGTAAAAAATAATATTATAATATTATTAATTTACCCTAAAACATGTCATAACCTTATTGTATGATACATGTACTACCCTGACCATCTTTGGGTTGATTGTGGGACCCCATGGATCAACTTGTAAGTGATAAGGACACTTTATATTAAATAAATTAAAATTAATACAAAAATGACATAAGCATATATCTTTTAGAAAAACAATTTTTACATAAGGTTATATATGTCGTTTTTTAGACTATAAATTTTCATTAGAAATATAAATAATTTCCTACAAAATCTTATTTTCTTTCTAATTTTAAGAAATTTAATAATTAAATTTATTTATGACACAACAATGATGCATTATTTTCCGTATTAATGACTAAATCAAATAATTGATATTATATATATCAAAATAAATTTAATTTGAATATTTTTATAAATTAAAATACTTTTATTGGTTAATATGACATATTAGGACTGGTTATATGAATTTTTTTCGAAGAAATAATGTTTTTGTGATTTTATCAAAAACAAAATACCAAATAGTATCAAAATTGACATAAAAGAGTTTTTACAAAAAATATTATATTATTAATCGATATTAAATTCCTAAAAATATATGGTTCTACCAATAGACTTATATCATGATAGTTGACTCATTAATGGACCACTTGGGGGACACTTGGATGTATATAGTATTTTTATTAACTATATAATATAAAAATACAAGTGACATGGAAAATGTCCAACTAATTAACTAAGAGGTAAAACTAAAAGATATTGTTAATATAATGACCCAAACCTGTCTAAAACCTATTGGTTGAATTGTTTTTGAAGTATCCCCACCTTAAAATTTAAATAATCTACTTTGGATCCATTAGAAACTGAATATGAATTTATTATAAAATAATATTTCTAGTTTTTTCTAAGGTGCCCTTCACCCCTCTTATAAAAGGGCACTCCCCCTTCTCACTAATTCACACATTCAAAGCCTTTTGTCTCGGCCAAACCCTACCCAAATACTCTCTAAACTTCCCTCACTTCACCCTAGAGGCCTTATTTTGATCGTAAAACCAACCTAAGGAGCCCTTTTGATCAAATCAAAAGGAAGAACCCGAAGAAGAGGTTATGTTTTCACCACCCGTTTTCAAGTTCATTTCTTCTTCTACTTCTTCTTTCATCGTTATTTCATTTAAATAATAATAACTCCACTATATTATATATATTGTGATGTTATTATAAATATGGTACAACCATATTTAGTATTATATCTATCCTTTTAATGACATCTCACCATACGTGCGTACGTACAGTTTACCGTCTCCACGCCGTGGTGTAATTGTTATTCAAAATATTATTATTTGGATGGGTATAATAATTATGTTTAATTCATGTAAATAATAAATATAAAATTATAATGATTCTGTATATATGATATACCATCCAATTATATATTATTTTAATATCAAAATAATGATATTGTTGCTCGTGTGTACGTACGGATTACAGTCTCCACGAAGGCGATGAGATTCATTACCCGTCATATCCATTCAAGACTAAATTTCATTTTAAGAATAAAATTTTTTTTAGAGACATGATATCATTATGGATTGAAATAAGATACATCCCATCTATAAATGTATACGGCTCTCCTAACAAATAATATCAAAGAAAACGAATCCGTTAACACCTGAAACGACGATAATACTAAGATATTATTAACAAATCAATGTTAAAAGATCATATATGATATCATATTAATGTAAATGATTTTTTTTATAATTCAATAACAATTATTTCACCATTATATAGTATTTTAACCTACTTTCGGCCAAGGAAAAAGTACAAAGTAATGGGTTTCTTATCTCACTCTTAATTTCGTGAGAATTCAATTGTTCACCACTTATTTATTGCATGTGGTGTATGTGTACTTCCCATGATTGTATTAATTGTGTAATATAATTTAATTTATGGGTATTTACATCATAATTGTATGACCCTTCATTAATGGGTGTATGTTTCATAAGTTACCTAATTGATAAGGGAATTTGAAATTTCAATTTGCACTCATTCGGCTTTAGGCATACTTAATTGATTATTTTACTCCAAGATTATGTGTGGAAACACTATTCCTTTGATGATGTCATAATTTCCACTCCCCTTTCTGTGGATATAATTTCTATACACATAATCCCTCCATTGATAAATTCCCAAGTCATCGATTTGAACATGATAAGAGTAATTTTAAGTCAATCTCCATTTGTTGAGTTAAATATCCAATTCATTGGTATGGGCCTCCTTTTCAGGAGTAATCCCCAGTCTCAAATATGGGACTCCTTTTCAGGAGTAAACACCAGTCATAATTATTAACCTTGGCCCCCTTTTCAGGAGTAAGCCCTAGTCCCCTAATTTGGGCATCCTCCTTTTCAGGAGTAAGCCCCAACCATAATTCTCTTAATATGGGCCTCATTTTCAGGAGTAAGCCCCAGTCCCCTAATTTGGGAATCATCCTCAGGAGTAAGCCCCAAGTCCCTTAATTTTTCAAGTCTCTTAACTTAGGCCTCCTTTGTAGGAGTAAGCCCCAGTCTTAATTTCTCTTAACCAGTCCTAATTTACCTTTGATTTGGAATTATTTCTCATGAGTAAAACCCAATCATAAGTTATCTTCTAATTTGGGCCTACTTTTCAAGAGTAAGCCCCATGTTAGAGTATTCAAATCTCCATTAAGAACATATACCTTTATGGACCATGTTCCTAAATTTCTTCCCTGAAATTAATCCTAATAATCATTTATCTGGGTAGTCATACATACATAAGTCCCACATTATTTCTTATGATTGCATATTTCATGGAAAAATTGTCTGATTTTTACCAATACCTCTTGTTTCTCACACCGAGCATGACTCGCGTGAGATTAGAGTGTAAAATTAATTATGAAATCCTTATTTGAGTCATCAATCATAAACATCATACTCCCTTACTCGAACTACGTGGGTTCTGGTTCCTTTTCCAAAACAAAGGATACGTAGGTAGCCCATCTGCGGGTTCGATCCCAACACTGAAATAATCCATGTCCTTCTGAATGAAAATAAACTTCAAGTGCCCTACTGAGTGTCTTTAAAACCAGAATGGTCATCATAATAACCAAGAGACTTCTATATAAATGGGACAAAGGATACCATTAACCAATAATCTCAAATAAATACAGTTGATTCTCTATCGATGAAGAACCTCGAATACATATAAAATATTCTATAAATTTCCTACATATTTAATCATTGATTATCAAATCTAATGGAAAGCTCATTTTATACATGGTAATGAAAAAATGATTCACAAACATAACATAAATCTATAAAGAGAGTCCTGAAATAGACAATAATTCCCTTAAAAAAAGTGTGATGTGTCCGACCTCCCATCCTCTCGACCAATGAAAATTCCTAAGCCTCATCAGTCCACAAACTAATGAATGCCTAACTTTGGAAATTAGGTCCAACTGGATGTGGAGTCATTGGATGTTTCCATTTCTACAAATAAACCCGTTAGAAACCGATTGCCACACATAATTATGTCGTTGATTTATCCTTAACCTAAGGATATGGTCTTTATAAGATAATTCATCTCAATTTACATTCCCTTGAGACTTATTTATGGTTATACACCAAATTGCTTTTATATGGTGTATATAATGTACTTTGACATAGTATATCATGAATCCCTAAATTCTCATGATATTTTAAGGTTTTCATTACCTCAATTATTGAATTCAAGTGTCTTTATTTTAGTTAGGAACTCTATCTAAAATATCATTTTAAATGTATTAAAGATTTATTGTTCTAAATCTTTCTCATTAATGTCCATGTTTTGAAATTTTTTAAGGATTTATATATATGGACATTGATGTTTTAAAATTTAAATGTCTTTTAAAACTTTCAAAGTGGTATGGGACACTTTGATTCAAAAAAATCTATTTTAAATGGATTCTTGACAAATAGTGTGAATTTTAAATGTTTTCCAGAAAAAAGGGGATATTTCTCTCAATAGTTGATCATTATTTTAATCTATGTCAATATACTTCATTATTCTCAATTTAGGTTAATCTGATACAATACAATCTTCCATATTTTATCGAATGAGTTGTGTTTGATTGTGGATGTGCTATTTTTATACCATTCATGGTTTGTGGTTAAAAGTACTGACATTCTATATGCTAGTTTTAATAGGAATGTTTATGTTATGTTTCAAAATTTTTATATGAGGAATTCATTGGACTTCATATCTGATGGGTGGATCCTTCAATAGCTCCTCGATGCATCGGTAGGTCTCATGAGACAAACTAGTGTCTTGGCACAAGGTCTTGACAAAATCTTATTTGTAGTCTTGGCATGAGGCCTTTGTTATGTGGTTATGATAGTCTGTCATTATGCATTCCATCATTATGAAAGTGGTTATTGATATTTCAAGTGATTATTCAATTATTAGAATATCCATGTGAATAAGTAAATGGCATTATTTCATTTCATATTTTCCATATTATGATGAAGATCAAGTTTAGAAGGCTTTTGTTTTAGATATACATTGCCTTAAGTTTTTATGCTTATCTATAAAAACTTCTACTATATTTTTATCCTTACTGAGCATCTCAGCTCACCCCTTTCAATGTTTTATTTTTCCCAGGATTGTGATGAAGTAATTTTTGAATGACCTACAGGGATAATATGAGGGGATATGGAGACAACATGTTGTTATAGTTCTTTTTACCTTATGATATAATTTAATACTTATGAATATATCTTGTGTTTTAAAAACTACTAAACTAATCAGTCTTTCAAGACTTGATCCTTTGTGATCATGCCAATGTTATGTAATAATGCACCGAATCGAGGTAACTGTGGTCGGGGCATTACATAACCTGTGGAAGTGAAATCTGTTTCATGGAAAAAAAATCCATCATAAACATAAATATTTTTTGGAAGAAATAGGAATGGTTTCATTGGATCATATCCCATGTAAGTCATAGGTAAAATTAAAAAATGACATCTTATATGGAAAATTATTTTGAAAGTTAATTTAAAAAATTTATTCAAGAGAATTTCTTTTATTTTAAATTCAATTTTTAATACAATAAAACTATAATATATTTATGAAATAATTTTCTATGTAAATAACCATGAAAACGTATAATGGAATATGTAAAATAACATAAAAAATTTATTAAGTAAAATAATACTTCATGGATGATCAATTTTTAAAACTAAAAACCCATAAAATATTTTTTTGAAATAATTATCATTGAAAATAACCTTGAAAACGAATAAAGGAAGCTTTATAAATCATTTAAAAAATTTCTTAACGAAAATTTCTTTTCCTACATTATTAAAAACCATTTAAAACATAATTAAATTTGAAAAAACTAATATTTGAAAATACACTTGAAAACTTATAAATAAATATTGGAAAATAATAATTTTCATGCTGGTTCCATTCATGTCATTCATGTTAAAACAATCATTCAATTAAAATTTTTAGGAAAATCCAAATGGGAATTATTTGGAAAATGAAAATAAAAATCCCTTAAAAAATTAAAATGTAAGGAATGGGAAATATTATCAATAATAAATATTTTTTTAATGGTAATCAAAATTTGAATCACTTTAACAAAGATGATTTTGGAAGAATGTTATATTTTTAAATAAAGACAGAAATAAAGAAGGTTTTTCATAAAAAAATCCTTTTAAACTATTAAGTACATAAGGAGATGTAAATTTGGGGCAAAACTTTATTCTCATAGATGACCACTGGAAAAAAATCAATTTATTTCATGAGATATATATCATATTATTTTTCATTGAAAACATAATCATATAAAACCTAATAAAGGATGAGATTGTAACAAAAACAATTACCACATTGATAACATAGATTTAAAAGAACTGTAAAGGAATAACGTTAAATTAAATGTAAAATATAATGAGAATAAATAAATTCATGACTTTAAATGACAAAGGTATTTTATACAAACCTCATAAAATAAGATATGTTCATTACATTACATTTCTCTCACAGAAGGAAAATTGAGTCAAACATATTTTACCACATTGGTAACTTTTGATCCATATACCACTTTGAAGAAAGATCTTAAAATTTATATTTTAATAAAAATAATTTTCTTTTGAAAAATTATAAAATACATTCATGAGAGGTATATACACCACATAAAACAAAATTTGTGGTGAATATGGATGTGTCTCGTAGAACTAGAATGTGAGATAGAAATCCCAAACCACTTGAGTCTTCAGTTCTTTTGTACATGTTTGAACATCATGACTATTCATTATAATATTATTATAAATATATTAAAGAATAATTTAAAAACTTATAATATCATATATTATCCCATTATCAAATTTTCAAATCAAATTATTAATAATTCTTCTATAAAATCGTTAGTTATGTGTGTTAATTGTTTTATTTTTCATGAGAGTTTTGGTTTTTCAATTCAAGTGATTATACATTAATCATGATTACATAATACAGAATATGTCAAATATTTCATTAATATATTATATTTTAATTATAAGCACATTTATAATCATTTAGAAGTTTTAAATATAAAAATATACAATTCACCATTCATGGAGATGGTTGGTCGTACATATGCATGAATGTTCTTTCTATCTTTCGATGGATGGAATGAAAGAAAATTAGCATAATATTAAACTTTAAATAAAAATTAATATAATATATATATATATATAATATTTTAATTTAAAATATATTTATTAACTTCCATGCAAATTTTATGTGATTACAAATCACATCACTTCGTGAGAAGATAGTCCATTGTGCACACGAGCGACGCAAATGTGTCTCCTATAGAATGAAGTGTAAAAAAGGTTATAAGTTATATTATATTTCCAAAATTTAAATTATTTTACAATTATAATACACATATACTAAATTTATCATTACATACATCTGTGAGAGGTGGTAATGGAAAATTAATAATATCATTTCATGAGGAGGTAGTCCTCCTTACACACGAATATTGATTTCTTAACACCTTTTATAGAAGAAAATAAAGATTTATGATATGAGATTAAAATAATTACCTCAAATTATATAGATGATATTGAGGTTTTTATATTATCTTTGTTTAATTATAATTTAATTTGGTTGAGGAAGAAATATTATAAAATTCTTGATTAGGGATGTTTCCTCTTATTCAGAAAACTTCTTTAGGTTTACACCAAAAGGATTGTTAGGCGGGATTTATGTCCAAAATAAGAATTGTAAAATGATAATATGGAAGTAAGGAATTTATTTGGTTAGTATTTTTGGAAAACAATTTTTTTCCATCTGTGAATAAGAGTGGAGTGGGTGTTCCCTTTTATAAGTGACATGAGTGACACAATTGTTATTTATGAAAAGAAAAAGGTGTGCCCATTTTTTTCTCATGAAACAAGTCTAAATAATTAAAAAAATGTCTATAAGGGAATAAATAATGTCAAACTATTCTCATCCAAATGGTTTTTTACAAGTTTTAGGTCTTTTTTAACCAGTATCATTTTAGTTTACCCCCCCCCACCCTCGGAAAACTCATTTTCACTTTAACCTCAGTAAATAATATTTACTATGTTTACTACTCATTATAGTAATAACATTATCATGATAAAATTATATAATATTAATTTTTATGATTCAAAATAAGAAATATATTTTCAAAAATTCTATTCATAAAATGTAACACCCTTAAATCCTAAAGTAAGAATATTGTATTTGATTGCATGTATCACACGCATCCCCAAGAATGTATGGGAATATAATTCTCCAATTTTTTATAAATTTTATACAATTTCAAATAAATTAAATCTATGATACCTCCTTTAAATAATGTGATATTGAGTTATCATACATTACAAACAACAATTAGTTTCATCAAATGGCTTGTGTTATATGCAACACCATGGTTTAGAAAGTAACGATATATTATTAAAATATTATTGATAATAACATATACATTAAATTAATAATTATGAAAATTGTTAGCTATATCATGTAAATATATATTTATCATAAATATAAAGTTAATTATTTAATTACAAATTAATTAAAAATAAATATGAAAACCGATTGAATATAAAGGAAAATATATTTATTTTTATCCTCACAATGATTTTTTCCATTATTAATTACAATTAGTGAGTGACATTAATGTGATATATATATATATATATATTATATATCTAATAAAATATTTTCAATATTCATATGATTTATTTTATAGTCTTAGGAAAAGATCAAACCCAATATTACGCATAAATAACTACATTCCTATAAATGTATCTTTATTTCCTTTTGATGGAGAACCAATTTTAAATCCAATCATTGATAATTTTTTAAATTTATGAAGTAAAAATATTCTTCATATATAGAATATAAAAATAGACATTATTTTAGGGTACTTTTTTGGTATTTTCCTGTGAAGTATCATTACTTAATGAATAGTAAAAAATATTGAATTTTACATCAAAACCCAATTTTTCATCTAATTTAATTATATGGTTAAATTATATTTTAAAATGGATTTAAATTATAATTATGTCATATTTTAATCAATTAATAATATTTATTTCATTTAAATAATTTCACTTTGAATTTTACTATAAAAATATAGCAAACTTTTGGACGTTTTTACTTTAAAACCTCTCATTTTCATCCCGCTTACGGGATGAATTTGAATATAATTTTTTCAACTTCTGGGATTGGAATTTAGAAAAATGGATTATATATATAGAATATTCATAATTTTTATTTTTTAATAAGACAAATTTAGTTTTTGACAAAAAAATATTAGTGAATGTAATTAAAATTAACTACAATGGTAGTTGTTAAATTAAGCATAATTAAAAGGCCACCACTTCTACCAATACCTAAAACACATCAAAACACTTATGTTAAGAAAATTTATTATAAATAAAAATTCCAAAATCCATACCCTAAACTTTGAAGCCTTAATTTTGTGTAGGAATTTTTCCAATTATACCTTTTGGTATAAACAAAACGGAGTTGCTTATTTTTTAAGGAATCACTTTCCAACTGTCTCTTTACATTCATTTAATTTTACACGACCCAAAATAATCTTATTCCATGAAAATATATACACCAAAATATCCTAAATATACTAAATTGTTTTTATATTAATGGTTTGATGTGCACTGACACACACATCCATTTAATAGGTAATTAACATTATATTTATGTCAATGGAAAACAACCACCTCCCAAAATGGTGATTGTTTGTTCCTCATTTACCACCCCAATTGGTGGTCATTATGATAGAAACTATAATTATATATGATATAAATTATATTTATAATATATTTATGATACTTTTATTCTTTTATAACAGATACCTATATATATACTATTTTTTGAAATATTATATTGTTGCATATCGAAGTGTGGACAATCGCCCCCTCAATGCAATGTGATTCGTTAACGTTATAAATGGAATGTATTATGGATGATTTCAATAAACCTATATAAAATATATAACATATTTATGATACTATAATAATAATGTACACATGTATTCTTTTCTTTTAATTATTTTAGTATGACAAATAAATGAAAGTAGCATTCATGCGTATGTACGACATATCATCTCCCTGAATGGTACATTTCATTTATTATATCCAAATATTTCATATTATTATAAATATATATCTAATGAAGATATATGAAAATTAAATCATGGTTTAAATTTTGGATATTATGAAATCATTATCTATTTAATATAAGTATCAAATAACATTTCAAAACATACATGAGAAAACTTGGCAATTAAAACCAGAAATAGTTAAAATAACAAAAGAGTGTTAAAAAATGGGTAATACAATATAGTAAGATGTTAATATATGATATTATGAAAATGAGTATGGTTTTTTTTATGTTAGTAACATATTTTTAACCATTATACCACATTATAAAGATCACACAACAAAATGAAGTTTAAGGTAAAGGATTCTTGTCTCACGTTTCATTCTCTGAGGCATACGTCATTTACACCACAGACATATTTTTTGTGGTGTATCAACTTCACATTTTGATATATTATATCTTGAATTTTTTATCTTCATAATATTATAATTTTCACTATGAATTTACATCACCCAAGGTGTTTTCATGAAAATTAATGAGTGGTAAAAATTATTTTTTTAATCTCACATTCTTTAGTGATTATTGACTTTTTCTTTATACAATAACATTATTGCAATAATTTATCAATAGATATTTCCTTAATTCTCAGATGCTAGATATTAATTTTTCCTATAATTTATACCATCTTATATAAAATTATTACTTTGAAATTTATTGTATTAGTTGGGGAATTATTGATAATTTTTTTATTTCTCATTCAATATAGTTATTTTATAAGACATGTTATTTCTTTTTTTTATTCGATATGAGAAATGATTTGGGCTATAAATTTAGGGTGTGGACCAGATATTATATATCCAAATGATGTATTTTTGGGTTCTCATGATATTAGTCTATTGGCCAAATTTATTGGGATTCTATCTGTGGTTCTAAACCATCTTATGAAAGGTCTTGACTGTATAGGTTTTCATGTGCCTTAGACTTGACATCCAATAAATAAGAATTTCACTCATTTACATTAATATTTTACTTACCCATGAGATTTTATAATGACATATCAATGGATGTAATTTATTCTTTGTTTATTGATTTATGTCATGTGATTTAGTTTCATACCATGACATATAAATTATGCCTTATCTAGTTTTGTAAATGAAAAATGTGTTCAATTATTTACCATTACATGTATATTGATTAATTTTTTTTCTTCTATTATATTTACCCTTACTGAGTATTTTATCTCACTCTTATTATGTTTATTTCTCTAGGATATGAGGTATATTAATTTTAATATGATTTCATGGAAGCAGTTTATTTCAGTTTATTGTGTTGTTTATTTTACTTTTTTCCCAAAGTATTGTGGGTATCATGTATAAAAGTTACCTTTCCAAGAATGATAAACTAGTCGGTCCTTATATGTTTAATTCCTTTTGATCATTCCTATTTGATAAAATAATGTTCCAGTTCCAGGATTCTAGGGTCAAGTAATTACACAAGAGATAGAAAATTTAATTTAAAATCGAACCCACACAGACAATGGGAAAATGATTTTCCAAAGGGAAAATGTTCAATTGTTAAATATATATATATAAAGATTAAATATGAAACTTTTTCCAATGAACTAAATACGATTAATATATATAATATTTATCTAATTTTATATTTAAACCACCTTCAAAAAATGTGATCTATTTAAATTATTTAAAGAAATGATTGTCCTTAATAATGAAAGTATTTATAAAAATTCATAAAAAAATAATACCTTCTAAGAAAATTATATTTTATTCACCAAAATATTATTTTGACATGATGACTTCAAAAATAAATTTTAATATTTTGAAAAAAAAAATTAACTGTGTACAAAAAGGATTTTAATATAAGTGCTCAAAAGGTAACAAATTTAAATTTTTGAAAAAAAAAATGTTTTAAGAATAATATTGTGTTTGTTTTGATTATCATTCTTTTCATTTTGAGAAGCTAACTTAAGGGTGCCTGGTTCCCAACATACAAAGCCGAAGAAAAACAAAACAGAAAAGAACACCACAAACAGAGAGTTATATATCATAATAACCGTAGTCATCACTGTAACCCAAACTGGATTTCTCTTCCCCTGTGGCTCATTCCCACTCCGGGATCCTCCAAAAACTCACACTTTGAACATGATTTCTCAGTTCTTCCTGAGGAGCCATGTCTGGTGGAGACTTCATGGTCCCGCTGCCCTTTTTAACTGCAAGAACCACCTGTTTATCCTTTTTGAGGTATTCCTGGTCCGCATTGGTCGTAGAAGATAGGAATAATCCGTCCTTGATCTCCTTGTTGAAGTTGTAGCCAATCAACCCTCACCTGCTTTGTCTTTCTGAATACCATTTTGAGAAATCTCACTGAAATAACGGCCAATCGGGGCACTCAGAATCTCGTTTCCCTTCCTAGAGTTTTCCTTCCCCACCCTAGGCTATTCAACACTACTACACCCCCATTTGGTCTGTCATTACATTCTCTCTCAAATGAGGATGTCCCTCTTCCATAGGAAAATTATCCACCACCGTGATATGTGCCTCCATCCCTGAACCTCCATCTTGGGGAATTACAAACCTCTGGGCTACACCTTCCACCAGAGAACCACTCCTTTCCAAGATGGCATTGTTCCCCATGGTTAGGACATCATGCTTCTACCCCAGATCATCCACTGGATGAATCTCCACAAGCTCCCTACCCTTCCTAGCCTTTTCATCTCCCAAGGCTTCCGCCCACTACATATCCAAGACCAACATTTCATCCCACTTCATTACATTATCTTCCACATCCATTTCATCATCCAAAAAATCCTCAGACAATCCATTGAACCTGTTACTCAAGGAAACAAAATGAGTAGCCAAAGGTTCCAAACTTGTAGAAATCCTATCACCTTTCATGACAACCACTTCTTCTGTATTTGATAACATTTCAACCCCAGCCTGCTCTAAACTCAAATCTACAATTAAACTAGAAGAATCATCAAACTTTTGTAAAGCATCCTTGTTGGTCCATGTTGTTTTACTCTCTACAACTGCACCAGGAACATAGGAGACCTCCCTTCTTTCACTAGGACCTGCCAGGGTCGAGCCCCTACCCATCTTTATAGCATCCCCATAGCTTTGTTTCTAACATCGACTTATGAGATCACATGAGCACCTTCCCTACAGTGCTCCTCCCTCAACCGTGTTGAAAAACCACTATGGAAAACCTCAACCGAGTGTCCCAGCCACTTGCAAGAGCTACATATATTGGTCTAGTTCTCATATATAACCTTTTTCTTGCAACGGTATTAATCACCAATTGTGATACAGACAAAATTAAAAGGGGTGCGAGAGGAATCAACCTCAACACAGACCCGAGGATTCACTGGGTGGAAAACAGCCTTAGTACGGCTATCAGAGCAAAGATAACGACCCACCAGATATCCCAACATACAGATTATCTAAGGATTTTAAAATGGTAGTGGAATATTAAGAAAACTTACCCAAACCTCCATGGAAGGAGTGTCGCGATTCACAGGGTGTTTCAATTGATTTCTATGAGTTCTTCATCAATGGTCTCAGTTGAAGGTGAGCTCATCTTCCAAATATGGATGGTGCACCAGAAGTGCACCTTAATAAGGTATCCATTGTTAAATTCTAGGATGTATCACCTAGGAATCACCAAGTTTAGGGAAAATAATTTCAAGGTTGATATTCCTGATCGAAGAGCTCTCTCTAAGAGAAAAACTAAACCAATATGGGGATTGAACTACTGAGGGGGAGAAATGGACCCATGGAGAATGAAGAGTGATGAAATGAGCTAAAAGGATGCCCAATATGAGTGATAAATTTCCTGGATATGAAAAGGTGGTGAAACAACTATATCAAACTTGGAAATTCTAAATGGAAAAAAAAACTAAACACAGCAACGAGTGCTGGCTGAAAATTAGGACACAAAGGGTGGTTCCCTAGATTAACAGTGAGGATAAACCATAGAGCGAAACACAGATGATTAGGGAGATATCATTAGTGGGATAGAGAAACACGAGTCTAAGGATTATTCGCAAATTCTAGGACCACATGCATAACCTAGAAAACTGATCCATAAAATATAGAGCTTAAAAATATTTCAAACAATTTTTCAGGTAGATATATAATATAAAAAGACATAAATAACAAAATATTTTATATGAAAATTAATGCACACATATTTTCTAATCACTTTTTTTTGATTTGATGGAATTTTTTTTATCAATGTCTTTTTAATGCTGATAAAGGATAGTACAAAATAACACATAATTTTTAGTAAGGAAAATCTAATCTTTTTTCTCAATTTTTAGAATTTTGAGGATATTTATTCACCATATTTTTTGTGTTGGAGGTATTAATTTTATCACCATTTCTTAAATGTGTTCGTGTTGATATTTTTATAGGTTCTTGTTAAATTTTCATTTTTCATACACTTTGTATTAGATTCTTAATTGGAATGAAATTATTTTTTCTAATGTTTATGTTTCCTCGTTAAATGTAATATAAATTATATATTATTAATTAACCTTATAAGTATTATAAATACGGGATATAATTTATCAAAATGATTTTTAATTATTAATTTCCCTTTTTTAATAATTATATAATTAATTAATGAGTTGTTCAAATTATAGTATCAGTAATAAATACTAAAAAATTCATAGAGTTATTTTTTTATATACTATGAAATTTATTATACTATCATCCCAACATATTTAAAATGATTCTATTTATAGACAAATTAATATGGAAGAATCATT
Source organism: Viscum album (assembly GCA_963277665.1). Lineage (NCBI taxonomy): Eukaryota > Viridiplantae > Streptophyta > Magnoliopsida > Santalales > Viscaceae > Viscum > Viscum album. The sequence continues at coordinate 26,680,445 of OY728137.1, read as the reverse complement.
CTAATATGTGTTTATTTTTTCTTCTTAGACTTCATGTGGATATTTTAATAGATACCTTTTTTTCTTTTTTACCCATACTTATATTGGGTTCTTATGCATGGAATGATTTTTTTTTTACAAAAAGACTCAAATTATTAAAAAAAAATTTATCTTATTCATAAACCCTAATAGAAATATAAAAATTCTGAGTAATATTATATTTTATGAGATAAATATTTAGTCATACTATATTAATTGTTTAAAATGTGTAATGTTTTTAATAAGTGAGTGAAATTAAATTTAAAAAGATTTTGGTTTTTTGTTTTTATTTTTTTTAATGTGACCACCGATAAAAAAACAAGGTCATAAAAATAATTAAATATGTTTTTAATTCCAGGCTTTGTTAATCATGATATATGACATCGATTACTTTTCAACTCACTATTATAGATGCACCAATTAAAAAAATAAAATAAATACATATAAAAACTTGCATGTATTATAATAAGATAGTAAATCACAATGATAAATACAAGAGTCCACATAATAAAAAAACAAATAAATGTCGTAATATCAAAAACCATTTTTAATTCTATTTATTTTTACATAATTAAAAAAAATTACATTACAAGAAGATATTTAGAAAGTTGGTAAACAATGATTTCTCTTATAATCATCACAAACTTATTTTGTTTTATTTAATATTATGTATATATATTAATTTTAGAACATAGAAAACGTTTTAATATATATATTAAAAACCATTTTATCAATAATAATATATTGAGGACAATCCTTGGAGGCAGTAATAGAAAACTAAACTCTTCATCCATGATGGTGGTGAATTGACATATCATGGACGATGTATTCATTTTTAGAATAAACGGATGAGATAATAGATTTTATAATTATTATTTCATTAAAAGAATAAAACAAAATTATATATATGATATTGGAGTTACCATTCAACTTTTTATAGTAGATTTGATGGGAGGGTAAGAAAAAATAAATTAAAAGATAAGGATTGAGGATTTTACCTCATCAAGGTCGTCTCCTTGAGAACATCCTTAAGGAACTTGCATTTGGTCTTTTATTGAGGCCATTATATCATGAATGTGGGAAAAATATATGGTTAGAGAATTGGGAAGAATATTTATAACCTAAATATCATAAAAGGTGTGAAGAGAAGGGGTGGTATTTATAGGGAGAGGGAAGAGCTGTTTTTTATTATTTTATTTTTTTGTTTATTATTTTGGATCAAGAATATCAACAGTTTGATTACTGTTACTAAATAAATTTAATGGTTCAATATTTTTTAAATTAATGTTTTATTACATCATCCATGACTCAAAAATTCTTATAATGTTATGTATAAATAAATTTTATTTCACTGTTCACAAAAAAATCAACTATTTTATGAAAACCCAAAAATTCACCCTAACAATTTTTAAATGTATAAATATCCAAAATATATTCCTTTTATATTAAAGAGCTATATAAATGAGATAAATTTAATTATAAATAAACTCATCAATTATTAAATAAAATATTTATTTTAATATTATAATCTATTTTTTACCATTGAAAAATTAATTAAGATCACTTAAAATTATCTTATAAAAATAATACAATATAATATTAAAATATGAATATATTTTATGAAAATATATTTTCTTTTAAATCATTATATTAATTATAATATTATAAATAAACATTTTTGTTTTACAAAGATACCAACAATTAGATAATCATTTTTTAAAAAATTATTTAATATACTATGATATAAATAAATTATATTTTCCTTTATAAGATACCTAAATTTTATTTATTCCTTTTATAGTTTATGTTACTATTCTAACAACCATATTACTATTCTTAATGGTCCAGTTACTATTCCAGTAGTGTAGTTTCCTCAATTTCTATAACCAGTACATCTTTAATTCATTAATCATTTACTTATATTCTCTCTCTAGGATATATATAATTTCATCTTACAAATATTATATTATTGAAATTATGTTTTATTTCTATAGATTGGTTCATTATTTTAGTCATTCTTGTTGATCGAGAAGATCCAATTTTTATAATTCCTATTTTCTTATTTTCTATTTTTTATCATATTATAAAATTTGGAATTATTATAGGTTTATTTGATTAATAATGTATCATTATTGATTTATGAGAATACTATTTTAATGTGGTGATCTATGTGATATATGTGTTGCATGATAAAATTATAATATGAAAATCTCCTTTTGAAAAATTTGGGTTGTTACATTTTCCCCCTTAAGAAATTTCCCACTTGAAATTTCGTTTTACAAAATAATGAAAAAACTTATGTGGATACTAGTACTTCATTTATTACTTTGGTTACCATGTCGCCTATTTATATTTAGGGTTCCTATATAGTACATTGACCATGTTGGTAGTCTTTTTGTGTATGAATTTTCCTATATGGTTTAAAATATTCACCAACAACTTCTCATAAGAAGGATCATTTTCAAAATATACCACCTACACATTAAGTATATCTGATTAATTTATTATTTACTTCTTCAATAGGTATACATAGAATACATAATGTACTAGAGACGCATTTTGTGGAAGTTCTAGTCAATAGGTCACAACTCCAAAGTGATCAAGAATCATAAAAGGGATGATGTTCCTATGACTTATCATTACCTTTTCTGTAATCTCATAAATTTATTCAATGGAGATATATTGAGTAATACCTTAGCACCAACATCACAATTTATGTCACCATAATGATTTCGTAACTAGATCATAGGTTGACTTCGGGCAAGGTTTATACAATCAACAATAAATCATAGTATCCCAAAGTCAACTTATGATCTATTTAGGAAACCATTTATGTGACTTATATTTTGAGGTTGGTGACAAGGTATTCTTAAATATATCTCCATTTAATAAAGTCATGAGATTAAGTAAAAGGGATAGATAAGTCCTAGGAACATCATCCCTTTTGGGATTCTTGATCACTTTGGAGTTGTGACATATTGACTAGCACTTCCACCAAACCTGTCTCAAGTAAATTATGTATACTATGTATCCCTATTGAGGAAGTACTTAATAAATTCCTCATATATAATTAATGTGTATGTGGTAGATTTAGAAAATTATCCTTCTTATGAGGAGTTGTTGGAGAATATTTTAAACCGTATAGGCAAATTAATACACAAAAAGACTACTAACATGGTCAATGTAATATATAGGAACCCTAAATATAATGAGGAGACATGGTAACCAAAGGAATAAATGTTGTAAAAGTATCCACACATGTTTTTTAATTATTATGTAAAATGAAATTTCAAGTGGGAAATTTCATAAGGGGGAAAATGTAATAACACAAAATTTTCAAAAGGGGATTTTCTTCTTATAATTTTATCATACAACACATATATCACATAGATAACCAAATTAAAATATTATTCTCATAAATTATTAATGATAAATTATTCATCAAATAAACCTATAACAATTTTTTTATTTTATAATATGTTAAAAAAATATAAAATATGAAAAAATGAATTATAACATTTGGATCTGCTCGATCTACTAGAATGACATCAATAATGAACAAATCTATAAAAAAACATAATTTCAATAATATATTATTATTATGATGAAATTTTATATATCCTAGAGAGACAATAGAAGTAAATGATTATTGAATTAAAGAAGTGTTTGTTATAGAAATTGAGGATCCTACACTACTAGAATAGTAACTAGACCATTAGGAATATTAATCTGGTCATTAGAATAGTAACCTAACCTATAGAAGTATAAATAAAATTTAGGAATATTATAAATGAAAATATGATATATTTATATTGGTCGATGGGTTTGAGAATCATGAAAATTTCCTCACAAATCATTGGCAATTCCCAGCCAGTCTAAGTAAAAAAAATCTCTATTATAGATGTTGGCCTAGGACACTCTTCTATTTCATTTTTTAAGAATTGTCACGAATATCCATTTTTTTGGGATAACAATCCCCTAGAATTATACTTCCACCATCCATAACTCAAATTTACAATACTTTTCATATAGTTTGTCCCTTCATAATGACTTTAGTACGATTTTAAAATTACCATTAATGTCCTTTATTTCTCTTATATTATTTCCTTATATCAAATATAAACACAACCATAAATATGGTGATGTAACTCTAAATGCACGATTAATTAACTCCATGAAAATTGATGGATGTTAGAGGGTCAGAATGGAATCTCTCTGAACTCATAGAGTCCATACATCATTCAAAAAGAAATCCTAGGAATATCTTCCTTCCCCATCATTAATTTGTGATATACCAAAAGAAGATCCACCTTATAGAAATACTTTTCCCTATATAGTTGATTGAACAAGTTATGTATTCATGATAGGGTATAATTTTTATTTATCATTATTTTTTTGAGCTTGTGATAATCAATTCACAGTCACATTTATTAATCCATATTCATCTTGATGAGGACTTGTGAACCCCCATGGTGAAGCACACATGAATTTAAACCCCTTAACCAGAATCTCCCATTGATTCTTGTTTAATATTTTAATGGAAATGGGATCAGGTCTGTGGACTCAAACCTTCTTTGATGCTCTGTATATTCACTAGTCGGCAATTCCAGCCGCTATGTTCCCTCCCCCATCTGATGGGGGACTCCCTTAGACCCTCGATGATGCTTATTTCTTTTCATTCATACCTTTCTCTAATCCTGAACTTCATCATGCCTTTCACATGATCAAGAATTTCCCAATAGTGGTAAACCTGTAAAATGGTTTTTCACAGCTTCTGATTTGAATGGTGGAGTCCACGGAGGCCTCTTCCTTGATCAATATGACTTTGGTGTAATGTTTCACTCATATTTTACCTTAAAGGGGTGAATTTTATATATTTATTTTTATATAATGGGTTTTTAATTTTTTGAATGTTCTTGGCCTCTTGGAAAAGCATCATACAATGATCTGGTTTTCCTCGTAGGTGTATTTTTTAACGACATGGTCTAAATTTCCTGGATTCTACCATGGATATCACTTATTTTTCTTGCACTAGTCATACAATCCACATATGAAACATGATTATTTATCGATGGAAACCATGCTTATTCTCCCAGACCCCCACCCCCACCCCTTCTTTTCAAAATCATTCCATCATTCAAGTGTTATGGAATATTGTATGCCTCTTTTTGTGCATGGAGAGTAGAAAAAACTCTATGTGTCATCTGGTTTTACAGTGGTTATGCCATGAGTTGGATGTATCATAACAAAATATTGGTTGGGTATTTATATCTTTTGGTGAGGAATTTAGATGCAGTCAAAAGGTTTACTTAGAATAGTTGATAGCTTTTTGTTCATCATGATAGATTATGTGTCGTGTTTTCTTATCTTATCGCAGGGGGTATAGGTGTTCTTATGGGGTTTCTTCTCCAATGAAAAAATGGAATATATTTTATAAGTCATATCAGTTTTCATGTGTCTTCTAAAGAGAATCTATTTTTAGATCATATTATGGTTAATTTGATTGCAAAGAATTAGTAGCAGAGATTTAATAACATGTTGGCAAGATTGATTAAGGATCTCAGTTCTCTCATGTCATTGGCCTTGTATAGAACTTGATCCATGATTATTCCTTACTTTTTCAATATTTTTTTAAAAAAAATGGGATGGATAATGTAAATAACTTATAGAAACACACTAATAACTACCACTATAGACTCCAAGATTAGAAAATTGTGGATGAAGATATATATAATACTACCGATACGAATGGGACAATGACTCTGAGTCGAGGGGCGTGTGATCACTGTAATGCATCAATGATTATTAAGGTTCAAAATCAATTGTAAAAAATTAATGATTTCAAAATGTAAATTGAGTACCATGAAGGATAAAATTTTGTTCTCCCTTAATCTAAACAAAAATATGTTGTTTTATGAAATTGGGAAAAGGGAGATACTGGTTAGAATTAGGGGGACTCCCAAAATATTGCGGATTATGAGCAAGAATATTTGGTTTGAATTAGATCATGGAAAGAAAAACATGTGAACACTAGTTGTGGGAACTTCCAAGTAAAAAAAGTAGGGAAAATTGAGACCCCACAAATAATACTCAAATAACCTCAAGATAATAGCAATTATGTAATTAGGAAAAAAATGATGTAATGGTAAAATGTTAAATCATTGGAACCATAATTGGTTAAAGGTTTGGAATTAATATTTGGCACAATTGGCAATAAAAAATATACTAATGATAGAAAATTACATGATGATGGAGCCATGGTGTATGAGATCATATTATTAGGTCATCACTCAAATAGGGTGGCGGGACAAAGGGTAGCACAGGGAAGGAGACACTTACAGCTTATTATAAATCCCATAGTGGATATTTTAGAACAATTTTTCATTATTAACTCCCAAAAAAAGTTAATGAACAATATGTATGAGGGAATAATACATGTTTATATTAATAAAGATAGAATAATGTATATTAATAATAAAGATCACATTTTGGAGTGATGATTCAATGAAGGGAAGAACACTTTCAAGGAATATATTAAAATTCGTTACAAAATGGAAGATCAGATTGAATCTTGTTTACAAGTAATTCTAGATATCCAAGTAAGTATTTGACATTGGTTTTTATTTAGAGTAGTTTAATATTACATCCTTATGGATTTTTATGATTTTGTGGGCCCTTTCGTAGTTAGTTTCTTGTTCCTAGGTAAAGTTCAGTTTCTCACATTTGCTTAAAAGTTAATTTGAAATAAAAGATTAATTTTCAGTTTTAATTAATCTATATTAGTAGAGTACATTTTGTAAGAATTATTTGATATGGGTAGAGATCTCAATACAAGTTTAATAGTGAATTCAACATCTCAATCATGGGGAAGAACAGATAATTATTTAGGGAACACATTAGTGTAGTACCTCACAATGTCCATGTCTTTAAGCATGATCCTCTCCATTGTATCAATATTTTGAGCTAGATATGATTTCTCACAAGGAAATAATATCCACAATTGGACTATGATTTTGGTGAATAGTGATCCTTATCCGTATACTTGTACAAAATTAGAGGATTTTGTAGGATGTGAAGAGTGATGTACGTTTCTCAAAAATTTATTTTGGGTTTATATAAATATAGAAAATATATTCCCAATATAAAATCAAACTATACCAAAGTATGTAACATGTGATTATATAGATATTTTAATCCACATACATTAATTGTGGAGGAGTTATATACCTTTCGATACAAAACATTCTCCACTAGATGTTCTCATAGATAACTCTACCATTATATTTTGAGGTGGTGTTTTAATATCCAACAAAACATTAATGATAGAAAATAATTAATAAAACTAGAATTAAAAATTATGTTCACTATTATTTAATGAATAACAAGTTTACATATCACCACATCATTTTTTGGGCTATAACATAGTAGTAATGATAAAATATTTCCTTTATTACTACTTTGGAGGTTGTTGTTGTGGATTTCCTCCAAAACCCTTTGGATTTGGGTATTGGATCACATAATTCTTATGTTCTTTTTAGACGAAACACTCCATTATAGGCTGGGTGTCCATCATAACCCTTCTTTATTCATCCAAATTAGTGGCCTTATTCAAATCCCTTAATTAAAAATTATCCTGATTATCATCTCTTCCATATTTAAAGCGTCTCCTAGAACCCTTTAGAAAGTTACTGGTATGCTTACCCCACACCTTGGACATGTGGTATGTTGTGTTATCTTTCTTTTGCTAGATTTATTTATTGGTTCTCCCATATTAAAATCCATTTTAATCTTTTGATCTATAATCTCAAAAGATCACTGAGAGTTACTAATATTCATATCAATATTTATGTCAAATCGTATAATCTCCACTTAGCTATAAAAATATCAAATCTCGAAGGATTTTTATAGATTAAACATTATTCTACTAAAGAAGTTATACACCATTCTTTTAGTTTTCATGAAAACCCATTGGAATACCGTTAAAATCTTATGATGTTTTCCTTCTATACACCAATAGATTAATCTTTATTTGGATTCAGTCCAAGGAAATACCTCTCCCTTTTAGTATGGATAGTCTAGGGAATATATTTATTGAAAAATATTTTCCAAAATAATTAAAAATCCATGGAAGAAATTTATTCTTTATAATTTTTGTTTTTTATTTTTTTCCCACCACTAAAAACTATCCCCATCAATATGATAAACCGCTAATATGATTTTGTCTTTATCTGATCATTAAAGGACAAAGAGTATCTTCTAAATGGAGTTAATTCATTTTTCATCAATGAGGGGGTTGAAAAATCGACAAACAATATGAGTCCATTTCAACATAACAGATTCAACAAAAAATTTCACTCTCTTAGAAGATGGAGGAATTCCACATGATTCAACTTATTATTCATAATGTGAGATGGTTTATCTAGTAGTGTCATGAATTTATGGGATCCCATTTTCATTACCCTTAACATCTGATTAGGGAACTTGTCACATTTCATATCACATTGATTGTTGGAATGGTTTCTCATATTTCTGAAGAATAACTATGAAAAAATAAAATTAGGTTTCTTGAATACCTAGCTAGTTATCATATAAAAGTAAAACATTGATCATATAAAGAATAAACTTACTAATGAAAATTAAATCATAACCTCTGATTCCAAAAGATACAATGTTGGTTAACCTTTGTGATAGAGTTATCTCTACGGTTCACCATAAAATTATCTAGACTTAATACCCAAAAAATTACTTTCCCATTCTCTATTACCATCTAAAATAACCCCAGATTTTACACACACTATTATAGGATTTTAAGATTAATTATCCCTAAAATACAAACTTGGGTACATAATGTTTAGCGTCATTGGAATACATGGTACAAATAACTAACAACGTTGAAATGCAATAAAAAATATCTCTATTAATCATACATAATACGAAAATAACTCCATTGAGATCCCAAATCATAATAGGATAACCTTCAGAATACATTAACTGAAAGGATTAGCTAAAATCCCAGTAAGTAAGTAAGTGTGGAGAAGAATAATAGATCATTAATCAAAGGCATAATAACATAACATAATAGGCGTAGAATATTAATAAAAATATTAAGGAATATCATATTAAGTATGTACTCAAATGATAATAGAAATATAGGAATTTTACCACTACACATAACTTAACCTGAACATGATTCATTGATGACAACCAAGATGGTATCACATGGTAGAAAATGTCTCATAATGGTTTAGGTTAACACCCTAAACCTATGCATGATGCGTCAGGAGAATATTCATTACCCAATGAATTAGTGTTCTATTTGGTTGAACCAGAAATCACATGTTCCTGAATTTGTGTACCATATGAAGAATCAAACATAGTAAATAAACATATGTGTTACACACAGAAATAAATGGTTATTATAATCAGGTCATTCGAAATAGCCAAAGGGTGTTTCATAATGGTGTCTAAGAAATAATTCATTTAAATCATAATTTGACATTAATAAGGTAAAATAGGAATATATCATGATAAATTATGTCTATATTATGTGAAATCATATAAAAAGATTATTTAAGAATTTTTAAAAATGATCCACATTAGGGTTATTTACTGGCAAATTCTAGAGAGTACTGAAGAGGAAAAATGATTAATTATTTATATAAAATGAGAAATGAAATAAGATATTTTTCCATGATAAATTTATTAATGTTAGAAAAATAATGGTGGAATAAAATTAATTATGGAGTTTATTTTAGAATGAGTAAGAAATTGGAAAGTTCCCTTTAACCATGCTTGCTTATCAGGAGGAATTGGGAATAGAACAGTTTAAAACATGTAATTACCCAAAAAAGGAAGATGAATTGAGCTACATACATTTTTTTGGAACATACTCACAGAATATTGTAGAAGTATATACTAAGAATGAATAATTACATTGTGGAAAAGATAGAGAAATTGTAACCTAAAGGTAATTTTGAAGTTCTGGGAGATCCATTACCTTATGTCCAAATGTGTTTTTCACATTCAATTAATATCATGGATAACAAATTTATATTCATTAATTACTTAATTTAGATCAAAATATATATATAATTTATTTATTATATTTTTATTGAGTTAATTTATGGTCATTTTTATGAGTTACAAAGTTAAATTTCGTTATTCGTAGAGTATCTATTTTCATGTTTTCATGGTGGGTTTACATGTATATAATTATAGATATTTTTGTAAATTGGGAATAATTACTTATAAGTGAGGTTATATTATAATAATTAAATTAAATAATTTTAAATTTTCCAATAAATAATTTTGTTTTCGAATATGTTTATGAATAATTTGATAAAACATTAATGATAATTGTTTATTTTATTTTGGTGGTTTTTACGATCATCATGAACTAGTTTCATTTTATTTTACATTTTATATATTTATTAGTTGGAGAACATGGATAACATTATGATATACATATTAAAATATATTTTAACAATAGTAATGTATTTATGAACAAAATTAAAGGTGTTAATGGAAATCAAAAACGAGTCATCCATGACGGTGATGAACCGACAAATCAAGGATGATGTTTTATTTTTAGAATAAAAGGAGAAGAAAAAAGATTCTATGATGGATATCCAATTAAAATAAAAAAAATTAATTATATATTTGATACTGGAGTTGTAACGCCCCGACCCCAGTTACCCAGAGTCGGTGCATTATTTTAATACATTGGCATGATTACAAGGAATCAAGTCCCGAAGGACCGATAAGTTTAGCAGTCTTGGAAAAATAGATCACATACATTAATGTTACATTACACTTCATAATATAGAAAACAACAAAAATAATACTTTATGAATGCCATTATTCGCTTATCTTAACCCTTCTTATCAATCACTATATACTTCTTGGAATCCTGGGAAAAATAAAACATAGAAAAGGGGTGAGCTCAAATGCTCAGTAAGGATAACAATACAGCAGAAACATTCATAAATAAGCATAAACATTTAAGGCAATGTATAACTAAAAAAAAGCCTTTTAAACGTGAACTTCAACATAGTATGGCAAAAATAAAATGAAATAATTCCATTTACTTATTCACATGGATATTCTATTAATCGAATAATCACATGCAATATCAATAACAACTTTCATAATAATGGAATGCATAATGCCAGACTATCATAACCACATAGCCAAGGCCTTGTGCCAAGACTACAAATAAGATTTTGTCGAGGCCTTGTGCCAAGACACTAGTTTGTCTCATGAGACCTACCGATGCATCGAGGAGCTATAGAGGGCTCCACCCATCACATAATAAGTCCAATGCATTCAGATATGAAAAGGTTTAAACATTACATAAACATTCGTATTAAAACTAGCATACGAAATGTCAATACTTTCTCCATAAACCATGAATGGTATAAAAATAACACATCCTCAGTAAAACATATCACAATACCTTTAATACAATACAAAAGTTTTGTTTCATAATAAATCAACTTTAAATAAGCTTAAAATCCATCAAAGGATGTTGACATAGATGAAATCAAAACAATTTGAGAGAAATATCTCTTTTCTCGAAATCATTGAAAAGTCACACATTTATAAAGGAAGAAATTTAAAAGATATTTTTGAATCAAAGTGTCCCATACCACATTGAAACTTTTGAAAATAAATATCATTTCAAAACATTCATGTCCATATAAATAAATCCTCAAAATCATTTTGAAAACATGGACATTAATTAAAAGATTTATAAAGATAAATCTTTAAAACATTTAAAATTATGATCTTGATAAAGATTACCTTTCAAAAATTCTTAAAATATTCATTTTGAAATCATTTTAAAGTCACATAATTATAAAATAAAACATTTACTTTGAAAATATTCTTATAAGCTTGTAAGGGAAGCTTTGACGATTTTATAACGGCGGTAAATAGCCACACCCGCCGTATAAGTTTAAAAAACATTCTTACCTTAAATTTGTCGAAAGGTTAAAAGTTCCTTGTTAGGAAAATGACGGAAAGATTCCTTTAAAAACACATAACGGTATAAATGAATTTAACCCATATTCTTTAAAAATAGTAAAAAAATTTGAAATACTTTTCAAAGAAACATGGATGTGGATGATAAATAAATACCAGTAGATAATTACGTATAAACAACTTCGGATAATAAAGAGATTCTGAAATAACCGTTACCTTGTACTTTTACATGGTTGGGGTAGGTTAACCTCCTTTATAATGGTGAAATAATTTTTATTAAATTATACAAGAATCATATACATTAATATGATATCATATATGATCTGTTAACATTGATTTGTTAATAATATCTTAGTATTATCATTGTTTTGGGTGTTAACTTACTCGTTTTATTTTATATGTTTTGTTACTTAAGACATATTTGTAATGGATAGGATTTATATTATTCATATAGAGAGTGATATCATGTCCTTAAACATCATTTTTAAATCATCAAATTATAATTATACTTGAATGGATACGATGGAGAATGAATCCCATTGCGTTCGTGGAGACGGTAGTCCGTACGTACGCACGAGTGACAATATCATTCTTTTGATATTAAAATAATATATAAATGGATGTTATATCATATATAAAGAATAATTAACAAGTTATATTTATTATTTACATGAGTTACACATCATTATTATACCCATCCAAATAATAATATATTGAATAACAATTACACCACGACGTGAAGACGGTAAGCCGTACGTACGCACGTATGGTGAAATGTGATTCAAAGGATGGATAGAATAGTTAATATAGTTGTACCATATTTATAATAACATCACAGCATATATATTATACTGGAGTTACTATTTTATAATGGTAACAACAAAGGAAGAAGAAGTGGAAGAAGAAAGGAACTTGAAAAAGGGTGGTGAAATCATTACCTCTTCTTCAGGTTCTTCCTTTTGATTTGATCAAAAGGGCTCCTTAGGTTGGCTTTCTGATCAAACTAAGGCCTCTAGGATGTAGTGAGGGAAGTTGAGAGAGTATTTTGGTAGGGTTTTTCTGAACCAAACATCTTTGACGGTGTGAATAAATGAGAAGGAGGAGTGCCCTTTTGTAAGAGGGGTGAGGGGCACCTTTGGAAAAGCTAGAAATGTTAATTTATAATAAATTAATATTCGGTTTATAATGGCTCAAAAGTTGATTATTCAAAGTTTAAGGTGGGGATGGGTCGAAAACCACTCAACCAATAGAATTTAGACAGGTTTGGGTACTTATATTAACCCTATCTTTAAGTATTAAATCTAAGTTACTTAGTTTCACTTTTACAATGTCTCTTTGTATTTTTATATTATATGGTTAATAAACTTACTATATACATCCAAGAGACCCCAAAGTGGTCCATTAATGATACACATATCATTATATAAGACTCTTGGACGAACCTTAGATTTTTAGTAATTTAATATCAATTAATAATATAATATTTGTTTTAAAAACTCTTTTATGTCAATTTTGACACTATTCAATAGTTGATTTTTGTGAAACTCATAACAGAATGATTACATCGAAAACATTTAATTAAATCATTCCTAACATGTAATATTAACTTATAAAATTAGTTAAATTCATAAAAAGTCTCAAATTATATTTATTTGTGCATTTATAATATCAATTATATTAATTTTTCTCTATTATGGTAATTACAGCATCATCAATATGTCATATATAAATTAAATTATATAAAGTCTAAAAATTATAAATAAAATATCATTATGTAAGAAATAGTTATATATTTAAAATTAATATTTATAGTCGAAAATCCAACATATATAACCCTATGTAAAAAATCTTTTTCTAAAAGATATATGCTTATGTCATTTTTGTACTTATTTTAACTTAATTAAAATTAAGTGTCCCTATCACCTACAAGTGCCTCCATGGGGTCCCAAAATCGACCCAAATATTCCTATGGTCGAAAATGTATCAACCAATAAGTCTAGAAAACGTTTTAGGGTAATTTAGTATTATTATAATATTATTTGTTAACCCTTATTTACCGGATTTACCCTTAACCATGGTAAATAAAATATTTACCGAAATAATTATTCAAAATTCCTAAAAAATAAAAGTTACCTATTTACACAATTTGAATATCTAAATTCCAAATATGGAATCTATTTTTCCAAATTCAAAACACAGAAGTGGCAGAAATTAATTTAAAATTAATTCCCGTTGTTAAAACAAAAAGTGTGTTTTTAAGAGATAATAACTATCAAAAGATTGACACTTGTTTATGTCCGGTTTAATTGTAAAATTATGTACAATGACCAACATTTTATTAAATGGTAAAAATATATTTTAAATATACTTTAAAACCACACAAATTCATAATTTATCACTATTAATTATTTTGATTAAAAAAGTTTTTTTTAATTAAAATTTAGTAATTTTCACTATTCATCAAAATATTAAAGTTATCCGAAATGTACAAAATTTCACCTTAGGCTAAATTCGATATTCCGAATCCAAAAATGAAGTCCATTTTGAAATATAAAATATATATAATTTCAAAAATTAGGTATTTCTATTCATAACGGCTAGTTTGATTTGGTTATGGTGTGTGTTAGAACTCGAAGTTGCGTACAACACACACTACTGTATTATTCAAAGAGAAGCGTACCGTGGAAGCTTGGGATGTTTCATTTTAAATTTTTGATGTCCCAATTTAGTAAAAAAGTTTAAAATATTTTATTTAAAAATTGTTCACTGTTTAAAGTTGGTAAAAGTGCAATACTGAAAATGAATTTGTTCTTACATTATGTCTAAGAAACTCATAATATGGATTCTAAAATTAAAAGGATTATATAAAGTGTAAAATTTAGTTAATATTATTCATAACCTATTTTGAACGGCTTGTTTGGTAAGTTAGGGTGCACTTGAACTCAGTGTTGCATTAGTGAAAGTTATTGAATTATTTGGAAGAAATAACACACTATGAAATCGTGGGGTGTTACATTCTCCTCTCCTTCAATAAATTGCGTCCTCTCAATTTGAAATTGTTCTTTGAAAATAAAAGGTTGAAAATAGAAAATATCTTAGTGGGAAAACCCACATCAGAAATTGGGTTATTAAATTTAGTCTTAATATGAGGAAAAGAGAAATGAAAGGGTCACCACATAATTATGATCTCGATTTGGAGAACATTTGTGGCAATTAGAGACATATAATTGGAGGCAAAACATAAATATTTATATGTAGTGATTGAGGTCATCAATCACAGACAAGTGTAAAATTGATGTCCTTAAATTCATCAATCTATGATGATTTTAAATAACATCGATTCAACAAAACATAGGGTATTAGGATAAAACATTTTTGGTTTTAGGATTCCTTAAATAAAGTATAAGAATTAATTTCTTCCTAGAATAAGAGAAGAAGAAAAATATATTCTTGAAAAGTAGAGTTCCATCCTTTAACTAATTTCTACCACAAACTCATCTTTCACTCTAAAAGATAATAGAACGTAAAAAATATATTCTATTTATCCTATTCGAATAGGGTTCCAAAAAAACGAATTTATAATTCTTCTACCAGATCTTTTAAAAAAAACTACATTATTTAATCTCGGACATCACGTGGGTCAGTGGTAGGTGATACACACTTGTCGCCCTTCAGTTGTGGGTTCAAGTCTCGCGGCCTTCCCGGACGCGACGGGTTGTCGCCTGACCTCCGGGTTGTCCTTTTATGGAAATCCAAAATAATCGAAACTTGAACTATCCAAAATACATCGGTCCAAAATTTATTAGGAAGGTAAACATAATAAAGATTCTTTTTTCCCGCGTAATAACATGTGAACACCATCATCACGTATTCTATTAAAACACTGCAATATCCTGAATTACCTTAAAACCTTATTGATTACATTCATGATCCCTTATTCCTTAAAGAATAATAGATATACTCCTTCAATCCAAAATTTTTTTAAACCCCAAAAATGATGGAATATACAAATCATTAATCAGTTTCAAGGTAGTCAATAATATCCAATATAATTTATCCAAATCAATCATGTATTATTCCAAAATCACTACCTCGGTACCAGAACTATATTATGGTTTATCATTCTCTCAACCATATATTTTCCAAAAATTTATCCTTCTATTGAGTCACTTTTCTTTGTTCCACACAATCTCAAGCCCTTAATGAAATAGTACTGCAGTACAATCCGTATATACTCCATAATTATTATAACAAGTACATTTTTGATACAACACTCAAATGACATAATCCACATAAGAACTCTATTCATTACTCTTCATCTGTGGTAGTATCATAACTTGATAATTACCCAATAGCATCATTTGCGGCATAGTCTGATGACTGGGACATAGGTTCGCGTAGTGTCCATACTCCTTGAAAATGAAGCATTGTACATTTGAAACCATTTTCTTACCCTTGCAGTCACGTACATTGTTCCCTTTTCCTCCACACTTATAACAAACTCTCATTCCTTTCAGGCAAGTTCCAGGGTGTTTCTTCCCACAATTATCACATATGGGAAAATTCTTCTTTTCCCTCTTCCCTTTATCCATCCTCCTCTTTTCAATCCTTTTCTTCTCTTGCTTCCATTCAAATCCATAGGACTCCGTAAACTCTTTAATGATCTTATCAACACATGATATTATTTCTTCATATGATGATAATACATGGGATACTATTTCTCTTATAAATTCGGGCTTAATACCATGAAAGATATGATCCTTCTATCTCTTTGGATCATTTTCATTGCTGGAGTTCTCATTCCTTCTACTGGGAACCGTTTCTAAACAATGGAATACACTAGATTAGTTTATTAATAACATTACCTAATCCCAAACTCGTAAGACACATAACATAAATTAAATAGTTTATGGATATCATCCATAATCATAAAAAGTTCTCCTTTGAGGAAGTATATACTCATAAACCCTTCATAATGGTTTGTAAAAAAAATGAGAATTATCCTAAGCATATCCCCCGGGAGTGTCGTAACCAAGACTGCAGCAAGGCCCGTTGTCGTGCACCAGTTGCCGTTCGAGTCTAGCTCAAAGTGGTGTTTTCCAGTTTTACCCCATGGTACATTTGTGCCAGAGCCGCCTCTACCTACTCGTATCCAGGCAGGGATGTATTTCTCGGAAAACTCACAAAATCTCTACAATACCAAAATTCTAGTAAGTTCTTCTATACTAATCCTCAAAGTCTATCTTAGGGCTATGTGCTCTAATCGGAGTTTATCTAAATCTTGTTTCCAAGGTTATTGCTAAACTTCCTCTGATACCAACTGTAATGCCCCGACCCCAGTTACCTAGAGTCAGTGCATTATTTTAATACATTGGCATGATTACAAGGAATCAAGCCCCAAAGGACCGATAAGTTTACCAGTCTTGGAAAAATAGATCACATACATGAATGTTACATTACACTTCATAATATACAAAACAACATAAATAATCGTTTATGAATGCCATTATTCCCTTGTCTTAACCCTTCTTATCAATCACAATATACTTCTTGGAATCCTAAGAAAAATAAAACATAGAAAAGGGGTGAGTTCAAACGCTCAGTAAGGATAACAATACAGCGGAAACGTTCATAAATAAGCATAAACATTTAAGGCAATGTATAACTAAAAAAAAGCCTTTTAAACTTGAACTTAAATATAGTATGGAAAAAATAAAATGAAATAATTCCATTTATTTATTCACATGGATATTCTACTAATCGAATAATCACATGCAATATCAATAACCACTTTCATAATAATGGAATGCATAATTCCAGACTATCATAACCACATATCCAAGGCCTCGTGCCAAGACTACAAATAAGATTTTGTCAAGGCCTTGTGCCAAGACACTAGTTTGTCTCATTAGACCTACCAATGCATCGAGGAGCTATAGCGGGCTCCACCCGTCACATAATAAGTGCAATGCATTCCCATATGAAAAGTTTTAAACATAACATAAACATTCGTATTAAAACTGGCATACGAAATGTCAATATTTTCTCCATAATCCATGAATGGTATAAAAATAACACATCCACAGTAAAACATCTCACAAAACCTTTAATACAATACAAAAGTTTTGTTTCATAATAAATCAACTTCAAATAAGCTTAAAATCCATCAAAGGATGTTGACATAGATGAAATCAAAACAATTTGAGAGAAATATCTCTTTTCTCGAAATCATTGAAAACTCACACATTTATAAAGGAAGTAATTTAAAAGAGATTTTTGAATCAAAGTGTCCCATACCACATTGAAACGTTTGAAAAGAAATATCATTTCAAAACATTCATGTCCATATAAATAAATCCTTAAAATCATTTTGAACACATGGACATTAATTAAAATATTTAGAAACATAAATCTTTAAAACATTTAAAATTTTTATCTTGATAAAGAGTACCTTTCAAAAATTATTAAAATATTCATTTTGAAATCATTTAAAAGTCACATAATTATAAAATAAAACATTACTTTGAAAATATTCTTATAAGCTTGTAAGGGAAGCTTTGACGATTTTATAAAGGTGGTAAATAGCCGCACCCTCCGTATATGTTAAAAAAACATTCCTACCTTAAATTTGTCGAAAGGATAAAAGTGCCTTGTTTGGAAAAGGGAGGAAAGATTCCTTTAAAACAACATAAGGGTATAAATTACATTAACCCTTATTCTTAGTAAATAGTAAAAATGTTTTGAAATACATTTCGAAAAACATATATTTGGATGATAAAGAAATCCCAGTAAATAATTACGTATAAACAACCTCGGATAATGAAGAGAGTGTGAAATAACCCTTACCTTGTACTTTTCCTTGGTTAGGGTAGGTTAACCTCCTATATAATGGTGAAATAATTGTTATTAAATTATACAAGAATCATATACATTAATATGATATCATATATGATCTTTTAACATTTATTTGTTAATAATATCTTAGTATTATCGTTGTTTCGGGTGTTAACTTACTCATTTTATTTTATATGTTTTTGAAGTGCACTGTGTTGCATTTGTTGTCAATGAGGCATGAAGTTGTCTTGGAATGAATGGAAGTCAAGGAATGTCACGATGTGAATGACAAAGGTTGTGATGGTGTTGGTGGTGAAGGAGAATGGCCATGGAACATAGAGGCATGTCACTTAGGAGATTCACTAAGTGACATAGGAGATGATGGTTGAAACATTCTCTAGTAATATCTGACGATTGTTGAGCTGTTCTTAAAGTTCCAAGAACTTGTATCAACTGGATACAATGTCACAACCATATTTGAAGACCATTCATTGTCATAACAATGCATGAGGAGAAGCAAGAGATCCATCCACAACTTCTAAGTGGGTGATGTGGGTTAAATAAGTACATGTACTAACTCTTAGTGCATGTGAATTGGAAGTGATCCAACTTGATCTCTGATTAGATCAATGAAGCACATTGGAGATTTCATGTTGATTCAGGAGTTCGGTTGAAGATGAAAAACCTTCAGGAATTCATTCTAAGTGATGAGTAAATGTTTAAGGAGGATTGGTGGATTCTAATGAAGAAGATGGAGAATATGTGTTAGAAGAGAAGAAACATAGAAGGAATGGATTAGAGGAAGAATAGGAAGAGGAAGGATGGCTTAAGTGGTATTTGGTATTTGAACTTGCTAACTTTGTTTTTACACAAAGGACTTGTTCTATACATAAGCAAAAAATAAGCCACCAAGGGCCAGCCTTAAGGGTTCAACCCCCAAGGCACATGTGGGCCTAAGGCACCATGCCCAAGGGGGGATCCCATGTGGCCAGCCCGAGAGGCAGGGGGCCATGTGTAAGCCCCGGGCCACGCAGGGGATCAGTTCCTGCGCAGCATGGGCGCCTGAGCGCGCGCCCGAGGTGCATAGTGGGCGCTAGAGCGCGCCCGCGGAGGCAAGAGGGGGCGCAGAGCGCGCCCGCAGGGAGAACACAGTGCGGGGCGGCATCGTGGAGGGAGAGAATTCAAGTGAGCCGGTTGGGGGAGCGCTTAGTTGATAAGGCGCGGAAATTCCTCTCGCCGATTCGATGTGGGACGCGGAAATTTCCCCGGGAGAAAATCTCGGCCGTCCGAGCCATCGCGCGCTTTATCCACGCCGCACGATCCATCTCCGCGGCGATGATCTAATCCTGGCCGTCGCGCATCACGATCCGACGGTCGTGGCTCGTCTTCCACCTCGAGCTCGAGCCGAAGCCACCCTCGAAGCCGTCGCTGAACCAGGAGCCTCCCGAACGACTATTTTGAGTTCCCGGCCACCTCCGAGCAAACCGAGACCTCCATGGTGATCGTCTGGCCTCTACGAACACATTCATGTATAAATATGAGTTTGCATGCGATGAGAAGAAGAATTCAAGATTTGGACGAAGGAAAACCGAAGGTGCCGAGGCCAGTTGGTGTTCGTGCTTTGCATGCATGGACCTAAACAGAGGCATGCACACGTTCCATGCACGTAGAGGTGAAAGAAAAGGAATAATAAATAAATAAATAAAAGAACCCGCGTGCACCGAAGAGAAAATGCAAAAAATTGGAAAGGTTTTAAAGATCCGAAATCTTCGGTGATTCAAGATTCAACACGCGGATGGACAGAGGCGTTTCTCTGGCTATATAAAGAGAGGCCGAGACCTCGATGATGCTGCTGATGTTTTCGTTGAAGATCTGTTGATCCGCGTGTGCCTCTGCCTCGCGAAGAAGAAGCCGCCGCGCAAAGACTTGCGTGGCTGAAGTCCCCTGCGCGCCTATTCATTGCACGACAGGAAGGAGGATTGGGCTGCGCGGTAGGACCTTGTGCGCCCCCTCTGTGCACCGCGGCCCTCTGTGCAGTAGCACTTGCGCACCCGGAGGCTTGCACGACTGAGGTAGCCCGCGGTGTTGTGCTTTACACCCGTGTCTTGCGCGTCTGTGGTTTCCATACCCTGCGCGACTGAAGCCTCCACGACATTTGCACCTTGCACCCGAGGAGATCACACCTTGCGCGCTCTGTTTGAGGCAGAAGGTGTTGTGTGTTCAAAGGAGAAGGCCGAGTATTTTGTGTGCAAGAATAAAGAAAGGGTCGTGACAGTGTGTGTGCAAGAAGGGAAGGAAAGTCCGTAGCCTTGTGCAGCAAAAGAAGACCCGAGGCCTTAGTGCATTTGTGTGTGCAAAGAAGAATAAAAGAACAAGCCTTGTGTGAAGTGAAAGAACACACTCTTTGGGTGTATGTGCAAACAAGAAAAATGAAGGCCGAGAGTTTTGGGTGTGTTCAAGAAGAAGTAAAGGGCAAAGCCTTATGTGCAAAGAAGACTAAAAGAATAAATTGTGTGTGCTAAATAAGAACAAGGCCGAACCTAAGTGTGCACTAAAAGTGAACACACTTAGAAGAAGAAAGAAGTGGGAGACTCACACTAATGTATAACACACTTTTATGTGTGTAAACAAATTGGATAAAGTGTGTGATGTTTGAGAAGATGGTGTGTGCTTAAAGTGTTACACTCTTTGTGGGTCTACTACACCAAGAAGAGGAAAGAGAAAGTGCATGCATGCATGCATGCACGTGCACACTGAACAAGCTTAAATCAGTTGTGTGCATCTGAGTTGTCCAAGACCAGAAGATCATGAAGAAATTGAGAAGGCCATGCAGTCAGTGCATGAGGAAGCAGAGTTGCCATGCACTCAGTGCATGAAGATGATTTGAAGTGAGACTGGACCAGACTGAAGTTAAAGATATCAGTTGTCTGAGTATTCAGTAATTGAGAAGAGCCTGATCAACAGAAGTGATCAGAAGTTGCTGAGCAAGACCAACAGACCATTTCAGAGGCTGTTGAAGATTCTTGAAGAAAGAGGCCAGGTCATCCTCAGAAGAAGGAGATAAATCCTGAGCAAGACGAGAAGACCTGATCATCACAAGTGATCCGAGGTACAGAGCAAGGCCAGCAGTCTTTATCCCAGACTGCTGAAGATACTTAAAGAATAACTTAAAGTGAAGAAGAGCTACTCGTGTGACTCGAGGAGCCAGGAGAAGACCCTGTGGGACTCATGGGGAAGAAGTCTTCAGTGGGATTCTGGAGCAGGCCAGTGGGACTCTGGTAACACTATGGGACGCAGTATAAAGACCCTCTTGTGGGACTCAGGAGAGATACAGTGGGACTCTGTATCGACCATTGTAATACTAACAGATTATAATGGGAGAATCCATGCTGAGAGAGCATGGCAAGGATGTAGGCCTTTGGTGTCGAACCTTGTAAATCCTTGTGTCCAGTGCCTTTACATTTACTGCATCATTCGAGGAAAGGTGAGAGATACAAGAAGAGTGGATCGAGGCCTTAACAAGCTATAGAGGTTTAATTGATTAAGAATCAATTAGTAAAAAGTTTTAAAGGATCACTGATTCACCCCCTCCCCCTCTCAGTGATTCACACTGATCTGGGCACTTCAATTGGTATCAAAGGGAGGTTACCTCTAAAAGATCCAAGGGAGTCTTTATAAAGTGCAGATTTGAGGAAATGAGTGACCAGCCTCAAATGGAGATATCTGCCAAGACTCAGAAAAATAGAAAGAAGAAACAGGCCAAGAAGATGAAGAAAGCCTGTCCTAGCTGTGATGAAGTTGGAATAATGAATGATCTTCAGAGTGCACTCAAATATCTTCAGAAGACAGTTCCCATGGAAGTGGCAATGTGTATAGCTACAGGCATCCATGATCTTCATGACGAAAAATCACAGTTAGAAGAAGAAGCCAATGCAATGGAAGATCAATTGGCAAAAAGGGTTGGCATAACCAACACTCTCAGAAAGCTGGTGAAGGCTAAAGATGAAACTGTTTCTCTTTGCAATGAAAGATATGAAGACACTACTGAAGAATTGCAAAGAAGCCTTTCTGAGAAAGAATTCTTTAAGACTGTAATCAAAGATGTTTTCCATGCACTGGAAAAGAGGCACAGAGTTTCAATGGTTGTCAAAGATGCTCAACTTGAAGACAAAGAAAAAAAGAGTAAAGGAGCTTGACAATTCATTGCTTGAATTGAAGACAGTGCATGATGACCAGATGAATCAGCTGAAAGAAAGTTGGGAAGGAAAGCTAAGAGCTGTTGAGGATGAGAAGAACTCCCTTAACATGAAGTGCTTAGAACTAGAGGTGATATTGACAAATCTGCAATCACCCAAAGCTGAATCCTCCCAGTCAGCTGTAAGAAGAAATGTTGCTACACAAGTATGCATTGAGAAGGATGATTCTAAAAGAAAGACATCCTCTAGTGAAAGTGCAACAACTTCTAAAAAGAAGGTACCATCCATCCCATCTTGTACTGATGCTTCTAATAGTGTTTCTACTAAAAGTGCAGGATGGAAGAATGAATCCAAACAATTATGGATGAAGACAGTAAAGAAGCAGAGCTCTCCTGAAGCAGCACAAAAAATCAAGAAAAGTACCCAACAATCAGAAGGACTGAAGAGGTCAAGATTTGTTGGTCAGTGTTGGTGTTGTAACAAGTATGGGCATTGTGCAAAGGATTGTTGGTACAATCCACTAAATGTCAAAGCACAAAGGAAGCCCATGCCAAGGGGGAGCAAGCCAGAGGAAAATAAGCAACATCCACAGGTCCAGATACATCTGTTTACTGCAAATAGATTTGGATTGCTTGATAACATCTGTGATGTGTGTAAAAGTGGTCAAAGAGTTGATACATATCAATCTCTGAATGTATCCGAAGCTGGAATGAAGAGAAGATCACTGAACCTGGCTAATAGAGATTCCTTGGGAATCAAGCAGAAGAAAGTGGAAGATGCTCCCAAGAAGAGTTTGAAGAATGAAGAGAAGTCCTTGGAATTGAAATCCAAGAAGGGTGATGCATCCAGAAGGACCACCAAGAAAATATGCTTCTACTGTGGAAAGAAAGGACACATCATGGACCTTTGTAAAGAAGCCATTAAACTAAATAGAAGCAGACTGAACTCCAAAAGAAAATCAATCCATAAGAATAAGGGATTGATTGAAAATATGTTTCCTAAGAGAGGTAGCTTAGCAGCATCCAAAGAACCATGTGGAACTTCCAAAACTGAGGCCACTCTTCCAAATGATTTACTAGTCATATGGCCAAATCAGTTGCAACTTGCCAAAGATCTGCAAAAAGGTGAAGATAAAGTTCTGGCAATTGCTAAGGCAAAAGGGAAGAAGAAGATTTCACATGAAGATGTTTTGAGAACCACACCAGCACAATCATCAATGAAGATCAAATGTGCAAGTGTAAAGACTGGTGAAAATGGGACATCTCGGTTGAGAGAATCTTCTCAACCTTGTTGTTCACATTGATGAACCAAGGAGGTTCCATCTTATTCCCTAATCACTTGTATTTACATGTGCTGACATTGCAGGGAATTGAAGATGATGATCATTATCATCTGGAGAGTGGTTTGGAAGGAATGGAGTGCACCCCTTGAGGGGGATCCTATCTGTAGAAGATGGAATTCTTAGATTAATACCATCTTGAGAAAAGTGAAGGTATTCCAATCATACTTTCATCCCTTGTTTCTTAATTGAGTTTATCTTGTCAATTAAGGGGGAGTATGGATTGAAGACAAATGGATGAAAGGGGGAGCTTTATCTTTGCACCTAAACTTTCTAATGTGTTTTGTGAAGTTGTGCAGGATTTAGCAAATTCATTGTTACATCTGAAAAATTTCAAACCCCTAAGCATGATCTCACATGTGTAGAGAGTTATGGACAGCATTGAGTTCCTTGGTTACATCACTCTTGTTTTCTACACCGGGTTATCCCAAGTAGACTTAGAGTTGATCTACTAAAGGTTCCTTGCTCAAGAGAACATGTGACATCATCCCTCTCTTAGTGATTTTGAAGAAAATGCTTTTATAAGGGAGGAAGATATTTTTGAAGAGAACCACACCACACCTTTGCATTTGATTGCCAAAAAGGGGGAGAAAATATTGGCACACATATTGACCCATTCATATGTGCTGAAGTGGTGTATTGACAACAAATACAAAGGGGGAGATTGAAGTGCATTGTGTTGCATTTGTTGTCAATGAGGCATGAAGTTGTCTTGGAATGAATGGAAGTCAAGGAATGTCACGATGTGAATGACAAAGGTTGTGATGGTGTTGGTGGTGAAGGAGAATGGCCATGGAACATAGAGGCATGTCACTTAGGAGATTCACTAAGTGACATAGGAGATGATGGTTGAAACATTCTCTAGTAATATCTGACGATTGTTGAGCTGTTCTTAAAGTTCCAAGAACTTGTATCAACTGGATACAATGTCACAACCATATTTGAAGACCATGCATTGTCATTAAAATTCATGAGGAGAAGCAAGAGATCCATCCACAACTTCTAAGTGGGTGAAGTGGGTTAAAGAAGTCCATGTACTAACTCTTAGTGCATGTGAATTGGAAGTGATCCAACTTGATCTCTGATTAGATCAATGAAGCACATTAGAGATTTCATGTTGATTCGGGAGTTCGGTTGAAGATGAAAAACCTTCAGGAATTCATTCTAAGTGATGAGTAAATGTTTAAGGAGGATTCGTGGATTCTAATGAAGAAGATGGAGAATATGTGTTAGAAGAGAAGAAACATAGAAGGAATGGCTTAGAGGAAGAATACGAAGAGGAAGGATGGCTTAAGTGTCATTTGGCATTTGAACTTGGTAACTTTGTTTTTACACAAAGGACTTGTTCTATACATAAGCAAAAAATAAGCCACCAAGGGCCAGCCTTAAGGGTTCAACCCCCAAGGCACATGTGGGCCTAAGGCACCACGCCCAAGGGGGGATCCCATGTGGCCAGCCCGAGAGGCAGGGGGGCCGTGTGTAAGCCCCGGGCCACGTAGGGGATCAGTTCCTGCGCAGCATGGGCGCCTGAGCGCGTGCCCAAGGTGCATAGTGGGCGCTAGAGCGCGCCCGCGGAGGCAAGAGTGGGCGCAGAGCGCGCCCGCAGGGAGAACACGGTGCGGGGCGGCACCGTGGAGGGAGAGAATTCAACTGAGCCGGTTGGGGGAGCGTTTAGTTGATAAGGCACGGCAATTCCTCTCGCCGATTCGATGTGGGACGCGGAAATTTCCCCGGGAGCAAATCTTGGCCGTCCGAGCCATCGCGCGCTTTATCCACGCCGCACGATCCATCTCCGCGGCGATGATCTAATCCTGGCCGTCGCGCATCACGATCCGACGGCCGTGGCTCGTCTTCCACCTCGAGCTCGAGCCGAAGCCACCCGCGAAGCCGCTGCTGAACCAGGAGCCTCCCGAACGACTATTTTGAGTTCCCGGCCACCTCCGAGCAAACCGAGACCTCCATGGTGATCGTCTGGCCTCTACGAACACATTCATGTATAAATATGAGTTTGCATGCGATGAGAAGAAGAATTCATGATTTGGCCGAAGGCAAACCGAAGGTGCCGAGGCCAGTTGGTGTTCGTGCTTTGCATGCATGGACCTAAACAGAGGCATGCACACGTTCCATGCACGTAGAGGTGAAAGAAAAGGAAGAATAAATAAATAAATAAAAGAACCCGCGTGCACCGAAGAGAAAACGCAAAAAATTGGAAAGGTTTTGAAGATCCTAAATCTTCGGTGATTCAAGATTCAACACGCGGATGGACAGAGGCGTTTCTCTACCTATATAAAGAGAGGCCGAGACCTCGATGATGCTGCTGATGTTTTCGTTGAAGATCTGTTGATCCGCGTGTGCCTCTGCCTCGCGAAGAAGAAGCCGCCGCGCAAAGACTTGCGTGGCTGAAGTCCCCTGCGCGCCTATTCTTTGCGCGACAGGAAGGAGGATTGGGCTGCGCGGTAGGACCTTGCGCGCCCCCTCTGTGCACCGCGGCCCCCTGTGCAGTAGCACTTGCGCACCCGAAGGCTTGAAAGACTGAGGCAGCCCGCGGTGTTGTGCTTTACACCCGTGGCTTGTGCGTCCGTGGTTTCCATACCCTGCGCGACTGAAGCCTCCGCGGCATCTGCACCTTGCACCCGAGGAGATCACACCTTGCGCGCTCTGTTTGAGGCAGAAGGTGTTGTGTGTTCAAAGGAGAAGGCCGAGTATTTTGTGTGCAAGAATAAAGAAAGGGCCGTGACAGTGTGTGTGCAAGAAGGGAAGGAAAGGCCGTAGCATTGTGCAGCCAAAGAAGACCCGAGGCCATAGTGCATTTGTGTGTGCAAAGAAGAATAAAAGAACAAGCCTTGTGTGAAGTGAAAGAACACACTCTTTGGGTGTATGTGAAAACAAGAACAATGAAGGCCGAGAGTTTTGGGTGTGTGCAAGAAGAAGTAAAGGGCAAAGCCTTATGTGCAAAGAAGACTAAAAGAATAAATTGTGTGTGCTAAACAAGAACAAGGCCGAACCTAAGTGTTCACTAAAAGTGAACACACTTAGAAGAAGAAAGAAGTGGGAGACTCACACTAATGTATAACACACTTTTATGTGTGTAAACAAATTGGATAAAGTGTGTGAAGTTTGAGAAGCTGGTGTGTGCTTAAAGTGTTACACTCTTTGTGGGTCTACTGCACCAAGAAGAGGAAAGAGAAAGTGCATGCATGCATGCATGCACGCGCACACTGAACAAGCTTAAATCAGTTGTGTGCATCTGAGTTGTCTAAGACCAGAAGATCTTGAAGAAATTGTGAAGGCCATGCAGTCAGTGCATGAGGAAGCAGAGTTTCCATGCACTCAGTGCATGAAGATGATTTGAAGTGAGACTGGACCAGACTGAAGTTAAAGATATCAGTTGTCTGAGTATTCAGTAATTGAGAAGAGCCTGATCAACAGAAGTGATCAGAAGTTGATGAGAAAGACCAACAGACCTTTTCAGAGGCTGTTGATGATTCTTGAAGAAAGATGCCAGGTCATCCTCAGAAGAAGGAGATAAATCCTGAGCAAGACGAGAAGACCTGATCATCACAAGTGATCAGAGGTACAGAGCAAGGCCAGCAGTCTTTATCCCAGACTGCTGAAGATATTTGAAGAAGAACTTAAAGTGAAGAAGAGTTACTCGTGTGACTCGAGGAGCCAAGAGAAGACCCAGTGGGACTCAGGGGGAAGAAGTCTTTAGTGGGATTCTGGAGCAGGCCAGTGGGACTCTGGTAACACTGTGGGACGCAGTATAAAGACCCTCCTGTGGGACTCAGGATAGATACAGTGGGACTCTGTATCGACCATTGTAATACTAACAGATTATAATGGGAGAATCCATGCTGAGAGAGCATGGCAAGGATGTAGGCCTTTGGTGCCGAACCTTGTAAATCCTTGTGTCCAGTGCTTTTACATTTACTGCATCATTCGAGGAAAGGTGAGAGATACAAGAAGAGTGGATCGAGGCCTTAACAAGCCATAGAGGTCTAATTGATTAAGAATCAATTAGTAAAAAGTTTTAAAGGATCACTGATTCACCCCCTCCCCCTCTCAGTGATTCACACTGATCTGGGCACTTCAGTTTTGTTATGTAATACATGTTTGTAATGGATAGTTTGTATATTATTCATATCCATAGTGATATCAAGTCCTTAAACATCATTTTTAAATCATCAAATGCTAATTATACTTGAATGGATACGATGGAGAATGAATCTCATCGCGTTCGTGGAGACGGTAGTTCGTACGTACGCACGAGCGACAATATCATTCTTTTGATATTAAAATAATATATAAGTGGATGGTATATCATATATAAAGAATAATTAACATGTTATATTTATTATTTACATGTGTTACACATCATTATTATACCCATCCAAATAATAATATATTGAATAACAATTACATCATGACGTGGAGACGGAAAGCCGTACGTACGCACGTATGGTGACATGTGATTCAAAGGACGGATAGAATAGTGAATATAGTTGTACCATATTTATAATAACATCCCATTATATATATTATACTGGATTTATTATTTTATAATGGTAACAACAAAGGAAGAATAAGTGGAAGAAGAAAGGAACTTGAAAAGGGGTGGTGAAATCAGTACCTCTTCTTCGGGATCTTCCTTTTGATTTGATCAAATGGGATCCATAGGTTGGCTTTATGATCAAACTAAGGCCTCTATGTTGTAGTGATGGAAGTTGAGAGAGTATTTGGGCTGGGGTTGGCCGATCCAAAATGCTTTTAAGGTGTGTATAAATGAGAAGGAGGAGTTCCCTTTTATAAGAGAGGTGAGGGGCACCTTTCGAAAAGCTAGAAATATTAATTTATAATAAATTCATATTCGGTTTCTAATGGCTCCAAAGTTTATTATTCAAAGGCTAAGGTGGGGATGGGTCTAAAAACACTCAACCAATAGAATTTAGACAGGTTTGGGTTCTTACATTAACCTTATCATTATGTATTTACTCTAAGTTAATTAGTTTCACTTTTACAATGTCTCTTTCTATTTTTATATTATATGGTTAATAAATTTACTATGTACATCCAAAAGACCCCCAAGTGGACCATTAATGATACACCTATCATTATATAGGTTTCTTGGTAGATCCTTAGATTTTTAAGAATTTAATATCAATTAATAATATAATATTTGTTTTAAAAACTCTTTTATGTC
The DNA here is from genome assembly GCA_963277665.1 of Viscum album. NCBI lineage: Eukaryota > Viridiplantae > Streptophyta > Magnoliopsida > Santalales > Viscaceae > Viscum > Viscum album. Next base: position 26,650,876 of record OY728137.1, on the reverse strand, counting down.
AATTTTGACACTATTCAACAGTTGATTTTTGTGAAACTCATAACATAACGATTACTTCAAAATAATTTAATTAAATCATTCCTAAAATGTCATATTAACTTATGAAATTAGTTTAATTCATAAAAAGTCTCAAATTATATTTATTTGTGTATTTCTAATATCAATTATTGTTATTTTCACTATTATGGTAATTACTTTATCATCATTGAGTCATAAATAAATTAAATTATTTAAAGTCTAAAAATATTAAATAAAATATAATTATGTATGAAATATTTTTATCTTTCTAATAAATATTTATAGTAAAAAATCCAACATATATAACCCTATGTAAAAATTGTTTTTCTAAAACATATATGCTTATGTCATTTTTGTACTTATTTTAACTTAATTAAAATTAAATGTCCCTATCACCTACAAGTGGCTCAATGGGGTCCCAAAATCGACCCAAAGATGCCTATGGTCAAACATGTATCAACAAATAAGTCTAGGACACGTTTTAGGGCAATTTAGTATTATTATAATATTATTTGTTTAACCCTTATTTACCGGATTTACCCTTAACCATGGTAAATAAAATATTTACCGAAATAATTATTCAAAATGTCTAAAAATAAATGTTACCTATTTACACAATTTGAACATCCTGATTCCAAATATGGAATCCATTTTTCAAAATTTAAAACACAGGAGTGGCAGAAATTAATTTAAAATTAATTCCCTTTGTTAAAACAAAAAGCGTGTTTTTAAGAGATGATAACTATCAAAAGATTGACACTTGTTTATGTCCGGTTTAATTGTAAAATTATGTCCAATGACCAAAATTGTATTAAATGGTAAAAATATATTCTAAATATAATTTAAAACCACTCAAATTCATAACTTATCAGTATTAGTTATTTTGATTAAAAATGTTGTTTTTAATTAAAATTTAGTAATTTTCACTATTTATCAAAATATTAAAGTTATCTGAAAAGTACAAAAATTTCACCTTAGGCTAAATTAGATATTACGAATCCAAAAATGAAGTCCGTTTTGAAATATAAAATATATATAATTTCAAAAAGTAGGTATTACTATTCATAACGGCTAGTTTGATTTGGTTATGGTGTGTGTTAGAACTTGAAGTTGCGTACAACACACGCTACTGTATTATTCAAAGAGAAGATTACTGTGGAATCTTGGGATGTTTCATTTTAAATTTTTGATGTCCCCATTTAGTCAAAATGTTTAAAATATTGTATTTTAAAAGGGTTCACTGTTAAAAGTTGGTAAAAGTGCAATACTGAAAATGAATTTGTTCTTACATTATGTCTAAGAAACTCATAATATGGAATCTAAAATTATAAGGATTATATAAAGTTTAAAATTTAGTTAATACTATTCATAACCTCTTTTAAACAGCTTTTTTGTTAAGTCATGGTGCACTTGAACACGGTGTTGCATGTAGTGCAAGTTATTGAATTATTTTGAAAAATAACACACTCTGAAATCTTGGGGTGTTACAGGAGTTATCATGATGCTTTAGATAGGGAAGGGGAGGGGAGGATAACCAAACAAAAGAAATAAAAATGGAAGGATTTAGGATATTACCTCTTGAATGATGTCAACTTTAGAACCTTCTTTAGGAAATAGGGTTTGGGATTATATTGATACCGTAAGATTTTGGACATGGGGAGAAGTATTGGGAAGGGAATCAGGCTCAATATTGATAATCTATATGGATTATAGGGTGTGATGATAAGGGTGTGTGGGTGTGGTGTTTATACGGAGATAATAGGGGTTTCTTGATTATTAGATTCATTATATTTTTATTTTGGATTACGAATATAAATAGTGTTGATACATATGAATAAATAAAGTAAATGGTTCTAGATATCTTGAACCAATGATTCATTATATCATAATTACATCAGGTAAATCTCAAATGTTCTTATAATGTTCATCAATGAAAATTATTTTATTTCACTATTCAACAAAAAAATTCAATAATTTTAGAAAAAAACATAAAATTCAACCTAAAATTTTTAAAATTGTATATTTTAAATTGGGAATCCATTTGATGAAAGTAATTTTTGAAATATGAGAAATTTAAATTTTAAATAAGATAATCATTTTTTCAAAAAATACAAATTTTAACATTATAATCGATTTTTTTCCTTTAAAAAATTAATTGACGTCCCAATAAATTATATTTTAATTATAATAAAAAATTATATTAATTTGTGATTATATTTTAAGAATATAGATATTATTTTAAGTAATTATATTAATAAAAAAATTTTATATAAACATTTACATTTTACAAAAAATACCAACTCTTTTTTATCATCTTAAAAACATTTACTTATTTAAACCATGATATAAATATATAATATTTTAATTTATAAGATACATAAATTTTATTCATTATTTCATAGGTTTTGTTATTATTCTAACGATTGGATTACAATTCCTAATAGTTATGTTACTATTACAATGATGTAGGTTCACAAATTTCATTGAATACCTCTAATTGCACTCATTCATTATTCACTTCTATACAATAATTATGTTATATAAAATTTCATATTCAAAATCAATGTTATATTATTAACATTAGGTTTTATTTCTACATATTTGTTCGTGAGTACGGTCATTCTAGTTGTTCAAGCACATCCAAATTTTCCCATTCTTGTTATTTTATTTTCTATTTATTATCCCACTGTAATATTTTTCATAATTATTGGTTAATTTGATGACTTTTGTATAATTATTAATTTCTGATAATGGTGTTTTTGTTGGGTTATATTTTTGATGATATTTATTTCTGAAAAAATAATAAGAACAAAATTCTAGTGATAAGATTTTGATTCCTTCATCCGAGTGCAGTAGAAACATCAGATGAGGAATTCCAAACTATGTTATTTTCATAGTCAATGATTAATAAAATATTTAAATGATGATAAACTTCATGATCAATGGAAATGAATCAATGAATAATTGATAAGTGATAACCTCATCCAAGAAGAGGGATCATCACATATTATTTCTAATTGATTAAACAAATTAATTAATTCCCAGATGAGTAATTATTTCATTTTTGATATATTTGAAAACAAATCTATGGCATACCATCATTGTGTTGTAGATATCAAGAGTAGGTTCCCTCTTGTGGTGACCCAGATGTTCTCCACGCACCTTCAAACATCATCATAGGAATCTTTGAGTGCTATCATAATAGATACTGACACTTGCATCATCACCTTTGATCACCCCCAGAATCACATGAAGTATTATTCTCTTCTATATCTCTTTACTCGAGAGTGGTTGGGGAGGAGGATCACTTTCTATTAATGTGATAATTCTTTGATATGGATCTCTTTTGGGCTTTGAGAGAATTCTATTTCGATGTCTTCGTGCTTAACCAAATGGAATTTGACAACCCATAAAGAAAATTATTTAATTAGTATTATGTACCACTAAGATTAGAAAATAATAATTAAGGATGCATCATTATTATTTTTCATAGTTCATGCAGAACCCAATGTTAACAATAATACTATTATTATTTATTGACATTCACTATACTCCTAAATAAAATTAAATATTTTTTATTCAAATACCATTCAATATATATTATTTTTAACCAAACCCTTAATCTCAAATCACTATTCCTCAACAATATTTATCATAACATTAATTGTGACTATTTATTTAAAAAATAAATACCACATTACTATTCACTAATAATTAAATTAATATTATATTCCCTAAAAGAAGAATTATTATATGTTGAATATTATGCTCTCAAAATATAGTCTCGAATTACTAGGGATGGAATATTTTTTTTAATGTTTGGGGCTAAATCCTCAATTTATTAATAAATCAAAGTCCTCTTTTTAGTCTGGGTAGAGGGAGACACATTACATAGCCCGAAGGCCCAAGGCCATATGGCCTGAACAAGGCTTGAAAGCCTGTTTTTTGGCCCAAAGAACCCCTCGGAGAACGGTACAAATACCGTACTCGTGCTTCAACAGTTCTGCTATAGTGCCTCAACTACTATAGTATCACCACTGCTATAGAAATACTTAATAATTTTTAAATAATTTAATAAAAAATTATTTTGATAAACAATCAATAGTGTCAATTTTGACACTAATCAACTCATTAAATTATAAAAATATTTAGATAACTAGTTAACTAAGAAAATATATTTTTATTATATTTATATGAGGTGAATGTCTTCTAAAAAATATATTGGACATATTAATTATCAAAAATTATATTTATTTTTATTTTTTTATTAATATTTATTTCATATTTCCCTTAATAAAATTATTATCACAACCGTTTTGTGTAATTATTTAATATTCTTATTTTATGAATAAAAATTAAAATAAAATAATATAAAAAATAAAAAGTATCACTATTTTAAAATAATACTTATAATAAAATATATCATTTGTAGAATCTATCATTAAAAATGATCTAATTAAAAAAACTTAAATGTGATAAGTTCATCATCATATTAAATAAAATAATATAAATGCCATAATATCTTCTATAAAGATACAAATGGTAAGTATGTAGACCGTTGGATTAATATGGTATTTTTATACTCAACCAATAAGATTTGGGATATTTTTTGTGTTTTTAATGGTTATTATCCCTTAAATAATAATTATTTAATTGATTTCTCTTCAATTAAGTAATTTCTCCCTCATTAAAAAATATGGCTTTAAGGAAATTATTTATTTTCTATAAATAACAAATAATTTTTCATAAAGATGATTTAGGTTGAAAAAAACCGATCGAATTATATTAGGATGAGTTTTAGGGTAATAACATAATTTTATATTTACCCTTAATTTCATGATTTACCCTTTAACAGTATTAAAAAAAATTAAAGAAGATACTACTTATAGTTCCAAAAAAAAGTTATTTGCATTATTTGGACATAATGATTACAAATATGGAATCGATTTAGCAAAATTCAAAGCACATATGTTTAAGTAATTAATTTAAAATCAATCTAGTTGTCGGAAAGAGATAACGAGTTTTAAAAGTTTAAGCATTACAAAATATAATTGTTTGACACCAGAATTCAATGTAAAACTAATTATAATTAAAAAAATTATATTGAATGATAAAATTATATTATATTTAAAATTTAATCCATTAAATATTACCATTTATCCAAAAAAATTATTTTCATGGAAAAAGTTCATAATTAAAATTTTGTATTTTTCACTATGAATAAAAATTTGAAAGTTATCGGAAAGTATAAAAAATTATTCCAATGTAAATTGTTTTTTCCCACTTCCAAAAAACATGTTTATTCTTTCATATAAAAGTTATTAATTTTTAAAAATCATAATTTAAATGTTTTTCTCCATTAAAATGTAGAAAATTGCCCTTTTGAAAAATATATGATTTTATACATCAAATAGGGTGTATCCATTCTCTATGAAAAAAAATATATTGTATTAATATAAATAATATTTTATTAATTACATAATATATATATTTCATTATTTTCATTTACTAATTGAAAATAAATCAATTTAATAAAAGAAAAATAAATATACAATTAATTCATATATTTTTTAGAAATACACTACTGGAAAATGGGTCTATACCCACAGTTTTAAAAACACCGTGGGTATATAGTACCCCTATGGCCACGGTTTTTCAAAACCATGGGTATATGGTTAATATGGGACTTATACCCTCGGTTTTTCTTCAAACCGTGGGTATAAGTTTATTTTGAACACCTATACCCACAGTTTTGAAAACCCGTGGGTATATGTGTTTTTTTATCAAACCATATACCCACGGTTTTACCAAACCGTGGGTATAGGGTATTTTCTGAAGACCAATACCGACGGTTCTTCAAAACCGTGGGTATTGTGGTTTTTTTGAGGACCTATACCCACAGTTCTCCATAACAGTGGGTATATCTTTCCACCATTATTTCGGGGAATGAAAATTAGGCGGGACATGAAAAAAATTGGCGGGGAAGACATTTTTTCATGGTTAAGATTAATATATTTACAATAATATAGATATATTATTTCAAAAATCTTTAGTTCAGTTGGTAAAGCCTTTTGGGCGGGATCTGTATTTCGCGATTTCAAATCCCTCTGACAGAGATTTTTGAATTTAAATACTAAACCAGATTATATTAATATATATATGAATATATATACCTACAGAATAGTTAAATTTCATAGATGGGTTGGTGTGTTTGTGCGGTGCGGCTATGAAGTGTTTCATGAGACGTGGGTTCGATTCTCTCGGGCTGCGTTTTTGGAAATTTAAATACTATGCTGGGTTATATTAATATATATACGCAAATATATGGTTATATATAAAATAATATTCGCAGCTTGGTTGGTTGGTTGTTGGGTCGTGCTTGTTAGGCATAGCATGAGGCGTGGGTTCAATTCCCCCTAGTGCCAACGTTTTTGGATTTAAATTCCCCACGGTTTGAAAACTATTGGGTCAGTTGTGTGCCACATTGAAATAGCGTTGTGACACGTCTGACTCCCCTCTACCCACGGTTCTCCAAAAACCGTGGGTTTAGGTCAAGACCCCTATACCAACGCCTTTCCAGCCCACGGTTCCCAAAATAGTGGGTATAGGCTATACCCACGGTTTTGAACCGTGGGTATAGGTCATTTTTCCCGTAGTGATAATTGGTTTCCAATGAATTCACCAAACATTTTCATTAGTTAGTTATATTTATCCATTTTACCTTACAGCTTGGTAAATTGGTCATTTTATACTAAGGGGTTCTCATAGTTCATTTAGAATCACAATTTCATGCCATGTAAGCTATTAAAGAATTATAATTATTTGAAATATTTCATAAGAACATCTGAGTGTTACATTATACCCCTCTTCAACTAAATTTTGACTTCAAAATAAACAATTTAGAAATAAATAGATGAAACTACATTTGTCTCCTCACATCCTCAAGTTCCCATGTAGCTTCCTCAAAATGGTGGTTCCACCATAAAACATTAACTAAGCGAGTGGTCTTATTTCAAAGTATTTTTTGTCTATGATCCAGAATACCTCTTAGTTTTTCTCGACAAGAAAAATATTTCTCTACCAGTAAAAGTTCTGATTGTAGTACATGTGAAGGATTAGGTATGTAAATTCATTGGATAGATAAATGGAACACATCATGAATATAAGAGAGAATTGGTAGAAGCACCAATCGATAAGCAACCTTCCCAACACGATCTAGAATTCCAAAATGACCGATATCCATAGGGAAAATCCTTTAATTATTTCCATGTATGATTACTATCTCCCAAAGAGTTGTTCATGGAAAAACCTTGTCACCCATGTCAAACTATAGGTCTTTTCATCAGTGGTCAAGAAATTTTTTTGTCAACTCTAAGCTGCTCTTATGTGTTGTTTAATAATTATAACCTTTTCTTTAATTTCATCAACAAGATCAGGTCCTAATATATTTATTTTTCCAACTTAATCCTATCAAGTTGGAGTTTTGTACTACTTTCTATAGAGTTATTCATAAGGAGAAATCTGAATATTGGAGTGAAAGCTCCTGTTGTTAGAAAATTCAACCAAATGTAGGTGTTTATCCCCACAACCTTTAAAATCTATAGAAAATTATCTCAACATGTATTTTATAGTATGAATTTTCCTCTTATACTGATTTTCTATATTAGAATTATAACTAGTGCCAAAACATAACTCTATATTGAAATACTACTGAAGACTTCTCCAGAACATTGAGGTAAACCGTGGATCTTGATCAGATATAATGGAAAGTAGTACTCTATGAAATCTTACACCTTTCCTTAAAAATATCCAAGAATGCTGGTACAGAGAAAAATCAACTATAATAGAAATTAAGAGTAATGAATTCATAAGGTGATCCACTATATCCCATATAGAATTATGTCCTTTAGATATTTGGGTATGTTTGACGACAAATTCTATAGTGATGTTTTACAATTTTCATTCTAGTATGTGTAATGGTTTAATCATCCCCATAAAGTTCTATCTCTCAGCCTTAACTTGCTGACAAACCATGCATCAAGAGACATATTCAACAATATCTCTTTTCATGATATCCCATTAGAAATACTCTTTCTATTCCCTACACATCTGATTCTAGGATAAATAGAGAATAAATATCTATGAGACACATCCAATAGATCCTTATTTAATTCTGATATGAGAGGAATACAAATCCAATTCTTAACCCTTATTATTCCATCACAAAAATGTCTAAATCCAAGAACATTTCTGACCTTTTTTTGTAGCTCTACATATTCCTTGTACACCGACTTAATATTCACTTGTATAGATGGTTAAACATTCATTTGAGAAAGATAAGATTCATCCCCGTTAAAATTTAAAGATCCAACCATTGAAAATCCATAAATTTTAGATCTTTTGTGATCCCCATAATTGATATGATATCACCGTCATTTAAACTCATATAATCTTCCAACTTGTTCGCTTTCCAAGGGTGGTAATGTATTTAGCAGTCATAATCATTAATCAAATCTAACCATCTTCTTTAATTCATATTCATATACTTTTGGGTGAAAATATACTTTAATATTTTATGATCATTATAAATATCACACATTTCACCATAAAGGTAATCCCTCTATATCTTTAGTGCATTGATGTAACACCATAGGATTTCATAGTAGGTTTTCTCTTTAAAATAATTCATTAGCTTGCACTACATGAAACACCGAGTTCAAGCACACCATGACACAACAAACTAGCCCTTAAAAAAGAGGTTTTGAATAGTATTAACCAAGGTTTGAATTTTATATATATCATATATAATTTTAACATTTAACATTTGTGTTTCTTGAACATAATATAAAGAAAAATTCAATTTTTCAAATAAGAAAAGTATTTTTAAGAAAATGAAATTTTACCACCTTTTAATGGTAAACACTTTTTAAATCCAATATTTGACACTTTTATATATTCGATTGGACAAAATGTAATTCATTTTTAAAAGAGGTGCATAAAAATTTTGTTTGGATAAATTTTTGTACTTTTCTGATAACTTTCATATTTTGAGGAATAATGAAAAATTCTAAATTTTAATGGAAAACTACATTTTAAATAGAAATAATTTATAGTGTTAAAATTATGAATTTTAGTGGTTTTAAAGTATAATTAGATTATTTTTTTAACCTTTAATATATCTCAGGTCATTATATGTAATTTCACATTTAAATTGGACATAAACACATGCCAATCTTTTGATAGTTTTATTTTTTTTAAACCACCTTTTTGGTTTTGACAATAAGAATTAATTTTAAATTAATTAATGAAACTTATTTTTTTTTTAATTTGGGAAAATATTCTTCATTTTTAATTTAGATTTTCAAAATTATCTTATGGTGAATTTTTGGTATTTTTCTGAAAACTTTCAATTTTTGATGAATAGTGAAAAATATTGTGTTATTGTTTAAAAAAGATTTTTAGTTAAATAAAAATTATTTTTTATATAAATTTATTTTAATGTATAAATAGATACATAATATATACATTAGTTCAATGTAAGTCATTGGAATCATTTTATAATAAGATCAAGTATATAAAATTTTATGGAACTTTTTAACATCTTTTACCCACCTTCTAGGCACATTTTCCAAATTGCACAAAACATTATTTTACAACTTATATGAATTGAGTTTCAAAAATCCAAGATATATGGTTTAAATAAGTATGTAAAATGTTGTTCAATAATATGAAAATATTTTTTGGTGAATACTAAGGTTTGAATTTTATTTTCCACGGTTAAAAGTAAATAGGATAATTCATGGTAAAAACGATATTATACATACCCTAACTAGTGTCCTAATTCTATTGGATAAGTTTATTTCTACCAAAATCAACCCTAGGATCATATTTAGATCCTTTTTGATCCATTTATGTTAGATTAAGACATTTATTATATTTTATTTATATAATTGTTAACAGTGTTAAATTCAAATTTTATTAACTAAAACATTTTTAATATAGATTTATACATAAGATAAATTCTACTATAAATATTAATTATAAAGATACAAATATTTAATACATCAATGTATTTTATTTATAATTTTTAGGCATTTCATAATTAAATCTACATACGACACAATGATGGTGCAGTGATTACCTTATTAACGAATGATTAACATAATTGATATTATAAAGATTAAAATAAATGTAAATTGAAACTTTTGATTCCATAAATGAATTTTATAGGTGAATATTACATGTTAAATTTGAATCAATGTATTTTTTTCTAAGTAAAAAAGATGTTATTACTTTCACAAAAACCGAATACTAAATAGTGTCAAATTTGACATAAATGGAGTTTCAAAACAAATACTATATTATTAAATGATATAATATCCCTAAAAATATTTAGTTCTTCCAAATGACATCAATAAGGTTATATATTTAATTAATGATACAATTCAGGTTCTCTTGTAATTTTATAGTAATTTTACTAACCATGTATTATAAAAATACAAGAAGACATGGTAAAAGTTATACTATATAACTAAGGGTCAAATCTAAAAGATAAGGTTAATGTGGTGACCTAAACTTATCTAAAACATATTGGGTGAATGTATTTAGACCCATACCTACCTTAGACGCAAAATAAATCCATTTAGAGCTATTTTAAACAGAAAATAATTTTATAATATAACAATATTTCAAGCTTTTCCTAAAGTGGCCCTCATCTCTCTTATAAAAGGCTACTTCCCCTTCTCTTAAATTCACACCTCCAAATCCTTTATGATATTCCATATCCTACAGAAATTTCTTTAAAACATATCTAAAATCAACCTAGAGGCCTTAAATTTGGAATAAAGACAACCTACGAAGACCTTTTGTTCAAGTAAAAAGGAAACACCCAAAGAAGAGGTAATTATTTTATCACCACTTTCAATGTTGTATTCTTCTTCCTCTTTCTATTTCCTTGTTGTTTCCCTAAAAAATAATAAATTCAGTAAATTATACATAATTTTATGTTATTATAAATATTGTACAACCATATTAATTATTCTATCCATTCTATGAATGACAAGTCACCATACATGTGTACGTACGACTTACCATCTCCATGTCATGGTGTAGTATGTTATTCAACACATAATTATTTCGATGGGTATAATATTGAGTATATATGATGTAAATAATAAATATAAAATATTAAGGATTATTTATATGTTATATAACATCAAATTACATATGTTTTCATCATCAATAGAATGATATTGTCACCCATGCGTACGCACGGATTACCGTCTCCACGACACGATGAGATTCATTTCCACGTTCACCATTCAACAATGATTATAAAAATATATATTATTAATAGGTATGTAATATATTACATAATAAAACTATTGTAAATATATATATATATATATATATTTATGTATGTATGTATGTATGTATTTACATATATCACATTACTTACTTCTGTTTAATAAGATATGAAAACAGAAACATCTTTTATGCGTACGTATGACCTACTGTCCACATAAACGGTATTTTCCATTTCACATATATATCTATTATATATATTTATATTCCGAATATATAAGATACATAAATAATGTTTTATATTCTGGAAGAAATTAAATCATGATATAAGTTATTTGATCTAGAATAACATGTTAAAACATGATCGATAGAGAAAGCGATTATTACAAGATATATTATTTTAACATAGAAATTATTATTCAATCGGTAGTATAAATAAATAAATGATAATGTATGATATAATATATATTAATATGGTTGTGGTTAAATTTAATAACACATTGTGTTCCTTATACAAGAGGTTAAACGTACCCTCAACCAGTGTAAAGTACATGGTAATGGTTAATTCTTGAAAATCATTATTATCCGAGATTATTTATGTGTAAGTATTTACTGGAATATTTTTCTCATTGATGTACATGCTTCATGAAAATGTTTTCAAAATGAATATTTTATGGTTTTATATAAGGGAATCTTTATCAGGATCATCATTTTAAATGTTTTAATGATTTATTGTTCTAAATCCTATTAATTAATGTCTATGTTTAAAAAATGATTTTATGGATTTACTTATATGGAAAATATTGTTTTTAAATGTTAATTACTTTAAAATGTTTCAAAGTGTTATGGGACACTTTGGTTCGAAAATTTCTTTTAAATGACATCCTTTATAAATTCCTGAATTTTAAATGATTTCACAAAAGTGATATTTCTCTCAATGAGTTTTACTGATAATTTCTAACTATGTCGACATCCTTTACTGAATATTATTATTAATTGAGATTGATTTATTATAATATAATATTCTATATTTTATTTAATGAGTTATTATATGATTGACTGTGGATGTGCTATTTTTATACCATTCACAGTTTATGGTTGAAGTATGGACATTTCGTATGATAGTTTTAATACAAATGTTTAAGTTTTCTTTCAAAATTTTCATATGAGGAATGAATAAGAAGTAGTAAGTGACAGGTGGAGCTTGCTATAGTTCCTTGATGTATCGGTAGGTCTCATGAGACAAACTAGTGTCTTGGCACAAGGCCTTGACAAAATCGTATTTTTTGTCTTGGCACGATGCCTTGACTATGTAGTTATGATGTCCAGAATTATGCATTCCATCATTATAAAATTAGCTATTGATTGTACTTGTGATTATTTTACGAGTAGAATATTCATGTGAATACGTATATGACATCATTAGATTTATATTTTCCATATTATGCTGAACTCTAATTTTAAAAGGATTTTGTTTTAGTCTTATACATTTCCTTAAATGTTTATTTTTATTTATGTTAGTTTCTGTAATATTTTTATCCTTACTGAGCGTCTGAGCTAACCCCTTCTTATGTTTTATTTTTCCCATGATGCGAAGAAGTGTGTTATTCTTGATATTTAGGGTTAAGATAGGGGAATAATAGAATTCTAAAAGGATTATTTTTGTCTTGTTTTATTTTATAAATTTTAATGTAACATTCATATATGTAATCTATTGTCCAAGACTGCTAAACTGATATGTCCATCAGGACTTGAATGCTAGTGATCATGCCAATGTATTGAAATAATGCACTGACTCTGGGTAACTGGGGTCGGGGCATTACAGTTGGTATCATAGGAATTTTAACAACAACCTTAGAAATAGATTTAGATAATATCTTATTTTGAATCATTTCCCTAAGATAGACTTTGAGGATTAGTATAGAAGAACATCCAAGAATTTTGGAAATGTAGAGATTTTGTGAATTTTCCAAGAAATACATCAATGTCTGGATACAAGTAGGTTGAGGCGACTCTAGAAAGGATTTACCTAGGAGTGAAAACTACGACAAGGAGTTTTGGGCTTGACCTGGGGAATCCTAGTACATGACAACAGGACTTTCTACACTCTTAGTTATGGAAATCTCGAGAGATATGTTTAGGATAATTCACATTTTCTTTATAAACCGTAATGAATTATTTATGAGTAAATATCTTCTCATAGAATTTTTTTTAGGATTATGAATTATAAACAGAAACTATCCTATTTATGTTATGTATTTTACATGTTTGGACTTATGTATTTCAATTCATAAACTAACATAGTGTTTGTCATTTTTTAGAAATGGTGCCCAGTAGATTGAATGAGAACTCTAGAAATATGCGTGATAAAAATAGTAATAAGGGTCATATGTTTCATGGACTTACGCCATAATTTAGAAGTGAAATAGTCTCCCACATATTCTCATCATAAGAAGAAATGGTATAATGTGTTAATAAGATAATTAAATAATTCCCTAAGTCATATGGGTTTGAAGGAAAGCCAGATAATAAGAGGATGGTAGAGAGAAAGATGGATAATGGGATGAAGGGAAAAAGGATTTTCCCATATGTGATAACTGTGGAAAGAATCACCTTGGAAAATTCTTGATGTGAATGATAGATTTTAATAAATTTTGAGAAAAAGGAGACCAATTACATGATTGAAAGGGTAATAAAAATGTTTCAAATGTAAGATGATTCATCTACTAGGAGTTGAGACACTACACAAATCAATTTCCCAATCATCAGAGTATACCTCAAATGATGTTATTTGATAATAGTCATGTTTCGATACCACCGCAAATGAAGAGGAATGATTAGTGTTCTTAAGTTGTTATTATAAAAATGAGTCATTTGAGTATTACATTAATGATGCACAAGTTAATATAATTATAAAATATATAAGGATTATACTGAAGTACATTTTCATTAAGGATGTTATATTTTATGGTACTAAGTAAAGTGACAATGTTTCAAGTTAAACATTTTTGAAAATATATGTGTGGGGGAAATATAACCCTTAATATGTTTCTGAAATTGAGATCATGATTTTTGAATTAGATTTGATTTATTTGGATAAATTATATTAGATATTTTTGTCTTCCTTGAAACTAATTATTTATTTGTTTATTCCATCATTGTTGGAGTTTACAACATTTTGGATATAAAGAGTATATCCAGTATTCTATAAGGAATAAGGTAGCATGAAAGTAATCAATAAGGTTTTATGGTAATTCAGGGTGTTACCATGTTTTAAGAGTATACATAATCATGGTACCCACATGTTATTACGTGAAAAAAATATCTTTAATATGTTTACCATCCTTATAACTTTTGGACTGTGAGTTTAGACAAAAGTATTTTGGATAAGTCTATATGTTGGAATGAATTAAGTTGGGCATTGGATAATATTTTTTAAGCTTAAAAATTTTCATTAAATTTTTTTATTATAAAAAAAAGGATATCCCAGAGTTTTGGTGACAACCTATCGTGTTTGTCATGGCTGCAAGACGTAAACCTGCAATTGGAGGGTGACAAGGGTACAAAACCTACCACTTTCCTATGCAATGTCCAGGTTTGTATAATGTAGTTTTTTTAATATGATCTGATAGATGAATTATAAATTCATTTTTTTGGAACCCTATATGATTATGATAAATGGAATATTTTTTAATTCTATTATCTTTTGGAGTAATAGATGAGTTTGTGGTAGAAGTTAGTTGAAAGATGGAACTTTACCTGTCAAGTATTTTTTCCAACTTATTCTATGAAGAAAAAAATGCTTAAACTTTTTGGAAGTGATCCTAAAACCAAAAATGTGTTATCCTAATACCTTATGTTTTTTTGAACAAATGGTTTTTAAATCAACATAGATTTATGGTTTTGGGGCCCTAAATATTCCATTTATTATTTACATGTTTGTGATTGATGACCTCAATCACTCCCTATAAATATTTACGTTTTTCCACCAATTTTGTGTCTTTAATTTCACTAATGTTCTCCTATTTTAGGTCATAACTTCGTGCTGAATTTTTCATTTCCTTTTCCCTTTTATTAAGACTAAAATTTATTAATCCTATTTCTGATTGCGGTTTTCCACAAGGGTATTTTCTATTTTTAACCAAATACTTTCAATGAACAATTTAAAATTGAGAGGACACAATTTATTGTAGGAGGGGAGAATGTAACACCCCATTAATTTATAGAACATTATCTCTTTAAATTAATTCAATAGCTTGCGCTACACGCAACACCGAGTACGAGTGCACTACAACTTAACAATGTAGCCATTCAAAAAGTGGTTGTGAATAGTTTTAACCAAATTTTTACATGTATATATATCATATATAATTTTAACATTAAACATTTTTTTTCATAGACAAAATATAAGGACAAATTCAATTTTTCAGAAAAAAGAAGAATTTTTCAGAAAATGAAATTTTACAGCCTTTTAATAGAGAACCCTTTTTTAAATCCAATATTTTATACTTTTATATATTTGATTTGATAAAATAAAATTCTTCTTTAGAATCAGGACATAAACATTTTGTTTGGATAAATTTGTAGTACTTTTCTGATAAATTTCAGATTTTGAGGAATAGTGAAAAATTCTAAATTTTAATTGAAAAAAACTTTTTTAATAGATATAATATATAGTGTTAAATTATGAAGTTGAGTGTTTTTAAAGAATAATTAGATTACATTTTAATCATTTAATATAAATTATGTTACTATAAGTAATTTTACATTTAAATTAGACCTAAACACTTGTCAATCTTTTGATAGTTTTTACGTTTTAAAAAACCCGCTTTTTGGTTTTGAAAATAGGAATTAATTTTAAATTAATTTATGAAACTTATATGTTTTTAATTTGGTAAAATAGAGTTCATTTTTGAATTTTTATTATAAAAATAATCTTAGGGTGATTTTTTTTATTTTTATGAAAACATTCAATTATTGATGAATATGAAAAGACATTGCGTTATTGTTTAAAACCAACTTTTATTTTAATAATAATAAATATTTATTTAAATTTAATTTAAAGTAAAAATAGATACATAATACCTATATTATTATAATTTAATCCATTGGATCCATTGTAAAATAATATTAGACATATAAAATTTTATTAAACTTTTTAACGTCTTTTACCCACCTTTTATGCAAATTTTCAAATTTGCATAAAATGAAATTTTACCTCTTTTGTGAATTGAATTTCAAAAATACAAGAGAAACCTTTGAAATCAGTAAGTAAAATTTTGATCAATAAGATTAAAACAATTTTTGTAGAATATTAACTTTTGAATTTTATTTACCACGGTTAAAAGTAAATTGGGTAATTGATGGAAAAAATGATATTATAATTATCCTAACACAGGTCCTAATTATGTTGGATAAGTGTATTTTTACCAAAAACTACCATAGGACAAAATTAAGATCCTTTTGGATCCATTTGGATTAAATTAATACATTTTTTATATTTTATTTAAAGACGTGTTAAAAGTCTTAAATTAAGCTCTTATTAAATAAAACATTCTTAATATTGAGTTATACAAAAGATAAATTCAACTGTAAATATTCATTAGAAAAAAAATAAATCATACATCATGGTATTTTAGTTATAATTTTTAGACGTTGAAAAATTAAATTTATATAAGACACAATGATGATGTAGTAATTTCTTTATTAATGAACGAATACAATAATTGATATTATAAATATTAAAATAAATGTAAATTGAAACTTTTGATGCCATAGACAAATTTTCTAGTGTAATATGACTAGTTAGGGTTGATTCAATGTATTTTTTTCAAAGTAATAAATATGTTATGACTTTCAAAAAAACCAAATGCTAAAAAGTGTCAAAATTGACAAAATTGGGTTTTTAAAACAAATACTATATTATTAAATGATATAATATACCTTAAAATATATAGTTAAGTCAAATGACTTAGATAATTATTTATATGTAATTAAAGATCATCTTTAGGTTCTCTTGGAATTTTATAATAAGTTTACTAACTATGTAATATAAAAATATAAGAAGACATGGTAAAAGTTAAACTATTTAACTAAGGGTTAATGCTAAAAGATAAGGTTAATATAGTGACCTAAACTTGTCTAAAACCTATTGGTTGAAATCATTTAGACCCATAGAGACCATAGATGAAAAATAAATCCATTTTGTGCTATTAAAAACCATAAAATAATTTTATAATAAAATAATATTTCATGCTTTTCCAAAAGTCCCACAACATCTGTTACTAAAAGGTACTTCCCCTTCTCTTAAATTCACACCTCCAAAGCCTTTTGGATCATCCAAACACAACCCAAATCTCCTCAAAACTTCCCTCAATTCATCATATAAGCCTTACCATGATCATAAATACAACCTATGGATACCTTTTGTTCAAATAAAAAGGAAACACTTGAAGAAGATGTAATTATTTTATCACCTCTTTCAAAGTTCTATTCTTCTTCCACTTTCTATTTCTTTGTTGTTTCCATAGAAAAATAATAAATTAAATATCTTATACATAATGTGATGTTATTATAATTATGTTATAAACATTTTAATTATTCTATCCATCCTATGAATGACAAGTCACCATACGTGCGTACGTATGGCTTATCGTCTCCACGCCACGGTGTAGTTTTTATTCAAAACATCATTATTTGGATGGGAATAATAATGAGTATAAAGGATGTAAATAATAAATATGATATGTTAATTATTCTTTATATATGATATACCATCCAATTACATACGATTTTTCTATCAATCGAATGATATTGTTGCTCATGCGTACATACAGATTACCGTCTCAACGATGCAATGTGATTCATTCCCACATTCACCATTCAACGATGATTATAAAAATATATATAATTAATAAGTATGTAATATATGACATAATAATTCTAATAAAAAATATATATATACGTATTTATATGTATATGTATGCATTTATAAATATCTCATTCACTTACGTCCATTCAATACGATATGAAAACAGAAACGTAGTTTATGCATACGTACGACCTACCATATTCATATATTGTGTTTTCTGTTACATATATATATATATCTATTATAAATATTTATCTTCTCAATATATATGATACATAAATTATGTTTTACATCCTGAAATCAATTAAATCATGATATAAGTTATCCGATCAAGAATAACAAGTTAAAATATGTACGATAGAGAATGGGATAATTATCTGAAATATTATTTTAACTTAAATATTATTATTAAATCGATAGTATAATTATATTAATGAATAAATTATGATATCATAAATATTAATATAGTTCTGGTATAATTTAATAACATACTATGACCATTATATAAGAGGTTAAATGTTCCCTTGACCAAATGAAATTACAAGGTAAGGGTTAATTCCCCAATCTCATTATTATCCGAGATTGTTTATGTGTAATTATTTACTTAAAATATTTATCATACATGTACATGTTTCATGAAAATGATTTCAAAATGAATATTTTAAGTTATTGTGGGAGGGACACTTTTTGAAGATCATCATTTTAAATGTTTTAATGATTTATTTTTCTATATATTTTTAATTAATGTCCATGTTTTAAAAATGATTTCAAGGATTTATCTACAGAAAAATGATTGTTTTAAAATGTTAATTACTTTAAAAAGTTTCAAAGTGGTATGATACTCTTTGATTAAAAAATCACTTATAAATGAATTCCTTTATAAATGATTGAATTTTAAATGAGTTCACAAAAAAGAGATATTTCTCTCAAAGTATTATACTAATCATTTTATACTATGTCAACATCGTTTACCGGATATTATTCTTGATTGGGGTTGATTTATTATAATACAATCTTCCATATTGTATTGAATTATTTATGATATGAATGACTGTGGATGTTCATTTCTTATACCATTCATGGTTTATGGTTAAAGTATTGACATTTCATATTCTTATTTCAATACTAATGTTTATGTTATGATTCAACAGTTTCATTTAAGGAACGAATTGGACTTAGTAAGCAATGGGTGGAGCCCACTATAGCTCCTTGATATATCAGTAGGTCTCTTGAGACAAGATAAAGTCTTGGCATAAGGCATTGAAAAAATCTTATTTGTAGTCTTGGAACAAGGCCTTGATTATGTGGTTATGGTGTCTAGAATTATGCATTCCATAATTATGAAATTAACTATTGATATTACAT
Source organism: Viscum album (assembly GCA_963277665.1). Taxonomy (NCBI): domain Eukaryota; kingdom Viridiplantae; phylum Streptophyta; class Magnoliopsida; order Santalales; family Viscaceae; genus Viscum; species Viscum album. The sequence continues at coordinate 26,631,318 of OY728137.1, read as the reverse complement.
ATGATTATTGGACTAGACGAATATCCATGTGAATAAGTAAATGGAATTAGTTGATTTATCTTTTCCATATTATTCTGAAGTTTTTGTTTAGAAGGCTTTTGTTTTAGTCTTATACATTTCCTTAAATGTTTATGCTTATTTAGGATAGTTTCTGCTATATTGTTATCCCTACTAAGCATATGAGATCACCCCTTTATTATGTTTTATTTTTATTAAGATGAAAAAAGTGTGTTATGATTGATATATAGGGTGATGAAAAGGGAATAATGGCATTCTCAAAGGATTATTTATGTCTTATTTTTTTTAAAAAAATTTAATGTAACATTCATATATGTAATCTATTTTCCAGGACGACTAACCTAATCGGTTCTTCAAGACATTATTCCTTGTGATCATGCCAATGTATTAAAATAATGCACTGACTCTGGGTAATTGGGGTTGGGGTCATTACAAATTATTACCAAAAATAACTCTGAATCATGATTTGGGTAATTTATCTCATTGATATTCAATTTTCATGGGGCATAAGTTATCACTATATAATTTGGAATTTGAAAAAAAATTGAAACCTTCTTCGATGAATCAATATAGTTTCAAACCTTTCTCTACTATATAAATGTGTGAGAATAGGTGTAATGTCTAACCTTCTTTTTCAATATTTTAAAATTCACTTCACATTCCTCTGTCTACACAGAATTAACACCATTCTTGGTAAACTGAGTGAGTTGATTAGATAATCGTGAAAAATCTTTAACAAAACATCAATAATATCCATCCAAACCAAGAAAACATCAGATATCAATTAGCATTGTTGGTCCTGTCCAACATTCATTAGTTTATATTTTTGTTGGATCCATAGATATCCCCTCTCTTGAGATTATGTGACCAAAAAATGAAAATTTCTGAAGCCAAAATTCACACTTGGTATTTTTTTCATAAATATTATACTTTCTCAGGGTCTTTAGTACCATTATAAAGTGATATTCATGCTCTTCCATTCTCATTTAATCAAAAATAATATCATATATTAATACTTACATAAACTAATAAATATATTATCAAAAAAATCTATTCATTATATCCATGAAGATAAAATGGGCATTAATATGACCAAAAGGGATCACTATAAATTCATTGTGTTTATACCTTGTATTGATTGATGTATTTGGTATATCCTCTTTTTTAACAGTTATTTGATGATATCCTGAATGAAGATCAATCATAGAAACATCTTGATATAAATGCATTTTTTCAAATATATCATCAAAGTGTGGAAGTGGATCTTTGTTATTGATAGTGATCTTGTTATGTTATCAATAATTAGTATAGAGTCTCATTGATGCATATATATTCTTAACAAACTTAAATAATGAATCCCAAGGTGATGCACTAGGGTGTATGATCACCTTGTCAAGATTCTCCAGGAGTTTCTTATTCAATGGTTGTATTCTTAATTATGTGTTTTCCCCAAACTATTTTTGTTAGGTAACTATCATTTATAGTAATCAAGACCCATTAGATGGATAGAATTTCTAATGGATGGTCATATTCATCCTTTCTTAGATATATAACCATATATTGATCTCAAATATTAAATGTGACTTCCCTTATTCGAATATTGACATGATCAAGAATATAGATAAATACAATTCATTCAAAAAATCACACAAAATTCCACTATAGGAAGGGTCATAAGATTTACAGTAAGCACTTTACCACAAACTTAATCTGGAGATGAATTATAAACTCTTGATGTGACCATTGTTCCATTATAAGTTGTCATGGTTAACTCCACATCTAATTATTGGGGTAATACACAGATACCCTTAGATAATTCTTCATGAACAAAAGATTAGGTGGATCCAAAATCAAATAAAGCATTTTCTACTTTAGATTAGATTGTAAGTGTACCTTTCACATGTTTGTTCTTATAATCAACATCACCGATATTTATTTATGTGACATGGCTTTGTCATTGGCCTTAAGATCTTACTGATGGTTGTCATGATCAATAACCCTTTGATTAGTGAATTTGATCGCATAATACCCCATTTACTTGCACTTGAAACATTGATGTGTAAGAGGTTCCTTCTATGTCTCCTTTTCACTATTTACATAATTATTCATCTTTTTCCTATCACTTCAGCATTCAACAACCGAATCACCTTCACTACCACACATAAAACATTTTCTAGTCAAATTAATAAAATTTACTCCATGATTCACTCTACACTTAGACATAAGGTAAAACTCATATTATTTTCAGTTTGTTCTTTATATTTTCTCTAGAATTCTATTTTTTCTATTCTTATCAAAACCATAGGATTGATGGGTTATTCCAATAACCATATATACCTTGAGAGGAAATCAGATGATTTCCTTGTAGCATTGAATTCACTTATGGATAATTCCCTTCAGAGTATTGGTTTTAAGATACTAAAGAATCAATCAATTTTACTCTATGGTTGGATAATAATTTTAGAATCATAAATTCCAAGTTTTTTTTAAAACTTCCTTCTATATACCAACTTTTCATTTCCCTATTTCTTAACATGATTTAAATACATACACATATTTGATCAAAGAATACAAGGAAAGTAATTGTTAAAAAATAATTTCATGAACTCATCCCATTCTATGGATTATATTTCATCTCTTTTCCATATATTCTTGATGAGGTTCCACAATTGACCAACTTAACCTTCAAAACGATAGAATGATAAGAAGACATTATCATGTTATAAATATTGGGGAACTAAAAATATATTTTTAGTGGTAATGATCCATTTCTATACACTAATGGATCATTATACCCATTGGAAGAAGGTGGACGATGAATCAGGATGGACTCTATTGAATGTTGTTCCCTCATATTATCTTTTGGAAGTCTTTTATGACTCATATATTGGGAAAGTTGTGTGAGTATAACTATACAATTTTTCATTCTAGATCCCATAACATTTTGTTTCTTTGGAGGACAATTGTTGCATTTCTCATCACATTTAATATTTATGTGGTTCTTCCAGTTTCCAGCCATTGACTAAAACCAAGAATCATAGTGTGAGCAACACCAATCATAATGGAAAAACCACATAATACAGAATAAATTTTCTTGTTAGCACACCTAAGGGTTTATCCTAGGTTATTCATGAATATTTCTAAAACACTTTAATTTCTATCTATACATCGACAAATCCTTTGGGTTCTTACCAAGGGTTTGTTATCCTATTTTTCAAAGGCTAACTGTATCTTTCCACTAATATAAACTATAATGAACTAGACTTTACATACATGGAAATAACATAAAACATTAATAATATATATTACAGAATATAAAAAAACCATGATAGGATCGTATAGGTATAGTTACTTTAGAAACTAGGAAATGTAAACAACTCGTTTATAAGATATCTTCATTGTCTCCCACTTATTTCATCACAACTATACCCATTTTTATCATATATTACTTAATAGACTAGTTCATGACATAGGGAAAATTTAATTAAGAAAAGGTGAGATTAGATTCTCAGGAAGGGTAAAAAAGGGATATATTAATAATATCATAATCATAAGACATAAAATCATAACATTTGAAAATATTATTCTTCCTAAGAAAGATCATGATATCATTCTATGGGATAAATCATAGAAGTTTATAATAATAAAATAATATAATCCCAATGTTTATAAGATAAGGCATAAATTTTTTTAGAATTCACGTATCATATAAAATCATCTAATATTTTTAAAGGTTCATTATCAAGACCATCATAGCAGATAATGTCTATTGCTGAACTGAGTTCACTTTTCGTTCCAACCATGTACTACTGAAGCGAGATCATTTCCCATTACAACCATGTATATTTCATGAGATATAAATATTTACCCAATGCATTGGATGGAGATATATGTACCACCCATCTCATAATGAAATAATTATTATGTGTTACATTAAACATAAATCGTTCATCATAGTATATCCCTTGGAATAAAATGGGTTTCATAAATATCATTCCATCAAAAGATAATCCATGTAAAACAAATAGATTTCAGAAATATATTTCCATCGTAAAAAAAATTAAATCATAGGAACAATATGTTTTTTATACTTGAAATATAATCCTATTAAATAATTCCATGTTAAATGGAAAATAATTTTGATATAACACATGAAATTAATTCTTGAGGAAAATATCATTTCCTCTTCCAAAAAAAATTTATTTTCTCAAAATACTATGATATTTTAAAATAAAATAATTTATTTCACAATAAACATGAAATATTGTAGGGGAAGATTCATTGAAAAAATGCTTTATGAAAATTTCAAGATCTGAACATGATGTAAAATTAATTAAACATTCTCCTCGTACTTTTACTTGAAAAATCAAAAAGTACCTCATATCGAAAATGAAAAAATATTCCATTCATACCATTTAATAAAAAATCACTAACAGTTAGAATTGTCTATAAGTTTTTTATAATAATGGAAATAATATTATATATTTAGGAAACATCTACATGAATGTTAAATATATTCCAGAAAATACTTACGTACAAACAATCTTAGATAATATTGAGATTGTAAATATATCCCTTACATTTGGTTCATTTTATTTATTATGTCTCCAATAATCATCTAAAAAGATTTAAATGACGTCATTAAATTATTTTATAATCATAATAATTTTTATGATATCATATGTGATCACATTATCATTCATTTTTAGTAACATTATTACTCATCAATTGGGTATTAACTTCTTTATTCTCACACACATGTTTTTTCGAATGAGTTCGTGTTCTTCTTCTTAGGTTATACTTATATTGTTTGAAGAATGATATTAGTATAATATATATCATATTTATTCATTCTATTCATTTATTTAATTATTTTTTAATGAAGATTATTTTGAATGAATCACATCAAATTATGGAGAAGGTTGGCTGTACCTATGCACGAGCGTTGATATCATTCTCTAATTTTTTGAATGGTATTGAAGTGGATGGAGTATAATATTTCAGAATCAATATATTGTTATAATAATTATATATATTTATTATTCCCATCATTATACCCATCCCTTTAAGGAGTTGGTGAAAAACATATTACACCCTGGCGTGGAGATAATAATTCGTACGTACGCACGTGTGGTGACTTTGTTTTTCATAGGATGGATAAAAGATTTAAAATGATATTTTAATAATAATTTTAATATATGAGTATATGATTTTACTAGAGTTATTAATTTATAAATAAAAAACTCACAAAGAATATGTATAAGAATAAATAAGTTTTAAATAATCGGTACAGCATATCACCTCTTCATCGAAGTGGTCCTTCTAAATATCCTCTTAAAGCACTGGAGTTGGTCTTTTAAGATGATTAGTAACTCTAAACTTTAACTAGGGAAGTTGATAATGGAAACAATCAGAAGATTTATGATCATGAAAGCTCAATATTATGTGAATTGGTGATGGAGAAGGTGACCTTTTATAATTGAGGTCTGGGGAACTTTTGAGATCTCGAAAAATATTAATTTATAATAAAATAAAAAACACTAAAAAACACCAAAATGTATGAATATAAAAGGTGATACGTGATTGGGTTGTAATATAATCAACAAATAAATTTTATATATGTTTTTTCTATCAATTTAATCCTACTAATTTTAATTAAAACTTATTTATTCAATTTAAATTCTCACTATGGTAACAAATATTTGATTATACAAAGGGTTCAATATTTACTTATTTGGTGTCAATTATACATAAAATAAACATCTTTGAACATTCTATACCATATTATAATTATTATATATTTTTAAAATTATTTAATTACTTTTAAATATTTAATAAAACATTATTTTTATAAACAATAAATAGTGTCAATATTGACACTATTGAGTTTATTGATTTATAAAAATAATAATATAACACATTAACATCAAAATTCTTATTCTATTATATTCCAAAGAGGTCAAGGTCATCTATAAAATTCATTGGACATATTAGTTTGGATAAATTTTATTTATTTCAATATTTTTAATAATATTTAATTGATATTTACTTTAATAAAATAATTACTAAAATAGTTTTGTGTAATTATTTAATATTTTTATTTGTTGAAAAAAATTTAAAATAAAATAATTTGAAAAAAATAAATCCTCTAAATTTCATAATAATAATTTTAATCAAATATATAGTTTGTATAATACATAATTTAAAATGTTATACTTATTAAAACATGAATATGATAAGTTTATCACCACTTTATATAAAATAATGTAAGTGTTATAATATCTTATATAAAACACAAAGCAGTCAATAACGATAACTTTGGATGTTTATAGTGGGCACATAATTGACCAAAAATATTTTTTCACATTTTAGGGATTTTAATGGTTATTATCATATTAATTAGAAATATTTTATTTATTTATCATCAATTAAAGAATTTATCCATCATTAAAGTATAAGTCTTGATGGTAATAATTTAATTCTAAATAATTAAACTTAAATTATCAGGATGATGAAAATCATTTTAGATTTAAATTAATAATTAGAATTTAATTTATATTTTGTATAAAATTATATTAAAAATGATATAGTTAATAAAATTTGAGTATTATATATTTTACATTTAATTAAATAAAATTAATTAAACGTTAAAATCTCATCGAATTGGTTTCCAAAGGACACCATTTAGAACCAATTATGATTTTGGTTGAATCACACTCATCCAAAGATATTAGGATGAGTTTTAGTGTAATTTAATAATAATATTTTTATCCTTAATTACCATATATACCCTTTTATCATACTAATAAAAAATAATAAAGATACTCATCATAATTCACTAACATAAAAGAAAAATATTTTCATAATTTTTACTTACTGGTTATATATATGAATTAATTTTTCCAAATAAAAAAAGTATTTGTATTAATTAATTTAAAATTAATTCCTTTGTCAGAATGATAGAACGAGTTTTAAATGTTAAAATATTTAAATATATTGAAATGATTTTACATTGGAATTCTATATAAAATTAATTTGAATTTCATAAACTAAATTGAATGATAAAAAGATATTCTATGTATAATTTAAAACCATTCAATATTATATTTCAAACATATAAATTATTTTGGTGAAAAACATTGTTTTTAATTTAAATTTAGTATCTTTTTAGTTTTCATCAATGCTAGAAAGTAATTTGAAAATATAAAAAATTCAACCAAAATAAATTTTTATATCCCACTTCGAAATAACATGTTTATTTTTTAATATAGAAATTATTAATGTGCCAAAATACTGATCTAAAATGGGTTCTCCATTAAAATTCAGAAAATTGCCCTTTTAAAAAATATCGGTTTTTATATATCAAATCAGGTTTATTCATACCCTATGAAAAAAATATATGAGATGAATATAAAAAATATTTTATTAAGTATATAAATTATATATTTTAAAATTTTCATTTAATAATAGTAGTTCACTCCATTTATTAAAAAATAATAATTCTATTGTTGATTAATATTTTTCTTCATAAATAATTGCTAGCCAATGAATTCTTCATAGATTGATAATAAGTTAGTTATATTTATTTCCACTAACCTAATGATAAGGTAAAATGGCCATTTTATAATAAGGGAGTCTCTCAGTTCATTTTAACCCATGATTACAAGCAATATAGGCTATTGAAATATTAAAATTATTTAAAATGTTTCATAAAAACAACTGGGTGTTACACTACTTACACATGCATATACATCTCAAAAAATAAAATTTAATACAATTTTCAAAGAATGGTAATAATGTACTTCCTTGATTACAAATTAGTCCAAATTATAAAAAAATCACTTGAATTGATCATGATTCATCTGTTTCATCATGATAGTCATAAATTCATTTAATTTGGGTTCCAATGAACCAAAACAAGGGAAAAAATAACTTGGGATAAAACATTCTTAGACTTACCTAGGGGAGTCAAAAACCCAAAAAAGACTTAAAAAAAGAAATATATAGGGGTGATGGGTCTAAAATTTCTATGAGGGGATCCCCTATTGGTCACTTGGTTTTAGTATTGTCAGTGGAGAAGAGGGGTGGAGAAATAATGGGGATTCAGGGAAACGACAAATCTTATACCAAAAAATTCACCCAGAGGACTCACCAGCATACAAGTGGGTTTATGTAGTGTTACCAAGCTACTGGGCATGCCAAAAGAGAACTATTTTCCCTCACCAGCTAGCTATTGGCTGTAATAGCATCTCAGCTAACTTGGCCTGCCTCCATTGGTTCTCCCAAAACCTTGGGAGTCAACATAGGTTTTGAGGCCAATAAAAAACTCATATTTTGGATATCCATAGGGTCAAACCCCTAGTCAAACATATGTTTCTCAAAATTAATCATCCACAAAAAATTAATTCAAAGTTACTCATGAATTTCCCAACCTATAATGACACAAGTCAATAAAAAATATGTGGCACATGACACGTCATATTTACTTGCTATAACATTAATGAGATACATGACATGAAGGTATCATACAAAATATGTGGCCCATTAATCTGCATATATAGGAATCTTTCTAAGTTAGAGGGAATTTATCGTGGGCATACAACAATTGAAACACATGGTTTGTAACTTGTTAGTATATTTTATGTATCTGAATAAAGATAAACACTTTGTACCAAGTCATCCATTTTAGATAGTAATAAAGAAAAAATTTAATTTTGTCTCCAGAGTACACAACTTCTGGTCACACAGTAAAAAAAATTAAATTTCATAATGATAATTAATCACATCATTAAAAAAATTATATTGTAATACAGTGGTATGTTTATTGTTTAACATGTTTTTCAATAATAATAACTTCTCAATTGATTATATATAAATAACTTTAAATGTTTTTCAGTCATTTGTTTTCCATGATTCATCATGTAGTGGTTTTCCCTAAGACTATTCCGATGGAAATGAAGATAAATATGTAAATAAATAATTAAATTAATTAATTAATTAATTGGATTTATTCAAGTCCATTCATATAAGTAATATAGAAATTATTTAATTGATGTTTTTTTTTTCAATTCATTATTGGTTGATCAAGGAGTTTTAAATCGATGGTATTTTTTTAATGAAAAATGGAATCATATAAAAAGATTGAAAATGGAGAAGGACCGAAGCAAAATTGAGATTTTTGGTAAAACAATAATGAAAAACTGAATTACCTATTTGAGAAGGAAGGTTCTTATGTTGCATTAATTGTAGTTCATAAAGGATTCATATAATTATCATTTATTGTGAGAGGTGATGTTTTTTTAGGAAACCTAAATGGGGGGGTTTTCAAAAGAATCCCACCATTTACTTATACTTTTAGTGTTTCAAGGGTAACAAAAAAATTGTTTGGATCTATGTGAACCTCTATAGAATGTTTCATTTGTGGTTGGTAACAATGTTTTTGGATAAACCTCGTGGGATAGACCAAATTTCATTTATGCGAGTCTATGGATCATTTTAAGTAGAATTTCATTAAATAATTTTTTTTCATATAAATACCCAGTTACTCAATTCATTATAAATTTAAGAAAAATTTAAGAATATTCAGTGATTTTTTATAAAATTATTGAAGATTGGATGGAGACATAGAAAGGGTTATCCCCTAACTATTATTGATCACATAAGAATGGTGTTTCATGTTGTAGGTGAGTTCACATAGTATGTTCAGACCACATCACATAGATAATTCTAGAGGAACTATATAATGATGGATAATACTGATCACAGGGTGTAGAGTGTGGTATGATAATCAAAATACATTATGAATAGCGTACCATGTATCACGTGTTTCTTAGAAATTTTAGGATATAATTTTTTAAGTAGTTATATATGATTATTTTATTTGATGATATTGGTGCGTATAATAGCATAACATTTTTTAATTCATGATACAATAAAATAAAAAAATATTTGATGAATATTTTTAATCCTTTCACATTTTCAAATTGAGTAAGAATTCATCCAATGTAGGGAGAAAGGTGGTGTCAATGGAAGTGATATAAGGGAGGTAATGAACTCTCCACGAATTCTTCATAATGGCAGTGCACCAAGAACATAATGAACACATATGAAAATTTGTAATCCACATAATATTTTTAATCATAATGCATTTTGGTATGACTGACACAATGTCAATGTATAATCCTTAGACTATTCCTTGGTAGTGAACAATGTAAAATTGATGTATTCTATTTTACTTTAGTATTTGTGTGCTTTTCAAATTATAAATATATTCAGATAAGATTAATGTGTTCCTACAAATTTGGGGAAATATCCATATAAATAAAAATACAAATTTGATGCCATAATTCACCCCTCCCCTATCATGGTGTCTCAGGGTACAATATATTGGTTCATTTAAATTATTATTAGTGGATGATTTTTTGAATAATTTAATAAGAATGTAATGGAATGCATATAATTTACCTTCTCTCATTATCTAAGATTCTACTTTCCTATGCTTTATTTTTTGTAAACCCCAACCAATCCTTTGGTTAACCTCACTCAAGCACGATTAAAATATTTTGTAATTGATAGAACTCCTATAATATTGGAGGAAATTAATGTTCATGGCCAAGGAAAATCCAAACTAGGTGGTACAGATGAGAATAAATAGAATGCTTCAAGTCAAACACAACACAGTTTTAAGAGTTTAAATTCTATGTTCAAGGGTTTATTTATCATTCTCTTGAAAAAACAACCATTATAAAAGCTCATGGTTATTCAAATATATTAATTTTATTTATATCATTTTCATGATTAATTATTTATGGATACTTAAGTATTAAATAATTTTATTTTAAAACATGCAATATGATATTTTAAAAAATTTATATTTTTTCATTTTTATAAATTAATGGTTAATAAGTAAAGTAAGCTTCAATTAATATTAACAGCCATGTAATAAGATAAAATGAGAAGTTTATAGATAGTGATAAAAATCCATCTAATAAAAATAGTTATTATAATCTTCCACTACCTGTGTATAAATTGATCCATAGTTCAACGTGCTTGAACAACCACTATTGTGGTTCACATAATTTTCATAGAATTTCTATATTGAGTATTGGGTTGACATAACCTTTTTTCATTATGGTTTGATCGCCTCTGTTAGTCTTAGGGAAATTATATGGAACAATGTTAACAATATCCAAATATATGATTTCTAGATATGGGAGTCCACTCGGTGGATCTAGGAGTTATTAATCAATATAATTGGAAAGTTACACCAACACAATTTCCATTTAATATACTATCAACCCTCAATTTGAGATATAAGAAGGAGAATAAAGATAATTTCGACTAGAATATCTATATGAGAAAATATTCTAAAACCAATGGTTAGGGATGTTAGGTGTAGATAAATTTGTTATAGATTTGTAAATTTAATATAAATTATCTAATTTCTTAAATCTAGGTAAATAACTAAAATTATAATATTATTTATTGAAGAAATTTCAAGCTATATGAGATCTCCTCTATCACTATGATCCATTATATATAAGGATAATCTTCTCACCGACTCTAATTTCGAAGAATGGAATATGAAATTTTGAATTATATGAATGTAAGAACAAGAAATTATATGTGTTGAAAAACTACATTCATAAAACACATAAAACTGTGGCGAGTGAGGGAGAATTTTATTTATAGGTGAAATATTGGGATGATGCCACAAATTTTCAATGTTTCTTGTTATCATCCATGACATATGTGGTTCTAATGAAATATTAGGATATGAACTTATATTAGATCATGTATCACCTTTTTGATCTCTATCATAGATGGTGATACAAGTTTGATAAGAGATCTCCAATGCACTAATAATGCACAAGCTCGGAGATTCAGTGTCACATAGGCCTAATGTAGTCATAATGATTAGTGACATAGAGTTCTTAAACATCATTAGAGTTATGATCCCTGATGAACTACACATATATATCCTTATATAATCACTATATAATTGGTTATCTAGTTTCATTATGAAATATAACATGAAAAATAGTTAGAGGCTCTTTCAAAACTCCTTCCATTGATTCTTCAGGTTGATAAAAACATAGGTTCAAAATAATTTGGTCATTATCATTAATCAAAAAGGGAATAATACAGAAAAGTGGCCCAATACACATTCAATGTCTAAGGATCCTAAGAACAATTCATAAATGAAAAGAAATATCTAAAGAAATGTGATGGAAAAAGATTTAATATGTTTCATATGTTGAAATATGGGACACTAGTAGAAGAAATGAACCGAATTCAAGAAGAAAGGGGAAGCCTCTTATGCAATCATTATCATGTGAAAATATTCTATATCAATATATTGAGAATTAAATAAAAATTTTGGTTCTCAAATTTTTATTCAAATATATGTACCAAGTCAATTTAAATGGTTTTTCAGATAAGAAGTGGATCATTGGGTAGCCAAAGGATCACATATTTCTCCCTTGGATATAAAATATTATCACCTTCTATTCCTTACCAGGATAGTCTTAATTTTAAAATATTGTAATTACATATATAGAATTACCAAAAATATATTTGTTTATAATTCATTGATACAAATGGTTTTTTTCATGTTTGTAAATAAGAGTTTTTTCATTTATAAATACAACATATGTTATGGTATGATGTATTTAATTAAATTCATTTATCTATTAAATTATAGAAACTAATTATTTGTAATTGATAATGCATCATGTTCACATGAATCCTTTTACACCGAGTTGTTGGATCACCATCATAGTCAGTCAAATGATAACATTTCAATAAATCTCTATCAAGATAAAGATATAAATTATTTTGAACTAATCCCACCTGATAAATTTATCTCTTATTTATAATGAAAAATGATCAAGCCCCTTTTTTTGGAACTAAAATGTGTAAGCCTTTTATAGTATAAGATAGTGGTGGGTATTCTTACTTCAAAACATGTAACGATTACATGAATAGATATGGTTCTATATACTTGATATGGAATAAGTTTGACTCCTTTGATAAATTAAAAGATTTCACGAATGAATTAGAGTTTCAACATCATAATAATATAAAGAAATTTCTATCTGATCTAGGTGGTGAATATTTTAACCATGGTTTTATATTATTTTTAGGGGAGTACTGTATTCTATGAAAACTCAATCAACCTTATAAAAAATAGTGCAATGGTGGAAGTGAATGGAGGAACATTACCTTGTAGGAAATGGTGACGTCGATGATGAGTTATACTAATCTTCCATTAAATTTTTGGGGATATGCATTACATGTTTCAACACACATTCAGAACCATGTTCTAACTATGGAGTCAAAAGGAATACCATATGAGTTAATGTATGGAAATAAATATGTGTCATCTTGTACCCAGGAATAGGGTTGGGAAGAATTTGTTAAGTCCATATTTGGAATCAAACTAGAACCATAGACAATTATGTGTATCTTTATTAGGTATCATAATGAAATAAGGTGATAATATATATACAAACCATTAGAGAAGAAGGTGAATATAGAAAGAAAATCATTTTTTCTTGAGAAGGACCATATCCTCAAGAAGAATAGTAGGAGTGAGATTAAATTGAATTAAGTTGATTATAAATATATATAATTGTTGATAGAGGAAAACATTCCTGCACGTCCCCATAAACTATTTTTTTCTAAATATCAAGTTCATTGTAAAATCACTATAGAGGTTAAAGAACTAGAAGGATATGTTTTTCTAGTCATCAAGGAGGGTGACTCATTAATGGTTGAAAATAATGATCCTAATTCCTTAATAAGTTAATAGGGATATTAGATGCTATGGGAAGGAATAAAGACATGATTTTTAAGATGGATTACATGTATTATAATGAATTTTGGGTTTTATTTGAACTGCCAGTAGATGTAAAGACCATAGGGCAAAAATGGGTATTTAATAGAAAAATGGACATATAAGGTAATGTAAATACAAATAAAGTATGATTAGTGGATAAAGGGTATAATAATTGTAAATTTGCTCGTTACACTAAAACCTTTTTTCTAGTATCCATGTTTAAATCTTTCAAAATTATACTTATAATAATATTTTTCCATGGCTATGAGATTTGGAAGATGGGTATCAAAAAAACATTCCCTAACAAGAACACTCAATAAAATGTTTATATAAAATGACCTTATGTGTCAGTGACTCCATGAAAATACAATATGATTATTAGGTTATATATATATATATCCATTTATGTATTAAATAGTTTATCCTAGTCATATTAAATTTGGTTCAAAGAGGCCATAAAAGGTTTTGGTTTCATAAAGAATGAATGTGATCCATATGTTTTAATGTGTTTTGGGTGGAGTGCAGCTATATTCCTAGTAATATATATTGTTGAGATATTAGTTATTTGAAAAATTATATTCTATTATTAATGTTGGTTATGTACTTGTTAAATGAGTTTTCATTATGAAGGACTTAGGTGAAGAAGAATATATACTTGAAATTAAGATTGGTCATGAAAGATACAAAAGTATTCTTGGAATAATTCAAGGTACATACATTAACTATATGATAAGTATATTTAGTATCGAACATTTTGAGAGGGGATTCATTCTAGTGTGACATGGTATAAATATCACTAAGAAAACAAGTCTTCTGACATAACATGAGAGAAAATGGAGAGATATAATGTTTAAGAAATCAAATTATACTATGATATGATTTATTATTTATACCATATTATGTACTCAGATTAACATTCTCTATACTATGAATTTGTTATAAATATATTAATATAATCCTGGAGAATGATATTGGACTATTTTTCTGGTTATCCTTAAGTACCTCGAGAAAGTGAAGGATATGTTCCCAGTATATGGAGGAGATACAGAGATAGTCATCATGGTTTATATATTTAACAACATCATGATGGATCAAAATTAATTTAAATCATAGATAAGATACTCCATTAGTGTTAATAGAGGATTTATGAGATAGAAGTTTTCAAAGCATCCAATTTTTGTTGATTCAATAATAGTGTCTGAGTATATAGTCGTTTCTAATGTATCTGATGAAGTTTTTTTGGATATAGAATTGTGTCATAGAGATTTATGTGGATCCTAAAAATAATGTGTCTATCACATAATATTATTATAATACTAAATATGTGGATCTCATAATGGATAAAGGGTTATACCAATGGACGAAACACATATTATGAAAGTATCCCCTCTTGATGATTTTTTCTCAAAGGGGTGAACTCTCTATGATTAGATTTTCTATTGAGGAAAATATTTTAGACCCCTAAAATAAAGCATTATCCCGGTTAAATCATGAATTTAATTTATGTTTTTATGGACTGATGTTTTTTGATTTTATACTAATACAAATTGGAGTCTTTTATAGTTATGGCCATAAAATGAAATTATATGTACATTATTATTACATGTATTTTTTTAATATTAATAATTTCTTTATTAGATCACTATTTTTATTCTTTTTAACATAGATGCGAGTATGTCTTAACAGTAACTATCACACTGAAAGGGAATATAAGATCCCCAATATGTTGAGATCCTATTAGTACCATAACAATATTTATATGTATATATTATATAGTCAGAATATTTCATTTAATGTGATGAAAATAATACAGGATATCAAGGAAGAAGATTTATAACATTTTGCAACACTTTATCATATTTTATTCCCATGGTAGTTTAAATAGAATAATATTATTACAACTTCATCCAATAATATAAAATCCATATTTATATGTTTAATTGGATATTCTTTTCTCAATAAGTATGTAATGAACCTTAGAAATTAATTTTTTTTCTAAAAAAACATCACAAGTTGTGTATTTTTATTTACCGATGAATTCCATTTTGAAATATGTTCGTAGTGAGGTATGATGCATTGGATGGCTCATTATTGATATTATGTTAATGAATAATTCACAAAAATATTTATCCCTAGCCAATTTAGTAGAATTTGACAACTCAGACCCTTTAATGGGAATGTAACTTCAAAATTAAGTCCATGTCCATGAAATTCTATTGGTACATTTATTTCTAAATGCCCAATAATGATATATTAAACCCATAGGTTGATGACACCAAAAGGAATATTTCTTGATTAGATATATGATGATAAATAGATTGTATTACAGAATGATCATTCTTATGAGGCTTTATGTCATTTTTACCTTAAATTTATTCTCTATAAAAGTGTTTGCATATTATTAATCACTAACCTTGGAATTTAGAAGGTGTACCCTAATTCCCTTGAGAGAGGGGCCTCTATGACCAAAAAATAAGTATACTCATAACATCATGTAAATTCTAATATAATTTAACGTGTTTGTTAAATATTATTCCTATACATGGTTTAATAAATATTCTTGTTTGTTTGATCATTAAATATTTAGTCACCAGTCATTCGAGATAATATCATATGTGAGATTAATATTTAATTAATTTTTATTAACTGGTTAATTATTTAATTAATAATGTGAATATATAATATTTATTTATTCTTCTTTACTCACAAATTAACAAAAACATTTATTTTTTTAGTTGTGTGAATATTTACCTAATATTTATTTACTAATTTAGTGAACATATATATTTATTTAATTATATGTGAATAATTCCTTGGTATTAATTTAATTAGATAAATAGTAATTATTCATGTACTGATAAATATTGGGGTTTATGGAGGATGGATTTTAATGTTGCGATGAAAAAATGTAATATTAAATATTATTTGTAGAAATATTCACTTATTTGTTAGTGAAAATAATATTTCTTTATTGGAGAATTTAGTGCATGTCAAGTAAATAAAAAAAATTATTATTATTATTATTATTTAAACAAGTAGTTTTTTAGGATTAAAATAATTATAAGGTCTTATGTGAAAATATTATTCTCAACCCCTATATCTATTTAAAACCATTTATAAAAAAAACCTAGCCAATCTAGTTTTTTTGGAAAATGAGTTTGGGTGAGGAGTCTTATTAACCCTACAGATATCCTCTCTTAGAATTATCTAATGATTATAATTAATTATCCACCTCCACCAAAGTGATCCTATATTTCCTTGAAGAATTCTATATCAATCAACATTTATTTTTTGTAAGTGAAAGGACCAACCACACTAGCACCCATAATATTATAGGATGAGGATATGTGGTTCCAAAAGAGCGTCTAGATCATAACTATAGGTAATCTACCAATGATTCCGCCAAAGAAATTGTGGTATGATAAAAAATATTAATATGATCATTAGAAATGATGAAAGAAATTTAACTCAAGGTATTTATTATTTTAAATAAAGTAATTATACATTTTATGTGAAAAATCATTCATTTTTATTTTTAGTTTTTCTGTCCATTCATATTTAATTTAATTATTTTGGTCAAGATTCTATTATTCATGTACATATCCTATTATAGGTTGATTATGAAAAAAAATTCATGTTTTCAATTCCCAATGGGTTCATTTTCTATTCCTGGGTCCGTCAATTTTCATATGTGATTTATTTCTTATTTAAACATTAACTTCCAAAAAGAGATAAATATTTTTTAATTATTGATCAATTTTGTATTCATTATCATAATAACATAATTTTGGTTATGGATATAAAGATAAATTCCAATAATGGTTTCCACACATGCTCCAAGAGTATCACAATGTCTTGATTGGTATTTCATGGTCATGGAGGTACCAATATCATTATTTCAATCACCTTTGATCTAATTATAATTATACATGTCATGTAGAATTATTCACATGTTATCTCATTTGTGAGAATAAGGAGGAGGATTTTATCTCATTTTTTGGAGAGTTCTTGAGAAATATCTTCATTTTATTTAAGAGAATCTCTTGGTAATTTTTTGTGTGCAAAATTCATTTTATGTTAAGAAACTATATAACTTGGGTTTTTTAATTAGGGTTAACAATTTCAAATTTTCACATAGGCCTTTTTCTAAGTGGAATTATGGGAGATGGCCAAAAGGACTTGATCAATTTCTGGAAACAAATCAAGGTACCCATAGAAATAGAAGTACATTTCATTATTATTAGAAACTTATCTGAATTCTTACCCTGTAATATAACCCCTTAATCTCAATATATCATCAAGAATGTCTTATAGTTGTGTCATCAACCTATATTATTGACTAATATTTATTTTAATACTCATTAATTAGCATCCATGGACTTGAAATTTATTGGATTGTTCAATTTCAATCAAAGGTCTAGAGATATCTAATTCACTTAAATCAGAATTTACAAAGCATTTAATGAGATATTCAATTAATTTCAAATCACCTAAAATGCATGCAACATATCATACCTCATCATGAGCTTATGATTTCCTAGTTTTCACTAATGCATCAATGTACATGATTTATGATATACGTTAATAATATTCTCAAGTCTAATAACCCATACACATATCCATAGTTCCTCGCTATGATTAATAAACTAGAACGTATCTCATAGTATTCTAAATTATAAATTATATAGGATATCAGTTGTTTTTACTCATATTACTTTGAAAAACCTTATAATAGTGCAATCTGTTGGAAATTTATAATGTGGAAAATTATGAGAACGCGACCCGCACATAAAAAATCCACATTAATATGTTTCATTGGATGATTCTATATGTGGATGTGTTCATTGGTCCTAGGACTTTATGATTATTATTAATGGATGTTTTGAGTACATATTTTGAGGTATTGATGAAAACCATGATGAAATATATTTACTAAAAAGTAGTATATATTGGGTGCCTCACGAGTAATATTTCATTAATAAATAATAAAAGAAAATATTTTTCAATTATGTTCTTTAATAAAAGATGATATATTAGGTTATTTTATAGAAATTATATGGATTAAACAAATCAATGGATAGAGTGTTCTGAATGAAAATTTAATTTTTAGAAAGTCAAAGGAAAATTCATCTAGAACATAGGTTGATAGAACCATCATGAATCCTTCTTGATTAGAGATATTGAGATAAATGGATTTTGTTACAATGAATGAATCTATAATTGATTTTATTTCATTTCAACATTAACTTATTTCTTTATGGGTTCCTAGGTAGGTTGGAATTTTCCAACCTCGGACTTTGGGATGATTCTCCTAATACAACAATGAAATATTCCTAGTGGTTCCCACACTCTGTATATCACAAACCTCAGTAAAATAATAATATGATTTATTATCCGTGAGAATCTTTTGGGGGTAAAATATTTAATTAATATATATTTTCTAATTAGTGAATGTAATATTTATTTATTGTTTGGTGACTAATGAAGTTCTTTTTTTTTTTAACAAGTTTTCATTTCTCAATGTAATATAAATATCATGGAGTAATAGAAGACCATGATTAATGGTTTAGTGAGAAATAATATATATTGAATATTATTTTAATATTTAATATCTAATTTAATTCACAATTTTAGCACATTTAATGAAATATTATTATTTTATTTTTATTAATAGAGGGTACCAAATGAATTAGGATAAATTTTAAAGTTGCTTGCACGAATAGTATTTTTTAAATCTAGTCTTATATGAACTGAATTATATTATTTATTTTTGGGTGTCCAATTCTTTTGGGTATTAAAAAACAACATTCAATGAATTTATCTTGAAGAGTGAGAGAGATCCCTCTCAATGTAATCTCTAAATAATGGAGATAGATCCTCCTCCACCTCCACTCTTGTGTCTATAGAGATCAAAGAGAATCTTTCTTCAATAAATTATCATGGAAAATAAAACAGAATGAATCCTTCATCAAGATAATGTGTGGTAGCACTTGGAGATTCTTATAATGAAGTTTTGAGGTTTGTGGAACTTGTTTGGATCCCCACTGGAGGGAATCTACTCTTGATTCATACAAAGAAATGACAATATGATGTAGATAAGTTTTTATATCCATAAATTAATAAATAAGCTCAAGGTATTTATTTTTATTGTTTAAATTAATTATAAATAATATGTTATGGTCCTTCATATTGGATACGATGTTCAATAAAAAATTATTATTTTTTCATTTCCATTGATCATGGAATTTATGATCATGTAAATATTGGATTAATCATCTATTATAATAAAAATACCTTTTGATCATTGCACATATGACATCCCAAATCCTTTAATTAGTATCATAGTGGAAACATAATTATTTATAATTATTTAGAGATCATTTATTGATTTACGTAAATATTATCAATTTTCAATTCTAACTTAATCACACATTAATCCAAATTCTGATATCTTCAATTATTTTTATTATTATTATTAATTATTGTAAATATATTCAATTAAATTAATTTTATAAATGATATACATTAGAATAACTCATCTGGAGGTGCTAATGATTCTGGATGGATAACACAGAAGTACATGTTATATATCCTATTGTTACATTTTATGTTCCTATGTTCAAGTCTCTAAGAATTAACTTGTAATTAAATCACAATGTGTCTATATATTACATGAGGCGTGTATTTAAATATACCACAAATTGAGTATGTAATCCTGAATAATGTTACTATAGACTACATCCCATGTATCATTATTACATGACATGTTGTCAATTCGTCAAAGGAAGGTCTTGTATATCCATACATGACCTACATGATTGGTGACCATGTAACTAAGAGACCATACACCTTGTATCCAAGGCACAAATCATGTAATCCATTATTTTTTGTTGGATTGTTACATACCTATTTCTCTTGGTGTGTTCCCAGATAGGTGGTGAGGAAAATACATAAAATGTAGCTAGATGATACACACCATGTACATTTCCAAATTACATAGAATCAAATTTTATTTATTATATTGAAAAACCTTATCAACATGTGTTCAATATATTAATTATTATGATAGTACATTCTGTTTAAAAAGTTATATATATATATATATATATATATATATATTAAATCTATAATTATTTTATTCATAATGTTAGAAACTACATATCTTGTATGAGTCATAACACTGTCTTTACTCCACATTCATTGATACAGAACATGAAATGTAAAAATTATTTGTTTCACATGGTGTTTAATTTGATATTATATGCAATAAAATATGGTGTTAAGACATGTATTCCATATACACCTTTATTAAATAGTATAAAAGTATAATACACAATGGGTAGTTCAGAATGGTAGTCACCGTGTTACATCTAATGTAAAGTTTTTGGGCACATTTAATTTTGAAAAAAAATATTTATTTTATTTAAAATTTATATGTGTGAGAATCCCCAGAAAAATTTAGTTGAAAATTAAGATAAAACAATTGACTTGTTAAGGAATATAATTAATTCATTAATGGGTGATTTATCTTAAATAAGAACAATTATATATAAATATTATTTTATTTGAATATGTAATTTTTTCATGTATGTAGATGATCATGGGCATATAACACACTTTTGTATTGATTGGTTTCCTTTTAAATTTTTATTAAATTAAATTGATGGTCTCTATGTCATTCCTCATCTCATTATGTAAGGGTCTATGAGACCATTGTTTCTTTTAGTAAACTCTTTAATAAATCCTTTGGTTCCCATCACATATGGGTTAGTAAAACGTTGTGTAATGCATGAAGGCCCTATGCTACTAGAGTCGGTTCATGTTTTGAGCTAAGGAAAAACCATTACTAGAGGTATGTTGGTGGATAGGTGGAACTCTCCAACACAATGCAGAAAATTATTGAAGTTGTGTATCCCCTAGGCAAAGTGTTAATTTATCGACCACTAGAAAAACTAACCATTAGTAAAATACTAATATCATACCTCTTTATTATTTTATTTTATACATGTTTCATTGCTATTTCATTACGAATATTTTTTTATCATCAAATGAATTAATGAATTTACAAGAATGAAAGATATAAATAAAATAAATTGGATTCACTAGGCAATGTTTGGTTACTGAGAAGTGGAATATGGATAAATTTTACAAGAATGTCCAAGAATAAAAATATTCATAAGCCAATGGTACGTCATATTGGGTTTTGATAAAATTGTGAGAGATTAATAAATATAATATTTATTTTTTTGTCTAATTTTATCAGATAATGTGATAAAATTATTTATTTCTTATATTTAGAAATTAAATATACTATCTCTTAAAATATGTCATTGAGATCTATACATGAGAAATATTACCTTTTCACAGATACAAATTATCACGATTGGAAAATGCACTTATGTGTTATCCTACACCAAGAAAGGAAATTGTATTTTCTTGAAGAACATATTCTAGAAGTGCCAAAAAAAGGGTAAGTGAGGAAGAGTTATCTCTCTTTGAGAAACATTTGAAAAATTACACATATTTTTACTGTTTTAAGATACCATCCATAACCAGTGATCTTATGAATCATAATGAGGACACAAATGCATACAACATGATGTCTCACCATCAGGGTGATTATTGATAGAAGAAGTGATAAGAGAGATATAAGATCTCCAATTCTTTATTTATAACCAATCTTGGAGAGTTGGTACTATTTGGGCATTATATAGTCATGTTTATTTGCTACATGAACACACATATATATATTAGGGATTAAATTCCCAGATGAGTTGTACGTAGATCTCATTCTTTCATCACTACCCATAAACATAGATGGTTTTATTATCAAATATAATATGATATCTAATGAGAATAGACTTGTAGAACTTCTTACTCTAATTAACCAATTGGAATAGGGAATGGATCTTGAAACAACTACACTATTAATAGTGATTATGAAAATGAATAAAAATGGAATGGTTATAAGACTCATATTAATTCTAAAGTTCCTGGGAACTATCCTTCCAAGAATAGGTGGATACAAAGGTAGAGAAAGGAAAATAGAACAATATGTTTTGCAACTAGAAATAATGGCAACAAAAATAATAATTACACCCATAAAGAATGAGAAGATAAAGGTTGATTTTTTATTGAGTATAGTCTTTTAATATATACACTTTGGGTATTATATACACCTTATGTATTTCTCACATGTATCAAAATGTAGGAACCAAGTATATTCTGAAATATTTATATATGATAGGTGGGTTTGTGAGCACATATTGGTGAGAGGGTAGATTCTTTAGTAATAGGATACTACAACCTTTTATTTAAAATATGAATTATATTTCTTTTATGATATTTATTCATATACCAACTATTAACAAGAATATAATATATGAATCTAGCCTAGATAGATATGGTTTTATTTTAAAATTTATAAGTAAATATTTTTATTAAGAAGAAATATGTTATAGTATGGGGCATTAAAATTACTTTATATATGTATTACATTGTGAAAATAATGAATTGGAAATTGTTAATTAATTACATTCATAGGACACAAATAACACACAGCTATGACATCACCATCATGGTCATGTAAATGAGAAGATTTTGATAGAGATCAATTAAGATGTTTATTTAAAATATTTACAGCTATAACTGCTTAAAATAATATATTCTTTTCAATATGAAAAACATATCCAAGCCACTAATCAATGGATTAGGTGAAATTGCCATAGATAATCTTGGATTGGTATATACATATATATGTAGAACATTTATAGTTGAAGCAAGATGTGGGTATTCTTAATTTAAAACTTTTATTAATGACTTTAATAGATATTGATATTTTTAATTGGTGAGTTATACATCCAATTACTTTGAAAAATTCAATGAAATCATGAATGAATTATTGAATCTACATGGAAAAAAGATAAAGAAACACATTTTATATTTAGCTGTAGAATAGCTTAACCAAGATTTTATCGATATTCTATGGGGGATTGGGAAACTACATCAACTCACTCCACATAACACTCCATATTGACTTGGTGATAGTGAAATGGTGAACCATACTATGCTAGACATGGTAAGTTCTATGATGAGTCATACAAATCTTCCATCATCCTTTTGGAGATAAGCATTATAAATTGTGGCATACACATAAAATTTTGTTCCAATTAAATCAGATAATGGAATTCACTTTGAGTTATGGAGTAGAAATAAACATTTTCTATCAAATAAACATGAAAGGTGTTGTGACATATTTTTTAAGACATTCTCATGAAAAACTAATCATGCTAGGGCACAAAGTGTAACTTATAGTGTATTCTAAAGAAACAATCATATGATACTTATACATCTCATAAAAAAAGTTCCAATATCTTGAAAAGATTTATTTCTTAGAGGGAGAATATCCATAACAAGGATAGTTAGAGAAATATATATTTAGGTAAATTTGAATTTCAAGATACACAATATTTGGTACATGAACATATTCTATAGGTCCCTATGGTAGAATTTACTGTTGAAACATAATAATTAAGTAAAAGCACTAGAGAGGATGGACAAACAGAGATATATGATTTTCTAGTCATTGAAGACAACAACTCATTATTGTTTGAAAATAATGAACCTCTATAATATAAATATGTTATCTAGAGATCAGAATTAGAAATATAAAATGATTCAATGAATTCTGAATTGTATTCCGCATATTAGAAAAAAATTTGGGTTTTGATTGATCTTCCAGTTGATGAAAATCCTATTGGGTGAGAATGGATATTAAAGAGAAAATTATGCAAGGAACGTATGATGTGTCCCTATAAAGAAATGCTGGTGGGTAAAGGCTTTTAATAATAAAAATTTATTGACAATGATGAAATTTTTTCTTACTTTCCATGGTTAAATAAATAATAATTCTACTTTCCATAACAACTATCCATGACTATGAAATTTGGAATATATATGTCAAAATAGCTTTCCTTAATTGGGATTGTTTAGGAATATATCTACATGATACATCTAGAATGGTTTGTGAATCTAGTTGTTGCCAAAAATACAATCAAGTTGAAGAGATATATTTTTGGACCAAATATATCATCCAATTCAGGGAACCTTGAATTTTATAAAGATATAAATTAAATTCGTTTCATTTAGAATGAACATGAGCCATATGTTTAGAAGCATTTTTGTGGTAATGTGCCCATTATCCTTGTAGTATATGTTGATGAAATATTTTTTATTGTAACTGAAAATCTAGTCTTACAGTTCATTAAAAACGAGTTTAAAAAGTGTTTTCCCATGAAGAATTAGGTATATCAACCAATATTATAGGGATAAAGATCATTCTTGATAGATACAAAATGTTTCGTGGACAATTTCAAAGAATATACAATGACTAGAAACTAATGTTTTTAGTATGAAACAATCCCATAGGTGATTGGTTCCAACATGTAATGATATACATCTTTCTAAGAAAAAGTGTCCTTAAAACCAACAAGATAAAGATATAATGAGTAATATCCCCTAAAATCTGTTGATATGATTAATCATATATGCCATGTTATGTGCTAGGCTTGATATTTCGTATGCATTGATCATGGTATCCATATATCATGTTGATCCAGCAGAAGATAATTGATCTGTTGTTAAGGCCTTACTTAGGTATCTGAGAAGAACTATGGATATTTTCATCGTGTACATACTAGATAAGTATATTTTACTTAGGGGCTATACTGATAATAGTTTTTAAATTGACCAGAATGATTAAAAGTAATTATCAAGATATGTTTTTTATCTCAATGAAATTGTTTTGAGGTATAAGAGTTCAAAGTTGATGTTGATCGCTTATTCTATAATGGAGTCCGAATATATAGAAAATTCGGATGCTTCCAAATAAGGCATTTTTATATGAATCATTATATAGGATCTTGATATGGTATATAGTAGAACCAAACAAATCACATTGTATTGTGATAATATTGTATCAGTGGTTCCCAAAATAGAGAAATTGTCACACTAACAAAAAAATAATATACCCAAAAAGCATCATATCCTGAGGGATTTTTCTCAGAGGGGTAAAGACGTAGTAAAAATATTTTCCATGAAAGAAAAAATGGTTGATCCTTGGACTAAATACCTATATCAACAGAAGCATGAGAATCATGTGAGAGTTTTCAGAGTGAAGGATTTCAAAATTTTAATTTAATAGAAGTGGGGCTTTGTTGGAGTTTGTGACCCAAAAACAACATTTGTGTACATTCTGATAAAATATATTCCTTATTTTGAATATTAAAAATTTTCTTACAAAGTCATGGTTTTTCATCTGTGTGACATATTATGTGAGAATGATGTAAGAGTAGTTATCTCACTAAACTGTCATAGAAGATCCTTACAGTGATGAGAATGAAGATGTTACGTGAAATTATTCTTAAATATATGTTCTATAATCATATGAAATCATTTTAGGGAAAACTCATATTGGCTATAAGGGGTGGGAAATAATAGATAATTGAGAAAGCTTATCATGGTTTAGAAACATTGTAATTTTATTTGTAGTAATTATATGAACGTGACCCACCAGTTGGAAATCCAAATTTATATTTTTTATTGGATGTTTCTATATTTGAATGTGTGTATTGGTCCATAAACATTAATATTATTATTAATGGATGTTATGAGTCACATACTTTGTTGTGTTGATGAAAATAGTGAGGACATGTGTTCGTGGAGAGGTAGGATATATTTGGTGCGTCAGGATTAATATTTCATTAATGAATAATGTGAGGAAATAATTTTCTCTTCTATTATTTAATGGAATTTGATATATTAGGGAATTTGATTGAAATGATATAAACTAAGTAAATCCATTTCCATGGTGTTCTGTAGGAAATTTTATTTCCCTGAATTTTGATGAAAGATAAATTTAGCACATAGGTTAATGGTAGTAGAAAAACACCAGCTTGATTAGAGATATCAGGTTAAAGGGATTTCATTAGCCAGTTATCATTTTATGTGGTTTTTGGAAATTACAATGTTAATTTACTTCTCTATGGTTGAATAAATTGGTTTCTATAATCTCACCCTGGAATTTGGGTAGCTTTTCATAATTCTGTTGAGAAAGATGTATTGAGGGTCAGACACTAAGTTATTTATTTATGGTATAATTTACATCAAATAAATAAATATTCCACACTTTTTATATTGAAATATTTTTCATCCTAATTAAAAACAAAATACAATAGCTTATTGTTAATTTAAATGATAATGTTTAGATTGAACAAAAACATTGTATAAAATTTATTTGTTGATATGATTTTAACAATATCTAATTTCATTTTCTAAATTGGTAATTTTTATAATTTTTTATTGGTTTTTATTTAATTATAATTTAATATTTTTGGAGATCCTAAAAGTACCCCTCAGAAAAATTATAAAAGGTCCCCTCCTCCCTAACACATTCACATCACATTGGTCCTTCATGTTCATCAGACCCCTGACCATTTCCTTTCTAAAAATTCATAGTAACATTATAGAGGTTCTTGTTTTCTTAAAAGACTAAATCTAGTTCATTAAGGGGAGATTTAGAGGGAACACGTCGAAGAAAACGTAATATGGTCTAGTGATGCTTTAAAACTTCTTCCTTTTTCTACATCCTCTTCATGAGTTTTTTAATTATAAGGTAATAACTATAGTATGAATTATATACTAAGATTTTGTTATGATTATGAAATAACTATATTCCATCTTATATCTAACCTATTAAAAACAAAATCACAATGTGTGTGTACATACGACTTACCATCTCTACAATGTGGTGTAAACTATTTTTCACCAAAACTGTAAAGGTATGGGTATAATTTTGTAAATAATAACTATATAATACTATTATAATATTATAATTATTCAAAATTTTATACACCATACAATTCAATACCATTCAATAATTATTGGAATGATATCGACACATGTACGTACATACGACCTACCATATGAACGATGCAATGCCATTCATTCTACGTTATCTTCATTAAAGAAAGATTATATAAATGAATGGGATAAATAAATATGATGTATTGTAATATAATTATTTAAATGATATAAATATAACCTAAGAAGTAGAATAAGAACATATCTAGAAAAACAGGTGTTAGAAAATAATGAATTTAACACATGATGGACGCGTAATAATGTTACTAAAAAATAGATGATAATATGATCATATATGATATCATAAAAATTAATGTGATTCTTAAAAAATTCAATGTAATTATTTAAATCATTATAAAGGATGTTTGGATGTATACAATGGAAATCAAACCTAAGGTGATAGATAATTTCCCACTCTCATTATTATCCATGATTGTTTATATGTAAGTATTTATGGGTGTATATTTGTCATCCTCATCTATGTTTTCAAAAAATCTAATATTATTTCATTTATTCTTATAATACTAGAGTCAATTTTACCCATTGATAAATTTTTATTAAATAATATGATATAATTCTTTTTTTGTTTCCAATACAAGGTACTTTTTGACTGTTATGGAAAATGTATGAAGAGAATTTTTTTTAACTTATACAGATTGAACATATTTTTATATTTTCATAATGCCTTATTTAAATAAAAATTAATCTACACTATTTCAATTTTATTTTAAAATAAATTATTTTAATTTAAAATTGTGCGTCACTTTGAGAAAAGAATGTATTTTTGAAGAAGAAATAATATTTTACTAAAAAATTAATTTCAAGTGTTAAATCAAAATTATATTCCATATAAGATGGAATTATTTAATTAGGTTATGTTTCAAGTATACTATCCCCATTTCCTTTGATTCTATTTTGTTTATTTTGGAATTCAATACTTTTTTTACATGGATTATCCTATGATGGAATGATGACTAAAAAATCATTTTATTCATTGGGTTATGCTATGATGAATGATTTATTGTATTTTGGAACATGTAAGAATGATTTAATTATGATATGGGTGGGACCTATATCCCCCTCCAATTGTAACACCCCAAGCTTCCACGGTAGGCTTCTCATTGAATAATTTAGTAGCTTGTGTTGTATGCAACTTCAAGTTCTAACACACCACAACCAATCAAAATAGCCATTATGAATATTAATATCCTCATTATGAAATCATATAAATTTTATATTTCAAAATAGACTACATTTTTAGGATTCAAAATATCAAAATCATCTTAGGGTGAATTTTTTGTATTTTTCTGAATACATTCAATTTTTGTTCAATTATGAAAAACAGTAAGTTATAGTTTAAAATCAAATTTTTATTTAAATAATTATTTATTTATTTAAATTTATTTTAGGTCAAAATAGATACATAATACCTATTTATGTTCAATTTAATTCATTTTAATCAGTTTATAATAAGTTTATATATTTAAATATTTTATTGAACTTTTCTCCATCTTTTACCCACCTCCTAGAAGAATTTGCAAATTCACATAAAAGTTAATTTTAAAAATTCATTGAGTAGAATTTAAAAAATCCAAGAGAAATTTTTGATATCAGTAAAATAAATGTGGTTCAATAAAATGAAAATCATTTTTTTAATAGTAACTTTTTACTTTTATTTACCACGGTTAAAATTAAATTGGGTAATTAAGGGTAAAAATGATATTATAATTACACTAAAACATCTCATTATTATATTGGATCAATGTAATTTTACAAAAAAACAACCCAAGGAATAAAATATAAACAACTTTAGTCCACTTGTATTAGATTTGGACATTAATTATTATTTAATTTAAAGAAGAGTTAAAAGATTTAAAATCAAAGTATAATAACTAAAACATTTTTAATATAGGATTATACAAAAGATAAATTTGATGACAAATATTCATTAGAAATATCAAAATATCTCCTAAGTAATGGTATTTTATCTTTATTTTTTAGACATTCAATAATTAAATTTATTTATGACACAATGATGAAGTAGTAATTACATAATTAATGAAATATTAAAATAATTGATATTATAAATATCCTAATAAATTTATTTTGAGACTTTTTATAAATTCCACTAATTTTTATGGTTAATATGACATTTTATGGATGGTTAGATGAATTTTTTTCGACTTAATAATGCTTTTATGAGTTTAGAAAAAACAAAATACCAAATAGTGTCAGAATTGACATAAAAGAGTTATTAAAACAAATATTATATTATTAATTGATATTATATTCCTAAAAATTTCTGGTTTTGCCAAAAGACTTATATAATGATAGGTGATTCATTAATGAACCACTTGGGGTTCCCTTGGAATTTTTTGGTATGATTATTAACAATATAATATAAAAATACACAGAGACATGGTAAATGTCAAACTATTTAACAAAGAGTTAAATCTAAAAGATAAAGCTAATATAGTGACCCAAACCTGTCTAAAACCTATTGGTTGAGTGGTTTTCCCCCTATCCCTATTATAGACTTTTAATAATCCATTTTTGATCCATTATAAACCAAACATGATTTTATTATAAAACATTATTTCTAGATTTTCTTAAGGTGCCTCTCACCCCTCTTATAAAAGGGCACTCCCCCTTCTCTATAATTAACACCTTCAAATCAATTTGGTTCGGCAAAAATCAGCCCAAATACCCTCTCAACTATCATATATTCATCCTAGAGGCTTTCCTTTAGTCAAAAAGCCATCCTAAAGAGCACTTTTGATAAAATAAAAAGGAAGAACCCGAAGAAGAGGTAAATATTTCATCACCTCTTTCAAGTTCCATTCTTCTTCCCCCTCCTTTTTCTTTGTTGTTTCCATTATAAAATTATTAATCCAGTATCTTATATATAATTTGATGTTATTATAAATATAGTACAACCAAATTCGTTATTCTATACATCCTTTGAATGACATGTCACCATACGTGTGTACGTACGGCTTACCGTCTCCACGTCGTGGTGTAATTGTTATTCAATGCATTATTATTGGGTTGGGTATAATAATGATGTTCAATTGATGTAAATAATAAATATAACATTATAATTATTCTTTATATATTATATACCATCCAATTATCTATTATTTTAATATCAAAAGAATGATATTGTCACTCGTGCGTACGTAAGGACTACTGTCTCCACGAACGCGATGAGATTCATTCCTCATCGTATCCATTCAAGAATAATTGTCATTATATGATTAAAAATAATTTTTGAAGACTTGATATAATTATTTATATGAATAATATAAATCCCATAAATAACAAATATTACACACATAACAAAGAATATAAAGGAAAATGAATATGTTATCACCCGAAACAACGATAATACTAAGATATTATTAACAAAGCAATATTAAAAGATCATATATGATATAATATTAATGTATATGATTATTGTATAATTTAATAACAATTATTTCACTATTATATTGGATTTTAACCTACCCTCGACCAAGGAAAAGAACAATTTAGGGGTTAATTTCACAATTTCTTTATTATCCGAGATTGTTTTTACATAAGTATCTACTGGGACCTCTTTATCATCCACATACATGTTTCATAAAAATATATTTCAAAAATTTCTTAATATTTTATAGAATATGGGTTAAATTAATTTATACCCTTTTTTGAATTTTAATAATATGTTTATAAAATAATCTTTTCATCGTTTTCCATACAAGGTCCTTTATAACTTTTTCAACAAAATTAAGTTGAGAATTTATTTTTTTAACGTATACGGTGGGTGCGGATATTTTCCACCATTATAAAAAATTCAAAATTAACTTAGAAGATTATAATAATATTCCCAGAAAAATGTTTTCTTTTATAATTTTATGAATTTTAAATGATTTTCAAAATAGTAACAGATATTTCTCTAAAAAAGGATTTGATTGAATTTATGTCAATATCATTTGATGGATTTTATATTTTTTTGAAGTTGATTTATTATGATAAAATCCATCAATATTGTATTGAAGGTTTTATGATATGTTTTACTATGGATGTGTTATATTTTTTCCATTCATGGTTTTATGGATAAAGTATTTCCATTTCGTATGCGAGTTTTAATATGTTTATGTTCTGTTTAAACCATTTCATATGAAGAATGCATTGGACTTAGTATGTGACGGGTGGATCCCGCTATAGCTCCTCGATGCATCGGTTGGTCTCATGAGACAAACTAGTGTCTTTCCACATGGCCTTGATATAATTTTATTTGTAGTCTTGGCACAAGGCCTGGACTATATGGTAATGAAAGTCTGGCATTATGCATTCCATCATTATGAAAGTGGATATTGATATAGCATGTGATTATTTGACAAATACAATATCCATGTGAGTAAGTAAATGGAATTATTTTGATTTATATTTTCCATTTTATGATGATGTTTATATTGAAATGGATTTTTTTGGTTTTATACATTACCTTAAATGTTTACAATTATTTATGAATGCTTTTGCTATATTGTTATCCATACTGAGCATCTGGTCATACCCCTTTATATGTTTTATTTTTCCCAGGATGTGAAGAAGTATATTATGACTGACCTACAGGGACAGTCTATGGGATCTTAGTGTTGTCTATGGAAACAATGTAGTTGTAGTTTTCCATTTTATGATGTAATGTAGACCTTATGAATGTATCTAGTACTTCCAAGGCTACTAAACTAATTTGTCCTTCGAGACTTGTTCTTTTGGGATCATGCCAATGTTATGTAATAATGCACTGAATTTGGGTAACTGGGGTCGGGGTGTTATAGTTGGTTTTAGAGTAGGTTTAGTACAAACCTTGGAATCTAGATTTAGATAAACTCTGATTAGAGAACATTACCCTAAGATAGACATTGACGATTAGTATAGAAGAACTTCCTAGAATTTTTACATTATAGAGATTTTGTGAGTTTTACACGAAATATATCTTGTCTCGATACGAGCATGTAGAGATGGCTCAAGCACAGATCTACCTAGGGTTAAAACATGAAAACACCACTTTGAGATAGACTCGAATGGGAACTGGTGCACAAAAATGGGCCTTGCTGCACTGTTGGTTACGACACTCCTGGGGGATATGCTTAGGATAATTTTTATTTTCATTACAAATCACTATGAAGGGGTTCTGAGTATATATTTCTTCAAAGAAAACATTTTTATGATTATGTATTATATCCATAAACTTTTTAGTTTATGTTAAGTGTTTTACAAGTTTGGAATTATGTATTTCGATTCATAAACTAATCTAGTTTATGCCATTGTTTATAAATGGAGACTTGTGGAAGTAATGGAAATTGTATCAACACATGTAATCTATGTAAGAATTTCTATCTTACTCAAGTTAATTATAGTAGAGTGGGCGATGCAACTGGTGTTGATCAGCATATCACCATACTAGGACAACTCACTCATGTTATGAATAATAACCTTACCCGTATGGTGCACCCTAATCCACAATGTGAAGAATCAATGTTAGATTGCTTCATGAGGCAACAACCACCAACGTTCAATGGGAGTACAAATCCATTAGTATCTGATAAATGGATAAATTCCTTAGAAAAAATATTCCATTCCTTGGGGAGTAGTGAAATGGAAAAAGTTGTCATGGTAGTCTACCGTCTCACTGGAGATGTTGATCAATGGTGGTCATTGATTCAAAACACAAAAGAAGATGACGAAGTATCCAAAATAGAATGGAGGGAGTTTAAAGGCCTTTTCTTAGAAAAATATATTCCTTGTGACCATCGATCGGATATGGAAAGGCATTTTCTGAGTTAGAGGCAAAAGGAGGATGATAATGTCGCAATGTATGGGGATAACTTTATATGTTTAGCGTGGCATGCTGCAGATTATATACATAACCCAAGACATAATATTGATCATTTCTTTGATGGGTTAAAACCCTTTCCCCATCAAGCATTAGTCCCACAATCCTTATCATCATATAAAGATATTGTCTCGTGTGTTATCAATACAGAATAATAATTCCCTAAATCTTATAAATTAAAGCAAAGAAAGAGAAGAAGTGATCTGCAGAACACACTGAAAATAGAAATAAGGGGAAGAATGGTAAATTTGAATATCCATCCTACAGTAAATGTGGGAAGAAACCCCCATGTACTTTCCTGAAGGGAATGTGAGTCAGTTACAAGTGTGGTGAAAAAGGCCACCAAGCTCATGATTGCAAGGGGAAGAAAGAGGTTGTCGATGTTGAATGATACAATTGTTGAAAAAAGGGGAATTATTCATATGATTTTCCTAAGTGTCCGGGGAACTTACCTTAGAAAAGGCCAAGGGATCATGTTCATGCTTATGTAATCACTACTGTTGAGGTTGAAGCTCCGAAAGATGCGGGGGAAGCTAATTTAATGGTTTCCTCAAGTTTATCAAATTCTTTATTTGATTATAGATCATCGCATTATTTCATATCTTCCCAATTTTCTAAGAAAATTAGATATTTACAATTGGATTTAACAAGGGAGTTTTCAGTCAATACTCCTAAGGGAATATCCTCACAACAATGTTTTGGAAATCAGTTCCCATTTGGGCATATACATGCTCTGTATCTGCTGATCTCATCGTCATACACATGATTGAATTTGATATAATCCTCGGTATGGATTTTCATTCTGACCATGATGTGAAAATTTATTGTAAGAAGAAGGTGGTTATGATTTAGGATGATGATGGTAAAGATGTTGAGTCAATAAGGTTTTCCTTATGACTTTTCCATTCCTTCTTGTTTTGAAAATCACAAACACCTTATCTTTAAGGAAAATTGCTTTTGTAAGGAAAAATGCTTTCTTAAGGAAAATCGCTTTTATAAGGAAAAATGCTTTCTTAAGGAAAATCGCTTTTATAAGAAAAATTATCCTTATCATATTTTCATTAATATTTTTCTTAAGTATGAAATTCGGATTCACTTTCTCGGAATCATTAAAACTGATAAAAAGCATTCTGTTTTAAGATTCGGTTCTGAACAAGAACTATAAGGAAGTTTCATTCCGAATTCCGGATATGAATTCTGACTTAGTTCTATTCCAGATTCAGGATACGAATTCTGAAGAAGAATTCTCATTACGAATTCCAATGAAGAATTCTCATTACGAATTCCAATGAAGAATTCTCATTACGAATTCCAATTAAGAATTCTCATTACGAATTCTAATGAAGAAATCTCATTCCGAATTCTCATTACGAATTCTGATAAAGAATTCTTATTACGAATTCTGATGACGAATTCTCATTACGAATTCTGATGATAAATTCTCATTACGAATTCTGATGATGAATTCTCATTACGATTTCTGATGACGAATTCCTATTCCGAATTCCTACTCCGAATTCTCATTCCGAATTCACCTATTAAACAGAATCTGATTATCATTATTTTATTCACTCCGAACTTTCACTCCGAAATTTCTATTCCGAACCTTTATGTTAGAGTTTAAAACGATGTCGTACATTCTGTTACACTTACATTGTTATAAAACGATGTCGTCGATTTTGTTATAAACTAACCGTTGTCTAAGTGACACGTGTACAGGTCCCTCCTAACTTTAAGGGAAATATGACCGTTGGAGAAGGAGCCGACCTCACCTATAAATAGGAGCTCATTTGAAAAAGCTCACAACGGATGGATGAACATTTGAACTTTGTGCATACATGCTGTTGAAGTGATTTCTAGAGAGAGATTCTCTTATTAACTCTCAAAGCTTCGTGCGACTCCGAATGGTGGTGATTACATTCGAGGGCTTCCGGGGATAGGAAGACAGAGGTGCCGACTACCTTAAAGATCGAGGGCTTTCTTGCTGAGAAAGACAGAGGTTGCCAACTACCTTGAAGTTGAGGGCTTGCGGGGATAGCAAGACAGAGACACCGATCTTCGTATCGAGGGCTTACCCTGGTGTGGGTAAGACAGACTTGCTTGAAAGTATAAATCAAGGGACCTTTATCCAAGGTTGTTGGATACCCTTCTCTTTGGGTTAAAAGACTATTATCTTGTTGCTAGTAGTTTTACTACTCGTTTCTATTCCGCTGTAATTTGTATCTTAAGGAAAGTATAACATTCTTATACTTCCTTACTTACTCTGATTCATTCAGATTCTATACGCTTTAAGGTAGAATCTTATATTGTAACTTTTGTTAAGTTTCAAATTCCGGAACCATATTTCCGGAACCTACTTTTGGAATCTCTTTCCAAGTTTAGTTCGGTGTTAGAGGTGTTGTGAATTTACTTAGTTTAACTTTGTTAAACTTAGTTCTTTCCTTTTCTTAAGGAAACTCTAGTTATTCATAACTAACTTTAAAGGTTCCTAAGGAATTTTTAAAGTATACAATTCACCCCCCCTCTTGTATATTGAGCATCTCATATTATATTTCGATCCTACAATTGGTATCAGAGGTTGGAAACCTCTTACTCTATACCATTCTTACATTTGGTATCAGAGCCAAGGTTACTGAAATACTTGTACTCACGTTCAAGTTTTTCTTGCTCACTTTTCAATTCCGAACTTTTTCATTCCGGATTATCCATTCCGAACTTTTCCTATTCCGAACTTTTTGATTCCGAATTTTTGTTATTAACAAGTTTGTTTCCAAGTTATTTTCAAGTATGGCAGGAATGAATGTTGGTTCGATAGACAATTTGAATCCTACAAGGCCACCAATCTTCGATGGTAATGATTATGAATACTGGAGAGATCGTATGAAGACATTCGTTATCAATACTGGAGTAGATAACTTTGTCATGCTTACTGGTGATTACAAAATTCCTGACAAGGAAGTCAGAACCTTTACTAACCAGGAGAAGCAAGAATATCAACTGAATTATAAGGTACGCAACACTTTATTATGTTCAATGACTAGAAATATATATAGCCAAATTTCTTCTTGTGAAGCAGCTAATTGTATATGGAAGAAGTTAGAGGTTACTCATTTTGGGACTTCTAAAGTGATTGAGACTAGGAGAGCTATGCTTAGAGCTGAATATCATGGCTTTAATTTTCCTTATGGAGAACCTATCTGTAAAGTACAACAAAGATTTATGACAATCGTCAACAGTCTACAGTCTATGGGAGAGAAAGGTTTAGATGATGAAGCTCTTGTGGACAAGATAATTGACATTATGCCCAATGAGTGGGAATCCAAGAGAACAGCTATAGATGAGAACAGGAAGGTTACTCAAATTACTCTTGATGAATTATTTGGAACTCTTCTACAACATGAGACTAGAATGAAGAGAGATGCTGACAACATCAAGAAGAAGAATGGAAATGGTACTGTTGCTTTTACTACAGCTTCGAATCAGATGAAAGCTAAGACTCCTGAGAGAGTAACCAGATCCAAATCGAAGAAAGTCATTTTCCAATCCGAATCTAGTGAAAGTGAAGTTTCAGAAAATGAATTAGCCAATCTTGCTCGAAGGATGAACAAGATAGCTGGACAAAGAAACTTTCAATCCAAGTATAAGAAGAAGGATAGGAAAGATAAGAAAGATGGAGAAGTTACTTGTTATGAATGTAAGAGAGCTGGACATATTAGACCAGATTGCCCTATGCTCAGAAAGAAAGAAAGAAAGGAAAGGCATTCAGACAGGAACAGGAAGAAATATTACAAAGCTAAAGCTAAGAAAGTTTTGAAAGCTAATGACACCTGGAGTGCCAGTGGTGGTGACTCTTCAGATGAATCTTCTGAATATGAATCTTCAGGACAGAAGAATCTTGGTCTTATAGCCAGATTACCTATTGATAATCATTGTCTTATGGCTAAGGTACGAAATGCTGAATCTTTGACCAATGTTTCCTTAAATCCTAATGATAGTAAGTATTATAACTCTTCGGATGAAGAATCATCTTCTGATGAGGAAAATACTTTACCTACTTTTGAAGAAGTCTCTAGATTTGCTGAACTTCTTGAGATTGAGAATTCAAAACTCAACAAGAAACTTGATAAGGCAAATTCTAGGAATTCTATTCTTACTAAAGAGATATCAGATCTTTCTAAAGATCTTGATAAGAAAAATGCTGATTTTGAAAGTATTTCAAAAAATCTTGAGGAAGTAAGTTCTGAGAAGAATAAACTTTCTAAAGAGTTAGAAAAAGTAATTTCTAATAAAAATGTTTTCGAGCCTAACTCTAGTTCCAAAACTAATGATTTTGAAGATAAAAACTTGGTTGTAAAACTCAAGTCCGAAATTTTTTCCTTAAAGAAGTGTTTATCAAACTTTACCCATGGTAAGGAAAATTTTGATAAGATGTATTCTCAAATACGACCTTTAAGAAATAAATCCGGATTTGGTTATACCCAAGCAAAACCTGTTTTCAGCAACAATTATTTTGTTCCTCAAAGTTCCCCATTTTGTACTAAGTGTCAATGTGGTGGTCACTGGGCAAGAAATTGTTCCTTAAACAAAACCCAATCCTTAGGTTTTCATAAAGCTTATTTTTCTAAGAAAATGTGGGTACCAAAAATTTTATTGTCTGGAAGTCTCGGATCCAAACAAGTTTGGATTCCGAAAGTCTAACTTTGTTCTTAATTTCAGGAAAATAAAGAAAGTTCCAGCAACAATGTTTGGTACATGGATAGTGGATGTTCCCGGCACATGACTGGTAACAAAAGCTTCTTTGAAAATATTATCAAGACGAAAGGAGGAAAGGTAACTTTCGGAGACAATGCTAAGGGAGAGATTGTTGGTATTGGTAATATTGTTCTTTTAGGTAAAACTTTGATTTCAAATGTTCTTTTTGTTAAATGTCTTAAGCACAACCTCATTAGCATAAGTCAGTTATGTGATGAAGGTTACCTTGTAAATTTTAGGAATGATAAATGCTTAGTTCACAATTCCAAGGAAGAATTTATTCTCTCAGCCAACAGGCAAGAGAATGTTTACACCTTAAACTTAGAAGACCTAAGAAGCCAAGATTTACCTTGCCTAAGTGCAATGGAAGATCATTCTTGGTTATGGCATAGAAGACTAGGACACTGTAATCTTAGAAACCTATGTAAACTCTCTAAGAAGAAACTAGTTAAGGATCTACCGGAGCTTAGATTTGATTCTTCTAAAGTTTGTGATCCTTGTCAATATGGCAAGCAACATAAATCTAGTTTTAAGTCAATCGGTGAAGTCTCAACAACCGATGCATTACAGTTGGTGCACATGGATCTTTTTGGTCCAACACAAACTGGAAGCATTGGAGGCAAATACTTTGTGTTTGTTCTAGTTGATGATTACACTAGATTTACTTGGGTCTATTTTCTAGCAAGGAAATATGAAGCTTTTTCTTATTTCAAAAGTTTTAGAGCTCAAGTTAAAAATGAGAAAAACCTTCCATTGAAAACTATTCATAGTGTTCATGGAGGAGAATTTCAAAATTCTGATTTTGAAACTTTTTGTAGTAAGAAAGGTATTACTCACAACTTTTCAGCACCTAGAACTCCTCAACAGAATGGTGTAGTTGAAAGAAGAAATCGAATTCTTCAAGAAATAACTAGAACCATGTTGAGTGAATATTCTATTGCTAGACATTTCTGGGCTGAAGCTGTAAGTACTGCTTGTTATACTATAAATCGAGTTTTGATTAGACCTTTTCTTAATAAAACACCTTATGAGTTATGGAATGGTAGAAAACCTAGACATTCCTACTTCAAGGTTTTTGGTTGCAAAGTATTCATTTTGAATACTAAAGATAACTTACATAAATTCGCACCAAAATCAGATGAAGGGATTTTCTTAGGATATTCCACAACCTCTAAGGCTTATAGAGTTTTTAATAAAAATACTTGTACTTTTGAGGAAACAGTACATGTGAAATTTGATGAGTCAGATCCTTTTGTTTTTAAAACCTCCCAACTTACATCTTCGGATGTGTTTTCAAAAACTGATTGTCAACCATTGTTAGAAGAACCTTCTGATAAAGAAATTGTTCTAGAAGATACTTCTGAAATATTTACCCCAGAAGACTTTCTACCTTATGTTGATGAACAGGTTTTACAAAACCCAAATCAGATGTTTCTTAAGAATCATCCCAGTGATAGTATCATTGGTGATGTAAATCAACCTGTAAGGACTAGAAGTTCCTTAAGAAATGAAGTAGAACATCTAGCATTTCTTTCCCAACTAGAACCTAAAAGCACTGATGAAGCTTTAGGTGATGATGATTGGATCAAAGCAATGCAAGATGAACTAAATGAATTCGAAAGGAATAAAGTCTGGACCTTGGTTGAAAGACCTAAGGAAACTTCTGTTATTGGAGTAAAGTGGGTCTTCAGAAACAAATGTGATGAAAATGGAGTCATTGTTAGAAATAAAGCTAGACTTGTTGCTAAAGGCTATAATCAGCAAGAAGGAATAGACTATGAAGAAACCTATGCCCCAGTAGCTAGACTTGAATCTATTCGTATTCTACTTGCTTTTGCAGCATTCTTTAATTTCAAACTATTTCAAATGGATGTGAAATGTGCTTTTCTTAACGGTTATGTTCAAGAGGAAGTTTTTGTTGAACAACCTCCTGGCTTTGAAGATACAAAACATCCTGATCATGTTTTTAGACTTACCAAAGCTTTGTATGGCCTTAAACAAGCCCCAAGAGCATGGTATGATAGACTCACTGGATTTTTGCTTCAAAATAACTATGTTAAGGGAAATGCAGATCCAACCCTTTTTATAAAGAAAGATAAGAAAAATGTTTTGATTGTTCAAATTTATGTTGATGACATTATATTTGGTTCAACTCAGCAATCTTTGACTGATTCTTTTGCTAGTCTAATGAAATCTGAGTTTGAAATGAGTATGATGGGTGAGTTAACATTTTTCCTTGGTTTTCAAATTTCTCAAAAACCAGAAGGAACCTTCATATCCCAACATAAGTATATTAAAGATCTTCTTAAAAAGTATGGTTATGACAACACTAAGAGTATAAGTACTCCTATTGGTACCTCAAACTCTTTAGATCTTGATGAAGCTGGGAAACCAGTAGATCAATCATCTTTTAGAGGTATGATTGGAAGTCTACTTTACTTAACAGCTAGTCGACCAGACTTAATGTTTTCTGTATTCTTATGTGCAAGATATCAATCCAATCCTAAGGAATCTCACTTAAAGGCGGTAAAAAGAATTTTTCGCTACCTTAAGGGAACCATGGATCTAGGATTATTTTATACTTCTGGAAATGATTTTGTTCTAAAAAGCTTTTCTGATGCTGACTTTGGTGGTTGTAGAATGGATAGAAAAAGTACATCCGGAACTTGTCATTTCTTAGGAGATTCATTAGTTTCTTGGTCATGCAAGAAGCAACATTCTGTTGCACTCTCCACTGCTGAAGCTGAATATGTAGCAGCTGGAAGTTGTTGTGCACAAGTGTTGTGGATGCAACACACACTCACAGACTATGGCTTGAGTTTTACTAAAACTCAAATTTTGTGTGATAACACAAGTGCCATTGCCCTAAGTAAAAACCCTGCACATCACTCCCGTGCAAAACACATAGATATTAGGCATCACTTTCTTAGGGATCACACACTTAAAGGAGATATTATTCTTCAGTTTATCGGAACGCAAGATCAACTTGCTAATATTTTCACAAAATCTTTACCTTCTGATAGATTTGAATATATTAAACAGAAGTTAGGAATGATAACCGTAAGGTAATCTTCCTTAATTAATTTTCTGTTGGAAAAATCTCCTCACAGTAATAAACTCCTTTTCATAGGGGGAGTACATTTGTTTGTTTATTTAACAAAGTTTTTCAAAATTTGTTTTCAAATTTTTCGGATCGAAACTTTCCGGAATGGAACTTCCGGAACTACAATTTTCCAGAATGGATATTTCCATACAAAATACTTCTGGAATAAAAGTATTCCTATTGAAAATTTCCGGAATGGAAAATTTTTGTACTGGTATTTTCATAATGGAAAAACTTTGGTATTGAATCTTCCATAACAAGTTTTTTTTTATTGAGTTTTTCGTATTGAGTTTTTCGTATTGAGTTTTTCGTATTAGGTTTTTCGTATTGAGTTTTTCGTAGTCGTCTTTACATTACCCATTACGAATAACTTTCCTAAGCTAATCCGAAAGGTATGACTTCCTTACTGAAGTTTTCGTAATCATATTTTACTTGCTGGCATTTTCTTATAGTTTGTTTTCGGTTTTTTTTTGAATTTCTTGAATTCTGTTTTAATAAAACCTCAAAAAGATCGGATTCAACCTCTCAACCGTCAGATCTGATCTCAGATCATTCTAAACCGTTAGATCAACCGAGGAAGTTGAACCGTCATC
This sequence comes from Viscum album, assembly GCA_963277665.1. NCBI lineage: Eukaryota > Viridiplantae > Streptophyta > Magnoliopsida > Santalales > Viscaceae > Viscum > Viscum album. The sequence continues at coordinate 26,589,211 of OY728137.1, read as the reverse complement.
CCAAAGCCTATATAAAGGGGACCCTATTTTCTCGTCCCACATCGATCTCAAGCTCTTGCGTGCTGAAGCTCTATCTCTCTGATTTAAGGCTGTTCCGAACTACAGTTTTTCCAGTTCCGAACTTCAGTCTTCTCAGTTCCGAACTTCTCAGAGACTTCTAATCCGAATGTCTGCAGAGTTAGCTTCTCAAGAGATGTCTTCAACCAAGCCCATTTCTCAGTGGTTAGTCTACAGAGAGAGGTTAGTTCATCCAAATTTCTTCAGCAACTATGATTCTATTATATCAAAGAATATCAAGCTCAATGGCTGGGAAGATGTTGCGATATCAAAAACCGGCAACCAAGATGAAGTTTACCCAGACTTGCTTGTTGAGTTTTATGAGTCGGTTGCTTTCTTTGTGGAAGACAATAGAGAAAAATTTTCCTTCAAATCGTATGGCAAGACTTACAAGCTATCTTACACCAAGGCTGCAAACTTGGTAGGGTTGAATTATGAAGGGGAAGCTGAGTTTATCTCGCATGTTCTTCCAGACTCCTTGGGTAGTTTCAACAAGGAGAAAGCCTTAGAAATTCTCGGACTGGATGATGATAAGGCTTCGAAAATTGCAACCCTTTCTACAAACTTCCGGATTCTGGAGTTATGGGTGCAAGGGCTTATTGTACCGAGAAAAGGAGACAAGGACAGCTTGAAGAAGAGTGAGATATACATCTTAGATTTCTTGATAAATCTAAGGAAGTTCAACCTGATGAAGCATATCCTTCTTAATCTTGAGAATTTAAAGAAAGGGAATCTGAGAGCTCAGATAGTAATGTACCCGGCAATTTTGTCGAAGCTGATAGTTCGGTGCCTTGAGTCCTTCAAGGTTGCTTGCAGTTCTAAACCGAAAGTTTGCAAGATCATGTTGCTCAGTGATGCAACTCTTAAAAGGATGAATATAGCATTTGACAAGAAGTCTGGGAAATTTATCGATCTACCGCCTCAAGAAGAAGTGACTCCGAAAGTGGCTGATCCGGAATCGCCTAAGCCGGTAAGGAAGAGGAAGCTGAAAGAAGTGGTAGGTGAAGCTCAGGAACCTAATTCTAAGGAAGTCCATTACGCACCTCCTAAGCCTAAGAAGAAGAAGACATATACTGATGAGGTTGCAGCGAAGTGGAGAGCTGACAAGGAAAAGAGGAAGGAAGGAGATCCGCAGTTCGGATTGGATCCCGCAGAGGCTAAGGCTCTGAAAGAAAAGGCTGCTGATTAGCTCGAGAAGCAAGCTAAGGAAAAGAAGCTGAAGAAGAAGTTGTCAGAAGCTGAGGCTGTGCAAGCCTTGTTGAAGTTTAATGAAATGGTTTCAGCAACCATTCCCGTTCCGAGAACTTTTTCTTTGGACTCTCTACCTGAGACTCCAGGAAGAAATCTCGATGATCCGAAAGAGGCTGCTGCTAAGAATGCTGACGAAGTTGAACAAGTGGAACAAGCTGAAGAGGTTGCTGAAGGAAGTGGCGAGACAGGAGATGTGCTTAAACAAGTAGATGAATATAAGGGAACTCCTTCGGAACACCTGTCGCTCCGAACATCTGAAGCCGAATCTTCAAAACTAGTTACTCCAGTAATAGAAGGAAAGGAAGGAGAGGAAGAAGTTTCTTATCATAGAAAAGAAGAACAATTATTACTTGATGCTGCTCAGAAAGAAAATATAGAAGTTGTTGATGAGGAAGATTTGGTTGTTCAAGTCTCTGACAGTGAGAAGAAATCTCCGGAACAGGTTTCTATTCTGGAAAAAGATAAGGGGAAACAAGTTATTGCTGATACCCCGAGTTCAGAAAAGAGTATGAGGAAGGAAGCTGGTAGTTCTTCAAAGAGGAAGTTGGAGCTTATTGAAGAAGAAAATTCTCCTAGCAAGATGTCAGATTCGGAATCATCTTCGTTGGGGCACGATTTTGTTGTTCAATCCTTGAAGAAGTTGGTGGGAACCATTCCGACCTTCTCCAGTATTGATTTTCGGTGCCAGATGCTCCAACATACGCTGAATCAGAAAACCGATTCCGTATCCATGGTAATGGATAAGTGTGTTGAGATAGAAGCCCAGTTCAAAAATTTCTTCATTGGTTACGAAGCCCATAAAAGATCTTGCAAAAGGATGACTAGCTGGTCGAAGAAGAATGTGGAAGAGATGAGGCTGCTGGATGAGTTTCAGGAGAATGTCAAGGATGCATTTCAAACCGAGGACAAGAAGTTTCATGAGATGACTGCATCATTCGATGAGAAATTGGCAGAGGAAAAGAACATTCGGAGTCAGGAAGTAAGAGATCTGAATGGAAAGCTCAACTCTGTTAATCAAAGTTGGAAATTTGAAAGGGATCATCGGATCAATTTTCTAGAAAGGATAAAGTCTCAGGAAGAGAAAATGGAAGCTCAGGAAGAAAAGTTGAAGGCTCAGGAAGAAATCATTCAAGCTCAGTCAGCAAGAATAGTTGTCTTAGAAAAGCAAGCAGAGGAAGATCATAAGGATCTCAAGAAGATCAAGACTATTCTCAAGGGGCTGATGTCGAAAGAGAAAGATCCCAAATGACCAATCCGATCTTTTTGTTGTAATCCGTTTTTGTTGCTGACTTTTCAAATTTAATGAGAATCGTGCTTGTTGTTCTGTTTTGTTGTTGTTACTAATTCTTTCAGGTACTTTGTTATTTTTTTCCATTCCCTCGAAATTCTTTTTGAAAATCACAAAGGGGGAGAAGGAAAAGATCCTTAAGAAAAAGAGGAAATCTAATAAGTGCTTATCAAAGGGGGAGAATGAAAAATACCCAAGGAGATAGAACTCTAATAAGAGTTTGTTTAAGGGGGAGTTTTTTTTTCTTAAAGAAATATCACTCCGAAAATATGAATACGATCCTTAGAGATTCAAAGCCTAAGGGGGAGTTAGTCGTATTCATCTATATTCTTAAACCAAGGGAGATAAGCTTTAATATGTTTCTTTCTTCTTAGAATAGTTTTTTTTTCGTAAGGATGTTTGTGCTTTCCAAAAAGGGGGAGATTGTTGAGTTAATAAGGTTTTCCTTATGACTTTTCCATTCCTTCTTGTTTTGAAAATCACAAACACCTTATCTTTAAGGAAAATTGCTTTTGTAAGGAAAAATGCTTTCTTAAGGAAAATCGCTTTTATAAGGAAAAATTCTTTCTTAAGGAAAATCGCTTTTATAAGAAAAATTATCCTTATCATATTTTCATTAATATTTTTCTTAAGTATGAAATTCGGATTCACTTTCTCGGAATCATTAAAACTGATAAAAAGCATTCTGTTTTAAGATTCGGTTCTGAACAAGAACTATAAGGAAGTTTCATTCCGAATTCCGGATATGAATTCTGACTTAGTTCTATTCCAGATTCAGGATACGAATTCTGAAGAAGAATTCTCATTACGAATTCCAATGAAGAATTCTCATTACGAATTCCAATGAAGAATTCTCATTACGAATTCCAATTAAGAATTCTCATTACGAATTCTAATGAAGAAATCTCATTCCGAATTCTCATTACGAATTCTGATAAAGAATTCTTATTACGAATTCTGATGACGAATTCTCATTACGAATTCTGATGATAAATTCTCATTACGAATTCTGATGATGAATTCTCATTACGATTTCTGATGACGAATTCCTATTCCGAATTCCTACTCCGAATTCTCATTCCGAATTCACCTATTAAACAGAATCTGATTATCATTATTTTATTCACTCCGAACTTTCACTCCGAAATTTCTATTCCGAACCTTTATGTTAGAGTTTAAAACGATGTCGTACATTCTGTTACACATACTTTGTTATAAAACGATGTCGTCGATTTTGTTATAAACTAACCGTTGTCTAAGTGACACGTGTACAGGTCCCTCCTAACTTTAAGGGAAATATGACCGTTGGAGAAGGAGCCGACCTCACCTATAAATAGGAGCTCATTTGAAAAAGCTCACAACGGATGGATGAACATTTGAACTTTGTGCATACATGCTGTTGAAGTGATTTCTAGAGAGAGAGTCTCTTATTAACTCTCAAAGCTTCGTGCGACTCCGAATGGTGGTGATTACATTCGAGGGCTTCCGGGGATAGGAAGACAGAGGTGCCGACTACCTTAAAGATCGAGGGCTTTCTTGCTGAGAAAGACAGAGGTTGCCAACTACCTTGAAGTTGAGGGCTTGCGGGGATAGCAAGACAGAGACACCGATCTTCGTATCGAGGGCTTACCCTGGTGTGGGTAAGACAGACTTGCTTGAAAGTATAAATCAAGGGACCTTTATCCAAGGTTGTTGGATACCCTTCTCTTTGGGTTAAAAGACTATTATCTTGTTGCTATTAGTTTTACTACTCGTTTCTATTCCGCTGTAATTTGTATCTTAAGGAAAGTATAACATTCTTATACTTCCTTACTTACTCTGATTCATTCAGATTCTATACGCTTTAAGGTAGAATCTTATATTGTAACTTTTGTTAAGTTTCAAATTCCGGAACCATATTTCCGGAACCTACTTTTGGAATCTCTTTCCATGTTTAGTTCGGTGTTAGAGGTGTTGTGAATTTACTTAGTTTAACTTTGTTAAACTTAGTTCTTTCCTTTTCTTAAGGAAACTCTAGTTATTCATAACTAACTTTAAAGGTTCCTAAGGAATTTTTAAAGTATACAATTCACCCCCCCTCTTGTATATTGAGCATCTCATATTCTATTTCGATCCTACAATTGGTATCAGAGGTTGGAAACCTCTTACTCTATACCATTCTTACATTTGGTATCAGAGCCAAGGTTACTGAAATACTTGTACTCACGTTCAAGTTTTTCTTTCTCACTTTTCAATTCCGAACTTTTTCATTCCGGATTATCCATTCCGAACTTTTCCTATTCCGAACTTTTTGATTCCGAATTTTTGTTATTAACAAGTTTGTTTCCAAGTTATTTTCAAGTATGGCAGGAATGAATGTTGGTTCGATAGACAATTTGAATCCTACAAGGCCACCAATCTTCGATGGTAATGATTATGAATACTGGAGAGATCGTATGAAGACATTCGTTATCAATACTGGAGTAGATAACTTTGTCATGCTTACTGGTGATTACAAAATTCCTGACAAGGAAGTCAGAACCTTTACTAACCAGGAGAAGCAAGAATATCAACTGAATTATAAGGTACGCAACACTTTATTATGTTCAATGACTAGAAATATATATAGCCAAATTTCTTCTTGTGAAGCAGCTAATTGTATATGGAAGAAGTTAGAGGTTACTCATTTTGGGACTTCTAAAGTGATTGAGACTAGGAGAGCTATGCTTAGAGCTGAATATCATGGCTTTAATTTTCCTTATGGAGAACCTATCTGTAAAGTACAACAAAGATTAATGACAATCGTCAACAGTCTACAGTCTATGGGAGAGAAAGGTTTAGATGATGAAGCTCTTGTGGACAAGATAATTGACATTATGCCCAATGAGTGGGAATCCAAGAGAACAGCTATAGATGAGAACATGAAGGTTACTCAAATTACTCTTGATGAATTATTTGGAACTCTTCTACAACATGAGACTAGAATGAAGAGAGATGCTGACAACATCAAGAAGAAGAATGGAAATGGTACTGTTGCTTTTACTACAACTTCGAATCAGATGAAAGCTAAGACTCCTGAGAGAGTAACCAGATCCAAATCGAAGAAAGTCATTTTCCAATCCGAATCTAGTGAAAGTGAAGTTTCAGAAAATGAATTAGCCAATCTTGCTCGAAGGATGAACAAGATAGCTGGACAAAGAAACTTTCAATCCAAGTATAAGAAGAAGGATAGGAAAGATAAGAAAGATGGAGAAGTTACTTGTTATGAATGTAAGAGAGCTGGACATATTAGACCAGATTGCCCTATGCTCAGAAAGAAAGAAAGAAAGGAAAGGCATTCAGACAGGAACAGGAAGAAATATTACAAAGCTAAAGCTAAGAAAGTTTTGAAAGCTAATGACACCTGGAGTGCCAGTGGTGGTGACTCTTCAGATGAATCTTCTGAATATGAATCTTCAGGACAGAAGAATCTTGGTCTTATAGCCAGATTACCTATTGATAATCATTGTCTTATGGCTAAGGTACGAAATGCTGAATCTTTGACCAATGTTTCCTTAAATCCTAATGATAGTAAGTATTATAACTCTTCGGATGAAGAATCATCTTCTGATGAGGAAAATACTTTACCTACTTTTGAAGAAGTCTCTAGATTTGCTGAACTTCTTGAGATTGAGAATTCAAAACTCAACAAGAAACTTGATAAGGCAAATTCTAGGAATTCTATTCTTACTAAAGAGATATCAGATCTTTCTAAAGATCTTGATAAGAAAAATGCTGATTTTGAAAGTATTTCAAAAAATCTTGAGGAAGTAAGTTCTGAGAAGAATAAACTTTCTAAAGAGTTAGAAAAAGTAATTTCTAATAAAAATGTTTTCGAGCCTAACTCTAGTTCCAAAACTAATGATTTTGAAGATAAAAACTTGGTTGTAAAACTCAAGTCCGAAATTTTTTCCTTAAAGAAGTGTTTATCAAACTTTACCCATGGTAAGGAAAATTTTGATAAGATGTATTCTCAAATACGACCTTTAAGAAATAAATCCGGATTTGGTTATACCCAAGCAAAACCTGTTTTCAGCAACAATTATTTTGTTCCTCAAAGTGCCCCATTTTGTACTAAGTGTCAATGTGGTGGTCACTGGGCAAGAAATTGTTCCTTAAACAAAACCCAATCCTTAGGTTTTCATAAAGCTTATTTTTCTAAGAAAATGTGGGTACCAAAAATTTTATTGTCTGGAAGTCTCGGATCCAAACAAGTTTGGATTCCGAAAGTCTAACTTTGTTCTTAATTTCAGGAAAATAAAGAAAGTTCCAGCAACAATGTTTGGTACATGGATAGTGGATGTTCCCGGCACAGGACTGGTAACAAAAGCTTCTTTGAAAATATTATCAAGACGAAAGGAGGAAAGGTAACTTTCGGAGACAATGCTAAGGGAGAGATTGTTGGTATTGGTAATATTGTTCTTTTAGGTAAAACTTTGATTTCAAATGTTCTTTTTGTTAAAGGTCTTAAGCACAACCTCATTAGCATAAGTCAGTTATGTGATGAAGGTTACCTTGTAAATTTTAGGAATGATAAATGCTTAGTTCACAATTCCAAGGAAGAATTTATTCTCTCAGCCAACAGGCAAGAGAATGTTTACACCTTAAACTTAGAAGACCTAAGAAGCCAAGATTTACCTTGCCTAAGTGCAATGGAAGATCATTCTTGGTTATGGCATAGAAGACTAGGACACTGTAATCTTAGAAACCTATGTAAACTCTCTAAGAAGAAACTAGTTAAGGATCTACCGGAGCTTAGATTTGATTCTTCTAAAGTTTGTGATCCTTGTCAATATGGCAAGCAACATAAATCTAGTTTTAAGTCAATCGGTGAAGTCTCAACAACCGATGCATTACAGTTGGTGCACATGGATCTTTTTGGTCCAACACAAACTGGAAGCATTGGAGGCAAATACTATGTGTTTGTTCTAGTTGATGATTACACTAGATTTACTTGGGTCTATTTTCTAGCAAGGAAATCTGAAGCTTTTTCTTATTTCAAAAGTTTTAGAGCTCAAGTTAAAAATGAGAAAAACCTTCCATTGAAAACTATTCATAGTGATCATGGAGGAGAATTTCAAAATTCTGATTTTGAAACTTTTTGTAGTAAGAAAGGTATTACTCACAACTTTTCAGCACCTAGAACTCCTCAACAGAATGGTGTAGTTGAAAGAAGAAATCGAATTCTTCAAGAAATAACTAGAACCATGTTGAGTGAATATTCTATTGCTAGACATTTCTGGGCTGAAGCTGTAAGTACTGCTTGTTATACTATAAATCGAGTTTTGATTAGACCTTTTCTTAATAAAACACCTTATGAGTTATGGAATGGTAGAAAACCTAGACTTTCCTACTTCAAGGTTTTTGGTTGCAAAGTATTCATTTTGAATACTAAAGATAACTTACATAAATTCGCACCAAAATCAGATGAAGGGATTTTCTTAGGATATTCCACAACCTCTAAGGCTTATAGAGTTTTTAATAAAAATACTTGTACTGTTGAGGAAACAGTACATGTGAAATTTGATGAGTCAGATCCTTTTGTTTTTAAAACCTCCCAACTTACATCTTCGGATGTGTTTTCAAAAACTGATTGTCAACCTTTGTTAGAAGAACCTTCTGATAAGGAAATTGTTCTAGAAGATACTTCTGAAATATTTACCCCAGAAGACTTTCTACCTTATGTTGATGAACAGGTTTTACAAAACCCAAATCAGATGTTTCTTAAGAATCATCCCAGTGATAGTATCATTGGTGATGTAAATCAACCTGTAAGGACTAGAAGTTCCTTAAGAAATGAAGTAGAACATCTAGCATTTCTTTCCCAACTAGAACCTAAAAGCACTGATGAAGCTTTAGGTGATGATGATTGGATCAAAGCAATGCAAGATGAACTAAATGAATTCGAAAGGAATAAAGTCTGGACCTTGGTTGAAAGACCTAAGGAAACTTCTGTTATTGGAGTAAAGTGGGTCTTCAGAAACAAATGTGATGAAAATGGAGTCATTGTTAGAAATAAAGCTAGACTTGTTGCTAAAGGCTATAATCAGCAAGAAGGAATAGACTATGAAGAAACCTATGCCCCAGTAGCTAGACTTGAATCTATTCGTATTCTACTTGCTTTTGCAGCATTCTTTAATTTCAAACTATTTCAAATGGATGTGAAATGTGCTTTTCTTAACGGTTATGTTCAAGAGGAAGTTTTTGTTGAACAACCTCCTGGCTTTGAAGATACAAAACATCCTGATCATGTTTTTAGACTTACCAAAGCTTTGTATGGCCTTAAACAAGCCCCAAGAGCATGGTATGATAGACTCACTGGATTTTTGCTTCAAAATAACTATGTTAAGGGAAATGAAGATCCAACCCTTTTTATAAAGAAAGATAAGAAAAATGTTTTGATTGTTCAAATTTATGTTGATGACATTATATTTGGTTCAACTCAGCAATCTTTGACTGATTCTTTTGCTAGTCTAATGAAATCTGAGTTTGAAATGAGTATGATGGGTGAGTTAACATTTTTCCTTGGTTTTCAAATTTCTCAAAAACCAGAAGGAACCTTCATATCCCAACATAAGTATATTAAAGATCTTCTTAAAAAGTATGGTTATGACAACACTAAGAGTATAAGTACTCCTATTGGTACCTCAAACTCTTTAGATCTTGATGAAGCTGGGAAACCAGTAGATCAATCATCTTTTAGAGGTATGATTGGAAGTCTACTTTACTTAACAGCTAGTCGACCAGACTTAATGTTTTCTGTATGCTTATGTGCAAGATATCAATCCAATCCTAAGGAATCTCACTTAAAGGCGGTAAAAAGAATTTTTCGCTACCTTAAGGGAACCATGGATCTAGGATTATTTTATACTTCTGGAAATGATTTTGTTCTAAAAAGCTTTTCTGATGCTGACTTTGGTGGTTGTAGAATGGATAGAAAAAGTACATCCGGAACTTGTCATTTCTTAGGAGATTCATTAGTTTCTTGGTCATGCAAGAAGCAACATTCTGTTGCACTCTCCACTGCTGAAGCTGAATATGTAGCAGCTGGAAGTTGTTGTGCACAAGTGTTGTGGATGCAACACACACTCACAGACTATGGCTTGAGTTTTACTAAAACTCAAATTTTGTGTGATAACACAAGTGCCATTGCCCTAAGTAAAAACCCTGCACATCACTCCCGTGCAAAACACATAGATATTAGGCATCACTTTCTTAGGGATCACACACTTAAAGGAGATATTATTCTTCAGTTTATCGGAACGCAAGATCAACTTGCTGATATTTTCACAAAATCTTTACCTTCTGATAGATTTGAATATATTAAACAGAAGTTAGGAATGATAACCGTAAGGTAATCTTCCTTAATTAATTTTCTGTTGGAAAAATCTCCTCACAGTAATAAACTCCTTTTCATAGGGGGAGTACATTTGTTTGTTTATTTAACAAAGTTTTTCAAAATTTGTTTTCAAATTTTTCGGATCGAAACTTTCCGGAATGGAACTTCCGGAACTACAATTTTCCAGAATGGATATTTCCATACAAAATACTTCTGGAATAAAAGTATTCCTATTGAAAATTTCCGGAATGGAAAATTTTTGTACTGGTATTTTCATAATGGAAAAACTTTGGTATTGAATCTTCCATAACAAGTTTTTTTTTATTGAGTTTTTCGTATTGAGTTTTTCGTATTGAGTTTTTCGTATTAGGTTTTTCGTATTGAGTTTTTCGTAGTCGTCTTTACATTACCCATTACGAATAACTTTCCTAAGCTAATCCGAAAGGTATGACTTCCTTACTGAAGTTTTCGTAATCATATTTTACTTGCTGGCATTTTCTTATAGTTTGTTTTCGGTTTTTTTTTGAATTTCTTGAATTCTGTTTTAATAAAACCTCAAAAAGATCGGATTCAACCTCTCAACCGTCAGATCTGATCTCAGATCATTCTAAACCGTTAGATCAACCGAGGAAGTTGAACCGTCATCCCAAAGCCTATATAAAGGGGACCCTATTTTCTCGTCCCACATCGATCTCATGCTCTTGCGTGCTGAAGCTCTGTCTCTCTGATTTAAGGCTGTTCCGAACTACAGTTTTTCCAGTTCCGAACTTCAGTCTTCTCAGTTCCGAACTTCTCAGAGACTTCTAATCCGAATGTCTGCAGAGTTAGCTTCTCAAGAGATGTCTTCAACCAAGCCCATTTCTCAGTGGTTAGTCTACAGAGAGAGGTTAGTTCATCCAAATTTCTTCAGCAACTATGATTCTATTATATCAAAGAATATCAAGCTCAATGGCTGGGACGATGTTGCGATATCAAAAACCGGCAACCAAGATGAAGTTTACCCAGACTTGCTTGTTGAGTTTTATGAGTCGGTTGCTTTCTTTGTGGAAGACAATAGAGAAAAATTTTCCTTCAAATCGTATGGCAAGACTTACAAGCTATCTTACACCAAGGCTGCAAGCTTGGTAGGGTTGAATTATGAAGGGGAAGCTGAGTTTATCTCACATGTTCTGCCAGACTCCTTGGGTAGTTTCAACAAGGAGAAAGCCTTAGAAATTCTCGGACTGGATGATGATAAGGCTTCGAAAATTGCAACCCTTTCTACAAACTTCCGGATTCTGGAGTTATGGGTGCAAGGGCTTATTGTACCGAGAAAAGGAGACAAGGACAGCTTGAAGAAGAGTGAGATATACATCTTAGATTTCTTGATAAATCTAAGGAAGTTCAACCTGATGAAGCATATCCTTCTTAATCTTGAGAATTTAAAGAAAGGGAATCTGAGAGCTCAGATAGTAATGTACCCGGCAATTTTGTCGAAGCTGATAGTTCGGTGCCTTGAGTCCTTCAAGGTTGCTTGCAGTTCTAAACCGAAAGTTTGCAAGATCATGTTGCTCAGTGATGCAACTCCTAAAAGGATGAATATAGCATTTGACAAGAAGTCTGGGAAATTTATCGATCTACCGCCTCAAGAAGAAGTGACTCCGAAAGTGGCTGATCCGGAATCGCCTAAGCCGGTAAGGAAGAGGAAGCTGAAAGAAGTGGTAGGTGAAGCTCAGGAACCTAAGTCTAAGGAAGTCCATTCCGCACCTCCTAAGCCTAAGAAGAAGAAGGCATATACTGATGAGGTTGCAGCGAAGTGGAGAGCTGACAAGGAAAAGAGGAAGGAAGGAGATCCGCAGTTCGGATTGGATCCCGCAGAGGCTAAGGCTCTGAAAGAAAAGGCTGCTGATGAGCTCGAGAAGCAAGCTAAGGAAAAGAAGCTGAAGAAGAAGTTGTCAGAAGCTGAGGCTGTGCAAGCCTTGTTGAAGTTTAATGAAATGGTTTCAGCAACCATTCCCGTTCCGAGAACTTTTTCTTTGGACTCTCTACCTGAGACTCCAGGAAGAAATCTCGATGATCCGAAAGAGGCTGCTGCTAAGAATGCTGACGAAGTTGAACAAGTGGAACAAGCTGAAGAGGTTGCTGAAGGAAGTGGCGAGACAGGAGATGTGCTTAAACAAGTAGATGAATATAAGGGAACTCCTTCGGAACACATGTCGCTCCGAACATCTGAAGCCGAATATTCAAAACTAGTTACTCCAGTAATAGAAGGAAAGGAAGGAGAGGAAGAAGTTTCTTATCATGGAAAAGAAGAACAATTATTACTTGATGCTGCTCAGAAATAAAATATAGAAGTTGTTGATGAGGAAGATTTGGTTGTTCAAGTCTCTGACAGTGAGAAGAAATCTCCGGAACAGGTTTCTATTCTGGAAAAAGATAAGGGGAAACAAGTTATTGCTGATACCCCGAGTTCAGAAAAGAGTATGAGGAAGGAAGCTGGTAGTTCTTCAAAGAGGAAGTTGGGGCTTATTGAAGAAGAAAATTCTCCTAGCAAGATGTCAGATTCGGAATCATCTTCGTTGGGGCACGATTTTGTTGTTCAATCCTTGAAGAAGTTGGTGGGAACCATTCCGACCTTCTCCAGTATTGATTCTCGGTGCCAGATGCTCCAACATACGCTGAATCAGAAAACCGATTCCGTATCCATGGTAATGGATAAGTGTGTTGAGATAGAAGCCCAGTTCAAAAATTTCTTCATTGGTTACGAAGCCCATAAAAGATCTTGCAAAAGGATGACTAGCTGGTCGAAGAAGAATGTGGAAGAGATGAGGCTGCTGGATGAGTTTCAGGAGAATGTCAAGGATGCATTTCAAACCGAGGACAAGAAGTTTCATGAGATGACTGCATCATTCGATGAGAAATTGGCAGAGGAAAAGAACATTCGGAGTCAGGAAGTAAGAGATCTGAATGGAAAGCTCAACTCTGTTAATCAAAGTTGGAAATTTGAAAGGGATCATCGGATCAATTTTCTAGAAAGGATAAAGTCTCAGGAAGAGAAAATGGAAGCTCAGGAAGAAAAGTTGAAGGCTCAGGAAGAAATCATTCAAGCTCAGTCAGCAAGAATAGTTGTCTTAGAAAAGCAAGCAGAGGAAGATCATAAGGATCTCAAGAAGATCAAGACTATTCTCAAGGGGCTGATGTCGAAAGAGAAAGATCCCAAATGACCAATCCGATCTTTTTGTTGTAATCCGTTTTTGTTGCTGACTTTTCAAATTTAATGAGAATCGTGCTTGTTGTTCTGTTTTGTTGTTGTTACTAATTCTTTCAGGTACTTTGTTATTTTTTTCCATTCCCTCGAAATTCTTTTTGAAAATCACAAAGGGGGAGAAGGAAAAGATCCTTAAGAAAAAGAGGAAATCTAATAAGTGCTTATCAAAGGGGGAGAATGAAAAATACCCAAGGAGATAGAACTCTAATAAGAGTTTGTTTAAGGGGGAGTTTTTTTTTCTTAAAGAAATATCACTCCGAAAATATGAATACGATCCTTAGAGATTCAAAGCCTAAGGGGGAGTTAGTCGTATTCATCTATATTCTTAAACCAAGGGAGATAAGCTTTAATATGTTTCTTTCTTCTTAGAATAGTTTTTTTTCGTAAGGATGTTTGTGCTTTCCAAAAAGGGGGAGATTGTTGAGTCAATAAGGTTTTCCTTATGACTTTTCCATTCCTTCTTGTTTTGAAAATCACAAACACCTTATCTTTAAGGAAAATTGCTTTTGTAAGGAAAAATGCTTTCTTAAGGAAAATCGCTTTTATAAGGAAAAATGCTTTCTTAAGGAAAATCGCTTTTATAAGAAAAATTATCCTTATCATATTTTCATTAATATTTTTCTTAAGTATGAAATTCGGATTCACATTCTCGGAATCATTAAAACTGATAAAAAGCATTCTGTTTTAAGATTCGGTTCTGAACAAGAACTATAAGGAAGTTTCATTCCGAATTCCGGATATGAATTCTGACTTAGTTCTATTCCAGATTCAGGATACGAATTCTGAAGAAGAATTCTCATTACGAATTCCAATGAAGAATTCTCATTACGAATTCCAATGAAGAATTCTCATTACGAATTCCAATTAAGAATTCTCATTACGAATTCTAATGAAGAAATCTCATTCCGAATTCTCATTACGAATTCTGATAAAGAATTCTTATTACGAATTCTGATGACGAATTCTCATTACGAATTCTGATGATAAATTCTCATTACGAATTCTGATGATGAATTCTCATTACGATTTCTGATGACGAATTCCTATTCCGAATTCCTACTCCGAATTCTCATTCCGAATTCACCTATTAAACAGAATCTGATTATCATTATTTTATTCACTCCGAACTTTCACTCCGAAATTTCTATTCCGAACCTTTATGTTAGAGTTTAAAACGATGTCGTACATTCTGTTACACTTACTTTGTTATAAAACGATGTCGTCGATTTTGTTATAAACTAACCGTTGTCTAAGTGACACGTGTACAGGTCCCTCCTAACTTTAAGGAAAATATGACCGTTGGAGAAGGAGCCGACCTCACCTATAAATAGGAGCTCATTTGAAAAAGCTCACAACGGATGGATGAACATTTGAACTTTGTGCATACATGCTGTTGAAGTGATTTCTAGAGAGAGAGTCTCTTATTAACTCTCAAAGCTTCGTGCGACTCCGAATGGTGGTGATTACATTCGAGGGCTTCCGGGGATAGGAAGACAGAGGTGCCGACTACCTTAAAGATCGAGGGCTTTCTTGCTGAGAAAGACAGAGGTTGCCAACTACCTTGAAGTTGAGGGCTTGCGGGGATAGCAAGACAGAGACACCGATCTTCGTATCGAGGGCTTACCCTGGTGTGGGTAAGACAGACTTGCTTGAAAGTATAAATCAAGGGACCTTTATCCAAGGTTGTTGGATACCCTTATCTTTGGGTTAAAAGACTATTATCTTGTTGCTAGTAGTTTTACTACTCGTTTCTATTCCGCTGTAATTTGTATCTTAAGGAAAGTATAACATTCTTATACTTCCTTACTTACTCTGATTCATTCAGATTCTATACGCTTTAAGGTAGAATCTTATATTGTAACTTTTGTTAAGTTTCAAATTCCGGAACCATATTTCCGGAACCTACTTTTGGAATCTCTTTCCAAGTTTAGTTCGGTGTTAGAGGTGTTGTGAATTTACTTAGTTTAACTTTGTTAAACTTAGTTCTTTCCTTTTCTTAAGGAAACTCTAGTTATTCATAACTAACTTTAAAGGTTCCTAAGGAATTTTTAAAGTATACAATTCACCCCCCCTCTTGTATATTGAGCATCTCATATTCTATTTCGATCCTACAATTGGTATCAGAGGTTGGAAACCTCTTACTCTATACCATTCTTACAAAAGAGCGCCTTATCTTCAGAGCAGAATCTTCACCACCTTATTCTTATCTAGACCCACCCCCAGTAGCTCAACTAAATTCAATTATTGGGGAGGAAGAGAATGAAATAAATGTGGGTGAGGAAAGGAATGTCCAAATAGAGGATGTACCTATTGTGAAAGAATATGTTGATGTGTTTCCAGAATATATACCTGGACATCCTCCAGAATAAGAAATTGGGTTTTCCGTTGATTTAATTCCTGGATCAAGGCCTAAATCGAAGACCCCTTATAGAATGGACACTATGGAATTAGTGTAACTAATGAAAAAACTATAATAATTGACTAGTAAAGGATTTATTTTCCCTTGTTTTTCTCCATGGGGATCCCCTTTCCTTTTTGTTAAGAAGAAAGATGGATCTATGACATTGTGCATTGACTATAGGGAGATCAATGTTATAACAATAAAGAACAAGTACCCCTACCTCGCAATGATAATTTATTTAAACAACTTCATGGAGCTCAATCCATTTCAAAGATTGACCTTCAATCTGGATATCATCAGTTCTGTATGAAGAAGGAAGACATTCTGAAAGTATCATTTTGAACCAGGTTCGGGCATTACGAGTTTACAGTAATTCCTTTTTTATTGACTAATTCACCATCTATCTTAATGGATATAATGAATATATTTTTCAAAGAATATCATGATGACTTTATAGTAGAATTTATTGATGATATCTTGGTATACTCCAAAAGCTACAAAGATCATGAAAATCACTTGTGCATTATCCTGAAGAATCTTAGAAGAAACAAATTATATGGGAAGTTTAGCAAATGTGAGTTTTGGATTCAAGAGATTTCTTCTCTTGGACATATTGTCTCTTAGAATGGAATCTCTTTTGATCCTTCTAAGAACAAGGCAATCCAATAATGGCCAGCACTGATGAGTATAACTGAGGTATGCAGTTTTATCTGTTTAGCAGGTTATTATCAGCATTTCGTCCAGAATTTTTCCCAGTTAGCTAACCCATTAACAAATCTCACACAAAAAGAGGTTAAATTTGTTTGGACAAAAGAGTGTGAACAATGTTTTGATTAACTTAAGAGAGGATTAGTCATTTATCCTATCTTGACTCTACCATCGGGGAAAGATGGGTTTTTTATTTATAGTGATTCTTCAAAGAATGGATTTGGTTTTGTCCTTTTGCAGAATGATGGGGTTATTGCCTATGCATCATGAAAGCAAAAAATTCATTAGAGAACAATCCTACTCATGATATTGAGTTATCAGCAGTAATATATTCTTTGAATATTTGGAGACACTATCTCTATTGTGAAAAATATGAGACATATACCGATCATAAGAGTTTGAAGTGTATTTTCTCTCAAAAAGAACTCAACATGAGGAAAAGGATATGGGTTGAACTACTCGAGGATTATTATTACACTATACACTACCACCCGGGGAAGGGAAATAAGGTGTAAGATTCTTTGTGTAGAAAGTATCATGGAGTTTTGAACAAGATGAGAGTTAAAAAGGATCCTATACACATGGATCTAATAAAGATGGATATGGGAATAACCATGGAATGTGAAACATCAATGCTTTTTAAAATGTTTTCTAAATCAACTTTACTAGAAATGATAAAGATTTCTTAGACCAATGATGAAGTGTTTCAAAAGATGATTAAAGCTGTGAATGATGGGAGATTGAGTGACTTTGTGTATAAAGATGGAATTTTTGAAATTTGGGAAGAAATTTTGTGTTCCCGATATACCTGATCTAACAAGGGAATTGTTGGATGATGCTCCTAGTTCCAATTTCTCTATAAACCCAAGGAGGACAAAAATGTATAAATATTTTAAAGAACATTTGTTGTGGGACAACATGAAGATGGGGATTGCTGATTTTGTGTCAAGATGTATGGTTTTTCAACAAGTGAATGCTAGAAGGAAATAGACTACAGGAGTTTTGCAACCTCTTCCCATACCTAAGTTGAAATGGGAAAATATTACGATGGAATTTGTCATGGGACTACCAGAGTCTCCTATAAGGAACGATGCAATATGGGTCATTGGTGATCGTCTTACCAAGTCAGCAAGTTTTCTTTCTATAAGAGATGATTTACAACTTGAACATCTAGCAAGACTATATATTAATGAAGTTGTGAGACTTCATGGAGTACCCCTATCGATTGTTTCTGATCGTGATCCACATTTTACATCAAGATTCTAGAAAAGTCTTCAGAAATCCCTGGATACTGAACTTCATTTGAGCACTTCCTACCACCCTCAAACTGGTGGACAATTATAACGGACTATTCAAACCTTAGAAGACATGTTGAGATCATTCTCACTTGACTTTCAAGGTGTATGGGATCAATATTTACCTCTGGTAGAATTTTATTATAACAATATCTTCCATTAAAGTATTAAGATGGCACCATATGAAGTGTTATACGGAAAGAGATGTCACACTCCAACCTGCAGGGATGATGATGGTAAAAGAAAACTCGTAGGCCCACAAGTGGTGGAGGAAATGATAGAAAGGGTGAAGGAAATACAAAATGACATCAATGAAGCTCAAATTATACCGAAGATCTATGCTGATAACCGAATGAAGGATTTGGAATTTCAGGTAGGAGATTTTGTCTTCTTGAAGGTATCTCCATGGAATGGTGTTATATGCTTCGGTAAAAAGGTAAAATTGAGTCCTGGGTGCATCGGACCTTTTGAAATTCTATAATGAATTGGGGTTATAACTTACCATTTGTCAATGCGTGCAAGTCTCTCCAAAGTTCAAAATGTATTTCATGTATCACTGTTGAGAAAATACAAGCATGACCCAATGCATGTACTAACCTATGAGGAATTAGTTCTGGAACCCGATCTGTCGTATTGCAAAGATCCTTCCATGGATCTTAATACAAGAGAACAAGTGTTGAGAAACTGGACGAATCTTCCAGTTAACATTCTATGTAGAAACCATAACATGGAAGAGGAAACTTTGGAACCCAAGGAACCTATGATAAAGAACCACTCGAGTCTTTTTACACAGTAATACTCTAGAAATTTTGAGGATGAAATTATTTGAAGGAGAGGAGAATGTAACACCCCAAGCATCCACGGTACGCTTCTCTTTGAATATTTCAGTTGCGTATGTTGTACGCAACTTCGAGTTCTAACACACCACAACCAATCAAACTAGACATTATTAATAGTAATACCCACTTTTGGAAATTTGATAAATTTTATCTTTCAAAATTGACTTTATTTTTGGATTCAGAATATTGAAATTAGCTTAGGGTGAATTTTTGGTATATTTCTAAAAACAATGAATTTTTTATAAATAGTAAAAACACTTAGTTGTAGTTTAAAACTGAATTTTAATTTAAAAAATTATTTATTTTGTTTAAATTTATTTTAGGTCAAAATAGATACATAAATCCCAACTAGGTTCAATGTACTTCATTGGAGTCAGTTTATAATAATTTTAGATATATAAATATTTTATTGAAATTTTCACCGTCTTTTACCCACCTCCTAAGAAAATTTGAAAACTAACATAAAACATAATTTTAACGCTTCTTTGTATCGAATTTCAAAAATCTGAGAGACATGGTTGATATTAGTATGAAAAATGTCATTCAAAAAGGTGAAAATATTTTTTGGTGAATAGTAACGTTTTACTTTTATTTACCACGGTTAAAATGAAATAGGGTAATTAATGGTAAAAATGAAATTATTATATCCCTAAAACTTGTTATAATTCTATTTGATAAGTATAATTCGACCAAAAAGAAGATTATGAAAAAAATATAACCCTTTTGGTCAACTTGGTTTAGATTAGTACATTTATTTTTATTTAATACAAAGAAGAGTTAAAAGAGTTAAAATCAATGTTTAATAAATAGAATAAAATTAATATAGGGTTATACATAATATAAATTAGACTATAAATATTAATTAGAAATATAAAAATATTTCCTACATAATTGTATTTTGATTATTTTTTTTACACATTAAATAATTTAATTTATTTATGACACAATGATGATGCAGTAACTACCTAATTAATGAAATATTAATATAATTGATATTATAAATAACCCAATAAATGTAATTTTAGACTTTTTATAAATTCCAAAAAAATTCTAGGTTACTATGACATGTTAGGGTTGGTTGGATGACTTTTTTTCAATCTAATAATGCTGTTATGAATCTAGAAAAAACAAAATACCAAATTGTGTAAAATTGACATAAAAGAGTTTTTAAAACAAATATTATTTTATTAATTGATATTCTATTCCTAAATATCATGGTTTATCCAAAAGACTTATATAACGATAGGTACATCATTAATGAGCCACTTGGGGTTCTCTTGGAATTTTATAGTATGTTTATTAACCATATAATATAAAAATACAAAGAGACACCGTAAATGTCAAACTATTTAACTAAGAGTTAAATGTAAAATATATAGTTAATATAGTGACCCTAACCTTTCTAAAACCTGTTGTTTGAGTATTTTTCGACCCCTCCCCACCTTATACTTTAAATAATCTATTTTGGGTCTATTAGAAACCGAATATGATTTTATTATTAAATAATATATCTCACGTTTCCTAAGGTTCCCCTCAACCCTCTTATAAAAGGGCACTCACCCTTCTCTCTAATTCACATCTTCAAAGCCATTTTTCACAGCCAAAATCGGCTAAAATACTCTCTCAACTATACTTCCTTAATCCTAGAGTACTTACTTTAGTCATAAATCCATCCTAAAGAGCCCTTTTGATCAAATCGAAAGGAAGAAGCCGAAGAAGAGATAAATATGTCATCACCTCTTTCAAGTTCCTTTCTTCTTCCACTTCCTTTTTCATTGTTGTTTCCATTCTAAAATAATAACTCCATTATCTTCTAAATACAGTGATGTTATTACATATATGGTACAACCAAATTCATTATTTTATCCATCCTTTGAATGACATGTCACCATACGTGTGTACGTACGGTTTACCGTCTCCACGTCATGGTGTAATTGTTATTCAATACATTATTATTTGGATGGATATAATAAAGATGTGTAATTGTCGTAAATTATAAATATAACATCATAATGACTCTGTATATATGATATACCATCCAATCAAATATTATTTTAATATCAAAAAAATGATATTGTCGCTCGTGTGTACGTACAGATTACCTTCTCCACGAACGTGATGAGATTTATTCGTCATTGTATCCATTCAAGACTAATTTTCATTAGATGATTAAAAATAATGTCTAAAGTCTTGATATATTTCTCTATATGAATTTGATAAATCCCAATCATATCAAATATGACTCACATAACAAAGAATATAAAGGAAAATGAATCCGTTAACACTCGAGATAGTGATAATTTTAAGATATTATTAACAAAGCCATGTTAAAAGATCATATATGAATTCATATTAATTTATATGTTTCTTGTATATTTAATAAAAATTATTTCACCATTATTCAGGAGTTTAACCTACCCTTGACCAAGTAAAACTACAATTTTAGGGTTAATTTCACTCTCTCTTTATTATCCGAGGTTATTTTTACGTAAGTATCCACTGGGACCTATTTTTCATCCACATCCATGTTTCTAAAAAATATATTTAAAAACATTATTACTATTTAATAGACTATGGTTTAAAGACATTTATACCCTTGTTTGACTTTTTATAAGATGTTTATAAAGGAATGTTTCTGTTTTTTTTCAAACAATGTCCTTTATAAACTTTCCCATGAAATTAAGGTAAGAATGTATTTTTTAACTTATATGGCAGGGTTGGATATTTTCTGCCATTATAACATCATCAAAGCATCCCTTAAAAGCTTATAATAATATTTCCAAAAATAACTGTTTTATTTTATAATTATATGAATTTTAAATGATTTTCAAAATAGGAAGACATATTTCTCTAAACAAAGGTTTTGATTTCATCTATATCAACATCCTTTTATGGATTTTAAGTTTATTTGATGTTGATTTACTGTGATACAAAACTTCCATATTGTATTGATGGTTTTGTGATATATTTGAAAACAGATGAGTTATTTTTATACCATTCATGGTTTATAGATTATGTATTGACATTTCATAGGCTAGTTTTCATATGAATGTTTATGTTGTATTTAAAACTTTTCATATGTGCAATGCATTGCAATTTTAATGTGACAGGTGGAGCCTGCTACTGCTCCTCGGTGCATTGGTAGGTCTAATTAGACAAACTAGTTTCTTGGTACAAGGCCATGGGAAAATCTTATTTGTAGTCTTGGCATAAGGCCTTGACTGTGTGGTTATGAAAGTCTGGCATTATGCATTCCATCATTATGAAAGTGGCTATTGATATTGCATGTGATTATTTGAATAATAGAATATCCATTGGAGTAAGTAAATGGAATTACATTGATTTATATTTCCAATATAATGATGTAGTTTATTTTGAAAAGTCTTTTGTTTTAGTTTCATACATTGCCTTAAATGTTTATGCTTATTTATGAAAACTTCTGCTATATTGTTATCCTTACTGAGAATCTGAGCTCACCCCTTTCTATGTTTTATTTTTCCCAGGATGCAAAAAAGTATATTATGACTAACTTGTAGGGATAGTCTATGGGATCTCAGTGCTTTCTATGAAAAAAATGTTGTTGTATTTTTTCATTTTATGATGTAATGTAAACCTTATAAAGTATCTAGTACTTCCAAGGCCTCTAAACTAATCGGTCTTTCAAGACTTGATCTTTCATGATGATGCCAATTTTATATAATAATGCACCAACTCTGGGTAACTAGGATCAAGGTGTTACATCAATTTATTGAATAAATTTTTATATCTCATGAGATAGACAATGTTGAAATGGTAAATGATCTATGTTCTATAGTACAGGGATGGAATAAGGAGTGAACTCAATTCATTAATGGATTTTTTCTACAATGATGGTCTTGGAAATGAGCTTCGGTGAATAAAAAATGATTTTATATGATTATGTGTATTCCAAAATAATCATGTATAATGTAATTACTTATTGGATTATGTTCATTGATTCTTATTACCTTTTATGATTTACGCCCTAGAATGATATCGCGGTCTTTTATATGCAGGATAAGATTTTCAAATCTAATATTCCTATGTCTTATGATTATGACATGATTGATATATCCCTAGTTTACCCTTATTGAGCACTTGAACACACCCTTTCAAATTTTTCTTCTCTACAGGTGATGAAGCAGGGTATTAAGTACGATATGTGAGAAATGGTTCTAGTTATGATGAAATAAGTGGGAGACAATGAAGATGCCTTATGAACCCGTTGTTTATATTTCTCAGTTTATAGAAACTATTCCTAAACAGTACATTCATGGGTTTGTTAAATTATATAATGAATATTAATCAATTTTTAAGTAATATCAATTGAAGTAAATTTTGGTTCATTATAAGTATCCCTATGGGACCTCTGATTTTTTTCTTTGCATCACTGGGTGAGGTCTGTATTAATGTTTTAATCTTGTTAGAGGGGGATTGTGGTTTTTATTCCAAGAAATTGGTGAAGTTTATCCCTGTAATAGGAATTTATTTATGTCATTTTACAAAATATTTTGGGCAGTGAATTATCTATTTGGCCTTAGTTGATATTATGGAGTCTAGGATATATTTCATAAGGATTTTGTTAATGAATACTCTTGAGCAGGTGCTTCATAAATAATGGAAAATGTTTCTGTTCTATTGATGAAAATGGGGGTGTTCCCTTTTAAATAATATAAAAATGTGTCATTTTTGTGTATAAAGGACTATGATATGTTAGAAAATTAACATAGGGGATGAAGTAGTGATTTCAATTAGATGTTTGACTTCACCTAGTGAGTGGGTTGTTTATGTCAGGGTATACATCATAGGCATTCTTCTAAGGTAAATGGGATTGGGAATTGTCATTGGGGAATGGCATGTGTTGGGATTAATTAGTTAATTAGATTTGGGGTTTTTCTGATTTTTTATGTTAGATAATGTTTGATTCAAGGTAAATACACATGTGAGGAGGTTCAGTTTGGTAATGATGATATTCTCTGTATGTTAGATTTTGGGAGGGTTAATGAGAGGGTGTTTCCAATTGTTTTTTTTGGAAATTCTTCTGTTGTGGAAGTTTGTGTGTCCTATCAAGAACCTCCAATATGGTTTAACATTTATGTTGGGAATCTCAAGATTCATTGGGATGAGCCTATGTTAGGGCCACAAAAAACATTCTAGATGGGACGGTGTGATGATTTTCCTCCCTAGAACCTGGGGGGATGGGTCAGAGTGATGATTATCCTCCCCTGAGTCCTAGGGGATTGATTGGGTTTACATGATTTACCTCCACTGCTGTATAGGGATGGATTGGGGCACATGATGTTTTTGGGACCTATGATTAAGCATGTTCCATGAATTATTTAGACATTTGTATTCTAACATATATATTTTTGGCTATGAACTGAAGTATGCGAGGCTGAGATTTTGTGGCGGCCATGTTAGCGCACAATGAATTAGATGGTTTTATTTTTATTTATGTATTTTTTTTCATTATCACATATAGTTTTATATAACCCAATTCATTTTTTCAAATTATTTTTTTTATTTTTCTGATCGGTTCATTCTCACACCGTACACAGGAATATTGATTTTTGGGCATCCTTTTTTGTTCATGTATTCATGGGAGTGTTGGGACTCTAGTTAGGGAAATTATGAAGGAATAGTTGGTAAGTTAAGATAGTACTGAGATGAACTCTGTGATCTCTATAGAGACATAATTTATTTATTTTTATCTTTTTTATTCATATATACGTTCATAATGTGGGGGTATCCTAGAATTGTATGGAATCTATTAAAAAAATTCATGATGTATTTATTATTTCTCCACTTTATTTCCATTTTTTACATTAACTATTGTTTCTATGATTACATAATCTTACTTTTTGTTATCTATTTCAAAGTGTATAAACTCCCTAAATTAAAATATAAGTCATTTACACTAGTCAATAGCCTCTTGCTTATGGGTAATCATGCATGAGGTATTGTACAACCCCCATCTTAAAGAAAGTGATTTGGGTAGCAGGTGTTAAAAATTGTATCAAACGTTGTTTTTATTTATCTCGAAATTTGGGAAATGTATATAAAAGGTAGAACATTATTTAAACTTTTTAAGGAACATATACATAGAATTATATAATCCACATATGAGGGAAAATCTAAGTTTCTTTGGACGGGAATGATTTTATTTTTATTCTCTAATATTGTTGATTGATTTCACCTCAAGTGATGAGATGATTTTCAATCTTCATGATGCTGATGTTAATGATTTACAGTATTTTATCTTGGTTTGATTGGAAATAGTGGGTGAGTTGATTAATTTTTAAAAGGCATGGAGTTTAACATGTCATGTTCTTGGTTTCCTATGATTGATAGAGCTTCATGTAAACTAAGTACTTGGAATAATATATTCAGCAGTTTACTAAATATATTCCTTGTGAAATTTAATTAATTTATACTAAGAATGTAATATTTTGTTATTTATCATTGGGACTAATGTAAAGGTGATAAAGATATCGACTTCTTCCGTATATGGGTAGGTAAGTATTGTTCTCCATGTTTTCATTCCCTTAGATAATGTGTGCTTCTTGAGTTTTAAAATGATTTTAAAAATGAAAATTTTACATCGTATAAATGGCCATAAATTGATTTCATAGGTTTTGATTATAAAACTGGTTTTTGAATTCTAAGTGGTTATGAGAATATTCATGGGTACCTTTTAAATGGAAATTTTGATTTTAAAGGGTATCTATCCAACTGGGCTATGAATTGGGGAAAATATTGGTTTTTTTTGAATTTTTTTAAATGGGGAAGGATGGTTTATTTTTCTCAACGGGTTTTTAATGAAAAAATAGAATTTAGATTTGACTATTATTCAAATGGGTTTGAAATGGTATCCAAATAATTATGTCAAATGTGGTTTGAAATATGATTTTAAATAAATGTAAATGGTTTAGCTCAATGAGTGGATATTTTGGTGAGGATTATTTGGAACTTTTAACCATAGTTTGTATGATGTTAGTGTGAGACCCTTTAGGGACGTCTTTATTTATGTAGTTTATGTGGATCATAGACCATGGAAATGTACGTTTTATTTTGAGCCAGGACAATGTGGAGGTTTTTGACATGTGTAGTTTGATGACTATCCTCTCTGAGTGAAAGGGACTGGAGGTTGTGGGGATATTTGAACACGTTGTTCTTGGTTAACAATGGAATCATAGAAGGGTCATATTGTTTTATAATTTATCAAGTGATAGTTTTTTACCTCTCTCTAGGTTCAGTAAACTAGGGTTTGTGAAATGGTGGATTTGTGAGGCCAAGTTTATCCAAGGACCCTTTAGTGGTTGTGCTAGTGAGGTATTACTCTCAGTAGAGACCAATGATTTAGAAGGCTTGAAATGGGTTTTCAAACAAGGTTACTATGATGTAGATATATGTATGGGAGTTAGGATATTATAAACATATGCTTATGATTTTTCTTGGTAGCCATTACTGTTTTACCGATCTGTGGGAAGACTAATTCTATAGGGAACGATAGGGGTGAATGTGGGTTGTTCTCCTTGCCAAGTGTAGAAGGTGAGTGTGATGTTTCAACACTAGGTGCATGTTGTTGTGATACCTTGGTTGGAGACACAAATTAGGGATTATTTTCAATTGGTGTGGGAAAATGAATATTGTTTTATTAGGTGATTCATTAGTTTTATTGAATATAAGGGAAGTGAATGTGTTGATACATACAGAGAAGGTTACAAGTGAGTTTTGAGAAATTTGACCAGCCAATAGTTGATATGTTGTGTCCTATAGTGGTTCCTAGTGTAAACCAAGTAACAAAACAATGAGGGGGTAATTTTTGGATGCTTAAGATGGTTTGTATGGAAGTAATAAGCTTGAGATTATGGTTTGGTTTGGGAACCAAGGTGATTCTTTAGAGTGAGGTGAGGTTGTCATTATTCCTTGGGTTACATATAGCATTTTTGATGTGTTGTTCTCAGACTATGATAAAAGGTTAATGGACTGGATAATCATGTCAGGGTGCCTTTTGGATTTTTTTATAAAGGTTTTAGGAACCTTGGGGTTTGGAAATTATCATCAGAAGATTACCTTTGGTGAGTGGATGTTGTTGGTTTGGAATTCCATTTGGATGTTTCTTCGACACCATTGGGTGTGTCTAGACGTGTCTGGGACATATTGTAATTGGTTAACTACCCTAGGACCAGGCTAGCCTTTATTTATCAAAACATTATAGAGTGTGTTTAATTTCCAAAAATATGGTGGCATGTTTTAAGGGTGTTCCATATAAGAGATCCACTAACAATCATGGGTAGTGTGTGGTAGTTAAATGAGTTGGTAAATTATATGACCATGTGGTAGAATTGGGAATAAAGTTCAGACTTCCATTCTAGTGTTAAATTTCTTCATTTTTCTTGATTATTAATTCCTCAATGTTGGTAGTTGATAACACATCGTTGGATAAAGACAACTTCCATGGGAAAAATTCATTAATAGAAGGACAGATAAGTGTTATTTCTTGGAAATGGATGTGTTGAGGTGGAGATTACATCAAGAACATAATTTATGGATGTGGTTAACAAGGATAAGGATCAAACTGGGAAACATTATTGAAAAACTAATACATTTAGGATAAGTTATTGGGTCACATAGAGGTAATGTGTTGGGATTTTGGAGATTAAAAGAATGAATTTGGAAAAATATAGTCATGGGATTCCTATGATCGAAGGTGGTATAATTTCATTTGATATAGGTTGTGGTAGACCATGGAGTTGATGGATGATGGCTTTGGAAATAATCATGTGGTTGATTTCTAGGTGTAACATTTAGATAGGGTGTGGAGTTTAATTGTATTCATTGGTATTCATGGATGTGGGCCTATGTATGAAGGGTCATTAGTGAATATGGGTGTCATTATCCAATAGGAAACATGGCCAGTTATAATTTAGTCTAGTGGTGATGGATTTTCTTAATGCACATTGAGAGTGGGCATCAAAAGTTGTGGATGGATGTAAACTAGAGGCATTGGCAGGTGGACTGGGACACATACCGCAGCGTGGGATCGATGATGAGTGTCGGTAATGTATTGGAGTCTTGTGGATGAGTGTGGGACTCATGTGTGGGGCCATTAGAATGATGATGGATTTTAGGCATGTATTTTTCTCATGGGGTTCCCAGTGGGTGTGCTAGCCTCAAAATGGGTAATGGGACATGAGGAGAGGTAGAACCTTTCGTTATTTTATGTGGTCTTCTGTATTTCAATAGAGAGTATCCTAGAAATGGTATTTTTATGTTGGGAAAAGAGGTCTTGTTATTCAAGATATAATTTCAAAAAATCTTCTCAAGGAATATAAGTCATTAGATAGGGATTTTTTAATTATCCATGTCATTATATGTTAGAAAAATGTTGAGGTAATTTTATTTTTTTGGATGTTCTATTTTTAGGATAGATGGGTTAACCCAGTAGAAGTAAAAAAGATGATTTTTTTGTATGGAATCAAGGGATATGTGGTGAAAAAAAATCATCAAGAGAACCAATAGAGGAAAGACAAGAAAATCAGTCGATGGTAGTAGACACTAGCCAACTAGTGTGGGCCACTAGGGATCCGGTGGCCTACCCAATAGCCTGGGCACACTACCTAGACCCACCAGCTAGATGGTGGTGAAATGGATTGGTATTGATGATTAGAGGTTATTATAAGTTGGTGATTTCATTTTCTTTTCAATGAACCACTTTATTCATCCTTCCCTCATATCCTCCTACCTCACTCTGACTAGGTGATAAAGGGAGCTCCTCTCATGGTGATCTTGTACCCCATGAACCTCATTTCATTATCGTTTCATGTGTTGTTTGAGGATTATGACACCCCTAGGTAATTATAATCCTATTCATGTCCTAGTTACTTATTCCTTATTATTTCTTATGAAAGCCTAATTTAAATAATTTAGGAGTGAATTCACGGAACAGGTGAATCGAGATCGATTCAAGTGTTGTTTTAGGGAATTTGGTCCCCATTGTGATTAATGTAGGATGTCCTTACCATTCCACAATAATTTTATAAATTTATTTTTCTTTAATTGCATGGGACTATGTGTGTATCATTACACTACATCTTTCTTGATGTTATCGTGAGCGGATGTGGTCTGTATTGATGTATGAGGTTCGTTATAGGGGGATTACTATATAAATACCCACTTTACATACTTTAAGATTATATTTCCTCTGTTGTAATACCTAATACCTTCCAAATGAACATTCCCAAAGAATTTATTAGTTTAGTTCCTTTGGAAACATGAAACCTAAATATCTAGTCTTGCATAAGATCTTCAATTTTTTTTAAAAAATATCATTCTCATTAGTAATCCTACTTAAAAACTTTCCTTAAAACCTAGGAAATGGTAACATAAAAAGGGGTGTGATAAGTTTCATAGTATGATTAAAAAAAGGGACACATAATAATAATATGATCATATGGGTATGAGAATATAATAAAAACAACAGATGATTTTACCCGACATATCAATGATCACAATAATGAGAAATGAAAAAAGGATATTGGTTGTTCATAGGACATGAATAGTAATAAAATAATGAACATGTGACATGATAGCATAATATAGGAATAAAACATAGAACAGTTGTATCCACATAAGCATATAATAATGATTTTCAAAGTTTACTAGGAATCGCTTTCAAGGCCATCTTAATAGTATGGGTTCACATCCCATACCATCTTGGTAATCTTGGTTCAGTCCCTTGTCAATATTACTAGTATGACTTCACTCCACATACCATCTTTGTAGTCATAGTTTACTCCCATGACCATCTTACTTGTATGAGTTCACTCCACATACCATCTTGGTAGTCATGGATTACTCCCATGGGCATTAATTTAGTAAAAGCTCACACCCAATACCATCTTATTCTATCTTATTAGATATAAATCTCTACCCAATGTATTAGAGGGAGATATATGACCCACCCATCTCATAATGAAATGATACATCAATGTGTCACAATATCATAAACAGTCATATCGTATCCAAAGAAATGAAATGGGTTACATAAACATGTAATGATATCATATCTTATGGAAAAGTATAAGTTTCATAAAAATTTCCCAAAAATCATAACCCATGAAAATAAGTGGGTTTCTTAAACATCATACCATCAAGACATAAACCATTTAGAAAAATAACATGAATTGTATACCTGAACATTAACAAATTAAGTCATCTTATATGGGGATGGATTTTGAATGATTACTTAGAACATGATTTTTCCATACAAAATTTTCAAAACCCTTTTCATTATAACCACTTTGAAAACATATAAATTGATCATGAAAATTCATTTAAAATAGTTCTTGAGGAAAATATCCTTTCTTCATTTAAATCATTTTCTATTCATAAAATGGCACTCAATTTTTAATGAAAATTTTTTAATTGAAAATAACCATGTAATACTCTATGGTAAGATTAATGGAAATAAGGCATCATGAAAGTGTAAAAAAATTAGTCTGTATAAGTTAATAAACATTCTTCACATACATTTTCTAAAAAAGTTAAAATGTACCTTGTTATGAAAATTAAAAATGATTCCTTTCAACCCATTTAACAAAAAGTGATACATGGGTAAAAATAATTAAAAAAATTATAAAATAATAGTAAAAATAATTTGGAAAAATTTATCAAGAAACATTGACATCGAAGATAAATATTTCTTAGAAGATACTTAATTATAAAAACCCTTAATAATAATGAGATTGTGGAAATAACCCTTAAGATTTTATAATAATTTGATTAATATTCCCCCTGAAAGAAAAAAAAATTATGGATATGTAAATAACATTTGTATATAGTTATGACTCATAAAATAAATTCATGGGATATATATACAATGCGTAATTAGTTTATGGGTTATGTGTCTCACCGATGTAAAGTTAAGATAAAAAAATCATTACCTTATGTCTTATTAACTTTGTACTTGACTGAAAATCCTATATAGTGGGGTTAAAAATATTACTAGCTTTCAAAATAATCATAATAACATTTATTATATCTTATTTTATTAATTTATGACTTTATATTAACCATTTATTAAAAATTCCAAGTTAATAAAACGGTTAGGGTAATAACCGATTTGTATATCGTATGTGTTTTGACTTTTTATTCATGATACTATTGCGTAGATCATGATATGATTACCTATAAAATGTAAAATTTTATTCATATATCATATATATTTACAATTTCAAAATATATTAAATATAGATATAAGAAATTGAATACACCATTCATTGAGATGGTTAGTCATACGTATGCATGAACGATGTTTCTGTTATCTTACCATATTGAATGGAAGAATGTAAATGACAAATATGTGTATATATATATATTATAAAATTGTAATTATTTTGTCATATATTTTATATTTATTCATTATATACCTTTTTATGATCATTCCTGAAATGGTTAGTGTGGAAGATGAATCTCATTATGTCGTGGTGACCGTAGAATGTATGTACGCACAAGCGGCGATATCATTCTATTAAAGGTAAAGGGGTGTTGAATTGGACTGTATATTAATTATCCATAATCAATATAATTTAATATTTATTATTTATATCTATTATATCCATCATTATACCCATCCAAATAATGTAGTGAAGAAAAACATATTATACTAGGACATGGAGATTGTAAGACGTATGTATGTGTGCCAGGGAATTCCATTTTTGGTAGATGAATATAATATGGAATATGGTTGTTCCATAATAATAATAAAATATCATCATATATTTTATATAGTTGTAATTACATTATAATTAAATCAATACAAGAAGAGGAAGTATATGAGTAAACAATTTTGAAAGAGTCGGAAATGAGATTACCTCTTCTTCGACGATGTCCCTCAAGGTATCCTCTTAGAGTCTCTGGAGTTGGTATTTTGATAGAACCATAAACACTAGAATGTTAATAGGGATTTGTATAAGGTAAAATATTAGTTCATGGGTGATATTAAAGTTATAAGGTGGTGTTTTTAATAGGGGTATTATGTTTCATTTTATAAGAGATGGGAGGGAAACTCTGTGAAACTCTAAAAATATTAATTAAATATAAATTTAATTTCAATTTTAAATAGATCAAAAGTGACTTATCTATAATATAAGATGATTATGGTTATAAATTCTCTCAAAATATATTTTTTATACATGTTTAGGTCGTAATATTAATTTTTTCTTTTTGATATAACCCTTAGCTAACCCCCTTAACTTTTACCATGACAACATGGATTTTTATTTTTTCAGCTGATATTATTACTATAAAATTCCAAAAGGACAACAAGGGTATTATTGATAAAATTTTTAACCTTATTATAGTAGGTTTTCATAATTATATAATTTTATGGATGTTATGTCTTTTAATAAAATTTTATTTTTTTTAAATTACTATTTATGTCAGTTTTTATACTATTCAATATTTTTCTTTTTAAAAATATCCTAACAACATGATAACCTCGACCCAACATATATAATATAATAATATAATATGAAATATATCTATAAAATTTGTTTATGTCATTAATTATTTTAATTTATATTTATTTTAATATTTTTAATATAATTTATTTGATATTCCCATTAATTGAATAATTACTCCATTGTCATTATGTATGATTTTAATTAAATAATTTATTCTCTAAAAATAAAAATAAAATTATCAGAATGAATATAAATTTATTATCTTTCAAATGACTATTTATAGCCTAGTTTATCCTCTATATTACACTATGTTAAAAATGAATTACTTATAAAAATTATGAGAATGACATTTTTAACTTATCTTTAAATAAAATATAATAAATATTATATTCTTACATAAGTGGAATATAAAGGTTATAATTTTATCCTATGGTTTATTTTGGTTGAAATAAATTCTTCTAAATAAATTAAGACATGTTTCAGTGTAATTTAATAATATTAATGTATTATTTTTACATATAATTATCTAATTTACCCTTAATCATGCTAATTATTTTAAAGGATGGGGTCAAAGTCTAATTTATTCTTAAATCAAAGTTAATACCTCTTTAACAAGGTATATGGAGACCCATTACATAGCCCGAAGGCCCAGTGGGCGTTTAGCCTCTTACATGGCCCATAGGCGCAAATATTTTTTCCCATGGCGCATTTTATGAATATTAATGCTATAGTACCCTCCAGCAACAGTACCACATAGTACCCACCACTGCTATATTTCCCTACCTATAAGGCCTCGGCCTTAAACCTTAAATAATATTGAATTAAATGAATAATTCACATTGAGTATCTTTTCAGGTTTAGAGTTTTAGAGAATTAGGACATAACTATTACATCTCAAAAGATTAAAAAGTAGACACTTCTACAAAGTTTGCATAAAATAAAAACTCTTAAAAAGAAACATTTCTAGTTCCATGTTTTAGATAGCATGACTTTCCCTTGATCCCATCCTTGACCCTATTCCACAATAAGCCCGGTGAAAAACATTTCAAGAAAACGTGGGGTGAGCATAAAAAGCTCAGTAAGGGATACACAAAGAATGAAAACTGTTAGTTTTTCAAACATCAAGTAAACCTTGTAAACTTTATCAAAGTAATACCTTCACCATTATGAAGTAGTAAAAACTCTTCACTGAATAAAATATCATTACATACCTTTTTTAACCAAAAGATTACCATAAAACCCAAATAAATAACACATAACATATAAAGGTAACTTGGGACATAAACATACTTATGTGGAATAACCATATGGTCGACTTCCACACATATCACTTAATGGAATAGCCATGCGGCCGACTTCCATACCCAATGAATTGGAGGTTATAATGTAACCACCCATCCTGGTATTCACGGCACCACCCGTCATACGGTTTATCACGTAACCACCCTTCAAATGTCCAAGTACCATTATAAAATCATAAGACATAAAACAAATATAATGGAATGAAAATATTTCTACATTTCGATCACAATATATCACTAAAATATATTGACATAACAAAACCATTATAATAACCATTTTAAATACCAAAATACATTAAAGAGTATATGGTATTTATTTCATTTTAAAAAAACATTACGGCTAGTTGAGGAAGCCAAAGACCAAATAATACTCACGGCGGCGGAAAAGGTCATTGTCACCGCGTACGTTAAAAGAAACATTTATTTTTGTCGTTTTATGAAATACTTCGTAGAAAATGATTCCTTTTCTATAAAATTAAAAGTAAAAGGTGTTTATTCACCATATAAATGAAATTCTTGTATTAGAACAACATATGCCTCAATGAAAGAAGATTGAGAGGATGTCCCTTACCTTAGGTCCGACTTGACTCGATCGTTCTTTAACCTCCTGAATAATAAACCTGAGTTAATGTATACATTCTTATGAACCTTTTTCAAGTTAATTATTCCTTTAATATCACCTATTACCTTGTCATGAACACTGTGTAATTATTTAGGATAATAATGGTCGTTTTGTCGATATTTGGTACTTGAGTCAAAAGTGACCTTCTTATATTTACAATTTGTTCACGTAGTCAAATATCCATTATCTCAAGAATGATATTCATGATGTAGATGCCATATATATATCATATATATCCAGTATATACATACATTTATAATATTACATAATCATTTAGAGGTTAGAAATGAAATGCGCCATTCAAGGAGACGGTAAGCCGTACGTACGCATGAACGCTACTTCCATTTCTATTTCATATTTAATGGAATTAAAACATAATGATAGATAATAGTATTATAATTCCAGTATGTTATCATATATTATATCATTCAATTTATCCTTTATACGTACCACATATGGTGTTAACGAATCAAATCACTTTGTGGGGGTGGTAGTCTGCACTTCCTGAAATAAAGA
This sequence comes from Viscum album, assembly GCA_963277665.1. NCBI lineage: Eukaryota > Viridiplantae > Streptophyta > Magnoliopsida > Santalales > Viscaceae > Viscum > Viscum album. The sequence goes on along the minus strand of OY728137.1, from coordinate 26,554,842 downwards.
TATCACGTTTACCCATAATCAAACCATAAAGGTATGCCATAAATGAAATATCCATAAGCTTAACTAAAACATAAACATATTATATATCATATATAAATATAGTTACATCTTAATGGCCATCTTTGAAGGTGTTATTAGAGGGTTGAACAATCATCGTTTCGTGAGGCAGAAATTCATCATCCACAGAAACAGTATGTTCTTTAACCATTAGATGATGGTGTGTGTAAGTGTAGCTCAAATACTTGTTATAAAAACATCATAGTATATTTAAGAGACTGTATTTGTTACAAAATAAATGAATAAAAAGAGTTTAGGGGGTTGGAAAGGCAAAATAAAACAAAAGAACACAAGAGAAGACACTACCTTTGAATCGGGTAACTCTTTTTTATTTGAGCTCAAAGGCTTCCTTGGGAAGACTTCTGCCCAAAGTGAGGCTTCTAGGAGTAAGAGAGGGATGTGGAGAGACTAAATGGTCAGGGTTTGGCCGATCCAAAGGCTTGATAGGTGTGGGTAAGGAGGTATAGGTGGGGGCCTTTTATAAGAGGAGAGGAGGGCCACTCTTGGAAAGGTATAAAATGTTTATTTATTTTCAAATGAGTTTCGGATTTTAATGGTCCCACATTGATATGTTTCGAGGATAAGGTGATAGGAGTTCTAAATACACCCATACAATAGGTTTTTGACATGTTTAGGTCTTAAATTTTACATTATCTTTCCATTTTATTTAAATCATTAAATAATGAGGTAATCACTGCATCATCATGGTGTCATGAATAATTTAATTTATATAATGTCTAAAAATTATAAAAAAATAAAATGATGTAGGAAATCTTTTTAGACTTCCAATGAATATTTATAGTCAAAAATATGACTTGTATTACCCCGTGTAAAAATTGTTTTAGTAAAACAACTCTTGTTTGTGACATTTTTATTTTAACATTAAATAAAAAGATATTAATGTCATTTTTCTACCAAAGTGGCTCCATGGGGTCCCCAAGTTGACCCATGTATTTTCTTGGTCGGACATGACACATCCAATAAGGGTAGGACATGTTTCAAGTTCATTTCATATTATTAAAACATTATTTTTATGTTAAATTACACTAATTACCACTAATCGCGATTAAAAACATAAAAGTTACTATTCACCAAAAAATTTATTTTAATCCCATTGAACCACATTTTACTTAATAATGAAAACCATTTAAGTAGTATTTTTTAAATTCAAAACACAAAGGTGGTAAAATTTCATTCAAATGAAAAAAAAATCAGTTTTTTATGTACCACTTAGTAGTTTCACTATTCATCAAAAATTGATGTTTTTCAGAAAAATGCCAAAACCTCACCCTAAGCTATATTTAATATTATGAATTCAAAAATGATTTCTATTTTTCAAAATTGAAAACATATAATTTGAATTAATTAATTTAATAATTAATTCCCATTGTCAAAACAAATAGCGTGTTTTTATGAAACAAAATGTATCAAAAGATTGACACTAGATCAAGTCCGATTTCAAAGTGAAATTATTTACAATGAAAACTATTGGATTAAATGGTAAAAATATATTCTAATATCACATTAAAACCACTTCAAAATATAATCTAATCATATTAATAAATTATATTAAAAAGAGGTTTTGAATTAAAATGCAACATTTTTCACTATTCATTAAAAAAATGATCTTTATCGGAAAAATACCAAAAATTTACACAAAGTAAATTTTAATGTCACGATTCTAAAGAATAATTTTATTTGGTCCAATAGAATGTATAATAGTGACTAAAACTATATTTAATGACGGTTTTCCATCAAAAGTTGATAAGTGGACCTTTAGTTAAAATTAGAGTATATATGCCTAAAATTGAATTCTTTTCGTATTTTAAGCCTTTATCCATTATTGGATTAATGTAAAAACATTTAACAAACATATATAATCTTATTTTAGTTATTTATATTCATTCCCTCCAATACAATGGCTACGTGTAAAGAAACATTTAAAATAATATTATTTTATTACTAGTGTGCAACGTAAGATTTCAAAGAAACTCTTTGTTGTGTATCGGGTATGCTATCGAACATAGAAACCCAATCAAAGTGAAATTAATATTTAATTCACAAATATTAATAAATATGAAAGTGTATTATTCTTTATTTACCTGGGATGTTACATCCTTCCCCCCTTTTGGTAATTGCGTCCTCACAATTTTATTCACTTATCAAAACAAGTGGGGTATTTATCCCTCATAGCATTTTCAGATTCCCACATTGCCTCTTCAACTATATGGTTTTTCCACAAAACCTTTACCTAGTGAATTACCTTATTTCGCAAAACTTGCTCTCTTCGGACAAGAAAAAGGACTGGTTGTTCTTCATAACAGAGATTCTCTTCCAACTGAACTAATTCCAGGCTCAAAACATGAGATGGATCTGGCATATACTTTCTCAACATCGAAACATGAAAAACATTGTGTACCTATGATAAACTCGGAGGTAAATCCACTCGGTAAGCAACTGAGCTAACTTTCTATAGAATTTCATATGGTCTAAGGAACCTTGGACTTAGCTTTACTTTCTTACCAAATTGCATCACACTTTTCCATGGTGTAACTTTGAGAAAAACATGATGACCTACCTCGAAAGATCGATCCTTCCTCCGGTTATCTGCATAACTTTTCTGTCTGCTCTGAGCTGTTTTCATGTGTTTCTGAATCAACTGAACTTTTTCTACCATATCTTCTACCAATTATGGTCTCATCAGCTTCCTTTCACCCATTTCATCCCATAAGGCTGGATTTCGACAATGTTTACCATATAATGCTTCAAACAGAGCCATATGTATACTGGAATGAAAGCTATTATTATATGAAAACTCAACCAAAGAAAGATGTTGGTCCCAACTTCCCAGATAATCCATAGAACAGGCACGTAGAATATCCTCCAATGTCTGAATCTTTCGTTCTGACTGCCCATCTGACTGAGGATGAAAAGATGTACTATAATTTAATTCAGTACCCAACGACCTTTGAAGGCCTTTCCAAAAGTTAGAAGTAAACATGTGATCACGATCAGATACAATGGGGAGAGGAACTCAATGCAACTTGACTATCTCTTTAAGATACAATCGAGAAAGTTGATCTAGAGATAAGGTATCTCGAATAGGAAGGAAATGAGCAGATTTATTCAATTGATCAACAATAACCCAGATTGCATTATTACCTCTAGATGTCTTCAGTAATCCCACAATAAAGTCCATGGATATATTTTCCCATTTCCACTCTGGCACTGGTAAAGGCTGAAGCATCCCTTTTGGTAATTGACTCTCTACTTTAACCTACTGACAAGTCAAACACTTCATAGTAAAATCAGCAATATCCCTTTTCATTCCATCCCACTAGTAATACTCCTGTAGATCTCCGTACATCTTAGTAATTCCAGGATGAACTGAAAACTGGGAACTGTGAGCCTCACATAATAACTCATTCTTCAACTGTGAATCACAAGAAACACATAATCTCTTCCCAAACCTCAAAACACAATCATTATCAATGTTGAATTCTGGCAACTTACCCTTCTAAACCAGCTCTACCTTTTTCTGAAACTCACAGTCTTGCTTCTGTGCTTGCTTAATTCTGTCTGATAGGGAAGATTTCGTTGATACATGAAACAAAACAGAAGAACTTCCTGCACAAAAAACTTACATTCCAAAGTTAATCAAATCAAAAACCAAAGGATCTCATTCCAAACGTGGCATGGTTAATGAAGCATTACTTTTCGACTCAAAGCATCGGCCACTTTATTTGCTTTTCCCGGATGGTAATGAATTGTACAATCATAATCCTTTATTAATTCCAGCCATCTCCTCTATCTCATGTTCAATTTATTTTGAGTGAATATATACTTTAAAAATTTGTGATCAGTATATATTTCACACTTTACTCCATACAAATGATGCCTCCAAACTTTTAAAGAAAAAACAACAGCTGCTAATTCCAAATCATGTGTAGGGTAATTTACCTCATGAGTTTTCAACTAACGTGAAGAATATGCAATTACCTAATCATTCTGCCTAAGGACACAACCAAGTCCCTTCAACGAAGAATCACTGTATATAACAAACTCACCATTCCTGGAAGGAAGTGCCAAAACTGGAGAATTCACCAATCTTCTTTACAACTTTTGAAAACAATCATCACATTCGTTTTTCTAGATAAATGTAACAACCTTCCGAGTTAGCTTAGTCATTTGACTAGATAACCGTGAAAAAATTTCAAAAAACCTTTTATAGTAACCTACCAAACCAAGGAAACTATGGATATCAGTTACATTTGTGGGTTTTGGCCATTCTTCAACAACTTTTGTTTTAGCAGGATCAATAGTTATGACTTTTTTTTGAAACAATCAGACCATGGAAAGAAATTTGTTGTAACCAAAACTCACACTTGTTGAATTTTCCATACAGTTTCTTTTATTTTAAGGTTTGCAAGATAACCCTTAAATGACTTTCATGCTCCTATTTACTTTTAGAAAACACCAAAATATCATCAATGAAAACAACCACAAACATATCCATGAACTCATGGAAAATTCTATTCATAAGGTCCAGGAATACATCAGGTGCATTGGTTAACCCAAAAGGCATAACTAAAAATTCATAATGGCCATATCTAGTATGGAACGCAGTCTTCGGAACGTCTGCTTCTTTTACTTTCAACTGATGGTACCCCGACCTCAAGTCAATCTTCGAAAAATACTGAGCTCCCTGGAGCTGATCAAACAACTCATAGATATGAGGCAAAAGATACTTGTTCTAAAAAGTGATATTATTTAAGGCTCTATAATCAATGCAAAGTCTCATTGAACCATCTTTCTTTTTAAAAAACAAGACAGGAGCACCCCACGGTGATGTGCTAGGTCGAATGAAACCTTTATCTAATAACTCCTGCAATAGCTTCTTTAACTCTAAAAGTTTAACTTGAGCCATTCGATAAGGGGGTTTTGAAATTGGATTAGAATCAGGAACTAATTCAATAGTAAATTCCACTTCCCGATCATGAATAATATAAGGCAACTCATCAGGAAAAACATCGAGATACTCATTTACCATTGGAACATCATTAATCTGAACAGTTCCCTTGTTTTCAACGATATGTGCAAGATAACATTCATTTCCATCTTTTACTAGTGTCTCAACATCCTGATATGTTATCAAAATCAGAGGTTCATTCTTGTACACAAACTAAAAATATTTATGAATAGATACCATTTTAGCTCTGCAGTCAATCTTAGCATGATAAACCGAAAACCAATCCAAGCCCAAAATAACATCGAACTATACTAGAGGAAAAATAATAAGGTTTGCAGGTAGATTCTTTCCGCACACAAGGATAGGAAGGTTCTTATAATTTCTTTTTGTCTCAACGTTTCCTCCATGTGTTTTACCATATGTTCAGGATTCATATCATGAGATGGAATTCCCAATTTACTAGAAAACATCTCAGAAATGAAAGAATGTGTAGACCCTGAATCAAACAACACATTGGCATAATCAGAACAAACAAACAGTTTACCTGATACTACTTCATTCAACGGGCCAACATCTGCTGAAGTAGTTGCAAAATATTTCACCACCCATTTCTGCTTGTAGTCTGGATGCTTTCCCCCAGTTGAGTTCTTCATTAGACACTCACTTGCATAATGACAAATTTCATTACACTTAAAATATCTTACCGTTGGCTTTTCATTGCCTACATAATCATCTTGCTTACAGTTATGAGCAATATGACCAGACTTACCACACCGAAAGCACTTTGCAGACATGGATAAACATTATCCAGGATGCATTTTACCGCACATGTCAGAGGATAGATATTTGGTTTTCTTACCTCCTTGCTTCTTTGAGGAATTCTTCCCCTTTGCATGTCAACTGGACCTCTTATACTGTTGTTTGTCAAAGAACACCTGATCATCGGCAAACTCCATTTCCACCTTTTCCGCACATCATACAAAATTTTCATAACTTTTGAACTCATGAGGTGCTAAATCCCTTCGATACTTTGTCTTTTCTCTTGAGTGAAAATGGTTGATTTTACTATCAAGATCTCATATGAATTCTGGAGAATACCTTTCCAGTCGAGTGAACTTTGCTTCAGAAGCAACCACGGAGTCATCCTCCTGCCTCAATTCAAGAAATTGGTTCTCCATCCTAAGACGAACCACCTTAGGATAATATTTCTCAAGAAACATACCTTTGAAATCGTCCGAGTGAAGATCATAAATCTCATCACTATCCCTGATATTTTTCATCATCGACCACCACTGATCTGCTTCACCTTCAAAACGGTAAATAGCTAGACTAACCTTTTGATGTTCTTAACACCCCATGACATCAAAAATCTTCTCCTTTGCATTAATCCACCCTTCAGCGAGCACAGGGTCAGATGATCCTCTGAATGATTGGGGATGCAACCTCATGAAATGTTCCACCAATAACATGTTCCTCTGCGGTTGATCTGGCTGATCTCGTACATGGTTACCACCACCATTTATAGCCTGAGTCAAATGTGCCATCACTGCAACAAACTGTTCAGTTCCAATTCTGACCATATCAGGTTGCTGATTTGGAAGGTTGTCTTCCTCCTGATGTCGTCCCAACATAGCTGCCTTGATTCCTCTGCGGAAAACCATTCTGAACACAAAAATATCTTAGGCGAAGCAACATGGTAATCCGTAAATTCTGTATCATTTCAATCATACCATAAATTAATTTATAATTTAACACTTTTCTAACTCCTAAAGTTGTCTAAACCGACCATTGATACCAACTATAAGGCCCTGGCCTTATATCTTACTTAATATTAAATTAAATGAATAATTCACATTGATGATCTTTTCAGGTTTAGAGTTTTAGAGAATTTGGACTTAACTATTACATCACAAAAGATTACAAAGTAGACACTTCTACTAAGTTTCCATAAAATAAAAACTCTTAAAAAGAAACATGTCTAGTTCTATGTTTTAGATAGCATGACTTTCCCTTGATCCCATCATTGACCCTATTCCACATTATGTCCTGTGAAAAACATTTCAAGAAAACTTGGGATGAGCATAAAAATCTCAGTAAGGGATACACAAAGAATGAAAATTGTTAGTTTTTCAAACATCAAGTAAACCAGGTATACTTTATCAAAGCAATACCTTCACCTTTATGAAGTAGTAAAAACTCTTCACTGAAGAAAATATCATTGCATACCATTTTAAAAAAAAATATTACCATAAAACCCTTATAAAGAACTCATAACATATAAAGGTAACTTGGGACATAAACATACTTAAGTGGAATAACCATACGGTCGACTTCCACACATTTCACTTAATGGAATAGCCATACGGCCGACTTCCATACCCAATGAATTGGAGGTTATAACATAACCACCCATCTTGGTATTCACGGCACCACCCGTCATATGGTTTATCACGTAACAACCGGTAAAATGTCCATGTACCATTATAAAATCATAAGACATAAAACAAATATAATGGAAAGAAAACATTTCCACATTTCGATCACAATATATCACTAAAATATATTGACATAACAAAACCATTATAAAACCCATTTTCAACACCAAAATACATTAAAGAGTGTATGGTATTTATTTCATTTTAAAAAACATTATGGCTTGTTGAGGAAGCCAAAGACCAAATAATACTCGCGGCAGCGGAAAAGGTCGTTGTCACCGCGTACATTAAAATAAACATTCCATTTTGTCGTTTGGTAAAATACTTCGTACAAAATGATTCCTTTTTTATAAAATTAAAACTCAAATGGGTTTATTCACCGTATAAAAGAAAGTTTTGTATTAGAACAAAATATAGCTTAATGAAAGGAGATTGAGACGAAGTCCCTTACCTCGGGTCCGGCATGACTCGATCGTTCTTTAACCTCCTGAATAATAAACTTGAGTTAATTTATTCTTGCCTAAGAACCTTTTTAAAGTTAATTATTTCTTTTATATCACCTATTACATTGTCATGAACACTATGTAATTATTTAGGATAATAATGGTCGTTTTGTCGATATTTGGTACTTGAGTCAAAAGAGAACTTCTTATATTTACAAGTTGTTCACGTAGTCAAATATCCATTATCTCAAGAATAATATTCATGATGTAGATGCAATATATATCATATATATCCTTTATATACATGCATTTATAATATTACATAACCATTTAGAGGTAAGAAATGAAATGCACCGTTCATGGAGACGGTAAGCCCTACGTACGCATGAACGCTACTTCCATATCTATTTCATATTTAATGGAATTAAAACATAATGATACATAATAGTATTATAATTCTAGTATTATATCATATATAATATAATTAAATTAATCCTTTATACGTATCACATATGGTGTTAACGAATCAAATCACTTTGAGGGGGCGGTAGTCCGCACTTCCTAAAATGAAGATATCACATTTACCCATAATGGAAACCATAAAGGTATGCCCGGAATGAAAAATAAAGAAACTTAAGTAAAACATAAACATATTATATATCATATATAAATATAGTTACATCTTAATGGCCACCTATTAAGGTGTTATAATAGTGTTGAACAATCATCGTTTCGTGAGGCAGAAATTCAACATCCACAGAAACAGTATGTTCTTTAACCATTAGATGAAGGTGTGTGTAAGTGTAGCTATAATCCGTATTATAAAAACATCCTATAATATTTAAGATACAGGAATTGTTACAAAATAAATTAATGAAAAAGAGTTTAGGGGGTTGGAGAAGCAAAATAAAACAAAAGAACACAAGAGAAAACACTACCTTTGAATAGGGTAACTCTTTTTGATTTGAGCTCAAAGGCTTTCTTGGGAAGACTTATGCCCAAAGTGAGGCTTATAGGAGTAAGAGAGGTATGTGGAGAGACAAAATGGGCAAGGTTTGGCCGATCCAAAGGCTTGAGAGGTGTGGGTAAGGAGGTAGAGGTGGGGCTTTTTATAAGAGGAGAGGAGGGGCACTCTTGGAAAGGTATAAAATGATACTTTATTTTCAAATGGTTTTCAGATTTTAATGGTCCCAAATTGATGTGCTTCGAGGATAAGGTGATAATTTTTCGAAATCCATCCATCCAATAGGTTTTTGACAAGTTTATATCTTATATTTTACATTATCTTTCCTTTTTATTTAAATCGTTAAATAATGAGGTAATCGCTGCATCATCATGGTGTCATAAATAATTCAATTTATATAACGTCTAAAAATTATAAAAAAACTACTATGATTTAGGAAATATTTTTATATTTCCAATGACTATTTATAGTCAAAAATCTGAATTGTATAACCCCATGTAAAAATTGTATTAGTAAAACAATTCATGTTTGTGACATTTTTATTTTAACATTAAATAAAAAGATATTAATGTCATTTTCCTACCAAAGAGGCTCCATGGGGTCCCCAAGTTGACCCATGGATTGTCTTGGTCGTCCATGACACATCCAATAAGGTTATCACATTTGTCAAGTTCATTTCATATTATTAAAACATTATTATCTTAAATTACACTAATTACCTCTAATCGCGATTAAAAACATAAAAGTTACTATTCACCAAAAAAATATTTTAATCCCATTGAACCACATTTTACTTCTTAATGACAACCATGTATGTAGGATTTTTGAAATTCAAAACAGAAAGGTGGTAAAATTTCATTCAAATGAAAAAAAATCAGTTTTTTAAGTACCACTTAGTAGTTTCACTATTCATCAAAAATTGATGTTTTTTTAGAAAAATACCAAAACTTCACTCTAAGCTTTATTTGATATTCAGAATTCAAAAATGATGTTTATTTTAAAAAATTCAAAACATATAAGTTGCATTAATAAATTTAACAATTAATTCTCGCTGTCAAAACAAATAGCGTGTTTTTATGAAACATAATGTATAAAAAGATTGACACTAGTTCAAGTCCGATTTCAAAGTGAAATTAATTCCAACGACCAATATTAGATAAAATGGTAAAAATATATTCTAATATCACTTTAAAACCACTTAAAAATATAATCTAATCATATTAATAAATTATATTAAAAAGAGTTTTTGAATTAAAATACAACATTTTTCACTATTCATTAAAAAAATGATCTTTATCCGAAAAATACCAAAAATTTACACAAAGTGAATTTTGATGTCCCAATTCTAAAGAAGAATTTTATTTGGTCCAATAGAATTTATAAGAGTGACCAAAACAATATTTAATGATGGTTCACCATCAAAAGTTGAAAAGTGGGCCTTTAGTGAAAATTAGAGTATATATGCCTAAAATTGAATTCTCTTCGTATTTTAAGCCTTTATCCTTTATTGGATAAATGTAAAAACATTTAACAAACATATTTAATCATATTTTAGTTATTTCAATTAATTCCCTCCAATACAACGGCTACGTGTTAACTAACATTTAAAATAATATTATTTTATTACTAGTGTGCAACGTAAGATTTCAAAGAAACACTTTGTTGTGTATCGGGTACGCTATAGAACATAGAAACCCATTGAAAGTAAAATTAATATTTAATTCACAAATATTAATAAATATGAAAGTGTGTTATTCTTTATTTACTTGGGATGTTACACTACATTTGATACAGTGCCCTCCGCTTCTACAGTTAATATAAATGTACAAAACCTAAAATTCATTTTGCCCAAAAAATAACGGAAACATGTTTACATAGTTTTGAACATCTAATTAAGAATATGTAATCTAAATTTCAAATTTCAAAATATATAATTTTTAGTAATTTATTTAAAATTAATCATGTTGATGGCGTGAGAAAACATGTTATAAAAGTTAAAACATGCAATTGATTGAAATGTTTTTATATTTAAATTTTATCTAAATTTTTTTCCAATGACCAAAATTATACTAATTTATATAAAGTTAATATAATTATACATTGATATAAATAAAAATATAATTTGACACTATAAATTATTTCGATAAAAAAGGTGTTTTCTATAAAAATATAGTTTTTTTAACTATTCATAAAAACATTAATATTTTCCAAAAAATTCTAGAAATTCAATAAATGTAAATTTTAAAATCCATCTTTCAATGAATAATTTTTTTCAAATATAATATATAAAAGTGTAAAAAATTCGATTTAAAATGGGATCACCATTAAATGGTAATAAATTGTCTTTATGAAAAATATATGTTTTTGTATATAAAATTGGGATGGTGTTAATCTTATGCCAATAAAATTTATTGAAAAATAGAAAAAATAGTTAATTGAATATTTAAAATACCTTTTTCATTAATATCATTTACTAATTGTAACTAATGTAATTTATTAATACAAAATTAATTTTGAATCATAAAAGTAATAATATTTATTTTAAATTTAGTTGAAATATATTTTTGTTTCTAATTAATTATTAATAAATGAATTAATTTTTTTTACAATTAGTTAATACTATCAATACCCTCTAATTTAACATATTTTTAATTATATTATTCAAATAATAAACTAATGTTTTGTTGAAACTCATTGTTGTGTGTAACATACACCAATTTGGGGTTGTATGTAGCACAAGACAAGTTTGTTCTGTATTAAAGGAAAGTTTGATTTCATTCAATGAAAGTAATATTGGAAAATTTATTTGAAAAAAAAATCAAAAAATATCAAGTTTTTACATTCTACCCCACTAAAAATTAATTTAGGTTATCAAATTTTTGATAATTGAAATTTTCTTTCATTGAAACCCACATCATAAAAATAAAATTCTGAAACATTCACTTAAAAAGAAAAAGTCATAAAATAACAGTTACCCAATGTAAATCAAAACTATTTATCTACATCGGAGAACATAGTTAAATATTTGGGCATGGAGGAAATTCAGAAATTATCATAGGGATTGATAAAGATCAATGATCACAAGTGTAACATCCTAGGTATGGATGCCACTAAAAGGTTCCCCATACCTGATTGGTCACCTAGCCTCAAGCATTTTTCCCCAATCACCAGAGGCTGCTGGCTAGCAGCGAGGGCCTAGGGTGTGATAATGTGGTAATTATTCCCTCATTGGAAAAGTGTAACACAATGAAATAAATAATAACAATAGATGATGTAGTAATCAATATGAAACTGATGTAAACAATTAAAGAGTGAAAGGAAAAGATAGCCAGAAGGCACCTGATATCAAAATGATGCAGCATGTCACGTGTTCAAGGAAACAACGGAAACATGATACACTACATTCAAGTACAATACAGTACCAAAGTACAGTAAAAAAATGAAACTAAACATCATCGGAAGCCTTGGCTTGGTCTCATGCTCTCCTACTCCTAAGAAGCATTCAAATACCTGTATTCTTTCCCATATCTACACCTGTAGCAATATATTCTACTTGGACCAAAAAACATGACTCAAACAGGGTGTGTGAAATAAATCCTTGTAGTCAACCACTTAAAGTCATTGCTAATCTGTCAGTGTGTATATGCAACAGTAGTGTGCAATAGTGAAATGTAGTAAACTAGAAGGTACTCAAAATTTACCAATCCCAAAAGTACTGGAATTCATTTACATTCATTTCTTGGTCTTCAATCAATTCAAATTCATTGAATTATATATCTCTTGGGGTACATCCTAAGCCCATCAATCCCATATAAAATTAAACATAGTACATACCTCACTAGGCTATCTAAACAAAAGAAGTGAAGACTGAATCCAAGCTTTTTTGTTGGCTTGGAAAAGATGCCATATGTCATTCCATTTCAATATGTTTTAGGGATAATCCTGATGTATCAGAATTTCAGTATATTCAAATCAGGGACAAGCCCAGTGTATATGCATTTCAGCACATTAAAGTTGAGGACAATATCGGTGTATTAGTATTTTAGCATATATATTCGGGCCAGGCCCAGTGTATTAGCATTTCTGTATAGTAAACTATACATTTAAATTACACAATTACATGGTTTTCAATTATTAACTCACATGGAAATGTATCATTTGTCAATAAAACATTCTAATTAAACTTTGTCATGGCTTTATCATTAAACAAATCATGTGATAAATTTTATAAAACAATATTAACCAGTGAATTAAACTATCAAAAATCTTTAACTAAATATTCCCATGGTAAATATTTAATTAACCCATTTCAGTTTAAATAACCATTCAATTGAAAACAAGGAATTCCCATCATAATCCTGGGCCAAACATCAATACAATGGTCCTCTGAGGGAAAACGCACCCAATGGGTGTCCCTTAATCAAACCAAACAAGTTCACATATGTATCAATTAATTTATCTGATCACCTAATGTACTTATGTATTGATAAAGTTCAAATTCTCAGTGAAGAGACACCATAAACATGGGTGTGTGGCACTACAAATCTTATAAATAACCTCCGATTAAGCAATTAGTATGAGACCCCCTACCTCATTGTGGTATGACTCTCCTCGTCCTGCCTCAACTTCTATTTCAAGCTAGAATGGATGAGATATTTGAAAAAAAAATATTCACTTAACCCTAAATAAATTCTTCAAGAATAAAAATTAACAAGAACAGAACAAGAGTAATCAATCACTCACCGATTGGGTTCAAACAAGACTGACGGGGTTTGATTCGGAGTTCAGATGATCAACCAGTAAGGGGTTGATGTTATGGAACTCCTCTTGAGTTCTCCCAGGGATCCCACTGTTCAATCTATATAATAGATATTCTACTACCTTTTTTAATTGAAAAACACAATTTCATGGAATGTACGTACATATACATGGTGTATATATCATTTTACTATTCATTTGGTGGCTAACTTATGCCTAATTTCTTTCCATGGGCTGTTGACATGACTACATGGAATGTACCAGGAACTACATAGTTTTTAGTTGGATTTTCCTATTTTCCTCACCGACATGAACACACCCCATGTATTCCCTTCATACACATCCAAACTACTTAGTGTGTTCTTATAATTACATGACATGTAACCCTGAATCAGCCCATGTGCCAGTATAATTCCAGTAATTGTCTAGTTTCCCCCTTGTTTTCTCAAATAAAAAGTAAAATGTATAAAATAATATGTACCTCAAAAAGAAGATCCTGGTTCTTAAAAACATCAACACATAAAGAAATTCATCCCTGAATTTCCCTTCTAAGTGTAGTGAATGAATATATGAGAAAAACTCTAGCAACTAAGCACTTACGTCTGCCTCCCTCTCCCAAGTCTCATCTTGTACTCGACCATGCTTCCATTAAATCCATAAGAGGGTAACTTACGGGCCTTGGAGAACCATTTTTCTTCTATCAACTAAACGAATCAGATGCTTCTCAAAGGATGTATCAACCTGAAACTCAACCTCCTCAACATGAAAAATGTGAGTTGGGTCTGTGTGACAGCAGCGTAGTTGAGATACATGGAAGATTTCAAACATGGATCTATATGTCTGAGGTTATTTTAACTAATAGGAAACTAACCCGACTCTTTCTAGAATCTCGAATGGACCGACTTAACTTGGTGAAATTTTACCCAGTCTCTTAATCTCCTTGTGTATCGATCTCGGTGCGACACATTGGAAAAATTGATCCACAACTTCAAACTTCAATGTTCATATATAGAGATATTCATATTATTTCTGAATAGACTATGTAGTATCCATTATATTTTTAATCAACTAAACCTACTCAGGGGTCTCTTGGACATGACGAGGTCCTAGTAAGGCTGCCTCAACTGCCTCTAACCAAAACAGGGGAGAACTACATAGACTACCATATAAAGCCTCGTAATGTACCATCTGTATGGTAGAATGAAATCTATTATCAGAGATGCACTAAACCAGGGGAATATGCTTCTCCAAAGATCCCCCAATGTCTAGGACACAAGTATGGAAAATCTCCTCTAGTACCTGTATCGTATGCTCTGACTAGACATCAATCTGAAGGTGGTTTGTTGTGCTCAGAAGAACCTATGTTCCCCACGCCCTTTGGAATCTCTACCAGAAATGAGATGTAATGTGGACATCCCTATCTGAAATGATAGAATGAGGGACCCCATGAAGTCATACGATATCTCATATATAGATATTTCCAAGATCATGAACACCAAAGGTATCCTTGATTGGAAAGAAATGAGCGACCATCATAAGCCTGTTAACCACAACCCAACCAACATTGTTGCATTTAGGTGTCCTTGGTAACCCTGTCATGAAATCCATCCCTACAAAATTCAATTTACACGTTGGATTAGGCAACTTGTGTAAAATTCTATATGGCTGCTGATGTTACACCTTCACTCATTAACATGTGGAACACCTCGTAATAAAACCAGCTACTTCTCATTTCATACCCATCCCTTAGTACTAATGGCACAAGTCATGCTAAATCTTGGTGACTTCAAGATGCATTGCCTAAGGTGAAGCAAGAAACTCCCACATCATCCCCTCGCGTAATCTCCTAAAACCCACACATGTCCATGGATACACAAGAATTCATCATCACCAATTGTCCATCTAGGGGGAGGGTCCAAACCTTTCACACTCTCCCATGGATCAAGGCATTATGAATATTATAGTTTTATTATCCTTACTATGTTCAGTAGAAGAGAGTTTACAACCAAAGATGAAAGATAAGACTATCCCTAAATATCGTGCACCTCTAAATGCATCTCAGAGAAGAAATCCATAAGCAGTCACTCACCATTGTCCTCATGCACTGCCAGTATCTGAGTCCTCTTACTTTGTGCATCAGCCACTACATTTCCCATTCAAGGCATATAAGAAAGATCAAAATCATAAGACTGAAGGTCTGCCAACCACCTTTGTTATCTTAGATAAAAATCACGCCAATTAAAGATTCATTTATACTTTTGTGAACCGTGTACACCAAAAAATTCTCTCCCAATATATAATGTCTCCAAAAACACAAAGCATGAACAACTGCATCCAACTAGAGATCATGGGTCGGGTAATTCTTCTCTTGTGGCCACATCTACCGAGACCTATACGCAACACCAAGATCCCCCTTCATAAGAACATCTCCATGCCCAATACCTGATGCATCATAGTACACGATGTAACACTTTCCCGGATATAGAATTATCAGTATCGACACTGAATTCAAAAGTCCCTTCAACTCATGAAAGGTTGTGTCACAAGAATCCGACCACTCGAACTTCACACCTTTCTTATTCAAGCCTTCATTAGTGATATAAATCATGATATGTACTATATAAAAAAATTGTGGTAACCTACTATTCCTAATAAACTTTTCACCTCAAAAATGTTATTAGGCTGCTTCCAGGTCACTACTTCTCTTACCTATTTTGGGTCCACTAATATTCCAGTATATGAGATGATGTGAACTAGGAAGTAAATATGATCCATCCAGAGTGAAACGTTTCGATCTTAGAAAATAACTGATGCACCCTCATTGTATTAAAAATGATCTCAAGGTTTTTGTAATGGCTGTGTCGATTGTGAGAATACACCGAAATACCATCCATGAAGACCAACTCAAAAAAAAATAGTTAAGGATGGATCACTCCGTTCATCATCCCCATGAAAACTATTGGCACATTCAGGAGACCAAACGATATAACCAAGTAATCATATAAATCATACTTACTGTGAAACATGTTATGAGGTATGTCTGTCAGTCGAAAATGTACCTATTGGTATCCTGACATCAATTCAATCTTCGATAATACTTGATCTCCTCGAAGCTGATCAACCAGGCCATCTATAATGGTAAGGGATATCAGTTTGTAACCTTTAACTCGTTTATTTTTTGATATTCCATGAATATCCTAAGGGTTCCATTCTATTTTTTTTCAAAAAGGACAGGGGAACCCCAAATATAAGTATTGGGTAGGATAAAACCCTTAGCTTACAGATCATCCAACCACCTTTTGAGCTCTTGCATCTCCATCATAGCCATCCTGTAAGGAGGAATGGATACCAGTGCAGCTCTTGGCACTAGTTTGATAGTAAAATCCTTATCACTGACCAGAGGTATTCCAGAAATGTCATCTGGAAAAACATAAATGAAAGGATCAACCACTAGATGTAAATACACCTTATATGTTCCATGGTCATCCAGATATAAACTCACAATCTGGTAAGTCATCCTACCTTGCCCATAATGTTCGGGACCAGCTCTTCTTTCTGGGAAATTCCATTTTCCGTTTTTTAGAAACTCTCCGCCGTTTGGGGACAAAAAACTCACCCTACGAGGACTGAAATCAAAAAAGGCTTGAAAATGAACCAACCATTACATTCCAAGAATGAAATAAATACCTATCATCTCGAAGAAATATAGGTTCCATAAAAAGTGAAACCCACCAATCTCAAGGGGTAACTCATTGTACCAACACACACCTGCATTCTAATCCTTAGTGGATTGTCTAGCATCATATCATTAGAAATATATAAACATAGAGCCCAAGGCCTTCCACCTTGGACACAGGTATAAAACACTGATTACCACTAGTATCAAAAAGTGTAAAAGATAAAAAAGAGGTGAATAAAATAGTACCTCGGATAGTAGAAGGTCTGAGATCCTGATTATGTTGGTTCTAATGCACGGTATAAGTCTGACTTGTACCACGGCATCAATACAATACTTGTCTATGTTGAGCTATCCTACCAAGTTGTCTTGAGATCCTGGGGTTTGGTTACATTGGCCATTTCCACCCCCTCAACATGAATGACCTAACATATTCCAGTTCCCTGATAGGTGGGAAGCTGTTGATACTTCTCTTAAACATGGAGTTGTTGAAAACCCTCTCTCAGTAAAGGTTGTTGGAAATGTCTACCAGAATTGTTGCAAATGGTCCATCTTGTTTCAAGCTCGGCAGTCAACCAGGTCCATCGGGCATTGAGGTTTAGTATAACGAATCCTTCTGCACTAGTATCAACTCACCTGGTTATCGAAAGTATGTTTCTGACTTCTCATATCCACATGAGAATGCTCAATATGATGCTCCTTGCTTCCGGTCGAGACAGTGCCAGATCTTGGTGACGAACAATCCTAGCTCGCATCCCCATATTCTCATAGGTTGCACTCGGTAATCAGTGTCTCATTCCCAATAGCAAAGTTAAAAGTCAACCTGAAGACATTCACCTATGATCGGATGTCAAACCTAATACCATCCTCGAATCCTCTAGCTTTCAATACATAATCACCCATTAGAATTGTCACCTATCACAAGAACATGCATCTATAGCACAACATCAATCACAACAGCATGCAATATCTAATGAATCCTAAGTGACATGGCATAATGTATCCCATGTGATTATAGCAAGAGTCTATATGAGACATGAGAAGGAATACCCTCATCTAATCAGGTTGCAACAAAATAATACAAAAATAAGATCAATAGTAATAGAAAAAATCTTGTGTGTCACCCAACGGTGAAATCAAATCAACAGTAACAATTACAAAACCAGAAAAATTGCAATATTCGAGGTAGCATGGATTTTCCTTGTAATTGGGATAGAAACTCCCAGGAACACCTTAATACCGAATCCATAACCTTCCTATCATAGTCTATTATTACCAAATCGTAATCCAAAGTAGAAAATAAATCGTCTGATACAACTTTGTCACAACTCAGATATGGATGCCACTTAAAGGTTCCTTGTACCCAGTTGGCCACACGTCCTCAAGCACAATTTCCCCAAATGCCGGAGGATTCCAACAAGCAATAAGGTCCTATGATGTGATAGTGTAAAAACTATTCCCTCATTGGTAGAGTGTAACACAGTGGAATAAATAATATCAATAGTAGGAGAAGTAAATATCATAAAAAATGTAAACAACTAAAGACTGAAAGATAAAGATAACTAGAAGGCACATGATAAAAAAATGATGTTGCGTGTCACTTTTTCTAGGAAGTATAGGAAAAACGATACACTACAATCAAGAAAAATACACTACCAATGTATGGTAAAAAAAATGAAACTTAGTCGCATCTCATGACTTGTCTTGGTATCATGCTCTCCTTCTCCAAAGCAGCAATCAAGTACCTATATTAGGATCCTTTCCCCTATCAACCCCAACAACCATATATTTTTCTTGGTCCCAAAAACATGATACAAATAGTTGTGAGAAATAAATCCTAGTATGAAATTATAGGTGTCCGGTGCCAATATATTAGTGAGTATATGCAACAATAGTGTATAATAGTGAAATTCCATAAACTAGAAGGTACTCAAAAGTAACCAATCCTAAAAGTTTTGGAATTAATTTACATTCAATTCCTATTCTATAATCAATTAAAATTCATTGAATTATATATGTCTCGGGGTCCATCATAAGCCCATCAATCCCATATATAAGTAAGCACGTCAGATACCTCAGTAGGATATCTAAACAAAAGAAGTTAAGACAGAATCCAAGCTTGTGATTTGGCTTGGAAGACACACCATAAGTCATTACATTTAAAAATTTATCAGGTCCAAGCCCAATGTATTAGCATTTTAGCATATTCAAATCAAGGACAAGCCCAGTGTATTAGTATTTTAGCATATTAATTGTAGGGACCAGCCAAGAGTATCTGCATTTCAGCATATATATCAAAGCCAAGCTCAGTTTACCAGTATTTCAGTATAGTAAACATCACATGTAAATTACACTATTACATGTTTTTCAATAATCAACTCACATGGGAACATTTAATTTATCAAGAAAAACATGTTAATTAAACTATGGCATGTCTTTAGTATTTAATAAATCATGTGGGAAAATTTATATAACAAGACTAACATGTTAATTAAACTATCACAAATATTTAACAACATATTCAGATGGTAAAAATTGAATTAACAATTTCATTTTAAATAACCCTTAAAAGGAAAAAAATCCATTCCCATCACCATCCTTGGAAAAATGGATAGACAATGGTCATTCAATGGAAAATGCACTCAAGGGGTGGGCCTTAATCAAACCAAAGATGTTCAGACATGATTTAATTAATTCATGTGATCATTTAATGTCATTAAGTATTGATACAGTTCAAATTCTCAAACAAGAGACACCCTAAATAGGGGCGCACGACACTAAGGTGCATATAAACAACCTGACATTACGAAATTAGCAAAAGACCACCTACCTCATCCTGGTATGACTCTCCCTGTCCAGCCTCAACTTCCAATTCAAGCTAGAATGGTAGATATCTATGAAACAAAGATATTCAATCAAACTTTGAATAACTTCTTCGAGAATATAAATTACCATTAATGTATCATGATTAATCGAGAACCATCCAATTTGGTTCAAACAAGGATGGCAGTGATTGATCCGGAGTTTAGATGATCCACAATGAAGGGGTTCATGTTCCAACACTCCCCCTGAGTTCCCCTGGGTAGCCCACCATCCAATCTATAGATTGGAGAGGAAACTTCCCTTTTTAATCCAAAAACACAATTACACAATGTTTATGTACTTATACACGGCGTGTATATCATTTTACTATTCATTTGGTGGCCTACATTATCTGAAATACTTTCTAAGGCATGATGACATGACTATGCAGCGGGTACCAAGATGTACAGGGTGTGTAGTTGGATTTTCTTCTTTTCTTCACTGACATTCCCACATGCCATTTATTCCCTTCATATGAAGCTAAACAACATGGCATGGGTTTATAATTAAATGATGTGTAACCCTGAATTAGCCTATTTGCCAATATAATTTCATTACTCCTCTAGTTTTTGACCTAGTTTTCTCAAAGACACTCAATGGAAAAAGAATAAAAGAAATCATACCTCCAAAAGTAGAACCGGTTTCTTACAAAAAAAATTTGGGTGATCCAAAGAAAGTAAAAAATCACCAAACCATAAATTAAAGACTTTGTAAATAGGTCATTCAAATCATCAAAAATGGTGATAATGAGGAAACATTTTACAACATTATCCACTTTCGTAATGTTGAAGAATTTGAATGATAAGATATACTTACATGATTTCATCACAATCCCACCCTTTTGTTGTGCCTTGATTAATTTCCCCGTAATCCTTTATTTTAAGAAATAATTTATATTATATCACTCAAAAAGCTTTAAAAAATATTCTGATCCATAAATAGAATGACATATCATTACATCTGTCATTATCACCACAATAATATTATCACACTTTCTCAAATATTCATAATCCCACCTATAGTTATATAATAATTTATTATAACAAACATTATTTTAATATTCACTTTCAATTTTCATAAATAGATAACCATACAATACTTATGAAAGATGAAAATTATTAATTTAGAATAACGTTAAGTAAATCGTCTTACCATTTATCTCTCATATCTCATAAGGAAATTCGTTGTTGTCACATTCCAAACATGTGAATGCCTTAATCATGTATTCTCTTGATACATGGTAGTAACCTAAATTTCCATAAATCTTTATTGAAAACATGGATGTTTCCTTATTCCATGATTTATTGGATATATTCCTTTAAGTACAAAGAATTTTAAACTTCATCAATGATAACATAATCCACTTGTCAAAAAATCATTAATTAGTCTGAAGGATATAAGTACCGTCCAATATACTTTTTAATGTACAATATATCTTTATCCAAACATAATTATCCTAACATAAAGAACATTTTATGTTTTATCTCTCAATTTATCAAAATGTCACCATCAATTATCTAGTCCATCAGAACCATTCAATATATTCATGTAAATCCTCCACAAAAAACATAAACCGAACAATCCTTTTATATTTCACCATTATTATAACATAATTCTCAAATACAAATCAATTATAACATATATTATTCCACTTCATAGTCAATTACTAAGAAGGATACCTCATCGTATTACTCAATACATTTTTTCTTTCACATTTCATATATAGTATCACCATCTGCAGTAATATAAAAACTATGTGTACCACCTTTCTGATTCTCTTCAGGAGATTTCTAGTTAATAAATTGATTTTTATAATCACAATTCTATCCATAGATAAAGAATTTAACCTTTAATTATGTAATTAAAGGTCAATATTCTCATCCATTCTATTAAATAAACCCTTCATTTTTCTGATGTAGTTACTTTCATTATGTCTTTAATTTCCACACTCAAGAAATTTTCTTTTTCCTCAAAGACATTCACATGGGTGATTCATTCGACATTATTGAATTGTGGGAAGCTAAATATTGTTTCATCCATGTTATTTATTGTCTAAACTCTCAATTAAATCATTCCTTGTCTTATTTAGTGTGTTTGAGTGTTGGTTAAGGTACACATTGTTAATCATGTTCTATGAAAATTGATTAGGCATGATCACAACACCCTTCCCTCCAATGGTCATTCCATTTGAATACTCATCATCAAATTTTCCATCCAATTCAATGTTAATCTTGTTATTTCTGTTTCCCTTCATTGAAAATTACCAAAAATCAATGAGTAATTAAATATTATCATAATGAGGAACCACATAATCTTGAAAGACAAATTATCTGATGTCGAAATTGTGAAACCTTTATTATTATATGAAACCTTAGGTTTATCCTAGGTTATTAATAGCCAATATACATTTAAATCATTCATCATGGTACATAAATATTTTTTTAATTCCAAAATCATATCCCAATGGTGTGCAGCATGGACTGTTTTCTTGTACTAGGATATGATAGAGTCAGGCCAAAAGCACCTTGTCGGATTTGATACGCCTAGGTACATATGTGTCATAGACACATCCACATGTAGTTTCCAGGAAGGGATTTATTTCTATGAAACCACTTTTTGTATTCTTTACCAAAATTCAATGACATTTTCTTATACTTTCTCTTATCATTATACTTATCAATAGAGACATCCATAGACATATTCTTAGAAATATACTTAGGGATATCACTAATTTTTTTCATCCTAGTTTCTAATGGTTGAATAATCCTTTTCTCTGATGCCAACTGTAGTAACCCTCCCTATTCATAGATAAACATTATATTGCTTTTTTATATTACTTAACACATTACAAAAACACACACCCAGATATCATATTAGTTTAGTTCCTTTGGAAACATGAATAAAAAATATCTAGTTTGGTGGAAGAAAATCAATTTTAAAAAAAAATTCTTTATTACTCCTACTTATAACATTTCCTTATATCTGTAGGAAAGGAATCCTATAAGAGGATATATTAGATGAATAGTAATGGTAAACAAAACAGATACATTAGAATAACATGAGAATAAGGTTATGATAATATGATCAAAATTATATAACATCATACCATGCATATTGAAGATCGTAATCATGATACACTCCTTAAGGATATTGGGAGGTTATGAGACATGAATCATAAATGAATAAATAACATGATCAAATAAATCATAACCTAGAAATAAAAAAAGGAACTATGAAAGACACATAAGAATATAATAAATATTTATATAGTTAATTTGGAATCGCTATGATGGAAATATTTGAAGTATGGGTTCAATTCCATAAACATCTTGGTAGTCATGGTTCACTTAGGCGACAGTTTTATTAGAATGAGTTCACTCCGCACTCTATCTTGGTTGTCGTGGTTAACTCCCATAGTTGTCTTACAAGTATGAGTTCACTCCACATACAATTTGGTAGTCATAGTTTACCCCCATATCCATATTAGTAGTCAACAATAACTCTAAAGATGATATTGTTTTATCTCATGAGATATAAATCTTTACCCAATGCATCGAAGGGAAATATAGGACCCACCCATCACAAAATGAAATCATAAATACATGTTCCATAAATTCATAAACAATCATATCATAACCCATGAAAGGAAATGTGTATCATAAACATTCAATCATATCAAAATATGTTGAAAAGATATAGTTTTAAAATAATTTCATCCAAATCATAACCTTTGAAAAGAAGTGGGTTTCATAAACATTATGCCATCAAAACATAAACCATTTAGAAAAAGAATATGAATGGTATTCTTGAACTATAAAAAATTATGTCATCTTAGATAGGGTATGATTTTTAAATATCACATGGAAAATGAATTTTCTATAAAATTGTTTCAAATCCCTTTTTTAATCTAATTTTGAAAACATATAACATAATCATGGAAAATTAGTTAAAAATAGTGCTGAGGAAAATATCCTTTCTTCATTGAAATTGTTTTCTTTTCATAAAATATTGAGCAATTTGAAAATAAAATATATTATTTGAAGAAGTATTTTAACATTGTTAGAGATTATTCAATGTAATAAGGTTTCAGGAAATTTTGAAAGTTATTTTCTTCTATATAAGTTAAAAAATCATTATTCTCATACATTTTCCCAAATAATGAGAAAGTTCCTTGTTAAGAAAATGATAGAATATTTCATTCAACCTGTTTAACAAAAAAAATCTTTTATGGTTAAAAATTAATTTAAATAAATTTTGGAAGAATACTAAAAATATATGGGAATTATTTAATTAAAAATGGACATCGAAGATAAATATTTCTCATTAGATACTTACGTATAAGAAATCCCAATAATAATGAGATTATTTTAATAACCCTTCCAATTTTATAATAAGTTGAATAGTATCCCCCATGAAAGAAGAAATAATATATGGATATTAAAATACCATAATATTATGTTTAATACTGATAAAATATATTCATGGGTAGTATATACACCACGTAAGTACTGCATGAGGCATGCGTCTCATAGAAGTAAGGTTGAGAAAAAAAACCATTACCTTATGTTGGATCCCCTCTGTTTGTGTACAAAACACCATAATAGTGGTTTTAAACACATTATTAACATATAACATAATATTAATAATATTTATGATATCATTTATGACTCATTTATTACTTTTAATTAATAGTTTGTTAATAATTCCAATTTAACACAATGCTTCGAGTAATAATTGTTTTTTATCGTAGATGATTTGACTTGTTATTATTGATCCTACTAATTATATCATAATTTTCATACCATCATAATTTAAAACATGATTTATATATCATATATTTTTCGTATATATATATAATGTATAATTATAAAATGGAAAACAATGCTCATAGAGACTATAAGTCGTACATACGCATGAATATTGTTTCTGTTTACCTATCATACAGAATAGAAGAAGGTAAATGAAATATATGTGTATATATACTATTATATTATAATTATTATTTCATATTTTTAATATTTATTCATTTTTTTTATTTTGATAATCATTCATTAAATGGTTATAATGGAAGATGAATCTCATCACGTCGTAGAGACGGTAGGTTGTACGTATGCACGACCAACGATATCATTCCTTTAATGGTAAAGGTGTGAGGAATTAGATGGTATATTAATTTAGAATAATAAATATCATTTAATATTAACTATTTATGAGCATTATATTCATAATTATACACTTATAAATAATGTATTTATAAAAAATAGATTACACCATGGATGGAGATGGTATGCCATACGTACGAACGTATGGTACTTTTTTCTTTCATAGGATGAATATAATTTGTAATGTAACACCCCAAGCTTCCCTGACATGCTTCTCCTTCAATAAAACAATAGCTTGCATTGTACGCAACTTCGAGTTCTAACATACTACGACTAATCAAAGTAGCCATTATGAATAGTAATACCCACTTTTTAAAATTATAGAAATTTTATATTTTAAAATGGACTTTATTTTTGTATTCGTAATATCGAAATTATCCTAAGTTGGATTTTTTGTAATTTTCTGAGAACTTCCAATTTTTGATGAATAGTGAAAAATACTTAAAAACAACTTTTTTAATGAAAATAAATTATAGTGATAAATTACACTATTGAGTGGTTTTAAAGTATAATTAGAATATATTTTTACCATTTTACCCAATGGGTGTCATTAGAATTAATTTCACCTTGAAATTAGACATAAACAATTGCCAATCTTTTGAAATATATTGTTTCTTAAAAACACGCTATTTGTTGTAACAGCGGGAATTAATTACAAAATTAATTAATGAAACTTACATGTTTGGTATTTTATAAAATAGACATCATTTTTGAATTCAAAATATCAATTATTTCTTAGGGTGAAATTTTGGGATTGTTCTGAAGAACTTCAATTTTTGATGAATAGTGAAACCACCAAGTGATAGTTAAAAACTGATTTTTCATTTAAATGAAACATTACCACTTCTGTGATTTGATTTTCAAATATCCAAAATACATGTTTGTCATTAGAAATTAAAATGTGGTTCAATGGGATTAAAATAATTTTTTGTTAAATAGTAACTTTTATGTTTAATTAATCACGATTAAAGGTAATTAGTGGAATTTAAGGTAAAAATGATATTATAAAAATATGAAAATACCTTTACATTTCCCCTACCCTTATTTTATGAGTCATGACCGACCAATAAAATACATGGGTCAACATGGGGACCCCATGGAGACACATGGGTATGAAAATGACATTAATAACTTTTTATTTAAAGTTAATATAAAATTGTCACAAACATGTGTTGTTTTACAAAAACAATTATTACATGGGGTTATATAAGTTAAAGTTTTGAATATAAATATTAATTGGAAATCTAAAAAGATTTTATACATCATGGTAGTTTTTTTATAATTTTTATACATTAAATAGATTAAATTTTTTATGACACCATGATGATGCAGCGATTACCTCATTAATTGACGATTTAAATAAAATGAAAAGATATTGTAAAATATAAGACTTTCACTTGAAAAAAACTTATTGGAGAGTAGATTTAGAACCCTTATCACCTTATCCTAGAAATATATAATTTTAGGACCTCTAAAATCCAAAACGCATTCCATAATAATGTTATATTTCATGACTTTCAAATAGTGCCCCTCCTCTCCTCTTATAAATGGCCCCCACCACTACCACCTTATTCACACCTTTAAAGCCATTTGGCTGGAAAAAATCTTACCAAATACTCTCTCAGAATCCCTCTATTACTCCTAGAAGCCTCACTTTGGGCAGAAGTCTTCCCAAGGAAGCCTTTGGCTCAAATCAAATAGAGTTACCCGATTTTAAGGTAATGTCTTCTCTTATGTTATTTTGTTTTATTTCGCTTCTCCAACCCCTTAAACTCTTTTATTACTTTATTTTGTAACAACACAAGTGTCTTTAATATACTAGGAATTTTTTATATGAAGTATTGTTGGAATCACCTGTTTTGATAATCCCAAATCATGCTTAAACATTGATTATGATGTATTAAACCTTTGCATTAATCTTATTATTCTATGCTTAAACATTGATTATGATGTATTAAACCTTTGCATTAATCTTATTATTCTATGCTTAAACGTATTTTATTCTAAACAGTTCATATTCTTACTCTCATAACTTTACTGTAATAGCTTACAGTAGTGGTTACATAAGTTTGGTATTGTTAGCTAACAGTCAGCGCTTTCTTCTCAAAGTCACAGTTACAGTTAACTGTCACCTTAAGTTACTGTTGCAATAAGTTCACAGTTACAAGGTTACAGTCGAAGACTAATACAAGCTTACAGCTACGAGTCTACTGCTATCTATTGTCAAAGCTCACAGACGAAGGTCACAGATACAAGACTTCTGTTCAAAGTTTTCTCTGCTCAAGTTCACAGTCGAACAAGTCTACAGTTGAAACAAGTTCGCAGACGAACTAGCCTACAGTCATAAGTCTACAGTCAAGGTTACAGTTAGACAGCTTCTGTCTACTAAGTCTACAGATGATCGAAGTCTACAGTTGACAAAGGTTACAGCTCTACAAATTTGATGTTACAAGTCTACAGTTAGAGAGGCTACAGTTACATGGAGTAAAAGCTACCATTGCAAGCCTACAGACAGCAAGCCTTTTGTTGAAATCAGCAGTCAGAAGGAAGTCCACAGTTGGAAGTCCACAGTTGGAAGTCCACAGTTGGAAGACCACAGTTGAAGTCAACAGTGACATACATTCTCGACTCACTGTTTTAATTTCTTTATTTCCTACATTTAATTTATTTAATTTATCTAACGGTCATATCATACATTTTGATGATTTGTCAAATATCTGATAAAGGTTGTCGGATGTCAGGAACCCGTACCTCGTACCTGCTGAAAAGAAATCTTTTCTGTCCCCTGTCGGGAGATAAATACGAGAAGACTACGCTGCACAAGAATGTGAATGCGAACCAGAGAAGTGCGTGGTGGACGAAATATACCAGAAACACAAGAAGATAAAAACGAGTTCCATCAAGAACACAGAGAAGCATATAGACAATCAAGTATACTCGAGAAGTGTTCTGTGCATACAAGAAAAACCCTGAAGAACTTCATCGACTACATTCTCACTACCTGTGAACCTGAAGCATACGACACTCTGTTTCTCAAACAGAAACGAGAAGAGGACTCAAACTCTCTTCTGATCGAATACAAGAGCTACACTGAGATCACCAGAACCACTTCTAAACACTACATCTCTTGTTCTGTGATTTATTCTACATTTTGAGCAGTGTGTGTTATCTACTGTATTAAACACACACACTGACTCCTGTACTTTCACTGGAGGATCTGTAAATCCTCAGCAAATCTTTTTGCATCCCATTTCCCACTGTGGATAGTGGTAGAGGTCTTGTGACCTGGACAGCTTGCTGCTGTTGTTTGTTTTCCCACGAAGAACTGTGGTAGAGGTCTTGTGACCTGGACAGTGTGTTCACTGTTGTTAACCCCGATCCAGGGTGTGGATCATTTTATATAAACTTTTGAGAGGACTAAGTCTCGGCTTGAGACTGAACCTCTTGGTTAATTTTCTGTGCTTATAGTTATACTCTATATCCATACTATACATATTTATTTCATATTCCCCTGCTATTACTTTGAAATATAATCTATCTTCATAGCTACTTTGATAATTAAATTCGCAAGTGTTTATATTTGTTATAAATCAGTAAGTTAGTTTCAAAAGTTAATTTAATCATAAGATTAAGTTAACTGAGAATTAATCAATCTTTGAGAAACTAATTGAACCTTTATAATCTATATAAATTCACTACAGTTTAATTTGTTTTTGAAATTGGGGGATTTTAATAGAAATTGTTTTTAACAGAAATTTTAATTGGAACTCAATTCACCCCCCCCCCCCCCTCTTGAGTGTCCACTCCGACCAACATTTGGTATCAGAGGTTGTGTTTAGCTCTGTTATACTTGCTCAAAGTTTTATTTTAACTCTGTTTTTAAACTGTGATTGTAGTTTTATCTAAAAGATCTTAAATTTCTGTTAGTTCTAAATTTTATCTCTTTAAAACATTTTCTAAAATTTCCTTATGGATAATAGACTAGAAGGTGCTGCTACTAACAGGCCATCCTTCTTTAATGGTGTGAATTATGCCCAATGGAAGCTCAAAATGAAAATTCATTTGGAAAGTATGGGTTTTGATATTTGGACTGCTATAGAGTCTCAATACAAGATTCCAGAAACTGAAAGAATAACTTGGGATGAACCTACTAAAGTAGAATACAATAATAATTGTAAGGCTGTGAATGCTCTCTACTGTGCTCTAGGAGATGAGGAATTCAATAGAATTTCTGCATGTAAAACTGCTTTTGAAATTTGGGACACCTTAGCTGTTTCTCATGAAGGAACAGCTAATGTCAAGGAAATGCGGTTAAACACTTATACTATCAAATATGATAACTTTAAGATGAAAGCTGATGAACCTATTTCTGATATGTATCTCAGGTTTAATGAGATAGTCAACACAATGAGCTCACTCGGGAAGATTGTTCCAGCAAAGGAGCAAATCATGAGATTATTGAGATGTCTGCCTGACAGATGGAGAGGCACATCCGTTTCAATTAGAGAATCCTGTGATATTGGAACATTGCCTGTCAAGGAGTTAATTGGTAAGCTGATGATGTACGAAGAAGAGCTAAAGGTGAATAAAGAGGAAGATGAGGAACCAAAACGAAAATCTGTAGCTTTTAAGTCTACTGCATCAAAGAGCAAAGACAAGGAGAAAGTGCATATACCAACTGAAAGCTCATCTAGTGAAGACTTAGATTCTGACAGTGATGCCGAGATGGAACAAATAGCAAGGAGATTCAAGAAGTTCTATAGGAAGAAGAAGTTCTTCAGAAAACCAAACTACAAGGGTAAGTATGATAGACAAGGTAAGTGGAAGAAAGATTGGAAGAAAACTGATAAAGAAGAAGACA
Organism: Viscum album; assembly: GCA_963277665.1. Lineage (NCBI taxonomy): Eukaryota > Viridiplantae > Streptophyta > Magnoliopsida > Santalales > Viscaceae > Viscum > Viscum album. Next base: position 26,524,655 of record OY728137.1, on the reverse strand, counting down.
TAGTTTGCTATGAATGTAAAAGGAAAGGACACATTAAAGCTGACTGTCCTAAGTTAAAATTCAAGAAGAAATATGAGTACAAGGACAAGAATTATAAGAAAGCTATGAAGGCCACCTGGAGTGCTTCAGAAGACAGCACAAGTGAATCAGAGTCCAGTGATTCTGAAAGAAATCGTGCTAATATGTGTTTCATGACAAACACATCTGAGGTAACCTTAGACACTCCCACTTTAAACTCTTATTATTCTGAAGGTGAAGCAGAATCTGGTTCTGATTCTGAAAATATGTCTAAAGATGAATTGACTGAATACTTTAATATGCTGGAAGAAACGTGTAATGAACTAAAGGATAAATATAAGTCTTTAAAGAAACAGCATGCTCTTACTGCAAGTGTCAAGTCTGCACTTGATGTAGAAAAAGAGAAAAATGTTCAATTATTAAAGGAGAATACAGAACTGAAACTATCTAATGAACAACTTAGAAAGGACTTAGAAACATTCACAAATGGAAAAGATACTCTAACCCAACTGCTAGGAAAGCAAGTTGCACCTAAGTATGCTACTGGCTTGGGATACCAACCTGGACAAAGACAGTTTACTAAAACCCAATTTATTTCCAAGTCTGGAAAAAATCCTGCTAGTTCCAGTTTTGGAAATTCGTATGCCTCAACTGGTTATTTAAATAGTTGTCGATCAAGTAAAGTATATCTCTCTAAATCTGTTGCATCTATTAATTGTATGGGACCCATAAAACAAATCTGGGTACCTAAATCCTTGATTGCTAACATATCTGGACCCAAGAAAATCTGGGTACCAAAGTCATTTCTTGTCTAATCTGCTCTGTAGGAAATCTGTTTGAAAAGCAATTACAAGAAGGTATGGTACTTAGACAGTGGATGTTCAAGACACATGTCTGGGGACTATTCGTGCTTCAAAAGCTTAATAAAGGTTGATGGAGGATATGTCACTTTTGGTGATAACTCAAAAGGAAAAATCATCGGCTTAGGCCAGATTGGTAACACTGACTCAGTATTAATTTCCAAAGTTTTATTTGTTGATGGACTTAAGTACAACCTACTTAGCATTTCTCAATTGTGTGATGATGGCTTTAATGTCAAGTTTGAAAACAACTCTTGTGATGTTTATAATTCCAAAAATGCTTTAATATTTTCTGCCTTAATAAATGAAAATGTTTATGCTGTTGACTTGAACACTTTAGCTAAACATAATGTTACTTGCTTAAATGCTTTTCATAAAGAGTCTTGGCTGTGGCATAGGAGATTAGGACACTGCAACATTCACTCACTTAGAAAACTCTCTAAGAAACACCTAGTTAGAGACTTACCTAAGCTTGAATTCCCAAATGACAAAGTGTGTAATCCCTGTCAAAAGGGAAAACAACACAAAGTTTCTTTTAAACCAAAGAAAGAAGTTTCAACTTCTCAACCACTTGAACTGGTTCACATGGATTTGTTTGGACCATCAAGAATTTCAAGTCTAAATGGGAAGCACTATGTTTATGTTCTTGTAGATGACTTTTCTAGATATACTTGGGTATACTTTCTAGCTCACAAAAGTGAAGCCTGCTCTTCCTTTGTTAAATACTCTAAGTCTGTAGAAAATCTTAGTGGACTTAAGATTAAGACCTTGAGGAGTGATCATGGCCGTGAGTTTGAGAATCAAGAATTTGAATCTTACTGCTCACACAATGGCTATGCTCACAATTTTTCTGCTCCTAGGACACCTCAACAGAATGGTGTAGTAGAAAGCAGAAACAGAAACCTGCAAGAAATTGCTAGAACTATGCTTAATGAATATGACCTGCCAATTTACTTTTGGGCTGAAGCTGTTAATACAGCTTGCTATGTCATTAATAGAGTCTTGATCAGACCTGTTCTAAAGAAAACCCCTTATGAGTTGTGGAATAATAGGAAGCCTAAGGTTAATTACTTTAGAGTTTTTGGTTGCAAAGTCTTTATTCTGAATACTAAAGATAATCTTGATAAATTTGCTCCAAAAAGTGATGAAGGAATTTTCCTAGGTTACTCTATGTCTAGTAAAGCCTATAGAGTGTTCAATAAGAAAACCAAATGTGTGGAAGAATCTGTTCACATTAAGTTTGATGAGAATGATCCACATGAGTCTAAAACTTCTCTTGAAGATGTTGAAGAAGACTTATCTGTTCTGGACCTAAATGAAGAATCTAAAGAACCTGTAATAAAGACATCCAGTTCTGGACTTTTTCCAGAATCTTCCTCTTTGGAACCCGAACCTATAGATGAACCTGAAATCTCTAGTCCAACCTTTACCAAATCAACTAGGATTCTAAAGAATCATCCTTTAGATGCTGTTGTTGGTAATCTTGATAGAGGAACACAAACTAGAGCTTCTCTAAGAAATCAGGTTGAACATCAAGCTTTTCTTTCACAGCTTGAACCCAAAAATGTCAATGATGCTATCAGTGATGAATTCTGGGTAATGGCTATGCAAGAAGAACTAAATCAGTTTGAAAGAAACAAAGTTTGGGAATTAGTGGAAAGACCTAAAGACACTCTTACCATAGGCACTAAATGGGTGTTTAGAAACAAAGTTGATGAGTTTGGAAATATAATCAGAAACAAAGCCAGGCTAGTTGCACAAGGGTATAGTCAGGAAGAAGGAATAGACTATGAGGAAACCTTTGCACCCGTGGCTAGACTAGAGGCCATTAGGATATTACTTGCTTATGCTACTCATCTGAATTTTAAACTATATCAAATGGATGTTAAAAGTGCTTTTCTAAATGGATATATAATTGAGGATGTATTTGTGGAACAACCTCCTGGTTTTACAAATCCCCATTTTTCTAATCATGTTTTTAAACTATCTAAAGCTTTATATGGTTTAAAGCAAGCTCCAAGAGCTTGGTATGATAGGCTCAGCTCTTTTCTTATTTCAAAAGGATTTACTAAAGGGATAGCTGATCCTACTCTTTTTATTAAATGGATTTCTAAAGATGTCTTAATAGTACAAATCTATGTGGATGATATTATTTTTGGATCTTCAAAAAATTCTTTATGTGTTGATTTTTCAAAAATAATGCAAAATGAGTTTGAAATGAGTTTAATGGGAGAACTCAAATTTTTCCTTGGATTTCAGATCTTTCAAAATAAAGATGGTATTATTTTGAACCAAAGTAAATATATTAAAGATCTTCTAAAACGTTTTTCTCTGGATGGCACCAAAGGCAGTGACACACCTATGAGCACCACTTGCAAGTTGGACAGTGATGAAACTGGTGAACCAGTGGATCAAACCAATTACAGAGGTATGATAGGTAGTCTACTGTACCTTACTGCCAGTAGACCTGACATCATGTTCAGTGTATGCATGTGTGCTCGATTTCAAGCCAATCCAAAAGAGTCTCATTTGACTGCTGTTAAAAGGATTTTCAAATATCTAAAACATACTCCCAATTTGGGATTATTTTATCCAAAAGGACAATCATTTGATTTATTAAGTTATTCTGATGCTGATTTTTCTAGCTGCAAGTTAGATAGAAAGAGCACCTCTGGAACGTGTCACATTTTAGGCAAGTCACTAGTATCTTGGTGTAGTAAGAAGCAGAATTCTGTTGCATTGTCTACTGCCGAAGCTGAGTATATAGCTGCTGGTAGCTGTTGTGCACAAATCTTGTGGATGAAACACACTTTACTAGACTATGGATATCAATTCAAACATGTCTCTATAAGGTGTGACAATACAAGTGCTATTAACATTTCAAAAAATCCAGTATCTCATGCTAGGACAAAACATATTGATGTGAGACATCACTTTCTGAGGGATCATTATCAAAAAGGTGATATCACTCTTGAGTTCATTGGCACTGAACATCAGTTAGCGGATATTTTTACAAAGCCTTTGAATTCTGAGAGATTAAGTTACATCAAACATGAGTTAGGTATGATCAACTATAGCACAGTTGAAACCGTACAGTTGAGACCTCACAGTTGAGACCTCACAGTTGAGACCTCACAGTTGAGACCTCACAGTTGAGACCTCACAGTTGAGACATCACAGTTGAGACCTCACAGTTGAAACCTCACAGTTAGACCTCACAGTTGAAACCTCACAGTTGAAACCTCACAGTTGAGACCTCACAGTTGAAACCTAACAGTTAGACCTCACCGGTGTACCTCACTGTTACATCTCTCTGTAGGCTGTTTCGCTGTTTATCCTTATTTTATTTTTGCGGGAATTCGAACCGTTTCTTTTCTTTATATTTTTTTTAAATCCCTAAATGATAAAATTGAGAACATCGAACATATCTCAATCCACTCATCTCGACCCTTGCTCTCTCAAGTCCTAAACCCTAAACCTTCAACCGAACCTCGAAACCTCATTCAGTTCCAATGGCCAGAACAAAGCGACCCCCGACTGTCAACGAAGATGCACCAATGCCAAAGAGGACTCAAGTCAAATCCAGTGGCACCGGGAACGCCTCGATAAGACCTGTTAATCCACATCTGACTAAGAGAGAAATAGTCGCTAAGAAGGAGCTAAGTGAAGAGTGGATTTTATCGAGCAGATCATTAGTACTGGCAGTGCTTAGTGATCAAGGATGGACCGAATGCTTCGCAAACAATAATGGACCATACTACCCGAAGCTGGTGAAGGAGTTCTATGAATATCTACAGTTCGAGGAAGAGGATGATCAGCATAGACTGGTATCCAGAGTAAATGGAAATGAAGTCAGTTTTTCATCAGTTGAATGGGCTGCTTGTTTAAGAGTTCCTCATGAGGGTATTTACAACTACTACTCTCGAGCGGCTCCTCCAAATAGTAGAATCTTTGATCATGAGACATATAACGACCCATACTTTACATACATTGTTAATACTTCAAAATTGAAGCACTCTTATTACAACATATGACAAAACCACAAAGGACCGTATAGGTATAGTGTCTTTAGAAACTGGGAAACATAAACAACTGGTTCATAAATCTTCTACAGTGTCTCCCATTTATTTCATCATATCTAGGGTCCCTTTTAGCATATTCTACTTAATATCCATCTTCCTGACCTGGGGAAAAGAAAACATAAAAGGGTGAGCTCAAATGCTCAGCAAGGGCAAATAAAGGAAATAAAAATCATATCATATCTTTTTGAAAATCAAAACCTGCAAAAGAGATCATAATATCTTAACATGGAATAAATCATAGAAGTGAAAATGAGATCCCCATAATCATAACATAAAACTTGAAACTTTGTGGCATGCACACATAATCATGGAAAATCATTTCTTGTTAGTCATGACTCATTGCCAAGACTATCTTAGTGGACAAAGTCCCTTTCTGAACCGAGTTCACTCCTCGTTTCAGTCCTGTATCACTGAACCGAAATAACCTTCCGTTCCAGCCATGTCTATCTCATGAGATATAAAATCATTACCCAATGCATTGGAGGGAGATATAGGTCCCACCCATCTCATAATGAATCCTTTCTTATGTGTGCCACATAATCATAAAACATACATCATCGCATAACACATGTAACAAAAATGGGATTCTTGAAACATCATGACATCATAAATCAATTCATATAAGATAAAGGAATTCATAAAAATAATTCTATCACAACATGATCAAATCAATGTAATAATAGGGATAAAAACAGAACCCTTTATTATCTTAGATGGAAAATAATTTTGATAAAACACTTGAACTCCATTCTTGAGGAAAATATCCTTTCTTCTTCAAAAACATTTTTCCTTTCATAACATGTCATACAACTTTAAAATAAAAGAAGTTGATTAAAAATAAACTTGAAAACTTGTAAAGGAAGCTTCTTTGAAGTAATGTTTTAAAAATCCATTCATGCCGTATAAGTTAAAAAAACATTCTTCGTACTTTTGTCGGAAAAGTCAAAAAGTACCTCGTACGGAAAAATGACAAAAGATTCCTTTCATATTCTTTACTAAAAACTCACCTAAGGGTAAAATTGGATTTAAACTATTTCAAGTGGATGGAAACAATATTACCTATTGAGGGAACATGGATGTGGATGATAAAATACACCCCAGTAAATACTTACGAATAAACAATCTCGGATAAAAATGAGATTGTGATATTTCCCTTACCTTAGGTCCGATTTGCTTTGTTCGTGTCCGAAGCTCCTGTATAATGGTTTAAATAATGTTATTGACTTATTCCAGAATCATACATATTGATATGAGATCATATATGGTCATATTATTAGCTTCTTGTTAGTAATATTTCATTGTTACTTGTTACTCGGGTCTTTATAACTTTTTCTTCTTATGCGTGTTTTGTCGAATAAATTCTTATTCTTATCTTTAGGTTATAGATAATTCATTTCCAGAATGGTATTAGTGTATTATATACCATATTCATTCATTCAATTCATTTATACAATCATTATGAAATGAAGATCATGTAGAACGAGTCGCATCACATCGTGGAGACGGTATTCCGTACGTACGCACGAGTGATGATATCATTCCTATGATCGTGGAATTGTATTGGAGTATATATATATATTATTTCAGTATCAATATTACTTAATAATAATCATATATAGTTACTCATTACACCATTATACCCATCCTTGTAAGGTGATGGTGGAAAATAGATTACACCACGGCGTGGAGACGGTATTCCGTACGTACGCACGCGCGGTGATTTCATTTTTCCGTAGGATGGATAGAAGGTGAATTAGGGATGTTTCATATTTATAATAACATATCAGTATGTAAGTAATACTGATGTTATTACTTTATCATGAAACAACTAAATAAGAAGAAGTTGAAGACGGAAGAAATTGAAAAGATCGGTAATGGATATTACCTCTTCTTTGGAACGCCTCTTTGAATCCTCCACTTAGGAAACTAAGAGTGGTCTTTGGAGAAGACCAGGACCTCTAGGACTATTCTAGGGAAGTGGAGAGGGGAAAATGGCAGGGGTTGGCCGAGCTTGAGTGCTCAATTTGGTGTGAGGAGGAGGGGGAGGAGGTGCCCTTTTATAAGGGAGGAGAGGGGCACCTTAGGAATATCTCAAAATATTATTTTATATTAAAGTCAAAATCGGTTTATAATGGTTCCAAAGGGTCTTATTTCGAAGATAAGGTGGGGAGGGGTCGAAATCCTATCAACCAATAGAATTTAGACAAGTTTAGGATATTATTTTAACCTTATCATTTAGATTTAACTCTAAGTTAAATAATTTAACTTTTATCATGTCTTTTTGTTTTCTTTCACTATATGGTTAATACACTTACAATAACATGCCAAACGAACCCAAAATTGTTTATTATTAATATATATATCCTTATCTAAATCATTTGGCCGAACCTTAGATTTTTAGGAATACAATAACAATTAATAATATAATATTTGATTTAAAAACTATTTTGTGTCAATTTTGACACTATTTGATATATGATTTTTGGGAAAGTCATAACAGAAATAAATGTTCGAACCAAGTTGATTAAATCAACATTAATATATCATAGTAACCTAGAAAATTAGTGTAATTCATAAAAAGTCTCAAATTACATTTATTTTGGTGTTTATAACATCAATTATGTCAATATTTCATTAATAAGATAATTACTGCATCATTATTGTGTCATAAATAAATTAAATTATTTAATGTCTAAAAATTACAAATAAAATACCATCATGTAGGAAATCTTTTTATCTTTCTAATGAATATTTACAATCGAATTTATCTTATGTATAACCCCATATTAAAAATGTTTTAGTAAATATACTTTGATTTTAACTCTTTTAACCCTTCTTTAAATAAATTAATAATAAATGTCCTAATCTAATCCAAGTGGGCCTAAATGGTCATATTTTATTCCTAAGTTTGTTTTTGGTCGAGATAAACTTGTCCAATAGAATTAGGACATGTGTTAGGGTAATATTAATATCATATTTACCCTTAGTTACCCTATTTACTATTAACCGCGGTAAAAAAGTAAAAAGTTACTATTCACCAAAAAATTATTTTCATCTCATTGAACCACATTTTAGTCCTTGATATTAACCGTGTCTCTCGGATTTTTGAAATTCCATTCACAGAAGCGGTAAAATTAAGTTTTATGCAAAATTCAGTTTTTAACCTACCACTTAGTGGTTTCACTATTCATCAAAAATTGAAAGTTTTCAGAAAAATACCAAAATTTCACCCTAGGCTAATTTCGATATTCTGAGTCCAAAAATGAAGTCCATTTTGAAAAATAAAATTTATAAAATTTTAAAAAGTGGTTATTACTATTCATAACGGCTAGTTTTAATAGCATATTGTTGTTTAGTGAAACTCGGTATTGCGTACGACGCAAGCTATCGAGGAAGGTCGCGATTGCGTGCAAAGCAAGCCAAGCAAGTGTTGTGTAGAAAAAGATTCCTTTGATGATTTATATAACATAAAAGTCTCGGGTGTTACATTCTACCCCCCTTAAAAAGAATTTCGCCCTCGAAATTCGTCACTTTGCAACAAACAAATGAGGATACTTCTCCCTCATCATATCCTCAAGCTCCCATGTAGCTTCTTCAAGTTGGTGGTTTCTCCATAAAACTTTCACCAAGCGAGTGGTCTTGTTTCGTAGGACTTTTTCGCTACGATCCAGAATCTCTATCGGCTGTTCTTCATAAGAAAGATCTTACTCCAGTGGTACAACTTCTGAGCTGAGTACATGTGAAGGATCCGGTATGTACTTTCTCAGGAGAGATACATGGAACACATCGTGAACTTGAGAGAGATTCTGTGGAAGCGCCAATCGGTAAGCTACCTTCCCAACACGATCCAGTATTTCAAAAGGACCGATATATCTAGGGCTCAACTTCCCCTTCTTTCCAAATCTCATAACCCTCTTCCAGGGAGATATTCGTAAGAACACTTTATCGCCCACTTCAAACTCTAGGTCTTTTCTTCGGTTGTCGGCATAACTTTTCTGTCGACTCTGAGCTGCTCTTATGTGTTGTTGAATAGATCTGACTTTTTCTGCCATTTCATCAACGAGATCAGGTCCTAATAGCTTTCTTTCCCCAACTTCATCCCAGCAAGTTGGAGTCCTGCATTTCTTTCCATAGAGAGCTTCATAAGGAGCCATTTGAATACTGGAGTGAAAGCTATTATTATAAGAAAATTCTACCAAAGGTAGGTGTTGATCCCAACCTCCTTTGAAATCCATAGAGCAAGCTCTCAACATATCTTCTAGGGTTTGAATTGTTCTCTCAGACTGACCGTCTGTCTGGGGATGATAAGCAGTGCTGAAACTCAACTCTGTATCCAGAGTATGCTGAAGACTTCGCCAGAACTTCGAGGTAAATCTCGGATCTCGATCAGATATAATAGAAAGTGGTACTCCATGCAATCTTACCACTTCCTTTACATATATCCTGGCAAGCTGATCTAGAGAGAAATCCTCTCTAATAGCAATGAAGTGTGCAGACTTTGTAAGATGATCAACTATGACCCAGATAGCATTATTGCCTTTGGATGTTTTAGGAAGTCCTGTGACAAAGTCCATAGTGATGTTTTCCCATTTCCATTCGGGTATGGGTAATGGTTGTAACATCCCCTTAGACTTCTGTCTCTCAGCTTTAACTTGTTGACAAACCAAGCATCGAGAGACATATTCAGCAACATCTCTTTTCATGCCATCCCACCAGAAGTACTCTTTCAGGTCCCTATACATCTTCGTGCTTCCAGGATGAATAGAGAATGAAGAACTATGAGCCTCATCCAGCAACTCTTTCTTTAATTCGGGGATGGGAGGAACACAAACCTGATTCCTGAACTTTATTATCCCATCACATTCAAGGTTGAATTCAGGAACATTTCTCACCTTCTTTTGTAACTCGACATCTTCTTTCTGTGCCTCTTTAATCTTCACATGTATAGATGGTTGAACATTCATTTGAGAAAGATAAGATTTTTCCCCTTCCATTATAATTCCAAGATCCATCCTTTGTAAATCCATAAATATTGGATCTTTGTGATCCTCATCATGGATAAACTAGCATGGTCTTGTTGACTTAATGCATCTGCCACCTTGTTTGCTTTCCCAGGGTGGTAATGGATTGAGCAGTCATAATCCTTAATCAGCTCCAACCATCTTCTTTGATGCATATTCAACTCCTTTTGTGTGAAAATATACTTTAAACTTTTATGATCAGTATAAATATCACACCTTTCACCATAAAGGTAATGCCTCCAAATCTTTGATGCAAAGATTACCGCAGCCAACTCCAAATCATGTGTTGGGTAATTTTGCTCATGGATTTTCAACTGTCGTGAGGCATAAGCTATCACCATATCATTTTGCATAAGAACACACCCCAATCCCTTCTTGGATGCATCACTATAGATCACAAACCTTTCTCCACTACAAGGCAGTGTGAGAACAGGTGCACTGGATAACCTTCTTTTCAACTCCTTGAAATTCTCTTCACATTCCTCTGTCCAGACAAACTTAACTCCTTTCCGAGTCAACTTGGAGATTGGATTAGATAACCGTGAAAAATCTTTTACAAAACGTCGATAATATCCAGCCAAACCAAGAAAACTTCGGATCTCAGTTACTGTTGTTGGTCTTGACCATCTTTCGATAACCTCTGTTTTTGCTGGATCCACAGATATCCCCTCTTTTGAGATTATATGACCCAAAAATGCAACTTTTTGAAGCCAAAATTCACACTTGGTAAATTTGGCATAAAGCTTCTCTTTTCTCAGGGTCTTTAATATAATTCTCAAGTGATCTTCATGCTCTTCCTTGCACTTTGAATAGACAAGAATATCGTCTATAAAGACTACCACAAATTGATCAAGGTAGTCTCTAAAGACTCTATTCATTAGATCCATGAAGATAGCAGGGGCATTAGTAAGACCAAATGGCATCACTATAAATTCATAGTGTCCATACCTTGTACGGAAAGCCGTCTTTGGTATATCCTCCCTTTTGACCCTTAATTGATGATACCCTGAACGAAGATCAATCTTGGAAAAGTATTGAGCTCCGCGTAGTTGGTCAAATAAGTCATCAATGCGTGGGAGAGGATATTTGTTCTTGATAGTGATCTTGTTAAGTTCTCGATAATCAATGCAGAGTCTCATTGATCCATCTTTCTTCTTAACAAATAGAACAGGTTCTCCCCAAGGTGACGCACTAGGGCGTATGAATCCCTTATCAAGATTCTCTTGGAGTTGCTTCTTCAATTCCTGCAACTCAATTGGGGCCATTCTATAAGGTGTCTTTGAAATAGGCAAAGCACCCGGTACGAGTTCTATTGAAAACTCAACTTCACGATTTGGTGGAAGACCCGGCAATTCCTCCGGGAAGACATCATCAAACTCCCGTACAATGGGCATATTCTTAATCGTGAGTTTCTCACCAACCATTTGAGATAAATAACCTTCATTTAGTGGAATCAATACCCATAAGATGGAAGAAATTTCCACTGGAAGGTTATGTTCATCCTTGCATTGATAGACGATCGTAGGTTGATCTGGAATATGAAATGTGACTTCCCTTCTTTGGCAATTGATATGAGCTCCATGTAGAGAAAGCCAATCCATGCCAAGAATCACATCAAATTCCACTAAAGGAAGGATCACAAGATTTGCAGGAAGCACTTTCCCACAAACTTCGATCGGAGAAGAATTATAAACTTCTGATGCGATTGATGTGCCATTAGGAGTTGTCACAGCTAACTCAACATCTAATTGTTGAGGTAATACGGTGATACCCTTAGAAAATTTTTCAGAAATAAAAGAGTGGGTGGATCCAGAATCAAATAAAACATTTGCTACTTTAGAGTGGATGGTAAGTGTACCTTTCACCACATCGTTATCGTACTCCACATCGCTGATAGAAATTGCATGTGACTTTCCTTTGTCTTTAGCCTTAAGAGTTTGTTGACGTCGACCATCATCATCAACCCTTGGATTTGGGCATTGATTGGCATAATGCCCCATCTCCTTGCACTTGAAACATTGAAGTGTAGCAGGTTCATTCTGTGTATCCCTTCCTTTGTTTGCATCATTAGACATCTTCTTCCCATTATCACGGCATTCAAATGCCCGATGACCTTCCTTTCCACATTTAAAACATTTACTTGTCCCTTTAAGACAACTCCCTCCATGTTTCTTTCCACACTTTGAGCATAAGGGAAAGTTCATCTTCTTTTCCGTGTGCTCTTTAGATTTTTCTTTGAATTCCATCTTCCTCTTCTTATCAAACCCATGTGACTGATGGGTTACTCAAATCTCCATCTCGACTTTGAGAGCACATCGAACGATTTCTTCGTAGCTATTGAAGTCCCTTATGGCTAACGCCCTTCGAAGACTTGGTTTTAGGCCACTAAAGAATCGATCGATCTTACTCTCAGGTTGGATAATAATACCAGAAGCGTACCTTGCAAGTCTTGTAAAATTTGCTTCATAGGTACTAACAGATTCATCATCCCTTTGCTTCAGTTCAAGGAACTCTTTCTCCATCTTTGTTCGGAGAATACGAGGGAAGTACTTATTGAAAAATAAGTTCTTGAACTCGTCCCATTCCATAGACTCAATTTCATCCCTTTGCCTCGTATTCTTAACAAGATTCCACCATTGATCCGCATCTCCTTCCAAACGATACACTGCTAGGATGACTTTATCATGCTCAGAACATTGAAGAACTGAAAATATCTTTTCAGTAGTACTAATCCATTGTTCAGCAACTAATGGATCAGTAGACCCGCTGAAAGATGGTGGACGCTGCCTCATGAAGGATTCAACAGAATGTTGCTCCCTCCTTTGTTCGTTTGGAAATCCTGCATGATTCATAGCTTGAGAAAGTTGTGTGAGCATGGCTACAAGATTTTGCATTCCAGCTCCCATATCGTTTGGTTGCTCAGGGGGACAATCATTGCATTGCCCATCGCATTCCGCATTAACACGGTTCCTTCGGGTTCCAGCCATTGACTAAAACCAAGAAGAATAGTGTGAGCAACACTAATTATAATAGGAAACCACATAATTCAAGAATAAAATTTTCATGCTTAAGGTCTTATCCTAGGTTATTCAAGGCCATTTCTAAAACACTAAGATTGTGTTCTATGCTTAGACTTATCCTTAGGGTTCTTACTAAGGCTTTCACATCCTAGTTTCCAAAGGTTGACTATACCTTTCCTTTGATACCAACTATAACGACCCATACTTTACATACATTGTTAATACTTCAAAATTGAAGCACTCTTATTACAACATATGACAAAACCACAAAGGACCGTATAGGTATAGTGTCTTTAGAAACTGGGAAACATAAACAACGGGTTCATAAATCTTCTACAGTGTCTCCCATTTATTTCATCATATCTAGGGTCCCTTTTAGCATATTCTACTTAATATCCATCTTCCTGGCCTGGGGAAAAGAAAACATAAAAGGGTGAGCTCAAATGCTCAGCAAGGGCAAATAAAGGAAATAAAAATCATATCATATCTTTTTGAAAATCAAAACCTGCAAAAGAGATCATAATATCTTAACATGGAATAAATCATAGAAGTGAAAATGAGATCCCCATAATCATAACATAAAACTTGAAACTTTGTGGCATGCACACATAATCATGGAAAATCATTTCTTGTTAGTCATGACTCATTGCCAAGACTATCTTAGTGGACAAAGTCCCTTTCTGAACCGAGTTCACTCCTCGTTTCAGTCCTGTATCACTGAACCGAAATAACCTTCCGTTCCAGCCATGTCTATCTCATGAGATATAAAATCATTACCCAATGCATTGGAGGGAGATATAGGTCCCACCCATCTCATAATGAATCCTTTCTTATGTGTGCCACATAATCATAAAACATACATCATCGCATAACACATGTAACAAAAATGGGATTCTTGAAACATCATGACATCATAAATCAATTCATATAAGATAAAGGAATTCATAAAAATAATTCTATCACAACATGATCAAATCAATGTAATAATAGGGATAAAAACAGAACCCTTTATTATCTTAGATGGAAAATAATTTTGATAAAACACTTGAACTCCATTCTTGAGGAAAATATCCTTTCTTCTTCAAAAACATTTTTCCTTTCATAACATGTCATACAACTTTAAAATAAAAGAAGTTGATTAAAAATAAACTTGAAAACTTGTAAAGGAAGCTTCTTTGAAGTAATGTTTTAAAAATCCATTCATGCCGTATAAGTTAAAAAAAACATTCTTCGTACTTTTGTCGGAAAAGTCAAAAAGTACCTCGTACGGAAAAACGACAAAAGATTCCTTTCATATTCTTTACTAAAAACTCACCTAAGGGTAAAATTGGATTTAAACTATTTCAAGTGGATGGAAACAATATTACCTATTGAGGGAACATGGATGTGGATGATAAAATACACCCCAGTAAATACTTACCAATAAACAATCTCGGATAAAAATGAGATTGTGATATTTCCCTTACCTTAGGTCCGATTTGCTTTGTTCGTGTCCGAAGCTCCTGTATAATGGTTTAAATAATGTTATTGACTTATTCCAGAATCATACATATTGATATGAGATCATATATGGTCATATTATTAGCTTCTTGTTAGTAATATTTCATTGTTACTTGTTACTCGGGTCTTTATAACTTTTTGTTCTTATGCGTGTTTTGTCGAATAAATTCTTATTCTTATCTTTAGGTTATAGATAATTCATTTCCAGAATGGTATTAGTGTATTATATACCATATTCATTCATTCAATTCATTTATACAATCATTATGAAATGAAGATCATGTAGAACGAGTCGCATCACATCGTGGAGACGGTATTCCGTACGTACGCACGAGTGATGATATCGTTCCTATGATCGTGGAATTGTATTGGAGTATATATATATATTATTTCAGTATCAATATTACTTAATAATAATCATATATAGTTACTCATTACACCATTATACCCATCCTTGTAAGGTGATGGTGGAAAATAGATTACACCACGGCGTGGAGACGGTATTCCGTACGTACGCACGCGCGGTGATTTCATTTTTCCGTAGGATGGATAGAAGGTGAATTAGGGATGTTTCATATTTATAATAACATATCAGTATGTAAGTAATACTGATGTTATTACTTTATCATGAAACAACTAAATAAGAAGAAGTTGAAGACGAAAGAAATTGAAAAGATCGGTAATGGATATTACCTCTTCTTTGGAACGCCTCTTTGAATCCTCCACTTAGGAAACTAAGAGTGGTCTTTGGAGAAGACCAGGACCTCTAGGACTATTCTAGGGAAGTGGAGAGGGGAAAATGGCAGGGGTTGGCCGAGCTTGAGTGCTCAATTTGGTGTGAGGAGGAGGGGGAGGAGGTGCCCTTTTATAAGGGAGGAGAGGGGCACCTTAGGAATATCTCAAAATATTATTTTATATTAAAGTCAAAATCGGTTTATAATGGTTCCAAAGGGTCTTATTTCGAAGATAAGGTGGGGAGGGGTCGAAATCCTATCAACCAATAGAATTTAGACAAGTTTAGGATATTATTTTAACCTTATCATTTAGATTTAACTCTAAGTTAAATAATTTAACTTTTATCATGTCTTTTTGTTTTCTTTCACTATATGGTTAATACACTTACAATAACATGCCAAACGAACCCAAAATTGTTTATTATTAATATATATATCCTTATCTAAATCATTTGGCCGAATCTTAGATTTTTAGGAATACAATAACAATTAATAATATAATATTTGATTTAAAAACTATTTTGTGTCAATTTTGACACTATTTGATATATGATTTTTGGGAAAGTCATAACAGAAATAAATGTTCGAACCAAGTTGATTAAATCAACATTAATATATCATAGTAACCTAGAAAATTAGTGTAATTCATAAAAAGTCTCAAATTACATTTATTTTGGTGTTTATAACATCAATTATGTCAATATTTCATTAATAAGATAATTACTGCATAATTATTGTGTCATAAATAAATTAAATTATATAATGTCTAAAAATTACAAATAAAATACCATCATGTAGGAAATCTTTTTAGCTTTCTAATAAATATTTACAATCGAATTTATCTTATGTATAACCCCATATTAAAAATGTTTTAGTAAATATACTTTGATTTTAACTCTTTTAACCCTTCTTTAAATAAATTAATAATAAATGTCCTAATCTAATCCAAGTGGGCCTAAATGGTCATATTTTATTCCTAAGTTTGTTTTTGGTCGAGATAAACTTGTCCAATAGAATTAGGACATGTGTTAGGGTAATATTAATATCATATTTACCCTTAGTTACCCTATTTACTATTAACCGCGGTAAAAAAGTAAAAAGTTACTATTCACCAAAAAATTATTTTCATCTCATTGAACCACATTTTAGTCCTTGATATTAACCGTGTCTCTCGGATTTTTGAAATTCCATTCACAGAAGCGGTAAAATTAAGTTTTATGCAAAATTCAGTTTTTAACCTACCACTTAGTGGTTTCACTATTCATCAAAAATTGAAAGTTTTCAGAAAAATACCAAAATTTCACCCTAGGCTAATTTCGATATTCTGAGTCCAAAAATGAAGTCCATTTTGAAAAATAAAATTTATAAAATTTTAAAAAGTGGTTATTACTATTCATAACGGCTAGTTTTAATAGCATATTGTTGTTTAGTGAAACTCGGTATTGCGTACGACGCAAGCTATCGAGGAAGGTCGCGATTGCGTGCAAAGCAAGCCAAGCAAGTGTTGTGTAGAAAAAGATTCCTTTGATGATTTATATAACATAAAAGTCTCGGGTGTTACAAGACAGCTCTGGAAGAATTGACAGGCAATGGCACTGTAAGGAAGATTATTGCTACTGAAATGAATGGAGAGGACAGGCTTCTGTTTAAGTTTATCCAGCATGTACTGAGTCCTAGAAGAGGAGATTTTGCAACTCTGAAGCATCAGGATATTTACTTGATGTACTTATTAAAACATGTAAGGAAGGTCAACCTTTGTAGGTTGCTGATGGCTCAGATGGAGGACATGATAAAGGCAAGCTCAAAATCAAGTGCCTTGTTTCATGCTAAACTCATTTCGGTTATGTTGAAAGTGAAAGGTGCAGCTGGAAGTCAGGAAGAGTTGATAGTGGCAAAGAACAGTGTATGTATCTCGAAAGTAATCTGCAAATTCATGAAGATCAGTTGGAATCCCTGGAAGAAATCATGGGTGAATGATGAGGAGAGAATCTATGAGAATTTTAGCCCTTCTACTCATCCCTCTAGACCGAGAGATAGGAGAGATCCAGGCTTAAAGCCTGATGAGCCTGAACCTGTATACTCAGATGATGAACAGACTGCAGTAGTTGGTAACTCTGCAAGAGAGAACACTCCAATTGATGAAGGGAGTGATCCTGATACTACTCACAGTCCTGTCAGGACAGTGACGTTTGGAGCAGCAAGCCCTCCAAAAGAACTACCCAGTAAAGAACCTGTTCTAAGAGACAGTGAGACTGAGACTACAGAAGAAGAAGAAGAATCTCAATATTTTGTCAAGGACACCTCTGATGAGGGTGATACAGTCGAAGCAGAAGAGGCTGGAACTTTAAATGAAAATCAAGCAACTGTTGCAGAAGAACTTAGTATGAGCCCTCTGATAGGGTATACAGACAAGTCAGTGTCTGACCAGGAAGCAGGAGTGGTCTCTACTACTGTTGTCATGGAAGTGGTTGACGACCCAACAGAGAAGGAGGCTCACCTCACTGCTGAACCTACAGAGGAAGCAAGTATGGAACCTGCTAGAGCTACAGAAGAGAACATAGAGTTACCCAGAGTTGAGCAGATAGTAGAAAGTGTTAAGGAAGGACCTCCAAGTGAGGGGGAGCGTGTTGGTTCAGTCTCTGTACTATATGATATAGAAGGATGGACCTCAGATCCAGGATACATGGTGTTAGGACTCAATTATGAGGATTCAGATGAGGAAAACCAACCACCAAGAAATCCAGTCATCCTACCTAACAGCTCTCCAGTGTTAGAAACTGAAGGATTGGCCACCAAGGAAGACCTTGAATCCTTAAAGAATGAAATGAAGGAGACCATCAGACAGTCTGTTGCTGAATTGAAAACCAGTCTTTTTGATGAGCTGAAAAATGTAGAACAATCCTTAGAACTATCTCTAGGATGTGTTGTGGGAAGTCCAATCAAAGAAGTGATGGATGAAATGAAAGTGTGCCACACCCAAATTGAAAGCTGGACTGGAGCAGTAGTGGCCCTCAGACAATCAGTTGCTTCTTTAACTGCCCTGAGCAGTTCTCAGACACAAGTGGCCAGTGAGATTCGATACATCAAAGAAGTGGTCAAGCAGTTTGTGGAAGTATTTGAGGCTTTCAAGAAATCAGTAAAAGAACACTTTAGCAATCAGGATGTTGTCATTCAGAAAGTGATTGGAAGTCTGACTCAGTCTTTCAAGGAGACAGTGGCATTCTCAGTCAAGTCCCTTCCTTCATCTAGCTCTCCTGTAGACCTTGAGCAGTTTAGAAGCCTGCTCAGAGAAGAGCTTACTCAAGCCCGTGCAAATGACACATCAGACCTACAGATCCTTGCTACTACAAGAGAAGTCAGTGGCTTTGTTCGTGAGCACCTGCAGGCTGCTACTGCTTCTCAGGAGGCCATCAAAAGTAAAGTGGATTATTACTTTGATCGGATTTTCACCAAGCATCAGTTGAACAATCACTTCAAGCTCATGCTAGAGACTATGAAGCTG
Source organism: Viscum album (assembly GCA_963277665.1). NCBI lineage: Eukaryota > Viridiplantae > Streptophyta > Magnoliopsida > Santalales > Viscaceae > Viscum > Viscum album. The sequence continues at coordinate 26,505,918 of OY728137.1, read as the reverse complement.
CCTCCTGTAACTCAAGCCTTCAAAGAACAAGTTAGCAAGCTACGAGAGTTGACCCCGGCTTTGGATAAATTCTTGGAAAACAAAGATGACTTCTTATCTGCCATGGACAGAGGAGGAAACATTATCATGGATTTCAGAAATCTGCTCCTACCTTTTCTTCATGTGGACTGCACACCTGTTATAGTTCCTCCTGCCCTACCTGTCTCCAACCCCAGTGGTTCTTCCATCATGTCTCCTGCTGATGCCCTCAGAAGCCTTAGACCACTGATCCCTCGGCAAGCTACTCACTATCGGCCTTCAGGAGCATCTGTTGCTGCCCCTCCAGACATTCCTGCTGCCATTCCTCAGCCTGTTGATCCTTCACCTCCTGCTCCATCTTCTTCCTCCAAAGGAAAAGATCCCTTACCTCCAGATGAAGAGGATTGAGTCTGTTTATTTTTTTTTGATAGGGATCATGTATTCACATTTTGGTTCATGTATTGTACTCCTTATTAATACAATGTTTCCTTTCTCTCTCTCTGTCTTTCTTTTTGTTAATCACAAAGGGGGAGAAATAAAGAGAAATAGATAGGGGGAGAAATGGGGAGAAATAGGGAAACTCAAGGGAGAAATGAACCTATACAGAGAGGAGACATCCTTGCGGATTATACCTCATTTTTGCGCTCATATTCCTAATACTGTGTTTTTCACACTTCTCTCTGATACTTCTATATTTCATACTGACATAATTTGTGATTATCAAAAAGGGGGAGATTGTTGGAATCACCTGTTTTGATAATCCCAAATCATGCTTAAACATTGATTATGATGTATTAAACCTTTGCATTAATCTTATTATTCTATGCTTAAACATTGATTATGATGTATTAAACCTTTGCATTAATCTTATTATTCTATGCTTAAAAGTATTTTATTCTAAACAGTTCATATTCTTACTCTCATAACTTTACTGTAATAGCTTACAGTAGTGGTTACATAAGTTTGGTATTGTTAGCTAACAGTCAGCGCTTTCTTCTCAAAGTCACAGTTACAGTTAACTGTCACCTTAAGTTACTGTTGCAATAAGTTCACAGTTACAAGGTTACAGTCGAAGACTAATACAAGCTTACAGCTACGAGTCTACTGCTATCTATTGTCAAAGCTCACAAACGAAGGTCACAGATACAAGACTTCTGTTCAAAGTTTTCTCTGCTCAAGTTCACAGTCGAACAAGTCTACAATTGAAACAAGTTCGCAGACGAACTAGCCTACAGTCATAAGTCTACAGTCAAGGTTACAGTTAGACAGCTTCTGTCTACTAAGTCTACAGATGATCGAAGTCTACAGTTGACAAAGGTTACAGCTCTACAAATTTGATGTTACAAGTCTACAGTTAGAGAGGCTATAGTTACATGGAGTAAAAGCTACCATTGCAAGCCTACAGACAGCAAGCCTTTTGTTGAAATCAGCAGTCAGAAGGAAGTCCACAGTTGGAAGTCCACAGTTGGAAGACCACAGTTGAAGTCAACAGTGACATACATTCTCGACTCACTGTTTTAATTTCTTTATTTCCTAAATTTAATTTATTTAATTTATCTAACGGTCATATCATACATTTTGATGATTTGTCAAATATCTGATAAAGGTTGTCGGATGTCAGGAACCCGTACCTCGTACCTGCTGAAAAGAAATCTTTTCTGTCCCCTGTCGGGAGATAAATACGAGAAGACTACGCTGCACAAGAATGTGAATGCGAACCAGAGAAGTGCATGGTGGACGAAATATACCAGAAACACTAGAAGATAAAAACGAGTTCCATCAAGAACACAGAGAAGCATATAGACAATCAAGTATACTCGAGAAGTGTTCTGTGCATACAAGAAAAACCCTGAAGAACTTCATCGACTACATTCTCACTACCTGTGAACCTGAAGCATACGACACTCTGTTTCTCAAACAGAAACGAGAAGAGGACTCAAACTCTCTTCTGATCGAATACAAGAGCTACACTGAGATCACCAGAACCACTTCTAAACTCTACATCTCTTGTTCTGTGATTTATTCTACATTTTGAGCAGTGTGTGTTATCTGCTGTATTAAACACACACACTGACTCCTGTACTTTCACTGGAGGATCTGTAAATCCTCAGCAAATCTTTTTGCATCCCATTTCCCACTGTGGATAGTGGTAGAGGTCTTGTGACCTGGACAGCTTGCTGCTGTTGTTTGTTTTCCCACGAAGAACTGTGGTAGAGGTCTTGTGACCTGGATAGTGTGTTCACTGTTGTTAACCCCGATCCAGGGTGTGGATCATTTTATATAAACTTTTCAGAGGACTAAGTCTCGGCTTGAGACTGAACCTCTTGGTTAATTTTCTGTGCTTATAGTTATACTCTATATCCATACTATACATATTTATTTCATATTCCGCTGCTATTACTTTGAAATATAATCTATCTTCAAAGCTACTTTGATAATTAAATTCGCAAGTGTTTATATTTGTTATAAATCAGTAAGTTAGTTTCAAAAGTTAATTTAATCATAAGATTAAGTTAACTGAGAATTAATCAATCTTTGAGAAACTAATTGAACCTTTATAATCTATATAAATTCACTACAGTTTAATTTGTTTTTGAAATTGGGGGATTTTAATAGAAATTGTTTTTAACAGAAATTTTAATTGGAACTCAATTCACCCCCCCTCTTGAGTGTCCACTCCGACCAACAAGTATTTTATTAACACTTACACACAAATTCGTCTAATGGTTAAAGAACATATTGTTTCTGTGGTTGGCGAATTTCTGCTTCATGAAACGATGATTGTTAAATCTTCTTTTAACACCTCTCATGGTGGCCATTAAGATGTCACTATATTTATATATGATATATATTATTTTTATTTTTTCCTTATGCTTATTTATTTCTCATTTATGGAATACCATTATGATTTCCATTATGGGTAAACGCGATAATTTCATTTTAGGAAGTGCGGACTACTGCCCACTCAAAGTGATTTGAATCGTTAATTCCATGTGTGGGATGTATAAAGGATGGAGTAAATGCTATTATATATGATAATACACTGGAATTATAATATACATTTATGTCATTATGATCTCATTCCATTAAATACTAAATAGAAATGAAGGTACCATTCATGTGTACGTACGGCTTACCGTCTCCATGAACGATGCATTTCATTTATTACCTCTAAATGTTATGTAATAATATAAATGCATATATATACTGGATATATATTATATATATGATATCTACATAATTAATATAATTCTGGAGATAATGGATATTCTACCACATAAACAACTTGTAATTATAAGAAGTTTATTGTTGACTTGTGTACCAAAGATCGACAAAACGACCATTATTAACTTAAATGACAACATAATATTCATAGCATGGTAATAGGTTATATAAAAGGAATAATTAAATTGAAAAACGTTCTTAAGAAAGTAGAAATTAACTCTAGTTTATTATTTAGGAGGTTAAAGAACGATCGAGTCAAGTCGGACACGAGGTAAGGGAACTTCTTAACCCAATTTCCATTCTTTGGGTTAATCTCCTACTTTCAAATTATGTCATGATATTATTAGGTCCTATCTAGTATTTATACTTTATTTATGTGTAAATAAAGTGAATAAACATAACAGATCTATTTCATTTAAAAAATGATCTTTGTAAGGGACTTCGTCTCAATCTCCTTTCATTGAGGCATATTTTGTTTTATACACAACATTCTTTTATACTGTGTATAAACCCCTTTGACTTTTATGTTTTTTTCAAAAGTAATATTTTTATAAGAAGAGTCTTAGTAAACGAAAAAATGGAATGTTTTTTTTGTCATACATATGTGGCGACAACGACTTCTCCGCCTCTGTGGCCATTATTTGAGTTTTGGCTTCCTCTACAAGCCATAACTTTTTTTAAATGAAAAATAAATACAATGTTTTAATTTTATATTATTTTGGTATTGAAAATGGTTTTGAGAAAGATTTTATTATATAAATATGTTGTATTGAAATCTTGTGATTGAAATGAGAAAATGTTATGTTTCCTTTATGCATGTTTTATGTGATACGATTATTTTATGATTTATGATATGTTTAAACCTGTTCATATGAGGAATGAATTGGACTTAATAAGTGATGGGTGGAGCCCGCTATAGCTCCTTGATGCATCGGTAGGTCTCATGAGACAAACTATTGTATTGGCATGAGGCCTTGAGAAAATCTTATTTGTATTCTTGGCACGAGGCCTTGGCTACATGGTTATGATAATCTGGAATTATGCATTCCATCATTATGAAAGTGGTTATTGATATTGCATGTGATTATTCGACTAGTAGAATATCTATGTGAATAAGTAAATGGCATTATTTCTTTTTATTTTTGCCATATTATGTTGAAGTTCAAGTTTAAAAGGCTTTTGTTTTAGTTATACATTGCCTTAAATGTTAATGTTTATTTATGAAAGCTTCTACTATATTGTTATCCTTACTGAGAATCTGAGCTCACCCCTTTCAATGATTTAATTTTTCCAGGATGTAAAGAAGTATTTTAGTAATAACCTGTAGGGATAGACTAAAGGGGATATGAGTGTGGAAAATGGAGACTATATTATTTTAGTTTTTCACTTTATGATGTAATGTAACATTTATGAATGTATCTAGTGTTTCCAAGTCTACTAAACTAATCGGTCTTTCGAGACTTGATCTTTTGTGATCATGCAAATGCTACGCAATAATGCACCGACTCTGGGTAACTGGGGTCAGGGCTTTACAGTTTGTATCAGAGGCAGTTTAGTACTAAACTTGGAAGCTATATTTAGATAAACTCCGATTAGAGCACATAGCCCGAAGATAGAATTTGAGGATTAGTATAGAAGAACTTGCTTGAATTTTGGTATTATAGATATTTTGGGAGTTTTCTGAGAAATACATCCCTATCTGGATACGAGCAGGTAGAGGCGGCTCTGGAACAGATGTACCTAGGTGTAAAACACGAAAACACCGCTTTGAGCTAGACTCGAATGGGAACTGTTGCACAACAACGGGCCTTGCTGCGCTCTTGGTTACAACACTCCCGGGGGATATGCTTAGGATAATCATCATTTTCATTACAAACCATTATGAAGGGATTATGAGTACATACTTCCTCATAGAAAACATTTTTATGATTATGGATTATATCCATAAATAGTTCAATTCATGTTAAGTGTTTTACAAGTATGGAATTATGTATTTTAATTCACAAGATAATCTAGTTTATGACATTGATTAAAAATGGGGCCTAGTGGGAGGAATGGAAACCATATCAATGCACACACTCCGTGTAGGGATTTCCCTCCTACTCAAGATAATTATTGTGGAGATGGAGATACAATTCCTACTGATCAACTTATTACCATACTCGGACAACTCACTCAGGTTATGAATAATAACCTTACTCGTATGTAGAACCCTGATCCGCAACGTGGAGGATCAATGTTAGACCGCTTCCTGAGGCTACAACCGCCAACATTTAATGGGGGTACAAATCCATTAGTAGCTGAGCAATGGATAAACTCCTTAGAGAAAATATTCCACGCCTTGGGGAGTAGCAAAAGGGAAAAGGTTGTCATGGCAGCCTACCGCCTCACTGGAGATGCCGATTAATGGGGGTCGCTGATTCAAAACACAAAGGAAGATGAAGAAGTATCAAGTATAGAATGTAGGGAGTTCAAAGATCATTTTTTAGAAAAATACTTTCCTCGCTACCATTGAGCAGATATGGAAAGGAAATTTCTGAGTCTGAGATAAAAGAAGGATGAGAATGTCGCAAAGTATGAGGCAAACTTTACAAGGTTACCGAGGTATGCTGCATATTATATACGTAACCCAAGAAGTATGATTGATCGTTTATTTGATGGGTTAAAACCATTTCTCCGTCGAGCATTAGTATCACAATATTTTCCAACATACGAAGATATAGTCTCGTGTTCCATCAAGACAGAAAAGTAATTCTCTAAGTCTTATGACGACAAAGTAATGCAAGAGAAGAAGGGAACGATAGAACAAGAGACAGATAATGGGAAAAAGGGAAAGAAGTATTTTCCATTATGTGATAATTGTGGGATGAATCACCCCGGTACTTGCCTAAAAGGAATGGGAGTTTGTTTTAAATGTGAAGAAAAAGGTCACCAGGCTCGTGATTGCAAGGGAACGAAAGAGGATATCAATGTTGAATGCTACAATTGTAGGGAAATGGGGCATTATGAAATGAACGTCCTAAGAGTCAGGGAAACTTACCTCAAAAAAGGCCAAGGGATCAAGGAAAATATTATTTTGTTACCATAGTTGAAGTGGAATAATTAATGTATTGGTGTTTTTGGACTCAAGTATTATATTCCGGTTATAACGATAATGTGATATATATATATATATAATGATTGTACTGCAGTACTTGTTGTTTTCATTATGGTTTTAATATGATGAAGGTAATCATATTTTTAGTATGTGACAATAAGAGAAACTTTACCTTGTTTGTGGAATACGATGTTATGATTGATATTGGAATTTAGAGACCATTTAGAGAAAGTCTAGACAAGAGTATTTTGGATAACTATAAAGGTTATAATGGATTAAGTTTAACCCTTGATAGTATTGTTTAAGGTTAAAACATTTCTGAAGATTATTTTTGGAATATTATAATACTATATTTTTAGGAAGAGGAGAACCTGCAGGTTGGGGGATAACCCGTCACGTCGGACAAAGCTGCAGGAATCGAACCCACAACCATAGTGTGACAGGCCTTTATTACCTACCACTAGCCTACAGGAAGTCCTTGGTTATTAAAAATGGGTTTTCTAATCTAAATGGTATGTTTTAATATTTGAAACCTTATACAATTAGGATAAATAGAATATTTTTTAGTTCTATGACCATTTGGAGTGAAAGATGGGTTCGTGGTAAAAATTTATTAAAGAATGAAAGTCTACATGACAAGTAAGTATATTTCCTTACGTTCCTAGTAATTCTCCTAAATAAATTCCTCAACTTTATTAAAGGTAATTTAAAACAAAAATGTTGTCAGTTAACTTTTCAAACTAGGGAATCAATGAGCATTTAACCAATCACAAGTTTGTGATCTTCTTGTAGTTAACTTCTTCTAACCCTGTTTTCTACAACTCTCCATCAGACCATGATGGTTTTTTTTCCTCCATATCCATATTTTCATAGAATCCTAGTATGGGCTATCTCGGGTGACCTGTGTACTTCTCTTTCTTTCTTTTAAAGTTATATTTTTATTAACCCTATTTCCGATGTGGGTTTTCCACAAAGGTATTTTCTACATTAGACCTTTTATTTTCGAAGAACAATTTCAAATTGGGAAAATGCAATTTATTGAAGGAGGGGAGAATGTAACACCCCAAGCTTCCATGATACGCTTCTCCTTCAATAATACAATATCTTTAATTGTACGCAACTTCGAGTTCTAACACACCGCGACTAATCAAAAGAGCTGTTATGAATAGTAATACCTGCTTTTTAAAATTATAGAAATTTTATATTTCAAAATGGACTTCATTTTTGTATTCGGAATCTCTAAATTATCCTAAGTTTAATTTTTTGTAATTTTCTGAGAACTTCTAATTTTTGATGAATAGAGAAAAATACTTAAAAACAATTTTTTTATTAAAAAAAATTATAGTGATAAATTATACTATTGAGTGGTTTAAAAGTACAATTAGAATATATTATTACCATTTTATCCAATGGTGGTCATTATAATTCATTTCACTTTGAAATTGGTAATAAAAAATTGTGAATCTTTTGATATATATTGTTTCTTAAAAACACGCTATTTGTTGTGACAGCGGGAATTAATTATAAAATTAATTAATGAAACTTAAATGTTTGTAACTTTTTAAAATAGACATCATTTTTGAATTTGGAATATCAATTATAGATTAGGGTGAAATTTTGGCATTGTTCTGAAGAACTTCAATTTTTGATGAAGAGTGAAACCACTAAGTGATAGTTAAAAACTGATTTTTCATTTAAATGAAACATTACCACTTCTGTGATTTGATTTTCAAAAATCAGACATACATGTTTGTCATTACGAATTAAAATTTGTTTCAATGGGATTAAAATAATTTTTTGGTGAATAGTAACTTTTATGTTTACTTAATCACAATTAAAGGTAATTAGTGAAATTTAATGTAAAAATGATATTATAAAAATATAAAATTATCTTTAAACTTGTCCTACCCTTATTAGATGAGTCATGGAAGACCAAGAAATTCCATGGGTCATCTTGGGGACCCCATGGAGCCACTTGGGTAAGAAAATGACATTAATAACTTTTTATTTAAAGTAAAAACAAAATTGTCACAAACATGTGTTGTTTTACTAAAACAATTATTACATGGGGTTATATAAGTTAAAGTTTTAAGTATAAATATTCATTGGAAATCTAAAAACATTTTCTACATCATGGTAATTGTTTTATAATTTTTTTACATTAAATAGATTAAATTTTTTATGACACCATGATGATGCAGTGATTACCTCATTAATTAACGATTTAAATAAAATGAAAATATAATGTAAAATCTAAGACATAAACTTGACAAAACCTATTGTATGAGTAGATTTAGAAACCTTATCACCTTATCCTAGAAATATATAATTTTAGGACCTCTAAAATCCGAAAATCATTCCATAATAATGTTATATTTCATGACATTCCAAGAGTGCCCCTCCTCTCCTCTTATGAAAGGACCCCACCACTACCACCTTATTCACACCTTCCAAGCCATTTGACTTGGACAACCTCTACCAAAATACTCTATAAACTTCTCTCTCTTACTCCTAGAAGCTTCACTTTGGGCAGAAGTCTTCTCAAGGAAGCCTTTGGCTCAAATCAAAAAGAGTTACCCTATTTTAAGGTAATGTCTTCTCTTATGTTATTTTGTTTTATTTTACTTCTCCAACCCCTTAAACTATTTTTATTCCTTTATTTTGTAAAAACACTAGTATAATTAATATACTAGGATGTTCTTATGAGAATTATTTGATTTAAACTTACACACACCTTCGTCTAATGGTTAAAGAACATACTGTTTCTGTGGTTGGCGAATTTCTGCTTCAAGAAAAGATGATTGTTCAATCTTCTTTTAACACCTCTCATGGTGGCCATTAAGATGACACTATATTTATCTATGATATATATTATGTTTATATTTTCCTTATTCTTCTGTATTTATTATTTATGTCATACCTTTATGATTTCCATTATGGGTAAACGCGATAATTTCATTTTAGGAAATGCGGACTTCCGCCCCCTCAATGTGATTTGAATCGTTAATGCCATATGTGGGATGTATAAAGGATGGAGTAAATGATATTATATATGATATTATACTGGAATTATAATATAACTTTATATCATTATTATCTCATTCCATTTAATATGAAATAGAAATGAAGGTAGCGTTCATGCGTACGTACAACTTACCGTGTCCATGAACGGTGCATTTCATTTCTTACCTCTAAATGTTATGTAATATTATAAATGCATATATATACCGGATATATATGATATATATAATATATACATAATTAATATAATTATGGATATAATGGATATTCTTACACATAAACAACTTGTAATTATAAGAAGTCTATTGTTGACTCAAGTACCAAAGATCGACAAAACGACTGTTATTAACTTAAATGACTACATAATTTTCATAAAATGGTAATAAGTGATATAAAAGGAATAATTAATTGAAAAAGGTTCTTAAGAAAGTAGAAATTAACTCTAGTTTATTATTCAAGAGTTTAAAGAATGATCGAGTCAAGTCGGATACCAGGTAAGGGAACTTCTTAACCCAATTTCCAGTCTTTGGGTTAATCTCCTACTTTCAAATTATGTCATGATATTATTATGTCATATCTAGTATTTATACTTTCTTTATGTGTAAATATAGTGAATACAGATAATAAATCTATTTTATTTTAAAATTAATCTTTGTAAGGGACTTCGTCTCAATCTATTTTCGTTGAGGCATATTTTGTTTTATACACAACTTTCTTTTATATGGTGTATAAACCCCTTTGACTTTTATGTTTTTTTCAAAAGGAATCTTTTTATACGAAGCATTTTACTAAACAAAAAAATGGAATGTTTTTTTGTCATACATATGCGGTGACAACGACTTCTCCGCCACGATGACCATTATTTGAGTTTCGGCTTCCTCTATAAGCCATAAAATTTTTTAAATGAAACATTAATACAAAGTTTTAATTTTCTTTTATTTTGGTATTGAAAATAGTTTTTAGAAAGTTATTATTATATCAATGTGTTGTATTGATATCTTGTGATTGAAATGTGGAAATGTTATGTTTCCTTTTTGCATGTTTTATTTGATACGATTATTTTATGGTTTATGATATGTTTAAACCTGTTCATATGAGGAATGCATTGGACTTAATATGTGATGGGTGGAGCCCACTATAGATCCTCAATGCATCGGTAGGTCTCATGAGACAAACTAGTGTCTTGGAACAAGGCCTTGACAAAATATTATTTGTAGTCTTAGTACGAGGCCTTGGCTTCGTGGTTATGATAGTCTGGAATTATGCATTCCATCACTATGAAAGTGGTTATTGATATTGCATGTGATTATTCGACTAGTAGAATATCCATGTGAATAAGTAAATGGAATTATTTGATTTTATTTTTTACATATTATGCTGAAGTTCAAGTATAAAAGGCTTTTGTTTTAGTTATACATTTCCTTAAATGTTAATGTTTATTTATGAAAGCTTCCGCTATATTTTTATCCTTACTGAGCATCTGAGATCACCCCTTTCAATGTTTTAATTTTTCCAGGATGTGAAGATGTATTTTAGGAATGACCTGCAGGGATAGTTTGAAGGGGATATGAGTGTGGAAAATGGAGACTATGTTATTGTAGTTTTTCACTTTATGATGTAATGTAACATTTATGAATTTATCTAGTATTTCCAAGGCTACTAAACTAATCGACCTTTCGAGACTTGATCTTTTGTGATCATGTCAATGTTACGCAATAATGCACCGACTCTGGGTATCTGGGGTCAAGGCGTTACAGGTAATGTGGTTGTTACATAATCATAATAAAATATAAATATATAGGTGAAACTCTATTTATTACATTACAATGGAATCAACACATGAAGATGAAGTGGAAAAAGAATCAAATTTGAAAGAGTCAGTAAGGAAATTGCCTCCTCTTCGACAATCTCTCTCTAGATCCCTCTTAAAGACAGTAGAGTTAGTTTTCTGAGAATTTCATAACCTCTATAATGTTACTATTAATGTTTAAAAGGTAAATGGTTAGGGTATGGACGACTTTGAAGGCTCAAGGTGGTGTGTGTTTGTGAGGGAGGAGTTTCTTTTTTATAAGAGTGGGGAGGGGCTGCCTTAGAATCCCTAAAAAATTAAATTAATATAAATTCATTCTCGATTTAAATTAAATCCAAAGTGTGTAATTTATAAGATAATATGAGGATGGGTAGAAATAATCTCAGAAAAGTATTCTTTGATATGTTTAGGTCATAATGTTAAACTTATATTTTGGATTTATCCCTTAGTTTTTACCTTTAACTTTTACCATGACAACTTCACTTTTTATACTTTATGATTAATATAGTTTCAATAAAATTACAAAAGAGACCCATGTTGATTGTTGATGAAATTTTTAACCTTATTATATTCCTTCTTCATAATTATATATTTTTATAAATTTTTTCTCATTTTATAAAATTTTATTTGTTTCAAAGTACCATTTATGTAAAATTTGATACTATTCAATATTTGTCATTTTAAAAATTGACATGAAAATTGATAACTTCATCGCAGAACAAATAATATAATAATAAACTATCAAATATATCAATAAGAATGTTATTTCATTAATTATGTAAAATTATATATATTTTAAAATATATAACCTAATTTATTTTATATTTCCATTAATTGAACAATTACTGTATCATAATTATACAATACTTTATTTAAATTATTTCTTCTATAAAATTTAAAAATAAAAAAATCATACTGAAGTTAAATTTATTATATTTCAATTTAATATTTAAATTTGAATTGATCTTTCGTATTAACATATATTAAAAATTAATTTTTAGGAAAATGAGTATAACATTTTTAATAGACCATTAAATAAAACATAATAAAAGTCTTATTCTCACACAAGTGGATTAAAAAGTTTATAATTTATGAATAATGATTATTTTGTTTGAATTTAATTCATCCAATGAAATTTGGACAACTGTTAGGGTAATTTTATAATATTATAATATTATTTCTACCTTTAATTACTGTATATACCCTTAACTGTGGTAAATAAAAATTTAATAATGTTTTTATTAATTTTTTTGAAAAATAATAAAAAAATCTATTTTTGTAATTTGGACCCTCTGATTATAAATATGGAATCCATTTTTCTGAAATAAAAACACATTAGTTGCATTAATTAATTTCAAATAAATCCTATTGATGGGGTGAGAAAAAGGGTTATTGAACATAAAATATGCAAAGTATTTACACATTTTAATATTTAAATTCAATTTAAACTTAAGTCCAATGACCCAAATTAAATTAATTGATAATGATTTAATCTAATTATTCTTTAAAACCAATCTAAATTATAATTTAACACTATAAATTATTTTGATGATGAAAGTTTTTATAAATTCATTTTTTGTATTATTTTCTATTCATCAAACGAAATAACTTACTAGAAAATTTCAACAAATCAAATCAAATCAAATTATTATATCCCCCTTTCAAAGAAGAATTTTAATTTGTAAAATATCATATATAAAATAGAAAAAAAATAAACTAAAAATGGGTTCTCCATTAAAAGTAGACAAATTTCCTTTTAAAAAAATATAGGTTTTTATGCATAAAATTGGGTTTTCTATTATCTTATGACATTAAAATTTATTTGATGAATATAGAAAATATATAATTGGAAATAAGAATTATATATTTCATTAATACCATTCAATTATTATTATTTAATTAATTTTTTAATACTAAATTACCTTGTAATCATAAAAATTGAAATATTTACGTTATATATAATTAGTATATATTTTTATTTCTAATTAATTGGTTACAACTAAATTCCCATTTTTCATAAATCAGTTAATATTATTCATACTTTCTAATTTAACAGATAATTTATTTTATTATTTAATTAATAAAATGATATTTCGTGGAAACTCGATGTTGTGTGTAATGTATAGCATGTAGATGTATTTTAGTAAAATAGATGTTTGTTCCATATAAATAGAATGTTTTATTTAGTGCAATGAAATACATATATGAAAATTAATTTGAAAAGAAACCACAAAATCTTGTGGTGTTACAAGTACAGGTTACATTCCACGGAATTAGTGAAAATGATCCTTGAAACATGAATTCTTATTGGGGTGACTCTATGGGATTTCGGGAATGTAATGGGACATTTGGCTCAGTTGAAACTCATGTAGATACGCTTGATATCAAAGGGGTTTAGGTAGTGAATCCCTTTGAGTAGACATTTTAGAAATGATGGATGAGGTCCATGTGCTAGTGATGATGATGGGGTCGTTCACTTTTGAAATTGAGCCCAGAAAAAATATTTTGGGATTAGAAAGGGTTCTAAGGACTTAAAAAATTGACATGGGGTTTTTGGTGGTGATTTCCTAGTGACGCATGGCTTGAACCAGTGAATGCGAGGTTTGTGAAGGGATTTACAGGCTGGCCTATCCACTTTGTCAAATACACATGGAATGTGACATTAGGGCCTAGGGTTTGTCGACATAACATGAGTATGTGATATGGGGGACTATGTGATGTTTTACTCTACTTTATGAGTGATATTAATATAACCATGGTCGATTTAGTTCATTCCAGTAATGATTACGGCCTTCCTAAGTGAGATGTAGGGTCAAGGTGTAACACCATGAGATTTTGTGATTTATTTTCAAATTAATTGAATCATTTTGATATTTTACCTTAAATGTCTTGTTAATTTTATCTTTTTTTTATGCACAAAATTTATTTTGTCTTTTATTACATGCAACACCATTCTTAGCATACTTCACATGCAACATTGAGCTTAATTGAGAGGTGGAATATTTTTAAAGTTATTATTATACAATATGATTGTTATCACCTAGCTATTGGAATGGTAGGTATAAATAAAAATAACTGAATAATGAAAATATGGTTTACACATGTACATAAAATGAATTATTTTGTGACCAATTAATTATAAATAAAAAAACACTTCTGAAAATATAAGGAATTATTTCTCTGAAAAATAATTTTTATTAATGAAAGAGAGTGTTATATAAGTAAATTAACCAAATATATTTTGGTTAAATATTTTAATGAAATTTATATATTATATATTCAATAATAATGTTAAAATTAAACTTATATGTTTTATAGAAAATATATAAGAGTAGATTTAGTTTTACTATTAAAAATTTATTTTTCAAAAATGTAATTTATTCATCTTTTAACAGATCACTTATTTTGAAAGTAAATTTTTCCAAATTTATAAAATTGATGTGATAAAATGAAAATAATATTGTATATTAATAACACCAAAATTATCATAATGTGATTATTTTTAGATTTTTCTGAAAATTTAATTTTTTCATCATTAGTGAAAATTAATAAATTTTAATAGGAAACATTCTTTTGCAAAAATAATTTAAAAACATTAATAATATTTTAAAAAAAATTAGTTTTTAATTAGCTCATTTTTAAATATATTAATTTATTTTATTTTATTTCAATCAATTTTATATGGAAATTGGATATAAAACGTTGTAATCTTTTGAAAATTTTCACTTTAAACCCACTACTCGTCATGTATGGGGGACTAATTTTAAATTAAATTCTAACAATTATGTGAATGGAATATATAAAAATGGATTCTATATTTAGAATTATTATAATTAATATTATCTAATTAAGTTAACTTAACATTACACCATATTTAGTAATGATAATAGTTTAAATTATTTAACGTCATTAAGGTCAAAATGGGGTTTGTGCATTACATGTGTTTTTGTTACAATTAATTTTATACACCCATATGATTTTCATTTAATTATATTTATTTCATATCAAAAATCAGTAGTTTTAAATTATTTAATAAATCACTTTTTAATTTTGTTATTAAAGGATAAATTACCTAGGTAACTAAAAAAGATGCATGTTACCTAGGTAAATAACTATAATGATAGAATTGGGTAAACATAAATACTAAAATATAAATTCATAAAAATTGTGTTTCTTTTATGTTTAAAAGTTGTTTCTAGAACAATTCATCCCTCCCCTTCATTTTTGATCTATTTTGGAGGCAAATGAGTTAAGGGAGATATCCCAATAGTGAATACTTTTGGTATTGACAAGAATTCCACTCCTCCTCCATTATAAAATGGAATTAACTCTCCCCATTTCTCCATGCCTCTCGTGGAATTTGAATAGTCCAAACCATTCCAAAATCACTTCTTAATATTACTCTCCTTATCCTAGAGTCTTTGTTTTCTTCATAAATCAAACCACGTAAGGATTTATTGAATATATAAGGAGGATAGATGAAGAAGAGGTAACATTTAGTGATTTGGATTTAGGTTTTATTTCATCCTCCACTTACTTCTATTATTATTATAATATTATTATATAATATCCCCTATGTATTACATATACATATATTTGGTTATGTTAAGGGTATTACCTATCGTAAACCCAGCCCCAGTAGCCCTGAGTTGGTGCCTTACTTTATTATATTAGAAAAATAAATAAGGAAGTCGCATCTAGAAGGAAAAAATTGTTTAGTAGATTTTAAAAAATAGATACAAAAATAAGTATTACATTACCACTTGAAATTTAAAATAAAATATAGAAACCACAATGGAAACATCCATGAACTCCTAGATAATCCCTATACGTCATTCATAATATACATCTTCGTATTTTGATGAAAAATAAAACATAAAAAATGTGTGAGATCCAATGATCCGTAGGTGAAATAAATACATCATAATCTATAATAAATATAAACAATAATTCATATATAATAACTAAACCACATGCCATTAAAACATAATCTTGAGTATAATATAAAGGGAATAACAATATGAAAAAATAATTCTATATAAATAATCAAATGAGAATGAAAGTTAACCATGGATATTATAATAATATAATAATCACATTGATTGTCAATTTATAATATCATAATTATGTAATGAATAATTATGGACATATGAAACTTATTTTCAAGGACTTATCCAAGATAATTGAAAATAAATGGGTAAGGCCTTGGCCTAATCCCAATCTAGTTTGTCTAATAAGACCTTCTGATTCATCAAGGGGATATAGATGACCCCAACCATCACATACTTAGTCCAATTCATTTCTAATATGAATGGACTGAATCATTAACAACATATTCATGTGAAATGTAAATACATTTCCCAAATCAGTAAAGATAATAACTAACCATTATGTGAAATATGGTGAATGGTATCAAGATATCACATCCACAGTCATACTGATCAGAAACCATTTAATAAAATATGCTATATGATACCATAAATTATCAATCCCAAATAAATCATAATATTTACTATAGGTTTTTGAAATAGATGATAATATCCTAATAAAATCATTGAGTAATTATTTATAAAAATACCATTTTAACTTTGGAAAGAAGAGTTATTTTGGAAAATCATTTCTATTTGTCCTAAATACTTTTTGTAACATATATATCTGAGATAATAATAGGTAAGGATAATGAAATTATATATGGGGAATAAATTACTACCAATTAATGTGAAAACATGTAAAAAGTGCATTTATGAAACATTAGAAATTAGCCGCTTTAGTGCGATTTAAGGGAAATTTCTAAAGGGAATTTCAAACAGACAACAGAATAATTTTTATATAAAATCGTAAATGAATAAATATAGTTTTTGATGATAAAATTATTTGATTATAATATTAATGGTGGATTAAAATATAACATTTAGTGCACTTGAAAATGGGTAAGAAACTGGAAAGATCACTTAAATCGGGATTGCTTAGCGGGAATAATTAAGAGGGGAACCATATAAAATCATGTATTTCTCATTAAAGAAGAATTAAATGACCTGGATTCAATATTTTTGAACATATGAAAATAATTAAAAATAATTATATAAAAAATAATAATTAAATTTTTGTTAATAGAGATAAATTGTAACCTAAATGAAAAATGTACGTTCAAGGAGAATCCCTCACAACCTTACAAACTGTCAAACCATATGGCCTAAAAAATTAATGATCATAGAATAATACAATGAATAAAATGAAGATCAATATATTAATTATATGATACATCAACAGGAAATATATATACACCACAAAAAAAATAGTGGTGAATAACGCATATCACATATAAATAATAGTGAGATGAGGAAACCCATACCTTATTTATGAAAGCGTTATTCACTTGTACTTAATGTCTTGGATAATCAAATTAGGTTCATTAATTATTTAATTCATAAAATATTAAACATTATTTTATTATAATCTTATTAAGTTAATTGAAGACCTTTTTGAGGAGTTATAAGATTCAATTTCATCATTCAGGAGTGTTCGTTTCTTTGGTTTTAATGATTGGTTAGCTTTTATACATGTAAGAAAGATCATGTGAATTGGGAATAGTTATCTAGAATAGAAATAATATTTTATTAATTAATATCCATTATATTTAATGGTATTATATATTTTTTTTCTATATATGAGGATGATTCATTGGATGAAGTGTTATTGATTACAATTCATATTATTTTCTCATTTTTTCGATCATTGTGAACTATGTTTTTCGCATTAACCAATATTTTGTATATATATACTTGCTACAAAACACTAAATAAGTTATAATATACATATTATAATATTTTTTAACCATAATTATTTTTTAGGACCATCCATGAAGGTGGTAATGGAAAATTAAAATGCATCATCCATGATGGCGGTAAATCGACACATCGCGGACAATGTTTTCAGTTTTAGGAAAAAATGAAGAGAAGAAGAGGTTTGATAATGGATATTCCATTAACAAAAAAATAATTCTACTATAGATAAGATACTGTAGTTATCATGAAACTTGGATAATGGGAGTTGGGTAAAGGAAAAGAGGTGGTGAGGGTGGTATTTATATTGGATGAGAGGGGAGTTTTTTTATTATTTTATTCATTAGTTTTTTTATTTTCGCTCAATACTAAAGACCTTTTTTTATTCCCACTAATAAATATATTAAATTTAATAATAGAGTTTGATATAATCGGATTACTTAATCCATACATCAACCATGGCCCAATAATTCATATATTTTTAAAATATCGAAAACTACCATACTTTAATATTCGCAAAAAATTCAACTATTTTAGAAAAAAACAGAAAAAAAATAACCATGACCATTTATTTATGTGTAGAATTCAAAAATAAGCTTCATTTTATGAAATTAATTTTCTAATTTCGATAAATTTAATTATTAATTATTATCATCACTTTACTAAAAATACCATTTTTAAAATTATAACTGATTTTATGAAACTTTGAGATATTTATTAAGGTATCATAAAATTAACTTATAATCATAAGACAACAAAAAATTAACTTATGATTATATTTTTTGAAAAAAAAATTAATATATCATATTAATTAAAAAATTCAAATAAACATTTTCACCATACTGAAATACCAAGAGTAAATATATAATTTTTAAAACATTTTTTACTTATTTAATGATATAAATATTTTATATTATCATTTTTAAGATACCAAAATTTTATTTAAACGTTAATTGTTGAGGTTAATATTGAAATCTCAAATAGAATCTTAATATAATTAAAATAAAAGTTTTATAAAAATCATGATGTTTCACTATTCATTGTAAAAAAATATTTTCATAAACAAAACTTTAACCCTAAGTTAATTTTGACATTCCTATTTCCAAAATAAATTATATTTTTTTTCAATAATGTTTATATAAGTGAAAAAATTTTGTTTTAAAAAAACACCACTACAGGGATGTAAAAAAAATTAGAAAATATATATTTCTATGCTTAAACTTGGATTCATTGTTATATTAATCCAATAAATCGTATTTATAGAATTAAAATATATTATATTGAATATGTAATATATCAATTTCATTAAGATCATTTAATAGTAGTGATTAACTTAATATAAAATTTCATTTTGACGATAAATATAATTTTTTATAAAAACCCATAAGGTTCAACTCATTTTTATTTTTATTTCTAATGAATTATCATTATGAAAATTTGTAAACTATACTTT
Organism: Viscum album; assembly: GCA_963277665.1. Taxonomy (NCBI): domain Eukaryota; kingdom Viridiplantae; phylum Streptophyta; class Magnoliopsida; order Santalales; family Viscaceae; genus Viscum; species Viscum album. Next base: position 26,486,512 of record OY728137.1, on the reverse strand, counting down.
CATAATTAACATAATTCCTTTTATTCTAATCGTTCCAATGGCTATGTAACAATAATAATATTTGATCATTTGTCGAAGCCCAGTATTTTGTGTAACGTAAGAAATTGAAGAAGTAAAATTTTAAAAAGAGACATACCATAAATTCTTGGGGTGTTACATTACCTACACTTGTACACACAATCATAAAATGGGTTATTAAATCCTTATTTGGGTATACGATGGACTACCACCTCATGAACCAATGTTGTTCATTTTTTCATTACCACCATAAAAGTTTGGTCCTAATATTGGATTTATAGTTTATATATGATATATATAATCTTTATGATGTCATTATGGTTATATAATTTTATATCACACATACCTTATTGCTTTCCATTTTGTGGGAATATGATAATGTTATCCTTGTGTACGATAGAGTATCACCCCAGAAAGTGATGTGATTCATTCACACTACAAATGGAATATATTAAGGATGGGTTTAATAAAAATAATTATATATATGAATAACTATGATTCTATAATAATAATATAAGTTATTTGATTTTATTTCTTTTTACCCAAAAATAAAATGAAAAAAACAGCATTCATTTGTATGTATGGCCTTCCATCTCCATGAACGGAGTATTTAATTTCTTATCATTAAATTTTATGGATTACCTTAAATACATATATTATGAATATATATTATTTTTATATCATTTATTTCATTCTTTATGTTACTAATTTATGATCAAATTGAGAGGACCAGAAATAACAAATCACAACTTATATGAAAAACAATGTGATTATTACCTGTGACACAGCTTTAAAATGAAAACTTTAATAAAAGTGTAATAAAAGTGTATTAAGAAAATAATATGTGGTATTTTATATTTGAATATGGTTCATCAACATATTTATAATAAAATTTTATTTATTATAGAATATGTTTTAATGAGTACGAAATATGTTAATACTTTAGGTAGGGGTTTTTTTGTCAAAATTTATTCTTCCATGAGACAGAAGTCATATTCACCACCAATTTATTGTATATAGTGTATATACTGAACATAAATTTATTTTCTGATAATTATAATTAAAATTATTTCTATTTAAATATCCATTTTAGGATCTCTTTTTCATATGGTTTAAGGTTCCAATTTTACCGAATCTGTATGATATTTTTCTCTCAATTTTCCATCTTTGATATAGACATTATTTTAAGCACCTATATTATTTCATGAGGAGTATATACTACCCTCTTCAAATAAAATATCATGAATTTATAAATCCTAATTATATTTTATGTTACATTGTATTTCATTCCTTCCTGGGGATTTTGATTTAGTGTTACTAAAGTGGAAAATATTTTCTGTGGCAATTTAATCATTTATCTGAATTATTTATCATTAGGTATCCAATGTTGAAATTGCATGTTCTACCTCTCAATAATTATCATCAATTTCAGTCTCCTTAGGTAATTAATGATATCTTCCAGTAATGGTACCATTAATCCTCTCTTTAGTACATAGGATAACAAAGAAATGTTTTTACAATAATCTATGTTTATTTATCTTTTCAGTTGAAAATATGTTCTCCTCTAAAATAATATTTTCTAAAAAAGTTTCAAATAATGTTTATAAATGATATTTTAATCTCATTTATATGAAATATTATTTTTAATATTTTTGGTGTTTTAAAAACAATTTTAAATTATTTTCAAATCCAATTTTATAATTTTTAAATGTTATTTTAAAAGAAAATTATTTTGAAAAGGATTTATGTATAAAATATGTTTTAAACAAATATCAAAGATTCACTTATAAGTTCCTAATGTTATTTTTCAGAAAAATTATCTTGAAAAGTTTTTTTGTTTAAAAAATTGTTTCGAATTATTTTCATATATTTCTTTATAAGATTCAAATGTTATTTTCAAATAAAATGATTTTGAAAAAGTTTTATGTTTCAATAGTGTTATAAAAGATTATGAATGTTTCATTTATAGGTTTAAAAGGTTAATTTCAAAGAAATGGATTTCAAAAAGGTTTTACATTCAAATTGTTTTAATCATTATCTTCAAAACATCCTTTATAAATTTTAAAAAGAGATAGATCAGTGTGAATCACCGATAGGGGGAGGGGTGAGTTAGTGATCTATTTAAATATATTTTTTACTAAATGATTATTTTAAATTAAACATATATGGATGGTTAAAACCTCGGTCAAATATTCTTGTGACTCTCAGACTTACCTCAAATGAATCTATAAAATTAAAGGCACTGAAAAAAAGGATTTATCGGGTTCGGTTGAAAGACATACTCTTTACATTATTGCTTATTCTCCCCAACGCAGATTCTACACTATAATCAGATGAGTAATTACAGTGGTTGATACATATTTATGCTATATCTCTCTTGAGTCCCACAAGAGGTTCTTTATACTGCTTCCCACAGTGTTACTAATGTCCACTATCCTTCTTTAGAGTCCCAATGAACAATTATTCACCTCCCAGAATCACACAGGGGTCCTCTAGCTCTCAAGTCACATGAGCAGCTTCTTTCTTTATGTTCTATCTTGATTGACTATATATGATCTTCTACGCTGTCAACACAAGCTTTCTAAATCACTCTTACATGTGTATCTCTTACAAAATCTTCAACAGCCTATGGTGTGGTCTATTTTCATTTCTCAATAAATCTGATCACCATTCCAATCAGTTCTTATTTCAAAAATTCGTGGGAAATTATCCCTTATTATGAAGAAGACTTGGCCTCACTAAGATGTTTTCCAATGGTGTATAGAACTTCTTCAACAATACAAGAATAATTTTAAACATTATCAGCTCTTCCTCCCATCTGGGATTCTGAAATAATTTCAACTCAATTGAAATTTCTTCTCCTAATTCTTATTAGATTAAGTCTCAATACTCATTCATTTCATTCATGGATTACATGGAATCCAAACTTCTTATTTTTGGATATCTCAATTGAATTATCACACGTTCATATGATTAGACATGATTTTATGCATCTATAGTGTGTTTCTAGGAATCCCGAACTCACATTGTTCTCTTGAATCAATGGTTTAGGCTCAATTTCTGTATGTCATTCACATTCATGCACTTCCTTCATAGTGTAACTCACATTATCTTCCTCAATTTTGGTTCTTAGAACACAATCACTTTGTTCATTATAACTCATTTAATTTTATATGACATGTGGTTGTTTAAGCTCCAATATTCTTCAAACCATAATGGGTGTGATCCTTTGTGCGTACGGTTTCCTCTTCTCCTCTTCTCACATGTGAGTGTATGTATGCATGAAATTATCTTTCTTGTGATCCCATATCTTTACAGAACCATGTATAGACTCTAGTTTCTTCAAATTAAGCACATGAGTATGTACATGTACTCACCTCCCTTTGTTCATAAGGTCCCTTGAGCCTCTTCTTCCCTATTTCTTCATTTCTTTGAACTTGGTAGGAATTTTTCTAATTCATAAGTGTTTGAGTTCCACTTTTCAAAACCCGAATGGGTATGTTTTTTCCATAGGTTCTTCTTCTTCTGTCTCAAGGTATCTCACAATAACAGAAGAACCAGAGTGGATTCATGCTTTTGTATGTGATACTCAAAGAAAGGAGGTGTGGTGCAATATATATGTTTGGTTTTCACAAACTAGTTTCTCCACAAGGCAAGATGAGGGTTTGTTAAACTGATCATGTGTCTGTGGGTTTCCATCGCACAGAGGGTGTGGAATATTTCATGAACCAACGGGTTTGTGGTTCTTCTCATTGCAAACTATGAGAGGTGAGCATCACTCCTTTGCACATGCGCTATGTCGGATGCCTTCACGCAAGGGATGCACAGGACGCCTTATTCGTGTAAGAGATTTGGGGATATTATTCTTCATGTAGCTAGGCTACGTAGAACCCTACCTTTAGCGAACCAGAGAGGTTCACTTTAGCTCTGTTTATTCAGAGAGACATGAGCTCATTTCTTTGAGAATGCCATCACCATCTTCAATGCTTTGGCTCCTCCTTTTATAGGTGAGGAGCATGTTCAAAACCACATGGTTAAAATCATTGAACACATGAGATATCCAACATTGAATATTTTTTAATGTTGATTAAGATGTAATTAAAGTCACGAGTGATTACATTTCAATAGTGGGATCCCCTTTATCAGTGTCATTGTCTCTTGCATGCAAAGAGGAATGCATGCTAACAACTTCCTAAACTCTTTGATCATCCTGACGTGGCCTCGCAACTTTTTTTATTCTCCCACATTCGATCTTTTTATATCGATACATTCATGAAAAATTAGTTGCATGCATCATATCATGTTGCTCATAAGATCATCATGTTTTAGTTTTGAGCCTAAATGGTTTTTGGAACACTGATCAGGGTGTACTGGCAGTGAATTCAGTGCACTGAAGTATTTTGGGTGGCCATAGCTTTAAGACAACCTCAGTGGAGGAGATCAGATGGTCGTGATGCACCTGATTGAGAGTTCTCTGACCAGAGGGTAGATCATGTGTCGTTGAGGGTTCAATTGATGATTTCATGTCACGATCAGATCATACGGTGGAGATTGCATTCATGTTTTTCAAAAATTTCCCCCCATTGAAATCCATCGCTGCTTTCATACTGTTTAAAAATCAACTCATGGAATCCAACCCTCATAATTTTCCTCCTCCCCACAGAGTACTGCCCCAAACCATGTTCACACAGTGTCCACGCTTCTGTGCCCACTCTCTGCTCCTCGGGTGTGCTCCTATATCCAATTATGCACCCTACTGCACAGGCTGATCACCGTACGTGCTCCTTCAGGCTTATACACGACCCTCACTCATACACCTCTTGTGGGATTGGCTTGTGGATTACTTGAGGCATGGTTGACCCTCAAGTCCCGCATCTTCTTATAGTCGAGGACATCATATGGCCCTCCTGGATGGACTATATTTTTAGTAATCCAAGTATTATATATTCACTTTGTTAACAAACCAACAAAAGTGCAATAAAAATGTAATTCCTAGCCACCACTTCTTTAAAAACCTATCCTATGCACTTTTTCTCTTCCCTTCATGGCTTTCCTTTTTAAACAAATAAATCCAAGATCTTAATCATTCCTTTTATATAATAATGGAAAATACATGGATCATTTCTTCACCTCATTCACTAAATCATAATGTATGGAATTAAATGTAGCAATGAGTGATGTTTTATCCTTTAAGCACACATCTTGAAACATTGGATATTATCTCTTCAATCATATGATTTAATATGGAGAATGTCCAAGAATGAAATCCAATGTCAAATAGTGATTCTATAAATATCAGTGGTATTTTACATGGAATTACTTTTCCTCTACAATCATCGTCACCACAACTTTTACAAACACATATTGACTCTTGACACCTTATTGAAATCATATTGACAACAAATGAAACACCATACTCAACAATATCCCCCTTTTTTCAATATCACGTAAGCACACTTTTTATGGGTAAATTTTTGTGCCAATATGTTCTCCCCCTTATTGGAAACCAATTGAAAATGTGTAGTAGGATCTGTTCAAAAACATGTCATCGACCCATTAGAGAATATCTTCTTGAGTATTTATAAGAGAGGGATGATGTCACATGATTCAAATTTCAAATATAATTTACTAAATCAACTCAAATATACTTGGTCTAACCCATTTTAGATCATAAGAGATATATATACAAGGTATTCAATGCTATCCCTAAATAACCATACATGTAAAATCACACTCAGAATGTATCAAGTCTTAACCCAGGGGTTGGAAATGGTAAGATTTATCAGTGAAATAATATATCCTACACATACATCACCAAAAATATTAATAAGTTCAAGCGAAAAGATAAATCTCCACCTTTCATCCCATATTTTCATCAATCAATCACTCCCCCATAATTGAAATGATAAATGCAATTAAGAACAAGGGATGAAAGTGTGATTGGAATACCTCAACTTTAACTTCTTTAAATGATATGAATTTAAAGATTTTTATTGACATAATCCTTAATATCACCTTCTTCATTATTTCTCCCCCTCAAGGGGTTTAATCCTTTTGATTTTCCATGGTGTAAAATAATCATCAGATAATCTTCAAGATATTTATATTCATAATATTACACTATGGAACACTAGATGTAATTATCAAATAATGAATAATAAGTAAAACATGTAGTTCTCCACATTGTTCATCCAATTATCATTTTGAGAATGACCTTCATCTTCAATTCCCTACATAGTAATCACACATATACAAAAAAATTAAGAGAATAATATGGAACACGTTTGAGCTTCCTAATATAATCATTAGGGTCAAGAATTTTCTCTCAACCCTAGAATGCCTTTCCATGTAGATATAATGATCCTAATACTCTTCATGATGGTGTTTTCTCTCTATTTGACATTTTGATATTTCTTTTTTACCATAGACCCATTAATTCCATTTACCTTCAACTTGTGTAGATTATTTATCTTTACTTCTACCAGTAGTGAAGTATAATTCACTGGTACATGTTCTTCAATTTTCATCATCTTCATTTGTCATGGTAAAATATTTATACATTTTTTTCATGCTGTCCAGCCTTCTTGAACCTTCCACACAGTAGTTTTCAGACACTTGGGTTGTCATTTGCAAAAAACCTCTCATGAAATTTGAATTTCCATTCATGTGGAATTACCTGTTTCACTTTTCTTTTTATTTATCTAGTACTTCATCTTCTGCACTTTGTAGTTCTCTGGAAATTTACAATATTTTAGGCTAGATAACTGAAAACTCCTTCTTAACATTTTTTTATTTGGATCTTCCACATGGATTCTTCATTGTTTTCAAGTTATCTTTCTTGAGAAACTTATTAATATTATATTCAAGAATGTCTTTTGTCAATCACATCTTCTTCTAGATTGATTCTCCTTTAAATTTTAGATTAATTCCATACATTTCCATAGATTGTTTGGAGTGATCCATGGTATGTACAATATTTCCAAAAAAGATGCATATTTTCTTTTTTGAGATGAAATTCTTGGAATCCTACATGAACATTTTCTTGGGAATAATTTCTTCCACTATTTTATTGAATTCATTGTAAAACATATTCCCAATGAAATACTCTCCAACAATTTTTTTCTCTTTCCTTTGTTTGTTTATATTCATCTTATCAACACATGCCTATGTCATGGTAGGACTAAACTATAACTCATCATAACTATGAACAGATTTGTTGCAATTATCAAAAAAGTCTTCAAGATACTCAAATCTGTCCTTGATAGATAGATTCTTATTCATCTGTGCTCTCTGCCTTTGCATTGTAGTTTGCTTCATTTCATCACATACATATTTTTTGAATGTAGGCCTTTCATATTTTTCATATGCTAATGTATTATATCATTAATCAATGGCCTAATTCTCATACTTATAGAAACACCAATAGTAGCAAATAAATCTATTTATTTTTTTTGCAGTGTTTTTCTGGTTAGATTCAATGCTTTGTTGTTTTTGTAATTGTATATATTTATTTGGGTCATCCACTTGGGATTTGTTATTCTTAATCATCCCATTATATATCCATGAAATATTTATGAATGTATTAACATTTTATCAATTCACATCTTCCCAGATTTTAGCTTTGAACCTATACTTGCAGATGCAACTACATTAGTAGAAACATAAATAACCGGGTTAAGGGATACATTGTTCTTGAAGTATGTTTCCATTGGATAAGAGGATGATCTGATTTTTCTTTTGGAATCATATTCTACAATGCAAACTCAAGTAGAATCATCTCTTCTTTTAGCTGTTTGGGAAGTTCCATCTCAGAGTGATTGTTGATTATTCAATTTCACCTCCATCTCTAAACATGTCGTGTTGAGAGAGTTCTTCTCATCCTCAACTGATCTCAACATACTTTCCCAATTCTCTTTCAGCTTTAACATTTGATATTCATGAATATATCTTAATTCATGAAAATAGATGTCATGCTACTTTACTTTGTTATATTTTTCTTCCAGTTGAGTAGCTTTGAAATCCATATAAACATTGTTCATATTTTCCAATTCATGGAAAGTTTCTACAAATAGAATCTAAAAGAATTATTTCTCACAAATACAACCATACAATTTCTCAGTAACTTGAGCATTACATTCATCAGAGTGAGAAATTAGTTCTACCTTTTCCATCACAAGTTTTGTGATAGTTTTGGATATGCCATACCTTTTAGCCATTGCATTGTCCATCGCATTAATGTTTTCATCTAGCTGTAATTTTTCATCACAAAAAGAACTAGTGCTTGTAGCAATGTGTCGTGATACTTCTCTAGGGACTTTCTTCAAATGATATTTTAGCGCATTCTAATGATCACTAATTGATCTATCATCATCGCACCATGAAATGGCTTCCTCGGAAGAGTAATAATTATTAAAGTAATTTTCACATGTTGTGCCTTTCAGATTACCTTCAGTATAAGGTGTCTCACCATTAGTAGTAAGCTTCTTATTCATCAACCTTTCCAGTTTCTTCTTTCAATTCTTCTGAGACTTGGAAGATATCCCCATATGAGGTTGTTCAAACATCTCCTCAAATCATCACTTTATAAATACTCCCTTGGATCTTTTAGAGGTACCCTGGCTCTGATACCAATTGAATTGCCAAAATCATCGTGAATCAATAAGTGGGGGAAAGGGTGAATTAGTGATCGATTTAAATATTTTTTACTAATTAATTATTTTCAATTAAACTTATATGGCTGGTTGAAGCCTTGATCCACTCTTCTTGTGTCTCTCAGCCTTACCTTGAATGATGCTATAAATTTAAAGGCACTAAACACAAGGATTTACAAGGTTCGGGTCAAAGACATGCTCCTTAAAATGTTGGTTAATCTCCCCAACACAGATTCTCTACTATAATAAAATGAGTAATTAAAATGGTTGACACAGGGTCACACTATATCTCTCCTGAGTCCCACAGGAGGTACATTATACTACTTCCTATAGAGTTACTAGAGTCCACTGGACTGCTTTAGAGTCCCACTGAAGACTTCTCCCCGCTGAATCTGACAGGGGCATTCTAGCTCTCGAGTCACACGAGCACCTTACTTATTTAAGATCATTCATGATTCACTATAGATTATCTTATGATCTCTCTGCAAAATAATTCTGAATCACACTTGCTTGTGAGTCTCTTCAAGAATATTCAATAGATTTTGGTAATATCTATTGGCCTTGCTCAATAAATTTGATCGCCTTTTTGGTCTGTCCTCGATTCAACAATGCTCGCAAAATTATTCCTTCTTCTTATGAAGACCTGGAATCACTAATATGTTTTCCAACGGTGCACAAAACCTCTTCAAGAATAATAGAATAATTCAGAAAATTATCATCTCTTTATACCTTCTTGGATTCATAAATACTGTTAACATGGTTGAAATTTATTCTATAAATTCTCCCCAACTTCAGCATCAACACTCATTCACTTAATGCATGGATTTCATGTCAACCAAAAATCTTGTTTTTTGATATCTCAATTGAATTCTCACACATGTATATGATTATGCACAACTGTATGCATGTATAGTGTTTTTCTTGTAAGACTGAACACACACTGTTCACTTGAATCAATTGTTTAGGTTCAATGTGTGTATGTCATGCACAAGCCTGCACTTCTTTTATAGTGAAACTCACACTATCATCCTCACTTTTGGTTATTATCACACACACACTTATTATTTTTAATTCATTCAATTTTATATGACATGTGAATATTTATGCTCAATTATTCTTCAAACCAATATGTGTGTGATCCTTTGTGCATACAACCGCCTCTTCTCATATGTGAGTGCATGTATGCATGAGCTACTACTTCTCGTGAGTTCTTATCTTTACACAACCATGAAGAGACTCTGGTTGATTCAAATTAAGCACATGATTGTGTGAAAGTACCCAATGCCCTTTGGCCATAAGGTCCCTCAATCCTCTTCTTCCCTACTTCTTTTCCTTTCACATGTTTAGGATGTCTTTAATTGATATGTGCAGGATTGATTATTTTCAAAACTGAAATGGGTATAGTATGCGTGTGGGATTTTCTTCTTCTGTCTCAAGGTATCTCACATGAACACACAAACTAGAGTGGCTTTGTTCTTCTGTATGTGTTACTCACTCAAGGGAGGTTTAGAGCACTATCACTGTTTTGTGTTCACAAACCAGATTCTTTGCAAGGCACGATGTAGGATTGTTAAACCGATCATCTGTCTGTGGATTTATTTTGCATAGAGGGTGCAGAATCTCTCATGATCCAAGTGGTTCACGATTCATCTCTTCATGAACCACTAGTGGTACTCATCTTTCCTTCACACAAGGGCTTCACATGACACCTTCCTACAAGGTATGCATGGGACACCTTCTTCGTGTATGAGATGTAAAGCTCTTCATCTTCACATAGCTAGACTGCACGGAACTCTACCGTTCGTAACCTAGAGAGGTTCTCTTTAGCTTTGTTTCATCAGATAAATAGGTTCTCCTTTCTTCAAGAATGGATTCCCCCTATTTAATTCTTGGGTCCTACATTTATAGGTGAGGATCGTGTCAAAAATCGTGGTGTTCAAATATTTCAACAACTAAGATATCTGCCAGTGAATATTTTCAAACATGGATTAAGATATGGTGTAAATAATGGGTGTTTCATTTTCAACCATGGGATCCTCTTTCTTTGTGCCCTTCTCTTAGGATTGCGAATAGGAACTCATGTTAACTATTTTATGAACTCTTTGAGCATCTTAACTTTTCCACACAATGTCATTTTATTCATCCTTGTTCCGTCTTTTTATATCGATGCATGCGTGAAAATATAGTTCTATGCATGATATCGTATTACTCAGACTATCACCATGCAGTGGTTTCAAGCATAAATGGTGGTCGGATTCTTGATCGCATCGTACCAGCAGTGGTGACGGACCACTGGAGTTTTTTTGGTGGCCAGTGGTTCAAGACAACCACGGTGGAGGAGAACAAACAGTTGCAATGGGCTAGATCGAGAGAGTACTGATCGGTTGGTAGAACATGTGTCACGGATGTATCAATGGTCGAGATCATATGGTGATCAGATTGGGTGGTGGAGATTGTTTTCGTGTTTTTAAAAATGTGTCCCACAACAAAATGTCTGGAAATTTTCATGCGGTTTAAATATCAACTCATGGTATCCAACCCTCATAATTCTCCTCATACCCTCAGAGTACAACCTTATAACATGTTCACCCAGAGGGCGCACTTCTCCACCCTATCTCTACCCCTTGGGTGTCCTCCTAGCACCCGCTATATACCCTGCCACATGGGTTTATCACCATGCGTGATCCTACAATCTTATACATGACCCGCACAATTGTGTCTCTTATGGGGATGGCTTGGGGCATCCTGCTGGTGAAGATGACCCTCATGTCCCTACATGTTCCTGTGGTCAAGGACCTCAGTTGGCCCTCTTTGTTGGCCTGTCTTTTTAGTAATCCAAGTATTATATATTTAATTTTTAAAAAAAACAAAAGTGAAATACAGATGTAATGCATGGCCGCCTCTTCTTTAAATTCCAATCCTATTCACCTTTTCACTTCTATTCTGGAATTTATTTTTGGAACTAACAAATCCAAAATCATTAAAATTCCATTAATCCAATCATGGATGATGCATGGATCATTTCTTCACCTCATGCACTAAATCATAATTAATAGCCTTAAATGTTGTAATGAGTGATGTGTTGTCCTTTAAACACTTATCTTGGAAATTTGGAGATCATCTCTTCAATCTTCCGATTTAATATGGATAATGTCCAACAATGACATCCTATGTCAAATAGTGATTTTCCAAATATCATTGGTATTTTATTTGGAACAACTTCTCCTCTACAATCATCATCACCACCACTTTTCCATTCAAATATTGACACTTAACACCTTATTGAAATATTATTAAAAACAAATGAAACACCATGATCAATAATTTTAAAGGATTATTTTAGGGAAAAAGGTTTCCAAAATATTTTATATTTTATGTTTTAAAAATATTTCTTCAAAGTATAAAGGTTATTTCCCTTAATAAATTCATTAAATGGAATCTGAAAATAATTTTCTATCTAATATGACATCTACTGTGGTTTCTTATGTCTTATTAAAGATATGAACCAAGAAAACCATTCTTATTCGTTCCAGGAATGGTTTATTTTTGTGATGATAATTAGTATATGAAGCCCATTTTAATTGGATGTGTTATTCCATGAGGAAATACCTAAGAAACCTGGTTCTTTTCATAGGTTATTATTTGATGAAATGATTATGAAATTTATCTTTCTTCCATTGGATTTTATATGATGAAATGGTTATGATACTGATTTTATTTAATCTGTTATGATATGATGAATGTTTATGATCTTGTGGCACACGTAAATAAGTTTTTCATTATGATATGGGTGTGACCTATATATACCTCCAATGAATTGGGTTATGATATATATATATATATATACATATATATATATATATCATGATATAGACATTGGTGGAAAGAGGAGTTAACATGGTATAATAAAAAATAGACGGAACAGGGAGTGAACTCGATTGAGTAAGACATGGCTATAATTAAAATTGAACCCAATTCAGTAGAGGGATTTTTCTTCAATGATGGCCTTGAGAGTGAACCTTGACTACTATGATCATTTGGGGAGTGAAGACATTCTAGTATGAGGAAATCCCTTCCACTATGGATGGTGGGGTGTCCCACCCATGCAGTGTATCCTCCCATAGAGTACCTTGGTAGTTCTCAATTATAGTCTAATAGAAATAATTATGGACTTATAAGATGGTGTGTATACCAGAAGTCTCTGTATTATGACAATGTTATTATCTAATGACTCGTGTATGTAGATTTAATTATGATTCATGTCATATGAAATGTCAATACATATTCCTTGATCCATTCATTCGATCTTTGATATAAAGGGTATTGTTTTCCTATTTTATGGTCATGTTCTCATACAGTTATTCTCTTTTCATTACTATGTATCCTCCAAATTTACACTTAATGACAATTTTATCTCACTCTTTCTTATTTTTTCATTCCCTTAGTTTTGAATATTGGTTTTATGTAGGCTATGTTTGTGAATAGTAATAAATGGGAAGATATTTAGGGGAGGTATTGAAGATTTTTTAATGATTTAGAAGATTTTGAAACTAGTCTCCAACCGATGTAAACTAATACAGTCCTCAGGAATGTACTTTTGAATTTTATTGAATATTAATCTAAAAAGATGAAATATTTATGTACAAAAATATTGGGTCATAATATTTGGAATAAAAGGAAATGTTTAATTAACCATTATAAATAAAGATAATAAAACTTTACTGGAATCCATATGGACATGTCTAAGAATAAGTCTTAATGTGAGTAAAAGAATAGAAAAATGTCCTATAATTTTAGAAAATGATATAGTCATTGGTGTTTATTAAATTACATCTGTATCTAGATGCTACAATTGGATGTTTTGATAGTTCTGTATGTGAATAGGTATAACAACACCAAAAACATCATATTGATCCAGACTAAATTGGGAATTAGTGAACTACAACAGGCCTTGTTTCACACATGGTTTTACACTCCAAGGGGATATGATTTGGAAAATCAAAAAAACATTATGAACCATCATAAAAGATTTAAATAAATGATGAATATTAATGAACTATAATAAACCTAAAGTTTCATATAATAAATATGGATTCCGGATTTCGATATTCTATAAGTGATTTTCATGTTTATTTGTTTTACCATAATGATTTCTGTAACTCACACTATGATTTTTTATTTTATTTAATGGCGGTAGCAATAAGGAACTATGTTAATATTTTATGTGGTGGGAAATTTTTAGATATGTAGAAAGGTGGGATGATAATTGTAGTAAAGGATATTTTTATTTTGAATAATTTGTAATCATAAGACATAAAAACCAAATTGTGCCTTATACAACTCCCATACTATCATAAAAACATAATGATAATGTTCGCTAAGAACTCTTATGGTGGAGACGATTTTGGAAATAAGATTCAGTTTCTATAAGTCAAGAATGTGGGAATAATCACTCAAGGGAATGTCTCAATGGAATAAGAATATATCTTATGTGTGGTGAAGAAAGAGTAAGTAATTGTTGAGTAAAATGAAATGTTTTTCTAATTCAAGGGATATAAAGATTTTATCCCTATGTTATTATCAATAATTGAATGTTTTAAGTGTGTAAAGTTTTAGAATTAGGAAAATCAATGTCCTAATGAGAAATATTGTGATGAAAATTAGTATGGTTGAATGAGTATTGGTAATATTGTAGATTATGAAGAGACTACAAATGATATATGAAAGGAAAGATCAATTAAGGAATAAGAAGATGAATATTAGTTAATAGATGAAGGATGTATTTTAGTAAATAAATTATTTATGTATTTGGATTTAGGAATTACGATTGGTGAATGATGTAATTAATTTTAAGCATAATTTTTTCGTTAAGGATTTGAAAATATATATATATTGAATGGTGTTGATGACCTAGAATAGTGATTTAATGGAAAAGTGATATTTTAAATAAAGTAAGGTAAACATTAATATTTTCTTAATGTTGAGAAATGAGTGTTTAGCTAGGATAAATAGATTATAGATATGGATAAACTATATTTATTAGTATTGATGACCTCAGAAAAAAATAATTATTTTCTAACAAAGTGTTTTATGATATCATGGATGGAGTTTAAAACATTATTAGATTTAAGAAATATAACGAAAAATATATGTTTTATTTAAGGAATGATGAGGCAGTTATTTTTTCAATACAGTTTTATGGTAATTTATTTTATTACAGTTTTTAAGAGAATACATGATGGAGGTATTCACATGTTTGGTATGGTAAAATTAATAGCTATATTATGATATATAGGGGATTAACATTAAGCATAATTAGATAAATTTAGTGGCCTTATTTTTAAATTATTAGATTTTCACATATCAAAATGGTCAAAAGTTTAACCATTTATGAAATGTTTTATGTTGAAGTTTTAAAAAGGTTTTGAAGAATATTGAATTATTTTGACATATAAAGATTTTTGCATATTGGATAACCTGTGATAACCACTATGTTTTGATGACAACTAAGTATATATGGAATGAATTAACTTCTTATATATGCATCATAAGATGTTTTAGAGTTTTTGGAATAAAAATAATCACATTAATTTCTTATAATAAGAGAAGAAGTGTAATTTGATCAAGGCACAACCACAGGGTGAGATTGTGATTATGAAATTGAATTAAATGAAGTAAGTATATCTTCTTGTGAAAATTTATCAAATTTAGGAAAAGTGTATTTAAATAAATTTTTGTCCTATTATAATATTTTTTATGATATCAATTACATTTATTAATACTCTTTGGTTTATGCCTTTTTATCGTTAAGTTTTCCTAACCATGTTTACTATCACTCCTTATCATTATTTGGACGTTAGTTTTCTCTTCTTTGTCTATTTTTTCAATTCCCACCAATGTCACTATATTTGGAAACTTAGTTTCTATTATTCCAGATGAACATTTCACATAACATTCTTTTCTTCAATGGTATTTTTTATTAACCCTTATTATAATGTGGGTTTCTATGAAAGGAACTATCTGGTAGTAAATTGTTGATGACCGATAAAAAATTCTAGGGAGAAATTCATTTTAAGTGGGTGAATGTAGTAGCATGAGATTTTACAAAATAATTTTTTCAAAATAATTTATAATTTCTTTAATTTTATTTACAAAAAAAATATTATATCTTTGGTTACATGAAATATTTATTCTTTCTTGTGTAATACGCAACACCAAGCATTTCTTTCTTTACACGAAACGCTATGTTTAAATGAAACATGACATATTAATAAATGTATTATTATTTAATATGATTATTATCACCAAGACAGGAGAATGTTGGGTATTATTAATATTAATTAAATTATAAAAATATGGTTTACAAATGTACATAAAATTAATTATTTGGCTATAAATTAATTAAAAATGAAAATAAAACAGTTTGGAAATTAAAACGTAATCAATCTCTGAAAACGAATATTATTATGCGTAAGAAGTGTGTTCTATATCAATATATTTTCAAAATATATTTTTTATAATTATTTTAATTAAATTGTAATATTTATATCTTAAAATAATGGTTTTATGTTCATCTTATATTTCTAGACATGTTATGAGAATAAATCTAATTTTACACATAAAAACAGTTTTTTCTAAGAAGTAGTTTTGTCGCCCTTTTATGGTGAACTCATTTTAAAAATAAAATTTTAAAATTTAATTTAAATACATTGATAAAATAAAAATTATTTTTAAAATCATAAAACCAAAAATTATCTTTTGGTGAATTTTTGGAATTTTTCTGAAAGGTTTCATTTTTAGATGAAAAGTAAAAAATATTAAATTTTAATTGAAAACATGATTTTAACGTAAATTATTTACCAAGTAAATAATATTTTAAATTTTTTTAAAAAAATAATTACTTAAATTATTCATATATAAATTTAGTTGATTTATATATGATCAATTTCATATTAAAATATGGCATAAAAACATTGTAAACATTTGAACTTTTCACTTTAAATGTGCTTTCTTATCACGTATGTGGGTCTAATTTTAAATTCCAGTCTCCGACTTATATGAATTGAATTTTGGAAAATTTATTCCATAATTAGAATCATAAAAAAATATTATATAGTAAGTTTAACTTTATTTTAAAACCTTATTACTAGTGAAAAAAATTTAAAATTAACTAACATAATTAAGTGTAAAATAGATTTTTTTGCATCACATGTGTTTGTATTAAAAATAATTTCACACACACATATGATTTATTTTTATATCATTTAATTTCATATATATAATAATTAGTATTAAATTATATATAAATGATATTTTTAATCGTATTATTAAATAGTAAATTACCTAGGTAATTAAAAAGACACTTGCAATATTGGGAAAAACTATAAGGATGAATTTGAGTGAACATAAAGACTAAGTAATAACATGATTAAGAATGAATTTATTTTTTGCGGAGGAGTTTTTTATCACCCAATTAACACATAAAATTAATTATTAATCTATTTTGGAGGTACATTATGTAACTGATACCTCCCAATAGTGAATATTTTTGGGTATTTACAAGAATGTCACTCCTCCTCCATTATAAAAGTTAATTCACTCTCCAAAATTCTTCACACCTATAAATCCATTTGAATTGACCTAAACCTACCAAAAAAACTTCCAAAATTACCATCCATCATCCTATAATTATTATTTTGTTCGTCAATCCAACAAAGATAGGATTTATTTCATTCCTAACTGGCATACCTGAAGAATAGGTAATATTCATCAATAGGAGTTTTCATTTTATTTCTTCCTCCATCTATTGAATTATTCTCATAATATGAACATACAAAATCCTTAGTATATTAAATATAGTAAGATTTTTTTATTTTCAAATTAAGACATAGAAATACACATACTTAAATCAAACGGATAATCAAATCACCGTTCATGTATATGGCAGACCACCACCTCACGAACCGATGTCATTTATTTTTTTAATTATGGATTTAGAGGTGGGAAATAATGTTGGATTTATATTTTATAGGTGAAATTTATTATATTTATGGTTTTATTATGATTTGTTAATTTTTTATATCACACATTTATTCATGAATTCTATTTTCTGATAATAGGATAACATTGTTCGTCTGTACGGTAGACTACTGTCTCACGAAGTGATGAGATACATTATTTCTTCACAAATAATGTAGTTTGGATTAGTATAAAAAATATTTTTGATATGTATTAAAAATATATGATTTTTTAATGATAATATATATATATATATAATTAATCTTTCATTCTTTCAACTTAATAAAAAATGAAAAAAATGGTGTTCATGTGTATGATTGTCCTACTATCTCTAGGAATAGTGTATTTAATTTTCTATCACTAAATTTTATGGAATACAGTAAATAAATATATAATAAAATATATTTTATATTTATATCAATTTTAAAATTCTTTATATGATTAAATAATGATTAAATTTATAGTACAAAAAATTTAAAAATCAAACCATATATGAAAAATAATATTTTTATTTCCTGATATATATCATTAACATGAAATCATTAATAAGAGGATGATAAAATATTCATAATAAAATCATATATTATTTGATATATTTTAATATTTTTAGGTAATATATTTATAATAAACTTATATTTATGATACAATAGTTTTCAATAATTACGACGGAATTCAAGACATAAGGTAAGGTATTTTGGTCTAACTTTATACTTCTATGAGAAACATGTCATATTCACCACCTATTTCTATTTTTTTTATATACATCACAAGAATTGATTTTATGATGATAATACCTGAATTTATGGGTATTTATATATCAACTTTATTATCTCTTTTTCATGGGGTTTATGGTTCAAAATTTTCTATATCGGTATGGGTTTTTTGTCTCAAAATCCCTTCCATGAGATATACATTACGTTTTGCATCAATATTCTTTCACAAGGACTGTATAATACCCCTTTCCCATGTAAACCTAGGAATTTATTAATCCTCATTATATTTTAAGATCCATTATATTTTACTCCTATATGTTGATTATGATTCGGCATTACCAAAGTGGTAAATATTTTATGTTGCAATATCATTATTTATCAGGATTGTTTATGATTAAGTCTTCGATGTTAAGATATCAAATTATACCTCTCAATATTTCTAATGAATTTAAATATTTTTTGGTTATTAATGATATATTCAATAAATTGTACCATTTATTCACTCTTTTCTACTTAATATAGTTACTAAATTATATTTAAAATAATATGACTGTATTTCTTTATTTGGTCGAAAATCTATTTTGTTCAAAAACAATGTTTTCTAATATGTATTAAAAATATTTTTAAATAATATTTTAAGAGAATTATAAAGGAAAATAATTTTGAAAATGTCTTATTTCTTAATAAATATTTTAAATTATTTTCAAATCCTTCTTTAAAAGTTTCAAAGGTTATTTTAAATGAAAATGACTTTGAAAATATGTAATGTTTAAACGAATTTGTAAATGATTTTCAAAGCATACATTATAATATTAAATGGAAATTTTAAAATAAAATTATATGAAAAAAGATTTATGGTTAAAAGGTTCCTTAAATTATTTTCAAATATTCCTCTATAAATTTAAAACATTATTTTCAAATAAAAGTATTTCAAAAAATGTTTTATGCTTAAAAGGTGTTTTAAATGATTTTTAGAGATTCCTTTGTGATTTTCAATGGTTATTTTCAAAGAAAATAACTTCAAAAAAATTATATTTACAAATTGTTTTAAATTACTTTAAAATATTAATTTATATGTTTTCAAGGTTATTTTCAATGAAAAAGAATTTTAAAATATTTTATGTTTTAAAAAATAATTTTTTTAAAAAAGATATTTTCATCAAGAATTTTTTTAAATGATATTTCAAGAATATATTTCATATGGGATGAAATTATTTAGTGTTACCTATTCATTATTTGGGATATTATCCAAGAATAACATTATTAATATTTCTCTGAAGAATTTGTGTTTGTGATGAAACGTTTTCTATGAAACATGTTTATTTTCCTTTAGTTTGTCAGAACTCGAACATTTCTAGAGATGTACCAAGACAATTTTTAGGTCCTCTTTTTTCTAGTTCTAGGTTCTTTTTTAATTGTATCTTGGATCCTTTTTTGGCTGAAATTTGAAAATTTTGGAAGGAGGAGAGGTTGTTCGTGGTTGGCACACAGTTATCATAAACCATTTACCCCAGCCCAGCAAACCGTTCGAACAAAGGTAGAGGGGATTCACATGGATAGAGATTCATTTTCAAAGCATTCACCCTCTAAAGAGAAATTGTCCCCCCCACCCACCTTTAAAAGAGGCACACAGTTATGGCACATGAATTGGAAAACAATGCACTCCGGTCCAGCCAATCGTGTGTGTGGTTTTAATTAAACTAAATATTATATTTTTAAATACATGGACCCATAAACTATCCCCAAATTTTCGACCTCTCATCCCCTAAAAATTACTATCGATTTTAGAGGCTCCCAGACAGTTTCTTAGGGCTCTCAACCTCCATTCATGGTGATTAAAAGTTAGTATTGAAGATCTGGACCACTCTAATATGTTGTTTATTCTAGTTTATATATATATATATATCTCTCATACTCCACTTAACAAATAAAAGTGGGATGTTTATCCACTGTTGGATCAAGATCGAGATCTAGGTTTTTTAGATCTTGATTTGATTAAAACTTGGATATAGGAATTTGGTTAATATCTCATTCTTTTTCAATTTTCCACTCAAATTGGGGATTTCCATTGGGGAGCGCTTATCATCCAACTTGAGGTATGTGTTTTGTCATTCAAATCCCAAATTCTATATTTCAATTGTATATAGGTAATTGTAAAATTTATATTAGATGTTTACCAATTGAGCTCTTGATCAAATTAGTTAATTTGGTGAATTAATTAGTTGAGGGAATTGGGTTTGTTGAATTAATTATTGGATATTATGTATTATATGGAATAATTAATTATTGAATTAATTATTAGATATTGAGATTGTGAGTAGAATAATTAATTGTGGACTTAATTATGGGACATTGGGGTTTGAATTGAATAATTAATTAATGGATTCTGAGATTGTGAATTTCGAAATTAATTCATTAATTAGTTATGTGATATTCAAATTCTGAATTCGATAGTTAATTGTCAAATTAATTATGGGATATTGGGTAGTGAATTGAATAATTAATTTTTGAATTAATTATGGTATTTTAGGGTGTGAATAGAATAATTAATTGTTAAATTTTTTATAGGATACTGAATAAATTGATGAAGCCGATGTGACCAATTAATTGGTGAATTAATTTAAGGGTTTAATATGATTAATTAATTGTAAAATTAATTAATAGAGTTCATGAGAAAAAATTATTAGTGAATTAATTGATGGGATTGAAGTTTATTAATTAATCATGGAATTAATTAATTTAGTTGATGTGAAAAATTAATTTGTG
This sequence comes from Viscum album, assembly GCA_963277665.1. NCBI lineage: Eukaryota > Viridiplantae > Streptophyta > Magnoliopsida > Santalales > Viscaceae > Viscum > Viscum album. Next base: position 26,465,346 of record OY728137.1, on the reverse strand, counting down.
ATTTAATTGGAATAGTTTAATATGATTAATTAATTTTGTAATTAATTAATGAAATTGATGTGAACAATAAATTGGTGGATTATTTTTAGGGATTGAATATGATTAATTAATTCTGGAATTAATTAATGTAATTGACATAAACAATTCATTGGTGAATTAATTGAAGGGATTGAGTATGATTAATTAATTATGGAATTAATTATTAGAATTTACATGAACAATTATTTGGTGAATTAATTAAATAGATTGAATATGATTAATTAAATATAGAATTAATTAATGATGTTTATGTGAACAATTAGTTAATGATTTAATTTAAGGGATTGAATTTGATTAATTAATTTCTGAATTAATTAGTTGAATTAATGTAAACAATTAATTGGTTAATTAACTGAAGGAATTGAATATGATTACTTAATTAGGAAATTAATAAATGGAATTGGCGTGATGGTTTGTTAATTATATGAAATGAATAAAATTAATTAATTATGTAATTGATTAATGGAATTGGCTTGTACATTTAATTTTTAAATTAATTGAAGGGATTTAATGTTATTAATTAATTGTTAAATTAATTAATGGAACTGATGTGAAAAATTAATTAGTGAATTAATTAAAGGTATTTAATGTGTTAGATTTTCTTTGGAGTTAATTAATGGGATTGAGGTAAAAAAATAATTGGTGAATTAATTAATGGATGAAATATTTTTATTGATGAATTGGATTAATTAATTGTTGAATTAATTAATGCATCATTGTGATTATGAAAATTGTGGGTATGTGATAATTAATTATTGAATTAATTATTGGGATATTACGATTTTGGAATAGGGATATTTAATTTTTGAATTATTTTTTGATATATTGTGATTATAGAATTGGAATGATTAATTTTTGAATTAATTTTAGAGATTTTTTTTGAAGTTGGATTAATCAATAGAAGAATTAATTAATAGTGAATTTTTGGATTTTGTAATTATTGAATTGCATTAATTGAATTTTTAATTAATAAATAGAGTTTGTGTGATTGTACAATTCTTAATGTGATTAATTAATTGTTGAATTAATTAGTGGGTTTATTTTGGCCAATTAAGTGGTTAAATAATTGAAGGGTTTGACCACATTAATTAATTTTTGGATTAATTAATATGATTGATGTGATAAAATAATTTTTTATTTAGTAATGAAATTGATATGATAATTAAATTAGTGAATTTTATTAGTTAATTGGTGAATTAAAGAATGTGGTAATCATGTATGTCATATAGTCTGTCGTATCAAAATATCATAGTGTAATATGAAATGATTAAGGGTGATAATGGAATTCAAAAGTGATAATCATGTAGGATAGGGTTTGCTACATCAAAATCATATAGTATGAATTCAAATGATGAATGGAAAAAATGGAAATAATTTGTGATAATCATGTGTTTGACAAGGTCTGCTACATCAAAATATCATAGTGTGAAGCGAGATAATGAATCGTTATAGTGGAACTCAGTTATGTATTATGAAATATGAATGGTAATAATGACATTTAATTATTAAAAGATGAATGGTGACAATGGGATTCAATCATGTATTATGAAATATGATTGTTAATAATGGAATTCAGATATCTAATATGGTTCAGGTATCCTTGAGAACATGCATAGTGTTATGTAGTAAAATAAATAGTAATAAATTGAATGTAAACTATAAACATTATTGCTGGTATTTATTAATTATATAACTACATACAATATTTTAAATGGATACTGTTTTAGACGTTTTTCATGTTGGCCTACTGAGTTGTTCTCACACCCTACTCAGGTTGGCCAATCGATACCTAAAGAGACATCAGTTTTGTATGACATGATAAGGGAAAAGACGAGGTGTTGAATGTATGGTTTTGGATGGAGCATGGATGAGGGGACCAAACATAGTTCCGAACCAAATTGGGAGTTTTCAGTGTCTTTACCATTGGTTTTCATTTTAACTATTGGTATGTACTTTATCATGGGATATCTACAGTTCATTGTTGGTATTTTTTTACAGTTTTGAGCCATCTAGTGACATAGGATTTATTTTGGTTGTGGTTATATCCAATTGTTATACATTTTTATTTCCCCCATTTTGATACTTTCATAGAGGGGGAATTATCTCCCAATTATCAATATTATATCCTCACTACTAGTCGGATTCCTCTAGTGTATGAGGAGGAATGTCTAAGGTTAAATAATTGACCATCTCAGGGGACCGTTGTGTGGAACATGGGTCGGAACATTAAAAAGTGGTATTAGACGTGTTTCTTTTTTTTCTTTTGCCTTACTACTTAAGAAAGGTGTAATGTATAACATGATGAGTTATGACTTGGTTAATTGCACATTAATAAGAGTATATATCCCATGTAAGAGGTTAAAAGACAAGTATCTACGGTGGGAGTGTTTTTATTAAGTTTACTATTACAGTTGAAGATATTTCACCACAAGTGTTCCACTTATTGTGTGATGTGATAGTTGGTTTTGAGATTTATTGAGATTTTATTCATGTCCTAGAATGGAAAAAGAGTTTATTATTCATGCATCACTTTAGGAACTAAGGATTACTTTGTGACATGCATCATTTTAGGCACTCACGAGAAAATGGGTTTTGGTTAAGCTATTGAACTTGAACAATTTTTCTATACTTGTCAAATTGAACTGAAAAAAGGTGCCTAATGTGAAATTAAAACAAAAGAATAATTCAAAATGTCAATAATTTGGTTTTCTAAATAAAAAACATGAATATGAAATGATGGTTTTACTTATTAACATTGACCTAGATGTAGGATGGTTGATGATAGTGATAGCACCTTAGTTGTGACTGTGTGGTAGGCTTGGGGGGATGTGACAAATGGGGTGAGGGTGGTCACTTGGTTGGGATTTTTTTGAGAAAGGCAAGTTTTTTCATTGATAATAATGATGCACATCCATATTTAAGATGATAATACCCAGTACATTGATATAATCCTATATACAATGGGAGAGAATTGGTTATATGCTAAGATACTTAAGGAATTTGTCTAGTGGGACAAGGGGCCCTCTTGATGGTTGTGCCCCTAGGGAATATGGAAAGTGTAATCATGCTCTAGCTAGTAAACTAATGGCCAAACCCAATTGAGGGTTGTAAGGAGGCTTTGTGTCAATAAATACAATGGGTTATTTTCTGGGATTCCAGGAGTAGATGATGGTTAATATTTTGATTTTTACAATCGATTAAGGATGAGATTACCATTCCAACTTCAGTAGACCTATAGGGTTGGGGGCATGATCCATGGTAGTTTGTAATTTATTGAAAATGTGATGAAAATAACCTAGATAATGTGGGAAGTGATGTGTTAGTAAGAGATGCATCCCTTGAGGTGCATCTTATATGTGTGTTGGGTCGCATTGAGAATGGTTTGCAGGGAAAGAAAGTGCCAATAGTTCGTGTATTATTATTAAATGGATCTGTTTTAGAGGAATGGTAGGATAGATAAGAAAATATGAGGGCTCAATGGTGTAATATTTTTAAATTAGAATCTTAGAGATGCATGGGAGTACGAATCTACGATGAGAATTTGTAAGGTGGAGATATTGTAAAAACCTGGCCTTTTATAGAGACGTCTCATGCTTGTTTTTTAGGTACTCTTTTTTCTAGTTTTGAGAACCTTTTGTTTGGGTAGTATCTTGGAATGTTTTGGGAGATAAGTGAAAATTTTAGAAGGATGAGAGGTTTTGCACCATTGGAACATAGTCATCCCAAATCATGCACCCTATCCCAACTAATTGTATGAACCCAAATAGAGGGAATTGTTATGTTTTTTGCACATTTTTTCAAATTGTGTGCCCTATAAGAAGAAACGGTGCCCCACCCCCAAAGAGGTGCGCGATTAAGGTGCGCGGTTTGGAAAAAAGTTCACCCATTCCCAGAAAACTACGCACAAATTATTAATTAGGCCAAAATAGAGATTTTAAAATTCCTGAACCCTTATATTTACCCCAAATTGACCCTCACTCATCCGCTGGCGATTTCTATCAATTTTTTTGGCTACTAAAAGATTTATTGGGGCTCTCGACCATCTTTATAGGTGATTATTAGTCTGAATTGAACTACATTTAGATTGAATATGATTCAAATACCAAATTATATATTTCCATTATGTGTATATAATTAGATATTTTTTAATATATTTTTAGAAATTATATTTTGGAATAAATTAATTAATTTGGGGAATTAATTAACTAAGAGAATTGGGATTGTTTAATTAGACAATTAATTTTTGAATTAAATATGGTATATTGGGTTGTGAATTGAAGAATTAATTGTTGAATTATTTATCGGGTATTGATATTATGAATTAAATAATTAATTTTATAATTAATTATGGGGTATTTGGTTGTGAATTTAATAATTAGTTGTTGAATTATTTATGGGATATTGAGATAGTGAATGGAATAATTAATAGTTGAATAAACTATGAGGTGTCGAAATTGTGAATTCTATTATTAATTATGGAATTAATGTGGGATATTTGGTGGGGAATTGAAATATTAATTGTCAAAATAATTATAGGATATTGGGTTCTGAATTGAATAATTAATTTTCAAATTAATTTTGGGATATTAAATTATTTAATGAAACTAATTGACTAATTAAATACTGAATTAATTAAAAGGATTTAATATGATTAATTAATTATGGAATTAATTAATTGAATTGATGTGAGAAATTAATCACTGAATTTATTTAAGGTATTAAATTTTATTAGCTAATGGTGGAATAAATTGTGGAATTATAGTGAACAATTAATTTGTGAATTAATTGTAGGAGTTGAATATGATTAATTAATTATGGAATTATTTAATTAAATTGACATGAAAAATTTATTGTTGAATTAATTGATGGTGTTTTATATGATTAATTAACTGTGCAATTAATTAATCGAATTGAATAAAAAATTTATTGGTGAAATAATTGAATGGATAAAATATGATTAATTAATTGTGGATTTAATTAAGTGAATTGACTTGATCAATTAATTGGTGAATTAATTCAAATTATTCAATATGATTAATTAATTACAGAATTAATTAATTGAATATATAAGAATAATTAATTGGTGAGTTAATTAAAGGGATTGAATGTGATTAATTAATTGTAAAATTAATTAATTGAATTCATGTGGATAATTAAGTGGTGAATTCATTGAAGTAATTTAATGTGGATAATTAATTATGAAACTAATTAATTTAATAGAGAAAAAAATTAATTGGTGAATTAATTTAAGGGATTGAATATGATTAACTAAATTAGTAAATAATTAATGAAACTCACGTGAAAAATTAATTGGTGAATTAATTGAAGGTATTAAATGTGGATAATTAGTTATTGATTTCATTAAAGTATTGAAGAGAAAAATGAATTTTTGAATTAGTTGAATTTATTGATTGTGATTAATTAACTATAGAATTAATTAATTAAATGGATATGAAAAACTAATTATTGAATTAATTTATGGATGAAATGTTTATTGATTTTTGATTTCTATTAATTATTTATTGAATTAATTAAGGGATCATTGTTATTATGGTAGTAGTGAATTTGGGAAAATTAATTATTGAATTAATTATTGAGATATTATTATTGTGGAATAAGGAAAATTAATTGTTGAATTAATTTTTTGTGATATTATGATTTTTGAATTGGAATAATTAATTATTTAATTCATTATTGAGATATATTGGTTGTGAAATTGGATTAATTAATTCTTGAATTAATTAATGGAGAATGTTTTGATTTTGTAATTATTTAATTGTATTTTTTTAATTATTGAATTAGTTAACTATGGTTGTATTATTATAAAAATATTTATGTGGTTAATTAATTGTAAATTTAATAAAAGGATTTGTTGTAGCCAATTAATTAGTGAATTAATTTAAGGTTATAACATGATTAATTAATTTTTGATTTAATTAATGGGATTAATGTGGCAAAATAATTTTTGAATTATTAGTTAAAATTTAATGATAATTAAATTATTAAATTTAATTAATTTGTGAATTCATTAATTTTGTAATCATGTGTGGCACATGGTCTACTTCATCCAAAACATGTAGTGTAACAAGAAATGAGGAATGGTAATAATGGAATTCACATGTGATTATCGTGTGTGTGATAGGGTTTTCAGCATCAAAAGCTCATAGTGTGAATTAAAATGATGAAAGGAAAAAATGGAATTCATATGTGATTATCATGTGTGGGACATGGTCTACAACATAAAAAGACGATATTGTGAAATGAGGTAATGAAAGGTAATAGTGGAATTCATTCATGTATTATGAAATATGAATGGTAAAAATGGAATTAAATTATTAAATTATGAATGGTAATAATTTAATTCCATTATGTATTATAAAATATGAATAGTAATAATGGAATTCAGATATATCATATGATTCATGTGTCCTCAGGTACCTGGGGGTGTTATGTGGTAAAATAAAGAAACATTGAATAAATTTAAACTATTTATTTTATTGTTTCTATTTATTTTTTATACAACTGCATACATTTTTTTTACTAGATACTGTTTTAGACACTATTGGCGGTGGCCTACTGAATTTTACTCACACCCTACTCGAGCTACCTAATCGGTACCTGAATAGAATTCATGTTTGTAGGACATGATAAATGAAATGTTCATATGTTATATGACTGGTTTGGGATGGATCATGAATGATGTGACATAACTTGGTTCAGAACCCTCTTCGTATTTTTTAGTGTCTTAACTTGTGGGTTTTCATTTTGACATTTGGTACATACTTTATCATGGAATATCTATAGTTCAATTTTGATATTGTATTTCATGTTTTGGATCAACTAGTGATATTGGTATAATTAGGGTTATGGTTATATCCTATTGTTATTCATATATATTTCCATTGTTTTCATACATTGATAAAGATGGTATACTCTCTCCAAGATCAATATTAGACCCTCACAACTATTCGATAGCCTCTTACTTATGGAGTGGTGTGATTGATGTCCTATAACTGACCGGATTAGGGAACCGATGTGTGTAACTCATTTTGGTACATTACATGGTTATTCTATAAAAAAATCATCTTAAACCCACTTCATTTCTATTGTTATTCTGTGATTAAATGATTATGTTACAATTCTCTTTTCTATAGGTTTTGATATGATGAAATTATTATGATACCATTTTCATTTAATATATTATAATATGATGAATGTTTATGATATTTTGGCACACATAATATGGTTTTCCTTATAAGAATACTAATTCATATATATCCCTTGAATGAATTTGGTAAATATTTATATATATCATGAGATATAAATGGATGAGAGAAGGAGTGAACCTGGTACAGTCGGATAGGGCTGGAACTAGGAGTAAACCTGGTTTAGTAAGACTATGTTAGAATGAGGACTTAACTCAGTTTAGTAATGTAATTTAATCATTATGATGGTATTGGGACTGAAACATTATTATTATGAAGGTTTTGGGAGTGAACCCATTCCTGTATGAGGAAAGGTACAACTCTAGAAATAATTGTTTTCCCCACCAAGGAGGTGCATCCACCACTAGAGTTCACTGATAAGAATCAATTATAGTCCACTAGAAATAATTATAGACTTATAATATTATGTGTTTCCTACAAGTCTATGTTCTATTATAATATTATTTTCTCATGAAACATGTCATTTTATTTTCTTATGATTCATGTCTTATGAACTATGAATAATTATGTTATGATTCATGATACAGATCTTTGATATAAAGGGAATGGTTTTACAATGTAATTTTTATGTTCTCACACCCTTATGATCACACCATGCTTATGTATATCCCTTTTTTACCCTTACTAAGCATTTGATCCCACCCTTTCTTATCTTTATTTTCCCTAGGTTATGAAGAAGTGTTTTATGTAGGGATTTTTTGTGAAAAAATACTCAATGGGATGGTCTTTATGGGATATATTGAATAGCTTTCACTATTTAAGAAGATTTTGTACCTAGTCTCCATGGTCACTAAAATAATACGGTCACTTAGTGTGTATGTTTGTAATGAATTTAATATTAATATAAAAATATTAAATATTCATGTAAAAAATTCTTTGATCACAATATGAGGATATGATGTGGTGTTTCCCCATGATTTTTTTCTAAGGATTATGTTGCACATGTATTTTTGGCCTCCCAATGACCTTTTTTATAGGCCTTTGGGTGTGCAGGACCTCCCAAGAACATTCATGATGGTCCAATGGTTGGGCATTTCATGAACCTATGGGATGGTAATATAGGATAATTTGGAATCCCAAGAACCATTGGGATAAGCAGATGGTTTTACGACCAAAGAATGTTTAGGATGCGAATGTGTGATTACTGGCATCCCTAAAACCTATGGAATGGGCCAAAGTGATTATTGGAATCCCAAAATACTTTGAGGATGTGTCAAGGTGACTTGATTGACCTCCCAAACATCAAAGAGATGGGTTGGGTATATGAGGGGGATACAAAATATGATTAGTTTTGTTGTACAAGTTACTCAGACATATGGGTGATAAGAGATGTTCCTTCCACCTACTATCTAAATCAGGTAGGGTTGTGATTCATAGTTGTACGGTTAGCACATGTTGAAAGAGTGGGTTTTATGTTTATTTTTAAATTTATTTTCCATCATTTCTTAATTTTTAAAATTACCTATAAATAATTATACACATTAGAGGTGTCTTATTTGGTTTTTACTCACACAGTAAATTGGTATCTCAATGTGCATGTTTCGATTATTGGTCAGGTATACAGATGAGAGATGAGACACAAGTTAGGGAAGATGTATAGGAATATATTTTTGGTTCAGGGGATGCCAGGATAGATTATTGGATATCTATGGAGATTTTAGTTATTTATTTTTTATTCATATATATCTTCCCTATGTGGGGATATCCTTGACGTGTATGAAATATACTATAACATGGGTTTATGCTATTATTATTTAAACACTTTACTTCCACTCTTTATATTGATTATATTTTATTTTTATACCCTAAATTTTGTTAGTTGTTACCACGGACATAGTCTCACCACATTACTACTTTGGCCCTTTCTATTTGTTGGAAACCTCTTATGTACTGGGTGGCACACATGTCGTTATATGCAACCCCTACAATAAACTGGTTGATTCGAGCAGTGGGTGTTACAAATGTTTTCCCATGGTTTGTTGGTATTTGACTGTTAAACCATGTGGATGACACATCATGTACTCATGTCTATGTCGTTTGGTCCGATAGAGCGAGTTCTAGGATGGCTATATCAACAAACAGTGAACATTAAATGGAAAACATATTATTTTATACATGGAACCTCTTATATCCTACTATAAGTCTAGTTGTAGTGAACCATAGTACATGGATTGTAATTGAAATTTCACAGTATGTATCGACATCTATCATCTAAACCCCTTTACACCTCTTGATGGAATATCTAATCAATATTATTTTTCATTAATCTATTTAGGATTTTAAATGAAGAATATAAATATATCATGAACAAGTTAATTTGACCCTATATTAATGAAATAATAAACAAGAAGTGATAAACTAACAACAATTGTTTATAATCGATTAAAATAAGAATGTATAACTAAAAATTATTTTGTGACTTGTAGAGACCCGAAGCTTGACGTACATGGAAATTAAATTACTTTTGCGGAATACTTAGTACATAACAAAAACACACACACAAGGATTGTAATAGTTTAGTGTCTTTGGAAACTCGGAATATAATCTTCTAATCGTGGTGAAAGATCTTCAACATCTCCCATAAAGATCTTCCTTTTTTTTCTAAACCTAAATCCTTTCTTTATATCACGGGGAAAAGAAAACATAAAAGGGTGAGCTCAAATGCTTAGTAAGGGTAAACAAAAGAAATATCAGTCACATCTTATTCATAATAACATAACATTTTGGAAATCTTAACCTGAAAAAGAGAGCATAATTTCATAACATGGGATAAATCATAGTAGTGAAATGAAATCCCAATAATCATAACTCAAAACATGAAACTTTGTGTCATACACACATAATCATAGATAATCATATCTTGTTAGTCAAGACTCATTGCCAAGACTTTCTTAGTGGACAAAGTCCATTTCTGAACCGAGTCACCCTCGTTTCAGTCCTGTTTCACTGAACCGGTATAACCTACCGTTCCAGCAATATCAATCTCATGAGATATAAAATATTTACCCAATGAAATGGAGGGATATATATGTCCCACCCATCTCATAATGATACCATTCTTATGTGTGCCACAAAATCATAAACCATACATCATAACATAACCCATGTAATAAAAATGGGAATCTTTAACCATCGTGACATCATAAAACAGTTCATATAAGATAAAAGAATTCATAAAAAAATATTTCCATCACAACATAATCAAATCCATGTAATAATAGGGATAGAAACAGAACCCTTTATTATCTTAGATGGAAAATAATTTTGATAAAACACTTGAACTCCATTCTTGAGGAAAATATCATTTCTACTTCGAAAATATTTTTCCTTTCTTAACATGTCATACAATTTTAAACTAAAAGAAGTTGATTAAAAATAAACTTGAAAACATGTAAAGGAACCAGCTTGGAAATGATGTTTTAAAAATCCATTCATGCAGTATATGTTAAAAAAACATTCATCCTGTACTTTTGTCGGAAAAGTCAAAAAGTACCTCGTACGAAAAATGACAAAAGATTACTTTGATATCTTTTACTAAAAACTTACCAAAGGGTAAAATAGGATTTAAACAATTGTAGGTGGATGGAAATAATATTACATATTGAGTAAACATGGATGTGGGTGATAAAATACACCCCAGTAAATACCCAAGTATAAACAATCTCGGATAAAAATGAGATTGTGATATTTTCCCTTACCTTAAGTCCGATTTGCTTAGTAAGATTCTGAACCTCCTGTATAATGATTTAAATAATGTCATTAACTTATTAAAGAATCATATTCATTGTTATGATATCATATATGGTTCACTTATTACTTTATATTACCCGTTCTTTTGTAAATTCCATGTTAATGAAGCGTTTTGGGTAAAATCGTTTCATTTATCGTAGGTGTTTGGACTTGTTGTTCTTGACATTATTATTACTTATATCATGATTTAATTACTTCCAGAATATAAAACATGATTTATATATCATATATATTCAGTATATATATATAATAGATTGATAAATGAAATGAAACACACCGTTCATGGAGACGGTAATCTGTACGTACGCATGAACGCTGTTTTCCTTTCCTTATTGTCTTGAATGGAAGTTAGTAGATGACATACATATATATATATACATAAATCAAGTAGATTTAACATGTCATATATTTCATTATTATTCATTATATATACTTTATAATAATTCGTTAATGGTTAATGTGGAGAATGAATCTCATCGCGTCGTGGAGACGGTAGTCGGTACCTATGCACGAGCGATGATATCATTCTCATGATCGTGAACTTGTGTTGAAGTGTAGGTATACTATTTCAGTATCAATATAACTTTATAATAATCATATATAGTTACTCATTACACCATTATACCCATCCAATTAACGTGGCGGTGGAAAATAGATTACACCACGGCGTGGAGACGGTATTCCGTACGTACGCACGCACTGTGATTTCCTTTTTCCGTAGGATGGATAGAAGGTTAATTAGAGTTGTTTCATATTTATAGTAACATATTAGTATATATGAAATACTGATGTTATTACTTTATCATGAAACAACTAAAGAAGAAGAAGTTGAAGAAGAAAGAAATTGAAAAAGACCGGTAATGGATATTATCTCTTTTTGACGCGCCTTTTCTTAACCTCCACTTAAAGAATTATGGATGGTCTTTGAAGAAGACCAGGACCCCTAGGATGATACTAGGGAAGTGGAGAAGAGAATTTGGGAGGGGTTGGACGAGCTTGAATTCTCAAATTGGTGTGAGGAGGAGGGGGAGGAGGTGCCCTTTTATAAGGGAGGAGAGGGGCACCTTTGGGAAAACTAAAAATATTATTTTATTATAAAGTCAAGTTCGGTTTTAAATAGCTAAAAATTGATATATTTAGAAGCTAAGGTGGGGATTGGTATAAATCCTCTCATCCAATAGGATTTAGACAAGTTTAGGTTATTATTTTAACCTTATCAATTAGATTTAACTCTAAGTTAAATAATTTAACTTTTACCGTGTCTTTTTGTTTTCTTACACTATATGGTTAATAAACTTACTATATCAAGCCAAAAGAACCCCAAGTTGTTTATTATTAATATATATAACCTTATATAAGTCATTTGTCCTAACCTTATATTTTTAGGAATAAAATAACAATTAATAATATAATATTTGTTTTAAAAACTAATTTATGTCAATTTTGACACTATTTGGTACATGATTTTTATGAAATTCATAACAGAATGATAAGTTCAAACCAAGTTACTTAAATCAACAATAACATGTCATATTAACCTAGAAATGTAGTGTAAGTCATAAAAAGTCTCAAATTACATTTATTTGGGTATTTATAACATCAATTATGTCAATATTTCATTAATAAGATAATTACTACATCATCGTTGTGTCATAAATAAATTAAATTATTTAATGTCTAAAAATTACAAATAAAATACTATTATGTATGAAATATTTTTATATTTCTAATTAATATTTATAGTCGAATTTATCTTATGTATAACCTCATATTAAAAATGATTTAGTTATTAAACATTGATTTTAACTATTTTAACCCTTCTTTAAATAAATTAATAATAAATGTCCTAATCTAATCCAAGTGGGCCTAAATGGTCATATTTTATTCCTAAGGTTGTTTTTGTTCGAATTACACTTGTCCAATACAATTAGGACATGTGTTAGGGTAATAATAATATCATTTTTACCCTTAATTACCCTATTTACTTTTAACTATGGTAAAAAAAGTAAACAGTTACTATTCACCAAAAATTATTTTCATCTCATTGAACCACATTTTACTCACTGACATCAACCGTGTCTCTCGGATTATTAAAATTCCACCTACAGAAGCGGTAAAATTATGTTTTATGAAAAATTCATTTTTTTAACTACCACTTAGTGGTTTCACTATTCATCAAAAAATGAAAGTTTCCAGAAAAATACCAAAAATTAGACCTAAGCTATATTTGATTTTATGAACTCAAAAATGATGTCTATTTTACCAAATTCAAAACATATCAGTTTCATTAATTAATTTAAAAATTAATTCTCGTCATCAAAACAAATAGCGTGTTTTTAAGAGATAATAACTACCAAAAGATTGACACTTGTTTATGTTTGGTTTAAATGTGAAATTACATCCAATGACCAACATTGTATTAAATTGTAAAAATATATTGTAAATATAATTTAAAACCACTCAAATTATTAATTTATCACTATTAATTATTTCGATTAAAAAGGTTGTTTTTAATTAAAATTTAGTAATTTTCACTATTCATCAGAAAATGAAAGTTATCCGAAATGTACCAAAATTTCACCCTAAGCTAATTTCAATATTCTGAATCCAGAAATGAAGTCCATTTTGAAAAATAAAAATTACAAAATTTCAAAAAGTGGTTATTACTGTTCATAACGTCTAGTTTTATTAATATTTTAATAGCATGTCGTTGTTTAGTGAAACTCGGTATTGCGTACTACACACGCTATCGAGGAAGGTTGCGATTGCGTGTAATGCAAGGCAAGTCAAGGATGCATGTTGTGAAAGCTCCTTTTGGTGTATCGTACAACACAAGACATTAATGAAATTAAAAATAATATTTTTCATAATATCTCGGGGTGTTACATTCTACCCCCCTTAAAATAAATTTCACCCTTGAAATTCGTCGGGGTTATAAATGGTTTACTACTCGAAAGTTTCATTAATAGAAACCCACTTCGTAAAAAAGAATACCAAAACCAATCTTTAAAAACAAAAGTACGAAATGTAATGGTTACCCAAATAAACTAATCACTGGGTATCCACATAGGTGAAAATATGGATATGGAAGAGAAATCTAACCATCATGTTCTAATGGAGAGTGGTAGAGAACATGGCTATGAAAAATCCAACAGTCGCAAATCCATAAATTTGTGGTGATCTAGGGTACCATCTAATTAATCAGATATAAGATCAGTAGGACAACATTTTTGGTTTTCAATATCATTTCCCTAAAGTTGAAAATTTTTAATTAGAAGAAATACTTACTTGATTTTGGTACAATCTCATTGTTGTTCGTGCTTTGAACAATTTCCACTTCATCTCTTAAAGAAATGAAGTTGAATTTGTTATTCGTGAAGTGTTAACAGATCATGTGATAGAATGATGGGTAATTCCATCTGTTTCAAACAAAAGTTTAGCAATAGATATCAAATATACATAAGTCCGTCTTTAGTGAGGTTAATCATATACGATTCCAAAAATGAACTTATACTTCATATATCATACCGCTTAATAAAATAAAACTAGTTTCTACTAACCAGGGACTTTCTGTAGGCCAGTGGTATGCGATAAAGGCTCATCGCACTTTAGTTGTGGGTTCGATTCCCACAGCCTTGGCTGACGCGATGGGTTGTCGCACATCCTGCAGGTTTTCCTTTTTCTAAAACTACATTATTATAACATCCCATCAACAATATCAAAAAAAAGTTTTATCCTTAAAAAATACTAACTTATGTACAACATAATCCATTCCAATCTTTAGGTTTACCTAAAATACTTCGGTCCAAGCTCATAGTATAGATAAAACGATCACATGAATGCCATCATTTATCCCTCATATATCTTGTTCGTCACATTCCAGTCATGTGAATTCCATAATCATGTAATCTCTTGAAAAATGAATACCCATTGAATCGTAGTGAAAACATGAGTGCTGTCAAAAGATAACTCTTTCCACATACCAAATTCCTCAAAATTCTATATACTTAGTCCTTATAACAATCATGAGCTCATGAATACAATCAAACATCTCATTATCTTCTTGTCCCTTCATTATGCGCATATCATCTACTTTCCAAAAATATTTCAATCACTTTTTCTTCCTGGTTACCAATATCATATAATTATTGAAAACCAATACATAGATATTCCAAAATTCCACAATACCATAAATGAGATTCCATGATACTATTTTGAAATCCCATTACATAAACACTTAATCATTCCACCACATCGTTGTCATATTCAACATCACCAATAGTGATCGCATGTGACTTCCCTTTGTCCTTTGCCTTAAGCGGTTGCTCATGTCGATCATCACTAACCCTTGGATTAGGGAATTTATTAGCATAATGTCCCATTTCCTTGCACTTGAAGCATTGAAGTGTTGGTGGTGAGTTCTCTGTAGTGTTTACTTTATTCACATCATTAGAAACCCTTTTTCCATTACTTCGACACTCAGCTACTCGATGACCTTCTTTTCCACACTTAAAACATTTTCTAGTCCCTTTAAGACAATCTCCACTATGCTTCTTTCCACACTTTGTGCATAAGGAAACATTCATCTTCTTTTCACCATTATTCTGAGATTTCTCCTTGAACACCATCTTTCATTTCTTTTCAAAACCATGAGAGGGATATGTAACACCAACTTCCATTTCTACCTTGATAGAACCACGCACAATTTCTTCATAGCTACTGAAGTCTCTTATAGCTAATGCCCTTCGAAGATTTGGTTTTATGCCACTGAAGAATCGATCAACTTTACTTTCAGGTTGGATGATAAATCCAGATGCATACCTTGCATGCCTTGTAAAATTCGCTTCGTATATACCAAATGATTCATCATCCTTTTGCTTTAGTTCAAGAAACTCTTTCTCCATCTTTGTTCGAAGAATACGAGGGAATTACTTATTGAAAAATAAGTTCTTGAACTCATCCCATTCCATGGACTCAATTTCATATCTTGGCCTCGTATTCTTGATAAGATTCCACCATTGATCAGCTTCACCTTCCAAACGATATACTGCTAAGATGACTTTATCAAGTTCAGAACATTGGAGAACTGAAAATATCTTTTCAGTGGTAATGATCCATTGTTCAGCAACAAGTGGATCAGAAGACCCACTGAAAGAAGGTGGATGTTTCCTCATGAAGGACTCAATAAAATATTGTTCCCTTCTCTTCTCATTTGGATGTCCAGAATGATTCATAGCTTGTGTAAGTATAGCAATAAGATTTTGCACTCCATCTCCCATAACATTTGTTTGTTCAGGATGACAATCATTGCATTGTCCATTACATTGATCAACACGGTTCCTTCGGGTTCCAGCCATCGTCTAAAACCCAAAAATAATAGTGTGAGAGGAAAAAATCATGCTAGGGAAAACAACATAATAAAGGAGGAGAATCCTCAATATCTAACATCTTAGGTTAAATTCTATGATCGTTACCATAGTTCTAGGACGGTATCCTATACATATACTTATCCTTATCGACATCCCTAGACATACCTTAGAAATATCTCTAGGGATCTCACTAACGTTTTCGCATCCTAGTTTCCAAAGGTTGACTAAACCTTTCCTCTGATACCAACTGTAGAGACCTAAAGATTGACGTACATGGACATTACATTACTTTTGCAGAATACTTAGTACATAACAAAAACACACACACAAGGATCATAATAGTTTAGTGTCTTTGGAAACTCTGAATATAATCTTCTAATCGTGGTTAATGATCTTCAACATCTCCCATAAAGATCTTCCTTTTTTTCTAAACCTAAATCCTTTCTTTATATCCTGGGGAAAAGAAAACATAAAAGGGTGAGCTCAAATGCTCAGTAAGGGTAAACAAAAGAAATATCAGTCACATCTTATTCATAAGAAGATAACATTTTGGAAATCTTAACCTGCAAAAGAGAGCCTAATTTCATAACATGGGATAAATCATAGTAGTGAAATGAAATCCCAATAATCATAAATTAAAACATGAAACTTTGTGGCATACACACATAATCATAGAGAATCATATCTTATTACTCAAGACTCATTGCCATTACATTTTTAGTGGACAAAGTCCATTTCTGAACCGAGTCACCCTCGTTTCAGTCCTGTTTCACTGAACCGGTATAACCTACCGTTCCAGCCATGTCTATCTCATGAGATATAAAATATTTACCCAATGCATTGGAGGGAGATATAGGTCCCACCCATCTCATAATGATACCATTCTTATGTGTGCCACAAAATCATAAACCATACATCATAACATAACCCATGTAATAAAAATGGGAATCTTTAAACATCGTCACTTCATAAAATAGTTCATATAAGATAAAAGAATTCATAAAAAAATATTTCCATCACAACATAATCAAATCCATGTAATTATAGGGATAGAAACAGAACCATTTATTATCTTAGAAGGAAAATAATTTTGATAAAACACTTGAACTCCATTCTTGAGGAAAATATCCTTTCTACTTCAAAAACATTTTTCCTTTCTTAACATGTCATACAATTTTAAACTAAAAGAAGTTGATTAAAAATAAACATGAAAACTTGTAAAGGAAGCATCTTGTAAATTATGTTTTAAAAATCCATTCATGTCGTATAAGTTAAAAAAACATTCATCCTGTACTTTTATCGGAAAAGTCAAAAAGTACCTCGTACGAAAAATGACAAAATATTCCTTTGATATCCTTTACTAAAAACTTATCAAAGGGTAAAATAAGTTTTAAAAAAATTTAGGTGGATGGAAATAATAGTACATATTGAGGAAACATGGATGTGGATGATAAAATACACCCCAGTAAATACCAAATTATAAACAATCTCGGATAAAAATGAGATTGTGATATTTTCCCCTACCCTAAGTCCGATTTGCTTCGTAAGTGCCTGAAACTCCTGTATAATGATTTAAATAATGTCATTAACTTATTACAGAATCATATTCACTGTTATGATATCATATATAGTTCTCTTATGACTTTATATTACCCGTTATTTTGTAAATTCCATGTTAAAGAAGCATTTTGGGTAAAATCGTTTCATTTATCGTATGTGTTAGGACTTGTTGTTCTTCACATTATTATTACTTATATCATGATTTAATTTCTTCCAGAATATAAAACATGATTTATATATCATATATATTCAGTATGTATATATATATATAATAGATTGACAAATGAAATGAAACACACCGTTCATGGAGACGGTAGTCCGTATGTACGCATGAACGCTGTTTTCCTTTCCTTATTGTCTTGAATGGAAGTAAGTAGATGAAATACATATATATATATACATAAATCCAGTAGATTTAATATTTCATATATTTCATTATTATTAATTATATATACTTTATAATCATTCATGAATGGTTAATGTGGAGAATGAATCTCATCATGTCGTGGAGACGGTAGTCCGTACGTATGCACGAGCGATGATATCATTCTCATGATCGTGAACTTGTGTTGAAGTGTATGCATAATATTTCAGTATCAATATCACTTTATAATAATCATATATAGTTACTCATAACACCATTATACCCATCCAATTAAGGTGGTGGCGGAAAATAGATTACACCACGGCGTGGAGACGGTATTCCGTACGTATGCACGCGCGGTGATTTCCTTTTTCCGTAGGATGGATAGAAGGTTAATTAGAGTTGTTTCATATTTATAAAAACATATTGGTATATATGAAATACTGATGTTATTAATTTATCATGAAACAACTAAAGAAGAAGAAGTTGAAGAAGAAAGAAATTGAAAAAGACCGGTAATGGATATTACCTCTTTTTGACGCACCTTTTCTTAACCTCCACTTAAAGAACTAAGGATGGTCTTTGAAGAAGACCAGGACATATAGGATGATACTAGGGAAGTGTAGAAGAGAATTTGGAAGGTTTTGGCCGAGCTTTAATGCTCAAATTGGTGTGAGGAGGAGAGGGAGGAGGTTCCCTTTTATAAGGGAGGAGAGGGGCACCTTTGGGAAAACTAAAAATATTATTTTATTATAAAGTCATGTTCGGTTTTAAATAGCTCCAAATTGATATATTTCGAAGCTAAGGTGGGGATGGGTCGAAATAATCTCATCCAATAGGATTTATACAAGTTTAGGTTATTATTTTAACCTTATCAATTAGATTTAAATCTAAGTTAAATAATTTAACTTTTACCGTGTCTTTTTGTTTTCTTACACTATATGGTTAATAAACATACTATATCAAGACAAACGAACCCCAAGATGTTTATTATTAATATATATAACCTTATATAAGTCATTTTTCCAAACCATAGATTTTTAGGAATAAAATAACAATTAATAATATAATATTTTTTTTAACAACTAATTTATGTCAATTTTGACACTATTTGGTACATGATTTTTATGAAATTCATAACAGAATGATAAGATAGAAACAAGTTACTTAAATCAACAATAACATGTCATATTAACCTAGAAAAGTATTTTAAGTCATAAAAAGTCTCAAATTACATTTATTTGGGTATTTATAACATCAATTATGTCAATATTTCATTAATAAGATAATTACTGTATCATCGTTGTGTCATAAATAAATTAAATTATTTAATGTCTAAAAATTACAAATAAAATTCCATTATATTGGAAATATTTTTAGCTTTATAATGAATATTTATTGTCGAATTTATCTTATGTATATCCTTATATTAAAAATGATTTAGTTATTAAACATTGATTTTAACTATTTTAACCCTTCTTTAAATAAATTAAAAATAAATGTCCTAATCTAATCCAAGTGGGCCTAAATGGTCATATTTTATTCCTAAGGTTTTTTTTGTTCGAATTACACTTTTCCAATAGAATTAGGACATGTTTTAGGGTAATAATAATATCATTTTTACCCGTAATTACCCTATTTACTTTTAACCGTGGTAAAAAAAGTAAAAAGTTACTATTCACCAAAAATTATTTTCATCTCATTGAACAACATTTTACTTACTGACATCAACCGTGTCTCTTGGATTTTTGAAATTCCACCTACAGAAGCGGTAAAATTATGTTTTATGAAAAATTCATTTTTTTAACTACCACTTAGTGGTTTCACTATTCATCAAAAAAATGAAAGTTTCCAGAAAAATACAAAAAATTAGGCCTAAGATATATTTGATATTATGAACTCAAAAATGATTTATATTTTACCAAATTCAAAACATATCAGTTGTATTAATTAATTTAAAAATTAATTCCCGTCGTCAAAACAAATAGCGTGTTTTTAAGAGATAATAACTACCAAAAGATTGACACATGTTTATGTCTGGTTTAAATGTGAAATTACATCCAATGACCAACATTGTATTAAATTGTAAAAATATATTCTAAATATACTTTAAAACCACTCAAATTATTAATTTATCACTATTAATTATTTATATTAAAAAGGTTGTTTTTAATTAAAATTTAGCAATTTTCACTATTCATCAGAAAATGAAAGTTATCTGAAATGTACCAAAATTTCACCCTAAGCTAATTTCGATATTCCGAATCCAGAAATGAAGTCCATTTTGAAAAATAAAAAATAAAAAATTTCAATAATTGGTTATTACTATTCATAACGGCTAGTTTTAATAATATTTTAATAGCATATCGTTGTTTAGTGAAACTCGGTATTACGTACTACACACGCTATCAAGGAAGGTCACGATTGCGTGTAATGCAAGGCAAGTCAAGGATGCGTGTTGTGCAAGCTCCTTTTGGTGTAGCGTACAACACAAGACATTAATGAAATTAAAAAGAATATTTTTCATAATATCTCGGGGTGTTACATGACTACTCTGATACCACTTGATGGTTCCAAGCCTAGTAGAAATACCTATTAAGAATTTACAACTCCTCTTTTTTCTCATAATGAGTGTATAATTTGAGAAATACATGATAAATAATTCCATAACCATCAGAATTAAATTGAAGAACACTAAACCGAAATATCATAACAAAAAAGAAGTGATATTTTCACATTTAAATTAAAATTAATTTATTCAAATTAAGAAATAACTTTTGTTGAATTTATTTATTCATTTTTGATGATCATATGAATACCTCTTGATGTAACACCACTTTTTCAGAGTAATAAAGGGTAGATTCTTTCAAGTGGTTATCAACATGTGTTTTTTAAGCCTATTATCACCATTGTAGAACCATTTTAGTGATAGTGCAGACAATTCTAAATCTTTTAGAGATGAATTTTTATCTCACCAGAATCCATCATGGATAGAAGGAATTGCTCTGGTGGAGGTGGAGAATTTCTCTAAATTTTCAAGAGAGTTCTAGGAGAAGGTCTATGGAGGGATTTAGATAATCCTCTCAAGAACTCAGTTTTCACAACATTTAATATAGCTAGGGTTTGCATAATCAGATTTAAATAGAGCTAGGATTAGAGAGTAATATTTTCACATATGCCATCATGATTATATTAATCCTTACGAAACCCCATGTATAAATAATAAAATAATATTTTCATTTACATGACATGATCTAAACTCATAGATATATAAATATTATTTCCTTTAATAAAAAAATTAATATCTAATATAATAATTTGTCACTAGACTATCAAACTAAGTACTCTAACTTCTATAATATTTATTGAGCATTGAATAATTTATATTAATTTAATTAAAAAAATATATTAAATATTAATCTGATAAATAAATATTATACCCACAGAAACATTAAAAATATATTTATTACATATTCTGGTAACTAAATAATTAAATATTTTTTTCACCTTGAAAATAAAACAGAATAAATATATATTATATATTCACGAAATTAAAAAATAATTACCCAGAAAATAAATATTTATTAAATATTAAACTTAAAGATATATTCTCTTAAATTACTACTGACTAAATATTTTTTTATCTAACTAACATGAATAATTATTAAACCACATCTAGGGATAATATTTATCTAATAAGTTAAATTTGTATATTATTTGACATTATTTCTAAATACACTTAGTGTCTTATATGAACACTCAATTTAATATATAATCTATTTTTCTTGATAACATAAAACAAGAAGGTTACATACTGGTGTCATCAACCTTTTTGTTTGATGTCACTTTCATTGAATTTCTATAAACAATATTCTATATAGAAATTCAGGACCACAAAATTAATAAGGTTGTTCAATTATTATCAAATACTCTATGATATAAAATTCTACTAAACTGTAAAGGAAAAAAATCCTAACATACATTATATATTTACACAATTTCACTCTTGATGCATGCAATGTATCCTACCTTGTAGTGAGTATATGTTTTACCAATATTCATCCATACATCAAAGTGAGAACCTCATGGCTTGAATTAATTATAATATTAATTTCTAAAGATCATTACACATACTGATATATAAGAACATCAAATGACACATCTAAATGTATATTTTTATCATTTTTAATGGGCGTCATAATTTCTTACAATATAATTCATTGAAATTTTCCCAGGAGAATACAACATGAAAAATTTTATCATAGTACAAAGAGTATCCCCCCTTGATAACTTGTATCATTTTCATCCAAATTATGTGTATTATGGGGTATCATTTATCAAGTTATGAGTATTTTATCTAACTAAACCAAAAAAACATTGTGGGGAACAAGACCATCGTTTACACTGCACCTCAAAACCATTATTTGGAATTAATGTAGTCTCATATTAGTTTATAATTATTCATTATTTTTATCAATCATCACATTTATTTTTTTAGTATTTCATTTCCTATTTTTTATTTAATCTAAAAATCATGTTAACATGATCATTCAATGTCATATGACTAAGAACTTCCCAAGAACAAGTGATGAACGCTTAAAGATCCCATTCGGTGGTGTGGAGGATGAAAATTGAGTGACAGAGTTATATAACATGTAACTAAAAACTACATGTCGTGTTCTCAAGGGAAACCATGTTTGGACAATCCCTAACAATAATGGCATGCTATGTGGGTGTCATTATGTTTCATGGTTAATTCACATATCATTATAACTTCTACATAAAAGTTTTCTATACAATATAATACAATGTGAAACTAGGGTATAATCCATGTAACCCTACATGGGTTTTCCCCACCTAAATTTTGAATATTTTGTGGTGAAAGTATGTGGTTTTAAATTAATTCACACATTATGTATTTACTTCCCTCCATGAACAATGGGCCATATGTGATAAAATGAAGTGTATCCAATATACATGTCATATAACACATAATATCATGCACAAAATACATGTTGAATCCCTAAGAGTGTAGTGCGGGTGGTAAGAAAAATATTACATACCATGTATCTTTTGGTACTCCTTTTGTAACTCATTTCAACCTGCGAATGGTACATGATAAGATAAGCATGTTATGTGATTAGAAATTTAGAGAAAATTAATAAGTTAAATAAAAAACAAAAACATGATGTGTATCTTCTGTACTCATCATATAATAGAGTTACCAACATGTATTATATACCATGTTATTTTCAATTTTTTGTATGAGATTTAATTATTTAATAATTATTTATCACATTATTCAACAAATTCAATGTGTGTACAATTTTTATATAAACCATTTAATTTAATAGAATCAAAATTGGTACAAATTCTGTATATTCAAGGCATTTGGTTTGGTATGAATGCCATGTCGACTTTACATATTGACCAAGGGAAAAACACCAAGTATATTATCAGAAACTTTATAAGAATACTTATTTTTTATGTATAAAATAAATGTAAAGGACCTTACATAGTATTTTCACACATCGTGTCATATAATGATACATGTAGTGTGGTTATTAAATATGAGAAATGGATTTTTGCAAAAGGGAACACACTTTATTACCAATAATACATGCCAAGTATTTTAAATTATAGACTAAATTTAAAATATGGATATAATATCACATTCCATGTGATATTCCCATACACACCATGTTCAAAATAATTATAAATTCAAAATAATTTATTTAATTTATTTTAAATTTCGAAAGATGGGAATCTCAATGATAGATTAGATGGATAATTAAGATATAATGATTAAAAAACTAATAATATAATTTATTTATTAATTCAAAAACATTTATCTTAATAAATATTGGACTAAATTATATTCTACTAAATATAAATATGTATTCGTTTCATGGTGTGGATATTCATGAACTTGATCAAATTTTTGTATACTTTTGGTTTTTATTTAATTTGATTTTTTTTCATGAGTTTTTTATAAATCTATGATTAAATTAAATATAACGATCTACATATCATCCCTTACTTATTATTATGTAAAATTATATGTGCACATGGTTAATATATGTAATCCTAAACCCTTAGTGTATCCAACCCATGCGTGAGTAAGCCTATATGAAAGTTGGATCACCTACTGACTAATGTTGGGTTGATACCAGGCCATGTTGAAACCAACCAAGGATATACATAGGTTAGTGGTGGAATGATACATCTATATCTTGGTATCATCTCTAGAAATTATTCCCCTATTTTCAAGGTTGGTTTATCTTTTTTCTCAATAAGAAAACCATTAGAAAAAGATCATGATCACATCACATGTTTATTTTATATTATCATGAGTACAATAATTTATTTATTTATGAGATGTTGTTTTTATTTGATTTCTAAACATGATTACATAAAGTAAATTAATTAACAATCAGGTGTCATTAAATAAAATTAATCGATTCATTGTTATGGGTAAATAATTATGTAAAATTAAAGTTATATTAATGATCAATTAAATAATAAAATAAATAAAATTTATTCATAAA
The DNA here is from genome assembly GCA_963277665.1 of Viscum album. Taxonomy (NCBI): domain Eukaryota; kingdom Viridiplantae; phylum Streptophyta; class Magnoliopsida; order Santalales; family Viscaceae; genus Viscum; species Viscum album. Next base: position 26,440,490 of record OY728137.1, on the reverse strand, counting down.
GATAAATAGAATCCGTCAATAAAAATATAATTTTAAACATCAAATTCCATTACATAAGTTATAATGTACCCATATATTGATGTTTTCGTCTAGCTCTTATACTAAAGTAATTGCACATTGATCATGTTATTTCCTCACTTCCTCAGAGATTATCTAGTTTTTTAATAAATTTTAAAATGAAAAATATTGATAAGTTACTCTTAGATCTCCTAACATTGATTATTCGGGATGATAAAGAAATAAATCATGAAATTTTTTTTCCTTATGGTGAAAAATTAGAATGGAAAGGTGAAGAACCCATGAATAATTCTGAGTCTAATGTATCTTCTAACCACCATAATTATAGGAGAAGCATTGAGGGGTAGGATCAGGAGGAGGATGTAGTATTTATTTGTCCATAATGGCCACTATAAGAAGAACCATTCTGTGTGAAGAAGAAAATAGAAGATTCATCTATATTTATTATTAAATTTTATCCCTCTATTTATAAAAAATTGGTTATTGGATATATATATATATTAGTGCTCAAATTTGTATCCCAATCTAGAAAACTAATAGATTCAAGAAATTTTCCAGAGATGAGATTGATCTTTGAGTTGTCAATGGAGAAACACTGGTTGTATTATCCATTCAAGGAAACCATATAACTGTTTCACCTGTATTGATTCTAGTTTTAATGAGTTTTTATTTTTTCCTAGGGTAACCAAAACCATAATATATTTTCCCAATCTAGATATGGATGGAGTTATTTTCATGTTCTTAAATAAGTGCTTTACATTTTTAAGGGCCAGAAATTTTATGGTATTGGACATTTTAATAATGGTTTTTTCAAACTAGAATATGAAAGCTAATTCTTTGTAATAGAAAAATAATCAAGTGCATGTGAATAATATCATACCCTATTGTGGTATCATTGAATGGTTTATATAAACAAATAAACATTGGAAAAACCTTTATTAATAGGGGAGTTAATATTATATTGAACTAAATGAACTAGATATATGTGATTCATATTTTTATAAAAAAATGACCAAAACTATATTCAGAGAAAAAGGTGGAAGGATCATAAAGCTTCTTGAATTAATTTATACAGACGTGTTTGGAACTTTTCAATTTGAATGTAGTGGTGGATATTCATAATTCATAAATTTTACCAATTATTTTAGTAGATACTAATATGTATACATAATTAGTTCGAATAATTATTACTTTAAAGAATTTATGGTATACAAGAATGAAGTAGAGAATCAACTTTGTACGAAGATAAGAAATTCTACAAGAATATGGTGGATAATATATTAACCATGTGTTCATAAATTTTCTTAGGGAGTTTGGGATACTATCTCAACTCAAACTTCCTAATACAACACATTGGAATGATGTTAGTGAAAGGATGAACCACTCCTTGTTGGATATGGTGGGATTAATAATGAGTCATGGAAGTCTTCCACTATCCTTTTAGTAATGAAAATTAAAAACTGAAGAACACATACTAAACCAAGTTCCATTTAAAGATGAGAAAAATATTATGAGTTGTGGTATGTAATGAAATTTGTGTCATAAAATTTACTTGTATGGTGATTCAAGGAATTTTTTAAGGACAAATTTTCCAGCAAAATTACACCCCAAGGTATAAAGAATATAATTATATATTCATAGAGGGGATAACTTATTCAACAAAAATATTTTCAACAAGACCAATTTTTATTAATTCAAGGATCGAGACACACAAGAGTTCTCACATAAAGAAATTCCACAATGTCCCAAGAAAAAAGTTATTCTATATACACAAATACTATATAATAGAACTAGAGAGGTTAAATAAGTAAGGATGTAAGGTTTTATAGTCACTTAGGATCTTGATACATTATTAGCTGATAAAGATGAACCTCCATTTTATAGGTAAGTGGTTAGTAAATTAGAAATTACAAAGTGGAAAGAATCCATGAATTCAAAAATGGATTCCATATACCATAACTAGATTTATATTTTTTTAGATCCTTTATTTGATGTAAATATTTTTGGATGAAAATGGTTATTCATGAAAAAATCATACAAGGATGTTAAATATAGTACAAAAATGATTTAATGACTACTAATTTTTTTATATATTTGGAAGGCATATACTATGATGAAATACTTTCACCGTTCACTATATAGAAATCCATAAAAATTATACTTTGCATAGTATCTTATCTTGATTGTGATATTTAGAATATGGATGTTAAAACAACCTTCCTTACTAGGAACCTTGTTGATTATGTCTATATGATACAACCAGAATGGATTGTTTCATTCATCACATAGTATACATCTCTCCAAGAAAATGTATCCTCATACACCAAAGGGGAGAAAATTGATGATTATAGTAACAAATTTTTATAAAATATATTATATAATGTATTACATACTACATTCCATGCTTGATGTTTCTTATTCCTTGTGCATAGTTAGAATATATAAAGAGGACCTTAGTGAACTTTATCACAAAACTATAAAGACAATCTTGTTGTATCTAAGTAATATAAATGATATTTTCTCAGTTTATGGGGGGAATGGGGGACTATAACTCCTGGGGTACACATATTATATTTCCCAAATAGACCATAATGACAAAAAATCATAGCCAGGATATAACATCTACCTTAATAGAGGCACAGTGATTATAAAGATTAATAAAAACTAATGGTCACTAATTTTACAGAAGACTACAAGTATATTATATATTTTTATTCAACTAAATTACAATTTTAAATTTAAAAATTCATTGGGGATGTTGATGTGGTTCCTAATAGTAAGGGTTCTATCACACTATATAGTGATAATACTACAGAAGTTGTCCCATGGAATGATAAATGGTCCCATAAATACTTGACTCGTATACATTACAAGTATCATATCTTGAGAGATGATTCTCAAGGAGGTGATGTCACAAAAAAATAGATTTCCCATTTGAGATAATATAGAGGACCCATTGATGAAATCTTTATCTTATCATAACCATGAATATAAAGTGAGATATATAAGAATAAAAGATATTAATTTTTGGCACTAGTACAAGTGGGAGTCTATTGGAGTTGGTTCCCTATATGTAATATACTTTATTATTTTTATTACTGATATATTAAATTTTATGAATATTAATAAATATCTTATCACATGATTAGTGTTCTTCTATGTAACATTAATTTGATAATTTCCTTAGACTGTTTTTCACATCATAAGGTTATAGTACTTATTTTCTATAATGAGAACCTCAGTTTTTTACAATAATATTCTAAAATATATATCTTATAATGTAGATTACATAATCTTATAAGAAACATTTGATGTTTTTGCTATGATGTGTTGGATTCTCAAATAATAAAAGGATTTTTTTTATGAGGTTTTTTCAATTTTTATCTCTAATAAGGAAGGAGATGAGAAAATACCAACCAATATAATTTCTTCATTTTATATGTTTCATTGAATATTTCAATATGTGATCATGTGTAGTAGCATTTTACTTGAGATCATTATTAATTCATGTCATGAATATTTTAATTTGATGTATTCAAGAAACCCATTAAATAATATACTTACAATGAGTTAGGATATGATGGGTTCATCATAAGTTATATGAAATTAATTCAATAATCAAAGAAAAAACATTTCACAAAAATTTAATGGAATTATAAATATTTTTCCATTTTAATGAAATGGAACAATCAAATTAGGTCCATTGAAATGGTGGTTTATTGATGAGTTCATTTAAGATAGTCAAAGAAATATATATCAATCAGATAGGTTTATAACACAAGTGGGAATGCTTCTATATTAGAAATTCAGACAAACGGATTATACTACGTAGTATGAATTCAGATGAGGTTGTCGTAATATGTCATTAGATTATTTCTCTATAGGAGCACTGACATGTTTTTATATGTTTCTCTTGAACTTTAGGAAAATTCACCTAATTCCATTATGAAAGGGGCCTAGTGTATCACACACTAAGTGTACCTAGAATCATATTTAAATTTGATTTGAATTTAAAAATCAAAATAAATATTATTCCTCGATCTTAGTTAAATATTTATTGTACTTGAAATGATAACATTAGTTCAATCACAAATCAAAAAATTTATATTTTATGTGAGTTTAATGTTCAATGAATATTTACTCACTAGCTAGTGAATATAATATTTATTTATTTATTTAATAAAAACTTTAAAATATATTAATTCTTTTAAATATATATTTATTATTCAAATATTCATAAAAACTAAATAGTTTTAACAAACCAAGTTTAATTAATAATAGAAATGATATACTTTATTTAATACCATTGAAATATATATTTATATACTTATTTAAGAAATTATATTTAAATATCTGTGATTTATTGTTTTTCAACCGATATAATAATATTATTATTATTATCATTAGTATTAAACATGGGGTTTATTTGGGATACGAAATTAGGTAAGGACCTCTATGTTATTACTAAATTATTATCACTACTATTTTTACCAAAATACATCATTTTAGATGATATGTAGAATTATGCACACAATTGGTTCTCTAGGGAATTTTCTCAAAGACCTAGAGAAAATATCTCAAGAACTCTCTCAAAAATGAGAGATGATATGCCTCCTACCTATCAAGAATGAGGGAATAAGAGAATAATTATTCAATACAAATAAAATCATTATTTAAATAAATAATTAAGTTCTCATGTAAGTTGGTACCAATGCACTTGCACTCATTATTACACTGAGGAAATTATACGATTTATAAAATATGAGTAGATACTATTAGAGGAATTTTGTTTTGGATTCTTCACTACAATGACCTAACTATGAGAGTTCGTATCGAATTATTCAAAATTTAATAATTTATTATCAATATGAGTTAATTATTGTTTAAATTAATTACAATTATATATAGAAATATTCCCTCTATGAATATTCTGAGACTATGTTAATCCAATTTTTAGGGCTTATCTGGAGAAAATGATGAAAAACATTATTGAGAATTGATCTGATAGATTCTGTTAATCCTTAGCACCTTCATCTCAATAGGTAGTATGTTTACCCCATTTTAATATTAAATCATCACAGTTTGCTATAAAAACCAATTTCTCTCACACTCCTGAATAATTATGTTATAACTTTTAGGTTTTTCTGTAACATGATTGAATTTTTATTCTCTTTTTATAACTAGATCAATATCCATATCACACTTAATATTTATTGGTATTTAATTTTTCCAAGTTAAATATTTCTCTGACCGAAAACTCATCTTATATATTCCTTCTCAATTAATATTCTAGTTTGGGCTATAGACACTTTTTTTATTAGGATTATTTAAATAATATCCTTTAGTTTCCTTGGAATAAAAATCAAATAAGAATTTTTCAGACTTGGGGTAAAGTTTCTCAAAAACCAATTATTGTGTGAGTGATTCATAACTCTAATTGATCAAAAATTATAAAATTTGATGTTTCATAAAACATATCTTATATACTGACTTGATCACTTATTTAGATGGAATATGGTTTTGTTGAAATGTATCAGTATCCAAATAATATCCCCAAAATGAAATATGAACATCAAAAATGTTGGAACTAATAATTTTATTCCAACATATCTCAATATTTCACATGTTTTTATTCTTAAAATATCCTTATTTTTATTACTAATATATTATTCTTAAGTGTTTTCATGAAATTACAAGTTTCTTGAAGTAATATTTAGTTTCGAAATGTTTTGGTTAAAAATAATATTTTCAAGTTTGAAGGAATTTTTTCCCATGGAAAGTATCATATAATTTTATAAAATATAACATTAGGTGATAATTTATCATATGAACTATTATTTTTCATACACTATTATGGATTCTATTTTTATATCAAATGAGGTCATTGTATAAGTGGAAATATATCATCACATTGCATTTAAATTTCCAAACTACGTAATTTATCTTATATATGTTTTAATATTCATATTTATCATAAAAAAATTTACAATATATTATAAGTTTTTCTTTTATAAAAGGAAATTTTTATACTAATATCATTTTATTATACTAGACACAAAATTATTATACATTTTCAGAAAGTCTATATGCTTCTCTTGAAAATGAAAATTATTATACAATGTAACGATTTATCATACAAAGATCAAAACATTATATGATGAAAAAATTTATTTTTCAGAATAGTGTTTCCAGTTTAATTATCATGGAAAGATAATATTTTCTCAAGAAAGTGTGAAATATCACATGGAGTAGATATCTTATGAAGTTCAAGATTTCACTCTGAGTAAAAGTATTCCATGAAGTTTCAATCATTAATTTCACTATGTATTACAATGTTTTGAAAATTGGAATAATCCATGATGAGGATAATTCCCTAGGAATATAATATCTTTCAAAGTGAGTACTTTAAGAGACTTTATTTACACTTTCATGGTATTTATTTCAATTTTAAAAACATGACTAAAGTCCTCGCCATCATTACTTTCTTTGGAAAATTGAAATTATCGAATAATGAAAGGATAATTAAAACATACTTATATTTATAATAATGTTCATGTTCTAATATGGACCATCATTTCTATAAAAAATTATCTCTTTGATTATAATTTTCAGAATCAAATGCCACATGTTATAATTGATCTTATCTTTTAGGATTATTCTACGGTCTATTGATCATTTTATTATATATGAATTTTTGAATTACAGATAGAAAAAATGAACAAGTTTACAATCTAAAGAACATATATAATACACTTATTATCTATTTAAAAAAGAAAATACTTGATTCATATGATAAAGAAACAAATATTGGTACTATTATCTAAGGAAATCATTACCTACAGTCGAGAGACATTTGAGAGCTGATTTTTAATATTTTATTCTTTCCTAAGAAGAACATATCTTCTTTTTTGTTGCATCATTAAAATATAATTTATATATGAATATCTATTATAAATATTATTTCTATTGTAAAGTTCATGAAAATAGATTGTAAAAATAGATATCCTTGTAAAGGATTTTAGTACCTTTGGGTAACAAGTTATTGTTTCCTTTAATCAACTATCAAGGTCCCTATGAAAACGACCTACATAGTAAAAATCACCAAGATCATGGAGAGAGAATTGATTGAGTGGATTACTTGATTATTCTACCCCTACCACTATAAATTCATTGTATTATGTTCTTATATTTTTTTTTTATATTTTGATATCATTTTATAAAAGAATTAAGATCTTTTAGAGGTAAAATTTATTGGTGATAATATTTCAAGAACTCAATTCATCCCCCACCTATTGATTCATTTTGAAACTCCATCCATTCAATGATTGGTATCAAAATTATAGATTATTGGGTTCTCAAATCTAAAATTTTAAATCATGATGTTTATTAGTAAATAGCTGAAATGGATAATAATGGGGAGGGAATTTCTATCATTAAGGCTCTTTATTTTAAGGGAGAAAACGATGGTTGTTGGAGGGATCAGATGATTATATATTTAAAAAATCATGGTATAAAATATTTGTATCAAATTCATTAATCCCTATAAATTGTTTAAAGATAATCTAAATAAATGGGATGACAATGAATAAGGTGAATATGATATGAACTCAAAATCTATAAATGGCATTATATTTGGACTGAATCTTGATAAGTTCAATAGAGTTTCTTAATTTTCTATATTAGGTGAAATGTGTAAAACTATATCTATAGTTTATAATGTCATTTATAATGTAATACAACTATGGTTGAACGTGTTAAATCTAATGTTTGATTCATTTAGAATAGATTATGGTGATAGGATCACTAAGATAAATGCCTGGAAAACTGAAATTATAAAAAAACATTGATACTTTAGGAACTATGGTTCCAGAATCTAATGAATCTTTTAATGTTTTCAAAGTTTGGACATTAAAATATAGTGGAATTTCAAAAACCATTATGCAATCAACTACTATGAATGATGTCAAAATAAATGATCACTTTGGAAAACCCATCATCATGAATAAAAGATAGATGTTGATCATGGAGTGCATATGATGATAAAATTATATAATACCACATTAAAGGAATCTTCATAAAATCATGAGAATAAAATCAATTCGGCATCATTTTAATATTTATCTGAATAGAATATATCTATAAATTTAGATTTATTTAATGATCTTAAAAAAATTTAAAATAAGTATAAAAAGTTTTACAACAAGAGAAGAAGATTAAAAAACCTAAAAATCTCAAAAAAATAATGGAAATACCAATGAAATAATATTACATTAGTGAAATAATATTAGGAATATTAAGACTAATTTGCCTCACCTTGAGGGTAAGAATAATTATAAAAGTAAGTATAAAAAATCAGACAATAATAAATTTATGTAATATAAGAAGGAAACATGAAATTCTTTATAGGACTCTAGTAATGACTCCAGTTCTGATTCAATATCAATAGAATATAATCTAAATGAAAATATTTGTTTCCTTACATAAACTAATGAGGTTTATTCTAAAAATTATTCATATTTTGAATCAATTTATGACAATTACTACTATAAAAATCAATTAAGAACTATTCTACATTATAAGGATAATATAAGTGATTGATGAATAAGAAAAAGAATCTAAATAAATAATATGATTATATTGTTAATTAAAATAAATATTTAAACAAAAGTGTTTTTAAATTAAAAGATAAAATAGATGAGTCATCTTCTAACAATATTATCCATGAAAAAACATTAAGGTTGTAGTTAAATATATAAGTCATTCTTCTAATATTTTTACAATAAGTGATGAATATTTGTACAAAATCCTTATTAATATAAAAATAAATAAATAATAATATGGAATAATAAGTAATGAGAACAAGTCAAGTTGTACAAAATTATTTTATATCCAGTTCTACAAATATAAATATGTATAATATCACATTTTTTAATTGTGGAAAAAAATTTCATTCTGGAAATTTTATACCCTGATAAACCATATGATATATGGAGTAAAAATTATTTTATTTTGAATTAGTTATCTAATTCTAATTTTAGAAATTCTAGAAAATCTAATAATAATTTTATTCCCATATATTTTATAGCTAACACTATTGAACCTAAGAGAATATGGGTAACAGAATATCTTTCAACAAAAAAAAATTTAAGTGAAAAAACCACATAAAAAATAAAAAATACTTAATGGATAGTGTATGTTCAATAAATTTGAGTAGAGATTTCTTTAATATTCACTCACTATTGAAGATTTATGGAGTACATATAATATATTTGTATAATTCCAAAGAAAATATTGTTGGTATTGTATCTATTTTAGATTATCATTCAATCTTCAGTATTAATTTACAATATGTTGAAGTATTAAATCACAAATAGACAATTATTTATCAAATTTATGATTAAGTATATTCATTTTATTTTTCGAATATATCTTATTTTTTTATAATAAGTTATATAAACTTCAGTCACCATGAACTAAAAATTTCAATGCACTAGATCTCTATTATTTATGTAAAAAAATATGAACAGTTTGAATGATTAAATTCATGATCCATAGATTTTTCATAGGAGTCTTAGATATTGAAATGCTTTAACATTCAAAGAAAAATTAATGAAAATATAAATTCTGATTGACTAATCACAAATTGTATAATATTGAGTTATTTGATTCATGATAAATTTTAAAGAAACGCATATATTCTTCTAAATCAATTTAGAGAGTTTATTCATCCAAGACACTTTTAATTATTCATATGGAACTATATTTGCCTTCTAAAACTACTATCCAAGTTCATAAGTCTTTTTTTATTTTTTTGGATGATTATTCAGGATTTACGTAGGAAAATTTCATGATTATTAACAATTTATCTTATACTTTTCATTAATTTTTTTAATAATTTTCAATAGAAAAAGGATATAAAATTGGTTCTTGATAAGTGATCATAGGGGAGAATTTGGGATTTTTGACTTAAATTTATTTTTCCCCAAAATATGGAACTTAACATACACTTATTCCCATATAATATCTCAAAAAAATGGTGTTGTGGAAATAATAATATAACCTTTCAAGAAATTTATAGAATAGTTTTTTGTGAATATAGAATACGTAATCATTATTGGGTTGAATTTTTTAACATAATTTGACATATAAACAATAGTGTTCTGACAAGTAATATCTTAACAAAAACACCTTATGTGCGTTGTTATAATAGAAATCCAAAGCTTCGATAATTTTATATTTTTGTTTGTAAATTTTATATCCTAATCAAAAAATAAAATATTAAAATGTTCAATTCAATGGGTGATTAAATATTCTTTCTAGGTTATTCCACTAATTCACAATCCTTTATTGTTTTCAATAAAAAGTCGACAATTGTTGAAGAATTAACTCATGTGAAATTTGCTAAAAGTGATCCTTTTGATCACAAACCAAATAAATTTGATGATTTGAGTGATTTAATGTGTAACCTAAGACTTGAGCCTCTCATTGATGATAAAAAAAGATGGTTAAATGGTATATGATTATGGAAAATATAGTTTTTAAAGGGAAGAAACTAATGAACATTAAATTCAACTACCTAGATATCCTTTAACCCATAAGAACCATCCTCTATAAATGGATATATGAAATTTGGATTAATGAGTTAAGACTAAATGAACTGTATGAAATATTACTATATTTTCTTAATTTTGGTCTTATCTAGAACATAAATCTATAAAATAATTCTTATAAGATGATATTTGGGTGGTTTATATACTAAAAAAGTTAAACCTATTTCAAATGGTTATGTTATGGGAATTAGGTGATAGACCTTTAGATTATCCTATTATTGGAACAAAGTTGTTATATTGAAATAAGAAAGATGATCAAGGTGTCATCACTGGGAATAAAGATGAAATAGTTTTCAAAGGTTATAAAAAATAACATGAACTATATTATGAGAAAACCATTTACCCATTTGTTAGGTTATATGAAATTATAATTTTTTATCCTATAAATAATATATGGGTTTTACGTTATATCATATGGACGTAAAATCTACTTTTATAAAATTGTTTTTTCTGGAGAAAGTATATGTTGAATAATCTCTAGATTTTTAAGAGCCTCATTTTCAAAATTTTACTTTCAAACATACCAAAACATTGTATGTAATTAAAGAGAAACCAAGATCATGCTATGAAAGATTAATTCCATTTCTTTTATCAAATGGTTTCACTATAGGTTTGGAAGATCCAAAATTATTAAATAAAAAAAATCCTAAAATCATATTCAACTTGTGAAAAAATATCTTCATGATGATATTTTTCAATTAAATAACCAAAAATTGTGTAATGAATTTTCATAACTAATAAAAATAATTTGAATTAATAATGATGGGTGAGTAATACTATTTTATTGGAATTAAAATTTTCCAAAAATGTTTTGATAATGTTTTTGAATAATGTAAATACAATCAAGATTTATTAAATGGGTTTTTATTTGAAAAATAATAATAATTATTGAACTCCCGTGAGTTTTTTAAAAGTAATCTTTACTTGTATAATGCTAGAACACCAGTTGAAACAAGTTGAATATATGAATAATTGTAATATTAATTTATTTAATTTTAATAGAACTTAATGTTGTGTTTTTTGGATTTTTATGTGGAATATTTCAAAATAATTGAATGTAATATCAATTAACTGATACAAAAAAATTTAATCTATTTAAAAGGAATAATTTCTTTATCATTACACTTTATAAAAACCTCTTGTTTTCTACTTTATATTTTGATACTGATTTTTGTGGTTTTAGACTATATATAAAAATGAATATAGGAACTGATCACTTTTTAGGAAAATATCTAGTTTCATTGTTAAGTGAAAAAAACAATTCTGTTGCATTATCAACTATAGAACCAAAATATATTACATCTTATTTTTGTGGTTCATATGTGTTGTGAATGAAAAATATATTAAGGGGAATTGGATTTAAATTTAATAATATCCTAATAAAATATGAAATCATGAGTGTTATTATAATTTCTATAAATCCGATAAATCTTTTTTATACCAATCTTATTTATTTGAGTCATCACTTCTTAAAAGGGAGATATTTTTCTTAAATTTATTTGTATTTTAAGTAAGTAGGATGACATAATTAATAAATCATTTCCCCTGAATCATTTTTTTATTAAAAAGTTTTTAGTTTTATTTAATTTTAATAAATTTATTTTCAATATTAATTTCTATTATATTTTTATGTATGTATATCATTAATATATTAAGAAACTTATTCAGTAGAGAAATTAATTTTTAAATAATTAAATTTATATAATTATTAATAAATTTTTATATGACCTATATATTTTAGTTTTTATTTTTTTTATTAGGTCTCATATGTAGGGTGACTCCACATATTCCCTAAAATAAATATTTAGTCACTTCGAGCCACTAAACCATTAACTAAACCATTAAACCTCATTATTTGAATCACAAAACCTCTCTACCCTCTCAATCCCTTATAAACTCAAGTAATTTTCATCATTTATGATAATGGAAAAATTAGTGAGAGTTTCAAATAGTTCCTGTGGAATCTCGAAGAGTCTATGAGTATTATGAGAGGTTTTAAATGGAGAAGTTGTAGATTCCATTTTCCTACATCATACTGACTTATTGGTAAAGAATTTTCTAAACATGCAAGGATGGGAGTTTGTTTTCAATGAGAGGAGAGGTAATAAATTTCAAAAGAATTAATTTAGAGTTTTTTATCAAAATTTTGTGTTTATATTTTAATATAAATAATATTTAGTTATACTGAATATTGGATTAAAAAGGTTCTTGATATGATCTATTGAGATTAAAGAATAAATTCATTGACCTAATGATGGATATAAATATTTTGGTTAAAAGAAATTTAATGTAGATTATGAAGACCATTTGATATTATATATTCTCTATTTGGTTCTCCATTTGTATATAAAAAGGTTGTCAAATATTTGGGATTTTACTCAGATGATCTGTACATTAATTTCTGAATTGGCATCTACCTTGAATAAGAATATACCTTCCTTAAAATAATTATAATAAAAAATTATTAAATAAGTTCAAGATTTTATTTCATTAGATTCTAGTGCTACTCAATCCAAAAAAGAATTTAAAACTTTTGAAATATCTTCTTGACCTATAAGTGTGGTGATATCTATTGAAAAAGGAAAGAAGGTTTTCATAAAATAGATCATTTCATATGATGGTCTTTAGGTGTTAAATAGTTTGTTTGAACTCTTTTTGATCACCAATTAGTACATTAAATTTTTGAACAAAAATTTTAATAATAAGAATAAATTTTCTAAAGATGATCTTTTTCATATTCATGATTATTTTGAAGCTGAAATATAGAAAAGTATTTTTATGATGCTAGACTTCTATCAAGACAACCTTGTTTCTAAATTAGAAATGTGTATAAATAAATAATATTGGATTATAATAAAGAAATAGTTCTTGGAAAATATATTGCTATATTTTGGGGATATCAGTGAAAGGATTCATGATTTTTCCCCTTCTCCTCACATGATTGAAAGAGATGATACCATAGTTGAATTGTAAATTCAAAGAGAAGAATTTACCACTTTTTGACAAATCCCTTTTATCAAATTTACATTCTCCCTATATTTTAATGAGTATATTGTTGTTGAAAGATATATGAATATTTAGGATCATATCATGTTCATGATCAGGAAGTCATATGGTGACATGCATGGTCTTAGTTCATATAGGACTAAACAATCCTTGCTCATTCAAAACCTTGTAACTTTTTTCCAGGATCTACCTTCTCTGATCCAACACCAAAGCCAAATGATTGGTATATTTCATTGATTATTATATATTTTTGAATCTTACACACTATTTATGTAGTATATTTATTTTAATTAAAGTAATTCAATTATTTTTTGGTATTACATCACTTTATTCTTTCTATTATATTTACTTTTATTTCTCCTAGACAAATGGTAAATTGTGTTTATTTTAGTAATTTATATACTTCTAGTTCAAAATTTCCCATGATATATTTAATGTGTTATATCAATACACCAATTATACTTTTTGATATAAAAAAATGGGGATAAGAGAGTTTATTTGATATTTTACACATTACGATCTAATCTATAAAATATTATAAATAATTTATCACATGTTATGTTTTAACAAAAAGGGTGAGATTGTTGGAATTACCAATGTTGTTCTGATATATCTAAAATTTAACATTTTTTTATGCTTAAAAGAAACCCTATTTATTTTGCAGATAAATTTTTCTTTTGGTTTTTTAGGATGTTATGAATTTTTTTAAAGGTTTATTTCTTTCTGATGTGTTTTTGTTAAACCATAACTTTTCAAATTTGATGAAATTTTATCCTAATGAAAAATTCAAATGAGGTGATAAATTATCATATGAGGTGATAATTTATCATATGGATTATTGTTTTTCATAATATTATAGGGATTTTGTTTTTTCATAGAAGATCATAATATAAAAGAAATTATATTGTTTCATTGCATTTCAATTTCTAGACTAATTAATTTATCTTATGAATGTTGTATATATGATATTCCTCACATGAAGAAGAATAATATCTTATGTTTCATGATTTTAGAAAATTAAGTCATACTAAAAACATCGATTTACCATACGATGAAAAAAATTACTATGTTCTAAGAAAGGCAGTATGCTGCACATAACAAAAGAAATTATCATACTAAGTAAGGATTAAAAATATAAAGATTAAAACATCATACAAGGAAAAGAATTTTCTTTTAGAATAGTGTTTCTAGTTTTATAATCTTACAAATATAATATTATCAAATGAATGTATGAAATATCATAGGAAATAGAATATCTTATTAAAGAACCTTTGTGTTTTATTAATGTTTTTTATCTCTTGACAACTAAAGTTTTGTAAAATAATCTTTCTGTTATTAAGGATTAGATCCATTCCATCATAATGAGTTTTCATAATAAATGCTAATCTTTTCAAATTTTGAATCCATAATAGTAGGCGAAAAGTTTTTCATGAAAGATGTTTTAGGACACGGGTTTTTAGACTGAGCATCATCGGACCAAAAATTTGTAAGGAAGATATATGCTAAAAGTTTTGTAGACGTGTTGATAGGATTCACCATCAGACTCAAATACATCATCCTGAAGTTAAATATTCCTCTGACATAGTTTTTTTAGAAATTCCAAATTCATGAGAATGAAAGTCAGTAGTATTTTTAAGAGGTTGAATGAATATTAGAAATGTGTGGACTTAGAAGGTTTTCAAACTTTCTAACTTAATTCATATGATGATTTTTTGGTCATGAAGGTATAACAAATCATGAAAACTATCCAGATTAATTCTTTTAAATAAATGGAGGAATTTTAAATGTAGTATCTGTTCTAGAAACTCATACATAAAAGATCATATCCAGAAGTACCAGAAATGGATGTTTGTTAGGTGTCTAAATGTGTAAAGGTGATGAAGTTTGAATATTTAAAAAATTTATAAGTGGAGTCAACATCGGATGAAGAACATTTTAATGATAATTCTACCATAATTATAATTAAACAATTATGAGGATTTTAGGTACAATGACTTTGAAGAGGAAGATAAATTGTATCAGGACTAAGCATCGATTCATTGAATGAATTCCTCACACCAATGGAACCTCGGACGCAGAACATCAAAGTGATTAGAGATTATAATGTGGATCCATCAAAGGGATATTAACTATGAAAAGAAGTAAATATTCTAAAAAAATTATTTTATTTTGAATAAAAAAGGGGGTGTTCATGTTTTTAATCGAATTAGAATGTGACCCCAATATTTCATATACTAAGGAAGTTTATTAGAATGAGTTGAGGAAGATAATCAGATCATAATGAGATGATAAATATATTAATATAGTAATGACCTGATAAATAAAGGTAGATCATAATAATTTGTGAATTTAATGAATATTTTATGAGAATATGAAACTCAAGATGAGGAATTTATATTATAATGAAGAAAATTTGTTATTTTTTCAATAAGACTAATCTCGATGAATTCTTGAGATGGTTTGAATAATTCAATGTTTAAGTTTAAATGTTATGTGTTACGTGGTGTTTTAAAATTTGGGTAATCCAAAAAAGTTATCTAGTTTCCCAATTTTTCATTTCTGAGTTTCTTATAAATATTATCACACTTAATTTGTATTATGTAACATTTTCCAGATAGGAGAAAAATAGAAGAGCTATGTAATTTGAGTAAGAGCTGTTTCTCAGAAGAGATCTCATTACAAGGTTAGAGATATCTTATATTGTTTACTGGGCTAAGAAAAATTGTATTGATTAGACCTGACTGATAATATCAGACTAAGTAGTATAATATTCAGTATTTTAGGAGTGTTTTAGTAATGAAAATTGATAATGATCTCATCATACTATATCCATCGGAACTAGTATCATCAGACTGAGCGAATTGGACACATCCGCATTAGACTAAGGATTCTGAATAGTGATTTTGTAGAGCAGTTGGAAAAAATTCATTATTATTTTATTTTGGATTAATTTTTTTGATAGAAAACTTTATAAACTAAAGGTATTAAGTATAATCCTTCCTATTGGGAGATAGGAGGTATCTAACAAGATTTTTCCTAAGTTTTTTTCACTTCTTCATAATAATAAATTTCCATAGACCCATGGGAGTGGCTATGGAATGGATATAGGTTCTCACACTAAAGTAAAGCCTTGTAAATCATGTTTTTCTCATTAACATTCATACTTTTTTATGCATGAGTATTCACTAAAATATATAAAGGTTATAAACTCTAATACATGTTAGGGATTAAGTTTTAAAAGTACTGAAAATTAAAAAAAAATTAATACATTCAATCCCCCCCACCACCCACCTAAATCAATTATTAATTGATACATTGGAAGTTATTTTGGAATTAAATCAAAGGATCCATTGTACTTAATTATCATGGATAATATCAACTCTATCAACAGTTTAGGATTTCGAACATTTGATGGAAAATATTATTATGGATAAAAAATAGTTTGATTATCTATCTCCTGTTTCATGGCATGAAAATTTGTTGTGTTGCAACAATACGGTTACCAACTATTGATAAATTTATCCTAATTAATTTTTCTGATAAATTAAATGTCAAATTTGATGTAAAAGATAGAAATTTTATTCTTATTTCTTTATCAAAAATGTTTTATACAAGGTGATGGGTCTTGAAACGCCAAATAGCATGTGGGAAAATCTAGAAAGTATTTTATAAGGTAATAATAAATTGAAGGAAGAAAATTCACATATCTAGCATAGTATGTATGAAGATACAAGGATGATAGATGAAGAAAAAATTTATGAATACTTCACTATAGTAAATGAGATTTTTTGCAGCATCAGAGGATTTGGTGATATCTTGGATGATTCTATAATTGTGAAGAAACAAATTAAAAACTTTATAAACATGTCTAATTAAAAAATTTGTTCTTTATAAAAAAAAGGTGATTAATCTCTTGATTAATTTAATAAAATTATTTTTTCATATGAAATGGGGAAATATAAAATGTTCAAAAATATTATAAAAGATTAAATAGATTTTGAAGCCATGAGAATAATTAAAATACTAAATACCTACGATATTGATCTTTATGACTCTGAAGATAAAGAGTACAAGGATTAGAATGAAAAAATATTGTCTTTTATATACAAGATCTATTAAAGAGTAATTGGAAATTATAGAGGTAAACTTCCCCTTAAATGTTTTGACTATGGTGGAATTTGACAATTTTCAATAAATTGTCTCTAGATGAAAGTTGGAGAATATCAAGTTGGTCCTGATGAAAAACCTTAAGGGAAAAATTAGAACAAAATTTATATATATGAAAATTCATCCAAAAAATATAAGAGGAATTCACATGAGAATAAAGAATTATTCTAAGTATGAAATCTGAATCAAACTCAACTAACCAAAATTCATTAAAATATGAACGTTCTGAAAAATTTAGAACCTTTATTTCAAAAGTTGAGAAAGTTGAAGGCTCTATAATTAGTAAAAAATGAGGATTTGGTGAATGTCTCTAGAAAATATTAGCAAATAAGATAACATGATTCATGTCTTGATAAAAAAAACTCTAAAGAAATAAATTATGAAAATGAATAAATATTATAAAATGTAGATAAACGAAGTAATGTTGTAATGATGAAGGAAAAATAATAAATTCATGAGGTCTTAAGTTACAAATGATGATTTTCTAAATGTGGAAATATGGATGATGATCTTAGTAATAAGTTTTCAGATAATCCATAAAAAGTTAAAAATTTCCAATCCAAACATCTTGAGTCCAAGAGTACCCTGATGAAGATAAATGAAAACTTTATAAACACTTCGTATGTAAAATATGATACCTTTAATGTTGATGAAAAATATCAAATAAAGAATTATATGAAATCAACACCCACAAAAAATAATGTTTCATTTTATTTTTATAACATTTCAATTTTTAGAATAATTATTCTGAATGAATTGGTGAAATTGGGTGTGAAAAAACTATTTCATAAACAAAAGATGAATACTCACTAAAGAGGAAATAGACTTCATGTCTTGAGATTGTTTTAGCAGGAAAAAGATATCATCCTCAAAAAAGTTTCTATAAATAAAGATCGTACTTCAAAAGAAAATCATGATTTTATGGATTTTACGTTTTCCTAGAATCTATGGGATCAAGGATTATAATTGTTGGAAAAACATGTCACCTCCCGAAAAATGGTCTGAACAATTTGAAATCAATGGTAAATAGAGGTTTAGTAACTATATTAATCCAGATGGAGTTATAAAATAAAAATCTAAAGATGTTATAAACCTTCCAACACAAAACAAATTTGAATGTCTAGAAGCAATTTGTTAAAGATGTGATCAGGATGGTCATCATACTGAAAGATGTATGAAACTCACCCAAAAACAAGTTTCTTATCATGGAAAACAAACTAAATCTAGAAATAATAAATTTTATGAAAGATATTTTATTTTTGCAACAACATTGAAAGAGATTAAAAGGAACAAACCATGGATACATGGTAGTGGTTGTTCGTCACATATGAGAGGTGATATAAAAATCTTGAAACTTGTTGAAATTATAGATGGGGGAGAATTTACCATTGTTAATGCTAGTTCCTTAAAAAATAAGAATCATAATGGCTTATATTGAAGTATAAATTTTGAAATCTAAGGATGTTTTATTTGTTTATGGGACAAAACATAACTTTCTTAGTGTAATCAATCTTTCTGATGATTTAAAAATTTATTTTCAGAAAATATTATTATATCTTCATAAGTGTGAAAGATGGTGAATTTATAACAAAAGGATAAGGAACTAGTGGTAATACTTTTCAAATTAAAGAGTTTAATAACTCCTGTTACTTGAGTACTAAAGATGAAAGAATGTGGCACTGAATAATTTGTTACCTTTGGAAGAAAAAAATGAACAAACATTGTAAATATGACATTGTCCATTACTTTTCAAAATTGAAAATAAGAGAAGAAGAAGTGTTTGTTACTTTTTTGTAGTGGAATGTGACTTAAAGAAGTTATAAGATAATTGATATTCAGTTAACTGGACCTATTGAAATTATTCATTCTGATTATATGGGCTGATGATACATCAATCACCATAAAGGTATTTTTACTTTATCAATTTTATTAATGAATTTCTTCTAATGAGAAACATCATTTTTATAAAACACAAGTCGTAGGTGATAGAAATTTTCTGTTTTTTTAGAAAAGAAGTTGAGTACTAAATGGGGGTTATATAAATAATTTTAGAATAGATAATGGTTCTGAATTCACAAGAAATACTTTTTCTACTTTTTTGAGAAATCAAGGAATCAAAAATCATTATATTACTCCGAATACTCCATAAAAAAATGGAGTATCAGAAAGAAGGAATATAAGTTTAGTGGATATGGGATAATTATGTTAGCATAATAAAATATATCAATGTTATATTGGAAAGAATTTGTTTTACTAATCATGTTCTAAAAAGAGGTTTGTTGAGATTAGAAACTAACATCACTTATTACGAAATGTGGTATAACTAAAAATTTTCTTTGAATCACTTAAATGATATTTTTAATTCGTCTTTACAAAAAATAAAAAATAGATCTAGGAATTTTTTGTGTGAAAGATGAGGATTGAACTTTTATGGTTTATTCAACCAATACAAGAACTTAAAAGTTGAGTAGAGATGATTCCTGAAAAATAAAATTACATTTTATTTCATGAATAAATATATGCCAGAGAAATGTTAAATAATTTTTTTATGGAATAATCCAAAGAAGTGTATATCCATATATCTATGAGCATAAAGTCGAGTAGATATGATTTAGTAAAATGAAAGAATTATAGATTCTTTCAGAACATGATAGGAATCCTAATTTACCTTATTGGTTCAAGCACTGATATTGTTTATATTGTGGCTTTTTGTTTCATGTATCAAGGTAAACCAAAAGAATCAAATATATTTTGAGAAAATATAATATTGAGATATGTAAAATGAAGAAATTCACATGGGTTATTATTTAAAGGAAAGAGTGAGATGAATATTCATGGATATACTAATGGCAATTGGGTTGGAGATTGTAATGATAAAAATTCAAATTCCGGGGGAACAACGTTCTTTAGAGAATATTCTTTCAATTTTCATATTACGAAAAAAAATAATGAACATTGAGAAAAGTGGAATCAGAATACTTTTTTGATACTCAGAATTGTACTCAAATGATGTGGATGAAAGTTCAGATGGAATATTTTAATATAAAATATTCTAAACCATTGAAGACACATTTTGTAATCATAGTGAAATTGTCCTATCTAAAAATCTTCTCCAACATTGAAGATCAAAATACATTGATATAAATTTTCACATTATAAAATTGAAATTTGTTTCTAGAGATGTTTTTATATAATGTATCTCAATGAAGTATAAAATTGATGATATCATTAAAAAGGAAATACTGAAAGAAATATTTGTTGAGTTGAGGTTTCAACTTCATATTCAAACTCTTCCAATTACTTCATAAATCACATAAGTAAGTCCCCCACTATGCTCAAGATTATATTGAAAAGGGAGTGAAGAAAAAACATATTATTACTCTGTAATATGATTTTACTTATCCTTCTTAAATTAATCTGATGATTGGTTTATCATAAATTGTGCGAGAGAAAAATAAAATTGATAGAAAAGGAAATCTGATAGGAAAAGATAAAAGTGATAGGAAAAGTTAAAAGTGAGTGGGATTTTATCTTTACATGGATGAAAATTTTTCTTTTCACTAAGGGATGGAATTCCTTCAAAAAAAATTATTTATCTAGTAGTGTGGTGTAAGGGAACTCTCTTTTGAGAAAGGTTGAGTTTTGGTAAATATCAAATAACATTAATTTTTTACAGAATTTATGTTGTTAAAAAAATTTCTTAATATTGAGAATTTTGTTAATGAGAATTGTCAATAATCCAAATGTGGATATTGAAGAACCTTTTGAATATTTGGTTTTAGTGTTTTGTGTTTTTTGAAAACTAACTTTTTTTGTGAAAGATTCTTTTTATTTTTCAAGATCATATGCAGTCTATCTTAATGATTTTTTATAATAAAGATAAAAGTTACTGAATGTTTGAATTCAAACACAATGGGTAAGAAAACTTTTTTCTGAAAGTTGTCTTCCAGACACCCGATTTCAGACTTGGGAGTACAAGATATAGATGGTGTAAGGAAGATGGAAGCTGGAATTTCTATAGAGTTATTGATCAGACGCACCATTCAACTCATAACAAACATCATGAAGTTTTATTTTTCATCACACTTAGTGTTGGTTATAAAGTCAACAGTTCTTGGGAATAAAAGTCTGAATGTTGTTGAAGAGGATTAATGAATAATAGTATTGTCCTGAGTTAGAAAGGTTTCATACATTCTAACATAAGTCGGACACCACTTTTCTAGTCACGAAGATCTCTCAAATCATGAAAACTATCCAAAGAAAATCTTTTTAAGAAATAGTGGAATTGTAAATATTCTATCAGTTCTTGAAACTCAAACATTGAAGATCGGATCCATATGTATTAGGAAAGGAATTTTGTCTAGAGTTTTAATGTGTAGAGATAATAAATTTTAATCATTTTTAAATTTCTTTTAGTGGGTTCATCATCAGATGATGAAAATTTTAGATACAATTCTATCATAATGATAGTTACATCATTATGAGGATTTTAACACATTTACCATGAGGAGGAAAATCAATCAGATCAAGAATAGACACGGATTCAACAAATGAATGCACCATACTGATAAAACATCGGATCCCTAATATCAGATTGATAATGGTTGTTGATGTCAATCAATTAAAGGGATATCAGTTTTGAAAACATGGTAATATTCAAAAAGGTTTTTTTTTCTTGAGAAGAGACAATTGAAGATTTCATGTTTTCAATCAAATAATATCATGACACTAATAACTCATCAACTGAGGAATTTCATCATAATTAGATGAGGAAGATATTCATATCATAATGAACTAAAAATGAATGGTAGATCATAATGAGGTGATAAAGAAAGGAATATCATAATGAGCTAATAAAAAGGGGAATATCGTAATGAGATGAGAAAGATTAAGTAGTTTGAGTAATGCATAATGATAATGAGTTCATTTTCATGATTCCATTGGATCCAACATCATCGGACAAAGCAAATCAGACCTAGCCACATCGGACTAGGATTCCAGAAAGAGATTTTTGGGAGTAGTTTGAATAAATTCATTATTATTTTTTTGGCAATATTTTTTTCTACGAAATATTTTTAAACAGAAGAGATCCAATATAATCTTTCCTATCAGGATATAGTAGGTGTGTAATTGAAGTTGGAAAAAATTATATTCACATCTTCAGAATATAGAATTTACATAGACCCATGGGAGTGGCTAAGGAAAGGATGTAGGTTCTCACATTGAGGTCTAACACTGTAAATATCATGTGATTAAATTTCTATACATCCTTTTCATCCATGATTATTTACTAAAATGTGATAAGGATTTAAACTTTAATAGGTTGTTTGGGTTATTCTTTAAATTTATTGAAACATACAAAATGAGAATAGCTTATTCAAACTCTCATTCTAAGTTGTTATTATATCTTGTGGAACTTCACATATGAAGTTTAATATTTATCTCAAATTAAAAGTATTATGTGAAGCTTCAATTGAGAAATTTCTAAAAGTCTTGTGAATATTTCTAAAAAAATAATCCATGATGAATATAATAACATTCAAAGATAAAAAATTTCAAATTTATTATTTTAAGTTTATTAATTAATTTTTAAATGTGTTTATTACCATTGCTGAAACTTTAGATATATAAAACTTCATTATAATTGAAATTTTCGATTGATCGATAAAGAAATATACCATAAATAATACGCCTATTTCCAAGAATACCCTAGTTCCAATGGATATGGTTGTTACATTTAATAAATATCATTGTAATTTCTATATTCTAAATCAAATGTTGCATGTGGGAACAGAGCTTGATTTTTAGAACTATTTAATGTGATCCTGACTATTAGAGAATATATAAATCTTTTTAATCAAAATTTATTAACTAAAAATAGATTAAAACCCGAAGAATAGTTAAAATGCTCGCTTTTCATTACATTCAAATGAATCGCTATTTTATAAAAAAGAATAATCAAATACTACTATTATTCTTTGAAGAACTCATTATATATAGTAAATATACATTCATGATCTAATCACTGATGTTTTATTGTTTCTCTAGAAGAACATATTATCTTTTTTCAGATGCATCATGAGAGAGTGAGATGCATTTAAATACCTTTTATATATCTTATATCCTTATAAAATACTATGCGTAAGTCTTATAAAAATGATATGCTAATAGAATCTCATGGAACCTTTGTATATAATTTCATGTTTCTTTCACTCAACTATCAAGGGCCCTAGGAAAATGACCTAAATAGTTAAAATCACCAATCATAGAAATGGAACGTTGGTGGAGTGGACTAAGTGATTCATATGCCTTGAACCACTATAAATTTCTTATTCTCTATTATTATCTTTTCAGCTTTTATTTTTCTATATCATTTGATAAAATAGTTACGATCATATCTAGAGCTGATTTATTATAGGTTAATTTTTAATGACTCAGTTAAACCCTCATCTTATGTCATTTCATGGATCCCTTCATTAAATAACACTAACTCTTAATCGATCAAGCTATGAATAATAGAGTATGATTCCTCCGCTTCGACACAACGCACCATTGTGGGGTTATAGGAGAAGTGAATTATTGAATAATTTCAT
This sequence comes from Viscum album, assembly GCA_963277665.1. NCBI lineage: Eukaryota > Viridiplantae > Streptophyta > Magnoliopsida > Santalales > Viscaceae > Viscum > Viscum album. The sequence goes on along the minus strand of OY728137.1, from coordinate 26,416,096 downwards.
AGTATCTTAGATGATTAGTGACTTCATATCTCAAGTACATCACCACACAAATCAAATTATAGATTCTTAATACTTGTAACTAGTTAATTTTGTACTTCATTATTAAACTCTTTCAACTTTTCAAAAGTTTCATACATGTTTCTCATCATAAAAACATATTACTACTAAGTCATTATTAAAAGTAACAAAATACCTAAAACCACCATATTATTTTGTACTCATTGTTCTACAGACACCACTATGTTTTAGATCCAACAATCTAATATCCATTTTTTTAATTTCAATTGAAATTTTCTTTGGTCATATTTCCTAGTAAACCAGATTCACATTAATAAAATTATTCATAATAAAATAAGACTAATAATACATCTTTATAGAGTGTTTGGACGAATTTTCATTTTTATATCCAAGGATAAAATGCCAAAGGTAGTTGGGATTAGAGTCAACCCCATCCCTCTTATTCTATATGTTATAAACAAGATTATTCATATAAATAATGTATAAATTATATACCATATTCCAAAATACATAAAACTTTACATAGTTATATATAAATAAAAAAATTCTCTTGATAATGATTCAAAATCTTATATTCTCTGAACGAGATACAAAAATAAAAAAATTGGTGGGAACATAATAATTGTAATCCCATTATAGAAATAATTCACTTGGTAGACTTCAAACATAGGTTCCAAATTATAATTTAATAACTCTTTCTTCATTAATAACACAAAGGTATATTTACCGATTGTTAAATTTCTGTGTATCATTGAGTCTATGTTTATTTGACTAAATGTGTGATCCACACATGATGTCTAATACCCATGAGTCATATTTGGGAAAATTTGCCTATATAAAATTCTTATTTTGAGGTTCACAACTCTTCTATTTGATAACACTTTTTAACCTTAGATACCAATTTTGAATTGTTTCATGTGACATAACTATAAGAGATCACAAAATTATTATCATAACTTTTTCCATAATTTATAAAAAAATAATTATATATGGGTGGGTATCATGTTTTATATCATTTCGTCAATGAATTTTAATGAAATTAATCCAACAAATCATGATCACCTTATAGATCATATTTAATTAGTGAGACAAGATCCATATTTTACTATGTAATGATTATAATATGAAATTTATATAACTTCTTGCTTATTTAGGTAGGGAATCATTATATTCATAACAAGTATGATTTATGGATTATTGAGTGGACAACCCTTTACCCAAACAGAATATATAGGTTCACATAACACTATTGTTTCAATATCCTAATCCAAGAAGGGTATCATATCTATGTGTATCCCATAAATGTATCCAATAATTGGTGTCTAATATTATTGGGTCCACCCATTACTTTACTTACAAAAGATAATTTAGGGGAACCCACCTATGGCATGACTTACCTGGATGGATGATCAATCACTTGAAAAGTGTCCTTTTAGAAATAATATCACACTTAGTATTTGAGGGATTTGGTTATAAAAGTCTCACCAACAATGTGTATATATTAATATTAAATATATAACTATTACATCATTTAAAATATTTATTTTCTTATATATTATTCTTTTTATTGTATTTTTATAATGATTTTGATTTATAATCATTATTCCATCCATCCAATCAATATGTTCACACCATATTACTATGTAACTCTTTACAAAACCGATATTTTGTGATACTCACCCAAAATAGAATCCAAACATATTAATAAATGTCTAAATATATACCATTTATATGGTATATTAAATATTAATGGAAAGGATTAGAAATATATGAGACTGAACATCTTCAAATGGGTTAGCCTGAAGAAATAGATAGATGACCCCCTCTTTTCTGAAACAATATATAAGCCTCCATAGTTGTGGGAAGTCTGAACCAAATTCCCTCTCCGTTGCTTGTCATTTTTGGATAATAATAATCAATTTATGACATATATTTAAGTATAAAAAATATTAAAATTTCATAAAAATATCATAGACATGAAAATTATAAATGAATAAATAATAAAATATTTTATTTTACAAAAAATAAGATAAATTATAGACTGTTAATATTTTATTTAATCATGAAACATATCATTTTATAATTCTTACCACATTTTATTTTATAAACATATTATGAAAAATAATAACATATATCAAAATATTTGTTTTTTAAATTTTTTAAATGTTTTATATTTTATGATTTATAATGGGAATTATAAGTCATAATGTGTGATTGATATGTCAATTTAACCACACATACAAAAATATCATAACATATAACCCAAACATAATTTTTGGTTGATATCACGACATACAATTGATGATATCAAAAGAATCTAATTATATTTAATGATGTCTAAGATATCATAAATATGTTATGATTCTACGTTTTTCCAAAATATGTGGATCAATAATATTTTATGATATCATCTATCATATCCTATGAAATCGTTAAAATTCAAAATATTCTATTATATTTTACCCTATGATATAATGCATTTATTTTTTATGCACAATTACTGGTAGTTGTGTCATAAGAAACACAATTATTGATACCTGATATCACTCAACCATCTTCAGTTAAAGGAATTTATATCAACTGTTCTATTTATGGCAGGAACTACCTTTTTAATTTCTTTGAGTTAATGCAGATCTACTTTCCAATGGAATAGTTCTTTTGGAATTTACCAATGAATCTTAGGTTGTGTATTGGTCAGGAGGATGCGAGGTAAATATCATTTTATCCATTAGCTGTGAATTATCTTCTACTTCATTAATGCCTTTTATTTTTAATACTTGTTCATGAATCCTTCTCAAATCCAAGTGTCGGACCGGTTGCCTCTGTTCCAATGATTTATAATCAAAATGCATCATTGAAAATATCTGTGTATATATTAGAGGTTCTCTATTATTATATCTCAAATACTCTTCATATGTCTTTTACTTTGTGATTATTCTATGTATAAAGCCATATATCTTGGATCTCTATGATTTTTTCCCATATAATGAGGTAGTATGTGTAATGGAGTTTGGATAGATCCCATTAGTGGGTCTTCTTATATATCTCAATGAGGGGAAAAAAATTTCATAGTTTTCTACCACATAATGGGAAACTTTATACCTTTTAAGTTCACAGTTTCAGGAACGATGTGATGATTTTTAAGGATATGTTTCCATTACATTGTGATGCTAATTTTATGTTCATGTGTCTATAACCTAAAATATATTGGGATCTAACCTCAAAGAGGCATTCTATATATCTTAGTTAATAGTAATCAAATCCCAAGTAGATTAGTTTTTCGAATTTTAAGGTCATATGGTAGGGTAATGCCATAAATTTTTACATTTTGCGGTAAGGACATAAGATATTGTTTTTAAACTGATGTTGTTCTGACTTCTAAAAAATATATACCTAGAAATTGTTAGTGTGGGACTTATGTATGGGTGACAATTTCAAGAGAATCCTTTCTGTTGGTAACTAATAATGCGAAGTTGAGGTTAGGGATTACACATACTATGAGGCCCATATATGTATGGCTCAATGATGGGTCAAAGAAATGAGATCATCGAAGAGGTTTTTGTTAGGAATTATATATTAATAGGAGGCCCAGATATAGATGTCTAACTTATTTCTATAGATATATTGATAAGGAAATAAGACTATATTCATAAGGCTTATAACCTGGTAAAGAATAGTTTATGAATACATAGGATCATTGGCCCATGTGTGTATAACTCACTGATGATCCATAGGAATGAAATCATCAGTTAGGATCAATCAGGGATTTTACCTAGTATGAGTGGGTTTATGTAGTTTAGCACTGTGTAGTGAACAATCATGTTCCAAAAAGGGGGTTATAATAGGAGATTCATTGAGGATTATTCATGTGCTACCTAGTCTTGTTCATTATACCTGTTTGTAACTAGATATGAGAAGGTATGGTTGTGTATTACACATATTAGGCAGCCCATATAAGTCTATCCACCCCTATCTATTTTTATATAGATGGGGAAGGGAGACTAGAATATTTTTGAATTTTTAATAGTATGAGGACCATATAAGGATATGGTCATTTCTAAGTTTTAACCCGACTAAATGGAAGAAAGTGGGGTTATTTGGGTTAGTTCCATCAAGGTAGATGACTTGGGAAGAATAAAAGACCCAGATGGGGAATGGATACACATAAAAAGGGTACATTATAGTGAAACGAAGTGTTGTTAGAAAGATACATTATGGGGTTACATTATGTTGGGGCTTGAGAGTACCCTATGAAGGTCTTTATGTGGGTTCCCTCAATAAATAAATGTTCTTAGGTTTTCTTTGCATGGTGGGCCTTTATGAAGTGTACTTCACAAGATTCCTTCATGAAGGGGTCTTCATGAGAGTCCTTTAAAAAGTGGAATTCATGATAACACTTTATTAAGGATTATATATAGTGTAAGACATTATCATGAGAAACATATGTTGTTCCATACCTCTCATACATCATGTTTTCGAAGAAGTGAATTCATTTTATAAAATTTCGTGTCTGGTATTTATAGGTGATTCCTTATAAGAAGTGGTGGCCATGTATGAGTGATTTGGAAGATTTCTTGACTCCACAGGATTGGAAAAACCCAGTGAATATTATATCTAGTCATAAATGAAGAGTGTGACTTTAAATATGTTCTTTGAGACCATTTAAATTGATTTCATTACACGAATACTCCATGTCATAATATAGAATAATCTTGTTGCAATTGAAAAAGATAGTCGACTATAAAGGAATACTATGGCTACAAAGGATTTACATGGAATAAAATCATTATATAAAGTTATGAAAAATGTTAAATCATCTCAAAATAATTTCTATATGGTTTGTTTCATATGAATTTTCTTTTTTCCCTTTTTATTATTATTTTAGAGTATAAGATAACATAAAATTACCAGAAATTTAATTCATAAGTTTGTTTTTGATCCATGTGTAGTGAGATCAATTCCTATGTAATGAACTATGCTCATTGATATGGTGTTACCCCTTGGGTGTTGTTTTTCAATTTTAAAATATTTCTCAAAATATGCTCAAAATTTGGTTTTTTGGTTTCGAAACACTTTTCCACTTCAATAGATAAAACACATGGCCTGATCCCCGTAGGAGTTTCTCACCACCAGGTCACCAAAATAGGAAATTTTTTTAAGTAATATTCATCCATCGATGTTTTTTAAAATCATGTAGAATTTCGAGATCTCATTTGTATATTCTTCATGTAGCATGAATCTTTCCTTCCATCATTGGGATTGTGTTCTAGAGTGAGGAAGATATAATTGTTTCTATGGAAAAGTTAGTGACCCACACATTTCTACTTCAAAATAATTTTCCCTACTAATATTTTATTCATTTAGAATGAAAATAATTTTATTATAATGTAACATAGGGAACTTTTCAAAATTACCTTAACATATAGTAGGCATCATGGTCTATCTCTCTAATGATAGAATTATCATCAAGAGGAGGGTCCCAACAGAAGTATTTTATTAAACTAAGAGAAGAAATTAAAATCAATATGATTGGATCTATATGAGGAATAATAAAATAATTTATTTTGATTTCTAGAATAAAGATAATTGATTCATTTTTATTGACATCCTAATGTTGGGTTAATAACTTAAAATATGACCTTAATGAGTAGGATCATATGATAGAGAGGGGGATGGGTTGATAGTTGAATTTTTAGCTATATTCAATATAGGAGATCTCTATGTAACTACATATCATTTGAGAATAGGAATAAAGCTACACGTAGTTCTAGAATATGGGTAATATATGAATATATGGATCATTCATATGAAAAAAATATAATGGTTCATTTTTAGTGATATGTTATTGGGGAAGACACAATATAAATTGGTAAACCTATACACAGTCAACTCTTACATAGATTTAACTCATTTTTATGGGAATCAGTTCATATATAATAACCACTATAAATATTTTATGTTCTTATAGGATTTAAAATATATACTTAGATGAATTATCTTAACCAAGGTATATTATATAAAAAATTAAAAGCAAATCAAGGTTAATTCCCCTAAAGAGTTAAACATGATTTCCAATATGGATAAATAGTGGTTCTTAATACATTTGTATCTTTTACTTTTCTCCACAACATTTTAATAAGATGTTGATAGAATTTATTAATGGGAAGGACCTCAAATATTTCTTAGGAATCCCTTTTTGGGTCTTCATCATGAAAATTTTTCTTTCTTTTCCATTTTTAAATGATTAGAACTTTTCCTAGGATATGTGAGTTTTATGTTGTTTGAGTAGAGTCTAAAATTTCTCCTAGGTCACCCTTTTTGGGTTTCCAACCAAGAGAGTTCTATTTCACTTTCATTTTAATTTTTATGGTCTTAATATTGTGAAAAATAAATAATATGATTAATTATAGACATCATTGACCAAAATATAATTAAGAAAACATAGAAACAAACCCAATATTAATAGAGATCCCAATTTCACTAATGTGGAAAATATTGAGGAATGGTGCATGTAGTTTAAATTCATAGTGACTATACTAAATATTACTACAATTAGTGTCCATACAAAATTGACCAAAAAGCGTAAAGTAGTCTATGCTAAATGTGTGATATAACATAATGTGAATTTGGAGCTCAATTCTAATGTAGCTGATCTCAGGGATGGTTGAACCAAGTTTAAGGTCATAGTTCTCTAACCATTGTGTCATATGAATTAGGGTCACTTGAATAGGCCCAAGTATTTGATAAAATTGACTAAAAAGAGTCCCTTGAACTAATGATTTGGGATTTCCATGAGCGATGTATCTACTCAAAGAAATTGACTCTTCATAAGAGAGGCACACCCGAACATGAAATGGAACAATAATATGTTATCATAATATTTATTTGAAAGTTTTTACCATGAATTTTTTTAACATTAATGGAATTTGAATCTGTTTAAATATTTAGATTATGGAAGGTGTAAAAATAATATAAGAATGTATGAGTAAATGAGAAACATGGAAAGGGGGAATAGATTGACCATTATTAACGGTCGGATGAAGCTTAATAAATCAATAAATAAGGCATGGGGACTAAATGGGTCCATTCCTTTAGGAAAAAATAATCCTTTAGGGTTACTTAGAAGTTCAAATGAAATCATCTTATTCATTATTCAAAGGGGGGTCTATTCAGATCAGTTAACAAACCCATTAATAATTACTATAGAAGGGGGAACCAAGAGGTTCCACTCAAGTCTATGGGATACCATTAGGAGTTTCTAAACTTGATCAGTTCGGATGATAATGATTTATACATAAATTTTATGAATTAATATCTTGTATAAAAGGGAATTTTGGAATGGTTTGATCGCTCTAAATGTTATGCATCCTCGTATTGATCAGATTTCTTCTGTAAAAGGATATAACAAAAAAATTAATGAGTAAAAATCCCTTAAATATGTGGTAAAATCAATGTAAATATTTTTTCAAGTCATGAACAAAAATATACACTTGGCATAACTTAAGCTCATGTACATGGCGAAAAGAAGATCTACTCTAAATTTTTTCTAGAGAAATAGATTCAGTGACTATAGCTAAGATTAAAATATATCCAATTTTAGGCCCACTAAATGATTTATTCCTTTTTCATTTCATGATCTAAATTTTTCATAACCCATTAAATGTAATATATTACCAATTGTAGACTTGTATTTTTCTATGTTCCCTCTTTATGAGTTTTAAACTCACAAGACTCTGTCTCTCGTTAGTTTTGTAAATTAATGTCCTGAAATGTAGACCATGAATGATTAAATTTTAGGGACACAAAAATTTGACCAAATTTAAATAAATTCTATATGGAAGAAAGGGAAAGTTACACCATATGTAAATGATGTTTTGAAAAAAAAAATATAGACTGCCTTTGGGACTAGTTCACATAGTTTTATGTCCTGATAATTGATCTAAACAATAGGGTATGTGTTTGTAGCTAGACCTATGATAGGATATACATGATTCGTGGTGTTTTAAATTGTTTTTAGAATCAATCCACACATATTTCTGGTTAAAACATGTTATCCTAGTGTAGAATCTTCAGCGGAATGACCTAATATGGATGAGGAGATCATACACAGGGAGGGGGTTTGGTGAAGATGGAATTGGTTACTAGATCTGAAATATAATATTTCTATTTCACTACATTTCCCAAAGTAAAAAAAGAATAAATCTATCCAAAGTTCTTAATTAAATATATCTTATATATATCTATATCATATTTAGGAGAGTGGGATTTATTTTGAAATAGGATTAAAACTAGAAAAATCTCTCTATATTGTACATAGGATAGAAGATTTAGGTCACCTCAGGAATGGAGGAAGTTTTCCCTATCCCATATTGGATAAGAACCAAATGTTAGATACCCTTACATTGATTCATCTCCCAAGTTCAAATATTTATCCATATAATATGGAATCTAATTAGTTTCGGGTCTTGTAGGATGAAATATATATTATACATTTTAATTTCATGTGACAATGAATCAAATGTTCTATGGATTAGGGTCATAAAGTAAAAAAAATTATGTGGGGAGTTATACATAGATATATCACATGAATAGAAAATTAGATTCCTTCATCTTAGTACTGGTTCCATATTAAAATTCCAATGTGAGTGAGGAGGAATCAGTCACTAGGACAAAGAGAAGGTTGAAGTAAATCGTATTTATGGTTGGTTCTAGGATAAGAGATTCTATAATTACAATATATCCTTAAATATTATTAATCAGGACATGAATAGTTCATATCAAGGGGGAATTTTCATTCATAGTCTATGTGAACCATGACATTCGGGTTCTCTAGTGTTGGTGTAACAGTCCAATCCATGAGTAAAAGAGACTCTCTTTTAGATCGATGTCTTATATGGGGTTTTTTTTTGTTTGATATTGAATGGAATAGACCACATCAAGCTGTTTATATTCATTAAAGATAAAACACTTTGAATAGTTTAATATCTTTTGGGATAGATTGTGTGTTGTATAATTTAATTTCTTGTAAAAATAACTAAGTTGGCATAAAGTTTGTGTTCCGATGATAAGGACCACATGCTATAAAATTTATAGTCATGCAACAAGGAATTATGAGGCTTATAGTTTAAGATTTCATTTATTTGACCAAATCATGTTATAGATTACTCTCATGGAAAGGGAAGACCATGTCCTAAGATGGGATAGTTTTTCTTGTTAACTCTGTCATCACCTCAATGTTTGTGTATTCTTTCTCATTATATAAACGGACATGAACATTGCTTAAGGAGTTGAGTGGAATGATACGTAACATTATCTGGACTGGATCTACTAATCATAGAAAACCTGTCACAGTGGCATGGAAAGACTGTATAAAGTCGATAGCTATGGGGGTGGGAGTAAAAGATATTAGGATCTTTAATGATTCTTTGCTTATGAAGTTTACATGGAGACTTCTAAATGGAGATGACTCTCTGGAATTTCTGTATAGTATATTTCTTCGTAGGTTGCACAACACTACTACTGTGTACTTGCAATCCTCTCTGTGGACCTCGATTAGGAGTACATACTCTCAAATTATGACACAATCCAAATGGCTGGTATGTGTCAACTCTAATTTGAATTGCTGGATCACTTCATGGATTTTTTCTCCATTGAAAGACTTCATTAACATCCCACTACATTGGCGGAAGATGTCTATATCTGACATATAGGGAAATTATGATGTTGCTGCAATAATACCTAGTAATTTCCGCATGGAAATTGCCAATTATGACTATGTTGATTCTGATTTTCTTGACTGGAAACTTGTACTCAATGGTCTATTTTTTCAGTCATGATTTCAACAAAATGCATTGTGGTACAGCATCCAGAGCACCTGTATGGATGAAAGGGGTTAGAAAGCCCTTAATTTTTTCTAATGACACTCTGTTGATTTGGAAAATCTGGGAGCAACGGTTTCCAATTCAGTCTGCTCTCCAGCGCACTCGAGTGAAACTTTCCACGGTATGTTGTTTCTGTTTGAATATTGACGAATCTATTCTGCATTTGTTCCTTGAATGCCCATTTTCTGCACGTTTATGGTTGTACCTGCAAGCTATTTTTCACTACATCCCCACATATTATTCAGTTCATTCGTTGCACACCTCAGCACTACGGGAAGAAGGTAGTGAACAAGTGAAAAATCTTCTCACTGGAGCGATTGTCTCAACTTTTTCATACATTTGGAGGTCTCAAAATGACATGATTTTTAACAACAGCTGTCCTATGTTCAGGGAGGGTGTACTGGCAATCCACCAAAGTGTTACACTTGCTTCGGTGAACCAAACTGTAACAATGAATAATGATATTTCTGACCTCATTTTGTTGAAGACTCTTGGTGTAAGTGGTAGGGAGAGGTAGCCGAAAATGATGAAAAATATCCGGTGGATTTCACCAATACATGATTGGGTAAAGGTAAATGTGGATAGAGCGGCCTCTGGTGCACTGGGTCTGGCTGGCAGTGGTGGAGTATTTAGTACTCCTCGAGGCTTTTTCAATGTTTGATAATTTCATTACATTGGGAATGGGCATGCGATTGAGGAAGAACTATGGGCAATGATAAAGGTGATCAGGTATGTTTCTCATTATGGTTGGAATAAGTTATGGTAGAGTCTGAATCTTTTGTTGTAGTGCAGATTGTGAATGGTTGGTCCAGGAATGTCCCATGGGGGATGTTATGTGTCTGGATAAAATTTCTTCAGCTTGCTGAGAGGTTTTTTCTTGATGTCTCTCATGTATACAGAGAGGCAAACTAGGTTGTTAATGCTCTTTACAAAAGAGTGATTATGGAAGTCAGTTCTAGATGGTCCTTTGTTTTACCAAGTTATTGCAGTGATATGGTGCATGATGACAGTGCTTGGATTGTTTATACAATATTTTTTAAGTCCCCCCTTCTTTGAGTTATTTTGTACTGTTTACTTTATCTTTATATAATTTTGTTGGGGGCAGGATCCTCCTGTATATCGGACATTTTGGCTAAAATCCTCCTCAATAGTGTTTTCAATACATAAGGGATTAAATCATAGATATTTTTATGATATTTTTTAAAATGGGGGGAAAATATCAGATAAATGATGTCTTAAAATGTCTTCACTTATGAAAATAGAATACTGAATTGTGGGAATAGGCCACCCATTAGTAAAAGAGAAGATATTATCACATTGCTAGTGAATTTTCCCATGGGGTTAAGAATTACTTTTACTATAATACCAAATTAGTGGATCAAAGTAAACTTTCCTATTCACCATTAATGGGGTTAAATTCATATTGTTGAAGATAAAATTTCCAAATTTCTATGAAAGGGGGAACCAAGAAAATTTACACATGGTTCATGAGGTTATAAGAGTAGTATTTTTACCCAAGGATTTTGTTTTATAGTGATTTAGATATCTAAATGTATGAAGTATATTAGATGGAAGATAATATGTGAAAAAGGGTTTTGAATAATCAGTAGGTACACCATTATTTTATAGATAGGCTATCCATTAAGGATTAATAGATTCTAATGAAAGAGGGAGGTAAAACAAGCCTCGCTGGTAATAGATTGAGGTCTCAATGTAAAGTTTGGGGAATCATGATCATTTCATGCACAAACATTTTCATTTGGGAGACATTTTTTTGATTTCAATAAGGATTTAAACTTCCATAATGAAAATAGAAGGATCATATGAAGAATTTCCACATGTATAAAGGTAGGGGAGTCTAGTTTTAGGTATTTTTGATTGAATAGTTGAAAAAATTTAATGGCATGTGGTATAGACTATACACTACATAGTTTAGGGTCATATAGTAAGAACATAATGTCATCCTATTAAAATTCTTATGATAAGGAACTCATGTCATGTATTTTAAGAAACTATGACATGGACCATGTGTTATGCAGTTCAGGTTCACGTTTCTAGGACTTCATTTATCTAAAATCGTACATTAAGTATGAATCTTTTATTTTGGAGTGAGAATGAATTGTGTGCAGATTTCATGCATCTTAGGATTCTTTAACTTAATAAGGACTTGGTCTATTCTCTTTTATATGCAATCCTTAATTGAAAATAAATATTTGATAATATTTCCCAAAAATGAATGGTGTAAAAAATAATTAAGATGATCCTTTATAACTTCCTCCTCAGGTCTCTTGATAAATTTGAAGAAAGTTATGTTGTGATAAAGAGGTGGAATTTGCAACTATATATTCTAATATAATATAATAAACCTTCTTTTATCTATAAAAAAGATATGGATGAAATTTATTATTTATTATATTTTTTTGTGTTATACTCAGGGTGATCATGTGGCTAAATAAGAAATATATATTTCACTAGTATCATTATCTCCCCATTGATCAGCTTTTGAATCCAATACATAAAAATTAATCACCTCTCAATTATATTCCCTAGAAATCAATAGTTTGGATAATATTTTTAATAGTATCTCAAAACTAAATCCTTATCTCACTTAATCAATGAGAATCCAATAAAATTATTATCCATGGAATTGGAAAATACAAAAACAACTTTCATTGGTTAGAAGGAATATACCATGCTTCCCCTATCACTGATCTAGAGATTTCATCCTTTATTCCACTATGTGCCACATATTCCCTGATCGACATGATCCCATGGTTGATTTTTGGATTTAGTCATAAGTGACTTAATCATTATCTATTTGAGGATAGATGTTAAATATTTTTATAATTGTGAAATCATTGATTCCACCCCTAAACAAAATAACTCAAATTATATTAGGCACCATGTGGTGATCTCCAAGGCCGAATGATGTCTAGAATGAACTCGATATTGGAGTGAAAACTAGAATATATACCCCAATCCAAAGGGATAGTGTACCTCAATTTAAGGAATGCCCTTACATTATGAAATTTTCATTTCACCCTAGGGAAAATATCCATAAATAAACTCTCCGATCATGTTCCAAAGCTATTAATTTTTTCACTATAGTTTGGTAGTATACTCTTCTTCATGTATGGAATTATCATCTTTTTTAGATGACTCGAAAAAATCACATCAAGACCCTTTCCTTTCCTAATAGAATCATAGGCTTCCAATGAGGGAATTAATAGTGTGGATCCTACTGATTTTATTTGTCATTAACATAAATGAAAATATTTTTCAACATCACATTATGAGGTATTAATAGATTTAAAGATGAATTATTGTAATGTTGGTGGGGTATCACCAAAATATTTTGCACCAATGATATGAGTATTGGATAGGAAAACTGTAAGAGGCTTATATCATCGTACAACTGTGACATGATATCCATCAAGATTGTACACATAAAAAATAAATGAAAATACTTTAAACCCAGCTAATACCATGTGGATGGAAACAATATCTCTAAATTTGTGAAACATTTGTTTCCAAGAATTCATTTTTATCACTTGAATAACATTAATTGACTTTAATATATTCCTTTCATTATAATGGAATCTTGTTTGAAAATATGATGCCCATTAAATGGTTTTTGGGATGGTGTGCATTATCTCATTTTGTGATTCAGTATCTGGTATCCCATTTGGTGGGGTAATACCTATGGTCCCATTTTGTGGGATAGTTCCTATTCACCTTGTATATAGGATATGGAATATACATAGGTATAGAATAATTCTAGACTCCCTAGGGACCCCACCACTTTGTCTCACCTGCACCGATTACATTAGATATTTCGACATTGAGATGTAGAAGTTGTTGTAGTCGGAGATCCAAAAGGAATCAGGTCCATGATTGGGTGATTCCGCTATGTCTTGATAATAGAATAAACATGATACATTTATTTTGGAATTATTGATTCATAAAACTCTGGTTTCTCCTCATATTGTAAATTTTCAAATCCTTCTTATTCATCTCCTAGGAGAATGGATGACATAAATTTTACCAAATTCTAGTAATTGTTTAATGCTGCTTGACCATAACCAACCATCATTTACCCCCAGATCCTTGATGTAAATGCATTATTGGATCATTTAACCTAGAATATTATGGTAATAAAATTAATTTCATTGATAATTCTACCCCCTATAATCTTACTTCTTAATTTCTGAAAGTTGAGTAAGGTTGTTTTCTAAAGAAAAGATGAAGTACCCTGAAACCTAATAATTATGTATGGAATAACTTTTATTCTTCCGTTATTCATGATCAAATTTCCAAGACCATTATATTTAAAGGGTCACAACTATTTCATTCACCTTTCTTGGGTTTTTTATTCAAAATGGTGGTACATAATCATATATTTCAATGGTTTCCAGGATAACATCCTCAAGAATTTATGATATATTCATGAACTCTTTGAATCAATTAGGATATTTTATGGGAATAAGTGTATTTTATAACTAATCCTATAGGTTTTCCACACATATCTTTATAAATTATTCTTATGGAAGTTGTGTTTCCATAAAATATGCTAGACCCCTCTATCTTATAATGAAATCTATGAATCTATCATTCTATTTCTAATTATAATTATTGAGGTCCATGATATTCATTTTTATTAGAGTAAATTATAATTAGAAGAGGAATTATTGAGATAGATATTCCTATCTTGAAATAAACCTTACTACATGTTCATGTTACAAAGAAAATTCTTGAAATTATAAGGTTGGGACAAATTTTCTGAGAATGGAAGCCTCCAGTTGTTCAATGTTTCTTAACATTGGGTTTCAGCATGAATAAAAATGGGTTTGATACTAATATAGATCTCTAATTCTATCTATGACTATCCTGATCTTTATTTAATATTAATTCATTATTAATTACATAAACTTACACATAATAAAAATTAGAAGATTGATAATTCTAGTGTCTTTTGGAATTAGGTACATTACATAACAACTTAAATTTGGAAATACATCAACCTTGGTGAAAATTTCCTTAAGATGATCATACTTAAAACTGCATAGGATAACTTGGGAACATATATAAAAAGGGGTAAGATATAATCCCAGTAAAGGGAATAAAGGTAGAAAAACATGAACAATTTAATACATGTTAGGAAATAGGCACATCAATGGGGAATAAAAGTGGGGACAACCCTAAACATGAATAATAAGGCATGATATAGCATGATAACATAAATAAAACAAGGGGAATGTGGAAACAATTTAAAACACTAAATCATAAACATGGGTCAAGGATAAATTCCAATAAATCATGACAGAAAAAGTCTCATTAAGGAATTAGGTTTACTTATAGTCCCAACACAACGTCTCATGAGACTAAACATTACCCAATTCATTGGACTGCTATATAATTTCTCGGGCACCAGTCACTTTCATTTCATTCTCACTCTTAAGTGTTCCATGTACATAATAAAGCAAGGAAAACTTTATTATAAATTATAATTCCATAATAATCAATTGTTTAATACATAAATATGAGTACCCAATAAAAATGTTAAGTTTGTACATGTGACCACCCTTGATAGGAAATGTTAATGGGTATTCACTACACAATTTTTTTGTCATGGAAAATTGCGGTGGAATTTCAACAGCATAATGACGTCACATAAAAATTCATAAAATGTGTTTATAAACGATAAAGGAGACTATAATGCTTTTTAAATAAAGTGGGTAGTAATGGGAATAAGGAAAAACATATCCCAACATTTTTATTTGTAAATATAACTCATAAGGTAATGAATAAACTAGAATAAAGTGGAGAAAGAAAAATACCCTTACTAAATTTTGAAAAGGTAACAGGTGTATATAAATGTTCATGAGAGGGAATAATGAGGGTGAAAGAAACCTCTAATCATTTATACAATAAATTTTATGTAATAATGTTTTGTAAAACATACCCAAAAACTATAATTTGAAACTAATAATCATAACATAAAAATAGGTGCAAGAATGGAAATGAGAAGAGGGAAATCCCTTACCTTGTGAGAGTGACTTCACCTACTTGGGGGAGATTCTTGAGAGCTTGTGGGAACCTTTTTGGTACTCTAGATATGAGAGGGAAGATTAAGGAAGTGGTAAAAGGATTATTATTTATCATAATTGGGTGATTGGGGGTTTATATAGGAAAAAGAGTAGGTATTTCTTTATTATTACTCAGACATAGGTTTTAGACTATATTTAATAAAATAACCAAAACCAAAAAACACCAATTGGATTTTTCCCATGGCTTCTAAATTAGTGTATTTTTTTCATTATTTTATATGTTTTCGGTCCTAACATAATAAAATAACACACTTACAGATGTGTAAGTGATCCATAATCTTAAATAAATTATTTTAAAACCTTAAAATATTTTAATGGTTTTGGAGGAATCATAAAGGATTTATCAAATTTATAAAATAAACATAAAATAAAATTATGTTAAAGATAAAAAAAAATGTTTTATCTTTTATACCTATTATAGTGTAAAATAAAAAACTTTTGGAACATTATTTTTTCAAATTAAGCACCATATATTTATATGATATTTAATTTTTACATGAAAAATTAAATTGTCTCAAAAAATTCTGAAAAATTCACTTTTGTAAAATTTCAATGTTCTCATTCCAAAAATAAAATTTATTTTATCACAATAATTTTCTAAATATTGTAAGTTTCATGTTTAAAATAAAAATCAATATTTATTGAGAAATGTGGGGTTTTTCGGTAATAATAGTTTTCAAACCGTTATAAAAATTATATTTGACTTCATTAACATATTTATGATCATTTATATTAAATAAAAATTGTTTAATGATAATATTCTAATAAAATGTTATTATTATTCTTAAATCCATTAATTCATCCAAATAAACTCTTTAATTGAAATTGAATACTGAGTGAATACAATTTTTATTTTAAAGCATAAAAATAAAAATAAATTATAAATTAACAATAAAAATAAAATATGAACATTATTCTATTAAAAATACAATATAAAAAATCATATTATTACAGTCTATATACATATCTCATTAATACACCATAAAATCCCAAAAGGATAAGGGGTATGATGGTGATACATTAATAGGGTGGTTCAGAGTACATGGTTTGGGTCGTGAACTCGATGATCTTAAACTGCTCCTAAAAATGGTTTCATTGTTGCTTAATTTATTGGATGTCATCTTGGTCCTGTCCAAGGTAAAATCTCCGTGATTCTATCTCCCTTGGATGATCTAATAAATGGTATTCATAGGGTATGATCCTACTCATTGAGGTCATCACTTCCTTTGTCTATTTCTATTAGATTTTTTAAACCTCTATATCTATACTAATCATGTGGCCACTGTTCAATAGATATATTATTAGTGGTAAGGAGGTTTAATGTTTTTCTAATCCTAATAATATATAATATAACCAAATATGCTCATTTTTTCTATAACCATATTAAATAATAATACAATTAATTAAATCGTTGGTGTAATTTTTCTAATAGTTTGATATTTTACACTATTGAATGATGAGAAGCTAGGATTTCCAAATTTCGGTGGAGGAAAATTTAAGTCTACCCCTATGGTATAATACCTCCTCTCTTGTTTTATCAATATGCATTATAGTTCTTTAGTATCCATATATTTGGTAAGCGCATCCAAAACATCTTGGGACACCCCCACATAATTCATCCCCAAGGTATTTTCCTGAATTGGTGGTTGTGGTCTTTCCAATGTTGGGAAATATTGATAATAAATTGTTACTATAGTAAAATTATACATTACATATGATCACAAATTTATTTAATGTTATTATTTTTACTATGTGGGTCAAGAAATCAAAACTCATTGAAGAATGTCATCTAGGGTAGGTATGGACTCAACTTGAAAATTAGACCTAGTGGTTATGATTCGCCATGAGAAATTTTGAATTGATCATCTCAGCCTTATCTATTCTATTCTTGAGTTAAGAATTATAATCTTCCACTAAGTTGGATTCACCATTTTCATGTCGGGGTCATATAAATATGTGACTACCGATCTTCCATGTTATTTGGAACTAGTATTCCAAGTGGTAGCCCTATGCATGCCTACTCTTTCGCATGTTCTTCTCTAGTATCATGTTTTTCATCATCGTTGCAGTCAATAATGATGAAATTTTATTACATAAAATATACTTTAGGGGAAAAAATTCTTTGAAGGAGGAATTTCTATAATCTATGTATATTCCTTTCTAGTAGATCATACAAGGGATGATCATGATGGTAACAATTTCCCTATACTTACGGGATGGGGTTACCACAAGGATGTTTAAAATATAGTTGAACTACTCTTTTTAAAATGATATTCTAATAATATTCATTTGTGGTGGGACACCACTATGAGGGACTCTATATGGGTTAATGACCTTCCACAATAGTGAGGGGTTTTTTTTTGCCGTCACCATGACCATGTTTGATGAATACTGAAAATCATGGCTAAAAGTTGTATTATATTTATATTTGGACATTTTTAGGATACACTAATTGACCTCTTGGGTTTTGGTGATAACCATTATTTGTATATGTTTCATTGTTTCAATGGTTAACAAATTTTGGAGGGCCCTCTTCCAATGTTACCTATTTTGGATAAATAGTGCTAGCATAGCATCCTCTATAACTTCATGTATAATTGAGGTCACACATTGAGGATAATGACTATAATAAGTAATATATTTTCTAGGAATCCCTTAGGTATTGTTGTGGATATTTTGGATTTCCTCCTACACCTACCAAATATAAAAAAGATAATATCTTTCACTCTATGGATATGATTTAGAAATAGTTTTTTGTGGTCATATAGACAACATTCTTCTCTAGGGACCTTCATTGGTAGGATTAATCTTGGGTGTTTAATCCCCAAAGTTATTTTGAACACTAAATACACTATTATGATTGAATCTTTGAGATCATATTCCTAAACCAATTGATTAACTAGCTGGCACTTGAATCACAAGGTTGATGATAGAGTACGTTGGGGATCTAAGGCCCAGATCATTATGAAAGCCAAGGAATATATCCAGTGGGTTATCTTGTGGTGTAAAGTGTCCCAAAATTACCTATAAAAATGTCCATCATGTTTTTAGATCTTTCAATTTAATAACATTTTCTGCAGCATATTTAGATCAAAATTCAGTCCCTAAAAAAACTGAATAGGAAAACAAACAAGAAAATCACTGATTAAAAATTACAAGTAAGAGTTAAAGTTCAATAAATATATTTAATGGGTAAAGGATTCATATTGGGTTTATCATTTTGTTTTTAATGTGTTATTACTAGTAGTTGTGTCATAAGAACCATAATTCTTGATTCATGATAAGAATTAATCATCTATGATTAAATGATTTCATGTTAGCTATATTATTTTGGAGGTATACGATGCTACTGTTTGATTTGAGTTTAAAGGGTCCCCCATTACAAAGGTACTCAGTTTCCTGGTGTTTACCAGTGAAACTAAAGTTACACATTTGTTTATAGAATGTGATTTCAGTCTCATAACAACCTTTAGGGTTGAAATATTTCCTACTTTTGGACTCTCTTATAGATTTAACGTGTGATTTTGAATCATTGAAAAATTCCACCATAGGATCGGTTACCTGTGTATCATTGATTTGTCATCAGCATGCATAAATTTCAACATCCATGTTTATATTATAGTTATTCAATCTATATATGTAAAATTTCATCCACATTTGTTTTACTAGGTGATTATGATACGTTTAAATCCACAACATTAGGTTATTTGAGTTTTATCATCATCCAATGAGGCAGTAGGTGTTGTAATGTTTAGATTGGACATATGATATAGGCCTACTATGTATCCCCATGTTGGGAATCAAGAACCTTATAGTTAAGTAAAACATAATTAGAAATTTCATGCACTTTAAGGTCATGAGATGTGGATCAATGTAGTTCCTTTAAAGTTATTTCCTTATAACCAAGTTAATTTCCTTTTATGTTTATGAATCTTTGATCAGGTGAAGTTAATTTTATTTTCATGTATCAATGACCTTTTGGGTGTTGGGATTAAACCACATAGGACATCTTACATATCATGGTTAATATGAATCAAAGCCAATGTAGTGTATTTTTTCATAGTATAAGGTCATGTGATTGGTTCAAACCATGCAGTTTAACGTCGTGTTGAATTTAAATATGAAACACAGCTTAATTTCATTTATCATGAACCTCTAATCAAAATATTCCTATAAATAGTTAGTATGGAAATTACAAATGGAAAACCCTTTTAGATTATCATGTCTATTGGTAACCAAATATAAGAAGGTATGACTAGGTATTAAAAATTCTATTATGAATATATATATATATGTCCCATTTATGGGTCATGGTAATTATATCATTGATTATGTTTTGGTTTGGGATTACCCTAAAGGACGAGGCCCATATATCAACATATACATCATTTCTATTGATAATTAGACATGTAAAGAAAACTAGATTCATATGGGATATGGTTGTGTGATGAAAAGTAGGGGATTACACCAAATTAAAGTATCATATATGTATTGATAACTGAGGAGAAAAATGAATTTAATCATCAAGGATGATCAGATAGGGTATACACTTAATAAGAGGCCCTAGTCTATGTAGTTTATTTCATATAGTAAGGACTCATGTTTTGAAATGGGGGAAACAAAAGAATATAGAGTATAGATTATACACGAAGATCCATATCATGATTATCCTATTTTCTAGTAATTATAAATTTTAAGGTACAGTTGGTATTACGAAAATATGGAGTCCAATTTTTGTTTATCTTCCCCCCTTGACTATTTATAAATAGATTAGGAATGCAATTTGCAATGTTTAGTTCTTACACCTAATTGGAGGGCCATATATGTATTAGACTTTTCTAGGTTTCTAACCCTAATGAATGGAATATAATGAGTCCATTTTTGTTAATTAAAACTAGATAGATAGACTCTGTGGAAGAAAAGACTTTGTAAAGTCCAAAATACCCATCATTGGGGTGATTTATCAAGTCACCATATTTAGGTTAAATTATTAATGGATGAGTATCATTTAAAAGATGCTAGGAAGTAACCTATGAATCCCCCACTTCATGTATCATTAAGGAGATACATAAATAAGGGTGTGGTTTTCATATTCCTAGGTTAAATGCATCTCAAGTTGGGATTTTGGTGAGTGATCTCTAAGAACATTATTAACAAATTTCCTTCATGTAATGATCCATTATGGGAGTCCTCCATAAAGTGGCCTTCACAAGAGTCCTTCATGAAGGGATATTCATGGGGTTATTTCACAACTTGGACTTCATGTGATGATTTCAAAAAGGAGTATTAATGATATTCCATCACAAAATAGTCTTTTTGGGAGTCATTGGTAATTGATTTTTTGTGTAGGGGAGTGAATTTTCTTGAGAGACAAACATCGTTCCATACCTCTTGATCATTGTTCCACTAAAATGGAAAATAAATTTTCTTGAAGTGTGTGTGGGGTATTTATAGTTGATTCCTTACTACAAAATTCATCCATCTATGACTCATGGATTTGATTTTATGACTATATAGTATTATTTCCATATTTCACAGAAGATTTAAAATCATAAAGGATGTTTTATTCTATTAAAATCATCCCTATAAATGTCAAAAATAATTTCATTATTGAATGAATCCATGTAAGTGTATAGGATCATCATGTCATTGCCAAAAAAATGGATTGAAGTGAAGTTTTAATGTGGTAGTGAAGGGTTAAAATGGACAAAAATGATTCTATTTAGTCATAATGTATTTTATTTTCTTTCAACTAGGATTTTAAAGGGTTACTTCCTGGGAATTTTCCTGTTTTTATGTTTTTATTCTTGCTAAAAATAAGACCAACTCAAAATGGTAATAAATATTGATCCATAGGACAACTTTTGATCTAGAACTAGTAAAATAAACAACAATAAAATGAACTATGATATTTGATATATGGTTCTCCCTTGGAAGGTGTTTTATGAGGCTAAAAATTTACTAGGAGACCCACACAAATGGGTATTATGGTTTCAACCCACCATTTCATTAGAAACTCATGAAATACATAACCAACTTATAGGATAGATTATCAATACCATTTCACTAGACAAGGAAATGTTTTTTAGGAATCTTCATTACTTTTGTTTTGATCTATAAGACCCCATGTATGGATGGTTTGTAATCTTTAGTGGTTATTTTAATTTTGGGATGGTGTATGGTTCTTTTTGGGAAACCGGACATAAAATGAGATTATGAGGGTTCAAGTGACATGAAATAGGGGTTTTAGATATGATTCAAGATATAGTGGACCAAAGGGGATGGTATAGAATAGAAGTTTGGATTGGTGGTCATTCTTCTGTTCTTTAATGGCAATAACACTTTCACAATGTTAACATTTTTTTTCCTGATGTGAGTTTTTAGGATAAAGGTGGAAATCCCCTCTACCTGGTTTGTTCATGGAATGAACCAATTGGTTAAATTATGACAAATTCATAACTGTTTAGAAATAATTAATGTGGGTTGAACCAATATTTCAATTTCATATGCACTGGACGCGTGGGGAAGGCATTATCTAGACATCCTTGTCTCTCATTTTATCTCTGTTTGGGCGACTGTAGATGTGTTTACATGGTAGAAGAGATATTGAACTTCCTATCCTCTATCTATATTTTTCTTCAACTCAATTGGTTTGTGATTTTAGAAATTTTAATTTAGTTTGGGAGGTTTATTCCACCTTATCATGTTTGAATCGACTGAAATGGATTGATATTTTATCAGGCCTTCATAGAGGATGTCTTAAGATGTCGTCTTCACATTAGTAAAAGTACATTTTGTAATGGGACATCACCCAATGAATTAATTTAGTGTTTTTACAAATAAAATAATATGAATTGGAATTTTTAACTTCAATATAATTTGATATTTTATGTTTGTTAGCCCTAAAGGTGTGTTAATTGTGGATTTCACCTCACTGTTAGGAGTTCAAGTGCAACAGGATGACCTGATGAGAGCGATGGCTTTATACCGAATTAAATTAAAATAATGATTTATTTCTAAATTTTTTAAAAATTAATATATTAATGTTAATTAGTTAAATTGTATGTTTTAGTGTGATTTAGGGTCTCAGAAGTATGGGTGGTGGTCATTCGACCTCGATAAGGCCTGGTGGATCGGGATTGCAACAGTCTGTCTATGGAAATAAAAGGGAAAATATCTAATTATAGTAGGTGTTACTGTAGGATTGAAATAATGATGTAGATGCTTAATATACAAGATGGGGGGTGAATTGTATACATTAAAATTTTACTTAAATAATGAAAGATCTAAGTATAACAAAGTTAAACTAAGAAAATTCACAACACCTCTAATCACCAACAAAAGATTGGGACAAAGTATGAAATTACAAACTTCTAGTTCTATGTAATTGCTTAAATCTGGAAAGTGATTCCGAAAATAGGTTCCGAAAATATGGATCCATAAATTCAAACATATCCAAAGTTAACAATATGATATTCTACCTTAATGCGTATAGAATCTAAATTAATCAGAGTACAAGTGTAAGTAAATATAAGAAGATTATACTTTCCTTACAATACGAAAATCAGCGGAAAAACAAGTAATAAAACTACACGTAACAAGATATAAATCTTGTAACCCAATGATAAGGGTATCCAACAACCATGGATAACGGTCCCTTGATTTATACTTTCAAGAAAGTCTATCTTACCCACACCAGGGTAAGCCCTTGATAGGAAGATTGGAGTCTCTGTCATGAAATCCCCGCAAGCCCTCAACTTCAAGGTAGTTGGAACCTCTATCTTCCTCAGCAAGGAAGCCATCAAACATCAAGGAAGTCGTCTCCTCTGTCTTCCAATCCCTAGAAGCCCTCGATTGTAATCACCAACAATCAGAGTCGCACGAAGCAATCTGAATGAGTAGTTCAGTAAGCACAAGGCATGAAAAGCTTCTCTCTCTATAAATTACCTTAACAGTGGGTGGTCTCTAGAGTGATCAACTTCAGTATCAGTTTTTGTGAGCTCTTTCAAATGAGCTCCTATTTATAGGCTCAGTGGGAATGGTCAGCTCCCTCGTCCAATGGTCATATTATCCTTAAAATTTGGAGGGACATGTACAAGTGTCACTAAACCAACGGTTATTTATAAATAGAATGGACGGCATCGTTTTATAACAAAACATGTGTAACTTAAAGCACGACATCATTTTATAATGAAATGAGTGTACGTATATAAAAAATTAAAGTTTGGAATGTAATAAAATAAAACATTGGAGTCTAACCAAAAATGAAATCTGGAGTCTTATAGTAAAGAGATATTCAGATTCTTTTTTATAGGAATTCGGCACCTAAATTCTGTAGAAATCCAGAGTTTGAATTTCTAAGGAAATTCAGAGTTTTGTTTCACTAGAATTCAGAATCTGAACTTACAAAGTTTGGAGTCAAACTGATAGAAGTTCGGAGTCGAACTAGTAAAAAGTTCAGAGTCGAACTAGTAAATGTTCAGAGTCGAACTAGTAAATTTTCGGAGTCAAACTTTGTTAAAGTTCGTATCCAGAATTCAGAATGGAACTATATGAGAGTTCGTATCCATAATTCGGAATGGAACTATATGAGAGTTTGTATCCATAATTCAGATTCAAACTATATGAGAGTTTGTATCTAGAATTCGGAGTCGAACTATATGAGAGTTCGTATCCAGAATTCAGAATGGAACTTCATTACAGTTCGTATCCAGAATTCGGAGTGGAACTTCATTACAGTTCATATCTGGAATTCGGAGTGGAACTTCATTATAGTTCATATCCATAACTCAGATCCTAAACATAATGCTTCATATCTTAGCATTATATGATTCCGAGGTTTTGGGTATGAATCCAATTTTTATACTTAAGAAAAATATTGCTATGTATAAGGAAATCTAGGTTAGGGTAAATTTCATTAAGGAAGGAAATTTTTCGTATAGAAGTAAAACATAGACTTGCTTAAGTAAAAGGTATTTGTGATATTAAAAACAAGAAGGAATGTAAAAGTCATAAGGAAAACCTTATTTACTCAGAAATCTCCCCCTTTTTGGAAAGCACAAACCTCCTTACAAAAAAGAATATAAGGACTTTGAAAAAATCATTAGACTTTGAAATTAAAACTTATCTACCTTTGTTCATGGAGGATAGTGAATAAAACTAACTCCCCCTTAGGCATTGAAACTTTAAGTATTGTATTCTAGATTGCTAGAATGGAGTTTTCATTATCATGAGAATGAAAAACTTCATAATGAGGAACTCCCCCTTACGATAAGGATATTTCACTTAGAAATTTTTACTTCTCCATTTTAAATTCATCTTTCTCTCCTTTTGAATAATTATTTTTCCTTCTCCCCCTTTGTGATATTCAAAAAGTATTTAAGGGAATGTAAAAAGACATATAGTACCTAAAATATTTGTATATAACAATACAAGATACAACTGACCAGAAATTTCATTAGAGTTTAGAAAATTTTTACAAGGAAAGACAAATGCAACAAAATATCGGAGTGGGTTTATTTGACTTCCTTTTCCTTCAGAATCAACTTCTTCAACAAGGTTTTCAATTTCTTCATATCACTTTGATCCTCCTCAGCTTGCCTTTCCAAAGCTTTTATCCTTTAATCTTGATATTTAAGAGCTTCTTCCTGTGCCTTCATGGCCTCTTCCTGCATCTTCACTAACTCATCTTGCATTACAAGTCTTCAATAAAGCTTAGTCATGAGATCTCTATCTGTTATAAAATTTTGAGCAAGAGAGTATGCCTTATCATTCAGTTCCATTACGTGTTGACTCTGTGAACATTGATCAATGATCATCTCATCCTGGAGATTCTTAATCTTGTTATCCTCAGTTTCAATGGCATCTTTTACCTCATTCTGAAAATTATCAAACTCAGCCATGTCTTCTTAAAATTTCTTAGACCATAAAGTAATTTTGTTGCAAGATATCCTATGTACATAATAATTAATAAGAAAACTTCTATGGTCATCTTCAATCTTCACACACTTATCCATCTCCATGGATAGAAATTTTGACTTCTGATTCAAACTATTTTGCAGCATCTGCCATCTGGAGTCAATAGTGGGAAATATCGGAATGGTGTCCACCAACTTTTCAATGATTCGACAACAAATTCATGTCCAGGTGCTGATGACTCCAAATCAGATAATTTTCTTGGGGATTATTCTTCTTCAATTTTCACCAGCTTCCTTTTAGAAGAACCACCAACCTCTTTCTTCTTGAAGATATCTTTTGTTGGTATATCAATGAGCACTTGATTACCTTTATCAGATTTCAGAATGGGTTGATCATATGGAGATTGTTCCACATTTTCTGATAGTTGAACAATTTTGTCTTCATAAATTTTCTCCTTCTCTGTTCCTTCTTCAAAATAATTCTTCTCATAGGATTTTTCGTCATCCCAGAGAACATTTTCTTCCTCTACCTCTTACTTATCATCATCCTTCCTAGATTCTTTCTCAACTCCCTTTCACAGAGTGACTAATTTTGCAGATTCAGCCTTTTCATGATAATCTTCTACTTTCTTGATCAATTCATCGAGATCATCACTTCCTTCTTCTTCTTCTACTACTACTCTCTCAACAACTTCTTCTTCTGTTATTTCAACAACATCTTTCCCTTTGGACGTTTCTAGAGTGGGGTATTTCTTTCCAGGGTTTTCTCGTAAATATTGTACATCAAAGGTTTCCAAAATAGAAATCTTCTCAGAGGCTATTTCAGTTACTTTCAAAAGAGATTAAACAATCTCTTCTTCGGACATCCTCTTCTTTAATTTCTTTTCTTTCGCTTGTTTTTCTAACTCATCCGCAGCTCTTTCTCTCAAGGCCTTAGCCTCAGCAGGGTCCAATCCAAACTATGTATCCCCTTCTTTTCTCTTCCCTTCGTCTTCCTTTCACTTAGCAGCCACTTCATCTGGGTATGCTTTTTGTTTTTTGGCTTGGGTGGTGCAGACAGGATTTCCTTAGCGTTGGGGGTTTTTTCTTCAGCCACCACTTCCTTAAGCTTCCTCCTTTTTGTGACTTTCTTTACTGGCTCAGATTTTTCCACATTTTCTGGAATGGTCTCAGTCTATTCCTCTGGTAAAGGGTAGAATTCTCCAAATTCATCAGAAAAACCCCATCTTCATTCTCCTTAAAGTATCATCACTAACCAACATTACCTTGAAATTTATTTTCTTGGAAGTTCAAGCAACTTTGAATGAATCAAGACATCTAATGAGAAGTTTAGAAATCAGGTCCAGATACATTATGATTTGAGCTTTTAGATTCCCTTCTTTGATATTCTTAATTGTAATCAAATCATGCCTCATCATATTTATCTTGCTTAGATTTATCAAAAAAAATCTAGGATGTAAATATCACTCTTCTTCGGATTATCCTTATCACCCCTTATTGGTGCGAGAAAATCTTGTACCCATAGCTGTAGAATTAGATTATTTCGAGTGAGATGAGAAATCTTATCTATCTTGGCATCTTTAAGTCCAAGGCATTTCAATGCCTTCACTTTGTTAAAAATTCATTTCTTATCCAGAATCTTATGTGAACAAAACTCAGCTTCACCTTCATAATATAACCCACCAAACTTGAAGCCTTAGTGTAGGATAATTTGTATGTCTTCCCATAAGACTTGAAAGAAAACAATTCTCTATCATCTTCCTCAAGGAAGGAGACGGACTAGTAGAACTCAATGATCAAATCTGTATAAACAAGATCCTATTTCTCTAGCTTTGATAGGAAAACATCCTCCCAGTCATTCAATTTGATATTCTTAGTTATAAGAGAATTATACTTGACGAAACATGGATGCAATAACCTCTCCCTGTTAACTAGCCACTTTGAGATTGGTTTTGAGGTAGACATATCTTGAGATGTAGCTTCAACAGAAATTCCGAAGGGAGAGTTCTGAAGGATTCGGAATGGGCTTCAGAAAGATCGGATCAGTACTTAAGAAGAGATTCAGGGCTTCGAGGCACAAAAGCATTGAAAAACGGATGGGGGATGACCTCCAGGGGTCCCCTTTATATAGGTGTTGAGACAAAGGATCGGTTTCCATAGTTGATCGAACGGTTGAGATACAATGAGATTTTAGCTGACCATTGATATACAAACACCAAGGAAAACTTGACTCCTATCTTTTGAGGTTTTAAGAAAAACATTAGGATTTAAGAAAACTAGAACCCGAAAAATATTAAAACACATAAGAAAATACGAGCATGAAAAATATGATTACAAAGACTTAAGTAAATAAATCATACCTTTTGGATTGGCTAGAAAGATTGTTCATAATTGGTAATATTCTTCTCGAAGAAAAATTAGACTATGAAAAAACTAACTACGAAAAAACTCGCTACGAAAAATATGAGTACAAAAATTCTCATTACAGAAATTCTCATTATGAAAATTCTAATTATGAAAAATTGAGTACAAAAAATTTCATTATGAAAAATTTGAGTACAAAAAATTCCATTACGAAAGTTTCAATTCCTAAAATTTCCATTATGAAAATTTTAGTTCCAAAAATTTCCATTCTGAAAACATCCATTACGAAAGTCTCAGTTCCAAAAGTTTGAAAACTAGCTATGAAAAATTTTTGTTACAAAAGCCTTCCTTTTTAAAAAAAACTACTAAAATTTTGATTATGCTATCAAACAATGTACTCCCCCTATGAAAAGGAGTTTATTATTGTAAAGAGAATTGTTCAACAAGATGTTAATGAAGAAGGATTACCTTACGATTATCATTCCTAACTTCTGTTTAATGTATTAAAATCTATCGGAGGGTAAAGATTTTTTGAAAATATCAGCAAGTTGATCTTGCATTCCGATAAACTAAAGAATGATATCTCCTTTTAGTGTGTGATCCCTAAGAAAGTGATGCCTAATATCTATGTGTTTTGCACGGGAGTGATGTGCGGGATTTTTACTAAGGGAAATGGAACTTGTGTTATCACACAAAATTTGAGTCTTATTAAAACTCAAGCCATAGTATGTGAGTGTGTGTTGCATCCACAAAACTTGAGCACAACAAATTCCAGCTGCTACATATTCTGCTTCAGCAATGGAGAGTGCTACATAATTTTTCTTCTTGCAGGACTTAGAAAGTAATGAATCTCCTAAGAAATGACAAGCTCCAGATGTTCTTTTTCTATCCATTCTACACCCACCAAAGTCAGTATCCGAAAAGATTTTTAAAACAAAGTCATTTCCAGAAGTATAAAAGAGTCCCAAATCCATAGTTCCCTTTATGTAGTAAAAAATTCGTTTCACTGCCTTTAAATGAGATTCCTTAGGATTAGATTGATATCTTGCACATAAGCATACTGAAAACCTCATGTCTGGTCAACTAGCTATCAAGTAAAGTAGACTTCATATCATACCCCTAATAGATGTCTGATATATTAGTTTCCCAGCTTCATCAAGATCAAGTGCGTTTGAGATACCAATATGAGTACTTATACTCTTAGTGTTTTCATAACCATACTTTTTAAGAAGATATTTAACATAATTATGTTGGGATATGAATATTTCTTCTCGTTTTTAAGAAATTTGAAAAGAATATAAAAAGGTTAACTCACCCATCATACTCACATCAAACTCATATTTCATTAGATTTGCAAAAGAATGTGTTAAATATTACTGAGTTGAACCAAATATGATGTCATCCACATATATTTGAACAATTAAAACATTTTTCTTATATTTCTTTATAAAAAGGGTTGGATCTGTATTTCCATTAACATAGTTATTTTGAAGTAAAAATCTTGTTAGTCTATCATACCAAGCTCTTGGGGATTGTTTAAGGCCATACAAAGCTTTGGTAAGTCTAAAAACAAGATCAGGATGTTTTGTATCTTCAAAACCAAGAGGTTTCTCAACAAAAACTTCCTCTTTAACCTAACCGTTAAGAAAAGCACATTTCACATCCATTTGAAATAGTTTAAAATTGAATAATGCTATAAAGGCAAGTAAGATATGAACATATTCAAGTCTAGATACTGGAGCATAGGTTTATTCATAGTATATTCCCTCATGAGGATTATATCCTTTAGCAACAAGTCTAGATTTATTTCCAACAATGAATCCATTTTCATCACACTTTTTTCTGAAGACCCACTTTACTCCAATAACGGAAGTTTCCTTAGGTCTTTCAACCATGGTCTAGACTTTATTCCATTCGAATTAATTTAGTTCATCTTGCATGGCTTTAATCCATTCATCATCACCTAAATCTTCATCAGTGATTTTTTAGTTCTAATTGGGAAAGTAATGCTAGATTCTCTACTTCCTTCCTCAAGGAACATCTAGTCCTTACAGGTAGATTAACATCACCAATGATACTATCACTGGGATGATTCTTTAGAAACACCTAAATTAGGTTTTGTAAAACTTGTTCATCAACATAGGGTAGAATGTCTTCTGGGGTAAATGTTTCATAAGCATCTTTTTGAAAATTTTCTTTATTAGAAGGATCTTCTATCAAAGGTTGATAATCAGTTTTTGAAAACACATCTGATGATTTATGTTGGGATGGTTTAAAAACAAAAGGATCAGTTTCATCAAATTTTACATGCACTGTTTCCTCAACAGTACATGTGGTTTTGTTAAAAACTCTATAGGCCTTAGAAGTTGTGGAGTAGCCTTAGAAAATTCCTTCATCAGATTGTGGTGCTAATTTGTGTAGATTATCTTTAGTATTCTGGATGAATACCCTGCAACCAAAAACCTTAATGTAGGAAAGTCTATGTTTTCTACTGTTCCATAACTCATAAAGAGTTTTATTAAGAAAAGGTCTAATCAAAACTCGATTAATAGAATAACAAGAAGTACATACAACTTCAGCCTAGAAATTTATAGCTATAGAATATTCAATCAACATGGTTAAAGTTATATCTTGAAGAATTCTATTTCTTCTTTCAACTACACCATTTTTTTGAGGAGTTCTAGGTGCTGAAAAGTTGTGAGTAATACCTTTTCTACTACAAAATGTTTCGAAATCAGGATTTTGAAATTCTCCTCTATGATCACTATGAATAGTTTTCAGTGGAATCTTTTTCTCATCTTTAACTTGGGCTCTAAAATTTTTGAAATAAGAAAAAGCATCAGACTTCTTTGCTAGAAAATATACCCATGTAAATCAAGTGTAATCATCAACTAGAACAAACACATAGTATTTGCCTCCAATGCTTCCAGTTTGTGTTGGAAAAAAAATATCCATGTGCACCAACTGTAATGCATCAGTTGTTGAGACTTCACCGATGGATTTAAAACTAGATTTATGTTTCTTTCCATATTGACAAGGATCACAAAATTTAGAAGAATCAAATATAATCTCCAGTAGATCCTTAACTAAACCTTTCTTAGAGAGTTGGAATAAGTTCCTAAGGTTACAGTGACCTAGTGTTCTATGCCATAACCAAGAATGATATTCCATTTCACTTAGGTAAGGTAAGTCTTGGCTCCTAAGATAGTCTATGTTCAAAGTGTAAAAATTATCTTGCCTATGGGCAGAAAGAATAAACTCTTCCTTGGAATTGTGTACTAAGCACTTATCATTCCTAAAATTCACAAGGTATCCTTCACCACATAATTGACTTATGATAATGAGGCTGTGCTTAAGACCCTTAACAAACAAAAAATTTGAAATCAATGTTTTACAAATAAGAAAAATATTACCTGTACCAACAATTTCTCCCTGAACATTATCTCCAAAAGATACTTTTCCCCCTTTCGTCTTGACAATATTTTCGAAATAGCTTTTGTTATAAGTCATATTATGGGAACATCCACTATCCATGAACGGAGTATTGTTGTTGGTACTTCCTTTATCATCCTTAGCCATAAAAAAATGATTGTCAATAGGTAATCTGGCTATAAGACCTAGATTCTTCTGTCCAGAAGATTCTTGTGAAGAGTCACCACCACTGGCACTCCAAATATCATTAGCTTTCAGAACATTATTAGCTTGGGACTTGTAATACTTCTTTTTATTCCTTTTAGAATGCCTCTCTTTTCTTTCATTCATTTTAAGCATAGGGAAATCAGGTCGTATGTGTCCACTTCTCATGCATTCATCGCATGTGACCTCTAAATGTTTATTATCTTTCCTATCTTTCTTCTTATACTTGGATTGGAAATTTCTCTGACTAGCTATCTTATTCATCCTTCGAGTAAGATTATCTAACTCATTCTCTAAGACTTCACTCTCACTAGATTTAGATTTGATAGTAACCTTATTCAAATTAGATCTAGTTACTCTCTCAGGAGACTTAGCTTTTATATGATTTGATGTTGTAGTAAAAGAAATAGTACCATTCCCATTCTTCTTATTGATGTTGTCAGCATCTCTCTTCATTCTTGTTTCATGTTGAAGAAGAGTTCCAAATAATTCATCAAGAGAAATATGAGTAACCAACCTTTTCTCATCAATAGTTGTTCTCTTTGATTCCCACTCATTAGGCATAATATCTATGATCTTGTCCACAATATCTTCATCATCCAGTCATTTCTCTCCCATATATTGTAAGATGTTCATGACAGTCATAAATCTCTGTTGTACCTTCTAAATGGTTTCTCCATAAAGAAAATTAAAACCATGAAACTCAGCTCTAAGCATAGCTCTTCTAGTCTCAATCACTTTGGATGTACCAAAATGAGTAACTTTAAGTTTCTTCCATATACAGTTTGCTGTTTCAAATGAAGAAATTTGGCTATATATATTTCTAGTCATTGAACATAGTAGAGTATTGTGTACCTTAGAGTTTAATTGATAATCATGCTTCTCTTGGTTTTTGAAAACACTAACTTCCTTGTCCAGAATTTTATAACCTCCAGTAAGCATAACAAAGTTGTCTACTCCAGTATTGATAACGAAAGTATTCATTCAATCTCTCCAGTACTCATAATCATCGCCATCAAAAATTGGTGGTCTTGTAGGATTTAGGTTGTCAATTGATCCAACATTCAAACCTGCCATCTTTTATGAAAATTTTTCTACACAAAAACTTGTTAATAAAAAAAGTTCAAATTCAAAGAAAATATTCCTAAGCAAGGAAAATATATAACAAAGGAAAAACAGAGCACGAAAAACTTATATGTGAGTTTAAGTATTTCATTAACCTGCTCTGATACCAAATGTGATATTGGTATAGATGATAAGGTTTCCAACCTCTGATACCAATTGTAGGATCGAAATAATGATGTAGATGCTCAATATACAAGAGGGGATGAATTGTATAATTTAAAATTTTCCATAAACAAGGAAAGACCTAACTTTAACAAAGTTAAACTAAGAAAATTCACATCACCTCTAATCACCAATGAAAGATTGGGACAAATGATGAAGTTACAAACTTCTAGTTCTATGTACTTTCTTAAATCTGGAAAGTGATTCCAAAAATAGGATCCGGAAATACGGATCCAGAAATGGAAACTTAAAAAAAGTTTATAATATTAGATTCTACCTTAAAGCATATGGAATCCAAATTAATCAGAGTAAAAGTTTAAGGAAATATAATTAAGTTATACTTTCCTTACAGTATGAAAAGCAGTGGAAAAACAAGTTGTAAAACTACAAGTAACAAGATATAAATATTTTAACCCAAAGAGAAGGGTATCCAACAACCTTGGATAAAGGTCCATTGATTTATACTTTCAAGAATGTCTATCTTACCCACACCAGGGTAAGCCCTCGATATGAATATCAGAGTCTCTATCTTGATATCCCCGAAATCCCTCAACTTTAAGGTAGTTGGAACCTCTGTCTTCCTCAGCAAAGAAGCCCTTGAACTTCAAGGAAGTCGACACCTCTTTCTTCCTATCCCCGGAATCCCTCGATTGTAATCACCAATAATCGGAGTAGCACGACGCAATTTGAACGAGCAGTTCAGTATACACAAGGCATGAAAAGCTTCTCTTTCTAGAAATCACCTTAACAACATCTTGTCTCTATAGGGATCAACTTCAATATCAATTCTTGTGAGCTCTTTCAAATGAGCTCCTATTTATAGGCTCGGTTGGAACGATCTTCTCCCTCCTCCAATGGTTATATTTTCCTTAAAATTCTAAGGGACCTGTAAACATGTCACTAAACCAATGGTTAGTTAGAAACAGAATGGATGACATCGTTTTATAACAAAACATGTGTAACATAAATCACGACATCGTTTTATAATGAAATGAGTGTACGTATAAGCAAAACTAAAGTTCGAAATGTAAGCAAATAAAAGTTCGGAGTCTAACCAAAAATGAAATTTGGAGTCTTATAGTAAAGAGATATTTAGATTCTGTTTTATAGGAATTCGTAACCTGAATTTTGTAGAAATCCGGAGTCTGAATTTTTAAGGAAATTTTATGTCTAGTTTCACTAGAATTCAGAATCTGAACTTACAACGTTCGGAGTCGAACTGATAGAAGTTCGGAGTTGAACTAGTAAAAAGATCGGAGTCGAACTAGTAAAAGCTTGGAGTCGAACTAGTAAAATTTCGGAGTCGAAATTTGTTAGAGTTCGTATCCAGAATTCGGAATGGAACTATATGAGAGTTTGTATCCATATTTCAGAATGGAACTATATGAGAGTTCATATCTAGAATTCGGAGTCGAACTATATGAGAGTTTGTCTCCAGAATTCGGAGTTGAACTGTATGAGAGTTCCTATCCAGAATTCGGTATGGAACTTCATTAGATTTCGTATCCAGAATTCGGAGTGAAACTTCATTACAGTTCATATCCGATATTCGGAGTGGAACGTCATTATAGTTCATATCAAGAATTCGGATCCTAAATAGAATTCTTCATATCTTTGCATTATATGATTCCAAGGTTTTGGGTATGAATCCAATTTTTATACATAAGAGAAATATTTCTTTGTATAAGGAAATCTAGGTCAGGGTAAATTCCATTAAGGAATGAAATTTTCCGTATAGAAGTAAAACATAGATTTGCTTAAGTAAAAGGTGATTGTGATTTTCATAACAAAAAGAAATGGAAATGTCATAAGGAAAACCTTATTGACTCAACAGTTACAGGAACATGTCAAGTGGTATATTTATTTTTTAAAATTTTTTATGATTAATTATGTCATGTAGTATCTCTATTGAGGGTGATGTACTAGTTAATTATGTAAATGGCCTGAGAAAAATGGGTTGTCTAAGTTTAGAGGTAATTGAATTGTTTGGTTAATTATATGAATTCCTTGAGACATTAATAGAAATCAAAGGAAATAATCGGACCATTTAATCTTTCTAGATTCCTTGACCGCTAATGGATAAATAAATAACCACAAATTCTTGTCCTAGACTGGGGAATTCCTTTTGTGTGATGTGAGATGATAAAAACAATTGTGGATCTAGTATCCCTATTAGAAGCCTTTGGAACCTCTTTATATAGGTAAGTGTACTTAGGGACCTATTGACTATATATGTTTTAGAGGAACCTTAGTATGAATTAGATCTATAGGGATTATATTGTTGACATGGGGTGAATGATCCCACCAACTAATGTGATCAAGCCAAGGTTGATAGACCTTAGGCTAACCAAAATTGAGTTTGGTGAGCAGATAGACCAAGTGATGCCTTCTAAATTGAGATGGTTTATGGGAACTATATTGATTATTAGCTTTTTTGAACACTCATGTACTATGTTAAGTCGTGTTGTTATGATGATGATTACATGGTGTGAGACTTCCTTAGATCATCGAGTGTTCTCTCAATACCTTGGTTAAGAAGGAGGACCCATATGTGGGTGAATTTTTATGTTATAACCTTTAGGATCATTTGATGTTCCTCATTAATAGACAACCACTATGTGGTTTTATTTGTTTGGGTAATGATAGTTTCAAGTGTCACTCTAGAACACAACCCGACATGCATACTCGAAGGTGTTGTGATGATGATGACGGGTGTGGTCATTCGGCCATCCCTAGTTATATTATTATTTATTTATTGTCTATAACTTGTGATTTCACAGGATGCCTAGAAATTAGTCACTGGGATTAGAACATATGTGATTACAAAGATTCTCAAGAATCGCCTGTTGAGATAGATGAGACATAGGATACCCAGTATCATAGGATCCGGTCTCATGGAATATTATTGGTGGATACCTAGTCTGACTGTAATCAAATGATATGGTTGATGTGGTATGGGATTCCAAGATATAGAACCTAAGATCAAACATCAAAGATTATATTATGAAATTCATATAGGAGTTATTAGTTTAATGTCCTATAATTTTTTTCATTGTGGAAATCTATGTTCTTTTATCTTTTACTTCTTCTTTTGAGTTATTCAATGGTTGGGTGGAGCCTTTTGAATCTTTGTGTGGATTTTGAAATCATAAGTGTGGGTTTAAGTTTTTTTGGCATAAATAGAAAACATTAGAACTATATTATTTTTCACTGTGTTCCCTGAGTGTAAAACATCCTATGGGAAATGGGTTGTAAAATCAACGGGGTTTCATGAAAACATTGACTTTTAAAGTGGAAAACAACTTAGAAACTCTTACCACAACATAGTGGAACCCATTGTGAGTATAAAATGATATATAGTTAATTGAAACAGTTAAATTAAATTCCTTATCTTCTCATATTAGGATTGAATCAAATTATAAATCAAGTAGATCTTATTTATGGGTCTTTAAAGATTTTATTAATTGTTTCTAACTCTTATTAATAAAATCAACACCTTCTTCCTGATGATTCCTTCAATTTGGGAATTCTATATATGAAATTATGGATTTTTTAAGGAAATATTTCATAAAGATATGATCATGGTAGTTTCATTCTTCTTTTTCTTCTATTAATATCTCTACTTTTCCTTGGGGAAAGATGGAGGTAGTTCTTATGATTTAAATTCTTGGAGGCCCATCTCTTCTTATCTCAAGTTATTCTCAAAGAGGGGAAATTTTACTAACCATTAAACCAAGAATGAATGTCATTATCAATGGTAATAACCACTAGTAATGTTTTCTTCTACCCTTAGTATTATTCTTCCTTGATAATTATTATAGAACCCATGTTTTGTTGGATTCGAGTCAGTTCTAGTTGTTCATGGTCTACGAGCATCTTCTGGTAGGTCTGTGAATGTTGTTTTGGAGATGACAACCTTGATGAACACTAGATTACATTATCAATAACCTAGAGGTAGGAATTTACTTAACTTTTTGGGATCTTGTACATACTTTTTTATATGGTATGATTATTAGGATGGCATACCTTTTTTATCATCAGTGATTTTGAACACATGTTGGTGTGTGTGCAGCCTATGAGACCCTCTATTATGCTAGATTCTATGAGTATTTATAGATTATCTTGTTTCCATGTTTGATGATGATCTAATATTTTATTATGTTGCTAATATTTTCTCAGGATGATATTTTGTACTTTCCTTGTACGCTCCACACTGTATGTGTGTTACAATGATTTCAGGTGTTTTTCAGTGTAATTGGGATATGTGGACCATTGGGTAATGATTATCCCTTAGAGGGGGAGTGTTTTTGGATTGAAATGATAGTTATTATTGACCTATTCATATGTTATGGGTGTGATATCCTGGAGGACTAACCCAAGGAACCAACGTTAGGGGCATGATGGGTTCAAGACCTGACCTAAGGCACAGATGGGTTACAACAACCTGGAGGCCTGCATCTTGATAGAGCTGGGACATAATGGTCTAGGGGATTGATGTGTCTAAATGACTTGATACCATTGATAGGCACTCTTATGATCCTTGGGGATAGGTTTTTCTGAGTTATGACATCTAAAGACTATCCTTTCATCATGAAACTAAAGTAGATATAACCATGGGTTTATGGCATCTTGGATAGTGCACAACCACTTGGTATGTGATTATAGGATTGTTATATTTGTTTTCACATTTATTATCATCATGAAAAACACATGTTATACATGTACATATTTTTTAAGGATACATTGGTAGTTTCCTTTTGGGTTTTATTACTCCCAGTCTGTATGGGAATCTTGGTGCATATGCAAACTGCGCATATAGGAATTCAAGAAACAGAAAGGGGGTTGTGGTAGACTATTTATTCAATTATCATGGGGATGGGAGAGGTAAGGGGATAGAATCTGGAGGATTTTCATTGTTTTATTTGTTTATTTTATACCTATAAAATCCATTTATTTTCCTTTCCACTTATAGATTCCTTTTGTTTATTATATGTAAGATTTGTGTTCCATGTGTTATGTCATTATGATTATTCATTATCCACATGCTACATTGTTATAATTATTTACTACTAATTGTGAAAGGATTGATACTAAGGTTATATTGTACACACATATTGACCTACACCCTCACTTTTATTCGGTAACCTCTTTCATATGGGGATGTGTGCATGAGTTTACATAGAAATCTACCTCATACCTAGTGGTTTGGGGTGGGGAATTAAAAATTGGTATCAATAAACAATTTTTCTTATATTATTTTGATTGGATAGGGACATGGTAGAAAGGATATAGATGTATGAGACTTAGATAGGGAGTTTCCATGTTACTATCTATCTCATGTGTAATGGACCTTGGAGTTAGTATTGATCAATTTTTGTTAAAATTTAATTATATTTTTCATGATCTCTTCCATCATGAATATACATATAAGATCACATTCTATAAATATAACAATTGTTCTGCATCATATTATTCATTAATTTAATTCCTGGATTTTTGAAATCAATTGAGTATAGAATTGAACTCTATAGTGTGATATATCTTTTCTTCCTTAATTTTTTTATATATCAATTCTATCATTGAATTTTTTGAACCTGAGAAAGTTATTATGTTTCTATATAGGTGATTGTGACTAATGTGAAGGAATTGGGAGCCTTTCTTAGTGATAAGAGGAATATAACTTTGGCTAGGTGTATCCTTATAGAGAAACCATTGTTTGTTCCCTTAGACTGATTAGGGCTTACCTAAAATGTTACAACTATTTCTCTTCTTATTATAAAAGATACTTCCTTATAGAATAATAACAGGAATTCCAATTGATGTTGTTCTGGATACTCCTACTATGGAGGTTCCCCTATTTTATAGCCTACTAGGAAAGAGGGCCCGACATAGAATGTTCATAGAGAAGCTCTAGTAGATTGGGTACTAGGTCCACTCCACCCAAGAGACCTTCCACTTGTTCCTTCTTAGGTTGAGGTGTGTCGAGGTCTATGGTGGAATACATCAGAGTATTCAAAATCCATCATCCACAATCCATTCTAATAATTATTTGGTAAAGATATTTGGAGAAATAGATTGATATCATCGGGCGTGTATTCAACCACATAGAGACACCTAGGGATATAAAGGATAACTTTGAAATGTTCATGCTATAGTTACCTTCAAATATTTGGTAGGAAATCATGATACAGGCTTGGAAGATTTGAGGGTATCGCCTGGGAGTGTTTTGAGAACCTATTCTTTGGAGAAATATTTCCCAATATAATGAATCTAGATAGATAATAGTATTACATGCCTCTACAAATGGGGACCTTGATGGTATTTTTATACTCTTCTCAGTTCACAGATCTTCTTTATTGTTCTCCCTCTGAGGCAATATGTGTACGTGTTTGGGAAAAACGTAAAGAATGGTCTTATGGGTGAAGATCAGATGTCCATCATTATAGAGACTTTCACGTCACTATCCTTTTTTTGACCCAATATGCATCATTATCCTTTATGGGGATTGTATTGACCCTGAGGGGACTAGATAGTTCATCCCTTCACAATATAAAGATGGTGCCACAGTCAAATGGTCCCAACGGGTTATTTTATGGGGTTAAGTATTTGTGAAATCAGTCCTCTTAGGATATGACTTCCTCAGATGGTCTCAAGATGGTTTATTCATAGAGACATAAACACCTAACGGCCCTGGTATCCATGATTCATGGACCTACATTCCAAAGGCAAGCGCTCATTGGATAATGATTTCTACAACAACACTTAAGGACCCCATTGGTTGAGAGGACAGGAGGCCGGTCTCATCGCACCCTTATAGGGGGGATTATTTCCTATTTCAGGACTCTCTTATAGAGTTAATTCATGTTCATATGTTCATTAATCCTTGGTTCATTCCCGAATAGTGTATCCATGGGCTACCCCTAGTTTTTAGTATCATCCTGGACATATATGGATTTGATTATATGGAGGAAATGTTGAATTAATCCATGAAATAAGGTGCTCTGGAGTTTATCATCATCCAAGAGGGATAGAATATGGATTGATGTTGGGATCGGGCCCATGATATGGGATTCCTACGTATCCTCAGGAGTGGAATCAGATCCCACGTATCTGAGTAGGTGTTCGGAATTACGCATGGAAGTGCTTGTTTGAGGGGACATGATTGGGAGGACCCTTTTGAACGGGCACCCATTTGATCTCAGACCTTCAAGGGAACATCCTACATATCATGTTTTGAATAGGAATCATAGTTCTTGTATTTTATCAATTAGTTGGTTCTTTGGTTGTTATAATCATCAAAAATAGCTATGCCCACGTGAGTCATGCTCGGTGTGAGAAACAAGATGATATGATAGATTAAAATGTCCACACCCCTTCTCTCTCATTTATGGGTGAGGGTGGGCCAATAGCGTAAGAACCCAAGTTGATGGTGGGATAGGGTGTGGAGGAATGAACCTTTCAATGTGGGGGTGACATTGGAGGTCATGCGACTTCTTCACCCAGATGATTAAGGACTTACATCAGTGGGAGTTCCCACACAATGCGCTCTAGGAATGGGGAGGAATGTCACCTCATGTCAAAAGGATATTCAATCTATATTTCTTCAACATATCATCATTCTTCATTGAATGGAAAATAAAGTGATCACACTTAATCCCTATAATGGGGAGGATCAAGTCCGCATCCCAATGTTGTACTTCAAGTTACCATGGGAATGTAGACTTACAATCATCCCTGGAGTCTGAACCACTTTGTGGAGAGCCTTTGTGGCCTACTTAACATGGGTATGTAGGCTCAACAGGTTGCGCTGATATGCTCTATGATCCAATCATACGGGTTTGATGGATTGGAGGAGGCTTTGGTCTGATGTCAGGGGACTGGTTTTTGGAGGATCTATGGAGGACTGGATGGTAATGGAGAGGATAGATTGGAGCCGAAGGGATGTACACTTGAAGACGCCCCATTCTGTGTACTGTTTTCTCATGCAGGGTGGGGGAGATTAGCATACCATAGTGGTATGGGGGTAGAGGGGTCATCTGTGTACCAATGCAGTATGCAGTCTTGGGCATGGAATACCACATACCAAAGTGGTACGCAGTCCTGGATGTGGTCCGCCGCACCACTTTGGGTTCCATCTTCAAGAATATGTAGTGTGAAGCGTGAGGTTCAATTTACATAGTGATACATTATTCGATGTTCCATATTAACGGATGTTTCTTGAACCTTTCGTTGGTGAGGAGTCCATCTGTGAGCAATTTGTGGTTCATGATGACACCAATTAGGTTCGCATATTACCCTTTATTTTTAAGTTCATTATTTTTGTGGTTCTCGATTGGTTATAATGGAAAAAACATGGTTCGCAGTTTGAACTTTGTTGATGGTTCGAAATCAAAGCTGGAATCCACTCTGAATTCTTTCTTCCCATATCTAGGGTCTCATTCACGCTTTCTTCATCCATTCCTTCTCAATTCCTATTGTTCTCCTTTTATAGAGCACTAGAAAAATCATATCTAGGGCATGCAACACAATTTGTGGAATTCTATAAACAGATATCTCAATCATTAGATGTCTTTGTCAATCGGTGTTTATGGAGGTTGTGGTTCACGAGTCTTGGTGCATGGAACCCTGGTGATTTGCTTCAACTGTGAACTACTGAGATTGCCAGACGGTATGTGGATGGTCTTCGTGCACTTGATTCTGCTAACGATGTGGTTCACAGCTTCCTGGGTTCACTGGCAATTGATCTGTGGGACCACACCTCACGGGTCCTTCCACATACTAGTGGTTCAGGATTATGGCGCCCCTAGAACCCTTGCTGGTGGTGGTACATGGGTCACTTAAAACTCTTGAGAAATTAAATTTCTTCAAGTTTCTTCCC
The DNA here is from genome assembly GCA_963277665.1 of Viscum album. Taxonomy (NCBI): domain Eukaryota; kingdom Viridiplantae; phylum Streptophyta; class Magnoliopsida; order Santalales; family Viscaceae; genus Viscum; species Viscum album. Next base: position 26,374,008 of record OY728137.1, on the reverse strand, counting down.
ATGTTATCAATTCACCTTGCATCCATTTTCTTTGTTGGTCCTGTAGGAATTATTGTTTCTTTCTGCAAAGTGCTTTTGAGAGTATTTATATCCCTTTAACATGTTTTTAGAAACCTACAAATACCCCCATTAGAATGGGGTCTATTAATAATGAAGATGAGTCTATTCCAATGTATAATTGGTCCTAAAGAGATGTGGTTTGTGGAAGAATATATAGGCCCCATATGAGGGGACCAAACCTATATATAAGGAGCTAGGTTGTTTTTATTTTACCATTTCTCATCAGGGAAAGTTATATCAACCCCCTTGTCTTTATCTATATTTGAAAAGCATATCCTTTGTGAAATTTATATTTGAAAACTACTATGTTAGTGCCATGAACCGAGATCTTCACAATTTCGTTTTCCTGTGAACCAAATTTTGGGTTTCAGAACTGCATTTTGGAATTAAAAAACTAAATTCCAGACTACCATGTAGGAGAATTATATGTGATTTGTGTGTCCCTCACACTGAACATAAAATAGGGGAACTGAACATTAAGAATTATTAAACCAAACATAAAAATTTTAATCAGTAACATTGAATATCGTTAGTGAAAGACCTTAGTTCACAGTTTCTTCCTTCAACAAAACCATTTGTTTGTTGTCCAATGCTCTACAGTTCAGTGCCTCGGGGGTCTCTCGCATATTGTGGTTTTACGTAGTATAGATTCCACATACCACTCTAATATGTGATAAATTGATTCTATGTATCCTGTAGTTCATAGGAAATTTCATCTGCATGGAGTTTCCAAAAGCAATACATAGAGCCCCAAGAAGAACATTTTTTAAGCCCCATAGCCATTCTTTGTGGCCTTTATCAAACAATTTTATCATTGGACTGACCTTTTGTTGGATTTTGGATCTTCCTGTGCATGTTACCATGGCACTTCTATAGACATTGACAAAATAAAACAATATGAGGGAAGCCATGGATGATGGTACATAGTCCTATCTTTGATCTGACATTGTTCCTCAAGACAGTATCTTAAAATTCCTCTTTACGCTAGAGCATCTAGCTTACCCATTTTCATTGTAGTTTCCACATTTTGGCATTGGTCTTCCTAAAAACATTCCTTCAACATTGGAAAACCCTAATACTCCTTTCATTCTTATGGAAGCACCATAAGGTCCTATCAGAGTTGATATTTACTCAAAAATAGAATTCATAGCTACTCTAATTCAGGAAAATTTGTTCATATTAATGGCTCGGTGTGGACTTCGGGAAATCATAGATTTTTCCACAATGCCTTGAGACTAGTCACCCAGGAGTACCCATCCACTGTCAAACATTATTGAGAAAACACTAATGGTGGGTGGAGCACCAAATGGGACCTGTGAGCTGAAGGATGCTTCTCTGATGAATGGTAGTGGGAATTCAGGTACACAAAACCGATTTAGAGTCCCTGGTCAATTAGAGGTGGTGAACTTATATTAGGAATAATGGGTCTACCAAACCTGTTTAGAGTTGTGGGAATCAGCTTTTGGGATATGCACTAGCTCGGAAAACTCCCCATCCTTGGAAATAAGTATGATTAATTCATGCTAGCAACTTCCAATTCAAATGATACCAACCATGTGTATCCATTGACAAAGATCATAATGGTCATGGTAGAGGGATTACTTGATCACCCCCTCTAGGATCTCTCTCTTATCCAATTTGAGGATTGGATAGGTTCATTTATCCAAATTCATGGTCTTTAGCTAAGAGACCACCATAGTTGAACTCATCCAACCCATCATTCTTGACAAATTCTAGGGTCATATTGCACCACCCTCAATGCCAGATGGTATACCTCTTAGGGAAACTAGATTCAACTGGAAGTGTCACTCGATCTTAGATTAGTGGGTTTGTTTTCCATTTTATTGAGCGGATGGCTCTTCCTATCCCGTAAGGTATATACTAAGGTCCTATTTTCCACTCGTATGATGGCATCTACACTGGCAGAGGGTATACCAATTAATCAAGTCATTCCTACTCTTTCCTGACCTTAGGAGTTGTTAGGGTAGATACAAGAAGGTAAACCTCCACATCCTCTCAGTGGACCATTTTAATTCATGTATGGGTGGGTAGTAGAACACTACCATTACTATGAATATCTACTCACTACGAGGGTTCCTCACTCTGACTTTCAACATTCCCTTATTAAAAAAAAATTGTTCGTCTTAGGACTTTAAGTATTAGCAATGTTGTCAGGATACTAAATAATGTTTCTCGTTTCTCATTTGCAACACACCCAACCCCCAAATTGGTCATTAAGGGGTGGCATGGGAGGTTCTTCAAATGAAAATTATTATATTATCATGCTTTTGGATAGGATTCTCACTACTCTTAGAGATCGAGTGGCCATATATGATCCATACCTCCCTTACTGATTCCCCAGGCAATTTGGGTGCCTCAAAAGACTATGCATCTTCCTGCCATTCATTTAGGGGGAGAATCTCATCCTATAATTCTTTGTCATTTTTGGATTATGATGATGTGGGAAGGATCCACATTATAGGTTATCATCCCTAATAAGATGGTATCCACTCCTCTATCACTAGAATATACTCGATTGTGGGTAGACAATTACTCTGACGGGTTGTTGAGAAGACCAATCCGATGGTTCCAAAAGCCTTTAACCATCCTTCACCCCATATTTAATACAATGGTCATGCCATATATTCATTATCCTGTGGTGAGATTAAAAGTCATGCCACCTAGTTCTATCCATGTGGTGAGAATACGTTCGATCCGCCATCGGATACATTTAGAAGGGGCTTAAACTGTTCAGTCTATCTCAGTGGGGAGTAACTAAGACTGCTCCCCTCATGTGGATACCACCCATAGCCCCAATGAGGCTGGCCCATTAGAGTGTCACCAGAGACCCCATTAGTTGCAGCTATTCCTCCACATCTGGATCCAGTGGTCAAACCGTCTTAAGGTAAGGAGAGCCCCACGTCTAGGGTAATCTATCTTAGGTCCCTTCACACTCCCATAATGAATATTCCTACCTATAGACACATTGAAGCTGGGGATGAACAATGCCCCATTTCCAAGTAGATTCATCAGGTAGTTCGAAAACATGTGTGGCGTCAGTAATGTTCCATTTCTATTGAAACACCTCTGGCTAGTTTTGCTGATGATATTGACAGGTTATGACAATTATGAACTAAGTTGGGTTCTGGTGGCTATGATTACCAACATCTACAAAATATTATCTATCAAATTTTTATATCCCATGAAGAAATCAATTTTTTGAGGATAAAATTTCCAAATTCAATTCTTCCAAACATCAATTAATGACCTTCCAAGAGTTTCTTGAGGAACTCAATCACTTGACAGATGAAGAGAAGAAGGCTCGTGATTTGTTGATTTCCCAAAATAAAGAGTTGTGAGAATGAGAGGCTCACATACCTAGGTTGAAGACTCAAATGGCCTCTTTGGGTTTCAATTATAATGTTATCCATAAGAAATGGTGGGACCTTAAATTCGTTATGGAACATGTCTTCCCAACGATCAGAGCTAAAGTGGATGAGAGAGATTCTTTAGAGAAAACTCTTGATGGCCCACGAAAGACGCTTTCTATTTTTTTGGAAATGGCTAGTTGAGCCTTACGTTAACTTTCAAATATCATGATGTACTCATTTTCTTTTTACACTATAGAGAGACTCCAAATATGGAATGTTCCTCCATTTTTTTCATTGAACTTAAATGAACTAATTTTCCTTTTAGTGCACCTTCTTTTTCTTTTCATGTCTTATTAATTAATCACACTCAACCACATAAGCATTTTTTCGATCAGGTAATAATTTTAAATCATGATTTAGAACTAGTAAAATTGAATAATCAAATTAGGCTCTAATTGTTTCTTGAGCTTCTAGATTCAGCAAGGGTAGTTTGACTATTTCTAGGGTTTCATGGAAAACCTCACGAACTTTTTTGTCTTTTTCATTAGTACCCTAATTTTTTCTTAAGCCTGATTGATATAGACTTAGTGAGTATAAATTGACTTCTACCTAGGCCTCCCTTTGTGGTTTTTCAACCTAACAAGCTCTATGTCTGTTTTTAATATTTTATAGCTCGAAACGAAATTTCTAAACCATACACAGTAAATGTTTAAAGAGTTGGTAATTTAATTTTAGAAAGGGGGTTCCCTTTGTGATTTTTCACTCTAGAAGGTATTGAATATTTTTTACTAGTTATTTATATTCATTCCAATCAGAATTATTACAGATGATTTAGGTTGAACATATTTGAAGAAAACATGATGGGTTAGGGGTCCCAATATGGGATTCATTATCAAGGAATTTCCTAATAATCTCAGACATGAATGAAGAATTTTTCATGACCCAAACTTTGTGATTTTTTGATTCATATGAGGTTTGAGAGCTGTGTTAGGTGTAAAAATTTAGGAGAGGACTCTCTGGAGAAATAATTTTCCTTTGGTTGATGGTTGTTTTGTAGAAGAAATATGTAGATCCACCAGGGCATGATGTGCATAGTCAAACAAAGGTGTCTGCAAGACACTGGACTTCCATTTCTGATAGCCTGGGGGAATTTATAAAACATTGGGGTTGTTTTGAGTTTGGGGCCACTATGGGTAGAATGTCTTAAAAATTATTTCTGAAGGTATTATGTTAATTTCTATCAAAATTCAATGTGAAACCAATATCAGAAAAATTTTAATTGTTTAAGGGAGGATTGGAAAATGGTACAGTTTTAATGTCACACAACTAGGACACCAGACACCCATTATGGGAGATCATTTCTCTATAACCAAAGAATAGTAAATGATTCATCAGTTCAATTAGAAATTTCTTTCATGTTAGGGAATTTGAAAAGTGGAATGATAGGTAAGTTGTTATCTAGGGTTTTCTGAATCCTAGGAGTTATATGGGACATAAATGTTATATGAGCATATAGTAACTGGAAATAAATCTCTTGGGGATGAATTTTACTTTGGTTGATGGTCGTTTTATAGGAGACATATGTAGATCCACTGGGGAATGATGTGCAGAGTCAAGCAAAGGTAACCCCAAGACATTGTCCTTCCATCTTAGATGGCTATGAAGGATTATGGATATTGGGACCTTTAGGAACACTACATATGAATTCTGAAAAGGGGTGTGCATAAGCATGAAAGGGGGAATATCATTGGATGAAATTTACTAGGAAACCCAGAAAAAAATGGTGGAATTTGTTTATTCATACGCAGATCAACTTCACACATATGGATTGGGTATATTTATTTTATAAAAGCCTCAATAGAGACCCAATGTGAATCGGGATAGGATGTTCTAATATATCCAAGGCGTGGGAAATAAAGAGAATTTAAAACCTGAATATGAGGGTTCTTGAATCAGGAGGGATTTCATGAGGCTTGAAAGTCATCAAGCATATTGAGGTAGGAGAGGACTCTTCTGAGGATAAATTTTATTTTGGTTGAAAACTGTTTTGTAGATGACATATGCGAAGACACTGGGGAATTATTTTCATAGTAAAAAAAGGTGTCCATAGGACACTGGCCTTCTATCTTCGATGGCCCTAGAAGATTATAGAGAATCAAGATTTCTCAAAGTATAGAGTTTTAGGTATGGTAGTAGTGTATCTAGATACATTAGAAAATATTGGGTTGTGATTCACTCATGGGATCAGGTAATCCCATACTTAGATCTGACTCCTAGGCAGGGTGAGGCATGCATCCCATCTTTGGAGTACCGTTTAGTTTAACATCGTACAGACAGGACCCAGGGTTTTTTATGGGGAAGGGAATGGTAAAATTCTTTTTAGGGTCATACTGCTAGGACTAAACTCTTGGAAAGATTTTCCCTGATGTCATGGTGGATCTCCCGCTAATGTCCCTATGCTCATGTGAGCTATGATCAGTATGAGAGACAAGGGATTACGAGGATTCTTTATCACTACTTAAGTATACCATAATGAACAGTAGGGAGAATTTTATTCTTGAACCAATGTTATGCAATTTAACGCCATGCAGTAAGGAAAACCTGATTCCCTTTTAGCCTTGCATTTTAGCGTCATAGTTTAATGTTGTCTTTCAGGGACTAATTCCATACAGTTTAACATATTGTGTTCGGGACAATAACTCATAGTTTAGGATCATAGATTTTGGACCATATATGTTATCATTATGTGAAGTACATCCTCAGAAACCTTGCATTGGTGGGATCCATGATGAGTTTTCCATCCATTGATATCGAGGAATTTGCACCAGTGGAATGGACCCTATGTGTGAGATATGGTCCCTCCTACTTTGGATCAAGCATTGGGCATTTCTTCCTGAGTATCATCGGGGTTATGAGGACTAACACCATCTATCCATTGAAAAAATACCAAAGGAGAACCTTTTTGTTGAAGGATCGTGTGATCCAATTTGGTAGACTTCAAAATGGTGAAAAGTGTGCAGCCGTTTCTCATCAAGTTATTCCAAATAATCAAACCATTTCTAGGATTTCTCATCCATAGATAGTTGATCACAAATGTCCACAAGGAATGACGAAACTTGAATTTTAATGGACAAAACTGCATATGTCTTACATACTAGTCAGTACAGGGTTTCCTAGGTGGTAGTGCATGTTGTGGTTCGATAAGACAATAAAGCATGAATGATCTTGTCTGACCATGTTTTCATATCATTATCAACCATCTTATAGAGTATGTTGGATAGAGTCTTGTTGAGATCCTCTATCTGTCCATTGGCTGCTACACGGAAGTGGGATGAACAGTTAGCTTTGGTTTTATACTACTGGTATAAATTGTCCAACTCAACAGAGTAGAAGTTGGTGGCATTGTTCATTAGTATTGTTTGAGGGACACAAAATCTTGTAATGATGTTAGATTTTTCAAAGATTGAAATGATTTTTTTCATCAACCTCTTTAAGAGGAATGGGTTCGTCCTATTTGGAAAATAAGTTGAATGTTATGTTAATGAACATTAATTGTATTAATGTGGCTGGAGGATATGGTCCCTCAACATCCATACCCTATATAGAAAATGGCCAGGAGTACTTAGTCATGTGTTGTAGCTATGGGTGTCAGTGGATAAAATTGGTAATAACTTGGTAGGAATGAAACTTCATGGGGAATGTGGAATAATCTTGTTTCATAGTGGGACAATAGTATCCATGACTTTGAATTTGATGGGAGATCTTGGTTGTTGATTGGTGTGATTTAAAAGCTCAGGTGTGCACTTCTTTCATGACGGCAATAGTCTGTTCTCCATTAATGCACTTGAGAAGGACTCTTTCAAAGATATGTTTATAGAGAAGAGTTTCTTGGTTTTCATGGTGGTATAAGAAAAAGATGACTTACTTCCTATGGATATGTTCTCTTCCTACCTGATCTAGTGGGAGTTTCCCCTCCATAGGTAATTGTAATGGGAGTCATCCAGCAAGTGGTGTAACCATAATGCTCAGAAACAGGTCTAATCTCATCGATTTCCTCCATATTGTTTTGAATAAATGGTAAGACCATCTAATGGTAGGCAATGATAATGAATGCTTTATCCCAGTCTGGATTATCCATGGTTTTATGTTGTATTTACAAATGCTTCGGCTGGATAATTTTGTGACCGGGGGACATAGTTTATCATCGGTTTTGATGGGAATTCTTACATCAGTTATCAAACATAGTTCATCAGGGGTACCAATACTTCATTCTTAATGGAATAGTCACCATTGACCTGTTTGATGACCATATCTATTTAAAATTTTATATTTAGGTGTTTGGCTCATCCATGAAGAGATAGCTCTAGGCCTACAATGAGGGATTGGTATTCTTTTTCATTATTTTTTCATCCCTCTGAAAGTTGGAAGGAGTAAGTCAAGACGGCCATCTTAGAAAATATGAGTATAACTCCCAACCCTAATTTGTTTATCTTGGGATCCTCCATCCTTTTCCCTATTGGGATTCAAGAAGCACCTTAGATGTATATTTCTTATTCTTGGGGGACTTCTTGGATGGAGAACAATTCTCCATCAAGAATTTCATCAACCATCGGGATTATTTTCTTTGAGGGGTGATCTATCGGGAAGTCTTCTAATATCTGGCCTTTGATGGATTTATGGGAACATATCGTATGTCAAACTATTGTAGGAAGATTTCCAACCATGATAGGCATCCAGTTAGCATGGGATGGTAGAGAATATACTTGAGCAGTTTATAGCGGGAGACCAGAGAGACCTCATGGTGCTGCAAGTAATGCCAAAATTTTGGAACCATGAAGATTAGGGCTAGGCAGTTCTTTTAGATTTGTGAATATCAAGTATTAGAATCGATCATTGTTTAGATTAGGTAATATAGGTTGTTCTCACTGTCGGCATCATTCTTATGTGTGAGGAAGGAGCCTAATGAAAATTCCAAGGAGGTTACATAAAAAATGAGTGGTCTCCCCTCAACTAAAAGCAACAACACTGGTGGGATGAGGAGATATCTTTTTAGATTTTCCAATGATTCTTGAAAATCATTATCCCTCTCATATGTAACCCCTTTCTTCATAAACCTGGTTAAAGGTAAACATTTACCAGCAAGGTAGACTAGGAACTATTGGATGTAGTCAAGGAGCCCCTATAGACCACTCAACTCAATGAGGTTGTGAGATAGATACATGAAAAGGATTAATTGTGTCTTCTCAGTGTCTAATTTGATTTCACAATAGCGTAAAATGAAGCCATATAATTTCCCATAGGTAATGAAAAGAGGACACTTTAGGGGATTTATCATTAAATGGTGTTTTTTTAGTTTTTATAAGATAGTTTCATGATCTATCAGGTTGTTTATGAAATGTTGTTATTTAACCACCAGATCATCAGCATAGCACTAGATTAATTTTCCTCATAAGTGCTTAAAAATATGATTCATGGAGGGTTGATATGTAGTTCCTAAATTTTTTAGAACAAAGGGAATTAACATATAATAGAACACTCTATAGGGGAGATGAAAGTAGTAGCATCTTCATATCTTCGGGCCATTCAGATCTGGCTGTATCCATAATAACAATCCATGAAATGGAGGGTCTCATATTTTGTTGCCACATAAATCAACAATTTTTTTATTAGGACCAAGAAATAATCTTTCTAGGAGTGCCGATTGGGATCTCGAAAGACGATAAAGACTCTAATCTATAAATTCATCTTTCTTACAAGCACTATGTTTTCCCTCCATATGGGGTATTGGACTTCCTAGATGAATTTATCTTTGATTATCTTGTCAACGTCATCATCTATTTTGGAAGCATGTGTCATGTGGGTCCTTCTACCTATCTGCTTATAACCACGATGGTCTTCTGGAAGACCCAGATGATGAGTGGTGACCTCAAGATTATGGTCTGTTATTTCTATGTAGTTCCATGAAAACACATCTTGATTCTAATTTAGGAAGGAGGTATAATACTCTTTCTCCTCAAAAGGCATATCTACACTAATCAGAGTGGGCCACTGGTCATTTTCAGTGCCCATGTTTATCTCCCTAAGTTCATTGATTTTAGTGTAGACACCTTCTTTGAATGTAGGAGGGGAATTGTTGAGGACTTCTTCTTCATCATCTTCATACTCTTCTAATGGAGAGAGTATTCTCAAGATGAACTCTCCAGTTTTGGGAGACAAATCGCCTTCTGCCTTAGGGAGTAAGGCAGGAACTATCTGGTGTCCCAAGGATGGGTCGGGAGAATCTTTATTTGGGCTTTCCCTATCATCACAGGAATTGGTGTGCTATTTAGCATCATTGGACTTGGAATCCATAACAAAAATCTTGCAGATGACTGAGTTTGTATTCTGAGCTTGAACTTATGCATTAAACTAGGTTGAGGGGTAATACATACTCTTCCCCCAATCTATTAGAGGGGATCTATGAGATCCATTTTCAATCCATTTGAGGTGGTGATCCAATAAATGTCTTCAGCCAAAGACATATTCTCTTTTGGTTCAATATAACACTATATCAATGAAATGAGAATCACAAGATTTAAATACGGATTTATCTGCATGAAATGTCCTATTTTCTCAATTAGAGAAATGTTTGACGCACTGATGGTATGATTATGGAATCACAGCATGATAATGTAGCCCATGAATCCCTAATAGGATTTTGATGTTTTTACTTTGTCACTCTACCTCAAACTCATAATCAGACATGAAGTCTCCAAGGCTAGTTTTAATCTCGATTCATCCCAATAGCTTCTAATTCCTTTTGTCATGTCCTAATAGAGTTGTGGTTAAGGTTATTAGACTACCCTCATCATATCCTAACAGAAAAAGTGTTCACAATTAGAGGAGGATAACTCGAGAGTCATTTTCAGTGAAAATATTTCGAATATCAAAGTCATTTATCTTGTCGAACAAATATAAGGGTTTGATGTGTCCTTTCAAGATGACATCTTCAACATTGTATGTGAAGGAGAGGACAACATGGTATTCTTTAGGAGTGGTTTTGGTTTGATATATTTAGATCACTGCAAATTTTTCCTCAAATTTCTAAGGACATAGTAAGGATTATATAAGGGCCTCTTTGAGGTATACAGATAGACTCAAGGCATCCAGGATCGAAAGCTTTTTCCGATACTAAGGCGAGATACTTCAGAATATCATATTTTTTCTCTAAAGGTTGTCACCTCTCGGCTCAGGTATTCTCTATCATTGGTGCTTTAGGGGCTTCATCTTTGGATGTAGATGGTCTAGCCTCTGTGACAGGAGCTGATGGTGCTGCTATACATTTCAAGTTCGAACGAACTGGTCTGTCAGTACGCCTTGGGAGATTGGATATATGTTCTTCCTTTATCAAATACTCCAAGATGATTGGTATTGGATTTGTTCTAGTGGGGTAGAGAAACACTCAGGTTCTTGTTGTGTCTATTGGAGGGTTCTTTTGCGAGTTTCATCAATATTGATGGTTTGAGATTAGGCTAGGATGGGAATTTGAACCCTACCAAGATCATGCCTTCAAGGAAACCCCTAGCCTTTATGGCCTCTACCTCTGGCACTCTGGTTGGACACAAGGAATTTGGGTTCATAGACATAGTCTCCATCAGATAATGGGTCCATCATGTGAATTACATTAAAATAATTAATGATCATTTTTTGATCTGACAATGCTTATGCCTCACAGTCTTCTTCAGACGGTGTCGTTTTTCAGGGCAGTTCCCATTGTCCCAAGTCTTCTAGCATGAAGTCTAAAAGTGTCAAGACCATATTTTTCTTTGGCTCCAGCTTATTTTTTAAATCCATCTTTCTGCCCTTCTTGCCCCCAGAGAACTATGGGGATGAGGATGATGGTTGTGTCGCATCAGGGGATTTTGGGGTAATGGTTGGTTACTCCAACTGCACCTAGATGATGTTATTAGATAAGTTTACTATTTTACTTGTCATCTCGCTATGAAATTTTTTACCCTTTTTTTCCGGTGACTTCTTTCCATTCCTCTTCCTTTCTTGTGTCTAAGGTGGAGACATAAGCCACTTGTGCTTGAGACAGACCCAACATTAACTTTTTGGGAATCCACCATCTTTTCAAGGATATCATTGAAGATTAATCACTCCTGGATGGTGTTCCCCAGTATCCAGTGATTGGGACAATAATTTGGATGGTCATCGAGACCCACATCAATAGCTCTCTTGGGCTCTGGTAGTTAGAGAAAGTTTCAATTCAAAGTGGATATGAAGTAGTTGTGGACTTGGTCATCTTGGAATAAGTAGAATTTCATTCTTCATTCGTTGAATTTATTTGTTTTAGAATCCATTCGCTTATCATACCGAGTTGGGGGTGGATGTTGGCCCCCAGGGTGTCCCACATTGTTTGGTGGGGGCCTATCAATTGGAGCCAGTGTCAGGGATGTCTTAAGTGTGACATAATGTACTTCATCCATTCTTGTTATTTTTCCTAGGGATGATGGGGTTACCTAGAACTTGATATTGGTCCACCGAAAGTAGTATTCTATTCTTTGGGCAGTGGAAGAGAAATATTGGAACCCACTTGTGTAAATAACTGAGATGAGAAGTTTTCTCAATTCATCATGGAGTTTATCAATGCACATAGAGAGAATTTAATCTTGGGGGAGCAGGCAGTTCGAGGAGTACGCCAGGCCCTTCCATCCAGCAATGAACTCTTAAACACTTTCATTCTCATGTTTCTTGAAGTTCCTAAGATCACTAACTATTGTCTTAGGAAATAACGAACTAAAATGGAAGAAAAACTATCGTAGAAGGTCCTCCCAACCTATGATGGAGTTATCTAGAAAGATTTTATACCATACGAAGACTGAACCATGTAGGTTTTTCTCAAAGCACCTGAGTTTCACCACTTCTTGCTACTCTTAGGTTCCCATCATGGGATCACAATAAGAGGCATAGTGCATTAGGTGTTTTTCTGGGTCTCTCAAACCATTGAACTCAAGGAATAAGGGGTTCCAAAATTTTGGTGGTGGCATAGCGTTGCTCTCTCAATCAGGGTATGGATTGTTGTCTGGTTGTATTGGGGCACGGTGACCTTCTATGGATTCTAGTTATGCTATCAGTTCCTTGATAGAATTCAAGATCCCTTGATATATATCATATCAGACATGAGATTTTGTGGGTCTATCTTGGGAAAATTTGATGTGCCAGCACTTCTGGTATTTGGGGCGAACACCCTGTATTGGGTATCCTTTGTGGGCTTTTCTAAATATACTCTGGATACCTTTCTAATGTAGGGAAGTATTTATGTCCTTCTAAGGCTAAACTTAATAAGGTTGATGTTCCTGGTGCTGTATTAGATGGGAATTCAAGTTTGAAATAATTTATTAGGATGAGTGCCTATGGTAGGGGAACCTCTTCTAGGAATGCCTCTTAATGTTTCGGTTGAGGAATGCATCCAGTAAGATAGCTCCCTTGACACATCTCAACATTTATTTACCAGAGATCTTTCATTTCTTCCTCCATGTTGGTGAATATTTTCTCGATAGTGAAAGAAACATTCTTAGGGGAGTAGTAGGTGGGTTATAGATGACCCAAGATTTATTATTCTCATTTTTTGGGATTTTTATGGGATGTAATGACAGATTAACTAATGGGACTCTAAAATTTAGTACTTCTCTTAGGATCCAGGTATGAACACCATAATGTTCATTATGGGACTCCTTTGGGAGGGAACCATATTCACTTGTTTCCTCTTTCTTTGTATCATTTCATATGATATACGTGGTGTTGAGTTTTACCATGTTCACTGATGCATACTGCATTGGGGGTGGTGTACTCGATGCCGAATGGTTGGAAATATTTATGCATCCTTTTTAGGAATTTATCCTTCCATTCAATGGTATTCTTCAGGTTTCTAGGAAACAATTGACCCAAAGGGATCCCTTATCTGACCTTGTAATGTGCCTTTATCCTAGAGGGTATGAACCGTGAGATATGGTGGAATGGGTGACCTCTCTAATCGTCATTCTTCCTAGATGGGAGAAGACAGATGTCATGTGTGCTGGAACATGGGTTAAAAATTCCCCCAACCTTGCTGGATAGGGTCTCACCCATTCTTCTACTAATATACTACGGCCTAGATTTGTTGGTATTATGGGGAAATTTGGATTTTAAAATTTTCTCTTGCCCTACGGGCGGGGGATTTTTCCATATTGCAGCTGTAGCCTCCATTATTTCAACCTTTTTGATTTCATTCTCCCTAGAACGGGTCTGAGCCGAGTATGGAACTAGATCTGCATGGAATATATGGGATTACTATGACATTAGCACTACATACAAGCTAGGTTCTCGTAGGTGGTAAGCCTTCTAGAAGTTACCAGTTTAATGGATAAATTTTTTTTGATGGATTTATCTCGTCATGCCTGACGCTTTTGAGACATACTATTGGACGGTTTTTGTTGATTATTTCATCTTTCCTAACCATAGATTTCATTTGATTTCTACCTTTTGTAATTGAATTAAAATATGTCATTTCCAATGAGGTTTTTTGTATAGGACATGGGTTGTTGTGTAGAGATACATGTTCTTCCCATCCCTATATATGAACACCAGATGGGGTGTCACCAATGAGGCAATGTAACTTGTGCAGTGCGTGGAGGCCAGCTAGTTCAAGGTCTTTCTTTCGCCTTTATGAATATGGTTGTCATACAAACAGGAGTTCTTCCTAGTCAATTAGATGTTTCAGATATCCTAATTGGTTGACATTGTCAGTATACCCTTTATTGTGAAAGAACCATAGTTTTATCTGGAAAAGAGTCATCTAGATATTCAAGCGAATGTTATGAATACATTCCTCAGACAACTCCCAAGGTATGTCGAAGTGAGAAGTGTTCATGGGCCAATACATCACTGGTATATTATCCTTATCTTGTTGTCTTCTCATGAGTAACTTATCCTATTTTTTTATCATTCGGGGACTCCTCTACTTGATATTCCCAGCATGACTGCTTCTTAATAACTTTAATCCAAGCATCCGGGCTGGTGGGAGCCTCATTGATATGTGAACGGAAATGGGGAGGCTCAGAAGATGTGTGTGGCCCTAGACTGTCCTCTGGTTGAGAAAGGATATCGCTCATCATAGAAAGAGTGTCTGATATGTATGAATCCATATTAATGAGTGCCTCATCAAAGGATGGCTTTATCACATTTTCCCTAGCAAGGGTACGACCTTATTCCTATAATGAATTTTGATTGATGGAAGGACCTTCTCAATTGTTTCTATAATGGATAGGTCTACCATTGAAACTTGATACCCGACCATAGGGAGTTTATCTATGGCATATACCCTGGGAAGGACTTTCAGGGCGGGCTAAAAGAAGTGGATGACCTTCTTGCTACTTGATGTCTCTAAGGGGAGGACCTTCTTGATTATTGTTAGGATTGTGAGGATTATTATCATAGATCTATATCTGGTAGTATGGAGAATTTATGTAATGTAAATCTTGGGGAGGGCCTTCTTGATGTACTACAATAAAAGGGAAAACCTTCTTGTTATTTATGCTACTTTGGGGAGGGCCTTCACAGCAACTGTCATTGTGGGAAGGGCCTTCACACTGACTGTCATCATGGCGATGACTACCATCATGACTCGACATATGACTATAAAGAGAATAATATATGTAGTATATACACTAGGTGGGTCCATCAGGGTGGATGATAGAAAGAAGAAGACCATGTTTCTGTCTGATATTCAGGTATAGGTTAGGGATACCCTTACACGCATCAAGAGACAAACTCTTATGATCGATCACTCTTGGCCCATAAAGTAAGCCCCCATGGGGGCTCTGGAGAGGGCCTTCAAAGCTACTGGTTTCAACATTGCAGGAAGGGCCTTTGCAACTACTACTACCACTTCCATAATTTGGTAATGGGAAAACAGGTTATTGAGCCTTTATTGATATATGTATTTAGGGCACCAAGAACTCCATCTTCCAGAAGAGCATGATAATGTATATGCTTTTCATTTTCTGGAAGCCTTTGGATAATTTCATTTTTTGGGTCTCTCTTTCGGGTAACTGATGATATTTGCTGTTCATAACAGCCTTCATATATGGGTTCATATCATATTGGTTACCGTGATGCCATTGGGATACTATGATGAACATCGTTGATTTTGGCAGGGATATATGACTACCCTGGAGTAGCCACCACAATGGACCAACATCCCCCAGTTGAAACATGTATTTGTTCCTGATCAGTTTTTCTATGTATAGAAATATATTGTCGTCGAACCTCCTAGAATAGATTAAGGATGCCTAACTACTCTGGAGTGACAAACTCATTTTGTGAGAAATTCATTCTTTTCATGGAATACGGGTCCAAGTCCTGGTTTCTCGCATTTTCCACTGAAGCAATGATATCTTGGTAGGTTTGGAGGATATAATATGGAATCAATGTTTGATCTTCCATCATTTCTAGGATGTGATGAGATACTTCTTTGGATGGAAGGGTTATAAAGTCCCATTACAATGTTAGAGCGTGAGTTTGTTCCAATTCTGGTTCTCCATAGGTTTCCAGTAGATACTGGAAGTTCTCCTGTGCTGGGAAAAAGGAACGATTCTTCCACCAGTTGTCTTCTCCAGTTGCCACCGTATTTGACTGGTGGGCTTCATATTCAAAAGTGAGAATTTTTATCATCTTTCCTTCCACTATATTTTCCTTACAGGATTTTTATTTATGCATGTGAATTTGACTCTTCTCATATTTTTTTGTCACCCTATTTGGATGGAAGGATTCATATGAATCAGAAGGTATTTTCTACCATCCTGTATCTAGTTTTCATCCTATTTGGATGACACTCTACTTATGCATCAGCAGATATCTGCATCTTCCTATAATTTCCCACTCTCACTTTACGGTAAGACCGACGAGCACTGCCATGAATGTGAACATGATCATATTGTGCCATCCTATTTTTGTGATGTTCTTGAGTGGAGGGGAAAAGGTTGTATGTATTCCCATTGAATTCCACCATACTTTTATGGAATAGTCCCTCCTTAGGAATTAGGGTGACTGGGTATTCCTAATTATATGTCTTCCACCCTAGGTGGGCAGCCCTAGGGGCCCATGTCATTTGGACTTCATTAGGTTCCCTTAGTATAAGATCCTCTTCATAATAAGGATACATGGTTGACCGGTGTTGGTGGTGACACTCTCTGAAAGGGGCCCATGAGTAGGAAGCTTATAAAAATTAGACTAATTTATTAGCATCAACTTCATCTTCCTCCCTTAGATAAGGGAAGTGATTATTGTCACTTTCTAGGGTTAGGCTTTCGAAATGGTTTGGGATGACCACAGGGGCCGCCTTGTGTTGGGGTGCCCGCCGTGATCAAGGAGGCATCTGGTGAGATTTTGAATACTAGAGGGGTTTTCTTGCATCCTTCATTATGGGGAGAATTCCATTTT
The DNA here is from genome assembly GCA_963277665.1 of Viscum album. Taxonomy (NCBI): domain Eukaryota; kingdom Viridiplantae; phylum Streptophyta; class Magnoliopsida; order Santalales; family Viscaceae; genus Viscum; species Viscum album. The sequence continues at coordinate 26,357,116 of OY728137.1, read as the reverse complement.
TGTGGTATTGATTAATCAGAGTGGTGGATACCCAGTATTGAAGATATATGGTGGAAAATGAGGTCATGCCCTTGATCAGGGCCCTGACTACAAATGGGGTCACTAAAGTGCGTTTCTACATTGGTTTTCGAGATTCCATTTGGATATTAGGTTTCATTGAGGAAACCTACAATATATAGATGACATATATAGTCAAAAAACCCCATCAAAGTATCATCTCTTAAAAATATTCATATTTTATGATTCTACTTAGCACCCTTCCCCTTTTTTGTTTTGAGGAAAAGGGGCTTGAGTGGGGTAGAACTACCACCTTGGTTCCGGATTAATGTCGGGTTCACCATTTTTGTTCCACCTCTGAGGTGACACATGTATGTGTTTGGAAAAACTGCAATGAATAGTCCAAGGGGTGATGAGAATTCATCCACTAATATAGAGACTTTAATGTCTCCATATTTTTTTGACATGATCTGCAACGTTATCCTTTAGGGGGGATTGGAGTGATGCCACAGGGACTGGGAAGTTCATCTCTTCCACATTATAAAGGAGGTTCCACATTAAAATTATCACAGTGGATTATTTCATGGGGTTAAGTATTTGTGCTATCAGACCTCTTACGATATGAATTCCTTGGATGGACTCTAGCAGGTTTATTTGTGGAGCGAGAAACACCCAACATCCCTCGTATCCGTGATTCCTGGACCTGCATTCCAAATGTAGGAACTCATTGGATAAATATTTGGACAACAACACTTAAGGACTCCATTGGTCAAGAGGATGGGAGGTCAATCTCATCACACTCTTTTGGGGGGAATTATTTCTTATTTTAGGACTCTCTTATAGATTTCAGTGATGTTTATATGTTTGTGAATCATTTTTTTATTTCCAAATATTGTTTCCATGGGCTACCCCTGGTTTGTAGGACCATCAGGGGAATACATGGATTTGATTCTACGAAGGAAATGCTGACTTAAGCGATGAAATGACATGCTCTAGAGTTTATCGTCATCCATGAGAGTCAAAATATGTCTTTATATGGGGATCAAACCCACAATTTGGGTTTCCTACGTATCCTTGATAGAGGAATCAAAGCCGACATAGTTCCTTATGGGTTAGGGATTATGCATAGAAGTTGTATGTGTTTAGGGGACAAGATTGGATGGACCCTTTTAGAAGGGAACCATTTTAAGATCGGGCCATCAATAAATCATTATACATATACTAGTTTCAATAGGAATCAGATTTATCATAGTTCATTAATTATCCGGTTGTGTGGATGTTTTAATCATCACAAATATTTAAGCCCACATGAGTCACAATCAGTGTGAGAATCAAGAGAACGTGAGAGATTTAACAAACCACAACCCTTCTCTCCCGTTAATGGGAGTGTGGGGGGCTATGATGGAAGAAGCCTTGGTGATGGTGGGAGAGGGCGTGGAGTGATGAAAATTTCAATGTGGGATGACATTGGAGGTAATGTGGCCTGTCTCCTTGAAGATTAGGGACTTACATCAGTGGTAGTGCCCTAGAATGCACTCTAGGAAAGGATAGGAATGTCTCATCCCATCATGAGGATAATAGAACATTATTCCTTCAACTGGTCATTGTTTCTCATTGAATGGAAAGGCATGTGATCACCCTTAATCCCTAGGATAGGGAGGTTCACGTCAGCATCCCAATGTTGGACTCTAGGTTACCAAGGGAATGTAGACTTACAAACATACATGGAGTCTAAACCATTATGGGGAGAGCCTTCGTGACACCACATACCATGGGTATGTAGGCACAATAGGGTGCACTAATGAACCCAATGATCTAATCATATGGGTCTGGTGAATTATGATGAGGCTATGGCCAGATGCCGGGGGGCTAGTTTGGGGAGGAGCTATAGAGGACTGGATGGTAATGGGGGTGATACTAAAGCTAGAGGGAGGGAAACACGAAGACTCCCCATTCCATGTATTATTTCTCATGCTGGATAGGGGGAGCTCCACATAACATAGTGGAATAAAGGTAGAAGGATCATCGGCATACCAAAGAAGTATGCAGGCTTGGGCATGGACACCTCATACCAAAGTGGTATTCAGTCCTAGATGATGTCCGCCAATCCACTTCTAGTTCCATCTGCAAGCTGATGTAGTGAACGGTGTGGGGTTTGATCTACATAGTGATACTCTATACAATGCAACATATTGAAGGAGGTTCCTAGAACCTTTCCTTTGGAGGGAGTTCATCCGCGAGGAATGTTTTTTCATAATGACATCAATTTGGTTCATTATTTTCCCATTATTATTAATTTATTTCTTTTTATGGTTTGTGGAAGGTTATACTAACATAAAGGTGGTCCATGGGTTGAACTTTGTCATTTGCTCAAAACTGATGCTGAAATCCTCTCTAGATTCTTTCTTCCAATCTGTAGGGTCCCCTCCATGCTTTCTTCATCTGTACATTCTCAATTGATATTGTGTTGCATTAATAAGGGACTAGAAAAATAATGTCTATGTTTATGTGGCTCCATTTTTTGGATTCCCATGAAGAGGTATCTAATTTCGTAGAAGAATCAGTTATCTGGGGTTTGCAGAGGATACGGTTCATGATTCGTGGTCTATAGAACCCTGTTGATTTGCTTCATCCACAAACTTCTGAGTTCGTGAGTTGATATGTGTATGTCCTTCGTGCACTTGATTCCATTGATGATTTGGTTCACAGCTTCTTGGGTTAGTTTCACATCACTCCGTGGGCCAACGCCTCATGGGTCTTTCTGTGTACTAGAGGTTTATGATTCTGGCACTCTATAAACCCTTCCCAGTTGTGGTATGTAGGCCACTAAATAATCTGGAGAAATTCAATTTTCATCCATTTTATTTTATGGACCTCTAAGAGTGATTTCATCCCTATGCAAAGTGTTTTTGTAAGTATTTACTTACCTTTGAAATTTCTTTAGTATTTTATATTCAATTTTCACCAATCACAGAAAAAAACAAGGCACAAAAGGAAATAAATATTGAGATTGGAATTAATATTGATGATAGATCGTATAATTTAATTTTTTTCCTAGAAACATACCTAGAGTTTATGAAAAATTTCATAATAATCAAGAAGGCCCAGGAGTAGGATTAAGCAGAAGGTCCTATTCTACATTTCAACATTTAAGCAGATGGGACTCCTACTGTTGTGGTGAGTACCCTTTCTAGTGGTGGAAAAGGAATTCTAGAGGCAGGTAATATAAAAGTGGTTAGAAAGTTAAATGGAGTTCATCTTCTACTATTTCCATAGGAGTTGATCCACAATGCTTAAACTATGTAATGATCAAATACTACCAAATGGATTACTCAACACCTCAGAGAAAGTGTCAGAAATATGGAATGAAGAAGAACCTATTGTAGTTTTACAATATAGATTGGAGTTTAGTATCCCATAATTATCAATTCAGACATGTTCAAGGAACCAGTGGTTCAATATGTGTTCCCAAAAGTAGGCTCAGTTGATGAAGATTGAGATTATTCATGTGTACTAGGGATAGGGTCATGGAGGTGAGGTAGGTCATGTTTATGAAGTTTATTAGACTCTAGTAGAAGGTGTTGATTAAATATCTACTATTCATGGTGAAATTTGGATCTGTTATAGTTTATATACTTCCTTGAATGATACTAGTGCTTCCCAAAAATTATTATCTTCAAAATGTATTACTGGAATTGACTTACTGGTAAAATTGTATTCTGAGTTACTTTCCCTCAATACACAGTTGTCCATGAAAGTAGACCATATTCTATGATTTTCAGAGACTCTTATAGTCATTATCGGTTATGAACATCTATGGGAATTCATGATTCTATAGATGATAAGTCATGTTGTAATTCTTGGTATAGACTCGTAGACTGCATCCAAGATCACATTTCCTACTATTTGATATGTGTATCCTTTACATCACTAAAGGGAGAGAGGTATATGATGACCATATAATTGGAATTGGGAGAATGTAGTTTTATTATATATTTAAGTTTGCTTTAGATGATCAAAATTTAGATTTCAGGCTTGGATCTTTTGATAATATCAGTGGAAGCCAACTCATCTTTTGCTCCATATGTAAATCTCTATCAGGAAATGATTCTGCATGACATCATAGAAACGACCCTTGATAGTTGATTTGAATTTGAGATATAACTCATGTCATGTGCACATACCATTTTGAAGCCTCGTTACCATATGGAACAAGTCAATATGAAGTAATTCAAGGTGTAGTTCAAGTAATTGGAGCATAAGGGCTTTATCATCTCGAGTAATTAACCCTAGGGTGAAGTTGTTTTGTTCTGTGAGAAGGTGGATGGTGTTTTATAGCTATGTATATACTACGTAATTCAAAAACATGTATGTTGAAGAAAAAAATATCCCTTTCAAAGGATAAATGATCATTTAGATCAATTATGGGGATCCCAATAGTTCTCCAAGATTGGTCTCTGGTTAGGCTATCACCAGTTGTGTGTTCGGGAGGAGGATATGCAATGATGATGTTATAGATAATTTATGATCTATAAATTTACTTGGTTATTTTGTTTTTACTATTGAAAATAATGTTAGTATTCATGTATCTCATGAAAAATATCTTACACTCATATATACACTCTTTCTTCATGGTATTTATTGATTACATCCTTATATACTCACTCACCCCCGGAGCAGCATGCCATACATATTGAGATAGTCTTGAGAAGACTTCAAGAGAATAAACTATATTCCAAAATTTCAAAGTGTAATGTTTATTTTCAAAAGTGAAATTCTAATGTAATGTGGTTTCTGAGATAGGTATATCTGTAGGCTCTGAGAAATTAGAGGTAGTTATTACCTAGAAACATCACTTAAAGGTGTTTTTTATCATGAGATTGATGGGTTTATAGGGATACTATCAATGTTTTATCTAGGATTTATCCCATTTTTTAGCTTCCATGATAGCATTTATAAAGAAGGAAGTAATGTTCTTATTGTTGGAAAAGTGTAAAGATTCATTTCTTAAGTATAAGAGGAGGTTGAATATAACTCCAGTGTCAATGTTACATGAGGCTAGGATCCAATATGTCATATGATACAATGAATCATTCATTGGTTTGGGTGAAGTAATTATTCATAGGAATCATGTAGTAGCTTATGGGTCACGTTTTCTATGACCTCATGTGCAAAACTATCATATCCATTACCTAAAGAGAGAAGTAGTTTTCCATTATATAATGTGTTTGGTACACTATCTCATTGATCATAGGTTTTTTGTATACACTATCCCCATGATCCTCAATTATATATTCACAAAAGCGACCTAAATATGAGATAGTGGCATTAAAAATAGTTTCTACAAACATTCAACTTTTAGATGGTTGATGCACATGGTAAGGTTAACATAATTATAAATTATCTTAGACCCAAGATGCATGTAGCTTAAGATCTTAGTAAGCATCCCTGAGGAATAAAGGTTCATAATGATCTTGTTGACTGGTCAAATGGAATATCCTTCCATGTACCAGGGATTGATGAATTTAATCCATTTATTTAACAAATATTCTCTCATAAACTGGGGGAAGGATCTTCATGATTCCAATCTAAAGTATGGTTTCTTGTGGGACCGGATAGCAAGAGGTCACCTGATACCCAGGTTCTATATGTATAGTGACAATGTGATTAGGGTACATGGAAGACATTTAGTCCCAACTTCCATTAGTAATGATCTGATGAGATACTTTTGTACCTCTTTGTGTGCAGTATATCCAAGAGAAAGAATGATATATTTTGACTTCTAGTGATTGTTTTGGTGTCCAGGGATGAATAGGGACATTCCTTTATTTGTTTCTTCATTCCATACATTCATGAGGATAAATTACTAGTTCCAACATTCGGGTGGTTTTCTCCCAAAACTTCTTATTCCCTTACGGATATGGGTGGATGTCATGATGGAGTTTTCAATGATCTTACTTAGGTCCCTGAGGATCCATTACATTATCTAAGACATTTTTGATTAGTTGATAAACGTTTATCATTTTATATTTATATGTGATACTGAATCAATAGACAAGATGGGAAAGATTTATGTCTAATAGATTATATTCATACATAGAGTTTCCTTCAACATTGTATCTAATTGAGATGTTTGTATTATCAAACGGTTTTGGCAGGGCTTACAAAACACCTAAGGGATAGAGTTGAGATTGAGTATGATGTATCATCCCTAGATTGAAAGACATTCAAATTGAGTGATCCATATATTGGTGGATTTACTTCGATTCAAATGACACATTATGAGGCTCTTTATGATAGTTTGTGTCATTCACTTATTTTTTGGCATGAGGATAGTTATGTAGAATTTGTGGGGCCTAGTATGGGACATGAGAACTCTAAGAAATTTTTTTTATTAATAATATTTTGATCATAGATATGAGCTAGAAGATGTCTTATCCCAACCACAGGAGGATACCTCTTGAGTTTTCTATAGGTGACTCGGTTTTCTGGAGACTGGCTCATTATCCAGGTCATACATTGTTGAGGAATTTTGGGAAGCTAGAACCTCGCTATGTTAGACCCTTCTAGAACTTCATGTGGGTTGGGATAGTGGAATACCACATGGACCGTGCTTCCCATTACCATGATATGAACAATTTGTTACATGTGTATCAGATTGGGAGGTACATATTCAATTCCACACATGTCATCAACTGTGATGATGTTGAGTCAATTCATCACACATCATATGTGGGGTTCTTAGTGAATAATGTAGACCATAGATAGAAATTACTTCAAGGGAAGATGGTATAACCTATCTAGATCCAATAGAAGTATGGATAGATCCTGGAGGATACAAGGGAGTGAGAATTAGTTGTTTGATCTTAGTAACCAATGTTATTCAAACAGGACTACTAAATATTCTTCAAAAGTATGATGAGTCTTTATAGGTGGAAATTAAAATGTTCTATTATTTTTTTCATTTTAAAAATACAAGTCTTCCCATATTCTCATTCTTTTTTTTGATTTAATATATTCTTGGATGGAGAAATGGAACATTTTCTTGTATTTTGAAAGATAATGTGTGGGTTTTATTTGTTCATGGGACAAAATGCTGACACCATCGTCTTAGTACTGGTCATGGTGTTCCTTGAGTGGGAACCAACCTAAGGGAAATAACATGGCCAAGCTATGTACGATCCATGGTGTTTAATGGATGGACCAACTTTTTTTAATGGAATATAGCTTGGAAAGCCTTACCATAGAAAAATAGATGTCACTATTCAGGTAAAATACCATAGAGTTATCCAACACATTAGAGGTAATGTTACTTTGGCCTAGTGTGTTCAAGATCAACCACATCCCTGGTTTGGTCATGGCGCATTCTGTTTCTGCTTCGGGATATGTTTAAATGACTGCATTCAATTCCCTCTCTTCTCTAGTCTAAACCAAATCAAAGTAGAAAATGTATGGATCATAATTGTCGGTATTTAATGAATTCATGAATCAGTTCCAACTCCTATTAATCAAATTAACCCGTTATCCTTGATGATTCCTTTTATCTGAGTTTGATCAAGATGAACTTCCATGAATTTTTAAAGAAAGCTTTGGAAGAACCCCTCTGGTGAAGATATGACCATAGAATTTTCTTCTTCTTTGTTCTCACTTAACTCCCCCTAATCAACCATACTGGAAGATTAAAGTAGTTATTATTGATTCAGATTCATGGAGACTCAAATCTTCTCATCACTAGTCAATGATCCGGAGGAATGATTTTACACTCCATTAAACTAGACATAAAGGTTACAATTTGTGGTAATAAACATTGGAGTTGTGTTGTTATACCCTTTGATTGATTTTTCCTTGAGACTTATTCTCAAACCCTTGTCATATTATATTGTAATTGTTCCATGTATTGTTACATGTTTCAGTTCTTTCCTCTTGTTGTTTAAACATGGTTCGAGAGATGACACCGGTTATGAAAATTAGAATACATCATCAACAACCTTTAGGTAAAGAGTTCCTCACATTTTGGGTCTCTTGTATACACTTTTTTTTACAGTATAATTCCTTTTATTTCATTCCTTATTTCATTATTAAATATTATGATCAAATATAGGAGTGTTTGTAGAACATGAGACCTATTATGATGCTTTATTCCAAGACTATTTCTAGATTATATTATTTCCATGTTTGATGATGATCAAATGTTGTTATATGTTTTTTCTATTTTCTCATGATGATATGTTATGCTTCACTTGTATTCCCTTTATCTGATGTTTTTCACCATGCCTTTGGAGGTTATTCATGGTACTTAGGATAAGTGGATTACCATCTGATGATCATCAATTAAAGTGGGAGTCATGTATTCTGACAATAACAATGATAGAAAAAGAATCGGGTTAGGGAAGGATAGTTTAATGGTCTGACCAAAGGTAGTGGAATTTGGGGCATGATGTCCTAGAGTCCTGACATGAGGCACATGTGTGGTATGATTTCTAAGAGGCATGGCCCATAATAGAGTTGGGATATGACAGTAAAGTGTCTTGATTTTACATGATTCCTTGAGACTACTAAGATATCTGACCATAATCCTTGTGGCTAGACCTTAATCAATTTTGATATCTAATGACAATCCTTCTGTAATGGAGCGAAAGTAGGTACAGTCATGGGTTTGTGGTGTCTTGGTTAATTCACAACCTCTCAATACTTGATTGAATGATTTTTTTTATTGGTTTTGAATTTATTATTATCATGTCATACACCATTTATACAAGTTCTAATTTGATAAGGATACATTGGTGGTGTCCTACTGGGTTTTAAAACTCACATCACGTATATGAATCTTCATGCACATACTGAATTTATGTATAGAGATCAAGGTAAGGGAAAGGGGAATATAGAAGACTATTGATCCAAGGAGTATTGGGCTAGGATCAATACTAGGAAAAAATATTGAAGAATACTGTTGTTTTAATTATTTATTTATTACCTCCATATTAATATGGTTTGTCTTGCCACTTGAATATCCTTTTTCTTCATAATTTGTATGATTTTTGTTCCATGAATTGTGGAATAATTATTAATCAGTTTTTGGATGCTACTTTATTATATATATTTAATACTAATTGTATAAGGATTGATATTGAGGGTATATTCTCCCAACTGGTAGACTTATACCCTTACAGCTAGTCAGTAGCCTCTTGTGTATGTGGAGGCATGCAAGAGGTCATGTGGAACTATGACTTGGACTTTATGGTTTTGGTCATGGAATTAAAAGAAATATTAGTGGGATTCTTATGAAACAGTTATTCCATTTTAGATTCATAGGGATCATGGGATTCGAATGGAGATACCATTAAACAATTGTGAATGCCTAGGTGTTTCGGTATTCTAATGGGGTTATGAGGTATTTTTTTAGTCATTATATATTATCACAGATGTTTTAAAAATAAATGGTGACTGTTGAATACAATTGGTAAATTTTTAGGAATATACATAGAATCAGGTGAACATAACAGGTATAGTTATTCCAAGGATGTTTTTGATATAGTATGCTTTGTAGATTGACCATGTGATCAATTAGGGTATTCTTTTCGATTTCATAGTTTACTTAGGAATCAGTCTCACCTAGATGTATAGAATTTTATAAGGCATCCCCCTCTTATGGGTCAAATTTCGGCCTAATATTGAGAATGTGTAGGTATTGTAGTGTGTTTTAGCCTAAGGGATTAAATATGAGGGACTACTTGTGACACCAAAAGATCCAATACTCATTAGTGAATGTGTGGTAATGGGATCTCTAAAGTGTTGAAAGAGGTCTCCCTGGGTTGATTCTCATTCTTAGATACATTCAAGCATCAACTGAGATAGGAATTCTTTAACGAGGTTATGAAGTTGACGATTAATAGTGGTTATCAGTATTGAGTTAGGATATATGTGTATTCCCCTGGGGAAGTGGTGATACTATGGTTGGAACAATTAGTGTTACATGATAAATGAAATTCTATCATTAGAAAAAAAATGAAATTTTTATTTTTTTATTTATTGTTTTATTTTTAGTTTATTTATTTCAACTCAATATGTTGTATTCATATAACACTACATTATCAGTTATGTGTGGGACCAAATTAGTGGCACCCTACAGAGTTTTATTCTTTCACTCTAATTGGGATGCTATTGTAATGGGGTACCCAACCATACTTTTAATTGATTGTAGGAACAGGTTGGTATGAGGCCTGTGATCAGGTTTAGTGTGGTATTGTATGTTTGAGCTGGAGGAGCTCAAGTTGAATCAAGAAATTAATGGTGAGGACTAGAGTTAGGAGCGAGGCATATTTTCTATATTTATTTATTTTATATCTGTTTTTCGATATGTAATAATCCTAATGAGATATCATTATTGTATACAAGAATGATTACATGTATGTATTTTTTCCATCCATTTATTATTTTTAGGTATGTTTATAACTTCTCCATACTCTTATGTGATGATATGGATATTAATTTTTTATTTAAATTTTTTTTTACATTTATAATAAGATTATAGACTCCAAAAATACATACTTATACCCCACTACTAATCAATATTCTCTGGTTTTCAGGGAGGTGTACTCGAGGTCATGTTGCGGTCTTCTCCAACTACTGTTCGGAGTGAGCTAGTGTGGGGTGTGACAAAGTGGAATCAGAGCATTATTTTATTTTGGTTTTACTATTTCAATATTTAGTATATTGTAGAAATATGAATATATCAAAACATGTGATGGAACCCCGATTTCTGCATCAAAAACACCTTTTTGGTGGAAGTATAAGTAAGAAAGGGTATGTGACTAATCTATTTTTATTATGTTAACTTGGTTATTGTGATTTTCACCTAGTGTGATGAACATGAGGTTTGGGATTTTTTGATTTTTGAGTTATTATATTTTTTTCTGTTGTTCTTTTTGAAAGATTCCAATTTTTTATTTTAATATTTTCCTATAGAGTCAAGAGATGTCTCATGCAACATATCTAGTACATAGGATTCACATGACATGTAAGAGTCTACTAAAATGATTTTTTCATTGATGTTTGTGGTTCAACTATTTAATTTTTTATAAAAAACACATATTAAATCTAACAATATAATTACTTGGTGGAATTTCATCATTTTGAATGAATTGTATGCATGTCTTTTGTTCTAGTGGAAGCACTACAACAAAACAAGTGTTTAATAGTACTAAAATAGGCCACTGTTAACACAAAAAACTTTTTGACTATATTAGTGTGATAAAAATACATATAGTTTTATTAGGACTAGAAAAGAAATGATCATTTCATATTTTATCAATGCTAAAAAATCATTGATAAATGACCCCCTTTATTAGTGCTTTTATTTATCACTAATAAAGGTTTCCTTGATCAATGCATATAATATAGGTGGTAAAACGACATACTGTAGTGTGTTGTTAATATTACATCACACTGTAGTAGCAGAAACCGAATAAAAAATAGTTTTCCAATATAGGATTTCAATAACATAAGATTTACAAAAAATACAAGAAAAAAAATTATAGACATTTCAAAGATGTGTTTTTACAATTAGATAAGTAAAAATTACCATAGGTATCCAAAAAAACCAATTTTCCTTTGCCTTTGGCCTCCTACCCCCATTCATGTTATTACTAAAAACATCCACAAATCAAGAAACCTATATAAGAAAACAATTCTTAGGCCAGCAATACTATAATGAAATAAATTAAACATAAATTTTCAATTTCAAACTAAACATTGAGTCCAACTAAGAAAACCATGTATCAGATAGAGTTATGGTTTGTTCTTAAACCTCAGACAATTTCTTGTTTATCTTCAAGAATTATATTTGGGAAATTTTAATAAATTATTAGAATATGAAAATGATAATGAAATTAATTATGTTACTGTCAAAAAAATTGGGATTAATAGGGATGATGGTAATATGGTCCCTTTAGTGAAGGGAGAATAAAGACCATGAGGGGTCAGTATTTTGTAGGTTCATTTGTTTAAAGTTCCCGTAACAAAATTTATATTACTTTCCCATATAGAATGGACGGTAACCCTACATTGAAAAACTAGGTGACCTTACATCCTTTTCATGTATCATCTCAAATGTGGTTATGGGGAATCAACATGAGATTGTTATTCTCAAGGGAGTTATTTTATTCCAGGATGATCTATGAGAATTTGTTTCTTGGAAAGTTATTGGGTTGGTATATTATGGGGTTATTTTCTGAGTTCCGTGATAGGGAATTAGAAAATGATATGTGATGGGATGTATGATGGTAACATGAGGTTTTTTCTAGGCGTTTTGACCCTAATATGAAAATATCTATGTGTTGTGTGTGAGGAGCTAGAGACCTTGAGATACAAATTAGTGTTTAGATATCTGGATCCTTTGTGATGGTTAAGGTATTACCTTGAGATAAATTTTCCCATGTTTCATGAGATCCTTATAGGCAGGAAGCATGGGTAGGTACCTGAATTTGATATTGATGAATGGGAGGTTCCACTAATTTACGGTTATGGCATAGAGTCCTCGATTTTGAATAGGAGTTCCACAGGGCTCTGGTTAGGTGAATTAAAAATTCCATGTATCATGGTCATTAATATTGACACATTATCATGGTTCGGATAGTGTGAAAATCATGGGTTCGTCAATCTTGTATTTTTGGTAAAGGGTACTAGAGCTTATGCCCATTCGTTTTCATATGGTACTAACGTAGTGTGTCTGATATATGCATGGTGCTATTGAATTTTTAAGGTCATGTTATTGTTGATGATTGATGGAATAAATGATATGTATTCAGATCTAATTACCTAATACTTTTGGTAAAAATTGGAGATGTCCCTTTGTGCTAATGGAGACATAAAAAGTGTATCGAATGTGGTGGAATGACTAATCTTAGTTGACCATATATAGGTGTTTTATGAGATAAATGGGAATGGAATGTGAGAAGTGATATATACACAGTGATGGAACATGTTATGGTGGGACTCTTTAAGCATAATAAGGTAATAAATATTGTGGGGAGTACAACAGTTTCCATCTAACAGTGTTCCCCTCATTATAGTTGGAAATTCAGTGGGTGTTAAGGATAATGTACATGTGGTTGGGAAACAGGCCAAAATTGATAGTTTCTTTTAAGTATGATTTCTAGTGGAACAATCACATCTATTTTTTATGTGCACTAATGGATGGATCATGGGTCATGTTTCTGTTAGGATGAGTTATTGGATGGTAAATGTTCTACTTGGATTTTGTGAAGTTATAAATCCAACTTGTCTAGACCCATGTAAATACTACATTTGAGACTCATATGGGATATTGGATAAGTTGGTACACTGAAATCGAGATTGAGATGTTTTTTGTGTGTTTTGAAGGTAAATAATGATATGTATCAGGGATCATCGGGTGGTTCAGGGTGTGAACCGATGATTCTACACAAGTTTGAAGGGGTGAAATTTTTTTTATGTGATGGATAATGTGTGAACCTATTTCATTACATGGTTTGGGGATAAGCCGAGGTTTTCACATGATTTAGGTGTTAAATTATGTGGTGAATTCTAGTGATGGTGTTTCTTCATGAAATTTGATAAGAAAAATTGGCGACTACAATAGGTATTCATAATTTGTATGAAATGACTGTTCCAAGGTTTAGTCGGAATGCTTCATGGAATGGTCAGTGTGATAAAACCCTTTTAATGGGAAGTTGATACTCATCTAAAACGGTATGTAATTAGAAAAAATTACTACTACCGCTTATAGTGGGTTCTTTTATTCATATTTAGGTGTAGTGAGATGGAAACAACATTGAGTAGGTCACTGGACTGCCAAGAATGTGTTTGGATAGTAAATTCTAGTGGTGGGGAACATCATGAGTCAGAATCAACCAAAATGAGTTGAGTTCTATGGTAAGGAGATCCATGATCTAAATGGTGAATTGGGTAACAACATAGTGTTGTCTCCTAATAGAGGGTTATCATGGAGCATTGTCTTAATGATTTAGTGATGGTTACAAAAGACAGTTTGGGTTTTGATGGAAATAGCACCTTGTGTTTGGAGATGTTTAATAGAAGTTCGTTCAATGTTCCAAGGTAGAACATGATGATTGGTTAGGTTTTTCAGACCTGAGTAGGTCACATGTGATTATTTAATTATCTATGATATTTCTTTGGGAAAATAATTTTTATGGTTGGGCTATTTTAAGACCTTGTGTCTGAATGGGCAGTAAAATTCATCATGAATTTGAATTTTCAATTACTAGAAAATTTGTTCTGAGAATCAAGGAATAGTATGTGTTCATGAGTGTTTAAATGTACTCAAATGGGGTTTTAGGAAGTAATTAAACCTTTGGTGGAGGACTTTTGGGTTTGGAAGAACATCATAGGTAGGACGGGAAGCCATGATACTACATTATATCTACAACATCACTTTCACAATGTTTCCATATTCGTCACACCATGAGTTTCTTGGGAAAAGGTTCAAGTCCCCAATAGCTAGTTTTTCCATGAAATGAACCCATTGACCACAACATGTCATGTGAAGAATGTGTTTTTAAAAAAAATTAAATGGGGGCTTGACCCCCCCCTACTTCATATGAATGAGATGTACGAGGAGGGTCTCATCCAGACCTCCTCATATATTGTTTTTCGTCTATTTGGGGTAGATCTGGATGCATTTTTTTTGTGTCGGGGGTATTATTATTCCTCTCCTATCCCTCTATTTTTCTTGGAATTTATTTTCCAATGATTTTAGATGACTTCATTTGGGTCATAGTGTTGATTCCACCCAATCATGGTGGAATCGATAGAAATGGATTGGGATCTTGTTAGGATTTCATAGATGATGTCCTAATATGTCGTTCTCACACCATTGGAAGTAGGTTCAGTAAAGTTACATATCCTAGTGATTTTATTTATGGTTGTTTCTTAGAAAATATTAATTATCCCTTGGAACCATTATATATACAATGGATTTTTTCTTCCTTGGTCCTAAGGGTGTGTGGGGTGTGGACTACTCCCCATTGCCGGTGGTCTTATTATGATGAGATGACCCAGTGAGAATTTAAGCATAACTAATTATTAAATTAAATTGGTAATTTATTTTTAAATTGATTATAATTAATTAAATTGGATGTTCTGGAATGAGTAAGGGCTCATAAATATGGGTGTTCACAATTGAAATTGGATGAGGCTAGGTGGGTTAAGGATGTGACTATCTACTAATGGAAATAAATGGGGAAATCTCAATTGAGGTACGTGGAATTTGCACTCACCCATTGGTATATTTATTATGTAGATTTTTTATTATGTATTATGACATGTCTTCATTCCACTAAGGGAAATTAACCGGTTAATTAATTTAATGGCCTAAGACAAATGGGTCATCTATTTTAAGATTCAATGAATTTTTTAGTTAATTTTTATGACATCCTTTGCAACCTGCTAAAATTTAAGGGCCATGAAAATCACTTTCAATCTAGAAATATATTTTGACCACTGAAGGTTGAGGTCATGACCAAAAATTCATATCTTATACCAAGGAATCCCTTTTTAGGGATTTGAGATGATAAAAAGAAATATATATCTACTGGCCCCATTAGGTTTTTTAAAAACCTATTCAATTAGGTGAGTGGACTTAGATACTTATGGCATTTATAGTTTTAAGTGGTCTTTTGGTGTGACTAAGAGTCATTGGGAATTTAGTATTTACTTGGTTGTGATATCCTCCGCTATCTAATGAGATTAGGCCTCAGTAGATGGACCTCAGGAAAACTAGAATCAGGTTGGGTGAACATACCAACCTAGTGAGACCTTGAGGACTGAGATGGGTCATAGGACATCTCTAGACTAATTACACTTTAGGTGACCTCATTTAACTAGCAGGTCCATGTCATTAACATGATGTTTTCAAGGGATGCAACGTCCTTAGAGTATTGAGTGTTGACAAGGGACCTCGGTTGAGATTGAGGAACCTTATGAGGGTTCCTATATGATGGGGTGACCTAGGGGACCCTCAAAGGTCTCTCATTGATTCACCAACCCCAAGCAGGTGTATGTTTTTTCATATTGATGGTTGTGTATTTCGCTCAAGAACCCAACCCATTTCACTATACTAAAATGATTGCGATGTTGATGATGGGCATGGGAATTAGAAATTACCTAGTTATGTTTTTACTTATATATTGGTTACAAAATTTTATTTCCTAATCCACTAATGAATTGGTTATTTATCTTGGAATTGATGTTATTTTCTTTGATGCCTATGAATTATCTATTAATATTAATGTGACCATGGGGTTCCTAGTATTTTGGGATCTGTCCTTATGGAATATTGGGGGTGGATTCCTATTCTTACTTGAATACAATGATATGGTTTATGAAATAGTGGATTATTATACATGATAATTAGGATCCAACATCAGAGATTATGTGATGAAATTTATACAAGAATTCTCAAGATTCCCTATATTTTTTTGATATAGTGATACAATTGATAAATCTCAAGGTTCCTGGGATTTAAATGGCTATATATATAGACTATTGTGAATGTCCATGAATTATAGGATTTGAATGGTAGTCTGATATGTCATATGGGAATATTTTCTTGAGAATTAATTTTGGAAATCTCAAGGGTGACTGCTCGATCCCCCTAGTCGATTCATATGATACCCCCTAGGATCAGGTGGACACACCATCTGTGATTCAACTAAGCAGCCTCGTGAAATTTGATGCCTATGATATAGAATATAGAATCCAAGAGGGTATCATTTTTTCATTACCTATGTCTCCAAATAATTAGACTCAGTTAGAATTATAATATTTCCTTGGTATTCCCTATTTTAGGAATCAGACATTGACCTAACGTTTAGAACAACTAGGTACTACCATGGGTTTCATCCTGGGGACTTGAGGATGAATGATTCCTTGTGGCACCCCATAATCCACAACTTACCAGTGGAGGTGTGGGCATGGGATCCCCAAAGTGTACACTAAGGTCCCTCTAAGGTGAGGTTCATGCTCAGACAAATTTTAGCATCGGTCGAGGTGGTTTTAATCGATCGGGGTTACAGATCTAAAAATTGATCGTGGTTATTGGGCTTAGACCAAGATATACTTTAACACACTTATGGAGGTGGTTATATAGTGGTTGGCATGGTTTGTGAGATACACTAAGATATATTCATGATTTTTACGAAGTATGTATTGAGATGTTTATTTTTTTTCTTTTTTTTAGCTCATCGTGTCACAAGAAAAAATCACAACATTATCAGTTATGTATGGTACCATGTTGGTAATTCCCTACCATGTTTTGTTATCACACCCTACTTTGACTATCATTGCACTTGGTTACCTTAGCAGACACTCACTTGATTGAAGGTATAGGTTGGGATGAGGAACAAGAAGAGTTTTATCTTAGTACTATGTGTTCGATTTCAAGTAGATCTAGTTGGATTAGGAGATTAGAGGTGAGATTCAAAGAGAGGAGTGGGACCTCTTTGCTAGACTTGTTTATTCTCTATCTTTATTTGCATATGTGCACATCTCAATGATTTATCAGTCTTGTTTTCATGTATGATTTTATGTTTCTATTTCATCAAAATACATATATTATTGTTGGGTATGTGTATCATTTATGTATACTATAATTTGATGATGTAGATGATACTTGTTTATTTATCTAATGTTCCTTACACAGATATAGAGGGTATATCCTTCCCTTGGTACATCCTTAGAAACTTGTTTCTAGTTGAAAGCCTCTAAGGTTCATGGTGGTGCACATGAGGTCACGTTATGGTCTGTTATGGCTATTTTCTATAGTTATTTGGGGCGGGCATAACATGAGTAATCATGCAAAACATGGATATCCAAGTTTCCACATTTTTATGGGAAATGAAACTATCTTACCATCAAATTAATTAGGTATTCTAAGTGAGTAATGTGTGATTAATTTAGTAGAAAGGTTTGTGATGCAAATATTTCTATGCTCGTAGTATTTATAGTCAATAAATAAACAAAAATATCATTCCAACATATCTTATTTTATGATAAGGATTTAACACCTTTTGATAGGGTTGTTGTCTAAAAATAGTAAGAAAAAGATATTGAACCTGTATGATGAAAATGATCGGAAAGAAAACATTCACATGCACAGAGAAGACACTACACTTTTTACGTGGTTCACCACTAAGGGCTACATCCAAGGAGCATACGTCATCATGTTTTTGGTCATACCAAATTCCACTAATCTTCACTAGATGTGGATTACAAATTTTCGGGCATAGTCACTCTGTCCCAAGATCACTACCTTTAAAAAAGTTTAGGGATAGCTCACAGTGTCCCTCAGGTCACTCCCGTCCACTCCTCCTAGCTCACTTCCCTTGGTGAAGTCACACTCAGTTTATAGACATGAAGGTCAATTCATCATTTCAAAAGAATGCATCCTCTGTTGAATGTAGATGCTCTGTTTAAGTCCAACTTTTACTCGTATACTAATCCCCCTTTTCACCGAAGGTATCGGGAAATCTTCCAGTTTTCATGCAACTTCAAAAGGACTGGCATACAACAACCCCACCTAGCGCACTTCTCCAAGACTGGTGCACAAGTTTCATGAATGGCATGCAAGTCACTTGCATGGTACAAAATCGGCACGCAGGTGACACTAACACTCTTGCGCGACACTGCCTCCATCAACTCCAAACTTGCATGACTCTTCACCTTTAACTCCCAAACCGCCTTGGTCGTGTAGCCAAAAACCAGCGCGCAGCCTCTACTTGTGCGACCCAACTACCACTTGCACTACTCAACCACTTGCGTGAAGAGAGCTCGAAAAATCACTAAGTCCTGAATTCGGTTCCAAATAAGGAGGGGTGGTCCTCTATATATAGGCAAACTAGACCCCTTGTGTAGTGGCGCGCAAGTGTCCTCATGGCACGCAAGTCCCGGCGCATAGCTCCAACCGCCCTCGCCTCTGTCGCGCTACTCACTTGCACGAACACACCAATACTTGCGCAACCTACTTTTCTTTTCCATATTTTGATGTTCTGATCCTAAAGAACAACCGCCGTGCAAGATTTCAAACCTCCTAGGCATTAGTATGCATGTCCTTTTCTCGGCGCGCAGGTCACTTGTGCGACCATCCCAAAACTTGCGCGGCCCTTATCCCTTTTCCATTTTTCCATATTCTGATCTTGAAAAAAATATGGCACACAAGTTTTCTCTCCTTCAAGTACACGGCGCACATGTCTCTTTTCCAAAAACCCTTTTCTCCATTTGTCGATTTTCAGGCCCAAAAATTTGGCAAACACTAGGAAATGGCACCACCTTCAATACTGTTGTCTGCTTGAACTGTATGATCTCCTTGCTGGTACACATTGTGAACTTCCACTGAGGATTGACAATAAACACAAACCATACTCAAATTCATTCATAGAAGACCATGGTTCCAAAAATATCCCCCTTTGGTTTTGTTGGCAATTAGAAAATAAATTCAATAGATCCCCATCCATGTGCAAACCAAAAACGCAAGAATCAACACTGCCAACACTCGAAGTCTATGTGAGCAATGCTCGGTGTAGAAAACAAGAGAGGAAGTTTGAATTGGGTTCCAGTGTTTTGGGATTCTCAATGACGCCCAAGAATCATTACATGACTGATGTATTACCTCTCATCCTTCTCATCCTATCACTGACACTGAATTTGCATTGTGTCATAAGAGCATTACATGCCTGAACATGCCTGAATTTATTCCTTTCTCTCCCATTGACAATAAATCCAAAGACCGGTAATTTGTTCAATGTTAAGCTGATACCATACTCCCCCTGGATAGTATCTCCCCCACGAACTTGCATCACATCCATAAACAGATAAAAATAGTTATCATAATTGGGGAGAGGGAAATTGTGTAACCTCTTTATGCACTGGGTGGTGACTAAACACCAAGGTTCATCTGATGCTTCTCAAACACATCCGCTGAAAGTGGATTGGTCAGGATATCATCCAATTTCTCATTATTTCCCACATGGTCCATTCTAATCACTACTTTCTCAACTTTTTCTTTGATAAAGTGATAACTAATTTCAACATGTTTTGTATGAGAATGCTGAACAAGATTATTCGTTAGATTAATTGCGCTCTTGTTATCACAAAAAATTACTGTTGGTCGCGTCACCTCATCACTAATATCTGTTAGTTGTTTCTTCATCCATAGCAGTTGAGTGCATGCTTTTGTGGCGGAGATATACTCCGTTTCAACAGTACTAAGAGAATTACTTTCTTGCTTCTTTCTCAACCATCCAACACATTTCTGCCCAATATAGAAGGCTCCACCACCAGTGGACTTTTTGTCTACTACATCACCAGCCTAGTCAGCATCAGAAAATTCTGATAACTCATTGTCCCTGCCTGCAGCAAAAAATAACCAGAAGTTATGTGTACCTTGAATGTACCTCATGATTCTTTTTACTACCACCATATGTTCCTCCTTTGGATTACTCTGAAAGAAGGCCGCAAGACATGAGGCAACAACAATATCTGGTTTTGTCGCTATCAGTTACAGTAGGCTCCCAATGTTCCTCATGTACATGGTGGGATCAACATAGGCCCAATCCTCATGCTTTCCAAGTTTAGTTCCAACTGCAATCGGAGTTGACATTGGTTTGGAGTCTTTCATATTAAACTTCTTCAGCACCTCTCTTGCATACTTTTACTGAGAAATGAAAGTGTATTCCTTTTTTTGAATCACTTAAATCCCCAAGAAATATGTGAGCTCCCCAATCATAGACATTTCAAATTCTGATTTCATGTGGTTGGAAAATTTTTCCACTGATTTATGCCTGCTGCCACCAAATATTATATCATCAATGTAGACTAGAACCTTGAATTGATCTTTTGGAAAATTCTTCAGAATAGAGATTGTGATCTACTCCTCCTCTTTTGAATTCCAGATTCTTGAGATATGAATCCAGTCGTGAGTACCACGCCTATGGTGCCTGCTTCAAACCATATAGATCTTTCTTCAGTTTTCAGACCTTTG
Organism: Viscum album; assembly: GCA_963277665.1. Lineage (NCBI taxonomy): Eukaryota > Viridiplantae > Streptophyta > Magnoliopsida > Santalales > Viscaceae > Viscum > Viscum album. The sequence goes on along the minus strand of OY728137.1, from coordinate 26,336,085 downwards.
TTTCATCAGTACCTAAAAAAACCCACTATTTGTTCAATGTAGACATATTCTTCGAGTACACTATTCAAGAATGATGTTTTGACATCCATTTTATATACTTTATATCCTCTTTGGAGTGCCATGGCAAGGAAAATCCTGATTGACTCTAGTCTTGCCACTGGAGAAAGGTTTCTTTAACATCAATGCCTTCAATCTGGGAGTATCCTTTACATACCAGACATGCCTTGTTTTTGATGACACATCCATGCTTATCAAACTTATTTTTGAATATCCATTTGGTACCAATCACATTGTGACCTTCGGGTCTCTAGAAAAGATCCAATGTCTGATTCTTTTCAATCTGATCTAATTCTTCATTCATAGCTTTCACCCAAGATTCCTCCTTTGCAGCTTCTTCGAATGAGGATGGCTCCACAACTAATAGAAATAAAGATTGCGTGTTATTCCTCATCGTTCTTGTTTGAGTTGGGGAACTCATGTCCCCAATTATGTTGGATGGATCAATCTCAGCTCTTTGATTTCTCTGGCGATGTTCAATTGCAATCTCTTCAGCCACAATTTCTTCTTCAGATTCTTCTTCTGAGTTAACATCATTATGTGACTGCTGAGTGTTTTGTACAACTTCCTCTATTTCTGCATTTTTATTTTCTCCAAATTCACTTTCTTCCTCACATTCAATCACATCATCGTATGACATCCTTGAAGCATATGTGGTTTTATCTTCAATTATCTTAACATCAATGATTTCCACAATCCTTCCTAAATGCTTGTTGAAACATTTTTAGGCTTTCTTGTTTATTGATTAATCGAGGAAAATTCCTTCATCTGCATTGTCACCATATTTCCCTTGATTTTATTCTTTGTTCCTGATGAATAATTTACTTCCAAAGACACGAAAGTATTTTTAAGAGGGCTTCTGCCCATGCCACAATTCATATGTTGTCATTGTCTCGCCCATATGAAGTCTTGTTTGATTCTGAATATACACTGCAGCTTGAACAACCTCTTTCCAGTAATGTCGTGGAATACGAATCTCAATCAGCATAGTTCATGCCATATTGTTCACCTGTCGATTCTTACGTTCAACAACTGCATTTTGTTATGGAGTTCTCACAGCAGCTACCTCATGTTGTATCCCATGCTTCTCCAGATGATTTTCAAATTCAACGGATGTGTATTATCCTCCATTTTCAGATCGCAAAACTTTGATTATTCATCCGGTATCATTATCGATGATTCACCGATATGTTTTCATGCAGTCAAGGACTTTTCGTTTCCTGTGAATGACCATCACACATGCCATTATACTGTAATCATCTATGAAAAGGACAAAGTACCTTTCTCCATGAGTTCCAACAACATTTATCGTCCCACATACATCTGTATGAATCAGATCAAGAAGGTGAGATGCCCTTTTCTTCTTTGGATGATATGAACTGTAGACCATCTTTCCACAAATGCAAACATCATAAGATTTTTCACGCTCACGCTTTAGGTTGGGAATGTCCATGACAATTCTAAATTTTTATATTTTCTCCATGTATTTTTGATTGATGTTTCCCAGTCTCTGATGCCAAAAATTATTTTCTTCTTTAATAGTCATGTAACATACATTTTCTTCAATATCAACCTGATAGAAGTTGAATTCTATTCTACATCCCTTCATAATTTAATTTCATATCATTCCCTTGATAGTGTAGCCTTTCTGATTAAAAGTAACTATAAATCCTAAGTCACAGACTTGACTCACACTGAGTAGATTATGACATAGGCCATCTACTAAAGGACTTCAGTCTTCTTTAGTTCTCCATTAGCTAATTCAGTACTTCTACTCCCTTTGATTTTCATATCTCCATCATTACAAAATCATACTGTACCATAAACCTTAATTTTGATATCCATTAACAGGCTGGCAATACCTGCCATATGAGATGAACAACCACTATCCAGAATCCTGGTATTGTTTTTCTTTGTAGCTTTGAGGGCCACCTCTGCAAGGTTTGATTTCTCTATATGCTTCCTTTCCTTCCATGAGACATTGGATTGAGTATAGATTACTAATGAACTTTCAATTATCTCTTCTGTGTACCCAGGTTCTTCATAGTCGAAATCTTCATTGAGAGGAGAAAACCTGTTTGAAACAGAAACATTTTCTTGCTGACGAGACTTGACTTCTCTTGAACTTCTGTATGTGGTGTCCATGTCCCTTCTTTTCCTGAAATTAGCAGCCGTATAACCAAAGTTAGAACAACGAAAACAATATCCATAGAAATATTTTCTTCTATAAGAATTAGGATATGAATTTTTTCTCCTTTGTCAAACTCCTATATCTTCTCCAGTCAGATAGCTTCTTGCCTCTTCTCAATAATACATGGTATGGCCCAGATAGCCACAGAACTAACACCTCAAGTGAGGAAATGTCTTCTCACATTAATTTCTCCTCATATCTTCTTCATTGGGAGAATAGTTAGACAGTCTATCATTTCTGAATGTTTGAGGATAATTTTCAGTTCTCCTTTTAGATAGGATTGAGGGTTCCTTTTTCAGCACTTTAGGCAACGTTTCAACATGTTCAACTTTCATCTTATATTTCTTTCGATCCTTTCAATTCCTACAGTTGATGTCTCAACTTCACATCCAATTCCACTCTTTCCAATTCAAGAGGATCTTTGATCACTCAAGATTTTTCCAACCGCATCTGAACCACACTTGGCTCTTCCTAGTAATTTTGCTTCTGAGAATCTTCCAAACTGTATTTTCTTCCTTGATTATTTTGGAATTGATTCAGTCTCAAGTTTACTCCTAAGAGTAATAACATCCTCCTCAAGACCCTCAGCAGTCTTGGATTTTTCATCTACTCTTGAGGTGAGGTCCTTTATGTCCTTTGCCTTCTCTTCAATTCTCATCTTCAGATCCACTACATCATCATTGCATTCAATTATTTTAGACTGTACCTTCACAAATTCTTCAAGTCGTTCAATTTCAGCTTCAAGTTGATACACATAATCAGTTGATTCTTCTACAATTGATTTACACTTATTTCAAATCTAACATTTTGTCTTAATCTTACTAACAGCATCCTCAAGTTGCATCTCGGGATCTGCACAAGTTTCCAACTGTTTTTCTCCACCAGTATCTTCTGAATTTTCAACAGTGGCCATCATGGAAGCATGGTTCCCAGTTTTGAATTCTGGTTCTTCTTCATCAAATAATTCATTATCATCTTCTACCTCTTCACAGACAAAACTCTTCCTTTGCATTTTCTTTCCAGATTTGAAGTCTCCCTTTTTGAAAAACCTTCCCCAAGACCTCTTGAAGATTTCATCTTCACTATCTTCATCATTGATCTTTCTTAAGCACTGAGAGGCAATGTGCCCAACTTTTCCACAACAAAAACATGCGAGAGGTAACTTCCCTTTGAATTTCCCTTTTCCCTTCTAGAAAATCATTGCAATGAGAGAAAGAATTTATTTTTCTTCATCAACTTCTCCACTACTATCTTTTTTAATTTTTAGTTTATCAGTGTCCTTAAATGACATTTCCTTGCTCACACGAGTCGTGGCATCTTCTGGATAGATTCTCATTTCATATGCTACCAAGATACTTAGAAGGTCATCTAGAGAAAGCATTGAAAGATCTCTTTCCTCAAGGGATGATACCTTTACATTGTATAGGGCTGGAAGTCTTCTCAGTATTTTCTTTACAATATCATTGTCTTTGATCTCTTATCCTAGGCCCCAAATTTATCCATCTACTTTAGTGATTCGATTAAATAAGGAGTCTTCATTCTCATCAGGGTGCATCTTCAAATCATCGAACCTACTGTGCCGGACTTGTAGTTTTTCCTCCTTCACATTTCTATCTCCTTCATAAATATTCTCAAGTTTACCCCACATGGATATTGATGAGGTGTAATTCATCACCTTTAGGTAGATCTGATCAGAAAGGGATGAGGTGAGTGTGTTTAGTGCTTTAGCATCTGCATCAAGAATTTTCATGTCTGTGTCTGTCATATCCAAGACTGTTGGATCAGTGACTTGTATTCCTTGCACAGTAGAAAAAATAACTTCCATTACAAGAGATCTTAGATGAGATCTCATTCTATTCTTCCAGATCTATAAATTACTTCCATCAAAGTGATGGAATCCCCTGACATTGACTGCATTATCCATTACAACAAATGACATATTCAACACGAGCAACCTTTACACTCTGATACCACTTGAAGGACCCCAGGACACCTTGAGAGTGGAGGGGTGAATCAGGGTGACAATTTTTTTTTCAATGTGATGGATCTTGTTCCTAGGTTGGTAGGAACTTGTTGAACTTGTATGATGAAAATGATCTGAAAGCAAACATTCACATGCACAGAGAAGACACAACACTTTTTACATGGTTCACCACTAAGGACTACGTCCGAGGAGCATACGCCGACAAGTTTTTGGTCATACCAAATTCAACTAATCTTCTCCAGATGTGGATTACAAAGGTTCGGGCATAGACACTCTATCCCAGGCTCACTCCCTTTACAAAAGTTCATGGATAGCTCACAGTGTCCCTCGGGTCACTCCTGTCGACTCCCCCAAGCTCACTGCCCTTGATGAAGTCACACTTAGTTTATAGACGTGAAGGCCCCTTCATCATTGAAAAATAATGCATCCTCTGTTGAATGTAGATGCTCTATTGAAGTCCCACTTTATCTCGTATACAAATCCCCCTTTTCACCGAAGGTATCGGGAAATCATCCAGTTTTCGTGCAGCTTCAAAAGGATCGGCATACAACAACCTCACCTAGTGCACCTCTCCAAGATAGGCGTGCAAGTTTCATGAACGGTGCGCAAGTCACTTGTGTGGTACAAAATCGATGCTTAGGTGACACCAACACACTTGCGTGACACTGTCTCCTTTAACTCCAAACTTGCGCGACTCTGCACCTTTAACTCCCAAACTGCCTTGGTCACGCAGCCAACAACCAGCACGCAACCTCTACTTGCGCGACCCAACTACCACTTGCATGGCTCAACCACGATCACTACGAGAGCTCAAAAAATCTCTAAGTCTTGAATTATGTTCCAAATGAGGAGGTTTGGTCCTCTATTTATAGGCAAACTGGACCCCCTGCATGGTGGCGTGCAAGTGTCCTCATGGTGCGCAAGTCCCAACACGCAGCTCCAACTGCCCTCACCTCTGTCGCACTACACACTTGCAAGAACACACAAATACTTGCACGACCTACTTTCCTTTTCCATATTTTTATGTTATCTTCATGAAGGAAAACTGGCACACAAGTTTCCAAACCTCCTAGGCATCAGCGTGCAGGTCATTTTCTCGGCGCGCAGGTCACTTGTGCGACCAGCCCAAAACTTGTGTGGCCCTTATCCCTTTGCCATTTTCCCATGTTCTAATATTGAAAAACATATGGCGTGCAAGTTTCCTCTCATTCAAGAACATGGTGCACAAATCTCTTTTCCAAAAAACACTTTTCTTCATTTGTCGATTTTCAGGCCCAAAAATTTGGCAAACACTGGGAAACATTGCCACCTTAAATACTGTTGTCTGCTTGAACTATATGATCTCATTGCTGGTAAACATTGTGAACTTCCACTGAGTATTGAAAACAAACACAAATCATACTCCAATTCATGCATTTAAGGCCATGGTTCCAACACACACATGGTTTTTTTGTATTATCATAAGAGTAGCTGATATGGATATGCTTATAAGAGGGGTCTGAATTTTAGTTGAAAAATATTTAAACTAATTGAAACACAATACCTATTAAAGTAATATTATTGGACTTAGACTTCATCTGGTTCTCAATGTGATGAATTAAAATCACAAATTATCTAATTAAATCAAATAATTTTTTAATCTTAATCATAGTTACTCCAATAAAACTAATATTATTGAAACATAATTTTAAATACTAAATCTCTATTACATGAATAGTGGAATATACTTGTAAAAACTAGTAATACAATAGTTAGTAAATGTAATATTGACATAAATGATATATTAAAAGAATAAACTCATTTAACTTGGACGTAGTCAATAACCTTGAATAAAGGATTAAAAAGTTTTATACTTACTATAAGCTATGTCTTTCCTTACTAGTAAATTCCTCGATAGAGTGATCGAAATAATCTATGTATTATTACTCATGGAAGTCCTCAATATTAACATTGATTGGATCCTATCTTATTATCCCCAAAATCCATTTATCCAATGGATCAGATTCACCATCTTCATAGCCTTGGAATCCTTCGATCATAAAAAATATTCAACACAAAATAAAAATTCCAAATTTCTTAAGGAAAAAAGCCTGACAAGTATTCCTTTGAACAAAATCTCAATAAATTAATAAAATGAATTAGAATGAGATTTTTAGGAAGAGAAAAATTCAGAAGACCTATGATGGGAAAAATAAATCTGCCCCCAGCTATTTAAATGGATAGTTATTTATTTTCAAATCTCCAATAGTTATATTTCCAAGGTAGTTTCATCTTCCTTGAACAACTATCTCTTTAGCAACTCACAATGTTCTACAATAGAGGAATGTCTAATGTTGTTTTGTTTTATCAAAATTACAATGATAATGGTATTCCTTATGATATAAAAAATATTATGAGCATATGATTATAATCTTTTTCAGTATGATGGACTTCCTTATTGATTATCAATATGATGAATTTAATGAGGATTGGTCAAATGGATTGTTACCAAGATCAGTCTGATGGTCATTAATTTTTTCAGTCGGGTAGATAAGACATAAGTCTTACCACTTTTCTGAACAAAAGACATCGTGATAATTGGATGAACATTCAATCTGATGTATTTTATTTAGTAATGGAAATTTTATATTCTTAACACCATGGAACATTTATATGTATGATAGTAGGTAATGATTTCTATAAAAAATACTAAATAATTTGGGACAGAAAAAATTAGTAATTTTTTTAAGAGACTGTGTCTGATTCCCAAAACTAAAGGAATGTAAAATTAAGAATTAATACTTCTGACACAACAATATCCCTCTTTTGGGAAAACATAAGCATGAAAACCTAAATGAAAAAAATAACATGAAAAATATCCATCCATGTGTTCCCTTAATAAATTCAAGGTCATTATTTACATCTTATCTCCCCTTGAGTTTTTAATCCTTTTATTATAAAATGGATAGTATTATTTCACCTCCCACTAAAAGAATAATTATCCCTCTATGGATAGTATATATCATTGAAAAAAATATCCACCTTTATAAAACATTCTCTGCCTTGGTGATTTTCAAAACAGAAGGGGAAAGAACCCAATGTTTCCTGATATTCTATAAAGAATAAAATATGAAACAATAATTTGAAATAACTAATCATCTAAAAAAATTGAAATAACATATATCCAATTGTAACTAGAAAACATTCAAGCATAATGAATTTGGATGAAAATTAATTCATAATAAACATCTATTGAAATGATTAACAAAAATATGTATCACGAGTTCAAATAGAAAATTTCCTCTTTCTTCATAAGGTTATTCATAAAGACCTTCATCTTCTTGAACTCATGTAAATCCTTTTTGAGCATCATGATCTTTTATTTGGGATTGGCCTTTTTCTAAACACCATAATTCATGATTTGAACTTCTTTCTTCATAAGGATCAAATAATCTTTACAGTAACTCATCTTTTAAATATCCAATACTATAATATGAACCATTTCTTTCAAAAAATTAAATTATTCTATCTGATTGTCACTTGAATCACTAAATTCTTCAACAAACCTTACTCTGTCATACATATATAAAGATAACTTGTTGAAGGATTCAGTCATTTCAAACAAAAAATTTCATTAATTCCAAAAAATAATCATTAGGATGATGAATATAATAATCTAATTGGTTGTACCACTTCACCATCTGATTTTATGTTGACTTTTGAGTTTTTAACTCTTCATGAAATACTTTCAAACTCATAGCTATCCTGATCACTACTTCAATCAATTCTTTCAGATATTCCGATTTCTCATCTAATGATTCCTGAATCAACTGACACATTTATTTTACATTCAGTGGATATAGAATCAAATCACATAACCTTTTCAAGGTGTGGAAAATTTAGTCAAAACCCATTGATGTAATTGTTTCTTATTATTTTTATTGATTGAACTCAACCTATGGAGGTTTTGGACTGTGAGATTCAGCACCAGGTTTTGAAACTACCTATTTTTTCTCTTTAACTTTCATTAAAACAATATTAATATCTGAAATTTCAACAATATTCACATCCTTATCAGATTATTATTGTTTAGAAACTTTTTCTTGAGAATGTTGGTCTTTTTTTTTCCTTTGAGGATGAATTCCCTTCCTTTTTTATAGATTAATTTCTTTGTTCTACTATTGATGATTTTTTTTCTAAGAACATTAATATTTTTCAACCATACAAGACTGAAAATGTAAATATAATGAACATGAAGATGAATATGATGATTCAATTTTTTTATACTTTATTTATTTGGGTTACTTCATCATCAACTTCTCTCTTTTCTTAGTTATCAGCTAAAAATTCTTCAAATTCAACGTTTATTTCTTCTTTTATTTATTCTTCTTCAAATTATTATTCTTTTTCAACTTCAAAATCCTTCTCAAGATCTTCCTCTAACAGACTTCCTAGTCTTAATGTTCTCTTTTAAAAATATTTATAAACCAATTCATTCTCAGGAATGGTTGGAGCCTATTTTTCAACAAATTATTTTTCTTTTACATTATCATCCACTGAAGGGATATCATCATGAACCATAGACATTTCCATAAAAACATTTCTAACTTTTAGAATTATGTGATCAATATGAGAGGTCAAAACTAATGAATTCTAAGATGCTTTCTCAACTCCTTTTAACAAACTCTCAACATCCATTTATTCTTTCAAACTCTTCCAATTATTATTTTTTTCCTTCCTCTAATTGTTCTCCTATTCATATTTTCAAGACAATATCCTCCATAGGATCAAGACCAAATTCTAGATCCCCTAGTTTCTTTTGATCTTTATGTAACATCGACTTCTTAAAATATTCATCAGTGATTCTCTTTTCTTTTTTATACATGAGAATATGTTTTGGATTTTATTTTTTTTTATCTTCTTATACTTTTCTTGAGGGTTATGCCTCTGAAGTTGTACAATCATCAAATACAAAAACATTTTTGGATTAAAAATCAAAAAAAGATATCCTTGACATTATATATTTACTAATTAAATGTATCTTCTCTTTAAATGTGTAAGATTTATATTCAACATTAAAAAGATCCACACACTTCATTATCGTCTTACTAATAAATGATGGAATCATTATAATCATTGACTGGATTAGAAAATTTTTAATATTATCCACCACAATAAAAATAAACTTGACTAGTTCTATTTACCTCATGTCGATAAGATTGTAAAGAAAAAAACATTAGATACTTTTAAAGTATCTCTATCACCCTTATTGGGGATAAGATATCCATGCATCCACATTGAAATAACTCGGTTGTCTAGTGTGAGATGTGAAACTTTTTTAATTATCACATAGAAATAGAAAAAATAATCATCAACCTAATTTACCTCAAAGGTTCCAAACCTATTTGGTAACTTGACATAATGTTAAAATGATTCTCCATCGAAAGGAACACTAACCAATTTTAAAAAAATTTAAAAATAAATATTATATATTTTTTGAAACATATTAAAGTTAATATAATCCTTACCATATTATTTAAAGAATGTAATGGGAGCATAAAATTTTGAAAACAATTATAGGAAAAATATATCAATATATTTATCTGGATTTTATAAATAAAATAATCCCCAACTTGAAAGGAAATAATATTTTTAAGAGTCTTATAAAACATATGAAACAATGATTTTTCAATAATTATTTACCTAAAAACATTACACTTTTCATTATCCTTTTTTTTTCCATTGTAATGAGATCTGAGATCTGGGGTCGAAAGGAATGAAAAAACTAGACTAACAGAAGAAGAATCAGACAGATGGTTTTGAAGTGTGGTGAGATTTAGAAATGAAAACCCTAAAAACAAATGTGGTATATAGGTAGTCTCAATATTATATAGGCACTAGAGGGAAATAGTTAAAATTCTCTAATGAAGCAAACAATTGATATTGAAACCCTTTCGGATCTAACGACTGAGATTTACCTTATTATAGTTTTTAAAAAATATATATTTGATCTCTCACCATTTTAGAAATTTTATCAGATTTAGAATCATTATGATTAGAAAAAAATTAAAAAAAATAGAAAAAAAAATTTCTTTATTAATACTAAAAAATAAGAACTAATACAATTACATATTAAAGTAATGAAATAGTTCAAAGACTAAAAGAATAGAAGTGTTCCTTTTAGAGTAGAAAGTTTTTTCGGTGTGATTAACCTATTTTTCATGGTTTTTTGTAAAATAAATAGATTATGATAGTTATAGAAAAAAAACATTATCACTATAGTTTTATTTTGAAAATGTATTAAGATTGTTTTTAAAATAAAACTTATTAATGTTGTTTTTTAAAAATACTAAATACGATAGTTTTAAAACGAAATAAAATAGTTTTAAAAACTGAATATGGTAGTTTTTTAATTTATAAAATCATGTAAAAAATATTGAATCCAAAAAAAATTATAATAATTTTTTGTTTCCAGAAAAAAAAATTGGGATTTCTAGCTCTAAATAATTTAATAAATCTTGATTCTAGAAAACTCATTAAGATACTTTTTTCAAAAAAATAACAATTTAGAATATTATTAGTTTAAAGAAGAAAATAAAATTTTTGAAGAAAAAAATATGTACTCTCCAAAAAAACGTAACATATTAATGTAATGAGATTGGTAAATAAGTAGTAGATATTAATGATCACATAACATTGATCATTCTTATCTTCTTTTGATTATATTCAAATGTTTCAGAACTATGATGTTTTGTAAAAATATAAACAATTTTTTCTTGTCTTCCAATGAATTCTAAAGTTATATATCCAAATGTGTGTGATCCGGAAAAAAATGGTGTCTTATATCTATGGTCTTATCATGGGAATGATGTGCTGTTTTTTACTTAAAACATTTTCACTTTTTTAATAACAATGTATTTCAATTTTAGTAAAACTCATGACATAGTGAGTGGGTATGTTTCATATATAATACTTGAGCACAATGAATTTTTGTTTCCACAATTTCAGCTTCAGCAGTTGAAAGTGTAAATGACTACTATTTCATACACAACTGAGAAACTAAAGTATCTCCTTAGAAATTAAATATTTGAGATGTACTTTTTCTGTCCACTCTACATAGACCAAATTCAACATCTGAAAAACATTTTAGTTTTCAAACACTTCTAGAAGAATAGATTTATCCTAAATCCAAGTTCACATTGTAAAATGAAAAATTAGTTTTACAGCTTTAAGATGGGGTTATTTTATATTTTCTTGATATCTTGAACATAATCATTCTAGAAACATTAAATCTGTATAAATATATGTCAATTGAAATAAAATTCCTATCATGCCTCTAAAAATATTTTTATCAACAAGTTTCTTAAACTCTTTGGGATCTAAATTATTGTAGGACCAAAAGTGTACTAATACATTTAGTATTTTTATATAAACATTTCTTGTGAATATAGATTATAAAATTATATTGAGATATAAAAGTTCATTCTAGTTTTTGTGAAATTTGAAAACCTAGAAAAATGTTAACTCACCCATCATACTCATTTTAAACTCAGACTTCAAAAGATCCGCAAAGGAATTTGTTATAGATTATTAAGTAGAACCAAATATATTTACATAAACATAAATTTTTATAATAATATTTTTTATTTACTCATTTTATAAAAAAAATTCATGTTCATCTAACTTAACAAAATTGTTTGGTAACAAAATTCCTATTAAACTATCATACCAAGCTCTAGAGGATTGATTATGTTCATTAAGTGATTTCACAATTCAAAAATCTTTTTATGGATGTTTTTTATTTTAAAAACTAGGTAGTATAACAAAATAAACTTCCCATAAACATATTAATTAGGTAAATCACACTTCACTCCAATTTGAAATAGTTTGAAATTAAAGAACTCTACAAAGGATATAAGTATTTGAATAGCTTAAATTATTTCTACTAGAGAATAATTTTCTTCATAATATATACCTTATTATTTATTATAACCTTTAGCAAAAACTCTAGTTTTATTTCTAAAAATTCTTCCATTTTCATCACATTTGTTCTAAAATACATGTTTTACTCTAATTGTGGATGTTTTTATAGGCCATTCCACTTATCTATAATTTTTTCTTTTCAAACTCATTAAGATCACCTTCATTTTTCTTAATACAACCCTTATAACCAAAACCCTCATCATGATTCTTAGTTTTAAATTGGGATAATAAGTATAGATGTTAAATTTGATTTCCTAAATAACTTCTAGGATGAACCTATCAATCTGCATCAATAATGATACATTCACTAGGATGATTCCTTTGAAACAACTAACTTCATTGGTTTTCAAAAATTTATTCTTCAATATAAGTTTAAAGATATTCCCAAGAAATAAATTTAGAAACAAAATCTGGAGTTGTTTTCTTATGAAAAATATTTTCTACTATTAGTTGAAAATGAGGTTTAGAAATAACAAATAAGGATATAGGTTGGGGTTGTTTGAAAACAGGGATCAGATTCATCAAAACTAACATGTACTATTACCTCAACAATACTTATATTTTTATTAATAAATTTATAATCCAGGTAATTAGTGAAATAACCTAAAAATATTCCTTCATTGGATTTGGGTGAAAACTTATTCAAATTATATTTATAATTGAATATTAATAATTTTCAAAAAAACATTGAAGTATGAAACTTTTGGTTTTATACATTTTCACAACTCATAAAGAGTTTTATTTATAATATTCTAACTAAAACATATTTTATATTATTGTAGACAGTACTAATAGTTTCAGCCCAAAAAAATTAGTAATTGAGTATTCACTCAGCATGATTCGAGTAATCTATTGAAGAATTATATTTTTCCTTTTTACTACACCATTTTTTGGTGAGCTCTAGGAGATGAAAAGTTATGTTCAATACATTTCATGCTACAAAAAAAGTTTCAAAATAAAAAATTTCAAATTCACCAACATGATCACAACAAATAGTTATAAAGGAGGACGTTTTCTCATTTTTTAACTCTGGATAAAAAAAAATTAAAAGGATTCCAATTTATTTTTTTAGAAAATAGACCCTTGTATATCTAGTGAAATCATAAACTAAAACATATACATAGTATTTTCCACTGATACTTCTTGTTTGTGTAGGACCAAATAATTTGATGTGAACGAACTCAAACCATAATATGTTGAGACTTCACCAGTAGATTTAAAACATTACTTATGATACTTACCATATTGAAAATAGTTAATGACTTTTGATGTATAAAACCAAAGTTCTAGTAAATACTTAATAAGTCCTTTATTAGTCATCCAATATAAGGTTCATATGTTACAGTATACTAAACTTATTTTCCATAACCAATATTAACCTTCCATTTCACTAAGTCAAGGTATGTCTTGGCTCCCAAGGCCTCTAATTTTAGTTAGTTAACATTCACCTACCGATTGGTAGAAAAAATAAATTCTTCCTTGGATTAATGTATAGAATATTTATCATTCCTAAATTACATAAGGTAACCCTCATCCCATAATTGAATTATACTTATAATGTTGTGTTTAATTCCTAAAACCAAGGTTACATTTCATATATGATCTTTTACAAGAAGTACGATGTTACTTATAACAATAATTTTCCCTTGACCATTATATCTAAAAGATAATTTTCCACAATTTATATTGATTATCCACTTGAACAAATTTCTTTTTTCTAGTCATGTTCCAAGAATATATACTGTCTATGTACAAAATATTTGTTTTGTCTTTACTTTATCTTTTTTCTAGAAAATAAAAAAGATTAATTTTTCAAAACCCAGAACATCTTGGGTCTGGTACTATTAAAAAGTATGATTTTAGGCAAGTATATGTGTTTTAAAAACTAATATTTGTGAATAATAAGAGTTTGAACTTTGATTAAAGAATAATTTTTCTTCCAATGACCACCACATTTATGAACAAAGTAATTTTAACTAAAAATAGGTTTTTTATTTTCGAAACTTATTCTGGTATTGTCACTATAAGTTCTAATTTTATTATATATTTTATAATGGTTTCCTATATTAATGGTAAAATTTGATAAATGTTTCCTAAAGCTAGAAATTTTAGACATTACTTTTATAACTAAATTGTTTCACATAATGGTAATTGTTTTGGAACTATGCTTTTCAAACTTATATTGTAATCTATTTTTCTCATAAAAAATTTCATAAAATTTTGAAACAAAATCTTTTTCAAATTTAGTTCAACCATGAAATTTAGAAATATTTGATATTTCACCATCCAAAATAGTAATTCTCAAGTTTTCCTTAGCAAGTTTCTCTTTGGTGTTATAATTTTTTTTAATATTAAATTTCTCATTTTATAATTGTTTATAAAATATAAAAACATCATCATAAAATGGTAATGTATTATATTCACTATATGAGGAAAATTATCTATTTTTATATGTAATAAGTATAGTGTTATCAAATTTTGGTACTATAATTTATATATAAATTTTTAATGGATTTATTTTTTAGTACCTTTTCCATTAGATATTGATTTACCATAGCTAATTTAGAAAAAAGAATAATGTTCTTCTATCTGGAACCCTCATTATCAAAAGAATTGTCAGAATAATCTCAAAAAATAGCACTCTATGAGTCATAATCTTTCAAAACATTATTTCTTTTTGAGTTACAGTACTTCTTATCATTTCTATTTTAATTACATTCCATTATATCTTTACTTTTTTTACTTTGGATGATCTGGTCAAATATGTCCTACTTTTTTATATTAATAACATGTGACATCAGTATTCTTTTTATCATTTTTATCCTTATTACCCATCGTATATCAATATTAGAAGTATCCATTTCCAACTATCATGTTTGTCCTCCTAGAAACATTATCCAACTCATTCTTATAATTTCTTATTGTACTAGAATCTGAATAAACAACAACTTTATTCTTTCCTAAATATTTAATATCATTCTTAGGTGATACTTACATAGAAGGTATAATAGATGTTGTAGAAAATGAAACACCATACTTTTTCTTTTTATCTTTTTCAATATCAATTAAATCTTCCCACATACTGCATGAGAGTATATATCAGATCATAAAGAGTATGGATAGTAAGATTTATTGTATCATCCAATTTTGTTCATTAGGATTTTCATTGATTAGGAATTATCTCAATAATATTTTGGAAAAAAAAATAATCATTAAGACCTTTTTCCTTAAGATATCGTAATCTATTTCTAATAGTCATAAATCATTGATATTACTGGGAAAATGTCTCACTGGGTAAAAAATCAAAGAGTTGGTAATCAGCTCTAATCATATCTCTTCTTGTTCTATAACATGGGATATACCAAAATGGGTTACTTCATATTTACACTAAATAATATTGGTCACTTAAAAATATGATATCTAACTATAGATATTTCTCTACATAGAACAAAATAAAGTATTTTTAACTTTTTATTTCAAATTATTTTCTAACTTCTCATCATTTGTATAAGAAAAATCTTCCTTATCCTGATTTTTTTACATTACAATAGGAATTAATAAATTATCAATGAGAGTGTTGATCAAAAAGTTTTTCATTCTATCTATAAAATACTCATTGGAATTATTATAAAATATAAGTGGATTACTATGATTTAAATTGTCAATAGAACTAATATTCATACATTATGTCTTAAAATAGAAGTATAACATCTTTTTTAAAAATACACATTGGTGTAACAAATTTTATCCATCCAATGGCCCGAAGGAATTCATTTTTTATTGATTTTGATAATCCACCTTTCAAGGGGTTAGGTGGAACCCTTACGAGGCCCATAGGCATAATTATTATATGGCCCATAGGCCTTAGAAGAATTTTTTTACCTTTGGCATTAAACATTACATACAACAGAGACTAACTACTTGGAACTGCTCCTCCCAGTATCTTCATCGTTAAATCAGCTCTCCACCTTCACATGGATGTTCAGCTAGGAAATCCCATGTATGAATAGTCTTGTCTCGATGGCAGGTGTCATAACCTCTTATTCTTGAAATTTTTGTGGCTTCTTCTGTGGTGAAAGCTTCTTGGTCATCCTCTTTATAGAGCTTGTTCCTTATAGGTTCTCTATTTTTCATTTTCACTTAAGGTGGCCTGAAGGCCTTGAGGTGGCCTGAAGGCCTTACTGGCTGAAGGCTTGGGTGGCCCGAAGGCCTTAAAGGACTTAGGGACCAAATCGGTGGCCCAAAGCCCCAAACAGGGGAAGATTCCCAGCTACTACAGCGCCAAACAGTGCCCACTACAGTTCCTGCTAAATTACATACTACAATACTGTACAGTTCCCGCTACAGTACTACTAAAATACAGGAAATTATGCATCTGCCTGGATTTGATCCCCGGTCACCCGGATACACTTAAGTGTCCTCACCAACCGGGATGAGGCTCATGTGTGTGACAAATTTTATAAACATAAATTTTATATCAAAACAAAAACAACATATAACAAGTAAAGAAAGTAAAAACTCCAAATCTGTATTAATAGTTGTGCATTCTTTGATACCAATTATAGGATCATAAGAGTTTCTTAGATGGAAGAACATACAAGAGTGGGTGTATTTTTGTTTAAAAAACATTCAAATAATCAAAACACAGAACCAATTGAAGTAATATTATCAGACTCAGACGCCATCTGATAATCAAAGTGGAGAATTGGAATCACAGCTGATCATATTAAAGAAAAGTATGTTTTTATCATAATCATATTTACACTGAAAAAATAAATAGTATATAAAGATAAGTTTAAAGACTGACTTTCTGTTACATGTATAGTGGAATATACTTATAAAAAATAAGTAAACAAATAGCTAGTAAGTGTAATAATTACATACAGTCTATATTAAAAGAATACAATATTTTAATCTTAAGAGTAAAGTTAGTCAATAACCTTGACTAAATGTATCCATGGTTTTATTCTTAAATTACATTATATCTTATCTTATTAGTAAATACCTTGAAATGATGATCTAAATAGTCTCTATCTTCCTATTAACAAAAGACCTCGATCATGACTATGATCTGTGTTTGTCTTCCAAGACTTGGAATCCAATGATCTGATGGAAAAAAATCACAATATTCTTCTCTTCAGAATCCCTAAATCGTAACAAAAATAAAACATAGAATAAAAATTAAAATGTTCTTCAGGAAAAAACCCTAAAATAGATTTCATAGAATATAAAAATCTATAAAGTAATATAATCACTTAGAAAGAGATGTCCATACAGAGAAAACATAAGAAGTATTGATTTGAAAAAAAATATCCACTCCCAACTCTTCAAATGACCATCTATTTATAATATAATCTTCAAGGGTTATATTTTCAAGATAGTTTCAATGGCCTTGAATATTTGTCACGTTAAAAACTCACATTATACTGGAATAATAGAATGATCGATGTCATTTTTTTTAGAACCACTAAAATGCTAAAAGTATTACCTATGGTAGAAACAATTATAATGTGCTCTCGATTAAAAAATTCAAAAAAATTATGGTCTTATTTATTAATTATCAATACGATGAAATGAATGAGAATTAGTATGATGTATCTATAACAAGGTCAGTCTGATGGTCATTAATTTTTTCAGTCAGGTAGAAAAGACATATGTATGACCACAAGTTTGAACAAAATCCATTCTGATAATAAGACACCCCTTTAGCATGATGTATCATATCTAGTAATTTAATGTTTATATATTTAATACATTATAACATTTCTATGTATAGTAAAAATTAATGTTTTTTAAAAAACATTCTAAAACACATAGAAAAGGAAAAACTAGTAAAAAAAGTTCTAATAGTTTGTTTTTGATTTCCAAACCTAAAGGAATCATAAGGTAAGAAGTAATACATCTGACTCAACATTATGGTGTTCATAAAATGAACATATAAGTATAAAAAACCTAGGTTGTTCTTGATAAATCTTTAACAGTATCAATAAGAAATGGTGAAGAATATAAAAGAATAATATATCACCTTTTTTGAATTAAATGTTTTACTCTTTATCACATAATCCTAATGGAGATCATGGTAGCACTAGAAAATTGCCTCTTAAATCTATGTGATTAAACTTTCCTTTGGTTCCTTATTCATTAAAAAGGATCTCGAACCACCAAAGGGGTTCTATAGCTCTCTTCCAAAGATAAATAGTGATTCAAGAAAGAATAGAGTTTAAACATTGAATTTTTTTCGTCAATAATATAAAAAATATTTATTTAACCAAGAATGTTGTAACACTAGAGAATTATCTTCCATATCAGGGAAGTAGATGCATTCTTACCCATTGGTAGGTTTTTATTTAAATATTATAAATGGATTTTGAGGAAATAAATTAATCAATAATTAAGATTCATAATATGATGAAACCATATGGGATATATGGCATGTTCAATGAACACAAAATTATAAGCTCATGCATAACATACATATCACACTATATTAGTGATAATTTAGTCTCAAACACTTCACCAAGGTTATGCTAGTTAGAAATATATTCCTAATATATATATATATATATGCATCATATTCATATAGTTGGAATTAATAGGTGGATATTGTAAAATAAAAAATCCTTTTTAAGAAAAATAAAAAATAATAATAAATTTTGTTATTATTAAAATATTAAAAAAACATAATCTACAAAACGTGAACACTCTCAACATAGTTTTTTGATGTATAAACAATTCCATGGCTTATGATCAACATTAGAAATGTACCTATCATTAGAAAAAATTATATTCAAGTAAAAAAATCATTATGTTCTTTATTAATTATAATTAATAAATTTAAAACTAATTAAAATTTAAAAAAATACATTAGATCATTCCACTCACATATCACACTAGAATAAGGAGTTCTTTTTTCCTATATGCGAAAATTTAATCAATGGGTTTTTTTCAAAATATTTCATGAAAAACTAATATCATTTTACCAATTTTGAGCATGTGACACATGTATTCAAAAAACCAGGAATTCCCTGGAATCATGTAAACTTGTTAATTTTGAATTTTTACACTCTATTTATCATTAGAAACATGATTTTGAAAGTTTTATTATTGGTGGTGTCAATTTTTATTAACCATTAAAAGATGTGTTTATGTTTACTTGTTATAAATAATGATCTTATTTTAAGAGCTTCCTATTAAATTTTCTTTTTATTATTATTTTCAGTGGGCTATTACCCGGAATAATGTTTTCAAAAAAAGATATACAATGTTTATGTTATCTCATTACATGGAAAAAATTCGTATCCCATTCTATAATAAAAAAAATTGCGTAAAATGATATTTAAATTATAAAAATAATATTTTATTTGGTGAATATATAGTTGGTGACGTAGTTTGGGTTTGGATTTGTGGTAATCACCCACTAATACTATATAAATGTTGGGAGTAAAAAACTCATTGGGTGTAGGTACTGTATCGGCACTGTAGTGGTACTATAACAGAACCACCGTAATGGCAGAACTGTTTCACTTTCTAATATAGGGGAGGCAGTTATTGTACCAAGAACTGTAGCTACAACTATTATCGAAGGTACAGTAGAAGCCTAGAAACAATAGTAGTATAATTCACCAGAGGGTCTTTTGTGATAAAATATGAGTCTTTCGGCTAGGTAATGAGATTTAATGCTCTCTTATACTAGAGACCTTGTAATGGGTCTCCACTATAGAAAAAATAGGTCCATTATTTCAATAAAGAGAGGATTCATCCCCAACATTAACATATATATAAAGTAAGTGTATATAAATTAAGTAAAATATACAATGTTTTTAATATGACCATCAAAATAATTAATAAAAATTGCTTTCTTTATTCTTTAATGGGAGCACCATTAAAAACACAATGATGTAAATATTTATATATATATATATATGATATGAAATTTAATTTCATATGATATATTTTGTCTTGATTTTAGGAAATTTTCATGATTAATTTTCCATTAAATATTCTACTCAGGTTGTATTAATATACAATTTATTTATATTAGATTAACAGTATTAAAAATCATAAATTTCTAAATAAATATTCTTTTAATAAAATAATAACGTGTTTCATAATGTGCAATTTATTATATTATCATTCCCACAAGTTTATAATTTGTTTATTTTTTTAAATGCATTAATCTATATTTGTCATATCATAAATTAAATATCAATCATTCTTGTAACGCCCCGACCCCAGTTACCCAGAGTCGGTGCATTATTACATTACATTGGCATGATCACAAGAAAAATCAAATCTCGAAAGACCGATTGGTTTAGTAGCCTTGGAAACACTAGATATATTCATAAGTTTTACATTACATCATAAAATGAAAAACTACTACAACAACATAATGTTTCCACAGTCCACACTATAATCCCCTCATAATATCCCTGCAGGTCATTCATAACTTACATCTTCACATCCTGGGAAAAATAAAACATAGAAAAGGGGTGAGCTCAAATGCCCAGTAAGGATAACAATATAGCGGAACATTCAAAAATAAGCATAAACATTTAAGGCAATGAATTACTAAAACAAAAGCCTTTTAAACTTGAACTTCAACATAGTATGGAAAAAGTAAAATGAAATAATGCCATTTACTTATTCACATGGATATTCTACTAATCGAATAATCACATGCAAAAATCAATAACAACTTTCATAATGTTGTAATGCATAATGCCAGACTATCATAACCACATAGTCAAGGCCTCATGCCAAGACTACAAATAAGATTTTGTCAAGGCCTTGTGCCAAGACACTAGTTTGTCTCATGAGACCTACCGATGCATCGAGGAGCTATAGCGGGCTCCACCCGTCACTTACTAAGTCCAATGCATTCCCATATGAAAAGGTTTAAACATAACATAAACATTCGTATTAAAACTAGCATATGAAATGTCAATAATTTCACCATAAACTATGAATGGTATAAATATATCACATCCATAGTCAAACATATCACAAAACCTTCAATACAATATATAAGTTTTGTATCATAATAAATCAACTTCAAATAATCTTAAAATCCATCAAAGGATGTTGACATAGATGAAATCAAAATTCTTTTTAAAGAAATATCTCCTTTTATTTAGAAATCATTTAAGATCCATATAAAATAAAACATTTTCTTTGAAAATATTCTTATAAGCTAGTAAGGGAAGCTTTGAAGATTTTATAGCAGTGGAAAATAGCCGCACCCGCCGTATAAGTTAAAAAAAACATTCTTACCTTAATTCTGTCGAAAAGGTTAAAAATGACCTTGTTTTGAAAACGACGGAAATATTCCTTCATAAACCTCTTATAAAAAGTCAAAAAAGGGTATAAATGACTTTAAACCATATTCTTGTAAATAATAAAAATGTTTTTAAATACATTTCTATGAAACATGGATGTGGATGATAAAGAAATCCCATTAGATTATTACATATAAACAACCTCGGATAATGAAGAGATTGTGAAATAAACCCTTACCTTGTACTTTTCCTTTGTTGGGGTAGGTTAACCTCCTGTATAATGGTGAAATAATTGTTATTAAATTATACAAGAATCATATACATTAATATGATATCATATATGATCTTTTAACATTTCTTTATTAATAATATCTTAGTATTATCGTCGTTTCGGGTGATAATCGATTCGTTCTTCTTAAATGTTTGGTTACGTAAGACATGTTCGTAATGTATAGATTATATCTCATTCATAATCAGAATGATATTAACATTATTTTTAACCCTAAAATGATAATAAGACTTGAATGGATACGATGGAGAATGAATCTTATCGCGTTCGTGGAGACGGTAGTCCGTACGTACGCACGACCGACAATATCATTATTTTGATATTAAAATAATATATAAATGGATGGTATATCATATATACAGAATCATTAACATGTTATATTTATTATTTAGATGAGTTACACATCATTATTATACCCATCCAAATAATATTATATTGAATAATAATTACACCACGACGTGGAGACGGTAAGCCGTACGTACGCACGTATGGTGACATGTTATTCAAAGGGTGGATAGAATACTGAATATGGTTGTACCATATTTATAATAACATCACAGTATATATATGATACTGGATTTATTATTTTAGAATGGTAACAACAAAGGAAGAAGAAGTGGAAGAAGAAATGAACTTAGAAAAGGGTGGTGAAATCATTACCTCTTCTTCGGGTTCTTCCTTTTGATTTGATCAAAAGGGCTCCTTAGGTTGGCTTTCTGATCACACTAAGGCCCCTAGGTTGTAGTGAGGGAAGTTGGGAGAGTATTTGGGCAGAGTTTTGCCGAACCAAAAGGCTCTGAAGGTGTGAAGAAATGAGAAGGAGGAGTGCCCTTTTATAAGAGGGATGAGGGGCACCTTTGGAAAAGCTAGAGATATTAGTTTATAATAAATTCATAATCGGTTTCCAATGGCTCCAAAGTTGACTATTCAAAATTTAAGGTGGGGATATGTCGAAAAACACTCAACCAATAGAATTTAGACAGGTTTGGGTACTTATATTAACCTTATCTTTAAGTATTAACTCTAAGTTAATTAGTTTCACTTTTACAATGTCTCTTTGTATTTTTATATAATATGGTTAATAAACATACTATATACATCCAAACGACCCCCAAGTGGTCCATTAATGATGAACCTATCATGATATAAGTCTCTTGGCCGAACCTTAGATTTTTAGGAATTTAATATCAATTAATAATATAATATTTGTTTTAAGAACTCTTTTATGTCAATTTTGACACTATTCAATAGTTGATTTTTGTGAAACTCATAACAGATTGATTACTTCGAACAAAGTCAATTAAATCAATACTAATATATCATATTATCCTAGAAAATTAGTTTAATTCATTAAAAGTTTCATATTATATTTATTTGGGTATTTATAATATCAATTATTTTAATTTTTCACTATTATACTAATTACTGCATCATCATTGTGTAATAAATAGAATAAGATATTTAATGTCTAAAAATTATAAATAAAATATCATTATGTAGGAAATATTTTTATCTTTCTAATGAATATTTATAATCTAAAATCGAACATATATAACCCTATGTAAAAATTGTTTTTCTAAAAGATATATGCTTGTGTCATTTTTGTATTCATTTTTACTTAATTAAAATAAAGTGTCATTATCACTTACAAGTGGATCCATGGGGTCCCAAAATAGACCCAAAGATGCCCATGGTCGACCATGTATCAACCAATAGGGTTAAGACACGTTTTAGGGTAATTTAGTATTATTATAATATTATTTTTTTCAACCCTTATTTACCGGATTTACCCTTAACCATGGTAAATAAAATATTTACCGCAGTAATTATTCAAAATGTCTAAAAATAAAAGTTACCTATTTACACAATTTGAACATCCTGATTCCAAATATGGAATCCATTTTCCTAAATTCAAAACACAGAAGTGGCAGAAATTAATTTAAAATTAATTCCCACTGTCAAAACAAAAAGCGTGTTTTTAAGAGATAATAACTATCAAAAGATTGACACTTGTTTATGTTCGGTTTAATTGTAAAATTATGTCCAATGAAAAAAATTATATTAAATGGTAAAAATATATTCTAAAAATACTTTAAAACCACTCAAATTCATAATTTATCAATATTAATTATTTTGATTAAAAAAGTTGTTTTTAATTAAAATTTAGTAATTTTCACTATTCATCAAAATATGAAAGTTATCCGAAAAGTACCAAAATTTCACCTTAGGATAAATTTGATATTCCGAATCCAGAAATGAATTCCATTTTAAAATATAAAATATATATAATTTCGAAAAGTAGGTATTACTATTCATAACGGCTAGTTTGATTGGTTGTGGTGTGTGTTAAAACTCAAGGTTGCGTACAACACACGCTACTGTATTATTCAAAGAGAGCGTACCGTGGAAGCTTGGGATGTTTCATTTTAAATTTTTTATGTCCCCATTTAGTCAAAAAGTTTAAAATGTTGTATTTAAAAAGGGTTCACTATTAAAAGTTGATAAAAGTGCAATACTGAAAATGAATTTGTTCTTGCATTATATCTAAGAAACTCATAATATGGATTCTAAAATTATAAGGATTATATAAAGTTTAAAATTTAGATAATACTATTCATAACCTATTTTTAATGGCTTTTTTTTGTAAGTCATGGTGTGATTGAACTCGGTGTTGCGTGTAGTGCAAGTTATTGAATTATTTTGAAGAAATAACACACTATGAAATCTTGGGGTGTTACATTCTCCCCTCCTTCAATAAATTGCGTCCTCGCAATTTGAAATTGTTCTTCGAAAATAAAAGGTTGAAAATAAAAAATATCTTTGTGGGAAAACCCACATCGGAAATTGGGTTACTAAAATTTATTCTTAATATGAGGAAAAGAGAAATGAAAGGGTCAACACCAAATTATGATCTCAATCAGGAGAACATTGGTGGAAATTAGAGACATATAATTGGAGGAAAAACATAAATATTTATAGGTATTGATTGAGGTCATCAATCAGAAACAAGTATAAAATTGAGGTCCTTAAACTCATAAATATATGATGATTTTAAATACCATCGGTTCAACAAAACATAGGGTATTAGGATAACACATTTTTGACGTTTCAAAATATCTTAGTTGAAATTCCACATCGAAAAATGAATTAATGAGGCCTATATTTAAAATAAAGAGTGGAAAGTATGAAGATTACTGAAAATAACACATACTAGGGTTCCATGTAGGAAAATATGGATATGGAAGAGAAATCTAACCATCAATTATCTGATAGAGAGTGGTAGAGAACATGGCTATGAAAAGGCCAAAAATTTCAAAGCCATAAATTTGTGATGATTTAAGGTACCATCTAGGACAAAATTTTTGTTCTATGTTTCATTTATTAATGTTGGGGAATTTATTTATGAGATTGGATAAGATCATAAGGAGATATACTTACTTTATAATTATAGTTTTATCCATTAATAAATTTCTACCACAAACTCATCTTTCACTCTAAAAGATAATAGAATGTAATTTTTTTTTTCTATTTATACTATTCGTATAGGGTTCCAAAATAAATGAATTTATAATTCACCTACCATATCTTTTAAAAAAACTACATTATTTAATCCAGGACATCTCGTGGGCCAGTGATAGGTGATACACCCTTGTCACCCTTCGGTTGCGAGTTCAAGTCTCGCAGCCTTGCCGGATGCGACGGGTTGCCACCCGACCTCCGGGTTGTCCTTTTATGGCAATCCAAAATAATCCAAACTAGAACTATCCAAAATACTTATCTCCAAACTCACAGTCCAACATTTATAAGGAAGGTAAACATAATGTAGATCCTTTTTACCCCGTAATTGCATATGAATACCTTCATCATGTATTCTTTTAATACACTGAAACATCCTGAATTACCATATTCCTTATTGATTAAATCCATTCTCCCTTATTCCATATAGAATGCTAGATATACTTCATCATTCCAAAAATGTTTTAAACCCCAACAATGATGGAATATACAAATCATTAATCAGTTCCAAGGTAGTCAAGAATATCCAATATAATTTTTCCAAAATAATCATGTATTATTCGAAAATCACTACATCGGTATCAGAACTATATTATGGTTTATCATTCTCTCACCCATATATTTTCCAAAAATTTATCCTGCTATTGAGTCACTTTTCTTTGTTCCACACAATCTCAAGTCCTTAATGAAATAGTACTGCAGTACAATCCTTATATACTCCATAATTATTATAACAAGTACATTGTTGATAGAACACTCAATTGACATAATCAACATAAGAACTCTAATCATTCCTCTTCATCAGTGGTAGTATCATAACTTGATTATTATCCAATAGCATCATTTGCGACATAGTCTGATGACTGGGACATAGGTTCGCGTAGTGTCCAAACTCCTTTCAAATGAAGCATTGTACATTTGAAACCATTTTCTTACCCTTGCAGTCACGTACTTTGTGCCCTTTTCCTCCACACTTATAACAAACTCTCATTCCTTTCAGGCAAGTTCTAGGGTGTTTCTTTCCACAGTTACCACATATGGGAAAATTCTTCTTTTCCCTCTTCCCTTTATCCATCTTTCTCTCTTCCATCCGTTTCTTCTCTTGCTTCCCTTCAAAGCCATAGGACTCAGTAAACTCTTTAATTATCTTATCAACACGTGATATTATTTCTTCATATGATGATAATACATGGGAGACTATTTGTCTTATAAATTCTAGCTTAAGACCATGAAAGATATGATCCTTCCTTCTCTTTGGATCATGTGCATTTCTGGAGTTCTCATTCCTTCTACTGGGCGCCATTTCTAAACAATGGCATACACTAGATCAGTTTATGAATCAAAATACATAATCCCATACTTATAAAACACTTAACATAAATTGAACTATTTATGGATATAATCCATAATCATAAAAATATCTCCTTTGAGGATGTATATACTCATAAACCCTTCATAATTATTTGTAAAGAAAAATTAGATTTATCCTAAGCATATCCCCCGGGAGTGTCGTAACCAAGAGTGCAGCAAGGCCCGTTGTCGTGCACCAGTTCCCGTTTGAGTCTAGCTCAAAGCGGTGTTTTCGGGTTTTACCCATAGGTACATCTGTGCCAGAGCCGCCTCTACCTGCTCGTATCCAGACAGGGATGTATTGCTCGGAAAACTCACAAAATCTCTACAATACCTAAATTCTAGGAAGTTCTTCTATACTAATCCTCAAAGTTCATCTTAGGTCTATGTGCTCTAATCAGAGTTTATCTAAATCTAGCTTCCAAGTTTGTACTAAACTTCCTCTGATACCAACTTTAACGCCTCGACCCCAGTTACCCAGAGTCGGTGCATTATTACATTACATTGGCATGATCACAAGAAAGATCAAATCTCGAAAGACCGATTGGTTTAGTAGCCTTGGAAACACTAGATATATTCATAAGTTTTACATTACATCATAAAATGAAAAACTACTACAACAACATAATGTTTCCACAGTCCACACTATAATCCCCTCATAATATCCCTGCAGGTCATTCATAACTTACATCTTCACATCCTGGGAAAAATAAAACATAGAAAAGGGGTGAGCTCAAATGCCCAGTAAGGATAACAATATAGCGGAACATTCAAAAATAAGCATAAACATTTAAGGTAATGAATTACTAAAACAAAAGCCTTTTAAACTAGAACTTCAACATAGTATGGCAAGAGTAAAATGAAATAATTCCATTTACTTATTCACATGGATATTCTACTTATCGAATAATCACATGCAAAAATCAATAACCACTTTCATAATGTTGGAATGCATAATGCCAGACTATCATAACCACATAGTCAAGGCCTCGTTCCAAGACTACAAATAAGATTTTGTCAAGGCCTTGTTCCAAGACACTAGTTTGTCTCATGAGACCTACCGATGCATCGAGGAGCTATAGCGGGCTCTACCCGTCACTTACTAAGTCCAATGCATTCCCATATGAAAAGGTTTAAACATAACATAAACATTCGTATTAAAACTAGCATACGAAATGTCAATAATTTCACCATAAACTATGAATGGTATAAAAATAGCACATCCACAGTCAAACATATCACAAAACCTTCAATACAATATAGAAGTTTTGTATCATAATAAATCAACTTCAAATAATCTTAAAATCCATCAAAGGATGTTGACATAAATGAAATCAAAATTCTTTTTAAAGAAATGTCTCCTTTTATTTAGAAATCATTTAAGATCCATATAAAATAAAACATTTTCTTTGAAAATATTCTTATAAGCTTGTAAGGGAAGCTTTGAAGATTTTATAACGGCGGAAAATAGCCGCACCCGCCGTATAAGTTAAAAAAAACATTCTTACCTTAATTCTGTCGAAAAGGTTAAAAATGACCTTGTTTTGAAAACGACAGAAAGATTCCTTCATAAACCTCTTATAAAAAGTCAAACAAGGGTATAAATGACTTTAACCCATATTCTTGTAAATAATAAAAATGTTTTTAAATACATTTCTAAGAAGAATGGATGTGGATGATAAAGAAATCCCAGTAGATTATTACATATAAACAACCTCGGATAATGAAGAGATTGTGAAATAAACCCTTACCTTGTACTTTACCTTTGTTGGGGTAGGTTAACCTATTGTATAATGGTGAAATAATTGTTATTAAATTATACAAGAATCATATACATTAATATGATATCATATATAATCTTTTTACATTGCTTTATTAATAATATCTTAGTATTATCGTCGTTTCGGGTGATAATCGATTCGTTCTTCTAAAATGTTTGGTTACGTAAGACATGTTTGTAATGGATAGATTATATCTTATTCATAATCAGAATGATATTAACATTATTTTTAACCCTAAAATGAGAATAATACTTGAATGGATATGATGGAGAATGAATCTCATCGCGTTCGTGGAGACGGTAGTCCGTACGTACGCACGAGCGACAATATCATTCTTTTGATATTAAAATAATATATAAATGGATGTTATATCATATATACAGAATCATTAAAATGTTATATTTATTATTTACATGAGTTACACATCATTATTATACCCATCCAAATAATATTATATTGAATAACAATTACACCACGACGTGGAGACGGTAAGCCGTACGTACGCACGTATGGTGACATGTTATTCAAAGGGTGGATAGAATACTGAATATGGTTGTACCATATTTATAATAACATCACAGTATATATATTATACTGGATTTATTATTTTATAATGGTAACAACAAAGGAAGAAGAAGTGGAAGAATAAATGAACTTAGAAAAGGGTGGTGAAATCATTACCTCTTCTTCGGGTTCTTCCTTTTGATTTGATCAAAAGGGCTCCTTAGGTTGGATTTCTGATCAAACTAAGGCCCCTAGGTTGTAGTGAGGGAAGTTTGGAGAGTATTTGGGCAGAGTTTGGCCGAACCAAAAGGCTTTGAAGGTGTGAATAAATGAGAAGGAGGAGTGACCTTTTATAAGAGGGATGAGGGGCACCTTTGGAAAAGCTAGAGATATTAGTTTATAATAAATTCATAATCGGTTTCCAATGGCTCCAAAGTTTAATATTCAAAGTTTAAGGTGGGGATAGGTCTAAAACCACTCAACCAATAAAATTTATACAGGTTTGGGTACTTATATTAACCTTATCTTTAAGTATTAACTCTAAGTTAATTAGTTTCACTTTTACAATGTCTCTTTGTATTTTTATATAATATGGTTAATAAACATACTATATACATCCAAACGACCCCCAAGTGGTCCATTAATGATGAACCTATCATGATATAAGTCTCTTGGCCGAACCTTAGATTTTTAGGAATTTAATATCAATTAATAATATAATATTTGTTTTAAGAACCCTTTTATGTCAATTTTGACACTATTCAATAGTTGATTTTTGTGAAACTCATAACAGATTTATTACTTCGAAAAAAGTCAATTAAATAAATCCTAATATATCATATTATCCTATAAAATTAGTTTAATTCATTAAAAGTTTCATATTATATTTATTTGGGTATTTATAATATCAATTATTTTAATTTTTCACTATTATAGTAATTACTGCATCATCATTGTGTCATAAATAAAATAACTTATTTAATGTCTAAAAATTATAAATAAAATATCATTATGTAGGAAATCTTTTTATATTTATAATGAATATTTATAATCTAAAATCCAACATATATAACCCTATGTAACAATTGTTTTTCTAAAAGATATATGCTTGTGTCATTTTTGTATTCATTTTAACTTAATTAAAATAAAGTGTCATTATCACTTACAAGTGGATCCATGGGGTCCCAAAATAGACCCAAATATGCCCATGGTCGACCATGTATCAACCAATAGGGTTAAGACACGTTTTAGGGTAATTTATTATTATTATAATATTATTTTTTTAACCCTTATTTACCGGATTTACCCTTAACCATGGTAAATAAAATATTTACCGCAGTAATTATTCAAAATGTCTAAAAATAAAAGTTACCTATTTACACAATTTGAACATCCTGATTCCAAATATGGAATCCATTTTCCTAAATTCAAAACACAGAAGTGGCAGAAATTAATTTAAAATTAATTCCCGCTGTCAAAACAAAAAGCGTGTTTTTAAGAGATAATAACTATCAAAAGATTGACACTTGTTTATGTTCGGTTTAATTGTAAAATTATGTCCAATGACAAAAATTATATTAAATGGTAAAAATATATTCTAAATATACTTTAAAACCACTCAAATTCATAATTTATCAATATTAATTATTTTGATTAAAAAAGTTGTTTTTAATTAAAATTTAGTAATTTTCACTATTCATCAAAATATGAAAGTTATCCGAAAAGTACCAAAATTTCACCTTAGGCTAAATTCGATATTCCGAATCCAGAAATGAAGTCCATTTTAAAATATAAAATATATATAATTTCGAAAAGTAGGTATTACTATTCATAACGGCTAGTTTGATTGGTTGTGGTGTGTGTTAAAACTCAAGGTTGCGTACAACACACGCTACTGTATTATTCAAAGAGAGCGTACCGTGGAAGCTTGGGATGTTTCATTTTAAATTTTTGATGTCCCCATTTAGTAAAAAAGTTTAAAATGTTGTATTTAAAAAGGGTTCAGTATTAAAAGTTGATAAAAGTGCAATACTGAAAATGAATTTGTTCTTGCATTATATCTAAGAAACTCATAATATGGATTCTAAAATTATAAGGATTATATAAAGTTTAATATTTAGATAATACTATTCATAACCTCTTTTGAATGGATTTTTTTTTGTAAGTCATGGTGTGATTGAACTCGGTGTTGCGTGTAGTGAAAGTTGTTGAATTATTTTGAAGAAATAACACACTATGAAATCTTGGGGTGTTACAATTCTAATATGGGTTTATGTTTTCTCATAACGTTTCACGAGGAAATTTTGAGATCTACCTGTTAACTTTTTTCTTTTTAACACTAATTATTTTTTATTTCTATATAGAAATAATTTAAAAATAATAATATCATTGAAAACAAAATCAATATCATATTCATCAACCATGAAATTAATATATAAAGGAAAAGTGATAAAATATTTTATAAGATAAATATTTAGTAGAACTATATAAATTGAAAAAATATATATAATGATTCTAATATGTGAGTAAAAGATAATATATAATTTTATTTTAATTTTTTTGTTTTATTTTTTAATGTGACTATCGATCATAACACAATGATCTCAAATAAATAAGTTCTCATATCAAATTTGATTATGAATGATTACTAACTTGAGAATATCTTTAAATTGAGTTTTTATTTATAATTATTATTAATACATACAATTAAATTTAATAATATTTTACTTTATTATATTAAATTATCCACTGATAAAGGTTACAAGTTTTTGTTAAATGTTTTAAAAAAATCATAATGAATAACTGAAATTTAGTATACTTATACATGAACTTGTATAGGTTTAAAAAATATAATTATGTATATAATTTTTTTATTTTAAAAACACATTATTTTTTTGTAAAATTTTATGTTTTAAATATAGGTTTAATTATGTCAATTTATAAAAATATATAATCATAAAAAAATTCAAATTCAAATTTAATTACAATATTAATTTAAGGAAAATTATATTAATTTATTCTGTAATATTATTATTATTTTAAAATATATGAATAATTACTTAATTATAGTAAATTTAAAGGTCACTAACATATCACTACAATAGAAAAATCCATTGTTAGATCTTAAAAATGGTATTCATAAGGCTAAAAACATTAAGAAATCCAGTAGTGAGAAAAGATCCATCTATCAATGATTTTTTGTGCCAAAAAGGGACTTGATGATTATTACACCAACTATTAATGGTCCACCAGTCAAAAAATAATAATAATAAATGAAAATACGTATTATATTTATCAATATAAAAAATTTTATGAACACTAGGGTCGAAAATATAAAAAAACAAATAAATATCATTATTTCACAATATATTTTCACAATTTGTTTTTATTAAAAATAACATACCAGACCTTCCTGACTTATTACATTAGGTATATTTGTTCATTTTCATGTTGTATTTTTTTTGACTTCATAGGATTAAATATTTTTAACCCTTTATGATTTTATTTTATTTCATGTTACTTTTTATTATAAAATACATTATAAGTTTCCTCTTTAATTTTATAATATATCAATCTATAGTGTACGGTTTTTGGTGAACCTTATACCACTGGATAAATATGGGATTTATATAAACTTATTTAATTCACTAAGAAGTCTGAAAATAATTTTATAGTAATCTAAATATTCAATGAACTTGCTGTTGTATTTTTAGAAACTCTATAGAGAATGGTTTTGAAAAGCTACCGTATTTAGTTTACTGTGCATTATAAATCTATGCAATTCACTCAAAACATGATTGTATAGAAATAAAATATTTCTATATTGATTTCAATATCTTATATTGAAGTATAAAATGTTTTTTTAATGGTCAATAAATTATCTGATGTTTTTCAATGAGGTTTAATAGTTGTAGTTTTTCAGAATGGTTTTCCTTCTATTTTTTTGCTAATTTAAGGAGAAGTAGATGTAAAGATTATTTTATTCTTAATTATATAGAAATATAATAAGTTTTTATTAAAATAATTATTCTTTAATAAAGTCTAAATCCAATTATAGGATCCTTAAAAATTCATTTATGTCTGTTAAATTATGTTATCCGGTTTTTTCTCAATGTATGGTTCAGTAACCCAAATTCCTAAATTAGTATTTGAAAACACTTATTTAGAAAAGTATGGTTCTGCAACCCTATATTGTCAATATATGGTTCGAAAACCCTAATTTCTGAAATTATGTTTTTCTATCCATACTTTCACAATGAATGGTTCGTCGATACTTCATTGACGGATCATACATTACTTTTTTAATGAAACCTATACAACTTTGGTGGACACAACACTACTTTTTTTAATGAACACTACACTAATTTGATGATCCCTATGAATTTTTTTAATGAAAACTATTCCATTTTGATCAACCCTACATTTGGTGAACCCTACTTTCGATCGACCCTACTTTTGGTGAACCCTACTTTCGGTGAACCCTCCTTTCACTGAACCCTACTTTCGGTGATCCGAAATTTTGGTGAACATTAATTTTGGTGAACCATACAATCCATAAACCCTACTTTAGTTAAACCCATCATTTGGTGAAACCAACTTTTGTGAGCCCTACTTTCGGTGTACCCTACATTCGGTGAACCCTACTTTTGTGTACCCTACATTCATGTACCCTACTATTATGCACCCTACTTTCATGTACCCTATCTTCATGTAACATAATTTAGTGTAACCTACATTCGTGTACCCTATTTTTTGTACCCTACGTTGGTGTACCATACATTTTTCTACCCTACATTGCTGTTGTGGCTTTGTTTTTTTGGCTGAACAATGATCTGCTTCATATTTATATAGATTATTTTCAAATGGGTATCTACTGGATAAACTCACATTAAATATAAGGATTATTATTGAAGATATTTTCAGGTTTTTATTACATTAATTAAAGAGAAAATTTAATATGTTTCTCAATGTATTTACTCAATAAAGTCGAAGGATACATAATTATTTAAATTCTACTATTTGAATTTACTTTTAGATTGTGTTGGTAGTTTTCAGGAACTGTTTTGACTATATTTCAATGGATTTGGACTATAGTTTTAAAAGAATTCAATGATATTATTATTCTATATATATTACTGAAAGATTTATTTAAAATCCTTTTATTTGAGATTTATTCTACAAGAATAAAGGGGTAATGATGTTGCAACTTCTCTAGAGATATTTATGAATGTTCTTGACTCAATTTATTTGGTATTTTCAAAAATATTAAAGCTAATTCAACTGATGAATATTTATTATATATATATATGTGTGTGGAAGTAAAATAATACACATGGGTTAACATATTAAATACTCTAGTTTTCAAAGAGAATTTATTATGAAATTTTAACATTCTCGGTATTTTCAACATCCTATGAGACTCTATTTCATCACCTAGATATTCTCTCAAGTGATGAATTAATTTTACTTGGACTATAATTTCCTTAAAATTGAATTATAATACAAATATCAATAACTACTACTAGTTTTTCATCATTTATCTTCTCTTGCCTGTTTTTTGAGTTTGTAACACTATTTCACATCTTACACATGCACTCTATTTTTTCAGATTATGTTTTTACACACAAAAGAATTATTTTTTATTCTTTTTACTCATGTTTCTACTCCAAAATTCTAAAGTCAGGATCTAAGAGTTTTGACTCCCTATATATAATGATGTAAATGTTCGGGTTGTGACACCCTCCGTCTAAGATTAGGTCTTAAGGGTTGTGACCTCCCTTAAAAATGTCATGGTTATGAGTATCCTCTACTAGAAAAGGATTCTATAACTGGGTTATGATTCCCATATAAAAGTCATTCATTGTTCACACATTTCTCTCACTGAGTAGAGTGGAATATGAGTAAAGTAGGCCCACTTTGGACTGAACTAAAATAAAAAACATATTTGTGTAATTTAATATTTACATTGTTATTTAACTTTAATAAATAATATTTATAACTAATTAAATTAATAAATTTATTGGTTTAAATATTTTTAATCTAGTCTATTCCCCCCCCCCCAGACCATCTTCCATTACCCTATCAGACCAAAAAAAATGGTATCATAGGAGAACATTTTTAATAATAGTATAGATCTATCATTTTCTTTCTGATACCTTTCAATATGGTATCATAGGATGTCCCTTCTAGCAATTATCCAACCCTAATATATAGTTTTATTTTATATTTAATTATGATAACCTATTCCGAGACCACAATTTCTAAGGATAAAGATCTTATATAATTTAAGGATTGAACCTGAATGATGCTTGGATTCCTCAAAATCCACCACACATTGATAGAAATTATTATGGCTACAAGAGATTTGAATAGAGGCTTACCTCAAACAATTGAGAATTGAACACTGGTATATCATGTCAAAATAGTACACACTTCCTGAAGCAGATCCAGATAATATAAATGAAAATCATGCTATTGGATATGTTTAAAATTATAAATTTATTAATATTTTATATTATGCTATTAATATAAGTGTTATTAGTCATGTTACTTCTTGTAAGACAGCTCATGAAATTTGGAATATTTTTCATGTCCCTCACCTTGGCTCAGACAAATTGATCCAAACTAAGCATGGAATGTTTCGTGTTACGTACCTATAATTCAAGAAGAGTGAAGATGAAATAGTAAATCAAATGCTCCATAGATACACAATCATTGTGAATGGAATGAATTCACTTGGAGAAGCATTGGAAAACCTAGTAATTATTGAAAGAGTCTAATTATACTTATCAAAGAAACTACATGAAAAGAAGGTTTCCATTGATGAATGCAAGAATTTCAAATAGTTAACACTTGATGAATTGATTGTATCACTACTCCAATATAAATTATAACTGAAGAAAAAAGCTGATGAGAAGGCCAAAAAAATAAAAGGTTTTACTTTTAAATCTATAAATGTTGTCTCTACTAACTCTTCTAATTCTGATATGTAGGATAGTAAAAAAGAATATATGGATCCGATTTCAACCATAGTTTACCCAAGAATGAAAATAAAGGATTCAAAAATTGGTTTAGAAGAAACCCTCAAAATGAAAAATATTAGGGAGAAAAGAAAGGGGGTATGAATTACAATGCTTTGGATTTAACCTCTTATGTGTGAAATAAGAAAGGGAATATGAAACCTGATTTCCCTAAACAAATGAATAATGATAAATCCAAAAATAAAAAAATATGGTTTTGACCACTACCTAAATTAGTATTGAATAATCTGATTCTGATGAAAAATTTGGAAACGGTAAAGAAACTACTAACTTGTGCTTCATGGTATCACTATATAATATTGGTAATTCATGTTTGTATTCTGAATGTTCTAATTCTGAATATGATTCTGAAAATAATAATGTATTTAAATTAAATAATGAAATTTAAATATTAAGGAATGATATTTTCAAAGCTACTAATTTATATATTATTCTTAATAAGAATAATGAGAAACTTATTTCGGAAAATAAAGAAATTTTACAAGAATATTAAAAATTAAGAAACACTACTTCTAATTCTCATTCAAAAGTTTATGAAAATTTAAAAACTGCTCAAGATTTTAATTAAATTTTGAAATAGAAATTTGAATGTCTTAAACTAAATTTATCAAATTTTATTCAACATCATGAAAAATATCATGAGATTAAAATTTTGACTAAAACTAATAAAAATAAATATGGTTTTGGTTATGATAAAAGATTTCCTCAAATGTTTATAACCCATTTTGTAAAAAGTAAAAATGGTTGTACAATGTAAGAACCTGGACCTTCTTTTTTAGTATGTTTTTCATTTTTCTAGAGTTTTTGAGAAAATAGGAGTTTCTAGAAATTTTTTATGTTCATGTCATGTACTTTATGAGTACACACCATGTACTTCATTGCCAAAAAAGTTCATGTCATGGTCGTGTCATGGCCACACACACGGTCATGTGGGGTGAAGTGGAGGCTTCCTAAAGTGGAGTATGGAAAAGGCAAGTACACGTTGTGTACTCCAAAAGTACACGCCGTGTATTTTATTTTTTTTCATTAAATGCACTGGGTTGGCATCTGACAGATAGAACTATCTTCTTCTTGGATTTCTTTATCCGAGAGAACCTGCACGGCCATGGATCTTCAATGAACCCCCGATCCTTTGTTCGTCCCTTGAATCGAGCTCTGTCGGTTAAGCTGGAATCGCATCGGTGAGTTCTCTCTTCTTTTATAGCATCGTTGTCCAATACCATTTCTTTTACAAGTTATCGTGGGATGAATGTTTTTGTGTTTTTATAGATCTATGGTGTTCTAAGGAGATTAAATATTCGAGGTTCAATTATATTTATCTCATAACCCTGAGGTAGGTGGTTTGTTCCTTTCTGTAGGAAGTCTTTGAGTTATTTGTACAATTTCACCCAATACCCATGAACGTGGTATTGTGTGTTTATTGGTTTAGCCCTATTGTTTCTCTTCTATGCCCGTATGCCTGAGTAGATGATAATTTATTGTGAATAGGGTAAATTTTTTGTGTTTTGGATGATTTTCCCATGCATGTTTTGCATGTTTTGACCTTTGGGTCATGTTTGCCTGTAGGCTGCTATTTACTATTCATGTCTAGTGTTATAGGATGGTGTTCATGTTCTTATATTGTGTTTTTATGTTGTAGAATGCTATCCAAGTAGTTCTTGTGGTTTACTTAGGTCGTTACTCACTACAACACTTGCTAGACTTATACAGGGTCATGAGAACTAGTTTATAGACCATAGGGAGAATTGACGTTGAGGGCTTCTCCAGAGTCCCTTTATAATTATATGATGTGAGACCACAGGGGGAATTTATGTTGAGTGCTTCTCCAGAGTGTCTATAGTTACTCAATGTTGGACACTGGGGGAATTGATGTTGAGTGCTTCCCCAGATAACCTTTAGTATGATACAAGAATATAGGGGGAATTTACGGTGAGTGCTTCCTGAGAGAGTCTATACTTTATCTGAACTATTGGGGTGAGATTGTGTGTGATTCCTAGAGGGTTGCTTGTACTTGATAGGTAGAAATAGAGGGGATAGGCAGTGGGTACTTCCTATTGGGTGGTTACCTATTGTGTTATATGTTTTTCTGTTCCATTCTATGTGGTGTTTTGAATGCATAAAACTCTGGATTGGTTACAGCTTAGTGTTTTCCTTTTTTACAGCTTTCTGCAATTTTACATGCTATATATTCACTGACTATTAGGCACTAATCTTTTGGTGGTTGCCTATTGGGATTTAGTCTGACACCCGGTTTGGGCCATGCTTTCAGGCCCAAACAGATTATATTGTTACAGGTATAGACAAGGGAAAGCACCCTTCGACTTCAGGTGCTTGATTGCATTGGAGCTGGAGAGAATGGGACCAAGACGTGGCTTGTGATGCTGAGGAGTTGCTCATTTTTTTTCCTTTTGTACTTTGTTTTAGTACTGTATTCAGCATTGTGACTTGTTTGGCTGTTTTCATTGACATATATGTATCATTCATCATTTATATATATTTATGCTCAAATAGTTTCTTTATCAGTCTTCTGTTGTTCACTATTGTTGTATATTTACTACTTCCGCTATTGTGTGTTGTTTACTTACGATGTGTACTCTGCCAATGAGGGTATAGTTTCCCCACTATCACACCCAAGGCCCTCACTGTTAGTCGGCAGTCTCTGGTGTTCTGGGAAATGTGCTTGAGGCCATATGATCAACCGCGTACGGGGCACCTCTGGGTGTCTTCTAGAACCGGGACATTAAAAAGTTGTAACAGAGGGGTTCTTTTCTCTTGAATTATTATTTGGAGCCTTTATCCAGGGTTAGGAAGGAATAGGTACTTGGTGACAAGTTGTGCCTGGGTGTATCTAACCTGTGTACAGGGAAAATCCAATCTACCTCATTATTTCAATTTTTCTGGATTGCAATTTTACAGTTGATTTGATTTCACCGTTGGGTGATTCAAAATTTTTGTGTGGTTACCGTTGATGTTATTGAGTTTCTAATTCTGTCGCAACCCAATGAGATGAGTGTATGCTATCTCGTTCATCATATAGGCACTTGTTAAAAATCACATGCCATGCATTCTTTCCATGTCATCTTGGATGCATTAGCGATTGCATTTTTTTTGTGATAGATGTTGTATAGAATATGCATGTTGTTGTGATAGATGCCTCAATAGAGATACATGTTGTTTGATAGGCAATTGCGTGTAAGGTTTTGTTTGAATAAACACCAAAATTTGTCTCTTGAGGTGTTATGGTCCCTCATAGACCAGAATTTGGTGGATCATTGCATTGTTTTCTTGACTATAACTTGTATAGGATTCCAAAATTTGATTTGCAGGGAGTATGGGCCCTCACAGATCAGAATTTGGAACTTTCAATGCCTAATTCAGTGTTTTCTAGGTTCCCAGGAAGTTTCTGAGGCTTATTGTCTGGAAAAACCTAGAATACATGACGTGTAGAGTTAAGTACACGCCATGGTTTCTTCTCTTCAAGAAGAAACTTTTTTTCTTAAGTACACGTCATGTACATTATGTACACACAGTGTAGTCTCGGACTGTGTTGTAGGCCATGTGGGCAGAGACACGAGATGGGAAAAGTTTTATGGAAACATGTCATGCCCATGTTTAACACACCGTGTAGTATAATCCTAGGAACTCAGCTGTGTAGCTAACAACACGGGTCGGTGGAGTTTCTTGTTATACACCTCATGTCCCCCCTTGAAAACACCGTGTAGTCTGACCCAGTGAAATGCGTGGTTGATTGTCTTCTATCAACCGGTCAAAGTTCTAGTGCTCTGCTAATGTGTATAGAAACACTCGGGTTGAATCCTTGGCGATGATACTTTGTAAGAGTCATGTGCTTTTAGTTGATTGTATTCTGATTGGGGGGTTTGTTTGCAGAGCTTAAATGAAGTGATTAATTATTGGTGTTTGATTTAAAAATTTGATAAATATTGGGGTGATTTCATTTTTTGGGATTTAATCTTGGGATATACTGGAGCTTGGCTTTATATTTCAGTTAATTTAACACCCACTTCGCAAGATAATGTTGATTGGATTTACTAAGTGTTAAGGCTTTAATACAAGCCTTAAATTAACATAGGGTTATAATCTCAATTAGAGGTTGTTTATGGTAGGGTATTTATGGTTCCAATAATCCATGGAAACCACACGTTAAAAAAAACAATTCATTGATCCATGACATGTTAATTCCAACATGCACAGTGTTAAATTAAAGAATATTCATCGGGAAAATACTCTCAATCACTAAAAATCCCTAAATTTTGACTCACCCCAATATTATATTTACTAAAAAATTGATATTAATATTAAACTGGTTTATATATTTTTGATGATGAATTAATAAGAGAAGAAGAAGAAAGGGATAAGAAAAGGGCGGTACGTCGAACACACACACACGAACAATGATGAGAATCAAAAAAACATACTTCGGATTGAATGAGGTAGTAAAATAAGGGAAGGGGATACAATTTCATTTAAAATATTTTGAGAAAATTAATATTAAACAACAGAAGGTGAATTAGAATAAGAGATATTGAAGAAGAAACTTTCATTAAAACATAATTACAAAACACAAACCTACAAGTTTACAAATGAAGAACAACACAAAAGTGAAAGGAAACAATGAGAGGAGGAAGGGTATATCAATTGAAAACTTGAGTATGGAATGTCCTCCCAAGCCCTTTTCAAGTAATTGTTCATTTCAATATGTGTTCCACTCTTCTGAAATCCTAACCCCTTTGAGGGAGAGGACAGGGATGTATTTATAGCCCATAGAAGTGGACTGTTGGCATTCCCAATTTGTCCTTCTACTTGGATTGACGACTTGGACATCCATAAAAAAAATATCTAGATATATCCTTCTTCAGAGGTGTAGATAATAATGTTTTCCGACTATTATCAAAATGTGGAGGCATTTGGACCAGTGGATTAAATGTTATGGCCGGATTACAAAATAACTTTAATCAGTCCATTTCAATCCAGTCTTTTTGAAGTCCAAAATTTAAAAGGGTTTTTGAATAGAAATATGCCTCCAAAACCTAATAAATTCTACAACAAAGTAATCTTAATATATCTTCTATTTCAAACTAGAAAATCTCATCTCAGTTTTATTATTACATCATGAGATATGTCTTGCATAGTGTCTGGATTTTAATTCCCATCCAGAATAGTGGGCTGGAAATTAAGACATTAGTTAGGCCCATTTTTTTGTATTTGGACCTTCAAATTTTTATCCATGATTTATTTGGATATGTTCAAACATTTGATGGAGTTTCGTAAAATCTGGGCTTCTGTATTTAGACCAATAACTCAATCATCATTGATGGTTCAGTTTCATCACAAATTCTTTGGGTCTTCTTGTGTTGACCACATGAGCCTTCAAATGGCAGAATTGTCCCATGCTTCCTTCTAATGATATGTGAGAAATTGAATAAGGAATCCTAAAAAATATGAACCACACAATTTGAATCATTAGGTTTAGGGTTATAAATAAAATAGTAAACTTACTCAATTGGACTACATCTAAAAATGCTCAAAAATTATACTTAGTATTAAAACGTTAATATTTCACAAAAATTATGTACATTTCATATAAAATAAGTAAAGTGAGTATATAATAATTCATTAAAATATTAATAACATCAACTCCCCCACTCTTAATTTTGTGCATGTCCTCATGTGCACCAAATATAAAAACATAACAAAATCATTTTCACTCACCAACAAATAGTAAAACAAATTTCTCTGATCAGGGGAGGTTTAGACTAATTCACTCATCAATTTTTAATTCCACCACAAGTTATTAGAGAAACAATTTTCCAAAACTAATTCCTTTTTTTCATGCTCAAATTTAGAAATGGAAAATTTGGACACTCAAAACTCACACCTCTCAACATGATAAAATTCATTTGTGGAGGTTCACTCTTTCACCAACCAAAAGTGAAAATCTTAGAGTTTGAAAGAGCTCTCAGTTTTCAATCCCTATCCAATGTGCACAAGAATCAAGTGGTTTTTTAAGGGGTTTTTTCTATAGCTATGGGATGGTAGGAATATAATTTCCAAGAGAGAAAATAAGATGTGTAAAACACCAATATAGAAAAAATCAATGCAAATTTTTTTGAAATAAAACATGGAAGGAAATGAAAACACATATTCACAAGGAAATAATTGTGTGAAGAAAGACACAATAGAGGATGAAAATTCAGAGGGTATGAGAAGATGAAATGTTTAAAAACCACAAAACTTCTCTCTATGACATATGAATATAAGGCAAGTGTTCTTTTTTTCTTTTTCTTTTTCACTTTTTTTGAAAGTTGAACATGGAAAAGATATCACACTCATATCCCATCCCATGATTGATCTCCACACGATACTAATTGTAATAGTTATAACTAGATAAAAGGTTTAGGAAGAGTGATTTTTGACCTATACAAGAAGCAACTCAATTCTTTCTGATTTTTTATCATTTTTTTTAATTTTTTTTGAACACTTGTCAATAACATTTTCAAAATTACATAAATGAAAGTAAATTACAGTCCCCAAAACACACTGAATGAAAAACACTCCCCCACACTGAAATTCATGCTTTCCCTCAAGCATGTGATAACACGGTGAAATCAACAAAGGGTACCTAAAATGAATTTCATCCCCCCCCCCACGCTTAAATTTCTAAAAAAAAATTATCCAATGAAAATCCATGTTGATATTGGGTGGGAAAAGGTATTGGCCTTGTAATGTGGATAACAAATAAAAGGTTGTCATAGGCTCAAAGGGGCTTTCAATAGGAGGATTAATGTAA
This sequence comes from Viscum album, assembly GCA_963277665.1. Taxonomy (NCBI): domain Eukaryota; kingdom Viridiplantae; phylum Streptophyta; class Magnoliopsida; order Santalales; family Viscaceae; genus Viscum; species Viscum album. The sequence goes on along the minus strand of OY728137.1, from coordinate 26,293,328 downwards.
GGGAAACGGGAGGCTATTTGGCTATTGTGATTCTCATGTGGTTCAGAAAATTCTTTTATCATATTAATGCACACTAAAGTAGGAAATTCAGCTTGAAGTTCCACAAACTCAAGACTCGCAAATGGGGGTGAAAACACACATTTTGAAAATATGGCTATAGGTATCCATGGCATGAAATCCAATGTTGGTTCTCATGGTTGTGGAAAAGCATTTTCCAAATCAATAACTGAGCATTAAAATATATTATTCTTGACAAAAAAATATTTATCCTAATATATGATGAAAACACATAATTTTTTAGATGAAACCATGTCTTATACTCCCCAAAATGATTGGACAAAATATTAATATTGAAGGTGAGTAAGTATGACTCTTTTGGTTTTTTTATATTTTTGATATTTTTTTAGTTTTTTTACGGTTCTTTAAAATACACACCCACACAAAACAGAAAGTGAAAAAGAAAGGGTTTGATGAAAAATGTGGTAAAAAATCAAAATAGAGAGGTTGAAGAAGAAATGGTGAGATGGAGGAAGAGATAGAGAGAGTTAAAGTGAAAGAGTTTCCCACTGGTTTGGATTTGGCGGGTCTCCATCTTCATCTAGTGGTGAGTCGACTGCAGAATTTGGGGATCCAGTGAAAGTTGATGTTGATCCAAGATTATGAATCCTCTCATGGTGATGCTTTAATCGATGTCCATTAACTGTGAATGTCCTTTTGGAAGTGGGGTCTTGGACTTGCACTACACAAAATGGGTAAACATTTTTAATAACAAAAGGACCTTCCGAAAAAGAATTAAGCTTACCTGGGTGAAGCCGAAATAGATTATTGAAGATAATTACCTTTTCACCTTCATGAAATAACATTCTTAGGATGTGTTGATCATGGAGTGCTTTGGATTTTTCTTTGTAGAGATTAGAATTCTCATAAGAATCCAGTCGAAGCTCCTACAGTTCAGCTAATTGCAACAATATTTCTTCAATGTATTTTTCAACATAAAAATTACAAGTTTTCACTACCCAAAAATACTTATGTTTGATTTCAACTGGAAGATGACATGCTTTACCAAAAACTATCCTAAAGAAAGACATCCTAATGGGTGCTTTATAGGCAGTTCGATAATCCCAAAGTGCTTCACCAAGGCTTTCAGGCCAGTATTTTCTAGTGGGTTTTATCATTCTCTAAAGAACTATTTTCACTTTTCTATTATAAATTTCAGACATTACATTTGTTTGGGGTGATATGGAGTTGATGTTTTATGTACAACCCCATTCTTTTTTAAAAGAGATTCCATGGTTCTATTACAAAAATGGGTTCCTAAGTCACTTATCAAGGCACCTGTTGTTCCAAATAAGTGGAAGATGTGTGTCTTTAGAAACTCAATAATAGTATGTGAATCATCCTTTCTAGTGGGTTTGGCCTCAACCCAGCTAGAAACATAATCAACTGCAAGAAGGATATATGAAAATCCATTAGAAGGAGGAAATGGTCTCATGAAATCGATGCCCCAAAAATCAAAGATCTCATAGAAAATTAATGGTTTTGGGGCATTTCATTTCTCTTTGAAAGTGTGCCAAACTTTTGGAAAGTGGGACATTATTGATATAACTCATGTGAGTCCTTGAAGAGTGAAGGCTAGAAGAATCCAGAGTCTAGGACCTTTGACGAAGTCATTTTTGGTCCAAAGTGGCCACCTCTGGGAAGTGAGTGACAAAATTCTAAGATGGAGGAATGTTCACTTCATCGACACATCTTCTAATTACCATGTCATCCTCAGTTTTCCAATGTTTATTTTCTTCCCAAAAATAGTATATTGAATCACTTTTCAGGTTCATTTTTTTTATTTTAAAAACATTTCTTGAAAAACACCAGAAACCATGTAATTTTCAATTGGGGAATACCATGGTAACTTTGGAGTGATAAATGAAAGGTGCTCAGTGGGGAATTCAGGATCAATTATTTCAGAATGAGAAGAATTAGAAATTATACTCAAGTGATCATCCAGAGGGTTTTCTTTTCCTAGTCTATCTTTTATTACAAGGTCAAATTCTTGGAGCATTAGGATCCATCTTATTATCCTAGGTTTGTAATAAGTTATCTTGAGTAAGAACATTATAGAAGAATGGTCTGTGAAGATGATGATTTTGGCACCTAAGAGATAGGGCCAGAATTTATCTAAGGAAAAAAACAACTGCTAAAAGTTCTTTTCCAGTGACATTGTAGTGAGATTGAGTTTCATAGAATGTTTTTGATGCATAATAGATGACATGAGGAATTTTTTCTCTTCTTTGACCAAGAATAGCCCCAACGGTTCTATCAGAAGCATCACACATCAACTCGAAGGGGAAGGACCAATTTGAGGGTTGGATTATCGGGGTAGATGTAAGAGAAGTTTTGAGTTCAACAAAGGCTCTCTTGAAAACCTCATTGAAATGGAATGTGACGTCATTTTCGAGCAACTGATTTAGTGGTAGGGAAATTTTACTGAAGTTATGGATGAATCGCTGATATAAACTATCATGACCAAGGAATGAATAGATGTCTCGAACAGAAGTGGGTTAGGGAAGTGAGTGGATCACTTAAATTTTGGCAGGATCAACTTCAATACCATCTTTTGAAACTATGTTCCCTAGAACAGTTCCATTTGCAACCATGAAGTGACATTTTTCAAAATTTAACACAAGTTTACACTTGAAACACTTTTTAAGGACAAGATATGGTGAATTCAAGAAAGATTCAAATGACTCACCATAAATGGTAAAGTCATCCATGGAGACTTCTATGCAGTGTTCAATGAATTCAAAAAAGATACTCCTCATACACCTCTAGAATTTTGCAGGAGCATTGCAAAGGCCAAAAGGCATTCTTCTATATGCATATGTTCCAAAGGGGCATGTGAAAGTTGTCTTTTCTTGGTCTTAATGTGCGATTGGGATTTGGAAGTAGCCGTTGTATCCATCAAGAAATCAATAGTGTGACTTTTTGGATAATCATTCCATAATTAATCAAGGAATGGAAGTGTCTAGTGATCTTTTCTTGTTTCAACATTCAATTTCTTATAGTCGATGCTCACACGCCATTTGTTCTTCACTTGAGTTGTGACTGCCTCTCAATGTTCATTTGTGACAATAGTTATCCCACCCTTCTTAGGTACAAAATGAATTGGACTAACCCATTCACTATCAAAAATTGGGTAGATAATACCCGCTTGAAGAAGCTCGGTGATCTCTTCCCTAACTACCTCAAGTATGGGTGGATTTTGTCTTATTTTTTGTTGTCTAATTGGTTTGGATGACTCCTCAAGATGGTTGTGATGCATAAAAATGTAAGGTTTTATTCCTGGTATGTCATCTAGGGTCCACCCTAAGGCCTTTTTGTTTTCCTCAAACACTTGAACAAGTTTGGACTCCTCAGTTTCGGTAAGTGAAGAAGAGATAATGACAGGATAAGAGTGTTTATGGAAAAGGAATTTATATTATGGTCATTCATGTAGAGGTTTCAGATCAATATCATCATTCATTTGTGGGTTAGAAAACTCAGGAATGGTGGAAGGGACTTTAGTTGCTTCAGATTCATTCTTCTTAATATTGTCCAAGGTGGAGCAGTAGAGATCAGAGTTGATGTGGGATTCAAGAGTTTTTCCACATTCCTCTAGATTGATGGAGTCTATGAATGATAGGTCCACATCAACTTCACCATTTATGACTTAGTTAATCATGGTGCAGATTTCACAAGATATTTTTTCATTAGAACATGAAGAACATAGTGGATTGGGGTTCGATTGACTCTAAGAAGTGTCCTCAGAAGCATGGATTGAGAATGCAGAGTGATCCTCAGATGGGTACCGCGTGGCTTGGAAAATGTTTAACATGACCAGTTGGTCATCGAATTCCATGGATAAGATGACTGAATGGACATCAATCTAGGTTCTCGTAGAAATAAGGAATGGTCTTCCTAGAATTAGGGGAGATCAAGAAGAGTTCATCTCACCTTCCATGTCAAGGACATGGAAATCAGCAGGGAAGATAAGATCATTGACTCGGACAAGGACATCCTCAATTATTCCCTTAGGATTGGATGTGCTTCAATTGGCCAATTGAATGACAACACCCATTGGATGTAAGGGACCTAGATCAGGTTTGGAGAATATGGATTTGAGCATGACATTAATTGAGGCTTCTAGGTCTATGAGTGCATTATCAAAGTTGGAAATTCCAATTTGGCAGGAAACCGTAAAGGTCCCTAGATCGTTGCACTTTATGGGAATAGACAGCTGGGTGGATACATTTTCAAAGGTCCTAAGTTGCCTTTTGTGGGTACACAACTCCTTGAGAAACATGGCATACATAGGAATTTGTTTTATTGCATCTATGTGGGGAATGTTGACTTCAACATGTCTAAACATGTCGAGCACTTAAGGATCGATTTCAAAGGACTAATTTGGCTTAGAAATGGCTTGAGGAAAAGGAACTGAGTTCCTAAGTGGAATAGAAGTAGGTGAGGGAATGGTTTCAGTTTCCTTTTCAAGTTTCTCTTTTTCATTTTCTGATTCAACATTTAAATGTTGTTTATATGATTTATCTTGAGGTATAACAATTTTATTTCCTGATCTAAGTGAAATTTCACTTACATTACCCTTGGGGTTGGGTAATGGTTGAGCTATATATTGGGAAGAATTGGATGGTTGCTACTGAATAAGGTGGGATGAAAGTTGACCGATTTGGGTTTCAATGTTCTTGAGGATGGAACGAGTGAAGGAGGCAAGATCTTCCATTGCACTTTCTCGTGGTTTCTTGGAAGAAGAGGCGTTTCCTAGATTGGGATTACATAGATTTTCTTGGGAAATTGATTTTATTGGTTTCTGAATTCAGAAGGCTCACTAGGATAATGGAATCCAGGAGGAGGATTATTCCTTTGAGGTTGAGGAATAAAATGATAGGGTTGTTGGAAATTACCAACACCCTGACCATATTGAAACTAGTTTGGGTTTTGAGGAGGGAGTTGAGGGGGATGAGAGATGGGATTAAAATACCTGAGGCCTTGGTTATAGAAAGAAGAGAAGGGCTCAGAGTGAGTTTGGTTGATGTTTCTAGCAAACTGACTTGATAGTTGAGGGTTGGTGTTCCGCTGATCATATGCTGCATTGAGCTCCATTAGTCCAGATGAATCAAGTTAATCCTCATGAAGTTGTCGACATGTGTCAGTTGGATGAGATGAACAGTTGCAGATTCCACAGTTTTTGATAGGTCCAAGAAACATTGATTGTGGAGAAGATGAGTTTGGGGATTTTGTAGGCACAACTAGTTGTCTCACAAGACCTATAAGTTCACGCATCCTCATGGTTATCATGTTCGGCTTAATTGATTGATTATCTTGGGATTGTTTGACTTGATAATGTTCTCGAGTATAAAATTGTGGTGTGTTTGCATCCATGTTACTTATGTGAGCTCTTGCAGCTGTGGGAGTTTTATCAACAAGAGCACTGCCACTTTCTGCATTAATGAGAGTTCTCTGCATATCCAATAACCCCTCATAGATGTATTGGATCAAGATTTGATCAGGGATTTTGTGATGTGGGTAGGTTTCAACAAGCTTTTTGAACCTCTCCCGGTATTCATGGAGTGATTCATTTAGGAACTGATGGATACCACTTATTTCCTTTTGGATAGAAGCGATACAAGAAGTAGAAAATAATTTCTCTAAGAAAAGTCACTCCATGTCATTTTATGTGGTTATAGAACCAGGAGAAAGGTAGTAGAGAAATGACTTCATAGTGTCAGATAGGTAGAAAGTAAATGCTCAGAGTTTTATTTGTTCCTCAGAAACCCCTTGAGGCTTCATGGAAGAGCACACCACTTGGAACTCATTAAGGTGGAGATGTGGATCCTCACCGGCTAGCCCATGGAATTGAGGAAGAAGATGAATCAAACCCAATTTCAGTTCAAAGACAGCTTCTATGTTTGGATATTGAATACTAAGAGGTTGTTAATTCATATTAGGGGTAGCATGTTCTTTAAGTGTTTTTCCCTAAGATTGGCCATATCTAATTCATTTGGTTTGACATGGACTGGTTCTTGAATTATTTTATTATCTCTTATGTTCCTCTTAAGTTGGCGAAGTGTTCGCTCAATTTCAGGGTCAAACAAATCTGAGGGATTGTTTGGGAGGCTATGGGGCATTCAGAGAGATTTTTAATATAAATTAAGACATTTTTTTCTTAATGTTTTTCGTTTAACATTATTATGAGGACGGCAGGTTTTTATTTGTGTTGTTTTTTTTCATTTTTTTTAAATTTTGTTTTTTTTTCTTTCTTTTTTTTACAATAATCTGAAACTAATTACTACATAAATAAATATCCTCGGCAATGGGGCCATTTAAAATGCATGGCCTATTTTCTCCTATCGACCGGTCAAGGTTCTGGTGCTCTGATAATGGGTATAGCAGCACTCGGGTTGAATCCTCGGTGATGATACTTTGTAATACTCGTTTGTTTTTAGTTGATTGTATTCTGATTGGGGGTTTGTTTGTAGAGATTAAATGATGTGATTAATGATTGGTGTTTGATTTAACAATTTGATAAATATAGGGTGAGTTTATTTTTCAGAATTTAAGCATGTGATATCCTAGAGCTTCGCTTTATATTGCGGTTAATTTAACACCCAATTCACAAGATAATGTTGATTGGAATTACTAAGTGTTAAAGCTTTAATCCAAGCCTTAACATAACATAGGGATCTAATCTCAATAAAAGCTTTTTGATGGTAGTATATTTATGGTTCTAATAATCCATGAAAACCACATGTTAAACAAAACACGTCATTAATCCATGACATGTTAAATCCAACATACACAGTGTTAAATTAAAGAATATTCATCAAGAAAATCTTCTCAATCACTTAACATCCCTAAATTTTGACTCACCCCAATAATATATTTACTCAGAAATTTATATTAATATTAATATGAATTATATATTTTTTATGATGAATTAACAATAGAAGAAAAAGAAAGGGATAAGAAAAAGGTGGTATGTCGAACACACACACACGAAAAATGATGAGAATTAAAAAAACAGGCATTCGATTGAATGAGGAAGAAAAAGAAGGGAAGGGGATTCAACTGTATTTAAACTATTTTAAGAAAATTAATTTTAAACTATATAAGGTGGATGAGAATAAGAGATATTGAAGAAGAAACATTCATTAAAACAGAATTACAAAACACAAACTTACAAGTTTACAAACGAAGAACAACACAAAAGTGAAAGGAAACAAAGAGAAGAGGAAGGGTATCTCAAGTGGAAAAACGAGTATGGAAGGTCCTCCCAAGAACTTTTCAAGGTTTTGGTCATGCCAATATGATCCTCTCTCTTCTTAAATGCAAACCACTTTGAATGAGAGGAGGGGGATGTATTTATAGCCCTAGGAAATGGACTGTTTGCATTCCCAATCGGCCCTTCAACTTGGCTCGAAGATTTGGACATTCAGAAAGTAGAATCTCGAGATATCTCCTTCTTCAAAGTTTTAGAAAATAATGTTGGCCGACTGCTCTACATATTTGGGGGCATTTGGACCTGTGGATCCAAATTTATGGATGGATGATTAAACAATTTTAATCTGTCCATTTCAATCCAATCTTTTTGAAGTCCAAAATTTTAAAGGGTTTTTGAAAAGGATTATTCATTAAAAACCGAATTATTTCTTCAAAAAATTAGTCCCCTATATCTTTTCTTTCACAGTACAAAATATCATCTCGTTTCGATTATTAAATCATGAGATATGTCATGAATAGTTTCCGGATTTTAATTCTCAGCCAGAATGGTGGGATAGATATTAAAAAATTAGTTGGGCCCCTTGTTATTGTAGTTGGACCTTAAAATTTTTATCCATGATTCCTTTGGATAATCTAGAACATATGGTGGAGTTTCATAAAATTTGGGTTTCTGAATTTAGACCAATAACTCAATCATCATTGATGGTCCAGTTTGATCCCAAATTATTTTGGTCTTCTTGTGTTGACCATATGAGCCTTCAAATGGCATAATTGGCCCATGAGTCCTAATTATATGTGAGAAATTGAATAAGGAATCCTAAAAAATAAGAACCACACAATGTGAATCAGTAGGGTGAGAGTTATAAATAAAATAGTGAACTGACTCAATCAGACTACTTCTAAAAATGCTCAAAAAGTATACTTAGTATTAAAACATTAATATTTTACACAAATTATGTAAATTTATATAAAATAAGTAAATGGAGTATATAATATATCCTGAAATTATTAATAACATAATCCAGGTACTCATCCGTGTCACGAACAACATGGGTTGGTGTTATCCTTTCTCATACACCCCATTCCCTTCTAGAACACGCCGTGTTGTTGGAGCCGTTTTTCTGACTGTGTCACTAACAACATGGGCCAAGTGAATATTGTCTAGTACACACCATTTCTACCTTGAACATTCCATGTAGTCTTGTCTTAGGAGAGCAATGTGTCTTAACCATGTAGAACGACCCGGACAGGGGAACAGGATTCAAGTACACTCCATGTGTTTTGGGTGTTACACGATCAGTTTAGGAAAAAGTACATGCCCATGTGAATAACGTCAGGGAACACACCATGTAAAAATGTACATGTCGTGTAGTCAAGTTTTGTAAACTTGAATGTTTCTTTATCTTTTTCTCTTCTTACATTCCTTGTTTCCATTAGGGATAAGAACATCTGGTGTACGTTAATGCAAGGAGTGCCCTCTTGTGGTTGGTGGGTGTCACTTCCTTTGGGATATTTATGTTCTAGAGATGACAGGCTATGATGTCATACTCAAAATGAACTCACTAGTTCCCTTCCTGGCATTCGTCGACTATTATCACCGAAGGGTGAGTTTCAAATCAGTAGAGGGTGGATCTTTCCTCCATAAAGGTGAGTGGGATGTCCAGGAGAGCAGAGCAGGTCTAGAGCATCATGGGTTGGGAGCAGTTACAGCCCAGATTGCTAGTCCTTATCTGGATGACCATGGGACTTCACAGTTAGAATTTCCTCTAGCGGTGGATCGTTTTAGATATGTCTTTCCAGAGGACTTTTCAGGTTTTCCTCTGGAGTGTGAGGAAGACTTTTCTATTGATCTTGTGCGAGGGGCGGCACCGGTGTCCATTCCTCCTTATAGGATGGCTACACCAGAGTTGCAGGAGCTCAATAAACAGTTGGAGGAGTTGCAGGACAAGGGTTTCATCCGACCCGGAACTTCTCCTTGGGGATCATATTTCCTTTTTATGAATAATGAAATCGGTACCCTTTGTATTTGTGCAGATTATCATAAGATGAACTAGTTTACATTCAAGAACCGATATCCCTTGCCTAGGATTGATGATATCTTTGATCAGCTTCCAGGATCCTGGGTGTTCTCGAAGATTGACTTCATGTCCTGTTTTCATCAGTTGCGCATAAGACCATATGATATACCTCTCACAGTCTTCTGAAGTAGGTATTGTCTATATGAGTATATGCTTATCCCATTCGGTCTCACAAACACGCCTATAGTTTTCATGGAACTGGTGATCCGAGTGTTCCATCCATACATGGATTCCATTGTGGTTGTGTTCATGGATGTTATCTTTTTGTACTCTCACACATGACACGCCCATGCTACCCATATTGATATCATTTAGAGTACACTGAGGGAGCTTCAGTTATATGCTATGATCTCAAAGTTCCACTTTTGGATGGACCAGATTCACTTCTTGGGACATGTTATCTCTGAGGCAGGTGTATCAGTAGACCCTGAGAAATTGAGAGTTGTAGTTTCATGGGAGCATTCGAAGAATTTCATTGAGGTGTGGAGTTTTCTGGGGCAGGTTGGACACTAAAGATGTTTTATACAGGACTTTTCACGCTTAGAAGCACCAATTACAGTTCTGACCAAGAAGGGTGCGAAGTTCATGCGGTCAGATTCTTGTGAGTCATCCTTTTAGGAGCTAAAAGGGAGGTTGACTTCATCACTGATACTAGTGTTTCAAGAGCCTATCAAGAGCTATACTATTTTCTACGATGCATCAGGTATCAGGTTGGGAGTTGTGCTTATGTAGGGAGATAGACTCATTGCATACAGGTCTCAGTAGTTGAGGCCACACGAGAGGAATTATCCAACGCATGATCTGGAGTTGGCAGTTGTTGTTCATGCCCTACATTGTTGGAGACATTATTTCTGGGGGAGCACTTTGTGGTTTTCACCAACCACAAGAGTCGCAAGTACATATTCACTCAGCATAATCTGAATTAGAGACAGTGAAGGTGGGTTGAGTACCTTTAGTATTTTGACATTGATCTTACCAACACGCTGGGGGAAGGCAACGTAGTGGTTGATGCGTTGAGCATGAGGACTTAGATACAATAGTTCGGGAGGCCATTAGTGAGTGGCAGCTTATGGCTCTGTTCTCTGAGATGCATTTGGAGGTGCACGACAGACAGGGGCCAACATTTCTATCTTCTGTAGCTGTTACCTCTACACTTATTGATTGGGTATGAATGAGCCAGCTATCAGATTCTGAAGGCCTAGTCCTAAGGGAGAGTTTGTTAGGAGATGAACCTATTCCTGAATGGACCATAGGCTAGGATGAGATCTTGTGTTTCCAGGGGCGTGTATGGCTTCTAGCAGACATACACAAGGAGATGATGCAGGACTTTCATTCCTCAGTTTGGTCAGTTCATCTAGGAGTCACCAAGATGTATCGTGATCTACACCATTAGTATTGGTGGCCAGGTATGAAGAGGGGCATTGCTGGTTTCGTAATTTGGTGTTCCACTTGTCAGCAGGTGATGGCATAGCATCAGCAACCAGCAGGGCTTTTATAGAAGTTAACCATTACCGAGTGGAAGTGAAATGATGTCGTGATGGACTTCGTGACCGGTTTACTGAGGTCACCTCGAGGGAATTACGCAGTTTGGGTTATCATTGACACACTCATGAAGGTTGCACACTTCTTGCCGATCAATGAGACGTTCAGTTTTAATGAGCTGGGACGGTTGTACATCCAAGAGATTGTACGTCTGGATAGATTTCCACACTCCATTGTTTCAGACAGGGATTCCCATTTTACTTCTTGGGTCTGGTGGGGGCTTCAGAAGGCTTTCGGCACACAGGTACTTTTGAGTACAACTTACTATCCCTAGACAGATGGCCAGTCTGAGTGTATGATTCAGGTGCTTAAGGATATGCTCTTAGTATGAATTCTGGATTTGGGAGGATCTTAGGAGAAGCATATACCTCTTGTGGAGTTCACCAACAAAAATAGTTTTCATGAAACTATTCATATGGCACCTTATGAGGATTTGTACTATAGGCCATGTCGATCACCTTTATGTTGGATGGAGGCAGGAGAGGTAGCTTTTCTGGGACCTCATCTTGTGCAGGAAACCATAGAGAAGATAGAGTTGATTCAGAAGAGGATGGTTATTGCACAGTCTCTTTATAAGTCTTATGTTGATGAGTGAAGATGACCTCTGTATTTTGAGGTCAGGATTGGGTTTTCCTCTGTGTCACACCGATGTTGGGACACAAGAGGATTAAGAGACAGGGTAAGATTCCGCCGAGGTACATCGGGCTATTTGAGGTGTCGGAGAGAGTTGGGCCAGTTGCCTATTGATTTCAGTTACCTCAGAGGTATCAAGTTATGCACTACATCTTTCATGTTTCTCACCTTCGACATTACTTTTCAGACCCATCTCATACTTTCCAACCCGAGGAAGTCGAGTTGGAGGTGGATGCATCTTTTTAGGATCATCCTATCAGGATTGTTGATCGCAGTACGAAGGTTATGTAAAGCCAGCTGGTATGGGTGATATGGCAGCACGAGCGAGTACAGGATGAGACATGGGATAGGGAGGCCGATGTACGATCGTAGTGGCTGGAGTTGTTCAGGGTTTCTTCTTCTACGCCACTCTAGGGAAATTCAGGAATAAATTTTTTAAGGGGGAAGTTTGTAAGAACCTAGACCTTATTTTCAAGTATGTTTTCCCTTTTTCTGTAATTTTTAAAAAAATAAGAGTTTCTGGAAATTTTTGAAGTACAAACCGTGTACTTTATGAGTACATTCCGTGTACTTCGTTGCCACATAAGGCCATGTGCTGGCCATGTCATGGCCACACACACGATTGTGTTGGGTGATGTGGAGGATGCCTAAAGCAAAGTACAGAAAAGGCATGAACACACCGTGTACTCCAACAGTACACACTGTGTATTTTTTTTAATTAAACACATAGGGGTTGCTTCTGATGGATAGAATCGTCTTCTTCTAGGCTTTCTTCGTCCGAGAGAACTTGCACGTCCGTAGATCTTCGATGAACCCATGATCCTCCATCCGTCCTCCAAATCGAACTCCGTTGGTTGCATTGGAATCGCATCAGAGAGTTCTCTCTTTTTCTAGATCATTTTTTCCAATTCCTCTTATTTTCCATGTTATTGTGGATTGAACATTTTATGCATTCTCATAGATATATGGCATTCTAAGGAAATACAAGATTCAGGTTTCAAGTATATTGATCTCTTAATCCTGAGGTATGTGTTTTGTGCCTTTAATAGGAATTATTTGAGTTATTTGTGAAATTTTCTCCAACACCCATGAACGGGGTATTGCATTTTTATAGTTTTGACCCTATTGTTTCTCTACTATGCTGGTATGCCTGAGTAGATGATAATTGATTGTGAATAGGGTGAATTTTTGTGCTCTGGATGTTTTTCCCATGCATGTTTTTCCTTTTTTGTCCTTTGGTTCTTGTTTGCCTGCAGGCTGCTATTTACTATCCATGCCTAGTATTATAGGATGGTGTGCCTATTCTTCTATTATTATATTCTACTATAGAATGCTAGCCAAGTAGTTCTTGAGTTTTACTTGGTATGTTACATGCTACTACACTTTCTTGACTTACAATGGGCCGTGAGAACTTGTTGTATATATCATAGGGAGAATTGACGTTGAGGTCTTCTCCAGATAATATTTATAATTATACGATGCATGACTACAAGGGGAATTGATGATGAGTGCTTCTCCAGAATTTCTATAGTTCCTCGATGTAGGCCATAGCTGGAATTGACGTTGAGTGCTTCCCCAGAGCGCCTTTAGTCTGATACGAGACTATGGGGGGATTGATGGTGAGTGCTTCCTTAGAGAGTCTATACGTTAACAGAACCATAGGGGTGAGACGGGTATGCTTCCCAGAGGGTTGCTTGTACTTTATAGGTAAGGCCAGAGGGGATAGGTTGTGGGTACTTCCCAGAGGGTTACCTGTTATGTTATTTGTTTTTCTGTTGCATGTTGTGTGGTGTTTTTAATGGATAAAACTGTGGATTGGTTACTTCTTTGTGCTTTCCTTTTTTACATCTTTCTACACTTTTACCTGTGATATATTCAATGACTGATAAGCGCATATCTTGTGGTGGTTTCCTACTGGGATTTAGTCTCACACCCTATTTGGGTCATGCTTTTAGGCCCAAACAGATTATATTACTGCAGGTATAGACAAGGGAAAGCTCCCTTCAACTTCAGGTACATGATTGCATTGGAGCTGGAGAGAATGGGATCAAGCCGAGGCTTGGGATTCAGAGGAGTTGCTCATCAGGTTTCCTTTTATACTTTGTTTTAGTATTGTATTCATCATTGTGACTTGTTTGTCTATTTTCCTAGAAATATATGTATCATGCATCATTTAAATGTATTTATGCTCTAGTTGTTTCTTTATCAGTCTTCCGTTGTTTACTGTTGTTGGATATTTAATGCTTCCACTATTGTGTGTGGCTTACTTCCATTTTGTACTCTTCCAATAAGGGAATAGCTTCCCCACTATCACACCCAAGTCCCTCGCTTCTTGTCGGTAGCCTCTGGCATTCAGGGAAATGCACTTGAGGCCATGTGACCAACCAGGTACAGGGCGCCTCTAGGTGGCTTCTGGGACTGGGACGTTACATAAATCAATTATTAATTTTTTTAAATGTGGTATGAAATGCCACGATGAAAATTATTATTCACTTAGATTTAAATAAAAATTGGGATTTTCAAAAAAAAATATTTATAAATCCTCATTACTTGATTTACCTTAAAATGGATGTTTAAATCGTGTATGGGTACCTAATGAATTTATTACTAATCCTATTAGACCCAAAGTAGCTTGGGTACCAAGATTTTCATATAATTGATTTTCATTGGAAATATTCCTTTGATGTATCAATAATGACAAGTGGTATATCGAAAGTGGACGCTATAGGCATGTGACCAGAGACCCATCAAAGTTTACAACTTATAACACATGTAATGGAGGAACTATTTCTTTTGGATACATTTCCAAATTCAAAGTAAAAGGTTTTGGTAAATTTCGTATTTAAATTCTTATTTTATTTAAAATGTTTTATATGTTGAAGATTTAAGGCATGATTTAGTTAGTATATAACAATTTTGTCATGATGGAATGGGGAATAAATTTAAAAAAAGATAAATGTTTAGTTTATAATGATTATTCTATATTATATTATGCTAATAGAAAATCAAAATATATATACTATTGAATTTTCTAAACTAACAGTTAAACATGTTAACTGTTTGAATTTTTTAAAGAATGAAAACGTGCTTTTACATCAACATTTTCACCTTGTTAATTTATGAAACTTATGTAAACTCTTAAAATATGAGAATTAGTTACAGTTTCCTTCCTTGAAGAAAGAACATATTCATGTATGTGACTCTTTCATGAAAGGGAAGCAACACAATATTTCGTTATCCCTATCTATCATATAGGTACTAATTGTCCTTTATATTTAGTACATCATGATATATTTGACCCCACTCACATTTACGGCCTTGGTGGAAAGAAATATAATTTAGTGATTGTTGATGATTATAGTAGATTTATATCTGTATACATTTATTCTCATAAAAATGATACATTTTCTAGATTTATTACTTTTAGTAATTTAGCTCAAAATAAAAAGAGTTGTATGATTATTTATATTCATTGTGATAATGGAGGTGAATTTTATAATTTATATTTTTAAAAAAATAAATGGAATTTTTATTTTCATAATTTTTTTGATCCAAGAACACCACAAAAAAATGGTGTTGTATAATATAAAAATATAACTCTTACTGAAATTTCCTGGACTATGTTGAGTGAATATAATTTTCTTAGATATTTTTGGGCTGAGTCCATTTTTTATGCATGTTATATTCCAAATATAATTATTATTAGACCTTTATTAAAGAAAAATCTTTACGAATTATTCAAAAATAAAATCCTAAAGTTGGTTGCATTTGATTTTTTGGTTGAAAAGTTTTTATTTTTAAATTCAAAGGATAATTTAGATAAATGTTATGCCAAGATTGATGAAAGTTTTTTTCTTGGTTATTCTGATAATATTAAATATTACTGAGTCTTTAGTAGAATAACTATGGTTATTGAAGTATATTTTCATGTTATGTTTGATGAAAATAAATTAAAATAAATTCTGATTCTAATGTTAATAATGATGAGTTTAGAGATTTTAATTTTGGTGAAGAAAACCAAATGAGAAGTATTAATAAACTGAGAGGGTTCTTAATCCTCAACCTTCTCCAAGATCACAGATGATTTATAAAAATCATCTTGCTTCAAATGTAAATGGAAATGTTGATTCTGGTTCTCAAACTAGTAAATCTATTTTAAATTTTTGTTTCAATTATGGTTTTATTTCTGATTTTTCTCATATTAATGTAAATGATGCTTTGAAAGATTCAAAAGAGATTATTGCAATTCAATGTGAATTAAATTAGTTACATAGAAATAATGTTTGGACATTATTACAATTTCCTGAGGATAAGTAGGTAGTTGGAACCAAATGTATCTTTAGAAATAAGTTGGATGAATCTAGATTGATAGTTAAAAACAAAGCCATAATTTTCACTCAAGGATACTCTCCAGAATATTAATTGACCAGAAAATCACATTAAATGTGTTTCATTTTCTTTGAAAATGTTTAATTTCATCGTCATCTAAGAAACAACTATCTATTAAATTAACTACTGCAGAAGTTGAGTATATCTCTAATCTAAGTAGTTGGGCTCACAATTTAGGGATTAATAAAACTATATGTAATTTTGGTGTTTATCTTGATTAAATTCCTAATTATTATTATAATACTTCTGAAATTTCAATTTCCAAATACTCGTTACGACATTCTAGAACAAATCATAACAATTATAGATTTCATTTTATTAGAGATCATGTAAATAAGGGTGATATTGTGTTCGAATTTATAACTTCTGAAAATCTACTAGCATATATTTTTACAAAGCATTTAGACACTAATAAATTGAAAAAAAAATAACTTTTATCTTGGTATATCAAAATTTTAACTTTTTATTACTGCATTTTTAAGGGAATTTTTTCCCTTTTTTTATTTACAAAATTGGGGATAAATATATTGGTTATAAATTTTTGAAAAAAATAATTTTAAATGGTTTAAATTTTTATTTATAATCAAACAAAAATGGGGAGATTGTTTGTGCAGCTTCATGTTTTCTTTCGTTTAAATTCATATTATTATATATATATTTTAACCCTTTATAATTTTATATGATTACATGTGACCTTTTAGTATAAAATATATTATAATTTTCCTCTATATTTTGATAAAATATCAGTCCACAATAAAAGGTTTTGTGTAAAACTTAAACCATTATATAGATAATGTATATATATGAACTCTTTTTTTTGTGAGGAAGTCTTAAAATGATTTTCTAGTACACTAAATATTAAATAATGTTTCTACTCTAGTTGTAGAAACTCTACAACAAACAATTTTAAAAAGTTACTATATATAATATACTACATGTTTTATAGTTTCTATATTTTCTTAAAACATGATTTTATAGAAACAAAAAATGTTAATATTTATTTCATTTGTATAAATTGACGTCTAAAAAGGTTGATTGAATGGTCAATAAATTATCTAAAATTCTAAAATGCTGTTTCAAAGTTTTAATTTTTCTAGAAAGTTTTTTCTTCTATTTTTTGAAAATTTCAGTTGTAGTATAAGTCATATTTTTCAATTATTGATCCTTGTTAAATTTAATAAGTTTTTGTAAAAATAATTCTTCTTAACCAAATTATGAATTTTTTGTTATGATCCTTTAAATTTTTTTTCAAATTTGTTAAAGTTTGTCCTCTAGTTTTTCTCAAAGTATGGTTTGGCAACCATACGTTCACAAATATAGTTCAGAAACCCTTCCTTCACAAATAATGGTTTAGAAACCCCAATTTCTCAAATTATGGTTTGGAAACCCGACTTTCAAAATTTGAGGTTCGACAAATCTAATTTTATAAACCCTAAACTACTTTTTTAATGAATATTAAACTAATTTAATGAACCCAATGCTACATTATTAATGAACCCCATACTACTTTGATGAACCCTATGCTAGTTTTGTAATGAAACCTGTGCTAATTTAATGAACCCTACTTTCGGTGACCCCTACCTTAAATGAACCCTACTTTTGGTGAACCCTGCTTTTGGTGAACACAACCTTCAGTGAACCAAACTCTCAATAAACCCTACAGTGAACCCTATATTCGATGAACCCTACTTTTAGTTAACCCTATATTTAGTGAACCCTACTTTCGTGTACCCAACCTTTGTATACCCTACATTCATGTTCCCTAATTTCATGTACCCTACTTTCATGTACCAAAATTTTTTGTTTCCTCTTTGTGATTTTTTATTTAACATTGACCTACTGCATATTTATATGAATTATTTCTAAAGCTTTTTCTACCATATAAATTCACATTAAATCTAAGGATTATGGTCGAAGATATTTTGATGTTTTTGTTACATTATTTAAAGGGTTAATTAATTTATTTTTTAAATATCTTTTTCCAATAAAGTTGGTATACAATATTATTTAAATTAAAATAGTTGAATTTACTTTTAGATTGTGCTGCTAGATTTAAAAAACTATATTGAATAAGTTTAAATGGATTTAAATTGAAGTTTTAAAAGAATTAAATGATATTATTATTTTGGAGATATTATTGAAAGAGTTATTTAAAATTCTTTTATTTAATATTTATTCTACATGAATAAAGAAGCAATGATGTTGTGATTTTTGTGGAGATATTTTTTAAATATCTTGACTTAATTTGTTTTGATTTCAAAATAAAGTTGATTTTCATCAAATGTTAAATATTTATTATCTATATATATATATATATCTATTAAGAAATGAATAAATAGAGGTTACTATATTATATACTCTATTTTTCTAAGAGAACGTGTTGTGACCTTTGAACATGTTGTGCATTTGCAACATCTAGCGAAACACTATTTCATCCCCGGGACATTCTCTCAAGTTCCAAATTAATTCTAATTTGACTACAATTTAATTGAATATACATTCTAATACAATGTTGAGAACCAATACCAGTTCTTTTTTTTATCATCTCAAGTATAGTTTCTGATTTTATAACACTATTTTCAATCTCTCACATGCACTCTATTTATTTGTGTATGATTTTACAAAAAAAAAATCAATATTGGTTATTATTTTCCCTCAGGTTGTGACTCCAAGATTCTATTGTTAAGATATAAAGGTTATTAATAATTGTATATAAATACATAATTGTTCAGGTTTTGATTCCCTTGGTCTGAATCCATGTTTTAGGGGTTGTGAATCCCCATATAAAAGCTAGTTTCATTGTTATCCCTCCACTAGAAGAGGATTATATAATTGGGATATGATTTCACCTCTAAAATCATTTTTATTTCACATTTATCTCATTCTTAGTAGAGAGGAATAAGAGTATAGAAACACCACATTGGACGAAACTACTATAAAAATATCCTTCTGTTATTTACTTTTTTTTGCTAACATTTAAAAATATTAATTAACATCAAAAATTAATGAAATTAATCAATTCATTTGTTTATTTTTATTAATATGATATATTCACATCCCATCTAGACTATATGTAATAATATTATCTGGCCTAATAGGGTGTCTAAGGATTTGTAGGTTTGAATATAAGGCTTGAGGAAGAAAATTAGACTTTTGGATGAGATGTCAGCTGGGGGTGGTTTTTTGGTGTGGGGGTTCTGGTTGTGACATAGAATTGGATTCTAGAGTTGCTTTATTTTTTATTGGCCTCTACAAAACGGTCTTAGTAGTTTCATCATAGATATTTTAGTGTGATTTTTCATCGTTCGTTCATTTTTTTCCACTCTACATTTTGGTTCCTGGGGTGAACCAATGAGTTACAAAGGTCATGTAACGAACCGACCCGAGATAAGCCAACGTTCCACCAGACATGGCTCACCATTAGGAATGAAGGTCATCCAATCACCGCAGACTTAAAATTGTTTCATGTACATCATGTTGACACTTTTGTAATGATTTTTCCCTCAAATCCGAGTTAACAACACATTGATTTTTTTACCAAAAATAAGGCTTGGACCATTCATACATTGGACATCCATACCCCATTAAGAAGCATCGCCCAAATAAATAAACCATATAAAAAAGTAATACCAATAATAAAGAGTTGATCCATCTTTATAAATATGGATTATCCAAAACAATAAAAAAACATGGTATAGTAAAAGAAACTAAAAACAAATATATGGATGGCTGTTTAGGCTGACATATTGACATTTAAAAAATAATAAATAACTCAAATCATACCACAAGAGTAACTAAAATGACCCATGATCACTCATCACACCCCAAATCCTCCTCGAAGTCCTATGAAAATAAATCCAACAAGATAATGAAACCTGGAGCCTATATACAATACAAGGGTAGTATGTACACACACATGGTGTGAGAAAATAGGCTCAGAAAAATCTCTCTAAGGAATATATGAAATTAATTTCAATAAGAAATTCATAAATGGTAGTTTGAAATATGATTAATATAAGGTTTTGATTTCATAATGCTATGGGAAAATTAGAAACATGACTTTAATCATAAATAATGAAAACATTTCTTTTAAATAAAACAAGATTGTAAACCAAAAGAAAAAATAAACAATTGTTTTAAAAAAAATTAAAACTATTTTCACCATTTAAAACCACTTTATAAACCTCTAGAAATAAAACAAACCATTTTCATACATCATTTAACATTATTTTTCCAAGATCTATTTTGAAAATAATTAAATTAAATCATAAAAAATGAGTAGTATCATAACAAAATAGCACATAGATATAAATCAATAGAAAAAATAAAAGTAATATTATAAAGGGTTCCATTAAAAATGAATACATAAGGGGATACAATAGGATTAAAATTAGATTCCCCCTATATAAATCCACTAATCAAAGAATTTGTGTCATTGGCTATAACCACGGTCCAAATATGAGATGATCCAAAGAATGCTATCATAATAATGACTAATGTATAGCCAGAATTATTTCCTAAAATATTCCAAAGTCACTATGATTTACCACACTAGCCTCACAAGGGTAAATCCCCTAGATAAACTCAAAGAGAACTACTAGGGGACACTAGCTTGTGTTCATTGTAAGGGTTTATTCCTTCTCAGTCTTTTACTTTGTTTTTTTTTTGTAGGTGTTTTGAGGGAGGAATTAGGAGGTTCCATGGTGGTTGGAATTGTAGTAGAGCTGTAGTAGGAAATTCACATCATGAAAGGGGTACGTGCTGTGAATTGGTGGTTCATAGCTTCTATAGCCAACCAGTTTCATAGCATGTGTATGGCTGAAGGAGAACCTATGAAAAGGATTCACATTGTGAAAATAATTCTCAATGTGTTGTTCAATAAATAATGTGGCGACATGAATTTCAATGGAAGTTTTAATTTTTGGGAAACCCATGGTTTTCACGTCATGAATTGGTTACATGTCATGAAAGAGTCTGAATCTAGGTTTCTTAAAGGGTGGTTCTGCTAAATATTTTTCATTTAGTTTTATCAGTCTCTCTCTCTCTCTTGTTTTTGAGTAACCTGAGGTTTCTTTAGAGGATCTTCCATCCCTTGTCCTTCTAATTCGATTCTAGGGGATTTGGTGGTTATTCGTTGGTGATCCATGGTGAGTTATCCTGTCATTCCTGGGGTTTTATATTGTTCTACACTTAGAGATCTGTTGTGGTGGTGTGTTTTGGTTTGGGGTGTGATTACAGGATATGTTTGGAAAATCCTTTTATTTGGAGTTGGTTAACCTATGATCTCATATTTTGGTTTTGGTTTTTGTGTAGTTCTTCTTTTCGATGTGGTGTTCCGCGTGATCATAATTCTTCTTTGAGGGAGGAAATCCATCATTTATCAGTTTTTTGTATCATTTGAAATGGGTTAACTCTTGTTTATCTATGGGAATTTTTTTTGGGCTAATCAATATTAATTAATATGTTAATTTAAATTTAAGGGGTAAGGGGAAGGATTCACCTACTTTATATCTTTGATATTATTTCGATGTTGTGTTTTAATGGGCTAAATGCCCCCACTACCAATAATTATTGTTGGATGACTTTTCCTGTATTGTATTTTTTGTGCAAGGAAACCATGTTTTATGTTGTTTTGATATCTCCCAAAACTGTAATTTTGATAACCACTTATATTTTTCTTTTAAAAAAATCCATTAGATTTAGGTTTATGTGATAATTCTCCTAAAATAAAATGAAATGTGATAAAGTCCACATTTTTAATTCTGTAAAATTATTTATTATGTGTTGTGGTGTGTGGTCGTGGTGTGGGGCACCAATGAGTGGTTGTGATGTGGTGTGGGATGATGTAAAGGTCTGTTTTTTTAGTATTTTGGGGTTTTGGGGATATGGTTTTTTACCATTATTTTGGGGTGTCAAGGTGAAGGTTTGTTTGTCCAAGCTTTTGGGGTGGTGAGGTGATGAATGCTTGGACATGATCTTGGAAAATGATGTGATGGTTTTTTTCATGTTTGTGGGGTTGTAGTGACATTTATTTGGACAATATTTTTGGGTTATGTGGTGATGGTGCTTTGGTTATGATTTTGGGGCAATGAGGTGATGGTTTGATGAAAATTACCAGCTGCTTCTGAGGTGTGGTTTTGTTATTTTAAGTGATCGAATAATGATGGAATTATTATTTAATAATTATTGAAATTTTTTGAATTGTGTTTGGTTAATTGAAAGGAAATTATTAATTAAAAAATAAATGTTGGGATATATGGGTAATTTTTGTTGTTGGTAAATAATAAAACAAATGGGCTGGATAATGAAATCGATTGGTGGTGCGTGATGTGGCTTGTGGTTTGGGTGGTGATATTTATTTGGAGGTGGCTTTGAATGTGGGGATTTTTTTACTTAGATAGTGTTTTTTGGGAACACATAGGTTGGGATTGTGTGTGGATATAGGTATATACTTATATATTCCTTGGGATTTCTATACACACCCCACCTGTGTTGAGATTTATGTGCTAACACACATATTTCGACATGAGGGTGTTTTTTCAAACCTCCTAGTGATGAGGATGGATGGATGGATAACCTATGTTTCTTTATCTTTCTTCTAAGTGAGTAGATATGAAGAGGCTATGTTGGTTTGAGGTATTTTAGTGCACTACGTGATAGCCTAAGTGTTTTCGTGTGAGATGTGATATGTCCATGTTGTGGGGTGGTGGACCATGTGTTTTAATGTGAGATGTGATATGAACATGTTATGGTGTGTCTTATAGTGGGGTTCATTCTGGGTAGGAATAGGGAACGAGGTTGATATACTTCATGTTCATGATACCCTGGTGCTCTAGTTATGTAAGTGAATGTGATGTGATGGCCCAAGTGTCTGTGGGTGTAATGATATGTGACCATGATATGGGGTAGTAGCCTAGGTATTTCTGTGTATGATGTGATGTGACTATTCTATGGAGTGTTTATAGATGTTATTCAGAAGATCTGGGAGTAACAGGATGTACATCATTGGGATGTGAGATTGAGAGATTAGTGGGAATGCAGTGTGGGGATCCTTTTATCAGTATTCTTCTAATTATGATATTATATTTGGTTTGAGGTTTTTAGTGAGTGTTCCCTGGTGAGGTTGTGATGAATATTTTACATTTTTATGTGATTTTCATTCTACTATTTTTTCATGGGTTCATTAGTATACTTCCTTCACATGTTCATGAGAGACTTTGATTTTCCTACTCATTATACTTGTATGACCACCCTCTGTATATAAACTTATTTTCAGGTTTCTAGGAGGATTACATGGATTTTTATGGATAGAACAATCTCAGATCTTTTTTTATAGATTATGTTTCTCTACTTTAGATTTTATTTAGGGATTTACTTTTGGATACTTTTATATACATTATTTTCATTTATACCTACATGTGGGATGGTTTTGGTTTATTTTTTATATTATGTATTGGAGTTTCTTGTTGTAATTCCCCAACCCTAGTTACAAAGACTTGGTGCATTATTACATAACATTGGAATGATACAAGGAATCATGTTCCGAATGACCGATTAGTTTAGTATCCTTGGAAGTACTATATATATACATAAGTTTTACATTACAAAATGAGATAAAAACAAAAACAATATTTTTCCCCTTTTGAACACACTTATATCCTTAGCATATCCCTACAAGTCAACCATAAAATACTTCTTCACATCCTAGTAAAAATGAAACATAGAAAGGGGTGAGCATAGATGCTCAGTAAGGATAACAATATAGCAGAAATGTTCATAAATGAGCATATACATTTAAGGAAAAGTATAAGACTAAAACAAAACCTTTTAAACGTAAAATTAAGCATAATATGGTAAATATAAAATAAAATAATTACATTTACTTATTCACATGGATATTCTACTAGTCGAATAATCACATGCAATCTCAATATCAACTTTAATAATGATAGAATGCATAATGCCAGAATTCATAACCACATAGTTAAGGCCTTGTGCCAAGACTACAAATAAGATTTTGTCAAGGCCTTGTTCCAAGACACTAGTTTGTCTAATGATACCTACTGATTCATCTAGGAGCTATAGCGGGCTCCACCCATCACTTACTAAGTCCAATGCATTCCTCGTATGAAAAGGTTTAAACATAACATAAACATTCTTATTAAAACTAGAATACGAAAAGTAAATACTTTGTCCCTAAAAAATGAATTCTATAAAAATTACACATCCACAGTCAAATATATCACAAAACCTTCAATACAATATGGATGATTTGTGTCATAATAAATCAACTTCTATCAGGTTTAAAATACATCAACCCCTGTTGAAATATATGAAATCAAAACTTTTTGAGAGAAATATATATTTCTATTTTGAAATCATATAGAAGTCGTGTAATTATAAAAGAAAAAATTTATTTTGAAAATATTCTTATAATATTTTAAGGGAAGCTTTGGCGATGTTATAAAAGTGGAAAATAGCCACACCCGCTATATAAGTTAAAAAAATACATTCTTAGATTAATTTTGTCGAAAAGGTCATAAAGTAACTTGTTTGGAAAACGACTGAAAGATTCCTTTCAAACCATTTTATAAAAATTCAAACAAGGGTATAAATGAATTTAACTCATAGTCCAGTAAATAGAAAAAATGTTTTGAAATACATTTTTAAGAAACATGGATGTGGATGATAAAGAGGTCTCAGTAGATACTTACGTAAAAACAACCTCGGATAATAAATAGATTATGAAATTAACCCTTACCATGTACTTTTCATTAGTCGATGGTATGTTAACCTCCAGTATAATAGTTAAAAATTTGTTATTAAATTACTCAATGACTAAAAAAATAAATATTATATCATATAAGATCCTCTAATATTGCTTTGATAATAATATTTCTGTAGTATTATCATTTCAGGTGTTAACATATTCTTTTTCCTTTATATTATAGGTTAGGTAAGCCATTTTTGTTATGGATAGGATGTATTTTATTCATATCCAGAATGATATTAAGTTCTTAAACAATATTTTCAATAATAAAATGAAAATTATTCTTTAATGATTGTGATGGGTACTGAATCTCATCGCGTTCATAGAGACGACAATCCATACGTACGCACGAGTGAAAATATCATTATATTGATCGTGAAATCGCATGTAATTGGATGATAAATCATATATACAGAATCATTAAAATTTTAAATTTTTCATTTACTTCAGTTATACTCATTATTATACCCATCCAAATAATTAAGTGTTTGAATAACAAACAACACCACGACGTGGAGATGGTAAACCGTATGTACGCACGTTTGATGACTCTGTCATTCATATGATGGATAGAATAATGAATATGGTTGTAAAATTTTTATAAAAACATCACAGTATATAGAATATAATTGGAATTATTCTTTAAAATGGAAACAATAATGAAATAAGAAGTGGAAGAAGAACAGAACTTGAAAGATGGTGGTGAAATTATTACCTCTTCTTCGGGTGTTTCATTTTGATTTGATCAAAAAGGCTCCATAGGTTTTCTTTCTAATCAAATTAAGGACTCTAGGATGATTTGAGGGAAGTTGGGAGGATATTTTTCCAGGGTTTGGCTGAGCCAAATGGCTTTGGAGGTGTGAAATTAATAGAAGGGGAAGTACCCTTTTATAAGAGAGGTTATTGTCACATTAGGAAAAGCTTGAAATATTTTTTTGTAATAAAATCATTTTCGGTTTCTAATGTCTCACAAATGATTTATATTGAGGCTAAGGTGAGGATGGGTCTAAAAACTCTCAAAAAATAGGTTTTAGACAGGTTTTGGTCACCTTATTAACCTTGTCTTTTAGATTTAACTCTTATTTAAATAGTTTGACATTTACCATGTCTCATTGTATTTTTATATTTTATGGATAATAAACTAACTATAAAAAGAAAAAATAACACCAAGTGGTTAATTATTAATATATATAACCTTATAGAAGTCCTTTTGATGAACCATATATTTTTAGGAATATTATACCAATTAATAATATAGTATTTTATTTAAAACTCAATTATGTCAATTTTGACAATATTTAGTATTTGGTTTTTGTGAAAATCATACCAAAATGATTACATCAAAAAAATTTATTTAATCAACCCAAAAATGTCATATTAAACAAGAAAATTAGTGGAATTCATCAAAAGTCTCAAATTACATTTATTTGGATATTTATAATATAAAATATTTCAATATTTCATTAATATGTTAATTGCTGCATCATCATTGTGTCATAAATAAATTAAATTATTTAATGTATAAAAATTATAAATAAAATACCATTATTTATGAAATATTTTTATATTTCGAAAAAATATTTATAGTCGAATTTATCTTATATATAACCCTATATTAAAAATGGTTTAGTTATTAAACATTAAATTTAACTCTTTCAACTTTTCTTTAAATAAAATAATAATAAATGTTCTTATATAATCCAAGTTGATCAAAGGGGATCATATTTTATTCCTATGTTTTTTTTGGTCAAATTAAACTTATCCAAAAGAATTAGGACATTTTTTATTTTAATTATAATATCATTTTTACCCTTAATTACCCTATTTACTTTTAACTATGGTAAATAAAAGTAAAAAGTTACTTTTCACCAAAAAAATATTTTCATATTATTGAAACACATTTTATGTACTGATATTAATTGTGACTCTCCAATTTTTGAGATTAAACTCACAAAAGTGGTAAAATTAAGTTTTATGTAAATTTGTAAATGCTCTTAAGTGGTGGGTAAAAGACTGTAAAAAGTTCAACAAATTTTTTATATATCTAAGATTTGTATAAAATCAATTAAAGAAATTAAATTGAACTTATATAGGTATTATGTATCTATTTTGAACTAAAATATATTTAAATAAAATAAATAATTATTTAAAAAAAGTTGGTTTTAACCAATAACGCAATGTTTTTCAATATTCATCAAAAATAAAAAATTTTCATAAAAATACCAAAAATTCACCCCTAGCTAATTTTTATATTCAATATTCAAAAATTAAATCCAGTTTCAAAAATAAAATTTATAAAATTTCAAAAAGTGGGTATTACTATTCATAACAGCTCTTTTGATTGGTCGTGGTGTATTAAAACTCCATGTTGCATACAATGCAAGCTACTACATTATTCAAAGGGAAACATATCGTGGAAGTTTGGGGTGTCACACTTGTAGTTTATTCATCAAATATATTTATTATATGTTATTATAGAGTGAAATACCTACCATTTTATGAGATTTTTATACCCTTGGTGCTAGTCTCCAACCTGGTGCGTACTATAGGCAGGACTTGGGGTCATTATGTCTCTCCCATCATTATAGTATCTTTGGTGGGAGGGGGTGATTATTGAGTGGTATTATATTTTATTTTTGAAAGATATAATGTAGTTTAGAGTTAGGCACATTTATTATTTCATGGTTTGGTGTGGAAAAAGTTCCAGTTAACCTTGGTGTGTGACATAGGATAGGGAGACTGGGCATGACACTTGATTTTAGGGCCCCTATGATCCAGTGCATGGACTGTGACCTTATTGAATGAACAAGTGATGTGGACATGTTTAAATGTTAGATACCTAGTAGTGTTACATGAATTTTTATTACTTGTGTTCCAATTTTATTTTGGTTGTTTTGCGAAGGTTAAAATGAATAAATTAAATTAAAATTAATCTAAATAAAATTTCATACTGTGGATATTAGAAATTTTATATTTATTTTTGGTTATGGCTAATGAATTTCATCCATGTGTGGATCATGATTTTGAGGTTTAATATGCTGATCTGGTTAATCATTGTAGGGTTGACCCGACAAAGGAGGATGAGGCTTGGTAGAGGGTGTTGTTCACTTTTTCGTGGTGGGATTTATAGAAGTACGAGGGTAGTGTTTCATATGTGGATACAGAGAGTTGGTTGGAGGAGATCAAGATTTATTTTAATTTGATACAATACTTTTTCAGATATTGTTTCCCTTTTTTAGTCTTTCATATGTGGAGTGATGTGCATTAGTGGTGGACACTATATCTAAGTGAACGGAAGGACGAATATGTTTTGTGGGTTGACTTTCAAAAAGTGTTTCCGGAAGAGTTCCTTTCTTCGATTGTGAAGAGAGTGAATAGGTAAGAGTTTATTTCTCTTTAATAGGGGAGTATGTTAGTGTGGTATCTTGAAATAAAGTTCAAAGGCCTTCTATATTTTTCACCAGATCTTTTTCTAGATGAGGAGTCTCATGCAAAATTTCTTGAGAAGGCACGCTATTCTTCTATCTAGTATGTAGTTACTCCTTTTATGTTTCCAATATATCTTTAGGTTCATAACACAAGGAATAATGGATCAATCATATGTACCCATGAAGATATTTTCCATGATAGTGGAATTAGTAGTGTCCCTCAAGGGGTAGAGTTGTCATTCTAAAGTCTTAGGCACCAAGACCTTTGATGTTTTGGCCAGCGGGGTACTGAACTCAGTATCTTTCCTTCCTACCATATAAGGCTATTGGTTTAAGTTATTTTATTTTTGAAATCAATCCCTTTTGTTTTTTAGTATAATTCATGACCATATAAAGAATCATTTCCTAGTAGATCATCGCTCTCAGTTTCCGGGATGAAGATAGGATCAGTTCCACCCTTAATAGCAGTTTCCAATAAAACCCTTTTTGGCAGGGTCAGTAATATTATTATCCGATATGGGGAGATAAAGCGAGTAAAGGTTGACCTCGTAATTTTCCCCATGTCTAGTGACCTCAAACCAAGCATGGTCATGGAGGTGGTCATCAGTAGAGAAGTAAAGGAGCTAGGCATCGTCAGTTGCCCAAAATAGAGACAAAAACGCTAGAGGGGCCATATATCATTCATGTTATGATCTCTTTTTCATCTACTCTTGTTTTTCCTTGATTGATTAAATATATTTTCACTCCTTTATTGTACTTCTCTTGTTTGATCTCTTGGAATAGACATAAAGATTCTTCGCAGGGCCCCAGTTTTGGATACACCAGTTAGAGGCCAGACCATCATGTTGGATGTCTGATGGGTGTGTCGAATGATGATGGGTCACATATGTATTAGGGGGATCTGTTCCTATTAAACATGGATCCATATGAAGTCGTCCTAGGAATCAATTGTTTCTATATTATACCTATTGTTATCAAATTCCTCCATAGGATAGTGGTGTTCTCACAGGTGGATGTCTGATGTGTTGTTTTTATTGGCGAGTGGGGTTCTCAGTTGGGAATTCAAGATGTGGATACCATTATTTCTCTATCATAGAGTTATCAATAGAATCCATGGATTCTAGGATATTGTGGGTAACTTGGGTCACTTGGGAGAGTACCTGGATTTTTCCCAATAGGTGTTTATGAGACTACCACATTAACGTGAGGCTGAGTTTGGGATAGATTTATATTTGGTTGCATCTTTGATTTTGTTTGTTCCATATTAAATGGAGCCTATAGAGTTGCGTGAGTAGAGTCTATAGGTGGATGATATGATATGAATGGGTTTTATATGACCTAGTTTTTCATCATGGAGTGATCCATTGTTTTTCACCAAGAAGTTGAGTGGTAATCGGAGTCTATTTATAGATTACAAGTGTTTGAATCAGGTGATGGTAAAGAACTATTACCCTTTTCTAAGGGTAAAGGATCTATAGGCCTATATGATATGGGATATTTGGTATTATAAAATTGATCTTCGGTCGAAATATCACCATTTTTAAGGTGAAAGAGGGAGATATCTCTAAGAATGCCTTCAGATTAAGGTATGGAATCTTATATTTGGCATTCATGTCATACAGTGTTATGAAAACACTAGTTTTGTTAATTGGACTTATGAACTCTATGTTCCATGAGTCCCTAGACCAGTTCATCATTGTATGCATTGATGAAATCATTATCTAATTGAAGATAGAGGTGGAGCATGTTGATCATCTCAGAGTTTTTTTACATGTCCTTTGACAACACCAAATCTATATAATGTTATTGAAGTGTGACCTATGGATGCAAAATGTGTGTTTCCTTAGGCATTTGGTGTCTCAAAAAGGATTTTTAGTAGACCCTTTGATGTTTGAAGTAGTTATTTCTTTGGTATCACCCAAGAATGTGGAAGAGGTTTGCAGTTTTCTTAGTCTTTTAGGCTTTTATATGAGATTTTTCCCTAGTTTCTCTTGATTTTCTTCCCCATTGATAGTGTTTACTAAGCGGGATTGGTCTTTTTTGTATTTTTATCTGTTCTAAGCATTATTTGGTTACTTGAATGGGGGGGTTTTCAGTTCTACGGTGCTTTTATTTCTTAAGGAGGGTGTGAGGTTTAATTTGTTTTGTGATGCTTCCCATTTGGGATTGGGAATTGTATTGATGCAGAAGAGGGAATTGATCACTTATGGGTCTAGTAAGTTATAACCTATGCGTATAAATATCCCACCCATGATATGGATCTATAATTGGCTATGTTTTTTCTAAATCTATGGTTTAATTACCACATTGGGGAGCGATTTGTGGTCTTCCCAGATCACAACACCTTAAAGAATACATTTTCCAAGCATGATCTAAATTTCTGGTAGTAAAGGTGGATATATTTTCTTATGTATTTTTATGTAATGATATAATACCCATTAGTAAAGGGAAATTTTTTTGTCGATTCCTTAAGTAAAAAGTTATGGAAGGATGTTTTTTAGGATTATTTAGATTCATGGAAAGGAATTGAGGAGTTCGAAGCCTTTAACTTAGATAAAAGGGTGGTTGGTGGTAGATTTTTTTTTGAGGATGACAATGCATCCTTTATTGATATAGTAGATGGAAAAGTCTCAGTGGGGTGACTTCGAGGTAAACATGATACATGATCATTTTTTCTATGGTGAAAATTTGGAGGGATGCTTGGTATATGGTTGGAACCGGATGTTGTTTCATGGAAGGTTTTTTGTTCCGATAGTGATGCATGATGGACACTTTCATGAGATTCATATATCAACTTTATTGGTATACCCCAGAGTATCCAAGATGTACCCTAGACTATTTATGTACTTTTTGTGCCCTAGGATGAAACAATCGGTGGTGGAGTCTACGTTTAGATTTTGGTATGCCAGTAGATAAAGGATGAACATTGGGTTCCTGATAGTTTTTTTCATCCTTTCAATCATTCTAAGTATAACTGGTATGAAATATCAATAGATTTCATTACAGGTTTTCCTGGATCTCAGATAGGTTGTGATGTTATCAATGTGATAATGGATTTGTAGATGAAACCATCCCACTTCTAAATAACCATGGAGTAAATCAAAGTGGATGCTTTATCAAAGAGGTATGTGTATGATGTGGTGTGGTTTCATGGAGTTCATATGTCCATTTTCTTCAATTAATATTCATTTTTTACCTCACAAGTCTGGAGGGAATTACATCATGCTTTTGGCACTCAGTTATGCCTCAACACTTCTTTCCACCCTCACAAAGATGGGAAAATGGAGTGGACCATCCAAGAATTGGATGATATGTTTTAGACATGAATCATGGACTTCATAAAATATTGGGAACAACACTTTACCTTGGATTAGTTTTCATGTAATAATAAATATCACTCATCCATCGACATTACCCAGTTGAGGATTTATAAATAAAACTATTTCATTCTCTATTATTCTTGATGGTGGTTGGGGAGGCATCAGTTCTTGGTCTTGATGTGTTGAAAATCAAATCATGGAAAGTTCATCTTGTTCATGATAGGATGAAAGTAGCATATGACAAATAGAAGTCTTATTCTGATTATAGTAGTATACAATTTGAGTTCTTTTTTGGGGACTATGTGTTCTTGAATGTATCCCTTTGATGTTTGTAGAAGTGGTTTGGTAGGGGTAGTAAGATTTCTTCAAGGTTGGTTGGTCCCTCTAAGGTGTTTGGGTGAGTTTTTTAGGTGGCTTATCATTTGGTATTTCAACAATGGCTATATAATATCCATGAAATCTTCTACATCCCTCATCTTCATCAGTATCTTAAATAAAGAATCCCATTTCATTAACTAGGGAGAGTTTGATGTTAAGGAAAACGCCACATTTTGGGATAATGTAGTATGGATCCTGGATTACCAAGAAAATGTGTTGTGTGGAAGAAAAATTCATTTGGTTCATATTATTTTGAGTCAAGGTGCATTTGAGTTGAGTACTTGGGAACAAGAGACATCATGTGCTCCTAGTACCCATAGATGGTTTGATTTTTCCTTACACTATTTTTCATGTAATGTGATGGTTGGATCTTGTTGTTTTATTATATTTGTTATTTTCTTGATGTATGGTGTGTGATAAAAGTATAATATATTAAAAGGTGAGTACATGATTCCTAATCAAGACATATTATAAAATGATGAAATTAAACATGTGTGGGTGAGTTGGTGTCACACATATCGGATACTATCCTAACATGGCGAATGTAATTCCCTATTTTATTTTTTTGGGGTAGTTTGGTTTTTTTTGTAGTGGTTAGTTTTTTATATTTTTAGGTTGATATGGTTATCTGAAAATATGGTAGTTTGTGGTTCGTCCTAGGGGATGTGTTTTTCAGCTAGGTGATAGGTGGTGATGTGGTTGTTTATTGTGTTTTTTGATTGTTTCAGTTCTCTTGTTTGGATAGTGGTAGCAATGGGGAGTAACAAGATCCTTGAGAGGTATCATGCGGGGTGGTTGTTTGTAAATCTATTTCTTTTTTCCATTTTCTTCATTATCGAGGGAAAGAATAATTTGATAGTTATCTAATGTAACAGTGTGAGACTTCATGACCCATTATTTTGGTTGTTTTGGGTGTTCGAGGTCTTTTTGAGGAGGCTTGTTGAGTTTTCGTGGTGGTTTCAGGTGTGGGAGAGAAGCAATTGGAAAATCATATCATGGAATGGGTATGTGACATGAATTTGTGGTTCATGGATTATGTAGCTTATGGTTTCATAACAAGTGTGTGGATGAGAGGGAACCCATAAAATGGATTAATGTCATGAAATTGATTCAAGATGTGTAATTAAATAAAATCATAGGTGACATGAATTTATTTGGAAGTTGAAATATTGGTTAAAACCATGTATTTCACATTGTTAATTGGTTACATGTCATTTAAGCATTGAGATGTAAGTAATAAAAAGGGTGGATTTGATGTTTTTTTCCATTTGGTCATATCCCTCTCATTCTCTTGTTTTGGAGGAACCCAAGGCCCCTTTAAAGTATTTACATCCCTTATCCTACTACATTGATTCTATGGGATCATAGGGTTGTTTATTGGAGATATGTTGACAGTTATTCTCTCCTTCATATGGTTTTAACTTATTCTACCCTTAGAGATCCACTATAGTGGTGTGGTTTTGGTTTTGAGTTTGATTATGGGATGTGTTTTTAAAATCATTTTATGTGGTGTAGGTAGATCTGTGATCTCATGGTGCAGCTTTGGCTACTATTAAGTTCTTATTTTCTCTGTGGTATGTATTGAGATCTAAAAACTTCATTGAGGTTATTAATCCTTCATTTCAAACTTTTTTGTATCAAGAGGCAGGGGTTTACTCTTTTTTACCTATGGTGGATGGATTTCACTAGCCTAATCAAGATAGATTAATCAATTAATTGAAATTTAATGGGGAAACAGAATTATTCACATGCTTTATAGATTTGATATTATTGTGATATTATGCTTGAATGGGATGAATTCCCCATTAAAAATCATGGATATTGGGATCCTTTTCTTTTTTTGTAGTTGTTGTGATGTAGAAACCTTATTTCATGTTGTGAGATCACCCAAAAATGTAAATTTTATAACCACTTATGTTTGGTTAACAAAATGGTTTCCCCTGGATTCATGTATTTTGTGATAACACCCATAAAATAAATTAAAATGTGGTAAAATCCCCTTTATTAAATCGATAAAATTGTCTTTAGTGTGTCATGGTGTGTGGTTGTGCTATGGGGAAATGATTTATGGTTGTGATGTGGTGTGGGGTGATGTGATGTTTTTTTTCAACAAGATTTTGGGGGGTGAGGTGATGGTTTTTTCACCTTTTTTATGCAAGGTGATGTTTTGTTTGTCCGATATTTGGGGTGGTAAGGTTATTGGTGTTTGGTCGTGTTTTTGGGGAATCGAGATGACGGTTTTTTTCAAGATTTTTGGGTGGTTAGGTGACGGTTGTTTGAATTTTCTTTTTGGGTCATAAGGTGATGGTTTTTTTGATATTATTTTATGGTAGTGAGGCAATGGTTCAATTGTAATGATAGGTTTCTTTGTGAGGGGTGGTTTTGTTGTGCTAGATGCTCAGGTATTGATGGAATAACTAACTAATAATTATTGAAATGATCGGGGGTTGGTTTGGTTAATTGGATGAAAATGACTAATGAAAAAATAAATTATGGGTTGTGTGGTTAAATATAGTCCTTGTCAAATAACTAATGGAATGGGTTAGATATTGAAATTTGTTGATGGTGTGTGATGTGTCTTGCGGTTTCTATAGTTTTCTTCATTTAGAGGTGTCATTAAAAGTGGGGATGTGGTGAGTTGGTTTGTGAATTTTTGTGAACCCATTTTTTTGATTATGTGTGTCGATATGTATATACTTATATATTCCTTGTTATTTCTCTACACACCCTACCCACATCATGTACTATGTGTTGACACCCATATTTCAACATAAGGGGTGTTTTTCCAACATCCCAGTGCCGAGGATGGATGGATGGCGACCCTCTCTTTCCAACTATCTTTTCCACACAAGTAGATATGAATAGGCTATGATGTTTAGAGGTCTGTTAGTGAACTAGGTTATGGCCTATGTGTTTTCAAGTGATATGTGATACGACTATGCAGTGGGGAGGTGGCCCAGGTGTTTTGGAAGAAATGTGATATGATCATGTTGTGGGAAAACTTATGTTGGGGGTTATTATGGAAGGAGGAGGGTACAAGGTTGATTTCATTCATGTTCATGATACCCTACTACTCTATTTTTGGTCATGGATGTTATGTAATGGATTAGGTGTCTACGAGTGATTGAAGATATGAACATACTAGGGGCAGTGGCCTAGGTATCTACTATAATCATGTGATCTGACTGTGCTGTGGGGTGGTTGTATATGTTATTCATATGATATGGGAGTTCCAGTACTTATGAAATTGGGGTGTGAGAGTGGAACGTTAGTGCGAAAGCAGTTTTGGTTACAATTTATCGATATTCATCTTATTATGTTATTATACTCACCTTTGGTTATTTTGTGATAATGCTTTGGTGAGGTTG
This sequence comes from Viscum album, assembly GCA_963277665.1. NCBI lineage: Eukaryota > Viridiplantae > Streptophyta > Magnoliopsida > Santalales > Viscaceae > Viscum > Viscum album. The sequence goes on along the minus strand of OY728137.1, from coordinate 26,258,153 downwards.
TGGTGGATATTTAACCTGTTTAGGTGTTGTTGGTTCTGTTATTTTCTTGCATGTGAATTAGTACGATTCATTTACATGTGCAAGAGAGACTTTGGTTTTATGACTAAGTATACATGTATGCACACCCTACGTATATTAACTAATTTTCAGGTATTCATTAAGATTATTTGGATCTTTCTATAAAGTACTAGCTCATAAATTTTTTCATAATTGATGTGTCGCTATTTTATCTTTTTTGGGTATTTTGTTTTGGATACTTTTATTTGTATTAGTTTCATTTATACATGCATTTGGGATGGATTTGGTTTCATTTTATATTATGTCACATCATTTCTCTTGAATGATTCAACTTATATCCTGATAATATATTATTATAGATATTTATTTCTACCATATAATGATATTTTTATTCCCTCTATGATAGTCACCAACACGAAGCCTATTAGAGGTGGGACTCGGTGGGTCATTATCTATCTCCCCTCATAGTGTAATATTCAGTGAGAGGCAGCCATGACATACATGATAACTAGTATTTCATGAATCCATATCTCCCACTTAGTTACCCAGGTTTCCATGACCCATACAACATTGTGGTGAGTAATCCATTGAGAATAAATCAATAAAAAGGAATAAAATAATAACTCTCCATCACCTGTAATTTACACACAATGAAAACCCACTTTCACTTCAATTATCCATCATATAATAATAAACAAACCATAATGGGGATAAAAAACAAAAGGGAAACAATTAGGGTCACTAAATCATTTATCAATTCACTTTATAAGATTGCAAACCTTCCTTTAAAATAAAATCCATCTCTAAATATAGTTCTATTTTCCATACCTTAAAATATAAACATTTCAATTTTATGGATATATTCCCTAAATAATTATATATATATATTACATATAAATTTGTATTTTGAATTTAATGAAATTATTATTTTCATGCATAAATAAGGTATGTTGTCTAAACTACATAGAAATGTGATCTATCTCCCACCTAAGCTATCATTTATCAATTCTTTCCAAAAGATGAAAAATTTGATAGGAGTTATATTCATGTGATGAATGTACAAACTAGTTATGGAATTTACTAATTAATTATAAACACATGATTAAATTAAATAAACCCAATGAGAATTATAATAGGATATATAAATCCTCTTCCATATGATCGATGTGTGTATGTGTTTTCTTGTACTAAATAAAACCTCTCTAAAACTCAGTGCTCTAATTTTCTTTACTCTTTACATTGTGAGGTACAGACACAATGTGATTAAAGAAGGGTCCCTCTTGTATGAAAAGAGGATATGTACTCCTATGGATAACTTTATAGATGATAATTTCTTGGTTTTGATTTTTTTATATTCATCAAACAAATCAAATAAAGATCGACAAGTTTTTCTATCTTCTTTAGTGAATGGTATATGGTTTCACAGTGTTCTTCATTTCAATTTATATATGCATATTTTATATATCTTTCATGGGGATCCCTACAAAAAGGATTTTTTATTATTAAACTACTTATAATAAGTTTTATTAGAACATAATGATTCCATATAGAGGTATTAGAGATACCCCATGCATTAAATTTATAGAATCTTACATAGAATAAAGAAGTAAAAAAAAGAGAAACGTTTTGAGTTTCTATAAAAATATATTATAAATGAAATATCTTGACATGAATATATGTAAAGGTAAATAAAATGTACCCTTAAGAGAGTTTGGTTGTCTTTGTAAAGGTAATCCCAAAGTACAATTATGTAGATGTTATATGTAAAGGTAATCTTGATCTACCTTCAGGTAGAGGGTATGTGTAAAGGTACCCTCTATCTACATTTATGTAGTCATGCTAACATAAATAGAAACACTATTTACCATTATTAATGTGGTTCTACATAACTGTAATTTTAATTGATCATTACCCAGGGGAGTTTTTCTTCGAATTAGAGTATCTTTACATGAATGATTCCTTTTAAAGTTCTGGTTGATTACCCTTACATAGAATAGGGAATATACATAAGGATAAATAAGGATTTTTTTTCTATTTTTCAATTATGAATTGAGTATAATTTTTTCAAAAAAATTATAAATATTGATAAAGGGTATTTTGGGAATATTTTAACTTATAAAGAATTATAAATTAATTAATTACAATTTATCTAGAATTAATTATATATAAATGTTTATGAAGTATTTATTTATAAAATATTCTAAACATTAAATGTTAATATTTAAAATAAATTTTCACATGTTATATTTCATACCTTATGATATTGAATATAAATTATTTATTTAGAAATCATAAGGATAGTTTATAATGTGTTTATAAATTAAAAATAAATCAAAATTACAATATTTGAAATTTTAAATTTTGACATACTTATAATAAATTATATTTGAAACACAAAAAATAAATAATAATTTTTTTGGGTTTACATAAATAAAATAAAATACTATATTTTGGTTTAAATAAAATTTATGCATGTGATATTTAGATTCGGTAAAAGATCATATGAAATAAGTTAGCTTATAAATAGTTTATAATTTACCAAATACTACAAATTTAAATTGGAATGACATATAATGATGAATATGATGGAGTTCATATTGGAATGAATGTAAAATGTTTTTGCTAAAAATAATTGAATTCTTATAATGATAAGAATGATTATAATATGTTTACAGTTATTTTTTATTTATGATTTTTTTCATAAAAGGATATAACATGTTTATATACTTGAATTATTCATTAATTTAAATTTTAATCATGCTTTGTTAATAGTTATATATTTTATATATTATGAATATATGTTGCCAAATTTTATATAATAAATTACTTCTAGGATAGAGCCTTGAGTTTTTATTCTATGGATGACTCTATAATTTTAGTTTTTTTCACTCTAACCTCAGTTTCAAATTGAATATGTTATCTTAAATTTATTTGTGGAATATAGTTTTTCATATTAGTTTTTTGAGTCATTATGAAATGGATTGTATTAGGATTAAAGTCTCCCTAGTCATAGGGACTTTGGGTCGGACTACCTATCTATCGAGTGGTTTAATCCTTATCTAAAAAGTTTAATGGGCTTGGCAATCTATAGCTCAGTACATACTGATGTGGAGTTAATTGATATCATATAACTCTATTCCTGTACATGATAAATTCACGTATTATATTCCTATGATTCATTTGGAAATGTATGGTTATGACTGACTTCTATTTTGGGTGAGTAACAAAAACTATGGTTTTATAAAGGGTTACACATCAATATATTTGTAACATATTGATTTGGTAGAAGAAATGGGATTCCAAACTAAATCACAATAAGAATTAATGAAAATCTAATAATATAAGATAATATGGTGAGATTAAATCTATAACACCCCTAGTTTTTATGGACCTGTTTTTTTAATAAAGTAAATTTACATTTATTGCAATGAACTAAGTCCAAAATTCCTTTCACATGGAACAAACATAAAATGTGTAACATGAAACACGAACTTTTAATATGTTACAAGGGACATCGACCTGGAATACAATACACGGAATAATGATGTTTCTATGAAACATCATTTTATAGTTATAATTATTTAAATAAGATAAATATGACTTAGCCATTAAAAATAGTAATAAGAATAGTAATAAATAATTTTAGAAAACAAATATATAATTTTTTATGTGGATCGAATATATTTATAAGGAAATATATGATTTTTGGTAAAGTACTTATATGTTTAAAAATACTATTTTCTCAAATGAACTACTTTTGATGTCCTTCTATGAAAAATTGTAAAATTAATTTTAAATACATTTTTATATTAAATTATAAAAAATAAATATCATTTTTAAATTTATAATATCAAAAATATCTAAGTTTTAATTTTTGGTATTTTTCTAGGAAACATCATTTTTGATGAATAGTAAATAATATAACTTTTTGGTTAAAAGCTTTATTTTTCATTTAAATAATTATTAAACATAAATTATATTTTAGATTGGTTTTATGGTCACATTAGATAAATTATACATCTATTAATACTATTTATTAAATTATAATCTATTTCACTTTTAAATTGAATATAAAAACTAAAAAAATATTTGTACTTCTATCTACTTTAAATACCCATAATTTAGTCATGTCTCTGAGATTAGAATTAATCTAAATTTTTTCACCTATATGAAATAACATTTGAAGAAAATAAGTTATACATTTTAATCAATATAAAATTTATATTCTAATTGGATCATGTTTATTTTTGACCAAAATTATTAGTAAAATTGATTAAAATCATTCATAGTGATTAAAGTCAAATTAAGATTAATTAAGGAATAAACATTAATCTTAGGGGTCCAAATGAACTATAAAATTGTCCAAAACCCATTTTATAGACATTAGTAGACCATAAAACTTCCATTATTAGTGTATTTTGGTTTTTTAGAACTTTTTCAGGTAAGAACCTGTGTACACCTAACTTGTTTCCAAAAATTCCAAGTGATTCATTTTCCATACCTATTAAAGACTACCACCACTCCCACTTCATCTCACCTCTCAAACCTCTTAATTTAAGTCAATATATTCCCACTATACTTCCCATAAATTATCCCTTCCTCCTATAAGGCTTTCCTTGAGAATAATGCAATCCAAATAATCCTTTTAGAATAAACCAAAAAGACATAACCTATTAAGAGGTAATGACTTCTCTTAAGTCCTTTCTTTTATTTTCCTTCACCACCCCCTCCACATTATTTATTTCCATGATTGTATAACAAAACCAAAATCCTAAATATACAATGATGTTTTTATGTAAAGTTTTAATACTACACTTACACAAACCTCCATCTAATTGATAATGAATACATTATTTATGTGTATGGTGAACTACCGCCTCACTAAATGATGATTGTTAAAACAAATACTTCCTATCATGGTGGAAATTATGGCGGAAACACAGTTTATATATATTATACATTATATTTAATATTTATTTAGTCTTATTTATTACTTTTACAACAAATATATTTTTTAATATTCATTTGGTGTTAATACAATAATTTTGTTTGAGTAAATGTGGACTGCCACACCCTAAAAGTGATATGATTTGTTTAAACACTACATGTATTGTATTAAAGATGGATTTAGTGAATATATAAAACATATATTATATCATAAATATAAAGTAATAGTTATATTTATATATTTATACATATACATATATATTTTTTTCTTTCTTTCTTTCCACACGAAAATTAAATGGAATTAGCGTTCATGCATACGTACGACCAACCATCTCTATAAACGGTGTATGCTATTTCAAACTAATATATTCTATAGATTATTATAATACACATATACTTCATATAAAAGATATTTATATCATTCTTTACAGTCTGTAAAATGTGATATAAATTATAACTACCAAAGATATAACAAATTAAGAAACATGCGAAGAATAAAGAGAATATTAACCAAAGTAAAACCTTAAAATAGGATTGATAAAAATTTGGTAATATAATGTCATAATAAAATCCTAAATATAATAATATTGTACTCAAAAATATTTATAATAAATTTATATTTATTATAATGGTGTTTTTAATGAGTACAATGGGAATCAATACAAAAGGTAAGGGGATTCCATCTCACTTTTTATTTTCGTGAGATACATACTATGTTCAACAATCTTTCCTTTTGTGTGGTATATTTAATACCTGTGATTGTATTATATGTATATTATAATTAAATTTATTGGTATTAATATATCCATTTTATTATTTTTCTTTCATGGGGTCTAACTATCAAAAGGTACCAAATAAGTAAAATTGTTTTGTCTCAATTTTCCATCATTGAGATTTATGTTTTGTGATACACATAAATTATCATTCACGGTGTATATACTTAAATATTACATGTTATAACATGAATGAAATTTATTTTATGATATATTAATATTCATGTAATTTTTTTTCTTACATCGAGAGTATGATCCCAATTTATCATGTTATAAGAGTTTATTGAGACAATCACATCGCTTTTTGTGATTATTTATGTTTTTGATTCCTATAATGAAATATTAGGATCAATCTATCAAGAACACTCATGAGTTTATATATGCTATTTTTATTAATTATATATCAATGTATTAGTACCATTTTTTCACTCTTTTTTACTTAATATTGTGGTTTCAAGTAAAATATGATTGTTCATCTCTCGAGCTATAAATCTATTATATTCCAAAACAATGTTTTCAAAAAAAAATCAAAATTTTTTTCAATATAATTAAATTTTATAGTTCTAAATTCTTCGTTTAAAATTTCTCAAATATATTTTCAAAGAAAAATCTTTTTAAAAATGTTTTATGTTTTAAAAATATTTTTTAATGGAGAAAGGATATTATCTACAAGAAAAAATTTTTAAAAGATATTTCAAAACTATTTTCCATATAACATAACATATATTGGTGTTAATAATTCCTTTCTTGGAAAATTTTTCAATGTTTCCAATCATATTCTTTCTCTGAGTGAATTATGTTTTGATGGCACAATATTGAAGAAACCTGTTTCTCTTTCACCAGTTATATGATTTTGAAACCCACATATTTTCAAGGGTTATGATGAAATGATAATTAAAAATGTCTATTTTCATAGGCTATGATATGATTATATGTTTATAATACCCATTTGATTTCATGGATTATGATATTATTATTTATGATCATATTGAACATGTATGTATGATTTCAATATGAGATGGGTGGGACCTATATTTACCTCTAATGCATTGGATTAAGGTTAATATATTATTAGATAGACTAAAATGGCCTTGGTAATGAACCTTGACAGCTAATATAGCCATGGGAGTGAACCATGACTTTGAATATGGTATGAGGAGTGAAATCATGCAACTAATATGGCCATGGGAGTTAACCATAACTACCAAGATAATATGGGGAGTGAACCTATACAACCATTATGGTCTTGTAAGTGACGCCGCAGATAATCTAGAAATCATATTATATGATTATGTGTCTACCACAACTCCATGTTTTATTTCTATGTTATGATTTTATGTATTATGTTCTTTTTCTCCATGTAATTCATGTATTATAAACTGAGAATATGTATTCCATGATTCATGTATATGATCTTTTTTATGTCGGGATTCACCTTTATTTTCATGACCATTTTATCCTACCCTTAGGCTTATGAATATGCTTTCATATCTCCCTTGTTTACCCTTACTGAGCATTTTAGCTCACCCGTTTTTATGTTTCCTTCCCTAGGTTATAAAGATATGTATTATGTTTGATGTTTATAAGAAGTTTCCTAGTCAAAAAAACTAGTGGGAGAGAATTTAGCTCATTTAGGTACCAGTTTTTTTTTCATGTTTCTAATGGCAGTAGACTTGTACCATATTTAGACATCTATTTGTATAATGTTTTAAGTATTCCAAAAAAGTTATGTAATGTAAATTTATGGAAAGAGAGGGTCACTATAGTTAGTATCAGATAAAGCTTTAGTGATCCTTTGGAATTCTGGATGATAAAATCGTAGTGAGAACTATAAGGACATGTCTATAGATAAGTATAAGGATATGAAAAAGCATAGAAACATGTCCTGGAATTTTGTTAAAGGATGGAGTGAGTGGTTTCCAGGAAATATATATTTGTCTAGATACTAAAAATTTATGTGTCCCTAGAACAAATTTACTTAGGGGTAATAACTTTGAAAATATGTTACAGGCCTGACTCAGGGTAATCTGGTACTTGACAACGGGCCTTTCTGCACACCTAGTTTGAAACTCTTAGGGTATATTCTTTAGAAATTCAAAAAATCCTCACGAACTAAACTGAAGGAATTAAAATAAGTATTGTATTAATAAAATAGGATAAACCTAAGTTTTCATAGATTAAATAAGGTGTCATAACTTAGACATCCTATAAGTGAATTTTCATGATTATGTGGTTCCTCATTATAATAAATATTTCGTACTCTATTCTTTTGGTTATAGTCAATAGATGGAACCCGAAAGAGTCATGTTAATGGTGATTGTGATTGAAAATGAAATGATTGTCCTCCTTAGAAGCTGAATGATATAGGAAATTGAATGAAAAACTTTATTATTATGATCACACAACTTTCTCAAGTTATGAATCATGGTGGACATTCAAATGAGAAAAGGAGAGAACATTCTATTGATTCATTCACAATGAAACATCCACCTTCTTTTAGAGGATCTTCTAATACACTTGTTATCAAAAAATGTATCATTAATACTGAAAAGATATTATCTGTACTTCAGTGTTTGAAGCATGAAAAATTTATTCTAGTTATCTATCTATTCGAAGGAAAATCAGAATAGTGGTGGAATCTAATAAAGAACATGAGGTTGCAAGATGATATGTAATCTATGCATTAAGAATAACTAAAAAAGTTATTTTACAATAAGTACTTTCCTCAGATTATTTATTTCAATATGGAGAAATATTTCCTTGATTTAAAGTAAAGGGATTATGAATCTATTGCTACCTACGAGGCTAATTTTTGGAGACTTTTGATGTACACTTTAGGAATTATAATATAACCCAAAAGTAAAGATGATAGGTTCTTCATAGGCTTTAATCCAAGTATTAGAATGGAGTTGGTCATAAGAGACATTAGTAGCTATGAATAGTTTTTTTATTGTGCAATCAAGGTTTAAATATATGTTGTAGTCACATATTAGTCTCATGGTTTTTACAAGAATATGAAGATGGAGTTTAAAGAAAAATATAATAAAGATAAAGAGATAAAGATGAGATTCCCATTATTCTCAATGTGTGGGAAGAATTATTGATTAAATTTTATTAATGGGTCTAATTTATGTTTTAATTATAGAAGGGAATTCCTTGAGGCATTTGATTGTGGTAGTGATGGGAAGAAGTTAGCTAACATTGTGAATCGGGAAAAATTGGCACAGAATTTACCTCATACGATTCAGTGCTACAAGTGTAAGGAGAACATGTATTATGATAACAACTTCTCCTACCCAAGGGTTGGTAATGATGATTGACTTCATCAACCTATTAAGCTGAGGGACAAGAGGAAATCTTATGAAATCACATTTTCTGATGAGGGGTGCGATAATAGTGTGATGAAATGTACACAATCCATCTACTCTAGAACTGCTAATTTCATATTTGATTTTTGATTTACCCCCACTTTCATATCAAAAGAATTTGATAAGGATTTTATGATTCTATGAAAAACATTATATGTGGAATTAGTAGTGAAAACCCCTAATGGTGTGATGATTGAACCTCAAGTATATTATTCCTCTGTGATTGAAGTTTGTGGCAATGTTCTTTCGGTAAATCCTTTCATTCTTCCTTTGGTTGAATTTGATATCATCTTAGGCATGGATTTCCTTTCTCTGTAAAAATATCACTTCATTTTTTAATTAAGAGATGTTACTTTTTATATTTAAACCCCTCTTATGGTCATCCATCATTGTGATGATAATAATGAACATCCTGTGGATATTACATCCAATGTATGGGTCTTAATTCACATTAAAAAGGTTTTTTATCAGAAATGGTTGGGGAGAAAATTGGCATCGATGATATTCCTATTGTTTAGGATTTTGAGGATGTATTTCTAGAAGAGTTACCTAATCTTCTACCAAATTGTGAAGTTGAGTTCTCAATAGCACTCATAACTAGTTCCACACCAATTTCCAAGACTACTTATAGAACGGTATCGATTCAGTTGTTGGAATTGAAGAATAAACTTAAAGAAAACCATGATAAGGGATTCATTCATCCAAGTGTGCCACCTTGTAGTGAAACTATTATTTTTGTGAAAAATAATGATGGATAATTTAGACTCTTCATTGATTATTTGGAGTTCAACAAGATCAACATCAAGAACAAGTATCCTCTACCCTCTATAGAAGACATGATTGATCAACTGCACAGAGCTCAACACTTTTCCCAGATTTACCATCATTCAGGAAATTGTCAATTTATGGTAAAGAGAGAGGATATACCAAAGAAAAAATTCCATACAAGTTATAGAAATTATGAATATATAGTGATTCCATTTGGATTTATTAATTATCCTATTATCTTCATGCATTTAATGAAAAGAGTATTTAGAGATTTCCTCGATCAGTTTGTGGTAGTAATTATAGATGATATTATTATCTATTAAAAGAGCAAGTAATATCATGAAGATCACTTGATAATTATACATAAGACCCTAATATGGATAATATATATATAAATTTTCTAATTATAAATTTTGGAAGAAAAATGTTTCATTTTTTGGTCAAATAATCTCAAAAGAAGGTATAGTATTATATCCCTCAAAGACTGAGTCTATTGAATACTGGACTAGACCATCCAAGGTGACTGAGATCCGTTTACTTCTTTGTTTTTATAGACATTATCGATAGTTTGTGGAGAATTTATCATGACTATATAATCCTATGACCAAGTTTAATCAGAAGGGTTTCAAGTTCCTCTGGATAGATGAATGTGATGAAAATTTCAAGGAGCTAAAGAGAAGGTTAGTCATCACACATGTGCTTACATTACTCTATAGTGAAGAAGGGTTTGTAATCTATAGTGATGTGTAAATTAAGGTATTGGGATGTGTTCTTATGTAGAATAACATGGTTATATCTTATTCCTTGTATAAGATTATGATTCATAAGATATATTGCCCAACACATGATTTGGAGTTAGCAGCGGTCATTTTTTCATTAATGATTTGGAGCCATTATCTTTATAGAGAAAATTGTGGTATATATATAATGATGATAAAATAATGAAATATATATTCACACAGAAGGATTTGAACATGCCCCGGAGAAGATGGTTAGAGTTGATAAAGGATTATGACTGCCCAATACATTACCATCTAGGGAAAACAAACAAGATGGTCTATGCTTTGAGACTAAAGGACCATTCAAGCTTATCCATGATGATGATAACAAAATATCCATTATTTATATATTTTCAATGGATGGAACTAGAAATATTAAATGAAAGGTAAAAAACATATCTTTCTCAAATTAATGTTCAACCCTCTATCTAAGTGAATATCAAGGAGTCATATAAGGAAGATGTAGAGCTACAAAATATAGTAATAAATGTTCATGATTTTAACCTTATTCGGGATGGATTGATGCTGTTCAGGAACCATATATGAGTTCCTTCCATACTATATTTGAAGAAGGAGCTGTTAGAGTAAGTTACTTGTTATTTATTCTCTATTCATCCTAGAAGTAGGAAGATTTATAGAGAATTTAAAGAATACTTTGGTGGTATAGAATGAAGAGAGATATCAAAAAATTTGTATCTAAATGCTTGGTATGCCAACAAGTTAAGGCTAAAAGACAAAATTCAAAGGGGATGTTCCATCCTTGCCCATACTAGAATGGAAATGGGAGAACATCATTATGCATTTTTTCATTGTACTACCCAAAACCTTTAAAGGGTTTAATTTTATATGGGTGGTAATCGATAACTATACTAATTCTCCCCACTTCATCTCTATCCGATAAGAATTATTCTCTGGATCATATTTCCAATATATACATTAAAAAGTGGCAAGTTTTCATGGAGTACCACATTCTATTGTATCATGTCAAGATATAAGCATTACCTCAATTTTCTTGCAAAGTATTCAGTAAAAAATTGATACAGAACTGAATTTTATCACTACTTATCATCCTCAAGTATATGACCAGCTTAAAAGAATAATTCAAACCCAAAAGGATATATTGATATTTTATTCTATTAATTTCAAAGGTGGTTGGGATCAAAATCATTATCTAGTTGAGTTTTCCTACAACAATATTTGTCACTCAAGAATTCAAATGGATCCTTGTGAAGCCCTTTTTGGGAAGTAATATAGAGCTCAAATATTATTGGATGAAGTTGGAGAAAGAAAGCTATTGGGACCTAGGATTGCTGAAGTAATGGTCGAGAATTTTAGAACCATTCAGCAGCATATCAAGGAAGATCAAAGTTACTAGAAAATTTATGTTGATAACCGTCGGTGAGATACGGAAAGTGAAGTTAGTGAAAATGTGTCTCTTTGACTCTCACCCTGGAAGAAGGTTATGAGATTTGAGAATAAAGGGAAACTAATCCCTAGGTATATTGGTCCCGTTGATATTCTTAATCATATCAGGACGGTAGCCTATTACTTGGAACTCCCTAAAAATGTCTATCAAGTCCATGATGTGTTTCATGTATCTCTTCTAAGGAAGTACATACCTAACCCTTCACATGTAGTGGACTCAAAGGCCATACCTCTGGAGCATGATCTTTCTGATGAGGAGTAACCTGTTGAAATTATGGATCATATAGAGAAATCCCTACAAAACAACACCACTCACATGGTCAAAGTTTTGTGGAGAAATAACCAATTATAGGAAGCTATATGGGAACATTAGAATATGATGAAGTAGAATTATCCTTATCTTTTTTACCCTAGTGATTAATTTTGAGGGTAAAATTCATTTTAAGGGGGGTAGAATGCAACAGTCCGAGTTTTTATGGACCTTTTTTTCAAATAAATTAAATTTCCATTTTTTCAATGTACTAAGTCAAACAATACATTTACAGGGAATGGGCTTGGTGTGCATAACATGGAACTTGAATTTGGAATACATTACATAGAAAACCAACTTGGGGTATGTTACACACTACATCAATATTTCTACGAAACATCATTTTATAGTTACAATTATTTAAACGAGATAATTAAAACCCATTTGTTAAAATTAGTAATATGAATAGAAATAACTAATTTTCAAATATTATATTTAATTTTTTAATATAGATTAAACATATTTATAATGAAATATATTATTTTAAGAAAAGTCCTTAAATGATTTAAAAATATTATTTTCTCAAATGAACTACTTTTAATGTCCTACTATAAAAAATAATAAAATTAATTTTATATGCATTTAAAAACTGAATTTGATAAAATAAAATTCATTTTTGAATTTATAATTACAAAATTATCTTAGGATGTCATTTTTGGGTTTTCATAAGAAATGTTATTTTTTGATGAATAGTGAAAAATATTGATTTTAGGTTAAAAACTTCCCTTTCGTTTAAACAATTATTATAGTCAAATTATATTTTAATTTTTTATGGTCAAATTAGGTCAATTATGAATCTATTTATACAATTTATGTCATTAGAATCAATTTCACATTGAAATTTAATATAATAACTTAATATACTTTTGAACTTCTTCCTACTTTAAAGACCAGTAATTTTATCCCTTCGGCAAGATTAACAGTAATTTTAATTTTTACACTTCAATTAATTGAATTAAAAAAGATTGAAATAAATTATTAATTATTATAACATTTATTTTCCATTTTTAACATGTTTATTTTTGAACAAAATGATTTGTAAAAGTAATTAAAATTAATCACAGTGATTAAGGTAAAACTAAGAATAATTAGGGACTAAACCTTAATTTTTGGGGTTCAAATGGCCTATGAACTTATAAAACCCCTATTTTATGGCCTTTATTTGGAAAGAAAACTTACATTGTTGATTTATTTTGTTTTATTGTTACTTTTTTTAGGTAGTAACATGTGTACACCTAACTTGTTTTCAAAAAATCCAAGTGAGTCCTCTTACATCCCAATAAAAGGCCACCACCTCTCCCACTTACTTACACTTCTCAAACATCATAGTTTTATCCAGTATCTTAACAATATATTTCTTAAAAATCTTCCCTTACTCCTAGAATCCTTTCTTTGAGAATACATAAATCCCAGGAAACCTTTTGTCACAAACCAACAAAAGTTACCGAATAAAGAGGTAATTCGTTTTCTCAAGTCCTCTATTTTGTTTTTTTTTCTCCACCCCCTCAACTTTATTTTATTCATTATTGTATATAAAACAAGTATCCTCAATATACTAGGATATTTTTGTTATATTTTTTTAACCTACACGTACACACACCTTCAACTAATGGATAATGAACTTATTGTTTATGTGTACGGTGAACTACCTCATCACTAAATGATGATTGTTAAATTTTCTATACCACCTCTCATGGTAAAACTTTTTATGGAAACTATATTTTTATATGTTATATATTATATTTATTATTTATTTAAGCTTCATTTTTCTTTTTACAACACAAATCATTTTACTTTCCATTTGGTGTAATGATAATTTTGTTTGAGGAAGTGTTGACCACCACCCCCTCAAAGTGATATGATACATTCATACACAACATGAATTGTATTAAGAACGGTTTTAGTGAATATATAAGACATATATGATATCATAAATCAACTATAAGAAATATATATATATATATACACACAAATATATACGTATATGTTTTTACATTATTTATTTCAATACGATAATTAAACTGAAATAGTGTTCATACGTTCATACGGCATGACATCTCTATGAATGGTGTATTCTTTTTCATAATTATATATTATATATATTATTATAATACACATATACTATATATATATTCTATTTATATAATGTTATAATTTTTTAAATAAAGATAAAAGGTATAAATACCAAATATATAACAAGTCAAGACACATGAAAAGAATAAAGTGATCATTACCCAAAGTGAAACCTTAACATATGATTGTTAAAAAAAGTGTAATATAAGGTCATAAAAAATCAATATATATAATAATATGCTTTTTTAAAATATCTATAAAAAATATCTATTTATTATATAGGTTTTTTGAATGAGTATGATGAGAGTCAAGACACGGTGTTAGGGGATTTCATCTCACTTTTTATTTTCATGAGATGCTTGTTATGTTCACCACTATTTCCTTTGTATGGTGTATATAATGAACAGTATTGTATTATATGAATATATTATTCAAATTTATGGTTATTCACATATCCATTTTATTATCTGTCTTTCATGGGGTCTAGGTTTCAAAAGCTACCAAATCAGTAAAATAGTTTTGTCTCAATATGCCTTTATTGAGACTCCTATTTTGTTATGTGGCTAAATTATATTTCGAGTTTTAAATACTTCCATTTTACATGTTATTTCATAAACTTACATTATTTCATGATATTTTATGTTTAATTTAATTTTTTTTCTTACATGTAGAGTATAATCCCATGTTATCAAGTTATAAAAATTTATTGAGACAATCTCATTGCTTTTCAAGATTATTTATATTTATGATTCCTATGGTGAAATATTGTGATCCATATCCAAATAAAACTCATGAGTTTCTCTATACACAATTTATTCAATATATATCCATGTATTAGTACCATTGTTTCAATATTTGGTACTAAAGATAACGTTTTTATGTAAAATTTGGTTGTCTCTCTCTTTCTCTCCTGCCGGAAATCTATTATATTCAAAAACCATGTTTTAAAAAAAATCAAGAAATATTTGATGAAAATTTCAAGAGAAAAAGATTTTAGAAACATTTTCTATTTTTCAATGCTTCTTTTATAGGTTTTCAAATCTATTTTAACACAAAAAGTTTTTCAAAATTTTTTTATGTTTTGAAAATATTTTCAAATGTAGAAAGGTTATTTCATCAAGAAATGTTTTTAAAATATCTTTAAAAACTATTTAACATATAAGATAACGTACTTTAGTGTTACTCAGACCTTTTGGGGAAATTATTCAATGTTTCCATTCATATTATTTCTCTGAATTGATTATGTTTTCATGGAATGATGTTGATGAAGCCCGTTTCTATTTCACAAGTTATCTGATTTTGAAACCCAGTTCTTTTCATAGGTTATGATGAAATAATTATGAAACGTATCTCTTTCCACATTTTATGATATGATTACATGTTTATAATACCCATTTTATTTCGTGGGTTACGATATGATGATTTATGATCTTGTAGAACCTGTATGTAGGATTTCACTATGAGTTGGGTGGGACCTGTGTCTCCCTCCAATGCATTGGGTAAACATTTATATCTCATGAGATAGAATAAGATAATCATGGGAATGAACCTTTAAAAGTAGATGGGCATGTGAGTGAACCATGACTACCAAGATGGTATGAGTAGTGAACTCATGCTACTACGATGGCCATCGGAGATAACCATGACTACCAAGATGGTATGGGGAGTGAACGTACCAATATGGTCTTATAAGCAATGCCTTTGCTACTATGGAAATCATATTATATACTTATGAGTCTTCCATAATTACATGTTTTATTCCTTTATTATTTTTTCATGGATTATGTTATTTATATCCTTATGATTCAAGTCCTATGAACTATTCATCGTTATTCCATGAGTCATGTATATGGTCTTTGATATCTTGGGTATGATCATCTATTTTCATTATTATTTTCTCAAACCTGTATTCACATGATTATGCTGATATATCTCCCTTTTTACCCTTACTGAGATTTTGAGCTCGCTCCCTTATAAATTTCCATCCCTAGTTTATAAAGATATGTATCATGTTTGATTTTTCTAAGAGAGTTTCTAGTCAAGAAGAACCTATTAGTATATAATGTAGCTCATTTAGGTACTAGTTTTTATGTTTCCATGTTTCCAAAGGCACTAGACTATAATGGTCTCTGGGTTTCTATTTGTATAATGTTTCAAGTATTTCAAAAAGTTATGTAATTTTAATGTATGAAATGTGAGGGTTTCATTAAGGTATATTTAAAATACTTAGTGTATGATTCCTTCTAATGAAACACTTATCATAAAAAAGGGTATTTTAATGCCAAAGAGGGGTTCCTTTGGATTATCATTTGTAAGTTAAAACAATAATGAGTGACATTATTTATTCCATTGGTATTTTCATACCAAAGAGCGGTGCCTCTGGATTTTATTTTTTTAGCTGTTTTTGTAAATTTTATTTGGGTTATACAAGCTAAGAAACCCTAAGGGTTGAGAAACCAGATGAAAAGAGTTTCAATTATCTATAGAAAAGATTGGAAAAATAGTTGTCACACTGACTGTAATGACCCAATCACTTATGAATAAAATTCACTTTATTTTAATGTCTTATAGAAAACACATGAACTCGTTTTTTTTTGTTATTAGGATTAAATTACAATTATGTATCAATACTATTGAAAATATAGTCATTGAATAGTGATCAAACGACTGATATAAATTTACTGTTTTTAAAAATAATCCTTTCGACATAGACAAAGGAGAGGTTGGCCTCATCCAGTAGATTCGGGTTGTATGAAGCTCCTTTGTCGCATCTCGGAAAGGAGGTAGAATCCATATGCTTTTATATTGACCAATCACATGCCAAGATTCAACATTTAAAGCTTATACATAATTTCCAACGAGAGAAGTTCAAGTTAATAGAGATTACCACCCAGGCGTTGTTATCTATGCTGCCCTAAGAGTCTATCACCATCGCACACTTTACCCTTAGGTCTTATGCGGGTTTTATAAGGGGTTATGTAATAAATAATTAGTTACCTATTGTTTAATCCCTTTTATAAATAAAATTCTCATTCCATTAATTCCTTTATGAGAATAGTTTTTCTTAACAATATAATCAAATAGATAAAAAATCAGCTAAAATTGTACTTTTTAGAAATATATAAATTATTATATTAAAATTATTTTTTATTAATATTGTTTTTATAATATTGTTAAAATAAAACTCCTTTCAATTATAAGTGATGATTATATTTATTCCTTATTTTTTTACTCTATAAATGATTAAGTATTTATTTGGTAAGAATTATATTTTCATACGATCAAACTGAAATTGTATTTTTAATAAAGGAATTTATTTTAATGAATTAATGATTTTTCGTAATAAATAATATTTTAATGAAATATTATTATTGTATAGTTTTTTATTAAATATAAATTATCAAATAATTTTTATGAAGACAAATGTAACATTTATTAAGTTTTGGAAACTGTTTTTGTTAAAACCTATCAATTTTGAATAAATGATGGTTTTTATTTTACAAGTAAAATTTATAATGTTTAGTAAATTATTTAGATAAAATGAATATTATTTTTGGAATTAGGACATTGAAATTATCCAAAAGTGAATTTTTCATAATTTTCTGAGACAATCGTATTTGTGGGTAAAAAATAAATACCGTATAAATATATAATGTGTTTTATGAAATCATAATCACACAATAGTGATGTAATAAAATACTATAAAAGGGGTATTCGAATAATACTTGTTTTAAATTTAAAATAATTTGAATTTATAGTTTTTTTGATTAATTTTATAATGCCATAGTGGACCCTCTAAGACTTTTAAAATATTTTATCATTTTAAACTAATTTCCTTGAGAGTGTCACTCACCTAAACATAAGCAAGACTACTGTTTTAACAAGTTTGGACTTTGGGATTATAAAATAATTTTTTCCACTCCCCTTTGGAATAAACCATGGGAAAAAATCATGGATAGGTTTGTGGTTTTGACAATTTAAATATATAGATTCCAAAACCTAATTTTGTGAAATATTAAAGATTTCCCCACTCATTTCCTATATAAACCCACCCAATATCCCACTTCTATTCACTAAAAAACCTTGGGTCACGTCCCTACACTACCCTACACTATCTAGATTCTTCCCAAGGCACCCCAATATCTCAATAAGCCCCTACTCAATCTCTTGAGGTCACAAACTTTAATAAGGGATCTTCCATCCTCATCTTTTATCAAGCATTCTTTTCATGTTATGTTTTTCAATTTCTTTTATCCCTATATTGGTATATGTTAATAAATATCTTCCTTAATTACCATTTGATTTATAAATTATTATATCCCCATTCACTCTCATTTATCCCTATTAACAAACCTTATGTACACTCATTACCATGCCGAATTTTGGTAATGAATCCTCACATTCCTTCCTTTCTCATTTTTATCCAAGTTTATTTATGATATAATACACTTTTACATTAAATTAAAAATGTTGGGGTGTGATTTAAAACCTCCCCCATACTTCCCTTCTTATGTTTTTAGGATGGGATACCATTTTCTCTCTCATTAATGCCTTCTTTGTACACTTGTTACTGTGCTGAAATTCTATAAGGGATTTCTCTCTTCTTATTTTCATTCAAGTATTTATCTCATATTATGCAACTAATCTCCATTTAATATATTGGGATATTATCTTACATGATCACATTACTATATAATTCATTTATAAATGATTATAGACCAATTTATCTCCCATAAACCCAACTTATGAATTCCCATAGGACGACGTTAGGCTGCCAAAATTGCATCACGATTTTCTAAACCAAAGTCATCATGTAGTGAATACCATACCCATTTCTCTATCAAAGTTATTCACCTTTATACACATACACATATTTAATGGTATTAAATGTATGTATTTATCATTCCTAATTTGTGGAATAACTTATTATGTTGAATTATTCCATGTTATATGATCCAAGTGGCACACTTATGCATGAAATGAAATGTTTATAAAGGGTGTTATCAAATAAAACTCCAATGCATTGGGTAATGTTTAGTATCATGATACTCCAATAGAAATAAGTTTTTACTCATTATAATTCATGTAAAATTATGTTTTACTCATACTAATTCATGTAAAATTATGGTTCACTCATGTTAATCCGTGTGCAATGAGCCTTGGATTATGATAATAACATGTTGTATGTTGTTGCAATATTTCATTATTAGGATAATCATGATATATCATTCCTTTATGTTCATGTTTCTATTTTTATCTATTTATATGACTATTTACTACCATGTACTTTATTATTAATTTTATTCCTTGTTTACTCCCTTATTAGGCTTAACAGATCACCCATTTCTTTGTTGTGGACATGTGAAAGATGTTTTCAATAAAGATGTATTTTATGTTTTAGGTTATGTAATGTTCCCAATTTCCAAGGACACTAGACCTCTTGATTCTAAATTTTTTCTTAAGTGAAATTTAATGTAATAAATCATGTTTAAGTTTGTAATAAATAGAAGGGTTTTTATATTTGGTATCATCGGATAGGTTTAGTTATTTTTGAAATTAGGATTAGAAAACCCTAGTGAAAGAATTAAGTATAAGACCAGTGATAAAAATATCCCTAAATTTTAGTGTGTATAGTGTAAGTGATTTATCATGAAAATACATCCTTGTCTGGATATGAACAAATAGAGGTGGATCTTTCATAGATGTATCTAGGGGTAAAAACAAAAAACACAGCTTAGAGCTAGACTCAAATAAGAACTAGTGGATGACAAGGGGCTTTGATACACTCTTGGTTCTACACTCTTAGTGGATATTCTTTAGTAAATTCATAATATTTGTATGAACCATTATTAATGGAATAAATAAATGCCTCTAATAATATATGTTGGGAAGTAGATCATGGATATCATAGATTGAAGCTTATAAATTCATAAGTTAATGAAATAAATGTAATTTATAAGTTATCCATTTTCTCATTGGAATCCCCTTTATGTGTTTAATAAACTTACATCTACCTTTCCATTTATTCTAAATAATTTCTAGTAATAGGAGGACTCAGGCTAACAACTAATGTGAAGATCAATGTGATGACTATTCTAATGAGATACCCAATCCTCTGGGAGTAGGAATCACAAAATTTTCCACAATACTATCTCAGTTAAGTCATGTTTTGAATAGAAAAATGGGTCAAGAGTAATGTCCACCCCCCCCCCAAGATTAACCAAGCCATAATTGAGATCTTAATGATAAAAAGGCCTCCTACTTCCAATAGATCATATGATCCCTCAATCGTCGAACAATGGATCAACTCCATTTAGAAGATATTATCCATCTTTCAATATACCAAACAAGAGGAGGTTCTTCCAGCTGCTTATCATATAGAGGGTGAAGATAATCAATGGTGGTAATTGATCAAAAATACGAATCCTGGGGAAGAGATTGAGTCATTGGAATGGAAGGATTTTTGGAAAATGATTTTGGATAAATATTCTCCTTACACCCTCTAACTTAAGTTGGAAAGGGACTTACTTGACCTCAAGAAAAAATATTATGAATCCATATAATAATACAAGGAAAACTTCACAAGGCTTGCGTGATACACCTCTGGGATTGTCAATACCCTTGAATGAAAGGTTGACTACTTCTCTGGGGGCAAAAACCATGCCTACAAAAATCCCTAGAGATTTCTGACTTCGATAGCTTTGGGGAAATTGTATGATGTACTCTCGAAGAAAAAATAAGGATCAATGAATCCCAAGGTTATCATGGGGATTAGAAGTGGAATGTGGACTTTAATCTTGGTTATTTTATGGATAAATCCAATTCTACTAAGAAATTTCAACACCCTACTCGCCAAAGGTGTGGAAAGAATTACCCCATAAATTGCATGAAGGGGATGAGGAAATGATTTGTGTGTGGAAGATAATGGAACCTCACCATTTACTATCGACAAGAAAAACCCATTTCTACAATAGAGGAGAGGAATTATCCATTTGACGCTCAACATACTATTCATTGCTAAAACAAAAAAGAATAAAGGAACATTCAAAACCAGTTCCCTAAGCAAAGGGTTTTGGAGGAAAGCAACAGCCTCCAAGGCAGCAAGGATGATATTTTTCCATCACTACTGCCGAAGATAATTCTAACTACAAAATGGTGACAGGTGCGCTACTTATTCATTCAAGAATAGAGAATATAATTTTTTATTCTGGTTCTATGCATTCTATTATATCATGAAAGTTTATTATAATAATCCCAATAACACCACAAATCATGGAAGTAGAGTTGTCAGTGAGAATGGAAAATGGGTAAATTATTACATCCTATGAATATAACTCCTCCTCTATCACAATTTGAGGACTGTAATTCTTGAAAAACCTCTTTATACTCCCTATGGTGGAATTTAATTCAATTCATGGAATGGATTGGATTTTCTTATATAGAGCCAACATAAATTTTCTTGAGAGGGAAATCACTCTCCACATGGTGAATCCACCCCCGATTCTGTACAAGTGAAAAGTGTAGAATAAAACTTCTTTAGCACCATCATCTCAAGTGTGGATATTATTACCCTATGGTCACACATATCTTCCTTAGATGATTGATTCTAAGGAAGGAACCATTCTTGAAGACATTCATATTGTGAGGGAATTTGATGAAGTGTTTCTAGAGTAATTTTCTAGTCGTTTTCCTAGGAGAGACATTGAATTCTTGATTGATCTCACAACTGGGTCATTTACAATATCCAAGACTCCATATAGAATGGTTTTTGTGGAGTTTGGGGACATAAATAAACAACTATAGGAGAATCGGGATATAGGGTGTATATACCCAAGTGTTTCACAATGGGGTGCACCAGTCCTCTTCGTTAAGAAGAAAGATGGGTCAATTTACCTTTTCATTGATTATCGTGAGCTCAAAAAAATAATGATAATGAACAAGTATCCTCTGTCACAAATTGATGAATTTTTCAATCAGCTACGTGGAGCACAATAATTCTCCAAGTTGGATATTTGGTTGGGGTATTACCAAGTAAGGGTGAACAAGGTGGATATCCCCAAGACATGTTTTTGTACAAGGTACAGGCACTATGAATTCATAGTAATTCCTTTTGGACACACTAATTCTTTAGAAAACTTCACGAACTTGATGAATAGAGTCTTTAAATATTACCTCGAAAAATTGGAGGTTGTATTTATAGATGTTATACTAATATAGTCCAAAACCAAGGAGTAGCATAAAGAGTATCTAAGAACTGTACTAAAGTCCTTCTAAAATGAGAAGCTCTATGAAGAGTAGAGAAAATGTGATTTTTGGTTGAAGGAAGTCTCATTATTGGGTTATATCATCACAAGAGATGGGATATCTGTAGATCCCTCCAAAACTAATGCAATTGAGTTATGGATGGGGCCAACATCTCTAACGGATATTTGTAGCTTCCTTGGGTTACCTAGATATTATTGCTGTTTTTTGAGAAATTTCTCATGATTTTTAAACCCTCTTACCAAGATAACTCAGAAGGGATTGAATTTTGTTTGGGATGAAGAATATGAAGAGAGATTCAAGGAGTTTAAAGGGAGTCTTATCACTATGAATGTACTCAAACTAATCACAAGTGGATAAATTTTTGTGGTATTTATTGATTCTTTAAAGAAGGGCATGGGTTGTGTGTTGATGAAAATGAGAAGTTCGTTATCTAGAATTCAAGGAAAGTGAAATTTCATCAGAAAAACTATCCAAAACATGATCTAGAGTTGGAATCAGTATTCTTTGCTTAAAAAAATTGGTGAAATAACCTCTTGGGAGATAAGTGGGAAATATATATGAATCAAAAAAGACTTAAGTATATATTAACACAAAAAGATCTCAATATGCACCAACGAAGATGGTTAGAGATGGTCAAAACTATGACTGCTCAATCCATTCACACCCTAGGAAAGCGAACAAGGTGGTGGATGCTCTATGTAGAAAGAACCCAACTATTCTATCATTGATGAGAATTGAAAAGGATCCAATATTCTTAGATTTGATGAATATGGATTTGGGAATTATAAATAATGGAACATCATCAATCCTTTCACAAATGATTTCTCAACTATCTCTTTTGGAAATTTTAGAGGGTTCTCAAAAAGATGATGTGGGAATTCAAAAGAAAGTGGAAACAGTCAGAAAAAGGAAATCCTCAGAGTTCAATGTTAACGAAGAAGGAATTGTGAGATTAGGGTCAAGACTATGTGTTCCATATAATATGGAGTTAAATAAAGAACATTTGTATGATGCTCATCGTTTGAAATTCTCCATTCACCCTAAAAACACAATGATGTATCGATATATCTAAGATCATTACTAGTGTGATAACATGTAGAAGGAGATTGCTGAGTATACATCAAACTGCCTGGTATGTAAGCAAGTGAAGTCTGAGAGGCAGAAGTCTTGGGGGATGATGTAACCTTTACCCATACCAACATGGAAATGTTAGAACATCACCATAGACATTGTCACCAGACTTATGAATACATCAAAAAGAAATAATGATATCTGGGTTGTTATGGATCGACTTAAAAAGACTGCACACTTCATTGCAATTTGAGAGGATTTATCATTGGATAAAATGTAGTGGATATACATCAGATAATTGATAAGGCTTCATATAGTAGAACTATCGATTGTATCTGATCGAGGTCCAATATTCACCTCTATGTTTTAGAGGTGTCTCCAATACACTCTGAATAATGAGATGAACTTCAGGTACAGTTTATCATCCTCAAACTGATGGCCTATATGAGCAGACTATCCAAACACTTGAGGAAAAGTTGGTAGAATGGTTTACGGACTTAAAATGAGTATTGGATCAATATATTCCTGTGGTTGAGTTCTCTTACAATAACAGTTTCCACTCAAGCATCTAAATGGCTCTTTATGAATCCCTTTAAGGGAAGAGATAAAGAGCATTGTCATGTTGAGATGAAGTTGAGGAGAGAAAACTACTAGGTCTAGAAATGGTCTAAGAAATAGTGGAGAAGGTTAAGACCGTCTATAAGCACATTAAAGATGCTCAGAGTTGACAAAAAAGCTATGATAACAATCATCGATGAGATCAAGAGTTTTATGTTAGTGACATGGAATACCTCTGCATATCACCTTTGATGAGAGTTATGAGATTTCAAAAGAAGGGAAAGCTTATTCCAAGGTATATAGGCACATTTGAGATCCTTTATCGCATTGGAGCAGTGACCTATCCACTAGCACTCCCACCAAACCTATCTCAATTACATGATGTATTCCATGCATCACTCTTGAGGAAGTACATAGCTGACCCATTGCATGTACTCATTTCGGAGGTGGTACCATTGGATAATGACCACTCCTATGAAGAGAAACCGGTGAAAATATTAGATTTTATAGAAAAAATTCTACAAATAAAGACAATTCCCCTCATCAAATTCTTATGGAGAAACCACATGTTTGAAGAAGAAATGTGGGAACTGGAAGAAGTGATGAGGCAGAGTTACACTCATCTGTTTTACGGTGATAAAAAGAAATTTCGAGGGTGAAATTTCATAAGGGGGGGATTTTGTAATGACCTGATCTTTTATGAATAAAATTACATTTGGATTAATGTTTTATAGAAAAAAAATTCATTATTTTTTCATTATTATTGGGTTTAAATTACCATTAAGTATCATTACCGTTGATAATATAGTCATTGAACAGTGATCACATGACTGATATAAATTTATGGTTTTTAAAATGAATACATTATACATAGACAAAGGAGATGATAGCCTCATCCAATAGACTCAGGTTATACAAAGCTCAATTTTTGGAGCTTGGAAATGAGGTAGTGTCACTAGGATTATCTCTTGACCAATTCGAAGTCAATCTTCTACACGTTAAGCTTGAATGGAATCACCTACGAGAGAAGTTCATGTTAATAGATATTACCAATCAGGTGATGTTATCTGGTCCACCCCAAGAGTCTGTCACCATCGCAAACCTTACACTTAGGTCTTATACGGGTGTTATAAGGGGTTATGAAATAATCCATTATTTTCTTCTAGTATAATCCCATTTTATAAATAAAAGTTTTATTCCATCAATTTTTTTATGTGAATATTTTTTCATAAAAATTTAATGAATTGGATAAATTTATTTTTCAGGTAAAATGGTACTTTTAGAAATATATAAATTATTATATTAAATGGAAGTTTTATTAATATTATTATTATAATAGTGTTATAAGAACAATCCTTTTAATTGAAAGTGATTATTGTATTTATTCCTTATATTTTTACTCTATAAATGAATATGTGTTCAGTTTGATAAGAATTATAATTTAACATGATAAAACTGAAATTTTATTTTTAATTAAAGAAGTTATTTTGATGTATTGATCATTTCTATGAAAAAATAATATTTTAATAAAATATTATTATTGTATAATTTTTATTAAATATAAATGATAATATATTTTTTTATGAATCCAAATGTAACTTTTACTAAGGATTGGAAACTATTTTTGTCAAAACTACTCAATTTTCAATAAATAAAGGTTTTTATTTTAAAAGTAAAAAATTCAAATAATTATAAAATTATTTAGATAAAATGAATATTATATTTGGAATCAAGATGCCAAAAAAAATACAATGGTGAATTTTTCATAATTTTCTGAGACATTCAAATTTTTTTGTAAAAATTAAATACTGTATAAATATATAATGTGTTTTATGAAATCATAATGACCTAATAGTGGGGTAATAAAATAATATAAAATGGATTCTCAGAAAATATATGTTTTAATTTCAAAATAATGTGATTTTATATTTTTTTATTAATTTTATAATTCCTTAGTGGACCCACCAAGACTTATAAAATATTTTGACATTTTAAAATGATTTTATTGAGTGTGTGAATCACCTCCACATAAGAAAGACTAATATTTTAATAATTTCAACCTTTTTATTTATAAAATAATTTTTTCCACTCCCCTTTGATAAAAACTGTGGGCAAAAACTGTGGTAAGGTCTGTGGTTTTGAATATTTAATTATATAGATTCCAAAACCTAGGTTTGTGAAATATTAAAGAATTCCCCTCTCATTTTCTATATAAACGAACTCAATATCCCACTTCACTTCACTATAAATACTTCTGGAAAGTCCTTACACTTCCCTACCCTCTATAGAATCCTCATAATGTTCCCCAAGCTCTTAATAATTCCCTCTTCATGCTCATGAAGTCACACACTCATGTAAAGGATCTTCCACCCTCTTCTTTTATCAAGTATTCTTTCCATGTTATGTCTTTTAATTTATTTTAATACTATATTGGGATATGTTACTAAATATCCTCCTTAATTCCTATTTTATTTATAAATGATTATATCCCATTTCACCCTCATTTATCCCTCTTATGAACCATTGTGTGCTCTTGTTACCATGCCAAATTTTCGTAAGGGGTCCTCACATTCCTTCCTTTCTCATTTTTTTCCAAGTTTCATTATGTTTTAATACCCTTTTAATTTAAATTAAAAATATTGGGGTATTATTTTTCACCTCCCCCATACTTCCATCCTTATATTTGAATAATGAAATACCACTTTCTCTCTCATTAATTCCTTTTGTGTACACTCGTTACCATGCTGAAATTCCATAAGGGATTTCTCTCTTCTTATTTCCATTCAAGTATTTCTCCCATATTATGAATCTAAATTCAATTTAATAGGCGTGGATATTATGTTACATGATCCGATTACTGTATATTTCATGTATAATTAATGAGAGACCACTTTATCTCTCATCTACCCAAATTTTGAATTCTCATCTGATGACGTTATGCTGCCGAAATTGCATCGCGATTTTCCAAGTCAAAATCATCATGTAGTAAATACCATATCCATTTATCAATCAAGGGTATTCACCTTTATGAACATATAATTCATGAATTTTACTTAAATTTATGTATTCCACATTCCTTAATCATGGAATAACTTATGATGTTGAGTGATTCTATGTTATATGATCTATGTGGCACACTTATGCATGAAATAAAATAATTTTGAAGGGTGGGCCCTGATAGCACTCCAATGAAATGGGTAATGTTGAGTATCATGATACTCCATGAGAAATGAGGGTTCTCTCATGATAATTCATATGAAATAAGATTTTAATCATGTGCAATGGGGGTTTACTCAAGCTAATCCATGTGCAATGAGCCTTGTCTCATGCTAATATCATGTTGTATGTTATTACCACATTTCCATGTTAGGATAATCTGGGTATATCATGCAATTATGTTCATATTTCTATTGTTATCCAATAATATGTAAATTTCCTAACATGTACTATATTCTTCACGTTATTCCTTATTTACTCCTTTATTAGGCTTTATAGATCCCCCTTTTCTTATGCATGTCCCCAGGTTATCCCATGTAATGCTAAGTATGAAAGAATGTTGTGGTCATGTAAAATATGTTTTTTAATAAAGATGATGTATTTTATGTTTTAGGTTGTTATTTAATGTTCCTAATTTCCCATGAAACAATACCTCTCGATCCTCATAGTTTTCTTAAGTACACATTTATAAAATAAATCATGTTTAAGTGTGTAATAAAGAGTAGGGTTGTTATACTGACTATTGAATATCAAAATATCATATGATTGGGATGATTCACTAACTAAATAACTAATCAATGCTATAAATACTAAAGTTTCCTAAATATTAGTAAAATATCAAATTCATCCTACTAATGGATATGATTTTTTCATAATGGGGTAATCATTTTAGTGGGAGACCATTAAATAAAAGTCATTATTAACTGTTTTAAATCATGATAGTCATCTGATAAAATAATATATTATTTATAAATAGAATCATCATAAAACATGAAATTGAAATTAGTCATTTATAAGAAGAAATTAAATGGTATAAACTTCTATGATAGGTACCATAATTTGATATTAGTTCTCAAATAAGAAGAAAAGTTCCATGTGTTAGAAAAACCTTTTCTTAAGAAACCAACTTTAGAATATGTTCTTATAAAAGATCTGGATGGATATGATAAGAATATAAAATATTCTCAATAATTCTCTAAAACCATTTATTTTTACCGTGGAGTAAAAATTGAAATAGTAACATGAGACTCTAGATTCCTATAAAATGATTGATAAATTGAAAAGGATTTACTAGGTGTAGACTTGGAATAAATGGTATAAAGTGTCAAAAGATATTTTTAAGTGAAAAATGAAAAAATTAACCTCAATATCCACTCATAAAATCAATATTAGTTGGTATATTAATTACTTATAAAAGATAATGTCACTTATTTTTCTGTAAATATTCCAACATTATGATTGAATTTAGGGAAAATTTTACCCTATATACTCCAAGTGTGTTAGACAAATGAACAAGGAATGTTATGTATATGTTTTAGTACTATATATATAGTTCTAGTGGTTAAAAGTTAAAAAAAAGATGAAAAATTAGTTGAATAGTTTAACAATGTTTTGTTAAGTATCCAATCAAGTTCATTGAGACCTACGGTTCTTAGGAAGGAGGGATGACAATTCTATTTGGTAAGATTATTCAAAATACCTAAAGGAGCTTATGAAATGGGAAATAATGTCAATGTTAGGTATGGATGTTAGAGAAATTAATTCTTCTATTTTAAATGGTATATGATTCCAAATGTATATTTTGTGTGTGTTGTGAATATACTCGAGTTCAAAATCAAAATAGTAATTTATTGAGCATGTATTTTACATTCCAGTTAAGGAAAAAAGTTGTTACACTGATATTTTCATTATAAAAGAAAACATTAAGATTAAATGAATCTTTGTAACAAGTTTTTATCTTCATAGTATATCTCATATATGATAATAAAAGTTTTTAGATAATAAATAGATGTTATAAACAACATGATATGAATAATTTAATGTACATGTTTTATGATTTATTGAATTCTATAATATATTTTGAAAAGAACACAAGGTTAAAAGTGTTTTATCTAGGATAAAGTGTTTATTTAATTATTTGTTAAAATATGATGGAATGTGATACCCACCCATCATTGGTATATTTTAATGAATTTTTCTCATCAAAGGTAAAAAACTCTAAACACATAGATTACCATATATGATATGAAGAAATAGATAATTTCTTAAATATTCTTACTAATAGGAAAAAGGTGTTATTTACATAATAGAAAGAAGATTTTTGTATATTAGAAGGATACAGTAAAATAATATTTTGAATTAGAGGCCAGTGTGAGAATTTTGGCATCGATATTTGTTCATTTCACACTTTATCGTTGAGGATCCGAAGATTGTGGAATAAGCAATTGGAAATAGAATACATGAAGACTTGACAATTTAAGGGGGATCACTTTGGGACTCTTTACTAAGAATTTTATTATATGTTTTGATACCAAACTTATCAATGGAAGGCTAGCCACTAACCGAAGCCAAGGCTCCTATGGGACCAGATCTTGACTACACCAGTGGGAGTCATCCTAGGATGAAAAGTACACTAGGGGGAGCATAGATCCTGCAAGACACAGGTCGGACCCATGTATAGAGCTCGTGGTTCACATGCCCATGGGTGTGCATGTATAAGTGGTCCTATTACCCCTGGGTAGAAGCGTTGTATATATAGGGGTGTCAAAATCATTATCAGCTCGAACCAAAGGCAGCCACGGAATGGATTTTATACCGAAGGAGTGTCATAGTGGGAGATCGATATGGGACAACATTTTTTCAGCATGATTGAATCAGGGTCATCTGATCAAGTTGACCGAGGATCTTTGTTATCCGATCATGTATTACCCTAATTCCATTCGTCTAACTCAATCTCGTGGATCACAAGTTGGAATAAAATATTCTCTTGTGATGCATGACCATCGTGTTCTACCTCTCGCTTGGTCGATGCTTCCCAATGCTGCTGGTTTCACATTGTGACTTGAAGATGGTTGAATGATCACATGTTGATCACTAGGCTTACCACCACCTGCCCTTTTTTAAAAACCTCTAGATAGATAAACCCCATAGAAGCCACCATGAGCTCCAAACCACAAGCACCAATGGATCTCACATGTTCCCCTGACAATGATCAAGGCTATCATATGATCATTATTTGATCATGGAACTGAACCAAGGATGAAGGACAAAGGGAAATCAATTAAGTTTATGATCGAGAACCCCTTCCACTATTGTGGAAGAACCCGGCACTACAGCGGAAGTAGTCGTTGCAGAAAACACAAAAGAGAATATTCACCGGAAGGCCTATTATCCCTCGAAATAATTTTACATCACCTAAAGGATTTTTAACAACACCCAAAGGACTTTTACAACACACCCAAAGGATTTATCAATCAAAACACTGACACCCAAGAACATACCATTTTTTTATACCACCGATCATCACAACTAGGACACCCCGCTTGATCTCGATAACCAAGAGGACCATCGATACATGGCACCTTCCTGAATCTCTTTTCACACCATCTTCAACGATTTTCTCTTCATCTTCTCACATCATTATCTTCATCATCTCATTGTTTTCTATCATTGGCACTTGGACAACCACAATGGTGACATCCCCTTCCTCATTCTCTCTTGCACCGGGTACATCTTGTCGAATCTTCTTTTTCAAAACATGATACTACATCATCTTATATAGACACCCAGAACATATCTCCAATTAATGCAGTCAAAATTCATTATTCAATCAATTAATGTTGGGAATAACTTTTCATTAATATTTGGTGAAAATACTCCATTAATGTTGATAAAATACCTCCATTAATAATATTTTCTCTCCTCATTAATTAAAATTTAAATAAAAAATTCCCAACAATCTCTACCTTGATTTAAAATTAAAATACTCTGCATTCATCTCCACCATCTGTGTCAATTTGATCACCGACTCCACCAGGGTCCGAATGTTACCCAATAAACGAAACACGCCACATGACACCTACGGCCAAGAAGACTTTCGATATTTCAACATCATCACTAATACCGCCATCATTTTCCAATGACATATGATTCCTTGATAAGCTTATCCACTATATGATTTCCACCGTGTTCTACAACTGAGCACTTCAACCTATCCCTCTGATACCACTGTTGGGGCATGGATCCTGGCGCTGTAGCAAAAGTCTTTGCAGAAAATACATAAGATCAGATTCACCTGAAGTTCTTTTATCACCTGAAGGCATTTTATATCACCCAAATAATTTTTAACAACACCTAAAGGCCTTATACAACACACCCAAAGGATTTCTCACTCAACACACTAACACCCATGAATGTACCATGTTTTTGTACCAATGATCAATGCAACCAGGACATGCCCCTTGATCTCTACAACTAAGAGGACTTATGATACATGGAACCTTCATGAATCTGTTTGCATTCCATATTCAACGATTCTCTCACCATCGTCTCACATCATCATCTCATTTTTTGCTATCATCGACACTTGGAAAACTGTAATGGTAGCACCCCCTTCCTCATTCTATCTTGCACCAGCTACATCTTTCTGACTCTTCTTTTTCCAAACATTCTACAGCATAATCTTATATAGAAACCCAGTCCATATCTCTAATTAATGAGGACAAAATTCATTATTCCATCTATTAATATTGGGAATAACTCATCATTAATATTTTTAGAAAATCATCCCTTAATTTTGAGAAAATCACTCCATTAATAATATTTTCTCTCCACATTATTTAAATTTTAAATAAAAAAATCCTTACATCCACCTTCACATATTTTCATTGGATTTAACTCTAAATTTTCAGTGTCATGTGATGTAATGAAGGGAAACATATGTGTCATGTGATCAGATTAAATGATCAAGTGGTGTTATAAATGAAGATCATGTGATTAGATACTCATCGCATCAACCGGTGCATGAGTCCCTCATTACATGAAATGATGAAAGAGATTCGTCATCATGAGTTCTATATAAACCCCCCACCATTAAGAAAAACATATATGGGTGAGAGGTAGGAATATATGCTCTCGAAAGAAAGGGGTAGTGGAGATAAATACTAGAGGAACAGAGTCACCAACCACCACCTTCAGAGAACTCCTCCCGATAATAAAAGAGGTTACTCCAGTGAGAATCTTCTAAAGGATGTTTTCGAGAGAACCCATCATGTGATCTTTATATAATCATGTGATCACATACCATACCCCTACGATGCTTGTGGAATATCTTGCAAGGCCTCTCCTTAGATAACGTTATCACATGATCTATGGAACTTCACAGGATGTGATAACACTAGTCCTAGAATGAATGAGGCACCCATGATTGTGCCTGTATATATATTTTCCGTGAACATATAAACCCTGGTATCTCTAATAGCATGAGTTTACTAGTTTTACAATGACTTCATGAGGCCCCAGGACACGATCATCTTCGCTCGTGAACACTCCCTACAAGTCCTTGGTGTGGTGGAATAATTCGTTGGGGGGCCCTTTCTTGAATACATATGGATCGCATGAATAAGAGGGACCTATGGTCTCACTAACCCATGATCATGTGTGATTCCATCCCAACATTTCAATGATCAAGACAGATAGTCCCTGATACAGGTGTCCTACATAAGAGGCGCCCTCATGCACCATCGAACATGCAACCATACTGGCCTTCTTCATTCATAATTTTTATAGTATATATGACCCCTACAAAAATACTCATTCATGGTAATTGAATCTATTGTAATACCCCTTTGAGGTAATTCAAATCATGAGTAACAATCATGTCAGGCTCTATGAGGCCCAGTACAAAGTAAACCATCTGCTATGTGGACTAGGATGCAGCCTGTATATGTGTTCTAAAGGTATTTTACATGACCCTTTAGGATCATGAGGTGTACAGATAAAGATCATGAAATTACCCCTTCACAATAAGGATCCATGAAAATACACTCTAATTCGTGTGATGGGCATGTATTCTTCAGAACAAGCACCCAATATTACATGCACCACTTGCAGTTCATGGAATTCCTTCACCCATACATACGGATAATTTGGTACCCAGCACCCCATGAATGATGATAGGTCCTATCATGAGACCCCTTTTAGAGGACATGAAATTCAAATGGGATACTATTATAGGATTCATATTTCCTCACAAATTTGTGGTCATGTTAAAAGAATATGTTCCTCATAAAATCTGCATATAGCCTTAGAAGTGACTTCCTCAATGTGAGGTATCCCCACAAACACCTTTGGCATGAAGACCAACATTGAGGGAATGAAACCCATGGACCATGTGCTCCTCGCCAAACAATGCATACCTTTACCCATGCATGTGGAGGTTTGATATAAAACCCTTGTGTATCACCGTCAGGATGATTACAATACCATTACTGAAGACATTTCATTGTGTAAGTGGACAAGCATCACTTGGATGCTTTGAATAGGGTTCCCCTCACACGTGCATGTGGCCTTGGAACACCCATGAGTCCATGGGAAGCCCCTTTCAGTAGCCATGCATCCCTCTTCCTATAAAAATATTTTCTAGATGGACTTAATTCAAAACACCTTTTGATGAATACTTGTGGAATCTAAATGGATGCAATACCTTAAGTATATCTATGATACCCCACCATGTGAATATATGGTTCAATTAAATTTCATCGTGAGACCCTTCTATGGTCTCACAATGTCATTAGGTTACCTTTGAAATTCCATTATGATCCCAAGACAAGCCTAGAACAAGTCATGTAGGTCTTTCTATAACCCTTCAACATGACACCATGGTCATGTGATGACCCATTGGGAATGCCAAATTGATTAAGAAATACCCCCTTGACACATCTGCATTGTCACAAGGCAATTCCAAGACAAGTATGGATGACCTTCAGAAGGATTCATTGACATTGTAGATGTATCATGTTATTTTATGTAAACATGTCCATATTGACATGCAATAGCCTGAGGATAGGACCTCCAGACATGTCTTTTTGTCCACATGGAAGTCGTTGGGTATGTTTGGGAATCCCCACGGTACTGTAGAGATAGACATATAGATATTTCCTCTACATTCTCACACCCTATTCATATAACCCATAATGTTCATGCGATGCATCATATAAAAATAAACTAAAATTCAATTACATTACTCATTCAATCCTGCATGACTCCAAACCTTTTCTACATAAAACAAAGGAGGTAGAAAAGGGAGGCAAGATGTGTTCACAGTGGCTAAAAGATACAAAATGTGCTTAGGACATCTACAATGCGTCTTCACAAGACCTCCTGACTTGTTAGTCATACATGCACGTCCTGGTCATGTGAATAATCATTGGATCATGCGCAGAACCTCATACATGTCCTCCTTGATCGGGAAAAGACACCTGAGAAAAGTCTATTGATCATGCACAATACCCCATACATGTCTGGTTTGATCAGGTGATGGAATCTAATAAAATATTTTTGATCATGTGTGAGTCCCCAGACATGAAATTGTTGGTCATTTAAAGCATATTTGACAAGTCCGCTCCACCCATATGGAGACATCCAAGGCAAGATAAGTGATCAAAAAGATACCCTTGGTTATGTTTTCCACATGAGATTGGTTTCCTAACATATCGGGGAAACAATCATGACCTACCCAGTATATGGACAAGAAATTTCAGTAAAATTACTTATAACATGGACACATTGTTCGGAATTCCTAATTTTCACTCATTCCATGTGGACCCGAGCTAAGAATCTTCATATATATCCCTTTTTTCAAGGGAAGCCTCCTTAATGATCTAGGGTCATACACACATGTGACCCTACTGATATCACACTCTCAGATAGAACATTGTGGTCATCACGACCTCTCTTTAATCCTCCAGAGGATAAATAATGAGTCGACCAAATGGGTAACCTCATAGTGTAAGCTCGAACAATAATTGTAGCCTCAAAGTGTATGCCCCGACCAATGACAAGATATGAGTTCACAAGTTGGCCAATCTCAATACTTAATTCACTAATAATAGAATAATATAATATTTTCCCAATAAAGAGGTCCTCCATCTTGGTATAATCCCCCTAACATTATGAAATCTTGAGAATGACCAAAATTTCTCCAAGAATGATCATCCGCCTTTACTCATCAGTGGGTTGAGGGACCAAATTAACTATGAGAACTCTTATTCTTTCCATAACCTGGATACTTAAGAAGCCTTCCTAAGGCTCAATATCCAATATGCATCCTACTTAGTATAAGTCCATTCCCATTCCAATTATTCCTAACTTATGGGAATGAATCCCCCCATAGGTCTGCCACTCTTCCTCGCCCATCAGCGGATGAGAAGTGGACTCATGCACATGAATCATTATAAGCCCCAACCATGCCCTTAAGTGCATCTAACCCATTAGCAGTTTCAATTTGAACTAATCTATGATAAATTTGACTCCCTACATAACCAAAATATGTAGGATGTCTTGTTACGTCTAGATCTCCAAACCATATCCTCCACGAGATGGGAGATCATTCCTCTCAAAGGGAAACTATAATCTGTAATCCCCATATGGATATTCTCTCATGTAATGTGTCCAATTCATCACTTTATCTTGTTTCTCAATCCAAGAATGGATCACATGGGATTTGGGATCAGTGATTACTTTACTAATAGCATGATGAGAACTCCCCAAATACGGGACCCTCACTATTGGTATTTTTTTCAGATTACATCCCCTCATAGCTCAATGAGAAAACATTCCCGAAGAAGCAATCTAGGGAAGTCTCATATACATAAATCCCACCTACGTCCTCTATCTTCATATCTATCATGGCGAAAATTCCTATCTCAAGAACTTTGTAGAATCTAATTTAGGTATTAAATAGGATATATAGGATGCATCATCAAGGTTTGAGCCCAATATTCACTTCCTTAATATATGATGTCAAACTTCATGGATAGGTACCATCATATGACCTTAAATTATGTGAAACGAACTATGTATGTTTTGATTCATGTTCTCACTGGATATGTAGGACACATTGTAGAAGTTCAATCCCATTTCCAAGGCAACAACCATCTCCCTAGGTAGTAATTAACATTAGAGTACTCGAGCATTGCCATGGTACAAAGCATCATAATTAAATATGAGATCGATAGAGAACCCATGATATACATACAATAGTCCCTATTGATACATGTTCATAATTAATTCATTTAAAGAGGGTTAATCATTCCCATATTGGTGTCTAGGAAGTATTTCATGAACATATCTTAAATCTATAAGGGATTCCCATAGTATCAAAAATTCCCCAATAAAGGGTGTGATGAGACGTACCTCCCATCCTATCGACCAATGTGAGTCCCTAAGATTCATTGGGCCCAAAACATAGATGAATACTAACCATTGGAAAGTATACTTATACCTATATATAGATGGGGGAACCACTAAAAGTTTCATGGAAATTTGACAATAGTAACACAAGGAGCAAAACCCATTCAACCCCATAAAACCCAATGAAAAAAAAATGGGGAACCCAATGTGAATGAGTTTAACTATGTCATCCCATTAAAGGTTTAAAAAGGATATATTTCCCTAATTCCCATCAATCCAGATTATGTTGTGCTCGTTGCACAACAAAAAAGTGTACCTGGATTGTTTCTTTTAACTGCACTAATCCATGCATAAACAGAAGGGACCACCTCATTATCCTATAACTGTGTAAGTAATTGAACGAACATGTACTCATATAAAATTTTTCACTGATAATGTGTCTTTTTTCTTCTCTGGGACTTATCAAAATTCTTTACAATCAAAATGATGTCCACAAGCATGCTGATGGATCCTGAGATTGTTGCACAAGATGCTTTGGCCTTGAGGCCTAGAAGTATGTTATCACAAACACATTAATTATATCATCGGTTGGTGATCATATCAGCATAGGATTACCACATAAATAGTTCCATCAAGACTCCAGAATTATCTCATGAAATCCTTTGGATTATAGATTCCTACTGAACGTCTTTCCCAAATAAGATGCTGGAGAGGAAGTGGCCTTTATCATCACATTCAACCACTCCAAGAACCTATCACTATAATACAACAACATACACCTTCCCTATTTCAGGTAGGAAGATAAATATTATAAACATGAAAAATAAATCACCCAGGAGCGGCCTAGTAGGGTCTCCGTCCTTTCTAATCATGATCACTGATATGCATCAATAATCCCATTTTGGAGTTATGGAGGAGGTTGTACTTATACCAAATATCCCTGAAAAGACACCCAGTATGAGAGCCCATATGGGATATCCAAACAATGAAGCTCCATAACAGGATCATATTACTACTACTTCTAATCTAACTGAGGTACTCCAGTGTGTCTCAACGATGGGCCAGAATCTATCTTGTGTCACTGCTAGTCAAGTGCCTCTGGATTCATCTCAGCAAACCTTAGTGGATATGGAATCCAATGGAACACCCTATATTATAGGGTTGGGGAATTTTTACCATAATTTACCTTGGTATTGTCTTCATCATGGCTATTGACACCTCAAATAGTATTTTAGGCACCGACCTGTCAAACGAGATACTCCGTCAAGGAGGAGCACCATCTTTCTTGTGTCTCAATCAATATGATATGATTATGATCTAGAGACTCCCCATAATATCCATGCAAGTATAATCTTGAAGGGTAAAATAATAACCTTCTACAGTCATCTGAGTCATAACAGTTTGGCATCTCCCACTACTGGCATAAGAGCAGAATGTTTTGGCGACATCCACTTAGAATTTATAGAAGATGTTACAGATCATGTTGGTTTTCTAAGAGGCCTGTAAAATGAATCATATGAGCAATGTAGGCATTGGATTAAGTCTCTAGGATTCACATTGGAACCCCCATTTTCATCTACATGCCATGCCAATGACAGAGGAAGGGGTGTTTTTTGGACACCTTCTAGCCAGCCCCTTGAGAATGACAACGAAATTTATGCAGATAAACAGATCGCTCAACTCTAAAAAGAGAATAGTAATCTCCAGGAGATAATTGTGGGAATAATACTTAGATATATACATAGGGATGGTGTTCCTATGTATTCTTATGAAATACGACCTTATAGTGACTTTACCCAACACATAGGATTGGGGGAATTTTCATATTTTTCAACCCCTCGTCCTGAGAGATACAAACATTATTCCACCCCACCCCAACCTGTAGGGCTGGGGGAATTTTAATATTTTCCACCTCCTCATCAAGGATATTCTGGAAACCATCTTACCTCATGAGTCTCCACAAAACCCTCAATGGATCTGGGGTATTTTAATCTATGGAAAGTTTCTGCATCAACCAAGACTCCCAAACCTCCATCACATGCCCCTAGATCAATAGAGATCAAGACTCCATACCCCAAACTCTAGACTCAACCAAATACCTGCACCAATGGTGGCACAAATATCATATGGGGGAAGAATTTTGGTCATCCATATCTTGAATACAAGTAGAAAAAACTATATTCCTTCGAAGGTAAACACGTTCAAAGGTATATAATCTATTCCATGTAGAATGGTTTGAAAGAGCTCTC
Source organism: Viscum album (assembly GCA_963277665.1). Classification (NCBI taxonomy): domain Eukaryota; kingdom Viridiplantae; phylum Streptophyta; class Magnoliopsida; order Santalales; family Viscaceae; genus Viscum; species Viscum album. The sequence goes on along the minus strand of OY728137.1, from coordinate 26,219,141 downwards.
AATTGAAATAAAGTTGAGTGAGGTGGGGTTTTTTGGCCATGAAAACTACTTCCCCTACCATTGACAACTCGATAATACCATATAAGGTTTCTTTTCCTTTAAAAAATGTCTTCATGTGTAGATGGATTTGGGAATACTAGAACCACAAACACATTAATCCTTACTTCTGTCACCTGATCACTCTAAATAGGATGCACCTATTGTGCTACAGATCATGAGCCACTTTTCTCCCAAGTATAAGTGACCATATTTCAAATAAATATTTAACAAACCCTATTCTTTTCTAAATGAATCATGTCTCCATGTATTTTTAATACACTAAGGAAAATAGTTTGATGAACTCCCAAAAATGATATAGCAACATGAGGCAGGGTTGATAGGCTAGTAAAACTATTTCCCCTACCATCGACATCTCAGGAACACAATAGAATGTTTCTTTGTCTTCAAATATCTGTTAGAGGAATAGGTTTCTACAATCTTGATATAGATGTAATACCAAGAATCTCGTGAAATATGAATAAAAGTTGTCCATTCTTATTCAAATGAGATATTGTTGTCATAGGTTACGTAGCCAACGTCCTTACCGTATGATGTTAAACTCCATGTCCATAATCCTTACAACAATATGTTAAAATACATGACCATCATCCTAACCACATGATATAAAACTGTATGGAATTTTTTCCTTACAACAAGATGTTAAACTACATGGCCATCATCCTAAACACATGATGTTAAACTGTATTGAATTTTGTCCTTATTGTAAGATGTTAAACTACATGGATCATAGTCCTAACACAAGACATTAAACTAAATTGACATCATCCTCACTGCATTATGTTAAACTATACAAAACTTTTCATTACTACAAGACATAAAACTGCATAGATCTTGTCCTTATCTCATGACATTAAACTGCAAAGTTCCCCTCAATCTATGTATAGATTTATTCTCATTTTCAATGAGATATGCACGGAATCCTTGATCCTATATCTTGGCCCAGCCCCCACACAACATAAAACACTCTTATCCTATCCTTTATTGCCTATGAACGGTGAAAGGAACCCTTATCATTCCTTGTTTCTCAATCTGAGTATCGCTCACACAATATTAGGAATTATGATAAGGGTTTCCCCACACAAGACAAGGCATGGAGGCTTGAGGTAAGATCATTTTAGTCCCGATGTGTCCTCATCACATGATGTTACATGATATAAAGGTGTATGTTCCTATTTACCTAATCTGATAGGAACACCAATTCTAGTGTTTATCTCCTACAACATTAGCATTCTAGAACTATGTATTTCTTTTTTCTCATCCTTATGGGATAGATATTGATGCCTAGAAAATTCATTTCTAGGCCCATCCACATTCCTTAATATGAAACATATAACACTGTATGGGCCTTCATGGCCCTTATTCACATTGGGTTATAGCACGTCGCATCATACATACCCATTTGGAGGTACTTCCCCTTTATGTTGTTATTGCAGGACATTAAACTACACGGTTTACTAAGAAATATGTATGGATTGATTCCTATCATCACAGAATATGTATCAGTCCCTAAAACACTACTTCTAGGCCTAGACATTGCAATACATTCTTTCCACATCAGGTGATCCAATACTTTTAATGTATGACATAAAACATCATGGAGATAGAACTTTCCCCTACACATCAAGTCACATTTTCATCCTTACCTCAATACGTTAAACTATATGTTTGTCATCCTAACCACATGATTTCAAACTATATTGAATTTTTCCTTACCTTAAGAAATTAAACATCATGTCCAATGTCCATACCGCACGACATTAAACTGCACAGATCCAAAATTCCCCTTCCCCTTTATGTCGAGTAATCGACAATCCTTATCGCATGATGTTAAACTATACAGTTATCTAATAACTATTTATGGATTGATTCTAATTTTACCTGATATATGTAGGGATTCCTTGATCCTATATCTTGGTCCAACCACTTAATCATATAAAATTCCTTTTATATAACCTTCTTTTGTCTCTACATTATGGGAAAACTCATGCCTCTCCTTGTTTCTCACACCAAGTATATCTTACATGAGAATAGGAATTATGGTAGGGACTTGTCCTCACAATAAAGTCATAGGGGTATGAAATAGATCCATCATGGTCTTGAGTGCAACACCATAAAAGGAAAGTCATAAGTCCTCTCTGAATTACATTAAACTACATGGTCAATGTTCTTATAGAATGAAATTAATCTGTACAGTCCTATAAGAACTATGTGTGGTTTGATTCTCATCCCCATGAGATACATAGTGATACACATGCTTTAATCCATGGGCCGAACAATTATTTTCCCACCAATTCATGTTGATCCAACTTCATCCTCACCGCATAATGTTAAACTGCCTGGAACTTCAAAAACTACATATAGCTTGATTTATGCACATACATGATACATAGTGATACCTGGATCTCCAATCCTAGGCCCAGCTGCAACTATCATTGGAAATAATTCCCAAATCTATATATGTTTTAGACCTGCGTATAGTATTTCCTTTCCCAGAACTATTTTTGGCTTTATTCTCATCCTCATGAGATATGTAGTGACACCCAATCATTTTCTCTTAGGTCACATCCATAGGTATAGTATTTGTTGGCCCTTTTTCATGAGTTTTCATAGAATGGTGTGGGTGTGGTTGAGACCTATTTGGTTTTCATTCAAGTTGGGTTTCTTCATGGAACCACATTTTTCATCTCCATGATAGGAACTCCATCTTACGGTCTAGCCCATAACCCTAAATTGTTCGCATATGTCCCTACAAAATGACATTAAATTGTGTCACATCATCCTAGACACATGATAAAATATTTCATCTCAACCGTTATTGTCACTGTGTGAAATTAAACTACATATAACTTTAAAAACTATGTGTATCTTGATTCCTACCCATACAGGATATGCAGTGACATCTGGATCTCCAATCCTAGTCCCAGATAAAACTATAAATGGAGATAATTTCCACATCTATGTAATGGTTAGACCTACATAGAGTATTTCCTTTCTTATAACTAAATGTGAATTTATTCTCATCCTCATGATATATGTAGTAACTCCCAGACGTTTCATCTTCGGGCGCAGCCATAGGTATAACATTGTTTGGCCCTTTGGCTTGAGTTTTCCTAGAATGGTGTGTGGTTTAGTTGAGACCTCTTTAGTTCTCATTCACATCGGTTTCCTCCATGGAACAACATTCCCCATCTCCATGTTATGAACTTCATCTTACGGTTCGACCTACATGACCCTAAACTATCTGCTTATATCCCTGCAATGTGGCATTAAATTGTGTTGCATCATCCTAGCGGCTTGACAATAAACTGTATCACAACCTTAATCCTTACCGCAATACATTAAAATTCATGGCTATCTAAAACTATGTGTTGCTTGATTCTCGTTTTCATGGGATACATAGTGACAACCAAGTTCCCTAATTTGGGAACAACCGCAACATTAACACTTTTCACATCAGTTCATATGACCTTCCTGCATTTCATTAAACTACATGGAAATACATCCTTACAGCTAGATGTTAAAATATATTGAAAACATGATGGTCGCATGACATTAAAACTATATGAAAAAAACTTCCCTACAATGAGATGATAAACTCTGTAGAACATCTACCATTTTTCATTCGTTATCAAAGGACCAAAAGAGACTTACCATAGTCAACCAGAGTATAGAGTACTTCTTCAATTTTTTAAAATTACATCAATCCATGTGCCACACTTCACATATTTTATACCACAGATTTCAGCAAGCCTTTCATTTCCCTTGAAAAGGGAAAAAGTCGTGTCTCCACCCCCAAAAATCTTCATCCAAAGAGTTTAGTAAAATATTAGGGCACAAATAAATGAGGCATAAATCTCATAGGTCTACTCTATATCCCTAGTAAAATCCATGTAATGCTTGATGGATCCCCTGGTATAAGGAAAAATTGGAGAAATTATTTGTCACATCTCCTCACCACGAAAATATGTTCGATAGGTGATGGAAGAAATTTTAGGGTTCTTTAACCCTTCATGGATAATATATTTTACATAAATCCCACTTCATGATCAAAATCATGTCAGGTCATCACAAACCTTTCATTGAATCTAGAGAATAAAAGTGATATCTCATATCAGCCATGCTCCTAACGTAGAAGGGCTCAAACCCACCGACCAAAGACATCTTTTCCCAATATAAAGGGATTTTTTATTCTTGTGAGTCTGGAATCATCGTGTTGGAACATAGAACCACATTATGTTTTAAGATATCCCTATTGTGACTATCTGATACCTTCATCATGACCGGATCACTTTAAACTATGAATTACAATCTTCATATCAAACTATTCAAGTGGATATAATATCCTTGACATTTCATCATCATGTTTTGTACCATTTCTTAAGGCTGGAATACGACCCTTCATTATTTAACCTTTTAGTGGCCCACCCATCATGATACAAAACTACAAGTCATAGGTATCGAGTAGTTTAGTTGGAGCTAAGTTTCTCTAGGGTTCAAGAACCTATCCTGGATTGCCTTCCTTACATAAACAACTTCATTATATAGATGTTTGAGTCTTATAAAATATTTCATTTCCCTAATAAGAGAAAAGATATCTCTCAGTTCAGCTATGATAATGATTCAGAGGGGCTCAGACCCACTAACCAGAGACATCTTAACCCAGTATAAAGGGATTCTTAATCCTTGTGATCCTCAATAGCACCATGGAAGAACTAGGAACCCCATAGTGTTAAGGGACATACCTGGCATGTAGGCCACATTCCATATGACTTTACTCAAACTTTTAGGTTGTGATTTACATCACCAACATTCTAACTATCCTAGAGGGCCTAACATCCCTAATATTTTCCCCTCTACCATATTCTCCCCATAAGCTTACCATAGACCTTGTAAAAGATTGCAGATCATCTTTGGTTGTCCATTATATCGATTTATAAAGGATTTAATACACCCACTAATGTAATCTCCTCCATGCAAGAAAGGAATTCCAATCCTCATGAGCTTTACAAGTAATATGATTGAACTCAGCACCCCAGAGTGTTTTGAGTAATCCCTAGTCTATGAGCCCTATATTCTATAAAATTATTATTAGTAAGACTTTAAACTACATGGCACACTAAAGGTCCAAGATCAAAGACCCTAAAATATATCCCATTGATGGTCTAGCTTACAGAACATTAAAATAGCACAATACATGATATTTTCCATGATGAAAACCCCATAACGGAATCTTGGGAGAGATCTGAGTGTCTACTTACTGGACATATACTTTTTGTGATCTAGGTAATAGTGAGGATTTATAAAATGGAAGAGGCATAAAACCTTGTCAGGTCAAATACTTGTAAGAAGGTAGCCTGAACAAAATCCAAATCCATGCCTGTTAAGTCTTCCTACAAATGAATCTTAGGTGAATGTTAGGGAAAAGTAAATAAAAGAGATATAGATATTGAGGGGGCCATTATTTGGCCTTAGAAAAAATCATGTTATTCTCACTATGTCCCTTCACTTAGGAAAAAGTTAGAGCACTCGAGAATGATACCATGTTCAATCCTTATAAATCAAACTATCTCAAGAGTATTGGGGTAGGTTCATCAATAAAGGGTTTCATATCAATGGGAATTCATAAAATTTCCTCAAAGAGAAACTTATTGGAAGTTAAGAACTCAAATCCATGAAAATAGATCGGTTTGGTATTGAACACAAAGGACATACATCATGGATGATCTGATCAACATATGCACTAAGACATGGTTCTTTACCCAAGATTTTATTACAAAACTGTGAAATCCCCCATCTTATGTATTACTTGAATCTGTGTAAGTAAATTCATCATAGAGTTCTGTATCTATGAACCCATGACCTCTATTCATGATTTTGATCTGCATAGTGATATTTTTCATAACTATGTATGGCTTGATTCCTAGCTTCATGGGATATATACATAAATCCAAGTACATTACTTCAGGTCCATCCAAAATTTTTCATTCAACCTAATCCCAATTTCATTTTGGAATTCAAATAAATTATAATTTCAGGGTATCCATTCCCCAAGTTAGAGATACTACCTATATTGAATTCACCTAAGAAATTGTGGCAAGATGTATCATCTTTATAGTACTTGAAGGTTCCTCAAAAAAACTCAGGACATATCCTATTAGGAATTCTAGTATCATAAACCATCAGATATTCATATGTAATGAAAATTGATTTATTTTTACATTAGAATATTATTATTTCATTTTGATGAATCTCATTCTTATGGGAGACATTTTGTTTTCACTGATATTTGAACATTTCACATTTTCCCATCAAAGATTCAAAGACTGCAGAATAAGAAATTGGAAATGGAATACAGAAAGGCTTGAGGATTTAAGGGGGATCACATTGGGACTCTTTACTAAGAGTTTTATTCTTAGTTTTGGTACTACCCTTAGCATAAAAAATAAGGCTAGCAACCATCCATCTATAGTCCAATTCAACCAAGGATCCTATGGGACCATAGGTCGACTAAGCCCATGGGAATCATCATAGGTGGAAAAATGGACCTGTCGGAGAGCATAGCAACCTCCAGACACAACATTGGCCCATGTATATGGATCATGGTGTGCAATCTGGTGGATGTGTGTGCATGTGTGGGTTTAAACCCTCTATGTCGAAGTGTTGCATATGGTACGAGTGTTGACCACATTACTAGATCAAACCAATGGAGGCCATGGAATGTATTTTATACGGGAGGAGAAGCACAATTGTTGATTGATGTGGGATGAAATTTTTTCCACATGATTGAATAAATTTCATCCAATCAAACCACCTAATGATATGCGCTATCTGATCACATTTTCCACTAATCACATCCATTCATCCAATCCTTTATATTGAAATTTTGAATCAAACGATCTCACATTCCACTTGACAGTTGTCTTCAACCACTTACCTGGTCGTCGCTCCCCAATGCTTCTAGTTTGACATGGTGACTCAAAGATGGTTGAATGACCATACAATGATCACTAAGAATTCTGTTTCTAGAACTTTACTAATAATCACGAGACTGAGACACCAAGTAGAATCCACCATGAGACCCAAATTGTGAGTGCCAGTGGATTCTGCATATTCCCCCAACAGAGATCAAGGCTATCACCTGATCATTATTTGATCATGCAACTGAACCAAGGATGAAGGATTAAGACATCACAATTAATTTTATAACTGAAAACCCCTTCTATATCCATGTATTTTCATCTGATTAAAATTAGAATTTTCAACGTATTGTGATTCATTAGAGGGAAATAGAGGCATCGCATGATCAGATGAAATGATCATGATAGGTCACAAATGAAGATCATCCAATGAGATATTCACCGCATCATTTATCGCATGTGTCCCACATTCCATGAAAAGTGGTAGGAGATTTGTCCTAATGATACCTATATAAACCCCCTCCCATTCAAAAAAATAGACACCAACAAGGGAGGTGAAAAAAATCTCCGTAAAGAGAGGGCCAGTGGAGATAAACATTGGAGGAACAGAGTCACCAACCACCATATTTAGAGAACTCCTCCTTGTAATAAAAGAGGTTCATCCCATGAAAATCTACTACAAGATGATTTGGGGAGAACCTAACATGTGATCTTCATATGATCACATGATAACGTAACAAACCCCTTTGAATGCTCGAGGAATGACTTGCATGGACTTCCCTCAGATCATGTGATCGCATGAGCTATTGAAGCTCATGAAACGTGATAAAACTAGTCCTAGAATGCATGACGCACCCATACTAAATCCCTTGGATATTTTCTAGTGAACATATAAACTGCGGTCTAATGAATACCATGAGAATCCTTGTCTTTTAGTGACCTCACAAGGCCCCCAAACATGATCATCTTGGCCTGCAATCACTCTCCATAAGTCCTAGGCATTGATAAAAGAAATCATCATGATACCTTCTATTGAATACATGTGAATCACATGAATATAAGGGACCTATGGTTTCTCAAACCCAAAATCATGTGTAATTCCATCCTTGTCTTTTAATGACAAGTCATATAGTCTCTGATATGGGTGTTCCGCATAAGTGGTGCCCTCTTGTACCCTCAAACACGCTGCCACGCCAACCACCTTTGGTCACATTTTTCTTGTATATGTGACCCCAACAAAGAGACACACTCATGGTCATATAATCCATCACAATACCCATTTTAGGTCATGGGATTCATTGTGATAAATCACAATAGACTCTAGGAGGCCGAGTACGAAGCGAACCCTCATCTATGCGGACTAGAACACAACCCGTATATGTGTTCTCAATGTCCTTCATGTGATCTTCTAGAGATCATGTGTCTGAGTGAATGGTCATATAATCATGAAAAATATAGATGAAGATCAAGAAATCTCACTTTCTCCATAAGGATCTAATAGGATACACACCAAGTCATGTGATGGGCCAACATGCTTCGGAATGACCACCCAATATTTCTTGCACCCCTTGTAGAGAATTTTCTTCATTCACCCTTATGTCTAGAGGCTTTGGTACCTAGACCCCCATGAATGATGATTAGGATTACCCCGATAACCCATTGGGAGTACATGCAATTAAAATGGGATCCTCTTATATGCATGAGGTGTTCTCATAAATCTACAGTAAAGAGAGAAGACCTTGTGTCTCATAAAATCCACATATGGCCTTATAAGTGGCCTCTTAGACATGATGGATCCCTACAAACACCATTGACATGATGAAAAACATTAAGTTTATGTACCCATGGTCCATGCACCCCTCAATAGGTGATGTATTGTTTTACCCATGAACGTGGAGGTTTTGATATAAGACCCCCATGTATTACCATCAGGCTGATCGTAACGCCATAACTAAAGGCATGTGATTGTGTGGGTTAACAAGAATCACATGGATCATTTGAACATGGTTCTACACACACATGAATGTTTCCTTAGCACACCCAAGAGTCTATGGGTAGCCCCTTCTGGTAGCCATGCATCCCTCTTCCTAGGAAAATATTTTCTAGATGGACTTAAGGTATAACCACTTTGAATGAATACATGTGGAATCCTAATAAATAAAATACCTTAAGAATATCCATGATACCCTTCTACATAAATATATAGTTATAGGATATGAAATCACGATACCCTATTATGGTCTCACAACATCCTCAGGAGACATTGGACATTCCATGTTGATCGCAACACAAGCCTTGGAAAAGTTGGGAAAGTCTCACAATAACCCTATGACATGTCACCATAGTTGTGCGATGAACAATAAAAAAATTCAAATTGATTATATCATACCCCCTAGAAACATCTACATTATCACAAGGAAATCTTTGGATATGTTTGGATGACCTTTCGAAGGAGTCATTGACGTGTTAGAAGGATCATGCGTTATTCCGTAAACATGTCCATATTAACATGCGATAGCATGAGTAGAGAACCGCAGACATGTTTGTTTCGCCACAAGGATGTCCTCACATATGTCTGGGAAACCCTATGGTGCTCCTAAGACTTACAAATAAATACTCCATCTACATAATCACACCCTCTCCATATGACCCATAATGGCCATAAGATACCTCAATGAAAAATTGAGTAAAAATCATATACATTACCTTGTTAAATCATGCATTAATCATGACCTTTGTCGTATAAAACAATGGAGATCAAAAGGGGGAGGAGATAGGTGTTTGTTTTCACTGAAAGATATGTGATGCACCTAGGATGTCCAGAACATGGCTTTGCAAGACCTCCTGAAAATTCATCCACACATTCTTGTTATTATCATATGAAGAATATTTGGATCATGTGCATGTCCTTAAAAATGTAAACCTTGATTAGGAAAAGACAATTGAGACAAGTCAACTGATCATGCATAACACCCCAGACATGTTTGTTTTGATCAAGAGAAGGCATTCGAGAAAAGATGGTTGATCATGTTCGAGTCCCCGAACATGCCAACTTTGGTCGAGTGAATCATCTTCAACATGTATACTCCACCCATATGAAGACATCAAAGGCATGATAATTAATTAAGAAGATACCCTGGGATGTGTATACCACATCAGATTAGTGTCCCAAAAAATATGGAAAATAGTCAAGACCTGCCCAGTAGATGACCAAGGAATGTCAGGAAAATTCCTTATAACTTTCCCACTTTATCAAGCTTGCCTACATGGACTCATGCCATATGGACCTGGGCTAAGAATATTCATCCATATCCCCCTTTTCAAGGGAAGTTTCCTTGATGAGTTAGGGTCATGCACTCATGTGACACTTCTGATATCACACTCTCAGACAGACCATCATGATCATCACCACCTCTCCTCGATATGCTACATGATAAATAATGAGTCTATCAAATGGGAAACCTCAAAGTGTAAGCCCCGGAAAAATGGGTAGCCTAAAATTGTAAGCCTAGGTCAATGACATGATATGAGTACACCAATTGGAATGCCTCATTAAGTAATCCCCAACTATTGGAATAATATAATATGTCCTCGATCAAGAGGGACATCATCCTAGTGTAATCCCCCTAACATTCTCAAAATATTAATGTTGGCCACGATATCTCCAAGTGAAATTATCCACCTTAACAAATCAATGGGTTGGGGGACCAAATGAACTACGAGAACTCTGATTCCCACCATAATTGGGATATGTAAGAAGCCTGTAACATCCCAGGTAAATAAAGAATATGACATTTCATATTTATCCATATTTTTTGAATAAAATATTTAAATGACTTTAAAGGGGACGCTATGCTCGATGGCGTACCCAACACGCAACAACGAGTTTCTTGGGAATCTTACGTTGCACTCTAATAATAAAATAATATTATTTTAAATGGTAGTTAACATGTAGCCGTTGTAATGGTGGGAATGGATAGAAATAACTGAAATATGATTATATATGTTTTTAAATGTTTTTACAATTATCCAATAAATGATAGAGTCTTAAAATACGGAAAGAATTCAATTTTAGGCATATATGCCCTAGTTTTCACTAAAGGTTCACTTATCGCCTTTTGATGGCGAACTGTCATTAAATATAGTTTTGATCACTCTTATACATTCTTTTGGACCAAATAAAACTCTTATTAAGAATCGGGACATCAAATTTTACTTTGTGTAAATTTTTGGTATTTTTCTGATAAAGTTCATTTTTTTAATGAATAGTGTAAAATGTTGTATTTTAATTCAAAACCTCTTTTAAATATAATTTATTTATATGATTAGATTTTCTTTTTAATTGGTTTTAAAGTGAAATTAGAAAATATTTTTACCATTAAAACCAATAGTGGTCGTTGGAATCAATTTCACTTTGAAATCGGACTTAAACTAGTGTCAATCTTTTGATACTTATTGTTTTATAAAAACACGCTATTTGCTCTGACAGCGGGAATTAATTATTGAATTAATTAATGTGACTTATATGATTTGAATTTTGTAAAGTGGACTTCATTTTTGAATTCGGAATATCAAATATAGCTTAGGGTGAATTTTTGGTAATTTTCTGAAAACCTCCAATTTTTGATGAATAGTGAAACCACTAAGTGGTAATCAAGCAAACTGATTTTTCAGTTAAATGAAATTTTACCACTAATGTGTATTGAATTTTGAAAATCCGACATACATGGTTTTCATTAAGAAGTAAAATTTGGTTCAATGAGATTATAATAATTTTTTGGTGAATAGTAACTCATTAAGTTCTTAATCGCGATTAGTGGTAATTAGTGTAGTTTAAGGTAAAAATAATGCTTTAATAAAATGAAATGAACATGACACATGTCCCAACCTCATTGGTTGTGTCATGGCCGACCATGACAAGCCATGGGTCAACTTGGGGACCCCATGGATCCACTTTTGTTGGGAAATGACATAAATTACTTTTTATTTAATGTTAAAGTGAAAATGACACAAACATAATATGTTTTACGAAAACAATTTTTAAGTGGGGTTATACAAGTCCAAATTTTGATTATAAATAGTCATTGGAAATATAAAAAGATTTCCTACATCATAGTAATTTTTTTATAATTTTTTAAACATTAAATAAATTAAATTATTTATGACATCATAATGATGCAGTGATGACATCATTATTTAACGATTAAAATAAATTGGAAAGATAATGAAAAATATACAACCTACACATGGACAAAACCAATTGGATGAGTGGATTTTGAAGCCTTATCACCTTATCCACGAATTCTATCAATGTGGGACCTTTTGAAACCGAAACACATTTTCAAATAATGTAATATTTCTTTACTTTCCAAAAGTGCCCCTCCTCTCCTCTTATAAAAGGCCCCCACCTCTACCTCATTACATACACTTCTCAAGCCTTTGGCTCGGCCAACCCCTGCCCATTTGCTCTCTCCACATCCCTCTCCTCATCCTAGAGGACTCCCTTTGGGCAGAATCCTTTCAAAGGAAGCCTTTAGGCTTAAATCAAAAGGAGTTACACTTTTAAAGGTAATTCATTCTCTCATGTTCATTTGTTTTATTTTGCTTCTCCAACCCCCCTAAACTCTTTTTATTTACTTCTTTTGTAACAACACCAGTATCTTCAATATACTAGTATGTTGTTATAAGATTTATTTGAGCTACACTCTCACACAACTACATCAAATGGTTAAAGAACATAAGGTTTCCGTGGATGGCGAAATTCTGCCTCCCGAAACGATGATTGTTCAACACTCATTTAACACCTTCAAAGGTGGCCATTATGATGTCACTATTTTTATATATGATATATAATATGTTTATGTTTTCCTTATGCTTCTGTTTTTTTCATTTTGGGCATACCTTTATGGTTTCCATTATGGGTAAAACACGATATCTTCATTTTAGGAAGTGCGGACTACCGCCCCCTAAAAGTGATTTGATTCGTTAATACCATATGTGGGATGTGTAAAGGATAAAGTTAATGATATTATATATGTTATTATACTGGAATTATAATATAATCTTATATCATTATGATTCCATTCCAGAAAATATGAAATAGAAATGGAAGTAGCGTTCATGCGTACGTACGGCTTACCGTCTCCATGAACGGTGCATTTCATTTCTTACCTCTAAATGTGATGTAATATTATAAATGAATGTATGTACTGGATATATATGACATATATGGTATCTACATCATGAATACCATTCTGGACATAATGAACCTTTGACCAAATTAACAACATGTAAGTATAAGAAGTCTATTTTTGACTTAAGAACCAAATATCGGCAAAACAAATATTATTGACTTAAATGATTACATAATGTTTATGACATGGTAATAAGTGATATAAAAGTAATAATGAACTTGAAAAGGGTTCTTAATGAAGTATAAATTAACTCATGTTTATTATTCAGGAGATTAAAGAACGATCGAGTCAAGTCGGACTCGAGGTAAGGGATCCTACAACTCTCTTTCTTTTTAAGTACACTCTTTAATGTCATTTATTTTAAGCTCATCTTTCTTATGATTGGGATGTTATTTTATATTACTCCTACTGTAATTTATATGTTCATGTGATGAGAGACCCTATTCTCTCTCATAAATCCATTTTGGAAGTTTTGAGTGGCGCCGTTAGGCTGCCGAACTTTCGTAAGAGATCTGACCTCTCTCTTTCTTTTTAAGTACTCTCCTTTATGTCACTTCTTTTAAACTCCTCCTTGCAATGTTGGGGGATTTTCTTTTATATTCCACTTGCTTTAAATTCTATTGTAATATGATGGGATACTCTATTTGATCTCATCAATCCATATTCGGAATTTTTATGTGGCACAGTTAGGCTGCCGAGTTTTCGTAAGGTATTTTTCATCTCACTTTTATTCCCGTGAGATTTATGCTACATTTGCCACAAATTCCATTGAGTGGTGTATGTACTGCCCATTATTCTACTCTTTGTGTAATATAATTCTGTTTATGAGTATTTACATCAATGATCTATTGTCCTTCTTTCATGGGGTGTATGTTTTGAAAGATACCCAAGTCGGTAAGGGAACCTTTCACCCTCCTCTTTTTTAAAAGACTTCTTTTGTTGGGTCTTTTAATTTACATATAGTTATGTTGGGATATGTTCTAATATATCATTATTGATGTAAATTTTATGTCCAAGTGATGAGATACACTTTTTATCTCTCATCAACTCATTTTGATGTGATGCCGTTAGGCTGTCAAGGGAACTTTTTTACCCAATTTCGATTTCTTTGGGTTCAACATGTAGTCATTGAATATGTCATCCATTGAATGTGTGTGATTGACCTTTTATTGTTTTACACTTAATAACCACTTATATTGGGTGTATATATATTTGTCACACATATTTTTGAGATTGATTTGTCCTTAATTTAAGGATACCTTCTTTATAAGGGATTTCATCACATTTGACATTTCTATTGAGGGTTCATTGTTGTTATGCACCAATTCACTCTTATATGGTGTATATACTGTCCTTTGGAGTATTATATCATGAATCCTTTTACTCTCATGATATTATAAAGTTCTGACTAAATGTTATTCCTCAATTATTGTATTCAAGTGTCTCTAATTTTGGTAAAACCCCTTTTACCATAATATCGTTTTAAATGTTTTAATTATTTGTTCTTATCAATATCCATGTTTTCAAAATGGTTTTAAGGATTTATTTATATGGATATTTATGGTTTAAAATTTTAAAAGCTTCAAGGTGGTATGGGACACTTTGATTCAAAAATCTCTTTATTAAATGTTTTAAATGGTTTTGGAAGTGGTTTCTTTTTTGAATGGATTCATTATTTCAATATCCTAAAATGTTATATTGGGATTGAAATGTGGAAATGTTATGTTTCCTTTATTCAAGTTTTGTGTGATACGATTATGTTATGGTTCTTGGGCATTGTTATGAAGAACGGGTGGTTCCGTGATAAACTAAGGGCGGGTGAGCCCGATATAGCTCTCCAATGCATTAGGTAACGCGAAGGAGTGAAACGTTAAGGTTTCTCCGAAGAGATTTAGGGAATATACTGTGATGGGTATTCCAAACGTAACCAAGAGGGTTACTCCCTACGTAAGAATGTTATGAATGCCTCAAGTTACCTTTATGTCTTATGTTTTCTATGATTTATTCATGGTTTTATGAGGTATGTTAAAGTGCCTATGTTTTATGGGTAAAGTATGATTTCATTCTTATGTATTTCTGAACTCATGTTTCCTTTCCATATTTTTATAACCCTTACTGAGCTTTTTATGCTCATCCCAAGTTTTTGAAATGTTTTTCACAGGTCAAGGGAAGGGTACATGATGTGATGATAGTGTCAAGGATGTGTCATGAAAGAATCCGTGTTTTATTTTAAATAGGTTTCTGTTGATGGGAAGAATGAATATTGTCTTTTATGTAACCACTTTGTTTAAATGTGGAATGTAATGAAAGTTTCATGATCTAATTCTCTAAAACTCTAAACCTGAAAAGATCCTCAATGTGTAATCTTGTAATAACTCAAGATTAAGTAAGGTTTAAGGCTGGGGCCTTATAGTTGGTATCAAAGGTCGGTTTAGATAACTTTAGAGGTTAGGGTACTCTTTAAGCATAAGTGACATTACCATAATGGTTAGGATTTCAGAAAGAGTCCTAGTTTTAGATAAAGTGAATGAGTAAGTGTATCATAGTGTTTATCTTCCTCATTAGTACATGATGGTTTTGTTGATATACTCACACTGACCTTTTTGGTTTTAGTAAATGGCTGGATCTAGCAGGCACCAAAGTAACAGTGGATGTGAAGGAAACTGTAACAGTTTTTTGAGCAAGCAACTGAATGATATGGGAGATGCAATGAGAACTCTTCTGATTATCCTCAACCAACTATCTGGAGTCATGATTGACCACCTAAACCTTGGAGTTTTCTCTAAGGCATCATATATGCAAGAAACAAATCCCTACGGAAGTACAGGTAATAATCATAAAGGTATGTGTGTTCAAAAACCTATGTGTCAAAGATGTGGAAAGAAACACCTAGGAAAATGTTTCAAAGGGACAGAAATATGCTATAGATGTGGAAATTAAGGTCATAAAGCAAGAACCTGCCATGGAAAAAGGAAGCATCCAGTTGACTCGAGGAAAGGGAAAGAAGTTCTTTCTGAGGGATCAATTGAATGTTTTAAATGTGGTGTACATGGTAATTATGCAAACACATGTTCTATGAAGAAGTTTCGTGAATGGGGTCACCAAGAGCGTACAAATGTTCGTTTACCAATACCTAATGCCATTCCAATTGAGGATGAAGAAACTGACAATGACCAATCAAAGGTATGTACTATTTCATGACTATTGTTTTCTTATTTTGGAATCTTAGGATATGATTCATGATTTTGTTTGTAGGAAAGAGGTATTTCGGAATAGGTTGGAAAGGAATGGATAATGGATCATGAAGAATGTTGAATGAGTAAGATGTCAACATATAAGGGCTTCAAGAGTTATGGTGAAATTCTTAAGATTATCAAGTCTCTTTTGATGATGGGGTTACATTAGAAGACTTTTTATATTATGTGTAACCCTGATGTTTAATATAGGCAAATTTTATCCAAGGAATAGTTATCTTTTCTTTTGTAGACATAGTTATAAAGAACCATTTGGGTTTATATGATCCTTACTTTTGAGGAAATTATGGGTTACTAAATGTTATGATTGAAGTGGAAGGCATGAGATAAAATTGAGGTTAAAATATGTAGTGAATATTTCTGAGGATTTTATCTAGTTGTGGGGAATGTTTTAAGAATTATATAGTTTTGGAAAAAGGACAACACGCAGACCGTGTGACTACCCGTCGCATCGGACAAAGCTGCGGGAATCGAACCCACAACCAATGTGCGACTGTTATTTATCGCCTACCACTGGACTACGTGAAGTCCCTAGTTAGTTTGACTGATTCTTTTAGTTATATGATTTTATGAATTAAGAGTAAGTTGATTTTGGGTTATTAATGAAAATGATTAACCTATCATGGAGGATATGTGATTAGGTTAATTACTTTCAATGCGAGACTTTAAGAGCAACTGATTTTGTTTGGAGATAAATGTTACGATTTAACTTGGAAGAAAATGTGACTAAATCCTTCAAATATTTGGGTTTCAATCTTATATTGGTTTACTTTGAAGAATTTTATGGAGAAATTGTTTATCGGATGGTCCTCGTTGAACTTTGGGTTTTGTTGGACAAATTTTGGAGATTAAGAATAGATTTTCTTTTTATGAGGGGTTATCCTTTTCTGGATTATCTGATCTTGTACTAACCTTTTTGGTTTTGGTTCTGGTTTAAGCCTAAAGATATAGGATGTACATAGTTCTCTTTTGTGGATTAGGTGATCCTCTAGAAGTTGATTATAGTACTCTTAATGTGAACAAGTCTTCCTAGATACTCGTCTTTTGGAGAAAATATGAGTTTGTGTAAGGAATATAATAAAAGTTGAAAGTCAATATGATAAGTGATTATGTTTCCTTATGAATAAATTCCTCAATAAAAAGTAACTTAAAACAAAAATGTTGTATATTAACTTTTCCTACTGGGGAATCGAATACCGTTTAACCCATCACAAGTTTGTGATTTTCTCATTGTTAACTTTCTCCTAAACATGTTTTCTATCACTCTCCATAAGAACATGACCCTATGTTTTCTCCTCCATGTCCATATTTTCATACTTGGAATCCTAGTATGGGTTAACTCGGGTGACCTTTGTACTTATCTTTCTTTATTTTAAAGTGTTTGTTTTACCGACTTTTGTTCCGATGTGGGACTTTCAAGGATGTTTCCAAGCGCAATTTTAAAATTGCGAGGACGCAATTCCCAAAAGGGGGGAAGGATGTAACATCCCAGGTAAATAAAGAATATGACATTTCATATTTATCCATATTTTTTGAATAAAATATTTAAATGACTTTAAAGGGGACGCTATGCTCGATGGCGTACCCAACACGCAACAACGAGTTTCTTGGGAATCTTACGTTGCACTCTAATAATAAAATAATATTATTTTAAATGGTAGTTAACATGTAGCCGTTGTAATGGTGGGAATGGATAGAAATAACTGAAATATGATTATATATGTTTTTAAATGTTTTTACAATTATCCAATAAATGATAGAGTCTTAAAATACGGAAAGAATTCAATTTTAGGCATATATGCCCTAGTTTTCACTAAAGGTTCACTTATCGCCTTTTGATGGCGAACTGTCATTAAATATAGTTTTGATCACTCTTATACATTCTTTTGGACCAAATAAAACTCTTATTAAGAATCGGGACATCAAATTTTACTTTGTGTAAATTTTTGGTATTTTTCTGATAAAGTTCATTTTTTTAATGAATAGTGTAAAATGTTGTATTTTAATTCAAAACCTCTTTTAAATATAATTTATTTATATGATTAGATTTTCTTTTTAATTGGTTTTAAAGTGAAATTAGAAAATATTTTTACCATTAAAACCAATAGTGGTCGTTGGAATCAATTTCACTTTGAAATCGGACTTAAACTAGTGTCAATCTTTTGATACTTATTGTTTTATAAAAACACGCTATTTGCTCTGACAGCGGGAATTAATTATTGAATTAATTAATGTGACTTATATGATTTGAATTTTGTAAAGTGGACTTCATTTTTGAATTCGGAATATCAAATATAGCTTAGGGTGAATTTTTGGTAATTTTCTGAAAAACTCCAATTTTTGATGAATAGTGAAACCACTAAGTGGTAATCAAGCAAACTGATTTTTCAGTTAAATGAAATTTTACCACTAATGTGTATTGAATTTTGAAAATCCGACATACATGGTTGTCATTAAGAAGTAAAATGTGGTTCAATGAGATTATAATAATTTTTTGGTGAATAGTAACTCATTAAGTTCTTAATCGCGATTAGTGGTAATTAGTGTAGTTTAAGGTAAAAATAATGCTTTAATAAAATGAAATGAACATGACACATGTCCCAACCTCATTGGTTGTGTCATGGCCGACCATGACAAGCCATGGGTCAACTTGGGGACCCCATGGATCCACTTTTGTTGGGAAATGACATAAATTACTTTTTATTTAATGTTAAAGTGAAAATGACACAAACATAATATGTTTTACGAAAACAATTTTTAAGTGGGGTTATACAAGTCCAAATTTTGATTATAAATAGTCATTGGAAATATAAAAAGATTTCCTACATCATAGTAATTTTTTTATAATTTTTTAAACATTAAATAAATTAAATTATTTATGACATCATAATGATGCAGTGATGACATCATTATTTAACGATTAAAATAAATTGGAAAGATAATGAAAAATATACAACCTACACATGGACAAAACCAATTGGATGAGTGGATTTCGAAGCCTTATCACCTTATCCACGAATTCTATCAATGTGGGACCTTTTGAAACCGAAACACATTTTCAAATAATGTAATATTTCTTTACTTTCCAAAAGTGCCCCTCCTCTCCTCTTATAAAAGGCCCCCACCTCTACCTCATTACATACACTTCTCAAGCCTTTGGCTCGGCCAACCCCTGCCCATTTGCTCTCTCCACATCCCTCTCCTCATCCTAGAGGACTCCCTTTGGGCAGAATCCTTTCAAAGGAAGCCTTTAGGCTTAAATCAAAAGGAGTTACACTTTTAAAGGTAATTCATTCTCTCATGTTCATTTGTTTTATTTTGCTTCTCCAACCCCCCTAAACTCTTTTTATTTACTTATTTTGTAACAACACCAGTATCTTCAATATACTAGTATGTTGTTATAAGATTTATTTGAGCTACACTCTCACACAACTACATCAAATGGTTAAAGAACATAAGGTTTCCGTGGATGGCGAAATTCTGCCTCCCGAAACGATGATTGTTCAACACTCATTTAACACCTTCAAAGGTGGCCATTATGATGTCACTATTTTTATATATGATATATAATATGTTTATGTTTTCCTTATGCTTCTGTTTTTTTCATTTTGGGCATACCTTTATGGTTTCCATTATGGGTAAAACACGATATCTTCATTTTAGGAAGTGCGGACTACCGCCCCCTAAAAGTGATTTGATTCGTTAATACCATATGTGGGATGTGTAAAGGATAAAGTTAATGATATTATATATGTTATTATACTGGAATTATAATATAATCTTATATCATTATGATTCCATTCCAGAAAATATGAAATAGAAATGGAAGTAGCGTTCATGCGTACGTACGGCTTACCGTCTCCATGAACGGTGCATTTCATTTCTTACCTCTAAATGTGATGTAATATTATAAATGAATGTATGTACTGGATATATATGACATATATGGTATCTACATCATGAATACCATTCTGGACATAATGAACCTTTGACCAAATTAACAACATGTAAGTATAAGAAGTCTATTTTTGACTTAAGAACCAAATATCGGCAAAACAAATATTATTGACTTAAATGATTACATAATGTTTATGACATGGTAATAAGTGATATAAAAGTAATAATGAACTTGAAAAGGGTTCTTAATGAAGTATAAATTAACTCATGTTTATTATTCAGGAGATTAAAGAACGATCGAGTCAAGTCGGACTCGAGGTAAGGGATCCTACAACTCTCTTTCTTTTTAAGTACACTCTTTAATGTCATTTATTTTAAGCTCATCTTTCTTATGATTGGGATGTTATTTTATATTACTCCTACTGTAATTTATATGTTCATGTGATGAGAGACCCTATTCTCTCTCATAAATCCATTTTGGAAGTTTTGAGTGGCGCCGTTAGGCTGCCGAACTTTCGTAAGAGATCTGACCTCTCTCTTTCTTTTTAAGTACTCTCCTTTATGTCACTTCTTTTAAACTCCTCCTTGCAATGTTGGGGGATTTTCTTTTATATTCCACTTGCTTTAAATTCTATTGTAATATGATGGGATACTCTATTTGATCTCATCAATCCATATTCGGAATTTTTATGTGGCACAGTTAGGCTGCCGAGTTTTCGTAAGGTATTTTTCATCTCACTTTTATTCCCGTGAGATTTATGCTACATTTGCCACAAATTCCATTGAGTGGTGTATGTACTGCCCATTATTCTACTCTTTGTGTAATATAATTCTGTTTATGAGTATTTACATCAATGATCTATTGTCCTTCTTTCATGGGGTGTATGTTTTGAAAGATACCCAAGTCGGTAAGGGAACCTTTCACCCTCCTCTTTTTTAAAAGACTTCTTTTGTTGGGTCTTTTAATTTACATATAGTTATGTTGGGATATGTTCTAATATATCATTATTGATGTAAATTTTATGTCCAAGTGATGAGATACACTTTTTATCTCTCATCAACTCATTTTGATGTGATGCCGTTAGGCTGTCAAGGGAACTTTTTTACCCAATTTCGATTTCTTTGGGTTCAACATGTAGTCATTGAATATGTCATCCATTGAATGTGTGTGATTGACCTTTTATTGTTTTAAACTTAATAACCACTTATATTGGGTGTATATATATTTGTCACACATATTTTTGAGATTGATTTGTCCTTAATTTAAGGATACCTTCTTTATAAGGGATTTCATCACATTTGACATTTCTATTGAGGGTTCATTGTTGTTATGCACCAATTCACTCTTATATGGTGTATATACTGTCCTTTGGAGTATTATATCATGAATCCTTTTACTCTCATGATATTATAAAGTTCTGACTAAATGTTATTCCTCAATTATTGTATTCAAGTGTCTCTAATTTTGGTAAAACCCCTTTTACCATAATATCGTTTTAAATGTTTTAATTATTTGTTCTTATCAATATCCATGTTTTCAAAATGGTTTTAAGGATTTATTTATATGGATATTTATGGTTTAAAATTTTAAAAGCTTCAAGGTGGTATGGGACACTTTGATTCAAAAATCTCTTTATTAAATGTTTTAAATGGTTTTGGAAGTGGTTTCTTTTTTGAATGGATTCATTATTTCAATATCCTAAAATGTTATATTGGGATTGAAATGTGGAAATGTTATGTTTCCTTTATTCAAGTTTTGTGTGATACGATTATGTTATGGTTCTTGGGCATTGTTATGAAGAACGGGTGGTTCCGTGATAAACTAAGGGCGGGTGAGCCCGATATAGCTCTCCAATGCATTGGGTAAC
The DNA here is from genome assembly GCA_963277665.1 of Viscum album. NCBI lineage: Eukaryota > Viridiplantae > Streptophyta > Magnoliopsida > Santalales > Viscaceae > Viscum > Viscum album. Next base: position 26,196,951 of record OY728137.1, on the reverse strand, counting down.
GCGAAGGAGTGAAACGTTAAGGTTTCTCCGAAGAGATTTAGGGAATATACTGTGATGGGTATTCCAAACGTAACCAAGAGGGTTACTCCCTACGTAAGAATGTTATGAATGCCTCAAGTTACCTTTATGTCTTATGTTTTCTATGATTTATTCATGGTTTTATGAGGTATGTTAAAGTGCCTATGTTTTATGGGTAAAGTATGATTTCATTCTTATGTATTTCTGAACTCATGTTTCCTTTCCATATTTTTATAACCCTTACTGAGCTTTTTATGCTCATCCCAAGTTTTTGAAATGTTTTTCACAGGTCAAGGGAAGGGTACATGATGTGATGATAGTGTCAAGGATGTGTCATGAAAGAATCCGTGTTTTATTTTAAATAGGTTTCTGTTGATGGGAAGAATGAATATTGTCTTTTATGTAACCACTTTGTTTAAATGTGGAATGTAATGAAAGTTTCATGATCTAATTCTCTAAAACTCTAAACCTGAAAAGATCCTCAATGTGTAATCTTGTAATAACTCAAGATTAAGTAAGGTTTAAGGCTGGGGCCTTATAAAGCCTCCCTAAGGCCCCATCTCCAATAGACATCCTCCTCGAGATAAGTCCCTTCCCAATCCAATTATTACTAACTTACTGGATTAAATCCTCCAATAGATCTTCCACTCTTCCTCATCTATTAGTGTATGAGAAGAGGAATAAGGCACTGGCATCATTATAATCCTTGACCATTCCTTTAAGTGCCTTGAACCCATTAATGGGTTTAAGATGAACTAAACTATGAGAACTCTAATTCACATCATAACTGGGATACGTAGGAAGCCTTCCTAAGGCCCAATCTCCATGTCATATCCTCTATAAGATGGGTGATCATTCCTCTCAAAGTGAAACATAAATCTTTAATCCCAGTACGGATATGCTCTCATGTAATGTGTCCAATCCATCATTTTCTCTTGTTTCTCACACTAAAAATGGATCATGTGGGCTTCGAGATCAGTGATGATTATGCTAATAGTATGACGATAACTCCCCAAATACAGAACCTTCACTATAGGGATGTAAGTTTTATTGCATCCCCTCATAGTGTAAAGGGGAAAAATTCCTGAAGAAGAAATCCAAGGCAGTCTCATATGCGTAAGTCCAGCCTAATGCCTCTATTTTCATATCTCTCATGGTGTAGAAACCCATCTCAAGAACTATATAGACTCTGATTCCTATATTAAATAGGATATTTATAAATCCACATCAAGGTTCGAACCCTATATTCACGTCCTTACCATATGGTGTTAAGGTGCATGGATAGTTCAATTCATATGACTTTAAACTATGTCAAATTAACTAAATAGGGTTTGATTCCTTTTTTAAAGGGATTTATAAGATTTCATGTAGAGGTTCAATCTCATTTTTAATACACCATCCATCTCCCTGGGTAGTAATAAACTCCATAGTGCTAAAGCAAGGCCATTATCTAAAGCATCATAATTAAATAATATAGCAACATAGAACCCATTATATACACAAGATGATCTGTATCGATACATGTCGGTAATCAAACCATTGAAATAGGAGTAACCACTATCATATCAGGGTCTGGGAAGGATTTCACAAACATATCTTAAATATATAAGAGTGTCCCAAAGTAGGCGACAATTCCCCCATAAAGAGTGTGATGAGCCAAACCTACCATCCTCTCAACCAGTGCCAGCCCCCAATAATACTGTGCTTGAAAGCCCATATGATCACCAGCCTTGGGATAGAAGTTACGTACCCACCTATGGATGGGGGAACCATTGAGAGTTTTAGGGAAAAGTGAAAATGGTAACATGATGAGAAAAACCCATTACACACCATATTTCCTAAATAAACATAGGATATTAAAACATAGAGTAGTTAAATGTTATCAAATTAAAAAATTACGTGAAATTTAAGTTAAAGTAACTTCTACATAATATCCAAAAAAAATTAGGTTATCTGATGGTAAATAAAAATGTAAAGTGTCACATTTAGTTCTCATGAACAATTAATTATCACTAATTCCTGATGGATTGGACCAGTAAAACTACATAGTGAATTAAACAAGATATCATAAAATATTTTATGGTGTAGTGGTAAGGAAAATATAAAGAAGTTATTTTATTTACTATAATTAAGTGAATATATATTAATCCTAAAACAACTAAGCTTTTCCATGTAAATAAATAATATAAATTGGTACATTATTTATGGAAATATTTTATGGAAACGTTTTGATGTAATATGTTCCAATTATGAAAATGATAAACTTTTATAAAATTATAAGTATATAGAATAAGTAAAAATTTTATGTTATACAGTTATTGATTTTGAATATATTCAAAGACTTGAATATTATGAATATGATTCCTAAAAATCACCATTATTCAAACTGTTTTAATTCATATAAATTACTCAATAAAAATTTTATGTGTGAGATATATCATACGGTCATATAGCGATGTGATAATAATTTTATATGATGTAATGAATTAAAAAAACCCTTGAAAGCATAGAATACATATGGTTCTTCAAGACTTTTACCATATATTATATGATACATAAGAACTTATATTGGGTTTTTATGTATTTTTAAGAGTTTAAGATATAAAATTTATTATATTAGAGATAATATTCACTTAATCAATCTTTTTTGTTGGATACATAAATGTATATATAGATATAAATTTCATAAATTGTAATGATAGTTAAACACTCAAAGTGTGACTTTGAGTTATTCATATCCATTGTTCTTCATGAATTATTATAGGTTATGGTGAAATGTTAAGATTATATTGACTATGATTCTTGTATAGAGAAATAAAATATGCTCATAAGGAACAAAACAAGGAATAAGATTCTTTGTGTATGCTAGATGAATCACGAATTATATAACATGGAGTTCCATACAAATGAATTTGGAATACTAGGGGTGTATGGATCATATTTTATTTCTAATTACCTGAGGTTGGAGAGATTATTATCATGAGATCCTTCATAAGTTTATACTATACTAATGCAAGTCTACATGTTGACCTAGATAACCATGGTTATTTGGGTATGTTGTAGATCATTTCATTGGTTGGACATTAACCTTGATGGAAATTTTCCTCTCTTATGATGATTATCACATATGGTCCTTCAATTAAGATAGCATGTGGAAGTGTGTATTCAAACCTAGATATTATATTCTATCTTATTAGGTTCATGTGATGGGATTATCCATATGGATGAATAACATGTGACATATTCATAAACTAGATTAATATATACTATGAGAATCGAGAACAGATTAGTTGGCTATATGGGATTTACATAATCCATGTCCTATGGTCATTTGATGTCTTAAAAAAATGGAATGATATGAAAAATCATGTTTTCATATGAAGAAAACCGGTGGATAGAGGTATATAGATGTGTTTGTTTTATTGAGATCATGTTGGATCACTTATAACTTGAGTGTTATTGATTCTTTGCTAGAGCCCACTCATTGATTATATTTATGGATCAAGTGATTAAATTTTGTTATCAAATCTATAAAGGCATGTGAGGTCACAAATTGTCATTTATTGAATAAGTATTGGGTTTTTACTTAGATAGATTCTCTTAAAGTATTTTAATATCAATCCAAAAAGGATTTTTGCATGGGTATTTTTAGAGTATTACATATGATGTAATATATGTGATTCAATATAAGTTGATATTATATAAATTATTTCAGGCTTTACTGCAAGTGAGATATTGATGGATATATTTCCTAAATCCAAATATATGACTGATATATATATGTTTTATTTTGAAATGCAATAAAATTAGGATTTTGATTTAAAAATAAGTTAGGTTATTTGTGCATCTTGGACTCCTAAGATATCTTCCAGCTAAACTATCATTTATCATGTAATTTCGTAATATAACACATTTTAGAGGAATTTGATTAATGTGATGAATGTATAAGCTGGCTGTGAATGTACTCACGCATTATAAGTGCTTGAGTAAATTAAATAGAACCAAGCAATATCCTCAAAATCTATACAAAGTAACTTCTGTGAGATGGTTATGTGTGTGTGATTCATTCAACCTGATTATACCTCTCTATAACCAAAATATTTCAAATTTTTTAGTATTTTCATTGTAAGGTGCTAGAACACCATGAGTGAAGAAGGATCTATCCCATATAATGAGAGATTCTGTCTTATTGTGGGAACCTCTAGAGGCATGAATCTTTTGTTTTATTTGTTTTTAATCTTTATCAAACTCACAAGAAAAATATATGCACATTGAAGTACAATCATTGGTAAATGATACATGGTTTCATAGTTTTCTTCATTGTTATTTACACATAAATTTTCAATATATCTAGTATGGTGATCATATATTAAGGTGTTTTATCACTTCTAATTTTTCTAATAAGTGTTATAAGACCCAAAAGTTTCCTTAAAAATACCATTTTAAAATCATTTATAAAATGAAACCTATTTCCTTTCAAAAATCATACATAAAAAAATTTAAATTTCTTCTTTTGAAATTCATAATAAGGAAAAAGTCCCACATTTCTATAAAAAACTACTTTAAAGAGACTCATGAGAATTTATATAATTCTTGGTACATGAAAACATACAATATCAAAATTAGAAATTAGAATTTATGAATAAAACCCTTTATTCATAACTTCAATTCCATGGAAAAAAAATTATAAATCAATATTGGATGTTATAAATAAGAAAAACAGTATAATAAATAAAATTATAAATCACAAGAATCTCATGAATTGTAAAAAAACAAAGAATATCATAGAAACACCTACCTCAAAAGTCGGGAACAAGTCACAAACAACCTCTTTTGATGGTAGAAGAATGACTAACAAAGTAAATGACCACTATGATCCCAAGATATAAGAATCAAAAAGATTAAGAAGTACCAAAATCCTAAATCCAATGAACATTGGATTTATGTTTCCAATGAGAGAACAAATCAACTATAATGGACTAAGGGAAGAAAAATAATGAAGAAAGAGGAAACCAACCATCTAAACCACTTGAAACTCAAAGGTGGGGAAATAGGATTTGGAGAATGAGAAGGAGGAACTCCCCTTGTTCTCTTCATAGGTTGTCCAATAGGAGAGGGAGAGGGTAGGTGGTCCAATAAACTAAAAAATTTATTAGGTTAAAATTAGGATTATTCAAAAATTTAAAGAATTGGGTATATATCCTTTAGGAAATGACAACCCTTCATCCTAGAATGAATGACCCTTATGAAGGTTTTTTAGAGTGTTAAGATCCCTTTCATAATGTGAAATTAACTATACATAAAATATGAATTGTTACTCAAACATTCCTGGTGTGAACCTCCTTATTCCTAGAATGAATAGTTTGATGAAGAAATCTAGGAAAACTAGAGGATCATTCATGGAGTGAACTCCCTTGGTCATTCGATGAACTTCTTTAGGTTCATCCCCACATATTCCCAAACCCTCCCATACCATTAAAAAACTAAAAGAACCCTAAAAATATAAATTATCCAAATAATAATAATAAATGAAAATGGTAATATGATGGGTGATACAATTCACACCAATATTCTACTTTTTTGCCTCAGAAATTCTTTAGTCAAGGAAGAGAGATATAAAACTCTAAGGTCTCCACCTCTCAATTTCAAAGGTGGATAGGAGAGTAAAAATAACAAGAGGGTCCTATAAGGATGAAATCACCTGACACAACCCATGATAGAATCCAACAAACTAAGATCATTAAAACAAACCAATACCTCAAGAAATTCCCATATTTCTAAGAACAATTACACCTCAACCACTAAACACAGAAATTTATTAGGTATAATGACTGACTATAGGTCTCCCTGGAATTTTTAATTCATCTTACAGGGAAATTAAAAATGAGAGAATTATTGGGATGAGACTGCTAATACCAAAGAAAATCAACCTCCGAGAAACCCAAAAAAGAAATATACATCATCAACCACAAGAAACCATATACAATAAACAAATTGAATCATAAAAAGAGAAATATGACCCTCAGAAACAGCTAAACATCCAAAAAATAGTTCCATACAATCATAAGTAATTCTAAAAACAAATATAAGCAAAATAAAATAATCCAAAAATTCGTAAAAAAATATCAGTGAGGATAAAATATAGTTCTGACCTTAGTACCCCATTAAAAATAAGTGTACCCTAGGACCATATCTATATAATACCCCTTCAAGGTAAACTCAGCCATTTCAAAACCATACACCATATAGTGTGTGATGTAAACTAGTGCATAACAAGCCCTAGTTACCCAAACCTTCCCCCAAGGTCTTTCCTATTACTTCCCACACATTATAATGACTCAAAATATACATGAACCTTAAGGAAAAAAATTCCACCACCCACACTCTAGAATTATGATAAAATAAACAACATTATATAAATAAATTAAAGAATCACACTAAATAAAACATCCTACAATAACCATCTAAAAATCATTAACCAAATCCAAATCTAAAAAACAAAAATTTCATGAAAAATATTCATCCAAAAATTACAATTGATAATTCATTCAATTATTTAAATTACATAACTTATGAACATTAACCAAAAAGCCACAATAAAGAGAGGACCTCAAAGAATTAAGGAAATAGGGGTTATATTGTGTTGGATTCCAGTACTAGAAACACATAATGGGTATTTTATTGTCATGTAGGATAATGAGGCCCTGAGAGGATTGACACTCTTGTGCATCCAATTTTGGATCATCCAACTTATAATCTGCACCATACGAGCCAACTTCATTCCAAATCAATGGATCCAATGAATCACACATCATTGCTTTCCTAGATTGATCATCTTTTACCATTAAAGATTCAAGAGTCAACAGATTATTGGGGTCACCCTCAACCGTTTATAGCCACTCTAACAATTTAGTTGAAACATGATCTCCATATAAAGAGGGTGGATCTAAATTAAGAAATTATGAGATGAGGTCCATGAGTAGAGAACATTTTGTGTCCACCACTCTATTCATAATGTGGTTATAATAAGGAACTGAATGAATCATCCCCAAGTGATGAAAGGATTCACCATGCGTAGCATCCTTGATGAAAATCCTTCTACTTTATTTTTCAACCATTCGGGGGGAAATTATCTAATTAATATGAAACATGATCACAACCAATTATTTTCTCACAGTTCAACAAAAACACCCCATCATGATCTAAGAAAAAAAATAACATCAGATAAACCATTTAATGTTAAACATTTTAAACACACATCATGAATCTCATTTAAAATCCTCAATACCCAATAGAAATTTTGAAATCCATTTTTCAAAGTAATACATTTGAGAAAAACCACTCCTGTGAGATCACACAAACCATTATAAAATACTCTACTAACCTTGAAAACTAGATAAAATCACTTCATGAATCTGTTTCCATTTAAAATCATTTCTAAATTAAACAATTTCCCTAAATATAGTTATTTAAAAAATTTCTATCATGTTTACAATGTTTTATAAAAAACATAATGAAATTAACTGTTTTATAAAACATAACATGAAAGATAAAGAAAATATTTTCAAATAACCCAGTAAACAGGTTTTGAAATCAAACATTTCTTGAAATTCCTATTCTTACACCCACAAAAGATGTTCTTCCATAATTACATAAAAATGGAACTTCACAAACCTCTAAAAAAATTAAAACTAAATATTCAAACTTATCACAAGACCCACCCTAAATCTCTTAACATTACCAAAATCACTCAATGAAATCCAAGAATCAAGAAAGTTTAAATAAAAAAAATGGGATACAGAATTACGCATGACTTTACTACATGGATTAATGGGCCATGTGGAAATAATTTGATAGATCCCAAAAAAAAACCTCAAGGTCAAGTGTTGGTTTTTTTCTTGGTTTTCTATGATATTCAATATAAACTTGTGTCTCCTGTAACATCCCAAGTTTTTTATTTGGTCAAATTTCCCCAACCTTTTTGAATTTTGAGTCTATTGGGTGATCCAACTTTCCATTTTGTCTTTGTAACCTTAATATGATATATTTATTGACCCAAGTAATTTTATTATATTATTTTTGGGCCCTAAAATCCCTCCTAGTGTTTCTTATGAGTTTAAGGTGTGTTGGCCCCCAGAAACTCAGTTTCGGAAATCACAGACAGAAGTGTATGGTTTGATTAAACCAAGTATCCTCTAAGGGGAAACTGTATAACCCAATTTTTCACTGCACATAATTTGTCAAACTGTGCATGTTGGGGTGCATATCCATGCACCATGTTTGTAATTTTTGACTGAGGTAATATTCACGAGCTACACATGGTTTACAAAACTGTACACCTAGACCTGACAGGTGATGTGCTTGGGGAGTGACCACCCCATTATTAGTGACTGTTTATCCAAACAATGCATCCAAACCATGCAAGTAATTTAAAGGGTTAAATAAAAAAAATACCCCTCTCTACTTTTTAGGTTTTTATTACTTATTTCACCTCTATTTCACTCACATGTATAGGGGGCTCCTCTATTTTATTTATCATCTAGAATTTGGATTCGTCTCCCCATATGATCTCCAATTCGAGCTCCTTTAGTCACATTAGAAGTATATTAGTAAGTATTGGAATCCCATTTCTTTACTTAATTTTTTATCTTTCGATTTGGAATTATAAATCTGTGTGATATTTTTTCCCAATTTTCAGGTCATTTGTCTAAAATTATTATTTCTCTCATTTTAGATCAAGTTAGGGGCTGATATTAGATGAGTGAGTGCCTACTAGTATAAGGTAGATGTTTCCTAGATATATCCTTAATTTTATTGGTGTTTTTAGGTGTGCAACTAAATACTTCAATGTGAGTAATCCAAGATAGTCCCTAAATTAATTAATACTTTCTTTAAATTGATTTTTTGGTATTATGGGATGTCGTTGGGTATACCCTAGTTAATTTAATTATGATAAAATAGGAAAGGGGATATTAACCAACTATGGAGGTTAGTCTTGTTGTTATTTTTAATTAATTAAATGTTATATGTATGTTTTGGTTCCATGGGCACATGATGTGCTAGGCCCAATGTATTGGGGTGATGTTTGTCACTAAGACTAAGGTGACATGGTTCGTCAAGTTGTGTGTGGCCAAAGATACATGATGTGATAATGATTACCATGTTAAGGTGACATGGTTCATTCGGATTGAGGATACATTGAATAGCCCATGTTATTTGAGTAGGTGTTGACCATCAAGACATAGAGATGTGTTCTTAGGGGAACTAGGTGTTGGATATTGTGGCTTAGGTATTTTTGGTGATTTTAGCACACTTTTATAGGTCGATGCACCATTGGAGTCATGTTCAAATATATAGGACTAAGTTGATATGGTGTTGGACACTTTTTGTTGGTGGAGGACTTTGTATATATTGTATCTTAGGGGATTTTGTTGACCATAAGTTATGTTGGAGGTGCTCGCCATAGAAAGACATGATGGATGGTGATAGACCATATGGTGATTGACCATCTGGTGATGGTATTGATACTGTCGGTTGGAGGAAGAGGATCACCATTATATTTGAGTCTTGTGGTCTGATATTATTAAAGAAAGAATATCATTGTGCCTTAGGGCATTAGGTTGTTGAGATGATGGTGTTTTCTTATAAATTGGAAGACGTATATCACCATGCCTTGGGATGTCAGCTTGTTGAGACGATGTTGATTTTATGAGAAGATGTTCAAGGGATAGAGGACCTAATTTGTGTTCTATTTAGATTCTAGTTAATTGATTTATATAACTTTAGTTTTTTTATGGAAGAATGTGCTAGTGATATATTTATGGGAGGTTCTCGAGGATTATCCAAGTATTATTTTCTTCAAGGGATTCCTAAACATTAATACATAGATCCACGCCAATGAAAATATATACATGTAGGACTTTATTGTATACCATATATATATGGGTAATGTATTTAGAGATATATCAGCATTAGATGAGGTTGTTAAATGGTTCTTTATGCTTGTTGATCAATAGGGAAGCTGGTTAAAATATTAAATGTGTATGTTGTTCCTTTTTAATTATTTTTTCAACCAGTGTATAATTATGGATTTAAGATGGGAACACTTTTTTGGTGGCCTACTAAGTTCTTATTCACACTCTACAAGGGCCCCTAAGGAATCGTGCAGACTTTATATTTTATATATCAATTAAGGGATTAGGCTTAAGAGCTGGACCTTAGTGATCATAGATGCACTTGTTTCATTGTATGGATGTCAATGGACCATGGAAGTTATTGCATCGAGATATAGTTTCCTTTTTGGATTTTTTCCTACTTAATATATGTACTTTTATAGTCAGGAATAGGTTTCCCTACTTTTATATTGTTTTTTATGACATTTATTGACATGTTTCCTTATCTAGAAATGGTATTATGGCTTTATACTTATTGATATTGTTTTTTTTTAGTTTATGATTTAACTTAGCTATGGTCTTTTTTCTCTTATGTGATATATATATGGACCATTTCTATTGACATCATCTGAGGGTATAGTCTCCCCACTCTCACCTAAAAAATCCCCACTACTAGTTAACTACCTTTGGCATACAGGGAGGCATGCCTAAGGCCTACTTCCAACAGGCCCAGAGCACTATTTGAGTGGAAAACTAGGTTGGGACTCAAAAATGGTATCATAGGAGTTTTGTTTCCTTTTTACTCTTACTATTTGGGTTATGGTAGAACAGAGACATGGATGTAGTTGGAACTTCTTAAGGAGATCTTTTTTGGGTGCATGCAGCACCATACATGGGGAACAACCCATGTTTCAAATGGTGGGAAATTTATGTTCCGTTGTGTGATTTTATAATTGATTTTTTTCCATAATGAGTAGTGCACTTGGGTGTGATGTTTATCTGTTATGTGTTTTGGCCCTTGTCCTGATTGGGAAAGTAAGGATTACTTAAAAATATTGGTAGGAACATATGTTCATATGATGTGTGTTCTGTTTTTGATTTTGGGAGCATATAATGCACTAAGAGGAGTTGGGCTATTTAAAGTGTCAACAAAGAAGCTAAGTAGTGCATTCCTTCTTAGCCTTTTTGGAAGAATTCTACTCTTCTAACCTAAGAACGTGGTTTTCTATGAGATTTATTTATGATTACATGTATATATAGTATTTTTGGGACTATCCCTAATATGGGTATTTAGGGATGGTAAGTGGGTTTCAATTGTTTAAAGTGTCAAAAAAGAATCTAAACAGCATTTTCCTACTTAGCCTTTTTGGCGGAATTATACTCATGTACCCAAGATTAATATACATGATATGTGATTCTTGACTCTACTATCGGTAGTAAAGGGGCCATGATTCTAGATCATATGTGATTTAAAACTCTTTTATGTGTAGTAAATAGGCCTTGAGGACAGATGATGTGTGATACCTCACCCTGGAAAGGGTAGGTACGACCCCTGAGACTGGATGTCATGTGACAAGGGTGTAGTTAGAGAGTATAAGGGTGGTGAGATGCACTTATTATTATATAATTCTCTATTTTCAATATATATTATGTTATAGTTGTTCGATCATAGTATTAGGTCATCAATGTGAGTCCACCTAGAAGGATTCTTGTGGAGCATCAGGAGGGAGGAGATATTGTTCCTCATGAACATGCATGGGATGAGACACCTAAATGTTAGGATGACACCCATAAGGGTATAGAAGATAATGGTCATAGGTATAGGATCCACTGTAGGTTGTAAATATATAAAATATGGTATATTTTGGTTCATGGATTGATGAAAAGATCAAGTCAATCCTAGTTCAGGTCAGACAGAGCATTGGTGGGGATGCTCAGGGAGATGACCCATCTATAGAGTATATGAATCATGCTGATAGTTGAGGGAAACTTCATGGAATAGTCTTATTTGAGCCAAGTGAATGGATCAGGTGTGATTAGTGGTGATTCTTTAGGTAGCTCAAATTGGGATCATGAGGAGTCCCAACAAGGCAGTTAGGCCAGAGACTCGGGAATGCCACTGAGGTGTGGTCCATTAACAATTTACTTTCAGTGAGAGCAGCTAGGAAATGTTCAGACTCAGTGCTATAGGGTTATAAAGGTGTTTCAAGAATGTCTTTTGATGGGGAATCTTGAGAGGTTCTACCAGATCCTTCTCAGATAGATGATAGTTAGGGACTGAGTAATAATCAGTGATTTGAGGTGGGATTGATAGTATAACTAAAAGCTGGTAGTGGAGGTTCTTCTCTAAGTGGTGGGCATAGAAGAGATATAAAAACCTAACATTGGGGATAGTGTTCAGCATCTATTATAGCTCCATTGTGAGGCTAGTCCTTGGGTAGTCTAGATTTGGGTAGGGTATACATAGTTAGCTTCCAGGTGTAGAGCAACCCAGGGTGTTGACGATGATTAGTGGTGAGTCGTGGGAATGACTGAGTTTTCTTTTTTTTTTGGAATATCCGTTTTTTGTGAATGAAGTGCATGCATATTTTTTTGGACTAATTGGTCACTGGTGGTTATTTTTTCATTGTTTATTATTCATTTCATATTTATATATTTGGGGAATGTAGGCACTAGAATTTAATGTTGCCATAAGGTAGGAAGTGTGGATTGTAAGAGGTATGTATGAATTGGGACTATGTTGGTAGTGAATATATGTATTTATATATGATGTGAGAATATTTTGGGAATCTATTGAGATGTATGATATTTGGGAATCCAATTAGATGTAGGTTATGGTGAGTGTTGTGTATGGAATGGGTATGAAATGGGAATCTGAGGAGATACAAGACTTAATGGGTGTTATGTATGACATGGGCATAATTGTGCACCAGATGAGGATATGGAAATATGGTAGTTCATGGGTGGAATTTTATATCTAGGTTTGTTTTATGGAACCATCAGATATATAATTTTGGGTTTGGAAGTGAATGTGTATTTAATTCCTAATTTGGGGAGCACCACAAAGGGAATTGAATGTTACTAACAATCAGGGTACACTAGGTTGATGTAAATGACATTGGTGTGTTCAGTACCATCTCACTGTGACACATTATATCTTGTGGATGATCTATTTTAATGTGGGGAGACTGTAATTTCCTAAGTATTTGAGCAAGTTAAATTTCCTCAACTTTTTAATTTTTTGAGTTTGGGGGAAGGGGAAACTTTGTTTTTGGGACTCAGAAAATAATTCAAAGAGTTTTATTGACCCAAGTCCATTATTTTGGAGGGTATATGCATAGGTTGTGCATATTTTATCAAACCTTGTGCCTAGCTACGTGAGATGATATTCTTGGGCAGTGATCACTACATGGTTGGAACATGGTTAGCCAAAACATGTGGGAAAACCATGTAGTTAATTTAAAGGGGTGAAATAACCAAGCTACCCCTCCCTCCTTTTGGGGTTTTCTTCCAATCTCCTTTATTTCACTCACACACATAGGGGGCTCATCCATTTCCTTCCACACCTAGGATATGGCCTCCCCTCCTCATCTAACCTCTTATTCAAGATCTATCGGTCTCGTTATAACCATATTGATAAGGATTTTAATATTCTTTATTCCATTTTATATTTATCTCACCGTATGGAATGATAAATCTATGAGAGATATTTTCTTTATTTTTAGGGGTTTTTTTATAAAACTACTATTTCCCTCATTTTGGATTAATTTATAGGTCAATATCAAACAAGAAAGAACCTACTAGTATAAGGTAGGTGGTTTCTAGATTTCACCAAAATTGTATGGGTGTTTTTGGGTGTGTGCCAAAATTCATCCAGGTGGGTAGTATGAGAGAGACTCTTAATTAATTAGTACTTTATTTAAATTTATTATTAGGTATTAGGGGGTGTTGTTGGGAATCACCTAGTTTATCTAATTATGGTAAAACATGTAAGGTTATTTTGACCAATTAGTAAGGTTAGTCTAGTTTTTTTCTATTTAATTAAATCTGATATGACTATTATGGTTCCATGGGAACATGATAGGATAGGCCTGAGGTATTGGGGTGATGTTGATCCATCGGACTAAGGCAACATGGTTCTTCAGGATGGTCATAGCACAAGATACATGAGGTGATGATGATCACTATGTTGAGGTGACATAGTTCATTGGGATCGATGTGACATGATATTTTGGATGAGGTAATGGAATGGGTGACTTGAGATGTTGTTGACCATCATGACTTAATAATGTGGTTGAAGGGGTAAGAGGTGTTGAATGATGTGTCTTAGGTATTATTGGTAATTTCTGATCATATTTGTTTTATGACAGGTCATTGGAGTCGGGTTCACATATATAGGAATCAGTTAAGGTAGTGTTGACCAATCATTGGGGGCGAAGGCCTTCATAGATATTACAGCTTAGAAGATGGTATTTACCACAGGTTTTGTTGGAGGCACTCACTATAGAAAGTCATGGTGGATGGTGATGGACCATCAGGTGATGGTGTTGAGACCATTGGTTGTGGTATGATGATCACTGTTATATTTAATCCCTATGGGCCAAGATTATTAGAGGAAGAATATCTTCATGCCTTGTAATGTCAGGTAGTTAAGATGATGGTGATTTCTTATATGTTAGAGAATAAATATTATATACCTAGGGGAATCAAGCTGTTATACCGAATGTGGTTTTTTGAGTAAAGTTTTTTGGGTCTAGGGAATTGATGGTAATTCTGTTTGGATGTCAGTTACTTGATTGATGGCTTGTAATATATTGAATGGAATGAGGTGCCGGTGATATTTTTATGGGAGGATCCTAAGGGATCTCAAAGTATGATTTTCTTCAAGGGATTTCTGGTAATTAATACCTGGGTACTCTCTATTAAAAAATATATATACTGACATGTATTGTATTCTATATATATTTTGGGGTACATAAAAAATATATACAATCTTTTTCTGGAGTTTGTAAGCACTTCCTTGTGGTTGTTGAGCACAAGGGAAGCAGGTAAAATATGAAATTTCTGTGTGTTTCATTTTTAATTACTTTTTCATACACTTTATAATTATAGAGGTAAGATAGGAATATATTTGTGGTGTACTACTGGTTACATACTCACACCCTACAAGTAACCCTCAAGACACTTGTAGAATGTATGGTTTTGAGATCGGCTAAGGGATCAATCTCAGGTGGTATACATTACTGATCTTAGATGTACTTGTTTCATGGGATAGATTTCAATGTACCATGGTGTTTATTTCATCGAGAGGGAGATTCCTTTTCAGTTTTTGAATTATTTATATATGTAACTATACGGTCATTCACAGGAGACCCTTCTTCTCTATTTTTTTGTATAACTTGTCCTAACATGTGGCTTTATCTATAAGTGGTATTATAACTTTGGGCATGTTGATACTAATATTGTTTCTTTATGATTCTTCTAAGTTATGGGTGTTATATAAATATGGAGATATATTATTATCATCTTATAAGGGTATATTCTCCCCACAATAACCAAATCATACCATTGCTTCTATTATCCAACCCTTGGCATACTGGGAGGCTCACCTAAGACATATTGTCCAATCAGCCCGCAGAAGTGTTTGACTGGAAAACCATTTCAAGACACTACATCTATAAATCTCTCAAAATATTCATCCCAAAATTCCAATTTCAACCACAAGGAAAATCACTGAATTCCATTGAGGGTCAAATATAATAATCACAATCATTAATCCAACAAAATAATCAAAACAGAAACCAAATACCAAATGCCTCTCATAACTCGAGGCTCATAGTTTGAAAGATAAAGTTAGACTATCCCCCATACCTACCACTTGAGTTATGACAATCTCATTCTCCTTTCTAAAAACTTCCCAAATATCAATATAGTGTTATAATAATTAGGCCCTTCTTCAGATTCCTAAGCTCTAGTACTATTTTTAATGAACCAATCCAAGCTTATCTAACATGTCACCTGAATATGATTTCCACTTTTCCTTGAGGGAATTATCGATCCCCAATGTCTAGAATCTAGTTTGTGGTCATAATATAAACACTTTGGGAATAGCTTCTTCTTCAAATAAAGTTTAACAACACATAATATCTTTTATCTAAAATCTAGAATGGAGTGTCCATAGATTATACATACATGAAAAATCAATAATTATAACCAAGATAAGTAAACTAATCAAATTACTAATAAAAAATAATTATTATTTGAACTATTTTTTTGAGAATAGATCAACCAGAACAATCTATGTCATGGTAAAATAAAAGAAAATGAAAACAGATACATGGAATTTTTTTAGGTCAATACATCATCTACAATAACAATAATAAAAAATCCCTAAAACCAATAAAATAGAGTCTTCTACATGGATCAAAAATAAACAATTATATCTATTAAATATAATATTTTCAATGAAATCATTTAGATAAATATATTTATGAATTATTTATTTAGGGATAATTTTTTGTCTACCACCACATCTTTTAATAAATGAATTTTACATTAAGATTACCCTATTAAAATGTGCATACCTAAATTTTCTTATAAAATTTCTATACCATCATAATCTAGTAACATTAATCTTACCATAAATATAATCAACCCCAATTTTCTCTCAAACTCATTCCTTTCTAATCTTATCCATCTTAGTATACCCACATTTCCATATTAACATTTTCATTCCTGCTAGAGAAAGATAACCACCAATGACCCATGGTCGCTAAACACACACTAACTCCTACTTAAAAACCTAATAAAAGAAATCATACTTGAATATGAAACTTGGAGACTATATACATCAGAAGGTATGAATACAAACACACTATTTGTGTACATAGGGTGTGAACTTAAAGGCCTAGGAAGATCTCGCAAAGGATTATATGAAATTAATTTCCTTAAAAACATTATAAATTATTGTTTAAAATAAAATATAATGTAAGTTCTTAATTTTATAATTACTAGGGAAGATCTACCACATGACATTAACATTAAATAGAGAAGACCTTTCCTTTAAATAAAATTTTTTTTAAAGCTAAAGAAAATTAATAATATTTGATATTCCTAAAAACCAATCAGATGAATTTCCTTCATTAAAAATTACATTCTAAAACAATAGAAATAAAACCAATCATTTCTTAATATCATTTAAAAATATTTTTAAGACCTCTATTGAAAACCATTCAAGTAAATCAGACATAAAAAGAGGTAGAATAATCCAATAGCACCTACATATAGATCAAGGAACAAAATCAAAGCAAAACTATAAAGTGTGATACAAATAAAGAATACATAAGTAGATATAATAATCTAATAAATGGGATCCCCCAATATGAATCCACCAATCAAGTAATGTGTTTCATAGTCCATACCATAGTTCATAATGTAATAAGATCCTCACAATACTATCATAACATGGATAAATAACAAGTCTACGTTATGTCCTAGTAGATACACAATCCATCTAGCTTATATGTACTAGCCTCACTAAGGGTACTACTCAAGCTAGGGTCATGGTGTACGACTAGGGGACAGTAGGCAGGATGTGTTATTATTAGTATAACATGAATCAAGATGTCCCACTTAGTTACATGGGTTTATATGACCAGTACACCCTAGACGTAAAAAAATCATCAATCCAATATCAATAACAAATGCATAATAAATAACTCTCCTTTACATACAATTCCCTCACATATAATGACCCAATTTTAACATCATTCATCCATAACATAATAAAAAAACCCATTATAAGTAAAGTGAACAAAAGGTTAAATAGTGAGGGTCTCTTAAAAATTAATTAATCCACATTATAAGGTAAAAATGGGAATTTAAAATAATATAAAACACATAATTATGAACCATTTTTCATTCCATAAAATCTTAAAAATCAAAAACCCCTTTGGAAATCATTTCGAAAAGAAAACATGTTTCCTTTCCAGGATCATACATCAATACTCAAATTTATTTCTTTAAAAATTGAAAATAAGGATAAATCCTCTTTATTTATCAATACTATTTTAGTTAACCTCTTTGGAATTTATAAAATTATTATCACATGAAAACATTCAATTCCAAAAGTAGAAATTATAATTTATAAATAACACATTTTATTCCAAGCCATAATTCTATTGAGAACAATTTATAAATCCATATTGGATGGAATATAAAGGAAATATCATATTATAAAAAATTACAACAATATCATGAATTGGAAAATAAAGGAATGACCTAGAAACACTTACCTAAAATGTTGGGAATAAGTTGCAAAAAATAACTTTTGATGGAAAAACTTAAAAAAAAAAAAGAAACCAAACCTATGATCCATATACATGAAAACAAAAAATATTATAACTTATGAAAACAATAAATTCATCCAACAAGTGATTTTGGGTTCCAAGTAGAAAAAGTATATGTGTAAAAAAATTAATGAAAAATAAGGGAAAATGAAAACCAACATTTCAAACTACTTGAAATTCAAAGGTAGGACTCTTAGAATCAAAGGATAATAAGAAACAGATCATCTTTGGATCTCTATAGGTTTGATAAAGTGAGATATAGAGAGAAAATGGGTCCAAACTTCTAAATAATTGATAGGATTTAAATTGTAATGAAAAACATTATAAAAGGGTTCAATACCTTCACAGTATGACTACCCTTCATCACGGTGTGAATAACAATTCTAAATGAATGTTTTGATATGAAGACCCCTTTAATGAAATTAATTAACCCTTAAAAATAGTCATTATGTTCAAACAATTAATTAAGTTAACCTCCTCATTTACACTATGAATAGTTTTAACAAGACTCCCAGGAAAACTAGAGGATCATTCATAGTGTGAACACCCTTAGTCACATTTTGAAATATTGTAGGTGTAGTCCTATGGATTCTTATAACCACCCAAACCATATAATAACTCAGGGAACCATCAATAACTAATAAATTACTTGAAAATTAAATAATAAACCCCAACAGTAAGATGAGGGGATTCATTTGTTGGATTCATTGTATCTTCCTTTTTGGGTGTCTTTATGTCATAGTGTATAGCTCATACCATGGATTTGGTTTATAGACCAAAAGAATTTGGATGATTTGAATGTTGTGGTGTTATATTAGTTAATATAACATGGTCTTTCCCCTATTATATCAAGTAGTGGTTAATCATGATTTAATGGGGAAAATATATATGGGAGATATATGGTGTTATTTCTAATGGATTGGTGGATTTGTCCCATTACGATATGACTGAGGGTTTTCATGCCATGATATGGTGATTTTATAAAAAGGGTATAAATTTGGAAACTTGACTTAATTATTATATTCTTATTTTTTCTCTTGAACCATAGGTTATCAATGGTGATTTTTGGGATATATTATTGATCCCCATAGAATATAGTTTTATACTTATCTTTATGATATTATCATCCATTAATTTGAGGTGATTTTCTCTTCTAGTATTTTTGAATATCTCTTTGTTCTTTATTGGGAGATTTTTGTAGTGGTATTAGCTTTTTTTGGGTGATGTTGTGTTGAATGATTGATGGATCCCATGTTTTGTAGGATATTAAGGGTTTCCATTAGATATTCTTAGGGGTACAATCATCTCCTTAACTTCATCATTATGTATTTTTCATGAATCATATGTGGAGGAAAAGTATTTATATACTCTTTTTCAATATTATGTAATTATGTGTTTGACTAACTTGTTGTGATCCCTTTCAAGCATGTTTTGGTGTTCTTGAGTATTATTTTTTTATATGGATTCATGGGTGTTATTATTTTATGGTAATAGAAATGAACATATGAGGTATTTCCTATAAATAATATTGATCTAAATGCATATAATGAATAAACCAAGAATGAATTTGAATGTGAAATATAGTCACATATTCTTTATAGATTTCAATTCTATTTTCTTTGCATCAGTTCTTATTTATTTAATCTTGCTTCAATGTATTCTCTATTTCTATTATTATTTTATACTCTTTTCACCTTTATAATCAAATAATCACATGAATATGGTAATATGAAATTATGATTACTATAATCTATTATTTTTAATATTCATTATCTCATTAACAGTTATGTTTATTTTTATATTTTTCAATATGATTCTTTTATGGTTAGGGTGAATTTGGTTGGCATTTTTTACTATTGTGGTAAAACGGTTGTTGACAGGTTTCTGTTTTTTAACTCCCTTTAATTATTTTTTGAACTAGTCTATGACTTGAATTAGATAACTAGAATGATGAAAAAATGAGAAAAGTAATGGGTTGATGATATGGGCTAACTTAAAATGAAAATGGATAGAATAGATAGGTTTAATGATGAAAGAATGACCTCAAATGGTATGTGGATTTATAAATTGTTTGACTTGGGGAAATGAATGGCATATTAAAAATAATGACTTTGTTAAATAACAAATGGTGGAATTGGAAAATGATGTGGAAAATGTGAAGTTTTTTATTGTGTGGTTTTTATTTTCCTGCAAATTTGTTTTTACTATTTATGTTGATTTTTTGAGGAAAGTTATGTTTGGATACTTGTTTTTCATGTTTCTATTTTATTATTATGGACGAGGTTGTGGGAATTTGATTTTTTGAAGTATGAAGGTTGGTGAAACATATAGTTTGTAATGGATCTTAGTTGGTTTATGTTTATAGTTTTTGATGGCTCAAATTAGGTTTTAGGATATGGGTTTTACTAGCTTAAATTCATAGTATGTGATATACAGATTAACTCAATCATTGGGTGGTGAAATTGACACTTGGAGGAGGACATGAATGGTGGGGGAATGAATCTGATATCATATATTTTCACCCTACATTATTGTGATGTAAATATGGAGATGATGATGATTTGTTTATGGTTGTAATAGAGAGGATGTGGATGTATAAATATGGATGGGGTATATATATGGGAGGATGATGGATTTGGGTTGATATCCCTCATGTTTACATTATCCAACTGATGTATGTTTGGAAAGGTTGATACTGATTGATATAATTGTTGATATGTTGTGATGTCGTACCTCTTTGTGAAATGGTTGATACGGCAAGGATATTATTACTGAGAGTAGAATTTGTAGTAAATGCGGATATATGTGGAGTTCAGGGATTATATTTCTCAGGTTTATTTCTAATTATAAAAATGGTTATGTTTTTATTTGTTTATTTTACTCTTACTTACCCTTTCAAATTTATTTTACATTGATATGGCATTTAATTATTTCATTCTACCACATCACCACTAAAGTTTAACTTTTGTTTTAATTGATAAATTACAGATTTATTTAGTAAATTATTGTACATGGTTAACTTGTTGTAAAATTTTTTAAATTAATGAATTTTATGTGTAAATATGTGTATTTTGGTTTGAGTTATGAAATGTGTTGAGATTTGAGTTTTTTATTTAATTAAAAAATTTCTTTTTAAATATTAATTTTAAGTATTTTTATGAATATACGTGTTTATTTAATTTAATTTTTTCTCTCCTTATTTTTTTGTTAATAAATTAATTAATTATCTTATAGATTTTAAAATTAATTATTAATCATCTATTTTTATGTTGTTAACATTTCAAAAAAATTAGCTTATAATTTCTGTTATAATAAATAGTTACTACAGAAATAGACCTACTACAATACCCACACCTTGTTATAATGAGAATCAAGTATTTTTATACTATGAAATAAAAATTTCACAAAGTAAATTTGACCGTAAAGATCAAGTTCTTCCATAACATTTCCTGGAATTTGTACTGTCATGAGTGCCTTGTAACCATGCTAGTCCTTTGACCCTAAATCAAAAAAATATACTACCATACCAGGGATGTTCTTCTATTGTATTTGGGCATACCAGTCTCATTATAATATAAAGGGATATCTATTGTTCCCTCTTCCATCACTACCTTGAGTTTCATAGTGAATGATCTCACAACTTAGAAAAAATTCAAACAAATATGTGACGAAAACCAATCTTGTTCAAGATTCAGGACATTCAAAGAACAAATAAAGTAGACTTATAGCTTTAAGATGCACTAAAATATACAAACCACAATGATCAATTTTTTAATAATTAATGTCACACAAGAATTCTAGATTAATAAAGATCAAGATTTGATTGATGATTTTCTAATTACAGAGGTTAGGTTTTCAATAAACTAACATTGTCAGTGAGTTACTAAAAATACATGGCTGAAGAACATAATCTGAGTCTGGTAAAGGAATATTTAGGACCTCTACATTGCCTTTTAAATTAGTTGAGTGTTCCTTAGTTCAAACTGAATATGACTACTAGTTATCATTGAGCACATTTTAAGGATGGTCTAAATGAGGTTGATGAAACAAAGTGGTTGATGGATAATCACATGACTAAACGATTTGACTTATTTATTTGATGATTTAGGGAAATCCATTTCCAAATAAAAATGAACGTGACTCCATCACTATTAATGATTTCCAAATTAGAGATAAAGGTGTTAGAGATCATTTTTTTTATTGTTTATGTGTTGGTAATATCAATGAAGATGATGGAATTTGTAGCATCAAAATGTTATTATTATTTCTTAAAGAGGATTTCATGATTTATTCGTAAAATTTTTACCTGATGAAGAGAAAATAACTCATAATGTTTCAAGATTTGAGAATTATCACTTCACAACGGAGTGTAATTCTTGATTTGTACATCATTAACTAAATGGTCACCATTTCCACCAAAAGGTAACTCATGTGTTTCAATAGATTTTGTAATGGTTATTATGGGAACCTATGTAAGGGTGTTCCCTCATTACATAATCTCACATTGATTTCAAGTATTGAGGTTATGTAATGTTCTATATAAAGATCATGTCTATCAAGGCACTTCAAGCTGACTCAATGAACATGTTCGCTAATTCATAAATGGATAAATCCAAGGAATGTTATGATATGAAATTGAAAATATACAGAAGTTTATATAGTTACTATAATGATTTAAAATGGTTAAATTTTTCTTTCTACCTAAATAAGTTCACATGGGTCTGTTGAAACTTTTTTGAAGAGTTGGTTGGAGTCATATGAAGGTGACAATGAGTCATCAAAGATTCCACGAGGAAAATGATTTGGATAATAGTTAATATGATTAATTGCTTCATGAGGTGATTGGGAAAGAATATAAAAACTAGGATCAATCAACCATTGGGTGGGGATCCATCATGTATTCATTAATATCAGACATTTTAGCAAAGAATTTATATCAAAACCATATTTTAGATTAGACTCAAAGCAGAATAGAGATGATTTAGGAGGAAAATTCCACTTAGAAAAAGAAGGTATTTTTATTATTATTTAATTTCTAAATTCTATTTTCAATTTTTTATATGTTTAATAAAAAAATATTTCTTAACACGAGTAGTTGAATCGTTAGGGTAATTTAGGCAAAAATTATTCAAAATCCTTAAATCTGTTCTGATTTTTTAATACAATCAATTCGAGAAATTTATGTTTGTTGTTATCTTTTATTTTACTTGTGATTATTAATTTACACTAATAAATAATTTATGGTTGATGTTATTTATTTAATAAAACCTTGTTCATTTAATTATGTGTTAAAAACTTGAAAAGGAATATGTATCTCTTCTCTATAATGAACAAAATAATTCGAATGTTTTTATCAACAGATCAAGAATAAAGAATGATCATGGGATTTTATTATACACTAAGTGGTAGTTTAGTGGTTTATCACTTATTCACTAAACACAATATAGATTATATTAAATTTGGTAAAAATAGATTTCATTTTTTATTAGTTCAAAACAGCAAAAAAATCCTAATTTTGTCAATTTTTTTATTTATCTCTCTCTTGTATTCTCTCATTCACAACATCCACTTATCCTATATTATTTTTTCACTTACTAAAATATACCTATATTTTCTTCACTTCTACTATTATAATTTTCATATATTATTTCTTATTTGTTTTTGTTTTTTATTATTATTATTTTTTATTAACTATCCTTCCCTGTGGATTTGGCACCCACTAACTATTATCTAGTTGTTTATAGGGTAAATAATTAATTATCTAATTTTAATTGGTGCTACTTAATGATTGGGAACCTCATAAAATGTTTCAACTCTTGTCAAGGAATCCATTTGGGACCAGAAAACAGATAATTTTAAAAAATAAGTAAACAAAATAAAAACACATAAAAACAAATAAAAAATCACAAGATAGGTGTTCTAAAAAACATGTTATAAAAAAATTTGAAAATATATATGTTCCAGTTTACTATATTTACACTTGTTACTAAATATACACAAGTGAAATATCATATACTACACATGAACCTTTACTTATAGAGTTAAAAAATATTGTATTACCAAAAAGAAAAACAAAGTAAATATAGAATATCTAGAAGAAGTTAGACAACAAAATTTAATTAAGAATCATAGCATTAACTAACTCTTGGTTACTTACCTTGATAGATCTAATCTTAGGGAGTTTTAACTGTTGACAGTTTCTATTAATACATCATGAATAATGTTTTATACTAGGTCTAGGAACTATGAGATCAAGTAATATCATATATCCATGATTCTTTCATTCATCAGTTTTCCTACAGAGGACTCATTAGAGTTTATTATTGATTTATATTATTTTTTCCAATATTTTTCTCTATGTGTTTTAACTGAGGAAGATTTAATATTGAGGCTTATCCTATTATATCTCAACGGTGGGGTTAAAACTTGGTTTAATATCCAAGATAAATAAATCCTTGACACGTGGGATGATTTTTTCAATGCCTTCATTTATAAGAAGTATACTAAAAACACTACTATAGAGGATAAGCATAAGATCAAAGAGTTTTTTTTATGATGATAGAGAGTTATTCAAAAATAATGGGATACAATTAGAGTAATTATTATATATAATCCCAACAATTAGTTATCTTCCCATGTTCTCATGGATACCTTTCACAACGCTCTCACACCATATAACCATAATTTAGTTAATCAATCATATTGCGGTGACATATCTCATTAAATATCCAATAAGATTAAATAAATTTTTTAAAAACTTAATAAAAATTACCTGCATAATTTTACTAGTTATATAATAATTCATAGGTCAAAAAAAGTAATGATGATGTTGTTAATGAACAATCACTTGGGGAGAAGTGCGGTCATTGGGGGATGTTTGGTCATTATCAAAATTATTATACCATATTTTATCCATCTAAACATTTGAGTGATATTTCTTCTTTGGATTATTACAGGGATATAAATAAAGGTTTGAATGATCCACTCTATAAATAATTCAATACTGTATATAAAAAAACCCAAATCTGTCATGGAAAGAACTAGGTGTAATCAAGCACACAGTTGGCCTCAAAACGCGGCCCAAAACTCAATTTAAAAATAAATTTTGAGTTGATTGATCAAAATAAAATTAAAAAAATAACCATATCATAATTATGATCCAGGTTTTTAAAAAATTTTATTCTCAAGCAGCTGGAATAACATTAATAATTTATTCTCAAGAGGTTAGGAAAAATACTGAAATAGAATCTAAAAAATATACCTTTATTAATCCATTTATCCAAAGGGGTTTACTGTATAGAGACTTATGAGAGAGATATAAAGTGAAATTACCAAGTAAAATATATGAAAACATAATTTATAATGTCATGGAATAAAAAAAAATAAGTCCAGTCTAGAAACTCAATAACTAGTAAGGGAACATTCTAGGAAGGATAAAGCTAATAAACAAGTTGATACTAAAATTTAAAATCATAAAAATTAAAAAACAATAAATCTTTAAATAATGTTCATGTTTGAAGAAAATTATAAATCTTCACATGAAAAACAAATTTAGTTATATAATATCTAATTGTAACTCATTAAATAGGCTTTGGAGAAGGTGAGGTTTGAATAGAAGGAGAGTGATGCACCATTTTTTACACATTACTCTCCTCCCATTCCTCATCCATAAAGACTCAAAAATAATAATGAACCAGATTACTAGAAAATAATTTATTTTTTAGGGGATTTAATGTTAATATGAATTTTATGGAAGCTTTTGAAAAGTTCCCTTCATATTGGAAATTTCATAAAATATTATTAGTTAAAAATAGGGATTAAAGTGAAATTTCTAAAACAAATTTAAATGAAAGTAATTGTGAAATGATTTAAAAGAATATACCTCAAAAATTAATAGACCCCAAATACTTTTTAATTTCTTTTATAATTGGTATAATTGAGGATATGAAGTTCTTGTGTGACTTTGGTGCTAGCATCATCCTTATGAACAACTCCTTATTCAAAAATATGGGTCTTAGGGAGATGAAACCAAATTATGTTTCTTTATAGTTGGTTGATTGATAAATTAATTATACTTAGGGAAGAGTGGATGATTTTTTAGTTGATGTAGATAAATTTTCACTTCCCACTAACTTCTTTAGTATTTAGATGAAGTGTTATATTAAAGTACCAATAATTCTATGAAGATCATTTTTAGCCATAGGTGGGGATATTATAGATTTTTCCATGGAAAATATTTCCCTTTAGGCTAGTTAATACCATCAGTAATTTCATGTTTTCAAATATTAACTTCTCATGGTGAGTTTTAAGCTGGTAGATGTTTCTATGGAGGTGTTTAAATAAAAGTTTTGGAATAAAAATCATCATACTTTTTATGACTTGATCACTAAAACTATCATTGAAATTTTTGAGGCACATATTTTTGAATTTAAATCTATATATGTATTGGAAGGATTGAAGAAGTTTGATATCCATATTCATAAGCATATTATTAAGGACTATTAAGTAGTCTGTAATAAACCATCTTATCTTATTTATAGTCTTTATCAATCTATTCTCAACCCTCCCTTATAGCCAACTCGAACACTACTTCATATTCTTTAAAAAATGTGAAATAAGAGTCTTTTTTTCTTCATTATTAATTTCTAGGTGAGTGTATAAAATATGAGGTTAATATAATCCTACTTAATGTTGAAAACAAAACATTCCAATGAACTGAGAGTGAGATTAATGATTTTCAGGACTTCATACCATATTAGGTTACAAGGTCTATCTATGATTAATTAAATTTCATAAATGATTAATTTTCCATCCTTGAAATAGAGAAATTAATAGATGAGTTAGGGTAATATTCCTCTACTTCACATAAGGAATTATCCTGAGAGAGTAATTCTATAGTTGATAGAGTGCTCTATTATTTAACTATTGTATATTGTTTTAAACCTGTGATTGTCTCTTGTGTGGGGGAGAGTGTGGGGGAGAAAATAATGAGTGAGTTTGGTCATATGGTGCTTAATTTTGAGATTCTACCACTTTTTATTCATTCTAGGTATGAAATTTTTATAGTTTAATCTAATAGTGTAAGAATCCATAGCCCTCAATCCTTGTAATATTTGGGGGAGATTTTTTCTACTAGATACTGTTCTAAAGATATTTAGTGAACATGCAAATTTTTTTCAATATTAAAGTGAATATAGAATAAATAATACTTCATACGCTTTGAATGAATGTGAATAAAACATCTTCAGGGTAAATTCCAATTAAATACTCAAAACAAAGAACTACAAGAGAAGAAACCCATGGTTTTTATGTTTTTTTATATATTTGAGTAAATTCACATTCCTCCATGGGGTGTTTCTAAGTTCTTGGTTATACAAGTTGGATAAGAGATTTATTTTGATAAACATCCACTAATTCATGGTTTTATTGACTGTTTTTAAAGAATAGAATTAATTTTTCAACTTTTATTTTCTTTTTAATACTTTATCAGAGGTGGATAAGTGTGTTTCTATATTCAAGGAGTGATAATTTTCCTATACATGTCTGGTTGTTAAATTGTGTATGTGAATTGTTAGAATGGTCCATCAACTAATATGGATCATTCATGGTAGGTAAATCTCTTAAGTTGAAGGGGTCATATGTTTGGTTGATTTATTGTGTGATATGAAGGAAATTAATGGGCATGATAAGTAAATTGGTTACCTGATAGTGGCTAATGCCTTAA
Organism: Viscum album; assembly: GCA_963277665.1. NCBI lineage: Eukaryota > Viridiplantae > Streptophyta > Magnoliopsida > Santalales > Viscaceae > Viscum > Viscum album. The sequence continues at coordinate 26,168,968 of OY728137.1, read as the reverse complement.
TTTTTTCATCAATAACAACTATTTTTAGGGAAAAGGGAGCTTTAATTAGATCACCTAACTAGATAGAATCTATATTTTCCTTTATATCGACTTATCTTCTCTTTGATCTTTAAATTATAGTATCTCATTTCAATATTTTCATTTTATTTTAGATTTAATTTTCAACTAGAGGATTATCTTAATTATTTATTCGAGGATGGTCAGAAATGCTAACTTTAATTGAAGGAAGATTCATAAAATAGGGAAGTAATTATTTTACCATATTTAAATATTCATTACTTCCCTTAATTATTTTAATTATACTACTTATTTTTTATTTAAATTTTTTTTAATTTTCTTGTTTAAAAATTTTATGCATCATGAACTTCTTGATTAATCTCTATTGTTCACTTCTAATCTCCAACTTTCCTCTAAAAATGTAAAATTTTAGTTGTTTTTCTGCATTTTTATATGAATTCTATCCTTGAATATTATTATCACACGAAACCTTTAAGAAATTATTTTACTAAGATTATTAATTTTAATTAGTGTCTACTAGGAACCTTGTACGTGTTTTTTAAGTGTTTTAGTGATGTAGAAAACTTCTTATAGATTTCAAGTTACCCCTCAAAACTTTATTTTTTTCATGTTTTAGGTCTAAATATAATTGAACCAACATGTTTTTCATGTGTCTTCCTAAATGAATTTCAAAGTTTCAGAAACTTTTGAGTTTTATTTGTGTGGGAGGGATCCTTAAATGAGTTAAATTGTTCTTAAAAGTAACACATCAAAATTACCTTAAAATTTTTGATATTGTGATTTTTTAATCATTTCTTATCTATTTTTAGTGTATGAAATTTTTTTATAAACTAAATTTATTGATTCCACTTTTAGGAGGTTAATTCTTCTTACCTTATGGATTTAATTAGGTAAATCATCTTTCTTACCATCTTGAGAAATTTTCTTTCCAAAAAAATTTTGGATAATTTTATTCAATAATCATTGGAATTAAACATTTAAATTTGTATTCAACTCATAATAACTACATCTAAATAGATTATTAAATAAAAATCATTACCCTGATTGAGATATTGAGCCAAAGGATTCTCCTAGCGACCTGAATGTTGATCCTTGTATTGCCCCAAAATCGTTCTGACATCAAGGCCAAGCTGCAATATCATTCTCACCAAATGAGGTTCTGCAACACTCCTCAAATCTTCATTTCATGCTTATTGGTAAGTTATTTAAACATAGTCCCTCTTTGAATTACTTAAGATAAACGTTGGAAGCTATTGGATTCATTAATTGTCATATTGGTTTGTTGAACTCCTCAAATGTTGTCATTAGATTTTCTTCTGAAGATGATTATTATCGTTTCTGGATGAAAAATTCATGGGTGTTTGGGGGATTCCATATAAAAGTTATTAAATGGATCCCAGATTTCGATCCTAACTTCGAACCACCCATCATCCCAATCTAGTTAGGATTTGCTGGCCTTCCGCTTCATCTATTCAAATGAGAAGCCCTCTTTCCAATTTCCAGTCTTATTGGTCATCCGCATAAAATAGACTATGCTGCCAACAATCTTTCCAGACCCTCAGTTGTGAGGGTTTTCACTGAGGTTGACATCTCTCAACCTCTTCCATCTGTTGTTTGGATACAAAATGGTGAGTCGGGCTTTTATCATGAGATAACTTATGAAAGCCTACTAGTATATTGTAACAAATGTCATAAGATTAGTCATTCTTCTAAAGATTGCAACCATGAATTCACTGTTACATTCCCTCTCACCCACAACAAGTCAGTATGGGTGGAAAAGGGTAAGCAGAAGTTAGCTCCTGAGGAATTTAATGATTGTTCTAATAGGACCTTAGAGAACATTGCCCCTGATAGATCTGTTGATAACCCCCCCCCCCCCCCCCAGGAGACTGTGATGATAGATAATGCACAACCAAACCCTCAAGTGGTGGATAAGGAGGCCCCAATGAGGCTCACACCAAATAGGGATGTGGACACTCACTCTGAACAGCCCCAGCCTCTGTACCCTAATGTTTAGGATTCCTCTGGCTTTGTGGATGTTGTTAACAATACTCAGCCCACCTTTGTCACCTCAATAGTCACACCCTCTTTTCAGACAGAAAAACATGTGACACAATATGACATTAGTGAACCTAATCCAGATGAAATTTATCATGTATGTCAAATTGAGGATGTGTATCTATAATAGAGTGCTAAAAAAGGGAAGAAGATGATTGTTGACCCGAATGGATTTATTATTCCACCTTCCAAGAAGACCCTGAAACGTATCGATTATTCTAAACTGGCGAGAACTGTTGTCACTAGATCCTCAGGGATTCAATTAGAAAAACATGTGATCCCTCCTCAGCCAGAAGTTGGTGGGGGTCCCTCCTCATCAGATGAAGAGGATTCCTCCTCGCCTTCGGATTCAGAGGAGTCGGAGGATGCTATTAAGATCAGGATCTGTACTCGTGTTATTAAGGAAGGTTATAAGGAGGAATTTTACCCCTGGATCGAGGAAAAAGAGAGACAGTCCTTTGGAAGAAATACTAACAAAGAGATAACCATAGATGAGTATTTGAGTATCAAAGAGTGGATGTTTGGTAGGGTGGAATTTGAACTTGATAGAGACCCTGACTTTGATTTTCTACAACTTTCCTGGGAATTGATGTATGTGGATGTGTCGCTACAAGGAAGTTGTTCCATAGATGTGACTCTGATTTCTGTCCTTGAGATGTTGTGGTTGTGATATTTCCAACTTATTTTTCTTTTTTGTGTGATCTGTGAAGCAGTATGATTGAAAGAAGGATCAAATGATCAGACACTCACCAAGATAGTTCACATGCTTCAGGAGATATCATATGGACACTCTTCATTCGCAGAAGCATGTATCTTCTGAAGTGCCTAACTTTCTTCTTTACATTCCAGCAGTGGTTATGTCTGGCTTCCAGATTAGTTTTCTTTGCACTTCACCAGTTCATTTTCATGATGATTTCTATTGATCTTCATGATCTATTTTGGTCTGCTTTATGTTTTCACTTCTGTCCTATGAAGCCACTGATTGCAGTTTTGAACAGCCTTGGATCCTGTTTTTTCTTGTAGGTTGTACCATACACCTTCAAGTTCTGGTGGACGGATTTCACTCATGCTGCTTGATGATAACACATGATGTATGAGGAGTTTTAATCTCGCATTGCATACTGCCCTCTTCATGCTCAAATTTATGGCAAATGTGTGACCCTACAGTGGAAACGCCAACTTGACTGTGCATAGTTGAAGTCTGCATTTCAAGACTTGAAAGTGCAGCTAAAGCCTCCATCAGTTCATTCATGAAGTACTATTTCTTGATCCAGCATTTTATGAATATTCTACACCCTTCAAACTTCTGTTGTTGCTGTCAAGTTTTCCAGACAATCACAAGTATGATTGCGGGCCATTGGATTTTCCAAGAGAACTTCAATGGTGACCCGGGCATTGGGGGTGATGCTTTCTGAGCTTTTTCGTCTTCTCAGGGATGATTTATAGGTTTTTCTTGGCACCTTATCTTCCTATTCTTTTTTCTCTTGGTGGTACAAACTCATTTTACCTCATGTAATCACCTGACCTTTACTTTTTGTTAATAAATTTTGGGGATTATGGGTTTTAACTCATGCTACAAGACTTTCTGAGTATACCACCAATAAATTTTCACTTCACCCCATTATTGGTGTGTCTATTTATTATGAGCTCTTAAATTATTTGGAAAATCTATCCTAGAGGTATATTGAATTTTGGATATTCAGCTAGATTCAAATTGAAGTGTGTTAAATTACATTTAATATTTTCACTTTAAAATATTTTTGGTAAAAAAGTAAACAATTTTTCACCAAGAAGATTTAATTTTAGATGGTAATGAAAATTTCTACTTAAAGGAATATATAGAGTAAAATCATTCTAAAAAATAATTCACTATGGCAGTTTAATTTTCCCTTTTTGTGATTCATTTTCTACCATTGAATCTATACTTAGTGGTTTCTCGAGGAAAAGAAACATCTTAAGTGTAGGAAAATTTTATTGTTAGTTAATTATTTAATTTTATCACATTACTTTAGTCATTTAAATTATGTTTTTATAGATTAAATGTGAATTTTTTTAGTTAATTATTATAAGAGGTTAATTTTTTGTTGAGTTGTTAAATTAATGAGTTTTCGATTAAAATATGTTTTTTTTCATTTGAATTATGGAATGTGTCGATATTTGAGTTTTTTTATTAAATTATGAAAAAATTAAAATATTTATCTTAAGTGTTTTTATTTAATTTTTCAGTTTATTTATTTTAATTTGTTATTTCTTTTTTTATTAATTAATTAATTAATTAATTAATTAATTAACTTATGGATTTTGAAATTAATTCTAAATCATTTAATTTTATGTTTTTAAATTTTCTAAATTTTAACTTATAATTTATGATATAATTAATGTGGTTCTGTAGTGGAAGACCGACTATTATGACTACCCACTACTACCATGACAAGGTATCATTTTTTTCATTCCATAAGAATTTACAATATAACATTGGCCATGAAGACCTAATTCTTCTATGACACTACCTATAAATTTTGAAACTATGTGTGCCTTGAAACCATGTCAGTCTTGTGACCATGAGTTTTAAATCTATGTTACCATGCTAAGGAAATTCTTATATGGTAGGTTACTATAAAATTCCCATGAAACCATGAGTGAATATATACTACTCCCTAATCTACTGCTAACATGAGTTTCATGGTTGATGTTCACATATCCCAGACCAAAGTCAAATAGATCTAGGAAAAAATCCAAGACCATTTGAGGTTCAAGAATTTCAAATCACAAATAAAAAATTATATAAAGTTCATAATTCACTTAAAACCCAAACCACAATGATCTATGTTTGAATAATAGATTTTTCGTGATCATTCCTAATTGAATATGATCTAGGTTTGATAAATGATTTCTGGAGCATTGAGTTTGGGTTCGATCTTGATTGAAATTTTCACTGAGTTACTTAAAATATGTGTCCAAAGAACTAAATCTTATCCTGGTGAAGGAATATCAAGGATCTCTACATTATCTATATAAATTAGTCAAGCATGCTTGATAAAAAATCCAATAATTCCACTGGTTATAATTGAGAACATTTTAAGGATAGTCTTAATGAGGAAGATGAAACAATGTGTTTAATAATGAACTAATTGATTAAAGGAGTTAACAAATGTTGATGATGATTTAGGGAAATTAATTTCCAAATAATAATGAAGTATACATTTACAGTAATTATGATTTTCTAACCATAGTAGAAGGAGCTATGGATTAATTCCATATTTCTTATGTGCATGTATGATCAATAAAGATGATGGGATTTATGGATTTCAAATTTTTTTCAGGGTATAAATGAAGAGGTTTGTATTATTTATAATTGATTTTATTTTCTTAACAAAGAGAAGAAAAATAAATTTTTTCAATAATGGAGAATTGGGATTGTAGAGGGGAGTCTGATTCCCGTCTCATGCCTAGTCGACTAAAGGATCATCATTTATTCTGAAAGGTAAGACATGTATTTCAATTGATTATGTCAACGTCAAAATGAACACCTATGGGAGGATTTTTCCTCATCACTTAAACTTTTGATAAGTTCAATAACTGAGGTTACATAATTATTTACGTAAAGGTAACATGCATTGAGGTACATGAAGGAAATTATATTCATGGGTGCTCTAATTCAAAAATGATGAAATCAAAGGAAAGGGAGAGTGGAGATAGAAATGATTTGGAAATTTATAAATATTATCAGAATTATTGGAAGGATGAAATTTTCATTTCAACCAAAATATGTTCATGTGGTTTTTTTGTAGTTGGTTTGAATATTTTGGTTGTAATTTCATTGAGGTGATAGTGAATAACCAAAGTCGCAAGGAAAAAAGTGATCAGGTGAGGAGTTGATCTAAGTTGATGCTTCATGAAATGATCTATAAATTATATAAAAAATAATATCAATCAACTATTGGTTGAGTATCCACTATTCATTCATTAGAATCATACAACATAGAAGATAAGGTAGATTATTACTATATTTTTGAGTGGACTCAAAGCAGAAGGTAGTGGATTTAAGAGGACAGTGTCCTTTTTGATAGAGAAGCGTATTTTTTTCATAATCTATTTATATATTCTATTTATAGGGATGTATATATTGAATAAAATTATTTTTTCCTCAACAAGAGTAAATGTATAGTTAGGGTAATTCTGTATATGATGAATTGAAATCCATTAATATGTTCATATTCTTATAATAGAATCATTTAAGGAAATTTAAAAATTTTGTTGTATTTTCATGAAATTATGAGTACAAATATACACTACTAAAGAACTAATTGGTGATAGTAGTGAATCAAAAAAAATTTCACCATTTACTGCAGTATCAAATTTTTAAAAGGAAAAATATATATCTTATCAATAATGATTAGACTAATTGAAATGTTTTGATTGAGAGATCAAGATGAGGGACAGATAAATTAGTTTTTTTATCCATTAGTGAGACTTAAGTGGTTTATCAATTCTTTACTATGTTATAGATGAATTTTAATAACTTGGGTACATATAACATTTTTAATCCATTAAAAATGAAAAAACCCTAATTTCAACAATTTTTTTATCTATCTCTCTTTGTTGTATTATCTTTTTTCCATGCTTCCACATATCATCTATCATTTTTGAACTCAATAAAATACACCTAAATATTCTTCACTTCTACTATTCTACTTGTTTTCTATTAGTTCTATTTTTTTCTTGTGTTTTTTTTGTTTTGGTTTCCCAAATTTCCTTCTATATGGATTCAACACCCACTCACTATAGTCTAGTTATTTTTATGGTAATTAATTAATTAATTTAACATGGTACAAGTTAATGACCTAGAACCTTGTTACACATGGATGTTTATTTTTTTAAAAGGAATATATTATTGAGTACTCACATGTCCTTTCCCCACCACAGTATTCTAATTGTTTTATAGGATGGTTCAAGGGAGACTACGTTCATTTTTTAGGTAGATCATATGGAGTTTGGTGGATTTTATGGTGCATCAAGAGTTGTTTTTCATATTATTCCCAGAAATTTTTATACATTTTCCAATAAGTAACATTTTATCTGTGGAAATTATTAGTGAAATTGGAAATACATGGTGTTTATTGGTGCATAATATTGGTTATTTCTAAGGATTTTATGAGGGTAATGCCAATAATATGTTTGTTTCATACCCTCAATGTTTGTTACTAACCTGGGGCTAATTGGAGGTGAGCTTGGGGGTCACTCTCTTCCTCCTTGTAGGACTTGGAGGGGATCCAGTGGTGGTGGGTTATAAAATAGTTGTATTAATTATTTTGGATGAGATTTAGAGTGGGATAAGAATTGTCACGACCCGTCCTCGGGGCCCGTGCCGTGACTACCCCAAGCCCGCTATCCATAGGACAGGGGCTGGCGACTAGCACCAAGGCGTAATTTCTGGTAAAAAGGGAAGGCATTGCCATTGTAAAATAATCAAACACTATAGAGCAAGCAAGCAGAAGTAAACACTAACTAAAACTGGGTACAAAAGTAAGTGTGGAAAAGTAAGTGGGCCAGAATACAAACCCAAACTGAAAGTAAAGTACAACTAGAAAGGGAAAAAAGAAACTCAAAGTAAAGCCGCAACGTCGAGCCGTCCGCTGGATGTCCCACCTGAAGGGTGGGTACAGATAGCCTCCACAACTCCTTGGGTCCAACCGTCCGCTCTGAGTACGTCCCACCTAGTGGTCCACCTCTGGGTATCGTCCTACTCCGCAAGCCTCAACCACGATCAGTGTTTTCCGTCGTCTGCAACCAACACAACGTAGTGCGGGCATAGCCCGTGCAGGGGTGAGTATAAGCTAATCTGTAGGGACCCCGAGACCCCCGAAGGTCTCCCAGAATCCACAAAGGATAATCCACAAAGGAAAGATACAATCATGAAGTAACATCCGACACTACTTAGGTATATTCCCATACATATACCTAAGTTAACAATTCTAGTTCGGCCCCAACATACGAGCCCAAGTTCGATCACATCCACACAGGATAGCACAACACAATCCACTTAGGAAAGCAAAACAAGATTCATCTCACACAGGTATACTTCTTCGTATGACGATAGAGATGATTAGATGTAGCCACTGATTCATATAAGTCGTCGGACCCACACAGGATCGATAGTTACTAACCCCCGTAATGACCCACAAAGGATCGATAGGTACTAACCCCCGCAATGACCCACAAAGGGTCGATAGGTACTAACCCCCGCAATGACCCACACAAGATCAGGCCCAAATAGGATCTGTAGGCGTTGGCCCACACAGGACCACGGAGCACTAACCCACACAGGATCTGACCCACACAGGATCGGTAGCACTGGTCCAGGTAGGACCACTGAGTTCTGTAGTTGTTGTTGTCGAATCCATGGAGGATTTCTATACAGCCGTCATCGTCGTCGCAGTCACAGCCAGCTCTAGGGTTCCCGCACACAGCAAGCTCGTTCAGGAGGGTCCGCTCCACGAGCCGAGGGGCTAATACATCAACTGACACGTAGTCTGAAGTTGATGTATCCAAAAGTTCTGTATCGTCAACAGGAACTCAACGTCACAGACGGCGCATCAATCGGACGCCCGGTCTGAGAGTTATTTGCTTTTTCATCCCAGGGGCCCGGTTGGTTTTTAAGTCAAAACCATCCCGACCGTACTCCAACTGTGTCCAAACCTTGATCGAAGTAAGCCAAATGGTCCGTCTCACTAATAGAAATCCATCAAAGTCGACAGCACGTCAATCGGACGTCCGGAGCTCAAGTTATAAGCATTTCCGCTCCGAGGGCCCGGTTGGTTTCGTGTACGAACCAACCCATCTGATCCCAAAGTTCTCTGAAACCTTGATTGTTATATACCAAAACTACCGCCTCGATCCAAGGATCACTACGCAGCTTATGATGCATCGATCAGAGTTCTGTAGCCCATGTTAGGGGTAAAAGACCGAAAGGGGTCCGAAAGTGGGGGTTTCGGGCCCGGACCGAGTCGGCCCGAGACCCCATGGGTCGACCCGACCCGGGTCCGGGTCCGGCCCGCTTGGATGCGGCCCAGCCGGCTGGCGCGGCGCGGCACAGCCACGCCTTGGCGCGGCCCGGCCCGGCCTGGGCGTGACCCGGCCCGGCGCGCTGGCGCGGCCCGGTGGCCAGGAGGCTCGGCCGTTTTGGCCGAGCGGATGCGCAAAGGGGGGGTGTCGCCCCCCTTGAATGAAACCGCGGCCCTGCATGGGGTCTTCTCTTTTCCAACGGACGTGGCATAGCACCGCGTCCCTGCTTCCTTGGTCCCACATGGTCGCGGGACCAGCATCCTTCTGCTGCTGCTTCAGTCGCGGCGGCCCTTCCTGGCGGCGCGCCGGGAGCCGGTGGGGTTTTCTGCAGACCACCGGACGCGCTCCGGTGGTCCTTTTTGCCTTCTGTCTTTTCCAGTGGTCCTCCTGGGACCGGTTCTTCACTGAGAAGACCTCAAAATTCCTTTGCGGTCTGCTTCATCATCGCCTGCCGATCCGCACACCAAGAACGAAGAAACGGTGGGTTCGGACTTGTTCGTTGGTCCGCACCCACTGCGTTAGCGGTTTAAATGGCTTCCGAAAAATTAAAAACACATGCCGAGCATATAAATCACATAGATTTAATTGAACCAAAAACCCTACCTCAAGCGTCATCGAGCGAGGGTTCGTCACGGAAGAAGCATCGCAGAAGAAGCGTCACGGAAGAAGCGTCGCGGAAGAAGCATCACGGAAGGAGGATCGTCATGTCGCGTCGTCGATCTCCGAGGATCCGACATTCTTGTCGACCTTCGTCGGAGGTCGGAGTTCTTCGTGTTCTTCACGTTCTTCGCATTCTGCATCGAGGAAGGGGTGCTTCACGGCTTGAGTGATTTCTCCCAAACCCTCTCGCACAACCAACCTCTTATAAAATAAGAATTGTCTTATTTTATTAACACATAATCCAACATTTTGCAATTCAAATTGAATCAATCAATTAATTGAATTAATTTCAATGTTTAAACCACCCAATTAATAGGTCCGTTTAATATTTAATTAAACGCAAGAGTTGACTTCATTTTAAAAAGGGGGTTTTGTGGGTGTGTTACCTTAATTAAAGGAGGGGGTTGAAAAAAGTGGGGATCATGTGGGCCCCACACCACTAATATCCTACCTAGTGGAGTAGGATATTGTGGGTCCCACTTTAACCCCTTATCTTAGGTTAAAAAACATAAAATAAAATAAATTGGTCGCACCATTTTATTTTATTCATTTACTTAACCCAAAAATTCAAAAACCACACCCGAGCAAACGCAACTCTGGAAAAGGTGTTTCTATGCAAAAACCAGCACTGCGATTTCATCATTGTCCTCGGTATTTGATTCTGAGCACTAGTTCAAAAGTTAGGAAAACCCGCTCGTTCGTTCACTGAACGTACCCGAGCTAAACTTTGGAAAATGATTCTGGGCACACCGGGCCTCGGAATCAGGTGCCGTCAGAAACTGCGTTCTTGTAAAATCCCAAAGAAAATTAAGAAAAAAAATTTCTTTTGAATTTTACGGGAATTTACATTACTCCCACCTCAGGGATTTACGTCCCCGTAAAGATACATCATAAACTAGGGGAACAAATGTGGGTACTGAGCACGCATCTGAGCCTCCCGCTCCCAAGTGCTCTCCTGGAAGTTCCCGTGTTGCCATCTGATGTGAACTAGAGGAATCGACCGTCCACGTAGGACCCACTCCTTTTGATCCCTGATCTCAACCAGAACCTCCGCAAACTTCGCCCCATCATCAATGTCCAGCTCCCCATGGTCAATGATATGCGTCGGGTTGTGCATGTATCTCCTCAGCTGGGATATGTAGAAGATGTCGTGCACCCGGTGCAACTGAGGTGGTAGAGCCAGGCGATAAGCCACCTCACCATTCCTGCTGAGGACCTGGAATGGTCCGATGAAGCGTGGAGACAACTTGCCGCCTTGGCCAAATCTCCGTAATCCACGTCGAGGTGAGACCCGCAAGAAGATGTGGTCGCCATCCTCAAACTCCAGTGGCCTCCGCCTCCTATCAGCATAAGACTTCTGTCGGCTCTGAGTTGTCCTCATCCGCTCCTGGATGACCTGGACCTTCTCTGTCATGGCCTGGACCATCTCTGGTCCCACAAGTACTGACTCCCCAGTGTATGTCCAGCATAGAGGTGATCTGCAAGGTCGTACGTACAATGCCTCGTATGGTGTCATCCTGATGGTGGAGTGGTAGCTGTTGTTGTACGCGAACTCCACCAAGGGTAGGTGGTCCTCCCAGCTGCGACCAAAGTCAAGGACACATGCGTGGAGCATGTCCTCAGGAGTCTGAATGGTTCTATCTGTCTGACCATTTGTCTGAGGGTGAAAGGCGGTGTTCAGATGTAGCTGCATCCCAAATGCCTCCTGCAACCCCTTCAAAAGCCGAGAAGTAAAGCGAGCATCTCGATCGGAGATGATAGATGATGGAACACCATGAAGCCATACAATCTTTTGAATGTAGAGACGTCCCAAGCTCTCTACTAAGCCCTGTTCTCTGATGGGTAATAGGTGGGCCGACTTGGTGAGTCGTTCGACAATCACCCAAATGGAGTCATGACCTCTGGAAGTGCGTGGAAGTACAGTCACGAAGTCCATAGATATGTCGTACTACTTCCACTCCGGGACCCCCAAGGGTTGTACCAAGCCTGTTGGTACCTGGTTCTCTGCCTTCACCTGCTGGCAGATGAGGCATCGAAAAACGAACTCTACCACAGCCTTCTTCATGCCCGGCCACCAGTGTTGTCATCTGAGATCCTGGTACATCTTCGCCACTCTAGGATGTACCATCAAAGGGAAAGTGTGAAACTCTCTAAGCACCTCCTCCCATAAAGCAACTGGTACCGAGGTACATCCTCTGAAAAGGACATCGTGATCTCCCCCTAAATAGAAACCCTCAGGTGCCCATCCTAAGGATATCTATGCACGTCGCGTCTCACAGTCAGTGTCCCCACGATGTGCCTCTCTGAACCACTGCAGAAGTGGAGGGGTGACTGTGAGTGACTGAAGAAAGGCTGCTCCATATCTATCCACGAAGGATATCTGCAAAGCGGCTAGCTGCTCTGTCGCCTCCCCAAGTAGTTGAATGCCCGTCCTCCTGCTGAGAGCATCGGCTACCACGTTCCCCTTTCCAGGAGTATAGACTATCTGAAAGTCATAGTCCTGGAGGAACTTGAGCCATCGCCACTGTCTCGGGTTCAGTTCCTTCTGCAAGAATATGTACCTGAAACTTTGATGGTCAGAATAGACTATAAAACGCTCGCCCATCAGATAGTGTCGCCACATCTTCAGAGCGAAGACCACTGCTTCTAACTCCAGTTCATGGGTAGCGTAGTTCTGCTCATGCTGCCTCAACTGTTGTGATCCATAAGCGATCACGGTCTGCTCCTGCATCAGGACACATCCAAGTCTAGTCCCTGATGCATTGCAGTAGACTACGTACCCTACTCCCTTCTCCGGTAACCTCAAGATAGGTGTGCTGGTCAATCTCTGTCTCAGCGCTTGGAAGTTATGATGACATCTTTCTTACCACACGAAGGGTTTTCCCTTCTTTTTCAATGCTGAGAGTGGTGTCGCAACTCTGGAAAAGTCTGGCACGAACCTCCGGCAGTACCTAGCTAGACCCAAGAAACTCCGCACCTCTGTCACGCTCCTGGGTGGCTCCCAAGCTAGCACTGCCTCGATCTTCGTAGGATCCACCGCAACTCCTGCCTCAGAGATGACCCGTCCTAGGAAGTGGACCTCACGTATCCAGAACTGACACTTCGGGAGATTACCATAATGATGGTGCTCTCGGAGTGTGTCCAGTACAACCCGCAAGTGGTAGGCATGCTCCTCCTCAGTGGTCGAGTATATCAAAATGTCGTCGATGAAGACCACGAAAAATCGATCGAGGTAAGGTTGAAAGATCTTGATCATGAGGCCCATGACCACAGTTGGAGAATTGGCTACACCAAATGGCATAACCAAGAACTCATAGTGGCCATACCGACATCTGAAAGCCATCTTCTGCACGTCCTCGTCCCGAACTCTGAGTTGATGATAGCCTGATCTAAGGTCAATCTTTGAGAACCACCATGCTCCCCTGAGCTGATCGAAGAGGTCATCAATCCTCGGTAGTAGATACTTGTTCCTCACTATCACTAGGTTCAGGCGACGATAGTCGACACAAAGTCGCAAGTTCCCTTCCGCCTTCTTGGCGAACAATATCGGGGAAGCCCAGGGTGAAACACTGGGTCGGATGAATCCCTTGTCCTACAGGTCCTTCAACTGTACCCATAGCTCTCAAAGCTCAGTGGGGGCCATCTGATATACTGGAGTGGATATCGGGGCTATCCCGGGGTACTGGTCAATATAGAAGTCTACCTCTCTGTGAGGAGGTAGCCCTGGGACGTCATTGGGGAAAACGTCCACATACTGATCCACCACTACAGGAAAACTAGATCTCCGCACGTCAAATACTCCTAGGATGAGGCTATCCAACTGATGATTGATGGGATGTCCTCTCCTCTGTGTGAGTCCATCTTGTGCTGCAAAGGCTCCCTTCTCACCGGTGAAGGTGAACCTGCTCCCGTCGGTGCATACACACCGCACTTTGCACCTAATACAGTCAATCTGATCTTGGATTGTAGATAACCAATCCATGCCCTAGATGACGTCGTAAGGCCTCGACGCCGCTACAAGAAGATCCCAGCTGAAGCTATCGCCTCCTAGAGTAAGCTCACACTACCGGCACTAGTGCGTAATCGTCGAGTCTACTCCCGTAGGAGTCTCTAGCCGTAAGGATCGATCCAACGGCTCCGTCGGAATGTCCAATCTCCGAACAAGGGTAGCGAATATGAATTAATGACTCGCTCATATGCCTATAAGAACTGCAGCAAGGGTGGAATAGACACAGATAGTAATTCGAATCATCTCGGGCACGCCGTGGTCGTAGGCCTCTGTTGCCTGAATTTGTGTCGGTCCCTGCCCACCAGCTCTCTGGGGTCAGGGTGGACCTCCTGGTGGTGGTGCTGGTAGAGCCTCAAAGCATCTCCCACCACCTTCTGCTCGGCCAACTCCTCTGCCTAGTCCTCCTTCTCCATGCGGACCACCACGGTCAATCCTCTGCCTCTGCCTGGGTGGCCCCTCAACCGTCTTCTACTCCTTGGCACGGCGGGTCGGGCAGTCACGAGCCATGTTTCCCTGCCCGCCGCCTGCGTAGCACTGTCTACCTCTCGAAAGACTGGCTATACGCTGAGTTCCCCGCACCTCTAAGCCAATGTCCTGAGGTCGTCTGCCTGAGGGTCTGGTCTGCCTGGACCCATGTGTCATCTTTCGACTGCCTGCTGCAGAAGACTCTACTACGTGCCGCCCTGCGGTAAGTCTCACCGCTAGTGTAGACTCAGCAAGAAAGCTCTCGATGAGAAGGGCTCGCCCCAGTACCCCTGCCAGTGTCAGAATGCTGAGGGAGATCAGCAATGTCCTGATCTCCTACCTCAATCCCTGCTCAAAGGTATCGGCCCAGAAGAATGGGTCTCGTACCATGTCCATCGAATAGCGCGATAGATCGGTAAATCTCACCGAGTATTGGGCGACCATCAAGATGCCCTGCCGCAGCTGTAGAAGCTCCTGGATGCGCACCACACAAAGGGTGGCTGGGGAGAACTCCTAGAAGAAGAGGCTTTCAAAGTCCGTCCAGAGGAGAGATGCCTCTTCGTGCACCTGGAGAATCAAGCTCCAACATCTGCCTGCTACCGCGTGCAAGAGGCTCACTGGAAGGATCACCATGAGTTCTGCTGGTGTCTTCACAAACCTGAAAACTCTCAAAACTGCCTCCAGCCAATCCTCGGCTGCCTGAGGGTCCGTCTCCCCGTGGAAACTAAGTAGTCGCTAATGCTGAAACTCGTGCAGTGCACTAAGGCGACATGCATCATTAGCGGCTGGGGCTAGTAGAATTAGTGGCTCGGTGGGTAGAGGTATCATCGGTGCCTCTGCTGTCAAAGGGCCCTGTATCGAGGCCTCATCGCTCGTTGGTCTGTTGTCATGTACAACGCTCGGTACCCTAGCTGGTTGTCATCGTGGGGCCATCCTAAAAAGAAATAGTTGCACCACAATCAGACAGTATATCTGGTGAGCTGACACAAAGTAATCACAAAGAAAACATGAAACACACAGGCAATAAATGTTTTCGTGCATTAAGTCGGAAATCAGAAGTCAGGGTCTGGGTGTACGGATACGTTGGCCGCCGCACCAACACTGGACTCCCTGGACTGATAACCACACTCAATACTCTTAACACTATTGCTTCACATAGAAAAAGATCAGAGTCCTAAGTTCTACAGTAGAACCAAACTCCTCTGATACCAATTTGTCACGACCCATCCTCGGGGCCCGTGTCGTGACTACCCCAAGCCCGCCTTCCATAGGCTAGGGGTTGGCGACTAGCAGCAAGGCGTAATTTCCGGCAAAAATGGAAGGCATTGCCTTTGTAATGTAATCAAACACCACAGAGCAAGCAAGCAGAAGTAAACACTAACTAAAACTGGGTACAAAAGTAAGTGCGGAAAAGAAAGTGGGATAGAATACAAACCCAAGCTGAAAGTAAATTACAACTTGAAAGGGAAAACAGAAACTGAAAGTAAAGCCGCAATGTTGAGTCGTCCGCTGGAAGTCCCACCTGAAGGGTGGGTACAGATATCCTCCACAGCTCCTCGGGTCCAGCCGTCCGCTCCGAGTACGTCCCGCCTAGTGGTCCACCTCCGGGTACCGTCCTGATCCGCAAGCCTCAACCACGATCAGCGATGTCTGTCATCTGCAACCAACACAACGTAGTGCGGGAATAACCCGTGCAGGGGTGAGTATAAGCTACTCAGTAGGGACCCCGAGACCCCCGAAGGTCTCCTAGAATCCACAAAAGATAATCCACAAAGGAAAGATACAATAACAAAGTAACATCCGACACTACTTAGGTATATGCCCATACATATACCTAAGTTAACAATTCCAGTTTGGCTCCAACATCCAAGCCCATGTTTGATCACATCCACACAAGATAGCGCAACACAATCCACGTAGGAAAGCAAAACAAGATTCATCTCACACAGGTATACTTCTTCGTATGATGATAGAGATGATTAGATGTAGCCACTGATTCATCTAAGTCGTCAGACCCACACAGGATCGATAGTATTAACCCCCGCAATGACCCACAAAGGATCGATAGGTACTAACCCCCGCAATGACCCACAAAGGATCGATAGGTACTAACCCTCGCAATGACCCACACAGGATCGGACCCATAAAGGATTTGTAGGTGCTGGCCCACACAGGACCGCTGAGCGCTGACCCACGCAGGATCTGACCCACATAGGATCGATATCACTGATCCACGTAGAACCGTTGAGTGTTGTAGTCATCGCTGTCGAATCCAAGGAGGATTTCTGTACAGCCTTTATAGTCGTCGCAGTTGCAGCCAGCTCTAGGGTTCCCGCACACAGCAAGCTCGTTCGGGAGGGTTCGCTCCATGAGCCGAGGGGATGATACATCAACTGACACGTATTCCAAAGTTTGTGTATCCAAAAATCCATATCTTTAATAGGAACTCAACGTCACAGACGGCGCGTCAATCGGACGTCCTGTCTGAGAGTTATTGTCTTTTTCGTCCCAGGGGCCGAGTTGGATTTTAAGTCAAAACCAACCTGACCATACTACAACTGCATCCAAACCCCAAGAGGAGAAGTCCAAAAGGTCCGTCTCACTAAGAGGAATCCATCAAAGTCGACGGAACGTCAATCGGACGTCCAGAGCTCAAGTTATAAGCGTTTCTGCTCCGAGGGCCTGGTTGGTTTCGTGTACGAACCAACCCGGCCGATCCCAAAGAACTCTGATACCTTGGGTGTAATATACCGAAACGGCCGTCTCGATCTAAGGATCGATACACAACTGATGGTGCATCTATCGGAGTTCCTTATCCCATGTTATGGGAAAAATACCGAAAGGGGTCCGGAAGTGGGGGTTTCGGGCCCGGACTGACCCGGCCCAAGACCCCCTGGGTCGGCCTGAACCGGGGCAACCCGACCCAGGTCCAGGTCCGGCCCGCTTGGGCACAGCCCGGTTACTAGGAGCCTCAGTCGTTTTGGCCAAGCGGATGTGCAAAGGGGGGTGCCACCACCCTTGAATGAAACTGCGGCCCCGCGTGGGGGTCGCTCCTTGCCAACGGACGCGACATAGCGTTGCGTCCCTCCTCCCTCGGCCCCGCGCGGTCGTGGGACCAGCAGCCTGCCATCGCGGATTCAGCGTCGCGGTGCGCCGGGCACCGCCGCCTTCGTCCGCTGGCGCCGCCGTGCCGGCGGGGCGCGCCGGCTGGGTTTTCCGCGGACCACCGGATGCGCTCCGGTGGTCCATTTTTCCTGCGGTCTTCGCCAGCGGTCCTCCCAGGACCATATCTTCACTACGAAGACCTCAAAATGACCTTGTGGACTGCTTCATCATCGCCCACCGATCCGCACACCAAGAACAAAGAAAAGGTGGGTTCGGACTTGTTCGTTGGTCCGCACCCACCGTGTTAGCGGTTTAAACGGCTTCAGACAAATTTAAAACACATACCGAGGATATAAATCACATAGATTTAATTGAACTAAAAACCCCTACCTCAAGCATCGTCGAGCGAGGGTTCATCGCGGAAGAAGTGTCGTGGAAGAAGCGTCGCGGAATAAGCGTCGCGAAAGAAGCGTCGCGGAAGAAGCGTCGCAGAAGGAGGATCGATGCGTCGCGTCGTCGATCTCTGAGAATCTGGCGTTCTTGTCGACCTTCGTAGGAGGTCGGCGTTCTTTGCATTCTTCGCGTTCTTCGTCGAGGAATGGGTGCATCATGGCTTGAGTGATTTCTCCCAAACCCTCTCGCACAACCAACCTCTAATAAAATAAGAATTGTCTTATTTTATTAACACACAAGCCAATGTTTTGAAATTAAAATTGAATCAATCAATTAATTGAATTAATTGCTACGTTTAAACCGCCCAATTAATAGGGGCATTTAATATTTAATTAAACTCACGAGTTGACATCATTTTAAAACAAGAGGTTTTGCGGGTGCATTACCTTAATTAAAGGAGGGGGTTGAAAAAGGTTGGGCTCCAGTGGGCCCCACCCCACAAATATTCTACCTAGTGGTGTAGGATATTGTGGGTCCCACATTAACCCCTTAGTTTAGGTTAAACAACTTAAAATAAAATAAATTAGTCGCACCATTTTATTTTATTCATTTACTTAACCCGAAAAATTCAAAAACCACACCCGAGCAAACGCAACTCCGAAAAAGGTGTTTCTAAGCAAAAATTGGCACTGTAATTTCATCGGTGTCCTCGGATTTCGATTCCGAGCATCAGTTCAAAAGTTAGGAAAACCCTCTCGTTCGTTCACTGAATGTACCCGAGCTAAACTTTGGAAAATGATTCCGGGCACACCGGGCCTCGGAATCAGGTACCGTCAGAAACTGCATTCTTGTAAAATCCCAAAAAAAATTATGAAAAAAAATTCTCTTTAATTTTACAGGTCTTTACAAGAATAGCTGTAATAAAGGATATTCTAGGATTAGTGGAGAATGTGTGAAACTCAAGCTTAATATGTGTTGTAAACCAAGGATACTGAAAAACACATAGATATTCAATTCCCCTTGTGATGTGATGTAAGAAAATTGATAACCAACTGAATATGTCTTTGTGAAAGAGTAGTTGGTTTAGGGTAGATATCATAGGGTTGTACACACTTCATTTTCATTAGTTATGTTATAATTTAAATTATGGATTTTTTATATGTTTCTATGATTATGATTTTGTGCTACAACAATTGATAGATTATAGTTCTCTTTTTGAAATGATCACCTTAATATAAGGAAAATTAAAATATAAATTAAGAATAATGTATAGTTTAGTTAAATCCTTATTTATTTTTGGATAGATTGTTCGATGATTGTTTATTTAATAAACTTATTTATTTATTTTTTAAATCACAATATGCTTTAAGTGAATATGATCTTACTTAAATTTCTATTTAATTTTTTATTTCTTTCTAGAATAAACATCTAATAACTAAAATATTTGAATACTGAATAATTCATAGTAAAATTCGATAGTTAGAAAATTCATGATAGATTACTTTCACAATATTTATGAGAACTATATCTATATTGTGAATAGATAAAATTTCTAGTTTTACCAGTGGATAGAGAAGTCGCTATCGATGTAGTTATAATTGTCTCTCAGATTTGAAACATTTGACTATTGGGTTTTTGTTACAATGATGCCTATAAATAATCTCTCATTTAAAACATCATAATAACTGAACTGAACCATACTAAACCAAAAAAGGAATTATTATTTAGATAGTATCTTGTCATTTTTAATCCTTTGAGTTTCTTATTTACAAGAACAATTCTATTAAGTGTATTAGTTTTTCATTCTAAGTGTTTTTTATTAAGATATACATATTATGGGTCTTTGTTGTAAATATCTTATTATTTCCATTATAATTATTATCCTAATATGCCTCTATGATCAAGGGATACCAAGGATGGAAATACAAAGAAATTATTGATCTTCTATATTGAGATCTTCCATTGTTTGGTTGCTAGATCTCAAGAACATCTATTGTATAGAAGAGGGTCTCTACTGACAGGTTTAGTAGGGGGATTATAGGGATAGGAAGGGAGACCTTTCTATAGGTTTAAAATTATAGACACTAAACTATAGGTTTCAAGTCATGGACAACTTGGATCAGATCTATAAATATACCATTAACATTGGATTAAAATTGTGGTTCTAATAATATTATTTTAGAGGAGTATTTTGTTTCCTAACCAATACTCCATGTATTTTTTAAACTCCTATATTTTATTTTTAAAATTCCATTTTATTCATTCTTTAATTACCAATGATTTATTTTTTATTGGTTATTGAAATACATATAGTTTAAATATTAGTTTTACTAACAATTTCATCGTTAATTATTAAAATACTAATTACTTTATTTTTATTTCATTTAATATATTTCCCATATTTTATGTTTCTATTTCATGACCTATTTTTACATTGATATATGATATAATTATTAATAAAAAACCAATCAATTTAACAATTGGGAATGATGAAAATTGTAAGTTTATTTTAAAACTAAAATTCACCCTTTCCCCTATTGTTCTTTCTTAGTCATCATACCATGGGATAAAATTTGGTATCAGGTATTATCTTTATATATGTTCTGGGATTTATTAATGAATTCCGTTTATTTATGACTGATAGTAATAGTTGATATCTAAAGAATTTGTTACTTATTTTTAAGTATCATTTTTTGGAAATTAGTTTATGTAATTTAATTTCATATCAGTTTTCTTACACTAAATGTGTTGGAAAATGGGTGATTTTTTATGAAAAATTGTCCTATTGGAACAACAAAAAACATAAATATGAAAAGACCATCAATTTTTATGAAACTGATTATGATTACTGGCCTGAACATATGAAAGCTTTCATTATTAATACTGAATTCTAAAACTTTATCGTGTTGAATGGAAATTGAAACATTTTTTTCAAAGATATTTTTCAATTTTATCCTGAATAAAAGTTGGAATATCAAGTAAATATTAAATTTAAAAATAATTCATTTTATTCTATGATGAGTAACATCTATAGCCAGGTATATTCTTGTGGAATTTCAATTGAAATATGGAAAAAGATAGAAATAACTCATTTTGGAAAATCGAAAATTTTAAAAACCCCCGTAGCTATGTTGATAGAGGATTATTTTTAAAACCCCAGGTAATGATATAATAAATAATTTTCATTAATTATCTTGTTATATTTATTATAAAAATATTAAGTAATTTTTACATCAAAAGGGAAAAAGTTGTAACTGAAATCATTTATTATAATGTTTTTTAATAGATTAATTAATCAGATTTATAATTTGAATTATAAAAAAAATAATTTTATTTTTAAAATCACCATATTAAAATTAACATAGGGTGATTTTTTTTATTTTTCGTAAAATATTGATTTTTTGGTGAATAGTGAAAAATATCAATTTTTATAAAATCATCATTTATTTTCAATTACGTAAGTAATTTAAATGTAAAAATATATATTTAATATAATTTAAAGTATCAAAATTATTATTAATTTATATTTAGTCCAATTTATTTATATTGTCTCAAATTTATATTGTATTCAGTATGAGTTTATTTATGGGTTTAAAAATACATTTTTTTGAAAACTGTTTGAAGTCCATAATGTTTATCTATTTTAATTAATTAAGATAATATATAATTAGAAATGTTTTAAATGAAATTTAAATAATATATATAAATAAATATTAATATATAATTATTTAATGATTATTATTAGTCATAGAGTTAACATAAAATTATTATTTTCTTAAAAAATACAATTCTTGAAAAACCAATGTTTCATCACATATGTAGGATTAATTTTAAATTTAAATTATCCACATATATGAATTTAATTTGGTAAAATAGATTCCATATTTTTAAGCAGAATAATTAATATTATATATTAATTCCATTATAATTTTTTACCATAATTAATAGTTAAAACTGTAGAAATTAATTATCTCAGTTAAGATGAAAATGGATTTACCTGGGGGTTAAACTGAAAATATAAGGTCTAAAATGACCGAAAAACTTGTATAAAGTATATTTTATAGAAATATTTATACTATCATTTATAAGGTTCAATAATGGTCCATTTTTTTCTTTTTTGTTTGAAAAAATTGGGTACACAATTTTCTTTTCAAAAAATACAAGTGTACCACTCACCTCACTTATAATTGGACACCTATTATCCTCTCCTATTTACACATTAGAATACATTTTTCTCGGAGAATAACTAACCAAATATCTTCGAAACATTCATAACCATGACTTATATCCCTTATTTTGATCATATATCCATTCTAATAAGGCTTTTGGTGCTTACATAAGGTGGATATCTAAAGAAGAGGTCTCGTGTTTTACTATGTGTTTTTGTTTTATTTCTTCTTCCACCTACAGAAAATATTCTTTAAATATTCATATATAATAAAAAAACTTAAATCTCATATACTGAGATGTTATTATTTTAGTATAAAAACCTAAATTCATCTCCACTTTCATTAAATGGGATATGAAATCATCATTCCTGTGTACGGAAGACTACCTTCTCGTGAACCGATGTCATTTGTTTTCCATCATCACCTCTCACATATTTTTATAATGATGGATTTAAAGTATAAATATATATATATATGGTATTTTTAATATATTTATACTTATTTAGTTATGATATCACATATACCTTCTTAATTTCTATTCTGTGGGGGATGTGATAACATCGCTTGTGTGTATAAGAAACTACCACCTTGTGATGTAATGAGATTTATTTTTCACTTATGGTTTATTTTGAAGGAAATAAGGATAATGTTAATGAATATATGTCATATAAATGAAATAATTATAATGTTGATGAAGAAATTATCATTTTAAAAATATAATATATCATTTTCTTTCCTACAATAAAAAATGATAATGTAGTTCGTGTGTATGTCTAGACTACCACCTCCACGAAGCAATGTGACTCTTTTTTCATAACTAAAAAACATAGATGATATAAATATAAGTAAAAAAAATATGGTATTTATGATATCAATATCATTATATAAAGTTAAAATAATACATATCTTTTCCCATAATGATATTTTAAAATTGGAAACATTACTCATGAATACATATGACCTACCACCACAATGATTGTATCATAGTTAATTTTTCTTAACCATTATTACTAATTGGTTTTAAACAAGTATAATTTATGTATAAATATAATAATCATGTCATTATAATTATTATATATATGTTTAAATAATGACCTCTTTGACCACAGTCAACCTATAGAAGTCTTTTTTTGATATAGAATCCAAATATCATCAAAATATATGACGTACACATAATTGATTAAGTAATTATATATAACATGGTAACAAGTGATATAATGTGAATAATAAACTCTAAAAATGTTTTGAATAAATTAAATAATTAATATTATTTTATTATTCAAAAGATAAAGAACAAGTGTGATGAATAAAACTAGAGGTAAGGGACTTCATCTCAACTTCCCTTTGTTGATGCATATTTTAATGATATGTACTAGTATTTTTAGATTTATATACAGACCCTTTAAAATTTATATCATTAATTTCTATATTATCATAATATTTAATGTTTTATTTAAATTTATTGTTTCATGGGGCTTACCATTCAAATGTTTTCAAATTTGTAAGGTATTTTTATTTTAAAAAAATACTCTTATAATATATTGATTCAACCTCTATTTATTTTCAATGTAAATTTTTTTAAATTAATTTTATGAATTTAATTATATGTACATGATAATTTTATAAAACAATTTTTTTCAATCCATATTTTTTTCAAAAAAAAAGGGACCATTGTATGGAATGTTTTAATTTATTTACCAATTACAAAAGGAATGTTCTATTTTAACATGTACGGAGATAATGAATTTCCACACTACAATAAAAATTATTTGATGTTTTTATTCCTTTACAATATTTCATGTTCTCTTCAAATAAAAAACCTCTTTCCTATTTTCAAATTATTTTGGAATTAAAATGGAATTTTAAATAAGTTGGTATTTTGGTATTGAAAATGGGTTTTTAAAAGAAATGGTTATTTTGATAATCAAAAGAGTTTTTTATATTGGATTAATAGAGTTTTTAAAGGGTTTTATGATGAAAGTTCATGATTTTATGATTTATGATTAATTTATGGTTCAAAGGAATTGATTACGATGATAGGTGGTTCTCTTATAAACCAAGGAAAGGTGATAATGTTATAAACCAATGACAGGTAGATTGATTATAAAACAATGATGTGTGGTGACATTATTAACCAATAATGGGCGGTTCAATGATAAACCAAGGATAGGTGGTTCCATGATAAACCAAGGATGGGTGGGTCCACGATTATCCTCCAATGCATGGGGTACTCCGAAGATGGAAGTTGACCATCTCAATTATTCCATTTGTAATAGTGATATAAATGATGATGTACCAAGTTTCCTACATGATTTATAAGTTATTTTCAATATTTTAAAATGATTTATTTGAGTAAAAATTGTGTTTGATTTCATGTGAAATTTTTTTATTTCATCTCTCTTACAGAACATTGTGATAAAGGTAAACATTTCATGGGTTTTTATTTTTTTCACTAAACTAACAAAAATTCATGTATTTTATGCACCATACTAATATTTTTGTGCTAATTCCACATTTTATAATTTTTCCATATGGATTAAAGATGGGAAATTGAAAAAAATGTAATTTTAGAATTGGTAAAAATTTTCAACGAAACGGAATCTTGTTTTATATCAAAATATTTTTATTGTATAAAAATGGATACTGATTGGAAGTGTCCAATTTGTATATATGTGGTTTTTTAATGTATGATCTAAGACCTAATATTTTAAAACTCTAAACATAAAAGATCCTAAAATGTAAAATAATGAATTTTTAAATTAAAACTAAATATTTTGTAAATTTTATGATCGAGTCCTATATATTATCAATATTTTGATTTTAGGTCTAGAGACATGGTAACTCAAATGCGTCAATGTTTAATGAAAATTATAAATATTCTATAATCCTTTGTGGATAATGATTTTTATAAATATCAACCTATTGATAAAATTAACAATATAATTCTGAAATAATTTAGATTAAACAGAACAACTTTCAATGAGACTAAAAAATTTATCATGTTATGTATGGATGATGTTGAGTAAAAAATTTCCTTATGAATTTTTCTCATTCCTTTATGTTTTGGAAATCACAAACATGTTTTTTGAAATTATTTCTATCTATATGAAAATCTATATGCGTTTTATTTTTATAGCTAAATATAAAATTACTTTCCTTAAGTCAAAAAAATTAGTCAGATCCTTAATAAAACACTTAATTCCTTTCTTTCTTAATTATGATTTCTTCAAATTTATGAATTCAATTCTATTTAAATCATGATTCTGTTTCCTATTTCTCAATGATTAATTACACAAAAAATCAATTCTGATTCATCTTCCTTAAGTTTGATTCTTCCAGAATTTTGATTCTGATTCTCTCAATTTTTTTATTTTGATTCTCCCAAATTTGTGAATCTAATTCACATCCTCAATTCAAAATCACCCAAAATTTTGAATCTGATTCCCAGTTTCTTATATAATGATTCACACAAAAATATGAATCTGATTCATGGTTTCTCAGTTCTGAATCATTTAATTTGATGAATCTAATTATCATTTATTCAATTCTGATTCCCTATTTATTCCAGATATGATTTTATATCTCTCTTAAAGTTTTATCTTTTTTTATAATTTTATTTAAATTACTGTATTTCCCTAATTTAATGTTTTCATAACTTTCATAGAGTCTCTATTTTTCATTAAATTAATTTTTTATATAAATAGATTCATATATACTTAATGTTTCTCATGATATTTTTCCATGGTAAAATAAGTCATACAGTCTTTTATTATCTGACTACTGTAAGTTCCATCTATACAGGTCCCTTGGAAATTATAGAAAAAAATATTAACATTTGAGGAAAATTTTATTGTTGGAGATCTATCCTATAAATACCTAATCATTTGAACATGATTGGTGTTGTGAACATTCATTAGAATTGAGACACTTCGAGAACTCTACCAAAAAAATTCATGTGAAAGCCTTGAAGAGTTTAAGTTGTGAATAGATTGTTCGACACACTTAAATCTTCAACAAGCTTTGTTTTTCTTTGTGTGATATTTATTATTTATGTATACAATCTAGGGATTTTGATATGAAGGAAGAAAGAAGTTATGATTACCTACTTAATCAAGGGTGTCAAACTGAAGGAAGATAGAGGTGTTGATCAACTTATAGATCGAGGGCTTGAGCTGATAGAAATACAGATATTGTTCTTCATATCAGGGATTTATTCAGGTGTGGGTAAGACAAACATTCATAAAAGTGTAAATCATGGGACCTTTATCCAAGGTGTTTTGGGTACCCTACTCTTTGAGTTAAAATATTTCTACTTTTTTATATGTACTTTCAATTTCTGCTTTAATCTGTAACAATAAGAATGTGTTTCTTATACTTTCTTATTTTTTTAATTATGATTTATTATTTTATACTCTTTAAGGTAGTATCTTGTTTAGGTATACCTATGTACTTACTAAACATATTTATTAAACAAAAGTGTTTCTCCTTCAACTTATAGAATATGGTTTTAGTAAATATTATTTGTTTAACAATGTTAAAGAAAAGATTTTAAAAGGTTAAAAATTATTTTTTTTAAATATAAAATCCACCCACTGATACCAATTGTAGGATCGAAATATAGGTGTAGATAATGTATCATAAAGTAAGGGGGAGATAGTTTCTTAATAAATAATGAAAATTTTATAAAGTCAAAACATGATCCTTAGGGGGATTTCGTAACCTATGGGGGAGTTAGGCATATTAATCTTAAGTCATAAATTATGGTAGAGATAATTTTTCCTTTTATGTTCAAATATGATGTCTTATAGTCTTAATATTCTTTTCTAAATTTTATTGTTTGTGATTTCCAAAAAGGGGGGATATTTTATCCCCAAAGTTTCCTTATGACTTTTCTTCATTCCTTTATGTTTTGGAAATAACAGACACATTTTATTATAATTATTTCTATTTATAAGAAAATGTATATCCATTTTCTATTTATAGCTAAATATAAAATTATTTTTCTTAAGTCAAAAGAATAAGCTAGATCCTTAATAAATCACAGAATTCATTTCTTTCTCAATTATGATTTCTTCATATTTATGAATCTAATTCTCTTTAAATCTCGATTTTGTTTCCTATTTATCAATTCTAAATCATGCATAAAATCTATGATGATTCGTCTTCCTCAATTTTGAATCATCTAGAATTGTGATTCTGATTCTATAAATTTTATGATTTTGATTCTCTCAAATTTTTGAAAATGATTCAATTCCTCAATTCCGACTCATCCATGATTTTGAAACTAATTTACACTTCAATAAATTTAGATTAACTGGAAAATGTGAATACGATCCACGGTTTCTCAATTCTGAATCATCTAATTTTCTGAATCTAATTCTCTTTTTCTGAATTTATTCCAGATCAAATTTTATATCTTTCTTAAAGTTTTATCTTTTGTTTAGGAGACAATTTTTATAACATTCTAAAAGTTACTATATTTCATTAATGTAATTTTTTATTAAATTTCATAGAGTTAAATTTTTTTCATAAACTTGATGTTTTGTATAAACAGATTCATGTACACTTAATGTTTCTCATGATATTTTTTTTATGCTAAATTATGTCGTCCAATATGTTATTATATGATCGTTGTGTGTGCCAACTGTATAGGTCCCTCCAAAATTTCCGGAAAAATATATCCATTGGAGGAAAATTTAACCATTGGAGATCTCATTTATAAATACCCAATTATTTGAACATGATCGATGCTGTGAACATTTGAGTGAATTGATACTCTATGATAACTCTACCAAAATTGATTCATGAGAAAGCCTTGAAGAGTTTATGTTTTGAATAACCTATTCCAGATACTTAAATCATCAAAAATGATTTGTTTTTCTTCATTCAATGGTGATTAATGCTGTACAAAATCAAGGGATTCCAAGATGAAGGAAGATAGAGGTTTTGATTAACAGATTAATAGAGGGATTATAGCTAAATGAAGATAGAGGTTTCGATCACTTTATAGATTTAGGGCTTACGGGGATAGCAAGATAGATTTCAATATTCATATCATGGTCTTACCCAACTGTGGTTTGGACATACTTTATTGAAATTATAAACCAAGTAAACTTTATTTGAGGTGTTTTGAATACCCTACTCTTCAGGTTAAAATATTTCTACTATTTTATATGTACTTTTAATTTTCATTGTAATCTATAACAATAATAAAGTTATTCTTATAATTCATCATTTTCTATAACTCTGATTTAATATTCTATACTCTTTAAGGTATAATGTTATTTAAGTATACTTATGTACTAATTACACATTAGTTTTAAACAAAACTATGTATTCGTAAAAATTACAAATGAGGGTTTAAGTGAATATAATTTTTTTAACCATGTTAAATAGATCTTTCTTAAGGTTAAAAATGGTAGTTTTTTAAATTAAAATCTCCCCCTCTATTAATTGAGTATATACATCTATATTTTGATCTTACAGATTACTTGATAAAAACATTAATGCAATTTTTGAGTAAACTGAATTGATATATTGAAAATATAATATGAGAAATTGAGTAAAATTTCCTTCTAATTTAGCTGATCTTACTTCAAATAATTTTAAAAAATGTAATAATATTTTTAAATATTATGTTTAAAATAAGAAGTTTAATTAATAAAATAAAATTAGTTTAGATGAAAGTAATGGTGAAATTTCTTAAATTTCAAGATGCATGAATTAGATTTTTATTAATACATATTTTTGGAATACTCATCAGAAATAAAAAAAATAAAAACATGATAAAAAAGAATTGTTAGATGTGATATGTTATGATTGTAAGAAGGTAGTTAATATTAGACTAGTTTTTTCTAAGTTGAATAATAATGAAATAATGTCATAAATATGTTTTAAAGTAAAAATAAATAAGAGATTAAAATATTTAAACATTCGGAGTGCCTTTTAATATGAAACATCATCAAATAGTTCATTATAATAATGTAGAAATGATTATTGGAAAATAGTTTAATCCTATTCAAATATTTTTAGGATTATACAATTATAAATGTAATTGGTAGCTGTTATATCCTTGGAAAATTTATGTCTGGATTATAAATTCGCTTATAATTTTGAATATGATTATTCAAATTTATCTAGTGATGAAAATGATAATCCATATGATGTTAAAAATTCAATTCATCTAAAGATAAAGAATATTTACCTACTCTAGCAAAATTTTAGAGACATGAAACTCATATGTATAAATAAAACAATACGTTTAAGTGTACCTATGATTTTCCTAAGGAAAAAATATTAATAGGAATAAATAAATTTTAAATTCACTAAAAAAATTCAAAACTTTTATCTAGATTAGACTCAAAAAATTCTTCTATTAATCCCGATGATTATAATTTAAATGATTGTAACATATCTATTTAAATTAAATATAATTTTTTTAGTTTTATGAAACATGTATCTTACCTTAATTATAATAAGGAAAATTTTGATAAAATATAAAAATACATTATACCCTCTAAAAATACTAATGTAATTGGTTACACTTATAATAAACATTATTTTCAATCAAACTATTTTGTAAATAAAAGTTCACCATTTTGTATAAAATGTAAAAATGTGATCACTAGAGTTAGTATTATTCTATAAACAATTGTTTCCTTTAGTTTTCTTAAGTAATTAATTTTAGAATAACTATAATGTGTAAAAAATAAAATATTAGGGTAGATGTGGGTTCTTAAAATATTAATTTCTAACATAATTATACCCAATAAAGTACAGGTACTAATAACATAGTTTATCTTTTTCTTGGAAATGATTTGATTATTATAAGAAGAAGTAAATATTACATAGATTTTGATTTTTCTTGTCACATTTTAGGATATAACTCCAACATTTGGAATTTAAAAATATAGAATGTACGATGATTCACTTTTGGAGACAATGCACATGGTGAATTTTTTTGAGTTTGGGATGTTTCTTTTATTGGAAAAATTTTAATTTCAAATGTTTCATATGTTGTAGGACTTAAGAAAAACCTTATCAGTATTAATTAACCTTGTGATCTAGGATATATTTTGAACATCTGTAATAATAAATGTACACTTTAAAGTTTATAAGGTAATTTCATTTTATCTGTCGGTATGCTTGAAAATTATTACACTTTGGACATACAAAACATAAGTCAATATAATTTTCCTTATTTAAATGTAACCAAAGAATTTTCGTGGTTATGAAATAAGATATTTGGACATTTTAACATCTAAAATTTACCCAAACTTTCTAATATAACACATGTTAAGTATCTACAATAACTTAATTTTAACAAAAATAGGCTGTGTGATACCCATAAATTTAATAAAAAAATATAATTCTAGCTTCCAATATAAAATTTAAGTATCAATGACTCAAAATTTATACTTATTTCACCTTGATATATTTGTCCCTACACAAAACTATAAGTATTATAGGATAATAATATGTGTATGAATTGGTTGATAATTGAGTTACATTTATTTGTATATTTCCTCAAATGAAAATATTAATCTCCTAAACATTTTAAAGTATATATCGCTTCTATTAAAATTTATAAAAACCTAGAATTGGCATCTATCCAACATGATCATGGTAGTGGGTTAGTGAACTCATACTTTAAAACCTTTTATAGAAATAAATTTATTCCTAATTAAATTTCATCTCCTAGAATACCATATAAAAATGGTGTATATAAATAAAGAAATACAATTCTTAATGAAATTGCAAAAAACAATCTATGTGGGTATATTTTTTTAGTAATTTTTTAGATGAAACTCTAAGTACTACTTTTTGTATTATAATTTGAGTTTTACTTTGAAATTTTCTTCATAAAAATCCTTATGAGTTTTGAACTAAAGGAAATCCAATACTGTATTATTAAACGGTTTTTGTATATAAATTATTTATCTTAAATTCTAAATATAAACTTCATAAATTTGATACAAAATATAAGGAAGTAGTTTTTTTAGTAATTCTATAGCTATTAAGTCTTATAGAGATTTTAATAAATGAACATATATTATTGAGGAAATGGTTTGTGTAAAGTTTGAGGAACCTTATCCTTTTGTTTTTACAAAACCTCTATACATTTATCATTCAGGTGATGATTTTTAAATTTGTTCTAATAAATTATTAGAAGTTGATCCACTAGAACTGATTATAAATCCACCTAGATTAAGATCAACATATTTGTGTTATCCTGAAATTACCTCAATAGAATATGAGAATTCATTAGTTTAAGATAAACTTTCCACATTACTTAAGAACTAGTAGATCATAATCATTCATCCTTCTAATAATATTATTAGGGTTTTAAATCAAATTATTAGAAGTATATTTTCAATAATCAATGTGACAATCATACATACCAATCAAAATTTGAACATAAATAGTTAAATCATGCCTTAAGTGGTGAATGTTAAGTGATATATAAAGAGAACACAATCCATTTAAACAAAATCATTTTTTTGACATTAGTTTGATGACCTAATGATCTTAAAGTAATTAGTTTAAAATGACTATTTATAAATAAATGTGAAAAAAATTGATCTATTATTAGAAATGAAGTAATGTTTGTTTCTAGAGGAAGTTTATGTGTCACAACCTTATAGTTTTGATGATATAGAATTCGCATAATAATTTTTCAAACCAACTAAATCATGATATGGTCTTAACCATGCCCCAAGATCCTGGTATTACAGACATACCAAATATTTACTTCAAAATGAATTTATTAAATGAATTTCTAATCCAACACATTTTATAATGAAAATATTCAAATATACCATCATTAGAAAAATATATATTAATGATATCATTTTTTATTAGACTTAAAAAACTCTTTCTGAAAAAAATTTTGAACATATAATTAGTGAGCTTGAAATGAGCATGATGGGTGAACATAAATTTTCCCTTGGTTTTTAAATTTACCAAAAACCATAAGAAAATATCTTACCTCAACATAAATATATTTATGGTATAAAAATATGTTTTTTTTTTAAGTTTATCTAGGTATGATGGTAACTTCTATCAAACTTGATCTTAATGAATCCAATAAAATGGTAAATCAAAAACTTAATAAAATTATGATCGAAATCTTACTTCAACTAATAACAATTCAACCATACATTTTGTTTTTGTATATTTATGTGTAATATTTAAGAAAATTTTGAAGGAATCACACTTAAAATTGGTAAAATTAATTTTCCATTACCCTAAATTAACTTTATAACTTGGTTTATTTTATTCTTCCAAAAATGATTTTGATCTTCAAATTTACTCGGATAATGAATTTAGAGGTTTTAGTTTAGATAGAAAATTTACTTCTAGAATATTTAATTTCTTATGAGAGGTTTTATTTTCATGGTATATTAAGAAAAAATATATGTTACACTTCCCATGGTTAAATATAACAATGTTACATCTGAAAATTGTTGTGATCAAGTGTTTTGGAAGCAACACACATTCACATATTTTGGGTTGAGTTTTACTTGAACACTAATTATTTGGAATAATACTTGATCTATTTATTGATATAGAAAATTGGAATATCACTCACAAAAAATAATATTTATGTAAGAAACCATTTCCTTAGGGATCAAAAACAAAAAGTATATATTGTTCTGGAGTTTATTAAAACTAAGAAATAAAGTCACTGATATTTCTTCAAAACCTCCTAATTATGATAGATCTTAATAAATTATACAATATTTTGGAATAATATACTTAAAGTGATCTTAAATATCATTCTTATTTAAACTTATCTCATCACATTGAAAACACTTTAAAAACGGGGGGAAGATAATTTTTTTCAGTTATCTATTTCATCTCATTTTCATTTATTTTTTATTATTTTATATATAAACTTAATGAGACTAACATTTTATAACTATAGAAGATTTAATAAAATCCAAAAAAAATTCATTGAACCATTCACAAAATAATTATATTGTCGTTATTTGAACATAACTTCATGGAATTTCAACTTTGATATTTTTTAGGGAAATTTTTTTAAACATCTAAAAGGTTACATCTTTCTATTTACCTGATTAAATTACATTTTATCGAGGGTTTATTTTTAAGAAAATACTAGTTTAATTATGAATAAACTATAAATTTAATTCTTTAAAATAAATTTTATAACATATTTTTTGGCCACACATTTTTCATTATATCATTTTTAACTAACTATATATAAAATAAAAATATTTTTGGAAGGTATCCTGCTTAATTTCTTATATACAAAAAAGATCTCATTGATTTTATCCACACTCAACCTTTATATAATTTCTTACTCTATTCTAAAAAAATTCAATGGAAATTCCTCTAGAAGAAATTTTCAAAATAATCCCAAAAGGCCATTTGTGAAGCTCAAAATTTCATCTTCCAAAATAGTATGTGCATCAGATGTAGCAGAAGCACTCTCTTATAAAAATAGTGAAGTAGGTGGACCTTATAGTATAATAATTCAGAAAGATTTCTTCTATTGTAACAATACTCTTAATAAAATCCCAAATACTAGTGGGTATGTTGAATTTCAACATATAAACTAATCATAATATAATATTTTCAAATGATCCACATGGTTGAAACAGAGTGTATGTTCATAAATTTGATTACATCAAAAAAATTAATGGAGTTTTTAAGAACCAAATTTCTCCCTATGTATTAGAAGAAACCAAAACATATGATCATATAATTCTTCAAGAAACTAAATTTTAAAATTTTTATTGTATTTTATTCTTATTTCATTTCTTTCAATGTATTCATTTCCTTCTTTTTTCTTCTTGAAAATCACAAAGGGGTAGAAATTAATGAAAATTAAGAAAGTGAATTATTTAATTTATGGGATTTTTATTCTTTTTTCTTATATTTTCTTTATAACTAATATGTTTATTATTAATTTATTTGAACAAATAATGAGTAATTCACTTTACTAAGATTCACATGGAGTCTTATTTAAAATTTAATGGAAATTTTCAATCTCCTTACATGTTTTTTGTATTCCAAAAATTGGGATATTTTTCAGAAAATGAGACTATTTTTTAATTTTAAAATCACAATAACCTTCAAATTAATATAAATTTAAAAAATATGTTTTTTCTGTGCATAATGAATTTTCAATAACTGAAATACCAGAGTAGTAAATAATGCAAGTGAAAATCTGGTTTTCTGAACATTCCTAATTGATTAATTCCACCAGAATTATGAGTACTATAGTGGTTATGATTAAACTCATTAGTAGATGGAGAAACTTGATAAGTTTATAAATAGATGGAGAATTCATTGTTAAATAATTAAAAAATGACTATGAGATTTGTGAAATTTGACTATTACAGTTCTTTATGGGGATGCTTATAAATAGAGAGGTATTTAGTGAATTAGAAGCATTGAACTGAACCATACAAAACCAAGAATGGAAAAATCCTTTCGATGTATTTAGGTAATTTTCAAGCATTCAAATTTCTAAATATTGAGAGTGATTTCAATCAATTTAATAGATTCCCATTCAATGTTAATACTTACTAAGAGCTCTAACTTTGGCGGGTTTATTATAAAACTCTTATTCTTTTGATTTTAATTATTCCTTTATTCATTCAATGTGGTTAATGGTTTTCAGTTATAGGAAGATAGAATAATTACCTTTTTTATAGATCAAGGAATTTCTTGGGTAGGAAGACAGATCATAGGAACTTCCAAAATGTGTAGTATAGCTACTATTGATAGATTTATTCGAGTGATTTTAAGGATATGAAGTTAGGCCTTATCACATGTTTAAAATTAGGGATAAATTATTATAGGTTTAAATTCATGGATATTGGCATGACCCGTCCCTCGGCGCCTGTGTCGTGACTACCCCAAGCCGGCCTCCCATAGGCTAGGGGCTGGCGACTAGCACTAAAGGTGTAATTCCCTATAACTGGGAAGGTATTGGATTTATAACCAGTAATCACACACAATAGAGAACACAGCTGGATACAAAACATTATGTAAAACCATATACCAATAGAGTGATGAAAAGTAAAGGGGGCTAGAAATACAATCCCAACTCTAAAGTATAAGAAACTGAAAGTAAAAGTACTGGAAAAAGGGAAAATAGGTCATGGATCATCCACTGAGAAATCCTACCTGAAGGGTACATACAGATAGCCTCCACAGCACTCCACGTCTGTCCGTCTCCTTCGTGTACCGTCAAGCCGTGTGGTCCACCTTCGCGTACCATCCAGTCCTGGTACACTCACCCTCGGTCACCATTTTCCTTCATCTGCATCCAATACAATGATGTGCGGACATAGCCCGTGCATAGGTGAGTATAACGATGCTCAGTAGGGACCCTGAGACCCTCAAGGTCTCACAAAATCCAACAAGGATAAATCACATGGTATGAAATCAACAGATAACCCCACATAGGTATATGCCCATACATATACCTAAGTTTTCAAGTAATCAATCTCAATCACGAGGAAAACAAAAATGTTACTAACTCAACTCACATAGGTATACAAATTTTGTAGAGAGTTAAAGATGATTAGATATAGCCACTAAATCATCTATTCTGTCAAACCCACACTGGATCCAGGAATAGTAGCCAGTGTTGTCGAACCCACACAAGATCCAAGAATAGTAATTAGAGCTGTCAAACCCACACAGGATCCAAGAACAGTAGTCAGATCTGTCTAACCCACACAGGATCCAGGTATAGCAGTCAAAGCTATCGAACCCATGTAGGATCCAGGAAGTGTAGTCAGAGCGCAACCAGCCACAGGGCTCCGCAATAAGTATGCTTGATTTCGAGAGGGTCCACTCCTCAAGCCATGTTTCTATACATCAACTACCATGAAGTCCCAATTTTATGTATCCAAAAAATCTATCATTCCAAAAGAAACCCAACGCGACAAACGGTGCGTTAATCAGACGTCCGGTCTGAGAGTTATTGGCAATTTAGTTCCAAGGGCCCGGTTGGATTTGTGCTCGATCCAACCTGACCGTATCACAACTGTACCCAAATATCTAGTGGGGTATACACAAAGGGACTGTCGTGCCCCATGAATACCGGCGATGTTGACAATTAATCAAACAGACGTCTAGTGCCAAAGATATGGCCAAAAGAAAGTAAAGGGTCGGTAGTAGGTCCGGGTCTGGTCTGACCTGGTTCGGGTTGACCTGACCTTACCCGTTGGCTCTAGGCTATTCCAATGGGAAGGGCCAGCCCGTTGAATTTGGCCCATCCCACTGGCGCCCACCCAGCCAACCGCGGGGGCGGTCTGGCCCTCGCTCGGGACCGGTTCGGCCCCGTGAGTCATGAGGGCTCGGTTCGGCGTGGCTCGATCCGGAGGGCACGGATGGGGAAAGTTCGGACAAGTCACCACGAGGGGGGCCACGAGCCGGCTCAGGAGGCCGGTGCGGCTAGGGTACCGATTTGGCCGGGAGGTTGGCGCGGCGTGGCGGTTAGCCCAGGGCACCGGTTCGGTCGAGAGCTGGGTGGCGGCTTAGGAGGCCGGGTGGAAGGGAGCCAAGTGGCATCTCCAGAGGCTGAGAGGTGGACGGGCATACTAGAGGTAGGCCGACTAGCGGCCGGGGGGTGGCTGGGTAGGCTGGGAGGCAGTCGGGTAGGCCGGGAGGCAGTCGGGTAGGCCGGGAGGCGGCGGGGCTGGCCGGGAGCTGGCTGGGTAGGTCGGCAGGCGGTCGAGCAGGCCGGTAGGCTGCCGGGCAGGCCGGTCGCAGGTCAGCGGGCGGGCGGGTAGGCTGGTGGAGGCTTAGCCGGGGCCAGTTTGGCTGGTGGCGGTGCGAGACACTACGGGGCGGCACAGGTCACGGAGGCCACAGGTAGCGCGGCTTTTTTCTTTCCCACCTTCGTTTCCACGTTGTTTCATCGCCATGTCGAAGGACATCACAAAAGAGATCAATAGAGGTTGTCAGGCCATGTTAGTTTGGCCCGCACCCTCCACGTTTAGGGTGACAAAAGTCGTTCCTTTAGAATGTACCACAGCAATCAACCCACAAAAAGAAAGCATCCACGTTTTTCTTTTTGAATAATGGAAGAACATGGACCTCTAAATGAAATTAAACTCCTACCTTTGTTCATTGTTCGACGATGAAAATGCAGAAATAAGACGGAGGAGAGCGTCATTCGTCACGTCTGCCGCACACTTCCAATCCTGATCTCATGAATCGATCCATTGATTAATTTTTGGAGGGAAGTTTGGTTGAAGATATCCCACGTTGGTAGGATCTGAGGATGAAGGTCTAAGTAGATCGTTGTCGGCATTCTTTGATCTTCGTCGGTGAGAGCTTTTCTCTCCTCTCCCAATAATCCTCCTCTCAAAACACCCAAGTGAAAAGTTGTGCCAAATAATAGATTATAATATCTATTATTTAATTGGAAAGAATTTAAAAAGAAAAACTAAACACTTGGTTGGCACATTAGAAATTAAAGGGGAGGATTTGGCACCATAAATTTTGTGTGTTGGCAACATTAATGTAGAGGAACCTCAAAAGGCTCCTCCACATTATAGAGGGGGATGAGAGATTCTCCTCTCCTCCCATTTAATAGGGTTTGGGTGTTCCTCATCCCTAATATTCAAATTGGTAGGTTATGTGGTCTCGGTTGGTCCCCACCACATTAACCTCTCATGGGAGGTTAAGGTGTGGTGGTCCCCACCACCATATCCTCTCATGGGAGGTTATGTCCTGGTGGTCCCCACTTCCAACCTCCACATGGAGGTTATAGTTCCAGTGGGTCCTACCTCCCAACATCCACATGGTGGCTCAAAAATAAAATAAAGTTTAGTTCATTTTATTTTATTAATTTCCATGAAAAACCCAAAAACTATCTTTTATTCTCGACCCACTGTCGTTGGGGTGAAATTATTCATAAGCGAAAACCAGCTCTACGAGTTCAGCGGTGCCCTCAGATTTCAATTCTGAGCACTGGTTCAAGAGTTATAAAAACCTCCTTGTACGTTTACTGAACGTAACTGAACAAAACTTTAGAAATTGATTGCGGACACACCAGGCCTAAGAATCATGTGCCGTCAATTTTCACAGATTCGTAAAATTCTCATGTATTTATGAAAAACAATTCACCAAAATTTCAGGTCTTTACATTCTCCCCACCTCAGGGCTCTACATCCCTGAAAGCTACAACTCTAACTAAGGGAACAAGTGGGGGTACTGAGCACACATCTGAGCCTCCCACTCCCATGTGCTCTCCTGGAGGTTCCTGTGCTGCCAGCGAACACGCACCAGAGGTATCGACCTTCCATAAAGACCCGCTCTTGTCGATCCCCAATCTCCACTGGGGACTCCATAAAAGTATCTCCTTCGTCGAAATCCATCTCTCCATGGTCGATGATGTGATAATGGTCATGCAAGTATCTCCTCAGCTGGGATACATGGAAGAGGCCATGCACCTGGTGCAACTTAGGTGGAAGAGCTAAGTGGTAAGCCACCTCGTCTACTTTCCTGAGGACCTAGAAAGTTTCGATTAATCTCGGAGATAACTTTCCACCTCTTCCAGATCTCCATAGTCCTCGTTGAGGTGAGACCCATAGAAAGATGTGGTCTCCATCCTCGAACTCTAGAGGCCTATGTCTTCTATCATCATATGACTTCTGCCTGCTCTGTGTAGTCTTCATCCGCTCCTGGATGATCTGCACCTTCTCCATGATAATTCGTATCATCTCTGGTCCCACTAGTGTTGACTCCTCTAGGTCCGTCTCGCACAAGGGTGTTCTACAAGGTCACCCATATAATGCCTCAAAAGGTGCCATCCAAATGGTGGAGTGATAGTTGGTGTTGTATGAAAACTCCAACAAAGTAATGCTATCCTCCCAAATGTGACCAAAGTCGAGGACACAAGCACAGAGCATGTCCTCAAGGGTCTGAATGGTCTGCTCAATCTGGCCATCCGTCTGAGGATGGAAGGCGGTTCTCAAATGAAGCTGTATCTCGAAAGCCTCCTGCAACCCCTTCCATAGCCGGGAAGTAAACCGTTTGTCACGATCGGAGACAATAGAATAAGGTACTCCATGTAGCCTCACAATCTCCTACATGTAGAGGCGTCTCAATCTCTCTACTTAACCCTGCTCTCTGATCAGTAGGAAGTGGGCCGACTTGGTGAGTCGGTAGACGATCACCTAAATCAAGTCATGACCTCTAGATGTATGTGGAAGTCCTGTCACAAATTCCATGTATATCCCATCCCACTTCCACTCTGGGGCCTCTGAAGGATAAAACAAGCCTACTGGTACCTAGTGCTCTTCCTTCACCTGCTGGAAAGTGAGGCACCGAGAGACAATCTCTGCAACTACCTTCTACATCTTCGGCCACTAGTGTTGTTTCTGGATATCCTGGTAGATCTTCGCCACTCCAGGATGTACGGCTAGAGGGGATGTGTGCAACTCCATCAACACTTCCTCTTGAAGTGACACTGGGACCATAGTATGTCCTCTGAAGAGGATGACGTGCTCCCCACCTTTCGAAAATCCATCAGGTGTCTACCCTGTGGATATCTGAGCATGTCGTGTCTTGTAGTCAATGCCCCCACACTGTGCCTCCCTGACTTGCTGAAGGAGTGAGGGTGTGACTATGAGAGACTGTAGGAAATCTTCTCCATCTTTATCCACAAAGGATATTTTCAAATCAGCTAGCTGCTTTGTCGCATCGCCTAACAGCTCTATACCAGACCTCCTACTAAGTGCATCTGCAAAAATATTCCCCTTCCCAGGAGTATAGACTATCTCGAAGTCATAGTCTTGGAGGAACTAGAGACAATGTTGTTGTCTCAGGTTCAGGTCCTTCTGAGAGATGATATACCAAAGACCCTTGTGATCAGAGAAAACGGTAAAATGCTCACCCATCAGATAGTGTCACCGCATCTTCAAGGCGAAGACCACTACTGCAAACTCTAAGTCATGGGTAGTGTAGTTCTACTCGTGATGTATCAGCTGTCGAGAACCATATGTGATCACTACTCGCTCTGGCATCAAGATACACCTGAGTTTGATCCCTAATGTGTCACAGTAGACTATGTACCCTATGCCTTCCTATGGAAGCCTCAAGTTGGGGCACTATTCAGCCTCTACCTCAGCTCTTAAAAGATCTATTGGCATCTATACTACTACACGAATGGTTTTCCATTCTTTTTCAAGGCTGATAGTGGTGCTGCAACTCTGAAAAAGTCTGGAACGAATCTTTGGTAGTAACCAACCAAACCCAGGAAACTTCGTACCTCCTTCACAGTCCTGGGTGGCTCCCAAGAAAGTACCACCTCAATCTTCTCTGGATCCACTGCCACTCCAGCCTCCGAGATGACATGTCCCAAAAAGTGAACCTCTCGGATACAAAACTGGCACTTTGAGAGCTTACCATAAAGCTTGTGCTCTCGTAGTGTGTCCAGTACTACCTGAAAACAGTAGGCATGATCCTTCTCAATAGTCGAGTAGATCAGAATGTCGTCAATGAAGACTATGACAAATCGATCGAGGTGTGGCTAGAAAATATTTTTCATGAGTCCCATGAACACTATCAAATAATTGGTTATGCCGAAAGGCATAACCAAGAACTCATAGTGTTTGTTTCGACATCTGAAGGTTGTCTTCTGCACATCCTCATCTCGAACTCTGAGCATGTGATATCTTGATCTAAGGTATATCTTCGAAAAACATCGTGATCCCTTCAGATGATCAAAGAGTTTTTCAATCCTCAAGAGTGGGTACTTGTTCCTTATGGTCACCTGGTTTAGGAGACGGTAGTTGACACAAATCCTCAAGCTCCCATCCACTTTCTTGGTGAACAGAATCAGGGCTGCCCAAGGAGAAACACTGGGTCGGATGAATCCCTTCCCCTGAAAGTCCTCTAACTATACCTACAACTCGCGACGCTCCATAAGAGCCATCCAATATGCTGGTGTAGATATCACTGTTGTCTCGGGGTATAGGTCAATGTAAAATTCCACCTCTTTGCGAGGAGGTAGACCTAGAACATCATCAAGGAAAACATCTGCATACTGGTCCACCACTACAGGATAGCCTGAACTCTCCACATCAACTTCTCAGAGGGTAGGGTAAGCCAACTGATGAGTGATCGGTTGAACCCTCCTCTTAGTAAGTCTGTCGTGATCTTCAAAGGAAACCTTCTCGCCAATGAAGGTAAACATGGTACCATCTGTGCAGACACACCGCACTTTGCGCCTAATATAGTCAATATGAGCATAGACTTTAGATAACTAGTCCACACCCAAGATGACGTCATAAGGCCTTGATGCTACTACTCGTAGATCCCAGACGAAACTCTCGCCTCCTAGAGTGAGCTCACACTGTCATCACAAGTGTGTAATTGTCGAATCTTCTCCCATAAGAGTGTCTAATCGTAAAGATCAAGGCAACAGCTCTGTCGGAATCTTAGAGCTCCGAATGAGGGTAATGACAATGAAAGAGTGACTGGCACCTATGTCTATAAGTACTGCAGCTATGGTGGATTAGAAATAGATTGTACCTCAAATCATCTCCGGAGTGTCGTGATCTTATACCTCAACTTCCTAGAGCTGATATCTCCCCTGTCTATCTTCTCCCTGTGGTCGGGGTGGACCTCCTGGTGGTGGTGGTGGTAACACCTCATAATTTCTTCCACCGCTATCTTCATGACCATCTCTTCTTCCACGTCTTCCTGCACCCTGCGGATCGCCTCGATCCATCCTTTGCCTCTTCTTAACTGGTATCTCAACTGTATGTTGATCATCCGAACGGAGGGTCGGACAGTCACAAGCCATGTGACCCTTTCCGCCACATGTGAAACACTGCATGTTCCTCGTATGATTGGCTTTGTATCTTGTTCCTCGTATAACAGAACATGAGTCCTGAGGTCATTCATCGGATGGTCTGGTCCACTTGGATCTCTGTCACATTTGTTTTCTTCCAGCTACAAAAGACTCCACTACGTGTCACCCGATGGCTTGTATCCCTACCTATGACTACTAAGAGGGCTCGCTCCAACAGCCCTGCCTACATCGGGATGTTGAGGGAGATCATTGAAGCCCAGATCTCTCGCCTGATCCCCTACTCGAAGGTTCGGGCCCGGAAGAATGGGTCCCGCACCATATATTTGGAGTGGAGTGAGAGGTCAGTGAACCTCACTGAGTATTGTGCCACGGTCATGCTACCTTACTACAGATGAAGTATCACTTGTATCCGCACTACATGTAGGGTGGCTGGGACAAACTTTTCCCAAAATAGGCTCTCAAAGTCTGCCCAGGGTAGTGTCTTTTCGTCATGCACCTAAAGCATCAAGATGCACCATCTGCCTGCTACTGCCTTATGGAGACTCGTGAAAAGGATCACCATAAGGTCGTATAGTGTCCCTACCCATCTGAAGACTCTCACCACAGCCACTAGCCAATCCTCAGTTGCTTGTGGGTCTGTCTCACCCCTGAACCTGGGCAGCCTCTAGCGCTGGAACTCGTACAATGCGGTCGGGCAGCGTGCACTCTCTACTATTAGGGCAGGTGGCATCGGTGGCTCATCAGGTAGTGGTACTGCTAGTTCCTCCACTATGATAGGGCCCTACATCGAGGCCTCGTCGCTCAGTGGGCTGCCATCTCGTACAACTCTCGGAACCCTAGTCGGCTGTCTGTGTGGAGGCATCAGGAAAACAAACAGGTGTGCCACCGTCAAAAAGATATACCTGGTGAGATGACTCAAATAATTTAAGGAAAACTCTTCAAAACACACACGCAATCAGTGTTTTTATGCATTGAGTCATAAATCAGAAGTTGAGGTCCTGGTGTATGGATACATCAGCCGCCGCACCAACCCTGGACTCTCTGAATTGAAAACCACACTCAGTACCCTTAACACTATTGATTCCCAGAAAAGATCACAGTCCTAAGATATGTGGCATAACTGACTCCTCTAATACCAATTTGTCATGAACCGTCCCCTGGGGCCCATGCCATGACTACCC
This sequence comes from Viscum album, assembly GCA_963277665.1. Classification (NCBI taxonomy): domain Eukaryota; kingdom Viridiplantae; phylum Streptophyta; class Magnoliopsida; order Santalales; family Viscaceae; genus Viscum; species Viscum album. Next base: position 26,126,032 of record OY728137.1, on the reverse strand, counting down.
CTAGCCCGCCTTTCAATGGCCCATGGTTGGAAACTAACACCAAAGGAGTAATTCCCTATAACTGGGAAGGAATTTCCTTTATAACCGGTAATCGCACACAACATAGCACACAGCTGGATACAAAACACTATGTAAAACCTTATAACAAAAGTTTTCTAAATAGTAAAAGGGGCCAAAAATAAAAGCCAAAATGTAAAGTACAAGAAACTCAAATTACAAGTACTGGAAAAAGGGAAAATAGCTCCTGGATAATCCATTGGAAAATCCTACCTGAAGGGTAGGTATAGATAGCCTCCACAACACTCCACATCCGTCAATCTCCTCTATGTACCGTCATTCCATGTGGTCCACCTCCGAGTACCATCCAGTCCTGGTACACTCAGCCTAGGTCAGTTTTGTCCATCGTCTGCATCCAACACAATGAGGTGTGGGCATATCCCGTGTAGGGGTGAGTATAGAAATACTCAGTAGGGACCCTAAGAACCTCAAGGTCTCACAAAATCGAACAAGGATAAATCACAAGGTATGAAATCAACAGATAACCCCACTTAGGTATATGCCCATACATATACCTAAGTTATCAAGTAATTCATCTCAATCATGAGGGAAACACAAAAATTACTAACTCATCTCACACAGGTATACAACTCTTGTAGAGAGTTAGGGATGATTAGATGTATCCACTAAATCATCTATTTTGTCAAACTCACACAGGATCCAGGAATAGTAGTCAGAGCTGTCGAACCCACATAGGATCTAAGAACAGTAATCAGAGCTGTCAAACCCACACATGATCTAAGAACAGTATTCAAAGCTATCGAACCCACACAGGATCCAGGAATAGTAGTCAGAGATGTTGAACCCATGTAAGATCCAAAAACAGTAGTCAGAGCACATCAATCCACAGCATTCCGCATGAAGTATGCTTGATTCTAGGAGGGTCTGATCCTCAAGCCAACTGTCTATACATTAAATGCCATGAAGTCCCAAGTTGATGTATCCAAAAGATCCTTCATGCCCAAAGAAACCCAACGCGATAGATGGTGTGTCAATTGGATGCCCGGTCTGAGAGTTATTGGCAAATTAGTTCTGAGGGCCCAGTTGTACTCGTGTTCAATCCAACTTGACTGTATGTCAACTATACCCAAATCTCCAGTAGGGTATAAACAAAGGGATTTTCACACATTGAGAATACCAGTGCCACTAACAACTCTTCAAATGGACGTATGGTGCCAAAGATATGGCCAAAAGAAAGTAAAGGGTCGGTAGTAAGCTTGGGTCTGGTCCGACCCGGTCGGACCGACCCAACCCGGCCTTACTCGATGGGTCCATCCTATCCCGTTGGGTTTGGCATGGTCCACTGGGCCTAGTCCAGCAAGCCACATGGGTCATCCGGCCCAGTCTCGGGGCTGGTTTGGGACGGAGCGCCGTGAGGGCGAGGGCCGGCGCGGCTCGGCCCAGAGGCCGCGTCCAGGGATGGTTCGGCCAGGGAACCACGAGGGGGGACATGGGCCAGCTTGGGAGTTCGGCACAGCCTAGGCCCCGGTTCAGTAGGGAGGTCAGTAGGGCTTGGCGGTTCGTCCAGGGCGTCGGTTCAGCTGGGAGCCAGGAGGTGCCTGAGAAGGTCGGGAGGAGGATCGGGAGGCCGGGAGGCGGCCGAGAAAATATGAGGTAGGATTGTGGGCCGTCGGGCAGGCCGGCAGTAGGTTGGCGGGTGCCGAGTAGGTCGCGAGGTAGCCGGGTAGGCAGGAGGGGGATTGGCTAAGGCCGGTTCGGCCGGTGGTGGTGTGGGACCCCACCAAGCAGTGTGGGACACCGCGAGGCGGTGTGGGTCACGGAGGTCGCGGGTAGCGCGGCCTTTGTCTTTTCCGCCTTCGTCGCCCCGTCATTTAATCACCATGCCAAAGGACATCACAAAAGAGATCGATGGAGGGTGTGGTGCCATGTTAGTTTGGCCCACACCCTCCCAGTTTAGAGTAATAGCAATTGGACCTTTAGAACAAACCACAACAATCCACCGGCAAAAAGAAATCATCCTCGTTCTTCATTTTGAAGAAAGGAAGAACAAGGAACTTTAAATGAAATTAAACCCCTACCTTTGTTCGTTGTTCGACGATGAAATCGTGGAAAGAAGACAAAGGAGAGCATCATTCGTTGCGTCTTCCGCACACTTCCAACCCCGAGGACATATGTCAACCCATTGACAATGTTTTGGAGGGAAGGTTGGTTGAAGACGTCCCACGTTGGTAGGATCTAAGGATGAAGGTCGAAGGAGATCATTGCGGGCGTTCTTCATTCTTCATTGGCGAGAGCTTTTCTAACCTCTCCCAATAATCCTCCTCTCAAAACACCCAAGTGAAAAGTTGTGCCAAATAATAGATTATAATATCTATTATTTCATTGGCAAGAAGTCAAAAATATAAACTAAACACTTGGTTGGCACATTAAAAATTAAAGGAGAGGATTTGGAACCATTAATTTGGTGTGTTGACAACATTAATGTGGAGGAAGCTCAAGAGGCTCCTCCACCTTAAATTAGTGGTTGAGAGATTTTCCTCTCCTCCCATTTAATAGGGTTCTGGTGGTCTCTGCCCCTAATATTTAAATTGGGAGGTTATGTGGTCTTGGGAGGTCCCCACGACATTAACCTCTCCTTGGAGGATGAGGTGTGGTGGTCCCCACCACCATAAACTCTCATGGGAGGTTATGGCCTGGTGGTCCCCACTTCCAACCTCCACATGGAGGTTATAGTTTCTCTGGGTCCTACCACCCAACATCCACATGGTGGATCAAAAATAAAATAAAGTGTAGTTAATTTTATTTTATTAATTTCCACGAAAAACCCAAAAACAATCTTTTATTCTCGACCCACTGTCATTAGGGTGAAAGTCTTCTTAAGTGAATATTGGCATTGTGAGTTCAATGGTGCCCTTGGATTTCAATTCCGACGACCGGTTCAAAAGTTATAAATACTCGCTCGTACGTTTACTGAACATACCTGAACAAAATTTCAGAAATTGATTCCGGGCACACCGGGCCTCAGAATCATGCGCTGTCAATTTTCACAGACTCATAAAATTCCCATATATCTAATAAAAAATATTCCATGGAAATTCTGGGTCTTTATAGTTATATTTTTTCATTTTATAGATCTACCTTTCACTTTGGTTAAAAAGTGTTATATTAATAATATCCTTTTAAAGGGGTATTTGGTTTTCTGACCAATACTCTATATATTTCTAAACATTTATGTTTTATTTTTGAATATATATTATATTAATTATTGAGTTACCATTTATATAATAATTTTAATATCATAACATTTCAAAATAATTATATGTTTGATAACATATACAACATACAACACAGATCCGGAAGGAACAAAAAAATATTATCATTCAAATATGATTGTTATAACCTAGTCATTAAATTTGTGGGTATGAAGAGGATTAAATAATTTATAATATATATATAAAGGTCCTATTAAATTTATATATATTTATAATTATTAGTAAATAAACCCTCAATTTTCATTAAATCAATTTTGTTCATAAAAAACATGTTTTATTCAAAACTGTGTTTTATTAACTTTGTGGGCAAATGATTACAATTAATTTATAAAAATTCAAGAAATATTATTTTAAAAAAATGAAATAATTTTTAAAATCATCATATTTAATTCATTTTTGGACAAAATTTTGATATTTTTACAAAAAAAAATTGATTTTTCAAAAAATAGATAAAAACTCAAATTTTTTAAAACTGCAATATTATTTTAATTAAAAATTATCATTATTTATTGAATTTATTATCAAAGTAACATAAGTATTATTTAATTTATAAAATCTAATTATTTTTATTTTAATCATTATTATTCCTTATTTTCATATAATTAAAAATTTTGGCCTAAAATCACGTTTTTTAACTGTTTTCCGTTGCGTTTCACACATTTATATTGAAAGTAATTTTATCCACTTCTATAAATTGAATAATTAAAAATGGGTTCAAAATTAGAAATAAGGAGGTATAAATTTTTTAAATATTTTTCTTTAATTTATGTACATTATTATTAATTACTTTTGTAAGTTTATTACCACAGTAAAGGGGTAAATAAAGTATATATAGTAAAAAATAAATTGAGAATGACTAAATAATGACTCTAAATATTTAATTAGTTTTATTGGACAATTATATATCATCTAAAATGATAAAAACGTAAAATATATTGCCTTCTTCCCATTTTTCTGTTATGTTTTCCCTTTATATTATTTTATATACTAAAAAGTCAAAAATGCCATTCTCTTAATTTTATTATCCTTAATTTTTTAAATTGGGATAAAAAGCGGTTATGTTTTCTTATAAATATTAAATTTAAATATAAATTATTTTTTCAACACATTTATTTGTTTTTAATTTTTATTTATTAAATAATTTCTTTAAATTATTATGCAACACTGACATAGTGAATGTGCAAGAAGTAAAAAATCAATAAAATGAATTTGAAAACTCTAAAACTAATTTTATTTGTGGGAGTTTTTTTCATGGAATGATTTTTTAGATAAAAATGATATATTATAGAGTTTATGATGCATTTTATTTTAATTCTAGTGTATTATTTAAGTTTTAAATTTCAAATTAGATGAATAGTTCCAAAATTAAAATTAATGATATTTTATAATGAATAATATTTTTATTAAATGATTTGAAATTCATAAAAATATTAAATTCATCCAAATAAATGGTATATGGTTTTAAAAATAAACCATGATCCATTTATGGGTCTTTTATTATTTTATATAAACATTAGCAACCCTTAAATGGTATAAAACTTCAATTTGGTGGTAATTGTCAAAAGGTTTAACGAAGGGTTAAAAATAAAGGATAAGGGTGAAAAATAAATAAAAATTCTCCAAAAATTATTTTATGATATTATTATGACTCATACTTATACTCTCTTATAATTATAGAAATTATGATCCACTTAGACCTAAAATATAATTAATAATAATTTATTACTTCAATAAATTCCAAGAATTCCCCTCTATTCTATTATAAAAGGACACCCATGCTCTCAATTATTTACACCACATTGAGCCAAATATCTCCCCCAAAACCTACCCATTTATCTTATAAACATCCATAATCAATTTTAATTTATTATTTTCATCCCAAAATACATACCCTAGGTACCTTAAAAAGATAACTAAAGGAATATTACCGAATAAGGGGTAATCATATTTATTGGTAATTTCATGTTAATTTCTTATTTTACTTCTTATTAATATGTTATAACCATCAAAAATAATAAATAAAGTATCATAAATATTTTTAGATATTATTATAATTATTTTAAACCCTTTTTCACATCTCTTTTTCATCCTATCAAAAGTGAAAACATCGCTTGTGCATACGTACAGCATAACATCTCCATATATTGGTTTAATTTGTTTTTCAAAATCATTTCACTTTGATGGTTATAAAGATAGTCCTAATTAATATATATGATATAGATGAAATAAATATTATTCTGAAACTATAATATGATATATACCTTCTTCCCATATAATTCTTTGAAAAATGATAACATCATTCAGGCATACATGTTGACTACCACCTTCATGAAGAGATGTGATCTGTTGTTCATTTATGTTTTATGTGGATGCTAATAAGAATGTATTTAATGAATATATATTATATATGTTATATAATAATTATTCTATAAATATTAATTATTTTTCACCTTTCTTTCGTTCCATCCATTAAAAATTGAAAGCAGCGTTCATCATACATATAATTTACCTTTTCCATGAATGATGTAATTCATTTTTCTATCTATAAATTTTGAGGATAAATCTAAATATCTATAAATTGAATATATGTAGTATTTTTATTTTTAATTAAAATCTTGATATTAATGATCCATAATAAAAGTACAATAAATATAACTAACAAATAAAAACTTACATGAAATATAAAGGAGATCACTCATTAAATAAAGAGAATAATAGAGAATCATTAACAAAATGGTGATAAAATGTTATAAATTGGTCATATATGAAATTGTAGATATGTATATGGTTTTTTTATATATTATAATTAATATAAATTTGTTATATATGATTTTATAGAACCTATGAGGAAAGTCAAACTTGAGGTAAAAGATTTTGTCTTAATTTTCCCTCCATTGAGTCATATTTGTTTATATTCACATATTTAATTTTATGTGGTGTATATAATACCATTTTATGTATCTATAATCATTACTCATTGTACATAAAATTTATATTAAATATTCATATCTTTTCATCATGGATATGATTATTTCCTAAATGGTGTAAGATTTTTACATATGGTGTTTTACTTTGAATAAAATATTATTGATTGGGGAATTGTTGATAATCAGAACTCTATACTAGAAATGAAAATTTATGGATAAGTAATATTGTTCCTAAATTATATCATTAATTTGATATATTGGGAATTTATTTTAAATTTTTTGATGGTTGGGGACAGAAATTATATAGCCCTTTGATGTATTAGTAGGTCTGAAGAGACAAATTATTTGTCCAAATTAAATGGGTATTTACCCATAGTTTTTAAATTATCCTGGTGTAGGTTCTTGATGGTATATATAACAAGATTTCTAAGATCATGATGTCCAATTTTATGAATTTCCTTCATAGAAAATTCAGTTATTATTATCCATGGTATCACTACATTGATATTATCCATGTATTTATTTCATACTCAAGCTATTGATTAAATGGAATGTGTTTCTAGTTATTTACCTTTACATATATTTTATGCCTTATTTATTAATGATATCTTACACTATGTGTAAAAATTACTCATCATTCAATCTCACACTTATGTTTTTTACTTTCTCATGGTTATGAAGAATAAATATTTAAATGAGTTTCAAGGAAGTAAAAATATTTTTTATGTTATGTATTTTACATTTCCAAAATGGGAAGAATGTGTGTATTTGGTTCTTCAAGGATACTAAACTATTCTCCCCTTTGTTATGTGATCTATTTTATCTTATTAAAATATAACAAAGTATAAAATTTCTATGGGATATTGGTGTTGGGTTCATTATAGTTGGTATCAGAGGAAGTTTAGTAGAAACCTGGAGAACTAGACTTTAAATAAACATAGATAACATGAGAATTATGATGATCCCTTATAGTACTTGAAACTTTTTACCATTAGATGAAATTTTAGTTTGTGGATCAATATTCATAATGATTATGGGTTAATTCGGTGTGTTCCATTATTTAGTTACAGTTCCCAGTGGAAGGAATATAATCAACACTTGTTGGAGTTGAGTAGATCATGACCATATTAGGGTAGATAACCCTTGTTGTTTTTAATAACCATACACATATGGATCAACATGATGTTTCATGGCATGATACAGCAATATATGATCATTTCATGCATTAGAAACAACCATATTTTAGTGGATCTACAAATCCAGTGGAATCTACAAAATGGATCAAGTATCTTGAAAATATATTTCTCCCTTTGGGATGTAATAAAAGGGAAAATGTTTGGGTGGTATTGTATTGCCTTTGAGGTTATACTAATCTATAGTGGTCATTGATCGAGAATATTTGGGATGTAGAATAATTAAAACATATAGAATAAGAAGATTTTAAATTCATATTATTCGATAAATATTTAAATCATGAGAAATGAACTCAAATGAAGAAAAAGAATTCAACTTAAAACCAAAAGAGAAACAGAGTGTTGTGAAGTATGAAGATACCTTTACACGAATATCTAGGTATTCTATAGATTATATATGTAATCTAGAGAGAAATGTTGACCATTTCTTTAAAGTTATTAAGACAAATCTATGAGGTGTATTGGTTTCTATGTATTTTTCATAATATGATTAAATAGTATTATGTGCCATCAAAATAGAGTATAAATTTTATATATCCTATATCTTCAAGGAAAATTAAGTGAATAATAGGTCGACTCTTAACCATGAAAAGGGTAAAGTTTCAAATAAGAAGAAGGTAAAAAATCAATTTCTATCATGTGAAAATTGTGGAATGAAATATCTTGGAAAATGCTTAAATGGCATGGGATCTTATTACAAGTATGGAGACAAGGTTCAAATGGATAATGAATTTGAGGGGTAGAAACAAATTCATGATGTACAATGCTAAAACTGTAGAGAAAAAGTGAACTAATCTCACTAATTCCACAAGCATCTAGGGAATGTATCATAAAATAGGTTAAGATGGAAGGAAAAGATCATGCAATCACTACTACTAATGTTTCAGGTCCCAATGATGTGGTGTTAGGTACTTTAATCATAGACACAAATTTATCCAATTATGTATTATATTTTGGATATTTGAACTCTTTTATATCTACCTTATTTTCTAATAAAATTATATATTCTCCTTACACCTTGATAAGGGACTTTTCAATTAAAACTATTTGTAGATGTCTCATTTCTATAAGGATGTATCAATGAGTTCCAATTATGACACATAAACATACCTTATTTGAAGTCCTGATTATTATTATAATAGTTTATTTTTATATAATCATTGGTATGGAGAGGAATAAAAAATATAATGTTTTAATTTATTCAAAATTGATGGAAATTATAATTCTTGAGGTAGATGTGTAATTCCTTATATTTATGGAGGACTTCATCACCGAGTTATATCTATATCCACCTCCAATATATCTTTTCATTGAGATTATTGGGGAGGAATAGGAGACCCAATATATAGATGAGAGGGGTAGTCTTTGAATTGAAAATGTACCTATTATATAATAATAAATTAACATATATATAAAGAAATTACCAGGACATCCACTATAAATTTAAGTTTCTTTGAACATTGATTTACCCCCTGATGCAAGAACCATATATAAAATTTACTATAGAATTCCCATTATAGTAACAGTGGAGTTAATGGAAAAAATAAATGATTTTTCTGAAAATGGATTTATAAGCCCTATTTTTACCTTAGGGATCCATTATTATTTTCATTAACATTGAATATAGATTTGTGATGTTGTGCATTGATTATAGGGGAACTAATACTATTATGATAATGAACAAGCATCCTTTTCCATTAATTGATGACTTATTTGATCAACTTCAGGGAGCTCAATGTTTTTCAAATGTTGACATTCAATCTATGTATCATCAATTGCAATTAAACAAAGAAGATATTCCAAATACATCATTTTGAATACGGTATGGATATTATGATTTTACAGTAATGTAATTTTTTATTAAATAATGCACCCTCAATTTTTATGGATCTAATGAATTGAATATTAAAGAAATATATTTATTATTTTATTTTGGTATTTATTGATGATATAGTAGTGTACTCTAAAATATATGAGGGTCATGAGAATCACTTGAGGATCATTCCCAAGGCTCTTAGTGGAAAAGAGTTTTATGGAAAATTTATAAAGTGTGAGGTATGATATTAAAAGGTATCTTTTATTGGATATATTGTTTCCAAATATAGAATATCAGTCGATCCTACAAAGCCAAAAACAATCAAATAATATCCTACATGAACAAACATAATCGAGGTATATAGTTTCATTAGTCTAGAAGGTCACTATTGATTATTTGTTTAAAAAATTCACTCATTGGCTAACCCATTAACCAAGATTACTCATAAAGGTGTTAATCCATATGTAAAAAGTAAATTAAATAATGTTTTAAAGAATTATATAGGATTTTTTGTAATGCTCTTATTTTGACTCTACTATAAAGAAATTATTTTTTTTTATATATAATGATGCATCAAAAAAAGATACTTGGTTGTGTATTTTTTAATAATGATAAATTTATTACATATGAATCATGGAAGTTAAAGACACGTGAATAGAACTATCAAAACTGTGATTCGGAGTTGGTAGCCAAAATATTTTCATTGAAGATATGGATACATTATATCTATGGTGAAATATGTGAGATATTAATAGATATTATGAGTTTCAAATACATATTTTCATACAAATATCTCAATATCAGGAAAAGGTGATGGATTGAGCTACTCAAGGATTATTATTTCTTAAAACACTTCCACACGGGGAAGGAAAATAAGGTAGTGGATGCATTGAGTAGTAATGATCATTGAGTGTTAGAAAAAATAAGGATTGACATGGATACTATTTTCATGGATTTAACGAAGATGGATATGTAAATTATTAAGGAAGGAGAAACATCACAACTTTTTTAAATGATTTCCAAACCATATTTTTTTTTGAGAATATAAAATCTCTCAGTCTGATGATGATAATTTTCAAAAGAAAATTAAATTTGTAAATGATGGGAAATTGGTAGAATTATTATGTAAATATGGTGTTTTAAAATTGTGAATGAGGTTATGTGTCTTTTCTTTACATGAATTGAAAAGGGAATTATTAGATGATTATCATAAGTCAGATTTCACTATACCCCATGGAAACACCAAGGCATATGAATATTTAAAGGAATATTGGGGGGATATGAAGTTGGAAATTGCTCTCTCCATAGGTGATGGTTGATAGAAAGTATCTATAAGATTTTGGAAACCTCCACCCAATCCTATGTTCAAATGGAGTGACATTACTATGGAATTTGTTACAGGATTACCAAAGAATCCTAGAAAGAATAATGAAATATGGGTTATTGTTCATCGCCTCAACAAGGTTTCACATATCCTCACTATAAGGGAAGATGTGTACTTTAGAACCTTGTATGGATCTATATTAATGAATTTTTAGGTATTTATGGTTCACTACTTTCAATATCTTCTAATAATGATCCAAAAATTACATCAAAATGATGAAAAAGTTTTCATAAAGATCTGAATATTGAGCTTTATTTGAGAAATTCCTATATTCTTAAAATTGATAGGAAGTATTAAATAACTATTAAAACAATGAAATATATATTTAGGTCATACTCACATTACTTTCATGGTATTTGGGATCAGTATTTATGAAAAGTATATTTTTTTATATTAATAGATTTCATTTAAGTATTTAAATGGAATCGCATGAAGTATTATATATAAATATATGCTTACTTGCACCTTTTGGGAAGAAGTTGGAAAAAAGAAAAAATGTGGGTCTAGATATTATTAAGGTGACAATGTAAAAGATAAATTCTATTCATATATTAATTAATCTAAAAGTATTCAAAATAGTTATATCAAAAACCTAAGGAAATATTTGGAGTTTCAAGTGGGGGATCAGGTTCTCTTGAAAGCGTATCGATTAAAGGGTGTTATAAGATCCCATAATAAAGGAAATATGAGCCTCAGGCACATCATACCTTTTGAAATTTGGGAAATAATTACAGAAGTGTCCTATCAATTAGAGATACCACCAAGATTTAATAAAGTACATGATGTGTTTTATATAACATTATTAGGGAAGTATATGTCAGGCCCATTGCATGTACTCAGATAAGAAGAAATATAAATGGAAGCTTATTTATCGTACTTTGAATATTCTATCCATATTCTTGACATTAGAGATCAATTGTTGAGGAATTGGATGACTCTACTAGGAAAGGTACTCTAGAGAAATCATAAAATAGAGGAAGGAAGCAGCGAACTTGAGTATACTATAAAGAAGAAACACCATCATTTTTTTAGAAGGTAATATTCATGAAAATTTTAAGGTTGAAATTTTTATAGAAGGGAATAATTTAATATTTTGATATTTTAAAATAACACTATGTTTGATAGCGTATACAACACGTGACACCGAGCCAGAACGAACCAAAAAATATTATTATTTAAATATTCCTATTATAAACTAGCCATTAGATTGGTGGGGATGAATATTATTCAAATATTCATAATCAATATAAATATATTTATTAATTATTAATAAATAAACACTCAATTTTTATTAAATTCATTTTATTCTCTAAAAATTACATTTTCATTAAAAAATGGTTTTTATTGCTTTTATAATAAAATAAATATATTTACCAATTATAAATTTTATAGGATAAAAATCATATAATTTTTAGATCATCAGGTCCAAATTAATTTTGGGTAAAATATTTTTCTTTTTCTAAAAATCATTATTTTCCATGAATAGTGAAAATAAATATTTGTTGTAAAATTTTCAATTTATTTTCCTTAAAAAGAATCATTATTCATTAAACTTAATAAAAAATTAACATAAATATTAGTTAATTACATATAATATATTTATATTAATTTAAATTATTATTATACATAATTTTCGAATAAGTATATTTTTTGGCTTGAAAACACATTTTTCAAAAGACTTTTTTTCATTGTATGTTACACATTTATATTAAAAGTAATTTATAACACTTAAGTGAATTAAATATTAAAAAATGGATTCCATATTTATAATTTGGATTTCTAATTTTTCTAAATATTTCCATTTGTTTTTTGATGTTATGAATAGTAACTTTAGTAATTTTGTTACCACGGTAGAGGGGTAAATATGGTAATTAAGTTTAAAAATAAAATGATAAGGACTAAAAAATGACCCTAACACTTGAAATAATTTTATTGGATGAGTATATATCATCCATAATCATAAAATAGTATAATATATGGTCTTTTTTACCATTTTCATGTGATTTTGAACCTTTATATTATTTTATATAAAGAAAAGTCAAAAATATCATTCTCTTTATTTTATTATCTTAAATTTTTTGCACAGAGATAAATAGAGAATAGGCTTGGTTATAAATATTAATTTTAAATATAAATTATTTTTCATCATATTGATTAATTTTTAGTTCATAAATAATTTCCTTAACAGCCTATGAAACACAGACACAGTGCTTGTGAAAACGGTAAAAAACAAATGAAATGATTTTGAAAATAATAAATATAATATTATTTGAGTGATTTTTTGTGTTACATAATTTATTTAGATAAAAATGACATATTATATAGGATTTTATTTGTTTTTTTAAAATTATATTGTTTTATTGTATTTTTAAAATTCAAATTAAATGAATAGTTCCAAAATTGACATTAATGATGTTTTATAATAATAATTAATTATTAAATGGTTTAAAATTCATAAAAATAATATATTTGGACAAATTAATGATATATAGTTTTAAAAATTAACCATTTTATAGTTTTGTGTCGTTTTTTATTTTTTAGTAACATTATTTACCCTTGAAGAGTAAAAAATTGTTATTATGGCAATTGTCAAAATGGTTAACGAGGGGTTCAAACTAAAAGATAAGGGTGAAAACACATTTAAAACTTGTAGAAATTTAATTTCATGATATTTTTTATACTAAAACCCTTCCTATATTCTAGTTATATAAACTTTATTCATTTATACATCCAAAATAATTTATATTTATTTAATAATTTATGAAATTCCCAGAATTACTCTCCCCTTCTCAAATAGAAAGACACATATTTTATCAAATATTTACACAAATTTGAGCCATATAGATCAACCAAACCCATAAAATTTATCTTATAAACACCCTTATATATGTTATATAGTCTCTTTTAATTCCAAAATACATATCTTTAGTTTATTTTAAGAAGAGACTTATGGGATGTTTATGGAGGAAGAGGTAATTTTATTTATCTATTATTTCAAGTTTATTTCTTTTATACTTCCTTCTATTGTGTTATAGCTATTATAAAACAATAAATAAAGTATAATAAATATTTTTATATGTCATTAAGATTATTTTTTAACCATTTTTTGAACACTTTTCTATCATATGAAAAGAGAAAATATCCCTCATGTGTATATACGGCATACCATCTCTACGTAATGATGTAATTCGTTTTTCATCATCTTTTCACTAGGGAAGTTATAAAGATATAAATAATTAATATATTTAATATTTTTAACATAAACACTATTCTTTAATAATAATATCATATATACCTTCTTATCTTTCAATCTGTTGGAAAATGATAACGCCACTCATCCGTGTGTGTAGACTCATACCTCCACAAAGGGATGTTATTCATTTTTTATTTATGCTTTATGTGGTTGGTAATAAGGATGGATATAATTTATATATATGATATATATTATATAATAATTTTTATTTAAAGATTAATTATTATCCACATTTCTTTTATTCCATATTTTGAAAAGTGAAAAATAGTTTTCATGTGCACGTACGGTCTACTATCACTATGAATAGTGTAATTCATTTTTATAACTCTATGTTTTATGGAAGACGCTAAATATCTATATATCAAATATATATATAATATTTATAAAATTAATATCATTATAGATATGATTTAACCGTAATAAAATTTAAAGTACAAAAAATACCAAATAAAAACATACATGAAAAACACTACAGTCACCACGTAAAATAATGATAATAATAAAATATCATTAAAAAAAGGTGACAAAATGTTGTAAATTAATCATATATGAAATTATATATATGTATATGGTTGTTTTATGTAATTATAATAAATAAAAAATTTAATTTTATAATAAGTAAATACTATGTTTGATGGCGTACAAGTTACGCAACACTGATCTTAAACGAATAATGAATTTTTATTATTTTAATTTGATAAATATAACGTTGTCATTAAATTGGTGGGTATAAAAATTATTAACCAAATTTTGAAATATATGATGTTATTTATAATTTATAACGTATTAATTTATGATTTTTAAATAAGCACTTGATTTTTAGTGAAGTCATTTAATTCCTCAAAATAAGTTTTTTCAAAATAGATTTTCTTTCGTTTTATGAGTAAATATTATAATAATTTTTTGGAAATTTTATAAAAAATTCAAAATTTCATTTCATTTTTAAATTAATAATTTCATATGTATATTAATATTTTATTTGGGAATTTTATGAAAATATTTATTTTTTAATGAAGAGTGACAAATACTTATTTTTATTCCAAATTGTATTTTCTTTTTATGTATTTACAATGTAAAATTATATTTTTTATTAGTTTTAAATTTTATTTAGTTCCTTTTGATTTTATATAATACAATTATGGTTTTATTAATTTATTTTATTCTTGAATTTAGTATTAAAACATTTAATATTTTAAGTGATCAGTTTTCTGACAAAAAAAAATTCATCTCATTTTTCTAGTTTAATTTTATATTAAAATTGGAAATTTATGTGTTTTTAATTTCTAAAAATGTATTCCATATTTGGAATCAGTAGGACCGTGTTTTTCTAAAAGATCCTCTTTATTTTTTTCAATATAAATAGTAACCTTATTAATTTTTGTTACCACAATAAACTATATATCGGGTAATAGAAGTTAAATACACAATGATTAGGTTTATAAAATTACAATAAAACATTCCTTAAGTTTGTTTTATGATTAAATTTAATGCATATTTTTAAATACTTAGTTTTAATGCCTTTTTTATATTTGTGTGTTATTATCACCTTTTTGATATTTTTTTTAAATAAATGTCACACTCAAATTTTATTAACTATAAAATTTTTAAAATAAGGGTAAACATAGTATATGTTCATTTATAAATAGTAATTTGAAATATAAAATATTTTTATTCATCATATAAATCTATTTTTAGTTTTTAGTTAAGAAATAAGTACATAAATGTTTATAAAATGCTGACAAACTAATTAATCAATTAATAAAAAAAATCAAATATATGAAATTTAAAGTATTAAAAGAAAAACGTTTTGAGATAATTAATGTGGTAAAATAATTTTATATATGGACAAGAAATTTTAGGGTATAATAAATTATTATTTTTTCTAATTTTACTTTTTTTCATGATGTTATTATTGTCAAAATATTGAATAGTTCTAGAAATAGACATTAGTGATATATTATAATAAATAAAAATGATATAAAATTTATAAAAAACATATATTAGGATAATTAATTGTTATATTGTTTATAAAATAAACTATGGTCCATTTATGGGTCGTTTGTCTATATATTGTAACTATATTGACCCTAAAAGATTGAAAACCCTTATTGTCGTAGTAGGTGTTGAAGGGGTTAAAGGGGGGTTAAAACCAAATGATTATGAAACAAAGATAGTCAAAAATTGATTAATTTTTATTTTATGATTCTGTTTAGAACCATAATAATCTTATATTCTAAATAAATCTATTTAGATCGATTTGGGATAGAAAATTAATTTATATTTAATTTAATATTTTGATAAATTCCAAGATAACCCCTCCCCGCTCTTATAAAAGGGAATCTTTTGTTCTCATTCCTTCACTCTTAAAGAACCATTTTTTTCGGAAAAAAACTTACCCAAATACCTTCCTATAATCCCTCCTCTCATTCTAGAGTTATTTTTTAGGCATATTACCAACCTTATTGTTCGTAATATGTTAAGAAAATTACGGCGTCTGAAGAAGAGGTATCATTTTTAATCAAGCATTACTATTTTATTTATTCTTCTATATCTTTAAAATAATTTTTAAAAACTATTATTTAAAAAAAATAATTAATATAATTATTTGTTTTTATGTCAATCATGAAACCTGTATTCATCTCTTCTTTCATTATATGGGAAACAAAACCATCATTTGTGGGTGTAGCGGATTACCGCCTCGCGAACTAATATAATTCATTTTCTATCACCATCTTCCATAGATGGTTATCAAAATGGAATTAATGTTTATTTATGATATTAATTATATAATTATCATCATTTAAAGAAAATATAATGAAGATTTTATTAAATTTATATACATTGGAAATCGATAACGTCATTCATATGTACGTGTGGACTATCACCTCCACGAAGCGATGTAATTCATTTTTCATCACCATATTATGTGGGTGATATAAATATAAGTATAATTAAATAAATCATATCATATTAATGATATTATGATGATTATTTAACGATAAAATAATACTTTACTTTCTTCTAAAGTGATCATTGAAAATTTGAAACTTTACTCATGCGTACATACGGCCTGCCACCTTCAGGATTGTAACATAGTTATTTTTTCATAACTATGTTTATTAATTATTTTTAAAAGTGTAATTGATTTATAAAAATGATAATTATTTCATGATTTCTATACCATGGATAATTATATAATGACCACTTCAACAATACTCAACATACCTAAGTCATTTTTGACTTACAAACATAATATCGTCAGAACGACCGGTGTGAATTCAATAGATTAGGTAAATAAATATTTCAAGGTAAGAGATAAAATTAAATGAATAATAAAAAGGGAAAAGGTTCTTGTTCAAGTATAAATTAACTTGATTTTATTATTCTGAAAGATAAAAATTTACATGACAAGTCAGACTCCAGAAAAGGGACGTTCTTTTAAAAATATTATTTAAAGTTTACCTTAAAACTCTATTTTTCTTCAATATTGATTAATATATTATTTTTTAAATTAATATTTTCCGAAGATTTACTTTTTAAAAAATTATTTGAAAAGAATATTATTTCCATCTTTTAAACAAGTTACATTATGAAATTTCCATAAAAAATAAGGAAGTACTCTATTTTTTAAGTTATAAGGCATGAATGGTTTTTCCCACCATCATGAATAAATTTTTCTTTGAATCCTACTTTAAAATTTTACTTGGTAAATTTCAAAGAAATTTTTTTCCTTTATATGTGCACAGTTTTCTAAAAATAATTTATTTCAAAGTTAAAGGATATTCACCTCAATAATGTTTTAAGGATCTTGAATAGAATTTATATTCATCAAATAAAAAACCATGTATTTAAATTATGTTTTATGATGAAATTCAATCTCTAGGTACTTTATTTATGTTATGGTTCTTGGTATTTTATTATAAAGATGGAGGTTTCATTAGAAACCAAGGTTTGGTGAAACCATTATAACTCTCCAATATATTGGGTAAAGAGATAGAGTTAACCAAATAGGTTTTTCTAATAGATTATGGGAATATACTATGATCGTTATTCCAAGTATAAACATGATGGTTAGTTTAAGTGTAACTATAATGGCTACTCCAAGTATAACTGTCATGGTTAATCCATGAAAAAGTAATAATGATATGAAAATGACGCATTGAGTTACATATATGAGTTATATATTCTTACTATGTATTTTTATGGAAATATTATGATTTCACAAGGTAAAAGAAAGTATATGATACTTAGTAAGGTTGAAATATATAACTTTGAAAAAAGTTATTATTATTTTTTCATGATTTCAAAGAATCCTTTCTGAGGTTTATTTTTTCTTTAATATTTATTATGGTATGTTTTACAAAAAAACTTTGGGAATATATGGTCATATCTTAAGATGAAAAATGTTTATTTTTAATCCAGTGTTTAATTTGAAAAAGGAAAAAAATTATAACTATTCATGGAATAAAAGATTATTTCATTCTTTTTATACCCCTTACTGTGATTTTGTACTCATACCACATTTTAAAATGTGTTTCATAGGGATTAAGGAATATCATTGGGTATGAGTTCAAGATCTAATTTTTAAAGATCGTTTATGAAGAGAAAACATGTTTTTTTTAAAAAATTTATTCTTAGAGATAAAACTTGATATTGATTCGAAGATTCTACATCATAATATATTCAATTTTTATGTAAGAATTATCACATAAATCTCTAAAATTATAAACCTAAATGACATTTATGAATTTAATAAAGTTATTTCTTGTTTTAAGACACTAAAATATGTAATGTTTATTGTTGGGTCCATACAATTGGTATCAGAGTAGGGTTTAGATCACATTAGTGGTTAGGATGTCATTTTAACATAAGTCAAAAGTCCTCTACAAATACAAATTCTATTATTTTATAGATAATAAAAATTATTTTAAATAAATATAAAGTGATTAAGATAACATTAATAAGGATGTATTAGTTTTTATCCTTATCATAAGATGGTTTATTATGATTTTATTTATTTTACCACACTAACCTTTTTGGTTTTAGTAAATATATGGATCCAACATGAACTGAAGTAAAAATTAATATAAAGAAACATATGGTGGTTTTATGAATTATAAACTAAATGGAGTGGGATTTATAGTGATAAATATTATGGTTATTAATATAACAACTCATTATTTTCTTATATAAATATCACATCTTCTTATATGAATAATCTAAACATTTCATAAAGAAATTCCCAAGGATCATATTATTTTTTTGATGTCTGATACTAGGTACAAAATCTTATTATTTCATTAATGATATTAAATATCTCCCACAAAGACCTTCTCACATTGTACTCATCTTAGGAATACCCTACTAAAACCTGTCTCCATAACCTATAGTAGGAAATATAAGAAATAATGATCATATGTGCTCAATAATGAAAAATATAAGAGATATAAATCTATGATCATATGAAATAATATGATAATAATACTGGTATGTGATTATGAATATAAGTTTGTAAGTTCATGACCAACCTTTCATAGATAATAAATAAGAATCATGGCACAATGATTTATCATTTTAGAAAACATGGATCATAAGAGTTGGAACTCATCATAGATCAATCATTAACCATAAACTCATTTCATAAAATTTTGGTACCATTATAAATATAGAAAAAAAAACCTTTTGTATTTCAAGGTTAACTACCATTACCATCAATATTATGAATCCAGACTTATTACATGTTTATTATTTTGGATCAAGATGCAACAGTTTCCTATAATTGATTAGGACACACCTATTTCCTATAATGGATCAATCCCATTGAAATTTTTCCCATTTTTATCTTTTTAGATATAAATATTTACCCAATTCATTTTAGGAATATATAGGTCTCACCCATCTCGCAATGAAAACCCTAGTTATGTGTTCCATAATATCATAAAACATCCATCGTGTCATCACATCATAACTCGTGTAAATAAAATGAGTTTCATGAAAATTTCAACAATTCATCCCATCATAACCCATTAAAAAACAGGTTTCATAAACATTTTGTCAACATCAACATTAGAAATACAAATAAAAAATAAGGATAGTATCATTCAATCTAATACCTAATAAATCTTCAGTAACATCAAAGGATTACATATTAAATGGAAAGTTATTTTGAAAGATATGTTGGTATATTTCTTAAGGAATATGTTCATTCCAATTTGAAAAAAACATTTTAAAAAATAAAAAAAATTCAAAATCTTTCTGTTTAAAAATAAAAGTGGAAACTTATAAAGGAATATTTATAAATAATTTAAAATATTTTTTGAGGAAAATAACCTTTTATATTTTAAAAGCACTTTTTAAAACATAAAAAATTTTGAAATAACTTTTTTTAAAAAACCATGAAAACATATTAATTAATCATAAAATAGAATAATAGTCATGATTGTGGTAAATTAGGTTTATGTTTTACATGTTAAAATAAATATTCCTTTCTCATTTTCTATAAAACACAAATGAGCATTATTTATAAAATGACATAAATATTATATTCAATACATTTTGGTAAAAATTAAAACATTGGTAAATATGTATTTATAAAATCCTTGGAAAAATTTCAAAAACATTTTTTTAAAACATTTTTAGAAAACATGGCTTTGGATAAAGAATTATTTTTGACCAAAGAGAGAAATAAAGATGATTTTTTTTTAAACATTCTTTTGGACTCTTGAGTACATAAAGATGTAAAAATTAAGGGATATTTTTTTATTATGAAATAACCATAGAAGAGTAAATTTCATGATTTTCTATAGATATGGATCAAAATATTTCATCATTGGAAGAAGAAATTTAAAAATTACTATTAAATGATAATATTGTATCATAAAATCCACACAACTTTGGTCACTTTTATATCGTAAACCTCATGAAAGATTAATCCTAAAATTTATATATAAATACCAAAACATTTTAGGTAAATAATCACAAAGTACATTCATGCTTAGTATATCCATTACGTAATAGAAATAGGTGGTGAATATGGTATGTGTCTCACAAAAATAAAAACTAAGAAAATAATTCCTTACCATAAGTCTCTAATTTCTTTATACGAATTTAAACCACTACTTTAATAAATGTGAGTTTATAATAAATCAATTAAATAACCATAATTTGAAACATCATACCATATATGATTTACTTACGATTTTTTATTCCTTCTTTGATAACAAATCCTTGTTAAAATCGCATTTGGGGTAATAACTGATTTTCTTTTCAATTATGTTTTGATTTGTTATTTTTCGACATATTACATTGATTATACAGTACCAACCTTAAAAATTACAAAATATTATGTTTAATTTTTTTATTTTGGTTTATTTCATTTTTTGGATCTTTTCAAGTCTGTATTTTTATATAATTAGGTCATAACTTATACATTTAAACCCATATAATAAAAAGTGGTAACTTCTGATTAGTATCCATTTTTATTATAATATATAAATTTAAAAAAAATAAATATTTATTTTCATGAAAAACCTATAATACTTTCAACTTTACTTCTTATATTCCCTTACCCATCCTTAAATCCAGTGAAAAATATTTTAAAAATGTGGGATGGGAATAAAAAACTCATTAAGGGGTATAAAAACAAGAAAATGGTTTGCGTTTTGAAAAACATGGATACCCAAAGAAAAATCATTCTTGAAGATATAAAATATTAACCCAAAATGTAAATATCATACCTTTAAAAATATCATTAATTTTACCTTTTTAAACCAAATTATTTCCATGAAAACATATTTTTAAGCATATAAAATTCATGTAGGTACCTTCACCCATTATTTCATTGAACTCTTACCAAACAATTAAATAATACTGATAAATTAGAAAACTATACCGGTAACATCCAATATAATTCTCTAGAGAACATAATCATTCACCAATTCATTGGAGCACTATCTTGGTGCATCCATCATTTTACCTATAACGGGCTTACTCAGTACTATCTGGGGGAACCCATCATATATAATGTCCAAGAACCATAACCTGAATAAATAATTTCCTCATTTGAAAACCAATTATAAACTCATATGAAAATAAATTTTGGATGTAAAAAAAAAATATTATTTAAACCCCATTTTCAATACCCAAATACCCCTTAAAAGAAAATAGTGTTTTTATTTAATAAAACATGTAAGCTTGCAAAAGAATCTTGAAATGAAATAATATTCATGACTGCAAGAAAATTCATTATTATCATTCTGTTTAAAATAAGTAAAAATGATTACTTTTTAAATTTTTTTAAATAAATAAAAATATACATAAAAACATTATAAATATTTTATCTTAATTTAAAACATTTAAAAATTAAATTTAAAAAATGGACATGGAAGAAAAAGAGAGTTTGAAGGAAAACATTAAAAATGATTTATTTAGAATAAAATACCTTATTACTTTGAAAGTATTTATATCATCATCCCCATGAAATAATAACATTGAAAAAAAATAAATACTATTAGAATAGATAAATTTACAAAATGACATATCAAAGGTGATTTATATACACCTTATAAAAGAACAAAAGTTTATAACCTCAAGATATACCTAAATGAAAAAAAATTGAAACGAAGTCCCTTACCTTGAGTATAATTCATCTTGTGTGTCTTCATCTTCCTTAATAATAAACTTATGTTGATTATTTACTTTCTTTATAAACTTTTTGAGTTTCATTTTTTATTACATTTCACTTATTAACAAGTTATATACAATTATATAATCAATTATGTTTTAGTCAGATGTTTTGACCATATTCAGTTTATGGGTCGAAAATGAATTTAGTAGGATTAATATGATCATAGAGTTCATTATTTAAACATACCAAAAATAAAAAAACGTAACATATTTATCATATTTTTACATCAATTATCCTTATAAAACCAATCATGAATTATGGTTATGAAAAATTAACTAACATTATAGTCATAGAGACGGTTGGATGTACATACGCATGCGTACCATATCCATTTTTCAATGATCATTATAGAAATATGGTACTTAATATTTTAGCTTTATGATATGATAATTATATAATAAATAACATAATATTTAATTATATATACTTATATATGTCATTATTTTTATGTGGTTATTAAAAAAAGAATCGTATCACTTTGAGGAGGCAATAGTCCACAACTTCATGAATGACATTATAATTTTTTTAGTTAGTGAAAAGGTAAAAAGAAAATGCTATATTATATTTTTAAAATGATAAATATGTAAATAATATCATAAATATGTCATTTATATCACATATATTCATTATATTTACTCTAATCACCTTCTATGTAACGCATTAGTGAAAAATAAATCACATTGCTTCGCGATACGGTGGTCCATCGTACACACAAGTGAGGTTGTCTTATCCCATAAATAATGAAACATTAAAGGATATATATGATATAATTACTCCATAGGTATAATTTTTTAATAAATATCATATATAAACATTATTTCCATCATCATACTAGCTCATGAGAGGTGGTTATGGGAAAACTATGTACATCTTATTTTGAGAAAGTAGTGGCAGTACACATGAATAATGATTTCAAAACCCATTTGATGGAAGTGTGAGTGTTCTTAGGTTTTATGTAACACCCCAAGCTTCTACGGTACGCTTCTCTTTGAATAATGTGATAGTGTGTGTTGTACGCAACACAGAGTTCTAACACACCATAACCAATCAAACTAGCCGTTATAAATAGTAACACCTAATTTTTTAAATTATATATATTTGATATTTCAAAATGGACTTCATTTTTTGATTTGTAATATCGAATTTTTCCTAAGGTGAAATTTTGGTACTTTTCGGATAACTTTAATATTTTGATGAATAGTGAAAATTACTAAATTTTAATTAAAAACAACTTTTTTAATAAAAATAATTAATAGTGATAAATTATTAATTTGAGTGGTTTTAAAGTATATTTAGAATATATTTTTACCATTTAATACAATGTTGGTCATTGTACATAATTTTACAGTTAAACCGGACATAAACAAGTGTCAATCTTTTGATAGTTATTATCTCTTAAAAACACGCTTTTTGTTTTAATAACGGGAATTAATTTTAAAATAATTTTTGCCACTTCTGTGTTTTTAATTTGGAAAAATGGATTCCATATTTGGAATCAGGATGTTCAAATTTTGTAAATAGGTAACTTTTATTTTTAGACATTTTGGATAATTACTTCGGTAAATATTTTATTTACCATGGTTAAGGGTAAATCTGATAAATAAGGGTTAAAAAATAATATTATAATAATACTAAATTACCCTAAAACGTGTTATAGACTTATTTTTTGATACATGTTCGACCATAGGCATATTTGGGTCGGTTTTGGGACCCCATGGAGCCACTTGTAGGTGATAGGGACACTTAATTTTAATTAAGTTAAAATAAGTACAAAAATGATATAAGCATATATCTTTTAGAAAAACAATTTCTACATAGGGTTATATATGTTGGATTTTCGACTATAAATATTCATTAGAAAGCTAAAAATATTTTCTACATAAAATATTTTATTTATAATTTTTAGACTTTAAATAATTTAATTTATTTATGACAAAATTATGATGTAGTAATTACCATAATAGTGACAAATTAAAATAATTGATATTATAAATACCCAAATAAATATAATTTGAGACTTTTAATGAATTACACTAATTTTCTAGGATAATATGACATATTAGGATTGATTTAATTGACTTTTTTCGAAGTAATAATTTTGTTATGAGTTTCACAAAAATCAACTATTGAATAGTGTCAAAATTGACATAAAAGAGTTTTTTTAAAACAAATATTATATTATTAATTGATATTAAATTCCTAAAAATCTAAGGTTCGGCAAAGATACTTATATCATGATAGTTATATCATTAAGGGACCACTTGGGGGGTCTATTGGATGTATATAGTAAGTTTATTAACTATATAATATAAAAATACAAAGTGACATGGTAAATGTCAAACTAATTAACTAAGAGTTAAAACAAAAAGATAAGGTTAATATAATGACCCTTACCTATCTAAATTCTATTGGTTGAATTTTTTTCGACCTATCCCCACCTTAACCTTTGAATAATCAACTTTGGATCCATTAGAAACCGAATATGAATTTATTATAAATTAATATTTCTAACTTTTCCAAAGGTTCCCCTCACCCCTCTTATAAAAGGGCACTCCTCCTCATTACTTCACAACTTCAAAGCCTTTTTGTTCGGCCAAACCCTACCCAAATAATCTCTCATCTTCCCTACCTACAAACTAGAGGCCTTAGTTTGATCATAAAGTCAACCTAAGGAGCCCTTTTGATCAAATCAAAAGGAAGAACCCGAAGAAGTGGTAATGATTTCACCACCCTTTTTCAAGTTCCTTTCTTCTTCGACTTCTTTATTCTTTGTTATAACCATTCTAAAATAATAACTCCAGTATCTTATATATAATTTGATGTTATTATAATTATGGAACAACCATATTTAGTATTTTATCCACCCTTTGAATAACATGTCACCATACGTGCGTACGTACGGCTTATCGTCTCCACGTCGTGGTGTAATTGTTATTCAATATATTATTATTTGGATGGGTATAATAATGATTTTTAACTCATGTAAATAATAAATATAACATGATAATGATTCTGTATATATGATATACTGTCCAATTATATATTATTTTAATATCAAAAGAATGATATTGTCGCTCGTGCGTACGTACGGACTACCGTCTCCACGAACGTGATGAGATTCATTCTCCATCGTATCCATTCAAGTATAATTATCATTTGATGATTTAAAAATGATTTTTAAGGACTTCATATCATTCTGGATATGAATAAGATACAAACTATCCATAACAAACATGTCTTATGTAGAAAAACATATAAAAGAAAACGAGTAAGTTAACACCCGAAACAACGATAATACTAAGATATTATTAACAAATCAACGTTAAAAGATCATATATGATATCATATTAATGTATATGATTCTTGTATAATTTAATAACAATTATTTCACCATTATACAGGAGGTTAACCTACCCCAACCAAGGAATTGTACAAGGTAAGGGTTATTTCTCAATCTCTTCATTATCCGAGGTTGTTTATACGTAATTATCTACTGGGATTTCTTTATCATCCACATCCATGTTTCTTCGAAATGTATTTCAAAAAGATTTTACTATTTAAAATAATATGGGTTAAAGTCATTTATACCCTTGTTTGAATTTTTATAAGAGGTTTATAAAGGAATCTTTCCGTCGTTTTCCAAAACAGGTGCTTTTAACCTTTTCGACAGAATTAAGGTAAGAATGTTTTTTTAACTTATACGGCGGGTGCGGTTATTTTCCACCGTTATAAAATCGTCGAAGCTTCCCTTACAAGCTTATAATAATTTTTTCAAAGAAAATGTTTTATTTTATAAATATATGACTCTTAAATTATTTCAAAAATAGTAAGAGATATTTCTCTAAAAAGAGTTTTGATTTCATCTATGTCAACATCCTTTGATGGATTTTACACTTATTTGTAGTTGATTTATTATGATACAAAACTTATATATTGTATTGAAGGTTTTGTGATATGTTTGAATGTGGATGTGCTATTTTTATACAATTCATAGTTTATAGTAAAAGTATTGACATTTCATATGCTAGTTTTAATAAGAATGTTTATGTTATGTTTAAACCTTTTCATATGGGAAGGCATTGGACTTAATATGTGACAGGTGGAGCTCGTTATATCTCCTCGACGCATCGATAGGTCTCATGATACAAACTAGTGTCTTGGCACAAGGCCTTGAAAAAATCTTATTTGTAGTCTTGGCACGAGGCCTTGGCTATGTGGTTATGATATTCTGGCATTATGCATTCCATCATTATGAAAGTGGTTATTGATATTGCATGTGATTATTCGATTAGTAGAATATCCATGTGAATAAGTAAATGGCATTATTTCATTTTATTTTTTCCATACTATGTTTAAGTTCAAGTTTAAAAGGCTTTTGTTTTATTCATAAATTTCCTTAAATTTTTATTCTTATTTATGAAAGTTTCCTCTATATTGTTATCCTTACAAGGCATTTGAGCTCACCCCTTTTCTATGTTTTATTTTTCCTAGGGTATGAAGAAGTAAATTATGAATGACATGCAGGGATAGTATGTGGGGATATGAGTGTGGAATATGAAGAAAAGATGTTGTTGTAGTTTTCATTTTTATGATGTAATGTAAGACTTATGAATATATCTAGTATTTCCAAGGCTACTAAAGTAATCGGTCTTTCTAGATTTGATCCTTCTTGTGATCATGCCAATGTTATGTAATAGTGCACCGACTCTGGGTAACTGGGGTCGGGGCGTTACATTTTAAAATTAACAAAATAAAATATAAGTATATTTAATGTACATAGATCATTATATTATCATGTTATATGAATAATATAATGGGTTGGATGAAGAAATTAAATTAGAACTCTCGTTGATGAATGTTACATCTTCTTTTGGTATATCGTTTTGGTTTTCAACAAATGGATTATTTGGTTGGATTTATTCCCAAATTAAGTCTTATATTATAATTCTAGGGGATTTGGGAAGTTATTTGGGTTGGTCTTGGATAAAACAAAGTGGTCTAAAGGTTTTAATAGAAGAGGAGAGATGGCGAAGATTTATAAGTGGGGAGACTGGCACACTTGTGGTTTTTTGAAAGAGTGAATTTAAACAGCCTTTTTTCATGTCCCAGGGGACTAATAATGTTCCATTATCAAAAATATATTTTATAAGGTATCAATATGGATATCTAATGGGTTTTAGAAATGTTTTTGGTCATTATTAAACCAAATATTCTATGTTTAACCACTAAGTAAACTTATTTTACCTTAATTGTTGTAATTAATTTTAATTGTTTTCACTAATAAATTTTGTAAACAAATTTATTTGGCCTTATTATACATTATAAATTATTATGATTCCAAATATATAATCCATTTTTTTAAATTCAATTCACCTTAGTTGAAAAATTATTTTAATATTAATCTCACAGATGTGGCAAGACAGTGGGTTTTTAAAAAGAGTAATTTCATAGAAAAAGACGATTCTATATTAACTATATAGATAATAGTAACAATTATTATATGAAAATAAATTAAATTTTAATGAAAATATATATATATATATTTCATTTATAAATGCCCCATTATGTATTATTTTTTATTAATTAAAAACTGAAAACATTATGCACTTGAAAAAGGGTTTTAGAAAAATATGTTTTTAAACCCAAAAACAAACTTATACTAAAAAAAATATATAGTAGAATAAAAAGTAATTAATTGGATTAAATATAAATAAAATAATAATTAGGTTACTTTAAATCATACTAAGAACATATTTGTAATCCTAAATTACTTAATTTATAAGAAAGAAAATACCTTTTTTTAAAATTAGTATTTTTCACTATTTACAAAGAAATCACTATTTTCTGAAAAATCCAAAAATTTCATCAAAATTAAATATTTATATACTCATTTAAATAATGATATTAATTTTATCAAATTAAAATTATAAAATAAATTGTGTTTTTTTGTAATACTTTATAATAAAAGAGATTAGTCAAAACTATTTCCTTTTTATTTAAAAAGTAATTAATTTTATTATAACTAATATAACTATCTAATTCATATTAACAAATATGAAAATTATTTATTCTATCATTACCTAGTTTTTTACATCCTTCTCCCCTTTTATATAATTTTTCCTTGAAATTTTATTCACTTAATAAACATGTGGGGATATCTTTCCCTCGTATAATTTTCATATTCTCATGTTGCCTCTTCAACCATATGGTTTTTTCATAAAACCTTAACCACATGAATCACCTTATTCCACTACAATTTCTCTCTATAGTCTAGAACCTGAACTAGTTATTCCTCATAAGAGATATTCTCTTACAACTGAACTACTTCATGGATCAGAACATGAGATGAATCTAGAACATATTTCTTTAAAATTAAAACATGAAATATATTATGTTCCTGAGATAAATTTGGAGGTAAGGAAACTGTATAGAAAACTAATCCAACTTTCAGGATGAGTTCCTATGGTCAAATGATTTTTGGACTTAGTTTCCCCTTATTACCAAATTGCGTCACACTTTTCCATGGAGAAATTTGAGATATGCATGATCCCCTACCTTAAAAAGAAATATATTTCGACCGGTTATTTGTAGAATTATTCTTATATGATCTGCTATGTCCTCATATAATGAGAATAAAATAAAAATTATCTACTATTACATTTACAAAATCTGGTCCCATCAACCTCCTTTCTCCCACATCATCTTAAAATACTATTGTATGAAACCGCTTTCTATAGAGTGGATCAAATGGTGCCATATATATATTGGAATGAAAACTATTTCTATAAGATAAATCAACCAAAGAAATATATTAATCGAAACTTCCCTAGAAATACATTGAAAAATAATGAATAATATCTTCCATAGCTTTAATTTTCCACTCATATTTTCCATTATATTTAGGATTAAAAAACATTGTTGAAATTTAATTCATTAACCAACAACTTCTAAAGTCCTTTAGAAAAATTATAATTGAACCTAGGATCATGGTCTAATACAATGAATAAAGGCTCTCTATGTAACCTTTATATCTATTTTAGATGAAGTCGTTAAACATGTCTAAAGACATTGTATATCGAATGAGAAGGAGATTTTTAGATTTCTTTAATCTATCAATAATTTCCCAAATAAAATTATTACATTGAGAAGTCTTTGGAAATATTACCATAATATCCATTGATATATTCTTCCAATTCCCCATTGGCAATATAAATGGTTGAATCTTTCTCTTTAGTAATTATTCTTCTTCATTAACCTGCTGACAAATCCAACATTTCATAGTAAAGTCTGTAACATCTATTTTCATACCATCCCAATAGTAAAACTCTTGAAGGTCTCTATGAAACTAGTGCTTCCCAGATGAATGGAAAACATAGAATAATAATCTTCTGTCAATAAGTATTTCCTCAACTTGGAATCCCTATGCACAAATAATATTTTTACAAATCATAAAACACCATCTCCAACAATATTAAAATAAGGAATATTTCACTTCTTAATAGATTCTACATTTTCAAACAAATATTGATCTATATTTTTATATATATTAATTATATCTATAATATTTTAATTTAAAAAAACCTAAAATAAAATAGATGAAATCCCTATATCCTCAAATTACAGTAAAAAATTCATTAAATAATTAATCAATTTGTCACATTCCAAATGTAATATAGTTAATATAGCATTACATTTTATACTCAAAGCATCATACACTTTGTTTTCTATTCCAAGATGGTAATGAATCCTAAAATCATAATTCTTGATCAGTTCCAGCCATTTTATCTTTCTCATGTTCAATAATTTCTAAGTGAATTTATACTTCAAGATTTTGTGAACATTATATATTTCACACATTACTCTATAAAAAGTATACCTCCAAATTTTTTATGAAAAAAACTAAAATAGTAAATTCCTAATCATGTATAGCATAATTTTATTCATGAGGATTCAATTAATTTGAAACATAAGAAATGACCCGATCATTTTGTATTAGAACACAACCAAGTTCTTTAAATGAAGAATAATTGTAGATAATGAATTCTATATTTTTGGAAGTCAGGGCCAAAATTAGAGAATTCAACAATCTTATTTTTTGTTCCTGAAAAAAATCATCACGTTAATTTTTCCAAATGAATTGAACTCCTTTTCTAGTTAACCTAGTTTGTGGTCTAGACAACCGATAAAATGTTTCAACAAAACATCGGTAGTATCCTTCTAATCCAAGAAAAGTATGAATATTTATAAAATTTATTTCTATTTTCTATTATTCAAAAACATTCAATTTAGTAAGGTCAAAAACTATTCTATATTTAGAAGCAATATGACATTGGAATGAAATTTTTTTCAACCAAAATTCACACTTTCTAAATTAACCATGTAGTTTATCTTCCTATAATGTTTTAAAAACAATACATATGTGTATTTCATGGTCTTCATGAATTTTATAATATTCCAAAATTTAATAAACAAGCACAACAACAAACTTGTCCAAGAAATCATTAAATATTATATTAATATGGTCTATAAATATAATAGGTGTGTTTGATAACCCAAATAGCATAACTAAAAACTCATAGTGCATATATCTTTTCCAAAATACTAAATTCAAAATGTTTTCTTCCTTTACTTTCAATTGATGGTACCCCAATCACAGGTTAACCTTCAAAAAAAATATGCACCCTGGATTTGATCAAAAAATCATCGATATTAATAAAATTATACTTTTTCTTAGTAGTTATGTTATTCAAGCCTATATAATAAAAGAAAATTCTCATTGAACCATCTTTATTTTTAAAAACCAAAACAAGATCACCTCATAGTGTAGTTCTTGGTCGAATGAAACCATTATATAATAACTCGTTCAATTGATTTATCAATTATAAAAGTTCCAATTAAGCAATTGAATAAGGGTTTTTGAAATATACTTTGAATCGGGTAGTAAGTAAATAGTAAACTCAACTTATCAATCCATAATAAAACCAGAAAAATCATCTAGAAAATCATCCATGTATTCATTTACTAATTAAACATCACTAATTTGAATAGTTTATTTATTTTCAAAAATTGGAGAAAGGTCACTTTCACTACTATCTTTTATTAATTTCCCAGATTATTGGTAAGTTATCAAAGGTATGGAATCATTGATCACAACTTTCTTAGATATAAAATCTATATTATCATTATAAACTGAAATTCAATCCATACCATGAATGATCTTAAACACTATTATAGCCAGTTCAACAAGATTTATAAGAATGACCATCCCCCTGATAACAACAAGAAGATTCATATACATTTTGGTTGCATTAATACTTCCACACAAAGATTTCATCAAAAGGTTAATCTTCATTTTATTATGTAATAATCCCAATTTACTTAAAAATTTCTAAAAAATGAAATAATACAATGATCCATATTTAAATAGTGTATTGGGATAATTTTAATCCATAAGTAACATACATGTAACCACTTCATTTTATGGCCCAAAATCTATAGTAGTAGTAGAAAATGACTTCACTATACCATTCTATTTCTGATCATGATTTTTTACATCCTGTGAAACTAAATTCAAACTTGTGTTAGTATAATGACACAACTAATTACATTTAAAACATATTACCACTCGATGGATATTAGTTACCCCATTATTTTATTCCTCAATATTCCCTTCCTTACATTCATGTGCAATGTGACCAAACATTCCACATTGATAATACTTCTCGTAATTCATAAGACACTCTCTAGGGTTCTTTTTACCACACTTTCCATAAGATAGGATCTTCATTTTCTAACCTTCATATTTCTTAGGTGTATATTTCCCATTTCCTTCCATCCTTATTGTTTCTTACTTTCATCATCACAAGGCATATAAGAGTCATAAAACTATATCTTTTCCATTTCATCACAGTGAACAACTTTCTCATAGATTTTAAATACTTGTCCAGCCATATCTCTTTATATAATTTGTTTAAATCTTGAGAAAGACCTATTAATTTTATAATTGGTGTTTTAAATAAAATATGGCACATACATGGCCAATATTTTGATGTTCTCTTCATATATATCTACAAAATATATATCTTTTCCCCCAATTCTAGGAATTTTTTTCCATGCAGAGTTAAAGAAACATTGGGAAATATTTCTCAAGGATAATATTATTAAATGTTTCTTATCTCATGGTATCAATATCGTCTTTCTCTCTACTATTCTTAACCAAATACCACCATCGATCAATAACACATTTCAAATAGTAAATTGGCATATTTCCATTTGGTGTTATAGACATCCCATGATATCAAATATCTTCTCTAGTTAATTAATACATCCTTTAGCTATCCGAGGGTTAGATGATCCACCGAAAGATAGGGGATATAGCCTAATAAAATTCTCCACTATATATGTGTTCTTGCGTATAACAGCCCGACCCCAGTTTCCCAATGCCGGTGCTAAAATATATAGTGTAATTTTTTTATAAAATGAACATAGAAATTACACAATGCATTTCATAAATGAGGATCGTTTTTGGAATTGGTTTGGGAGAATTAGATAAAACTATTACATTTCCTCAAAATTGTAAAAAAATAAACTTCAATGAGTTTCACCACAATGTAATGAATGTCACTGGTAAATCTAATCAACCTATAAGAATAAATTTAAAACATAGGGTGATCATTTAAAATGACTATTAAGGGGTTTTAAAAACAATTAATAAATTATTCTAAAAACATTTATTTAAAATAAAAATAAATACATAAATGATTTTTTTAAAACAAAATTACATCTCTCATAGCTTGTCATCATCATTTTTCAAGATTTACTAAAAATGATTTTTAGGGAAAACCCATTGTCAAAAATTTATATTCTTAGTTAAAATTGACAAATAAAATGAATTATATAATATCCATGTGCTTGAAAAAAAATCTTGAAATGCCGCTTATAATCTAGTCAATGGTCATACATAATTTTGTATGACAAACCAGGGGTGTGGATATAAATATTCACCTGAAATCATACTTGTTCATAGTTTGTACATAAAAAGATATCAATTATCATTTAAGACATAAAATAAAATTTTGAAATGATATATGAGCCCCTTACCTCTGTGTATAGATTGGATAAGAAAAGAATTTATATATTTGTATATACATAAATATAAAACATTTTACCATGTGTGTTTGATTAAGTAAAGACATATAAATGTTCATAAGAAAATGATTCTAATCTATAGATATTCTACTAGTCTAATAATCACATGGAATGCCAAATACAAACCACATAATGAGGGAATAAATAATGCCAAAAATTTAGAAATATATCGTCATGGTATAGGCCAAGAAATTATAAAATACTTGGGTAAAGCCTCATCCGAAACATATGAAAATACTAGGGCAAGGCCTCATCCAAAACCCAATTCTATTTTATCTCATGAGACCTACCGATGCATTAAGAGGCTATAACCAGCCTCACCCATCATTGTTAAATCCAATGCATTCCTTATATGAAAGGGTTTAAATATAATAGACATATACATATTCTATGTGAATACTCTTCTTTAATTTTAACACACAAATAATCAAGATAATGAAATAAATACATACATGCTCTCTAAAATATAGTGAATGTCCTTTATAAATAATATGTTAGCCATATCTAAATATGCATGACCTGTCTTGAGGTCTGAATGTAGTTTTTCACATGAAATGATAGCTTGCACATAAACTAATAAATTGTTAAGTCTTGTAACAAAAATTGATAACTATTTTCATTTAAAAACTAGTTTACTCATAACCATATACCATAAATTGGTAGATCCTAACTTTGCAAATGGATTTGTAAATAAGAGACTAATCATTTTTAATAAACAAATAATATATACACATATTTATATACATTAAATAAAAACTGTAATATCAAAATTACAACCCTTTTAAAATTTTAAAGCGCACAATAATAATACAAAGTTCTGTTACTATTCTCCATCATAGATCATAAATTATAACCACATGGGAAAACTAGATTTTAAATTGACATCAGCCTTTTCAACATATATATATATATACGTAAAATATTTACATATTTATATGTACACCTTTCTAAAGCCAAAATAGTTTGGTGAAACTTTAATCCTTAAGTTTTTAATTCCAAAAAATTATTAAATACATAGAAACAATTACATTTACTCACATGTGTATAAATCTATACATATATATATATACATATATAAATTTATAAAATTCATATTGGTTGAAACTAGTTTATCCTTTAAAACCCATGCGTCTTAGAAATAACCATTTAATTCAAACCCATTATCATGCAAAAATAAACATTTCATAATTATTTATATGTGTGTGTGTGTGTTTGTGTGTGTGTGTGCCTATACATGTGATATTAAATTTATAAATCTCATCATTGCGGAATAAATTCATGTGTTAGAAAAACTTTTATAGATGAGAATATACCTTGGAATAATTAACGTGAAATCAAATTTAAAACATTAACTTTGCTAAAAACATATATATAGGTGGAATAATGATTTTGGAATCATAATAAGAATTAGTATCCCATTATTCTAAATGAAATTTAATGTTGAAAAAATAAATATACACTCATACATACATTATTTGTTCTAAAAATATTATACTTATTTGTATAGAAATATATATATATATATATATATTGTATATAAACCCTTGAGAATAAAGAAAAAAATGTATAACTTAATAAATATATAATTTTATCCCATATAGTTCCACGGTATAAAATATTTACTGCATCAATAAATCTTAATAAATATTTATCATCAAGGATTCTTACGTGAAATGGTTATATATATATATATACAATTGTTTATACACTCATATATACATATATATACCTATGTATACACTAATATATATACATATATTTCTGTATTGATGAAATCAAACATAAACAAATTGATTTCCTTAAAACATAAATTTAAAACTAAGATCTTCCATAAAATATTATTTAACCAAGCAACAAAAATATATTTGTATATACGAATACAAATACATATATGTCTTGTAATTTAACATGCATAATTAAATGAACCCTTACTACATATAAGATTGAAGATAAAATTTAAAACAAAACCCTTACAAATCTTAGTTAATTTTAAAACAAAAAAACCCTTTATCTCATTTCTACTGAAACTGGATACCTATATATATGTGTATATATGTCTATATATACACATTCGAACACATAACCCTTTATAAGATGTCCATAATTTTCAGAAATAAAAGCAACCCTTATAAAATAATTTTCGAATAAAAAATCCCTTACAAAATATAATTTAAAATAATAATTCTCTTACTTGAATTAAATGAATCGGGGAATGAGACCCTTTAGAAATTCGAGTAGAAAAGAGGAGGACTTGGGAGAATTGGGGGTTAGGTGCTCTGGGGTAAAAAAAGGGTTGTATATATAGATATATTATACCTCATGTGTTAACTCAAAATTAACCAAGGCAATGAAAACAAAATTCATAATTAGAGGAAAAATTATAAAAAAATAAAATTGATAGGAAACATAAAGGGTAATCCGAGCATTGAGTCACGGGTTGGGCTTTAAAATCACCTAATTTTGTCGTTGTTATAAAAAGATATCCAAACATGGTGCCATGGTGGAGAATGGAGGTGTTTCAAGGGTCAAATATGAGAATGGGAGAATGAAAAAAGAAACCAGCGGCTTACCCATGGTGCGACTCGAAGAGGAACCATAGAGAAGACATCGAAAAACCAAACAGGCAGTTGAGATCACCCCTATGATAATCTTATGGCTAGGATTAATCGCGATGTTTTAATTGATGTACAATGCAATAACTCATTGAGGAAAAGATAGAGAGGTGGATCTGATGAAGAAGGGTCAGATCGTGCGGCTCTCCTTCTCAACGTGACGCGATACCCCACCCTCAACACTCGTTCTCTATTTTTTTAAATACATCTCATTTTTTTGTCCTTTTGTATTTTTTTAATTCATTATAACAATTTTATATTACCAATTTACAAAAAAACAACTCTCTCTCTCTCTCTTTAAAATTTCTTTCGTGTCACTTTTTTCATACTCATTTGTTTTTCATTTTTCTTTTTTTATTTCAACATTTTAATAATATATTATTCTTTTATTATATCATTATAATAATATTTTATTATATTATACTTTCTTATCTTATTTAATATTTTTTAAACCATTTTATAATTTTTAACTAATATATATATATATATATATATTTCATTTTTTTATAATTCAAATAAAAAACTAAAAAACATATATATATATATATATATTGTGCATATCATATTTTCATATTTTTAATTATTTAAATTTTTTATATATATAAATATTATTATTTTAGTGTTTTCTACTATGTATATGCATAATTCATTTTTTTAATATAAATCATTCAAATTACATTTTTATTTAAAATATAATTACAATGTGGATTTCTTTATAATATAATGATTATATATATATATATCACAAAATAATATATATATATTCTTATTTGTATAACATAAACAATATAGGATATATATTCTTATATGTGTGTATATATATATATTTAGCACTTTGGAATTAGTTTACCATTCTTATTTAAAAGTCTAAAATCATTTTTAGTATTTTCTAATATTTTATTATCTAAATAACATATTACATATCATTAATTGTATTAATAAAAAAATTATTTTAAATTTTTAAAACACTCAATGGTTATAAACCTATGGTGACTAAAAATAAAAATACCCAAATTATAATTTTAAAAACTATATACTAAAAATTATCTTCAATTAAAACTATATTTTTATTTTAGTTAAAATAATACTTTAAAACATTTAAAATTCTAAACACTTAAAATACTTTATAGTAATAAAATTATAACATTCATGTAAAAATATCCACAGTCACTTAAAAATAAATACCAATAGTGATTTATTTTAAAAAGTCTATAAAATTAGTATAAATACCCACATCTATGGGTATTAAAACCCCCAAAATCACTGGTGTTCTCCTGCTTCAAAAAGGGTTTTTAACATTCCTCTTATTCTCAGAATCTCCATTATTATTCTTGTTGTTTTTATTCAAACTATGAAAAACCCAAAGGAAGAGGCTTACTAAATATTTCTTCTTATGCTACTCGAAAGAGTAGTATTTGTTTTACTAGGTCTTTTTATGAGTTTCCTATAGTAGTTTAAGTCTTTTGATGTGTAATATTGTAACATATCAGTGTTTTATTAAATAAATATTTTCTTATATTTTCTCATTAGTTCATCTCAATTATATTCATTTATTTTCATATAATAATAAAAATAATAAGTACAAAAATTACATTAATAATAATTACACCATTGTAATATAGGTTTGGGTTGATATAATGCATGGTAGCTTAGGTTCCTCTCTAGCATGGATAACACCACTATTTATAGCTTATTTTGACCGATCGATCACTACAAAAAAACAATTCTGTTCCAATTCCTATATATTTATTTATATAACACAATCATTAACCAATAAATTGGAGATCTATCTAAGCCCATCCATATTGTAATCAATAATAGGCTCACCAAGTACTATCTAGGTTCACCTACCATATATAATGTAACATCCCAGGTAAATAAAGAATAAAGAATTTTCATATTTATTAATATTTACGAATTTAATTTTAATTTTATTTTAAAGGGGTTGCTATGTTCGATAGCATACCCGATACGCAACGATGAGTTTCTTTGAAACTTACGTAGCACACTAGTAATAAAATAATATTATTTTAAATGTTAGTTAACAAGTAGCCGTTGTACTGGCGGGAATGGATAGAAATAACTAAAATATGATTATATAAGTTTTTAAATGTTTATACATTTACCCAATAAAAGATAAAGGCTTAAAATACGGAAAGAGTTCAATTTTAGGGCATATATACTCTAATTTTCACTAAAGGTTCACTTATCACCTTTTAATGGTGAACCATCATTAAATATAGTTTTGATCACTCTTATACTTTATTTTGGACCAAATATAACTCTTCTTTAGAATCGGGACATCAAAATTTACTTTGTGTAAATTTTTGGTACCTTTCTGATAAAGTTCATTTTTTTATGAATAGTGTAAAATGTTGTATTTTAATTCAAAACCTCTTTTTAATATAAATTATTTATATGATTAGATTATTATTTTAATTGGTTTTAAAGTGAAATAAGAAAATATTTTTACCAGTTAATCCAATGGTGGTCATTGGAATCAATTTCACTTTGAAATTGGACTTAAACTGGTGTCAATCTTTTGATACTTATTGTTTCACAAAAACACGCTATTTGTCATGACAGCGGGAATTAATTATTAAATTAATTAATTTGACTTATATGTTTTGAATTTTGTAAAATGGTCTTCATTTTTGAATTCGGAATATCAAATATAGCTTAGGGTGAATTTTTGGTAATTTTCTGAAAAACTTCAATTTTTTGATGAATAGTGAAACCACTAAGTGGTAATCAAGCAAACTGATTTTTCAGTTAATTGAAAGTTTACCACTAATGTGTATTGAATTTTGAAAATCCGACATACATGGTTGTCATTAATAAGTAAAATGTGGTTCAATGAGATTAAAATAATTTTTTGGTGAATAGTAACTTTTTTTTCATTAATCGTGATTCGTGGTAATTAGTGTAGTTTAAGGTATAAATAATGCTTTAATAATTTGAAATGACCTAGACACATGTCCCAACCTTATTGGTTGTGTCATGGCCGACCAAGAAAAGCCATGGGTCAACTTGGGGACCCCATGGAGGCACTTTAGTTGGAAAATGACATTAATATATTTTTATTTAATGTTAAAGTGAAAATGACACTAACATAAATCGTTTTACTAAATTAATTTTTGAGTGGGGTTATACAAGTCCAAATTTTGATTATAAATAGTCATTGGAAATCTAAAAAGATTTCCTACATCATAGTATTTTTTTTTAAATTTTTAGACATTAAATAAATTAAATTATAAATGACATAATAATGATGCAGTGATGACATCATTATTTGACGATTTAAATAAAATGGAAAGATAATGAAAAAATATAAAACCTACACATGACCAAAACCAATTGGATGAGTGGATTTAGAACCCTTATCACCTTATCCACGAATTATATCAATGTGGGACCTTTTAAAACCGAAACACATTTTCAAATAAAGTAATATTTCTTTACTTTCCAAAAGTGCCCCTCCTCTCCTCTTATAAAAGGCCCCCACCTCTACCTCATTTCACACACTTCTCAAGCCTTTGGCTCGGCAAACCCCTGCCCAATTACTCTCTCCACATCCCTCTCCTCATCCTAGAGGATTCCCTTTGGGCAGAATCCTTTAAAAGGAAGCCTTTAGGCTCAAATCAAAAGAGAGTTACACTTTTAAAGGTAATTCATTCTCTCTTGTTCATTTGTTTTATTTTGCTTCTCCAACACTCTAAACTCTTTTTATTTACTTCTTTTGTAACAACACCAGTATCTTCAATATACTAGGATGTTGTTATAATATTTATTTGAGCTACACTCTCACACAACTACATCAAATGGTTAAAGAACATACGGTTTCCGTGGATGGCGAAATTCTGCCTCCCGAAACGATGATTGTTCAATACTCATTTAACACCTTCAAGGGTGGCCATTATGATGTCACTATTTTTATATATGATATATAATATGTTTATATTTTCTTTAAGATTCTGTATTTTTCATTTTTGGCATACCTTTATGGTTTCCAATATGGGTAAACACGATATCTTCATTTAAGGAAGTGCGGACTACCGCCCCCTAAAAGTGATGTGATTCGTTAATGCCATATGTGGGACGTGTAAAGGATGGATTTAAAGTTATTATATATGATGTTATACTGGAATTATAATATACCTCTATATCATTATTATTTCTTTCCATTAAAGTATGAGATAGAAATGAAAGTAGCGTTCATGCGTACGTACGGCTTACCGTCTCCATGAACGGTGCATTTCATTTCTTATCCCCAAATGTAATGTAATATTAAAATTACATGTATATAATGTATATATATAATTAATGATATATCTAAATGATGAATATAATTCTGGAATTAAAATATACATACCTCTCATTTAGTTTTAATTCCACTAATATGACAAAGAAATGAAAGTAGCGTTCATGCGTACGTACAGCTTACCGTCTCCATGAACGGTGCATTTCATTTCTTACCTCTAAATAATTATGTAATATTATAAATACATGTATATTCTGGATATATATGATACATATTATATCCAAATCGGTAATTTCATTCTGGATATAAAGAACTTTTGACCACATGAACAACATGTAATTGTAAGAAGTCAACTTTCGACTTAAGAACCAAATATTGACAAAACAAACATTATTAACTTAAATGGTTACATAATGTTTATAACATGGAAATAAGTGATATAATAAGAATAATGAACTTTAAAAAGGTTCTTAATCAAGTATAAATTAACTCAAGTTTATTATTCAGGACGTTAAAGAACGATCGAGTCATGTCGGACCCAAGGTAAGGGACTTCGTCTCAATCTCCTTTCATTGAAGCATATTTCGTTTTATACACAACTTTCTTTTATACGGTGTATAAACTCCTTTGACTTTTACTTTTATACAAAAGGAATCTTTTTCTACGAAGAGTTTTTCTAAACGACAAAAAGGAATGTTTTTTTTAACGTACGCGGTGACAACGACCTTTTCCGCCGCCGCGAGTATTATTTGATCTTTGGCTTTCTCAACAAGCCGTAATGTTTTTAGAATAAAATAAATACAATATACTCTTTTATGTATTTTGGTATTGAAAATGGTTTTGAAAAAGGATTCTATTATGTCAATATATTTATGATATATTGTGATTGAAATGTGGAAATGTTATCATTCCTTTATATTGGTTTTATGTTTTAGGATTTTATACTGGTACTTGGACATTTTAACGGGTGGTTACGTTATAAACCATATGACGGGTGGTGCCGTGAATACCAGGACGGGTGGTTACGTTATAACCTCCAATTCATTGGGTATGGAAGTCGGCCGTATGGCTATTCCATTAAGTATGTATGGAAATTGGCCGTATGGCTATTCCATTAAGTGATATGTGTGGAAGTCGACCGTATGGTTACTCCACTTAAGTATGTTTATGTCCCAAGTTACCTTTATAAATGTTATGTGTTCTTTTTATGGATTTTATGGTAATCCTTTGGTTACAAAAAGGTAATTAATGATACTTTATTCAGTAAAGAGTTTTTACTACTTCATGAAGGTGAAGGTATTACTTTGATAGAGTATATATGGTTTATTTGATGTTTGAAAAACTAACAGTTTTCATTCTTTCTGTATCCCTTACTGATCTTTTTATGCTCACCCCAAGTTTTTTCGAAATGTTTTTCACAGGACTAAAAGTGGAATAAGGTCAAGGATGGGATCAAGGGAATGTCATGTGATATAAAACATGGAATCTAGACATCTTTCTTTTTAAAAGTTTTTATTTTATGGAAACCA
Source organism: Viscum album (assembly GCA_963277665.1). Taxonomy (NCBI): domain Eukaryota; kingdom Viridiplantae; phylum Streptophyta; class Magnoliopsida; order Santalales; family Viscaceae; genus Viscum; species Viscum album. The sequence continues at coordinate 26,083,933 of OY728137.1, read as the reverse complement.
AGTAGAAGTGACTACTTGGTAATCTTTTGAGATGTAATAGTTATGTTCTAATTCTCTAAAACTCTAAACCTGAAAAGATCCTCAATGTGAATTATTCATTTAATTCAATATTAAGTAAGTTTTAAGGCTGGGGCCTTATATATAATGTCCAAGAACTACAACATGAATAAAACATTTGATCATTTGAAAAACTATTTTAAAATCATATGCAAGTCACATTAGGACATCAAAATACCATTTTATTTAAAAAATTATTTTCAAAACTAAAATTCCTAAAAATATGAAGTGTATTTTTCATTTAATAAAACATTTAAGATTTAAAAGGAACGTAAAAAATGAAATAATAGTCACGATGATAGAATAATTTGTTGTGGTCTTTCTGTTTAAAAAATGTAAAAAGATTCATTTTAACAAAATATGAAATAAATTAAAAGATACATAAAATAAACTTTATAAATATTTTATTTCTATATAAAAAATAAAAAAACAATTTAAAACATGGACATAGAAGAGAATGAGAGTTTAAAGGAAAAAAATAATATAGGATTTATTTAGAATAAAAGTACCTTATCACTTTGGAATTATTTAAATTTTAAGCCCTATGATAGAATAATAAAAAAAATTAAATGCAATAATAAAAAATAAAATCATGATATAAAATTTTAATGGATTTATATTTGCACCAAATGAAAGAAGAAAGTTTCAGAACCTCAAGATATGCATCAATGAAAGGAAATTGTAATGAAGTCCCTTACCTTGAGTGTGATTTTTCTCATGGGTCTTAATCTGTATGAATAATAAAATTATGTTAGTTATTTAATTTATTTATATCATTTTTCAATTTTATTATTACTTTATTTCACTTATTACCAAGTTATATACAATTTCATAATCCATTAAGTTTAAGTTGGATGTTTTCACAATATTCAGTTTTTGTTTCAAAAAAGAATTTGGTAGGATGACTACGGTCAAAGAGGTCATTATTTGAACATATAAAAATAAAATTCATGTTATAATTAAAATATTTATAAATAAATTATAATTTTAAAACCAATCAGGAATGATGGTTATGATAAATGAACTAATGTTTTGATCAGGGAGATGGTGCGTTTCAATGATCATTATGGAAGGATGATAAGTAATATTTCATCATTATAGTATGATAATTATATCATAAATTATATAATATTTGATTATATATACTTATATGTATATATATATACATATCATTCTTGTGATGTAGGGTTGAAAAAAAGAATCACAGCGCTTCGAGGAGGCGGTAGTCCACATGTCCAGGAACGACATTATCATTTTTTTTGGTGACTGAAAATTTAAAAAATAAAGGATATATTATATTTATAGAATGATAAATATGACAGAAAGATCCCAAATATTTAATCTATTTAAAATATTTTCATTAAATTTTCCCTTATTACCATCCATGTAATGCATTAGTGAAAAAAGAATCACATCGCTCTGTGAGGTGGTAGTCTGTGGTACACACTAGTGATATTATCATATCCCTTACAGAATGAAAAAATATAAGGATATATATGATAAAATGACTTTATAGGTTTAATGTTGTTTTAAATATAATATATAAACTTCATGTCTATCATCATACCCAACTGTGATAGGTGGAAATAGAAAAATGAATGACATCATTTCGTGAGGTTGTAGTCTCTTGCTCGCATGAATGATGGTTTCATAACTCTTTTGATCAAAATTGTGTATAGTTTGAATTTATAACCTTAACATAACAGTACATTAGTATTTTTAAGTTACTTATTTAATTATATCATCATGTTATAAGAAGAATTTATGTGTTTTAAGAAATATATAAAATAAAAACGCTCATTGATGAACGTTACCTCTTCTTCGAGTATCTCCTTTTAGATTGCACCAAAGGATTTCCTTAGTTTCATTTCTTCCAAAAGTAAGGATTATAGGATGAGATAAGTGTATTTTTAAATTTTCTTGTTATTGGTGTGAAGAAAGATTTTTTAAGGTGTGAAGAGATGAGCATAGGTGGCCTCATTTTATAGTTGAGGTGAGTGGCATAAAGGTAATGTTTTGAAATTGTGAATTTCACCCACATTTGTTTCATATAAATAGGACCCAATAATGGTAAATTATCAATAATAGAAGTAATTTGGTAAAAATATTTCCGTAAAATGTGTTTTTACAAGTTTTGAGTATTTTTATACCTTAGATGCAAACTTTAACCAGTAAGTAAACTAGTTTTTACATTATTCATTGTGGTTAATTTTAGTTGTTTTCATTAATCACATTGGTCAAAAAAGAATTTGGTATTATTAGAAATTATAAATTATTATAATTAAAAATATTTAATCTATTTAAAAAAATTCAATTTACATAGGATGAAAATTTTAATTTAATATTAATCCCACGGATGCGGCAAGACAGTGGATTTTCAAAAAGATTATTTTTGTAGAAAAAGATGATTCTATATTAAATATATGAATAATTATTATTATTATTTTAAAAAGACTAATATTAACATAGATATAATCTAAAAATTTTAAATAAAAAATACCAAATTGGGTATTATTTTAATTAATTGAAAATTAGAAGTATTATACATTTTAAATTAGTTTCAAGAAAACCTCGTTTTTAAACCCAAAGACAAAATTATTCCAAAAAGGAATATATATTTGATTAAAAAGAAATTAAGTGGACAAAAAGTAATTGAAATAATACTTATTTTACTTTAAATAATGCTAAAAACATGTTGGGACTCTAAAATTAGTTAAATTATTAAAAAGATATGACTTTTTACAAAAATTGCTATTTTTACTCATCATTGAAAATTCGAAATTTTCTGACAAATATAAAAAATTCACCCAACGTAAATTTTGATATTATTATTTAAAAAATATTAATTTTATAAAATTAAAATTCTAAAATTTATAAATTAATCTTTTAAATAAAACTGTATAAGAAATGAATTTAGATAAAATTATTACCTTTTTGATTAAAAAATACTTAATATTTTTATAACTAATATAACTATATAATTCATATTAATAAATATGAAAATGATTTATTCTATAATTACATGGTTTCTTACATTCATCATGTTTCCATAATATCAATAATTTTTAAAAAAAAGATATAAATGTCATATATATTCACTATATATATGTTTAGAGTAATCCGAAAAATTTAGAAATTGAATTAAAATACACTATTCATAGAGACGGTAGGTTGTATATATGCAATAATTTTGTTTCCATTTTATAAATGGATAAAAAGGTTAAATAATATATTAACATTATAGAATCATTTTTATGTCATATATATCACCTATTTCATTAAAATCTACCTTATTTTCATCCATATAATGCCGGGACAAATCACATCACTTCACGAGTTGGTAGTCCGCAGTACACTTGAACAACATTATTGTATTACCATGGAATGTAAGGTAAGAATTAACATGTTATATCATTATTCCATAAAAATAATATTATAATAAATATCATATATGAATAATAAATCCAACATTACATCCAATTATAAGAATTGGTGATGAAAAACGAATAACATCGGTCCACAGGGAGGTGGTCTGCTATACCCACGAATGATGATTTTGTAAACAATTTCAAGGAAAATGATAAGTATTTCGGTTAGGTCAAGGAAAATGATAAGTATTTAGGTTAATATAATTATAATAAAATACTAATTATATAAAATAATTATGGTGTAATAATAATTTAAGGATTTTGAGGAAGAAAGAAAATAAAATGCAAGGTTAGAGACGTTACCTATTCTTCCAATAACTCCTTTTAGTTTCCACAAAGAGGCTTATTAGGATCTTTTTATTACCAAAATAAGTATTTAAAGATGATTTTAGGGAATTAAAGAAGTGATTTGGTAAGATATTATCTGAATCAAATGGATTTGTAAGTGTGAAGTAAAGAGGAAAAAGAGTGGCCTTTTATAGATTAAGTGAGTGACACACTTTTAATTTTTGAAAAGAAAAAGGTGCACATGTATTTTCTCAAGAAATAGAACCCAAAATGGGTAATTATAGAACCTATAAGATATAAGGTCAAAATATGGATATTCAATTAGTATTTAAAATTTTTTGTTCATTTTTAACCCTTATCTTTTTATTTTAACCATTGATAAACCTGTTTTTTACCTTAATCACGGTAAATATTTTTTACGATTTTTAAAATTATTTATCATAAAAACTTTATTTGACCTTATTATATAACATAAATTATTATAATTATTAATATAGAATCCATTTTTCCATATTCCATTTAGATAAGTGGAAAATGTTTATTTAAAATTAATCTTGCATAGATGACAAGAAAGTAGTTTTCCAAATAGAAAAAATTCAAAAGTTTAAAAGGTTTATATATAAAAATTTAATATGGAATTGATTCTAATGAATAAATCAGATTAACATAAATATTAACAATTTTTACCTTTAAAACCTTCATAAATCAATTTTTACATTTTTAAATGCTTTAAAATAATTAAAAAATCATTATAAAAACCAGTATTTTTACTATTCATTGAAAAATTTATCTTCTTGTAAAATTTTCAAAAATTAAACCTAATATAATTTTGACATAATTATTTAAAAAATTAATTTCATTTTTTCATATAAATGTATAAAATTGTAAAAAAAATTAAAATATCTGCCCAAATGGCGACAAAACTACTTTTAAAAAAATACAGTTTTAAGTATAAAATAGGATTATTCATATCTATTATCTAGAAAACACATAAGATAAATTTTAAAACTTTTATTGAATATATAATATATAAATTTAATTAAAATAATTCACCAAAAGTAATTTATCTTATTTATTGAGATAAAACATGTTTGTGCATCTAAAAATAGTTTTTCAGGAAAAGATTATTTTATTTTCAAATGGTTTTAATTTTCATCTTAAATTAATTGGCCACCATGAAATTCATTATATATAAATGTGTAAACCATATATTTTCATAATCTAGTTAATACAATTCATACCTTCCATTCCAAGTTCTAGGTGATAACTAACATGTTAAATAATAATATTTTAATAGTATGTCATGTTTTGTTTAAATTCAGTGTTGTATGTAAAATAGGACAAACTCAATGTTTCATGTAATTTAAGGTAAAATCGGGATTTCTTATAATGAAAAATATCAAAAACGTTAAATATATTCAAAATATATCACAAAATCTTGGGGAGTTACATTATACCCCCCTTAAAATTATTTCCACCCACAAGATTCATTACTTTGGTACAAAAAAATGAGGATAATTATACCTCATTATAGCCTCAGGTTTCCATATTTCTTCCTTCAGCTCATGGTTTTGTCATAAAACATTAACCATTTTAGTGTTATTATATCATATATATTTCTATATATGATCCAAAATCTCAACTGATTGTTCATTATATGAATGATCATGCTCTAACATTACGAAATCTCAGTTTAGTACTTGTGAAGGATTAGGTATGTACTTTCTCAAGAGAGGTAAATGGAACACATCATGAACCTAAGGGTGGTTTGGTGTTAATTATAATTTATGAGTTACTATCTCGATATGATCAATTATTTCAAAGGGTCTAATATACCTAGGGCTTAGTTTTCACTTCTTTCTTCTGTGGAAAAATTCATAGAAATACCTTATCACAAACATCAAATTCTAGATTTTGTTGATGATTATTAGTATAATATTTGTTTCACCTTTGTGTTGTCTTTATGTGTTTCTAAATGGATCTAACCTTTTCTTTATATCTCATCATCTTTCTCATGTCCCAATTTCTTTCTCTCCACAACTTCATTCTAATACATTGGAGTTCCACACTTCTTTCTATAAATGGGTTTATATGGATCCATATGAATTCATTAGTGAAAGATATTGTTTCAAGAAAACTAAACTGTATAAAGTTTTATATCCCAACCAAATTTAAAATCCATAGAACATGATCTTATCATATCATATCAGGTTTGAATTTTTATCTTATACTGACCATATTTTTGATGATGATATGTAGTAATGAAACTCAACTCTGTATAAAGATATTGCCAATAACTTCACTAAAACAATGAGGTAAACTTTAGATCCTAATTAGAAATATTTTAATGTGGTAATCCATGTAACCTTAATACATTCTTAATGTATATTAATTCAAGAATATAGAGAGATAAATATTTTCTAATTGTTATAAAGTTCCGTGACTTTGTAAGGTGATTGAATACAACCCATAATTTACTCATTATCAAAGACAAGATAAACCCTAAAATTTACCATTACCATTAATCATATGTCCAAAAATTATAAAGAAATTCCTCATCAAATAAAGTTTTCACTAAAATATATACAAAACTAAAGCGTTATATTGCCAAAAATGTCTTAAAATATGATTAATCATGTTAAACTACCATCACATGAAGCCTCAAAAGGGGTGTCAATTACTTTAAACTTATGATCAACCTTAAACTCATAAAAAAATGATGGTATCCATAACTCAGAACTAATTCTTACATGGGTACATATACACTTCCAAAAGTTAGTACACCTATTTTCCATATATGATATCTTATCTTATATAAAAACACTTTTATTGGAATCATGGATTCATCCTTGTGTCGATAGAATAACAAATGTGATTTCATTATTACATAATCCTTGTAGAGGGAGACAATTAATGATAAAAATCACCTAAAATTTCATAAAATGATGAACAATAAAAATTTTCATAGCTCTCATTTATAAACAAAAAGAAATAATAAATTTCCAACTGAGGAGGTGAGGGAAAGTGTTCCCTAATTGTCATTATTTTCTTCATCTATTGTGATTTCATAATCTTTTCCTCTGTCCTTTTCTATTAAAGGATGTTATAGATTATCATCTCTATTACCACTTATATTGGAGAATTTAATTTCACAATGCAAAAACTCCTAGTACTTGAAACATTCAATTTCGAGTGGTTCATAAGTTTTAATCTTCTTCTCCTTCATTAAATTAAATGTCCCATTAACCTCATTTCAATATTAATAGGATTTATAACCTACCTTTACATATTTAAATAACCTATTAACTACTTACAATTAATTACCTTGATGCTTCTTCCCAAATTTCATTCATGTATATGGCTGGAATTTTATTCCACCATGTGATTTATTCAAGTTTTCAAGAGACTCGATATTTTTTTATCAAAAATATAGTAATAGTGAGAATCTATAATTTTTATCTCTACCATTCGTGCACATAGAATGACTTCTTCATAGCTACTAAATTCACTTATATCCAAGTAATTTTTAAGACTTTGTTTTAGGAAAATAAAGAGTTGATCACTTTTTTATTCAAGGATGATGATTAAACTAGAAGCACACCTTGAAATTCTTGTAAAATTAGTTTCATAGGAACCACTATATTAATCATCCTTTTTCTTAATCACAATGATTTTATTCACTAAATTTTTTTAGAATATTTTCGAATCACTTAGTAAGGAATAACCCCTAAAACTCTTCCCATTCTATAGATTAAATTTCTTCTTATTCCCTCATGATATTAATAAGATTTCACAAATAATCTACATTTCCTTCTAAATGAAAAAAAACCAAAATTATATCTCCATGCTCAGAACACTAAAGAATAGAATATATCTTTTCATGGTTATTGATCCGTTTCTCAGTAACCAGTAGATCATCAGAGCCACTAAAATAAGGTGGTTTTTGCCTCATGAAAGACTCAACAGAATGTTATTCCCTACTCTTTTCATTTGAATGTTCAATATGATTTATAGATGGAAACTTTTATTTGAACATATCAACAATAATTTTCATTCCATCTCCTATAACGTTTGTTTTTTAGGAGAACAATCATTTTATTCTCTATCGCAATCACCATTAACATAGTTCCTTTGAGTTTTATCCATTAACTGAAACAAGAAACCATAGTGTGAGAAATGTTTATCATATTGGAAAACCAAAAAATAATCCAAAAAAATTATAAGATCCCTAAATTATGAGACATTTTTTCAATCTATGACACTTTATAATTAACCTAGGTCATTTATGATCATTATTTAAATCATTTATGATGGTTCATAAAGAATATTTTAATTTCCAAAGAATATCCCCCAGGAGTGACAATCCATGTGTCCAGAAAGGATCATTATTATGCACAAGGTGATAATTGAGTCCATCACAATGCAGCCTTTATTGATTGATCACCCCTAAGTATATCTATTCTAGATCAACATCCACTTGCAGTATCCATAAAGGGATTTAATTTCTTATAAACCCCTTGATCTATCCTTCACCTAAATTCCATGATATTTTTCTATACATAGAATTATCCTTAGACTAATCCTTAGATATATAAAAATACATATCCCATGAAATATACTTTGTTATATCCCTAGGTATATTACTAATGTTTTTTTAATACTAATCGTAAAATATTGAGTAAACTTTTCCTATAATACCCACTGTAATGACCAAGGATTTTGATACATAAATATCACAGCTTTTTAGATGGATATTAAATACATTTTAAAACACACTCTCATGGATCATAGTGGATTAGTGCATTTGAATACTAGGTATAAAATCTTCTTATTTCATGTAATATCTTCAATATCACCCAAAAGTATATTTTCACATAATAATCCTCTTAGGCATACCCTGCCTAAACCTTTCTTCATAACCTGGGGAATGAAAAATAAGAGAAGTGAGACCAGATTCTCAGTAAGGATAAACCTCAGAGATATCAATATATAATCATATAAAATCATAGGATCAGTAGAATGTTATGTGATAATGAAAAAAACATATCAATTTCACACAAAACCTATCATATATCATAAAAAAAATTATGGAAAAAATTTATTAGTTCAGAGAACAAGGACCATAAGAGAAATAAATCATTATAAATCAATCATTAACCATAATATCACTTTATAAAATTCTGACAACATCATAAATATATATAAAAAATTTTATATTTCAAGGATAACTACTAAAACCATAAAAATAGTGGATTATGACTTATCACTTACTTCTCATTGTGGATCATGATGCACCTGTATCTCATAGTGGATGAGGACACAGTAGATTCCCATAGTGTACCAATCCCATATAATTGTATCTAATTGTTATCTCATGAGATATAAATCTTTACATCATGCATTGGAGGGATATATAGGTCTTACTCATCTAATAATTAAAACCATTTTTATGTGTGCCAAAATATCATAAAACATTCAACTCATCATCACATCATAACCTAAGTAAATAAAATAGGTTTTGTAAACATTTAATAATTTTATAATTGAATAACACATAAAACTTAAATATGTTTCATAAAAATTTCATCAATACATACATTAACAATCCAATGAATAAATAAGGATGGTACTATTCAATCTAATCCCCAGTAAATCATAACTAACATCAAAGGATATCATCTGAGATGGAAAATGATTTTGAAACATCACTTGCAAATTTTATTGAGGAATATATCCTTTACTCTTTGAATATCACTTTTTTAAACATAAAAAATTTGGAAAATACTTTTCTTTAAAAATAAACTTATAACCAATAAATGAAGCTTTAAATATAATTTAAAAATATTCTTAAGGAAAATATATTTTACAATTTGAAAAAACCTTTTAAAACATAAAATATTTTTAAAATACTTTTTATTTAAAATAACCATTAAAACATATAAAGTAGTATTCAAATTAAATAATGGTCATGATGGTGGAAAATTTTATTCATATCGTACACAATAAAACAAATATTAGTTTCATATTTTCAATAAAATCCAAATAAACATTGTTTGGAAAAAAATATAAAGATTTATTTCAAAAAAATTGAAAACAATTAAAACATGGATAAAAATATCATTAATAAATTTTATGAATAAATTTAAAAACCTTTTTAAAAAAAATTAGAAAATTTGGTTTTGGATGAAAAGGGTTTTCAATTGAAGAGAAAAATAAAGATAATTTTTATTAAAAAATTATTTGGAATTTAGAGTACAAAAAGAGAGTAAAATAAAGGGAAAAATTTATTATTATGACATAACCAAATTATAATAAACTTCATGATATTTTTGAGATATGGATCATAACATTTTATCATTGGAATCATAAACATCAGCAATCCTAATAAATGAATAGATTGTATCATAAAACCCATACCAATTTGGTAAATTTAGTACCATAAACCCCATTATATAGAAATACTAAAATGTATGAGTAAATAAAAATAATTTTTAGGTTAATAATCATAAAATAAATTCATAGGTATTATTTACACCACATAAGAGAAATATGTTTCGAATGGGGAATGTGTCTCGGATAAATAAAAAAGTTAGATGAGAATCCCTTACCATAAGTATTGACTTCTTCTATACATGTTTGAATATCATGTATAATAAATCTATTTTTATTATAAATCTATTAAATAACCATAATTAAATATTTCATACAATATATGATTTACTTGTGACCTTTTATTACCCATTTGTTAATAATTCCTTGTTAAAATCGCATTTCATGTAATAACTACTTTGTATTTCAAGTATGTTTTGATTATTTATTTTTGGTCCTATTAAATTTATCATGGATTAATAATATCCATAATTTTAACCATGAGATAAATATAATTTATATTTTGTATCTATGTATTTATATTAATCCATAAAATTTAGAGATAGAAAATTAAATGCACTGTTAATGGAGACAGTATGTCGTACGTACACATTAGTGCTCTTTCCTTTTTCTCAAAAGATAAAACAAAATAATGTTAAAAAATATATTACATTTATATAATAATTTTAATTTCAAAAATATCACATATTTTTACAAAACCCATCCTTATTACCTTCCACATAAATCATGAACAAATCACTTCGCTTTACGGGGTGATAGTCTGTCGTACACATGAACAACATTATCGTATTCCAACATAACAGAAGGTAAGAAGTAACATATGATATAATTATTACATTATAAAAATAATATCATAAATATCATATATAAATAATAAATTCATCATTTTATCAATCTGATATAGGTAGTGATGGAAAATGAAAAACATCAGTTCGTGAGGTGGTAGTCTTCTATACACACGAATGATAATTTTCTAACCCATTTGATGGAAGAGAAGAATTATTTTGGTTATTAAATTAACATAATAAAATATTGGTATATTTAATATAAATTTTTTATTATGTAATAATATTTTAATAAGAATTTAATTATTTTGAGAATGAAAAAAAATAATATTCTATGTCAGGGATGTTACCTCTTGTTCAGACAACTTCTTTTGGTTTTCACCAAAAAGAATTATTGGGATGTATTTCTCAACAAAATAGGGATTATAGGATGATATTAGGTAATTTTGGAAGTAATTTGGGTATATATTGTCCAAAAAAGTGTTTTATAAGTGTTAATAAGAGATGAGAGGGGTGGCCTTTTATAAGTGAGGTTAGTGGCACAGTTTTATTGTATGAAAAGAAGAAGATTTTCCCACATTTTTTCACATGCCAAAAGTCTCCAAAACGGTCATTAAATAAAATATAATAAATAATTTCGTAATATTGATAAAAAAAATAGGAGTTTTACATGTTTGAATCATTTTTAATCCTTATCTTTTTTAGTTTAACACCCGGTGAACACATTTTTACCATGACCATAGTAAATAATATTTACTATTTTTAGTATTCATTATGGTAAAAAATTAAGTTGAATTTATTGGATAATTTAAATCATGTTGATTCTAGATTTGTAATTAATTTTTTCAAATTTCATTCATATACTTGAAAATTTTTAATTTAAACTTAATCTCACAAACACGACGAGAAAGTGGTTTCCCAAAAAGAAAATATTCAAACTTTTAAATGTTATTATATCAAAATTTAATATATAATTTATTCTAATTACCTAAATTGGATTAATAGATATAAAATTGAACTAATTTTATATTTAAAACCATATTAAGATAATTTTAATGTTTTTATCTACATGAACATAAATGAAATTTTTTAATAAAACCTAGTATTTTCACAATTCATAAATATTTTAATATTTTTGGGAAATTATCAAAAATGACCCTAAAATAATTTCAAAATGGTGATTTCAAAAATTAATATCATTTATTCAAATATATTTCCTAAAATTGTAAAATATTAATTCTAATATAAGTGTGTAAAAGGAGTCAAAATTTACTTTTAGAAAGATATAGTTTTTAATCATGAAATTGTATTTATTCATATCTCTTCTCTAGAAAACACATAAGATAAACCTTAAGATTTTTGTTGAATATATAATATATAAATTTCACTAAAATAATTTACTAAAATTTATTTATTTAATATATTTATATAAGACATTTTTTTCACATAAAAATAGTTTTTTGGAAGAGAAAAACCCCTTATTTTCAAATGGTTTTTATTTTTATTTATAATCAATTGGTCACCAAGGAACACATTATCTATACATGAGTCAAAAATATATTTTCATAATTTATTTAATACTATTAAAACCCACTATTCTAATGGATAGGTGATAACTATCATATTAAATAATAATATTTTATTTGTATATCATGTTTCGTGTAAACTCAATGTTACGTGTAATGTAGACTAAACTTGGTGTTGTGTATGATAAAAGATAGAATCAATGTTTAATGTAAATAAAAAATAAAAAAGATCAAATTTATTCAAAAATATATTTTATAAAATCTTAGGGTGTTTTAATTCTAACCATATATGAGTAGTAATGGTTAATAACCAAAAACTTGGTGATTTTAATAACCCATCAAATAAGAAAGAAAGGAATCCCTATATATTTTTAGGTGATAATAATCATAAAGATAAATATAATAAATGACCTATGTGTCATGAATTTGTAAATAAGAAACTAAAAGAATTTATTAAAATAATGGTAAGATATTTAATATGTGGTAAAGGAGTTTATAAAGAAATAATCCACCATGTAATAAAGGAAGCATTTTATTATCCCCATAAAATGTAAATAAGTACTTCCTAAGGTATCAGTTGAATGTTTTATATGTGGAGATAATGGTCATTATGAAAAAAAATCCAAGGGTGGGGGGTCTCAATTAAGATATCCTCAAGAAAATAAATATAAACGTTTATAAATTCCTAATTCCATTATTGTTGAGTAAGAGGAAACTAAAAATGACATATGAAAGGTATGGATTATATCATGGCATGTGTTTTCATATTGTTAAAACTTATGGCATGATTCATATTTTTTTATATGAAGTAAGTATTGAGTAATAATATCCAATAGATTGGTTAAAGGATTATGAATAACATTAAATTATTGAGGTGTCTACCAATTGGGATAAAAAAAATTATGATTTAATTATGATCATAATAATTAGTACACTTTTTATGTTTTATTTGATTGAAGTACTTCGGGAGACATTTATTTTTGAGGAATATGTAAACTTTAAGTTTAAAATATAAAAAAGTTATTTGTAGAATAATTCTCTTATCATTTTGTCAACATAAGTTTAAAATTATGGATTACCTTTAGGGTTTATATGATCGATTATTTTGAGGTAATTTTGGGTTATTAGGTTTTTGGGGATGAAAAATAAAAGGTACGAGTTAAATATAAGGGTTAAAAAATTATTTAATGTTGAATAAATTAAGACTATTTTTGATTATTTTTATTACATTTTTGGTAATGTTTTAATTATTATATTAATATTGTTTTAGAAAAATTAAAACCTAAATTCCGGGATACAACTCATCACATATTATAAGGAAATGATACATAAACCCACAATCGAAGGGAGATAAGGGTTTATCGCCTACAACTAGCCTACGTGATGTCCTAGTTCTAATAAAATTGTTTTATTTATATAATAAATCTAACAAATAAAGGTTACATTCATTTTTTTAGAATATGTTTTATCATAAAGATAACCATAATATTGAAAAGTTATTTGGTTCTTATTTCATTAATGTCATTTTTGAATAAGTTCACTTTTTTTGGAAACCTTTATAAATATAATATTATAAGATTTTATTTTAGGAATAAAGGTTGAATTATCTTTTAGAGTCATATCTTATTTTAATGTGGTGATTCATGTTATTTCTAGAAATTATTTTCAATTTTAGAGATTATTTTATTAGGTCAATTACATATTTATTATGATATAGTAACAGTGATTGATGCTATTTAGAGTCAAATATAAAATTTATCATGAAAGACTATGTGATAAAATCCATATGTTTTTTGGGTTTTAATATTAGTATAGAATATTCTTTAGTAATTTTAAGGATAGTTATTTATCAAATAATCTATGTTGAATTTTGGGTACTATTGTTGAATTTTTGAAATTAATGTAGTTTTTCTTTCTATGAATTTTTATTAATTTATGGAATTATCTTATCTTATCCTAGAAATTTTGGTTTTGGTTAATTTTTAAAGATAGGGGAAATATCTTATTAACCATTAATGTGTTATCTGTTCTATTATAAGTTTATTTTAGATATTCTTGCATGAAAAAATCATCTGAAATAATCATTATTACAACAAAAATAATGAACATATAGTGGAAATTTATTAAAAAATGAAATTCTTCTTGAAAAGTAAGTATATTTCGTTATAATTTTAGTATATATTATAAATTAATTACTCAAATATAGTAAAAGGATCTTTATATAAAAACTTTATCCATTTAAATTTTTTCCTAAGAAATCAATTTTCATTTAACCAATCACATATTTATAGTTTTGTGATGGTTAACATTATAAAGACCTTGTTTTATATCAATCTATATCAAAACTTTTATGTTATTATTTTCTTCAATTTTCATTTTTTCACTTTCGAACAAAGTTTTCCTAAATTTAATATAAGTTATTATTTTTTATAGATGAACTGCATACTTCCCTTTTCAAGTGAAAATTTCATTAACCCTTTTTACTATGTGGGAATTTCAATAATGGTATTTTGAAATTTAAAATACTTGGTTTAAAATATCATGTTTAAATTTCTAAGATAAAATTTCTTAAAAGGTTTAGAATTTAATATCTTAATATTTGTAAAGGAAGGACTATGTTCGATAGCGTACAATATACACAAGACCGAGCTTAAATGAATAATGAATTATTATTTTTAATGTAACTATTATTACCTAGCCATTAAATTGGAAATAATGGATGGTAATAACTGAATTATAAAATATATATTGGTATTAATAATTTCTAATTTATTAATAAATTATTTTTATATAAAAAATTTATTTTTAGTAAAGTCATTTTATTCTTCAAAAATATGTTTTAATTATAAAGGGGATTTCATTCCCATTAGGAGTGAATATTATAATTAATTTTTTGAAATTTTAGAAAAAAAATTTTGAAAATTTTAAATCAAAATTTAATTCAAAATATCATAATTATATTAGGATCAATTTTTGATAATTTTCTTAAAAAATTGATTTTTCAATGAATAGTTAAAAAATACTAATGTATGTTGAGAAATTAATATTATTTTTAAGTATTTAGAATGTAAAATTATATTCTAAATTTGTTTCAAAATTTCATTACGTAATTTTAATTAAAAACAATCTAATTATGGATTTTGAAATATTTTTTATTCATTAATTTATTATAAGCACATTTTATATTTTAAATTTTTTTTTTTCTGGAAAAACCATTTTTCGTTGTGTTTTTTCATCTTGATTTTAATTTAAATTATGAAATTTATTTTTTTTGAATTTTGAAAATTGGATTCAATATTTGGAATAATATTTAACAAATTTGGTAAATATTTTCATTCTATCTTTGGTCAATATAAATAGTAACATTAGTGATTTTTGTTACCATGGTAAAAAGTAAAACGGGTAATTAAAGTTAAAAATAAAATAATATCGGTTATAAAATGACCCTAACATTGAATTAAATTTATTTTTTAATTAAATTTCATCCATACTCTTCAAATATTTGATTATATAGAATTTTCTTTCCAATTGAGAGTGATTATATGTTAACAATATTTTATATAAAGAAAATTAAAAAATGTCACACTCTTCCTTTTAAAAACTATAATATTTTTATCATAAAGATAATAAGATGTTATTTTCTGTTATAATTGTTAATCGTAAATATAAAATATTTATCTTAATCATGGTAAGTTATTTTTAAATTTTTCTAATAAATAAGTTCTATAAATGCTTACACAACGCTGACACTGTAATTATTCAATTAATAGAAAAATAAATAAATTATATTTAAAATAATGAGGTAATTAATATAATCCATAAATTTTATTAATTAACATCAAGTATTAAGGATATAATAAAATATTTTTTCTGTATTTAACTTGTTTTATCAATATTATTAGTTTCAAAGTAATGAATAGATCTAAAAATAAACATTAATGATTTATTTTAAAGAGCGGTAAATTTCAAGGAAATTTTTTTTCATAAATTCTTTCGGATTTTATGAGTACGCAGTTTCTGACGGTACCTGATTCCGAGGCCCGGTGTGCCTGGAATCAATTTATGAAGTTTAGCTCGGGTACGTTCAGTGAACGAACGAGCGGGTTTTTCTATCTTTTGAACCGGTGCTTGGAATTGAAATCTGAGGGCACTGATAGAACCACATAGCCAGTAATTGCTTAAGAGGATCTTTACCGAAGGTGCGTTTTCTTGGGAGGAGTTGTAAAAAAATGTGTATTAAATGAAAAATAAAATAATATTTTGTTACAATTTTATTTCCTTATTCTAAGTGGTTATATCCTAGGTGTGGGAGTTGGGGTGGGACCCACTAGTTACTAACTACACTTGAGAGGATAAAGGTGATGTGGGGCCCACACAAGCCCCAACTCTTCACATTCCCTAGCTTCCCCCTTTATTTGAGCAACTCCCCTCTCTCCCTCTTTAAGGCTTGCCAACTTAACACATAATTAATTAGACAACTCGTGTTTAATTAATTAAGAGAATTGGTTTTGAATATTGTAATTTGAAATGCATTCCATGTTTTAATAAAATAAAATGAGTCTTATTTTATTTGTGGGTTGGCTCGTTGTGTTGAGGATTGGAGGAGAGAACTCTAGTTCCTTTGGAAGAACTTCATCCTTTCGTGAAGAACGCCACCCTTCGATGAAGAACACCGTCACCATAAAGAGAGACGACGTACCATTCCTTCGTCTCATCACAGCTAGTGTGACATGTCGTCCTCTCCTTGGACGCACTCCAATGCCGTCTTCAAAACCTTACCCCGCGGTTCCATCTTCCGCGTTGCTGGAAAACGACATCGTTAAATAGAGGTAGGGGTTATCTTCATTCAAGTTTAATTTAACATTCTTCATTGATTAATTTGGCCGCTTATTATCATCATAACAGGGGAAGATCGGACCGCACAAACATGGTCGATCCTCCACCCCTTTTATGTTGATCCTCATTGAAATTTCCGGCGAAGGCGGCGAGGTGTCGTTGCACCGCACTGGAACGAAAAAGACCGCGGATAAAGCGGGACGCGGCGGTAATGCGCGGCGCTGTCGTGCCACGTCGGAGAAATCAAGGGAGGCTGCGGCTGGAGTGGGATGCGGTGGAGGGGTGCAGCGCTATCGCGCCGCGCCGTTCGAGGAAGAGCCGCGGCGGTCCAGCAGGGGCGGTCGGCCAACCGGCTGCCGGTGCTCCAGGAGGCGGGACCCCCGTGGGTCCCGCAGTGGCTCAACCGGAAGGCCATAATGGCCAGCCATTTTCTAGAAAAACCTGGGGGATGAATTCCCCGGCCAGTACATAGGGCGGACCCCATAGGGTCCGCCGTTTTGGAGACAAGGGGGCGGCGCCCCCCTTCGCACCCCGCTCGGCTGTGAGTCGAGCCACGACCAGCTTGCGATCCGGGCTGCAGGCCACACCCAGCCGTGGGATGGGCCGCGCTAGCTGGGTCGGGCCGCGCCCAATCAGGCTTGACCCAAACCCCAGTCGGGTCGACCCAGTTCGGGCCGATCTAGGGGGTATTGGGCCGGGTCGGACCGGGCCCAAACCCCCTACTTTCAGACCAGGTTCGTTCAAACGCCCATATCTTGGGCTACGGACCTCCGATCGATGCACTGTCAGTTGAATTTGGATCCTTGGATCAGGAAGGTCATTTTAGTATATTATACTCAAGGATTTGTCAAAGTTTGGGTACGTCCGGGTTGGTTCGAACTCGAAACCAACCTGGCCCTTGGAGCAGAAACGCTTATAACTTAACGACCGGATGTCTGAATGACGTGTCGTCAATCACGTTGAATTCCACATAGTGAGAAGGATATTTTGGCTTAATCCACTTGAGGTTTGGATGCAGCTGCAGTACAGTCATAATGGTTTTGCTTAAAAACCAATGGAGCCCCTGGGACGGAAAAGCCAATACCTCTCAGATCGGGCGTCCGATTGACGCGCCGTCTGTCGCGTTGAGTTCCTATTGATGGGAAGGAACGTTGTGATACATCAACTCTGGACTTTGTGATAGTTGATGTATCGACCCCCCTTGGCTCCTAGAGCGGACCCTCCAGGAATTGAGCGTTCTGTGTGCGGGAACCCTAGAGATGGCAGCGATTACGACGACGATGACGACTGTACTTGGATCCTATGTGGGTTCGGCAGTGAGGATGACGGTACTTGGATTATCCCTGGGTTCGGCAGCAATGACTACTATACTTGGATCTTACGTGGGTTCGGTAGTGATTATTACTGTACTTGGATCCTATGTGGGTTTGGTAGTGACGACTTCTGTACATGGATATGCACATGGGTTCGGCAAAGGAGATGATTAAGAGGATACATCTAATCATCTCCACCTCTCTTTGTGAGTAGTATATCTGTGTGAGCTGAGTCTTGACTTTCAATCATTAACATCGATGTGATTTTCATGCTTTCCGGTGTGGATTGGGTTGTACTTTCATGTGTGGATTGGGTTGTGTTTTCTTATGTGGATTGGATTATGCTTTCCTATGTGGACTGGGATGTACTTGGGCTCGTGTGTTGGAGCTGAGCTGGAATTGATGACTTAGGTATATGTATGGGCATATACCTAAGTAGAGTTAGTTGATACTCCTTGTTTGTATCTTTCCTTTTTGGATTATCATTTGTGGATTCTGGGATCCCTTTAGGGGTCTTGAGGTTCCTATTGAGTATCGTATACTCACCCCTGTACGGGAAATGACCACATTACATTGTGTTGGTTGCAGACAACAGACAGCGTTGATCGTGGTTGAGGCTTGTGGAGCGGGATGGTACCCGGAGGTGGACTATCAGGAGGAATGTACACGGAGCTGACGGACAGACCCGAGGAGCCGACGAGACTATCTGTACCCACCCTTTAGGTGGGATTTCCATAGGACGACTTGGTGGTTGCTACTTTACTTTTCAGCTGTTGTACTTTCTTTTCTCAGTTGTACTGTACTTTCAGTTGGGTTTGTATACTGGCCCATTTACTTTCCAGCACTTAATTTTGTACTCAGTTTACTTAGTGTTTACTTTATCTTCCATACTCTATGGTGTTTGTTTTCTTATATAAATTCAATGCCTTCTCTTTTATCAGGATTTGCGCCTTTGGTGCTAGTCACCAGTCCCTGGCCTATGGAAGGCAGGCTTGGGATAGTCATGGCACGGGCCCCAAGGATGGGTTGTGACATTTATAAAATTTTATTAAATGATATGAAATTCCTGAAAAATAATGCATAGACAAGTTATTATAATATGGTTTATAATTTCAATAATGTCCCATTGATATAATTTTTTCCATTTATATTAACTATATTTACCATCAAAGAGTAGAACTTCTTGTTCTCGCGGTACGTGTGAAAGGGGTTAACAAGGGGTAAAAATGAAAAGATAAAAGTAAAAACATATTCAAAATATGTATAATTTTTATTTTTATGATATTATTTTTACCCATAATCATCCTATATTAAGAATAAATAATTTATGATCCATTTGGAATTGAAAATTTATTTATATTAATTTAATATGTGATAAATTTGAAAAGTGTCCCTTCTATCTCTTATAAAAGGGAAACACTTCTTATCAGATCTTCAGTATTCATGAACTATTTTTTTTCATCCAATAAATACCCCAATACCTTCCTATAATCCATAAAATCACTCTATAATTCCTCTTTTCAGTATAATATCAACCTTAGTGGTCTTAAGGTGTTAAAAAAGGAGGTTTTCCAAAGAAGAGGTATTGCTTGAAATCCACCATTTCTATTTCATTTCTTCTTCCATCTCTTTAAAATATTCATTATCCATGATTATATAATAACACTATAATATTACATATACTTATGTGTTATTATGTTAATTTAACCACCAATATCAATC
This sequence comes from Viscum album, assembly GCA_963277665.1. Taxonomy (NCBI): domain Eukaryota; kingdom Viridiplantae; phylum Streptophyta; class Magnoliopsida; order Santalales; family Viscaceae; genus Viscum; species Viscum album. The sequence continues at coordinate 26,063,588 of OY728137.1, read as the reverse complement.
TCCTCTTCCATCAAATGGGAAAAGAAACCATTTTTTGTGTCTAAGATGAACTCCCGCCTCGTGTACCGATGCAATTCACATTCCATTATTGTATCTCGAGGATGCTTATAATGATGTAATTTATGTATATATATGATATAAATAAAATAATTATCATTATTTAAAGAAAATATAACAAATATTTTATTATATTTCCATACACTGTAAAATGATAACATCGGTTGTGCGTATGTGTGGACTACTACCACAACGAAGCGATGTGATTTATTCTTCATCACCACCTCACATGGATAATATATAAAAGTATAATTAAATAAATATTATAATATTTATGATATTATTATAATTCTGTAATGTTAAAATAATACTAAACCTATTTCCATAATGATCATTGAAAAAGGGAAATGTAACTAATCTGTACGTATGCCCACAGTCTCCATGAATGTAACATAGTTCATTTTTCATTAATATCTTTATTGATTGGTTTTAAAAGTGTAATTTATGTATCAAAATGATAATTATTTAATTTTTATTATTATAAATATTATTTATTAATTATTTCCTCGACCATAGTCAATATACCGAAGTCATTTTGGACTTATGAGCTGAATATCATCAAAATAACTAATGTTAACTGAATTGATTAATTAAATAAATATATCAATGTAATTGATAAAATAAAAGTTATAATAAACTTTAAAAATATTATTAATCAAGTATAAATTAACCTAATTGTATTATTTCAGATGATAAATAATGTACTTGACATGTTTGACTCAAGGTAGTGGACATTTTAAAAAAATCATTAAAATTTTCCATAAAACTATATTTTTCTTACAAATTCATATGCTTATTTGTTAGTGAGTATATAACTTAGTGGTAAATTCTCCTTATTAAAACCCCAAATTCCAAGGATCTAATATTGGTAGGCCACATCAGGGATTTATAATGTGGTGGTGATGCAGGCATGCTACAGATGGATGATGAAGAAGGAATGATGTAGGAAAGGGTGCAGTCCCTGGAAATACTGACGCAATTGGGCCTTTGAGCCATCAAAGGATTTAGGGGAACTAGGCCTTCATGCTATAAATTATATCATCCCACATGGTAGTGAGTCCCATAAGTAGAATAAAATCATTATCAACCACCAATATGGCTAAAAAAATTAGAAGAATGAGAGGGTATGGCAACCGCCATCGATACCAGTCATTGTACACCTCATCATGGGTAAATTCTAGTCGATTAGGTATGTTAGGTGGGTATCTAGGTCCCATAAATGAATCATATTAAATGGAGGGTCAATTCTAAGTGTATTCGGGTCTTTGTCACGTTGGTTCATGTATTGGGCCTTGTGTCTCTGGGCCAACGGGTCAAGTTAGGGTTCCATATCAACCTAGTTAAAAAGGGGATTATCCAAAAATAAATAATAAACTAAGGCCTTCAAGGCATTCCATCTAAATTATTATTTTATAAAAATATTTGAAGTAGGTATTTACTATTCTAATATGATTTTTTAAAGTCATTTTTACCCATGATTTAATTTTTACAAAATGGTTTTAAAAAAATTTATTTCATTTTCCAAACGAGGTACTTTGTGACTTTTTCAAAAACAAAATATGGAATGAATGTTTTTTAATTTATATGAAATGAAAGTATTTTCAAACTGTCATGACTAAATTTTTCTTTGAATATTCCTATAAAATTTTACATGGTTTTTCCAAATAAATGGTTTTAATTTATATGTGAACATGTTTTTAATAAGTGATTTCAAATGGAAATGTAATTATCCTTAATAATTTCTTAATTATATTTATTAGTATTTCAATTCTTCAAAGAAAAAACTCTTTATTTCACTTATGTTTTATGATAAATTGAAATCTCTATGTATATTACTTATGTTTTATTTTTTTGGAACTATTTATAATGATGGTTGGTTTTGTTATAAATCAAGGTTGGGTGAGCCCATTATAGCTCTCCAATTGTCTAGGTAAAGGTATGGAGTTAACAAATTAGTATTCTCCAAATAAATTATGGGAATATAATTTGATTTCTACTCTAAGTATAACCATTATAGTTATTTAATGTATAACTATGATGGTTAATCCAATTATAACACTTGTTGGTTCTTCCATGTGTATGTAATAATGATATAAAAATGATGCCTCAGGTTACCTACATGATTTATCTACACTTTTTATGTGATTTTATGAAGATATTATGATTTACAAGGTAAAGGAAATATATGCTACCTCATAAGGGTGAAAGATATAACTTTTTTAAAAATTTAATGTTATGTTTTCATGATTTCAAATAAACCCTTATGAGTTATATTTTTTCTATTAAAACTTATTATGATATGTTTTATAAAATGATTTTGGGAGAGAATGTGATTTCTTGGGTAATAAAAAGTTTATTTTGAGCCCAAATTTTATTTTTTAAAAGAAAATTTTTATAATTATTCCAATAATAATGGATTATTTCTTTATTTTTATTACATTTACTAATATTTTGAGCTCATTATAGATTTCAAAGTATTGTTAAATAGGGTTTAAATGTGAGTAGGGATATGGATTAAGTGAATATAATGTTGTGAATATATGTCATGAAAATAAAAGGTGTTTGTTTTTTAAAAAAATTTCTTTAGTGGGAGAAATGGATACTGAGAAGAATTATATACCTTGTAATATGTGGGATTTTTATGTAAGTGTTAATAACTAAATCTATAAAACTCAAAGCCAAAATGATATTTGAAAATTTAAGAAAGTTAATTTTAGTATAATGTCACTAGAATATATAATCTTTAAGGTTATGCCCTTATCTAAATTTATTATACAGATGTTTAGAACACCTGAGAGGAAATACAAACTTGACATAAGGTATTTTATCTCAATTTTAACAGTATTGAAATATATTTGGTTATATTGACCTATTTACTTTTATTTGGTGTACAAAATTCCATTTTATGTATTTATCATCATTACTCACTGGATATACCATTTCTCTTAAATATCCATATTTTTATCATGGATATGATTATTGAATAAACCATATAACATTTTTACATATATTTTTTTACTTTGAATGTTTTTTGATTGACTGGAAAATTATTGATAATTTGCATTCTTTACTCTTTATATAAATTTGTTGATAATTTATATTTTTCATAAATTGAATAGTTCATTTGTTATATGAGGAATACATTGTTCATGAAGTGATCGGTGGGTCCAAGAATTATATAGACCCTAGATGCATCGATAGTTCTTGTGAGACAAATAATTTGGCGAAATTTAATGGGACATTATTCATAGTCTTTAAATTTTCATATTATAAGGTACTGATGGGGGAAATATGATGAGGTTTGACATCATGAAATCCAATAGTATGCATTTTATTCATTGAGAATTCATTTATTAATATCCATAGATTAATACATTGATATTATCTGTGGATTCATTTCATGATCATGTTATTCATTAAATAGAATGAGTTTCTAGTTATTTAGATTACCATATTTATTATTCCTTATTTATTCATGGTAAACTCCTTTTTATGTAAACCTTGAAGATAATTTAAACTCACTCTTATTTTGTTTCCTTTACCTAAGTCATGAATAATAAATATTTGTATGAGTTTTAAGGATGTAAGAACATTTTTTTATGCTATATATTTTATATTTCCAAAATGGTAAGAACTTATGAATCTGGTTATTCAAGAAATTTAAACTATACTATCGTTTTGAAAGTAATATCTTTTTAAATATTTATTACTCTATTTTTTCATGTTTATATATTTCATTCTATTTGTATTTATACTATGTGAACTATATTACCTCTAATATTTTATTTTATTGGTAATACAAAAAACAATAAATTTAATATTGGTGAATGATGAAAAATTTAATTTTTTTACAATATAATTCAACCATCATCTTCTACTTTCTTATCCATCATACATTAGGACAATATTTGGTATCAAATCCTATCTTTACCTAGGTTCAAATTTTTATTAAATCGTCAATTCTATTTTTGAAAGATGCCAACATTTTATATCTAAATTAGTCACTACATGATTCTATTTTTCATATTTGTATTTCTTTTAGTTTATTGAAATTTTATCTCAGTATCCTTTCACTAACTACTTTGATAGAGGAGATAGTTTTTTTATCGTAGGTTTTCCTATTGTAATAGTACAAAAATAAATCTAACAAGACCACCTATTTTTATGGAGTTTATTATGGTTACTAGCATGATATTATGAATTATATCATTATTAATAAAATATTTGATAAATTTTTCATGTTTACTAGAAATTACAAAGTTCTAGTGAATGGTATTTTTCAATTTTCTCATGAATAAAAGTTTTAATATCAAGTAAGTCATAATGTTCAATATAATATATTGTGTTCTATGACAAGGAAAATATATAATCATATATATTGTTGTAAGATATAAAATCTAATATGAAATATGTTAAAAATTACTCATTTTGGAACTCAAAAGTTTTGGCAACCCATAGAGCTATATTCAGAGCATATTATCAAGATTTTTATTTTTCTATCTAGGTTAATAGTAACTCAATCACATCAATGATTCTTAATCATGTTAAATAGTCAAAAATCCTTGGGTTAGAAAGAGTTATATGAAGATCAAATTATTGATAAAATTATTAATATAATGGTAAGATAATGGTAATCAAATAGAAAAATTATCGATGAAGCTAAACATTTGACCAGGTTAAGTCCAGATTACTTGGTCGGAAAATTAATAAAATTTGAACATAAAATGAAGAGAGATTCTAAAAACTAGAAGAGTAAAAATGGATTATAATTTTCTTCTACTTTAGGTAACCCTGCTTATATAACATTTAATATTTGTACTAATGTTTCTAAATCTCATTTTTCAAAGAAGAAGTGTAATAATTTAGATTGAATTTGATTAGATAAAAGTGACAATGAACATTCACATATTATAATATGAATGAATAAAATTTTCAATAATATAAATTTATAGAAAATTAAACTAGAATATAATAGATATATACATTAATAGTAAGAATAATTACATGTGATATACAATGAATATAAGAAGGAAGGTCATACTATACTAGATTGTCCTAAATTAAAGACGGGAGATAGAAAATCATGAATATGTTCTAAAAGAAAAGGAAATAATTTATTAAAATATTTAGACACCTAGAGTGATAATGATGGTGACACATCTACCAATAGTTCATCAAAAGAAAGTGGAAATGACAGTCAAAAAATAATTAGATTCTATTCAAATATTACAAAAATGAAAAATTATACATGGAAAATGTAACTTTTGTAACCCTAATAAACTTCAGTCTAGATTATAAATTCACTCATAATTATAAATATGATTGATCTACTTAATATAATGATAAAAACAATAATTCATCAAATGTTAAAAAATTAAATTCATTGGAAGGTGAAAAATGATTACCTACATTAGCTAAAATGGATATATATTTAACTCCTCTGAGTAAATAAAATAATAATTTGAAGTGTACATATGATTTTAATGAATAAAAACTTATTAAATTTAATAAAATAATTTCAAAATTTACTTCATAAATTTCAAAACATTCAACTGAATTAGACTCAAAAAATAATTATTTTATGAATCCTAATGACCAAAAATAATATGGTTATAATTTAATTATTCAACTAAATTCTGAAGTTTTTAGTTTGAAGAAATTTTTTATCTAACTTTACTATTGATAAAGAGAATTATGATAAAATGTATAGAAAAATTATGTCCTTTAAAAATAATAATGTATTTTCTTATACTTCTAATAAACCCCATTTGCAATAAAAATATTGTGTATATAGAAGTGAACATTTTATACTAAATGTCAAAGAGGAGGTCACAAGAGTAAGTATTGATCTATAAACTAAGCTAATACTTTTTGTTTTTATAAGGAATTTATTTATAATTAAATAGTATATATACAATATAAAATAGTTGGGTAGGTGTGGGATCCTAAAATATTGTTTTCTAACATTAATATACCCAAAAAAGTTTGGGTACCAAGAAAAATGTTTATTTTTTTCAAGAAAAGATTATGAGTTCCAATAGTATAAGTAAATAGTATATGGAAAATGGTTGTTCTATACCAATGATAGAAGAAGATTAAAAATTTTAGAATTTAAAAAATTTGAATGGAAGATGAGTCAATTTCGGATATAATGAGCAAGTTCAAATAATTGGAATGAGTTATGTTTCTTTTCTTGGAATATTTTAATATCAAATATTTTTTATGTTTTATGTCCTACAGAAAACCTTATCAGCATTAGTAAATTGTGTGATGAGGTATATCTTATTAACGTAAATAATAATAAATGTAATGTTCAATGCATATAATATAATTTCATTTTATCCACCTATAGGCATGAAAATGTTTTCACACTTGACAAAGAAGACTTAATTTGTTAGAATATTCCTTTTTTAAGGATAATTAAATACTTATATTAGTTATAGAATGTGAGATTATAACATCCTAAATTTTAGAATTTAACTAAACTTTTTGATAAAGGACATGTTAGGGATATACTAGAAATTAATTTTATCACAACCAGAGTATATGATCCTTGAAAATTTGGTAATAAAGATACTTTTATCCTTAAATATAAATGTTAAGTCTGAGGTACTAAAGAATTATATAGAGTACACTGATACTCCCCAAACCCAAACCCCTAGATCTAGTGTTAAAAACTCTTTCCTTAAATACTAGTTTTGAGGAAAAGTGTGACCAACATACTTTATTTAGAAAAATTACCATAGTATAAGAATTACTACTCTAGAAATATATCCCAATCCCAAGAAAAAATGTTTTAGTACCTTTAAGAACTATTTACATGGGAAACTTATTTTACACATCTTGTTATCATTTCTCCCTAATCGAACCACACTAGATCCCATATATAATTCTCATAAGTTACAGACATATTCATAACCTAGGGTATGTAAACATAAGAAAGGGGTGAGATCATATTCTCTGTAAGGGAAAAAACAAGTGACATAAGTCAAAGAGAATATATGAGCGTAAGATGAGAATATAGGTATAATTAATATACATAATAAAATCATACCCAACAAATCATAGATAAAAATTAATGAGTCATGGAAAAGGTCATGTCATAATATAATACAAGAATAAAAAGTGTGTAGAATCATTAGTCAATAAACATGATAAATGATATCATAACATAGTCTTAATTATAAGCCCAAAACTGTGAAATCTTTCAACTATAGCACAAACATAAGTGGAAAAATCATATTTTTAGAATACCCGCCATGTAATTCATCAAATAGTAGGACTGGGATAAGAACCTGTGAACCTTATTGGGATTTGGAAAATCCTCCTGTGTACCCTTCGGCTTGGGATAAACCCTCCCTTATACCCTTTGTCCTGGGATAATATAAGGACATGACCTTAAAACATTATATAATCTTTAATTAAAAGAATAATTCACATTTAGGATCTTTTAGGTTTAGAGTTTTAGAGAGTTAGTCCATAACTATTACATTTCATCTCAAAAATTACAAATTATACACTTCTACTTAATTTCTATTTCTAACTCTTTGAAAAAAAAGAGTCATGTCAAGTTCCATGTTTTAGAAAGCATGACTTTTCCTTGATCCCATCCTTGACCCTATTCCACTTTATGTCCTATGAAAAACATTTCAAAAACATGGGATGAGCATAAAAAGCTCAGTAAGGGATACACAAAGAATGAAAACTGTTAGTTTTTCAAAACAAAAAGTAAACCATGAATACCCTATCATAAGTAATACTTTTCTCCTTTATGAAGTTGTAAATACTCTTCACTAAATAAAAGATCATTTCTTACCAATTTGTAACAAAAATATTACCATAAAACCCATATAAATTACATATAACATATAAAGGTAACTTTTCACACAAACATAATTAAATAGAACAACCATATGGTCGAATTCCACACATATCACTAAATAGAATAGCCATACGGCTGACTTCCATACCCAATGCATTGGAGGTTATAATGTAACCACCTTTTCGGGTTTATCAAGGCACCACCCATCATTTGGTTTATCATGTAACCACCCCTAAAATGTCTAAGTTCCATTATAAAATCATAACACATAAAACAAATATAAAGGAAAGATAACATTTCCACATTTCAATAACAATATATCATTTAAATATATTGACATAAAAAAAATACATTATCAATACAATTTTCAACACCAAAATACATAAAAGAGTATATGTTATTTATTTTCCTTTTAAAAACATTATGACTTGTTAAGGAATCCAAAGATCAAATAATACTCACGGCGACAGAAAAGGTCATTTTCACTGCTTATGTTAAAACATTTTTTTTTGTTTAGTAAAATACCTCATAGAAAAATATTCCCTTTTAATTAAATGAAAATTAAAAGGTGTTTATATACCGTATAAAAGAAAGTTGTGTATAATAAAAAATATGCCTCTATGAAATGATATTGAGATGAAGTCCCTTACAAGAATCATTTGGTAAATAAAATAGATAGATTATGTGTATTAAATATAAGCACACATAAATAAATTATAAATAAATGATAAGATATAAAAATTCATTTCTCACATAATCAAAGAACGAAAAAAATAAGAAAGAGAAGATCAACACAACGAACAGAAATTGGGTTAAGAATTTCCTTCACCATGTGTCTGACTTAACCCCTTTGATCTTTAATTTCCTAAATAATAAACTTAAGTTAATTTCTACTTGATTGAGAACATTTTTCAATTTTATTATTCCTTCTATATCACTTATTACCTTTCTATAAAAATTATTTAGTTATTTGAGTTCATATCAGACATTTCGTCGATGTTTGGAACTTGAGTTAAAAATGAACTTGTTATAAATATAAATTGTTCATGTGGTCGAAATTCCATTATCTCCAAAATGATATTCATGATTTAGATATCATATATATCATATCTATCCAGTATATATATTTATTTATAATATTACATAACATTTGGAGATAATAAATGAAATGCACCGTTCATGGAGACGGTAAGTTGTACGTACGCATGAACGCTACATTCATTTTTATTTTGTATTTTAATAGAATTAAAACATAATGATACATAGTTTTATTATAATTAAACTATAATATAAGATATAATTTAATTATTTCCATCCTTTATACGTCCAACATAAGGCATGAATGAGTCATATCACTTTCAGGGGGCAGTAGTCCGCACTTCCACAAATAAAATTATCACGTTTAACCATAATAGAAACCATAAAGGTATGATATAAATGGAAAATACAGAGGGATAAAGAAATCATAAACATAATATATATCATATATAAATAGATTTCCATCATAATGGCCACCATAATAGGTGGTTGGAGATATTTGAACAATCATCGTTTTGTGAGGCACTAGTTCTCCGTCCCCAAAAACAATATGTTCTTTACCCATTAGATGGAGGTGTGTGTATGTGTAGTTAAAATACATCTCATAAAAACAAACTAGTATATTGAGGATAGTATGTTTTTTATCAAAGAAATTAATAAAAAGATTTTAGGGTGTTGTAGAGGTAAAATAAAAGAAAATAACTTAAAAGAATATGTTACCTTTAAATCGGGTAACTCCTTTTGGTTTGAACCAAAAGGTTTAATTGAAGTGCCTTCTGTATAAGTTAAGTATTTTATGTGGAATATAGGGATCTTTAGGGATTATTTGGGTAGGTATTGGATGATCCAAGGGTCTTTAGAGGTGCTAGTAATGGGTTAGAGGTGAGGGAGTTTTTAAAAAGGGAGGAGGGGATCTTTAGGAAACTGTGAAAATATTATTTTATTATATAATTTTTTTCGGTTTTTAAAGGTCTAAAACTTATTAAAGTCAGATATAAGATGACTCATGGTTGAAATAAAATAATCCAATAAAAATTTAACAGGTTTTGGATATTATTTAATCTTTATAATCTTATTTATTTAAATCATTTATTAATGAGGTAAACACTACATCATTATAGTGTCATAAATAATTTTTTTTATTTGATGTCTAAAAATTATAAAAGAATTACCATGATGTAGAAAATATTTTTATCTTCACAAATAATATTTATAGTCGAAAATATAACTTAGATAACTATATTTAGAAATTAATTTACTACAAGATATTTGTTTATGTCATTTTTGTCTTTACTTTAAGTTAATTAAAATAAAGTGTCATTATCTCTATTAAGTAGATCAATGGTGTCCCAAAATAGACACAAGGATTTAAATGGTCGTACATGACTCATCCAATAAGGTTAGGACAAGTTTTAAGGTAATTTTGTATTATTATGATATTCTTTTTACCTTAAATTACCCAATTTACCTTTAACCGTAGTAAATAAAAGTCCAAAGTTACTATTCACCAAAAATTATTTTCATCTTATTGAACCTCATTTTACTTACTAATAACAACCATGTATGTCATATTTTATAAATTCAATTCACAGAAGTGGTAAAATTTCATTTAAATGAAAAAGTCAGTTTTTAACTACTACTTAGTGCTTTCACTATTCATCAAAAATTGATGTTTTTCAGAAAAATAACAAAAATTCAGCCTAAGATATATTTGATATTCCAAATTCAAAAATTATTTCTATTTTACCAAATTCAAAACATATAAGTGATAGAAATTAATTTGAAATTAATTCCCACGGTCAAAAAAAGCGTCTTTTTAAGAAATAATATCTATCAAAAGATTGACACTTTTTATGTCTAATTTCAAAGTGAAATTAATTCCAGTGACCAAAATTGGATTAAATGGTTAAAATATAATCTAATTAAACATTAATACCAATTAAAAATATAATCTAACCATTAAAATAAATTAGATTAAAAGGCAGTTTTGAATTAAAATGCAGTATTTTCCACTATTCATAAAAAATTGAATTTTATCAGAAAAATACCAAAATTTTACCCAAAGTGAATTTTGATGTCCCGATTATAAAGAAGAATTTTATTTGGTCAAATAGAATATATAAATCTGAACAAAACTATATTTAAAGTGGGTTCTCCATCAAAAGGTGGTAAATCAACCTTTAAGGTAAATTATGCTTAAAATTAGATTAATTCACATTTTAAGCCTCTAACTTTTATTGGATAAAGGTAAAAATATTTAACAAGCATGTATAATAATATTGTAGTTAGTTTTTTTCATTCCCTCCATTACAACGGCTAGTCGTTAACTACCATTTAAAATAATAAAATTATATTATTATTTTGTTAGCATGACTCAGCGTTGTGTGCAACGTAAGATTTCAAAGGAACCTATTGATTCTTATTGGGATATCCATCGAACATAGAAATCCCTTTAAAGTAAAATTAATATTTAATTCACAAATTTTAAAAATTAAGGAAATGTATTATTCTTTATTTACCTGGGATGTTATATCCTTCTTCCTTTTGGGTATTGCATCCTCACAATTTTTATTCACTAATCAAATAAGTGGGGGTATTTATCCCCCATAGCATTTTCAGATTCCCATGTCGCCTCTTCAACCATATAGTTTTCTCAAAAAACCTTTACCTGATGAATTACCTAATTCCACAACACTTTCTATTTTTAGTCAAGAATTTGGACTAGTTATTCCTCAAAAGAGTGATTTTTTCCAACTAAACTACCTCTGGGCTCAAAACATGAGATGGATCTGGAATATACTTTCTTAACATTGAAACATGAAAAACATTGTGTACCTAGGATAAAAATGGAGGTAAATCCACTATTTAGGCTACTGATCCAACTTTATTTAGGATTTCATAGGGTCCAATGATCCTTGGACTCAGTATTCCCTTCTTTCCAAAACACATCACACTTTTCTATGGATAAACACTGAGAAAGACAAGATCACCTACCTCAAAAGAAAGATTCTTCCTCCGATTATCCGCATAACTTTTCTTCCTACTCTGAGATATTCTCATGTTCTTATGAATCAATTGAAATTTTGTTGTCATCTCTACTACCAATTCTGGTCCCATCAGTTTCCGTTCACCTAATTCATCCCAAAAAGCAGGAGTTCGACATCGCTTTCCATATAATGCCTCAAATGGAGCCATCTGTATACTAGAATAAAAACTGTTATTATAAGAAAATTCAACTAAAGAAATATGTTGGTCCTAACTTCCCTGGTAATCTAGTGAACAAGAATGTAGAATATCCTCTAAGGTATGAATTGTTCATTCTGAATGTCCATCTGATTATGGATAAAAATCTATACTAAATTTTAATTTTGTACCCAATGACTTCTGAAGGCCTTTCCAAAAGATAGAAGTAAACCTGGGATCTTGATCAGATACAATGGAGAGGGGAACTCCGTGTAACATTACTATCTCATTAACATACAATTGAGAATATTGATCTAGAGATAGAGTATCTTGAATAGTAAGTAAATGAGAAAATTTATTCAATCTATCAATAATAACCTAGATTTCATTATTTCATCGAGATTTATTTGGTAATCCCACAAAAAAGTATGTGGATATATTTTCCCATTTCCACTCTGGCACCAGTAAATACTAAATCATTCTATTGGGAAACTACCGCTCTGCTTTAACATGTCGACAAGTCAAACACATCACAGTAAATTCAACAATATATCTCCTCATTCTATCCCATCAGTAATACTCCTGATTATCTTTGTACATCTTAGTACTGCCAGGATGAACTAAAAATGGATAACTATGAGCTTCACATAATAACTCATTGTTTAACAGTGAATTACATGGAACACATAATCTTTTCCCAAATCTCAAAACACAACCATTATCAATGTTAAATTGATCCAACTTACCCTTCAAAAAAACTCTACCTTTTTCTACAACTCACTATCTTCTTTCAACTCTTACTTTATTTTGTCTGATAGAGATTATTTCACTAACACCTGAAACAAAACAGAGGAATTTCCTACACTTATAACTTTTATGTAAAAGTTCATCAAACCAAAAACCATAGGATCTTATTCCAAACGTAGCATGGTTAATGTAGCAATACTTTTTTTAATCAAAGCATTAGCCACTTTATTTGCATTTCCCAAATGATAAAGGATCATGAAATCATAATCCTTGATTATTTATAGCCATCTCCTCTGTCTCATGTTCAATTCATTCTGGGTGAATATATACTTCAAACTTTTTTGGTAGGTATATATTTCACATTTTAATTCATAGAGATGATGCCTCTAAATTTTTAAATCAAAAAACAACATCAGATAATTCCAAATCATGTGAATAGTAATTTAACTCATGAGGTTTCAACTGACATGAAACATAAGCAATTACCTGATCATTCTGCATAAGTAAACAACCAAGTCCTTTCAATGAAGAATCACTGTGGATAACAAATTCACCATCTCTGGAAGGTAATTCAAAAATAGAATCATTTACCATTCTTCTTTTCAATTCCTAAAAACAATCATCACATTCTATTGTCCAAAATAACTTTACACCTTTTCAAGTTAACTTAGTCATTGGATTATATAACTGTGAAAAATTCATAAAAAATCTCTGGTAATAACCTGCTAAACCAAGAAAACTATAGCTATCAATTATCTTTTTAGGTCTTTTCCATTCTTCAACAACTTTTTTTTTATCAGGTTCAACAGTTATGCTATTTTTTGAAACAATCTAACCAATGAATGAAATTTGTTGTAACAAAAACTCAAACTTGATGAATTTTCTAAACAGTTTCTTTAATTTTAAGGTTTTTAAGACAACCCTTAAATTCATTTCATGCTTCTATTTTATTTTAGAATAAACCAAAATATCATCAATAAACACAACCACCAACTATCACCTGTGTCAATTGAGCTATCACTGCAACAAATTGTTTAATTCTCATTCTGACTATCTCAGGTTACTGATTTGGAATGTTATTCTCATTTTTATGCCATCCCAATATAGCTACCATGTTTCCTCTGTGGAAAACCATTTTGAACATAGAAATATCTTAGGCGAAGCAACATGGTAATCTGTAAATGCTTATCATTTCAATCTTACCAAAAATAAAATTTACTAATACCCTAACTCCTAAAGTTTTATTAACCGACCTATGATACCAATTATATGGACTCATCCTTAAAACATTACATAATATTGAATTAAATAAATAATTCACTTTGAGGATCTTTTCAGGTTTAGAGTATTAGAGAGTTAGGCCATAAATATTACATTTCATCTAAAAAATTACAAAGTATACACTTCTACTAAGTTTCCATTTTCTTCATAAAATAAAAACTCTTTAAAAAAAATATTTATGCCCCATTTCATGTTTTAGATAGCATGACTTTTCCATGATACCATCCATGACCCTATTCCACTTTATGTCATGTGAAAAACATTTCAAAAACTTGGGATGAGCATAAAAATCTCAGTAAGGGACACACAAAGAAAGAAAACTATTAGTTTTTCAAAATAACAAGTAAACCATGAATACCCTATAATAAGTAATACTTTTCACCTTTATGAAGTAGTATATACTCTTCACGAAATAAAAGATCATTTCTTACCATTTTGTAACCAAAAATTACCATAAAACACATAGAAAGAACATATAACATTTAAAGGTAACTTGGGACATAAACATACTTAAATGCAATAACCATACTGTAGACTTCCACACATATCACTAAATGGAAGAGCCAAATGGTTTACTTTCATACCCAATGCATTAGAGGTTATAACTTAACCACCTACCCTACTTTATCATGGAACCACTCATTATTTGGTTTATCACGTAACCACCCTTTAAATTTCTAAGTACCATTATAAAATCATAACACATAAAACAAATATAAAAAAAAGATAAAATTTCCACTTTTCAATCACAATATATCATTTAAATATATTGACATAAAAAAATTCATTATCAAAACCATTTTAAATACCAAAATACAAAAAATAGTATATGGTATTTATTTTCTTTTTAAAAACATTACAGCTTATTAAGGAAGCCAAAGATCAAATAATACTCACGGTGGCGGAAAAGGTCGTTGTCATCACTTACGTTAAAACATTTTTTTTTTTCATTTAGTGAAATTCCTCCTAGAAAAAGATTACCTTTGAATGAAATGATAATTAAAAGATGTTTATATAACATATAAAAGAAAGTCATGTATAAACAAAATATTTCTCTATGAAAAGATATTGAGATGAGTCCCTTACAAAGATTATTTTGTAAATAAAATAGATCAATTATGAATATTAAATATAAGAACACATAAAGAAATTATAAATACATGATAAGATATAAAAATTCATTTCTCACATAATCAAATAATGACATAAACAAGAAAGACAAGATCAACCCAAAGAACAGAAATTAGGTTAAGAAGTTCCCTTACCCCGTGTCTGACTTGACCCCTTCATTCTTTAATTCACTGAATAATAAACATAAGTTAATTTCTAAATGTTTAAGAATCTTTTTCGTGTTTATTATTCCTTTTATATCACTTATTACCTTTCTATAACAATTAGTTAATTATTTGAGTTCATATCTGACATTTTGTCGATGTTCAGAACTTGAGTTAAAAATGAACTTGTTATAATTATAAATTGTTCATGTGGTCAAAATTCAATTATCTGCATAATGATATTAATGATTTATATATCATATATATCATATATATCCAGTATATATATGTATTTATAATAGTACATAACATTTGGAGATAACAAATGAAATGCACAGTTCATCGAGACGGTAAGTCGTACGTGCGCATGAACGCTACTTTCATTTCTATATTGAATTTTAATGGAATTAAAAAATATGATACATAGGTATATTATAATTACATTATAATATCATATATAATTTAATTAACTCCATCCTTTATACGTCCCACATAAGTCATGAAAGAGTCATATCACTTTCAGGGGCGGTAGTCTGCACTTCCTCAAATGAAATTATCGTGTTTTCCCATAATGGAAACCATAAAGGTATGTAATTAATTGAAAATAAAGAGGCATAAAGAAAACATAAACATAATATATAACATATATAAACACATTTCCATCATAATTTCTATCATAAGAGGCAGTTGGAGATATTTTAACAATCATCGTTTCGTGACGCGGTAGTTCATCGTCCACAGAAATAGAATTTTATTTACCCATTAGATGGAGGTGTGTGTAAGTGTAGTTCGAATCCATCCCATAAAAACAACCTATCATATTGAGTATACTGTTTTTGTTATAAAATAAATGAATAAAAAGAGTTTAGTCGGTTGGAGAAGTAAAATAAAAGAAAAGAACTTAAAAGAAGGTGTTACCTTTAAATCGAGTAACTCCCTTTGTTTTGAACCAAAAGGTTTACTTAAAGTTCCTTCTTCCTAAGGTAAGGCATCTAGGTGGAATAGAGTGATCTATAGAGCTTATTCGGGTAGGTTTTGGACTATAAAATGGGCATGAGAGGTGTGAGTAATGGGTTAGAGGTGAGGACTTTTTATAAGGGGGAGGAGGGGCTCTTTAAGAAAGTGTGAAGATATTATTTTAGTATACATTTATTTTCTATTTATAAAGGTCCAAAACTTATTAAATTATAATAAATTATGTCTCATAGTAGAAATAAAATAATATAATAATAATTGGATAGGTTTTTGATATTATTTTAATCATTATAATTTTATTTATTTAAATCATTTATTAATGAGGTAAACACTACAACATTATTATGTCAAAAATAATTTTATTTATTTGATTTCTAAAATTATAAAAAAATTACCATGATGTAGAAAATATTTTTAGCTTTTCAAATAATATTAATAGTCTAAAATATAACTTATATAACCATATGAAAAAATTAATTTACTAAAAATATTTGTTTATGCCATTTTTGTCTATACTTTAAGTTATTTAAAATAAAGTGGCATTATCACTCTTAAGTGGATCTATGGGGTCCCAAAATATTTCGAATTATTCCCATGGTTGGACATGACCCATACAATAATGTTTAGACAATTTTTAAGGTAATTTTTTATTATTATGATATTCTTTTTACCTTGAATTACCCTATTTACCTTTAACCGCAGTAAATAAAATTCAAAAGTTACTATTCACTAAAAATTATTTTCATCTTATTGAACCACATTTTACTTACTAATAACAACCATGTATACTGTATTTTTGAAATACAATTCACAGAAGCAGTATAATTTTATTTAAATGAAAAAGTCAGTTTTTAACTACTACTTAGTGGTTTCACTATTCATCAAAAACTGAAGTTTTTTAAAAAAATACCAAAAATTCAGCCTAAGCTATATTTGACATTAAAAATTCAAAAATAATGTCTATTTTACCAAATTAAAAACGTAGAAGTGTCATAAATTAATTTAAAATTAATTCTCGCTATCAAAACAAAAAAGCGCGTTTTTAAGAAATGATAACCATCAAAAGACTGACACTTTTTTATGTCTAATTTCAAAATGAAATTATTTCCAATTACCAAAATTGGATTAAAACGTAAAAAATTAATCTAATTACACTTTAAAGCTAATTAAAAAGTTAATATAACCATATAAATAAATTAGTTTGAAAGGCAGTTTTGAATTAAAATACAGTATATTCCACTATTAATAAAAAATTGAATTTTATCAGAAAAAATCAAAAAATTTACCCAAAGTGAATTTTGATGTCCCGATTCTAAAGAAGAATTTTTTTTTTATCAAATAAAACATATAAAGGTTCCAAAAATTATATTTACAGAGGGTTCTCCATCAAAAGGAGGTAAATCAACCTTTAAGGTAAATTATGCTTAAAATTAGATTAATTCACCTTTTAATCCTATAACTTTTATTAGATAAATGTCAAAAAATTTAACAAAATTGTATAATTATATTGTGGTTAGTTCTGTTCATTACCTCCAGTACAATGCCTAGGCATTATCTACCATTTAAAATAATAAGATTATATTATTTTTTTTAGTATGACTCAGCCTTGTGTGCAATGTAATATTTCAAAGAAACCCGTTTTTTGCTTATTGGGTAAGCCATCGAACAAAGTAACCCCTTTAAAGAAAAATTAATATTTAATTCACAATTATTAATAATTATGAAAATGTATTATACTTTATTTACCTGGGATATTACAGATAAATCTTCTGATTTTTCCATTATATTGGAATAAATCCTTATGTATTTTCATTTGGATAGGGATAAATCCTCCCATGTTCCCTTTGTAATGGGATAAATCCTTATCTATAAACATCTTATCTCATCAGGTATAAAAACTACCAATGTATTAGAGGATGATATAGTACCCTACCAATCACAATTAGTACATATGAGTTCCAATTAAAAATCAAATCATTTATTTTATCATAAGTTACCCAAGATAAGAAAATGGGTTTCAAAACTATTTCAAATGCTATAATGGAAAAAAACATAATCATTCGATAAAAAAATATAATATCTCAAAATAAGTATTTAATAAAACCAAATATATGGTGATCTATGAACCATTAATTCATTGAAGAATAATCCTTTAAAATTGAAGAGAAATCACCAAAAGGGGTTTTCTAAAAAAACATTTCTCAATATCATCTAAAAAATATGTGATTTTCAAGTCACTTTGATAAAACTATTTTTTTTTGAGAATAAATACAAAAAACTTATAAAATAATTTGAAAACAAATTATAATAAATATTCCTTGCAAATAAATAAATCATATGTCCAAAAGTGAAGTATAATGCAATAATTTTATTTAAAATATAAGCCTTTGGAGTATTTTAAAATGACTTCATTGAAAACCCACATCATTAAAAGGATAAATAAACCTTTCCTTTAAATTGAATAAATAGGAGAAGAAGTATCATTAGAGATAAAACCTATTTTATTTTTCACTAGGCAAAGGAGAACATTTTTCGAAATTAAAACATAGATATTGAAAAAAAATCCATTAAAATAAATGGGAATTATTCTTAACAAATATGAATTTTCATGAAACAATAGAATCATGAAAAAAAAATAATATTGTGTCAAAAATAATTTCCCTAGAAAATATTTTGGTATTAAAACATAACATCATCATTGGTTATAATTTATCAATATTTAAATATAATAGTCAAAGGGAAGTGACTAAGAGCCAAGGAAAGATTTGATTCGTAAAAACCCCTCACAATTTGACGAGCATTTAACTGAAAACATCTTGAAAGATAGAGAGATATAAATTTAATTTAAATTTATAAGATTAAATGGTATCTCACAATATAAAATCTCAATAATTAATTATATACATCACTTAAAATAAATTTGGTGTATAAAATATAACGTGTCTCGGAGAGGGGAATATGAGAAAAAAAATCCTTATAAACTTCAAAACATTGAGTCAAAACCATATGATAAAAATATCATTGAATAAAAACTTTAATATAATTAAATAATAGATAAAAAATATAAATAATGTCAAAGTATAAATATATACACCGTTATAATGAAATCATAGTATATAATAAGAAATATGTCTCAAGGTATGAAAATATGAGGCACGAAACTCTTACTTTGGATTACCATGTACTCTATTATGCTCTAAAATTATATATAATTAACATAACTATATTAATAAATTATATATTAAAGTTAATATAAACATACTAACCTTTTATAATTGTTTTCATAGCCATATATTACAAACATATTAACCTATTATAATTTATTTTCATTATCTGGGGTTATAACTTTCGATTATTTGTTTCTTAAAAACTTCATGAAGACGAGATCAATTCCCACTAAGTGGTTTCAAGTTAATAATTACCATAACATTAAAAATAGAATAATAATTTTTTCAATTATTACTTAATTCCCATTTTAATAATGTAAGATACATGAATATAACTTTTGAAAATGGAAATTGTGATAAACTAGTTTTCAAATTACCTAACAATCAAATGGTGTTATATTAATAAATATTTGCAATATTAACAAAAAATTCCATAATCCATAAAAAAATATTAAATTTATAATTATTACATGTTATTACCATTATATGAAATCTCATAATCATATGTGATATGATCGTTATAACAAATTTTACAGAGGTGGTTAAATCGACCCAAATGGTAACGTGTTATAATGATTTAATGAGTAAATATATGTATTTATATTATGATAATGTGATATATAAATAATATTAAAAATTTAATAAAAATTATATATCCTCATCAAATTAATTCTAAGAACCATCAATTATGATTGGTGATGAAAAATAAAATTCATTTTTTTTTTGAGGTGGTAGTTTGTACATACTCATGATTAACAGTCTGATTAATCAATGAATGGATAAAATAATGGTTTAAAGAATGATCATTTAAGAATTTTATTTTTACCATATAAAACATATTTATTCTTCAAATACATCCTTGATTCCATCTTCAGGAATCAGTGATGAGAAACAAAAAACATCACTTCATGGAGGCGGTAGTTCGCACGTACGCACGATCGATGTTATTTGTTATTAGTATATGGGGAGGAATGAATAATTGTTTTAAAATTAATATAATAAAATATAATTATAAAAATGTTACTGATTTAATTATATTAATAATTTTATATATAATTTATGAAATAATTGACTAAATGAAAAGAGTAAGAAAAGTAATACTCGTGTTGGAAGCTTGATTTTTCTCTTGGAAAAAACCTTGGAAATGAAGGCCTTCAGAAAACTAAAGTAGATAATAAGCTTATATAGGTAGTATCTTAAATAATAAATTCAAAGGATAGTTGATTCTTGAATTGGTGGTAGTGTTGCCATTTTATAAGTGAATACAAGGGTACTTTTGGAATTAACCCTTACATTTTCAATAATGCAATGTTATTATTCACTAGTTAATGAATCTAAAATGTAAAATGTGTAAGGTAAGTGTGTCACATACATGAAATATTATAAAGGTATTTTTCATTTCTTTTTCATTCATGCTTTGTTTTGGGGTCTTTTTAAGGTTTTATGGAGATATAGACGAGTTTTCATGAATTGGGCCAAACCGTGAGCCCAATTCTAGATTTAAAAATAAATTATTTTTATTTTATAAGTTTTTCATTTTTTAATATTTTTAACTCATTATAATTCCTAAATGTCCTCCCCTGATATATTAACACCAAAATAAAAATTTGGAACCTTTAGAAATCCATAAACATGGTTTATTTGGGTTATTATTTAAGGGATTGGGCCTTCCCGGAATCCCATATCCATTTTAAAAAATGAATTTTATTTATTTAATAACTTCTTAAATATTAATTATGTTTTGGTGATTCCAAGTCTCACATGATCCCATTGAAACCAGCCTCACTCCCATCCTCTTTCCAACCACTTTGGAGCACTTAGGAATCGCGATTTAGGGACAAACATCCTAGGGTTTCAAAAATCAGCCAGATCTGAGGAGGTGAGTTCTTTACATTCATAACTCATTAAATTATTACTATATTTCCTCCATTACAGTTCCTAATTCGACCCTTCCTCATCCCCTTAGAACCTAAAATCAATGTAAGCCCTCCATCTTTCTCAAAATCACTTTTTAACCCCATTTTTATGGGGTATATGGTGGAGGAATTTCAAAGAATCTTAAGTAAGTGTCTCTCCTCCTTAGTTCCTCCCTTTTTATGAAGTTTCATTTAATTTTATTGAAGTTAAAAATGACCCGGGGGTATGGTTTCGAACCTAGGGTTTAACATTTGGTTTTATTGGTCAATTATTGTGGTTTTAGGTTCGATATAAGTCCCTCTTCGTGTGACGGTGGGGCGACTTGATTTTCGCACGATGCTTCAAGGGTTTCATTTGATTTGGTATGTGATTCCAATGTTGATGAAATATTTGTGTACTAGAATTATGTATTTATCATATTTTCAGGTTTATATCATTTTATTATTGCTGAAAAAATTGGTTCTAATGATGTTTCTATTGGAATTGAATTTTAAATTCCAATTTGGTGTGAAATTGGGGGTTTTCCAAAGAGATGTTTTATTGGTTTATTTGGGGATTCCCTATAGATACTTAGTTGTTTTTATTGACCTATAATAAGGCTTAAAATACTATTTAGAATGTTTCCCCCATTGTTTGTTTCTGTAAAAATGGGTTTTAAATGTGTTTGTAAAGAAAGTGAAGTTTTGGTTCCACTTTTGTGTGAAAATTGAAGGTTTTACAAAGTTATCACTTTTTGTATAACATGGGGATGCCCTAAAATTGATTTTTTATTTTAATTGAAATTTATTGGGCTTCCATTACTGTTTTGGTACAAGTGGGGTTCTTAAGGGTTTTTTTTTTGTGAAAAACAACCTGAGATTTTGAGAAATTGTTTTATTAAAAATTGAAGTGTTTGTTGTGTGTTTTAAGTGGTATAAAATGAGATAGATACTATATTTTGTGTATGTGACCAGTAGTGGTGTTTTAAATTAAAATGGGTATGTGTTAAATTCTGAAATTGTTTGAGCACAAAGGGGGGATCCCGGTACCTAGGTGGGGCGGATTGTACTAGTACGGCTAGTGGACCGGATGGGTTTTGTCCATGTTTCACCTAGAATTTGGATAAATACAACTCTAAGTAAACTATGTGGATGATTCTTGGTGACGACTAGGTTATGGGTTTGTTCCCTACTAGTGTCTTGTGCACGATAATGGATTTTAATATGCTTACTTTACACCGAGGTATGAGGTACATGGGGCCCGAGACTATCTAGTGCCTAAGGGTGTTCTCAATTTTTTTGCTCATTGTCTTCATGTTATTTTCCCATGTATTGGGGTGTTAATGGAAGTAATTTACAGTATATAACATTTCTGTTTAAATGTGTGAACATTCTGAAAACTTTAGCTTGAAAACTGTTTTCAGTTAAAAGTTGTATTTCTTGTATTTTATCACTACTTTTTCTTGCATATTAAACTTGCTTGATTTTTTTCACATTGTATTGAATGGACTTTGGAATAATTGGATGGTATCCTATTGGGCTTAGACTGACACCCTAATTACACCCCTTGGGTGTAAGTAGACTTGGTTTTGTTTTACTCAGGTAAAGGAAAGGCTAAGGGTGATGGCGGTTCAGGGTGTTAGTCCCCATCCTTGGGGTGGAGTTGTGGAGAAGGCTTGGGGGTGATGATGCCTTGTCATGTGGAGACCATGGGGCAGTTTTTTTGTTGTTTCATTGTGTCTTCGAACATTTTTTATTGCATTTTAACTTATGTATTCATTTCTGGTTTTTTGTATAAACCTTGTTGGTATGAATTTTTCAGATTCATTTAATCAAATATTTTTTGTGTTTTATGTATACATATTCAGGTAAATCATTCCCAAACCAAGATAAATGATACCCAAAAACTTATTACAGCCCATGGGGATAAGGAACTCCCTTCGTTCCTTGTCACGGGCTGGATTTAGTGGCGGTTTTGGCGGCGACCAGATTCGGTTCGTGATAATATGGTATCAGAGGAGTTTCACTCTCTTTGGGTCACGTTATTTGGGGAATAGTCGAGATAGTCTGAAGTTAGGATTTTTGGGATATGGCACTCTATTTATGAGTAATTTGGTTGATCGCCACACCTCATTATGGAACTAAATTCACTCGGGGATGTCAGGTTTTATATGGGTCCTTTGGATTTCTTGGATTGATGATGATTAGGGGAAATGAAAAGAGAGTTGGGTTAATGGTCTCAGTGAGCTCGTAGGGCCTAGAAATCCATGTGGAGTCGAGGATATTCCCTAGAACACTCTCTGTGATAATGAAGTTATTGGAATATCTCCACCAACCATATTTCCAAGTCACCCATGGAAACTAGTTTCCTCTCGCATTGTCTTGTGTTCTTTAGTTTTGAAATCTTAGAACATTGGTTTTAAAGTGACTTGGTTTTAAGAAGCGTAATGTTTTTGTGAAATGGTTATCTAATAAAGAGGTAATGGTTAGTTTTTTGAAAATGGAGAACTGAATTTTCTTAATTGTATTGTAATGGAAAATAGTGGGTTTGCACCACTTTTGAAAGCATGAACAATGTCAATGTTGGTTTTGAAAAAGTGTTTACAATAGAGTTTTAAAAACTATTGAAAGGTGTTTTAATGTGACGAGATGTTTTGAAATTAATGTGTATGACTTGAAAGTGAGTTTTCATTTAAATAATTCTTACTTTCTGAAAATCTTGGTAAAATGTAATTTGGGTTCGATTTCGTGGTTAGAGGTTTTGAGAAAAAGGAGGTATTGGTTGACTGTTTTGGTTATGAAAAGTGGAAAGAATTTTTTTTATTTTAACGAGTGATATTTCCAAGAGAGACCACATGCATGGGGTTATATGGGATGATGGATGGTTAATGGAATGGCTGGATGAGTTCTGGGATGGATATGAGGAGGGTGTCCAGTATGGCATAGAAACATGCATGTGTGAGGCCCATGGGGTACCATTGGTAGATACGCTTACCGCTGAACCATTTGTTTTCAAAGAAATGGTTTTAAAGAAAAACATGATGTCTCGATGAATATTTTGGGATGGTGTGTATTATGTATTTTTGAAAATTTTGATGTTGTGGGATGTTTTGAGTCCAAGAACACCTTCTGTTTGAACTGTGTTTTGGGTTTGTGTTTGTTCAGTAAGTTGTCTTGTAGGGACGGTTTATGGTCTCTTCTGAAAAATGTTTTGGGATGTCTTTATGGAGGTTCCCATCATGTGTTTGGATCTTGTTTGTGGTATATCTTGACCAATTTACCATCATGGTTGGGTCCTTGGGTTCAATCGTTGGATAATGTATGCCCCATTAAGGGTTAGTGCACAACTGATGTGTAACCTGGATTGGTTCTCCATTTGACGACCCCCTAGTTGATCAATATAAGGAATATTTTTATTGATATTTTTAGATTGTGTCTACACCCTTTTCTTTCTTGGTTTTGAGTATCTTCTTGTAGTGGGAGAGTGATCATGGAAGGTATAAAGAGACCTTAGCCTCCTATGTTTCCTGATTTGCTGAAGGTGGAAGTGGTCTGGGGTTATTAGCATGGATGAGTATCTGGATGGTCCTCTCGGTCCTTCGTAGTCTCTTCGAAGAAGGAGTTCACAATAAACTACCAGTGTGGGAAATCTGGTAATGAGAGGATATCGTGGCCACTTTCTAGAATTGTGTGTTGTTTGGGGATGTTGTATAATGTCCCACTCTATGCATTGTTTATATCAGTCGCAATGGTCATGTTTAGTGATGCCTTGTAATTTCGTTCACTCGATTGACATTAAAGGTAAAAGTTAGGAAATCCTCTGAGAGTTTCTTTATGTTAGGAGAATGTATCCCTTGGAAAAACTTCAAAATATTTCATCTAATAGGAAGGTGATTATAGGTTTTATTTACTTTTATAGTTTCTCACTCAAAGAAACAAGGTGTGATGTGTTTTCTTTTTCTAAGCCCTTGTTTTAGTGAAATACCGAGTTAGGGTAAAGTGAGTTTGGAATGTTTTATGTCTTGGTAATCTAATCGGGGATTTCAGTATAGTTTTTGGTGGCACCAAAAGAATAATTCTCATTCAGGGGGTTTCCAAAGCCTAACTGCGAGGTCGAAGATGCTTCAATCATTTGAGCTCCATCCATAGGTCTCGGAGAGAGGCTGACTCATAGTCAGGGGAAATCCCAGGGTTGTTTAAACCCTTGTACAATGTCTTATCCTTAGTATGAAAGATAGTATGAGTTTAAACCTCTAGTGTCATCATCTTTCTTCCATTTTTCCCATTCGGTGGAAATAGTTTGAGGGCCTTATACCCATGTCATCACCTAATGTCATTCCCTACACCTTTGGTTTCAATCGAGTCATTAGAGAATGGTTGGAAATTTGGATAGACATGCTGAGGAAATAGTTTTTGTATAATTAGTAGTGACCATGTTCCAGGAAGCCATGCCAAAAGAATGATCTGCACAGTTAGTGCACAATTTCAAAAACTGTGCAGACTGACCCTGTGCTCTTCCCAAATCTTTAAAACAAATTGGGTCTTTCTATGTCGGCCCATGTTGGCTGGTTAAGGTGGTTGGTGCTTATGGTGGGGAGACCCTCTATGATTCTCATGTATGTTCCTTCATAAACTGTGAATGTAATTCTACCCTTTTTACTAGGGAGTTCATTCATGCCTCCCCCTGTTAGTGTCTTGATTCTGTCTCAGAAAAAAATATAGGTTGCCTCTTGTGGTGGGGTGCCTATTTGTGTCCCCCCATACCAATAGCTCAAATTTATCCATGATCTTGGCCTAGTGTTAGGTAGTCTCGTTTGGAACTATCAATATACCAACATCTTTTTTGAGTAAACATTGGGATTGGAGAGCTCCCAATGGTTTAGTTAATGTAAAGTAAGTGTAACCTTGTTCGAAGTTGTTGTTCATTTGGGTGAATTGCTTGAGTCTTGTTCGGATAGTGTTTGAGGAGTTCTAATTTGGGATAAAGTATAAATGTGATTGATAATTTAATGAAAGTAGTGTAAGTTTGGGTTGTGAGATTAATCCTTCCTCAATTGATCACTAGAGGTGTTTTGGCCCTTGGGGGTGAAGCTTGGCAAAGAAGTACATCTTGGTTTATCAGTTGGGTTTGGTTTTGGTATTTGGCCTTGCTGTAGCATTCTAGAAACAGAAAGTTTTCATGGTGGGGAGAATAGTCACATACATGAAATATTATAAAGGTATTTTTCTTTTATTTTCCATTCATACTTTTTTATGGGTCTTCCCAAGGTTTTATGGAGGTATAGATGACTTTTCATTAATTGGGTCAAACCGTTAGCCCAATTCCATATTTAAAAAAAAAATTGTTTATTTTATAACTTTTTCATTTTTTAATATTTTTTACTCATTCTAATTCATAAATGTCCTCCCTTGATATATTAACACTACAATAAAAATTTAGAACCTCTAGAAATCCATAATCATGGTTTATTTCGGTTTTTATTTAAGGGATTGGTCCTTCCTGGAAGCTCATATCCAGTTTAAAAAATGAATTGTATTTATTTAATAACTTCTTCAATATTAAGTATATTTCGGTGACTCCAAGTCTCACTTGAGCCCATTGCACCCATACGTGTGACTAGCCTCTTTCCGCCAACTTTGTAGTTCTTAAGAATCTTGATTTATGGACGAACTTCCTAGGGTTTCTAAAATAGTCCAGATTTGAGAAGGTGAGTTCTTTACATTCATAACTCTTTTAGTTATTTCTATCTTTCCTTCATTCTAATTCCTAATTTGACCCTTCCTTGTCCGATTCAAACCTAAAATCCATGGAAGGCTTTATATTTCTCAAAATCACTTTGTAACCCCATTTTGATGGGGTATTTGATGAAGAAACTTCAAAGAATCTCAATTAAGTGTCTCTCCACCTTAGTTCCTCCCCTTTTTATGAAGTTTCATTAAATTTTCAAGAAGCTACAAATGAACAGGGGGTAGGGTTTTGAAACTAGCATTTATCCATTGGTTTTATTGGTAAAGTATTGTGGATTTAGGTTCGATATAAGTCCCTCTTAGTGTGATGGTGGTGAGACATGATTTTCGCACGATGATTCAAGGTTTTCATTTGATTTGGTAGGTGATTCCAATGTTGATGAAATCTTTGTGTATTAGCATTCTGTATTTATCATATTTTCAGGTTTATATCATTTTATTATTGCTGCAAAAATTGGTTCTAATGATGTTTCTATTGCAATTGAATTTTAAATGCCTATTTGGTGTGAAATTGAGGGTTTTCCAAAGAGATGTTTTATTGGTTTATTTGGGGGTGCCCTATAAATAATTATTTGTTTTTATTGACCATTAAAAAGGCTAAAATTACTGTTTATAATGTTTCCCCCTTTCGTTTTTTCTGTAAAAATTGGTTTTAAATGTGTTTGTAAAGAAAGTGCGGTTTTGGTTCCAGTTTTCTGTGAAAATGAAGGTTTTACAAAGTTATAACTTTTTGTTTAACATGGGGATGCCCTAAAATTAATTTTTTATTTTAATTGAAATTAATTGGTCTTCTTTGACTATTTTGGTAACTTTAAAGTGTGAACATTGTGTAAAATTGGGGTTCTTAAGGGGGTTTGTGTGCGAAACAACACGGGATTTTGAGAAATTGTTTTATTGAAAATAAAAGTGTTTTTTGTGTGTTTTAAGTGGTATAAAATGAGATAGATACTGTATTTTGTGTATGTGACCAGTAGTCATGTTCTAAACTAAAATGGATATGTGTTAAATTCTGAAATTTTTTGAGCACAAAGGGGGAAGCCTAGTACCTAGGTGGGGCAGATGTGTACTAGTACGGCTAGTGGACCGGATGGGTTTTGTCCATGTTTCACCTACCATTTGGATAACAACAACTCTAACTAAACTATGTGGATGATGATTGGGGACCACTAGGTTATGGGTATGTTCCCTACTATTGGCTCGTGCATGAGAATGGATTTTACTATGGTTACTTTACACCGAGGTATGAGGTATATGGGGCCCGAGACTATCTAGTGCCTAAGGGTGTTCCCAATTTTTATGCTCATTGTTCTTGTGTTATTTTCCAATGTATTGGGGTGTTAATGGAATTACTTTAAAGTAGATAGAATTTCAATTTAAATCTGTGAACAGTCTGAAAACTTTAGCTTGAAAACTGTTTTCAATTGAAAGTTGCATTTCTTGTATTTTATCACATCTTTTCTTTGCGTATTAAAACTTCTTTCTTTTTTCACATTGTATTGCATAATCTTTGGAATAGTTTTATGGTATCCTATTGGGCTTTGTATCACACCCTACTTACACCCCATGGGTTTAAGTAGACTTGGTTGTGATTGACTTAGGTAAAGGAAAGGCTAAGGATGGTGGCGGTTCAGGGTGTTAGTCCCCATCCTTGGGACAGAGTTGTTGAGATGGCTTGGGGGTGATGACGCCTTGTCATGTGGAGACCATGGGGCTGCTTTGTTGTTGTTTCATTGTGTATTTGGACCTTTTTTATTGAATTTCAACTTATTTATTCAGTTTTGGGGTTTTGTATAAACCTTGTTTGTATGAATTTTTCAGATTCATTTTATCAAATATTTTTGGTGTTTTATGTATACATATTCAGGTAAATCGTTCCCAAACCAAGATAAATGATACCCAGAAAGTTGTTCCATTTTGTGGGGATAGGTAACGTCCGTCGGGCCTTGTCACGGGCTGGGTTTGGTGCCAGTTTTGGCGGTGACCAGATTCGTTTCGTGACAAAGTGTGTGTGGGTATATATTATCCTCATAACCTCATTATAAACACAAAATATACTATTTTTAGGATTTTTATTTTAACTTTTTAACTTTTACCATCATTTAGTTTTACCTTGGTAATTAATTTGTAACCACAGTAATTAATATTAATTAAAAAAACTAATGATTGGAAATTTTACCTAATTTGGACCATTTGATTTCAAATGTTTATATCATTTTTAAAAATATAATTTTTAAAGTTTTGAAATGTTAAGATTAAAATAAACATACACAACACATAAAATAGTTGTTTTTTTGGAAAATATAATTATTATGTTTAAAAATTTTTGTACAATATAATAAAATAATGGATAATTAATTTTATGAAATATATTCGTTTATTATAAAAAAAATTAAATTTAGGTGGATTGAAAATAAATTTAAAACTAAATTTCACCATCAAAACACTGAATTAGAAGAAAATATATAAAACAGTTTGTATTAAAGTAACATTTAAATTTTTCTTTTAAAAATGTTGGACATAGGGTTTATAAGTTCAAAGAATATTTTAAAATGAATAATGTTACTACTTGAATAAATATTTTATTATTTAAAAGTTTTTCAATCCTTTACAATATACTTATATTAAGGTAAAATCATAAAAATTATAACTTTCATAAAAAACTGAATTTTTGAATAAAAATATATCTTTTTTTGAAAAAAATCAAAATTTTATACAAAGAAAAGTTTTATGTGAAGAATTTAAAAAATTAATTAATTTAGTCAGATATAAATTCTATAATTTTTAGATTTATATTTTAAACTAAAATACATAATATAAAGAAAATTACTTTTATTGAAAATAGCCCTTTTCAATATTAACTATTACTAATTATTTACCTTCTAATGACAATAAATTTTATTTTTTACCATAGTAGTGTTTATTATAGATTTATTATTAATGTTATTAAAATATTTCTTGGTTATTTTACATTGGGGGTATCATTTAATACATGTTATAAAACATAACATTAGTTTTATAAGGTCTATAATTTCATTTTGTTGCATTCATACCCCATAAATAAATTGTCTCTTCACAATGTTTAATTATCACAAACCAAAAAATAAATAAATAAGGTAATATGAATTATAGAGATGAATAATGACCTAATTTATATAGATATATCAACATTATAAACATGGTGAACATATCTCCTTCCTCAAAAATATGATTATCCCTAATATTGAGTTTTTCTTTAACTATTTATGCTAACAGTCTAATGTTGTATTATATAAAGACCCATATTATATAATTTATTTATAGAGATTGTTTATTATTATTCTTTAATTGATGGTATATCTTATCTTAATATGAAATGTGTTTTTATTAATCCAAATAATTTTTCCTCTAAATATAGGGATCTCATCCATCACTAAAATATTGTTAAATTTATATAAAGGAAGGATAATAAGATTTCCATAATGAACATTCCTATAAAGTTAAACTTGTAATACAACTCTCATAACTCTAAAATATGTCTTCAACAATAAAATAATTATTTTGGTGATTTAATGATATTATGAATATTTTTAGACATACCAGTGTTCCTTAAGTCAAATTCTATCAAGAAATTTATAACTCTATATTAGAATCTATGTGTACATAAAATATTATGATCCACTTTGTAAGTAGAAATTGTATATATATTCTATTGTATTCTTGGTATTATAGGATTTTTATTCATAACATTTTGGTTAGTCCTTATATTAGTGCATTAAATTAGATAATTCTTAATTTCACCACACAAAATACATTGAAATATTGATGGTAACTTAGGATTAACTCTATTTCTCTTAGTCATGTTAATTGATCACCTCATTTTCCTAGTATATGTTATTATATCATGTCCTCCATTACCATGAAAAAAAAATATTTTAATTCCTTTGAGGCATTCCCCTGGGTGTCCCTTTCCACATTTTTGACATGAGAGAAATTAAATCATCTTTCCTTCATTATCTTTGTCAATAGATATTTCATGAGACTATATCCTTATCTTCTTTAGGGTGTTTTGGATTTTCAATACACTCAAATTGTAAATTATATTTTTGATAGTTGGTTTGGAATAATCATAAGGTTTCTCACTCCTTGTCTCATTATGATGGGTAGTTTATTGAGGTAATCTCTACATTTTCCCTCACACCAATGGACTGTTCTAGTTCTATTCATTACTAAAACTAAATGGTTGACATGAGTGAAAACCATTAAAAATATGTGGTAATTATCATACTAATAATATGAATTCAACCTCAAAATTCCTTGTTTTTTTATATTATCACATTAGCTTGTAATTTCTTTAGTTCAACATATATCTATCTTATTTTTTTCTAGGTTATGTTAATTTGGGTAATCTTATAGCTCTTGACATAATCCCTCAAATTAACTGGGTAATTAAACCATCTTAATGGTTTATAAAGAGCATATGATCAACTAAAGAGTATCCTTAGAGAGTGTCTATCTAGGTGTGTAGTCATAGACTAACTAATCTTTCATTAGGGTCATGATCGAATCAATTTTTAACTAACTATTTTTTAGGTGATTACAAAAAGGTATATTTATGTCATAATCGTATCTACTTTCCACTATCCAGATAGGTATTTATTTCTTGTAAAACCACATATTCATGAATTTACCAATATTATTGGATATAATTATATACTTATACTAATATATAGGTTTTTTACTAAAGTTATCTATCCCTAATACCAAAATTGACTAAATTAATCTCTAAAAATAACTAAACTAATCCTTGGAAATAACTAAACCTTGTTCTGATACAAACTGAGACACCCCAGATCCTAACTCTAATATCTGGTGCCAAAATTACTTTATTTAAATACTCTATTTGATAAAAATTAATATTAAACTACCTTTATTTTACAAATTTACCATAGTAAAATCATTATGACACATAAAACATCACACAATCCCAAGAAGAGAAGGTTTATTTTTTATGAGGACAAGTTTCTTGGGAAACATATTTTACACAACTTCTGCTCATTTCTCTACAATCAAACCACACTAGATCCCTACTATAATTATCATAATTTAAAATCATCGTCATAACCTAATGGATGGAAACATAATATTGGGGTGAGCTCAAATGCTCAGTAAGGAAAAGCATGAATGATAATAGTCAAAAAATCATTTGTGAGGATAAGATGATCATGTGGGTATAATCAAGACACATAAGAAACTAATACCCAAAAAAGTATAGATAAAAATTCATGAATCATTGCATAAGGATTTCTAAAACATAATACAAGAATCAAAAGAGTGTGGAAACATTAGTTAATAGACATGATCCATGAGAATATAATATAGTCATGAATATAAGAATAAAACTATGACATATTTCATTTGTGGTGTAAACATAAGAACAAAAATCATATTTCAAGGATCCAAACAAGACATTCATCACATAGTAATCCTGGGATAATCACCCTTGTATCTTCATAGGCTTGTGAAAATCTTACCATGTTCCCTTGTTCTTGGGATAAACCCTCATGTGTGCTCTTTATATTAGAATAAATCCTCTCATATACCTTTTTTCTTGGGATTATTCCTCCCACATACCCTTTTTAATGGGATAAATCCACCAATATACCCTTTTTCTTGGGATAAATCCTCCATTTTACCCCTTATATTGGGTTAAATCCTCTTGTGTACCCTTTTGGTATGAGATAAATCTTCTTGTGTACCCTTTGGCTTGGGATAAATCCTATCATGTACCCATTTGATCTCATAATATATAAACATTACTAGGGTATTAGAGGGAGATATAGGACCACACTATACATCACCAATACATATTAGTTACACTTAAAAATCAAAGAATTTATCTTATCATAAGTAACCCATTATAATAAATACAATTTCAAAACTTTTCCAAATGTAATCACATAAAAAACATGATCATTTGATACCAACAACATAATCTCACAAAAAGGATTATTTAATAATACCACATATATGATGATTTATGAACCATTACTCTATTGGATAAAAATACTTTGAAAATGGATTAGAAATCACAAAAAATATTTTTTTTTAAATCGTAATTTCATCTTAAAAAGACGTCATTTTTAAGTCACTATATATAAATCATTTTAAAAAAAGAAAATATAAAATATCAAAAAAAATTAAAAATAAAAATAAAACAAACGGTCCTTGAAAATAAATAAATTTTATGTCAAAATGTGAAGCATAAGGGACTAATATCATTAAAATGAAATCCTTTAAAGTATTTTAAAACACCTTCATTTAGAATCCAAAATGTTAAAAGGATGATGAAACCTTTGTTTCAAAAATAATATAGGGGAAAGGATCATTAGAGGTAGAGAAAATATAATTTCACACTAGGTATAAGATAACAATGGTTGGAAGGAAACCCATTTATAAGTGATAAAAATCCATTAAAATAAATGGGAATTATTCTTAACAAAAATGCATTTTCACAAAATAATAAAAACCTAAAAGAAGAATACATTGGTTTGAAGTATGATTTCGCAATAAAATAAGGTTTAAATATGAAATAACAGTATCATAAATTATAATATAACAATATTTAAAATTAATGGTCAAATAACTGTGATTATAACCTAAGACAAATATTTTCATTAAGAAAACCTCTTACAATTTGAGGATCATTTAACTAAAAACATAT
This sequence comes from Viscum album, assembly GCA_963277665.1. NCBI lineage: Eukaryota > Viridiplantae > Streptophyta > Magnoliopsida > Santalales > Viscaceae > Viscum > Viscum album. Next base: position 26,029,701 of record OY728137.1, on the reverse strand, counting down.
TTAAAGAGAGGGATTTAAAATTAACTTCCATTACAATGAATACATGGTCTTTAAAGATATAAAATATCAATTAGGTAGTATATACACCACCTAAAATTAATTAGGTTCATAATAAAAAACATGTCTCAATGGGGGGAATTAGAGACGAAAAAACCCTAACAAACTTAGAAACATTTGAGTCAAAACCCCATGAGATAAAGATCATGGAATAGGTCCTTGAATATCATGATATAAAATTTATAAAAATGATAAAATTTGTTAAAATTTTAAGAGATTCACCATTTCAGATAAATCATGGTGTATAATAACAAATATATCTCAAGGGTTGAAATTTTGAGACATGAAACCCTTACCTTATATCCTCGCTTACTCGATCATGCTCTAAAAAAATATATGATAAACATACCTCTCTTAATACCTTATCTAATAACATCAATATAACCATAATTCAATTTTTATAATTATTTTATAACCATATATTACAAATATATTAACTAATTAAAATTTATTTTTATTATCAGGTGTTAGAACATTTAATAGTTTGTTATGTAAAAACTTCATAAAGAAGTGGTCAATTATCATGAAGTGGTTTTTATTGAATCGTTATAATATAATTAAAAAATTATTAATCATTTTTAATTTCTTAATTAATTTAAATTTATTTAGTTGAATGATGGGAATATAGCTTGTGAAAATGGAAATCATGATGAACTAGTTTTCAAAGTGTTTAACGATCGATAGGTGATATATTAATAATATTTGAAAAATAAAAAACACATTTCCCTAATAATTAAAACATATTAAATATATAATTATTACATCATATTGAAATTAAATTATTCCCCACAATCATTTATGATATAATTGTTACAGTATCATTTGTGTAGGTGGTTAAATCACCCCAAATGGTAACATGTTATAATGATTTAATGAGTATGTGGATGTATTTATATAATGACAATGTGGTATATATAGAAGCATAAAAAATGTTATAAACATAATATATCCTCATTAAATCCATTATAGGAACCATAATGGATGGTTGTTTATGAAAGATGAAATTCATCTGGATGTGGTAGTCTGTACGTACGCACAATCAACAATATCATTTCTCAAAGAATGGAAGCTTTTATAGTTTGTGAAAAATAATAATTTTATAATTTTATTTTTGAAACATAGAACACATTTATTTATAAAATTCATCCTTTATACCAACCTTGACATGCAGTGATGAAAAAACACCATTTCTTCATGGAGGTGGCAGTCTGTGCGTATACATGATTGATGTTATTTTGTTTTCTTAGTGGATGGAATCGACTGAATAATATTTTCACAACTAAAACAATGAAATTTAAATATATTAATGATACTTATTTAATTATATTAATATGTTCAGATATGATTTAGGATAGTGTTGAGTAAAAGAAATGAGTAAGTGAAATTAATTCTCATGTAGGAATCATGAGTTCTCTATTAAAATACTCCTTGGAAATGAAACCCTAAAGAAAATTAAAGGTGACTAGAATCTTATGGTAGTGGTAGAGATTTATAGTAGGATAAAATTATCATATTCCTAAAAATAAATTTTAAGGATATGTTAGTCTATAAGTGGTATAAGTGTTACATTTTTATAAGTGAATGGAGTGAGACTTTTGGAAGTAACCATTACATTTTCAATGATCAAATCTTACTATTCAAATGTAAATGGGACCAAAATAGAAAAACAAATTATAGGGTAAGTGTTTATAGATTTATATTCTTCTAATCCAATCATTATAAATACATCCTATAGTGTTTTTAGTATTTTTCTTTTAAATATTTAGCTTTTACCCTAATTTACTTTTACCATGTTAAATAATTTTTAACCTTAGTAATTAATAATAATTGAAAAAAATAAGGTTGGGGCCTTTAAATAATTTGAACCTTATGATTTAATATTTTTAAATAATTTTATCTATTAAAAAATTTAAGGGTTTAAAATTTTAATTTTAAAATAAATGCACATAACATGTAAAAAAAATTTGAAAAATGAATTATTAAGTTTGAAAATTTATGTACATTATAAAATTATATTAAATAATAATTTTTATTAAATAATTTGGTTAATTATAAACAATATATAATTTAGGTCGATTTCATCAATCCAAAAATGAATTTAACCATCCAAGCACTTAATTAAAAGAAAATATCGAAAACAATTTTTATCAAAGTAACATATTAATTTAGTTAAAAAATGATAGGCATGGGATTTATAATTTCAAAGAATATTTTAAGATAAATAATTTTATTCCTTTATTATTTTTTTATTATTTAAAAGGTTGATAAATTTTATGTGGTACGCTTATATAATGATAAAATAATAAAAACTATAGTTTTTAAAAAAAATATTGTTTTCAACTAAAATTAACAATTTTAGAAAAAACAACAAAAAACATAATAATAAAATTTTGATGTGTGGAATTAAAAAATGATTTTATTTTATAAAATTTAAATTCAGAATTTTTTAAATTTTTGTTTTTAAAATAAAATATATAATATAATGAAAATGAGTTTTATTTAAAAAAACCATTTTCAAAATTAACTCATATTAATTAATTATATACCAAAGGTATTAATTTTTAATGACTTGCCATCTTAGTTTTTATTATATATTTATTAATAACTTTATTTTAATAATTTTTTGTTATTTTTTATTGGTTATAGTGTGTAATTCATGTTATCAAATATAACATTAGTTTTATAAGGTCTATAATTTCAATTCATTACAGCAGACATGGATTTATTTAGTTCAAAATAATTTATAAGTGTTGGGGTAAAGAACTATCTATATTTATTAATTGATAATTACACAATATTTACTAGGGTATATTTTCTCACACAAAAATAATAAAATATTAATAATTTCAAATTAATCTTTACTTATATTAAAAATGATAAAAAAAACTAACTTTGGTTACTATCTATAGTGGCCATGTTAGTGTGTTTGTAAACTCAAAATTTAAAACTTTTTTTAATAATAAAGGTATTAATAGTAATTTCTCCTCACCTAGAACACCATAGAAAAATAGTGTAGTTGAATTAAAAAATACAATTATTCAAAATAACACTTGATCTTTTGTAAGGGATATTCTAGTGTTATTCATTTTTTGGATGAGGTTGTGATTACTGCTTATTCTACTATAAATTGAGTTTTACTTTCACCTTTTCTTAATAAAACTACTTATGAATTATATACTAGAAGGGAACCACAAATTTCTCAATTCAATATCTTTGGATGTAAAGTATTTATCTGGAATACTAAATACCAACTTCATAAATTTGATCTAAAAGACAAAGAAATAATTTTTATTGGTTATAATATAACTAGTAAGGCTTAAAGAGTTTTTAATAAATGAAAAAGTATTTTTGATGAAGTGGTTCATGTATTTTTTGATAAATTTTATCCCTTTTTGTTTTAAAAACCGCTTTAAATTCAACCTCTGGATGATGTTTTCAAAAAATTCTTCTATTAAATTATCATGAATTTATCCACAAATACTGATATTAAGACCTCTTGAAGTAAGATCACATTATTTTCATTGTCCAAAAATTAATTTAATAGAATATGTTGATTTATTAGTTAAAGATCAAATAACTACTTTACCTAAGAACCAATCCATCTTAATAAGTCATCCTTCTGGTAATATTTTTGGTGATGTAAATCAACCTGTTAGAACTACAAGTTTCTTATGAAATAAATGTGATCATCATGCATTTCTATCATAATTTTAACACAAAATGGAGATGATACCTTAGGTGATTAAAGTTAGATTATGGATAATAAATAAGAAGTCAATCAATTTGAATGATATCATGTTTGGACCTTAGTTGAAAGAACTATTGATCTATTAATAATTGTAGAAAAATGTGTTTTTAGAAAAAAAATGTGATGAAAATGAAACTACTGTTATAAATAAAGAAATAATTATATCAAATGGTTATTGTCAATGGGAAGGGGAAAACTATGGTGAGACTTTTGCACCAGTAACTAGACAATAATAATTCAGAGTCCTACTATCCTTTGTTGAACATCTGAAACTTACTTTCTTTCAAATGGATTTAAAAATTGAATTTACTAATATATATATATATATATATTCAAGAGGAATTTTATGGTTAACAGCCTTCTATTTTTGAAGATACTAAATTCCAATTAAAAAAATTCAAATTTACTAAAAAACTCTATAGACTTAGACAAACACCAAGATCTTAGTATGATATAAATACAAGACATTTACTTCAAAATTAAATGATTCCTTGATCAAATATATTTTATAAAAAAAATCAAAGATACCATAATTTTTTATAAATATGCTGATGATATAATTTTAGTTTAAACAAAAAAAATCACTTTTGTAAAATTTTTATAGACTTATGAAATGTGAGTTTTAAATGATCATTATGGATAAACTTATCTTTTTCCATGGTTTCAAAATATCTCAAAAACCGGAAGGAAATATACTAAATCAACATAAATATATTAAATATTAATTAAAACATTTTGGTCTGGACAATGAATTTATTATAAGTACTCTGGTAAGAAATTATATCAAACTGTATCTTGATGAATGTGGTAAAATTATAGATCAAAAAATGTGTTGAAGTAAGATTGGAAGTTTAATTTATCTAATATAAGGTTGATTAAAAATTAAATTTTTATCATTTTTATGTGTAATATATCAATAAAATATGAATTAATCACACTTAAAATCAATAAAATAAATTTTACATCGCCTTAATGGAATTATAGAACTTGTTTTATTTTATTCATTAAAAAATAATTTTATTATTAAATGATAATTAAATGATATATTTATTTGATATAGGTTACATTGAATATATATTTCAAGAACATGTCATTTCTTAAAAGAGTATTTAGTTTCATGGTCCAATAAGAAAAAACATTTTGTATCACTTTTCACAAATGAAGTTGAATATATGGTAGTTGGAAGTTGTTGTACTCAGGTGTTGTGGATGCAACGCACACTCACAGATTGTGGTATTAGTTTTACACAAACATGAATTATTTTTTATAATAATAGTGTTATATATTTTTATATAATATCATCACATCATTCATGATTAAATCACATATATATAATATACAATTTCCTTAGGTATCATGCAAAAAAAAGATATTATACTTCAGTTTATTAGAACTAAAAATCATCTTGCTCATATTTTCATAAAACCACTTAATTATGGTAGATTTTAATTAATTAATAAAATATTTTCAATGATAAACTTAAATTGATATTTCTTCCTCTTACTATTTAAACCTATCACCTTACATTGAAAAACTCCACAAAAAAATGAGGAGAACACATTTTTTATCAGTTTTTCATTTCGTCATTTATTTATTTCATTGGGTTTCCATATCATTTTCATCAGTTTTAGGTATATAATTTCCTTTCCTAATATATTATATCTATATAATTTTTTAAAATTTCATTTAATATTTTCCACGAAACATCCTCAAAATAGTAAAATCGTTTTTTTAAATAACTTCAGTGAAGATTAACTTTGAAATTCTTTTAAGGAGATGTTTTTAAACTCCATCAAGGTAATATATTTTTATTTTATTTTTTATATTAATTTTTATAATAAGTGTTTATTTTCTGAATAAATTAAAATTTTAATTTTTAAGAAAAATTTATACAATATATTTTTTTTACACATTTTTTTCAAAAAATTATTTTTCACCATTCGTACAATAAAGGACAATATTTTTTAAAGTTATCCTTACCAATCATTAATATGAGAACAAAAATACAAATTTATTTAGACACACTCAAAATTAATATCCTTTCTTATTCAATAATGATTTTTTTTTCAATACATGTACCTCTTGAATATATTATAAAATGAATCATAGAAGGCCATCTGTGAAGCTCAATGTTTTATCTTCCAAAATTATAAGCGCATTAGATGTAGTTGAATCAATCTATTGAAAAATGGTGGATAAAGTTAAGTTTGTATTATAATAATGATTAATATATCTTTTATTTTATCAATATTTCTAATAATATCTCAAATTATGATGGAGAATATGAAGTTCAATATATTGAATCAACCTAATAAGATCTTGTCAGATAGGAAAATATGGTTGAAATAGAGTTGATATTGAAAATTTTGAATACATCAACCAAGTTAAAGTATTTTTAAAGGATAAAAATTTATTTAGAACTATAGGAAGGAAACTAAAAATATTATTGGAAAATTCTTAGAAGAATTAAATTTTCAATTTTTTATTACATTTTCTTCTTATTTTCTTCTAAACATTGCATTATTTTCCTTCTTGTTTTTTATTCAAATCACAAAGGGGAGATTTATGAAAATTGATTAATTAATTATTTCAAATGAAGGGAAGTTATTATTTTTTATTTTATTTTATTTATAACCAATAATTTTATTCTGAAGTTATCTAAACAAAATAAGCAATTATTGGATTTACTAAGATTTACAAGGAGTCTTCTTTAAAATGTAGTTAAACTTTTCAATTTACATACATGATTTTTTATTACTAAAAAGGGGATATTTTTTGGTAGATTTTTTATCCAATGAATCACTTTATTTATTTATTTATTAAATCAAAATTCACATTAAATAAATATGATCTACATTAAGTTTTCAATTAAGTTGTTATGTCTATACAAAATGAATTTTTATAAACTAAAATAAGAGAGGGATAAATATGGTTGGTGATAATACAATAGTTTTAACATTCATGGAATATTAATATCACTAGATTTATAATCATTATAGTCATTCTGATTAAACTAATCAATAGGTGGATAAAATTTCTAATTTTATTGGTAGATTAAGAAGTCATTGCTAGTGTAGTTACAACTAAATTTGAGGTTTTAGAATTCAACTAATGGATTCTGTTACAACGATTATTATTAATAGATTCACATTTTGAGCTTTATAAGTACTAAACTAAAGAATATGAATCCATAAAATAGTGGTAATTAAGAAATTTTTTTATTTTTTTGAATATTTTAAATTTCAAGTTGTTGAGAGCACATTAGATCACTGCAATAGTTTTTCTTTCTGGGTATTTTCTTACTAAGAGCTACGTATTATGATGATTTATTTTAAATATCTAAATATTTATATTGTAATTGTTCTTTTTCTAATACCTATTTATTGAGGGATTCTAGGCATAGGAATATAGAGGAATTTCTGATTATCTGGATTGATGGCTTCCATAGGTAGAAATATTGAGATCACTGATTTATTGTGTGTAAAAGATAAATGTTATTGATAGGTTTAGTCGAGATATACCTAGGATAGGAAGATAAATCTTATGATTTGATTAAAATTTGGGATACCATATGATAGGTTTAAATACAAAGATATCTCTAGTCTATAGATCTAACAATCACTTTGGCTTAAATGTTTGGTTTTAATAATATCATTTTAAAAGAGAATTCGGTTTTCTAACTAATAATCCATATTTTGTTTTTAATATTTTACTTTTTACTTTTTGAAATTTTCCTATATTCATTATTGAATTACCATTATGTTAATTTCTACATTAATTACTAAAAACCAATAGTTTAAATTTCTAAGGCATTAGCACATTCATACAGTTGATTCCATGCTTGCTAAAACATATTTTTCTAAATTGATTTCCATCATCATTGTTAAAATGTTTCTCATGATTAATTTCTCCCATAATTATTGGGAATTATTGAAAAATAAAATTTAAAGAGTTATTTTTATATATATTTAAAAAAATTGGGATCTAATTAAAAAAAATCTCTTTAATGGATTCCATGTTTTTATTATGGAATAATTATTTTAGATCCTTTATTAGAAGTATTTTAACTCTCATACACATTTTTATTCCATGTGTTAACTTACATTCATGATATATTATATGCATGTGTTATGAAATTATTGAAATATTGGATTTAGGTCATTAATTTTTTTTAAACATAGAAGATGATAGCCAGGATTGGTGACCCTCCCATTGAACGTAAAGAAATTTTATATGATTGAACTTTCTTATCTCCATTTTTCAAGCATTCCCAAATTTTAATAATTTTTTTATGAATCATTATTAAAACACCAGTATATATTTTCCTAGCTATGTTTTATGTTGATCATGTTGTGCATAAATATGGGAGGAAGACTATGTCTTCCTCTATGTAATATGAAATCACATCTCCATTTTAATGGAATGATTAAATCATTCCCATTTCAGCATGTCGATCATGATTCATAGGAACAAAACTTGTAAATATTTCATTCATAATTTTGAGGCATGTTAAAGTTTTTGTAGTGAAAGGTGTTATTATTTATATGAAATGTAATTTGAAAAAATTTGAGTATTTTTATGTGGTGTAATTAATGATTTTTTTCCTCTATATAGTCATATTTTTGCTGGTAACCTAATTACTAAGTAGAGAATTATTGATTTAAAATCTAGATAGTGTGTAGTTTTCTCCATATAAAGATTATCCCTAGGATTTAAATCTTTTTTTTCTAAAAACTATGTGAAGTTATTTTTTTAGTGAAATTTCATTCTATTGTGATTATGTACTCATATTGTGATTAAATTTTTGGAATGGCACAAATGGAAAGTGGATTGATGAATGGGTTAACATGGGTAAATGAATGGCATAATGAACTTAATGAGCTTGGTAAATGGTAAAAAATGGGATTGAAGAATGATGTGTAAAAAAATGAGTTATTAACAATTTATTTTTTATTTTCCTATAGATTTGGTTATGTTATTGATGATAATTTGTTATGGAAAGTGATTTTTATGTGTGTGGTTTTCAAGTTTATCTTTTGATATTACATATGTGGCTTTGGGAATGTGATAATAGTGAAGGATCAAGGTGGGTAAAACATATAGGCTGTAATGGATCTCATTTGGTTTACATTTATTGGTTGTGATAGATTGATGTAGGTAGAAGTATATGGGTTTTAATAGCTTAAAGACTTTGTATGGGTTATACTAGAAGACTCAAATGTAGTGAGCTGATATTGATACATGATGGAAGTTGTGAATAGAAGTAATAAGGCATGAGGTAGATGCCCTACATGTTCAGAATACCCTATTATGATGAATATATAGAGATGATAATGATGTGTTTATGGTTGTGAAAAAAAAACAATAGATCAATTCAAATCACCGAGAGGAGGGGGTGAATCAGTTATTTAAATTATTTTTTTTAAGTTTACTTATTAAAATAACCCTTTCCATCTATTAAAGAGAAATAAGATCACTACCAAACTCACACATGAAGCAAAAAACATATTTATAAGGTTCACCATTCAAAATGAAATGGTTGATCCATGGAATAATATAGATTTCATTAAGACCATACAACCTAATAGTATCAACATATAGGTAAAATTAAGAAATTAATATCCATGTACTCATGATAAATGTCTCCAGACAATGTTTCCTAACTTCTTATATGGATACAACAATTAATGATTTGGTTTTACAATAATAAGAAAGTATCAAATCGAAATGGACTTTAATTCAAGTTATTCTAGTGTTATCTCTCACTCTTCTTATTTAACCTTTAGTATTGTAGGTTTCTTATTATCTCAATATACAAAGCCACTTATTTTTCTTATTTCTCACTAAAAAATCTCAATATTTTCTATTGAGAGAAGTATTGGTTTTTTTATTTTTATATCACATTTCACTAAATAAATATGTACTTACACCGTAGAATATATCACACACAAATAATAGAAAATACTATTTGAATTTGAAATTTAAATTGAAATTTAAATAAAAAAAATTCCTTCAATGATTTCTAAATTTCTTATCATTCTTCCAACTTCATTCTTATTCCATTCAATCTTTAATTCAGATCATTGTAGTGAAGTAGGAATTTTTTTAGTATAACCTCATAGTAAGTCCATAACTTCTATTATATTAATTTTATTCATTTTAAAAACCTTATTATCCCTATTATTTAATCACAAAATCAAGATTTATTTTAATTCGTAAAATGATCTTTTTTAGTGCATGAATTAATATTTCTTCATAATATTTTAATTTTAGAAAACATAAATTTTCAAACATTAGAATTCTAAAAAAAATAACTAAGTCTAAAAGTCATATGAATTCTTCTAATTCTAACTTTTTAATTCTAAAATAGCTTCAAATTCATATTCTATCAGTCTCATGTAACTTCAAAGTCATATGAAACCCATATGAATTCATATTAGAAATTTTATCTATGACCATCAAACTCTGATGCGTGGACCAAATTTATATAGGTCATGTTATATATAGCCTATAAATTCTTATGAGTTGACTTAAATTGTAATTTATATGACTTAAAAAGTTATAAACTTGCTCAAAGTCACATAGGATATGACTTTTCAATTTTTTTGCTTCGGCTCAAAAAATCTGGAGTTCATTATATTCTTCATAGAACCACTTCAAAACTGATTCATGCAACAAAAAACATCCAAATACCTTAACCTCACATAAATAAACATTGTATCATCTGAGTTTGAATATAATTTATGCATTGAAAACAAAATCCAAAATAATTGACCATGAAAACATAAAACTTATCCAAACATTATTCTCTAGATGAATACCACAATTTAGACAGATTTATTCTCTCAAAAAAATCCTAAAGTACTAGAAAACCTCAAAAAATATGTTTGGCTCAATAATCTCACCCTTTGAATTTTTATTAAAAAACAAGGAATATGAATTTATTTAAAACTCAAACCTATTATAAATGAATCATTATTCAACAATTATATTCCTACTTGATCAAAATAAAATTAGGAAAGAAGAATATTAAATAATAGTAATGTTGTTCATAAAAATTTTGATTAACATTAAAAAATTTCAAACTTAATCCTCTTGATTCAACTTGGTGAAATGATGACTCTTGAAAATAATCTGAGAGTGTTTCACTTCTCCTTCAATCAACACTTCATCATCACATCACTTTAAAAAAATATGAATAACTTCTTCTTCAATAAATAATTCATCATTAGGTCAAATCTACCCTTAACTAGACAAATCTGTCCATGGAATATATAATACACAAAATGTTACATGCATTTCAAAAAGCTATTATAATAGTTCACATATGGACTTGTATATCCACATATTTTCCCTCAAAACATTTTAATTTTAATAACACTCTTTGAATATATACTCCTCATAAATAATATACCACTCCCCATTAAGTAAACACATATTAATGTAATGTATAATATGAAAATTCCTGTGTGCACTTTAATAAACTGTTAGAATGGTTCACACATTCACTTATATATCCACATGTTTTCCCTTACAACTTTCCCCTTTTAATAACTCTCTCTGAATAAATGCTCCACCTAAATAGGATACTTCCCCCCATTGGGTAAACAAATATCATTGGATTCATTTAAAAAATAGTTCACTCCCAATTTTTAAATACAATTTATAAATATATAAAGGAAAAAAATATATTAATGTTTCTTTTATATTTTCTCCCCCTTTGACAAAAATAATCCAAAGAAAAATTTGATATAGGGGACTAACTTCCACACATTAGCCTTGAGAATAGTGAACTGGAACTCAAAATATCAACCTACTATTCTAAAATACTTCTTTTGGTAATGGATTGGTAAACACATCTATTATTTTTTATTTAGAGGATAAAATTATAATTTCAACTCACTTATTACAAAAATATCCTTAATTAAATTATATTTAATATCAATGGGCTTGGATCTTAAATGATGAACTATATTCCTTGATAAATTTATGGTGCTTTTATTATCACACCCTACAAGTAGAGGAAACTTTACTTTTACCTTGATATCTTCCAATGAAGTATCCATCCACATAAAATAGAATGTGACATGAATGGTCTCTTTATATTCTTCTTTGATATTTCTCAATGTGATAGAATATTTCTTTATTTTGTGACAACAGAAACACATTTCAATAATAAATAATTCTCCATTTGATGTATATCATCAAACATCAACAAAAATCTTCATAATATACATATGTGTAGATGAACATATCAATCTTACCTTTATTATCATATTTTATATCAATACCTTCTATAACTTTGATATACAGAAGAATCAACTTTCCATCAATAAAATTAATACTCTTTTGGTGTACTTTGATACCAATAATAAAGTTTAATAGCATAAAATATATTTAACCTTGAAATTGTAAGGTAAAAAATTCTACCAACCAAATTTTAAAATTCTCTTTGATCCACTTACATTACTTAATCATCATTGGAAATATTATTTCCCACCAATATAGAAGTATAAATCATCTTTGAATACACTATATCAAACCTCTTCATAAGTTCTCAAACATACTTATCTTGAGAAAGAAATGTATGATCTCTCACTTGGGAAATTTATAGGCCAATAAAAAACCTCATCTCACTAGGCGTGGACATTACAAATTAAATTTTCATTTATTTAGAAAATATTTCACAGTATTCTTCATCACTTTATGAAAAAATAATGTAAAATACATAAAAATAATAATGAGAGATACATCATTATCATTTTTAATATAAATATATATAATTTTATAGTTTTATAATATTGAAATTTAGATTCTTAAAATAGGTGTTTGTATAATAATACCAATATCTTAGGGATTGTTTCATACCTTATAAAACTTGATTTAACCTACAAACAAAATTCTCATCTTCTTGAAGAAAAAAACCACTATTTTTCTCAAGGAATACCTCTTCCTCCAACTCACTATTGTAGAAGGAAGACTTCACATCCATATAAAATATCTTGTATTTCCTTTAGGATGTAATAGAAATAAATATTATAAAGGTTTCAAGTCTTAAAATAATTGTGAAAGTCTTGCATAAGTTCACTCCTTCAACCTATAAATGGAGTTTTCATGCAAGTCTTTCTTTTTTTATCACAATTTCATTATTTATTCAATTGGTTTTAGAACACCCACATTTTCTAAATAACATTATTCCCTTTTAAATACGGTACTAACTCTTGAGTCTCATTATTCTTAATCTAGTAAAATTATACATCCATAAGTACAACCCAATTTTGATTAATTTTTGTTTCTTACACATCTCTTTGTTCTACTAGAGAAAACAATATGGTATTAATAGTTGAACACAAAGTTCTCATAGTTTAAACTTGTTTTTCCTAATATGTAATGATTTTTTAGACCCAAACTTTTTTACCATCCTTTAATATGATAAATTAGGTTGTCTCTCATCACTTTAAATATATTAATTTTCTTCTACATCCAATAAATATCCTACACATTCATCTTTTTTAGAAACTTCTTTAAGTTTTTTGAAAAAAAATGATTCATATAAATGACTTCTGGAACTTGCTTATTCATGTTTTCTTTCTATATTTCTATATTATATCACCTTCACATAACCATAATCAACAATTTTCCATTTCACATTTTTGTAACAATAATATCATCTTCCATTTGAATAATAACCAAGAAAGCACAAATCAATACCTTTCTAGTCAAAATTACCAATATTTTCTCCTTTTACATTGATCAAGCATGGGATTACAATCACCCTTAGATAATTAAATTGTGGAGAATTTTATAATACATATTACATAATGATATATATTAATTTATCCTAAATAAAAAATTATTTTGAATGTGAATTGTTTCACATATTACTTGTATCCAAAAATATCGATAGGTATCTTGCTCTTTCAGCATTGTTCAAGACATCTCCACTAAAATTTTGGTCTTCCATTAAATAATACCATATTTTATGGTGTATATGGAGCACTTATTTCATGACTAATGCCACGATTCTCAAGAAAGGCATCAAATATTCCACTGGTGTATCTAGCACCATTTTCTTCCATAATTTTCTTCAATGGAAAACCAGATTCATTTTATTAACTTATTTTGAAATTATTAAACATTCAAATATTCTATCAGTTATGTTTCATAAAAATATTACAGTTAATCCATGTAAATTCATCAAATAAATAAATAAATCGTTATATTTATTTTTTATTTCTTCCTCATTGTCTCAAAAATGTCTAGATCAAAAATTTCAAAAGTTTGAGTTAATTGAATTTCTTACTTTTTGTTTATAAAATTCAAAATCTTTCCGTATTGGTATGTTTAGAACATATAATTTATATCTATTTTTAGTATAGTCACAACACATAAAACGTATCATTGAGTATGTTTCCTTCTGTTCTTTTGTCTTAGATTACTAAGTCTTTTATGCCATAAATTATTTTTTTACTTCATGCTTATGTAACATGATTTACCAACATGACTAACAAGAAATATATTTACCCTCGTTGGAAGAACACTTATAAAATTTCACCCATATTCTAATATTTTCATAGAAAATCTATTCTTTTGTAATATCAATTCATCTTATTCTTCAAATAATTGAGACACACTGAGTAGATTGTGTATCTGTCCTTCAATAACAAAAGTGTTCTTGGATTTTAGTTGATATTTACCATTTAAAGTTGGTCTAAAACCTTTGATTCTGAGTGACCCATCATTTAAAGAGTTCAATGATCCTTATTTATACTTTTCAACATTTTTTAATAGTTTTAAACATATTTTCATATAAAAGGACCACCCACAATTAATAATCCATGTATTATCCCACTTTTATGATTTTAGTGCCACTTCCACAACCAAAGATTCCACATTCCCTATACCATTATTCTGAAAAGTCTATTTAATATTGAAATTCATATTTTTCTAAGATATTAAAAGGATGAGACATTTTTTTCTTGGTTACAGTTTTGGTCACATCTTCTATAGTTTCTTCGATAACTACAAAAAAAATTGAGAATTATGTCCAATATTTATAATCTATTTCTAAACTTTCTTATTTTAACAGGATTAAAAACCCCTCAATAAAAGATTCCAAATCCACATAGGCTTATTGTGAAAATGATAATTAAACTAACACATATATTTTGTATACTCAAATCCACCATAGTTAAATTATAATCTATATAAAAATAAATTACCTTTATAAATATAATGTTGTCTGGAATTTGGTACTTATCTTCCTTACTTATTTGAGTTACTAATATTGGAAACTTTTTTTAACCAAAAGTTTTCTGAACTGCTGAAGTATTATTATTTATGTTAGTATTATTCTTTTTCATTTTAATTCCTCAAGTTATAAAATTTTTAACTTTATGTTAAACTTATCATAATTTCCAGATTTCTGAGATTCACTTGATTTTTCAACAATATTGGCCTTCTTCACCTGATTATTCTTTTCATAATCCCCACCAATGTTATAAGGATTTTTTCACACTTAGATGGTTTTTTATATACACAATTATCATACTTATTTAAACATTATCCAACATATAAAATAGTATTTTGTATAATGTATTTTGAATTGTTTAGTTCCACTTCCACCATAACCAAATTCGATTGAATAAGGTTAAGATATTACTCTTTATACTTTAAATTTAATTATATATTTATGTTTATATTTTTATCATAATTAATCATATTCTTCATATATTAAATTTCTTTCAGTAGTTTTTATTATTCTTCTTTGTGGACAAACCCATTTCTAAAACAATATTGATTGTTTTTATTCTAAATTATAATCTTATTCTCCAACTTTAAGATCATTAAAATCCATTAATCTAATTCTATCATCAACGTAAACTCCATGTAAATTTATTCTTATTCACTTTCATGGTTTATAATTTAATCACTCGGGAATTCTTCTTTATTCACCTTAGAAATTAGATTATTTTCAGCATTACCATTGAAAGTTTCCATTTATTCTTCATTATCATAGCTTCAACTATCGTAAAACTTAGATAAGAAGTTTATATTATTTTTTTATTTGTATAAATTATTTCTATTCCATTTAGAAGAAAACTTAGACTTATCAATGTATCTTGCTTTCTTCTTAAAATTTCTTAGTTTTTCTTCTTCATAGTCACTGGAATTATGTTCTCTCATTCTTTGAAAATTTACATAAAAATGACCAATGTATCACACATGAAACATTTAAATGAAATATTTCACTTCAACTTTATATTTCCACTTCTAGAAATTATATAAAAAAGATACATAATTTTATCAAACTTTAGATTCCCATGTTAATCTAAATATGAACAACCTTATTCAACATCATCAACCTTATTCTTACACTTCTCAGGTTTTTAGGATTTAATGAAAATTTATTTTTCATCATTAACCTTATTCTTGAAAACACTATCTCTTCTCATCACATAGGAAATTACAATTTTGTTGCATTCATAAAGAGGCTATACTTCTGGGTCCTTATCTTCCAAACCTAATACTTTTGCAACAAACATGTCTAGTAGGATATAAAGTCTCTTCTCAATCACTTTTGTATCTTCAAAATTCTCACCAAAGCCACTGATTATGATCACAATCAAATTTTAAATTATGAAGAAGTTAACTAGACTTTTATCATAATACATCTTTAGGTATTCATACATTAACCTACAAATATGTAGTTTTTACCACTTTAATTTATTATTACCCACATAAATTTTCTCAAGATTATCACATATGTATTTTTATGTTTTAAATTAACTTTAATAAATACACCCTTTGAAAGTGAAGATAACATATAATTCCATAAATGCCCATAATTTTCAAAATTATTCTTATCTGTTATTTTAATAGAAACGTTATCATCTCAACAAGGGAACCCATCAGTTATGGTATCCAAGAAATCATGAAAGATGGATAATAATAAAGAAACATTTTTTCTTTCCATATATGGTAACATTTCCCATAAAATTTCCAAATACCCTTTTTTCCCTAATGTTAGGTTTTCTATTATATAAAAATGAAATTTAGTAACAATCACTTCAACTAGAGATAAACTTAAATCCTACAAATATTGTACATCATATCTCAAACTAAAGAACTTGGAATTGATACCAATTGAAAAATACACCCACATATCATTGGAAATCACTAATAGGGGACTTGAATTAGTTATTTAAACTCATTTTATGTTTCATTCTTGACAAAAACCACAACACCTATTAAAGATAAATAAGTGCACTATAAAACTCACAAACATGAAGGGAATATTAGATTTAAAATATTTACCTTTAAAAATGAAAGTTTAATATTTGAAATGATCCATATTTCACTAAGACCATACAACCTAATGGTATCAACATGTAGGTAAAAATGAGCAGGTAATATCCTTCTAATCATAATATACATCTTATCAATGTGATTGAGTGTTTCTCACCAAAACGTAGTGGTAAATGATTTAGTTTTTCAATAAAAATAAAGTCTTAAAATTAAATGGACATATATTCAAGTTTTTTGTGTTTTTCTATCTTCATATTATTCTTTAAACTATACATTTTTATGTTTTTTATTCTATATGTGTGATCTTTATAACTAATTCTTCTTATTTCCATCAAAAAAAATATTCTTGATAATTTATTTTGAGAGAAATATTTATTATTTTATATTTCTGTCACGCCTCACTACATCATCATGAATACACAATAAAACATATATCACACACCAATAGTAGAAAATCCCATATTAATCTGAATTAGAAATTAAAATCCAAATAAATTTACTTCTTTCAATTATTTCTCAAAATATTCTCCTTCTTCCCACTTTTTTTTCTTCTATTCAAACTTTGTTTTAGATCACTACAACGAAGCAGTAATGGTTTCAACATGATAAGGAAATTAATCCATAATTTATCTAATTTTCTTCTTATTTACATTTTAAATATTCTTATCCCTTTTTTTCAATCAGAAAACCCATTTTGTGATGTTTTAATCCATATAAACCAGCTTTAACATCATTTGAATTAACATTTCTTTAGATTATATAAATTCTAGAAAAGTCTGAATTTAAAACTATAAAATTTCCAAAAAAATATTCTAAAATTTATACATTACTTCATAAAATTTATACACAATTAGTCTTATAAAAATTCAAAACCATACATCATGTGTGATGACCTAGACTCTCTTGGTCCTTCCCTTTGCCAAAATCTGGGTCCTAAAGGGGTGGCGTCTTGGTGAGACCGATCGGCGCGACCGATCGGTGAGACCGACCAGTGAGACCGACTAGTGAGACCGACCGGTGAGACAGATTGGGTAGACCGACCGGTGAGACCGACCGGTGGGACCGATCGGTGGGACCGATCGGCGCAACCGATCGGCGTCACCCGGCCTTGTCGAGTTGTTTCCAGTAGCGCTCCTTTTTGCAAAAATAGGGTTTTAAACCCTATTCTAACTCGTTTAAGTGTGTTTTAAAGACCCGTAACACGCATAAGAGCTTTAATTAAATACTTGATCAATTCATGAGTCGGTTTAAACCACCCGACCCCCTTTAATGACGAGTGGAGCCGCGTGGTCAACCCACGACCCCCGTGCCTTACGCGGTTTCGCGTTTTCACCTCAACTGTTCCCAGCTCTTATAAACTACAGGTTAGCTGTGGTTTCTCTTTCCTCGATCGTGGATTTTCACAAACTGCTTCTGGTGCATTGGGTGTGCCGCATCGTTATCCGTAAAATTCCGCACCCGGCCTAAACGCCCATCATCTATCAACACGTAGGGAATTTCTCCTTTGCCTCTCTCTTTTGTGTATCATGCGGGGTGGGCGTGCTTCTGATTCTGTAGAATTGGATTAACCAGACCTAATTAAAGATAATGAACGAATCCGGTAAAGAATGAAGGGGGGGTTGTGATCGTTGATGTTGTTATATTAAAATCATCTTTCTGAGTTGTGCTGGCTTATGCATTCTAAAATCGAGGTCGTTGGTGGTCGTTGTTTGTGCACTAATGAACCCCTGCTAATGTTTTAAATTCCTTGTTGTGGTTGTAAACTCCTGCTCTGAAAATTAATTGGTTAATCATGTATATCCGTCCAAATAAATTGAGGCACCAGGATCAATCCTTCTATGATAACCCATGGTTAAAACACACGAAAATTGAAATCATGGAGTGTGTTAAGCCGTTTAAATCAGGAAATACCGGCATGGACCTGACTTGTGTTGGTGGTGGAAGTTGGTTGTTTTCCTTTCGGGCCGATTGCTGGAGACGTGGGAGGGGATGGGATCCCCTGTCTTTATACCCTCGGTGGTTGTGTGAATTTGGGGATGTGATCCCCTGTTGGTATGGATTCGGTGGTTGTGAGTTTTAAGACCGGGTGGGTACTTGTTTATATCACAAACTCGGGTGGGATCCTCTGTTGATGAAAAATCTTTTGGAAGGGGACACAGGGTATTGTCCCGGGTTGTCTTTGGTTCCAGTACTTCGGGGATCTCACTTTTTCCTCGTTGTTGTAACTTAAAAAGAAAATGTTTAAATTGATGTTTGACTGTTTACTTTCCTAGACTTATGTATATGCCTACTAGTTGCCCAGTAGTGCTTAAACTTAAACATTATTACTGAATATGAAACAAGAATGGTACAAATGGGTTTTGTTGGCGAGAGTCGTGACTTGTGACTTGGATGTAGTGGTGTTGTGTTATGTAGGCTGGTTAGAAAATCCTAGACTTTGGGTGAGTTATTGTTACCTATATCTATACTTATAGTTTTGTGTTTCTTATTCGTGCCCCACCCATGTTGAGCACTTAGTTCCAAACACCCCATTTCATATGGGAGGGTGTTTTTCCCAACACTATTCTTGGTGGCTGGTTATTAGCTCCTTTTATACTCCCTTTCCCGGATAGTCCAAGTATCTTCGGGCAGGTTGTGATGGCCTGAGGTCCATTATTAGCCCAAGAACCTTCAGGTGGGGTAGTGTGGTGGTTGGCCAGGTGTGTGCGGTAGGTGGTTTCCCAAGTGTCTTCGAGATGAGGCCCATGTGTCTTCGGGCATGGCAGTGGATTTTCTAGCCCAGGTGTCTTCAGGCGTGGTGGTGGTTGTTCTGGACTAGGTGTTTACAGGCGTGGTTACGTGTGACAATTGTGGCCCAAGTGTGTGCGGGCGGGATTTCGGCAGTGGGACTGCGTGTGGTTGTTTCCCAGGTGTGTGTGCGGGCGGTTGTGGCAGTGGGACTGCGGTGGGAATGGCGGGATTGGTCTGATGCATAGGATGTCTCAATAACCAGTGGGAAAGTGGCGCGGGGTACCCAAACATCGATGCGCACCTATTATATATATTACTTGACTTGCGTTTTTTGGGGAGTGTGCCCTGGAGAGGCTTGGGTGGATATTTTACCTTGATAGGCGTTTGGTTTACTCCTTTCTCATGGGACTTTAGCACGTTCCCCCACTTGTGCACGAGAGTCTTTGGTTTTCCCTACTGAGTGTACTTGTATGCTCACCCTACGTATATAAAACTGCTTTTAGGTTTCCAGGAGGACTTAGAGGATCACGCGGGACTATACTAGCTCGGACCTTTGGGGCAGTTGCAGTTGTTTCTTCTCTTCTTTAGTACTTACCTTTGTAGTCACCTTTTGTACTTTGTGGCTTTACTTTTGGAACATGCATGTGGTAATGGTTTACTTTTGGCTTTACTTTTCTTTTACCTTGGTGTTGATGAGTTTCATCATCTTATCTCTCGATCTTATAAAACAAAAAGGGGTAATGCCTTCCATTTGTGAGAAATTTCTATACCCATGGTGCTAGTTGCCACTCCGGGATCTATTGAAGTCGGGTCTCAGGGGTCATTATCTCTCCTTCAACTTAAATAAGGAAGGGCCTAGCAATCTGCTAACCCTTCCCTCCTTTTGGTGAAGGCGGGTCGTGACATCATGCATATGAATTCTTATGAGAAAGTTTATACGTGGAAATTGAAATCCAACGTGCAAACCAAAATCATACAAGAAAATTCATATATTACCCTTAAAGTATTATTAGTATACTTAATGTATGTTGAATGTGACTTACAAAATCATATGATGTATCAATGTCATTTAGGGTATGACTTATCCATTTTATTATTTTATCTCCAAAAATATATAATTATTTATATTCTTCATAGTACCTCTTCTAACTTTATTCATTAAACTCCAAACATCCCAAAATCATTAACATAAATAAATAAAAATTATACAATGTGATTTTGGATATGATTTATCTATTTAAAACTAAATCCATAACAATAAACCATATACAATTAAAACTTTCCCAACACCTCTTCTCTATATGAGTACCACATTCCAAGGGAACTTCTCTCAAAAATCTCCCCATGTACTCAAAGACCTCAAAAAATATATTGGTCTAAAAAGGATGTAATTTATAGGATTTGGATGATTGAATATGAGTAGGGTATGTACATGGAAGGAGTAGATCACAATATTCCTGTATTTCATGTTTGGGTTACCCTATCGATGTATGGTTGGAAATGTGGTTAACTAGTTATGTGGTTGAGGATATTTGTTTATACTGTATGTGGTAGTTAAGTGGTGGTTATAGTAATATATATGGAAAACGGTAGAGGAATTTGAAAATTATATAGAATGTGGGGCTCATGGATTTTATTTCTCATGTTTATTTCTTCTTATATTTTTGGTTACTTTTTTCTTGGTTGATGTTACACTTCATTACACTTCTATATTTCTTGCACTTGGATTTTTATTTATTTAAAAGTATTATCTTACTGAGTAATTCTAAGTTTTAATCTCACCATAGTTTGCTAAGTTTTTTTCGGAATGATTCAAGGGAGATTCAGGTGACTAATAAGGTAACTCCTATTGAGTTCGATGGATGTTCTGGGGTATTGAGAGTTGTTTTTCATATTATTTCATAATATTTTTATATATTGACATATAAGTAATATTTGGGTTTTTTTAATTATTAGTTAAATTTATAGTCCATTTTGTTTATTGTTGCTTAATATTTTTTATTAATGATATTTTATAAGGGTAATTCCTAAAATATGCATGTTTGTGATGCTATTTGGTGACTACCGTTGAAACCTAAATAATGCTTTTTAGTTTAATTAATTTGTCTTGTCTTGATCGTTGTTACCCTTGTTTGAGGTAAACCCATTCCTAGATTTTTTTCATACCATTGGACTGTATGGAGTGCCGAAATAATTTGACTATTTACCTTTGGCTATGAATTTTTAATTCATCATTTATGGGTGCATGTGTGATAATTTGGGTTGAAGTTTTAAATTGAAGAAATTACTTAGGATGAATAATAAACCATAAATTTAGGCTTTTCTGGGGATTTTATTTTTCCTAAATAATTATTTTTTATAATTATTTTCCGGCCTTGATATTATTAAATATCATGGCCTCTTCTTACACTAATAAAGTGTAATTTTTGTTTAAAATTGTGTTATTTTTATTTGTTGTGACTATTGGGAATGATTAATTAGATATCACATGGAAATAAATGGTTAATTAAATGGTTGAAATCATGAATACTTATTCTATGATATACATGCATCTCTTATTTTAAAGGAATTAGGTCCTGGGATAAAATGTGGGTCCCATATAAAGAACCCAAAAATTGGCTCTTCATACACGATAGGCTGCAACAGGACACATCAGGGAAGTGTTGTTTTAGGTTTTCTAGGAAAGGGATCCCCCGGGATTTTTGTTATACTATTGGGTGGCACTGGTTCCCTGTCTAGAATTTAAGGATGGACCTGTTGGAAATATGGATATACTAAGTCTCAGGTGATACTCAGTCCCTTACATGTAATACCTGGGATGGAATCATTATTACCATACCATGAGCGATACTTAGACTTTCTAATGGATCTCTTTAGATGGGCTCAGTGGCATTGGATATTTTGAATGCATGTACCATAGTGATACCTCAGGGATGATCTCAGACTCCACCACTGAAATTGTTGGTTTTAATATAAATTTTTAATATACATTTATTAATACTACATAGATTCTCCTTATTCTTTGTCATACCTCTCTTGTTCCTTCTAGTGTTCCTAGTTTTAACCTATGAATTTGACCCTAAGCCAAAGAATAAGCTTGGGGGTATGCCCTTATTAGTCAATAATTTCACTTAGACCTTTCTATATATATGCTTCTTTACCAGGTATCTTATTCAGAATCCTAACTCAGGCTGAAGTAGGTGGTATGAGACTGTAATCCATTTGGAAACCTGTACCAAGTTTCAGTTATTTTATTTAATTGTTTTCTTGATTAAAATTATACATTGGTACATTGATTTGTTTGCTGCACATAATGTAAAGGTTTAAACATTATGGGTGTTTTCCTAATAGTATTATATATCACACCCATACTCTAGAGTTGATTGGTACCAAAGTAGACTTCTTGTTCACAGGTATGGGTAAAGTGAACCTTGCCACTCCCGATTCTTTATTTACATTCCTCTTATGTTGGATATTGGGGGTAGAGGATCGATCCTTACTCAAGATGTTTCTTTAGCAGTTTGTGTCATTTTTCTTGTATAGTTTTGATAGCACAATTTTCATGCATGTATCACTTTTTCCCGATACTCATACTTTCATACAGACATCATAGCATGACATCATTTATTCATTTATTTTTACTAATAGTCTTTTTCAGTTATCATTTATTCTGTTTGGTTTTTTATTGTTTCTATTGTTGTGTGTTTATATTATTCTTCTGGTACTTGTTTCATACCCGTTACTGATTTTTTTATGCTTATATATTTTAGGTAATGGTCTCCTCGTGGACACAACAATGTCCCTCTCTACTAGTCGGTAAACTCCAACATTCAGGGACATGCATTTGAGGTCATGTGGTGCACCATCTCAGGGCCTAGTTGAGTGGAACTTAGGGTGTGGTGCTACAAGGTGGTATCATAGTGGTTTATTTTCCTTTTGTCTTACTATTTTCATTAGAAATAATACTTGTACATAGGAATTAGGAATTTAACCAGTGCTCAGATGTTGCTAACCCATGTACAGGGGAAACCCAAATTTATTGGGTTGGGGATTTTAGTTATTTATTATACAAATTATTTTTTATAAGACTTCACTATTGGGTGATGCCTTTGTTCTATGTTGTTACTGGTATTGAAATTATTGAGATGATGATTTTTATTATTCTAACTTGATAGCATGAGTGCATTGCATTTACATGAATCATATAAGGCACCATAGGGATTAAAAATGACATGCATATTTTCATGCCATATCTACTTCCACTGTGCATCTTTCTATTTTCATGTGAGTATTGTGGTGTTTAGTTGTAATATCTTGCAGTACCTGTTAGATATAAATATAAAGTGAGTACCACCTATCAAGATGAAATGGCCACCTTATGTGGAAATTTTAGTGTTTTAATTGAATTTACAAGAAAAATGGGTGGTAGGTTGGGTATTAGTGATCCTTATTAGACCTTTTTTTCTTTCTATCTAGACCCAACTCTTAGATCGGGTTGTCTGTTGATTAAAACTCAGGGGTATGCCTTGTATCTACCCTATTTATTTTCATTCCTTACCTATTATTCCATGTTCAGGGAGGCCTTTCACTTGTCCCTTTCTTACTTCTCCTTTACTTATTTTCCTCTTCTTCCATGGAATTTGTTCTATGGTGTGTGTTTGGAAACTATAAAACAATGACATTATGATGTCTTCATGTGGTATACTAAGAGTGTTGTGACAAAAAAAATCTAGAGATGGTGGGTTTGGAACTACCATTAGTTCCTCCTGTAGTTCCCCTTGTGGAATCTCCTCCTAACCTTCCATTGGGCGCTAATGCTCAGTTCAGGGATAGTCTTATGAGGTCCATGAAGTCAGTTTAGAGTGTTCCCTAGCCTTCACTGACTATGGACGAGCTTACACGTGACTTTTTACAACAGCATCCTCCTACCATCTTGAGGATGGTGGTCCTCATGCAGTAGAGTCAGCAATAGAAGCAATGAAATCTATCCTTGGCCATCTTGAGACACTTCGAGAGTGGAAATTCAAAATTGTTATCTATAAGCATCAAGACTCTCCCATGAAATGGTGGGATGTATTTTCTCATGCACAGAAACCCCAAGAAATGGTTTGGGAAGACTTCTAGATGGATTTCTATGATCATTTATTCCCATAGACTCTGATATTAGATCTTTCTAGGGAGTTATTACATCTTTAGTAGGAATCTATGATAGTGTTATAGTATTCAACTCACTTCACTGAGCTCCAAAATCTTTCTCCATCTCTAAACAGCAATGCATATATGACTGCAAGGTGATTTGAGGAAGGAATTGAATATTCTATTTTCTTATAGGTGAACGTATTTCATTTGATGACCATTATAGAGATCATGAATCAGGCCCTAAATATAGAACAAAATCTCAGAGAAAATGATATTGTAATGTGGGGTGTTTTAGTTCTGAGGTAGGTTGATGGTTCTATGGGTAGTAGGAAACATCATTACATGGGTTCACATGGGGGAAATTTTAGTCAAATGACATGTACTAACAACACTATCATATGTCATCAGTGTTCTAGGATCAGCCATTGAAAACCCTATTGCATGATGAACCTGATGGAGTGTCGAGCTTGTAGCAAGATTGGTCACCTTCAGTGTTTCTATCATTATTTGACATCAAAATCTAGTGGAAAAGCATTTGTGTCAGTGCCTCCATCAGGTATAAGATCTACAGCTCTAGGTCAGGTTGGGAGTTTGTTTTACACTAGCTGGTCAGGAAAAGGTAACGGTGGAGGCCATTGTTGAGTAAGTCACGTTCTAGAACACCAGCATCAGCAACGCAGACCTGCTTGGTCTAGTCATGTGGAATGTTAGGGCCAAGGATCAGTCCATATGTATGCAGTGCATCCAGAACAAGTGGAGTAGAGTCTAGGGCCATCTATGGTTATAGTTATTATCCTTATAGCCTCTACGTTAGTTTCTGCCCTTTTTGACATAGATGTATCACACTCTTTCATATATGTTGTGCCTGTTGTGATTTTGGGTTGTTACATATGTTAATTCTACATAGTTATGTCTATCAACACTCCTTTGGGGTTCAGAATAGAGAGAATACAACAGTTCTAAGAGTTCCACCTTGAGATAGTCAGGCATCGTTTCTTCAAGAATTTCTTCATCCTTGAGATCATCATCTTTGATGTCATTCTCATTGTGGAATTGCTCATTTTTTATAATGTCCAAGTGGATTTATATCTCTATCAAGTTTCCTTCACGACACACAAGGGAAGAACATATATACATAAGAGATAATGTGATATCCAGGAAGATAGAACTAGACCCAAGTGTTTTGGGTTGGGCAGAGTGATAGCTTAGCTAGAAAGTCTCCTTATGGGTGATCAGAGACTACAGTTAGTGGAGTTCCCTCTTATTTTGGATTACTTCAGGGATCTCTTCCCTGATGATTTCTCTGGATTACCTCTAGTAAGATATGTTTAATCCACCATATATATAGTGTCAGGTGCATCATCGATGTCAATTCCTCCTTATAGGATGGAACCTACAAAGCTCTAGGAACTCAAGAAGCATCTTGAAGATCTTGTAGAAATGGTTATTATCAGACCCAGCACATCACTATAGGATTCACCAGTCCTCTTTTTCAAGAAGGCTAATGCTACCCTCATACTTTTCATTGATTACGATTGACTGAACCATATTATAGTAATGAATCGATATATTTTTCCATATATAGACATCCTCTTTAACTAGCACCAAGGATTATTTGTTTATCTAAGATTGACTTAAGGTCAGTTTATCATCAAGTGCATGTTCAAGCATCACATATACAATGTATATAATTTTGATGTAGGTATGGATTGTACGAGTATAAGATTATGTCATTTGGTCTGACAAATTCTCCATCAGTTTTCATGGCTCTGATGAATTGTGTTTGCCGCCTGTACCTTGATTCCTTTGTGGTTGTCTTCATAGACAAAATCTTAATATACTTGTGCTCTATAAATGACCATTCCAATCATATTAACATCATTATTAGTACACTGAGACAACACTATCTATATGTTAAGAACATCAAATTAATCTTTTGGATCAATAAGGTCCACTTCATGGGTCATATCTGATTAGAATCATGCATATTGGTCGACCCAGAGAAGGTGAGTGCATTACTTTATTGGGAGAATCCCAAGAATGTGTTTGAAACACAAAACTTCTTAGGTCTTTCTAGTTATTAAATTCATTTCATCTAAGGTGTCTCCCACTTATTAGTGCCTCTTATAGCCTTGAATAAGAATGGTTTGTAGTTCATCTGGTATAAATATTGCAAAAAGGATTCTCATGTAGGGTGATCGATTTGTGGCCTATGGATCCCTCTAGTTGAGGTCGCATGAGTAGCATTATCCTATGCACAAACTTGAATTAGCAGTTTTGGTTCTTGCTCTGCATTGTTGGAGTCACTAATTTTTAGGTGAGAGGTTATTTTTTACATGAATCTTAAAATATTGAAATATATCTACACATAGTGATACTTAAATTTGAGGTAGTATAGGAGGTTTGAATACCGTTAATCATTAAACATTCAGCTTACTTATACCCCGTGGAAAGGGTAATCTTGTGGCTGGAACTTTGAACAGAAAAACACATACATGAGTCGTCTAGGAAGCCAACAATGAGTGGAAGATGATGGATTTGTTTTCTAAGATACATCTGGATGTTTCGAAGTAGTTTGGGAAACAAATCATATAATCTCTTTTAGTTATGTAACCTCTTTTGCAGTGAGTCTGTATGAAACATTTATCTGATCTAGAGGGGCTTGTTTTAAGGGAGAGTGTCATAGGAGATAACCCACCTCCCAGTTGGATTATTAATGGTAGTGAAAATATTATATATCATGGTTTTTTATGGGTTCCTTTTGATATTCAATAAGAGGTAATGAAAGAATATCATGAATCTATTTGGGTAGTTCATCCTGGAATTACCAAGATGTGCAGAGATATGCATCGTCAATACTGGAGGCCAAGTATGAAGAAGAAAATAGCAGGTTTCATTACCCAGTGATCCACCTATCAATAGGTGTGGGCATGGAACCAGTGACTTTTTGGACTCATATAGCCTCAATCCATTTCTGAGTGGAAATGGACCAACATCACCATGGATTTTGTTACAGGATTTCTGATATCTCCTCAAGACAGTGAAGCAGTATGGGTGATCGTCGATAGTTTTACCAAAGTCATGCACTTCCTACCTAATAGGGACTACTTCTCTATTAATGAGTTAGGGGGGATATATATTCAAGAGATAGTTAAACTTCATTTCATGCCCAATTTTATCATATAAGACTAAGATTCCCATTTCAAATCATGATTCTATAAAGGGTTGTATAAAGAACTGGGTTCAAATGTGCTTTTGAGTACTTCATATCACCCCTAGACTGATGGGATGTCCAAGAGGACCATATAGGTGTTTAAGGATATGATGTGGTGTTGTATCCTTGATTTTGGTTGTTCTTGGGAGAAACATATTCCTCTAGTAATGTTTTACTATAATAACAGTTTATATAAAATAATTCAAATGGATCTATATGAGGCCTTCTATGTTAGACAATTTTATTCACCTATATATTTGCTCGAAGTAGGTGAGATGGCTCTTTTGGCTCCTCATATCATTTAGAAGACTTCTTAGAAAGTCCAACTAATTTAAAATCATATGGCTACTGCTCAGTCTAGACAGAAGTATAATATTGATCTTCATCATAGACCCCTAGAGTTTGAGGTGGGCATCAGGCATTTATACATGTTTTGTTGAGGTTGGGTCATATATGAGTTAGGAGAGAGGGGAAGTTATCATCAGTATATGTCAAGTCATTTGAGATAGTATATAGAGTTGTTCGGTAGATTATTGGTTGTTATTACCTCAGAGGTACTGTGTCATGTACAATTTTTTCCAAGTATCTCAGCTTCGATAGTATTATCCAGACCCATTTCATTAATTTGATCCTAACTACATCGAGCTTTAGGTGAATGTATCCCTCCCTGAGAATCTGATTCATATCTTTGATTATATTATTAAGGATATATGAGGAAATTAAGTTCCTCTGGTCTGGGTGTTATGGAATCACGAACGTGTTTAAGATGATAATTGGGAGTCAGATATGGCTGTTCCTGCGGAGTGTTTGTAACTTTTATCAAACGCAGTTCCACTACCCTCAGAGGGGAAACTCTGGGACAATTTGTATTGAGGAGGGGAGGTTGTAACATCCTAGATTTAACCAAGGTATGTATAGTTTAATTTTTATATTAATTCCTTAATGAAACCCAAGGAACAAGCTTGAGCGACTTGATTCAGGTTTCGAACAACATGCAATTTTCATGGATGTACTGGATTATGAAAAATAACACATCAAGCCCTGGCGTAGGGTTTCATTCTTAAAATAAATTAAAAGGATTAAAATAAATTAAAAGGAATAAAAGAAATAAAAATAAAGTTAAATAAATCAAAATAATTGAAAAGTTAATAAAAATAAATGATAAAATAAAATAGAGTTAGGAGAAAAGTGAATTTAATTAAAATGCACTAAACCCATGTTTCATATTTTTTTTTCTTTTCCCATTTCCTTAATTTTATTTTTATTTTTTATTTTATGTTATTTTTTATTATTTCTTTCTTTCTTTTTCATTATTTTTTTTCTTTTTCTTTCTTTTTCTTTCTTTTTCTTTCTTTTTCTTTACTATTTATTTTTTAATTTTTCTTTCTCCTTTCCTCCCCTTTAGAGCGCCTCCCCTACCTCCTGCACACCTCCCTCTTCTCCCTCCAGGCATGGTGCACCCCTCCCTCCTCCCCCTTCGAATCATCATCACACCTCTATTTATCTTCTATTTACATTTTCATCGAAAGAATGGTGAAGATCATTGTAATTCCTTTCATACACACCAATTAATTTTGGGTTTCATTCTATCTCTATTGTGAAATCTACCACAGAAGTTTTTTACCTGAATTTTGAGGATTTTTTTAATTCTTTGATTTCTTCTGTTTTTTGTCAAATAAAAGGTTATTGTAGGATGTGGGGTATACTAAGACTATGAGGTATTGTTTCTATGTTATTTCCTATAATTTAATTACTTTGTTTACATTTCACTATTGTGCCGCTCATCATTACCTACTAGAAAAACCTAAATAATTCTTTTTAATTTAATTTAATTGTTTTACCTTGAATGTTTTGACCCTTGTTCAGGGAAAACCCTTTCCTAGGTTGTTTCCATGTCATGGTAAACCTTATTGGGTGTTCCAAAATAATATTCCTATTTACCTTTTCCATATAATTTTTAATTTATCATTTACATGTTCATGTGTGGTAATTTGGGTCGAAGTTTTAAATTGAATAAATTATTTAGGATGAATAATAAACCATGAATTTGGATTTTCCTTTGGATTTAATTTTTCCTAAATAATTTTTTGTTAGAAATATTTTCATTCCTTTCTATTATTAAATGTTGTTTTCTATGGTTATATTGAAAAAGTGCCAATTTTGTTAATATTGTGTTATTATTATTAGATGTGACTATTTGGTTTGATTAATTAGTAAGAATGTGTTATTAAATGGTCAATTAAATTCTTGAAATCATTAATGATTATTATGTGACATATATGCCTCTCTTGTTATTTCAATTGAATTCAGGATGGGGAGATAATATACATCCTGTATTAAGAACCCACAAATGGACTATTCGTAATCGATATGCTACAACACAACACATCGGGGAAGCCGTATTTTTGGATTCCCAGGTAAGGGAACCCACCGGATTTTTATTATTCTATTCAGTGACACCATTTCCAAAAGGGGAAAATAATAATGGACCTATTGGCAAGATGGATACACCAAGCCTTGGGTGATACTCAGTCCCTTACATGTGATACCTGGTAGTGACTCATGGTTACCACACCCAGAGTGATACTTGGACTTTGTAACAGATCTCCTTTGACGGGCTCAATGGAATTATATATTTTGAATGCATGTAGCAGAGAGATACCTCAAGGATAGACTCAGACTCCACCTATGAAATTTAATATTTTAATATAAATTCTTGAGATAATTTTATTAATACTGTATAGTGTTTCCTTATGCTTTGTGATAACTCTCTCGTGCTGTCTAACGTGCCTATTTTTGAAACATGAATTATACCCCAAGTTAAAGCCCAAGATTAGGGGTATTCTATTTTTGTTCTTTCATGTTACATAGGCCTTGATATATATATTATAATTTAATAGGTATTTCATTCAGTCTCTTGAATTAGGCTGAAGTAGTTGGTATGGGATGGGTGTCTGTTTGGGATCCCAAACCAAGTTTCAGTTCTTTGATTTAATTATTTTCTTGCTTTAAATTATACATTGGAAAACTGTTTTATTTACCACAAGAAATAGAAAGGTTTAGAAACTGTGGTGATAGCCTACTAATATTATATTTAACACCTCTTATTGAGCATAGATTGTTACCCATGTAGACTTCTTGTTCGCAAATATGGATAAAGGGAACTATGTCACTCCTGATGCTTGACTTACTTGCCACTTAAGTTGGAGATTGTGGGAAGAGGACTGAAACTTACTTGAGATATTTTTTTATTAGTGTGTTTCATTTTTCTTTTGTGGATTTGATATCACATTGTGAATTCTTGTATCCCATTTTCAACATACTCATAATTTTCTATGGACGGCATATCATGACAACATTTATACGTTTGGTTTTATTAATTGGCTTCTGTAGTTATCATTTACTCCATTTGGTTGTTTATTTCTTCTACTACAGTGTGTTTATATTATGATTCTTTTACTTGTTACATACTATTTATTGGTGTGTTATGCTTATACATATGAGGGAATAGTCTCCTTATAGACACACCAAAGGCCCTCACTACTAGTCGGGAGACTCCAGTATTCGTGGAGATGTTCTTGAGTTCATGTGGCCCACTATCTCAGGGCCTAGTTTTGTGGCACTCAGGGCAGGAAACTACACATTATAACATTAACAAAAACAACATTTACATAATAAGATTTTGTTCAAAAGAGAGTTTTGATGAATAAACAATTCTAATACTTCTAATCAATATAATAAATGTACCTACAATTGAATGAAAAAAATATTTAAGTAATAATAAACAATATGTTATTTCTTAATAATAGTTAACAAATTTAGAACTAATTTCAATTAAAAAAATATTAATTGGATCATTCTGAGCACGTCACTCATTGAAATTATAAGGTGTTCATTATTATAGGTGAAAAAAATCAATATTCATCCTAAATTTTCATGAACATCTGATCTTCTTTGTTCTATTTGAATCATGTAACATGCATTTCTAAGGAACTAAGTATGTCATGGTAGCATTATAACATATAAATTTAAAATAAATTACACTGAATCAATCCTAAGACACTTGATTCATCAAGTTTTTTTGTTAGAAATTTATTTATTTTTATTATTTGTATTATATTATTGCTTTTAATAGAATTAATTTTTCATGTTATTCATCAAATATAAAAATGATATGTAATATAATTTTCATGAGATAAATACTTAGTAGGACTATATAAATTGATGAAAATATTTCACAATTATAATATGAGAATCAATGATAATTTAGAAATTTTTATCCTTTGTTTTATTTTTTGACATGACCACTGATAAAACACAATGATGTAAGATAAATAAACAAATGAGTTTTTTTTATCAAATTTGAATGTAATTTGTTCATTCAATCCCATCTCAAGTAAATCTTCAAATTTCATTTTTCTTTATTATATTTATAAATACCAATCATTGATTTTATTAATATTTAATACGTTTATATTAAAATATCCACTAATCAAGGTTTCAAATTTTTAGATAAAGTTTTTTAAATAAAACAATAAGTTATTCCTAAAATTTAGTATACATATACCTGAAATCATATGGGTTTACCAAATTTTAATAAGTCTATAATTTTTTTATTTTCAAAACACATTATTTTATATTATACATATTATTATTAAAATATTCATTTAAATAAGTGAATTTCTTTAAATATTTTTTTATAAATATAATATTAATTTAGTCAAAATTAAATAAATGTATCTTGTAATAATATTATTACTTAAAAATATATGACTAATATATTAATAATAATTAATTTCAATGTGATTATCCTTTTAATACATTATAATGGTCCAATTTCATCGCTTAAATATGGTATTTTCTTTTCTTTAAATGGTGATAAAGTCAATGATGTGAAATTATCCATTTACCATTATTTTTTTAGTGCTAATATAGAGTCTTGATTGTGTGAACTAGTCAACTAAATAAATAAATAATAATTTACTACAAAAAATCAGGAAGGGTAATAAAAAATTACAAAGAAAATAAACATGAGGAATACTAGATTCCTGAAATACAAAAAAATAAATAAATATCATTATTTCAAAACATATTTTACACATTTAGTAATTATTAGAACATTAACAAAAAATTAAATAAAAAGAACATGTGTGAAATAGCGTGTCAATAAATAAAAAATCCATAGTCTTATAATCAACATAAGAAATGTACTTGCTCTTGAAAAAAAAAATATATAAGTAATAATAAACAATATATTCTTTATTAATAACACATAAAATTTTTAAGACTAATTAAAAAAGAAAAAATGTTCATTAGATCATTTTGATCACACCGTGGGTTTTAACGATGTGTGGTTCATTCTTATAAGTGATAAGGGAATCAATGATCATTATCCTATAATTTCATGAAAATGTGATCTTGTTTACTCAATTTTGAGAATATGCTACATATTTTTACAGGTAGATATTAACTGTTTTCCTTTATTATTTGAATTTTCCTTTTACCTGGAATGAAATTAGTTTTTCTCAAAAAAAATGCAATGTTTTTTCTTATTATTTGGAATACAATTTATATATCATTATTAAACATGAAAAGTAATTTAAAAATGAGATTGGATTGATGAAAATAATATTTTATGTGATAAATACATAGCAATGGTAAGGATGTAAATGGGTATAGAATAACTAGATACCTAAAAATACCCAGTCTGATAAAAATGGGTTAGCATAGTGGCTAAATAGCTATTTATTGGGTCAAAATAGAAAATTAAAAACCCGATTCATAAATGGGTAGAGTTCGGATAGTACCCTTAGGGTACTATAAACATGAACAAAATTATACAAATTATTATTAATTCTTTAATAATAAATTTTTAAATGACACTACAATTATAAAATAATTTATTTATTTTGAGTTTGGTTAATATTATTTTTATAATTAAATTTTATGTTTGAATTTTTTGACTATATGATACTAAATAAATTACAATCAAAAAATAAATTTACTTAATTTTTGAAATTTTTATTTTATTTTAACAAATAAAATTCAAATATTTGAATCTATAATCTAGTAATTATAAAGGTTAATGTTGTTAAATGAGTGGTTTAAAATACAATAGGATATAGTTTGGGTATTTAATTTAAAAATTAAAAATGATAATTTTAAAGTTCGGGTTTTGTAAAAATAAACCGATTAGAGTTCAGGTACCACAAAATTCATGTGTAACTGACCAGTAGTCATCCCGAAGTAAGCGTATAAAAATAAACAAAATATATAATATTTTTAATATTATTCATTCTAAGATGTTGTTATGTTTTACCATTACACTTCATCATGATATTTTTAGAGATTTCAGTTAACATTTTTTTAACTCTAATTGCATTCACTTATTATATGGAAGGATTTTTTTGAAAATAAAAACACTTTTCATTGAAAGTAAAAATTATATCATATTCATTGAATTTTAATGTAATATAAAAATTTGGGGAAATACAATATTTTATGAGATTATAATTTAATATGACTATAAATTACTGAGAATATGTCATGTTTCTAATATGTGAGTCAATGATAATTTAGAATGTTTTTCATTTTGTTTTATTTTTTAATGTGACCATTAATCAAAATAAAATGATTTAAAATAAATAAAAAATATGTTTTTATAACAAATTTGATTGTGAATGATTCATTAAATCCCAACTTGAGTAAATATTTAAATTTAATTTTTCGTTATAATTTTTATTAAGACTAGTTATTGGTTTTATTAATATTAAATATTCTTATACTAAATTATCTACTAATAAAGGTTAAAAAAATTAGCTAATGTTTTTTTAATAAAATCAAATTGTATTCTTAAAATTTAGTAAATTTATACCCGAACTAGTATTGGTATACAAAATTTAAACAAGTTAATAATTTGTTTATTTTAGAAATACTTTATTTTATTGAAATAAATTATATTTTGAAATATTGGTTCAAATATATGAATTTATATAAATATTTTGTTATAAAATAAAATGAAAATCATTTATAAATATAATATTAATTAAAACTTAATTAAATAAATTTGTTCTATAATTCTATTTTTATTTAAAATTTTATTATTAATAAATTAATAGTAATTAATTTCAAGTTGATTAACCTATCACTAAAGTAGAGTTTTCCTTTATCAATTCTTATAAATGGGATTCTCAGTGAAAAAAATAGTAAGAAATTTAGTGTTGAGTAAATATTTATTTATTGGAATTTTTTGCATTGAGAAAGGTTCATAATCATTATTACAATAACTATGAGATGTGCATAAATCCAAAAAAACAATTAAATTCAAATAAAAACATAAATATATATTAAATTTAATATAAAAATTAACATGATGAATACGAAAGTTTTCAAAATATAAAAAACAAATAAATATCATTATTTCACAAAATATTTGTACACTAAGTTATTATTATAAAATTAAAAAACAAAATTTTCATAACAATAGTTTGATCAAAAGAGTGATCTGATGAATAAAAAATACATGGACTTATAATTAATATAAGAAATGTAGCTATGATTGAAACAAATTGTATATAAGTAATAATAAAATATATGTGATTTAAGCATGTGACACACATTTTGATGGAACCACGCATTCCACAAAACCACGATAATAATTAAATTCCAAAATTTTACACTGAATCTATCATAAGTCACTTGATTCATCGTGAATGTACTCAATTCATGTCAAGGATAAATGAAATTAAATTTTAGTATGAAAACAAAATTTATATATTATTTTTATATCATATTGTAATATTTGGTATATCATGTGGTATGAAATAGATATTTCATGCCACAACCTTATCTAATAGTATTTCATGATTGGTTGATATCATATGGTTTATTTTGATTATAATCATAAAGTATGATATACATTGAAATCCTACAATCTTGGGATCCAAATGACAATAATTATCATTCATGGTTCTTCTATATTTTATATCATAAATGAAACATTTTATATGATAAAACATAAAATAGTTTGATATGTTCTTTGAAATTTATCATGTGATGAATTAGATATAATTTTGATGTATTCGTGAAATGATTATATGAACTAGGTGAGTGAAATTTAATTATACATTGGAGTAAATGCAAGTTCACTCAAGAGGAATCCCCAAGGTCCCTATATAAAATCCTACTTCCATGTGATGGTGGTGTGATTTCTCATTCATTCCTTAATGAAACTCTCTAGATCCCATAGAAATATTCCTTTTCACTCTATGCCTCCACTGGGTATTCAAATTTCCTGGGTAATAATAGGACTCAACTCATGTGATGAGTGATTAAGAACAACCCAATAATTCTTTAGTATAGATTTCTTTTGGATTACTTCAATGTGATCTTTATCAACCATATGTGAATATGGTTATAATAGTGCTTTAGTGAAATGAATAAAGTCTTCCTTTCATATTAAAATTCCCCAAACACATAGAATATTATATATTATAGGACCTATACAATTTAATTTTAAAATACTCATTCTAAAAGAAGATAAGTTTTATTTTCTAATATGAAGGATTTTTTTAATCTTATCATGATATTCAAAAGAGAATATAGTTTCAAAAAGACTAGTGGAACTATGTTTGAATATAAATAAGTTCAAAGTTAAAAAATAAAATATTTTTTCCATCAAAATTTAAGGTATAATTCACTTAATAACCTAATGAGTTTAGAATATGTTACATTAAAGGGAAATGTAAAGTATTAAATTTATTTATTGTGAGAAAGTTAATATCACTATTTCATAATGGATTATACTAGTCAAAATACAATGTTAATGTCACTTTATCCTAAAAGAGTTTAGAATGTGCTAGTCAGTAATAATGTAAATAGTTTCATTAGTTACCAAATTTATACAAGGAAATTTTTAATGTAATAGGTTTTAAGGATAACGATGTTATACATAGATTTAGTTTTAAGTAGATAATACAAATTAACATCATATCATTTTATGTTGTGGAGTAAATAATTTTTAATATGATTAAAGAGTCAAACATTAGAATTATGATTCCTAAATATCACCATTACAAAAAATGATCTCTTATTATATATTAGTTACTAGAGAGTTTAGTGAGAGGGTTTTATCAGTTTTTCAAATGGTGATGTGGTCGGAATTACATATATATGTAATGAGTTAAAAAATCATAAAAGTTAAAAAAAACAAGAAGCTGGTCTGGAAGTCTATCATATATGATATGTTATAAAATATCTTATGTAGGTATTTGCTAATTATTATTAAAAGTTTTTAAGAATATAAATTGTATAATATAAAATCAAATCTCTAATTTATTATTCTTTCACATTGGATACATATATGTATATATTGAAATACATTTTGTGAAGTGTAATGATAATTTATCTCTCAAAGTATGGCATCAAGTTATCCTTAACCATTATTCTTCATAGAGTATTATGGGTTACGATGAAATATAATGGTTAGTGTAAGTATGATTCATGTATATAGATACAAAATATAAAAATGAGGAATAAATGGATTTTGTGTACTGGATGACCCATGAAATATACCACACATAGTGTTATACACTATATCTTTGGTATACTAAGGGTGCATGGATTGTGATTTTAGTCCACACTAATTCATGTTTGTGACATACCTAGAAAGATAACCCACATAATTTTATACCTTTACCATTAAATTATTTAGGTATTGCTAATTTATGGGTGGTTGAGTATGTTGCTGATCACATTGTTTGTTGGAGATTAACCAATATGAAATTTTTCCTCTTGTATAACGAGTATAAAACTTGGATATAGATTGATATGTATCGAGGGACTATGTAGAAAGATGTGATTATTTATTTGTGTGAGGGACATGTGATGTGATCATACATTAAGGTTAATAACATGTGATGTATTCATTGACCTGGTCAATCTTACATAAAGAGTTGAGAACCTATAAGTTGGCTATATGAAATTGAACTACTCTTTTACCAATGGTAACTCAATGTCTTAAACAAATGGAACATATGGTAATGCACACTTATAAATGATTCAACCATTAGACACAACAATATGTTGTTTATGAAGATCATGGTGAATCTTTTTATAGATTAAGTGGAATTGATGCTTTACTAGAGGCCACTCTTTGCTTAAATTTATAGATTCGGTGATTCAGATTTTTTATCATTTCTATAATGGCATGTGGGGTCACAATTTATTCTTGATTGAATCGAGATTGATTTTTAATCAAATATATGCTCTAAAAGTGTTTGATATTTTTTCTAAAATAGTTTTGGATGAGTATTCACATGGTATTTCATGTGATGTGATACATATTGAAATGAATAATTGTTTTCAAAAAGTTTTTTGGACGATATATAAAAGGAGTTTTCAACATGGTTTAAAATTTTATTTTATATGATTCAATATAAGGTGAAATGGAATAAGTTCTATGATAATTTAGTGTAAGTGAGAGATTAAAGAAGATATTCCCTAAATCCCATATATATTTTTGTGTGTGTGTGATATATTATGGCAATATCACATTGAAATATTTGGTATATAATAATTCATGTAATAGATATTTTATTCCAATTACATATCTAAACATATTATATGGTTGGGTGATATCATATGGAGTATTATGATTATAATCATAAGGTATGAAATATGTTAACATCCTAAGATCTTGGCTGCTAAATTATAATAGCTTTAATTTTTTAATTGTCCATGCTAGATATCATAAATGAAAATTTTCATATAATGAAATATGCGAGAGTATGATGCATTCATATAATGGATATATGAACTAGATGAGTGTAATTTACTCATTTATTAGAGTAAATTCATGTTCACTCAAAAAATTTACTCAAGGACCTTAAATAAAGAATCCAACAGCCATGTGATGGTGGTGTGCTCACTCATGTATTCCTCGTTGAAACTCTCTCAATCCGATAGATATTTTCCTATTCACCCATTGACTTCATGAGGTACTAGTATTTCATGGGTGAAAAGAGGATATAAATCATATGGTGAGTGATTCATCACAACCCATGGATAACTGCAGAGGAGGGATGTTTTCTGGTTGTTGCTACTATTGTCTCCATTAGGATTGTATAGATATGGTTTCAACGGTTCTTTGATTAAAGGTTAATGAATATTTAATTCATTTATATTTAATAGGAATTAATTTTTCTAGCATTTTTTACCTTAGATTTGGGTTTCCCTATTTTTTTTCATTGTTTTTAACAAGAATTATTGGTTTGTAGGTATTTCATGCTAATGTCTCATAATTATAAAGTGAGATCCTCCCACCCTCTATAACATGCTAGTGTGTCATAATTCAAAGGAAGGGAGATATATGTATATATATACACACATATTGGAAATAGGGAGTTTTGATCACCTACATGCAAGAGTTGCACATAAATTTATATCCTATGACCTCATTATATAGGCCCTTAATACATTCTCATATATACATGTATTAACTCATATGTTATAAAATGTATGAGTTAATTATAATAGCCACAAAAACTTTCTAACCACTCAAATAAGAAAAAATTTCACTTTTTTCAACATATAAAATGTTTAGTTTACTAATATATTACATGTAATATCTTTCTAAATGTTAACTTTTGACATTTGGCTGCTAATGCATAGTTATAAGATGCCCTTATAATCATAAAATATGATTCAACATGGTCATGCTTATGCAGTCCACAAAGGTAGTGTATTGGTATCTTATATTGAGCTTTACAACATACCCAAACCAATATATTAAATATTATTTTTATTCATGAATGTTATACCCTATGACATGCTCATATCATCACATACAATATTGTCTTTTTTCCATATCTCCTTCAATCTACCAATTTCCTAAATCTTGTCAGGTCATTCCTTGAGGGTCATACCATCTTCAACATCTATCTCACCCCAATCGATGATGTGAGGTTCATCAAGAAGATATCAGTGAAGATATAAAACATGGAAGTCATCATGGATCCAGCTCATCATCTAGGTATTCCATTACCGATACATGACATCTCTAAAATAGGGTAATGCCTTGAAAGGTTCAATGAACCTAGAAGAAATCATACTCCGACAACCATACCCTCACAAACCATGATAAGGATATACCTTCAAGAACATGTATTCTTTGATGTAAATATCTAGAGTCATCCTTCTATTACTATCATATGACTTCTAATTATTATATTACACCTTCAATTTTCTCATGGTGCACCTATAACTTCTATAGTATACCCTGCAGCAATTTCTATCTATGAACATCTGACTCTCCAACCTTGGTTCAGCATAATGGATATTTCCAACATCAACCATATAGTTCTTTGAACAGGTCTATAAAAATGGTTGATTGATAATTATTATGATAATTGCACTCCACTAAGGTTAAGTGTGTCACCCATGATCCACCAAAATTCATAGTACATTTGATCAACATATATTTTAATGTATGGATTGTCCACTAAATTTTAGCAAATCTTTATGGAAAAAAATGGTTCTAAATCATAACTGAGATCCAAAACCAAAATGGATACATCTCCACACCCTTGAGGTAAAATGAATATAATGATCAGATATGATCATATTCAAAATCCCATGAAGCCTCACTATCTCCTCTAGGAACTACCTCGAAAAAACCTCCACTGAGATTGACTACTTAATTGATAATAAGTGAGTTGACTTAGTCAAGTGGTCCATGACAACCCATATAGAATTATTACCACACTAATATCTTGGAAAATTGGTGACAAAGTCCACAGAAATTCCTACCACTTATACTGGGAAACATCACGTGGATGGAGAAAACCACTATGAACATCATGTTCAGCCTTCACATTCTATGAACTAAACACCAAGAGACAAAATCTACAACTGAACACTTTATATCATACCACCAAAACTGGTCTCTCATAGGACAATACAGTTTTATCACACT
Organism: Viscum album; assembly: GCA_963277665.1. Lineage (NCBI taxonomy): Eukaryota > Viridiplantae > Streptophyta > Magnoliopsida > Santalales > Viscaceae > Viscum > Viscum album. The sequence goes on along the minus strand of OY728137.1, from coordinate 25,988,532 downwards.
AGTATATAATACTAAGGATAAACTATGGAACTCAAAGAGAACCACCTCATGCATCACCAAAGGAACAAAAAGTTTCCACTGAAACAACACATGATGTTTTCCATCCTCAGAACATCCCTATCACGAACCAAATTGGGGTGACCCTAAACCAGTCACCCAAGACAATCCATGGTAAGGCCTAAGAGGCATCCTGATCCTCTTGGGATAGCGACAAGAACCGAGGGAATCACTATGGAAAGTGGGAATTTTTTCTCTCAATAAAGTAAACAAAAGTATCTAGAATAACAAAAGATAAAACCAAACTAAATATGGATTTTAAAACATTGCATTATTTACAATACAAATAAAGACACAAAAAACTCAACAAAAAAATACTAATAAGTTGAACTGAACCTAACACCCAATACATCACCATGTGACCATGAGGGTCACTCTCCATTCAACATCCCAGAATCACCCAAGGTGATCGAACCAAGTCCAGAACCAGCAACAGAAGCTAAAAACAAGAAAATACTATAGGAATATTTATTAAAACTCAGTAGGTATGCCTGAATAATTCTATTACCAAAGCACATTATTTAAATAAAGTATCATTGAGAAGTTGGTTTTAACTAAAATTTACAAATAGAGGTTTTTTCATACTTTCCTTTAGAGTAAAAACATAACGATCTCAATTCATTAACCTCACATTTTAAAACAAGGATCATTCAATCATGGAAGGTTTGGTTCATAAGGGAGAAGGAAAAAATGGAAACTAATAGGAAACTATCATTTTTCATGTTTAATGGAAAAGAGGGAATACACATATTCTTTCAAAACATCTTTCTTAAAACCAATCTAACAAACCACACTTTCATAATCTACAAAAAGGACACTAAAACCAAGCATAAGGATAATGATTCCACACAATGAGGGAAATGAAACTAATGGTTCTAGAAATGGATGAACATGGGAATAACTAGAAACTCATAGGATAACCATAAAATAACAATACATGAGACTCTATCCAGCATGCCACACATTATTAAATCAAAATGCCCAAACTTTTAACCACCCAAACTCCAGACTAACCGAGGGGCCCAATCCCCTAGAAATAAACCCAAATATCCACCTACTATAGGGAAATAGTTAGTTAGTGAACTACCAGTGTAGAAAAAAATCTCATAATTCCTATTTTCTATGTTATGTTCCCATGCTATGTTCACAAAGGGGTGTTCCCTACATTCCAAACAACAATCCATATATGTGTAAACCACCATACTCATCATACAAATTTGCACCACCCTAGCCACCTCAAGGAGTAGTCCTTTCCTAAAAAAATTATTACACAAGGGAGGTCCCATACAGAGGAAATTCCAATCCCATGATCATCCAATAAGGAAAAACCCACTCTCAAAGGGGTTTTCTAAATGAAACCATTTTAAGAAAAATGCCAAATGGGCCCCAAGTCACTTCCACATATCCAACCCTTTATAAACAACCACACACAAAACAATTTCAAAATCAAACCAACATAAAAACCATTTTTGGAAACACCAACCACCATTTAAAAATAAAACTACCAATTACAAAACCAAATTATTCCCTTTAAAAGTAACAAACTAGTTAGAAAATCCAACTAGGTAATTTAACAAGCACTTGGTGTGAAAAAACCCACCAAATCCATTTCACACATACATAGTGATTAAGAAAAACATTTTATTTCACATGGAACAATCATTAAAATAATGAAACATTAATACTTAATAACTAATAAAGTTTCAAAAATCAAGAAATCAATGAAATATCAACTTTAAAGAAGAGTTTAAAAGGTATCATACCCCAATCGATAAAGAACTTCTGTAATACAGTGATAAATATCATTCGCACACAACCCGCACCTAACGGGGATAGATTCAACATCAAGGAAACATAATAAGGCAAAAACCACAAAAATAAAGCAAACCTAGCCATGAAAATCATCCAACATGACCTCTATGATTAGGGAAGAAGATAAAAATAAAGAGAAATAATGAAGGGAGGAGAAATAATCCATAACCTTTCGATCTAGGTGGGTAAAGACCTAGAAAACCCCTTGGATCCCTCTTTTAGGGTCTTAAAGGTGCCAAAATCCCCCATGGGAGGTGCCTAGGTCAGAGGAGGTCGATGAGTGAAAATTAGGGTTTAGGGAATCAAAATTGGGGAGATAGAAATTCATTTTTAAAATATAGACAGGCCATACGGTTAGTCCACACGGTCTTTTAAACAGTGTGAATATTGTATGAATTCTACTACTGAGGAATATATGGACCACATGGCCTACCCACATTGTATGACTAACCATATGGTAGCTTTTCTATAGCTACTATCTCAACTAGGATTTTTTTCACTGTTACCTGGGTTGCGGTGCACGGTTACTAAAATTCGTGCGCCAGGGCCTGCCCACCCCAAAAACACCCATTTTTTACCAAAACTCAAGGAGGAAATAATGAATAAATCTAGTCCAATAATGGAAGTAAATAACATCCCAAAAATTCAAACTTGTCACACCCAGTTCCTGAGAAAAAATCGAGAGACCAAACCCGAATTGGAACCAAAAATGAATTTCAAAACCCAGGTTTGACAATTCTCCCCACCATAATGCTTCTCACCCCCGGAAATCCAACCTAAGGCTTAAAAAAAGTAAAACCACCACTCTTTTAAAAATAAAGGATTTTCCTCATGAATAAAAAATGAAGAGATTACAAAAACACTACCAACCAAAAAAGGATAACAGAATGAATGTGGGAGACCGACATGGACTCCCCACTATGTGCCACCTGTCCCACAAGTTTAAACACCTCTATTTGATCAATTCAGATGATATAGAACCTTCAAAATGAAAAAAAAAACTCAAAACATTAGAACCCTAAACATCAACAAGTGGAACTCAAACTATCCACCCAAAATCGACAAACAAGCTTAAACCACCTCTCCTAGATACATTTATAACCTTACTTAACAAAGCCTCCAGAAACACATACATCCAAACCACTACTCAAAGGAAGAACATAAAATTTATTGGTTTCATATGGAACCATCTTCCACCTAACCGATACCAGGAATGGAACCAAGATATCGACAAGGGGAGGCCCGAATGGACTCCCCCCCGCCTTTAGAAATGAACCACTACATAAGACGAAGACAAATACGAAACTAGGATACCTACATGGGGAGACCCGAATGGACTACCCCATTATAAGAGATAAATTCACACCACTTTATTTTGAGGAATTTCAATGAGACCCCTAGTGGTTCTACACCCCATAAGAGGTATTGAGATTAAACAGACTCAAGAATCTTCTTATGGGGACCAAAAATATCCACCACAAGGGGAGGGGAGAGAAGAAACCAACTAATAGGCCAAGAAAACAAAAACCAACACTTTATACCAACCCTTCACATCCCTAGATAACTACAATGAAGACACACTCGATTCATAAAACTGGCCACACAAGGGCCATAAAAAGGGAAACTCGCACTCAACGGGATACAACCACTAGGATTTTAAGAAGACAAAATGAATAAACCTCTCCATAACCGATGGAAAACATATACGTAAAAATGGTTAATAATGTGGAAATGAGTTCCGCACACCATTTTCCACCAAAAGGGAAAATTAAAACCAGGACAGCTACACCGAAGGATTGAATTGCCTCCACCACTCGTACTAAGGATATAGATTAAACCGAGGCATTTCACACCACCGCTAGGGATCTCATGAGTACATGATGACTTTACTCCGAGACCTACTACTAGTGCCCTAATGATTGAAGCATCTCCTACCTCACAATCAGGCTTTAGAAACCCCCAAATAGAACTTCTCCTTCTGGTTCCCAAAGAAACCACACCTCATTCCAGAATGAACCAACAGACCCCAACACACCCCAAGACTCACTCTAGCTCAACATGTCACTATACCATGATAGGGACATATAAGACTAAAATGCATCATTGTTTTAAACTTGAACCAGGAACAAAGACAAAAAAGATAAAATGGGAAATAATTTCATCCTTCACCAAGTATCTCATAATTCCTGAAGGAAAGAGATGGTTCTGTCAAAATAGAAGTTCTAGAAAGGTTCCACAATATCTAAATTTTCATTTAAAAGAGAAAAAAACGCTTCCAGAATCCACCAAACGTGAACTCTACAACCTGGAGAAATGTTACATAGAGAGGGATCTTAACCCAGGTCCCAACTAGCACATGATTCCTAAAAACGGCTATTACAGCCCCTTACAACCAAACTCACCACCCTGGTGGCCTAGAATGACCCTATCTTGGAGAAATCGATGAAATAACCAGATATCCTTTCTAGGATAGTGTCTAGAACTAACAGCTTCATGTAGAAAAAGGAAAGAGGTAGATTTGAGTTCCAAATTCTAAGATGGAAATACTTTCATTGATTAACTAGAGGGTTTAACACTAGGGAGGTCACCCATGAACACATTCCAAACATATATTAACTCTTCATGGGGGTCCATGCTATCTAACAAGGAGAAACCAAGGACCCAACATAATTGTTCCATTAGCCAAAACATACCACAAATGAACACCAAAACACAAAGGAAACCACCCCCAAGATTTCCTAAAACACTTTTCAAAAAACCGATCAACAAGAATATAAACTAAAAGCAAAAATAGACCTGAAAGAATACTCATACTCAAATTTCTTTCAACCAACATTCTCAAAACATATGAATACACACAACACAACTTCTTTAAAAGAAATCACCTTTCAAATTAAAACCGGTTTTTGGGTTACACACTCACTGATGGCCAACCATGGAGTATCACACATGCATATCCAATTGCCATACCGAGAACCCATTCACTTTCTCACACATTCCCATACATGTGGTCAACCAAGAAAACAATAAAGGTCAAAAAAAACTTTTCCACCTTTCAAAACAAATCATTCAACCCATATATCCATTTCAAAACTCACCGAGCCTCTTTTTCAAAAATTGCTAACCAAAAAATTTTAAAACACAATTCAAGAGTCACAAAGCCTTTACAAAAAAAATGACAACCATTCAATTTTAAACCTATTTCTAGACCTCACACATCCCTTCCAAAACATTTAATCAATTTAAAGAATTATAAAAAGTCATAAATAATCACTAATATCCCAACCAAAAATCATTTTCAGACTCCACAAATTTATTTTCAAAGCATCTCACCCCTTTAAACCCGTTTATAAATACAAATTTTTCTGATTCAAAAAAATTTTGAATAGTTTAACACGTCCCTTTAAACCACTTCTATTTTACCCCCAAAATTTATTTCACAAAAACCAAATTTTCCAATCCCTTCATAAAACAGGTCATGAAAATCCATTTTCCACTAACAAAAACAAAGTCATTACCATTTTAAATTCAGTTCTTTTTTAAAATTCCAAAATATAAATATTCAAAACAATTTCCAAAATAAAAGAAAATCCATGCAATTCACAAAATAGAAACTACCATCGAAGGGTAACTTGGACATTTGGTTGGCGGACATATTCCAATTACACCACTATCACAAGGAGAATTTTAGGGTGATTTCCTAGCTCCACACAAATTTCTAGACCCTAAAATCTCATGGGGGTCCACTTTCCCAACTCTATTTCCATTTACCAACAACACACAATCCACAAAAAACCAAAAGACACCAATATATCTAGACATACCATAGTAACAGGAGGTTCGGAATGAGAAAGGGTTCATAACATCCATCATGTTCCCACACCCCGATCCCGATGAGCCTACTCCTTCTACCATGACATACCCAAGTAACAATGGGAACTCTAAAAGCAAGGTCCTCAAAAGAGCTAATCTTCTATGATACAATTATTTCATGAACCAACTCAGGGCGACACTGAACCAGTCACCCAAGCAGATCTATAGTAAGGCCCGAGAGGCATTATCGATCCTCCTAGGATGGAGACAAGTGCCAAAGAAGGAATTAGATAAAATGGTAATGTTTTACCCAATAAAATAAACAAAATTAGCTGAAATAAAAAAGAGAAAACCAAACTAAATATGGGTTTTCAAACTTTTCATTATTTACATTGTAATAAAAGATACAACAAACTAAACAGAAACTATACTAGGAAGCCAAACTAAGCCCGAAAACCAATAAATCTCTATGTAACCCCAAGGTTGACTCTCCAGTCTATAACCCACTATCTCCCAATGAAATCAAATCAAATATGTAAAATAAAACAGGATCTAAAAAAAGAAAATACTACAGGCGTAAGTATTAAAACTCGGTAGGTATGATCGAATAATTCTATTCCCAATAAACATTCTTTAAATAAAGAAGCATTGATTAGTAGGTTTGAACTAGAATGTACCAATACAGTTTTTTCCACACTTGAACTTAGATAAAACAAATCATGATCTTAATTAATTTCCCTCACATTTTAAAATAAGGCCCATTCATATAGGGAAGGTTAGGTATATAAGGGAGAAGGAAAAATAAAACCAATAGGAAAATTTTATTTTTCATGATTGAAGGAAAATAGGGAAAACACTTATTCTTTCAAAACATATTTCCTAAAACCCTTTATAACAAACCACACATTCAAAATATACCGAAAGGACATTGAAACCAAGCACAAGGATAAAGATTCCACATAATGAGTGCAATGATACTAATGGTTCTAGAAATGGAGGAACATGGGAAAACCTAGGAATTCGTAGGAGAACCCAAATATACTAATATATGAGACCTCGTCCCTGGTATCATGCCACACATGATGAAATAAAAACACCCAAATGCTTGGACACCATAACTTAGGAAAGACCAAGGGGCACAATACCATAGTAATAAACCCAAATATCCACCTACTATGGGCCACTGGTCAGTGCGTGAACTACCAGTACAGAAAACATTCTTAGAATTCCTATTTTCTATTCTAGGTTCCCATGATATGTTCACAAAGTCATGTTCCACACATTACAAACAACAACAAATCCATATATATATATATATATCACCATAAATATCACACAAAATGGCACCACCCTGGCCACCTCAAGGAGTAGTCCTTACCTTAAAACAATTATTAAACAAGGTATGTCCCATACTGAGGATACTAAAAACCCACAATCATACAATAAGGAAATACCCACTCCTAAAGGGGTTTTCCAAATGAAACTGTTTTACGGAAAATGAAAAATGGACCCCAAGACAATTTCACATATCCAACCCTTTATAAATAACCATAAGAAAACCATTTTCAAAATCAAACCAACTTAGAAAACCATTTTTGTAAATTCCAAACACCATTTCAAAATCAAAATATCATTTAAAATACCAAACTATTCCCTTTAAAAATCACAAACAAGTTCGAAAAAATTAATCAGGAAATTTAACAAGTACTTGGTGTGCAAAACAAACCAAATCCATTTCACACATACAAAGCGATTAAGAAAAAAAATTATTTCTCACTGAAAAATAATTAAAATCAAGATACATAACTATTTAATAATTAATATATGTTCAAAAATCAATCAATGAATGAAATCTAAACATTAAATAATATGTGCAAAGGGATCTTATCTCAATCGATGAGGAACTTTCGGAATCTTGTGTGAAACCATGTTCACATTCCTACCGCACCCATGGGGGGGCCAATCCAACCTCAAAAAACAATAATAAGGCCAAAACCCCAAAAATTGAGCAACCCTAGCTATGAAAATCTTTAAACATGGCTACTAGGGTTAGGGAATAAGAGAAAAATGAAGAAAAAGTAAGAATGGATGAGAAAGAAGACATAACCTTTCGATCTAGGTAGAGAAACACCAAAAAAATCATTGGGTCCCTCTTAGAGGGACTTGAAGGTGCCAAAATCCCCCATGGGAGGTGAATAGTTCATAAGAGGATTAATGGGGGTAAAGAGGGCTAAGGGTATAAAAATCAGGGAGAGAGAAAGTCATTTTAAAAATATGGATAGGACGCACGGTTAGTCCGTACGGTCTGTCAACCTGTGTCGATACAGTGTGACCTCTACTGCCGAGGAATAGATAAACTGCACAGCCTACCAATATGGTATGACTAACCATGCAGTATCTACTATCCCACCCAAGAGCTTCTACCAGGTTACCTATGTTGTGGTGCACAGTTACTACTAATTGTGTGCTAACCATGCTTCAGGGCCTGCCCACCCCCAAGAACACCCATTTTCACCAAAACTCAAGGGGGAAACCAATGAATAAATCTTTTCCATGAATTTAAGGAAATAACATCCCAAAAATTGAAACTTTTCACACCCAGTTCCCCAGAAAAGAGCTAGATATCAAACATGAACTGGAACAAAAGATGAATTTTAAAACCTAGGTGTGACAATCCCTCATGTGTGTCACCAAAAAAAACTACAACATGTTAAACATCTTCCTTAGAATCCCCCATATAAGACTTCTCAACTTTATATATCAAAGATTAATGCACAATTCTCTGATAAAGATATCCTCTTCAATCAACTTCTCCCACATCAAGGTACATTGTATCAAACTTTTCTGCCACTATCAAAGAGTTTCCAAACTCACATATAGAAGAACCATGATAATGTTTTCTCAAGGTATCCCCAATTAAATTACCTTTACTAGTTTAATGGAAATCATAAATTTTTAGTACTATAAGAGCTTTATCCACCATTATTGTCACTGATTCATGTTATGTTGGGAGAAGGATTACATCAGACTCTTGTGACCTGTGAAGACTTCAAAAAAATTTCTAATGAGATAGTGCCACCATAACATCAAATAAAACACTAGTGAAACAACCTTATGATCATGGTGGTCATATATACACTCATTTAGTCGAAATTGTGGAGATCTATAAGAGATAATTACCCTTTTCTACATCATCATGAAACCCCAGCTAAGACACAGAGCTTCACAGTAAACATTGAAAGTGATTCACTCCTCTGATAGAAAAAGAAATAGATCAATCACCAAATTCTACTTATAATAATAAAAATCATCCTATAAATGGTTAGTTTAAAGAAATAATTTCTCCTCCCTAGTTAAATTTTTCATAGAAGTTACAGTCCATGAGAAGTTAAGCACAACCCTGCTATAATAACCTGAAAGACCAAGGAAACTATGCATCTCTACAGCATTATTGGGGAATACCTAAGAAATAAAATATTGGATATTTGAAGTATCTATTACTTATCTACACTAAGATACAAAATTTCCCAAGAAAAGGACCTAAAAAACTAAAAATTATATTTCGTTAGCTTCACAAATATTTGATAAAATTAAAAATCTCCCAACCTGACACGTAGATTCTTTGTGTGATAATCCTCTAACTTGTATAACATAAGGATTTCATCGATAAATACCACCAGGAACTAATCTAAAAAACCTTTAAACAATTTATTCATCAACCCCATGAACATCATTTAAGAATTTTTTACTTTTAATAACATCTCAATGAACTCGTAATTCCCATAACAACATCTGAAAGTAGTCTTTGGGATATCCTAACCGTTTACTCACATATAATGATATCAAAACCACAATTTGGTCTTCAAGAACCAACTAGATCCATTTATTTTATTGAGTAAATCATCAATATATGAGATAGGATAATTATTCTTCAATGTTACCTGATTCAAATAGTGATAATCAACTTGCAATTGTAGAACTTTATCTACTTTATTCATAAATAGAGTTGACACTCCTCAAGGTGACCTACTAGGATATATTATTCCACTATATAATAAATCATAAATATTAATCTATATCCCCAATAACTAAAAAGTTTATAACTGATATAGATACATTGATATCATAGAAACAATTGGTTGTATCTTTATCCAAAACTCAATATCATATTGAGGGTACAGCATTATAAACTACTCAGGAAATAAATTGGTGTACTCTTCTACCTCAACAAAAATAACACTAAATGATTTTCCAAAAAACTCAATATTATCCCTACCATTATATAAGATGGAGAATCAACACGCCTTCAGCCTTTCAGAGGGTCTCTCTCTCCAAAAAACTCTAACTAGTCTCTATCAACGTCATAAGATAGTACATTCCTACTAAAGTCATACATAATATCATACACTAAAGACAACCAATCCATTACAATGATGATTTCATATGTATGTATCCATAAACATAGTAAATCTCCCCAAGTGTGGTACTTCCCTAGCACCAACACACAGTCTTTGCACACAACAAATAGGATAGTTCAACCTCTGATAGGATATTCAATACTAAGGGAACTATAAGTATATCCATTTAATTCCCAAAGCCTAAACTAGAGAGGGTGTAGAAATGGAGTTCATAGATCCTGAATCAAACAAGGTATAAACCTAAGAAGCAATAGACATATATCACCTTGAAAGTTGTCTGGATCACTCGACGCTATCAAACCTAAAGCATAAATCTATCCATATCCAACTCTATGACCTACCTAGCCTTAATTGTGAACAATAAAATGGATATGAGCTATATTATATCCCTTGGGATGAATGGGGTCATGGGGAATCCCTCATCTTGTCCCATACCCTCTCATTTGAACAAATGTTGAGCTTCCCAATTACTGCTTCTACCTCAGATAAAATTGTTATAGATTTTGGTCCTAAAATAGGCCTCTATATCAATAGTAAAAACTAAAGAAGGTTGGTAACTATTTATTATAAAGGCTATGAACAAACATAATAAATTAAAACCACACATAAACTGCTAACATGGGACTGATAATTTATATCACTAGTGAAATGAGTTAAAGAAGGATGAAACCTACTTCCTACTGACTGAAACTTTTTATTCTAGCCAAGAAATTGATATATCCTAGTCACAACTCTATTCTATATAAAATATTTTTGAATCACATACTGTGATGATCAGATACTGGCCAATGTCTCTTCAATGACCACTTACCTTAAAATTACCTTAGAATATGACTTCAACATAAACGGGTTAACTAGGTGTCAGATCTATGAATGCAATGCCTCCCCAAAGTGCCTCTCTCAATACTCCTCATAATTAAAAATGTATGAATCGTAATTTTAGAGGTTCTTTTTGTACACATTGAACACTCAAAGACTAAAACACCCCTAAAAATGTAAATTATCCTCTATGGACAATCCACATTAGTAGTCAAAGATAGAAACTCTACCTGGAACTGATCCCTAAACATTTCCCACGCAACAGCTAACTCTTCACAATCCCTAAGGTAAAAAATTCAAAATTACCAAGTAGATCCACACAACATCATCATAGTTAAATTAATCTAGTTCTCTTTCAAAGCATGAATATAAATGATGGCTATCTTCACATCCTCTATTCAGACCTCAATCTCTAAATATGAAACTAATACCTTAAGCTTCTATAAACCCTAGCACTAAGAATCTTAGAGTGTTTTCCGCTAAGTTTCATCATTTTCTACCTTCCCTCTATTATGATCTAGTGGAACATATCTCTAGAAAAAATCAGGTTGAACATAGTCGGAACATCAACAAATATACCTATCTTCAAAATAATGAACATTTGTAACTCCTAAACCCAACACAAAAGAACATTTTAAGTTTAATTAATTTATACATTTTAACATATTCCCCATTATATAACCAATTAAAAAACAGGTTTAGAACGTCATGAGGCATGATCCTTACAACGTACTTTACCCCAAAAGTAGTATCACATAGCATAGCATGTTCAGTAAACAAAAAGGTCCTTACATCAGATCACAAGTGGTCATAAAATCATATATCCTATATAGTATCCCTTGTATATAGCATATAAAAAATATAACAGATATCATTTCCACACCAACCCATTCATCCTCACTTGTAATTTACTCTAAACTCTATAATATCAATTAACCATAAACATTTATACCACTCTATCACAACCCACTCTTTCCAAAAGTAAACCTCCTAGGACGATAATGAAGAAAGAGATATAATGACCCCCAAATCCTACCTTTGTAAGGTCATGGGTTTGTGAATAGAATTGAGGGTATATAAATCACTCACATAAGAAGCATTACCTTTATACTGATTTAAGGAATAAGATAAAACAAGGAAAACCACTAACCAGCACCGTGTATAAAAAAAATACATATAGATAATTTAATTTCATACATTGACTAATACAACTAAATGGAAAACTAAAAAATACCAAAATTAATCCTCGATATTGTTCATGAAGCTCCAAAATCTCCGTAAAAATTACTCAAACTAGTACCATCCAAATTTATCACCAACCATCTCTTATAGAATTAAAAAATAGTTCATATATATATAAGGTCAGCATAATATCTATACTTAGTGGGGTCCTCCCTGAAATCGATTATAAAAAACATAAAAGGAACATACAAAAGCCTAATGAATAAAAAATAAAACCAACTCATAACCTAAAGAGGTAACATTGGTTTCCCATATTCATTATGTCTCACTCACCAAATAATGCATAGAAGTAAAACATTCCTTGCTAAAAGATTATATATATATATATATAATGGAACTACCCTACTTCCACTTCCCCACTGGTTTTTTCCCTCATTCCCCAATGCCACACATCCTATGCTCATCCCATTAATAAGTCAAGTCATAGCTAATGTGACTTGAGCCTTGACCCTACCTACCACAATCCCACACATAGCCTAACATCTCATGATGGAATCAATCTATATATTCATCTCACCATCACTATCTCATTTGTAACCAAGTGTATTCCTGAAATCCACTACTGCCCATGTAAATACATTATACCTCAAACTATCATAACCCATAAAAGTACACTAATGAGAAATCATATCCACCATGTCTAGATATAATTATGTGCTATACCTTAATCCATTATCACCCACACATACATGTATATTATAACTGAGATCCATTATAACTCAGTTAGTAATGCACCATATACTATCATCCATTATAACTCGGGATATGCCTGCTTATATGTATGTTCAATGGGCAAGTGGGGGAGTGGTAGAAGTCAGTCATCTATTCCCTCACAATCTTGGGTGTCAAGGAAGACACCCCCAATAGATCTGGGTGTTGGTTTCTATAGCTATATGGGTGGGGTAATGTATGACATTAGAAAATATAAATAATATCACACACAACCACACTAACGGAAATTACCCATCCTTAGACTCATCTGTCGTTATTTTCACACCAGAAACCCAACTACCACCACAAATGACTAGGTCTAAAGAAAGAATAAATGCATAAAGTTCATTTTTAATTAATTAATTATCTATTAATTAATTATTAATCCATATTTGTTATTGATATTAACACTATATTATTCTAATTCAAGTTATGAAGACACTATTAACCTTCATTATATACTCAAGTATGTCACCATCATCAATGAAAACGAATAATTATTCCTATTTATTTACTAGATCAATTATTATTTATTAATCATATGAGTACTCTAGGACTCGGAATAATCAACAACTTCAAGAATTCACTTATAATTCATAGCATCAATCTACATCAAGTAGTTGGAAATTGATCATATAAATAACATTCGGTTATTCATTCATGCGACAAGAATCAATTAAGATGTAATTATCGATGATAAAGCCCCATTATGATGTCACATTTACCATCCTAGTTTCATTCCGACACCTTTGCTGATAAGTAAAAATTTTCATGTCATCACCAACACCAACCATCACTAAAGCCTAGGAAACTAGCCCATTGTTCATCAATAGTTCCCTACCATATCAATTTTATCAATACCTCATTAATAACAATAAGTATGTAATCACCTTATACCACACATACATAAAAATAGTATATTTCCCAATATGGGAAAGTCACTAAGGTAATGGAATCTAGGCTATCAAGCCTCCACAAACACAAATGGTCTTGTTTATCTACAGACATTTATTCTTTAGAAAAGAATAATTTTAATTCCATATTAAATTAAAATTATTATTATGTATAGAATTTTCCACAATAAGGAAAAGTATAGGTAGTAGCGAACATTAGCTATAAAAAATAGAACATTCTTCATGCATTATTTCCATGTTTGATCAATTTTAAGAAGATTCATAATTTTTCTACTCATTCCTCTTTCATTTAATTATAATATCAAATTGAAATTTCATTATTTAACAGTTTCAAAAACTAACCTTTCTAAATAACCAATAACAAATAATACCAAACATATATCACATCAATCAAAATAATAAGTAGAAAAATCAATAAAAACATAACCACATGAAACTGAAAATCCAATAGTTTATTTACATCATAAAATGAAATATTAATTATCTTTTGTATGCGATAAAATTGATTTCAATACTTTAATTTCTAGAATTATAAAAATAATTCTTATCATAAAATAGTAAGTGTTCAATAATGTATCGTTCCATTAATCATTCTCTCACTCTTAGATAAATTACATAACATTTTTTTATTCTTTAGAATGCATGAACTGAACAAATAAAACAATGAAAACAAGTGACATATCTTATATTTCAATTATCAAAATAAAAACATTACGTTAAACATTATTTCACAGATTATGATTTACCTTATTATTTCTTTATAATTTTATATTATTACATAACCATTTTTCATGTTATTACCAGATCATATCATTTTAATTTTAATTTTACCCATTTAAATAAAGAAACTAATGTTAGGTTAATCCAAACCTCGAAAAAATTTAGAGGAGAAGTAATATATCCCATTCCTCATGGAATAAGCATCACACAACTTGCTACACCAAAATAGAGGGTGCCTAAAAATATATAATTCATAAGAAAATAACTCTGAATAGATGCACATGGGTAGTATAACTCCAAGAGGAAAGCTTCCAGTTCATCCAGACTTCATAAATATAAATTAAAATGAAAAAAGGAAAATATATATACCTTTAGAAACAAAGATGCATTCACATATCTATCTAGGAAACACATCCATAAATCCCTATTTACTCTAAATTAATTAATTTCCCGTTAAACACCCATGGAAAAGACCCATTTAATGTTTAAAAATTAAATTAATTCAAGGAATTAATTATCCTACTTGAATTAGAATTTAATTCCCCATTTTATCATTTTTATTTTCTTATTTCCATTAGAAACAAATTTTTATGTCAAAATAATATTTAAAGGATTTTCTGAAAAACAATCTTCTTCTAATAATGGGGACAACCTATTATATGAAGGGATCAACCACAAGACCAAAAATCAATATCATGACCAAGGACTAACCACAATAAGTAATTGACAAACTATAAGAAGGATCAAACACATAGTTAGTGAATCAACCACAATAAAATAGGATTGAATACCTAAAAAACCATCAAACTAGGAAGCGATCAATTGCACAACCAAGGGATCAACCACTAGAACAAGAAATCAAATCCATAACCAAACCAAGCTGTCACAATAGAAAACTATAGAGTAATTGTTCAACCAATCACAAGAAGAAATGACTGACCACATGAAGGAATGATCGACCTCAAGAGTAAACTAATTAACCATAAGAGTAAATCAACTAACCCATAAAGGAACCAAGAGACCACATGAACAACCCAAATGAACACATAAAAACTCAACTGACTATAATATCAACTCAAGTTATAGTATGAAATAACCAATAAATTTAATGTAGAAAAAACCCAGAGTAACCTCTTGACACCTCCAAGCCTTAGGAAAACAAAAAAGAAGAATTTTATAAACCTAGGATATTATATCAGATACCTATAAAATAATTCTCATCATTTAGAATTTAAAACAATACACAGAATAATGGGAAGGGATCAAAACCACCATCCCATGAGATATCTATCAAGGATTTCATTATAATAAGATCACAACCAATCATCAAAGGGATAAATCCTAAAAACACACAACACCAACAACCAAACTCACAAAAAAATTACCATGAGAGATAACTCTTAAGGGAAAGGCCAAAAAAGAAGCATAATAATAAGAAAGAGAAACTATCTTATAAAACACCCCAAATTCAAACAATATCTCTCAATAAGTAGAGGAAAAAATGCATAAAAACCTAGGATATTGAGCATGAATTTGTGACTCACCCTCCCATTTAATCTCTTACATTCCATAGTGCTACCATATAACATGAACTAATGGTGTTGCATGACCATGTATAACCTTCTACTAGATTTATTAAATCTCAACATGCCTTTACTCAAAGTCCTCACTATCTTCAACTTCTGGATCACCCAAATAGATAATGTGAGAGTTCTCATAATGAAATTAGAGAATACATGAAACATGGAATAAATCATGAATCTGTCTCATCATTGGGGGTAGTGCTAATAGATATGCAAGAGTTCCAACCTATGCCAACGCATTAAAAGGTCCAATGAACCATAAAGAAATATTACTCCCATGACCATACATTTACAACCCACAATGAGGAGATACCTTTAATAACACATGATCTCCAAATTAAATCTATAATGGCCTCCCCATATGATCAACATAGGAATTTTGATTTTTTTTTTCACATTCAATCACTCACAGATCACTTGTACCTTCTCTATTATACTCTGCACCAATTCTGTGACAAGATCAGTTGACTCTCCAACCTCGGTCCAACATAATAAGTATCAATAAGATCAGTCATATAGTTTTTATAATGAGTCCATTCTAATGGTATAGTAATGAATATTATTATAATAAAACTTCACTAAGCATAAGGGATTCACCGATGATCATCTAAAATTTAGACTAGTTATGTAGAACATGTCCAATAATGTTTGGATTGTCATCTTGTTATAGTCATTTGTCTGTTGATGAAAATTGGTGCTAAGGGATAACTGAGATCAAAAATCATAATGAATACCTCTCCACACCTTGGTGGTAAAATGGTTATCTAGATCAGATATGATCATCTTTTTAACCACATGAAGCCTCGTTATCTTCTATAGGTACTACCTCGATAAGACCTCCACTTATCTCAACTTTGTAACCACTAAGAAGTGAGATGAGTTCATGATGTGGTCCTTAATCACCCACATAACATCATAAACACCCTAAGTTATGGGTAAACTGCTGACAAAGTCCACTTAAATTTCCTCTCATGTCCATTGGATTACATCAAGTGGTTGTAACAAACCACATGGAATATGACACTCAACCTTCACCTTCTGGAAAAAAAAACATCAAGAGAAAGACTCTGAAACAAATAACATTATACCATACCAAAAAAACTAGTCTCTCAAAGAATGATACATCTTTTTCATAGCAGGATGTACCACTGAGGGAAAAATGTATAACTAATAGAGAACCACCTCACACATCGCCAAAGGAACAAAAATATTCCCCTAAAATAACACTCAATGTTTCCCATCCTTGGACCATCCATCAAAATCATCACTAAAAACAACATGATCATGAAAAACCTCTTCCTTAAAATCCCTCAACTGGGACGCCTCTACTTTTTGTACAAAATATGACTACCTTTTCATCTAATAAATAAAACCACTATCATAAAATACTCCCATATCAAGTTTTATCATATCCAACTCTTATTTCACCCACTAAGAGTTACTAAGAATATGTACGAAACCACCACACAACTTTCTATGTAAGTAATCTACCATAACATTTCCTTTATCAGATGTAAAAGAAATATTAAATTCATAGTTTTGAGATAAATCCATCGATTTTTATTTCCATGAATTCATGTTGCACATGGATAAGACATACTTCATACTCTTTTGATATGTGAAAGCCGCAAAAAATTCTCCAATGTGATTGTTAATAAACAACTTCAAAGAAAAAACTTCCAAAATAATATCAATATTAGGGGTGGAATTGTCAAATTCATGAGGATGTAACTATCGAGACCCATAATAGATAACCACCTTCTACTACAACAACATGAAACCTGATTCAAGACTTGAATCATTACATTAAACCTTGAAAGCAACACCCTCCTCTTATATATGAATAACTAGATAACATAACATATTCTTATTCAAATACATGAAAGAAGCATAGAACTAATTAGTCCACACAAACTACTAATCCTTTCTAGTTAATTATATCATAGGAGTCATAATCTAAGAGAAGTCATCTACAAACCTCTTATAATAACTAGCAAGTGAAAGTAAAATCTACATCTTTGCAATATTCTTAAGGGACACTCAAGAAACCATCACCCCAATATTTGAAGGATATATGAATACTCCACACTTAGCTATGTAATGTACTAAAAAATAAAACCCATGATCCTAGAACTAACACTTTGATATATTCCTGAATAGATGATAAAATCAAATAACTCCCAATATTCCTTGTAGATGCTTTGCATGCTCCTATTATGACTTAGATAATATAAGTATTTCATCAATAAAGATCACTATGAAATGATCTAGAAACCCATAAAATAATACATTCATAAATACTATGAACAAGGAATCCACTTTTTTAATTTTAAACAATATTAGAATGAACTTTCAATACCCATAATGAAATTTGAAACTATTATTCAGGATATCCTCATATTTTACTCACATATGATGTTATCCAAACTGAAAGTCAATCATTGAGAACCATCTAACTCCCTTTAAATGATCGAATAAATTGTTAATTCATGTGAGTGTATAATAGTTCTTCACTGTCACCTGATTCAAATGATCATAATCAATATGTAACCAAAAACTACTATATGTCGTCTTTGTGAACAAAACTGGAACTTCCTAAAGAGATATACAAGGTTGACTTAGTCCGCCCTTCAAGATATCATCAATATAAATCCATAGATCCAAGAACTCAGAATGGGCTATTTGGTATTGGGATATAGATATTAAAGGAACACCTAGTTGTAGTTATATCCAAAAAATTGATCTCTCGTCAAGGGAGTAGTGTCACAACATCCTCAGGAAAAACATTGGGGTAATCATCTTCTACCCTACGAAAGAATACTGATCGATCATCCATAGAACTCAGTATCAATTTTCCCATCTAAGAATATAGAGATTCAACAAGTATTCAACCTATTAAAAGGTCTCACCTACCATCAAACACCACTTGGTCTCTATTTACATCATAGAATAAGACACGCCTACTGAATAATTCCACAATATCCTACACTGAATATAGTAAATCCATGGTGAGGATGATTTTTTATGGTTGTATCTATAAACATAGAATATATCCTCAATAGACATGATTCCCTAGAACTAACTAATAGTCTCTTCACACATAAAATAGGATAGCTCTACCTCCAACAAGTGTAGTAAATTACATGGGCACTATAAGCCTCGCCTCCTCAATTCCAAAATCATGGACTAGAGTAGGTGAAATAATAGAGTGCATAGTATCTAAGTTAAATAAAGAATTATCCCAAGTTGGAAACAATAAAATAGTACCTCACATGATGTTTGGGTCACCTGATGTTGGAAATGATAAAGTATGCCTCTCATTGCATCTATCCTTATAAACTCTATAGCCTTGATGGAAACCACCTCCATGACCACATTCTACCTGTTTCCCTAGATTATGAGGTATATCATGGGATTGCACTCTCCTTTTCCCATTCCCCCTCTGCTACAAAAAAGTTGGAACACCCTACTACTATTACTACCTCTGTTGATTCTACTGTAAAGGATGGGCCTAAAACAAGAAACCTAATATACAAAAATTACTAAGGAAGGCCATAAACTCTAAATTTTCTACCCCAACCACTAAAATAAAATAAAAGCATACTCGGCCCACTAGAAGGGGTCTAAAAACTACTAGCTCTAGTGAAATGAGTTGAAGAAAGTTGAAACCTACTCAGTGTAGAATGAAACTTCTTATTCGACCAAGGAAATAGAGAACTATTAGCTATAGATATTCTATACAGATAATATTTCCAAACCCCATATTTTGAAGACCTATTCTTATCTAATATCTTCTCGATGACCTCTTCCCTCTCCATTACTTCATAATATGACTTTAACCTAAGTGGGAAGTATTTATGTCGAATCTCTAAATATAATGCCTATTCAAAATAATTATCCCTAGCCTACTCATATGGAAGAAGGTATGAGGCATAACATAGGTGGTAAATTTAGTGGATACTAAACTCTTGAATACTATAAATCCACTATCAAAGGGTAAGTATATCCTATTGACAAGTCACTTTAGTGATCAAATATAGAAACTAAGTTTGAAATTGATCCCTAAACATGTCCCATGGAATAGTCGAGCCCTTATGATCCTTGAGGTAAAAAATCTATCATTGTTGAGCTGACCCATGCATCATCATTATATCAAATAAATCCCAGTGCTCTTTCTGATCATGTATCAAACTAAAGGTTATCCCTACCACCTCCATCCATTCCTTTGTCTCTTAATATAAAATAGATCCTTCATACTTCTACAGATTCTAGAGATAAAACTCTTTGAGTGTCCTCCTTTAAGTGTAGTTATCATAGACCTCCAATCTATGGAGATTAATTGGAACATCCTACTAAATATATAACACATGAACCTGATGGGGATGTTTAAATAATCTTATATATTCCATTCATGTGATGTTGTGATGAATAATGAATCACATCACTTTGTGGAGGTGGTAATCGACACATATGTACAAATGATGTTATCAATTTTCAATGGATGGAATTGTAAGAAAATATATAATATATTATAATTATATAATGATAATTATCTGAAGAATATTGTGTGTGTGTGTGTGTATTAAATCAATCCTCATAACCATATATCAGAGGTGATGATACAAAATGAACTACAACGGTTGGCAAGGTAGCCCTCCATACACACAAATAATTGTTTCATTTCCCATTTGATGGAAGAGGAGATGAATATGGTTATTAAATTAACATATTAACTTATAATTATTTGTAATAAAATTATTTTATTATTTAATCAGGATTGATGAATATTTTAAGGGGGTAAAAAAAGAAATAAACAAAAAAAATTGGTTAAAAGTTAAACCTCTTATTCAGCCAGCCTCCATTTCTTTGCACCTTAAGCCATATAAGGTTAGTATTATTCCAAAAATAAGACATCTACAGCATGGTTAGATATGTTATAAAGGTATTTAGTCTATTATTTTTTGAAAAAAGGGCTATATAAGTATTTATAAGAGAAAAGAGGGGGTTTCCATTTATAAGTGAGGGGTGGATCACTTTTTGAAATATATAAAATATTATAGTATAATATGTGTCTAACTCATGAAAAATGGTTCCAAAATGACATTTATTTGAATATAAGGATATGTTCTTAATATAATCATAAAATAAAATTAATAGAGGTATATATATCGTTCTAAACTTTATCTTTTGGATTAACCTTTCTGTTAACTATTTTTAACCTCGAGAGTGGTGACAAAATTTTCAATATAAAAGGGTTAAAGATTTACTTATATGATAAAAATAGGATTATAAATTTACAAGTTATGAAATTAATGGCCATTTATTATCCTAGTTATAATATTTTTATATTTTTATTATTTTTAAATAATTTAGTAAAATATATTTAAATAAAATACTATTAAATACATTTTAAGAACTATTCACATAATTTGAATTTGAAAACAACATGAAAAAATGGAATTAGAATATAATCAATTTAATAATTAATAATAAATTATTATTATTTATAAAATTCCTTCTAAACCAAAAGTGATCCAAAGATATTAATTTTTATGTTTCTAAAAATAATTTACTTTAATTTTACACTACATACACAAGCATCATGTCAGCGTTGTGTAAGTATTTAAGGTAATTATTTTATAACTAAAAATCAAAATAAACTGTCATCCTAAAAAAAATTCATTATTATAAAAATAAAATTTATTATTAATTCACAACTTATGTTCATCCATATATGTATATATAATATAAATTTAAAAGAAAGAGAATTACATTTTTTATTTTTCGTTATTTAAAATAATATACAAGACATTTTCAAATAAAAATGGAATAAAAATTGTCATAAAATATAATATTGGATAAGTATAGCTTAATAACACTAATTTAATAAATTAAAATAATTTTTTATGGTATTTTTTAGTCTTATCATATAATTTCTATCCTAAATTACCTGATTTACCCTTACAAAGGGGACAAATAATTACCACAGTTTCTATTCATAATGTTCAAAAATAAAAGGAATCTATTTACAAAATTTGGAATTCCTAATTATAAATATGGAATTCATTTTATTAAATTCAATTCACATAAGTGGAAGATGTTAATTTAAAAATTAAACATGTAAAACTTGGTGAAAATGGATTTCCATAAAAATATCTTTTTAAGTATAAAAAAATTTATACCAAATTAAAGTAGAATTTTTATTCCAATAAAATTTATTACATTGTTTTTAATAAAAATTAACTAATGAAATTTTAAAAATAATCAAAAAATAATGTGACTTTGTAAATAGTTGAGAAGAAAAGATAGTTTTCAAATAAAATGGAATTTTTACTATTCGTTGGAAAACAAAAATTTAAAAAAAATCAATAATTCATTCTAAGCTAACTTTTACATGATTATTTCATAAATTAAGTTAATTTTTTCAAATTGATATTATTTAATTTGGAAATCTGTATTTTAAATAAATCTATATAATTAATGAAAACCCAATTTGGCTATAAATAAATCCTTTTACCTTTTGTCTTAAAAAATATCTAATATTATTATAAAGAATATAGATATATAAAATTTAATTAATGAATACTAATTAAAATGATTTATATTAACATTACCAAGGTTGTTAAATTATTTCAACCTTTCAGAAATTGTGCACTCATAATTTTATCTCATTCGTGATAGAAAGGGTTTAAAATATTTTCAAAATCAATTCCAAGGAGTGGAATATAAAATATAAAAACATAAAAGGAAAACCTTTTTAATATTTAAAAATACCTTTGATGAAAAACGAAATCATAAAAAGGTATAATAAAACATACTTTCAAAAAATGGGAATGGGAAATATAATGGTTATCTGAAGTAACACAGAACTAGGTTTCCAAATAGAAGAACATTTCTAGGAAGTGTAAATATAGATGTAGAGGAAAAATGTAATATTTAAAAAATTATGGAGATGATAGAGAACATTGTTCACAAGAAATTTAATAACCAAGAAAAATTAATTAAACCTAGAACCATAAATCAATGAAGTCTTAAAATGTCTATCCATTTATAAAAAATAAAGGTAATAGGAAAATGTTATTATTTCAAGATCATTATCAAAGAGTTGAGGAATTTCTTTACCATCTAGACAAATAAAATCATAAAATATAGTAAATTTAAAAGTGAAATTTCATTTTTTAATAAATTTCCACAAAAATATCATATTTTTTCCAAATAATGAGTATTAAAGATTGATTTTTCATACTTGGATCACTAAAATAAACTTCTAATAGATCACATGTTCCACAAAAGGATAAAAAGTTATTCGACCAGTCTTTAAATACTAACCAAAACAGAAATGTTTAGAATAAGGTAAGATAATATCTAAAATATATAAATCTTCATATCAAAAAATAATACATTAATCTATAAAATTTAATAATAACACCAAGAGTTAAACTTAGATCATTCCATAAATAAATAACCTGATATACCAAATGACCTAAATAACCTTAATATTAATGAATGTTTTAACTTTAAATGTTGTCTCATAACTTTTAGAATATATCTCAAAAAAATTAATGTTATTCTTCAGAAATAATTCTTCGCATTAAACTTAATTATTATATATACCTCAACCTAATAAAATATCTCCCAAGATAACATTAATCACTTTAAAATTCAATCACTTAAAACCTCAAAAGGGGTGTTGATGAATTTAAACATATAATCAAATTTAAAAATATAAACCCATGATATTATCTATAAATCCTACATTAAACTCGCATGAAAACATCATAATATCCAAATTTATATAAACTGTTCTCTGATTCCAACTATAATAACCTCAAACTCACAATCCTATATTTTGTGATCAAAATATAATCTGTACATTTATAGATTTCATAATGATAAACATGACCCAATTTTATCCTTCCAAAACCTATTACATAAAACTAAATTATTATATCACTTATATAACCAATGACCCTTTAATTTTATATTTTTAGAGAATTATAACAAACTCTTAAATAAAAAATTGTATACATAAACAAGTGTTTATAAAAATATACATCTTTTACCATTAATTTAACCAAATCAAGTAACCTTATTAGGCATAATATAATTAAAAACATTTCTTCAAAACCTGAGGAAAAATAAACTTAAGAAAGGTGAGTTTAAACACTTATTAAGGGAAAATATAATCATTAAAAATTAAATTTAATCAATAAGCATGATATAGGTATAAGGGTGTGATAAAATAATCTAAGTGCATGAGTATAACAAAAGATAATTCATACCCATAAAAACTAGTATCATAAAACATGTGACATGGAATAAATCTTTAACATAAGATAAGATCTATATAATTCAACAATTTTGAGCCTTGTGAAAAAAACTCTTTAAGAAAAGGATCCATTAGAACTTGATTCAAGATGAAAGAAAATGTCTTGGTAAATCATAACATCGTTATATTATCAATCTTATAATCACTCTTACAAATGGAATAACCAACCCAACAAATTACAATAATCTATTAGGAGAAACCTATAATCGGTTCCCATTACCCAATGAATTAGTGAGATTTATTAGGACCAACTATTATCAGGAGATATATCGAGATCATCATTCAATATAAACAATTTCTAATAACCATAACATAATCGCAACACATAAAATATTTAATTTTGAAACCTAATAATAACCATGAATCTTTCATAGCTTGATTTACCTATGGAAAATAAATAGATCCCATTATAATCTCTTTGAAACAATCATAATCCATCAAAATAAAGAATAATTATGGTATTATTACAATATATCTTTAGTGCAGCATAATTAAAATCAAGGTTTTTTATCATTAATGAATAGAAATTACATAAAAACTACAGTTAAAACATTCTTGAGGAAAATACCCTTTCTATTTTGAAAACCACTTGAAAAATTTTATTTGAAAATAACCATGGAAATTTCAAAGGAATATTCAATGAAAAAATATTCAAGATAGTTCAAAATGATGGTTAATTGATATATGTTAAAATAAAATATTACATTCACACTTCTTAAAAGATATTTCAAATGGCTTATACAAATAATGTTAAGAATATTATATTTTAAAAAATTGTAAATTCAGTTAATTATAATTGAAATTGACATTAATAAATCATTTAAGTGAAAATAAAAACATTCTTGCAAACATTTTTGAAAACATATATATGGAAGATAAATATTCTTGATCTAAAAAGAGATTCAATATAGGTATCACTTACAAAAAAAATATTGATGGTTATTTAATAAATAAGGGAGTAAATGGAAATTATACATGTAAAAAACATTCAAAACCAGAAAATAATAAAATATATGTGGCTAAATTAAATAAGATAATTTAATCCCTCCCAAATGAACTTTGAACATAAATAATCCCAAAAATAAATGAGATTATAACATAAAACCTTTACTGGTTTGGTAACATTAAAAATAAAAATTCACTTAATGAAATAATAGGATATGGATATATAAATCCTGTTAATTAAATTAATTAATGTTTCAAAATTCATTGATGTGGTACTGATTACACCATTCAAATAAATCATGGTTCATGAACTGAAACATGTCTCAAGAAAATGAGATTGAGACAAAGAAAACCATTACAAAGATTAATACTTTTCAAGTGATGATTAATCCATAAATTGATTATGATTACATATGTAAATTAAGAAAAAAAATTGTAAATATAATAAGAAACAATTTATATATCAACTCATGCATAATCATTCTATAATAAATTAAATAAGAGTTATAATCCAATAAAAGAAAATTGAGTTAAGAAACCCTTTTCCACTTGGTAACATTCAAGTCAAATACCCTTGGCTTAAATAATCTGAGTTTTAACATAAAACACCATGAATTTAGAATTATTCATGATATAACATGTAAAAGGGTAGTATATACACCATATAAAAGAAATTATGTTTATAACATTAAAATATGCCCTAATGAAAGGAAATTGAGATGAAATCCCTTTCCTCAAGTCTAGACTTGTCATGTGTTCCCTTTAAATCAAGTATAATAAACTTATATCAAAATTTTAATTGTTTGAAAAAAAATTATAGGTTTCTTAATTTATTATTAACCAATTTTTTAATTTAATTAAATGACATATTTAATTACTTAATTAGTTAAATCTACACCATGGGTTTTGAGGTCATTTGATTCATACTTGCAGAATGACTTCAATGTGTTGAATATGATCAAAGGTTCCATTTTTAAATAATATAAATAATAATAATAATGAAATAATTATAATTTTTATACATTTTTTATAATTTCAAAACCAACCATGAAAATAGCTATGAAAAATTAATTATGTTATATTCATGGAGAGAGTAGGTCATACGTATGTATAACTAATGTTTTCATACATTAAAGAGAATGAGTTTAAGAATTTAAGTATAATTTTATCTTTAAATAATGATTTTTATATCATAAATATAATATTATATCTTTAAATAAACTTATATATACCATTTATGTGATTTGATGATGAATAATGAATCACATCGCTTCATGAACGTGGTAATAAAAACATAGGCATGAACAATGTTATTATTTTTCAATAGATGGAAATATAAGAAAATATATTGTATTATATATTTAAATAATGATAAATATTTCATGAATATAATTTACATATATTAAATCCATATTTATAACCATCCATGTGCGACGGTGATGGAAAACAAATTATATCAGTTCGTGTGGTAGTAGTCTTCCGTGCAGACGAACAATGGTCTCATTTCCCATTAGATGGAAGAGGAGATAGATATAGGTTATAAAATTAAGATAAAAATACAAAATTATATTAAATATAACTATTTTATCATTTATTCTTGTTTGAATAATATTTTAAGGATTTATAATAAGAAATAAAACTAAAACATTTAGTTAAAGGCAATATATCGTCTTCGGACAACCTCCATTACTTTGCACATTAAGACCTATAAGGTTAGTATTATGCCAAACATAAGACCTCTAGAACATTTTTAGAGATGTTAGGAAGATATTTGGGAAGGTATTGGCTGAGAAAAACTAACTTTAAGTGTTTATAGGATAGGATTTTAGGTTTCCTTTTATAAGTGAGGGGGGGCACATTTGGAAATAAATAAAATATTATAGTATAATACGTTTATAACTCATGTAAAATTGTTCAAAAATGAAATTTATTCTAAGATAAGGATTATATAGACTTAATATAATCATAAAATAAAAATCTTTACAAGTTTATATATCATTTTAAACCTAATATTTTGGATTAAACTTACATTAACTGTTTTTAACCTTACCCGTAATAAGAAAATTTTCAATAAAAAAGAATATAAATTAAATTTTAAGTTAAAAATTTGATCATTAATGGCCAACTAGTTAAATTTTATACAATTAATAATCCTTAATTTTCTCTTTAAATATTACTATTTTTTAAAAATAATTTAATTATATTTAACATAGAATACTATTAAAGTCATTTTAAGAAAAAAATCACATAATTTAACTTTGAAAACAACATCGAACTAGTGTAATTATAATATAATACATCTAAAAGTCAATAATAAATAATTATAAACTATAAAAATTTCAAGACACTATAATTAAACCAAAAAATATTACTTCTAATATTTTTTAAGGACCATTTACATTAATTTTCTAGTGCTTGAACAACCACTATGTCGGCATTGTGTAAGTATTTGAGGTAATTACTTAATCACTAAAAATTAAAAATAAATTTCCATAATAAAAATAACTTCATTTTTATCATTATAAAATTTAATATTTGTTCACACCTTATTTTTATCCCTATTTTAACATATTATATAAATATACAAACTTGAGAGTAACACTTTATATTTTTCTTTAATTAAAATAATATAAAAGTTATTTTCAAAAAAATGGATTAAAATTGATGAAAATTATAATATTTGATGTTTATAGTAGAAAAAAATCCTAAAATAGATTAAAATCAACATGTAGGGCCATTTTTAATACTTATCATGTTATTTGTAACCTTAATTACCCAATTTATCCATACTTACCTTGGTTACTATTCATAATGACAGAAAATAGAAGGGAACTATATAAAAAATTTGGACCTCCTGATTCAAAATATTGAAAAAAATCATCAAATTAAATTCACCAAATTTTAAGAAATTAATTTTTAAATTTAACCCGCAAAAGGTGATGAAAAATAGTTTTGCAGAAAAAAAATTTTTTAAGTATAAAAATGTTGTTATTCCTAAGTCAAATGTAATTTTGGTTAAAAAATTATTTTTAATATATTTTAATAATTAAAATATAAAAATAATCCAAAATATAATTTTACTTTTTAAATACTTGAAAAGAAAATAAAATTTTCCATAAAAATTGGGTTTTTCACTATTCATTGAAAAATCACACTTCTTAGAAAAATAAAAAAAATTAATCCTAATATAATTTTGACATAATTATTTCAAAAATGAATTTATTATTTTCAAATTAAAATTCTAAAATTTTTTAATAAATCATTTAAACAAATCCATATAATGCATGAAAACCCAATTTGGTTTGGAATAAAGCTTTTTACTTATGACTAAAAAATAACCAAATATATTTATAAATAATATAGTTATATAAATTATAATTAATTAGTTTTAATGAATATTATTTTTCTTTATATTACCTGGGTTTTTATAAAATTAATGCATGTGTGTCAGACAAAACATTTAATACTAGAATATTAATGTTAACAACAATAAATTAATATATGTGTAATAAGGAATTATAAATGAGAGGTTAGATAAAATTATGGTTATTATACATGTTAATAATAAAAATAAATTTATTATATATGTATTTATGTTTAATTCAATAAAAAAATACAAGGTAAGGGTTTCTTATCTCAATTTCCTTCTATTGAGATATGTTCCAAGTTCACCATATATGTTCTTTTATGTCATGTATATACTAACCCATATATTAAACTTATCATTGTTATCATATAATTAAATAGATTTACAAATCTATCTTTTTTTCTCTCCTTCAAGGGGAATTTGTTATATAGTTACCAAATCCATAAGGGTTTCATTTCCAATCTCACTTTGAATTGAGATTATTCAGGTCTAAATTATAATTAAAGGAAATTGTATGCTATTTATCTATAAAACCCAATATTATATATTCTAATTTCGTTATTAATAGTTTTTACATTTCTTCTTACCATTTCACCTCCCTTTGGTTTATAATTCAACTAAAATTATGCTCGTAAGTGGTGCCTACATTATCTCTTATTTTTGTTCAAGAATATTTCCCATTCATATATTTGTTTTCCATATGTTTTTATATATTTACTTATACATAATTATATGAATACTTAAATTAATTTTCTATTGAATTTTAATTTCTTTATAAATGTGTGGAAGGAATCATTTATAATGTTTCTAGCATGGTCTCTATCTCACTATTTTCTTCGATTTTCTTTATGAATCTTACTTTCCAAATTTTCATGGTGTTCTAAACAAAATTTTATTCAATTTATCATTATTTTTTAAAAACTATTTTTTAACAAATTATCTCCATTTAAAATATAAATAATAAAAAATTAAACGATATTTCTTCTTATTTTGGAAAATAATTTTCTAATTATCTTATAAATTTTTTTCATTTATGTCAACCTCTTTTGATGTTTATTTTTCTTCATTGGGGATATGGTCTAATGATACCATACACCTTATTTATTTGTTAATATTATGGAAATAATCATTTAACCCTTTTCTTTCTCAAGGGTAAATTAATATATGACATAAGTATGGGTGTTTTTCATGTGTAACACATATTCATGGTTATACACTACGTGAAATGTGGGCCCATAATTATATAGATCTCCAAATAATTAGGTAAAGCTTTATATCTCCAGATATGGAAAGGAATAGGGAGTGAAATCAAATACCTAAGGGAATCTATTCACTATGTTTATAGAATGGTGATTGAACTAAATCTATTATGCAATGGGTGGGCCTAGAATTATATATCCCCATAATATATTGGGTAGAGCTTTATATTTCATGATATTATAGGTAATATGGAGTGAACCCAAACCCTGTAGGGTCTTTGGCCACTGTGTTTTTGGAATAGGGATTAAAGCCAATCTATTATGGTACTCTTTCTACTTTGTTATGATGCTCTAAGCAGTGTTACTTAATATAAGAAATGGTTTTATACGCTTATTCATATTCCACAATCTCATACCACAACTATGGATTATGAAACATTTATATTTTATGGTTTCATGGATCATGATTATTGACACATGTTTCCATGCTCCTATGGCTCATTCCATATGTTATGAAAAATACCTTAGGTCATAACTCATAATTTATGACCATTTTTTCATTCTTTTCTTATGTTATGTTCATAAACTACGATTATATTCCCACACCCACATGTTCATATTTTGATCACTTATTCTCTTTGATTTCCACTCTTATGATTACCATTTATAAGTGACTAAGCCTTCCCTTTTCTTATATTTTCATTCCATAGAAATGAAGATAAGTGTTATATGTGATATGAATATAAGTATGTCATGTGTGGATAATTTCTTGGGAAATTTTTAACACTTATTTTAAAATAAGAACATCAAATATATAATATTAAATGTTACTAAAACAACAGGTTATGGGTTGTTATTTATTATAATATATAATGAATATTCATATAAAATTATGTAATATGTATGTATGTTAAGTTTAGGTCATCTTAGTTGGTATCATAATGAGTTTAATTATTTTTCTGGAAGAGTATATTCAAAATAAGTGGATAAGACTTGAAACAAGATATCATTAACCAAAATTTATATAGGTGAACAAAAAATGATGTAGGTTGAATTGAAGGTGTCATAATTTAGGACATATTACTATTTATTATACTTATCATATAATTTTTTGTCTTTGTTAATTGTTACTGGATACTCACACTAACCTTTTTATTTTTATTCTATAGATAAAACTAGTAGTAACTGAGTAAAAATGAGTATAATGGATAATGAAATGAATATCCCAATGAGAAACTAAACAGGATGCTATTTGAAGTGAAACTAATTATAGATATGCTCGGCCAAATTTATCAAGCTATGAAAAAGAACACAAACCATATAAAACTATTGAGAGTGCCAAAAAAGGAACAAATCTATATTAAGTCCTTCATATGGTAACTTTTACCATCATTTAGTGGGTATTCCAATCCACTAATTTTCTAAAAATTGGATAAATAAAATGAAAAATATATTTTCTATTCTCTAATGCCAATAGAATGAAAAGGCGATTTTACCCATTTATAGTTTGGAAGGAGTGGAAGATCAATAGAAACCCTTAAACACAAACACAATATGGGAGGAATAAATTTAATCCAATTAAATTAATCTCATATTTTCAATTAGAATTTAAAAATTTTGTAATTAATTAAATTTCATTTTTAAGCATAAAAATAAGTTACAAAGGTAAAAAATGAGCTACCACAATAAAAGTAAAATGTGGTAAAATATTTTAACTAAGTGGTAAAGACCTAAAATATCAAAAAAAACATTTTTAAATGAGTTTATTATGAAATTATTAACCTAAACTTATCTTAAATAAATTATTACCTCAGTTTGGATCCACTTTTCATGATTAATTTCTTTCATTATTCATTAAGGAATGGGTAATTGTGAAAATGACATTCAATATCACCTATAAAATGACCCCTCCTATACCAACATAAACCCACGTGTTTCTATAGTTTTATTCTTTAATAAATTCCTTAATTATCTCCCTAACAATCTTCTCCAACTTTTGAGAACCTACGGTCGTATGAACGAGTCTCAAATCCCTCATTTCCAAGAGGCTCTTTAAGAGAGGATTCAAGTATTCAACATAAGTATTATCCTATCCTTGAATATTATTCTTTATATAATTCATCCAATTATTCTTAAATATTATTTATCCAAATAATAATATATTTTTTAAATCCATAATCTTATATAAAAGTAATATTATCCCTATTAAATCACTTTCTCTTACTCATTTAGTAATTATAAAGTGTTCTTGTTTGGGTTCGTTTTACTACCTCCACAGTTGATGTTATAATATTTACATAATTATTGACTATGAAAACTTAAATATTGGTAATATTATTTAATAATGACTAATTTAAATTTTTTTCATAATTCTCGAGTGGTAATATTCCTAACTATATTCACCAATAAATGTAATTCTTTTGTTAATTAAATAATCTCTAAAAGGTATATTTTAAGTGTTCCTTGAGAACCATCATCGTAAGATACAATAAATTTCAATGGGAATATATAACTATAACAAAAACATATATTACACATTAAATAACATTCTAGAGGTGATGAACCCATGATCAAGGAGAAAGGACCAGAATAGCCAAACCAAAACATGCAAGAAAAAATGGAATAGTTAACACCCAGATGTTAATTTTGAAAATAAAATAATGTTGTTAATATAGAA
This sequence comes from Viscum album, assembly GCA_963277665.1. Classification (NCBI taxonomy): domain Eukaryota; kingdom Viridiplantae; phylum Streptophyta; class Magnoliopsida; order Santalales; family Viscaceae; genus Viscum; species Viscum album. The sequence continues at coordinate 25,955,926 of OY728137.1, read as the reverse complement.
TAAAAAATGAATTTTATTAACTAAAATAAATATGAAAATGATTATTATAAATATGAATAATAATCCAGAATTTATCATACATAAAGTTAGAGCACATTCAACCAAGCCGAAGTCTCAGGTATGAGTTTCTCATCTCAATTTCCTTCCCTTGTCTATATATATAGTTTAATTTGGAAAAATTGTATGTTATTTATATCTAAAACCCCATATATTTTATTCTCCTTGGGTTATTTTTGGGTTTTAAAAATATTCTTAACATTTTAACTCCATTTTTATCACAATTCAACTAAAATTATTTTTTAATTGAAATCGACCTTAACTCTCTTTTTGTTGGGAATATATTTCCTTTATGTTTATTTTTTCGTGTTATTTTATATATATCTATATCATTAATTATATGATTAATAAATTTAATATTCTATATAATTTTAATTTTTTTTCAAAAGTATCAAAGGAAAATTTTTTAATGTTTTCTGCATGGTCTCTTTCTCTTTCTATATTCGTTGGTTTTCTATAGGAAGGTTCCTTTACAAGTTTTATTAGTTTTATGAAGTAAATTTTATTCACGTTATAATTATATTTATAATTATTATTATTTTTGAATTCATTTTTTTTAAAATAAAATTTATCCGAAATTAAATGACATTACTTCTTATTTTTTAAAATTAATTTTCCAATTCTCTTATAAAGTTTTTTCATCTATGAAAACATAAATTAATGTTTCTTATGCTTCATTGGGTATATTCTACAATGATACAATCCAAATTATTTTTATATATGGATTATTGTCCCATATTTTGTAAATATTAATTAATTCCATTTCTTTATCATAGTTTAATTGATATATGATGAAATTATAGAGGTTTTCATGTGACGCACATATGTATAGTTATCCACTATGTAATGGGTAGGCCGATAATTATATATCCATCCAATACATTGGATTAACCTTTATATATAATGAGATGATTGGTAATAGAGAGTGAGACCAAACCCTTAAGGGAATCTATCCACTATGATTATGAAATGTGGAGTGAACCCAATCCACTATGTGATAGGTAAGCTCAAAATTATATATCCCACAAATACATTGGGTAAATATTTATGTCTCATAAGAATATATGAAATGGGGAGTGAACCTAAACCAATAATGGACTTTATATACAATATTTATGGAATGGGGAGTGAACCCAATCTACTATGAGAATCTATACAATAAATGATGATGGTCTTGGTAGGGATACTTGATATAATAAATGTTTTTCTCTACTTATATATATATTCCACATTGATATACCAAAACTATAGGTTATATAATATTATTGTGTTATTTTTTCATGGATCATGATTAAAAAATCATGTTTATCCACTTTTATAACTCATGTCTTATGTTATGATAAAATACTTATATTATGAATTGTGGATTATTATATATATATTACTGTATATTATTTTATAATGTTATATCCATATACCCTGATAATGTTATTGTATCCATATATTCATATTTTGATCACTCTTGTTCTTTTATTACTATCTCTTATTATTACACTTACTGAGAGTCTAAGCACACCTTATTATTATGTATTCATTACCCATGAAATAAAGAGGTGTATTATGTGCTATATTCCTGGAAAGATATCGTATGTGCATTATTTTGTGGGAAATGCTGAAGGATTATAATAAAATATAAATATAATGTAGATAATATAATAAGAAACTAAACCTATATGTTTTAGTGTGTGATTTACCTAGATACATAGTGAATATTCATATAAAATGATCTAATATTTATGTATGTTAAGTTTGGGTCATCTCATCCACCACCCACATTATTTTCTAGCATGTATTTTTATATGATCATTTTTTTCAAGATAGTGAGTGACCACGGGTTATGTTGTATGTAAATCCAATATGTCCATCTTAAAAAAATATTGATTATTTGATTTTACCCTATCTAGGTTAATGAATTCATAAAATTTCAATCATATTCATGGATGATCACATCACATTCTCCTCTCCCAAATAGATAAGAACATCATATATTATACTTATGTATGACTAAAACACTTCCTCAGTCAATCTCAATTGAGGACCTAGATTTCATACTCATCATATGAGAGGAAAATTTCCATATTTTTTAAGATCCAACAAATGAAATAGTAAACAATTTAAATATCCACATCTTTATGGGTTTTGAAATTAAAGGGGAATTTGAATTTTTGGTTTTGGAGAAGAGGACATTTTTAAAACATGGATTCAAACCAAAATTATTATTTTTGGATCATCTCAAGGAGAATTTATTAGACATGTATCAAGGATTGAAATAGGTTTTGGGTTCTTGGGAGAAGTTTTGTAGCTTTAGGTTGTAGGTTTTATTTTTGTAAAAGTTTTTATTCTATGCGCATTTATTGCACAATTAAAGAAAACTATGAAGATGTCCATAGAAAACCATGAAAATTGTTTTTTCATGAGGGGAGTTGGTGCATGTATTACACATAGTTTCAAATTACCGTACAGAGAAATAATGAATGGAACTAAAATATTTCAAAGTGCGATTCTTGGTGGTTGAAAATTTTAGTAAACCATGCATCAAAACCATGTGAGAGGTGAATATTGAGACATATTTGGTTGTATGGTTGTCTTATAGTTTTTAAAATCATGTGGCTATCAAGATTTAATTAATAATATCATTTTTATTCCATTTATTTTAAACACCCCACTACCCATTTACTCTTCTATCTCATGGTGGAACCTATGGGTTCTCTTACACTATTCCTATTTTGAATTCCACTTTAAATAGGGTATTTTTTTGTGACATTCCATAGTGATTTGATGCGTGTATATTTCTGATCCTTCACCAGTTCTCATTTCTCTCCAAGTTAGTTGTCTTTAGGTGGGGTTTTTTTCAAAGATACTTGAGAATTGTGTAATTATCCTAATATGATGATCTTATCATATGACTTGGATAGAAGACGTCCTCGAAGGATAATCACACATCTTTTCTTGCTATTTGGTTATAGGTACATCACACTATGAATTTTTCTATTTTTTGGTTAAATTTTTAAAAAATAGTGATTGGATTCCATGTGATGATAATTTTGTATTGGGTTATTCTAGGAGTATTCCATATAATTTTGTAATGTCTTTGATAAAGTTTTTAGTGTATATATACCTCTTTTTGGGTTTTTAGGAACTTATTACTACTTATACTAAATCTATTAATTAATTATAAATAATTAAAGTTAATAATTTGAACATGATGACTTGATATAGAAGCTTGGGATATTATATGATCTTGGATGATATTGGGGAAGAGTGGTATATTTTTGTTTAAAGGGAATAACTTTGGATAAGGTAAGCAGTTCTTAAAATATCTATAAGTTTTATACCTATGTGATGCATCATGTGATAATTGGTATCTTCATGTATAAGTGGTTAATATTTTAATTAAAAATAATAATTTTTTAACACCTATGGAGAAAATAGAAGTATCAAGGGATACTATAGACCCATGAACACTAGTTTATGTCTCAACCACATATGGTTGATTGATTAATCCTAAATGGGAGTGATAATATAAGTGTACCCTAGAGGGGTACCAACAAGATGAGAAGAACATAGAGGACCATGGTTTAGGTTCCCTTAGTTTCATTTGGGAAGGGGTGAGTAATGGAATATAAATGGTTGGATTGGTGATACTCCATATAAGAAACCTGAGATACATTATAGCCATTGGTATATCTAATGAGAGAGTGGAGTAAGTACTCCTTACCCACTAGTACGTGAGTACCTTGGTGGGTATTCCCTTTGTTGGATCAAGGAAATGTTGGGTGAGAGGAGAAAACTAGTTTCTTGGGAAGAGTTATGTGTTTGAGTTCATCCCTCTAGTGTGATAAGAGTATGGCATTGTAATGAGGTTGATGAGGCTATGATATGATCATGGTAATGTATAAGGATATTGTTCCCTATAATTTATGGTATTTATCCCTGGGATTGGGAATGAGATGGAGGATCCCATGTAGGGTGTCTGGTTAGATATATGACTAGGGTAGAGTATAGTGGGTGCCCCAGTAGCATGGTAATCGTAGAGAGAGTTAGTGTGGGGAAGCAGTTATCCTCAATCTCAAATTCCACCTCAGAACCTAATGTTCAATGAGGATAACCTATAATATATTTAGTGATAGAGGTGGTTTCTGTGATTGAGAAGAAAACCAAGTATATGTGTGCCAAGTTCGAATGATAAGGAAACCCATGTCTCATATGAGTTTCTAGGGTAATCCATAGACCCCAAGCATGTGTAATTTAAGTTATATATATATATATATATATATATATTTGTGTGTGTGTTTTTTTATATGTGAATAAGGGATCAAAAATTGGGGTGTGATGAAAACCTGAGTAATAAAGGTCTGGTGCCTGTTCAATGGTGGGGAACAGCCCACTGGGTGTTTGAAATATAGTTTGGGGGTTTCATGAGTTACCCCAGAGTGTTAGTTTCTTATATGGTTATAAGGTGAGTAGAGTGTTCCCCATGTGGATTTTTCTTATATGGTTTCTGGGTGTGTTAATTACTCCCCAGGTGTATGTTATAGATATAGGTATGTGGATAGATATGATTCCCCCAAGGAGGTGTTATTTTTAATCAAATACATTTGACACTGGCTGATAAAGGTAGGGTATTTTATTACCAGTTTTTGGGTAGAGCATGGATCCCCAAAGGTGGTTCTTTGACATGCTCAAATACATTCAACATTGGTCGACATTTGTATCATTGATCTAGTTTATCACTATAGAACCCAAGGATCGACAATTATTTATTTATTGTGATTCATTTATTCATTCAGAGCATGTCACATAAAAATTAATACCCAATAAAACCTAATTAACTATATGATTAGGTAGGGCAGTTGCTTAGTGTTTCATGATCGAGTAGGATAATTATAACACCCCAATATTTTACTATATTTCTTTTATTTATATAAATTTATTGCATTGAATAGATTGATTCACACACAACATTGAACCAAAAAGATACATAACGAATTAGATAGATATTATTAATAAAATTTAAGAATAATAAAATTGACAGAAAAAAAAATTAATCAATTAAAAATGCATACAAAATATGATTAAGAAAACTTATAATTAATAAATTAGTTTTTTTAATAAAATTAGTTATATGTATTGTATTTTAATTTAAAATATGACATTAGTAATATTATGATTTTAATTTTTTAAATTTAAATTCATTTTTTAATTTATAATTTCAAAATTATCTTAGGGTGAGTTTGTGCTATTTTTCTAAAATAATTTATTTTTAGGTGAATAGTGAAAAAATATTAATTTTTCTAATACTGTCACATTTATGACATTATCATAATAACATAATAACTTAATAGTTTTTGAAAACTTTTTTTATATAAAAATATATATTTATAAATTAAAATAAATCATTTAAAAATTATATGTTGAATTTATAAAACCTATGGAAACTTTGGTAATATTTAACTCAAAAATTTATTTTTATTCATTTATATTAAAAATTATTTTTCATCACTTGTCTAATTAAAATCTAAAATATGGATATAATATTTTATGTCAACATGATCATATTATGTAATTAGTTTAATTTCATTTTTAGCCATAAAATTATGATTACTAATTTTAAAGTTAATAACCATGATAATCATGAAAGAGTTATTTTCTAAGAATTTTTTTATTAATTTAGTGTAATTTATATATCATAAATTAAATTGATTTATTTTATATAATTAATTTTATATTATTTTTAAAATTTTATAAAAAAATATTATCCCTCATTCAATTGGTAATTTTTGTCATATAATATTGAGAATAATTAATGGAGAAACCAATATTTTTTCTGCAAAACAATTTTTCTATATATAAATTATTTTAATTTAAAATTTCATTTTTGATTATTTATAATTTCAATTAGATTATATGGTTCTTAAATTTATTTATATAACATAAAAATTTGGTAATGTGGATTATCTTATATTTTTAATAAAATATAAATTATTTTTGTTAAAACTAGTTACCAAGGTAAAAACTAAAATGGTAAAATATAAATATGTTGTGGTAAAATACTTGAAACAAGTTTAAAACATGAGTAAAAATGAATGTAAGGGTATTTATCAGACTTATCTCACCCAAAAATTCATTACTTTACACTTGAGGAGCCATTCAGCATCGAATAATGTCATTCCATCATTTAAAAAGTAATGAGTAATTATGAAGATTCCATTTTCTTCACTTAATAAGAGGATATCACTACCACCAAATTTATACACCTATTAAAAATATTTACCTTGAAAAAAACTCTACCCTAGTATATTTAATACCCCTTAATATATTATAAACATTTATCTTTCCAAAATACCAAGCTAATGAGCCTTAAGATGTTACCCAAGGGAGAACATCGAAAGGGAAAGGTAATGTTCTTAACCTAATTCTCTTAATTTTTTCTTCATATACCACCTCAAATACATTTTTATACGTGAAGTATGATAACATCAGTGTCATTTATAAACTAAAATTTTATTATACTATTGAAAAATTTCTTTTCTGCCTTTCTCTAAAACCATTCCAAAAATAAAGATGTCATCATGCATACAAGTGGACTACCGCCTCCATGAAATATGTGTTTTATTTTTCAATTATCACCAAACATATAACACATTAAAAATGTATTTAATGTATAAAAATATTATTTATAACACTATTAATATTATCTAAAGATAATATTGGATATTATATAAGAGATTTTAATAATAAATTTCCATAATAATCTTAACTTCTTTAAAAGAATATATTGATTAACCTTTATTAATTAGAGGCCATTTTTAGAAATCCAATGTATTTATATAGGTTTTTTGATAATATATTAATTAATTAAAAACAACTCTAAAATTATGGACATTATAGATCAATTTTACCAAACATTTTTCCATGGTCAATATTCTAAGGAAGTTTCAGTGAAATAGACCAAGCGACCTCAAGTAACCACTAAAAGAAAAAAATATATTTAATAAATAAATAAAATATAATAATAAATAAAACATAAAAAACAATTATAGATATAAAATTTTAATAATAAAATTTTATTTGATTACTCAAGATGTTAGGTGCATGCACAGAAAGAATCAGGACCCAAGGAATTGGTTTTTGCATTTCAATTTTTCTTCATTAAGATATGATGTGTATTTTACAAATGTTTCCATTTTATTGTGTATATATTGCCCATGAATTTATCTTATAATAATTTTCATTAAATCTAATGGATTTAAAAATCCATCTCACATTTTATATTTTATGGTATTTTGATTCCTGTGATACCAAGGTGGAAATAGTTTTAGTTAACACAACTCCCTTAATTGAGGTAAAATGATACTTATTAAACTTATTTTTTCCAATATTGGTTTATTCCACACTACTAATTTATTTCATGATAAATTATATTCCTATCTATGGAAAAATTGATTTTCATTTCAAATCTTTTACCTTGAGGAATATCTTTTACAAAAATTATATCATTATTGAGATAAATTCTCACCATCTTTAATGACAGATTCTCCTACTTGATAATAAATTCCTATCCCACTAATGTTCTCATATATATATGGAAAAACAATTATGTCTTATCTCATATTAATGTAAGATTTCTATTTTCTAACTTTTCAAAAGGATATTTTTTATCTCTTTTTATGAAGTGAGTTTCAATAACAGTATTTTAATATATTAAAAAGGTTTTTTATCAAATGTTTTTGTTTTCCATTCCATATTTCCTTTATATAACAATTGTGTATTTTTCATGAATCTCTTATTTAAGGTTATTTTTAAAATTTAAAGTTTTTAAAAAAATTCAATTCACCTTCTTTATAATTACTTTTCAATATGACATAAAATTTCATCTTTACAAAGATGTTAAAAAAGTTTTTTAAAAACTTTTTTATAGGTTTACTTCCATCCCATATATATTATCTAAATGATTTTGTTCCTTGAAAATTATTTTTAATAAATCATGATCTAAATTTTATTAAAAATACTCTTTTTCAGTGATTGAATTTTATTAATCAACTATTTACATTCTTAAGGTCAATTTTAGTTATGGAATTTGGAAATAATATGAAATCCATTTTTCTTTCCATGGGTTATTTATGATGTGATGAATAATTATTTTTTATTGAAACACACACACACACATATATATATATATAAATGATCAATGGTTAGGGTATTATATTTCCCTAGATTACATTGGTTAAGATTTTATATAACATGAGATAATGAAATGTTGCAATAACATTATTTAGATAGATTTGTTCACAATTTTGTTATGTAATTATAATGTGGGTAACTTTGTTCTTGGGTTTGTTGTGTGAACATGATGTGGGTCGCTTTTTTCATAAGTTATTTGTGTGGAAATGGCGTGTGTATATTTGTTCACAATTGTTTTTTTGAATCTAACATGGGTATCTTTTTTCATTGGTTTGTTATTTGAATGTAATGCAGGTAGCGTTGATTAAAAATTATTACAGGAATATAATGTGGGTTGCTTGGTTAACAAGGTCTTATATAATTTTATTCCATAGTTCCTTATTACGATTTGTTTAAATGATATTAAATATTTCTATATGCCTATGATTATTCACTAGGGATCATGTTTATTTTCTCTCACTCTTTCACCATGGAGTATGTTTTTTCATTTGATATTTCATGTCCTTTTATCATGACTTGTGAACATCTCTTATAGTTTCATGTTTTTTTGATAAAATTTTTCTCCAATGATCATATTTTCTCATGTTCTTATTATATAAAAATTTATTAATTATTTATAATGTTTGCCTTACTAATTAGTTGATCTCATTCCTTTATTATGTTTTTATTCCATAGGTTATTTAGATGAGTATAACTTATGAAGAGATAAGTAGGAAGTCTAGTGTGGATAAATTAAAAAGAAATGTTTACTAGTATCCTAACATAAATTTATTATATAGATAATCCTCAAAGACACTAAACCTTATAATATTTGTATTTTGTGATTATTTGTGATATTTAATGTCTAAATTGTAGAAATTATGTAAAATAAATATTGTTTCATTGCACTTTGTATCAAATCCAGTGCTTAAAGAGAATTTTTTAGCACTAGACTCGGGAGTGTGGATCTGAGGATTTTTAGTTGTTATCAGAGTACTTTTTACTTAATTTTTAGGAATAGTTTAGTTATTTTTGTGTATTAAGTTTAGTTATTTTTATAGAATTGGATAATATAATTTTATTGAAAACCCTCAAGATAAGTTTAATAGGATAAGTCTAAGTATAGGATAACACCACAAAATTTTAGTAAAGTTTTGAGTATGTGTTTTTTCAATCAATTACATCCTTTTCTCGATACTAGAAGGTAGATGTGGTTGTGGCACAAATTTACCTAGTAGTAGTCACCTAAAAAAAGGTTGGTCTAGTATCAACTCGATCTTCACTTGATTTATTATGAGTGGACCTAATACTACACACCTTGTTATAAACTCTTTGGTATATTATTTAGTTAATCACATTCTCTTTATGAACTATTAAGAAGGATTTTAGAACATTATTATTTTATGGTTAGAGAGCCTAATAAGTGACCAAAACAATAACTTATATGGAAACATAGAAATTTATAAGCTATGGTACATATATAATTTATGGTTTATACATTCTATATTAATATTTTACCTTTTTAGATTAAGTATTCTTATATTTAAACTTTTTCTATTTTAAAAAATAGATGGAGTAAGGAGAAAATAGGTTAGAAATGGGTGTGATAGAAAATGAAATGATTTTCCTAATAAGAAACCAACTGGGATGGGAGAAGGAGTATAAAATATTATGGTAATTCTCACTCAACTCTCCCAATCAATGGATAATAACACAAACCATGTTGATCTATCAAACACGCCAAGGTAGGAGAAACATAAAATTAATTCTTTTGTGAAATAAAATCCACACTTATTAACTGGTTCTTCCAACCAACTTATTGAAAATCAATGGATCAATGTGATGGAAATGATATTTTTCCTTATACAGACCATATAACATGATAATATTATTCTATCCATTTATTATTTTGAATCTAAGGTAGATCAATGGTAGACTCTCATTAAAAATACAATGAAAAAGGAGTAAGTAGACTATATAGATAAAAATTAGTTTAAGAAAGTATTCTTAATCAATTATTTTATTCATAATCTTTTAACTAAAATAGATGTATAATTTCTTGAGATAAAACAAGAGGGTGAATCTATTACTACATATGAGGTTAACATCACAAGACTCACATTATATGCCTCTGACTTTATCACTAACCCTAAAATAAATATTTAAGGATTATTTAGTGGCATAAAATAAGTCTAAGAAAAGAATTAGATATAATAGGCTTCAAATTTTATGAATAAATTATTCAATGTGAACTTAAGGTGGAAATGAAAGAAAAAAACCCTCATTATTCAAATGGATTTAGAGAAAAAAATGGGAAAATTCATCTCTATAGGAAATCAAGTGATAAATCACAAGGAGTGAAGAAATATCAGTCACCAACATGTGAAAAATGTAGAAATAATAATCTATAAAATTTTCAAATAGTAATATTAAAATGCTTCAAGTGTGGGAAAAAGGGACATAGAACTCATGATTGTCCGAAGGGGATGGGAATCATGATATAAAGAAAGAATTTCCAAAGTTTCAGTGGAAATGAGTATGTATATTATAAAAAAAATCCATAAACCAAGGGATATTGAATAAAATATACCACAATATTCTAAAAAATAATGGTTACAATGAAATTATTCTATAATGACTACCTGTAACGCCTGAGACTTAATTATAGTAAGCTTTTCTTTTTCAAGAAATAAGCATATAATGCACATAGATTTATTCGAGAATTCAAATAAAACATAAATTAAAAAAATTTATAAATTTAATTTCACTTTTGAATTCATCATGTAAAAATTATCTTAGGGGTAATTTTTGATATTTTTCAAAAAAATGATTTTTGGGTGAATAGTGAAAAATGTCGACATTACAAAAACTATCACTTTTATGGAATTATAATTATATAATAATAACTTTAATGTTTATAAAAAAATCAAGAACATATATATTTAATTATTTATATAATTCATATAATAATATAATGTTGAATTTAGAAATATATTCTTAACAATTTGGAATCTATGTAATTTTTTGGTTCAAATAAAAATTGTTTTTAGTTCTTCTCACTTAATCATGTATTCCCATGGTTACTATAAATATTTATTTTCTTTTAAAGAAAAATAATTATATTTTTTATTTAACATAATCAAATTAATTCCATTTTAATCAGTATTATACATGGTTTTTTTGTAAAACCATTTTTATGCTTAAAACAATCATTTTTCTAAATATGGTTTTCATTGTGTTTAAAAAACATATATTAAAGGTGTTTTCTACAAATTATATAAATTTAATCTTAAAAAATGGATTATATATTTGTAATCATAAAAATTAATATTAGGTAATAAGGATAACTTAAATTTTTTCCATAATGAATAGTAACCACTGTAAATATTTAGCCCTTAGAGTAAGGGTAAAATGAGTTAAAAGGTTTAAAAATAAATGAATAAAGCTTGAATATAACATAAAAAACTTTCTTAAATATCAATTTTTGGTTTTATTTAAACCTTTAACTTATCATAATAGAATATATGAAAAATATTATCCACTTGATTTGAGAAATACATATATTATATAATAAAGTTTCAAGTATTTACAAGTTTTCCACCCACCTCACTTATATAAGGGCACCCCATATTCTATCTTATACACAAAACTTAAAACACTTAAATCAATCAAGAACTACCTAAATAAATTCCAAACATACCATCCCATATTATTGATATTCCAGTCTTACTAAAATACCAATTCAAAAAGGCTTAAGGAAAAACCCAAAGGAGGTTACCAAAAGAAGAGGAATATGTTTTTACCAATATTTTTAAAGTTATTTTCTTATTAACCCTCATAAAAATTATAAATATCCCTATTAACATAATTAAATCATAATAATAAATATAAATATATTTTTTCAATTAATTTTAGATCCATTTTCTATTTCCTTTTCATCAAATGGAAGATGAAATCATTACTCGTGCGTATATACCACCAACCATCTCTACATAGTGGTGTAATTCATTAATAATCCCCAATTTAATTAAATGGTCATAAATATTGTAATAGTTAACATATATTATATTTAACCAATAATTATCATTATGTAAATATAATATGATATACACTTTCTTACCCTTCCATCTGTTATAGAATGATAACGTCATTTGTGCGTACATGTGAACTACTACCTCCATGAACTAATGTGATTTGTTTTTCTATTAGCACCATGAATGAATGATTATAAAATTTTATATAGTGAAAAAAATCAAGAAATTATTAACATTATTTAAACGATGGAACCATTTAATAACACCCTTAACCATGGTTAATATATCGAAGTGATTTTTGAAAAATTGACCAAACATTGGTCAATGAAAACAAGAACTATTCAATGAATGGATGCCAAATGATTATAAAAGGACCCTGAAAAAATAAATATAGATGAATTTTTTTATCAATAAATTATTTAATAAATTTAAATTTATTATTCCAATGTATATAACATGTGTGATAAAGTGAAAGTATGAGGTAAGGCTTTATTATATAATCTTATTTTTATTCATGATTATTTTTGTTTAAACTTTCATTAAAGGAAATAATAAATTATTTCTCTTTTAAACTCCAAATATTTTCTTCTATTATATTTATCAATGGTTTTTACATGTTTTCCTTTAATTTTACTCTATTTGTAACATAATACTATTGATAAAATGTTTTTTGAGAAAATTTGACCTTATTTCCTATTTGGTTGATGAAAATTTTAATCCATGTCCAGGTTTCTTAAAATGTATTCAATAATTTTCTTTTATATGATAAAATTATTATATAATGAATTTATTAACCATATTTTACTTTCTTTTCAAAGTTTTAATAGGAATATTCTTATCTTTTTTTGAATTAGGCACTTCCAACTATTTGCCAAAAGTATAGAAGAAATAATTATTTTTATATTTATTAAATAAATTTTTTTCTTCCGTCATAAATATTATTTTATTTGAATATTACTTTATAAGTTTTGATAGTTATTTTCATATAAAATTTTTTTTCCAATATTTTTTAAATTTTTATTTAAAATGTAATCAATATTAATGGATTTTTCCCATGATTAAAAAAAAGCTTGAATGTAAAGGTATATTCATATATGTAAATATATTTTAATTTTTATTATTCTTTATTGAAGATATAAACTAATGATATTATTCACCTTATTTATTTATATGGATTATGATCATATTGTTCTATTTATTAATTGGGGGGGATATTTACATTTTTTATGCTAGTTTTTTATAAAAAAATTTATGTTGATTATGTATTTAAATTTTATTCATTTATTTCATATAGTGAATGAATTAGACTTAGTAAGTTATGGGTGAAGATCATTATATCCCCTTAATGCATCGGTATGTCTCATGAGACAAACTAGTTAAAGTATTTGGCATATGCCTTCCCAATTTTTGTATGATGTCTAGGGATGAGGCCTTGAAGATAGGATTATGATGTCTGAAATTATGAATTCTATCATTATGAAACTATTATTGTTTTCCATGAAATTATTTAGGTTTCCATGTCATCCATGGATATATTTAAATTTTATGATGTTAGTTATATGAAATATTTAATTTTTCTTTTCCTATTTTATATTATTCATGTTTTATTTATTTCATGATATATTATGTTGTACTCTTTACATTAAAAAGAATCTAATATTTCCCTTTATTATGTTTTCCTTTCCCTAGTATACCAATATGGGGTCAATGAATGATTATAGGGATATTATTGAAGAAATAATACATTTCTCACTATAATTTTAAGCTTTATTTCTTATTTTCCAATGTAATATAAGAATCATGTATATATCTAGTCTCTCAAGACTTCTAAACTATTAAATTTTTCAATATGAGATATCTTGTATCTTTTTCCAATGTATTAATATATCCATCGTCTCTAGGTTACTAGATTTAGGTTGTTATAGTTAGTATCAAAGTAATTTTAGTATAAACCGTGAGAACTAGATTTAAGAAATCATGGATTAGAGGAAATAATACTATTATAGATTCTATGTTTAATTATAAGTATAATAAAATATCATAAAGTTTTGGTAAGGTGTAGAAAGTGTGGTTTCCTAGTAATTATATCCCTTTTTAGATACTGTAAAGTCAATGAAGTTGTGTAACATATATATAAGGGTAAAAATCCTAAAACAAATAATTTTAGTATCAACTTGATCTTTACTCATTTTATGATGAGGGGGCCTAAGACCACACACATGGATAGACACTCTCAGGGGATATTATTTGGTTTATTCACATTCTTATTATGATACATTGGGAAAGGCTTGAAAATATTTTTATGATTTGAAGATATTCCCAAATATACTAAGGTTATGATTCTTAGATTAGCTATGCATAAATTTTTAATTTATTTTAAGTGTCAAAATATGTTTATAATTATAAACTATGATTTAAAATTCATAATGTTATGAGTTAATTTGGTATATTTCAGGGTTTAGAGTTGGTGTCTAGTGGAAGGAATGGAAACTGTATAAATTCATGTCATCTGTGTAGGTATTTCCCTCCTTTTCAAGATAATTAATCTAGAGTTAATCCTAAAAAATTATAAAAATATTTGGGTAGATGACTCAATTTATAAAAAATAAAATTACCCATATGAAGCAGCCTACTAATCCCCAACATGGTATAGTAATATTGGATCACTTCATGTGAAATCAACCATCATCTTTTAGGGGGACTGTTAATCCATTAGTATCTAAGTAATGTAACTAGTCTCTAGAGAATAAATTTCTCACTCTAGGAAGTAGTGAAAGAGATAAAATTATCATGGAAGCTTATCATCTTAAGGGATACATTGATTAATGGTGATCATTGATACAGAACACTAAGGAGTCAAAAGAAATAAATAGTATAGATTAGAACAATTTTAAGGATATATTATCCATAAAATACTTTTCTCATGAGAAATGAGATGATATGGAGTGAAAAAAATCAATCTAAGGGAAAAGGAGGGACAAAAAAATTGAATATGAAGCTAACTTTACAAGGATAGAAACTCATTTTATGAATTATGTATGTAATCCAAGAAGTAAGATCAGTCACTTATTTGATGAGCTAAATCCTAGCCTTATAAGAGTATTATTTACTCAAAAACATTCAATATATGATGATATAGTATCAAGTTCCATCAATGTAGATAAATAATTAATCATTTCTTTTGTTTTCCAGGGAGAAAAGGGAAATAAGTTGGCATTTGAGCACTCTGAAAAAAATACTTACAACCAAAGGGAAGATGGAATGGGTGGAATTTCCATATTATAATAATTATGGAAATAAAAATTGTGGAACATGCATTATTGGAATGATATTTTTCCCAAAGTGTGGTGATAAAGGACATCAAGATCATGATTACAAGGTCAATAAAGAAGCTGAAAATGTCAAATTATTTAAATTTAAGGATATGGGGAGCTATTTTAATGAATACCCCAAGAATTAAGGAAATTTTCCTCATAAAATTACAATATATCAAGACCAATTATTATGTGATGACTATAGTTTGGGTTGAATTTTCTAAAGATTTGGTGGAAGGTACCATGATCATAACCTCAAATTTAGCTAATTCTTTATTTGATTCTATATCTTCACACTCTTTTATATCATCCATTTTTTAAAAAAACATATATTTACCTATAAACATAAGAAGGAAGTTATCAAAAAAGAATCCTAGAAAAAATATTATTAAAATAAGTACATTTCAGTTAACTCCTATTAAGACACATGGACATAGCCTATTTGTAAACATAATTATTATATTTATCCTTAACTTTGATATAATCCTTGATATGGATTGGTTTTCAAATTATAATGTGAAAATAAATTTCCAAGAGAATTATATCATGATTCTTTATGGAGATATAGAATACCTTATCTTAATATGGGAGACTACATTATCTGAATCATGTTAAAATCCACCTCCAGTAGCTCTCCTTATTTAAATTCTTAGAGAAAAAGAACAGACATAGCCTATGAATGGGAAAGGTATCCTTAGAATCAAGTATATACCTATTTTAAAGTAATATATTGATATTTTTTCTAAATAACTACTAACAATCCACCAGTGTATGATGTTTTGTTTTCTATTGATCTCATCCCTAATGAAAAAACTATATCTAAGACTCCCTATAGAAAGGCCATAGTGGAATTGGTGGAACTAGAGAAACAAATACATGAGTTGTGTGATAAGGTATTTTTATGCCCTAGTGTTTCACCATATAGATCCGATATTATTTTTGTTAAAAAGAACTATGGGTCTATGAGTTTGTTTATTGATTATAGGGAAATCAAGGACATTAATATTAAAAGAGTATCTTATACCCCATGTTGATCACTGATTTAATCAACTTCTGGGTGATAAATATTTTTCAAAGAATGATCTTGGTTCTAAGTATTATCAACTATAAGTAAATAAGTAAGATATTCCAAACACAAAATTTTATATGACGTCTGTACAATGTGGATTTAAAATATTTACCTTTGGATTGGATGATTCATCCTATATTTTTTTAGATATGATGAACAGGTTATTTAAGGATTATCTAGAAAAAATAATGGAATTTTTTGATGATATTTGGGTATACACTAAACTTCATGATGATAATAAAATTCATTTAAAAATAATTCTTAATAATCTTGTAAAAAATGAGTTATATTGAAAACTTCACAAATGTTAATTTTTTCTTTAATAAATTTTATTTATTTGACATGTTATCTATAAGGATAGAATATCTCATTATCCTTTAAAGAAAAAGGTATTCATGGTGTTAGTATTGGGAACATAATGGAAGCCCAAAAAATTAGGAATTTAAAATTTTAACTTTTTGATCAATGTCATAACATCATCACTAGTATAAAATCTACTTGGTTACAACCCAAGTATCTCACGTAAAATAATTAAGCAAAAAAATTAAATCAAAGAACATATCATTTCATATCATGTCACACTCGACAACTGCTCATCAGGTATGGTAATTTAACAAATGAAATTAATATGGATCACTCTAGATCATCAACGCACACATAAAAATCCTATAGAAGCATTGATCATCAAAATTTAGGTGCAGAATGGAGATCTGATGATTCCTTCAACATCCTGATGATCACTGTTGCAACATTCCATTGATACATGAAGGATATCTTTGATCGATTTCATGGAATGATAGATTCTCTCACTAAGAAGTGGGAGAGTGGATATATGATCTCTTAAAAAAGGTTGAATAATACCACACATGAGATCCACTTTCTCTTTATATAGCGAGGTGAAGAATATCTGAAAATGTCTCCTTGGTCCCTGAATATTCATTGCCCACTAAAAAATCATAAATGTTGTGTTATGACCAACTAAACATGCCCTGAATGTCATTTATATTTTTAACACTTTCCTATAATATAAAAAATATATTTCATGATACATATGAGCCATGAACTTGACTCTTCATTCCTGCAAATATTAAACAAACCTTGAATTTTAAAATAATATATGTTCCTAGAATATTATCCCAATGTATTCACTTAGTGCTTATAAATTCATTAAATAAATAAATTCAACTTTAATTAATCAATAATCAAATAATAATGAATTTATTTATTACTTGGTGATCATTTATACTTGGGCATCTCTCAGACCCCATGGTGGGTCCCACTATGTCATATACTCTTATTCATTAGAATAGGTCAGACATTGGAATGTGATTAGTGTGTAAACCTCTAAGACCTTATCTTGATAGCAGTGAATACTATTTACATACTAAGAGAAAAGTATAGCAACTCATCAAGGCCCCTTAAGAGATATGGTATAGTCATAAAAATGATAACCTATCCTACAAACACAAGCTATGTAATATAATCTATTTATCTTTTGATATCACATAAATTAGGACACAAAATTTTTGTTCTCATCCTTTATTGATTTAATATTTGTTGACCTATCTGGAAGAACATACCTACATTACTATAGACAAGTATTTAGTGGAGGCATACCCATCTTGATCAACTAGTCCATATACTTCACTTCCTTTTGGAAGTTAAAAATTCTTTCTTGATTATTAAATCAATGGCATACCACCAATGACGCACCCAATATAAGATAACTCACTAAAATATCAATTTCATAGTTTTCATATTTCATAAAAGTAAACAATAAAATGGTACACATTGATAATAATCTCAAGTCAAGATACCATTACACGTGTTCTAAGATAGAAACTGCCAATGAAACCTAAAAAATTTGGTTTTCATATTGGTCGTTCAATCCTCATGATCTCATCTACTCTAGATCACCAAGTGAAAATATCATGAGAAGAAGTCTCAATGCATATGATCCCCCATTTCCTGATAGTTACAAATAATCTATATATTATCATTATGATGTTTCTCGAACATAGGAAATATGTTTAAGATTAATATTATAGTAACTCAAGGTTCTCATTATAGCTTGTGAACATATATAACCTTTTAATAGGAAAAATAATCTAAGGACATTACCATATAAATAGTTGATATGGAAATATAAACACTATTATGGTAAGTGTGAATCATTCATAACTCACTATATACATGATATGGTGATAAAAATGTTTTAGTTGGGTATAGGGCACCCACTATTACAACACTTTCACTTGCATTGGAGCCAACTTGATAACTAACCTTTTTAACACTCACATGATAAGATTATGCTTCTGGTGAGTTATAGATTTATTTTTTGGGTCTTCCATGTCTCTTTTGTGTGGTAACTCTGTTATCAATGACTTCACCTCATTGGTTAATACTCCTCCCGAGATGATATCCATGAGTATATTAATTTTTTCCACTATCAAAGCTTAAAATCTTGAATAGTATCAGTATTAGGATTATCATAATTTAAATTATGATAAAACTTTACTTAATAGTTATGATTCTAAGAACTAGAAAAAAAATTGTGCATATTTTACATTGATTCTGCAGCTGCATTAGAAGCTACAATGCACTTGGTATTTGTAGATATGGATACCATTAACTTGAATTAGATTCTCTTACCCATTAAATTAGAATAACTATTATATAATATCATATTTATATAAAGTAATACTAGTTCATGTCCCATTATAACTAGTTTCTCTTCCTCTCCAAGTACAAGGAATGTATCTTTTGTACTCTCTCAAGTACAATTGGATAGTACTGAATACTTTCAGTGCAGTTCTACTAGATTATACTAAAATTTTCCTACTATAAATTATGTATTGGAAATATCATATTTATTGAATATAATGACTTATGTGATTGATCCAATGAAGATACATATAGAATTATACTCACCATATTAATCTTCTACAATGTCCTATACATGTCTTCTTGGAGAGATTTATTCCATATGACATTGGTAACAGTTCTCTCTCATATTATTCAAACTTGTAATTTTCAATACCTATTTAGTAAATATGAATTTAACTATGTCTAAGAACCCCATTAGATCTAACTCAGAAGATCATATTCCCTAAAAATTAGGTTCCTAATTTAATTCAATATCTATAGAGATACATTCATTCTAGAATTAACTATTTGTAAGTCCAATAACTACTTTCTTTATATTATTACTATATTTTACTTTTAAACTAGTGGACATCCCACTAACCACATGTAAACACTTAGAAAAAATTCGTTACAAATGAATGTTCTATGGTCTTGTTACATACTTAAGTCCAAATATGGATTTTAGTAACTTTTACCCTTTATTGGAATGATATGCTATCACCAAGACTTTTTAGTCAATAAAGGTTACCTTGACATCCAATTCCATATAAAACGATCATATAAAGTAGCTATGACAAGTAAAAAATTCTATGTATTTAGGAATGATGATTTGATATTAACAATCAATATTTATTGGTGTCATGCTTGTACCACCCATGTAATGTTTCTAATTAATAACACCTTAGTATCAAGATTAGTAATATTTAAAATACTAAGAACCTATATATTAATACATGGAATCCATTATTAAATTTTAATTGAACCTTTCAGTCTTAGATAATTTCCATATACATCTTACTTTTTGGATTTAATATTCTCAACGAATAATTTATCACCAACCCTAGTGAATGAAAAACCATTACCATGGTTTTATCCTTCCTATACATTATTTGTTTCTATAACATTCTTTTTCTATAATAATTTTTTGAACTTGTTCCTATCACAACTAATTTTGAATATTTCTAATTGACTAAACCCATGTCAAATTTCCTCCAACTATCTCAAATAAAGATGTGTACCCTTTTATATAAATATATTCAATCACTTGAATAAATATTTTTCTATATCAAGGATTTATGTAATGTCCTATAAAAACTTTAGGATACTTATAGTGATGCACTTATTATATTTTTATGTAAGTTTATTTATATCCTTAATAAACCCCATTTGCATCTAAACACGTGTTATTGTGACATGATGGAATTATATCATACTAAAAATCATATAAGATCCATTTATAATTATAGTTGGAATAAGTTTATGGGATAAAACCACTATTCTTCATGCATGAAAAATAATTGAAGTACCTAGAATGCATATGAATCTCAATATTGATTCTCATTATACTTAAAACATGACTCTGATGAGTATAAGGATATTTATTTTTATGAACTAATCCATGATAAAATGAAATGATAAATTTATTCTTGTAAGAATAATCAATTATCATCCTTAGTAACATCATGGAACCGATGTGTATAAGGAAATTTGCATCTAAGAATTATTCCATGCTGCATTTTATTGATCAATAAATGCTTGGTCAAGATATAATTTGGAGCATGTGCCTGAAGTGACTCATATATTCTAACCGTGACTATTCCCTTATTCTATTTTACATTCCTTAAAAATATTAAAGGAATCTAAAGAAATATATGAATTTACTTCTAGCTTCTCCTTGTAATGGTTAATTCTCTCTAGCTAGACTAATTATATAATCTTTATAGACTTCCTTTAATTCTAATGGTTAATTTATCTAAAACTATATAAGTAAATGTGTCAATAATATATAATTTATTTAACTCCAAAGTGTCTAAAACCATACTGGTTATATCCTTGGAAACAATTTTTTTTTTCTAGAAAAATAGTTTTATTTCTACTACTAGGTATAAATTGAGTGTTACATTCAGTATTCATCGGTTATTGTTAATGATTCAACCATTACTAAACTATTAGTTGAGTATTAGATACTACAGACAAAATTTATTCCAAAATCTATAATAATGTCTCATTATTCCCTACAGACACATGAGATAATGTTTTGGGTAATAATCAATAAAATTTCAACTGAAATCATTAAATTTGAAATTATATTTTCTAAACTTCTCACCACTGACTTAGGAATCACCATTTTTCAACCACTTGGATAATTCACATTACTTATTATAGTGTTATTATTCTTACTTGGTTACTATATTAAAAGACACATATTTTATGGTCATATTGTATTTAATACTCAAGAATCATGATATAAACATTACATGCAATTGATTAATATACCATAATAAGATTCAACTACTTGTTTCCTCAATTCAGTTCATAGAATTTAGACTTACATAGTCTTATCTCATGACATGAGAAGAAAATAACATCCTATATAGTGATAATCATATTTTATTTGAAGGATTTTTTGAATTTTTCTTTGGCACCACACTTTTCACTAGACTTTTTCCTTTTCTTTAAACTTTTTTATTATAAGAACTAAATATTGAGCTTTCTATAAACTCTTATCAACTTGTAAAACCTTACATAAAAGGTAATGAATATTTTTTTCACACTGTTCATTTTATAATCCTAAAAAAATTTGAGTAATTGGGAGAAAATTATAAAAGAATATGAGGCATTTAAATATCTTATTTCATCTTTCAATTCACATGAATTCAGTGTTATCATTACCTCATTCATGTCTCACTACACTTTCTCCTCACAAGATTCTCGTAGATGAGTCAACATGTGAAATCACCCATTCCCTAGTTTATGTTTTCACAAATAATTGGAAATTGATTATATAATTATGATGAAAACATCAAATGTTTCATAAATGAGTCTCTTTTAAGAATTTTTCACACCCTTGCTTCCTAACGTGGCTTAACAAGTAGTGGGGACTCTGGCACTTGAAATTTTCTATACCGTAGTACTTTATTAAAGTAACTATACTACTTTTTAAAATTTTAAATGGTGAAGATATGTTATTATACCAATAGTAATCATATTTTATTTTTGGTATTTCTTTTCATTTTCTAAAAAAGTTAATTCTAAGAGATTGATACTTTTATCTTGATTACTAATTATACATCACTGATTAAATCATTAAATGTCTCACACTATTTTATCAACCCCTAGTATCCCACACAACTAGATTCGAAATACTCAGTCACTGGAGTATTATAGTGGCAAGGATACTTGAATCCTCTCCTCATAGTACAAGATATTCCTACACTACTACTCAAAGAGTTTCAAGGTAGGCATTTGACTGGCCAACTGCATTAGCTCACGTCTCCTTGAACCGTTGAGTGAAGTCCTAGATTATAGAAATCATAAACTTTCTTTACTCATCATTTTTTCTATAAAGATAAAACAAGATATATATTTATACTTATTTTATATCATATTTTATTAAGTAAAACAATTTATCTTATAATTACACCCTAGTAGGTGGATCCACCCTCAATTATGGATGATGAGCACCCGGTACACTCGGTTTTATTCAAATTCAAACAGCGGAAGAAGTTATGACTTAATATTGTGGTTTTTTATTATTTCTTAATGAATGAACTAATTTTAAATCTAAAATTAATTTACTATGTGAAATAACTCACCACCTGACTATGTAGTAAATAGAAAAATATTCATCACATCTCTATTTGTTTTAATCTTGGAATTTTTTGTTTATTATTTTATACAATTGTTCTCACTTTTATACTCAAAAAATAATAAAAAATAGTGAATAAATTAAGTAAAATATGTGACTAAACTTGAGAATTTGGTATTGGTTGAACCATTTATGCTCTATATATTAACCATGACCCTTGGAGTAAAATATCAAAGTCATCTATGACTCGTATATCTCCTCGCACCACATTCTAATGTATTGCCATTTCATCTCTAATACTATCTTTAATCGGAATTTTATGCACTTTATAATGTACCCATTATAATTCATAAAAACCCACACACAAGTGAGGGGGTCTTGGGAGTGCATAATACACAAGAAAAACAACTCTCGTGGACACAAAAACACTTATACATATTAAGTGATGAAAAGATGATGTGCAGACCACCCAAATAAATATAATTACTACATGCATCAAATTCAATTTCAATAAATAAATAAATAAATTAAATCAATAAATAACTTGGTCATATGATTCTCAAGATCAATTAAAACATAAAATAAATTTGAAATCAAAAATAAGAGATATGATAAATTCTTTTCGAGGCTGTCAAATGAAATAAAATTATCCATTTTAATTTTAGTTTTAATAGAAATAATTTATGTCTCTTGGTTCATTAAAATTCCATAATTTTAATTTATTTTTTAGAAATATTTTTAATTCCCAAAAATATTAAATTAATACTTGAATATTTTAAAACAAATCATGACTCATGCGTGCCATAGAAACTCTATATGGGGTTTTGGAGATTTTCTAGGCTTGTATGAGGCTAGGAAGGTTGAGATGAACACCTCATGGTCCATTTCAAGTTAGGATGGATCCACCCATACCCATTCTAGGTCAAAATAAACCCTTTCATATCTGTTCTAAGTTTAGTTAACCCGTTGTGGTCAATGATTGGCTGAGAAGAATTGTGTGGTGATAAGTTTGGTTGATGGAAGAGGCACTGAGCACATGAGACCTTAGTTGTGGGGAAGATGCTTGGTGGGGTGTTCATATGAGGCTGAGAGGGAGCTGGTTGGAAAAAGTATCTAAAGGATGTGTGATGGTGAGTTGGGTGCCAGGATTCTATATGGGAGTCAGCAAGATTCCAAACTAGTTGGTGATAGTGCTGGTAGGAGAGTCTTATTGTGGGCCATCCAAGGATATGGAAAGTGGTACTAGGGAAGATGGCATGGATAGGAAGTTGTGATGGAGCAGCATATTTTTTATACCCTATCATTGATAGCCAAACCCTTTTTTATAAAAGTGTTTTTTATTGATTAATCCCCCCCCCCCCACCTCCCTTTCAATTATTTTTTATGTTTATGACTGATGTTCATCTCCCTTTTTTACTTTAACCATTTTTTAAAATTTTCAAAAACATAATGTATATAGAATTTGGATTTTTTTGTAAAAAATCCAAAATTTTGTGGAATGAACCTTGGCGGGAATATTCTATTCTGAATAGAGTTTGAGTTCCCCAGAATTCACTTTAACCAACTGGTTTTGGGTAAAAATAACATATATATATATATATAAATTTTATTCAAAATTAAACCCATAAAAAAGGATTTCAATCCATTTCATAACTTTATATAGACGAAAATTTTTCATCCGATGTCAGATTGAATTGGCTTATGCAGAATTGGGACCGCATCAATGCCCTATTTATGAATTTAATATAAATTTACTTTTTATTTACCTTGAAATACCAAGATCTCCCTATGATATGAATTATCAATACCGAGCACATAGAAAAATCTAGAAAAATCAAGAATTTAAAATTTTAATGGTGAGATCCACATCATAACATCAACACTAGCATAATCATTATCTCATTATAAACCAAGGATCTTGTGTGAATGAATTAAGCACCAAAATTAAATTAAAGAAAACCTAGTTTGATCTCAATCTATGCTCAACAACCGCTCATCACTAAGGGTTTTGGATCAAAGGAACCGAATACATATTTATATAGATCATCTAAACGCACTTAGACGGCCTACAAGAGAATAAATTGTCAAAATCCAAGTGCTAGTGCGGAGATCCAATGATGTCTTTGATGTCTTAACCATCACCATTACGCTATTCTATTGATTTGTAAAGTAGATCTTCGATCGTTTTCATAGAATAAGATCTTATCTCTCTATAAAGTGGGAGAGAGTAGATATGAGCTCACAAAATCATAAGATGTACAATACCACACATGACAGACTCCTCCTCTTTATATAGAGAGGTGAAAATACCAAGAAATCTCTCCCCGACCCATGAATATTTATTACCCACTTAATAAAGTATAAATGATTTTTTATGAAAAACTAAATGTTTCAAAAATGTCGTTAATATTTTTATCACATGCCCATAATATAATAATTATATTACATGATTAAAATGATCTATTAAATCAACTCATCATTTTCCCAAATATTAAAAAAACCTAAAATATTAAAATAATACATATTCATATAATATTACCCCAATGTATTCACTTAATACTTGTAAATACATTAAATAAATAAATTCAACTCCAATAATTCTATACTTTTATAAGAATGATTTTATTTATTACTTGGTGATCATTTATACTTGGAAATCTATCAGATTCTGTGGTGGGTCCCATCATGTCCTATACCCCTATTCGTTTAAATATGATAAATTTTTGAATGCACATAGTGTGTGATCCTATATACCATTATATTGATAGTAATGAATGCAATTCATAGACCAATAGTGGAGTTTATAAACCCATAATGGGCCCTAAATAGATAAGTTATAGTCATAGTAACAAAAAACTTTCCTATGAACCCACACCGTGTAATATAATCTCTTTGTCTCATGATATTTCATAAAGTAGGATTCACACTTTATTCCATCACCCTTTCATGATTTATAATTCATTGAACAATCTATAAAAACTTTCCTTCTTCTACCATGTCCATGGATTTAGTGAAGATACTACTATCCTCATCAATTAGGCATAAGATATCACTTCCTTTCAGAAGGGACAAATTATTTTCAACTTTTGTTTGGTTTTAAATAAAAATAATTATAATTTTATTTAATACAATCCAATTAATTATATTAAAATTAAAATTATACTTTATTTTTTTGAAAAAACATTTTTTTCTTAAAACAATCATTTTTCTAAAAAAAGTTTTCATTGTGTTTTATAAATATATATTAAAAGTAATTTTTACCAATTATAAAAATTGAATCTTGTAAAATGGATTATATATTTGAAATCATAATAATTAATATTAGGTAATAATATCAACTTAATTTCTCAACATAACGAATAGTAACCATTGTAAATATTTATCACTTCAACTAAGGTAAAATTAGTTAAAAAGGTTAAAAATAAAGGGATAAAGATTCATGATAATATAAAATAGTTAATTAATTATCATTTCTAGGTTGTATTTATAGATTAACCTTATCATATTCTAATATATTGTAACTTGGTTCCTCTTTAATTAATTAAGATATATATTATATAATAACGTTTCAACTATTTACATGTTTTCCACTCACCTCACTTATAAAAGAGAACTCCCTCTCTTCTATTACCCACACTAGTTTAGCCACTTATCTCAACCAAGAACTACCCAAATATGTTCCCAATATCCCTTATCACCTCATATATGTCATTTCCACCCTAAAATATTACTTCAATAAGGCTTAAGGTGTAAGCCAAAGGAGGTAACTAAAGGAAGAGGTATGTGTTCTTACTGAGATTTTTGTAGTTACTTTCTTCTTAAACCTCATCCAAATATTCAATAACCATATTAAAATAATTAAATAATTATATTAAGAATATTTATGTTTCTTCATATTAATATTATACCCATTTTCTATCTCTTTTCCATCCTATGGAAAGTGAAAACATCGCTTGTGCATACGTACGACCTACCGTCTCCACATAGTGGTGTAATTCATTTTTCATCACCACTTTAATTGTATGGTTATAATGATAGAAATAATGAATATATATGATATTTATAAGATAATTATGATTCTATAAATATAATATATTGTAACGTCACGGATCTTGAAGCCACAAAATGGGTTCCCCGAACCCGGTTGGTCACATAACCTCAAGCGCATTTCCCCAAATGCCAGAGGCTTCCAACTAACAGCGAGGGCCAAGGTCAGATAGTGGGGATACTATGCCCTCAATTTTAAAAGTGTAGCATATCAGAAAAGATAAAAAACATACAACGGTGGAACCAGTAAACAATATACAATTGAAATGGAAAACTGAGGTAAAGGAGAACCATCTGTCATATTTACAAAGATACAGCATGTCACTAATTCTATGAAAGCAGCCAGAACAGGATAAACTGCAATACAATACTATACAACTCAAAGTACAAGGTATAGCCAAACAAAACAAATAAGCGTAAACAGAACACAGCAGCATCACAAGCCAAAGCTCGGTCCCATGCTCTCCTACTCCTCTACTACAATCATGTACCTGTATAGGGACCCTTTCCTCTATCAACACTTATAGAAATATAGTCTGTTTAGGCCGAAGACATGACCCGAATAGGGTCTGAGAAATAAATCCCAGTAGGCACCCACCAAAGGCCATTGCCCGACTGTAAGTGAAAACGTGCAATAGCAGTATGCAAAAGTAAATGCAGTAAACTAATAAGTACTCAAAAGTAACTATTAATACCAGTTTCATTTCCATTTTAATGATTACATATCACCTCTAAGATTGTGTTTCATCTTGGAAGGTATAAAATAGAAAATTACCATAGTGAATATTCTAAATAGGCGTGTCCTCAGACATATTATCCTTACCCTCAGGTAACAGAATCAAATACCCATAGGTCATTTCCCTCAGGCATAATGATCATTACCCTCAGGAATACATGATATTTCCCTTGGACATAGAGACTATTGTCCATAGGCATAAACAAAGGTTACCCTCAGGCTAACCAAAAACTGCCCACAGGCTAAGTAAAACACTGCCCATAGGCTAATATAACATTGCCCACAGGCTAATAGAACACTTCCCACAGGCTAATAGAACATTGTCCATAAGCTAATAGAACACTGCCCTCATGCTAATAGAACACTTCCCATAGGCTAATAGAACATTGGCCATAGGATAATAGAATGTTTCCATCAGGATAATAGAACTGAGCTGATCCCAAAGCATAAAAAACAATTTATATAAACTTTCTCTCAAGAAAATTCAATGCACAATATAATCATGGCATACCCTTGGGTATCCTAGCCAAATGGATAAACAGAGGAACGCACCCCCAGGGTGGTTCTAGATCCAAGCAGTGATCCCAAAAAGCAGTTTAAACTTATCATTAGATTATCTATGCAATTCTAGATATCTTTTCTGCAAATTCCTGAGCCATATGACACCCCAACCATGGTTGCGTAGCATAATAGTTCATAATTTCAACACAACAGTTGAAAGGAACATCAGACCACCTACCTCGATCGTCTCTGATCGGTATACGTGAACGACGCCTCCCAAATCATCCAAGAATGACGTAGATCTGGGATAAAAGTTCACTCATTCAAACTTAAATAACCGTACCTTGGGAATGAATTGGTAAGAAATGCTCTAGGAGAAGGAAGATATTACCCACACTATTCAATCGAGACCATCAGAGAAGGATTTAGATTCCTGGTGTGCGGTTGGGAGATCTCTGAAGCTCCGTCCTCCTCTCCTAGCTCCAAAATGAACTCAAAGCCTCATCTGCAAAATTAGGAGGCTACTACCCGTTTTAAGTGAAAAAAACAAACTACACAACATGTAATCTCAAGTACATGGTGTGTACTTTTAATTTTTTTAACTATTCCTCTAGCAGCTTCTTTCTACCAAGACACTGTTCATCCGTCGACAAGAGTACATGGCGTGTATTCTTGATTGCACAGCGTGTACTTTCGCTCTACCGGCAGCTGCCTCCACTGCCTTATTGTTCACCTGCTGACTGATTACATGGTTTGTAAATGAAATTACACAGCGTGTAGTCAGTTTTTAAGCCCTTTATTGCCGACAGTCCTACACACCCTGTGTACTCATCCCACACGGCCAACGTACACGGCGTGTGGAAAAATACACGGCGTGTACCCACAAAGTTTGGGATTTTCCCCCATTTTCCTTATTTTCTAAAAAAACTAAGGAAAAGGGAAAAGAAGAAACTCGTACCTCAAAAATAATAATCAGGTTCTTACATATATTATCTAATTTTTTGTTATTCTATACGTTAGAGAATGATAACGTCATTCGTGCATATGTGTGGATTACTATCTCCAGGAAGCAATGTAACATTTTTATATTAGCACCTTGAATGGATATTTATAATATTTTATATAATGAAAAACATATTTTAATGACATTATTAAAAAAATTAAAAGATATAACCATTTCATAACACCATTAACCACGGTCAATATACTGAATTAATTGAGAGAAATTGACTGAATAACATTAAGTGGTCAATGTAATCAATAACAATTCAATGAATGGATGGCCAATTATTATAAAAGGACCTTAAAAATAAAATATAGATCAAAATGGTTTTTAATAAATTATTTAATTAATTTAAATTGATTATTATAGAAGATATAACATGTATGACCCAACATAAGTTCTATGTATGGTTTTATTCTACAACCTCATCTATATTTGGGATCATTTATGTTTTCATTCCCATTAATAGAAAATTATAAGATACTTCTCTTTTAAACATCATATATTTTATTCTCATCTAGTCATATATGTATTTTACAAGTTTACTTTTTATTACCCTATATTTTGTACTTAATACAATTAATAATATATTTTTTAAGAAAAGCCAACCTTATTTCCTCTTTGGCTAATAAACCTTTTCTTCCATGTACACGTTTCATAAAATGTTTTAAATAAAGTTCTTTTATATGATCAAATGATTATTTAAATTTATTTTCAACCATAATTTGATTTATTTTCAAATTTTTAAAAGGAATATTCTTATCATTTTCTAAATGATTTACATTTTACTTTTTACCAAAAGTATAATATAAATCTTAGTTTTTTATGTCTATTGGATGAAAATATTTTACACCATTACAACTCTTATTTTCTTTGAATATTCTTATAAATAGTTCCATGATTATTTTCAAAGAAAACAATTTTCTCAATATTTTATATTTTTTAAAAAAATTAATGAAAAGAAATTTTATTTTTTCATGTTTTCAAAAAAAGATCGAATGATCTTTTGTAGTTATTTTTATCTATGACAATATCCTTTAATAATTATAATTATTTACTAGAGATATACACAAATTATAAAATATACCTTATTTCTAGTTATGACTCATGATCATGTTGTTATATTTATTGACCATGTAAAATATTAACATTTGGTATTCTAGTTTTTCATATGAATTCTTATGTTGATTATGTATTTAATTGTAATTCATTTATTTTATATGATGAATGAATTCAACTTATTAATTGATGAGAAAGGACCATTATAGCCCCTCTATGCATTTTTATGTCACATGAGACAAACTAGTTTGGGTATTTGGTGTATTACTTACCTATTTATGTATGATTTCTAGGCATGATTCCTTGACGGTAAGATTATGATGTTTAGAATCATGCATTTTTTAATTATTAAAACTAGTTATTATTATCCATGTAATTATTTAATTTTTTATTTCATCCATGGATATGTTTCACTTTTATTATATTATTTATATGGAATAATATATTATTTTTTTCTCACACATATTATTCATGCATTTTTTATTCAATGATAGTTTTTGTTGTATTTTATCCCTTACTAAGCATAAGACATCACCCTTTAATATGTATTCCTTTCTCTAGTATACTAAGAAGGGATCTATGAATGATTTCATTGATATAGTATAAGAAATGATGATATTATCACTAGAATTTGAAGTTTTATTTCATGTTTTCAAATGTAATATGAGAATCATATATATATCTAGTCTCAAAATACTGTTAAACTATTTGATACTTTGGGATGCAAAATCTTGTATCTTGTTCCAATATAGCATTATAACTAAAACAATTGGGTTAATGAAGTCTAGTTGTAACACTACTACTGAAGTGGAACATGATAATTAAGTGAAACTTATTTTTCACTCTTGATTTTTGGTTTCCATCCATTCTATATGACATACTTCTTGCATGTAATGACCTAGGTATATTACATGAGATGGAAGTATTTCATTCGAAGAAATTTGAAATGAAATATATTAGTGAATCCCCTTACATAATATGCATTTAAATTCATAAAGATATGTCTTTCAAAATGTTGGGTTTATACTAAAATACCTATATTGAAAAGGTCATTATGCGATTTAATATATATTTTTGTTTCTCCTATGTTATACTAGTTTTCAAAGGTGATAATTTTATCTTGTAATAGTGTCCTAGGATTAATTTTGAGCTTCATGAGATAGATAAGATTTCAAATTCCTCATCATTTGGAATCCTTATATATGCTAAATTTTATACATTACCAGATATTTCATGTATTTTTTGAATACTTTGATGTAACCATATTAATATAGGAATGGATCATTGGAAGAATTTCAAAAAGGTGTTGATTTATTTACAAGGTAGAAAGGATTTTAAGATCATTTATAAATAGTTTTATAGTATTAAATTAATTATTTATAAAGACTCTGATTATGCTATATTTCTTAATACTAGAAAGTATACTTCAGGATATGTTTTCATGTTTTCTGTCACACCTGTTTCATAGAAAATAAAAAAACAGTCGCTTGTAGATTCATTTACTATGGAAGCTAAATTTATAGTATGTTATAATGAAACATGACATGCTATATGGATTAAGAGATTCATTATGTGACTTCAAATGGTTGATACTATATATAAAAAATTGAAAATATTTTTTGAAAATCATGCTATATTTTTTTTATAAGGATAAAAAATCTAGTAGTACCTCCAAGAAAATTGACATTAAGTATCTATTTATTAAAGAAAGAATCTTGAATAAATCGGTATCCATAGATCACATTATAACCAGTTTTATTCTTATGAATCCACTAACTAAAGTTATTCCACCCAAAATCATTCAAAAACATGTACATAACTTGGGATTAACCGAAACCCTTAATTTAGAGATAGCCTAATATTTTGGATACTTAATATTGTGATCACCTAATATTGGGATTCATGGATTTTTAATATCTTTTGGGTTGTATCTTATAGTTAATTTGATCATTATGATTAAGAATTAATGAAAAAAAATTATGTTGGACCACATGGATAAATATGATTTTACTTAGAATTTATTCATGATATTAAGTTATTCTAACTGATGTTGTCCATGGTTCTGATTTTTTTAGCCAAATAATGAGTCTATGAATATTATTTTTATATTTTTCCTTAATTATATTTAGTGATTTAGATGATAAAGGATATTATTAATGGATTTAAACTTATTGTTAGTGTCCTATTATTAGACTATTTATCTCCTTTTCACTTTTGGGAGCATATTGGACTCATTGATGTCCAATTCGTAATTTAACCAATGGTATTATATTAGTAATAAATTGATACATGTCCAATAAATTAATTCATCCATATCTAAATAATGTAAGTCTTGACTTCTAAACCTTGATGGATAGGATAATGATTTTATATAATATGGGTCAGTCCCACTTATTGCTTTAATTTTTTTTATGATGTAAGTTAGAATTATCAATGAAATCTATAAAAATATCTATTTTCTATAAAAGATACTTAAGAAAACGCCAAATAATGGTTTCTATTATTCCTCTAAAGAAAAAACCCTAACCCTAAAATACACATGGACTCTGTATCCTCTTATAGAGAAATGGGATGAAGATCGCGCATAATTCTATGGCAATGATCAATCCAGTTTAGTTTTTCTTTATGTGTTTCGTTTATTTATTTGATCATATATGCATATCTGTTAGAAATTTTTTGGTATGTGATAAGAATTATTTGGCCTATTATAATTATTATTCTAACACTTACTACTTTCTTGTGTTATTTTTTGAGTGATCCATGGTGAAGTTTGGATAGATAGTTGGCCTATTTAGGTGTTTGTTGGTTCCTTTTCTATTCAATGGAACATTAGTATTATCTTTTCACATTTTTATGGGAGTAATTAGGCATTATCCATATTATTATACATTTTATTATCACCCTATGTATATATGAACTATTTTTTAGGTTTCCAAGAGGGTTACGGAGACTTTGTTGGGTATTACTTGCTTAGATATTGGAGATACTGTCATTTTGTTGTCGTATATTTTGTTTTCATTTTTAGTTTGGATACTTTATTTGTATTTATTGACATCACATGTGGGATAGTTTTATTTCTTTTATGTTTTGTGATGGATTTTTCCAACATTTTATTATCTTCTCTCATGATCCTTTTCATATAAAGAGGGTAAATCCTATCATTTGTGCATTTTATACCCTTAGTGATAGTATTAATTCAGGTCACTCCTCTTCACTACTAGGCCAGGAGAGGTACCTGGTGGGGGGTTATGACATGGAGATCCTTCAAAAAACTAAGATTTTAGTTGGGATACCCTAATTTTCGAACATTAAATGGAATTTCAACTTCATTTAAGAGGGTATTATTGTATTTTTTTGGTAGAGATTGAATTTATTTCTAGGGATTAATTTCAAATGAATATTATGGCATTAAAATTTTATCATTTTTCATATTACAGTGTTATTTATAATTTAATATATGCATATATATATATATATATTTGTATATATTTATATATAAAAATTTAATTTTATAAATAATTATCTTAGAATATTAACTTGTAAAATATATTTTTAAATATATAAACCATATGGAAATAAACATTTATTATCTATTTTATTCATAATAAATTTTTATCCATTTTATTTACCTTATAAAAACTTATGAATATACATATACATATATACTTATACAAATATCTATATAATGTTTATATGTAAATATGTATGAATGTTTGTATTAATAAACATATATATGTGGGGGGGTGCGTGTTTATTATAACATATGTAAATAAATATTAACACACAAACACACACACACACACATATATATATATATATATAAATAAAGGGTACCTAGCATATATATTTTATATATACAGATTTATATATTTATAAATATGATTTATATAACAATAAATATATGTTTATATAAATACATTATATATATATTTAATAATTATAATTTCATTTATTATTTTATAATTAATTATAATTATATATATAATTATAATTTCATATATATATTAAAAGATATAGTGATATGAATTGTATAGATAAATATATAAATTTATAAATGTGTGTGTGTGTGTAATGTGTGTATATATATATAAATGCATGTGTGTCTCTATGTGTGTGAAATATAAATATAAATATAAATGTGTTTGTGTGAGCATGTGTGAAAAAATAATATGTGTATGTGTTTATGCGTGTGTATGTACATGTATTTGTGCATATGTGTGTGTCAATATTGTGTGTGTGGGTCATATGTATGTATTTATATAAAAATATCATTAAATATATAACACAAATACCTATAAACATACATAAGATAAATGCATTCAAACATATTATAGAAATATAGTATATAAACATATTTACAAGAAATATTTAATTTTATAAATACATTATAAAAAATTTATATGTAAATATATAAAAATATATATTTAAATATATAAATATATTTTATAAATGTATTTAAAAATATATATATAAATCTATGCAATTATAATAATAAATATATAAATAAAAAATAATTATTTATATATATAAATAAATAGATAATTCATAAAATATTGAACATATCTGGGTGGTGCAGTGGAAATGGTGTTTATCTTTGAAGGAAGAGATCAAAGGTTCAAATTTAGTTGCAAGCAGGGATGAACAGTGCGTAAAAAGTGGTGATAAGTTATGTGTTAACAGAACTAGGTGCGAAAAGCTCTGATAAATGAGGTGGAAGCAGCGTACAACATATTATTTGAAAAGTTATTTTTTAAATTTATTAATACTTTTTAGCATTAAAAAATATACCCTTTATTAGTAATAAAAAAAGCACTGAAAAAAATAGCTATGATAAAGGCTCTCTTTATCAGTACTAAAAAAACACTGATAAAGGACCCTTTTATCAGTGCTTTCTTTAGTGCTCAAAAAACTGATCATCTTTTAATGGAACTTACAACATCATTTCTTTTTCATCATTGATAAACACAAATTCTAGCATTGGTAAAGGGTTAATATTTAATATTTAAGGGTGAACATTTATCGATTTTAAATAAATAACTAATAAAGGATACACTTATTAGGGACAATCTTAAGGATGTGCTCTTAAAAATAGTCAAGGATCACCAAATGACAGGTCGGTTTTTAATTAATATATCTGATAGATTATGTTTGAAATGGATTAAGATAATAATGGAAATAGAATGTGATATTGGTGATTCGGGACAAAAACAATCAAAACAAAAGTAGAATCACATAAAATAAAAATAATAATAAAGTAACATAGGGATTTAACATTATTTGGATCCTTTAGGTTCCTATGTACTAGAAATAAAACCAATCTTTACACGTGTTTTATTAAGATCAAAACATGAACAAGAAATACACTATTCAAACTAAAAAATAAAAAAATTAATCCACAAAAGCAACTAAAACCAAAACCAAAACTAAAGAACCACTAAATTCTTATAGAACCCATACAGACTTACCACTATCTAGGAGAGCTTTATTGATGGTCTTGGTTGAAGGTTAGATCTTATTATGGATTTGGAAGGCACCCCGTAGATACATCCCAACTTGGTATCCATTGAAAACACATAGGATGGGTCATCCACATATCTTCAAGTCAAAGGAACGTCATCATATGGACAATGGGTCTGATATCAGATCTCTCTTGAAGAGACTCATGGAACCAACTGGGGTTTTGAACTTCTAGGCAAGAGTGGAATCCTCAAGAAGAATTAAGAGTGATCGAATGATCCAAAGGAATTCCCAATAGGTTTCATCAATACCCATGATTGGTATAGGAAATGAATGGACTACATTAAACAAAGGAAGGTTGTGTGGAAAAACAAAATAGACCTAGTGCAGAAATGTTCATATGTGGGTGACTAGGATATTAATAGAAATTCCCTTGATCAACATCACAAATAATCCCTACATCGGAGGGATAAGGTGGCTACGGAAATTTGAGTTGTCTAGAGAAACAGGGGGGAAAAGGGGAAGGAAAAAATAACATTCCCACATGCATAACCCAACAAAAAATTCCAAAAAATATAGAGCACATAAATAATTCAAATAATTTTACCGGTAGATGTATAATATAAAAAGGAATAAATAGAAACAATAATTTCATATGGAAATTAAACTAAAAATATACATTATTTTCAAATTATATTAGTGGTTTTATTTCACCTATTATCATTTAATTGGAACCAAATTCACTAACTCCAAATAATTATTGAATTTGGATAACATCATGGCCTTAGTCAAACTATAGGTCAAACTGTCATCAGTGTGTATATTATTGACACACATGGTTCCTAAATCAATGACATCTCTAATAAATTCTGACATAATGTCAATATTTTTTGACATAACATGTCATATTAAATTTTTAGAAAGTAGTAAGGTAGATTGAAGATCAAAATATATTGTAATTAAATAACAACTAAGAGTGAGTTTAGAAAGAAAACTATTAATCCAAATAGCATTTTTGAGAGCCTCAGACATGGATATATATTCAGATTAGGTGGTTAAAAGTGACAACATAGATTGTATGTTACATTAGAAGAAAATTCTCCTCCGCATGTAGTAAATATATTGACTTTTAGGGGCTTATGGGTATCTATATTACCAGCATAGTCATAATCTACATAACCAACAACAGGGTCAGTAATATCATTATTTTTACCAAAATATAATGATAATGATTGATCTTGTGAAATATATCTATGAAATTATTTTAAATCTTTCCAATGTGGCTTTCCAGAATTACTCATAAATCTATTAAGTGTGAAAACAAAATATAAAACATCAAGTCTAGTGAAAATCATGGAATACATAATGGTACTAACAAAACTAGAATATATAACCTTGTAAATAAATTAAACATTAGATACTGTAATAGAGAATTGGGATGGTAAATTTTTAAATTAATGTGTTATCAGGACATTATTAGGTTTAAAACTTTCAAACATGTATCTCTTTAGAATATTCACAATATAACCATGTTGTGTTAGGTATATAAACATTTTTACTCAATTATTATTTATGTCTATTCCCATATTTGATTAGCATTCCCAAGGTATTTCATTTCAAACACTTCATTTAATTGAGACATAAAGGAGATAACAAGTTTTACATCTATAGAAATGATAATAATTTTATCAATATACAACAGCTAATAAAGAATAATAGTTTTTATAGTTTTATAATATGCACATGAAACAAGTTTACATTTATTAAAAAAATCTAATCATGCATATATCAAACTTTAAATAACACTACCAAGATTCTTTCTTTAAACCATACAAGGATTTATTTAAAATATATACCTAAGTTTCTTTGATTTTATTTTAATAACCATTAGTGGATTTCATGTATATGGTTTAATTAATATCACCATGCAAGAAGGTTGTTTTTACATCAAGTTTCTCAATGTTCCAAACATAATAAGCAGCAAAAGTAAGTAAAAATTGAATAAAATAATGTTTAAACACAAGAGAAATTTTTTTAGAATAACCAATTCCCTATGATTAGAGGAAAACGTAGGATAAAATATTATCCTTGAATTTTATTTTATTCTCACTAGTGATATATTATTTTCTTTTAAAAAATCGCTTGCATCCAATAAGTTTTTAATTCAATGGTTTAATAATAATAATAATCCATGTATTTCTGTCATTTAAATATTTATTCTATCATCCATGGAAGAGACCTAATGATTAGATTCTTTATCATTTATAGTTTGATTGTAGGTATAGGGATCTTTTTACTCAAGGTCCTAGACAACATGGAAAGAAAATAAAGAAAATTCATAATGGTTAAAATGAGGTGAAGGTCTGATGACCCTCTTAGCTCTATCCTGAGTAAACTAGTAGTCATTTGGATCTGTTATGGACTCACTATCCAAGAAAATATATATTCTAGGATATTAATGTTCTTTAGCCTAAGTATATAGTGGACAAGGCTCACTATGAGCTAAAAACTAGGTTCAAATATCAATTTTATTATTCGTATATTAAGGCGTGTGATCATTGTAACTAGTAAAAGATCTAGTTTTAGGTGAAATAAACTCATGGAAAACAAAATCATGGATTATGATGAATATTTTGTAACTGGGTTTATCAACCCATAGCTCAAAGACTTTAACACCTCTTAGGTATCTTATAAATATACATTTAATAGCTCTAGGTCTAATTTTATCATTTTTTACGTATCTATAAGTAGTACAACCAAAGAGTCCTAAATAAAAATAAGAAGGGGGATAGTTACACTATAACTCTTTACGAGTCTTGAATTTGTTTTTGGTTAAGGGGAACTGATTAATAAGTTACACTATAGTGGTAATAGCCTTAGGCTAGAAGGACTTGGTCTATCCTGGGTATGAAATCATACTTTGGATTCACTCTAAAATAGTTAAGTTTATGTGCTCTGCCAATCCATTTTTTGTAAATTTTACCATATATTTTGATTCCAAATAACATCTTCAGACTCATAAAATCATATAGATTCATATAAAAATACTCTAAACCATTTTCTATAATAAATTTTTTAATCCTTCTTCTAATTGGATTTTTAATAAGATATTTATAGGCTTTAAAAGTTTCAAAAACATCATATTTGTTTTGAATAATGTAAATCCACACTTTTCTAGAATAATAATCAATAAAGGTCACTAAATAAGATCCTAAAACATGGTAGTTAGTCTTGGTTTGTCCTCATAAATTAGAATGGACATACTCTAAAGGGTGGTTGTACTTAAAGGATGACATATTGAAGATGACTCTTTTTGACTTCCATAAAAAACAATACTCAAAAAATGGCAGGTTCCCAGGTGTAATGTTTTTTAGTAACCCTTATTTACTCAACTATTATAGACCTTTAGAAAAAACATGCCCTAATATTCTATTCAAAAGAATAGTTTTATCAGTATTCATAACATTTTCACTACCTTCATGATTATTGTGAGTTCTTATATATAAAACATAAATATTATTTATTATAAAACACTTTATGATTGTCCTAAAGCATTTTAGATCCTTATACAAGTGGAATATGACATGAAAGTGAAACCTTCCTAGTCATATACACCTAGGGAGATCATATTTCTCTATAGTTCATGGAACCACCTTACATAAAGCAAGGAAACAATTGAATAGTCATGGATCCCTAACAAGATTGATCCTCTACAAATAACTCTACACCTTCTATTGTTCCCTAACATAATCTCTCTTTACACTCTTTCAGTCAACTCAATAAAAAATCCTCTATCAGGATACATATGGAAATAATGAACTGAATATATGACCCATTAATTGGACATGTCATGCATAAAAACATTATGAACTTCAGTGATATCATAACCAACATCAGCAAACAAAGATTGATCAGTTGGTTCATGAGGTTTGGGATTTTTTTTCAATTTAGGCTTTTGACACTCTAGAGACATGTATCAAAGTTTTCCATAATTGATGTAGGTAATATGTTTTCCATTATATTTTAATCTATTTTTAGATTTCTTAGTGTTCTTATCATTTACCTTATTATTGTCTTTCTTTTTTTTTCTTTTTCTTGGGTCTACCCCTAGTGAACAGGATTTCGACCTCATACTTTATATTATGTTTGTCATGTAATTATTTAGAAAGAATGCTCAATTTAACTTTTTTCTAATTTTAAAGAGTCGCATCCATATATCATGGTTTCTATCAAATTGGTATAAGAACTAGCAAGTGAAATTAATAATATGATATCTTGATCTTCACTCTTAATTTGAACATTAATATTTGTTAGGTCTAGTAGAATCTTGTTAAATTCATCATGTTTTTTCTGAATTGGAGTGCTCGAGTGAATTCAAAAGGTAATCAATCTACGTTTTTTTATATAGGCGCCTAATAAGTGAAGGTTTCATTTAATTTTTTTCAAGTTTCAATCATATACAAGGAGTAGATGTTTCATAAGACACCTCTCTAAGAACTTTTTCACCTAGCACTACTATAGAATTTCAAATATTGATTGGTACCCTTTGTTAGCGCTAACAAAAATTCCTGATAAAAGGGTGGTTTTTCAGTGCTAGATAAAAGCACTTATAAAGGGTATCACTCACAATGCTAAAAACACTAAAAAATGTAC
The DNA here is from genome assembly GCA_963277665.1 of Viscum album. Lineage (NCBI taxonomy): Eukaryota > Viridiplantae > Streptophyta > Magnoliopsida > Santalales > Viscaceae > Viscum > Viscum album. The sequence continues at coordinate 25,915,379 of OY728137.1, read as the reverse complement.
CACCTTTATCAGTGATTTTTCTTAGCATTGATGAAAGTTGATCTTCTTAGAATAAACTATAAATTATTTAAAATCATATTTAATATAGAAATATATTTATATTGATATATACACATAATTTTCTTAAATGTGATTTATATAATTCTAAATATGTATTAACACTTAATATGTAATACATTTAGTGAAAATATTTTATAAGTTAATTAAAAAATAATATTAATTAAAAATATGGACTAATTAATATTAATAGACATTTAATAAAAAATTTATATCAATTTCATTTTTTTGAATTTTTCATATATATCAAATAATAAATATTTATATATTAATTAAAAATATTTATTAAATATGTATTTACACTTAATATGTCATGTAGTAATTTCATACATATATAATTATTTGAATTTTATAGAAACACAAATATACAAATAATAAATTATTAATAGTATCATTTTAGATTTTTATTTATTAATATTTAATATTTAATATATATTTTGTTTCTAATTATTAAATTTTATTTATTTTTTATATTTTTATTTAATATATACTCTTTCTAATTTTTCAATATATATACTAATATATTCATTTTTATTATTATTTATATCATTAATAATTTTTTTAATATTTTTTGTAATTTATTCATTTTAAGTTTTTATTTATTTAATATTTTTATAATTTTATTAATTTTTAATATTTACTTATACATATTTATTGATTAACATTTAATATTTTTAATATCATTTTAATTTACACAGTTTATTTTTCGGTATTTGAATTATTGTGAACTAGTTTTGTCATATGAATTAATACTATGTACATATACTGGTTAATGAATATGAAATAGGTTATAATACATATATTATAGTCTGTTTCAACCATAAATATGGTTTCATGACTAGTAATGAATTGTAAATTGAAGAACAAAACTTTGTTGTCCAAGAAGGTTGTAAATTGGAACATCATGGACAATGACTTCATTTATTAGAGAGAGACTAAGAGAGTAAGAATATTGATAATGGTCATTACATTGACATGGTATAATTACATTATATAGATGATAATAGAGTTATAATGTTCAATTGGATAGATAAGGTAAGTAGATAATAAGAAAAGAATATAAATTGAAATGAAACTAAATGAAAAATAAAGATGCTTTACCTTTGGAAATAACCTTTTTGAGAACCTCCTTAAGGGAATGTGTTTTGGAATTTTGGAAAAACCAAGAGCTTTTGGAAGTGGGGATTGACTAGGAAAGGGTATTTGGGCAGATATTTGAGTCACTTCAAGGATTATAGTAGTGAATAGAAGAGGGAGTCAGTGGGGGGTTTATAGTGGAGGTGACGAGTGATTTGTGAATATCTTATTCATTATTTTATTATTTCCCACAAGAAAACCAATAGTGTTGTTTCATGTGACTCCTAATAGTAATAAGTTCATGTTATTTATAACTAAGTGTGCTTACATCATCCATGATTCTAGGAATAGTTAATTTAACAGATAATGTATATATACGGTAAATTACCATATTTTACTATTCCTTAAAAATTCAAGTATTTCAGAAAAATCCCAAAAATTCACCCTAACCATTTTTTAATGTGAAGAATTAAAAAATGAACTCAATTTTTTTAAAGTAATTTTCTAAATATTATTAATTTAATTTTTAAATAATATCATACTTTATTTGAAAAATAATAATTTTGAAACTATAATTCGTTTTATATCACATTGAAAAATTAATCAATATCTCCTTATTTTATAACCCTAAGAATATAAAATAATATTATTATTTACTATTCATAAGGTTCATATTACTATTCATATTACTATTCATTAGGGTATGTTACTTTTCACCAAAAATTAAGTTTCTCTTATCAGACTCTAAATATCTTACTGAACACAACTGTGTATGTCAGTTTTTAGAATTTCAAATCACAGAGGTGGAAAAATTATATTTACTGGATAGGTTATAATAAAGTGGTGTTTTTTAGAGACTCAGTGTTTCATGCATTCAATATTTATTTTCAAAACCTTGAGTTTTATCGTTCTCTCCTCCTTAAAAAAATTCAACCTTAAAATTCACATAATGTTACCTCACAAAAAGATTTGTGTAGGTCTTCATCATAAGCTCCTCAAGCACCCATGTTGCCTCTTCAAATTTATGATTTATTAAAATTATCTTTACCAGTCAATTCATCTGAATCCTCAACACCTATTCTTTAGTGTCCAAAATCTAGATAGGCCTTTCACGGAATAATAAGTCAGGTTCCAATTATATACCTTCAGAAGTGAGAAGATGTGTTAGGTTTGGCATGTACTTTTTCAACAATGAGACATGGAACACATTGTGTACTATAGATAGACTAGATAGAAAATCTAAATGATATGCAACTGCTCCAATTCTCTCTATAATTTCAAAAGTTCCTATGTACTTAGGGATCACTTTCCCTTTCTTCCCAAATCTCATAACACCCTTCCATAGAGATACTTTTAAGAAAACATGATCTCCCACTTGAAGTTCCAAATCCTTCCTTCGATTATCAGCATATATTTTTTTTCTACTTTGAGATTATTTGATATGGACTTGAATAGTCATTACCTTTTCTATTGTTTATTACACAAGTTCTGAGCCCACAAGATTCCTTTCTCCAACTTCATCCCAACAAGTTGGTGTATGAAATCTCTTTCCATACAATGCTTCATATGGTGCCATTTGAATACTTGAATAGAAACCAATATTGTAGTAAAAATACACTAAAGGTAAATATTGATCCCATATACCTTGAAAGTCGAGTGAACATGATCTCAACTTGTCCTCTAAAGTTTGGATCATCCTATCTGATTTCCCTTCAGTTTGAGGGTGATAAGAAGTACTCAATCGAAGTTTGGTATCCAAAGATTTCTAAATACTTTTCCATAATTTCGATGTAAATTGTGGGTTACTATTAGACACGATTTAGAGGGGCTCTCCATGAAGTATCACAACATCATTGATATAGAGTCGTTCTAGGCGCTCTATTGGAAAATCCTCCCTTATAGCGAGGAAATGTGTAGATTTCGTAAGTCGGTCAACAATTATCCATATTTCATCAATCGTTCTCATAGTTTGGGTAATCCGGTGACCAAATCCAGGGTGATTTTATCCCATTTCCAATTAGGAATAGGTATAGGTTGCATGAATCCTTTTGGATGTTACCTTTTGGCCTTCACTTGTTGACAGACTAAACATCTTGATACATAATCCGCAATTTCCCTCTTCAGGTTATCCCACCATAAATGTTCCTTCAAATATCTATACATCTTAGTGATACCAGGATGTATGTAGAAATTAGAACTATGAAAATTATCCAATAACTCCCTTTTTATCTTAGGTATATCTAGAACATAAAGCCTCTTCCCAAATTTCATAACACCATCTTCACATACAAAGTCATCCATCTTCCCATCATTCACAGTATTAATTTTCTTTTGTAGGTTCTCATCATCAGGCTGAGAAATTTTAATCCTTTATAATAAATATGGTTAGGAAACCAATTGAAAATGTAATGATGTTTCACCTTCTTTAATAATTCCCATATCCATCCTCACAAGATCCTTATACAAAGGATCCTTGTGAATCCTCATTTTTTTTAGAACTCCATGATCCTTCCTGCTCAATGCATAAGCTACCTTCTTTTACTTTCTTGGGTGGTAGTGTATGGAAAAATCATGGTCTTTTAGTAGTTAGAGCCATCAAATTTGCCTCATGTTGAGTTATTTTTGTGAGAAGATATACTTCAGACTCATGATCTGTATATATCTCACATCTTTCACCATAAAGATAGTGTCTTCATATTTTTAGAGAAAATATCACCACAGCTAACTCAAGATCATGAGTAGGATTGTTTTATTCATGAATTTTTTATTGTCTTGATTCATAGTCAATAACTCTATTATTCTTCATAAGGACACAATCAAGTCCTTTCTTTGATGCATCACTATAGATCACAAAACCATCATTCTTCGATCGTAGAGTTAGGATCAGAGCATTCGCTAATCTCCTATTCAATTCTTCAAAATAGTCCTCATATTATTTTGTTCATACAAACATAACCCCTTTACATGTAATCTTGGTCATTGGGTTGGCTAAACGGGTGAATTTATGAATAAAACAAAGATAATAACCTGCTAAACTAATAAAACAATGTACCTCAGTTATGTTTGTTGGAGTAAGCCATTCTTGCACAGACTTTGTCATCGTAGGATCAACATATATTCCATACTTAGATACAATGTTTCCAAGAAAGTAAACAGATAAAATCCAAAATTTACACTTGATAAACTTCTCATATAATTCATTTCTTCTAAGAGTCATTAGAATAGTGCACTAGTGATTTTCATGATCTTCATATATTTTGGAGTATATCAAGATATCATCAATAAATACCAAAAAACATTCATCAAGATATTCCTTGAAAACTCTATTCATTAGATCCATGAAAATATAGGGTGCATTAGTCGGTCCAAAAGGCATTGTTGTAAACTCGTAATGCCCATACCTGGTTTTAAATTTTTTCTTTGGAATATCTTTCTTCCTCACACAAAACTGATGATATCCATATCAAAGATAAATCTTCAAAAAATATTTGGCTTGATGATGTTGATCAAATAAATCACCAATTCAATGTTTGGGATACTTTTTCTTTATTATTGTAGCATTGATCTCCCTGTAGTCAATGCCCAACCACATTGATCTATCTTTTTTCTTGATAAAAAGAACATGTACTCCCCATGGAGAAACACTATGGTGAATAAATCCTTTATCACTCAATTCCTCTAGTTGTTTCTTCAGTTCCACTAATTACATAGTGGAAATTCTATAAGGGGTATTTGATATGGTCCCTGAATCTAGAATTAAGTCAAAGGAAAACTCAATTTTCTGTTCTAGAGGATGTCCAGGTAAATCCTCTAGAAACACATCAACATATTCTTGAAAAATAGGTATGTCTTTTATCTAAACATTCCCTTCCTCAACCATTGTTATTACATTACCTTCCTCCCCAATAATTTAATTCAGTAGAGCTACTATGGGTGGTTCTAAATTAGAATCATATGGTGATGTTTCTGCCCTAAAGATAAAGTATTCCACATCATCATCAAAAAATATATCCTCCTTCTTCTTACAATAATTTTTTGCATCATGGTTCTAAATTTAATACATAATAAGGATTATATCAAATTCAATCAAGGTTATGATAATAAAATCAACAGATAAAGCACATTTTTATTCCATAATGGGGACTTCCTGACACAAATTTGTTGCAATGATACTTCCCTTAAGAGTTTTGACGGACAACTCCCTTATTAAATCAAATTTGAAATAACTAATTTTCTTTGAAAACTTTGAGGATAAGAAAGAATTCGATGGTCCGTAATCAAATAAAGCATTAGCTATGTTTGATTAAATGATTAAAGTACCTACCACCACATCATTATGAACTTCAATATCAGTAGTTGTGATCACATAATCTTGTCCCTGCTCCCTTGGTCTTTTTGTGGAATGTTTCCTTGACACTTTTTACAATCATTAGAATAGTGTCCCATATACCTGTAATTATAGCATTGAACAATAATATCTTCTTTATTCCCCTTGCAATCACTAGAAAGATGGAATTTCTTTCCAAATTTTCAGCATAATCCTTTTCCTTTCACATAGGCACGAGGTTGTTTCCTTCCACAATTATCACAGGGTGTAAATTCAAATCTTCACTTCTTCCACATTTCCTTATTTTCTTTTCTAGAGTTTTAAGTAACCCTATTCTTCTCTTTCTTTTCTTTAAAGTCATAATACTTATAGAATTCCTTTTCTATATTGATACCACATGAAACTATATCTTCATATGATGAGAAACTTTGGGAGACCAGTGCCTATCAGAGGAATAGATTTCATCCAAAAAATAATAGATCAATTATAAGGCCCCGGCCTTAAACCTTACTTAATATTGAATTTAATGAATAATTCACATTGAGGATCTTTTCAGGTTTATATTTTAAGATAATTAGGTCATAACTATTACATCTCAAAAGATTACATAGTAGACACTTCTACTAAGATTCCATAAAATAAAAAAAACACTTAAAAAGAAACATGTTTATTTCCATGTTTTAGATAGCATGTCTTTCCTTGATCCCATCCTTGACCCTATTCATCTTTAAGTCCTATGGAAAACATTTCAAAAACTTGGGATGAGCATAAAAATCCCATTAAAGGATACACAAAGTAGGAAAACTGTTAGTTTTTCAAAAACAACAAGTAAACCATGAGTACTTTACAAAAGTAATACTTTTCACCCTTATGAAGTAGTAAAAACTCTTCACTGAATAAAAGATCATTACTTACCCTTTTGTAACCAAAAGATTACCATAAAACCCATATAAAGAACACATAACATATAAAGGTAACTTGGGACATAAACATACTTAAATGTAATAACCATACGGTCGACTTCCACACATACTTAATGGAATATCCATACGGCCGACTTACATACCCAATGCATTAGAGGTTATAACGTAACCACCCATCCTGGTATTCACGGCACCACCCGTCATATGGTTTATCACGTAACCACCCGTAAAATGTCCAAGTACCATCATCACATAGAAAATATCGAAAATATAAACATTTCAATAACAACATTTCTTTTGCAATCACAATAAGTAATTCCAAGGTATTGAATTAATCAATCCATTTTCAAAAACCATTTAAAAGAGATTTTGGAATCAAAGTGTCACATACCACTTTTAAGCTTTTAATGGAATTATAATTTTAAAACATTAATGTACATATAAATAAATACTGAAAAGCACTTTGAAAACATGGACATTAAAGATAATGATTTAGAATAATAAATCTTTAAAACTTTTAAAACGATATTTTTGTTAAAGAGTTTTTAACAAAATGAGAGACTCTTGAATACAAATAATTGAGTAATAAAATTTAATCCGAACTTTATAATATCATGAGAATAATAGGATTCATGATATAATATGTCAAAGGATAATATACACACCATATCAGAGTGAATTGGTGCATAACAACAATGAAGTCTCAATGGAAATGTAAATTGAGATGAAATCCATTATAAAGATGGTATCCTTAAATTAAGGATAAATATATCACATAATTATGTGTGAGAAATATAAATACACCCAATATAAGTGGATATTAAGTTTGAAACAATCAGAGGTCATTCACACATACTTATAGGATTACATGTTCAAGAATTACAAGTTGAACCCAAGGAAATCGAAATTGGGTTAAGACGTTCCCTTGTAAAAATTCGACAGCCTAACGGCGTCACTTCAAAATTCAGAAAATTAGTCGATGAGAGATTGAATGGTATCTCATCACATGGACATAAAATTTACATCAATAAGGATATAGAAGAACATATCCCAACATAATAATATTTAAATTAAAAGTCTTAACAAAAGAAGTCTTTTAAAATGAGGAGGGTGAAAGGTCCCCTTACTGAGTTGGGTAACTTTCGAAACGTACACCCCATGGAAGAAGGGTCATACAATGAAGATTTAAATACCAATAAATGAATTTATACTACACAAAGTGTATAATAATGTGAAGTACATACACCACTCAATGGAAATAGTGTCAAACATAGCATAAATGTCACGGGAATAAAAGTGAGATGAAAAATCCCTTATGAAAACTCGACAGCCTAACGGCGCCACATAAAACTTCCAAAAATGGATTTATGATATCAAATAGGGTCTCTCATAAAAATTAAAGTATGATCAATATAAAATAACATCCCCAAACATAAGAAAGATGATCTTAAAAGAAATGACATAAAAGAGTGTACTTAAAAAGAAAGAGAGAGGTTGGATCCCTTACCTCAAGTCTGACTTGTCTTGTTCGTTTCATTATATTCCTGAATAATAAACTTTGGTCAATTTATAATAGCCTAAGGACATCTTTTAAAGATTATTATTTAGTTTATATCACATATAATAATGTTATAATAATTGGTTAATAATGTGGGTTCATATCATACATTTTTGTCGATGTTTGGTACATGAGTCAAAAATGAACTTGTTTGAAAATGATTGTCCATGTAGTTATGAGTAAATCATCTCCAGAATAGTATTAATGATTTAAATATCATATATATCCAGTACATACTCATTTTATACTACTCCATAACATTTGGAGATAAAAATAAATGAAATGCACCCTTCATGGAGACGGTAGGTCGTACGTACGCATGAACGCTACTTTCATTTCTTTGTCCTATTAATGGAATTAAAAATAATTGGGATATATATATTATAATTCCAGTATAATATATATGTTATATAGGTCACATATTTTCATTAATTTCATTCTTTACACAATCCATGTACTGCATGAACGAGTCACATCACTTGAGGTGGTGGTAGTCCACACTTCCTCGTATGAAATTATCGCATTTTCACAACATGAAAAGCATAAAGGCATGTTTTAAAAATAAAATTCAGAAGCATATAGAAAAAATAAATACCATATATATCATATATAAAGTATATTGACATCATAATTCCCACCATTAAAGGTGTTAAAAGAAGATTGAACAATCATCGTTTCGTGAGGCAGAAATTCGCCAACCACAGAAACAGTATGTTCTTTAACCATTAGACAAGGTGTGTGTAAGTGTAGCTTGAATCCTTAACATAAAAATATCCTATTATATTGAAGAAACTGGTGTTGTTACAAAATAACGGAATAAAAAGATTTTATAGTGTTGGAGAAGCAAAATAAAACAAAAGAACACAAGTGAAGACATTACCTTAAAATCGGGTAACTCTTCTTGATTTGAGCTCAAAGGATTCCTTGGAAAGGATTATGCCCAAAGGTGAGGCATCAATGATGAGGAGAGGGATGTGGAGAGATGAAATGGTCAGGGGTTGGTCGAGCCAAATTCTTTAGAGGTGTGGGTAAGGTGGTAGAGGTGGGGGCCTTTTATAAGAGAAAAGGAGGGGCACTCTTGGAAAGTAATAAAATATTACTTTATTATAAAATGATTTTCAGATTTTAAAGGTCCCAAAAGGATATATTTTGAGGATAAGGTGATAAGTTTTCTAAATCCACCCATCCAATAGGTTTGTGACAAGTTTAGGTCTTAGAGTTTACATTATTGTTTCATTTTATTTAAATCGTTAAATAATGAGGTAATCGCAGCATCATCAAGGTGTCATAAATAATTTAATTTATTTACTGTCTAAAAATTATAAAAAAATATCATGATGTATTAAATCTTTTTATCTTTCTAATGAATATTTATAGTAAAAAATATGACTTGTATAACCTCATATAAAAATTTTTTTAGTAAAACAACACATGTTTGTGACATTTTAATTTTAACATTAAATAAAAAGGTATTGATGTCATTTTCCAACCAAAGTGGCTCCATGGGGTCCCCATGTTGACCCATGGATTGTCTTGGTCGGCTATGACATATCCAATGAGGGTATGACATGTGTCTAGGTCATTTCATATTATTAAAACATTATTTTTACCTTAAATTACACTAATTACCTCTAATCGCGATTAATAAACTTAAAAGTTACTATTCACCAAAAAAATTATTTTAATCCCATTGAACCACATTTTACATCTTAATGAAAACCATGTATGTCGGATTTTTAAAATTCAAATCACAGAAGTGGTAAAGTTTCATTTAAACGAAAAATTAGTTTCTTTAACTACCACTTAGTGATTTCACTATTCATCAAAAATTGAAGTTTTTCAGAAAATTACCAAAAAACCACCCTAGGATATATTTGATATTCCGAATTCAAAAATGATGTCTATTTTAAAAAATTAAAAACATATAAGTTACATTAATTAATTTAATAATTAATTCCCGCTGTCAGAGCAAATAGCGTGTTTTTATGAAACAATAAGTATCAAAAGATTGACACTAGTTAAGTCCAATTTCAAGATGAAATTAATTCCAACGACCACTATTGGATTAAATGGTAAAAATATATTCTAATTTAACTTTTAAACCAATTAAAAAGATAATCTAATCATATAAATAAATTAGATTAAAAGAGGTTTTGAATTAGAATACAACATTTTTCACTATTCATTAAAAATTGAACATTACTGGAAAAATACCAAAAATTTACACAAAGTAAATTTTGATGACCCGATTCTAAAGAAGAATTTTATTTTGTCAAATATAACACATAAAATTTTCAAAAAGTGGATTTAAAAGAGGTTCGTCATCAAAAGGCGGTTAATCGACCTTTTAAAGAATATTAGAATGTTTACGCTTAAAATTGGATTCATTCACATTTTTAATCCTCTAACATTTATTGTAAAATGTAAAAATATTTGACAAAAATATATAATCATTTTGTAGTTAGTTCTGTTCATTCCCTCCATTACAACGGCTAGGTGTTAACTACCATTTAAAATAATATTATTTTATTATTATAGTGCAAATTAAGATTCCCAAGAAACTCGTTGTTGCGTATTGGGTACGCCATCAAGCATAGTGTCCCCTTTAAAGTAATATTAATATTTTATTCACAAATATGGATAAATGTGAAAATGATATATTCTTTATTTACCTGGGGTGTTACATCCTTCCCTCCTTTTGGGAATTGCGTCCTCACACTTTTAAAATTGGGTTTGGAAACTTCATTGAAAATCCCACATCGGAACAAGAGTCAGTAAAACAATCACTTTAAAATAAAGAAAGAGAAGTACAAAGGTCACCCAAGTTAACCCATACTAGGATTCCAAGTATAAAAATATGGACATGGAGGAAAAAACAAAGGGTCATGTTCTGATAGAGAGTGATAGTAAACATTTCTAGGAGAAAGTTAACCATAAGAAAATCACAAACTTGTGATGGGTTAAACAGTATTCGATTCCCCAGTAGGAAAAGTTAACAGACAACATTTTTGGTTTTAAGTAACTCTTCATTGAGGAATTTATTTTTTGAGCTTAACTAAATCATAATGAAACATACTTACTTGTCACATAGACTTTCAATTATTACTAGATTCCTTAATCAAACTCATATTTTCTCCAAAAGATGAGTATTTAGGAGGACTTGTTCGCATTAAGAGTACTAAAATAAACTTCTTGAGAATCACCTAATCCACAGAAGAGAACTATATATTTCGCATGTCTTTAGACAAAATCCAAAACCAAAATTGTTAGTATTAGATCAGATAATCCACAAAAGTATAATCCTCTATAAAAAGAAAATCTATTCTTAATCTCCAAAATTTGTCCAAAAAAACCCAAAGTTCAACGAAGACCATTCGATAAACAATTGTCCATAAAATTATTCAATGTAAACCAAACTATGATTGAAACCAAAATATTTGAAGGTTTCAATCACATAGTCTTCCAAGGTACAAATTAACTTTTATCTCTAAATAACATCAGTTGCTCTTAAATTATCATATTGAAAAGTAATTAACCTAATCACATATCCTCGATGATAGGTTAATCATTTCCATAGATAACCCAAAATAAACTTACTCTTGATTCCTAAAATCATCTAACTAAAAAGAATTAGTCAAACTAACCAGGGACTTCACGTAGTCCAGTGGTAGGCGATAAATACCAGTCGCACTTTGGTTGTGGGTTTGATTCCCACAGCTTTGTCCGACGCGACGGGTTGTCACACGGTCTGCGTGTTTTCCTTTTTCCAAACTATATAATTCTTAAAACATTCCACAAAACGTGATAAAATCTTCAAAAATAATCATAACATATTTTAACCTCAATTTTATCTCATGCCTTTCATTTTCCATCATAAAATATAATAACCCATAATTACCTCAAAAGTAAGGATCACATAAACCCTAATGGTTACCTTTATAATTATTACCTGAACTTCCACATTGATTGGTCATCTCGTATATGATGCATTACAAAAAATACCAAGGTTCAAGTGGTTGATAATGACTCCTTGATAGTTGGTTTAGAACAACCACGAGTTTCCTCATTGAATCCTCCATTTCATCCAGTCTCTTAATCATAGAACCACCACAGTTTCCTTCAAACCTGTTGTCATTTTGGTGCCTGCTAGATCCATCCATTCACTAAAAACAGAAATGTCAGTGTGAGTATATCAACAAAACGATCATGTACTAATGACAAAGATAAACACTAAGATATACTTACTCATTCACATTATCTAAAACTAGGACTCTTTCTGAAATCCTAACCATTATGGTAATGTCACTTATGCTTAAAGAATACCCTAACCTCTAAAGTTATCTAAACCGACCTTTGATACCAACAATAAGGCCCATGCCTTAAACCTTACTTAATATTGAATTTAATGAATAATTCACATTGAGGATCTTTTCAGGTTTAGAGTTTTAGAGAATTAGGTCATAACTATTACATCTCAAAAGATTACATAGTAGACACTTCTACTAAGATTCCATAAAATAAAATAAAACACTTAAAAAGAAACATGTCTATTTCCATGTTTTAGATAGCATGTCTTTCCTTGATCCCATCCTTGACCCTATTCATCTTTAAGTCCTGTGGAAAACATTTCAAAAACTTGGGATGAGCATAAAAAGCCCAGTAAAGGATACACAAAGAAGGAAAATTGTTAGTTTTTCAAAAACAACAAGTAAACCATGAGTACTTTCCCAAAGTAATACTTTTCACCTTTATGAAGTAGTAAAAACTCTTCACTAAATAAAATATCATTACTTACCCTTTTGTAACCAAAAGATTACCATAAAACCCATATAAAGAACACATAACATATAAAGGTAACTTGGGACATAAACATACTTAAATGGAATAACCATACGGTCGACTTCCACACATACTTAATGGAATAGCCATACAGCCGACTTCCATACCCAATGCATTGGAGGTTATAACGTAACCACCCGTCCTGGTATTCACGGCACCACCCGTCATATGGTTTATCACGTAACCACCCGTAAAATGTCCAAGTACCATCATTACTCAGAAAATATCGAAACTATAAACATTTCAATAAAAAAATTTCTTTTGTAATCATAATAAGTAATTCCAAGATATTGAATTAATCAATCCATTTTCAAAAACCATTTAAAAGATATTTTTGAATCAAAGTGTCCCATACCACTTTGAAGCTTTTAATGGAATTATAATTTTAAAACAATAATTTCCATATAAATAAATACTGAAAACCACTTTGAAAACATGGACATTAAAGATAAATATTTAGAATAATAAATCTTTAAAACATTTAAAACGATATTTTTGTTAAAGAGTTTTTAACAAAATGAGAGACTCTTGAATACAAAAAATTGTGGAATAACATTTAATAAAAACTTTATAATATCATGAGAATAAATTTATTCATGATATAATATGTCAAAGGACAGTATACACACCATATTAGAGTGAATTTGTGCATAACAACAATGAAGTCTCAGTGGAAATGTAAATTGAGATGAAATCCATTATAAAGATGGTATCCTTAAATTAAGGATAAATCTATCACATAATTATGTGTGAGAAATATAAATACACCCAATATAATTGGATATTAAGTGTGAAACAATCAGAGATCATTCACACATACTCATAGGATGGCATGTTCAAGAAGTACAAGTTAAACCCAAAGAAATCGAAATTGGGTTAAGACGTTCCCTTGTAAAAATTCGACAGCCTAACGGCGTCACTTCAAAATTCAGAAAATTAGTCGATGAGATATTGAATGATATCTCATCACATGGACATAAAATTTACATCAATAAGGATATAGAAGAACATATCCCAACATAATAAGATGTAAATTAAAAGACATAACAAAATAAGTCTTTTAAAATGAGGAGGGTGAAAGGTCCCCGTACCGAGTTGGGTAACTTTCGAAACGTACACCCCATGGAAGAAGGGTCATACAATGAAGATTTAAATACCCATAAATGAATTTATACTACACAAAGTGTATAATAATTGGCAGTACATACACCACTCAAAATAAATAGTGGCAAACATAGCATAAATGTCCCGGGAATAAAAGTGAGATGAAAAATCCATTATGAAAACTCGGCAGCCTAACGGCGCCACATAAAACATCCAAAAATGAATTTATGAGATCAAATAGGGTATCTTATAAAAATTACAGTATGAGGAATATAAAATAACATCCCCAAACATAATAAATATTAGCTTAAAAGAAATAACATAAAAGAGTGTACTTAAAAAGAAAGAGAGAGGTTGGATCCCTAACCTCAAGTTTGACTTGTCTTGTTCGTTTCATTATATTCCTGAATAATAAACACTGGTCAATTTATAATTTCTTAAGGACATATTTTGAATATTATTATTTAGTTTATATCACATGTTATAATTTTATATTAATTGTTTAATAATGTGAGTTCATATAAGACGTTTTTGTCGATGTTTGGTACATGAGTCAAAAATGAACTTTTTTGAAAATGATTGTCCATGTAGTTATGAGTAAATCATCTACAGAATAGTATTAATGATTTAAATATCATATATATCCAGTAAATATTCATTTTATACTACTCCATAACATTTGGAGATAAAAATAAATGAAATGCACCCTTCATGGAAACGGTAGGTCGTACGTACGCATGAACGCTACTTTCATTTCTTTGTCCTATTAATGGAATTAAAAATAATTGGGATATATATATTATAATTCCAGTATAATATATATGTTATATAGGTCACATATGTTCATTAATATCATTATTTACACATTCCATGTACTGCATGAACGAGTCACATCACTTGAGGGGGCGGTAGTCCACACTTCCTCGTATGAAATTATCGCATTTGCACAACATGAAAAGCATAAAGGCATGTTTTAACTATAAAATTCAGAAGCATATAGAAAAAATAAATACCATATATATAATATATAAAGTATAGTGACATCATAATGTCCACCATTAAAGGTGTTAAAATAAGATTGAACAATCATCGTTTCGTGAGGCAGAAATTCGCAAACCACAGAAACAGTATGTTCTTTAACCATTAGACAAGGTGTGTGTAAGTGTAGCTCAAATCCTTCACATAACAACATCCTAGTATATTTAAGATACTGTTGTTGTTACAAAATAAAGGAATAAAAAGAGTTTAGAGTGTTGGAGAAGCAAAATAAAACAAAAGAACAGAAGTGAAGAAATTACATTAAAATCGGGTAACTCTTCTTGATTTGAGCTCAAAGGCTACCTTGGAATGGATTATGCCCAAATGTGAGGATTAAATGATGAAGATAGGTATTTGGAGAGATGAAATGGTCAGGGGTTGGCCGAGCCAAAGGCTTGAGAGGTGTGGGTTAGGTGGTAGAGGTGGGGGCCTTTTATAAGAGAAAAGGAGGGGCACTCTTGGAAAGTAATAAAATATTCCTTTATTATAAAATGATTTTTGGATTTTAAAGGTCCCAAAAGGATATATTTAGAGGATAAGGTGATAAGGTATAGAAATCCACCCATACAATAGGTTTTTGAAAAGTGTAGGTCTTAGAGTTTACATTATCTTTTCATTTTATTTAAATAGTTAAATATTGAGGTAATCGATGCATCATCATGGTGTCATAAATAATTTAATTTATTTACTGTCTAAAAATTATAAAAAAATATCATGATGTAGGAAATATTTTTATCTTTCTAATTAATATTTATAGTAAAATATATGACTTTTATAACCCCATATAAAAATTGTTTTAGTAAAACAACACATGTTTGTGACATTTTAATTTTAACATTAAATAAAAAGGTATTAATGTCATTTTCCAACCAAAGTGGCTCCCTGGGGTCCCCAAGTTGACCCATGGATTGTCTTTGTCGGCCATGACACATCCAATGAGGGTAGGACATGTGTCTAGGTCATTTCATATTATTAAAACATTATTTTTACTTTAAATTACACTAATTACCTCTATTCGCGATTAATAAACTTAAAAGTTACTATTCACCAAAAAAATTATTTTAATCCCATTGAACCACATTTTACATATTAATGACAACCATGTATGTCTTATTTTTGAAATTCAAATCACATAAGTGGTAAAGTTTCATTTAAACGAAAAATCAGTTTCTTTAACTACCACTTAGTGATTTCACTATTCATCAAAAATTGAAGTTTTTTAGAAAATTACCAAAAATTCACCCTTGGCTATATTTGATATTCCAAATTCAAAAATGATGTCTATTTTACAAAATTCAAAACATATAAGTTACATTAATTAATTTAATAATTAATTCCCGCTGTCAGAGCAAATAGCGTGTTTTTATGAAACAATAAGTATCAAAATATTGACACTAGTTTAAGTCCAATTTCAAGATGAAATTAATTCCAACGACCACTATTGGATTAAATGGTAAAAATATATTCTAATTTCACTTTTAAACCAATTCAAAAGATAATATAATCATAAAAATAAGTTAGATTAAAAGATGTTTTGAATTAAAATACAACATTTTTCACTATTCATTCAAAAATGAACATTACCGGAAAAATATCAAAAATTTACACAAAGTAAATTTTGATGTCCCGATTATAAAGAAGAATTTTATTTTGTCAAATATAACACATTAAATTGTCAAAAAGTGGATTTAAAAGAGGTTCATCATCAAAAGGCAGTTAATCGACCTTTGAAAGAATATTAGAATGTTTACCCTTAAAATTGGATTCATTCACATTTTTAATCCTCTAAAATTTATTGTAAAATGTAAAAATATTTGACAAAAATATATAATCATTTTGTAGTTAGTTCTGTTCATTCCCTCCATTACAACGGCTAGGCGTTAACTACCATTTAAAATAATATTATTTTGTTATTAGAGTGCAACGTAAGATTCCCAAGAAACTCGTTGTTGCGTATTGGGTACGCCATCGAGAATAGTGTCCCCTTTAAAGTAATATTAATATTTTATTCACAAATATGGATAAATGTGAAAATTGGATATTCTTTATTTACCTGGGGTGTTACATCAATCTTGCACCATGGATTCAATATGTATTCCATATCATGCCTTGATAACTTTGTGAATTTAACTTCTCACTTTGCAACATTCTCATCTTCCTTTTTCCTCAAATTTAGAAACTTCCTTTCAATATCTGCTCGTTGTTCATGAGGAAAGTATTTCTCTAGGAATATTTATTTAAAGTCCCTTCATTCCATATCTTTTATCGCTTCTTCCTCCTTTTTGTTTTGTATTAATGACAACCACTGATCCACATCTCCCGATAGATGATAAACTACCATGACAACCTTTTTCCCTTTCGTTACTTCCCAAGGTGAGAAATATCTTCTTTAATAAACTTATCCACTGCACCACTGCGAATTAGTTTTTAGTCCCATTTAATGATGGAGGTTGTTGCTGCATAAAGAGATCCAACATATCTCATCCATGTTGTGGATCAAGATGCTAAATACGGGTATGGTTATTATTCATAACTTTATCCAGTTTCCCCAGTATAGTTATTAGTTTCTTAGCACTAGTCATAGATACAGATCCGACATCTTTATCTTAAATCATAGGTAAATCCCTACATGGGACACGCGTGTTCATACGGTTTCCATTTCTTCCATTAGGCACCATTTCTAAAGAAAGGAATACACTATATTAGGTTATGAATCATAATGTATAATCATAAATTAGCAAAATACCTAGCATAAATTGAAATCCTATGCATGGATAATCCCTTAATCACAAACATGGTTTCTTTGAAGAAAAAATTACATTTAAATCTTTCATAATGGCTTGTAAATAAAATGTCAATCATCCTAAGAATATCCTCTGGGAGTGTCAAACTAGGTGCGTAGTAAGGCCTATTGTCGTGTACCAAGATACTTCAGGTCAAGCCTAAAACACCTTTTTGGAGTTTTCACTCCTAGGTGCATCTATTCCATTACCATGTCCACTTGTAGTATCCATAAAGAGATATATTTTCTATAAAAATACACATAATCCATTCCTTACCAAAATACCAAGATGTTCTTGTATGTTTATCCTCAAAGACTCTCTTAGGAATTTGTTCCTTAATTTATGTTTTCTAAATCTAGTTTCCAAGTTTTCTACTAAACTTCCTCTAATACCAACTGTAAGGACCCAACCCCAGTTTCTCAGAGTTGGTGCCTTATTAAATTAAATTATCATATAAAAAATAAATTTTTATCCTGAAGGAACAAATAGTTTAGTATCTTTTGGAAACAATATACATACATAATTTCAACATTATAACTTGAAAATAAAAACAACATAAAAATTCCTCTGGGAACAACCACCACTCTAAGATTATCCCTTCAAATCAATCATAATATACCTCTTCATTTTTGGGGGAAAATGAAACATAAGAAGGGGTGAGCTTAGATGATTAGTAAGGGTAAACATTATCGCATAAGATAACATAGACATTATACATGTTAAATAATTGAAAACACATGCCTTTACGAATAAAAAAATTGAACACATTATAGTACAAATATGAGCTAAGTAAATATTGTCATAATAAAACATAATCATAGGTATTATAATAGTGGAATAACCACATGAGCTATCAATGTATATCTTCATAATTTGAGATATACATATTCTATACATTATGAAACCTATCATCATGGCCTCAGCTAAGACATCTAGAAATGATTAAGGCCTCGTCCAAAAACAAATCTCAAAATGGGCAAGGCCTTGGCCAAGTCCATATCTATTTATCTCATGAGACCTACCGATGAATCAAGGGGATATAGTGGGCCCCACCTATCACATAATAAGTTCTATAAATTCCTCATTTGAATGGAGATAAATATAAACAACATATACATTCATATTGAAACTAACATATGAAATGTAAATAACTTTCCCCGAACAATATGCTTAAACACTAACCATTCAGTGTAAATTGGTGAATTGTTTAAGGATAGAAAATCCATAGTAAAAATAATAATAATCCATTAAATTAAATATTTATTATTATATCATAAGATATTAGTACCAAAAATACATAATAATCAACAAGAGAGTTGAAATAGATGAAAATACTCTTATAAAACTATCGAGTAATTCTTGAGATAGATACTCCTTTACTTTGAAAAGAAGTTTTCTTTTGGAAAATTATTTGTATAAATCCAAAAGTTAATTAAGTTAGTATTTTAATAATAAAATGAGTTATTTTAGAAAAATAATGGTTTCTAAAAATATATTATAGAATTTCCTGAAAAATAGGTAAGAATTTGGGAAATTCCCTTAGACTGAGCTTGTAATTTGGAAAGTATTTTGAAAGTTAATTTTAAAACATATAACTCCCCCATAAATGAAGATAGTATTCTATTTCACACACATATATAGAACATTCCAACAAAATTTATGAGGAGTACACATGAAATAATAAGAATTTGATTGAGGTAGTTAGATAATAAAAGTAACTCGAATGAAAAGGGATTTGAGGGTAGGAAACCCTTACCTTATGTCCGAATGTGTTATGCTCTTGAAATTATGGTCATAGAATATGAAACTAGTATTATTAATAAAATAATTAAAAACCTTTTATACATGTATTTATTTTATCATAATTTTGTTAAGTTCATTTATTTTTTTATTGATAAGTTATAAGATTGAATTTCGTCGTTCTAAAGTGTATATTTCCTTGGTTTTCATGATCGGTATATTTGTATATGACTATGGATGTTCATGTGGAAAGGATGTAATTCTATAGAATTAAAATTATATATTATTTATGAACATCCATAAGTGTTAACGGTAATATATTTCATTTTTTTTATATGTTATGAGGATGAATCATTGGATGAAATGACAATGACTTAGAATATTTGGCAGTATTTGGATTATTGTGAAATAGTTTTGTCATATGAATTAATAATATGTACATATACTGGTTCATGAATATTAAATTGGTTATAATACATATATTATAGTCTATGTAAACCATCAATATGGTTTCATGAAAATAAATTAAGTATAAATTGAAGAAAGAAACTTCTTCATCCAAAACAATTGTAAATTAGAACATCACAGAGGACGATATCATTTATAAAAGAGAGAGAGAGTAAAAATATTGATAATGGTTATTAAATTAAAATTCTATAATTACAGTATATAGATGATACTTTAGTTATAAGTATCAATTATATAGATTATGTTATATGAGAATAAGAAAATAAGATAAATTGAAAT
Source organism: Viscum album (assembly GCA_963277665.1). Classification (NCBI taxonomy): domain Eukaryota; kingdom Viridiplantae; phylum Streptophyta; class Magnoliopsida; order Santalales; family Viscaceae; genus Viscum; species Viscum album. Next base: position 25,895,186 of record OY728137.1, on the reverse strand, counting down.
GAAACTAAATGAAAAAGAAAGATGTTTTACCTCTTGAATTAACCTCCGTGAGAACCTCATTAAGGGAAGAGGTTTTGGTCTGTTGGAAATACCAAGAGCTCTTGGATATGGGTAGTGACTAGGGAAGGGTATTTGGTCAGATATTTTAGGATCTTCAATGCTTATATGAGTGAAGAGAAGAGGGAGTGAGTGGGGGTTATAGTGGAGGTGCGGAGTGATTTGTGAATATCTTATTCTTTATTTCATTATTTCCCCAAAATATAACCAATAGTGTTGTTTAATGTGACCCATAATATTAATAAGTGCATGTGAGTTTGAACTAAGTGTTCTTACATCATCAATGATGCTAGGAATAGTGAATTTAACTGACAATGTAAATATACGGTAAATTTTTGTATTTAACTATTCATCAAAAATTCCAGTATTTCAGAAAAATCACAAAAAATCACCCTATCCATCTTTCGATGTGTAGAATTAAAAAATTAACTCCATTTTTTGAAAATTATTTTATAAATATTATTAATTTAATTTTTAAAAACATCATGGTTTATTCAAAAAATAACAATTTTAAAACTATAATTCATTTTAAAACACATTGAAAAATTAATCAAGATATCATTATCTTATAACCTTAAGAAAATAAAATATTATTATTATTTACTATTTATAAGGTTCTTATTACTATTCAAATTAGTATTCATAAGGTTATGTTACTATTCACCAAAAATTAGGTTTTTCTTATCAGACTCTAAATATCTTACTAAACGCAACCGTGTATGTCAGTTTTTCGAATTTCAAATCACAGAAGTAGAAAAATTATATTTAGTGGCTAGATTATAAAAAAGTGGTGTTTGGTAGAGACTCAGTGTTTCAAGAATTCAATATTTATTTTCAAAACCTTGGGGTGTTACATGTTGGGTTTACACATTATATTCGAAGTTCAGCCACTATGTAATCTGGTTTTTACCGTAATCACTATAATTAATTTTAATTGTTTTCACTAATCACTTTGGTAAAAAATTAATTTGGATTTGTTATAAATTATAAATTATCTGATTAAAAATATGGAATCCATTTTTTCAAATTAAATTCACATAATTGGTATAAAATAATTTAAAAATAATTTTGTAGTTTTGATGGGAAAGCCAGTTTTTAAAGTGAAAAAATGATCAAAAGTTTTCAAAGATTTTATATTCAATTTCAATATGAAATTTATTTCAATTAGCTACACAAGATTAATAAATGTATAATTAAAATATTACTTTAAAACCAATTCAAAATATATTTTAAAATTATAAATTATTTAAATGAAAAGGCATTTTTCAATTAAAATCGAGTATTTTTCACTATTCGTCAAAAAATAAAATTTCAATGAAAAATACCAAAAATTCACCATATGAAAATTTTGATATTCATCATTAAAAACTAAAGTTTTTTTTGTAAAAAAAATTCTAAAATTTGTAATTTTTAATTTTTAATTATGTGTTCCAATCATGATTAACCCAACTTTTAGAAAATATACTATTTTTAGAAAACATTTATTTTTATTTTAAATAATTATTATTTTATTTATAATAGATAGATAACTAATAAACATGTGAAAAATATATATTTTTATAAGTTATTTAATCATATTCATTCCCTCCATTCCAATAGCCAGGAGATAACTATCATATTAAAAAATAATATTAATAGTATATTTTAGTTTGGTAAAACCCAGCCTTACTTGTGATGCAGGGTATCAAAGAAACTCGATATTGTGTGTAACATAATCCACAATAAATTTTTCGTACAGTGAAATATTAACTTGGTGTTTTGTGTAAATCAGTCTTAACTTGGGGTAGTGTGCAACACAATCCATCCAATAATTTTAATTTATTCAAAAAATAATAATTCATAAAAACTTAAGGTATTACATTATACCCCCTTAAAATGAATTTCTCTATAAAAATTCATCTAGGTTATCAAATATTTAATACTTTAATGTTCCTTTCATATAATCCCCATCAAAAAAATGAATAAAAAAACTTCCTTTCAAAAGGGAAATTTGGAAATAGAATGGTCTCCCAAAGTAACTCATTACTAGGTTTCCACATATGAGAACATAGGTGGAAAGTGCAAACATGGAAATAGATGAGAAATCTAACACACAAAAAATAATTTAGAGTGATAGGTAATATGGTCATGAGAAAGTTAACGATGAAAATTCCATTAACCAAAAATTCTTGAAAAAGTTCATTGATATCATCAAAAATGATGATAACAGGGAAACATTTTATTTCAAGACCCTTTTCCTAAAGTTGAATAATTTTCACAAGAATATATTCTTTCTTGTTTTTATTTTATTTCATAAGAATAGTATCATTCATCGGTTGTGCCTTGATAAATTTTTACTTCATATCTTACTCAAAGAAATAGATGTCAATCTTTTATGTCTAAAGCGATAATGGATCATAAGATCCATAAATAGAATGATAATTCATTCTGTCTATCTTTAGATGTCATCAAAGCAAAATGACTAGCACAGGTTTTCCAATATACATAAATCCTCATATGGAAAAATAATATGTTAATATTTAAATTCACATTCAAATTTCAATATAAACCATTTTATAAATGGTTAACCTTTTGACCCATCTAAAAGATGAAAATAAAAAAAACTTTAGAATGAAGGTCACTAAATTTCTCAGAATATTCTTATCATTGAACCCATATATATCATAAAGTACTAGTTTATTATCACATAAGAAACATCTAAATATCTTTATCATGTATTCTCTTGAAACATGGTAATAACCTAAATTACTATAAATATTTATTGAAAATACAAGTTCTTCCTCATTATTTATACAGATTTTTAGATATATTCTTTAAATAAAAAAAATGCTTTAAACTTCATCAATGATAGTATAACACACATTTTCAACAAATCCTTTATCAGTACTGAGGTCATAAATACTATACAATTTACTTTATCCATATCAATCATCTCTTTATCCAAAATAAACATCATTTTCTCAGCATCTGAAACAAATTATGGTGTACCTTCCCATAATCAAAATATCACCTTTCCATTAAATCAATTTTCTTATCAATCAGAATCATTCAACATATTCATTAAAATCCTTAATGATAACCTTATAATGAACAATACTTATATATTTCACAATTCATAATTACTGAATGCAAATACATAAATACTTCAACCCTTCGACTTCAATTATTTGCATGGAGTGGGTCCATCATTTATCTAGATATAAATTCTTGGGTCAGGGCATTGAGTTGGGAAATTCCCATTTTCTCCATAGATAAGACATAACTCCTTGAAAAACGGTCACTCTATAACCCTTTTTCCACATAGATAACACCTTCCCGCTATTTGAGATATTAATTCAAGTTTTTCTTCCTACCTTCTTGAGATGTAGGAAATCACGTCTTCTTTCCTCTATACTCATTACCACCTTACCTTTCATAAAAGTCAATCTTCCTCTTAGTTGATGTTTCAAGAATCTCACTGAAGTTTACATTGTTAATAATATATTGTGATAGCTGATTAGGAATAATCACAATATATTTATCTCTAGTAAACATCTGATTTTGATTCTCATAGTCATTTAATTTTCCATCAATTTCAAGGTTAACATGATTCCTTCTATTTCCAGCCATCAAATAAAACCAAAAGCAAGGTGTAAGAAACACTAATCAAATTGGAGAACTAAATAATCATGAAAAATCACTTATATGACATCAAAATCATGAAACGTTGTTTTTTAATCATTGACACCTTAGGCTTATCCAAGATTATTCATAGTCACCTTCTATTTAAATCCTTCATTATGGTTCTCAAATATTTTGTCAATTTCCAAAGAATATCTCCTGGGAGTTTCAAACTATGTGTACAGTAGGGCCCATTGTTGTGAACCAGTTCTTGGTCAAGTATAGCTCAATATGGTGTTTTTAGGTTTTTTCCCCCTAGGTATATATGTTCCAAATCCACATCCACTTGTAGTATCCAAACAGGGATGTATTTCTTGGAAATCACTCACTCTATCCTTTACCAAAATTCCAAGACAATTTTCTATACATTGAATCAACCTTATACTTATACTTATAGATATCCATTGAAATATCCTTATAAATATCACTAGGGATCTCACTAAATTATTATCATCCTAGTTTTCAAAGATTAAATAAACCTTTCCCTTGATACCAACTATAGCGACCAAGACTTAACATACATGGATATTATATTTTTCTAGATAAATATTCATTAAATTACACAAACACATGTTAGAGGACTATAATAGTTTAGTGCCTTTAGAAACATTGAACACAATATTCTTTTCTGGTGTAATATATTTCAAGTTTCCCACAAATATCTTCCACTGTAGAAATCCTACTTAAAACATTTATTCCTAACTTGAGTAAAGGAAACATAAGAAAGGGTGAGCTTACATACTTAGTAAGGGTAAATAAATGATATACATAAGCATAATATGAACATAAGGGTATGAGAACGTGATTATAACATTTAAAGATCATACTTTGTATATCAAAGATCATAAACACGAGTCGTGGAATAAATATTGTCATATAATAAGACATAAATCATAAGAGGATAAAGAGCATAGGCCATGAGTTCATAACATAGGAATAAGACATGGAATTTTAGAAAACACATAAACATATGAAATGATTTCCAAAGTAGTAAAGGCTCACTATCAAGGATATCTTAGTGGAATGGGTTTGCTCCACAAACCATATTAGTAGTCAAGGTTCACTCCCAAGACCATCTTTGTCATGAACCAACCCAGGTCAATCCTGAACTGGTCACCCAAGTAGGTTCACGACAAGGCCCTAAGGGTGTTCTCGATCCCCATAGGCTGGAAACTAGTGTCAGGCATCAAGACTAACAGGTGGGAATGATTTAGCCCATAAAATCAAGAAAAATAAATAAACAAATGAATAAATAAAAACTAAACAATCAAGAAAACCACTAACAATAGAAAGAAGGTAAACTAAACATACATCCATGTGACCTTTTAGGTCACCACCCAACTCAGAACCAAGTTCACTCTGAGAGCGATCCAACACTAATGGAACCATAACAAGAAACATAACCTGCAACTGGAAAGATATAATAGGTGTGACTACCGAAATGCTCAGTAGGGATGCCAAGAATAAACCACTGAATCTAAGTGTTTCCTTTCCCAAAACAACCCACTAACACCAGTTTGAAATGCAGTTATAAAAATAGGATTTCAACATTTTATTTAACAATAGAATATTTCAATTTTAAAAAGTTAATGCATGTTATGCCTTTATTTTTCAAAAAAAAAATACCATTTCAAAACCAAAACCCAAGAAGTCAAAAAAACCAATCTGGGATGTAAATAAATAAATAGTGTATGTTGAAAACTAAAAGCAACAGAAATAAACAAGTCGATATAGAAAATAACCATGGGTGGTCCTAAACATCCCTAGAAGACCCCTAGATGCACTCATTTTGGAACCACCTGTTAGAGTATGGTGAATACCCTAAGTCCATAACTAACTAGCTACCATAACCTTCCCTCACTAGTGGCACATCCCTACTGGCCTATCTACAACTCCAGGAGGGTACTAACCCATGTAATCAGGGATAGCAAGCAAACATCACTCAATCAACTAAAAGATGCATGGGAACCCATCATGGTGGTGGTACTTTGTAAGTAGGAGGCGCTCACATGCGTGACTCACCTTACCTATCGTCACCGCAATTGCCTACCCCAAACACGGACACTCTATACGATACCCCATTAAGGGATATCCCCCTATAGAGGTTCCCTATAAATATATATATATATATATATATATATAATTTTATCACATATTCACATCATATCATCAAAGTTGCCCACCGAGCCGTCATTCCATACAAATATCAAAACAATTTCAGTAAACATTTTTAAAATGCTGACTGGGTACTCACTTTTACTAAAATAAATTCTTTTCTACAATCATCCCAAACATCAATTTTACCAAAACACATTCTTACCAAACAGTTTTCCACATTTTTAATAAAAACATGAAACTTTATAAAACATTCCAAATGAGCCTTTACCCTTTCTGAACACACACCAAATCATTACCATAAGTCCTTTAAAACTCTAAGTGTTGAAAATTTTATAAAACAAACCAAACAGACTCATAAGCCACACCTTCACCAAAACACACTCACCAAGAGCCGAATGGAAAACACTCCAAGATTAAATTTTAAACCCTTCCTTTAAAAAACCACAAGAGAACCATCATCCTTTAGAATCTAAATAACCATTCAATAAATCATGTTTTTAATAAATTACCATTTATAAGGTACCATTTTCATTTGAGGACACATCCATGCGTGTACCTAGTGCACCCATGGATGTGCCAACATCCAATGGAACATCCAACAACCAAGAGGAATCCCAAAACTATTTTCACAAAAACCACCACTTTTTTAAAAACCACAACCAACAACCAACATTATTTAGAGAAAATAAAGCAATCCCCTTGAAACCATAAAACTCATTTTCAAAACATTTTACACATTAAAAAAGATATAGAATTACTAAACCAAACACACCAAACCAAGTTCACAAATAGAAAATTTATATCACACCATAATTAAGGCTAAACATTTAATGAAAACCCCCAATTAAATTTAGTCGAACCTAAGCATTTAAAATAAACACCCAAAGTGCCAAAACCCTAGGCCTTATACATAAGTAATTTTGGAAACCAAATTTTAGCAAACTAAATAAATTCCAAAATGCTATAATAAGATTATAAAGGGTACCAAATAGGTCAGAATAAACTTATTAAATTTATTTAAAATGACAAGCATCAATATAATTTTTTAGGAAAGAAATATATGGAAACACCTAAATCAAACTTGTGAAAAAGTGATGGAACCTCCATGGAAGGAAGAAAAATGCCCTCGGGACCAAGTGGACACCCTAGACAATGAGAGGAAAGTGTGAATTATGAATTGAGGAAATAGGGTTTGGTTAAATTGAAGAGAAACGCCAAAAATAAATGCGGTATAACCAGACCAGAGGAGGAGAGGGATACCAATGAGGGGAATATAACCACACTGGAGCAAGGTAAAGGTGCTATGAAGGGGGTGTTCAGGCCACGCCAATGTAGGGTGGATTCGTCGGAGGTGTGCTGGGAAGGGAAGCTATTCAGAGCAGCTAGACAGAGGCACTGGGAAGGGGGAGGTCGGGCCATTGGAATGACATGCAATGAGGGGGAGTAGGGGGGGTTCACCGGATAAAGGAAGGAGACTAGAGGGAGGGAGTTCAGCACAGTATTGTCCGAATGTGAGGGGGGAGGGGGCACAATCTCTGTGAGGGAGGAGGATATGGGGGGAGATACCCCCTAGGGTTTCACTATTTTTTTTTAAAAACAACAACAAGAGTAATAATAATAATAATAATTAATTCTAAAGAAAATTTTAATAGTAATAATTTTATCCTTAATGATAATATTAATAATTATATAATCATAACAATATCATTAATTTTTCTTAATAATAATAATAATAATAACACTAAAAATAATGATAATCATAATCACAATTTTATGCATTTCATTTTAAATGATATCAACATTAATAATAATTTAATCATAAATAATATTAAGAAAACTTTTAATAACCATTTAATAATAGAAATATTAATGATAATTTTTAATAATAAAAATAATAATAATAAAACTTCCAATAATAATATTATTATTATCTATATAGTAATATTATTATTACAATGCAAACATTTACCATATTTTATTTTTATAAAATTTTATTTATTTTAAACATTAAGAAACTACACGGGCACCTAGGCTGACCACGCAGTTACCGCCAACTGTGTGGTAATCATGCATGAGTCTAAAACCCACCAAACTCATCAAATATCAAAAACTTTAATCCAAAACTCAACCTGAACTACGATGATTCTAACCAAATCCAAGAAATAATAAAATAAAATAATTTTAAAGTTCTGGGTGTGATAATTAACCCCACCAAAAACCTTTCTTCCCCCAGAAATTCAACAACCCAACAATTAACAAAACTCGAGTCCATGACCAGAAAAAACCAAAGGAAACCGAGAGTCTCAGGGTGACCATTCCCAACACACATCACACCTAACCAATTCAAGAAAAAACACTGCCTGAGATTGAGGGGAGAACATGGGAGGGTTCTCCCCACAATGAGAATTCACTAACATGGAAACCTTGAAACCCAAACACACCACCCTGGGGAGAGGGGGCCCACATAAGAATTCCCAACTGTTCCAAACCAGCTTTTATCACACGAGTGAAACAACACCACCACTAGAACTATACTCTTTTCATACACCAATTGAACCGCCAATATTAGGGGAAGACTCATGAAACGAAACACAGATCAAAACCCTGCAACGAACTAGATCTACTTTCTACCCATCTCATAAAACCCAAACATTTCCAAGAAATCACAACTGAAACCAAAACCAAAACCAACCCACGTGAGGAGAAAACACAAGCTAAGAAAAACAAATGGTTCTAAAATTCACATTTATACAACAAGACTTCTTGGATTATAATAGAACGAGTCTATCATAACTTCACGATGAAACAATGAACTTATAACAACGACAAAACTTTAACGGTAGAAGAACAAGAACAAAAAGACTTTAGATGTTCCACTCCCAACATGGAACACAAAACCCAGACTAAGGCTTCACACCCCCGAAAACTCTTCACTATGCTTGAGCTTCACCCCGAAACCTATGGTTAGGGATCCGATAGCTAAAGAATCTCCTGCATCACAATCTGGCCCTAGATTCCTCCTATAAGAACATCTTATTTAGGTGATTCTTCCTGCAAAACTTCTCTAGATGACCCATACAGCCGCAAAAATGACATGTCTTTGGTGGGTTTTGACAAGATGGCTTTGAATGCCCTAAACGTCTACACTAATGGCACACCACTGAATGGTCTGAAAAACTAGGCCGACCATGTGATTACCGCCAACCATGCGGTGCCCGTACCCCGGTCCGACACCCACCAAACTCATCAAACATAATAAACTTTAATCCATCACTTAACTCAAACCTCGATGAGGCTAACTGAAGTTAAGAAATAATAAAATAAAATAATTTTAAAGGTCAGGGTGTGATAATATTAGTAGTTAAAGTTCAATCCCAATACCATCTTAGTAGTCAAGGTTAACTCCCAAGACCATCTTAGATTACAAAGTCCCTTAATGAACTGGGTTCACTACCCATTTCATCCAGGTATATCTCATGATATATAAATCATTACCCAATGCATTGGAGGGCGATATAGGTATCACCCATTACATAATAAAATCATACATATGTGTTCCACAAGATAATGAAACATTCATCATATCATGACCCATAAAAATTTATGGGTTTCATAAACATCATAGCATAACCCATGAAATGAAATGGGTATCATAAACATTTCATCATATCATAACCTATGTAAAAGAGACATGTTTCATAATAATTTTATCATATAATAACCTGTAAAAGGAAGTGGGTTTCATAAGTGTTTTATCACTATATAATCCATGGAAAATAAGTGGGTTTCATAAAAAAAATTCATCTTAAACATAAAAATTTCAAAGAAATAATAACAATGGTGTTATTGGATCATATAATCAGTAAACCATAAACTATATCAAATTATTTCATCTTATATAAAGAATTATTTTGAAATATCACATGGATAATTTCCTAAGTAAAATAACCTTTCTTTGAAAATATTTTTTCAAGACATAAAACATTTTCAAAATTCTTCTCTTTGACAACCACTTTGAAAACTTATGAACTAAGATTTAAAAATAATTTAAAATATTTCTTGAGTAAAATATACTTTCAACTTTGAAATTTTATTTTTAAATAATAAAACCTTTTTAAAACCTTTTTATTAGAAAATAACCTCCAAACTTATAAAGGAATCTATGAAAACCATTTTAAACACTTTTTGAAGAATAAAAAATTTTCAAAATTTCATTCTTTGAAAATAAATTTAAAATATTGATCTGTCAAAAATATTTTAGAAAAAAAATATTTCGAAAATATTATTTAATACATTTAAATGAATATTCAATGAATAATAGTTTACAATTCCATACATTATTTATATGTAAAACCAAAATATTCCTTTCACATTGTCGGTAGAAGTCAAAAGAGGCTTGTTTGGAAAACAGAAAGAAGAATCTTTTTTAAAACATTTTTTAAAAAGGTAAAAAATAGGTAAAAATGTATTTTAAAAATAATCAGATAATATTATAACATTTTTTAAAATATTTTTAGAAAACATGGTTTCAATAGAAAATTGTTTTCTGACCAAAGAGAGAAATAAATTCTGAATTTATTAAAAGCATATTCTTAATTATCTCAAGTACCAATAAGTGGAAAAATGGTACCATAACAAGAATATTATCATTAATAAACATAGTATAATAAAATTCATAATAATTATTGAGATATTTATCATATTATTTCATTATTAGAATCATATTCATAAACAATCCCGATAAACAATGAGATTTTAGCAATATACTCTTACCACTTTGGTAACTTTGAATCAAAATCCCTAGGAAAAAATAACATTAAATGAAGATTAAAATATCTTTAAAATAATTTTATTCATTACATAACATGTCCAAGGGGAATTATATACACCTTTTAAAATAATATAGGTGTGTAACATAACATGTGTCACAAAGAAGGAAAATTGAGACAAAATTATCCTACCACTTTGGTATCTTTGAAATTGTAACCCTATGAAATATAGATACTCAAAGTTATGTTTAAATATAAAAAAAATAAGTATAATAATCATAAATTGCATTCATGATCAGTATATACACCTCATAGAAGAAATAGGTGGTGAATGCAGCTTGTGTCTCACAAAAGTAAAAAGTGAGACGTAAATCCCTTACCTTTAGTCTTGACACCAATAATACTTGTTAAAACCTCATGTATAATATATATAAGTTTATTATAAATCTATATTATAACCATGTTAATATATATATTACCATATATGATTTATTTATGACTTTATATTACCCATTTATTAATAATTCCATGTTAAAGTTATGTTTCAGGCAATAACTACTTTATTTTTTGTACATGTTTTTACTTGTTATTCTTGTCCTCTTACTTATATAATGATTTCATAATATAAATAATGATAAATAAGATTTAAATATCATATATATTTAGTATATATTTATTTATAATAATCTATAAAAGATAGATATAGGAAATGGGATATAATATTCATGGAGACGGTAAGTCGTATGTATACATGAACGATATTTCAATTTTCTTATCATATTGAAATAAAGAAAATTATATGATATATTGTAATTATTGAATCATATTTATTTCAAATATATTAAAAATTATTATTAAAACAATCCTTAATACATTCCATGTATAGCGTGAATGAAACACATTGCTTCACGAGGCGGTAGTTTGTCGTACACCCGAACGACGTTATCATATTCCCACAAAATAGAAATAATTAAGTTATGTGTAATATAATTATTAAATAAGAATAAATATATCATATATTTCTCATATATAATATATAAACATTATTTATATCATCATTCCCAACCTTGAACGGTGGTAATGGAAAAATGAATGACATTAATTCGCGAGGTTATAGTTTATCCTACACATGAACGATGATTATATAACCCATTTTATGGAAGTGTGTGATGTTTTAGGTCATAAAATTATCATAGAAAAATATAAATATATTTAATATGATTAGTTTATTATATAATCATGATATAAAAATAATTTAATGGTTTTGAGGAAGAAATAAAACAAAACATTCATTAATGAATGTTGCATCTTCTTTGGGTATCTCCTTTGGGTTTTCCCCAAATGACTTCCTTGGTTTGATTTTTTAAAAAAGTGAGGATGATAGGATGAGATAAGGGAAGAGGAAAATTAATTTTAGTAGGTATTTTCCAAGACAAATGGATTGATAGGTGTTAATAATTGGGGATAGTAAGTGTCCTTTTATAGTTGTGGAGGAGTGGTATTCTTGTAAATACTCAAAAGTATTTAATATTGGGAGGTCAATATTACCTAAAGTTTCTCAAAAACTGATAATTAAATATTTTTAGGGATTATATAGTCTATATAAACCTCTAACACACATTTATACACATGTTTTAAACATTTTGTTCCTTAACTCTTAATTTTTCTTATTTTACCACTTTTGTTTTTCATTATGGTAATTAGTTCTCTAACTTAAGTATTTCATCCATTAGATATAAATTAAAGGGATAATTATTAGAAAATATATACCCAATTATTCTAAAATATTATATATAATTTGTAAAATAAAAATATCATATGTGTTGGAAATTAATTTTAACAGAAACGCCGGTAAAGTGAAAAAACACTGCTTTAACCATAATCATGCTAACAAAGCTTTTACTATTTAGGGGTCAATATGTTCATTATAAAAGTAAAATTGGTTCATTAATGGACTATATAATATATATATTAACATTTACAAATAAATTGTTAGAATATAGTATTTTTAGTAATTTTAAATAATTTAATAAAATATCATTTATTATAAAATGACAATAATGTCAATTTTGAAATTATTCATTTAATTTAAATTTAAAAAAATACAGGAATGGAAATAAATACATTATTTTAATAAATATTTAACATGATATATTAATATAAAATAATAATTTAACTCAATAATTCATTTAATTTACTTTACTTTTAATGTTTTTAGTATCATTTCATTTATTTAATTATAAACTAAATGATTCATGTGTTGGAATTTCATATGAATTTAATGTTATTATATCATATATAAAAATTTAAAATAAATTATCATGTTAAAAATAACTAAATTATCTTCTAAAATAATATTATAACCAGACTTAGGTAGTTTTTTTCCTATTCCAAAGCTTTATAGAAATTCAAAGGAAGAAAGGTACATTTTTTGTCTTTTTCTTTACTTAACTTAATAAATGGGTCACTTTCATAGAAAAGTGTCCCAAAAACTCATAAAATAAGATCCAAAAGCCTCAAGGGTCGACATATTTCCATAAAATTGGTGTTGGACAAGTTTTGAGTCATTATTACAACTTATATTCTATGTTTAACCACTAAGTAATCTTATTTTTACCTTAATCCTTATAATTAATTTTAATTGATTTCACTAATCACTTTTGTTAAGAATTAATTTGGATTTATTATAATTTATAAATTTTTTATTCCAAATATTTAATCCATTTTTACTAATTCAATTCACATAAGTGGTAGAAATTAATTTAAAATTAATCCCACAATCGTGATGAAAAAGCAGATTTTTAAAGAGAAAAAATGACCAAAAGTTTGCACATTTTTTCTTTTCAATTTCATTATGAAACTAATTAAAATGAACTAAATTTTATTAATATATGTATAATTAAACTATTTTTAAATTAAAACCAATTCAAAATATAGTTTGACATTGTAAATTATTTAAATGAAAAGATGGTTTTATATTAAAAAACAGAATTTTTTTCTATACATCAAAAAATGAAACTTCTCATAAAAATACCAAAAATTCACCCTAAGATAATTTTAAATTTTAAATTTCAAAAAATAGTTTTATTTTTTCCAATAAATTTTCTATAATTAGTGAGATTAAATTTTAAATTATGTGTGCCAAGCATGATTAACCCAACTTTTAGAAAATATAATGTTTTTCAGAAAACACTTATTTTTCATTAAAATGATTCTATTTTATTTATAATTTATATATAACTAATAAAATGTGAAAAATATATTTTTTTATAATTTATTTAATCCTATTCATTTCTTTCATTCCATCATCTAGGTGATAAATATCTTATTAAATAATTATATTAATAGTATATTATACTTTGGTAAAACTCGGTCTGGTGTGTAACTTAAGTTATCAAAGAAAATTGGTATTGTTTGTTACACAATCCAAACATATTGTTGCGTATACTAAAAGATAAAATCAGTGTTTCATATAACTTAATATTAACTTGGTTTTTCATATAAAGCAAGCTTAACTTGGTGTAGTGTGCAATACAAGGCATCAAGAAATTTTAATTTATTTGGAAAAAATAATAATTCATAAAAACTAGGGGTATTACAGCATGGTATAGGATCCTTCTTGGCATCAAAAAGACCCATGTTAAAAATTAGTAAAGGGCTGTATTTACAAGTTATAATAGTAGCTACTCTGGCTATAACTGCAGCAGTTACTGTAGAGCGGAACTATTCACCCAGTTTGGCCCTACCAGCCACAAAATTGGGCCTTTGGACTGTTGGGCCTTATGGAGACCATTGGCCTTCAAGACACATGGAATTCATACCACATTAGAGAAATAGGAGTTTTAGAGTGACCAGTTGATCAGTGCAATGCATCATGTTGGCAGTGGAGCTTGGCTTCAGGCAGTATTGCGGGGTGGTTAGCTCGAAAGGGTGATAGGTGTGTTGGAACCTATTAAATATCCCTCTGACTACTTGGTATAGAAGGGTGATCTTCCATAGAATTGAAAAGGGAAGAACAAAATGATGATCCTTGGTAAGGGGGGTGACACGTTGTGTGAATTGTGATACCCAGATAGATGAAGCAACACATCTTGGCAGGCAGTGTAGCATGGAGACAAGCAGGCATTGCTGGGTGGGCAGCTTAAAAGAGTGATAGGTGAATTAAGACCTGTCATTTATCCCTCTGCCTAGACATGGGTTAAATATGGTTGTTATACGATGTCTTTTTGGTGGGACAATGCAACGCAATGACTGATGGTAATGGGGGTGCCATAGTAAGAAGATTGGGATCATGATGCAAAGTTTGGTTGCTCGACTTGGGCCTTTGGGTCAACTCCTTTGGCTGTCAATCCAATGGGCCTTCGAGCCAGTGGGCCTTCGGGTCATGTAAGGGTTATCTCTAAACCTATTTGAAAATAGGGTTTTCTTTTCTTAATAAAAAAAGAGTGTGTTTACCCTATCTGTTAAAAAAATTAATAATATTAAATATTTTTTAGTTTTTTCTAATTTATTAATTTTCAATATTATTTTTTAATTGATTATTCATTCATATATTTAAGATTTTTAATATAGAAATATATACATATCGATATATATATATACATATAATGATTTCTTAAATATGATTTATATAAAAAATATATATAGTTACATTTAATAAATCATAAAATTAGTGAAAATGGTTTATAATTAAAATTTAGTATTAATTAAAAATATTGACTAATTAGTATCGAGTAATGGACGTTAAATGTTCATATTATATAAATTTCATTCTTTTCAATTTAACATATATCAAACTCATGTAATATATATATACACATTAATTTCACACACATATATACGTAATTAATGAAATTTTATATAGAAACACACATGCACATAATATTTTTCTAATTTATTCAATTTTTAATATTCATTTTAGAATTTTATTTATTAACATAATGTATTTAAAATATTATGTTTTTAATTTTTAAATTTTATTCATTTGTTATATTTTTATTTAATATATTCAATTTATTAATTTTTTAATATATTTTTTTATAATTTATTCAATTTTAATATTATTTATTCATTAAAAATATTAATTATTTGTTAATATTTTTTTCAATTTATTCACTTTTAATTTTTATTCATTTAACATTTTTATAATTCTATCCATTTTTAATATTTATTTATATATGTTTATTCATTTAAATTTAATATTTTTAATATGGATTAAATTTATATAATTAATATGAATTAATTTTTAGTGTATCGTATATTTATTTTTATTTTTTTTAATAATCTAAATAATTAATAACACTAGTTAGTTTTTTTATATTTTTGAAATTTTGTACTTTTAAAAATATTAAATTTCACTCATTTTTATAATTAATTCATTTAATATTATTTACTCACTAAAAAAGTTATTTATTTTTTCATTTTTTTATAATTTAGTCATTTTTAATATTTATTCATTTAATATTTTTTAATTTATTCATTTATCATATTTATGTATACATATTTATTCATTAACATTTAATATTTTTAATATGGTTATAATATACATATTTAATATTCATTCATCTGTATTTTAATAATTTATATAATTAATAAAATTTATTCATTTTTATATTTTTAATTCTATTCATTTTTAGTTATTAAATTTCAATCATTTATAATATTCATTAATTTAAGATTATTTATTCATTAATAATAATTATTTTTTTATACTTTTTTATAATTTATTCATTTTTATTACATATTTTTTAATATTTTATGAATTTATTTTAAACACTTTTTATCGGCGCCTAAAAAAGCATTGTTAAAATATAGATTTAGCAACGCTAAAATAAAAAAACACTCATAAAACCTATCTTTCATTGTGATAAAAAAAATTGGTAATGAAGATATATTTTATCATCACTTTTCATTTTAGCACTAATAAAACTATTCACATTCTCTTAAAATCAACTTGAATGGAACCTCACTCACTTGAGTTGTTCAAGCTCCAAAGGAACTTGACCTCAATATACCCTCCCCTTTAAACTTCTTGGACAAATTGAACCTCTCAAAGCTAATGGTATGTGATTCCTTGTACTTCTTTTTTGTCGATCTGTCATTACTTTATAGCTTTTAGTTCTTATTTTTTAATGTATCATACTTCCCCTATTCCCCATTGTTTATTAGTAACATAGTGTCTTGGCCCCTCAAAAACAATCGAGGCCATCAGGTTTTTGATTTCCCAAGTTTCATGTAGCTAATTCCTTCAAGGTTCTTTATCCATCCATGATATCTAAAGTGTTTTGATACTCAAGTTTGGGTCTTTTAAATTATTCAACATTGGTAGTGGATGTTTCATATTTTTCTTCACAAATTCCGGCCTTAAAATACTCTTCTAAAATCTTATAATCTCTCTCTCCCATATTTTTTGACTCCATTGGGAAAATTCCTATTAATTTTGAGGTTAAATTTCTCTAAATCAATGTGTGTATATTTTGGAATATTATTTTAGATATAAAAAAATGGTTTTCAATCATAAATTGAAATTAATAAGATGGATATTCAAAAATATTTGAACAAAATATGAAAAATAGTGAAATTCTTAGTTACCCCCCAACAACAATGCTAATTGGATAGAGTGAATTTTATCGAAAAGTGTCAATAAAAATATTTTTTATTTAAGAAAAAAATATAGTTCTCTAATTGAGTAATTTTTCACCTAAAATATTAATTGATTTAAAATTAATAGAAGTGGATTTATTGAAAATATGCTTAAAATTTAATTCAAAATAGATATTTTTAATGGAAAATGAGTGTGAAAATAGTGGGTTTTGAAGAATGAAGAACAAGTAAAAGAGTGAAAAAGTGTTGAAAAGGGAAGAATTCATATTTTGAGGAAAGTAAGAACTGTATTTAGAGTAGTGACCTTAAACATGTTCAATATATGAGGTTACTCTTCCAAACTATCTAAAATATTTCTTTCACTAATTCATTTTTAGTACTTAATCCATAATTATAAACTAAGCTTTGATATGGTTAAAATAGAAGAGGTTATTTACCATAATCATAATTAGAATACTCTTTCTTTCAATAAGATTGACTTAGTAATAAATTATCACCAATAAGAATAGTTCAATAGAATACTAATCATTCTAAAAACCACAATTGAGTGTTGAGAAATTTAAAGAGTTTGTAAATAATTAAAACCATTCTTATTTATTTTTTAGTTTTTATAATAGCATTCAACATGCAATAACATTTTAATCAAACATATTCAAAAAAATAAATAAAAGTGAAAATCTTAATTAAATTTTTTTTTAATAAATAAAAAATAAAACAATTATTCAACTAAATGTAAATATTTCCAAATTAAACAATATGATAGTATGTAAAATACAGTTAAATAATTCACTAGATCTCTCCCAGGTTTAGGACACCATAGGTTTTTTCATACATAGGCACACAATAACTTATATTATTTTTGTCATTACAACTTATGTTTTAATTTTTTCTTTGAGTATCCAAAGTCAGTATGAATTTTTACATAAAAAAATAATCAAATTTCTTATAAGTATCAATTACTTTCTATTTGATTATAAATATTCTGCACTTCTATAAAACATAGGCTTTATATATTTACACACAACTATGTTTAGACACACACATATACATAATTGTATATTTACTCTCAAATTCTAATAATTTTTTTACATATCAATGTATATATGCATTATATGCATAGCTAATGTGTATTTATTTATTTATTATATAAGATGAATATTATTTAACCTAATAGGATGAATATGAATAAAAAATGGATGGATTATAATCATATGAAAATGGAGTATGGTGATGGAGTTAAAGATTTCATAAATCTTTTAATATAGCATGAATATAACCCTTCTCAAATTCTTTGTCTGTGTTTAATTTATTATTATTATAGATGAATTCATAAAGGGGAGTTGAAATAACATTTGATTTTTCACAAAATATATTAAAGATACAAAAATTGGACTAAATAGTATGAAAACTGAATGTACATACTGACTGGGATGATACTACAATTTATAGATCATTTAATATGAATACTAGTGTAAATGATAATGGAGATCGTATAAAATAAATTAAAATGGAAATTGTGGATGGCCTTTATGATTTTCCAAAGTTAGTTAAGGAAATTAAATAATTGTGAAAAAGACCATTGTATATTAGTTGTACTAATTAAACAACATTTTCAGCTATATTGAAGTTATATAATTTGAAAGTTGGTGGTGGATGGAGCAATGACTACTTTACTGAACTACTCAGTCTCCTAAATGATATGTTTCCAGAATAAAATGATTTTCCTTGTAAAATATATGATACTAAATAAATTTTATGTTTAGTGGTTATGATCTATAAAAAATACAAGAATATTAAAATGATTTTATATTGAATCACAAGGACTATGGATCACTCAATAAATTCCCAAAGTGTGGTGCGGATCGATACCAGAAATAATAAGAAAGTCCTTCCAAATTTTTATGTTACTTCAATATCATTCCAAGGTTTTGATAACTATATTGATATCAGAAAACTTTTAGAAAATTAATATGGAATGTGGACATAATAATTGAATATAAGAAACTACATCATCCATCGTACTCTCCTCATTGGAATAAAATTTATTATGGTTATCCTGAATTTGGAAATGAGTTGAGAAACCTCTTATGTTATCTACAGATGGAATAAATATTTTTTGTGAACAAAGTAATACTCATTGTACATGTCCAGTTATGTTGGTAAATTATAATTTTTCACCATGGTTACTTATAAAGTGAAAATTCATTATGTTATCTATACTTATATTTGGACCAAAATAACCTGGTAATGATATTTATGTCTATTTGGATCCATTGATCAAAGATCTAAAATTGATGTTCGATAAAAGTGTTACATTGTATGATGCTCATAAAAGTGAAGAGTTCACATTTACATCCATGTTGTATTGGATGATAAATGGATTTCCTTCTTATGCAAATTTTTAAAGCTATAAAATTAAAGAAATGTTGGCATTTCTCATATTTAATGAATGTACACATTCATTTAGGTTGAAACATTCCATAAATATTATGTTTTTAAGACATCACAATTTTTTACCCCAATGAAATAAACACCAAGCCTAAATGACATCATTCTATGGAAATAAAAAATATGATATAGCACTATCTCTACTAACAGGTGATCAACTATTCAAGAATTTAAAATAAATCGTCTCTATTTTTGGTAAACCTTTTTCAAAACCTTATGAAATTAAATTGGAAAAGGATTTTAGTTTTCTTTTAATTACCATACTAGAATTCTTTGAATATTAGAAATTTTATTAATGTCATGCAGATAGAAAAAAATGTATGTGAAAGTGTGATTGACATGTTACTAAAAGTATTAGAAAAAAATATAGAATTAAGGCTTGGTTGGACATGATTAGCATGGGGATAAGGGAATATTTGGCACCAGTGAAGAGTGAAATATGAACTTTTCTTCCTCCAGTAGCTTACACTCTATCCAGATAAGAAAATTTTCAATTTTTTAACTTCCTTGATGGTTTAAAAGTTTCGTATGGGTATTCATCAAATATCAAGAATGTCGTGTTAATGACTAATTTAAAGATACATGGTCTAAAATCACATAAATTTCATGTTTTGATGCAATATTTAATGCTTGTAGATTTACATTTCATTCTACCTAAAAATGTATGACATAAATTAACCAAACTTTTAGTCCATTTAAAATTCATATAAAGTAAACTTATAGACCCAATAAAGTTTCCAATCATGAATATTTAAATTGTAGTCATATTATGTGAATTGGATATAATATTCGTACCACAATTCTTTGATATAATGGTCCACCTAATGGTTTAATTGTTTAGAGAGATTAAAAAATGTAGTCATATACATTATAGATTGATGTACCCCATTGAATGGTATATAAATATTTTTAAATGGTTTGTCATGAATCAAAGTCATACATAAGGTTGTATTGTAGATTGATATATTATTAAATAAGTTGTTGAATTCTATTTTGATCACATATAGGATGTTGATAGCATTGGTTTCCAAAAATATCATCACAGAAGATGCCTTGTGGGAAAAGGTATTTCTTTAAGTGATGTTGTTACAACCACCATTATAGAGTGGGAGAAATCATACGTTTATATTTTACATAATAGTGAATATTTTTCTCCATAATTTGAATCCCATAAAGTAATTCTTATATTTTTTAATCTATGAAGGCATAAAATATGGATACAAATATATATAATAAATAGTTTATAAGATGGTTTTAAGATCATATTTATAATTATTTATCTAAAAATATGAATTCAATTGTTGAGAAACATTGATGGTTATTTAGAGGACCAGATGTAAATGTATTATCTTATAATTGTTATGAAATTAATGGTTATATTTTCTATATGAGGGAAAAAATATGAATTCAATGTGATGCAAAATAATGGAGTTATGATTTTGGAAAAAGTGATTCATGTATCCAGTTCCAAGGTTAGAAATCCAATTTATGAAAATATTTCATACTTTGGCATCATCAAAAAAATATATGAGTTGTGTTATACAACATTTCAAGTATCGATTTTCCATTGCAAAGGGGTTGAAAATAGGAATACAGTTAAAGTAAAATTTCACTATGGAATGGTATAAGTTCAAACCATTTATAATGGAATCACAATAAGTGAAAGTATATTTTATCCCATATCCAAAAAATAATAATTTTTCAAAAAAAAATAGTGACTAAAACAACTACAGGGTCAGATGAAAATTCAATTGATGGTGCCTCTTTCATTGGGAGATAAAAATTAATTCATGGTAGTCCCAATATAGATAGTTTATTTTATCTTAAAGGGGTCCAAAAGGAGTGGATTCGGATAATCAATAGAGGATCCAAATCCCTTCAACCATTAAATAAAAATATATATTCCAATGAATAGATTATAGAGATATTAAATACATTATTCTTTTCCTCATAATATTATGTGTTATCTACTACATTTATGTAATCTAAATTAAATTTTTAACTACTCATGTAGATAATGTCTTATACATACATTAATGTTACAAATCCCAAGGAAGAACACATTATTGGTGATGAAATTTTGGAATTGTTAGGGGATCGACAACATATGGATGAAAAAAGCAAGAGCGGTACAGAATCAACATGTTATCTAAATTTATCATGTTAAGAATAAAAGCTATAAAATTTGATGTTGGATGGAATCAACATGGACAACCTATTGACCCCAAAAATTCATTGTTCATTAGTTACATTGGGATCTAAACTCAAATGCATGTGCTAATTGATAATGATATGTGGCACAATGTCGTGCATGCATTAAAAACAACCATTTAGAAAGATATTAGGGTAATATTATGATATACTTTATCCATTTTACAATATATATATATATATAATTAATTGATTTATTTTTTATTATCCCTTTTTTATTTCTTCTATTTTAGATAATTTTCATAAGAAAATTGTATTAATGGCCACTAGAAAAGTTAACAGAGACTTATAGACACTTATGAAAAAAATAATCTTAGGGATGTAGAGTGTAAAGTAAAACCCTCACCCACCAGCTATGTATGAACACATTATAAACCATGAAACATAGAAATATTTCATTAGATTCCTTAATGAGAAATCATTTCATGTTCATTATAATCAGAAATATTTTATTTGGAATTATTTATTTTATCTAATTTGATTCAAAATTCTTAATTTTTGAAATATAAAATGAGTGTTAAAAATAATTAATGTGAATCAAAAATAATATACCCCTACTGTAAAGCAAGTATGGGGTACACTTCACTTGAAAATAAAATGGTATGTATTTTAAATATACAATGAATGTTTTATGTGATGTAAAACAACACATGTTCTTTTGTTTTTATGTGGATTAATGAATCATAATCCAAAGTCACTTCCATCCCACATCATGTGCTATTGAAGGAGGTTTGTGTAAATAAAGTGGAAAATATTTGATAAAAAACATAAGAAATATGGGAATCATGTTTAAGTATGACATAATAATAATTTTGTATTATTTATAAAAATATCTATTTATGTTGGTATGTTTTTATACAATTTAGACAAAAGAAAAACCATAAATTGTACTCATATATCAACTAATTTTGATAGTTTTGAAGCATCCAGAAAAAATATGGTCATGTTAGTGGTACAGGTTTTGGAGTGTCACCTAGAGAAAATTTCAAGAAGAAAAAGTTGGAAGAAGATATATATGATAGGATGAAAGGCATGAAGGTAAAAATAGATGCTCTGGAGATATTATTGTCTGGTAAAGTTTGGAAGTGCGGTATATACAAAAGGTTTAAAGTGGACTAATAGTAGACCAATGATTAATACATGAAGAGACACAAGACCACACTAGATTTAAGGATATCCATTCACCTCAAATTTATGCCTTACCTAAGGTAATCAATTTTTTCAAAAAAAATATGCTAAATGTGAATCAAAAAACTATCGATAACTTCATATATCTAAAATTCTGTAAAGTGAAATTGTATGTGATTTATATCTATCATTGCCCATCCATCACCTTATTATGAGGGTTACTGTAACATCATGTTACCTTCTTCGAGGTACTTCTTATCTCTATCTTTTTTTTTTGGTGAATTTTGGGCCTTTTGAGGATAGAGAGTGTTTTTCAGGGAAAATGAACTAAAGTTTGGGGATGTATAATTGTATGAATTAATGGAGTCTTGGTATAAATGTGACCAAAATCTTTGTCAGGTGCCAAGATGATTTTTTGAGAGTTACTATTGAACCTAGGTTTGGTACTACCTATAGGATGATCTTATGTCATAAGACACATTTACAGTGTAAATTTGTTACTAGGAACAAGCTATGAAATATGTTTATGGAATAATAATGTTGCAAGATTTAAAATTCATTTTTATGTCATAAATTGATTTTATGTCGTAAGATCAAATTTTATGCCACAAAATAATCATTCTGGATTTTAAAAAAAGGCAATATGTTTTTTTACATATTTAGTAATGGGGTTCTTATTCTGTAAATGTGTGTACTACACTATAAATACTTTGACCCAATATATTAAACCATTTAGCACATCTTATGTTTTTTATTATATGTGAATGATTCTCTCTCAAAACCTAAGATCTCTTCATAATGATTTTGGATATCTCTTATCATTCCATATCACATCGTTCAATGCTTGATATTCATGGTGGTTATACTGAATCTCTATAGGTAATAGATCTTTTTTATTCTTCATTAACATTGATCACAATAATGTTGTTGTTCTTCATTTGTGGATCCATTTATCTTATGGTGATGTTCTTTCTTGATCCTTTCTAGATATTTTGTGTGATTTTGTCCTGGAGGCTAACCCTTGTGTTGGTTGTGGTGTGTCTAGTGAGATCCTTGAGGTATATATCATTCATCTTATTTTCTAGTCACATAGATTTTTAAATTGATTCTAAGATAAGGGAATCGTTACTGGTGCATCAAGTTATTTCATTTTATTCCTTCCTTGTTGGTGTATTTTCATTGTAATCATGCGCAGACTAAGTTACAATAAGTGGCTCCATCTCTAGAACATTTTGGAAGAACCTCGATTGATTTGGTTTTGATAAATTGTTTTAAAAATAAAATGGCATGATTTATTGATTTATTTTTGTGTGTGTTAAAATGGGTTTCTGAGAGAAGATGGTTTTCCCCTTGTTTTGGTAAAATAGAAGCCAATTTTAAAATCATTATGAAATGGATTTATAAAAAAAATTCAAGAATGGTTTTCATGAAATTATTTAGGAACCTAGCACATGGGAAGAGTTGGGTACTTAGGTGGAGAGTGTGGTAATAGGCCTCTTCCATTGATACTATCTGGGGGTATACTCATGGGGTGTTCCTCTGCTCCCAAGGCCTATTGTTCTTGGAAATTGATAAACATTATTTGAAAGTTCATTTTCTATTGTGTTCCTCAACTACCTATATTTGATGCATATTTCTAGGGAATTGGTGTGCGTGATTGTTTGTGTATCATTATGAGTGTTCTAGATAGCTTGACCTATAGTGATCCTTGGTGTGAGGTTAACCATGCTTTTCGTTTGTATTGTTTTGTATTTGACTTGATATGTGGTATCTACTTTGAACTACTTTTATATATATGATATGTTTTGAAACTGTTTTACTTAGATTATTTAGAACTGTGGAAAATGGGGAAATTTTTTACCATGATTTTGATATAAAAACTATTAAACTGATTATCATGCCTTGTTTTCTATAAATTTGGGCATGTTAAGATTTTATATGAAGAATTGTTATAGAACACATGGGTGGGATCCTATTGATACTATTTATCTCAAACCCTGCACACCCCTTCAATGATGTGTAGACCTAGTTATGACTTTCAATGAAGGGAAATTCAAGGTACCGTAGTGAGGTGGAAAGGTTTCTAATAGGTGAGTTGGGTAGCTGGTGGTGAGATAGTGGGACATTATCAGCTTATCACATGGAGTAATAATTTCTCATTTTGAGTTTTTTCCTTTGTGGTTTGACTCATAGATTGGAGTTTTTTTACTACTTTTGAGTTATATCTTTTTTGTTGTATTTATTTAGTTATGGCATATATTTTTTTCTTATTTTCTTCCATTATTCCTCTCTATTATGTACATATATGTCATGTTTTCTACTTCTTATTGTGAAAAAACATTCCCTATGGTTTTTATTGATATTCATATTATAGTCTCAAGATTGTGGGCATCAAGAATTCCCTTTCGGTATGTGTTGTGTCAGGTCGGGTATCGGTTCATGAGGTAATTCAAGTAAGTTCATCACAGTTTCGTATCAGAGCATGGTTACGCTTAGTCTTGGGAAGCTTGTAGACTGAATATAGTATTTTTAATACTTGATATATAGGTTGTGGTGAGTTCCTAGACAACTCTTACCATGAAAAAACTCAAGTTACCATGGGATGTTGGGATTTGTGTCTCTTATTTTGAGTTCTTGATCTAAATCTCAATTTTTTCTTATGGTTTTCTAGTTTAAACTAAGGTTGTTCAAGTCATATGATCATTTCCTCTATTTTTGGTGTATAGTGATATGCCTCTAACATATCTTTCATGGGTTACATAGGAGGTTGAAGTGGATGGTCCTCAATGGAATCTACCATTGGATCAAAATCTTATAGATACTATCCTGTAAGAAGTTCGTACCATGGACCAAAATGTATCATAACTCCAAAATACAGATTTTGAGGTTTAGCTAGTATATGGGAGATAAATGGATCACTCTCAGTAGTTATTAAATGAGAAACTAACTATTTTAAGGGTAATAATGATCCCTAGTATGCGTATTAATGGACATAAAATATTGATTAGATCTTAAACTTCCTGGATACCCCTAAGAATATCAAGGAGAAGTGCGCGGTGTTCAGGATCGAGGATCCCAGCAAGTGATGGTGGGACTCCATGGTACAGGAGGATAGGCATGTGGGCTTGTACTGGAAGGGTTTCAAGAACCTCTTCTTCTAGTGTTTCTATCTACAGTCTTTGTTGATGGAAAAGCCTATGGAGTTCTTCTCTTTATAGTAGGTAGAGTGATAAGTGTCATCATACACCAATTGATTCATGAAGATGGTTCATTTTTCTATAGAGGAAGTGAAGAATGACTAACTGAAAGATTAGAAGTATCTATATAGTGTTATACCAGATATAATATCATAGTTATTCATGATGAATATTTCCACCTATGCGGAGATAGTAGACATTGAAATGATGGAAGATATGAATATGGTGGGAAATTTTAGATCTTCTATAGATTCTACTCTACCCAATGGAAGCAGTGACCCACATGGGAAGAAGAGTAAGTGGAATAATCATCATAGGTGTGGTGGATGTGGTTCTCAATAGTGGTCCACCTCTACTCGATCATTTATATCCAATAGTGTGCCGCTGAATTTCTATCAATATGGAAAGGTCGGTCACACTCGTTTCTCTTATTCTAAGACTGTAAATATGTGCAATGATTGTGGACCCTAAGTCCATTTACATAGGTTCTTTTAGGAGATTTATACTCCTTGTTATGGTTAGGGATCATCATCTCTAAAGGTTACTACAGTATAGTCAAATGATTCAAAAACTACAGGTCTCTAACCATATGCCTTAGGAGTGAAGCACCCTCACGCAGTGAATGAGATTCTGAAGGAGGTTGACATAGTCCAGTGATAATGAGAGGTACCATATTTATTGCATCTTATTTAGTGTATTCTTTATTCGATACCAGTTCCTCACACTAGTATATTTCTTCCAATTTTTTTGATGTTCTTAAACTTCCAACATAACTCATGCCCTTTGTTATAAAGTTATCAACACGTCTTGGGAAGAGGAAAGAGCATGGGTTTTGGTGTCCTTTTTTCTATCTATAGCTAATGTGGAGTTAGTTTGGGATTTCCTTGTTCTAGATATGGATCTATTTGATGAAATAATTGAGATGGATTGGATTATTTATCATCATGATAAGGTTGATTGTTATCATCATCATGTCTCATTCCATGCTATTGATAGGAGATCTTGAGTGTTTCAGGGAAAGTGGGATCCAATCTCTATTCATGCAGGACCCTTCCACCCAGATCCTATAAGTTTTTTATCTACTGTTTTAGTCAAACCTGATGATTTTTATTCTCTTCTTGATCATCATATGATTTTTTGGTAATTTCCTAATGTTTTCCTATAAGACTTCTATAATCTTACTCCAGAGAGTGGGGTAGAGTTCATGATTTATCTGGTGTTAGGTATGCATCCAATCTTGATTCCCTATTATCATATGAAACTATTGAAGCTGAAAGAGCTCAAAATTTATCAAGATTACCTACTTGTGAAAGTTTTTGTTTTCCCTAGTGTTTCTCCTTAGGAAGGCCTAGTTATCTTTACCAAGAAGTAAAATGGTTCACTTCAATTATGATAGATTATCAAAATCAGAACTAGGTCACATTTAAGAATAAGTATCCTTTACCTCAAGCTGGTGATTTGTTTGATCAGTTAAAGGGGTAAAAGTGATTTTCAAAGATTTATCTTCATTTGGTTTATCATCATATCATATTTTTTATGTTTTATATACTGAAGATAGATTTTAGGAGTAATTATGGCCATTATGAATATCTTGTGATGCCTTTTGGTTTGAATAATGATCGAATAGTTTTTATGGATTTGATGAACCAGATATTTTATATGTATCTAAACACTTGTGTGGTAGTTTTCATGGATGATATTTTGTTTTATTCGAGATCTGATCATGAGCATGAGAACCATTTAGGTTTGATTTTGGAAATACTAATGATTCGTCATTTTTATAGAAATCTTTTCAAATGTGGCTTATGGATCCAAAAAGTGAATTTCTTGGGGAATATGATTTTTGATCATGGATTATGAGTTAATATTGAGAAGGTGAAGGTTTTCTTATCATGGGATGAGCCATGGAACGTCTTTGAGATTCAAATATTCCTTGGTCTTATGGGATATTATTGGTGTTTCATTGAGGATTTCATGAAGTTGGCATCACCTTTGACTGCTCTTACCAGGAAAGGGGTGAAATACACATGGGATACAAAATGCCAGTCTTCTTTCAATGAACTGAAAAGGATTATGACATTGAATCCTATTATGATCTTACCTAATCCCAATAAGGGTTATATGGTATACTATGATGCTTATGGTTCTAGTTTGGGTTGCATTATTTTGTAGGATTGCATGGTTTGGATCTTTTTTCGGTTATTCTTGTGCTTAAATGTTGGAGGAAATATCTTTTTGGGGATAGGTTCATAGTATTTTATGAATATAAGAGATTGATCTATATCTTTCCTCAAAAATACTTTAATATCATATATATATGGTGGGAATAATACCTTTATATGTTCAACTTCGACATCACCTACACCCAGGGGAAGGGGAATATTGTTGTAGATGCTCTTAGTAGAAACATTTAATCATAGGCTATTTTCTAATCGAAGAAAGAGTGAAACCATATGGGACTCTTCACTCAATTGAATTTGGATACTCATGAGGATGTTTTAGTTATGGTTCTAAACATTATTCAGTTATCATGTTCTATATTTGAGTCTATTCAACCAACTTACCACCATGATAATGAGTTCAGAGAAATTCAAGAAACCTTTATAGTGGGGAGGTTGTTTCTAGTTGGTCTCTCTCTTCAAATGGTATTATCTTATTTGGGGTTTAGTTTATCATCCTTTCATCCGTGAGGAGTTTATTATTTTTACTATTATATCTCTTCAAGGTTCATTCATCCAGGCACTATGAAGATGTATTATGACATGATATGACTATTTTGGTGGCAATATATGAAGTGTGACATTGTAGATTATGTGTCTCATTGTTACCCCGTACAGTTTTGTGTGGGGAAATGCTAGCCAATCAGCAATGCAAGGTGGGGAGCTAGGGTGATCAATGATGCAAGACGCTAGGGAGGGGCAGTTCTAGTGGGTTGGGCCTACGGGTCATGTATGGGCATGGTATGCCTCTGGGCCTTCGGGTCATGTATTGTGGGTCATGTCGGGCCTTGTACCTTGGGCCTATGGGTCATGTAAGAGTTCCCCTTAAACCCTTAAAATGGGTATTATCTATAATAAAATAAAAAGAAGGCCTTCGGGCCATTCAGAGGTCATAGAGTCCTTGATGGAAAAATGCGATCTAGTTAGTGATCGGTCTGTTGATAAAATCGGCTCATTTCATTCCGATCAGGGAAACAACTAAAGTTGAAGATCTAGGTAATTTGTATATGTAAGAGGTTTTGAGGTTACATGGGGTTCAATTTTCTATTATTTTGGATAGAAATCTTAGGTTTTCTTCTTCAATCTAGAAGAGTCTCTATGAGGTAATGGGGGCTCGGGTCAGGTTGAGTACATCTTATCATCCAAAGATAGATGGTCATATAGAGTGTGCTATTCAGATCTTATAGGATACTCTCTATGAATGCGTGATATTACATATTCAATCAACATTTTACGTTACTCCCATCACTAATTTTTTTGTGAAAAAATACTAATTTCTAGTCAATGTTCAGGTTTTGATCATAAACGCATAAAGAGAGCATTGTTCGAATCTGTTCAATTACATTGTAGTTTAATATTTTGATTATATATTTCAATATAATAATCCAAATGATGTTATTCTTATTTATTATTTATTTTGATTCAAATTCCAACAAATCATTAAAATGTATCTTTAGATAATTCAGCCATCTAAAAGTCTATTTGAACCACACAAAAAGGCCCAATGAATATGTAAAAGAAAATGGACCAGCTGTAATATTATATTTTATAGGATAAATCCAAAAATATAAACTCATTGATACTACAAGATAATTCCAAGGACATTCCATTACAACTTGGATCAAAATTTCAAGTCCTAAATCAACCAATAATGGGTGTAATTGATGCATTAAAGTTCAATGCACAATTCTATCTTGTATTCGAAAATAACGCCAAATTCATGACTTTTATCCCAATCTATATGTAAAACTGAGCTATAATTTTTTAGGGATAAATCCAATATATAATATCCCATCATTTTATAATAAATGTTTCATATAAGAGGACATATTACTAGACTAAAACCCATTCACATTGTAGCCTTTTTAAAATTTTGGATAAAACTATATAACATCACGTGGTTCAGAAAAATAGCCATAAATTTGAATCAAAAAGTAAAATGGATGCTAAATTTTGAGGGAAAAATTTCCAAATCCATATCTACAACCTTTAAGAATAATAAAACATGATATTCGGTATTCTAAATGGTAAAATTGGTGATCCAAATTAAGGGGTATTTCTGGAATGCAAACAACCCACCACCTTGGGCAATAAACACTCTCCTCTTCTCCTTGTAAGAGGTTTTCACTTTAGCACTGAAGAATGATAATTGGAATGAACATAAACTTTACAAAGTCAGATAAGAATTTATATACTCTTATTTCAAAAATATTCACCTATCATCCAATTTTCTTCTCATGTTTGTTTGCGTTTGTTTTCAATTGAAATCGCGTAAGTTATTTTAATTTCAATTTCATGTAATGAATAGTTTCCATTATCTAAAATCATTTATTAATAAAAAAATTGTATATTTTTTATTAATTTCATAAATTAAATTAAATTATGTTAGAATATATTCCCTATTACACTTTCTCATTCAATCCAAAATTGTGTTTAACTCTATTAATCATTTGTGTGTGTGTGTGACATAATATTATTGTCTTATCTCATTATTTTTATTATATTTTCAACTTATCAACATAAAAATCCTAAACTATATTAATAACCATATCAATGGTTGAGTAAATATCTCATTGGGTTGAATTATTATTTGAGAATGTTAAGTGATTGAGAGTTTTTTCTCATTTAATATTCTTTAAAATGATATTGTGTTTGTTGAACTTAAAATGTCATGGATTAATGACATGTTTTGTTTCACATGTGAATTCCATGGCTTATTGGAACAAAAATCACACATGGTGTTCATTAAATATTGAACCTTCCATCAAAAATAATTTATTGGGATCCGTACCCCAGTTGAGTATCAAATTAAAAGTCAAAAAAATTTGGAATTCTGATCAAAAATCATCTTGTGAAGTGGGTGTTAATTTAAAAAAATATATTGAAAATCTCAATTATATCACATTATTATCTCCCAAATGATGAAATCACCCCAATAATTATTAAATTATTCAACCAAATGCATCAATCATTCATTTCACCTAATCTATTCAAACAAACCCCCCATTCAAACGAAAAAACAAAAAAAATGACTCCAAAATATAGTACCATTGCCAAAGATTTTACCCAAGTTCCATTATACACATTATTAGAGAACTTGACCTTTGAATGATCGATAAGAAATAATAATACTCACATTAAATGGAACTATTACTGGGGATGGTGTAACACCTCAATCTTCCATGGTACTTTTCCCTTTGAATAATGTAATAGCTTGCATTATATGCAACTTCGAGATTCTAACACACCGCGACCAATCAAACTAGCTGTTATGAATAGTAATACCCAATTTTTGAAATTTTTTAAATTTTATCTTTAAAAATGAACTTCATTTTTGGATTCGTAATATTGAAAGTAGCTTAGGGTGAATTTCTGGTATTTTTCTGAAAACTTTCAATTTTTGATGAATAGTGAAAAACACTGAGTTATAGTTTAAAACTGAATATTTATTTAAATAATTATTTATTTAATTTATATTTATTTTAGGTCAAAATATATACATAATACCTATATAATTTCAATGTAATTCATTGGAGTCATTTTATAATAATTTTAGATATATAAAAATTTTATTGAACTTTTTAACTATCTTTTACCCACCTTCTAGGAGCATTTGCAAATTTGAATAAAACTTAATTTTACCGCTTCTGTGAATTGAATTTCAAAAATCCGAGAGACATGGTTATTATCAGTAAGTAAAATGTGGTTCAATAAGATAAAAATAATATTTGGTGAATAGTAACTTTTGACTTTTATTTACCACGGTTAAAAGTAAATAGGGTATTAAGGGTAAAAATGATATTATTATTACCCCAACACATGTCCTAATTTTATTGGATAAGTGTATTTATACCAAAAACAACCTTATTAATAAAATATGATCCTTTAGGTCTACATGGATTATATTAGGACATTTATTATTATTTAATTCAAAGAAGAGTTAAAAGTGTAAAATTAAAACCTTAATAACTAAACCATTTTTAATATAAGGTTATAAATAATATAAATTATAAAATAAATATTCATTAGAAAGATAAAAAAATTTCCTACATAATGGTATTTTATTTATATTTTTTAGAAATTAAATAATTTAATTTATTTATGACACAATGATGATACAGAAATTACCTAATTAATGAAATATTAAAATATTTGATATTATAAATATCCAAATAAATTTAATTTGAGACTTTTTATGAACTAAACTAATTTTATAGGTTAATATGACTTGTTAGGGTTGATTAGATGAATTTTTTTCTAAGTAATAATGCTTTTATGGATTTAGAAAAAACAAAATACCAAATAATGTCAAAATTGACATAAAAGAGTTTTTAAAATAAATATTATATTATTAATTGATATTATATTCCTAAAAATATAATGTTCGGCCAAAAGACTTATATAATGATATAAGTATCATTAATGAACCAATTGGGGTTCTCTTGGAAGTATATAGTTAGTTTATTAACCATATAATATAAAAATACAAAGAGACATGGTAAATGTCAAACTATTTAACTAAGAGTTAAATCTCAAAGATAAGGTTAATATAGTAACCCAAACCTCTCTAAAACCTATTGGTTGAGTGGTTTTTGATGCATAACCACCTTATACTTTGAATAATTCATTTTTTATCCATTAAAAACAGAAAATAATTTTATTATAAAATAATATCTCTAGCTTTTCCTTAGGTGCCCCTCACCCCTATTATAAAAGGGAACTCCCCCTTCCCTCAAATTCACACATTAAAAGCCTTTTGTCTCGGCCAACCACTAACTGAATACCCTCTAAACTATATTCCCTTCATCCTAGAGGACTTCCTTAAGTTATAAAGCCAACCTAAGGATCCCTTTTGATCAAATCAAAAGGAATAACCCTAAGAAGAGGTAAATATTTCATCACCTCTTTCAAGTTCCTTTCCTCTTCAACTTTCTCGTTATTTGTTGTTTCCATTCTAGAATAATAACTCCAATATTTTCTATATACTGTGATGTTATTATAAATATGTTACAACTATATTCATTATTCTATCCATCCTTTGAATGACATGTCACCATATGTGCATACGGACAGCATACCATCTCCACGTCGTGGTGTAATTATTATTCAATACATTATTATTTGGATGGGTATAATAATGATGTGTAATTTATGTAAATAATAAATATAACATGATAATAATTATGTATATATGATATAACATCCAATTATATTTTATTTTAATATCAAAAGAATGAATAAGATACATCATATTCATGACAAACACTACTAACAAAACAAAGCATATAAAGGAAAACGAATCAATTAACACCCGAAATGACAATAGTACTAAAATATTATTAACAAAGCAATATTAAAAGATCATATATTATATCATATTAATGTATATGATTCGTTTATAATTTAATAAAAATTATTCCACCACTATACAGGAGTTTAACCTACCCTTGACCAAGAAAAAGTACAATGTAAGGAGTTTCTTATCTCACTTTTAATTCCGTGAAATTTCCATTGTCCGCCACTTATTTATTAAATGTGGTGTATTTTTTACTGTTATTTGATATATATATATATATATATATTATCATTATTATCTTTATATTCATGTTATTCTGTGATTCATTTGGTTTTTATTAACTTTTGTCCATACATCTCGATTAATTACAACGAAGTAAGGGTTTTCATCTCACTTCCTATTTCTGTGAGATTCATGCCATACCGCCACTATTTCCTTTTGTGTGGTGTATGTACTTCCCAATGATTATATTATTTGTGTAATATACTTTAATTTATGAGTATTTACATCTTCATTTTATGATCCATATTTCATGGGATGTATGTTTCGTAAGTTACCAAATTGGTAAGGGAATTTCAAATTTCAATTTCCACTCATTCGGCCTTACGCATACTTCATTGATTATTTTACTCCATGATTATGTATGGAATCACTATTTATTATTTTTGTAGTAATTTACACTCCCCTTTCTATGGATATACCTTTGATACACATAATCACTTCATTGATAAATTCTCAAGTCATCTATATGAACTTGATAAGAGTAATTTTAACTCAATTTCCATTTATTGAGTTAAACATCCAATTCATTGGTGTTGTTTTTACAAGAATATCTATGAATGTCCTCTGATTGATTAACACTTAATATCCAATAATATTGAGTGTATTTATATTTTTCACACATAATTATGTCCTTGATTTATCCTTAACCAATTTATACGGTCTTTATAAGAGATTTCTTCTCAATTTACATTCCATTGAGACTTATTTGTTGTTATAGGCCAATTAATTTTTATATGGTGTCTATAATGTTCTTTGAAAAATTATATCATGAATCCCTTTATTCCCATGATATTATAAAGTTTTTATTACCTCAATTATTTGTATTAAAGTGTCTCTATTTTGGTTAGGGACTCTAACTAAAATATCATTTTAAAATGCTTTAATGATTTATTATTCTAAATCGTTCTCATTAATGTCCATGTTTTAAAAATGGTTTTAAGGATTTATTTATATAGACATTAAAGTTTTAAAATTAATTTTTTTTTAATGTTTCAAAGTGGTATACGAAACTTTTATTCAAAAATTTATTTTAAATGTCTTATTGATAAATAGTGAGACTTTTAAATGTTTTCAAGAAAAAGGATGATCTTTCTCTCAAATAGTATTGATGATTATTTTCATCTATGTCAATATCATTTATTATTATCTATTGAAGTTGATATATTATAATACAATCTTCTATATTGTACTTAATGAGTTATGTTTGACTATGGATGTGTCATTTTTAAACCATTCATGGTTCGTGGTTAAAATATTGACATTTCGTATGCTAGTTATAATACGAATGTTCAGATTATGTTTCAACCTTTTCATATGAGGAATGCATTGGACTTTCTAAGTGACGGGTGGAGCCTGCTATAGCTCCTCAATGCATCGGTAGGTATCATGAGTCAAACTAGTGTCTTGACACAAGGCCTTGACAAAATCTTATTTGTAGTCTTGGCACAAGGCCTTGACTATGTGGTTATGAAAGTATGACATTATGCATTCCATCATTATGAAAGTGGGTATTGATATTTCATGTGATTATTCGACTATTAGAATATCCATGTGAAAAATTAAATTGGATTATTTTATTATATCTTTTCCATATAATGTTTATGTTCAAGTTTAAAATGCTTTTGTTTTAGTCTTATACATTTCCTTAAATGTTTATGCTTATTTATGGAAGTTTCTGCTATATTGTTATCCTTACTGAGCATCTGATCTCACCCCTTTCTATGTTTTATTTTTCCCAGGATGCAAAGAAGTATATTATGACTGACCTGTAGGGATAGTCTATGGTATCTCAGTGTTTTCTATGGAAACAATGTTGTTATAGTTTTCCATTTTATGATGTAATATAAACCTTATTAATGTATCTAGTACTTCCAAGGCTACTAAACTAATCGGTCTTTCCAGACTTGATCTTTTGTGATCATGCCAATGATACGTAATAATGCACCGACTCTGGGATTTTGGGGTCAGGGTGTTACAGTAGGTATCAGAGGAAGTTTAGTACAAACCTTGGAAACTAGATTTAGATAAACTCTGATTAGATCGCATATCCCTAAGATAGACTTTTAGGATTAGTATAGAAGAACTTCCTAAAATTTTGGTATTGTAGAGATTTTGTGAGTTTTCCAAGCAATAAATCCCTATCTGGATACGAGCAGGTAGAGGCGGATTTGGCATAGATGTACCTAGGGGTAAAACCTAAAAACACCACTTTGAGCTAGACTCGAACGGGAAAATGGTGCATGACAATGATCATTGCTGCACTCTTGGTTACGACACTCCCGGGGGACATGCTTAGCATAATTTACATTTTATTTACAAACTGATTTGAAGGATTTTAATATAAGATGACAATAAATGACCTTGGGTAATCCTAAGGTGTTTCAAATTAAAAATATGGTGTTACTCGCACAATGATTTCTGGTTTTAGTCAATTGCTTGATTCCAAGGAAGTCATAGTAACTTTGAGCATGATGTACAAGGTGGGAACAGTGGTGGAAATGAGCAAAAAAATGGAATTTTTATAGGCATAAAAGATATCATGTTCATACCAAATCAGTATTCCAAAAATATGATCAACAACATATATATTAACTAACTCCTGGACTCAACAAAGAAGAGAAAGGTGATGAATGATAAGAGCTCCAGTAGTGGAGACCATGGAGAAAATAATCCTCAATTTCCTTCATATAGGAAATGTGGAAGGAGACACCGAGGAAAGTGTCTCAATAGAACAAAGAAATGATTTACATGTGGGAAAGAAGGACATAAAGTAGAGAATTTCCGAGAAAAAATGAAGAGTACTATGGAAGAAAATAAATATGGTCCCAAGAATCAATTTACAGTCATTTTCCATAAATGTAGGGGACCTGGCCATTACCCGAGTGAATTCCCTATTCTATAGGATATTTTCTTGGTCAAAGAAGAAGCTATGTAGAAATAAATGGTTGGATAAATGTTTAAAACTATTAGTTCACCTTGTTGATGGGATTACTTTGGAATAATTTTCTCTTGTATTTGTAACCCTGTAGTTTGTCATGTGAAAATGATATTTGTGGAAGAATTATCTTTTCTCTTGTGGATATAGTTATAAATAACCATTTGTTTTTATATGATAATTGGGTTTGAGGCAATTACAAGTTATTATATTTTGGGATGAAAATGAAAGGTATGAGATAAAATTTGTGGTTAAATTATGTTATGGTATTTTTGAGGAATTTATCTCATTTTGGTAATGTTATAAAATATAGTTTTTGAAAAAGGACAACACGCAGACTGTGTGACAACCCGTCGCATCGGACAAAGCTGTGGGAATCGAACCCACAACCAGTGTGCGATTGGGATTTATCACCTACCAATGGACTACATGAATCCCCTGGTTAGTGTGACTAATTATTTTTAGTTAAACGATTTTATTGATCAATAATAATTTGATTTGGGGTATTGTTGGCTTAATTTTAGAAATTTAGATTAGTGTTTCTTTCTCTAAAGGAATATCCTTTTGGGGGATCATTCGATCTTGTACGGACAATTTTGGTTTTTATTAATCTCTAAAGATAAGTTAAATATATAGTTTATCCTTTTTAGATCATGTGATTCTCTAGAAGTTGATTCTAGCTCTTCCGGTGTGACCAAGTCATCTTGAATACTCATCGTTTAAAAAAATGAGTTAGTGATAGAAATTTATTAAAGAATGAAACTATACATAAAAAGTAATTATATATCTTTATGTTCTTAGTCAATATCATAAATAAATTCCTCATCTTTATGAATTGAAACTTAAAACATAAAAAACTTTGTCCGTTTACTTTTCCTACTGGGAAATTAATGACCGTTTTTTCAATCACAAGTTTTTGGTTTTCTTGTTGTTAACTTTCTTCTGATCATGTTTTATATCCCTCTCCATAAGAACTTGACACTTAGTTTATCATTCATATCCATGTTTTTCTACATGTAATCCTTGTATGGGTTATCTCGGGTGACCTTTTTACTTCTCTTTATTTCTTTTAAAGTGATAGTTTTATTGACACTTTTTCCGATGTGGGACTTTTAATTATGTTCCCAAGCCCAATTTTAAAAATTGTGAGGACAAAATTTCCAAAAGGGGGGAATAATGTAACACCCCAAGCTTCCACGGTATATTTCCCTTTTAATAATGTAATAGCTTGCATTGTATGCAACTTCGAGATTCTAACACAATGCGACTAATCAAACTAGCTATTATGAATAGTAATACCCACTTTTTGAAATTTTATAAATTTTATCTTTCAAAATGGACTTCATTTTTGAATTTGTAATATCAAAATTAGCTTAGGGTGAATTTCTGGTATTTTTCTGAAAACTTTTATTTTTTGATGAATAGTGAAAAACACTGAGAAATAGTTTAAAACCGAATATTTATTTAAATAATTATTTATTTATTTTTAATTTATTTTAGGTCAAAATATATACATAATATCTATATAATTTCAATGTAATTCATTGGAGTCGGTTTATAATAATTTTAGATATATTAAAATTTTATTGAACTTTTTAACTATCTTTTACCCACCTCCTAGGAGCATTTACAAATTTGAATAAAACATAATTTTACCACTACTTTGAATTTAATTTCAAAAATCTGAGAGACACGGTTGATATCAATAAGTAAAATTTGGTTCAATAAGATAAAAATAATTTTTGGTGAATAGTAACTTATGACTTTTATTTACCACGGTTAAAAGTAAATAGGGTAATTAAGGGTAAAAGTGATATTATTATTACCCAAAAACATGTCCTAATTTTATTGGATAAGTGTAATTAGACCAAAAACAACCTTAGGAATAAAATATGATCCTTTAGGTCCACATGGATTAGATAAGAACATTTATTATTATTTAGTTCAAAGAAGAGTTAAAAGTGTTAAATTCAAAGATTAATAACTAAACCATTTTTAATATAGATTTATACATAAGATAAATTATATTATAAATATTCATTAGAAAGATAAAAATATTTCATACATAATGATATTTTATTTATATTTTTTATACATTAAATAATTTAATTTATTTATGACACAATAAAGATGCAGTAATTACCTCATTAATGAAATATTAAAATATTTGATATTATAAGTATCCAAATAAATGTAATTTGAGAATTTTTATGAATTACACTAATTTTATAGGTTAATATGACATGTTAGGGTTGGTTAGATGAATTTTTTTCGAAGTAATAATGTTGTTATAAATTTATAAAAAACAAAATACGAAATAGTACAAAATTGACAAAAAAGAGTTTTTAAAACAAATATTATATTATTAATTGTTATTATATTCCTAAAAATATAAGGTTCCACCAAAAGACTTATATAATGATATAACTATCATTAATTAACCACTTGTGGTTCTCTTGGAAGTATATAGTAATTTTATTAACCATATAATATAAAAATACAAAGAGACATGGTAAATGTCAAACTATTTAACCAAGAGTTAAATCTAAACGATAAGGTTAATATAATAACCCAAACCAGTCTAAAACCTTTTGTTTGAGTGTTTTTCGAACCATATCCACATTATCCTTTAAATAATTCATTTTTGAGCCATTATAAACTGAAAATTATTTTATTATAAAATAATATTTCTAGCTTTTCCTTAGGTGCCCCACACCCCTTTTGTAAAAGGTCACTCCCCCTTCCCTCAAATTCACACCTTCAAAGCATTTTGTCTCAGCCAAAATCTACCCAAATACCCTACCAACTGTCCTCCCTTCATACTAGAGGCATTTCTTAAGTCAGAAATCCAACCTAAGGA
The DNA here is from genome assembly GCA_963277665.1 of Viscum album. Classification (NCBI taxonomy): domain Eukaryota; kingdom Viridiplantae; phylum Streptophyta; class Magnoliopsida; order Santalales; family Viscaceae; genus Viscum; species Viscum album. The sequence goes on along the minus strand of OY728137.1, from coordinate 25,855,403 downwards.
GCCCTTTTGATCAAATCAAAAGGAAGAACCCGAAGAATAGGTAAATATTTCATCACCTCTTTCAAATTTCTTTCTTCTTCCACTTCCTCTTTCTTTGTTGTTTACATTATAGATTAATAACTCCAGTATCTTCTATATACTATGATTTTATTATAAATATGTTACAACCATATTCATTATTCTATCCCTCCTTTGAATGACATGTCACCATACGTGCGTACGTACGGCTTACCGTCTCCATGTCGTGGTGTAATTGTTATTCAATACATTATTATTTGGATGGGTATAATAATGATGTGTAATTTATGTAAATAATAAATATAACATGATAATGATTCTTTATATATAATATAACATCCAATTATATTTTATTTTAATATCAAAATAATGATATTGTCGCTCGTGCATACGTACGGATTACCATCTCCACGAACGCAATGAGATTCATTCCCCATCATAATCCATTCAAAATTAATTTTCATTAGATGATTAAAAATAATTTTTAAAAACTTAATATAATTCTGAATATGAATTAGATACATCCTATTCATAACAAACACTACTTACGAAACAAAGCATATAAAGGAAAACGAATTGGTTAACACCCGAAACAACGATAATACTAAAATATTATTAACAAAGAAATATTAAAAGATAATATATGATAGAATATTAATTTATATGATTATTGTATAATTTAATAACAATTATTTCACCATTATACAGGAGGTTAACCTACCCTCGACCAAGGAAAAGTACAAAGTAATGGGTTTCTTATCTCACTTTTAATTCCCTGAGATTTCCATTATTTTCCACTTATTTATTAAATGTGGTGTATTATGTACTGTCATTTGATATATATATATATATATATTATCATGATTATATTTTATTCATGTTATTATGTGATTCATTTGTTTGTTACTAACTTTTGGCCATACATCTTGATTAATTACAACGAAGTAAGGGTTTTCATCTCACTTCCTATTTCTGTGAGATTCATGTCATACTGCCACAATTTCCTTTTGTGTGGTGTATGTACTTCCCAATGATTATATTATTTGTGTAATATACTTTAATTTATGAGTATTTACATCTTCATTTTATGATCCATATTTCATGGGATGTATGTTTCGTAAGTTACCAAATTGGTAAGGGAATTTCAAATTTCAATTTCTACTCATTCGGCCTTACGCATACTTCATTTATTATTTTACTCCATGATTATGTATGGAATCGCTATTTATTATTTTTGTAGTAATTTACACTCCCCTTTCTGAGGATATACTTTTGATACGCATAATCACTTCATTGATAAATTCTCAATTCATCAATATGAACTTGATAAGAGTAATTTTAACTCAATTTCCATTTATTGAGTTAAACATCCAATTCATTGGTGTTGTTTTTGAAAGAATATGTGTGAATGTCATCTTATTGATTAACACTTAATATCCAATAATATTGAGTGTATTTATATTTTTCACACATAATTATGTCATTGATTTATTCTTAACCAAAGTATACAGTCTTTATAAGAGATTTCTTCTCAATTTACATTCCATTGAGACTTCTTTGTTGTTATAGGCCAATTCATTTTTATATGGTGTATATAATGTACTTTGAAAAATTATATCATGAATCCCTTTATTCCCATGATATTATAATGTTTTTATTACCTCAATTATTTGTATTCAAGTGTCTCTCTTTTGGTTAGCAACTCTAACTAAAATATCATTTTAAAATGTTTTAAAGATTTATTATTATAAATCTTTCTCATTAATGTCCATGTTTTAAAAATGGTTTTAAGGATTTATTTATATGGACATTAAAGTTTTAAAATTAAAATTCATTTAATAGTTTCAAAGTGGTATACGACACTTTGATTCAAAAATCTATTTTAAATGGCTTATTGATAAATAGTGAGACTTTAAAAAAAATCAAGAAAAAGGAGGATATTTCTCTCAAATAGTTTTGATGATTATTTTCATCTATGTCAATATCCTTTATTATTCTCTATTTAAGTTGATATATTATAATACAATATTCGATATTTTATTGAATGAGTTATGTTTGATTGTGGATGTGCTATTTTTATACCATTCATGGTTTGTGGTTAAAATATTGACATTTTGTATGCAAGTTATAATAGGAATGTTCAGATTATGTTTCAATCTTTTCATATAAGGAATGCATTGGACTTATTAAGTGTTGGGTGGAGCCCGCTATAGCTCCTCGATTCATTGGTAGGTCTCATGAGACAAACTAGTGTCTTGTTATAAGGCCTTGACAAAATATTATTTGTAGTCTTAGCACAAGGCCTTGACTATATGGTTATGAAAGTCTGGAATTATGCATTCCGTCATTATGAAAGTGGCTATTGATATTGCATGTGATTATTCAATGAGTAGAATATCCATATGAAAAATTAAATGGAATTATTTTATTTTATCTTTTCCATATTATACTGATGTTCAAGTTTAAAAGGATTTTGTTTTAGTCTTATACATTGCCTTAAATGTTTTTACTTATTTATGAAAGTTTCCACTATATTGTTATCCTTACTAAGCATTTGAGCTCACCCCTTTCTATGTTTTATTTTTCCCAAGATACGAAGAAGTATATTATGACTGACTGGCAGGGATAGTCTATGGGATCTCAGTGTTGTCTATGGAAACAATGTTGTTGTAGTTTTCCATTTTATGATGTAATGTAAACCTTATGAAAGTATCTAGTACTTCCAAGGCTAATAAACTAACTGGCCTTTTGAGACTTGATCTTTTGTGATCATGCCAATGATACGTAATAATGCACCAACTCTAGGCTTCCGGGGTCAGGGCATTACAGATGGTATGATAAGTTGTTGATTGTTTTTTTTGTAAAATAAATCAAAAAAAATCAAAAAAAAATATGAAAAAAACAATAAGAAAAACTCACCTTCCTCATCCATTCAAAATTTCTTTGAATTACCCATTACCTTCTAAAAAATCCCTCAGATTTTTTTTACCCTGAAATTAGTTAAATTGTTTTTTGAATTAGGACAAACATGTGGGATAATCAAATCATTTCATATCCAATGGATATAGATATAGACAATATAAGGGAACAAAAACTTAAATAACTCACTTCCCCTGATATAAATTACCAACCCCTTAGTATTCAATATCCAAAAATTGAGGTATATTTTTAACTCAAATCGGGTTTGAGTCATCTTCTACCTCATTTTCATTTTCTAGCTAGTAAGGATCTACATCTCTTCCTTAAAGAGTTCCAAGTGGTGTTCTCTACCATGAAACCTCAAGGGGTTTCTGAAGAACAATTCAGACTTCAATCATTCCCTTTATCCCTAGATGACTCTTCCAATTCATGGCTCTATTAACTCCCTTCTGGATCTATAAACACATGAAATGACATGAAGTGAATCTTCTTATATAAATTATTACCTGCTTCTTGAACCACTTCTATCCGAAAGGAAATTAGTGGTATTTTTCAATTCCTTAATGAATCACTCTAAAAGTACTTAGAGATAATAAAAATGATTTTTGAAACTTTCTCACACCACAAAATCCCTGACCCACTCTTGATCCAATACTTCTATGAGTGGTTATTTTCTATGGAGTGAACTCTCATCTATTTTGTAAGTAGAGGTGCTCTAGTTTACAAAACACCTGAAGTAACATGATATCTCATAAGAAACGTGGTTGTAAATGTACTAAAATTATATACTCAATCACATGATCAATTCAAAAAAGTCCAATAGAATTAACCCATAGATCCCAATAAGATAACCGATTATATGAGTGATCTTGTAGGTCTTGTGTGAAAACAATTTGTGGATGCCAAATACCCAACCTCATATTCACTATAATCTTTGTTCCCTATACCAATAAAAAATTATGGAATTAATAGCACACTATCTCACCCAAATGACACATGTCCACAACTACAAGATGATCTACCAGAATCTTCTGGTTAAATGGATATCAACACAACATATACTCAGTGGAACAACAACCCTCCATAATTAGATCAGTTCATTAGAAACTCCATCCAACCCCACTCAGATCCCTTCTCTTCTACCGATAACTCAGGATTGAGGTGTAGTAAACCCATGTCTCGTCCTCCTCAATTCCCTCCTCAAAATCCAAACAAATTACAATATGTTTAATGTGGTGGTAAATTCCAACAACATTATCCTTTTTTCCCTACCATCAATAGAGAAATCCTCCCTCTAATTCGCATGGTTTCCACTATCCTAGGGATCCTTCTCAATTTCAATCCTAACATAAGCACTTTCCCAAGAACCCAAATAAAGCCAATTCTAATGTGGGTCATGCCTCTTATTCTAAGCATCCATGGGAAAGCATTGTGGAAGATCTTTACACCTTCACCTGTTCTAGTCTTAAAAAAATTAAAAAAAATTGGTTAACTTTCATCCCACCTAAGTCAATAAAAAAATATAATTCTTCCCAAATACCAGCTCAACCATTACCCAAACCCATGGGCAATGTAAGTAAAATTGAACTTCAATCTAGAAAAAAAATTATTATGCCTCATGGGGAATCCTCTAAATCCCCATTAAATGTTGAGGAGGAAAAAAATAACAAAAAACTGGAAAAATAACCTCAAGACACTCCCTCACATACTTCCATTCCTCTAAAGAATCAAATTCATTTTTCTTAATCCATCTCTAAGAACAAGAATACCTTTGAGATCGATTCTAAAATTATTCACATGTTTATTTGTGTTGAATTCAACATGCCTCTCTTGGATTACATCAAACAATTACCTAGGTATGAAAGTATTATTAAGGAATTGGGCACCCATAAGGGATAACTTAAGACCATTGAAAATGTTTCAACCTAGTAGTTCATACCCATGAAGTTCAAATATTCAGGGACCTTTACGGTTCCATTCCAAATAAGGAGTTCTATCTTTGATGAAGCACTCATAGACCTAGGAACCTTGATAAATGCCATGCCCAAATCTATCTTCTCCAACCTTGGTATGGGTACCTTTCACCCAATGATTTTTTTCATTCAGTTATTCAATTCAATCACTGCCAATTCTAAGAGAATAATTGAGGATTCCCTTGTCTGGGTCAATGTTCTTATCATTCTAGTTGATTTATATGTTCCTTAAATATAAGGTGAAACATCGTCTTATTGAACTCCCTTTATTCATGGGATACTATTCCTCGTGATAACTAAAACTAAAATTTATTTATATATTGTAATCTTATCCATGTAATTTTGTGACCAACTTGTCAAGTTCAAAATTTTTCAATCCATACGATACCCATTATAGAATCACTATGACTTCTCTATCCATGCTTCTCAATATACTTCTGGTAGAAAATTGAGTCTGATTCCATCATGTTCATCATGTTCTAATGATAATGGAGTTTGTGGAATTTTCACCATGATTAACCAAGTCATAAATAGAGAATATGATGTTAAAATTTCATTTATAGACTCTATAAATCTAAAGGATCTTGAAATCTATTTGGAATCCTATCTCACATCTAATCACTATTGTTCCATCATGGAAAATAATGAGAAAAATTAATTTAAACCAACTAAAATCTCTTCCTCTTTTTCTAGGTTTTCTATCCCATAAATGAAGGATAAAACTAATCCAAAACCACTTCCTGCACACCTGAAGTATGCATTCCTTTTATATGATCACTCTTCTACCATCATTATCTCTTTTTCACTTACTAAAACTTGTTGGGACTAAGTTGTCGAGAATTTTTTTTGGAAGCTAGAAGAAGATTGTGCTCAAGTTTTTTGTCTTTTATTATCAAGGAAGAAATAAATAAATTCACTTTTTAAAATTTGACAATCAGAATGACCATCATATTCAGAGCATTAGAATCACAATGATTAATAAAGTCATTCAGATTGAGAAGAATGTATCTTGTAGAAAATTATTGTCAAACTCGCCTCAGGTCCAGAATGAAAGGTAGATCACAATGATAAGTTGTTTCAGAGTCATCATGGATCCAATGATAAAATATGATGATGATTTACTAATTCTAAATTCAAAAAAATAATGATTTTTTAGAGAACTTGTGATTCAAGACTTATGTAGGAAAGGGAGATATAATGCTACTAATCGTATTGAGGCTTGGTTGGAAACATTGAAGATAATGAAAGTCTAGGAATTTATAATACTTCCAAATAAAAGTCATAAAATTCTATTACAATAGTCAATGTAATCAAAGTCATGAGGAAGTAATGATACAAGCAAAAGTTTTTGGAAAAATTATGTTACTGATGTTAGAGATTTTTTGTCTCAATTCATCTGTGTGATATCATCAGACACATATTTTTTAAAGGCTAAGAAGGTTGATCAGAACATGAGAAACCGAAGGTGGTGGTTTTAAATCATATCAATAATCCATGAGTAATAAATCTTTGAATAAAGAATTTAAGTGTTGAAAGTTCATTGGTATCGTAATCAGAAGAGGAAAGAATTTTCGAAAGTTGAAGCTGCTAGAACCAGTTTATCGGATGTGGTGTGCCCCTAATCATTAAAGGAAGAAAAGTTTATTGAGGAAGATCATTGGGAGATGTTAAGACCAACTCATAATAGGATTAGAGATCAATCAAAAATGCAGTCAACCATTTTCCATCAGGATCAGTTATTGGTTGTTTTTTAAGTGGTTCAAGATAAAGAATGATTTCCTTAATAATTGGGTTAAGACTATTAGACTAGAGCTAACACTGATTGTCAGAGTGAGGGAGAGACTGATCCTTTAGGCATAGGAAGACACCGATATACCTCATTAGATTATAAGAATCATCAGATGCAGGATAAATCTTTTGAGGAAAAGAATAAAAATATTATTTCCTAAAACAGCCTCAAAAGTGTTATTAAGAGGTATATTGAAATATTATTTAAAGCAATTCCAAAATTGTTGTCAAAGGGAATCTTAAAATTTGAATATTTGAGCATAAGTGTTTTTTTTAAAGAGTTTTGTTTTATAAGCTGGTACGGAGCATCATAATGTGAATACATGTGTTTTCCATATATTACAATTGGTTTAGAGTAATGTAATAAAGAAACTAATATCTTCATTGTAATGGGAAAATCAGAATGGCAATCATAATCAGACTGAATATTGTGATGAAATAAGTGAGATAATGTTGTGAGAATATTCGAGAAGGTTTGAGAAGAGTTACGATGCGTTGAATAAGTCAAAGATGTATCCACTATTTAAGGGAAATGTGAAGATTCAAGAACTTTGGTTTAGTGGGAATGCTTTTTTAGATTCCTTCCTAAAATTGTTTTGGTGCACCTATAAATAGGGTAAGTACTTTGTAATTTCTTGACATGGATGTACCATTGAAGAGAGAAGGCAGAGAGCTAAAATATTCTAGAGAGAATAAGTTTTAATATTGAGTATTCCTGACGAAGTTTTCCATATTGAAAATTAAAGGAGAAGAGATAATCTCACAATCAGTGTTTTTGGATTTGACCGAGTAATTGGACTGGTATTTCTGAATATAGAGAGAAGTAGTTCTAAATTGTTTCAGTGGTATTCTGGTGGAGTTATTTTATTAGACCGAGCAATCAAAATTGGGAATCAGACTAGTAAATTGAACTGATTATCATTATGAAGTCTAGTAAGTTCTTTCCTGCTTCTAGGTAAGAAAGTAAATAATTTTTTTAAAGATTATATTTTTGAAAGTTTACAAGTCATCACAAGTAACTTGTTTTGAAGCATCTGGTGAAATTATCTTAACTTATTAAAAAAATTGTATTACATCATTTCACGCTACTTGAAGAACATTCACTATTGTATTGAACATAGTTCAACATGAGTGTAAGGGGATATCCTACTCATTGTATCTACACAAAAGGATTTTTTTTCTAGTGGATCATGTGGTAGTGGATTGTTTCCAAACCATAAAAAGTAATTAGCTAATCTTGTTTAGTAGTGAACCTTATAAATTCTTGTGTTCCTATGGTTGTGTGCTTGGTATGTTTTTTATAAAGGTGATTACTCTTTAATAGGGGGTGAAGTTTATTTCAAAACAAAGGAAACTTAAAAGAAAAACATATTGCGGATTCACCCCCACCCCCTCTTAGTGATGCATTGATCTTAGTGGTAAATCTCAATTGGTATCAGAGCTGAAGGTTCCCTTTGTTTACTTTTTTCTGAAGTTTTGAAGAGAATTTGTGCTATAGAATCTGACTTATGTGAATAGTAAATGGATTCCATTCTTTGTTGATATGAAATGTTATATATGGAAAGTTAGAATGTTGAATTATCTTATGTATATTGGTTATGATGTTCTTGAAACTGAAATAGATAAATTTTCTCATGTTGATGATAAAGTTCCTCTTACATTTTTTGGTAAGAATAATATTGAGAATTATGGAAGAGATAAGAATTCTTTACATTCATCACTTTATGAAAGTGAATTTCTATGAGTAAAAGGTTTTTCCACTACAAAGGTTATGTGGGATAATATGGAAAACATTTATGAAGGAAATAGAAAAGTAATGAAGGAAAAGTTACAAATTTGGAGGCTGAAGTATGAAGATCTAAAAATGGGTGAGTATGAATCTTTTGGTAACTTCTTTACCAAAGTGAATTACATTGTTAGAATTTAATCTGAAATAAGAATTGAAAGAATGTCTGAGGAAGATTGGGAGGCTGGAAAAAGAAATTAGGAAGCTGAAAAATGAAAATTCATCATAAAACAATCAAGAAGGTTTTCTAGATGAGAAAGACAAGAAGTTGTAACTTGTCTAAAAAAACTTTCAAAATATGAATAGAGAGTTACAAGTTTCAAAAAATCTATCTTTGAAGTTGGTGAAAGTTCTTGTATGGGTGAAATTGAGTAGAATAAACTTAAGTTACCTTCAAATGTTTATAAGAAGGTTGAAATTTTTTCTAAGAAAAAATAAAGTTGGGAAAGTTATGTATGTTCCCAAACCAACAAGGTGAAAAATTCATAAGTTCCTAGACATCCTGAGTCTAAAAAAGTTTATATAAATTCTAGTTCTGATAATGATGAAAAGGAAATTGATAAGAGAAATAAGATTCTAGTTGAAAATAGAAAGGTTGGTGGTTAAAAAAGTTATGATAGGAAAGATAAGAATATTGTTGAGAAACATGTTCACTACTTCAGTCAGTATGGAAGCTATAGAGGAAAATATTATTTATATGGGTACAAATGGTATTGTGGAGGATTCAAAAATATATAAAAAATTTATTGGTTCAATAAAAAATATTAAAACTATTCCACAAACTATAGAAGGAAAAGTTTGAGGAGGAGTCAATATCCTCAAAGGAAGAAATCGGAGATGGATATTTGAAAGAAAGAAGAGAAGGTTGGTGTAAAAATAGAAAATAGATTCCACCCTCTAGAAACAATTTTGGAAATATGTAAACAACCTATAAACCTTGCAAAAGTATTCCTTGTTTTGTTACCAGCATAACAAAAAAATTAACAATTCACATAAGATTTATGTTAAGCAAGATGAAGGGAAAGAAAAAGATTTTATTTAGAAACCTCTCTCAAAACTAAAAAAAGATAATGGACTTGGATTTTGGATAGCTATTTTTCTTCTCATATGATAGGATATTAAAAAATTTTGAAGAAATTGAAAGACGTCAAAGAAGGAACAGTGACATTTGGAAATGATGAATCTCTCAGAATTAAAGGTGTTGGATCATCTACCATTGGGAAAGAAAATTTAAAATCCAAGAAATATTTATTTATTGATGGATTGAGACGTGATTTTCTAAATGTTTCAAAACTTTGTGATGAAGGGAACAAAATTATTTTTAGAAAATTTGGGTTTTTTTTAAAGTGATAAATATTTAAACATAGTTACAAGAATATTATGTACAAAAGGAAACTTGTTCCAAGTTGGTGAGGTTCAAAACTCTTATTACTTGAGTATGGTAGAATTAAATCAGTTGTGGCATAAAAGGCTAGGATACATGTGTCATAGAAACATGAGAAAGTTATATAATAGAGATAGTGTCCATGGAATTCCTGATATGTCAAGAATAAGTGATTGGGGTTGCACAAATTGTTAGAAAGGAAATATTATAAACATTATTTATAAGAAATTAGAAATTTGTTCAAAACATCCCCTAGAACTTATTAATTCTGATATATGTGGGCCAATGAGAAAATAATATACTCATGGAGATAAGTACTTCACTACTTTCATTTATGACTTTACTCAAATTACTTGTGTTATGTACATGAAACATAAGTCAGATGCTCTAAAAATGTTTAAAATATTCATGAGGAAAGTTGAGAATGAAAGTGAGTATTCAGTGAAGAATTTGAGAACATATAATGGTGGTTAATACAAAAATTAAGAATTTGAATTTATCTTGAGAAACATGGACTTCGACATGAGTTTATCACACCTTAAACTCCTTAAAAATGGTGTTCCTGAAAGGAAAAATAGAAGTTTGGTTGAAATGGGATGAACTATATTACTTGAACATGGTCTCTCTCATTAATTTTGGAGGTAGGACATTAGCACTTATGTGTATATTCAAAACTAATGTTTCTATTTTACAAGTTTTGATATGAATCCATATGAAAATTTTAATGGAAAAACTCTAAGTTTGAAACAATTAATATTTTTTGGGATTCTATGAATCATGAAGAACAAAGGTGGAAACTTTTTAAAGTTTGAGTAGAGAGGAAAATATGGTATTATATTTGGCTATGCTCTGGAAGGAAGATAATGTAGATGTTTCAACAAAGAGTCAAGAAAATTATTTGACTTTATTGATGTGAAATTTATTGAAAAATATAAGTAATATAAATATACTCATTCATATAAGGAATATGAATAGGATGAAAGAATGGTTGTTAGTGATTCTCATAAGGATGCTGACAATGGTAATCCTACTCAAGAAGAATAATCAGACTCAACAATTTCAAGTGATGAGGATGAAACTCAAAAAACTCATCCTAGAATAAGGAAGAAAGTGGGAGCTCAAAATATTATTGGTGATCAATATAAAAACTTTCAAACAAGAATAACATCAAAAGTTGTTACACATAATTCTTTGTATTCAAAATTTGAGCTGAAATATGCGAATGAAGATTTTGAGTATCTGGAATGAGTTCAGACTATCAATGAAGAATTAGATTAGATTGAGAAGAATGATACTTTGGAACTCATAACTAATCCTGGAAAAAAATGTTATTGGTACAAAATGGGTTTTCTGGAACAAGTTGAATAAAGATAGTGAAGTGATAAGAAACAAAGAAATATTAGTGTGAAAAGGATACTCAAAGATTGAAGGCATGGATTTTGATGAAACTTTTACTCAGGTAGAAAGGTTAGAAACAATCAGAATTTTTCTTTCTATTGTTACACAATGAAGTTAAAAAAATCAAATGGATGTAAAATCATCATTTTTGAATGGTGGTCTTGATGAGGAATTTTATATTGAACAACTATGTGGTTTTTTTGTTGGTAAAGATGAAAGTTATGTGTGAAAGTTAAATAAAGACTTGTATAGTCTAAAGAAAACTCCTAGGGAATGGTATTATAAATTTGATACTTGTTTGAGGTGGATGATATTTAATAAAGGTAGAGTTGATAGTAATTTTTATATCAAAAAAAGTCAAGATTTTTCCCTCATCGTAATTGTTTATGTTGACGACATTATTTTTGTGGGGAATGATGAAAGAAATTTTGAAATATTTACTAAAGAAATGAAAATTTTATTTGAAATGTCTATACTAGTAGAAATGAAATACTTTCTTCGGTTAAAAATCTCACAAATGAAGAAACATGTTTTTATTTCTCAAGAAAAAGTATGCTAAGAAACTTCTTAATAATTTCGGCATGAAAAATTCAAAACCAGTTTCCACACTGATTACAATGGGAACCAAGTTGACTACTGATGGTTAAGGAAATTAAGTTGATCAGAAAGAGTTTTAAAATATAATAGGAAGATTTTTATACTTGACTGCCTCAAGACCCGACATTATATATGTTTTTTCCTTATGTGTAAGATTTCAGAGTGCACCAAAATAATCACATCTATTTGCTGGAAAATTAAATCTCAGAAATATCAAAGTCATTAAAAATATTAGAATTAGGTATAATGTATTAGAAATTATTGACTTGTTCAAGTATTCAGATACTGATTGAGCAGGAAATATTGATGAAAGAAGATCCATATCTGCTAGATTTTTCTTTCTGGGGAAAATTAAATTAGTTGGCATACAAATAAATAAAATTTATTAAATCTTAGCATGGTTGAAGATGAGTATGTTATTTCCACTCAATATTCTACCCAACTTATGTGGATTAAAGCTTAGTTAAAAGATTTACTTATTGATGTGAAGTTACCATTTATCTTGGGTTGTGATAATCAAATTTCCATAAACTTTACAAGAAATCTGGTGAAATATTCTCATTCAAAAAAAATTGATATCAAATATCATTTCATCAAAGAGCTTGTGAATAAGAATGAATTGAAGCTGGAGTATGTTCCTACATTGGAAAAAGTTGCTAACATTTTTATAAAACCTTTGATAAAGGAAGATTTTTATAAATTGAGGCTAAATAATGGAATCCAACCACTTTCACATAAATTTTGAGGTATGTTTTTTATCCCCTCTCTCATCTAGTCTTTGGATGGTGTTTTCAAGAGGTGGAATCGTTTCATAAATCTATTCATTGATATATGCTAAACCTTTTAAGGAAGCATGTATGTATGGGGAGTTTTGGGTAATATGTGAATCCATCATGTAAGTGTGTGAATTATTCTAACTATTTTTTGGAGTGGTTTTTGGAAACTATTCCTGGTAGAAAAGTTTAAGAAGTAAAGAAAGATGTGAAGAAAAGATGAATATGTTTCATAAGTCACTACTTTTGGACAACATGGTTTTTATATCAATAATTTTTATTTCCTACAATTATTTAGCTCATGTAGGCTTATAATTGTTGGAAAGTAATCCATATATTTAGGTTACAAATTTCAGTGATTTATGAATCTTGGTTGAGAAAAAAATCCGAAGGGGGAGATTATTGGGACCAAGTTGGAAAGAATTTTTTTTGGAATATGGAAGAAGTTTGTTCTCAGGTTTTTTGTCTTTAATTTTCAAGGAATAAATAAATCAATTCACTTTATAAAAATTTTCAATCGTACTGACCATCATATTTATAACATCATACTTAGAATTCTTAAGAAAGATCATCATATTGAGGATAAGGTCTCTAGAATCAAAGGATCAAAAAACTCACCTCGGGTCCAGAATGAAATGGAGATCATAATGAGAAGCTATTTAAAAGTTTGTATTCGATGACAAAATTTGATGATGCATTACTGATTTATAACTCAAAAAATTCATAATTTGAGAGAGAACTTGTGATGTAGTCCTTATGAAAAAAAGGTAGAGCTAGTGTTGTCGATTGTATTGATGGTCGGTTGGAAAGAAAGAAGTTTATGGAAGTATAGGAAGTTACAATACTTCCCAATAAAATTTAGATGATTTTATTCCAATTGTCAACATATTCAAATTCATTAGAAAGTCACTATACAATAAAAAGTTTTTAGAAAAAGGATGTTGCTGAAGATGAATATTTCAGGTCTCATTTCATCGAAGTGAGATCACCAGACACATATTTGTTTAATGGCTGAGAAGGTTGATCGGAACATGAGAAACTGAAGGTACTAGTTATTAGTCAGAAAAATAATCCATGAGAAAAAAATATTTAGAAAAATAATTTAAGTTTTGTAAGTTCATTGGTATTATTATTAGAATAAGAAATAAGTTGCTAAAGGTGAAGCGGATGGAACCATCCTATCAGATGTGGTGTTCCACCAATCATCAGAGGTAGAAAAATTTATTGAAGAAGATAATTAGGATTTGTTAATACCAATGCAAAATTGGATCAGAGATCAATCAATAATGGAGTCAATAATATTATATCAAGATGAATTTTTGGTTGTTTTTAAATTGGTTCAATAGAAATAATAATTTCCTTAAAAATTTGGTCAAGACTAATGGGCTAGATATGAAACCGATTTTCGGAGTGAAGGAGTGAATGATCCTTCAGGTTTAGACTGACACGGATATACCTCATCGAACATTGGACCTCATCAGATGCAGGATCAATGGTCTGAGGAAAAGAATAAAAATACTATTTCTTAAAATAGCCTCAAAATAATTATCAAGAGGGATCTTGAAATATTTTTTAAATCAATTCCAAAAGTGTTCCCAAAGTGGAGCTTGAAGTTTTAAGATTTGAGCAGAATTTTTTTTTTGAAGAGTTTTATTTTATCAGTTAACATTGATCATAATAATGAGAAGACATGTGCTTTCCATATGTTACAATTAGTGTGGAGAAACATAATAAAGAATCTATTATCTTTGTTTTAATGGGAAAATCAGAATGGAAATTAGAATTGGACTGAAGATTTTGAAGAAATTATGAACTGAGCTGATGTTGTGAGAAGATTCAAGAAGGTTTGAGAAGAGTTCAGATGTGTTGAAGAAGTCAAATATGTATCCAAGATTTAATGTAAATTTAAATATTTTGTAAATTTGTTTGAGTGGGGATGTTTTTTAGAATCCCTCCTAAACCTTTTTGGATACACCTATAATTAATGGAAGTAATTTGTGCTTTCTTGACACAAATGTACTATTGAAGAGAGAAGTTGGAGTGTTGAATGTTTCCAAAGGGAATAAGTATCTAGATTGATAATTCCTGAGGAATTTTTCCTGACAGAAGAAGAAAAGAGAAAAGACAAGATCATAATCAGAGTTTTCAAAACAGACTGAACAATCAAAATAGGATTTCTAGAATCAAAGAGATGTAGTTTAGAATTGTTTTAGCAGTACTCTAGCGGAGTTATTTCATTATACTAATCAATTTTACTTGGGAATCAGACTGTTAAATCAGACTAAGTATCATTACAAATTTAAGGAAGTTCTTTCTTGATTCTAGGTAAGAAAGTGAAGAATTTTTTTGGAGATTATATTTGTGAATGTTGACAAGGAATCAAAATGCAACTTGTTTTGAAGCATCTGGTGAATGATTCTTAACTTTTTACAATAATTGTGTTATATTATTTTGTTCTAGTTGAATCACATGCACTGTTGCATTGAACATAGTGCTAAACGAGTGTAAGAAAATATCCTACTCATTATATCCATGCAAAAGTATTGTTTTCTAGTGGATTTTGTGGTATTGGATTGTTTGTAAACCATACCAAGGATGTAGCTACTCTTGTTGAGTAGTGAACCTTATAAATTCTTGTGTTCTTATGATTGTGTGATTGGTTTGTTTTTCATCAATGTTATAACTCTTTAACAGGAGGTGAATGTTGTTTCAAAATAAAGTATCCTTAAAAGAAAAATATATCACTGATTCACCCTTTCCCCCTCTCAGTTATACATTGATCTGGGTGGTAAATCTAAAAAATGAGGAGTCCAAACTTGTTTAGGTGTTATAGGAAAATAAAATGGCCATAGGTTGGACCCTATATGAAATACCAAGAATCAACCCTACCCTTTTCATGCATAACATCCATATATAATAATCATCCAACCCAATTATAAATCCTCAAAAAAGACTCAATCCACTCATACTTGAGGTAGTTATGGAAGATATTAACAAGATTCATCAAGCTAATATTATCTACCCAATTTCTGGTTGTGAATGGGTTAGTCCAATTCAAGTGGTTCTTGAGAAGGGTGAGATAACTATTTTCACAAATTAATATGGGGAGGTGGTCATAACTTCAGTGAAAAACAAATGTTGTGTGTGCATCGATAATCAGAAATTAAATATTGAAACATAAAAAGATAACTACCCTCTTCCTTCACTTGATCAAATGCTAGAAAGATTAGCTGGAAAGTCACATTATTTATTTATTTATGGATACACTGGAGACTTCTGAATCCCAGTAACACATCAGGACCAAGAAAAAACTACATTCACTTTCCCCTTTGGAACATACCTATATAGAATAATACCTTTTGTCCTTTGTAATGAAACTGCAATGTTTCAGAGGTGTATGATGAGTGTTTTTTTTGAATTTATTGAGCATTTCTTAAAGTTCTTCATTGATTACTTTACCATTTATGGGGATTCATTTTAATCCTGCTTATATTCACTCTCTTTGGTCCTATAAAAAAATTTCAAATGTAACCTTTTGATGAATTTTGAAAAATGTCGCCTCATGGTTACAAATGGAATTATTCTAGGACACATAATTTTTCAAGGGGGTGTTGAAGCCAATCCAACTAAAATTAGGTGATCCAATCACTTCCTAAACCCATATCAGTTTGAGATATATATCTATTCCTTGTTCATAATAGTTTCTATAAAATATTCATCTAGAACTTTAGTAGGGTTTCCCTACCACTCACTCATCTACTCCAAAATGATGTTACATTCCATTTCAATGAGGCTTTTAAGAGAGCCTTCATTGAACTCAAATTTGTTCTTAAATATTCCCTAATAATACAACCCCTGGATTGGTCCTTACCCTTCTAATTGAAGTGTGATTATTTTGATAGGTACATTAGGGTTGTTCTTAGTTAAATAAGATAAAAAAAATTCTCATGTCATATGTTATGCCTCAAAAACACTATATGAAACTCAATCTCATTACAGTATCATAGAAAATGAACTTTTATCTATGGTTTTTTCCTCGCATAAATTTCGACCCAATCTATTAGGTGCTAAAATCAACATCTTTACAGACCATTCATCCTTATATTTCTTATTCAATAAAATTTATTCCAAATAGAGGATAATAATATAGATCCTAATGATCCAAAATATTTACCTTGAGATCAAATATGGACTTATAAAATAAAACCCTATGGCCATTCAAGAGAGCAAAATTTCTAATTCTTATCATTTTGAAATCATAGATCCAAAATTTAACACTGAAAACCTCTCATTTGTCACTCCAAAGTTACCATGGTATTCCCCAATTATAAATTACTTGGTTGCAGGTTTTTTTCCTAAAAAATAAAAATAAAAAAAGTGAAGTTGAAAATTGATTCAAAATACTATTTTTTGGAAGATAATAAACATTTTAAAATTGGTTCTAACATGGTGATTAGGAGATGTGTTGAGGAAGATGAACATTCCTCCATCTTAGAATTTTTTCACTCAATGCCTTGTAGTGGCCAATATTTTGACACTAAGGACCACATGAAATGTCTTTGACTCTAGATTCTTCTGGACTTCACTCTTTACAGAATCACATGAGTTTTTTCAATCATGTACCACTTTCCAAAATTTTGGCATGACTCCTAAATGAAATGAAATGATCCAAAATCCTTTAATATCCTATGAGATCTTCGATGTTTGTGGCATCAATTTCATGTGACCCTTCACCCCTTACAATGGAATCTCTTACATTATTCTTATGTTCAATTATGTTTCTTAAGGATTCAAGCACAAACCCACTAGAAAGGATGATGCACATGCTGCTAGTAAATTTCTCAAAACCCACAACTTCCATTGATTTAGAACTCTAAACACCTTGTTAACTGAATTAGTAACCCATTTAGATAATAGAACCATGGAATATATTCTGATAAATAATGGGGTTTTATATAAAATATCAACTACATATCACCCCAAAAAAATGAAATGTTTGAACTTTACAATAGAGAACTGAAAAGAGTTCTTGAGAGAATTATTAATACCACTAGAAAATAATGGCCTGAAAGACTTAGTGAATCACTTTGGTCTTACCTAAATGCCTATAAAAACCTATTATAATGTCTCTTTTTAGGTTAGTTTTTAGTAAAGAATTTCATTTACTGGTCAAAATACAACAACATTTATTTTAGGCTGTGAAAAATTTTAATTTTGATTGTGAAAAACCTGAAGAAGAGATATTTTTTAATTGAATGAATTATAGGAGCTTAGACTTGATTCTTATGAGAATTCTAATTTATATAAAGAAACATCCAAAGTACTCCATGAAAAACACATCCTCTGAAAGGTATTTCATGAACTTGAAAAGGAAATGCTCTCCAATTATTGATTTCAGTTTTACATAGGTAAGCTTAATTACCATTGGGAATGTCCTTTTATTGTTACTAATGTTTACCCATTTCATTTAGTAAAAGTACAAGGACCCTGTTCTAAAATGACATTCAAGGTTAATGGAAATCAGTTAATGCATCTCCATGAGAGAAAACACTCCCCTAAAATCACATAGAATTCCACTGAATCCCTAACTAATAGAGTTGACCTTCCATTGGATGGTGATGAATACCCACTAAATCTAAACCAAGGGAACCACTTCCTTTTTAACTCTATTTAACTCTCTTTATTCTTCTTCCTCCCTCATTTTCACTCTCTCACACCTCAATTTTTTCCACTTTTTTCATCCACCATTTCATTTTTTTATCTCTTTTTCACTGGTCTGTTTTTCAAAAAAAATATAAAACCAATAAACCAAAATAAAAAAAATAATCAAAATAGTCATAATTACTCACCTTAAATTTTTATATTTGTGTCCACCCATTTTTCAGAGTCCAAAGACTTGTTTTCATCTCAAAAATTTTGTATTTTCATCATCAACTTGGATAAAAAAAAATTTCAAGGCCAATAATTTTTGAATGCTTAATTTTTTATTTATAAAATTATTCCTATCTTACCATGAGTAACAACTTAAACTTTAATTATAAGTTCACTTATGACCAAATTATCATATTATCTATTTTCACCCCTAATTGTGAGTCTTGAGTATATGGGCATTCGAGCTAAATTTCTTACCTTGGTGTAAAATAATATGATAGTGGAATTTTATAAATCACATTAGAATAAAAATATCCAAATAGCCTCCCATTACCCTTATATTTATCCTCCTTTTGATATCCATTATGATCCTATGAAAACTTTTTTATAGCATCATTAAAATCCTAAAACCATGTCCCACCCAACATCTACATAGATTTTAATTGCATGGTTTATTAAAATTTAACTTTGGGGGAATGGATATCATTTTGGCTATCCTTTCATTGATTTTCAACATTTCATCATATACTTGTTACAAATCATCCATTTATATGTGAAGGAGAAGTTTTCATTTGGTGGGTTTTGGAAATGTATATATTTTTTCTCATTTTGTAAAAAAATTATTGAAAAGTGTTCAAAAAAATTTGAAAAAATTAAAAAGAAACAAAAAAGAAATAAGTTGTATCTTGGGTGGGTCAAAAATGACTATTACTCAAAATTTTATCTTTTCATAAATATTTCAATTTTTTCATGAGGAGATCAAACACAATTTTGGAGATGAGTGTGATATGTTTTCCATGTCCAACTTCCGAAAAAAGAAAAAAACACTTGCATCATATTTTCTTATGTAACTGAGAGATGTTTTATGTTTGGACATATTTAATATTTTCATCATCTTCCAATTTTTTATCTCTTTTTGTGACTTCTTTCACACATTCATTCCCTTTAAAATTTGTGTTTCCATAACCCTCCATATCTCATTCTAAAAATTGGGCTTTTTTTCCATGTTGGTGTTTTACTCCTATTTTAAACTCATTTAGACATTATATTCCTACCATATCATAGCCACTAAAAAAACCCTAAAAATACCTCTTGATTCTTGTGAACTTTAGAATAGGTAATGGGAGCTAATATCTCTTACAAACTATATGATTTTCACTTTTGATTGATGAATGAGTGAACTTCCTTGAATAAATTTGCATCATCATGAGAGGATTATGTTTTGAGTGCCCACATTTTCCAATTAAAATTTTGATATGAAAAATGAATTATATTGACACATGATTTCAGTAACAAATTTTGGTGTAATTTTTTATGAATGAGTGAACTATTCTTGTCCTCCCCTGATTGGTAAAATAAAAAAATGATATTTTTGGGTGAGTGAAAATGATTTTGTTATGTTATTGTATTTATGTGCCTGGGGAAATGAACTATCTTAAGTTTGGGGAGTTGATATTGCATATTCATTGAATACTTTACATTACTCCCATAACTAATTTTTTTCTGAAAAATTACTAATTTCCCATTAATGTTCATGTTTTGATTATAAACACATAAGGAGAGCATTGTTTGAATTCATTCAATTACACTATAGTTTAATATTTTGATTATATATTTAAATATAATAATAAAAATTATGTGATTAATATTTTTTAATGCTACTAATTCAAATTAAAACTAATCATTCAAATGAATATTTGGATAATTAGGCCATCTAAGGGGCCCTTTGGACCACACAAGAAGGCCTAATGAATATGTCGAGGAAAATAGACCGGTTGTGATGTTATATTTTCTATACTCAAAACAAAAATATCAATTAATTGATACTCCACCATAACTCCAATTAAATTAAATTACAACTTGGATAAAAATTTCAATGACCAAATCAACTAATAATGGGCCCGATTAATGCATGAAATTCTAGCCCACAATTCTATTTGGGATTTTAAAACTGAACACAATTCTTGAATTTTATCCCAATATAGATGTCCAATTGATCTGTAGTTCTTTAGGTAAAATTAAATATATATACTTCCAACTTTTTAGAAGATATTTTTTGTATTTTAGGGCATATTTTTATCCTAAAATCCATTCACATTGTGTCCATTGAAAAATTCTGGATAAAACTAGACAGCAATACATGGTTTAAGAAAATAGTCATAACTTTGGATGAAAAATTAAAATGGGCTCCAAATTTATATTTTGAACTATAAACATCCTTATATATAAATTTTAAGAATAATACACCTTGATATCTAACTTTATAAGTAGCCAAATTCTTGAGACAACTTGAGGGGCGGTTTTAGAATGCAAACAGTCCACCACCTTGGGCTATAAATACACTCCCCTTTTCTCCTTGCAAGAGGTCAGAACATTAGTACTTAAGGAGGAGAATTTTCATGAACATATCCTTGAAAAATTCCTAGTAGTAATTTCCATACTCTTTTTTCAACAAGATACACCTCTCCTCCACTTTTCTTTTCAGGTTTGTTTGCGTTTATTTTCAATTGTAGTCGCATAAGTTTTTTTCATTTCAATTTATTGTAATTAATGGTTTACATTATCTAAAATCCTTTATAAATCAAAATTTTGTATATTTTTTATTTATTTATTAAAATAAATTCAATTATGTTATAATATCTCCCATATTATACTTTCTCATTCAATCCAAATGTGTGTTTAAATATCTTCATCGTTTATGTGTGTGTTTAGTGCACTACTCTTATCTTGTCCTGTTCTTTTTATTATCTTTTTAACTTGTAAACATAAAAATAATAAACCATATTACTAAAAATCTAAATTTATGAGTAAATATACCAGTGGGGTGAGTCATAATTTGGGGATTTTGAGTGATTGATATATTTTTATCGTTTAATATTCTTTAAATTAGTATTGTGTTCATAGAACTTAAAGTATCATGGATTAATGACATGTTTTGTTTTACATGTGTATTATGTGGATTATTGGAACCCAAATTAATCATGGGTTCATCAAATATTGGACCTTCCATAAAAAAGAATTTATTGAGATCAATAACCTAGTTGAGGCCCTAATTAAAATCCAAAACATTTGGGAATTATGATCAAAAATCATCTTGTGAAGTGGGTGTTAATTTAATGAAATATATATAAAAGATCAATGATATCACATTATTAACTATATAATGATGAAATAATCCCAATAATTATTAATTTTTTAAACCAAATCCATCAATTATTCATTTCACCTAAGCTCTTCAAACAAACCCTCCATTCAAATGATAAAACAAAAACAAAAATAATTGAATCCAAAATATAGTATTGCCATCAAGGATTCAACCCACGTGCCACTATACACATTATAATAGAACCAAACATTTGAATGGTTGATAGGTGACAATATTCTATGATTCATTATGTCATATCCTTTGGTGGATTGCGGGATAGCTATCTAGGATTGGTTAAGTTTTCTTATAACAAAGGTTAATAGTCATAGATCAGAATAGATCCCTTTTAGGATTTGTATGGTCACCCATGAAGATCGCCTCTTTGTTAGGAAGAGGTGGGTGGGGACACTCTTGTGGTACCAAGTCTGATTTATGAGAAGTCAATGATGATTCAGGAAACACATTGGTGTCTAGTAATGGATTGGAGTTGGAATAAATCATATATGGATTGTCGGTGTCTCCCTTTAGAGTTTTCCATTGGTGACCAGGTTTTCTTGAAAGTTTCTCCTTGGTTGGGTCACCATTATCTTGACAAACATGTAAAGTTATATTTGAGATATATTGGACCATTTTTTGTCACTTAGAATCTTGGTAAGGTTTCTTATCAGTTTGAATTAGCAGTTCAGTTGGTAGGTGTTCATGATGTTTTCCACATATCTCATCTTAGGAAGTACCATACTAATCCCTATCATTTTATGATTGGGGAAGAAATTGAATTATAGATAGAAATTTATATTGTATAGAATCCAATGGAGATTGTTAATTCTCATGTCAAAGTCATGCATGGGAATTCTATCCTTTTAGTCAGAGTGTAATGGCGACACAGATCAAATTCTCACGAGACTTGGGAGCATGAAACATCAGTGAGGGAGAAATGGCCTCACCTCTTTCCAGAGAACCATTATTTCACATGACTTCCTAGGGACATAAATTATTATGTTGGGTATTTTTTAAAATCATTTTTCCTTCTTTAAGGCACTTATTGTCTCTCTCTCTCTTTTTGGATGTGTTTTGTGCCTTTTGAGGATGAAGAGAGTTTTTTGAGGAAAATAACCTAATGTTCAAGGATGTATGTTTTTCTGAGTTAATTTATTTCATGTATAAATGTGAAAAAAATATTTATTTAGAATCAAGATTTTTTTTGAGAGTTACTACAAAATTTGAGTCTGGTACTTTTTTGTAAGACCATCTTACATCGTAAGACACATTTATGAAGTAAATGTGTTTCTTGGAAAAAGCTGGGAAATCATTTTATAGCACAAGAAACTTTCAAGTTGGAAAATTAATTTTTACACAATAAATTTATTTTATGTTTTAATATCGAATTTTATTCCATAAAATAATTGGCTATGATTTTAACCCTAAGCAACATGTTTGTTGGTGTACTTAAGTAATGGGGTTCTTACACCAAGAAGGTGTGGTTTACAATGTAAGTACTTCATCCTAGTAGGTCAAATCATGTAGTGCATATTATGTTTTTCATTCAACATAAATGTTTCACTCTCAAAACCTAAGATCATTCTAGGGTGATTTTGGATACCTCTGCTCCTTCCAGATTACATAATTTGACACTTGATCTTCATGGTGTTTGTGTTTCATCTATCTGAGTAAGAAATCTTCATACTTCTTTATTTCCCTTTATTTTGGTAGCACCATTGATCTATGTTTTTGGATCTTTGGATATTTTTGTGATGTTCTTATTAATCTTTTCTAGATTCATTGTGTAATATTATCCCAGAAGATGACACTTGTGTTAGTTGTGGTGTGGTATGCGAGTTCCTTGAGGTATGTATAGTTAATCTTCTATGTTTACTACTTCACTTGTTAAATTGATTCTAAGATATGGTAATCAATTATAGGGCCTCTGGTATTGTCTTTCCATTCCTTCCTTATTGGTGGATTTTCATTTCAGGTGTGTGTGACCCAATTTGAAGTAGGTGGTTCCTTCTCTATCCTATGTTGGATGAACCTTAATTTCTCTAGTTTTATAAAAAAAAATGGAATGATTGATTGATTGATTTGTGTGAGTGCAAATGGGTTTTTGAGAAAAGATGGGTTTTTCATATTTTGGTAAAAGTAAATTGTATTTTAAAATAATTTTGAAATTTATTTATGAAATGGTTTTTAAAGAATGGTTTTGATTGAATTATTTGAAAAACATAGCACATGGGTAGACTTGGGTACTTAGGTGGAAGGAGTAGTAATAGGCCTCGTCCATTAATACTATTGGGGGTCCACTCATGAGGTGTGCCTCTACTCCTTAGGCTTATTGTTCTAGGGACTTAATAAAAACTTTTGGAGGGTTTATGTAAAGACACGACCCCAGTTGCCCAGATCCGGTGCCTTATTTGATTACATTGGCATATAAACAAGGAACAAGAATATAGAATGACCGAGTTGTTTAGTATTATTCAAAAAAAGATACATACATAAGTTCAACATTACAACTTGAAAAGAAATACAACATATAAACTCCTTAGGCAACATCCATAACTCATGGGTTATTTCAGTATGTCATTCATAACAAACTTCTTCATGTCCTGAGAAAATGAAACATAAGAAAGGGGTGAGATCAAACACTCAGTAAGAGTAAGAAATATAGTGTAAGATCACATAAACATTATACATGGTGAATAATTGAAAACACATACCTTTAAAAATAAACTTGAACATAATATGGCAGAAATATGTGCTGAGTAAATATTATCATAATATAACGTAATCATGGATATTCTACTAGTTGAATAGCCACATGAACCATCAATACTATTTTCATAATGAGGGAATTCATAATTTCAGACAACATAACCATAACTTCAAGGCCTCATTCCAAGACCATAAATAATCATTTTGTCAAGGCCTTGTTCCAAGACCATAGTTTGTCTCATGAGACCTAACGATGCACTGAGGCACTATAGAGAGACCCGCCCAAAACTTTCTGTGTACAATTCATTCCTCATATGAATGGGGATAAATACAAACAACATATACATTCATATTGAAACTAATATATGAAATGTAAATAACTTTCCCCAAATATTAAGCATAAACACTAACTATTCTGAGTAAATTGATGAATGGTTTTAAGATAGAACATCCACAACCAAAATAATCATAAAAAATTAAATTAAATATGGTATATGATACCATGAAATATTAATCCCAATAATACATAATAATCAACAAGATTTATTAATTAGAAGAAGATACTCTTATAAAATCTTCGAGTAATTCTTGAGATAAACACCCTTTTTCTTTGAAAAGAAGAGTTATTTTGGAAAAATATTTGTATAAAACTAGAAGTTAAGTAAAGTAGTATTTTCATAATAAAATTATTGATTTTATAAATATAATGGTTTCCAAATACATTATAGGGTTCCCTTGAAAATGGGTAAGAGTTTGAGAAATTACCTTGAATCGGGCTTGTATTTTGGAAACAATTTTGAAAGTTTCCTTTTAAAACGTGTAACTATCCATAAAATAAGGAAGGTTTATACTTGGTAAAAATATATTTAACACTCATGCAGAATTTATTAGGAGTACATAATAATGCATAATAATTTCATCGAAGTAATTAGACAATCAAAGTAACTCGAATGAAAATGGGAGTTCGGGTGGAAAACCCTTAACTTAAATATGAACGTGTTCCACTCTTGAACTTAAGATTCTGGAATATGAAATTATACTTATTAATAACTTATTTCATAACCTGTTAGACATTTATTTAGTTTCTCCTTTTTATTTTTAGGTCATTTATTCCCTTATTTATAAGTTATTATATAGAATTTTGTCATTCTGGAGTGTTCGTTTTCTTTAATTTGATAATCGGTTCACTTGTTCTTAAGTAATGAAGTTCATGTGGAATGGATGTAAATATCCATAATTTAAATTACATATTATTTATGAAAATAAAGAAGTTTTAATGGTCATTTATATCATTTGGTTACATTGAATGAGGATGAATCATTAGATGACAACCACTTAGATTATTTAGCTGTATTTGGAATATTATGAACTAGTTTTGTCATAAAAATTAATAATATGTACATATATTGGTTCCTGAATATTAATTAAGTTATAATACATATATTATAGTCTGTTTCAACCATAAAATGGTTTCATAACCAGTAATGAAGGAGAAATTTAAGAACGAAACTTCATCCTCCACAAAGGTTATAAATTGGAACCTCATGGACGTTGATTTCGTTTATAAAAATAAAAGGGAGGGAGTAAGAATATTGATGATGGTTATTCAATTAATAAGATATAATTCTAGTATATAGACGATACTAAATTTATCATTATCATTTGGACAGAGAAGGTGAGGAGAGGATAACAAAAGAAGATAAATTGAAATGAAACTAAATGAAAAAGAAGCGTGATTTACCTCTTGAAATAACCTCCTTGAGAACCTCCTTAAGGGAAGGGGTTTCGGTCTTTTGGAAAGACCAAGAGCCTCTTAGACATGGGTATTTACTAGGAAAGGGTAATTTTTCAGATATTTGAGGAGCTTCAAGGCTTAGAGGAGTGAAGAGAAGAGGGAGTGAGGGGGGTTATAGTGGATAAGAGGGTTAAATTTTGAATATTTATTCATTATTTTATTATTTCCATCAAGATAACCAATAGTGTTGTTTCATGTGACCCATAATAGTAATAAGTGCATTTGAGTTCAAACCAAGTGGCCTAGAATCACTTATGATGTCATAAATAGTATATTTAATTGATAATTTGAATATACAGTATTTTACCATATTTCACTATTCATAAAAAAATCAAGAATTTTAGAAAAATCCAAAAAACTCACCCATACCATTTTTCGTCGTTTATAATTCAAAAATGAACTCCATTTTTCAAAAATAATTTTCTAAATATTATTAATTTAATTTTTAAAAAAATTATATTTAATTTAAAAAATGACAATTTTAAAGGTATAATTAGTATTATATCACATTGAAAAATTAATTAAGATCTCGTTATCTTATTACCTTAAGAAAATAAAATAATTTCATTATTTACTATTTATAAGGGTCATATTACTATTAATATTACTATTCATAAGGGTATGTTACTATTCACCAAAAATCAAGTTTGTTCTATCAGACTCCAAAAGACTTGTTGATCACAACTCTAGATGACCGTTTTTCAAAATTCAAATCATAGTAGAGGAAAATTTGTGTTTAATAGTTAGATTATAAAATTCATTTATTTTCAAAACCTTGGGGTGTTACATTATTCCCTCAAAAAAAATTTGTCCTCAAAATTCAAAAAATGTTACCTAAAAAGATTTAGGTATGTCTTCAACATAAGCTCCTCAGGATACCATGTTGCTTCCTCCATATTATGGTTCCTCCAAATAAACTTTACCAGAAGAGTCATCTGATTTCTCAATACTTGTTCTCCAGTATCAAGAATCTTGATTGGCTCTTCACAATAAGACAGATTGGTCTCAAGTTCTATTTCATTATAGGTGAGTACATGTGTTGGGTCTAGCATGTAATTCCTTAACATTGACACATAGAACACATTGTGAACTTTGGAGAGACTTGTAAGCATTACCAAACTGTAGCGACTCGGTTTTTTGGCCCTGTCAGACTTTGGAATATTTCTACGAATAATTCCAGAGCTAGGCGCGAAGACGGCGTGCGATTCCGAGGCCCGGTGTGCCCGGAATTAATTTTATAAAAATATTAAGTATTTTTATACTATGCACGTGGCGGGGGTGTGATATCTCCTAAACGGTAGCTCAGAATGGAAATCTGAGGGCACGGTTGCGTCCGGAACGTGCCGTTTACCCTAGGCGGGGTGTAATCTTTGCGGACGCGGGCCTGCGGTGAGAAACGCCACCAGGGGCGTTTCCGTAAATAAGTGGCAAGTTAGTGTGCGAGCGTCAGCTCAAATAACTTCTGAACGGAGTCTCGGATGAAAAATCTGAGACCGCTGTTGCGTTCGGAACGGCGCGTTTACCCTAGGGGTAACCTTACTTTTGTTCGCATCGGGCGTCGGGTCCGAGGCGGGTTTGGCGCCGGCGGGCCGCTGATATAAATATCAGCGCCCCCCCCCCCCCCCCCCCCCTTTAACCGTTCTTCGCCGTTCTTCGCCGCCACTCTGCCAAATCGAGCCAACGGAGCGCCCACGAGCTCAGAATTCGACGGCGGACGTTCCAGGAGCGCGCAGCGGAAGCTCGGGAGCGCGGATCTGAGGCAGAACGTCGGCGTTTCGCCCGTGAGGTAGGCGGTTTGAGTTTTAACCCCTGATCCCGTTTTTACTGCATTTTTCTGTAAATTGAAGCCGTTGCAGTATAGATCGGGTCCCGAGGGTCGCGTAGACGCCTCCAGATCGCAAAACGGACCCCCGGGGTGCCCCCGGCGGTCCGCGGAAGTTCCGCCGGCGCCGGCGGATTCCGGCGGCCCAGCGCGGCGGCCCGCGGCGGAGCCGCGGTGGCGTGCGGCGGAGCGCCGCCGGCCAGGGCGGGCCGGAGGCGGCGGCCGGTCGGGGCCGGTCCGGCCTTTTTTCGCATACGGGGGTCTTTAAACCCCCGTGTCTTGCACTCCGGGAGTCGGATTCGCGCGCCGTTTGCGGCGACGTGACCCTGACGACGAGGCGAACCCTCCGGTGTGGGTTCGAGGTTTTAAAGGTTCGGGATCGTGGCCCGGGAGCAAGAAACGTTGTAAAAAAATAATATTATTTTATTATTTTACGACTTCGGGCCTCTGTAACTTCTACCCGGAGCGTCCGATTGACGTGCCGTCAGTGGCGTTGAGACCCTGATGGTACGACGGACTTTTTGAGATGATTTCCGGGTGTTTGGTCTGCGAATGGGGTGCGGGCCCCACGAGGCCGGGTTTTGGCGTTTGCGGAGAAACGCAGCTTTTGCACCAGGAGTCCGATGTTGGCGGATGAATAGTCGATCCTGTGTGTTTTTCCGAGAGGATCGCAATGGTGCATTCCGTTCGATGAGTTTCGGAATCCAGGCGTGGGCCCCACTCGAGCTGGCCTTCGGTGAATAGTACCTTTTCACCGGGTGTCCGTTTTGGACGAGCGAGTAGTCGATTCCGCTTGTTTTTCCGAGGGGATCGCCGTGGTGTGATCCGCTCGATGGGTTTCGGGATTGTTGTGTGGGCCCCGCACGAGCTAGCTACGGTGAATAGTTCCTTTTTCACTGGTGCTCCGTTTCGGGCGTGTAAACAGCCTATCCTGCGTGTTTTTCCGCGTGGAACGCGATGGTGGCCTCGGTTTTGGCCTAGGAGGTGCGCAGTGTGGCGGGTCGCTCGGGTTAGCGACGTTTGGACCAGCAGTGGTTGGGGGTTCTCCCTTGGTTCGTTCCCACGAGGGTTCGTGTGGCATCACAACCTTCGTATGGGTTTGTGATCCTCTCGATGGGATGTTTAAACTGTTAGAGTTGTGGTATCCCTCCGGTGGGCCCGGAGTGGATCCTCTAGCATCTTTACCCTAGATCGGGTTCTTGGTATCGCTGTGACCGTTTATTTACGGGCGGCGATCCCCTATCTAGAAGGTTAACCCCGTAGGGTTTGTGGCATCATCGAACATATGATCCCCTACGCGGTGGGTCGTGCACAGTAGGGTTGTGGCATCGTCGGGTTTACGATCCCCTACTCAGCATGACATTTATGGTAGGGTTGTGGTATCGTTGGTTATACGATCCCCTACTCAGCGCGTGGTTTCGGTAGGGTTGCGGCATCGTCGGTTCGATCCCCTACATCGCGAGTTATACCAGATAGGGTTCCGGTATCGTCGTGACCATCTTTATATGGACGATGATCCTCTATCTGAGTGTGGAGCTTCTGTCGAGCGTCAGATCGGGTTGTGGAATCCCCCAGCGGATCCTGGGTGTGATCCCCTGTCTGTGAAAACTACGTATGCCAGATCGGGTTGTGGTATCCCCCGGCGGACCCTGGGAGTGATCCCCTATCTGTGATCTACGTATACCGGAGTGGGTCTTGGTATCCCCCTAGCGGACCCTAGCGGCGATCCCCTCTCCGAGGAGTTTGGTGGTTATGTTGCTATAGTGGGGTTTCCTCAGTGATGCTATCCGACGAGCGTGGTCTCTCGGGTGAGTGTCTGAGATGTTTGCGAGTATCCCGATGGAGTGTATCTCTCGGATGAGTGTCATCTGGTATGACAGTGTTCGTGGTGTACTCTCCTGGTTGGGACGGTTGCTGGTGATGAGGTCGGTACCTCTTGTGGCTTTGTGGCGTGAGCTGTGTATATCTGGATTGTTCAAGGTGTATGTATGGGCATACACCCGAGCTGAGCTGAGCTGACTAGTTGTGTTTAGCCGAGGATGGTCACGAGATGGAGTTTCTCTCTCGTCTGGGTTCCCTCTGGCTGGGTTGAGCGGATTGTTGCCTTCAGTTGCTTCCTTGGGTTTTGGGTTTTTGGGGTGCCTACTGAGTATGTTTATACTCACCCCTGCACGGGCTTTGCCCGCACATGTTTGTGTCTTGTGCAGACCACAGGCCTTTTGACGGAGTCCCAGGAGGACCCGGAGCAGGAGGAGCTTAGTGAGCGAGTTGACCGGGGTGTTTACCGGAGCTGTGCCGAGGGAGCTTTCCGGCGGGTGTTTGTGGCAGCGTTCCCCTTCTTCAGAGCAGGTTGGACGCGCTTTGTAGTTTTCTTTTGGTGGGCCCTGTTTTGCCCTTGTACTTTTGTTGTTGCACTCTGGTTTGGGATAGATTGTATGCATGCATTTACTTTTCAGTTTCTATATCTCTGCACTGTTGCATGGAGGTGTTTTTGGGTGCGTGTGTACAGGTACCTTAGGCTAATTCCTCCCATGTGTGTGATATCCTACTCGGCGCTGGTCGCCAGCCCCTGGCCTATTGGAGGCGGTCTTGGGGAGTCGCGGCTCGAGCCCCGTTGGGTCGGGTCGTGACAGAGTGGTATCAAAGGAGGTTCCACCTTTGGGATCTCAGAGCGTAGCTGGTCTAGCTGTGAGTTTGGTTTGGGTTGCATAGCGGCAGTGTTAGGGTGTTTCGAGTTCGGCTTTCAGGCTAGGGACTCCAGTGTTGGTGCGGCGGCCGACGTATCCATACACCAGGACTCTGATAACCTGCCTTTCGACTCGGGACATTTGTACACTGGTCGTGGGGACATCATGGTACATGCATCATATAGGACTGGGTTTTTGGTTTTTCCTTGTCCTTCTTGAGTCATCTCTCCAGATATACTCTTTGACTGTGGTGTGTCTTGAATGTATTTCAGGATGCCTCCACGACGACAGCCAGCGAGGGTTCCGCAGCAGGGTTGTGCTGACGACCCGCCTCGTGTAGTGGTTGTGGAGCAGGGCGCAGGTTCTGAGGTTGCACATCCAGGTGGTCTGCCGGTTGAGCCACCACCTGTCGAGCAGCTGGTTGTGCCGGCGGTGCAGGACGAGGTTGCACGCAGGCTGAGTGCATTGCACGAGTTCCAGAGGCAGCGACCTCTGAGGTTTCGGGGTGATCCAGACCCCCAGGCAGCTGATGATTGGCTCGAGGCAGTTACTCGAGCTTTCCGCCTAGTGAGGACACCTCCTGATCAGATGGTGGTCTTAGCGGCGAGCCTTCTGCATGGTTCGGCCGGGCGATGGTGGAGTTTGGTGACGCAATCCCATGACGAGGAGACGCTCACGTGGGCAGATTTTGAGAAGCTCTTCAGGGAGGAGTTCTATCCAGTGACGCTGAGGTCAGTGCGGATCCAGGAGCTTCTGCAGCTTCGTCAGGAGAGCATGACTGTGTCGGAGTACTCAGCGAGGTTTACAGACCTGTCACGCTACTCCCTGGATATGGTTCGAGACCCGTTCTTTAGGGCTCGGACCTTCGAGCAGGGCTTACGCAGGGACATCCGAGCGGGTGTGGTTTCCTTGTGCCTGCCCACCTATGCTGGAGTGCTGGAGCGAGCGTTGGTGGTGGAGAGTTTTCTGGCTGAGCAGTTTTCCCCTGTTAGTGTTGGGCACTCGAGAGCTGAGGCTTCGTCAGTCGGATCAGCATCTGGTAGCCGACGTCAGACTCAGGGGTCTGGACGTGGCCGACGTTTCAGGAGGCGACCTCAGGATGGGGGATCTGAGCCTCGGAGCTCACAGGGATCGCAGGCCAGTTTTGGTCAGCCGCAAGAGAGGCGGTGTTACGCTTGCGATGGTCGGGGACATCTTGCTAGAGATTGTCCGACCCGACGTGCTGCTGAGAGGGAGCTGGTCGATGGACCGCCTTGGTAGAGGCAGCGTCTCGAGCAAGGAGGTTCGCAGGGCGTCGGACGTGGCGTCGGAGCTGGTGCAGCGGGAGGCGGTGGTAGACAGTACCAGTTGCCACCACCCCCACCCCCAGGTGGTCCACGCCAAGCTCAGGGAGCTGGTGGTCGAGGGCGAGAACAGCTGCATGCCCTAGAGGCAGTCGACCCAGAGGCACCACAGATGGATAGAGGTACGCCTTGTGTCTTTTCTACTTACTGCAGTAGTTTGTTAGACACTGTTTAGCGGAACTCTTTCCTTTTGTTGCTTTCTCGAGTTTTGTTCAGGGCGTTGGTAAGATCCTGAGTGGTTTTTTGTTGGTGAGCTCGCTGGTGTGTGAGACCCAGTTGAGAGTCCAGTCGCTTTCCTTGTGCTTAGGCCTTTTCGGGGACGAAAAGTTCTAAGGGGGGGAGGATGTAGCGACTCGGGTTTTTGGCCCTGTCAGACTTTGGAATATTTCTACGAATAATTCCAGAGCTAGGCGAGAAGACGGCGTGCGATTCCGAGGCCCGGTGTGCCCGGAATTAATTTTATAAAAATATTAAGTATTTTTATACTATACACGTGGCGGGGGTGTGATATCTCCTAAACGGTAGCTCAGAACGGAAATCTGAGGGCACGGTTGCGTCCGGAACGTGCCGTTTACCCTAGGCAGGGTGTAATCTTTGCGGGCGCGGGCCTGCGGTGAGAAACGCCACCAGGGGCGTTTCCGTAAATAAGTGGAAAGTTAGTGTGCGAGGGTCAGCTCGAATAACTTCTGAACGGAGTCTCAGATGGAAAATCTGAGACCGCCGTTGCGTTCGGAACGGCGCGTTTACCCTAGGGGTAACCTTACTTTTGTTCGCATCGGGCGTCGGGTCCGAGGCGGGTTTGGCGCCGGCGGGCCGCTGATATAAATATCAGCGCCCCCCCCCCCCCCCTTAACCGTTCTTCGCCGTTCTTCGCCATTCTTTGCCGCCACTCTGCCGAATCGAGCCAACGGAGCGCCCACGAGCTCAGAATTCGACGGCGGACGTTCCAGGAGCGCGCAGCGGAAGCTCGGGAGCGCGGATCTGAGGCAGAACGTCGGCGTTTCTCCCGTGAGGTAGGCGGTTTGAGTTTTAACCCCCAATCCCGTTTTTACTGCATTTTTCTGTAAATTGAAGCCGTTGCAGTATAGATCGGGTCCCGAGGGTCGCGTAGACGCCTCCGGATCGCAAAACGGACCACCGGGGTGCCCCCGGCGGTCCGCGGAAGTTCCGCCGGCGCGGCACCGGCACGGCGGCGCCGGCGCCTGCGGATTCCGGCGGCCCAGCGCGGCAGCCCGCGGTGGAGCCGCGGTGGCGCGCGGCGGAGCGCCGCCGGCCAGGGCGGGCCGGCGGCGGCGGCCGGGCCGGTCGGGGCCGGTCCGGCCTTTTTTTCGCATACGGGGGTCTTTAAACCCCCGTATCTTGCACTCCGGGAGTCGGATTCGCGCGCCGTTTGCGGCGACGTGACCCTGACGACGAGGAGAACCCTCCGGTGTGGGTTCGAGGGTTTAAAGGTTCGGGATCGTGGCCCGGGATCTAGAAACGTCGTAAAAAAATAATATTATTTTATTATTTTACGACTTCGGGCCTTTGTAACTTCTACCCGGAGCGTCCGATTGACGTGTCGTCAGTGGCGTTGAGACCCTGATGGTACGACGGACTTTTTGAGATGATTTCCGGGTGTTGGGTCTGCGAATGGGGTGCGGGCCCCACGAGGCCGGGTTTTGGCGTTTGCGGAGAAACGCAGCTTTTGCACCAGGAGTCCGATGTTGGCGGATGAATAGTTGATCCTGTGTGTTTTTCCGAGAGGATCGCAATGGTGCGTTCCATTCGATGAGTTTCGGAATCCAGGCATGGGCCCCACTCGAGCTGGCCTTCGGTGAATAGTACCTTTTTCACCGGGTGTCCGTTTTGGACGAGCGAGTAGTCGATTCCGCTTGTTTTTCCGAGGGGATCGCCGTGGTGTGATCCGCTCGATGGGTTTCGGGATCGTTGTGTGGGCCCCGCACGAGCTAGCTACGGTGAATAGTTCCTTTTTCACCGGTGCTCCGTTTCGGGCGTGTAAACAGCCTATCCTGCATGTTTTTCCGCGTGGAACGCGATGGTGGCCTCGGTTTTGGCCTAGGAGGTGCGCAGTGTGGCGGGTCGCTCGGGTTAACGACGTTTGGACCAGTAGTGGTTGGGGGTTCTCCCTTGGTTCGTTCCCACGAGGGTTCGTGTGGCATCACAACCTTCGTATGGGTTTGTGATCCTCTCGATGGGATGTTTAAACTGTTAGAGTTGTGGTATCCCTCCGGTGGGCCCGGAGTGGATCCTCTAGCATCTTTACCCTAGATCGGGTTCTTGGTATCGCTGTGACCGTTTATTTACGGGCGGCGATCCCCTATCTAGCAGGTTAACCCCGTAGGGTTTGTGGCATCATCGAACATATGATCCCCTACGCGGTGGGTCGTGCACAGTAGGGTTGTGGCATCGTCGGGTTTACGATCCCCTACTCAGCATGACGTTTATGGTAGGGTTGCGGTATCGTTGGTTATACGATCCCCTACTCAGCGCGTGGTTTCGGTAGGGTTGCGGCATCGTCGGTTCGATCCCCTACATCGCGAGTTATACCAGATAGGGTTCCGGTATCGTCGTTACCATCTTTATATGGACGATGATCCTCTATCTGAGTGTGGAGCTTCTGTCGAGCATCAGATCGGGTTGTGGAATCCCCCAGCGGATCCTGGGTGTGATCCCCTATCTGTGAAAACTACGTATGCCAGATCAGGTTGTGGTATCCCCCGGCGGACCCTGGGAGTGATCCCCTATCTGTGAGCTATGTATACCGGAGTGGGTCTTGGTATCCCCCTAGCGGACCCTAGCGGCGATCCCCTCTCTGAGGAGTTTGGTGGTTATGTTGCTATAGTGGGGTTTCCTCAGTGATGCTATCCGACGAGCGTGGTCTCTCGGGTGAGCGTCTGAGATGTTTGCGAGTATCTCGATGGAGTGTATCTCTCGGATGAGTGTCATCTGGTATGACAGTGTTCGTGGTGTACTCTCCTGGTTGGGACGGTTGCTGGTGATGAGGTCGGTACCTCTTGTGGCTTTGTGGCGTGAGTTGTGTATATCTGGATTGTTCAAGGTGTATGTATGGGCATACACCCGAGCTGAGTTGAGCTGTCTAGTAGTGTTTAGCCGAGGATGGTCACGAGATGGAGTTTCTCTCTCGTCTGGGTTCCCTCTGGCTGGGTTGAGCGGACTGTTGCCTTCAGTTGCTTCCTTGGGTTTTGGGTTTTTGGGGTGCCTACTGAGTATGTTTATACTCACCCCTGCACGGGCTTTGCCCGCACATGTTTGTGTCTTGTGCAGACCACGGGCCTTTTGACGGAGTCCCAGGAGGACCCGGAGTAGGCGGAGCTTAGTGAGCGAGTTGACCGGGGTGTTTACCGGAGCTGTGCCGAGGGAGCTTTCCGGCGGGTGTTTGTGGCAGCGTTCCCCTTCTTCAGAGCAGGTTGGACGCGCTTTGTAGTTTTCTTTTGGTGGGCCCTGTTTTGCCCTTGTACTTTTGCTGTTGCACTCTGGTTTGGGATAGATTGTATGCAAGCATTTACTTTTCAGTTTCTATATCTCTGCACTGTTGCATGGAGGTGTTTGTGGGTGCGTGTGTACAGGTACCTTAGGCTAATGCCTCCCATGTGTGTGATAGCCTACTCGGCGCTGGTCGCCAGCCCCTGGCCTATTGGAGGCGGGCTTGGGGAGTCGCGGCTCGAGCCCCGTTGGGTCGGGTCGTGAAACAAACGGTAAGCTATGGATCCAATTTGGTCTATAATTTCAAAAGGTTTGATGTACCTTGGACTTAATTTTCCCTTCTTACTGAATCGTATAATACCCTTCCATGGAGATACCTTTAAGAAAAAGTGATCTCCTTCTTGAAATTCAAAATCCTTTCTTTGGTTATCAGCATAGCTCTTTTTCCTACTTTGAGCTGTTTTGATATGGGTTTGGATAATCTTAGCCTTTTCCATTTTTTCTTCATCAAGTTCTGGGCCTACGAGCTTTATTTCACCAACAACATCCCAGTAAGTTGGTGTACGGAATCTCTTTCTATATAATGCTTCAAAGGGTGCCATCTGAATATTTGAATGGAAGCTATTATTGTAGAAAAATTCTACGAGAGGTAAATACTGACCCCACAAACCTTTAAAGTCAAGTGAACAAGACCTCAACATGTCTTCCAAAGTTTGAATAGTCCATTCTGATTTTCCATCAGTTTTTGGGTGGTAGGAAGTGCTCAAATGAAGATTAGTATCTAGGGACTTTTGGAGACTTTCCAGAATTTTGATGTAAAATGGGGATCGCGATTATAAACAATTGATAAGGGTACACCATGAAGTCTTACAACTTTAATAATATATAGTCTTTTTAAACGTTCAAGCGGTTAATCTTCTCTTATAGTAAGAAAATGTGATGATTTTGTAAGACATTCAACAATGACCCATATCGCATCATTATTTCTTGGAGTTTTTGGTAGTCCCATGACAAAGTCCATCGTAATATCATCCCATTCCCACATAGGAATAGGAAGGGGTTGCATGGATCCCCAAAGATGTTGTCTTCCAGCCTTTACTTGTTGAAAATCCAAACATCTCTACACATAATCAGCAATCTCCCTCTTCATGTTTTCCCACCAAAAATGTTCCTTTAGATCTCTATAAATATTTATGCTACCAGGGTGTATAGAGAACTTAGATATATGAGAATCATCCAATAGTTCCATATTTATCTTAGCAATAGTGGAAACACAAAGCCTCTTTTCGAATTTCAAAATACCACCTTTATATACGAAGTCAGTCAACTTCCCATCATTTATAGCTTTAATTTTCTTTTGAAACTCCCCATCATCAGCCTAAGAAAATTTTATCATTTCCAATAAAGAAATTTTGGAAACCATTTGAAAAATTAGTGATTTTTTACCTTACTTGATAATTCCCATATTCATATTTACTAGATCCATGAACATAGGATCCCTTTCAACTCTCATCTTGTTCAGAATCCCATGATCCTTTCTACTCAAAGCATCTGCTACCTTATTTTCCTTTACCAGGTGGTGGTGTATTATGCAATCATAATATTTTAGTAGCTCAATCCATCTTCTTTGTCTCATGTTGAGTTCTTTCTATGAGAATATATATTTCAACCTCTTGTGATCTGTATATGTTAGGTCCACTAGGCTAGATACCCTGAGAGGGGGGTGAATCATGGTATGAAAAATTAAAAAAACGGCCCCTTTTGATCTTGTTTTGTTGTTATACAAAACCATATTCTCTCTCTCCTTCCCATTGCATAGTATGAATGAATATTAAAGCATGCACAAGACAAAAAAAATTTACTTGGTTCACCCTCACTGGGCTACATCTAAGGAGCATACATCAGTGATGTGCCGATGTAACAAATCTACTATAAGAGCATTGATGTTTACAAGTTCCGAGTGGACTCACTATCCCAAATGGTTTACAACCACTCACAATATGAAAGCTCATTGTTCTCTCAATTGAAGTGTGCTCGCTGCTTCTTTAGAAGATCCACTCACAGTTTATAGACCTGTAGGTATCTTCATTATCTCTAAGGAAATCTGCATCCTTAACTGTAAATAGATGCTCTGTTGATGTCCCACTTTAACCCACAGATGAATCTCTCTTTGCACTGGGTGTACTGGGCAACCTCAAATCTTTTGCGCAACCCTTACTGTGTCTTGCGCACAACTTTGATGCCTTGCGTGCACGATTCAACTTTTGTCACGAAACACTGTAACAACCCAAAGTTTCATTAATGGAAATCCATCTTGATCTAATTAAATGTCTCTTTATGTTTATATAAAATGTCAACTTCTTTGGTTTTATGTTAAGAATTTTTATCGTTGCTAATATAGCCATTGAACAATGATCACATTATTAGTATAAATATAGGACTTTAACAAATCCAATTTACTCATACAAAAGAAGCGATGGCCTCATCCAGTAGAATTGCTCCATACAAAGCCCATTTGTCGGAGCTCGAAAAAGAGGTGGAATCTTTGGGCTTCGCTCTTGACCAAGCCCAAGCAGATCTTTATCATGTCAAGCTCAAACGAGACCATCTACGGGAAAAGTGGGAGTTGATAGAGATTACCACTCGAGCAAAGTTATCCGAGCCACCCCAAGAGTCTGTCACCATCGCACACCTTACCCTTAGGTCTTATGCGGCTGTTTTAAGGGGTTATGTAACTAATAGATAGTACTATGTTCATGTACATTATTTTCGTATATAATAATGAATATAATTTCTTGTCATTATGGATACATTGTAAATAGTTTTTAAAGTACAAATGGTGTTTTTAGTTATTATTTAATTAAGAAATCTATTTTATTAAATTAAGGGATTTTTGAATTAAATAATATTGTAATAAAATATT
Organism: Viscum album; assembly: GCA_963277665.1. Lineage (NCBI taxonomy): Eukaryota > Viridiplantae > Streptophyta > Magnoliopsida > Santalales > Viscaceae > Viscum > Viscum album. The sequence continues at coordinate 25,817,028 of OY728137.1, read as the reverse complement.
ATTATTATTATTATTAGATTAATTTTATTATATATAAATGATCACATAATTTTATGAATGCAATTATAATTTTTATTAAGGTTTGAAATCCATTTTTGTCAAAACCCGTGAATTTTCGATAAATGTGGTTTTTATTTTAAAAGTGAAAATTAACATATTTAGAAAATTATTTAGATAAAATAAATGTTATTTTTAGAATCAGGACGTCAAAATTATCCAATGGTGAATTTTTCATAATTTTCTGAGACAGTCAAATTTTTGAGTAAAATTTAAATACCGTTTCAATATATAATGTGTTTTATGACATCATAATGATGCAATAGTGATGTAATAAAATACTGTAATCTTTATTTTCGGCCAATATATGTTTTAACATTAAAATAATGTGATTTTTGGTTTGTTTGTCTTACTTTTCAAAGCATTAATCGACCCCTCAAGACTTATTAAACACCTTGTCTTTTTAAATTAATTTCCATGGAAGTATGACTCACCTCCACATAAGAAACCCTATTATTTTAAGAATTTCGGACTTTGTCCATATAAAATATTTTTTTCATCTTCCCTTTTCCAAAAACCATGTGCAAAAACCATGGGATGGTTTGTGGTTTGGATTAATTTAATGTAAGGGGACCCAAACCAAAATAGTAAATAATTCTCTCACCTTTCCTATATAAACTCACCCAAGGTCCCACTTCCTCCTCACTAAAAGCCTTTGGAGTTCATCCAACCTCTGCCCTACTCTCTCTATAATCCTCCCAAGGTTCCCCAATCTCCCAAGAATCCTCTCACAAGCCTCTCTCTAGCATTTGGAAGCACACTTCCAAGTAAGGGTTTTTTCTTCCTTTCTCATTTTTGTCCAATTTTCTTTATGTTGTTTTACCCTTTTAATTTCAATTATGAATGTTGGGGTATGGTTTCGAACCTCCCTCATACTTCCCTCTTTATGTTTGAATGATATAATACCCCTTTCTCTCTCATTAAATTCCGAAAGGAACTTCTCGCTCCTCATTTACATTCAAGCAATACTTTTGTATCATGAATCTAAATTCCATTACAATTGTTGGGACATGTATCCATATGACCTCCTTACTGTCCATTATATGTAAATATGATGAGTAACCCCTTTATCTCATCAACCATTTCTATGAATTCTTATGTCACGTCGTTACGCTTCCGAAATCGCACCGATTTTCTAAGCCAATGTCATTGTGTAGTGAATACCATGCCCATTTATCCATCAAGGGTATTCACCTTTATGCACATTTACTTATTGATTATAATGTTTCATGTATGAATTCCATATTACTTTATTATGGAATAAATTATTATGTTTTATGAATCCATTTTTTATGATCCATGTGACACACTTATGCATGAAATGAAATGTTTAAGAAGGGTGCGCCCTTATAACGCTCCAATGCATTGGGTAAAGTATAGTATCATGATACGTCATGTGTAATGAGTGTTGACTCATGATAATTCAAGTTCAACGAGGTTTTACTCATGATTTATGTGAAATGAGGATTTACTCAAGCTCCATGTGCAATGAGCCTTGGCTCATGATAATTCCATGTTAAGTGTTGTTGCCACATTTCCATGTTATGATTATCATGATTTATCATGCCTTTATGTTCATGTTTCTCTTGTGATCTATTGATATTCCTAATTACTAACATTTATTTTAATCCTCATGTTATTCCATGTGTATTACCTTACTGGGCTTTATAGCTCACCATTTTCTTATGCATGTCCTCAGGTTATCCAATGCAATGCTAAGTATGAGGGAATGTAGTGGTCATGTAAAGGAAGTTTTCAAAAAAGATGTTTTATTTCATGTTTTAAGTTTTTATTTAATGATCCTAAGACCCAAAGACACTAAACCTCTTGATCTTATTTGTTGTATCAAGTGAAGTTTTATGTAATAAATCATGTTTATGTTTGTAATAAAAGCAGGGTTGTCATAGTTGGTATCAGAGGATAAGTTTAGTTATTTTTGGGATTAGGATTAGAAAACCCTAGTAAAGCCTTAGAGACAAGACTAAGTACAATAAAAACAACCCTAAGTTTTGGTGAGTATTGATTAAGTAGGTTATCAAGAAAATACATCCCTGTCTGGATACGAGCAGGTAGAGGCGGCTCTGGCACAGATGTATCCTAGGGGTAAAACCCAAAAACACCGCTTTGAGCTAGACTCGAACGGGAACTGGTGCACGACAATAGTCCTTGCTGCACTCTTGGTTACGACACTCCCAAGGGATTTGTTTTGATAAATTCACAAGTTTATTATGAACCCTTATTAAGGGAATTAAAAAAATTCCCCTAAGAATATATATTAGAAAGTAGATCATGAAAACCCTAGGTTGAAGCCTATAGACTCATGAGTTAAGGAAATAAAAAAAAAATTATAAGTCATCAACTTTTGTCTTTGGATTACCCTTTATGTGCTACCCCCTAACTTTCCTTTTATTCTAGCCAATGGCCGGTAATAGGAGGACTTGGGATGACAACCGGTGTGAAGATTACTGTGATGACTGTACTAATGAGATTCTCAATCCAATGGGAGCGGGAATCGCAAAATTTGTCACTCTTCTCTCTTAGCTAATGCAAGATTTGAATAGAAATGTGGGTCAAGAGGAATGTTCAACCCCCCCTAAGAAATAAAAAGTCACTATCGAGAGCTTCATGAGACAAAGGCCTCCTAATTTTAGTGGATCATCTGATCCCACGATCGCTGAACAATGGATCAACTCTATTGAAAAGATATTCTCCATCCTTTAATGTTCTGAACAAGAGATGGTTATCCTGGCTGCTTATCATATGGAGGGTGAAGCTGATCAATGGCGGACTTTGATCAAAAATATGAAGCATGAGGAGGAGATCGAGGCTTTGGAATGGAAGGATTTCCAGAAGATGTTTTTCGATAAATATTTTCCATGCACCCACCGGCATAAGATGGAAAGGGAATTCCTTTCCCTCAAGAAAAAATACAAAGAATATGTTAGAGCGTACGAGGAAAACTTCACAAGGATTGCACGATATTCTTTTGGCTTTGTCGTTACCCCTGAATGCATGGTTGACCACTTCTTTGGTGGTTTGAAGCCTATCCTACGGAAATCATTAGCAATCCGTGACTTCGACAGCTATGAGGAAATTGTCCGATGTGCCCTCAAGGTCGAAATGGAGATCGGAGAATCACAGGGGTATCATGGGGATAAGAAGCGTAAGGTGGAATTCAATACTGGTGGTCCGATGGATAAATCCAACGGTGCTAATAAGATCCAGCACCCCACTAGCCAAAAGTGCAGAAAGAAGCACCCTGGAAATTGCCTTAAGGGGACGAGGAAATGCTTCAGGTGTGGAAGAGAAGGGCACCTAGCTGTTAACTATCGGCAAGAAAGACCCACGACAGCGATAGATGAGAGGAACGCTCCATTCGAACCTCAACGCATTGTTAAATGCTACAACTGCAAATAATCAGGTCATTTTTCAAATCAGTGCCCTAATCCAAGGGTTTTCGTAGGCAACCAATAACCTCTATGCAGCAAGGAAGATCTTTTGCCATCACTTATACCGAAGTGAACCCCGACAACGAAGTGGTGACAGGTATGCTAGTTATTAATTCAAGAATAGAGAACATACTTTTTGATTCAGGTTCTACGCATTCTTTTATATCACAAAAGTTTAGTAGAACAATCCCAGCACCACCACAAATCATGGAAGTGAAGATGTCGGTGAGTACGGAAAATGGGGAAATCATTGCATCCCATGAATATAAGTCCTCCCCTGTTATAATCTGTGGGTTGAATTTCCCAGAGAACCACGTCATACTCCCTCTGGTGAAATTTGATGCAATTCTTGGCATGGATTGGCTTTCCTTATATAAAGCCAACATAAATTGTCGGCAGAGGGAAATCACACTCCATATGGAGAATCGACCCCCGATTCTTTACAAGTATAAGGAGGAAGATGAATCTTCTTTAGCTCCATCATCTCAAGTATAGATATTACTGCCCTATGAGCATGAAAATTTGGCTCAGATGATTGAGTCCAAGGAAGAAACCATCCTTGAATAAATGCCTATTGTGAGGGACTTCGCGGAAGTGTTTCCCAAGGAACTGCCTAGCCTTCCTCCTAGAAGAGATGTTGAATTCTCAATTGAAATTATACCCGGGGCATTGCCAATATCCAAGAATCCATATAGAATGGTTGTTGTAGAGCTTTAAGAGATTAAGAAACAACTACAGGAGAATCTGGATAAAGGGTTTATACACCCAAGTGCTTCACCATGGGGTGCACCAGTCCTCTTAGTCAAGAAGAAGGATGGGTCAATATGCCTTTGCATCGATTATCGTGAGCTCAAAAAAATCGCGATAAAGAACAAGTATCCTCTCTCACAAATCAATGACTTGTTTGATCAGCTGTGTGGAGAACAATACTTCTCCAAGGTAGATTTGCGGTCGGGATATTATCAAGTAATGGTGAAGAAGAAAGATGTCCCCAATACTACTTTTCGTACAAGATACGGGCACTATGAATTCATAGTAAGGCCTTTTGGACTCACCAATGCTCCAGCAATATTCATGGAATTAATTAATAGAGTCTTTAGATATTACCTTAACAAATTTGTGGTAGTATTTATAGATGATATTCTAATATACTCCAAAACCAAGGAGGATCATGAGGGGCATTTAAGAACTATACTAGAAACTTTGCGCAAGGAGACGCTCTATGAAAAGTATAGCAAGTGTGAGTTATGGTTGAAGGAGGTCTCATTCTTGGTCCATATCATCATAAGCAATGGGATATCTGTGGATCCCTCCAAAACAGATGCAATTGAGGGATGGCCGAGACCAACATCGGTAACAGATATATGTAGCTTCTTGGGGTTAGCTGGATATTATTGACGATTTGTGAGGAATTTATCATGATTTTCCAACCCTCTTACCAAGATAACTCAGAAGGGAGTAAAGTTTTCTTGGAGTGATGAATGCGAAGAAAGCTTCAAGGAGTTGAAAAGTAGGCTTATCACTGTGCTCGTGCTCACTTTACCCACAAGTGGGGAACTTTTTGTGGTATTCAGTGATGCTTCAAAGAAGGGCTTAGGCTGTGTGCTGATGCAGAATGATAAAATAATATCATATGCCTCAAGGAAGTTAAAAATCCATGAGAGAAACTATCCAACGCATGATCTGGAGTTAGCAATGGTGATCTTTGCCTTGAAAATCTGGCGGCATTATATCTATGGAGAGAAATGTGACATATATACTGACCACAAGAGTCTTAAATATATATTCACACAGAAAGAGATTAATATGCACCAGAGAAGATGGATAGAGCTCATCAAGGATTATGACTGTTCAATCCATTACCACCCTGGGAAATCAAAAAAGGTGGCAGATGCCCTAAGTAGAAAGGATCCAGTGATTCTATCAATGATGAGAATTGAGAAGGATCCAATCTTCTTAGACTTTATGAAGATGTACATGGGAATCATAGAGAAGGGAACATCATCAATCCTTTCACAAATGATTGCTCAACCGTCTCTTTTGAAAAGGTTAAAGGATGATCAAAAGGATGATGTGGGAATTCAGGAAAAGGTGTAAGCTATCGAAAAAGGGAAATCCTTGGAGTTTAATGTTAATGCAGAAGGAATTGTGCGGTTTGGGAAAAGACTATGTGTTCCATTAAGTCCGGAGCTGAAGAAGGAACTTTTGGAGGATGCACATAGTTCAAATTTCTCTATTCACCCAGGGAGCACAAAGATGTATCGAGATCTCTGAGAAAACTTTTGGTGGGATAATATGAAGAAGGAGATCGCTGAATATACATCAAAGTGCCTGGTGTGCTATCATGTGAAGGCAAAGAGGTAGAAGTCTAAGGGGATGATGCAACCATTGCCCATACCAGAATGGAAATGGGAGAACATCACTGTGGACTTTGTCACCGGACTTCTGAGGACATCCAAAGGCAACAATGCAATCTGGGTTGTTGTGGATCGTCTTACAAATATTGCGCACTTCATTGCTATTCAGGAGGATTTCTCTTTGGATAAACTGGCACGGATATATATCATGGAAGTGATAAGGTTACATGGAGTACCACTATCTATTGTGTCTGAATGAGATCCAAGATTCACCTCTAAGTTTTCACTACTAGAAATTTGGGCTTTTGAGCCCCTTTACCTATAGCGACCGCCAATGGAGGTCTCTAGGTTTCCCTAAAAAAACCAGGCTTCGGCACCCCCCCCCCCCCCCCGAACCCTCCTGTGCCCAGCCTTGCCGCGTGCCCTCCCCGTCACCGCACTCCCTCCCTCGCTGCCCTCCCTAGTCGTCGTGCACCCTGCCCCGCCGCCGCGCACCCTCCCTCGCTACCGTCCCCTGTCGCCCTTCTGCCCTCCGCCCTCCATCAGCCGCCCTCCGCCGCCCCGCCCTCTGCCCTTCCCTCCATCTCCTCCGGGCTTCCTCCACCTCTACCCTCCGGCTCTGGCCACCCTCCGCCCTACGACTGCCCTCTGGCCTCCCTCTTCCCTCAGGCCTCCAGCCACCCGCCTCTATCAGACCTTCGGCCGCCCTCTGGCCTTCGGCCTCCAGCCCCTCCAGCCTCCGCCCTCCGCCCTTGGCCCTCCACCCCCTCGTCCCACCCCCCCATCACCCCGAACACCCCCCCCCCCCCGCACCCCACCAACCCTCGTCCCCTCCGTCTTCGTCCCCTCCCTCGCCGCACTACCACCACATGTCCCCTCCTTCACTGTCTTCTCCCTTGCTGCACGGCCGCCGCCCGGTCCCCTCCCTCCCCGCACGACCGCTACTCGTCCCCTCGCCACTACCGCCCGTCCACTCCGGCTCCCCCTGTCCTAGGTCCCCTCCCTCGTCGTCCCACCCTCGCTGCACCGTCGCCACCTCACCGCCTCCTGTCCTTCGAATCCTCATCACCACCGCCACCCATCCCCTCCCTCGTCGCATCGTCTGCGGCTCCGGCTCCCCTCCACTGCCTCTCCTCTCCCTCACAGCACCGCCTTCGGCTCCCCTCCCTTCCAGGTTTGTAGCGCAATCAGGTACGACATGGGATTTCACTTACATTATTATTTTATAAATGGTTCACAAACAATTAATTAGTATTTATTTTAAATACATTTGATATGAAAAATGAAAATATAATAAGTCTTGTGTAAATGTTTGTTATAGGGATCTTATTATGGATAAGAGTTGGATTGATCTTCCAAATCGAATGTCTAGAGAATATTTCAATGGCATTATGTAGTTTATTGACTTCAACATAGGATTTGAAAGTGACTATATTAGTTGTCCATGTAGAAAATGTGCTAACAGATATCAATTCACACGAGATACTATGAGGGAGCACCTATTATTTAATGGATTTCTGAAAAATTATAAGAGTTGGACTCATCATGGAGAAGAATATGTTCGTTGTCAAAATACGGATGCAGTTCAGATGGATGTTGATGCAAGGATGAATGATCTAATGCATGAAATGATTACTGAAATGGTATGTGGTTTCGATCATGAAGGCATTGACATCCAGAATCTTGAGACCGGTGAGATAAATCTTCGCTCTGGTGCAGATCATGAATCAAGGAGGTTTTATGAAGCAATTGATGATACAAAAACAGAATTATATCCTGGATGTACTTCTTACAATAAATTGTCATTTATCGTGGAGTTGTTGCATTTGAATACTTTTAATCATTGGTCAGACACATCATTCGACATGCTGTTGGTGTTATTGAAAAAGGTTCTTCCTGTCGACGCCAAGATTCTCGAGTCGTATTACCATGCTCGGAAGCTGACAGAGAACATAGGTTTTACATATTAGACCATAGATTCATGTTCAAACAACTTTATGTTGTTTAGAAAGGAAACTGCCCGTTTGGATATTTGTACGGTTTGTGGTGCTTCCAGGTGGAAAGAGAACAGGGAAAATCAGACTCATCAAAGTCGGATTGTGATACAGGGGAAACCGATTGCCGTAAAGAAAATTCATTACTTTCCCCTTAAACCGAGGTTGAAAAGATTTTTTATTTCATCTAAAGTTTCTAATTTAATGAGATGTCATGCATAAAGAGTTCATGAAAGTGATATGTTAACCCACCCGGCAGACTCTCATGCATGGAAGGATTTTGATAAGAGACATCCCAACTTTGCCAAATATGTTCGTAATGTCCGATTGGGATTGGAAGCAGATGGTTTCAATCCATTCAAGTCTATGGTTGGTGCAACTCATAGCACATGGCCCATGGTGTTGGTTCCGTATAATCTTCCTTCGTGGCTTTGTATGAAGCAAAAATTTATATTACCTTCCACTCTTATTGATGGACCTAAAAGTCTGGGGGATAAGATTTATGTTTTCCTTCAGCCATTGATTGATGAGTTGAATGAATTTTGGGGCGATGGTGTGATGACTTATGACTGTGAAATGAATGAAATGTTCAAACTGCAGGCTGCTTTATTGTGGACAATCAATTACTTCCCAGCTTATGCAAATTTATTAGGCTAGAGTACGAAAGGGTAATTTTTTTGCCCTTGTTTCAAAAAAAGTAAAAAATATGTATGGATTAAGCATTCCAAAAAATGGGCATACATGGGTCACAGACGTTTTCTCCCACCTCAACACAGGTTCAAAAAGGACAGAGTGGCATTTGATGGTTCTAGAGAGTTCAGCCCAGCACCAAAGATCATGACAGGAGTCGAAATTTTATCGCAGATTGAGGAAGAAAACATCCACACGGTATATGAAATTTAGGATTCGGTGGCTCCTCCGGTATGTAATATTCGAGCTGTGGGTAGGCAATGCAGTCACAATTGGAAAAAGAAAAGTATTTTTTATAGTCTTTTGTATTGGAAAACTAACATGCTGAGGCATAATTTGGATGTCATGCACATTGAAAAAAATGTCTGTGATAACATATTGTGGACCATTTTAGGTGTCAGTGGAAAATCAAAGGACCATGTTAATGCACGCCGTGATTTGGAAGAAATGGGTTTAAGGAAACAGTTGCATTTATAGTTAGCTGATGGAAACAAGGCATATATGTCTGATGTACAGTATACGATGACTACAAAGGAGAAAGAGACATTTCTTTCCATTTTGAAGATGCTCAAGGTTCCTGATGGTTACTATTCTAATATTTCAATGTTTGTGAATCTGACGAGAAAGACATTGCAAGGGTTGAAAATTTATGACAATCACATACTACTTCAGTAGTTGATTCCAATCGCAATTTATGATTGTTTATCCCCCAATGTTGTTCATCCGTTGATTGAGATGAGTAATTTTTTTAGATAGCTTTGTTTAAGAAATCAATGAATAAGTGATTTAAAAAGTTTACAGGATCGAATTGTACTTACGCTTTGTCACTTTGAGAAACTATTTCCCCCCTCATTTTTAGATGTTATGGTCCACTTGATAGTGCACCTAACTAATGAATTAATGGCTGCTGGTCCAGTGCAATTCAGGTGGATGTATCCTATTGAGCGGTATTTGAGTACATTGAAACGATTTGTACGCAACAGAGCTCATCTGGAGGCATCAATAGCCAATGGTTATTTGATGGATGAGTGTACTACTTTTTGTGGAGAATATATTATGGATGTTGAAACAAAATTAGATAAGCCCTCTTGAATTCATGATGGTCTAGTTGGAGAAGGAACCACATATGATATGGAAAACATCGAGTGGATACAAGCGCATCGATATATCTTGTTCAATACTCCATCAGTTGCACCGTTAATGCAGTAAGTATCTTATCACTTTTATTGTTTAACTTTTACATGTTTTGTTTGCATAAGTTGATCATTTAAACATCACGTTATCATTTCCAGGACACACATTAATGAGATAAAAGAAGATATGTATCGTGCGACTGAGTTGCAAATTCAACAGTCTCATTATGCGTTATTTCATGATTGGTTCAAGGATTATGTACGTATAAATTGATTTTCATTATGAGTGAAGTATTATACTAATTTCTTTCTGCATATATAATTATTTAATTCTATGAATTATGTAGGTTCATAAGCTGAGGGAGTTAGGGGACCCCACGCTAATTGAAGAATTTATCCAACTGGCTGAGGGTCCATCTATAACGGCTCGTCGTTATAAATCTATAGATTCTAATGGTTTTCAATTTCGCATTAAATATGTTGATGACAAACGAGCAACACAAAACAGTGACATCGGTTTTCCATTTTTCAATTCTGGTTATTACGATGGTCAATTAATAAACATCATTGAAGTTGTATACACACACGGGTTGAAGTACATATTGTTAAAGTGTAATTGGGTTGATCCAGTGCATGGATGTAAAGTCGATCAATATCAGTTTTCATTGGTGAATTTTAACTATATGTTATAAAAAATTGAACGAGTTGATAATGAACCTTTCATTTTGACATCACAAGTTGAACAAGTATTCTTCGTTACTTTGCCTTCGAATCCATGTTGGAAAGTTGTTGTCAAAATGTCTCGATGAGGAGTGTTTGTATTTGAACAAGATGAACCCAAGACTGTTCCTTTTGTTTCCCAACATCTTGATCAACATATCGTAGTTCAACGTGAAGAAGATATTTATTGGGTCAGAGCAGCTGTTGAAGGAGAAATGGTCGATTTTCATGCTTAATTAAAGGTATAATTGTTTTCCCGCTATTCAACCTAGGATATCATAAATTATCTAACCATTTTATAAATCCTTGTAAGTTTTAATCCTCACTTTTGGAAGTTTATTCAGTTATAAATATTTAGGGTGATTCAACTCATGTTATATTGATGTTATTTTCAGTGTATCTTCCCACTGAGGTATTATTCATTTGGTTCATGTACTGCTTGAATTTTTATTAATTCAATTTGAAATTTGGCTATGCATTGATTGGTTTTGTACATAATTTGTATATCTGTTTTGTTAACTTTCTGATTTTTTAAAATTCATTCACAACTAATTATTCAATCCCTTTTTGTTTGATTAACAACTGTATAAGTTTTATTTTTTTAAAAAACAATCCAATTTATCATTTCGACACTTTGGATAGTCCCCTTACTAATGTTTTTCATGACTGCAGGCATGTTAGGGGAAGAGGAAGAAGATCCACATCACCCATCTAAGGCATCTACGTCTCGGGGTCGAGGTATGTTGGAATGTCATTGTCTCTATTTTTTATGTAATTGATAAACATATATAAATATTTATAACATCTGTCAATTTATATATAAATTTGTTTTCAACAAGATCATACTCGACTGTTTCTCCCTCTCGTAGGAGAGGCCCTGGTCGTGGCATATTATCATGGAATTCCGACACGACTTTTGATGTTTAATTTGATGAGATATTTCATCCTGTGGGAAGGAATTCCCCTGTATTTATAAGTCAGTTGGGTCATATCATATGTGATCCACATCGATTTCCATTGACCACGCGTGACTGGGCTTCTATCCCTCAGGACACATTAGATCGTCTTTGGAGGGAGGTTCAATTAAGAAGACCATTTTACTTTATTCCCTATGTATAAACAATAATAACATATGTGATTTTTTTCTTTAATAGAAAAATTTGAAAGTATGTCCTGATGAGTTTCGGCCATTGTGTATGAGAAAATTCCGTAAGATGTGGAAATACTATAAAGGCAAAGTCAAGAGGGACCACTGGGTACCAAATGTGGGTGCCCCAGACATTCTGGAAAAAGTCCCGAGAGGTGTCCTCCCAGCTCAGTGGCGTGATTTAGTTGCATATTGGTCTACTGAGGGTGTTGTAGTTTGTATATTTATTTTGGTATATATATTTTCAAGAATGTGTGATTTGTTTGAAATTTTAATGAATTGAATGTAGGAGGTGTCAACACGCCATTCTAAGAATCGAGGGTTGCAGGGACCACCTCAGAGGATCGGGACTCGTCACGTGTCTCAGATCTGACATGAGGTATTTATTATTCATTTTTTAATTTTTTAATTAATACCGTTTTGTGTTTATATTCTATTCATATACAGTTGCGGGAGCAAGGTGTATCAACTGATAAAATGTCGGTGTGGATGAGGACTCGTGATCGCAATGATCCAGAGGCTGCAGCATTGATAGTAAGTGTTTGTACTCATTACCAATACTTACATAAAATCTGTATATTAATATATGTATATATATATAAATATTTCACAGGCTCAATTTGAAGCTGAATTAGAACATCTTCCAGAGGACCAGCGACAGCTTCCCATGCGAAGGGATGAGATCTTTCATCGCATTATTGGTCGGGACAGGCATGGATATAATTTGACCTATGGAATAGGGATTCCTCGTTATGTAGTGTCATGTGCTGCTGTTGTCGGTCCTGCTATTGCTCAGATGACACAGCGGTTGTCAGATTTTGAGGCACGGCTACGCGCTTCCGAGGAGGTAAATGTGCAATTGATCACTAAGGTTAGAGCACTGCGGCAATATGCTTGTCCAGGTGATGGTGCAGGGGATCAGACAACGTAGGTTTATACTGTATTTATTTATTTATATTATATTTTTTTTTATGAAAATATTCATAATGTTTTTTTGTTGTAGTCCCCTGACCCACCTGATGGAGGTAGTAGTCATGACCACGCATGACGCATCATATTCACGAGGTGTGTTTCAGCTTTTAATGGTGGGGTTGTTATTGATATTTATGTTGGGTTTCTAGTGATATTTTTTGTGATTTGGGGGTATCATGTGTGTTTTGGCCTGATGCAATGTTTGTGTGCACGAATTGATAAGTAACCATGAAACTAATTAATGATTTGGATATTTTTTGTTCATTTAATTATTCAATGTTTAGAATTGCATGTTCTGTAATATTTTTGAAAAAAAACATGTGATTCCTAATATAAACCATTAAACTTGTTTTTGATGAATGAGCTGAGTTCACTATTTGTAGTCCCCGGCCCACCCCGAACAGCTCCCCCCCCCCCCCCCCCCCCCCGCACTCCAGACAGCCCTCCCCGCACTCCAAACAGCCCCCCCCCCCCCCCCGCACCCCGGGCAGCCCTCCCCGCACTCCGAACAGCCCTCCCCGCACCCCAGACAGGCCCCCCGCACCCCGGACAGCCCCCCCGCACCCCGGACATCCCTCCCCGCACCACGGACAGGCCCCCCTGCACCCCAGACAGCCCCTCCCCGCACCCCAGACAGCCCTAACCGCACTCCAAACATCCCTCCCCGCACCCCAGATAGCCCCCCCCCCCCACACACACACCCCGAACATCCCTCCCCGCACCCCGGACAGCCCTCCCGCACCCCGGACAGCCCTCCCCGCACGCCGGACAGCCCACCCCACACCCCGGACAGCCCCCCCGCACCCCGGACAGCCCTCCCCGCACCCCGGACAGGCCCCCCACACCTCAGACATCCCCCCCCCCTGCACTCCGTACAGCCCCTCCCCGCACCCCGGACATCCCTCCCCGCACTCCGGACAGCCCTCCCCGCACCCCGGACAGCCCCCCCGCACCACGGACAGCCCTCCCTGCACCCCGGACACCCCCCCCCCCCCCCGCACCCCGGACAGCCCCTCCTCGCACCCTGGACAGCCCTCCCCGCACTCTGGACAGTCCTCCCCGCACCTCAGACAGTCCCCCCCCCCCCCGTACCCCATACAGCCCTCCCCGCACCCCAGACATCCCTCCCGCACCCCGGACAGCCCCCCCCCCCCCCCCCGCACTCCGGACAGCCCTCCCCTCACCCCGGACAGGGTAGAATTCGGAGCAAATGTGCTCCAAATGACCTGAAACCACACAAATACATTAGGAATATTATTCGTGACGTGTAAGAGGAGACAGTACGCCCATCGGACGTGCGGTGCGCGCGGTACGGCCGATTGTATCGTTTTCAGTAGCTCGACGCGCGCTAAAATGGCGCGTTGGGGGGTCAAACCCACCCGAACGACCTCAGAATTCCATTAAACCGTACGACAATAGCTGTTGTGTGAATTGTGAAATGGTCGGGCAGACGGCACGCCAATCGGAAGTGTCGTTTGACCGCGGTGACCGGAAACGCGTTTCCAGTGTCATAAAACACCAAAAACGGCATGAGACAGTCGAATTCAAAGAAAACGTGCTCTGAATGACCTGAAACCACACGAAAACATTAGGAATTTTATTCGTGACGTGTATGAGGAGACGTCACGCCCATCGGACATAAGTGCGCGCGGTACGGCCGATTGTGTCGTTTTCAGCTGCTCGGCGCGCGCTAAAATGGAACGTTGAGGGATCAAAATCACCTTAACGACCTCAAAATGCCATGAAACCGTACGAAAACAGCCATTGTGTGAATTGTAAAATGTTCGGGCAGACGTCATGTCAATCATAGGTGTCATTTGACCGCGGTGACCGGAAACGTGCTTCCGGTGTCATAAAACACCACAAACGGCGTGAGACGGTCGAATTTGGAGAAAACGTGCTCCGAATGACCTGAAACCACACGAAAACAATGGTAATATTATTCCTGATGAGTAGGAGGAGACGACACGCCCATCGTACGTGCAGTGCGCGCGGTACGGCCTATTGTGCTGTTTTCAGCAGCTTAGTGCGCGCCAAAATGGCGCGTTGGGGGGTCAAAACCTCCCGAACGACCTCGGAATGCCATGAAACCGTACGAAAACAACTATTGTGTGAATTGTAAAAAGTTCGTGCAGACATCACGTCAATCGGAGGTGTCGTTTAACCGCGGTGACCGGAAACGTGTTTCCAGTGTCATAAAACACCATAAACGGCGTGAGACGGTCGAATTCGGAGCAAACGTGCTCCGAATGACTTTAAACCACCCAAAAACATTAGGAATATTATTTTTGAAGTGTAGGAGGAGACGGCACACCCATCTGACGTGCGGTGCGTACGGTACGACCGATTGTGTCGTTTTCAGCAGCTCGGTGCGCGCTAAAATGGCGCGTTGGGGGGTCAAAACCACCCGAATGACCTCGGAATGCCATGAAACCGTACGACAACAGTCGTTGTGTGAGTTTTGAAATGTTCGGGTAGAAGGAATGTCAATTGGAGGTGTAGTTTGACCGCGGTGACCAGAAACGCATTTTCGGTGTCATAAACCACCATAAACAGTGTGAGATGGTCGAATTCAGAGAAAACGTTCTCTGAATGACCTTAAACCACAAGGAAACATTAGGAATATTATTCATGACATGTAGGAGGAGATGGCACACCCATCGGACGTGCGGTGCACGCGGTACGACTGATTGTGTCGTTTTCAGCAATTCGGCGAGCGCTAAATGGCGCGTTGGGGGGTCAAAACCACTCAAACGACCTCAGAATGCCATGAAACCGTACGAAAGCAACCTTTGCGTGAATTGTGAAATGGTCGTGTAGATGGCACATCAATCGGAGGTGTCGTTTGACCGTGAAGACCGAAAACGCGTTTCCGGTGTCATAAAACACCACAAACGGCGTGAGATGGTTGAATTCAGAGCAAACGTGCTCCGAATGACCTGGAACTAAATGAAAACATTAGGAATATTATTCGTAAAGTGTAGGAGGAGACGTCACACCCATCGTACGTGTGGTGCGCGTGGTACGGCCGATTGTGTCGTTTTCAGCAGCTCGGCGCGCGCTAAAATGGCGCGTTGGGGGGTCAAAACCACCCGAACGACCTCGGAATGCCATGAAAATGTACGACAACAGCCGTTGTGTAAATTTTGAAATGGTCGTGTAGACGGAATGTCAATCGGATGTTTCTTTTTACCATGGTGACCGGAAACATGTTTCTGGTGTCATAAAACACCAAAAACGGCGTGAGACGGTCAAATTCGGAGAAAACGAGCTCCGAATGACCTTAAACCACACGAAAACATTAGGAATATTATTTTTGATGTGTAGGAGGAGACGGCACTCCCATCAGACATGCGGTGCGTGCGGTATGGCCGATTGTGTCATTTTCAGCAGTTCGACGCGCGCTAAAATGACATGTTGGGGGGTCAAAACCACCCGAACGACCTCAGAATGCCATGAAACCGTATGAAAACAGACTTTGTGTGAATTGTGAAATGTTTGTGCAGACGGCACATCAATCGGAGGTGTCGTTTCACCGCGGTGACCAGAAACGTGTTTCCAGTGTCATAAAACACCAGAACGGCGTGAGACTATCGAATTCGGAGTAAACGTGCTCCGAATGACCTGGAACCACACGAAAACATTAGGAATATTATTCTTGATGTGTAGGAGGAGACGGAACACCCATCAGACGTGCGGTGCACGCGGTACAGCCGATTGTGTCATTTTCAGCAGCTCAGCGCGTGCTAAAATGGCATGTTGGGGTGTCAAAACCACCCGAACGACCTCAGAATACCATGAAACCGTACGAAAACAGCCGTTGTGTGAATTGTGAAATGTTCGGGCTGACAGCATGTCAATCGGAGGTGTCGTTTGACCGCGGTGACTGAAAAAGCGTTTCTGGTGTCAAAAAACACCAGAACGGCGTGAGACGGTTGAATTCAGAGAAAACGTGATCCAAATGACCTGGAAGCACACGAAAACATTAGGAATATTATTCGTGACGTGTAGGAGGAGATGGAATGCCAATCGGATGTGCGGTGCGTGTGGTACGGCCGACTCTGTCGTTTTCAGCAGCCTGGTGCGCGCTAAAATGGCGCGTTGGGGGGTCAAAACCACCCGAACGATCTTGGAATGCCATGAAACCGTACAACAACAGCCATAGTGTGAATTTTGAAATGTTCGATAAGATGGAACATCAATCAGAGGTGTCGTTTGACCGCGGTGACCAGAAACGCATTTCCGGTCTCATAAAATACCATAAACTGTGTGAGACGGTCGAATTCGGAGCAAACGTACTCTGAATGACCTCAAACCACACAAAAACATTAGGAATATTATTCGTGACGTTTAGAACGAAACGGAATGCCCATCGGACGTACGGTACATGTGGTACGGCCGATTGTGTCGTTTTCAGCAGCTCGGTGCGCGCTAAAATGGCGCGTTGGGGGGTCAAAACCACCAGAACGACCTCGAAATGCCATGAAACCGTATGACAACAGTCTTTGTGTGAATTGAGAAATGCTCGGGCAGACGGCACATCAATCGGAGGTGTCGTTTGACCGTGGTGACCGAAAACACGTTTTCGGTGTCATAAAACACCAAAAACGGCGTGAGACAGTTGAATTTGGAGAAAACGTGCTCCGAATGACCTGAAACCACATGAAAACATTAGGAATATAATTCTTTCCGTGTAGGAGGAGACAGCACACCCATCGGACGTGCGGTGCGCGTGGTACGGCTGATTGTGTCGTTTTCAACAGCTCGGCGTGCGCTAAAATGGCGCGTTGGGGGGTCAAAACCACCATAATGGCCTCGTAATGCCATTAAACCGTACGACAAAAGCCTTTGTGTGAATTTTGAAATTTTCGGACAGACGGAACGTCAATCGGAGGTGTCTTTTGACCGCGGTGACCGGAAACGCGTTTCCGGTCTTATAAAACACCATAAATGATGTGAGATGGTCAAATTTAGAGAAAACGTGCTCCTAATGACCTAAACCCACACAAAAAACATTAAGAATATTATTCATGATGTGTAAGAGGAGACATCACGCCCATCGGACGTGTGGTGCGCGCGGTACGGCCGATTGTGTCATTTTCAGCAGTTCGACGCGCGCTAAAATGGCGTGTTGGGGGGTCAAAACCACCCAAACGACCTCGGAATGCCATGAAACCATACAAAAATATCCGTTGTGTGAATTTTGAAATGTTCGGGCAGATGGCACGTCAATCGGAGGTGTCGTTTGACCGTTGTGACCGGAAACGCGTTTCTGGTGTCAAAAAACACCAGAACGGCGTGAGACGGTTGAATTCAGAGAAAACGTGCTCCGAATGATCTGGAACCACACGAAAACATTAGGAATATTATTTTTGATGCGTAGGAGGAGACGGAACACCCATCGGACAAGCGGTGCGCGCGGTACGGCCGATTGTGTCGTTTTCAGCAGCTCGGTGCGCGCTAAAATGGCATGTTGGGGGGTCAAAACCACACGAACGACCTCGGAATGCCATGAGACCATACGAAAATAGCCGTTGTGTGAATTGTGAAATGGTTGGGCAGACGGAACATCAATCGGAGGTGTCGTTTGACTGCGGTGACCGGAAACGCGTTTCCGGTCTCATAAAACACCACAAACGGCCTGAGACAGTCGAATTCGGAGAAAACGTGCTCCGAATGACCTAAAACCACACGAAAACATTAGAAATATTATTCATGATGTGTAGGGGGAGACGGCATACCCATCGGACGTGTGGTGTGCACGGTACGGCCGATTGTGTCGTTTTCAGCAGCTCGGCGCGCGCTAAAATGGCGCGTTGGGGGGTCAAAACCACCCAAACGATCTCGGAATGCCATGAAACCGTACGAAAACAGCCGTTTTGTGAATTGTGAAATCGTCGGGTAGACGACACGTCAATCGGAGATGTCGTTTGACCGCAGTGACTGGAAACGCATTTCTGATCTCATAAAACACCATAAACGGCGTGAGCCGGTCGAATTCGGAGAAAACGTGCTCCGAATGACCTGAAACCACACAAAAACATTAGGAATAGTATTCTTGACGTGTAGGAGGAGACAACATGCCCATCAGACGTGCGGTGCACGCGGTACAGCCGATTGTGTCGTTTTCAACAGCTCAGTGCGCGCTAAAATGGCGCGTTGGGGGGTCAAAACCACACAAACAACCTCGGAATTCCATGAAACCATACAACAAAATCTATTGACTGAATGTTGAAATGGTCGAGTAGACGGCACGTCAATCGGAGGTGTCGTTTGACCGCGGTGACCGGAAATGTATTCTGGTGTCATAAAACACCATAAACGGTGTGAGACGGTCGAGTTCGGAGAAAACGTGCTCTGAATGACCTGAAACCACATGAAAACATTAGGAATATTATTCGTGACGTGTAGAAGGAGACGAAACACCCATCGGACGTGTGGTGCGCACGGTACGACCGATTGTGTCGTTTTCAGCAGCTCGGCGCGCGCTAAAATTGTGCTTTGGGGGGTCAAAACCACCGGAACGACCTCGTAATGCCATGAAACCGTACGAAAACAGTAGTTGTGTGAATTGTGAAATGGTCGAGCATACGGCATATCAATCGGAAGTGTCGTTTGACCGCGGTGACCAGAAACGTGTTTCCAATGTCATAAAACACCATAAACGGCGTGAGACGGTCGAATTCAGAGAAAACGTGCTCCAAATGACCTGAAACCACACGAAAACATTAGGAATATTATTCATGACATGTTAAAGGAGACGGAACGCCCATCGGACGTGTGGTGCGCGCGGTACGGCCGATTGTGTCATTTTCAGCAGCTCGGTGCGCGCTATAATGGCACGTTGGGGGGTCAAAACCACCCGAACGACCTCATAATTCCATGAAACCATACAAAAACAGCTGTTGTGTGAATTGTAAAATGGTCGGGCAGACGGCACATCAATTGGAGGTGTCGTTTGACCGCACTGACCAGAAACGCGTTTCCGGTGTCATAAAACACCAGAACGGCGTGAGATGGTCGAATTCGGAGAAAACATGCTCCGAATGACCTAGAACCACAAAAAAACATTAGGAATATTATTCGTGATGTGTAGGAGGAGACGACACACCAATTGGACGGCGGTGCGCATGGTACGGCCGATTGTGTCATTTTCAGCAGCTCAGCGCGCGCTAAAATGGCGCTTTGGGGGGTCAAAACCACCCGAACGACCTCGGAATGCCATGAAACCGTATGAAAATATCCGTTGTGTGAATTGTGAAATGTTTGGACAGACGGAACATCAATCGGAGGTGTCGTTTGACCGCGGTGACCGGAAACGCGTTTCCAGTCCCATAAAACACCATAAACGGCGTGAGACGGTCTAATTCGGAGAAAACGTGCTCCGAATGACCTAAAACCACACAAAAACATTAGTAATATTATTTTTGACATGTAGGAGGAGACAGCACACCCATCGGACGTGCGGTGCACGCGGTACGGCCGATTGTGTCATTTTCAGCAGCTCGGCGCACGCTAAAATGGCGCGTTGGGGGGTCAAAACCACCCGAACGACCTCGGAATTCCATGAAATCATACGACAATAGCCATTGTTTGAATTTTGAAATGGTCGAGTAGATGGAACATCAATCGGAGGTGTTGTTTGACCGCGGTGACCGGAAACGCATTTCTGGTCTCATAAAACACCATAAACGTCGTGAGACGGTCGAATTCGGAAAAACCATGCTTCAAATTACCTGAAACCACACGAAAACATTAGGAATATTATTTTTGATGTGTAGGAGGAGACGGCATGCCTATCGGACGTGCAGTGCGCGTGGTACGGCCGATTGTGTCTTTTTCAACAGCTCGGCACGCGCTAAAATGGCGCGTTGGGGGGTCAAAACCACCCGAACGACCTCGGAATGCCATGAAACCGTACGACAACAACCATTGTCTGAATTTTGAAATGGTCGGGTAGATGGCATGTCAATCAGAGGTGTCGTTTGACCGCGGTGACCAGAAACGCATTTCCGGTCTCATAAAACACCATAAACGGCGTGAGACGGTCGAATTCGGAGCAAACGTGCTCCGAATGACCTGGAACCACACGAAAACATTAGGAATATTATTCGCGATGTGTAAGAGGAAATAACATGCCCATCGGATGTGCGATGCGCGCGGTACGGCCGATTTTGTCATTTTCAGCAGCTCGACGCGCGCTAAAATGGCACGTTGGGGGGTCAAAACCATCCAAATGACCTCAGATGCGACGAAACCATACGAAAACATCCATTGTGTGAATTTTAAAATGGTTGGGAAGACGGCACGTCAATCGGAGGTGTCGTTTGACCGCGGTGACCGGAAACGCGTTTCCAGTCTCATAAAACACCATAAACGGTGTGAGACGGTCGAATTCGGAGGAAATGTGCTCCGAATGACCTGAAACCACACGAAAACATTAGGAATATTATTCGTGACATGTAGGAGGAGAAGACATGCCCATCAGACATGCGGTGCATGCGGTACGGCCGATTGTGTCATTTTAAGCAGCTCGGCACGCGCTAAAATGGCGTGTTGGGGGGTCAAAACCACCCGAACGACCTTGTAATGCCATGAAACCGTACGTCAACAGCCTTTGGGTGAATTGTAAAATTTTCGGGTAGACGGCCCATCAATCGGAGGTGTCGTTTGACCGCGGTGACCGGAAACGTGTTTCTGGTGTCATAAAACACCATAAACGGCGTGAGAAGGTCGAATTCGGAGCAAACGTGCTCCAAATGACCTGAAACCACACAAAAACATTAGGAATATTATTCTTGATGTATAGGAGGAGACGTCACGCCCATCGGATGTGCGGTGCGCGCGGTATGGCTGATTGGGTCGTTTTCAGCAGCTCGGCGCGCGCTAAAATGGCGCGTTGGGGAGTCAAACCCACCCGAACGACCTCGGAATGCCATGAAACCGTACGACAATAGCCGTTTTGTGAATTTTGAAATGGTAAGTCATAAGGCACGTCAATCGGAGGTTTCTTTTGACCGCGGTGGCTGAAAACGCGTTTCTGGTCTCATAAAACACCATAAACGGCGTGAGACGGTTGAATTCGGAGCGAACGTGCTCCGAATGACCTGAAATGATAGCATTTCTTAAATTGATGGTTTTAAATTATTATAGCACCATGATTTGATTTCAGATTTAATTTTATTATATGTATATAATAACTGAATAATTATGTCTAAATTACGTTTGTTTTGTTTTGTTGTTTTTTTGTCTTATTGTAGGTTTATTGAAGCAGAAGATTGAAATGGATGGACCAGCTCGGATCGTTGAAGCATGTTTATCATTTATTGTTTATGATGATCTTTATGTTTATGTTGTTTGAAATTTTTTTCCTTTTTTTATGATTTTTACCTTGTTTTATCTCTGATTTTGCACCGTGAAGAAAAAAACACAATTCGTACATTTCATTAAAAAATGAAAATCCACAAAAAATACCACAAATTAACCCTAACACATTTTTATGTTATGTTTTCCAAAATATAAGTTTATATTGAAATAAAAAATTTATAAATGTCCTAGAATTTATATTTAAAATAGGCTCTCCATTAAGAGGTAGTAAAATTACCTTTTTAGAGAAATACAAATTTTAAGCGTAAAATTTGATTTATTATTACCATATGCTTAACAAAACTATTGTATGAATAAGAAAAATATTTTATTTAATATTATATATATTTATTTATTTATTTAATATATATATATATTTAATA
This sequence comes from Viscum album, assembly GCA_963277665.1. Lineage (NCBI taxonomy): Eukaryota > Viridiplantae > Streptophyta > Magnoliopsida > Santalales > Viscaceae > Viscum > Viscum album. The sequence continues at coordinate 25,794,760 of OY728137.1, read as the reverse complement.
TTATATATATATATATTTAAAATATTTTATTTAATATTATATATATAAATATTTTCTTTAATATATATATATATATATATTTATTTTATTTTATATATATATATATATATTTCTTTCACTAGGAATTTTTTTTAAAAAAAAATTCACAGGCTATCGACCGCCTTTGGCGGTCGCTGTAGGCCGGAATTTCGATCACCTACAGCAACCGCCATTGGCGGTCGCTCATGGTAACCAGGCAGGCCGCCTTTAGCGACCGCCAAGTGGTCGCTTAAGGCCGGATTTTTTGCCACCTATAGCGACCGCCATTGGCGGTCGCTATTGGCCTACTGTGACGAAGCTAAAGTGACCGCCAATGGCGGTCGCTATTGCCCGATTTTTTAGTAGTGTTTGGAAGAGTCTTTAATATGCTCTGAATACTGAACTGAACTTCAGTACAGCCTATCATCCTCAAACTGATGGCCAATCCGAGCAGTCTATCCAAACACTTGAGGACATGTTGAGAGCATCCTCAATGGACTTTAAAGGAGGATGGGATCAACATCTTCCTCTGGTTGAGTTCTCTTATAATAACAGTTTCCACTCGAGCATCAAAATGGAACCATATGAAGCCCTATATGGGAAAAGGTGCATAACACTGGCATGTTGGGATGAGGTCGGTGAACGTAAGCTACTTGGACCAGAAATGGTCGAAGAAATGGTGGAGAAGGTGAAAACCATTCAGCAGCATATCAAGGCATCCCAGAGTCGACAGAAGAGTTATGCAGATAACCGTCGATGAGACCTTGTGTTTAAAGTTGGAGACATGGTTTTTCTACGCATATCTCCGTGGAAGAAGGTCATGAGGTTTGGAAAGAAAGGGAAGTTAAGTCCAAGGTACATCGGCCCCTTCGAGATTCTTGATTGTGTCGGGGCTATGGCCTATCGACTAGCACTTCCACCTACCATGGCCAAAGTACGTGATTTATTTCATGTATCCCTCTTAAGGAAGTACATATCGGACCCTTCACATGTACTCTCTTCTGATGTGGTACAATTGGAAGATGATATTTCTTATGAGGAGCAACCAGTGAAGATCTTATATCATAGAGAAAAAATTCTACGAAATAAGACAATGCCCCTTGTCAAGGTGTTGTGGTAAAACCACAAGTTTGAAGAAGCGACTTGGGAATTGGAGGAAATGATGAAGCTGAGTTACCCAAATCTGTTTTAGTGTGGGAAAAGGAAATTTTGAGGGTGAAATTTCTTAAGGAGGGAATATTGTAACGACCAAAAGTTTCATTAATGGAAATCCATCTTGATCTAATTAAATGTCTCTTTATGTTTATATAAAATGTCAACTTCTTTGGTTTTATGTTAAGAATTTTTACCATTGTTAATGTAGTCGTTGAACAGTGATCACATGATTAGTATAAATGTAGGACTTTAACAAATCCAATTTACTCATACAAAAGAAGCGATGGCCTCATCCATTAGAATTGCTCCATACGAAGCCCATTTGTCGGAGCTCGAAAACGAGGTGGCATCTTTAGGCTTCACTCTTGACCAACCCCAAGCTGATCTTCATCATGTCAAGCTCGAACGAGACCATCTACGGGAAAAGTGGAAGTTGATAGAGATTACCACTCGAGCAATGATATCCGAGCCACCCCAAGAGTCTGTCACCATCGCACACCTAACCCTTAGGTCTTATCTGGCTGTTTTAAGGGGTTATGTAACTAATCTATAGTACTATGTTCATTATATTATTTTTGTATATAATAATGAATATAATTTCTTGTCATTATTGATACATTGTAAATAGTTTTTAAAGTACAAATGGTGTTTTAGTTATTATTTAATTAAGAAATCTATTTTATTAAATTAAGGGATTTTTAATTAAATAATATTTTAATAAAATATTATTATTATTATTATTAGATTAATTTTATTATATATAAATGATCATATAATTGTATGAATGTAATTAAAATTTTTATTAAGGTTTGAAAGCCATTTTTTTCAAAACCCGTGAATTTTCGATAAATGTCGGTTTTTATTTTAAAAGTGAAAATTAAAATATTTGGAAAATTATTTAGATAAAATAAATGTTATTTTTGGAATTAGGATGTCAAAATTATCCAACAGTGAATTTTTCATAATTTTCTGAGACCGTCAAATTTTTGAGTAAAAATTAAATACCGTTTGAATATATAATGTGTTTTATTACATCATAATGACCCAATAGTGATGTAATAAAATACTATAATATTTATTTTCGGAAAATATATGTTTTACCATTAAAATAATGTGATTTTGGGTTTGTTTGGATTACTTTTCAAAGCATTAATGGACCCCTTAAGACTTATTAAACACCTTGTCTTTTTTAATTAATTTCCATGGGAGTATGACTCACCTCCACATAAGCAACCCTATTATTTTAAGAAGTTAGGACTTTGGCCTTATAAAATATTGTTTTCCTCTTCCCTTTTCCAAAAACCATGGGAAAAAACCATGGGATGTTTTGTGGTTTTGATTAATTTAATGTAAGGGGACCCAAACCTAAATAATAAAGAATTCCCTCACCTTTCCTATATAAACCCACCCAAGATCCCACTTCCTACTCACTAAAAGCCTTTGTAGTTCGTCCAAACTCTACCCTACTCTCTCTATAATCCTCCCAAGGTGCCCCAATCTCCCAATAATCCTCTCACAAGCCTCTCTCTAGCCTTTGGAAGCACACTTCCAAGTAAAGGTTTTTTCTTCCTTCCTCATTTTTGTCCAATTTTCTTTATGTTGTTTTTTCATTTTAATTTCAATTATGAATGTTAGGGTATGGTTTCACACCTCCCTCATACTGACCTCTTTATGTTTGAATGATGGGAGACCCCTTTATCTCTCATTAAATTCCTCCCATGTACACCCGTTACTATGCCGAAATTCTGAAAGAAACTTCTCTCTCCTCATTTACATTCAAGCAATACTTTTGTATCATGAATCTAAATTCCATTAAAAATTTTGGGACATGTATCCATATGACCTCATTACTGTCCATTACATGTAAATATTATGAGGAACCCCTTTCTCTCATCAACCATTTCAATGAATTCTTATGTCATGCCGTTACACTGCCGAAATCGCACCGATTTTCTAAGCCAATGTCATTGTGTAGTGAATACCATGCTCATTTCTCCATCAAGGGTATTCACCTTTATTCACATTTACTTATTTATTATAATATTCTATGTATGAATTCCACATTCCTTTATCATGGAATAAATTATTATGTTTTATGAATCAATGTTTTATGATCCATGTGGCACACTTATGCATGAAATGAAATGTTTAAGAAGGGTGCACCCTTATAGCACTCCAATGCATTGGGTAAAGTATAGTATCATGATACGTCATGTGCAATGAGTGTTGAATCATGCTAATTCAAGTGCAACGAGGGTTTACTCGTGATTTATGTGCAATGAGGATTTACTCATGCTCCATGTGCAATGAGCCTTAGCTCATGCTAATTCCATGTTAAGTGTTGTTTCCACATTTCCATGTTATGATTATCATGCTTTATCATGCCTTTATGTTCATGTTTCTCTTGTTCTCTATTGATATGCATAATGTCTAACATGTATTTTACTCCTCATGTTATTCCATGTGTATTCCCTTACTGGGCTTTATAGCTCACCCTTTTCTTATGCATGTCCCCAGGTTATCTCATGCAATTCTAAGTACGAGGGAATGTAGTGGTCATGTAAAGGAAGTTTTCAATAAAGATGTTTTATTTCATGTTTTAAGTTTTTATGTAATGATCCTAAGCCCCAAAGACACTAAACCTCTTGATCATCTTTTTGGTATCAAGTGATGTTTTATGTAATAAATCATTTTTAAGTTTGTAATAAAAGCAGGGTTGTCATAAACACCCTTTGCGTGAAACATCAATCTTTCACGCAAACCAAATCTTACGCGCAACTTTCTTAGCTTGCGCGCAACTCAAAATCTTTTGTGCAACTCCCTTTACGTGAAATTATTAGGTGAACTGGTGCTCGGATTTTCTCAAAGTGTTGAGCTATCTCAAATGAGAGGGGTCACCTCGTATTTATAGGCATTCTTAACCCCTGCATGGAAGATTTAACTTTTGTCATGCAAGTTCCTCTTTGAGCGCGAAAAACCCTGTTTGAAGTCGCTTTGGGCACGCAAGTAACCCCTGTGCTGAAGATTCAACTTTGGTCATGCAAGTTCCTCTTCGATCGCCCAAAACCCCATTTGACGTCACTTTGGGTGTGCAAGTTTCATTCGTGCAACCTCCTCTTTCATGCCCATTCCCAAATCTTTCGCACACCTCATGCCTTTTCCATTTTTCAACATTCTTCTCCTGAAACATTCCTTGCGTTCAATATTCCTTCGTGCAACTCCATCTTTTGCGCACATTTTCAAATCTTTTGCGCACAACATGACTTTTCCATTTTTCAACGTTTTGATCCTGAAACATGATTTTCATGAAAGTTTCCAAACAAACCTAGATCTTTCACGCAACTTCATTTGACAAAAACATGTTTCCCCATTTTTTGATTTTGAGTCCCAAAAATTTGGAAAACACCAGAAAATAGTGCCACCTTAGATCTGTTCTTTTTGTATCACCTTCATATCAACCACTCCTTTGTAATCATTCTTTGTCAACATAGGTTGTAAACAATATCTATGGAACTCTACAAATCTCCATGTAAACCCCCTTTGTCAACAAAATTAACATTGTGTTCTCCTCTGTCAACAAACACAACATGGAAGTCTGATTTTTCAACAAACAAAATCACCTCAAAAATACTTCAATTAAACCTTAAGGGATTTTTTCCCAACAATCTCCCCCTTTGGTTTTGTTGACAACTCTTCTAATAACGATTATCTTCAATTTGATACCTCATTAAATCTTCTTAGAGTCACTACCACCATTTGCCTCTTGCGATTCTGATAGCGTTCAAGGATTAACTTAACATGTACTCTAAGCCCACATGAGCAATGTTCATCATGAGAAACAAGAGTAAATTAAAATATCATCAATGAATCACTACATTTCTGACACCAACTGTTGACACCGAACTGATACCAATTTCTAAACTAATACAAATTGTTGATCATTGGAGCCCTTGTCATACCATTCCAACATCACTCTTCTGCTTTTATCACGATCCTTAGCTATCTTGATATCTACTCTTTGATAGATCACTTCTAACATCGTCAGATTTAATACTCTTACTCCCCCTTTCTTATTTCTCTCCCCCTATCTTGCTGCTCCACCTATCAGTTTTTCCCCATATCTTTGACTAAGACATTGTATACCTTCCTAAACCACAGTTTCTCCCACTTGTGGAGTCACTATTTCTCCCCCTTTATCAATGAACCCAAATTTTACTCCTCTATGGTATGAAACATTGGAAAGAATACAAATTAGCACATTAGAGAAAAACATACCAACCCTCAGGGAGGGGAGGTTCCCATAGCCAAACTTTTTCAAGTGTGGGGAATCGACTGGACTCCCAGAGCTAGTCGATGCCTTTCAGAAGCTTCCTTGGGTAAGTCCTTTTTCAGATTGTATTCAACCTGTAGTTTTGTAGACACATACTCCAACTTCATGATTCCCCGCTCAATCTTGTCCTTTATAAAATGATACTTTATCTCAATGTGATTTGTCCTTGAGTGATGTACAAGATTTGTTCTAATATTTATAGCACTTGAGTTGTCACATTGGATTCTGATCAGAGATGTCACTTCAACCCCCATATCATTAAGATGTTGCTTCATCCATAATAATTGTGTGCATGATTGAGAGGCTGCAATATACTCAGCTTTTACAGTGCTTAATGAAATGAAATCTTACTTCTTGCTTAGCCAAGAAATACACAATTCAATAAGATAAAAAGAACCTCCTGACGTAGACTACCTGTCATCTGCTGATCTGGCCCAATCTGCATCTGTGTATCCCAAAAGCTTTGACTGAGATTTATCAGTATACTTCAAACCGAAATCAAGTGTTAATTTGATATACCGAAGTATTCTTTTCACTAAAAGCATGTGTATTTCATTGGGATTGCTTTGATATCATGCTTCTTGGAATGTAGATAAAACAATATCAGGTCTTTGTCACTATTAGGTATAGAAAACTACCAATAATCTACCAGTATTCTGTTATATTAATTTCCTTTCCATCATCATCTTTCGATAATTTCATCCGGGTAGCAACCAGATACTTCATCTACTTGGAATTTTCCATTCCAAACCTTCTCATAACCTCCTTGGAATATTTTGATTGATAAATGAAAGTTTTATTCCTTCCTTGTGAAACATGTAAACCAAGGGAAAATGTCAGCTCACCAATCATTGACATTTTGAACTTACTTTTCATGAATTCATAAAATTGTCTGCACTGAGCTTCATCTGATCCACCAAATATTATGTCATCGACATAAACTAGGATCATCATCCTTTGATTACTTTCTTTGTTGAAATAGAGATTGTAATCAACTCCCCAATGCTGGAAACCAAGATTCTTCAAATACTGATCAAGCTTTGAGTACCATGCTCTTAGTGCTTGTTTCAGCCCATACAATGCCTTTTTCAGTCGACAAACCTTGTTCTCATCCTCATGAATGAGAAAACCATTTGTTTTCTCGATATACACTTCTTCCTCCAAAACCCCATTTAAGAATGCAGATTTGACTTCCATCTGGGAAACTTTGAACTTTCGTTGCACTGCAATGGCTAGGAATAATCTGATTGTCTCTAGCCTTAAAACTGGTGCAAATGTCTCATCAATATCTATTCCCTCTATCTGGGATTATCCTTTGCACACTAGTCATGATTTGTTTTGAATCTTTGTTCCATCTTCATTCATCTTATTGTGATAGACCCATTTAGTCTTGATGACATTTTTATCTACAGGCCTCGAAAAAATCTCCCACGTCTGGTTCTTCTCAATCAGATCTAGATCTTCATTCATAGCTTGAACCTAGTTTTCATCTTCAACTGCATCATCAAAGCATTTATGCTCCACTTGAGGTAAGAAATATGTCTGCTACAGTGATTCCATTCTTCTTGTTTGAACTGGAGCTGACTGATCACCAATGATATTCTGCTTATCAATTTCATCTCGACTTTTTGGCTTCTGTGTAGATACATATCTCACTTCTTCATGCTCATCGTCAGTATCTTCTTCTGAATTAGTATTAGCCACTTCTTCTCCTCCTATGTTACTTTTCTCTTCATCACTTTCATCAAGAAACTGTTCACTGTGTTGTTGAGTATTCTCTTCATTTTCAATAAAAGTGACATCATTTCTCTCAATTAATTTTCCCAGCATCTTGTTAAAGCATTTGTATGCTTTTATTTTTTCTAAGTAGCCAAGGAATTTCCCCTCATCTCCACATGACTCAAATTTCCTATGTTTCTCCTTATTGAGAATAAATCACTTACTTCCAAAGATTCAAAAGTAATACACTATTGGATTCTTCCCACACCACATATCATATGGATTCTTTCCTTCCTTCAGCCACAATAGAGCTCTGTTAGAAATGTAGACCGAAGTCAGCACTACTTCCTTCCAAAATTTCTCTGGTAGGTCTTTTTCTATAATCATCATTCTAGCCATGTTGTTGATGATTTGATTTCTCCTTTCAACCACTCTATTTTTTTGGGGAGTTCATACTGAAGAAACTTGATGCCTTATCCCATGTTTCTCAAGATAGTCTTTAACCTGATTGTTTGTGAATTCTGTACCATTATCAGTATGAAACATCATAATTTTCTTCCCAAGCATCCTTTCAAATCCCCTCCGATATTGTTTTAGGAAACTGAACACATCGGACTTATGGGAAATAAAGAATACCCATGCCATTATACTATGTTCATCAATGAAAAGAATGTAATTCCTTTTTCTGTCAATGGCTCTTGGTGAAATAGGTCCATAGACATCAGCATGCACCAATTCAAGAACTCTTGTTGACTTATTTTCCTTTACTTTGTACGTCTTTCTGATGATATTCCCTTGTTGAAAAGCATCACACATATGTGTATGGTCACGTGATATCTTAGGGAGGTCTCTTGCTACTTTACACTTTACCAGATCTTCCAGAGATGGTTGACATAGATGACCAAGTTGTTTATGCCACAATTTGTTTTCTTCCTCTCTGGATAGAAAACACATATCTTATTCTCCAATTACAAGGTAGAGATTCCCCTTTGTTCGTTTTCCCTATATTATCACTGTACCATATCTTCCCTTCACGACACAGGTCATCTTGGTAAATTGTATAGAATTCCCTGAGTCACAAAATTTACTGACACTGAGCAAATTATGACTGAGACCTTCTACAACCAAAACATCAGCACGCCTTATTTCTTTTCCCCCAAACCTGGCCTTTCCCGATCCAATTATCTTCAGGCCTTCATCATTTCCAAACTTGAAAACTCCTTCTTTGTCATATTTTATGCCTATAACTAGGTCCTTGTTTCCTGTTATGTGAGACGTACAACCACTGTCAAGGATCCACACACCAGAATGGTCTGATGATTTAATGGAAATTTCAGTAACCACTGCCTTCTCTTCTCTCTTCTTCTTGGTTCATATTTTTGTCTTCAGAATCGGTATAGATTGATACTTCTGATCTTTCTCAGATTATGATGGACCAACTTCATCATGCAAAGCTTCAAATCTATTTTTCATTTTCAACTCATTTGCTGGTTCATTGATTTGCTTCTTGAAAACATTTTGATTCTGTTGTGGCACACTCCTCTGTATGGTCGATGTACAATATCTAGCCATGTTCCCAAATCTTCCACACCAAAAATAGTGTCCTTTGAAATGCATTCTAGAGAACCGTTCTTTGTTTGACTACCACCTCTGTTCTTGTGCCCTTCAGTATCTTCTAGCTATAGAACACACATTTTGTGAGTGTCCCATCTTTCCACAGTAATAACACCTGATGAAAAGAACATTTCTATGTGTCACTTCTATACTGCCAGTAGTTTCTTTGGTTCCATGAATTTTATGATTTTTCTTTGTACACACATCAATTTTCATTTTTAGAGCGGGTGCTTGTGGTCTGACTTCAACCCAAACTACTTTTTTTTCTGATCGAGCCCCAAATCATCCTTAACATCTGAGATCGATTGCTACTTTTTCCCTAATAAACTACTAGGTTCGTCTTTCATCTTTTCAATCTTTTGAATGATCTTGTTTACCAATAACATGCTGGGAATCAAAAAAATTTCTTGTTCTTTAACTTTTTTTCACATACCAACAACTTCTCCTTCAAGTTCATCAATACGCTTGATCTTGTATTCCATCGTGTTATTCAAGCCATCGATCTCTCTTTTCTGTTCCTCAATCATGATTTTATACTCATTAAATGATTCTGAGTCCTCTAGTGTTGATGACTTGAGTTTTTCAATTTCTTTCATCAACTCAAAATTCTATTCTTTTTGCTACTACATATAGAGTTTATCATCATGAACAACTTTGTTGGATTTATTTGTTTTAGCTCTCCAAACATTTATCTCTTTAAGAGCAGCCTCTAACTTAGCTTTCATATCAACTATTCCTTCAACTTCTTCTTCATCATCAATGTTGGTTTCTTCCTTTTTCTGAGTACTATCGACCACTGCCACCATAGAATTTTCTCCATGATCTTTTCATTTCTCTATATCTTTAACCTCCTCAACCTCAGACTCATCCAAACTATCACATTCTTGTGAAAGGAGATTCTTCTTCTTAAAGAAATTTCTCTTGAAATGTTTCTTGACTTTCCCATAAATTGAATACTTCTTATTGGGAATTTGGAATTCATCGAAATCATCATCTTCTTGGATCTTTTTGGGACACATTACCACAATATGACCAACCTTTCCACACCAAAAACAATCCAGTGGAAGTTTCCCCTTAAAATTTCTTATTCCTCTTTGCAAATTTTAAGATATAAATGAAATCACCTCATCTGTCTCTTCATCCTCCTAAGAATCTTCAATGGTGATCTTATTCATGGCCTTGAATGCAACCTCCTTAGATTTACCCTTTTCCATAGCCTTGTTATCATCATTCCTCATTTTATATGCAACCAAGGTACTTTGAAAATTGCCCAGTGTTAGCTCCTTCGGATCTTTATCTTTCAGTACTGGGACTTTTGGATTGAACCAAGGTGGAATTTTCCTCAAGATGCACTTTACAATCTTAATGTCTTCAATGACTTCACCAAGACCTCACATATCTTCCACAACAATATTTACCATGTCAAAGAATTCATCAGCAGACTCATTCGGGTTCATTTTCAAATATTCATACTTGTTCCACATAACTTACAGCTTTTCCTCTCTGACCTTTGTATCTCCTTCATATATATTCAATAGATTTTCCCACATGGAATGTGATGTTTTTCATGAAATTACCTTTTTATAGATATCATTGGATAGACCTAACCCTAAAGCATTAATTCTGTTGGCATCAACATACAATTCTCTACGCTCAGCTTTGGATAATGCGCCACTATTAATATCAGTTATTATACCATGCATTGCTACTATAAACACATCCATTCCCAAAGATCGGAAGTAGTTTTTCATTTGATTCTTCCATAGCCGAAAATTATTCCCATCGAAGATCAGAATACCTTTGTGATTGGAGACCTCCATTTTAGAGAGAAACACTGATATCAACCTTTCCCTCTGATACCAATTGTTAGGTCCACTAGGCTAGATACCCAAAGAGGGGGGAAAATCGGGGTATATCAAATTAAAACAACTGCCCCTTTTGATCTTGTTTTTTGTTAGAAAAAACCCTCTTCTCTCTCTCTTTATCGTTGCAGAGTATGAATGAATATTAAAGCATGCAAAGGACACAACAATTTTACTTGGTTCACCCTCACTGGGCTATTTCAATGGAGCATACACCGGTGATGTGCTGATGTACCAAATCCACTATAAGAGCACTGATGTTTACAAGTTTAGAGCGGACTCATTGTCCCTCCTGGTTTACAACCACTCACAATATGAAAGCTCGGTGCTCTCTAAACTGAAGTGTGCTCACTACTTCTTCAGAAGATCCACTCACAGTTTATAAACCTGTAGGTCTCTCCATTATCTCTAAGGAAATATATATCCTTAACTGTAAATAGATTCTCTGTTGACATCCCACTTTCACCCGTAGATGAATCTCTCTTTGCACCGGGTTACCGGGCAACCTCAAATCTTTCATGCAACCCTTACTGTGTATTGCGTGCAACTTTGATACCTTACATGCAAGATTCCACTTTTGTCGTGAAACACCCTTTGTGTGCAACTTCAATCTTTTGCACAAACCAAATATTACGTGCAACTTTCTTAGTTTGCCTGCAACTCAAAATCTTTCACGCAACTCCCTTTACGCGAAATTCTTACGCGGTCTGGTACTCAGATTTTCTCTAAGTGTCAAGCTATCCTTAATGATGGGGGTCACCTCATATTTATAGTCATTCTTAACCCCTTCATGGAAGATTCAACTTTTTTCATGCAAGTTCCTCTTCGATCATGCAAAACCCCGTTTGAAATATCTTTGGGTGCATAAGTAACCCCTACGTGGAAGATTCAACTTTTGTCGTGCAAGTTTATCTTCGAGTGCGCAAAACCCAGTTTGATGTCGCTTTGGGTGCACAAGTTTCATTTTTTCAACCTCCCCTTTCGTTCCCATGCCAAAATATTTTTTGCACCTCATTCCTTTGCCATTTTTCAACATTCTTCGCCCGAAATATGCTTTGTATGCAATATTCCTTCATGCAGCTCCATCTTTCGCGCACATCTTCAAATCTTTCGCGCACAACATGACTTTTCCATTTTTAAACGTTCTGATCTCGAAACATGCCTTGCATGCAAGTTTCCAAACAACCCTAGATCTTTTGCACAAACTCCCTTTCCAAAAACATGTTTCTCCATTTTTCAATTTTGAGGCCCAAAAATTTGGAAAACACTCGAAAACAACACCACCTTAAATCTGTTCTTTTTTTACCGCCTCTAAATCGACCACTCCTTTGTCATCGTTCTTTATCAACATAGGTTGTAAAAAATATCTATGGAACTCTACAAATCACCATGTAAACCCCCTTTTTCAACAAAATTAACATCGTGTTATGCTCTGTCAACAAACGCAACATAGAGGTCTGCTTTTTCAATAAACACAATCACCTCAAAAATGCTTCAATGAAACCTTGAGATATTTTTTCCCAACAGTATATATATCAAATTGTTTCCATATAGGTAATGTTTACAAATAATTAGAGAAAATATTACTATTTCTAACTCAAGATCATGAGTTGGATAGTTTTGTTTTTGATTTTTTAGCTGCCTAGATGCATAGACAAACACTTGATCATTCTGCATAAGGACACAACCAAGTCCTTTCTTTGATGCATAGTTATAGATAACAAACCCATCATTACCTGATGGTATGGTTGGGATCGGAGAATTCACTAACCTCCTCTTCAATTATTCAAAACATTCTTCACATTCCTTTTTCCATACAAACTTAACCCCTTTTCGTGTAAGCTTGGTCATTGGGTTGTCTAAACAGGCGAAGTTCTGAATGAACCACCGATAATAACCTGCTAAACCAATAAAACTACATACCTTAGTTATGTTCATTGGAGTAAGCCATTCTTGCACCACCTATTTCTTTGTAGGATCTATAGATATTCAATCCATAGAGACAATATGGACTAGAAAGGAAACTGATTAGAGCCAAAAATCACACTTGCTAAACTTCCCATATAATTAATTTCTTCTCAGAGTCTTCATAATAGTGCGCAATTTATTTTCATGATCTTCATAGCTTTTAGAGTATACCAGTATATCATCAATAAACACCACTATAAAGTCATCAATATATTACTTGAAAACTATGTTCATTAGATCCATAAAAACATATGGTTTATTAGTTAGTCCAAAAGGCATTACTGTAAACTTGTAATGTCCATACCTGGTTTGAAATGCTATTTTTGGAATGTTTTCCTTCCTCACAAGAAACTGATGATATCCAGATCAAAGATCAATCTTTAAAAAATATTGGTCTCTATGAAGTTGATCAAATAAATCTTCAATTTTTGGCAGAGGATACTTATTCTTTATTGTAATAGCATTGATTTACCTGTAGTCAATGCACAACCTCATAGACCCATCTTTGTTCTTAATGAAAATATCAGGGGATCCCTATAGAGAAACACTAGGGTGAATAAATCCTTTATCACTCAATTCATCTAGTTGTTTCTTTAGCTCCACTAACTCCATAGTGTCCCTTATATAATGGGTCTTTGATATGGGCCTTGAACTAGGAATTAAGTCAATGGAAAACTCAATATCCTGCTCTGGAGGATGTCCAGGTAAATCCTCTAGAAATACATCAACATATTCTTTCACTACATGCACATATTCAATTTGAATATTTATTTCATCGCCCATAGATATATATTTCTATTCCTCTCCAATAATTGAATTTAGTAGAGATACTAGGGGTGGATATATATGAGAATTAGATGGTGATGTTTCTTCCCTAAAGATAATGGATTCCACACCATTATCAAAAATTGTAACTCCCTTCTTCTTAAAATAGATCTTCGCATCATAATTTGAAAGCCAATTCATACCAAAAATTATATCAAATTTAGTCATCGGTATAATGATAAGGTCAGAAACTAAATCACGTTTATGTTTCATGAGGGGGACTAATTGACACGCCTTTGTTGCAATGATACAACCACTAGGGGTTTTGACTGATAACTCCTTTATTAAATCAAATTGGACATATCATATTTTCTTGGAAAATTGGGAGGATATAAATGAATGTGACAATCCAAAATCAAATAAAGAATTGGTTAAGTTTGATGAAATGATCAATGTACCTACCACCACTTCATTAGGAACTTCAACCTATATAGTTTTGACCTTATAAGACTAGACTTGCTCCCTTGGCCTTCTTTGGGGAACATTTCCTCGACGCTTAGGACATTCATGTGCATAATGTCCCATATCCCTGCAATTGTAGCATTGAACATTGGTATCTTCTTTCTTCCCCATACAATCATGAGATTGGTGGCCTTTTTCTCCACACTTGTAACAGACTCCCATTCCCTTCAAGCAAGTGTCAGGGTGTTTCTTCCCACAATTAATACAGTATGGAAATTTAACTATTCCCTTCTTCCCCATTTCCTTATTTCCTTTTCCACAGTTTTCAGCAGCCCACTTCTTTTATTGTTTTCCTTTAAAGTCATAAGACTTAGAAAATTCATTTTCTATCTTGATAGCACTTGATACTATATATTTATATGATGAGAAACTTTGGGAGACTAGATCCATTAGGATAAATGGTTTTAATCCATCAAAGAATTGATCAATTTTGCTCCTTAGATTACATATATAGTCTATATTATGACTTTCCTGCCTTGTAAAGTTGGCTTCATACTTGGCAACATTTTCATCCTCCTTTTTCCTCAGATTCAATAATTATCTATCCATATCTTCTCACTGTTCATGAGGGAAATATTTTTCGAAGAATATTTCCTTAAAATCCCTCCATTCCATCTCTTATATTTCTTCCTCCTCATTTTTGTTTTGGATTAACGACCAATACTGATCCACATCTCCCAATAGACGATAAAATTCCATGACAACCTTCTCTCTTTCGTTACATCCCAAAGTAAGAAATATCTTATCTAGGGAACATATCTACTGCTCTGCTACAAATAGGTTTTTAGTCCTATTGAATGATGCAGGTTGTTGTCGCATAAAGAGATCAAACATAGATCCTCCACATGGTGGATCTGGATGCTCCATATGGGTAAGGTTATTATTCATAACCTGAGTAAGTTTTCCCGGTATAGTTAAAATTTTCTCACCATTAGTCATAGAACCAGAGCCAACATCATTATCTTACATTGGTGGGAAATCCCTATAGGGGACATGTGCATTAATGCGGTTTCCATTCCTTCTACACTAAGTTTCATTTATAAATAATGGCATACACTAGATTAGGGTGTGAATCATAATGTATAATCTTAACTTAAAAAAATACTTAGCATAAATTGAGTTCCTACACATGGATAATCCCATAATCACAAAAATGGTTTATTTGAGTAAAAATTTACATTTAAATCCTTTATAATGGATTGTAAAGAAAATTTTAATTATTCTTAGAATATCTCCCAGGAGTGTCAATATCAAGAGTGCAGCAAGGCCCGTTGTCGAGTACTAGGATACCCCGGGTCAAGCCCGAAAATCCTTGTCAGAATTTTCACTCCTAGGTACATTTGTGCTAGAGCCTCCTCTACCTGTTTGTATCCAGACAGGGATGTATTTTCTAGAAAGATCCACATAATCTATTCCTTACCAAAATACCAGTATGTTCTTGCATGTTTATCCTCAAATACTACCTTAGGGATTTGTTCCCTAATCTACATTTTCTAATCTAGTTTCCAAGTTTTCTACTAAACTTCCTCTGATACTAACTATAAGGACCTGACCCCAGTTGCCCAGAGCCGGTGACTTATTTGATTATATTGGAATATAAACAAGGAATAAGAAACCTAAAGGACCTAGTTGTTTAGTATTATTGGAAACAAGATACATACATAAGTTCAACATTACAACTTGAAAAGAAATACAACATAGAAACTTCTTAGACAGCATCCATAACTTCTAGGTTATTTCAGTATATCATTCATAATAAACTTCTTCATGTCCTAAGAAAATGAAACATAAGAAATGATTAAGCTCAAATTCTTAGTAATAGTAATCAATATAGTAGAAGATCACATAAACATTAGACATGGTGAATAATTGAAAACACATGCCTTTAAAAATAAACTTGAACATAATATGGAAGAAATATGCGTTGAGTAAATATTACCATAATATAACATAAACATGGGTATTCTACTAGTATAATAACCACATGAACCATCAATACTATTTTCATAATGATGTAATTAATAATGTGGGACAACATAACCATAACGTCAAGGAATCATTCCAAGACCATAAATAATCATTTTGTTAAGGCCTTGTGCTAGGACTGTAGTTTTTCTCTTGAGACCTACCGATGCACCAAGGGGATATAGAGGGCCCCACATGACACTTTATACATAAAATTAATTCCTCATATTAAAGGGTATAAATAAAAATAACATATACATTCATATTAAAACTAATATATGAAATGTAAATAACTTTCCCCGAACATTGAGCATAAACACTAACAATTCGGAGTAAATTGATGAATCGTTTTAAGATAAAACATCCATAGACAAAATAATAATAAACCATTAAATTAAATATGGTATATGATACCATGAAATATTAATCACAATAATACATAATAATCAACAAGAGTGTTGAAATATATGAAGATACTCATATAAAATCTTCGAGTAATTCTTGAGATAAATACCCTTTTTCTTTGAAAAGAAGAGTTCTTTTGGAAAAATAATTGGATAAAATCAGAAGTAAAGTAAAGTAGTATTTTCATAATAAAATTATTTATTGTATAAAGATAATGGTTTCCAAAAACATATTATATGGTTCCCTTGAAAATGGGTAAGAGTTTGAGAAATTCCCTTGAATCGGGCTTGTATTTTGGAAACAATTTTGAAAGTTTCCTTTTAAAACATGTAACTATCCATAAAATAAGTATGGGTTATGGTTGGAAAACATATATAGAATACTCAAAAAGAATTTTTTTTTTAATACATAATAATACTTAAGAATTTCATCGAGGTAATTAGAAAATCAAAGTAACCCGAATGAAAATGGGAGTTTGGGTGGAAAACCCTAACCTTAAATCCGAACGTGTTCCACTCTTGAACTTAAGCCCCTGGAATATGAAATTATACTTATTAATAACTTATTTAATAACATATTATACATGTATTTAGTTTATCATAATTTTATTTAGTTCATTTATTCCATTATTGATAAGTTATTATATAGAATTCTGTCATTTCGGAGTGTTTGTTTTCTTTATTTTCATAATCAGTTCACTTGTTGTTAAGTAACGGAGTTCATGTGGAATGGATGTAAATCTTCAGAATTGAAATTAAATATTATTTATGAACATAAAAAAGTTTTAATGATCATTTCTATCATTTTATTACATTTAATGAGAATGAATCATTATATGACAACCACTTCAATTATTTGGTGGTATTTTGAATATTAGGAACTAGTTTTGTCATAAAAATTAATAATATGTGAATATAATAGTTATTTAATATTAATTATGTTATAATACATATATTATAGTCTATTTAAACCATAAAAATGGTTTTATAACAAGTAATGAAGGATAAATTGAAGAACGAAACTTCAGCGTCCATGAAGGTTATAAATTGGAACCTCATGGACGTTGATTTTGTTTATAAAAATAAAAGGGAGGGAGTAAGAATATTGATGATGGTTCTTCCATTAACAAGATATAATTCTAGTATATAGATGATACTAGATTTATCATGGTAATTTGGACAGATGAGTTGAGGATTGGATAACAAATGAAGATAAATTGAAATGAAACAAAATGAAAAAGGAGGGTGTTTTACCTCTTGAAATAACCTCCTTGAGAACCTCCTTAAGGGAAGGGGTTTTGGTATTTTGGAAAGACCAGGAGCTTCTAGGAATTTGTTAGTGAGTAATTAAGGATAATTTTATAGATCTTTGAGGAGATTCCAGGCTTAGAGGAGTGGAGAGAAGAGGGAGTGAGGGGGGTTATAGTGGAGGAGAGGGGTAAATTTTGAATATTTTATTCATTATTTTATTATTTCCATCAAGACAACCAATAGTTTTTTTTTCGTGTGACCCCTAATAGTAATAAGTGCATGTGAATTTGAACCAAGTGTCCTAACATCACTTATGATTTCATAAATAGTGTATTTAACTGATAATTTTAATATACGGTATTTTACAATATTTCACTATTGATAAAAAATTCAAGAAATTCATAAAAATACCAAAAATTAACCCCTAACATTTTTAGACATATAGAATTAAAAATGAACTTCATTTTTCAAAAATAATTTTCTAAATATTATTAATTTAATTTTTAAATAAAATCATATTTAATTCAAAAAATAATAATTTTAGCGGTATAATTAGTATTATATCACATTGAAAAATTAATTTAGATCTCATTATCTTGTTACCTTAAGAAAATAAAATAATTTCATTATTTACTATTCATTAGGATCATATTACGATTTATATTACTGTTCGTAAGGGTATGTTACTATTCACAAAAAAATCAAGTTTGTTCTATAAGACTCCAAAAGACTTGCTGATCACAACTCTAGATGGCCATTTTTTGAAATTCAAATCATATTAGAGGAAAGGTTTAATTTAATGGATAGATTATAAAATTCATTTATTTTCAAACCCTTGGGGTGTTACAGTTTACTTTTTGGTGTTTTTCTCTACTTTGTAGATTCGTTGAATATGTCTAGGGGCTTGATGTGTGTGATTGTCTATGTCTGGGTATGAGTTTTCTAGCTAGCCTATCCTATAGTGATCCTTACAGTGATGTTAACCATGATTTTGGTTTGTAATATTTTTTATTTTAAATGATATGTGGTACCTTATTTTACCTACTTTGATATATGTAATATTATTTGAAACTTTTTTACCTTGATTATTTAGAAATGTAGAAAGAGGGTAAATATTTTACAATTATTTTGATATAAAAATTGATAAACTAATTATCATTCCTTGTTTTCTTTAAATTTGAAAATGTTTGGATAATTATACATAGAAATTTTATTGAACACATGGGTGATATCCTACTAATACTATATAGCTCACACCATGTGAACCCCTTCGGAGGTGCATATACCTTGTTATGTAATTATATGCAAGGAAAAAAAAGGTGTCATAGTGAGGCATTTAGGTTTCTATTGACTAAGTTAAGTATATAGTGATAAGATAGTGGGACTCCATCCACTTATCACATAGAGTATCCATTTCTCATTTTAGTTTTTGTAATTTTTGGTTGGACTCGTACCTTGGAGTTTGTTCAGCTACTTTTGAGTTGTATCATTTTTGCTATCTTCTTCCAATTATGGAATATATATTTATTCCTATTTACTTACACTATTTCTCTATAATATGTATACATATTCCATTTTTTCTCCTTTAGGTTGGAAAAATCATTTCCCTTGGTTGTTGTTGATTCTCAGGTACTAGTCACTAGCACTTGGGGATCAAGAATGCCCTTTAGTTATGTGACATGTCAGGTAGGGTATCAGTTTGTGAGGGTATCTAGGTCATTTTGTCACAAGTATGATGTAAAATGTACAAGGAGACATATTACATAATAAAAAAATACCAAAAGATCATGTGAGAGTGGGGATTGAAGAAACTCACAAGCTAACTACTAAGTTTTTCATTCGTCTTGATGATCTAGATGTCACCACGGTCAATAATGTTATTGGAACTTTATTAGAATGTCCATTTAATATTATAAGATACATAGAGATAATGAGTTATGTCCATTATATTTTTTAAAAAATGAAAAACCTTTAACAGTTTATGAAAAAAGTATGAAATGATGTATGGTATTATAGACATACAAAACTAAGGAGAAACAAAAGTTCAAATAAGAACAGTATGGTGGATCAACCAAGAAATCAAAATTACCTTCTGATATTACCTTCACCCCACCAGTTTCACTATTTCATATATTAACATTGCAAGTTCATGCATATACAAAATTCAAATATGGAAATGTGTTGTGTATTGAATATGAAGAATAAATATTTGGATATTCCATTACAAATGTTATTGGTCTCAAGATTATAAATGAATTTTTCGTGTTTGAATAGTTGGGAGTATTAATTGTGAATGAATACATCAAAAACATTTTCATAATCTATTTTTTCAAAAAATTATCTATAATTTTCATTACATTTAATAACTATTTATATTTTCTACAGGTGTATATATTACTACTATATAAAGGTAAAACCCTACAAATCAAAATTTGAACTCATTAATCCTACTTCATTTATACACCATAATTTAATTTGAATATAAAAGAAATTGATACAAAAAAGATGAACTAAGTGCGATGTTTGAAAATAAAATAATAGATGATATACTCTTCTTGATGCCTACAATGTAGGGGTAAAACTCTTAATCTAATCATATAAAATATATTCTTATTTTTTCATTATTTATTTGTTTTTGTTTTTCTAAGAAGAACTGGATTCTCATTTCACTCAATTTGGATACCCCGAATGTTTATTTTTTTGGATCAAAATCATGGATTTGAAAAAAAATAGACCATGCATGATTTACTTTGTGAATTTGTAATACATCGCAATCAATATTTTATAGATGTACTTTAAATTATAAATTTTAGTTTATTTTTTAACAATAATTTTTTTATGATGGATCGATTTATAAATACCATATAAATCATCGTATAAGGTCAGTGACTAAACACAAGAAGCCTATGTATTTATTAAAATGGATATAGATTAACGTATATATAGTAAGATTTACCTATCAAAACATATTTCAAAAAAAATTACTTAATTTAGTCAATGTTTCTGTAGTGTACAAAACATAATAACGACAATAATTTTTAATATTACATTTGTAAATTTATGAAAGATATCATATGACATCAATAAACTAGCATCCCCAAATAGGTATTTCTGAAGGTAATTACAATTTCATTTAAAAAATATCTTAATTGTTTGTTTTTCTATATTTTCCCAGTACTACTAGAACTGCCAACATTCTATGTACTCAAAAGAAGAAATAGATTTTTTAGAGATGATTGGATAGATTAAATGATGTCATAAAGTTTGTTGGCATCGATTTGGGATGATAAACTATTATTTTTTTGATATAGTATATACTATGACCTTAGATATGCATTTAGAATATGAATCATTAGTATAGTAATGCTTAGATATTAATTTTTCTAAAATAAATTCATGCAGTATTGGAAATTTATTGATTATATTTTTATTCTAATCATACATTTTCAATTTTCATCCAAAAATTTTTATATATTTGAACCTACTATCATTCTAAATAAATTTGAAAACGGTTACATATTTTCTGCCCCTATTGAGTAAGGCTATAGAGTTAATGATCATCCCTCACATGTGGTTCCTCTACTCGATGAAAACAATGTGAAAGTTTGTATTGTGGTTGTTTCAACTTTTTTAGCTCATTGTGGAAAACTATTTGAGGACCTCCCCAGGTAATAACATCAGTCAAACACTTTATTTTGTTTTTTTGTCAAGGGATATGGCCATGATTATTAAGGATGATTTTGGAGCAGTAGTAAAGACTCTCAATAACAATACATATATTGATGGGAAATCATTTCAGAATATGCCAAAAATTCAAATCAAACCTCTTCTTATACAAATACATTATAAATTTAATTTTACCTTTTAGATTCATTTACTAAAACTAAATCTCATGTGATTACTTCAATCTTACTATGGTTTCTATAATTTTTAATTTCTTTTAAAGTTTATATCCTCATTACTCAATTTACCATTCATTTCTTTTCAAATTTTAACTAATTTCCTTCCTTTGGGGGTTAAAATGAGTTATTAGAAACTACAAAACATTTTTGGTGATGATCCTATAAAGAAATATATATTTGAGAAATTTATTTAAGTATAAGTATCATCAAGGTTATATCTGAGATAATAGTGAGAGGTAAATGGGTTAAGGATCCTTTTACCCACAAATATGAAGACATATTACCAACTAATGGTATATAGTTCACCCCTATAAGTGAAACAGTGTGTGCCTTGGGGTTATTTTTCTTTATTTTAAGCAAGGGTTGTGCCTTTTTTCATATTTTTTTGAAGTATATTCAAGATGGAGTTCCCTTGCTCCCAAGAATTGAAAGTTTAAAAGGATAAGGATTTAGAAATGAAGACACATAACCCAAAATGGAAGGAATTTCAATGTAATATTTCTCTTATTTTACGAAAGTGCTTTGATATTAGTGATCCTTATATAGGAAAAGTACGTCCATGCTCCTAGAATCGTCATTTTCATTTTGTATATTGATTTATTTTTATGTGTTTGTAAAAGTTTTCTTGATACTTTAGGAAAATGATCCATAACACATTTTTGACACATAGGAATCGACCACATGTCAATCTAACACACGATGTGGCCAATATTACTCAAGGTGAATGTTTTCACATTAAATGTGTTATTTTTCTCTATATCATGCATCATACATCCAAAATTGATTAAAAAGTCTCTAATTGTATTTAATTTTTAGTAAAACATTAAATAGTTCATTTGAGGTATATAGGAATCACCCGCACATCAATCTAACACAAGATGTGTCTGGTATGACTCAAGGTGTGTGTTTTTAATATAAAAGTGTTATTTCAGTTTAAAATGCATGTCACGTTATCAAAAACTCATAAATGTGTGCATTTTATTTTTAAAAATAAATAAAACGATCCATAATTAATTTTTGATGTGTAGGAATCAACCACACAACAATCTGACACCCGATGTGACCAGTATGACTCAAATTGTGTGTTTTCACATTAAAAAATTATCATTTTACTCTAAAACACACATCACATAGCCAAAACTAAGAAAATGAGAACGTTTTGTCTTGATAATTCAATAAAAATAGCCATAATTCATTTTTTATGTGTATAAATTGACCACATGTCAATCCAACACATTATGTGTTTGGTATAACTCAAAGTTTGTGTTTTCACATAAAAAGTGTAATTTTACTCTAAAACATGCATCACATATCCAAAACTGAGTAAGTGAGCTTGGATTATATTTAATCTTTAGTAAAATGATACATAATTCATTTTTGTAATATTGAAAATGAACACATGTCAATATAACACATGATTTGGCCAGTATGACTCAAAGTGTGTGTTTTCAATATAAAAGTGTCATTTTTTGTTTCAAAAGGAACATCGCATTTTCAAAACCAAGAAAATGAGCTCAGGTTGTTTTCAAGATTTAGGAAAATGATCCTTAGTTCATTTTTTATATATAATAATCAACTTTATGTCAATCTAACACAAAATGAGGCTAGTATGACTCAAAGTGATTGTTTTCACATTAAAAAGTCTCATTTTACTCTTAAACACATGTCACATAGACAAAACCAAGAAAATGAGCTTTGATTATCTTGAAACTTAATGAAAATGATCCATAATTAAATTTTTATATTAGTAATCTACCTCACATCAATTTGACACTTTATGTTTTCAGAAGGACTCCAAGTGTGTGTTCATAATAAAAAATAAAATTTTAGTCTAAAACATGATTCACGAAGTCAAAACCAAGAAAAAAATATCTGGTTTTCTTGATAATTTAGAAAAGTAGTCCATAATTCATTTTTTATTTTTAGGAATTTACCGCACATCAATCTAACACATTATGTGACTATTATGACTCAAAGTGCATGTTTTCAATATAAAAGAGTCATTTTAGTTTAAAACGTGTGACATATTTTCAAAACTAATAAAACAATCTTAGAATATTTTTAAACTTTAGGAAAATGATCAATAAGTTATTTTTGACTTATAGGAATAAACCGCATGTTAATATGATACATAATGTGACCAGTAAGATTCAATGTGTATGTTTCCACATTAAAAAAACTCATTTTACTCTAAAACACATGTTACAAATCCAAAACATAGAAAATGACCTTGGATTGTCTTGATAATTTAGTACAATGATCTATAATTAATTTTTTATGTGTGATTATTCATAACACACCAATCTAGAACACTACGAACCTGGTAGGATTCCAAGTGCATGTTCATAATAAAAAAATGTAATTTTAGTCTAAAACATGATTCATATAACCAAAGCCGATCAAACAAACTCATATTGTCTTGATACTATAATAAAAAAATCCAAAATTTATTTTTGATATGTAAGAATTTACCTTGCATCAATCTAATGTATGATGTGGTCAGTATGACTCAAAGTGAATGTTTTCACATTAAAAGTGATATTTTAGTTTAAAACGTGTATCACGTAGTCAAAACTGATAAAATGAGCTCGAATTGTCTTCAAAATTTATGACAATGATCCATAATTCATTTTTCATGTATAGTAAATGACCCAATGTCAATTTGAAACACAATGTGGCCAATATGACTCAAAGTGAGTGTTTTTACATTAAAAGGTCTCATTTTACTCTAAAATGTATGTCACGTAGCCAAAACTAAGAAAACCACTACTGAAAATTGCTCTATTTGCGACGAGGCATTTGCGACAGGGTCCTGTTGCAAAAATTCATTTGGGACAGGGTCCCGTCGCAAATTCCCCGTTGCATAAAAGGGCATCGCAAATAGTTTTCCTGAGATTTTTAAAAAAAACTTATTGCGATGGCCCGTTGCAAAAGGGCATGTCGTAAATAGCTTAAAAAAATAAAATAATAAAATTGAATAAAATAATATTAGAAAATAATATTAATAATAATAATACTACTAATATAAATAATATTAATATAATAATAATATTATTATTATTATTATTAATTAATATTATTAATATTAGTAAAATAATAATAAAATAATAAAGTAATATTATTATTAATATTATTAATATAATAATATTAATAATATATTATTATTATTATTATTAATGAAATGATAATATTAATATTAGTAAAGTAATAAAAAATTAAAAAAAATAAAAACCTCAATATTCAAAAAAATATAAATAATAATAATAATAGAATAATAATAAATAATAAATAATAATAAAACTAAATAAATAAAATAAAATAAAATAATTAATAAAATAATAAAAAATTAAATAAATAAGAAAAAATGAAATATTAAAAACTATATAAAAACGCACTATATAGAAATATAAATAGTTAATATTACAAAAAAAATTACACTCAAATGTTTTATCATAAAAAAATAAATACATCACTAAGGGGGAGGGTCTTTTGGAAGAGTTAGAGGAGACGGTGGAGGGAACTCCATCCCTAAACAATGAGTCAGACATTGCGTGTACTCCATTTTCTCATGGTGTTGTCGCTGCTATCAATACATCTCCTCCTACTACTACTGTTGCGGTCGTTGGAGCTCTTCCTACTACTACTACTATCATTGATGCATCTCCTCCTGCTTCCTACGCATACTCTCTATAATCCCACCCTGAGCTCATAGTTAATCCTGATACTATGCAGTAGATGATGATGACTCTCCATGAGCTCCTCTTGAGATGGATACTGACATTGCAATGGTACAATAATAACTCTTATGCATCAATTGAGAGTCGATAATAACAACTCAACCTTTCTTAAAGGCATAATGGGTCGCCTGCATCCATTTTGCCTCATCAAATAGGTGGGCACTGGTATGATCATTGGTCTTTTCCTGACTCTTAGTCTGTGTCTAAGATGTTGTGGCCTCATATGACTCATTCAATTTCAATTTAAAATTAAAATAGTTAAAATATTATTTTAAGTTAGTTTTAAAACTCAAAAATAAATTATACTGACCACAATCTGACATTAGTGATCACCTCTAATCTCTCCAGTGACCGAATCATTGTACATCCTCATATAAACATCGAATTCTGTAATATCAGGTCGTTCAACTACCTATATGAATATAAAATAAACCATTTACATTTAAAGTTACATATATTATTTAAAAAAATACTTATCATATGTTCTCTATGCTTACAAAATGTACGACTACCGGATCGATGTGTCACCTCTTGTCTCCCTCGGTTTTGTCGACCTACTGATGATATTCTCTGAAAACGACCACCCAAACAATGTGAACATAATCCATCCCAAACCTGAGATGAAATTAAATCAAATTGGTGGACATGAAAAGACTCATCAAACTCTATCACTCCTGCCTTCATCATTGCTTTTCTTCTCAAATTGTGCAAAAATTAATGGCAATGCTCATGAATAAACCCCTCTAATGCCTTCCAGATAGAATTATACATGATCTCATCAATGGGATACTATAAACCCTATAAATAATTTATAATATCAAGTTATTAATTAAATAAATTTCAAAATAAATATTATTTATTTGCATACCATCCAATGATCGAACATCCAGTGTTGAACATCAATGGGAATCTGATCCCATGTGACCCATACTTCAGAAGAATAATTGTGAAATATAGTTCTCCCCTTTCCAATAAATATATATGAAAAATGTAAAAAAAGAACAAATAATCAAAAAATTAGTATATAAATTTATTAATGAAAGCTAAATAAAATACACAGGTAAACATACCTCTGCATGCGTAGATCAAAGCCAAGATGTGAACGTCACTCGGGGATAGGGTCAAGAATCATCAATCACACAAGACCATGCCCCCTCCAAGTACTCCCTAAACTACCAGTAGTCTGAGGGTCAGATGATCCAACATCCTACTCATCCAAAGGTAGATCAGCCTCCTGTAACTAAATAAACAGATCCTCATCCATTTAAAATATGAAATGATTGTTGTTAGAAAACAGTTGAAAACAAATATTATATATAGATATATATTATATATGATTATAATCAAAATTTATCTATGTAAATGATCATCTTCATCCTTATATTCATATTTGACGATTTCAATGTCTTCATATTCCTTCTCATTATCATCAATTTCTATTTGAGTTTCAGTTTCATCATCTCTTGTCATTTCAAATTCATTTGTAACATCATTAACATCATTGTTACCATGAACCCTTAATTTTGGGGTGTCATCATCAATATTCATGTCTCTTTGTGAAAAATATGGATTTGGAGCAGTCTCTTGAAAATTTTCAATTCCTTTCACTTCAGTGGATCAACATTCAGTTTGGGTAAACTGATTTTCCTAAGATTTAATTTTTATTATGCTCCACCAATCACCCAACTCTCTTGAAGTAGCACGATAATTTTCATAATAAATTTGTTGTGCTTGATAAGACAATAAAAATGATTCATTTGCAACAATAATATTTTTATATTTAATATCAATGATTCCATGGGTCGTAGAACATGCAATCCTCTCTTAGTATCTAACCACTGACATTTAAACAACATTATGTAATTTTGTCCCAGATAACATAGTTCAATAATTTCTTCCAATATGCTATAAAATTCAACTTCAGTTTCTCTATGATGAGATCCTCTCAAGAAAACACCACTATTTATTGTTTTTTTTTATTCCACATATTCACATGTATGAAATCAAAAATCATTCACCACATATGCATTATAATATTTAACCATTTTGGATGGTGGGTTACTCAATACACGCAATCAATTATTGATTTTATCAGCATATTGAGATACCTAAAAATTTGTAAAACAATTATTAATATAACAAGTAATAAATTGATTTTATATGTTAAACCATAAATAATTTATGTTACCAGTTTTTGAAACTAGTAGGAAAAATTATTTTGTCAACGTTCTTCAAGAGCAGTTACTGTAATTTGTAGAAGCTGTTTATTGATATGACTATCATATAACCTATAAATAAAATAATATTAATTTATTTTAAAAAATATTATATAATAAGTTAAATGATAATTCATAGTAAAAATGCTATCATTTATTCACAGTTGAGCAGAACATATGTATGAGCTTTGTGATGTTCATCATCTGAAATTTATCATTCATGAACTCCACCAAAGCCAAGTTTAGGCTGATTAAAAGCTTATAATTGATTTCTCATTTCATCGTCAAAATTTCCCCTGTTACGGACCATGTGGTTTTGTTTTGAGGGATATTCAAATTGAGAATAATGAGAGCATGAAAAAATAAATTTCCTCTTGCAAATAAGATTCTATAATTGAGCCTTTAACCGATGCTTTGTTACGTACTTTTTTATTCAATTTATGCATGCATCTCTTGAATGGGTACATCCATCAGAACTGTATCAGACCTCCTCATTTTTCTTCATGCTAAAAATGTAATGTAAAATGTTCTATTGAGTCAAAGAAAGTTAGTAAGAATATTTTTTCAGTTTACATAAAATTAAAACAACATATTCTTGTAATCTGCTTAGTGCATCATAGTCTGTTGTCATCGCACAAATGTCTCGGAAAAAATATGATATTTCTGTTATCGAATCCCAAATCATATAATTCAAGAAACCTATTAATCCAATTGGCATAAATCTTTCCATTATAACATGACAGTCATGAATTTTTAATCTGGTAATATGACCATTTCTGACACATCTGCCCAAATTGGAAGCATAACCATCTGAAAGTCCCAAATATTCAATCCACTAACAAAATAATAATAAATTTTCTTTAGACAGTGTATAATATGCTTTTGGATTCATTAAATTTTTGTGATCTGACATTTTTAAACAGTTTTAGTTCTGGTCACCTATAAATTTGGGCAATATCTAATCATGTATTTACATTATCTTTGGTCTTACCTGGTGTATCCAAAACTGTATGAAATAAATTACCAAAACTATTATCCTCAATATTCATGACATCCAACATGTAATGGACCAAAAAATCAGACCAATATGGCAGATCCCAAAAAAATGATCTATTTTATCCAATTGTGTTCTTTCCCAAAGACATCAATTTTCTAATGGTTTATTGTTGGTCCAAATGTGATGGGAGGTAATGAAGACACAATTGATTTTAATTGTGTACCTGAGATCATTGTTGGAGTTCTATCTCTTTCAATTGTGTGTTTTCTGAAATGAAATTTGTTCCTCCTAAAAGGATGATCGATTGGAAGGAATATGTTATGACATTCAAAAAAATAAGGTTTTTTCCATTAATGAGGATAAACACTTTGTTGTCTCTCATATAGAATGGACATGATTTTGGACCATGTGTACTCCATTCAAATAACATTCCATATACTAGGAAGTCACTAATTGTCCACATATATATAGCTTTCAGTAGGAAATTTCGTTTCGCATCAATATCATATGTATTGACACTATTAATCCACAATTAATTTAAATCATCAATCAATGGTTTCAAATAAAAATCAATATTATTTTTCAGATGTCTTGGAATTAATAAGGTCAAAAAGATATATGTCTCCTTCATCAACATCTAAGGAGGTAAATTGTATAGAGTTATAAAGATAGACCAACATGAATACTGAATACTGTAAGAACCAAATAGATAGAAACTGTTAGTAGAAATACCCAATCACACGTTTTGGAATTTTAAAGTAAAAGGAAGATGTAGTTGCTAAAAATGTTTCCATGAATCGCCATCAAAGGTATAATTTAATCTTTTAGTAGTTGATATATTATTTTTGTGCCATTAAATCAATGTCATTGTGTTCTGAGACATAAATAAATGCTTCAATATGGGAATAAGCAGGAAATATCTCAACTATTTTATAGGAATCAATTCATTCTTCCCTAGTTGAGCCTCTTTATACCTCAATTTTCCACATGTGGTACAACTATCCAATGACTCAATTTCAATATAATATAAGATGAAATTATTTTAACTTTCATGAATCTTCTGATAACCAAGACCTATATTACGAACTAGACTCTTGCTCTCATATAAATTTGTAGGCAACATATTTCCTCTAGGTAACAGTGTTTTAACCAAAGATAATATCTGATTAAAATAACTATTTGACATTTCATCATCTAATTTAATATCCATAAATTTTGCAACCACTTCAAATTTTTTTATCTGGAAACCAAGATATACGACATCATCTGTGGACCTCAGCAACTTATAAAATTGATATAGTTCCAACTCATGAGTTAAATAAATATCATCCTGGGTTTTGGTTTTTTAAAAAGACAAACCTGTCATATCATGTACTAAATTTTGAAATTGTGATGAATCTAGAACCAAATTATTAGTATCTTCTATGAAACTGCGTTCACAATGTTGATACCAAAAAACATAATGTGGTTGAAAACCAAAATACAATAGATGACCCCCAACATTGTCAAATGTGTCAAATGTCCTCAGAGCACATTTTTTACAAGGACACCTAATTGTCCCTTCTGAAACAAATTCTATTTTTGATGATACAAATGATAATAAATCTTCAACACCCTCAATATATATAGGATTTAAACCAGAACCATTTGGATTCTTGTGCTAATTTATCCACGTGTGGTCATCTAATAATGACTATTTTCAACTTATTTGTTCCATATTTCTCTAGAAAATATAAAATAATTAGTTTTTTTGAATAATTTGATATAAGAAACACTACTCAAAAAAGAGAAGAAATTCAAATTCACTTTTCTAGCAATTTATAATAATTTATATTATTTCATAGTTATTTATAGTATTTGTTTTAAAATTTATACTAATCTACACTAATTTATAATAATATATACTAATTTCCACTGTTTCATTTTGGATTTTGGCCTTGAAACACCCAACGGCTCTGTATCCAATGATTGATGGACCTGCTTTCCAAAGGCAGGAGTTTGCCGAATAGTCTGACCAGCGACTCTTAAGAACTCTCATTGATCGAGAGGATGGGAAGTCGGGCTCATAACACCCTTTTTTTTGGGGGGGGGATTATTGCTTGTTCCGGGACTCTCTTATAGATTTAAGACGTATTCATATGTTCGTGAATCTTTGGTTTATAACCAAACATAGTATCCACGGATTTAACCCTGGTGGGAAATGGTCATCTGGATGTAGGGGATTCGGAATCATTTAGGCCTGAGGTTTACCATCCCTCATTGGATTAATGACCCTGTGAAGTCTGGACTCATTGAGATAGTGCTAGGAGCATCTCGGTGAACCGATGTGAAGACAGTCGGATCGACCGGTTGTTGGGATTAAACCTCTTGGAGGCTTCCTACGTACCCTGCCTAGGGGACAGGGATCAAAGTCCATGTAGTTCGGATGGAGAGCATCGGAGAACCGATGTGAAGGTGGACCGGGTAGTCCGATGGGTGGTGGGCTTGAACCTCATGGAGGCTTCCTACATACCCTGTCTAGGAGGCAGGGATCAAAATCCACGTATTTTGCATTAGATTGGGGCTTACACTCTGGAGTTTCCCGGAATTATGGATTGGGGATTACACACTAAGGAGTCCCATAAGGGGATGTCATGGTCGATGCTTAATCTAAGCCCACGTGAGTCATGCTCGGTGTGAGAAACAAGAGGCAGCAAGGACCAGAGGATCACGTCACGAAATTTGCATCTGTGAGAAGTAGAGTGGGGCTTATGCATGAGAGCAGCCCATTAAGTCAGGGATTACTCCTAGGTGGACGCTCATGGAAATGGATTGGGGCTTACACTCTGAGGAGGCCCATAATAACAAAGCTCAGTGGGAGAGGGAAAGGGGGTGCTCCTGTGCCCATCTCCTCTCATGCAGTGCATGAGGGCTTCCTTCTGATGTCTATTTTACCAACTCTGAAAAGCCCTTGACATGTGGAGAGGCAGAAAAGGGATCCCTGAGCTCAGACCCCACATTACCATGGGAATGTGAACCCAGTCATGCTTCGGGAATCTGCTCCAAGGGTCAGGGCAACCCCTTCGCCTCTACTTACTGTGGGTATGTGAACTCAAAATGGCACGCTGATGCACCTGAAGGTTACACCACATGGGTCTGGTGGCTCTGGTGGAGGCCTCAGCTCGGGGTCAACGAGTAGGCCTGTGAGGAGGTCGTGGAGGACTGGGATAGATCAGAAGGATTTTATGCGGCTCGAGGAATGGGAACTCCGAAGGTTTTGGTGCCCTTCGGGTAGGGAAGTGCTACGCGGCTGGAGGGGCCGTCCGCGAACCGAGGTGGTCCGCGGACTGAGAGACCATCTGAGAACCAGGAGGGTCCGCAGACTGATTGGCCATCTGTGAACCAGGAGGGTATGTGGACTGATTGGTCGTCCGCGAACCAGGAGGGTCCGTGGACTGATTGGCTGTCCGTGAACCAGGAGGGTCTGCGGACTCATTGGCACCCCCCAAACCAAGATGGTTCGTAGCTCCGGGTTCAATCCACGAACCAGGGTGGTTCGCGGAGGGTTCCAGGTGGGCAGTGGCGGCCAAGGGTGGCGCCGGTCGGAGGCTTGTCGGTCGGGGCTTCGCCCACGTAGGAGAGTGCTACGCGGTGTGACGGATGGGAAAAGAGGCATAAACTCCCTGGTCCATGGTGAATTAATCCATGGAGGGGGTATGGTTCGCATTTTTCCTTGTTTTTATTATTTTAGGTTCACGGTTCACCAAGTTATTATGTGTTTTCCAATTCCTTGTTAATTCGTATACCTGCTATGGTCTGCGGATGGGAATTTCGCTGTTTGCAAAATCCGAAGCCTTCCTTCAACCGATCTCCTTCCGAATCTCCAATCCCTCTGAATACAATTCCAATTCTCCGACCTCTTTTTCTTTACCCCTTAGTCTCCTTTTATAGAGTGGGGAAAGGGATGTATCTATGGCCATGCGGAACCTTTTGCAGAGGCCCACAACCAAATACCCAGTTTACAGCTGACTTGGTCAATCTGTGATTCGCGGTGGGTATTGGATTCCCCTCCCCCCTGTGAGGTGAACTCAGGGAGTGCTCCGCGGCTGTGGAGGGTTCCACCTCTATTCCGCAAACGACAGCAGGTGTGGCTTGAACCGGTCGACGTGGTCTGCGGTTGGGGCGGTTCATGACGGTGAACCGGACTGGCGCCCATCTTGCCTCATGACCACGGAGTCTCTCCGCCTCCATTTCGCGAACGACAATGGTACGCGGAGGGGGAACTTCACGGGGCCTGGCCACATTGTGTTTCCATGGGACTGGTTCACGGACTGGTCCTGTTTTTGTCCCTTCTTTGATTATTTTCTCCAATTCTTTGGGGGATTTGGGTAGAATCTCCTTTACGGATTTTTCAAGACCCTACAAATTCCCCCCATCGGAATGGGGTCCAATCGGAACGAAGAGGAGGCTATTACGATGCAAAGTGGTCCTAAAACTTGATGAGTGATTGGACAATGCTCTAAATTTTTCCTGAGCCAAGGGAATCAGCGAGAAGAGTTCGACTATTGCTAGGATTTTATAGAAAAAACCCACAAACTTTTTGACTTTTCCTTTTAATGCCTTAATTTTGCCTAGGCTCATTTAGTGTGAACCCGGCAGGTATGGCCTGACTTTGTCTTAGGTTTCCCTTTTTGGGTTTTCGGCCTAATAGGATTTGTGCCTCTTTTCTTGGGTGGTTTAAAGTCTCGTCAACAAGACTATCATCACTGATGTTTTAGGTCA
Source organism: Viscum album (assembly GCA_963277665.1). Taxonomy (NCBI): domain Eukaryota; kingdom Viridiplantae; phylum Streptophyta; class Magnoliopsida; order Santalales; family Viscaceae; genus Viscum; species Viscum album. The sequence goes on along the minus strand of OY728137.1, from coordinate 25,761,574 downwards.
AATAGCTTTCACCAAACATGGTGGGACAAGGGCCCCAATGGGGTTTGGTTAACCAGAAGATGTCTCAATACCCTTCAGACGCACGTGGGGGGAAATCATATTTGGACGACATGTAGGGCATGTCTCAAGGAATGGGAGCCACATCGGCGTACAGAGGTAGGAATAACATTGCCTAAGGAAGTCTTGCCTTTGGTATACGGGCTAGGGGCAATCAATATGCAGAGCCGCGGAGGGCATAGTATGCATAGTCATGCAAAGGTGTCCTTAAGTCAATGATTATCCATTTCTGATGGCTAGGGGACTTCATGGAAGTCCGACTCATGGAAACCACGATGGGTGGCTTGGAAAATTATGAAAACCACCAGGGGTGGCTTAGAAGGGTAGTGTAACATCTGAAAGGGTTTTGGGCGCATCCATACTAACCAGGAGTGTAGTTCGGAGACCACTTCCCTGCGCATTTAGTTAGCTTAAGGGATGGTTGAGACTTGGAATAGTTTAAAGTCATGTAGCTGGGACATCATTTAGAATGGAACGACTTCTCATGTTTCTCAGTAATCTTGTCAAAGACGTTCCACCATATTCAATAAGGGTTGTGAAAGAGGTTGGTAAACTATGGCTTAGAGGGTTTCCAAATCCCGGGATAGAAATGGGGGCTCAGAGGCCAAGAGGCGTACGGAGAGAACCATTGCCTAAGGAAATCTTTCCTTTGGTAGACGGGCCAGGGGCGATCAATATGCAGAGCCGTTGAGGGCATGGTATGCATAGTCATGCAAAGGTGTCCTTAGGTCAATGATTTTATTCCCCTGATAGCCAAGCGACTTCAGGGAAGTTGATATTTGGGACCACCAGGGGTGGCTTATGAGAGTTTGGCTTTTTCTGAGTGCAGAGTATGGTTTATGATGAGAAGGTGCCTTGATGTGGGGGAAAAATCTAGACTAAACTTCCTGAGAATGGATGAAGTAATCCCTTCTCATGCGGGTGTGAGATGGTGACTTGTTTCGGTCTGACCCGTGCACTGAAGGACAGAGAAAATCCTATGTTCCTTACTGAACCTGTGGCGGGTTTGACCATGCAGTTTATCATCATGTGGTTAGGACATATTCCATGCAGCTTAGCGTCATGTGGTAAGGACGCATTCCGTGTAGTTTAACGTCATGCAGTAAGGACGAGGGGCATTATTTAAAGGTTGATGTGCAGTTTAATGTCATGTTATGAGGACGAGGGGAATTTTTCTTTCCTTTTCCAATGTTATGCATTTTATCGTCATGCAGCAAGGATGATTGACCGTGTAGTTTAACGTCATACTAGGAGGATGTAGTTGAAAAATCCGCTCTTGATTAGAACGTAACTGGGCCTGAGTATCCTGGCATGTCCAAAATTTGGAGGGGGGTTGATGGTGTAAATCATGGTTCTGGGGCTTCTTGGATTAGGAGAGATGTCACGGAGGCTCTGAGGCTGGTAAGCGTACGGAGCTAGGAAGAGTATCGCCCGGGGAAATCTTGCCTTTGGTGGACGAGCCAGGGGCTATCATTATGTAGAGCCTCTGAGGGAATGGTATTCATAGTCGTACAAAGGTGTCCCTGGGTCGATGACTTTCCACTTCCGATGGCCATGAATGGTTACGAGGATCCGCAATTATCCGGGCGACGAAGTCTGTTGTCGAGGAAGGAAATGTCTGAACATGTCGGGCATACTCGGCCCTGGTTGTTGTTAAAGCTTAGAGAGCTCCCTGCGCTGATTTATCTTGCTCACGAGGGCATTCCTTCACTCCATGCAGTTTAACATCGTTTGGTAAGGATGAGATACTCCAAGTTTAGTGGTCATAGATCTCGGACCATTGGGTAACTATTACTACAGTCACTCGAAGGATAACTGAGTCAACATGTTCTGATATACTTGGAACAAGGTGGGATATGAAGGTTGTAAACTTCAACTTTGAGTATTCCCAGATCAAGAGGTGTGGTGTGGGGGCTCTGAGGCCGGTAGGCGTACGGATCTAGGAAGAGTACCGCCTGAGGAAATCTTGCCTTTGATGGACGAGCCTGGGGCTATCATTATGCAGAGCCGCTGAGGGAATGGTATGCATAGTCGTAAAAAGGTGTCCCTAGGTTGATAACTTTACACTTCCGATGTCCATGAATGATTATGAAAATCTACGATTGCTCACAGTGCAGAGTTCGGCACGTGGGGATAATGGTGTCCGAGTATACCAGAAATATCTTCACTGCAATTGTCCGTTGAGTCAAAGTAGTCGAGTCATGCCTTGATGTTTGTTGATGTAGGTCGCTATGTGAACCACTGGTGGACACATAGGCTAGCTAGGTAGGGATACCCTGGAAACACTTGGATGTGGAGAGAGGATGAACTTGTAAACCACCTCGCCATAAACTTCTGGATCAGGAGGTATGGTATGGGGGCTCTGAGGCCAGTAAGTATACGGAGATAAGAAGAATTTCGCCTGTGGAAATCTTGCCTTTAGTAGATGAGACAGGGGCTATCATTATGCAGAGCCGCTGAGGGCATGGTATACATAGTCATGAAAAGGTGTCCACGAGTCGATGACTTTCCACTTCTGATGGCCATGAATGGTTATGAATATCCATAATTATCCGGTTTGTGGAGTCTGATGTATGGAGAGGATGCATCCAAATGTGCAAAGAGTATCTCCATCTCATATTTCCATGTGTCTTTGGTGGGTCATGACGAAGTCCGTGCAGTTTAATGTCATGCGGTGAGGACGATGTCTGTGCAGTTTAACATCATCCGGTGAGAACGAAGTCCGGGCAGTTTAACGTCATGTGGTGAGGACAAAGTCCGTGCAATTTAACGTCATGCGGTGAGGATGAATTATACACCCCGTGCCGGTCTAGTTCGCACATGGGGGGAAAGGGTATTTTTTTCTTTTTTTTATTCAGGGGGGTGGGCTAAGACTGGGGATCCCGGCGTCGCTACATATCCTGGGTAGGAATCAAGCTGTATGTAGTTCTCTGAAATTCGTGCAGTTTAACATCATGCGGTGAGGACGGAGTCCATACAGTTTAACGACATGTGGTTAGGATGAGGGGTATTATTAGATTCCACGCAGTTTAACGTCATGCGGTGAGGACGTGATACTCCAATTTTAAGGTCATAGAGTTTGGACCGTTGGGTTCTTGGCAGTTTAATGTCATGTAGTTCGGATAATGAATACACATCGTGTAGGTCTAGCCTGTACATGGGGGGAAGGGAGCATTCTTGACTCTTATTATACGTGCAGTTTAGCGTCGTGCGGTAAGGATGGACTCCATGCAGTTTAACGTCATGAGGTGAGGACGTGAATACCCCTCATGCAAGTCTGGTCTATACACGGGGGAATAGGAATTTTTGTTTTTTTTCTTTGTGAGGTGGCTGGGATAGGGTGTGGAATTCTGGCGTCATTACGTATCCTGCGAGGGCAGGAATCAAGCCTCACGTAGTTCTCTGAAAGACAATACACCCTGTGCAGGTTTGGTTCGTACACAAGGGAAGAGGGAATTTTTAAATCATCTTATCCATGCAGTTTAACGTCATACGGTGAGGACATGATACTCCTAGTTTAAGGTCATAGAGTTTGGACCGTTGAGTGCTTGGCATTTTAATGTCATGCAGCTCGGACGATGAATACATCTCATTTTTTTTCTCCGTCCGTACAGTTTATCGTCGTGTGGTAAGGACGAGATACTTCTTGGTCTCTATGCGAAATACTTCTTTAGGAATCTCGCATTGGTAGGAGCCGTGGTGAATTTCCTATCCATAGAGATCAGGGCATATGCTCCATTGGAGTAGACCTTGTGTACAACATATGGTCCCTCCCACTTGGGCTCCATCTTGGGAGGATTCTTTCCAGGTATCATTGGGGTCCGGAGGACCAACACTAATTCTCCTTCCAAGAAAGACCAGTGGCGAACCTTTTTGTTGAAGGCTTGTGCGATCCGGTTCTGGTACACTTCCAGGTGGTGTAGAGTGTGCAGGCGCTTCTCGTCTAGCTGTTCCAATTCACCTAACTGCTTTTCTGACTGCTCATCATCAGATAATTGATCACAGATGGCAACACAGAGTGAGGGAAGTTGGAGTTCAATGGGCAGGACCGCCTTTGTGTCGTACACCAATGAGTACGGGGTAGACTGAGTAGTGGTGTGGATTATGGTTCGATAAGCCCACAATGCATGGAGGAGTTTATCTGGACATGACTTCTTGTCTTTGTCCACAATTTTCTGGAGGATGTTGGACAGGGTCTTGTTGAAAGCTTCTATCTGTCCGTTGGTCGCTGCATGGTAGCGGGATGAGTGGTTAGCCTTGATACCATACTCGTGGTATAGATTTTCCAACTTAGCAGAGCAGAAATTGGTGTCGTTGTCTGTCAGTATGGTATGAGGGACACCAAATCTGGTGATGATATTGGTCTTCACAAAGCTGGAAATATTTCTTGCCCCGACTTCCTTAAGGGGTATGGCTTCTGTCCATTTGGAAAAGAAGTCAGTTGCCATGAGGATATACTTCAGCTGTTTGGACGTGGTGGGAGGGTATGGTCCCACGACGTCTATCCCCCAGATGGTAAACGGCCAGGATTACTTAGCTTGATGAAGTAGCTTCGGGGTTGGTGTATGAAGTTGGAATCAATCTGTCATGAGTGGCATTTCGCGGTAAAATGCTCGCAGTCTCGTGCCACTGTGGGCCAGTAGTACCCAAGCCTTTGAACCTGATGGGACAGCTTAGTCCTTGGTTGATGTGCTTCACACGCTCCTGCATGTACTTTAGTCATGACGACAGCGGTTTCTTCTCCATCAATGCATCTGAGGAGCACTCCATCGAGGCCTCGTTTGTAAAGGACCTCTTGCTGACCCACACTGCCATATAGGACAAAATTGATTTTCCTTCTCCGTATTTGCTCTCGTTCAGCCCTGCCTGATGGAAGCTCTCCCCGTTGAAGGTAGTTCGCGATGGGGATCATCCAGCCGGTGGCAGGAGCATATAGCTCGGGGACAGGACTGACTTCATGGATTTCTTCCGTCTTATCTTGAACAAACGGCAATACCATTCGATGGTGAGATATATTGATGACCATTTCATCCCGGTCTGGGTCGGCTAGGGCTGTGGCCGCATTGGCTAACGCATCAACCTGAGCGTTCTAGAACCAGGGAATATAAGTCAATGTTGGTTCTGTGGAGAACTCCACCATTAACCCTAGGACATGGTCAAACAGGGGGATTAGCTCCTACTTTTTAATAGCATAGTCACCATTGACTTGCTTGATGACCAGCTCTGAGTCACCTTTCACCTTAAGGTGTTGTACTTGTGCCTGGAGTGCGAGTTCCAGGCCTGCAATGAGGGCTTGATATTCTGCTTCATTGTTCGTACATCCTTCTGACAGGAGGAAGGAATATGGAAAGACTAACTTTTCTGGGGACATGAGTATTATCCCTAGTCCCACTTTGTTGAATCTAGGATCCTCCATCCTCTTCCCAGTTTGGCTTCAGGATGCACCGTCAAAGTACATTTCCCATGTTGGGAACTCTTCTTGAACCGAGAAGATATCTTCATCAGGTAGCTCGGTATCTAGTGCAGTGGTCCCTATCGAAGGGTGATCTACCAAAAATTCTGCTAATGCCTGACCCTTGATGGATTTTTGAGGCACGAACTGGATGTCGAACTGTTGCAGGATGACGGCCCATCAGGATTGGCGTCCGGTTAACATCGGGCGACTGAGGATGTACTTGAGCGGGTTACTCCAAGAGATCAAATGGACTTCATGATGCTGTAGATAATGTCGTAGCTTTTGAACCACGAAGACCAAGGCCAAACAACTCTTCTTTATATTTGAGTATCGATTCTCAGCATCAATCATGGTTTGACTGAGGTAATAGAGACTGTTTTCGCTGCTGGCGTTGTTCTTTTGTGTGAGGAAGGCTCCCAGTGACCATTCTAGGGCAGTCACATATAGAATGAGAGGTCTTCCTTTGACCGGGGGCATGAGCACCAGTGGGCTTAAGAGGTACTTCATTAACTTGTCGAACGCCTCTTGGAAGTTGTCTGTCCACTGGTACGTAACCCCCTTCTTCATTAACCTGGTGAAGGGAAAACATTTGCCTGCCAGGTTGGCTATGAACCGCCTAATATAGGCCAGGTGTCCTTGGAATCCCCTCAGCTTAGTGATATTTCGAGGAGGTGGCAGGATTTGGATAGCCTTCGTCTTCTCATGGTCGACTTCGATTCCACGATGGCGTACGAGGAACCCAAGAAATTTCCCTGAGGTAACCCCAAAGGCGCATTTTAAGGGGTTAAGGGGTTCATCTTCAAGCTATGCTGTCAGAGCTTGTTGAAGATGGTCTCAAGGTCTGACAGGTGATCTGAGCGCTGTCTGGAATTGACCACTAGGTCATCCATATAACATTCAACAAATTTCCCCAGGAGCGGCTTAAAGATCCGATGCATGGCACGCTGATACGTGGCGCCAGCATTCATGAGACCAAAGTACGTGACCCTGTAACAGAATACCCCTTGAGGGGCCCTGAAGGTAGTGGATTCTTCATCTTCTTGGGCCATCCTAATTTGATTATATCCAGAATAGCCATCCATGAAGGATAGAGCCTCATACCCGGCCGTTGCATCAATTAACAACTCGGTGATTGGAACCGGGAAGTCATCTTTCAGACAATGGTGATTAAGGTCTCCAAAATCGATGTAGATGCGGATTTGTCCATTCTTTTTCTTGACAGGGATGATGTTGTACAAAAAAATGGGGTACTAGACCTCCCGAATGAATCCTGCTTTAATGAGCTTATCGACTTCAGCCTCTATTTTGGTGGCATGTGAGGGATGTGTTCTCCTGGAAGCCTATTTGTAGCCCCAATGGTCTTCTGGAAGACCCAGGTGATGTGTTTCCACCTCGGGATCGAGTCCTGGAATTTCCGTGTAATTCCAGGCGAAGACATCCCAGTGTTTCCTTAGGAAGGAGGTATACACCTCGTGTTCCTCAGGAGACATGGCTTCACTAATGAGAGTGGGCCTTGGGTCTTCCTCGGTACCCAGGTTTATTTCCCTGAGTTTGTCCACAGTGGTGGAGATACCTTCCTCAAATGCGGGAGGTGCATCCCTGAGATCTCCCCCCTCTTCTTCTCCCAAATCCTCACCTTCTTGGTCTGACGAGGAGAGAGCTCCTGACACGAGTTCTTGGGAGTCCAGAGGTGAGGTGTCGTTGGTGTCCTTGCTCGAGCTTTCACCCCCGGATTGAGGGTCAGTGGGCGTTCCCACATTGTCGCACTCGGCCATTATGGCTGAAGTCATGAGGACATCCGAGTGCGTGTCTGGACTTGAACTCCTACCTTCCACATGGTTGATGGGCAGGACATAATCTCTACCAAGCCACCTGAGGGGGTCGTCAGGAACCATTTCCAGACCATTTGGAGCGGGGATCCAGTTGACACCATTGACCAAGGGCTTCTTTTTCTTTTGCTCGTAGAACCCAGCGTCAATGTAATGTGACTCGGAGAGCTCTAAAGGGGCCTTGTTGGCGTGCAATGTCCCACTTTGTCCATTGACACGGTACTTGATACACTGGTGGTAGGATGAAGGAACGGCCATGTGCTTATGGAGCCACGGCCTTCCCAGCAGGGAATTGAATGTTGTACTCTTCCGGACCACCAGGAATTCCGTGTAGGCAACCAGGTCACCAAAATGGGTCTTTAGCTTAATTTGTCCCATTGTCTTCTGATCTCTATTGTCGTAACCTAACAAATTTATGGCCGAGGGAATTAGGTCATCCTCACTGTAGCCCAACTTACTGAGTGTCCGTAGAGGAAGGAGGTTGACTTTGGATCCATTGTCTATAAAGACTTTCCGGATCTCAATACCATTCAGCGTTCCAGACACATATAGTGGTCTGATGTGCCCCTGCATGACGGCATCTTCATCCTGATCGGTGAAGGAAATCACCGTATTGCATTCAGTTGGGCCAGTCTCCGTTCGGTAAATCTTGGCGGCAGCTACCTTGTCTTGAAATTCCTGGGGGCTGATCAAAGATTCGATAAGCACCTCCCTGAGGTCTGCTGACAGACTTAGGGAATTGAGATTGAAAGCTTGGCTAGTACCGATGCCAGCTGCTTAAGGATGTTGTATTTCTGCTCCAGTGGCCGATGCCTCTCTGTTGGCGGGAGAGTCATAGCGGGTGCTTTGGGAGCTAGATCATTTGACGAGGAGGGACCGGCTGCGGGGATGGATGTCGATGGTGTTCCCGCATTTTGAGGACTTGGCCCGGCAGGTCTGTTTGTGCACGCTAGGTGGTTAGAAACTTGTTCCTCCTCTGGTGGGTATCACAGGATAACAGGTCCAGAGTGGCCACTTGTGGAGGTGGAGGGGTATTCCTTCTCCTGCTGAGTCCGTTGAAGGGCCCTCCCATGGGTTTCCGCGATATTAACGGTTTGGGCCGGGGTCCAACTGTAGGGTTGGTTTCGGCCGCGGCTGCGCCACCCCTGGTATCCTCTACCTCTGTGATTCCTCTGCCTGTCTCCTCATGTAGGGAACTCAGGTGCGTAACCATACCCTTCGTCTGGGAATTATTCCATAAGATGGATGACATTAATAGAACCAAATATTGGCTCTTTATCTTCTGACAGGTCAACCTGGTCGGTTGTCCCTGATGGTGTCATTTGGAGGGTCGGTGCCCATGGCGCCAAATTCGAGGGAATAAAGTCTACCATGGTCGGGACTAATTTTGGCCCCATTGTGGACTGCTCCTCTTGTGATTATTTCCTCCTCCTTCGATTACACCCGGATGACCGGATCGTGGAGGGTTGTGAGGCCGATTTTGTCGACTCTGCGGCTTCAGGGGCTGTTGGTGGCAACACCGGCTGCTGTATTTGAGCTCGGAGTATGCCCTGGGCTTGGTTGATAGTCTTCCGAGTCATCCAGTTTTCAAATTTCTGCCCTTGTTTGCTGGTGACTTTCTGCCACCCCTCCTCTTTGTCGGAGTCGGTGGTAGAGATACATTCCACATGTGCTGGGGGTGGTCCCAGCTCGACCTATCCTAAGTCTACCATCCTTTGTAGGAGGTCTTTGAAGATGAAACATTCTCGGATACTGTGCCCCAACATCCGATGGTAGGGGCAGTAATCTGGCCGGTCATCATGGCCGACCTCTTCAGGTTTCCTCAGCTCCGGGAGGCGGAGCAAGTTGCAGTTCATGGAGGCAATGAAGTAGCCACAGACTTGATCATCTCAGAATGAGTATAATTTTTTTATTCATTCCTCAAACTGATTCCGCTTCGGTCCTCGCTGATCATCCCATTTAGGCGGGGGTGACCGCTGATATACAGGGGGCCCTTGATGATTTGGTGGAGGCCTGAGCGGTGGAGCGGTCATAGGGGCCGTCTTGAGTGTGACAGCGGATGATTCAGCTCTAGGGTCTCTTTTCGCAGGAGCCTACAAGGCTATTAGGGACTTTGAATTTTTCCACTGTAGGAAGTCCTCAATTCTCTGGGCAATGACTGAGAGATGGCGGAAGCCAGTGGTGCACTCCACCGGTATGAGCGGTGTCCGCATATCATCTCTAAGATTATCGATGCATATGGCTAGCATCTCATCTTGAGGCATTGGCATGTTCATAGAATAGGTCAGACCTTTCCATATGGCGATGAAATCTGAGACCCTCTCGTTCTCCCTCTTCTTGCAGTTCATGAGGTCGATGACTGTTTTTTTAGGCAACGTTGAGCTGAAGTGGAATAGGAACTGTTGTCGGAGTTCCTCCCAGCTCTTCATTAACTGGGCCGGCAAACTCGTGTACCAGACGAAGGCGGATCCTTGCAAGGTCTGTACGAAGCATCTGATTTTCACTGCTTCTTGTTGTTCCAGAGTTCCCGTCATAGGGTCGTAATAGGATGCATAGTGCATTAAATGCTGCTCTGGATCACCTGATCCATTGAATATGAGGAATACAGGGCTCCCAAAATTGGTTGGAGGTGGTGTGTTGGTCACCCAATCAGGGTAGGGATTCTTCTCTGGATGTATCAGAGCGCGTCGTCCTTCCATCGCTTCCAATAGAGTTGTTAGTGCCTTGATGGTGTTGGTGAGACCCTGGTTTACATCCTGTTGGGCCCAGTCCTAGGCATGCGTAGCCTGAGGCATTGCCTGAGGATCCGGATTGGCCGGAACCAAGGGTGCATGTGCTGTTTGTGGCACCTTCGGAGGGTTCAGTTGTACTCGCTCTGGTTGCTTCCTGAGTGGAGGGAAGTCTTGGTATTCATCCAGATCTACATTTAGGTGGTTGGACGGGTCGGGCACCTCATTGGACAGGAGCCCTGACCGTGTTTCATTTTCCAGGGCAAGCCTTAGCCTTTGAGGTGCACTTGCTGGGAGTGCATGACGTGGCTCTTCTTGGGACGCACTTTCAATAAGGCGGTTCCTCAGGAGTAGCTCGGCGTTAAGTCACCTCAATTCTTTTATCTCTTCTTCCTGTCGAGCGAACCTCTCTTCGAGCATGAGTGGCTCATTTTTGTCAAGAGAAGGAGGCGGGTTAAGGGTAACTAGTCCTTTATTCTTATCTTTGTTGGAAGCTTGCTGGGTAGGCGGAGGAAGGTTAGCTAAAAGGGCGTCCATGTTTAGGGCAGCCCTCTGGTTCCGGGTGTGCACACCTGGTGGTTCATTGTGAGTCATAGCCTGTTTGGAACTATCATCTCCTGATCCCTCCTGATTTGCAGTATCTCTGGTGTCACCCATGGGGTTAACATCTATGATGTTGATAGATTCATATCGCGGGGCCGAGAAGATGTCATCCTCCAAATGAGAAGATGATATCCCGCGTCTTCTGTTGGCCTTCCCTTTTGTGTCCTGGGATTGCCTTCAGACTTCTTGACGAAGGGTGAAGCAGAGAGTTCTTTGATGCGACCTCACGGTGTGCCTTCCTCTCGGAGGGGATGCTAATTCAAATGATGGGAAAGGACGGGAACCTCTTCTTTTGACTGTCCTCCCTAGATGAGAGAATACTGATTCTCGTGGGGGAGGTTGTTGTTGAGGGGGTAATAATGCCCCCAGCCCTGAGGGCTGGGGTCAGCTCCGTTCCTTGGACATTGAGTCTCTTCCCAGTTTTATTGGTCTTACGGGGGAATTTGTTGTTAAAAATACCCCCATCCCTACAGGCTGGGGTTGACCCTGGATTGCGGTAGTGGCTGCTGCTATCGCGACCTGCCTGATCTCGCGTGCCCCCATTTAGGGGTGAACCGGATTTGGTGCCGAATTCACCTGTGGATTAGTCCCTTCTGGGGAGGCAGGAAAAGATCCCTGATTGGACTATCTTAGTAGAGAGGCATGTTGTATGCTCTCAGTAGCCTGATCCAGGAGTTCTTGAATGGCTCGTTCCCATCGGGCCTGACACTTCTAGGACTTACTCAAGGCCTGACTCTGCTGGGTGTATTGCCTCTCCTGAATAGGAAGACCATTTGATCACCGTCCTGACGTGATGACGTTGCAAGACACCATGCCAAATGGGTTCTTTTGGGCAGGGGCGGAGTGAAATGCAGAGCTCCATGTTCTCCCCATCCCCTGATATGGACTCCCGTCAGAGCGTCACCGATGAGGCGGTGCAGTCGGTGCAATGCATGGAGGCAGGCTATCTCCATGTTTCCTTTACATCTATCGGGGCGCTGTTGTCGTGCTGAAGGAAGAGCTTCCAGGTCAATGTGATGCAGGAGGTCTCCTATCGTCTTGACGTGGTCTACATACCCTTCGTAGGGCAGGAAGCTTGATTTCAGCCGGCAAAGTTTCGTCCATATATTATGGCGGATGTCGTGCATTCATTCTTCCGACAATTCTCAGGGTATGTCGAACTGAGAGGTGGTCGTAGGCCAAAACATAATTGGTATATCATCCCTGGCCAGTCGTTTCCTCAGGCGCAGCATATCGGCATACTCCTCCGCTAGTGATTCTTCTACCTGGTCAGCCCAACTGAGACGCTCGTTGCCAGTGTGGTCGGAGGTGTTGGGACCGATAGGTGCTGAATCATCTTGTGGGCGATTCCGAGGTGGTTCAGAGGATGAACGCGGCCCTGGACTGTATCCTAATTGCAGAAGGATGTCGTCGGTGACTAACTAGGGATCTGACATGATTGATCCCATCCTTCTGAGTTCCTTTCCATACGAGGGCTTCTCTGTGCTTGATTCGGCAGGAGGAGGACCTTCCTGTCGATACGATACGTCATCATGGGGAGGACCTCCGCAATGACGGTCATAATGGCGAGGACTACCATTACTGCTTGATGCTTCACCGCATAGAGGACTTTTGTAGTGCACACCTTGGGGAGGACCTCCAAGGTGTGTCGTAGTGAGGGGAGGACCTTCTGGCTGCGCAACATCATTACGGGGAGGACCTTCGCAACAACTGCCATCATGGTGAGGATGACCATCATGGATTAACGTTCGATGTGCATCCTGGGGAGGAACTTCAGGACACACTGTGACAAGGGGAGGACCTTCTTGTTTCTTAGGGCCATTGCGGGGAGAACCTTCGCAATGGCATTCTTGGTGGTGAGGACTACCATCACAGCTATGGCAATGGAAAGGACTACCATTACTGCTGTCATAGGGAGAATATTTGTGGGATACATCCTGGGGAGGGCCTCCAGAATGTACTGCAACGAGGGGAGGTCCTTCTCATTGCTTGACATCTCTACGGGGAGGACCTCTATTATCAGGGTGGCGAGGGCTACCACCTTGATCTGATGCCTGGCTACATGGAGTTCTGTTGCAGCGTAACCCCTGGGAAGGACCTTCAGGGCAGGCCACAACAAGGGGAGGTCCTTCTAGTCATGATGAGACGTCACTACGAGGAGGGCCTCCTTAGTTGAAACTATGATAGCGAGGACTACAGTCACAATCTTTGGTCCCACTGCATGGAGAGTGATTGCAGTGTATACCTCGGGGAAGACCTTCAGGGTGGACCACAGCAAGCAGAGGACCTTCTTGCTGCTCGATCTTCTGGTCACATGGAGGGTTTCTGTGACTCGCATCAAAAGAGGAGCTCTTGTGATCGATCGTTATATGCCCGCGGGGGAAGCCCCCATTGGTGCTCTAGGGAGGACCTTCAGAGCTGCTGGTAGCGACATTGTGGGTAGGACCTTCGCACCTGCTACAGCCACTCCCATAATATGGTAATGGGCGGGAAGGGTTCCGAGCCTTTGACGTGTGCTTAGCAGCATCGGGAACCCCAGATTCCAGCAGAGTGGATTCATAAACTCCCTCTTTATTTTCCATCTGCCTTCGGTGTGTTCGGGGCGCTCTTTTGCGGGCAGCGGGGACCGTCTGCTGTTGACAACGGCCTTCACCTTTGGGTCCCTATCTAATTGTGTCATGTGATGTTTTAGGGATATTCCGACGAACATCTTGACTTTTAGCAGGGATATATGCCTGCTCTGGAGCATCCACCGTGATGGAAGGGTGTCCCCCAGTTGGAACGAGTGAAGTTACTCGATCTGGCTGCCCTTGCGTCGTGGAATATGGCTGGCAACCCTCCTAAGATGAAGAAGGGATGCAGATCTACTCTGAGGCGGCTATCTCATCTCTTAGATGAGTCGCCTCAATTGGGGAGATGGGCTCATGGTCCTGAGTCCTTGCTATTTCCGCTGATGTAATTACATTCTGGAAAGTCTGCAAGATATGATCTGGGATCGATACCTGCTCCTCCATCATCGCTAGGATATGTAGAGAAACATCTTTGGCTGGAATGGGTATGAAGGCCCATTCCGGTATCGGAGCAGAAGTATCATGCTCCGGTCCTCCAGTGGTCAGTGGGTACTGACAATTCTCCTGTGTCGGGGTAGGTGAATGAATCTGCCCCTGTACCAGGATACGCCGGTTTATCTCTCTGTTTTCCGCCACATCGGGGTGACAGGATTTACTTGCATCTGCAGGGAGATGGCCCTACATATATTGGTTTCCCACCGTATCGAGTAGGTGGCCTTTGTTGGTGGGGAGATGTGTCCGCCTATGAGTTGTTGCTGCACCTGCGTGGCGGGATTTGTTGATCGCTACCATATCAGGATGGCGGGCGTCAGAAGAAACTGCTAAGAGCTGGTCCTGCAGGTGCCGGGTCACCACCACGTCAAGCTGGTGAGCTTCACGACCCTAAGCAGGGAGAGGTGCATGCCGAGTAAGTGTCGTCCTTCGTGAGCGACAGGCTTGATGGAGCTCGATGGGGATGCACGTCGGCTCGTGTGATGCTGCCATGTCTGGATGGCGGGCTTGGGAGGAGCGAATAGGTGTAGGTACATGTTCGTGGTACGTCTCCATGGATGGGCAGCGGAGCTCCTCCTCAGGGACCAGGGTGATGACCGGTCCCCGATTGTATGTCTTCCGCCCTCGTCGGGGGGTCCGAGGGGCCGGAGCTCGGGGAGCGTGGACTTGAATCCTCCGGGAGACATCCTTCTCAGCGTGAGGATGTTGAATCGCGGCGTGATCATGATGACGTCTGCCAGCGGGGGCCTTGTAGAGGAACCCCCGTTTGGTGGGGATGAAGTCCTCAACATCGACCACGCCTTCCTCCCTAAGAGAAGGGAGGTACGCATTGTCCTGTTCCGGGGATAGACTCCCGAAACGGTTGGAGACAGCGATAGGGGATGTATGGATCTGCCTTTGCGGCCACTGCTGGGCAGGATACCGGTGAGTTCTGACGGATTGGAGGGCATGCATGGCCGCCTCCACCGTTGGGAGAGTACCGTTCACGTGGTACTCTCAGATCAGCGCGTCCGAGACCCAGCGCTGAAGACGTTGGGTGGGTGACGGGGTCCTCCATGGGTGAGGATGTCTGGTCCTTGCATTGTTGGAAATGTGTGCTTGTGAGTTCCTTCGGGATGTCATTGGATCGAAGGGAGTTCTATGTGGTACCTGTAAAATATTTTAACAAATACAAACAGCAAACTCGTCAAAGCAGCATCTCATGATCCCATGCGTATTTAATGATCTTGTTTGGCCCTCTTTTAGATCATGAGGGGGAAATAGGGTGGGATTAGGTTAAATTTGTCAAGTTTGGTTAAATATTCACATCGGGTTCACCATTTTTTGTTTTGTTTTGGCTTTCGGCCTCAAAACACCCAACGGCTCTGTATCCAATGATTGATGGACCTGCTTTCCAAAGGCAAGCGTTCGCCGGATGGTCTAGCCAGCGACTCCTAAGAACTCTCATTGGTCAAGAGGATGGGAAGTCGGGCTCATCACACCCTTTTTGGGGGGAATTATTTCCTGTTCTGGGAATCTCTTATAGATTTAAGACGTATTCATATATTCGCGAATCTTTGGTTTATACCCAAACATAGTATCCACAGATTTAACCCTGGTGATAAATGGTCATCTGGACGCATGGGATTCGGAATCAATTAGTCTTGAGGTTTACCATCCCTCATTGGATTAATGACCCTGTGGAGTCTGGACTCATTGAGACAGTGCTAGGAGCGGCTCAGTGAACCGATGTGAAGACAGTCGGATCGACCGGTTGTTGGGCTTGAACCTCTTGGAGGCTTCTTACATACCCTTCCTAGGAGACAGGGGTCAAAGTCCATGTAGTTCAGATGGAGATCATTGGAGAACCAACATGAAGGTGGATCGGGTGGTCCGATAGGTGGTGGGCTTGAACCTCATGGAGGCTTCCTACGTACCCTATCTTGGAGGTAGGGATCAAAGTCCACGTAGTTCGCATTAGCTTGGGGATTACACTCTGGGGTAGCCCGGAATGATGGATTGGGGCTTACACTCTGAGGAGGCCCATAAGGGGATGTCATGGTCGATGCTTACTCTAAGCCCACGTGAGTCGAGCTCGATGTGAGAAGCAAGAGGCAGCAGGGACCGGAGGATCACATCGCGAAAGGTTCATCCGTGAGAAGTAGAGTGGGGCTTACGCATGAGAGCAGCCCATTAAGTCAGGTATTACTCCTAGGTGGACGCCCGTGGCAATGGATTGGGGCTTACACTCTGAGGAGGCCCATAACAACAAAGCACAGCGGGAGAGGGAAAGGGGGTGCTCCTGTGCCCATCTCCTCTCTTGCAGTGCATGAGGGCTTCCTTATGATGGCTATTTTACCATCTCCGAAGAGCCCTTGAAAAGTGGAGAGGTAGAAAAGGGATTACCGAGCTCAGACCCCGCATTTCCATGGGAATGTGAACCCAAGAATGCTTCAGGAATCTGCTCAAGAGTCGGGGCAACCCCTTCGCCTCTACTTACTGTGGGTATGTGAACTCAAAATGGCGCGCTGATGCGCCTGAGGGTTACCCCACACGGGTTCGGTGGATCTGGTGGAGGCCTCAACTCGGGGCCGACAAGTAGGCCCTTGAGGATGTCGTGGAGGACTTGGCTGGAACGGAAGGATTTTATGCGGCTCGAGGAATGGGAACTCCGGAGGTTTTGGTTCCCTTCGTATAGGGAAGTGCTACACATTTGGAGCGGTCATCCGCAAACCGGTGTGGTCCGCGGACTGAGAGACCGTCTATGAACTAGGAGGGTTCGCGGACTGATTGGTCGTCCGCGAACCAGGAGGGTCCGCGGAGTGATTTCCCGTCCGCGAACCAGGAGGATCTGTGGACTGATTGGTCGTCCACGAACCAGGAGGGTCCGCAAACTAATTGGCACCCCGTGATCCAAGATGGTTCACGGCTCCTGGTTCGATCCACGAACTAGGGTGGTTCGCGGAGGGTTCCATGCGGGCAGTGGCAGCCAAGGGCGCCGCCGGTCAGAGGCTCGTTGGTCAGGGCTTCGCCCACGTAGGAGAGTGCTACCCAGTGCAACGGATGGGAAAAGAGGCATAAACTCCCTGGTCCATGGGGAATTCATCCGCAGAGGGGGTATGGTTTGTGGTTTTCCTTGTTTTTATTATTTTAGGTTCACGGTTCACCAAGTTATTATGCATTTTCCAATTCCTTGTTAATTCGTATACCTGTTGTGGTCTGCGGATGGGAATTTCGCTATTTGCGAAATCCGAAGCCTTTCTTCAACCGATCTCCTTCTGAATCTCCAATCCCTCCGAATCCAATTCCAATTCTCCAACCTCTTTTTCTTTCCCCCTTAGTCTCCTTTTATAGAGTGGAGAAAGGGATGTTTCTATAGCCACGCGGCACATTTTGTGGAGGCCCACAACCAAATACACAGTTTACAGCTGACTTGGTCAATTCGCGATTCGTGGTGGGTATTGGACGCTCCCCCCCTACGAGGTGAACTCAGGGAGTGCTCCGCGGCTGCGGAGGGTTCCGCCTCTATTCCGCAAACGACAGTGGGTGCGGCTTGAACCGGTCGACGCGGTCCGCGGTTGGGGCGATTCAAGATGGTATACCATATTGGCGCCCATCCGACCTCGTGACCGTAGAGGCTCTCCGCCTCCATTTCGTGAACGAAAATGGTTCGCGGAGGGGGAGCTTCGCGGGGCCTAGCCACGTTGCATTTCTATCGGATCGGTTCGTGGACTGGTCCTGTTTGTGTCCCTTCTTTGATTATTTTCCCCAATTCTTTGGGTGATTTTGGTAGAATCTCCTTTGCAGATTTTTCAGGACCCTACAGCCACTAATTATTAGTAATTGCAGCTAATTTATACTAATTCTCACTAATTACGAGCGGCATAATTTCCAATGGATTGTCGGCAACTCTTTTTCCTGAAGACTCATCTCCTTGTAACTTTCTCCGACTGAAATCACTATGAAAAATCTACTCTAATTTACGAATATCCATTTTTATATGCACGAGAATAGAGGGAAATGAGACCTCGCTTCGCTACTCTCCATTATCCTGCGTATGAAAATGGATATTCGTACATCAGAGCAAATTTTTCATAGTGATTTTAGTGGGAGAAATTTGCAAGGAGATGAGTCGTCGGGAAAAAGAGCCTATTTTTTCCCACGGCTCATCTCCTTCAACTTTCTCCGACTAAAATCAATATGAAAAATCTACTGTGATGTACGTATATTCATTTTCATATACACAAGAATAGAGAATAGGGATTCCTCGTCACGCTTCTCTCCATTCTCGTGCATACGAAAATGGATATCTATACGTAGGAATAGATTTTTCATAGTGATTTCAGTGGGAGAAAGTTGTAAGGAGATGAGCCTTCAGGCAAAAGAGATGCCACCAATCCATTGGAAATTATGCAAATTTATTACTAATTATTACTCTAGTGGAAATTGTATCGATTTATTCTAATTCTTCTAATTATTGCTAATTATTCTAATTATTTATAATTATTCTATTTATTGCTAATTATCCTATTTATTGCTAATTATTCTAATTTTTTCTATTTAGTCCTAGTTATTGCTATTTATTCCTAATTATTTCTATTTATTACTAATTGTTATTAATTATTACTAATTATTACTAATTATTACTAATTATTCCAATTTATTACTAATTTATACAATTTATTGCTAATTCTTACTAATTGTTATAATTTGTTACTAATTAATACAATTCATTACTAATTATTACAATTTATTACTAATTATTAACAATTATTTATAATTATTACAATTTATTACTAATTATTATTAATTATTACAATTTATTACTAATTATTCCAATTTAATACTAATTATTACCAATTATTACCAATTATTAAAATTTATTACTATTTATTACTATTTATTACTAATTATTAAAAAATTATTACAATTTATTACTAATTATTACTAATTATTACTAATTATTAAAATTTATTACTAATTATTACAATTTATTAGTAATTACCACTAATTATTAGTTATTCCCAATAATTATTACTAATTATTATAATTTATTACTAATTATTACAATTTATTACTAATTATTACTAATTATTACTAATTATTTCTAGTTATTACTAATTATTACTAATTATTAAAATTTATTACAATTTATTACTAATTATAAGTAATTATTACTATTTATTAAAATTTATTACTAATTATTATAATTTGTTACTAATTATTACAATTTATTACTAGTTATTAAAATTTATTACTAATTATTACAATTTATTACTAATTACTGCTAATTATTACTTATTCCATCTAATTGTTACTAATTATTACAATTTATTACTAATTATTACAATTTATTTCTAATTATTACAATTTATTACTAATTACTGCTAATTATTACTTATTCCCGCTAATTATTACTAATTATTACAATTTATTACTAATTACTGCTAATTATTACTTATTCCCACAAAATATTACTAATTATTAAAATTTATTACTAATTATACTAATTATTACAATTTATTACTAATTATTACAATTTATTACTAATTATTAAAATTTATTACTAATTATTACAATTTATTACTAATTATTACTAGTTATTGCTAATTGTTACTAATTATTACTAATTATTACAATTCATTAGTAATTATTACAATTTATTACTAATTCATACTAATTATTTCCATTTGTTGCTAATTACTAATTATTACAATTAATTGCTAATTATTACTAATTATTACAAATTACTGCTATTTATTACAATTTATTACTAATTATTACAATTTCTTACTAATTATTACAATTTATTGCTAATTATTACTATTTATTACTATTTATTACTAATTAGTACAATTTATTACAATTTATTACAATTTATTACTTATTATTACTAATAATTACTAATTATTACTAATTATTACAATTTATTACTAATTATTACAATTTATTACTAATTATTACTAATTATTACTAGTTGTTACTAATTATTAAAATTTATTACTAATTATTACTAATTATTACTAATTATTAAAATTTATTACTAATTATTACAATTTATTACTAATTATTGCTAATTATTACTAATTACAACTGATTTTTACTAATTGCTACTAATTATTACTTATTCTCACTAATTATTACTAATTATTACAATTTATTACTAATTATTACAATTTATTACTAATTATTACAATTTAATACTAATTATTACAATTTATTGCTAATTATTACAATTTATTGCTAATTATTAAAATTTATTGCAAATTATTACTAATTGTTACAAACTATTACTAATTCTTACTAATTGTTACAATTTGTTACTCGTTATTACAATTTATTACTATTTATTACAATTTATTACAATTTATTACTAATTATTACTAATTATTACTATTTATTACTAATTATTACTATTTGTTACTAATTATTACTATTTATTACAATTTATTACTAATTATTACAATTTATTACTAATTATTACTATTTGTTACTAATTATTACTAATTATTAAAATTTATTGCAATTTATTACTAATTATTAAAATTTATTATAATTTATTACTAATTATTAAAATTTATTACTAATTATTACAATCTATTACTAATTACCGCTAATTATTACTTATTCCTGCTAATTATTACTAATTATTACTAATTTCTACTAGTTACCGCTAATTATTTTTAATTGTCACTAATTATTACTATTTATAAATATTTATTTCAATTTATTACTAATTATCGCTAATTATTACTAATTATCGCTAATTATAACTACTTATCACTTTTTTTAAGGTGAGGCAAGAAGCCCCTTTTATAAAAATTAGATAAGAAAAGTACATAGAGGAACAGGCAAAAACATCACAAATTAAAAGAAAATCAAACAACTCGCGAATGAGTTCACATGCTATGTTGTGAAGTGCTCCCACCTTGCCCATGTGAATGTCGCCCCCGCCTCCAAGTTTTGACCTGCATCCATGGCCCATCTCCATCATCGGGAAGTGCAACATCAACAAGCTCTGTCGTTACTTCAGCTCCTGAAACCCGGTTGTTTGTTTGCTCTCCTCTTCACTGCTTCCTGATGCCAACAATTCAAAGGAATTGTGAGTACTCACCTTCGGTTTTGGATTCCCCTTAACACGTTGAGTCAGTTCCGGGCCCGGAATTCTCCTTGCCTTATCTATCATGGGAGTCTCAAAAGTTGAAACCCTGTGACTATCCCTGTGAGGAGTATTGTCGGCAGCAGACTGCTTGTAAGACAAGGCTGTAACATTCCCAGCCCTTTCTATATTAAGAGAAGGGGTTAAGGAAATGGCATCCTTGTGGTGTCCACCCTTAACAGGAGTAAAGGTTTGTGCCTGCAGAGCAGGTGAAGCAGGAACCAGGCCAGCAGTGGTACTGCTTAGAGGTGGATTGGATGTACCAAGTCCATCAAAGTTCTTTAAAGCAGAATAAATCACAGCATCTGAAACATGAACATTGAATTAGTCACAACTCACTATTTTTTCAAATGGACACGCACTATCCATATGAGAGATACCTATAGAAGTGGTTGGTAAAGAGTGAATTGAGGCCAAGTTAGAATTACCTCCCTATGCAAAACAACTTACCACCATAGGTACTAATTGTACACTACAAACAACAGCTCCAGGAGGTTGAGTTTCACTAACTGTCTTATTGAAATCCTTAGAAGCCAATGCAATACCAGAAAAATATTTCCCCAAATTAGAGGCAGAGGAGTGAGAAACCAAGTTGCAAGATTTTCTCTTGTATTTCCTTGAAGTGGCAGCCACTATCTTTGATTTACCTTTTCGATTCTTTGAAGAAATTGTTTGTTGTTCTTGCTAGTAATTGGAATCCACATTAGCCTGCGCATCAAATTCCATTTCATCTTGACTATCCTCATATGCTTCTCCAAACTGCTCATCAGAAATTCCCCTTGATAAGGCTTCTTTAAAAGACATTACCTCAAAGGGTGGTTGAGACTCCTCTGTCATATCAGCCCAAGAAATAGTATTTTTCGCCTTCTCTTGAATTTGAAGAATAGGGCCACTAACATCTCTAGCAGAAGAAACTAATTCAAGAATATAATATTCAGGGCATCCTGCAGTCAAAGGATGAATAGGAGGATTCTTTTGTACATCCAAAAGAGACCTTTCATTAACAAGGTCTTCTCCCTTTGAAACATTGATAATAGGGGTAGGCTCAGTCTCTTCAACCACTTGATTTTGAGTCTAATCCTCGATGTTTTGTTCAGCCACTTGATTTCCTTTCCTCCTACATTGCTATGAATCATGACCCCTAAACTGACAGTTTATGCAAACAAGATCACTTCTACACATAGATTTTATGTGGCCAATGATTCTACAAGATTTAAGAAATAAATGTGTTTTCTCATATTCTATTCTAAGAGTGATTTCATCTTGTGTCATGGAAAGAATCACCCTATCAATCAGTGTAGAAGATAAATCCACTTCCACCAATACACACACATAGTGTCCAAAACTCTCATTTTCTGTGGCATTGTCCATCCCAATTGGAATGCCAATCACAGATGAAATATTGAATAGAATTTTAGGGTGTCAGAGTACCCAATTAATTCCATCAATCTTAACCCAAATCTGAGAAAAAAGTATCCTTAAATTCATTCAAACTAAAATTTATCTTCCAATATTGGAGTGGGAACAACAGAAGATATGTCTGCATTTCTTGATTTATCCCTTTTAGTAGTGCTAGACTTCTTGACAGGGCCAGTATCAAGATCCTCTTTGCATGGAATTACCTGTTGAGCATTAGAAGTACATAAGTTCTTCATTGTCTGCTTACCTATAGATATCATAGAACCTTCAATTTTAGCGTATCCCTCCTTCATCAAAGTAGATAAGTTATAGCCTTTATGAATTGAGACCTCCTTACAATGGGAAGATTCTAGAAACAATTCAAAGCTTGAAGGATTCTTTGAATTTCCAAATTTCTCAGAAGTCTACAATTCATATGGAGAGTGTCCACAAAGCAATAAACCACTAGTTTCAATAGAATTGTATTTTTTCTGACAAGTAGAGAGTTCCTTGGAAGAAAGAGCTCTTTTGGACTTGGATTTTTATGAGGTATCAGCATCGAATTTGGACTTCCCATTATGAAAATTTGAGGAAATCTCTATATGTTGCTTCCAAAGTCTATCATCAGCCTCAGCCTATGCTGAAATTTATTTATCAATATGACTATCATATGACTCAATGTAATCTAGTTTCTCCTCTATTCCTCCCAATTAATACATCTTTTAATGAAGCACCCAAAGAAACTAAGTTGTTTTCATCTTCCAAGTATGCCCATGAGATATTTGGTTTATCATTCTGATGAACAAAAGAAGCTTTAATATCATCTTTATGGGTAGCATGAGAGGAATCAATCCTAGAGTTCTTTATATAGTTCATGTCAAGGACTTTTTCTCCAAGCAGACTTGGTCGATGGGTGGGGTTATCAATCTAAGTATTTAAAGGATTCATAGTTCTGGTTGTAGGTTCCTGAGAATCTATATTTTTAGCCCCTTCTTTTTCCTGCATAGTAGCACCCTGAGCAATTCCATTACTTAATTTTCTTATGCATTGTGAGATATCATTTCCATTTAATTGGCATCTATCAAAAACAATATTCCCTCGATAGTTAGATTTTGAGTGACCAATAATATAGAAAGATTCAGAAAACAGAGGAATTTTTTCATACACAATCCTAATATTAATCTCATCCTTATGGGTGGAGGGAACAATCAAATATATCAAGGAATAACTAAAATCAACTTCAACCAATATCCTATAAAAATGTCTATAGATGACCTTTTCAGTAGTCATGTCCATTCGTATTGGTATACCGATCACCGAAGCTATATCATATAGGATTTCTGAGTGCCATAACACCCAATTTAGACCATAGATTTTGATCCAAATATGTGCAACGGTGTCTCAAAAATCATTAAGATTGAAACCTAAATTCAACTTATGAACCCTAAGTGTTCCCAGTCAAAGGTTAACATAACTGAAGCTCCATGAATGACCTTTCAGATATGCAACGGGAAAAAACATGTGGAAGACTCTTTTCCCCAACGAAACACATTTGAAATTGGAGAAACCACATATAGATACAAGGCAAGAAACTAAATCAAAAAAATTCCATGGAATAATACCTTTTGTTAGAAGGATGTGATCTATGAAAGAGTTCTTACAAACCTCGATTCATTCTGAGATTACACCTTCTGAAGCTGAAACATGTGTTGTGCTACCTTTATTAACTATACGATGTGAAACCTAATTTGTTGGGAAGATGAAGGGTCCTCTCGAGAAACCTGAAAAAGAAGAAAAGTCCTTTAAATTGGATTCCCCATTCTTCATATTTTTCCTATCAATCACTCCATGTCGAAAGGATTGCATATTCGAGACAAAATAATGGAGGTTCAGACTTCTTGGGTGAATTAGGTCACCCTGATCACTGAAGAGTGATGAGCTCTCCTTCTCTTGTTCCTCCATATCCTATTAATTAATACTAATTAATACTAATCACTTGTAATTATTTGTAAAAATAAATAATGATAAATAAAGCAATCTAATTCTAATTTTATTTTATTTCATCTAATTAACAATAATTATAACTAATATAAAATAAAATGAATTAACTAAAAAATAAAAGAAATAGATAAATACCTTAAAACTAAATCTTTCGGATCATATAATCCGTGAATATTGCTCTGATTTATAATTTTAAACTTTGAAATTTTTTTAGAGAAAACATGTAAGTAGAGAGGGAGAGAGGGGTAGAGAAAGGGGTAGAATGGGAAAAATGGATGGGGTATATATAGGTTAGATTATTTGTGATGGTACTATTTGTGATGGGAATCCTATCACAAATGTTAACCCCCTATTAATTCGGGAGGTAGTTAAAAAGGTATTTATAGTGGGGCCCATTGAAAATACCAACCTACTAACATACTATTTGTGACAGGAGATAAATCTCATCACAAATACTAAAAAATGCCATCGGGTATTTGCGGAGAGTATAAAAACTCATCACAAATACCCTTTCCCCGATTTGGCGTTAAACTCGCGCCAAACCTATTACAACAAGGATCATCTCCTCATCACAAGTAACTAATTATTTGTGATGAGAATAGGGTCCTATTGTAGATAGTCCCTCTTGGTGGACTATTTTCGATGGTACCCTTCACCATCGCAAATACCCCATCACAAATATCAATTTATTCATAGTGAATGAGCTCATATTGTCTTGATACTTTAGGAAAAAAATCTATAATTCATTTGTAACATGTATGAATTGACCGCATGCTAATCTCTATCATGAATTGACCCACCAGGGCTCTCCTGACTGGCGTTAAGTCGAGTGTGACTCCCCAAGCCCTCCTCTAATAGGCTAGGGACTGGTGACAAGATCCAAGTAGGCATAACACAGATGGGAGGCCTTAGTCTAAGTTCCTATATGCAAACACCCAACCAGCTCCATGTAATAGTGCAGAGGTATAACAAAGACTGAAACATCTAGAGTGTAAATCATGCATAAAATAATCTCTAGGAAAACATCAATGTACAACAAAATAGTACATAGTATAAAGGTAAAAATACAGGCCCGGCTAGAAAAATAAGTCTTGGCCTTTCAATGAATGGAAAGAGGGAAAGACTGTAGAGATGTCAGCTCACAATCACTAAATTCAACCACTAAACATGGTTAGTGCCAAGAATATATATGATTAACCACAACCTATTCCATTGATATCACCATCAATATCACCATTGATATGCCTCTCGCTTGCATAATACACAACACATGTGGGAAAATCTCATGTCACTGCAAAGAAATTAACTTTTACCAACAAAAATTTAGTGACAAACAATATATCTATTGGTCTAAATGAGTAATTCCAATAGATATTATGTGTTATTAGTATTAAATTCAAGTACCAACATTTATTTTTACCAACAAATATATTTGTTGTTATTAATTGTTTAATACCAACGTATACTTTACTAACAATTAAATTTGTTACTTTATTATATTAATACTGACAATTTTTTTCCAATAATTTAATCCATTGTTATTAATTATTATCTCCAACATTTTACTTTCAACATATAAATCTATTACAAAAAAAATAATGAAAAAATTATATCAGAATCAATCATTTAAAAAAAAGGAAAAATAATGAAAAAAATAAAACATATCCCCATGCCTCTACTCGAAGCCCCCACCATACCCACCCACACACAATGGCATCTCGATCTCCATCCCTCTCTGTTGACACTATAGTGATCCCTACCTATGCTCACACTCCTAGTTCATCACACCCCACACCCACACACTCGATTATCTACAACTTCTCACACCCCCATCCACTGATATTCGATTTTTTATTCTTCTTTTAACTATAGAGACGAGGTGTATGAAGGGGTATGGAAATAATTTCTCATTCAATATATCCATGTTTGGACCTATTATTAGGTATTTACTTCCTCTATTAAAGTTTTCATCACATAAAATCATGGGTATATATTTTTTGAATTGAATTTAATTTAATTTAGGGTTTCAGCAAAATTAATATTAAACAAGATTTCATGTTTCTGATATTTTTTGGGTTACTTTGGGATGCTAATTACATACTTCTCTGGATCCACTCCAGATGAAATAAAATTTCTTCATTTCTCACATCACATGGCAAATTGTTTGATCCTAACTTTGAATAATGTTATCTTGGAGAGGATTCTTCCAACTTCCAAGACCCCTTCTAGAATTATGCTCCCTAAGAAATCTTAGAAGCTGAATCCTGAAAGAGTGTTTTTATATTTATGGGAATCATGGTAGTGAAGGAAATTTGATCTCTATCAGTTTAAAGGAAGGGGACATTGTTTTGTTTCCTGATTATAGAGAAACTAATGCTAATCTGTATGACATGCCTAGAGCTCTTCATGATTGATTGGATAAGAAGCAGCAAAGGTACACCTTATGGTGAAATTCTGTGTTCTCTCAAATAAACTTTTCTGTGGTTGGATGGGAATAATTCTCTCATGAATTTGTTAGAATATAACTTCATACTCAATCGTATTGTTCACTTAATTTGATGAAACCATTGAAAAAGTAAAATTTGGGTGAAAGTAGATGAATTAGGATGTGAGGAACACATTGGAAGTGAAAAAATGTGAAATTCCTTTCATGATTACTCAATTTTAGGCTTGAATGTTGATTGAATTTCAATATTTTTTATTTCATCACTCACAGATAAAAAACTAATGCTAGTCATCATAAAAATGATGAACCCATTCTATATAGTATCTTTAATACTAATATACCGGTCCCAGTGAAAATAAACTTTTTACAAATGAAAATTACTTGTTGTAAAATGTCTTTGATATTTAATAGAAATAAGGTACCATGAAGATGAATGATTTATTTATTGAAATATAATCAAACTCCTTTGTAAGTATCATTTTAGGTATGAATTCTATTTTAAATGAACTAAAATGTTTCCAATCTCTAAATTGTAGTAAAACATACATTCCACGTTGAAATTTTAAACCTTTAATTAGTGGATATTGAATTTTGAACATACAAGTGAATCCTAAATCATCTAATTAGAAGGGAATTCATTATTACTTTTTTTTAATAATATTTGTCTATTTTGATTATGGTTACAATTAATTTATTTTTTTTGTTATGTGGAATTCTACAATGTTGTTCCTTTTCTTTATTAGTGTATGATTCTCATTATGTGTGATGTGAAAATTCATTATATTCATTTTGTTATATTAATCATTTATTGTACTATGTAATTTGATATTGAGAGTCTATACTTCAAAGAATTTTTACAATACATGCCTTGTGTTCAAAGATTAATTAGTTGGACTTTTTATAATAGTAGATATCTATATTGAATTCCATTTATATTTTGAATATCATGATGATATATTTATGTGGTCATAAACTAATATTGTTTATTATTAATGAATCGTAGTTTATTTTAGTATTTAAAATTACTTACGCTATATTTTATTTGAAAGTTAGTTTCTTTGTTAATATACAGTTATGACTTTTTAGTAATTGATGAGAAATATTAGGTTATTAACATTTCATTTTCATACTAATTGATAAATTTTTGGTAGTTATGCATTAAAGTTGGAATAAATTTCATACTTGCTATAGTTTTCCATAAGATTTATTGTTACAAGCGGCCATCCAGGACCATCACATAAAAAAACCAGTTTGGGTCGGTGAATACCTCTTTTGAAGGTTGGATATTTCATGGCCTCTATTTGAAAAAGAACAAAACCATGTTCAGAGATATTGAACACTCGATCTATAAGGGATTCTTGTGATGACACTCTATTGCTCTTTAATTACATTCTCAACATGTTCTTACTACATTATTTTGATAATAAGAAAACTTTATTAGAAATTAGTTCTTGTATAGAGGTAAGTTGTGACATTAATATGCTCTCTTAAAATATTTACACATCTATTAACTGATATCAGTATGGCTCTAATGTCCTAATTTTCTAACATGCGACTCTGTTGGGTTCTGATCTGAATTGATTGGTGCCATTGTGCTTTTTACGGCTTAACATTGATTTTGGCACTGGTGTCCTATGTTGCAATGTTTTGGATGATGTTTATTGTGATTCTATTATTTTACATCCTAGATCAAGTACTTGCATTAGTTGTTAGTAGTTTATGCAGTTTCACTTTTTTTCAGGATGAAGTTGTTGTCTATTTCATTTGGGTGAGATTTTTGGTTCCTAAAGTTTGAGTTGTGGTTAGATTCCAGAATTTTTTTTACTAGTGCATTGGATCATCTTTTCCTTTCCTACTATTTAAGCCTATCTAGAGTGGTTTTTTTGGTGCATTATAACTATTCTTTTCTACTAGATTGGTATTTCTCATATGGATTTGAATAATGAAAGTCAAGCTTCATTATGGTTGTAGGTTCCATGCTTTTGATGTTGTTTTGGTAGTGCTACAAATTCTGAGTGTTTTGGTTTTCTATTTGTTTTGTTTCTTTTCATGTGTTGTCTTTAAGTCGCTTCATCTACACCAATTTTCTCCCACTCATGTTTTTCTCTTTCAAGGCATTTACCATCAATCATTGATTCGAGAGACTCTTTTTGGTCATAGGATTTGGTCTTCAATGATTTTTGGTCATGTCTCTCCTATATTTCTTTTTGTTTTATAATTTCCTGATAACAATAGGTGCATATCTCTAATTTCAAATTCTATGGCTTGAAAATATCATCAATTTATTCATTTTCCTTCCATTATAGATATCGTGAGTGTTTTTCTTAGGCGAATCAATGTTAAAAATGTAGTTTCTCTTTCTAGCTTCTATGGCTTGTGCTCACTCGTTGTTTTTATATCACGTATTATGGAAATTGTTTTTGGTATTCATTATATATTATTGTTGTGGTTAGGATGGATAATTTTATGATTATGGTATTGAGTTATATTATATTATGTTTGTCCTTTCCACTGGTTATATTATCCTCTTGTTTATATCATGTGTTATTTTTTTTATATTTTTTATTTAAATGAAAAATATTTTCCATTTGTTTTTTTTTTGTGTTATTAGAATGTTTCTTGTGATGGTGCATGTCTAAAGTAGAGGTATTGGAGAAAAGTGTTGCTTCAATCATAGAAGTGTGGTCCACTACAGTCATAGGGGTGATGGTGAAGTTGTGCATGTCATGTTCCACTACATTATATAATAGATCATGTGAAGTTGTGGGGATTCCATGACAGTGATGTTTGATGTTTGTGAGAAATAAATTGTTGATGAAGTTTCATTGAGTTACATGTAAAGTCTCTTAGTGTTTGAACGTGTTTAAACATGTTTTTAATATGTTTCTTGGAGATTCTTTCCTTTTCATGAAGTTTTAATGTGTATTTAAATTATATTAGAACATGTTTTTTCAAATAAAGTATCAGTTTTTTGGTGTTTTATATAATCTAATTTTGTAATTATTATATAATAAATATATTAATATATTATATATAATTATATTAATAAATATAATATAAAATTTTAATAACAAATATTGGAATACCAATATTTGGAGTATAATTTAAAAACAAATGTTAATTGTTGATATTGTTTATAAATGTTAATAATATTACCAACAGATATATTAGTCATATTAATCTGTTGCTAAAAAAATTTACCAACATATATATTATATGTTGGTGTTATTATAATTGAAATAGAATCATTTTATCTATCGCAATAACATTTAGTGATAGAGTTTTTACCAACATTTTAGTGAGAGGACAATTTTTATTAGTAAAATGTTTTACCAACAAAAAATGCACTTTTACCACAAGATATACCCCTATTGGAAAAATATAATTGTTTTTTAGTGTGTAGGGGTGATTATATATATACCTAGTAGGTTCCCCCAAGAACTAAAAATGGATAAAAAAAGCATCAAGAGTCTACTCAACCTATAAAGCCATAGGGTAAGAGGAAACCAGCATATATACTCAAAAGAAACCCAAGCGAGAGAGAAAGGGGATCTCTATATCCATAGCCCAACTAAGAAATATGAGTAATATTACAGCTCCAAGGTCCATCTCTAGTGTCTAGAACCATATGCATCCACATAAGAATCCATGTGTAGGGCTCTCACCTTTCCTTTATGCTTGACTTCTGAGGGGGAATAATCTCTATAAGTCTCATCACTAATTTTGAATAACCCATGTAACCACAAAAGATATAGAGTGGAGGTCCCATGCCTCACCACTATGTTCCATAGCCAGGGGGAATCTTCAATCCATGCAACCCATGTAACAACACAATAATATGTGTGTAGGACTCACACCTCAAAACTATGATCCATAATTGAGGGGGCACAATCTCTAGTGGAGGACTCGCTTCCCATCAGAGTTATAAGAAGGGGGATTCTACTCCATAGATAGAGGACTCGTTCTGAATATAGTAGGGGGGCTTCGAGCCCTACCTTTGTAAAGTTTATGGGGGACCTATTCCCTAGTAGATAGGGGGTTTCCTTCCCAGTAACACTACGATGATCACACCCGATCATTTCTACTAGTGAAAAGAGTATAGGCGAACCACGCCTTGGTGAAATAGGGGGTTTCCAACCCCAGTGTCTCTATAAGGATCAATCTTGATCATTTTTATCGGGTAATAATCACACTTGTAACATATCATTTCATACCTATAATTCTAAAATGAAGGCCAACATCACTTTCTATGCAAAAAAATTGCTCAGGATAGGCTACTCATGGGACCAAATCTGAGTCTTGAAGAAGGAGATATGTGAGGTAAAAGTTTTTTAGGGGAGTATACGATGTGTCCTCTTATAGTACATGGTGTGTCTCACAAGGCCAAACCCTAGTTGTGTCCCCTTATGTTACTCAGCGTGTAAAAGAAAAGTATACAACAGTATGAAGGGTTACATGGCATGTGACCTTTCCTGGAAACCAGGGTGTGTCCTCTCATGTACATGGCTTAGATGGGCATGTGTATATATATGAAATGCATAAGTAGTACACAGCGTGTTTCATTGGCCTTGGTTTTTCTCATGTATAACTGGCATATTCCCATGTACATCAACTTATGTCCATGTACCTCATCATGTCTGTGCCTGAGCACACTCAGGGTCTTTATGTGTACTACTACATGGTTATGTCCCCTTTACATGGGATGTTTACCCATGTATTTGGCCACATGTATATGTCCAACTACATGGTGTGTACTCCTATCACATGGCATGTAGATCCATCTATGCCATGGCCCCTCCCACAAAATATACTTTAATGAGGAGAGAGAGATGATGGCCCCAAGTCCCACCTCTAATAGGCCCCAGGTTGGCGACTATCACCGAGGGTATAAAAATATCGTAGTATGGTAGGCATTACCATCTATAAATAAAATGGGATCAGGATATAGGATAAACAATCACCAAACAACTCCGGTAGACAATATAATGGTAAACCAAAAACCATCCCACAATGCATGAATAAAGTAAAACCGATACATATAAAAGTCTCCAACAATATATCAAAAAGTAAAATCTATGGTAGTGGCTCAATAGCATCTCTAACCCAGCTAGTAATGTCCAGTTCGGTCCACAAAGTCCTCCTAGAAACCTAAAACACAGTTTATATATATAGTGTGAGCATAACAAGTATACTCAGTATGGATATATTCAAGGCCTCAAGTGTACATGTGAAAAGAGAATATTAATGTGCCAGTGAAAAAATAGTAGAACCAACAAGTACCTATATAGGTCATATAACCAAAACCAACATCACCATGGATCACTCACCAAATAATGCATCCAATATAATAATATAGCATTGAGATCATAACAATCAAGGTTCCCTACTGCCACTTCCCCATTGATTTTCTACTCTCACATCCCAATGTCAAATGTCTTATGCTCTCATCCCTTCCACACACGCCACATCACATCACATACCACCCATAGATAGCTAGGCTACACATTACATCACATACCATCTGCAGACACCTGGGCCACATATCACATCACATCATGCCCTCAGAGTAGTAGGGTATCATGAATGTGAAGGACATAAACCTTGTTCCCTTCTCCTACCATGCATGAACCTCAATATATATTACATTACACTAAATCACTTATCAACCATAGAAATATGGGCCAACACATCACATCACATCACATCCCACCCGCAAACACCTGGGCTACACATCACCACTGGGTATTCTCCAACACCAACCCATATCACTTCTACTGAAGAAAGAGAGGGGTGGAGGGGGATAGTCATCAATCCATATCTCTACCATCTTAGATTATGGGGAAAACACTTATAACTTATCACCAGTAAGTGTTGGTAAGCTTATCTAACTCGGGTGGGGCGTATATACAATAACATAAATATACATGATATATAGATAAAATGAAATACCCAAACCATGAGTTCACATAAACTATAATAGTGCACACCACATCACCACCACCGTACAGTACATCAACTATCACAACTGTTACCACCACTATATGCAACACCATGGAACCACCACACAAGCCGCGCAATATTTTTCTCTTTTAGTTACAGGTTTCTCAACATTTGTTTGTTATCCATTTCATTTCACATTACACTACTCATTCATTTATTCAATTCAGTTATCCAATTACCACACATTCATTTCTATTCCATCTAGATTTTCTACCAACCTATTTTGTTTTCTTTATCATCGTAGTCCATCCCATGGATAATCGAGAAACTATCTCAACCACGCCACGCTACAACTAGACCAACTCACACAACCACCACCACAGCACCATACATCCACCGTCATCATCGTGTCACATCATCCAAGTCATCTTACCATGAAAACCACACATCACACATACCAACCACATCTCACATCACAAACACCACATAACGTTTTCATCACATATCATAACAATATCCAATGCGCCACAACCACTACCCACATCGCATCCATGCCAACAAACCACCACATAACTACCCCACTTACTATACAACCCATCTGGTCACTACCACCACATCACAATAGCCCAAACTACATAGGGTAACACAACAAGCATAAGAATATACAATATCATTACAAACTGACTTACAAAATTATTCAATGGCCTTATCACATTCAATCTTCATTTAGCATGGGTATTATCACACAAACCATAATCCAAGTGCAACCAGTTTATTAGCCAAATATATGTTCTTTATCCTTTTTATTTAGGGTGTGATCACACAAAAATACAGTAAGGGTTGTTACAACACAACAACTATAGTGCCAAAAAGGATCACAATAGCTATCATTCTCAGTAAAGAAACAAGATTATATAAACTCATCTGCAACATATATAAAATCATCAAAACATGCGATAACTCCCCATAACCATCAATTATTTTTGACATTCCAATTAATTTTCTCATTATGATGAATCTTAATATCCACCAAAAGGAAAAAAACCATGTAGATCTCACACATAACACATAAAAAATTTAGAACGAGGATCCCATGCCTCAAAGAATCTTTCTCAACTCATTGTGAACCATAGGGTAAAGATGAAACTATCCACAAAGACAACCACACCATGAGATCACGAATCAACCTACACCACATCAAAGGGTTTTCAAAACACACCCCATACTCACCCCAAACCAAAACAATATTCACAAAACAATACCCTATAGAAAAATGAGGAGAAACTAAGGGGTAAGGAGTTGAACTTACCTTAGATCACCAAAACTCAACCATCGGAATTTGTAGATCAAGATAGGGAGAAAGGGGCTGAAAGTTCTCCAAAATTGCATAGGGTTTTCCCAAAAATGAGAGGGGGGAGATAGATGTATAGCCAAATGAATGAAAAAACTATTGAGAAAACCTATTTGAAATTTGGGAACCACACCTTTCATGTCATGTAACCCATTCATGACATGTAATTCATCACATACAAGGCATGAAAATACCATATCTCTAGTTTCTACCAAAGTTTGTGTCTCCACAACTCGAATTTATTACATGTCATGAATTCTCATTTCATGATGTGGATATATTTTAAAAAATCCCCCTATGATCTCATACAATATGTGAAACCGACCAACTATACAACATGTGAACTGCTAACTCATGATCTGAATCTAATTTATGTCATGAACCACCACCTGCAATACTCCCACAGCTTCAGCTCCACCAATCCCTCTAGACCTCTCTAAGTGCCTCCAAATACTCAAATAGAAATATAACGGTCTAGGAATGCATGGACCATTACATTAGTTTCCTCTCAAATGATTCTCATCCTTGAGAATCAAAACCAACCTTGGGAAAAGAAAGGGGTCCAAACAACCATCCTATGAGATACCTCTCAAGGATCTCATCACACCTCAAATGTTGCAACCATCCAAATGAAATCGATTAAGATGCCCAAAAAACACCTTATGTAAACACATCACCACATCAACATACACATAGATCAAACCAACCACTACCATAAACAACACACAACATTACACTGAGCACATAAATTAAGGAACTCCATTCTCCATGTCAAGATACTATCCTCTTTGGGTGGAACTGACTCTCCCATGCAGTTTTAATCGCATCGTAGTATAATGTATCTCGATTATGAATAAATTCCTACCATTTTTTGAGTTAGAAACTTTATCACACATCACTCATCAAGGAAAAAAATTCATCCAATAACATAGAAAGACCCAAACATCACATCATCTAAAACAAAACAAAACAAAGCATGGATCAAAACAACTCAGGGTACTGGGAACACATCTGAGTCTCTCACTCACAAGTACTCTTCTTTAGGACACCAATTTGTATCCTCATACCATGATAAATATTTGTCATGCCAGGATGTACTAATAAAGGTGATCTATGAAACTCATACAGAGCTCTATCACGCTTCGCATGCAGGACAAACAACCTCCCCTAGAACAATACCCGATTTCAACCATCCTTTGACCGTACCTCAGGATCATCACCATGACCAACATGATCACACATCACGTCTTCCTCTAAGTCTTATCTCTAAGACTCTTTCACCTGTTACATAAAAGATGACTCCATGGTAGTCTAATGAAGAAAACCTCAGCCATTACTCTCCTCAAATTCAAGATTCATCACTGCAAGCTCCTTCATTCCTTTCCAAACATATGTAGACTCTTGAGAAACATCTTCTCAGGAATTTTGAATCAATGAATTGACAAATAAATTACTATTACTTAGGGTGTAATATATCTCAAAATAATAATCCTGAAGAAACTTCATCCACCTCCACTGGTGTAGATTCAGATTCCACTGAGAGAAAACATATCTCAGGATCTTGTGGTGCGTGAAAAACAAAAAACGCTCACCAATGAGGTAATGTCACCACAAATTTAGCACAAAACAACTACCAACAATTTCAGATCATGGTTTTTATAGTTATGCTTGTGGGGATGTAACTTCCAATACCCATAAGAGATCACCACTCTTTGCTACATCAGCATGTATCCCAAGCTCAGATGGGATGAATCACAGAAAACCTCAAACAACACACACTCCTTGAGAAACCAAAGTACCGTAGTACTAACCAACTTCTCATTTAGGTAACTGAATGCTTCCTAACACTGATTTTTCCACACAAAATCTTGGTCCTTATAAACTTTGTTAGTGGGGCTACAACTTGAGAGAAATCGGGCACGTACCTCTGATAATAATCCACGGGACCAAGGAAATTGTGAACCTCATCCACATTATTATGTGTTTCCCAAGAAAAAACTACCTCAACCTTTGATGGGTCTACTATCACACCCTTCTGAGACACCACATGTCCAAGGAAATGCACCTCTCGCGTCCAGAAATCACACTTGGAAAACTTCCCATAAATCTGGTGGTGACCTACATAAAAACTCTATGATGATCAGAATTATCCTCCTATGAATTTGTGTAGACCAAGATATAATCAATGAATATGATGATAAACTGGTCAAGGAACTCATGGAACACATAGTTCATAATCCCCATGAACATGACTGGTGTGTTCCTAACACCAAACAACATGACTAGAAAATCGAAGTGCCCATACATACATTTGAAGGAAGTCTTATGAACATCCTCATATTTCACCCTCAACTAGTGATATCTAGACTAAATATTGATCTTAGAGAACCAACTAGCCCCTCTCAAATGGTCAAACATATCATCAATATTCATAATAGGGTAATGGTTCTTGATCTTTACCTAATTCAACCTATGGTAGTCTATACACAACCTTATAATATCGTTCACCTTCTTAGAGAACAACACTGGAGAACCTCATGGTGACACACTGCGTCAGATGAGACCCTTCTTCATCAGATCATCTACCTATAGCCTTAACTCATGAAACTATTTAGGCATCATCCAATAGGGAGTCATTGAAATTAGAAATGTTCCCAACTACAACTCTATCCCAAAATCAATGTTGCGTCAAGGAGGTGGTGGTATAACCTCCTCTAAAAAAACATATAGGAACTCCTCCACAACCTTGGGAACACCCCCAACCTGAGCTTCTATTGGAAGCTCTTCTAACTATGATAAAAGAGGCTCCAATTTCCTACAACCCAACTGATAACCTCACTCACCAACAAACGTCACTCGTTGTCCCTCCACAAGGGAAAACGAAACTCTTCTCTGAAAGTAGTTGATGACTACATGCATGGAATACATCCAATCCATGCTAAGGATAATATCACATGTCTTTATATGTAAGAATAAGAATTCCCCCATTGACTGGTGTTTCCCCATCACCAGTCCACATCCTCGACACACATCAAACAAAGAAGCCTGACCTCCAACCAACATAGATAACACCTGGGGCACTAAAAGCCTATCTATGTCCATTCCCAACATATGGACCAAAGAAGGAGCAATAAAGGAGTTTGAGGCTCATGAATCAAATAAATCACACATAGGGGTAGATGATAAACTAATCATACCTTGAAAAACTCTCAACACTCCTGAAATTACTTCCTTTAATGTGTGCATTTGACCAGACTCAAATCCTCTTTCTCTCTGTTGTCGGCCTCCATGACCATTCTCTATCCTAGGTCCATGTGGATGGGGACCATCATGAGGCTTCCCTCTACTAAATCCACCTACCCTCAGCTGCTGAACAATAACCTGTGGTCCCTAACACTAAAACTACCTCAGAGGAAACTATTGTTGCTGAAAAGGGGCTTGAATTCCCATTAGAAACTAACCTCCCAAAGTAGTTGTACACTGATCCTAGTGGTGCTCATATATATTTCATATATATCATGAAAATGGAAACCCAGTAGTAAGCACTCAAAAACAAAATATCCCTGATGGATGGAGAAGAAATTTCCACAATCAGTTCCCCACTGAATGGAACCCTGACTAATTGAACACCCACCAATTTCCTGAAGATCTACTCCTTGTCATGCCTCATCCTTCGCTGTCAGTTCAACCCTCCAATGATCAATTGGATCATCCTGATAAAATTCAAATGCGTGAGCTACTTGAGGAGGATGAATAGAATCCATTCCTAAAATTCAAGGGAACACCCTAAGACCAATAGCATGTAATGTTATCAAAGATTATTTAATTTATTCATTTTATTTTCCCATAACAAACCATTTAAAACATGAACACAAACAATCATGATGCATATACCTCTCCTAGGTCTATACCATGAAAACTGGTCCACCTCAGTTTTCCATTCAATGGTCTCAGAATCCATGCACCAGATTATAGGGGCCCTAAAATCATGTGTCCTATCTAGTATCCTTGGCATGTTTCTCATACCAAGGTCAATTGGTGACGTTTCTATACCAACCCATGAAAAAATCACAGTGCCTAAATCCAAACAACATTTTATCTCTCAACCAAACCTCTGATACCACTATGTCACGACCCCCTCCTTCCAAAGATACTATAATGAGTAGATAGAAATGATGACTCCTAAGTCCCACCTCTAGTAGGCCCCGGGTTGGCAGCTAGCACTGAGGGTATAAAAATCTTACAATATGGGAGGCATTACCCTATATAAATGAAACAGGATCGAAAGATAATATGAATAATCCTCAAACAACTCCAGCAGACAATATAAAGGTAAACCAAAAACCATCCCATGATGTATGAATAAAGTAAAAATGATATATATAAAAGTCACCAACAATATACCAAAAATAAAAATATACAGTGGTGACTCAACAGTAACTCCAACCCAGCTAGTAATGTCCAGATCGGTCCTCAAATTCCTCCTAGAAACCTGAAACGTAGTTTATATTTGTAGGGTGATCATGACATGTATACTTAGTAGGGACATATCCAAGGCCCCAAGTGCACATGTGAAAAGATCATGCTTATGAACCAGTGAAAAAACAGCAGAACCAACAAGCACCTATACAAGTTATCTAACCAAACCCAACCTCACCATGGATTACTCACCAAATCACGTGTCCAATACAATAATATAGCATCGAGATCATAACAAGAAAGGCAACGCACTACCACTTCCCCATTGATTTTCTTCTCTCACATCCTAATGTCAAATGTCATGTTCTCTCATCCCTTCCACACATATCACATCACATCACATCCCACCCAGAGACACCTAGGCCACACATAACATCCCGCCCACAGACACCTGGGCCACACATCACATCGCATCCATAACCAGAGCAGTAAGGTATCATGAACGTGAAGTACATTAACCTCTTGCCCTCCAACTGCCACACATGACCCACACCACATATCACATCACACCACATCATGTATTGCCTGTAGACACCTGGGCCAACACATCACATCTTTACCATAAACACATGGGCCACACATCACTACTGGGTAATCTTCAACACCAACCTATATCAATACTTTTAAAGGAAGAATGGGGGAGAGTGGGGTAACCATCCATCCATATCACTACCATCTTGGATGTTGGGGAAAACACTCATAATTCATCACCTCTAAGCTTTGGTAATGTTATCCAACTCAGGTGAGGTGCATATAAAATAACATAAATATACAGGATATATAGATAGCACACAATACCCAAACTATGGGGTTCACATCGACTGTACTAGCGCACACCACATCACCACCACCATACTGCACATCAAGTGTCGCAACTGCTTCCACCACTATATACAGCACCACACAACCACCACACATGCCACACAACATTTCACATTTTCAGTTACAGATTTCACCACATTTTTTCATTATCCATTTCATTTCGCATTACACTACTCATTCATTTATTCAATTCATTTATCCAATTACCACACATTTTTTTCCAGTCTATCTTGTTTTTCTACCAGCCTATTTTGTTTCTTTTATCATCACAATTCATCTCATGGCTAAGCAAGCAACTATCTCAACCAAGTCATGTTATAACTAGCTCAAATCACACAACCACCACCACAACACCACACATACACCATTATCATCATGTCGCATCACCCAAGTCATATTATCATGAAAACCTCACATTGCACATCCCAACCACATCTCACAATACAACCACCGCATAACGCTATCACCACATATCACAACGACAACCACTACGCCACAACCACTGCCCACATCACATCCATGACAACTAACCACCGCATCACTGCCCCAAAAACAATATAGCCCAGTCGATCACTACCACCTCCTCACAAAAACCCAAACCACATAGGTAAACACAACAAGAACAACCATACACAAAAATATCACAAACCAGCTTCCACGATTATTTAGGGGCTTTATTACATTAAATCTTTATTTAACATGGGTATTATCACACAAACTATAATACAGGGGAAACTAGTTTATTATCAAAATATATATTCTTTAGCCTTTTTATTCAGGGTGGAATCACACAATAAAACAGCAAGGGTCATCACAACATAACAACTACAATGAAAAAAAGGATCTCAACAACTGTCATTTTCAACAAGGCAACAACATGGCATAAACTTGTTAGCAACATGTATTAAAACATCAAAACATGAAATAACTCCCCATTCCCATCAATTCTTTTTGACATGCCAATTAATTATCTCATTATTCTGACCCTTACTATCCACCCAAAGGAAAGAAAAACCATGTAGATATCACGCATAGCACATAAATAGGTGAGAACGAAGATCCCCTGCCTCAAAGAATCTTTCCAATCTCACTGTGCACTGTAGGGCGAAGAAGAAACTGCCTGCAACCACAACTGCACCATGAGATCATGGATCAACCTACACTACATCAAAGGGTTGCCAAAACACAGCCCATACTCACCCCAAACCAAAACAACATCACCGAAGAGATACCCCAAAGGAAGAATGAGGAGAAAGCAAGGGGTAAAGAGAGGAAATTACCACAGATCACCAAAACTCAACCACCGGAACCCACGTATCAAGACAGGGAGAAAGGGGCTGGAAGATCTCTAAAATCACCTAAGGTTCACCCAAAAATGAGAGAGAGAGAGAGAGAGGAAGGAGGAGAGAGAGAGGTACGTCTGAATGAATGAAAAATAGCTGAGCAAACTATTTTAAATTCGGAATCCGCACTTTTTATGTTGTGTAACCCTTTCACGATGTGTAATTCATAGGGTCCCACAGTTTACAAGTCGTGAACCACATACAAGGCGTGAAAAATACCATATCTCGGGTTTCCACTGAAATTCACGTCACCTAAAATAAAATTTATTACATGTCATAAATTCACCTTTCATGAAATGAATCCATTTCACATACTCCCCCCTTTCCCGTATACAAGTTGTGAAACCGGCCGGCTATACAAGCTGTGAACCACCAACTCATGATGTGAATCTGATTCACATCGTGAACCACCACCTGCAGTACTCTTGTAGCTCCAACTCCACCAAGCCCTCTAAACCTCCTTCGAGTGCTTCTAATTGCCCAAATGGTGAAGTAACGGGTCAGGAAGGTATAGACCGTTACAATCTTCCTAATTACTTGACCACATGGTCATGTACCACTGCATGACATGTAGTCTGAGTACACAACATGTAGTCCCAAAACTCATTCTTCCCATAGTGGGAAGAACACACAACATGTACTACTGAACCACACCTCATGCGATCGGGATTTCTAAATGAAAACTCCCTACGAACCTCCCAAAACCCCCGTTTTCGCCAATTAATCATAGATCAAACCCTAAGGGGTCCTTAGCAATCATAAAAGGACTTTAAAACCTTAAAAATACATATAAGGGGAATCGGGGCATAAAACTCAAAGAAACTACCTACCTCATGGTGAAATGTTGAAGCTTCGAGTCCAAATTCGCACCTGGAATCTGTTGCACCTCGATTTGTTCTCAATCGCCATCATAGATGAAGTCCAGCAATACCCCCACTTCTCCTTGGTTTTTCCATCGAGGGAGAACCCTCTCTCTCTCTCTCTCTAGTGTGTGAAAACCAAAAGGGAAGGGGGTATTTTACCCCTTTTAATTAAATAAATAAAATAAAATATTTAATTAATTATTACGTCAGCCTACAGTCGCCTTCCACCAAACGTCCGACGACGACCAACTTTATATCACACTTAGGGTAAACCCTGCATTCTGAAATCAACTGTGGTATCAAATTTACCATTTGATGTCCTAAACAATGGGAAAACCATTTATTCTAAAAATATATGTCTGTGTGATTTAATATATATTAATATATTTAATATATTAATTATGGGGTCCCAAGAAAGCCAACACAACATCGACTCAGAGGGAAAATCTAGACATATATATCTATATATAAAAAAATTCAATGGATTAAACCAGTGAAACCAGAGTCGCTATAATCTGACACATGATGTGTCTGATATGCCTCGAAATGCATGTTCGAAATAAAAAATTCCATTTCAGCCTAAAACGTGATTCACATAGTCAAAACCAAGAAAACGAGATCGGATTATCTTGATATTTTGACAATGATTCATAATACATTTTTGACATGTAGGAATTGACTGTGCGTCAATCTGACACACAATGTGGTCGGTATGACTCAAAGCGTATGTTTTCACATTAAAAGTGTCATTTTACTCTAAAACACGCATCACATAGTCAAAATCAAGAAAATGAGCTCGGATTATCTTTATAATTTAGAACAATGATTCACAATTCATTTGTGACATATAGGAATCAATCGCACATATATCCAACTCACAATGTGATCGGTATGACTCAAAGTATTGTTTTCACACTAAATGTGTCATTTTACTCCAAAACACACATCATATAGCCAAAATCGAGTAAACGGGCTTTGATTATCTTGATACTTTAGGACAAAAATCCATAATTCTTTTTTGATTTGTAGGAATCAACCACACATCAATCCGATGTACGACGACACTGATGTGACTCAAAGTGCGTGTTTTCAATATAAAAGTATTGTTTTAGTTTAAAACATGTATGACACCCAAAACCGATAAAACGAGCTCCGACTATCTTGAATCATTAGAACAATGATACACAATTCATTTTGGGCATGTAGGAATCGACCTCACATCAATATGACACATGATGTGGCTGATATGACTCAAAATGTGTGTTTTTAATATAAATGTAACTGAGACCCCCAGCAGAAGGCGTGAACCATGTTCACGTCTGGTGTGCAAACTATAATAACTAATAATATAATTAATGTAATTAATTATATCAATAACTAACAATAAAAAATAACTAATTAATAAATAATAATACGATTAGTAATATAATTAATAAATAATAATGTAATTAAAATATTAGTAATTAATTATATAATTATTGACAACTATTTAAGTAATTAATAACTAATAATATCGTTAATATATTCAACAGTTAACAATATAATTTATCATATGTGGATTATATAACATTAAAATTATAATTTTTTATCTTTTTATATACTGTTACTAAAATAAACATTGGTTTTATTGCAGAGACATGCTTTTGTACAATGGTTGGTCATTGAAAAAAGCCTACTGTAAGAGTTTTTTTTTTGTATATTAGGTTGCATTTTTTTTTATTAATTGTAAATACACATCAATATAAATATTTTGTATGAAATTTTCTAAATGAATTTTGAATTGAAATGATGGTGCAATGAAATA
The DNA here is from genome assembly GCA_963277665.1 of Viscum album. NCBI lineage: Eukaryota > Viridiplantae > Streptophyta > Magnoliopsida > Santalales > Viscaceae > Viscum > Viscum album. The sequence goes on along the minus strand of OY728137.1, from coordinate 25,718,254 downwards.
TTTATATTCCAATCTGGTTATGGTTTCTAATCTGGTTTTCTATTAGGGTTGTCGCAGGACATCAGCTTTGCACTAGCTATTATGGTCGTTATCACCACTAACAAAAGCACTGATAAAGGACACATTTATCATTGCTAAATAAAGCAATGATAAATGTGTCATTTATCACCAATAAAATAAAACGTTGATAAAAGCCGCACACTTTTAAGAGGTGTTAGCATATCAGTGCTTTTTAGCGCTAACATAACCTATTTTTAGCACTAATAAAGGTGGTTTTTGTAGTAGTGTCGGGATAACATAATCGCACCATGGGCCTTTTGTAAGATGTCAGGGACATCTTGATAAGTAGTTATTGTTTGCCCATCATCAGTACGAGAAACTAAATTTTTTCCAAGCCCATGTAAAGCATCGATTAGTCCATGTTGTGCAAGCAGAGCTCTCATTTTGATTTTCTAAAAGTTGAAGTCATCGTTACCATCAAACTTTTCAATCTCATATTTAGAGGATGTCATCTTATTATTTGGTGGCTCTAATACCAAGTTGTTAGGGACAACATTAACGATATGCCTCTAAGAATAGTCGAGGATCACTAAATGACTGACTGATTTTCACTTAATATGTATAATAGAGTACATTTGAAATGGGTGAAGATAAGAACGCAAAAAAATGTGACATTGGCGAGTCAAGACAAGAACAATCAAAATAGAAGAGGAAGTACAACAAAGAAAACAAAAAGTAAGAAAGGAGCACATGGATTTAACATGCATTGGATCCTTTGGGATCCTATGCATGATAATAACACCACTCTAAACATTCGTTTTATTAAACTCAAAACACGAATACAAGATACAAACCCGAAAATATATATTCGAAGCAACAAAAGCAACTAAAACTAAAAACCAAATATAAAGAACAACAAAAGTCTTACAGAGGCCAGGCATCCTTACCGATGTTTGGGAGAGCTTCTTTGACGGGCCATGTTGAAGGTGAGCTCCTCTTTTGAATGTGGAAGGCACACCAAAGGTGTAGCTCGGCTAGGTCTCCACTGGAAACACCTAGGATGGATCACCTGCATATTTTAAGTCGAAGGAACGTCATTGTAGGGTCAACATGCCTGATCTAATAGCTCTATCGAAGATTCACATAACCACCTTAGGTTTCGAACCGCCAGACAAGAGCAAAAGCCTCGAGGAGAACGAAGAGTGATCGAATGAGCCGAAGGGACACCCAGCATGTGTGATTAATTCCCCTCACAGTTGCAGGCGGGTGAAACATCGGCATCGAACTATAAAAGGTTGCATGGCAAAACAAAAACAATAAGAGCGCAGCGGTGGGCACAGGTGGATGAATGGGATATAAAGGGCGGTGCCCTGGATCAATGGCAAGGGGAAGTCTCGCAGCAGATCAGTGATGTGGCTCGGGCAACATGAGCAGGCTAGAGAAACAGGGGTTGAAGGAGCAAACCCAAATGTCAGGCCCCCACACTCATAACCCATCAAACACATTCAGTGAATATAGAGCATAAAAATAATTCACATAATTTTGCATGTTGATGTATAATATGAAAAGCGAGAAATGAAAACGACAATTTCATATGAAAATTAAACTACACCTCTTTTATCAACACTTCTGTATTAATCAAATAAAAGTCGCTCATTTATCATCGTTTTTTTTACGCCGATAAAGGATATCACTGAATAACACATAATCTATAGTGAAAATCATCTGAGCTTGTTTGTTTGAGCATTTCTAAGACTTATTCACCAAGTGTTCTTAATTGTGGTATTAATTTTGAACACCCATTTTAAGATGTGTTTCATGTGGGATATTTTGAGAGGTGCGGATAAACTTGTCGTTTTTCTCACTCTTTGTATTGGCTTCTTACCTGAAATGAAATTATTATTTTTTCAATGTTTATATTTTCTCGTTACATGGAGCATAATTTATACGACATTCATTAACCTGAAAAGTAATGCAGCGATGGGATGTAATTGATGAAAATAATATTTTATGTGATAAATATTTAGTAGGGGTATATAAATCAACGAAAACTTATTTCCTGCAAAACAAAAGTAACGAAAATATATAATGTTTTTAACATGCGAGTCAAAAAAAAAATAGAAAGGTTTTTTGCTTTTATTATTTTTTAACGGGAGCACCGCTAGAAACTCGGTGATATCGAAAATAAATAAATAAATAGTTTTTATATCAAATTTGATTGAGTATGACGTTCAATCCAGATTTTAGAAAATCTTCATGCTTAATTTCCCTTTATATTTTTTTATTAAGATTGTATTAATATTTAATTTATTTATATTAAATTATCAAAAATAAACGTTGCGATTTTTTTAATAAAAACAATTATTATTAAAAATAAAATTTATATCGTATTCCAACTATAAAATTAATATGAAAATGATGAGTAATATAATATTTGATGTGATAAATATTTAGTCGGACTATATAAATTGACCAAAATATATAATGTTTTTAACATGTGGGTGAAAGACAATTTACAAAGTTTTTTGTTTTGTTTTATTTTTTAATGTGACCACCGATCAAAACACAATTTTGTCCGACAAATAAATAAATAAGTTTTTATATCAAATTTGATTTTGAATGGTTCATTCAGTGCTGACTCGAGAAAATACTGGAATGGTATTTTTTATAATTTTTATTAAGGTCCGTCGTTGATTTTATTAATATTTAATACGTTAATGTTAAATTATCCACTAGTCAAGGATTTTTTAATAAAATCATAAGATATCCCTGAAATTGAGTATACTTACCCCAACTCGTATAGGTTTACAAAAGTCTATAATTTGTTTATTTTCAAAACACATTGTTTATTTGTATCAATTTATATTTTGAAATATTTTTTTAACTGCACAAATTTAATTAAATATTTTATCATAAAATCAAAAAAAAAAATCAATTATAAATATAATATTAATAAATATACGATTCATTTCAAATATATGATTAATAAATTAATAATAATTAACTTCAATCTGATAAAGGGTGTCCAGTCAAAAAAATAATATTTTATGTGGTAAATATATAGTAGGGGATATAGAGTGAAGAAAATATATAACGTTTGTCAAAAAAAAAGTTTTTTGGTTTTTTTTAATGGTTCACCTGTCAAAAGAAAAAACAAGTTTTTATATCGAACTTAAAATTAATATAAAAATCCAGCGGCCCTTCCGCACACAACACAATGGTTACAAAATCCGCACGACCTGCCCCTTCACCCCAATAAACCCAAACCACCCCAACGCATAAAAGAAATAATATAATATTTTATGGGATAAATATTTAGGACTATAGAAGTTAAAATATACAATGTTTCTAATATGTGATATTCAAAGACAATTTAGAAATTTTTTGGTTTTTTATTTTGTTTTCACCGTTACAGATCACGTCATAAGTAATGTTGACTTTTATCAATGCTGAACAAAAAACACTGAATAATAACGAAACTTTTATCAGCGCAATAAAAAAATAATGATAATGATAGTTTTTATCAATGCTGAAAAAAACTCTGATAAAATGGTAACCCTTTTCTGCGTTTTTTTAGCACCGATAAAGATGTCACTTTATCATGTTAGGATCATAAATAATTGGCCCTTAGATGCAATGATAATTACAAGATAAAAATGAAGTGTAAAAGTACGAAAATAAATGTTGGAGAGAATTCCAATTCCGAGCAAAAAATTACTTGCAAAAAATGTTGCGAGAAATCCAACAAATTACGAAAACGATATAAGCAGAATAAAGAAATCAGCACGCGAGATTTTTAATGTGGAAAAACCCTCTCATGCGGAGAATTAAAAATCCACGGGACAATTCCCCAAAAAATATTCACTATGAATCAGAGAATACAAAGAATCCAAATAATGCCCGAACATGAATCACAAATGAGAGAGCGTAGAAAACCTGTGTGAAAACCACACCTCGATACGTCTGTCTTCTCTCTGATAAATATCCCGATGATGTCATGTATCAAAAGACCAATCTGTGACAAAACGTCACCCTTCTGTCGACGAAATGTCACTACCTCGGAGATCTTCACCCGAACATGCGTCAGTCTCGCACCAGCTTGCGACACCCAAATGATCTCGCCATCATGATGTATCGCCGATCTTCAATCGGGACACGCCACCTGATCACCGCTATCAAGAAGACTTTTGATACGTGGCCCGATCATCAATTGCGTCGCCACTGCTCCACACCTTTTAAACGCCGACGTGCCGCACATGCTACAACTGACGCGACAACCCCCTTCTTGCTCTCAGTAGACTGCATCTTGAACACCTTGCCAAGAACATCATCACACGTAAAAGATAATTGTGTCGTCGTCGTCGTGTCACATGGGCCACCGCAAACACGATAACCCCTTCCCGGGTCTCCCTTGCCGGCTACATCTTCCTGGCACACCCCTTAAAAATATGATGCTGCATCCTCTTATATAGACACCAAGTCCATAATCCCCAATTAATGCAGTCAACATCCATTATTTCATCCATTAATACTAAGAATTAAATATCCATTAATGTTGGGAGAAAATCCTCAATTAATTTTGATACAAATCTCCTCATTAATAATTTTCTTCTCTCATCAATAAATGTGATGAATTCCAACAATAAAATGAACACAAATTGTAATGTGGAAACCCCCTTAATAAAAGGGGTAAAAAACCATGAACATATAAAAGGATTTCACTAAGGTAAAATGTGGGTAAAAACTCTGTCAATTACAATGAGAAAACGCTCAAGTAATTCTCTCTTGAATATGTGGAGAAACACCTCACAAAATACTGCACTCGAAACCGAAGATGTGTTGCTTGAGAATCGAATGTTGAAAACTGTTGGAGAAGATCCATTTTTATAGCCTGCCCCACCCTCCATTGGTCTCCCCTCAATTAAATGTCTTTTACCAAATTAAATGGGGGAATAATGGTAGGGTGTCACCCTCTTTGAATGAAATGAATGCGGCGACCATCATTATTATTTTCTCTCTCTAGAGTGTTTTCCAAAATATCTTCCACTTGGAGATTTGATTAAGTATCAATCTCATCTCCACTCATCCTTTCTATCTGCCAACCATGCCGCTCATGTCTCTACAAGACCGCTTGAGGATCTACACCATCTGAACTTATCAGAACCAATTGTTTTCGTCAGGAAATTTGCCAGATTTTCTTTAATGTGAATTTTATCCATATTCACACTTCATTCCTCCACCACATTTTGAACAAAATGATATTTTACGTCAATGTACTTCATCCTGGAATGAAAAAGATAGATTCCTTGCAATGTGTAAGATGCTCCGACTATCACAAAATAATGGAACATGCTCATGTTTGTGCGAGAGCTCCTCTAGCAAAATTTTCATCCAAATTGCCTCTTTGCAAGCTCGAGTAGGTGTCATATACTTTGCCTCGATTGTGGATAAGGCTACAATAGACTATAACTTAGAAATACAACTCACAGACCCCCCTACAAGAGTAAACACATAACCAGTAGTGGATTTCCTCTGGCCAGAATCACCTGCAAAATCTAAATCAACATAGCCTCTGATAGTAAAATCTGATCCTCTATAACATAATGCATCATCTGAGGTTTCCTTGATATATCTCAAGATCCTGTTCACCATACTCCAATGCTCCCGTCCTGGATTCACCATGTATTGACTAACTGCTCCCACTGCATGTGCAATGTATGATTTAGTACAAACCATAGCGAACATTAGACTTCTGCATACAACACTCGAGACATTTTCATCTTCTCTACTTCACTACTGGGACTCATCATAGAGGATAACTTGAAATTAATGGGAAGATGGGTAAAAATTGGCTTACAGTCTTGCATATTGAAGCGTTTCAATACTTTCCTCAAATAATTCTTCTATGATAGCCAAATCTTTCCATTTTTCCTGCCTCGGTAAATCTGCACCCCAAGAATCTTGTTTGCGATTCCCAAGTCCTTCATATCAAACTCTCTGGCCAATTATGCCTTCGTCTCCTAGATTTGATCTTTGTTGGGGTCTGCAACCAACATGTCATCCACATACAACAGTAGAATGATAAAATCATTACCATATAAACCCTTGAAATATGCACAAGGATCTGAATTAATTTTGATGTATCCAAGACTCATGATATAGGAATCAAATCTCTTGTACCAACACCTCGACACCTATTTGAGACTGTACCAAGATTTGTTCAACCTGCAAACCAAGTTCTCTTTATCATCTTTGGAAAAACCATATTGTTAGAGCATATAGATTTCTTCATCAAGATCACCATGGAAAAAAGCTGTTTTCACATCTAGTTGCTCTAGATGTAGACTGTATGTAGCACACATTTCCAGAACTACTCGAATAGTCATTAGTCTAACAACAGGAGAAAATATTTCATTGAAACCAATACCTTCCTTCTGAGCATATCCTTTGGCCACCAGTCTCACACGATATCTCTCCACCTAGTCTGTTTCATCCCTCTTGATCTTGTTGACCCATTTGTTCCCAATGGCCTTCCTTCTGTGAGATAATGGAATAAGATCTCAAGTCTTGTTCTTATGTGAGCTTTAAGTTTCTCTTGCATCACCGCCATCCATGATGATAAATTTGGATTCTGGGTCACCTTCAAGAAAGATTATGGCTCTCCATCCTCTGTCAATAAGCAATATGCAACATTGCTCTCAGTGACATAATCTAAGTGCCATATTGGCGCTCTTTTCTCTCTATTTGACTATCATAGTTTAAGATTATCTGTTATTTGATCATCATACTTTGTTAATTCCTCATAGGAAACTGGTTCTTCCTTTGTTTCATCCTTCACCTCGACTATTGTAGTTTCTATACTCTCTTTCTCCATGTCTTTATCTATCGTCATTTGCACCTTGTCTTTTGTAAAAATGACATCTTTGCTAATGATAAGTTTGTGGGTAATGGGATCCCACAAATGATACCCCCTCACACCATCAGTGTATCCTAAGAAGATACATTCCCTGGATCTTGAGTCACTACTGGAAATAAGATCTATACCAATGGTTTTGGGAAAACTGTTGGTATAGTTCACTTATATGGACCTATACCAACGGTTTGGCCAAAACTGTTGGTATAGGTTACTAATTTGGACCTATACCAACGGTTTGGGGAAAACTGTTGGTATAGGTCACTTATATGGACCTATGCCAACGTTTTTAGCCAAACCGTTGGTATAAGTCCATAATAGAGACCCTATGTCACGACCCGACCCTACCGGTCTCGAGCCGCAACTACCCCAAGCCCGCCTCCATAGGCCAGGAGCTGGAAAAAAGCATCGAAGGCGTAACAATCTCGGGTAGGCCTTTGCCTAAGTACCTGTACACACACACACTACCCACTCAATGGAGAAGTGCATAGTGAAAAGGAAACCAAAGTACGAACTACAATATCCCAACCAGAAGCATGCATCGACCTCAAAAATATAACAAGTAAAGTGCTCAAAAGTAGACTGACAAGTAAACTGAACAGTAAAGGGAAAAACACGTGCCCAACTAGAAAGGTGCCACAACCCGACAACAGGTAAACGAAAGTAAACAACTGGTGAGTCTCACACCTGAAAGTCTTACTACGACCACTGAACGCATCCCAAGCTCTTGTGTCCTCTACGCTCCACCGTAGTCTCGATCGACCTGTCCGTCGTCTTCAAGGGCACACCAAGTGTGGGCAAAGCCCAAGAAGGGGTGAGTATGAAGATACTCAGTAGGATGCCCCGAAAGCTCGATGGAGCAACAAAGGAAGTACTCAAACAGTGAGTAGTAGACAGAACAAAGAACAATGTAAGAGTATAGTAGAGATAGTGCAACTCAACCCAATAAAAGAAAGGAAGTAGACTCGTCCAAACACAAGGAGCTAGAAATGGTGAGAAGACGAACATCTCGTCGAGTCTTCGCTATATATAGCAGGAGAGTAGTCTCATCCAAGCAAGAGGAGCTAGACACGGAAAGCACGTCGCATACCCCGTGCGTTTTGGTGGGAAAATGCCCCTCTTTCTCATGTGTCTTAAGGTCACGTTAAAGCTGTCACATTGCTGATCCGCACAACAAGAGTCCTTCTCCGGTAGTCACAGAGAAAACCACTACCTAGCCTAGTAGAAGGAACTGTGCCTGAGAAGTCAACAGGTGACCCACTGTCCAGCCCTGCTGGAGGGTAAACCGCTGGAGGGTAAACCCCAATAAATCAACGGGTGACCCACTGCCCAGCCCTGCTGGAGGGTAAACCCAGAATTGGTCTGATAACTCTGCACTGCAACTGACATCACAGGGTGTCACCAATATCGCTACCGTGCGTTTGTTCGGAGTGCATCAAAGGAACCTCCGACCAATGCCCTTTCATGCTTCTACATTTAATGAGATCTCGAATGAGGCTCCGCACACCCAAACAGATTACACCATTGCAATACTCACAGAAAAACACGCTGAATCGAATATTCATACGCCCTAAATAGATGTCTGGTGAAAAAGTCGCAAAACCCTGCACGCAGCTTGAAAGACGGCCCGTGGGCCCACACCTCAAATCTGGCTTCAATGCTTGAGACCACCCTAGAAAACTTCGTCTTGACACCAGGGTCACAATGCCACTGCCAGCGCCTAAAACGGACTCCAGATGTGCTCGCGCCATCCGAAACAAGAATCTCGGTGAGGCGCTAAATAACACTTAACGAACGTGTCAAACCACCGAGCCCCCCGTCTCAGGAATTAAAAATTCCCAATACCATCTCAAAACCTCATTCTCGATCTGAGGATCGCGTTGCCTTAGATGGCACACAAATTCGATACTCGGTTTGAGAGTTAGAGGCGTTTTAATGCCAACGGACGGAGACGGGGTGGGCCGGACTGGTTCGGTCGGTCCACCCCTTTAGATCGGCGGTCCGCGACTCGGTCGCCCAGACTACCTGGTCCACCGCGGCCCGCGGTTCACCGCACGGGCCGCACTGCTTCACCCGGATCGGCACGAACCGGTCCGACGTTTTCCCACGGGACCCGTGTTTCGTGGGTCTCGGTCCGCTCCCGGGGTCACGACGACCCTGGTCTCGCGCCGCCCGCCGACTGGCGTAGCTGGCCTGCGCACCCCCGCGCCGCATACCATCCCCCCACTCACCCACCCCGACCGCTGTGCCGGGTCGTCGTCCCGCTCGCCCACACCGACCGTCGAGGAGCCCGCGTCGCCGCCTGGGGAGCCCGCGCCACCGCCTGGGGAGCCCGCGCCACCGCCTAGGGAGCCTATGCCGCCGCCGCCGCCTGTCGGACCACCCTAGAACCACCGGAAAACAAGGGTTTTGACTGGAAAACTTCCTGGGGCCACCCTGGACACCCCGGGACTCGGACTTTCGATCTGAAAAGAGTGTTGGAAAGCTCAGATTGAACTCTACACATCTATGGCTTTCGCTCGACAATTTATCAGCATTACGACGCTTTAAATTAAGCTCATAGAAGGTGCAGGAAATTAAGACGAAAACGCAACAATGCCTACCTCACAGGGCGTAGCCCGACACTCCACGATCGATCCGCCTTCGCCGGAACCGAAAACGCCTTGCTGGGGAGGAGGTGGAGCTTGAAGGAAGGGGAGGGGAGTTCTTATTGGGAGCTTCCACTAGAGAACACAAATGGGGAAGAAGGAGAGGATTTGTGTTTAAGTAGGAAAAAAATAGAATTAACTTTTAATTAATTTTTTTTAATCACCCACGAAAAGACCCGCATCCGAAACTCTCGATGAGGCCGAGATTAAGCCACTCCTAGGGTAAACGTCACGCCCTGAGCGCAATAATGGTCTCAAAATTATAATCTGAGGCTTTGTTCAAAAGTTATAAAATTCAATGCCCGAGGCCGCTAAATTACGAAAACGCCCCTAGTGACGTTTTCCACAGAAGGCTCGCGCCCTCGAAAGTTACACTCCTCCTAGGGTAAAAGGCATGCTCCGGACTCAATGGTAACCTTGTTTTTTCAGTCTGAGCTACTGTTTAGGATTTATTCCATTTATTTGGCACGCCTAGTGTGAATGCACTTAAAATTTAATTCCGGCCACACCAGGGCTCGGAATCGCACACCGTCTGAACACCCTGCTCTAGAATAACATCAAGAAAAATTCAAAGTCTCACAGTCTCAAAACCCGGGTTCTTACATCATTCCCTCCTTCAAGTTTTTCATCCCTGAAAAACAAAACTATATAAACAACTCGGGATACTGAGCCTACATCTGGCTCTCCCCTTCCCAAGTGCTCTCCTGCACCCTCCCGCGCTACCACAGTACACGAACCAAAGGAATAGTCTGTCCACACAGAGTTCGCTCCTGCCGGTCCTCAATCGCCACCGGGTGCTCCACAAAGGTGGCTCCATCCTCAATGTCCAACTCTCCCTAGTCAATAACGTGCGTGGGGTTGTGCACGTATTTCCTCAGCTGCGACACGTGGAAGACGTCATGAACCCTCTCCAGCTGTGGGGGTAGAGCAAGATGGTAGGCAACCTCACCAACCCTGCGCACGATCTCAAAGGGACCAATGAACCTCGGGGATAACTTGCCTCCCCGGATGAACCTCCGTGTTCCACACCGTGGGGGGACTCTAAAAAAGACATGGTCCTCTTGCTTGAACTCCAAAGGCCTGAGACAACGGTCTGCGTAGGACTTATGTCTGCTCTGAGCCGTCCTCATCTTCTCACGAATGACCTGCACCTTCTCTGTTATCGCCCGCACCAACTCTGGGCCCATGAGGGAGGTCTCCCCAACCTCTGTCCAGCACAACGGTGACCTGAAGGGTCTCCCATAGAGGGCCTTAAAAGGTTCCATGCTGATAGTAGAGTGGTAACTGTTGTTATACGCGAACTCTACCAAGGGAAGGTGATCCCCCTAGCTTAGGCCAAAGTCTAACACGCACGCCCTGAGCATATCCTCCAACACTTGGATAGTGCGCTACGTATTCCCGTCAGTCTGGGGGTGAAAAGCTATACTCATCCGCAGCCGAGTCCTGAATGCCTCCTGCAGGACTCACCACAAACGTGATGTAAACTGTGTGTCGCAGTCGAAGACGATCGTCGAGGGTACTCCATGAAGGCGGACGATCTCCCGAACGTACAACTGCCCTAGACTCTCCACCGAGCTTTGCTCCTCGATGGCAAGGAAGTGTGCCGACTTCGTGAGTTGGTCCATTATCACCCAAATGGATTCATGGCCCTTCGTTGTGTGTGGAAGCCCTGTGATGAAGTCCATAGATATGCCATCCCACTTCCATTCCAAGATATCAAGGGGCTGCAACAACCCTGCCGGAACCTGATGCTCTGCCTTCACCTGCTGACAGGTAAGACACCATGAAACGAACTCATCTATGCTCTGCTTCATGCTAGACCACCAAAACTGCCGCTGAAGGTCTCTGTACATCTTCCCCATTCCAGGATGTACAGCTAAGGGAGAAGTGTGGAATTCCCGCATCACCTCCTCCCGCATCTCCACTGGTACTACGGCTCACCCCTGGAACAGGATCTCGTGATTCCATCCTTCGGAATACCCATCGGGTGTGTCACCCATGGATATCTGATCACACAGTACCTTGCTGTCGATATCCCCCAGTTGGGACTCTCTCACATGCTCAAGGAGCGAAGGAGTCAGCATCATCGACTGTAGAAAATCCGTACCCTCCTGCTCCACCAAGGTCAGTTGTAGGGAAGCCAACTGCTCTGAAGCTTCCCGCACTAGACGAGCCTGGGACTTCCTGTTAAGGGAATCTGCTACTACGTTGCCTTTCCCTGGAGTGTAGACTATCTCGAAATCATAGTCCTGCAGAAACTCTAGCCAGCGCCTCTGCCTCAGATTCAGATCCCTCTGAGTGAAGATGTACTTGAGGCTCTGGTGATTTGAGTAGACCACAAAATGCTCACCTAGAAGGTAGTGTCTCCATATCTTCAAAGCGAAGACCACTACTGCCAGCTCCAAATCGTTAGTCGCATAATTCTTCTCATAGGGCCTTAACTGCCTTGACCCATATGCAATATGTCACACCCTAACCTCTGCATTTGATTTATTTAATTATTTTTATACCTTTAAATATTTTTCTTAGGGTCCGGGGTGAGTCTCGGATGAAGTCTTCGAGTTTTCAATAAAAAGTGTGCATTTTGGGTTTGACATCGTTGGACGCACAAGCAGAGCGCGACGCTGCGCAGCTTCGCCCATGCAATTGAGTGAGATTTCGTTAATTTTATTATTATTAAAAATGATATGAATTCATTTATTATTTTTATTTTATTATTAAGGTTATTATTATTATTATTATTATTTTATTATTATTTATTATGATTATTATTATTATTATGATTATGATGATGATGATGATGATGATGATGATGATTATTATTTTTATTTTATCTTTTATTTATTTTTAATTTTATTTTATTCTTTATTCTTTTTTTCATTATTCTTTTATTTATTTATTTATTTATTTTTTATTTCTTTCCTTTTATTGTTTCCATGTGGCTGTCCCCTCCCACATTCCTTCTTCCTCGCGCGACCTCCCTTTTCCCAGCCAGATCCGCTTATTCCGGACGCCAGCGCCCCGACCCTCCTGCCCTATGCACTCTTAGTGTCGCACTAGTCGACTCTGCCTCCCCTTCTCCCTACGCAGCTCGGTGCCCCTTGCCCTGCTTAGCCTGCCTCCACCCTTGCTGCCTACACCAGTTTCCTCCCAACAGTGCGCCACTCTCCCTGTATCAGTTCCCCCACCTTGCTCCCCTCTCTCGTTGCAGCGCCCTGCTCCGCCTGGAGGCCCTCCTGCCCTACGAGCTTGCCGCACTGCACTTCCCGCACCAAGGCCCACCTCCCTCGTCTGCTACAGCACCCCGAATCCCTGCATCTGGCGCCCTCCAGCCGCCCCGCCCTGCTACATGCCATCGCACACCCCTCCTGCTTCGCCCTCATAGCACCACCTCTAGGTCCGGTGCCCTCCTACTGGTCCGGGCCCCCTCGCTGCATGCCTTCGGCCTCCCAGCGGATCCAGGCCATTTCCCTGCCTGCTCTCCTGGCCTCCACATGCACCAGCCGCTCCCCAGGTCGCTGCACTTGCCTCACACCCCGGCCGGCCTCGCCTCGCCCTCCTGTCGGGCTGCCTCCTGCACACCCCAGCTCCCCCACAGCCCTGCTTCCCTGCACCACACCCCTTCCCTGTAGCCAGCCACCGGCACGACCCCCGTCATGCCCTGCACAGCGCCCTGACCGCCCGTTAGTCCCATGTCCCGCACCATCTGTGGCAAGCTGCAGCCCGCCGCCCTCCTGGTGCAGCCCTCCTGCCCTACGACGACGTCACACCAGTCGTGGCCAGCCGACCCGTCGACCTCCTGCTCGCCTCCCGCTACCCAGTCGTGACCTCAGCCCCCTTTTGTCACAAGCAGGCTGTATGCAAGAGCCGCCGCTCTCTCCCTCTATCCAGCTTTGTCCTGGCGTGCCTCAGCTTCAACCCTCAGCCCTTCTCAACCAGACTGCCCTCCTTTTCCCGCCTCGCAGCCACTGTCTGGCCGACCTTCTCTGCTGACACACCAACCCAGCGGCGACAACCTCCCCTCTGGCTACCACACACATCTCTGGCTGATGCGCCTCTTGTATGACGGTCGTGTGACCACCCAACTGGACCGCACCCTCTTCCGCTGTGCTCACCACCCCTTTCCAATGGTTGCGTCACCCCACTGGTTGAGCACGTCTCCACGCCAAAGTGAGGTTTACGCTATTTTTGTTCAAGTACTAAATAATTAATTTTATCATGTGTTGTGTTTATTTATATTGGTGCAAATTTAATTTTAAAATAATTGAGTTTTGTTTGTTTAAATATATGAGTTAATTTTTTGAATATTATTTCACAAATCTTAAAGTGGTATGGTAATAATGCAGGCGATGAGAACTATGTTTTGAAACATGTCGAGATAGTTATTTTTGTGTCGTTTGTTCGTTTGGATCATTTTAAGTCCGTGTTTATGTATTTTAGTTATCTTTTCGGTTGCAGCGCGTTGGAAAGATATTTCCGTGATACTGCGGTCGTCATCTTGCACGTGCATGTGCGCCCGCGCGAGGCGTGTCGCGTCATCGTGATTGGTTTACGAGTCTAGGTAGGTCCCCCACTGCATTCACCTTTAAATTTAGATTTTATTAATTTCTTTATGTTTCTATTAATTTTAATAAATAGGAAATGATATAATATAATTAATTCTTAAATGATTATTTGGTGTAAAAAGAGCCATTTATTTTAAACACGACACTTGAAATATTTTATTGATGAACATACACTCAGTTATGAAAGAATGCTTGTTTGGACTTTAAACATAATTCACAGAATTTCAAATGTAGTTTTGGTTTAAATTATAAATGATTTCTTCTAAAGCGTGAATGATTGTTTTGGGTTTTCTTGAGAAATGAGATTTTTCTTTAAAATTGGTGAAGGCCCATTTGGCACTTTAATAAAAATAAATTATTATGGAAAATTATCTTTGGGGTGACTCAGGGGTGATCTTTGGTGTACGTTGATTGCGTGAGTTGTGTGTGATATCTGTGCTACTTGATTGACTTTGATGACTCACCCCTTTCCCCTTTATTATGCGTGTTGACATGGGAACCTGTCATAGTGAGTGAATCTTCTGAGAATGATTGCTGCACTAGTTTAGATTACGTACTAGCTAGTGGCCCCATAGCAGGGGAATACTGAGTTATTGCTGCTATGGGGATTGGGCCCCTCGGTTAGGCCATGAAGGGCTATACCGAGCATTAGGGTGTTATGACGTCATCGAGTTAGAGCATGCCTTCATAATGAGTTACATGTATAGTATGTTCTAGTTTGTTCACGAGATCCTAGGTTCGACCCATGTTTCCTTTAGTGTTTATTTGTGTGTGGCAGATGATTGAGAGGTCTAGTTCGGTTGCCGACCCATGTGCGCCACTTTTCCCATTGCCCTTGGTGTGTGTTGTGTGTTATGTGTGGTTTTCTTTTTGGTTAATAACTGAAGTCTGGATTTCTAAATTGTTCACAGAAAATGTTTTAAAATGAAATGTACCTATTCCTTTAAAACATTAAACTTGTTTTTTTAAATTAACAAGGGCAATGGACTGATACTTGTTTTAGAAATGAAAGTGTGTGTGGAAACTAATAATTTATATAATTTAGTTCAAACATGAAATTGGTAAATTCTTTATTTAAAGGCAGTGCATTGGGAATAGTTTGTTTGGAACACCTACTGAGTTTTAATACTCATGCCTATAGTTTTTTCTTGTTTTTAGTTTTGCTACAGGTTTGGCTCGAACTCGCTCGCCATGGGCGAGAGTTGGTTGTGGACTGGTGAGCGACTCTCAGAGTCGCGAGGAGTTTTGGTCAAGACCAAGTTAGTGTGTTTTGTTGGTTATTATTTATTTTCAGGGTCATTTATTTACTTTGCGTTGTTCTAATTTTCCACTTCTCTAATTATTTTTATTGGAAAAAATCATTCCCACTTGTCCTTTATTGATGCCCTGGCACTTGTCGCCAGCCCGGGAGGATTGAGAACGCCTCTTGGGTTATTCCGTGGACCAACTCGGGTGATCGATTCAGGGTCGACCCAGGTTGGTTCATGACACAATCACTTCCCATTACTGCATCAGCATGCACCCGATCCCAGCTCCAGAAGCGTCGCAATATACCACGAACTCGACGCCCTTCTCTGGCAGCCTCAACACTGGAGCACTAGTCATCCTCTGCCTCATCTCCTCAAAGGCCTTCTGGCATTGATCATCCTAGGTGAACATTCGTCCCTTCTGTGTTAATGCAGTCAAAATAGAAGCAATCCTAGAGAAATATTCTACGAACCTCCAGTAGTACCCTGCCAAACCAAGGAAGCTCTGCACCTCTGACACATTCTTAGGTGGCACCCAAGCAAGCACTGCCTCTATCTTTGCGGGATCTATGGCCAAACCCTACTCCATAATGACATGCCCCAAAAACTGAACCTCATGAATCTAGAACTGACACTTCAAGAGCTTCCCATACATCTGGTGCTCCCAGAGTAAGTCTTGGACCATCCTCAAATGCTCTGCGTGCTCCTACTCTATCACAGAGTAGATGAGTATGTCGTCAATAAAGACAACCACAAACCAGTCCAAGTACGGCTAGGAGATCTAGTTCATCAAAGCCATGAAAACGGCGGGGGAATTCTTCATGACAAAGGATATCACTAGAAACTCATAATGCCCATAATGACAATGAAAAGCCAACTTCAGGATGTCAGCCTCATGAACCCACAACTGGTGGTAGCCGGATCGAAGATCTATCTTGGAGAACCACTTCACACCTCTCAACTAGTCAAAGAGGTCATCAACCCTTGGAAAAGGGTACTTGTTCTTTATCGTGGCCTGATTTAGGCGACGATAATCCACACAAAGTCACAGACTCCCATATTCGTTTTTCACAAACAAAACCGGAGCTTCCCAGGGGGATACACTGGGCCTAATGAATCCCTTCTCACGAAGGTCCTCAAACTGAAGTTGTAGCTCCCAAAGCTCTGTGGGTGCCATCCGATATGCTGCACATGATATCAGGGTAGTCTCCGGCTGCAAGTCAATGCAGAACTCCATCTCTCGCCTCAGAGGTAGTCCCGAGACATCCTCGGAAAAAATGTTCATATAGTCCTCTATAACGATAGAGATCTAGGTGTCTGTAGCATCTGCTGCTCTGAGATCCATGCTCGCCAACTGGTGAGAAAAAGGCTGTGGTCTCCGGATCAGAGTACCCATCTGCTCTGCCATGAGGAATCGTTCACCTAGAATGGTGAACCTCGTCCCATTAGAATGGGTGCATCTGACTAGTCTGCACCGACAGTCAATCTGGGCACGAACCATGGAAATCCAATCCATGCCCAAGATGAAGTCATAAGGTTCTATCGTGATGACGAGTAGGTACCACGTGAAACTCTCTCCTCCAAATGGCAGTTTGCACTATATGCAGATAATGGTCACCAACAAGGCACTTCCCGTAGGAACCTTGAGGCTAAGCGCGTGTGTCAGCGCCTCTACTAGGAGCTCCAACTCCCGTACCAAAAGCATCGATATAAAAGAGTGGCTGGAACCTATGTCTACTAGTACTGAAGCAAGCATAGAGTAAATACAAAGTGTACCTCAGACCATCTCGTGTACTGAGGGGTCACAAACACCCATAGCCTGAAGCTGTCCGCGGCCCCTACTGCCAGCTCCCTGAGCCTGGCGTGGGCCGCCTGGTGGTGGTGGTGGAAGGATCTCGAAACACCATCCCCCACCTATAGGTCCTGCCACTTTTCCTGCACCACCTCCTTGAGGACCACCCTGTCCTCTCCTGGGAGATCCTTGGTCACGGCGCTGCCTCTGCCGCTACGGTGCGCCCACTGCCTGCCACGGCTGCTCGGTATGCCTGGTTGGGCAGTCCCGTTCTAGGTAACCCTATCCATCACAAGCATAACACCATCTCTCTCTTGAATTCCCCAGTGATCTACAGTGCCACTGCGGTGTATGACCCTACCCCTGAGTCTGCTCACGGAAGGGTCTCCTCGATTGAGGCCCTGCTCTCTGCTGCCTGCCTGTTACCGAAGACTCTTCTTTGAAGCGGCCACTACTAGGCCCTGCCAGCTAGCGTCCCTCAACCAAGAATCTCTCTATCACGAGTGCCTTCTCTATAACCCCAACATAAGTAGGGATGCACAAGGGCACTACACTAGCACAAATCTCCCTACGAAGACCCTTCTCAAACTTTTGTGCCTGGAAGTAACTATCGCAGATCATATCATGTGAGTAGCGTGTCAGATCGGTAAACCAGGACGAGTACTGCGCCACGGTCATCCCCCCCTGCTTCAGCTCTAGAAGCTCCTGAATCCAAATGGAGTGTAAACAAGAGGGGGAGTACTCCTCCCGGAAGAGCTGCTAGAAGCTATCCCACGTGAGAGACGACTCGTTGTGGGTCTGCGTAACCAACCCCCACCAATGGCCGGCCATCCCGAGGAAAAGGCTGACAGCTAGGGCTACCATCTGGTCCGATGGTGTCTATACCATCCTAAAAAGTCAATCCATAGACTCTAGCCAGTCTTCCATTGCCTGGGGATCCGGGTCCCCGCGTAACTTCTGCGGCCGCTGATGCTGGAAGTCTCGGAGCGCACCCAGCCTGCGCTCAACCTCGGCCTGCGCTGTCGGTACTAACTGCCGCTCTCCAGATGGAGGGGCTACTGCTGAACCACTGGGTGGAATGGGATCACGTGAGGGTCCCTGAACTAACGCCTTGTCGCTCGCCAGGTCGTCGTCATGAACTGGATAGGGTAACCTGGCTGGCTGTTATTGTGGGGGAATCCTAAAACTTATCAAGGATTACCATGATCAGATGAGAATATATATATAACAGTAATAAAAAAGGGGAGTTAACTCAAAAAGGAAAATCAAAGACTCAATCTTACCGGATGCATGTACCAAAGTTCCCCACAACAAGTGTCTTAGTGTGCTAAGTCGACAAGCGGGTTATCAGGGTCCTGGTGAATGGATACGTCGGCCGCCCGTACCATATCACTGGACTCCCTGGCCTGAGAGATGATCTCGAGACACATCGACACTATTTACCTAAATCCCAACCAATTCCTTTTTAGGAATGTCCAAACAATGCCCCAAGGAACAAACCTTGCTCTGATACGACTTTGTCACGACCCGACCCTACCGGTCTCGAGCCGCAACTACCCCAAGCCCGCCTCTATAGGCCAGGGGCTGGTGACAAGTGATGAAGGCGTAACAATATCGGGGAGGCCTTTGCCTAAGTACCTATACACACACACACACACACACAACCCACTCAATGCAGAAGTGCAGAGTGAAAAGGAAACCAAAGTATGAACTATAATATCCCAACCAGAAGCATGAATCATCCTCTAAAATAGAACAATTAAATTTCTTAAAAGTAGTCTGACAAGTAAACTGAATAGTAAAGGGAAAAACACGCACCCAACTAGAAAGGTTCCACAACCCGACAATAGGTAAACGAAAGTAAACAACTGGTGAGTCTCACACCTGAAAGTCCTACTACGGCCACTGAACGCAGCTCAAGCTCCTGTGTCCTCTACGCTCCTCCGTAGTCTCGATTGATCTGTCTGTCATCTGCAAGGGCACGCTAAGTGCGGGAAAATACCAAATAGGGGTGAGTATGAAGATACTCAGTAGGATTCCCCGAAATCTCGAGGGAGCAACAAAGGAGGTACTAAAACGGTGAGAAGTAGACAGAACAAAGAACAGTGTAAGAGTATAGTAGAGAGAGTGCAGCTCAACCCAAAAAAAAGAAAGGAAGTATACTCGTCCAAACGCAAGGAGATAGAAATGGTAAGAAGATGAACTTCTCATCAAGTCTTCGTTACCTATAGCAGGAGAGTAGACTCGTCCAACCAAGAGGAGCTAGACACGGAAAGCACGTGGCATACCCTGTGCAAATTGGTGGGAAAAGCGCCCCTCTTCCTCTTGTGTCCTAAGGTCACGTCAAAGCTATCACACCGATGATCCGCACAACAAGTGTCCCGCTCCGGTAGTCACGGAAAAAACCACTGCCTAGACTAGCAGAGGGAATTGTGCCTGAGAAGCCAACGGGTGACCCATTGCCTAGCCCTTCTAGAGGGTAAACCCCACTAAGTCAATGGGTGACCCACTACCCAGCCTCGCTGGAGGGTAAACCCGAATAAGTCAACGGGTGACCCACTGACTAGCCCCTCTAGAGGGTAAACCCCAATAAGTCAATAGGTGACCCACTGCCCAGCCCCGCTCAAGGGTAAACCCCAATAAGTCAACGGGTGACCCACTACCCAGCCCCGCTAGAGGGTAAACCCCAATAAGTCAATGGGTGACCCACTGCCCATCCCCACTGGAGGGTAAACCCCAATAAGTCAACGGGTGACCCACTACACAGCCCTACTAGAGGGTAAACCTAAAATTGGTTCGATAACTCTGCACTGCAAGTGACATCACAGGGTGTCACCAACATCGCTACCGTGCGTTGGTTTAGAGTGCGTCAAAGGAACCTTTGACCAATGACCTTCCATTCTTACACATTTAATGAGATCTTGAATGAGGATCCAAACACCCAAAAATATTACACCATTGCAATCCTCAAGGAAAAACATGCCGAATGGACTATTCATACGCTCCGAACGGACGTCTGGTGAAAAAGTCGCAAAACGCTGCACGCAGCTTGAAAGACGGCCCATGGGCCCATTTTTAAACTCTGGATTCAACAACTAAGACCACCTTGGAAAACTTCATCTTGAATTCAAGGTCACAACGTCACTGACGACTCCTAAAACAGACTCCGGATGTGCTCACACCATCCGAAACAAGAATCTGAGCAAGGCGCTAAATAACACTTAACAGACGTGTCACTCCACCGAGCCCCCTTATCTGGAATTAAAAATTCCCAAGACCATATCAAAACCTCTATCTTGATCCGAGGATCGCATTTCCGCAAACAACATACAAATCCGATACTCGGTTTGAGAGTTAGAGGTGTTTTAATGCCAACGGACGGAGACAGGGTGGGCAAAACCGGTTCGACCGGTCCACCGCGACCCGCAGTTCACCGTGCGGGCCGCACTGCTTTACCCAAACTGGCACAATCTGGTCTGTCTTTTTCCCACAGGACCCGCATTTCGTGGGTCTTGGTCCGCTCCTGGGGTCATGACGACCCCAGTCTCACGCCGCACGCCGATCGACGAAGCCGGCCGGCGCACCCCTGCGCTGCCTGCCATCACCCCTGCTCGCTCGCGCCGACCATTGCGCCGGGCCGCCATCCCGCTCACCCGCGCCGCCCGCTGAGGAGCCCACGCCGCCGCCTGGGGAGCCTGCACCGCCGCTTGGGGATCCCGCACCGTCGTCGTTGCCCGTCGGACCGCCCTGGAACTGCTGGAAGGGTTTTGGCCGGAAAAATTCCCAGGGCCACCCTGGACGCCCCGGGACTTGGATTTTCGATCCGAAAAGAGCGTTGGAAAGCTCAGATCAAACCCTACACATCTATGGTCTTCGCTCAAAAATTTATCAGCATTAAAATGCTATAAATTAATCTCAAAGAAGGTGCAGGAAATTAAGACGAAAACGCAATGATGCCTACCACGCAGGGCGTAGCCCAACGCTCCACAATCGATCCGCCTTCGCCGGAACCGAAAACGCCTTGCTGGGGAGGAGGTGGAGCTTGAAGGAAGGGGAGGGGAGTTCTTGTTGGGAGCTTCCACCAGAGAAAACAAATGGGGAATAAGTATAGGATTTGTATTCAAGTAGGAAAAAATAGAAATAACTTTTAATTAATTTCCTTTTAATCACCCACGAAAAGACCCGCATCTGAAACTCTTGACATGGCTGATATTAAGCTGATCCTAGGGTAAACGCCATGCCCTGAGCACAACGGAGGTCTCCAAATTTTAATCTGAGGCTCTGTTCGAAAGTTATAAAATTCAATGCCCGAGGCCGCTAAATTATGAAAACACCCATGGTGGCGTTTTCCACAGAAGGTCCGTGCCCGCGAAAGTTACACCCCTCCTAGGGTAAAAGGCACACTCCGAACTCAACAGTGATCTTGGTTTTCCAGTCTGAGCTATCGTTTAGTAGTTATTCCATTTATTTGGCGTGCCTAGTGTGAACGTACTTAAAATTTAATTCCGGCCACACCAGGGCTCGGAATCGCACGCCGCCTAAACACCCTGCTCTGGAATAACATCAAGAAAAAATCAAAGTCTCACAGTCTCAAAACCCGGGTTCTTACACCCTATACCAATGGTTTTCCCCAAACCGTCGGTATAGGTCCCCCTATACCAACGGTTTGTCCAAAACCATTGGTATAGGTCCCAAAATCAAATAATCTATACCAACGGTTCTAAAAACCGTTGGTATAGGTCTATACCAACGGTTTTGAGAACCGTTGGTATAGTTACATGTATTTTTTATAGAATCTTCTTACCAAGAACATTAAATAAATAAAAATTTAAAATATTTATGATAATACATATATATATTTATGAAATTATGTTCACAAAAAGTCAAGTTAGGTTAGTGGTTAGGTTGTTCAATCATAAACTGGAGGTACTGGGATCAAAACCAACCAAATGCTTCTTTTTTGAAATACATATACCAACAGTTTTATGGAACCATTGGTATAGATTTTTCATATTACTTATACCAACAATTTTTCCAAAACCTTTGGTATAGACCTATCCCCATGGATTACTAACCAACAGTTCTCCAAACCATTGCTATAGGATATACCAACGGTTTGGAGGCCTATACCAACAGTTTCAAATCGTTGGTATAGGGTATTTTTCTAGTAGTGAGTCCAAATTCAATCTTCCCTGGTCATTAAACAGTGCATATACAAGACTTCCAAAAGCATGTAATTGAGAATAGTTAGCAGGTTTATAAGTCCACATCTCCATCAATGTCTTCAGATCAATTGCTACTGAAGGGGATCGATTGATCGCATAGCCATACTGCTTTTGCCCAAAATGTCTTGGTAACTACTATAGTGTTCAAAATTTCCCTTTTTCTGTCCAATAGGGTTCTATTCATCGGCTTTTCCACTCCATTATGCTGAGGAGTGTATGCCACCATGAAATGTCTCTTGATGCCTCCCTGTTAACAAAAAGAATCAAACTCCTCGCTTATATATATTCTCCACCATTGTGAGTCCTCAAACACTTGATCATGTTTTTAGATTCAAGCTCCTTCTACGCTTTTAGTGTTTTGAATACTTCAAAGACATCTGATTTCCTCTTGATTGGAAACACCCAACATCTCCTGGAATAATAATCAATGAAAGATACAAAGTACTTTTCTCCTCCTATGGGCACAACCAGTGATTTCTAAACATTAGAATGGATTAACTTCAAGATCTCATTGCTCCTTTCCATTCAAGTTCCAAACTTCAACCTGTGTTTCTTACTCAAAACACAGTGCTTACAAAATGGTAAGGATAACATAGTGGTCCCAGGTAGAAACTTCCAATAAAAAAGAATCTTCAAGCCTCATTCGGACATATGGCCAAGATTTTGATGCAATAACGTTGTCAATGCTTTCGTTGAGGTAGTTGATGTGAAAATTATCTCTGCTTCCTTGTACGTTTCACCCATAAGCACGTATAGGTTCTTTGAGATATTCTTTTTATTCATCACCACAAGAACTCCCTTCACAATCTTCATTATCCCTTTCTCGGTGCGAGTCTTTCATCCAATATCATCCAATTATCCCAAGGACAAAATTTTCTTATTGAGGCCCTTCACATGGAGTACTCCTTGAATGGTTCATACTGTGTAATCATGCATCTTCAGTTTGATGGTGTCGACTCCAACGATCTTCAATGTATGATCTTTCCCTATGTACACAAGTCCTTATGAGATAGTTTCATATTGATCAAACCATTCCCATCAAGATTTCATGTTCTATGTTTCTCTTGAGTCAATAATCCACGTGTCATCAAGATTTTGTCTACCTTCAGTAGTCGTTTTCGCTTCACTAACTAGTACGTCTCCATTTCCAGATTTACTTGCCATATTTCGTTGAGAGTTATTCTCACCACCCTTCTTATTCCAATAGTCTTTGTGGACATGCCCCCTGTCACAACAATTGTAACATCTGATATTTTTCTTCTAACTCCTTGATTTAGATCTGCCATGATTATGGCTCCCATTGGTACCGCGCTCTATCATTCTACCTATTTCTATTGATATAGCTTCAAATTGGTGTGAAGTCATCTGTCTTTCTTCCTTGTTATTTCACCAAATTTCTTCTTTAATAATTATAGCTACAACATTGTTGAAACGCAACATATTCATTTGTATATTATTTTTAAGGTTGATGATAAGTTAATCATATGAATTTGGAAAACTCTAGAGTATAATCTCCACATGTATAGTATCCAAAATTTAATAGCCCAACACTGTATGCTGAAAAAAGGGCATTGAGGGTGTTGATGTGGTCGGCCACCGATGATGACTACACCATTCAAAGAGTGTATAATTTTCTCTTCAAGAATTTTTTTTGTGGAGTTACGTTGCCTCGTACAACTTTGTCAGAGTATCCCAAATTTCATTCGTTGTCGTTTTCTCCACAATGCGTGGCATGAACCCATCTGCCAAAGCTAAATGGATGTTGGCAATATCATTCCCATACATGTCGTTACATTTCTCTTCCTCCACACCCTCCAGTTTCTCTCAAATCACCTGTAGAAAATTATATTTCCACAACACCACTTGCATCTTCACTTTCCACAATGAAAAATTATTTCCATTGAATTTTTCAACCTTGAATTTTACCACCATTTTGACACATCATAAGTCTAGAATTTTCTTGAGCCAGAACTTCACCTTTGATACCACTTGTTAGGATAAAAAATAATTATCCATTTGGTACAATGATAATTTTAAGATACAAATAAAGTGAAAATTGCAAAAATAAAATGAACATTGGATATAACGTGGAAAACCACCCAAATGAAAGGGGTAAAAAACCATGGCTAAATAGAAGGATTTAACTATAGTAAAATGTGGGTAAAAAATCTCTCAATTACAAGGAGAAAAAACTCAAGAAATTCTCTCTTGAATATGTGGAGGAACTCCTCACAACATACTGCACTCAAAGCTAAAGATGTGCTTCTTGAGAATCTGATGATGAAAACTGTTGGAGGCGATCCATTTTTATAGTCTATCCTCACCCTCCCTTGGTCTCCCCTCAATTAAATTTATTTTACCAAATTTAATTAGGAAATAATGGTAGGGTGTTACCCTCTTTGAATGAAATGAATGCGGCGACCATTATCATTATTTTATCTCTCTAGAACGTCTTCCAACATATTAGAGTTGTTTAGCGCTGATAAAATCTCCACTTTTGACAACAAGAAAAAACCGATGTTAATGGTCACAATGAATAATTTAATTTTTATATACATATTTATATGTTTTTAAATAATATTTATATTACAATAAGTATATATATATATATATATATGTAAATATAATTTTTTTTATCAATCTTGTTTTTATAATTTTATATATAAAAAATTATCAAATTTATATTAGTCAATAAAAATGTTTAATAGTATATTTATATACATTAATTACAAAATGCGTATATAATTAATAAAAATATGATATAAAAATATTTTATTTTATAATTATATAAATATATAAATGAATATGTTTATTTAATTCATATTTGAATTTATTTATTTATTTTGAGGGAAAATGGGTAACTTATATATTAAGAGATCAAAGATCTGGTAAAACAAGAGAAGAAAACCAACTAGGGAATAAATCCAACTAGTAAAACAAGAGAAGAAAACCAACTAGGGAATAAATTCAACTAGACATGTGAGTCATTCGAGAGGCTTCGAGTAGCTAAATGATGATTTGCCATATTAACCTCCATTTTGATAAAGGAGAAGCAAACCAAAAAGTGAAGCTGAAGTGATTGGATCTTCGAGACAAGGAGGCCAAAAGGCTAGAGTCCATCCTCTGGTGTAGAGATAACACGAACGATGGTGAGGAAATCTAATTCCAAAGTGATTGACTCTCACCCTTATTCCAAAGAGAATTCCATGTAAAGAACAATTGCTTGAGCTTCTAAGACCACATGTAAGAGCAACACCATGAAAGAAGAGTGAAAAGATGCAACAATCATCCCATGAGAGTCACGAGGGATGGCACTGAAAAATGTGATACATCAATGCTAATTTTTATGGTGCCAACAATGGGGGGTCTCTTAGTACAAGGACCAGTCTTGATCATGGGGTCGTCAAGCATACGATCACTGTGGTTCCATGTTGATAAATAGTTGGATGTGTTCTTGACCCAAAAGGTGCATGGATTTGAGACTTGGTTAAAGAGAATGTCATTTATCCCCACCCAAATGATCCATTCCACTATGCAATGGGAAGATAGGTCTTCGACGAAGAGGTGTGAATACCATTTTTTGAGAAGTTCCATGAGGTCAGGATACATGTCTAGAAGGTTGATAACATTAGGGTTAAAGGTGTGCCAGATGTTCCTTGCTCTGAGGTAGTGGTAAATAGTGTGCATGAGATATTCGGGCATGGACACGTAGACATGGCATGTTGGGTTTTCAGAAGCACGGTGAGAGGAAAGAAACTCTATTGAAGGAAGGATCCTAGTGTAGACTTGTCACCAGAAATAACAAGCTTTAGGAAATGATTCATAGGCCCTAGATAGATTTCCAAAGAGCCTCCATCTCCAAAGTCGGAGCGGTTGTATCCAGAGCATACCCAAATTTAAAAATATAAGTGAAAATGTTTTCCCTACATCATCAGAGATAATCAGGACCCAAATCTATAGCTATTGGGATACTAAGGATAATTTTACCATCCCTCTCGTTGTACCAAAAGAATATTTTCTCAGTGAACCATCCACTTCCTTCCTCATTAAAGAGGGAGAGAACCTTTACATCTTAGAGACCTTATAGGGATGAGAGTTTTCTTTGAGCCCATTTCCATCGACCAACCATGAGTCCATCTAGATATTAATGGAATATCCATTTCCAATTATCCAGTAAATCCCCCTCAGGAGGGTAACACATAATCCCCACAGGATACACCAGAAGAAGCTAGGGTGAGGTCCTAATGGAGTGCTATAAAAATCAGCATATGGGAATTATTTATCCTTGATAACATTTACACAAATATAATGAGGGTTTTGAATGAACCTCCACCCTTATTTAAAAAGAAGTGCATCATGGAAGAGACGAAGGTCCCTAAACCTCAATCCCCCATGAGGCTTGGGTTTACAGAGTTTATCCCAAGTAATCTAGTGAGATTTTTGTTTCCCTTCAATGATCCCCACCGAAAATTGGTGAATCATGAGTGGAGTTGGTCGATGATGAAATTATGGAGCTTAATGAGCATCATAAAATAGGAGGGAATGGATCGGGTGAATGATTTAATGAGGATTTATTTTCCTGATTTAGAGAATCTTTTGTAATTCCAACCTTGAATTTTTTATCCACCCTCTCCAAAATGCTAGAGAATACATCTTTTTTAGAGTGACTAAAGACTATAGGAAGACTAAGGTACTTGTGTTTCTTATCAACCATCTGGAATCTAGATTCTTGTTGGACCTCAAACTTCTTATTTAGGGGCACACCAATACTAAAAGAGATTTCCAATTTAGAGGGGTTGATAGCTTTCCATGAATAATTAACATAAAGGCCGACAAGAAGGAAAATGTTTTTGAATTCTTCTATTGTGGACCTAGAGAAAAGGAGACAATCATCAGAAAAGAAGAGATTAGAAATGGGAGGCCCCCGACAACAGGAATTCACTCCATGAACAAAATTATCCTTAGCTGCTACTGAATAGTGATTAGAGAATACATCAGCCATTAAAATGAATAGGGAATGGGAAAGGGGGTCTCTCTAGTAAAGTCCCATAGAGGGTGAGAAGCTCTAAGAAAGTCCTACATAAATACAGATCTTGAATGAGAAGGAGGAAAAAAATTTCATAATGATGTCAACCCATCTTGAGAAGAATCCCATTTTTTTCAGAATGAACCAGATAAATGACCATTCCACTCTATTGAAAGATTTATTCATGTGCAGCTTCCAGGCCATGATGCCTTGTTTGTAAACAATGCAGGTCTTAATAAAGTAAAAGTTTTTATGGGTAATAATCGCGTTTTCTGAGATAAGCCTATCAGGGACAAAGGAGGTTTGGTTTTCAGATACAATAGAAGGTGGAAAGGTGTGAAGGTGGTTAACCATAATCTTGGAGAAAATTTTATAGGTGACATTGTATAGGATAATGGATCAAAACTCAGAAACTAGAGAGGGTTTCTAGATTTATGGAATGAGAGTGATGAGGGTTTCATTGATGGAGGTGAATTTGGCCTTCCCATGCCATAGGTCCCTTATCAGTCTTGACACATCAGACCCCACAATGTGCTATAAGTTTTTAAAGAAGAGGGTGTGGAATTTTTTTGGGCCTCGAGATTTGGTGGAGTGGATTTGTTTGAGGACCAAAAGGATTTCATCATTAGAAATTTTTTAGGTGAACTTGTTGTTCATAAAATCCTTAACAACAAGAATAATATAGGAGGCAAACTCGGTGGGGACGGAGGTCTCACCAGCCATGTAAAGATCCTAAAAAAATTAAAGAAAAAGGTCATGAATGTCCTCCTATATTGAGAAATTTCTTCCATCAAGTGAGGTAAGACATGAAATAAGATTTTTGAGAAGCCTTATAGATGATTTCTGGTGTAAATAATGTGTATTTAAGTCCCCTTCATTTATATGAGTGTCATGAGCATGTATAGAATAATAGATTTTTTTTTATATGGGTTTCATTAAGCTCAATCTCTAGTGCTACAATTCTAGAAATGGTCTTGGATGAAGGTGGGAGAGATTGGAGATTGTCGAGTCCTTTTTAAGGTATTCACACTACCGATCTGGTTGGTGGAACCACCTACCACATAATTTTTTGAGGTTAGATATGACATGATTAATTTTATCATAAAATTTGAGCCCACTTATAGTCCATATTGGTTTAATCACTTCTTCATAGCCCATTTCCCTTGTAAAGTAGCTTTAAAAATAATAGTTCTCTCATGTCTCAGATTTGTGTGTCCAGTATTAAGGTGAATGAGAATTGAGCAGTGGTCCAACATGTCTAGGGTGAGGTGGGAGACCTAAAAGAGGTTGAAGATTACGAGTCAGTCTGAAGATGACAAGAATCTATCTAGTCTCTCCTTGATACAGGTGTTCTCTGAGTAGCTACAGTACCATATGAAGGGGTTACCCATGTGACCAAAATTTGTGATACTCGAGCATTGAACCACCAACATTAAGCCTCTCATATGGGCCAAGGGCCTAATGGAACACCCTCTATTTCCCCTTTGGAATATGATATCGTTAAAATAATCTCCCATGAGAAGAGGTCCTGGGATTTCATTCCTAATTGTTTTAAAGAGGTACCATAACTTTTATTTATCATTTTGTTAAGTCCAACCATAGAAACCAAAAAAGTACCAAACAATCATGTCTTGATGATGGACAGAGGAATAAATATGGTTATGCGAGAAGCTCTTAATTCTGATGTCCCCTCCCTCCTTCCACAGAAGGTAGAGGCCCCCGACAAGCCTGTGGTGTGATATTGGGAAGAATCACTCAAAACCCACTTTAAGGAAACGTCGTGCATGTCCTTTTTTTTGAGAATGGTTTTAGACAGAAAAAACACACTAGGGTTTCTTAGATCACTCTTACACCGGAGCATACGAAATATGCATGGGTTTCCAATCCCATGACAGTTCCAACATAATATTTTCATTAGGCTAGGTGGGGTTGGGTTAAACCAGCCTTTGTCTTTGAAATTTCATCTAAAAATCCATTATTTGTAGCCTTCCATATTTTTGGGAGGCTCTTATTTCCCAAAGGTGGGTATGTGCATCGCTTGTGTCCACAATGTTCTACATCAGGGGGGTTAATTCCTAGGTCCCCTCTAATTATCCTTCTCCACATCGTGTGATTTTTTTCACCAGTCAATGTAAACCCTTACATGCCCTCATTAATGCTCGAGAGAGGAACCAAGTTTGGAGAGTCCGTGTAGATGTGTCTTGGACTGGATGGTGATTTAATAGTATCATTCGGCCGTTGGGGTTGGGATGTAGGCATGGTTTTCATTTCCATAGGGTTTTTATTCAGGATGAAGAAGGCACTCCCAGATGCCCGAGGGCCAGCATATGGGGCTAGATTTCCATCTTCCTTTGTTTTCACTGTAACATCAAAGTCTTTAGGAAATCACGACGAACCTAGTGAAATAGTCTTTTCTTGATTGTTGGTAGTGTGCTTGATTAGGGCCTTGGAAAGTTTCTCTCTATCCTTATGTTTTTCAGATTCCAAAACAAATGTTTTCCCATGATATTTAACATGGAGCCAGGGGCCATAATACACGACAACATTACCTTCCCCATCATTTTTCTTTAAGGTGCACTCCTTCTTTGTGTGTCCAATGAATCCATAAAATAAATAGAAGAACGATATCTTTTCATACCCAAAACTGATCCAGGTTTTTGAAATCTCCATTGACAAAAAGGTAACCCCTTAGTAGAGGGAAAACAACATTGATTGAGACCCTTATCCATATAAAAGGCCTCCATAAAATAGGTTATGTTTGATCCCATTTCATAAAGACACCAATACAAGACCTGATCTCTCTCACGATGCACTTAGATATAGCCTCGTAGGGTATTCTCAAAATTTTAACCCAAAAGGTTGATTTAGATAGGGTCAATTTTAGCGCATCCTCATTCTTTTCTAGACCCTATATTAGGATCAGTTGGTTATTGAAGGACCAAGGCCTTCTATGAAGGACCTTTTGTTTTTCTTTCTTATTAAAGAACTCAAGAATGATATTTCCAGATATGATCTCACATATGGTGACTCTATAATCCAATCTCCATATGGATTGCAATGTGTTCTTCAGGGCAGGAAAATTGATGGTCCAGTTTGAGACGGATTTTCCTATAGCCAGAAGATTCATACGGTGAACCAGAAAGGAGTCTTAATTCTTCATTACTATGATCCAAAATTTTTCCTTTTCCATAAGAGAGATATGTTTCCATTAAAATTCCAATCTGTTCTCCATCATCGACAATAGGGGGGCTAGTCACATGTGAATCACGGATTGTAGAAGAAAGGGGGATCATTGGTGGATAATCCACCAATGACCTCTGTGATCATAGGAACACTGAAAAAGAACATTGATCCATGGAATTGAGGAGTGTCACACACCTTACGATGAGGAGAAAACCAAGGAGAGTCCATGATTGGGAACCACACTCATTGATGACACCAGAATAGAATAAAATGATACCCCAATTTAGAAATTGTGAATACATTATCGATACGGAAAAGACCACATGATCAGAGTAGAGAAAAACCACTGAGAGATAAATACAGTCATAGAGATCCCATAAGGCCATATCTTATAAGGACTGATGAATCATAAATGGTTTAGTGCCAATGGGGAGGAAGCAAGAGGATCCACCAAAGCCAAAACAGATGAAAATGGTGCATGATGCCCCATGATCCACTAATGCCGATCCTGTAAATGTCTGCTGAACCAAGAACTAGAGCACCGCCATTCCAAGGATAAAAACAAAGTAATCATAAGAAGATACATATATTATACCTATGGTTTAAGAGATCCAACTCCAAAACACTACCCCTTGAGCAAGGAAATAGGGGTAGGGAAAGAATCATCGACAAAGAGGGAGCCACGATCTAAAACCATGAATCCTAAAAAGGCCTCTTGCTTGGGAAAGATTTAACCTTTTCTAGTGAAAGACACAAAAAACACTAAATAATAGTGAGACAATCGCCAAACCACCAAACCTTAGAAGAACCTAGGAAGAGACAAACCCTAGGAAGACCTAGGAAAAACTCTCACTATGTGGAGAGACTTTTTTCACTTCATATTTGAATTTATATATTTATATTCATCTTAAATAATTTAAAATATAAATACATGTATCTATATCTATATGTATGTGGATTCATATGTATGTATGTATGTTCATGTGTATGTATGTGTTTTATGCATATGCATTTGTTTTGTTGTGTGTATGTTTTGTGTATTTGTATGTTTATGTGTGGACATGTATATATGTATGTATGTATGTATGGTGCATATGTAAATGTTCATATACATGTATATATGTATGCGTGTGTGTATGTGGATATACATGCATGTGCATATATATGTGTATGTGTATGTATATGTGTATGTGTATGTGTATGTGTATGTGTATGTGTATGAGCACGCGTGTGTGTATTTATGTAGTATGTGTATGGATGCATATGTATATATGTGTATGTATTTTCATGAACATGTATGTAATTTTATGTATACGTATGTGTATAAATATGTGTATGTATATGTATATGCATATGAATGTGTACGTATATGTGTATTTATGTATGTATGTGCATATGTGTGTGTGTATGTGTATTCACATGTAGTTGTATATATGCATGTCTATGCGTATGTATGTGTGTATATATATGTGTATTTGTATTTGTATACATATGTGCATATGAATATGTATATGTGTATGTATATAGGTGTACATGTATATTAATGTATTTGTATATATGCATGTCTATGCGTATATATATGTGTATGTGTGTAATGGTTTGTGCCTTCTCGGCTCATCACTTTGCTATTTGGTGGTTGGAGGTGTTCAAAGGAGCCTCGGGGAGTGTTCGGTGGAGGTTGAAGGTGCATTAGAACCGAAACATGAAATTCATGACGTGAAATAGGAATTCACATCATGAATATGTATTTTATATCTTATATGGACAATAGTTCATGACTTGTATGTGGCGGTTGAGCATTGTGTGAAACAGATTCAGGATATGAAAGGGTAATCCATGATGTGTATTAAATTCATTCCAATTTTCCATGTATTTTGGAAAAGGTTTGAGATATGGAGAAATTACACCTTGCATACGGTTCATGACTTTTATTTCATGGCCCCGCAACATTCACACATGAATGTGGAATTCACGCCATGAATCAGGCAACTTACAACCTGTTTATAGGGTTGGCGTTCGGCCAAACCCTCTTATTCTGCACTTTTTTCCTATCAGTTTTGGGTGAACCTGAGATAATTTCAGAGGATATTCCAACCCCTCTCCTATAGCATTGATCCTTGGGTTTCGATGGTTGAGTTTTGAAAATCTGAGGTGAGTTATTCTCTATATCATTGTGTTTTTATTTCCTTCTTCTTCTTGGGATTCATTGTGGTGGTGTTTTTTTTGGTTTAGGAAGAGTTTGAGGTGAGTTTTGATGATCCCTAGGCATGATCCAGGTTAGTATGAGGTTTCCTGTTGTAGTTGTGATTTTCAAGTCATTTCTTCTTCTCCCTATGGTGCGTAGGGAGTCGGAAAAGCTTCTTTGAGGTAGGAGATCCTAATTATCTCCCTATTCATGTGAAACGTGTGGGGATTGCATGTTGTTTCCTTCCTTTAAGTGTATATTAAGAGTCAAATTAATAAAGAAAACAATTTGGAAAATTTTAAATTGATGGGGATGAAGAGTTATCATATTTTATACAGCTCTGGTGTCATTTCTAGTGATATGATGAATGTTATTGCTAATATTGAAAATCACGACTATTTTTTGTGTTGTTACTGAGATGTATGTGTGACCCTTGATGTGTTGTTGTTTGATTTCACCCTGAATAAAATGCTAAAGAACATACATTTTGATAAGGATTGGTTTCCCATGGAAATATGGTTAGTGTGATAATACCCCTGCTAAACAAAGAAGTGAAATTAATGAAAAATAATTGGGCCCAAATTTACCCAAGTTTTATGGTAAAATCGGTCACTTGTTGTATAGCTTGGGTTATCGAATCTATAGGGACCGAATAATAAACCTATAGACACCTATTATTTGATGGATGTTTTGGCTATAGAGTGGCTAACTATTTCAATTTATTTGATTTGAATAACTGGTGATTGAATTTAAAGAACAAAATAAACAAAATGAATTGAATTAAAATATTTAATTAAGATGAGTCGATCCTAGTTTGTTTCTAGGTTTTGATTGGATGTATTTGTTTTTTTTGGATTTTCTGTTCATTAGTTCAAGAGGTATCCATTAAATGAAATAATTTATCAATATAATTATCCGATTTAATACATACACAATTTCAAGTCTAATCACCAATACACTTAAAGGATCACTTTCATGATCACTCTATGGAATTGGATCATACTAGCACTCAAAATGTGTCATTTTTAAAGTCAGTGAAGATAAAGAAGAATATAAATCAAAGAAATGAACTCTTAAAATGAAGGACATATTTAAGAATTTAAGAACATAAAATAACATTCAATCCACCCCATTCAAATCCCTAGGATAAACCCATAAAAGGTAAGTCATCCATTGATGAAGAAAAGAAAAATAATAAGTAAATAAAAAGAATAAATTTTATTAAGAAACTAAAACGATTGAAAAACTTACATGGAAAAAATGAAGATGCGATTACAAAATGAAAGCGGGAAATTGCAATTGAAAGAAAGACTTGCATTGAATGAAAAACTTCAATCCTAATTCCCTTCACCACCATATCCTTATAGAGAAATATTTGGATCTTTATAGACACCCCCAACAATAAATTCCATCCCCATTAATTTAGAGAGTCAAAAGGAGGATGAGAAAATCAAGGGAATTAGACGTTTCAAAGTTGACCAGGAAAATCATCCAAATTCATTACCATTGTTGACATGTGAATTTGTAACTGAAGATGGATGAATCTGAAGGGGTATTAGAAGCAAAATATCTTCTTACATATTCCCTCTAACATCTGTCTAAATTTCAGTCCAATTAAATCATCCTTTTGAAATTTATGCTCAAAATGGTGGGATGACTTTATGGGCATCCAGATCGGGCCCACCATTTAAATGTCAACTTCGGATCCATTTATCTCCATGAAACTTCAGAATTAGATCCATAAAAAGTTTATTTAAATTATCCCCATATTTTTATCTTTCTACAATAAAAATTTAAGCTTAATTGGGCTTAGGTTTTGGGCCCCACTTTTATTTGATGGGCCTTAGGGCCATTATGCTTTGTCTAGAAAATTTTTGCATCCATGCCCAAAAATATCCATCTTACCTTGGGATTCATCCATAGATCATAAAAGATAAAATGTTCTAAAAAAATTGATAAATAATATCCCAAAATATTAAATTAAAATAATTAATATAATTAATTCTACATGCAGATGACTGATTGGGACCAAATTTTCATTTTAAACATGTATTGCACTTAAGGTGAGAATTGAAGTTCAATTTCTATAATAAACTAAAAATTATTTTTATGGAATTTGGAACAAATGAATATTAAGATATTAAAAATTAATATTAGCCTCTTTCAATGGCTAATCACACCCCAACTTGAGTTTTTTCTAGTCCCGAGAAAAAAGTATCTCAAAAATATGAAATTGAATTCCAATTTTCAAAAACATTTTAATAAACATTGCTCATAAAAAAATCATTCTAAAAAATCATGAAACCTTTAAAAATTATTTCACACATGATAGGTCCACAATCATATCCCAATCCCAATCCCATTCCTTTTTTCAAATTAATCGTCACATTTCATCCAATTTCAATTAAGCATGATGATGTGTTGTGCATCACAATAGACACGGGGCCTATTTTCTTGTTCAAGGGAAAAAATGGAAGCACTAAGTGGGAATCAAATTAAACCTTAAGATTAGTATCCATTTTTTATTTTTACTTTGTTTTTTATTAATTTTTTATTTTTGTTGTTTTTTTTCACTTTTTTTGCACTTTTTTTGAACCACAATAGATATGAAAAGACTAACTCTGGGAAAGACAACTATGGAGTCACGATCCACAAGTTTCAAGCACCACAAATATTTTAAGTTACATGATCTAAAATAGAGATATAAATCCTAACCCTGGGCAAGACAACTATGGAGTCATGATCCCCAAGTGCCAGACGTCACACATTTGGACAAAACATTACTCTATGTGGTCTTTTATTTTTTATTTTTTTGACACTCAAATTAAAATAAAAGTGGAACCAAACCCTATACTATGATGAAAGGGACCCAAGTACTCAAATTTACACCCAATATCCAATGGAAATTCAGTTTGTAATTTTTATTAAGAGGATTAAATTTAAACTTTGAAAAATCACATTGGACAATCACACTTTCCAAAAACTATGCTCATAAACTTAAACATGCATTCAAATCATAATCAAGGCATTAAAAATAATTTGAAATTATGTGTTCATGTTCCATAATGCACATTAATTTATTCAAGGATAATGAATTGAGTTTTTTTTAATTGAATATTTTTATCATAAAATCCCAATATTTTTTTATCAAAATCCATGATTTTCACTCCCACCAACTTAGAATGAAATTGCCATCATTTTTGAAAGAGAAGAGAAGAGACAAAGATCAGATTTGGGAGGAAATAAGGGGAGAAGTGATTTGAAATAAAATCATGGAACAAAATCACCTACTTTTCAGTTGACAACCCATCAATAAGAAATTGATTACTTTGGCTTCACGTCATGGGTACAATTCTCATAGATGATTAATGGATGAGTTTGAACTTTAAAAGGAAAGGGTTTTATTTGAAATAATAAAATAAATCAATACCTAAATCTCACACACAAGAGACATTAGATAATATTGGAAAACCCAAGGTATTACATTGAAAAAAAACAAAAACAAAAACACATAAAATAAAAAAAATTCAGAAGTCGGGTTTCCACCTAGAAAACACTTAATTTAAAGTCTTTAGCACGACATGGACCCCAAAACTTATACAAAACCAACTTTACACATTTTAAGGACCCAATTATTCTCCACTTCAACTTTATTGATATTGAGTCTCCCTTTTGGTTGGAAAAAAAGTTTTAAAATTGATTCAAGAAAAATTATAAAGGTCTCAGTGAATGAGCTAGTCCCATTAAAATCAAAATGTGTCTGTACAATCTCTTTCTTAATCTTACATGACACATCGAGGATATTTTTGACATTATTAGAATCAAGAGAGGATGAAATGGTGACATATTTTTTTTATTATCCCCCATGATTTAAGAGTTTAGAGAGGATTTATAGACCTTTAATTCGAGATCGGTTTGGATAACACTTTTAGAAACAGGTGGGGAATTTGAATGGAACCTAGTTTCACTTTCAAAATTGATTATCAGAATTGATTACCTTTGAATATAATTTTCAACCCCCAAATTTTCTAGATGATTTTAAATAATGGGAATAGAATTGATGCTTGATATTTCTTCCAATTTTTCAGTAATTGGTGTTTCTAAAAAATCATCATTGGAGCAATATTCAAGACATTCAATCCATGAAGACAATTTTTCCCCTTGTGAATCCAAAAAATAAATTTCCTCCTGATCTAAAGACCCATCAACAATTTTTTCATGTTCCTCAAGTCCCCAAGATTCAAGGGTTATTTCTACAAAAAATTCAAGAGTGGATTTTGGGTAAATATATTCTTCTAAAAATGTTAAGTAAGGGATAACCTGAGTGG
This sequence comes from Viscum album, assembly GCA_963277665.1. NCBI lineage: Eukaryota > Viridiplantae > Streptophyta > Magnoliopsida > Santalales > Viscaceae > Viscum > Viscum album. The sequence continues at coordinate 25,681,142 of OY728137.1, read as the reverse complement.
GAATGGGTTCTGCAATTGTTTTAATGCTTTTTAGTTATACCCTCATTAATAAAACATCCAATTTTATTTTATCCATTTTTTCACACAATTTTTCAATAATTTTTTGGGGATCAAAATGGATAGAAGGTTGAAATTCATGGAATTCCCTAGGATTGATATCTTCAAGCATCCTTGAGAGGGATATGAATTTATCCTTTAAACAATCATCATCCCATTGATTGTACATCTCATCAGGTGTGGGGTATTTATTCAATGGGTGATCAAAGAAATTAAAAAAGTTTTGTGATTCCCAATGTGGATTTCCAATTTGATTTAATACGGAGTTTAGGTTGGGGTACTCTTCAAGATATTCCATTGGGGAATATTGAAATTTTAATATGAGATTTTTTTGGACACAAGGAAACATAAAAGGAAAAAGATAAGAGAAGTGGTGGTGAGAAAAGAGATCTTGGATGAGAAAAAATGGCGGGTGTCTAAGATACTTACTTGGGTCCTTGGAAATGGTGCCAAAATTTAGTTGTTCTCAAATTTACCCATGTTTTATGGTAAAAGTGGTCACTTGTAGTATATTTTCTGTTATCGAATCCATAGGGAATGAAGAATAAACCTATAAAAACCTATGATTTGATGGAGGTTTTGGCTATATAGTGGCCAGCTATTTGGGTTTATTTGATTTGAAGAACTGGTGATTTAATTTAAATAAAAAAATTAATTGAATTAAAACAATTAATTAAGATGAGTTAATCCTATTTTGTCTCTAGGTCTTGATTGGATGTATTTTTTTTCTTTGGATTTTTCTTTCATTGGTTCAAGATATATCCATTAAATGAAATAATTACTCAATGTCAATCTCCGATTTAATTCATACACAATTTCAAGTGTAATCACCAATGCACTTAGATGATCACCTTCATGATCACTCTATGGAATTAGATCGTACTAGTACTCAAAATGTGTCATAGTTAAAGTCGGTGAAGACAAAGAAGAAGATAAATCAAAGAAAGGAAATCTTAAAATGAAGAAAATATTTAAGAATTTATGAACATAAAATAACATTCAATACACCCCATGTGACTCCCTAGGATAAACCCATAAAAGGTTATATCTCCATTTACGCTATTATATAAATGGAAGTGGGTATTAGACTTAAAGAAGTGGGATTGACGAAGAAAAACATTGAAAAATGAGCACTCCACTGTTGTGTGATGAATTCATAAGTGCTGGTGTGAATAAATTAAAACCTTTATTCAATGTTATAGATTTGTGAATAAAAGGAAAATAATAAGTGAATAATAAGAACAAATTTTATTAAGAAACTAAAATGATTGAAAAACTTACATGGAAAAAATGAAGATGCGATTACAAAATGAAAGCGGGAAATTACAATTGAAAGAAAGAATTGCATTGAAAGAAAAAATTAGATCCAAATTACCTTCACCAAAATATCCTTATATATGAATATTATAATCCTTATAGACACCTTACAACAATAAATTCCATCCCCATTAATTTATAGATTCAAAAGGAGGATGAAAAAATCAAGGGAATTGGACGTTTTAAAGTTGACCAGGAAAATCATCTAGATTCATCCCCATTGTTGACGTGTGAATTTGTAACTAAAGATGGAATAATAATAAGGGGTTGTAGTAGGAAAATATCTTCTTCCATGTTTCCTATAATATTTTTCCAAATTTAAGGCCCATAAAATCATCCTTTTGGAAGTTATGCTCGAAATGGTGGGATGGCTTTATGGGCATTCAGATCGGGCCCACCATTTAAATGTCAACTTCAGATCCCTTTTTCTCCATGAAAACTTAATAATTAGCTTCATAAAAAGTTTAATGAAATGATCCCCATATTTTTTTATTTCTAAATTAAAAATTTGAGCTTCATTGGGCTTATTTTGTGAGCCCCACTTTTGTTGGATGGACCTTAGGCCCATTATGCTTTGTCCCGAAAATTTCTGCATTCATACAAAAAAATGTACATATTCTATTGGGTTTAATCCATCAATCCTAAAAGATAAAACATTCCAAAAAAAGTGATAAATAATATACCGAGTTATTAAATTAAAATAATTAATATAATTAATTCCACATGCATATGATTGATTGGGCCCAAATTTTTATTTTAAACATGAATTGCACTTAAGATAGGAAATGAAGTTCAATTTCTATAATGCACTAAAAATAATGTTTATAGACTTTAAAACACATGAATATTAATATATTAACAATGAATATTAGTTTCTTTCAGAATCTAATAAAAAACCCTTGATTAATTTGTGAAATCCAGGACGTGACGCTCTCTATGGTTGTGTTTGATGTGCTGCCTTGTGTGTTGTGTGTTATTGTGTGGTGGTCGTGGAGATCAAATGGGCTATAATATGTGTGGTACAATGATATTATGGTGTATACATGGGTTATGGTGCGAGATATTGTGCGATGTGGTGGTGTGGTAGTTGTGATGTGTGATGTGGCTGGTTGGCATGGGATGTGTTGTGAGAAGTTGTGTGGTGGTTGTGATGTACAGTTATAATGCGTGATGTGGTGGTGTTGTGAAGTGGTGACATGTGATTATTGAAATATGAGGTTTTTGTTCTGAGAGGGTTTGGATGATATGAAATTGTGGCAATGTTTGGGTTGGTTTTGGGTGCAACAGAAGCATGTAGTGATGAGAATTTTTTTTAATATTTCTATACTTAAAACCACGAGCAAGGATCTCACATGTCAAATTTATAATTAATTTATTTAGATTGGAATAAAGAAATTACCATGTCTTAGGTTTCTTTATTTTATGTATATGTAGACCATCCCAAAATACCCTTTCAACTTACCTTCATTGCACTGTGAGGATATAAGGATAGAATCACCAAAACAAAATAGGAGAATAGTGGCAGTTTAAACCACCGCCAAATGTTTCTATGATGGTTTTTTAAAACCACCTCTAATGTTGGTGTCAACATCCAACTTGTGTCGGTTTCTCCCATTTAGTGGAAGTTTTTAGGAATTTTTTCAAATTTTTTTTAACGGAAGTCATGTTATTTTTAGAAGTTATTTATACTCTAAAAAACTTCCATGGTGTTTGCAGTGGTTTTAACTACCACTATTTTTTTACCATATATAGAAGTGGTTTAAACTACTGCTACATAACGGTGTTAAAAAAAAATTACAGAAACTAAAACTCCAAAAAAATAAAAAAAAAATCAATATTGAATTATAAACATTAACAAAATGATAAAATCATAGTATGGTACATCCACACATTGAAATTCCATCCATATCAAAATAAATAGTTTCAGATATAAGCAGAAATGAAACAAGGCATACTATAATCTATACATATCTAACTTGAAAAAAGTAAATATCAAGAGACATGCACAAAGAGTAGATAAATAAGTGAAACCAAAGAAAAGGATAAATTTATTTCAAATATTTAGTATTTCATTTAGATGAAAACCCATTTGAAAATAAAATTAGGAGAAAACTAATCCATAAAAAAGAAAAAAACACTAAAAAGTAACCAAAGTCTTAAACCAAGGAAAACCCGAGATAAGTAAACAAATAATGTTAAAATATACAAGTAAGATAATGAATTTCATATGATAATGAAGAAATATCATTGATAAAGGAAAGGAAATTATCAAAGTAAGAGTATATTCAATATAATGAAAATCATAGGAAAGAAATATAAAAATAGAAATAAAGTAAGCAAAGAAGTAATCAACACTCAATAATAATGAAGACATGTCAAATTTTATATATCATGGTCAATAACATAAGTTAGAGTGTTACAATCCTAGACATACTCATATTCAAGTATCTTAAAAAATAACCTCATGACTTTCTCAAACCTAGCCTCACAGGGTACCACTCCTCATATCCCGAACTTATCATTCACAATAGGATAATATTTAGAGTCTCATCATGACTAGCATAACAATTGTTTATTGATCTCCCAACTAGATTCCTAGGGTTCCTATGAAACTTTATAATGGATGTGAGGAAACATACCATAAGTCATATCATAATACACATAAAACACATTGAATCATATTCCCCAACCTACCACCAATCAAACTTTAATAAGAATCCCCTTTAAATTTTACATAATCATAAAATAGTAGTAAATTTCATTTCACAATATTCACAAATCATATATGAATAATACAATGGGGATAAAACCACAAGTGTATATTATGATATAAAATTCTTTGGTATAAGGCATTGAATATGAATTTATATTTAACCAACATTTTGAAAATTTAGTAACCTTTCTTAGAAAACAATTGTGGCATCAAAAATTCATTATAAATATAATTTAAATCCAATTAAAGCATTAAAATTGATAAAAAATGTCCAATATATCTTATATAGGAACAATAAATCTTAAAAATATACCAAATGACATGAAACAAAATCAATATTTCGGTAACATGGGAACATAACAATGAAATACATTGGGATTTTATAAAAATGAAATTACAACAAAAAAATCCCTTAAATTAGTGAAAAACCCTTAAATCCATATAATATATTATTTAGAATCATTTAGAAATCAAATAAAAAATTGAAATATCAATTTGATTAAATATTCTTAAAAAAGTGTCTCTTAGTAATTTTATCAAATATATACCAAGTCGATTACATCCATTACCATGGAACAAAACGCAAGGAAGAAAACTGTAGTAAATCATAGGCTTGGGGAATTTACCCCTCAACCTCCCCCTCACCCCACACAAACCCTTACCACCCCACCACCAATGGCGGGGCTATTTTATAAAATATATAGATTGTATACAAAATTTTTATACATGCATAAAACATAGAAACCAATAGAAAAACCATTTATGTCAAGATCGTAAAACATTAGTGAAATGTAAAACTATATAACTTCATCAATATTGGAATTTATAAGTTTATATTTAATAAAAGGAGAGTTTTATAAAACTAAAGCATCCATGGAATGTCAAATAAACAAAGTTTTATAAAAACACCTACCTCAAAGTGATGAAATCAAACTGCCTTTGATGAGGAACACTAGGTTAGTTTGAGAAGAAGGATTTATCAACCCTATAAATAAAAAATATCAAGATTAAATGAACCCTAGATAATATCTAAACTACCATGGTCACTGGGATTTGATAAAGGAGAAGAAATAAAGTAGAAAAATTGAGAATTAAAATGAATTTAAAACAAATAAAAATTTAGTTACACATCACCATCACCAAATCCAAAAGCCAACCCTCATCACTACCTGATGAACTAAGATTTACATCATCTCTGTCTCTATCTCCACTCCCTACTATCGACACATATATAACAATTTTCTTGAAAATTAAGTAGTGTTATATATTTAAATTTAATGTTAAAACCAATAAAAGTTTGTGTACTAAATGATTATGAATTTGTGTGATTTAACTGATCACTAAAACCATCCATCATCGCAATATAATCAAGGATAAATCTATTCATATTTTGATATAAATAAAATAATTCTATTTGTAGAGAAATAAACTTCATATCCTGTATCTATATATAATCCCATTGTTGCTAGATTGTGCTCCCATGTTCTTGAATTGTGATTTACATTTCCATAAACCACCCTTGAGAATATCAAGGTAGGTAATAACTACAACCAAGAGTAGATTCTATTGCAATAAACAATTAACTACCAAAGACCTTAGACGGTTCTAGTCCTAAACACATCCCACACACACGACCAAGATTCTCTTTCCCAAGGACTTGACTAACCAGATCATCTTGGGAGACTGAGAAGTACTGCATGGGATTTTAATCCCATAGTTATTTTATTTTTACATATAAATCAAACAACATTATTATTTAAAGAAATACATATTAACAAAGTGACAACTAACAATAATTTATTACAATGAAAAAGGAATTCATACCCCAACTTCTTTGGCATGATCTTCCATGTAACTCCCACCAAATTTCATATGAACATACAACTAAAGCTATGTTCAAGAGACTTGGCCTCTAAATTCTTTGAATAAATTAAAAAAATATAAATAAAAAATTTAATATTTGAAATAGATAATTTTATCTTATAAATATTTAAACTAATGAAAATATTATCATTGTCTATCTGTTTCTTAAAAATATCTTTGAACTTGAAGTGTGAGGGATAATTTGTTTAAGTTGACTTGATACATTTTTTCTTAAAGCATATTGTCATGACCCCATACCCACAAATATGCCTCAGTGAGGGGAGGGATATGGTGACTTCCTGAGTCCCACTTTTAGTAGGCCCTGTTTTGGCGACTGACACCGAGGGTATAATAAACATGCATATCAGATGCATTACCCTTTAAGAGAACATACAGAAGAGAGAGATAATAAGGGTAAAACAACAAAAACCTTCTCTAATATATATATATATATAATAAATACCAAGTGAAAACATTAAATTTCATATAATACTAAAACAATTGAAAGGAAACGACAAGTACCAAAAAGGTAAACATGACAACGACCACGAAGCCGAAACAACTCCTACAAAACCACGAACTAGTAATATCTAGGCTGATCACAAACCTACTTTGGCTAACATGAAAAATGATTTATATATATGTAGGAATAACAGTATACTCAGTAGGATCATCTCTAGAGCCTCTCATAAAAAATATAAAGAAATCATGCTCAATCATAGTGAACAATAGTGAAACTAACTCATCACCTAAATATATATACTAAGTTCCCAGACTCAACATGGATAAATCTCACCAAGTATATCATAAAAGAGAGAATATAATATAATAATAAAACATCAAGGGTACTCCTCTCCTGCTTCCCCACTGGTTTTCACTCTTCCCCAACGTCGCACGTCTTGAGCCATCCCTCTCCAAAAGTAAGCCATCCCAAATACACCTGGGAAATGCATCATAGCATGCACCTCATGCATCACATAACCACACCATCAAATATCAAATATACAAATATATTAACCAAGTACTTTTTGGGAGCCACCATAGCCCGTATGACTTATATCAAACATCGAGTATTGTACCTCAATCCATTACAACCCATACACCAAGTAAGTACCTTAAGACATCACAAACTATAAAATTCATATCTATAAAAATCCTTTAGATACTATATTCGATAACACACATGTGTAAAATAAACACAATCCACTACATCCCTTTATACACATATATGGGAAAACTAACCACCATGCATATCAACATAAGATCACAACCTATAAAAGTCACACATATAATAATCCTTTGGATATTATATTCAATAATACATGTGTGTGAAATAAACACAAGACACTACATCCCTCTATACACATATATGGGAAAACTAAACACCATGCATATCAACAAAAGTAACTACCAAGAGAAGAGATCGAGGCCAGAGGGGGTAGTCAGTCATCCATCCCCCCATCAGGATATTGGGTAAAACACCCTCCTAGAGTCCATTGGGTGTCAGTTTCTCTAACTAACATGGGTGGGGAAGAATATGAAATCATAGAATATACATGATATAGTATATCCCACAACCTCACTATGGGAATATCCTAGTATTAGAATCAAATGAAGATGACGCCGCTTAGACTCTTCGCTACTACTACTAGGACCAGATATCCTATAAGAACACAAACATATAAAAGAGATACATTAAATTAATTATTTTATTTTCATAATTTTACATGAATTAATTAATTAAAAATACATTAATTAACCATTAAAATTATTCCACATTACATTTCATTTCATTACATTAAACATTAGAGTAAATTCCACATCCTCTTGGCATAATCCAAACCAAGTCCATGGTTTATCAAGATTAACATCTTTTTAGAATTTTCATTGCATCATCAACAAATCATGTGGGTTAAACATTTATTTATTAATTAGTAAGACCATTCCATATTTAGGTAATCTAGGAAAACCATCCTAAGCTACCACTAAGAGGAAACATGAAACCAAGCACCTCCAACTGCCTCAAGCAGTAGGGAAAGGAATTCAAATAAAAAAAAACCCGGTCATCAACCATTAAATATATTTAAGAAAGTATACCATCTCTCAACATATCATAAATTGGTAAGAAAAAATTTAAACTATTCCATCACCTCCAATTCCATCCTTGACACCCACACACATATACCGTTGCATCTCACCATCACAAGCATCAACTGCTACCACATCATTCGGGAATCCCTACCCACATGCCAAAACATCCATCCCAAGCTTAGTCATATCTGGATCATATTATAAGGCTCACATCTAGAGAACATCAAAAAAGAAGTTGGAACAATCAATCAGTCAATGGGGAAACTGGTCCCTCAAACACGATATTCAACCTTCTCTTGCAAACGAGCTCTCACAACTCAAAAATAAGGAACTCAAAATTCTCAAGAAAATGGGAAACTTCGGCCGCATAAAAATACATTATCTTTATCACATAATTGGTTCTTATTCTATATTGAATCAACCAATTAATTTATCAATAGGTTCTAACTATGGGAAACCTAAGGCATCAAGCTATAATAAGTTATCAAAGGAAAAACATGATCTCAACATTTATTCTGGTTTCAAAAAACCTAGATAAGTAACATCCTCAATTAATATACCTTTATAATTATTATCAATTCCATTAAAAATATGTAAGATCAATTCAAATTAAACATGCTAATTGCATCAATTTTATTGTCATCAAATTACACCAACCACTATATTACAACCATAACTCTTTAATTATTCTTAATCCAATTAATTAATGATTTTTGACTTCACATGCTTTAACAATTTCAATATTATACTCTAAGAATAAAAAAATTGCTAAAAATAAAGGAATAAATATCACACTGTCTTGAAAAAAATGAGGCAAACTGCTATCATGGTATAAAATAAAAACATTGGCATGCAATCGCTATCCTATTCCTTTAATCCAATTAAATATTTATTAGGTTAATTCCATCTCCGTACAAGGGGCTAAACCATACTCAATTTAGGATTGCATGTAAATAAAAGAGAATCAATGAATCCCCTACCTCAAGAGCTATCAACATTCTTCGCATGAGTGCATACCACATTACGGATCTTCGATCACATATTCTGAAAGAAATGCATCCATACAAGGACGAATCAACAAAACCGCACCAACAAAAACTAAGAGAAACCCCCATTACAACCAATAGAGAGAAAATTCTATAGAATGGTGAGAATATATGGGATTAAATGAGATCAAACTGGGAGAAACTGCTTGAAAATGAAGGATGAGAACACCTTGAATCAATACGGATAACCATAGATCAAAGACAAAAATCCAAGGATTGATTCCCATTGAAGGGATCTCCAAAATAATTGGAAGGGAGACACTATTAGCCTAGAATCGAGAGATAGAGTCACTGTGCATAGGGTTTGGAGAAAACCTAAGAAGATGAAACATTTAAATATGTATAGTATTGAGGATTTACATGATGTGTAATCCCCTTTCACATTGTGTAATCATCGAGTATCGGTTTTCACCAAAAAAACATCACATTTTTACTATTTAACCCCGAAAATTATACGTCTTGAACTAGAACTACACAAGTCATGAACTACACATATACAATGATAAATACTTACACACCCTGTATTCTCCCTGGTTCTAGCATCTTTAGTAACCAACACTTTTGAACTTATTCTAAGACTCCTCTGAGAACCACGAGCTTTATAAACACACAAAGGGTTAGACCCTAAGGATACATGCCCTTACATTTCAAATAATTTTCATCCTTGAGCATATAAAACCAAACTAGATAGAAAATGAAAAGGGGTCATCCAAACAACCACCCCATGAGATACCTCTCAAATATCTCATCATCTCAAGAGCCCAACCACCTCACTCAGAGAAAACAAGCACAAACCACATGACAAAAACCAACTCATAAACACACTCCTAGGGTAGATACCTCTCAAATGAGAGTAAATACATAATAAGAAACTAGGGAAGACCATATCATAACTATAGAGGTCCAAATTCACAAGTAAAAAATGTTATAAGAGAAGAATTAAACTTTAAACAGCTCTGGGTACTAAGCACACATCTACGAGTCACGTTCCCAGGTACTCTCCTCCACACCACCATTCCACCACAATACATGAACCAAGGGAAAATCATTCCCACAAAAAACATTCTCCTAGAGGTCCTGAATCTCTATAGTCAGCTCCTTGAAGGTATCATCATCATTAACTTTGATCTATCCCCAATCGATGACATGAGAGTCATCATGAAGATACCGATAGATCTATGACATGTAAAAAACATCATGTATCCTACTCATCTATGGGGGAAGTGATATTCGATATTCCAAAACTCTAATATGAGCCAAGGCCTTGAAAGGTTCAACAAAATAGGGAGAAATCTTACTCATACGACTAAACATTCACTTCCCATGACGATGAGTCACATTAAGGAACATGTGATCTACAACATCAAAATCCATAGGTATTATCCTATGATTAACATAGGATTTATGATGATCCTATGCTACCTTCATCCTCTTGTGAATTACCCGAACCATCTCTGTCGTATTTTATACCAGTTTTGGCCCGAGAATTGCCACCTCTCCGACCCCAATCCAGCACAATAGAGAACAAAAACGTTGGATGTACAAAGCTTAAAATGGATCCATACCAATGGTGGAGTAGAAACTATTATTTTAATAAAAATCAACCAAGGGAAGGTGAATCATACATGAAAGTAAAAAATCTAGGACACCAGAATGAAACATGTCTTCAAGAATTTGGATGATCCGCTATATCCGAACATCTATCTGTTGATGAAAAGAAGTTCTAAGACATAACTAAGAACCAAAATCATGCTAAATACCTCTCCACACCCTAGAGGAAAAATGAGGATCTTGATCATAAATGATCATCATCCGGAATCTATGGAGTCACACCACATCCTCCAGATACTTCCTCAATAAAACCTCCACCGAGTTCAACTCCCTGATCACCATAAAGTAAAATTATTTTGTCAAAATGGTCCACTATCACCCGTATAGAATCATAGACTCCCAGTGATCAAGGAAAATCAGTAACAAAGTCCATTGAGATTTCCTCTCACTTCCACTTGGGAACAACTAATAGCTGTAGAAACCCACTAGGAGCATGGTGTTTAGATTTCACCTTTTGGCATACCAAACATTAACAAACAAAATCCACAACTGCACGATTCAACCCAGACCACCAAAACTAAACTCTCAAAGCTCGATACATCTTGGTCACACTAGGATGTTCTACTAAAGGTGAACTATGGAACTCTCAAAGAATAGTATCACATATAACTGAAGGAATGAAAATCCCTCCCTAGAACAACACCTGATGCTATCCATCCTCAAACCAACTATTAGGGGCATTGCTAAAAACAACCTAGTCTTTCCAGACCTCCACCTCAGAATCCCAAAACTGGGACTCCTACACTAGATGTACTAAAGACAACTGTACTATCATCTAGAAAAGACAACCTCAACCTCCAACCACTCCCATATCAAGCTGCATTGTTGAGAGTTCTTATATCACTATATAGGAATATCCAGATTCATGCACTTCATCACTACATTACTTTCTACTCAACGAATTAGCTACAACATTCCTATTGAATGACATATATGAAATCTCAAAGTTATAATCCTACAAGAATTACATCCACTGACACTGATGCAAGTTCAAGTGGTACTGGGAGAAGACACACCTCAGGCTCTTGTGGTTAGCACAAACCACAAAATGCTCACCAATGAGGTAATTTCAGAACAACTTTAAAGAAAACACAACTGATATCAACTTAAGATCATGGGTGGCATAGTTATGCTCATGGTGGAATAACTTTTTAGACCCATAAGAAACAACTGATCTCCACTGCATTAAAAAACAACCCAAGACAAGATGCGAAGAATCATTAAAAAACTCAATTTTAACTCCTTCTACTAGCAGACAAAGGACTAGAACACTGACCAACTTCTCTTCAGGTACTCAAAAGTTGTCTGACACTGGGTAGTCCAAAAGAACGCCTGATCCTTTCGGGTCAAGGATATAAGAGGATTTATAACCTGAGATAAATCAGCTACAAACCTCTCATAATAGCCTATAATACCAGGGAAACTCCCCACATTTTCCACTATCTGGTGGGTTTCCCAAGACACAACAGCCTCTATATTTGAAGGATCCACAACTACTCTCTATCGGGACACCACATTACCTAAGAAACAGACTTAACAAGCCTAGAAATAAAACTTAGAAAACTTCCCAAATAGCTGTTCATAATGGAGAACTCCCAAAATGGGACATAGATGCTCTACATACTCCTCCTCAGAAGCAAAGTACATAAGAATGTCATTAATGAAAACCACCATGAAATTATCCAGGAACTCTTTGAACAATGAGTTCATCAACCCCATGAACATAGCTGGAGCATTAATCACACCGAACAACATCACAATGAACTCATAATTCCCATAACGACAAAAAAAAGTAGTCTTATGAATATTCCTATCCTTCACCCGCATCTGATGAAATATTGACTACAAATCAATCTTCAAGAACCAACTTTCTCCATTTAGCTGATCAAATAAATCATCAATCCATAGAAGAGGATAACAGTTCCTTATTATCACTTGGTTCAAGTGATTCTAATCGATATAAAGCTAAAAACTGCCACCATTCTTATTCACAAACAAAATTGATGCATCCCAAGGTGATAAACTCAGCCAAACAAAACCCTAACGAAATAGATCATTGAGATGTACTCGTAGCTCTCACAACTCAGAAGGATCCATCCTATATGGAAACATCGAGATGGGATACACGCCTAGCTGTAGATTGATCCTGGACTTGATCTCCCATTGAAAGGGTATCTCTATAACCTCATGTGGAAAGACATCATGGTGCTCTTCCACAACCATGGTAAACACCAACTGCTAAACCTTCGATGAGCTCAACATAAACCCGGACATCAAATTTGACCAAGGAAGAACATGCATATGACCCATCCGTGTGTCTCTCTTTCAACAAACACTACTGGATCTTCACCAGCATCGTAGAACATGACCTACCTCCAGAGGAATACACAATATCCCACACCAAATTCAACCAATCCATGCTGAGGATGATTTCATATAGTTGTATCCAAAAACATAGTAAGTATCCTCAAGATTGGTTCTTCCCTAGCACTAGATCATAGTCTCTACACACTTCATACAAGTCATCTTGACCTCCAACTAGCATAGTCAATGCTAAGGTCATTGGAAGCATCTCTACCTCAAGTCCCAAAACATGAATGATGGTAAGTGATATAAAGGAGTGAGTCACTCCTAAATCAAACAAATAATTCACTCAAGTAGAAAACAAGAAAAGGTTACCTTGAACGACATCTGGCTTTCCTGACGATGGCAGTGCTAAAGCATGAAGATAACCGCGACCTACTCCATGAACTCTATGACCCTATTGATGACCACCTCCATGGATGAACTCATCTCTTTGAGGATGAGGAGAATATCAGGGCTGTCCTTTACCTTCCTCTTCTCCTCTCTGCTGATCCAAAAATGGAGCCCCTGCTACTGCTAAATCGGATGAAATGACTTCAATAGAGGAACCTGAAGTGGAACACATGACACATGATGAATTCTCAGAAAAGGTTGGGAACTCTCTCCACTAATAACCTCATCCTCTATAAGAAAAACTTGCACCTGATCCCTTGACATAGTTCTGAGAGATTCCACCCCTAGAGAAATGATATGATGAGGGTCAAGACCTACCCCCAGCTGATCAAATTATCTTCTATCTAGGAAATCAGGATCCCCAGACCATAGCTATGCTTTTTGAGGAATCTTGAATACTCCCCTCTCATGAAGATCTAGTTTTGGCTAGCATCCTATCAATAACCTCTAATCTTTCCAGCACCTAGATATACGTTTTCAGCAAAAATGAGGCGACTTAGTGCTAGATCTATAGACACAAAGCCTCCTCAAAATTCCTCACCCTAGCCTCCTCATATGGAAATAGGTATGAATCATATCACAGAAGGGTTTGAAAAAGGATCATGAACTCTCACACACTAGAGCTCCCTCGCCAAAGGGTAAATAGCTCATGGAAACTGGCCACCTTCGTTGTCAAAGAAAGAAACTCTAAAATGAATTGGTCTTGAAACTTCTCCTATGAGACCGCTGACTCTTCGTGATCACTGAGGAACAAGAACCACCACTTCCTCACTGCTCCATGTAGCATCATCACAACCAATGAAACCTAGTGCTCCATTCAAGAACAAATCAAACTGAAATATATCTAAACCTAATACAACTATTCTTCTATGGATGCATCTAAAATAGACCCCTCATACTTCTACAGAATCTGGCACTGAAACTCTCAGAGTTTCCTCCTCTAAGTTTCATCATCATCAACCTCCACTCTATGGTGATTTGCTAGCACATCCTGCTGAAAATATTCAGTGCAAACCAGATGAGGACGTTGACCTACATCAGTGCATGAAAAAAGAAAAAATAGTTAGAACTCTTAAAACTGGAATATGTAATACTTAAAATTAATTAATTAATTAAATAAATTCTTTTTTAAGGTTTTAACCTATCCCAAGGTCTGCTAATTTAAAACATAGGTGCAATGAAGAATGATGCATGATCCTTTCCTATGTCTCTACTCTGCAACCAATATCACTTCCTTTAGTAGGATCAATAAACTTAAAGGTCTATGTATCATATCATAGGGGTCCCTAATGACCCATGTCTCAACCAGTCTCCCATGTTTACATCACTTACTAAACTTAGCTAACACTGTTTCCCTACCAATTCATGCAACCTCAACTGTTCCAAACTCTAAACTCCATTCTATCCCTCAACCAGAACCTATAATACCACTATGTCATGACCCCTACCACTACAGAAAAAATGGCCTTTTGTTACGGGTTATTTGCGACGGGAATAAATCCCGTCGCAAATTGTCCATCGAAGAGGTTATTTGTGATGGGACTTGGGGTCCCGTCACAAAAAGTTAGGCACGATTTGTACGCCAAACCGTGGGAAGGGTATTTGCGACGGGGAGGCACCCCCCGTCGCAAATACCTGAAGACGGTACAATACTATTTGCGATGGGGAAATTACCCATCGCAAATAGTTCATCCACGGGTCACTATTTGCGACAGGACCCATCATAAAAAGTGTGTTGGCAGGCCACTATTTGCGATGAGTCCTGTCGCAAATACCCTTTTAACCGCCGACAGTAATTAATGCGGCTGAAGGTATTTACGACAGGACTCATCACAAATAGTATCGTCACAACTAATCTAACCTACATATACCTCTCATCCATTCTTTTCATTCTTCCTCTCAATTCCCACTTTCTCTCTCTCTCTCTAAACTCTAATTTTAGAGTGAAAATTTATCTGAGTTAATTTTTTTAACGAAGAAGTTTTTGAAGTTATCTCCACCTATAAGAGATCAAGTTTAAAGGTGTTTATGTTTTATTTAATTTAATATTTATTTTATTTTTTTATATTAATTTTAATTATTGTTAATTAGTTGTAATTAATTTAGATTTAGGTTGTTTTGACATCAGTATTTATTTGTAATAATAAATTTAAATTATTAGTACTAATTATTAATAATTAGTAGCAATTAGGAATTATTAAAGATAATTAGTAATAAATATAAATAATTAGCGGTAATTAGTAATTAGTAGCGGTAATTTGTAGTAATTAATAATAATTAATGCTAATTAGTAATAATTAGTGTTAATTAGTAATAATTTGGAATAAATAGTAATAATTAGTAAAAAAAGTAATGAATACCAATAAATAGTAATAATTAGTAAAAAATAGTAATAAATAGTAATAATTAGTAATAAATACTAATAATTAGTAACAAATACTAATAATTAGTAACAATTAGTAATAATTAGTAACAATTAGTAATAATTAGTAACAATTAGTAACAATTATTAATAAATACTAATAATTAGTAATAATTAGTATTAATTAGTAATAAATAGTAATAAATAGTAATAAATATTAAGAATTAGTAACAATTAGTAAAAACTAGTAACAATTAGTAACAATTAGTGACAATTAGTAACAATTAGTAACAATTAGTAACAATTAATAAGAATTAGTAAGAATTAGTAATAAATACTAATAATTATTAAGAATTAGTAATAAATACTAATAATTAACAATAATTAATAATAAATTCTAATAAATAGTAATAAATAGTAATAAATAGCAATAAATAGTAATAAATAGTAATAAATAGTAATAAATAGTAATAAATAGTAATAAATAGTAATAAATAGTAATAAATAGTAATAAATAGTAATAAATAGTAAGAAATAGTAAGAAATATTGAGAAATAGTAATAAATAGTAATAAAGAGTAATAAATAGTAATAAATAGTAATAAATAGTAATAATTAGTAACAATTAGTAACAATTAGTAATAATTAGTAATAAATAGTAATAATTAGTAATAATTAGTAATAATTAGTAATAATTAGTAATAATTATTAATAATTAGTAATAATTAGTAATAAATAGTAATAAATAGTAATAAATAGTAATAAATAGTAATAAATAGTAATAAATAGTAATAATTAGTAATAATTAGTAATAATCAGTAATAATCAGTAATAAATTGTAATAAATAGTAATAAATAGTAATAAATAGTAATAAATAGTAATAATTAGTGATAATTAGTGATAATTAGTAATAAATAGTAATAAATAGTAATAAATAGTAATAAATAGTAATAAATAGTAATAAATAGCAATAAATAGTAATAAATAGTAATAAATAGTAATAAAGAGTAAAAATTAGTAAAAATTAGTAAAAATTAGTAATAATTGGGAAAAAATTAGCAATAATTAAAAAAATAGCAATAATTAGGATTAAATTGTAATAAATTATAAGAACTTGCCATAATTTCCAGTGGATTGGCGAAACTACTTTTTCTCCATGACTCTTCTCCTTTCAACTCTCACCGACTCAAAACATTATAAAAAATGTGCTTCTATGTATGCATATCCAATCTCATATATACGAGATTGGATATGCATTTGTAGGACCATATTTTTCATAATGTTTTTAGGTAGTGACAGTTGGAAGAAGATGATTCATCGATGAAAATGGGGCTCTTTTGTCTGACGGCTCATTTACTTGCATCTTTCTCATACTAAAATCACAATGAAGAATCTAGTCGGAGGTACGCTTATGCATTCTCGTATGCACGAGAATGGATATGAATACCTATGAGCATATTCTTCATTGTGATTTCAAAGTGAGAAAGTTGCAAGTAAATGAGCCGTCAGACAAAAGATAAGCCATCAATCCATTGGAAATTGTGTCTCCCTTAATTAGTGGTAATTAGTAAGAAGTAGTTGTAATTATTTATCTTCTCTTTTTTGGATAGTGTTTTTCTTATTTCAAATTATTCAAAAACAGTAATGATTTTATATTTTGTAGAAAAATATAGAACAAGGAAGTCAAAAACTTTCATTATTAGATGATCACGCTTGGATAAATCAGCATTGAAATCCAAAAAGTTCTGGTTTAAATCCTGTATATATTGAGGGTGTTGAAGCTTTCTTATCATTTGCATCATTAAAACAAGAATTTGTCTCAGAAGGCGCAATTAAGTGTCCCTGTAAAAAATGTACTCCGAGAACGTTTGAAACATTTGACAATGTTGGAGGATATCTATTGCATTTTGGTTTTTAACCAAATTATGTTTTTTGGTATCAACATGGTGAATGAAGTTCCAGAGAAGATAATAATAATTTGATTATTGATCCATCACGGTTTCAAAATTTAGTACATGATGTTTCAGGTCCATCTGTTCAAAAAACTGAAACTCAGGATAATATTGATTTAACTCTCGAGTTGGGACCATCTAAATTTTATGAGTTTTTGAGGTCTGTTGAGGATTCATTATATCCTGGTTGCAAGATTATAAAATTAGAAGTGGTTGAAACATTTATGGCTATTAAATCAGATAATGGAATGTTAAACAACTATTTTTATCAGATATTTTTTTTAGTTAAAACACTGTTACCTGAAGGAAATGTGTTGCCTGCAAATTAATATGAGAGTAAGTGGATAGTTCGTAATCTATGCCTTAGTTATCAGAAGATTCATGCATTCGAAAATGATTTCATCTTATATTCTGGTGAAAATGATTCATTGAATAGTTTTACAACATGTGGACAAGCGAGGTATAAAGAAGATCAACCGGGGAAGTCTGGATTGATTTCTATAAAGCAGTTGAGACATTTCCGCTTTCACCAAGGTTGTAGTATTTATTTATGTCTCAAAACACAAAACAATGATGTTATGGCACAAAACCAAGATTTCAACTGGTTAAAGCTTGAATCATCCATCTGATGGTGATTCATGAAAACATTTTGACCGAGTGCATACATATTTTACTTTAGAAGCCCAGAACGTGCCATTGGATCTTTCTACTGAAGGTTTTTTTTCTGTTTGGTTCTTATGGTAGTCAGTATTTATATTGTCCTATCTTTATAACTCCATACAATTTACCTCCTTGGATGTTGATGAAGGAGAATTATATCTTTTTGACCTTATTAATCCCAGGAAATCCAAATAATAATATTGATGTTTATTTGAAACCATTGATTGATGAGTTAAATTCATTGTGGATTCACGATGTGAGTACATATGATGTTGCTTCTAAACAAAATTTCCTACTAAAAGCTACATTAATGTGGAAAATTAGTGACTTCCCGACATATGGCATGTTATCTGGATGGAGTATACATGGTATGAAATTGTGTCCTTACTGTATGGGAGACAAAAAATCATTTATGCTTGTCAATGGAAAAAAACCTTGCTATTTTGAATATCATTGTATATTTCTTCCAACTGATCATCCTTTTCAGAGGAACAAATCTCATTTCAGAAAAGACACAATTGAAAGGGATGAAATTCCAAAAATGATCTTAGTTACAGAGTTAAAATCGGTTTTATTTTCATTACCTCCAATCACATTTGGACAAACAATAAACCAACAGAAAATTCATGGATTGGGAAAGAACACAATTGGATAAAACAAAGAATTTTTTTTGGGATATACCATATTGGTATGATTTTTTGGTCTACCACATGTTAGATGTCATGCATATTGAGAAGAACTATTTTGATAAATTATTTCATACAGTTTTGGATACACCAGGTAAGACCAAAGATAATATAAATTCACGATTAGATCTTTCCCAAATTTGCAGGTGACCAGAACTTGAACTATTTGAAAATGTCAGATCATAGAAATTAATGAAGCCAAAAGTAGCTTATACACTGTCCTAAGAGATTCGCTTATTATTTTTTCAGTGGATTGCAGATTTGAGACTTCCAAATGACTATGCTTCCAATTTGGGCAGATGTATTAAGAATGGTCATATTACCAGATTAAAAAGTCATGATCGTCATGTTATAATAGAAAGAGTTATGACGATTGGATTAAGAGGTTTGTTGAATTCTATTATTTGAGATTCAATAACAGAAATATCATATTTTTTTCGAGACATTTGTGTGGAGACAAAAGACTAAAATGCATTAAGAAAACTGGAAGAATATATTATTGTAATTATATGTAAACTAGAAAAAATCTTCCCTCAGGCTTTATTTGACTCAATGGAACATCTAATATTACATTTTCCACATGAAGAAAAATGTGGAGGTCAGGTACAATTTCGATGGACGTACCCATTCAATATATTCATGTAGAAATTGAATAAAAAAGTATGTAACAAAGCACCAGTTGAAGTCTCAATTACTGAAGCTTATTTGTAAGAGGAAATTTCTTTTTTCTACTCTTAATATTTTGAATCTAAATATCCCTCAAAACAAAACCATATTGGATGGAATGAGGAGAAATTTAATGATGAAATGAACAACCAATTATTATTTTCTAATCATCCAGAGCTTGGATTTGGTGGAGTTCATAAATGATGGCTTTCAGATAATGAACATCATAGAGCTCATACATATGTTCTGCTCAACTAAAAAAAAATTTAATCATTTATACTATGATTGTTTCTATCACTTATTCTATAATTTATGTTACAATAAGTAAACTTATTTTATTTGTAGGTTATATGATAATCATATCAAGAAAAAGCTTCCAAAAATTACAACAGCTTCTCTTGAAGAACCCCGACAATTTTTTCTCTCAATGGTTTTAAAAACTGGTAACATAAATTACATATGATTTAACATATCAATTCAGTTTATTATTTATTATATCGATATTTTTTAACAAATTTTTAGGTGTCTCAACATGTTGATAAAATTGATAAGTGACTGTGTATATTGAGTAACCCACCATCCAAAATGGTTAAATCTTATAATTCTTATGTGGTGAATGGTTTTCGATTTCAAACATGTGCATATGGGGAATAAAAAAAACAATGAACAATGGAGTTTTCTTGAGAGGATCTCATCATAGAGAAACTAAAGTTGAATTTTACATCATGATGGATGAAATTATTGAACTGTGTTATCTAGGAAAAAATTACATAATGATGTGTAAATGTCGGTGGTTGGATACTGAGAGAGTCTTGCATGTTCATCCGACTCATGGAATCGTCGATATTAAATATAAAATTCTTCTTGCAGTAAATGAACCATTTTTACTGGATCAATAGGCACATCAAATTTATTACTCAAAGTAATGTGCCACTTCAAAAGACCTAAGTGATTGGTGGAGGATAATAAAAATGAAATCTCAAGAAAATCAGTTTACTCAAAGTGAATGTGGTTCCGCTGAAGTGAAATAAATTGAAAATTTTCAAGAGGCTACTCAAAATCTATCTTTTTCACAAAGAGACATGAATATCGATGATGAAACCCCATAATTAAGGGTTGATGGTGATGATGATGTTAATGATGTTACAAATGAATTTGAAATGGAAATATATGATGAAACTGAAACTCAGATGGATATTGATGATGCCGAGGAGGAATACAAAGACATTGGAATTGTCAGATATGAAGATGGTGATGAAGGTGAAAATTGACATTGTTAAATGCTGGTTATAATCATAACTAATATATATCTATATATAATAGTTATTTTAAACTATTTGCTAACAATAATCATTTTGTGTTTCAGATGGACGATGATCTATTTTTTCAGTTGTAGGAGGGTGACCTACCTTTGGATGAGGAGGATTTGGGATCATCTGACCTTGAACCTACTAGCGGTTTAGGGGGTACACGGAGGGGTAAAGGTCTTGCACGACTGATGATTCCTGACCCTATCCCTGAGTGACATCCACGTCTTGGCTTCGATCCACCAACATGGAGGTATGGAAACCTGTTCATTTTAGTTAGATTTCATTAATTTATTTATATACTAATTGTTAATTATTTATTCTTTTTTCTCAGTTTTTCACATGTAGCTATTGGATAGGGGATCAATATCTTGTGCAATTATTTTTCTCAGCCATGGATCACATGGGAACAAATTCTTGTTGATGTGTAGCTCGACATGTTCAATAATTGGCTGGTAAGTAAATAAATAATATTTATTTTGAAATTTATTTCATTAATAACTTGATATTATAAATTATTTTTAAGGTTTATGGTATCCCATTGATGATAGCATGCGTGACACTATCCACGAGGCATGGGGGGTGTCTATGCATGACCATTTCCACCAGTTTTTGCACAATTTGAGAAGGATGACCATAAATAAAGTAGGAGTGATAGTATTTGATGAGTTGTGTAGAGCCCATCGACCATAGTACATTTCATCTCACATTTGGGATGGATTATGTTCACACTGGTTGGGTGGTGGATTTCAGAGGAGATCTTTATTGGGCCAGCAAAACTGGGGGAGACAGGAGGTGATGCATCGAGCTGGTAGTTATACATTCAGTATGCATAGAGAGCATCTGGTAAGTATATTTTTTTAAATATTTTATATAACTTTAAATATAAACAGTTTATTTTATATTCATATAGGTAGTCGAGAAACTCGATATTACGAAGTACGACATTTATCGGAGGATGTACAGTGATCCAGTCATTGGATAGATTATAAGTGATTACTAGTGTCAGATTATGGTCAGTATTATTTCTTTTTTAGTTTGAAAATTAACTGCATATAATATTTTCACTATTTTAATTTCAAATTGGAATTGAAGGAGTCATATGAGGCCGTGACCTCTCATAAATAGGCTGAGAGTTAGGCTGAGACAGCTAATCAGACTAGTACCCACCATTTTGATGAGGTGGCATGGATGCAGGTGACCCAGTATGCCTTCGATAAGGGCTGAGTAGTTGATATCAACTCTCATTTGACTCATGGGACTTATTATGATACTGTTGCGATGTCGGTGTCGAGCTCGATATGAGATCATGGAGAGGTATCATCTTTTGGATCATAGTATCAGGAGCAACTGCGAGCTCAGAGTGAGCTTATAGAGAGTTTGCAGAAGCAGAAGGAAGAGATACATTAATAACAATAGCAGCAACAACAACAATACGAGGAGGATATGTGTCAATGGCAGCAGTAGCAGCAGCAGCATGAGGAGGAGATGCGTCAATGGCAGTAGCAACAACATGAGTAGATGGAGTACATGCGCCGTCTGACTCATAGTTTAGGGATGGAGTTTCCTCCACCATCTCCTCTAGCTCCTCCACCTCCTCCAGAAGACTACCCCCCAGTGATTTTTTTGTTATGTTAAAAAAATTTTAATTCAAGATTTGTTGTGATATAAACTATTTACAGTTTTTGTCATTTATATTGGTGAGAATATTGCATAATTTTTTTTAATTTTTAATATTTTAATATTTTATTACTTATTATTAGTATTATATTTTTTAATTTTTGTTTATTTTAATACTAATAATAATAATATTTTATGAGTTTTTATATATTTTGGGAATATTGATAATTTTAATATTTTTTTATTTTTTTATTATTTTAACAATATTAATATTATTTTTTCATTAATTTATCATAATTTTATTAAATATATATTTTTTATTTTATCCAGTATTTGTGACGGGACCTTTTGCAATGGGACCCCGTTGCAAATAGTTCATATATATTTTTTAAATAAGTATTTGAGATGAGAAAAAGGGACCGTTGAAAATAGTTTTTTACGATGATCCCGTCGCAAAAGGTTTTGATATATATAACACATATAAACTGATAGCTATTTGTGATGGAAAAATGGGACCGTCGCAAATAATTTTTAGGACGGGCCCATCAAAAAACGTTTTTATATATATAATGCATATAATCGGAAAGCTATTTGCAACAGGACGGTTCCTCGATGCAAAAAAAAAAAACTATTTGTGATGCCATTTTCTGCAACGGGCTATTTGCGATGGGACCCCATCGCAAAAGCTTATTTTCGACAGGATCCCATCGCAAATAGCCCATCACAAATATGTCAAATTCCTGTAGTGTCCCCACAAAGATGAAATAATAAGGGGAGGAAGATGGTGATTGCCTAATTCTTGCCTCCAGTAGGCCTCGGGTTGGTGACTAGAACTGAGGGTATAATAAACATGCATATGGGAGGAATTACCCTCTAAGAGAATGTGTGGAAGAGAGAGAGAGAGAGATAAGAATGATACAACAACCAACACCTACTCAGACATATATATAAGAAATCCTAAGTGAAAACATGAAATTTTATCTGGTACCGAAACAACTGAAAGAAAACTATACGTACCAAAAAGGTAAAGACAACAATGACCACAAATCCTAAAAAGAAAATGAAAAACCATTAGCTATTAATTCCAAATCTAATCATCCACCTAATTTTGAATGACCTAGAAAATAGTTTATATATATGTAGGGTGATCATAATAGTATACTCTATAGGATCCTCCTCAGATCCTCTCATGAAAAAGATATATAAAGCATGCTACAGTACAGTGAAAAATAGTGAAACTAACTTGTCACCTAAACATGTATACTAAGTTCCCAGCCTCACCATGGATAACCCTCACCAATTATCACATACAATAGATAATATAATATAATAATAATATATCAAGGATACCCCACTATTGCTTCCCCACTAGCTTGCTACTCTTCCCCAACGTTGCACGTCCTGAGCCATCCCTCTCCAAAAGTAAGCCATCCCAGAGACAATATGGAAAGGCATCACAACATGAACCTAATGCATCACATAACCACACCATCCCATATCAAATATCCACATATAGTAACCAAATAGTTTTTGGGAGCCACCATAGCCCGTATGATTTATATCAAACATCATGTATTGTACCTCAAGCCATTACATCCCATACACCAAGTAAGTACCTCAAGACATCACACTTTGTACATGTAATACCAATAATAATCCTTTGGATAATATATCCAGTAATACACATGTTCGAAATAAACAAAAGGCACTAAATCCTTGTACACACATATATGAGAAAACTAACCATCAAGCATACCAACACAAGTATCTACAAATATAAGAGAGTGGGGCTAGAGGGGGTAGTCAACCCTCCATCCTCCCATCGTAATGTGGGTAAAACACCCTCCCAGAGTCCATCGGGTGTCAGTTGACCTAACCAACATGGGTAGGGTAGCGTATGAAATCACATAATATACATGATATAATATAGCTCACAACCACACTATGGTTATATCCTAGTCTTAGAATCAACTGTAGCTAACATCGCTCAGACTCCCGACTACCACTGTTAAGACTAGATATCCTATAAGCACACAATAATATAAAAGAGATACATTAAATTAATTTTTTTATTTTCATAATTTTCCATGTGTTAATTAATTCATAAACCATTAATTAACTATTAAAATTATTCCACAATACATTACATTTCATTACATTAAACATAAAATTAATATCCCTTCCCACTAAGCATAATCCAAACCAAGTTTATGGTTTTTCATGATTAATATCTTTTTAGAATTTTAATTCTATTAACAACCAACCCCATGGGTTAAACATTTATTTATTAATTATTATCATCATTCCGTATCTAGTTATTCTAAGAAAACTATCCTAAGATACCACCAAGAGATAACATACAACTAACCACCTCCATCTGCCTTAAGTTTTGAGGAAAGGAATGAAAATAAAACAAGCAAGCCTACCATCATCAATTAAACTGATTCAAGATACCATACCATATCTCTTCATCTAATCAATGGGTAATCCAGACTTTAACCTATTCCATCACCTCCGGTGCCATCCCTGACACCCACATGCATTTACCAATGCATCTCACCATCACAGGTGTCAATTGCTGCTACATCATTTGGGCCTCCCTGCCCACATATCACAACAAACATTTTAGGCTCATCCATACCAGGCTCACATAACATTCAGGCCTCCCCTCCCATATCATCCATCTCAGAATTATCCAGATCAAGCTCATATCACAAGGCTCACATACAGAGCACTTTAAAAAAGAAACAGAAATAATCAAGTAATCAATAGGGAAACTAAGCCCTCAAACTAGGCATTCAAACTTGTCATGAAAAAAATCTCTCATGTCTCCAAAAAAAGGAACTCAACCTTCTCAAGAATATGGGCAACTCATTCCCTATCAAAAGACATTATCTTTATCACACAACCAGTTCTTATTCCATCTTGAATTAATCGATTCATTTATTAAAAGGTTCCAACTATGGGAAACCTAATAAATCAAGCAATAACAATCTATCAAAGGAAAAACATGATCTTATAATTTATAAAATATGAATAAATCTATAATTTTTTTTATTTTAAAGACACATTATTTTATTTGTAACAAATTATATTTTGAAATATTTGTTTATATGCATAAATTTAATTAAATATTTAATCATAAAAACAAAAAAAAATAAATAAATTCAATTATAAATATAATATTAATAAATATATGATTAATTTAAAATATATGATTAATAAATTAATAATAATTAATTTCAACTTGATAAAGGGAATTTAAGATGGTTATAATCAATATTAGTGATGCATCGATTTGAGAACCTATATAAAAGAGTGTAAACAATATCTAGACTTATAATAAACATAAGAAATGTGATTAAAATAAAATAAAATAATATTTAAGTAATCATAAACAATATATGATTTATTAATAACAATTAATATGTCTAAAACTAATTAAAAATGAAGCAATACACATTAGATCATTCCGAACACATCACACAATGTGCAACTTATTCCTATAAGTGACAAATAAATCAATGATCATTGTATTATAATTTCATGAAAAAATGATCTCGTTTTCTTAGTTTTGAACATTTAATCCACACTTTGAAATAATCAGGTATGCCACATAATCGTGATAATCAGTAAATTTTAGATTATTACACTTAATTTATCTTTATATTCTTGATTCAACAAGTGCTATTATTGGTTTTATTAATTTTGATTAAATTTTCTAAGATGTTTTTATTTTACATGTTATACTTTATGTGGATATTTTGAGAGGTGACTATAAACTTTTTTATTATTATTTTTATTTCCTTCTTACTTGGAATAAAAATAATTTTCTTCAAAAAAAAGATGCTCAATGTTTATGTTTTATTGTTTCACAGAATAAAATTTATATAACATTAACTTGAAATGTAATATAAAAATGAGATTTAATTGAGGAAAATAATATTTTATGTGGTAAATATATAGTAGGGGTATATAGAGTAATTAAAATATACAATGTTCTTAATATGTGATTAAAAAAAATCTATTTTTTTTTGGTTTTGTTTTAATGGTTCACCTGTCAAAACTCGATGATGTCAAAAAAAAGTTTTATATCAAACTTAACATTAATATAAACATATAATTACCCTTCCACACACAACAAAATGGTAATAAAATCCGCATGACCTTCCCCTTTACCCCATTAAACCCAAACCACCCACAAGCATAAAATAAATAATATAATATTTTATGGGATTAATATTTAGTAAGACTATATATATATTGTTTCTAATATGTGATTTTCAAATCCAATTTTAAAAGTTTTTTGGTTTTGGTTTTGTTTTCACTACTATATATCATGTGATAATCTACGTTTACTTTTATTAGTGCTAAACAAAAAGTACTAATAATGGGGAGAATATTATCAGCGCTAGAAAAAAAATGACGATAAAGGTAACTTTTGTCAAAACTAAAAAAAACACTGATAAAAGGGTACCCTTTTCCAGTGTTTTTTCACTGATAATAGTAACACTTTATCAGAGCTCTCTAGCATTGATAAACTCTCCAACTTTAATAATAATAAAAAAGTGATGTTAATGGTCATAATAGATAATTTAATTTTTATATATATTTATATATTTTTAAATAATATTTATATTATAATAAGTATATGTACGTAAACATAATATATAAATATTATATATATAACTTTTAATAAAAAATATTATCAATATTATTTTCAAAATTTTATATATAAAAAATTATCAAATTTATGAGTCAATAAAAATGTTTAATAGTATATTTATATACATTAATTACAAAATGTGTATATAATTAATATAAATATGATACATTAATATTTTATTTAAACAATTATATAAATATATAAATGAATATATTTATTTAATTCATATTTGAATTTATATATTTATATTCATATTAAATAATTTAAAATATGCGTACATGTATCTGCATGTATGTGTATGCATATGTATGTATGTGGACACATGTGTATGTCTATATGTGCGCGTGTATGTATTTGTTGTATGTGTATGTATATGTTGTGTGTGTGTTTTTTGTATGCATATATTTATGTGTGTACATGTATTCATGTATGTCTGCGTATGTAAATGTGCATATACATGTAATTT
Organism: Viscum album; assembly: GCA_963277665.1. Lineage (NCBI taxonomy): Eukaryota > Viridiplantae > Streptophyta > Magnoliopsida > Santalales > Viscaceae > Viscum > Viscum album. Next base: position 25,653,302 of record OY728137.1, on the reverse strand, counting down.
TGTGTGTGTGTGGATATGCATGCATGCATATATATGTTTATGTGTATGTGTGTGTGTGTATGGATGCATATATATATATATATGCATATATGTGAATGTACATGTATTTAATTGTATGTATGCATATATGTATACATATGTGTATGCGTATGAATATATACGTGTATGTGTATGTGTATTTGTATATGCATGTGCATATGTGTGTGTGTATGTTTATGTGTATATGTGTATGTGTATGCGCATGTAGTTGTACATATGCATGTCTATGCATATGTATGTGTGTATGTGTTTATGTATTTGTATTTGTATGTATATGTGTATGTATATATGTGTATATGTATGGGAATGTATTTATATATATGTATATATATGCTTATGCATGTGTGTATGCGTGTAACGGTCCATGCCTTCCCAGCCCGTCACTTTGCTATTTTGGTGGTTGGAGGCATTCGGAGGAGCCTCAAGGAGAGTTTGGTGGAGGTTGGAGTTGTAGCAAAATTGCACCATGAAATTCACGATGTGAAATAGGAATTTATGTCAAGAATATGTGTTCTACAACTTGTATGGACTGTGGTTTACAGATTGTACGTGACAGTGGAGCATTGCGTGAAACAGATTCACGACATGAAAGGGTAATCCATGATGTGTATTAAATTTAGGCTAAGGCACCATGATTTTTTGTGGAAGTTTGAGATATGAGTAATTCATTCCCTATATGTGGTTCACGACTTGTATTGCACAGACCCCAAAAAATTCACGATGTGAATGTGGAATTCACTCCATGAATCAGGTGACTTACAACTTGTTTATAGGGTTGGAATTTGGACACTCATTTTCTATCAATTTTGTGTTAAACCTATACTCTTTTGGAGGATATTCTATTCCCTCTACATTGGAATTGATCCTTGGGTTCTGGTGGTTGACTTTTAGTGATCTAAGGTGATTTCTTCTCTATATCCCCACGTTTTTCTTCCGTTCTTCTTTTGTGGATTTTATACAGTGGTATTGTTTTGGTTTAGGAAGAGTTTGGGATATATTTTTATGATCTCTTTGCATGATCCAAGTTAGTCTGAGGTTTCCTGGTGTAGTTTTGTTTTTCGGGCAATTTCTTCTTCACCCTGTGGTGTGTAGTGAGTCGGAAAACCTTCCTTGAGGTAGGGGATCCTTGTTCTATCCCTATTTATGTGTAAAAAGTGGGGATTTCATGATTTTTCCTCCCTTTGGGTGGATATTAAGTGGAACATTAATAAATATAACTAATTTGAAAATTTGAAATTGATGAGGATGTGGAGTTATCATATTCTTTACTTCTATGATGTTGTTGCTAATGAAATTATGCATGTTTTTTCCAATACTAAAATCATGGCTGTTGGGATCCTTGTTTGTGATTTTGCTAAGATGTATGTGTGACCCTTTCTGTGTTGTTTTTTGAACGTAACCTAAATAAAATAATAAAGAAAATATATTTGGATAATGATCGATTTCCCATGGAAATTTGGTTTTGTGATAATACCCCTGCTAAATAAAGAAGTGAAATTAATGAAATCCCATGATTAATTAGTAAAATTCAAGACTTTATGCTTTTCATGGCTGTGTTTGATGTGCTTATTTATGTGTTGTGTGTTTTTTTGTGGTGTAATTGGTGATTAGTTGGGCTCTATGATTTGTGGAATAGTGATATGATGGTGTAGACATGGGGTATGGTGTGCATTGTTGTGTGATGTAGTGGTGCAGTGGTTGTGACATGTGATGTGTTTGGTTGACATAGGATGTGTTGTGAGAAGTTGTGTGGTGGTTGTAATGTGCAATGGTGATGTGTGATATGATGGTATTGTGTGGTGATTGTAATGTGCAGTGGTGATGTGTGATATGGTGGTGTTTTGTGGTGGTGATGTGTGATTTTTTTAACACAAGGTTGTTGTGCATAGAGGCCATGGTTGATGTGGTTTTGTGGCGTTGTTTGATGTGGAATGGTTGATTTGTTGTGTGGTGTGTTTGTGTTAGTTTATCGGTTATCAATGAAATAATTTTTAATGCTAAAATTGAATTCTAGGGGTTCTTTAGTGAATAAATAATGGGATGGAAAATAATGTATGATAATTGGATTAAATGAAATGAATAAAGAATGATCTGGAAAATGATGTGTGGTAATTGTCTTAAATGAATTGAATAAATTAATGAGATGTGGATATGTGTAAATGGAGGGTTTGGTAATTGAAAGTTGAAATGTGTGGCTTTGTGTGGTGGTTGTGTGGTGTGTTTCATATAGTGGTGGAAACAGTCGTGATAGTTGATGTGTGGTGTGATGGTGGTGTTGTGGTGTACGCTGATGCAGTTGTTATGGTCCCATAGGTTATGTAGGTTCCAGATGCAACCGAATCATCCTTTTAAGGTATGAACAACTTAAATTTTAGTCATAAATCATGTGTAATCAGTGCTTCAAATGATTAGAACATCATGCCCAATGAAAATATTAGATTACTTTACTAGATTAAAATGTTAGAATCAAAAGCGAAAGATGTTCACATGTAATTTATAATTAATTTATGAGAAGATATAGTATTACCTCAACATGTAATTACTCTTTTTTTGATGATCCAATTAAAAATATCTTGTTGTAACACCATTTTTCTTCTGTATCCAAGTGCATAATCCCTATAATAGTGATCCACACATGCACCACAATCACTAAATGATGCCATAGAATTGTCGGGTGCTATCACGACTGATCCTGATCGCTTGTGTTGTTCATAATTGATCGCAACATAATTCTTATCAAGAGTGGAAAAACTATTTATGATCCTTTGTTAGCTTGAGATAGGAGGGTAGGAGAGCAATATATATATATTTATCTCTCTCTAGGGATTGAGAGAGTCTCACTCTATTCGTTGTGAATACCAATTGTTATTTAGGAAAAAAATATAATTAGATATTTATTATGGAAGGTTTAGGGTTGGAAAATCACAGACAAGACCCTGACCATATTTAATATTCTTAGTTGACCCCATGCCTATTAATAATAATAATATTATTAATTTCTTGACATATGAAATGTATTGATAATATAAATATCATTTATTTCTAATCGAACCATTAAGCTCGATCCGCTTTCCCTTTTTTAGTTTTACCGATCATCAAATAATTACTATTTAATTAAATAAATTACATTGTATTATTCTAAGATAAATATAATGAATATTATATCCACCAAAATTGAAAACAAATATTTATTATTATTATTCAACTCAAATATTCTTTTTAATAACTTGTGATTAAATTATGGTGATCAACCAAACCTAAATAAATATTATTTATTCAAACTTGTTAAATTTAATACTAGAATTTAACTACGATTGTGGATACACTTAGTGTGACCATCTTAGACTCTTTATTAGTGGAATTAGGTATAACTGTCTATAGTGTGAGGTTAGAGTTTAGAAACATTCCAAAACATCCATAATGAAAGAATTTAACATCGCAACAATGTCCAAACTCTTAAGAATATTTTACATGTAATATAATCCCTTTATCATGATACATCAAATCAATAAGGTTCCACACTGGTGCCATCAACCTGTATTCTCAATGTATCTTTCTTTTAATTTTCAAAATTAAACTTTCCCACTAAACACCATAACCATGGATTTATACTAGAAATTCCATTTCTATCAAATGGCCTAAGATATCAACTTTCATCAAAATACAAAAGGGATAAATCCTTTCTCATATTATCCATTAATGAAATATCACTCATGATGCACCCAATGTATCCTAATTCTTCACAAACATATTTCATCATAATTTTCAGCAATAAATAAAAGCACATGAGTCGTGATATCCATTAATGAAAATCTTAATGTTTAAAGATCAATACACACGCCCGAATATAATAATATTCAATGACAAATAGAAATGTGGATTTTCTATTTTATGGATCTATTATCATAACATCTTGTCTTAGAGATTAATAAGGTGAACACCATGAAAAGGTGTCTCAATTTATTTTGATCCTCTTACCCCTAATATCCTATATCATCTGCATCCCTTCATACAATATCATCCATCCATAGAACAAGATTCAAGAATAATATCATGGAACCTCTAGGTTCTCATTATAGCAGGTAAATGTATAACCCTTTAGTGTGAAATATATTATTAGTACATTATCACATACACATTTCATGCAGAATAATAATAATAATGTGATAAGAAAAATTAATTAATAAAGAAAACATGTAATCAAGTACTAAACAAGTTGGTTATAGGGAACCAAATCCAACAAACTCTCTCTCGCACTAGAGCCAACTAACCCCATCTTTCTATCCACTAGCTATCACATGATACTCATGCTTCCTATGAGATAAAACTTTAATTAAGTGGATTACCATGTTTTCATCCATGGATACTCTTCTCACTACAACTTCACCCCATTTATAAAAATATCTCAAGAGATGAAACTTCCAAAGTACGCACTTTTTTCCTTTGGTGTGAACATGGATCTTTTGAGAGAGCCACCATTGTAGTGTTATCGTAGTATATTGTGATAATATATTTACTTCTAGGTTCCACATAATGATATAGGAAATTTTTTTGAATACAAACTTATTCATTGGATACATCAGAATCTAAAATATACTCAGACCCCACTGTAGAATCAATGACAACTAGATGATTTGAGCTCTTCTATCTCACAACTACTCTGTTGAGACAAAAGATATATTTATATTATGACTTTAAATCATTTGGATATGTCTAAAATCTATAATACATGTAAACTGTTATGACTACCTCTTCATATCCGGTATACACTGGGAATATATCCTTAGTTCATCATAGATATTTCAGGATAGTTTTAACAACATTACAATTCTATTCACTTTTATCTTCATCATATCTTCCCACCATTATCAAAATGTAGGCAAAATCAAGCCTTCTACATAACATGGCATACATGATGGAACATATTCCAGAAGTGTATGATATCTCACTCATTCCCTTTATTTCCTATTATGTATGAGGACACATTTTCTTGGAAATATGTATACCATGTTTTATTGGAACCAATCCCCTCTTGGATTGTTCCATACTAAACCTATTTAGTATCTAGTTAATGTACATACCTTGACTTTGTCTAAGTAACCTCTTGGATCTATCAAGAATGATCTTAATCATTATAATGTTGTCCACTTAACCTAATTATTTCATGGAAAAGAAATTTCTGAACCATACCTTAACCTCTTGTAAGGATAGTTTATTATTTCCAATTAGTAATATTACATCAACATATACTAATATGAAAACTACTATACTCACACTAAAATACTTGTAAACACACGACTCACATCCATTCTTAATGAAACCAAATTCTTTTATGGATTTATAAAATCTAATTTTTCACGAACTGGATGTTTGATTTAATCCATAAATGGACCTCTGCTACTTGAATAACTTTTCAACATTATTAGATTCAATAACCCTTCTAATTGTGTTATATACAGATCCTCTTGACGGTTCCCATTAAGGAAATCTATTTTGACATCCATTTTACAAATATCATAATTATGTTAAACTATTATGGAAAGTAAAATTTTTATGGAATTAAACATGGAAATAAGAGAAAATGTTTTTTATAGTCAATTCCTTGACATTTTATAAAACCTTTATCCACTATCCATGCTTTATAGGTATTTACCTTTCATTCCATGTCTAGTTTTCTCTTTAATACCCATTTAAACCCAATATGAAAGATCCCAGACTTCATGGAGGTGTTTCCCTATTTAAATTTTAATTTAAATCTATTATTTTTGGTTAATTAAATGCTTCCCAGACTTCATTTATTCTCTTTTCCAGATTGGGGCTCGTATCTTGGGAAATCTTCTTCCGAAGCTCTAAAACCCTCTTTCTTCAGTGGAATATATGTTATGGATTTAAAGTGGGTTTGTGTTGGGATCTAAGTCTATGATTAATAGTGTGTTGAACATATAATTTTAGGTAGGTGGTCTACAAGTTATATCCCATTCTTTTTATATAGATATGCACATATGAGACTGTGTTATTGTTTCCCCCTTGTTGTGTTCTTGGTGTTGTTAATGAGATTTGGTAAAATGAGTATCTAAATGAAAAATTGAACCCCTCATGATCCATGTGGGATTAATAGAGGATGAATTGATTGATTTAGGTCTACCCATGGGGTGCGTCGACCTTCCTGGACATGGTTAATGAAAATGTTGAGTGTAAAATTTAATTGTGATTAAGTAGAGCTCATGATAAGAATTTAAATTGTATAATGTGATGATTATTAATGGAATATGGATATTTTTGTCTAGATGTGAATAATTTATAATGGATTATTTGGCTTGGAATAAAAAATGGGTTAAATGGGATTAATGTGAATGTGCCAAATGAATTGTGTTTTACTTGAAATGCATAAGTGAAAAAATACATGGAAATGATGAATGAGTTAAGTGAATTAACATATGGTGATGGTTGGATATGTAAAATGGGTTAATGTAAGGGACTAGTGAATATGATTACTAATTTGGCTATAGGAAAAGGGAATCAGGCTAAATGGCTAAGCGATATAAATGGTAAATGTGTTAATGGATTGTGGCATAATATTAAATCCCATATCAGTTGTTATGGATTGTGATATTGATATTGGTATTGGTGATGGTTGTTTGTGATGTGGTATGTGTGTGGTGAATGGGTATATAAACATGTGAGCATGGCTTGGTAGTGTGGGGTATTGACATGAGGCTCTACACCCATGGGTCGAATTAGATTGGGGCTCTAAACTCCACCCACAATGCATGAGTTAGGGAAGGGGATGAAGTTATATTACCCTAATGGTTGCATTCGATGAGACCACCTAGACTGAGGATTCAAGGTGATTGTGTTGTATATGTGATGATGTGTTTATCCCTAGTGAGATAGGGAACTTGACTTTCCCCAATAATGCATTGATATTGATGAATATTTCTACTCCATTAAACATGTGATGGAAGTGAATTAATTAATGATGATGGTGTAAGTAACAAAACTAGGAATAATGCTAGGAATATATTAAGTAAACCTTATTAACTAATGATACCAAACTATATTTTATTTACTTTTCATTTATTTAGTCCTTTCATACACTATCTATTTAGACTGGATTTTTTTTAGACACCAAAGGTGGTGGAATACTGAGTTGTACTCACACCCTTATTGGGCCTCCATTAGGTTCTCGAGAGAACATCATGCTTACAGGTGAGGATAAGGGTAAGAGCCCTATGCTTGGGAGTTGAGTTGGGGCTTAGGATGTACATGGATGTGATTCCAGACTTGGAGTCAGGATCATTTTTGGGATTTCACGGTTTTTATTTATTTTGGGTTTTGCTCACTTGGAACTATTTATCATGACATAGCATATTTATTGTTGGATATTATTTGTACCCAGTTTTGGGTGATGTTTTTTATGCATGTTCTTTGGTTATTTTATATTTTTCTCCTATTTATATTATTTTCTGCTGTGTATTACTCTGTTAAAGAGGGTATAGTGTCCCCACATGACTTATTTAGACCCTCGATACTAGTTAGAAACCTTTGGTATATAGGGAGGCATGCTTAAGGTCATGTGGCGACCCGAATCGGGTCACTGTTTAGTGGATCCTGGGATAGGGACATTACAAAGTGGTATCATAGTATCTATTTTATGTGGAATTTCTATTTGTAATGGTAGAAGGGATATTAGGATGTGTCGGACTTTGATAATGAGCTTATGCTTGGGAGTATCTAGCCCATGTATAAGGGAAACCCAAGTTCCTAGGGCATGAATTATTGTTCTTAATATGCGTAGTTCTAAAATGGTGTCTAATGTAAAACTTGTAACCTTTTAAGTTGGTTTCCCGATGTTATCCATGTTCTACAGTAGGAATGGTCGATGGTAGTGTTTGGGAGGTGATGATAACTTTGGGATGGTATATGAAAATGGGATTGTTTACATCTAGTGGAGAGCCTTATTTTATATGAATTGTGAAAGATTTATGTTATGTGTTCTAAAAATCATGTTTTACATTGTAGAGAAATGACACCATGGAGATGCATGCTAGTCGGGAAACAAGGGGATGTTGCTGAAAATGCTCATCCAGTAGTTGAGCAAAAGAAAGTGGTGATCCAGGATAATAGATAAGAGTAGTTCCATGAGAACCTTTCTTTCTTTATGAAAATGATGGAATGATACCTAGGTTGGGTTGTGTTGATCATGTTTAAGATGACTAAGGAATTTCAACAACATCACCCTCCAACCTTTACTAGATAGGGTGGACCAAAGGCAGTCGAGTTCTAGATAGATTCCATCTAGAACATTCTTAACCATTTAGAGACCCCTTTTGAGAAGCGAATCATGTTCCAAAAACCTGACCTAGATGTCATTAAACTATGTCAAAGTTTAATTTTTTTTTATTTTCCTAATACCACTATATAGAGTTTTGTAGGGTCGAACCTAAGAGAAGGCTTAAAACTGAGATGAGTGACCAGATTTTCAAAACATACCCTCTATTGTTAGTAGTGGATGAAACTAATTTTTAATTTTTACTTTTTATATATATATATTTTTTATTTTTTTATGAAGAGATAATGAGAAAAAAATTTCTTTATAAAGTAATAAGTTATAATTGGAGAGATAATGAACAAATAGGGAAAATAGTAAATGAAATACAGGAGAAAATATTGGATTGAAACTGATCAAGGAAGATGCTTAGGAAATTCTAATACCACTGGTTTAAAAGGATACTTATTCACAGAAATTATATTATAGTGCACCTTGGAAAAATATTTGTTTAATATCCACCACTAGGAGATAAAAAAATCATAAGGATGAAATCTTGGAGTTTTCCACTCTAAGAATTCATCAAACTATAATGGAAATTTTAAGAAATCAATAAAAAGGAACTCGCCGTAATTTTCCCAAGTTTTGAATTTTAATATTGAATAAAAACATTAAAGATCAATCTCACCAACAAATATTAAAATTTTAAGTTTAAAATAAAAGGCGCAAATCAATTTTAATAGGTTTGAAATCGATCTCACCGATCAATTTTTAATTCTTTATAAAATATTATATGAAGAAATAAAATGATTAACCCGCATAATTCCAAACTCCAGAGAAAAATAAGTTTAGAAAAAAGTCATATTCAATTCCAAAGAAATGGATACAATTATAGTAAAAAGAAATAAATAACATAGTATAAAGAGAAATCCCTATAGGCTGATTGTAATCGATGTCATTGAAGCTCTGTTCTACTGGTCTTTGCCCCGAGAAGTCTTTGGGATGTCCTGCTTCTGCTCCAACTTTGTGGGTCTCCCAGACGTATGAGCTCTCAAATTAAAAATGACATTAAAAATGAATGATAGGTCTCAAATGTTCTTCCCCTGCTGTTGTATTTATAAAGTCCTCTGCTATCTATTGCTTTGTCATGCAAAGCCTCTACCTGTTCAACTTAGTCTTTCACCAAGTCACCGCACACATGTGTTTTTCTTTTGCAATCCTTGTGACTTTAATTTATCTCATGTAATGAACTCAAATAGTTTGAATTTAACTTTGATGTAATGGTGAGTTGGGTTCTGCAAATTAAAAACAAACAGAAATTAATAAGTTATTTAATTAAAATTAATTATTATTATATTGGAGTAAATGTTAAATTATTATGTTAATTAATTAAATTAGTAAAGTTATTATTTTATTAAGTTAAAACATTTATAATTATAATATTATTAATTCCATTAATTTATTTATTTAGTTAATTTATAAATATTATTATTAGGTAAAAATATTTAATTATTATGGTTTTTATTTTATTTATTAATTAAATTAAATTATTTTATTTAGAAAATTATTATTTTCTGAATTAGAATTATTATTATTATTATAGTTTTATAATTTATTAAATATTATATTTGTTTTTTTTTATTTTATTTAATTTTTTGTTATTTTATTTGTTATTTTTTTCTTATTTTCTCCCCCCTTCTTCTTAGCTACAAAAGGGGGGATTCTTCTTCTCCTAGAAGCCTCTGCTGTGCCCTCTCCTCTTAACAGTGGCGACATCATTGAAAAACCCTCCTCTAGCACCAACTTCGACTATAGGTCGCCGCGTCTAATTCCTGTCCTCCCAGACCAGCGACCAACAAATTACTCTTTGACACAAGTTGGTGGCATCATAGGTGAGAAGAAGTGACGATAGTGGCTTGGCTTTGGGGTGATTCTTAGATCTAGATCTAGATGGCGGCGGGTGTGAAGTTGCTGTTGGATTCAACAACAATGATGATATAGTGGGAGGCGTGGCCTACTTCTAGTGGTTCTGGTTCAAGCAAGTTCTTCTCCAGTGATATATGGCTACTCATCGAAGGCTCGGTTCCTCCATGGCGTACGATGGTGCATTGATTTATAAATCTGATTTGGGTTTGATTTGAGTATGGATTTGGTTCATCTTTGGTGTTTTTTCCCTTGGCCATGTGAATGAGGTAGAGGATTAACAATGATGTGAAGGTAGGTAAATTCCATGGTGGTTATTTTATGAATAATAATGAATGAATGGTAAATGTGTCTCGAGGCAATGGTGGTAGCGACTTGGGGGGTGGGACTACAAGGGTAACGGTGGCTCAAGCAGTGATTTCTCCCAATGGTGGGTAGATTTGCAGTGACGATGACTGTGGGAAGAATGAAATGGTGTAAGAGGTAGTGGTGTCTCAATGGGACACCATTGAATCAGTGGAATGGTGTGTCACGAGGTGAACGATATCACCAGACACCATTGGTTGACAGTGGCAGAAGAAAGGGAAATGAAGTGGTGGTATGAAGATGGATGCAAGGGCAGCAGTGTCTCAATGAGACACCGTTACATACTGGCAGTATCTAAAGCTTAATGGTGGGATAGATGGTGCTACTGATGATGTGTCACCACTGTATGACGAAGTGAAAATATAAAAAAGGAAAATAATTCATCATTGGGTCCCTCAATGGTGTCACTTATCTGGCGGTGACATAACTAACTGCATAAAAAAATAAAAACATTGTTGAAAAAATTAAATATTAGCATTCAAAAATTAATTAAATCAAAAAAAAAAAATATAAATATTTATAAAAAATACAAACAATTATTAAAAATATATTCTAATTAATAAATTAATTAATAAAGTCTTAAAAAAATTGAATTAATTAAAAATGAAAAAGAGAAAATATTTAAAATACTGAAAAAAATTATAAACTGAATGAAATTAAAAAATATAACAAATAAATAAATTGAAAAAGGATCTATAAATTGAAATATAATATTAAATTTAAGAGATAAATTTTTATTAAGATCTAATTAATTAAAAAAGTTAATTTATTAAAATAAATAAAAATTAAAAGATTAAATATTAAATTAAAGATACAGTTAATTAAATAAATAACAAATTATTTATTAATTAGTAAATGAAAAATAGAATTAGTATTTTAAGTAGAATAAGATCTTAGAATAAAAAAAATGAAAAATAAGTAGAACACAAATAATGAATTTAAAACATAAAAGTATAAGATTAATAATAAAAAATGAAAAATTGATAAATTTAACACTAAAATTATTAAAGTGTAATTATTTTAAAAAACACAAAAAATATTTAATTAAAACATAAAAACATTAATAAATGAGGTGGAAAATCATGTAAATTTATGGCCACATCAGCAGCCTATATGTTGATAGGTGAGACAAAGCATTGGTGGGACATCATGGTGTAGAATGAGCTAGCCGAAGGAATGTCATGGAAGGATTTCTAGGGAATTTTTGTGGAGAATTTCTATCCAGAGACCTTGAGACAGGAGATGGTCTTGGATTTTATGAGTTTTACCCAAGGGGTTATGTTGGAGATGGATTATTCTATTCATTTCACCGATTTGAGATGCTTTATTCCTACATTGGTAGAAGATGAGGCAGCTATGGTGAAATGATTCTAGGATAGTTTGAGACAGAAGATTAGGTCTAAGGTGAATATTTTTTATTTGAAAATGTTTATAGAGGTAGTGGATGAGGACCTTATCTCAAAAGGGAACCTGAATGGAGCTTTAGGTAGTGGACTTGTGGCACAAGTTGGAAGAGCTAGTGGTGTGTCTTCTGAGAGAAGGAAGTGTCACTTTGGGAGTTTCCATCAGGGTGGAAATGTGTAGAGCAGTTAGAAGAGAGGGTCAGACTCTCAATGTGGAGACCAGTTGTTTTTTATCAATGTGGAAGGCTGGGGCGCATTCAATGTCAGTGTACTCGACCACTAGTTGAGTGCCGAGCATGCAGTAGAATGGGTCACGTACAGAGGTTCTATATGAACTCTGAATAGTTGGGCATGGATGAAGGTTTGGGGCAGGTTCCAAGTGAAGGTAGGGGGTTTGTTACACTATATCAGGCAGGTAGTTGGATCTCGACTAGTTATACTGGTTGGGGAGGTGGACGTGGTACTCCAGGGTGAGAGCATCCATATCAGTAGAGTAGTATAGTGCCATGGATTCAGAACATAGCCTAGGAAAGTGGGGTAGGTCAGCTTCACGTAGTTCAGTATACACCTAGATGTGGTGAGGATAGACCATATATAGTTTGAGGTATGATTATTGTAGATTCCATGCTCTCTAGTGCTTTATTTAACACAAGAAAAACACATTCTTTTATTTATGATCAGTTTGTGGTTGTGATAAGATTAACTGTGAAACATGTGTACGGGGTTATGTCAATTGATACTCTATTGGGGGTGAGATCTGAGGATACTAGAAAATGTAAGGGTTTTGCTTTGGAGGTTAACATCTACTATTTTCTATGGGACTTTTTCGTCCTCAAGATGTCAGGTTTTGACATGATTTTGGGAATGGATTGGCTGGTGTTGTACTAGAACCATATCAAATATTACCATCATCAGGTAACATTCACATCTCTTGAGGGAGACACATATGTCCATTGGGGTGAGTAAGATATTCGAGCGAGCCGTGCGAGGCTATTTTTGTAACAGTTGGGAGAACTCACAACCCAATTGTATTATCTTGTGTTGGATGATGGAGGAGTTGAGAAACATGTCTTTATTCCTATGGTTGATTAGTTTTAGGATGTGTTCACAGAGTATTTATTGGGCTTACAACCTAAGAGGGACATTGAGTTTACAATAGAGTTGCTGTTGGGAGTAGAGCTCGTTTCAATTCCACTATATAGAATGAAACCAGCATAACTCCAGGAACTTATAGATCATTTGTAGTAATTTAATAATAAAGAGTTTATCTATCTTATTAGGTCACCTTGGGGGTATCCTATGCCGTTTTCTAAGAAGGAATATAGATATTTGAGGTTATGTGTCGATTAAAGGAAACTTAATTAGATGAAAGTTAATAATAGATACCCTCTTCCTAAAATTGATGATCTGTTTGAATATCTGAGAGGTGTTTTGGTGTTTTATATGATTGATTTGAGATCAAGGTATCACCAACTTATGGTGAGGACTTCTAATACACCACATACTACCTTCAGGAGTAGGTATGGGTTGTATGAATTTGTGGTGATGTCGTTCGGGTTGAACAATGAACTAGCTATGTTCATGGATTTAATGAACCAAACATTTCACCCATATCTGAATTAGTTCATAGTTGTCTTCATTGATGACATCCTAGTGTACTCTAGTACTCATGACGATCATGCCAAACATCTTGACATCGTCTTGAGTACAGTAATAGAGAATTATATTTACACCAATCTATCAAAATTTCATTTATGGATTGGTAAAGTTCATCTCTTGGGTCACATAAACTCTAAGGAAGGTGTGTTGGTGGATCTAGAGACGGTGTAGGTTGTTGTGTCTTGGGAGTAGCCTAAAATGTTTCAAATTTCTGGAGTTTTTTGGGATTATCTAGTTATTACCAAAGGTTCATTAAATATTTATCCTATTTTCAAGTACCAATCTCTAGATTAACCAATAAGGGAGTTAAGTTTGAGTGGTCTGAGGAATGTGATAATTATTTTCAAGAGTTAAAGAAACGATTGATGACCACACTAATTCTGATCTTACCTAATCTAGGTAAGAGGTACACCTTGTTTTGTGATGCATCCGACATTGGACTTTGGGTATTGTTGATGCAAGATGATCGGGTTGTGGCATATGGGTCAATATAGTTGAGGCCTCATGAAAGAAATTACCCTAGTCAGGATCTTGAGTTTTCCATTGTGGTTTATGCCTTAAAGTGTTGAAGACATTAATTATTGTGAGATCGGTTTATGGTGTTTACTAACCATAAAATTCTTAAGTACATATTTTCTTAGAATGATTTTAATCTTCAGAAGTAAATATGGTTTGAATACATATAGTATTTTGACTTCAAGTTGGTTTACACACCAGGAAAGGGGAGTAATTTTGTGGATTCTATGAGTTAGAAGACTCAGAATCAGGTGGTTTAAGAATCTAGCTCAGAGTGGAGAATGATGTTATTATTTGATGAGATGCACAAGGAGGTGTAGGGTGGGCATGGGAAGATAAACCTTTCATCCATAGCAGTTGAGTCCACACTTTTGAGCCGGTTAAAGTTGAGTTAGTTTGAGGATACAGAGTGTTTGGTGATGAATGAAAGTTTTAAAGGTGGAGATTCACCTTTAGTCGGGCTATTGATAATGACGGGATTGTTAGTGTTTGTGGATGTATGGTTGTGCTGGTGTGTATGTGGTAAGAGATGATTCACGAGTTCCATGCATAAAAGTGGACAATGCATCTTAGTTTGAAAAATATGTATCGTGATATTCATAGGTAGTATTGGTGCCTAAGAATGAAGAAATTGGTTGCGGGTTTTGTGGAACAATTCCTTACCCTTTAGCAGGTGAAGGCTGAGCATCAGCGCCCAAGTGGGTTATTACAACCATTACCAATTCTCGAATGGAAGTGGGATGATGTAATGATAGATTTTTTAGTGGTACATTCAAGGATTACTTATAAGAATGATGCAATCTGGGTGGTTGTGGATCGATTGACTAAGGTGTCTTATTTATTTCCCATCCAAGAGACTTTCACTGTTGATTAGTTGGGAGAACTATATGTTTGAGATATAGTGAGGTTACATGGAGTTCCACAGACTATAGTCTCAGATCATGATACACGTTTCACATCATTCTTCTGGCAAGAACTTCATAAGGCACTTGGTACTCAAGTGTTTTTGACAATGGATTTTTACCCACAAATGGGTGGGCAGTAGGAGTGTATAATCCAAGTTCTAGAGGATATGTTGAGAGATTTTGTTATGGAATTTAGTGGTTCATTGGAAAGACTCTTGTTGCTTTTTTAGTTTTCCTACAACAATAGTTTGTAGGATATGATTCAAATGGCACTGTTTGAGGTGCTCTATGGGAGGCCATGTAGATCTTCATTATGTTGGTAAGAAGATGGAGAGTCTGAGATTTTGGGACCGAGTCTCATGTAGGAGACATCAAAAAAGGTTCTTTTGATTAAAAACACATGTAAATGGCTTAGAGTAGGAATAAGTCTTATGCATATTAGTTTTTTAGACCTCTTTAGTTTTTAGTGGGTGATAGGGTGTTTCTTCGAGTGTTGTGAAGGTTAGGTCACCATTGAATTTGTAAGTAGATCAAGTTAGTCCCTAGTACATGGGACCGTATGATATTGTGGAGAGGATCAGACCAGTGTATTACCTATTTGATCTTCCATAATGGTATAGTGTAATTCACAATGTTTTTTATGTTTTAGAGCTTTGAAAATGTCACCCTGACCCATCTCATATGGTTAATGTTGAGGATGTTGAGCTTGAAGATGATGCGTCCTTTGAGGAGCATTTAGTTTGTATTGTGAATCATAGAGAGAAAGTATTGAAGGGAATGCTTGTGCTTTTGGTTCATGTTATGTGGTAGCATGCGAATGTTCATGAAGAAACTTGGGAGAAATAATTGGATATACAGGCCCATTGGCTCAATCCCTTTGCTTTATAGGCTCAGTGATGCTGTGGAATGCGACTCGAGGATGAACCGTTATAATTTTTGGATGTTGTAAGATCCCAGACTTTGTGAAGGTTGTACTTGTTTAAATTTTGGTTTCAATATTTTGGTTTTTTTTAATTAAGTTCAACCTAGGAGTTTTAGGGGCCTTAGGGGTGTTCTGGGTGTTCAGGATACAAAAGTAAGGGAAACTGGGCCAATATGTGAAAGAAACATGATTGAAAAACAGTTAAGTAAACCATGCGGCCTTCCCAGGAAAATCATGTAACCTAGGATAGTGGCATATCACACAGTTGGCACATAGTTTTTAAACTGTGTGGGTCTCCCTAGGTAACTGTGTGACCTAACTTCCCTTGGATAGTGGTTTTCATACAGTTTGCAGACAGTTTGGAAAACCGTGTGGGTAAACCATGCACCCCTTTAAAAGTTGGAGAAATTTTAGTTATTCCATTTCAATATTTTAATACCTCACCCAATTTTCTCCCCCATTTCCTCCCTTTCAACCCTAGTGAAGAACTATATCCCTCAATAACTTCCAAGGATCAATCTCCCTCATTTATTTGCCATTTGGAGCACCGTTGGTTGCAGATCGAAGCTTCGGGTAAGTCTAATCTTCTCATTTATTCTCTTTTTCAGATTGGGGATTGTATCTTGGGAGTCTTCTTATTAAACTCTAAAAACCTCTTTCTCCAGTGGAATCTCAGTTAAGACTTCATAGGGGGTTCATATTGGGATCTAAGACTACAATTAAGATTGCGTTCAACGTCAGATTCGAGGTAGGTGGTCTACAAGTTATATCCCATGGTTTTTATATAGATATGTGCATATGATATTATGTTCTTGTTTCCCCATTATTGTGTTCTTGGTTACATTAGTTATATTTAGTAAAATGGGTATCTAAATGAAAAATTTAATTTCTCATGATCCCCATGGGATGAATGGAGGATGACTTGATTGATTTAAGGCCACCCATGGGGTGCGCCAACCTTCCTGAACATGGTTAACAAAAACGATAAGCATGAAACCGACTTGTGATTATGTATAGCCCATAATGGGAATGTAAATTGGTTAATGTGATGATTAATAAGGGAATATGGATATTTGTGTCTATAAGTGGATAACATCAAAGGGATTGTTTAGATTGGCATGAAAATTGGGTTAAATGGGATTAATGTGAATGTTCCAAATGAATCGTGTTTTGTACGAAATGATGAATGTGTTAAGTGAATTGATATATGAGAATGATTGGATATGTAAAATGGGTTAATTCAAGGGACTAGTGAATATTCTTAGTGATTTGGGCATAGGAAATGGGAATCAGGCTAAATGGATAAGCGATCTAAATGGTAAATGTGTTAATGGATTGTGGCATAATATTAATTCCCATATTGGTTATTATGGATTGTGATATTTATA
Organism: Viscum album; assembly: GCA_963277665.1. Classification (NCBI taxonomy): domain Eukaryota; kingdom Viridiplantae; phylum Streptophyta; class Magnoliopsida; order Santalales; family Viscaceae; genus Viscum; species Viscum album. Next base: position 25,635,912 of record OY728137.1, on the reverse strand, counting down.
TTGGTATTGGAGATGGTTTGTTGTGATGTGGTATGTGTATGGAGGATGGATAAATAATCACGTGCACATGGTTTGGTAGTGAAGGGTATTGACATGAGGCTCTTCGCCCACAGGTCGAGTTAGAATAAGGCTCTTAACTCCACCCCAAAATGCATGGGTTAGGGAAGTGGACAAATTTCTATTCCCCTAATGGTCACCTACGATGAGATCACCTGGGATGAGGATTCAAGGTGAGTGTGTTGTATATGTGATGATGTTTTTATCCCTTATGAGATAGGGAAATTGGATTGTTCCCCTTATGCATTGATATTGATGAATATGCCTACTCCATTAAACATGTGATGGAAGTGAATTAAGTAATAAAGATGGTATAATTAATGAAACTTGGAATAATGATAGAAATGAATTAAATGAACTTTGTTATTTAATGACACAAAAATATATTTTATTTACTTGTCATTTATTTAGTACTTCCATGCACTATCTGTTTAGACTAGATATTTTTTAGACACTGTTAGTGGTGGCCTACAGAGTTGTACTCACACCCTGCTCATGCCACCAATGGGTACCCAAGAAGACTTCATACTTGCAGGTCAGGATAAAGTCAAGGTCCCTATGCTTGGGAGTTGAGTCTTGCATGGGATGTACATGGATGAGGTTATGGACTTGGAGTCAGGACTGTTTTGGAGATTCCACTATTTTTCTTTATTTTGGGTTTTGGTCACTTGGCACTATTTAGTATGACATAACATATTTATTATTGGATATGATTTGTACCCAGTTTGGGAGATGTTTCTTATTCATGTTCTTTGGTTATTACACATTGTTTCCATTGTTTATATTATTGTCTGTTGTGTATTACTTTGGTAAAGAGGGTATAGTCTCCCCATGTGACTTATTTAGAACATCACTACTAGTTGGTAACCTCTAGAATATGGGGAGGTGCACTTGATGTCATTTTAAGACTTGGCCTAGGGCACCATTTAGTGTCTATTGGTATGGGGAAGTTACAAAATAGGTTTTACATCAACTGACAAATCAATAAAAAACCAAACGTGGTTTTTGATACATGGAATCCATCTCAGAATTAATGGATTCTTTCCATCTTGTAGATTCTGAGATCTCTACTGCCTCCTTGTAGGAGAGAAGATCATTATTGTTAACCAATAATGATTCACCATCATCAGGGACAAAAAAAAACTTATCTATTTAGTTCTCTTACCTCTCTATCACTCAAAAGCAGTACTTTTGTTTCAAGAGAAACATCTTATATGGGGATATATGAAATTAGTTCTTATATCAACTCTTGTGTATATTGAGTGTCAACTTAATCGAAGTTAATCTTAATCCCACTATAATCCTTGGAGGTTTTCTCCCTCTATATAAATGAGTCATTTATTACAAAAATTACTTTCTTATCTAAAGTTTTTTATAGATAATATCCCTTTATTTCCTTAGGATTCCCTATAAAGATATACTTCATGCCTTGGGTTGCTAGTTTGTTTATTGATATTGCCTTAATAAATTCCTTGGAACCCCATGCTCGAAAATGTGAAAAAGTAGGTTTCTTTACACTCTGTAACTCTAAGGGAATACCTTTTATCACTTTAGTTGGTACTCAGTTTAGTAAATATAATGCTGTCTATAATGAATATCCCCAAAAGGATAATGTAAGGCTTGTGTGACTCATCATCAACCTTACTATGTACAATAAGGAATTTTTACTCCTTCCACTCACAACATTCCACTATTGTGTATACGTTGGAGTGATTTGAGATAAAATCCACACTCTAGTAGAAATTAGATAAAGTCTTGGTTAATATATTCACCACCTCGATTTGAGCAAAGTTTCTTTATCTTCTTAACAAACGATTCTCAATTTCATTATTTAACTCTTTGAACTTCTCAAAGGATTTAGAGTTATACCTCATTAAGCAGATATAACCATACCTACTTAAATCATCAATAAAAGTAATAAAGTATGAGAAACCACCTCTAGTGTCTACTTGAAATGGTCCACACACATCAGTGTGTACCAAAACTAGAAGCTTCGTGTCCCTTTCCCATTGACCTCTAAATGGTGGTTTGATCATCTTAACTTGAAAAAAAGTGTGACATTTTCCACTAGATTAAGATCAAAAGTGTATAAGTAAATATCTTGATAGATATTTTTCAAATGATTCTCATTTACACAACCAAGACAGTGATTCCCTAATTGGATGTTATATGATTCAAACATTTTTATTTATCAAATTCCAATATTTGGTTCTCAAAATTTAATACATAACGATCATTATTCAATTTTTTCATACTATAACATATGTTATATTTATAAAAGTTGTAAACTTTATTTCCAAATTAGAAATAAATCCATCCATATCTAAACAAGAAACGTAAATAATTATCTTAGTAATAACGGGAAAACAATAACAGTTCTTTAAAACCAAAATCAATCTCATTAGAAATGTGATATGGTAGTCTCTAATGCTAAGAGCAGTCAAACTCACTCCATTGACAGCTCATAGATCCACCTCATCTCTGGTAGTCTTTAAAAATCTACTTGGTTCCTGTATTTGGATACAAATGTAAGAACCACAGGTAGTATCTAATAACAAACTTGTAGACATGGAAAGATTATGATCAATGATGAATGCACCTAAAGATTCCCCCAACTTTTTTAGATGGGTGAAATTCCTCTTATAACGACCCTGATTTCCACATGAAAAACATATTCCTTTGGATATTATTCCTTTTGAAAGTAAGATGATCTAGATGCTTAGGTTTGGAATGAGTCTTATGACCCTTTTCCTTGTTCTTCTCTTCTTATTCACCATAAGTAAAATAGTATTTTTCATACACCATGTCTTTATAAACTTAGAAAATAAGTTTAAGAATCTTAAAAAGAATCATCTTTCTATTGCTCATATTATAATTTACAATAATACTGGAGAATTTTTTGGGTAATGAAGAAAGAATGAGATATCTGTGCAACTCTTCATGGACATTAAAACCCAAGATTTCCAAGTGCTCAATGTATCCAATCATCTAGAATACATCTTCCCTAGTTGAAGTAGAATCTCTAAGATTTCATGTGAATATTTCATTAGAGATCTCATATATCTCTGATATTTCCTTCTCTTGATAGATATCCTTAAGATGATAAGTGATTCTATGTGCATCCATATCCTCATATTTATTTAAAATCTCATTGGACATGGAGGATATAATGAAAAATTGGATATCCATAGAATCACCCACATGCTTCAAATAGATAAATACTTATTTCTAATTATCCTATTTAAAAAGGAACTTCGGAATTGGGTTTATAGCATGTATAATTTATATTCATGGCATAATATAAAACACAAGTACCTATACCATTCCTATAAATTCACACTAATGATAAGATTATTCTTCTAAAGAATGGATTATAATGATATTGTTTAAGTCATTGATTTCCATTTATAAAAATTAATAGCATATAATTAGTACTTTTTTTTATTAAAAAAATATATTAATAGATTTAAATTTAATTAAATTCCATTAATCTCCCACTATTTTTTGAAACCCAAAGCCCCACACCATCAGTTTTATAATATCTTTCCTCTTAGATATTATAGTTTCAAGGATCCAAATTCCCAATCTAATAAACCATACTTGGGATTAAAAAGTTATTTGAAAGGTTTTAGGTATACATAACTTAAAAAATTCATTAAATTATAGTTCCTTGATCTATTTAGTGGACTCCCCAATCTTGAAATCTTGTTTTAAAATATTTCCTCAAACTTTTCCTTTTAGTTACACTAAGTAATTCTTGGGCAGTCAACCCTTGATTTAAACTAAGTAAAGTCAACCAAAAAATTCAAGCTAAAATTTACATGATAATTTAAATCACCCCAACTTGGGTTGGTAAATAACTTTTAATGATGAAGTCGATTCTAACTAAAGTATTGGAAGGATAATATGAATTAATAATTTTTTTATTTGAGGGATTTTTTCCTTATTCATATAGACCATTTTATCTTTTCGCATGCCTTATTAATATTAAGTGGATTTTAATTAAGTGATTAACTGTGTCTGATAAAAAATTTATGCATTATATGGTTATATTTTATTCCATCTTGAATATTTATTAATTCATTTATTAGGTTATCACACAACTCCCACAAACGTAAATAATTAAACATTCAACTGACTGAAATAAAACATAAGTGGTATGATCATGAGATTCACCAATGGATAATTTATCTAGTGGATGATAAATTAACCCTTGACCCTAGGGGAAAATACCTTGAACCATAGCTTGGTTCATGTTATAGTATTCCACCTTTTCTCCTATGTATTTTTTAATGACCCAAAATTTATAAATAAAATTACCCTTTTCAATGATTAAATACCTCATTAAGTAATGAAGTAATAGAAAAAATGCACCACTTTGGTTATTAAAAATTGTTATATAGAGTGTAAAATTTAAAAGACCACTATAAATCATAAAAATTATTAATATATCCATTTTACAGTGACCATTAAGATAAGCATATTAAGGGTTATGATAAAGTCCAATTGATACAGGAAAAATAAATGATTGCCTCGACCAATAGGATCGTACCCTATAAAGCCCATTTATTAGAGCTTCTAAGGGATATAAAATCAATGGGATTTGAAATTTATCAATCCCAAGTTTAGATTCAACAAAAAAATCATGTGTGAACCCATTTACTAGATAAGTTTAATATCATAGAGATCACAACCCAAACCATTTACACCGAACCAACCCAAGAAAATATCACCAACATACACCTTACCCTTAGGAAGTTTGTTGGTGTAACAAAAAGATATATTTCTAGACCCTAATAGTATGAATTTTAATAATTTTATAAAATAATGATAATAAATATCCCTTTTTAATATTACTTTTTAAATGATTAAATAAAGAGTTTGATAGAAATTAAATTTTGATATGATGAAACATAAATTGTATTTTTGGGAAATGTATTGTTTCAACCGAGAGACTCTATTTTAATGAATTTAGGAATTTTTTTAAATAAATTATATTTTTATAAAATATTATTTTTAAATAAATTTTATTAAATATAAATGATAATATATTTTTATAAAGTCAAAAATGATTTTTATAAGGGTTAGAATACTGTTATTGTAAAAAAACCGGTATTTTTCAATAAATGTGTATTTTTGATTTAAAAGTGTAAATTATAATACTTAGAGAATTATTTAGATAAAATAAATATTATTTTTGAAATAATCATGTCAAAATTAACGAATGATTATTTTTTTCATAATTTCTGAAGACAATTGATTTTTTGGGTCAAAATTAAATAAAGTATAAATATACAATGTGTATTATGACCTAATAATGACCCAAAAGTGATGTAATATTTTCCATAAAAGGTATACATAATGAAATAAATATTTCCCATTTAAAATAATGCGTTTTTGAAGTTATTTTATTATTTTTATAAACCCTTAATGAATCCTCCAAAACATATATTATATTTTAAGGTTTTAAAATCAAATATTTGTAAAAATAACCCAATTCTACATCACCAAGGGTATTATTTTAATTATATAGGTTCTTAAACATGTAAAATAATGAAAAAAAACACTTTTTCAGAAATTATGGGAAAAAATTATGGTATGGTTTTTAGTTTTGATTACTTTATCATATAGAGTCTAAAACTTATGTTTGGAAAATAATAAGGAACTATCCTCCATTTTTCTATATAAACCCACCAAACTCCCATTTATATTCACTCAAAACCATTGGATCATGAAATTAATTTTTCATTAACTTTCTATATTCCTCTAAATTTTCCCCAATCTCTTAAGAAGGCCATCCTAAGGTTTAAGAAGTACCCTCTCAAGGTAAGAGATCCTCTCCTCCTCTTTATTCAAACACCTCCTTTATGTTATGCCTTTTGTTTTCCATTTTTTAATTTTGGGATATGTTAGAACACATCCCTATTAATTCCCTTATGATTTCCAAGTGACGAGAGAACCATTACAATCTCATTAATACCTCCCATGAAACTTTACATGCCCCTTTAATTCTCTCATAATTATCCTACATTTTTTCCTTGCCAAACATTTTTGTTGTGAATAATCATCCTTATTTCCACTCAAGAGTACTCACCTAGATGTAACTATAATTTATTGATTGGTTACTTTCATGCATATAACCCACACTCCTTTTTTTGGGATTAAAATTGATAAAAGGAATATTTATGTTATATGATTCATGTGGCACACTTGTGCATATACATTAAATGAAAATGATGGGTTCACCCAGATAGTGCTCCAATGCATTGAATAATATTTTAGTATCATGAGACATCATGTATGGGACTAAGGAGTAAACCTAATTCATTGTGGTACCTTTTACACTATGTTATTATGTCTTTGTGATTATCTTTGACCTCTGTTTATGATGTCATGTTTTATGTTGTTTCCACATTTCCATGTTTCCTTTATGCTATCATGTTATATCATACATCATTGTTCAAGATTATGTTTCTCACTACTCTCATGTTTACTTGATATTCCTCATGGATAACATGTATAACTTTACCTTATGCAATTATTTATTTATTCCCCTACTAGCCTTTATAGATCACTGTAACACCCAGAGATTTTGTGAGATATATTATTTTTTATTCCTTTGATGTCTTCTATTATACACTACACCACAATTAGCTTGTACTATACGCAACACCGTATTAGCTTACAGTATACACAACACTATTCTTGGCTCATGTTATACACAATTTCAAGTTTCTTTTGTGGAAATTATTCTATGCAACATTAAGTATAGATTTGGTTTAATGCATAAATGAAATAAGTTTTGATTATGTTATACGCAACACCAAACGAAGATTTAACTACACGCAACCCTGACTTGGCTTACATTACATGCAATTAAGACCTTCTTCGATAGCGTGTGTAGTACGCAATACCAATTTTCACTAAATGAGATATTATTATAATATTATTATGAACTAGCCGTTATGAATAGTAATACCCAATTTTTGAAATTTTATAAAATTTATCTTTTAAAATGGATTTCATTTTTGGATTTGGAATATCAAAATTAGTCTAGGGTGAATTTTTGGTATTTTTCTAAAAACTTTCAATTTTTGATGAATAGTGAAAACACTGGGTTACTATTTAAAAACCAAATTTTTATTTAAACAATTATTTATTTTATTTAAATTTATTTTAGGTCAAAATTGATACATAATACCTATATAAGTTCAATATAATTCATTTGAGTCATTTTATATTAATTTCAGATATATAAAAATTTTATAGAACTTTTCACTATCTTTTACCCACCTCCTAGAAGAATTTGAAAATTTACATAAAACTTAATTTTCCACTTTTATTAGTGGAGTTTTGAAAATATGAGAGTCACAGTTAATATCAAGGAGTAAAATGTGGTTTAATAAGATAAAAATAATTTTTGGTGAATAGTAACTTTTTACTTTTATTTACCATGGTTAAAAGTAAATAGGGTAATTAAGGGTAAAAATGATATTATTATTAACCTAAAACATGTCCTAATTCTATTGGATAAGTGTAATTCGACCAAAAAAAACCTTAGGAATAAAATATTACCCTTTAGGTCCACTTGGATTAGATCAGGACACTTATTATTATTTTATTTAAAGAAGAGTTAAAATAGTTATAATCAAAGTTTAGTAACTAAAATATTTTTAATATATGGTTATACATAAGATAAATTCGACTATAAATATTCATTAGAAATATAAAAATATTTCCTACATAATGGCATTTTATTTGTAATTCTTATACATTAAATAATTTAATTTATTTATGACACAATGATGATGCAGTAATTACCTTATTAATGAAATATTAACATAATTGATGTTATAAATACCCAAATAAATGTAATTTTATACTTTTTATGAATTAAACTAATTTTATAGGTTAATATTACATTTTAGTATTGATTCAATTAACTTTTTTCGAACTAATCGTGTTTTTATGATTTTCACAAAAATCAATTACCAAATAGTGTCAAAATTGACATAAAATAGTTTTTAAAACAAATATTATATTATTAATTGTTATTATATTCTTAAAAATATAAGGTTCGGAAAAATGACTTATATAAGGTTATATATATTTATAATGAACCACTTGGGATTCGTTTGGCTTGTTATAAGAAGTTTATTAACCATATAGTGTAAGAAAACAAGAAGATACGGTAAAAGTTAAATTATTTAACTTAGAGTTAAATCTAAATGATAAGGTTAAAATAGTAACCTAAACTTGTCTAAAACCTATTGGTTGAGAGTATTTTGACCCATACCCACTTTATCTTCTAAATAAATCAATCTGGATCTATTATAAACTGAATATGACTTTATTATAAAATAATATTTTAAGTTTTTCCAAAGGTGCAACTCTCCTCCCTTATAAAAAGGGCACCCCTTCCCTCTTCTCTTCACACCATTTTGAGCCTTGAAGCTCGGCCAAACCCTGAAAATTCCTCTTATAAACCTCTCTAGTTATATCATAGAGGTTATGGTCTTCTCAAAAGACCAACTATAGTGCCCTAAGAAGAAGTTTAAAGGAGGTGCGTCGAGGAAGAGGTAATCTCTTCTACTGACTCTTTCAAGTTTCTTTCTTCTTCTACTTCCACTTATTTAGTTGTTTCATTATAAAGTAATAAAATAAGTATTTATTTTATACTGATATGTTATTATAAATATGAAACAACCCTATTTAACCTTCTATCCATCCTACAGAAAATGAAATCACCGCGCGTGCGTACGTACGGAATACCGTCTCCATGCCGTGGTGTAATCAGTTTTTCCACCACCGCCTTACTTGGATGGGTATAATGGTGTAAAGAATAAATATATATGATTATTATAAAATCATAATGATTCTATGATATTATATAATCCACTCCAATTCCATTCAATAAATATGGGAATGATATCATCGCTCGTGCGTACGTACAGATTACCGTGTCCACGATGCGATGAGATTAATTTTCCATGTTAACAATTCAAGAATGATTATAAAGTATATATAATAGGTAATCATGAAATATATGAAATAATAATTCTACTGTATTTATGTATATATATATATATATATGTATGTCTTCTACTTAATTCCATTCAATTCAATATGGAAATGAAAAACAGCGTTCATGCGTACGTACGGCCTACCGTCTCCATGAACGGTGTATTTCTTTCCATTTATTGATCTATTATATATATGTATATTCTGAATATATATTATATATAAATCATGTTTTATATTCTGGAATTAAGTAATCATGATCTAAGTAATCATATTAATAATTACAAGTCAAAACACGGACGATAAATGAAACGATTTTACCCAAAACGCTCCTTTAACATGGAATTGACAAATGAACGGATAATATAAAGTCATAAGTGAATAATATATGATATAAAAAATATTATTATGGTTATGTTACAAGTTAATAATATGCTTAAACCCACTATACAGGAGTCTTAGACACATATGGATTAAATTGGACATAAGGTAAGGGATAATTATTCCAATATCATTCTTATCCGAGATTGTTTATTCTTAAGTATTTACTGGGGTTATGTTTATTATCTATGTCCATATGTTATCAAAATGTTATCATAAAATGTTTAATTTTATTCCATGTATGTTTAAAGTCATTTTTACCCTTTTTTACTTTTACCACATTGTATGGAATGAATTTTTCTTTTGTTTACCATACGAGACTTTTCCGACAAAAGTACGAGGAGAATGTTTTTTTAACTTATATGAAATGAACGGATTTTTACGGTTTTATAACTCCTTATTTTAATTAAGCTTACTACACAATATTTCATGACTATTTTCAATAAAATACCTTTCTTTTAAAATTTAATGGCATTTTGTGAAAAGAAAATGATTTTGAAGAAGAAAGGATATTTTTCTCAAGAATTTATTTCAAGTGTTTTGTAAAAACTATTTTACATCTATGATGAAATTATTTCCTATGTGTTTGTTTCAAGTATAATGTCTCTATTATTTACATGGTTTCACTTTTCTTATGATGAAATGATATCCATTTGTTTTATATGGATTATGTTATGATGGGATGACGTTTATGAAACCCATTTTATTATTTGGGCTATGATGAATGATTTATGTTTATTTCATGGCACAAGTAAGAATGATTTCATAATGAGATGGGTGGGACCTATATCTCCCTCCAATTCAAAGGGTAAAGATATATATCTCATGAGATAAACATGGCTGGAACAGTAAGTTAATCTGGTTCAGTGATACAGGACTGGAACGAGGAGTGAACTCGATTCAGAAAGGGACTTTGTCCACTAAGATGGTCTTGGCAACAATGCCTTGGATACTATGGAAATAATATCGTGTGCTTAATGGTTTCGACAATTACATGCTTTATTCCCATGCTATTTTATCATGATTGATGATCCATTATGATCTATGCCTTACATACTGTCATGTTTTATGTCATTGCTCAAGATTTTGATGTTTAAATATTTTGTTCATGTTTTGAAGTTCAAATGCATATGGTTTGTTTTATTTTCTCCATGATTACCCTTAATGAGCATTTGAGTCACCCTTTATATGTTTTCTTTTCCCCAGGATATAAAGAAAGGTTTTAGGTAAGAAAAAAAGTAAGATCTTTATGGGAGATATTGAAGATCTTTCACCAAAATTAGAAGATTATATTCCAAGTTTCCAAAGACACTAAACTATTACGGTCCTTTGGTGTCTGTTTTTGTTATGTATTAGATATTCTGAAAAAGTAATGCAATGTCTATGTACGTCAAGATTTGGGTCTCTTCAGTTGGTATCAGAGGAAAGGTTTTGTTAACCTTTAGAAACTAGGATTCAAAAACTTTAGTGAGATCCCTAGAGATATTTATAAGGTATGTCTAGGGATGTCCCTAAGATTAAGTATAATTATAGGTTATAGTCCTAAATTATGGTAACAATCTTAGAATTAACCCTAAGATGTTATATATTTAAGGTACTGCCCCTTTATTATGTTGTTTTCCCTAGCACGATTTTTTCCTCTCAAACTATTCTTTTTGGGTTTTAGATGATGGCTGGAACCCAATGGAACCGTGTTGATCAATATAATGGACAATGCAATGATTTTCCTCCTAAACGTACCAATGTTATGGGAGATGGAGTGAAAAATCTTATTGCTATACTTACACAGACTATGAATCATGCTGGACTTCCAAATGAGCAGAGAAGGGAATAATATTCTATTGAGTCCTTCACGAGGCAACGTCCACTTTCTTTCAGTGGGTCTTCTGATCCACTTGTTGCTGAACAATGGATCAGTACCATTGAAAATATATTTTACATACTTTTCTGTTCGGAACATGAAAAATTCATTCTGGATATTTACCATTTAGAAGGTGAAGCAGATCAATGGTTTACTCTAATTAAGAATATGAGGCCCCGAGATGAAATTGAATCCATGGAATGGGATGAGTTCAAGAAGTTATTTTTCAATAAGTACTTCCCTCGTATTCTTAGAACAAAGATGGAAAAGGATTTCCTTGAGCTTAAGAAAATGGATGATGAATCTATTGGTATATACAAAGAGAATTTTACAGGGCTTGCAAGGTATGCATCTGGCTTTATCATCCAACCTGAAAGTAAAGTTGATCGATTCTTCAGTGTCTTAAAACCAAGTCTTTGAAGGGAATTAGCTTTAAGAGACTTCAGTAGCTATGAATAAATTATGCGTTGTGCTATCAAGGTAGAAATGGAAGTTGGTTTTACATATCCATCTCATGGTTTTGACAAGAAATGAAAGATGGAGTTCAAGGAGAAATCTCAGAATAATGGTAAAAAGAAGATGAATGTTTCTTTATGCTCAAAGTGTGGAAAGAATCATGGTGGAGATTGTCTTAAAGGGACTAGAAAATGTTTTAAGTGTGGAAAAGAAGGTCATCGAGTAGATGAGTGTCGAAGTAATGGAAAAAGGGTTTCTAATGATGTGAATAAAGAAAAGACTGTAGAGAACGCACCACCAACACTTCATTGCTTCAAGTGCAAGGAAATGTGGCATTATGCTAATCAATGCCCTAATCCAAGGGTTAATGATTATCAACGTGAGAAACCTCTTAAGGAAAAGGATAATGGGAAGTCACATGCGATCACTATTTGTGATGTTGAGTATGACAATGATGTTGTGTAATGATTAAGTGTTTATGTAATGGGATTTCAAAATAGTATCATGGAATCTCATTTATGGAATCGTGGAATTTTGGAATATCTATGTATTGGTTTTCAATAATTATATGGTACCGGTAACCATGAAAAGTGATTGAAATATTTTTGGAAAGAATATTATATGTGCATAATGAAGCGATAAAGAAAAAATGAAATGAGATCATGACTGATATAAGGACAAAGTTATATCATGGTTTGAGTATATAGAAATTTTGGGATTTTGGTATGTAGAAAGTGTTAAATTTTGACACCATTCATATTTCACTAATGGTCAATGGGTATTCATTTTTCAAGAGAATACATGATTAAGGTATTCACATGTTTTTAATTTGACCAACAAGATATATCGTATGATATATAGAGGATAAATGATGGTATTAAAATGCTCGACAAATGACATTTCTAGTAATTGTTTTCTTTATACTATGAGCTTGGACAAAAGTATTTTGGATAAGCCTAAAGATTGGAATGGATTATGTTAGACATAAGTCAGTATTGTTTAAGGATAGAATTTTTTTCAATATTATTTATGTAATGTTATAATAATTTAGTTTTAGAAAAAGGACAACCTTTAGGACGTGTGACAACCCGTCGCGTCGGACAAGGCTGTGGGAATCAAACCCACAACCAAAGTGCGACATGCATTTATCGCCTACCAATGGCCTACAGGAAGTCTCTGGATACTAGAAACAAGTTTTATTATATCAAGCAGTATGATATATGAATTATAAGTCCATTTTAGGAACCATATATGATTAATCTCACTATAGATGGACTTATGTATTTTTGATAACTTTTTCTAACCTTTTGTTTGAGAAAGATTGAATGGCCCATAATTTTATCACATGATCTGCTAACACTTCAAGAATGACAAATTCAACTTCATTTATTTAAGAGATGAAGTGGAAATTGTCCAAGGAACAACCAACGGTGAGATTTTACCAAAATCAAGAAAGTATTTCTTCTAATTCAAATTTCTTCAACTTTAGGGAAATGATCTTGAAAAAAAAATGTTGTCCTAGTGACCTTATATCTGATGAATTAGATGGTACCTTAAATCATCACAAATTTATGGCTTTGTGATTGTTGGATTTTTCATATCCATGTGCTCTACTACTCCTCATCAAAAGTTGATGGTTATATATCTCTTCCATATCCATATTTTCACCTACGTTGTCCTATGTGGAAACCCAGTGCTGAGTTACTTTGGGTGTCTATTATGATTCTAACTTCCCTTTTTTAAAATCAAGTTTTAGTATTCCTTTTTACGATGTGAGTTTCTATGAAATAAACTTTCAAGTAGTAAACCATTTATAACCCCGACGAATTTCGAGGGAGAAATTCATTTTAAGTGGGGTAGAATGTAACACCATGAGATTTTATGAGATATATCATTTTTAATTTCTTTGATGTCTTCTATTATACACTATTCCAAGATTATCTTGTACTATACACAACACCGTATTAGCTTGCAGTATACACAACACTATTCTTGGCTCGTGTTATACACAATTTCAAGTTCGTTTTGTGGAAATTATTCTACGCAACATTAAGTATAGATTTTGTTTAATGTATAAATGAAATAAGTTTTGATTATGTTATACGCAACACAAAATGAAGCTTTCACTACACACAGCCCTGACTTAGCTTGCATTACATGCAATCAAGACCTTCTTTGATAGCGTGTGTAGTACGCAATACCAATTTTCACTAAACGAGATATTATTATAATATTATTATGAACTAGCCATTATGAATAGTAATACCCACTTTTTGAAATTTTATAAATTTTATGTTTCAAAATGGAATTCATTTTTGGATTTGGAATATCAAAATTAGCCTAGGATGAATTTTGGGTATTTTTCTGAAAACTTTCAATTTTTGATGAATAGTGAAAACACTAGGTTACTATTTAAAAACTGACTTTTTATTTAAATAATTATTTATTTTATTTAAATTTATTTTAGGTCAAAATTGATACATAATACCTATATAAGTTCAATATAATTCATTTGATTCATTTTATAATAATTTTAGATATATAAAAATTTTATGGAACTTTTCACCGTCTTTTACCCACCTCCTAGGAGAATTTGAGAATTTACATAAAACTTAATTTTACCGCTTCCGTGAGTGGAATTTCGAAAATCCAAGAGACACTGTTAATATCAAGGATTAAAATGTGGTTCAATAAGATAAAAATATTTTTTGGTGAATAGTAACTTTTTACTTTTATTTACCACGGTTAAAAGTGAATAGGGTAATTAAGGGTAAAAATGATATTATTATTACCCTAACACATGTACTAATTCTATTGATAAGTTTAATTCGACCAAAAACAACCTTAGGAATAAAATATTACCCTTTAGGTCCACTTGGATTAGATGAGGACACTTATTATTATTTTATTTAAAGAAGAGTTAAAATGGTTAAAATCAAAGTTTAATAACTAAAAAAATTTTATATAGGGTTTTAAATAAGATAAATTCAACTATAAATATTCATTAGAAATATAAAATGATTTATTACATAATGGTATTTTATTTATAATTTTTAGACATTAAATAATTTAATTTATTTATGACACAATGATGATGCAATAATTACCTTATTAATGAAATATTAACATAATTGATGTGATAAATACCCAAATAAATGTAATTTTAGACTTTTTATGAATTACACTAAATTTATAGGTTAATATGACATGTTAGTATTGATTAAATTAAATTTTTTTGAACTAATAATGTTGTTATGATTTTCAAAAAAATCAATTACCAAATAGTGTCAAAATTGGCATAAAATAGTTTTTAAAACAAATATTATATTATTAATTGTTATTATATTCTTAAAAATATAAGGTTCGGCCAAATGACTTAGATAAGGTTATATATATTAATAATGAACTTCTTGGGGTTCTTTTGGATTTTTATAGTAAGTTTATTAACCATATAGTGTAAGAAAACAAGAAGAGACGGTAAAAGTTAAATTATTTAACTTAGAGTTAAATCTAAATGATAAGGTTAAAATAGTAACCTAAACTTGTCTAAAACCTATTTGTTGAGATTATTGCCACCCATACCCACTTTAGCTTCGAAATAAATAAATTTGGATCTATTATAAACCAAATATGACTTTATTATAAAATAATATTTTAAGTTTTTCCAAAGGTGCCCCTCTCCTCCCTTATAAAAAGGGCACCCCTTCCCTCTTCTATTCACACCCTTTTGAGCCTTGAAGCTCAACAAAACCCTAAAAATTCATCTTCTAAACCTATCTAGTTATATCATATAGGTTTTGGTCTTCTCAAAATACCAACTATAGTGCCCTAAGAAGAAGATTAAAGGAGGTGCATCGAGGAAGAGGTAATCTCTTCTACTGACTCTTTCAAGTTTCTTTCTTCTTCTACTTCCTCTTATTTAGTTGTTTCATTATAAAGTAATAACATAAGTATTTATTATATACTGATATGTTATTATAAATGTGAAACAACACTATTTCACCTTCTATCCATCCTACGAAAAACGAAATCACCGCGCGTGCGTACGTACGGAATACCGTCTCCACGCCGTGGTGTAATCAGTTTTTCCACCACCACCTTACTTGGATGGGTATAATGGTGTAAAGAATAACTATATATGATTATTATAACATCATACTGATTCTATGATATTACATCATCCACTCTAATTCCATTCAATAAATATGGGACAGATATCATCGCTCGTGCGTACGTACGGATTACCGTCTCCACAACGTGATGAGATTAATTTTCCATGTTAACAATTCAAGAATGATTATAAAGTATATATAATAGGTAATAATGAAATATATGACATAATAATGCTACTGGATTTATGTATATATATATGTATGTCATCTACTTAATTCCATTCAATTCAATAAGGAAACAAAAAACAACGTTCATGCGTACGTATGGCCTACCGTCTCCATGAACAGTGTATTTCTTTCCATTTATCGATCTATTATATATATGTATATTCTGAATATATATTATATAAAAATCATGTTTTATATTCTGTAATTTAGGAATCATTATCTAATTAATCATATTAATAATTACAAGTCAAAACACGGACGATAAATGAAACGATTTTACCCAAAACGCTGCTTTAACATGGAATTGACAAATGAAAGGATAATATAAAGTCGTAAGTGAATAAAATATGATATAAAATTTTTTATTATGGTTCTGTTACAAGTTAATAATATGTGTAAACCCACTATACAGGAGTCTCAGACACATACAGAAGAAATTGGACATAAGGTAAGGGATAATTATTCCAATCTCATTCTTATCCGAGATTGTTTATTCGTAAGTATTTACTGGGGTCATGTTTATTATCTATGTCCATATATTCTCAAAATTTTTTCATAAAATGTTTAATTTTCTTCCATGTATGTTTAAATTTATTTTACCCTTTTTTACTTTTACCACATCGTATGGAAGGAATTTTTCTTTTGTTTACCATACAATGTACTTTTTGACTTTTCCAACAAAAGTACGAGGAGAATGTTTTTTTAACTTATACAGCATGAATGAATTTTTACGTTTTTATAACACCTTATTTTCATGAAGCTTACTCTACAAGATTTCATGACTACTTTCAAAAAATCCCTTTCTTTTAAAATTTCATGGCATTTTGTGAAAAGAAAATGATTTTGAAGAAGAAAGGATATTTTCCTCAAGAATTCATTTCAAGTATTTTGTCAAAACTATTTTACATCTATGATGAAATTATTTCATATGTGTATGTTTCAAGTATAATGTCTATATGATTTACATGGTTTCACTTTTCTTATGATGAAATGATATCCATTTGTTTTATATGGATTATGTTATGATGGGATGACGTTTATGAAACCCATTTTATTCTTGGGGTTATGATGAATGATTTATGTTTATTTCGTGGAACAAGTAAGAATGATTTCATTATGAGATAAGTGGGACCTATATCACCCTCCAATGCATTGGGTAAAGATATATATCTCATGAGATAGACATGGCTGGAACGGTAAGTTAATCTGGTTCAGTGATACATGACTGGAACGAGGAGTGAACTCGATTCAGAAAGGGACTTTGTCCACTAAGATGGTCTTGGAAGCAATGCCTTGGATACTATGGAAATCATATCATGTGATTAATGGTTGACACAATTACATGGTTTATTCCCATGCTATTTTATCATGATTGATGATCCATTATGATCTATGCCTTACGTACTGTCATGTTTTATGTCATTGCTCAAGATTGTGATGTTTAAATATTATGTTCATGTTTTGAAGTTCAAATGTATATGGTTTGTTTTATTTTCTCCATGATTACCCTTAATGAGCATTTGAGCTCACCCTTTATATGTTTCATTTTCACCAGGATATAAAGAAAGGTTTTAGGTAAGAAAAAAAAGGAAGACCTTTATGGGAGATGTTGAAGATCTTTCACCAAGATTAGAAGATTATATTCAGAGTTTCCAAAGACACTAAACTATTACGGTCCTTTAGTGTCTGTTTTTTTTATGTATTAGATATTCCACAAAAGTAATGTAATTTCTATGTACGTCAAGCATTGGGTCTCTACAATCACCCCTTTCTTAGGTACATCCTCAAGTTATCCCATGCATTTTTAAAGGAATGATAGAATATTAGGAGCATATTAAATAAATTTTCAATAATGTTGTTATATCCATGTTTCAAGTTAATGTTCTATGTATCTAATTTCCTAAAGAAAATAGGCTTAAAAATATTCTAGGATATTTTATATATACTTATATGTAATAAATAATGAAATAAAGTGTATTAAAGATATGGGTTTTCATAGTTGGTATCAGAGGAAAGTATAGTTATTTTTGGGATTAGGATCAGAAAACTATATTAAAAGAATTAGGGATAAGAATAAAGACTATAAATCATCCATAAATTTTTTTGAAAGTATAGAGTAAGTGGTTTCTAATAAAATACATCCATATCTAGATTCTACAAGTGGATGTGGTCCAGAAAAAATGTATATAGGGATAATAAACTCAAAAATGTTTCATTAAGATGGACTCGATACTTGGTTCACAACAACAAGCCTTACTGCACACTTGATATGACCTTTCCGAGGGATATTCTTTGATAAATTCACAATATCCTTATAAACCATTTTTAAGGGAATAAAAATTCTCATAATATTTTATTCTAGGAAATAGATAATGCAAAACTTAGATTGAACCCTAGAAGTTCATAGGTTAAAGAATATATATCATTTATGAGTTATTCATTTAATGTTCATGGTTTCCTATTTTTGTGTTAATAATTTAAAAATTACCATCCCTTATTTCTCTATTATTTTTATTTAATGGCTGGAAATAGGAGAAATCGAGTTAATAACTAATGTGAGGGGAAATGTGATGACTTCCTGAATGAGATGCCTAACATAATGAGAGATAAAGTAAGATGTCTTGTGACTATACCAAACCAACAATCACAAATCACAATTTACAACTGGCACATAGTTTAATTTCCAAACATTACATATAATAATAGGACTACATCTCAGGGAATTTTGTTTGATAGTGCTGATAAAGTAAAGAAGATTCACTTTTATACATTTGAAAAATATGGAAAGAGGAACAGAAGGAAATGTCATAAATAAAATTGAATATATTTTAAGTGTGGAAAATAGGGCATAAAGCAGATAATTTTTATAGAAAAATGAATAGTTCAGTTAAAATAATGGATGGAAATAATGTTCAATCTAATGTACCATTAATAGTTCAACATCATAAATGAAGAGAAGTTGGACATTATCCAATTAAATTATATATAATAAGGGATAAAAAGCAAGATGAGAACTAATGACCTCCAAGATTAGGGGAACAAGGGAAGTCTTATGTTGATATGGATCATGCTGACTGAAGTACACATAACCTCTACTTAAGAGTTCTGTTTGTCTTATTGTATTTCAATTCATGCCATATTATCATATCTTGTATGTTTTATAAGGACATCGATTTATCACCCCAAATGATTTGATGTCATTGAGGATTTTTTTTGATTTTTGTATGACAAGTGAAAGTTTGTAGGACTATTCATGAAAATATTATCATTCTCCCTTTAGTGGAATTCAATGATTTTATGGGTATTGATTAAATTTACTTGTATAGATTCAACATAAATTGCCGAGAGAAGGAAATCACCCTTATTATTAGGAATTTACCTTAGATTCTATACAAGTAAAATGAAGAGGATGAATCTTATTTGGTACCAATATCTCAAGATTTAATATTATTTCCTTGTGAGAAAGTATATCTAGATAAAATTATTGAGACTAAGGAAAGGATTATCTTTGATGACATGCATATTATAATGGAATATGTTGATGTTTTCCTGAATAATTTTCTAGTATCTCTCTTAAATGACTGGTTGAGTTCTCAATAAAACTTATACCTGGATCAAGTAAAATTCTTAGGGTATGTTATCACCAAAAAAGTGATATATTTGGATCCTTAAAAAATTGAGGCAACTGTAGGATTACCAAGATTAACATCTATGAGAAAAATCCATAGTTTCCTTGGATAATATGGGTTCAATATTTTATTTGTGAAAAACTTATCATGATTTTCAATACCACTGACCAAGATAACTTAGAAGTGGGTAAATTTTGTATGGAATGATGAAAGTGAGGAATGTTTTAAAGAGATGAAGAAGAAACTTATCACTACACCTATGGTCACATTACCCACTAGTGGGGAAGGATTTTTGATCTATAATTCTGCATCCAAAAAGGGATTGGGTTGTATAATCAAGAAATATGAAAAAGTGATAGACTATACCTCCCTCCAACTAAATATCCATGAGAATAACTGCCCAAATCATGATCTAGAATTAGATGTAGTAATCTTATTATTGAAGATATAAAGACATTATCTCTATGGGGAGAAGTATGACATATATATGGATAAAAAAAATCCTCAAGTATATATTCACACAAAAGGGGATTTATATATGCCAATGAAGGTATTTAGAGATGATCAAAGATTATAATTGTTCAATCCATTACCATCTTGGGAAATAAAACAAAGTGGTGGATGCTTTGAGTAAAAATGATACCTCAACTCTATCTATGATGAGGATTGCAATGGATCCAATCTTCTTGGACATAAAAATGATGGAAATTAGAATAATTAGAGGATATTAACCCTAAATTTCTCAAATAACAGCTCAACCATCCATTCATGAGAGGATCAAGGAGGCATAAAAAGTTGATGAGGTTCTAAGAAGAAGGTAGTGAATATTCCAATATTCAACTTTTCTAAAGACGAAGTTATAAGTTTACGAACCTGAATATGTGTCCCATGAAAAAAAATAAATAGGGATCTTATGTATGGTTCTCATACTACATCCTTTAGTATTAATCCATGAAGCACTATGATGTATAGAGATTTAAAGCAAAATTTTTCATTGGATAACATAAAGAGGGAGATTGCTGAGTTTGTATCTTGATGATTGGTATACCAAAAAGTCAAGGATGAATGAAAAAAGTATAAGGGTATGATGAAACCATTTCCTATATCAGTATGAAAATGGGAAAACATACCCATGTATTTCATTATAGGACTCACTAGGACACCTAAAAGAAATAACGTCATCTGGGTAGTAGTTGATCATCTTACTAAGTCAATAAATTTCATTGTTATCAAGGAAGATTTATCCATTGAACAATTTAAAAAGATATACATAAGGGAAGTGGTAAGATTGCATGGAGTTCCACTCTCTATTGTATTTGACCAAGATCTAAGGTTTACCTCAAGGTTTTGGAGAATCCTTTAGAAATATTTGGATATAGAACTAAGATTAAACACAAATTATCACCCTCATATGGATAGTCAGTCTAAAATGACCATTCAAACTCTAGAATATATGATAAGATCATGTTAAATGGAATTCCAAAGATATTGGGTCCAACACCTTCCCCTAATGGACTTCTCATATAACAACAGTTTCCATTCTATAATTCAAATGGAATATTATGAGGCTCTATATAGAAAGAGGTGTTAGTATCTGATATGATGGGATGAGGTTGGGGAGCATAAGATGATGGGAACCGATCTTATCCAAGAGATAATAGATAAGGTTCAAACCATTCAATGTCATATGAAATATACACAAAGTTGATTGAAAAGATATCCAGATAATCATCGATGAGAATTAGATTTTAAGGTCGGAGATAAAGTGTTCCTTAATATATCACCATGGAATAAAGTCACAAGGTTTGTGAATAATTGAAACCTTATTCCTAGATACATAAACCCCTTTAGGATCCTTGATTGTATCAGAGTGGTGTCCTATTGACTAGCACTCCCACATAAACTATCATAAGTACATGATATGTTACATTTATCCATCTTAAGAAATTAGTTACCAGACCCCTCACTTGTACTGAATCTATAGGTGGTACCATTGGATAATGATATTTTATATGAGGATAATCCATTGAATATCTTATATTATAGAGACAAAAATCTGTGAAACAAGACAACTCACCTATTCAAAGTATTGGGGCAGAACCATAAGTTTGAGGAAGTGACATGGGAACTAGAAGAGGCGATTAAAAATAAGTACCCTCATCTATTTTAATGTACTAAATTAAAACTTTTAGGTTGAAAGTTTTGAATGGGGGAAGAATGTAATCACCTGAATTTTTATAAATGAAATTACCTTTTTTAATGATTAAATACCTCGTCAAGTAATGAAGTTATAGAAACCACATGCAATAATTTGTTTATTTTGAATACTTATATGGGCTTTCAAATTTAAAATACCATTATACGTCATAACCATTATTAATATAGATATTGTATAGTGACCATTAATATTATTATATTAATCGTTATGATAAAGTCTAATTGATATAGACAAAAGAAACGATGTCCTAGACTAGTAGGATCATACCCTATGAAGCCCATTTATTAGAGATTTTTAGGGAGATAACATGATTTGGATTTTTCCTTGATCAAACCCAAGATTAGATTTAATAGCTAAAGTATGAGCAAAACCATTTATGGGAAAAGTTCAAGATCATAGAGATCACAACCCAAACCATGTACGTTGAACCACCCTAAGAAAATATTACCATTTCCCACCATACTCTTAGGGAGTTTGTTGGTGTAATAAAGAGATATGTATCTAGACCCTAACAATATGAATTTTTATAATTTTATAAAATAATGATTATATTTATCCATTTTAATATTACTTTTTAAATGATTAAGTAATGAGTTTGATAAAAATTAGATTCTGATATGATTAAACACATATTTTATTTTTGGGAAATGTATAGTTACAATCAAGACACTCTATTATAATAAATTCAAGATTTTTTTGAAATAAATGATATTTTAAAAAAATATTATAATTAAATAATTTTTATTAAATATAAATAATAATATAATTTTATGAAGTTAATTTTTTTTTTGTAATGTTCAGAGAACTCTTATTGTAAAAAAACCAGTATTTTTCAATAAATGCATATTTTTGAGTTAAAAGTGAAAATTTTCATACTTATAGAATTATTTAGATAAAAAAATATTATTTTTGAAGTTAACACATCAAAATTATCCAATTATGTTTTTTTTATAATTTTTGGAGCGTCAAATTTTTGGGTCAAAATTAAATATGGTATAAATATATAATGACCCAAAAGTTATGTAATATATCCCATAAAAGGTATCCACAAACAAATAAATATTTTACATTTAAAATAATTTTTTAAAGTTATTTTATTATTTTTATAAACCCTTAAATAATCCTCCAAAACCTATATTATATTTAAAGTTTTAAAATCAATTCTTTGTAATCATGACTCACTTTCACATCACTAAAGGTATTATTTTGATGATATCAGTTCTTAAAAATGTAAAATAAGGAAAACCATTATTATTTGGAGGAATACATGGGAAAAAACCATGGTATGGTTTTTGGTTTTGATTAATTTATCATATAGAGTCCAGAACCTAAGTTTGGAAATTAATAAATAACTCTCCCCCTTTTGCTATATAAACAAAACCAAACTCCAATTTCACTTCCCTAAAAAACCTTATAGCATGAAAATAATCTATAATTAGCTCTATAGATCCCTCCCAAGGTTCCCCAAATCTCATAATAATCCACTCTTAAGCTTTAAGAAGCACCCTATAAGGGATCCTCTCCTTCTCCTCTTTATTCAAGCACCTCATTTATGTTATGCCTTTTATTTTACAATGTTTTCATATTCAGATACGTTCTCACACATCCCTATTACTTAATTTATGATTTATAAATGATGATATACCCCTTTAAATCTCATTAATCCCTCCCATGAACCTTCACATATCCCCGTAATGCTGTATGAATTATCCTGTGATTTTTCCATGCTAAACATTTTTGTTGTGAATACTCATCCTTATTTCCACTCAAGAGTATACACCCAGATATACCTATCCTTAAATGATTGTGAAATTCAATTTATATAACCCACACCCCTTTATCTTGGGATTAAAATTGATGAATGAAATCTTTATGTTGTATGATTTGTGTGGAATACTTATACATGTACATGATATAAAAATGATTTATGCACTCAAATAGCACTCCAATGCATTGGGTAATGTTTTAGTCTCATGGGATGTAATATATGGGATTATGGAGAAAAACTAATCCATTATGGGACATTTTACACCATGTTATGATGCCTTGGTAGTTATCCTTGACATATGTTTATGATGTTATATTTTATTTTGTTTCCATATTCCCTTATTGCCTTTATACTATCATGTTATATCATGACTCATTGTTCAAGATCATGATTCTCACCCATCTTATGCTACCTTGATATGAATATTAATTTTTTTTACTACTTTAACTTATTCTATGCTTTATTTATTCCCTTACTAGGATTTACATGTCACCCATTTCGTATGTACATCCCTAGGTTATCCCATTCAATTTTAGAATATCGATGAAATTTTAGGATCATGTTAAGGAAGTTTTCGATAGTTTTTTTCTATCTATGTTTCAAGTTGATGCTCTATGTAACAAATTTCCCAAATACACAAGGATTCATGATCTTCTAATATTTTTTATGTATACCTTTATCTAATAATCCATGAAATAAAGTGTATTAAATATATGGGTTGTCATATATTTCCTCGATTGGTTTTTCCTTGGATCCTTGACTTGGGTCACCTATACTCACTTGAGAGCTCCATCCTTACATAATATTTTACTCACATGTAGGTGAGGGGATCCAATAGATTGGATAAATGGATTTTACATAAAATAAACCATGATAGGGTAGTCCCTTACATAATAAGAATGAGGCGGTTACACACAAGCGATCAATTTTATTTTTAATAATAATAAATTAAAAAAGAATATAAACACACATAAGGGATGGTCTAATATTATGATCATCCACACATCAATCAACAACATATATTTTCAAAATAATTATTAATTAATTTTATTAGTTCGTTAATGAAGATAATGAAACTTGAATTAATCTAATTAATTTAATTTATCTTAATTCCATCCAAACATCGATAACTCGCCATAATATATAATTTTAAACTAAATCAATTTTATTTAAAATTAATGTAGTACACAAGTGTACTTGGAGGTAACCTCATGTGTTTGTGTAAATTTTAACAAGGAATTAAATTTTATATATAATTTTTTATCCTATTATATAGATTTTACTATTTAATTAATGATACAGAAAACACAAAATCAATATGTTTAGTTATCTTTTTAATTATTATTTCTATGGAAATTTGAGAAAACTTCTAGAATCAGACTACACAGTGGTTATAAAAGTACATGATGTGTACTTTTCTTCTGCCCATGTCTGTAGCACATGCCTTGGGTACGGTCATGTTCCCTTCCATTGATAACCTTGAGGTACATGTCTTGTAGTCCAACTTATATGGTGTGTAACCTCAGAGTTTCACAACGTATATGTCTCTATGTTTTATACCTAATACACAGCTCGCTAGGAAACCCCATGTTCTTGGACATGATAAGACAAGGACTAGACAACATGTATAATTTTTACATGGTGTGTAGTTCTACATTCCATGTTCCAGCCTATTCAGATATACATGTCAATTTGTATTATTCAGATATTAGATATGATTTTTTTGAATCTAACCCGACAGAATGATATACAGGTGAGAAAACAAAATACACTACATGTATATGGGATATACATGCTATTTACTCTATTTTTTTTTCCAGGAAGAACTTTTGAACCTCTAAATGGAATTCTTCATATGATTCTTCATTTTTAAATCTTAACCATTTATTGGTTATGTTAGAGAGAACTAAGATAGGGAATATATTAGAATTTAAGATATTAAAATGAATCAATATAAGTAAAAGAAAATGCAAAAACATGTAGAATCAATGAATAATAAAAAATTATAAATTAAATATGTGACTACTGTAATAATACTTGTAGGTTTCAAGCACAACAGAATCATACATTAATGGTATGGAAAACTCACATTATAGTTATAAATCACTTGTAATAATTACTTCACATGATCAATATGACATGTCCAATGAAATTAGTGTATTACTTGACTAGATTAAAATTTTAAAACTAAAATCTAATGATCTTCACATATAATTTATAATTAATTTAGATGTAGATATAGAATTACCTCAACATGTAATTTCAAATTCATTGATGATCCTGCTAATAAGATCTTGTCATTCCATCATTTTGCTACTGTATCTAAGTACATAATCCCTTTAACAGTGATCCACACATGGACCAAAATATCTAAATTATGTTGTATAATTACTGGGTGCAAGCACAAATGATTTTGATTGCTTGCGTTGTTTGTGGTTGATTGCAACAAAATTATTCTCAAGAGAGGAAGAACTCTTTATGAACTATTGTTAGATGGAGGTAAAAGGGAGGATATCACTCTAGATCTATTGATATCTCTATAGGTATTAATAGAGTCTAACTTTATCTATTTTTTACATCGATTTTTATTTAGTAAAGAGTGATAATTAGATATTGATTATGACAAATTTTGGGTTGGAAAATTGCACACAAGCCCCTAACCATATTTAATATTCATAGTTAACCCCATGTACATTAATAATAATAATAATAATATTATTAATATTTTAACATGTGAAATATATTATGAATATAAAAAATTATCATTTATTTTAAACCAGACCATTAAGCTCAGTCTACTTTCCCTCATCCACATTTACTGATCCTCAAATAATTACTATTTAACTAAATAAATGTAACTTAATTACTCTATGATAAATATAATAAATATTATATTCTAAAAAATAAAAATAAAATATTTATTATTATAATTTAACTCACTTATTCATTCAAATAACTTGTGATTAAATTATGGTGGTCAACCAAAACCAAATAAATATTATTTATTATAACTTATAGAATTTGATTGATATTGATGATACACTTAGTGTGTGACCCTCTAGGATTATTTCTTAGTGGAATTAGGAATAACTTCCTTAAGTAAAAGGTTAGAGTCCAACAATATACCAAGGTATCCATAGAGATAGAAGTTATCATCACAAAAATGTCCAACCTCTTACAAAAATTTACCATGTAATAAATCACTTTAACACAATATCTCAAATTAAGTAGGTTGTATACCTTTTCCATCAACCTATACTCTCAATGTCTCTTTCTTTGGATTACCAAAATTTAACTCACCCAAAAACACCATGAACATCAATTTATATAGGCAGTTCCATTTCCATTAAAGGGTCTGAGTTATCAACTTCCATCAAAATACAAAAGGGATAAATCCTTTCTCACACTATACATTAATTCAACATCACTCGTGACACACCCGATGCATACTACTTTACAAAAAAATATATTTTTTCATGGTTTTCATCAATACATCAAAGAACACGAGTCATGATATATTTTAAAGTTAATATTAAATTTTAAGGATCAATACACACATCCGCATATAGGAATGTCCAATAACACATGGAAATGTGTATTTATTATTTAATGGGTATTTTCTCATAACCTATTATCTTAGAGATTACCAATGGTGAACACCCTGATAATTTTCCTCAATGTCTTATGAGCCTCATACCCCTAATATACTATATCATCTGTGTCCCATTATAAAATATCATCCAAATATAGAATAAGATTCAATAATATTATCATGTAACCTCTAGGTTCTCATTATAGTGGGGAAATTATATAACCATTCAGTGCGATATATATTCTTAGGACATTATCACATAAAAATGTCATACAGAAGAACAATAACAATGTGGTAAGAAAACTTCATTAATAATGAAAAAAATGTAATCATGTACTAAAAAATTTTGTTCTATGGAACCAAATCCTAGAGGTTGGTTATTATGTGCTATCTATATATCTTGTATTTTATGTTATATTATATAGGATACCCACCCAAGTTGGATAACCTTACCAACAACCAAAGTTTTGGCTTCGAAGTATTTCCCCCCAAATCTTGGTTGGTAGTGATATAGATGGATGTATACCCCCTCTTCCTCGCTCTTCCTTCAATAGTGATGGCCTAGGTGTCTTCAGGTGATATGTGATGTAATGTGATTGTGATGGGATGTGATGTGTGGCGGGGATCATGCATGGTAGGAGTTGGGCACAAGGTTTATGTTGTTCACATTAATGATACCCTATTTTCTTGGTTATGTGATGAGATGTGGTGTGATGGACCAAGTGTCTTTTAGTGATATGTGATGTGATGAAATAGGTGTATGTGGGTTAGGTGTGTTAAAATGTGGTATGTATGGAAGGGATGGGCACAGAGGATATTCAATGTTGTGGCGTGAGTGTGTAAAATCAGTGGGTAAGTTGTAGTGGGGTGACTTGTTATGTTTATGGTATTATATTACTATATTGTATGTGTGATTTTGTGATCAATCCATGGAGAGGATAGGTTTGGTTAGTTGACCTATTTTGGTTCTTATTGGTTATGTTATTTTTTCATTGGTGCATTAGTATGATGTTTTCACACATGTACTTGAGAAATTGGGTATAAACATACTAAGTGTACTTTTATGCACACTATATATATATATAAACAATTTTTAGGTTTTTAGAAGGAATTTGGGGACTGAGCTAGACATTACCAGCTTGAGTTGTGGAGCTTCTATTGAGTCGATGATATAGGGTTTGTCTTTTGGTAATTTACTTTAGAGAATTTCTTTTATCAATTGAAATTGTTTTTGAATTATGTGACAGTTTTGGGTTAATTTTGATATTTTATGTTTTAGTTTTTTTTGGTTGTTTACCCTATATCTTGATCATATATTATTATAGGGTAATGTCTTCCATGTGTGAAATTTTTATTCCCTTAGATCTTATCACCAAACCGGGGCCTACTAGAGGTGGGACATGGTGGTCATTATCTTTCTTCCTTCATTGTCAGCCCATGAGGGGTATAATTGGTGGGTGGGGGTTGTGAAATAGTAGAATTGGAGATTTTGGTTGAGAGATAGGGCGAAGTTTTGAGTTATGAACTA
The DNA here is from genome assembly GCA_963277665.1 of Viscum album. NCBI lineage: Eukaryota > Viridiplantae > Streptophyta > Magnoliopsida > Santalales > Viscaceae > Viscum > Viscum album. The sequence continues at coordinate 25,607,061 of OY728137.1, read as the reverse complement.
TGATAACTACATGGGTTGGTAGGTAAATGGTGCCAGTTGAACTTGGTGCATGAAATAGACCAATGAGTTTGGATAGGACATGGGGTTTTTGGGCCCACATGATTTGGGGTAAGGACATTGAGATTATCCAATGATCAAGTGTGGTAGACCCACTTGTAGGGTAGATACCTAGGAGAGGTTCATGCGACCTGATTGATAATATTCTTATCTAGATTGGGTGATTTTGGGAGGTTATCTGAATAAATGGACTGATTAAATAAACCTTGGACAAAATTCCATGATACCAGACTTAATATTCTCCCATTATTTTCAGGAATGGTTCCTGTTCATCGATCATGATTGGATTAGGAATTTTAATTTCAATAGTCTAGTATGGTTTATCATTATTCAATCAATCTAATAAAGGAGTATGAGGCTTTCCAAAGGGATTTGTGTGCATTTCAGCGATAGAGTTTAGGGAAGTATGAGGGGACCATATCAGATCTAGAGATAGAGAATTAGTTAGAGGATATCAATACCTATTTTAGTATGATTTAGGAATTGAATGAGTTTAGAGAGTTTTTAATAATCATTCAGTTCTGAAGAGATATGTATCAATGGTGGACAATGTATCTAGGTGATCAAAAGGAGGAAGATTTGTTGTGGCTAGAATTTCAGGAGTTTCATTCAGAATTCCTATCATTGAAAGAAAAGGTATTGAAGCTTCAAAAGTTAATATCCCTTTATTAGGGGATCATGAGTGTGCAAGATCTTGGGATAAGGTTCAAGTACCTCTTTAATTTACCCTAGATGTTTTTCCAAACAAGGAGTCTAGAGCGTGGTGTCTGGAGGAGGCTTTGTGTCCAGTGATCACGTACATAGTCACCTCATTTATGATTTCTATGTAAAAGGAGGTACAAAAGAAATTGAAGGTTATTGAGAAGATTCATTATTTATAATTTTATCCTTGAGATAGTGGAATCATGGCATCTCGAAGAGAATATTTTTAGGCAATGGGTACAGGTGTTCAGATAGTTAGGTTTTCAACCAGTGGGGAGCTAACAATGAAAAATATTCTCCCATCCTTACGTGATAGGTGGCTCCTGAGTACCCACCATAGGTTTTTTGTTTTCATTATTTGTATATTTATGAAATGTTCTCTACCATGATTAGTGACCAACCACCTAGTGAGGCCAGTTTTAGGTGGGTGTTTAGGCCCCTTTTCAGCAGCTGTAATATTTGGATTTGAGGTAGTTTTAGTATCAGGGACTTCCGATACTTTTTCAGAAGTTGTAGGAAGATGGTGTTAGTAGGGTAAAACTTGTGATGGTAAGAATATACAGTGAACCAATCTTGAGAATGGTCTTTAAGGCCTACATCAGAGACATAAAGGATCTATTCATGGTTACATGCATGCCTTATAGGCAGAAACTCCAGCAGGGTGAGTGGTTGTTAAAGGTACAATCAGTTTATAATATACTCCTGTTTATGATTTGTTTGATTCAAGCGCCTCAAAATTCTTTTGTTCTCCTAATTTGGTCCATGAATTTGCACTATAAATAGGTATTCCTCCCATTACCCTGGTGTTATCTATGCCGATTGGATGTGTGGTTTCTTTGTTTGATGTGTTCTGTGAATGTATACTAGTGATGGGGCAACACGAGTCCACGAGATATTTTTTCTTTTTGCAGATACAACCATATGATTTTATCCTTTGCATAGACTAACTATATTCTATGCTTGGAGTCATTTAATATTTCCATAGGGGAGTTTCATTTTCCTATATAGAGGGCTGGTGTGTAGTGTTCATTGGTGAGAAAGGTTATCAAATGGGTGGGAGGAAAGTAGAGGCTATTTTGTCTCATATAGAAGATTTATTAGTGTAAGTTTAGGCAGTGGATGTTCCCAAGGTTATGGAGAAGTTCTTGGATGTTTTATTGGATGATTTTAAGACACTACCCCTATGACATGATGTCACGTTTGGGATAAAGTTGCAACTGGGCACATCTTTTATTTTGACGGCTCCCTATCAAATTGTACCTATGGAACCACATGATTTGTGGTTATAAGTGAATGATATGATATAAAGGGGTTTCATCTGACCTAATGTGTCTCTTTTGGGAGATCTAGTGTTGTTCTCCAAGAAGTAATACAGTGGTTTGTGGTTATTCATGGATTACGAGAGGTTGAATCGAGTAATAATCAAGAACTATTACCCTCTTCTAAGTATTGATGATCTGTTTGACCAAATGAAGGGATCCAATTAGTTTTTAAAGGTTTACTTGTGGTCTAAATATCACTAGATAAGGGTAAATTTGAGGATATCCCAAATACTTCCATCAATTGATGGTATGGGAACCTCAATTTCATGGTCATGTCGTTCTATGTCACAAACACACTAGCTGTGTTCATGAAACTCATAAGCTCCATCTTCCATGAGTTCCTAGACTGGTTCATCTCCATGTTTATCAATACTATCTTGATCTACTTGATGTCAAAGGAAGAGTATTCCAACCATATTGGAGTTTTATTATAGGTCCTTCGACACCAATAGCTTTATTGAAAGTTATGTAAGTGCAAGTTATAGATGAGGGTGGTGTGTTTCCTTGGGAATGTGGTGCCTCAGAAGTGTGTGTCCATAAAACCATTGAAGATCAAGATAGTTATTTCTTTGGAATAACCCAAGAATATGGCATAGGTTCATAGTTTTCTTGGTCTGGCTAGCTATTATCTATGATTTTTTTCCGATTTATCTCAGGTTGCAGTCCCACTAATAACTTTGACTGAAACTTCATTTTTTTCAAATAAATCAATTTTTGGGTTAGTGAGAACTGGACAAGTAACTAGTCTGAAAATAGAAAAAAAACCAAACAAAAATGGGCTATCTAAGAGCCCAGTCCAGCACCATACCTGCTCCAAAACAAGGCAAAAACAGGATGACCAAGGAATTCTACCCAAGGCCAGACCTGCTCAAAACAAAGTGATCATGTCCAGAACTACCAATGCCACCAAGAACATGCCTGTGATACCCATTAACCTCGAGACAAATCCCTGTCAAACTAGAATCTCCATCGAGGCTGCACATAACCCTAAACCGCCGACCACCAGAGCCTAAACCCTCAAAAGAACAGAAAGGGCCATCACAAATCGTCTCAAACCACACCGCCAGGAACCGAGCTGCACTAACATAACCAGATCACCACTAAGGACCAGCACCACAACACGCTGGGAACCACCACTGTCACCACCGAAGCATGTCGAGGATTCCAGGGGGAAGTTAGGTGAAAAAAAAAACAAAAAAGAAACCGAACATATTCATCAATGGAGGTGAATGACAAAAGGAGATTCATCAATAGAGCTCCTTCCATGGAACCTGCAAGCAAATTGAACACCACAAACCAATACAGAGGAAATGAGAGAAGAGACAATAGAGGATGTTTCTAGCATTGGGTATTCTTGAGGATGCCATCTGTGACCGTGTATGACCCATGAGGGAGGCAAGTGTCTTTCCACGAACTGACTCCAACGAATCAAGATTGCTAAGGACCCAATGATAGCCGTCGAGAAAAACTAATACCACATCCATAGGGATTTCAAAATGATGACACCAGAGCTTCTTGGTAGCCTGGAGGAGTAACCATAGAGGAATGGGGAATCTGGGGAGAGTGTTGAGGTCCATGATTCTGAGAAGATAAAAGGAACCTAGGGGAAGGAGGAGAACGACGAAGGAGAAAACCCTAGACCGCCGTAGGGGATCTCTCATGCGACACCCCTTACGGGATCATCCCCACAACCAGAAGAACCTTGATATATTTGACTAAGAAGGACCAGAATTTTGTGTGGGATGATTAGTGTTAGATAGATTTTGGTTACCTAAAATTTAAGTTGTTAAGTTCTCCATTTGTTTAGTTTCCTGAGGAGGGTGTGATGTTTGAGGTTTTTTTGGTGTATCCTATCTGGGATTGCGATTCATTTTGATGGAGAAGTAGGTAGTGATATCTTTTGTTTCTTGGTAGTTTTCCACAATGATCATAATTATTCCGCTCATGATCTAGATCCAAAAGAAGTTATGTTTGAATTTAGGCTATGGAAACATTACCTTATTAGAGAATACTTTTTGGTTTTCAAATACCACAAGAGCCTAAAATATGTTTTCTCTCAGAAGGATTTGAAAATATGCTAGTAGAGGTGGATAGAGTTTCTTTGAGATTATGATTTTGAGATCTCTTATAACCCAGTAAAGGGAAATAATGTTGTTGATTCATAGATTCAGAAGTCACAAGAAGATGTTTTTTGAGAGTCTACTGATGTTTGGAAATGGATGAAGGATCTTACAACAATTCATCTTGACATTTGAGAGATTAGTAACCAAGATTTTCTTCATAAGAAGACCATTGAGTCATCCTTGATGTGGTAGGTGGAGGATTCTTAGTGGGGAGACTTAGAGATAAAGGTGATGTGTGACCGTGTTATCTATGGTGATGCTCTAGAGGGATGGTCAAAGGATACTTGGAACCGAGTGTTGTTTCAAGGGATATTGTTTATTCTATTGGCAGTGCATGAAGAAATTTTATATGAGTTTCAAAAGTCATTTTTATCAGTGTATTCTGGTGTGACCAAAATATACTGTGGCTTAGGGAGATAGATTTGGTCTCCAAGAATAAAATGATCAGTGGCGGGGTTTCTGGAAAAGTGGCTGGTTTTTCAGTAGGTTAAATCAAATCACCATGTTCATGGTGATTTTTATAGTCCTTGGATGTTCCTGAGTAGAAATGGGAATACATCCCAATGGATTTCATCACCGGGTTACCCTAGGCTCAAGGTGTTTGTGATTTAGTTTGGGTGATAGTGGTCTGACTGATGAATTCAGATCATTTTCTGGCAATGTGTGAGTTGAATTCCATAATGGTCTTAGTGAGGTGATATATGGATGATTTGGTTAGGATTAACTGGGTAATAATTACCATTATATCTGATCGATATCCTCATTTTACCTCATGGGTATTAATGGTATTGTAGTATGATTTTAGATTCTAGCTGCACCTTAGTAATGTTTTACACCCTCGAATTGATGGGAAAATGAAGTAGACTATGTCGATGCTGGAGGATATGTTGCGATCTTGCATCCTAGAATTTGGTAGATCATGGGAAAGATACCTTCATTTGGTTGAGTTTTCCTTCAACAATAACTATCACTCATACATTGGGATAACTCAATTTATGGTATTTTATTGGTGGCTATGTCATTCCCCATTATATTGAATAAAGGTTGGGGAGTTAGCAGTTATTGGTACATATTTCGTGCTAAGCATGACCAAGAAGATCCATCTAGTCAAAGAGAGGATAAGAGTGGTACATAACCATCATAGAGGCTATGCTGATCAAAGTATGAGGCCCTTATAGTTCGAGGTTGGAGACCACATGTTCTTGATGGTTTCTTCTTGATGAGGGTTGAAAAGATTTTGAAAGAAGAATAATCTTTCCCCCAGTTCATTAGTTCTTTTGAGCTATTGGATAAAGTTGGTTTGGTGGTGTATCGATTGGAGCTCCCACCATGGATAGACAGGTTCCACAATATCTTCCATGTGTTCCAACTTCGTCGGTATCTTCATGATGACTCCTGTATAGTTGACTAGGGAGAGTTAGATATTTAGAAATACATGGAATATTTGGATCAGCTAATAGAGATATATGATCATCGATAGAAGGTACTGTGTGGATGAACCGTCCCCTTGGTTCATGCATCATGGAGGTATGGTTTCCTGGATGAGAGTACTTTGGATTAAGAGATGCAAATATGTTCCCAGTACCCAGAGTCATTTTGAGCTTGTTTTTTTATTGATGATGTGATTTTTAGATCTTACTATTTTATGAGACATGATGTTTCCTTTATGGTGTGATGTGTGATAAATCTCTAGTTATATGAATAGGTTAATTTGACTCCTAATCAAGATGCATTATACCATGAAACATTTAAAATTGTTCGGTTGAGTCAGTTCCACCCAAATTAGATAATATCGTGATATGGGAGATGGAATTCCTTTATTTTCTTCTTGGGGAAGTGATATGTGTTGGTTGTTGTAGTTATTTTCTTGGTCTATGTGGGGGTTGAGATGGTTGTGTGGATGGTTGTGTAGAAAGGTGGTAGTTTGTGTATGGTACTTGGTGATGTGATGTAGTACTCAGTGATGGATAGTGATGTGGGTTTTTGGGGGTGTTTTGGGTTATTTGGATTACTATATTTGGATGGTTGTGTTTGAAGTCTAGTGAGATCCCTGAGAGGTATCTCACAGGGTGGTTGTTTGGACCCTATCCTTCCTTCTGAGTTTTTTTGATTCTTGAGGATGAGAATCAATTTATAGGTATCTAATTTAATGTATTGTGCCCTTCCAACCCATTACTTTTCTATTTTAGTGGTTATATATGTTTAGAGGATCCTCAAGGAGATTTCAGTGGAGGTTGGAGCTACAACAATAAATCCATGATGTGAAATAGGATTTAATGTCATGAATATACATTTTACATATTATACGACATTAAGTTCATGAATTGTATGTGGAGGTGGAGTAGTGCATGAAATGGATTCATGAAGTCAATGGGTAATTCATGAAGTGTATTAAATTTAGGCCAAGACGCTACAAATTTTGGTGTAAGTTCAGGATTCAAGGAATTGACACCATGTATGTGGTGCACATATTGTATTTCACAGACCCTATAGAACTTGAGGCATGAATTTGGAATTCACACTATGAATCTGGTGACTTACAACCAATTTATTGGGTTGGAGTTCATCCAAAAAAACTCATTCCACACTTGTTTCCTCTTCATTTTGGGAAAACCCTAGATTCATTTGTAGTATCTTCCCGATCCTCTCCTTTAGCATTGATCCTTAGGTTCTGGTGGTTGAGTTTTGGAAATCCAAGGTGAGATAATCTCTCTATCCCAAATATTTTCTTCCATTATTATTATTAGTATTCAGTACGGTAGTATTTTTTTTTCTTTAGAAAGATTTTGGGATGCATTTTGATGATCTCTTAGTGTGATCTAGGTTAGTCTGAGGTTTCCTAGAGCATTTTTAGCTTTTGTATTGTTTCTTCTTCACCCTGTGGTTTCCAGTGATTTCGAAATGCTTCCTTGAGGTAGGGGATCCTTGTCCTCTCCCTATTTATGTGGAACGTATGGGGATTTCATTCTTTTTTCTTACTTTGGGTGGATATTAAGGGTCATATTAATAAATATAACTAATTGGAAAATATTAAATTGATGTGTATGGGGAGTTATCATGTGATTTATTCCTATGATGTTGTTTTTAGTGATATTATTTTTTATGTTACCAATATTGGAAATCACAGCTGTTGGGATCCTTAATAATACCATAGTTGATATGTATGTGTGACCCTTGTTGTGTTTTTGTGGGATTTCACCATGAATATATGGATAAATAAATTATATTTGTATAATTATTAGTTTCCCATGGAAATATGGTTTGTGTGATAATACCCCTACTAAATAAAGAAGCAAAGTTAATGAAAGAACTCGATTAATTTGTGAAAATTGGGACCTGATGCTTTGCATGGCTATGTTTCATGTGAAACCATGTGTTTTGTGGGTTTTTTGTGATGTTGGTGGTGATCGGATGGGTTTTGAGTTTTGTGGGGAAATGATATAATATTGTAGACATGGGGTATGGTGTGGTATTTTGTACGATTTTGTGGTGTAGTGGTTGTGACCGGTGATGTGGCTGGCTGGCATTGTTGAAAGTGGATTCCCTAGAACTAACTTATGTATTTTCTTTGATTACTATTACACGTATACAATTTAATATATACACATGTTTGTCTTACTATAATAGTGTATATACTTCTCTTTCCACTATATTTATGGTAATTTCCTTAGATTACATGTCATATTAAAGGGTTATGATAGTTCCAAGGCTATAATGAGAACCAGGAGATACCACAATAATAATATTAAAGTTTTATCCTATGGTATAGATACATAATACTGAAATGGATAGATGATGTATGATTATCAGGTGTTGGGGGATCATAAGAATTAATACTTCTTCTCATGAAGTTTGCACGTAGTGATCTTGAGTAGATGAGATCATGAGGAAAAAACTTCTAATATGAACATCACATGTTTTGGGTTTCATTAGTTGTTCTTATGTAAGAAAATGTCTATTGGACTCCTTAATTGAGATCATTATCAATGTGTTCCATTTTATTTTATAATTTTATTCAATACAAAAACCATGACATTGAAGTCATAGTGAGACAAATTGTGTTGGGTGCATCGTTGGTGATATGGAATTGGTTGAATGATCAAGATAAAATTTGTAACTTTTGAGTATAAGAAGTGTATATCATGAATCATTTATTTGGATGGTAGTATCATCATAAATCCATGGTCATGGTAGTCACAGGTAAGTTTTTCTAGTTATATCAATAAATAGTAAAGAAATAATGGATGATAACACAAGCCGTGCGTCCCACTTTATGAGATATATCAAAACAAAGATATTATATCACACAGTGTGTGTTCGTAGGACGATTGTCATTTCTATAACTATTCCTTATCTCTTTAGGGGCCTTGATGGGTTTCTAGACTCTACTCTTGTTCTGTGAATATTTATTCATTGCTATCGGGATATGGTTCTAGAGGAAAATACACAATAGCATATTCAAAAGTCTTCCCTATTTTGGTGAATATGTCTATAGGACATGGTGGGCCCCACCACAATCACCGAGAGTTGTCCAAGTTTTATTGATCTCTGATGAATAAATAAATTCATTACTATTAAAGTATAGAATAATTGGGGTAAATTTATTTATTAAAAATTCACAAGGTATTAAGTGAATACGCTAAATAATATTATACTAATTAATATTATTTTAATATTCAAGGTTTGTTTAATATTGGTGGGAAATATGAGTAGAGTTAATGATTCAAGTTTATCTTGAAATACATTTATTATATAGTAAAAGTTGGTTATAAAATATATATAATTATTATGACATGGTTAGTTCATCATATATATTCATTTATTACCTTTTAATGGATATTAATTGTATGGGGGTTGTGGAATCCCATCCAAGTATTTTATACATCCTTTATATAAGCCTAGAAGAGATCATTTCTACTAGATTATTCATTCTAATAGATTGAGAGCCCATCTTTCCTCCCACAACTTAGAGATAGAAAGTCTCTATTCAAGAAATTGATCCAAGAACACCTTCACAAATTAGAGGAAGATGATTGAGGTGATCTTCATGATGTCAAATGAATCATCAAAGCTCTATGATGGAACTCATAATTCAATTAATGGAATACTCATGGATTCTTGAATTGTTCATGGATGATTAAGATGGGTTTAACCTCAAATCCTTCAAGTAACGATCATCAATTAAGAGATACTTTCAAGCATGCTTTGATTTGAATGAGATAACTATTTAACTTTAGTTTTTGTACTTTGATAATTCTCATGAGATCTTTAGACATTATTGGGGCTCGAATCACTAAAGATAATGAAGTTTTGTTGATTTGGTGATGAAAATTTAAATCTTCAGCCCAACGGGTCTTGCTACATTCCCCGGTACCATAAATTGGTATCATAGAGACCACATGTATTGTCTGAGCCAAGAAATTTTTTTATTTAAATTTAATTAGAGGGTTTTAATTCGGTCCCAATAGAGCTGACCGTGCTTCGATCCAATCTTTAATGTCCAAATTATGGCCATCCAAAAATATTTATGGATCAAAATAGGTGGTTTTTTGGGATTTAAAATTGAAAAAACATATTGTTTTATATATGATATTTTTATTCATGTTTGTTTGCAGTGGTGATTTTGGTGACCTCCCATACTCTGGCCCATATTCAATTGAATTTTTATCACCGAAACAATACCTTCTGGTGGATATATTTCCACTGGTTTGTGAAAATAATTTAATTAAAAAATAGGCCTATTTTAGGTTGTTTAAAAATTCAGCTAACAAGCCAAAAATTAGGCATGACCTTTTGCAATAGAAAAAAATAAGAATGAAAAAATTAAAAAGGGGAAAGGGATTGGGGGTGGGTGGGTGGTTCAACACATCTAAAAAAGTAGGTTCCCTTGGAGGATTCTAAAAATTTTCACCCCCTCCTCATTTTTGAACACACCCCCATCGTCTTGGATCCGCTCGTTGCTCATAGAATTTGTTGACGCCACCTAGTCAGCTGCACCCCATCCTCTAACCGAAGCCCCTATGCCCATGGGCCTCCCTCCAATGACCTGAGCACCGTGTTTAACCTTGATCGACATCATGGGTGGACCCACCATCACCACCACTATGCCCTTCCCTACAGACCGTGCTGACACCACCACCTCCTTCACCCATGGTCCCCACCATCGGTGTCTCTTGTGTCTATGCCTGCTTCTACCAACATTTTCCTCAACCACTAGCACCGAAAACCCCCTGTCCATCGCCCCTATAGTGTGGTGTAGCCTACTTCCCTGATCAGGTGCCCCCATATATACTATTTGATAAGACCCACCTTATAAAGGGCCTGTGTTGTTCTACATGACTCAAAATGGGTTAGGGTAGGTCTTCTTGGCCCAGAACAGCTCTGGACAGGGTCTTCCAGACACAGAACGGGCCAGCATGGTGTTTGTCGAACCCAAAATGGCCTTACATGGGGTTTTGGGGCCCAATAAAATTTTATTATAATAAAAAATTAATGTAATTAATTTTTGGTTTAAAAAAAATATTTCTTTTATTCCAAAAAAAACTTAATTTCATTATTAAATTAAATTAATTGATTAATTTGATTTTATGAATAAAAATTAAATTAATATCATAACCTAATGTGACTAAATTATTTAAATTTAAACAATTAATTTAATTTTTATAAACGACCTAATACTTAAATTTATTGCAATTAATTTTTTTTGTGCTTTAATTTGTTTTACCGACTGGTCTGAAGATGTGACCGAACCTATGTATGTATGGGTTACTTTTATTTAATTATTTATTACCTATGTGTGATGGTTATAATATTTAATTTTTTTGTATAGTGAATTTAAATTACTTGATTTATTTAAAATAAATGAAACTTACAAAATTGGTATTTCTCCATATTCACTGAAAAATCAATATTTTCTGAAAAATCCCAAAATTTCACCATAAGTCAATTCCAATATGATGATTTCAAAAATTATGTTCATTTTATCAAATAAATTTTCTAAAATATCTATAAATTAATTATAATTTTTTTTCATAAAAATTAATAAAAATAATTTTTGAAGAAAACATATTTTTGATGAATATAATTACTTTACTAAAAATTGATTTATTATTTACTAAGAATTTATAAATAAATTTATATTGAGTAGGAAATTTATATGTATATTTCATAAAGTGGTTAATACTATTCATATCGGCCTATTTAATAGCTTTTTTATAATTATCATATTTAAAATTATATTATTTCATGGTTCAATGAAGCTCGGTGTCGTGTGTTATGCACACTTTAGAAGAAACTCATTATTTCATGTAACACAAGCTAAACTTAGTGTTGAGTATAAGGTAAGATATACTCAATGTTGTGTGTAACAAAAAATATCAAAAAATATTAAATTCATTTGAAAAAAATATATTTCACAAAATCTCAGGGTGTTACATTCTACCCCCTTAAAATGTATTTCTCCCTCGAAATTCATCTTAGCCATTAAAGGTTTAACATTTTAAAATTCCTTCATAAAAACCCACATCATACAATTGAATGATAAAACTTCATTTGAAAGGGGAAATTTGGAAACATAATGGTTACATAAAGTAACTCATAACTATGTTTCCACATAGGAGAACATTGGTGGGATGTTAAGATTTGAAAATGGAAGAAAAGAATAAATAATTTTAGAAATTTATAGAGATCATTAATCAGAAGAAGGTGGGTGATCCATAGAAGGAATGATCACAAAACCATAAACCAAAGAGGCATGAAAAAGGTCATTGATATCATAAAAAATGATGATAATAGGAAAATATCTTTTTTCAATATCCCATTCCTAATGTTTAATAATTTTCATGAGAAGATATACTTACTTGATTTCATTCAATTTCATAAGCACAATCTCACCCTTTGGTTGTGCCTTGATCAATTTCCACTTCATATCTTACTCTAACAAATGAGGGTGAATTTTTTATTCCTGAAGCACTAACAAACCATAAGATCCATAAATAGAATGAAAATTCACTCTGTCTATCTTTAGTTATCATCACAAAAAAATGGTTAACACAGGTTATCCAATATGTATAAATCTTCATATGGTGAAGTAATACTTTAATCTATAAAACCTTATCCAAAGTTCAACTTAAACCATTCCATAGATGGTTAACCTTATAAACCTAATAAAATTAAAAAGTAATAAATAATGTCACTAAATATATTAAAATCAACATAACATTAATCCCCTATATATCATAAAGTGTCTCTTGATTTTCACATACCAAACATGTGAATACTTTAATTATGTATTATATTGAAACATGTTAATAACCTAAATTACAATAAAAAATTATTGAAAAAAATATATTCTTCATCATTCCTTACATAAAAAACTAATTAATGTATATATTCCTTAAATACAAAATGTTATAAACTCCATAAAATAAAGGATAAACCATTTTTTCAAAAAAAACATTAATCAGTTCTAAGGTAATCAGTACTATCCGATTTACTTTATCCATATCAAACATCAATTTTTCCAAAAAACATTATCTCAACATCAAAAACATGTTAACTGTTATTTTTACATCAATCTTGTGTTTTCCATGAATATCACCTTGCCATTAAATCAATTTTCCAAGTCATCAATGTCTTTTAACATATTATTTCAAATCCATAATGAAAAACTTATACCGAACAATCTTTATAGATTTCACAATTCATATAACACAATTCTTGAATTATAATACATAAATACTTCAATCATCCCACCTACTTCTCAAATCATTAACTTGGATTCATCATCTTATTCCTTAATACATAATTCCTTTCATATTTCATTCATATCCTCTTCACCATCAAAAAAAACTATTACCACACAATCATTTTTGATTCTCTTCAAAAGATTAACCATTAGGAAATTGATTTACACAATTACCATACCTTCCAAATTTGAAACATTAAATAGTAGATGATACCTCAGGGATACCATTCTTCTCATCCACTACGTTGAACAGACTTTTCATTTTTTCCTTTGAAACTACTTTCTTTGTGTCTTTTTCCACACTCAAAAAATCTTACCATCCCTTCGATATATTCCCTCGAGTGATTATTACCAAAATATCAACATATAAGAAAATGAATATTCTCTCTTCCATGGTTTCCATTGCTTGACGTCTTATAAAACTCTACCCTTATCTACTTTAGTGAGTCTGAGAGTTGGTTAAGGTGCACATTGTTAATTATATATCTTGATAATAAATTAGGAATAATCAAAACATTATTTTCTTTAATCATCATCCCATTTGGATGCTCCTCAAAAAATTTTCCATCACATTAAATGTTCACCCAATTCCTTATGGTTCTTTCCATTGGCTAAAACCAAAAATTACAGTGTAAGTAATAATGTTCATTTTGGGAAACCATATAATCATGAAAAATTACTTATGATATGACACCTTATTTTTAATCTATGAATCCTTAGGTTTATCCTAGATCATCCACAGTCACTATCTATTTAAACCCTTTATGATGGTTTGTAAAAAGTTTGTGAATTTCTAAAGAATATCCCCAAGGAGTGTTAAACCAGGTGTGCAGCAAGACCCGTTGTCATGCACCAGGTGAAAATCGAGTCTAGCCCAATGTGCCCTTTTAGGATTTATTACCCCTAGGTACCTATATACCGAATCCACATCCATTTATAGTATCTAGACATGGATTTAATTTCTTGAAAACTACTCCATCTATCCTTTACCAAAATTCCAAGATATTTTCCTATACTTTGACTCATCCTTAGACTTATATATAGACATGTCCATAGGGATATCACTAAGGTTTTCTCATCCTAGTATCAAAAGGTTAACTAAATATATCCTATAATACTAACTATAGTGACCAAATCTTATCATACATAGATACTACATCATATTTGATGAATATTGATTACATTACACAAACACAGCCTGAGGACCATAATAGTTTAGTGTATTTAAAAACTTGGGAACAAAAATAATAGGTCCATAGGTAAACTACATAATATCCCACTATGTTCTTAATAACTATCACCCTTCTCATACATATCATACATAATACATTTATTCATATCCTACGGAAATGAAACCTAAGAAAGGGTGAGCTCAGATTCTTAATAAGGGTAAAAAGGGAGATACATAAGAATAATATGGACATTAGGGCATGAGAACATGATCATAAAATTTTAAAACCATACATTTCATATCAAAGATCATAATATTGACTCATGGAAAAAATATTGGATGTTCATAACACATGAATCATAAGGTAATAAAAGAACATGATCCATAAGAGCATAACATTAGAACAAGACATATATTTTTGGAATACACATAAGCATAGAAAATCTTATGTCAAGTATTCCCACCAAGACATTAATAACATGTTATACTTGGGATAACCTCCCGTATACCTACTTTGGGATTGGGATGACCTCCTGTGTACACTTTTTTAGGCTTGGGATAACCTATCATGTACCCTTTGTGATCATATAACATTAATAATTACCCAATGAATTAGAGAGAGATATAGGTCCCACTCATCTCACAATGAAAACCATATTTATTTATGTAAAAATATTATAAATAATTCATCTTATTATAACCCATGAAATTAAATGGGATTCATAAACATTTCATCATATCATAACTTATGGAAAAGAGATAGGTTTCATAATCATTTCATCATAGTATAACCTATGGAAAAAGATGTGGGTTTTGTAATAATTATATTATGGTATAACACATATAAGAGAAAAATGTTTCATAAAAATCTTATCATCATAAACATAAACCATCCATAGAAATAATAGGAATGGTATCCTTGGATTATATCCCTAGTAAGGCATAGATAACATCAATAGATTTTATCTTAGATAGAAAATGATTTTGAAATATAATTTAAAACTTTTCTTGAGTAAAATATTTTTTTTTTAAAAATAATACCTTTTGAAAATCTATTTATTTGAAAATAACATCAAAAGATTATAAAGGAACCTTTAGAAATCATTTAAAACATTTATTGAGGAAAATATCCATTCCACTTTGAAAAATACTTTTTAAAACATATATTTTTTTGAAAATCCTTTAATTTGAAAATAACCTTGAAAAATTATAAAGGAAGCTTCAAATAAAATAATGTTCATGAAAATGATAAGTTTTATTCATGTCGTACATGTTGGAACAAATATTCCTTTCACATTTTTCAGGAAAATCCAAAAAACATTGTTTAGAAAATGACATGAAGATTCATTTTATTTTTTTTAAAAAGTAAAACATGGGTAATTTTTTTTAAAAAAATAATATGATAATAGTAAAACATTTTTAAAAACTATTTTGGAAAACATGGTTTTGCAATAAAATAGATTTCCGACCAAAGAGAGAGATAAAGTCAGATTTTCATAAAAACATTTTCTCAAATATTTTAAGTACAAAAGTTTTTGAAAATTGGTACTATTAATATCATGAATAACCATAGGGAAATATTTTTTTTATGATTGAATTTGGTCCATGTAATGGGTTCCTCCTTTTCCCAGTCTTCAAAAGGGGTTTCTTTCTTTTTAATGTTCAATAAATGGGGCTTCTACCTCAACCTTAAAAAAACATTAAATTATTAACACTTTGGTAACTTTGAATCATAAGACCCTTGAAGGAATATCAATAAATGAAAATTAAAATATCATGAGGATAAATAAATTCATGATATTACATGTCAAAGGGTCTGTATATACACCTTGTGAAAGAATATAGGTGCATAATATAATGTACATCTCGAAGAAAAAAAATTGAGATAAAAAGACCATACCGCTTTGGAAATATTTTCAATCATAATATCAAATAAATAATAACATAAAATGTAACTTTAAATATCTTGAAATTAATGGTATTACAAATATTAAATTTCAAAGGGTTAGTATATACACCATAAAAAAGAAACGAGTGGTGAATTTTCATGTCTTCCAAAAATAAAAGAGAGACTAGAAATCCCTTACCTTAAGTCTTGAATTCCATACTACATGTTCCAAAATCATGTATAATAAATATAATTTTATTATAAATTTATTATAGAACAATATTTATATATATCATACCGTATATTATTTTCTTATGACCTTTTATTACCTATTTTTTAATAATTCTATGTTAAAGTTATGTTTCGGGTAATAACCACTTTGTTTTTTGTATAAGTTTTGATTTGTTATTTTTGGTCGTGTTAATTTGATAATGGTTTAATAATATCCATAATTTTAACCATGATATAAATATTATATGTATTATTTATATGTGTATTTAAAGTAATACACAAAATTTAGTGATAGAAAATTAAATACACCATTTATGGACACGGTAGGCCGTACATACATGTGAAAGCCGTTTTCATTTTATTGTCAGATTGAAAGAAATAATGGTAAATGATATATTATAATTATAGAATAATTTTATGTCTTATATATAACATATTTTCATTAATAACATCCTTATCAACTTCTAAGTAAGGTGTGAACAAACGATATTGCTTTGTAAGGTGATAGTTCACCATACACATGAGCGACAATATCATGTTCCCAAAAAATAAAAATCATGAAGGTATGTGAAATATAATAATTAAATAATAATAATATCATAGATATAATATATAAAAAACAAATCTTTCATTATAATTATCCTTGGGTGGTGGTAATGAAAAAACAAATGACATCAGTTCGTGAGGTGATAATCCACCATACACAAGAATAATGGTTTCGTAACCCATTTGATGGAGGTGGAGATGGATATAGGCCAAGAAATTAACAGAAATATATTATAATATATGGATGATACCGAGGTTATTATATAATAATGGTATAATAAGAAATGAAGAAGGTTTAGGAAGAAATAAAACAAACATGCTCACTGATGAATGTTACCTCTTCTTTAGGTATCCTCCTTTAGTTTATACCAAAAGACGTCCCAGGTTGAATTTATATCTAAAATAGGGATTATAGGATTAGATGAGTGAATTTAGTAAGGTAATTGGTTAGGTATTGTCCAAAAAATAGTGTTTGAAGGCATGAAGAGGAGAGGATCGGTGGTTGCCTTTTATAAGTGAGGTGAGTGAAACACTTGTAATTTTTTGAAAAGAAAAAGAAATACCTAGGATTTTCTCATCCAAAAAGGATAAAAAATGAAATATTATAGATAATTAGATATTATAGGATCTAAATATTTCCATAAAATATATTTATACAAGTTTTTAGATTATTTTAACCCATATCTTTTTTGTTTAACCTCTAGAAAACCCATTTTTATGTTAACCGTGGTAATTAATTTTTACAGTTTTTACTATTCATTTTAAAAAAAAATTAATTTTACCTTATTGGATAATATAAATTATTATTATTAAAAATATTTAATCTATTTTTATAAATTACATTCATATAAATGAAAAAAGTTAATTTAAAATTAATCCCATAGACGCGATGAGAAATCATGTTTTTAAAGAGAAAATAATCAAAAGTTTACAAAGTTTTTATATCCAAATTCAATATAAAATTTATTAAAATGAACTAAATTATATTAATGGATCTATAATTTAACTATTTTTACTTTATAACCAATTTAAAATATAATTTATCTTTATAAATAATTTATATAAAAATACATTTTTCAATTGAAATTTAGTATTTTTTACTATTCCTGAAAAAATTAATCTTTTCAGAAAATTCTCAAAAATTCACCATAACAGAATTTTAAAATGACGTTTTTAAAAATTAAGTTTATTTTTTAAAATAAATTTTTTAAAAGTATAAAAAATTAATTTTAAATCAAAACCCATAGACACAATGAAAAAAATGGTTTTCGAGAAGTGTATTTTTTTCAAGTACAAGATGATTTTATATTGACTTTATATCTAATAATAATAATTATATGAATATAAATTAGAATTTATTGATATATAATATAAAAATTTAATTTAAAACACTCCTCATTAGTTATTATTTTAATTAATTAAAATAGAGAAACATTATGCACTTTAAAATAGTTATCAGAAAATCCACATTAAAAACCCAAAAATATACTTATACTAAAATCCAATATAAATCTGATTAAAAAGTAACTATGTAGATTAAATATAAACAAAGAATAATTATGTTACTTTAAAACATAATATTTCATTTAAATTACTTAATTTTTTGAAAATAAATGATAGTTCTACATAAATCGGTATTTTTCACCATTCTCTGAAAAATCAATATTTTCTGAAAAATCATAAAA
Organism: Viscum album; assembly: GCA_963277665.1. Lineage (NCBI taxonomy): Eukaryota > Viridiplantae > Streptophyta > Magnoliopsida > Santalales > Viscaceae > Viscum > Viscum album. Next base: position 25,588,590 of record OY728137.1, on the reverse strand, counting down.
TATCACCATAAGTTAATTTTTATATGTTGATTTCAAAAATTAATTTCAATATTTCAAATAAATTTTCTCAAATCTCTATAAATTAATTATCATATTTTTCATAAAAAATAATAAAAATCATTTTTGAAGAAAACATATATTTGATGAATATAATTACTTTGTTAAAAATAAATTGATTATTTATGAAGAATTTATAAATAAATTTATATTGATTAATGAATTTATATGTATATTTCATAAAGTATTTAATAATATTCATACCTTTCTATTTAATGTCTTGGTTATAGCGGTCATATTTAAAATAATTTTATTTCATGGTTCAATGATGCTCAGTGTCGTGTGCCATGCACACTTTCAAAGAAACTCATTGTCACATGTAACACAAGTTAAACATGATTTTTTTTATAATGATAGATATAATCAGTGTTTCATGTGACAAAAAATATCAAAAATATTAAATTCATTTGAAAAAAATATCCCACAAAATCTCAAGGAGTTATATTTGTTAATTCAAAGAATGCAAATAAAGTGTACAAGCTGTAGAGATCCATTTATAAGTTGAAGAAGGAATCATGATCATGGAATGTTTGTTTTAACGAGTCTATACAAGAATTTAGTTTTGTCAATAATTAAATTGATCCATGTGTCTATAATAATGTCAATGGGAATGCCATCGTTTTCCTTGAATTAAATGTTGATGACATTTTAATTATGGGAAACAAAGTGAAATTAATACATTATGTTAAGACTTGGTTAAATTAATGATTTTCAATGTATAATTAGGTTATGTAGGCTACATTATATGGATCAATATCTATCTATATAGATCTCAGAGGCTACTTGGGATAAGTCAAAGTACATATATTAACAAGGTACTTAAAAGATACAGTATCGAACAATCCCAGAGAGGGTTGTTTCCATTGTCACATAATATCAATATATCTAAGAAATAGTGTCTGAAAACATAGGTGAAGATTAAAATAATGAGTATAATATATTATTGTTATGTAGTGGGATCTATCATGTATGCCATTCCGTGAACTAGGTTTGATATTACCTTTGCTTTAAGCATAGTGGGAAGATATCAAGCTAATCTAGGAGAGCTGCATTGGGTAGCTATAAAAACAATCATGAAGTACTTAAGAAAAGAAAAGGATATGTTTTTGGTGTATGGAGGAGATAATTAAATAGTAGTGAGAGGATATACTGATTCTATTTTCTAGATATATCACGATGATATGAAATCGTATCCAGGATATTTGTTTTTCTTGAATGGTGGTGCAATGAGATGGAGAAGCTTGAAGAAACCTTTGTTCACCGATTATACAGTAGAATACAAGTATATAGTGGATTCTAATGTAATTAACGAGGTTTTCTAGGTATACATATTTTTCTCATAAATTGGTGTTGAACTTAGCATTGCATATTTTGTTTTAGTTTATTATGATAATACTATAGCAGTGGTGCTTTACATAGATCCCAGGTCACACCAAAGGAACAAGCATATACTTTGAAAGTTTCCTATATTGAGAGCTATTACTCAGATAAGTGAATTCATAGTTAGAAGATTATCCAAATAGGATAATGTGATAGACCCCCTAACTAAATCCATATCTCAGCAGAAGAATTATTCTCTTGTAAGAGCTAGCAGATTGAGACTTGTTAGTAGTTGTCTCTTGTTCAAGTGGGGGCATTGAAAGTGGTTGATCTATAAGCAACTAATTTATGAAATTTTATTACCATTACATGTATAAAGTTTTATATATACATTTTTTTATCTTACTAGAATAGTATTGATACTTATGAATACAATATATTTATGGTAGTTTACTTAGATTACATTTCTTATCAAAGGGTTATAGTAGTTCCCATTTTATAATGAGAACTTGGAGATTCCATGAAAATAAATTTAAAATTATTTACAATGGTCCAGATACATCATACTGAAAGTAAACATATGATGTGTGATTATCTGGTGTTGGGGAATAATAAGCATTGAGAATTCTTCTCATGAACTTCATGCTTTGTGATCTCGAGTTGATGAGATCATGAAGACATACCCTCCAATAGGAACACCACATGTTTTAGATGTTATTGGTTGTTCCTATCTATAAACATGTGTATTGGTCTCCTCACTTGAGATCATTATTAATGTTTTCCATTTTACCTAATAATTTGATGCAAGGAAGAAACCAAGACATTGAATCCATGATGAGGTAGCTTGTTTTGGGCGCGTCATTGGTGGATTGACATTGGTTGAATGATAAAGATATAATTTGTCACTTATGAGTACAGGAAGTGATATTCCAGGCTTTGTTTATCGGGATGGTAGTATCTTCATAAATCCATGACCATGGTAGTAAAAGGTAAGTCCGTACAGTTAGATCGAAAAATAATAAATAAATAATTGATGATGACACAAGCTATGCATCCCACTTTATGAGATGTCACAAGATAAAGATATTACATTACATAGTGTATTTTTGTAGGATGGTTGTCATTGCTATGACTATTTATTATCTCTTTAAGAGCCTTGATGAGTTGCTATACTTCACTCCTAGTTTGTGAATAGTTATTCATTGTCATTGAGATAAGGGCCTATTGGGAAACACAAAATAGTGTATTCAAGAGTCTTTCCTATTCTTTGGAGTAGATATATAGAACATGGCGGGCCCCACTATGGGGTCTGAGAGTTTTCTATGTTTTATCGATCATCGATGAATAAAAAAATTTATTACTATTTGAGTATAGAATTATTATTTTGAATTTATTTATTAAAATTATTCACAAGGTATTAAGTGAATAGGTGGAATAATATTACATAAACGAATATTATTTTAGTATTTAATATTCATTTAATATTAGTGGGAATTATGATTTGAGTTAGTGACTCAGGTTTATCACATAATATATTTCTTATATATTAAAAGTAGGAGATAAAATATAAATGATGATTATGTCACACTTAGTTTATGATAGCTATTAATTTATTTCTTTTTTAGAAGATGTTAAATATATGGGGGTCGGGGAACCCTATCCTGATATTTTGGACATCCACTATAGTAGGTCAAAAGAGCTAATTTATGATAGAATATCCATTCTAATATTTTGAGTACCCCAATCTCCTCCATAATCCTAGAGAGATAATGTCTCTACCCGAGAGATCGATATAAGAATTCCTACATGTATCGAAGGCATGAGATCGAAGTGATCATTGAAATATCAAAGAAATCATCAGAGCTCTGTTCTACCTCTCATAATTCGATAACTGATATACATGTGGATTCCTGAAGTGTGTTTGGATGATTGAGAGGAATTTATCCTGAGATACTTTAAGAAAATTCCACCAAAGATGAGCTACTATCGAGCGTGATTAAATTAAAATGATGTAACTATTTGATTTTATTTTTTTTACTTTGATAATTCATGTGATATCCTTAGACATTAATAACACTCATATTGCTGGAGATGACAAAGTTTCATTGATCCGATGTATTTTTTTTGAATCCATAGCCCAATGACTTTCCTTGCATGCCTCAATACCATCAGTAATGAGATATGTTTTGTAAATTTTTTTGGTAGTTGTGATGTGCAGTGGTGATGTGTGATGAGGTGGTTTTATTCGATGGTGACATGCAATTTTTGTGACGTGTGGTTTTTGTGTTGAGAGGGCTTAGCTGTTGTGGCATTGTGGTGATGTTTTACATGGGATGGTTAATCTATTATGATATGTGGTTGTGTTAGTTTCATAGTTATAAATTTAATAATTTTTAGTTATAAAATTATAACACCCCGTGATTTTATGATATAATTCCATTTTAAATAAATTTAATCTCTTCAATAGATTAGAGTACATGCTACCCTGAATCTAAATGAACTATAATATAATATACCATTACGGCCTAGTTTTAACGTTACTGGGTATGAATATGACTAACTAAATTATGAAAAGTATATGTTTAACACATGTATAAATAAATTCATTGGTAATCAATTTATTAGGAAAAAAATAAAAAATCATTTGAAAGTAAAAGATTTTTGTATGGAAAACTTTTTTTATGCGCGTACTGAATTTTTTATCCTAATAAATTAAATTAACCATTATTAGTGAATGATTTTAATAAAATTTATATATTATATATTCAATTAAATTTTTTATTGTTAATCTAATATTTTTTCTAGTCATGGGGTAATAATAAATCCAATTTTATGCTTTAAAAATATATTTTTTTTTGAAAAAAACGATTTCTTCACGTTTTTTGTACTAATTTTAAATTTTTTTTTACCAATTTTAGAAAATTTGTTTTAAAAAAACACTTATTTTTTAAAATAAACAAGTAAAAATTGTCTTAGAGTGATTTTTTTTAATTTTATGAAAAGATTAATTTTTTGATGAATAATGAAAAATACTGATTTTTATTAAAAACTATCTTTTAATTTAAAGTACTTACAAAGTTAAAATTTATTTTATAGTGATTTAAAATTTAAAATTACTTAAATTATATTATTCATAATCCAATTTATGTTATTCGAATCAAATTTCTATTGATTTTTGAAGTAATTGTTTTTATATTTTGGAAAAATTTTCTTTTGAAAACTGTATTTTCATCGTGCTTTAAGGTTAAATTTTAAATTAAGTTCTTCAAATTATTTGAATTGAATTTTTTAAAATGGATTTCATATTTATAATTAAAATAATTAATATTATTTAATAATATCAACTTAATTTTTGGTTATAATGAATAGTAAAAATAGTAATTTTGTTTACCACAATTAAGGTTAAAACTAATTTACGTGGGGGTTAAACCAAAATATAAGGGTACGTTTACCAATTAAAATAGTCAAAATCCTATTGTATGGGTAAATTAATACCTTACCATATTCCTTCTTATAATTTATTTCTTTTTTTAATTATTTTTCTAGGTAATGAATTTATCAATTTTTATTCTTTTATGAAATTTTCAAGTGGCCCCCCTCCCCCACTCATAAAAGGACACCCCCTCTCCTCTCCTATTCACACTTCATGATACTTTTGGTTCAGAAAATAATTTCATAGATAAATTATTTTAATCCCTTACCATAACTTAGATTCCCATGTCTTATCATAAAAATATCATAGTAAGGCTATGGGTATAAATCTAAAGAGGTTCTCTAAAGAAGTTTTATAGTTCTTAACGATGCATTTTTATTTGATTTCTTCATATAACCCCTAAAAATATTAGATAAATATGATGAAATAATAACAATATTAACTTAAATATTCTGATATGTTATTATAATAATGATATAACTTATATCCATCCCCTCTTCTATCAAATGGGAAACAAAATTGTTGACTGTGTGTACGGAGGAGTACTGCCTCGTGAAGGGATGTAATTTGTTTTCCATCAACACATCTCACGAATGAACATAATAATGGATTTAATTTACAAATATGATATTTATGAAATAATTATTCTTATATAATTATAATATCACATATACCTTCTTATCTTCCAATCTGTTGGAAAATGATAACGTCGCTCATGCGTACGTGTGAATTACCACCTTCATAAAGGGATGTGATTCGTTTTTCATTTTATTTTGACATGGATGGTAATAGTGATATATTTAATGAATATATTTGATATTTATTATACAAAAATTATTTTAAAATGTGAAATATTATTTACTTTTTTTTTCTATCCATAAGAAATGAAAACAATGTTCATGTCTAAGTGAGGCCTACGGTCTCCATGAACGATGTAATTCATTTTTCTATCAATAAATTTTGTGGATTACTCTAAATATGTTTATAATAAATATAAATTATATTTATATAATGATTAAATATTTTTATATTATGTAACCATGATCAAAATAAAAGTACCAAAACTACCAAATAAAAAGATACTTGAAAAACAAAGTAGTTATTACCCAGAATAGTGATTTTAACAAAGAATTGTTAATAAACAGGTGATAAAAGAATATAATTAAATAATATATGGAATGATATATATGATTATTTTTATGTAATAGATGTATAATAATTATATATTTATTATAGAGGAGTCTCAAACACTTATAAAGGAAGTCAAACATGAGGTAAGGGTTTATTTCGTAATCTCGTCTTTATTCAGGATTGTTTATGCTTATGTATCCACTGGGGGGAATTATTTTATATTTATATGTTAAACTCAATATATTTTATTATACTACATTTATTCCTATAAACTAAAATTTTTCATTTCAATTCCCTCTCTTTAAGTACTCAAGATACCAAAATAATTTTTTTATGGAAAACCAACACTACTTTTCTACTTGGTTGAGGATATTTCACTTTTGTGTCTATATTTTACTTAAAATGAATAAAAGGATTTTTTTAAAATTATAAAATAATTTATTAAAGAAATTTTAACCCATGTATTACTTTTTTTAAAAATGTTTTAAAAATAATATTCTTTTTATTTTCTAAACAAGGTACTTTTTGACCTTTTTACAATAGTGTGAAAGGAATGTTTCTTTTACTTATATGACATGTATATTATTTCACACCATCATGAAAAATCATTGGTTTGAAGCTTAATTTAAATTTTTAAAAGTTTATTTTCAAATAAAATTGTTTTCTTAATATTTGGAAAGTATTTTAGACTTTAAATAATTGATTTCAAAGCGATAAAGTTATTTTTCTCAATAAATTTTCCACTGATATTTTTAAATTATATCCATCTACGTCAAAATTATTTGGTGAATATTATGTTTCACTGTGGAATTAATATTTTGATACCATCCACCATATTACTCGGATTGTTTTCTGATTATTTTTATTGATTGGGGAATTTATTAATATCTCATATGTTTTTTTTCAATACGAATGTTTATGTTGATTATGCTTCTACCATTTCATATAATGAATGAATTGAAATTAGTAGGTGATGGTTGATGCCTAATATAGACTCTTTATGCATCAGTAGGTCTCATAATAAAAACTAGTTTGGGTATTTGGATGAGTACTTACCCATTTATTTATGATTTTTTGGCGCGAGGCCTTGGTGGTAGGTTTATTATGTCTCACATTATGCATTAAATCATTATGAAACTATTTATTATTAACCATGTAATTATTAATATTGTTATGATATCCATGGATTTAGTCCCCTATATTATGGTATTAGTTATATGGAATATTTTATTATTATATATCTTGACCTTATTATTCATGTTTTATTTACTTTGTTTTACCATCCGTTATACACATACTCTTACTAAGCATCTGAGATCACACCTTCTTATATTTGCTTTCCTTAGGATTCCATAAAGTTTATTATGATTGACGTGTAGGGATATTCTAAATTTAATAATGGTGTTATCAAAGAAAATACTTTGTTGAATTTTATGTTATCAATTTTAATGTCCTATTCAAGAATGTATCTAGTATTCCTAGACTACTAAACTTTTCAGTTCTCTAGGATGAAATTCCTTATATCTAGTGCCAATGTAATAAAGTAAAAATCAAATATGGGATATAAGTGTTAGGGTATTTATAGTTGGTATTAGATTCATTTTAGTTGAAACCTTGGGAACTAGATTTAGGGGAAAATAGATTAGGGAATATAACCCTATGATTGAATTTAAGGACAAGTCAAAGTATAGGATTACATCCTAAGATTTTGGTAAGGTATAGATTATGTGGTGTTACTACTAATAAAACTCTATATATGGATACTAAAAGTGTATGTGGTTTTTGCATAGATTCATCTAGGGATAAAACTCTGAAAAGAGTTGGTTTGAGTATATCTTAGCCATAATTATCATGCACAATGAGTGTTCCCTTACTTCACACCTATTTGATACTCCTAGGGAATATTCTTGGGTTAATTTTCATTTTATTTAAAAGCCATTATAAAAGATTTGAAAATATTTCTTTGATTTAAGAACATTCCAAAAGAAATCATGTTTATGATTCTAAGATTATCCATGTATAAGTTTTCTAATTTATGTGAAGTGTTTCACTAGTTTTTATTCGTTTTTATTCTTAATGTTATGATCTAATATTGTGTATAAAATTGTTTAAAAATTGTTAATAGTGAAAGGAATGGAAACCATACAAATTTACATAATCCATATAGGGGTTTCACTCCTGGGATAGATAATGAAGTTGGAAAAGAGATGCAATTAGATATGAAACAATTATAACTATATTGGTGTAGCTGACTCAGGATATGATCAATAAACAAGACCGTATGGAGCATCCTACTGATCCATAATGTGATGTAACAATGTTAGACCACTTCTTGAATTAGCAACCCCTATCATTTAATGGGACTAAAAATCCATTGGTAGCTAAGCCTTGGACATGTTCTATAGAGATGATATTTCTCACTTTGGGAAGTTATAAAATGGAGAAGGTTTTAATGAAAATTTATAATCTCTTAGGGGATATAAATCAATGGTCATTTTTGATTCAAAATAACAAGGATGAGGAGGAAATAACAATCATGGAATGGATGGATTTTAAGTAAATTTTCACAAAAAAATATTTCCCTCATGAAAAAAGAGTGGATATAGAAAGAAAATTACTAAGTCTAATAGTACCAGATTACAAATTATTTTTGATGGACCATTTTTGATGGGGACCTATAGAAAATAATCATTTGGGATGGCAACCCATTGAAAACCAGACGTAGCTGAAAAATGTGTTGCAAATACGTTTTTTTTGTGATGGTACTTTTCATTTTGTTTTGTGACGGGAAAACCATTATCATAAAAATATTTAAAGGTTATATATACATATTTTTATTTGTGATGAAAATGGTCTCTCATTACAAATAAATCTGATGGGATACAAATCCCATCACAAAATGTTTAAAAATTATTTATGATGGGATTAGTGTCCCATCCCAAATAATAAAAAAATAAAGAAACATAAAAAAAAGAAATAAAATAAAATACATCACAATAAAATAAAATAATAATAATAAAAAACTAAAAAATATAATAATATAAAAAACACAATATATAAAATTGTAAATTTAAAAATTAATGACAATATTTCAAAAAAAAATTCAATCAAATTTTTATCATAATAAATGATTCTAAAATATACATAAATCACTGAGGAGGGGAAGGGTCATCTAGAGGAGGTGGTGGAGGGAGATCCATCCTTATACCCTACACCAAATACTGCATGTAATCTATCATCTGTTGTTGCTACTACTGCTCATATGCTCAGTGCTACTCCTCCTGATATCACTCATGCTATTGATGAAACTCTTCCGGTTCTCTATACAGGCCCTCTATAAATTAATCTTGAGCTTGAAAAATTTCCTCATACTCTTTAGTTGATGATAATGAATTTACTAAAGCTCCCCTCAAGCTAGATGATGAAATTAAGAATTACCATAATAACTCATAGGGGTCAGTTGAGAGTTGATACCAACAACTCAGACTTTCTTGAAGGCATACTGAGTTGCCTATATCCATTCCTTATAATCAAATCCTTCTGCACTAGTGGCCCGACCCTCAGTCTCATCTTGACTCTCATCATGTGTGTGAGAAGTATCAGCCTCATATGACTCCTTCAAATGCAATTTGAAATTAAAATAGTTAAAATATTATTTTAGTTAATTTTAATACTCATAAAATAGTATTGACCACAATTTGGTGGTGTCGAGAACCAGTAATATATCTAGTTATAGGGTATGTGTACATCCTATTATAGACATAAACATATGTAATATCAATCTTCTCAACTTCCTATATGAAAAATAAAATAAAAAGTTTATATTTATAGTTATATAAATTATTAAATAAAATTAATTTCCAGATATCATTGATGAGTACTAAATTTATGACTACCAGCTCTATGGGTGACCTATTGTCTCCCCTTGTTCTAACAACCTAATGATGATCTCCTCTGGAAATAGTCTTCCATCTAATATGATCACAATCCATCCCAAACCTGAAAGGATATGTAATCTGGTTGATGGCTACAACAAGACTGATAAAAAATTGCAACTCTAGACTTTTTCATGGCTCTCTTCCTCAGATTATGTAAAAAATTATGACATCGCTCATGCATGCAGGCCTCCCAGACATACGAAATATAGTACCACATACTATCATCGGCAAGATACGATAAAATCTACAAATAATTAATAATATATTGTTAATAGTTAAAAAAAATTTAAAAAAATTATTATATATTTACATACCATCCAATGATCAAACATGTGCTTCCAAACATCAATGGGAATTTGATCCCTCATCACGCATGCTCCAGAAAAACAATTCTATAGAATATCACTCCCCTACCCAACATCAAAATATGAAAAATTGTAGAAAAATTGAACAAATAATAAAATAATCAGTATATAAATAAAATAATGACAATTAACTGAATTACATAACTAAACATACCTCTGCATGCATGGATAAATATCTATACGTGGATGTCACTCATGAATAAGGTCAGGAATCATCAATCTCACAAGTCCAAAACCTTTCCGAGTTGATGAACCACCTAAAACCTGAGGGTAAAATTACATACCATCAGGCTCATCACTAGGTGGTATAACCTCCAAGAGCCTACAAAACATCTCATCATAAGTCTTTTCATCCATCTGAAACATGAAAAGAAATTTTTCAAAAAATAATTGAATTTGAGTATTATATATATTTATTCTTAATATAACCAAAAAGTAATTTTTTCATTCTTCATCTTTATCTTCATCTTCATATATGATAGTGTCAATATCTTCACCATCCTCCCCAGTATCATCAATTTCCAAAGTAGTTTATACTTTATCATCACTTGTTAATTCAAATTCATTTTTTATATCATCAACATCATCATCAATAATGACTTTTAATTGTGGGGTGTCATCATCGATATTTGTGTCTCTTTATTGAAAATATACATTTGGAGCTATCTATTGAAAAACTTCAACTCATTGAGCTTCAATAAAAACACATTCAATTTTTCATAAACTTAATTTTTATAGGATTTCATTTTTATAATGCCCCACCAATCAATTAACCCTCTTAAAGTAGTATAATAATTTGAATAATAAATCTGATGTTCTTGATAAGCTGAAAAAATGGTTCATTTACTGTAAGAAGGATTTTATATTTAATGTTGATGATTCCATGTTATGGATGAACATGAAATCCTCTATCAATATCAAACCAATGGAATTTAAATATCATTACATAATTATATCCCAGATAACACAATTCAATTATTTTATCCATCATTATATAAAAGTCAATATCACTTTATCTATGAAGAGATCCTCTTAAGAAAACACCACTATTCATTGCTTTTTTGATTCACCATATGCACGTGTATGAAATAGAATACCATTCACCACATATACATTATAATATTTATCCATTTTGGATTGTGGGTTACTCAATACACCCAATAAATTTTTAATTTTATCAGTATGTTGTGATACTTGAAAAATTGAAAAACAATTAGCAATATAAAAAATAATAAATTGATTTCATATGTTAAACAATAATCAATTTATTTTACCATTCATTGAAACCAGTAAGTAGAATTATGCTGCTGGTATTTTTTAAGGGGAACTCATGTAATTTGTATAACTATTACTTGATATGATCATCACATAATCTATAAATAAAATAATATTAATCTAGTTTAATTTTTTTTAAAGAATAGGTGATATTATCACTCACTATAAAATAATTTCATTTCTTCACATTTGAGAAGAACACATCTATGATCCTTGTGATGTTCATCATCTAAAATCCATCAATCATGAACTCCACTAAAGACAAGTTTAGGCTGATTAAAAACTAATAATTTAATTCTCAGTGCATTCTATACATTTTCCTCATTATGGACCATTAAATTATGTTTTCAAGGATTTTTAGGTTGGAAATAATGGGAGATGAAAAAATAAATTTCCTCCTATAAAAAATATTTTTCAATTGACCTTTCAACTGATGATTTTTTACATACCATTTTCTTTAGTTTCTATATGCATCTCTCATACGGGTACATCCATTGGAACTATACCATCCCTCCAAATTTTTCTTCATGTGGAAAATGAAATATCAAATTTTCCATGGAATCAAATAAATTTGATGGAATATTTTTTCCATTTTACATAAAATTTGTTTGGTCCACTAGGTTGAATACCCTGAGGGGGGGGGAGTGAATCAGGGTATGACAGTTTAAAATTTCTCCCCCTTTAAATCTTATTTCATTGTTAAAAAAAACTCTCTCCTATATTGTTACCATTTCAAAGTATGAATAAAATTTAAATCATGCACAAGACAAAGAAATTTTTACTTGTTTCACCCTCACTCGACTATGTCCAAGGAGCATACAACGACGGTGTGCCGATATACAAAATTCACTAAAGCTCACTGCCAATAATAAGTACAATGTTTGGGCTAGATCTTATATGCCCAGAATCACTTCCTTTATAATATTTAGTGTTTGATCACTGCATTCCCAAGGGTCACTCCCTATTCCTCTTTCTCAGGATCACTGCCGGTAGAAAGGGTCACAATCTTCCTCTTCCTTTGATCACTTCTCTTGGAATGGAATCCACTCATAGGTTATGGACTTGTAGGTTGAAAAAATTTTAGGGACATGTAGGTTCCTTCATTTTAATGAATTCTTTCACCCTCAAATTTAGGTAGATGCTTTTTTGAAGTCCCTTTTTCACCCGTAGATGATGTCCAACTTCTCGGTATTTCTAGGTACGATAAAATACTTTCACAAATTGATTTGAATATATTGCAAGACTCCTTGACAAAACCATGATCCAAATCCTTCTCCCATGTATTGAGTATTGGTTTTGGTATACGTAACAACTCCTCTACATACCACTATCACTTCCACGAACCGCTCTTCGTCTGCAGACTCCTCTTCCTTCACAGTCGCGTATCGCCTCCGCGTACTGACTCCATGAAACTCCTCTGCGAATCACCCTCTATCCATGAACTATTCTTTGTTCATGGAATAAACTTGCTAATCACGCACGTACTGCAACTTCTTACTCCATGAACCGAATCCTTTATGGGCTATAGTTTCCCACAAAATACTTCGACGGAATTTCTTCTACACGAACCACTTCAGACTTCGCAGAATTCTCCTCATGAACTTCCTTAAGACTTCACCAAATTACCAGAGAAAATAGTTTCTCTATAATGATATTCTATCTCATTTTAATTGGTGGGATTATAACTCCTTATATAGGAAAAGATATCTGCATAATTTTCTAATCCAAGATTTACCAAATCTTTGATTTGGTACAGCCTCCACTGCATATCGAGCCTCATGCCATGAACCACGCCCATTCTGAGAACCATTTTTCCATGGATATCCACACAATACCTTTTCTCCTACATGAAAAAACTCGCTCCTACCATCCCATGAACCTTCATGCCTTCTGCATATTGCATGCCCTTTGCTATAAACCATCACTGAAAACCATTTTCAATTCCGCAAACTGCTCCCGCGCATTGTTCCCGCTACCTAGTATGCAGCCGCGAACCCTTCTCAGACATGGTACATGTTCCATGCCCTGAGATCTTCATTTCACTTCCTTTTCTGGTTTCGTTCACCATTTTTCACATAGATCTGTCATATGAAGAAAACCTTACATTTTCCATACAAAAATTCCTGATTTTGAAGCCCAAAAATTTGGAAAACACTCGGAAACTACACCTCCTTAAAAACCTGTCTTCGGAAAACACGAACCATACTCATTTTCAGTCATCTGGATTTATCAACAAACACAATAACACCCAAAACATACCAAGAAGACTCCTTTAGGGATTTTTCCCAACAATACCCCCTTTAGGTTTGTTGACAACTCTTCTCATAACAATTATTTTCATTTTGACACCTCATTAAAACTCCTTCCATCTTCAACCACCATTCACTTCATGAGATTAAGATATCAATCAATGATTTACTCATCACATACTATAAGTCCACATGATCCATGATTGGTGTGAGAAATAAGAGCATTTTGTAATATTTATCAATGAATCACTTCATTCTTGACACCAGCTCTTGAAACCAATCAACTGCTTTAATCACGATCCTCAGCTGTTGTGATATGTAATATTTGATTGATCACTTCTAGCATCTTCAGATTTAATGATCCACCTATCTTATTTCTTCTCTAAATAGATTCATCTTAGCTTCAAATCCCCCTATATTTCTGTTCCCCCATATAACTTCTCCCTGTGTCTTTTCTCCCCAAGGAATACTCACACTTTCTCTCCCTTTTCAAAAAACCCAAAGGGAACTTCAAGGTTGTCTACAACAGGGTAAAGAACACATATCAACATATTAGAGAAAGAAACATCATACCTCAGGGAGAGGCGGGGTCCCACATAAAAACTTTTCCAAGTGTGGGGAGTTGACTGGACTCCTAGATCCAGTCTATGCCTTTCAAACGCTTCTTTGGGTAAGGAATTCGTAAGAATATCTGCAACTTGTTGCTCTGTAGGTACATGCTTCAACTTCACATGCCTTTTCTCTATATCCTCCTTGATAAAATGATATTTAATTTTAATGTGCTTTATACTTTAGTGATGAACTTTTTTTGATCATATTTATAGCACTTGAATTATCACAATGGATTCCGATTAGAAACTTCACTTCAACTCCCATATCATCAAGCTACTACTTCATCTATAGTAACTGTGTGCATGATTGAGTAGCCGTAATGTACTCAGTTTCTGAAGAGATTAATGAAATGAAATCTTGTTTCTTGATCAACTAAGAAATACTCAATCCACCAAGATAGAAGGAACCTCCAAACATTGATTTCCTATCATTTTCTAAACTGGACCAATCTCTATCTGTATATCCCAATAACTCTGGCTGAGAGTTGTCATTATACATTAATCCAAAATTCACTGTGCCTTTGATATACCGAAGTATTATTTCCACTGTAATCATGTGGAACTACTTGGGATTTCTTTGATACCTTCCTACTTGGCATGTGGAAAATACAATATCCGGCCTTGTCCCTGTCAGGTAAAACAAAATTCCAATGAATTTTCTATATTCTATGATATTAACTACCTTGCATTCATCATCCTGTGACAGTTTCAACCAGGTAGCAATTGAAGCATTCATCTCTTTATAACTATCAATTCCAAACCTTCTCAAAACCTCCTTGTCATATTTATATTGAGAAATAAAAGTACCATTCTTTCCTTGCATCACCTGTAAGGAAAGGAAAAACTTCAGTTCACCAATCATCAACATTTTGAACTTTCTTTTCATGAATTTAGAAAACTATCTACTTTTTTCTTTATCTGATCCACCAAATATTATGTAATTGACATAAACCGACACCATCATCCTTTGATTAATTTCATTTTTGAAATACATATTCTAATCAAATCCACCACGTTATAAACTAAGCTTCATTAGAAACCGATCAAGCCTTTAATACTATGCTCTTAGTGCTTGCTTTAAACCATATAAAGCTTTATTTAGTTGAAAAATTATGTTCTAATATTCATGAATGAGAAGACCATATGGATACTCAATGCAAACTTCTTCTTCCATAACTTCATTCAGAAATGCTGACTTGACATCTATATGGAAAAATTAAACTTTTTTTTTCACTACTATGGCGAAGAATATTCTGATTGTCTCTATCCTTGAAATAGGTGAAAGTGTATCATCAACATCAATACCCTCTATCTGAGATTCCCCTTTTCACACAAGTCATTCTTTATTTCAAATCAAAATACCATCTTTATTCATTTTTTTTGTGAAAGACTCATTTATTCTCGATGAAATTCTTGTCTGCTAGTCTTGAAACAATCTTCCATGTCTGATTTTTCTCAATTTGGTTAATATCTTCATTAATTTTCTAGACCCAATTCTCATCTCCAGCTACTTAATAAAATAATGTAGGCTCCACTTGTGATAAATATGATTCTTTATATAGAGACTTCATCCTCCTTTTTTTACTGGTGATGTATGATCACCAATTATGTTCTTCCTATCAATTTCATCTCATCTTGATAATTTATGTACAGAAACCGATTTATTATCATTATTCTCACAATCTGAGTCTTTTTCTTAATCTATCTCTAGAACTGAAGCATCTTTTGATCTGCTTATATCTTCATCACTATCCTATTGATACTGGTCATGTAATTTCTGAAGATTCTGCTCATTCTATACTATGGTTACATCATGGATTTAAAAAATCTTCCCTATCCTCTTATTAAAGAATTTATATGCTTTTATTTTCTTTGAGTAGCCAAGAAATATCCCTTTATCTCCATGAGATTCAAACATTCTATGTTTCTTATTATTGAGAATGTAACACTTACTTCCAAAGACTCTAAAGTATTTCAATAATGGATTCTTTCTATAACATAGGTCGTACAAAGTATTCTATTCTTTTGGGAACAGTAAGGCTCTATTTTATGTGGAGACTGCATTCATCACCGCCTCATTCCAAAACTTTTCTGGAAGATCTTTCTCAATGAGCATTGTTCTAGCCATGTTGTTCACAATCCGATTTATTCTCTCTACTACCCCATTATGCTGAGGAGTTATTACCATTGAAACCTAATGCCTTTTCCCATGTTTCTTGAGATAATACTCCACTTGGATATTTTCAAACTCTATTCCATTATCCATTCGAATCTTCTGTATATTCTGACCAAGCATCTTTTAACTTTCCCGTCGATATCTTTTAATGCAACTGAACACCTCATATTTGTGGGTGATGATTGAAACCCATGACATTATTCTATAATCATCAATGAATAAAACATAATATCTCATCCCATCAATAACCCTTGGTGTAATTGGCTCACACACATCAATATACACCAACTCAAGCAATATTGTTGACTTTTTCTCCTTTGTCTTATATTTATTTTGAATGATATTCCCTTATTGGAAGACATCACACATATGAGTAAAATCACATGATAATATAGGGAGATTTTAGGCAGCATCATATTTCACTAGATCTTCCATGGAATCTTGGATTATGTGGCCAAGATGCTTATGCCATAACTTTTTTTCTTCATCCTTAAACAGAAAACACATATTTTCTTCTCCACTCATGAGGTAGATATTTCCTTTTGTATGCTTTACTTTCAATTAAACAACACTATCCTTTTCCTTGATGATACATAATTTCTTTGAAAAAATTATGGAATTCCATGAGTCACACAATTGACTGACACTAAGAAAGTTGTGACTAGGCCCCTCAATGACGAAGACATCTTCTCATCTCATGTATTTTCCTCCAAACTTGGATTTTCTTGAACCAATAATTTTCAATCCCTCATCATTACCAAATATTACGATACCTTATTTATCGTACCTAATTACAGTCACTAGATACTTATTTCCCATCATATGGGAAGTGCATCCACTATCAATGATCCATATCCCAGTTCAATCTAATGCCTTGAATGCAATTTCTAAAACCACTTCCTGTTTGGACCTTTTCTTCGTGACCCTAGTCTTCGACTTCATACCCATCATGGAATGATACTCTTGATATTCCTTAGAATATAAAAGACTAGATTCAACTTGCATAACTGCACATTGATTTTGAATTTCTATCTCTCTTGATGATACATTTGCCTGCTTCTTAGGAACAAATTCAATCTACCTCAGCACACTCCTCTATATTGTTTATGTGAAATATATTTCCATATGTACGAGTACTTTACACCTGAAACAAAGACCATGAAATGATGACCTAGAATTTTGAGCTCTATACAACCACCTCTGTCAGTCTTGTTCCATTTGGTACCTCTTTTCTATGGAACATTCATTTTGAGTGTGTCCCATCTTACCACAACAATAGAATATTTTGTGATTTACATTCCTATGTTGCAATGATGCACCACTAGTTGTGCCTTGGATTCTCTAAATATTCTAATTCTGTTTCTCACCCAAATCAATCTTCAATATTGGAATGGTTGCTTGTGGTTTTACTTGAACCATAACTTCTTTCTATTTTAGATCAAGCCCCATACTAGCCTTATAATTTAGAGTTGATTGTTTATTTTGTTTGGCTATACCACTCTGCTCAAATATCATCTTATCAGTTTCCTGTATAATTTTCTTTCTTGATGTCGAACTGAGAGTTAATTGTTTCTCCTAATCTTTAACTATTCATCACAGACCAATGACTTACTCTTCTAATTATTTGATATGTTTGATTTGATATTTTCCAGTATTAGTCAAACAATTGATTTTAACTTTCTATTCTTCAATTTTGAGTTTGTACTCAACCACCAATTCTAAGGTTTCTGGCATTGAGTACCTCAACTTTTCAATTTATACAGTCAGCTTATAATTCTCTTCTTCCAACTACTGCATATAAAGTTTGGCATCATAAAAACTTTGTTATCTTTCTTTGTTTTAGCTCTGAAAATATTTACTTCATCAAGGGAAGCTTCTAATTCAGCTTGAAGATAAGTTATTCCTTCAATTTATCCTTCTTTATTGTCACTTTTTTATCTTGTTAAATAATTTATGAAAAATTCCACCAAAGCATCAACTTTATGATCCTTACAGTCCTCAAACTCTTCTACCTTAGATTATTCTAAAATTTCAACCTCTTTTGAAATTGAAGAACTTTTTTTAGTACTTATCCTACATTTCACATTTGATGAATACTTATTTTGGGGAATTTCATCATTGCCTTCATCATTATCATCAAACTTCTTAGTACACTTTATTAAAAAATGCCCAACCTTTCTTCATCGAAAGCATGAGAATGGAAGTTTACCTTTGAACTTTTATTTTCCCCTTTGTATATTTGAGGAGAGAAATGACATGAATTCATCCAAATTGTCCTCTTCAGGGCTATCCTTAACAGAGATATTCTTTATAGTCTTGAATTCTACTTCTTTAAGATTCCCCTTTTCCACTGCATCGTTATAATCGTTTCTCATTTAATACGCTACAAGGGTACTGTGCAGGTTATCTAGTTTCATCTCTTTCCAGTATTTTTCTTCCAATACTAAAACTTTTGTATTAAACCACGGTGGAAGTTTTCTTAAGATATGTTTCAAAATATTTATATATTCAGTGGATTTTACAAGACCCTACATATCTTCCACAATAACATTTACCCTATCGAAGACTGTATCAATAGTCTCATTGGAGTTCATTATGAGATCCTCATATTTGTTCCATAGAACCTATATATTTTCTTCTCAGACTTTTGTGTCACCTTTATAAATATTCAATAATGTTTCCCACATAGCAAGTGATGTTTTATAGAACATCACCTTATATAAATATAATTTGATAGGGCTCCCCCTAAAGAATTGATTCCTTTATTATCAACATCCAATTCCCATATTTCATCCTCTAATAAAGCACCACTATTAATGTCGGCTGATATTCCATGCATGGTTACTATGAAGACATCCACTCCTAATGATCAGAAGTAATGCTGCATTTGATTCTTACATAGTTGAAAATTATTTCTATCAAATATCATAATTACTTTATTATTGACCACCTCCATTTTTTATTCTGAGAGAGAATCACTAAATTTAAACCTTTCCCTCTAATACCAATTATTTGGTCCACTAGGTCGAATACCCTGAGAGGGGGGGGGGATCAAGGTATGATAGATTAAAATTTATTACCCTTAGAATCATATTTCTTCGTTAAAAAAACTCTATTCTCTCTCATTATCTTTAAAAATTATGAACTGAATTTAAATCACACATGATACACAACAATTTTTAGTCGGTTCACCATCATTGGGCTACATCCAAGGAGCATACAACAGTGGTGTCCTGATGTACCAAATTCACTAAAGCTTGCTACCAATAATGATTACAAAGTTTGGGATAGATCTTCTATGACCAGGCTCACTACCTTTACATGATTTAGGGTCTACTAACTACATTCCCAAGGGTCGCTTCCTATTCCTCTTTCTCTGGATCAATATCAGTGGAAGGGGTCACCGTCTTCCTCTTCTTTCATTCAGTGCTTTTGGAAAGGATTCCACTTATAGTTTATGGACTTATAGGTCAAACATAGTTTATGAACATGTAGTTACCTTCATTGTCATGAATTCCTATATCCTCAACTTTAGGTAGATGCTATATTGAATTCCCTTTTTCACCTGCAGATGAAGTCCCAATTCTGGGGTATTTTTAGGTACCGTAAAATGATTTTGCAAACTGATTTGAAGATTTTGAAAGCATCCTTGAGAAAACTGCAGACCACCTCCTTCTCCCATGTATTGAGTAATGAGTTTGGTATGTGGAACACCTCCTCCATGTACCACTGCTTCTTCCACAAACCACCCTTCATCCACAGACTCTTCTTCCTTTATAGTCGCGTACCACCTTCACATACCGACTCTACAAACCTCCTCTGTGAATCACCATTTTTCCATGAACAATTTTTAGTTAGTAGACTGCCCTCGCTAACCACCTGGATACCACAACTTATTTCTCTACATACTGCTTCCTTTTTGGGATACAATTTCCCAAAAAATCATTCGGTAGAATTTATTCCGCACAAACCACTTCAGCCTTTGTGGAATTCTCCTTGTGAACTTTCTTCGGACTTTACTGAATTACCGAAGAAAATAGTTGTTCTCTAATGATATTCACTCTCATTTTAATCAGTGGTATTATAACTACTTATATAGGTAATGATATCCTCATAATACTGTAATCCAAGATTTACCAAATCTTTTATTTGGTACATCCTATACCGCATACCGATCCTCAGACTACAAACTGCACCCATTCTGTGAACCATTTTTCCACAACGGTCCACATAGTACCTTTTCTATTACACGAAGACATTATCTTATACCATCCTGTAAACCATTAAGCCTCATTCATTCCACACACCCTTCACCGCTAACTGTCGTTGCAAACCATTTTGGGTTCCGCGAACCGCTCTTGTATACCGTTCCCGCTGCCTGGTACTCAGCCACGAACCCTTCCCAGACATGGTACGCATTCCATGTCCCAGGCTCCACATTTCTCTTCCTTTTCTGATTTAATTCACCATTTTTCACATGGTTCAGTCCTATGAATAAAACCATACATTTTCCAAATACAAATTCCTGATTTTGATGCCCAAAAATTTGGCAAACACTGGGAAACTACGTGTCCTTATGAACCTGTGTTCAGAAAACCCCAACCATACTTATTCATGGTCATCTAGATTTTTCAACAAACACAATCACACCCAAAACATACTGAGAGGAAAACTTGAGGGATTTTTTCCCAGAAAAATTGAAACAACATCTTCTTACAATATACTAAGTGAATCATAGTCTACTCTCTCCGCACAAATGTCTCATAAAAATATGATATTTTTATTAACACATCACAAATCAAAGAATTCAAAAAATCTATAAATACAATTGGTAGAGTCTTTCCAATATAAAATGAAAACCATGACATTTTGATCTAGTAATTAGACTATTTATAAAAAATCTAGACAAAATGGAAACATAACCATCTGATAGTATTAAATCTGAAATCCACTGAAAAATAAAATATTTTATTTGGAAAGTTTATAAGAGACTTTTAACTTCATTAACTTCCATGATCTTTCATTTTCAAACAACTCAAGTTCTAGTCACCTATAAATTTAGGAAAGATATAATCATGCCTTTATATTATCATTGATCTTACCAGGTGTGTCCAAGAATGTATAATATATATTATCAAAATAGTTCTTCAAAATATGCAGACATCCAACATGTGATAGACCAATAAATTAGACCAATATTGGAGATCCCAAAAAATACTTCATTTAATAAAATTGTGTTCTTTCCAAAAGACATCTATTTTTATTGGTTTATTATTGGTCCAATGGTAGTGGAAGTTAATGAAGAGACAATAGATTTTAAATCAATACCTAAGATCATTTCTAGAGGTCTATATCTTTTAATTTTTCATTTTATGAAATGATTTCAATTCCTTCGGAAAGGATGAAGAATAGTAAGAAATTTGCGATGACAGTTGAAAAAACAATTTTTCCTCCCAGTGAAAAGAATAAAAACTTTTTTTTCACTCATACAGTACATGCATGATTTTAGACCATGTATAATTCACCCACATAACATTCCATATAATGAGAAGTCAGTAATTATCGGTATTAAGGTTGCTTTCTTTAGGAAATTCTATTTCACAACAACATCATATGTACTGACACCATTACCCCATAATAAATTTAACTCATCAATAAATGGCTTCAAATAAACATCGATATTCATTTTTGGATGTCCTAGAATTAATAATGTTAAAAATATATATGGTTCATTCATCAATATCCAAGGAGGTAAGTTTTACAGTCTTATAAAGATGGTCCAACAAGAATATTGTCTATTGTACAAACCAAATAGACAAAAACCATCAATATAAATACCCAATCACACGTTATTGGATTTTAAATCAAAATAAGGATGCACATGGTGAAAACTTTTCCATATATCACCATAAAAAATATGATTTAATCTTTTACTAGTTGAAATATTGGATTTTTTCCATGAAATAAATGACGCTGTGTTATGAGACATAAATAAACACTACAATATAGATGTAAGTGGGAAATATCTCAACTATTTAATAAGAACCAATCCAAACTTTCCTTGTTGAGCCTCATTATACCTCAATTTTCTACATGTAGGATAAGAAACCAATGAATCATTTTCACCATAATAAAAGATGAAATCATTTAAACATGTATGAATATTCTAATAAAAATATTTATTTTACATTCCATTATCAGATTTAATGACCATAAATTTTGTCACCGCTTCAAATTTTCTTATCTTACAACTAGAATATAAGACATCTTCAATAGAATTTAGTATCTTCTAAAATTGATATGGTTCTAACTCAGTAATTAAATCAATATCGTTTTGAGTTTATGTTGATTGAAAAGACATACCAGCAACATTATATACTAAAGTTTGAAACTATAATAGATTTGGGACTAAATTATTAGTATCATCTCTAAAACTGTGTTCACTGTGTTGATACAAAAAAAGTGTATTTTTAGAAACCAGAATACAATATATGTTCCCCACGTTGTCAAATGTTTCAAATCTTGTTAGAACACATTTATTACAAGGAAAATTAATTATACATTATGAAACAATTCTGGTCTAGATGATTAAAATGATAAAAATTCTTCAACAACCTCAATATATATAGGATTTATGTTAGAATCATTTGGATTTCTGTGATGATTTATCCAATCATGATCATGTAATAAAGACTATTGTCTTCTTCATTATTCCATATTTTTCAAAAAAATAGAAAAAAATATTCAACAATACCTAATAATGGACAACTAGTAGCACCCCCTCCTTCCAAAAAATTATCAAAGAAATAAAGCATCCTCATAGACAGATAAGAAACAATAATTCACAAATATATGTAACAAAACGAAAAATGAAAACAAAGAAAATTGAGGAATTGAATCAAAGGATAAAATAGGAAATCCAGATTACTGAACTACGAATCACTACATAATGTAGACAAGGGATTTTGAATCTTGAGAAAGTGGTTTTCTTCTTCCAAGTAAACTGTAGTTCTCACCACATGAGCATCATGTAGGAAGAATATACTAAAACAACGGATAGAAGAGATACCTCTTAGATATTCACACCTAGGTGTACTATTATTATCATATCACAAATCACTAATTTGTAGCACAGATTAGATTCTCTTAGCATTTGATATATGGGAGACTACTAAATTGAATCAACAAAAGCCATACCGGCAAAACCAGCTTGACAATGCCAGCACATGCCATCTCTATCTCTTTAACACTCTCTCTCTTTACACAGGAGCTTGTTTCCAATTTAAAACAAAAATATTAATTATAATTAATTTTATATAAGGAAGATACTACCCAAAAAAATTAGAATATCAAAAAAAATTAAATTACTTGTAAATATTATCAATTCTATCTAATTACTACTGAATTTTTCCAATTCCACAAATGAATTCTATTTTTTTCTAATTACCACAATTTGTTTTATAATTATCGTTAATTATCAGTATGGGACATAGAAGACTAACTTAGGGGTGTGATAGAAGCATGGAGTAGAGTTTATGATGGTGAATATAGAGTGTTATAATTCCAATACCCCTGAGTTCAGACCATTTGGAGGAGAGATAGTCATAGTTAAACCTGTGAGTTTATCCATGACTGCCTCTCCTTCGAACAGTCTGAAGGAAGGGGCCCTAGAATTATTTGACTATATCGTCACTGTCATCCCCTCCCATCCATTCTTCCCTTAAGGGAAGTAAGTATCAGAGGGGATGGAGGTGACCATAGAGAGAAATAATTTTAGAACCTCAATTTTTTAAGTCCGTCTTCCCCTTCATACCCTCTACTCCATCCTTCCCTCATGCCCTTTGGTCAACCTTAAATCACTAATTGTTGTTAATTATAGTTAATTGTGGTTATTATTGCTTAATTGTGTTTAATTATGGTTAATTGTGGTTAATTGTGATTACACTACTTCAAAACATACTTTTAACAGCACTGACCTTTACGAGTGCTAGCAAAAAGCGATGATAAATGTGCCCTTTATCAGTGTTAAAATAAGAACTGACAAAGGGTACCTTTTATCAGTGTTTTTTAGCACTAATAAAGGGTAACCTTTATCAGTGCTTTTCTTTAGCAAGGATAAAAATTACCCTTTACCATCACTTTATTTTTAGCACTGATAAAGGTCCCAAATAAAATGAACTAATTTTAAAAAACAAAAAACAAAAATGAGTTTATTAAAAAAAATATCGAAAATATCATTAATTAAACAATTATTGATAAAAACAAAAAAATTTAATATACTCTATATAAATTATAAATAATTATAAATAGTATATATTAAATATATAGATATTTTTAAAATGAAATAATTGAAAAAAATAATTATATTATGAAAAATATTAAACAATTTATTAATTAAATAATTATTGATAATATTAATAAATAATATATATTAAATATAGATATAGATGAATATGTATATAAATATATGATATATATAATACAAAATATTTATTCATTACATTAAATAATTCATATATTGGTGAATATTGGTTTATAATTAAAAATTAATATGAATTAAAAATATTTAAAAATTACATCAACTAATGAATATAATTTAATTCCATTTGAATTTTCAATTTAATATATATATAAAACTTCTGTTATATTGATTTCACATATATACATAATCAATGCATTTTTATATACAACACACACACACAAATATTTACGCAATTAATGAAATATTATATGAAAACACATACACATAATATTTATGTAATATGTAAATTTTATTTATTTATTTTTAATTTTATTGTAGTTAGTGTTTTTCAGAGTAGAGTAATCAAGAGGGGGGGTGAATTGAGTTCTTATAAAAATTTCTATTAATTATTGGTTCTTTGAAAATTTCCCCCAATTAAAAATATAATCCAAGTCAGTTTGTAGTGAATTTCTAAGATTCATGAATGTTCAATTAATTTCTCAAGATATTGATTAGTTCTCAGCTATAATAAACTAAATATTAATATAACATTTGAAACTAACCTACTGGTTCAAAAATGTTATAGACACATGCTAAACTATCTATCAGATTTTGACTTTGTTTGAATGAGATTTGATAGAAAACATAGTAAAAGAAAAAAGTAGGCACAACAGAATTTAAAATAAATGGTTCAGTATTAAGCCAAGACTTAGTCCTCTCCACTTGGAGTTCACCTACCACCAAGAAGTTTAAATTAATAAACAAGTTTGATCCACACACTAGATTGGGGTTCACAACAGTACATAAGTCTCTTCAGGTCACACTTGATCTCTACCACAATTCTTCATGGGAAAACACAACAAGAAGGTAATATACGAACTCTTCCATAGTTCTACGTGGGATACAAATGGATAAATAGAGTTTGAAATTGTGGATAACAAGTATCCCCCAGTTATGCACAGGTGTCAGTGTTTGTGTAACAAACAGATGCACACACTGCTCAAAAATGTAAATAAATGAACACAACATAGCCAAAGATGTAGAGTTAGGTTTATAAGGCTCTATGTGTTATGTAGTGTAGCTATGGACTTTTTGGATGTAGTGGAATTGAAGTTTGAGTACTCTTATGGAAGTCGACTCCAAAACAGAGTGCCGTAGCCTCTGTGTTATGGCTTCCAGGAGTATGAGATGTTCAACTTCTTGTTCGAAAGATGTTCAGGTCAGATCAGTAGTTTTATCTTGATTTCTTGATCTCCCTGTATGTTCTTCCTTTTGAGTTCTTGGATTTTAGAATTATGCTTGAGAGTTTCAGGAGTTCTTAGGTTTTCTTTTCTTAATAATCTTATATGTATGTTTGAATGATCCAGCTTGTTATCCTTTTATCCTTCGAGGTCCAACAGACATAATGATCTCCCCACGTGCATGTACCTCATACTGTCCTCTAAATATACTACAAATATAATTAATTAATTATAGAAGCATGATTTTTTATAAATATGACCATTAGATATAAAGTTGAATTAATAAAATAAAAACAGTTTTTATGACTATTGGTGAGTCATAAGTATTGGTCTATTGGAATCATTGAATCCTCATATCAGTGAGTCCTTTACATCAGTATCAGTGACTCTGGGCATCAGTGGGTCATTAGTACTATCGGTCTGTCTGGGCATTAGTGAGTCATCATCGGGGACTCATTTTGAACTATCAGTACGTCACCCATCGGTGACTCATCCATCGGAAAGTCATTAGAACTATCGGTAAATCGCCCATCGGTGAGTCATCCATCAGTGAGTCATTTTAACTATTGGTTCGTAGCCCATTAGTGAGTCGCCTATTGGTGAGTCCTTTGAACTATCGGTGCGTCACCCATCAGTGAGTCACATATGGGCGAGTCGCTTGAACTATCGGTGTGACCGATCATCAATGATTTTTCCATCAGTGTGTCATGTGTTCTATCATTGAGTCCAACATTAGTGTCTTATTATATTAGTGAGTCCTCATCGGTGAGTTAGTGATTAGTGACTCCTTTGAACTAATTGATTTCAAAGACTTTGAAAAACTTAAAAAGTGTCTGTCTTATACAGAACCGTACCCGATTAAGTGAAATTTATAATTGAATGTAAATATACACCTGTAAATATATTGAAACACAAATATCCATAATTTATTGACTTATTTAAATATATTATACCATGTGATATAATCTATTAATTTATAAATATTCAATGACATGATTATCATTAAATAAATCATAGTATGTTAATTATCATGATTTGTAAATTGGTTGTGATTATTAAAAAAACTATCTCACAAAGGGTCCAAAAATCTTCCCCTTTTTGATAAACATAAATAATGGAATGAATGAGTTATGAATGATGTTAAGGAATAAAAAAATGACTTGTCTTTTCATACCAATAGTAAGTGTGAATTTTCAATATAAACATAAGGTCTTTCCTTTAATTCTCCCTAAATAATTGTAGAAGAGAATATATAAAAGGTTCTTACAAGAGAGTTTTATCAGAGAACTTTCATGATCCCCTTTAGTAAGTTGTATTAGAGCAGTCTTAGTGATTTATATCAGATATGAGATATATATATATATTCTATTTTTATTACATTCCATATTTCCTATGCTAGAGTTGGTCTCCCCCTTAGGTTAAGAGTTTATGCCATCCATAGATTTCTCCCCTTTTTGGATTATAAAAAAGGTGAAAAGAAACATAAAGGATTAATAAAAAGAACACAAGGAAACTTGAAACACATGGAAGTTAAATTGATATTTATGAAAGTACAAACGCGTATATACATCAAAAGACACTTATCAAAAATAAAAGTACAAATCCCTATCAAAGAATGATCCACAACTAAGCCTTGTGATTCTGAGGAGAATTCCCATTGTATGAAGGGTCAATAGTGGGGTTAGGATGTGTTGTTATGGATGTAGTAAGGGATGATTGAATGGTGACATTAGGTAAAGTAATGGCTGTAGGAAAAGTAGATGCAAGGCTTATTCTCTGATCTAACATAACACGACTGGGAGGCTTCTCTTGGATCACTGGACTGATCTGATATAAAGCTTTAGACATTGACATCTAAGTAGGAGGTAGTGAAACATGTATAATGGAATTATATATAAGGACCACTATAGCTTCAGACTGTATATGCAGGTAAGGCTTCAAATTCTTAATAAATTCATTGATGATTTCACCCCGATTCTGCATGGACTTCTTGAAGTCCACCTTGTTTTCCATGAACTTCTCAAATGTGGGTTTAAACTATTTCAAATGGATCACTTGATTATTTAATACTTTATTCATTGGTGGTATCCTGAGGTTCTCAACCATGAACTTAAATTTGTTATTCAACTCATGATTTTTGTAGATTTTAGAAAAATACTTGTCCACTTTGTCCCTGATCTCATTTTGAGTAGTTGTTTCCTCATTTGAAAATTGTCTCATCATGCTACATACATGGTCACTGTTCCTTTGCACTTTGGAAAGGGTATCTTTATTAGATTCATTATGAATGGACTTAAGATCTTCTCTTATCATAGTTATAAAGGACTCCATATTAGCATCAGACCTGGTAACTCTAGAACTAGATGCACCAGAAATCATTTTTCCAAGATCCAATTTCACCTTTGAAAAATCGGCATTCTAAAGATGTGTAACAAGGTTCATAAGAACCTCCCTAACACCACCAAGTGTGGTTCTGAATTCATTGGATAGGGATACCATTTCATGAACCATTTTATTCACTTCTTCTCCCATCAATGAATTATTTCTCACTATGGTCTTGGCTATTGTGATAATATTGAGCTGTATTTCCTAAATTACCATTCTAGCAATTGAAAAAGCATCTGCCTCTGAAATAATCATAGAAGTAGAAGATTTATTTATAACTTCAATATTGGATCTCATAGATTCACATACATTATCTTTTAATTGTTCTAGATCATCCTTGGTGAAATACTCACTAGGCATTGTAGTTACAATAGGCTTATCACTGGTGAAAAAAGTAGGTAAAGTAGGAGTAGTTGGTTCCACATCAGCTTGTGGAGAAGGAGGAGCTACCATCTCCTCATCTGAACCATAGTCCAGCCCAAATAGGATATATCCTAGATATCTATTCCACTCATTAGAAAAAGTGCAATCTCTTGGATCCACAATATCAATTCTTACTCATTTCCTTTGAGGCTCCCCCCTCATTTTGAGGCATATGTACAACCTGAGCTTCACCTTCTCCTTCTTGACCTCCATCCAAAATATCATTCTAAGTCACATGTACAATCTAAACTTTAGCTTCTTCCTCTTGAATTCAATCCATAATATCATGAAGTTCCGGAATGATGCCTTGAGCATAATCAATGTGGTAATTTTCATCCTCGTGTCCAACATCTTATTCAGCATGATAAACACCATCAACATCAACTTGTCTATTAGGATCAACATAATCCTATTAAACAGGATCAACATCTTCATATCTTCTAGTCTCATCATCATCTCTATGCATAGACTCCTCTCCTGAACTGACTACATCTTGTCTAGCTTTTATTGAGTCACTCACATGCTCACCATCATCATCCTCCTCCTCCTCATCATCATCCTCCTCCTCATCCTCCTCCTCATCAGTCTTGCTCACATAACCTTTAACACTAGAGACTTCAATCTATTCCTCATTATCATCTAATAAAGGTTCATTTGAAGTTAATTCTAATGGTGTACTTACAGGTCTATATAACATTTCTTTAGGGATTTTTGTTAGATCTGGTTCACTCCTATCATCTATAGGCGACTCCTCTTCTCTTCGTAGCTTAGGCTCAACTTGTTCTTATCTGAATACAAAACCTTCTCACCAGGTTTAAGACCTGGATCAGATTGATCCCTTGGTCTGGTAGGATGATCTATAGGATTATAATCCTCATATGATTTCTCCTCACCGACTACCCAAATTATCCTCCATGGGTTCAAATTTATTTGTATCCTTTTTCAGATGAATTTCTGGAGGAAGAAGCCACTACAAGTAATAATCACCTCATCTTTATCCTCCACACATCCTAGCCTCTTAAACATTTCATAAATTATCATTGTATACTATATACAAGTTTCTTTTCGAGATGGTTTGATCATTTCAAAAAATGTTTTCCATAAGGTGCCTGCATAGGTTCAATTTTACCTCATTCTTCAAAAAATAAATCAAGAAAACATCCTGATACTTTAAGGAATAAAAATCTCATTTATTTGGGAAGATTTGGAATTGGATGAATTTGAATAGCATTCTAGCCTCTCCATATAATTATGAACCTATTGCTCTCCTTGATTCTTCATTTCCAGTTAACTCCTTCAAATCATTTGCATAAGAAAATAAATTTGAGGTAAGTGGAATGTTACCCTGGTAGTCATCAAATATGCCCTCATGTAGAATTTTCAAACATTCAACCCACTATATTGAAGAAAATGAAATCTACTTTACCTTTACCATATATTTCATCTAAGCCTCCTCGGGTCCTTTCAAAAACACTTCCAAAAAGAGATAAAATTGGTGTACCATCTTGGGATATAAAGGTATCCCATTATCTGCAAACCAGCTAATCCATCCTTGTGATACAAAAACTTTTAGCAAGATAGAATTTCTTGACAACAACAATTATCCAGACACTTCTTTCTCAAAAGTTACAATGCAGCTTCCTAAATCTAGATTCAAAAAACTTCTGACACTGCTTGGTTCTCCTTTCTGAAGCTTGGTTGATGATGATTCACTTGGTCCTTCTATTGTGCAATTTTTCCTCACCATTATGAAGGTTTGGGTTCAAATAAGGGAGTAAAAAGTTCAAAGGTTGGAAGGTAGAGTGGGTAGTGAAAGGTATAAGGGTAGAAGTAGTGTGTATCGATTTAATTTTATCATTTTGGGGTTATACTGCGTAAAAATATAAAATAGAATAATGGTAAAATAAAAAACATGAAACTGTGTCGTTTTACTTAAAAGATACAGAAAAACATATTTACTAAAAGGTCCCTATAGGTATTAGTTTGACTCTAATGGCATTGATCTCACATGATCAGTATTATATGATTAACTTCACATGACTCGTTTCACATGATCAGTTTTACACCAATCAGTTTTACATGATTGGTTTCACACGATCAGTTTTACATTATCAGTGTGACATACAAACTCAATTTTTAAAGGGATAAAGATAGAGAGTCTTTATAAATTTATCATTCCTAGTTCATGTTTGATGTAGCTCATTCTCGTAGAGTTTAAGTGTTTGGTAAAAAGTTCAGAAAGTTTATGTTCAGTCCCAATAAACTCAAGAGTTATATCACCTTTTTTATAGTGGTCTCTCAAAAAGTAATGTATTACATCAATATGTTTTGTTATGGAATAAGAAATTGGATTTTTTGAAATTTTAATAGCACTTGTATTGTAAAAATTTATGGGGATACGTATGAATTAAAATCCATAGTCTAATAAAGTGTGTTTCAACCATAAAATTTGTGCACAACAACTACCAACAGCAATGTACTATGCTTCATCAGTTTTTAATGCAACAAAATTTCTCTTTTTACTACACCATGAGATTAGAGAATTTTCCAAAAAGTGACATATTCTAGAGGTTTTTTTCTATCTAACTTACATCCACCAAAGTCATCATTAGAATAACTAACCATATCAAAAGGTTTTCCTCTAGGGTTGAACAATCCTAAATTATTTGTATGTTTGAGGTATTTGAAAACTCTTTCAACATCATTTAAATGTAACTATTTTGGGTTTTCTTGAATTATTACACACATACAAACTCTAAATAGGATTTCTGACCTACTAGCATTTAAGTAAAGAAAACTACCAATCATTCCTCTATAAGTGGTTTGATTAACAAATTTCCTATTTTCATCAAGATCCAACTTACGAGTAGAACTCATAGGTGCTTTACTACTCTTAATGCCATCAAATCCATTTACAAAATATCATTAGTATATTTTATTTTATTTATAATAATACCTTATTTGTTTTGAAATATTTGAAATCCAATAAAATATTTAATTTCACCCATCAAACTCAATTCAAACTCACTTTTCATCATTTTTGAAAAATTATTGCATATTGAATTTTTAGAAGAACCCAAAATAATATCATATACATATATTTGAGCTATTAAGAAAACATTATAAATTCTTTTTATAAATAAAGTAGGATCTAAAACTCCTTTTTTAAAACCTTTAGAAATAAGAAATTTACTTAACCCATCATACACAGATCTTGGAACTTGTTTCAAACCATATAAAGATTTAGTTAATTTGGAAACATGATTTGGAAAAAATGGATTTGTAAAACCTGTGGGTTTTTTAACAAAAACATATTCAATTATATAACCATTTAAGAATGCAATTTTTACATCCATTTGATAAATTTTTAAATCCAAGTGTGCTGCATAGGCTAGTAAGATTCAAATGGATTCAAGCCTTACTACTTGTGCAATGGTTGCCTTATAATCAATTCCATATTCTTAATTATATCTTTGTGAAACCAATCTAGATTTGTTTCTAACTATATTTATATATTCATCTACTTTATTCCTAAACACCCATTTAGTTCCTATGGTCAAGGTATATTTTAGTCTATTAATAAGATTCTAGACTTTATTTCTCTCAGAATGATTAAGCTCTTATTGAATAGCCATCACACAAAATTCATTATTGATTGCATCATTGATATTTTTAGGTTCAAGTTGTGACAATAATGCTTAATGTTCAACCTAATTTCTCAAGGAATATCTAGTTTGTGTTCCTCTATCTAAATCTACAACTATAACATCCAAGGGATGGTTTTTATGGGTTCCAGTTGGTCCAGTAAAAGTAGGGCTAGTTATTTCAGGTTCATCACTTGGTTCTGGTTCATTATGGCTTGAATCTAGAGAATTTAAAAAACTAGAAATTTGAACAGATTCGTATATTGGATGGTCAAAAGGTTTAGCATTAATGTCTAAATTGGACATATCCTCTTCAAGATTATTTAGTGAGGTTTTAGGTTCATGTGGAACCATTTTATCAAAATTGACATGTACAGAGTCCGCCCAACATTTGGTTCTTTTATTAAAAACTCTATATGCTTTTCTTCATATTGAATATCCAAGGAATATTCCTTCATCAATTTTTGAGGAAAATTTATCTAGATTATCTTTAGTGTTTAGAATATAAACTTTACATTCAAACACTTTAAAATAATTTACCTTGGGTTTCCTATTATTCCACAACTCATAAATTTTTTTCTTAAGGATAGGCTTGATTATGACTCTCTTTATTATATAACAAGCTACATTAACAACTTTAGACCAAAAATAAATTAGTAGGTCATATTCATTGAGCATAATTTGGGAAATTTCCTATAGGATTCTATTTATTATTTATACTACACCATTCTGTTGAGGTGTCCTAGGGGCAAAGAAGTTCTGCCTATATCCATTTTATGAGAAAAAAGATTCAAAGTCTTGATTTTAAAACTCGTGGACATGGTAACTTCTTAAGGATTTAATTTTAATTCCACTAAGATTTTATATAGTCCTAGAATACTTAGTAAAATGAGAGAAAGCTTCACTTTTGTGAGCTAAGAAAAAGGTCCAAGTATACATAGAGAAGTCATCTACAAGAACATAAACATAGTCCTTCCCATTGAGACTTGAAACTCTAGATGGTAAAAAAAATTACATGTGAACCAACTAGAGAGGTTGAGAAGTTGTAACTTCTTTTTTTTGAAACAGATTTTGTGTTTCTTTCCCTTTTGACAAGGATTTCACACACTATTGTCTGGAAACTCTAGTTTGGGTATGTCCTTAACTAAAACTCTTTTGGTTAATTTCTTAAGAGATTGTACATTACAACATCCTAGTCTTCTGTTCTAGAGAAAATTCTCTTTGTGAAGGGCACTTAGGTAGGAAACATTCTGTGATGCTAGTGTGTCTAAATTTAAAGCATATACATTATCATTTATAAAAGTAGTGAATACTAAGTTATTTTTGGAATAAAAAACATAGCATGAATCATTTTTAAATTTAAAATTAAATCCACCATCACATAATTGATATGTTCTAAGTAATATATATTTTAATCCATAAACATAGAGTACTTTGGAAATTGAAATAGAGTTTGGGTTATCAATCTGGCCTAAGTCGATGATTTTTCCTTTACCATTGCCAAAAAATGTGACCTGTCTTCCATAAATATTGATGATATTATTGAAGCTTGAGTAATCTCTTATAATGTTTCCTAAGCAGCCACTATCCAAGTACCAAATATTTCTACAGGAACTCTTTAGGCAGTTTACCTACAAAACAATTCATCCAAGAAAAGATTTTGGTACCCATATTTTTCTGTGTACAGAAACATTAGTAATAAAGGATTTAGGAACCTAAAATTTTATTATGGGTTTCCTATATGTATATTGTAAAGTATTTGGAAAATAAAATTTATTTTTTCCAAAAAAACTTGATGCAATAAAAGATTTTTGAGAACTGGAACTTGCAATAAAATCTTGATTTTTGGACAGTGAAGAAAATTTTCCAGATTTAGTTATAAAATTTGTTTTAGATAAATTTCTTTGTCCTAGATAATATCCTTTTCCAGTCATATACCTAGAAATATCTGTTTACCAAGTAATTGAGTAAGTGTGTTTTTACCATTGTTAAAATTTTCTAGATCCTTATTTAATTGATCATTAGATAACATTAGGTCATTATTTTCCTTTAACAGCTGTGCATTTTTCTCTTTCTGAATAGTAAGTTCAGATTAAATTTTTTCATAGAGTTCATGATGTTTCTTTATGATTTATACTTATCCTTAAGTTCATTAAAAGTTTCTTCTATCATATTACAATACTCAAAAAGTTCATCATTTATCAATTTTTTCAGATTCAGATTCATCTCTAGAATAATATTCATTAGGTAAAGGAAAGTTTAAGAGTACCTATGAGGTAATTTTCATAAATCACATGTTTTCCATATCTTCTTTCTCATTTTGAGAAGAAGAAGATTCACTAGAGATGTCCTCATATACACTCTAGGTGGCATTCATTACTTTATTATATTTTTTGTCTTTATACTCATACCTCATTTTATAATTTAATTTAGGACAGTCAGCTTTGACATGCCCTCTCCTTTTGTATTTATAGAAAACCACTTCTTCTGATTTTTCGGGATTCTTCCAATCTTTTTTACAATTGCCTTTATTTTTACATTTTCCTTTATAGTTTGGTTTCTTGAAGAAATTTTTCATTCTATAATTTCTTTGAATCTCCTGGATAGCTGGGCCATTTTCTGTTGGAAATGGTAGTCTTGAAGGCTATAGATTTTCTCTTTGGATCTTCCTCCTCTCAATTTAGCTTTAGTTCCTCTCCATACATCATTAATTTTCTAATTAGTTCCTTCACTAAAATTTTATCAATGTCACATGATTCTCTTATGGATACTGATTTCCCTAGTCATCTCTCTGGTAAGCATTGTAGAATCATCATGATATGCTCCTTTGTTGTTATATCTCTTCCTAATGAAATCATGGTGTTCACAATTTCATTGAACCTGAGATACATATCATAAATAGATTCATAAATATTCATTCTAAAATTGTAATATTTAATAGTATAATTATTTAATATAATCTCTTTCACATTAGTTGTTCCTTCATGGGAAACAATTAAAGTGTCCAAAATCTCATGAGTAGTTTTACAGGAAGAAATGCAATTAAATTCTTCTTCTCCTAGTGCAAAGTATAATGCATTCACAGATTTACAAATATTTTTATAGGCTATCTTGGTAGCTTCATTCCAAGTGTTTCTATAAATATTAGGGAGTGCATATTTACTTTAAATAGCAATCCAGATTTCAAATCCCATGCTTTCTAAATGTATTTTTATTTTAAGCTTCCACTGAGCATAATTTGTTCCATTGAAAAAATGTGGTCTATTTGTAGCATCTCCTTCTAATATATTATCCATATTATAATGTTGGAAAATATTTCAAGAGTTAAAAATATAGAAGTAACATAAATTTTATGATCTTTAAATATAACTAAATCCATATTTAAAAAAGTTAAAAACAGATTTGAAAATTGAAAAATTCTAAAATCCTCTGATACCAAATGTTGGTCTGGGTGGAGTACTCAAGAGGGGGGGGGGGTGAATTGAGTTCCTATAATTTTTTTTGTTAAATATTGGTTATTTAAAAATTTCCTACATTTAAAAATATAATCCAAGTCAGTTTTTAGTGAATTTATAAGAGTCCTAAATGTTCAATTAATTTATCAATAGATTGATTAGTTCTCAGCTATACTAACCTAAAGATTAATATAACTTTTAAAACTAACTTACTAGTTCAGAACTATTATAGACACTTTCTAAACTAACTATTAGAGTTTGACTTTTTTTGAATGATATTTGTTATAAAACATAATAAAATAAAATAAAAGGAAAAATGGAATTTAAAACAAGAGGTTGAGTACCAATACGAGACTTAATCCTCTCAACTTGGTGATCAACTACCACAAAGCAGTTTAAATTAATAAACATGTTTGATCCACACCCTAGATTAGGGTTCACAACAACATACAAAGATGTCCACATCACACTTGACCTCTACCAGAGTTCTTTTTGGAAAAAACAACAAATAGGTCACACACGACCTCTTCCACAGTTCTACATGGTACAAAAATGTATAAATAGAGTATGATTTTAAGGATAATAAGAATCCTCTAGTTATGAACAAGAGTTAGTGTGTGTGTAACAGAAAGGTACACACACAACTCAAAAAATGTTTAAATGAACACAATAGATCTAAATATGTAGAGTTAGGTTTAGAAGGCTCTATGTGTTATGCAGTGTAGCTCTGGACTTGTTTGATGTAGTGGAATTGAAGTTCAAGTCCTCTTCTGGAAGTTGACTCCAAAATAGAGTGTCATAGCCTCTTTTTTCTGGTTTCTTGGAGTATGATATGTTCAAATTCTTGTTC
The DNA here is from genome assembly GCA_963277665.1 of Viscum album. Lineage (NCBI taxonomy): Eukaryota > Viridiplantae > Streptophyta > Magnoliopsida > Santalales > Viscaceae > Viscum > Viscum album. The sequence goes on along the minus strand of OY728137.1, from coordinate 25,551,576 downwards.
AAAATATGTTCAGGTCAGCTCAACAGGTTTATATTGATTTATTGATCTCCCCATATATTATTCCTTTTGAGTTCTTGGGTTTTGGAAGTATGCTCAAGAGTTGCAGAATTTCTTAGGTTTTATTTTCTTGCTACTCTTCTGTGTATGTTTGAATGATCCAGCTTGATATCCTTTTATCCATCGAGGTCTAGTTGGCATAATGATCTCCCCAAGTTCATGTAACTCATATTGTCCTATGAATATCCTAAAAAACATTAATTAATTTCAAAGGCATTAATTTGTCTAAATATGACAGTTAGATATAAATTTTAATTAATAAAATAAAAACAGTTTTTATGACTATCAGTGAGTCATAAGTATCAGTCTATCAGCATTGGTGACTCTCGTATCAATGAGTTCTTTCCATAAGTATCAGTGACTTTGGAAATCAGTGAGTCATCTATACTATCGGTCTATCTGGGCATCAATGAGTCGTCATTAGTGACTCATTTTGAACTATTGGTGAATCGCCCATCGATGACTCATCCATCGGTAAGTCCTTTGAACTATCAGTGTGTCACCCATCAGTGAGTCATCCATTGGTGAGTAATTTGAACTATCAGTGCATAGCCTATTGGTGAGTCGTCTATTAGTGAGTCCTTTGAAGTGTCAGTGCATTGCTCATCGGTGATTCGCCTATCAGTAAGTCACTTGAACTATCAGTGTGACCATTCATTGGTAACTTTTCCATCAGTGTGTCATTTGTTCTATCGGTGAGTCCTACATCAATGTCTTATTCCATCGGGGAGTCCTCATCAGTGAGTCATCCATTAGTGACTACTTTGAACCAATCAATTTCAGAGACTTTAAAAAACTTACAAAGTGTTTGTCTTATAGAAAATAATACAAGATTAAGTGAAATTCATAATTGCATGTAAATATACAAATGTAAATATATTGAAACAAAAACATCCACAATTTATTGACTTATTGAAATGCGTTATACTATGTGACATAATCTATTCATTTATAAATATTCAATGACATGATTATCATTACTTAAAACATAATATGTGAATTATCATGATTTGTAAATTGGCATGATTTGTGATTATTAAAACAACTATCTCACAAAGGGTCCAACATTTAGGTATTAATTTTATTTAATATTTAATATTTTTTTCATTTTCTATTATATATATACACACAAATTTACTATGTTTTAATATTTTCAATATGTATTCAATATATATCCATATTTTTTTAATAATTTTATTTAATTAATTAAACTTATCTTTTGTTTTTCAATATTATTAAAGTGTACTCATTTTTAATTATTCAATTTTACCCATTTTTAATACGAGTGAACTAAAGATTAAATATTCATTAGTAATGTTTAAAAAATATGTTTAAATAAATATTTATTAAAAAATATATTTATAAATGTATATTTACTATATTTATACATTTATAGATTTATAATTATAAATAAATAAATATTATTTATATAATTATAAATAAATAATTATATATATTTATATAATTATAAAATTATAATAAGTTTACTTAAATAATGAATATATTTACTATATATATATAATTATTAAATAGATATACTTATATTAATGTATATAATGATATTAATATATAAATATTTTTTTGAAGTATTTATATAATTATAAAAAAATAATTATATATTTAAATAATTATAAAATTATAATAGATATATTCAAATAATGAATATATTTTCTATATTTATATATTTATTATATATATATATATAATTATATAAATATTTTTAATTTTTTTTATAATTATAATTATAAATCCTTTATCAGCGCTTAAGTAATAAGCACCGATAAAGGACATCTTTATCAGTGCTTACTAATTTAGGGCTGATAAAAGGGATATTTATCCGTACATTTTGGGAAGTGTTGATAAAAGTGTCTCGATCTATTTAAAGAACCCTAAATAGTTGCAAATGAGTCATGATATCTGAAACCTTTTGCAGAAGCCACCTGTTGTCGGCACTCCTCCTCATCGAATCCAATCTCAAATCAGGACTCGAACAATTCTAAGGCTTGAATTCAAGGCTCGAATGATTAAAAGGTCGAATTAATGCAAGGCTTGAATGATTTACAGGTTTGGAGATATCTCTAATTTTTGTTTGATGATTAAAATCATCAATCCAAGGTTTGTTATTTTTTCCTCCCCCACTCTTTGATTGCTTTTTTGGTGATATCTATTTGTTTTTTTGGTTATTGTCTCTTTCTATTCATTATCCATAACTTATTTCCCTTTTATAATGAATTTATAATTAGGGGTTTGTATGTTTTTGGGTTTGTATTAACTCTTTAAGGGCCTTTCTTGCTGCCTTGTAGCTTATTTAGAATTCAACATACTGATTTCATCCTTGTAGTTTATCATGTTTACATGTTTTGAACATACTTCCATGGAAATAATGCACACAAAGTAGTTGTTAAAATTACACTCATAGTTTTTATTTAATAAATCAAAATGGATTTTATGTAATGATTTCTTGAAGTTGAGTTTTGTTTTGTTTGGGTGTTTTCTATTTTGAAGCTTCAATGGCATTACATCGAGTTTTTTAATTTTATGTTAAGTGTCCATAATTTTATCTCTTTATTTTTTTGCTTGATATCCTATATGAACATCCATATATATATATATATATATATGAATTTTGAAATCTATATATATGTATATATATGAACACATTTTTTCATTTATATATATAAGTATGTAGTCATATGGAATATAGATAGGATTCATTCAATAAAGAAGACGATAATTTTTTCTTGGTTTCATGAATTCATTCCAAGAGACACCAATAATGTGTGTTTTCTGAAATTACTACTTTGATGAATATTTGGAACTTTTTAAAATTTCTTTGATTATCACTTTTTTATTTTTAATAATATTTAAAGGTAAAAGTTTTTTTGTTGAAAATTAGCAGTAGTATCAAGTGTTATGGCATTGTTAGTACCATGAAATGGTTTTAATAAAAAGTTATAACCATTTATGGATGATGTCAATATTATTCTTAATGAGGTAAAGTTTGTTTATTTTAAATATAGAGATCGTATTGATAGGTGTTGGAAGGATGTTTGAATATACTTGTTTGGGTTATGTTGATTGTCGATAGATACGTTTTCTGAAAAGGTGACTATACATCCCATTACTATCATAATAAGGATTGTATGGATATTTGTGAGGGATGAGAGATAGTTATAATGTAGTCTTGATTAGAATATATGGGTCCCCACTTATATCAAATTCCATATGGGAGTACAATAAGGTAGGATAGTTTTAGGTCTCTAGTAGGTTATAAACACAGGAACTCATCATCATGCTTATAGGTGGTTCCATCCCAAGTATGTCCAGAGTCACCTCACATGATGTTTTATAATTTCCCAAGATTACATATGCTTTATTTACTACTATTTACATGTATATTATTTTTGACTTACTCCATATTTAATATTGATCCAATATAATGTAACTGATTTTTTATATTTTTTATTTGGTTGTATTGTTTTTTCTATTTTTCTGACTAATGTTTCATTTTATTATTATATATTATTCTTCATTAGTATGGTTATAAAGAGGAATATTGAAGAACCCTAGAATATTTACAGAGTCTATAAGTATCTTCATTCAATAATATTTCAACTGTTAAGGTGAAAATATTTATTAAGAGAAGTTATAGAGACTAATGATATTTGATATACTATTAATATTGAATGTAATTTTACATTCAGTTATTACATCACTTTTTCCAAAAAATAGAATGGAGGTTATCAAATCCTATACATGTTGGAATAATTATGAGAAAATATTTTTAGGTATCCACCATTTTAGGTATACATATATTGGTTCCACCCTTAAAGAATCTCTAATTACCATCCATTTATATGAAATAACTCTTTATTTATTAAAATGTTTTATCAATACATTTTTATATCTTCTAGTTGATTAAATGGGAGTTTATTATTATGGTTTATCATATTTGGGTTTCTTATTACTTATTAATTTCCAATATTATATTTTAATTTATTTTAGGGATTTAATAACGACTTGATGAATCATTTTAATAGAGGTAAGACTAGTCTTAGTTAGAGGATTGAAAGTATTAAAATCCGTAGAGGCCCCATGGATTTATATATCATAACATGTCTCCACTAAGACCCCTTGAATCACAGAAAATAATGTGTATGCCCTCCAAATCACACCTTCAATATACCATGAGTTAATAACTAGTTCCAATGGTGTAATTATCACAAATCAGAGGCATTACCCCTTTTAGAGAACAAAAAGGAGTATAGTTATTATAGTCAACAAATTCATCTCCTGAATAGTTATTATTTCAATTTGTTGCTTGAGACTCACCCTCATCCCTTTTATATTACCTAAACTACTCTGAGTAATAGTCATCCCATGGATGACTATACTGAGAGTATTTCAATCAACATAGGTGCATGTCCACAAGAGATGGAGGATGAGTCTAAAAAAAAGGAATAATAACTGTCTAGGAGATGAAGTTGATGATGATGATAGTTGTCTATAACTTTCAACTTAAGATGAATTCAGAGGATAAAACTAACCATAGTGGAGTTATTTTTTCTTAAATTCATTTTCCTATTTTCTTCAAAGAATACAAAAATTATTTGAAATAATAAAATGTTTGATTTACCTTATTAGAATTATCTATAATTTTCACCTCTAATAATGAATATATTATGTGTATTTATTTATTTATTATACAAAATTAATATTTTATGAACCCAAAAGATGGATATGAATTGAAAATGGATGAATTCTAATCATTTGACAAAGAGTATGAATATAGAGTTAAAGATTTCATCAAGGTTTTAATAGAGCATGCATATGACCCTTCTCAAATCCTTTGTACATGATTACATTGTTTTTATTCAATAAAAATTAGTCTATAAAAGTTGGAAGAACATTTTATTTATCACAGAATAGATCAAAGCTATAAATTTTGGACTAAACACCGGGAAAAACTGAATGTGCACACCGACTGGGATAATACCGTGGTTTATGAATCATTTGATAAGAATAACAATGTAAATGATGATGAAGATTACATGGAATAAATGATAATGGAAATTTAAGATAACCATTGTTATTGTAAAAAGTTATTTGAGAAGTTAAATAGCTGTTCTAAGAGACCATTGTATACTAGTTGTACTAAATACACAACATTCTCACTTATATTGAAGTTATATAATTTGAAAGCTTGCAGTAGATGGAGTGACACTTGATTTGCATATCTAATTGGTCTCCTGAATGATATGATACTAGTAGAAAATGAACTACCATGCCAAATGTATGACACTAAATGAATGATATGTTCAATTGTCATGTTCTCTAAAAAAAAACATGCTTGTCCAAATTATTGCATATTGTTTTTCAAGGACCATCAATCACTCATAAAATACCCTAAGTGTGTCGCAGATCAATATAAGAAAATGAATCAAGTCTTTAGAAATGTGTATGGTACTTTCCTATCATTACAAAATTTATAAGACTATATGGATTCCAAGAAACTATGAGATAATTGATATGGTATATAGATTCTAGAATTAAATATGGGAACCTTTGTCATCCCGCAGGTTCTCCTTAGTGAAATAAAATTGAATGAATAAATACTTTTTGTGTATAGAGTAGTACTCACAGTACATGGCATATCATGTTGGCAAATTACAACTTTCTACTAAGCCTATGCATGAAGCGCAAATAAATTATGTTGTCTATGCTTATATCTAGACCAAAGAAACCCAGTAATGATATTGATGTATATTTGGATCAATTGATCAATGATTTGAAATTGATGTGGGTTACAAGTGTTATAATGTGTGATGCTCATATAAGTGATGAATTTACATTAAGGTCCATGTTATATAGGATGATAAATGAATTTCTTGCTTATGGAAAATTTTCGGACTATATCATTAAAGGAATTTTGGGGTGTCCCATTTGTGAAAAATGCACACACTCAGTTCGGTTAAAAATTCCTCATAGACTATGTTTTTAGGACATCATAAATTTTTACCTTGATGACATAAATACCCATCATGGATGACAACATTCGATGGGAATATCGAACAAGTTACAACACCATATTCACTTACTGGTGATCAAATGTTTGGAAAAGTAAAAGATATTGACATTGATTTCAGTAAAGCATTATTAAAAACCTTATGAAATCATGTTGGAAGAAGAGATCAATTTTCATTGAATTATTGTATTGGAATTGTTTGCATGTCAATAATTTTTTTGATGTCATGCACATAGAAAATAATATATTTGATAGTATTATTAGCACATTACTAAATGTTCCCAAAAACAACAGATGACATAAAGGCTAGGTTGGACATGATTGACATGGGTATAAGGGAAGATTTGGCACCAATGAAGGGTAAATGGTGGAAGTTTCTTCCCCAGTAACATACACTCCATCGAAACATGAAAAATTGATTTTTTTTCATTTCCCTTAATAGTGTAAAAGTTACAGAGGGGTATTCATAAGTTATCAATAATTTCATTTAAATGACTAATTTTTTGTTATAGGGACTAAAATCACTTGAATTTCATGTTTTGATGCAAGATTTGATGACTATCACTTTCTGTTTCATTCCGCCTAAAAATTTACTCCATGCATTAACACGAATCTGCTTCTTTTTCAAAGCCATATGCAGTGAAGTTATAGACCTGATGAAGTTTCTAATCATGAATAAAGAGGTTGAAGTCATATTATGTGAACTAGAAATGTTCTTCCCACCATCATTCTTTGATATAATAGTCCACCAGATGTTTCAGTTGGTCAGAGAGGTTCAACTATGTGGCCCTATCCATTATAGATGGATAATGGTATATAAATATTTTTAAAGGGTATTTCAAGAATAAAATTTGGATAGAAGGTTGTATTTTAGAATTATATATTGTTGAAAAAGTTGTTGAATTATGTACCAATTACATATTAGATATTGACCGAATCAGTCTTCTAATGTCTCATTATAATCGATGCCTTATGGGGGAATGGATTTCTGGAATAGATGTTGTTACAATTACCTTAAAAGGGTGGGAGAAATCACACCTTTACATTTTACATAATAGTGAGGATTTTTATCCATACGTTGAATCACAAAAAGAAATTCTTAGATATTTGAATCCATCAAGATTTGAAGGATGGATATAAAATATAGATAATCAAAAGTTTATAGGATGGTTCTGAGATCAAATTTATAAGGAGTTATCTAAAAATCTGAATTTGATTGCTGAATGACTTCAATGGCTAGCTAGGGGATCGAATGAAAATGTTACATCTTACACTAGTTTTTTAATCAATGACTATACATTCTATACAAAATAACATCACGACTACAACATGATGAAAAATAGCGGTGTTACACTTATGGTGGAAGTGATGAACATATTTGGTTTTAAGGATAGAAACCCAATTTATGAAATTATTTCATATTTTTAAATTATCAAATATATATAAAAGTTGGATTATATAATATTTTAGGGTCCAATTTTCCATTACAAATGAGTTGACAATAGGATTGTAACGAAATTTAATGAAATGGGATTTGAGAAGGTGGATTATATTATGGAAAGGAAAAAAGATGATCCATTCATTATGGAATTACAAGTAGTTCAAGTATTTTATATCTCAGATAAAGGAAAGAAGAATTGTATTATTTTCCTACTAGTGATTAAATTTTTTTCAGATTAGATGAAAATTCAATCAAGGGTGACCCTTTCATTAGGATATCACAATCATTTCATGTTAGTCACAATATATACAATGTCTTTTATGTTATAGGGGACCAAAAATAGGGGTTTTGGACTCTCTATAGAGGATAAAAATCCCTAAAACCTTTAAAAAAGGAAAGAGATTTCAATGAGAAGGTAAAAGTGTTTGTTAATATACTATGTTTTTTATCATAATGTTATATGTTCTCTAATTTGTTAATATAATATAAATAAGAATTGTGACTACTCATATAAACAATTTCTTTTTCATATGATGAGTTTTCCAATCCTGTAGAAGAATAGGCTATAATGAAGGAAACCCGTTAGAAGTATTTAAAGGTAATGTTATGATATAATTTTGCAATTTTATTAAGAAATTATATAATAAAATGTTGATTTAATTTTCATTATTACTTGTAAAGTTAATTTAGTTTTAGAATATTTGTGTCAATATTTCATTCCTTTATTCCCCAAAACTTCTAAAAACTTATTCTCTCTCCAAAAAATTTCACATTTTCATTGTTGGTATTTATCACTTTCCTTCAAGTTCCCTCCAATGCCTGTGTAGGAAGAGTAATAACGCTACCTCTACTCAATCACATAGGTAATATTGATGTTTTCACAACAAAATAATTGTCCATATAATTAATATATTGTTTCTTATGTATGTTTAATTTATTTATTTTTCATATTACTCACATAATAATTATTTTCTTATATAGGTGGATTCTTTTTTTTTTGATTTGGGGTGGTTTGTTTGAAGTTTTTCATTCTCATGGGATATTGGACTTCAAGGATGTAGTTGAGATAATGAAAATAAGGATTTGGTCAAGAATTTATACAAACATCATGAAAAGATTAATTCATACAAATTATTTAATTAATTTTATAATCATTTTATCTAATATTCATAATTTAATTTCCTTATCATTTTTATTTAATACTTATTTAGTTTTTTCATAGATCTTTTGGGAAGTAATATTTTCAATGTTCATTTATTTTAGAATATTTTTTTCCATATTTCTTTCCTTTATGAACTATAACTTCAACAAACCTCTTCTAAGTTAAAACATTTTTACCCTTGTAGTGTTGGAATTTATCACTTTCATTCAAGTTCCCTCCATTGCCTTTGTAGGAAGAGAAATGAAACTACCTCTACTCAATCATAGAGTTAATCTTGATTTTTTCACTAAAAAATTAATTTAAATGTAATTAATTTATTATTTCATATTTATGTTTAATTTATTTCTTTTTAGTATTACTCAAATAATAACTATTTTGTTATACAAGCGGATTCTTTTGTTCGAGTTGAGGTGGTTTGTTTGAAGATACTCAGGATCAAGAGAGATCAGACTTCGATACTTCAATTAAGATAATGGAAATAAGAAAATGGGTCAATAACGTATATAACCATCATGAAAATCTGAATTCCTAATACTTATTTGATTATTTTTTTCATAATTTTATCTACTATTTATAAGTTTATTTTTCTTATTTTTATCTAATAATTATTTAGTTTCTTTTACAGATATTTTGGGATATAATATTTTACTTTAAAATATCTTAAAAAACCCAAAAATAAATAAAATATTTCTTTTTGGAAATGGTACCACACTTTCCTGTGCGTTTCTTTGCCGAACTACTTACACTGTATATTGAGTTGATGTTCTTAGTTGAAAACCCCTTTTTTGGACAAGAAAGTTGACTCTATTTGAAGTTTTGGTAGTTTAAAAAATAAATCCAATGTAAATCATTGTAACATTGGATGTTTGGATTGTTTTGAGACTTTGGGATGTGTATAAATAAGCTGCACCACAATCCGACATACAGTGTGACCGGTATGACTCCAAATGCTTCTTTTTGTTTTAAATTAACATTAATTTTAGTAAAAAAGACAACTAAAATAATCGAAACCAAAAAATCACAATTATATTGTTTTTATACTTTAAGAAAATGAAACCTAACTCATTTCTGTTGTGTAGGAAGTAGCCACACCTCAATTCGATACAGGATGTGCCCAGTATGACTTAAAATGTCTGTTACCAGTTTGAAATTGAAATTTTAATTCAAAAAGTGTCACTCACTTAAAGCCAAGAAAACACACTCAGATTATATTTTTAATTTATGAAAATTATTAATAAGTCATTTGTGATTTGTATAAAATAGTCTCACATCAAACCGACACACGATGTGACTTACATGACTCAAAGTGCATGCTTCCAGTTTAAAATGAAATTTTAGTAAAAAATAAAAGTGACGTCCTAAAATTTTAAAAAATCATTTTTATTATTTTGACATGTTAATAATATGATCCATAATTCATTTTGGGATGTGTAGGAATCAGTCACATCTCAATCTAATGCGCAGTTTGACTAGTATGACTCCAAGTGTGTCTTTTTGTTTAAAATCAACTTTAATTTTTGTTAAAAAGACAACTGACATAATAAAAATTGATAAAATGCATTCATATTGTTTTGATACTTTATGAAAATTATCCATAAGTCATTTGTGACTAGTTTTAATTATCTTCACATAAATCTGATACATGATGTGTCCAGTATGAATCAAAGTGTCCATTATTAGTTTAAAATTGACATTTTAGTTCAAAACATGTCACTCACTAAAAACCAAGAAAACATAATCGTATTTTCCTAGTAATTTATTAAAATAATTAAAATTCATTTTTATGTTTAGGAATCAGTATCACATCAAACTGACACATGATGTGACTGGTATGAATCAAGGTATATGTTTTTACATTAAAATGCCATTTTAGTAAAAAAGGAAAGTGACATACTCAAAACTGAGAAAACGTATTCATATTTTTTTGATAATTTATTAAAATTATCTATAAATATTTTGGGACTTGTAGGAATTATCCACACCTCAATCTGATGCACGGTGTGACTGGTATGAATCAAAGTGAATCTTTTTATTTAAAATTGACATTAATTTTCATAAAAAAGAATATTAACAAACTCAAAAATAATAAAACACATTTGGATTGTTTTTATAATTTTTGAAAATGATACATAAGTAATTTTTGTCATGTAGAAATAAGTCACACCTGAATAAGATACATGATGTTCCCAATATGACTCAAAGTGTCCCTTATCAGTTTAAAATTGATATTTTAGTTTAAAAAGCATTTCTACTTGAACTGAGAAAACACACTTGGATTGTATTGATAATTTAGTAAAACAATTCATAAGTCATGTTTTATGTATAGGAATTAGTTTCGTGTAAACCCAGCACATGGTGTGACTTGTATGACTCAAAGTTATTGTTTTTAGTTTAAAATGACATTTTAGTAAAAAAGACAAGTAATGTACTCAAAAGTTGAGAAAATAAATTCATATTGCTTTGATACTTTATTAAAAAGATCCATAATTAATATTGTATATGATGTAATCATATTCACCTCTATCTGACAAATGGTGTGATCGGTATAACTCTAAGTGTATCTTTTTATTAAAAATTGACTTTAATTTTAGTAAAAAAGATAACTAACATACTCAAAACTGATACAATGCATTTATATAATTGTGATAATATGAAAAAATGACCTATAAGTCATTTGTTACATTTAGGAATCATCCTAACCATAATACAATACACGATGTGCACGATATTACTCATAGAGTTTGTTATTAGTTTAAAAATAATATTTTAGTTCAAAAAGTGTCACTCATTGAAAAATAAAAAAACATGCTCATATTATCTTTATAATTTAGGTGAATGATCCATAATTAATATTGTTACAGGTAGCAATTAGTCTCACTTCAAATAAACAGACGATGTGACTGATATGACTAAAAGTGCATGTTTCTAGTTTAAAATGACATTTTAGTAAAAAAGAAAAGTGACACACTCAAAAATGAATACACATATTTGTGTTGTTCTTATACTTAATAAAATGATACCTAAGTAATTTTGGAAAATTAATAATCAACCTTACCTCAATCCTATGCATGGTGTGGCCAATATGACTCCAAGTGCGTCTTTTTATTTAAAATTGACATTAATTTTAATAATAAAGGAAACCAGCATACTCGAAACTAAGAAAACGAATTATAATTTTTTTATAACTTAATAAAATAATCTATAATTCATTTATGATATGTAGAAATCATATGAACCTCAATCTAATACATCATGTGCCTGGTATGACTTAAAGTGTTTCTTATCAGTTTAAAATTGACATTTAGTTCAAAAAGTGTCGCTCACTGAAAACTGAGAAAACATGCTTAGATTATCTTGATAGTTTAGTAAAATGACCTATAATTCATTTTTGACATGTAGGAATCAGTTTCACAGCAATCTTATGCATGATGTGATTGATATGACTCAAAGTGCATGTTTCTAGTTTAAAATGACATTTTAGAAGAGAAGACAAGTGACGTACTCAAAACTGAGAAAACACATTAGGATTGTTTTTATAATTTATAAAAATTATCCATATGTAATTTGGGATGTGTAATAATTATCCAATCCTCAATATGACTCACGATGTGACCAATATGACTCTAAGTGCATCTTTACAATATATACATGTTAATTTACTTTAAAACGCACAACACATAACCAAAACCAAGAAAACAATCCTAGATTGGATTCTCATAATTTTATCTATTATTACTTAATTAATTCCCTTATAATTTTTCTATTATACTCATTTAGTTAATTTTCATAAAGATAATGCTTTAAGATGAACAAGAAATGGCGTGACATGAAAGAATCAACTATAAATCAATATGATACATAGTGTTCCTCGCATGGATCAAAGTTTAGTTTAAAATTAGCACATTTTGTTAATTTATTTTTTTATATTATTACTAACATAAGAATATTTTTCTTTTGTAGGTGATTTTTTTTCTCAAGTATGGGTTGTTTTCTCAGCAATATCCTGAGTTGGGTATAAGGTCAAAAGACAAATGAACATTGTTGTTTTTGAATGTATGTAATAATTTGTATTTATGTAATTATATAAACTTATTTTTAATTATTTATAATATAGTGTGCTTTTCTTGTACTTGTGTTTCAAATTTTCTTTCATTTAAATTATCTGTTGGCACTTGATTTTTTTTCATTTTTGGTGGTGTTTCTGGTGCTAAAGAGTGCTATTACAACATAGTACAATATGCCACTTAATTAGATACTCTAGAATCCCTGATAAAGGTACCCTTTATCAGTGCTACATAAAAGAACTGATATTTTTTTCCTTTAATAGTTATTTTTAGCACTGATAAAGGACCCATTTATCAACACTTTTTTAGCACAGATAATATACCAGGGCTTTTAATCTAGATCCGGTAGTTTTCATTTCTCAAGCACTAATAAAGGCTATTTTTAGCATTGTTAAAGCCCTATTTTTTAGTAGTGCTAATAGTGATTATTTGTAGTTAATTGTGATTAATTATTGATATTTTTTCCTTAATACTGCTTATTGTTGATATTTTTTGTAAATACCACTCATTTATAGCATTTATTTTCTAACTACTGCTCATTAACAATATTATTTACTAACTACTACTCATTTATTATATTTTTTACTATCTACCACTCATTACTTTTATTTTATTTTACTAAACTAACACTCATTACTAGTATTTTTTACTAAAATCCCGCTCATTACCGGTAATTTTTATTAATACTGATCATTGTGGGTATTTTTTTTACAAAATACATCTCATTGCACGTATTATTTTCCAATTTTTTCTCGTTAGAGGTATTATTTACTAATTACCACTCATTATAGGAATTGTTTCTCATTATCACCCATTGCAGGTATTTTTTACTAATTAATTATTTTTTTACTAATTACCTCCCATTGTATGTATTTCTTTACCAATTAACACTCATTGCAAATATTTTTTACTAAATATCACTAATTACCGATATTTTTTACCAAATACCAATCATTGGTGGTATTTTTTACTAAATACCGCTCATTGCCAGTATTTCTTACTAAATAATGCTAATTGTTGGTATTTATTACTAATTTTCACTCATTAACGTTATTTGTTATGACTTAACACTCATTACCACTAATTTTTAATAATTACTACTCATTGCAGGGATTTTTTTACAAATCATCATTCATTATAGGTAGTTTTTAATAATTACCACTCATTGCCAATATTTTTCACAAAATATCACTTATTTCTAGTATTTTTTACTAATTAATATTCATTTAATGTATTTTTTACTAATTACTATTCATTGCTAATATTTTTTTTACTAATTACCACTTATTGTTTTTATTTTTTACTAATTAATTCTCATTGCTGATATATTTTACTCATTAATGCTCATTGATGGTGTTTTTTAGTAAATACCTCTCATTGTTGTTATTTTTTTCTAAGTGCCACTCATTATAAGTATTTTTTACTAAATACCACTCATTTCTGTTATTTTTTACTAATTACCACTCATTGCCAATATTTTTTAATAATTAATGCTCATTGCCATTATTGGATAGTAATTAACACTGATTTCCATTATTTTTTACTAATTACCACTCATTACTGGTATTTTTTACTAATTATCGTTCATTACCCTGATTGTTTACTAAATAAATCCCATTTATGCTAATTTTAACTAATTAATGCACATTTTTGTTGATTTTAACTAATTAATTCTCATTTTCACTTATTTTTAACAATTGCTTCTCATTACAACTAATTTTTTGTAATTCCCACTCATTATTGCAGATTTTTACTAATTCATACCCATTACTTATCATTTTTTCTAATTCCCACTCATTTTTTCTAATTAATGATCTTTACCACTTCTTTTAACAATTAACACTCAATTTTTCTAATTTTGAATAATTCCTGCTCATTACTGCTAATTTTTAATATTTCTCACTCATTAATGCTAATTTGTAACAATTCTCGCTCATTACTACTAATTTTTAACAACTCATACTAATTAACTCAAATTTTTATTAATTACCGCTCATTTCAAGAAAAGTTTAACTAATTACCGCTCATTTTTTCTAATTTTATCTAATTACCTCTCATTTCTGTTAATTTTTACTAATTTCTACTTATTACCACTGATTTTATTTATTAACGCTAATTTTGACAAATTAATTCTAATTATCTGTAATTTTAACTAATTAATGCACATTTCCACTAATTTTTAATAATTTCCACTCATTAACACTATTTTTTACTAATTAACATTGATTACCAGCTTCTTTCTAATTATCGCTCATTACTGGTAATTTTAACTAATTACCTCTCATTTCTGGTAAATTTAACAAATTACCGCTCATTTTGGCTAATTTTAACTAATTAACACCCATTTTTTATAATTTTAACTGATTTACACTCATTTTCACCAATTTTATCTAATTAATGCTCATTTCCACTAATTTTTAATAATTACTGCTCATTTTTGCTAATTTTTACTAATCATCGCTCATTTTCACTAATTTTAACTTATTACATCTATTTTCTACTAATTACTGTTAATTTTTTATAATTACCAATAATTTTTAATAATTACCTCTAATTTTACCAATTTTATTTAATTTGTACAGATTAAGGCTAATTTGTACTAATTGTTTTTAAATTATTAATATTTAGCATTAATTATTAAAAATTAATGTTAATTTGTACCAATTAGTAATTACTATTAATTATTAGAAATTATTAGAAATTATTATTACTTATTACTAAGATCTATAAATTATTACTATGTTATGTTAATTAATACTATTTATTTATCAATTATAAGTGATTACTATGAATTACTACCATTTACTGATAATTAAAACTAATTAGTTCAAATTAGAACTAATTACTTTTGATTAAAAAAATAATAGCTAATTAAAACTAAATATTTTTGATTTTAAATAATTACCACTAATTATAAATAATTACTTCTTATTAACACTAATTATTGCTAATTAATAATAATAAATTCTAATATAAAATAAAATAAATGAATTTAAAATTAAAAAAATTGAATTAATGGTTCAAAACTAAAGCTTTTGTTGGATGCAAAAATAAAAATTTCCTTCCGTGTAAAAAATTAAACTTTTAAACAATAAAATTAAGAGGAGATGAGAGAATATGCAGAGTGGGGAGCTCAGATAAAGAATGAATGACAAAAAATCAAGTGGGGGATGGGGGTATATATAGGTTAGATTAGTAGTGACAAGACTATTTGCGATGGTTCTCGTCCCAATTAGTACCCACCATAAATAAGTGCGTTAGTGTTAATTGTTTTTTGCGATGGGACCCATCAGAAATACTCTTCTGCTAACAGATTATTTGAAAAGGCTTATTAATTCCTGTCTCAAATATCAATAATGAAAAATGGTATTTGCGATAGGGGAAAATACCTATCACAAATACTTTTTCCTGCGGTTTGGAACACAAGCATGCTAAAGGTATTTGCGATGAAAATGCTTTCCCATTTTTAATAATTTTCTATTTAAGAATATTTTTTATGGGAAGCTAATCCCATCATAAATAGTCCCATGGTAACAACTATTTGCGATGGGTGATGGGCCTATCACAAATTTCCCCTCACAAAAACCCCTTTTCCCACAATGTAAGTCAGAGGGAAGATAGAAATGTTACAGAGTATGAAGCTAACTTTATAAGGTTAGAAAGAAGTAGTGTAGACTATGAACACAATCCAAAGAGAAAGATTGACCATTTTATTGATGGGATAAATCTAATCCTTCGAAGGGCACTAGAATCCCAATCCTTATCATCATATGAGGACATAATATCATGTGCTATCAAGATAGAGAAATAATTCCCCAAGTCCTATGACTTTGAAGAAAAGAAAGATAAGAAGAGTGTGTAGGACCACTCTGGAAAATTAAATATGATAAAAGGGAACATGGAAAGGTTATAATTTCTAAATTGTAATAAATTTGGAAAGAAACACCATGGAACATGATTGTTGGGAATGCGAGTTTACTTCATGTGTAAAGATAAAGGCCACCGTGCTTGTAATTTCAAGGGAAATAAGGAAGATTCCAATGCTCAATGCTTCAACTATAAGTAGATGGGGCACTATGTAAATGATTATCCCAGGCATCAAAGGAATTTTCCCAAGAAAATCCCAAGTAAAAAAGAGCATGCTTATATGATCACAACTTCCCAGTATGAAGTTCCTAAAGATATGGTGGATGGTACTTTAATATTATCCTTAAATTTAGCTATTTATTTTTTGATTTTGAATATTCTCACTCTGTTATATCTTCTATGTTTTATAAGAAAATTAGATATTTCCCTATCACCTTAAGAAAGGAGTTATCAGTCAAGACTCATAGTAGAAGTCTCACCAAAAGTAGGATGTGTCAGTCAGTTCCCATTGTGACACATCGATATGCCCTATTTATTGACTTCATTATTATACCTACAGTTGATTTGGTTATAATCCTTGGTATGTACCATATACCAAATATAATGCACAAATTTATTGAAAAGATATGTAAATTACAATTTGTGATGAAGTTGTGTGATTCCTTATCCTTAGAATGGATACTTCATCATTTGAGTCATGTTTAGATCCTCCCGAAGTAGCTCTTTTGAATGAGATCATTGGGGAAGAATAGAAAACAAAATCTTTATATGGAAATGGGAATCATCAAATTGAGGATATAATTATTGTATTAAAATACATTGATGTATTTCCCAAGGAATTTCTAGGATATATATCAGAGTATGAGGTTGAGTTTTCCATTGGTTTAATCCTTGATACAAGACCTATATCTAAGGCTCCTTATAGAATGGTCACTTTGTAACTAGTGTAATTGAAGAACCAACTAATTTTTTTTTTGTGTAATAAGGCGTTTATACTCCCTGGTGTTTGACCATGGGGAGTCCCCATTCTTTTTTAACAAAGTAAGATGGATCTATGAGACTGTGTATTAATTATAAGGAAATCTATGCTATTATGATAAAGAGAAAGTATCCTCTACCTCGTATTGGTGACTTATTCTACAAAATTCATGGAGCTTAATATTTTTCAAAGATTGAACTTCATTTTGGGTATCATCAATTGTGAGTATAGGATGAAGATATTTCTAAGACTGTATTTCAAATGAGGTATGGACATTACGAGTTTATAATAACTCCATTTGGATTTACTAATGACCCTATATTTTTATGGGTATAATGAAAAACGTTTTTAAGGAATATATTGATAATTTTTTTTTTTGGTTTTTAATGATAATATCTTGGTGTACTCTATGTGCTACAAGGACCATGAGAATCACTTGTATATCATTCTTGAGACTCTTAGAAGAAAATATTTATATGTGAAATTTAGAAAGTGTGAATTCCGACTTTAAAAAATTCTTTTCTTAACCATATTGTCTCCAAGGATGGAATCTAAGTTGATTCGGTAAAGACAAAGGAATTCCAAAAATATGCTACACCAATTATTGTAATCGAGGTACATGGTTTTATTCATTTGATAGGTTATTATTGTTGATTTTCTCAAAATATTTCCTAATTAGCTAACCCGTTAGCCAATATTATTCATCAAGAGGTTCAGCTTATATGGAAAAATAAATGTGAATAATGTTATGAAGAATTTCATTGAAAATTGATGAATGATATGATATTGGAAGTACCATCAGGAAAATTATGGATTTATGATATATAGTGTTGAGTCAAAGAAGGGACTTGGTTGTATTATTATGCATAATGATAGATTCATTACCTATGCATAAATGATATTGAATATTTCTGAAAAAAACTACCCAACCCATTATTTTGAGTTGGAAGCCCTAATTTTTTCTTTGGAAGATGTGGATACATTATCTCTATGTTGAAAAATGTGAGATATATACGAATCAAAAGAGTTTAAAATATATATTTTCATAGAAAGAGATAAACATTAGTTAAAGGCCATGGCTTGAGCTACTAAAATATTAGGATTTCTCAATACACTACCACCCATGGAAGGAAATTTAAGTAGCAGATGCATTGAGCATGAAAGATCTTAGAGTTTTGACCAAAATTAGGATTGATAGGGATCTTATGTTCATGCATCTAGTAAATATAGATATGGAAATTATTAAGGAAGAGAATACATAACTATGTTTTTAAATGATCACCAAACCATATTTGTTGAAAAAAATAAAAATTTCTCAACCTCATGATGAGGATTTTCAAAATAAAATTAAATCCATGAATGATGGAAAATTGGAAGACTTCATTTATGAAGATATAATTTTGAAATTTGGAAAGAGACTTCGTGTTCCATCTATAAATGAGATGAAGATAGAATTTTTGTATGATGGTCATAGATTTAATTTCTTTATACACCATGGTAGCACCAATATGTATAAATATTTTAATGAACATTTTTGATGGTATAATATGAAACAAGAATTTTCAAATTATGTATCTAGATGTTTGGTTTTTCAATAGGTGAAGGTTGAGAGACAAAATCCTTGAGGATTTATGCCACATATACATATTTCTATATGGAAATTGGATAAATATAGTATGTACATTTTCAATGGATTATAAAATAATCTTATAAATAATTATGCAATATGGGTTATTGTTGATCGCCTCACCAAATCTACACATTTCCTCTATGTAATAGAAGATTTACCACTTTAGTACCTTGAAAAACTCTATATTAATGAAGTTTTAAGACTGCATCGAACACATATTTTAATGGTTTCTGATTGTGATCCATTATTTACATCAAAATTTTGGAAAACCGTTAAAAGAATCTTGATACCGACCTTCATTTGAGGCTGCTTATCACCCTTAAACTGATGGACAGTCTGAAAGAACTATTCAAACATTAGAATACATATTGAGGTTTTTATCTATTGACTTTCAAGGTATATGGGATTCATATTTCCTTTCGGTATATTTCTATTATAAAAATATCTTCCATTCAATTATTAAAATGGCACCGTATGAAGCACTATATGGCAAGATATGTTGTACTCTAACTTATTAAGATGAATTTGGTGAAAGGAAGATTGTATGTCTAGAAATTGTAGAGGAGACAATGACAAAGGTAAATGAAATTCAAACCCATATCAAATAATCTCAAAGAAGAAAAAATATCTATTCCAATAACCAAAGGAAATATTTGTAATTTTAAGTGAGATATCTCATTTACTTGAAAGTATCACCATATAAGGGTGTTATAAGGTTTAGTAAGAAAGGGAAACTAAGCCCCAAGTACATCGGGACTTTTGAAATCTAGGAATGAATTAGAGTTATGGATTACAATTTTTAAATGAAACCAAGTATCACTAAAGTAAATTATGTGTTCTATATATCATTATTAAGGAAGTACATGTTAAACCCAACACATGTGGTCACCTTTGAAGAAATATAATTGGAACCTGATCTATCTTACTGTGAAAATACTATCTAGATTCTAGAGACTAGAGAATAAGTGTCGAGGAATCAAACAAATCGAATGATAAAGGTAATTTTGAGAAATAATAAGATATAAGAGGTGGCATGAGAACATGAAGAAATTATTATTAAGGACTACCCAAATATGTTCACAAGGTGAAATTTTAGAAATTTTTAGAATGAAATTTTTTAAAGATGGAAGAATGTAACACATTGGGATTTTATATTAAAAAGACTCCTATACCTTCTCACATTTACATGATTTTGATCCATATATATTGGAAAAACCCTTCCCATTCAATTTATAAATATCCTTATTCAAGTTATAGAGGTTCCAGACCTTTTAAAATACAAACCCCAGTTCCATTAAGAAGATATCTAAAGGAATTATTCCAAATAATATGTAACCATCTTTACTGAATCTTTTATGTTTATTTCTTATTATACTTACTATTAATGTTTTATTAAAATCATAAAATAATAAATCCAATAACATCAATAGACTACTTTTTTTTATGATTATGGTAAGACCATATTCCATCCTATGAAAAGTGAAAATATTTCTTGTGCGTAAATACAACTTACCCTCTCCACGTAGTGATGTAATTTTTTTTATCATTGTTGTACTTGGATGGTTATAAAGATGTTACTAATGAGTATATATTATATTTATTCCATAAATATTTTTATTTAAATATAATATCATATATACCTTTTTATATTCTAATCTTTTGGAAAATGATAACGTCGCTCGTGCGTACGTGTGGACTACCACCTCCATAATGCGATGTGATCTATTTTTCAATTACACTTTACATGGATGGTTATAAGGATATATTTAATGATGATAGATGATATATATGATATAATAGTGATTTTTTAAAGATTAATTATCATTCAACTTTCATTCATTCTATCTATTGAAAAGTGAAAACAATGTTTATCCGTACGTACGACCTATCTTCTCAATGAATGGTGTAATTCATTTTTCTATATATATATTTTATGGAAGAGTAAAAATATATCTATATTTAATATATATGATCTTTAATCCATAAATAAAATTATGGATATGATGGAACCCTAATAAATGTACAAGGTCTGTAACTATCAAATCAAAACACACATGAAAAACGAATCACTTAACACCCAAAATAAAGATACTAATAAAATATTGTTAAAAAATAGGTGATAAAATGCTATAAAAGGACCATATATGATATTATATATATTTATATTTGTTTCGTAATTATAATAAATATAAATTTATTATAAATGAGATTAAATCATATTCATCTAAATGGACAAATGACGTAAGAGATTATGTCTCAATTTCTATTCATTGAGGAATGTTTTAATGTTATGGATATACTTTATTTTATATGGTGCATATACTTAACCTTATACATGTTATATAATAAATCCTTCATAATTAATGGTATTTTATGTTTTAATTCAAATTATTCAATCCAATGGAATTTTAATTGAAGGTTACCAACTGGTAAGGTGTTTCATAACTCAATTTTTTTCATTGGGTTATATTACTTTTTAATTGTCCCTAATATGATATTATTAGGTATGAAATGGAATATTATTGTATTATTTTGTAGTTAGACATTTTTTTTGTGGATTTATATTCATTACACATAATCAATTCATTGATTAATTCTTACTTTAATGATATGATATTTGTAAAGGATTTCATCTCAATTTCCAGTCTATTGAGAGTTATTTTGTATTATATACCTATTTACTTTTGTGTGGTGTATATACTATAATTTTTATTTATTTAATATTAATATATATTTATTAATTATTATTAATTATTTGATTCAATTTACTCTTTTAAGAGAAATATTTTAAAGGAAAGATGGTCTTATTTCTTTTTCTGACCAGAAATATTTTTCTTCCATATCCATATTTTCCTTAAAATGTTTTAAATAATATTTTTACTATTATACAATGACTTATTAAAAAAAATTTGGGACCCATATTTCTATTTTTACAAAAAATTTTCAAATGAATATTCTTGTAATTTTCCAAACAAGGTACTTTTTGATTTTTTTTATAAAAGTGTGAAAGGAATGACTTTTTAACTTATAAGACATGAATAGAATTTCCTACCATCTTTAAGACTCAATGCTTTGAAGATTAATTTCCAAATTTTTGAGGTTCTTTTAAAATATTTTTTTCCAAATATTATAGATATTTTTAGTTTTGAAAAGTGATTTCAAAGCGAAAAGGGTATTTTTCTCAAGGGTTTTTAATGATCTTTTTATGGCATTTCTATTCATAAATGACAACAAACCTTTATTTTACTTATAATAAACTAGGAATATATTATAATGATATAATACTTAATCTTTATATAGAAATTTTATGATCATTTTAACTTGGTAAAGTATAAACATTCACTTTCTTAATTTATTTTGTAGTCATTAACTTTATATTAAAACATTCACCTTCTTATGATAATTAAACATTACATTTATAACAAATATATATATTATTTGTATCATAGATATTTTTATTTCCTTAATTATATACCATTTATATATATTGTGTTTTACTTTGAAAGTTATTTGATGAATTGGGAAATTATTGATAGTCAATATTCTTTAATCGATATTAACATTTATTAATAAGGAATATTGTTTATTTATTTAAGTTGATTATTCAACATATTCAGAATGCATTGTATATGAAGTGATATGTGGGGCCTTAACTATAGGAAAATGACTATTTCATGGTGTTTTTTGGAAATGGTGGTGGTTTAAACAACCGTTAAAACCATAAACACCACCGTGAAATAATAAAGGATTATGAAAACTGTGTAGTGGTGGTAAAACCACCACTAAATTATTGTCCATAGTGACGGTTTTAACTGACATAGATGGAAAAATATCGTAATTGTACCAGTAGTTAAAACCATCACTAAATATAATATATTTATTTTTCAGTGGTTAAAATCACTTCTAAATCCATAATTACAAAAAATAAGCAGCTGATACTGCATGCCCATTACCAATGCCTTGAAAAAAACCATTCCAATTGATATAACATATAACACATCATAACCACAACACATCGTAACCACCCCAAATCACAACCACCCCACATCACCACCACCACACATCATAACCACTACACATCACAACCACCATGAATAATTTAGTTTCAATAAGGGTTTTTTATCATAATTACTAAATTATTACGAAGGGTATTCACACAGAAATACAATATTTCATGGGAAACCAATTTAATAGTTCGATATATTTTCTCAGTCATTTTTATATGTGGTGAGGTTATAAAAACATACATATAAAGTTTTATAAAAACCAAAATAATACACTATCTCAAAATAAGTCATAATTGGAAAACCACGTAAGTGTGGCCTTATAAGAATAAATAACAAGAATAAGTAAAAATCATGGGATTTCACCCTTCCCCTTAAAATTCAATTAAAATTGTTCATTATCTTCATTAATATTATATGTACCATTTAACCAAATAAATAAAAAATAATGATATTTTTAAATGTAAATATAAATAAGGGGAGATGAAGGATCCCTAACCTTGACTGAATATTCAAGGAGAAATGAAAAAAAACCAAGGATAAACCACCACTGATCTCAAGTGGATCACTATTGAATCTAATAAATAATAAGACTCCATCAAAAACCACCCAAAAAAGAGGATAATTACCACCATAATTTACTCTTGAATATAATAGAAAGATAATAAAGGAGTAATGGGGAAATAGAGGGCTACCATGAATCAAATAACTTCAATCTAAATGATCCAATATGATCAAAGTGGTTCGGAACACCGAAGGAGGTGACTGTGGAAGGGGAGGATGAGTAAGGGTAAACCAAGAATTGAGGGAAAGTCTAAAATTCAAAACAAGTAGGCAATAAAACTCCTATTTATAAGTGAATCACACTAGAATCTACCAAAACATGGTTAATATCCATAACTCATATGGTGGATTTGGTAAAATTGTGATCTAGAACCCTCATTGTCGTTCTATATTTTTTCACATTTTAAAATGGAATTTAACCTCCCAAAAATCTTAGAACATGGAGTGGTATAATCCATAGTGGTTCTTCTATATTCTTCCATGTATATAATCCATGACCCAGTTCCCATTTCCTAACCATTTTACCCTCACCATGCCCAAGGCTACAATGTGGTGTGCTTGAGTTTCCTATTTTGGGCAGGTGGTCCTCCGATATTGCATGCCCACCCAAGGGCATTTCAAGATTCTTATGGTGCATAGAAAAACCACTAGGACAACACGCATAGAACCATGTCATTCCCAAGTCATGGTTATATATCCCATTTTACGCAAGAGCATGCCCAACATAAAATTACCTCCTCCAAATCCTAAAAGGTCACTGCACAAGCCATGGTAGCCATAAAAAGGCTAAAACACAACCTCAAACCTCAAAATCACCACAAAACTCTCCCTAAACACCCCCAAGACTTGATAATGTGCAAAGGGATGTTCATAAAGGGTATGTACCATTATAATCATTCTATTTATTTTTGTTTCCCTGTTATTTATCAATTATAAGTCAAGGTGATCATATTTTACAAAAAATTATAGGAATTATGTGTGAATTGATTCATATTTTCATGGGATACATAGTGATTCCTAGATATCCTATCTCAAACCCAACTAAGAATCCTATATAAAATCCCCCACTTTATCTTAGTGAATGGGATTCTTCATTTATATTGGTTTTCCATCGATAGAGTTAGCATCAAGACAAGTTATTTCATTTTAAACATTAGTTTAGACTACATTAAACCTCATATAATAAGGTATTTTTTCATATGATCCTAAACTATAGATTATTTTAGTCATTTTCACATGATGTTAAACTATGTGATGCACGATCCATCTTGTAATACTTGAAACTTATTAGAGCAGTCTACCTAGTAAGACCTATCTTCCTATACATATTATCCAAATCCACATAAGGATTCTAAGAATGTGGTTCTTTATCCATAAACCTATGTTATGAAAAAATTACTCTTACCCTAGGAATGAGCCTAATATGTATAGGGGTATTATATAAAAACTATATGTGGATTGATTCATGACGTTTCAATATATGTAATGATGTTTGGATTTCCTATAATAGGCCTTGGTGAAAATTATAATCACACTGGTTATACCCTAAAGGTGAGACCCTTCCTCATTCACATAAATTTGTTTATTTATTTCTCACATAATAGTTCACATACATCTCATCCTTCTCCTCCTATACACGAGACAAATATTTATAGAGGACCTTTTCCAAGAACTATGAATTGATTGATTCTTTTTATTATAGGATTTGTTTTTGATCGTTCATCCTTGGGTAACAAAACTAATAAATTTAGGAAAAATGAATCATAAAAAATGAATCACGACAAAAAATAATAAACATATATGGTTCATGCTACACTCGATAAATCAAGAAAAAAGGAAACTTCAGAAATAAATAAAATACATAGAAGGAAACATGAGAAATCAATAAAATGTTAGGTCATGAAAATGTTAGGTGGAAACTATGTGCCACAGATGACACATATACAAACCAAATGTTACCATATTTGTCCAACATATCAAAAAAAAACAACTAATCATGGCCTGATGGTGAACAAAGCTCGTCACCCTCTCCACCTCCATCTCTACTTCCTGCTACCACCTGAAAGAACATTATATTGAAAATTAAATACCGTTTTATATTTATATTTAAACTTAAAACAAATAAAAGTTTTCAAAATAAATGATTTTGAATTTTTGTGATTTACATGCTCACCACTAGTCATCGCAGTACCACCGGGGGAAGATCTGGTCGTCTTCCGATATAAATCAATCAACACTTTCTGCAAAGCAGATATCTGAGCCCCCTGGTCGTGAACTGTGTTTCGTAGAGAAACAATCTCTCTCTGAGTATCTCAGGATATGGACTAACTACAACCAGGAGTAGATGAAGCTGTAATCCCTATTGTCTTACCAAATACCTCAGATGGTATGGGTCCCAAACCCATCCCGTGCACTCTACCAAGATGCTCCTTCCCAAGGTCTTTAGTAACTGGGTCGTCCTGGGAGACTGAGTAGGGTTGCGTTGGATTGGCATCACAAAGTTCTTTAATTTTTACCTATAAATAAAATAGTAGTCATATTATATGAAATATATATTAACATAGTAACAACTGATAATAAGTTATTATATTGAAAAATGAGTTCATATCCCACCTTCTTTGGCAGGATCATTAACAAAACATCCATCATATTTTTGGTGATCATTCAACCACACTTTTGTTTGGGATGCTTTGTTCCCTAAACTCTATGACTGTATTAAACAAATATAAATCAAAAATTTAATATATTAAAAAATAATATAGTCTTATAAATATTTAAACTAATGAAAAGATTACCAGAGAAGATCGGCTTCTAGAAAAACTCTTTGACCCCGCAGTGTGAGGGATGACCTACATAGCCCAGCTTAATGCATTCTTTCTTGAAAGATCATAAAATAAATAAAATGAAATTTAATAGTAATGTATTCAATGTCATATACTCTTCATATAAAATTATAAATGTAAAATGTGATTATTATAGTAATATATATTTAAATACCATCTTCTTATCATCACGATGTCTATCAAAAAAAACTTACCATTGCTCTTTGGGTACCCCATTGGGTAGCTTTTCATACATCTGTTGGGCAGTCAATGAAGTATCATTGACATCACCCCACAATATCTATTTAAAGTCTTTCCATTTTTTTTCAATATTTTTCAATGTCCACTTTCGTGCTATCACATAAGCAACCGTATAGTGGAAAAAAATCTGTACACATAAATTCATTTTGAAAATATTAACAACATGACATTCTATTACACCATAATGTATAAAAATTACCTTTATTTGGGAATAAAAAACTTAATTTTTCCAACTTTCAGGCATATGTCTCCAATCATCATATGAAATAGGAAGGGAAACGGGCTCTATGGCCAGATGGCCTAAAATATGGACAAATAATCCTACAATGTCATACATAGGGACCCCATATGAATCAAATGAGACAAATATCTTCTCTCTGGTCAGATTCCATACATATGAACTTTTTTATATTTTTCTCCATAGTTGTATTGTTTCTATCTTTAATGAAAAAACAATTATTATAAAGAAAGTGCAATAAATTTATTCATATTAAAATTTGTGCCTATAAAAGTTGCCCTCCAGTATCCCCATGAAGAACTAGAAGTAGCGCGCCGCTCCCCCACTGCTGAGGCTTCTAAAGCAGGAGGTGATGACTGAGGTGCTGAAGGGATGCTCACATAGGGTGTGAGTGATGGTGAAAGGGGAGATGGTGTAGGGGGCAGGTTGATGGTGGCTCATATGTCATAGGGAGGGATACAGATGGATCGTCATCTATTACAGTGGTCGATGAAACAGTATATCACTCCTCCTTGGAATTCATATCATTTAATCAAATAAAATTCAGTTTAGAACATATATTTTAAAAAATTTATGCAAAAAAAAAAATTAAAAAAGATAATAGATGTACAGTACTAACAAACAAAATATTCATACAAATGATAATGAATGATTGCACAAATTAAATAAGTGGTTAAAAAATGAATGCATAACTGTACATACAATCATTTTCTTCTTCAATCATGTCGGTTTCCTACTCCATTAATTCATCCAATTCATTTATCCTTCCTAGACTAATATTTTCAATATCATGGTGGAAAAATAATTCCGATTCTTATTGTTGATGAGATTCAATGTCAGAGGTCAAATCTTCCACTCCGTCACCTATATTATACAAATCTCTTTGTTTTACGTGAAAAACTAAACTCCACCCTTCATCCACAAGATCATTCACATAATATACCATTTTTTCTTACTATGATAATATATATGGATAATGAAGTTCACGACCACCAACATTTATCAAGAGAGAGAAGTTCACAGAAGTAAATTGCAAGGAATATCTTTTAACACCTATGATAATATATGCCTAATTGCATTTGAATAAAACAAATGAATTTTTTTATGGTAGTTTAATTCAATAGTATCGGTCAACATTCCATAGTATCCAACTTTAGTAAATGTAAATATAACACTATTCTGTGTTTTCAAACCCTCTTCTTGATCAACTGTACAAAATATAAATCAATTCACGTTGTAAGCGTCAAACTTTCTAACTTGTTTTAGAGGACTTCGAGCAAGAAACTTCAAATATTCTAACAACCCTGCTCGGGTATCAGTATTAATTATCTAAAAAATTATACTTTATTATAATTACAAAATATATGTGTTAACCTAATATTTGTATTTATTGCAATATTTATGAACTTACAGATTCTAAAAACCATTCTACAAGCCCTTTATTAACAACTTCCGTTATATCTTTATCATTTCATGTTTGGACTCTCATTTGTCTCTTTGTTTGTATCCTAAATTCTTCAATAAATGTATCTTCAATTTCACAATTTAGCATCACATATCTACGTGCCTGTAATAATTCCATTTCTGTTAGTGTAACATTTGAGGTCCTCCCAACTGACCGAACAATAACAGGAAATATTTTTGATTTCCCATGTATTTTGGATTGAGTTGATGTGTCATCAATACGTCCAACTCGATTAAATCTTGTATCAATATCATCTATGTTTTTAGAAAAAATGTTAAGACACTCTTCCTCCAAATAGCCTTCAGTAATAGAGCCTTCTGGTTGAGCTTTATTTATCATTTATAATTTCAAATGCCCAAGATATCTGTGAAATAAAATAAACAAACATAATTATTCATTTAATTAAGTGACAAAAATTGTTTTCTTAATTAAAAATATATTAATAAAGTACCTCTCAATTGGATACATCCATAGATATTGAACGGGGACTCTTAATTTAGCTTCCTCAACCAAATGCATAGTTAAATGCATCAGGACAGTATAAAACGACGGAAGAAAGATCATCTACATTGTACAAAGTGTCAATCAATACCTCTCCCGAAGGATTTCAAGCTCAAAACGATGTAGATATTTCTCACATAGTTTCATGAAAAATGTGCATAATTGGAGTACAACGACAGTAACTTTTCAGGTAATAATGTACGCAATGCCAATGGTAGTAACTGCTGTAAAAAATATGTAAATTGTGACTTTTCAATCCATGTAACTTACGATTCATTAATTCAACACACCTAGAGATGTTACTTGAATACCCATCAGATACTTTTACATGCTTTAAAATTTGAAATAATGTATCTTTATCCCTATTTTTCATTGAAAAAATTTTCAGAGCTTGCTTTTCATTCTCATATGGCCTGAGATCATGTTTTATGTTCATTACTTGTAAGTATTTTCGAGCATTGAGACGATCCTTTGAATTTACTTGCTCATTAATCAATGTGAAGATAAAATTACCACAAACATTCTTCTTAATATGCATCACATCAAGATTATTCCACAACCAATTAAATTCCCAATATGGAAGTTTGAAAAATATAACTTTTTTCTTCCATTTTTGCGCTCTGATTTCACTTGACGACGCACTTCAAACCCATTTCCCACTATCATTCTAATGATAAACATTCCAAAATTCTATTTCAACTTTTCTAATTTGTGTTAATATTTCAAAACCAGTTAATAACTTTGGAGGTGGTCTACGGTCAATGAAACTATTAAATTTTGATATGTTCAGCCGAAATCTATGAGATGAATCGAGAAATCATCGATGGAACAAGAAGTACCATTTTTTACTATGAGGTAGCCACTTGGGCTCAAAATCAAAGTTACAAATAGGAAAATCCAAACCTATGTAAGTGTTCCAACCAGATAAATTTCCAAGCCCAGGGAAGTCACTAATGGTCCACATTAAAGCAACATGCATTTTGAAAATTGTTTTAGAAGAAGCATCGAATGTATCAACAACGTTTCTGCATAACTCCTATAATTCGTCAATTAAAAGTTTCAAGTATACATCAATATCATTTCCAGGAAATTGTTTTCCAGGAATAATCATTAAAATGATAAAATACATTTGTTCCATACACATCCATGGAGGTAGATTGTAAGGGATCAAAACAACTGGACAAATGCTATAACTGGTACTCAAATTCCCAAATGGGTTGAATCCATCGACAACCAATCCCAATTGAACATTCCTAGGATCAGATAAGAAATATGGATATAATGAATCAAATTTATTCCATGATTGTGAATCTCGTGGATTTTTCATTAACCCATAATTGTTATTATCTATAGAATTCCACTTCATGTGTGGCGTTTTTTGATGACATGAATAATCTTTCCAATCGAGGCTTTAAAGGAAAGTAACGCAAAAACTTTGCAGGTGTGTTAATTTTCTTATTATTTGTGGTAGTATGTTTATTCAAACTTCAAACATCACCCATTGATTTCCATCTATAAGGATAACTTTTTTTTCAATCCAATCTACTTGAATCCTATCACCAATAAAGCATACAATCATTGGGACACACATGTATTTATATATAATTCAAACCAAGCTTGTTAACAACTTTTTTCATATCATAAAAATAATCAGGGATGTTTGCTTCATGAAATACATCACGCAAAAATTCTAATATCATGGAAATTCCCTTATTTGTAATTCCACATAGACATTTGATATGGTACAACTTCATCAAAAAAGAAATTTTTGAATATTTCAAACATCCACTATAAAACTCATGATTTCCATTGTCAACTAAATCATGAATTTTATTTTCCTCATTGAAGTTTTCTCTAACATTATTCTCCAAATAATCAAGAGGGGGAACCATTGATATGTTACAATCTTAATCTTGTTGTCCTGAAGTCTCAAAAACATCACTGGTCACGTTTTTATTTATATCTCCCTCATCTGGTTGTTCTGATATGTTTTGATGTTGATGGTGGTGTCTTGAAGTAAAAAATGAATCATTTATAAGGCTTTTCATTTCATTTCCCATTGTTGACAAAGTTGGGAGCTCATTCTGTGGATTGACATTAGTGCTCAACCTTTCTGTGATGTTCGATTCTCTATGCCAAATCCAACACAAATATTGACCAGGGAATTAGTTCAATATTAAATCTTCATAAACTTCATCTCTCTTCAACCATATTCTATATTTACATTTAGAAAAATGACATATTATTCTCCCTTCAACAGATTGATTGGAAATTGAAAAATCTAAAAACTCCTCCAAACCCTTAACATATTGAGGTGTGTTCCTCGGTAATGTGATCCAGATTTTATCCATGTATATCACAATGTGCCAACACAATATTTAAAAAAATTAAAACACATAACTATTAATAAATAGGGAACTAGATTCATATATACTAGTTTATGAAATATATAAATATGTTAAAGATTTGGAAAAATTCTACGATTAGATCAAAAATATCCTCAAAGTCACTTTTTCCCAATAACCCATGGTAACTTAAGGCACTTAAAGATAGTATCTCGCCAAGAAGTTTCTCATAATATACCTATTAAGTCTCAAAAATACTATCTCATGTATACCAAGACATCCCAAACTATATAGAAATTTCAAAGAAGAGGCTTGAATGTATTTGATACCAATTTTTCACAAACCAACCTAGATTACCTGCCTAGGAGGCATATTATAGGGTTTTTATGTAGATCACATATTTCATGGATGAATAGATACATAAAAAAATAATAATGAGGTGGAAAAAATAGAGGCATATTATATTTTTGAAGATATGCATGTGTGATAAAGGATACAGATGGAGGAATCATGGAGGAAGGGAAATAGATGTTGGGATGACGGGAAAGTGTCAGAGGTGGAGCTAGAGGAATGGACCTAGGGTGAAAGATATAGAATATTTTTTCATATGTTAGAAAAATCACCCAATTAAAATTATACATCTTTAAATGCACCTTATATTAGTTATGTAAGAATAAAACTAGAACCAGATGTATTGATCCATCCATAGTAAAGATAATTTATATTATCATGGGGTTATAAAGAAAATTTTAGGTTAACACAACCATATTATTAACTAGGGTAATATCCATAAAAATACAAGGTTCAATATAGATGTTCACATTGTTTATTTATAAGTGTAAGACATCCATTTTGGGTAGTATACTCATTAGGCCAATTTTTGTGATTTAATACAGTTTTTATAAGATGCCTACCAAAATACCATCAAATGATTTGATGATTATATTGTCTATGTTATTTGAGTGAAAAAATATATCCATTTAATAAAAATCCCCAAGGTAATTGACATGATGTTAATGAGGATCAAACAACAACATCTCAAATATCAATTCATAAAAAATAATCTGAATAAAATCAAATTCTTGAAAACCCTAGGTCACTCAAGACTTGAGTAGGGAAAGTGCTCACGAGGCCCTCCCTGCACCTACATCTTGATTTATGATAGATATATTTATCAATATATCCAAATAATGGTTGAGAATTATAGAACCTAGGATATTATAGTATGAATGTATCTAATGCCATTTGTAACAAACCATCTTGAAATACTACCAAAACTGAGACATACCCAATCTTCCACTATTCAGAAGGGTGTTCCTGATCTACATAGGATAGGAAAAAATTATTTGTCATCATGAAACACTACATTGGTAAAGATTTATCCATTTAATAATAAATTAACATTAATAAGAAGGAAATACTAAATAAACCTCTAAATCATCAAACAAATAATATATATATAGTGCACAATATTTAAAACAAGAGAGGTATAAAAGGAAAAATTAATATAATAACAACCAAAATGTAAAATGAAACCCAAATCACATGGTGATACCTTCTCTATGAACACATGATTTATTACCAAATCCCACTCATCATCAAGGAACCAAGATAGATACCCATTCTAGAACATGAATTGAAACCTAAAATATTTATGTAAGCATCACAACCCACTGAATCTATGAAATAAAATTCATTAAGTAGTTAATGTTTTCATGTTTGGAATAGAAATTATATAGGGTTTTAAATTCATGATGTTTGAGTAAAATAAAATCCTATATTTGATCCATATAATGAAAT
The DNA here is from genome assembly GCA_963277665.1 of Viscum album. Classification (NCBI taxonomy): domain Eukaryota; kingdom Viridiplantae; phylum Streptophyta; class Magnoliopsida; order Santalales; family Viscaceae; genus Viscum; species Viscum album. Next base: position 25,518,351 of record OY728137.1, on the reverse strand, counting down.
GAGTCCTTCAAATAAAAATTTATTTGATAACCCGAGAAATTCAAAAACATTTATTTTTCCCTAAAAGAAAACAAAACCATTTCACTAAAACATTTTTAAAACAATTTTTTTAAACATATTTCAAATCCAATTGAAAAAAACCATCCAAACCCCAAGGTTAAAGAAATATATATTTTGGTAATCATAAATTTAAAGCAATCAATGAATATAAAAAATGAAAAGGGTTTCACAAACGATACAATCAAATGGAAAAACATTCATTACATGATGAAAATCCCCAATAGAGACAATTGATAAATGATTAAAAATCCTGGTATCAAACTTAGTATTTTTAGAATAAATTATAAACTAAAAAGGTCTTGAGGTTAGTCATTCACAAACTAAAATAATAAAGAGAGTAATAAGGGTTGAAGTTTATGAGTCAAACATTCTTGATGAAAAAAATATCCAATATAAACCCAGTGGATGAGAAACATCAAGATTTTTTTTTTTAATATCTCAATTAAAATGATATCATCAAAAAAAGAAAAAAATGATGAATCATAGGCTAAATACATGAATTAATAACTAGATCAAATTGAAAATGGCAAGACATGAGTGCTTGTTTAGTGGTCAGATGATCAGAAAGGCATTGAAATAAAATAGTTGTTCATGAAAAAACATGATGAACATTAAAATGTGATATGGGATAGGGCATGAATAACATGTAAAGGATATTACCATGTGGAGGTAATTGATATTGAAAAAAAATTCACACTATTTTCATGATTTTAATCATTTTAATTTTTATTTTTTGGTGGAAACACAATGGATATTCAAGATCTACTGAAAGGATATAATGGTAACATTTTTTAATTGAATGAGAAAGTAAGAGGTCTATATTAAAAAAATGATTGGATTTTAATTTGATGGTGATGAAAAAAAGGTATGGCATATTAAGAAGTATCTATATTTATTGAAACAAATAACTCTAGATTTTTACGATCAATTGAATATATACTTGAAGAAGTTTGAATTGAAGAGAGGTGGTGTTGACTATAATATTTATATAAACGTATCCAATGAGTAATAATTCATAGTACTCATCTATGGAAATAATGTCATATTTGGAAGAGATAAGAAGGAACTAATTGAGCAGTTTACTAACTTGACGAGTCTATAGTTTCAAATATCTATGATTAGAGAAGTCACATATTTTCTTAGGCTGTAATTGAATCAAAAAATTGAATAAATATTTTTCTCTCAAGTTACATATACTAATAATCTGCTAAATAAGTTTTATATATAATATTTTAAGATAGTTTAAACTCCAATCATAGTTGGAATAAAACCTAGTGAATGTGAGAATAAAAATTATATCAATACAACTCTATTAAAGAGAATGTTATGGAATTTTATTTACTTGAAGTAAAATTAGATGAATATAGTTTATGAAATATAATTGGTGGATCCATTTCGAATAAATTTTAAGGAGAAAAGCCTACCTAAGATGAAATTAGGAAGAATCAGTGAGGTGGCGATGGGATAGGGATTCAGGGGTTTCCAGGGGGGGTCTCGCAGGGGTCGGGGGGAGAAGGGGGGTCTCAGGGGGGTGGGGGGGGGGAAAGTGTCAGGATTGAAAAGAAAGTTTTATCGGTGGTTTTTTATAAACTGAAGCTAAATAATTAATAAAAATTTAGCGGCGGTTTACTAAACTGCCGCTAAAAAACTTCCTCAAAAGTATATTAATGTTTTAGTGATTAAATTATATATTCATTCGATGCATCGATGATTATCATGAGAAAAATCAGTAAGCTAGAATTAAATGGGTTTATGTTGTATACCTACCCATCTATTAAACAATATTGGCATAAGTATTTGATGGTATATATATCCTGATGTCTGAAATCATGATGTCCAATATTAATCTTTTCAATTATTCATAATTTAGTTAATATTATCCATAAGATTGTTACATTGATATTATCCATGGATACATTTTGTGCTTAAGTTATTGATTAAATGGCATGTGTTTTCAGTTTTTTACCTTTCCATATTAATTATGTCTGATCGATTTATGACAACATCTGATATACATAACCCTTATTGAGCATTTGAGCTCACCCTTATTTTATTTTCTTTCCCCAAGATATGAATAAGAAATATTTTAATGATTCCAAGTATGAAAAATATTTACTTTCTCTATGTTATGTAATTTATGTTTTCAAATGTAATGTGAGATTAAAGTATGTATCTTATTTACCAATACTACTAAGCATTTCAGTTTGTTGGGATGCAATTTCTTCTATGTAGTGAAAATTTAATAAGATAACTACAAGCTATAGGTTACTCGGGTCGGGGTCTTTATAGCCGGTATTATATCTGATTTGTAGATACCTTGGGAACTAGATTCATAAAAACATAGATTTGGGAATATATCCCTAAGATAAAATTTGATGAAATTCCCAAAAGATAATAAGTTTATGATTCATATGAGGATAGTTTAATATTTTTAGGCAATATCATGGGTTAATAATTATAAGGATGATTATAAGTTTAGAGGAACATATACCATTTCTAAATTTTATTTGGTGGAAGTACTTTGGAGACATTTATTGAGTTTTAATAGATGTTTTAAGTATATATAACCCTTTTGTATAATTAATATTTTAGTGAGAATTGGAAGAATAATTATTTTATATTTTATGGATATAAGTTCAAATTTATTGATAACCATTTTGGTTAATATAATCATTGATGTTATGGTAATAATAGTCAATTAAGATTATTTTATTTTGTGGAAAAAATAAGTTGTATAGAAACCTTATCGCTTAAAAAGTGATTTGATGATTAATGTATTTTTTAGGATGTTTATCACATTTTAAAAAAATTTATCAGAATTATTTTAATATATTTTTATTAAATGGGTAGACCATAGGTTGGGAGACAACCAATCACATATGGACAGGCCGTAGAGGTTGAACCCACAACTGAAGGGTGAAAAGGGTGTAGCACCAGCCACTGACCTACATGACATCCTGGTTAGTATGGAATAATTTTTTTACTTAAAAAATTTGATATATAAATATTAATTTGATGTTGGGAACATTTGTTTTATATTATAAATAACTATCATATTTAAATGTGATTTGGTGATTAATTAATTAATGTTATTTTAGAAGAAGATGTGTATAATTTTGGGAAACATTATATAATATTATGTGTTTTTTTGAGGAATCAGGGCTGAATTATCTTTTTCAAGCATATATGATGTGCCTTTCGGGTGATTCAGGTTATTTGTGGATATGATTAGTATATCTTATAGATTAAATTATCAGGTCATATGCATTTTTGGGTATATAGTTTTTTGAGTAACTAATATTGATTGGAGATAAATATTAAATTTATATTGGTAGAATATGTGATGAAATAATTAAAATATTTGTGTTTAAATCTTAGTTAGAAATATCTTGAAGAATTTTAAGGATAATTTTTTATATTATGATATATTTTGAACTTTGGGTATTACTATTGAATTTTTAAGATTAATGTATTATTTCTTAGTATGAAGGTTTATTCATTTTGGGAATTATCTTACCTTGTGTTAAAATTCTTGGTTTTAGTTAATGTTTAAAGATAGGAGGAATATCATTTTATCATTTTTTGGATTAATTGGTTTATTATAAGTTTTTTTGAGTGCTTCGAGCATAAAAAATCCATCTTAAATACTCATCATTTGGAGTAAAAATATGATTGTGGTGGAAATTGATTGAAGGATGAAATTATATTTGTAATGTTAGTATATTTACTTATATTTTTATGCTAAATGGTAATTTAATTTCAAAACTCTTAGAAAATGATCTTGAAAGGAAAATGTTTTTCTATTGCCTTCATTTCTAATGAATCAATGCCATCATAGATTTATAGTTTTTTGGTGGATAAATTTATCATGCCCATATTTTATATCACTCTATATTAATACTTGGGTGTTATTTTTATCTTCCAGGTCCATATATTCACTTCCCAGTAATGTTAACCTTCTTGTAAACCTATTTTGGGGACCTTTTTATTTCCCTTTCCCACTTTAAGAGGAATTTTTATTAACCCTTTTTAGGATGTTTGTTCTCCACAAAGGAATTTTTAAATAAAAAATCATTGATTATAAAGAATAAGTTTAATTTATGAGGATTAAATTTATTGATGTGTGATGGGAATAATTTAATAAACCAATATTTTAAAAAAATATGATATTTGACAGTGTACACAACACACAACACCGATTCTAAATGAATCACAATATATTATTAAAATATATTTATTTAATATAACAATTATCACCTAGCTATTGAATTTATGGTTATAAATATGATTAATCACATTATGAAATATATATATAATGGTCTTAATAAATACAAATATATTTATTAATTATTAGGAAATAATTACTCAATTTTTAGTGAGGTTATTTTATGCTTTAGAAATGTGTTTTTTACAAAATAATTTTTATTGTTTCTTGAGAGAAAATGTTATTATTAATTAATAGAACTTATACAAATTTTATTTTATAAAAATAATATCATTTAAATCATTATATAAAATTTATCTTAGGTTGATTGTTTTATATTTTTCTGAAAAGATTGATTTTTGTCGTGAATAGTGAAAAATACAGATTTTTATTTAAAACTATATTTTTGTTTTAAGTATTTTAAAATTTAATTTTTTTTAAAAGTTATTTAAAAATAGAATTAATTATACTATATTATTAATAATATAACTAAGTTCATTAGAATAAATCTTATGATTGAACTTGGTATAAAAACATTTTTATACATAAAAGGATTTTTTCTAAAAAACTCCTTTTTATTGTGTTTTGTGATTTGATTTCAAATTAATTAATTTAACTTGTAAAAATTGAATCTTAAAACATGTATTCCATATTTTTAATTATCAGTTTCAAATTTGGTAAACAAATCCTATTTATTTTTGTTCAATATGAATAGTAACTGTGATAAAAATTATCACCATGGTAACGGGAAAATTAGGTTAATCTTAGTTAAAACTAAGTGATATGGTCATAATTTTTCATCCTAATGGTTATTTAATGAAGTTAATTTTAACCTTATCCCCATAGGATTTAAATTTATTTGCTTAATTTACACTTATCTAGGAAAATTACCTATATAATATTTAAATTAATGAAGGTTACAAATTATCACTTACTTAGTTTTAATTATCTCTTATATGTTCACATTGGAAAAATAAAGTGGTTAATGAATATTAATGGAAATTTTGTGAATAATTAAATTATATTAATTATGGTAATTTATTTACAATTTTTAGTCTTTAAATAATTACCTTAAATTCTTGTGCAATGGTAATACAATATTTATTCAATGAAAGGAAGAAAAAAATAAATTATTTTAAAAATATTAAAAGTGATATAATTTGAATGAATTAATGTTTCCCAAGAATTTATATGTCTATAAAAAGATTTATAATTTTTTTAAAATATTATATTATAATTAACCCTTTTTCTTGATGTATTTAATGTCAAATTAAATGAATAGTTTTAAAAATGACGTTACTAATATTTTATAATAAATAATATTTTATTAAATGATTTAAAATAAATAAAGATTTTATATTAATCCATATGAATTTTATATGGGTTTAAACACCAAAATTAGTCCATTTATGGGAATTTTTTATTTTATAGTGATACTGTTAACCCTTAAAGTATAGAAAACTATAATATTATAGAGACTGTGAAAAGGGTTAATAGGGGTTGAAACTAAATGATATGGGTAAAAACATTCCAAAAATTTGCCTAAATTTTATTTTATAAGGATATTTAGACTTATACACATATTATATTTAAATTATATAAATTTTGAGGCATTTGGGCTTGAAAAATAATTTATATTAATTTATTAATTCAAGAAATTCCAAGAATTCCCATCCGCTCAATTATAAAAGGACACCTCTACTTTCTCTTCTTTACATCACTTTGATCCATATATATTGACTACCACATGAAAATTAATATTATAAACATCCTTATAAAATATATTAAGGTTCTTACCATTCTAAAAACCAACCCCAGGTCCCTTAATGAAGTTATTTAAAGGAAGTCTACTGAAGTAGAGGTAATCACCTTTACTGACTCTTTCAAGTATATTTCTTCTTCTAATCAATATTAATGTGTTGTGACCCTATTAAAATAATAAATACTGTATAATAAGTATAAGATAATAAATATATCATTATAAATATAAATATTGAGTATATATATCATATATGATATTAAAGATATTTGTTTGATTTTTTTATGTAATTATAATAAATATAAATTTATTATATGGGAGGTTAAATCACGTTCAACTAACGGGAAATGTGAGGTAAGAGATTATGTATCAATTTATCTTCATTAGGGCATGTTTTAATGTTATGAATCTATTTTATTTTATGTGGTTCATATGATGCCCCTTTTAAATGTTATATATTTAATCCTTTTTTACTTCACGGTATTGTATGTTTCAATTAAAATTATTTTATATATGGTGATTTGATTTGAAAGTTACCAAGTAGTAAGGTGTTTCATAACTTAATTTCTTTCATTGGGTTATATTTCTTACTCATTATATTTTATATGATATGATTATGTATGAAATGAAATATTATTTTATTATATTGAATTTCCACTTATTTTTTTGTTGATTTATATTTCTTATACATAATCAATTCATTGATTAATTCTCATTTCAATGGTATGATCTTATAAAGGATTTTATCTCAATTTCTACTCTGTTGAGACTTACTTGGTATTATAAAACTACAGAATTTTTTGTGGTGTATATAATACCATTTTGAGTTATATAAATTGAATATATATTTATTCATGATTATTAATGATTCAATTCAAGTTACTATATGAAGAGGAATATTTAAAAGGAAAGATGATCTTATTTCTCCTTTTGATCAGATATATTTTTCTTCCATATATATACTTTCGTTAAAATGTTTTAAATAATATTTTTATAATTATAAAATTATTCATTAAAAAATTTTAACCATTTTTTATGTTTTAGAAAATGATTTAAAATGAACCTTTATATCATTTTTCAAAAAAATAACTTTTTTATTTTTTCACAAAAGTGTGAAAGGAATGTTTTTTAAATTATACAGAATGAACATAATTTCCCAATATCATTAACACTAAATGATTTGAAGTTTACTTCTCATGTTTACATGTATATTTTCAAAGAATATGGTTTTCCTAATATTTTATATTTTTTTAGTTTTTAAAAGTGATTTTTAATGTGAAATGGCTATTTTCCTTAATATTTTTTAATTAAATTTTTATTCAACAACAAAAAACCATTATTTTAATTTTACCCCACTAGGAATATGTTATAATGATACCCTAATTATTCTTTATATGGATGGTTTATGATTATTTTGACGAGGTAAATTATTGACATTCACTTTCTTGATTAATTTTTTTAGTCATTAACTTTATCATGAAGATTTCACCTTCTTGTGATCATTAGACATTTACTTTCTCTTAAATGTCCATCTTGTTTGTATGGTGGGTATTTTTATTTCCCAAAATTTATACCATTTATACATTATGTGTTTACTTTTAAAGTTATTTGATAAACTGCTGAATTATTGGTAATCTGTATTCTTTATTCAATATCAAATTTTGTTGATAAGGCATATTGTTTATGAATTTTAGTTGATTATTAAACATATTAGGAATTCATTGGAAATTTAACAATGGGTGGGTACCAAAATTATAAACCCCCTAGTTGTATGACCATTCTCACGAGACTAATCAGTAAGCTAACATTAAATGGGTTTCTAATGTTTACCTGCCCATTGATTAAAATGTCTTGGCACAAGGATTTGAAGGTATAAATATAACAATGTTTAAAATAATGATTAATAATTTTAATACTTTACTTAATTAATAATTCCATTATTATTATTCATGAGATTATGACATTGATATTATCCATGGATGCATTTCATGATCAGGTTATTGATTAAATGACAAGTGTTTTTAGTAATTTACCTTTCCATATTGATTATTCACTATTAATTCATGATATCTTCTGTTGTGCATAACCCTCACTGATAATCTTATCATACCCTTATTTTTATCCTTTCCCAAGGATATGAATAAGAAATCGTTGAATGATTTCATAGATGCAGAATATTTAATTTGAAAATTTTCATGTATTTTATGTTTAAACATGTAATGCGAGATTCAATTTTGTATATAGTTTATAGAGAATACTAAAATATTCATTCCATTGTGATACTATTGTTTGTATCTAGTTCCAATGTAACAAAATGACTATAAACTTTGAGATACTGGGGTTAGGGTATTTATTGGGCTCACCACGTGAATTATTGTTCTAATTGATGTAGATACATGTTACAATGTTATGCCCATGGTTAAGGCACTAATGTTTGAATATATTAGGGAAAAATTATGATACACTTTCTTTATTTTACTAAAAATAATAATGAAACATTTATTTACCCATGAATATCCATTTTAGAGTGTATTTGTACAAGAATAATGCTGAATGAAATTTGTATTAATGGTCACTAGAAAGGGTCATAGAAGCTTTCAAACAATTATTATAAAGCATCATCTCAAGTTTGTTGAAGGTAAAGTAAACCATCACCCACCATAGATATTTGCTGGCATGATAAACCAAGAAATGTGGAATGCGTTTATTGATCAATGTGAGGAGACACATTTTTAGGTACATTGTGATTAGTAATAAATTACTTGAAAATAAGTGAATTAATCACTTTGATTAAAAATTGTTAATTTATGTAACAAAAACTGAAAACGTAAAATAACCAGCATGAAGCAAAACTGACATACCCCTACCATAAAGTAAGGATGAAGTATACTTCACTTAAAAAATGGTATGTATTTTAAATATTCATAATTAATTTTATGTCGCATGAAACAACACCATAATTATATTCCAGTACTTATATATAGATCTATGAATCAAAATCCTATGAAACTTCCATCCCATTTCATGTTCTATAGAAGGAGAATAATGTAAATAAATATAAAATACTAATATATGAAAACACATAAAAAATTATGGGAAGCATGTGTGAGTATGAAAAAATAAAAATTTATTCCTCTCTAAATCGGCATTACATAATAATGAATACTTATTTTCCTATATTTTTTTTATATAATTTAGGAATAAGAATCATCATTGGATATACATGATGAACGATTACTTTTGGTGGCCTTGAATCAGCCATAACAATATGGTTGTGTTAGTGGTGCGAGTTTTGGAGGGCCTCACTAAACATATTTTGAGAAAAGAAAAGAATAGGGGATAAAGATAAGAAAATTGACGAGATATAGACATGAATAGATAATTTATAAGAAAAAATTAATTATTAGTCTATGTTGTTAGAGAATATTATGTGAAGGAATAAAATAGAAGAGACAACACTGTAATAAACACTCCATTAAGATCCACCACCAGCTTTGAGGCAATCTATTCCTCTCAAAGGTCTTCCTTACCAGAGGTAATCAATTTTTTCATAACTATTTCTCTGAAATATGAATTAGGAAGACACTGATACCTTTCTTATACATATATTCTACACGTTTATTTTTTATTTATATCTATTAGAATATATCCATCACCTTATTGATATGGGTACAATGTACAATATATAGGGATATATTCTACACAAAAAACAACATCCTAAAGTTCACGTGAGAGTGTGTATTAACATAGATCAAAAGTTGAGCACCGAGCTACCTATTCCCCTTGATTAAAATGATATTCACATGGTTTAATTTACTATTCAATCTTTAATAGATTGGATGTTTGATTTTATAAAAATATATATTGACAATGAGAAAAAAAATTTCAAATTTTTTTTTATAAAAAACCTTTAACAATTAATGAGAAAGTCCTAAAACAATTAATGTTATTACAGATAGATAAAGGGGAGTATGAAATAGATGGTTAAATCAAAAATATATATATGATCAACCAATTGATCAAAAATACCACCAGAAATTATGTTTTCCCTACCCGTTTATATTCCACATTTACTAATATTACAAGTTCCTGATAATACAATATTTAAAAATGTTGATACAACCATAATTAAATTTGAAGAAAAAATTAATGGATATTCCACTGTAGTCTTTCTCATTATTTAGAATGTATTTGTAATCCTCAAGCATGAATGAATATAAGTCTCAGTTTTAAATGTATACATGATGTGTGTTTTCTTAATTTTTTTTCCAATAGAATATGAACTATGTTAATTGTTGTTAAATATTGTCCATATTTTTTTACAGTTGTATATATCATTACTATTTGAATGGAAAACCCTATGAACAACAATTTTGACTCATTGGTCCTCATGCCCTTTCTATACAACAAATATCATCATAAGAAGAGGAATATTTAGTTCTAGTGGATAAATTGGACACAATGTTTGAAAAAAAACTTATTAATGAAATTTTATTCTTTATACCCATGATTAAAGGGTAAAACTATATAATTTAATCATATTAATTATATTTTCATTCCTTTCATTCCTTATTCATTTTTAGGTAGTAATGGTTTCTCATTACAATCAATTTAGTTACTCCAAAGATTTATTTTTTGGATTTAATGATTGGATACCCAAGAAAAGGACCACAAATGATGAAATTTATTAATTTTTAATATACTACATGAAATATTTTACAAATAAACTTCATGATATATATTTTATATTATATTTTAATAATTTTTTTATGATAGAGTGGTGTTTAAATACCCTCAAAATCATGGTATGAGGCTAGTCCATCATTATATGAAGTAAATAGACTTCTATAAGTTGAAAAATATTATGTTATATATAATTATATTTTCCTATTAGAACATATATAAAAACATTACTTATTTTTATTATTGTTTCTATAGTTTCTAAAATAAAATAATTGAAAATATTATGGTTATTACATTTTTAAATTTATAAAAGATATCATATTTCATCAATAAACTACCATCCATAATGTGGTATTTATGATGATAATTATAATTTAATTTTAAAAATTTATTAATCCTTTGTTTATTCATGTTTTTCTAGTGTTACCAAGACTATTAAAAATACTCATATTCAAAATAGTAAATAGATTTATTTAGAAATGAATGGGTTGAATACATGGTGTTAGAATGCATAATGACGTCATGATGAACTAAACAACTATTTTTTCTCTTAATAGAGATATTTATTATTTATTTTATCTATTTATGTTCAATAGCATGTTTTTTTAGTATAAAAATGCATCAAAGTGTGTGTTTTTACTTTAAATTTACATTTTAGTTAAAAAGACAAGTGAAACACTCAAAATAGGGAAAAAATTGTAATATTGTTTTTGATACTTTAGGAAAATGATACATAAGTAATTTAGGATTTTTAGAAATTATTTATACCCCAATCTGATTCATGGTGTGAATGATATGACTTGAAATGAGTGTTTTCTATTTAAAAATGGCATTTTAGTTAAAAATGTGTGTTACTCAATGAAAACCTAGAAAATGTGTGTGGTTTTTCCTGATACTTTAGGAAAACAATTTCTAAGTCATTTTTAACACATATGAATTGAATGAATGTCAATTTGATGCATTATGTGAGTGGTATGACTCAAATTTCATGTTTTTAGTTTAAAATGGAATTTTAGATCAAATTATGTGTGACATACTCAAAATTTAGGAAACTCATTTAGATTGTTGTTATATTTTATTAAAATCTTCACAAGACATTTGCGACATTTAGGAATCATTCACACCTCAATCCAATAAATGTGTGACTAGTATGACTGAAACTATGTGGTTTTAGTTTTAAAAAATACATTTTAGTAAAAAAGATGTGTGACATAGTAAAAATTGAGGAAACACATTCATATTATTCTGATTATTTAGGAAGAAAATACATAAGTCATTTTTGATGCGAAAGAATCATTCGTACCTCAATAAGGTGCATAGTGTGAACAGTATGACTCATAATGAGTGTTTTGAGTTTAAAATTTTTATTTGAGTTTAAAACATGCATCACTCATTGAACACCAAGAAAACATAGTATAATTGTCTTGCTGCTTTAGTAAATGATCCTTAATTCATGTTTAATGTGTTGTAATCAATCACACATCAATATAATGAACAATGTGAATTGTATGAATCAAAGTGTGTGTTTCTAGTTTAAAATGACATTTTAGTTAAAAAACATGATATACTCAAAATTAAGAAAACAGATTCATATTGTTTGAATACTTTAGGAATACAATCTTTAATCCATTTTCAAGTGCAGGAATTATCCAAACCTGAATCCAATACATGAATTGACTGGTATGGCTCAAATTGTGTGGTTTTAGTTTAAAAATGACATTTTAGTAAGATAGACTTGTGACACACTCAAAAAATGAGAAAAAAATTCATGTTATTTTAATAATTTAAGATAATAATATATAAGTCATTTATGATGGCTAGTAACCAGTCGTACCTCAATCCGATACGTGGTGTGACCAGTACGAATCAAAATGTGTGTTTTCATTTTAAATTGATATTATAGTTAAAAACAAGTGTCAATCATGGAAAACCAATCAAAACCACTAATATTGTCTTGATACATTAGTTAAAAATGAGTGTCCCTCATTGAAAACCTTTATAAAACACTTTTATTGACTTGATACATTATTAGAATGATCCTTAAGTCATTTTTGTTGTATATGAATCTACTCCATGTTAATCTGACACATGGTGTGATCAGTATGATTTAATGTGTGCGTTTTTATTTAAAATTTATATTTTAGTTCAAAAGACACATGAAATACTAAAATCTAAGTAAACACATTCATATTATTTTTATATATTTTGATAATTATCCATAATTAATTTGTGACATGTAGAAATCATCTAAACCTCAATCTGATATACAGTGTGACCAATATGACTCAAATTATGTGGTTTCATTTTATAAATGATATTTTTGTTAAAAGGATGCATTAAATACCCAAAATTGTGTAAATTCATTCATATTATTTTGATACTTTAAGGAAATGATCCTTAATTCATTTTGGACATGTATAATCATCCATACCTTAATTTGATACATGGTGTGATCAGTCTGACTTGAAATGAGTGTTTTCAGTTTTAAAATGACATTTTAATTAAAAACATGATCCACTCACTAAAATCCAATAAAACATGCTCTAAATTTCTTGATAATTTATAAAAATTATCCATAAGTCATTTTTAATGTGTAAGAACCAGTTGCACATTAATCTGACATATGGTGTGACTAGTTTGACTCAAAGTGCATGTTTTCAGTTTAAAATTATCATTTTAGTTAAAAAACTATGTCACTCACTGAAAACTTATCCAAATTACTATGATTTTATTTATACATTATAAATATAATTATATAATTAATTTTTTATCTTTAGGAATAAATTTCACATCAATATGACACATGGTGTTATCGGTAGTCTCAATGTGTGTGTTTTTATTTTAAATTGACATTTTTGTTTAAATCATAAGTCACATACATAAAACTGATTAAATGAGCTTGGATCATCTTGATACTTTAGAAAAATGGTTCATAATTTTTTTATGTGTATAAATCAAGTACACATTAATATGACATACGGTGTGCCTAGTATGATTCAAACTATATGGTTCTAGTTTAAAATTGACACTTTAGTTCAAAAAACACATCATAAACTTAAAACCAAGATAACACGCTTAGATTGACTTGATACTTTAGGAAAATTATCTGTAAAATATTTTTTACATATAGAAATTAAGCAAACATTAATCTAACAAAACATGTCCCTGGTATGGACCAAAGTGTATGTTTTCAGTTTTAAAGTGATATTTAATTAATGTTTGATTTCAAATTTATGTTTAGTTTATTTATTTTTAGTATTACTATCCTAAGAATTTTTTATATATAGGTGGAATCTTTTTATTGATCTAGGGTGGTTTGTTCAGAAACTAATATCATGATTAGACTCTTTTGAGATGGGGTTGGAGGCCAAATACAACAGAATTTTTTTTTTTTAATTTTTTGATGTTTGTGTAAATTATAACAAACAAAACCAGGTTAACCTAACATGTCACCCAAGAAGGTATTCCAAAAGGTAGAAATAAAACAAAACATGAAAACAAGTCTCATTTATAATAATATAAAGGCAAGCAAATAGAGTATATAAAAAAAATAAAGAGTATACAACCATGAGACATACCACATCAAGCCCAAAGGGCCAAACTCAAAAGAAAAATTAGAAAATCCATAAGCTGAAAACTCCATGCCACCATCCTTCACCACCAAACCATCTAACAAAAAAGGCACCAAGACTCAATTGAAGACAAAGAACTACAAGAAACCCTTCCCTTACCCATTTCCTACAAAAACATCTCTCAAAAATCATAGAGGAAAAATTAGGTCGTGAGCACAAAGCCCAGTAGGATTTCACCAAAGAATATATACAAAGACTGATATCATGAATACATTAGATCTATATTTAAAAAATACCATTTTATAAATTAATTTTTAAATAATATATATATTTTAAAATAAACTTTTTTTTCCATAAAAATCCCTTCATATTCACACAAATAAGGAATATGATAAGTATATATAAGAAACCATGAGAGCATAAGAAAAACCATCCATAGATACACAATAAGATAAGAAAGTTAGAAACCAACGATTAAATATACCATTATGTGTAAAACCAAGAATAAATAAAAAAGAATAATATTGAGATTTATCCGATGGGAATATATCCTTTGACATATAAATAAAACACTATTCCATGAATCATGTGAATCTAATTGATATCAAGTCCTATCATAGTCTATCGATATCAAAAACCTCTAGTATAATTACACACACAAAAGTGGTAATTATGTTTCTTGATGCACCCAAGGTTCCTAATGTGCTACATTTTCGAAAAAATATTTGTAAACTATAATCACCATTTATAAAAAATTTCTATAGCAATGCATTACAACTTTCATGCTTGAAAATCCATTTTGTAAAAAAAATCTCTTTTAAGGAATTTCATCAAAGTATTTAGTGTGTAAAAATACATTTTATATAAAAATACCTTTAAAAATAAAAATTTTATAATTCAAATCTACCTTGATATCAAATCTATCATTTTTATAATACAAACCAAATGAATTGTACAAGAAAATGAATAAATTCATGATGGGAACCTTTATATAGAGACAACTACATAAAGAATGGATAAAAACCTATAAGTATTGATCTTAAAAGGTTGGGGTTGAAGGAAAATAAAAAGGTAACATAAGACCTCTTAGGGGCACACTCAGGTCACCAAATAATAAATATGAAATATAGGAGAAATATTGGGTTTGAGGAGAGTTTGGTGTTTTTATAGGTAGTCTGGATTTAAGAAGATCACGACACAGCCCACAACACCATGGTGTATGACTACTAAAAGAGGTCCACACCACAATTCAGGTTAAGTGACCACATCAAAACCTACCAGGTTAAAGATAATCCAAGATACATGGCTCAAACCATGCCATTGATCTAATATTTTAGGAGAGGGGACAAGAGAATAGCTGAGACCTCCACACCTCATAGCCCCACTTCCAAAAGAAAGATATATTGCAACCTACTCCCCATGGTGAAACAACCTTGAATTTGGAAGAATCACCCAAATTACCCCTCAATGAACTACAATGAAACCTAATTCTCCATGACAAAGAACTCGAACTTCACCCACTGTAGTTTTGATCCACGGTGCATCGATGATAGAAATGGTACTGGCACCAAAATTCCTCCTCTCAGAATCTGCGTTAGATTTGGATGACCAGGTTGTATCCATGCCCAAAAGGGAAGAACCAATTCAAGCCTCTACTTTGTAGCTATCTCTTATACACTATATCCAGCCTTTGTAAGTCAAAGACACTCCCATCCATGTCATAGTACCCAATAAAACTCAATATTACCTCCAAAATCCCTAGAAATCAAAGTACCAAATATTAAAAATTAAATAGAGAGCAAACCCTATGGGTGTCACAATTCTCCCCACTATGAAAAATTTATACCCCCAAAAAGTGATCATGGTTTTTGAATCACAAAGAGAGGAAGTCAGTAATTCCTCCCTAGTGAGTCCTTTTCCCAAGTCTCATGGCTATCCCGACCACACTACCCCAATACTTGGACCAAAGGAATTATTTTATCATGTAGTATTTTATCTTGGCGATCCATAATATGAATTGATTTCTCAACTACAATGGTGTCAGGATCAAGATCAAAATATTCCAATTCAATTACATAGGAAGGGTATAATTGATACCTCCTCCACTATGAAACATGAAACACATAAGGAATCAACATCAAATGAGATGGAAATTCCAACCGTTACACCACATTTCTAATTAGATCAATAATATCGAAGGGGACAGCAGACCTGGGTGCCAACTTGACCTATTTACTCAATATAAGGTGTTACAAGAGATGAGAAACTCAAAGAGAGGACTAATTAATAACCTCAAAATCTAGAGGTCAATGAATATGATATAACGACCATAATTTTCTTACATAACTATTATATTATTTTAAATATAAAAAACATAATAGTATTGCAAAACTAGGATCCAAAGGATTAGTTTCATTGGAAAATTAGGACAATACATCACTTAATCATAATAAAACATAAAAATTTATTTAAAAACTTATTCTTTATCCTTATAAAGATCATGATCTCCTTATTACATGTAGTAACCTAAGGATATACATCAAAGAAAGGGGTAAGCTAAAAATCTAGTAAGAGGATAGATAAGGATATAAATCAATATAACATGGGTGAGTATAATCATAATCATCGTAACATAATCATAGTATCATCATTATAATCATGTAAGGAAATATTAGATAAAGGCATGGAATGTGGAAATGCATACAAATGAAACATCATGTCTTAGTGGTCAAATACTAAACATAGTTGTGAACAAAGCTAACATTATGTACACGCATAACATAAGTGAATAATAATTACATCATCATTATGAAAAAATCTAGCATCATGTTCAAACATATTTCAAAAAATCTCATGAGATACATCACATTACCCAATTCAATGGAGCACTATATAATTCCAAATGCACCCGTCACATCAAAACATTTACATAATCATGCCTGCTACATAAAACATATATCAATAATTGACATCAAATAACCCCATGAAAAGGAATGGGTTTCTTT
The DNA here is from genome assembly GCA_963277665.1 of Viscum album. Lineage (NCBI taxonomy): Eukaryota > Viridiplantae > Streptophyta > Magnoliopsida > Santalales > Viscaceae > Viscum > Viscum album. The sequence goes on along the minus strand of OY728137.1, from coordinate 25,501,068 downwards.
TCATAAAGCATAAATTCATGAATAAACTTTGGGGTTCCCAAAAAGAGAAATTGAAAAAAAAATTGGAATAAGAATCATCACACTTGAGTGAAGGATAAACAATCTTTAGAGGAGTCATGTTGTGGTTTGGAAAGAAGAGTTCTTTTGGAAAATATTTTTATTTGTACTAAAATCATATTGGTAACATGTATATCCTAGAAAATAAAAGTGAAGGAAAAATGAATTATGTTTTAGGAATATTAAAATAACATCCACACTAAATTTGGAATGAAAGAGGAATAACCCAATGAAAAATAGGTGGGTTCATGAAATCCTATTACCTTATATTTGAATGCTTTCATAACTTTAATATCATGGATAAACAAATTAGATTAATTAATTACTAAATACAAGACCTAGTCTATATTTATTTTATTCATTATAATTTTATTATATTTTTTAATGGCCATTTTTATGAGTTATAGAGTTCAATTCCATTGTTTCAGGAGTGTTCTTTTTCTTGGTTTTCATGATCATTTTTCCTATCTATAAGTATGGAAGTTTATGTAAAATGAAAATATTTCTACATAATTGAAATTATATGTTATTAATGAGATTACATAAGTTTAAATGATCTTATATATCAAATGGTTATATGGTAGGAGTGTTATTCATTAGATAAAATTTTAGTGAAAATGATTTAATTATTATGGTGGTTTTTATGACCTTTGTGAACTTATATAATTTTATTTAATATCATGTTTATATATTGGTTCTAGAACATTATATAACTTATATTATGTATAACAAAAAATCATTTTTACCATAATAATGGTTTTATGACAAGACTTGAGGGAAACAATGGAAAATAAAAAGGCATCTTTCACAATGGCTGTAAATTGACACATCACTAATGATGTTTTCATGTTTAGAATAAAAGGGAGAGGGTAAGGGGTTTGGTGATGGATACTCTATTAACATAATATAATTACAGTATATAAAATATACTGGAGTTATCATTCATGTTTTGATAAAGTAGGTAAAGAGGGGATAATAAAATAAAATGAAATTTAAAAGAAATTAAAAGAGAACAAAAGAGGATTTTGACACTTGAATTTATTCTCCTTGAGAACCTCCTTAAGGAACTTAGGTTTGGTCTTTTGTTGAGACCAGAAGATCTATTACATGGGGGAAAGGATTGGGAAGATTATTAGAAAGAATTTGAAAAAGCTTCAAACCTTTGGAGGTGTGAGGAGAAGAGGTGGCGGGGGTGGTATTTATATGGGATGAGAGAGGTGTTTTTTTATTACTATATTCATTATTTTATTATTTTGGATCAAGTATATAAATAGTGTTGAACCTTATCACTATATATATTAAATAATGAATTATATTTTGATATTATGGGATTATATCATACATACATCATCCATGTCTCAAAAATCCTAGTATTTACTTTATATCATAAATTATTGTATTTCATTATTCACTGAAATGTTAACTATTTTATAAAAATAAAAAATATTCATCCTAAAATTTTATCAACATGTAGAATTCAAAAAATGGACTCCATTTTGTGAAATAATTTTCTTTATATGAGAAATTTAATTTTTAAATAAAAACATCATTTGTTCGAAAAATACTGATTTTAATATTATAATTAATTTTAAAACACTTTAAAAAATTAATTAAGACCGCATAAAATTATATTATAATCATAAGATTAAAAAATATTAATTTATGAATATATTTTATGAAAATAATTTTTCTTTTAAATCATAATATTAATTCTAAAATTCTAAATAAAAATTTATGTTTTATAAAAATACCAACACTTAATTTCTAATTTTTGAATCATTTATTTACTTATACTATGATATAATTATATCATATTTTCATTTAAAAGATGCCTAAATATTATTTATACTTCTATTTGTGAGGTTACTATTCTATTGGCCATATTACTATTCCTAATGGTCATAATACTATTCCAATGGTATGGTTACTATTCTATCAGTATAAGTTTCTTTATTTATTTAAATATATATTATTTAATTCTTCATTTATTATAAAGTTGTTTTTATTAGAATATATATACTATGTATGTGTTTTAAAATATATAAAATAATTATAATAAGGGAATAAAATTCCATTGATAAATGTTTCGGTTATTACATTCTACCCCCTTTTGAAATTCTGCCCTCAGGATTTCTTTTTACATAAATAGGTGAGGGTATTTCAACTTCATTGATTTATCCAGTTCCCAAGTTTCTTCTTCATACTTATTGTTCCTTCACAATACATTGGCAATGTGAGTTGTCTTATTATGTGGGACCTTGTCTCTTAGGTCCAAGATCTTTATTAGCTTCTCTTTATATGAGAGGTTTTTCCCTATTCATAGCACCTCTATATTACATACATGTGATGGTCATGTATGTACTTCCCCATTAGTGATACCTATACCTAGAACACATCATGAACTTGATCTATAATTTGTGGAAGTTAAAGATGATACTCCACTACTCATATAAGATCAAGGTTCTCAATGGGTCCAATGTACCTTTATATACTCTTCCCTTTCTTTCCAAACCACATGAATCTTTTACATGGTGATATTTTGAAGGAATAATTTATCTCCAACATCAAACTTCAAGTCCCTTAAACAATTGTCAACATAACTCTTTTACCAACTTTGAGTAGCTTTGATATATTTCTGTATGGATTGAACCTTATCTGCCATCAATTGCACAATATTAAGTCTAAGTTTCTTTTATTCACCGACTTCATCCCAATAAGTTGGTGGTCTATATCACTTCACACATTGAGCTTCATATGGATCCATCTGAATACTCAAGTGGGATCTATTGTTGTATGAGAACTCAACCAATGGTATATGCTGATCCCATTTACCTTTGAATTCAATTGAGCAGGATATTATCATTTATTTGAGTGTCCAAAGAGTTATTTTATATTGGCCATCCGTTTGGGGGTGATCGGTCTGGATGAAATTCAATTCAGTACACAAAGAATGTTGAAGAATTCTCTAGAATTTAGATGTGAACATTGGAACATTATATGAGATGATCTAAAGTGGTTCCCCATGTAGCCTCACCACTTCCTGTACATATATCTTGGATGTTGGAGTTGGCGTCCATGGACTAACAGTTTTTTTACTTTGATTATATGAATACTTGATGTATTAAATACAAATAAAGCTTCTTATTACATATTGTTTATTATTATTCATGAATCTAATGTAATAATGTCCTAGATTATAAATCACCTTGATAAGGTCATAATATCTCCCCACTATGATGAGAAACTTTATGTACTATGAATATATTCTCAAATAATGTTCTGCTATTGGATAATGTACTATGAAGGGACACATTGTACATATACTGTCAGGTGCAGGTCCTCGTAAAGATATTGGGCTTCTTTTCATGATGTTTTCACTTAGTAATCTCCATGACATGAGATTATGTGAATAGACCTGCCAATAGAAATTCCACATGTTTTGATGTCATCAGATATACCTATCTATGAGAAAGTGTGATGGTCCTTAGACTTTAAGATTATTATTAATTCATGTTACAACTCATGTACTTAGATGTATTTCAGAAACCATGATGATAATAGTTCATGGAGAAGTTTGATATATTGGGTCTTCCACAAATGGAATATCATTAATAAATAACTTGAGGAAGAATTTTTCCTTTTCATCTTTATATAAGATGATATCTTGTCCCTTTTATTGGAATAGAACCGTCATATTAAATTCCATGGCCATGGTGCAACGTTATGTTTATTTCATATAGTCAAAGAAATAAATATCGAGCATATAGGTTGGTGAAATAGTTATGAAACCTTCTTGACGAGATATTGTGAAAAAGGGATTATATTACACAGTGAGCATTCGTAAGTGGTTATCAACGTTGTGACATTAATTTATTTCTCTTAGGTGCCTCGACCCATTACTAGACAGTAATATTGGACTTTAGGCAAGCCCACCTAATGAAAACGATAAAGAATCCTAGAGGGTCACACAAAAAGTGTTTCCATTGATCTTGATTAAATTCTATTTGAGTTTAATTAATGGAATAAATATTATTCTTTAGACTAAGGAATAATGTTATTCAAGTTATATTTATCGAATAAATTAAATAAATATTTTCTCACCAACATGTGAATAAAATATTTATTTTATTTATTGAATATTTTAATAAATATTTATTCTCTAGATTGTTAATAAAATATTTATTTATGAATAGATTATTTATTTGGTTGTTTAATAAATGATAGAGGAGTTCGAATAGACCAAAACCAATTCCAGAGACAAATACTGATTAACAAGACCATTACATAATATGCATTATTGTACAAGTTGGCGAGTGCCATAAAATTATAATAACATATTTACTAGTATGTGGCATGAGGTTTATTAAAGGTAATAAATATTATTTAATTTCTAGTATAAAATTAAATAATATTTTAACTTAAATCCTATCTTTATTATTAGAAAACCATTTCTATTGTGTTGAGTATCAAAAAATTGAGAATAGAGAATTGTTAGGCATAATGAATTATCTCTCAACTCCTCCTCCTCCCTCTCTCAAGAATGAGAAGTGAAAGAGATATTAATTTATGATCGAATAATTTGTGGTCAAGAACGAACAACACATGAAATTCGACTCACCATGCTAGAACCTGGAGATCTAGTGGTGTTGATCAGAGATCAAAGGAGCGCGTGTGGATCACCACTAGAGGGATTCTATTCTTGGATCCTCACAGTGCAACAGAGGTAATCCTAAGGGGTATTTTTAGATGATCAACATTCACCAAGGAAGAAAGTTCCTAAGCCTGAGTATTTTTTTCTTAAAACATTAAATAAATTAATTATAAATTCAATATGAAAGATCCTCACTTTTGGTTTCTGGAAAATATTATTAAAAGAAATTTTAATGTATCATCCACCTCTATATGCTTCCACTGCACCTAGAATCAACAAGTGGTATTAGAGTGGTCACATTTAATTTTATTATTATTTATTTTATTGTTGATCTATGAACAATTGTGGTTATATTTTCATTTCTAATTATTTGTTATTTAATTCGATTTGAATTAACATGTTACCGACATTTTAATCATGTTCATTAAGAGTTTCATTTTCGTAAAGGTTTAATAAAAAATGAAGAACATCTTGAGATACCATTAGAAAGTGCCAAATATTTGGCTGGTAAAATTGGGTTAGACGACGTGCGGTTGGAGCACACAATATATACCCATGAACATTGTATATAGATGAATTGAGCAATTAATTACATGTGGTGATTTTATTGCATACCACATATTGACTGAGCCAACCTATCACAGAGAAAGTGGATACAAGGTGTGTAGCTGGAATGCACACACCATGTAGTTTAGCCAAGTTAATACACTGAAGCCCTAGGTGTGTGAATGGGATATATGACAATCATGGTATATGGCGCATAACTGCATGTACACACTATGTAGTCTCCCATCAATAAAAAAAATTAAAATTACAATAAATTTAAAAATTATAGTATTAAAACCTTATTTTATTGATTGACACACCATTGTGTGTTTTACAATTTAATAATGGTTTTAAATAATTTTAAATGATCAATTAATTTATTGTAATTAATATGTAATTATTGGTTCTGCCGTTTAATTTCCATGAATGTCATTAATGATGGGTATCTCCAAATAAGATCAGATAATCATTAATATGAAAGGGAATTAATTAAATAATTAATTAATCCAATAATTAATTCAAACATGTTTATCTTAAATAATAAAATAATGAATTAATGAATGAATGCTAGCCATTTACTATTTTGTATTCGTTGCTTGTATGACCATTCATGATATTGAACAAGACCTGTGTATGTGTTAGATGTTTTAATTTAATTTATTTCATGGGTTTAAAATTATATAATATTAAATTGAACAATAGCCTTTGATCCATCTCTCCATACATTATTATGTAGGACCTACGTGTCCATCGATATTTATATAACCCCCTTTAACAAATCCTTTAGTTCCCCTCACTTCATGTGAGTAATAAATATTTATAATTAATGGAGCATCCTAAGGTGCACAGAGGCAGTTCAAGAATGAACCATAATTATGCCAACCCAGGTGATACACAATTAGACAGGTGGAATACTATAACTCAAGGCAAGACCACCAATAGAAGTTATTTCCCCCCAAGTCAAATATTGATTTAATTTCTGCTCATTAAATCATCCATTAAATAAATCTCATGAATGTTTCATTTAATTAATTAATTATTTATGTCTATGTAGTTATTTATTTTATGGATTCAATTCCATGATCCCAAAAAAAATTAATTAATGTTCAAAGAAGGAAATTAAATAAAAAAAGTATGCATCTATGTTTTATCCAACATAGTTAATTAATTAAGTAACATCCACTTATTATTAACAAGACATGTAAAGAAAAAAACAAGATAAAAATTTATACATACTTAATTAAAATCCCTAAATTAAATATTAATTCATACTAAATCTTCCATTACTAGATTGTGAATGAAACCATAAAACTAAGTGTAGAACATGGAAAAAGTTTAGACACTTACTTTTATCGAGGAGTTCTCATGAGAGTTTTGGGTTGATTTACACTACTGAAAAATACCCTATACCAACAATTTGGAACCGTTGGTATAGGCCTCCAAACCGTTGGTATAGCCTATACCAACGGTTTAGAGAACCGTGGCCAAGTAAGCTGTGAGGATAGGTCTATACCAACGGTTTTCCCAAAAACGTTGGTATAGACCAATACCAATGGTTTCAAAACCATTGGTATAAGTAATATGAAAAATATATACCAACGGTTCCATAAAACCATTGGTATATGTATTTCAAAAAAATAAGCATTCGATGGGTTTTGATCCTAGTACCTACGATTTATTATTGAACGACCTAACCACTAACCTAACTTGACTTTTTTGAACATAATTTCATAAATATATATATGTATTATCATAATTATTTTAAATTTTTATTTATATAATGTTCTAGGTATAATATTCCATAAAAAAGACATGTTACTATACCAACGGTTCTCAAAACTGTTGGTATAGACCTATACCAATGGTTTTGAGAACCGTTGGTATAGGTTCCTTGATTTTAGGACCTATAACAATGGTTTGGCCAAAAACTTTTTTATAGGTCATTTATATGGACCTATACCAATGGTTTTGGACAAACCATTGGTATAGATCCATAAAAGTGACCTATACAAACGGTTTTGGCCAAACTGTTGGTATACGTCCAAATTAGTAACCTATACGAAAGGTTTTCCCAAAACCATTGGTATAGGACATATTTCTAGTAGTGTTAAACAAAATTGTATTGAGTTTAATTGAAAAAATCTATTCAATAAATATTTAGAGGAAATTTTTATAGAAATACAAGTTAGGATTTCAGGATAGGAGAATCCACTCAATGGATCATGGAGCTGCAAGTCCGCAGTTTGAAAGAATGCACACATAATTACTTTATTATGATTTTCATGGAGTAAGTATGGATCATTAAGAAAATTAATACGGATCCTTTCCAATATAATGTTAAAGCAACTATAAATTTCAAGTTCAATGGTGAGTGATATTGAGACTTAATAAAATAGTGAAGATTTAATAAATAAATAGAAAAAAATTTCATTTATTATATCTCACTTATTTTGTAATCAAGAAAAGCACTAATAATATGATATTTTCAATTGAAAAATAAAATTAAATGTTCATCATCCACACTATCCCTTAGATAAATATTGGATAAAGATAACCACCTAACAAGATGTGACTTCTAGGAGTGGTTTAGATGCCTTAGGGTTTTGCTACGCCATGAATGTAAATCTTATGTGCTAGAATCCCTAACACCTGATCTACCTTCTAAAGAGGCTTGTGATAAAGAGTTCATTGTATATGAAAAAAATTTGAGCAGCATGGACAATGTTCAATATTTGATTCTCTAATTGAGTTCTAGTAAACTAATGAATTATCATGAAAACATTGATGTGTATAACATGATTGAGCACCACCACGGTCTTTACCAGAAAAGAGATTGATATGAACAATTTGAGATTTCCCAGGCACTCATTCATAGAAATATGAAGAGGGTGCCCTAATTGGGCCTCACATAGTAAATCTCATTAGCTACATTGAGATCTTATAGGTTCTAGGGTTTAAACTCCCCAATAAAGTGGGCATCTAATTCATTCTACCATCAATAACCTAGAGGTTCTCTAGTTTTTTTATGAATTTTAATATGAACAACATTGAGAAGTCTCTTATATATCTTCTTACTATTGTTATCCAAGTAGATAAGGATACAAAAAATGAAAAACCTTCCATACTTATGGGAACAAAAGGAAAGGTAATGCGAAGAACATTAAGTATAAAGCTTATTTACACTCTTACAAGAAGAGTAAGATCAAGGGGAAAGAAAGGGAACATGATGCTCTCTGTTTCACCTATAGCAAGAAGGGACACCGGAAGAAAAAATTCACCCATTAAAATAATCAAGGAGAAGATTCTTGTGTTTTTTTATCAAGTAAAATTTATCAGTTTATACAAGTTGGGTATTAGATACTGCTTATGGTTCTCAAATATGTATTCAAATAAAGGAACAAAGTAGATTCAGAAAGATTTATTGGGGAGAGGTAGATCTTTGAGTAAGAAATAGAGCTAAACTTACTATTGTAGATATGAGGGATTACCACATCACATTTCCAATCGGGATAATCTTGGTTTTAAAGGGGTTTTATTATGCGACTTTAGTTACCAAAAACATTATTTCTGTATCTAGACTTGATACTGGTGGATTTATCTTCAAATTTGGGAATAAATGTTGCTTCTTTTATAAATATTTCATTTTTATGGTAAGTCATATTCAAATAATGCTATTTAGGTGTCATATTACATGAAAAAAATAATGGAAATTTATAACTATGTTACTTCACATGACTCATACCACACCCAACTTTGGAATCAACATATAGGTTAAATAAATGAAATGAACTAGAATAAATTAAATCAAGATAGATGTTTAGATTATTTTTAACTAAAACCAATTGGTTTGTGTCATTCATGTTTAAAAGGAAAAATGACCAAAGCACCATTTCGTGGGAAAGGTGAAAGGGATAAAGAGGTTCTTAAATTTGTTCATAATGATGTGTGTGGGCCACTTCTTGTTGAATTAAGGGGTGGGTACTCATACTTCATAACTTTTACTCATGATTTTATTAGATAAGGATATGTCTGATTAATGAGGTATAATTTAGTTTCTTTTGAAAAAATCAAGGAATAAAAGGATAAACTTAAGAACTAGCTTGGTAAGAAGATTAAGAAACTTTTCTTAGAATTTGGTGGACAATATCTTAACCAAGACTTCCTTGATTATCTAAGAGAGTTTGGGATTTTATCTCAACTCACTCCTCCATATACACCTTAGTGGAATGGTGTAAGTGAAAGGAGGAACCACATGTTGTTGGAAATAGTGATATAAATGGTTAATCATGCAAGTATTCTATTATCCTTTTGGGTTTACATGTTATTAACAAAAATATATGCACTAAATTGATTTCCAACTAAAGAAACAAACGCTATACTATAACAATTATGGAATGGAAAGAAACCCATATTGTCTTATATACATGTGTTGGGTTGTGAAGAATTTGTTATGGCCTCTTCAGATAACAATATTTCACCCCAAGACACAAAGTGTATCTTTATAGGATATCCTAAAGAAACAAAGGGATATTACCTATAAAATCCTTCAGAAAAAAGGTTTTGGTTAACAGAAATCCCACATTTCTTGAGTAGGATCTTATCTCTAAAAGAGATAATGGGAGTGAGATAGACTTCAATGAAGTCCAGCCTTAATATACACAAGAGTTGGAAGGGGTACAAATCCCCATGAAAAAATAAGTTGTTCTAGAGACACAATTACTGCATAGAAGTACTCGAGAGGTTAGAGAACCAAAACAATATGGTTTTCTAGTCACTGAGGATAGTGACTCATTATTAATTGATAATAATGATCCTCTAATATAAAAAGAATCATTAGTGGCATAGATGTTTCCAAGTGGTAAGAGTCTATGAATTATGAAATGGATTCCATGCACCAAAATCAAGTCTGGATTTTTCTAGATCCTCCAGTAGATGTAAAACCGATTGGTTGAAAATGGGTGTTAATGAAGAAACTAGACATGAAAGGACATGTATGTACCTATAAAGAATGACTAGTTATAAAATGGTTTATTCAACACCAAGATATTGACTACGATGAAACCATTTCACCAGTTTCAATGTTTAAATCTATCAAAATTATACTTAACATTGTGGCTTTCCATGATTATGTGATTTGTAAAATTATTTTCAAAACTGTCTTCCTTAATGGGAACCTTCAGAAAGATGTCTATATGACAAAAACCTAATGGTTTGTTACTCCAAAAGATTCCAACAAGGTATGAAATTAGAAAATATACATTTATGGATTAAATAAAGCATCTAGGTCATGGAACATTTGTTTTTATGAGGCCAAATGGAATTTGGTTTCATAAAGAATGAATGAAAGTCATGTGTCTATAATTGGTTTAGTGGGAGTGGAGTTGTTTTATGAATAATATATGTTGATGACATATTACCCATTGGAAATGAAATATCAGTCTTATAGTCTATTAAGACGTGGATAAATAAATTCTTTTTTATGAAGGAATTAGGTTAGGAAACATAAATTATTTGGATTAAGATCCATCATGATAGATATAAGATGTTTTTCACCCTAAGTCAAAGTACAAACATTGACAAGATGCTGAAGGGATTTAGTATGAAAAAAATTCAAGAGGGGATTGTTTCTGGCATCATAGGACATTATTCTTTCTAGAAAAATGTGTCCTCAACCAAATCAGGAAAGAAACATAATGATAAGGATTCCATATGTATCAGTAATTGTGTCAGTCATGTATGCTATTCTATGTACTAGGATGGATGTTGACTATGAATTATGCGTGGTAGGAAGATATCAAGATGATCCAGGAAACCACAATTGGATGGAACTTTGGACTATCCTTATATATCTAAGGTATACTATGGATATATTACTATTTTATGGAGGAGATAAAGAAATAGTCATCAGAGGATATGAAGATACTAGTTTCTAAACTGATCAAGATGACATGATGTCCCAAATGGGATACATCTTTGCTTTTAATGGAGGTGATGTAAGTTGGAGGAGGTCAAAGAGGGCTATGGTTGTAGGTTCTACAATTGAGTCTAACTATATTGTGGCTTTTGCGGTATCAAAATAAGTAGTATAGATACACAACTTCATCTAATATATTGGTGTGGTACATAGAAGTAAAGATCCTATCACACTCTATTGTGAAAATACTGTAGTGGTGGCTCTTGTAAATGATCCAAGGTCACATCAGCAGATGAAGCACATACACTAGAATTATATTATCTTGAGGGATTTTTTTAGAGAGGTAAAGTGGTAGTGAGTAGTATTCCCATGGAAGAAAACATGGCAGACCTATTGACTAAAGCCTTGACTTTGTAGAAACATGACTATTATGTGAGGTTTAGGGGACTGAAGGTTGAAAGTAGTTGATATTAAAACTTCTTATTATATATTGTTTTCTAATATGCCTGACTCTAAAATAATAATGTCCTAGAGTATACATCACGTTGATAAGGTTATAACAGTTGTCCGCTATGATGAGAACCTGGATGTGCTATGAAGATATTCTAAAATAAGGTTCTGTTGTTGGATAACGTACTATGATGGGACACATAGTACATAGACTTTTAGGTTCCCAAAAGGCCCTAAAGCCTTCATTTTTATTTATTTTTGATAACCCCCCTTTCAAGGTAAGAGGGGGAACCCTTAAAAGGCCCATAAGCTTAAAGATTACATGGCCCGTAGGTTTATGAGATTACATGTGTAACATCCCAGGTAAATAAAGAATATGAAATTTTCATATTTATCAATATTTGTGAAAAAAATGTTAATATTATTTTAAAGGGAATGCTATGCTCGATTGTGTACCCAATACGCCACAATGAGTTTCTTTGAAATCTTACGTTGCACACTAATAATAAAATAATATTATTTTAAATGGTAGTTAACGCTTAGCCGTTATAATGGCAGGAATGAATAGAACTAACTAAAAAATGATTATATATGTTTGTTAAATATTTTTACTTTTTTTTCCAATAAATGTTAGAGGCTTAAAATGCGAATGAATCCAATTTTAAGCGCAAATAATCTAATATTCACAAAAAAGGTCGATTTATCGCCTTTTGATGGTGAACCCTCTTTAAATATAATTTTGGTCACTCTTATACTTTCTATTGAACCAAATAAAATTATTTTTTAGAATAGGGACATCAAAATTTACTTTGTGTAAATTTTTGTTATTTTTCCGATGAAGTTCATTTTTCAATGGATAGTGAAAATGATGTATTTTAATTCAAAACCTCCTTTTAATATAATTGATTTATATAGTTATATTATCTTTTTAATTGTGTTTAAAGTTTAGTTAAAATATATTTTTACCATTTAATCCAATGGTGGTCATTGGAATTAATTTCACTTTGAAATTGGACATAAACAAGTGTCAATCTTTTGATAGATATTGTTTCTTAAAAACACGCTATTTGTTTTGACAGCGGGAATTAATTATAAAATTAATTAATTCAACTTCTATGTTCTGAATTTGGTGAAATTGACATAATTTTTGAATTCAGAATATCAAATATAGCTTAGGATAATTTTTTTGGTTATTTTCTGACAAATATCAATTTTTGATGAATAGTGAAACCACTAAGTGGTAGTTAAAAAACCGATTTTTCATTTAAATGAAATTTTACCACATATATGAATTGAATTTTAAAAATATGACATACATGGTTGTTATTAGGAAGTAAAATTTGGTCCAATGGGATTAAAATAATTTTAGGTTAATAGTAACTTTTAAGTTTTATTAACCGCGATTAGAGGTAATTAGGGTAATTTAAGGAAAAAAATGATATTATAAGAATATAAAAATGTCTTGAAACTTGTCCTACCCTTATTGGATGGGTCATGGACGACCAAGAAAATCCATGGGTTAATTTTTGGGACCCCATGGATCCACTTGTGTAAGATAATGACTTTAATACCTTTTATTTAAAGTAAAAATAAAAATGTCACGAACATGTATTTTTTTACTAAAACAATTTTTACATGGGGTTATACAAGCCATATTTTTGACTATAAATATTCATTAGAAATATAAAACGATTTACTAAATCATGATATTTTTTTTATAATTTTTAGACATTAAATAAATAAATTTATTTATGACACCATGATGATGTAGTGATTACGTCATTAATGAACTATTTAAATAAAATGAAAAGATAAGGTAAAATATAAGATTTAAACTTGTAAAAAACCTATTGGATGAGTGTATTTTGAACCCTTATAACCTTATCCTAGAAATATATCTTTTTGGGACCTTTAAAATCATAAAATCATTTTATAATAAAGTAACATTTTATAACATTCCAATAGTGCCCCTCCTCCCTCTTATAAAAGGCCACCACCTCTACCCACTTACCCACACCTCTCAAGCATTTGGATCAACCAAAATCTGATAATTTTATCTCTAAAAATCCCTCTCTTAATCCTATAATCCTTACCTTAGGTAGAAATCTCTTAAAGAAACCCTTTTGGTTCAAACCATGGGGAGTTACCCGATTTAAATGTAATGTCTTCTCTTATGTTCTTTTGTTTTATTTTTCTTCTCCAACCCCATAATCTCTTTTTATTTATTTATTTTGTAACAAAAATATTATATTCAATATACTAGGATGTTTTTATTATAATTATTCTATCTAAAATTACACACACCTCCGTCTAATGGTCAAAGAACATACTGTTTCTGTGGATGATGAATTACTGCCTCACGAAATGATGATTGTTCAATATTCTTTTTACACCTTTCATGGTGGCCATTAGGACGTCACTGTATTTATATATGATATATGTTATTATTATGTTTTCCTTATACTTATGTATTTTTCATTTATGCCATACATTTATGGTTTCCATAATGGGTAAATGCGATAATTTCATTTTAGGAAGTGCGGACTACCGCCCCCTCAAAGTGATTTGAATTGTTAATGTCATATGTGGGATGTATAAAGGATGGAGTTAATGATTTTATATATGATATTATACTGTAATTATAATATACCTATGTATCATTATGTTTTCATTCCATTAAAGTATGAAATAGAAATGAAAGTAGCGTTCATGCGTACGTACGGATTACCGTCTCCATGAACGGTGAATTTCATTTCTTATCTCCAAATGTTATGTACTATTATTTGTACATATATATAATGGATATATATGATATATATTACATATAAATGATGAATATCATTCTGTAATTATAATATATATATCTCTCATTTAGTTTTAATTCCATTAATATGAAAAAGAAATGAAAGGAGTGTTCATGCGTACGTACGGCCTACTGTCTCCATGAACGATGCATTTTATTTTTATATACAAATGTTATGTAATAGTATAAAATGAATATATACTGGATATATATGATATTAAAATCATTAATACTATTCTGGAGATGATGTACTTATAACTACATGGGAAATTCTTTTAAAATAAGTTTATTTTTGACTCATATACCGAACATCGTCAAAACGTATGATATGAAATCACATAATTAACTAATTATTATAACATGATAATCTGTGATATGAATTTAATAATAATCTTTAAAGGAATCACTTAATAAATTGTAAATTGACCAACATTTATTATTCAGTAATATAAATAAAGGAACAAGACAAGTCAGACTTGAGGTAAGCGATCCTACCTCTCTCTTTCTTTTTAAGTACTCTATTTTATGTCATTTCTTCTAAACTCCTATTTCCTATGTGGGGGATGTTATTTTATATTCCTATTACTGTAATTTTCATGTTCATATTATGGGAGACCCTATTTGATCTCATCAATCCATTTTTTTGGAATTTTTAATTGGTGCCCTTAGGGTGCCGATGTTTCATAAGGGGATTTCTTATCTCACTTTTGATTCTGTGAGATTTCCATTGTTCTCCACTTATTTATTGTGTGTGGTGTATTGTGTACTGCCATTTCATATATATTATCATGATTCTATTTATATTCATGGTATTATGTGATTCATTTTGTGTTTATTATCTTATGGTCAAACGACTCGATTGATTACAACGAGGTAAGGGTTTTTTATCTCACTTTTTTTTAGTGTGAGATTCATGCTACATTTTCCACTATTTCCTTTTGTGTGGTGACTGTACAGCCCATGATTGTATTCTTTGTGTAATATGCTTTAATTTATGGGTATTTTTATCTTCATTGTATGACCCTTATTTCATGGGGTGTACGTTTCGAAAGTTACCCAAATCGGTATGGGAACCTTTCACCCTCCTCTTTTTAAAAGAATTCTTTTTGTTAGGTCTTTTAATTTACATCTTATTATATTGGGATATGTTCTTATATATCCTTATTGCTATAAATTTTATGTCCAAGTGATGAGATACACTTTTTAGCTCTCATCAACTCATTTTTTGAACTTTAATGTGACGCTGTTAGGATGTCGAGTTTCTGTAAGGGAACTTCTTAACCCAATTTCAATTCTTTTGGTTAAACCCCTACTTCTTGATTATGTCATGCTATGAATATGTGTGGATGAATTATGATTCTTTTACACATAATATCCACTTATATTGGGATTATTTGTATTTGTCACACATAATTATGTAATTGATTTATCCTTAATCTAAGGATACCATCTTTGTACGGGACTTCGTCTCAATCTCCTTTCATTGAGGAATATTTTGATTTATACAAGACATTTGTTTATACGGTGTATAAAACCCTTTTGAATTTTCATTTCATTCAAAGGTAATATTTTCTCTACGAAGTGTTTTACAAAAAGACCAAAAGGAATGTTTTTTTATTGAAAGCAGTGACAATGACCTTTTCCGCCGTCGTGAGTATTATTTGATCTATGGATTCCTTCACAAGCCTTAATGTTTTCAAAAGAAAAATAAATAACATATGCTCTTTTAATGTATTTTGGTATTGAAAATGGTTTTTAAGAATGGATTTTCAATATCTTAAAATGTTATATTGTTGTTGCTATGTGGGAATTTTTTCTTTCCTTTATGATTAAGTTATGTGTTATGATTATGTCATGGTTCTTGGCCAATGTTACGTATACGGGTGGTTCCATGACAAACCTAGGGAGGGTGAGCCCGTGATAGCTCTCCAATGCATTGGGTAACATAAAGGGGGTAAACATGAATGTTTCTCTGAATAGATTTAGGGAATATATTGTGATGGGTATTCCAAATGTGACTCCCTATGTAGCTATGATAGATACAATGTTAGTATGTTATGTATGCCTTAAGTTACATTTATGAATTGTGATTACTATGCGTTATTCAAAAATATTATGATTTCAGAAGGTATTTTATGATTAAAAATTATGTTTTCATCGATTTGTATTTTGGATGGGTTTATGTTTCCTTTCATTATGTTATAACCCTTACCGAGCTTTTTATGCTCATCCCAAGTTTTTGAAATGTTTTCCACAGGACTTAAAGTGGAATAAAGTCAAGGATGGGATCAAGGAAATGTCATGATGTATAAAACATGAAACTAGACATAACCCTTTAGTCGAAGAGTTATTATTTTGTGAAAAAAATTGGAAACTGAGTAGATGTGTCTACTTTGTAATCTTTTATATGTAATAGTTATGTCCTAATTCTCTAAAACTCTAAACCTGAAAAGATCCTCAATGTGTATTCTTGAAATAACTCAAGATCAAGTAATGTTCAAGGCTGGGGCCTTATAACATGACCCGAAGGTCTTAGGGAATTCAACAAGACTATCTACAAGGAACTGCCCCTCCCCAAAATCTGCATCGTGATAATAGCTCTCCACCTTCGCATGTATGTCTGTATAGGCTTCTCGTGCAAGCATAGGCTGGTCCCAATGGAATAGCCCTACCCTATCATTATGAAAAACCATTTGGTTTTTCTCTGGTGAGTGAAATTTTTTCTGAATCCTCCTCTGGGGATGCTTTTTTTCTGTAGATTATGTCTGGAGAAACTACATTGATCATGTGGCACGAAGGCCTTTAGGTGGCTAGAAGGATTTAAAGGTTCCCCGAAATCCTTACTAACCCGAAGGACTGGGTGGCCCAAAGGCCTTAAGGACTCCAAGCCCAAACTTGTGGCCCAAGGTGAATAGTTCCAGCTACTATAGTACTAAACAATACCTGCTACAGTAACTTCTACAGTGCCTGCTATAGTCCCCCCAGAATTATGCCTCTTCCTGGTTTCGAACCTGGGTCTCGTGGATGCACATAAGAAGTCCTCACCAACTGGGTAGAGGCTCATGTGCACTATTAGGTGCAATTATTGGTAATTAGATGAGGATTCATCTCATGAACTCCTTACTTGGTAATCTATAAGATGAGATATTATGAGAACAGACTCACCCGTAGGAGTTCTTCATATTTTTGTGTCATTGGATATTCTTTTCTATGAGTGTGTGTAATGGTACATGGAATTTATGATTTTTATTAATTCATGTTACAACTCGCGTACTTAGATGTATTTTTCAAACCATGAAAATAAAAGTTCATGGTGATTTTGGATACATTGGATGCATCACAAGTGGCATGTCATTAATGAATATGTTTTGGAAGGATTTGTCCCTTCCATATTTATGGAAGCTGATATATCATCCCTTTTATTTAAATGAAACCATCGCATTAAATTCCATATCCATGGTGTAACGACATGTTCATTTCATATAGTCAAGGAAAGACATATCGAGCATATAGGTTGGTGACATGGTTATGCAACCTTCTTGATGAAATATTATGAAAAATTGATTATATTACACCATGATCATTTAGATGTGATTTTCAATGTTGCTATATTAATTTATTTCTCTTGGGTTCCTTGACCCGTTTCTAGACATTAATATTGGAATTTTAGAAAGTCCACCTAATTCTAATGAGAAATAATCCTAGTGGGTCACACACTAAGTGTTTCCATTTATTTCAATTAAATTCTATTTGAGTTTAATTAATGGAATAAATATCATTCTAAAGTTTGAGGAACAATTTTATTCAAGTTATATTGATCGTATAAATTAAATAAATATTTATCAATTGACATGTAAATAAAATATTTATTTTATTTATTGAATATTTTAATAAATATTTATTCACTAGATTTTGAATAAAATATTTATTCAGTTGTTTAATATATGATTAATGAGTTCGAATAGATCAAGACTTATTCCATTGACAAATATTAATTAAGAAGACTATTACATAATATTTTTTATTGCGCATGTTGGCACATGCCACAAAATAATAATAATATAAGCATTATTATGTGGAATGAGGTTTATTAAATATAATAAATGTTATTTAATGGATGGTATGCAATTAAATAGTATTTTATCTTAAATCCTAACTCTATAAATAGACAGTTATGTCTATATTATATAGTATCCAAAAATTGATAATAGAGATTTTTGTGCACAATGAATTCTCTCTCAAATCCTCCTCTATCCCTCTCAATAATGGGAAGTTAAATAGAGATTTATTCAATTCTGAAGAATTAGTGATCAATAAAAAAAAGAAAGACAATAAAATCACCACGCTAGCACCTGGAGATTGAGTTATATTGCTTGAAAATCATATGAGAAAATATGGATCACTGCTAGCGGTATTCTATCCATGGATCCTCATAGTGCAACATATGTAATCCAAAAGTGTCTTTTTAGATGATAAACATTCACCAATGAAGAATTTACCTAAACCCATGTATTTATTTCTTAAACTATTAAATAAATTAATTATTAATTTGATGTGTAAGATCCTAGATATTGGTTTCGAGAAATAATTTTTAAAAGAAATTTTATTATATCGTCTACCTCTGCATGCTTCTACAACACCCAAAACCAACATTGGAAAGTTTTTCAGGTGAGATATCTTCCCAAATAGTGATAAAGTGGGAATTCTTGCAGAGTCTATCCACAAAAACCCTTATCACATTGTTTTATTTGTATGTCTTTAGGATATTAGTGATAAATTCTATAGTGATATTATCCCATTTCTACATGGGTATAGGCAATGGTTGCATCCTCCCTTTGTAATTTTGTTACTCTACTTTAACTTGATAACAGACCAAACACCATGATATATACTCCATAATATCCTTCTTCATGTTGTCTCACTAGAAGTTTCCTCGAAGATCATGATACATGTAGGTTCTTCCAGGATGGATAGATTAAGGTGAGATATGTGCATTATCCAATATCTCATTTATCTAAGGTGATGAAGGCACACACAACCTCACCCCAAACCAAATCACACCATCATCATCAATGTAGAACCCTTGAAGCTTTCCTTACTTTACTACATTAGCATTCTTTCAAAGATCCAGTTCATCCTTTTATGCCTCCTCGATATTTTCTTGGATAGATAGTCGGTAAATATTTTGGGAAAGGTAGGATGTATTCCCTTCCATTATGATTTCAAGATCCATTATTTTTATATCCATGAGGATAGGGTCTTTATCAATCCACATCATGGATAGAGTAGTAGGTTCTTTTCTTCTAAGAGCATCATCTACCCTATTTTTATTCCCAAGATGATAGTTAATAAAGCAATCATAGTACTTGATTATCCCTAACCATCTACTTTGACACATGTTGAGTTATTTTTGTGTGAATATATACTTTAGACTCTAATTATTGTTTTATGTCACAATTTTTTCCATAAAGGTAGTGTTGTAAGATTTTCAAGGAAAAATCACAACTTCCAGCACCAGATATTTCATCGAGTTGTTCTGTTCATGGATCTTCAACTATCGCAACATGCAGTCTCTCACTTTATCATTTTGTATGAGTATAAAACCCAAGCCTTTATTTAAAGCATCACTATATATCAAAAAACATTCTCCACTTATTGGTAATGTGAGTATAGGTGTAGTTATCAACCTATTATTTATCTCTTTAAATATTTCCTCACATTTATTAATTTAGACATACTTTACCTCTTTCCTTGTTAACTTAGTTATTGGGCTAGAAAATCATGATAAATTTCTCACAAAACATCAGTAGTACCTGACTAATACAAGAAAACTACGGATTTATGTGACACTTGTGGGTCTATACTATTCCTCAATTGCCTTTATTTTTGAAGTGTCCATAAAAATTCTATCACTTATAATCACATGTCCCAATAATGTGACTTACTGCATCTAAAAGTCATACCTTTTAAACTTGGTATAAAATTTATCCTTCCTTAATGCCTCCAGCATAATCCATAGATGTTCTCTAGATTCCTCATTGATCATTGATTAGATGAAAATATATTCAATAAATACCACCAAAAAATTTTCAAGGTAGTGTATAAATTCTATATTCATCAGATCCATGAAGATTTTAGGGGAATTAGTAAGTCTAAAGGGTATAAATAGAAACTCATAGTGCCCATACCTTGCGCAGAAATTAGTCTTCTAAATATCGAACTTCTTCATATTTAGTTCATGATATCCATAATGGAGATCCACATTTGAGAAGTACCGAGCTCCTCATAGTTGATTGAACAAGTCACCAATCCTTGGAAAAGGATACTTGTTCCTTATAGTGAGCTTGTTGAGTTCCCAAAAATTGACACACAACCACATTGATCTATCCTTTTTTCTATAAAAATAGCACTGATGCTCCCCAAGAAGATACACTAGGGCGTATGAAACCTTTTTAAAAATTCTCTTATATCTGGTTCTTCAACTCCTCTAATTCGATTAAGGCCATCATATAGTGAAATTTTGAGATAGGAGTATCTCTGGGTATGAGTTCTTTGGATAACTCTACCTTATGATCTGGGAGAAGTCTTGGTAACTATTCAAGAAATATATCACTGTATTTCCTCACAATGGGAATTTACTTTAGGTTCATACCTTCCTTTTACTCAACCATTTGAGAAAGGTATACCTATTCATAGGACATAAACACTCATACCGTTGAGGGATTTTGAAAAGGAGATTCCTGGTATTTCTTATATTTTTAGAGGATCATGGGATGGTTTAGATTTGGAAAATATATTTTATTTTCCTGATAGTTGATATGTTCTCTATATAAAGAGATCCAATCCATGATCAGTATAGCATCGAATTACACCAAGGGAATTATCACGAGATTCACTAGAAGAATATTCCCACATATACCAATAGGGGAAGAGCCCGAAAATGGGTTGTAATGATTTCACCCCTATGTATTTTTATGGATATATCTACTTCAAGGTTTCAATGATTTTATTCAATAGTTCTAGAAAACATGAAAGATATAAAGGAATACATAGAACCATAATCAAATAAGAATTTTTCCATTATTAAGTGAATAGGAAGTGTACCTTATACGACTTCATTTTCTTGATTTACTTTTGTAGTAATGATGGGATAATATTTAACTTGCTTCTTTGGATTTGGTGGTTTCTTATTCTGATTACCCTTTAGGACTCAAGGTTTAGTTCATTAGCTTTCATAGTGCCCTTACTCCCTAATGTTGAAGCATTGAACCATGGGTGGTTCTGTCCTTTCCTCTATCACATTGGCCATTTTCTTCATGTTTCTTCAACATTCATGAGCTTAGTGGACTTTTATTCCACACTTATGGAATTTCCCCATCCCTTTGAGGTAGTTCCCGTGACACTTCTTCCCACATTTTTGACATGTGAGTGGTTGATCTTTCTTTGCACCTCTATCATTAGATCCTCCATCATGAAACTCCATCTTTAATTTCTTATCTCCATAGACATGGGACCACTCTCTAAACTCCATCCCCACTTTGATAGCACATCAAACAACTTCTTTATAAATACCAAAGTCTTGAATAGCCAGTTCCTTTTAAAGGTGTGGTTTTAAAATACTAAAGAATCTATCTATTTTTTTATCATTGTTGATAACAAAAACCAAGGTGTGCCTTATAATCCTTATGAATATTGATTCATAAGATGTGACAGATTCAACTTCCTTTTTATTCAGCTCTATGAATTCTCTCTTCATCTTTATAAGAAGAGTTTTAGGGAAATACTTGTTAAGAAATATTTTCTAAAATTCTTCCCACTCCATCACTTAAATTTCATCCTTCATCTTGGTGTTATTAATCAAAACCAACCTTTTATCAACCTCTCCATATAATAATATATGGATAGAGTCACCTTCTCCTTCTTAGAATAGTAGAGCATAGAAAATACCTTCTCTATTGAGTTAACCCACTGTTCCATAACAATTGGATCAGAAGATCCATTAAATGTCATTGGTCATTTCCACATAAAAGATTTTATATCTAGTTTTTCCCTCTTAGTTGAAATAGAAAATTCCAAATTATTTAGGTTATTGTTCTTATCTTGAGATAGAAGGGTAAGAATCACCGTGAAATTTTGAACTCCACCTCCCAAGGCATTGGGGATGTTGTTCAATAATTACATACATTTTCCCTCACATTGTTTGTTTGCCTAGTTTATCCTAGTTCCCACCATTTTCTAAAAGATAAAACGTTTTAAAATAACATTAATGAATATTCCATGGATAAATATTTTATTCCTTCTTACAATTAACTCTAAAGGGATACATTATGGGATCCCTATGTTTAACATTTTTCTAAAACAAATATTCATGGGTACTGATTGAGATAATATTTTAATAATTAATTATATGTTTTTAAATGATTTAATACCTTCCCATTAATCAATTTCAGCTTATTTTCATCATTTCATGATTTTTGGTGAGTTTTCATCTTAAGTGTGAAAATTGGTTAATTCTGGACATTTAACAGTTTTATGTTTCCTCTGTATTTCAAGAATAACTCCTACATTGTTAATCCAATTCTCTTGATTCCTTTTTTTAGGATGTAATGATTCGTGGGCTACATATAAGTCTTCTGGAATAAAAGCCAATTCGAACTCCAACAAGCCAAAATAATTCGGTCAATGTGAACATTTATTCTAGTCGGCAGAATGGACTATGACATATTCAAAGGAGTGTATCTTGGACCAACAGCCTTAAAATGTTGTGGTTCCAGCTGGGTTAGAAATATTTCTAGAAGGGTCATATTACCACAAAATAGCAGAAATAAATTCATTCATTAAGGCCACCAATTCAATGGTAAAATAAGGGTTGGTGGAAATGTGTTTGGCGGACAGGAAAAGTCTCTTCCATTTAGGCGCCCATAAAATCCATGAAATGGATCCAATGGCTCTGATATTTTGAGGGTAGATGTACAAACCAATTCCTAACATTCTATAAGAAGGTACCTCTACCTCATTCGTCTAGTAGTGTGATGAACCGAAGCGAACCTCTGGCAGAAAGATTCTGGAGGATTTATTTTTGAGTTCTTCATTTCTCTCTTTTGTTCTTCAAGTTCCATAATACCTTCTTCTTCCCATTTCATTTCAATTACCCATAACATGGTGGGATAAAAATATGAGGTGATTGGGGGAGGGGAGGTTTTATATTTATAATGCTTTGAGTTCTTACATTTGATTGAATAAAATCTCTCTCTCTTCTGCGAAGTTGTTTTCAAATTCTAAAAACGGAATTTATTATCTTATGCGATCATCTTTGATTTTCTATTTTGTTGTTATTATTGCTTTGATAAATGACCAATTTTCTCCATCCATTAGGTTCTGGTCTATATTATATAGAATAAATATCATGGCCTAGTGATGAAGTACCTAGCGATTTCTAGTACGTGTGGGAGGGGTGGTGAATATTTAGGATTATTTAGGATAAACAATACCCAATTGGGAATTGCCTTATATAATTGGGGGTGTTCACTACAACTCTATCACACAACGGAATAAGTGTATAACAAAATATAATTTTGTTAAACCATTTAACCATAGAAGTGAGTTGATGTAATTATGGAATCTCACTTAAATCAACTTAACAGAAGAGGATTGAATTAAATTGAACAAGGATAGCATTGCAATTATAAAACCGATACCGACTTGATCAACCATCTCATAAAATAGTTTTTAAATCACTTTAATTCTATATTTTTCATGAATATTTTTCTCAATTTCTTCCTTTTTTTGTTTCTCTCTTTGATTTTAAACCCAAACAATTTCAAAAACACCCAACGTTTTCTCTAAATAAAAAGTGACAAACTATTTTTTGTGCACTCCTAATCAGGAGACAACCTAGGTTAACCAATATATTATATTTTAACTTAGTAAATACTTTATTTTTCCACACCCTAGGATAGGTGTGCGTAAAACTTGGCACCGTTTCCGGGGAGGAAGTGCCTCATAACAAAGAAAACTAAAAAAAATTTCTTGAATGACCCGTAGTTCAAATAACCCTTTAATTGAATTTGATCCCGAAATTGATCGTACAATAACACAATTCAGGAAAAAAAATTTCAAAGAGAGTTTGAAGAAATACACCTCACGGATTCAAGTGGTACTTCCAGTGATCACTCTAAACCTATAATAATGGATGATAATCTCAATCAAACTCTGCGTGATCTTTACACACCTCAATTTGCTAATCAAAATAACCTACTCACTATACGTGACATAGAAAATGATTTTGAACTACACATTAATATGATTCAAGTGATACCAAAATTTCATGGTCTTGCAGGTGAAGTCCCAAATCGACACATCCAAGAGTTCACCTATGTCTTCTCTAGCTTCAAACCCCGAGGAGTCACAGAAGAGCAAGTAAAGTTGAGGGCATTCCCTTTCTCACTTGATGGAGCAAAAAAAGAATGGATGTACAATCTCCAAACAGGGGAGATAAATGACTGGGAAGATCTAAAACGAAGCTTCTTGTAGAGATTCTTCCCTACATCCAGGAGTACAACTATAAACAAAGAAATTTATGTCATACATCAATTGACTGGAGAGACTCTCTACGAATACTGGTAATGTTTCAAGAAACTCTATGCAAGATGCCCACACCAAGAAATGGAAGAGAACCAATTTATCGTGTTCTTCGACCAAGTATTGCTCGGAAATGATCGTAATTTACTAGATGCCTCATCTGGAGGATCCTTGATCGACAAGTCACCAACAGATGTCAGAGGCCTGATTGAGAAGATTGCTCAAAACTCACAGCAATTCGGAACTAGAGGTATGAGCACTAGAGGAATCTATGAGGTAATAACTTCTGATTCATCCTCACCCTTACATGAAGAAAAACTTAAGGAAATGACTAGTGTGATGAGACAACTTTCTGTGAACAAAGTGAAGGAACAACATGGCCCAAATCCGGTATGTGGTTTATGCTCTTCTAGTTATCATTACACTGATCAATGTCCAGAAGTGCATGGGACTAAAAATTGTGTAGCTGCCTATCAAGAAAGGAAAATCCAGTGAAATCAACCACGTCAACCTCAACAAGGATATGGATTATGATACAACCAAGATAGGCATCCATTTCAAAATCAATACCAAAATCAACCTCCATTCGAGCAGTAGCAATACCAGAATCATCCACCATTCCAACAACCCTATAAACAGTCATACCAGAAAAAACCATATGAACAACCTTCAACAAGTTCTCATAAGAACCACCAAGAAATGTAGATTGAATATCTAAAGAATATAGTGAAAAATTTACATAATAAATTGGACAACCTTATGGATATTCTAACAAAAAATCAAGGAAAACTCCTAGCACAAACAGTTCCAAATCCCAAAGAAAGCGTGAGCGTCATTATAACACGAAGTGGAAAAGAGATAATGTAACCTCAACAAAGTGAGGATGGTGATTCTAAGAAACCTATTGATGAACAACACATCCATCCAAAATAAGTAGACCGGAACAACAAAGGAGAAAGAATCAGGTTTAGAAAGGAAAGGCCAGAAACACCGTTGCAAAAACAACAAAGGGAGAGAAAGGATATCCAAAAACGATTCCCATCTGCATTAGTTGAGTCAAAGAATGTTGAAGAAGTGTGAATTCAAAAATAAATCTAGGAAAATTTTCAAAAAGTTGAGATCAATATCCCACTACTAGATGCAATCAAACACATCCCTAATTATGAATTTTTTTTGAAGGAGTTGTGCACAAAAAGAAGGTGGTTGGATGGAAATGAGAGAATCAGCTTAGGAAGAAGTGTCTCAGCACTGATCACACCAATGATACCACAAAAATGTCAAGATCCATAAAAATTATCTATTCCCTGCACTATTGGTTCTTTAAATTTTACTGATGCATTATATGATCTAGGAGCTGCAATAAATGTTATGCCTCACTCAGTATATTCATCCTTGCAGATCGGAGAACTAAAAACAACTCGAGTGGTGGTCCAATTAGCAAACAGATCCACCGTTTTCCCAGCTGGAGTTATATAAGATGTACTCGTTGGAGTAAGAGGATTCATCTTTCTAGCAGACTTTTATATCCTTACCATGGATTAAGACAGAGCTTCAGGCCCCTCTCCCATCATCCTAGGGTGACCCTTCCTTAAAACAGAAAGGACATTCATCAATGTCCATGAAGGAACACTCACAATGGAACTTGGAGATAGTACAGTACACTTAAACATTCTTGATGCAATGAAGAATCCTTCCAGTAATCACTCACTTTATGTGATCTCCCATGAAGAAGGTATAAAACCAATTGAAGATTCAGGTATGCTTCTTGACTTCTTATCATTAGGAGAACATTCTTCATTTGAAAATTCCAATTCCCAAGAACCTAAAAATCCTAATCTTATGTTAGAGGATGTGGTAAAATCTTATTTTTTTTGATGATTTGTTAAATGAAAATGAGATGATACTAGAGATTCCAGCCATAGGAATAAGAAACCTTAATTCAATGTTATCCCTTGAAAAACCCCCATGTCTTGAACTTAATCCACTTCCAAGTGATTTGAAGTGTTCTTACCTAATAGAAGGAGAAAAATTGCCCGTAATAATTTCCAATAACCTATCCCATTCAAAAGAGGAAACTCTAATTGACCTACTCAAAAGAAATGTCCAAGCTATAGGATGGTGTTTATGTGATATACCTAAACTCAATCACAAGGTCTGTTCTCATAGACTATTTTTAGAAAGTGATTCCCGACCAGTTAGACAACCTCAGAGAAGACTCAATGCCACAATCAGGAAGGTTTTCAAGAAATAGATAGAGAAATTTCTAGCAGCTGACATCATTTACCCAATCTTTGATTCTCAGTGGGTTATCCCTATTCATGTAGTCCCAAAGAAAACCGGCCTAACAACTGTCAAAAATGAAATAAATGAATTGATCCCCATGAGAGTACAAAATAGCTGGAGAGTGTGTATAGATTACAGGAAGTTAAACCTAGTTACCCGAAAAGACCACTTCCCCATTCCATTCATCGATCAAATGTTATAAAGATCAGCTGGAAAAACCCAATATTATTTTTAGATGGATTCTCAGGATACTTTCAGGTACCGATCGCACCAGAAGACCAGGAGAAGAAAACTTTCACCTGTCCATTTGGTATATTCGCCTAAAAAAGGATGAATTTTGGGCTATGCAATGCCCCAGGTACATTTCAACTGTGTATGGTTAGTATTTTCTCAGATCATATTGAGGACTTCTTGGAGGTATTTTTTGATGATTTCATAGTTTTTGGTAATTCATTTGATCATTTCTTAAGAAATTTGGAAAAGGTTTTGAAAACATGCATTCAAAATAATATTGTCTTAAATTTTGAAAAATGTCATTTCATTGTTAAAAAGGGAATAGTTTTGGGGCACATAATTTCACAAAAAGGGATTGAGGTTGATAAATCCAAAGTTGAAGTAATAAATTCCTTACCATATCCAACTTGTTTAAAACATGTTAGATCATTTTTAGGACATGCAAAATTTTACAGAAGATTCATCAAAGATTTTAGTAATATTTCTCTCCCTCTATCAAGATTAATACTTAAGGAATCTGACTTTAATATTTATTATGCATGTAAGAAGTCATTTGATGAACTGAAGCAAATGTTGATCATACCTCCAATAATGCAACCACCCAACTGGGATTACCCTTTTGAGTTGCTTTGTGATGTATCCAACCAAGCAGTGGGAGAAGCTCTATCATAAAGAATTGACAAAAATCCTCAAGTAATATCATATGCATCAAGGACCATGGATTCCACACAAATCAATTACACAACCACCGAGAAGGAGTTCCTTGCAGTTGTCTTTGCATTAGATAAATTTCAATTATATCTTCTTGGTACTAAAGTTGTTGTTTTTTCTGATCATACAGCTCTCAGGTATTTAATGAAGAAGTCAGATGCAAAGACAAGTCTAGTAAGATGGATTATACTCTTACAAGAGTTCAATTTGGAAATTAAAGATAAAAAGGGAAGTGAAAATCAGGTGGCTGATCATCTAAGTCGACTACCCCACACTGCTGAAGGAGAAATTCCAAACCAGAACCCACTTAATGATGAGATTCCTGGAGAACAAATCTACACCATCAACAATGAAGTTCCATGGTATGAAAATACGTTCAATTATCTGGTAACATCTCAAGTCCCATCTAATTTAAATTCCCACCAAATTCTAAAGATGAAATCTGAATCTAGATATTATATCTGGGATGATCCATTTCTTTGGAAGATTTGCAATGACCAAGTAATAAGAAGATGTTTGCCAAAAAGTGAAATTAATTTTGTCTTTTAGTTTTTCCACACATTAGATTGTGGAGGACACTTTGGACCTCAATGGAAAGCAAGAAAGGTTTTAGAATCTGGACTTTATTGGCCCACCCTTTTTAAATATGCTCATGAATTTTGTAAAAGGTGTTAAAAATGTCAGTTTTTTGGAAATATTTCAAAGAGAAAAGAAATGACCCAACAACTAATTAATTTTTGTGAAATATATGAAGTTTGGGGAATAGATTTTATGGGGCCTTTACCGATGTCATTTGGAAATTATTATATCTTTCTTGCTGTTGATTATGTTTCCAAATGGGTGGAAGAAAAAGCCACCAGGACTAACGATGCTAAAGTGGTTTGTGATTTTGTCAGGACTAACATATTTTGTAGGTTTGGAGTGCCTAGAGTAATCATTAGTGATCAAGAGGCTCACTTTTTCAATAGGAGAATGAAGGATTTGCTGAAGAAATATGGGGTGCATCATAAAACATCAACTCCCTATCATCCACTGACGAATGGACAAGCTGAAGTGTCCAATAGTGAAATCAAAGGAATTTTGGAAAAGACTGTTAATCCAAATCGGAAGGATTGGAGCCAAAGGTTAGAAGACACATTATGGGATTGCAGGATAGCCAAGAAAACCCCAATTTGAACGAGTCCATATAGGTTGATTTATGGGAAAAGATTCCACCTACTTGTGGAATTGGAACATAAGGCATAC
The DNA here is from genome assembly GCA_963277665.1 of Viscum album. Taxonomy (NCBI): domain Eukaryota; kingdom Viridiplantae; phylum Streptophyta; class Magnoliopsida; order Santalales; family Viscaceae; genus Viscum; species Viscum album. Next base: position 25,471,593 of record OY728137.1, on the reverse strand, counting down.
TGGGCTGTAAGGAAGATAAATTTGGATCTTGAAAGCACTAGGAAGGAAAGAAGATTACAATTGCAGGATCTGGAAGAGATTCAAAGGGAATCTTTTGAAAACCCCAGGATTTACAAAGAGAGAACAAGAGTGGATCCTGAGAAATTGACCCAATCAAGAAACTTTCATCCTGGAGACATAGTGTTGTTTTTCAACTCAAGACTCAAACTGATGCCACGTAAACTTCGTTCTAGAAGGGAAGGTCCATTTATAGTTACTCATGTATATCCTTTTGGTGCTATGTAGATTATGAAGGATCAAGAGAAGAAGCCATTCACTGATAATGGGCATCGGTTTAAGAAATTCCTTGGGACCATGTCATCAGATCCAGTGGAGGAGATAACACTCCTCCAACCCATTTATCAATAAATCCATCAGGTTATACCTCTCCTTAACACTTATTTATTATTATGATTCAATTTAAAATCATATTACATGTTTAATCCAATTTAATTCATGGAGGACATTGCATCATTTAAGTGTGGGGGAGGGAACCTTTGTAGTTAGGATTTTCATTTGTTGTTTGTTTTCTTATTTTAAAAAACTTTTTTAGTCAATATGTGCATTTATTTTTAATTTTTTTTTTATAATACTATTGAGCTAAAATTAATCTCATTGATATTTTTAAAACCCATTTCCTTGAGTGAAACAATTTGTTCCATTAAACTGAGCTTAAATGAATTTTAAAAATGACTTTGTTTCAAGTTCAATTCTTTATGAATTTCATGGAAAGTACTCAGAATTTTGAATCATGCCACATCTCATTGTCCTTATATTTGAAATCAATTTCTTGTGAGGATTCTAAACCTATTTTTCATACTCTTTTCTTTTACCTCAATTTTTGAGAGAACCATACCATGCTTGATTTAACCCGAATTTGATTTATTCCTATAAAAACTTGAGGGTTTTAGGTACATGTGCTTTAAATGATTGAGGAATTTCTTTGATTTTAAAGCCCCATTTTCAAGATAATCATTATAAAAATGGCCCACCTTATACATTTAATTATTGTAGCCCATAGAAGCCATGAACAACCTGTTAGGTTATCCACATTACAATCCAATTTTCCCTATCCAACCTACTCTTGAAGTGAAATTGCATAATCTAGTTGAACTTAAGTGTGGGGGGAGGTTGACTTGTGTTGTGCTACCTCATTTGGAGATACTTTGGGTGGAAACTAAAATGTTTAAGAGATGTTCTTATTTTTGAAAAAAATCATTCAGTTGAAAGCTGTTCCTTTTCTAGAGCTTTCATGTATGAGAAGCTGTGCCTTTCTGGAGCGTCCAATGGAGAAAAAAGCTATGCCTATCTGGAGATTTCAATAAAAATCATGTTTGAGATGATTGAAAATATTGCTGTTGAAATGATGGATGGTGTGAAATTTCACTGATTTTTCATGCTAGTGGAGCTGATTTACTACTAAGGGGAGTGAAGAGGATACCATATTTAAGTGAAAATTAGAATAATGCATTTTTGCTTCAAAAAGAGCCAAACCCTCCTTATTCAGCCTCAAAATTTTTAACATCTTAATCCTACCAACCTGAAGCCATAGAAAAAACTTTAAAAGTCCTCATGATAAACATATGTCCTTAACTCACATCAGGTGTAGATGTAGGAATTTATCAATCCTATGGTGACCCTTGCATGAGTATTGGATGAGAAACACATTACTGAAAAACTGATATTTGTGTGATGAGAGAAAATGCATGTTAGGTAACTATTTTGTGTGCATGGGAGATGGAATGAAGAGTAAATATATTTAATGAACTTAATTGAGAACTTGAAATAACGGTTTTTATGTGGTGTGATATTTTATGTTTCTTGGTGTTAAATTGTTAGATCTCATGGATATGTGTTTTAAATTTGCTTTGATTTAATATTGATGTTTAATTGTTCAGGATTCCAGGTGATAAGTGTGGTGGAATTGACAGAGATAATATTTTAATAATTAATTATATGTTTTTAAATGATTTAATCCCTTCCTATTAATCAATTTCAGCTTAGTTTCATCATTTCATGATTTTTGGTGAGTTTTGAGCTTAAGTGTGAAAATTGGTTAATTCTGGACATTTAACAGTTTTATGATTCCTCTGTATTTCGAGCGTAACTCTTACATTGTTAATCCAATTCACCTGATTCCTTTTTTTCGGATGTCTTGATTCGTGGTATACATATAAGTCTTCAGGAACAAAAGCCAATTAGAACTCCAACAAGCCAAAATAATTCGGTCAATGTGAACATTTATTCTGGCCAGAAGAATAGACTATGACATATTCAAAGCAGTATATATTGGACCACCATCCTCCAAATTCGGTGGTTACAAATGGGTTAGAAATACTACTAGATGGGTCATATTACCACAAAATATCAGAAATAAATTCATTCATTAAGGCCTCCAATTCAATGGTCAAAGAAGGGTTGGCGGAATAGTGTTTGGTGTCTAGGAAAGGTCTCTTCCATTTAGGCGTCCATAACATCCTTTAAATGGCTCCAATGGCTATGATATTTTTATGGTAGATGTCCAAATCCATTCCAAACATTATATAATAAGGTACCTCTGCCTCATTTGTCCAAGAGAGGGCTGAACCGAAGTGAACTTCTGGCAGACAGATTTTGGAGGATTTATTTTTGAGTTCTTCATTTCTCTCTTTTGTTCTTCAAGTTCCATAATGACGTCTTCATCCCCTTTCATCTCAATTACCCTTAACATGGTGGGGTAAACATATGAGGTTATTGGATGAGGGAAGGTTTTATATTTTTAATGATTTGAGTTCTAACATTTGATTGAATAAAAGCTCTCTCTCTTCTGCGAAGTTGTTTTCAAATTCTAAAAATAGAATTTATTATCTTATGCGATCGTATTTGATTTTCTATTCTGTTGTTATTATTTCTTTGATAAATGATAAATTTTCTCCCTCCATTAGGTTCTGGTCTATATTAGATAGAATAAATATTCGGTCTTAGTGGTGAAGTACCTAGCGATCGCTAGTACGTGTGGGAGGGGTGGTGAATATTCAGGATCATTTAGGATAAACAATACCCGATTGGGAATTGCCTTATATAATTGGGGGTGTTCACTACAACTCTATCACACAACGGAATAAGTATATACCAAAATAGATTTTTTTAAACCATTTAACCAAAGAAATGATTTGAAGTAATTATGGAATCTCACTTAAATCACCTTAGCAGAAGAGGATTGAATTAAATGGAACAAGGATAACATTTCAATTATAAAACCGACCCCGACTTGATCACCCATCTCATAAAATAGTTTTTAAATCACTTTCATTATATATTTGTCTTGAATATTTTTCTCAATTTCTTCCTTTTTTTTCATTTCTCTCTTTTATTTAAAAAAAACCAATTTCAAAAACACCCAACATTTTTTCTAAATAAAAAGTGACAAACTATTTTGTGTGCACTCCTCATCGGGATACAACCTAGGTTAACCACTATATTTTACTTAACTTAGTAAATAATTTATTTTTCCACACCCCAATTGTATTGAATCTTTTCTCAATATCTTCCTTTTGTTTTGTTTCTCTCTTTGATTTTAAAATCAAACAATTTCAAAAACACCCAACATTTTCTCTAAATAAAAAGTGACAAACTATTTTGTGTGCAATCCTCATCAGGATAAAACCTAGGTTAACCACTATATTATATTTTAACTTAGTAAATACTTGCTTTTTTCACACCCCACGACAGGTGTGCATCAGGTACTTACATATACTCAGTCTTATAATAAGGGTTTTTACAAATTTTATCTAATCCTATTTCCCAATTTGACTAAAACATGCTCCAATACCAACTATAATGACCCTACTTTTCTTACATAAATGTTACATCATTTTAAAGAAAAATAACATTATAACATTACAAAACCAGGATCCAATGGTTTAGTATCTTTGGAAAATTAGGTCCATACACCAATTATTCATAATAAAACATAATTTTTTTTAAAAAAATTAGTTCTTTATCCTTCTATAGATCACTATATCATTAGCACTTGTAGTCACCTAAGGATATACATAAAAGAAATTGGGGAGGTAAAATCCCCTGTAAGAGGATAGATAAGGACATGAATCAACATTACATGGGTGATCATAATCATCATCATCATCATAAAATAAGCACAGTATCATCATGATAATCATGAAATGAAGTATTAGATAAATTCATGAAATGTGGAAATTTATAAAAATGAAACATCTTTTTTTATTGTTCAAATACCACACATAGTTGTGAACAAAGTTAGAATCATGTTCATGCATAACATGAGTACATAATAAAAACATCATCATTGTGAAAAAATATAGCATCATGTTCATGAATATTTCACATCATCTCATGAGATAAACCAAATTAACCAATGTATTGGAGTTCTATATAATTATGGACACACATGTCACATCATAACATTTTCATAATCACGCTTTCCACATAGAAAATATATCAATGATAGATATAAAATAACCGATGGAAAGGAATGGGTTTAATTTCATAAATAAAAAATTCCCAAATAAACTCTGGTATTTCCATATGATAAATGGAAAAAAATATTTAGTGTAAGAATCATCACACTTGAGTGAAGAAGAAACAAAATTAAGAGGAGTCAATATGTGTTCTAGAAAGAAGATTTATTTTTGAAAATATTTGTATTTATCATAAAATCTGATTAGAAACATGTCTATCCCAGAAAAGAAAAGGTATGGACATAGGGAATATGTTTTAGGAATATTAAAATCACACCCACACTAAAATTATGAATTAAAGAGGAATAACCCAAAGAAAATAAGTTGGGTTTGAGAAATCCACTTACATTATATAAGAATGCTTTATTCAATTTAATAACCTATATAATAAAGTTATATTCATTAATTACTAATTAAAAAACCTATTATAAACCAATTTTATTTATTATAATTTTAATATGTTTGTTTATGGCCATTTTGATGAGTTATAGTGTTCAATTTCATCATTTTCATGGTGTTCATTTTCTTGGTTTCCATGACCGGTTCACTTGTATACAAGTTTGGATGTTCATGTAAAATGAGAATAATTATCCAAAATTGAAATTATATGTTCTTAATGAACTTATATAAGTTTAAATGATATTATATATCAATTTTTTTATATGGTATTAGGATGATTCATTAGAAGAAACATTAGAGAAAATTATTTAATTTATTTTGGTGGTTTTTATGACCATTATGAACTTATATAATTTTATTTAATATCATGTTTATATATTGGTTTAAAAACATTATATAACTTAAAATATGTATAATAAAATATTATTTAACCATAATAATGTTTTTATGACTATTTTTGATTGTGTTAATAGAAAATGAAAACGCATCATCCACAATGATGGTCAATTGACACATCAGGGACGATGTTTTCTATTTTTAGAATAAAAGGGAAAGAGGAAAGGGTTTTATGATGGATATTAAATTAAAATAATGAAATTATAGTATATATAATATGTTTTAGTTATCATTCATGTTTGGATATAGGAGGCACATATAGGATAATAAAATAAAAATAAATTATAATTAAATGATTACGAAATAGGATTTTACAACTTGAATTTCTTCTCCTTGTGAACCTTCTTAAAGAACATTGGTTTGGTCTTTTTTTGATAACAATAGCTTCTTGATGTGGGTAAGAGTCTTGGGAATATTATTGGATGGAATTTGGACAAGATTCAAGGCTTTAGAGGTGTGAGGAGAAGAGATGGTGAGGGGAGGTATTTATGGAGGAAGAGAGGGGTGTTTTTTGATTATTATATTCATTGTTATATTATTTTTGGCTCCAGACTATCAATATAATTGAAAATTATCACTAAATATATTAAATAATTAATGATAGTTTTATATTATGTTCTTACATCATCCATACATTGCCTATGACTCAAAAATTCATATATTTAGCTTATATTGTAAATTATCGTATTTCACTATTCACAAAATTCAATTATTTTAAAAAAATTCCAAAAAAATACATATATCCTTTTTTATATATTTATAATTAAAAAATGAACTCCATTTTATGAAAGTAATTTTATAAATGTGTGAAATATAATTTTTAAATAAAATCTTCATTTGTTTGACAAATACAGATTTTAATATTATAACCGATTTTACAAAAATTTGAAAAATTAATTAAGGTCTCATAAAATTATATTATAATTGTAAGAAAAAAAATATTAATTTATAATTATATTTTATGAAACTAAATTTTCTTTTAAATTCTTATATTAATTATAAAATTGTAAATAATCGTTTTTGTTTTACAAAAATACCAACACTTAATTTTTCATTTTTTATAACATTTATTTACTTATAATTTCATATAATTATATCATATTTTCATTTATAAGATGACCAAATTTTATTTATAATTTCATATGTGAGGTTAGTTTTCTATTGTCTGAATTACTATTCATAATGGTCATGTTACTATTCCAACAACTAGGTTACTATTCTATAGGTATATGTTCCTTAATTTTTTTAAATATCACTTATTTAATTCTTCATTTACAAGAAAGATGTTTTTATAGGATCTATATGCTATGTTTTTATTTTATACCATATAAAATAATTAAAATAATGGAAAAAATTCCATTGATAAAACATTGGGTCGTTATAGATGGTACACATAATATTTCTGACGAATCCGTGCCTTCACCAATCTCTTAAGGATTAATGGAAATTTTTCTGTTTTTTCCTAAATAAGACTTGATCCTACCAAACACCTCTCTCATAAATATTCACACATAAGAGATATGTATATGCCCACTCATATAATGATTTAATTGAATTCATCTTAATCAAAGCAATATGACTATTGTTATAGGAAAATTAGATTGGAGGAATATGATTTCACATAGAACCACCAAAATCAAGAACACATGCTCAAGGGACAAGATAAAGAACCTGCTTGTCCATATCTGAATTTTCATCCATATCTACATGATATACCATTAGTAATTTTAACAATGATCCTATCACCTCTTACAATCCTTTCCAAAACCTAGATTTGAACTATGCACACCTGTAAAGAACAACCATAGAGGGAACCCCATGTAGTATCACAACCTCTCATACATACAGACACCCATGATGCTCCAAATTTGTTTTCTTTATGATAGGAATAAAATGAGATTATTTAATAATATGATAAATTATCACTGAAATTCCATCCTTCCCACTAGTATTCCATGGTAAACCAATGACGAAGTCTGTGAAAATATCATCCCCATTCCATACCAGATTGTGAAAAGATTGAAAAAAACCAGTAGGTATTTGGTGTTCCACCTTAAACTTTTGACAAGCAATAAACCATGAAATGAATTCTAAATGTAACCATATTATCCCTAACAACCAATAATAACATCTTATATCATGATACATCTTTGTAGTTCGAGGGTGTACGGACCAAAAAGACCAATGACCACTATTCCACAATTCCTTCCTCATAGATATATATAAAAAAAACCGAACTCACAAACTCAAAGTACCAATGGTAGACGAAGACCACTCACCTGAGGTCTCACCACAATTTAATATTTCATTAAAATGAAGGAAATCAATGTCTGTTTTTTATTTATAACAAATCCAATCACTAAATGAAGAGTCAACCTTCACAGAATCCAAGAACACCATACCACTAGCCTCTTACACTCTTAATCTCATATAAATGAAAAAAAAATCATCATAGAACACTCCTATAATTATTCATTTAAGTTTTTTTAGTAATTTAAAACTCAATGTTTTATCCACAACATTCCCTTTCCCATGAGTGTAAACGATATCAAAATCAAAAGTCTGAAGATACTCAACCCAAAATATCTGTCAAAAGTTCAGATCCCTTAGAGTAAAGATATACCTCATGATTTTACGATCATTATATAGCATAAAACTATCCCCAAATAGATTTTAATAAAACATTTTTTATCATGCATAACAGAATAAAAATCATGATTGTGAGTAGGCTAGTTCTTCTCATGAGGGAATAATTGAAGAGAGATATATGCTACAACCTATTTTTCCTACATCAATACACACCCCATCCCATACCTAAAGAATAAAAAAAAGTATCATGACCTAAAAACAATTCCAAAAGAATAAAAATGGGAGATAAATTCATCCCCACCTTTAGTTCCTCAAAATATCTCTAACATTTATCATTCCATTCAAACTTAACACACTTATGAATCAAAGTTTCCATTAGAGTTTCAATCTTAGAGAAGTCCTGAAAAAAATTCCTACAATAATTATCCAAACTTAATAATCTATAGATCTCAAATAGATTTAACTATTTCTCCTAGGAAATTACTAATTTTATATTTTTAGGATTCATTGAGATTCCCCTCTCATATATAACATTCCCTAGAAAATTTACTTCTTAGAGCCAAAATTCACACATGGAAAAATTATAATACAAGAGATATTCTATCAAAGCTCTAAGGATGATATCTAGATGATCCATGTGTTCCTCCCACTCATTGGAGTATAAAATAATTTCATCCATAAACATGACTATGAAAGAGTCCAAGAACTGATGAAAGATTCAGTTCAGTAATTCCATAAATACTGAAGGAGTGTTAGTGAGATTGAATTTCATAACCAGAAATTCAAATTTCTAATTCTGGCTCCTAAAAACTATATTATGTATATCCTCTTCTCAGAATATAAAATAATGGTACCCGAATAGAAGGTTAATATTTTAAAACCAATGATCTCATCTAAGTTTGTCAAAGATATAACAAATCCTTGGATTGGGAAACTTATTCTTAATAGTCACCTGATTAAGCTTTTGATAATCAGAACAGGTTATAAGTATTATTTCTAACTTCTTGGTAAAGAGAATGGGTGATTCTCAAGGTGAAATTATAGGATGAATAAATCCCTTATCATTATAGTATATATCCTAAAATTTAATCTCTATTAACTTATAAGGTTCTATGTGATAAAATGGAATAGAAATGGGCATCATACCAGGAATAAGGTCAATAGTGATACCTCTCTCAATGGTGGTAACCTAGAAAAATCATCAACAAAGTCCTCATGGTACACAATCACCACTATAGGAAGTGGATTTACTAAGTGATATCCAACAACATCAAGGAACATCTCCAAATATTGATGTGAAATTAATCTAGAATAAGGAACAACATGCCCTACCCAACCAGATCTAGAACCCCACTCACCCTAAAAGACATGAGGGACCCCATTAGGAGATAAAGACTAAAATCAATGATTATAGTAGCCTATTTGGGAATTAATTATAATAATCCTATCCATTATAATATTAAGGTAAAATATATCAACATCAAGAACCAATAAATCCCACACCACTTCAAAATCAACTATTGTTACCTAACACACATGTTATTTGAAACTTAATTTAGAGATCTTTCCCAAAGGTGTTGAAAAATACAAAAAGAATGAAATAAGTTCTGAATACCAGACCAATATTTCAATTAAATTTGATTATATAAAATAATTATTAGAACCCTTATCAAATAAATATACTACCATTGAGAATGAAATAAACACATGACCTCTAAAATTAGCCAACCCCACCTCAGATTCCTTTGGTGAATAATCTTATGTATAAAAAAATATTCTCCAATATCCTCATTAATATTTATTAGACACATGAACATGACTCTTTTCATGGGGATAATATCCACAACCTTTGGAAGAATCAGAATGAACCTATAAACCCTTGGTGAGAGTGGATCTAGTCTCACTACCTTAATACATCCTTCCAAAAAAATTCCTATGATTAACAGAATGTCCATAATGGTGACAAGTTCAGGGAAATTCCATATCAATAGGCTTGGAATGACAAGACTTACACACTAGTAGTAATAAACCTGCTATTGTATTGAAGAATCCCCTAAAATAGTTCTTGATAACAAAACATCTTTGTGATTTCTTTTTTGGCCAGAATACACACCCTGGGTAAAAAGTATGGTAACTGAAGGTCCACCTAGGCTGGTTTTACCATATATCTCTACCTTTTCTATAATAACATTATAAAACACCTCAAAATAATTTATATGTCATAATAGAATCACCATCAATTGAATATTGACCCTCATTCCTGTCATGAACCTCCAAGCCTTGTTGTTGTTATTAGTGACAAGTTGGGTGATAGGTGAACCAACTTAGCGAAACCAGTTGAATAATCTAAAAAAATACTCTCCTTACTCTAAGCTAATAAACTCCTTGGACTTCACAAAAAAAAACATTTCAGGATAAAATTTTTGGTTGAATATTTTCCTAAAAAAAGTACAGGTATGATCCTTATGCATCTTAGCTTCCATGGTAGAGCCCCACTATCACCATACTCACCCTTAAGAATGTACATATAAAAACCCACATTGGTTTCATTAAGAGTTTTCAAAAAATTAAATATAATTTTGATCCACTGAATACATTCTTCAAATTCCTTATGCCCCTTTTCACCATATAATATGAGTGGATTTTTCTTAGTAAATTTTGATCCGTGATCGGCATTTCATCCCTGGTGTCCAATACCTTCCTGACTGAGAGTCTAAATAGAGAGGATTACATCTCCCACAAAAGGAGGTTCCACTAGAGGATTTTCCAGTAGAATTTTTATCATAAATTCCTCACTCAGATTTTTAAAATCTATTTTCTAATAAACACAAAAGATAATAATTAATTAGTTTATTAGAAAATTCCCAAATCATCATACCAACTTACATAATCCATATTAATGACTTTAAACAAAAATAATTTAAACACATTATAGATTTTATGTATGAAATAAAACACCTTAAAATGAATGATACATTCAAATAAATTCTATATCCATTTCATTTAAATAACCTAAAACACCAAGTCTCAAGTTTGGTAAAAATCCCCTAACCAACCATGGAAGCTTTCGCTTAGACATGGAAGTGAGTTGGTTAGGAACCTTCCCGCACTTACTACCCAAAATTTTTCTATCCAAAATCCCATCTAACAAATATACTAAACCAAACCCAGTAAGTTTCATAAAACTTTCACCTAGATAATCCATTTGATGCCATTTTGTTACGAACTGACCTGGGTCAACCTAACATTTCACCGAAGATGGTCTACCATAAGGTGGAAATCAAATAAAAAAGAAAACTAGGATCATATATAACAATAAAAAGGGAAACCAATGAATTACATATCAAAAGAATGAGTAAAAAACCATGAGACATACAATGTCAATCCCAAAGGGAAAAATAAAAAGAAAAAAAAACACAATCCATAAGCGAAAAATTCCTTGTGGCCATCCATCATTGAAAAATTATTTTACTAAAAATGTACAGAAACTCCAGGGAATTAGAAAAACTATACAATACCCTTTCCTCCATGTGTGTCCTAAAAACACATCTATAAACTAAAAAAGGAAAAAATTGGGGTTTGAGAACAAAGCCTAATAGTATTTCACTAAATAATCAAGGAAAAGTATAATATCTTGGAAATAATAGTTCTAGATTAAAAAAATATCTATTTTTGTAAATCTATTTTGAAAGAATATAATTTTTTTTTGTAAAATATCCTATAGTTTTATAAAAAATCTTATCATATTCAAAAAATCATGGAATATGAAAATTATATGTATGAAATCGTGAGAGAATATGCAAAACCATCCACGAATAAACCATAAGATAAGCTAGTGAGAAACCAACTATGGAAATATACCATCATTTTTAAAACAAATAATAAATTCAAAAGAACAAGATTGGACTCTAACCTATGGGAATGCAAACTCGAACATATAAATACATCACTAATCTATGCATCACATGAATCCAAACAATATCAATTCTTATAAAAATCTATCGATATCAAAAACCTATTGTTGCATTACAAACACTAAAGTAACAAGTCCATTTATAGATGCACGCAAGGTTCCTAATGTGCTATGTTTGTGAAAAACCATTTTAAAACCATTATCACCATTTATAAAACATTTTTATAATGAATCATTTCCTCTTTTGTGCTTAAAAATCCATTTTTTAATTAAAACCACCTTTAAAGAGTTTCATTGAAGTATATAGTGTGAAAAAATACATTAAAAAAACCCTTTTAAAAAAATAAATTTCATAAATAAAATCCACCTTGATATCAAATAAAGTATTTTAATAAAACAAACCATAGGATTTTTCTAATAACATCAAGAAATTATTGAATTAAAACATTTTTATAGAGATAACTACCTCAATAATGAATAGAAACCACCAAGTATTAGTCTCCCAAGGGAGGGGATACAAGATAATCTAAAGGGGTTGAAATATCTCTTAGGAATGCACTCAGTTCATCCAAGAACTGAGAGGGAAGATAGAAGAAATATTGGGTTTTAGGGGAGTTTGTTTTTTATAGGAAATCTGGATTTAAGAAGTCTATGATCCAACCCATAGCACCAGGATGTAGGACTGTTGAAAGAGGTCTAGATCACAACATAGTGTAAGAGACCACATTGAAAATTTTAGGGTCAAATATCATCCAATAAACATAAAATATAACACACCACAGATCCTATATTTTAGGAGAGAGGACTACAACACAGCCAATACTACCATGCCACATAGTCCCACTGCTAAACAAAAGCTACACCGCATCTACTACCCACAGACCAACTACATTGAATTTGGAAGAATCACATAACATACCCCTCAAAGCACTAAAAAACAACCAACTACTTCAAACCAAATCACTAGAACTACCTATTACACACCCATGTTCCATGGTTCAGCCTTCCCCGAAATTACACTGGCACCAGAATTCCCCCTCCCAGACTCTACTCAAAAGTGAGGTGACCACGCTGCAGCCATGCCCAAAATGGAAGAACCAGCCCAAGGCTCCACACCAAAACCATCTCATCCACATCACATCCAGCTTCTCCATGCCACAACCTCTTCCATTCCTAATGCAGTCCCCTGTAACACTCCATATTACCTCCAAAACCCACAAAAATCAAATTACGAACTCTTAAACATTAAAATGAGAGTGTATGAAAAACTTTAGGGTGTTACATAAATTGTATTTAGAAATTTAATTTCAAAAAAACAATATTTGAAATGTTTATAATGTAGTTTTTTTTTTCATTTTTGATGTAAATTTTATTTTAATTGAAATTTTTAATTTCTATAGTGTGCTATAATTTCTACATCCCATTACTTCAACTTGGCTATTACAAGAGTTAAAAAAGAACTGATAAAATCCATTGGATTTTAAAGGCACTTAGAAAATAAGAGCTTTTTTAGTGCTAATAGATGATATTTCTAGTGCTACTGAATCTTATATCTACAGTAGTGCTTATTTTTTAATGTGACCATCAATTAAAATAAAATGATTTCGAATAAATAAATAAATAATTATTTTATATCAAATTTTATTCTGAAGGATTCATTCAATCTTGACCTGAGTAAATATTAAAATTATATTTTTATTTATAATTTATATTAAGGAAGACCATTGATATTATTAATATTTAATAAGTTCATTTTAAATTATCTACTAATCATGATTATAAATTTCTAATTTATTTTTTTATTAAAATCACACGGTATCCTTAAAATTTAGTATACTTAGACCTAGACTCGTATAGGTTTACAAAATCCAAAAAAGTTTATAATTTGTTTATTTAAAAAGAAGATTATCTTTTACAACAAATTATATTTTTTAAATATTACTTTAACTGTGTAAATTTATTTATATATAGAAAGATGATTCCAAAAAAGGTCTATTAATCTACATTTTTTGTTGAGAATTGGTGTTGATGACTATTACAACCATTATTAGTGCTACATTAGTCCCAAAAAAAAACACAAATTGAAAAAAATAATATATTAAAATAAGAAGTAGAATCAACATGATAGATATAAGAGTTGAAATATATAGAAAACAGACAAATGTAATTATTTCACAACATATTTGTAATGAGTTTTAGGGTGTTCATAAAATGAAATTGGCTGCAGAAGAACCCATTGGAGTGCCTAATACATCTTCAATAGTTTAAACATGTAATGAAGAAGAAAATAAAATTAGAATACCTTAGTTTTTATGAATTTAATCTTCTAAACTTTAACATAGTAAGCTTGATGGAGATCATGGTAACAACAACCAATTGCCTCCTGCCTCTGAGGGATTACACAGGCCTTTGGATCCATGTTTTTAACAAGAGGATCTTGAACCACTAAAGGTGTGTTAGTGCCTTATTCCAAATATAATTAGTGATTTGTGAATGAAGAGAGTTTAATATTATAATTTATATATTTAGGGTATAAACAAAAGGTTTGAAATTATCCCTTTTATAGACTGTTTTCATTTAATAAATATATTTATAATGCTGGAGTATCAGCTACCATCTCATGGTAGCTGATGCATTACTAACTATTTGTGTGTTTTCATTTCATATTTCAAATTTATTTCCTTGAAATGAATGAATTAATCCCATTGATTTATAATCTGATCAAACTATTTATGAGACATGTCTTGTCCCATGTAGTCAAATCCACAAGCACATATCATATACATATCACACTATGTTGGTGATAACATAGTCTCACGCTCCTACTCAAGGTTACATTGGATAGAAATGTATCAAGGATCCTAATATGAATCATATGTATATTATTGATGATGATTAGGGGATATTATACAATATGATATCACCTGTTAGTGTATATTCAATAATATCCCACTTACACTAAAATACCATAATGACTTTACACAAAACATCAAAACTCTTTATGAATACATCCAAAAAACTTTGGGATATAGTTTAAGAAACCATTCTCATTCTTGAGTAGATAATTTGTTAAAAAAATTACACTTGTCCAAATTTCTAACTAAGAAACCCTATGGAAATTTATATCTTTGAAAAAATATGAAATCCTTATTTCATAGATGTAAGAAAAGAGTAGACTCTAGCGAAAAATCAACACTACTCAAGTTACTAAGGGTTCTTCTATGATCTTAATAAAATATAATCATATATCTATATGAACATGCCCACCATAAGATTTATGATATATATATTATATATACCTATATAATCCATTTTTCTATAACATCGAGTGACCTTTAGACATGCAATATTTTTATCAGTTCATATCATCTATTCATTATTCTCTGAAATATGTTGACTAAGTTGATGAATACATCACATGTCATTCATCTAACAAATGAGAACATGTAATGTCCCTCATTTAAGTAGATGAAAACAATATATGTGGCTCAACTAATAATTACCATGAATTTCCTTAGTCTAATTCAATCAAGACACAAAATATATTTTCTTATTATATGAGTGAAAAAATACCATCTTAGTTGATCCCAAAACAATTTTATGATCATCAACATACCTGTCCACCCCCTGATTAGCTAAGTCTTAAGAATTATATAGGGATGGTATCAAAGTATAAAGGATCTCATGCTAGGTATATCACTAACCTCATCTAATGAGGACTGATAATAAGAATATAAATTGAAGTATATCTATGAATGTATGACATTCCACAATATATACTTTGGGGGATCAGTTCAGGTAATCAATATTTACTTATTAACTCATGAGTTTATTCTTCATATCGTGAATACAAATTTTACATTGAGTGCATGATTCTTGATGTTCCCAGTTAGGATCTAAGTATCACTGAGAGGGGGAGGGGGTGAACCAGTGATATCTTTTTCTTTTTATGTTTCCTTCTTTTTGAAACTATATTCACCTCCTGTTAAAGAGTTTCTTCCCTACTGAACACACACAACCACAAGAACACAAGATTTACAAGGTTCACTACTCAACAAGAGAAGTTACGTCCTTGGTATGGTACAGAAATAATATAGTACCACACAATCCACTAGAAAAAAATCATTTGACGTGGAATACAATGATTAGGATATACCCTCACTCTTGTGTAGCACTTGGAAAACAATCTGCAAGCTCGTGTGCACCCTCTTATCACAAATTGCGAATTACAGTCTTTAAGTGCTTCTTTACAATTGAACAGGTGTATTATTTGAAGTAAAAATCTTCACTTTCTTACACAAAATCTGGTAAGAACTATATTATGCACAACCAAATATGTTTGAAGACCCCAAATCTTTCGCACACCCTTTTAGGTGTCTTGTGTGCAACTTTAATGCTACGCATGCAAGATTTGACCTTTGTCGAAAAACACCTCTTGTGCGCAACTTCAATCTCGCACGCAACTCTCTTCTTGCGTGCAACTTCTCCTTCTTGCACGCAACTCAATTTATTTCGTGAACTCTCCTTTTATTAATATTTTCCACACCTCAGAGGTCGGTATTTCTCTATGTGTCGAGAATTCACAGTGTGAGGGGGTCACCTCTTATTTATAGTCCTTGTCGACCTCTGCACACAAAAACCCCGATGCGGTGTGCAATATCCTGACACATCATGAAAAACCCCATTTGACATCATATTGGGCATGTAAGTTTCTTTCGTGCCAACCTCTTATTTTGAGCACTTCTTGAATCTTTTGCGTGCTTCCATCATTTTCCATTTTTTTGAAGTTTGGACCTCAAATCATGCCTCACGTGTAAAACCTCATTTTACATCGCCCTTGACGCATAAGTCTCTTTCGCGCCAACCTCTTCCTTCGTGAACTTATTGAATCTTTTGCTTCCTTCCTTCCTTTTCCATTATTTTATGTTTGGACCTCAAATCATTCCTTGATCACAGGATTCCAAAATACTTACAATCTTGCGCACAAAAACCAATCTTGTGTGAAAAACCCAAATATTTCACGCAAGCCTCTCATTTTACATATTTTGATGTTCGAATCATGAAACACCACTTCTTCACAACATACTGATCCATATTTAAACTTGAGTACAACATAATTTTCCAAAACACATTTCTTTATCTCCTTATTTTCAGGCCCTAAAATTTGGAAAACCCTAGAAAACAGCGCCACCTTAGAACGTTCTTTTGTGCCGCCCTCAGATCATCTATTCCATTGTCATGTTCTCTCTTCACTACATCCCATAACTATTCTTCATCTTTCATCACAAAATCCACTATCGTGATGTGTATCCTTTGATCAAATAGCCTTAGCATCGTCAAATTTTTAATGGGAAGTACTAAAAGTTCCATTTCTTCTAGAAGAATCATTCCTTATAATCAAAACTATATATGACAAAATCATCGTTTCTCCCCCTTTACTTCATAAGGCTTTCATCACAAGTTTTACTAACTTATGATATTTGTGAAATAAAAATAAGCAAAACATCGTCTAGTTTTCATGCCCTTTACAAAGTGAATTGATTTATCTTCTTTGAGAGAAAAAGACAACACTCTGTAACAAGAAACTCTTCTTACTTCCTTATCTATACAACTTGTTCCCAACAACACTTTGGATATTGTTTTCAACCAATATTCATAAATCACTAAACTTTGTAACCTCATGCAATTGAATACTTATCAATAATTATAAGCCTACATGAGCTAACTCATTGTAGGAAACAAGAATTATTGACAGTCAAAACCATACTGTCCAAAAGCAGTGACTATGAAATTTCATGCTCATATCTCCTTAGCCTTATTCAGAACATATTTCAAGCTTCTACTTCAGCATTCTTCACTTCTTCAACTTTACTAGAATACAACAACATTGTTTCCTACAACCACTCTAACAAACAGTTCGAATAGTTCACCCACATACATGGTGGACTCATGGATTACCCATAAATCCCCCTTTATGAATTCATTCATAAGGATAGATTTATAAAAAAATTATCCCCCTTTACAACACTATCCAAAGGTAAGATGAGAGTGGGGACAGAAATAGGTACCTCAACCTTGATGAGAAGGAGGTTGGACACCCATGTTCAACCTCAATTTAGCAAATGGTTCCTTTGGTAAAGGTTTTGTGAATATTTCGGCAACTTGTTCCGATGTAGGAACACACTCCAGCATCAATTCATTCTTCTCCACCTACTCTTTAATGAAGTGGTACTATATGTCAAATTTTTTTGAACAAGAATGTTGTACTAGATTCCTTATAAGATTGATTTCACTCTGATTATCACAACCCAAGAGCTAGGGTAGCTTTACATCAACAAGTAGATATTCCAACTGAGTCTTCATCCATATTAGTTGAGTTGCAGCTTGAGTAGCAGCAACATACACATATTTAGCTGTGCTAAGGGTTACTGAATTCTGTTTCTTGGTATGCCAACTAACACTACTTTTCCCCAAAAAGAAAACTCCACCAGATGTGGATCTTCTATCATGAACATTTCCTACCTAATCAGCATCTGAATACCCAAATAGATCAATATTTCATGATCCAACATACCTGATTCAAAAATTTATTATGCCTTTGATATATCTTGGAATTCTTTTTCCAACAATCAAATGTGATTCTTTAAGACAACTCTGAAATCTTTCACATAAAGTGACAACATAGACGATGCCGGGTCTTGAGGCAGTCAAATACGAAAGACTTCCAATAATCTTTCAAAACTCTTTTTGATCAACTTCCTTCACTTATCCATCTTTAGACAACTTGGTTTCCACTGAAATTGGTGTGGACACTGGTTTCAAATTTTCCATGCCAAACTTCTTCCGAAGTTCCTTAACATACTTTTCTTGAGACAGAAAGACGTGATTCTTCTTCTGTGAAATTTGTAGTCCAAGAAAGTATTTTATTTCTCCCAGCATGGACATCTCAAATAACTTCTTCATCTCCTTAGAAAATCTTTCACATGATCTTTCATCATTCCCATAAAATATAATGTCATCGACATAAACAATAACAATTAGTGAAAACTCTATACACTCCTTGACATAAAGATTACTATCAACTATACCTTTATTAAAATTTATCTCCCTCAAGAAAGTATCTAATTTAGAATACCATGTCCTCGAAGCCTGTTTTAGCCCATAAAAATCCTTCTTGAACCTGCACACATAACTTTCATCCTTTCCAATAACAAATTCACAAGGTTAATCAATGAAAACTTCCTCGTCTAGGTCACCATTAAAGAATGCAGATTTTACATCCATTTGAACAATTTTGTATCCTCTTTGTGCAGTAATAGCAAGAAAGATACTAATTGTTTCTAATCTTTCCACCGAAGCAAAGGTTTAATCAAAATAAATGCCTTCAATTTGTGAATACCCTTTGCAAACCAATCTTTCTTTGTTTCTTATTACTTTACCTTCTTCATTCAGCTTGTTCCGAAAAACCCACCTTGTACTAATAATGTTCTTGTTGTACGACTTGGGTACAAGTTCCCAAGTATCATTCTTCTATATCTGATAAAGCTCTTCATTTAGATCATGAACCAGATCTGGATGCTCAAATGTTTCATTTAAATCATTTGGTTCAACTTTCGAATAAAGTGAAGTATGTGTTATAGCATTCGTTGTTCTTCTTGTTTGAACCCTCTGATATTGATCTCCAATAATGTTCTGAGACTCCACTTGTTTCCTTAGACTATGATGAGTTATTCGAACATTATTCTCATCACTTGAGATTTTTGAGTCAGATTACTCTTCTTGAGTTAGATTAACACAGTCTACAACATTATCCGAATTATTAGAAAAATCTTTTCTATCCTTCTCAACTTCCACATCAACATATGGCTGCCTTCCTTTCTCAACATTTTCAACAACTTTTACATCCAAAGAATAAATAATTCTTCCTGTTTCTTTGTTGCGAAATCTATATCCTCTTTCTTCTAGAGCATATACAAGAAAAATTCAATCATCTCCTATTTTATCAAACTTTCCAAGGTTTCCACCTTTCTTCTTTATAATGCATGGACTCCCCAAAACTCAGAAGTGTTTCAAACATGGATTTTTTCCATTGAAAATTTCGCATGGAGTCATATATGAGTTTGGCATATAGAAACATCAGTTTTGAAGAAACACAACAGTGCTCATGGCTTGCCACCAATAATAATGAGAAAGACTTTGTTCAAGTAACATAGTTCTCCCCATTTCCACCAGACTTCGACATTTCTTTCAGCAAACCCATTTTGTTGAGGTGTGTACAGTGAACTGAACTCATTCCCAATTCCATGTTTATTGAGGTAACTTTCAAAATATTTATTCTTATATTCTCCACTATTATTAGTTCTCAACTTCTTCACTAAATACTCACATTCTTTCTCAGCTTTCCTCCTGAAACTATTAAACATTTTTAGAGCATCTGACTTATGTCTCAGGTACATAACAGAAGTAATGAGAGTAAAGTCATCAATGAAAGTAATGAAGTACTTATCTCCATTTATAGATTGTGTTCTCATTGGTCCAAAAATATTAGAGTGTATGAGTTACAAGGGTATTTTTGTGCGAATTTCAACTCTTTTATGAATAGAGTTTGTGATCTCTCCTTTCTCACAAATAGTGAAACACCAATCTCTTCTTCTTGATAAATCAGGCATATATCGAAAACTATCTCACTTTGATAACTTGCACATATTTATCTGACACATATGTCTCAGCCTTTTATGCCATAACTAATTTTCATCCACCGCACTCATGTAACAAGATTTCTACACTTCACCAACTTGGAACAAATTACCTCTAGTACGTTGGCCTCTTGTAACTATATTTCTATCATTTTCACTTTTCACAACAAATCCATCATCTGTGAAGATAAATTTTTTTCCCTCATCACAGAGTTGTGACACACTAAGAAAGTTATGTTTTAGCCCATCAACATATACTGTTTTCCTAGATTTCATCTTTTCTTTTTCAATGATGGATGATCCAACAGCTTTGATCCTTAGAGATTCATCATTTCCAAATGTCACTGTTCCTTCTTTGAAGTATTTCACATTCTTTATCAGCTTTAAGTCTTCGGTCATATGAGAGGAACAACCACTATCAAGAATCCATGGAAGTTCTCTTTTTGTATCTTTCAAAGCAGTTTCAACAATGAGAGATTTTTGTTCTTCTTTTTCTTCCACTTTTTGTTGTGCTTTCTCCAATTTCCTAGCCAAATAAATGTGTTATGGCCAAACAACCATGCACTATTTCTTTTCGGAATTATCAGACCTATCCCTTTTAGCTTTTAAACACTCTGGATCTTGAGGATTATTAAGAAACTTTTGTTACTATGGTAGCATACTAAGACAGACCTTAGCAAGATGTCTAGGTCGATCACATCTTTCAAAAATAGTTTCTAGTGGTTGGAACCTATTCTAAACTTTAATACCAACCTTCTTAGATATCTTATGAAATTTCTATAGAGATTTTCTCATTTGAAAGGATTGAATCCCCCTCAATCTATGTCTTCCAAAGCATGTGAAGTAGTTGTGATATTGTTGGTTGAACCAACATATATTTTCCATGTGTCCAAATCCACCACAATACCAGAAGTAGCCATAGAATGAATATTTTCC
Source organism: Viscum album (assembly GCA_963277665.1). Lineage (NCBI taxonomy): Eukaryota > Viridiplantae > Streptophyta > Magnoliopsida > Santalales > Viscaceae > Viscum > Viscum album. Next base: position 25,450,147 of record OY728137.1, on the reverse strand, counting down.
CCGAAAACATCTAGACTAATCAGAGTTGTGAACATGCTTCTCTACAATATTCTTACCAGAATTCTACTGACCATCGACCTTCATACTTTCAATTGTAACTTTTTTCTTTAGCTCAGATTTTTGTTCATTCTTACTGGAACCTGAAGAGGTAGACATATTTCTGGACTCAATATTTTTAGATGCTTCTGATTTTTTAGTATTGCTAAATTTGACCACATACGTACCCTTTCAAATACTTCTCTTATCCACTCCCATTCCATCTTTATTTTCAACCTTTGATAGCAACTTTTTTTGATCCTTATTAAGCTCATTCTTAGGAGAACATTTACCAACTTCTGTAACCGAATTTTTGAACCTCGTGTTCGTTTCCTCAGATTTAGAAAGTTTATGTTATAAAAGTTCAAACTCACCTTCTTTTTCCTTCATATTTACTTACAGATGATCATTATGATTATTTTCTCTATCAAGAGATTTTTTTAGATCATCAATCTCATTTTCATATTTTTCTTTCTTGTTAAGAAAACATGTTTGGTCATTTGACGAAGAGTTTTCATTTGTCAATTTTTTTCCCATCTCAAGCCTTCTGATCTTTCTCATACATTCATTCAACTCTTCTTTTAGATACTGTTCAAGTTGAGTTTCTTTTTCTTCAGTACTACAGCTCTCATAATCATCATTATTAACTTTTACAAAAAAGTCACTCTCTCTAGCTTTCTTAGTAACTGATTTTTTAGATTCAGTCTCACTATCATCGTCTTCTTCATATTTTGACAAAAATATTCTTCTTTTTGATTTGAAGAACTTTTTATCCTTACCACTGCCATAATATTTATCTTTTCCACCCTATTTCTTCCATGAACTTCTTGGTCTTCTTTCTTCTTTGTCGTTGTCTTCATCTTTCCCTTTTTGTGGGCAATTAGCCACAACGTGGCCAACAACTTGACATTCAAAACAATTCAAAAGGAGTTTCCATTTGTATTTCCTAGTGCCTCTTTTAACATTTTTAGAAAACAAGGATAAAATTTCATAATTTTTTTGACATACCTCATTTTTTAGAGTCAGATTCACCAGCTTCTTCTTCAAAATGAATGGTCTTTGACTTTTCATTCTTTGCAGCATTAAAATACATTTCCCTATCAGCCTTTTCTTTTTTGTTTATATTCTTCTCCCTTATCATTTCATAAGTTATAAGAGTGCTATATAAATCATCCAGAGATAATGTTTCAGGGTCTTTGTTTACCAGTGATGAAACTTTAGCATCAAATTTGTCGGGTAGAATTCGCATGATCTTTTCAACAACTATAGAATCTTCCAAAGTCTTACCAAGGCATATAATTGTACAAAAAATATCATTTATCCTAGTAAAGAAGTCCCCAATAGATTCAGATTCTCCAATTTTCAAGTCTTCATACTCCAGCCTCCAGATTTTTAGTTTTTCCTTATTTACTTTTGTATTTCCTTCATAGATGTTCTTTAGTTTGTCCCAGATTCCTTTGGCTATAGCAACACCTTTCACTCTTAAAAATTCACTCTTAGAAAGAGATGATAGTAACACATTTTTATCACTTCCATTATTCTCAAGATTCTTCTTATCGACATGAGTAAGAGGAACCCTGTCATTAATAGTAGGAAATCCATCTGTTGTAGTTTCAGGAACTTCATATCCAAGAGACATAAGATAAGGCATCATTCTATCTTTCCAGACATGATAATTCTTTCCATCAAATATCAAAATCCCCTTATTGTTCATGAAATTCAAATTCTCCATCAAAACCTCTCTTCAAAACTTCAACAAAGAACAAACGAAGGGTACCCACTCTAAACCAATTGATGTTCCCAGTTAAGATCCAAGTATCACTGAGAGGGGGAGGGGTGAATCAGTGATTTATTTTTCTTTTTATGTTTCCTTCTTTTTGAAACAACCTTCTCTTCCTGTTAAAGAGTTTCTTCTTTGCTGAACACACACAACCACATGAACACAAGATTTACAAGGATCACTACTCAAAAAGAGTAGCTACATCTGGTGTATGGTACGTAAATAATCCAATACCACACAATCCAATAGAAAAAAATCTTTTGATATGGAATACAATGAGTAGGATATACCCTTACACTCGTGTAGTACTTGGAAAAAAATCCACAAGCACGTGTTCACCCTCTTAGCACAAATATGTAATTACAGTCTTTGAGTGCTTCTTTACAATTGAACAGGTGTGCTCTTTGAAGTACAGATCTTTAATTTCTTACCGCGAATCCAGTAAGAACTATCTTACACACAACTGAATATGTGTGAAGACACCAAATATTTTGTGCACCCTTCTAGGTGTCTTGCGCTCAACTTGTATGCTACACACGCAAGATTTGACTTTTGTCACGAAACACTTCTTGCGCGCAACTCTCTTCTAGCGTGCACCTTATCCTTCTTGCATGCAACTCAATTTCTTTCGTGAAATCTCCTTTTTTTTAATATTTTTCCGCACCTCAGAGCTCAAAATTTCTCTACGTGTTGATTATTCACAATGTGAGAGGGTTACCACTTATTTATAGACCTCATGGACCTCTGCGCGCAAAAACCCCAATGCGGCGCACAAGATCCTGATGCATCTCACAAAACCCCATTTGACATTATATTGGGCATGTAAGTCTCTTTTGCGCCAACCTCTTATTTCGTAAACTTCTTGAATCTTTCACGCGCTTCCTTCCTTTTCCATTTTTGGAAGTTTGGACCTCAAATCATGCCTCACGCGTAAAACCCCATTTTACGTCATCTTTGGAACGTATGTATATTTCATACCAAACTCTTCTTTCACCCAATTATTGAATCTTTTTCACACTTCCTTCCTTTTCCATTATTCGATGTTTGGACCACGAATCATTCCTTGCATGCAAGTTTCTAAACTACCTTCAATCTTGCTTGCAAAAAGCAATCTTGTGCACAAAACCCCAATATTTTGCACAAGCCTCTCCATTTCCATATTTTGATGTTAGAATATTGAAACAACACTTATGCGCAACATAATGATCCATCATCAAAATTGTGCGCAACATCCTTTTCCAAAACACATTTCTTCATCTCCCGATTTTCAGGCCCTAAAATTTGGTAAACACTAGAAAACAACACCACCTTAGAACTTTCTTTTGTGCCACCCCCTTGATGATCCGTTCCTTTTTCATGTTCTCTCTTAAATTCATCCCATAACCATTCTTTAGAATTAATCATGAAATCCACTATCGTGATATGTATCCATTGATCAAACAGCTTTAACATCCTCATATTTTCAATGGGAAGTGTTGAAACTTCCCTTTCTTACAACAACATCATTCCTTCCAATAAAAACTATATATGACTGGCATCATTGTTTTCCCCCCTTTAATTTATAATGATTTCATCAAAAGTTCTCCTAACTTATGATATTTGTGAAATACAAATCAGAAAAGCATCATCTAGATTTCATGTCCTTTACAAAGTGAATTGATTTATCTTCTTTGTCAACAAAAGACAACACTCTGTAATAGAAAACTCTTCTTATTTTCTTATCTATCCAACTTAGTCCCAATAATTCTACTCATGATAACCTTAACATTCATCACAACCCATAAAACTCTATGATGATAATTGGTTATAGATAAAAAAAGTCATACATTTTGGGTATATTATCAGTCAACTATACATGTAAAATAAATTTCACCACACATGAATAAATGAATAAATAAGATTACCATTTATTATAAAATCATGATACACTTATAACCATTACCTTGAATATCTTAATTATCACTTATTAAGAGATTTATAATAACCCTCATGTCATCATTAAGGTAATTGATTTGTCAATAAATTTGTTACATTATCATCTATTTCCACTGAACATATCCTAACATCACCCACTCAATTATCTCTTATATGAGATGGTATTTTCCAAGGTTGCATTTATCCCTTTACTGACAATAAGGGTCCTTGTCCCGAGAAATGACTCTATTATTTTCACATTAAATCTCAATTTATCTCTTAATTCCAAGAACCACCCCATGTTTAGTAATGAATTTATTGATCTAAATAGATACCTCCATAGCATCTGATGGAGTGATGAAATTTACCTCCATTTCTAAGTATGCCAAATTGTATTTTTGGGAACTCTTTTAATTAATGTATACAATATTTATGAAAAACACAAAACTAGATTTAGGTAACATATCATCTTTATAAAATTGGATACTAGAATTAATTAACACCTTTACATAGATCACGTCCACTCCTCTAAAGATCAAGAACATATCCTTAGTTATTCTTAAATAATTTAGGACATTATTTATGATAATCCTGTGACTCACTATGATTGGATTGATATTGACTTGTTATAATAAGAGCATAAGAAACATTGGGTGGATTACACTATATTGAATAGCAGATAGTTCCTATAGCAGGTGCATATGGAATTGTATTCATCCTTTCTAAATCGTAAAAATGATATGAAATATTTCTAATATCCATGCAATGAAACACTAGTAAAAACCACTTTTTAGAGTTATACATGATAAATAGATTTATCACTTTACTAGTGTATATTTCTTGAGTGAGACTAAGTATCCTCGTAGTTATATCCCTATAGATCTTCATAACCAATATATAGGTTTTTTCTCCCTTGAATTTCATAGATAAGTATTTACCCAACCACATCATTATGAAGTGTAAATTTAGGATGTCATTTTCGATAAGTAATATTTCATTCGAATATAATTTTAAAAATACTACAACACTCTCACTAATATTATTATATAGATAGGAATTATCTGCATGATTTATAAAATCAAAATCTAATGATTTTATCATCAAAATTGATATTCCTACTTCAAGAATCTTGCTTCAATAAATAAATGGATCATTACAACATGAAAACCCTACTAGACTAATTCATTACCTAAAAAACTTTGGGTTACATCATATATAAGTCCAAAACTAGATTCTCATTATAGAAAGTGGTTTTGGAATCTATTTGATATATCTCACAATAAAAATGAGATACTATGTAATGTAATATTAGAATAGACTTTATCATCACAACACATGAATATTTTTATTCATAGTAAATAACATGAATTTATTTGTTACCCTTTACCACCAGGAATGATTTATAGGTAGACACTCTACCATCCATGTTAGTTTTATTATAAAAAACCAACCTACACCCTATGGGTCTCACCACTTAGGTTCATCGACCAAGTTTAAAACTTTGTTAGTGTATATGGAGTCCATTTAATATTTAATGATTTTTAACCATTTCTTTGAATCAAAACTCTCACCAATCCAAAAATATCTATTTGGATCGAACTCTCAACAACCTCTTATTTGAGTTGGTTCCATAAAACCAAATTAATCTATTATTTTAATCACTTGTATATTCAGATACCTTCATATTAACAAATATCTTATTACATGATCAATGTTCTTCTATGAAACATTCATGTGATAATGTCCTTAGAGTATTTTCCATGTAGAAAAGTTATACAAATTCCCTACTATAATGAGAACCTTGTAGTGATATGAAAATATTCTTAAACATATATCCTATGGACTAGATGACATAGTTTTATAGGACAAAAATTATGTTTTGAATATTTTATGTTAGATGATCATAAGTGGATGCAGATTCTTGTCATGAAGTTTCACACTTGGTAATCTTGAAGAGAGGTTGTTATGAGGATAGAACCATCCGTAAGAATTAAACATATTATATGTGCTATTGTATATTCCTATTTATTGATGTTTAAATTGGTCCTAATAATTTATATTATTATTAACATATATCATGAATCACATAATTTAGTGAATTGATGAAAAACATTGAATATATACTTGAGGTGAGAAATGATAAAATGGGTGAATCATAAGTGATATTCCATTAATTGAATAAGTAAAGAAATGATTTTACCTTATGATTTAATAGAAGTGGATATCTATGGACCATTGGATAAGATGGAATCATCTAATTAAGTTTATGGCCATGGATGTTTATATATGAGTATTCATTGAAATAAAAATAAATCATATAGATTAATGACACAAGTGTGAAGTCTTCTTGATGAGATATCGAGAAAAAAGGATTATATTACGTAGTAAGCATTCATATAAAGTTTTTATTATTTCTACATTAAATTCTTTCTCCATGGGTGACTCTATATTTTGTTAGATGTTGATCTTATAATTTAGACCAAATTGCCTAATTCCACTTATAAAGAGGCCTAGAGGGTCACAAACTAAGTTTTTCTAAAATTTTAGTTAAAATATATTTGAATTTATTATCCAGAATAAATATTATTGTCTTATTATGCTTGAGTAATTATTCTTGCTTGGTTGACTGCATGATTTCAATCACCAATTATTCAATTTAGAATATATGTGAGTTGAATATTAAATAAATATTTCTTCGATAATTAGAGAATATAATATTTCTTTATTTTATGAGTGAGTAATGTAAAATATATTTATTTTTTAAATAAATATTTATTATTCAAGGTTTGATAAATACTGAGGAGGATTGGCATTTTGAGTTTAGGGTTTGATAAAAATGATATATTTTATTTAATATCATTTTCATGAATATTGATTAATTTTTTTTAATAAATGATATTTAAAAATACAAGAGTTTTAAAATTTCGTGGAATATAATAATATGATCCCAACTAGGTTAAACATAATGCGAGGGGGTTAGGGGGGATTCAAGGTATGATAGATTATGAAACAATCCATTAAGATCTTGTTTCTTCATTAAATAACACACTTTTCTCCCTTTCCCATAGCAATGTATGATCATAAATGAAAACATACACGATACACAACATTTTTACTTGGTTCACATACACTAAGATATTTCCAAGGAGAATAAAAAAGTCAATGTGCCTGCGTACCAAATTCACTAAAGCATACTGTTGTTTACAATGTTTGGAGGGAACTCACTTTCCCTCCTAGTTTATAACCAATCACAATATTAATACTCTCTGATCTGTCAACTAAAGTGTGCTCACTTCACCTTCATAGTGTCCATATTTTGATCACTTTAATCAATGTGGTTTACACCTCATTTGGTGCATAATTATATTACAATTTCATCCACTTGATTAATACTAATTTAACAAGATTTTTTTGGGTAAATACTTCTTATTTATGTAAGATTCACTTCTTCAACACTATAACCTAACTTTCACAAAATTTCTCAATTATTTGTAAAACATTACTCATTCACAAGAACCATAACTTTGTGGGAAGTCCTCAATTCTTTATGACACTTTATAGTTTCAAGAAACCAAAAAATTTAATGAAAATCACGGCTTTCATGAAGGTCACTAATTTTTTTCAAAAATTACTTTCTTGATGAATCTAATGGTCTTATGAAAATATACATATAAAAAAAGCCTTCAAAAAATACATTAATGAATTTAGAGCCTTTGGATCTTTATTAAGGATTCATCACTCCAAATTAGGAGGTCATCCACCAATTTATAGATGTTACCTCCTCTTGGTAAAACATTCAAGTTCGTTACCACCTTTTTTTAAAATTTTCACTTGAGTTCAAAAAAATAATTATCTTTGTGAAAAATTAGGTATATTTTTCAATCACGGAGCTTCTCATAGTCATGTAACTTTCCATCTTTCCTTCAGGGATCATCATACTTTCTTCAATATAAAAAACCTTTTATAATCACTTAACTATTAAAAAATGTTAGAATTTCATGAAACACTAACATTTCATGTGTTCCATGCATTTCCCATATTTTCGTAAAGTATCCCTAGAAATGAAACTTTCATAAAATTTGTGCCGTCCTTTAAATCTTGGACCTAAAAAATTTGGCAAATACTGGGAAGCAACGCCACCTTGTACACATAATGTTTTGTACAACTTATAGAGCTTCCATACCCCTGTATTGAAGATTTTTCAACATAATTGTTTCACAATCATGTTGGAACTCTAAAAATGACCTTGTCAACCCACTTTTTCAACAAACACAATTAGCCCAAAACACTACAACGTTACCTTGCGGGATTTTTACCAAAAAATAATGATGATAATATTATAAGTTGAAATGGGTTTTATTGGGGATAAAAAATTATATAAGGGACTCTGTGTAATTTCTAAATTGTCATCCTTATGTATATAACCCAAATTATAACATTTAGGAGGATACAAAGAATTATGAACATAAAGTATTATATAGATAATTCTCTCAAATACATAGAGAAACTTTCTCAAGAACTCTCTCAATAATGAAAGAAAATACCCTTCCTACTTCTCAATAATAAGAGAATAAGGTAAGAATTATCCAAGAAAAATTGAATTATTTTTATTATCAATGATGAATTACATGATGAGTTTGATACCTCAATGCACTTGAGATACTATGGATAGTGTATCGAGATTCATGGAGCATTTTTGGATACCACTATAGGAATTATATTTTGGAACCACAATGAAATTATTATGATATTGAATGTTGAATTAATAAATAACGAAGAAAAAATTATCCAATGGAGTTAATTAATATTTAAATTAATTGTAAATCACATGTGAAAAGTGATGATTCTGGGAACAAAAGATGTTCCCATTGGACATTTACAACTCAAATTTTTATTGCAATAAATGAATAATAAAATATGTAAATGATGAATAACCTTTTGAACAATAGAATTAAATTGAATATCAATTTAAAATAATTATAAAATCATGTATAGAGGATATTTTCACGAAAAATGTATAATTAATTTATTTGAATTAAAAAATACCATTCATTAAATTTATTTCTTCATTATCAATGATAAGATGAAGACCAATTATCATATCATTATTGAATAAGAGGAATAGAGGGTAGATTACCTCTAGTGGTGATCCACATGTGTTCTCGGAACCTCAGATCATCACTACAGAATCCTCCAGGTGATAGAATTGATTGTTTTAATGCTTGTGGTGATTGTTGTTGATCACAAATGAATCCTTTAAGGTGAGAAGGAATTGATCTGGTGGAGGGGGATAATTTATTTTAGTTTTTGAGAGACTTCTAAGAGTGGGGATCTCTAGAATTTGATATAATCCTCCCTAGAACTCATTTTTCACAATGATTAGAATGACTTGGTTTTTTCATAACTTTGTTTAAATAGAGATAGAGTTATAGAATAATATTTGTCACATAAGACATTATGATTCTCTTAGTACTCAATAGACCCCATTTTTAAATAATAATAATAATATTATTTACTTGAAATGCACTAAATTCGTTGATAAATAAATATTATTTCCTAGAATAAATAAGGTATTATTTATTTAAATAATATTTAACATGACATTTTCTCTTTGGACCATTAAGACTAGTCCCCCATCCTCCTCAATATTTATCGGGCCTTAAATAATGACTATTTATTTAATTAAATAAATATCACAACATTATTCACCAATAAATAAATAAATATAATATTAACTAAATTAGTAAATAAATTGTTAAATAAATATTTTTTTACTCTGTGAATAAGTGAGAATAAATATATATTATATATTCACGTAATAAAATAAATAATTACCTGATGAAGAAATATTTTTTATATTTTCAAATCACATATATATTCTCTCAAATAAATGTTGTATGCATATTTTATGATCAAACTAATTTGAATAATTATTAAACCATATACGAGAATAATTTTTATCTAACATGTTAAATTCATATAGAATTTAGATGAGGTTCTAAATACACTTATTTTATAACACTCTAGGCCCCTTTCATAATGGAATTAGGCTATACCACCTAATGTACATGGTTGGTGATTAACAACAGGACAAAAATCCCAAAGAGAAATAAGTTAATGAAAAAATTACTTGAAAATTTATACAAATGATAACTATATAATATAATATATTTATCTTGATACATCTAATCCAAAATGTTTCTTGATGGTTTCATCAAACTATGTGGTCAATGTATTTTTCTATGAATTTCAAAAATTAAATTTATTACAAAAATCCAAGGAAATAGAATTAATTAAGAAATTCCATTCCCATCAAAGGGATTGAGAAGTCAAATTTCACTACATTGGAACGGGATAGTTCCTTTTGTGAATTATTCATTAACACAACATCACTCATGATGCACCCAATGTATCGTACCTCATAGTAAGCATATTTCATAAATGTTTTCATCAATAAATCAATGTACACGACTCATGAATTTATTAATAATAATCTTAAAGTCTAAGGAAAATTATACACATACATAGATAAGAACATCCAATGAAACATATAAACATGTATTTATTATTGGATAGTCAAGTTCTCATAATCTTCTTCTCTATTAATTTCCAAGGGAATACACTATGAAAAATTGTCTCAAAGTCCTGGGATTCTTAAACCATGATAGTATGTATAATGTCACCCAAAAAATGATATATTCCATCTATAGAACATATTCTTAATAGTACTATCATGGTACTTTTAGGTTCTCATCATAGTGGGGATATGTTGTGACATTTTAGTGTAATAATTAAATACTTTGCGAGATATACACATATAGTATCATAATAATATAATTTGATATGGTATTTATTATTTGGAAAGCAATAAATCTCTTGAACATAGTTTCATATCCAATTTTTTTTAGCTACATCAGTAGATACTATATACTCAGACTCCTCTATAGAATCAGCAAAAACTAGCTAGTTTGAACTCTTCTTGATCCCAAATTCTCTATTGAGATTGAATACATATCCTGAGTATTAATTCAAATCATTTTAATCTATTTGAAAGCTAGAATATATATATAACCTAATGAATAACTTCTTTACTCCTCCCTATACTAGGAAATATCCTCAGTTTGATTTAGATACTTATGGATAACCAAAACAACACTACAATACCATTATCCTGGGTTATATTAATATATTCCTAACATAATAAAAGCTTAGAGAACATAAATCTAATTAAATTTCATGTAATACATGATAGATCCTATCACGAAAGTGTATGAGATGTTACTCATTCTCTCTCTTTCCTCCCCTCTCTATCTCTCTTCTGTTGTGTTTGAGGAGACATATTCTTGGAGAGATATATACCATGTGAAATTATAACTAAAACCCTCTTGGATTGTTCTAATAAGTGTTTTGTGTCTATCATTAATGATCTTAATTCCAAGGATATATGCTTCTTCACCTAAGTCATTCATGGATACACACTTGTTTAACCAGTCCTTAACTAACTGTAAGACTATGCTTTCATTTTTAATAAGTAATATGTCATCAAACTATACTATTAGTAATATGAATGCACTCCCATTAAAAATATTATAGCCACATGTATCATATTAATCCTTTATGAAAACAAATTTTTTAAGGATTCATCAAACTGAATGTTCCATGACCTAAATGATTGATTTAAACCATAAATGGATATCTATTACTTGAAAATATTATTGGAATTTTATAAAGTCACCAACCATTTAGGATATGTTATATAAAAATATTTAGGATGGTTCTTTTTTGGGAAATCTATTTTGATATCCATCTTATAGATCTCATAGCCATGAAATACAACTATAGCATGTATAATATTTATGTACTTAAACATGGTTACTAGATAAAAGGTTTTGGCATAGTCAGTGACACTATGTTTTGTTTAAACCCTTTATCCATTAAACATGCTTTATAGGTATTTAATTTACCTTCCATGTCCATTTTCCTCTTGAATACCCATTTTCACTCAATGTAATTCACATCAAATAGAGGATATACCTGAACCCGAACTTGCATTTAATAAATAGAATCCATCTCATAATTCATTTCCTATTGCTATCTTATATCTTATGAGATCTCTACTACCTCCTTGAGAAAAGTGGATCAGTATTTTCAACCAATAATGAGTCACCATCCTCAGTGACTATAAAATAATATATTTCTAGTTCTCTAACATCTATTGTGCTCCAACATGGTACTTGTGTTTTAGGAATAACATATTCCCTGGGGAAACATGGAATGTTTTCCTATATCAACTCTTGATTATATTGAGTATAAATTTCATTAAATCCAATCTCACTCTCATTACCCTTCTTGAGGATGTGCTCCCTCGCAAGAAAAATGGATTGTCTTACGACGCTATTATTCTTTTCTAAGGATTTTTATAGATAGTATCCCCGTATTTGTTTGGGATAACCTATAACGATTCAATTCATAATCCATGGTGCTAGTTTGTTACTAGACATTGACTTAACAAATTCATCTCAACCCTATCCATGAGTATGTAACAATACCTATTTATTTCAATACATTAATTCATATGGTATTACTTTTTAATCTTTACTTGGAACATAGTTTAGAATGTGTTCTATTGCATGTAATACATATTCCAAAAAGGATAATGGAAAATCTACATGACTCATCATTGACCTCAATATTTTTAGTAAGGTACATTTCCTCCTTTCACTCACACCATTCTACTATGGTGTATAAGTTGATTAAAGTTTAGTTAAAATCCCATAATCACATATAAAATCTATAAACACTTAGTTAAGATATCCACCAGCTTGATCAGAATGAAAATTATTTATATTATTACCAATTTTATTCTATACTTCATTACTCAAATCCTTGAATGTCTTAAAGGGTTAATACATATTCCTTATCAAGTACACCGAACCATATGTACTCAAATCATCAGTAAAAGTTTTGCAGCAAGAGTACACACCCATAGATTATACTAGAAAACTTCCACACACATCAGTGTGTACCAATTATAAAATATCAGTGGACATTTCACCTTATCCACCAGAAAATGGATTGATCATTTTGACATGTAAACAAGCATGTAATCTACCAAGTGGGTTTATTTTGAAATAATCTAAATAACCATATTAATACAGGTTTGTCAAATAATTTTAATGCACATGACCAATATGGTGATTGCATAACAAGGTATAAAATGAATCATGAAATCTAAATTCATTATTAATTACCAATAATTGGTTTTCGGAATTTAATATATAAATTCCATTAATTAAATATTATTTACCATAACAATTGTTATATTTATAAAATAAATAACTATTATTAATGAATTTGAAAATAAAACCATATGTATCTGGGAAAGATAAAAAAATTATGTTTTTGGTAAAAGTTGACACATAATAACAATATTTTAAAACCAAGACCATCCTGATAAGCAACAAAAGGTGATAAATCTTTTATATCCAAGGTAGTAAGATATGCTCTGTTGGCTACACAAAGATCCACGTCTCCTTTGGAAATATTTTAAAATCTACTTGATTCCTACATTTGAATAAAAAATTGAGCAACTCAAGCGATATCTAATACCCAATGTGTAGATAAAGAAAATTTTCACTCGATAATGAATGCACTTGAAGCTTCCCCTATCTTCTTAAACATAGTGCAATTTTTCTTTTAGTTACCTAGCTTGCCACATGAAAGACATACAATATTTTTCCTTCACATATCTTTTTTTGTACCATTTATTACAAGGAATGTACTTGGGAGCCTTATAATTAGAATGAGTCTTGGGCCCCTTTTCCTTATTTCTATTTTTATAATTCACCCTAAGTACAATACATTTTTCATACCCCATGTCTTTATCAACATGGATAATCAAAGTAAGGAGTTCCAAAAGCGTCTTCTCACATTTTCCTATGTTATAATTCATAATGATACTGGATAAGCATTTAGAGTGAGTGTAAAATGAGATATATATGTATCTGATTATGGATCATAAATACCAATATGTCCATGTTCTCTATATATCCAATCATCTTGACTGCAATAGGCCCATATGGCACCAAATCTCCGAGATTTTGCACGAATAGTGCATTGGAGACCTCATATATCTATTGTATCTCCTTCTCTTGATAAATACCATGAAGGTTAAAAGTAATGATATATGCATCAATATCCTCATATTGCTTTAGAATATCATTGGATGTGGGTGATGATAAGAAACTTTTGAAATTTGTGGAATCATCCAAATGTTTCATAGAGAGATAAAATTCATACTCACTTTCCAGAACATATAATTTATGTTCATAACATAGTATAACATACAAGCGCATATGGAATTGATTTAAATTAGATCCGATTAGAAGGTTAACCTTCTATATAATGGATTATAGTGATATAAATAGTCATGCGTGTCTCTATTTTTATTATAAATAAGAGTAAAATTTTACTAATTTATCTATATTTAATAAATTAGATAAAAAATATTAATTGTATTAATATCAAAATATTTTATTGAAACCCCAAATCCCTCACAATTGATTTCAGAATATTCTATCATAGAGATATTCTAGTGGAAACAATCCATATCTCACTTCCCATAACCCAAATAGAGGTCAAATAGGCTATTAGAAGTTATTTAGGTAGGTGTAACTTTCAAAATGAATTAACATTTATCTCCTTGATTTTTTGAGTGGAATCTCTTATATTGAAGTCCTAGATTTGGATTTACTCAAAACCTTGACTTCAATTTTCACTAAGTCTCATGGAGGAGACCAATCCTTAATGAAAACTAGGTTAATTTTACCTACAAATCAAGATATAAGTTCCTAGATAATTTAAAGCACCCAAAAAGAGGTTGGTAAAGAACATATAACTATGATTAAATTTTTACCCAAGTAGTGGAAGAATATATCATCATAATATTTTTTGATTTATGGATTTTTTTATATATATGTAAAATTATTATTTTATCTTATTAAATATTTATTAATATTAAGTGGAGTTTACTTAATTTATTAAACATGTCTTGATAAAAATGACACATAATTTAATTCTATTTTAATTCTATCTTTAATGTTTGTTAATTAATTCATTTAATGATTAATCATTTATTAATTAATAACCATGAAACTGATAGGAATAAAATAAATATGTTGAAATGACCATGATATTTTATAATGGCTAGTTTATGAAGATAATGATAAATAAAACCTAGACCACAGGGAATAAACTCCTAGAACCATTCTTGGTTTGAGTTGTAAAATTCTACTCATGCTCCTATATACCTCGTCAATTTATTTTTCCTCAACTCTGTAGTTGAACTACCTCAACATGCAATGGATTTTCATCCATTGCATTAGATTTTACTTAGATGTAGGTAAGGGGAAGAAAAGTGTTGGTTTGGGTTAATAAGAAATAAACCAAAGAAAATTAGGATCTTATATAATGAGATAATGGAAATTCCATGTATTCCATTATTTGATTTAACAAATTATTACAAAAATTATAAAATATTAATAAATTAAATAAAACAATCTAGTGGAAATCTTGACACTATTTGAGGGGAGGGGTTAATCAGGGTGTAATTTTTTTCCTGTATATTGATATTTTACATACATTGGTTGTAACGTTTTAAAACTATTTCATTGGAATGTCCATTCACCAAACACACAAATACAGAATTAAAATAGAATACATATTTTTCTATTGGTTTATCACTAAGGGTTAGTATATGGAGCATACGAAGAAGATTTTTTGGTCATAAAAAATTCATCCAATCTTCAATATATTATGTGGATTAATAATTTTCATCCATGGTGACTCCATTCTAGGTGAACTATCTTTATATAGAATTTAGGGTGAGTTTATTTCCTACCTTATATAACTTCCATTGACTCCCCCTTTTTCACTATGTTGGATGAAGTCTTCCACATTTTAACAACTAGAAGGTTTAAAAATCAGAATCAATTTTTTTTTTAATTTATCACATCATTAATTCTAGAATGTGATGCTATTATTCACTCCAAGATATTTAGAAAAATAATCAGATATAGATTTGTAAAATCTAGATCCATAAATTTCCAAGAAAAAAGTACTACATGGTAATTTTTTCACTACATATTATGATTCATAGACCACTCTTTGTGGTATATGATCGGCCTTATTATTTATGAAATAGAGGCTCATGAATTGGTTCTACTATGATGTTCATCCTTAGTACGTAAACTCCCTTGATTTTGAAACACCCCTGCTATGCGATCAACCCCATTTATGTGCATGACCCTTTCTATGTGTTTGTCCTGAATTCTATAATTTTCCAAAAATTAAATAGATATTTATTATGTTATCTAAAATGAATAATAATGGGATTAGTGGGGGGTATTTATATGAAAAAATAATTAAAAAACTCACTAATCAATAAAATTATATTTAATCCCCTTCCCGAACTCGCATGGATGCAATACGATACATCCTATATGGTCCAACCTAAAAAAACCTTTACCTTCTATAAGAAACACACAATATACGAGTTCACATAGAAAAAATTACTTTCGTTTTTGGCCCGAAAACACTAAATTTCTCCACAAATGACACAAATCCTTCAAAAAATAACCATTTTGGTTTCCTAAAAAATACCACCTCTCACCATAAATGATATTGTTTTATGGCCTTTGTGAGATGAGTTCTATAAAACATGGGAAACCTTTATTTTCCAAAAAAATGATATGGTTTCCTGCAATTGTTATGAAAACATATACCTTTTTCTATACTCCTTTTCCATTTTAAAAAATATTCTAGGATTTAATTTTCATTCAAACAAACTTCTTTGTCTTTCAAACTCCTTGATCAACCTCTAAAAGATTGACAAAGTAAACAATACTCCATCCTTATCTATTGCATGTAAACTTATTTCTAATATAATCACATACATATATCGGTCTATGTTCATAGTCATCCACATATATTTAATGGATATGAAAAAGTACACTAGATAATATTCACTTTAATTCATTATTTTTATTTCTATAAATGTGCTTGAATTAATTCAATCAATTAATCAATTAATTGATTTTTTATCTTAATGTTCATATGTAGTGTCTTTGAAAAATACACCACATAATATTATGATAAAAATCATGTTTTTTCTTAGTGTGTATCCAATATGGATTCCTAAGGACTCAGTGTGTATTTAAAATTGGATACATGACATGTACTGATGAGATGCACACCTTGTGTTCCACTTACCATGTGTCCACAAACCCCACCCTTTAACTTACCATGTATCCTAGACATGGATATTAATGAATCACATGTCATGTATTCCAGCTACATGCTATGTATCTCATTAATGTTATGATATTTCAGTCTCACACATTCTGGGAAACATATTTTCTAACAATCCATGTATTTACCAGTTTTCAAATTCTTGATTTAATTTGAGTTTTCATTTAGTGGATGGTCCATTTTTAGGAATAGGGATTGACCAGAGGTTTGAACCTATCAACATCAAAATAAAAGTTTTTGGATAGGACTCGAGGATTTGGTGTAGACTAGAGGCTTTGGGAAAACCAACCGAGGCATGCCAATCTGGAAAAGATATTATATGGGTCACCAGTTTATAGGTGGACAAACCAGTAGTATAGGAACAATAGATAGACCCATCAAATAGCTGGTGGTATTTATTGGCTTTTTGGTGGGGCTATTGAGAGATTTTCAATGGGGTAATCCATGTTTTTTTTCCGTGATTTCCTCTTATTTTTCATCCCCTATTCTCTCCCAAACTTACTTGAACTAGTTGATGAAGGAGGGTCCTACCATGGAAATTTTGGACCCCCTCTGGCTCATTTCTTGACCATTTCAAGTGTTTTTAATATGGTTGACTCCCCTCAGTAATTATATGTTTGTTCTAACTCTATTTAATTATATTCTCTTTTTTTCATTCATTAGAACCCTAATTCGATTAATTTTGGGCCACCATCATGGAATCAATGAATTGTGATCAATTAAAGTGGAATTTCTTCATATTTTGAATCTTTTATGATCGAGGTAATTATTTCTTAACATTATACAAAAATTTTATAAAATTTTATTCCTTGAATTTCATATGTGTGTGTGTGTGCATAGCCCTGCAGGAACACTGATTTTGGTGTTAGCATTAGTTGTTTAGGTTTGTATATTATAGCGGAAGCATGGGTTTTGTTACTTTGAATTGGTGAAAACAAACCTTATATCAAGAATGTGTGTAGGTATATCCATATAGGATTTTGGGATCAAAATGAGATTTCTGAATTATTTTGAGACTTGGTCGGCCAAGATAGATGTTATAGGGGTTTGAGTAGTGAATTCCCTTTGTGTTGGAGCATTAGAAATGATGTAAGAGGGCTATAAGGACTTATAAAATTAACATGGGGGTTCGAGTGGTGATTTACCTTGGATATGTAACTTGAATTTGTGAGCGAGTGGTTTGTGTGGGGGGAATACATGATAGGGTGTCTTCTTGGGTAAAGGGGCTTGGGATGTTCCATTGGTATTCAAGACGAGTCGAGATGACTTGGTTAAGTGGAATGGGGGATTGTGTGATGTTTTCACTAGTTGAAGTGTGATGGGAGGATAACCACAAGTGTGGTGGTTCAGTCTAGTAATAAGGATGGATTTTGTGAGTGAGTTGTATGGTTGTGAATCTTTTAGGGTGTTTTCCATTTCTTTTTTTTATAATTATTGTATTGTACTAGTTTGTTTAGACTACCTAAAAACTTTGGGATATCTCTATGTGTATGTTGGTCCTCCTAAGAACCTTCAAAATTGGCTAGTGGTTGGGCCTCCCTAGAAAATTTGGGATGGGATGTTGAGATGATTGGGCCTCCCAAACACCTTTGTGATAGTTTATTGTGTTTGTTAGCCCCCAAAAACCCATGGGGTTGGGATATAGTGATTATTTTCTCCCTATAGTATTCAAGGATGGTTTAGGGTGACTTGATTGACGTCAATGATTGTTCATGGATGGGTCAGGTTACTTTATGTGGTTGTGACTTATGATTAGGCATAATCTGTGGGTTACTCAGGCCTATGGGTTCTAATAGATGTTACTTCTATCTATAAGATGAATCAAGTTGGGTCGGGGATCATGGCAATTTGGTTAGAGAATGATGAATTGAAAGGTTTTATGTTTATTTATGTATTTATTTTCTATCTTCGAATACAATTTTATATGACTAGATAAATTTATTCTAAGGATTTATTGGTGGTGCATTACTAGGTTTATACTCACCCTACATGGGTATCTTGATGCCCATACAACCTTTTTTGGTTAGTTTTTTAGAAGAGTTCTAGGACCCTAGCTAGGATAGTTGTACAAGGGGAGCTAGTTAGTTGATGCAATACCCAAGAAGACTCTAGGATCTCTAAAGATATGTCATTTATTTTATTATTATTTATTCATAGATTGTTTCATTTGGGGTCTCCTTGAATTGTATAAAATATGTTATAGAATGGGTTGATGTAATTATTTTTCTCCACTTTACTTCCACTGTTTACTAATATTATTGATTATTTGATTGCATACTCTAATTTTGGTTATCTTTTATCAAATAGAATAGTCTCACCACATTCCCACATAGGCCCTAATAGCTATTTAGTATCCTATTCTGTATGGAGAGCCTTGGATGAGGTCATGTACTCCATTTCTAGAATTGGGTGATTTAGGAGGAAGAAGTTACAAAATTCTATTAGTGGTCATTTTTCATTATCATAATATTTGGTAAAGGTATATAGAAGATACAACATTGTTAGGTATAAATAAGGAACTCATTATTGGGAGTAACTAACCCACATATAATGGAAAGGATAAGTTTCTAGGGTTTAGATTAATGTTCTTGTTGTTCACTATTATTGTTGACTTATTTCACCTTTAGTGATGCCCATGATATTTAGTGCTGATGATTTATTTTATCTTCTCTTGGCCTTATTGTAAAGTGTGATCGAGTTCATGAATAATGGATAGGCACATTGGTTCATATGTTATGTATTTGTTTTCTAGTGATTGATAGATGTTCAAATTAATAAAATGATGGAAAACATATATTTGGAGTTTTCCAAAAATATATTTTTTATAACATTTAATTAATTATCATAATAATGTATTACTTTTTATGCATAAATATGAATAATGTGTAGGTGGCAATGGTATGGATTTGGGCCTTAAGTGGGAAGTAATGTATTGCTTTTTTATGTTTTCCTTCCCTTCAGAAGAATTGTGTTGCTTGAGTTTCAATTTTATTTTTGAAAATTGGAAATACATGTTACATAAGTAGTGAAAAATTGATTTAATAGGTTTTAATTTTGAAATGTGTTTTTGAATTTCAAGTGGTTATGGGAATTTTCGTAGGATTTTTTGAAATGGAAATTAGAATTTTAAAGGGTGTTTGACCCATTGGGAAATGACTTCGGAAAAATGTTGGTTGTTACAAAATTATTTTAAATAGATAAATATGTTCTGTCTATATATAGTGGGTTTAAATAAAAAAAGGAATTTTGAATTGAGAAATTTTCAAATGGTTTGTAAATGGTTTCAAAATTTTTTGGTCAACATGTAGTTTAAAAAGGTATTTTAAAAGGATGTAAATGGTTTAACATGATGAACCTATATTTTTGTCAGGACCATTTGAAACATTTCAACAGGGTTTTTATGATGTGAGTGTGAGATCCTTTAAGGTAATCTTTCATGTTGTGGTCGATGTGGATCGTGGAATGAGGGGCATGTTTTTTTTGCTCGGATAATGTGGCAGTGTTTGACATCTGTGGTTGAATGAATATCCTACCTAAGGGTATGTGATCAGAGGAAGTGGTATAATTTTGTTCTGATGTACTTGGAAAGTGATTGACCCATGGAAGGGTCATGTTATATTTTTATGTACCATTTTATTGTTTTGTGGATCTCTCTAGGATGTGTAGAGTGGGGTTTTGCGAAAGATTGGTTGTGTGAACCCTGGGTTAGACACGAAACCTCTATTGGTTGGGCTAGTGGGGTGCTGCTATGGGTAGAGAACCATTGGTTTGATGGGTTTATGTGGGTTATTGACTAGGTTTATTGAGATGTGGATCAAGGTACGAGAGATAAGATAATAAAAACATATGAAAATAGTTTCACCTAGAAGACATTAGTTTTGTACCGATCAATGAGATGATTATTTTCATAGGGAACAAGAGGTGTGTGAGTGGGGTTTTCTCCTAAACATGGTTGTAAAGTGAGTAAGACATTATGACATAAGGTGTTTGATGATATGTAACCCAGGTTATAGACACATTTTAGTGATGATTCTTGATCAATTTAGGACCAATCATCTAGTTTTATTAGGTGATGCTTTAGTTTTATTGAGTGTGAGCATAATGAGTGTTCCAATGCCTTGGGAGTAGCTCAGGAGTGAGTTTTGAGAAATTTAACTAACCAATAGTTGAGATACTACAACATTTAGTGGTTCAAAATGTGAAATAGGTGCCCATACTGTGGAAATTTTGATGGGTGGATGCATAAGAGGGATGTTATGGAAGTTTTAAGGTTTAGATTATGGTTATGTTTGGGAACCAAGGCTTGGAATTTGGGTGACGTGAGGTCATTGATGTTCTTAGGAGTAGAAGATTCCAAGCACAAAATAATGGACTAAGAATATTATAAGATGATGTCTTATTCGAGATTCATGTCTGGATGACTTTGGGTCTTGGGTATAAAGGTTTTAGAAAAATTTGGATTTCAAAATGGTATTTGGAAGATGAACTTTGATGAGTGGTTGGTGTTGGTGAGCAATGTTAGTGGGAAGTTGTTTTGGGAGTGTTGGGTGTAGTTGGACATATATCTGGTTGGTGGTTCCCTTGTGAACTACCATAGGAGTGTGCATGTTATTAATTACTGGACCTCTTCATAGTGCTTTTACATGGGGGAGTGTGGTGGCATAATTTGAGGGTGTGTCAGATCACATACGTGTTAGTGATAATGAGAGGGGTGTGGTGGTTAAATGAGTTAGTTAAGGATATGACCATGGTTTTGAACTAGGAGTTTGGTTCAGACTATGGTGTTAATGTTGAACATATTTATGATACTTGGGTGTTAAATCATCATGGTTGAGAGGTGATAGCATGTTAGTGCGTGAAGCTGAGTGACTTGGGGTGAAGTCTTCGAGGAAAGGATGCACTAGTGCTATTTCTTGGAAATGTATATGGTATTGTGGAGACTACATTAGGAATATAGTTTCAGGATTTAGTTAGAATGGTTTTGGGATCAGACCAGTGTTATTTTGAGGGAAGTTAGTGTTTCTAATCTAGGTGTTTGGGTCACAC
This sequence comes from Viscum album, assembly GCA_963277665.1. Taxonomy (NCBI): domain Eukaryota; kingdom Viridiplantae; phylum Streptophyta; class Magnoliopsida; order Santalales; family Viscaceae; genus Viscum; species Viscum album. The sequence continues at coordinate 25,428,063 of OY728137.1, read as the reverse complement.
AGCAGTAGTGTGTTGGGAGTTTGGAGATGAAATAGAGGGATTTAGAAAAATTTAGTTCTTAGAATTCCATGACGGGAGGTAGTCTGGTGGTTGGTTATGTAATCTGAGTGTGTCTAACAAGTTGGTGGATTTGGATTTTGGAAAGAATCTCAAGGTTAATGGATTTCCAGGAATGTTATATAGGGTGTAAACCTTGATTTGATTCTATTGTGATCTAAGGATGTGAGTTTGTTCATGGTGTTTTATTATTTCATGTGGGTACTGGTGTTCATAAGGCATTGAGGTGTGCTTCCTTATAGTTTGGTGGTGATAGAGTTTCTTGATACACATCAGGAATGATCATAGGAAGTGGTGGATGGGTGTGAACTAAAGGAATTTGCGAGTGGAGTGAGACTCAAACTGCTAGGCTAGTTCGATGATCAGATCCTATGATTCAGTTGAGGCTTGTGAATGTCAACTGGGCTCTTGTGTGTGGTCATTATCAAGATGCTAGATTTGAGGTGGGTATGTCTTGTGAGAGGAATTCAGTGTGTTTGGTGGGACAGAATGGGGAAAGGGATATGAGGACAGGTAGCAACTTTAATTCATTTTTATGATCATGTGGACATCTTTAGGAAGTAGTACTGATGTGGGAGTTAGATGTTGGGAAAATAGGATGATTTTTTTGAGTGAAACTTCTAGAAATACTTTTAAAAGATGAGAAGATGTTTGAGGGGGAATTTTTAATGAAACATGTCATTACAGATTGGAATATTTATGATAGAATTTCTGTTTACATTTAGCGAACACTTGATTTTGAGGGCTGGTGATTAGACTGGAGGTTTTACCCTATAGATGTCAAAAAAGTAGAGTTTTTGGATGTGACTCAAGGATCAAGTGACAACCTAAGGATTTAAGAGAACCAATAGAGGTAGGCCATGCTGGTTGGGCTCTTATAGCAGCCACTAGCCAACCAGTGAGGGTTATTGATTTTTTATTGGACTTCCTAGTAGCTTGGGTGCACTGTTTGGAACCATCGACTTGCTAGTGGTATATAAAAGATTTACAATGAGGTTGTTGGGTGATTTTAAGTGGGGTGGGGGGAAGCCTTGTATTTCCCAAAACCCCTATTTTTCACTTCCCCTTATTCTCCCCATATCTTACTTGAATTAGGTGACATAGGGGGCTCCTCCCATGGATATTTTAGACTCCTTACTCATTTCTAGCTTATTTCAAGTGTCATTCAAAGTGGATGCTACCCTAAAAAATTCGATGACCGTTATAGTCCTAGTTCCATACTTCTTCTTGTTTTCATTCATAGGAACAATGATTTGATGAATTTAGGGCTTCAATAACAGAACTAGTGCATTGGATTTGATTCATGTGATGTTTCTTGGAATTTGAGATCTATTATGATCGAGGTAATAAGTCCTTTCCATTCTTTGATAATTTTATAAAATTTTATGCCTTTACTTGCATGTGAGTGTGTATGTATCCCTGTAGGACCTTATATTTTGGTGTTATCATGAGTGGGTGAAGTCCGTATTGATGTAAGAGGCTTGTTAAAGGGGGAGAATTGGTTGTGTACCTTATAATTTGTGAAAACGAGCCTTGTATTGGGAATGTGTGATGGGTTGTCCTCATAGGATTTTGCGTTTAGAACCAGATGTTCAGGCTTGATTGAGACAAGTGTGTCCAGGATAGAGGTCTTGGATTTTGGGTAGTGAATCCCCTTGAGGAGGCATTTTGGAAATGATAGTTGAGGGTTTTTTGTTGGTGATGATGATGGATATGTTATCTTTATAAAACAAACCTGGAAGGTTTCATTTAGGTTTGGAAAGGGCTTGTAGGACTTGAAAAATTGACATTGGGGTTTGGGTGGTTATTTCCCTTGGATGGGTGACTTGAAATGGTGAGCCAGAGGTTTATTTCTTGGTATATGGGCTAGGATTTAAACTTGGTTAAATGGGTTGGTAAGAATAATTTGGGATTGAGATGAGTCAAGATGACTTGGGTAGGTGACATGGGGGATTGTGTGATGTTTTCCACTTCTTGATGTGTTATTTGAGGAAAACCAAAGGTGATATGGTTCAGTATGATAACGAGGATGGATTTTATGAGTGAGACGTTGGGACAAGGCTATGAAAAGGTTTTTCTAATTGATTATTTTGCTAATGATTTTGTTGTGAATGTATATTTGGCATCCCAAGATCCTTTAGGATGGGTAGGTGTGTTGTTAGACCTCTAAAGAACTTTTGGTATGGGATGGTGGTTGGGCATACCAAGAGGTTGGGAGATGGGCCGGTGAGATGATTGGGCTTCCCAAGAACCTTTAGGATGGGATGATGTTTTTATTTTCCAAGAACATACAGGATATACCAGTGTGATGATTGGAATACATAGAACCTGTTAGAATGGGTCAATGTTATGATTTACCTGCCTAAAGTCATTAAGGATGGGTCAGTGTGAGTTGATTTATCTCCCTAACTACACAAGGATAGGTCATCGTACTTGATATGTTCATGAACTATGGTTAGGTGTGGGCCATGTTTTCCACAATATTATTGGTTATAATATACATTACTTCTAGATTTGAGTCGACTGGGTAGGGTCGAGGTTCGTGGTAGCCCGGTTAGCACATGATGACCGAACGAGTTGTATATTTATTTATATATTTATTTTCCATCATCGCATACACTTTTATATGATTTATTGTATTTATGATAATGAAAAATCAGTGGTATCCTACTGAATTTATACTCAAAACCTACATGGGAATCTTGGTCCATATGTAGCCTTTTTTAGTTAGTTATTCAGACGATAGTTGGGTCCCTTGTTAGGGTAGTTGTGAAGGAGGATCTGGTTGGTTGAGGTGATACCAAGACAGACTTTGGGATCTCTATAGAGTGAAGTTTATTTATTTTTATCTTGTTCATTCATATTGAACTACTAAAATTAGGGGTATCCTTGAATTTTATGGCATCATTTATAGGATGGGTTGATGTTATTATTATTTATGCACTTTATTTTTTCTATTTACTCTGTTATTGTTTTTGTGATTGCATACTTTGATTCTGGTTATCTATTATTGGGGGAATAGTCTCCCCATGTTCTTTCATAGGTCCTCACTACTAGTTAGAATCCTATTAAATACACGGAGATATTCATGAGGTCATGTACCACCCTCGGTGCAAAATCGGTGATTTAGGCTACGGGTGTTACATATTTGACCACATGGTTAGTGAGAATTTCACTACTAAACTATGTAGAAGACACAATGTGTATGCTAGCTGTATATTGTGTGGTACAACAAATTTTTTTTCAGGATGGCCTAGTTACTGCATGATTCACATTAAATAAAACTTGTGTAATTTACTACTTGGCATTTGGTATATCACATAACACATCCATGTGCAGTAAACTTCAGTAAATGTCATGTAATTTTTGTTACACAATGTGTATCCATGTCAATAGGTCAGAACCCTTATCATCTCTTGATTTAATCCATGACCATTCTTCTTATATTCTTAATCTATTTAATATATCAAATGAAGAATATTAATAGGTAAAAACATGTTAATATAACACTAGATTAAATAAAAAATAATTTATAATTGAAAAAAGAAAAATATATATTTATAACCAATTTATAAATAATAATTAATTATAAATGAATAATATTAAATGTACATGATAAATAAAACCATGACAAATGGAATTAAATCAAAGATCAATTAACAAAAAAGTGATAACAAAAAAGAGAGTATATTTTCACATATAGTTTTTAATTAATTTATTTAAATTAAGAAATACCTTGTGTTGAATCTATTTATTACTTTTTGATGATCAGATATATTACCATTATCATACCATCATTTTGTTAGAGGAATCAAGGGTATATTCCATATGGTGATGATTTACACATTTTTAAAAAATCTTCAATCACTGCCATAGAATCCTCCGGGTTCTAGTACGTATGATTAAAATGCTTTTGGTGATCGCTGTTAATCATAGTAGAATCCTTCATAGAGAGAATGAATCCCTTTGGTAGAGTAGGATAATTGATCTACATTCTTGAGAGAGTTCTAGGAGAGGATATCTATAGGGATTAAGATAACCCTTTCTATAACTCATTGTAAAAAACAATTATAATGGATAGGGTTTTTCATAATCAGGTTTAAATCGATCTAGGGTTAGAGAATAATATTTTCACATTTTCACTTATGATTATCTTAATCCTCGGTGAACCCCATGTCTAAATAATAATAATATAATATTATTATTTACATAACATGTGATACACTCATAGTTAAATAAGTATTATTTCCTCAAATAAATAAATTAATATTTATTGAAATAAAATTTAATATAACATTTCCTCATTAGACCATCATACTCGGTCCTTCATCCACCCTAATTTTTTTCAAGCATTGGCTAATGTCTATTTTTTTAGTTAAATAAATAACACTGCATTATTATATAATAAATAAATATTTAGATAAATAAATATATTTGTCACCTTGAAAATAAACCAAAATAAATAAATATTATATATTTACTTAATTAAAAAAAATAATTACCTAGAGAATAAATATTTAATAAATATTAAACACACATATATCTTCTCTCGAATAGAGAGTGGCTAAATATTTTATGATCCAACTAACCTAAATAATTATTAAATCACATAGGTGAATACTATTTATCCCACAAGTTAAATTTATATAAGGTTTAAAATACACTTAGTGAGTGACACTCTAGGACTCATTCTCAGTGGATTTAGGCTACATATACTAAAGTCCATGGTTAGAATCTTGGAACATGTCAAGTAACCCATAGAGAAATAAGTTAATATCTCAATGATATGAAACCTCATATAAACTATCACTATATAATATAATTACTTTATCTAAATATTTTTAATCAATCAGGTTGCATGCATATGTCATCAACCTATGTGCTTGAGGTCTCTTTCTTTTACTTTCCATAAATGAAATTGACAAAACAAATCATGGACATTGATTCAATTTGGTAGGTTTATTCCCATTAAATGGCCTGAGACATCAAATTCCACTAAACTAAGAAGCGAAAAATCATTTCTCACATTATTCATTAACACAATATCACTTGTGATGCACCCAATGTTTCCTACCACCCCATGAGAATATGTAATCATCGTTCTCATCAATAAATCAAATTACATGACTTGTGACATGAATTTATAATAATAATATTTTATAAGGATCATTATACAGACCCACATATAAGAACATATAATGACACATATAAATGTGAATTTCCTACTGGTGGGTTTATTTTACAAAATCTCATGCTCTGGAAGTTACCAAGGACATACACCATGACAAAGTATCTCAAAGTCCTATGGGTCTCCACTACTGATAACCTGTATAATTTTAATCCTATCAAATGATATCATTTATATATAGAACTTATTTTTAAGAATACCATAACAAAACTTCTAGGTTCTCATTATAGCATGGAACTATTATGACCTTTTAGAACGAAATTATCAAATATTATGTCACACATAATAATAATCATGATATGATAATCACTTTATTAATATTCTAAAAATTTAATACATGTTATCATAAAGTATATAGAAGTTGGTTATAAGGAAACAAATCCAATTAAACGATCCCCAGTATGAATATTCGGTGGTCGCGTTCATCCTATTTTTTAGATTTTATCGGAATAAACCAAAAAAACATTATTATGCATGAGATCGATCACTTGCAATGAAACTCTAAACATTTAGGATTAATCAAAGCGGTCACATATTAATTTATAATTTTTTTATTTTTTTATTGATTTTCACAATTATTTTTTTAGTTTTTCATTACCACTTTTAGTTATTGAATCTAAAAGTTAAGTTAAAATGGCCATTTAGTTTCTTATTACCAAGAAAATTCCATGAATAGATGAATAATTATTGAATATCCCATTCAATTGTATCATGTATTCTCTTAGATTGACCTGGTTACATGACAAGTAACTGAAAAGTACACATCATGTACCCATTTTCAACCACATAAGGGTGATTCATGATAATCACGACATTCTGTGTGGGTTTAATTATGTGGAATATTTAATTACACATTGCATATCAACTCCCAGCTAACACATGTCTTGATAGGGTTATATAATGTGCAGTTGGTGAACAAGCTTTATATCTCGACAAAGTTTTTCCTGCCTAAATTGGGAAATCCATGTGGTCAAAGTATGAAGTGTTTAATTAATAAACACACAAACACACAATGTATTGACTTATAATTGAGAAACATAGGGAAAACATGACTACACAATGTGTAAATTTCATACATTTCTTGTAACACATAATATACCACATGGAATACATGTTGAGTCTCTAGGAGATTAGTTCAGGCAACCAAAAAAATATTACATGACATGTTGATGGTTGTACACATTATGTAACTCATGCCAAATCATGAAAGTCATACTCCAAGATAGATATTTCATGTGAGTCGACACATGAAGAAAATTAATTAATTAAAGAAAAAAATAAACTATGTGGTGTCTAGATGTTGTTCACAGAGTGTCATAGGGTTTTCTATATGTGGTACATAATGTATATATTCAAGGAATTTAGTGTGGCATACATGACATACAAACTATGCATCTTGACCCAGGGAACAACATTTCGTGTAGTATTACATGTCATGTACGTAAAAAATACATGATAAGAGATATACCCAGTGTTAGTTACACATCATGTCATATAATAGTATATTTTTTGAAGCTATTAAACTTTATAAATTTCTTTTTTGGAAGTGAACACACTATGTTTTCTCTAAAATATTCCATGTATATTAAGTTCTAGACTAAATTTAAAAGCTTGATATTAGGGTACACACTATGTGATTTGTGAGTACGCACCATGCACTAAATAATTTTAAATTAAAATTTATTAATTTAATTTATTTAAAATTATAGAGGATGGGAATCTTAAGGACTATTTGGATGGTTAATTAATATATAAGAATTAATTAATTAATAATATTATTAATTTATTAATTTTATATTAATAAATAATTGATTTAAATTTATGCTAGAAAGTTTAAATGCATAGTCATTGCTTATTGTGGATGATCATGAGCTTGACTGACCTATGTATGTGTTGGGATTTATTTAAATTTAATTATTTATTTCATGGGTTTTTTGATAAATATATTTTCAAATTAAATATGATCATCTATGGATCAAACCTTCCTTCTTATTTTTTACAAGTCTACATGTACATGGTTTATATATGTAACCCCAAACCCCTCTTTCCCATCACCTGTGAGTGAGTAAGTATATGTAAAAGATGGATCTACCAATGACTGGAGGTGGTTCAAGACCGAGATGAGTTGAAACCAACCAAGGAGATACACAGATTAAAGGTGTAATTATATATATCTATCTAGTTATCATATAAAGGAGTTATTTCCCCAAGGTCTAGGATTGGTTTATCTTTCACTCAATAAAAAAAAAGAAGATAAATATCTTGATCATATCACATGTTTATTTTTTTTATCAGGTGCATGCTTATTTATTTATTTATGTGATGAATTGTTTATTTGATGTTTAAACACAATCACATAAAGTAAAATAACTGACAGGAATAAAATTTAAAATAGAATAAATGGATTATGTATAGATTATTTTATCATACATGGTTAATTAATTATGTAAAATACACATGATACTAAAAGGCATGTAAAGAATAAAATAATGAATATTTATTCACAAAGATAAATAAAATCCCTCAAATGAATTATTAAATTTTGAATCAAATTTCATTAATTAAGTTATAAAATAACCATATATAAAATTATTAGTTTGGATGTAATTAGGACACTTCCTTTTATTAGAGAGATATACTGAATGTTTTGGGTTGACTTAACCAAGTTTTTATCAAGAGTAGTTTCCCTTGAAAGACTTTGTATAACTTTGAATAAAATGATAAAGAAATATGAGTCCGAGATTTTTGTACTGGGGTGTCCACTCAATGGAATAAGTAACCACAAGTTAATGAACTTGAAAACACTACCTACCTATATACCTTTAATTTATTTTACTAGTCCCTTTTTTGGGTTATGAGAAGGGGAATACAGATCCTTTCCACTAAAATATCACTGTGATGGGATATTATGAATTGAATGGTGATATATATTGGGATTTTATAAAACAATGAGAGGATAATAAAATAAAATTTATTATTTTATTTATAGTAATCTAGAGAAAGTACAAGAATATTATTTTATTTATTATAGAAAATGGGATGTCATTTGATCCTGACATTATCCCCATGATTGATATTATAGAGAGATAATCTCCTTACCAGTTTTATTTTCTTGGATTGGTATAGGATCTTGAACATATTAATATTCCAAGATCATGAGTTTTATATGTTGTATTACCTAGTTCCTAATGAGCATTATAATGAGGCAAGTGATAAAGATCATTCTATTATCTGGAAACATGTAAAAGATGTATTAGATTTCAAATGGCCCACATCATTATCTATAACCAATGAGATCTAGATGCTTCATGAATACATTGATATATAAAACACGTTGTATCATAATCATGATATTTATTATCCAAAATAAATACAAGAGGGTATGAGATCTCTAAGGCACTCTTTACCTGAAAAATTGAAGAAGATACACCAGTTACACCACATATAGTCATGATTATTGGCTATATTGAGTGTTTGTATATTATGTGTTTCATGATACCCAAGGAATTAGGCATTGAACTCATTATTTCCTCACTTCATTAGATATTTTATAGTATTATTATGAATTTTAATATGAAAAATATTTAGAAGTCACTCTTAGATCTCTTAACTTTAATTCGCTAGGCATATAAAGACATGAAGCATGAAAAAACTCCAGTCCTTATGGTGAACAAGAGTAAAGGATAGGAATAAAGCCCTAAGACTAATTCCAAGTCCAAGGCACATTTCACACCACCATAATAAGAGGAAAAGAACCTAGGGGAATACTTAGGAGATAGACTTATTGTGTTTTGTTTATCTGTATAGTGACCATTAGAAGAAGAACTGCATATCAGTGAAGAAGCAATGGGAAGATTTCAGTGTATTTATTATAAAATGAAACTTCTACATTTATAAAAATTATGTATTGGGTATATCTTCTATTGATATAATTTTTATCAAAATATATAAACTATGTATATTCAGGAAGGTTACTAGAGGTGAGGTGGATCTTAGAGCTTCCAATGGAGCACAATTGGCTACATTAGATATTCAAGAATACAATCTCATTTTTTTTTGATTGTGATGATTCTAGTTTTAAAGAATTTTTATTATGTTCCTAGTGTAACCAAAAACATAATATTTATGTCCATTTTAGTTATAGATGGATTTTTTTTAAGTTAATAAATAAGTGATTTTACTTTTATAAAGGTTGAATATTTTTTGGGATGGAACATTTGAATAATATTATTTACAAACTAGAATATAAAAAAAATAAATTATTGGTAATACAAAAATAATCAAGTTTATATGACTCATATCACACCATTTTTTGGTATCTTAAACCTTTTCATGTAAATAAGAATGATTTGAAAAAGTTGTATCAAAAAGGTAATTTATATTATTTTGAACTAAAATTCCAAGATATATGTCATGCTTGTTTGTAAGAAAAATGACTAAATATATTTTCAATAGAAAGGGTGAATGTGCCATAGATATTATTTAATTAGTTTATATTGACATGTGTGAAACTTTTCCAGTTGAAGCTATAGTTGGATATTTTTACTTCATAACTTTTACTGATTAATTTAGTAGATATGAATATGTACACTTAATGAGGTATATGTCTGATAAATTTGAGAAATTTAAAGAATACAGGAATAAAGTAGAGAATTAGCTTGGTAAGAAGATAAAGAAACTCTACAAAGACCATGGTGGACAATATATTTTCTGAGTTTTAATCTATTATCTTAGGGAGTTTTGGATATTATCTTAAGTCACTCTTCTTTATACACCATAGTGGAATGATGTTAGTGAAAGGAGGAACCACACTTTGTTGGATATGGTGGTATTGATGACGAGTCATAGAATAATTCCATTATCCTTTTGGTGATATGCCTTAAAAACTACATAAAACATAATAAATAAAGTTCCAAATAATATAATAAAAAAATATTATCTGAGTGGTAGTGCGAGAAGAAATTCATTTTGTCTAATTTACATGTTTGGGGATACAAAGCATTTTTTAAGGAAACATTTGGCAAAACAATTTCACCTTGAGGAAAAAAGTGCATCTTTATAATATTTTAAAAGGAAACAAAGGGATAATATATAAATAACCCATTATATATAATGGTAATAGTGGATAGACATGCTATATTCCTTGAAAAGAGCACATATTCAAAGAAAATAGTGGGAGAAAGATCAACTTTGATGAAGTTGAGGCTCTAGGTACACTAGAGTTGGAACATGATGAAATTCCAGAAATCCCAATGGAAGGAGTTATTCCAGGGACACAAGTATTATATTATAGGACTAGAGAGGATAGATAACCTAATATATATGGATTTCTAGTAATTGAGGATCATGGACCATTATTAATTTATAATGATGAACCTCTATCCTATAATAAAGTGGTATACAACTTTGAAGTTGCAATGTGGAAAGAATCCATGAATTTTTAATTAGATTTCATGTAGCATAATTGATTTTGGATTTGGGAAGATCCTCTAGAGGATGTAAATATCTTTGGGTGAAAGGGGGTATTTAAGTAAAATCTAGGCATGGATGGTAAAGTTAGTGATTGGAAGTCATAACTGATTGCTAATGTTTTTTAGTAATGTAAAGGAATATACCATGATGAATCATTTTCACTAAAATCTATGAATAAATCCATAATAATTATAATTATCATAGGATATTATCATTGTTATGATATTTTGAAAATTGATGTCAACACAACCTTCTTTAATGGAAACCTTGTGGAAGATGTCTATATGACACAACCAAATTTTTTTATGAATCAAAAGGATTAAAAATAGGTTTGAAAGTTGTAGAGAATCAAGTATCATGTTTATAGAACATTCATTTTGATGAATCCATAAGTAAATTTGGTTTCCTAAAGAATAAATACAAGCCCGATGTCAATAATAGGTTTAGTGAGAGTGTAGTCATATTCCTAATAGTATATGATGGTTATATATTACTAATGGGATATAAGACACTAGTCTTATATTCAGATAATATATGGTTAAAAAAGTTATTCTCAATAAAAAATTTAGGTGACGTATCCTTTAATCCAAGGATCAATATTCATCATGATATATCTAAGAGGCTACCTAGAATAAATTAGAGTATATAAATTGGAAATATATTAAATAGAATCAGTATAAAATAATCCAAGAGGGGATTGTTTCTAATGCCACATGGTATACATATCTCATTGAAAATGTATCATTATACATAATAGGATAGATAAAGGATGATTCAAATATGAAATGTTTCTATGATATCTTATATCATGTATTCCATTCAATGTATCGAACTTTATATTTCTTACTCCTTGAGCATGGTAGAAAGATGTTAAGTAGACCCAGGTGAACTGTATTGAATAAATATAAAGTCTATCCTTAAGTATTTAATGAATAAAAAGGATATGTTATTGATTTTTGGTGGATATGAGGAACTATCCATCATGGATAAACATATTCAAGTTTTCCAATATACCATAAAAATATGAAATCATAGTTGGATTATGTCTTCTACCTTAATAGAGGATCTATAAGTTGAAAGAGTATTAAAAAACTAGTGGTCACTGATTCTAAAACATGATCCCAGTGTATTAAATATTATGATTTAGCTAAAGAAGTAGTTTGGATTTAAAAATTAATCTTGGATCTTGATATGGTATATAACAATAAAAATTATGTCACACTATATTGTGATAACACTGTAATAATGTTCATAGATAATGATCCAATGTCACATAATTGAGTGAATCATATAATTTAGTAGTATCACCTATTGAGGGATGTTTTTAAAAGGAGTGAGGTTACAAAAAATAGAGTTTACATATAGGAGAACCTGGAGTACCCATTGAATATATCTATATCTCAGCAAAATCATGAATATAATGTGAGATCTATAAAACAGAAAGTTGTTAACTATTGTCACTTGTACAAGTGGGAGTCTATTGGAGTTGTTTCCCTATAACCAAATTAATTTGTGCTTTAGATTATATATATATTAAAAAAATGGAATATTATTAAATATATTATCAAAATATGAGGGTTTGTCTATATAACATTAATGTTATAATGTTCTTAGAGTATTTTTTACATTGAATGGTTATAATAGTTCCTCGATTTAATTAGAACCTTAAAGAGTTATGATAATATTCTTAAACATAAGTTATTTTCTCTAGATTACAAACTATGAAAATTTATAAATGATGTTTCAAATATTTAATGTCATATGCTGATAAGAATATGAGGATTCTTCTCATGATGTTTTTCACATTGTAAACTAAAAGAGAGGATCTTATGAGGATAGAACCACTAATAGAAACTACTCATGTCATATGTGTCCTTGGATATTTCTATCAGAAAAAATGTGTATTAGCACTTAGAATTGAGATTATCATTAGAGCATACCATAAATCTTGTACTTTGATCTATCAAATAAAAATATGATAAAATATTCTCATAGTGAGTTAAGATATGTTGGGTTCATCATAAGTGATAAGAAATTAATTAAATAAGTAAAGAAAAATATTTTCACTTCTAATTTAATATAAGTAGATATCTTTGGACCTTTTATTTAAATGGAACAATTTGATTAAGTTTACAACCATGGAATTTTATTAATGAGTTTATTTTAGTTCATAAAGTAATATATATCAAGCATATAGGTTGATTACACATGTGTGAAACCTTATTAATGAGATTTTGAGTCAAATGGATTACACTACATAGTATGAATTCAAATGAAATTGTTGTCTTTGTGGTACTAACTTATTTATCTATAGGTTCCTTGATGTATTTTTAGATGATTATCATGAACCTTCGGTAAAATCACTCAATTCCATTGAAAAAGAGGCATAGATGGTCAAACACTAAGTGTATATAAAATTTCATTTTAATTTGATTATAATTTAATATTCAAAATAATTACTATTCTAGACTTTTGGTTTAATAATTATTCTATTTGAGATAACCACATGAGTTTAATCACCATTTAATTTATTCTATATCTATTCGATTCAAATATTAAATAATCATTTATACACAATTCAGTGACTACAATATTCAGTTATTTATTAAATTAATAATGTAAAAGATATTTATTTGTTTAAATAAATATTTATTATTCCAGGTTAAATAAATGCCCCAGAGGATTAATAGAACAAGTTAAGGCCTCGATGGAAATGTTATATTTTATTTAATATCTTTTAAATAAATATTTAATTTTTTTCCGTTAATAAAATATATTTAAATATTTTTGAGTTAGTGCATTTCATGGAAATTAATAATAATAATAAAATTATTATTATTTAAATTGGGGTTTATTTTTCATAATAAATTAGTTAAGGGACTTTTCAAACTTACTAAATTATTAACCCTATGTATTTGACCCAAATTATATAATTATATCAGAGGATATAGATAATTATGGAAACAATGTATTCTTTAGAGAATTTTCTCAAAGTACTAGAGGGAATTTCTCAAGAACTCCCTCAAGAATGAGAGAGGATCCTCCTCCTCCCTCTCAAGAATGAGAGAAGAAGATAATAATTCCTTATGACCGAGATAATTCTTATTTCAATCAATGATGAATGAATCAAGGCATTTGGTACCTCTAAAAAATCACCAGAGATGCCAATGATGTCATTCTAAGATTTGTAGAGTATGAGTGGATACCGCTAAATGAATTATGTTTTGGATTCTTCACTATAATAACCAAGATACAAGAGAGACTTTCAAATTAATCAATATCCAATAAATAATTTTCAAGTTAAGGTAATTATTGTTAAATTAATTATAAATTATATGTGACATGATCCTCTCTATGAATAATTTTTGTTTCCATCATCTAGTATTTAGTATTTTATTTGTAGAAACAGATGAAATGTATTATTTATCATGGGCCCTATAACTTCTGCTACACCTTAGAACCATCATCTTGATAGGTAGTAGGTTCATACCCTATAAATATTACTTTATTACCATTTTCCATAATAAATCTATTTCTTTCAGACTCCTGATGAATTCTATTATCCCTTTTAGGCTCTTATGTAACTTGATTTTGTTTTTAATCTCTTTGATGAACAAAATGAAGTTCTATCTCGCACTCCTTGTTTATTAGTCTTTAATTTCTATATGTTTAACTTTCCTCCCAATGAAACCTCAAATTATGTATTAATTATCAATCGATATAATAGTTTTGGATACAAAAGCTTTGTTATTAGTAGGATTATAGTAATAATATAGTTTAGTTTCCTTGGGATAACAAATAAATAAATAATTTTCATACTGAGGGTCAAGTTTTTCAAAACCCAATCATTTTGTGAGTGATTCACAACCCTAATTCATAATAAATTAAAAATTTAGATGTTTCCTATAAAATATATTTTATAGTGAATTTATGACTAATTTAGATCAAAAGTAGTGTATCATGAATATATCATGATCTGGAGAATAACCCCAGAATAAAATAAGAGAGTCACATTTATTGGGATTACTAATGTTGTTCCAACATATCTAATTTTTTTTATATTTTGATGCTAAAAAAATCTCTATTTTTTTTGTTGATAAATCCTCCCTAATTGTATTCATTCTATTACATGTTTTATTTGAGTAACATTTATTTAGAATAGTTTTGTTAAACATTAATTTTTTAAGTTTGAATTAAAATTTTCCCAAATAAAATACCATATTAGGTGATAAATTATTGTTCGAGATGATAATTTATCATAAAAACTGTTTTTAATATGCTATCGAAGATTTTATTTTTCTATTAAAAGAGATTATCATATGATTATACATAGATATTCACACCAAATTTCAATATCTAGACTATTAAATTCATCCTATGAAAGTCTTATGTATGAGATTTATTGTTTGAAGTAGAAGAATATCTTACTATTCATGATTTTAGAAAAGGAAATAAACGTACAAAGAAAATTTTATCATATGAAGCACAAAATTATCCTACATTCTTAGAAAGTCAGCATTCTTCTCTTAAAAATGGAAATTATCATACATAGTTGAAAACATCATAAGAGGACAAAATTTATCTTTCAGAATAGTGTTTTCAATTCGATTATCTTATAAAAAAAATATTATCTCATGAATGTATGAAATATCACATGGAGAATAATATCTTATTAAGTTGTATATTTTTCTTATAGTGAAAGTATTCTATGAAGTTTCAATTCACGAATTTTACCAAGTCTTATAGAGATTTAAACACATAAATAATCCACAAAGAATATAATTCCCTCCAAAGATAAGGTCTTTCAAAGTGAATATTTTAATAGTATTTATTCACTATTTAGAGGTATAGATTATTATTTCAGAAACCTTATAAAATTCAATACCTAATTTCATTTTTGCTGTAAATTTTGATTAATGGATAAAAAAATGTAAATTAAATTATACACTTATATCCATGAATGTTCTAGTTTTAATAAAGACCATCGTCATAGTAAAAAATAATATCTATGATTTCTATTTTTAAAATAAAAGTTCATATAAAGGAATAGATCTTGTATTTTAGGATTATTATATGTCTTCTTAACCTTTGGAGTATATATGATGTTTTGAATTCATAAACTGAGTGAACAAAAAAAGTTTACTATTTTAAGAAAAGATATGATGCTCTATTTTCCTATACATACAAGTCACTCATTATTTTCAATAAAGAACAATTTTTTTTGTTATTCATTGAAGAAATCATCATCTATGGCCGAGATACCTTCTAGAGATAATTGTTAATGTTTTATTATTTACCTAGAAGAAAATATCATCTTTTTTTATTTGTATCTTGCAACATTGAGTTGAATATGAACATATTTTCGAAATATTTTATCTTTTTTAATGATCATGGATTGGTATTATAAAAATGAAGAGTCCAATAAAAACTATTAGTGACAGTTTTTTAAACTACCTCTAATTTTATTTTAAATAATTTACTGTCAGTTTATTAAAAACAAAAGCTAAATCTTTTATTTTTTTTAATCACAAAACACTTCTCCCCGGACCCCTAACTCCCCGAAGCCCTACCGCTGCCGGTCCTCACCGACGGTGGTCCCAAATCCATTCCCCCACTGGGACCGACCCTCTCCGCCCCTCACTGCACCTCACCGCACCTTGCCACCACTTACCACCAGTTTCTGTCGGTCCCGACCTAGCTACTTGCTACCCCTCTCTGCCAGTCCTGATCTACAACCTCACCACCCCTCACAGTAGGTCCCGACCTAGCCACTCTCTGCCCCTTTCCATCATTCCTGACCTAGCTCCTCACCACCCCTCACCATTGAAATGTTTTCAATTTCTATTTCAGGGCAATGTTTGAGAATACAAATAAAAAAAGATTTGGTTGAAATGGATAATGGTTAACGTCTGAATGTGTGGTTTGAGATCGATAAGGTAATGTTTATAGGATGAAATCCTCATAGGGATGAGTCTTATAGTGATGTGTTTGGGTCTTTAAATGTGAAGTATGATAAATTGGTTGAATATAAATTTGAATTTGAAATTATGTTGAGTAAAAATTTGAGATAAGATTTGGAATGAGAAATATTTAATGAATTGAAGTCAATGCTTTGTTCTAAAATAGAGTGATTGTAATTTAATGTTTTTTTATATAAAAATGATGAATTTAAATTTGATGATTTAAAATGGTAATTGTGTTGGGAATCTCATGATATAGAGAGTTGTATAAATATTAGTAATTATATTTGGATTCTTGAGTATTGAAATAATGATATTGGGTTATATCATGGTTGGGTAAAAAGAGATGATAAGAATGTTTGGATAAATGTAGAGTTATTGCTGAATTATTGTTATTAATGTATAAAATTGGATGATTGTGTTTATAACTATTGTTTTGGGATAATAATAAATGGGGACATTGTTTTTCCGGAAAATTAGTGGGGGTGTTTGGCATGAGATATTGTGTTGAACTTGTGTAAACGTTCATTTTTTAGCTTTATGAATAATATCTTGATTTTGATATATGATATAATAAGTGAGATGATTTGTGATGGATAAAGGGGGATTTAATTAGAATACCAAATCTATAAATGCGTGGAAATAAGGGGAAAATGAGCATGTACGAATAAACTGAATTGTTTGACATATAATGTAATTGAAGGTGTATTGAGTGACAGATGAATTCTTGTGTTAAAATAGTTTGATAATGATTTTTTTAATGTTGCAATGAGTATTGTGTTGAAATTAAAGTGGTGATTGTATAGTGATGTGATGTGTTCATATTGTTTTACAATGTATATTTCCTAACTTGCTTTTTTAGGGGAAAGCCTCGAGTTATAATATGATTTATCCATGAGTTTGGTTATAATGCAGGTTATGCCTTATGACATGCTATATTGAGATGTTTCGTGAGTTCAAATATAGTATTATTAGGCAATGTGTTTAGCTATTCTGTGGGTTCAATAACAAGAGGATATTTCTTTTTTCTTGTCATAACTATTATTTTTAACCACTTAATAATCAATATCCACGCAGTTCCCCATTTCTATGAATTTATAGAACACCCCTTCATATTAGAGACTTTAATGTAAAAAAATTCATCCCATTTCATATAGGTGATCTAAAATTTAATTTTTCTCACAATATAGAATGAATATACATGTTATAAATTCATGAATTTAGTATAAAACATAGGAATGTGCTCATAAGTCTCTTCCTAAAGGAATATCAACTAGTTGTTCTAAATAAAAATATACTGAAGTATATCTAAGAACAAAACTACTTAAATGAATTCCCTTGAAACTATAGGACTGTTTGGTATTCTTATAGCTAAAACAATTTTGATAGGCTTTATTACTAATAATGAAATTCCACCTATGTCTTCAATATTGAAAAAATTAATCGGTATACCCACAAACTCGATCCAAATTGGATCCACTAAAGAATCCATCGCTTCTGTCCAATTTGGATTCTTTTGTAACAAATGTTTTTTGAAAACCTTGAATTGTCCATGATTTCCATCACCCATAATGGTTAAACTCTTCTTCCACCTCAGATTTCATAATCACATTTGTCTCATTGAGTGGGATGATATCAAACCTTTTGAGTTTGATGTTCTTTATATATATTTTTAACATAATCATATTTTTTTCAACTAGTGTATATAAATCTCTTTTCCTATTTAGTAATAGTTATGTGTTTTAAATTTTTTTTCTATATGAATGTTTTGAAATATATGTTTTGAACTTAATTTTATTTGATTAAATGACAGAAATTCCATGTAGGAAGTGTTATTATGATTCCAGTCAACTCTCAGTTTATGTTCCATGAACTACATTGATAGATGGTGATCCGTAATTCTCCCTACTTATATCATCTGAGACACCATCAGCTTTACCCCCTACACCGTCTCTCACACCCTCCGTCTACATCCCATCAACAGTTGAGTTGATTTATTCCCATTGAACAACCTCAGTAGTGATGGAGCAGGGCTCCAGTCTTAGTTCTTCACATGGATATTGGAGGTTGGCTGTTATAGGTCAAAATTTTAATATAAATAAATTTATTGTACTTTTTTTATAATACTAACTATTTTTAAAGAAATATGGAAACAATGCTACTATAGAGGAAAATATGAAAAGTTAAGATATATGTAATCTGACTAGATCAAAGATAGTTGTACCATTTGATTACTATTGGGTCACTACAGATGACTCGAAAGGATTACTTGGCCAGATTATAGGCCAACTAGCAGTTGAGCTGGTTACCCTTCTCATTACGTATGATTTTTGGAGGCATATGCCTTCATCTTGGAAAATTGATGTTTTTGATTAAAAAAATAAGGGTAATTTATTACATTGTATTGTAATTTAATTTCATTATGTTTTTTAATGAAAATATTTTCAAAATGAATCTCTATGTATAGATGTTTTTCCACTTTACCATTGCTGATCTGATAGTCTGAAAGTGGATATTGAAAAATTTGGTCAAGAAATGGAACGATTTTAAATGGAGATTATGGAATGAAGTCACCTATAGTTCATTGAGCACCCAAAAAATGTATGATAAGGTAACAAATGGGGTACCTAGAGACCAATAGAAAGTTTTTATTGATAAGAATCATGATAAAAAGAACATGGTATTTAAATATATATTATTATATTAATCCAATTTTACATTTATAAATTCATATTAAAAGGAGATGAAATTTCATACATTACTATTAAATTAAATTTTATTTATTTTAGGATCTTTCAAGGAGGAATGCATTGAGTTGGGCTAAGAAAATCATCCCTCACACTGCGGGGTTAAAGAGTTTTTCTATAAGCCAATCGACTATGTTAATCCTTTCATTAGTTTATATATTTATTAGAAAATATTATCTATTTAATATATTATATTCTTTATTTATATTTGTTTAATGCATTCACGGAGTTTAGGCCACCATGCATCTAGAACAGAAGTGTGTTTGGATGTTCACAAAAAATCTGATGGGAGTTTTGTTAATGAGCCTGCCAAAGTAGTTGGGGAATGAATTCATTTTTTATTATATTAACTTATTATAAGTTGTCACTATGTTAATATATATTTCTTATAATATGAATAATATTTTAATTATAGGAAAAAATTAAAGAACTATGGGATGCCAATCCCACGCAGTCCTACTCAGTCTCCCAGGATGACCCAGTTGGTAAAGTCCTTGGGAATGAGCATCCTTGTCGAGTGCATAGGATTGGTTGGGGACTGGTACCATATAAGGTCCTAGGTAGAAAAATGGGGATTTAAAGTGGATATACTCCTATTTTTAGTATCTCCATACACCAAGATGATCAGACAGAGTTTAATTATATGAAAAACATAATTCAGGAATAGGGGGATGAGATTTTTACTTTGAAGAAAGTGTTGCTTGATTTATATCAGAAGACGACCTGATCTATCCCGTGGGATTTTTTAGCGATTACTAGTGGTGAGCATGTAAATCACAAAACTTCAAAATCATTTATTTTACAAACTTTTATTAATTTTAATATTAAATATAAATATAATTTTTTTTGTGATTTTCAATATAATTATCTTACAGGTGCTGGTAGCAGGAAGTAGATATGGAGGTTGAGAGGGTGAAAAACAGAGTCCATTATTGGCCAATGATTAGTTGAGAGGGGTTTTTCATGTATCAGTACATCCAATGTGTATATTTTATATCTTTTTCATATATTTTAGATGGGATCGGGACAACGAGTTCCCTATGTATGTGTTGTATATCCATGTTTGGTTGTTAAACTTAGGGATCTTGAGTTTGGAACTCATCTTATTTTCTCTTTCAGTTGTTTTTGGATTGGGACCTACTTTCCTTCTTCTTGTTTAGGCATGTATTTTACCATTTTCCTTTCCTATATATTTATCTATCTCATACTGATGTATTTTCTAGAGGTTACTACATGATATTTTTACACCATAGAGGTTTTATTTATTTATACCTATGCACTTTTTAATGGAGTTTAGTGTGTGTGTGTGTGTTCACGTAAAATAGGATAAAGCCCACACTTCAATGATATTCTTACTTTGTGCTTATTGCTAGCCCTTCACCTATTAGGGATGAACATGTGGTGTCACTCTCAGCTTATTGGTGTCCCAAGTAGGTCCCCTATAGGCCAAGTCATGACACAAAATCCCATGGTTTTATCCATGACTGTAATCTCTATCTAATCACATCCATTATAGGAAATTCTATACCCTTTTCCAAATCTCAAATCATGACCGAGTCCTACTAACCAAGGACCATTATATGTTATCCCTCACCAATCTAAGGTCCTATATCACTTATCCATAAAATGATATCTCAAGCTTATAACACATAGGATAACCCGTATCTATTAGATCTCAATATTGATGTGTTGGGTGATCTTCCTTTTGGGATATTTTTGTGTTCTATTTGTGCATAGACCCTATTTTTTGAGCTCTGCCTTGTTGGTCTTGGATAGAGCATGAGGATGTAATCAGGTAACTCAGACTATGTGGATTCATTTCATTCTAGGCACATAGAGGCATTAATTTTGTTTTTCATGATCTCATCATGGGGTGGGATCAACATTGGAAGTCCTAGGATTTCATAAAGTATTTACCCATTGTATAAATCCAAGTCATTTTTAATCCACTCTTGTTAATTATTAGATCATTTATAGATATTTAGGGAGATTTTTCTTTTGGTTTTTAGGTTTTTTTGGGAGAATCTTCACTTTGAGGATTCAAATTTCTATCATATATGGTTATTTATAGAGAGTGATCATGATATATTATTTGGGTTGTAGGGATGTATTGTTGGTACATTTTCACTTCATGTTCAACTATTTTTGTGAGATTTTTAATTTTAGGGATACCTGTGATAGTTAAATAATCTCATTTTCATTATGATTTTGTCTTGGATATTCCCTGTAGCTGTTTATATGCCATCTATTCTTCTTTTAGTTCACTTCCAACTTGAATTATTTTTAATTCAATATGATATTTGGATAATCATTGATTATTAGTTTTGAATAATAAATGAATATTTTTATGAAAATGGAATTCATTAATGATGGTTTCGTATGCTACTTGAATTATGGTTTATTATTGGGTTGTTCTTGTTATAGGTTCTAGGGTTGTAGAATTTGCAGCCTACTTTTTTTAATTCATGTTTAAGCAGTGGATTAAACTATCGCAATATATAAGTTTTTTTGTGGTGGTTTAAATTTTATCTATATATTGGTATTTTTTTGGGGCATTGGTTAAAAATACTGATAAATATGGTAAAATTTTATTTATTAGTAGTTTTATCCATTTTAGTGGAAATTTTTTTGAGTGAAAACATCTGAATGTAGTGACGATTTTAAACCACTTCTAAATTTAAATTATTTTGTTATAGGAAAAACCACTATTAAAGATGAAAAAACCCCCGAAAAATAATCATTCAATGACACTTTCCAAAAACTATCACTAAATTGAAGGAACCTCTGCATATTTAATGTCGAAGACAATTTTAGTGGAGGTGTTTTGAAAACATCATAGACGCATTTTTCAGTGGTTTAAACCACCACTATATCCAAAACAAACTGCTGCTAACTTGATATTTTGTTGTAGTGATTCATGTACCCCAAACCACTATAAATTCCTTATGTTCTGTTATTCACTTTTTAGTTTTCATTTTTTACTGTCATTTGATAAAATATTTATGGTCAATTCAATGGATGATTTATTTGGGTTGAAATTTTAATAACTCAATTCACCATACCATTTTGAGTCGTTTTTCAACTCTCCCATTCAAAAATTGATATAAAAGGTAGATATCTGTGAGTTATAAACTCTAAAAGTTTGCAGTTGTGAAGATCATTGTCTAATGGATGTAATTGATGACAAAAGAGAGAGAATTTATATGATTAAGGATCACTATTTCAATGGAGAGGACTATGAGATTTAGAAGGATCAGATGATTATCTATGTGAAAAATATTGGTTTATAAGTTTATTTGAATATTTTCAATAATTTAAATTTTTTTAAAGGATATCCAGAGAAATGGGATGATACTACATAATGGGGATGTAATTTTAACTCTAAAGTTATGAATTATATCATATATAGACTCTGTCCATATGAGTTCAATATATTTTCTCAATGTGATATACCACAAGAAATGTGGAAAACTATATCTACAGATTATGGAGATACTGATAATGTGAAAAAACACTGTTATAACAGTGTGTTGATAAATTTTTATATATTCAGAATGATTGATGGGTATAAAATCACTATGATAAATAAAAGGATGACTAAAATTATAAACAATGTGGATACTTTAGGAACTTTGGTTCCTTAACTCAACTGGGATCTTAAATTTCTCAGAGTTATTCCATCCAAATGGAGTGGAATTTCAACTTCCATTAGTCAATATACCACTATAAAAGATTTTAAAATAAATCATATCATTGTCACACCCATGATTTATGAAGAATATATAATAGATGAGTCTAGATATAATAAGATGATAAAATTATATAATTATTCATTAAAGGAATACAATTCTAGTAATGAGAAAAAAAGATACATCATTTTTATTCTCATATGATGAAGAAAATTCAAGAAATTTAGAGTTAAGTGAAGAGATTTATGAATTTTTCATGGAGTTCAAAATGGTTTATAATAAGATAAGATGATTCAAAAAATACTTGAAAAGTTAATTTTTTTTGATGGAAATTCCATAGAAATAATATTCAATGAGTACTAGATGATTGGGGATATTAATCATGATTACCCTTTAAATTAAGGATAAAAAAGAAATATAAAAAGAAATATAAAAAGAAATCATACTATAAAGAAGAAAAGAAAGATATAAAGGCTACATTGAGTGCCTCATGGAACTCTAATAGTGAATCCTATTCAGATTCTAAAGTTGATGTATATATTCAAAAGAAAAATATGTGTTTCATAGAACAAACTAATGAGGTTCATTCTTCTTATTCTTTTTCTTTTGGATCTGAGTCTAAAAACTGTATTTGTAAAATATTAAATGGGTATTGTTTCATATTAGAACTCTATGAGTATTTTTAGAAAATGAAAAAGAATATAAGGAAATAATATGAAGCTATTTTCAATGAAATGTGTAACGTCTTGAACTGTTAAAAATAAAATTTTCCATGTGATTTTATTACACTTGTTATTTTGTATTATGGTTATAAAAAGAACATTCACTTATTTGGTTTTGTTCTTTTGGATTTAAAAGACCATTAAGCATCATTACCATTGATAAAATAGTCATTTATAGTGATCACATTATTTTTATAAATATAGGGCTTTAATAAATCCAATTGACATAAAAGAAGTGATGTCCTCAACCAGTAGGATCATACCCTTTGAATCCCATTTATTGGAGCATTTAAGGGAGATATCATCACTAGGATTTTATCTTCACCACTCCCAAGATAATATCTATCAACTTAACTATGAGAAAAATCATTTATGGGTGAATTTAAATGTTTTCGAGATCATGATCGAAACCATGTACACCGAACCACCCGATGAATGTCATAACATCACAAAGCGTACCCGTAGGGTGTTTGATGGCATATTAAATGGATATGTATGAAGATCATATAAATCTTATTATGTAAATAATAATGAATATATTTTTATCCTATTACTATTACTTTATAAATTATTTTTATTTTGATACAATAAAACAAAAATTGTATTTTTGGGTAATATTCAAATTCAATTAAGGAATTTATTCTGACGAATTAAAGAATTTTTTGAAATAAATAATATTTTTATGAAATATTGTTATTAAATAATGTAATATTAAATATATATTATCATATAATTTTTATGAAGTCAAATGTAATTTTTATAAAGGATCGAAAAATGTTATTGTCAAAAAACCTAGCATTTCTCAATAAATGTCGATTTTTTCATTAAAAGTGAAAATGAATATATTTATAATTTTTTTTGGATAAAATGAATATTATTTTTTGAATCAAAATGTCAAAATTATCTAATGGTGAATTTTTCATAATTTTCTAAGACATTCAAATTTTTAGGTAAAAATTAAATACTGTATAAATATACTTTGTGTATTATGACATCATAATGATGAAAAAATTATGTAATAAATACTAAAAAAGGAATATAGAACCAAATTTGTGTTTTACCTTTAAAATAATGTTATTTTATAATTATTTTATTAATCTTAAAAATCCTTTACGAATTCTCCAAAACCATTAATATATTTTATGTTTTTAAAATCATTTCATTAAGAGTATAACTCACCTTCACATAAACAAGCGTATTATTTTATTAATTCATTCCCTTTTTCATATGCAATAATATAAAACACAATCATTTGGTTAAAACTATGGTAAAAAACCATGGAAATGTTTTTGGTTTTAGTTATTTTATTATATAGAGTCCAAAACCTAAGTTTGAGAAATATTAAAGAAATACTCACTACTTTCCTATATAAACCCATGCATGATCTTATTTACACAAATTTCTTTGTAACCTTTGCCTTATATTTTCAAATTCCGAAGGTTGGGATATTTCTTTCCATGTCCCTATTAAAATCCATTTGAGTTCCAAATGTTGGTATACCCCTTGTGCTCTCATCAACAAATTTTGTGACTTTTTATGTGATTTAGTTATGCTGTTAAAATTTTACCAAGATTTCCCTACCCCAAACAATTATGTAGTAAATACCAGACCTATTTCATATCAAGTGTGTTCAGCTTTATAAACTTATGATTGTTTTAATTGGTAATTACATGTATGTATTATACACTCCTTGATCATGGAGTAAAATATTATGATGAATGAATCCATGTTCTACATCATGTTACATTGGGTGTTCCTGGAATTATATAGAACTAAAATGCATTGGGTAATGTTTAGTCTCATGATACATCATGTTAGGATAGGGAGTGAACCTGATTCTTTTATGGGAATTTTTACATCATTATGTATTAGTAGTTATCCATGAACTATGTTTATGATGTAATGTTTTAAGTAGTTTCCACATTTCCCATGTTATGATTATCATGATATATCACGCCTTATTATTCATGTTTATGATTATAATATTTTTTACACCCCATTGATATGAATATTTTCAAACATGTATTTATTTCTATATGCTATTCCATATTTATTTCCTTAATAAGATTTATTGTTCACCCCTTTCTTATGTATGTCCCTAAGTTATTCGATGCAGTTTTATGTGGGACCATGTAAAAGAAGTTTTAAAAAAAGAAGATGTTTTCCTATTTTAAATTGTTATGTAATGTACATAATTTCCGAATAAACTATATCTATCAATCCTCTAGGTTCTATTAAGTGTATTATTATGTAATTAAAAATGTATTAATGTGAAATAAAGATCAATGTTTTTATAGTTAGTGTCAGAGGGTGGTTTAGTTATTTTTGGGATTAGGATTAGAAAACTATAGGGAATGTCTTATCTATAAGACTAATTACAAAAAACATTCTTAAATTTTGGTAAGTATAGAATAAGTGGTTTATCATGAAAATATATCCCTATGAGGATAATATAAGTGGATGTGGTTCTAGGATAGATATACATATGGATAACAACTCCGATAAGGTGGTCAGACCCGACTCGACATAACCTGGTACACAACAAATAATTTTAATATGCACCTAGTTTTATACTCTTAGGGGATATAATTTGTTAAATTAATAATTTCATTAAAAACCATCATTAAGGGAACAAAAAAATTTCAATAAGAATATTTGTTAGGAAATAAAACATGGATAATATAGATTGAATCCTATAAATTCATAAGTTAAGAAAATAAAGGTAATTTATAAATTATCCATTTAATGTCATTGGATTCCATTTATGTGTTTAATCGTTTCAGGATACTCATTCAAAATTTTCCTTTTTATAATATCCAGTTTCCATAAATACGAGTAATAGGGTAATGAATCAATGAAAGGGTAATGTAAGGAATTCCCCAACAAGATGCCTAACCCGATCAGAGCATGAATAGAAGAATTTGTGATGATATTGTCTCAAATGAATTAGTTTATGAATAGAAACATAGATCAAAAGGAGTTTCAAAATCCCCTAAATAAAGAAAAAGCTACAATTTAGTCTTTTATAGGACAAAGGACTTCAAATTTGAATTGATCATCTTATCCCTTAGAAGATCTTCTCTATCCATTAATTTTTTGAATAAGAGAGAGTTCTACTGGATGATTATCATATGAAGGGATAAGATGATTAGTATTGGAGATTTATCAATAAAATAAAGCCTGAGAAAGATATCAAAGTGATTGGGTGGAAGGAATTTTGGTATTTTTTTGATAACTATTTCCACACACTCTCTTAATTAAAATGGAAATGGATTTCCTTTTCCTTGAGAAAAAAGATAATGAATCTATCAGTGTATTTGAGAAAAACATCACAATAATTTCACTATAGGACTCTAGCTTTGTCGTTACACCTGAATGTAAGGTTGAACAAATCTTTGGTCAGGAAAAATCTAGTCTATGAAAGGCACTAGTGATCCATGACTTTGATAGATATGAGGAATTGGTGTGATGTTCCCCCAAAGTTGAAATGGAGATAAAAAAAATCTAAAGGGTATCAGGGGGATAAGAAGTGGAAATTAGAGTTTAATTATGGAATTTCAGTGGAGAAAACTAATGGTGCCATAAAATTTCTAAATCCTACTTTCCAAAGGCACAGAAAGAAGAACCCTAGAAATTTATTAATGGGGATGAGGAAGTTATTTAGGTGTGGGAAAGAAAGGAACCTCGATAGAGATTTCTCATAGAAGAAAACAACTAATACAATGTTGTAAAGGAATTCTCTAGTCAACTCTCAATGCATTCATCATTGCTTCATCTATATGGAACCATGGAACTTTGCAAACCAACGATCTAAGCCAAGGGTTTTCGAAGACAACCAACAACCTCCAAGGAAACAATGGTGAAATTTTTCCATCACTATCATTGAGGTTGACCTTGGGAATAAAGTGGTGATATGAACTCTAGTTATTCATTCAAGTATATTGAATGTGTTTTCTGATTTTGGTTCTATGCATTTGTTCATATCATTAATGTTTAGTTGAACTATTCAAACACCACCATAAATAATGAAAGTGGAGTTATTAGGGAAAACAGAGAATGTGAAAGTTATTATATCCCATGTATATAACTCCTATCCAGTTAGAATTTGTAGGATGAAATTCCTAGAAATGTTTTTCATAATCCTTTTCTTGTAATTTGATGTAATTATGGGTATGGATTGACTTTACCTATATAGATCCAACATAAATTGATGTGAGAAGGAAATCACTCTTTGTATCAAGAATCATCATATGATTCTGTACAAGTGTAAGGAGGAGGGCGAATATTCTTTAACACCAACATCTAAAGCGTGGATATTATTTCCCTATGATTAAGAATACTTAGATCAAATGATCGTGTCTAAGGAATGAATCATCCTTGATGACATGCCTATTGTGAGGGAATATGTTGTTGTGTTTCCTGAGGAATTTCCTTGTCAACCTCATAACTGGGAGGTTGAATTATCAATCGAGATTATACCAGGGGAATTAACACTATCCTAGACTCTATATAGAATAGATATTGTGGAACTTGAGGAGATGAAGAAACAACTATAGGAGAGTCTTGGTAAAGGGTTCATACACCCATGTGTTTCACCATGACGTGCACCAGTCCAATTTTTTAATAAGAAGGATAGGAAAATTCACAATTCCATTGATTATCGTGAGCTCAAAAAGTCCAAGAAAAAAGACAAGTATACTATGCCTCATATTTATGACTTGTTTGATCAGCTACATGGATCACAATACTTCCAAAATGTGGATATGTGGTCGGGATATTACCAAGTTATGGTGAAGAATGGGGATATTCCCAAGACTTATTTTTGTTCAAGGTACGAGCAATATGGGTTTGTAGTGATGCCTTTTGGGCTCACTAATGCTCTAGAAATCTTCATAGACTTGATGAATATAGTCTTTATATATTACCAAGACAAATTCATTGTAGTATTTTTATATTATATTCTAATATACTCCAAAACTAAGGAGGTGCATGAGGTGTATCTGAGCACTATGCTAACAACCTTAGGAAAGGATAAGATTTATGAAAGGTACAAAAAATTTATGTTTTGTTTGAAGAAATTCTCATTATTGTGTGAATATTATCACAAATAATGGGATATTTATTGTTTTTTCAATGATAGAAGTAATTTAAGTATGGTCTAGGATAACATATATGACTGATATCCATATTTTCCTTAGATTAGTGGGGTATTATCGTCGATTTTTGAGAGATTTATCACAATTTTTAAACCCTCTAACCATGATAACCTAGAAGGGATTCAGGTTTTCTTGTAATGATGAATGTGAAGAGAACTTCAAGGAGCTAAAAATAAGGAATATCATTGAAACCATTCTAACAATACCCCCAATTTTATAACTTTTCATAGTGTTTAGTGATGCTTCAAATAAGGGATTGGGATGTGTGTTAATTCAGAATGAAAAATTCATAGCCCATTCTTCAAGAAAATTGAATGTTCATGGATAGAACTACCCAACACATGATTTTGAGTTGGCTATAGTTATCTTGGATTTGAAAATATGGTGAAATTTTCTCTTTTGGGATAAGTTCAAAATCTATAGAGATCAAAAAATCCTCAAGTATGTATTCACATGGAAAGAGAAAAATATTCTCCAATGAAGATAGTCAGAGAAGATCAATGACTATGACTACTCAATACACTACTATACTGTGAAAGATAATAATGTTATAAAAACTCCAAGTAGTAAGGATCCATCAATTCTATCATTGGTGAGAATTTATAGGGATCTAATCATTTCAGATTTGGAAAGGATGGATATGGGAATCATAAAAAAGGGACCATTTTCAATCCTTTAACAAATTATTTCTCAACCTTCCCTTTTAGAGTATATAAAGAATGCTCAAAGAGATGATGTGGGAATTTAGAATAAATTGGTAGCTATAAGGAGTGAAAAATACCAATAATTTAATGTTAATGAAAAAGGAGTTGAGAGATTAGGGTCAAGAATATGTATTCCATAAAATCTCCAGTTAAAGAAGGAACTATTAGATTATGCACATAACTCAACCTTATCCACCCACTAGGAAGCATAAAGATGTATCGAGATATCTAAAAACACTATTTGTAGGAAAATATGAAGAAGTAGATTATTGAATATACATCAAGATGTATTTTATGTCAGTAAGTGAAGGCAGAGAGAAAAAAATCCAAGGGGGTGATGCAACCATTACCCATACCTACATGGAAATGGGAAAAGATCACTGCGGAATTTGTCATAGGATTTCCAAAGATACCAAGAGGAAATTATTCGATATGGGTTATGGTGGATTATCTTATAGATATTAGTCACTTCATTGTGATTTGAGAGGATTTCTCACTCGATCAACTTGTAAGGATATACATTAGAGAAGTGCTGAGGTTTCATGGAATACCATTATAGATTGTATCTGATTGAGATCCAAGATTCAATTATAAGTTATGGAAGATTCACAAACTTTCTCTAAGTATTGAGTTAAACTTCATCACAACTTATCACCCTCAAACTGATGGCCAATCTAAGTGGACTATCCAGACACTTGAGGACATGTTGAGAGAATTCTCAATTGACTTCAAAGGAGGATGAGATCAATATATTCCTCTACTTGAGTTCTCTTAAAACAAAAGTTTTCACTCAAGCATCCCAATGGATCCCTAGAATCCCTTTATGGGAATATGTTCATAACACCTTAATATTGGGATGATTTTGGGGAATAAAAACTTCTAGGTCATGAAATGATTGAGGAAGTGGTGGAAAAGGTAAAGACCATTCAGAATCACATTGATGATGCTCAAACTCGACAAAAGATCTATGTTGACAATCATTTATGAGACTTAGAAGTTGATGTTAGAGACATTTTATTTCTATTCATATCACCATATAATAAATTGATGTGATTTGGGAAGAATGGAAATATTAGTCTAAGATACTTCATCCCCTTTGATATCCTTGATAACATTAGAGTGGTGGCCTACCGACTAACACTCCCAACTAACCTATCTCAAGTATATGATGTATTACATGTATCCCTCTAGTGGGTGTTCATACCATACCCCTCACATATACTCAATAATGAGGTGGTACCATTGGAGAATGATATTTTCTACTAAGATCAGCCGGTGAAGATCATAGATTGTATAAACAATGTTCTACGAAATAAGATAATGCACCTTGTCAAAGTGCAGTGGAGAAACCACAAGATTGAGGAAGTGATGTGGGAACTGGAGGAGGTGATGAAACAGAGTGACTCTCATCTATTTTAGTGTGGGAAATTAAAATTTCAAGGATGAAATTTCTTAAGTGTGGAAGATTGTAATGACTAAAACTATTATAAATAATGTTTCCCATGTGATTTAATTAAATGTATTATTATGTATTATGGTTATAGAAAACACCTGTAGTTATTTTAATTTTTTCTAAAATTTAAAAGTCCATTAAGAATCATTACCATTGATAAAATAGTCATTTAATATTGATCAAATTATTAGTATAGATATATGGTTTTAACAAAATGAATTGACACAGAGAGGAAGTGACCACCTCAAATAGTAGGATCGTACTTTATGAAGACCATTTATCAAAGATTTTGAGGTATATGGTGTCATTGGTATTTAACCTTGACCAATCCCAAGCTAATATCCAACAACTTAACTATGAGTGAAATTTTTTATGAGAGAAGTTCAAGCTCATCGAGATCACGACCCAAACCATATATTCCAAACCACCCCATGAAAGTCTCACCATTATGCACCTTACCCTTACGGAATTTTCTAGTGTATTGAAGAGATATCTATAAATACCCAAGAAATATTATTATGTATATAATAATTAATATATTTTTATGTTATTACTTTTAATTTATTGATAATTTTAATTTGGATACCGTAGAACACAAGTAGAAGTTTTTAGTAATATTCTAATTCAATTAACGAATTTATTTTGAAGAACTAATGGATTTTTTTTTAAATAAATGTTATTTTTATAAAATAATTTTATTAAATATTTTTTTATTATATATAAATTATCATTTAATTTTCACGAAGTGAAATTTAATTTTTATAAGGGACCGAAAAACTATTGTTGTCAAAAAACCCAACATTTCTCAATAAATGCCAAATTTTATTTTAAAAGTGAAAATGTACATATTTAAAAATTATGTGGATAAAATAAATATTATTTTTAGATTCATAACTTCTAAATTATAGAATGGTGAATTTTTCATAATTTTATGAGATAATTGAATTTTGGGGTAAACATTAAATACCATATAAATATACTTTGTCTATTATGACATAATAATGACCCAAAAATGATGTAATAAACAATATAAAAGGCTTCCAATACTGAATCCATGTTTTCTATTTAAAATAAAGTGATTTCATTTTTATTTGATTAATTTTATAAATCCTTTATGAATCATCCAAAGCCATTAATATATTTTATGTGTTTTAAATAACTTCTTTAAGAGTATGATTCACCACCATATAAACAAGGGTATTATTTTATTCTCTTTGGATATTTCCCTTATAAAAAAATAAACCACTCATATTTCCCTGAAACCATAGGTAAAAACCATATAAATGTTTATAGTTTTGGTTATTTTATTATATAAAGTCCAAAACCTATGTTCGAGAAATATTAAAGAAATATCCACTTTTTTCCTATATAAACCTAGAAAATTTCCATTTAACTTCACAAACAATACTTGGTTCATGTCCTTACTCGTCCCTCCCCTCTCTAGAGTCCCCCCAAAGTGACCCCCATCTCTAAAAAATATCCTTCCAAGCATTTGGAATCACACACTCATGTAAGGGATCCTCACTTTCTCTTTTTTATTCAAGTTTAATTATTACCTTATGCCTTATATTTTCCAATTCCTAATGTTGAAAAAATTATTTCCATGTCCCTATTATTGTCCATTTGATTTATAAATTATGATATGAACCTTTACCTCTAATCAACCCTTTTAATGAGTTTTTAAGTGACTCCGTTATGATATCAATATTTCACCACAATTTTCCATGCCCAAAATAATTATGTAGTGAACACCATACCCATTTACTAACCAGGATACTCACCTTAATAAATTTATGATTATTTTTCTTAGGACTTACCTATATGTATTCCACAATCCTTTACCATGGAATAAAATATGATGATGAATGAATATGTTCTATATGATATATGTGACACACTTAATCTTGAAAATGAAATGAAATTGATGGGTGCACCCAAATTATATTTCACTCCAATGCATTGGGAAATGTTAAGTCTCATGAGATGTCATGTAGGAATAGGGAGTGAACCTTATTCATTTATGGGACTTTTTCCATCATGATGTCTTGGAAGTTATCTTTGACCTATTTTTATGACATAGTGTTTTAATTCGGTTTCATGTTTCCCATGTTATGATTATCATGTTATATCATGACTTATTATTCACGTTTATGATTCTCACACATTTTCTGCCCCATTGATTTTCCCATGTTCTAACATGTATTTATTTCTCCATGTTATTCCATGTTTATTCCCTTATCAGTCATTCTAGATCAACCCTTTTGTATGTATGTACCCAAGTTATCCTATGTAGTTTTTAATACGACCATGTTAAGGATGTTTTAAAATATGATAATGTTTTTATGTTTTAAATTATTATGTAATGTACCTAATTTACAAATACACTACACCTATTTTCATCTAGGTTTTATTAAGTTTAATATTATGTACTAAATCATGTATTAATGTGAAATTAAGATTTGGGTTTTCATAAAAAATAATTTCTAAACAAGCATTTTTTTGAATTAAAAGTTAAACTAAATGTGTCTACTTCTGGTTTGTCTATTTGTGAAAATAAAATAAAATATCTATAGGTTGTAGTTAAAAATATAAGGGATGTTTCTAGAGTTTTTACTAAGGGTGATGAATATTTAAATGAAATCCTTGGTAATAGAAAAAATAAATAAATAAAAATATGTCATTAGAAGCAAGGAAGAAAAACACAAGTGGTATAAAATCATTTTATACATTGTTGTAAAAACATAAATATGTCTAATATTTTATTTTTAATTGGGGAACATACAGTAATTTTGAAAATTATTATTTCCTAATAAACCCTGAAATATATAGAATAAATGAAGAATTTATTTCTGAAAAGTTATCTAATAATAATTCTAAAAATTCTGAAAAATGAAAGAGGATATAGATTCCCAAATATTTTTTAGCAAACACTTCAGGAATCAAGATAATTTGGGTAACAAAAAATCTTTTTTACATAATTTTGTTTGTAAGGAACAAACCACATCAATATAAATTCAAAATGGTTCGTTCAAATCATGTTTTCACGATGTATGAGTGGATATTTTTTCATCTTTCACTCACTATCTAAGACTGATGGAGGACATATCACATTTGGAGAGAATTCTAAATGGGAGATTATTGGTATTGGATTTTTGGAGATCCTCATTCAATCTTTATTTGTAAAGTAATTTATATTTAATGCATAAATCACAACCATATATGTATTTATTTACTTTATGATGATGGATATTCAATTGATTTTTCTTATAATTCATGTTATATTTTCATGAATAATTTTCTTCAATTTAGAGAACAAAGAATTAAAATTGATAATACAGTATAAATTTATAATTTATGTAAAAATAATAGGAAATGCTTGAATAATAAAATTTATTAATCATGTATTTTTTATAGGAGGTCTAGACATTTTAATGTTTACTCTTTAAGAAGATTGTTGAAGAAAAATTAGACTTCTGATTTTCTTCAAACCAAATTGGATAAGAAGAAGTTATGTGATGCATGAAAAATTGTCACAAAAATATTAATACTTTAATCTAATTAAGGATGTTTCATTATACATACCACTTTATATAATTCATATGGATCATTTTGGACATTCTAAAACTGGTATCCTTTCTTTTAAATCACTTTTAATGTCTTTGATAAAATTTTTTCAAAATTGAGATGGGTTTATTTCTTTGGAAATAAAAGTGAATCTTATGATATTTTCATTATTTTTTGTAATATTATTCAAAATTAAAAAGTATCTAAAACTATTTATTTGATAATTGATAATTTGGGAGATTATTGAAATCTTTAATTCAATTTATTTTTATCAAATCATAGAATTAAGTATTCCATTTCTACCCCTAGAATTCCGTAAAAAATGTTATTATTGAAAGGAGGGATGGGGCGTTGTAATAATTTGCTTGTATAATGTTGTTAGAATATATAATACCAACTCATTTTGGGATAAATTTGTTTAAAAAATGTTATATTCCATCAATATATTTATAATGAGACATAACATGAAGAAAATACCCTAAGAACTATGGAATAACCAAATAAATGTTGGATACCTTACAATTTTTGTATGAAAAGTTTATATCCTAAACACTAAAGAAAAAATTAGTATCCTAGATCTTTATGATGATGAAGGAAAAATCCCAAGTTATTTTACTACATCTAAATCCAATGAGGTATTTATTAAGAATTCAATGATAGTTAAAGAGTCCACTGAAGTGAAATTTGATGAAAATTATCCTTTTGATTGTAAAAAATATTAAGATAATTAATTGAGTGATATAATGGAAACTTGATATTTGATCCTATCTTTTATAATAAAATGGATAATGAATTTGTACATGATTATGATTAATCCAGTCCTTCAATGGAATAGAACAATGGTCTTGAACGTGTTCTTCCACGGTAACTTAAAACCCTTAGGAACCATCCTCTAGAAACTATTATAGGAAATCTGCTGAAGTATTTAGTATGAGAACAAGTGTAGGAAATCTTGCTGAGTTTTTTTTCATTTTTGTGCCAAATTGATTTTAAATCCATAGCATAATCCTTAGATAATGAGAGTTTGGTGGTTTATATGCAAGAAGAGTTAAACTTGTTAAAAAGGAATATGGTACGATAATTATTTGACATTCCTATATATTATCCTATTATTGGAAATAAGTGGGTATTTTAAAATAATATGGATGATCAAGGTACAACCACTAAGAATAAATCCATATTTTTCTCCAAATGTTATATGGACTTTAAATATTCTTTTCTAAATGTATTTTTTATAGATGAAGTATATGATAAACATCCTACATGTTCTGAAGACCCTCATTTTCGTTATTCCGTTTTCAAATATACCAAATCTTTATATGGTCAAAAATAGGAACCTAGAGTTTGGTATGAAAGATTAATTTCAATAATTTTATCTAATCGTTTTACTATGGGTTTGAAATACCCCACTTTATTTTTATAAACATTCTCTAAATGATATGATACTTATGGAAATATATATTTATGACGTTATTTTGTGTTCCACAAATCAAAAACTGTGTGATGAATTATTAAAACTCTGGAAAAAAGAAATTGAAATGAGAATGATAATTGAGATGAAATATTTACTTAGATTAAAAATTGACCAAAAATATTTATGGAATGTTTTGATTCAATGTAAACACAGTCATGAATTATTAAAGATTTTTGGATTAAAATATAGTAAAAAATATTAAACTCCGTTGAGTTCTAATATTAATATTGACTTGAATGAATATTGAAAACCATTCAATAATTTGTATCAAGAAATAATTATAATCTTGATTTATCTAACTATAAGTAAACCTAATATTTTGTTTTTGGTTTATTTATGTGAAATATTTCATGATAATTGAACTTAATCTCATTTAATAGCTTTAAAAAAACTAGGGTATTTAAAAGGAATAATTTGTTTATTTTTACATTGTACGAAAACATTTTCTTTTTATTTAAATATATATTTTGATTCTAATTTTGGTGGTTGTAGAATAGATAGAAAAATAAATTCTATAACTTCTCACTTTTTTAGAAAAATATTAATTTTATTAGTTATTTAAAAAAACAACATTATATCGCATTATCAACTACTGAATCTGAATACATTTTACCCGATAGTTGTTGGGATCAAGTGTTATGGATGAAAAAAACCTTAATGTACTTAATATTTAATTTTTATTGTATCCTAATAAAATATGATAATGCTAGTGCTATCAAAATTTCTA
The DNA here is from genome assembly GCA_963277665.1 of Viscum album. NCBI lineage: Eukaryota > Viridiplantae > Streptophyta > Magnoliopsida > Santalales > Viscaceae > Viscum > Viscum album. Next base: position 25,391,150 of record OY728137.1, on the reverse strand, counting down.
AAAATTTGATAAATCATTTTAAGGAAAAAACATATTGATATATTACATCACTTCTTAAGTTATCATTATCAAAAGTGTGAAATTTATCTTAAATAAATTTTTACTAAAAATAAATTGGTAGATATATTTACCAAACTATTTATACTGACCGATTTTATTTTTTTAATAGTGGGTTAGGATTATTTAATTTTATGTAGTTTCATTTCAGTCAAAAGGTTAATTTTTTTTTCTATTTAATTATTTAATATATTATGAGATGTATTAAATTTCTTAAATTGATGTTTAAATAATTTACTTTATTTGATCAATATTAAAGTTATATTCACCCTATCCTATTTATTATTTTTTGTATTTTCATTTTATGTTATTACTTTACCCAGGTAAGGAGAATCTATGTATTCCAAAAAGGAAATAATAAATTTCTTTAAACCACTAAATCATTCACCAAACTAATGAACACCATTTTTACAATCTTAAAATCTTTGAAACTCATGTTTTTTCATTATTTTTAATATTGGAAAAAACAATGGGACTTGTATAGAGTTCTTTAGAAATTTCAAAGAGGCCAAAAGTGTTGTGAAAAGGTTTAAGTAGAAAATATTTAGAATTCATCTTGTAGGATTTTACAAACTTGTTTCTAAATAATGTTTTAAAATTTTAAGAGTGATATTTGTTTTTATGAATGAAGAACTGAGTTCATTCATGAGAATAATGTTATATAGTTTTATCAAAACCAAAAGTTTAGATTTAAGGATATGGAATATTTGGTTACATCAAATGTTCGTGGAAAAATATTCTTGATATCATCTGTTTATGTTTTTGAAATCCTTTGATACCCTCATCAAGGATGTACTGAGTTTAGTTTAGTATTATTTAATGTATATGATAAATAACATATAAGATTATTAATTCTCTATTTGGTTATCCATATGTTGAGAAAAAGTTTGTTAAATATGTAGAGGCTACTATGTAGATATTTACTTCAATTTCTCAATGGGAATATGGGTTGGATAAAAATCGACCATATGTGGAAGATTTACTATAGAAAATTATGTATGAAGTTCAAGATATTTATTCATTAGATTTTCTAGATACTCAATCTGATAATGAATTTAAACATTGTGAAAGATCTTCTCAGCCTACTAGTGTGATGAAAATTACTGAAAAAGGAATGATGGTTGTCACACAAAAAATCATTTCTGCTGATGGTATTAAAGTGTTAAATAACGTGTTAAAATCTTAGATATTACCTATTTGAACATTCACATGTTTAATGAAAATTTGAACAATAATAATAGAGTTTTTGTAGATTATCTTTTTCATATTCAAGAGTATTTTGAAGATGAAATCAAGAATGGACTTTTTTAGATGATATAATTTTATCAATATGTACTTGTTTCTAGATTATAAATGCGTGGAAATGAATTATATCAGTTTAGAGTAAGTATAAATTTTATCAAAAATCCACCTTTATGTTTTGGGTATATCAATTAAAGGATTCAAAATTTGTTTCTATATTATTTTGCGATAAAGAAAAATAAAGTTGCAGTATAAGAGTAAATTTATATAGAATAATGTATCATCGTTTTGTAATTCCTTTTCACCAAATTTACCTTTCCCTTAACTAATGATGAGTATTTTTATGATGAAATGTCTTGTAATATTCATGATGATATCATGTCCATGCTCATGAAGTCCCAGGGCGACACCTACGGTCTTGGTTCATAAGGTAGTGAACTTTAATTATCTATTCGAAAACATGGTATCTTTGGTACTGCCTTGACCTCTTCTAAGCCAAACCCAAATCCAAAAGACTAATATTTTTTTAATGGTTTATGTTTTGATAATTTACATTATGCTGATGTAATACTATTATTTTACTTAATGGAATTCATTTATTTGTGTTATTTTCCTTTTCTTTATTATTTTCAAGTTATTTAATTTTTTTTCTCCAAGTAAAATATCAAATTATAATCATTTTAGTAATTTTTAATCTTATAGTTCAAAATTAACTATGCTCTATTGAATGTATTATGTCATTCCACTTATTTTACTTTTTGATATCTGAAAAAGGGAGAGAATATAGTTATTTAAAAAATTTACACTTTCTAATCCAATTTATAAAATATTATATTAATTTATCAATGGGTTTATGATCATAAAAGGGGAAGATAATTTGAATCACAAATTTTCATCCAACATATTGAAATATTTCCAATGTTTTGATACACACAAAATTTCTATTTATTTTACTGATAAATTTTTCTTAATTGTTTTTAGTATATTTTGAATTTTTTTAAATTAATATTTCATTTCAGAATATTTCATTTAAAATTTCATTTTTCAAGTTTGAATAAAATTTTTCCTAAGTAAAATATCATCCACGGTGATAAATTATCATATAATGTGATAATTTTTTCACACACACTATTGTTTGTCATATGTTGTTAGGTATTCTATTTTTTATCAAAAGAGATCATTGTATGAGTAGATAGATATATTTATATAGGACTTCAATTTCTAGACTAATTAAGTTTTCTTAATAAATTCTTATATATGATATTTATCATTTTTAAGTAAAATAATATCTTATGAGTCATGGTTTTGTCAAAGGAATTTATCATATGAAGATAATTTTATCATATGAAGAAAAAAAGGGTCAAGTTTCTTAGAATGTCAGTATGATACTCTTAAAAAAGAAATCATCATAAAAATTAAGGAATAATCTTATGAATATAAAAATTTCATATGAGGAAAAAATTTATCTTATGGATAAATGTTTGTAGTTTTATTATTAAACAAATATAATATTATCTCAAAAAAGTTTGAAATATCATATGAAGAAGAATATATTATGAAGTTGAATATTTATCTCAGAGTAAAACTATTCTTAGAAGTTTTAATCAAGGAATTGATCAAAGTCTTATGATGTTCATAAGACAAAAATATCCCACAAGGAAGATAATTACCTGAGAATATAACATCTTTAGTTGAAAGTATTTTAAGAGTATTTATTTACTCTTTCAATGTATTTATTACCATTACCAAAACTCAAGAGAATTTCATGATTAATTTCAATCCTATCTAAATTTTTTATGGAATAATAATTAATGAATAATTAAATAATACACCAATTTCCAAGAATACTCTCATTTCAATGAATACTATTGTTATAGTGAACAATGATCACTACAATTACTATTTTTAAAATGAAAGGTCACATGCGGGAACAAAGATTCTATTTTAGGATTATTCTGTGTGATCCGGACCATTGGATTATATATAATGTTAAAAATCAAAAATTGAGCAAATCAAAAGAGAGTACTATATGAAGAATGCATAAGATTCCTTTTTTTGTACATAAAAACGACTCCTTATGTTCTATGAAAAATAATTTTTTTTACTAATGATTCTTGAAGAACACACCATTTGCTGTCGAGAGACCTTAAAGAGATAATTATTAATGTTATATTATTTATATGGAAGATTATTTTATATTTTTCCAATTAAATCATTCAACCATGATATGAATCTAAATATATTTTCTAAAACTTTTATCTTTTTTAAATACCGAGGAAATGTTTTTAAAAAAGGGATAGCCCTATAAAATCTCTTGAAACATTTTTGTAAATTATTTTAGTAGATTGTAGTCAACTATTGAGGTCCCTAGGAAAGGAACTTTAGAGTGAAAATTACCAATATCATGTAGAGGGCATTGGTGGTGTATACATTGAGGTCCCTAGGAAAGGAACTGTAGAGTGAAAATTACCAATATCATGTAGAGAGCATTGGTGGTGTATACATTGGAATTCTTGTACCCTGAACAACTATAAATTCCTTATGTCATGTTCTTTAACTTTCAATTTTTATTTTTTGCTGTCAGTTGATATAAGATTTAAGATAAGTTCAAGGGATTATTTATTTGGGGTGAAATTTTAAAAAATTAATTCAAAAACCCTCTTGATACATTACATAAATCCCTCTATTAAAAAACATCAACAGATCATTAACCGAACCATGTATAATAGGGCATGATTCATCCTCTCAAGAACAGATTACACTGTGGGGTTCTAGAAGGGGATATTTGTTGAATAATTTCATAATATCTTAGAACTTTTTGAATTTCTAGATTAAGTAATTCACCACACTAATCTGATCAAATAATATTAACACATTAACCTAGTTGATTTTGTACTTTATTATGAGACTACTTAAACTTTTCAAAAGTTTCATACCTATGTCTCATTAGAAACACATAAACATGTTGACTAAATTCATTAGTAAAAGTAAATAAGTACATAAAACAAGAAATTTCTTGTGTACTCATTGGTCAACATACATCATTATGTTTGATATCCAATATTCCACTAGCCATTTTACCATTTCTATGAAATGGTTATTGGTCATGTTACTTAATAAAAAATATTTTCATGTATCAAATGGGTCCAATAATCTATCTCTATGGAGTTTTTGGTTGCATTTTTCATTTATATGTCCATGGAAACAATACCTAAGGTAGGTGAGGTTATAGTCAACCCTGTCCCTCTTATTCTGATTGTTATAAAAAATATTATCCATATCAAGAATGTATAAATTGTTTACTATACATCCAATTCCATAACATTTCATTATTATGTATATATATATATAAACTCTTTTTCTTAATAATTAATAAAAATCACATATTGTCAAAAAAAAATATAGAAATCATTTTTTTTTGTTTATGGAGAGAACATAATAATATTATTCCAATTATAGTACTAATCCACTTGTTAGACTTAGATCAGAAGTGCCAAATTCTAATACAGAAACTCTTACTTTATTACAAACAGAAAGATCTACTTCTCCATTTTTACATTCCATCATATCTTTGAGTCTATGTTTATCAGCACGAATTAGTGATGCACACATGATATCCAATACCATGAGTCATATTTGGTAAAACTATCCTCTATATCATTCACTGCCAGATTCTCAAAATGGTTCACTTTGAGAACACTTATCAACCTTAAATACCAATTTTGGACTATTTTATAGGTCATACCAATAATAGATCACAAAATGATTACCATGAATTATTCTATAATATAAAACAATGACTTATCTATCGGTGACTTTCATGTTTTATATATTTTCATCAAGGTATTTTAATGAATTTAATCTCACTAAAAATGATAACCCTATAGATCATATCTGATTCATGATCCATGATCTATATTTTACTAAGTAATGATTATGCTTGGACATTTGTCTCACTACTTATTTATTTAGGTTTAGAATCATTCCAATCATAATAGTAATTATTTCTGGATAGTTGAGTGGAAAAATATTTTCCCAAACACATCATATCGATTCACTTCACAAAATCCCTTCAATAATATAATCCAAGTTGGGAAACCTATCTAATTGTATCCCAAATAAAACTACAAGGATAACAAATTAATCCTATTAAGGACACCCATTAATTTCCTTATTGAAGATAATCCAGGGGCACCAAGATATGTCATAACATACTCAATTGGTTAATAGACGACTTGAAAATTATAGTTTTATAAAGAATCTTACACATCAAATTTTAGGTTCTTTATTTTTAAAGTCTCAATAGATTAATATACATCAAATGAATATTAAATTCATAAATATTTCATCAAATAAAATATTTATTATCTTATGTTTTATTCCTTTTTTTATGAATGCTTCTAACAGTTTAGTTTTTTATTCCCTATTCCATCCATAAAATTAATATGTTCACACCATATTAATGTGTAACTCTTTACACAACCCACAATTTGTTCTACTCACCCAAAATTAGAATCTAAAATATATTCATACAAATCTAAATTCATTATAAGGCATATTAAATATTAATGTAATGGTTTATAATTATATTATGTTGAACATATCCCCATGAGTAAACATGAAGAAATAGATAGCCCACCCCATATTTTCAAGAACATGGTATAAGTCTCTAGGCTAGTGGGAAGTCTGAACAAATGTCCCTCTCTAGGGGAGACTTCACATAATATATATTTCAATTCTTCATAACCATAAATCCTAATATTCAGAAAGTATATTTGATAACTAAATTCAGGAAAATAAATTTATTTAAAAACTAAGGTCAAGGTAGATGATAACTATATCTCATGTTGTCATACCTAGCATGTAATTCATGGATATATAATTTTTTAAAAATAAATTTATGTCGTTAATTTAAGCGTACATAATATTCATATTTCTTAAAAAAATTAAAATTAAAAATATTTTGAAGGAACAAACCAAAAAACAATCACTTTATTTATTTTACAAAAGAAGAGATAGAAATATAAACTTTTAATATTTAATTTAAGCATTAAAAATACCATTCTATAAGTCCTAACAAATTATATTTTATAAACATAGTATAAAAATTACGAAAATATATCAAAATATTAAAAATTTAAAATTTTGACATATATCATATTTTTTGATTGATATTAGGAATTATTAATCATAAAGTATTATTAATATGTAAAAGTAACCACATGTATCAATCATACCTTATGATATAACCCAATAATAATTTGTATTTGATATCACCACTTACATTTAATGAAATAACAAGTCTCCAATCCCATATAATGATATCTCTAATATTATAAATACATTATGGTGATCCATTTTTCTAAAATATAGTGATCAATAATATTTTCTAATATAGTTCAAATCCATGAGATTCAATTATATCATATCTTAAGATATAAGGCATTTATTTTTAGTGCAAGATGATTAGAATCTATGTCATAAGAAATTTAATGCTTGTTTCCTGATATCACTTGACCATATATGGTTAAATAATTTCATATGAGACATTCTATTTTTGACTTATATTATACCAACATTTTTTTAAATAGGATGATGTCTTTTCCAAAAATACCAAAGAAGAAATATTATAAAGGAAAGAGGTTACATGATTCTAAAAGGTGAATTCATATTAAAATTTTTATCATGAAGAGGGAGTAAATTAGTGGGGAGATCATCAAACCGGGTAATGTACTATTTACTCCCTTCATAGAAAGTCCATATGCAACCCTGTTTGCTTCATGATAAATATGAGTGATGATTTAGCTGATGTCAAGAAGCGAGTGGGTGGAATCCATCCATTGGGCAGTAATCTAGAACAAAATATGTGTCACACCATTCCAAATCACTTTCAAAATGGTAGTCAAATAACTTTCAATCCCTAGATTTTTTCAACCATAGTTCTTTGAGAAAGAAATAACATGTATCATACTCTTCATTTTGGCCTCTAGAGAAGAGGAAATGTCGCAACTACCAAAAAAGAATCTGAGGATCTAAACAAGGTGATTCTTAAAGATAGTTAGACAACCCGCAAGACCTAGATTTAATTTGGAGGAACCGCCCACATTTACTATAATCTAACCAAGAAAATGTGCTCTCTAGAACACTTCAAAAGCGTGTCTTGGTTGGGAAAAAATTTCATCAATCTGAAGGCATCATAGAATTCCAAAGTCACTCATAGTGTTGTTATAATTTACCATTAGCATTGACGAAACTTCACATATGGTGATAAGGATCCATAATGTACCTTTTTCAATGATCCTTTTGAAAGGATATGAGTTTTATCTCCTCTCATCCTTTAGGGAGTAATTTTCGCATACTTTTACAATCTATTATAGATTAAAGTATCGTTCATCATTCCTTCCAAAATCCCTACATGGGACTGGTTAACTCTATACTAGTGATCAATTATCAACATGTATAAATGAAAAAATATATGTATATATCAGAGGATATCTATCAGTATTTATCAAATTCTCTCAATATTTGTTTTACTTGGTGATTGTTCTATCTTTAAAGCCACACAACTAGTTTCTCTATGGTTTATCGTAGTCTAGGGAGGTAGTAGGTGTTGTTGAGTTGGGATCAAGCCCCTGAGAGGGGATTCCTATATATCCCCATGATGGGAATTATAACCCACGTCATTTGGTTCCACTTAATGTGATACATTTTACCTTTTAATATCATGTGATGAGGACCAATGTGATTCTTTATATGGTTATATAGTCTTGAACATGTGAGGTTCCGTTTAAGGTTGTGTATCTAGGACCTATAATATGTTGGGATTGAACATATAAGAAAAATTATATGTATTCTTGTTAATAGGAATCAAATACCATGTAGGTTTTTTCATAAAATAACGTCATGTGATTGGATCAACCCAAAAAGTTTAACATTGTGCGATAAAGACATTTGTAATAGTGTTTAAATTCATGAAGCTATGAAATCTAAGAGAAGGATTCCTAGAAATTGTTGATGAGGGAATTACATATGGAAAAACCTTTCTATATCACTCTACATGTTTTGAACCAATAGAAGAAGTTATGTATGAGGATTAAAAATTTGATGAGGCCCATATCTATATAGATCATTGATGGGTCTTGGAAATGATTTCATCAGTGAGATTTTGGTTGGGGATTACACAAAAATATGGTGCCTATATATGGATTTAGACCATTTATCTATTGATATATAGATAAGGAATATGATTATATTCACAGGGGATATGACCTGGTGAGGAATATTTGGGTATTCTACAAGATCAGAGGCCAATGTATGCGTAACTTAGTGATGAGTCATATGAATGAAATTGTTAGTGACGATTGATAAGGTGTTACAACTAGTAAGAGGTTTGTGTCCATTTAGTTAGTTTTTTTGTGGTAAGGTCACCTATGCCATAAAATGGGTGAAAATAAGATATTGATCAGGGATTACACATGATTTTCTTAAAAACGTCCATCCTATAAGTTTATTACCAGATAGGAGAAGGTATATTGTGACTTAAAATAAGTAAGAGTCCCATATATTTAATTATTCCACTTATATATTTTTAACTATATGTGGATGGTAAAATATAAAGTTTGGGTATTATGTCTAGTTAGAGGCCCATATATGGATATGTTTATTTCTAGAATTTGATCCCAGTGAAAGGAATCCAATAAGTTTGTTTAGATTAGTTCAATCTAGGCATATGAACAAGGTGGAATAAAAGATATAGAAGGGGCCTGGATACCCATAATTGTGGGGCTTTTCAAAGTGACCAAGTTTAATTCAAATACTTTTGGTGGGGTACCATTATATAGAGGCCCCAGAGTACCCTTGGAAAGGCTTTATGGAAGTGACCTCAATGAATAGTATTATTGAGTTTCCTTTAAAAAGTGAGAATTCTCAAAGAAAAAATCACGATAGTCCTCCATGAAGGGGTCTTTATGGGGCTATGGAATAAAAATAGAGTTTTATATGTATTCAAGATAGGAGACCTGGATCTCACTATATATTCTATGAGAATAGGAATCAAGCTACACATGTTTCTCGAATAAGGGGTCTCTATATAGATTTGTGTCATGCATTGGAGAAAATATAATTGTTTCCTCCTAGTTAAATGTTATTAGTGAAGAACCAACATAAAACAGTTGGCCTAAACACTGAAAACTCTTATATAGATCTAAATCATATATAAAAGAATTAGTTCATATGGAATTTTCCACTCTAGATAGATTAGGGTCTTAGTGTATGTACTATATTTCCTCAGTTAGATTATCTTAATCAATGAATGCATGGAATATAAAGGTTCTCTAACTTTTCTAGTTTTATATCCCCAATGATAATTGATTTATCTACTATAAGGATAAATAGTGGTCCGAAAAACTTTGTATCTTTTAATTTTTACAATAAATTTTATTTAAGATATTGATGGAAATTATTAATAGGTAGGAACTAATATTTTTTTAGGTCTCACTTTGTGGTTTTTCAACATAGTGAGTGTTAAACCTATTTCCTTTGGAAGTTTAAGCTCTCTTTAGTCAGGACAACACAACTGATGTTTAACTTCAGGAATCATTGACCAAAAGATGAGGTAGCCATCATAAAAACAAACACAAAATTAATAGTAATCCCAATGTCACAAATTTGGAAAAAATTGAGTAATGGTTCATGTAGTTTAATTATTTAGATCATGGACCAATGATTATAGATATTTAAGGCTATACAAATTCGACAAAAAATGGTGATATAGTCTATCCCACAAGGGTGAGATTACTAAATGTTAATGGAGAACCCAGTACTAGTGTAGACAATCATAGGGATAGGTACACTTATTTTATTTTCATAGTGATCTGACCATTATGTCATTTTTTAGGGTCACATGACGAGAACCAAGTATAAAGTAGAAATTTTCTAAAAAGAGACTCTTAAGATAATGCCTTGTTATTTCCTTGAGGCTGGTATTTTCTCAATGAATTTAGTTCTTCACAATTTATTCACATGAAAATATGAAAGGCCACAATAATAGGTTGTCATAATCTTGATTTTAAAGTCATTATGATGAAAAAATGTGAAACATTGAGGTTACTTGAATCTACTTTAATAGTTAATTTATAGAAAGGGTAAATCGTAATATAATAATGTGTGAGTTTTGGGAAAATAGAGAAAAGTGATATAGGTAGAACATTGGAAATGGAAGTAAAACCCTCACATAATATAAAAATAGTGAATAGGGATTTAGGGGGACCTTTCCTCTGGGAGAAATTTTTTCCTAGGGGTTACATAGTGGTTTAAAGGTAATTTTTTTGTTCACCATTCAAGGGGGGATCTATTTAGATCACTTAATAAAACTGTTACCAATTGATGTGATAGGGGAAACCAAAAGGGTTCACTGAATGATATGGGTTTCGAAGAGGAGTATCTTTAATCAAGAAATTGTGTTGGTGATAATTTAGAAATAAAATGTATGAACTATGTTCGTGGATAAAAGAGTATTTAGGAAGGGTTGGAGCACCCTATAGGTTACACCGCCATGTATTTAATCATTTTTAGGGTAAAGGGGTATAACATGAAATTTTATGAGTACACAATCACTTAAATGGGTGGTCCAATCTATGTAAATAGGTGTTATTGTAATAAATGAAAATGTACCCATGGCATAATTTATAGACATGTACATAGGGAAAAAAGATCTACTCTAAATTTTTCTTAGCCCAATATATTTAGTGACCATAATTTAGATTTTACTAGGTACAAGTTCAGGTTCCCCAAAATCACTGTTCCTTTTTAGTTTTGTGAACTAATTTTTTCATAATCCATGAAATAGAATAGATTAGTGATTAGATACTTGAAATTTTCTTAGTAAACCCTTTATGAGTTTTCAACCTGACAAGAATCCATGTCTCTTTTGAGTTTTAGATCATGGTCTTAAAATGTCGAACATGAATGGATGAAACTTACATTAATAAAACAATGAAAAAATGGAATGGTAATCTATATGATAGTAAGTAAAGTCACACTTGATGTAAATATGGTTTCAATGAAAATATAGAAAGCCTTAGGGACTGATGCACATAGTTTTGTGGTCATGATGCTTGAACTAAATAATAGGGTGTAAGTTTGTTGATAGTACTATGATAGGAGATCCAAGATTAACTACATATCCCTTGGTAGTCAGAATCATTACACATATAGTTTTAGTTAAGATATGTTTACCCAATATAAATTCTTCGAGGGAACAAACAAACATGAATGGAACGACCATACATTGGGATGTGATTTTTCAGTGATGGAATTTGTGGATGGATCTAAAATACATGATTCAGATAACAAAATATATATCTTAAAATTAAAAGAATCAATACACATAGATTTCTTCTTAAAATATATCTTACATAGATTTGGATGACATATAGTGGAGTGTATTTTTTCATCCAAAATAGGATCAAAACCATAATAGGCTCCCTAGACTGTACCCAGGATTGAATATTTGAGTTGACATGGGAATTGTGGAATTTATCCCTATCATAGATTTCATATGAACCATATTCCAGATACTTTTACATAGATTCAGGTCCCATAATGGAAAGTTGAGTCATATATGAAAGACTCTAAATTTTTTAATGTCTTACAGGATGGTCTATATATCATTTGGTTTGATGTCATGTGACAAGTACTCAAATGTTCTTATAGTTTAGGGTTATTATGTAAAGTCCTTTATCTGGAGAGTTCTTCACAGATCTATCTTACACATAGAAAATGAGTTTCATTCATCATAGTTCTGAACATGTAGAGAAAACCCATTGTGAATTAGGAGGGCCCAATCACTATGATAGTGAAAAGGTTTTAGTTACTAGGATTTTTGATTGGTTCCAGGATGAGATATCCTCGAATCATTATGTATCCCAAAATTACATGCATTAAGAAACACATAGTTCTTGATAATGGGGGATTTACTATCTTATGTTAAGTGAACCATGACATTTGGGTCTTCCAGTGCTGTTGTAATAATGAAATCCCCAAGGAAAGGAAACTCTCTTGTAGATCGAGATCTTACATAGGGGCCATTTTGGTTTGATATTAAAAGGAATCGACCACTCTAAGTTGTTTTAGGTAATGTGAGATAGACCACTTCAAATAGTTTAAAGTCATCGGGTATGGACTATCTGTTATGTAATTTAACATATTATGAAAATCACTAGGATGGATTTTAGTTTATTTCCTTGAAATAAGGACTTTATGTTATGTAATTTAGAGTCATATAGAAATTAATTGTGATGATTTTAGTTTAATGTTGTGAGTATCTAACAAAAGTGTCTTATAGTTTATTCTCAAGCATCTTGGAGCCTTCTCAATAGTTTCATCAACCCATAAGAAGATAAAACATAGTTATATTTGTGATTTTTCTGAACTTGGGGGAAAATGAGGTAACTCATGTCTTCAAAGGTATAAATTGAAGAAAATGGAATGTTGAATGGTAGGAATAGGACTCCCATCAATAATGGAGAAACTAGTTTCACACTATTATTTAATTCTCCCATGGGGTTAAGAGGCACCTTTCCCCTAAGACCAAATTAGTGGCTCAATGGAAACTTTTCTATTCACCATTAAAATGGTGTTCAGTTCAAACAATTCAAGAAACATTCTATGAATTTATATGAAAGGGGAGACCAAGATAATTCAATCAATGTTGTTGGGATGCTATGATGAGTATTTATACTCAAGGAGTTTTTTTGGTGATTATTCAAACTTCAAAAGTTACGAAGTAGGTTGGTTGGAAGAGAATAAGTCCAAAAGGGTTTGGAATAATATATAGGAATGCCATCATCTTCTATATTTGATATCCAAGTAAGAGGAATAGATAATATTCCAATATGAGGGTAAAATAAACCTCATAGTAAGTGGAGTGATGTATCAAGATGTAATGGGGGGAATCCTGATCAATGGTTACACAAACATTGTCATTTATGATACATTCTCTTGATTTCTAAATGGATTTAAAATCTCCCAATGAAAACATGAGAACCCTATAAATAACATTCCCCTATATTAAGAAATGTGGAACATAGTTTTATCTCAACATTGATTGACCAGTATAAATAGTTTGATGTCATATGAGATAGACTATGAACTATATAGTAAAGATTCATATGGTAAGGGCCCCATTTAATGTAATTTAGGGTCTTTTGAAAATTATCTCGTGTCATATAGTTTAAGGCCTTATGACATGGATTGAAAATGAATCATGTGCACATTTCAAACATCTTATGATTCTCTAACTTAGTAAGACCTTTTCTATTTGCATCCAGATCAAATCCTTTAAGAAAAATAATTATTTTATCGTATATTTAAGTATCAAGAAAGTTATGCTCTAATGTATAGTTGAAATGTAAAGTTCTTTCCTAAAGGAACAGTCCTTATTTCATCTATCATTAAGATAAGGATGAACCTGATGCTTTCTTATACTCTGTGTGTTCTAGTCAATGTGATCACATGTATGAAGAGGAAACTTTGATGTTACTGGCTCCATCATCTCCTTATATATTCTATTTTGAAGACAATATATAAATATGAAGCACATATCAATTTTATGCACTAGAAATAAATTTTATGTTTTGTAATTGTAATGGTGTCTCAAATATAACTCATAAGGTTTCTTAATCCTAGGTATCATAATCAAATCATTATCCAGGAAAGAGAAAAAATAATAGAAAACATGCACTGGTTATAAAGTGTATACTTTTATTCTCCTATCATTGAGATAAAGACATAAACCCATTTACCCCTATGTTCCACATATGCATTGATCGACATGAGATCATGATTGAATTTTGTATTTGGTTAATTGTGCCTTAATCTTGACCAATTCAGTGATATATGTTAAAGATTTTGATAACTGTGAAATCAATGATTATTACCCTAGGATGAATAACTCCAATTTTCTTAGGTATTGTATGGTGATTACTGAGGATGAAGGATGTCTAAAAATCACTCGATGTGTGGGTTAAAAATATAAAAATTACCCCATCCCTATGGGATAGGTCAGTTCACTTCAAGAAGGGACTCTAGTAGAATGTTTGTATTTCAGCATAAGGAAAATATTGTTGTAGGAAATCTAGAATAATGTTCTATATCTATTCATATTTTCACAAAAATTGAGAAATCTAATGTTTATTAGAGATGAAATTTTCAACTTCAAGGGGATGACTAGAAAAAATCACATCAATAACATTGAAATCCCCATGAAAACATAGTATTTTGAAGATGGTGTTCTTAGTGTGGATCCCAATGGGTGGATTTTTCATTAACATCTAGAACATTCTCTATCAGTATCACATTTTGATGCATCAATAGGGTTAAATTTGACTTCTTATAAGTTAGGTGGGGTATCACTGACATCTTCTTAACTAATGATAATATTGGATTACAAATGAAAATTTTGAGCCTTATATGATTTTATAAGTGTTAAATAATCTCTTTCAAGAGTGTATTCCTAAAAAATATATGAATAATATTCAAACCTATCTAATATCATGTTTTATGAAACAAAAGTCTCTGATTTTGTAAAACTTTTCTTTCTCATAATTCTTATTCATAACTTGAATAACATTGAATGAGGTGAATTGATTCTTTTCATTATAATTACATATCATTTGGAAAGATTATTCCCATTGTATTGTTTTATGGGATAGTACCATTGGGGTATTTGGTGAGTCGTTGTGTATTCTACAATTTGGTGGGGAAATTGCCATTCTACCATTTGGTGGGATGGCTCTCATTCTTCTATTAATAAGGGTATAAAGTATATACAATTCTAGAATTATTTTTTAATCCTTTAGAAACCGTATTATTTATCTCACCTATGATGATTGCATCATATCTTTAGATAATGATAAGTAGAAGGTGTTATAATTGGAGATTAAAAGGGAATAAGGGTAATGACTAGTTGATTCAGTTGTGACCTGATGATAGTAGGATCATGATCAACTAATTTTTGGATCATAAATTTATAAAACTCTTTAGTATCCCCATATAAGAAATTTTCAAATCCTTCTTCTTCTTCTTTAGGGATAATGGGTGACATAAATTTCACAAACTCATTGGGTTTTTTATTGGAACTTGACCATAATTGAACATTATTTAGCCCATATCCTAGAAGAAAAATCATCCTTGGATCGTGTCATCTACCATAAGATAGAAATGAAAATAATTTTGGTGATATTTTTAACACAAACCACCTAGATTATTGATTTATAATAACACAATTAGGATATTTTATGAAGAAAATATGAAGTACCCTAGAACCTGATCATTATGGATGGAATAACTTTTATTACTCACAATTTAAAGGTCACACCACCTCAATCTTTCTGGTTGGAGGGTGAAAAAATTTCTTTCACTTTCCTTGGGTTTTGTATTCATAATTGATTTATTTTATCATCTATTTCCTTATTTTTATGAAATAAATTATCTAGATGTGGTACTATAGATATGAACTCTTAAAACCCACTATGATAGTTTTTTTTCCTAAGAATAGTTGAAAACTCATCCAGAAGGTTTTCTACATTGATCTCCAGAAATTATTCTAGAGAAAGATATGTTTTTTGAAGAAATATGTAAAACCCATCTATCATTCAATTAAATCAACGAATATATCTTTCTCTTTCTAATTTAAATCAGAGAGATCAATTATATTAATTTTTATTAGTATTTAGGGAAATTCAAAATGGATTTGTTGACAGATATATTCTTATCTTTCAATAGACCCAACCACAAGGTTATTTTACAAAGAAAATATGGAAAATTATATGGTCATCATAAATTATATAATCTAGAAATCCTATTTTTTTTCTAGGGTTCTCAATATTGGGTCATACCATAAATAAAAATGGGTTCGAAACTCCTATGGATCTCTCATTATATCAAACGATGAGAGGCTAAGATTCCCAAAGTTAGGTGGAAGAGGATCCAAGTCTGCCCCCTCAAGACATGGATTCCTCTCTGGTTGTATCAGTGTGAATTATAATTCAATAGAATCCATACGAGTGGTAATAGAATACATTAATTCATGGTAAAATACAACTTTAGTCATCCCTAATGGGTTTTCCTGAATTTGTGGTTGATGTCACTCTAATAGTGGGAGATCTTGATAATCCAATATCAATATAGTAAATTTATCCAATCGATATGATCTCAAGTTGATGGGATGGATTGATTTTGACTAAGTGGTTCAAGTGATCTACCCCCATTAAAGAGGTTCATCAGGAGTAGTTATGGACTTTACTTGAAAAGAAGACCCAGTTGCTATTTTTCCATTGAGAAATTTTTTATTAATGTACTTAAGATTTTATAATATTTCCTTGAGACAAACTATCTGCTATTAGACTAAGATGGATTTACCATTTTCATGTGGTGGAATGGATATGGATGTGACTACCCCTCTTTTTTTTCATTGGTGTTATCCTACTTAGTGGATTTCCCTATACATGATTCATATTTCTCAATTTCTTTGATATCATCATGTTCTGTAGAGTTAATTGGATAAATGGTGATGACATTTACTATCATAAAAAAAGAATTAGGAAACAAGGATTCCCTTAGTGAAGGAATTTATTGGTCTAGGTATATTACTTTCCAATATAAGGTACTAGAGATGAACATGAAGGGAAAAAATTACCTGATAATTTTGGGGTGGGGAATCCTCTAGGATGTTGAAAATGCAGTCCCAACTACGGTGGTTTCTTGGGATTCTATTCAATTAAGAGTCAGATGTGGTGGGATATTACTATGAGGGCCTCCATATGGGTTAATGACCTTACACATTAGTGAGGGGGTTGTTAAAGTAGTCACAAAAACCATCTATGATGAATTATAAAACATTTAGATAATTACGGTATTCAATTTATGTTAATACAATATTGGGATACATTGGTAGGCTACATGGGTGTTAAAAATAGTTAGGATATAGACATATTTTTGAGTTTATATAATTAACCACTCTTGGAGAGATATCTTCATAGGTTCCATAGTATAGATGAATGGTTCTAGCAAAACTTCTTATAAAATAAATTTTATAGTTAGTACCAAACATTGGTGACTATGACCACGATAAATAGGATCCTTACAAGGTATACCTTGGGTGGTTTTCTTGAAATAGTAGACATCCTTCTCTATCTTCTTAAGATAAATAATCTATGAATTGTCACACTCATGGTAAAAGCTTCTGAAATGGTTGCGTGTAGACACATGGGCCACATTATTCTCTATAGTCCATCATCGGTAGGAAGAATATTGGGGGATTAATCTACAAAATTCTTTCACAAACTTCCTCCATTGTGAATATGTAGTTGTTGAGATGGTATTCCTGAACCAAATAATTTACTATCTGAAACTTGGGGCATTGGGTTAATGAAATATTATGTCTGGGATCCGAGGCTAAAATATCTATAGAATCTAGGGAATATGTTTGATGGTTGTATATTTGTTCACAATGTAATAAAATGACCCAAGACTATGTACAATATTTCCATAGAGCCTGGAAATTGATGGTGTATTCAATGGTTCCATTTTTATCAAAATGAATTTTCTAAAGGTACTGAATGGGAACACAAATATAATTCTGAATGCATGATATAAATCAACCATCTATGGTTGAAGGATTTCATTTCATCCATTATTTTTCCCACCCGCACTGTGCCTGTGTTTGATTTGAGTTCACATAAACCTATTTTCCAAAGGAAGTTGGTTGTTGAGACTTTACCAATGACACTTGTGTAGCTCATTGGTAAATTAAATTGGAGACCAGGATCATCTCAACCTTTAAGGGTAATTATTTCCTACTCTAGGTCTCTCTTATAGATTTAATTTATGTCCACAAATCCTTACCAAATCACACATTAGTAATGTTTACCTATGTACTAGGGATTAATCATTTACATGAATTAATGTCAACATCTGTGTGTATATCAGAGGTTCTTCATATATATATATATATATATATATAAATATATAATATTCTCCATATTTATTTTACAGGTTCTTCATATATATATATATATATAATATTCTCCATATTTATTTTACTTGGTGATTATTATAGGTTTAAATCCACACAACTGTGTGTTCTAGGTTTTATCACCATCTAGGAAGTTAGTAGGTGTTGTAAAATTGGTATTGGCCCCATTAGATGGGCTTCCTATGTATTTCCATGCAGGTAATCATAACCTGTGTTTCCAAACTTTTAGGTTCATGTGATGAGGATCAATGTAGTGCCATTTATGGTTATGAATCCATGAAAAATTTAAGTTCCTTTTACTTTCATGTATCTTGTTCCAAGTGAGGTTATTTTTAATGTAATCCATATAGGATTTATGGGGTGTTGGGATTAAACATTAAAGAGACATCATGCACATCATAGTTAATATGAATTAAATCCCATGCGGTTTAGTTTTTCATAGCTTAAGGTATTGGGATAATACAAAACCATACATTTTAACATTATTCAATAATGACATGTGCAACACAATTTAAAGTCACGCAACTAAGACTTCTAATAGAAATATGAATTGAAATGGTTAGTGTAGGAGTTACATATAGATGGACCTTTCCATCTTATACCATCAGTTGGTAACAAAATTGGAGAAGTTATGAATGTAGATTGAACATGATATAAGGCCCATATATATATATATGTATCATTGATGGGTAATATGAATGAGATCATTAATGAGGTTTTGGTTGGGGATTAAACTTAAGGAGGAGTCCCATATGACAAAGTCCACCTATTTTCATTTGAAAATTAGACAATGAAAGATGAATTGATTCATATGTGATATGTCTCGTGATGAATATTTAGGGATTACAGCAGATTAGGGTCCCATGTATATATATCTCAATGATAGTTCACAGGAATGAAATCCTCAATGAGGATCAGTTAGAGCTTACACCTGGTAGGAGGCCCTGATCCATGCAGTTTAATGTCACAAAACAAGGACACCTATGTTGTAAAAGGGGCAATAAAAAAATATTGAGCATAGATTATGAATAAGCTTCCCAATCATGATCATCCTTTAATTCGGTAACTATGAAAGAGAAGGACTTTTTGGTTTTTACACCTATTAGGAGGCCTATATATGTCTATCTACCCCATTGTCTATTTATAACTAGATAAGGAAGGGAGAATGGAAGTGTTAGGTCTTACTCCTTATAGGAGGCCTATATATAGATAAGAATTTTCTATATTTTTTAACATTATTAAAGAAATATAATGGTTAAATTTTCTTTAATTAAATATATATAGATGACCAGGGTGAAATAAGTACATAAAAGAGGCCTGATACCCTTAATTTAGTTGTGTCATGAAGTGACCATGTGTGGGTAAAATTATTCATGGATAGGTACCATTTGGAAGAGGCCACAAAGTTACCTAGGAATCAACCATTTCATGAAGTATTAAGGTTCCATAAGAATAAGTGTTCAATTTTCATAGGTAATGGGTTAAATGCTGATCATGTTTTTGATTTAGGTGAGTTCTATCCCTGAATTGTGTTCTCAGATATCCTTCATGAAGTGATCCTTTATGGGAGTCCTTTTTGAAGTGGAATTTATAGGAGTCCTTCATGAAGAGGTCTTCATTGGAGTATTTAGAAAAGTGGACTTTATGGGATTATTTCACAAAGGGGTCTTCACAAGAGTCCTTAACAATGTAGAATTCCTTAGATTCCATCATAAATAATTCTATACTAGGGAGGAAATTATTATGACAGACTTACATTATTTCATTCCTCTTGAACCTTATGTCACCGAAGAAGTTAATTCCTTTTCTCGAAGTGTGTGTTGGGTATTTACAAGAGATTCCTTATTAGAAAATAATAGTTTATAGAAGTCATTAATAAGAGATTTTTACCATGTAGGATAAGTTCCACCATTAAAAAATGATTTCTTGTCATGTAGGAAGTCTGCGGTTGTGATATGCTTCCCAGAGCATGTCACAAAGAATTTATTTATCCAAATAATCCAAGAGAGTGTATAGCATTATCATGCCACAATAAAGAATAATGGTTGTAAATGAAGGAAAAATGTGGTTGTGATGGATTTATATGGCCCAAAATGATTCTATATGGTTATAAAGGATGTTAAATAGTTACAAAGGACTTTTTTAAAGGGTTCCTTCATTGGACTTTTCCCTTTTCCATTTTATCTTCGTGCTAAAATGGAGTCTAACTTAAAATAACACTACTAGAAACAGAGGATTTCCCAATGGTTTTAAACAGTTGGGAAAGGCTGCAGAACCGTTGGTATATGTTATACCAACGGTTCTGCAAACCGTAGGGAAGTAAGCCGTTGGGAAAGCTTTTCCCAACGGTTTACAGTGAACCATTGGGATAGGGTGGAGAAAAACTACCCTATCCCAACGGTTTGGGAAAACCTTTGGGAAAGCTTTTCCCAACGGTTTACAACCGTTGGGGAAGAGTAAAGAAAAATAACACTGGTTTTCCTGACGGTTTGCCCAAACCGTTGGGAAAATCACAATGTCACCTCTTTCCCAACGGCTTCTAAACCGTTGGGAAAAGTCTTTTACCAAACAGTAGCAAGATATGCTATGCCAACAGTTTAAAACCGTTGGCATAGCCTTTGCTAGGAAAATTGCACAGTAGCTCTGCAATTTTCCCAGCATCTCTCCAATTTGCCCACCAGGTCTCATTTTGTGGTTCCCCCTCATTTTCAATCATTATACCTACAATAAAATTACACATACATATACAATTATTGTACCTCCAATAACCAACTAACACATGAACAAATTCATACACATTTAACATATAATGCTGTAACTATACACATACATAATTAAATTATAATTCATAACGTAATTATAAACATACAAAATTCATTTAGAATAAATTTAAAATTTAGATGACAATTATATGTGGAATCCAGAAGTCAATTCATAATTTGATCAGTTTTTTGTATACCATATATTTTTACCTGAAATGATGTCCATTTTAAAAAAAATACATACACCTGGAGTGCTACCGGCCACACCGCACCTCGGATTGAGACAGGGTGGACTCGTACATGTCACATAGGACCGATGGATCGTTCTCCTAATGTTTCAACGGAAACGAAATGCGTTTTTTTGGTTTTCCGTATGTGAGTTTATATTTTTCAATTAAAATGACGTCATTTTGAAACAAAAGATAGACACTTTGAGGGGTGCCGGCCACAGTGCGTCTCATATTGAGGCGGGGTTGATTCTTACACGTCACATATGACCCATGAATCGTTCTCCTAAATTTTCAACAGAAACCGAATGTGTTTGGTCAGTTTTCCATATGTACTTAAAATGTTGTCCATTTTAAGCAAAAGAGAGCCACTTAGAGTGATTCCGGCCACACAGTGCCTCAGATTAAGGAGGGTTTGACTCGTACACGTCACATATGACCCATGGATCATTGTGCTAAAGTATTGACAAATCCGAATGCGTTTGGTTGGTTTTCTGTATGCCGGTTGATGTTTTTCACTTCAAATGACGTCCTTTTGAAACAAAAGGCAGACACTTTGTGTGGTGGTCGCCACACTGCACCTCGGATTGAGGCGGGGTTGACTCTTACACGTCACATATGACCCATGCATTTTTGTGCTAAAATTTCGACACAATCCGAATGCGTTTGGTCGGTTTTCCGAATGCCAGTTGATGTTTTTTAATTAAAATGACGTCCTTTTGAAACAAAAGGCAGAAACTTTGAGTTGTGCCGACCACACCACGTCTCAGATTGAGGCGGGGTTCATTCGTACACGTCACATATTACCCATGAATCATTCTCCTAAAGTTTCAATAGAAACCAAATGCGTTTGGTCAGTTTTACGTATGTACTTAAAATGTTATCCATTTTAAACAAAAGAGAGTCACTTAGAGTGATTCTGGCCACACTGTGCATCCGATTAAGACGGGGTTGACTCGTATACGTCACATTTGACTCATGGATTTTTGTTCTAAAGTATCGACACAATCCGAATGCGTTTGGTCACTTTTCCGTATACCAGTTGATATTTTTCACTTAAAATGACGTCCTTTTGAAACAAAAGACAGACACTTTGAGTGATGGAGGCCACACCGCGCCTCATATTGAGGCGGGGTTGACTCGTACAAGTCCCATATGACCCATGGATCGTTTTTCTAAAGTATCGACACAATCTGAATGCGTTTGGTCAGTTTTCTGTATGCCAGTTAATGTTTTTCAATTAAAATGACGTCCTTTTGAATCAAAAGGCAGCCACTTTGAGTGGTGCCGGCCACACCGCATCTCAGATTGAGGCGTTTTTTATTCTTACATGTCATGTAACACCCATAGCTTCCACGATACGCTTCTCATTCAATAATACAACAGCTTTCATTGTACACAACTTCGAGTTCTAACACACCACGACTAATCAAAGTAGCCGTTATGAATAGTAATACCCACTTTTTAATATTATAGAAATTTCATATTTCAAAATGGACTTCATTTTTGGATTCGGAATATCAATTATAGCTTAGGGTGAAATTTTGGCATTGTTCTGAAAAACATCAATTTTTGATGAATAGTGAAACTACTAAGTGGTAGTTAAAAAACTGATTTTTCATTTAAATGAAACATTACCACTTCTGTGATTTGATTTTTAAAAATCCAACATACATGGATGTCATTAGGAAGTAAAATTTGGCTCAATGGGATGAAAATAATTTTTGGTGAATAGTAACTTTTAAGATTAATTAATAACGATTAAAGGTAATTAGTGAAATTTAAGGTAAAAATGATATTATAAAAATATGAAAATACCTTTACACTTGTCCTACCCCTATTGGATGAGTCATGGCCGACCAAGAAAATCCATGGGTCAACTTGGGGACCCCATGGAGCCACTTTGGTAGGAAAATGACATAAATAACTTTTATTTAAAGTTAAAATAAAAATGTCACAAACATAAATGTTTTACTAAAACAATTTTTAAATGGGGTTATACAATCATATTTTTGACTATAAATATTCATTATAAAGTTAAAAAGATTTCCTACATCATGATATTTTTTTTATAATTTTTAGACATTAAATAAATTAAATTATTTATGACACTATGATGATGCAGCGATAACCTCATTAATTAAAGATTTAAATAAAATGAAAAGATAATGTAAAATCCAAGGCTTACACTTGTCAAAAACCTATTAGATGAGTAGATTTCTAACCCTTATCACCTTATCCTCGAATTATATAACTGTGGGACCTTTAAAATCCGAAACTCATGATATAATAAAGTAAAATTTCATTACTTTCCAAGAGTGCCCCTCCTCTCCACTTATAAAAGGCCCCCACCACTACCACCTTACTCACACTTTCAAAGCCTTTTCACTCAGCCAAACTCTGCTAAAATACTCTCCCAACTTCCCTCTATTACTCCTAGAAGCCTCACTTTGGGCAGAATTATTCCCAAGAAAGCCATTGGCTCAAATCAAAAAAGAGTTACCCGATTTTAAGGTAATGTGTTCTCTTATGTTATTTTGTTTTAATTTGCTTCTCCAACCACTTAAACTATTTTTATTCATTTCTTTTGTAACAACAACAGTATCCTCAATATACTAGGATGTTTTTATAAGAAGGATTCGAGCTATACTTACACACACCTACATCTAATGGTTAAAGAACTTACTGTTTCTGTGGATGGTGAATTTCTGCCTCACGAAATGATGATTGTTCAACACTCATATAACACCTTAAAAGGTGGACATTAAGATGTCACTATATTTATATATTATATATATTATGTTTATGTTTTTCTTATGCTTCTGTATTTCTCATTTATGTCATACCTTTATGATTTTCATTATGGGTAAACGCGATATTTTCATTTTAGGAAGTGCGGACTACCGCCCCCTCGAAGTGATTTCAATCGTTAATGCCATATGTGGGATGTATAAAGGATGGAGTAAATGATATTATATATGATATTATACTGGAATTATAATATACCTTTATATCATTATGATTTCATTAAATACAAAATAGAAATGAAAGTAGCGTTCATGCGTACGTACGGCTTACCGTCTCCATGAACGGTGCATTTCATTTCTTACCTCTAAACGTTATGGAATATTATAAATGAATGTATATAATGGATATATATGAGATATATGATATCTATATCATGAATATAATTCTGTATATAATGGATATATCACCATATGAACAACTTGTAATTATAAGAAGTTTATTTTTGACTCAAGTACCAAAGATCGACAGAACGACCGTTATTAACTTAAATAATTACATAATGTTCAAAACATGGTAATAAGTGATATAAAAGGAATAAATAACTTGAAAAAGGTTCTTAAGCAATTAAAAATTAACTCTAGTTTATTATTCAGGAGGTTAAAGAACAGTCGAGTCAAGACAGGACGCAAGGTAAGGGAATTTCTTAACCCAATTTCCATTCTTTGGGTTAATCTCCTACTTTAAAATTATTTCATGATATTATTATGTCCTATCTTGTATTTATACTTTATTTATGTGTAAATACAGTGAATACACATAATAGATATATTTTATTTTAAAAAATGATATTTTTAAGGATTTCGTCTCAATCACCATTCATTGAGGCATATTTGGTTTTATACACAACTTTCCTTTATACGGTGTATAAACCCCTTTGACTTTTACTTTTATTCAAAAGGAATCTTTTTATACGAAGCATTTTTGCTAAATGTCAAAAGGAATGTTTTTTTCTTACTTATGCGACGACAATGACTTCTCCGCCGCCGTGACTATTATTTGAGTTTCGGCTTCCTTTATAAGCCATAACTTATTTTAAAAGAAAAATAAATACCATGTTTTACTTTTTCTTTTATTTTGGTATTGAAAATGGTTTTGATAAAGTTTTTATTATATCAATGTGTTGTATTGATATCTTGTGATTGAAGTGTGGAAATATTATGTTTCCTTTATGCATGTTTTATGTGATACAATTATGTTATGGTTTATGATATGTTTAAACCTATTCATATGAGGAATGAATTGGACTTAATAAGTGACGGGTGGAGCCTGCTATAGCTCCTCGATGCATCGGTAGGTCTCATGAGACAAACTAGAGTCTTGGCATGTGGCCTTGAAAAAATCTTATTTGTGGTCATGGCACGAGGCCTTGACTACGTGGTTATGATAGTCTGGCATTATGCATTCCATCATTATGAAAGTGGTTATTGATATTGCATGGGATTATTCGACTAGTAGAATATCCATGTGAGTAAGTAAATGGAATTATTCAATTTTATTTTTGAAATATTATGCTGAAGTTCAAGTTTAAAAAGGCTTTTGTTTTAGTTATACATTGCCTTAAATGTTAATGTTTATTTATGAAAGCTTCCGCTATATTGTTATCCTTACTGAGAATCTGAGCTCACCCCTTTCAGTGTTTTAATATTTTCCAGGATGTGAAGAAGTATTTTATGAATGACCTATAGGGATAGTCAGAAGAGGATATGATTGTGGACTATAGAGACTTTGTTATTGTAGTTTTTCAGTTTATGATGTAATGTAACATTTATGAATGTATCTAGTGTTTCCAAGGCTACTAAACTAATCGGTCTTTCGAGACTTGATCTTTTGTGATCATGCCAATGTTACGAAGTAATGCACTGACTCTGGGTAGCTGGGGTCGGGGCGTTACAGTTGGTATTAGAGGCAGTTTAGTACTAACCTTGGAAGCTAGATTTAGATAAACTCTGATTAGAGCACATAGCCCGAAGATAGACTTTGAGTATTAGTATAGAAGAACTTCCTAGAATTTTAGTATTATAGAGATTTTGTGAGTTTTCTGAGCAATACATCCCTGTTTGGATACGAGCAGGTAGAGGCAGCTCTGGCACAGATATACCTAGGGGTAAAACCCGAAAACACCGCTTTGAGCTAGACTTGAATGGGAACTGGTGCACGACAACAGGCCTTGCTGCACTCTTGGTTACGACACTCCCGGGGGATATTCTTAGGATAATTCTCATTTTCATTTCAAACCACTATGAAGGGTTATGAGTATATAATTTCTCAAAGAAAACATTTTTATGATTATGGATTATGTCCATAAATAGTTCAATTTATGTTAAGTGTTTTACCGGTATGGAATTATGTATTTTGATATATAAACTAATCTAGTTTATGACATTGTTTAGAAATGGCACCTAGTGGAAGGAATGGAAACCGTATCAATACACGCAATCCGTGTAAGGATTGCCCTCCTGATCAAGATAATTATTGTGGAGCTGGAGATACAACTGGTGCTGATCAACTTATCACCATAATGGGACAACTCACTCAGGTTATGAATAATAACCTTACTCGTATGGAGCACCTAGATCCGCAACGTGGAGGATCAATGTTAGAACGCTTCATGAGGCAAAAACCGCCAACATTTAATAGGGGTAAAAATCAATTAATAGCTAAGCAATGGATAAAATCCTTAGAGAAAATATTCCACTGCTTGGGGAGTAGCGAAAGGGAGAAGGTTGTCATGGCAGTCTACCGCCTCACTGGAGATGCCGATCAATGGTGGTCACTGATTCAAAACACAAAGGAAGATGAAGAAGTATCAAGTATGTAATGGATGGAGTTTAAGGAAATTTTCTTAGAAAAATACTTTCCACATGACCATCGAGCAGATATGGAAAGGCAATTTCTGAGTCTGAGGAAGAAGGAGGATGAAAATGTCGCAAAGTATGAGGCTAACTTTACAAGGTTAGCGTGGCATGCTGTAGATTATATACGTAACCCAAGAAGTAAGATTGATCGTTTCTTTGATGGGTTAAAACCATTTCTCTGTCGAGCATTAGTCTCACAAACCTTCTCGTCATACGAAGATATTGTCTCGTGTGCTATCAAGATGGAAAATGAATTCTCTAAGTCTTATGACAATAAAGTAAAACAAGAGAAGAAGAGAACGGTGGAACAAGAGACGGATAAAGGTAAAAAGGGAAAGAAGGATTTTCCATTATGTGATAATTGTGGGAAGAATCATCCTGGTACGTGCCTAAAAGGAATGGGAGTTTATGATAAATGTGGAGAAAATGGTCACCAGGCGCGTGATTGCATGGGAAAGAAAGAGGCTATCAATGTTGAATGCTACAATTGTAGAGAAATGGGGCATTATGCAAATGAATGTCCTAAGTGTCAGGGAAACTTACCTCAAAAAAGGCCAAGGGATTAAGGACAATCTTATGCTGTGACTACAGTTGAAGCGGAATAATTAATGTATTGGTGCTTTTGGACTCATGGATTATATTCTGGTTATTAGAATAAAGTGATATATATATAAGAATTGTACTTCAGTACATGTTGATTTCATTAAGGTTTTAATATGATTAAGGTAATCATATTTTTGTATGTGACAATAAGAGAAACTTTACTTTGTTTAGGGAATCTAAAGTTACAATTGATTTTGGAATTTAAGGACCCTTTAGAGAAAGTCTGGACGGAGGTATTTTGGATAAATATAAAGGTTGGAATGAATAATTTGATCTTTGGATAGTATTGTTTAAGGTTAAAACATTTCTGAAGATTATTTTTGGAATATTATAATACTATATTTTTAGGAAAAGGACAACCTGCAGGGTGGGGCATAACCCGTCACGTCGGACAAAGCTGCAGGAATCGAACCCACAACCATAGTGCGATAGGCCTTTATTACCTACCACTAGCCTACAGGAAGTCCCTGGTTATTACAACATATTTTTCCTAATCTAAATGGTATGTGGTAATATTTAGAACCTTATACAATTCGGATAAATAGAATATTTTTGAGTTCTGTTACCATTTGGAGTGAAAGATGGGGTTGTGGTAAAAATTTATTAAAGAATGAAAGTCTACACGACAAGTAAGTATATTTCCTTACATTATTAGTAAATATGTTAAACAAATTCCTCAACTTTATAAAAGGTAACTTAAAACAAAAACATTGCCGGTTAACTTTTCCAACTGGGGATTCAATGATCGTTTAACCAATCACAAGTTTGGGACTTTCTTATTGTTAACTTTCTCCTAATCCTGTTTTCTACAACTCTCCATCATACCTTGATGGTTTGTTTTTATTCCATATCCATATTTTCATAGAATCCTAGTATGTGCTATCTCGGGTGACCTTTGTACATATCTTTATTTCTTTTAAAGTTATATTTTTATTAACCCTATTTCCGATGTGGGTTTTCCACAAAGGTATTTTCTATTTTCAACCTTTTATTTTCAAAGAAAAATTTCAAATTGCGAGGACGCAATTGATTGAAGGAGGGGAGAATGTAACACCCCGAGCTTCCACGATACGCTTCTCATTCAATAATGCAATAACTTGCATTGTACGCAACTTCAAGTTTTAACACACCGCGACTAATCAAAGTAGCCGTTATGAATAGTAATACCCACTTTTTAAAATTATAGAAATTTTATATTTCAAAATGGACTTCATTTTTGGATTCGGAATATCAATTATAGCTTAGGGTGAAATTTTGGCATTGTTTTGAAAAACTTTAATTTTTGATGAATAGTGAAACTACTAAGTGGTAGTTAAAAAACTGATTTTTTGTTTAAATGAAACATTACCACTTCTGCGATTTGATTTTCAAAAATCCGACATACATGGTTGTCATTAGGAAGTAAAATGTGGTTCAATGGGATGAAAATAATTTTTTGTGAATAGTAACTTTTAAGTTTAATTAATCACGATTAAAGGTAATTAGTGAAATTTAAGTTAAAAATGATATTATAAAAATATGAAAATACCTTTACACTTGTCCTACCCCTATTGGATGAGTCATGTCCGACCAAGACAATCCATGGGTCAAAATGAGGATCCCATGGAGCCACTTTGGTAGGAAAATGACCTAAATAACTTTTATTTAAAGTTAAAATAAAAATGTCACAAACATAAGTTGTTTTACTAAAACAATTTTCAAATGGGGTTATACAGGTCATATTTTTGACTATAAATATTCATTATAAAGTTAAAAATATTTCCTACATCATGATATTTTTTTTATAATTTTTAGACATTAAATAAATTAAATTATTTATGACACTATGATGATTCAGCGATTACCTCATTAATTAACGATTTAAATAAAATGAAAAGATAATGTAAAATCCAAGGCTCACACTTGTCAAAAACCTATTGGATGAGTATATTTAGAACCCTAATCACCTTATCCTCGAATTATATAAGTGTGGGACCTTTAAAATCCGAAATTCATTATATAATAAAGTAACATTTCATTACATTCCAAGAGTGCCCCTCCTCTCCACTTATAAAAGGCCCCCACCACTACCACCTTACTCACACTTTCAAAGCCTTTTGGCTCGGCCAAACTCTGCCCAAATACTCTCCCAACTTCCCTCTATTACTCCTAGAAGCCTCACTTTGGGCATAATTATTCCCAAGTAAGCCTTTGGCTCAAATCAAAAAAGAGTTACCCGATTTTAAGGTAATGTGTTCTCTTATGTTATTTTGTTTTAATTTGCTTCTCCAACCCCTTAAACTCTTTTTATTAATTTCTTTTGTAACAAAAACAGTATACTAAATATACTAGTATGTTTTTATAAGAAGGATTATAGCTACACTTACACACACCTACATCTAATGGTTAAAGAACATACTGTTTCTATGGATGGAGAATTTCTGCCTCACGAAACGATGATTGTTCAACACTCATATAACACCTTCAAAGGTGGACATTAAGATGTCACTATATTTATATATTATATATATTATGTTTATGTTTTTCTTATGCTTCTGTATTTCTCATTTATGTCATACCTTTATGATTTCCATTATGGGTAAACGCGATATTTTCATTTTAGGAAGTGCGGACTACCGCCCCCTTAAAGTGATTTGAATCGTTAATGCCATATGTGGGATGT
Organism: Viscum album; assembly: GCA_963277665.1. Classification (NCBI taxonomy): domain Eukaryota; kingdom Viridiplantae; phylum Streptophyta; class Magnoliopsida; order Santalales; family Viscaceae; genus Viscum; species Viscum album. The sequence goes on along the minus strand of OY728137.1, from coordinate 25,360,899 downwards.
ATAAAGGATGGAGTAAATGATATTATATATTATATTATACTGTAATTATAATATACCTTTATATCATTATTATTTCATTAAATATTAAATAGAAATGAAAGTAGCGTTCATGCGTACGTACGACTTACCGTCTCCATGAACGGTGCATTTCATTTCTTACCTCTAAACATTATGGAATATTATAAATGCATGTATATAATGGATATATATGAGATATATGATATATATATCATGAATATAATTCTGGATATAATATATATATCACCACATGAACAACTTGTAATTATAAGAAGTTTATTTTTGACTCAAGTACGAAAGATCGACAAAACGACCATTATTAACTTAAATAATTACATAATGTTCAAAACATGGTAATAAGTGATATAAAATGAATAAAAAACTTGAAAAATGTTCTTAAGAAATTATAAATTAACTCTAGTTTATTATTCAGGAGGTTAAAGAATGGTCGAGTCAAGACAGGACGCAAGGTAAGGGAATTTCTTAACCCAATTTCCATTATTTGGGTTAATCTCCTACTTTAAAATTATGTCATGATATTATTATGTCCTATCTTGTATTTATAATTTATTTATGTGTAAATATAGTGAATACACATAATAGATATATTTTATTTTAAAAAATTATCTTTGTAAGGACTTCGTCTCAATCTCCATTCATTGAGGCATATTTGGTTTTATACACAACTTTCCTTTATACGGTGTATAAACCCCTTTGACTTTTACTTTTATTCAAAAGGAATCTTTTTATACGAAACATTTTTACTAAACGACAAAAGGAATGTTTTTTTCTTACTTATGCGGCGACAACGACTTCTCCGCTGTCGTGACTATTATTTGAGTTTCGGCTTCCTCTATAAGCCATTCCTTTTTTTTAAAATAAAAATAAATACCATGTTTTACTCTTTCTTTTATTTTGGTATTGAAAATGGTTTTGATAAAGTTTTTATTATTTCAATGTGTGGTATTGATATCTTGTGATTGAAGTGTGGAAATATTATGTTTCCTTTATGCATGTTTTATGTGATACAATTATGTTATGGTTTATGATATGTTTAAACCTGTTCATATGAGGAATGCATTAGACTTAATAAGTGACGGGTGGAGCTTGCTATAGCTCCTCGATGCATCGGTAGGTCTCATGAGACAAACTAGTGTCTTGGCATGAAGCCTTGACAAAATCTTATTTGTGGTCTTGGCACAAGGCCTTGACTACGTGGTTATGATAGTCTGGAATTATGCATTCCATCATTATGAAAGTGGTTATTGATATTGCATGGGATTATTCAACTAGTGGATTATCCATGTGAGTAAGTAAATGGAATTATTCAATTTTATTTTTGAAATATTATGCTGAAGTTCAAGTTTAAAAAGGCTTTTGTTTTAGTTATACATTGCCTTAAATGTTAATGTTTATTTATGAAAGCTTCCGCTTTATTGTTATCCTTACTGAGCATCTGAGCTCACCCCTTTCAATGTTTTAATATTTTCTAGGATGTGAAGAAGTATTTTATGAATGACCTGTAGGGATAGTCAGAAGAGGATATGAGTGTGGACTATGGAGACTTTGTTATTGTAGTTTTTCACTTTCTGATGTAATGTAACATTTATTAATGTATCTAGTGTTTCCAAGGCTACTAAACTAATCAGTCTTTCGAGACTTGATCTTTTCTGATCATGCCAATGTTACGAAGTAATGCACCAAATCTGGGTAGCTGGGGTCGGGGCGTTACACGTCACATATGACCCATGAATCTTTCCCCTAAAGTTTCAACGAAAACCGAATGCGTTTGGCCTGTTTTCCGTATGTACTAAAAATGTTTTCCATTTTAAGAAAAAGAGAGACACTTAGAGTGATTCCGGACACACCATGTATCAGATTAAGTTGAGGTTGACTCATACACGTCACATATGACCCATGGATCATTGTGATAAAGTATCAACACAATCCAAAAGCATTTGGTCGGTTTTCCGTATTCTAGTTGATGTTTTCACTTAAAATGACATCCATTTTAAACAAACGAGATCCACTTAGAGTGATTCTGGTCACACCGTGCCTTGGATTGATGCGGGGTTGACTCATACATGTTACATATGACCCATGGATCGTTGTTCCAATGTATCGACACAATCCAAATGCTTTTGTTCGGTTTTCCGTATGCCAGTTGATGTTTTTCAATTAAAATGACGCCCTTTTGAAATAAAAGGCAGACACTTTGAGTGGTTCTGGCCACACCACGTCTCGGATTGAGGCGGGGTTGATTTGTACACGTCACATATGACCCGTAAATCATTCTCCTAAAGTTTCAACAGAAATCGAATGCGTTTGGTCGGTTTTCCGTATGTAATAAAATGTAGTCCATTTTAAGCAAAAGAGAGCCACATAGAGTGATTCCGGCCACACCGTACCTCCTATTAAGACGAGGTTGACTCGTACATGTCACATTTGACCCATGGATCGTTGTGATAAAGTATCGACACAATCCGAATGCGTTTGGTTTCTTTTCCGTATACCAGTTTATATTTTTCACTTAAAATGACGTCCTTTGGTAACGAAAGACAGACACTTTGAGTGATGGAGGCCACACCGTGCCTCGGATTGAGGCGGGGTTGACTCGTACACGTCACATATTACCCATGGATTTTTGTGCTAACATATCGACCCAATCTGAAAGCATTTGTTAGTTTTCCATATGCCAGTTGATGTTTTTCAATTAAAATGACGTCTTTTTGAAACAAAAGGCAGACACTTTGAGTGGTGGCGGCCATAAAATGCCTCGGATTGAGGCGGAGTTGACTCATACACATCACATATGACCCATGGATCGTTGTGCTAATGTATCGATACAATCCGAATGCGTTTGTTCAGTTTTCCGTATGCCAGTTTATGTTTTTCAATTAAAATGACGTCCTTTTGAAACAGAAGACAGACACTTTGAGTGGTGCCGACCGCACTGCATCTCAGATTGAGGCGGGGTTGATTCTTACACGTCACATATGACCCATTAATCGTTCTCCTAAAGTTTCAACAGAAACCGAATGCGTTTGGTCGATTTTCCGTATGTACTTAAAATGTTGTCCATTTTAAGCAAAAGAGAGCCACTTAGAGTGATTCCGGCCACACCATGACTCAGATTAAGGAGGGGATGACTCGTACACGTCACATAATACCCATGTATTGTTGTGATAAATTATCGACACAATCCGAGTGCATTTGGTCAGTTTTCCGTATGTTAGTTGATGTTTTTCACTTCAAATGGCGTCCTTTTGAAACAAAAGACATACACTTTGAGTGGTGGCGGCCACACCGCACCTCATATTGAGGTGGGGTTGACTCATACACATCAAATTACCCATGGATCATTGTGATAAAGCATCAACACAATCCAAATGCGTTTGGTCGGTTTTTCGTATGCCAGTTGATGTTTTTCAATTAAAATGACATCCTTTTGAAACAAAAGGAAAACACTTTGAGTGGTGGTAGCCACACTGCACCACGGATTGAGGCGGGGTTGAATCGTACACGTCACATATGACCCATGGATCGTTGAGCTAAAGCATCAACACAATATGAATGCATTTGGTTGGTTTTCCGTATTCCAGTTGATGTTTTTCAATTAAAATGACGTCCTTTTGAAATAAAAGGAAGACACTTTGAGTGGTGTCGGCCAAACCGCGTCTCGAATTGAGGCAGGTTTGACTCGTACATGTCACATATGACCCATGGATCTTTATCCTAAAGTTTCAATGGAAACCAAATGCGTTTGGTGGGCTTTCCGTATGTATTTAATATATTTTCCATTTTAAACAAAAGAGAGCCACTTAGAGTGATTCCGGCCACACCGTGCCTCCGATTAAGACAGGGTTGACTCTTAAACATCACATTTGACCCATGGATTGTTGTGATAAAGTATCGACACAATCCGAATGCGTTTGGTCGCTTTTCCCTTTGTCAGTTGATATTTTTCACTTAAAATGACGTCTTTTGAATCAAATGACAGACAGTTTGAGTGATAGCGGCCACACCGCGCCTCGGATTGAGGCGCGGTTGACTTGTACACGTCACATATGACCCATGGATTGTTGTGCTAAAGTATTGACACAATCCGAATGCGTTTTTCAGTTTTCCATATGCCAGTTGATGTTTTTCAATTAAAATGACGTCCTTTTGAAACAAAAGGAAGAAAATTTGAGTGGTGGCAGCCACACTGTGCCTCAGATTGAGGCGAAGTTGACTCGTACACTTCACATATTACCAATGGATCATTGTGCTAATGTATCGACACAATCCCAATGCGTTTGTTCAGTTTTCCGTATGCCAGTTTATGTTTTTCAATTAAAATGAAGTCCTTTTGAAACAGAAGACAGACACTTTGAGTGGTGCCGGCCACACCGCATCTCATATTGAGGCGGGGTTGATTCGTACACGTCACATATGACCCATGAATCGTTCTCCTAAATTTTCAACGGAAACCGAATGCGTTTGGTTGGTTTTCCGTATGTACTTAAAATGTTGTCCATTTTAAGCAAAAGAGAGACACTTAGAGTGATTTCGGCCACACCATGCCTCAGACTAAAGCGGGGTTGACTCATACACATCACATATGACCCCTGGATCGTTGTGCTAAATTATGGACACAATCCGAATGCGTTTGGTCAGTTTTCCGTATTCCAGTTGACGTTTTTCAATTAAAATGACGCCCTTTTTAAACAAAAGGCAGACACATTGAGTGGTGGCGGCCACACCGCGCCTCAGATTGAGGCTGGGTTGACTCGTACATGTCACATATGACCCATGGATCGTTGTGCTAATGTATCGACACAATACGAATGCGTTTGGTCGGTTTTCCGTATGCCAGTTAATGTTCTTCAATTAAAATGACGTCCTTTTGAATCAAAAGGCAGCCACTTTGAGTGGTGCCGGCCACACCGCATCTCAAATTGTGGCATTGTTGATTCTTACACATCACATATGACCCATGAATCTTTCCTCTAAAGTTTCAACGGAAACCGAATGCATTTGGTCTGTCTTCCTTATGTACTTAAAATGTTGTCCATTTTAAGTAAAAGAGAGCCACTTAGAGTGATTCCGACCACACCGTGTCTCAGATTAAGGTGGGGTTGACCCGTACATGTCACATATGACCCATGGATCACTGTACTAATGTATTGACACAATCCGAATGCATTAGGTCAGTTTTCCGTATGCTAGTTGATGTTTTTCAATTAAAATGACGTCCTTTTGAAACAAAAGGCAGACACTTTGAGTGGTGCCGGCCACACCGCGTCTCGGATTGAGGCATGGTTTATTCGTACACGTCACATATGACCCATAGATCGTTCTCCTAAAGTTTTAATGGAAACCCAATGCGTTTGTTCAGTTTTCCGTATGTACTTAAAATGCTGTTCATTTTTTGAGAACCCTCATGTGTCTATTAGTGGAATTGTATTTACTTAAAATCTTGTGGATATTTATATAAAATATTTTTATATCATTCTTAGTATGGATTAGATTTTAGTTTATAATGCTATGAAACATTTCAGATCTAACCATGTCATGCCCAATGAATACATCTCTTTTATAACATACCAAGAATCTATGATATTGATTAGATGTGCAAATGTGATTTACATTGATTATCATGTTGAAAATAAATAAAATATATATTATAGATTTTCTAGTATTAAATGAAATCAAGGAGGGTGGGGGGCTGTCCGGCGGGGCTGTCCGGGGGTCTGTTCGGTGGCTGTCCGGGGGGCTGTCTGGGGACCAAGGAGGAGGGTGGGGGGGGGGGGATGTGCGGGGGGTTGTCCGGGGTCCAAGTAAGAGGGTGGGGGGGGGGGAGGCTGTCTGGGGGGTGGTCCGGGGGGCTTTCCGAGGTCTAGAGAGGAGGGTGGGGGGGCTGTCTGGCGGGGCTGTCCGGGGGGTGTTTGGGCGGTTGTCTGGGGTCCAAGGAGGAGGGTGGGGGGCTGTCTGGGGGGGGGGGGGGGGCTGTCCGGGGGGCTATATGGGGTCCAGGGAGGAGGGTGGGGGTCTGTCTAGGGGGCTGTTCAGGGGGCTGTCTGAGGGCTGTCTGGGGGTGTTCGGGGGGTTGTCTGGGGTCCAAGGAAGTGGGTGGGGGGCTGTCCGGGGGGCTGTCTGGGGGGCTGTCTGGGGGGTTGTCCGGGGTCCAGGGAGGAGGGTGGGGGGGCTGTCTGGGGGGCTATTCGGGGGGCTCTCCGGGGGCTCTTCGGGGGTGTTCGGGGGGGGGGGGGGGGGGTTGTCCGGGGTCCAAGGAAGAGGGTGGGGGGGGGGGGGGGGATGTCCCGGGGGTTGTCTAGGGTCCAGGGAAGAGGGTGGGGGGATGTCCGGGGGCTGTCCGGGGGCTGTTCGGGGGGTTGTCTGGGGTCCAAGGAAGAGTGTGGGGGGGGGGGGGGGGGGCTGTTCGGGGGGCTGTCTGGGGGGCTGTCTGGCGGGGCTATCTGGGGTCCAGGGAGGAGGGTGGGGGTTGTCCAGGGTCCTGGAAGGAGGGGGTTCCCAAACACACAACCACTAAAAGAAAACAACATCCATAAAAACATATAATATATAAAAATAACTCAACTCCAATACTATACTACGAGAGTAGATAAAACCAACAACTAAAATAGATTAAATATCAAATCTCAGTAATATCAGTCAAAAATATAATGGATCAACTTGTCCCACATAACCATCACCATCATCATCACCCTCGTCCACATCCCCATCATCGTCCTCGCCCTCCTCTCCCTCGCACTCCTCCTCGTCCTCTCCCTCCTCCTCGCCCTCGCCACCCGCCTCGCCCTCCTCTCCCTCCTCTTCCGCATCAGACTCCTCACCATCATCATCGTCAAGCTGGACATCGTCCTGACCACCACTAGAACTGCCACCTGGGGCATCGTATATAGAACGTATCGAAGACATATACTCATCAAAAGCTGGGCTGGCCTTTGGTAGAAGTGTAGGACGTCGAACTTCAATAGATTTCAGAAATGCACTGTTTGCCCTAGCAGACTATTCTGTCGTCTCTGTGGCCCTTTTCTCAGCTTGTGCTTCCTGTGCCCTAACTTACTGCAGCTCGGTGGAACTACATCTTGTACCTAAGTAGGTCCAATACCTCGTCGGGGCTATCCTAGGTCGTCAACGTACTCTTCCAGAATGATCCTCTCCCAAGACCTGATGTAAGTGATATGTTGGCCCAAAATTGTCTGGTTCTTGGGCATCTAGGGCCTCTAAAGCAGCGTGTTACAAATATAAATATATCATTAAGTTACAAAATAGATATTAAAATATAAATTCAACATATTAAAACTTACAATCTGCTGCTGAGTCACTTCGTTAACGACACTTCCATCCTTTTTCCGTCTACTCGAGAAAAACAGTTTTTCTCGAGGCACACATCCTTCAATATTTTGTATTTGCCTCTACAATGTCATTGAAAACTAAATTTATATGAAAGATTTAGCAAAATTTTAAATAATTGAGGAACAAAATAAAGTGTAAGGCGTAAAGAAAACTTATAAACAATTTTCATACCTGCTTCCTTTCATGATCAGGCATCGTAGTGTGTCCCAATGTGTGGAGGTATTTTTTTGCATAAATGTTCTTTTTATTTTTTCCAGATGATTCCTAAATAAAATTTGAAAATGAAACAGATAGTATTAATGAAAAACATGAAAGTTATTATTCAAATACCTCAAATTTTATTAATACCTTAAATTGGGTACTCGTCCAATGAGTAATCATCTGACGATACTGCTCTATAGGACAATCATCCAACACTGGTACCGCCTCTAACTCAATGACAACTCTAGAAACCCAGCCAATATACAAATCATGCTTGTAGGCTCTCCAGAGCTCGCCTAAATCCTTTAGACGTTCCGGTCGTGCACCCTCACCAAAGGGAAAATTAAATCGAAGCTGAAATCAAAATATTAATTCATATAAATACAAAAATAATTCATGGAATTAAATAGAACAGATTTTTTTACCCATATCTCTGGCCAAGCTCTATCCTTGACCTCATGTGGAAAATGTCTCCATGATAGCGGGTTGACGAGAATGATGTCAGAGTATTTGGTAAGCATTGCTAAAAAACTCTGACATTGCTGCCCTATTTTCTCAACCATTTGTTTGTCTTCATTATAATCCACTATAACCTGTGTGCGGTGGTTCCACACCGAACGCATGCGTGTACGCCCCCGCCAACCCCTCCTGTCAGTAGATGTATCTATCATGAAAGAAAAAAAATATTTTATCAAAACATGTTATAATGAAAATAAATATTTCTATAATTTTTTTTTGGTTCTATAAATATACCTATGCCGGTCTGATCGCTGAGCGCCGATGGATCCACAGAAACTGATGGAACACCCTATGGTGGAACAGGAGTCGAAGATGATGGAATATAGAAGCTTGAAGAGACAAAAGTAGAAGGAGAAGAATATGGGATAGTTGTCTGACCAGATGATGACTGGGGAGTGTGAATCATCATGGGATGTGAACATGATGGGCCAGAAGATACAGAAGGTAGCAAAAACATGGGAGGCCTAAATATCCCGTGTGTACCTAACGACACACCGGGATCAGAATGTGGGATGGATGACATGTCAGTGGGAAGGGCAGGGTCTAGTCTGGTACGCGCAGCTGCTCATCCACCTCTGGTACGAACCCTCCTTGTACCACCAGCCTGAGTACTAGGACCAGTACTAGGCTCCTCATCGAATAACTGTCGACGTATAGGTGTATCCTACAAAAATGTTTACAAAAAAATTAATCACATGAAATTATATATTTTTTAAATATATCAATTTTAAATAAAGTACTCACTATAGGCACTAATGATGGAATTCCCTACTCCATCATTCGATGATTGTTCTCCATCATTTTTTTCCTTCATCTCTCTTCAATTGGATCCATTTCCTGATTTTGAAAACAAATATGTAATTAATTAGAAAAAGATAACTAATGTGTAACCCAAAAAAATAAATATATGATGGAATAGGGGGATTCATCGGTAATTTAGCTATCAATTGTTTTATAAGAGCTTTAATGGATTTAATAAATCATAAAAGTTGTAATGTTCACCAAGTTAGAAATATTGTTTGACAATGTTTGAATACAGTACAATTCCAAATTAGAAAATGCAATTCAAATAAAACTGCAACCAATAAACATTGAAAATTCACATAATGGTCAAGTCAGCTATCAATTGTTTTAGAAGTGCTTGAATGGATTTAATTAATCATACAAGTTGTAATGTTCACCAAGTTATAAATATTGTTTGACTATGTTTGAATACAGTTCAATTACAAATTAGAAAATGAAATTCAAATAAAACTGCAACCAATAAACATTGAAAATTCACATAATGGTCAATTAAGCTATCAATTGTTTTAGAAGAGCTTGAATGGATTTAAAAAATCATAAAAGTTGTAAAGTTCACCAAGTTAGAAATATTGTTTGACTATGTTTGAATACAATTCAATTACAAATTAGAAAATGAAATTCAAATAAAACTGCAACCAATAAACATTGAAAATTCACATAATGGTCAAGTCAGCTATCAATTGTTTTAGAATAGCTTGAATGAATTTAATAAATCATACAAGTTGTAATGTTAAAAAAGTTAGAAATATTGTTTTACTATGTTTGAATACAGTTCAATTCCAAATTAGAAAATGAAATTCAAATACAACTGCAACCAAGAAACATTGAAAATTCACATAACGGTCAAGTCAGCTAAAACATATTTGTGATCAATACAAAATCAATTTGAATATTACCAACCTTAACAACCCAACTCGAGGTAAACCAAAAGAATTGAGAACATGGATGAATGATTCTATATATTTTCAACCACAACTTCAGGTTCATAATCAACTCTGACAATTGAGCTGTTTGAGTTATCAAAAGAAATAAATGGATTGGTTCCAATGGCACTAGGGACAGTGTCAATTCCATCATCACCATCATCAAAAATATGTCTTGGAATTACTTCAACTATGACACCAAATTCAGGTTGAAGTTGGTCTTTGACATAAAAAACTTGTTTAGCCCTTGATGCCAACACATATGGTCCTTCGGTAACAAGAGTGTGAGTCATATTAATTACTTGAAATCCACAATCATCAATAAATGGGCCATGTCTCGTCATAGAATCAATCCCATGGAATTTTATCACTGTGACTCGTCCATGAGAGTAATAATCCAATATTATTATTTTCTCAACAACTCCATAATAACCCATATTTTCAAATCGCGGTCTACTATCTGATGCACTAGCATAACAATCTGTTGTGGCAATGACCATAACACCATCATGTTGTGTTCTCATGTTATTTTATCATTCAGTGGCAATAAATTTGTACCCATTGATAACAATTGATTTACAGTCACGAACCACGGTATTAGGACCAAAAGCCAAAGCTCTTATTTCCTCAGAGATAGAGTCAGCATACAAACTCAATACCTACAATATAAATGACTATTAAACCTAATTAAATATTGATATAATTATTTTAAACATTAATTTTTTTATACCTTCAATTTTAACCAAGCAGAAAACTCTTTGCTATGAAAAGTCTCTCTCCTTCTCAAAGATAAAGAATGATGCTTTCTATTTATCATTGTTTTATGTTCCCTGTAGATAAAAAATATGAATAGTTTAACAGATATATATGTAAGATATACATAATCAATTTAGTTACCTGATATAGTCATCGAACAAATCACAGTTGAACAAAACTGTGCGATGTGCCATCTCCCGCTCTTCATGGCTTAATGTCTTCAATGTATATGATCCAAGAATTCCTCCTATTTGAAGAAGTGATGGAAAACTGGGTTCAATTTGCTCATACTGTTCTTCTTCATTTTTCATTGGTCTGTTCAATCTTGTAGGAAGATCAGACAAATACATCGAGCATAAATCCATACATTCTTGAGCCAAGTAACCATTCACGATAGAACCTTCGGGATGATTTCTGTTTCGGACATAAAACTTTAATGTGGACATATTTCTTTCCGTTGGATACATCCAACGAAAAGAAACAGGTCCTCTGAGAAGTATTTCAGTGGGAATATGGATAGTCAGATGCAACATGCATGTGAAAAATGATGGAGGAAATATTTTCTCCAACTCACACAAAATTAATGGGGCATCTGTCAACATATTTTGCAAGAAAGACTTGGTCAAATTCTTAGCACAAAGATCTCTAAACAAATGGCACAACCAAATAACATCCACCCTTACATTATTGGACAAAAGATGACATATTTCTATTGGAAGAAACTAATGTAGAATAATGTGATAATCATGAGTCTTCAAAGATTTTAGCTTCAACTCTCTTCTGTTGACCCGTTTAGATATGTTGCTTGAATAGCCATCAGGAACTCTAATAGTCTCTAATACTTCCAGAAATTTTTTTTCCATAGGTGTCATCACATAAGAAGCACATGGAAGTTGCCATTTTTTTTCACTGATACGTACAGGATGTAATTCTGGTATGATGCCCCAATCCACCAAGTCACGCCGAGATCGTAAATCATCTTTTGCCTTCCCCTTGACATTTAGAAGAACCGAAAGCAAAATTTTGCATATATTATTTTCAATATACATTACTTCTAAGCAATGACGTAACAAATTGGTTGACCAATAAGGAAAATAAAAAAAGATACTCTTCTTCCTCCAATTGTAACAGGTTTTAGTGGAAACATTCTTTCTCTTTCCAGATTTCATTTGACCCATCCTGAACGAAAAACCGAAATATTTCAATTCATTAAGCACGTCAGTTCCAGACATACGCTGAGGTGGATCATCAGTCTCTATGGTATTATCAAATCTTCGACAATTCATTCTATATAGATGATCCTTTGGAAAGAATCGTCGATGTCCCATAAAACTGAAACTACAATGATGTTTCAGTCTTCTGGATCGTGTATTCTTCATACAAACTGGACATGACAATTTTCCCTTCGTGCGCCATCCAGAAATCATTTCATAATCCGGAAAATCATTGATCGTCCACATAAGTGCAACATGCATCTGAAATATGTCTTTCAAACATTCTTCGTATGTGCGCACACCCACATCCCAAAGAAGTTTCAACTCTTTTATTAAAGCTTGCATGTAGACATCAATATCAATGTCGGGATCAGAAGGACCAGATATGAGTATACTCATGAAAGTGAAAGGTTTTTTCATACACAACCATGGGGGATGATTATAAATGTGTATAAAAACTGGCCATGTGCTGTGCGAGGTAAGCATCTGCCCAAACAGATTAAAACTGTCGCATGAAGGACCCTGCCTCACATTACGCACGTCAGTTGCAAAATCAGGATGTCAAGCATCAAATCTCTACCATGCAAATCCATCTGCAGGATGAACCAACTCATCATTAGCATTCTTTCTCTCAGTATCATGCCATCTCATTTTTATTGATATTTCAACAGACATAAAAATATTCTGGAGTCTGGGGATAAATGGAAAGTGCCACATTACTTTATGTGGAACGCAAGATGGTGTTCCATCAGATTTTTACTTTCATCAGGATGTTCCACATTTAATACAATCATTTCATTCAGAGGTTTCCTCCTAGAATAAACTGCAATCTTTCGGGCAAGCATGAATTTTTTTTCTTGAAAATCCAAGTTCCTCAACTAAATTCCATGTCTTATAGTGGTTTGAGGGAATATCTGCATCATCTGGAAGTAAATCCTTCAAGAGGGTAAGAATGTAATCGATTTATTTATTAGAAATCCCATACATAGTTTTCCCATGAAACAATCGGATTAAAAATTCCAGCTTTTTTATTTTATCATATTGTCGATATACTGGAGTCGTGGCAGCATCATTCAATTTTTTCACCCTATAAATATCATCATTTTCACTAGATGCATCAGCTGTGCTCATATAGAAATCTTCTTGAGTCTAAATATTTTCTTTTTCATGATGATGAATAAATGGAAACTAATCATCTAACAAATTCTTCATTCTAGTCTTTTCATTTCGATCATCACCAATTTGAGATTTCATTTTCTCCCCATTATGATACCACACAAAGTAGTTTGCTTGAAAACCATTTTTGGTTATGTGGTAGCTGACTTATTCACGGCTCAACCAATGTCTAACAACACAATTGGAACATGGGTAGTGTATGCGACCACTATCTGAAGCATTGTGAAATGCAAAATCTATAAAGATCTCCAATTTTTTTTGAAAATCGCTTGAGATCCGATCGGTTTCATACATCAAACTTCTGTCCATTCTGTAAAAAGGATTTATATAAGTCATTTTGTCATAAACAATTCAATATGATTGAAATTTAATAGAAAATACATTTAAGTAAACAATAAAGGAAGAAGTTTCTAGTCGATGTAGTGAAAAGCACCCCACCCTCATAAAAGTGAGTATTGGCCCAGAAGGACACATAATATACAACGTACAATGAGAACCATATTTAGTTGACCATAAAGTTATATTAGTACAGTCATCTTAGTGGAAATGGAATATATGATCCTGGTTAACTGATGAATTCAAAAGCTCGTATTCCATATGTTGGACACTATCTAAGGTAAGAAATCATGTGAGGATGAGTTGAAATCACTCAATTTCTTACATTATAGTGAGAATGAAGGCTTAAATTAATGAATTGAGTTCATTGATACCATGTCAATCGTTATACACTCCACGTGAACCCTTATACACACCATATGAACCCTTATACCATATCGTCATTATTACAACCATTAATTACAACTTATTATACATCACTAGTTAATGATAATCAAATTGAACATAAATCAATAATAATATTGGATATATCAAGTAAAATGAAGTCATACTATATTACATCATAAATGACCACCCAAAACCATGATTAATGACCAAAAAGCTCCCCTTTCGGCCAAATCAAAAGTGAAAACAAAAACACATAGTTGTATAAAAAAACATTATTTGTGTGAAGAATAATAATCTCATGGTCCTCATGATATTTGAACCACGCAGTCATGATTTTCGAGATGAACTTGTATTCATGAAACCATATGAGAAACACGATTCAATACATGCATTATTCGGATTTTCCCAAGCATTTTGAGGAACCCCAAATTAGTGAAAATGGTCATTGTGTTTTAAAAAGGTTATTGAATAACACATGTATGATGTCCAAGGCAGAATGATTAATGATTATATTAGAAAAACAAATATTCACTAATATTGCGAATTTGACATTTTGTGAATTAGTTTCATGAAGAAGGAAGAAGTACTAATTAGGGACCACATACTATTTTTCAAAGTTCAAGAAGATACTCCATATGTTCTATTGTGCAAAGTATAAGTGAAAAGTGTGTCATTTTATATATATATAGAGTTTGATAGAAACATGATACATACTTGTTATGTAATACACATAGTGTACAAAAATTAATATGAACAAGATCTTCATGTTTGGCATGATCTTAATGAAAGGAGTGATTTTCATGAAATAATATCAATAAATATTACAAACAATTTCTTATTAGTTCATATACATGACGCTATAATATTTGAAGCAGATTAAAAAAAACTATGAATCTTCAAAATTAGAACACAATAAAGAGACACCATGCCCTTATAAATGTAAATGTGTAATTAAAACACTAATTGGACACACACTGATATAGGGATTTGAGTATACAATTCGTGGAACAATCATAAAATTTTACAAAAACCCTAAAAATTGGGAATAATGAAATTGAGAATAGAAGGACATGATTTATAAGAGGTGGAACTATATCCTTGATAAAATATAGAAGGAGTCTAACCTGGTAGGTGCTGATCCGATGGAATATGTGGGGATTGGTAAGTCCTTCTACCAAGGAATCGCTCTAGGAGACGAGCGGAAGGCTTCTGAAATCGTGGGGAGGCCGCTGCCTACATTTTTGGTATTTGGGCCTTTTTGTTCCCAACAGTTCTTAAAAAACGTTGGAAAAAACCAATATTTCCCAACGATTTTATAAAACCATTGGGAAAACTAAGGAAAACCCAATCTTTCCCAACGGTTTCATAAAACCATTGGGAAAACTATGATTTCCCCCCACTTTTCCCAACGGTTTCATGAAACCTTTGGGAAAAGTAAGTTCTTCAAGGTATTTCCCAATGGTTTATATAAACCATTGGGAAAGACAACATATTCCAACGGTTCCATTGAACCGTTGGTATACAAGTGTTGGGAAAACTCCCCTTTCCAGTAGTGTAACAATAAATTTTGATCTATAAGTCCATTTTGGCTCTAAAATTAGTCAAATAAAATCCTATGATATAAAATAACTCCTTATCTATAGGGTTCTCCCTCAGAAGGTGTTTTTTGATGATACAACTTTTATAAAAGACCCCCAAAAATTGGTTTTATAGTTTAGACACACCTTTTCATCAATAATGGATAAAATACATGGCCTTCTACCAGTGGTATTTTTCACCACCATTCCACTGTAATAAGAAATGTTTTTAGGAATCTTCTTCACTTGTTGTGTGATATTTTATACCCCATGTTAATATGGCTCGTAAAATTCAGGGGGAATTTCAATTTTTGGTTGGTGGATGGTTCATTTTTGGAATTGGTACATGGAATATGTTTTTGAGGGTTTAAATGTCCTAAAATGAGCTTTTTGGTTGTAATGAAAGCTTTTATGGAGGTCCCTGGGGTTTAAGTGAGCATTAGAGGTACGAAAGGTGGATGAGCTATTGCATTTTTTCACCAAAAACTTTTTTATGACGTGAAAAAATTAGTCATGCTGTGAGTTTTTGAGATAGAGTGAGAAATTCTATCTACCTATGGTGTTAATGGAATAAACCCATTTATCACATCGTGACACATGAAGAATGATTTTTTTAAAAATTTTAAATGGGATTCAATCGCTATTTTTTCTTCAAATAAATGGGTTGCATGGGTAGGGTATTATCTGGACCTCACAATCTCTCATCTTCTCTCCATTTTGGTTAGCTCTAGATTCATTTTAATGGCATTAGAGATATGGTTATTCTTATACCCTACCTATGTTTTTCTTTGTCTATATTGGATGGTGTTTTCAGACAATTTTATTTAGGTCTTTGGTGTCAATTCCACTTGATCATCGAGTAATCAATCAAAATGGATTTGGATTTTATCAATCTTGTATAGAGGAGGTCCTAAGATTCTATTTTCATACAATTAAAAGTGTATTAAACAAAGTTAATTTATCGATGATTTTATTTAGGGTTTTTCCTAAAATAGATGAATTATCCATTGTAAAAGGTGACATTAATTAGGTATCATGTGTTACATAGGCAGTAGGGTGCGTCAGTTGTGGACTTCACCTCAATTCTAACAAATTTTTCATGATGGGATAACCCAATGGTAATTTTTGGATTTAGTACTAATTGAATTAAATTGATAATTTTATTTGTAATTATTTTAATTAATTATAAATTAATTACAATGAACTAATGTGTATGTTTTAGAGTGATTTAGGTCCTCACAAGGATGGGTAGTGGTCATGGGATATAGATGAGGCTTAGCTGGTTGGGTCTATAACTACTAGTATATAAAAATAAATAAGAAAATATCATATTGAGGTAGGTGGTCTTGGTACTCCCCCTATTGTATATTTCCTACTTTTTATGTTTCATTATGACACGAGAAATTACCCCTAGGGGCAATGAATTTGTTTATTAAGATAATATCCTGAGACAAATGGGTTTTCCTAATGTAAGAGACAATTAAACTATTTAGTTAAATTGTATGAATTCCCTATGACCGGAAGAACAATGAAGGGAAATTTTGGTATCTTTCTCTTTATCATGATGCCTCAACCACTAATGGTGGAGTTCATGACCACATATTCTTATCCTAGAATGGGGAATCCAAATTTATGGATATAATATGATAAAAAGAAATATTAATCTTGTGGACCTGATAGAATCCATCGACACCTCTTACTAGTGGTGAGTAGACTTAAAGTTCTACGACCTATATCGGTTTTAGAGGACCCTTGGTATGGATTAGATCTATTGGGATTACACTGTTGGCCTGTTTTGAGTGACCCACCCCTTATAATGTGATTCGACATAGGTGGACAGACCCTAGCCAAACTCGAATTAGGTTAGGGGGGAGACCGACCTAGCCATGTCTTGAGGGTCAAGATGGGCTGTGGGATATATCTTGACTATTACCTTTGTGTAAATCCCCATGTAGTTTGTGGGGATGTTTTGTTCTGATTATGATGTCATGGGGTGCGGTGTCCTTAGTGCGTTGGTTGTTGACCTGAGACCTTGGTTGAGACTTGGGAACCTTTTGAGGGTTAATTTTTGATGTTTTGACCTAGGGTACTCTCATAGGATCCTCATTGATAGATCGACCATGAACGGGTGTATATTTTTTGGTTGTGATAGTTACAGATGTCACTCTAGAACCAGACCCAGTGTGCCTGCCCCAAGGGGATATGATGTTGATGATGGTTGTTAGCATTCATCTATCCCTAGTTATGTTTTATTTATTTATTGGCTATGAAATTTCATTTCCTAGTATGACTATGAATTGGTCAACGGTCCAGGAACTAATGTGATTTCCCAAGATTCTTGGTAATCATCATTGAGATAGATGGACCCAGAATAGCTGGTATGTTGGGATCCAGTCTCATGATATATTAGGGGAGAATGCCTAGTATGACTAGTATCTAGTGATATAGTTGATGCAATAATAGATACTTATATATGGAACCTAGGATTTAGAATCATATATCATGTGTTGAAGCTTCAAAAGGAATGTCCGGTGTAAAGTACCAAAATATTTGAATCTTTATGAAAATCCATGTTCATCTATATTCTCCATCTTTTTTTGAGTAAATCCATGTCAGGGTGGAGAATTATAAGATTTGTGTCACTTTTTAAATCTTATGTATGGATTTTACTTGTTTTTGATCAAAATTATCCAACACCATGGTCATAGTACTGGTCTTAGTGTTCCCTATATGTAAAATTGCCTAAAGGAAATATCTTAGCCAAGACATGGCCAATCTATGGTGTTCAATGGAAGGCCATACCCCTTTTGGTGTAAATCAACTTGTAAAACCTTTGAAAAATGCATTGGAATTTTTGGTGAGGGTAAAATTCCTTAGAGTTATCCAATAGAACACAAGACAAGCTGTTTTGGCCTAGTGTATTCAAGAATCATCATCACCAAGGCTAAAACCTGGTGAATTCCATTTTAGCTTTGAAAAAATTTAAAACATCCAGATTCATCATACCCCCTTCTCATATATGGATATGATCAAAGGATAAAATGAATTAATCATAATTTTTTTTGTCTTTAATGCATTTATTAATCAATTACAACTTCTATTAATCAAATCAAAGCCTTATCCTTCTTGATTCCTTTGATTTGAGAATTTTCTAAATGAACTTTCGAGGGTTTTTACTATAATATTCAAATGAAACTTTAGTAAGAAGACATATCCATATAGTTTCATCCACTATGTTCTTACTTGAGTCTCCTTACTTGAACCTTATATGAGATAGAGGTAGTTATTATTGTTTTAGATTCATAGAGACATGAATCTTCTCAACTCTAGTCATTGTCTAAGAGAAACGATGTTACTTTCTCTTTAACTAGACTTGAAGGTTACCATTGATGGAAATAGACATGGACTATGTGATATTCCACCCTTAATTTGACTCTTCATTTATATTAATTAAAGATCCTAGGTCATGTTGGATTGGAATCAGTTATAGAATTTCTTATCATACAAGCTTGTTTGAGCTAGTGTGTGAATGTGGATTAGGAGATGACACCCTTGATGAACCTTGGAGTAATCCATCAAAAACCTTGAGGTAGGAAGTTATTTATTCTTTGAGGCTCTCTTATACACTTATTTCCATGGTATAATTCTTATGATGGCATACTTTGTTTTAACTTTCTTGATTGTGATCACATCTAGGTGTGTGTTTATCCCATCTCACTCATTATTTTGCTTAATTCAATGTGTATTTCTAGCATAGCTTATTTCCATGATTGATGATGATCACAAGTTAATATATGTTTCTTATATTTTCTCATGATGATATGTTATTATTTCCTCAAATTCTCAACCATGTATGTGTGCCACCATGAATTTGGTGGTTATAATTATTTAGGATAGGTGGAACATCATGTAATGATTATGACTTAGAGGGGGAGTATACACAACCTGAAAATTTAATGAAGATGGACCTAAAAAGAAGGTAGGGGCATGATAGCTTGTATTCTTGAACTGAGGAAGAAACATTAAGGGAATGATGGCTTGGCAGCTTGACCCATGACATAAAAAGGGTATGATATCTTCGAGCCATGACCTATAATGGATCCAAGACACAAAGATCTGGGAGCCTGATCAGACTCGATGCCTTGATGCCACAAATATACATGACAATGAGCATAGTGAATAATAATTGATCACTTATGAGATCTTATGACTATCATTCTAACATGTATCTGAATATGATATGACTAAAGGTTTTTGGTGTCTTAGTTAGAACACGACCACTCATTACACAATTGATTGATTTCTATACATGTTTGAGAATTTATTATTATCACAACATATACATGTTCTATATTTGGACATTTGTTAAGGATTCATTGGTGGCGTACTACTGGGTTTTATTACTCACACCCTATATGAGAATCTCAGTGAATGTTCATAATTCATGTATAGAGATCCAAACAAGGTCAAGGGGTCTGCGTAGATAGCTGAGCTAAGGAGAATGGGGTTGGGAGTGGTACTGGGATGGAATCAGAAGGATCACTAGATTTTATTTATTTATTTTCTTCCTGAAAATTATTATGATTTGTCTTTCCACTTAGGGATCTCTTATTTATTTTATTTGAACAATTTGTGTGGCATGAGTTATGAAATTATGATCATTTAGTTTCCACATGTTACTATATTTTATTTAGTTACTTATAATTGGGAATGGCTTGATACTTTATATCTAATATCCCCATTGATAGACTTATACCCACACTACTAATCGAAAACATCCTACATTCATGGAGGCACACACGAGGTCATGTGTTACTCTATCTTAGACATGTTAGTTTTGATTGGGGTTAAAAATTGTATCAGAGTACAATTTTTTGGCTTTTATTTAAACCATCCTTTGATATGGTTGAAATGAGATATATGTGTGAATCTTGGGAAGGGAGTTTCCATATATCAGACCAGATCATGTGCAATGGACTTTTAAGTTAACATGGAAAGATAATTATTAAAATTTTATTAGATTTTATGTGTATTAATGTTTCATTAATGGGAATATATGATCACATGCTATATATATACTTATTATTATGATACATATTTGTTTTTTAATTCAATTCAATAATTTTTATTATATTTTTCTAGATATACTCTTACTCTATTGTGTGATATATCTATTTTTCCTTGATATTGTTATATATATATATATTGGTATTAATTAATATAACATGATCACGTTTTTATGTTTTTATATGTATGATTGTGTTTAATGTGAAGGGATGGATAACCTTGGTTCATTATAGGAGAGATATACCTTGGGTCATGGGTTGTATCATAGGGAATCCTTTATGTGACCCCTTATATTGATTAGGTTCAATCTTATATTTTATAAATGTTTCTCTTAAATTTAAAAAAGATGCCTCCTCATATAAGACTTATGGGAATACAAACTAATGTGGGTCAAGGTACGCCCACTAGGGAAGATTCCTCTATTCCCCCACCTAGTGAGTAGGAGGGTGAGATATATCACACTTACACACATTCTACAATAGCATAGGTAGTAATACCACTCCTATCAGGAGTCATTCCACTTGATCCTTCTCAGGTTGGAGGGGTACCGAGGTCCATGGTTGACTATGCTAGAGACTTCTAGATCTATAATCTACAACCCTTTTAGGTAACTGGTGGGACACATGATACAAAGGACTAGATCTAAATTATTGATGGTATCTTCAACATCATTAACACACCTGAGGATAGGAAGGTGAAGCTGGTAGTGTTCATGTTGTAGGGAACTTCTAGAAGGTTTTGAGGCCTCATGGGATAAGATGGAAGATGTGAGGATATCACTTGGTAGGCTTTCAAGAACTCATTATTTAGGTAATTCTTTCCCAATACAATGAAGTTAGATAGAGTGAAAGAGTTCAAGGAGCTATAAATAGGGTCCATGTTGGTAGCTACATACTCCACTCATTTCAAATAAGTTATTCACTCTAAACTGCTCTTGGATGGAAATTTGGCACTGAACGCTAGGAATTTTGAGATCAGACTTCATCCTAATAATAGATGGAAGGCTCAGATTTTTCCCGGTGACATAAAAAGAGGTTATGAGTAAGTCCATAACCATCAAGATGGTCCTAGAGGAGGATGAAGTAGTTGGTTTTGTTTTAATTTTCAATGATCAGGTGTGTGGACCTCATACAATTACATTGAGTACCTTTTCTAGTATCTTGAAGAGTAAGAATAATTATGTGCAGTATAAAAGTGATTATTAAGGGGAGTGGAGTTCGAATTCTTTCTTTACCATAGTAGGTGATCCAAAATACTTCAACTATGGAAATATCTCACACTACTATAGGGCATACATAACACCTTAGATAAAATTATGATATTGTGTAAATATGGTTAATCTCCAATAGTTTTTCCATATATATTTTAGGTTTTTATTACAAAAGGGATTGAGGATGATGTGGTCATGGAACTAAGGATTTGGGTGGGGTCCTCAGAAGCAGGGTGGGAAAATAATGAATCATATTGGTCATACATTACAAGTATAGGGATGTAGATCTGAAGCAATCCATGCTTATATAGTGGATCAAACTCTAAAAGAAGGTGGAGAGGGACTATTTACTATTCAATCTGTGGTTTTGATTACTTATACTTTAACAAATACCTTGTTTGATATTAGTTATTTCTATTCCTTTTTCCTTAAATAAGTTATTATAGGACTTTACTTACTAGTCAAGTTTTTTTCGGTTATTCTCCCTCAATACACCATTAATAATGAACTTAGATCATCTTTAGTTATTCATAGAGTATCCTATATTCATTTCTACTTATAGATTTATATGGGAGTTCATGATTATATAGATGATGAGATTTGATGTGATTTTCGATATAGACTTACTGACCAGCATAAAATCTCACATTGATTTCTATCCGAGATGGGTATAATTTACTTTAATGAATGGAGAGTGGTACCTAATGACTAGTGAATGGAAAATTAGAGTAATTAGAGTTGTTTTTGACTTGAGTCATATGGAATGATCATATAATAGGTTGTCTTCTTGGCTTGTTCAGCAAGATTTGTGACACCCCCATGTATTTTTCTCTAATAAAATATCTATATTAAGTTGTCTTTTGAGATCACTTAATAGGAATCCACCCTAATAGAGGATTTTACTTTGAGATAGATCTCATTCTAGGCGTGAAAAACATTTAAATAACCAATTATCATATGAAACCATCGATGATGATGGATATCAAGGTGAATCTTGAGTACTTAGAGCAGAAAGGTTTTTTCAGGTTGAGTACATCACCATTGGGTGCATCTATCTTTATGTCCAAGAATGTGGATAGAATCATTCAACTCTAGGTAGATTAATGAAATTTTAACCAAGTGATAGTGAAGAAAATATATCATTTTCTTAGGATTCAAGATATTTTCTAGTATTTATTGGGATCCTAGTGGTTCTTTAATATTTATCTTCTTTTTGGGCTATCACCAGTTGTGAGTTTGAGAGGAGTACATCTTGAAGATTGTGTTTCAAAGAAGGTGAGGGTTATATAAGTAATTGGCGATTCCATTTAAACTAATTAATTCTTGAAAATTTTCACTGAACTTGTGAACATGATCATCCACCCATATCTACACTCATTCATCATGATATTCATTGATGAAACCATCAACTACTCATAAAACCCCAAAAGGCATGAAAAACATATTGAGATAGTACCGAGTATAATTTAAGCACATCTACTATATGTCAAGATGTCAAAGTGTAACTTTTAGATTCAGGATATCAAATTATTGGGGCATGTGGGGTATGAGATAGTTATATATGTCAAATTTTATAAAGCTTAGGAAGTGATGTCCTGGACATGTTTTATATTAGAATATTTCTAGGTTTCGTTCGATACTACTGATGTTTTGACCAAGATTTATCTTGTTTATCATCACCCATGAATATATTGATAAATAATGGAGTAATGTTTAGTGTTTAAACCTATGTGAAGAGGCGTTTCTTGATCTTAAGGTGAGTTTGACTACAACTCAAGTATTGATCCTACCAGATATTGAGATATGGTATACCATATAGTGTGATGCATCTTTTGTTGTTTTAGGTTCAATACTAATTTGTATGGAGAGGGTAATAACTTATAGGTCATATCATCTATGACCTAATGAGTATAATTACACCACCCATCACCTAAAGGTAGAATAAGTGGTCTATGATCTGAAGTGTTAGTGACACAATATCTTCTGTGAGGGTTTTTTTCTAAACTGACCATAAGATCCTCTACTATATCATCACACATAGGAACATGAATTTGTGGAAAAATAACTTGGGAAATTTTTTAAATATTTTCTACTTTAAGATGGCCTATTCACCTAGTAAGGGTAATTTCATTTCAAATACTATTATCCCTAATACAAAGGAATATCAGGAGTTTAGTGAGTGTCCTTCTAAGGAGTAGTGGTTCCAGGTGATCTTATTGGATGATTAGAGGATAAATGCTTATGAGGACCATATTTAAATTACATTTTCCCCTTTGGTGATCAAATAATCTCTTATAGGTTTTGTAAATGTTGGTTATAATTCAAACCTAGAGTGTATTATGATACGGGATCAGCTTGCAAGAGGTGACCTAATACCCAATTGGTTGATGGATGATGATGATGTGATCATGGTACATGGAAGAGTTATATTCCCTAATTCTATTAGGGAATAGGTAATGAGATGCATATATTTCTCATTGTGGGTAGTATATCCTATATTGGAAATGATTTATCATGACTTCATGTGATATTTTTTGAGTACAAGGATACAGATTAACATTTTTAGATTCATTTATTGATGTATTACCTGCTAAAGGATAAAGGTTGAGCATCAGAATCTTGGTGGTTTTCTACATCCGCTTTTTTTGAACTTTTAGAAGTGGGACAATGTCATGATTGAATTTTTTATGGGGTTACCTAGGACCCCTAGGATCCAGGAATTTTTCTAGATGATTTTCAATTGGTTGGTGAAAGTTTCTCATTTCATACCACTCCATGAGACTTACTCCATAAAAAACCAAGGAATGAAAAATGACCGAGATATTGTATGCTTACAAGGGTTTAACATGATCATTATATCTGATATAGAAACAAGTTTTTAAATCCTGGTTTTGGAAGGTCTTGGAGAAGGCAACAAGTACTTAGCAGAGATTGAGCATAGTGTACCATCCCTAAACTAATGGACAGTGGGAGAAGATTATCCATATATTGCAGGATATACATTATTCTCATGTTCTAGACTTTAGTAGAGCTTAGGATTATCACAAATACTTGGTTAAGGTTTCATAAACCAATATTTACTAAGATTGGATTAATATGGAATATTATGTGCCTATTTTTAGTACTCCTGGTCATTCACTTCCTTGTTGGAATGAGACTGGTGAAGTAGTGGTTATGGGACCTAATATAGTATAATAGAAATTCAAGAGAGTTTAGTGAAATCAGAAGAAGTTGATCATAACTTAAATCAAGCATAAGTTTTTTTACAATTGTAAGAGGATAACACCCAAGTTTTCTATAGGAATAGGTTTTCCTGGGAGTACCATCATGTTATATATAGAATAATCCCAAGATAGGATACTTTAA
This sequence comes from Viscum album, assembly GCA_963277665.1. Taxonomy (NCBI): domain Eukaryota; kingdom Viridiplantae; phylum Streptophyta; class Magnoliopsida; order Santalales; family Viscaceae; genus Viscum; species Viscum album. The sequence goes on along the minus strand of OY728137.1, from coordinate 25,335,980 downwards.
CTATAATAAACGTGCTGAGTAGTGGAATTTAGAACTGTCGCTACATGGTTCTATGATGGTTTCGAGAAATGCCTCTAAATCATGTGTCAACATCAAATACATGACTATTTCTTGTATTTTGTGGTGGTTTTTGGTAATATTCATAGAAAATGTATTTAGCGGCAGTTATATTAAATTTTTCAATGGTTTTTTGGGAAAAAATAATGATGTTTTTTTGGTGGTTTTAACCGCTATAAAATCCCAACCCCCACCCCCCACAAAACCGCCATTAAAATGATTGAAACCACCACTAAATAATAGTGTATCCTATTTATCAGCAGTTTCAACCACAAAAAAAATCATCTTATAGAGAAATTTTTAACCACAATGAATAAAAATATTCTATATTTGTTAGTGGTTTAAACCACTGACAATTGTTTATTTATAAAAAAATGCCATTTGTAGATTCTAAATCCCCATAACTGCTCTGAAAAAATGAAAACCAAGTTTGTAGTCTATTAGTAGAAGACAAAATCCTTATCAGAGGCACAAAAAATAACACATATATAACAAATATGGAATTAAAAAACAATTATATTACTTTAACTCCAACCATAAATGGTTTCAACTCTACATAAAAAATAACACATCAACAAACACTCTCATTTCATATTAGTCCAAGACAACAAAAATGCCACTACTCCCTTGTAGATGAACTTTACTTGTCAGCCTCTCCATATCCATCTCCATCTTTATATCCATCTCTAATTCCTACTACCAGAACCTGTAAAAACATCATATTGAAAATTAAATATTGTTTTATATTTATATTTAAACTGAAGACCAATAAAATATTGTGACCTAAATGATTTTTATGTTGTGTAATTTACCTACTCACCACCAGTCATCGATGCAATATCATCAGGGATAGATCCAATCGTCTGATGATATAAATCAAACAACGCTTTCAATTTCCACTTTCGTACTATAAGATAAGCAATAAGAAATTAGAAAAACATCTATATAAATATATTCATTTTTAAAATATTAGAATTTAATAACATAATGACATTCAATTACACCATAATATATTAAAATTACCCTTATATCTATGAATAAAAAACTTCATTTTTCCTTGATGAAGGCATATATCTCCAATAATCATACGTAATTGGAAGGGTAACTGGACATTCCAATAGCTGGCCTAGAATCTGGATAAATAATTCCATGGTGTCATCTGTAGGGACTCCATAATAGTCAAATGGGACTACTATATTTTGTCCATTCAGATTCCATACATCTACACTTTTTTTATTTTTCTTTGTAGTGAAATGGTTTCCATATTTTATGAAAAGATATTTAGAATTACTAAAAACTACAATAAATTTATTCATATTAAAATTTCTACTAATAACAGTCACCCTCCAATATCCCCACAAAGAACATAGAGTGGCTTGATACCTCGCTTTTAAGGCTACTGAATGGGGAGGAGTCGGCTGAGCTACTGATGGGACACTGATGGATGGTTTGAGAGACGGTGTAGGGGGCAAGAGGATGGTGCCTCATATGATATTGGTAGTTAGACAAATAGATCATCATCTGTAGGTATGGTCAAGGTAATGTCGACTGAGGGTCGACTAGTATTAATATAACGCTTCCTCCTTGGAATTCATGTCATTTAATCAAATAAAATAAACTTAATAACATATATTTCAAAAAATTCATTCCAAAAAAAATAGAAATGATTACATATGCATAATACTGACAAAATAATAACTATAATAATGAATGACTGCACCAATGACATAAATGGTTGATAAATGAATGGTTTATTACACATACAATCATTTTATCCTCCAATCATCTCATTTTCAAACTCCAACATTACTTCATATACTTCATCCACCCTTGGAAGACTAATATTTTCAATATCACGATGGAAAAATAATTTTGCTTCTTACTGTGGATGAGATTTAATGTGAGAGGTCAAATCTTCAATTTCATTACCAATATCATAACCAAATCTTTATTTTATGTGTGCAACTACACTCCACCCTTAATCCGTGAAATCTTCCACATAATATAACATTTTCTCTTATGATGATTTGATATACAGATCATTTAATACATAGTCCCCAACATCCATCAAGTGAGATAAGTTCACATAAATAAATTGAAAGGAATATTTTTTAACACACCTTATAAAATTGACCCAATTGAATTTGAACAAAACAACTAAAAAAATACCCATGGTAGTTTAATTTGATAATATCAATAAACTTTATATAGTATCCCAATTCATAAAACATAGATACACTACTATTATATGTTTTACAACCCTCTTCCTGATTGACTGTAAAAAATTTAAATCCATTCACGTTGTAATCATTGAAATTTTTATCCAATTTTAGAGGACCTCATGCAAGAAACATTAAATCTTAAGGAAACTTAGCTCGAGTATCAGTATTCATGATATACAAAAATTAATATACATTATGATATTTAAAAAATATATGGGTAAACCTAATATCTATATTTATTTCAATATTTATGAACTTTCACATCGTGCAAACTATTCTACAAGCTCTCTATTAACAGTTTTTTATCTCTTTATCATTTCATGTTAGGACTCTCATTCGTCTCATTATTTTTTTCCTTAACTATTCAATAAATGGATCAACAATTTTATTTTTCAGTATCACATATCTATGTTCTTGTTATAATTCCATTTTTAGTGTACCAATAACATCACTGCACTTTATTACACACATACACATGATTTGTTACATAAAATTTCACTTAAGACAACTTAAAGGATCGAGAGGTCTTGTGTCTTAAAAAATTAAGAACATTACAAAACAACTTAAAATATAAAATAAACCATCATTACTGAAATCTTATTTTACATGACCACAACATTCTTTCATACTTAGCATTGCATGTGATAACCCGATGACATGTATAAGAAAAGGGTGACGTTTAAATCCCAACAAGGGAGTAAACAAGGCATAACATGAAGAATAAAATACATGTTAGTCAATAGGAATATCAATGGAGCATAATATAAACATGAACATAAAGGCATGATATAGCAAGGTTATCCTAACATGGAGATGTGGAAACAACATTTAATATGATATTAGCACGAGCCAAGACTCATTGCACATGAAGCATGAGTAAACCCTCATTAAACTTGAATTAGCATGAGTAAACACTAATTTCACTATAATTAGCACGAGTAAACCCTCCTTGCACATGGTGTATCGTGATTCTATTCTTTACCCGATGCATTGGAGCGCTATTAGGGAACACCCTTTCTAATCATTTCATTTCATGGATAAGTGTGTCACATAGATCATACACCATGGATTCATTAAACATCACAATTTATTACACAAATAATAGATGTTGAATATATAAATACAAATCCTAAATCAACATGTAAATGTTCATAATGGTGAATAACCTTGAAATAGAAATGGGTATGGTATTCAATTACATGGTGATTTTGGCATAGAAATTTTGGTGTAACTTCGACAGCATAACGATGTCAAATAGAAATTGTAAAATGGGTTGATGAGAGAAAAAGGGGTTTATCATCATTTATACATGAAATGGATAGTAATGGGTTCATGAAAAAAAATATAACAGAATAGTTAATAGAATTTAGATGCATAATATAAAATAATTTCTTGAATGTAAATGAGGAGAGAGAAATCCCTTATGGAATTTTGGCATGGTAATAGGTGTACATGAGAGGCATTTATGAGAGAGAAAGGGGTATATCATCATTCAAACATAATTATGGGAGTATAGGGGACTTATTAAATCATACCCATACATTTTTACTTGAAAATAAAAGGGAATAACAATATAATGAAACATGGACATAAATAAGGAAGGAAGGAAAGTGAGGATCCCTTACTTAGAAGAATGATCCCAAAGGCTTGGGAGAGGTTTGAGAGATGATTCTTGGGAGCTTAGGTAACATTGGGAAGATTATAAAGAGTGTGGGGTAGATATTGGTAGAGATAAAAATGGTTTGAGTGAAGAGTAATGGGAGATTGAGTGGGTTTATATAGGAAAGGAGAGGGAATTCTTTATTATTTAGGTTTTGGACACTACACATTAAACTAATCAAAACCACAAACCATCCCATGGTTTTTATTGATGTTATTTTATAATGTGGAGTGGAAAAAATTATTTTATAAGGCTAATGGAATAAATTTTTAAGATATTAAGCTTTCTTATGTGGAGGTGAGTCACACTCTCAAGAAAATCATTTTAAAAAGTTAAAATATTTTATAAGCCTTGGAGGGTCCACTAAGGAACAATAAAATTAATTAAAAAAATAAAAAATCTCATTATTTAAAGTCAAAAAATATATTGGAAGAAAATACATTTTATAGTATTTTATTACATCACTATTGGGTCATTATGATGTCATAAAACACATTATATATTGAAACAATATTAAATTTTGTACCCAAAATATCAACTCACTTAAAAATTTATGAGAAAATTATCATTAGATAATTTTGACATCCTCAATCCAAAAATGATATTAAATGTATCAAAATAATTTTCTGAATATGTGTATTTTTTCTTTTAAAATAAAAACCAATGTTTATCGAAATTCATGGGTTTTGACAAAAACATCATTCAAACCAAAATAAAAATTACCATTGTATTCATAAAAAATTATATGATCATGAATTTTTAATAAAAATTAATTTAGTAATAATATTTTATTAAAATAATATATAATTTAAAAATCCATTAATTCATCAAAATAGTTTTTTTAATATAATATTAACTAAAAAATACTATTTTTCTTTTAAAACCCATTTACAAAGTAACAATAATAAAATGAATATATATTATTTATTATATAAAAACATAATGAACATAATCATAGTTCTATGGTCTTGTTACATATCCCCTTATAACACCCGCATAAGATCTAATGGTAAAGTGTGTAATGGTGACATACTATTGGGGGGCTTAGATAACATCGCTCAGGTGATAATCTCTATCAACCTCCACTTCCCTTGTAGGCGGTTTCATTCAAGCTTCAAGTTTTGAATCTTAGCTTGGGATTGGTCAAGAGAGAATCCCAATGACACTAACTCCTTTCCAAGATCCAAAAAAATGGGCTTTGTATGGAGCAATTCTATTGGACGAGGCCATCTCTTCCTTTGTATAAGTAAATTAGGTTTGTTAAAGCCTTATATTTATACTAATAACACGATCACTATTCAATGACTATATTAGAAATAGTAAAAATTCCTAACGTTATTTTAAAATCCAAAAACATAGAACCAAGGAAGTGTATATGTTTTATATGCCCATTTTACATAATAAGACATTTAATTAGATCAAGAGGAATTTTCATGAATAAAATTTTGGGTCGTTACAATCTTCCCCAATTAAGGAATTTGGCCCTTGAAATTTCAATTTCTCACACTAAAACAGATGAGGGTAACTCTTCTTCATCATTTCTTCTGATTCTGAACTTGCTCTTTCAAACTTATGGTTTCACCACAACACATTGAAGAGGGGCATTATCTTATTTCATAGACCTTTTTCCCTATGATCTAAGATCTTCACTGGATTCTATTAATAGGAGAGGTCATTATCGAATATTACCACCTCTGGATTGAGTACATGTGATGGGTAAGGTATGTACTTCTTCAAGAGTGATATATAGAATACATCATGTACTTGAGATAGGTTCGATTGGAGTTCTAGTTGATAGGCCACTACTCCAATGCAATCAAGGAACTCTAAAAGACCGATGTACCATGGACTAAGCTTTCCGTTCTTAAAAAATCTGATAACTCTATTGCATGGTGATATGCAGAGGAATATTAGGTTTCCAACATCAAACTCTAGGTCTCATCGACGATTGTCAGTATAGCTCTTTTGTCGACTCTAAGCAGCTTTAATGTGATATTGGATGGTCTTAACCTTCTCTACCATTTATTCGACCAACTCTGGAACTAAGAGTTTTTTCTCCCCAACTTCATCCCAACATGCCGATGATCTTTACCTCTTCCCATAAAGGGCTTCATAAGAATCCATTTGGATGCTTGAGTGGAAACTGTTATTATAAGGGAACTCAACCAGAGGAATATGTTGATTATATCATCCTTTGAAGTCCATTGAGCATGATCTCAACATGTCTTTAACTGTTTGGATAGTCTACTCAGAGTAACCATCAGTTTGAGGATGATAAGATGTACTAAAGTTCAGCTCAGTATTCAGAGAATTCTGGAGACTCTTCCAGAACATATAGGTGAATCTTGGTTCCTGATCGGATACAATCGATAGTAGTACTCCATGAAACCTGACCACTTCTCTAATTTATATATGTTCCACGTGATCCAATGATAAATCCTCCTGAATTACAATAAAGTGTGCAGTCTTTTTAAGATAATCCACAATAGCCTAGATAGCATTATTTCCTCTGGATGTATTTAGAAGTTTGGTGACAAAGTCCATAGTTATGTTCTCCCATTTACATGTTTGTATGGGTAATGGTAGTATCATCCCATTAGACTTCAGCCTCCCAGCATTCAATTGATGACATACCAAAAAATTTGATGTATACTCAGTGATATCATTCTTATTGTTATCCCACCAGTAATGCCCTCAAATATCTTGATACATCATTGTGTTTCCTAGGTGAATGGAGAAATTCAAACTATGTGCATCTTCCAAAAGTTCATTCTTTAACTCCAAATTTGATGGGACACATAGTATTGACCCAAATCTCACCATTATTTCTTCATTAATATTGATCTCTAAGGATTTAACTTTTCTAATAGTTTCCACTTTCTTTTAAATTCCCAAGTCAGCCTTTTGAGCATCCTATAATCTTTCCATAAGAGACGGTTGAGTAATCATTTGTGAAAGGACTGATAATGATCCCTTATTTATGATTCCATTTTCCATATTCATGAAATATAAGAATATTGGATCCTTTTCAATTTTCTTCAATGAAAGAGTTTCTAGATCCTTTCTTCCTAAAGAATCTTCCAACTTATTTGCTTTCCAAGGGTGGTAATGGATTGAGATTTCATAGTCTTTGATTAGCTCTAACCATCTTCATTGGCACATGTTCAACTCTTTCTATCTGAATATATACTTAAGGATTCTGTGATCTATATATATTTCACACTTCTCCCCAGATATGTAATGTCACCAGATTTTTAAATCTAAGATTACTACAACCAACTCCATATCATGTGTTGGATAGTTTTTCTCATGAACTTTCAATTTACTTGAAGCAAAGGCAATGGCTTGTTCATTTTGCATCAACATACATCCCAATCCCTTCTTTGAATCATTTCTAAATACTACAAAGAGTTCACCACTTATGGGTAGTGTGAGAATGGGCACAATGATATGCCTCCTTTTCCACTCCTTTAATCTCTCTTTGCATTCATCACTCCAAGAAAAATTGATTCTCTTTCCGAGTTATTTTGATAAGAGGGTTTGACAATCATGAGATATTTCTCACAAATCGATGATAACATCTATCTAGCCCATGGAATCTATGGATATCCATCACATATGTTGGCCTCAACCATCCCACAATTTCATTGGTCTTGGAGGGATCCCCAAATATCCCATTGTTGGTAATGATATTACCAAATAATGAGACTTCATCAACCAAAAGTCACACTTTTTGTACTTTGTATAGAGCTTATCCTTTCAAAAGGTCTCTAGTACAATGATAAGATTCTATTCATGTTATTCCCTAGTTTTAGAGTACATTAAAATATCATTTATAAATACTAGCACAATTTTTGAAGGTATTCATGGAAGAGTATATTCATCATGTCCATGAAATTTTTTGGAGAATTAGTGAGTCTGAAAGGCATTACTATGAATTAATTGTGACTGTACCTTGTACGAAAAGAAGTCTTGGGGATATCCTCCTTATTAACCCTTACTTGGTAATATACAAATTGTAGATCCACCTTGGAGAAGTATTGTACTCCACATATCTGATTAAACAAGTTAGAAATTCATGGCAGATGATACATGTTCTTTATCGCAATTTATTTGAGCTCACAATAATCAATGTAAAGGCACATTGACCTATCCTTCTTCTTGATGAAGAGTACTGGTTCACCCCAAGGTGAAGCACTAGGGATTATAAATCCTTTATCTAGATTCACCTGTAGTTGTTTATTTAGATCATTGATCTTCAAAATAGCCATTCTATATGGAATATTAGATATTAGAAAATTCCCAAGTATAAGATCAATCAAGAATTAAAAATCTCTTTTAGGAGGGAGACCTTGAAATTCCTTGGGAAACACTTCAGTGAATTCCCTCACAATAAGAATGTCTTCAAGGATGATTTCTTCCTTAAACCCAATAATCAGTTCAACATACAGATGCTCCTAGGGAAGTAATATCTATGCTGAAGATGATGGTTCTAAAGAATATTCATCCTCCTCCTTGCACTTGTACATAATCGGGGGTTGATTCTCCATATGGAGAGTGATTTCTATCTCACAACAATTTATGTTTGGATCTATATAGGGAAATCCAATCTATGTTAAGAATTGCATCAAATTCCACCATAGGGAGTATGTCGAGGTTCACCAGGAAGTTCAATCCACAAATTGTGATATGGGAGGAGTTAAATTCATGGGATACAATAATTTCCCAATTTTATATTCTCACCGACACCTCTACTTCCATGATTGTTTTGGTGTTGGGATTGTTCTAGTAAACTTTCAGGATATAAAATAATTCATAGAACCATAATCAAAAGCATGTTCTCTATTATTGAATGAATATCTAGTATACCTTTCACCACTTCTTTTTCACGGCTCACTTCGGTGGTAGTGATAGAAAAATCACTCCATTGATGTCGTGGAGGTTATTGGTTGCCTCTGAAAACCCTTGGCATAGTGCACAAGTTTGCGAAGTGCCCTAATTATTTGAAGTTGAAGTAAAAAAAAGTGTATTGAGGGTCAAATATAGTGTTCCTATCCTTTATCGCAGTAGTGGCTTTTTCTTGCCAACAATTAATGGCCAGGTTCCCTTCTCTTTCGCACCTAAAGCATTTACTCACCCCTTTATGAATTTTCTGGTGTGCTTCTTTCCGCACCTTTGGAAAGTGGGGTGATGGAATTTCTTAGTACCATTGGATTTATTCATTGGGCTGCCAGAATTTAAGTCCACTTTCTTCTTCTTATCCCCAAGATACCTTTAAGATTTTTCAATATACATTTTGACTTTAAGGGAACATTGGGAAATTTAATCATATCTATCAAAGTCACAGCTCGCAAGTCCATTTCATAGTCTATGTTTTAGCCCATCAAATAAGTGGTCAACCTTTCATTCATGGGTAAAAAAAGATCCAGAGTCATATACTGCAAGCCTTGTGATGTTTTACTTGTATGCTTGTATGGATTATTCATCTTTTTTTAGGGAAATGAAGTACCTTTCCTTCTTAAGTCAGAGGGAGTGAGGAAAATAATTATCGAAAAACATTTTTTGGAAATCCTTCCATTCCAATGGCTCAATCTCTTCCACATGCTTCATATTTTTGATCAATGTCCACCATTGATCAACATCACCCTTCATACTATAAGTATCTAGAAGAACCTTATCTTGTTTAGAACATTGAAGGAAGGAGAAGATATTCTCAATGGAGTTGATCCATTGTTCAAAGATTGAGGGTTCATATGATCCATTGAAAGTAGGAGGCCTTTGACTCATGAAGATATCGATTGTGGCTTGTTCTTTCTTAGGGGGGTTGGGTGATCCTCTTGACCCATATTTCTATTCAAAACTTGAGTTAACTAAGAGAGCATCATGACCAAGTTTGCGATCACTGCTCCCATCAGATTGTGCATTTCATTAGATCAGTCACCACATTGATATTCCCATTGGTTCTTAGCCTGAGTCCTCCTATTATCGGACATTGGATGGAATAAAGGGAATGTTTCGGGTAACATCTAAAGGGGAATCCAATGAAAAAAGTGATATCTTATAAATTACATTTATTTCCTTAACATATGAATTTTTAGGCTTCAATCTATGTTATCCATGATATACTTCCCAACATATATTGTTAGGTGAATTTTTTTAATTCCCTTAATAATGGTTCAAACTAAGATTATGAATTTACCAAAGCATACCCCCTAGGAGTGTCGAAGAAATAGTGTAAAAATTCACATTTCCATGCACCAATTGCCATTCGAGTCTAGCTCAATGTGGTGTTTTAGGGTTTTACCCCTAGATACATTTCTGCTAGAGCCACCTCTACTTGTTCGTATCCAAACAAAGATGTATTTTTAGGATAACCCACTTAATATATACACACCAATTTTTATGAATTTTTCCTTATACTTAGTATTATACTTAAGGATTCCACTATGGTTTTATAATCCTAATCCCAAAAAAACTAATCCTATCCTCTGATACCAACTATAACAACCATGCTATTTATTATACACTTAAACATGATTTATTACATAAAATTGCACTTAAGAAAAATATGAGGACCGAGAGGTCTAGTGTATTGGGAAATTATGAACATTGCGTAACAAGTTAAAACATAAAATAAAACAACTTTCTTGAAAATTTGTTTACATGACCACAACATTCCTTTGTACTTAGCGTTACATGGGATAACCTGGGGACATGTATAAGAAAAGGGTGAGCTATAAAGCCCAATAAGGGAGTAAAAAAGGCATAACATAAAGAATAAAAACATTTAGACAATTGGGATATCAATGGAGCGTAAAAAAACATGAACATAAAGGCATGATATAACATGATTATCATAACATGGAGCTATGTAAACAACATTTTACATGATATTAGCATGAGACAAGGCTCAATGCACATGGAGTATGAGTAAACCCTCGTTGCACTTGAATTATAAAGATTAAAAAGAAATTTAAATTTAATTAGCATGATTAAACCCTCATTTCACATATCCTATCATGATACTATTCTTTACCCAATGCATTGGAGTTCTATCAGGGTGCACCCTTCTTAATCATTTCATTTCATGAATACGTGCACCACATAGATCATACAACATGGATTCATTAAATATCCTAATTTATTCCATGAATAAAAGATGTGGAATACATAAATGTAAGTCCTAAATCAATAAGTACATGTGAATAAAGGAGTATACCCTCGATAGAGAAATGGGTATGGTTTTCACTTACATGATGATCTTGGCATAGAAATTTTGGTGTAACTTCTTCAACATGATGACGTCAAATAGAAATCGTAAACTGGGTTGATGAGAGAGAAAGGGGTCTCTCATAATTTATACATGAAATGGATAGTAAGGGGTAATGTAACATAATATCCAAATATATTTAATGGAATTTAGAGGTATAATGTAAATGAATTTCTTGAAAGTAAACGAGGAGAGAGAAATTCGTTACCGAATTTCGACATGGTAACAGATGTACATGGGAAGAATTAATGAGAGATAAATGGGTCTCTCATCATTAAAACATAAGGAGGAATGTTTAGGGGAGGTTAAAAATCGTACCATAACATTTGTAATTGAAAATAAAAGGGAATAACAATATAAGGAAACTTGGACATAAATAAAGAAGGAAGGAATGTGAGGATCCCTTACTTGGAAGTATGATTCAAAAGGCCTGGGATAGGCTCGAGAGAGGATTATTGGGATATTGTGGAACCCTGGTTGGATTATATAGAGAGTTGGTTAGATTTTGGTTGAGATCAAAATGGTGTGAGTGAAGAGGAATGTGAGATTTAGTGAGTTTATATTGGAAAAGAGAGGGAATGATTTATTATTTAGGTTTTGGACACTACACATTAAACTAATAAAAACCAAAAACCATACCTTGGTTTTTTCCAAATTGGAGTGGTAAATATTATTTTATAAGTCCAATGTCCGAACTTGTTAAAATATTAGGCTTGCTTTTGTGGAGGTAAGTCACACTCTCAAGAAAATAAACTTAAAAAGATAAAATATTTTATAAGTCTTGGAGGGTCAACTAAGACACCATAAAATTAATCAAACAAATCTAAAATAAAATTATTTTAGAGGTAAAGAATATATTGTCTGAACATACATTTTATAGTATTTTATTACATTACTATCGGGTCATTATGATGTCATGAAACACATTATATATTTAAACGGTATTTAATTTTTACCCAAATATTGATTATCTCAGAAAATTATGAAAAAATAACCGTTAGATAATTTCAACATCCTAAATCCAAAAATGATATTCATTTTATCTAAATAATTTTTTAAATATGTGAATTTTTAGTTTTAAATAAAAAATCGACATTTATTGAAAATTCATGGGTTTTGACAAAAACAGCGTTCAAACCTTAATAAAATTTCCATTGTATTTATAAAAAATAATATAATGATTTATATTTAAAAAAAATATATTTTATTAATATTATTTTTTAAAAATATTATTAAATTAAAAAATCCATTAATTCATCAAAATAGATTTCTTAATTTTATATTAACTAAAAAAATACTATTTCTGCTTTAAAAATCATTTATAGAGTAAAAATATTAAAATGAATGTATATTATTTATTATATACAAAAACAATGCACATAATAATAGTTCTAGGGTCTTGTTACATAACCCCGTATAACACCCGCATAAGACCTAAGGGTAAGGTGTGTGATGGTGAGAGACTCTTGGGGTGGCTCAAATAACATCGCTCGGGTGGTAATATCTATTAACTTCCTCTTCTCCCGTAGGAGGTTCCGTTCAAGCTTCACATGTTGAAGATCAACTTGGGATTGGTCAAGAAAAAAGTATAGTGACACTACCTAATTTCTAACCTCCAAAAATGGGCTTTGTATAGAGAAATTCTTCAAGATGAGGCCATCATTTCCTTTTTTTGAGTAATTTGGATTTGTTAAGGCTTTATATTTATACAAATCACATGATCACTGTTCATTGATTATGTTATCAATGGTTACAATTACTATCAAAAATACAAAAAAATAAATCTAAGTAAGTTCATATGTTTTATATAATCATTTTAGATAATAATACATTTAATTAGATCATGAGGAATTTTGATTAAGGAATTTTTTGGTCGTTAAAGTACTATTTGAGGTGCTCCCAACTGATCTACCAACAACAAGAAAGATTTTTAAATTCCCATGTAGTTAAGATTGAGTCAATGTGTTATCAATATATCCAACTTGATTAAATCTTGTATCAAAATAATCAATTCATCTATAACCAAAGGTAAGACACTACTCATCCAAATAGCCTTCAAAAATAGAACCATTAGTTTGAGCTTTATTTTTCACGTATGATTTCAAATGCCCAAGATATTTGTGAATTAAAAGAAAAAACATAATTTTGTGTTTAATAAAGTTCTAAGAATTGTTTACTTAAATGAAGAACATATTAATAAAGTAAATATCAATTGGATACATCAATCGATAATGTATGTTGCCTCCTAATTTAGATTTCTCAACCAAATGAATAGTTAAATGCATCATGACCATAAAAAATAGTAGAGAAAAGATATTCTCCAATGCACAAAGTGTCAACAAAAATATCTTCTAAATATTTTCAATCTCAAATGGTTATAGAGTTTTCTCACATAGCTGTCTAAATAATGTGAAAAATTGGAGTACAATAGCCATAACCTTTTTAGGCAATAATGTAGTCAATGTCAATGATAGTAACCATTGTAACAAAATATGTGAATCATGAATTTTACATCCATTTAACCTATGATTCCTTATATCAACAAACCTTGAGATGTTACTTGAATACCCATTAGATACCTTCACATATTTTAAAATTCTAACTAATGCATCTCTTTCCCTATCTTTCATTGAAAAAATTATCAGAGCATACTTTCCATTATCATCTATCTAGAGATCACTATTTATGTTCATTTCTTGTAATTATTTATATGCATTGAGATGATCCTTCAATTTTCCATTGTCATTAATAAATGTTAAGGTCAAATTTTCACAAACATTCTTCTAAATATGAATCAAATCAAGATTATTTCACAATAAATTAACTTCCCAATATGGATGTTTGATAATATACTTTTTTTATTCCATTGCTACATTCCAATTCACTTGAAGATTCACTTCAAAATCATTTCCCACTATCATTCAAATTATGAACTTTCCCAAATTTTTTATCAACATTTCAAAGTTGTGCCAATATTTCATAACCTGTTGACAACTTTATTGGCGGTCTATGATCAATAGAACCACTGAATTTTGACTTGTTCAACTGAAATCTATGAGGTGCATCGAGAAATATTTGATGACACAAGAAGAACCATTTTTTATTATGAGGTAGTCGTTCAGGATAAAAATCAGAGTTACAAATAGGATAATCCTAACCCATGTAATTGTTTCAAATAGATAAATTATCATGTCGAGGAAAGTAACTAATAGTCCACAATAGAGAATCATTCATTTTAAACATTGTACTAGAAGATGCATCATATGTATCAACATCGTTGCTCCATAACTCTGATAATTATTTAATTAAAGGCTACAAGTATAAATAAATATCATTTTTGGGATTTTTTTCTAGGAATAATCATTGAAATAATAAAAGAAGTTTATTCTGTACACATCCATGAAGGCAGATTGTAAGGGATCAAAACAACTGGCCAAACGCTATAACTGGTGCTCAATGTCCCAAATAGTTTGAATCCATCGATAGCCCATCCAAATCGAACATTTAGAGGATTAGATAAAAAATATAGACGTAATGAATCAAATGTATCCCATGATTTTTAATTTATCGGATGTCACATTAACCCATCATTATTATTATATACAAAATTACACTTCATGTGTTCGGTGGTTTTTGATGACATGAATAATATTTACAAACATTGATTTAAAGGAAAGAAATGAAAAACCTTTTTAGATGTTTTTCTTTTCTTCTTATTCATGGTAGTTTATTGATTCAGACTTCCGACATCACCCATTGTCTTCCATCTAGAAGAAGAAATTTTTTTATCCTGTTAGTTTGAATCCTTTCCACAATAAATAATTCAATCATCGAGACACAAATGTATTTTTTTATAATTCAAACCAAACTTGATAACAACTTTTTTTATATCATAAAAATACTAAAGGTTATTTTATTTAGGAAATGTATCACTCAAAAATTTCAATATCATGGACATCACCTTATTTATAATTCCATATAGGCATTTTATATGGTACAACTTCAGTAGAAAATAACGTTTTGAATATTTAGAACATCCACTATACAACTCTTGATTTGAATCATCAACTAAACCATGAAATATATTTCTCTTCTCAGTAGAGTTTTCTCTTACATTAGTCTCCACATAATCAAGAGGAGTATCGAATGATATGTTTTAATCTTGATCTGGTTGTACTGCAGTCTCAAAAACTTCACCTGTGAAGTTGTTATTTGTATCACCCACAAGTGGTTGTTCTGATATGTTTTTATGTTGATAATGGTGTTTTAAAATGTCTAATAGCTTTTTATAAGGTTTTCAATTCATTTACATTTTCAATAATGTTGGGAGTTCATTCTTTCAATCGACATCAGTGCTCTGAATTATGGTAACGTTTGACTCTCTTTGACAAATAAAACACAAATATTGAGCAGGTAATTTCTTCAATATCAAGTGCTCATTAAATTTATCTCTCTTCAACCATCTTCTAAATTTACATTTACAACATGAAAATATTATTATCCCATCAAAAAATCATTTATAAATTGAAAAATATAAAAACTCCTCTAAACCCTTAGTATATTGAGGTGTGTTCTTTGGTAATAATATCCATATTTTATCCATATCACAATGTGCCTAAAATTTATTAAAAAAAATTAAAACAAATAAGTATTATTAAGTTGGAAAATAGATAAATGGAATTGAAAAAATCACAACCCAAGTAGTTATAATAGGATTAATATAAGTGCTAAAAATTTAAATGTTAAAAAAGGAAATCAATCCTGGATAGTATTTCTAGTGGTGATCTAAGTGATTCTAATTATGTATGCCAGATTCTATTTTTCCTTATTTACAGATGGTACATATAAAACCGACTATAGTAGTTTTAAAATTTCCATAAAAATGGTACATAAAAACAAGAATGATAATGTTAGAGATGTGACATAAAATCAAGACTCATAATGTTTCTTATAAAATCATTATGGACAAGTTTGGTCTTGAAGATAACCTTAATCCCCTCAATATTCTCTTTTGATTCATATGTTTCTTTTTCACTGTGAAATATGAGTGGATTATTCATAGAAAACTAGAAGACATGATTGACCATCCAGTCATGGTTCCCAAAACCAGCTTGACCCAGTTTTTGAATGGTGTGAAATATAGTTTCCACTAAAGAAGGGTCCATGAGTGGATTTTACTATGGTACTTTTCTTGATGCTTCATCACATAGATTTGTAAGAGTAATTATATAAGAAATTTTATAAATAACACAAGACAATATCTGCTTAACCTGACTGAAATTTACTCATTCGCGACACCAAAATCAAGAATCCATACAAAATACTTTGGATGATTTTTTTAAAGAAATATTGGATTATACAGATGAATCAAATAACTATATAATTAGGATAGTCTCCATTTAGGTAAACTAGATAAAAATTTCATTCAAAAAACCTGAAATACCTTGTATCTATAATTGTAAAAATCAATATCTATTCATGTTAACACCATTTTAGACACCAAAATATGCTGGTTAGGAACGCTCTGACACTTACTACCTAAATTCCAATGGTGTTAACTCATGTATACCAAAGATCCTAAACCAAAACTAGGTAATAAAGTATCATTTTAAACTTTTTAGTCTCTATAATAACATTTTGTACTGAACTAATTCAGTCCAATGATAAATGAAACCCTAAAAGTTCTAACCCTTGGTGAGGTCGAACAAAACATAGAAAAAAGTATCAGGAATAATTAAAAGGAGATAAATGATATGAGTAAAATGAAAAATTAAGAGATTAAATATAATTGAGAAATAAAAAATCAGTCCTAAAGTGATAAACCTAAATGGAAAACAATATTATCCAAAAGTCTAATCTATATGAGAGCATATATAAGAAAACAACGCCACTACAATGGTGAAAAAAACCAAGAGAATTTGGTGAACTACATGAGGCCCTTCCATGTACCATATTCTAACAAAACAAATCTTCAATATCCCTATATAAAAAAGTACAGTTCGATAAAAAATAATAATAGGATTTCACTAATGAATATATGTAGATCTAAATTCATTAAAAATGGTAGTTCCGAATTTTATGAAAAATAAATTTAAAAAAGAATTTCTAAAAGTGGAACAATTTTATAAAAAATCATTTGGTTTTCATTATATACTTTTATATTATCATAAAATGGTAATTTGAAATGTATAGTAAAGAATTACTATACACATAAGTATACTTAAGGGGGAGAAGGGGGACAACAAGAGGGGCCATGAAGGGGATGACAAAGAAGTAGGCGGCTAGTAGCGAGGAGGAGAAGGAGGGTGGCGTGAGGGGCATGATGTGGGTGGTGAGGGAGTAGGCAGGTGAAGGTGAGGGGGATAAGGGGCTTACATGAGGGAGATTAGGTTTTTTAGCTTTAGGGGAAGGGGGGGGGGGGTCTCGGGTTCGTGGGGTGGGGGATACAATGATGGAGAGAAATCCAATGACAATGAGGAGAGGGGTAGGGAGAGGGGTACTCGAGAAAGGGTCCAAGGGTTTTATTGGGTCATGGATGAGGGGGACGAGTGTCGAGTTTAGGGGGTGGGGTGGGGGGAAGAAGTTTCCTGGGTAAAAAATGGGTTTGAGCAGCTTTTTTTTAAAAGGAACTAAATAATAATTTTGGTGGTGTCATGGGCCAAATTTGAAGTCAAAATAAAAGAGATACAAGAGATAAAAAATTATAAATAAGTGAATAGTGTGTATGGGGGTCTTCATGGTGTGTGGTCCCACTCCACTGCCTAGCCGTGTACATAACGGTTCCTGGGTACTGATCGGTTCTCATCTACTCTTATAGTACACTGCGTGTCTAGCCAAAAGCCTGATGAAAACATGAGTCTCATCATCTATCTGATGGGAAAAAATTTCAAAACACTATCATGTCATCACAAATGGACATTAATGGCCAAAAAGATCACACCATTGTGATCCTTGTAAAAAATTACGGTGATAGGCTATTCACTTTCCTAAATTGGAGACATAGTGAAAAATTTCATTTCACTATAACACATACATACGTCACTTTGTGTTCCCTAGCAAGAAGTTTTAATTAAATAAATGATATTGGTCTTGAAACGTACACTTCAATATACAAGTCTTAACACCAAAGACAGTTCACACTTCCAACACCGTATAATGAAGGTATATCATATATTAGATCTCATAACAATATTATTATTATTATTACTGGTAATTTTTGTGGAATCACACCAAAATCATGAATTAAATATCCAACATTTGACTTCAAATGACCGTCTCAATTTCAGTGCCATGATCCTATGGATTGTATTTTAATATGAAGTCACATAAATAAGTTACATCTGATAACAACAACAAAAATATTAGTAATAATAATAATAATAATGATAATAATATAATATAATAAAAGTGAAGGGGTTACACTACAACCCCTCCCTCTCTTTACATGGTGTACATACACACCCCTCATTTTTTCATTTAATATTTTTTCATTTTTATTAAATCAATATTATAATTATAAATATTATAACATAATAATTTGACTAAATAAAATAAGGGAGTCGTGCTGGACCTCCTCCTTCCATGCCTAGCTCTCTCCCTGACCTTGGATACGTATTTATTTTATATTTCATTATTATTGTTAAAAATAATAATAAATATAATATTTCATTATTATTAAAAATATTAATAAATAACAAAATTTATTTTTATTAAAAATAATAACAACACACACCTCCCACTATGGCTAGCTGGAAATCAGATTCCAACCATTCTTCACCATAAACCTATACACATCCATTTGTGGCAACCATACATCCTCGAACATGCCTCCCATGTGACTTCTTTTCAATTACATCACACCACACATCCTCAACTTTCATCTATTGAGAAAATGGGGATCCCTGATCCAATCCTGAACCACCTTTAATAAAGAACCATCCTCATCACACCTTGACTGCGGACCTGTATCTGCAGTACTGATCTGATGTTTTTCACAAAACACCATCCCGCTTATTCATCAATCTGTCTAGAAAACATCTGTCCCCATTTTTTTGTGCTACCATAATGAATTCGGGGGTTCAATTACACCTAAACCCGCCCTGACAATGTCAAACTATGACCCCATTGGAAGATGGGGAATAACATGAATAACATAGAGGGTAAAAGCATAATAAAAAATTGATCCATAATTGGATGTGAATTCTTGGACAATTATTATTAGAACGAGGTGATTGCATATTCAAAAAGGGGA
Organism: Viscum album; assembly: GCA_963277665.1. Lineage (NCBI taxonomy): Eukaryota > Viridiplantae > Streptophyta > Magnoliopsida > Santalales > Viscaceae > Viscum > Viscum album. Next base: position 25,316,520 of record OY728137.1, on the reverse strand, counting down.
GATTTATATTGGATAAATATAATCAATAAATTTCATGGCCCATGAAAAGAATAATTATTTCAAATTAAAAGTAGATAAAATCCATTCTCAATATTTTAATAAAAAAGGAAAAAAATAAATGAAGATCCCTACATTGAGATTAGATCAATTGTTTGTGAATAATGAATTCCCTAGTGATGAAGGTGATGATTTCTCTAAGTTTGTCCTTCTTCTAATGATTATACTCAATCTAATCACAATTCATAATTTCATATCAACCCACCAAAAAAGAACCCTATCCTCATATCTTAGATATAAAAATGGTTATGTGGATAACCCTTAAAAAACTTTCATAAAGAGGTTATTTATAAAGGATTTCATTAGGTCTTTAAATAAAATAAACAAAAAGACAATTTATTTATTTTAATTTAATGCACCTTCCAATGGATTCCACAACTAAATGTCTCATACTGACCATCCTTAGGCTGCACCTAGGTTACAAGCCACGTTATAGACACAATTATGGTCTCATATTGCCTATCTAAGACACCATTTGTGAGATATTTTATTTTTCAGTAAAAAAACATGCGTGTGATATAAAATATATAAAATATTTTTATAAAATATATTACGGGTTGACCAGGCCTCATAATTTTGCATTATATCAATTCCTAGATATGAAAATATTATTAGGAATATTCCTATGTCCTATATAAAAAAACAGAGTCTCTATAGGCCATATCAATTTACAAGGAAGCGAAGTCACATTTCATATTCTAAAAAACCTAGGATTATTCATCGATTTGAGAATGAATACGAACATACAATGGAAATTACTACTAAATTTTGGGTCTTAATTCCTATCCATGAAGGGTATATCTCATAGATGGTTGGGTAAAAACTAAACATTGATAATATTCCTATTATACATAAGTTTTTCGATGTCTTTCCAGAAGTGTTTTCTAGTCTTCCTCCTAATCTTGAAGTTGATTTTTGATATAAATTATACCTGGTGTTACACCTACATCAACAACTCTTTATTCCTAATAGGTATTGAAGAATCAACTCTAGTAGAATCTTGATATGGGACTCATATGGCCTAGTGTGCCACCGTGGTTCCACTTGTTCTTTCCATTAAGAAGAAACATGGGTCAATGCATATTTTCATTGATTTTTAGGAACATAACATGATCACTATCTGGAACACGTATCCTATCCCCATACTAATGATTTATTTGATGAATTATGAGGATATCAATACTTTTCTAAGATTGAACTTAATTTTAGTTATCATCAATTGAGCTTTAAGAATGGGGATATACACAACATTTCCTCCCGTACCAGGTATAAGAATTATGAATTTATAGTGATTCCATTTGAACTTTTTAATGTCATCACAATTTTCATGGATTTAATTAATAGGGTCTTTAAGGATTACTTTGATTAGTTTTTGGAAGTCTTTATAGATGGTACTATAATATATTCAAAGATAAAGGAAGATCATGAAGATCATTTTAGAATTTCGATTAGGACCCTAAGGAAGGATAGTTTGAATTCAAAATTTAACAAGTGTGAATGTTAGCTTCAGAATATTTCATTCTTGGGGCTTATAATCTCATGTAAGTGTATTTTAATAGATCCTTTAAAGAGGGAGGTTATTGAGAATATCCTAGAACAACCATGGTAACTAAAATATACAGTTTTCATGTGTTAACTAGATATTACTAATTATTTTCTAGCAACTTTTAAAATCTTTATAATCCAATTTCCATGTTGATATGGAATGGGGTTAAGTTATTGTTGATATATGAATGAGAATTGAATTTCAAGGAACTGAATAGAATGTTGGTCAGTGTACCAGGGCTCACTCTACCCTGTTATAGAGAAGAGTTTGTGGTATATAGTAAAACATTAACAAATGGACTAGAAAGTTTCCTCAAATAGAGAGATATGGTGATAACATATAACTAACACTAATTGAAAAAACATGAGAAAAATTACTCGACCCATAATTTGGAAATGGAAGTATTAATTTTTACATTGAATATCTATAATAATTATCTTTATGTGAATGGTGTGACATATATATGGGTCATAAAAGTATGAATTATATTATCATATAGAATAAGTTGATTAAGTACCATAGAGGATAGTTTGAATTTATTAAAGATAATGAATTCTCAATACATTACCACCCTTGTAAGGTAAAAAATGTGGAAAATGATTTGATTTGGAAGGACCATGCCAGTATAGCCATGGTGAATACTAAACGTTCTCCATTACTGATGGCTTTTTCAAAGACAGAACTAGAAATATCAAAGAAAGGAGATATATCGTATATTTCTCATACGAATTTTTAAACATCGATCCTTATGATTATTTGAGAGGCATAATAATAATATTTGGAACTATAGAAGAAGGTAAGCAATATTCCAAAGTTTAACCATGATAGTTATGGAATGATAAGGATTAAGAACAATGTATGTGTCCTGCAAAAACCAAACCTGAATAAGGATCTTTTGGATTGAGCTCATAAATAATTAATCTATATTCATCCTAGAAGAATGAAGATTTATAGAGATATAAAAGAATATTTTAATGTGACAATATAAAAAAGGATATTTCAGAGTATGTATCTTGATTCCCAGAATGCCAGCAAGTTATGTTTGAGAAAAAAAAATTATAAGGGGATGTTACAATCATCAGTAATATCTAAATGGAAATGGGAAAAAATTACTATGGATTTAATTTTCAAACTTTCCAAAAAATCTAAAGGGAATAATACTATTTGGGTTGTATTTAATCTCCTTTGGAATTTATCACACTTCATTACCATAAAAAAGATTTTTCGCTTGATGATATCATAAATTTTTACATTATATAAGCAGCGATATTTCATTTAGTACCACATTATATTATATCTGATTGGGATATAAATTTTTCCTTGTTGTTCTAGGGAATTCTTCAATAGGCTCAGGATACAATGGTGAGTTTCATTAATACTTATCATTTTTAGGTAGTTCTTTAGTCTGAGAGAACCATTCAAAACATGGAGGATATGTTGAGATATTGTTGTCTTGATTTAAAAGGTGGTTGGGATAAACACTTTCCTTTAGTATATTTCTCTTAGAATAATAAATTTTAATTGACAATTCTGATGGATCCTTAGAAATCCCTCTATGGAAGGAAATTCAAAAATCCAAATTTCTAGGATAAAGTTTAGGAAAAAATATATTGGGACCTAATCTAGGTGAGGATGGGAAAAAAATAAAACCCATTTAGAAACATATAAGGGAATCTTAGAGTTTATAGAAAATTTATGGTGACAATCATTAGTGATATATAGAGTTAAAAGTTTCTTAAAAGATATTCCTATGAATTTATCCTTGTATGAATGTTATGAGATTTAGAAAGAAGGGAAAGATGATCCATATATATGTTGGTACCTTTGAAATTATTGATCGTATTCGGATGGTATATTATCATTTTTCACTTCCACCAAATATCTATTAATTTCATGATGGGTTCCATGTATCTATCCTAAGGAAGTTCATGCTCGATCCATCACATGTATTGACCTCAAAGTTCATACTATTGGAGAAAGATCTCCCTATGAGGAATACTTATTAGATTATATAGATCATACAGAGAATGTTATATGAAATAAGATCACATAACTAATCAATGTTTTTTTGGAAAACCATAAATTAGAGGAAGATACATAGGAAACCGAGGAAAAAATGAAACATTTATATCCTTAATTGTTTTTATCATAGTGATAAAATTTTGATGGAGAAATTCATTTTAAGGTGGGTAGAATGTATGAATATGATATTTTTTTGAATAGTTTTTTAAAATTGGATTTTATTTTTTTGATATTTTACTTGAAATGCAACATCGAGTTTAAACAAACCACATTATACTATTGAATTTTCATTTTTTAATGTGCAATTTTTTTCTTAGACATTTAATTGGGGTGTATGAATATGATTAACCATATTGTATATATATATATATATATATAAAGGACCTACTCAATAAAATCTTATTAATTAATGATTAATAAATAAGCACTCAGTTTTTGGTAATGTTATTTTATTCTTCAAAAGCACTATTTCTTCAAAAATGGTTTTTATTTTTTTTATGACAGAATATTATAATTAATATTTGGAAATTTTGGAAATTATATTTGATAAAAAGATAATTTTTTTAAATAATCATATAAAAATTATATTATAGTAAATATTTGGGATTTTTTTGAATAGATTGATTTTATTGGGAACAATGAATAATATTGATTTATTATTGAAAACTATATTTTTGTTTTAATTATTTTAAAAGTTCTATTTTTTTATAACACTGCAATATTTTATGGTTTGTATCCTCTTAAATAAATTAAATTCATTTGATAGATTTAAATTCAGACAAAATTATTTCATATATTATAAATCATATAACATCACTTAGAGAACACAAAACAATCATTATAAATAATCAATGAATGAAATAAGAGGCCTCTTTTAGAAATTCAGGAATATATATCAATGAAATAGTAATGTGACCATTGGAATAGTAATGCGATACTTAGGAATATAAATTCAAAAAATAGAATAGTAATGCACCTATGAAAATAAATAATATTTTGTCATCTTATAAATGGTAATATGATATAATTATATCATTGTATAAGTAAATAAATGTTTTAGAAATTATTAAGTGTTGATATTTTTGATAAACATAAATTTTTATATTCAATTTTATAATTAGTATAGTGATTTAAAATATTTTTTTTCATAAAATGTATTCATATATTTATATTTTGTTATTTTATGATTATAATATAATTTTATAAGACCATAATTAAATTTTCAAAGTTTTATAAAATCAGTTATAATTTTAAAATTGGTATTTTCAAAGTAAAGGATGATTTTAAATAAAAATTAAATTTATCATATTTTGAAAATTATTTTCACAAAATGGAGTTCATTTTGGAATTATACAAATTGAAAAAATGGTAAGGGTGATTTTTTTTGGATTTTTCCAAAATACTTTATTTTTTTTGAATAGTGAAATACACTAATTTATGGTATATATACATTATTAGTTTAATACACTATTCCTTGATTCATTGTGGATTTAATGACCATAATATAAAACTATTCATATATTATTACTATAATTATTCATGTAATCATCACTATTTCTTATCTTGAACCAAAATAATAAACAAATTAATCAAATAATAAAAAAACACCCCTATCATCCACTATAAATACCACCCCTCACGACCTCTTCTAATCACACCTCTAAAACCATGAATATAGTCCAATTCATACCCAATACTATTAAAAAGTATCTTCCTCATGTCTTGGAGCCTTTTGTCTCACCAAAATACCAATCCCAATCTCTGTAAAGAGGTTCTCAAGGAGAAGAATTTAAAAGAAAAAACCCTTAATCCTTCTCTTTCAATTTCTTTCAATTTCACATATTTTCTTATCTTTCCAGAAAATCATCTATAAAAACATTCATTAAGACTCCATTATACTATATATACTACAATTTTCTTATTTTAATGGAAAATCCATCATCATATCGCTTCTCCTCTCCTTTTTATTCTAAAAATGAAAACATTGTCTTCGATGTGAAAATTTACCGCCATCATGGATGACACATTTTCATTTTCCACTACCACCTTCAAGTCTGGTCATTAAACCATTATTATTTTTAAATAATATTTTATTATAAATATTATAAGTCATATAATGTTCTGGAACTAGAATATATAAATAATATTAAATAATAAAACAATACTAATTTGTGATAATAAAAAATTCCAAAAACAAAACTAACGTTCATCATTAGTGTTTGATCTAATGAATCATCCTCATATCTGAAAAAATGATATATAAGACCATTTAATATTCCCTAATTTCATTAATAACATATATTTTCAATTTTGTATAATTAATCCCATTTTTACATGAACTTCCATACATTTATACAAGTGATCTAATAATGAAAACCAAGAAAACGAACACTCTCGAACGACCAAAATGAATCTTATAGCTCATCAAAAGGCCATAAATAAACTAAATAAATTTATAATAAATAAAATAAATGATTAATATGTTCTAAATTATATTATTAATAAATCTAATTTCTTTATAAAAGACATTAAATGCAAGTGCAGAATACTTTCAGACATAAGATAAGGGGTTATCTCAGAACATCAATTTTTCATTTGAGTTACGATTTCCCTCTATTTTACCCAATTTAATTATTATTTATTTAAATATATTTATCCAAAATTGTATTTAGATGTTCTAAAATTATGTATCTAGATCATTTTATCCATATTTTATGTGGAAATAAATGTTTTTATACGTTTCACTACTCAATTCCTCCCCATGAGCAAGCCTGATTTAAAGGGAACTTCCCAAATTCTTACACATTTTCAAGTAACATAAATAATATATTCCAATCCCCCATTATTCTTATAAAATAAAAAAATTTATCATGAAAATATATCTTGTTTCAATTCTTGTTTGATATAAAATATTATACCTTTTCTGCTTTAAATGCTCCTTAATATTTTCCTTAAACCATACAAAAATGTTTCATTTCTAATGTTTCTTAAACACATATTTTACAGGTTCTCACTTTAGTTGGAATTTATTTATCATAATCTATTCCTTTTTTCCATTATTAGTTTCCATGTATGAATTAAATACTTTATTTCATTGACACCATTATGAGATTTCATTTGACCACTTATTTCTTGTGTCTTGTGTATGTATATTCCCCGTTTATTTTTTTATCATAATTCATTAAATATAAATATTTCTTATATCATGGATAAGATTATTATCTTAGATATATACCATTTTTACATATGGTGTTGTTATTTAATTGAATATGTGTATGAAGAATGATTTGTACATACAGTGATGGGTGCGCCCAGTTATAGATAGCCCCTCGATACATTGACAGGTCTCATGAGACAAAATAGTTGGTGATAAACCCTTCACGTTTATTTCCAAATAGAACCAGACAAGTTTTTACCTCTATACATAAACCATCTTTGTGGTACAATGTTTTATGTTCTAGATACATGATTTCCAATTAATAACCATTTGCTTCATTCAGTATTCAGTTATTACTCTCCACGAGGTTTTCACTATGAAAAAACCTATGATTTCATTTTCTTTTTCAGTGTATTAATGGAATGTGTTTTTTTTTGATTATTTACCTTGCTATAATGACTATGAATTTTTGAATTTTATTATATTATTATTGTTTCACATAACCCTTACTAAGAATTTATTCTCACCCTTTTATTTGTTTTCCTTCCCTAGGTTGTGAAGATAAAATCTTTGAATAAGTAACAAGTAGTAGTTTATTTAATTTTGTTAGGTTTTTTGTTTAATTACAAATATAATAACGGAACCATGTATGTATCTAGTTCTCCAAGACTATTAAACTGATTGATCCTTGGTTATGTGATTGCTGGTATCTTTTCTATTCTAATAAAATGACCACCAACTCTGGGCTACTGGTTTGGGAGTTGTTACAGTTGGTTTTAGAGAAAGTTTAGTATAATCCTTGGGAACTAGATGTTAAGTAAACATGAGAGCTATAATAATAATTTGTAGTGAATTTTCTGATCAATACTCATGGTGATTATGAGATAACATAGTGTTTCTAATTATTTAGTAATGGAACCTAATGGGAGGAAATTAATCAATAACCTCAATCTATATCAGGATCTCCCCACTGAGAATGTCACGATAGTTAGTGTTGAAGCTAATCATATCATGGACATATTGGGATTAATTAGTTAGGTTATGATGAATAACAATACTACATATATGTTGGATCATTTCATAAGAAAAAATCCCCCATCTTTTTGTGGGACTTCTAATCCATTAGGTGCTGAGAAGTGGATTAAGTCCCTTGAAAAGATATTTATGGCGTTGGGATACAATGAAAACGAAAAGGTAGTATTGGAAGTATATTACCTCAAGGGTGATGTTGATCAATGGTGTTCATTGATCGAAATACCAAAAAATGAAGATGAAATAGAATAATTAAAATGGAGAAGTTTTAAAGAAAAATTATTTAAAAAATATTTCCCATGTGAGGAACAAACTAAAATGAAGATAAAATTCCTTAGTTTAAAGAAAAGGGAAGAGGAGAGTGTTATAGAGTATGAGGCTACATTCAAAAGACTATCTAGGTATGTTATTGATTATGTACATGATTATAAATACAATATTGATCATTTATATGAAGGTCTTAAGACAAGTCTCTGAAGGGCGCTGTCTTCTTAAACATTGTCATCATATGATGAAATTTTATTAAGTGCCATCAAAATTCAGAAATAATTTTCTAGATCATATATTCCCAAGGAAAGTCAATAGAATAAGAGGTCTTTTGTTAATCATGGAAAATTTGAAGTGTCAAAGAAAAATAAGGGAATGATTCAATTTCAATTATATAAAAATTTTGGAAATAATCACACTGGTAAATGCTTGAAAGGCATGAGAGTTTTCTATAATTTGTGAGAATAGTGTCATGAATCTAATGATTATAAGGGGGATAAAAAAATAAATGATATTCAAGGATTAAATTATAATTGTATGTGGATTTATTCAAATCAATGACCAATCATCAGAGGGAATATACTATAGAAGAGGCCAAGGGTAGATGACCAGGCTAATACAATCACTACAACTGAAGTAGAAGTACCTAATGATATGGGGGGAGGTACATTAATACTATCTTAAAATATAACCAATGATTTATTTGATTATAGATTATCACACTCTTTCTTATCTACCCAAATTTTCTATAAAATTACAAATTTCCATTTTGATTTAATAAGGGAGTTTTCCATCAAAACACCTAAAGGATGTCTCATTACAACAAAAATGTATCAGCCAGTCCCCATTATGGCATATAAATGCGCTTTATTTTTTGAACATATCATCACACATATGGTTGAGTTTGATATGATCCTTAGAATGGAATTTATTTCAAAATATGATACAAGAATTTATTATAATAAGAAGAAAATTACAATTTGTGAGGAAGATGTAGAATCATATATCTTTAGAGTAGAAACCTTATTATCTGATTCTTATCTAGATCCACCCCTAGTAGATCTAATGAATGAAATTTTTATGTAGGAAGAGTAAAAAACATCTAAGGATGAGGAAATTGAACTTAAAATCAAGTATGTACCAAATTTTTAGGAACAAATTGATGTATTTCCTGAGGAATGACTTGAGAACCCCCCATAACGAGAGATTGAATTTATTATTGTTCTATTCCTTGATTCAAGACCAATATTAAATAATAATTAAAGAATTTAAAATTTGTAATTAGTATAACTGAATAAACAACTATATGTGGGTATACTCTGTACAACCACCTACATACTGGATCACTCGATCATGCCCAATGTGGTGTTCTTTCTTGAGGGTTGCAGGATTAGACCCGATATACTGTCATCAGAGGACCCTACCTCTCAGCCCACTCATAAACATGATGAATGTTGAAACAACTACATGGTTTGAGTAATAAGGGATTTATTCTCCCTATTGTTTCTCCGTGGGGAGCCATGTTCTCTTTGTTAGGAAGAAAGATGGATCCTTGAAGATGTACATTGACTATAGAGAAATCAATGCTATTATAATAAATAAAAATTATCCTCTACCTCATATTTATGATTTATTTGATGAGCTTCACAAAGATTAGTATTTCTGAAATATTGAAATTCATTCAGGGTATCATCATTTGTGAGTAAAGAAGTATGATATTCCGATGACTGCTTTTCAGACGAGGTATGGACATTATGTGTTCAGAGTAATGCCATTTTGATTGACTAGTGAACTTTCTATTTTCATGGTTCCAATAGACAGTGTATTCTAAGAATATCTAGATAATTTTTTTATTGTATTCATTGATAATATTCTAGTGTATTCAAAAATCTATGAAGACCTTGATAATCAATTGTGTATTATTTTTGAGACTCTTATAAGGAAAGTGTTATATGGTAAATTTAGACAGGGTGAAATCTAGTTTAAAGAAATCTTGTTTCCTAGATATGTTGTCTCTAAGGATGGGATATCAGTTAATCCTGTGAATTAGATGTCAATCCAAGAATGGACCATGCCAGTAAAAATAACTGAGGTATGTAGTTTCATTAATTTTGTAGGCTACTATTGGAATTTTGTTCAGAATTTTACCCGATTGGATAACCTATTAACCAAGCTCACATGTAAAGGGGTTAAGTTCATATGGACAAAATAATGTGAAAAATTATTTGAATAATTAAAGAGAAGATTACTCAATGCTCAAATTTTTCTCTAACATTCATAAATAATGGGTTGATGATATATAGTAATTCATTGACGAAAGGACTTGGTTGTCCCCTTATAAAAATTGACAACCTTATTAGACATGCATCAAGGAAGTTGAAGACTCATGAATAAATTATCCTACTCATGATCTTGAGTTAGCAGTGGTAATATTTTCTCTGAAGATATGGAGACACTATCTATATGGTGAAAGATGTAAGAAATATATGGATCATAAGAGTTCAAAATAAATCTTTACGAAGAAAGAACTCAACATGAGGTGAAGTCAATGGCTCAAATTACTCAATGATTATGACTTATAAAAAAACTACCATCCAAGAAAATAAAATAAGGTAATAGATACGTTAAGAATGAAACATCATGGACTAATTACCCAAATGATGATTGTGAAAGATCATATATTCAAGGATTTAGTAAAGATGAATATGAGTATTTTTAAGGAAAGGGACATATCACACCTTTTTAGAATGATTGTTAAGCCATATTTACTAGATAAGATAAAAATATCTCAATCTGATGATGAAAATTTTCAAAAGTATATTAAAGATATTAAGGATGTAATATTGAAATAATTCATGTGTGAGGATGGAATTATCAAATTTTTAAAGAGGTAATGTGTTCCAGAAATACGTAAACTAAAAAGGGAACTATTAGATGATTCTCATAGCTCAAATTTCTCTATACATCATGGGATTACAACGATATATAGAGATCTAAACAGACATTTTTGGTGGTATAATATGAAGTGGTAAATTGATGACTATGTGTCAAGGTGTCTTGTTTTTCAAAAAGTGACGACTATGTGATAGTATCCTAGAGGATTCATGCAACATCTAACTATTACTATGTGGAAGTGGGATTAAATTATGATGGAAATTTTCACAAGACTACAAAGGACACTTAGAAGAAATATTACAATATGGGTTATTGTTGATCTCCTTAAAAATTGGAACATTGTCTTACTATAAAGGAATATTTACCTCTTCAACGCCAAAAAATAATCTATATTAATAAATTTGTAAGGATTAATGGTGAATATTTATCTATTGTATCTGATTTATATCTCAGATTCAAATCAAAATTCTAGAAGATTATTTATACGGATTTGGATATTATGGTTTATTTTATTACTACTTATCACCAACAAACCGACAGACAGTCTGGAAGGACTATTCAAGCATTGGAATACACATTTAGATCATGCTCAATTAACATTCATGGTATATGGAATTAGTATTTACCTTTGGTGTAATTTTACTAAAATAATTGTTTCCATTATAGTTTCCAAATGGTTCCATATGAAGCAATATATGGAAATATATGTTAAAATCCAACTTGTTGGGATGAAGTTGGTTAGAGGAAACTTATAGGCCCATAAATTATTGAAGAGACAAAAAAAGAGGTAAATACTATTTAGGATCATATTATAGCTGCTTAAAGTAGAAAAAAGTGTTATGATAACAACTGTAGAAATGATTTTGAATTTCATGTGGGTTATCATGACTTTCTGAAAGTATCTCCAGGGAAGGGTGTCTTAAGGTTCAGTAAGAAAGAGAAAATAAGCCCCAAGTTAATTGGACCATTTGAAATTATGGAATGAATTGAACCTATAGCATACGGAATATAAATTACTCCAAGTATCTCTAAAGTGCATGATGTGTTCTACATATTAGTTTAGGGTGATTTTTTGGGTTTTTTAAAATACATGATTTTTTGTGAATAGTGAAATACGATAATTTATGATATATATACATTATAAGTTTAATACACTCTTACTTGAGTGATCACTGAAGTAAGAACAATAATCCTGAAATAAACTTATATTTTTACTGTATTTATTCATGGAATCATCACTATATATTGTCTTGAGCCAAAATAATAAACTAATGAATCAAATAATCAAAAAACACCCCTCTTCTTTACTATAAATACCACCCATCACCACCTGTTCTCCTCGCACCAACTAAGCTTTGTATCTTGTCCAATTTCTAAAAAATAATCTTAAAAATACTCTTCCCCACATTCATTATCCTTTGGTTTCCCCAAAATACCAATCCCAATCCCCATAAGAAGGTTCTCAAGGAGAATAATTCAAGAGGTTTAACCCTTAATCCTTATCTTTCAATTTCATTTAATTTCATTTGTTTTCTTATCCTTATCTCAAATACTACATCAAAATATGACTTATAACTCTAGTATATTGTATATACTATAATTTTGTTTTGATAATTTAAAATCCATTATCAAATCCCTTTTCCTCTCCCATTTATTCTAAAAATGAAAACATCATCCATGATGTGCTGATTTATCACCATCATGGATGATGTGTTTTTATTTCCCATTATCATGTTCATGGATGGTCAAAAAAACATTATTACGGTGAAATAAATTTTTTTATACATATTATCGGTTATTTAATGTTTCATAACCATTATATATACATAATATTTAATAATAAATCAAAACTAGTTTCTGATTATAAAAAATTCATCAAAATAAACTAACGTTAACCATTAATGCTTTATCTAAGGAATCATCCTCATATTTGAAAAAATGATATATATAAGACCAATTTAAATTCTTTATTTTCATTTATAATATAAAATTTCAATTTTTTATAATTAATACCATTTTTACAAGAAATTTCAGCCATGTATAAGAGTCAACCATTCATGAAAACCAAGGAAACAAACACTCCTGAATGATTAAAATGAATATTATGACTCATAAAAAACGCCATAAATAAACTTAATAAAATTAATCTAAATAAAATAATTTTATATGATGTTATGAATTTAATTGTTAATAAATATAATTTAATTTTAAAAGATTTAAGTTCAATTGTAGAACACTTTCGCATATATGGTATGGGATTCTTCCCAAACCTCTATTTTTCATTCAGGTTATGATTTCTCTCTTTACCCCAATTTATTTCCCCTTTATTTTAACAATATTATTCTATATTATATTTATATGTTCCAAAATCATATATTTATATCATTTCATCCTTCTTTGATGGAAAAATACATGTTTTATTGGGTTCCATTCTCAATTCCTCTTGATGAGAAAGCTCGATTTAAAGGGAACTTCCCAAATTCTTACCCATTTTTAGGAACCATCTATAATATATTTTATGCACCAATTATTTTTCTAAAATCAGTAATTTTATCTTGATAATATATCTTTGTTCATTTCTAGTTTTATATAATATATTATTCATTTTCTACTTTACATGATCCTTAATATTTTCCTTAAACCGCACAAAAATGTTTCATTTCTAATACTTCATAAACACTTCTTTTACATGTTTTCACCTAATTTTGACTTCATTTATCTTAATCTATGCCTATTTTACATTATGAATTTCTATTTATGATTTAAATCCATTATTTTATGGACACCATTATGATATTCCCTTTAACCACTTATTTGTTGTGTGTGGTGTAGGTATATTTCTCTTTCATTTATGATCATCATTCATTAAGTATAAATATTTCTTGTATAATTTATATGATTATTTTCTTATGAATATACCATTTTTACATATGGTTTTCTTATTTAAATTAATCTGTGTATGAAGAATTCTTTGCAATTATAGGTATCTGTGGGGCCCAATTATAGATAGCCCATCGATGCATTGACCAGTCTAATGAGACAAAATAGTTTGTGACAAACCCTTCATGTTTATTTACAAAAAAATAATATGGTATTTTTCCCATAGAAATAATCATCTTTATGATATAATGGTTCATATTCCAGATACATGACGTTCAATAATTAAACATTTTCTTCATTTAGTCTTCAGTTATTACTTTCTATGAGGTTTTCACTATTAAAAAACCTATGGTTAAATTTACATTACTAGTGTATTAAGGGAATATTTTTTTATTATTTCACTTTCCATAATTAATATTAATATTTTAATTTTATTCATTTATTACCATTTCATATAACTCTTACCATGCATTTGATCTCAACATTTTATTTGTTATCCTTCTCAAGGTTATGACGATGAAATTTTCGAATAAGTAAAAAGTAGTAGTTTATTTAATTTTGTTATTTTTTATATCTAATTACCAATTTAATATGGTAAGTATGTATATATATATATATATTGTTCTTCATGACTACTAATCTAATCAATCCTTGGTGATGTGATCTCTTGTATCTATGCCATTGATCTAAAATGACCACCGACTCTAGGATACTGTGGTTAGGGTTATTATAATTTATAAATGATTTCAAAGTAGAATTAGTTATATTATATTATTAATAAATCAATTACATTCATCTGAATAAATTTTATAGCTATATTTTGTATGAAAACATTTTTATTCTTGAAAAGGCTGTTTTCTGAAAAATGGGTTTTTATTACCTTTGATATTTTTATCTTAAATTAATATTTTACACTTCAAGAAATTCAATATTTAAAAATGGATTCTATAATTGGAATCAGAAGGTAAAAATTTGGAAAATATCTCTCTTTTATTTTTGGTCAATATGAATACTTACTATAGTTAATTTTTGTTTCCTTGTTAAAAGTAAAACTTGTTGACTAGGGTTAAACAAATGTGATGGGGCTTCAAATTAATTCAAAACAATTGACTCTGTTCTATTGGATGAGTTTTTTCCACTATTCTCATAAAATTGTTGAATATATGTCCTATTCATTCCACTTTTCTTTGATTATGACATTTATATTAATTTAAGAAAAGAATAAATACAAAATGTCACTCTCTTTAATTAAATTTCTCTAAAATTGTTTCCTAAGAATAAAAGAAGGATAAGTGCAGTTAAAAATGTATATTTGATATATGAACAATTTTTTATCATGTATGCTTATTTGCAATTTTTATTGAGTGAATAATTACCTTAAATTTTTATGCAATACTGACACAATACTTTTTCAATTAAAAGAAAAATATAATAAATGATTTTTTAAAAATTTAAAGTAATAAAAATTAGATAAATAATTTTATTCCATGATTTTTTAGATACATATAACATATGATAGATTTTTGAATTTTTTATATTCAAATTCCTTTGTTGTTTTGTTGTTTTCAAATTTATATTAAATGAATAGTTCTAAAAATGAGATTAGTGATATTTTATAATAATTAATATTTTATTAATAGATTTAGAATTCATAATCTAATATATTGATCCAAGTGAATTTGATATAGTTTAAAATATAAACCATGTCTCATTTTTGAGTCACTTTTCGTTTTATGGGAACATTATTATGTATAAATGAGTAGAAAAAATTAATATTTTGGTAATTGTCAATAAGGTTAACAGTGTGTTAAAACTAAGAGATAAAACATAACCAAAACTTCTTCAAATTTTACTTTATGGGATAATATTGACATAGACTTGTCTTATTTTTAATTATATCATTTTTGATCCATTTTTTCATGAAAATTAATATATATTATTTTAATAATTTTTATAATTCTAAGAGTTCCCCTCCCCTCACTTAAAAAAGGGTAACTCTTATCCTACATTATTCACAATTTTTGAGTCTTATATGTCAAAAAATACTTTTCCTAATATCAACCAAGATTCTTTAGATACATCCTAGATCTTATTATCATTCAAAACTACCATCCTTTAGATTCTTAAAGTTTAATCCAAATAAGGTTTCTCAATGAAGAGGTATAACTCTTAACTGAGAATTTTCAATTTTATTACTGGTTATAACTTCTATAAATGTATAATATATATTATAAAATAATTTATTTTTTATCTAAAAAAATACTTAATTGTTATTATGATTATGGAATAACTATTATCCACCTTATTTCCACCTATTGTAAAATGATAACGTTGCTCGTGCGTATGTGTGGACTACCACCTCCATGAAGCGATGTGATTTGATTTTCATTTATGTCTTACATGGATGGTAATGAGGATTAATTTAATAAATATATATGATATAATAATTATTCTTTAAAGGTGAATTATTATCAACCTTTTTTCCTTTTCGTCCATATAAAATTGAAAACAATATTTGTGTGAACGTACGATCTGCCATCTCCTGGAAAAATGTAATCCATTTTTTATCTATACATTTTATGGATGAAAACTATATATATATAGAATGTATATGATATTTATATCAGTATTAATATTATTTTGATTATATAACCACGATCTAAGTATAAGGATCGAGGCCACCAAACCAAAATATGCATGAAAAACTAAGCAATTATCACATAGAGCAGTGATTTTAAAAAGAAATTTAATAAATGAGTGATAATATTTTATAATTAAATCATATATGTTTTGATATATATGATTATGATTATGGAATAAATTTATAATAAATTTATTATTATTATACTGGATATTCGATTGTGTATGATGAAGTATGAGACTCAAGGTTAGGGATTTTACATCTGAATCTGAATTTATTCAGTGTTGTTTATGCTTCAATATCCACTAAAGAAATAATCTGATCCTTATATGATAAGTCCCTTTAATTTTTATTATTTTAATAACCCATAATTTTTAAACGATATTCTTTCTTGAATAAATGTTTTTAGATATTATATAATATTATACATGTGATAAATAAAGAGAATCAAATAAAATTTTATCTCATTAAAAACGATCATTATATTTTCAGCTATGCAACTAATTAAAATAAAAAAAATTACAGCTGGAAAAAAATATAAAATAGAATATATAAAATGAAAAAGTATGGATCACCCTAATCTACAAGAATCATCACCCCCACTGCATATTCAATATAAATAAAACAACATATTAATAAATAAATAAACATATTATGAAAAAAATATATAACATGAAGTAGAATTGTTGTGAATTTTGCATGGAAAAAATGAAGTGCTATTTTTAGATTATAATGGGAATTGTGACCATTGGGATTAGATGATTATAATACTGTTGGTCAATATTACCATTGGCCAATATGACCATTGGAAACTATACCCTTGGTTGAAAATTCTATCAATATAATTAGTGTTTATAAGTATTAATGAAAAAGTATAATTGATATGGAAAGGAGAATCAATGGCCTCACCTAGTAGAGTCGTGTTGTCTAAAGCCCGTATGTCAAAACATGGGAGGGAGTTATCATCACAGGGGTTTTCCCCTAACAAATCCCAATGTGAGATTCAATATGTGAACATTTAATGAAATCACCTTCAGGAGAGTTTCAAATTAGTCGAGATTACCACTCGGTCAATGTTTGCTGAGCCACCCCATGAAACTACCACCATCGCACATCTTATCTTTAGGGTGTATGTTGGTGTGATAAGGGGTTACGTGTCCAGTCCTTATTTACATAAAGTGTAAATTCATTTATATAAGTAAAATGGCTATTCCATCAATTCAACTTAATAATTATTTTTTTAATAGAATATATTTTTAGTTGAGATGAATTTGATAATTTAATTTTCAAATGGAAATAAAACATAATTACGTTTTTCTAGATTATATATACACTTTTATAAAAAAATTAGGTATCATGAATAATATTTATTTTTATAAAATAGTGTTTTAAAACACATTTATCAAAATATTAACGATAAAATAATTTTATAATGGCCCAATATTTTTTTTATAAGTGTCAGAAATTTGACAATGCCTTAAAGACGGATATTTTTTAAATAAATAAGGTTTTTTATACTTAAAAGTTTAAATTATCATATTTAGATCATTTTTCAGATAAAATAAACATTATATTTTAAATCATCATGTTTAAATTAGGTTAGGGTTAATTTTAATGATTTTTCTAAAATACATTAATTTTTTGTGAGTAATAAAAATATAGTTGTGGGTTTTTGGTATGTTTAATGACTCCATAATTATGTCATAATAATGTAATAACAACATGACCACAATAAATGACATAAAATATGTTATTTTATTAACATTATGAATTTTAACATATTTTATTCAATTTCCAAAAACCTATAAGCGACTTTCAAAATTTGAAAATGGAAATTTTTACTTTAAAAACATTACATTGTGGAAAATTTAATTTTCCTTGGGAAAAGAAGTAATAAAAAATGATACTCGGTTTTGGTGGATCTAAATAACTTAAAATGTGACAAAAATGTTCAAAACCATGAGCAAAACCAGGGGTAAGGAAATAGTTTTTTATTTTCCACAATGTTGTTTTTGATGACCAATATTTGGAAATTATTTAACAATTCCTCCGCTTTTTCTATAAATACCCACCCATTTCTCCATTTTATTCACTCCCAATACATCCTCTAGGAATATCTAGTGGTTCTTTCTCCCAATTAGTCACCTTAATGCGTCCTCAATCCCCCAAGGTTCCATTCCTCAATATCTAGGAGTAACTCTTCAATGTAAGGAAATTATCATTCATTTCTTTACAATTCAAGAACATCTTGTTATATATGTCTTCTAAATGATAAAGATACAATATTTTATTATGATTTTGACCATAAATTTACATTTAAGTAATTTTTTATCAATGGGAGACCCTTTTCCCTGCTTATTTTACACTTTTATAAAACCTTGTTGTATATACTATTTATGTTGTTGAATTTACTTCTCAAAATTTTCTCTCTACTTCAGAAGTTCTCTTTTATATTCCTTTTATGAATACCCAAAACACTTTATTTTCAAGGTTTATTCACCTATATGTAAAAATTATTTATTTTATTCTAATATTTTCACATAATAAAACTATATTCCCATTTCATGGGCTAAAAATGATGCAATGATCATGTCTGTAAGCTCTTTTCTATGCTGAGATTTTAATAAGAAACCCATTATTTATTTATCCTTAGGTTATTAATGAATTGATTTATTAAGATATATTTAGATCACATGAAGTTAATATATATTAAGTGTGCACCTAGATAGTGCTCCAATGCATTGGGTAAAGAATTTAATCTCAAGAGATGACATGTTTTAGTATACCATGGTGAATAACCTTGGAAATTTTCATTTATGACATCTTAGTGAAAAAACTTGGTGATATGCATTTAAATGTATCATTTAAATGTTGTATCCAGATATCTTTGTTATGATTCATGTTCTTATTATTATTATATATTCATTGTTCAAGCCTTATTGTAATTCCTCATGTTCTTTTTGATGTGTCCCATGATCACTTTCTATATGTCTCTCTTAATTTTTCCCTTACCGAGCTTCATGATCACCCCTTTAATTTGATGTACATCCCAAGGATATGAGATCTTGTAAAATTAACTTAGGGTGAACCAATTATGGTTTATTCAAGTGTAATTATAAGATTGATTTATTATTTAATGTATTATGTACCTTATTGAGCTTCATACTCACCCCTTTCCTTTGATTTACATCCCCATGATATGGGATCCAGTAAAAGTAACATAGGGTGAACCCATGAAGGTTTGTTGAAGATTAATTAGAATAATGATTAATGCTTTCTTGTATTTTGTACCTCATTTCATAGAATATAAATTTCAAAAGATCCTCAATTTGTACCATAAAATGAATAGTTATTTAAAAAACGGGTGATGTCATAGTTGGTATCAAAGGATCATTTTGTTATTTGTGGAAATTAGGACTTGAAAACTTTTGTATGAACCGTATAAAAAATTATAGGTATAAGAAAACATCATGGTATTTTGATATGTATTAATTAAGTTATTACCAAATAAATAAATCCATGTTTGGATACTACAAGTGGATGTGAATCTGGAATAGATGTACCTATTGGTAACACTCAAAAACACTGCTCTGAGCTAGAATAGAATGGGAACTAATGCAGGACAACACACGACACTCTTGGGAGATATGTTTGGTAAATAAAAATATTTTTATGAACCTTTTAAAAGGATATATATAAAATGTAATTATTATTATATGAGATTAATAATATATTTAAGAATGTTTTCTTCAAACCAAAAATCAATTTTGTATTATAAAATTTTTAAAGGTAATACTTTTATCACTAAGATCTTTTCTTTTAGAAAAATGGTGGGAAATATGAGGAACTATATAAATTATGAGTGAAATGGATGATGCATTGATGACATTTATATGGAATATGGAATGGAAAACTTCATGAGGATGATGAATCAACTAACTCAAGTATTAAAAAATAACTTGAATCTCGTCGAGAGACTAGATTCACCTCTAAGGGAACAAATTCTTATTTAGTCCTTCATGCATCAACAAACAATTTTTTTTAGAGGATCTACCAACCCATAAATTACTAAAAAATAGATAAGATCTATAGAAAATCTCTTTTCTATACATCATTTTTTAGAGATAGAGAAATTAAACATGGTAATATATCTCATAGAAGGAGAAGTTGATCAATGGTGGAAAACAATTAAAAACATGAATCCCAGAAGTGAGATCGATGCTATGGAGTGGGAAAAGTTTAGGGAAATGTCATTCAATAAATATTCACCTATTTGATGTGAAAAAAATGGAGAAATAATTCCTATAGATCAATCAGAATTAAAATTAATCAGTTGGAATCTATGAGATAGAATTTATAAGACTTGTTCGATACACCTATATCTTTTTTAGGGATCCTATGGGAAAGTCTGATATATTATTTAGTAGATTGATACCCTATATTTCTAGGAATATATAAAATCAATACTATGAAATCAATGAAGAGATAGTGTAGATTGATATGAATGTTGAACTAGAGTTTATAGAGACATAGTGGTCACAAAGATTGAATGAAAAAAATAGAGAAAAAGAACCAAACTTAGGGAATAATTTCAATCATGGAAGAGGAAAAAAAGAAATTTACTATTCCCATGTGAAAAAAATGAGGTTATAAGCATTTGGGAAACAACTTACATGGGAGTGGAAAGTGCTAAAAGTGTGGAAGATATTTCCATATAGCTCGAAACAATCATGGTGAGGTGAATCCTCAACTTATCAACACTAAATACAATGGAATGATAGTGTAGGACCATTTAGATGTTCAATGCCTCAATTGTGGATAGATTGGTAAATTTTATAATTAATGTACAAATAATAAGATAATGTAGGTAAACCACCATCCTCCTTAACATTGTCTATGGAGAAAGGTTGATCATTTTTTATTATGACAGCTGAAGTAGATGCTCTGAATGATGTGGTGGTAGGTACAATTGTTACGCTCTAAATGCAAGAAAATACTTTGTTTGAATCTAGTGCTATGAATTCATTTATTTATTCCTTGTTTAAAAAGAATATAGAATCAATCCTGTAACTTATAGAAGTAGAGTTATTATTCAATACTCCTAGATTAATTATCTAAGGATTAACAGTGTATAAAAACTCTAGTATTTACCTTTTCAAGTACAATCTAATGGAAAATCTAGTAGTCATTACCATGGTAAAATTTGACACTATACTAGGTATGCATTATATCTCAAAGTATAATTCTAAGATAAATTATAAAAGCAAGGAAATTTTATTAGTCTTGAATGTACATCCTACAACCATTTTCAAAGAAGAGATATTCCAGCCTCAGCTTTGTTTAGAAGTGTCCCTCTAGCCTTATTTGTTAAGTGAAGAGGGAGAATGAAATGATTGTCTAAATAAGAAAATGTCCCCATCATTTAAGAAAACATTGATGTATTTCCTAAAGAGTTACCTAGACCTAACAGAAAAAGAGAGGTAGATTTCTCTTTTGAACTCATACCTAGATCCAAGACGATGTCAAAGGCCCTATTTAAAATAGAAAATATGGAGTTAAAGGAATTAAAGAAATAACTTCAAGATCTTTTAGAGAAGGTATTTATCCAACCAAGTGTGTATCCTTGGGGATAACATGTTATTTTTATAAAGAAGAAGTATGGATAAATGGGGTTTTCATTGATTATAGATAACTTAATGGGATCATAATGAAGAACAAGTACCTTCTCCCAAGGATTGATTTTTTATTTGACCAGCTTCATGGGGATCAATTATAATCCCAGATTGACCTTTAATTTGGTTGTCATCAATTGAGGGTAAATAAAGAATTTGTTCCAAGGACTACCTTCTGAACATGATTTGGTAATTATGAGTTTGTTTTTATGCTCTTCTGCTTGACTAATGCTCATGAAATATTTATATATTTGAAGAATAGTCATTAAGAACTACCTTGATAAATTTGTGGTAGTATTCATTGATGATATTAGGATATATTCTAAAATTTATGAGCATCACGATTATCATCCAAGGTTAATATTTGGATCTCTGAGAATGGATAATCTATTTGAAAATTTCAGAAAATGTGAATTTTTATTACAACAGGTTGCATTGTTGGGGCACATTACAACCAATAAAGGAATATTAGGTTGACATGAGAAGAAAAATGTTGTATAGGAGTTTCCTCATACTATAATGATAATTGATATTCATAATTTCCCTAGTTTAGTAGGGTATTATAGGAGGTTTTTGAAAAACAAATCATGGCATTTTAATCCATTAACCATGTTAACAAGAAAGGGGCTATGTTTATATGGAGAAAGGAGTGTGATGAAAGTTTCTGGGAATTGAATAAGAGATTGATCAAGGTACCTATGTTAACTCTACCCTACATTAGAGAAGTATTCATTATTTATAGTGATTCATATCTAAAAGGGATTGGGTTTGTCCTAATGCAAAATGATAAGGCAATTACTTTTGCATCTTGGTAGGTAAAGCCTCGTGATAAGAATTATTCTACACATGACCTGGAGTAAGCTATAGTTATTTTTTATCTGAAGATATGGAGGAAATATATTTATGTGGAGAAATGTGATATATACATAGACCACCAAAGTTTTATGTATATTTTGGTGAAAAATGAATTGAACACGAGACAAACAATATGGTTTGAAAATCTTAAATACTATGACTATTCAATTAATTTTCACCCTAGAAGAGAAGACGAAATAACTGATGCATTATTTAATAAATACCCTATTATGATGAAAATTATGAGGATTCAAGGAGATCCATTTTCTAAGGACCTAGAAAAATTAGAAATATGAATTGTAAAGGAAGAGACATCATAAACCATATAACAAATTATTTCTCAACCATAATTACTAGAGATGATCAACAAATCTCAAAGTGAAGATCCATTTTTACAAAAGAAGATAGAGGTTGTGAAGAAGGGAAAGTTTCCTGAGTTCAATATAGATCAAGAAGGTGTATTAAAATTTCATACAAGGCTACGTGACCCATATATCCTATAGATAAATAAGGATTTCAATGATGAATCTCATAGCTATACATTCTATATAAATTATTGAAGCACTAAAATGTATAGGGAACTTCATGATCATTATTAGTGGGATAATATGAAAATGTAGATTTCTAACTACACTATAAGGTTCTTGGGGTGTCAATAAGTGAAGGTGGAATGAAAAATTCCTAAATGGGTATTGAAACCACAACCCATACCAAAATTTAAATGGGACAATATCACTATGGAATTCATCATGGGTATCATAAAAAAATCTAAAGGGAAGAATGTGATATGGGTTATAGTGGATCAACTCACCAAGACTTCCCATTTCATCACTATTTGGGAAGATTTCCTTCTTGAAAATTTTCCATGATATTTGTAAAGGAAGTGGTGAGGTTGCATTGGGTGACACTTTTATCATTTTTTATCTTGGTCTAAGGTTCACATCTATTTTATAGATAAGTCTTCAACATAATCTTAATATTAAATTGAATTATTGGGTACCCTATCAACCCCAAACTGATTTCCATTCTGAAAAGACTATTCAAAAACTTGAGAAAATGATGATAACATACTCAATGGATTTTAAAGGTTGATGGGATAAAAAATTCCCATTAATTTGGTTCTCATACAACAATATTTACCACTCAAGTATTAAAATGGCACCACATGATGATCTATAAAGAAAAAAATGTAGTTTCCGACTTATTGGGATGAATTTGGTGAGAGGATGTTTCTTGGACCCGATCTTATGAAAGAGATTATAGAAAAGGTTCATGCCGTAAAACAACATACAAAGGCTTCTTAGAGTCAAAAGAAGATATTTTCCAACAACCATCGAAGGGACTAGGGTATTGATGTTGGGGAAAAATTACTTCATATATAACTATGGAAGAGAGTCATGTGATTATGAAAGAAAGAGAATATTATCCCCAGATACATTGGCCCCACTAAAATCCTTGATTGTATAGAAGCAGTATCCCTTCATATAGAACTTCCATGAAATATTTTCAAAGTTCATGATGTATTCCATAGATCTCTCTTGATGATGTTTTTTTCCTGATCCCTCACATGTACTAAATTTAAAGGTGGTACAATTGGAACATGACCTCTCATATGAGGAGAAACTAGTGGAAATCCTAGACCATAGAGAAAAGATTCTACACAAAAGACTACCCGCCTTGTAAAGGTGTTATGGAGACACCATAAACATAAATAAGATACAATTGGACAGAAGTACCATAAAATTTTCTCAGCAGAGAGAATGAGTTGAAATTTTAGGGATGAAATTTCTAAAGGGAGCAAGAATGAAACAACCTAGACTTTTAAAATGAGATTTATTTCCTGAATAAATGTTTTTTACATATTATATAATATTATACATATAAAAAATAAATATAAACTAAGAAGATTTTATCCCATTAATAATGATCATTATATTAGTCCTATATGAAACTAATTAAAATGTCAAACATTACAACTAAAAAAAATAGAATATCTAAAATGAGAAAGCATGGATTTCCCCAATCCACTAGAATCATCCCCCCTTTTTAAATGCTAAGAAATAAAACAATATATTAGTAAACCAATCGACATCTTATGAAAATTAAAATATAACCTTGTGTGGAATTGTAGTGAATTTTGAATGAAAAATTAATGTGACATTTATATGGTATAAAGGGAAATGTGTTCATTGGGATTAAACTATCATAAAGGTGTTGGTTAATATGACTATTGTAAACTATACCATTGGTTGAAAATTTCACCATTATAATTAGTTTTTCTCAGTAGTAATGAAAAAGGATAATTGATATAGAAAGGATAATCGATGGAATTAACCAGTAGAGTCATTCCGTTTGAATCCCATTTTTCTAAAATTGGGAAGGAGTTATCGTCAAGAGGGTTTTCCCTTCACCAATAATAAACCAAGATTCAACAAGAGAGTCTTGAATGAAATCACATATGGGAAAATTACAAATTAATAGTGATTAACACACAATCGATGTTACCTGATCCACAATATGAAACATGAAACATCAGACACCTTACCCTTAGGGAGTATATGGGAATAATAAGGGGTTATATACCTATAAATTAGTTACATAATGTTTAAATTAATTCATATAAATAAATTTTATATTCCACTAATATATCTTAATAATTTTTTCATAAAAAAATATATTTTGTATTGATGTGAATTTGATAATTTTATTTTTCAAAACAAATATAATATAATTTTATTTTTCTAGAAAATATATACAATTTTATAATAAAATAATGTATTATGAATAATATTTTTTGTAATAAAATATTCCTTTTCAACAAACATATAAAAATATAAATTATAAAATAATTTTATAATGTCCTAGAATTTTTTTATAAGTGTCTGAAATTTGGTTTTTCTTTAAAACCACAATTTTCAAACAAATAATTATTTTTATATCCAAATTTAGAATTCTCATATTTATAGAATTTTTATAATAAAATAATCATCATATTTGAAATCAAAACATCAAAATTTTGTTAGGGTATATTTATTTTAATTTTACTAAATACATTAATTTTTCCTTTAATCATAAAAATATAGTTGTGAGTTTTTGGTATGTTTAATGGATTCATAATTATGTCATAATTATTTAATAGTTAATTAATCACAATAAAAGACCTAAAATATGTTATTTTATTAATATTATTTATTTTAATAGATTTTAATCAATTTCCAAAACCTATAATTAAATTTTCAGAGTCTAATATTGAATCATTGGATTTAAAAGCATTACTTTTTAGAAACTTTAATTTTCTATGAAAAAAGAAGTGATAAAAAAGAATCTCAATTCTGGAGGTTTAAAATAACTTAAAATGTGACCAAACTATTCAAAACCATCATAATAAACCATGGGTAATCCATTTTTTTCATTTCCCAAAACCTAGTTTTCTAAGGCCAATATTTGGAAATTATTAAAAAAGTCCTTAACATTTTCTATAAATTCCAACCCATTTCTCCATTTCATTCACTTAGAATCCATCATCCATGAATTTATGGTGGGTTTTCCTCTAAAAAATTCTCCAATTTGTCCTCATTCCCCCAGGGTTCCATTCCTCATGATCTAGGAGTAACACTTCAAGGTAAGAGAATTATCTTTCATTTCTCTTCAATTCAAGAACCCATTTTGGTATATGTCTTCTAAATGATATGGTTACACTATTTTTTTTACCATTTTTATCATACCCTTACTGTAAAATTATGTTTTATCAATTGGATACCCTTTTCCCCTCTCAATTTACCCTCTTTTAATACCATGTTTTATATACTTCTTATGTTGTGAATTTACTTGCCAAATTTATCTCTCTAATTAAAAATTCAAATTCAATTTAATTTTATGAATACTCAATCCTATTTATTTTCTTGGGGTATTCAAATATATTTAATATTTATTTTATTTGGATATTTACTCAAAATAAACCCACATTCACTTTTCCTGGGATAAAAATGACGTAATGTTCATGTGTTTGTGATCTTTTATATACCAATATTGTGATAAGAAACCCATTATTTATTTTTCCATAGATTATGAATGAAATGATTAATTATATGTTATATTGATCAAAAAATTAATATATAGTAATGGTGTTCTATGATATCTCTCCAATGCATATTGGGTAAATAATTTAATCTCTAGAGATGACATGTTTTACAATACCCTGTTGAATAACCATCGTAATTTTCATTTATGAAACCTAGGTGATAAAACTTGGTGATATTATTATGAATGTCTCATTAAAATGTTGTAAACACATTTACATGTTATTCTTCATGTTCTTATTGTTATCATATACCTCTTTTCATGCCTTATTTTTATGCCTCGTGTTCTTTTTGATATATCCCTTGATCATGTGCTATATGTCTATCTTGATTTTTCCCTTACTAGGTTCATGCTCACCCATTTCATTTGGTGTGTGTCCCTAGGATATGAGATTGTTTAAAATTAAATTCCTTGAATGTTTCTTCAAGTGTACTTCGAATAATTTTTTCAGTTTTAATTTATTATATACTTTATTTACAAGAAACTAAGCGTTAAAAGATCCTATGTTTGTACCACGTAATGAAATTTTATGTAATAAAATACAGGGGGTATCATATTCATACTCTAGTCATTTCTAGGGAATACATGTTTTCCTTTCATTTTTCTCACTTTAAGTACTTAAGTGAGAGAAATATTTTTTTAAGGAAAACTGACTATATTTTACTATCCAGTTGGAAATTTTTTTCTTTCAAGTTCACATTTTCTTTAAATAAATTCAAGAATGATTTTAATTATTTATTAGTAATTATTGAAATACATTTTTTTCCATTTTTAAATTTTTATGGAAGTTTCTTAATTGATTATTGTTATTATTTTTTGAACAAGATAATTTTGTATTTTTACCAATATTTTAAAATGAATCTTTGTTTTAACATACATGGAATGAATTTAATTCTACACAGTCATGAAGACTCAAGTATTTGAAGATTAATTTAAAAGTATCCATTTTGGTATTCAACAAAATTTTTTCTATTTTATTTTTTACATTTTTATATTTTAATTAAGAGATTTGAAAATGAAAAGGGTATTTTACTCAAGAAATATTCTTGTGATATTTTAATTAAATTTTACTGTATGATTGAATCATTTTATATTAATTATGTTTTACTAGGGAAATTAATCAATTATACTATACTTATTATTTCTCTAGATGGTTTAAGATTATGGTGAAGAGATTGTTTCAAAACCGATTTATTTTTCTAGGGTTATGCTATGATGAAATGATAAAATGTATATGAAACATGTTTCGTTTCTATGGGTTATGTTATACTGATATAATGAATGTTTTTTTATATTACTACACACATATGTTTGGTTTTCATTACATGTTGGTTGGGCCTGAAATTATACAATCCTCCAATTAATTGTGTAATGTTTTATATCTCATGAGATAAATATAGGAAATATTTGGAGGTTATTGATATGCTATATGAAATAGGTATGGATGCCTAATCCACTATGGGAAATAGGGGATGATTCCTGATTCATTGTGATATGGGAAATAGGCGTTGATGCCTGATCCACTACGATTTGATGTTCCCAATTGTTATCCTTAATACATGAGATTATTTCTATACCTATGATGGTTCCACACTCTTATAACAAGTTTTAATGCATATGATCTGAACTAACAGATTGTGATTGATTTATAATTATTGCTTACTCTTTTAATTCATGTCTCTCAAAATGATAAATTTTTGTTATATGGCTCATGATTATGATCCATGACTGATTGGGTGTGAACTCTATAAGTTATTGTATTGATATCATACCCTTATGATTATATTATTCTTTCATGTGATCATCCTTTAATATATCCCATGTATACCATTACTGAGAATCTTATTTCACCCCTTCTTATATCTCATTTCCCTAGGTTATAAAGAAAGGCCTTATGCAGGGTATGTGAATAAGGGTACAACATGAGAATAATATTAGGGGATACGATTAAGAATGTAGCTAAATACAATTTTTATATGTCTAGTTTCTAAATATAGAAACCCTTTTCAATTATGGCATGAAATTTAATGAAATATATTGAATATTTATCTAAAAATATAATTTTTATGTATGAAAATCATGGGTATATATATAGGTGGTGGATATTAGACTTGGATGAGTCTTGGAATGTTGGAGCTGAAAATATCAGCCTATGGAATTAAATAGAAAATCTCAAATTGAGGTACGTAGTCCTGGTACTCTCCCTTTTTCATAATTTTTATTTAATTTTTATGATAATTTTTGAAATGTGATCTTTCCATAGTGGGTAGTGACGTTATTAATTAATTTAATGGCCTTAGACAAATGGGGCATCTATGTTAAGATTAAATTAACCATTTAGTTAATTTGTATGACTTAACTAGGACCCTAATAAAATCAAATGGCCATGATGGGATCTTTCAATCTATCCAAATGCCTCAAATGCTAATGGATGAGGCCATGATTAAATATTCTTGTCCTAGACTAATGAATAATTTTTGAGGGATGTGAGATAATAATTGGAAAGATAGATCTTGTATCCTTATTTGGATTCTTTGGATCCTCTTGAAAAAGGTGATTAGACTTAGAGACCTACGACCTATATAGATTTTTGATGTCCCTTGGTATGACTAATAGCCATTGTAAATATTGTGAGGTCCTGAGTTGAGATATTTTCAAACATTTAAAGTGATAAGACATAGGTATAGGGACCTTAGGCAGACTGGAATTGGGTTGTGTGAGATGAATGAACTAGGGAGACCTTAAGGACCTAGATGGGTTGTGGGTCATCTGTTGACTATTTATTATATGGATAACCACATGTAGTGAGTGGGGATGTGTTATTTTGATGAATATGTCATGGGACACCACATATTTAGAGCATTGGGTGTTGACCTGAGACCATAGATGAGACCAAGGACCCTTACAAGGGTGCATCTATGATTTTGTGACCTAGGGTACCCTCATATGTTCCTCATTGATAGGATGAACCTAAATTGGTATATGTTGTTTGGTAGTGATGGTTGTAGATTTAAATCATGAACCTGACCCAAAATTCAATCCTAAAAGGGAAGTGATTTTTATAATAAGTATGGGTATTCATTCTAACCTGGTTATGTTTTTTATTTGTTATGGCACATGATTCTTAAGGAATCCATGGAATCATCCATTAGTCTTGACACTAATGTGACTTCCCAGGATACTCAAGAATCACCTTTTGAGATGGATTATACTCTTGGATGCCCAATATATTAGGATCTAGTTTCTTGGTATATTGGATCTAGATGACCAGTTTTACAATCATCGAGTGATATGTTTGATGGAATAGTATATTCCTAGATATTATACATATGATCCAGTATCATAGATTTTGTTATTATGTTCATATAGTAATTCTTGATATACCTAGGTTTTCATTGATACAATGATATTATTGTGAATAACTAGGGATCCTGTGATTCAAATGGAGATACCATTATGCCATTGTTAATTTAAAGGAATTTTGGGAATTGAATGGTGGTATGATGTTTCATATAAGCATATATCCTTGATTATTAATGTTGGACATCTTGTGGGTGACTGTTTGATCCCCTTAATCTATTAATAGGATACCACTTAGGATCCGGTGGACACACCAAATATGGTTAAGCTAAGGAGCCACATGATATTAGATTCTTGAGAGATATACATGCAGGTCTAGGAGGGTATTCATTTTGAATACATTGGTTTTCTAATAATCCTCTATCTTGTATGTATAATATTTCCTAGGGCCTCCCCTTTCTAATAATTAAACACTAAACTAACATTGAGAACATGCATGTACTACTGTGGGATTCAGCTTTAGGCCTTGAGGATGTAGGATTCCTAGTGATTCCCTAGGATCTACTACTCATCAATGTAATTGTTTATAAGGGATCACTAGAGTGTGGAAAGAGACCCCTTGAGTATATTATCAAGTTCAGAGAGATTCTAATATTTATTGAGGTAGGTATAGTTGATCAGGGTCAAATACCTGAGGATTTAAGGTATTTATTGGGCTTGGATCGAGATATTAGTTTACACCCTTAAATAGTTGGTGATATTGTAGTTAGTAGTGTCAATGTGATATTCTTAGAGACATTCTGGAATTAGAAAAATCAGTTATTGGGTTTTTTATTTTTTTATTGTTCTATAGTTTGTTTATTTATTTCAACCAATAATATCATATGAATATATCACAGTATTGTTGGTTATGTGCAGGAATGAGTTGGTGGTTCACTACTGAGTTTTTTCACTTACACCCAGCTCATGAAACTATTTCATTGGGGAAATTGAGTAAAATATCACTTGATTATTGGCCCATGTTGGGATGACTCTCAGAATTTGGTTTATCTTGGTATTCTATGTTCGAGTTAGAGCGACTCGAGTTGGATCAGAAGATTAGAGGTGAGTCCTAGAGAAAGGATAAGGATAGCTTTAATAGTTTTTTTATTTTATATATTTATTTTTATATGTGGTCATCTCAGTGAGAATTCAATCTTGTATGCCCACATGATTGTATGTATGTATTTCTTCTACATTAATTTTTGATTGTTGTGTACATTAATCACTTCTACATACTCTAATCTGATGTTGATGATGTTATATAGTTATTTTTTCATTGTTAATTACTCTGATACAGGGGTTAAAACCTCCCACCATTACCCCCTTAGATACCAACTATTATTAGGTGAGAACTCTCATTTGTGGAGGTTCACCTGAGGTCACATTGTGGTCTGGTCCAGCAACTATTCAGAGTGAGTTGGAATGGGGAATTACTTGAGAAATCATGCAACACATGGTGATCTAAGTTTCCTGTTCTTCTTGTAAAATGAGACTTTCACACCCACATTGGACTTTTTTCATCTATGTGAGGATCGTATCATTACATTAGTTCTAAAGTCTGTGAAACACATTTTTATATTCCAACTATAGCTATACACTAAGAATAAACAAAATAAAATCATTGAAACATATCTTATTTTATGATATGGATTTATACACATTTTGATAGTTATTTTAAATAAAAAATGTTAATAAGAACACATTTATCCATTATAGAAAATTTATATGATACCATTGATGGGTTTTAGGGAGTTCATCGAATGAATACAGAAGTAGAACAAACCCAGGGAGTGGTCAATATATCTTCAACAATATCAATAAGAACTGATGAAGAATATAAAAAAATCATACATTAATTGTTGCGAATTGAATATTTTACTCTTTAACATAGAAAACTTGATGGATATTATTGTAAAATTATCCATTTTCTCATACCTTTGAGGGATTAAAAGAGCCTTTGGATCCTTATTCATTATGATAGGATCCCAAACAAACAAAGGGGTACTAGTGATTTTTTTCCAAAGTAAGATGGTGACCTGAGAATGAAATGAGTTTTGACTTGGAATGTCTACATCAAGGATATAAAAAACCATTAGGATATTATCCACTTTATATACACACATCATTAAATAAAGAAATTCATGACACTGGAGGTTTATCTTCCAGCTCTTGGTAGTTGATTCCCTTCTACCCATTGGTGTGTTTTTATTTGAACATTTGAAATGGATTTCCATGAAATGAATAAATCATTCCCATTGATTCATAATTCGATGATACCATATTAGAGATGTGGAATGTTTCATACACACAAATTATTAATCCCATGCATATTAAATTTTTGATATTGTATTCTCAATAACCCCCCTTAATATTGAATTAATTTGAAAAATATACTTGATCCCAATATATATCATATTCATATTACTATAAATGATTGAAGGATATCTTATAATAAAATATCCCTTTTTATTGAAAATTCAACAATTTTTAAATTTATTTATTATTACAACATTAAAAATAAAAATATCTACATAACATGAACATTTTCAAAAATGTGAGTAGATAAATAAACAATCCTAGGACTCATAATAAACATATGTGATGAACCTATAATTGAAAATAATAATATATAATTAATAATAAAAAACCATGCTTTTTAATATCACATAATTAATTTAAAACTAATAATAAATGAACAAATATATGTTAGATCATTCTAATCACACAACACATTATAATAATGTGTAGCTCATTACTATAGGTGATAAATGAATCAATGGGTTTTTACCAAAATTTTCATGAAAATATAATCACATTTTTTTCAGTTTCTAGCATGTGACACATGTGATACAAGTTTTAAAGAAACAAAAAATTCCAGGGAAGTGTCATAATAGGTAAATTTCAAATTTATACAAAGAATCAGTCCAAAGATACTTTATTTATTCAGTGTTATTATTGGTGGTAATAATTTTCATTAGTCATTCTAATATTTCTCTATGATTACTTTTTATACTTCATGAAGTTATTTTAATTGGTTCCTATTAACATTATGTTTTTCTTATTATTTATATTATGATCATACTAAAATAATATTTTAAAAAAAATATGCATAATTTATATTTTCTCTCATTATATGGAAAAATAATTATACCATATTTATTAGTAAGAAAATTAGTGTAATGATGATATGTAATTGATGAAAATAATTTTTTATGTAGTGAAAATATAGTAGGGGTATATAAATTAATAAAAATGTATAATGTTTTTTAATATGTTTTTTATAAAAATTAGAATGGTTATTCTTATTTTTTTATTCATTAATGGGAGTACCAATCAAAACTAAATTATGTTAATATTTATATATACAGTTTTTATACCAATTTTTTTTGCGTATGATATATTCAATAAACATTTTATGAAATGTTCATGATTAATTTTCTTTTATATGTTCTATTAATATTGTATTAGTATTTAATTTATTTACATTAAATTACCATAAAATAATCATTAAATTCTTATAAATAAATATTTTTTAATAAAATCATAACGTGCCAGACACTGTGAAATTTATTCTATTATCATCCTCATGAATTTATAATGTATGTATTTTTGAAAAATATTGATATACATCTTTCAAATATTACTTTAAATATTTTTCATTCTAAAATGAGTTTATATTTTGTCATTATATTTAATTGGGACATTTTGAGATCTACCCATTAAATTTTTTTCTATTAATTTTGTATATTTTTTTAAGGAATGATTTTTTAAAAAAAATACACCATTGGAAATAAAATTTATTTCATATTGATTGACCTTAAAACAAATATAAAAAAATGATAAGTAATATAATATTTTATGTGCTAAATATATAGTAGGAATATAAAAATTGAAATAAATAAAGTATGTTTTTAATTTTTGAGTTAATGATAATTTAGAATGTTTTTAAATGTTTGTTTTATTTTATTTTTTAATGTGTCCATTGATCAAAACATAATGATGTAAAATAAATAATTAAATAATTTTTTATATCCAATTTTATTTTGAATGATTCATTTAACCCCAAATCAATTAAAAGTTAAAATTTTATTTTTTTATATTTTTTGATAATAATAACCATTAGTATTATGAATATTTAACGTGCTTATATTAAATTATCCACTAATCAAGGTTAAAAAATTTTACTTAATGTTTTTTAATAAAATCGCAAGTTATCCCTAAAATTTTGTATACTTAGACCCAAACTCATATAGGTTTAAAAAATCTAAATAATCCAATACATTTTTATACTTTCAAAACACATTTTTTAATTTTTAAAATATTATATTTTGAAACTTTAGTTTAACTATGTAAATTTATTAAAATATTTAATTATAAAATAAATTTTTTTAAATTCATTTGTAAATTTAATATTTATCTAATCAAAATTAAAAAAAATTATTCTATAAAATTATTTTTATTTTAAAATACATGATTAATAAATTAATAATTATTAATTTCAAGGTGATTAATTTATCACTATAATAGAATGAACCTTTGTTATCACATAAAAGTGGACTTCTTGGTGAAAAAATTAGTAAGAATGTCAATGTTGAGAAATTTTCCCATTATCAATGCCTTCTAGCACCAAAAATGGTCCCGATGATTATAATTAATGGTTCACCAGTCCAAAAAAAACATATATTATAATAATCAATACCATAAAAATATTGAATATAGGAGTTAGACAAATATAAAAAACAATTAAATACCATTATTTCACAACATATTTCTTCAATTAGTTATAGTTAAAAATAATAGACCAAGCCTTATCAACCTATTACATTGGATATTTTATGACATGGAGGTTTTGGGAGTATGTTTGAAAAAGAAAAGTTGATTTCTGGATCAGATTTTATTTTTGGGTTGTTTTGGGAAGTGGTGGTTTTGGTTGCAAAATGGAATGGGTTTCTAGATTTGCATTATTTTTTATAAGTGACTACCATGGAATGGGATTGGTATTTGCATCAAAAAAACTTTTAGGGCCAGTTTTCATGACTCAACTATTTCTTGCATTGTAGCCCTATAATTTCTGAGCAGAATTAGAGTTCTAGAGGTTGTCTGATGAACCGACCCAAGCTGATCCAACACGCCACCCGAACTAGGTCACCACTAGGTTTGAAGGATGCCCCAATCCCTATGGTCTTGAAACGTGTGCATAAACATCAAGTAAGCACTTCAGGAATGAGTTTTCACTCAAATAATAATTATAAAAAAGATGAGTCTATTACTGAAGAAAGTCATGAATTATCCATACATTGGATTTCCATGAAACATCAATAAGAATAACCAAAATAAAAAAACTGAACAAACAAATCATACAAAAAAATAAAAATTTATACCATTTTTATAAAAATAGAGCTTCCAAAAAAATACACAACATGTTATAATAAAAGAAACTAAAAACAAATTCAGGGAAGGCCATTTAGGCTGATATAATGACATATATAGAATAAGGCAAAACTCAAACCATACCATAAGAGCACCGATAACAACCCACAATCACTCAATACACCACAACTCTAATTCAACGGGCCAATAAAATAAATCTGACAAGATTATAAAACCTATAGCCTATATGAATCATATAGGTAGTATAAACACACAAATAGGGTGTGCTTATAGGGTGTGAGAAAATATTCCTAGTAGGATCTCACTAAGGATACTATCAAATTCCATTCATTAAGGAGTTTATAGATTATAATTTTAAATATAATATAATGTAAGGTTTTCATTTCATAATTCCAGGGTAAAAGAAACCACATAACTTTAGATACAAATAATGAAAACATTTTATTTAAATAAAACTTGTTTGAAAACCTAAGGAAAAGAAGAACCTTTAATTTTTCTAAAAACAAATATTTTTTCCTTATTTCAAACCCATTTTTAAAAGTATAGAAATAAAACCTACCATTTTATCACATAATTTCAAAATATTTTTCCAAGGAAACTTTTGAAAACTATTAAACTGAATCAGAAAAAATAAAAATTATCTCAATCCAATAACACCCAAATATAGATCAAGGGAAAAAAAATAAAATCAACACTATAAATGGTTCCATAAATAATGCATACACATGGGGATAAAATAAGATAAAAATTTTATTCCACCTATCGACAACTAAAAATAAAGGAATGAAGGTGATGAAATATAACCTAAGTCCTAATATGATAAAACTCTAACATTACTCTGAAAATATAGACCAACAACCAACCTACATTATGTCCTAATAGATACAAAAGTTTCTCATCTTACCCACACCCACCTCATCGAGGGATCTCCCATTGATATGGACATAGAAATAACTAGGAGACACTTGAAAGTGTGTCTGATAACTAGTGTAACATGAATCAAGATCTCCCACTTAGTTACACATGTTTCCATGACCAATACAACATGGAGGTGATTAAACCATCAAGCCAAGATCAAAAAACAAGGCATAAATAATAACTCTCCATCACCTCAAGTACATTTACAATGAACAACCCC
This sequence comes from Viscum album, assembly GCA_963277665.1. Classification (NCBI taxonomy): domain Eukaryota; kingdom Viridiplantae; phylum Streptophyta; class Magnoliopsida; order Santalales; family Viscaceae; genus Viscum; species Viscum album. Next base: position 25,279,545 of record OY728137.1, on the reverse strand, counting down.
TTTTCCACATCAATTATTCATCACATATTAATAAAAAACCCATGATGGTGAAAACAAACAAAAGGGGAAATTGTGAGGGTCTCTCAATAATTTATCAATTCACTTTATAATGTGCCAAATATGACTTCAAACTAAAATGCAACTTGGAATGTCAATCCATTTTACATTCATTGAAATATCAACATTTAAAATTTATAGATATATGTCCTAAAGACTTAAATATATATATATATATGATATATATATAATTTTTATTTCTAATTGCATGAAAATTATGATTTTAAAATATAAATAAGGTATATTATTCGTGCTTCCAAGAAACTAGAGCCTTCTTCCAACTATGTTATCATTTATGAGGTCATTTTATAAGTTGAAACAACTGATAAGATTTCTATTCATGTAATGACAGTATAAATTGTTTTTGTAATTTACTCTTTCATTATATATTTTTAAGTAAAAGAAATATCACTGGGGATAATCCTCATAGGATATATAAATACACTTCTATGTAATGATTGTGTGTGTGCAATTCTTTGAACATAGATGAACATCTCTACAACCGGAAGCTCTAATCTTCTTAAATATTTGCATTGTGAGATGAAAGAACACCATATGTGAATAGGGATCCCTCTTTTATGATTATGGATCCTTTATACCCGTGGATACCTTTGGAGATGAGTAATGTTTGTTTTCCTATTTTCTATCTTCATAAAATCGATTAGATAAAGATCAACGTGTTATAGTAGCTTCTTCATTAAATACTATGTGTATTCATAGTATTATTCATTTTTATTTATTCATTTAGTTTTCATATATCATTAATGGTGATTCTAGGGTAAGAGATTTTGGTCACATCACAAAATTCCAATAAGTAGAATTATACCCCTAACAATTCCCTTCTATGGTATCAGAACCATCGAGTGTGTTAGATTTATGAATATTACATTAAATGAAGAAGTAAAAATAACATAGTAGTGTTTAGGTTTTTATAGAAATCTACATGAAAGGATTTTTCTTTGCATAATTCTACATAAAGGTAAATAAAATGGTCTATTACATGAGATATATTGTCTAGGTAAAAGTAATCCCAAATTACCTTTACATAGAGGGATTATTTTAAGGTAATATCAATCTACCTTTATCTAGAGTGTTTATGTAAAGGTAGCCTCATTCTTACTTTATATAGACAGGCTTACATAAATGAAATCACCATTTCCATTACACAAGTGAATATGCATAAAGGCCATTGTAATTTACCTTTATAGATAAGAGTTTTTCTATGAAATATAGTACCTTTACACATATTGTTCTATGTAAAGGGTTGGGTGATTTCCCTTATGCAGAATAAGGATTCCACATAGGGGTTATTGGATATTGTCCCCATTTTTAAATTATGAATTGCATTTAATTATTTATAAATTGTTTATAAATAACGATAAAGGGTATTTTTGTAATATTCTAAGGTATGAAAAATTAATAATAAATAAATTATAATTTATTTATAATTAAATGAACGTTAATGTTTATGAAACATTTCTTTATAAAATATTTCAAATATTATATGTTAATATTAAAAATACCTTTTAGCATATTATATAGAATACATTTTGATCTATATTATGAAGTGTTTATTTAGAAATCATAGGGATAATTTATAATGTGTTTATAAATTAAAAAATAAGGATAAAATATAAAATGTTTATATTTAAATATATGACTAATTCATAATCAATTATATTTGAATAACTCAAATTAAATAATCCTTATTTGGGGATATTGTGATTCACATAAAAGTGTTGATTTTGGAATAAATCAAATTTAAGTATATGATATTTAGATTGTTTAAAAGTTTACATAAATGAAGTTGGAATATAAATTTTTTGTAATTTAAAAAATATTATATATTTCAATTTAAATGTCATATAATGATTATTATGAAAGATTTCAAATTAGAATGAATAATAAATATATATGTTCAAAATTATGGAACTTACATAATGATAACACTGATTATAATATGTTTATAGATTGTTTTTATTTACAATTCTTTTTATAAATGGCTATTCTAATTTTTAAATAATTGAATTATTAATTTATTTTAAAGTTATTCATTCTTTGTTCAGAGTTATAAATTTTTTATATTATGAATATTTGTATGCCAAAATTTATATAATAAATTTATTCTAGGATAGAGGCTTGAATGTTTATGCTATAAATGACTATAAAAATTTAGTTTTTCATCTACCCTAACACCAGATTGTAATTGAATTTATTAGCTTTATTTTTTTTATTAAATATAGATTTATATTTGGTTTTAGAGTTTTTTTTAATTGAATTATATTTTGAGTAAAAACTCCCTAGGGATACAGACTTATGGTGGGACTACCTACTAGTCAAGAGGATTATTCCTTGCCTGGAAAGGTGAATGGGGTTGGATATCTATATCTCTAGAATTACTCATACAGTTGTTATAATTATCATATAACACTATTAATTTACAAGAAAATTTCATGTGATTTATTCCTTTGATGAATTTGGATATATGTATATATATATGTATATGAATATATTGGACTTATAATTTTGTAGGCTTTAAAAACTATGGGTTCTATAAAGGGTTACACATCAATATAGTTTGAACATATTGATTTGGTGGAGGAAATAATATTCCATGCTAAATCAATAGAAGGATGTATAAAAAGGGAATAATAGGAGATAATTTGGAAAGATAAATCCCTTCAAATAATAACTGTAAGATTCCTTCTAAAGTGGAACTTGTCAAGAACCCTGTCATCAAATAGGGCAGTTTCACCCCAAATAAGGGTTACCCTAGATTATATTTTTCAAGGAAAAGAAGTAACGAGTGACACCGAATTATCCATATTAAGATTCATTCCAAATAGGGGTACCTCTATATTGTCTTTTGTTAGAGCTTCTTTGACATTTCCATTGGGCTACAGTAGCTGGGAAACACCAAGGGTTGGTATATCCGAGGAATATATTTGGGTTTATCCATATGATGGATTATAAGAATAATATTTTTCCTAACTATACATGATTCATATATCATATGACTAGGATGATTCACTACCTAAATATCCAATTAATTTTAAAAATTCTAAAGAAATATGGATATTGGTGAAATATGAATCTTGGCCTATTAATATATATGATGTTTTCATAAAGAGGTCAGTATTTTAGTGGGATCATAATAAATAAAATTACTTATTTATAGTTTAAAAGTATGATACTCATTTTATAAAAGTACCTATTGATGATAAATATAATCATAATCAAACATGACCTTGAGAAAAAACCTTGATAAGGTAAAACTAATTGGTAGGAACATTAATGTCTAGTACCAAAATTTTAGAATAGTTATCAAATAAGATGGAATTTTATATGTGTTAGAACAACCTCAACATAAGAAACCAACTAGTGAATCTATTCAAAAAAAGTATTTGAATAACTATGATAATAATCTACAAGATACAACATAATTATCTACCATCATTATTCTTACCTTGACATCAAAATTGTTAAATAATTAATGTGACACTGGATACCAATCAATTAATGGATATCTTGAAAAGGATTTATTATGATAAGACTGAGAATAAATGAAATGAAGTTTATAATGCTATTTTTTGGTGAAATATAATAGAATAAACCTAATTCTACACTCATATACTCAATATTAATGGGTACATCAATTACATGGATAGGATATGGTCACCTATTGAGGTTCCATTGGCCACTGATTTAATTTTACAATCACTACTGGAAGGTTTTGGGAGTTGATTATAAAATAAAATATAAATTAATTTAGTAAAACATTATATTATCTCCTAAATATTTGGAGAATAAATGATCAATACATTAGAATTCCATCCTCAAGTAATAGATTGATGGTACAAAAGTAAAAGGTAAAATTTTTGGTTATAAGGAGAAAAAAGAGGTCAATTAGAGTCCACACAAATATCTAATCCAAAGAAAAATAAATGGGGACAATTCTTTCATTATTAAAAAACTAAACATTCAAGAATAAATTCCCTAGATTACCGAAAAGATTGTAAGAAACTTTGTGGAGAATCCACTTTATTAATAAATTCTATAGAATTCAATTATTTCCTTTGAATGGTATGTGATACCAACTTTATATTTTACAAGTGTTATAAATAATGAGGACAACAAAAGAAAAATAAATAAATGAAAAATCAATATAAATGTTTATGTCCAATTAATGGAGAAAATGAGTTATTGTATTAGAGACTTAGATACTTCAATATTAGTTCAATATGTTATAAGATATGTATTTTCCTATTTTTCCTATAGTAAAGAATGTAAAAAATGAGTGTTTAAATGAAAAATAAGATGGTTCTTATAATATATGTTGTTTATGATTTATTAAATTTTATAAAATTCTTTAATTGTGATAATAAATGGATAATTATGGTTGAAAATTTTATTATTTTGCAATTTATGAAAAATTACCGGCAATATGATTGAATTTAAGAAAAATTTTACTCGATATTATTATAGTGTTGATGGTAAATGAACTAGGAAAGTGATGTATACATTTTAGTATAGTATTGATTGTTTTATAGGGAAAGATATAAAATTAGATAAAGAAATATTTATTAAAGAGTTCAAAAATGTTTCTTATAGTATCTAATCAGTGTCATTGAAACCTAGATTTGTCAGGAAGGAGGTATAATAATTATATATGATAATACTATTCAAAATAACTAAAAGAGTTTAACAAACTCCATTGAATTTACATGTTATGTATGGTTGTTATAGAAATTATTTCTTAGATTTTAAAAGTTATTTGATACAAAATGTATATTTTATGAGTGTTGTAAATATAGCAGAGTTAAAAATAAATAAAATAATTGATTGAGATTTTATTTTTCATTCATGTATTGAAAAAAGTTGTTACATCAATATTTTTAATGTAATGGAATATGTCAAGATTATATGAATATTTTTAAAGTAAGTGTATCTTTATACTATTTATCATTTTTTATAAGAGAATTTATTAGATAAAAAATATATGTTATGAGTGACATGATATGATTAATTGAATTCACATGGTTTATTATTCATTAAATTATATAACATATTTTATAAAATAGAATAGGTATAATTTTTTTACCCAATATATTGTGTTTTCCTCTTATTTTGTAAAATATGATTTAATTAATTCACACCCATGAACAGTATATTTTAATAATGTTTTACTTTAGAAGTTAAAATTCTCTAAAAACATAATAAAAAAACTTATTAAATATAAAATTAGAGAAAATAATAATAATCTCATATTAGCGGTATATTTTAAACTGCTTAGTTTATGTTTTATGATATGAAATAAAAGTTTATTTGTTAAATATTTCTACTAAGGGAAAATAATTGTTATTTTTTAAACACAACACATTTTTTCACATATCATTAAGATATTCTAAAATGAATATTCTGGATAAAAGGCTAGTGAGATTATATTTGAACTTATATTAGTTCAAAGCTAATAAATTCAGGGTTTATAAAAATATTAAGTTAAATTGATCTTCACTTAATATCCTAAAGTGTTTAAGATATTTGATGGTAAATAGAAATTTAATGTGTTATATTTAGTTTTTCTGAATAAGTAAATATCACTATTTCTTGAAGGATTTCACCAGTCAAACTATATAGTGAATTTTACCTAATATCCTAAAAGTCTTTAAAATATGGAGTAAAGGGAAATATAAAGATGTTATATCAGTAACCATAATGCAGTCAATATCAATTTATCCTAAAATAATTATGTATGTGTAGGTAAATAAATAATGTTCATAATTATATTATTTATGAATATATTTCAAGGAAAAGTATTGATAGAATATTTCCCAATGATGAACATTGAAAGAGTTATAAGTATAAAAAAATATTATAAAATTTGATGATTTGATGTTAAGGAGTTTTAATATGCACAAAGAGTTGAACATTAGGAATATGATTCCTAAATTTCACCATTATTCAAAAAATATTATATCATAGATGTTACACACCAAAAAGTTAGTGGGTGAGTTTTATATTATGGTCACATAAGTCAATGGAAAGAATTACATGTGATTCAATTAAGTAAAAAAGCTCTAACAGTGTAGAATACTTAATGTTTGTCTAGAATATTATCATATATGATATGATAGATAGGTTCTTATGTTAGGTTTGTTAAATATTTTCATATCAGTTTTATTTATATAAAATGAATCATATTAGAGGTAATATCCACATTATCATTCGTACATGTTGGATTCCTAAATGTATATATAGATATACATTTCTTAAAGTATAATGATAATTAAACTCTCAATTTGTGAATTTGAGTTATCCTTAACCATTTTTCATCATTTATTATTATAGTTTATAATGAAATGTTAAGATTATAAGGTTTAAGATTATTGTACAGTGATAAAAAATATGTCCATGAGGCACAAAACAAAGAATAATATTCCTTGTGTACATAGGATGATCCACTAAGTATACCACATAGAGTATCCAAGAAAAGTATTTGGAATACTAGGGGTGTATTGATTAAATTTGGGTCCCAATTACTTGAGGTTTCTGAGATTCATATCATGAGAACCTTCATAATTTGATACCCTACTTATGAAAGTCTACATGTTGAATTAGTTAATTAGGGAAAGGATGGGTATTCTATTGATCATCTTGTTGATTTAAGCTTAACCAAGATGAGATTTACCTCCCTTATAATTAGTATGGCATCTCAGATCTCGATTGTCCTAGACTATGGGAGTGTACAACCATACCTAGATATTTTATATCTATCTTATAGGGTACATTTGATTTTATTATCCATATAGATGAACAACATTTGAAATACTCATCAACTATATCAGTTTAGACTCTGATAAGCATGAACATTTTATGTTGATATATGGGATTTAAATCATCTATGTCACATAATGTTTTGAAAAATATATATGAAAATTCACATTTTTATGTGATGAATAATCCTGGAGATAGGTATAGATATGCTTGTGTTTCACTTAGATCATTCTAGATCCCTTTATAGGTTGAGTATCATTTTAAAGACCTAGAATTTTAATGCAATTTTTTTTTAAATATATGGGAATTTTACGAGTCCATGATAATTGATGATGCGTGATTTTGAGGCCCAGTGTGCCCGAAATCAATCTCTGATCTTTTGTACGGGTACGTTGAGTAAATGTAAGAGAGAGTTTTTATTACTTTTGAACCGGTGCTCGGAATTGAAATCCTAGGGCACCATTGAACTCGTAGCACTGATATTCTCTTAAGGAGACTTTCACCTCGACAACGGTGGGTCGAGGCTGAAATATATTTTTTTGGGTTTTTCATGGAAATAATAAAATAAAATAAGCTCATATTTTATTTTATTTTGTTGTAAGCACCCACCACGTGGATGTTCAGAGGTGGGGTCCACCAGAACTAATCCCCCTCTTATTGATTTATTGTAGTGGGGACCACATGACCCCCTATTAATGGGAGGAGAGGAAAACCTCTCAACCCCCCTCATAAATGTGGGGGGTGCGTCTTCAACACCTCCATGATTTTTAATTGTGCCAACGCACCTTATTAATTGTACCAAATCCTCCACATTAATTAATTGAGCCAACACATCAATTAAATATTTTAAATATTTTTGAATATTATGCCAACGACTTAATAGATATTTCAATCTATTATTTTGTTTATGAATTCTCATTGTTGGAATTTTGGAGAGGAGGAGATCTTGGGAGAAAGCTTCTCCAACGAAGAATGCTTCCTCCACGAAGAACGTCGATGACTTCGACCTTCTTCCTCATAACTTCCTTCAACGTAGGACTTCTTCGTCTACAACGAATCGATGTCCACCTTCTCACACCAACTTCAACCGACATCAAATGAGGTAGGGTTTTTAATTAAGTATGATTTTATTCCATTGTTTCTTACCATCTAACAAAAGAACATGGATCAACTTATTATCAAGTTGATCCGCGGATGTTTTTCTTGCGGGATGGGACTAAACTATTGCAGGAAGTTATAGGGGTTTATTTTTATTTTATTAACACTTCCCATGTTCTCCCATCTTTTTCCTTTGGGGGTTGCGAATAGAAATTGTCGAGAGATTATGGGAATTGATGTTTTAAAATATATTCCAAGCTCGTTCTTTGTTTATACCACTCCAAAGGCGGAGGGTGCGAGCTAATCAAACATGGACCGACCCCCCACCGTTCTTCTTTGTGGTGTTCTACGAAATAGAGGAAGGTGACAACAACGTCGAAGGTGATGAAGGCAATGACCGCGCCACTCGCAGCCTCTATGACTTGCACTGCCCACACGATGCTCTGACACCCCCGCTGACCAGCTCCGCCACCCCGGGCCGAACTGTGCCGCCTGCCAGACGTCCCTCCTGCCGACCACGCCACTGGTGACCATGCCAATAGCCGGCTCGCGCTGCCTGTCGACCTCTTGAGCCACGCCGGCCTCGCCAGACCACTGGCCTTCCGAGCCACCTCGGCCTCGCTAGCCCTCCGGCCTTCCGAGCCTCCGGCCAAACCGGACCCTCGCGACGCCCCGGCTGAACCGGCCCCTCGCGACTCCCCGATTGAACCGACCCCACGCCCGGGGCCAAGCTGCCCTCTTGTAACCCACTGGTCCGAGCTTCCCACGCGGTGCCCTTCGGGCCGAACCACCCTCACGCCGACATGTGGTCGGTCCACACCGTCTCGGCCCTCCGCGGTGCCTCACGACCGGTTGGGCGGGGCCCAGCAGGCTGGGCTAAACCCAAAGGGTTGGCCCACCCAACGTACTAGGATAGACCAAATTGGTCAGGCCGGGTCGACCCAAACTAGGACGACCCAGACTGGGTCGGGCCGGGTCGGTCTGACCGGGTCGGACCGGACTTGGGCCCACTACGACCCTTTATATTATTTTGGCCTTATCATTGGAACCAAGCGTCCGTTTGACTAACCGTCAATGGCGCTGGTAATATTGGAGCATGCGGGTCCCTTTGAGTATACCCCATTGGATTTTGTGGTATAGTTGAGATATGTTCAGGTTGGATCATGCACGAATTCAACAGGGCCCCAAGGACTAAAAGGCTAATAACTTCAATGTGGATATTTTAGGTGGGGTCCACCAGAACTAAACCTCCATGTGGAAGTTGGAAATGGAGACCACAAGACCATAACCTACCATGAGAGGTTAAGGTGGTGGGGACCACCTGAACCATAATCTCCCTTGAGTGGTTATGGTGTTGGGGACCATCCAGGATGAGACCTCCCTCTGATACCAATTTTTCAGGACCCGTCCCCTGGGGCCTGTGCCATGACTACCCCAAGCCCACCTTCCATAGGCCAGGGGATGGTGACTAGAACCAAAGGTGTAATTCCCTAAAACTGGGGAAGCATTGCCTTTATAACCTGTAAATATACACAAAAACATACGAACACGAGTAAACTGTATAACCAAAAGAGTACTGAAAGTAAAAGGGTCCGGAATACAAGCCCAAAAGTAAAGGTACAAGTACAACTGAAAATAATACAACCAAAGAAAAAGAAAGTAAAGAAGCTACTGGGCATACTCTAGGATTCCTACCTGTAGGGTAGGTACAGATAGCCTCGTCCACACTCTGCATCCATCCTTCTCATACACATATCGACACACCGTATTGTCCACCTTTGGGCACCATCTAGTCCTGGTACTCTAAGCCTCAGTCAGAGCTATCCATTGTCTGCAACCAACACAACAGGGTGCAGGCATAGCCCGTGAAGGGATGAGTATAATGATACTCAGTATGGACCCCAAAACCTATTTTTCATGACCCATCCCCCAAGGCCCGTACCATGACTACCGCAGGCCCGATTTCCATAGGCCAGGGGCTGGTGACTAGCACCAAAGGCGTAATTCCCTAAAACTGGGAAGGCATTGCCTTTATAACCTGTAAACACACAAAACAAGATATGAAAACGAGTAAAGTGTATAACCAAAAGAGTGTTGAATGTAAAAGGGGATGGAATACTATCCCAACAGTAAAGGCACAAGTAGAACTGAAAACAATACAACTAAATAAAAAGAAAGAAAATCAGATTCTATTTCATCCTTCGAGATTTCTACCTAAAGGGTAGGTATAGATATCCTCCTCATCACTCCGTCTCCATACTTCTCCTCCATGTACCGACACGCCATAAGGTCCACCTCTGGGAACCATCCAGTCCTGGTACTCTCACCCTCAGACAGTGCTTTCTATCATCTGTAACCATCACAACAAGGTGTGGGCATAACCCGTGCAGGGGTGAGTATGATGATACTCAGTAGATCCCCTGAGACCCTCACGGTCTCAAAAAATCCAACAAAGATAAACCAAAAAAGAATGAAATCAACAGATAACCTTACTTAGGTATATTAACATATATATACCTAAGTTATCAAGTGATCCATCTCAATCATGAGGAAAACACAGAAAAACTTACTCCGCTCACTCAGGATTTTATTCACATTATCGAAACCTCGGCTACTGGAGAACTCATGCTCAATCGAGTATAGTGGGCCTATCATGACACCAAGCGTGGTTCCTACTAACCTTGGATTGCTGAGGTACTCCACCTGTTGAGTACCATGAGTCTGCCGCGTCACACAGAGGCACTCCCCACTGTGGGTCTGCCGCAACACTAAGCATGCTCCCCATCGTAGCCTGCTGAGGTACTCCTCCCGTCGAGTACCGTGGGTTAGCCGCATCACCAAGAACGCTCATCCACCATGGGTCTTCCACGAAACTATGGTTCTCCCCACTGGGCTAGTAGAGTCACTCTGAGTCAAATGGTAAATAGTTCTCAAGTCTCTGCCAGCTACTAGGTCTCTGCGCTATGCTCGCTCATCTCCGAGAGGATCTGAGGCACGAGCTACAGGTAGATACACCAAATGTCATGAAGTCTCATAAAGAAGTATCCCAATGGTACGCCACGTTATAGGGGTCCGAACGCAATAGACAACCTGTCAATCAGACGCCTAGTTTGTGAGTTATTGTCATTTTATTCTTTGGGGATCGGTTGGATTCGTGCACGATCCAACCTAGACATATCTACACTATACCTCAAAATCTAGTGGGGTATACTCAAAGGGACCTTCATGCTCCAAGATTACTAGTGTCGTTGACGGTTCGTCAAACGGATGTCTGGTGCCAAAGATATGGCCAAATGAAAGTAAAGGGTCGTAGTGGGCCTGGGTCCGGTCCGACCTAGTAGGTGGTCCGACCCGCTAGGCGGGCCAGACCGTTGGGTCCAGCCTGGCCCACTGGGCCCCACCCAGAAGACCGCTAGGGGCCGCAGAGTGCTGAGAGGTTGCGGACCAGCCGCAGGTTGGCATAAGGGCGATTCAGCCTAGAGGGTGCCGCGTGAGGGGCTCAGCGCAGAGGGCTCTGTGAGGGCGGAGCGACCCGGGGCGCATGGCCGGTTTGACCGGTGCACCGTGAGGATGCGAGCTGGTTCGACCGGGGTGCTCTGAGGGCGCGGGCCGGTTCGGCCAGGGTGCCGCGAGGTTCAGGTTTGGCCCCCGCACGAGGCAGCTCGGAAGGCCGGCGGGTGGCGCGGCCGGCGGTTGGCACGTTTTGGCCTGGGGGGGGGTGGTGGAGCCTGTTCAACCTAGGCATCAGAGCGTCGTGGTGTTGGCGTGGGTCGCGGAGGCCGCGGGGGGCGCGTCTGTTGCCTTCATCACCTTCGATGCCATTTTCGCCTTCCTCCGTTTCGTAGAACATCACAAAGGGGAACAACGGGGGGTCAGGCCATGTTTGTTTAGCCCACACCTCCACATTTAGAGTGGTATAAATAAAGAACAAGCATGGAATTTATTTTAAAAAATCAATTCCCATAATCTCTCGATAATTTCTATTCCCAACCCACAAAGGGAAAAAAGGGCAGAACATGGGAACTGTTAATCAAATAAAGAATAAACCCCTACAACATCCCACAACAATTTATTCCCATCCCGTAAGGAAATCATCTGCAGATCAACTTGATAATAAGTTGATCCTCATTATTTGTTTTTTTGAAGGAATGTATCAAGGGAATGAAATCATACTTAATGAAAAACCCTAAATGTTCAATTTTGGATGACGTTGGCGTGAGAAGGTGGACGCCGATTCATTGTAGACGAACAAGTCCTACGTCAAAGGAAGTTCCGAGGAAGAAGGTCGAAGTCATCAACGTTCTTCATGGAGGGAGAATTCTTTATTGGAGAAGATTTCTCCCAAGAGCTTCTCCTCTCCCAAATTCCATAGGCTAGGGGCTGACGACTAGTACCAAATGCGTAATTCCCTAAAATTGGGAAGGCATTGCCTTTATAACATGTAAAAACACATAGCATGATACGAACATGTGTAAAGTGTATAACCAAAAGAGTGCTGAAAGTAAAAGGGGCTAGAATACAGGACCAACAATAAAGGTTCAAGTGAAACTGAAAATAATACAACTGACGAAAAAGAAAGAAAACTAGCTACTGGATCATCCTCCGAGATTCCTACCTGAAGGGAGGTACATATAGCCTCATTAGCACTCTGCATCCGTCTGTCTCCTCCACGTACCGACACGCCGTATGGTCCACCTCCAGGAACCGTCCAGTCCTGGTACTTCCATCCTCAGTCAGCGTTGTTCGTCGTCTGCAACCAACACAACAAGGTGCAAGCATAGACCGTGCAAGGGTGAGTATAACATTACTCAGTAGAGACCCTGAGACATTCACGGTCTCACAAAATCCAACAAGTATAAACCACAATGTTTGAAATCAATAGATAAACTTACTTAGAAATATGCCCATACATATATATAAGTTATCAAGTGATACATCTCAATAATAAGGAAAACATAGAAAAACTGACTCAGCTCAACCAGGATTTTATTCATATTATCCAAACCTAGGCTACTGGAGAACTCCTTCTCAATCGAGTACAGTGGGCTTGCCGCGAAACCAAGCATGCTCTCCACTAACCTTGGACTACTGAGGTACTCCTCCTGTCAGGTAATCTGGGTCTGCTGTGTCAGACAGAGGTGCTCCCCACCATGGGTCTACCACGTCACCAAGAGCACTCCCCCTTGTAGCCTACTGAGGTACTCCTCCCGTCGAGTACCGTGGGTCTACCGCCTCACGAAGTGCACGCCTACACCGTGGGTCTACTGTGACACCAAGGCACTACCCACTAGGCTATTAGAGTCAATCTGAGTCAAACGATTTGTAGTCTTCAGGTCTCAGCTAGCTACTAGGTCTCTGCGCTACACTTACTCATCATTGGGAGGATCTGCTCCACGATCTATAGGTCAATACTCCAATCGTCATGATGTCCCACGATGAAGTATATCAAAGGTCCGACACTTCATATAGGACTCAATGCAACAGAAAACACATCAATCAGATTCCTGGCCTGTGTGTTATTAGCCTTTTAGTCCTGGAGTCCTGGTTGTATTCGTGCATGATCCAACCTGAGTGTATCTCAACTATTTCCCAAACTACAGAGGGGTATACTCCAAGGGACCATCATGCTCCAAGATTACCAGCGCCACTAATTGTTCATCAAACAGATGTCCGATGCCAAAGATATGGCCAAAAGAAAGTAAAGGGTCATAGTGGGCCCAGGTTCGGTCCAACCCCGTTCGGGTCGACCCAGCCTGACCTGTTGTGTTCAACCCGGACAGCTAGGCCCAGCCCAGCAGGCCGTGTGGGGGCATGGATTACTGAGAGGGCATGGATCAGACATGAGGACATGGACCGGCAGTAGGTCAGCACCATGGTGGTTCGGCTCCGAGGGCTCCACTTGGCTAGCTCAGCCTAAAGGGTGCCACAAGGGCTGCTCGGCCCATGGCACGGGGCCGGTTTGGCCAGGGCTCCGCGAGGGCGTGTGCCGGTTTGGCCGAGTCACTGCGATGGGCCGGCTCGGCCGGGGGCTCGGAAGGCTGGCGAGCCGGTGCGGCCGGGGTGGCTCGGAAGGCCGATGGGCTGGCGTGGACGAAGGGGCTCGGGAGGCTGGCAGGCCGGCAGTCAGGACGAGCGGGTGGGGGGTGTAGCTGGTGGCGGCATGGTCGGTGGGGGGCACTGCCGGCGGGCAGCGCGGTTCAACCCGGTGTTGCGGATCCAGTTTGTGGGACTTCATGACAGTTGGAGTATCCACCTATAGATTGTCGATCAGATCCTCTCGAAGACAAGCGAGGGTAGTGCGAAGACCTAGTAGCTGACTGAGACCTAACTACTATTGATTGTTTGACTCAAAGTGACTCTATTAGCCCAGTGGGGAGCGCCTTGGTGTCGCGTAAGACCCACGATGGAGGAGCGCGCTTGGTGATGCGGCAGAACCATGGTACTCTACAGGAGGAGTACCTCACCAGGCTATGAGGGGGAGCACACTTAGTGACACGGCAGACCCACGGTTGGGAGTGCCTCTATGTGACAAGACAGACCCACTGTACTCGATTGGAGGAGTACCTCAGTATTCTAGGGTTAGTGGGAAGCATGTCTGGTGTTGTGGCAGGCCCACTGTACTCGATTGAGCAGGAGTTCTCTAGCAGCCGAGGTTTCAATAATATGAATAAAATCCCGATTGAGTTGAGTCAGTACTTTTGTGTTATCCTCATGATTGAGATGAATTACTTAATAAATTAGGAATATTTATGGTCATATACATAAGTAGGGGTATATGTTGATTTCATACTTTGTTGTTTATGCTTGTTGGATTTTGTGAGACCTTTATGGTGTCGGGGTACCTATTGAGTATCGTTATACTCACCCCTGTACGGGCTATGCCTGCACCTTGGTGTGTTGGATGATGACGATGGACATCGCTGACTGAGGCTAAGAGTACCAGGACTGGACGATGCCAGGAGGCAGACCATATGTAATGTCGGTAGATGGAGGAGACAGACAAATGTTGATTGCTGAGGAGGCGATATGTACCTACCCTTCAGGTAGGATCCTCGGGGGATGACCCAGTAACTTGTTTTTTCCTTTTCCTCAGTACCCCCAATTGTTCCTTTAGTTTGAGTTCTGGATTACCGGGACGTGAAGCCTAAGGTGGGAAGAATGTAAAGACCCAAAATTTCTATGTAATTTTTTTTTAAAATATTTGGGAATTTTACAAGTCCGTGAAAATTGACTGCGAGTGATTCCAAGGCCCGGTGTGCCCGAAATCAATTTCTAAATTTTTTTTCGAGTACGTTCAGTAAATATACGAGCAGGTTTTTATCACTTTTGAACCGATGATAGGAATTGAAATATGAGGGCACATTTGAACTCGCAGCGCCGATATTGTAACACCACAACCCCAGTTACCCAGAGTCAGTGCATTATTACATAACATTGGCATGATCACAAAAGATCAAGTCTTGAAATACTAATTAGTTTAGTTGCCTTGGAATCACTAGATATATTCATAAGTCTTACATTACATCATAAAGTGAAAAAACTACAAAAAAATCTTATAAAAGTCAAACAAGGGTATAAATAGCTTTAACCCATAGTCTATAAAATCGTAAGAATGTTTTGAAATTCATTTTTATGAAACATGGATGTGGATGATAAAGAGTTCCCAGTGGATAATTACGTATAAACAACCTCGGATAATGAAGAGATTGTGAAATAAACCTTTACCTTGTATTTTTCCATGTTTGAGGGTAGTTTGACCTCATGTATAATGGTGAAATAGTTTTTATTAAATTATAAAAGAATCGTATACATTAATATGATATCATATATCCTCTTTTCACATTGATTTGTTAATAATATCTTAGTATTATCATCTTTTCAGATGTTAACAGATTCATTTTTCTTTATATTCAATATTATGTGAGCCATATTTACCATGGATGGGATGTATATTATTCATATCCATAATGATATTAAGTCTTTAAACATTTATTTTAATCATCTAATGAAAATTAGTCTTGAATGGATACGATGGGGAATGAATCTCATCGCGTTCGTGGCGACGGTAATCCGTACGTACACACGAGCAACAATATCATTATTTTGATATTAAAATAATATATAATTGGATGGTATATCATATATATAGAATAATTATCATGTTATATTTATTATTTACGTGAATTACACATCATTATTATACCCATCCAAATAATAAGGTATTGAATAACAATTACACCACGACGTGGAGACGGTAGGCCATACGTACGCACGTATGGTGAAATGTCATTCAAAGGATGGATAGAATACTGAATACGGTTATACCATATTTATAATAATATCATAGTATATAGAAGATACTGGTGTTATTATTTTATAATTGAAATAACAAAGAAAGAAGAAGTGGAAGAAGAAAGGAACATGAAAGACGGTGGTGAAAACATTACCTCTTCTTCGGGTTCTACCTTTTGATTTGATCAAAATGGATACATAGGATGACTTTATGAATAAGGAAGGCCTCTATGATTAAGGTAGGATAGTTCAGAGGGTATTTGGGCAGAGGTTGGACAAACCAAAAGGCTTTTAAGGTATGAATAATTGGTTAGAAGTGGTGTCCTTTTATAAGGGGGAGGAGGGACTCTTTAGAAAAAACATAAAGTATTATTTTATAATAAAATCATATTCAGTTTCTAATGGCTCCAAAGTGGATTCTTAAAAGTCTATGGTGGGTATAGGTAGATAAAAAATCATCCAATAAGTTTTATACATTTTTGGGTCACTATTTTACCCTTATCTTTTAGATTTAACTCTTAGTTAAATAGTTTGACATTTACCATGTCTCTTTGTATTTTTTATTATATATGGTTAATAAACATACTATAAACTACCAAGAGAACCCCAAGTGGTTCATTAATGACATACCTATCATCATATAAGTCCTTTGGCTGATTCATATATTTTTAGGAATATTATATCAATTAATAATATAATATTTTGTTTTTAAACTCCTTTATGTCATTTTTGACACTATTTAATAATTGTTTTTTTTCAAAGTCTAAATAACTTTATTAATTGAAAGAAAATTAATTTAATTAATCCTAAAATGTCATAGTAACAAATAAAATTAGTTTAATTCATTAAAAATATGAAATTATATTTATTTGGGTATTTATAATATCAATTATTTTAATATTTCACTAATAAGGTAATTACAACATCATCATTGTGTCATATAAAAATTAAATTATTTAATGTATAAAAATTATAAATAAAATACAATTATCTAGAAAATATTTTTATCTTTCTAATTAATATTTATAATCGAATTTATATTATGTATAACCCTATATTAAAAATGTTTTACTTATTAATCATTGATTTTAACTCTTTTAACTCTTCTTTGAATTAAATAATAATAAATGTGCTAATCTAATACAAGTGGATCAAAGAGGTTAATATTTTATTCATAAGGATTTTTTTGGTCGAATTATACTTAGACAATAGAATTAGGACATGTTTTAGGGTAATAATAATATCATTTTTACCCTTAATTACCCTATTTACTTTTTACCGTGGTAAATAAAAGTAAGAAGTTACTATTTACCAAAAAATATTTTTATCTTATTGAACCACATTTTAATTTTCGAAATTAACAGTGTCTCTCAGATTTTCGAAATTCTACTCACAAAAGAGGTAAAATTATGTTTTATGTGAATTTGAAAATTCTCCTAGGAGGCGGGTAAAAGGCGGTGAAAAGTTCAATAATATTTATATATATATAAACTTGTTATAAAATGACTCAAATGAATTAAATTGAACTTATATAGGTATTATGTATCTATTTTGACATTAAATAAATTTAAATAAAATAAATAATTAATTAAATAAAAATTCGGTTTTAAACTATTACTCATTGTTTTTCACTATTCATCAAAAATTAAAAGTTTTCAGAAAAAATACCAAAACTTTACCATAAGCTAATTTTGATATTCCAAATTCAATAATGAAGTCTATTTTTCCAAATTCAAAACATAGAAGTTGCATTTATTAATTTAAACTTAATTCCCGTTGTCAAAACCAAAAGGCATATTTTTAAGAAATAATAACTACCAAAAGTTTGGCACTTGTTTATGTCCAATTTCATAGTGAAATTACTTACAATGACCATAATTGGATGAAATGGTCAAAATATAATCTATTTATACTTCCAAACCATTAAAATTTATAATTTTAAAATATAAATTATTTTGATTTAAAAAGTTGTTTTCAGTTAAAATATAGTATTTTTCACAATTCACCCAAATATGAAAGTTATCAGAAAAACACAAAAACATTATCGAAACTAAATTATTATGTCTCGATTCTATAGAAGAAGATTATTTTGTCAAATTAAATATATAAAAGTTTAAATGTTGGATTTAAAAAGTCTTCGCCAATAAAAGGCGGAAAATTGCATTTATTGAAAAATAATTCTTTTATCTGAAAAAATGTATTTGTTCTTACATTATGTCTAAGAAACTCATAATATGGATTCTAAAATTATATGGATTGTATAAAGTTTAGAATTCAGTTAATACTATTCATTACTGTTTTTGAATGGCTTGTTTGGAATGTCATGGTGCACTAGAACTCGATGTTGTGTATAGTGCAAGTTATTGAATTACTTTGAAGAAATAACGTTCTATGAAATCTTGGGGTGTTACAGATATTCTCTTAAGGATAATTTCACCTCGATGATGGTGGGTTGAGAGTGAAAGATAGTTTTTGGGTTTTTCATGGAAATAATAAAATAAATTAATCTCATATTTTATTTTAATTTGTTGTAACCACCCACCATGAGGATGTTCAGGGGTGGGGGTCCACAAGAACTAAACCTCCTATTCTTGATTTATTGTGGTGGGGACCACACGACCCCCTATTAATGGGAGGATAGGAAAACCTCTCAACCCCCCTCATAAATGTGGGGGGAGCCTCTTCAACACCTCCATGATTTTTAATTATGCCAACACACCTTATTAATTGTGCCGAATCGTCCCCATTAATTAATTAAGACAACACATCAATTAATTATTTTAAAATTTTTTGAATATAATTCCAATGACTTAATAGATATTTCAATATATTATTTTGGATAGGAATTCACATTGGTGGAATTGGGGAGGGGAGGAGCTCTTGGGGGAAAGTTTCTCCAAATAAGAATGCTTCCTCCACGAAGAACGTCGATGACTTCAACCTTCTTCCTTGAAACTTCCTTCGACTTAGGACGTGTTCGTCTATAACGAATCGACATCCTCCTTCTCACGCCAATGTCAACCAATATCGAACATGGTAGGGTTTATAATTAAGTATGATTTTATTCCCCTATTTCTTTCCATCTAGAAACAAATAATGCAGATCAACTTATTAACAAGTTGATCCACTGATGTTTTCCTTACGGGTTAAGAATAAATTGTTGCAGGAAGTTATAGGGGTTTATTCTTTATTTGAGAAACACTTACCCTGTTCTCCCCTATTTTTCTTTTGAGAGTTGGGAATAGAAATTATCGAGGGATTATTGGAATTGAATTTTTAAAATATATTTCATGCTCTTTCTTTGATTATACAACTCTAAATGTGGAGGGTGTAGGCTAATCAAACATGGCCTGACCCCCCGCCCTTATTCTTTGTGGTGTTATATGAAACGGAGGAAGGAAACAATGGCGTCGAAGGTGACACACGAAATGGTTATACCACCCATGAAATCTGAAACCCATGCCTCCCCCGCGACACTCTGATGCCCCGGTCAAACCGGCTCCACAGCCCAGGGCTGAACCGCACCGCCCACCGGCCACACCACCCACCGACCACGCAGCCAGCGATCACGCCCCCCGCCAGCTCATGCCCCCTGCTGGCCTACCGAGCTACCCCGGCCGCGCCAGCCCACCGGCCTTCTGAGCTGCCCTGTACAAGCCATCCTGTCGGCCTTCTGAGCCCTCGGCCAAAGCGACTCGTCACGACACCCCGACAGAACTGGCCTGCACCCTCATGGCGCCGCGGCTGAACCAGCCCGCGCCCTTATGGCACCTCGTCCGAATCAAACCTCTCCCTCGCAGCGCCTCGACCGAACTAACCCACGCCCTCACGGTGCCCCGACCGAACCAGCCTCGTGCCCCGCGCCCTCGTGGAGCCCTTCAGGGTGAGCCACCCACCTGCCGCCCTCCGGGCCGAACCGCCCTCATGCTGACCTACTGCCGGTCCATGCCCTCACGGCCAATCCGCGCCCTTGCGGCCGGTCCATGCCCTCTCGGCACTCCGCGTCCCCTCACGGCCAGCTGGGTTGGGCCCAGCAGGCCGTGCCGAACTGAACAGGCTAGCCCGCCCAATGGGCGAGGTCGGTCCGACTGGGTCAGACCAGACGTGGGCCCTCTACGACCCTTTACTTTCTTTTGGCCATATCTTTGACATAGGACGTCCGTTTGATGAACCGTCAGCGTCACTGGTAATCTTGTAGCTTGAAAGTCCCTTTTCGTATACATCACTAGAGTTTTTGGTATGGTTTAGATATAGTCTGGTTGGATCATGCATGAATCCAACCGGGCCCCTGGGACTAAAAGGCTAATATCTCACATACCAGGCGTCTGATTGACGCGCCATCTGTTGCGTTGAGACCTCTATGACTTAGAGGACCTTTGAGATACTTTTTCATGGGTCTTCGTGAGATTTTGAGTATCGGCCTGTAGCTCGTGGAACAGATCCTCCTTGAGACGAGCAAGCCTAGTGCAGAGACCTAGCAGCTGGATTAGACCTGACGACTGCTAACTGTTTGACTCGGAGTGACTCTACTAGCCCAGTGGGGAGCACCTTGGTGTTGCGGTAGACCCATCACGGAGGAGCGTTCTTAGTGACATAGAAGACCCATGATACTCGACAGGAGGATTACATCAGCTAGCTACAAGGGGGAGCACACTTCGTGATACGGAAGACCCACGGTGGGGAGCGCCTCTGTGTGATGTGGCAGACCCACAGTAATCGACAGGAGGAGTACCTGAGCAGTCCAATATTAGTGGGAAGCATGGTTGGTGTCATGACATACCAACTATACTCGATTGAGCAGGAGTTCCACAGCAGCTGAGGTTTCGATAATGTGAATAAAATCCTAGTTGATCTGATTCAGAACGTTTTTGTTTTCTCATGATTGATATGTATTTCTTAATAACTTAGGTATATGAATGGGAATATAACTAAGTAGGGTTATTTGTTTATTTTATACTTTTTGGTTTATCCTTGTTGGATTTTGTTTGACCTTGAGGGTCTCAGGGTCCCTACCGAGTATCGTTATACTCACCCATGCACGGGCTATGCCTGCACCTTGTTGTGTTGGATGCAGAAGACGGACAATGCTGCCTGAGGCTAAGAGTACCTAGATTGGACGGTACTTGGAGGTTGACCATATGGCGTGCCGGTACATGGTGGGGACAAATGAAGGTGGAGTGCTGAGGAGGTGATTTTTAAATACCCTTCAGATTGGAACCTCAGAGAACAACCCAATAACTATTTTTTTTCCTTTTCCCCAGTTGTACTTGTACTTTTAGTTTCTTATACATTCCATTTGGGCTTGTTTTCTGGACCCTTTTTACTTACTATACTCACTTGTTGGTTATATAGTTTACTCATGTTCATATCTTCTGTGTGTGTTTATAGGTTATAAATGAAATTCCTTCACAGTTTTAGGGAATTACGCCTTTGGTACTAGTCACCAGCCCCTGGCCTATGGAAGGAGGGCTTGGGTTAGCCACGACCCAAGCCCTGGGGGACGGGTCATGACAATCATTGGAGATTTGTCTGATCCTACTATTTTTTTTTTACATTTATAGATCTGGTGATTTAGTTTTTTAATGCTATAATGGACTATGGGGTCACACAATGACATTAACTAAATGGGGATTTAGTTTTTACTCAAAGAACTACTTTCAAACTATTTTATATTTAATGCAAAAAATTGTTTTGGATGGTTATTCATAAGGTATTTTATACGATGTAATATCTTATGAATTTAATGATATATTTCAAAAAGGGTGTTGGAATATATCAAAATTGAATTTTGGATGTCATTTCAAAAGTTATTGTATATGATGAAATATAAGGTGAAATGATATAAAATATTTTAGGCTTTAGTGTAAGTGGGATATTAAAATATATATTCCCCAAATACCAATATATGTATGATATATAAAAGTTGTATTTCAACATTCATGATAATTATGTTTTGAATTCCTAAATTAGGTTTTTTTCACACAGCCTGTATATCCAAGCTGTTTTCCACTTAGGCTATCATTTTTCAGGCTATTTTATATGATTAAATGTTTGAGAGGAGATCGATTCATGTTAGGAATGTATAAACTTGTCAGTTAATTTATTATTTTCTTTATAAATTATTGAGTAAAAAAAGTAAAATCGAGGATAATATTTATAGGCTTTATAAATCTACATTCATGTGATGGATTTGTGTTTGTGAGTCCTTATACATGGTTAATCATCCTTATAATACAATGTTTTAGTCTTTTTCACTATTTACATTGTAACATGATACCACACTATGACTGAAGAACGATCCCTATCATATAACTATAGATTTTATCTACTTTTGGATACCTATGGAGGTGGTAATCTTTTGATTTCCACTTTTTAATCTTCATCAAACTCATAAGATAAATATCATCACATTAAAGTGACATATTCAATTATTGGTATGTGGTTTCATAGTATTCTTAATTTATTTTTAAATATTCATTTTTCATATATCTTTAATGGTGATCATTAGGTATGGGGTTTTAATCACTTTCTATACTTATAAAATTTTTTATTAGAACATAATGTCTCCCTATAAAAATCCATTTTAGAAATCATTAAGAAAGTAACACCTCTTTCAATTTTAAAATCACACATCAAAACATAAATTTCTTCCTCTTAAAATTCAAAACCAGGCCAGATCCTGATGTTTGTATCAAAACTATTCTAAGGATCCTCATAATAATTTCTATAATTCGTTGTATATAAAAAAAATACACTTTCCAAATTATAGATTTTAATTCACGAGGAGAACCATTTATTCCAACAATCAATTCCCGGGAAAATAATTTAGAAATATATCTTGGTTGTTATACATAAGAAAATAGTATTAGGAACCATTTTTTTAATCATAAGAGTCTCATGAACTAATAAATAAAAGAATATCATATAATCACCTACCACAAAAGAGGGAAAAAAGTCGCGACAAATATCCTTTGATGGTGGAAGTATGATAAATCAAGGAAAAACTGATACATGCCATATACATCAAAATCCAAAAGAATAGAACCAACTAGAATTATAAATTCTTCCAAAATTGGATTTATGGTTCCATTGAGAAATACAATCATGTGGAAATGATGGATAGAAGAAAGATAATGGATAAAGAGGAAACTAACCTTCCAACCCACTTAAAAACAATGGAGAGAAACTTTTAATTAGAGGGGAAGAAGGTGGAGATTCTCGTGAGATCTTCGTGGCTTTGATGGCATAATATGGAGGTATGAAAGCGTCCCAAACCTCTAAATAATAAAGTGGGTTAAAATTGAAAAAAACCATAATTAAAAAATTGGGTGTACGCCCTTTATGGCCAGGAAAACGTTCACCACGACATGAATAACTATTACAAAGGGTTTTCATAGTGTGGAGATCCATTTTGCAGTGTGATATTAACCTTATAAAAAAAATTATTTTTTATAAACCATTAATGGCATGAAACTCCTCATTTATGGAATGAACAGTTTTACTAAGACACCTAGGAAAACTAGAGGATCATTCAAGGAAAAAACTCCCTTGGTTATGCCAGGACCTTTTACATGTTCAGTCTTGCAGCTTTCCAGAACCTCTAGAACCATCTAAAAACTCAATAAAACCTAAAGAAAATAATAAAATTAAAAAAATTTAGAATAATAATTGACAACAATAACATGAGGGGTGATACAATTCACTCAAAAATGATAGTTTGCCTTAGAAAAAATCTGGTAAAATTAAAGGTAAATAAAAATCTCAGATATCCACATCTCAATTTCAGATTTGGGTGGGAAAGTAAAAAAGACTCAATATGGTCCTATAATGTTGAAACCACTCAACATAACCCATCATAGTGTAAAAAACCATAATATCTACAAAACAAACCAATACCTCAAAAAATATCTGACACCTCTAAGAACAAAAACACATTAACCACATAACCTATAGTGTTATCAGAAATGAAGACTCACTATGGGTTGCCCCGACATTTTGAATTTATCTAAGATGGTGATAGAAAAACGAAAAAATTCCTAAGAGGATACTTCTAATACCAAAAGACATAAAACTCATAGAAACACAAATAATTTAGATCCTCCATCAACCATAGTCTACCATCCAAAATAAACAAATCAAATCATCAAAAGATAAATCTAACTCATAGATACATCTAAACATCCATAAAACTATTCCATAGAATCATATGGAAATCCCAAAATGCATATAACATAAAAAATTATCTAAAACCCCAAAAAATATCAATAAGGGTAAAACATGGATCTTACCTTAGGCCAACATAAATAATAGGGGCACCCCATAACCATACCCATGGAACACCCACTCATGGTGAACCCAACTGGGTCTGAAACAAATAATTCCAATGGCTGATCAAAACTATTTTATCACAAGTCCTAGTTACCCAAAACTTAACCCAAGGTATTTACCATTCCCACCCATATAATATCAGGCCTCCTAATATACATAAAACATTAGGGAAGAAATTCCACAACCCACACACTGATATAATGATAAAATAACCAATATCACATAAATCAATTAAATAAGCACACCAAAGAAAACAACCAACAACAACCATGTCAAAATATTTGACAAAACCAAAATCCCACAAAAAAACCAAAAAAAATATTCATCCCAAAATTACACCAGATACTTCTTTCTATTATTCAATTTAGATAAATTATGAATATGGTCCAAACAACCACAATAGATATATTACCTCAAATATTTATGGAAAAGGGGGTTAGAGTGCTCTGGATCCCATTACTATAAGCACATGATGGGTCTTTTCTTCCCATGTGAGAAAGTTATTCTCTAAGAGGACTAACCCTCTTACACTTATAATTTTGGCTAATATATAGTTTTTTCTATACTAGAGGAACTGAATTTATTTGGACTCAATTGAAGCAAGGTGTAACCCTTCATTGGTTTCCTAGACTAATCATATTTTACACTTGATGCTTAAGGAACCTAGAGAAAATTGAGGCTACCCTAACCCCTTACTAGACAATCTACCATTTCAATTAAACCTTGATATCCATAAAAAGAGAGTAGATCCAAATTAAGAAATTTTGATATTGGTCCATGAGTAGAGAACATTGTCTTTCCACCACTCTATTGTTAGTTTTGGTAGAATATCGAACTGAAAGAAACCACTCCAAGTGATAATAGAATTCACCTTTCATATCATCCTTTATGAAAAGACTTCTACTTTTTTTCAACCATTATAATAGGCATACTCTAAATAACATAATACTTGAACACAACTAAAAAATTCATCATAATTCAACCATAGCATCCCATCACAAACTAATGGGAAAATAGAGTCAGATAAACCAACCAATGAAAAACCATTTAAAAAAACATAAAAAATATTCTTCTCTAAAATCCTCCACATCCAATTAATAATTTGGAAATAAATTTTGACAAGAAATATATTTGAATAAAAATACTTATATGAGAGCTCCCAAAATATGGTAAAATACTTGACTACACTTAAACACACTATGAAATGACTTTAATATTCTATTTCCATTTGAAAAAAATTCCAAGTTAAACAAGTTCATTTTAAAAAATGTATGTAAAAATACACTTTACGTTTAATTTTTTTTCAAAACATCATAATGAAATATCCCATTTTATAAAAAAACTTATTATCACTAATTTAATACTTTACAAATAACCTTTTAAATTTATTATTAAATCAAAAATTTCCAAAAAACATTCTTTTTTACATCCACAAAACGAATTATTACAAAATCATGTAAATAACAGAACATAGAAAACCTAAATAAAATTCACAACTGACTTTGAAAACATTTCAGAAAACCCACCGAAAATCTCTTCAAATTAGTAAAACTACTCACTAAAATCCACGAATCAAGGGAATCTAAATAAAAAAATTAAATGAGTTGCATAACTATACATGAATTAGATGTATGGATCGATGTGTCATATAAAAATCATGCATTGGATCCTGAAACATATCCAAATTCAAGAAGATGTTCATTTCATGGTTTTCTAGGTAATGAAATCCAACCTCATGTTTCATACTCTCTATATGTATTTATACAAAAAAAATATAATTATATCCCCCAAGGAAACTCACACAATTCCATTGAGTATGAAATATAATTATCACAAACAAAAATCCTATTAAATAATCGAATCAAAAACCAAATCACAACTTCCACTCATAACATAATTATTGGGGTGAGAAAGGTAATGGCAGACTCTCCCCATATGTACCTATTAAGTATTAGAAATCCAATTATTGTTTTTCAATACTTTATAAATATCAATATGTAACTCTATAACCAAGGACCTTTTTTAGAGTGCTAATATCTAATACCATTTCTAATGAACTGTCAAATATTGATCTAAAACGTCAAACGAACAAAATTTTCACTAGGCCCGAAGGGAATTCTCAATCCTCACTATCTAGAAACTAGTGCCTGTGAATTATAGAAATTCTTTGGGAAGTGTTTTACCCTGAAATTAATTTTAACGACATTGTGGGTATTTTATGTAAAATATTTTATGAAATTTCTATAAATTATACATCTATGGAAATCAATAAGCACAACCAAGATAAATAAACCAAAAAAACTAATCATGACTAATAATAATTATTTAAACCAATTTTTAAACATAGATCATTCATGTATCATGGTATAATAAAAGGAAAAGATTGAAATAAAATAAAGTTTGTTTCAGTCGATACATAAAAAATAAGAATAAAATAACAACTATAATAAAAAAACATTTAAACAAATTAAAAGTTGTCATATAAATGGATAAAACATCACAAATTTACTCTATTAAATAATTTTTATTCAATAAAAATATTTAGAGAAATATCTTGATGAATGATTTGTTTAAGTTTCCTTTAAGGTCAACATATTCATCTTTTAATAAATTAAATTGAAATTAAGTTTACCTTATTAAAAGACACATCCCTAGGAATTCTTCTAAAATTGGAAAAATGTCTTAATATAGTCTCATTTATATTTTCATCAATATAATCAACTCTAATTTTCTCCAAAACAAATTCATTTCTAATATTATCCATTTTCATATTCCCACATTTCCATCTTAAAATGTTCCTTTCAATTACTACAAGGGCACCAACAATGACCCATGGTCTCTCAACACACCCAAACTCCTACTTGATAGAATATGAAAAGAAATAAAACCTAAAGATGAAAGATAGAGATTGTATACATAATAAGGGATGAATAAACACACACACACATAGGGTTTATATATAGGGTATGAGGTAACATGTATTATAGGATCTCACTAAGAATTCTATGTAATTACTTTTATTAAGGTGTTCATAAATTTTATTTTAGAATATAATATAAGTTATGTTTTTCATTTAATAATTCCAATGGAAGATCAAACACACACCTTTAACCATAAATAAAGAAAAAATTTATTTTAATAAAACTGTTTTGAAACATAATGAAAACAAGAATATTTGATTTTCATAAAAAATAATCAAAACCATTTTCCCTTTTCAAACCCCTTTCTAAAACTCCATAAATAAAACCAATGATTTCTCATATCATTTAATAATAGTTATACAAGAATAATATTGAAAAATATTCAAGTAAATTATAAATAAAAAGAGGTAGGAAAATCTAATAGCACATAGATATATATTAAAAGATAAAATAAAAAATATAAAGGGTTCCAGGAATTCTTCATGCACAAGGGGATAAAATAAGCTCAAAAATGAGAGTCCCCTTATATGAGACCACCAATCAAGTAATCTATGTCATTTCCTATTCCCTAGGTCTAAATGTTAGATGATCTTAAAAATACTATCTGGAGCTGAAAAAACAACCAGCCTGTATTTTGTCCTACTAGATATACATGTTTTCTATATTACCCACACTAGACTCATTAGAAGTAATCCCATATAATGTTTATAGCTTAAAAATATGAGACACTATCTAGTGTGATTTGAAACTAGTATATAATTAGAAAACATATCCTACTTTGTTTTATGGGTTCCCATGACCAATACAACAAGGAGGTGAGTGAATCATTAAGCCAAAATCAACAACCCTTGTATAAAATATAAATCTCTCAATCTACAACTCCCTCATATATAACAACCCCATTTTCACAATTTTCATCCATCACATAATATTAACATTTAAAATACCCTTTATAAAAAATTTATAAAATTAACCCATCTTACTTTCCAAAATCAAGCTTCAATACATAAATTTCATTCGTTAAAAACACAAAACAAGGCTAAAGCCTGACGTTTATATCAGAACAATTTTAAAGATACTCATATGAATTTGTTAAATTATTAAAAAACGATAACATTAAACTTCCAAAGTAGAATACATAATTTATAAAGAACACCCTTTATTCCAAGCCATAATTCCCGGAAAAGAAAATTAATAAAAACATCTAGGATTTTTACAAAGGTAAAACAACATTAGATAAAAAGTATCATCACAAAAATCCAAAAAATTGAAAAATAAAGGAATGAAATTGAAATACCTATCGAAAAAGTCAAGAACAATTTTCAACCAATAACTTTTTTAAAGGAAAAATTGTAAAAGATAAAATAAATAGCCCCTATGAGTCCTAGACATGAAGATACCAAATATTAGAACTTACCCTAACCCTAAATTTATGAAACATGGAATTTAATGTTCCAAGGATAAATGAAATCTAGTTTAAAGGATGTTGAGAATAAAAACAATAGAGAAAAAATAATCCAACCTTTGAAACTTCTTGACAATAGATGTTGGGAAGCTTGGAATCGAAGGAGAATAAGGATAAACTCCCCATGGGATCTATATAGATATGATGATGTGAGTGTAAGAGTATAACATGGATCCCTATATCTAAGTAATTCGAACGTTTAATATTTTAATATCAATAAAATTTAAAAATTGGGTATAGGACCTTTGTTGTGTGACATCGTTGTATAATGACATGAATAACCCTTATAAAGGACACTTTTTTCTGAAAACACTTTTCAAGGAATGAAAATACCCTAAAAACTAGGCATTCATTATATACCATTCCTGAAATGAACTTCCTCATTCCCAACATGGATGAATTTAAGCATACTCTTAGTATTACTAGAAGAACAATTATGGTGTAAGCTCCCTTAGTCATAATGTGAACTGATGTAGGTTCTATCTTGCAGCTTCCTATAACTTGTCAAACCATATGAAAGCTCAAGAAACCCTATGTACCCAAAAAAAATAAATTAATTCAACACAATAGTAACACCAGGGTATTCATAGGTTGGATTCTTTATCTCTTCCTTTTTGGATTTCTTTATCCCCTAGTTTATAACTTATTACATAGTTTTGTTTTATGGTCGAAGATAATTTTGTGGATTTGAATGCTATTTTGTGGTTATTGTGTTTAGGAAATGGCCATTCCTAATTTATATGGATTCATTGGTTAACTATGATTTAATGGGTTAAATATATAAGGGAGATATATAGTGTGAGTTTTGGAGAATTAGTGGATTTGGCCCATCACAACTTGATTGAGGCTTGTCACTCCATGACACAATGATTTTCCATCCTATTTATAAATATAGAAACATAGTTGAATTATCAAATTTTCCTTTGTTTTATCTCAAACACTATGTGATATGTGGTTATTAAATGAAAATTATTTATCCCCCTTCAACATCATTTATCTCTATCTATATGAGATCAAGATCCTTTCATTTGAGGTGAGTTTCTCTTCCTATATTTTGGAATCTTTCTTTTCTCTTCTTATTGGGAGTTTTGGATAGTGTTATTATCATGGTTTTGGTGATGATGGGTAAAATTATTTATTGAGACCAAGGTTTTTTAGTGTACCAATGGTTTCCCTTGGGTGTTCTCAAGGGTACAATCATCTCATTCTCTTCACTCTTGCGCAGTAGCAGTGCAACATCATTTAATGAAGAGGATTTATAAACCCTTCTTCTATATTCTGGAATAATGTGAGTTACCATATTTTTGTGATCCCATATTATATTTTTTTTGTGTTCATATATTATTATTTTGATATTGATTTTGGGTGTATTTGTTTTATGGGTAAAGGGAAATATTTGTGGGGTGACTTTCTTTAAAAAAGAATAAACTAAATTAAGGTAATGTAAAAGACTGGAAGATATTGGGAGGGAAAATAAAGTCTCATATACTTTATGGATTTTCATGTTATTTTTTATAAATTCATTCTTATTTATTTAATCTTTATTCTATGGAAACCTTATTGATGTTATTATTGAAGAAACCTGTAATATTCATAATCGATTAGTTACTTAAAGACGATAATGGAAAAAGAGGATTACTAAAATCTATAATTTAATGGGGATATTATATTTTTAAATATTATGTTTATGTTTTATTTGCTAAGATATAATATTTTAATAAAATGGAGTGAATTTGTTTGATTTTTTTCTATAATGGGAAAATGGGTGCTGAGATGTTTCTATTTGTTTTGACTCCCTTTAATTGTTGAAGAATCAGTCTATGAGTTAATGTGGATAATAGGAATGGGGATAAAAAGAGAAAGTAATGGTTTAAAGAGGACATCTAAAAGTAGAATGAATATGCTATTAAGGTAATTTTTTATGTTTAGTGAAGACTAAAATGATATTCATGGGAGTGGTTGACTTGAAATGAACATAGCTAGGATACATGGGTTTAATTATGAGTGAATGGCCTAAAATGGGTAGGGTATCGATATATGGGTCGACATGAGGAAATTAATGGCATAATGTAGTTAATAAGTTTGGTAAATGATAAATGCTTTAATTTGAAAATGATGTGGAAAAAGTTATTTTTTTATTATGTGTGTCTTCTTTTCCTATATATTTTGTTCTACTATTGAAAATGATTATATATTTTAGGGGTGGTTTTGGTGCTTGGTTTTCATGTTTATGTTTTAATATTGTGGATATAGTTGTGGGAATTTGAAGAGGTGAAGGAGGAATGTAGGTGAAACATATAAGGTGTATTGGATCTTAGTAGGTTTATTTTTATAGGTGATTATAGCTCGAAGTAAGTGTCAGGATATTGGTTGTAATGGATTAAAGTCATAGAATGTGATAAACTAAAAAAATCAATTATGGGGCAGTGAAATTGATACATGGTGGAGGTCATGCATGGGGGTGGGATGAGGTAGATGTCTTATATGTTAACTATACATTATTGTGATGGGGACGTGAATATTATGATGATTTTTTATTGTTATAATAGATGGGATGTTGATATATAAATATGGGTAGGGTATATAAATAGGAGGATGGGGGAATGGAGTTGATATCCTTTATGTTTACATTATTATATCGATGTGTTGTTAGAAAGGTGGATATATATTAATATAATTGTGGATATGTGGTGATGTGGAACGTGGTAGTGAGAAGGTATCTTTGTCTAGGATATTGATGGTTTCGGGTGGAAACTGAATAAAATAATGTAGAATACAGAGTTCTATAACTATATTTCTCATGTTTATTTCATCTAATAAATGTGGTTATTATTTTATTAGTTGATATTATTATAACTTACTCTTTCTTATTTGTTTCAAATTGATGTGGAATTTAATTCTTACATTTTAATACATAACTTTTGTAGTTTAAATTGTGTTTTTATTGATAAAGTATGCCTTTATTTAGTTAATTATTGTAAGTGGATTTTTTTTTCAAATTGTTAAATTAATAAATTTTATGTTTAAATATGTGCATTTTTTGGAATCATGAAATGTTTCGAGATTTGGGTTTTTTGTTTAATGATGGATTTTATTTTAAAATATTAAATTTAAGTTATTTTGTTTAATCTCTAAGTTTATTTAATTTAATTTATAGGTTCCTTAATTTTTTTATTAATTAATTAACATATGAATTTTGAAATTAATTTTTAATCTTTTATATTTAATTTTTAACATTTTCATAATTTTTGAAATATATTTTGTGTTATAATTAATAATTTGCTACATTGGTGGACCTAAAACCATGTCTATACCCTGATAACATGATTAGAGATTATTGTGCAACTATTCGATAATAATTTCACAAAGGCACTTTGACTATGAATTCCAATTATTCTACAACCTTTCTTAGAAAATGTGAAACTATGTGTGCCTTTATATCTTTCCAGTCCTATGATTATGAGTCAAAAATATTTCTTACCATGCACAGGACATGTTTCCATATTTGGTAGTCATACCAGTTCTATGCTACGCTGAAGTGATATTTATTTCTCCCTCATCTATTGCTTTCATGAGATTCTTGGTCGATGCCAACACAACCTTGATCAATGTCAAATACATATTGGAATAAAACCGAGCTCATTGTATGTTCAAAACATTCAAATAAAAAAAAACAGCATGATCAAATGATGAAGTTACATTGAAAACTCAAACCGTAATGAGACAAATTTAAATCTTTAAAGTCACACAATAATTTTCGATTGAAGAAGGTCTAGGATCGATTGAAGACTATTGTAACATGTAGGCTAAGTTCACTCTTAACTTAAGTTGATAATAATTAAATTCAAATACATGTGCGAAGAACTTAATCTGAGTCTAGTGATGGAAAATCAAAGAGTGTGATATTGCATATGAAAACTGTTCCAGTGTTCTTGAGATTGAATCAAATAAGTCTACTAGTTACCATTGAGCACATTTTGATGATGGTTTGAATGAAGAAGATTAAATAGTGTGTTAAATAATGAACTAATAGATTAATCATGTTGAATTTAAGTGTTTATGAGTTAGGTAAATTCCTTGAAAAAAAATTAAGGACATGTCTCTAATGTTGATGATTTTAAAATAGAAGATAAAGGTTTTAGAGATTCATTTTCTTATTGATTATATATAGGTATTATCGATCAAGATGGTGGGATTTTGGGGTTTTTAATGTTGTTATTATCATGATGAAGAGGCGTGAATGTCTGATTCTTGAATTTTTCCTTAATCGAGATAAGTAGACTACATTTATTGGATGATTGGATAATCAGGACAACATAGGGTATTCCAATTCTTGACTCATACCCAATCAACTTATAGTTCAACATTTCTTCAAAAAGGATACCCATGAGTTTCAATTGATCACATCAAGTTCATGATAGACAATTTTTTAGGTTAGTCCCTCACCACATAATCTTTCATTAAGTTTAATCAATGAGGTTACAAAATTATCTATATATAAATATATCATGTTACTCGAGGTACTTTAATCTGATTTGATGCATGGGTGCCCAAATTAAAGAACTGAGAAATAAAATGTGAGAGAAGAGATGAGCTTGAAATGATTTGTAAGTTTCTATATATTATAAAAATTATTGAAAAGATGAATGTTTTGATTCTTTCTAAACAATCACTCATGGGTAAGTGGAATTTTTTTAAAAGAGTTTGTTTGGATTCACATGGAGGTGATAATGTATCATCAAAGCTTCCACATGGGAAGTAATCAGGCGAAGGGTTAATATAAGTCGGTGGTTTATATAGTGAGATAAAAAGGACATAAAAACTGATATTAATAAAATATTTATTGGGTATCCATCATTTATTCATATTGAGTACACAAAGTTACAAAAAAGCAAAATTAAAGTAAGAGTTTAGAGTAGACTCAATGCAGAAGGTAGAAGATTTAGGAGGATGGGGGCCTCTTCGATGGAGAATATTATTTTGTTATTATCTTTCTATATTATATCTTTGGGTATGTATCTATTGAATATTTTTTTCCCATTTTTAACATGAGTATCCAAATATTTAGGGTACTTCAAGATGAATGAAATTAAAATTCTATAATCTATTCTTTTTTTAATATAATCATTCAGGGCAATTTATGTTTGGTGTTCTCATTTCATTTTGTTATGAGTACTAATTTACACTACTCAAGAAATGGTTGGTGGAAATAATGAATCAATAATCTCTCAATCATTGATCAAATTACTAAAAATTAAAAATGAAATATGTATATATTCTCTATAATAAATAAACTAATTCAAAAGTTTTGATCGAGAGATCAAGACTAAAAAAAGATCATTGAGTTGTGTTTTCCACTAAGTGAGAGTTTAGGGTTTTATCACTTCTTCAAAAATATTTGGATAATTTCTATTAACTTGGGAAGAAAGATATTCCATTTTTTATCATATCAAAGTCTCCTAAAAACCCAAATTTTATAAATTTTTTTATCTATATCTCTCTATTTTATTCTTCATTGACCTACTTTCACTAATCCTCTATCATTCTTTTACTCAATAAAATACAACTAAATATTTTTTACTAATACCATTATAATTTTTTCTATATTTTTTGTGTTTCTTTGATTTTTTATTGTTTTGGTCACTCAAGTTTCCTTCCAAGTAGATTAGAAACCCTCTCATGGCTATCTTCTTGTTTTTAGGGTAATTAATAAATTAATTAATTTAACACAATTATATAAAAAACCTAGAACCTTGTTAAATTTTATCATCATTTTTAGGTAATGAATATGTGTCTAGATAAAAAAACATTTAAAACATTTAATAAGATTAATTTTTTTAAAAAAAGAAAAAAATCACAAAAAAAGTGTTCTAAAAAATATATTTATTTTTTAAAATATATTTGTGTAGTGTAGTGTGTATT
Organism: Viscum album; assembly: GCA_963277665.1. Classification (NCBI taxonomy): domain Eukaryota; kingdom Viridiplantae; phylum Streptophyta; class Magnoliopsida; order Santalales; family Viscaceae; genus Viscum; species Viscum album. The sequence goes on along the minus strand of OY728137.1, from coordinate 25,244,688 downwards.
AGTTTTCTATTATTTACACTTTTCACTAAATGCACACAGAGGAATCATGTTCTTATACACTTTAATATTTAGGAAAACACTATAGTACCCTTAATAAAAAAACATGGAATATCTAGAACAAGTTAGAACACAAAAGTTTAGTGAAAATCAAAAAATTAACAAGTCCTTAGTTCAATCACCTATGATACTTAGACTTAGGGAGTTTTAACTACCAATAGTTTCTAGTAATTCATCATCTATAAGGTTTTCTACTAGGTCTTGAAACTATAAGATTAAGAATATCTCATATCTCTCAGCCTTCACCATTCAATGGCCTTCTTGAGGATGATTCATTAGAGTTTATTATATATTTCAATAAATCTATCCAATAGCTTCCTTTGCATGGTTTGATAAAAGAAAAGTTTAGATTTTGGGAGTTCCCATTATATTTATAGAGTAAGTATATACCTTGGTTTTAGAACCTATATAAAGAAATATTTGACACCAAGGATGAGTTGTTCAATGAATTAATTTCCAAATTATATCATAGGAAGAATACCATAGTTTTTAGGCATAAGATCACATAGTTTTCCGAGGATGAGTGTGATTTTTCTCAAGAAACATGGGATAAGTTTATAGAACTTCTAATATAGTGTACTTGCCATCAGTTAACTCCCCATATACTCATAGAGAACTTTAATAATTACCTCACAAGAAATAAAAGTACCAACATAAGTTTACTAGGAAGAGAACCATTCAAAGGGCTAAAAACATTCATGTTGTTGTTTGTTAATAAACAAGCACTTAAGGAGTGGTGTAGTTATTGGGGAATGTTTGGTGATGCTCAAAATTATTACCCCAACATTGATATCCTTGGAGAATCTACTGAGAGTGATTCATTTGTTTATTTTATTGATAGGAATCATGGGGATAATGATCCATTCTATAATCAATTCTATGTTGGATATTAAAACTATAAGAACCTAGTTTTTGCTGCGGAAGACTATGGAATATTCTTGATGATATTCCAGAGCAGCGCCTTCAGAGGGCCTGCGATTCCGAGCCCGGGAGTGGCCGGAATTGAGTTTTCAATGCGTTCACACTAGAAACAGAATATAAATAGGATAACTCCTAAACGGTGATCCGAATCAGAGATTTGAGTGGACAGATGGGCCCGGAATGGGGTGTTTACCCTATGAACGACATAAAACATGTCGGCGTGGGACATTTGGACCCCTCGCTCGCTTTCGGAAGGTTAAATGGATAAATTAATTAATTAATTTATTCGTTTAATGTTGAAACTCAAGTATCTTTTAAACGGTAGCTCGGATTGGAAAACCAAGGGCACCGTTGAGTTCGGAATGTGCCGTTTACCCTAGGAGGGGTGTATGTTTTGCAGGCACGAGCCGTCAGTGAAAAATGGCCCCAGGGGGATTTTAATAATTTGGCGCCCTCAGGAGGTGGTGTTTACCCTAGGGGAGACTTAACCTTGACCCTGTCGGGAGTTTCAGATGCTGGTCTTTTCGGGGGTTTTAAATTAATTAAATCATTAATTAATTTTTTTAAACCTTCCCCCTTCCCTTCTCCCTTAAACCCCCAGGCGAAACCCTCTCCCCTCTCCTCCTCCATCTCCGGAAAGACGGTCCGGTGAGGTGACTCCGGCGAGGTGCAGTGATGCCGGCGGATCGACGCGAAGCTCCGGGCGAAGCCCAGCGAAGTAGGAGGTTTCCGTTGCGTTTTCATTCCCGATCCCACCTTTGTGTCAAATTTTATGTGTCGGTTTGATGTTAAAACATCAAAAAAATTCCATAGATGCGTAGTATACATTTTTATCTTTCCAACGCATATTTCGGAATCAAAATCCAAGCTCGGAGGAGGCAGGGGTTGATCGTCGAAGGTTGCGGGTTTTTCCGGTGGTCCGACGAGCTCTGGCGCGGCGGGCGGCCTCAGGCGGTGTCGCGGCGCGCAAGCGGTTTCAGGCGGCGTCGCGTCGTGAGGTGGCGGAGGCGCTTGGCACGGCTACAGGCGGCTTCCGAAGGAGGCCGAGGCTCAGGCGGAGCGCTTGGCGAGGCGGCGGTCGCCAGGGAGCGGCGACCGCGGGGTCGCAGCGCGTGACCCCCGTGCGGCGACAAAGACCCGCGCCGCGGGCCATCCTAGTCTGGTCCAACCCCAGGGGTCTTGCCCCCTCGGTGTTCGGTCACCCGTATTATCCACGACAGGTGTCCGTTTTGAGTGCCGTTTGCGGCGGTTGATCCGTATCGATGAGGCAGACTTTTTGAGATGGTTTTAGAAATTTTAAATTCTCGAAACGAGGGGCCTAGGTGGGACGACACGTACGTCGATGGGTTAGTCGTTTCGTCAGGGGATTTTTTTTTGGACGGCGCGGACGTGTCCGACATCCGTTTTGAGCACCGTCAGTGGCGTTGAAACCCTGACACCAAGGCGGAGATTTCCAAGGTGGTTTCGGGCGTTGAGGCCGAAGTTGAGGCGCGGGCCCCACGACATGTCTTTCGAGCTGCGTGCAGCGTTGCACGACTTTCTCATCGGGTGTCCGTTCGGGGCATGTGAGCAGTCAATTCTGGGTGTTTTTCCGAGGGGATTGTAATGGTGTAATCTGCCCGCTCTAATTCGGCACGATGGTGCAGGGCCCACGGGGGCCGTTTGGGTATCGACGGTGATTTTCCATCTTTATCACTAGGCGACCGCTTTGAACAAGTGAATAGTCCATCTTGTGTGATTTTTTGAGAGGATCGTAATGGTGCGATCCGTTGGCAGCGTTTCGGGACCGGGGTGTGGGTCCCACGAAGCGCTGCTCGTGTGCGGTGTGCCAGAATGCATCTTTTTATCCGGATACCCGTTACACGCTAGTAAGCAGTCAATTTGACATGCTTTTCTGAGATCAGTGCGATGGCTTAGTTCGTTCGACCTTTTTCAGGGATGTGGTGTGGGACCCACCCGACCTGGCTACGGTGAATAGAAACTTTTTCACCGGGTGTCCATTTTGGGCGATTGAGTAGTCAATACCGTGTGTTTTTCCGAGGGGATCGCTGTGGTGTGCCCTGTTTGTTTAGTTTCAGGATCTTTGGGTGGGCCCCACACGGGTTGGTTACGGTGAATGGTACCTTATTCACCGGTTGACTGTTTTGGGCGGGTAAACATTCTATCTCGCATGTTTTTCTGTGAGAATTGCAATGGTACAATCCGTTTGGTTGGGAGGAGCCTCTTAGATGATCTTATTAAATGTGGAAATGTGAAGGTGCCCCGGTGGTGGTTCCTCTACCGTGTTCGTAGTGGACCCTTGGCATGTGATCACGTGCACTCCTGGGAGAGTGATGTTGGTGGCTAAAGATATGTGGTCGGCTGTGCCCCAGTCGTTGAGGCGGCAAGTTGGAGATGTTACGTCACGCCTTCGCGTTGATGTTGGGTGCCGTGTGCACGATGGCCCTTGGGCTGAGAATGTGGTATACTCTGGGAGTATACGAGAATGGTTGGAGGTACACGTTGGAGATGTTTGTACCTGAGGACGTTTGTACGCTTGGTTGGTTTCAAATGGGGCCACACGTTGTGTGGGCCCCACGTGCGTGCCGGTTTCTGCTTTACGTACTTTGACCTCTCGTGACGTAGAGGGTCCCTCTGTGCTCGTTTGTTTGACTAGCAGGGTGGAGTTTATCCCCTGGCTTTGTGCTCGTTTGTTTGGCCAGCAGGGTTGAGTGGTCTCCCCCTGGTTTCGTTCTCGATGGATCGGCCGGTAGCGGTTCTAGTGACACCTAGTGATGGAGCAGGCGCTGAACCTCTTTTGAGGGAGTTGTTCTGGAGTTGGGTGGTTGCGCGATACCCACTCCGTGTTCGGTTGGCCAGTGTTGTACCCTCCAGTGGATACGGCCAGAGCAGTTCTGAGTTTTACCCTCTAGCAGGGATGGGTAGTGGGTTACTCACCGGCTTCTAGGGTCTACCCTCCAGTAGAGAATGGACAATGGGTCACCCGACACACTCTTAGGGTCTACCCTCCAAGAGCGACTGGGCAGTGGGTCACCGAACGACCTCTTAGGGTCTACCAACCAGTAGAGATTGGGCAGTGGGTCACCCGACGACCTCTTAGGGTCTACCCTCCAGCAAGGCTGGGCAGTGGGTCGCCCGTCGGCTAGTTACAGGTCTACCCTCTAGCAAGGATGGGAAGTGGGTCACCTGTCGACTTATTCCAGGTCTACCCTCCAGCGGGGCTGGGCAGTGGGTCACTTGATGATGTGTTAAGGTTTACTCTCTAGTAGGGCTGGGCAGTGGGTCACCTAATGATGTATTATGGTTTACCATCCAGCGAGGCTGGGTAGTGGGTCGCCTGATGATGTGTTAAGGTTTACCCTCTAGTAGGGCTGGGTAGTGGGTCGCCTAATGATGTATTATTGTTTTCCCTCCAGCAGGGCTGGGCAGTGGGTCACCTGATATCACATTATGAATTACCCTCCAGTAGGGCTGGGCAGTGGGTCATCCGTTGGCATTCCAGGCTCAGTCCTTTCTACTAGGCTAGCCTGTGGCTTTCCTCTGTGATTACCAGAGCAGGACCCCTGGTTACGGGTCAGTTTTGTGATGACATTGACTTTGAGAAGACCTCTCGACTGTAGGGCAGTGACGAGTTGTGGTTTGACATTCCCCCATAACTCTCAAGTACGATGAGTGCTTTCACCCTCCGAGACACGTCCTTGGGACGCGACCTAAAACCGTGTGGGCGATTCAGTGCCGCCCAAAGCAGATAGTGTTGAGGTGTGGTGGTTTGGGCCCCTTGACTTGTGGTTCGGGGAAGACGTGCGGGATGCTGGGCATCGATGGTGTTTTCTTCTGGGATTGTGGGCTACTCATTTTCTTGGGCTGAGCTATGGGATGGAGATCCCCTTACGACCTTGTTTGGGCTTCTTGTTGAGCATATGTATATGTATATACCTTATTTCAGTACCCACTCCTTGGGTTTTGGCTACTCTCCTTCTAGGGGAGGCGAGGACGCGTGAGGTATGCCATGTGATTTTCATGTCTAGATTCTCATGGTTGGACGAGTTTACTATCTTGCTATAGGTAGCGAAGACTCGATGAGAAGTTCTTCTTCTCACTATTTCTAGCTCGTTGTGTCTGGACGAGTGTACCTCCTTTCTCTTGTTGAGTTGAGCTGGACTCTTTACTGCACTCTCTGTTGTATTTCTGTTCTACTCTTTGTTCGATCTACTGCTCACCCTTCGGTACCTCCTTTGTTGCTCCCTCGAGCCTTCGGGGTATCCTACTGAGTATTTTTGTACTCACCCCTTCTTGGGATTTGCCTGAACTTTGTGTGCCCTTGAAGACGACAGACAGGTGGAGCATGGCTTCAGTGGAGCGTAGGAGCTTGGGAGCTTGGACCGCGTGTGGTGGTCGTTGCCGAGATCCATGTGGGAGACCCGTCAACTGTTTCTTTTTTTTTACCTGTTGCCCGGTTGTGGCACTTTTTGTTTGGGTGCGTGTTTTTCCATTTTTCTTTTCACCTTGTACCCTGTACTATTTAGAGGTCAATGCACTCTTGTGGTTTATTTATAGCAGTTTCCCTTTAGTTTTCTTTTTTTACTCTGCACTTTTTCATTGATTTTGATGCATGTGTGTGTGTACAGGTTCTTAGGCAAAGGCCTCCCTGAGTTGTTGTGCCTTCGGCGCTGGTCGCCAGCCCCTGGACTATGGAGGCGGGCTTGGGGTAGTTACGGCTCAATCCCGGGTAGGGTCGGGTCGCGAAAAAGTGGTATCAGAGCTGGTTAGTTCCTTGGGGCATTGTGCGGACGCCCCTAAAAAGGAATTGGTTGGGATTTAGGGCAATAGTGTTAATGTGTCTCAAGAGCACCTCTCAGGCCAGGGAGTCCAGTGATGGTGCGGCGGCCGACGTAAACATTCACCAGGACCCTGATAACCCGCTTGTCTACTCGTCATGCTAAGACACTTGTTGCAGGGAAATTTGTTTGTGCATCACATAGGAATGAGTCTTGACCATCCTTCTTTAGTCAGCTTCCCATCGTTTTTGTTGCTGGAATATAAATTATGCTCATCTGACCGCGACACTCCTTGATAATATTCAGGATGTATCTGTGATGACAGCCAGCCAGGATACTAGTTTTGGTTTGTGATGAAGACCCTGTGAGCTATGATCCCACAGTCTAGGACCCATTATGCGAGCCCTTTCTCCGTGTGGGCCGGTAGCAGCACCCCCACCTGTTGACCAGCAGACAGCTTCAGCAGAGCAGGCTGAGCTTGAGCGCAGGTTGAGCGCGCTCTGTGAGTTCCAGCGGCAGAGACTGCTGAGGTTCAGTGGTGAGCCAAACCCTCAGGCAGCAGAGGTTTGGATCAAGGCAGTGGTTCTCCTTTTTAGGCTTGTGCAGACGCCGATGGATCAAAGAGTGGATTTGATAGCCACCCTCTTTCGTGGAGTAGCTTGGCGTTGGTGGAGTCTGGTGACCCAACTTCTTGACGAGTCGTCGCTTTCATGGGATGACTTCCAATAGTTGTTTCGTGAGTAGTTTTTACCCTCCTATTTTCACTCCGTTCGGATTAAGGAGCTCCTGCAGTTTCAGCAGGGAGGGATGATGGTGGTTGAGTAAGCGGCTAGTTTTTCAGACCGTGCACGCTTTTACCCAGATTTGGTCCATGATGACAACATCCGAGCGTGGAAGTTTGAGCAGGGTCTCCGCCGAGAGATTCGTGCTGTCATAGTACCCTTGGGCATTTCCACATATGCCAGGGTGCTAGAACAGGCACTGGTGATAGAGGGATTCCTGTCACATTCTAGTGTTGGAGGTGGCAGCAGGCACGTTGGAGCCGAGACATCTGTCGCAGCTAGCGGGCGTCGGCAAGCAGGACCTCGTTGAGGTGGCTTTCTGACAACCGGACTTAGGGGCGTGGTCGTACACCATAGTGGTGCCAGAGGGAACCAGTGCATCCCAGAGAGAGTCATTTCTATGCTTGTGACGGGAAAGGTCACTTGTCATGAGATTGCCCGACCCGAGTTGCTGAGAGATTCGGGCAGGCAGCAGGTGCACCACCACGATGGAGGCAGCACCGTGATTAGAGTAGTACCTAGAGAGGTGGTGCTATCAGAGGAGCGGGAGGAGATGGAAGTGGAGAACGGCCTTACAAGGTATTTCCATCCCCACTAGGTGGTCCACGTCAGGCTCCAGGAGCTGACAGTTGGGACCGCGGAGAGCCGCGAGCTTTGGATGTCTATGATCCTGCAGAGCATGAGGTGAAATAGGTACTCTCTACAACTCTTCTACTTTTACAGTAGATTTGTTAGGCTCTGATTGTGAAAGGCTCTCCTCCCCGCTCCTTGCTTGAGGTGTTACCAGGGTGACGCAGAGCGTTAGTGTAACCCGGTGTCAGTAAGGAAGTGAGTCCTTTTTATTTAGTCGATGGTGTCGACTCCATCGCTTTCCCAGCATGTAAGAGAGTCTTGGTTGCGAGGCATCGACTATGAAATCTTGCGTGATTAGATATCCTTGGGTGTTTCACCATATGGATATTCTGAAGGAGGGAATCACCGGGCCTTGTTCCAGGTGCGGGCGGTGATTCCAGTCGCGGCGTGTGACGTGGAGGTTTGGTCGGGGAGGTGAGCTACCCCTGAGAGCCTTCGGGCCGTTTGAGACCGTGCGAAGGGATGGCGAGGTTCCATACCGCCCTGCCCTAACCCCAAATCCTGGAGTGGGTGCACGACATCGGCGAGGGCCAACCTCGTGTGAACAGATCAATCCTTTGGTCTGTGTGCGGTGACGTAGAGCTGGGCGTGGGTTCTTCTGGGTATGGGAAAGCCATGTGTGGGCTTAGTACCCTCTGTTGCTCCCTAGTTTTTCTATTCGGGTACGAAAATATTGAAGTTGGGAATGATGTAAGAACCTAGGTTTTTCTGAGGAAGACTTTTGAATATTCTTGATGATATTCCAGAGCAACGCCTTCAGACGGTGTGTGATTCCGAGCCCCGGAGTGGCCGAAATTGAGTTTTCAGTGCGTTCACACTGGAAACGCCAAATAAATGGGATAACTCCTAAACGGTGATCCGGATCAGAGATCCGAGTGGACGGATGTTCCCGGAATTGGGTGTTTACCCTAGGAACGACATAAAACATGTCGGCGCGGGACGTTTGGACCCCTCACACGCTTCCGGAATGTTAAACAGATAAATTAAATAATTAATTTATTCGTTTAATGTTGAAATTAAAGTATCTTTTAAACGGTAGCTTGGATTTAAAAAACAAGGGCACCGTTGAGTTTGGAATGTGCCATTTACCCTAGGAGGGGTGTAAGTTTTGCAGGCACGGGCCGTCTGTGAAAAATGGCCCCAGGGGCGTTTTAGTAATTTGGCGCCCTCGGGCGTTGAGTTTAATAACTTTTGAACGGGGCCTCATATTAAAATTCCAAGACCTCTGTTGTCCTCGGGAGGTGGTTCTTACCCTAGGGGAGGCATAACCTAGACCCTGTCGGGAGTTTTGGATGCGGGTCTTTTCAGGGGTTTTAAATTAATTAAATCATTAATTAATTTATTTAAACCCTCCCCTTCCCTTCTCCCTTAAACCCCCTGGCGAAACCCTCTCCCCTCTCCTCCTCCATCTCCAGCGAGAAGGTCCGGCGAGGCAACTCCTGCGAGGTGCGGTGATGCCGGCGGATCGACGTGAAGCTCCGGGCGAAGCCCAGCAAGGTAGGAGGTTTCCATTGCGTTTTCATTCCTGAGCCTACCTTTGAGTCACATTTTATGTGTCTATTTGATGTTAAACCTTCAAAAAAATTCCATAGATGCGTAGTATACATTTTTATCTTTCCAACGCATATTTAGGAATCAAAATCCGAACTTGGAGGAGGCCGGGGTTGATCGTCGAAGGTTGCGGGTTTTTCCGGTGGTCCGACGAGCTCTGGCGCGACGGGCGGCCTCAGGCGGTGTCGCGACGCGCGGCGGGCGACCTCAAGCGGTGTCGCAGCACGCGGGCGGTCTCAAGCGACATCGCGGCGTGAGGCGGCGGTGGCGCTTGGCGCGGCTGCGGGCGGCTTCCGGTGGAGGCCGAGGCTCAGGCGGAGCGCTCGGTGAGGCGACGGTCGCCAGGGAGCGGCGGCCGCGGGGCCGTGGCGCACGACCCCCATGCGACGACAAAGACCCGCGCCGCGCGTGTCTTCACCCGGCCGCCACGACTGGCCTTCGTGGCCGGTCTGTGCACGGACCGCGTGTCCGCGGCCGGCAGGCCCATGCCGGTCCAGCCCCAGGGGTCTTTCCCCCTCGGTGTTCAGTCACTCTTATTATCCGCTACGGGTGTCTGTTTTGAGTGCCGTCTACGGCGGTGGAACCGTATCGACAAGGCAGAATTTTTGAGATGGTTTTGGAAAATTTTAATTCCCAAAACGAGGGGCCTCGGTGGCGCGACACGTACGTCGAGGGGTTAGTCGTTTCTTCGGGGGATTTTTTTTTGGACGGCGCGGACGCGTCCGACGTCCGTTTTGAGCGCCGTCAGTGGCGTTGGAATCCTGACACCAAGGCGAAGCTTTCCAAGGTAGTTTCAGGCGCTGAGGCCGAAGTTGAGGCACGGGCCCCACGACCTGTCTTTCGAGCTGCCTGCAGCGTTGCAAGACTTTCTCATCGGGCGTCCGTTCAGGGCGTGCGAGTAGTCAATTCTGGGTGTTTTTCTGAGGGGATTGCAATGGTGCAATCCGCCCGCTCTAATTTGGCACGAGGTGCAGGGCCCACTGGGGCCGTTTGGGCGTCGATGGTGATTTTCCATCTTTATCACCGGGCGGCCCCTTTGGACAAGTGAATGGTCCATATTGTGTGCTTTTTCGAGAGGATCGTAACGGTGCGATCTGTTGGCAGCGTTTCGGGACTGGGGTGCGGGTCCCACGAAGCGCCACTCGTGTGCGGTGTGCCGGAATGCATCTTTCTCTCCGGATACCCGTTCCACGCAAGTAAGCAGTCAATTTGACGTTCTTTTCCGAGATCATTGCAATGGCGCAGTTCACTCGACCTTTTTCGGGGACGTGGTGTGGGACCCACCCGACCTGGCTACGGTGAATAGTACCCTTTTCACCGAGTGTCCAATTTGGGAGATTGAGTAGTCAATCCTGTGTGTTTTTCCGTGGGGATCATAGTTGTGTGCCCTGTTTGTTCAGTTTCAAGATCTTTGGGTGGACCCCACACGGGGTGGTTACGGTGAATGGTACCTTATTCACCGGTTGACCGTTTCGGGCGAGTAAACAGTCTATCTCGCGTGTTTTTCCATGAGGATTGCAATGGTACGATCCGTTTGGTTGGGAAGTGCCTCTTACGCGATCTTATTAAATGTGGAAATTTGAAGGTTCCCCGGTGGTGGTTCCTCTACAGTGTTCGTAGCGGACCCTTGGCATGTGATCGCGTGCACTCCTCGGAGGGTGATGTTGGTGGCTAAAGAGATGTTGTTGGTTGTGCCCCAGTCGTTGAGGCGACAAGTTGGAGATGTTATGTCACGCCTTCACGTTGACGTTGGGTGCCGTGTGCATGATGAACCTTGGGCTGAGAATGTGGTATACTCTGGGAGTAGACGAGAATAGTTGGAGGTACACGTTGGAGATGTTTGTACCTGAGGACGTTTGTACGCTTGGTTGGGGTTGAGATGGGGCCACACGTTGTGTGGGCCTCACGTACGTGCTAGGTTCTGCTTTACATACTTTGACCTCTCGCGACGTAGAGGGTCCCTCTGTGCTTGTTTGTTTGACTAGCAGGGTGGAGTTTTTCCCCTGGCTTTGTGCTCGTTTGTTTGGCCAGCAGGGTTGAGTGGTCTCCCCTGGTTTCGTTCTCGATGGATCGGCCGGTAGCGGTGCTAGTGACACCCAATGATGGAGCAAGCGCTGAACCTCTTTTGGGTGAGTTGTTCTAGAGTTGGGTGGTTGCGCGATATACACTCCATGTTCGGTTGGCCAGTGTAGTACCCTCCAGTGGATACGGCCAAAGCAGTTCTGAGTTTTACCCTCCAGCGGGGCTGGGAAGTGGGTTACTCACTGGCTTCTAGGGTCTACCCTTCAGCAGAGACTGGGCAGTGGGTCACCCGAAGCACTATTTGGGTCTACCCTCCAGCAGAGACTGGGCAGTGGGTCATCCGACGACCTCTTAGGGTCTACCCTTTAGTAGAGACTGGGCAATGGGTCAGCCGAAGACCTCTTAGGGTCTACCCTCCAGCAAGGCTGGGCAGTGGGTCGCCTGTCGGCTAGTTCTAGGTCTACCCTCTAGCAAGGCTGGGTAGTGGGTCGCCTGACGACTTATTCCAGGTCTACCCTCCAGTGGGGCTGGGCAGTGGGTCGCCTGATGATGTGTTAAGGTTTACCCTCCAACAGGGCTAGGCAGTGGGTTTCCTGATGATGTATTATGGTTTACCATCCAGCGGGGCTGGGCTGTGGGTCACCAAATGATGTGTTAAGGTTTTCCCTCCTGCAGGGCAGGGTAATGGGTCACCTGATATCACATTATGAATTACCCTCCAGCAGGGCTGGGCAATGGGTCATCCGTTGGAATTCCAGGGTTAGTCCTTTCTACTAGGCTAGCCTTTGGATTTCCTCCTTGAATACCGGAGCGGGACCCCTGGTTACGGGTCAGTGTTGTGATGGCTTTAACTTTGTGAAGACCTCTCGACTGCGGGGCAGTGACGAGTTGTGGTTTGACGTTCCCCCAGAACTATCAAGTACGAGGAGCACTTTCCCCCATCGAGACACGTCTTTGGGACACGACCTAAAACTGTGTGGGTGAGTCAGTTCCACCCAAAGCGGATAGTGTTGAGGTGTGGTGGTTTGAGCCCCTTGACATGCGGTTCGAGGAAGACGTGCGGGATACTGGGCATCGATGGTGTTTTCTTCTGGGATTGTGGGCTACTCGTTTTCTTGGGCTGAGCTATGGGATGGAGATCCCCTTACTACCTTGTTCAGGCTTTTTGTTGAGCATATGTATATGTATATACCTTGTTTCAGTACCTACTCCTTGGGTTTTGGATACTCTTCTTCCAGGGGAGGCGAAGACGCGCGGGGTATTCCACGTGCTTTCCGTGTCTAGCTTCTTGTGGTTAGACGAGCCTAATCTCCTACTATAGGTAGCGAAGACTCGATGAGAAGTTCATCTTCTCACCATTTCCAGCTCCCTGTATCTGGACGAGTCTACCTCCTTTCTCTTTTTGGGTTGAGCTGGACTCTTTACTTCACTCTCTGTTGTAACTCTATTCTACTCTCTGTTCGATCTACTGCTCACCCTTCGGTACCTCCTTTGTAGCTCCCTCGAGCCTTCGAGGTATCCTAGTGGGTATTGGTGTACTCACCCCTGCTTGGGCTTTGCCCGCACTTGGTGTGCCCTTACAGACGACGGACAGGTGGAGCGTGGCTTCAGTGGAGCGTAGGAGCTTGGGAGCTTGGACCGCGTGCGGTGGTCGTGACCGGGTTCCAGGTGGGAGACCCGTCAACTGTTTCTTTTTTTTACCTGTTTCCGGGTTGTGGCACTTTTTGGTTGGGCACGTGTTTTTCCCCTTTTATTTTCAGCTTGTACCCTATACTGTTTAGAGGTCGCTGCACTCTTGTGGTTTATTTATAGCAGTTTCCCTTTACTTTTCTTTTTTACTCTGCACTATTGCATCGAGTGTGCTGCGTGTGTGTGTATAAAGGTACTTAGGCAAAGGCCTCCCCGTGTTTTTGTGCCTTCGGTGCTGGTCGCCAGCCCCTGGCCTATAGAGGTGGGCTTGGGGTAGTTGCAGCTCGAACCCGGGTAGGGTCGGGTCATGACAAAAACCACAAAAATATGTAATAAAAATAATAAGGTGTAATAAAACAGTCTGATGGCTTCCAAAATCAGCATAAACCTCAATATCAAAATCAATTCTGTGATGAATCATCAAATTTGATTTCAAAAAATAATTAATAAGGAATTCTGAGTCATGTTTTTACAAAATTGGATTCTCATGAGGCTTGGTTAAAAGATGTAATTTATACTGAATAGTATAGAAGCAAAGGTGAAATAGAATATTAAAATTATATCTTTAATAAAATATTTGTCAAAATGAGCCATTTTGACAGAGACTTAAGGTGGATCCATAAAGGGAAACTACCTAGTACAATAGAACCAAACACAAGGGAGAATTTGATGGTATTAGTAACTAATGTAGGTTTAAAACCCCAAGAACTAGTTAAGGAACAGTCTAGGAAAGATAAATTTAACGAACGAGTTGACATTGAAAATTAAAATCTGGAAAATTCCATAACTATAAATCTAGATAGATTTGTCCAGTATGAAAAAAATTATAAATTTTCACATGAAAAATAAATTGAACAGAAGAAGATGAAATAAGGACTCATAAAATAGGGTATGAAGAATGTGAGTTTTGAGAATAAGGAGAGTGATCCACTTATTTTGACACATTATGCATCTCTACCTCCTTGTCCAAAAAGTCTAAAAAATGTACTTGGTTACTTGAAATTAATTCATATATTTAGAATTTTTAATTTTAATATTAATTTTATATTTCCTTAGAATAATATAGTTTCATATTTAAAATTTATTAAAATAATCTTATCTTGAAACATGGATTCTAGTAAAAACACAACAATAAATTTAAATGAGGATTATAGTTAAATTGTACAAAAGATTATCGTTAAAAAACTAAATAACATTGAATAATTCATCATTTCATTCATAGTTGGGGTAATTGAGAAGATTAGGAGTTTGTGTGACTTATGTTATAGCATAAACCTTAAACTATACTCCTTGTTCAAAATGATTGGACTTATAGAGAATAAACAAACTTCTATTTCTCTATAGTTAGAAAAAAATAACTTGTTTATCCATATAGAAGGGTTCATACTATTTTAGTTGATGTATATAAATTTTTTATTCCCACTAGCTTCATTATTATTGTGATGGTGTGTGATATTCAATTCACAATCATTCTAGGATGACTTTTTTTATCCTCCATTAAGGATATTATAGATATGTCAATAGGTAAGATTACCGTTGAGGACGGTAAAGACCAAATGGAATTTCATGTTTTCAAATAGTAACCTCTTATGGTGAGATATACACTAATAGATTTTGATGATGATGTTTTTAGAGATAAGGTTAGGAAAGGAAATCATCACCCATTTGATAACTTGTTCAATGAATATATCATTGAACATTTTCTTAAATGATTTGTTGAATCTAAATCTAATAGGAACTAGAAATACTAGTGATAATTTTCTGTCATATTAAGAAGTACATTTTTGAGGACCATGAAGTGATCTATCCTAAACCACGTTATCTTTTCAGAAATTTTTCTCAAGCAATTGACCTCAGTTCTCAACCCTCCCTTGTACCTAAAGCTAATACTACTTTTTGTTCTTTATAACATATGAAATGTTGGTATATTTTTTTATTATTCTTATAGAGTTTAATTTTTCAATGATTAGGTAAAATATGAGGTCAATTCATCCCTATTAGAAGTTCAAAACAAACCTTCCCAATCAGTTGATAGTGAGATAAATGAGTTTCTAGACATCATACCAAATTGGGACACGAAGTCTCTCCCACATTCTTTAAATTTCTTGGATGATGAATTTTTAACCATGAATTTTAGAAATTCTTAGATGATTTAGGGGATTCTTATTCTGCTTCACATAAGGAAATAGCCTTCGAGATTCATTTTGTAGTTGGTAGGGAGAAACCTCCTTTCACTACTGTATATTTTTCAGAACCTATGAATTTCTCAAGCGTAGGGGATATGTGGGGGTGATAATGTGGAGTAAGGATGGTTATAATGGGATTAATTTTGAGTTTTAACTACTTCTATTCATTCTATATATGAAATTTTTAGAGTTGAATGTACTAGTGGAAGAAGGATTGTCCTCAAATCTTGGAAAATTTGGGGAGAGTTGTGCTAGATGATGGTATTCTAAATATGTTTAGTGAATATGAAAAATTTAAAAAAATGTTAAAGTAAAGTCAATAATACTTCATACCATTTGAATCACCATGGATAGAAAAATTTAGGGATAATGTTTGACTAAACACTCAAAACACACTTCATTATGAGAGGTAAACCACAGTTTTAGGTTTTTGTTTTTGTTTTTTCTATTTAAATAAAATTTTCTTCCTCTATTGTGTGATACTCATATCCTTATTATCCTTTTTAGTTAATAGTTTTATTTTCATAAAATCCCACTTATTCTTGGTCTTTCTTGGTGGCATTAAAATAAGGTAATTAATTTTTGTTATTTTTTTTGACACTATATTATAGGTGGCCATGTGTGTTTATATTTTCAATGAATGAATTTTTTTATAGATGGTTGGTTCATGAATTGTTCATGTGAAGTGGTGGCATAGTTGATTAAGTGATATAAAGTTCGAATGGTAGGTAAGTCTCCTAAGGTGAAGTGAAAGTGTAGTAGGTTGATTGGTTGTGTAGTATGACGGTAAGAATTTGAAGTAATAGATAAATTTGTTATGTGAGAGTGGCTACTACCTCAATATTTCTCATCATAAGAAACAAATTTTCAAGTATAAAGGAGCTAAAATTGATGATTCTAATTAGAAAACATCACCATTTTCCATTCCATTCAGTTATATTATATCTGAGCTTTAGATTCTAGTATCTCATATTTATATTTTTATTCTGTATGAACTTTTATTTTAAACCAGATAATTATCTTAATGATTTATTCAAGTGAGGTTACAAATTATATTTTAAATTTGATAAATTTTGATTAAATATGGGGGTAATTTTTTTTACCATTTTTAATTCTTTATTATTGAACTTAATTATTTTGATGTTACTTCTAGTTTTATTATATAAATTTTTTTAATTTGTTTTCTTAAAAATTGTATATAGGATGAACTTCTTGATTAATCTCTTTTGTTCACTACTACTCCTCAAATTTCATCTGAACAATGTGTCTTTTAATTGGTTTCCATAGTGTTTCTTTTAAATTCATCCATGAATGTTCCTACAACATTAAACCTTTCAAAAATTATTTTCTCGAGCTTAGTTATTTTATTTTGTGTTTAGTAGGAAACTTGTGTACGTTTCTTAAGTGTTTTAGTGATGTGGACAACTTCATTGAGATTTTATGTTACCCCTAAAAACTAAATTTTTATATGCTTCATGTCCAAATTTATTTTAACCAATAATAATTCAGGTTTATTTCGAATTAAAGATCTACACTGGGGACAATATTGAGTTTTAATTTTGGGGAGTGGTATTTAAATGAGCTAAACTATGCTTAAATGTAAGCCATCAAAATCCATTTCTTTTGAAATTCTGAGTTTTTAAGAATTTATAGTTTATTTTGAATGGATCAATTTTTTCTCAAAACACAGGGTTATGAATCCACTATGATGTGTTTAATTCTTATTAACTTAAGGATTTAATTATGCAAATCAATTTTATTTCCCCCTTTAAAAATTTGTTCTCTATAAAATATTGGGTTAATTTTATACATTAATCATTGAATTTGACTTTTAAATTTGAATATAACTCATATTATGTGTATCAAAATAGATTATGAAATGAAAATCATAAATCAGATTAAAATTGTTATTCTTTCATTATATATTCCCTATTCATTTACTATTGAATTGGTTTCTTATTATACCAGTAATTTTTCACTCCCCATAAAATGGTGTGTCTATTTGTTATGAGTCCTAAAATTATGTGAGAATTTTAACCTGCAGTTAAAGAGAATTTTTGGAAATTTAGTTGGATTCAAATTGAAGTGTATAAAATTCTCTATAATTTTTTTAAATTTTAATCATTTTTTTAAAAAAGTAACAGTTTTTTCACTGAGAAAATTTAATTAAATAGGGTAATCACACTTCTCATGAAAAAATTATCCAAAAAGCAAATAATTTTTAAAATAAATTCATTATCGCAGTTTACTATTTAATTTTTTATATTCATGTTCAACCATTGAATATGTACTAAGTGGTTGCTTGATTGAAAGAAGCATCTTAAGTATGTGGAAATTTGATATGTCCTTTAATTCATTCATTTTTCCACATCATGTTTTTAGTTTAAATTGATTTTTCATGCCTTTGTTTAGTTTAATACTAAAATTGGTAATATTTTTTCAAAATTTTAAATTAATTAATTTTGTGTTCAAATATGTTTATTTTTGTTTGAGTTATGAAATGTGTTGAGATTTGAGTTTAATTATTTAGTTATGAATTTTGTTTTAAAATATTAATTTCATGTTATTTTATTAAATATATGTGTTTATTTAATGTAATTTTTAGTTTCCTTATTTATATTATTAATTAACTAATTGAATTATGGATTTTGAAATTAATTATTAATATTTTATTTTTATTTTTTAACATTTTTTAAATTTTAAATTATAATTTTATTATAATTAATGAGGTTTTATAGAGACAGACCTACCACTGTTCTTACACCTAGCTATCATGAGAAGGGATTATTCTAATAGCGTTCCATAATAATTTCACAAAGGTGCTTTGACCATGAAGAACCAAATATTTTGCGACCTCACCAGGAAGCTACAAAACCATGGCTTCCTTGTGAATGTGAGAGTCATGTAACCATGAGTGAAATATCTCTACTACCATTCCATGAATATGATTCTGTGGTATACGATCATACCAGTCCAAGGATACGTTGAAGGGATATCTAATGTACCATAATCCCATGCTATTGTGATTTTCATGATTGATACCCAAATATAACACATGAAAGTCGAATAGATAAGCGATGAAAACTGAGATAATATAATGTTCAAGACTTTCAAATCATAATTATAGATGAATAAAAATATGATGATTCAATCAAAACCCCAAACATAATGAGTATCATTTTTTGTAATTAAGTCACATGATCAATATTGATTAAAGAATATCAGGGTCTTATCGATGATTGTTAGAATTCATATGTTAGGTTCTCTTTTAACAAATATTTTCACTAGGTTGTTGAAAATATATGGATAAATCTCTTAATCTAATTTTAGTGAATAAAAATCATGTATCTCAACATTGCCTATTAAAATTAGTCAATTGTGCTTGAGCTTGAATTGAAAAATTATATTAGTTACCATTGGGAACATTTATGAGGATGGTCTGAATGAGGAAGATGAAACTTGGTTTTTGATGTTGAGGCATGGGTTTAACCATGTTGATTGATGCTATTGATTTTTTATGGAAATTCATTTCCAAATCAAAATGAAGGATACACCCGACTATTTATGATTATTGAACTAGAGATAAAGGTGACATAGACCCATTCACTTATTGATTCTATGTTGGTCTAATAAATAATGATGATGGGATTTATGGATTCTAAATGTTGTGATTGTGCTGATGAAGAGCGTTTCATTCATGATGATCCACTTTTTTTCCTAATGAAGAGTATAATTCTACTTGTTTCACATGATTTGAGAATGAGTATTGAATAAGGGAGTCAGATTCTCATCCCATAAATTATCAACCGAATGGTAATGATTTCTACCAAAAGGCAACCCATGCATTTCAATTAGTTAAACCACGGTCACAAATGCCACATATATATGGTAATTTTCTCTCCAATGAATCTCATATTAAGTTTAAGAACCATGGTTACAGAATGATCTACATAAACGTCATATTCCTTGTTGTACTACTAGCCAATTCAATGCACATATACCCTAATTCAGAAATAGAGAAATCAAAATAAAGGTAGGATTTAAGCTCGAAGTAATCTATAAGTTTCTATATATTATTATAATGATAAAAATGATGGAATTTTTCTTGTTTCCTAAACATGTTCACATGGGTATATTGCGGCTTTTTATAATAGTTTGGTTGGAGTTACCTAGAGGTGAAAATGAATCGTCAAAGATACCTTGAGGGAGGTGACTGGGTGAATTGTTTATCTAAGTCAGTGCTTCATTTAGAGAGTCAAAAAGAATATAGAAACTAATATTAGTCTAGAATTGCGTGGGTATCCTTCATTAATTCATTGAGAAAAATCTACATATCAGAGAAGGTAGATCAGAACTAGAGTTTGTAGTGGGATGAAAGCAAAAGGCAGCTCATTTAGGAGGATGGAGACCTCTTCAATAGAGAATCTCCATATCTTATATTCTATTTTTGTATTCTATTTTTGATGACGTATCTTTTGAATAGATTTTTTTTTCTAACTTGAATAGATAAATAGTTAGTCTAATTCTAGTTGTGATGAATTTAAATCCATTACTATGTTCTACATTAGCTAACATAACCATTTAATGAAGTTTAAGTTTTGGGTAATCTTTTATTTTAGTTAAGAGTATCAATTTAAACTAATCAAGATCCAACATGTGCCATTAATTAATCAATAAAACCTTGACCACTGACTAAATAATAATAACTTATAAAAGTAAGGTGTATCTATTATATATAATATATAGATTAATTCTATTGTTTTGATAAATAGATCAAGGCTAAGGAAATACCACCGAGCTATCTTTTCCACTAAGTGAGAGTTAAGTGGTTTATCACTTATCCACAAAGCACTAGATAATATATATTAATTTTGGTTGAAATATTTGACATTTTTAATCAGTTCAAAAGAACATGAAATCAATAATTTTATAATTTTTTTGTATATCAATCTCTGTTGCATTCTCCCTTTCCCTACTTCTATATATCCTCTATAATTTTCACAGTCACTATAATACAAATACATCTTCTTAGATTATACTATTCTAATTTTTTCTATTAGTTATTGTTTTTTGTGTCTTGGTTTATTTTTTATTGTTTTGGTTTCCCAACATTCATTCTCTTTGGATTTGACACTGATTCGTCGCTATCATGTTTATTATTGCGTAAATAATTAAGGAATTAATTTTAATAGGTGCTAGTTAAGGACCAAAAACCTCATTACACATGGATGTTTATTTTTTTCAAAAAGTATGATATTATTGATTACTCCTAAGTTTTCACCAACCCATAGTTTTCTAAGTGTTTTAAAGGATGATTTGAGTGGAATTAGAGTCACTATTTTGGTAGATTATGTTCAATTTGGTGGATATTAGGGGGTATCAAGAGTTGTTTTTTGTATTCTTTCTTAATATTTTTAAAACATTATCATATAATTAACATTGTAGATGTGTGAATTATTAGTGAAATTTTAAATCCTTGGTGTTAATGGGTTCTTAGTATTTTTTTATTTCTGAGAATTTATGAGGGTAATTCCTCTTATATGTTTGTTTTATACCCTCGGTGTTGGTCGGTAAGTATGGTCTTATTGAAGGTAGGATTGGGGTTAACTCTCTACTTTATTGTAGTCCCAGGATAGGATCAAGTTGGGGTGGTTCTTGAAAATTGGAATTAAAGATTTTGGTTGATATTTATGGTAAAGGTTATAATTTAAGTGCAGTTGAATATTTTCTAGTATTTGTAGGGAACAAATAAAACTTGAGATTAACATGTAATGTAAACTAGGGAGACAAAATAGTAAATAATTATGTATCCCCCCTTCTGATCTAATCTATGGACTTTGATAACACATTGAATATGACTTTGAGAAAGTGTAATTTCTGTATGGTATATATTTGGAGGTACATGGATAATTTCCATTAGTTTCATTATAATTTTCATTAGGGTTTTTGTTTTGGTTTTTATGAGTATGATTTTGTGTTATAACCAATTATAGATTATAGTCCACTTTTTGAAAGTCCACCTTACCTTAAGGAAAACATAAAATGGAAACTATCTTGTATGTATGGTATAAATGAATCTATATTGATTCTTGGATATATTTTTGGATAAATTATTAAGTCAATGACTAAATTACTTTATTTATTTTTCAAATCAAATTATACTTCAAATGAATATGATCTAACTCAATTTTTTGATTACGTTTTTTTTCTATGGAGAACAAACTTCCAAAAAAATGAAATAACAAAACACTAAACATGGATAGGAAAAATACAACATTATGATAATTGTTGAAATATTAATACCCAAAAATTTATGACCACTATATTGATGATAAGTAAACTCATTGGTAGATAAATAAACTTGAAAAGTTCATTGATGGATAGAGAACTAACTGGTGATGCAGCTAAAATTGAATCCATGATTTATGGAATTTGACCATGGGAGTTTTTTTATAATGGTACCTATAAATAAACCCTCATTTAGATAATCATAATAATTTAACCATACCAAAATGATATAAAAAATTAATGATCCCTTTTAAAGTTTATTTTCATTTTTAAGCCTAGAAATTTATTATTTCTAAGAGTACTTATGTTTAGTATTTTTTTTTTTATTTTTGAGTATTTTCTTACTAAGAGATATGAACTATGAGGATTTTTTATAAATATCTTAGTATTTATACTATAATTGTTCTTTTACTAATCATGTATGATCAAATAATTTCAAGGATGGAAAGAAATAGGAATTAACGATCTTCTGGATTGATGGATTCTATGGGTAGGATACCAGTCCTTGGGAACATCTGGTTTATGGAAGAGGGATTCTACCGAAAGGTTTTACTCAAGTAATTTTAAGGATAAGAATACTAACCCTCTAATGGGTTTAAAATTGAGGATATATTATTAATGGTTTAATGTAATGGATACTTGGGATCTAATATACATATATTCCTTTCATCTTGGTTTAAAAATTGTTTTTTTAATAATATTATTTTAAAGTTATATTTGGTTTTCAAAACAATACTCCATGTTTTCTTTTTAAACTTTCATGTTTTATTTTTAAAATTCTACTATATTAATTATTGAATTAATATTCTTTTAATTTTTGTATCTGTTACCCAAATACTGATAGTTTAATTTTTTAATGCATTAACACTTTAATCAACATATGTTAACATTGTGATTACTTTGTTTTCATTATGCTTACATTATTTCATAAAATTTATATCCATGTTTCGTGCACTATTCCTATTCTAATCTTTGATTTTATCACTAATACAATTATTTTATCAATTTAATAATCATGAACGATGGAGATTTTATGTTTATTTTAAAACTATAATTCATACCCACCCCTCTTATACGTTATTATTCATCATACCATGGGACAACATATGGTATCACATCGTGTCTTTACCTAGATTGTATTATTTTTTTAATTTATTCATTTTACTTCTAAATGATACCCATACTTGATAAATAATTAATCTCTACTTATTTATAATATTCATTTTTTGTATTTTTTTGTGTATTATAATTTCATATTAGAATCCTTTCACTAACTATGTTAGAAAATGAATGATTTTTTATGGTAGGTCTTCCTATTGAAGCACATTAAAATTTAAAACTGAAAAGAACACCTATTTTATGGAACTAATTAACATTACTAGAATAATCATATTAATTATTTAACTATTAATACTTATCTTTACAAAATTTTCATATTAACTATAAATTAGGACATTTTGGAGAAGAAAATTGTTTAATTTTCTCATGAAGAAAAGATGTAATATAAATTAAATGATAAATTTCGTAATACGTTTTTGTGTTCTATAAGCAGTAACATATGTAATCAGATATAATCTTGTGATATAGAAAATGGAATATGTAAAAAACTATAAATTAATCATTTTAAAACTCCCAAAGTTTTATAAACCAATAGATATATGTTAAGAGAGAATTAACACGATTTTAATTTTCTGTTTGGAGAGATAGTAACTCAAATGCATCAACACTTGATGACTATTGTTAATATTCCATAATCTATACGAGTTAAATATTTTTCTAGAGATAAATATATTGATAAAATTATCAATATATTTCCATATTAATTTGAATCAAAGTTAACAATTATTAATGACACTAAAAATTTCAGAAAGGTCAGTCTAGATGACTTTATCAGAAATTTAATGCAATATAAAAGTATATTTACGAGATAGATTGAAAAATAGAAGATGAAAATGGAGTATAATTTTCTTCTACTTTAGGTAATCCTACTTCTTTTAATTTTGACACATGTAATTTTTTTTAAAATATCATGTTTCTGAGAAGAAGTGTAATTATTCCAAATGAATTTGTTTAGATTTCAGTGAAAATGAATGTTCTAAAGTTATAAGATTAATGAATAATAATTTTAGTATTAAAATTTATTGGAATAATAATTAGAAATATAGGAAATATGTACAAGAAAATTAGTAATCACCAAATATGATATGCTATAAATGTAATAAGGTTGGTCATATTAGACTGGATTTTCGAAAATTAAAGGATAAAGATTGAAATTCAAGAAGATATTCTAAAATAAATGGAAATGAGGTCTTAAAATATTTATATACCTAGAGTTCTAGTTATGTTGAAACATCTACTGATAGTTCATTAAATGGAAGTGGAAATTATAGTCAGAAAATAGTTGTATTCTATTCAAATATTATAAGGAATGAAAAAATATTCATAAAAATGGTAACTATTGAATCCTTGAAAAAGTTGATATTTAGATTATAAATTCACTTATAATTTTGAAGATGGTTAGTCAAATTAATATGATTATGAAAAGGATAATCCATCAGATATTGAAAATTCAATTCATCAAGATATACAGAAGCTTCAACTAATATAACTAAAATATACATATACTTATCTCTTTGAATAAATGAAATAATAAGTTGAAGTGTACCTTTTATTTTATGAAGAAAAACTTAATAAATTGAATAGATGAATTTTAAAATCAACTATAAAAATTTCAAAACATTCAGATGAATTATATACAAAAACTAATTCTTGTTTGTAATGTTATGATCTTAATTTAGATGATCAAAATATAGTTTATTAATGTAAATATAAGGTTTCTAGTTTGAATAAAATTTTAATATAATTTACCACTAGTAAAGAAAATTTTAGAAAATTTTATAAAAAATTACAATTAAAAAATTCTAATGAAATTGCTTATACATTTAATTAAACTGATTTTCAATCAAACTATTTTGTACCTAAAATTGCACATTTTTAAAATAAATGTCAAATATGATGTCATTGAAGTAAGTATTTTTATTTTAAAAAAGATTAATCTTTTTTTTCATAATAAATAGTGAGTGTATAACATAAAGGAGTTGGGATGGTGTGGTTTCCTAAAATATTATTTTCTAATGTAACCATGCCTATGCAAGTGAGGGTACTTACAATAAAGTTTATCTTTTTCAGGAAAAGAATCTGAGTATCACCTGAAAAAGTAAATTGTACATGGATAGTGGTCGTTCTTAACACATGATAATAAAAAATTCCTACTTTCATAATTTGAAAACATTGAACAGAGGACAAGTCACATTTGGAGACAATGCACTTGGGGAAATTATTGGAATTGGTGATGTTTCCATGATAGGAAAAACCTTAATTTCAAATGCTTTATATGTTTTATTAATTAAGCATAGACTCTTTAGTATTAGTTTGCAATGGGAGAAGGGTTATGTTGTGAACTTTAGGTATGATAATTATACTCTTCAAAGATTGAATATAATTTCATTTAATCTATTGATATATATTAATAAGTTTATATATTGGACTTAGAAGACATAATGCATCCAAATTTTCATTATTTAAGTGAAACTAAATTCTTATCTTGGTTGTGTAATCAGAGATTAATAAAATTTCACTTCTAGGATTTAACTAAGGTTTATTAGAAAGGATATCCTAAGGATCTACTATAACATAAGTTTTATTTTAATAGATTCGATGATCCATATATATATGGTAAGAAACATAGTTCTAGATTATAATATAAAAAGTGAAGTCTCAAACACTAAATCTTTATTACTAGTTCATAAGGATTTATTTGTCCCTACAAAAACATCAGTATTGAGGTAAAACTCTATATGTATATCTTCATTGATAATTGCACTATATTTTCTTGGGTATATTTTCTCACATCGAAATCTGAAGCTCCTAATCATTTTAATGTACTTTATGCATTTTTTAAAAATGATAAGAACCATCCCTTATTAAATATGGAGTGTGATCATGGTGTTGAGATATTGAATTAATAATTTAATGCTTTTTATATTAAGAATGGTATTTCTAGAAATTTTTTTCAATACCTAAATCGCCACAAAAAATGGGGTAGTCGTTGAACGGAATGGAATTTTAGTAGATTACAGGAAATTTCTTTTACTAGTAATTTTTTCCTGAGGTTGTGAGTAATACCTATTATAATATAAATAGTTTTTTACATTAAAGTTTTATTAAAAAATTCCTCATGAGTTTTGGGTCAAAATAAATCAAAAAAATTCTTATTTTAGAGTTTTTGGATGTAAAGTATTTATCTTGAAAAAATGATGAAGAACTTCATAAATTTGATACAAAATATAACAAAGGAATTATTATTAGTTATTTTATATCTAGTATGGAATGGAGTGTTTTTAATAAAGAAAATATTGTTGAGGTAATGTCTCATATATTGTATGATGAATCTAATCATCTTGGTTTTAAAAAACATATTGAAATTCATCCTTTATATGATGATTTAGAAAATTATTCTATTAATTTACTAGAAGGTAATTCCAAAATACTAATTGTTAATCCTAATAATGCAATATCGTTATATTTTATTTATCTATAAATTAATTTAATGAAATATGAGGGTTCATTATTTGAAAACAACTTAAAAATTTACCTAAGAACCAGTAAATCTTAAGAAACTCTCCTTTTAATAATATTATTTGGATATAAATCAACCGATTAAATCTTGATGTTTGTTATGAAATCAATGTAATCATCATTTATTTCTATCAAAATATGAACCTAAACCTATTAATAAAGAATTATGTGATGAAATTTGGGTAAGGTATATACAAGAATAACTCAATCAATTTAAATGGAATCAAGTTTCGACCTTAGCTGAATGACCTATGTAACTACTAGTAGTTGGTGTAAAATGATTTCTTAGAAATAAATGTGATGAAAATGAAACTATTTTAAGAAATAAATTAAGATTTGTTTCTATGGGTTATTCTAAATAGGAAGATATAGACTATGATTAGACTTCCACTCTACATGCGAGACTATAATACATTAAAATACTACTATCCTTTATAGATCATTTAAATTTTACCTTAATTCAAATGGATGTAAAAAATGTTTTCCTTAATGGATATTTTTAAGTTGAATTTTATTTTGAACAAAACTTTGGTTTTCAAGATATTAAATTCAAAGAAAATATTTTCTAGATATCTAAAGCACTATATTGACTTAAACAATCCCCAAAATAATGGTATGATAGAGTTATCAGATTTTACATTAAAATTCATTTATTAAAGAGATTATTGATTCAAACCTTTTTGTAATGAAATTTTTCAAAGATACCATCATTGTTCAAATGTATATTGATGATAAAATTTTTAGTTCAACTCAAAAAAAAATTTCTCATAATTTTTTTGAACGTATAAAATATGATTTTTAAATGATAATGATGGTTGAACATAACATTTCCCTTGGTTTTCAAATTTACCAAAAAACCAAAAGAAATATATTAAATAAAAAACATATTAGTGTTTTATTAAAATGTTTTTGTTTTAAATTGTATCTATTATGAATACACACTACCACAAAATTGGGTTTCCACAGCCCCACCCTTTATCAGCGTTTTTTAGTAGCGCTGATAAAGGGGGGATTTAACAGTGCTTTTTCCTAGCGCAGATAAAAATTATATTTCAAAAAAAAAATTCATGAAAAATAATATATTATTATATAAGTATATTTATATTGATAAAAATATAATATATATTTTTAAAATATATTTTATATTAGTATAAATAGAGTATTGCATTTAATATATAATAAATTTAGTGAAAATGGATTTAAAATATTTTAAAAAATATTAGTAATTAAAAATTTGATAATTATCATCGATTAATAATCAATTAATAACAATTTAAAGCCACAAAAAATAAAAAAATTAATAAAAGATCTAAAATAAGTTTAAAATTTAACTCAAACATCAAACGACCATAATTTTTGATCTGGGTGTATTTTTGAGATCTACAACATATAAAATGGAACCTTACAATGACCTCTACGTGATAGCGATCCAAGGGCACCTTATGTCCCATTTTTCAAGGTCTAAATGCCCATAAGGCCTCCAAAACTGAACTTTTAATCGAGATACCCTGACTGTTAAATAATCAAATAGTTATAACTTCTGATCAGGATGTCCTCTAGGCCTGTAACGTATATCATATTGAAGATTGTTTCATTTTCTTCGATTTTACTGGTTGTGGAGTTGAAACGGACTCTTGGATTAGAAGTTACGGTTGTTTTAACATTCTAGGGCTTTTCAAATACACACACACACACACACATATATATATATGTATTTATTCGTAAATATATATATATATATATATATATATATATATCTGTGTCTGTGTGTGCTTGTGTGTCTGTGTGTTGTATATATGTATGTATGTATGTATGTATTTATTTATTTACAAACACACATAAAAAACATATTTTATAAATGTATTTAAAACTAATCTTATAAATATATATTAATATACAAATAAATATATGGATAAAAACATATAACTAAATATCTATATAAATAAATATAAATATAAATTAATATACGAATAAATATATATATATACTACTATATGAATAAATATATATGTCTTAATATAACTAAATATATTTATATTAATATGAATCTATATTAATATACGAATAAATATAACTATATATATATAAATAAAAAAATATATTAATATATGTATATATATATATATATATTAATATATAAATAAATATATATGTATTAATATAACTAAATATATTTATATTAATATGAATCTATATTAATATACGAAGAAATATAACTATATATATAAAAATAAAAATAAATATATATTGATAAACAAATATATATATATATATATATTAATATATGAATAAATATATATGTATTAATATAACTAAATATTTTTATCTTAATATGAATCTATATTAATATACGAATAAATATAACTATATATATAAATAACTATAACTATATATATAAATAAATAGATATATCATTTAAAAGAGAAAAAACGAAATGGAATAGTTGTAAAGGTGCAGGCGCACAAGGGGGGAGGTCGCAAGTTCGAGTTCAGGTGGAAGCAAGGAGGTGTGCGTTGGCATGTGATAGATGCGAGGGCAAGTGAAGCCCAAGGGAGAGTGGGAGGGGGTCCACCAAGCGGTGATAAAGGGGGGTCAAGTGCTATTAAAAGATCCCCCGACATTATATATATATTTTATTTATTTTTTTTAAATATTTTTTCACTTTTATCAGCGCTAAAAAAAGAACTGATAAATGAACCTTTTATCAGTGCTTTTTTTAGCACTGATAAAATTGGTCATCGATCAGCACTTTTTCAGCGCTCATAAAAGGGGCCATTATCAGCGCTTTTCTAAGTGCTGGTAAAAGGGACCCCCTACCTTCACGTCAACTAATAGTGATTTTTTATCATTGATAATGCACATTTCTAGTGCTGATAAAGGCTCTATTTGTAGAAGTTACTCCATTAATAACTTTTTTCAAACTTGAACTTGATGAATCTTATAACTCATTAGATAAAAACTATATAGAATTATGATAAAAAGTTTACTTTATCGAATTGCAACTGCACCAAAAATTAAATTTTCAGTATTTCTATGTGTGATATTTAAATCAAATCAAAATGAATCACACTTAAAAAGTGTTAAAACACATTTTCCATTACCTTGATGGAAATTTAGAACTTGGTTTATTCCATTCCTTTAGAAATGATTTGGTTCGTAGAAGTTACTGAGATGATGAATTTAGAGGGCGTAGGTTAAATAGAAAATCTAATTTTGGATCATTTAATTTCTTAGTAAAAGATTTAGTTTCATGGTATTGAAAAAAACATTATGTACCACTTTCCACTGTTAATACTGAATATATGGCATGTGGAAATTCTTATGATCAAGTGTTTTGGATGCAACAAATGCCCAAGTATTCTAGTTTGAGTTTTACATGAAATAAAATTCTTTGTGATAATAATTTGAAATTTATTTATGTATAAACACAAATAATTTCTCACAACCAAAATAGATATAAGTAAGATACCATTTACTAAGGCTTCACACAGAAAAAAAGTTTTTATTCTTTCATTTATTAGAATGTAAAATCATCTCCCTAATATTTTTAAAAATCCTATTAATTCCAAGGGATATTAATTATTTAAAAATGTTTAGAATGATCAACTTAAAGTTATCTTTTACATTTTTGTTGTTTAAACATATCACCTTAAATTGATTTTTTTTAAAAGTGGGGGAGAACATAATTTTTATCAGTTTCTCATTTTTGTATAACCAGTTTTACATATATACTTTCATTATATACCAAATTATTTCTAGGGCATATTAAATAAATACATATATACATTTTCATGAACCATCATCAAAATTAGAAGAGCATTTTTATCAGAAGATAGCTTCAGGGAAGTTTAACTTCGATATTTTTTAGGTAGATATTTTTTAAAACCTCAAAGGTAATATATTTTTATTTACTATCTAAAATTAATTTTTATAGGGGGTTTATTTTTGATAAAAATATAGATTTTCATATAAATAAATTATAAATTTAATTCTTAAAAATATTTTTTAAAACATATGTTTTGGCCATGTATTATTTAGGGAATGATTCTAATCCATCTATAGGATATGAAGTTTAAAGTCTGATAATGAAGAAATATTTCTTCTATTATATCAATACTTCTGAGAATATCCAAAAAATCAGTAGAGAGGATGAAGTTGAACATATAAAATCATCAAAATAATATATCTTTAGGTATAAAACCATGGTTTAAAGAGAGTTTCCGCTCACAAATTTTATTACATCAACCATGTAAAATTACATTTTGAAGATCCAAAGATCTCAAGAAATATTGGTTACAAAAAAAAACATTTTCTCATACAATTCTTAAAAGAACTAAAATTTTAATTTAAGATTTTATTTTATTCGTATTTTCTTTCTTTCAATGTATTCTTTTCCTTTTATTTTGTTTTTTAATCAGAAAAGAGGATATATAAATGAATGTTAATAAATTTAAGTGTTTCCTTTGAAGGAAAATTTATTCTTGTTTCTTATATTAAGTCTATAACTAATAGGTTTATTTTTGAGTGATTTGATCAAAATAAATAATTATTCACTTTATGAGTATTCATAGGGAGTCTTCTTTAAAATTCAGTCAAAATTTTTAATTTCCTTGCAAGTTTTGTAGTTTCTAAAAATTGTGGGATTGTTGAATCAATTAATTTTTTTTTATTCTGGAAAAACAATATAATTCAAAAAAATATGATCTAAATTATGTTCTTGTTTAAATTTTTATATTTATACAGAATAAATTTGCAGTAATCAAAATATTTGAGTACTAAATATGGTGGGTAAAAATATGGTATTATGATCTTTCCAAACAGATTACATTCACAAGATTTATTAGAAGTATAGAAGTGCTGATTAAACTCATTGGTAAATGGAGAAACATTATAAGTTCATCAGTTTATGGAGAGGTCACTTCTGATCTAGTTACAACTGACTCTAATATTTATAGAATTCAACCGATGGATTTTGTTATGGTGACACTACCAAAAAGCCTACTTATACCAACTCCCCTATACTAATGGTTCTACATTACCATTGGGATAGAAAATTTTATATAATTATATCCCAATGGTTTTTAAAAAGTATGGGGTGAGAATTTCCCCAAATAAATCACACATCAATTTTATAAAAGGGTGTCCAAATGATTTTAAAAACCCATCGGGATATATCCACTTTCTCAATGGTTTTTTAAAACCATTGGGATAGTTTTTCCCCAGATGTACTGCACAATCATTCCTACTCAGTCCCAAATTGACCCACCTTTTTCCTTACCTATGTTCGCCTCTTCTTCCCAGCTGATGACCACTCCAATTCATCCCAATTTACGATCCATCCATGTTTTAAGTGATTCCATTTCTTCCACTTCAAACTAGTGAGTTCGAAATGAGTTATATCTTCTACCTAGATTTATTTATCCTTTTTATCTATGATGTTTAATTTTATTCCCCATCTTCTACAATCTCTCATATATTATGTTTTTCATTTGATTATTACTGAATATGAAATTGGCATGTTCCAAATAATTCATATCTTCTTTGGGTGGGGTATCTTTCTAGAGTTTTGGGAATATATGGAACCATACTACTGAATCCATCAAGGTTTTTTCAGAAAAATTGGTGCAACGAGTTTCTATATGTCACTATCATATATAATTTAGTATGTGATTTATTAGTATTTTTATTTATTTAACAATGATCACATTGTTGTTTAAGTATATGATTTTAGAATTTATTTTATTTAATTTGATATTTTAAAAATTTTATTTTCTATGTGATTATAATTATGAGTGGAATTATCATTTAAAATATATGATAGATTTTGGTTTTTATAAATCTTCAAAATATATTTTCATATGTAAAAATTTTAAAATATTAAATATGTTAATTTAAGGAGGGATTTAATATTATATTATAAGTTTAAAAATGGATCACATGAAATAACATGAAAGATAATGAATTTTGATAATATTAATGATATGTGGGTTTAGAAGGAGTTTATTTTATTGTTAATTATAAAAGTATTTTATTTAGATTTTTATTGTAAAATGATAGTATTATAATTATCATAATGTGGTGAAGGATAAATTTTACTAGAAAATAAATGTGATAATTATTCATTGCTCAGGATTATAAGTGATATATTAAATAACATTTTATATAAAATAGTGATCGAATATGAATAAACAATATTTGATTCTATGATATCCATCAATTTTGTGATGTGATTATATTAATAAGAAGTTTAAATTGAAATATGATTCCTCAGATATGAGAAAACAATACATTCTTCTAATAATACTATTAGTTGAAATTTGGATGAGGAATGGGATGAGGTAATTATCTAAATAGGAAAATGGTTCAATTGGGGTATAATGTTGGAATTTTTATAATATTTTGAATATAGTGGTTGATTTGAATAAGTATTGTTTATAAGTGAAGTTGTTTTATTATGTTTGTGTAACTATATTTCCTTTTTTATTATAACAATATAGATGTCATATATGGTTGTTTTTGTTGTAATCATAGTGATATAAGGCTATTTCCATTATACCCACCATTTCAAAGAGATATGGAATACATTAATATTTTATTTCCAAATGACATTGTCGTATAAAGGGAAGTCACATTCCCTAATGATTTTATGATGTGGTGATTTTTGACCGATGAGGGTTAAAAATTGTACTTTATATATTTGAAAATGATTCCATTATATTTTTAATTTTTTGAAAATGCTTCCTCGATGTCAAATATATGTAAAGAAGTTGTTTATGAATTTTTATTTGAATTATTTGTTTTATTAATTTTTCCAAAGATGCATTAACATTTACTTCTCACATAGACACGTGAAGGTTATGGGAACCTACTGATTGTAATCATATACTCACCTCTTCTATCTCTATATATATATATATTACTTTTAGAATTGACAGAATGTGTTAGAAGTGGTTTTTGAGAAACATTATTTGGAGAATGAGTATGTCATTATTGAGTAGGTGTATATATTTTTCATAGTTTTTCATAGCTTACTAGGATTTTACATGGTGTATTTTATGTTACTTTAATTTTGGGTCATGAAAGTTTCTGAAATTTAATATAATAATTTTTAATTTGAGTCTCATTATTTTTTTTGGAGATTTGGTTTCTAATGTAAATTCCTTCCATTATTGTGTTACTATACCATTGTATCTTATCACCAAATTATTACTAATTAGAATGGGAATTCATGTATTTTACCTAGTTCTATCACAGACATAGGTAGGGTTTCATTAAATCTTATTCATATATAATAATAATCTATCATTAGTGATAGAAAATGTTATTAAATTTATTAAGTTTAATAGGATTGTGAAAAGTGGTTATGCTTGTTATAGAAAATAAAAAAAATCATTTTTTAAAATTTTATACATTTTTCTATGAATCTTATAATGTTCTACATCATGATTGAAAAGAAATAGGGTGTTTCTTTACTAAGATAGAATTGACCAAAACTAATCTGAATCAAATAGAATATGGTTTCCTTTAAGTATTAATCTTTTACGGATTAATTTGTTAAATAAGTATAACATTAGGTAAAAAGTTAATATAATAAGATAAAAAACAAAACCAACAATTATAAACACAATTTTGTGTAGTATTATGTATATTTATTAATCATTAATATAAATTAAGTCAATATCATGGTTTTATTTTTATAATGTTTTGTTATATATATAGTATTTTTTCATCTTTTATATTATTATTCTTATATAGACTAGTCTGTCAGTTATGTTTTCATATAAAGTGAACAATTATTATTTCCATAAATATATTTTCTATTAATCTTCAATAATATTTAATTTCTTTTACAAAATTACATATAACATTTTTTTATAATGAATAGATTTTTTATGTATGAAATTGATCAAATATCAAGTGATTTTAAAAAACAAGTTGGATAGATTTTTATATTTTTTATTTGATGATGCTTCAGATAGTGGTCACATAAATTGTCCAAATTATAATTGTATTGGAAGACCTTGGTTGAGCCATTAGGAAGTTAGCTACCATATAACTAAATATGGTTTTAAAACAAACTACTATGTGTGGTATCATAATGGGGAGATAATGAAATCTCAAAATTCTCATGATCCAAACAAGAGGACTATATTAGAGAATTTATTAGATGATCATTTTCCTTTATTCATCATCAATTATAGGGAAATGATTTCTACATAATATGAATTTGATATATTCACACATGATTCATCTAAAATAAAATTATGATGTTGAAAGGTTGAAATCATTGAATGATGCTTCCACGGCTCCATTATATCAACAATGTGATGAGATGAAGAAGCTATAGTTTTTTATTTGAATATTTCATTGGAAAAAATGTATGGTATTTTTAATACTTCCATCAATTAAATTATTACATTTTTAAATTAATTGATTCTATATGATGCATATATTTTCTTACACCATTATATGGCATGGAAGTCAGTTTAGGTACTTCTATTTTTAAAAAACAAAATGCTTCCTTGCTAGAATGTTTCATCTTATTCTGTGAGGAAACTTGTGAAAAGAATTATTGTATAAAATGTGGCACATACTGATGGAAGCCAACATATAATGGAAAACCATACCGTGTACCATAGAAAATAATTCAGCTCTTTCCATTGATCCCCAGACTCTAAAATATTTTCATGTATAATGAAATATCAATAAAAATGGGATGGTATGATACTGAGAGAAAGAAGAATAATAATGATTTGGTTCACCTAAAAGATATATTTTCATGGAAAACATTTGATGCTCGATATCCTAATTTCTATGTTGATGTGTGTAATTTGAGTTTGGGTATTTCATGTGACAATTTTGATCTGTTTGGGTAGATTTTTACATCACATAGCACATGTCTAGTTCTCATACAAATTTATAACGTTCCTGCATGGATGTGTATGAAGAAACCTTTCACTTTCATGTGTATATTCATATACGAAACTTTTTTTCCCAATAATGATATAGATATATACATTCAACCATTAATAAATGGCTCGAAAAATTTTTATAATGTGGGTGTTCACACATATGATGCATGTTTGAAATACATATTTCATATGTGTGTTGCGCTTATGTGGAGATCAATGATTTTCTTACTTATGTAATGATGTTTGGATGGAGTATATAAGGAAAGATATCATTTCATTTTTATAAATAGTACATGATACAAAAGACTAATATATCACTATAGTTTCAATTTTATAGCACATCAATGATTCTTTCCAATGGACCATCTATATAGAAATAATCGTCAAAGATTTGACCATACCATAGAGACTGACAATCCACCTTAGTGAATCTCTATAACTGATGTTCTTAATTAATTTAAAGATTTTAGATTTTGATCTAGGAAGGTTCAGATGAAATCTAGAAAGAGAAATAATTCTTCCACTAAAATATGTTACAATTTTAATAAAAGAAGTATCATCTTTGAGTTGTTTTATTGGTCAACTAATATATTACGACATTTCATTAATGTAATGAACATTTAAAAGAATATATGTGAAATGTTTCTTTAAATTCTTCTAAATTTTAAGGGAATGGAAAAATACTAGTTGTTGTTTTCTTTGAGTTTAATATTTTAATATTGAATTAAACTCTATTCCAACCAACCAAACAAAAAAAGAAATAATTAAATTTAAAAAAAAGATTAATTGAATTGGACATATTAGTCTAATTTAAATGAAAATAAAAACCATTGAAAATAATGATAAAACCAAAAAATGGAAAAATGGCCTAACCCAAAATACGTACCAAATAACCTTATACTAATAAAAATGGAGAAATAAACTCATAAATTGAAAAAAATGAACCAAATGGCCTAAGATAAATAAAAATAGACAAATGACCTAATCAATTGACAATAAATAAACACAATGACCAAACCAAAATTTAATGGGATCAAATTGAAAATGAAAAAAAAACTATATCATACAAATTCTAAACATGATAATTTGAACGTATTGTTTTTTCAATGACAAGTATTATGATTTGATATTACACCCACTAGATATAAACTGGGTTTTTATATGTATCCGGTATTTTGTATGACATGTGTTATTCCTTAATTAAGTCAGGACTCATATTCTTTTTTGTTTGGGTTACACATTAGTGATGTATTTCAAATTATTTCCTTTTTTATTTTCAAATGAATGAAATTAAAAAAATTGAGGATATACAATGAAAAAATATGTATGAGAATAATCACCGAATGAGTGATATGGGTATCCCTCCTTTAGTTCCCTTTGTGAGTATTTTATTTAAAATATATATATCAATGAAAATAATGTCATGTGATTAATTTTCATTTTAACCTTTAATTAGGATTCACCGACAAGGCACTAGTTATTCACCGAATAGCCTAGAGGTTATAGTGATCAAGATGTCTATATGAGGGGGTGGTACTATATCTTAGTGCTTTAGCCTACATACTTTATCACACCCCATCCCTCCCTCTGACATACAATCTACCACACCTTTTGATCCCGCAGTGTCATTACAGACAGTCATGATATTTTGACCACAAATGTTTTCACCTCTATTTGTATTTAAGCCTCCTCATCTATCTTTATCGTCTTCAATGATGATGCATACTCATTATCCTTTTTATTCATTTTCATAGCCATCTATTCCATCTTCTTTTCCTTCTACTTCCTTCTCCCTAAGATTCAACATTACTACTTCTTCGACTCCTCTTCCAACACATTCTGATCCCACAAAGCATATAATGGGACCCAATCTATGTATATAATTTGATGTTCATTCAATTTTGAGGGATCCAGTGATGCCCAATAATTATCCTATCTTAGATATATTTATAAAACCTTGGTACATTTTTTTATCATAATTTATTTTCATTATAAAATGTAATCGGATAATATTTTTTTCTTATTTAACAGCTAGATCATCCAATAATAAGAGGTGTGGTTGTACATGCATGTGTATGGTGTGGAACTGCCAACCACATCTTATGGTATAATACAATTAAGACAAACAAATGATAGAAAAACTAGGAGGGAATGTAGGAGTTTCTTGGTGATGCTTCCCAAATATACCAACATTATTCCTGCCAGGACACTCTCATAGAGACACCTTCCAGATAAAGTAAAAGGTAATGGTTTGACACAAATATGGGAAAAAATTATTTGTATTTAATGTTATATTATTATTATATTTATATGAATTAATATTTTTGTGCCAACTTTGTTTTAATTTTCCCTATAGTGAGGCGGTGAGGCCAACACAACTCATGGATTTATTTGAGCTGTGGAGAGGCTATAAGAATGAGTAGTATAGTGGATGGTGTGCTATAGTTGGAATGGATATAGAGTTCACATCAATCATGAATGATTGTTGTGTAGATTATTATCAAGAAATTATAGATCATTGAATGGGGATCGAGTTCAATGTATTAATAAAATTTGATTTTTTAAAGGAAAATAACCATGGTTTTCATTAATACATTCGTTTTATATTAGTGAAAATTATTTTTTAGAAATTTTTGAGAAGAATTAAAAAAACAAGGAAGTTATGAAATATTTCCAGACATTAGGGAGGACTACAATGTCAGACCCCGAGGGAAGTCGTTTTGACACTCATTTATAATTTTCCTTTAGGAAATGCAATTTTTTGGATACCTCTATAATCCATTCCATTTCTAATTTTTCAAGATAATTTATAATGTATTATTTAGAGTATTATTAAAATCATTTAGTGTGTATAGAAATTTAAGGGTCAATACTGTTATGTTCTTGTGCATGTCATGAACCTATACAACCACTATTAATTTTTTTAAATTTGCATTATTTTAATAGGAATGGTAACTACAATAATGGGGACACTTTCCTTTAATATGATTTGGGATAGAATCATTAATACCTTAGAGTATGGAATAAAAGATATGAAAATATATTGATATATTATATTTTTAGGTCCACTATGTTAAATTCCCTGATAGGGTGGGTGAATCATGGTATGAATGATTAAAACTACTACCCCTTTTTGTATTGTTTCTTTGTTAAAAAACTCATATCTCTTTCTCCTGTAGAAATATATTAGTAGAAATTAAATCATGCACGACACACACAAATTTTACACGGTTCACCATCACTAAGCTATATCCATGGAGCATACAATGGAAATGTTTCAATGTACTAAATCCACTAAAAGTGCACAGTTTTTTACAATGTTTGAGCTATATCACTTCTATTCCCAGGATCACTACCTTTACAAGGTTTAAGTTTTTCTCACTCCATTTCCAAGTTTCACTCCATATGTCTCTTTCTCTGGTTCATTACTGGTGGAGAGGATCACCATCTTCTTCTTCCTTCACACACTACTCTTGTAAGGGATCCACACATAGTTTATGGACTTGTAGATCCCTTAATTTTCATGAATAACAGATCCCCCACTATAGATAGATTCTCTGATGAAGTTCCACTTTCATACACTAAGGAATACTACTTTAAAATTCATGTACCAGGATACTTTTAAATTTAACGCAACCTAGGGTTCACTTGCATCCAAATTTAATTCCTTAAATAAAAGCTTCAACTTTTTAACAGAAATAAATCTTTACACTAACATATACTTGCATGACACACCCTTTTTCACCAAACTCACTATTGGTGTAAAAATCCCTTATAACACGCAACTTCTACGCAACTCTCTACTTGAGTGAACCCACCAACTGCATAACCAGAGATCAAATTTTCATCAAGTGTTGATATTTAAACTGAATCACGGGGTATAAAACTATTTAAATAAATTTTAGTGACCCTGCACACAAAGAATACAACATCTCCTCCGAGTACGTAACTCTCATGTTCGTGCAGCCTCACCTTTCGTGCAACTCCAAAACTTACACGCCCTTATTTCCTTTTCCATATTTAGAAGTTTTGATCTTGAAACATGACCGGAGAACAACATTCTAATCCTCCTTAACGCTGAAGCGCATCCTCCTTTTCAAAAAACACTAATCTGCATTCTCAAATTTTCAGACCAAAAAATTTGGCAAACACTAGAAAATAGAGCCACCTTGTATAAGATCTTTTTGTTCTATCTCTAGATTTTTCATTCCTTTGTCATGGATCTTTGTCAACATACCTTTTCAAAAATATCTCAAGAATACCGAAACTTATCATGGAAACCGTCTTTGATAAAAAAACAATCAACCCAAAAATGCATCAATGTTAACTTGATGTATTTTCTCCAAACTTATATAAATATAAATATAAAAAAATTAAATTACAGAAGAGGAACATACTAAGTAATAAATGGTGATAATAACTTAAATAGTGATATAGTAAATAAATCACATGATTTTTCAATAACCATTAGGTTTATTAGGAACATTATAATTAATATAATGATGGGTTTCAAAGAACACTAAGACCTCATGTGAAGGGGAAAAAATTTCAATTGTATCATTAAATAAAAACAACTCATGTAATAAATTTTAATTCTCAGAATTATAAATAAGGGAATTAAATATGTATTATTAAAACATACCAAAACATAATTTCTTTATTTTATAGTAATGATTAGAGTGTTGATTACCAATTCATGAATATTCCTTTATGTTATACTAATATCTGTTCATCTTATCATTAATTATTGTGATCACACATCCCCATTATTATTGATTACTATGATGATTTATACACATATATGTATTTTATATATATCAATAACCCATTGATTGATACTCATTTATAATTAATCTACCATAATTTTTTCTTTTCAGCTTCATTTAAAATTAATATCCATTTGATTATAGTTATGAAATTCATTATTAGTAACTTATTTTCAATTATGGTTTTCTACATTCAATGTAATTGCAGAAGTTTTTTTTGAATATTAATGGATGTATTCCTTGAGAAAAATATTTCCCTTGAGTAGAATGAATAAAGATAGAAGTGCGCTAAACGAGAGGACACAACATCATATTGTATGTTTTACTTTATTGATTTAAAAATTTTTTAACTTGAAAATTTATTTATATTTGAAATAGTGTGATTTGGAGGCCCTTGATTCCCAAGAATCTAGAAACTATGGTCCAAAAAATCACTTACATAATGTTATGGGAGATGACCATCATGGCAGAGTATACTGTCGATCAGGAAATAGTATTGCCCCTATGAGGTATTGGCACACACTAGGTGATATTTTTCATGGAAATGACATTTAAATGTTAATACATAAGATAATTGGATGAGAATAAGGCATAAAAGAGTGAAAAAGGGTCACACAGGTGGATGAATAGAATCAAAGGGTAAACACTAAATTTATAAAAATGATGGAAGTTTTATATCCATCAATTACACTAGATACC
Source organism: Viscum album (assembly GCA_963277665.1). Lineage (NCBI taxonomy): Eukaryota > Viridiplantae > Streptophyta > Magnoliopsida > Santalales > Viscaceae > Viscum > Viscum album. The sequence goes on along the minus strand of OY728137.1, from coordinate 25,204,766 downwards.
ACTATGTCCTGTGATGCATATATGTCATCAATGTATATATTATATAGTTTCTCGGGTATTATTCCAAGTGCTGGTTGGGATATTGATGTTCTTGTAGATGACGATGGAAATAATTGTGGTGAAGAAGATGGCAAGGACAATGGTGTGAAATAGGGTGAAGATTAGGTTGAGTCTATGGATGAGGATGAGGGAGAGGAAAAAGACGAGGTCAATGATGAGGATGAGGACAAAGATTATAGTAACGATTATGATGGTTATGAGGGGTAAATTGATTCTATATATTTTTGAAGGATATTTATGGAATTTGATGTTTGATATATGTTATGAATGAATATATGTGTTTTTTGTATGTTATTACTAGTTAAATACATCAATTAATTTCTTGTGTTATCATTATTTGTGTATTGTTTTGTGGCTATTTGAGGATGCCGTGTTTATTTCATTGAAGGTTATTTTTGTCTCATTTCATGTTATATCTTTTGTGGGCTGCATGTTCTGTTTGTTGTAGGTTATTATGGGTTATGTTTTCTATGGATAGGGTGGGGATTCTTCCTACTATAGAATGGGGGGGGGGTCTATACCAATGGTTTTATTACTATTGGTATAGTTTCCAACCAATGGTTCACTATGAAAGGATGGGATAAAACTATCCCAATGGTTCTGAACTGTTAGAATACCCATATACCAACGGTTCACTGTGAACTATTAGTTAAACTAAATTTGAGATCACCCTATACTAATGGTTTACTAAGAAAAATTAGAATAACCCTTTCTCAATATCACCATATCCAATGGTTTTTAAAACCATTGGTATAAGATATACTAATGATTCTCTATCTTATACCAACAATTTGGAACTGTTGAAATAGCATTCCAATCCACCAGTTTAATGCTTATAAATGGTTATATATTTCAACCATTTGAAGTATTGAATTAAACCATACAAGACCAAAAAAGGAACAAGAATTCCCAAAGATATCGGTCCTTAGAAGCTTGGAAATATTTTATTATTGAGAGTGATTCTGATTAGTGTAATTATCTTTTTGTTTGATTTTTTTCTAATTAAGAGCCATGTATTGTGAAGATTTATTTTATAAATCTTATTATTTTCATTTAAATTGTTATTTTATTGATTCTACATGACTGATGACATATAGAGATATAAAGAAATATGAATTACTGATCATATAGATTAAGTTATTCCTTTGTTAGGAATACATAGCTTATAAACTTCCACTATAAAGAAGATATTTTCTACTGATAAGTTTAGTCATGGGCTTCTAGGGATAGAAAGACAGTCCATCTGATAGGTTTAAAATTGGTTAGGTCTTATGGAAGGTTTAAATTTGTAGATACCTTGGATATGTTATACATATCTTCCTTTAAATTTGGTTAAAAAGTGTAATTTTAATAATACCCTTTTAAACAAATATTTTATTTTCTAACAAATACTCTGTGTTTTATTTTGAAACTTCTATGTTTTATTTTTGAGCTTTTGATATATTCATTTTTTGAATTACCATTTTGTTTATTATAGTATTATTTACTGTAATATTTATAGTTTAAATTAACATTTCATTAACATTTTAATTAGTAATTGTCAAAATATAGACTAATTTACTTTCATGGCTCTTACTTATTTCATACAGTTTATATTTCTATTGTATGAACTATTTTAACTATAATCATTGATTTGATTGATAATAAAAAATTTATCAATTTCATATAGTAGAAGGCTGAAAATTTTATGTTTGTTTTAATACTAAAACACACCCATCCTATTATACTTTCATAGTCATCATAACTTGGCATGAAATTTGATATCATAGCCTGAATTTATCCAGAGACAAATATTTATAAATTTATATCATTTATTTTTGAAAGATTCTAAAATTTGATATCTAAAATAGTCACTAACTGTTTCTATGTTTCATTTATTAGATTTATATTAGTTTATCATTACCCTAACTATGTTGGTAATGGAATAATTATTTTTATGGAATTTTTTCCTATTAGAACACTTGAAATTTTCAATCTGACAAGAAAACCTATTTTTGTTGGAACTGATTATGATTACTCACAAGATCGTATGAAGTATTACATTATTAACACTCCATTTTAAAACTTTTTCATGTTGAATAGAAATTAAAATGTTCTGGAGAAAGATATTGTACAATTTTATCATGAAGAAAATATGGAATATTAGGTAAATCATATATTTTATAATACTTTATTATGTTACATAACTAGGAATATATATAGTCAAATGTCTTCTTTTGAAAAAAACTAATTGAATATGGAATAATTTATAAGTATCTAATTTTGGAACTTCAAAAGTTTTCAAAATGCACAAAGCTATATTGAGAGTAGATTATCAAGATTTTTATTTTCTTACTAAATAAACTGTAAATCAAATACAAAAACACTTCATTATGAGGGTAAATAATTTTTAATCCATATGTGAGAAAGAGTTATTGGATGATAAAATTATTGAAAAAATTAGTGATTTAATGATGAAATAATGGGAATAAAAAACAATATATATTGATGACACCAAACATTTTGACAAGTAATGTCTAAATAGATTTATCGGAAAACTAATGAAATATGAGAGTATAATTAAGAGAGGTGCTAAAGAATAGAGTTAAAATGGATTAAAATTTTATTTTATTTTAGGTAATCCAAATTCTGGTAATTTTAACACTTGTGCTAATGTTTTTAATTCTCATGTTTCAAAAAAGAAATTCAAATAGTCATATCAAAGTAGTTTAGATAACATTGACAATGAACTTTCACAAATTACAAAATTAATTAAGAAGCTTGTCAATAATATGAATTTATTTAAAACTCCTAATAAATACATGAAATTATGACAGGAAAATGAGAAATCATTAGATGTGATTTGATATGAATATAATAAGTTGGGCCATATTAGACCAAATTGTACTAAATTTAATAATAAAGATAGAATGCCAAGAAGATATTCTAAAACAAACAGAAATAAGAGCTTAAAATCTTTAGACCCCTAGAATTTCATTGAAGGTGACACATATATTGATAGTTTATTGGAAGAAACTGGAAATTATATTTAGAAAATAGTTAGATCATATTCAAATATTTTAAATAATGAAAAATGATTACTGTAAAAGGTAACTTCTGAATTTCTGAAAATGTATGTCTAGATTCTAAATAAATCAATTATTTAGAAGATGATTATTCAAATTCATCTGATGGAGAAAATGATTATCTATCTGAGGTTAAAATATTTAATTTATTTGAAAATAAAGAATAATTACCTACTGTAGTTGAAATGGATAGATATGTAACTATTATTAATAAATAAAAAATATATGTTTAAGTATACTAATGATTTTAATTATGAAAAACTTATTAAATATTATAAAAAATAAAATTAACTATGTAAATTAAATAAATATAATCGAATTAGATGCAAAAATATTTTTTATAAATACTGATAGTCATAATTTAGATGATCTTATTTTAGATGATTATTATTTATTTATTCAACTTAAATTCTAATTTTACAGTTTGAAGAAAATTTTATCTAATGATATACCCAAAACTTTTATCTTGATAGATTTATTAGAAAACTCTTTTATGATCACATATGTAATTTAAGTGTCTTGTACCAAGGATTTATAGCTCGTGATAAGATACCCCAATCCCATACTTCCGGATTTTTTTTCTTATAAAAAAAAAATCGTTAAAAACTATCTTTTATACAAAGTGAGATGAACCTATCTTCATAGGACAAAAATTACAACTCATAAAAGATATGAGAATCCCAAGAACATATGGTTTAATGTATTTTTTGAGTAATTAGATGAGAAAATTATTTTAGATAAATTATGATTGTTTCCTTATAATTGAACCACACTAAATCCCTTCTAGAATTGTCACAAGTTACATGAATCATCATAACCTATGGGATAGAAACATAAGAAAGGGGTTATACCGGATTCCTTGTTAGGGAAAACATTAGTAATTATAGTTAAATATCATATCTGAGCATAAATGAGCATATGGATATAATCAAGATACATAAGAAAATCATACCAAATAAAGCATAGATTAAAATTTATGAGTCATGGAATAAGAATTCACCTAACATAAGACATTAATCAAAAGTGTATGTCATCATTAGTCAATAAACATGATGCATGAGATCATAACATAGTCATGAGTATAAGTATAAAATTATGACATATTGTATAGACATAATCATATAAATCATATGTCAAGGATACCCACCCAGACATCCATCATATAGAATGCTTGGGTAATCACTCTTTTAATTTATTGGGCTTGGGATAATCTTATCATATAACCTTAGACATAGTATAAACCCTCCCATGTGACCTTTATCTTGGGATAAATCTTACCATGTACTTTTTGGCTTGGGATATATCCTCTCATGTACCCTTTGGCTTGGGATAAATCCTCTTGTGTACACTTTGTATTGGGATAAATCATTCTACATACCATTTGGCTCAGGATAAGTCTTCGTATGTTCCCTTTTGGCTTTGGATAAATCCTCTCATGTACCCTTTGGTTTGGGATAAATAATACTATGTACCAATTGAACTCATCAGATATAAACATTACCAATGCATTAGAGGGTGATATAGGAACCCTCCAATCATTATCCATACATACAAGTGCCACATAAAAATCAAATCATTTATCTTATAATAAGTAACCCAAGAGAAGAAGATGGGTTTCAAAACATTTCAAAATGGTATCACATAAAAAGACATGATCATTTGATACCAAAAACATAATCTCTCAAAAGTTTTATTTAATAATAAAACATATATAGTGATTTATGAACCATTACACCATTAAATAATAATCCTTTGAAAATATAATATAAATCAAAAAAAAAACTTTTCTAAAAGAAATTCTTAATATCATCATAAAAAACGTGATTTTCAAGTCACATTCCAAATATAATTGTTTTTAATGAATAGTAACTATCGAAATTTAATTTTTCAAATAAACCCAATAAGCATTTTTCTGAAATAAGTAAATAATGTATCAAAAAGTGAAGTATAGGGTAATAATATAAATTTATAGAAATTTTTTAATGTATTTGAAAATGCCTTTATTGAAAACCCACATCCTTAAAAGAATAAAAACATTTGTTTTAAAATGAATATAGGGTATAAAAAGAATCATTAGAGATAGAAACAATTTTAGTTTCTTCTAGGTAAATGATAACATTGGTGAAAAGTAAGCAGCATGGATATTTGAGAAAAATCGATTAAAAATAGTAATTATTCTTACCAAAAATGAATTTTTAAGTAAGAATAGAATCATGAAATAATAATAATTTGGTATGAAACATAATTTACCCAAAAAATAAGGTGGAAACCAAATATAACATCATTATGTACTATATTATTTTAATCTTTAAAGATAATAAATCAAGATATGTGATTATAACCCAACAAAAATATTTGAGTCATAAAAACCCGTTAAAATTGAGGGGCATATAACTCAAAACATATTGAAAGGGAGAGAGAGAGATTTAACTTTTAGTTCAATCAAAATTCATAAAGGTTATTTAATTATATAAAATATTTAATTAGTTATCATATACACCACTTAAAATAAATTCGGAGCATAATACAAAACATATCTCCAAGAGAAGAATTTGAGACAAAAACCCATAACAAACTTAGAGACATTCAATTCGAAACCCCATGAGAGAAATATCATGGAATAGTACCCTAAATATCATTAAATAAAAGAAAAATATGATACAAAATTATAAAATGGTAGTTGATACACCATTCTGAAGAAAACATGGTGTATAATAAGAAATATGTCTTAAGGGATGAAAATTTGAGATATGAAACCCTTGCATTGAATTCCTACTTACTAGACCATGATATAAATTATGGTATAATAAACATAGATATGTTAATAAATTATCTAATAAACGTAATATAAATATAATTCCATTTATATAATTATTTCATAACCACATATTAAAAATATATTAACTGATTATAATTTATTTTCATTATTGGGTTTTAGAACTTTCTGTTGTTTGTTTTGTATGAAATTCATAAAGATGAGATCAATTATAACTAAGTGTTTTGAAGTTCATAATTATCATAAAATTAAAATATGAATAATCATTTTTTTCAATGATAACTTATGTCCCATTTACATTAGGTGAAATACATAAATACGGGTTGTGTAAATCAAAATTGTAATGAACTTGTTTTTGACTTGTTTAATGATCCAAAGGTGATATATATGAATTAATATTTGAAATATTAAAAAAATTAAAACAATAATAAAAAGATGTTAAATATACTATTATTAAAAGATATTAATATTATATTAAATCTCATAATTATTTATGACATAATTGGTATAACACCATTTACAAAGGCAATTAAATTGATGCAAATGGTAATGTGTAATAATGATTTAATATAAGGGTATGTATTTTTAAAATGATAATGTGACATATAAAAAACATTTAAAATGTCTCAAAAAAAAATATCATCATTAAATACATCATAGGAACTATCAATGAATGGTGTTTATAAAAAATAGAATTTATTGTACGTGGAGGCGGCAGCCCGCATGTATGCATGATTAATGATATCATTTCCTAATAAATGTAGAAATGAGGGTTTATATAAAATAATCATTTTGGAAATTTATTTTTGAAATTTAATAAAAAATTATTCTTTAAATCCATCTTTTATATAATCCTTGAGAGTTGATGAATAAAAAAACAACGTCCCTTTGGGGATGTTTCTGTCTGCACATACTCACGATCGATGTTATTTTGTATTATTAATGGATGGAAAGGATTGAATATTATTTTTCCGATTAATATAATGAATTTTTAGTAAAAGAATGATAATAATATCATTTAATTAATATTTATTAGATTATTTAGTAATTATTAGAGTAAAATAAAATAGCATGTTAAAGTAATACTCACATTGGAAGCTTGATTTTTCCCTTAGAAAATACCTAGGAAATAAAGAACTTAAGAAAATTAATCGTGATAAGAATATTATGGATGTGATAGAGGGTTTTAGGAGGAGATAACTGGTTGATTTTAAATATGAAATTATAACTATACGTGAGTATTATAGTGGTGGATGTGTTACATTTTTATAAGTGAAGATAAGGTAATTTTGAAAGTAACCATAAAATTTTCAGAAAAGTAATGTTACTATTCAAATATCAATGAATCCAAAATAGAAAAAAATTAGGGGAAGTGTGTGTGGGTATATATTATCCAAGTAAAATCATTTTTCAAACAACCTACAATGTTTTAGGCCTTTTATTTTACCATGTTATCTTTTACCCTAATTTTCTCTTATCTTGGTAATTAATTTTTAAACATAATAATTAATATTAATTAAAAATATAATATTGGAAATTTTAAATACATTGAAACATATTACTTATAATTTTTAAATAATTTTTAAAAATAAATTTTTTAAGAGTTTGAAATGTTAATTTTAAAATAAACACACATAGCACATAAAAACATGTTTTTTCAAAAGTTCATTATGAATTTAAAATTTTATGTAAAAGAAAAGACTATAATAGAAACTTATTTGTATGAAATAATTTGATTTATTATAAAAAATTAAAAAAAATCTTTAAATTCATGTTAAACCCAAATTTCAGTATCAAAACACCTAATAGTAATAAATTATAAATAAATACTTTATAGTTTAAAATTTTCTTTAATCTTATAGGATACAATACATAATGGTAAAATACTAAAAATTTTAATTTTCACAGAAATCGTATCTTTCCACTAAAAATCAACCTCTTAAAAAACATAAAAATTAATAAAAGTAGAATTTTGAAATGAGGAATTAAAAAATTAATTTTATTTTATGAAATTTAAATTCTGTAATTTTTAAATTTATTTTTTAAAATAAAATACATGATATAAAGAAAAAAATTAAAAATAACCATTTGTCAATATTAACTCATACTAATTAGTTATCTTTCAATAGTAATAAATTTTAATGATTTACAATCTTAGTGTTTATTATATATTTTTAAATAAATTTAATATTATATATTTTGGTTAATTTTTGTTGGGTGTAGCGTGAAATCCTTGTTATCGAACATAACATCATTTTTATAAGGTTTATAATTTTTAGTCATTACATTCTAACCCATTTAAATAAATTGTGTTAACAAAATGTTTAATTATCACATACCAATAGAAATAACTAAGAGAAAACTAATTATAGAGATTTATCATGATATAATTTCTAGAGATATTTAAACCTTACAAACTTTGGAAACAAATCTCTTTATTCAATGTAAGTTTATCCCTATTATTGAGTTTTTCACCAACTGTTTGGGACAATATTATATCATTGTTTGGTATCAAGACACGTATAATATAATTTATTTCTATAAGGTGTAAATTTTATCATTTAATTTATAAAATATCATTTTTATATAAAACGTGTTTCCTTAATCTAGATAATTTTTTATCTGAGTGGAGGTAATAAATCCATCACTAAAATAATGTTAAATTTATCTAAAATAAAGATAATAATATTTATACAGTACACATTCCTAGAAATATCACCTTGGAATACAATAATTATACCTCTAGAAGTTTTCTTTGAAAATAAAATCATTTTGCTGGTGATTTAATGATCTTATAAAACTTCTTAGATATACTAGAGTACCAAAAATAAAATTCCAAGAAGACATCTACAACTTTAGATTGGAGGGTACATGTACAATAATTATCTAGATCCACATCAGAATTAGTTATTACATAGGTATTATATTATCCTCTTGATATTAAGGCTGATGATGCTCATTTTCTTTGATATTCCTTATATAAGGGAATTTACTTTGATAATTTCGAATTCCCCACCCATAAGACAATGAATTATTATTGGTACCATATGATGAACTATATTTCTTTCAATCATGTTAATTGAACTCCAGAATTTTCCTACAAAATCTTGTTTGTTAATTTCTACCTTTATAATAGATACAACATATTCCTGTTCCTTTTAGGCATTCCCATGGGTGTATTTTTCCACATTTTTTACATGAATGAAATTGTATAATCTTTCTTTAATTATCTTCAAAACTTGATCTTTCATAAGACACCATCCTTTTTATCTTTAGTGTTTTTGGTACTTCTACTATGTTTAAATTTTTAGTTATATTTTTTTATATATGGTTTCTAATAATCACATGTTTTGTCACTCCAACTCCCATTCTGATAGGTTTTCCATTGAGTTAATCACTACATTGTCCCTAAAACAAATTTTTCCTTCTAATTATGGCCATAAAAAACCAAAATGGGTTACATGAGTGATGGAATATTAACAATATAGGGGAATTATCATAATCCTAAAAATTATTGAACTTTAAAATGTCTTGTTCTTTTATATTATCATATTGGCCTATAGTTCCTTTAATTCAATGAATAACAACATTAGTTTGACCTCAGATTTTTTTAAGTTGGGTTATATTATACTTCTCAACATAATACACTAATATAACTAGGAAATAAATCAATCATAGTGGTTCATGAATATAATATGATCAACCCAATAATATCCCATGGGAGTGTCTATTAAGGTATTAAATCTTAGTCCCACTCATCATGCATTAGGGTGTTGATCGAGTCAAGGATTAACTAACTATTTTGGGGTGATTACCCTAGGGTATTTCTATGACACAACTATATCTAATTTTTATTATCTAGGAAGAGATGTATTTCTAGGTTAACACCTTACTCATAACTTTAATAAAATTTCCGGATATCATCCGATACATACACTCATATCTAGGGTTTTCACTAAGGTTCTAAAACCCTAATAAGAAAAGTAACAAAAATAATATCTAAAAATAACTAAACTAATCCTTAAAAGTAACTAGAATCTACTCTAATAACAATCAATATTACCAAGTTATTCACTCCTAGATAAGGTTCTAAATATAATTTCCATAAACAATAACTTTGGTACAATTGATATGAACCTATATTTATTTTACAATATTACTATAGGATAAGAATCCTAACTCATAAAATATCACAAAATCATAATAATAGATGGTTTAGTGTCTTTGAGGACCGATTATATGAGAAAATAATTTTTCAAAAATTGTGATAATTTATCCATAATAAGACCAAACTAGATCACTTAAATTATTATCACAAGTTATCTTCATATTCATAATCTGGAGGATGGAAACATAAGAAAGGGGTGTTCTCAGATAATCAATATAGCCAAAAATAAGTGATAATAATAAAAGATCATATGTGATAATGATATGAGAATATGGGTATAATCAAGACATATAAGAAAATAATCCCCAATAATGCATTGATCAATATTCATGAGACATGGAATACGTCTTGTTGTTACAAAAGGAATGAATAAATTTATTAGGGAAACATTATTCAATAAAAATAAACTTAAAGAGAAAAAATGTCACATCCACGACGTATTTTAAAGGTATTTTTTATGTAATTTATATTATTTCATTTTTTTCAGGGGTTTCCTAGAATTTTTTGTAGAACGGGGTGGTTTCTTCATGATTTGGGCCAGTCTGTGAGCACATTTCCGTATTTAAACATAATTTTTTTTCTTTTAAAAAACCTTTTTTCTTAACATTTTTTCACCCGTTACACTTCCCACTTATAATCCCCTGGCCTTTTCAAACCACTATATCCATTTAGATCCCATAAGAAATCATAATCATGGTGTCTTTGGATGATTTGTTAAGGCATTGGTCCAACCCGTGAGCTCATTTATAGTTTTAAAAAAATAAATTATTATTTTTATATATCATTCATTTTTAAATATTTTTTTATCATTCCACCTCCCACTAAAGCCTACGAACCCTAGGTACAGCCCCACGTACCATTTTTTCTATTTGGAGCTCATTTTCATTGAGTATTAAGGCGAACTTCCTAAATGTTTCTCAAATAATCCATATTTGAAATGGTACTTTGTTTCTTTCATAAATCATTCATTTTTTACTCCTTTCCCCCATTTGTATCCCCACTTGACATCATCATCATTATTCAAACATCCCTTTATATTTTGGATTCTTGGAGATCCAACTACTAGTGTGTTTGAGGCCATTGTGTCAATGATTCTCATGTAACTACTTTCATCTCTTGTTCATTCGATTTCCATAGGTTTTCTCCCCTCCTTATTGAATTGTCAAATATCTAGTAACTAGGGTTTCATATCTAGGTTTTGTTTTTGATTTTCTTTGTCCTATCTTGTGGTTTTAGGTTTGATTTCACTCCCTCTTAGTGCAGTGGTGGTACGGTTGAAGTTCTTCACAAGGATTTGAGGGTTTTGACATATATGGTAGGTGATTCTATATGTAAGAATTGTTGAATGGGTTAGATTTATGGATTTATATTTCTTTTTTGTTCATATTTCATTATATTTTTTGTGAAAACTATTTTTGGTAGCATTTGATAAGAGGATGATTTTTTAGTGCCAATTTTGTGTGGAAATGGGAGTTCAACTTTTTCATTCCAAGTTGCACCAATTGGTTTTATTTTATAATTCATGGAATGGATTTATAAAAATGTTTTAGTTCTGAAAATTCTTGGTTTTTTTAATATAGGTATGAAATTGGTGTTAAAACATGGATTTTAAATGGATTTTATGTGCAAAGTTTTGTTATAACTTGTGTGATTGTATTATGGAAATTTTAAGAGTTTGTTTTAGTTATAAAAATGGTGAAATGCTTGTATAGATACTATTTTTAGTGTGCCTGACCATAAATGGTGTTTTTATTTGTGAATGGAATTTGGTAGCATGTGGAACCAGTTTGATCTCAAAGAGGTAAATCCGGGTATCTAGGTGAGCAGACATGTACTCGTATGCTAGTGACCAGGAGTGGTTTTGACCATGTTTCACTTAGCAAGTTTTACATTGAAAACACTAAAAATATTATTATTATTATTATGATGTTGGGTTCCACTAGGTTAGGGGTGATTACCCTACTAGTGGCTCGTGCACAAGAACAAATGTTGTTATGGTTACTTTCACACTGAGATGCGAGGTACTTGGGGCTCACAACTAACTAGTTCCTAGGGGTGTTCTCATGTTGAGTGATCATTGACTATTTGGAATTTATATATGGATTATGGTTTGATTGGATGTAAAATTAATTATATTAATAGTTTTATTTAAATGTACCTATTCTTTAATGTTACCCACTTTGAAATTTTTTTTCAATTAAAAGATTCACCTTTAGAAATTATTGCTTTCAATCTTTGTTTATAACACTTAAAAGATTTTTATCTTATAATTATTGTCACATGGAATCTTTGGGTGGTATCCAATTGGTCTTAGGATCACAACCTACTTACACCTTTGGGTGTAAGTAGACTTGTTTATGTTTGACACCGGTAAGGGAAAGGCTTTTGGAGATGGTGGTTCAGTTTACTTGTTGCTTTCATTGTGCGGTGTTGTTGAGATGACTCGTGGGTGATAACCCCTTGTCACGTGGTGGTCTTGGGGTTATATTTTCTGCTACTTTTGTATTTTTGGGCCTCCTGTGTCATGTTAATAACCTTGTATTATTTTTAGATTTTTTTATTTAAGGCCTGTTTGGCATGAATTTTCAGATTTGATTTATTAGTGTTTTTTGGTTGTTTTATGTATCCTAATTTAGATAAATCATTCAAAACCCATTATTTAAAATTCCCAGGAACTTGTTCCATCCCTTGGGGATAAGGAACGCCCTTCAAGTATTACCATGGGACTGGACGAGTGTCGGTTGTGATGGTGACCAGATCTAGTTTTTGAAAAAATGGTATCAGAGGAAGGTTTATCTTTTTGGGTCATATTATTATTTTAGGGTGAGTAGACATGAGATAAGACTATCAGAGATCATAGTTTTGGTTATGATTATGGTTCATGGTAAATACCTCTCTTTAAAAACCTCAAGCCACCATGGGATGATGAGATTATTTTTTGACTTCTCTCCTAGGTGGGACGTGCAGGCTGCAGACTGCACGCAGACATCGGGTGGGAGTGAAGTTGTTGTTTATTTAATTGTTGTTATGTTTTGACTTATTTATAATTGATGTAATTGATAAAAAATTTCAGAATTATTGTATTGATGATTTTTTTGAATGTTTCCTTGTGTAGCAACATGCCTCCTAGGAAATCTCCCATGCACCCGTGAGAGGACTCCAGAGAGAGTTATCCTTCACTGATTGATCAAAGGATGGTAGAAGTTGTGGTCATGGATTCGCAAGCCCTAGGGAATGGAGTAGTTCCCACTCCTGATCTAGATTGTGAAGAGGATTCTATTCCTAGGAATGAAAAATCCTACGAGTTCTTAAATAACTAGCCTCTTACTTTCTGAGGTAGCACAAAACCCAAGGCTATAGAGGAGTGGCTTGAGAATATTGAGTGCATGTTTGAGTTCCTCAACACACCTCAAGTGTCCAGAGTAAAGTGTGCCTATTTTCGATTAGAGGGTCCTACCCACTGGTGGTGGGAATCGATGATTCAAGGTGGGATGCATGAATAGATGAGCTAGAAGGACTTCAAGGTTACCTTTAATGACCAGTAATTCCCTGAAGTCTTGGCATATTCTAGAACCCAGGAGTTTATGGAGAATGTTTAGAGGGAACTTTCAGTGATGGAGTATGCTAACTATTTTTCTGAGATGGTTCGGTATACTCTGGAAATGGTATCCAATAAGAAAATGAAGGGTCATAAGTTCAAGTGTGGTTTGCATCCATAGAAGTATATCTGGGTCTTATTGTTCAAGTTGAGGACTTATGCTGAAGTGGTTGATTAGGATTGTATGGTAGATAGTAACCACAAGGGGGGGTATGGTTTCTCTGGAGTAGTGTCACTAAAGGGATGTTTAAATTCTTCTAAGAAGAAAAGAAAGCGAGTGGAGTAGGGGAATAAGGGAGGTGGTAGTTCAGTCCAACCTTCTAGATAGTTTTCATTAGTGGATTCTAATGCAAGGTCCATTATGTGCCACCAGTGTGGGATGCCTAGACCCACCTGAACAGCATGCATATCTCCTATGAATCCCTACTATGAGTGTGTAGGTATGGGACACTTGTATCCTTTTTATAGGATGGCATGTCCACTCCAAAAGTGGGGAATGATCAATTGCTTCCAGGGGAGTGTAAAATCATTCTGAGCCATCATGGATAGGGGGATCATGGTTTGGTAGCCATGGTAGTAGGGTCTGATCATATTCTAGGTAGAGCTATAGGTGAGTGTCCGTTATCAGGTAGAGAGTAGGCATCTACATGCGGTGGAGCAGGAACCAACAGGATTAGATTCTAGGCTTTCGATAGTATTAAGTACCGTCTTGATTACATCTTCTATAGGTGTTGATCTTTTAGATAATTGTGCTTATGTTTCATTTATCTCTGCCCGTTCTTTGAGCACACTAAATTTTCCAACTGAGTTGTTATATATTGTGATGGAGTTGGTGATTCCTCTAGGTAAGAAGAAAGACCATGGTCTCAGATGCCCGTCATGTGCACTTACTGGGTTTGGGGAAGAGATATAGTGGGACCTCTTGGTCTTGGATATGGATCTTTTTTATGTAATCCTCAACATGAATTGGGTTGTGAACTTTCAATCACACATCAATAGTTATATGTGACGAGTGAGTTCCATGGCACATGATGTCAGTCCTTAGGTTTTTCATTTGGAATGGGATTCTTAGTCGGGTCGTGCTGGACCTCCACTCCTATAGTTGGGAAATAAAAAATCCCTTTTGTCATCGCTCATTCTAGATGATGATGTTCATGCTCCTTAGAGTGGGTTAACTCCTATAGTGGATGAGTTTCTAGAGGTTTTCCCAAATTATTTTTTAGGATTTCTCTTGTAGCGGTACGTAGAGCTATCGATCGATTTGGCGTTGAGAACACAACTGATATCACTTATAATTTTCATAAAACAATCACATAAGTTATAAAAAAACATTGCATATAAAATCCATTTAAAATCCTTCTTTTAACACCCAATGCATACCAATATCACACCAAACCCGAATTTATAGCACTAAAACATTTTGATAAATCCATTCCATGAATTATAAAACAACACTAATTGGTAAAACATGTAATTCACAAGTAAAACACCCATTTTCACACAAAATTGGAACTTAAAAATCAACCGCTTCACAAATTCCACAGAAAATATTTTTGACACCAAAAATAATGAAATAGGAACATAAATAAAATATAAATATAGTAATCTAACTCATTCTAAAATACTTAAATATGGAATCACCAACTATATATTTCAAAACACTCAAATCCTTGTACGGAACTACAACCACACCACCACCGCACAACAACAGATTGAAAATGAACATAAAACCAAAATATATTACCAAGAACCTAAAAAAAACCTAGTTATAGAACCCTAGTTGCTGGACATTTGGATATTCAAGGAGGGATAAATCCTAAGGAAATGGAAGGTATAAGAGAGGAAATCACTTACTTGAGAAACATTGAAGAAATCTCCCCAAACACAGCAGTAGTTGGATCTCCAAGAATCCAAAATTAAAAGGGATGTTTGAATAAGGATGAGGAGGTTAATTGGAGACATAAATGGGGGAAAATTTTAAAAATAAATGTTTTATGAAAGAAAAAAAACTACATTTTCAAATCTGAATGATTTGAGAAACCATGAGGAAGTTCTCCCAAATACTTGATGGAGATGATCTCTAAAGAAGGAAAATGGAAAATGGGGGGTGCATCAAGGGTTTTTGGGATCGATTGCGAGGTATAATGGACGGAAAATATTAAAAAATGAATGAGATATAAAAGAAATAAATAATTATTTGAAAACTGGAAATGAGCTCACGGGTTGGCTCAATACCTGAATAAATCACCCAAATCCACCATGATTCTGAGTTCCTAAGGGGTCAAAATGGATATGGTTGTATGAAAATTTCAGGGGAGGACATGTGAGAAGTAGAATGCGTGATAATATTAAAAAATAAAGGATTTATAAAAGAAACAAATTTTGTTTTTAAATCTAGAAAGGGACTCATAGTTTGGCCCGAATCATGATAAAACCACCCCTTTCTCCAAAAATACCAGGGAAAACCCTACAAACAAAGAAATAATAGAAATTAAATAAAAAAATAAATTTAAAATCAGAATTTTATTTGACAATTCTCCCCACCATAAAAACTTTCCACCCTCAAAAATTCAGCTTGAAGCTTGATTAGATAAGAGAAACAAAAACTGATCTTCAACCCTGAACGTCTGCTCCTATGTCTCATGATCATCAGTCCCATGCTTCCAGAGGACTTGAACTAGAGGAATAGTCTTCCCTCAAATCTCTTTCTCTTGGGAGTCCACAATATTCACAAGTTACTCAACCATAGATAGATCAGGTTCCAACTCCTACTCTTCCCAACTGAAAATATGGAACGGGTCTGGATTGTAATTCTTTAGCTAGGAGACATGGAACACATCCTAGATTGATTTTAACAGAGAGGGAAAATCTAACATATATTCCACCTTACCAATCCTATCAATTATTTTAAAAGGTCCCACATACCTTAGTGTTATCTTCCCTTACATGCCAAGATAGTGATGACCCAACTGAATTTCCACTTTCAAGAATGCGTGGCCACCCAAGGAAAACTACAAATATCAATGCCTTTGATCAACATAAGACTTGTGTTGACTCTAGGCTATCAAAAAATATTTCCTAATCAACTAAAAATTTTCCGACATCTCCTACACAATACTTGTACACAGCAGTGAGATCTCACCCACCTCCACCCAACACAAAGGAGATCAAAACAGCCGATCATAAAGCGCCTCGAACAGTGCCATCTTGATTGAGGATTGGTAGCAATTATTACATGAAAACCCCACCAATACCAAATTGAATTCCCATGAACCAAAGAAATCCAACACACATTCCTGATGCATTTCTTCTTGATTTTGATTATCCTGCTCCATCTAACCATCTGTTTGAGGGTAATCTGTTGTACTCACCTTAATCTATGACCACAATGCCTTCTGAAGGCCACTCAAAAACTGAGAGGTAAAATGAGGGTACCTATATGAAATTATTCTTGATGGAACACTATGAAGTCTCATAAAATCCTACACATACAACAAGACCAATTCCTCCACTATGGTTGAATATTTGATTGGAATGAAATGAGATGATTTGGTTAGATGATCAATCACCACCCATATATAATTCTTTCCCTGAGGTCTACACTGCAAGACAACTGTGAAATACATGGAAAATCATCCCACATTCTGTTAGGAATGGGTAACGGCTGATGAAAACCAGAGGAATTTTGATGATCTTCTTTCACATATTGAAAAGTATAGAATCTTGATATGAAGTCAGTTATGCACCATCTCTTGCCCGAACACCATAACTGGAGACGAACATCATAATACATCTTGGTGGAACTTGGATTGATAGCCCACTAAGACTGGTGTCTATCCTGCATCCCCACCTTCTGTAGAGACATAGGCACTACTATGTGGCCCTTGAATCAAATGATACCCTCAGGGGATGAAGACCGATCAGAAGATGTCTCCCCACCATGAAAAAAATACCTCGACTACTAACATAGCTTATCACCAGGCTACTCCTGCTGAATCGGCTTCACAAGAGAAGGGGTCAACTAAACTATCACAAAAAATGCACCTCAACTGTGCTCCTTGGTCTCTACATGCATCTTAGAAAAGAGCCTCATCAGAGTCCACTCGTCACTAGACTTCCTCAAAGACTACACTGATACTCTTCTTATCAAGGCATCTACCACCACGTTACACTTCCCTGAAGTGTAGACTATATCTAAGTCGAACCCCTACAAGTACCCGATCCAACGTTACTTCCATAAGTTAAGATCCTTTTGGGAGAATATATGGGCTAAGATCTTGTGATCAGAATAGACCAAAAACTTCATTCCAAAAAGGTATTGACGCCAAGCCTTCAAAGAAAAATAATACATCTGCTAGGTCTAAGTCATGGGTCGGTAATTCTTTTCGTGTGGTTAGATTTGGTGGCAGCCATACACCACCACATGATCATCCTGCATAAGCACACACCCGAGATCCATTCCTGAAGCATCATAGTACACCACATAGACCTTTTCAGATTCTAGCTATACTAACATAAGGGTGGTAGACAACCGTTTCTTTAGCTCTTCAATGGATGTCTTGTATTCTGGGCCCCAAAGATACTTCACCCCTTTCGGGAGAGTACGGTCGTGGGAGAAGCGAGCTAAGAGAAATCCTGAACAAACTACTTATACTATTCTATTAAGCTGAGGAAACTCCTAATCTCAAACACATTCTTAGGATGCTCCAATGACGTCACTACACTGGTCTTCTTGGGATTAACTGAAACTCCCTGCTCTGATATCACATGCCCCAGAAACTTCACCTTCCAGATCGATAAGGTACACTTAAACATCTTTGTATAAATGTAGTGATCCCATAGAGTTCCCGAAATGATACGCAAATGATGCTCATGATCCTCCTATAATCTAGAGTAAACCAGGATGTCATCCATGAATACCAAAAAAAAGTGTCTATATTCTAGTTGAACACCCTATTCATGAGTTATATAAAGACCAAAAAAGCATTGGTCAACCCAGAAGGCATGAACAAGTACTCAAAGTGGTTGTACCTACATTGAAACACTATATTCGGGATATCTTCCTCCTTCACCCTGAGTTGGTGGTAACCCTACTGAAATTTTATCATAGAAAACCACTTCAAACCCTTCAAAAGATCAAACAAGTCATCTATTCAGGGAAAATGATATTTGTTCTTGATGGTTATTTTGTTCAGCTTCCGATAATCAATACACAATGTGAGGGATCTGTCGGCCTTCCATACCAATTAGTGCTGTTTTATAATTCATGGAATGGATTTATCAAAATGTTTTAGTGCTATAAATTCAGGTTTGATGTGATATTAGTATGCATTGGGCGTTAATAGGGGGATTTTAAATGGATTTTATATGCAATGTTTTTTATAACTTATGTGATTGTTTTATGAAAATTATAAGCATTTGTTTGAGTTATGCAAATGGTGAAATTCATGTTTAGCTACTATTTTGAGTGTTTATGACCAGAACTGGTGTTTTTATGTGAAAATGGAATTTGGTATCATGTGTAACTTGTTCGAGCATAAAGAGTGACACTCGGGTATCAAGGTGGGCGGATGTGTACATGCATGCTAGGGATCCAGAGTGCTTTTGTCCCTATTTCACATAGAAACTTTAACGTTGACAACACTAACAAAACTATGATGATGATAATGTTAAGGGACACTAGGTTATGGGTGATTCCCCTGCTATTAGATCATGAATGAGAATATATATGTTATGGTTACTTTCACACTAAGATGCGAGGTACCTCGGGCTAACAACGAACTAGTGCCTAGGGGTGTTCTCATGTTGAGTGCTCATTGATTGTTTGGAATTTATCTTTGTATTATGGTGTGTTTGGATGGAAAATTAATTATCTTATATGTTTTATTTAAATTTAGCCATTCTTTAAGGTTACCAACTTTGGAAACTGTTTTCATTTAAAAGATGCAAATTTAGACATTATTGCTACCATTATTTGTTTATAACACTTCGACGTTTTTTGTATTATAATGCTTGTGCCATGGAATATTTGTGAGGTATCCTATTGGAATCAAGCTCACACCCTACTTAAAACTTTGTTTGTAAGTATAATTGGTTATGTTTGACATAGGTAAGGGCAAGGCTTTTGGAGATGGTGGTTCAGGTTTCTAACTACTTCTGTTGTGCGGTGTTGTGGAAATGGATTGTGGGTGATAACCCCTTGTTGTGTGGTGGTATTTGGGTTGTTTTTTGCTAATATTTTAGTTTGGTAACTCTAGTGTCATGTTAAAATCCATTTATCTATTATTTTTTTTTAATTAAGTATTGTTTGGCATAAATTTTCAGATTCAGTTTATTGGTTGTTTTTGGTTGTTTTATGTATCCGAATTCTTGTCAATCGTTCCCAAACCATTATTTATGATACCAGAGCACTTTTCCAAGCTAGTGGGGATAAGTAATTCCCTTCGGGCCTTGAATTGGGATGGGCCGGGTGTTGGTTTTGATGGATACAATATCTGGTTCTTGACAATAACAAAGTCATGAGTATAAGAATAAAACATTAAAATATTTCTCCAAAAAGTCCTTAAATTCAATGTTTGGATTATGTTTTCTAAAATTATTTAATCAACATAATAAATGTTAATCCAAAATTTCTAATTTTACATCCTCTTGAATTAATATCATAATATATTCATTATCTAAAAATTACTTCAATATAATATGAGCAAATATTATTGGAAGATCAACTTACCATTTTACCTAAGATCTATCTGATCTTAATAAATCTTCCTTCTGATATTATTATTGAGGATATAAATCAACCAGTTAATGAAATAGGTTCCTTATGAAATCAATGTGATCATCATGCATTTATATCATAAATTGAACTTAAAATGGTAGATGATGCCTTTGGTGATGAAAGTTGTATTGGGTTGAATTAAGAAGAACTCAATCAATTTTAATGGAATCATGTTTGGGCCTTTGTTGAACAACTAAAATCTCTATCGATAATTGGAGTAAAATTTGTTTTAGAAAAAAATGTGATGAAAATGAAACTATTGTTATAAATAAAGATATATTTTTAAGGGTTATTGTCAAGAGGAAGGTATTGACTACTATGGTGAGAATTTATCACCAGTAACTAGACTAGAATCTATCATAATTCTATTAGCCTTTGCATCTCCTCTAAATTTTACATTATTTCAAATATATGTAAAAATTTTATTCCAGTATATATATATACATGTACATATATTAAGGAGGAATATTATGTTGAAAAACATACGAATTTTTAAGAAACTATACTCCTAAAAAATATTTTCAAACTTATTAAAACATTGTATGGATTTAAAAAATTACCAAGAGCTTGGTATGATAGACTTACCGTATATTTACTTCAAAATAATTTTGCTAAAAAAAGTATTGATACATTCCTTTTTATAATTTTTTTAAGGTACCATCATTTTTAAAGTATATTTTCCTGATATCATTTTTTTAACTCAAAAATATCTTTCTGATAATTTTTCTAAACTTATGAAAAATTAGTTTGAAATGAGACTTATAGATTAAATTAACTTCTTCCTTGATTTTAAAATTTTAGTAAAACAAGAAGGGAATATCTTAACTCAATATAAATATATTAATTATTTACAGAAGAATTCTTTAAAGAGAATCTAGTATAAGAACTATAGTAATGACTTCTATCAAACTAGATCTTAATGAATCCTATAAAATTACAAATAATTTATTTATGGAAGTATGATTACAGGTTAGATATAAAATCTATTTTTCAACTTTTTTTCTTAAGATTAGTTTATTTTTAATTTTATAAGAAGAAACAATATTCTATAGCACTTTCCACTGGTGAAGATGAATATGTAGCAGTTGGAATTTATTATATTCAAGTGTTTTGGATGCAAAACATACTCATGGATTTTGCTTTGAGTTTTATTTAAAATCCAATTCTCTGTGATAGTACTAGTGTTATTTGTTTTTCTAGACACCCAACACATCATTAATGAGTAAATCACATAGATGTAATACATGATTGTTTTCGGGATCACACACAAAATAGAGACATTATTATTGATTTTACTAGAATTGAAGATTAGTTTGTTGGTATTTTTACAAAACCTATTAATTCTGATAAATTATAATACATTAAAAAATGTTGGTAATAATCAATTTAAAGTTATATACAATATAATTATCATTTAAAACAATCTCTTGATGTTTAAAAACACTTCAAAAAATGTGGAGAGCATAATTTTTATCAGTTTTTTATTTGATCAGTTTTCTATTTCATTGGGTTTTCATATATTTTTCAATGTATTTACATATAAACATCCTTAAACTAACACATTATATAGATATAAGATTTAAAAATTTTAAATAAACTTTTCCTTGAACCATCCTTGGAAGAGTAAGATTGTTAATTATTTTGGAGGATACCTTCAAGTAAGTTTAACATCAACATTTTTGTGGGAGCTGTTTTTAAAATCCAAGAAGGTAATAGATTTATATTTACTTGGTTCAATTATATTTTATTGTGGGATTATTTTTTAACAATTATTGATTTTAATTTCAAGAAATTATAAATTTATTTCTTAAAAATAATTTATATGTCCTATCTTTTGGTCACATTTTTTATGGAATCATTCTACACCATTCATACATCAAATGAAAATATATTTATAAATTATCCATCTCATTCAACTATATAAGGAAATAAATCTCAATTTTTTTTATCAAAAACCAACCTTTATATCCTTTCTTATTATATATGGAAATTGTTTTCAACATATTTACCTTTAGAAGATATTTTTTAAAAAAATCTAGATTTCTATATAAGAAGTTCTATGTTTTATCTAGAAAAATAGTAATAGCATTGGATATAGTGGAAGCACTCTATTAAAATAATGATAAAGAAGGATAATTTCAATGTCTAATAATGCAGAAATTTTTCCTATTTTATAATGATACACCTAAAAATATCCCAAATACCAGTGGTGAAGATGAAGTTCAATATATTAACTCATCATAAGAAGATATTTTCAGATATAGAAACAATGTTGAAATGGAGTTGATGTTGGAAAATTTGATCACATAAATCATGCCATCAGAATTTTTGATTATCTTAGGATATTTATAAGTATTGGAAGAAACCAAAACATTTTATTTGACAATTCATAAAAGAGTTAAATTTCCGATTTCTTATGAAATTTTCTTTTTATTTTATTTCTGAAAATGTATTATTTTCCTTCTTGTTTATTTTTTAAAATAAACAGGGGGATTTATAAAAATATAGAAAGTTATGTAATTAATGTGAGTGGAATATTATTCCAGTTTCTTATATTCTATTTATAACTAACCTGTTTATTCTAAAGTGTCTTGAATAAAATGATTTATTCACTTTACTATGATTTACAGGGAGTCTTATTTAAAATTTCATTGAAATGTTCAATTTCCTCACATGTTTTGTGATTTAAAAAAATATTTTTGCATAGATTATTTATTCAATTTATCACTTACATTAATTATTTTGGAAATTAAAATTCATGACAAATGAGTATGATCTAACTTGATTTTATGATTAACTTTTTGTGTCTATGTGGAATGGATTTTCAAAAACTAGAACAACATATGAATAAATAAGGTGGGAAAAAATGTAGAAGTCTAAAAATTAATGATATATTACTATCACCAAATTTTAAATAATTTTTTGGGTACTGATTAGAATCCTACGTAGATGGATGAAATTTCTATGTTCATTGGTAGATAAATAATCTATTATTGATGTAACTATAATTGATTCTGATATTTGTGGAATTCACCCATTAGAGATTGTTATGAAGGTTTTTATAAATAGATTCATGTTTCAATATTTGTAAGTAGAAATTCAAATCATAATGAACAAAAAAAGGAATGGGAATTTGGAAAGTTATTGGATAGATTGAATATTTTCAATTTCTTAATTCCAAGAGCACTTCAAATTAGTGTAATAATTTTTATTTATGAGTGTTTACTTACTAAGATCTATATATTGTGAGTATTTATTTTAAAGTTATTACTATTTATATTGTAATATTTTTTTACTAATATTTCTTGATATTTAGATTCCTGTGATATAGAGTAATTTCAAATATTCTAGATCAATGGATTCAATGGGTAGGAATAATGAGATAAAAAATTTCTAGTGCGTGGAAGAGAGCTAATAACGACATGTTTAGATGATGGATTTCAATGATAGAAAGATAGATCTTCCAATTGGATTAATTTCAAGGTACATTATGATAGGTATAAATTCTTCAATATCTTGGATCCAGTCTACAAATCTACCATTCATATTGGTTAAAATGTGTGGTTTCAATAATATCCTTTTAAAGGATTAATTGATTTTCTAACTAATACTCCATGCTTTGTTTTCAAACTCTCATGTTTTATTTTTTAACTCCCACAATATTAATTCTTGAATTACTATAGAGTTAATTCCTACATTAGTTACAGAAATATTAATAGTTTAAAATTTTCATGTATTAACACTTTCATCAGTAATTGTTAAAATAGTGATTAATTTATTTTCACTATGATTATTATATTTCATGCAAGTTATATTTATGATGATTCTATATTTTTAATTTGATATTTTATTTCATCTATAATACTAAAAATAAATCTATTAAAAAATTATTAATTAAATAACTAAAATTTTGTTTTAAAAACACTATTAATCCCCTCCATCTCTTGTACATTATTGGATTTTATACCTTGGGACAATATATATTGATTCCATGATTTCTAAAACATGTTTTTTGGATATTATTTCCACTATTGTTGTTAAAATACATAGAATACTTATTTTCTTCTGTATTTTTTGGGAATTTTTTATTAATCACGTTTAATGAGTTCTTATTGTATATTATTGAAAATTTTCATAGACTTTTTAAAAAAATTCTCTTAATTTATTCCTCTATTTTATGATGAAATAACTATTTTAGATCCTTGATTATAAATATTTTAATTCTCATACACATTTTTATGCCTTGCGTTACCTTTCACTCATGATATATTATATGCATGTGTTTGGAAATTATTGTAAGACTGGATTCTGGAAATTTATTTTTGTAAAACTTGGAAGATGATAAGCATGTTTGGAGGCACCCCCCCTGAATTTAGAGAAATTTTAGATGATTCAAATTATTTATTTATATTTTTCAAGAATATATAATGATGAAAAATGATTGTGTGAATTGTAAAAAATACTTGTACATATTTTCCCAAGAATGTTGTGTGTGGAACGTGTTGTATCTAAATATGGGAGTAAGAGTATGTGTCTGTTTATGTAATATGAAAGTATTATTTAATTTTAATGGAATGATTAAATAATTTTAGTTTAATCATTCTGAGAATTATTCATTGGAACACAACTTGTAATGATTTTAATCCAAATTTATAGGTTCATTAGAGTTATTATAGTAAAAAGTGTGATGATTTATATGAAATGTAATTTAGAGGTATTTGAGTATTTTTAGGACGTGTCATTGATGATTTTATTCATCATGGAGGTGATATTTTTCTTGGTAATCTAATTAATAAGCTAGGAATTATCTATTCAAAATCTATATAATGTGGAGTTTTCTCCTAATAAAGTTTATGCATAGATTTCTTTGTTAAAAATCTTTGTTAATGATCATTTTCAGGGATGTTTCATTCTATTGTGATTTTTTTACTCTTTTTGTGATTAAATTATTGAAATGTCCTATAATGTGAAGTGGGATTATGAATGGATTGACATGGGGAATTGAATGGCATAATGAACTTAATAATTCTAAGTAAATAGTAAATAGTGGGGATTAAAGAATGATGTTTAAAATATAAAGTTGTTGGCTATGTATTTTTTTCATTTTCAAGAGATTTGGTTATACTATTGATGATGATTTTTCGTGGAAAGTGATGTTTTCTTGCATGGTTTTCATGTTTCTAATTTGATATTATATATGTTTTTATGGAAATATGATAGTTGTGGAGGTGATAGGTGGGTGGAACATATAGGATGTAATGTATCTCAGTTGGTTTATGTTTATTGGTAGTGATTTCTCAAAGTGGGTAGAATCAAATGGGTTATAAAATCATAAATCTATTTTATGGGGTATAATAGCTAACTAAATTATGGGGTGGTGATATTAATGAAAAGTGGGAATCATTCATGGTAGGAGAAAGGAATGGGGTTTACATTCTACATATTGGTGATACCTTGTTGTGATGAAGATGTGAGGATGATGATGAAGTGATTGTTATTGTAAAAAATACACCCACAAATAAATGTAAATCACTAAGCAGAGAGGGGTGAAATAATGAATTAAAATCCTTTTAAAATTTACTTCTTGAAATAAATCTTTCCACCTGTTAAAGTGAAATAAGATAACTTCCAAACACAATTACATAACATGAAAAATATATTTAAAAGGTTCACATTTCAAAATAAAAGTCTAGTCCTTATCATGATATGGATTTCACTAAGACCATAAAACACACCAGTATCAACATATAGATATAAAATAGATAGGAATATCCCTGTACTTGTGATACACATCTCTAGATTTTACTTGAGTTCTTTTTTGACCGAATCAATGATAAATGATTTGGGGTTTCAATAACAATAATGTCTCAATCTAAACCAGGCTTTCTTTTAAGTTATTGTAGTGTTTTTTCTTCCTCTCCTTCTCCAAAAAATATAGTTTCATGTTTCTTTTTATCTCTATATGTTCTACATAGAAAATTCATATTCTTCTTTTTCTCAAAAAAATATTCTTGATAATTTCTATTGAGAGTGGTCTCTATTTTTATTCTTTTTTATCACATGTCACTATATCAACATGCATGCACGACATAGAATATATCACACACCAATAACATAAAATTTTATTTTAATTTGAATTTTATATTTAAATTCAAATAAAATAAATTTCTTCAATTTCCTATCAAATTCATCTCATTCTTCGCACTTCTTTCTTATTCTATTCAATCATTTTTAAGTCATTTCTGTGAAGCAGTAATGGATGTAGTGTAACCAGAATGTTAATCCATAAATTCGTTTATTTTCTTCTTATCCATTTTATGAACCTTATTATCAATTTTATAAAAAAAAATACACATTTTGTGTTGTTTTAATCCATAAAAGCTAAATTTAGTTGTTCCTTAATTAATATTTCATTAGAATATTTAAATTTAGGAAAAGACAAATTTTCAATTTGTAAAATTATCAAAAGAAATCACAAAGTCTAAAAGTCATATGAATACATCAAATTCATATAGTGTAAGTCTAACTCAGCTAAAAATTCATATGTTGGAAGCCTCATGTGTTTTCAAATTCATACACAATGCATATAAATATATATAGGAACCAAGGCTGTTCTTTGTAGAAAATGGTGTTTGGTTTGATTTTGTCATCAATACACATTGGGTTGATCAAGGAGTTTTAAAGGAATGTGGTATTAATATTGAGCCAAAAATTAGTATTAAAGGTGGCATATTTTCAAGGAACAGTTCATAGATCATGAAATATGGTACGTAGAATGGAGAACCGCGAACCACGTAGCAGGAATGATATGTGGACCGCATTGGAGGAATAGTTCATAGAGTGAAGGAGGTTTGTGAGAAGGCCTATGATTCATGGAAGGATAACAGTTTGTGGGATAGAATTTCATTTTTGAAAACAAGGTGGAGTTTTGAGAAGCCATGAAGGGTGTCATTTGCAGAAACAAGGCAGTGATTTGTGCCGATGCATAGGCAAAATGGCAGTATGTAGGCTGCGTAGGGGATATGGTTTATGGGAGATAAACGGTATGCGGTAAAGTTGGTGTCATGTCAATGATTTAGTAAATATCGGTTTAAAAAATTAATTGAATTTGTTTGCCTATATAAGAAGAATTAAACCCTTATTTAGTGAGAGGCTCTGAGATTTAAAATATGAGTCGAAATCAGTGAAATCTGGAAGTATCTAATGGGAAAAAATCCCACAATGACATTGATTAATAATCTATATGGAATTCGGTAAGGTCCAGAATAGTTGACGAAAGATAGTATGCAGAATAATAAGGCCATTTCATGGAAGGGAGTTCATGGAAGAGGAGTTTGATATGTAGAGAATAATTAGCACACAGATGCGGTTTGCAAAGGCAGTTCACGGTCACAGTTCGCAGAGGAAGTACACGGAGGTAGCCTCAAAGTACGTAGACCAGGGCAGCACGTGGAGGATGGATCGCAGTACAAAAATCATGGCAGTATGCAGAGGAAGCAACATATTACATGGTAGAGCATGAGTAGTTTGTGGAGGAAGCACTCACGGTACGCAGTGATGTACAGTTCATGGAGGAAGGATGTCAGTACCCGAAGTAAATTTTTTTGAACTAACAGTGCATAGAAAAGTGAAATATGTCTACAATTAAAAACATGACTTCAACAGAGCATCTATCTACAATTAAGAATTCATTATTTAATTCCAACCCATTGAATCAACCTTCATGTCAACAAACTGAATTCAAATTTTTCCCAATGCAGTGAGTAAGGGGGAGTAAACAAAAGTGATCCGAGGGACATAATGTGATATCCCTAAAACCTTGAAAAGTAGTGCATCTAACACAGATTGGTTTTGATAAACTTTTTTACTCCACAACTAGTGAAGGTTAGTAGACTTTGGTACATCAAAAAACCAATCAGTGTATTCTCCTTGGATGTTTCCCATAGTGGTGAACCAAGTAAAATTGTTGTGTATTTTCTTTTCATGTGATTGTTTCTTTCTACTCTTTCTCATCAGAAAAGATTAAAAGGTTTATATCAATGTGGGAACAAGATCCATCAGTTTTAATGAAAAATTTGACACCCTCATTCACCCATCCCCTCTCAGGGTTTTCTAGGGTCGTTTAAGTGGTATCAGAGGGTAAAGGTTTCTGGTGTCAAATCTATCATTCATTTCTACCATGGATAATATAATCAATGTCATGGGATTCCCCCTCTTTGAAGGAATCAAATTCTAGATCTAGAATAATAGGATTATATCTCATCTAATATCTCTTAGAATGTATTTACTATTTTACACTACAAATGGAATATTGGACACTGATCCAATAGGGCTGTCTATGACTAATTTAGATTGGAAAATGCTTGATGAAGATACAAAAGCACAAAATTCCCTCACTATAGTTATTTCTAATCAAATTTATCAAAATTTTATGAGTAGTACATCCGCAATGTTAATTTGGGAAAAATTAGATAATATTTATGATAGTGATAGAAAAGTGATTGAGGAAAAACTACAAGTTTTTCACAGTAGGTTTCATGATCTGAAAATACATCCTAGAAAAACTGAAAATACATTTTTCAACCAAATTAATGAAGTTTTTGGTGAAAAATGAGAAATTGGTAAAGAAATAAAAGATATTGGTATTTTGAAGAAAATTTTGAGAAGAATCTAACCACTTTATAATGAACATGCGTTAGCCCTTGAGGAAAAAGATCTTTCCAAACATTCTTTAGATGATCTGTGGAACCGCTTGGTGACATATGAGATGAGAGTCAAACTATAAGATGCAAAAACTCAAGTAAGAAAGGAAATGGAATTTAAAGACGTAGAAAAACGTGAAATTTTATGAGATAGTATTGATGAAGATAATGAGGGAAAAGTAATTATTTCTCTAATTTACATGAAATTCAAGAATGGAAAATGGAAATTTGAAGGAAAGTTACCCCTGGCTTGTTTACATTGTGGAAGAGTTGGGAATATTTCTCCTCAATGCTCAAGAAAGTTTCTTGGTGAAGAAAGTGAAGCTGGAGACATGTAGATGCCTTAGAAATGGTTTTTCCAAAATGGATGTTTCAAGTATAGTAAGAAAATATAGATAAGGGTTTTTGTTTGTGAAGAAGAAGATGATGATCATGAATTATTTGAGGAAGAGGAACCTGAGTTTAAAAATGGAACCCATGTGTCAATGATGGGTACTATTAAAAAATCAAAACCATCAAGATATGAAGTTAAAAATAATTTGTTTACAACTGATGTTGATCTCAAGTTGCAACTTAAGGATTATTTTGGTATTCTTGATAATCAATGCAAGAGATGAAAAAGTGAAAAGAAATTATTGAAGAGAGATCAAAATATATTGAAGTTATGGAAGATGAAATTGATATACTCGAGATTATAGTAAAAGAAAATTCAACAAATTTTGAAATATTAGAAGATATATTTTATCTAAATCATTGAATTGAAGAACATAAAAATATCATTAATGACCTTTCATATAGATTGGAGGAGAAGTTGAAAAATGTTGAGGGAATTGAAAAATATGTTGTCACTCATAAGATTATACATGAAAGTGAATCAAGTCCATAATAAACAAAGAAGAAAATACAGTTTGAAATATTCTCAAATGATGAGATGCTTGAGATAGTTAAGCATGGTTGTTATGGAGTTGGAAAAGTTATAAATGATCAAATATCATCAGTAATGGGAAACATAGAAATGGGTTGTATTGCTGAAACATCAAATGATGGAAGTAAAATGGGCCAAAATGAAGGAAAGCTGAAAGTTAGACATATCAAAACAACACCTAACGTCCAAATAAAGAAAGTCTCAAGTCAGACTAAAAGGAGGAATAAAAACTATACTTGGGCTTCCCCATATGATATACAATAAAACTATCCTTCTATGAAATTTTACATGAGAATTAATAGAAGTGAAAAGACATTTCTCCTTAGGAAATGTCAATTATGTGGCTATTTATTCCATACCATGTATTACTATGAAAAGAAAATAAGCTATTTTAATGGGGAAGAACTATGAATTCAAAAAAGGATGAAGAATTCATATCCTAATTATTATATAAAAAATTATTTCTAGGGATATTATTTCGATTGTTCTATATTTGGACATAAAGTTGTTGATTGCATGTAGAGGAATGGCAGGAACAATTTACACATAACTCCGAGACAAGTCAATACAGTTCAACCATATGGTGTTGTTCTTAAAAACAAGTTACCTCTCTTGGAGGAAGAGTGTGAGCATGATGAACCTATGAACAAGGAAAATATATTTGAAAATACATCTTTATCCTTTAATAATAATAATATTTCATGGATGAAAAAAAAGAGAAAATTGAAACTTCCAACATTGTAGAAGTAGCTCTCAAAGCTACCAAGAATAGTCGCACATGGATTCCTGATAGTAGATTCTCATCCCATATAATGTTAAATGCATAACTATTACTGATTGTCAAGAAAAAGGTCGATGGAATAGTGAGATTCAGTAGTGATGGTTCTTTAAAGATAAAAGGTAGTTGAAATAATAAACTGGCCAATGGAAATATAAAGTAGACCAAAGTTATTTATGTGGAAGGTTTGTGTCACAATAATCTAAGTGTGTGTCAACTATGTGACTCATGACCTATAGTGACATTCAATCAAAAGTGGTGATCTATAAAAGGATGAACATAGGATTCACTCATGAAAGGTTTCATAATAGATAGAAACCTATATCAAGTTGATAGTAGATATAACATTTTCAACATGACTGTTTAAGAAGAAAACAACTTGTGGCCCTAGAGGTTAGGTAACATCAATCAAAAAGACATGGAAAAGATATCTAAGCTGAATATAATAATGGATATCCGCAATCTTAAGTATGAATAAAAAAATACTTGGGATGCTTGCATTCGTGGGAAGTTGGTATGCAGTTCATACCAGCCAAACAAGAAATGGGAATCAAAGCTTCTTGATCTCATTCATAAAAACATATATTGTATGATAAATGTTGTCGTAACTCATAGAGAATGGTAATTTATTTTTCTCATTGATGATTATGGTATAATGTTTTGTGTGATGGTTATATGCAGGAAATAATATGTTCTTGATTGCATGAAAACTTATCACTGAATTGCTAATAATGATACTGGATAGACAATCAAGGTTCTGTGGTCTAAATATTATGGATAATATATGTCCATTGAGTATGAAAACTACCTAGAGAAACATGGAATACAACATGAGGTGGCTGTTGTGAGTACTCCACAAGAAAATTTCATTTTTTTATTGCTGGAATTGATAGGTTAACAGTATGGCTAGAACTATGCTGATTGAGAGTCATATCTCTCACCATTACTGGAAAGTGGTTGTTCTAGCATCACTTTATATTCTGAACTGAATAGGAAATTATTTGGGGGATACTAAGACACCCAATGAGTTATGTCAGGGAAGAAGCCCTCTTTGAAGTATTTTCATGTTTTTGTAAGTAAATATTTTTTTCAAAATAAAGAAGGAAATCGAGGAAAGTATGGTGATTCTGTGGATGAAAGAATATAACATGGATATTCAATGAATAGAAAAGCCTAATTTTTTTTGATAAACATATGGTTAAAACTGATGAAATAAGTGATCTTAATATTATTGAAGATAAAATCACAAATAGATCATGGAATTCACCTGATGATGTGATAGAAGGTCAGGAAGAATATGGAAATGGAATAGATCTAAATACAGAAGTAGAAGAAGGCATAAAAACATCCCGGAGCCACATCATGATGTTGAATCATAATAAGAATCATAAGAAGAAACCATGGTCGAGGAAAATTATTCTGAACCTCACAAGGGAAATCGAAGAGTAGAAATTGATAAATACAACATCATTAGGGATTTTATAGCTTCCACACAGATAAGGAGAATGTGGAATATTAGACAATATTCATTCCTTTCAATTGTGGAACCATCCTTATTTGAAGAATCATCATAGGATTAATCGTAGGTTAAGACCATTAATGAATAATTTGATCAGATTGATAAAAACCTAACATAGGATCTAGTTAAGAGACTTGAAACCCACAATGTTATTGGTACGAAGTGTATTTTCAAAAATAAATTTTATGAGCATGGAAATGTGATTAGAAATAAGCCATGGATGGTATGTAAAGTTTATATATAGATTGAAGGTGTTGATATTGAAGAATGTTTTTCCCCAGTGAATATACTAGAGTCAATCAAACTGTTTCTTACCATGATAAATCAAAGAGGATACAAAGTGTATCAAATGGATGTCAAGACATCATTATTAAATTTTTTTCTTGAATAATATGTCTGTATTGAACAAATAATGGGATTTCTTATTGGTAATGATTAAATGAAGGTTTGTAGATTAAAGAAGCCTCTATATGGCCTGAAATAGTCACCACATGCACAATATTCTTGGCTTGATTCTTATCTAAAGAAGATAAAAATTAAAAGAGGAGGTTTAAATCAGAATCATTATGTAAAGAATTATTAGAAAGATCAGTTTGTGGTTTTGGTGTACATAGATGATATTATATATAGAGAAAAGAGGAAGGGACCAGTGGATGAATTTTCTAGTCACATGAAATCATAATTTGAAATGTCAATGATTAGTGAACACTCATACTTCTTAGGGTTGAAAGTGATTCAGATGAGAAAAATACACTTTTTTTATCCAGAAATGTATACAAGATAGTTTATGAAAAAATTCAATATTAATGACTCCAAACTGATGTCAAATATGATTTTTGTTGGAACTAAACTAGGAAAGCATGAGGATGAGACTTTTTTGGATCCCACCATGTACTAGAGAATCATTAGAAGCCTATTGTACTTATCTGTTACACATCCACATGCTGTCTATGATACATGCTTAGCTGCACACAATCAATGTAATCCAAAATAAGAATATATGGCAGCAGTTAAAATAATCATGAGGTACCTTCAAGGAACTCGCAATTATGGCATATAATTTATTGCAGGAAGAAATAATGAACTATCAATATTTTTTTTATGTTGACTAGGCCAGATATGTTTTTCATATAATTTCCACATGTTGTGAAACATTATTTATTGGCCAGAAATGTGTGGGTTGGTTGAGTAAGAAACAAGAAAGTACTTCTCTTAGTACTGCTTAAGCTGATTATATCTCCACTATGAAGTCTTACACTGAGATACTATGGATGAAGAAAAAACTGACTGATATTGGTGATGAGGTGAAATAACTAATGATGATTCACTATGATAGAAAGAGCACACTTGATCTAATAAAAAATCCTATTTAGCATTTTCGTATGAATAATATTGAATTCAAATATCACATCATCAAGGAAAACGTTGAACAAGGCATGATTAAAATGGGACATGTTGGAACTGATGAAGAAGTGGATGACATACTGACCAAGACATTATCATCACATGTGTTTGGGAAACATTAGTTGAACCTCAGTGTTCAACCACCTCCCAGTGCATGAAAAGATTTTGGTTGATCCCCTCCCCCCAGTTGTGTTAAATGTTTTTATATGTTTTCTAAACTTTTGTAGGTTTATGGGGGAGATAAAATCCAGGGAGAGTGTGCTTTGAGCTCTATAAGGAAAAATTTGATTCGTTGGGTTTATTTCCAATGTGGGAGAATGGATAAATTCAATGTTTTATGGTTTAAGGTTTTATGGTTAATTTTTTTATTGTTAAACAAGAATGATGAAATGTTTAATGATGATGGAGAATAGAGGAATTAAATTTTTTTACAATGGTGGAGAATGATGAGTTACAAAGGGGAAAATGTTTGGAGACAATGAGAATGAAAAATTCATAGCTTTGTATCAAGAAAACCCAATTCATGATTCCCATCTTGTTTTCTACACTGAGTATTGCTCACGTAGACTTAGAGAGATGGTTGATTTTTTTATCGTTTATTAGGATTTGGCTAGTACATCATTGATTTTATCTTCAGATTACCAGGAAATCCAAAGAGGGAGATTGTTGGAACCAAGACTATTATTTAATGGAAATATAGTGTGGTTTGTGTTTTTTGTCAATCCACATTAGGTTGATCAAGGAGTTCACAAGGAATGTGGTCTTATAATTGAGGATAACATTAGTATTGAAGGTGGCATAGTTTGCCAATGTTTTCCATATTTTTGGGCCTCAAAATCTTGAGTTTTTTTTGGAAAAAGAAGAGTTTTGGTCAAGGAATGGAGGAATGTGAACCATTTTCCGGGAACAGTTCATGGATCTGGAAATATTGTACGAGGAATGGAGAATCATGATCTAAGAATCAGTAACATTATGCATACCGTATTGGGGGATCAATTTTTGCAGAGAAGGAGGTTCATGCGAAGGCCTACGGTTCGTAGAAGTCTAATGGTTCACGGGTTGGCGTGTCCTTCACAAAAACAAGGATGATTTTTGAGAAGCCATAAAGGGGGTCATTTTTGGAAATAAGGTGGTGATTTGTGCCACTGTATAGGGATAATTGAGGTACATGGACTACGCAAGGGATATGGTTCCTGGGAGATGCATGGTATGCAGTAATGGTGGTGTCATATTGAATATTTGGTAAATTTAAGATTAGAAGATTATGCGAATCTATAAGCCTATAAAAGTATCACTAATCCCTTCATTAGTGAGAGGCTATGATTTTAAAAATATGAGAGGAAGTCGGTGAAATCTAGATGTATTTTTCTTGAAGAAAAACCCCCAATGACTTTAATTAAAAATATGAAATGATTTTAGCGAAATCCAGAATAGTTGATGGAAGAAAATACCCAAAGGAATGATAGTTCAAGGAAGACAGTTCACAGAGGAGGATTTTGGCCTACAAAGAAGAAGTAGAACACATACACTGTTTGTGAAGGCAATATGTTGTGGCGGTTTGTAGAATAAGTACACAGAGGAAGCCTTATAGTACGCAGAGTAGGTCAGTATGTGGAAGAAGCCTCATAGTATACAGAGCAAGGAAATATAAAATGGAATTGGGGTAGTATGCAGCAGAGCATGAGAAGTTCGTGGATAAAGATGTCATAGTACATGGTGTAGTACATTTCGTGGAGGATGGAGGATAGTACACAGATGAGCATTTTGTGAACAAATTGTGCATGTAAAAAGTGAAATATTCCTAAAAGTGAAAATGGTACTTCAATAGAGCATCTATCTATGGTTAAGGATGCATGATTTAATTCAATTCCATTTAATGAGTTCAGATTCCTCTTAACGTAGTGAGCAAGGGGGATTCAATGGAAGTTATCCATGGGACACAGTGTGATATCCCAAAAACCTTATAAAGGGAGTATGCCTGGTATATAGTGACTATGCTAAAATTTTGTACTCCACATCTAGTGAAGATTAGTGGAATTTAGTACATTCTGTACCCTATTTGTGTATGCTCCTTGGACGTAGCCCTTAGTAGTGAACCATGTAAAATTGATGTGTCTTCACTTTGCGTGTTGTTTTTTTTCTGTTCTTTCTCATCCATTAACTTTTACATGTTCCTACCAACATGGGAACAAGATCAATCTGTTTTAAAGAAAAATTTGGCACCCTGATTCACCCCTCACCTCACATGGTGTTTTTGGGTCCTTCAATGTAGTCTTATTAGAAAATTCATATGAGACCGTCAAAGTATGATGCACAGACCAACATTATATGGGAAAAGTCATATGGAATCCTTAATGTATTATATTAGACTTATAGTCTACCACATGTGTGTTAAAAATTTATATGCTAGTTCAAAGTCATATCAGATATGACTTAGCCAATTTTCTTCTCCAGCTCAAAAAATCTAGTGTTCTTTATGTTCTTCATAGAACGTCTTCAAACACAAATTATATAACTCCAAACATCCAAAGACCATAACCACTCTTAAATAAATATAATATCATGTGATATTAAATATGATATATGCCTTGAAAACAAAATCCAAGATAATACACCATATCCAATTCAAACTTCTCTAACCCTTCTTCTCAATACGATTACCAAATTATTCAAAAAATCATTCTCTAAAAAATATCCTAAATTACTCAAATACTTCCAAAAAAATATTGGGCTCAATAATCTCCCCATTTGAACTTTTTTTTGAAAGACTAGGAGTATAAATCACATTTAAACTCAAAAAACCTAGAAAATAACCATAATTCAATAATTCTAAGACTAATTGAGAGAACTTGGTTTGGTAAACAATAACAATGAATAATATTTTCATGTTTTTCATAAAAATTGTGAATTACATTCAACTTCGGCAAACTTAATCCTCTTGATCCATCTTTTGGAAATGATTCCAATTTAAAATGATCTAATAATGGATCATTTATTCTTCGATATATGCTTCATAATCACAACACTTCAGAAATATATGGATCACTTATTATTTAATAAATAAATTATCATCATGTCAAATATACCCTTAACTACTTTTTTCCCACAGAATCTTTAATACACAAAAATTTTAATTAATTTAAACAAAATATTAAAATTGATTATATATACACTTGTGCATATATATGTTGTCCCTCACAAAATTTTCCTTTTAAAAACACTCTCTAAATATACACTCCCTATAAATAACAGACCACTCTCCATTAGGAGAAAAAATATCAATGGAATCTATAATATACAAATTTTTCTATGCACTTAAAAACTATTAGAATTGTTCACACAAGAATTTTTACATCAACATATTTACCCTATCATATTTATAATTTTAATAATTCTCTCTAAATACAGTCTCCCTAAATTAATGAGATATCTCTAAATTAGGTAAACACATATCAATGGTGTAATGTCCTGGTTTCGGGTTCCTCCCAAAGGTTCCCCGAATCCGATTGGTCACATAACCTCAAGAATATTTCCCCAAACTCTAGTGGCTGCTGATTAGCAGCAAGGGATAAGCTAAGACTTTGGAGAAACTATTCCCTCATTGGAAGAGTATACATAAAGGACTAATAAATAATAAACAGTAGAAGAAGCAGTAAAACCATACAAAAAAAGTAATGTTTGGAAGACTGATAGTAATATAACAATTGGAGAACATATAAATCATGCATGTCACATATCTATAGGAAAGAATCAAAACAAGTCACAATGATAGGAGTACAATACTAAAACAAAAATATAGAAAAGAATCAAACCCTAATAGCATCTCAAGCCTCAGCTTGGTCCCATGCTCTCCATATCCAATAGCTATCAAGTACATAATGAAAGAAGGTGATTTCCCTTATCTATACCTACAACTATATAATAAATTTCGGTACAAAAGCCTGACCCAAATAGGGTGTGAGACAAATCCCATTAGGTAACCACCAAAATATCTGTGTCGATCTGTCAGTGAATATAAATACCGTATAATATGCATTAATAGATCAATAAACTAAGAAGTACTCAAAAGTAAAAAATACGACAGTTTTCAATTAAATTCATTTACATTTATTAATTATTCAACCATCGGGATAATAAAAACCTGAAATCTAGCCTAAGATCTGTATCCCCCTATGTAATAGTAATGGCAGACATCTCAGAAGACTATCTAAACAATCAGGTAAGACCAAGTCCAAGCTTGTGTTTTGGATTGGAAGACTCACCACAATCATTCAATCATTCACAAACAACCCTCTGGGAAAGTTCTCACGATCTAGAACCCGTGGTTTAACATAGCACTAAACATTTACAAATAACCACCTGGGCAGTTCTCATGGTCAATACCCCTAGGTCAACATGACATCAATAATTTATAAATGACTTCTGGGTAGCTCTCACGGTCAATAAATCCTCGTTCAACGTAGCATAAATAATCATAAACGACCTCCTGGGTAGCTCTCATGGTCAATACCCCTAGGTTAAATTCTACACCAAGGATCTCACGGTCCTATGTAAATAAAAATGGAAACCCCCACAATTTTATTAGTAAAAGTCTCTCACAGTCCATTGGAAAAATAGTGCGCATAACATAACAAGGAAGCATCTGTAATCTATAACTACTACATGGATAAAATTCAGAAGTATAACACATATAATTCATATAATTAATCAAACATCATCCTAAATTGAATACGGAAAGGAAACAAGCTACACCACATAGGTAACCAAGTCCAAATAGCCATAAATATTCATACTAGGGAAACACACCCATGAGGTGTCCCGTAACAAGGCATCTAACCTTAAACATAAGAAATTACCCTTTCCCAATCAAACAATTATTTTCAGGTATTAATCAGGGTTAAATTTCCGAACACGCAATACCCCAAACATGGGTATTCGTAAAATTAAGAATATGTAATCCAAAGATGAACAACAGAAGGCACAAACCACCTACCTTGCTGTTGTACAATGAACACTCTTGAATGTCGACCCTTGAATCGGTTTAGAATGGAAAAGATCAACAAAAAGGTGAAACAAGTTCAACCTTAAAATACTTATGAGAGTTGAAAAATTAGGAAGAAAGGATCTAGGGAAATGTAGAACTCACCAGAGGGAATCCAATGCACCCGACGACATCTCAATCATAGCTCAGATGGAGAACCAGGAGGAGCTCAAAGTTTTTCAGCCATTCATCGCTCTCCTATATGAACCGAGGGTAGAAGAATTGTGTTCTAGAGATGAGACGCAACCCCATTGCGATTCATAAATTAAAAAATAGAAGTATATGGTGTGTTCATTGAATGTACATGCCATGTACTAGGCTCAACCAACCCCAACTTTAGGCGGTCTTCCAAGTTACCTACTGGGCCTTGTACTTGACCGTTACATGGCTAGTACACCACTGCATGTGATAACCGGTTACACGACATGTACTAAGAAATTACATGGCGTGTAGTTATAAAACCTCAATTTATTCCCTTTTCCTAAAAAACAACCTGAAATAAAAACCCATTCCTGAAATAAAGATCTAGGTTCTTACAAACTTCCCCTTAAAGAAATTCATCCCTAAATTTCCCTTCCAAGGTTGGTGAAGAGGAAACAACAAGAAACTCTAGCCACTATGATCTTACGTCATCCTACCTCTCCCAATTCTCATCATGTAAATTCCCATACAACCATACCACCCTTACTAGAGGAACTGTCTAGGCATAGAGAACCTTCGTACTACGATCCACAATCTGAATAGGGTGCTCCTCAAAGGATGCATCCACCTCTAACTCAACCTCCTTGGGTTGAAAAATGTGGGATAGGTCTGAGAAGTAATTACGTACCTATGAGATATGAAAGATGTTGGGCATATCTCGGTACCTCTGAGGTAAATGAAACTGATAGGAAACCAGCATGACTCTCTCCAAAACCACAAACGACCTGATGTATCTCAGCGAGAGCTTCTTCTGTCTCTTAATAATTCAATGTCCCAACCTCGTTGTGACACATAAGAAAACTTGATCTATGAAATTAAACTCCAGAGGTCTTCTCCTTCGATCATCATAATATTTCTGCCTAGACTATGTAGTATCCATCCTCTTCCCAATCAACTCTACCAACTCAGTGGTCTCCTGGACAAGATGAGGTCTCAGCATAACTGCCTCTCCTACCTCTAGCCAACATAGTGGTTATTAGTATGGACTACCGTAAAAAGCCTCATATGGTTCCATATGGATCACTGCATAAAACTGTTATTGTAATAAAACACTACTAGGGATATGTGTCTCTCCCAAGAGCCCCCAAAATCTCGGATACATGCTCGAATCATTTCTTCAAAAACCCAAATCGTGTGCTTGGATGGCCATCTGTATGGGGATGGTAAGTTGTACTCATAAGTACCTATGTAACCGAATCCCTCTGTAGTCCCTACTAGACACGAGAAGTAAACCGAGCATCCATATCTGAAATGATAGAGTGTGGAAAACCATTAAAACATATAATCTCTCCTATGTACAACCTTCCAACCTCATCAACATCGAAGTTTTTCTTGATTGGAAATAAATATGAAACCTTCGTAAGTCTGTCAAAAACACCCCAAACAACATCATTCTCATAAGGTGACCTTGGTTAACCCATCACGAAATCCATCGTAACATCATTCCACTTCCACTCAGGAATAGGTAACTGATGTTCAATCCCTTCAAGTCACTGATTCTCTATCTTCACCTGTTGACAGGGGGAACATCTCATAATAAAACTAGAGACATCCCTCTTCATACCTGGACACCAGTACTGATGGAGTAGATCTTGATACATCTTAGTGACACCATGATGAACTACCCAAACTGAGGAATGAAAATCTCACAAAAGCTCCTCATGTATATCTGTTGAAACCTATACACTCCCATGAAAATGAAATATCTCATCATTTCCTATTGCCCACCTATGAGTAGGGACCTCTCCTAACACACTCTTTCATAGGACCATGCCTTCAGAATTTTATTGATGCCTCATTATCACTCGATCCATAAGAGTAGAGGTACCAACTATAGAAGAACGAAACATATGCCCCTATCTATAGTAAACCTCCAAAGGCATCTAAGAGAATCGATCCATAAGATTTCACTCACTGATGTCCTACTAAACTGCTTATATCTGAGTCCCCCTACTTAATGCCTCGGCC
The DNA here is from genome assembly GCA_963277665.1 of Viscum album. Taxonomy (NCBI): domain Eukaryota; kingdom Viridiplantae; phylum Streptophyta; class Magnoliopsida; order Santalales; family Viscaceae; genus Viscum; species Viscum album. The sequence goes on along the minus strand of OY728137.1, from coordinate 25,163,783 downwards.
ACTGCATTGCCTTTCCCAGCCATGTAGACAAGCTCAAAGTCAAATTACTAAAGTTACTCAACCCACCTTCGCTGTCTCGAATTCAGATCACACTGAGTAAAGATATAATTGATACTTTTTGTGGTCGGTGTATACCACAAAATACTCTCCCAAAAGATTATGTCTCCAATAGAGTAAAGCATGCACAATTGTATCTAACTAGAGATTGTGCGTCATATAATTCCTCTCGTGTAGCCTCAACTATGGAGACCTGTATTCAACTACTCATTCCCCATGCATAATCACTTCTCCCAGCCTGATACCAGAAGCATTGTAGTAAACTCTGTAACCCTTTCCCAACTCCATAAAAATCAGTATCGATAATGAAGTCAATGTAAGAACCCGGTTTTTGTGATAAAAGACTTTGGAATATTTTTGATGTTATTCCAGAGCAGCGTGTTCAAACGGAATGTGATTCCGAGCCCTGGTGTGGCCGGAATTAAATTTTCAGTGTGTTCACACTGGGCACACAAAATAAAAGGGATAACTCCTAAATGATGTTTCAAATCAGAAACATGAGGGTATGAATGGTCAGAAATGGGGTGTTTACCCTAGGAACAACATAAAACATGTCGGCACGGGGCGTTTCGACCACTTGGTCGCTATCAGAACATGAAATGGATAAATTATATAATTAATTTATTTGTTTAGTGGTTAAACTCAAGTATCTCCTAACCAGTTTCTCAGATGGGAAAACATAGGGCACCGTTGAGTCTGGAGTGTTCCGTTTACCCTAGGAGGTGTGTAACTTTAGCGGGTGCGGACCTTCTGTGGAAAATGCCGGTAGGGGCATTTTCGTAAAAAAGTGTCCTCGGGTATTAGATTTTATATCGTTAGAATGCAGACTCGGATTAAAATTTCGAGACCACCATTGTGTTTGGGACGTGGTTTTTACCCTAGGCGTGACATAACTTTGACCGCGTCGGGGGTTTCAGATGCTGATTTAAAGTGGGTTGAGTTTTTTTAATTAAAAGGGATAATTCTTTTTTTATTTAAACACTCTTTCCCCATTATCCCCTGGAGAAACACACCTCTCACCCAAGAACTTCCATCCTCCTCCACCTTCCTACTCCGATCAAGGCGGCATCGAGTGACGGGTGTGGTAGCGGCACGTGCGACGAAGCTCCGGGCTACACCCTCACAGGTAGGAGATTTCGTTTTACATTTTAAATTCCAAACCTTTCTTTCAAGTTGTATTATAGAATGGTTATGTCATAGTTTTGCTGAGATAGGGTATTAGATTTGTAGGGGCTGATCCGAGCTTCCCAACACACCTTTCGGATTGGAAATCCGAGTCCGGGGAGTCCGGGGTGACCCGGGGAAGTTTCCCGGCCAAAATCGTGTTTTTCCAGCGAGTATAGAGTTTTTCTGATGGCAGGGTGGAGCTTCGGCGGCGGCGTGCGGCGGTCTGGCCTCAACGGAGATGGTGGCTGCGGCTTCAGGTAGTTGGTGCAGTGACAGGGCATCCGGGGGTCGTCGGCAGGCTTCTGCATGAGGCGAGGCACGTGGGGCTGACCAGCTTGCCGATCGGTGTGACGCGCAAGACCGGGGTCAGCGACCCCGATCGGTGGACAGGGACCTGCATCTCGTGGTTCCCTTGGGAAGAGATTCGGACTGGCTCTGCCGGTCCGGGCGAAGTGGGGTGGTCCACGCTGTGAACCACGGACCGCCGGTTCAGGCACAGGGTGGGCCGGCTGAACTGGCCCGACCCACCTGTTTCAGTCCGTTAAAAATTGAAACGCCTCTAGAACGCAGACCAAGTATCAGATTAATGTGCTGTCAGCGGCGATGCATTCCTTCAACCGAGAAAGAAATTTTTGAGATGGTCTCAAGGATTTTGAAATACTGAGAGGAGGGGCTCGGTGACGCGACACGCTCATTAAAGTGGATTAATGTTTTTCTGAGAAACTTGTTTTGGATGGCACAGACACATCCGAAGTCCAATTTGAGCACTTTCAAGGGCGCTGCGACCCTAGCGTCGAGTCATAATTTTCCAGAGGGTTTTAGGGTATCAAAGATGAATTTGAGACGTGGGCACCATGGCCCGTCTTTTAAGCTGCGAGCCGCATTTCACAACTTCTTCTTCAGACGTCCATTTGGGGCGTCCAAGCAGTCAATTACGGGTGTTTCTTTGAGGGAAATGCAATGGCACATTCTGCCCGATTTAATTCCGCATGGTGGTGCAGGCCCCATGAGGTCCATTTTGGGATTTGGCGGTGATTTATATCTTTATCACCGGGAGTCCGTTTCGGACAAGTGGATAGTCAATCTTGTGTACTTTTTTGAGAGGGTCGCAACGACGCAATCTGTTTGTAGCGCTTCGGGATCGAGATGCAGGCCCCACGTAGTACCGCTCATGTGCAGTATGGAGAGATGCATCTTTCTCTCTGGATATCCATTCCATGCATGAATGTAGTTAGTTTGATGTGTCTTTCTAAGGAGATCACAATGGTGCGATGCACCTGACTGTTTTTGGGGCCGAGGCTTGGGACCACGGGACGTTGTTTGGGTGTAAATCGGTGTTAGATGGCTTTTATGTCAGATATCTATTGGAGGCGAGTAGATAGTCTATCTCACATGTTTTTTTCATCAAGATTACATCTGTGTAATCTATTCGGGTGAGCGGACCCTCTTACATGATCTTATTAAATGTGGAAACATGAAAGGTACTCCAGTGGCGGTTCTTCTTACTGTGTTCAGAATAGAACCCTTGGTATGTGATTGCGTTCACTCATGTGAGAGTAAAGTTAGTGTTTAAAGAGGTATGGTTGGCCGTTCTAGGGCCGTGGAGGAAGCAGGTTGGTGAAATTTCATCTTCGCCCTTCACACTGACTATGGGTGCCATGCCTTCGATTACCTTTGGGCTAGAGATGTGATATACGCTGGGAGTATATGATAATGCTGGGAGGTACATTTTTTTAGTTCTACCTGGGAACGTTTGTGTTCATGGTTTAGATATGAGATAGGGCCACACGTTGTGTGGGCCCCATGTGCATGTCGTGTTCTGATTTAGGTACCTTTGACCTCTTGCGACGTAGAGGGTCCTCCTGTTCATGATGGTTTAGACCAGTAGGGTTGAGTGGTTTCCCCTAGTACTGTTCTCGATGGTGTGATCCGCAGAGTTGTTTGGGTTTACCATTTCCCTTTAGCCACATGGGCTTTCAGTATCACGTACCTCCGTGTTCCCTAGTAGAATTTTGAGGATTAATTGTGACCAATACATCACGTGGACACCGATCCTCTACTCTAGAGGTTGTTTTCAAGTAGGGATGGCCAGAGAAGTTCTAGGTCTACCCTCCAGCAAGGCTGGGCAGTGGGTCACCTATCGACTTCTTCCAGGTCTACCCTCCATCAAGGCCTGGCCATGGGTCGCCTGTCTACTTCTTCCAGGTATACCTTTCTGTAGGGCTGGGTAGTGGGTCGCCTGTTGAATAGATTCGGGTCTACCCTCTATTAAGGCTGGGCAGTGGGTCACCTACCAACTTCTTCCAGGTCTACCCTCTAGCAGGGCTGGGCAGTGGGTCACCTGTCGACCTGTTCCGGGTTTACCCTCCAGAAGGGATGGGCAGTGGGTAACCTGTTGGCATTTCAGACTCATGCCTTCTTTTGAGGCTAGTTAGTGACTTTTCTCCATGACTACCAAAGTGGGACCCTTGGTTTTACAGGTCAATGATGTGACAACTTTGACATTGAGTAGCCCTCTCGACTGCGTGACAGTGAAGAGGTGTGGTTTTACTTTCCCCAGAACTCTCAAGTATGTGGGGTGCTTTCCCCACTGAGACGCATCCTTGTGTCGCGACCTAAAACAGTGCTGGTGCTTTAGTGTCGCTCAAAGCGGACAATGTCGAGGTGCGATGATTTGATCCCCATGAATTGCAGTTCGAGGAAGACGTGGGGGATGCTGGGCAACGATGGTGTTTACTTCTAAGACAGTTGGAAACTCACTTTCTTGGGATGAGCTATGGGATGAAGATCCCATTACTATCTTGTTCGGGTTTCTTTACAGAAAATGTATATATGTATACCTTGTTCCAGTACCCACTCCTTGGGTTTTGGTTACTCTCCCTCAAGGAGAGGCGAAGACGCGCGGTGTATGCCACGTGCTTTCCGTGTCTAGCTTCTCATGGATGGACAAGTCAACTCTCCTACTATAGGTAACAAATAATCGATGAGAAGTTCATATTCTCACCGTTTCCAGCTCCTTCTGTCTGGGTGAGCCTACCTCCTTTCTCTTCTTGGGTATGCTGGACTCTCTACTGTTACTCTACTGCACTCTTTGTTGTACTCCATTACTATTCCATGTTTGATCTAATTCTCACCTCTTCAGTACCTCCTTTGTTTCTCCCTTGAGCCTTAGGGGCATCCTATTGAGTATTTTTATACTCTCCCCTGCTTGGGCGTTGCCCGCACTGCGTGTGCCCTAGGATACGGTAGATAGGTTGGTCATGACATCATCGGAGCTTAGGAGTTTGGGAGCTTGGACCGCGTATAGTGGTCGTAGTTGGGTTTCAGGTGTGGTACTCTCTCAACTGTTTTACTTTTGTTTACCTGTTGCTGGGTTGTGGCCCTTTTCCGGTTGGGCGCGTATTTTTCCCTTTTTCTTTTCAGTTTACCTTCAGTTTTTACTTTTTACTATTTAGAGGTCGATGCACCATCCCCTGGCCTATGGAGGCGGGCTTGGGGTAGTTACGGCTCGATCTTGGGTAGGGTCGGGTCATGAAAAAGTGGTATCAGAGGTGGTTTGTTCCATGGGACATTGTATGGACATCCCTAAAAAGGAATTGGTTGGGATCTAGGGAAACAATGTCAATGTGTATCGAGAGTGGATATCAGGACAGGTATTACAGTGATGGTATGGCGGCCGACATATCCATTCACCAGGACCCTGATAACCCGCTTGTCGACTCGGCATGCTGAGACACCCATTTCGGGGAAAATTGGTTTGTGCATCACATAGGATTGAGTCTTTGACTGTCATTCTTGATTCAACTCCCCATTTTTGTTACTTTTATATACATATATGCTCATCTGACCACGACACTCCTTGAAAACATTCAGGATTTATCCTCAAAGACCGCCATCCAGGATACCAGCTTTAGTTCGTGATGATGACCCGGTGAGCGATGAGGCCTTAGTCCATGACCGATCATGCGAGTCCCTTTCTCTGGGTGGGCTGGCAGCAGCACCCCCACCTGGTGAGCATCTGACATCTCTAGAAGAGCATATGGATCTTGAGCACAGTTTGAGCATGCTCTGTGAGTTCCAGCGACAGAGACCGCTGAGGTTCAGTGGTGAGCCAGACACTCAGGCAGTAGAGGTTTGGCTGGAGGCAGTGGTTCGTCTTTTCAGGCTTGTGCAGAAACCAACATATCTTATGGTGGATTTGGCCGCCAAACTTTTCTATGGAGCAGCTGGGCATTGGGGGAGTCTGTTGACTTAGTTACTTGATGAGTCGTCACTTTCATTGGGTGACTTTCAGCTGCTATTTCGTGAGGAGTTTTACCCCTCCTACTTATGCTCTGTTCGGATCTAGGTGCTCCTGTAGTTTCATCAGGGTTGGATGACAGTGATTGTGTATGCGACTAGGTTCACTGACCGTGCACAATTTTACCCGGACATGGTCCCCAACGGCATATTCTGAGCATGAAAGTTCAAGCAGTGTCTCCGAAGAGAGATTAGTTCTATCATAGTAACCTTGGGCATTCCCACTTATACTGAGGTGCTAGAGTAGGCCCTGTTGAAAAATAGATTCCTGTCACACTTTATGGTTGGTGGTGGCAATAGGCATGATGGGGCCGAGACATCTGCCGCATCTAGTAGGCGTCAACAGACAGAACCTCGACGCAGGTGGCCTTCCCACCGCCAGTTTCGGAGACGTGGTCATGCACCACTATGGTGGAAAATCATAGGGCCTCAGCCGAGGAGACCCTTCTGTGAGTGGACTCCAGGTCGTGGTCGTACAACATAGTGGCGTCCGAGGGCACCAAGACAGCCTCGAGAGCACCGATGCTATGCTTCTGGAAGTCAAGGTCACTTGGCACTGGACTTCCCGACCAGACATGCTAAGAATGCTGGGCAGGTAGAAAGTGCACCCCCGTGGCAGAGGCAACTCTGTGATCAGAGTGGTACCCAGAGAGGTGGTTATTGTAGAGGAGCGGTATAGCTGGAAGTGGGGGACAACACTACGATGTCTTCCCATCACCACCATGTGGTCCACGTCAGGCTCCGAGAGATGATAGTCGGGACAACGAACAACTACGAGCTTTGGATGTCCATGATCCTGCAGAGCATGGGGTGATAAGAGGTAAGGATTAAAACTCTTCTACTTTTTGTAGTAGAATTGTTAGAATCTAAGTGTGAAATGATTTTCTCTTTTCTCTTTGCATGAGTTTTTATCAGGGTAACATGGGACGTCGGTGTAACCCTGTGTTAGTGGAATAGAGGGCGTTGAACCTTTCTCTTTAGTTGATGGTGGAAAATCCTTCACCTTTTGAGCTTGTAAGAGAGTCTTGGTCGTGGGGCATTGACTGTGAAATCTTGCGTGACTAGATATCCTTGGGTGTTTCAGTATACGGATATTCTGAAGGAGGGAATCACTGGGATTTTCCCTAGGTCCAAATAGTGATTCTAATCGCAGAGTGCAATGTAGAGGTTCGTCCGGGGAGGTAAGCTACCCCCGAGGGCCTTCGGGCCATTTGAGATAGTGCAAAGAGATGACAAGGTTCCCTACCACTTTTCCCTAACCCCCAGGGTCGGGAGTCGGTGCATGACGTCTCCCACATGAATCACCCGAGAAAAAGTGTGTGTGTGCTCCTATGCATGTCATCATCAAGGGAAGACCCTGCGTGAACATATCAAATCCTTTGGTCTATGTGCGGTGGCACAGAACTATGCATGAGTTCTTCTGGGTATGGAAGATCCAGGTGCGGGCTTAGTACCTTGAGTTGTTCCATGGTTTTTCTTTTTAGGGACGAAAATCTAGAATGAGGGAATTATTTAAGAACCCTATTTTTACGATAAAAAACATTGGAATATTCTTGATGTTATTCCAGAGCAGCGCGTTCAGAAGTCGTGCGATTCTGAGCCCTAGTGTAGCCGAAATTAAATTCTCAGTGTGTTCACACTGGGCACGCAAAATAAATGGGATAACTCCTAAACGGTGTTTCAGATTAGAAATATGAGGGTATGAATGGGTCCAAAATGGGGTGTTTACCCTAAGAACGATATAAAACATGTCGGCAGGGGGTGTTTGGACCCCTCACCCACTATCAGAATGTGAAATGGATAAATTAAATAATTAATTTATTCATTTAATGGTAAAACTCAAGTATCTATTAAACAATTGCTCAGATGGGAAAACTGAGGGCACAGTTGAGTCCGGAGCACGCCTTTTTCCCTAGGAGGGGTGTAACTTTCACGGGAGCGGACCTTCTGTGGAAAAAGCCACCAGGGGCGTTTTTGTAATAAAGTGGCCTCGGGGGTTAGATTTTATATAATTCAAACAGATCCTTAGATTAAAATTTAGAGACCACCATTGTTCTTGGGATGTGGTGTTTACCCTAGGCACGACCTAACTTTGACCGCGTCGCGGGTTTCAGATGTGGATTAAAAGTGGGTTGAGTTTTTTTAATTAAAAGGGATACTCCTTTTTTATTTAAACACTCCTTCCCCTCCTTCTCCCCTAGAGAATCCCCCATCTCACCCAAGAACATACATCCTCCTCCACCTCCCTCCTCTGATCAAGGAGGCATCAAGCGGCGGGTGCAGTAGCGGTACGTGCAGCGAAGCTCTGAGCTACGCCCTCACAGGTAGGAGATTTCATTTTACGTTTTAAATTACGAACCATTCGTTAAAGTTGGATTATAGAGTTTTTATGTCGTCGTTTTGACGAGAGGGGGTATTAGATGTGTAGGAGATGATCTGAGCTTCCCAACGCACATTTCGGATTGGAAATCTAAGTCCTGGGGAGTCCGGGGTGACCCGAGAAAGTTTCCCAGCCCAAACTCTGTTTTTCCAGGGAGTATGGAGTTTTTTCGGCTTCATGGAAGAGCTCTTGTGGTGGCTTGCGGTGCTCCGGATTCAGTGGAAGTGGTGGCTATGGCTTCAGGCAGTTGGCGTGGCGGTAGGGTGTCGCAGGGTCATCGGCAGGCGCCTGCGGGAGGCAAGGCACGCTGGGCCGACCAGCTTGCCAGTCGGCGTACACCTAAGACCAGGGTCAGCGACCCCTGTCGGTGGATAGGGACCTGCGTCTCGCAGGTCCCATGGGAAGAGAGCCGAACCGTCTTTTTCAGTCCGCGCGGTGAACCACGGACTTCCTGTTCAGGCACAGGGTGGGCCAGCCGAACCGGCCCGGCCCACCTGATTCGGTCCGTTAAAAATTGAAACGCCTCTAGAATGCAGACCAGGTATCAGATTTATTTGCTGTCAGCGGAAACACATTCCTTTAACAGAAACAGACATTCTTGATATGGTCTTGGGGATTTTTAATTCTTGATATGAGGGGCTCGGTGAGGTGACACACTCCTTAAAATGGATTAGTGTTTATCCAAGAAACTTGTTTTCGATGGCACATACACGTCCTGAGTCCGATTTGAGCGCCTTTAGAGGTGTTGAGAACCTGGTGTTGAGGTAGAGTTTTCCAGAGAGTTTTTGGGCATCGATGTCAGAGTTGAGACGTGGGCCACACATCCCTTCATTTAAGCTGCGAGCTACGTTTCACATCTTTTTCTTCAGACGTTTGTTTGAGGCATGCGAGTAGTCAATTCTGGGTGTTTTTCTGAGGGCACTGCAATGGTGCAATCCACCCAATTTAATTCCACACGGTGGTGCGGGCCTCATGAGATCCATTTTGAGAGTTAGTGGTGATTTCTATCTTTATCATTGGTTGTCCGTTTCAGACATGTGGATAGTCAATCTTGTGTAGTTTTTTGAGAGGATCAAAACTGAGTGATCCGTTTGTAGAACTTTGGGTCTGGGATGAGGGCCCCTTATAGTACCGCTCATGTGTGGTATGAAAAGATGCATCTTTTTATCTGGATATCCATTACACGCATGAAATCAGTCAGTTTTAAGTGTCTTTCCGAGGAGATCACAATGGTGCGATGTGCTTGACTATTTTCGTGGACGAGGCTCGGGACCACGGGACACCGTTCAGGCATAAATTGGTGTCAGATGACTCTTATGTCAGATATCTATTGGAGGTGAGTAGATAGTCTATCTTGCGTGTTTTTCCATGAGGATTACATTGGTGTAATCTGTTTGGGCGAGCGAAGCCTCTTAAGTGATCTTGTTAATTGTGGAAATATGAAAGGTACTCCGGTGGTGGTTCTTCTTACTGTGTTCGGAAGTAAAACCTTGGCATGTGATGGAGTTCACTCCTATGAGAGTGATGTTAGTGTTTAAAGAGGTATGGTTGGCCATGATAGGGCCGTGGAAGAAGCAGGTTGGTGAAATTACATCTTTTCCCTTCGCGCTGACTTTGGGTGGCATGCGTTCGATAGCATTTGGGCTAGAGATGCGATGTAATCTGGGAGTATACGAGAATGCTGGGAGGTACATTTTGTAGTTTTACCTGGGAACTTTTGTGTAAGTGGTTTGGAGATGAGATAGGGACAGACGTCGTGTGGGCCCCTTGAGTGTGTCGTGTTCTGCTTTACGTACCTTTGACCTCTCGCAACGTAGAGGGTCCTCTTGTTCACGATGGTTTAGAGCAGAAGGGTTGAGTGGTTTCCCCTGGTTCTGTTCTCGATGGTGTGATCGGTGGAGTTATTTAGGTTTCCCTTTTTTCCTTTATCCATGTGGGATTTCAGTATCACATCCCTTCGTGTTCCCTCGTAGAATTTTGAGGATTTGGTGTGATCAATACATCACTTGGGCACCGATCCTCTACCCAGTCAGTTGTTTCCAGTAGGGATGGCCATAGTAGTTCCAGGTCTACCCTCCAGCAAGGCTGTGCAGTGGGTCACCTGTCGAGTTCTTCTAGGTCTACCCTCCAGCAAGGCTGGTGAGTGGGTCGCCTGTCGACTTCTTCTAGGTATACCCTCTAGCAGGGCTGGGCAGTGGTTCGCCTTTCGAGTTATTCTGGGTCTACCCTCCAGTAAGGTTAGGCAGTGGGTTTCCTGTAAACTTCTTCTAGGACTACTCTCCAGTAGGGCTGGGCAGTGGGTCGCCTGTCGACTTGTTCTGGGTTTACCCTCTTGCAGGGCTGGGCAGTGGGTCTCCTGATGATGTATTAGGGTTTACCCTCTATCAGGGTTGGATAGTGGGTCACTTGTTGGCATTTCAGGATCAACCCTTCTTATGAGGCTAGTCGGTGACTTTTCTCCATGACTACGGGATCGGGACCCTTGGTTGTACGGGTCAATGATGTGACAACTTTGACTTTGAGCGGACCTCTTGACTGTGTGATAATGAAGTGATCTGGTTTGACTTTCCCCAGAACTCTCAAGTACGAGGGGCACTTTACCCACCAAGATGCGTCCTTGTGACGTGACCTAAAACTGTGCGGGCGTGTCAGTGCCACCCAAAGAAGATAGTGTCGAGGTGCGGTGATTTGCGCCCCTTGACATGCAGTTCAGGGAAGACGCGCAGGATGATGGGAAACAATGGTGTTTACTTCTGGGACTGTTGGTGACTCACGTTCTTTGGATGAGAAATGGGATGGAGATCCCCTTACTATCTTGTTCAGGTTTCTTGACCGAGCATGTATATATGTATACCTTGTTCTAGTACCCACTCCTTGTGTTTTGGTTACTCTCCCTCCAGGAGAGGCGAAGACGCGTGGGATATGCCACGTGATTTCTGTGTCTAGATTCTCATGGATGGATGAGTTAGCAAAGACTCAATGAGAAGTTCATCTTCTCACCATTTCCATCTCCTTGTGTATGGGTGAGTCTACATCCTTTCTCTTGTTGGGTTGAGATGGACTCTCTACTATTACTCTAATGAAATCTTTGTTGTACTCCTTTACTATTCCCTGTTCGATATACATCCCACATCGTCAGTACCTCCTTTGTTTCTCCCTCGAGTCTTCAGGGAATCCTAATGAGTATTTTTATACTCACCCCCGCTTGGGAATTGCCTGTACATGGTGTGACCTTGCAGATGATGGACATGTTGTTCATTACTTTAGAGAAGCTTAGGAGTTCAGGAGCTTGGACCGCGTATAGTGGTCGTAGTCGAGTTCCAGCTGTGGGACTCTTCCAGCTATTTTAATTTTGTTTACCTGTTAGCGGGTTGTGGAACTTTTCTGGTTGGGCGTGTGTTTTTCCCATTTTATTTTCAGTTTACCTTCAGATTTTACTTTGTACTATTTAGAGGTTGATGCACTCTTGTGGTTGTTTATAGAAGTTAGTACATTACTTTCCCTTTTACTCTTCACTTTTTCATTGAGTGTGTTGCATTTGTGTGTACAGGTACTCAGGAAAAGGCCTCCCTGAGTTGTTTAGCCTTCGACGCTTATCACTATCCCCTGGCCTATAGAGGCCAGCATGGGGTAGTTGTGGCTCGATCCCAGGTAGGGTTGGGTCATGAAAGTCAATGTCCATTTCAGCTCCTGAAAGGTTGAATCGTAGGAACCTATCCACAAGTACTTTCCACCCTTCTTAGTCAGGCCCATCAGTGGCACTACTAAGCGTGGAAATTACTATATAATTCACCTGTTGATACCATACAACCCAAAAAAACTCTATACCTCAATGAAATTATTCTTCTGCTCCCAAGATACTACTGATCTCACTTTCTTTGGGTCTATTGATACTCCTATATTTGCGATAACATGACCCAAGAAGTGAATCTGGTCCATCTAAAAGTGGAATTTTGAGATCTTAACACATAACTGATGCTCTCTCAGTGTACTCAAAATGATCTCCAAATGTGTGGCATGGTTTTTTAGAGTGTGATAGTACACCAAGATATCATCCATAAAGATTACCATAAAAGAATCCAAGGATGGAACAATCGGTTCATCAGTGCCATGAAAACTGCTGGAGCGTTCGTAAGACCGAACGGCATAACCAAATACTCATAGCTTATTAAAGAGATCATTAATAATCATAAAGGGATATTGGTTCTTGACCGTCAACTGGTTTAGATTTCAACAATCCTCACAAATTTTGAGGGTACCGTCAGCCTTATTTCAAAAAAGGATAGGCGAACCCCACGAAGAAGTACTGGGTCAGATGAAACCCTTTTCCTGTAAGACCTCTAACTACTTCTTGAGATCCTATAACTCTAATTTAGCCATCTTATAAGGAAGAATGAACATCAATGCCACTCCTGGAACAAGTTCAATAGATAAATCTACCTCTCTCTCCATAGGTAAACCTAAAAATCCATATAGAAATAAATCTCTAAAACAATCCACCACTGGAGGAAAGTACATATAAGAAGTCCTCTAGTCATCCAGATATAAACTAAAAATCTAGGATATAATTCCTCCCAACCCATAATACTCGGGTCCATCCCTGCTCTCCTGGACATCCCATTTTCCCTTGTGCAGAAAAGACCCTCCCTCAGGTGACGTGAAACTCACCCTCCAACTATAGCAGTAAACAGAGCTCGAAATGAGACCATCCAGTCCATTCTGAGAATGAAATTAAATCTTGTCATATCTAATACATAGAGGTCCAATAATAAGTGACACCCACCAAACTCAAAATAGAACTCCTTTCACTGACATTTACTAGCCATCCTAAGCACTAATGGAGTGTCTATTGTTATAAAATTCCCAGAAGTAAAGATACAGAACCCAAGGCTCTCCACAACAAAAACAGATATAAATCTATGAAAATACCCTATATAAAAAAGGGAAGAAGCTAAAACTAAGGAAAATATAATCCTACCCTTAACTATAGAGGATCTGGGATCCTACTCATTTTGGGTCTCCTCCATACTAAAATTATGACCTGTACCATGACCATGCGACCCTACCTGACTACCCTGAGCTGATCCACCATAATGTTGCTAAAAACATATAGCCTGACTACCAAGGCCAAGAACAAATTCTCTTTTTGAATGGAATGAAAAATACTATTTCCCTGATTGAGGATAAACTAGTGGTCCTACTTCGAAATGTGGAGTCAAAACAGATCCCCACTCACCATCTGCTTGTGAGAAAAATTGGAAAAAATGCTAAAGATGACCCATCTTTCCACAAGATCAACACTGAACTGGGTTTCTCAGGCTCTGAGGTCTTGTATTCATATTCTTCCCACACTTGTAGCACACCACCTGACTACCTGAAGAAACATCCCTGCTAATATAATAACCATTGTGTGAAATCTCACTACGACACTTCCTACTCTTAGTCGAAGGAGTACCAACCCTGGATGGTGAACTGCCCTGGCTCGTAGCTCCTAACTCCCCCAGATTTCACATATTAATCAATTTTTCGTTCACTATCACCATCAACAAAGTCATCATGGAAACATTCACTAGTTATCAGATGTCGTACCTGAGACTATCCTCAAATTTCCTAGACAAAGAAAACTCATCACCTCCCAAAACAAGTTCAATGCGCTGAAGCTCTGTGAAACGAGATGAGTAATCCATCACGAAAATAAAACCCTTCTCTAAATGCATTTACTCTCATGCTTGATCGACCATCAATGTCTTGGGGTAGAAATAATCATAGAAGGTCCTATGAAACACTATCCAAGCCATATCCCGATGATGTCCCACCTGTGAGATAACATCCCACTATATCTTAGTGGAATCGTGTATCTTGTACATCTCAAGCTTCACCCTCCTCTATAGATTCATCTCCATATGCTCAAAGATATAAAGGATGGCCTCCAACCATGAATCTAAAACCTGTGGTCCTCCATCCCTTGAAAATGTGAGAGGATAATGCTTCTGGAACACCCTCGTCAACTCCTCCATAGTTTGGGTAGGATGTGGTGCTCCTTGGAAAGTTTGAAACATCCTCAAAAAGCCTTCATAGAACTGTGCATCAGAACCTCCACTCGGTATAACCGATGGTGCTAAGACGGGCACAACAAGAGGATCTGCAGGTTGTCCATGGTCAACCATTTCCAATGTCTGATCATCTCCATGTACCTGAGGAACAACTGGAGTTCATCTTGGTGTCATGACTCATAAAGTTCAAGTGCACACTTCAGTAAAACATTATCAAGAACATGAATTTAGAAGTGTAATAATGGTACATGAGAAAGAGAACATTCCTGTTTTTAAAAATAGGGTTACATGGTGTGTATGAATACCACATGTCATGTTCCCTTTAAACTTTAACATGGGAATGTACCTCTGCCAACCTAGTCGTGTAACACCCCAAACAGATGGCGTGTTCATCATGAGACATGACATGTACTTGAATTTCCCCTCCATCCCTGGTCCTTCTACACGGCTATAACTATATAGTCCTCTCCTGGGTAACACTACACAACATGTTCTCCTGAGACACAATGTATACCAGTTAATTTCTAACCACCCATGTTGTTATTCACATGGTCGGATACACGTTTGACTATACACGGTGTGCATAAATGAGACATGGCATGTACGACCTAAGTTTCACCCACCCATGTCGTTGGTCACATGGCGGGATACATGTTTCTTTACAACATGGAGTGTACTCCTAGTACACAATATGTTCCACCAATGATTTCCCAACCCATTGTCTCAACTCACACAGTCAATTCACACAGTCAAAAAATACATGGCATGTACATACGGTACACGGTGTGTACTTAACATTATTTGTTTCCTCCAGAACAATATAACAGATGGTGCGTTTTTATAACAACACACGTTGTGTTGTCTAGGTTTCCAAATATTAGGCCTCTGAAATTTATATGGAACCCTTAAAAACATAATTTTTTTTCCATGTCATGAACAATTCCAACCCATGGAAGCCCATTCTCCCCATGAATCAAAGGTTGGAATCCTTTTTCACATCATAACTTGGAAAAATTGAATTAAAGTTAAAACATTATTCACCAAATTTTGATCCAAGAAGGCCCATAACACCTCAGGGACCAAAGTTTGGCATTCATTCAAACAAAACTTTACATATTCCAATACCATATCAAAATTTCAGGTATTCTATCATGACATCTATCACAAAAGCATTCATATTTAGCACAACATCTATCATAACATCATTTAATCAGCAATGCAACCTAAATGGTATGACAAGAATGCATGAAATGTGATCTCTATCAAGTTCCTATATGATGCTTGTGATGGAATGTCCTCATATCATTAGGTTTCAATAGACATAGAACCAAAATGATATAATTAATAACCGCAGAAAACAACTGAATTACCCAATGGTGAAATCAGATCAATTGTAACAATTGAAAACACCAGAAAACTTTCAATATTTGAGGTAACTTGGCTTTTCCCTATACACAGGTTAGATACTCCATGGAACAACTTATTACCAACTACCTATTCCTTCATATCCCTCTCTATAGGCTCCAAATAGTAAGGCAAAGAAGAAAAGAAAACCTCCTCTGATACCACTTTGTAACGTCCTGGTTCTGGGTGCTGCCCAAAGGTGCCCCAAACCCGATTGGTCACATAACCTCAAGGGAATTTCCTAAAACTCCAAAGGCTTCCAACTAGTATATAGGGATAAGGTAAGACATTATGGAAACTATGAACTCATCGGTAAAGTATACAGAGTGGAATAATAAATAGTAATCATTAGTGGAATCAGTAATACCATACAATAAAAGTAAACAATGGAAGACTCATAGTAATATAACAACTGGAGAACATATAAATGATGCATGTCACACATTTCTATGAAATCATCCAAATAAGTCACAATGCTATAAGTACAATACTAAAACCAAAGTATAGAAAAGCAGTAAACTCCAACATCATCATAATCCTCAGCTTGGTCCCATGCTCTCCAACTCCAACAATAATCAAATACCTGATGAAGAAGGGTGCTTTCACTTATATATACCCTTAGTTTTATAATTTTTTTTGGTTCTAAAAGCATGACCCAAATAGTGTGTGAGATTAATTCTAGTAGGCAACCACCAAAAGATATGTGCTTATATTTCAGGGAATATATATGGTATGATATATTCCGAAACGAAGCAATAAACTCAGAAGTCCTCAAAAGTAAACAATCCTAAAGTTTTCCATTACATTCATTTATGTTTATTAATTATTCAATCCTCTGAATCACAAAAACCTATAATCTTGCCTAAGATATGTATTCCCTTATGTAATAATAACAAAATACATCTCAAAATACTATCTAAACAATCTGGTAAGACTGAGTCCAAGCTTGTGCTTTGGATTGGTATACTCTTTGAAATCCTTCAATCATTCATAATAAACCCTCTGGGAAATCTCCCATAGTCTAAAACCTTTTTAACATAGCTCTAAACATTTACAATTGACCACCAGGGAAGCTCTCATAGTCTATACCGCTAGGTCAACATGGAATCAATAATTTATAAATGACCTATGGGTAGCTCTCATGGTCAATACCCCCTGGGTCAAAGTAGCATAAATAACCATAAACGATATCCTGTATATCTCTCATGGTCAATACCCCTAGGTCAAATTCTACATCAAGGATATCACGGTCCTATGTAAATAAACATGGAAACCCCCACAATTTTCTTGGTCCGAGGCTCTCATAGTCCATTTGAAAAGCAACGCGCATAGCATAACAAGGCAGCACATGTAATCAATAACTACTACCTAGATAACATTTACAATAATAACACATGAAATTCTTACAAACAATAAAACTATATCCTAAATAGAAGAAGGTTTGGAAACAAGGTATGCCTCATAGGAAACCTAGTCCAAACATCGATAAACAATCAAACTATGGAAATACAACCTTGGGGTGTCCATTAACATGGAATCTAACCATATGCATAAGAAATAACCATTTCTCAATCAAACAAACCATTTAAAGTATTAATCAGGGTTATATTTCCAAACACACAACACCCCAAACATGGGTATTCGGAACATTAAGATTATATAATTCATAAACAAACAAAAAAAGACACAAACAACCTACCTTGATGTTTTACAATGAACAGTCTTGAATGTCGACCATTGAATTGGATTAGAATGGCATAGATCTACAAAAAGGAGAATAAAGTTCAACCTTGAAATATGCATGAGAGAGGGGGAATCGGGAATAATGTCTCTTGGGAAACAGAGAACTCACTGTTGGGAATCCAACACACTCATCGGCGTCTCAATCATAGCTCAGATGGAGAACTGGGAGGAGCTCAAAGTTCTTTTGTTGTTCGTGGATCTCTTATACAAACCAATTCAAGAAGAAGTGTGTTCTGGAGATGAATCGTGACCCCATTCTGATTCATCATTTAAAAATAAAAGTACATGATGTGTTAATTTATTGCACACGTCGTGTAATAGCGTCAACTGGTCCCCGCTATTTGTGGTCTTCCAGGTAACCTTCATGACCATGTATGTGGCCATTACACATCTAATACATGGCTACACACAGCAACTGGGTACCCAGTATGTACTCAAAAAGTACACGACATGTGCGTAAAATTTTTTTATTTCTTTATTTTTCTTCAAAAACAACCTAAAATAAAGATCCATACCTAAAATGAAGATCTAGGTTCTTAAAAATGGATTCATTAACAAAATAGTACACTCCCCATTTGTAAAAATAATTTATAAATATATAAATGGAAAAAGATTCATTTTTTACATTCCTTTTTCTCCTCTTTTGACAAAGAGAATCCAAATAGAAAAACAAGATAAGGGACTAACTAACATACCTTAATCGTGATATGAGTGAGGATAAACTCTCAATATCAACCCCAATTTCTGAAATACATAATTTAGAAATGGATTGGTAAACACATCTATTATTTATTCTTTTAGGGGAGTAAATTCTAAATTGAAATCATTTATTTCCACAAGCTATTTGATTAAAGGATAATTAATATCAATGTGATTGGATATTGAAAGATGAACTAGATTCCATGATAAATTAAAATTAGTTTTATTAACACATAAACAATTAGAGGAAAATTCACTCCAACTTTTAGATCTATTAATTGTGTATCCATCCACATCAACTAGATTGTGAAATGAGTGGTATCCATAAATTATTCTTCAGTTGTTCTCAGTGTGATAGAATTTTGTTTTTTTGTCCCAATAGGAAACAAATTCTATAATGAATAATTTTGAATCATATTTAGATATTTTATCATCAACATAACCTTCACAATCTATATCTGTGTAGACGAATATATCAAGTTTCCATTTTCTATCAAATTTTATACCAAAAACTTGGGTACCTATGATGTATATTTGAATCATATTTCTAGAAATAAATTAAGGCACTTTTAGGGTACCTCAATACCAATCATAAATTCTAACAGCATAAAATATGTTTGTCCTTAAAATAGAAATCAATCAACTTTTCAAATTCCCTTGGTTCCACTTTTGTTCTTTGATCATCATGAGACAGCTTTTATGTCACTAAGATTAGGGTTAAAATTAGATTTGAATCCTCTATTCCAAACCATTTCAGAAGTTACCAAGCATAATTCTCCTAAAAAATAATGATATGATCCCCATCTTGGGAAATTTTTAATTCAATAAAATACCCCATCTAACCAAGCATGGAAATTTGAAATAAAATTATCATTTTTTTGGAAAATTCATTATAATACATCATCATTTAATTTAAATATAACTCCATATATATATATATATTATAACAATGATAGATACATATTTTTATTTTTCAATGTAGAGGTTATTGTCCAATTTTCCATTTTTGAAATTTAACTTCTTCATACAGGTTACTGACTTAGAAAACCAAGATTATAGAGATTTTTTCAGCCCATATAAATCATTATTTTACCTATAACCGTAATTATAATATTTCTAAATCAATAAAACACAATGTTTCTCAATGCATACCACCTCTCCCAACTCACCATTTAGGAAGGAAGACATGAAATCCATCATAATTATTTTGTATTTCATTTGGGACGAAATATAAATAAATATTCAAATGGTTTCAAGTATTTAAATTAGTGTGAAGGTTTCAAAAAAGTTCACTCCTTCAATCTGGGAATATCCTTTTCATGAATGTTTTACTTTATTTCTCAAAAATTCACATTTTTTATTCAATTTGTTTAGGAACACCCACTTTTTCTAAATAAAATTCTTATCCTCTATCTTGCGTACTAACTCCCGTGTCTCATATTTTCAATCTGGTAAATTTTTTGTTGATAGATACATCTCACTCCTGATTCCTCATTGCTTCATTATCTTATCTCAGTTCTACTTGATAATACAATGAGGTATTGGTTATTGTCCCAATAGATCACCTAATTTGAACTTGTTTTCATTGATCTCTAAGGATATTTTGGACCACCACTTCTCTTATCATCTTTGTGTGAGATGAATGAGGGTTTTACTTATCACATGAGCTATATGAATTTTCATTCCCATCTAACACATATTCTACACTTTCATCATTTTAAGAAATGTGTTTATGTAGTTTGACAAAAAAATATTCATCTTCATTACTTCTAAAACATTCTTCTTCATGAGTACTTTAATTCTTTGTTTGTTATATCACCTTCAAATTAAAAGCATAAAAACAATTCATTGTCACTTTTTTATAAAAATAGTATCATAATCTATTTGATGAATAACAATGGAAGATCACCCCAACATCAATCTGCTCAAACTTTCTAATATTTAATCCTTCAACTTTAACCACAAAAGATCTTAAAAATAACCTTTGGTACTTAAAATTTGGATAATTGTTATAATAAATATTATATGGGTATATATATGAATTTATCATATTCAATAAATGATTTTGAATGAGAATGTTTACACCAATAACTTTTCTCTAAAAATATCAAGAGTAATCATGCTCTATTAGAATTATTTAACTAATCTCCAACAAACTTATTTACATTTATTCAGCAATATGATTTTTTGGGATATATATGTCATTTTGAGTTCATGATTAATTATAGTCTTCCCAATATAGGCCTAAAATATTCCACTTGGGTATCCACCACCATTATCTGCCCAAATTTTCATTAATATAAAACCACATTTATTTTTAGCACTTATTATAAAATTCTAAAAAATTATTAGAACATATTATTTATGTTTCAAAAATATGATAAAATTTATACAAATAAATTCATCAATAAAGAAGATAAAATTATAGTAACAATTTTTTTTATTTCTTCCTCGTAGTCCAATAAATTTCTGAATAGATATTTACCATAAGATTGAGTAAATATAATCTATACCTACTTGTTTATAAAATTAACATTCTTTACTTTTATCATGTTGAGAACATCAAGTTTGTCCACGTTTTTCAGTATAGGGATATCCAGAAATATGTCTCATAAGGTATGTTTCATCATATTATTTTGTCTTAGATGACAAAGTCTTCCATAACCAATTTTCTTCATTTATATTTAAGTAACAAGAATTTCCATCATCACCTAGTTAAAATATATTTCCCCTTTTCCACTAACCTCTTACCAAAATTCACCCATATTCCAATATATTCACAAAAAAATCCATTATTTTGTAACATCAATCCATTTTCTTCATCACATAACTAAGAAATTCTAAGCAGATTATATTTTAATTTTTCTATGATTAATGTGTTATTAGATTTTAGTTGATATTTCCAAATTACATATAATACAACAAATATTATTTAGTGTGAACCATCATTTACAAAATTCTATGATTCTTACTTTAACTATTCAACATTTTTCAAAATCATTAAATATCATTTTATATAAGAGGAACATCCACTAGTCATAATCCATGTGTTATCCTCCTTTGATGCTTTTACTGCCACTTCCACAACCAAATATTTATCCTTTGATTTTATCTTAATCTTCAGTGGTTATTGAATATTTTTATTTATATTTTTTGGGGGGTGGTGGAATTATGAGACATTTATTTTCATGGTATGAAGGTTACTCACAAATTCTATAGATTTCTTCAAGAACATCAAATTAGTTTTGAGATTTCTATACCTTATTCATAATATATTTTCAAACTTTCTTCTTTTTACGAGATTAAATCCCCCTAAAACATTTATTATAAATCCTCATAGGCATGTTTTGATGTTTAAAGTTGAATTAACACATCTTTTTTGTATTCCAAAATACTTTACAGTTCCAAAAAATACGTAGAAAAAATACTATCCTTTTTAAATGGAATGTTGTCCAAAATTTAGTATTCATATTCCTTCTTTATTTGAGTAAGCAATATTGGGTTATTTTTTTGAACCAAATTCATTGTGAACTCCTGAAATATTATTATTCATATTTCTATTATTTTCATACATTTCATTATCACTAGTTGTAGCAATTTTCAGAGTTCTCAAAATGTATAGATTTCAGAGATTCGTTTTATCTTAGCATAATATTGGTCTTCTTCACTGGATTATTATTATCAGGCTCCCTAAAAAAAATTTAATGATTTTTTCATCCTCATAGGATTAATTTTTTTAATCTCCATACATTTCATACTTATTTGAACATTATCCAATCTCAAAAATAGAATTCAGTAACATGGATTTATAATTGTTTAGTTCCTATTTTTCCCTAATTTTTTGTTGAATATGTTAACATATTCATCTTTATCCCTTAAAATTATTTATATCTTGATGTTTAATGTTTTCTAATCATCAATAATATTCTTTATATCATCATTTTCTTTTAGTAATTTTGATTTTAATTATTCATAGATAGATCCATTATTTCTAAAAGAATGATTATTTTTATTTTGTATTTGAATCTTTTTATCTAACTTTAAGATATTTTAAAGACATTACTTTAACCATATCTTCATTATAAACTATATATATATTAATTCTGAATCAATTCCATGATTTCTAATTTCATCACAAGTCAATTATTCTTCATTAACCTTCTAAGTTAGATGTTTTTCATCAATGTCATTAAAAGTTTCAAGTTTTTCTTTATCATCATACCTTTCACCATATTCACACCTGTATATTATTTTATCTTCTTTTTTATTTGAAGAAACTATTTCTCTTCCCTTTGGAATAAAACATGAACTTTTTGGCCTGTGTTACATTATTCTTAAAATTTATTCTTAGTATCTATTTTTCATATTCAATGCTACTCATTCATTCAATATTGGAAAAATTGTATAGAAAATAATAATGGATCCACATTTGAAACATTTCACTTTAATCTTTCCATTGAACATTTCGTTTCCCTTCTTACATTTATAGATATAAGATATATCATTTTATCAAAATTGAGATCCCAATATGAATCTGAAATTGAAAAACCTTCTTCAACATCATCAAACATATTTTTGTACATCTCAAGTGGAAAGGCTTTAAAGACAATTTATTTTTCATATTTAACATTATTGTTGAAAATATTATCATTTCTCATCTCATAAGAAATTAATATATTTTGTTAGTCATCAAGAGGGTGTGTTTCTCAATCTTTATCTTGCAAACCTAATACAATAGAATCAAACTTGTCTAGTGGGATGTAAAGTATATTCATAAACATTGTTATATATTCCAAATTATCACCAAATCCTTTGGTTGTGATCAAAATATCATTTAACCATGTGAAGAAGTTATCTACACTATCATCATCATGAATTCTAAGGTCTTAACACATTAACCTCCTAATTTATAGTTTTTCCTACTTTACTTTGGAATTTCCTTCACAAAATTTATCAAGCTTATCACATATTCCATTGATTTCTTTCTTCCTTTTACTTTTAGAAATTCACTCTTGGAAATTGAAGATAGTATAACATTCCTAGCATGCCCGTAATTTTTAAAATTATTCTTATTTAATGTTGTAATAGAATCTTTCTCATCTCAAGGTGGGAAACCATTAGTTTTATATTCCAAGACATCATAGATAATAGGAAAGAATGTTTTTTCTTTTATACAAGATAAAATTTCCCATAAAATGTTGTTATCTTCTCATTGAACACTAAATTATGTTTTTATATTGTATATACATGATGTTTAGTGACAATCTCTTCATATAGAGGGAAACTTCAGTCCTACTAACTATAAAAATCATATCACATACTAGAGAACCTTGATTTGATACCAATTGAAAAAGACACCTAAATATCAGTACAAGTAAATTAGAGGGGTGTGAATTAGTGATTTAATATATATTTTAGTTTCCTTATTGAAACAACTCTCACTGCCTATTAAAGATGAAAAATATGAATTCCAAATTCACCCATATGAATTGCATAGTAGACTTACAATATTCTATTTTTAAAATTAAAGGATAATCTTTCTCAGGATTTGGATTTTATTGAGACTATACAACCCAATTGTATCAAGATATAGGAAAAAATGAGAAGGGGATATCGATTTACTCAAGATACACATATTCCAAATATGTTTTTGTTTTTCCCACTCTAATATAATAATAAATAATGTATTTTTTTAATAAAAATAATTTCTCATATTAAACTAGACTTCCATTAAATTTGTTTAAGTATTGATTATTACACTTCTTATTCATCTTGTATATTTTTAGGTTTATTCTTCTCTTTGTGAGATCTACAGAACAACTAATTAATCTTTCTCCAAAAAAATATTCTCAATAATTTATTTAGAGGTTAATCTCTATTATTTTTGTTTTTGGTTAGACATCACTAAATCAAAAAGCATGAACTACACAAAATATATCACACACAAACAGAATAAAATATTATATTAATTTTAAATTATAACTGAAATTTAAATAAAATAAGTTCCTTCATTTAATTTTCAATTTATCTTTTTTCTAACTTCCTTCTTCTAATTGAATTTTGTTTTAGATCACTGTAGTGAGCATTAATGGATTTTCTGTGATAAGGAAATTACCTATAGTTGTTCTTATTTTCCTCTTCTTAAAATTTCAAACCTCATTTTCCATTTTATTAAATAAAAAAACACATTTTATGATGTTTTAATCCATACAAACCAGAATTAATATCATTTGAATTAATCTTTCTTCAAAATATATAAATTTAAGAAAACAATAAATTTCAAAGTACAAAATTCTCAAAAAATTCACAATTTCTAAAAGTCACACAAACTCTATCAAAGTCACATGATGGAAGTTGTGCACATCTTTGTAGTCATATACCGCACATATAAAGTACACTGTGAAAATCCATACATAACTATCAAAGTCTAACATGAAGACCAATGTCATATGAAAAAAATTATACATGACCCTAAATGTTTTATTAGAGGACTTAGCATCTGATTCGTGGGACATACAAAGTAATATTTTGGCTCAAATTCATATGATATATGACTTAGAAAGTTTTCAACTCCAACTCAAAAAATACATAATTATTTATATTATTCACATAGCCTCTTCCAACATGATTCATAGAACTCCAAATATCCAAAAACCTTTACTAGACATAAATAAACTTTATATATTTTGAGTTTTGATATGATTTATGAAATGAAAACAAAATAAAACACAATAGGCCACATCAAATTAATAATCCCCAAAATATTTGTCCCTTTATAAATATCAGATTCTAGGGTAAATTCTTCTCTAAAAAATATCCCCATGTACTAAAAAACATCTAAAAATATCATGGGATCCATAGTTTATAGTAGAGAGGATATGGATGTGTTAATATGGGTGGGGTACATACATGGAATGAGGAGATCACAACATTTATGTCCATCATGTTTATGTTACCCTATCGATGTGAGGTTGGAAAAGTGGATAACTGGTGGTGTGAATGTGAATATGTGGTGATGCTGTATGTGGTAGTGAAATGGTGTAAATAGTTGGGATATTATAGGTAGCTAAAAAAATTGTGGAAAAATTTGTAGAATATAGGGTTTGATGATTATATTTCTGATGTTTATTTATTCTCATATTTTCTGTTATGTTTTTATTGGTAGATATTATTATTTAATACTCATGTATATTTACCTTACATGAATTTTGATTTTTGAAAGGATTATATTACTGATTACTTCCAACCATTCACCCCACCACAGTTTTCTAAGTGTTTTTGGGATTTTTTGTGTAACACCTAGATCCAAACCATGAAGTCTGAACCATAGTGTGAAATAAACTCAAGTTTTTCACTTTGTATATAAGAGG
Source organism: Viscum album (assembly GCA_963277665.1). Lineage (NCBI taxonomy): Eukaryota > Viridiplantae > Streptophyta > Magnoliopsida > Santalales > Viscaceae > Viscum > Viscum album. The sequence continues at coordinate 25,138,611 of OY728137.1, read as the reverse complement.
TTATCGACTAGTAGAAAATTTCTATGTACATCAGTAGGAATACTATACTCTCAGTGTTAGGTTATTTCACAATAATAAAACAATAGAATAAATAGAATAAATAAAGTGTCATGTGTAAACTAAATAAAGTATTCATACATGTCGTATAGGTAATAAAAGGTCCCCCGAAGTGGAAATAATAAATAGAGTAATTAAATTAGCAGATAAATGAATAAAAGAAAAAGAGGGTGCCTCTCGAGAGTATCCCAGTATGCTACTAGATCCATGCTTCTTTGCCCATCCATTTTCCATGAGTCCCTTGTCCGTACATGATTCAATAAACATGAAGTGTACATACAAATAAAAATTTGCGAACAATGTGTGAGTAATAAGCCTATTAGGACACAAAAAAAGTGTCCTTAATAAGTGTTCTCAAGTATAACATGTATATTCCATGATAATAGTAACTATACATCAATCATCACAATAATACTACATGTATTGAGTTTTCATGCACTAAAAATGTTTCCACATACCCCTGACTGTACCTGCTTCAGCTCTATATCGGTAGGATAATCATAGGAGGTAAAAATTGAGAAAGAACAAACCCCTAGGATAATATCCCATCTCCCACTAATCTTAGGGAATAAAGTAGAATTTGTCCCCTAAAGCATCATATTCCAGTTACTTTATGGGTAAGGCCTCTAAACGATCACACCCTTTTTATGCCCCATCTCAAGCCCCTAGGTCATCATGCCCCTACTGTGTTGCCTCAGGTTAGGACCACAAACCTCTTATCAGATCCATATACTGAGTTTTATTTTATTCATTGCAATCCATGAAAACTCCACCTGTAATTGATACACATCATATGATAGAATACATGTCTTATATACTATGAACAACTATAAATTCATGGTAAAAAACATTATAGGGAAGAGAATACAAGGTTGGAATAACACATATTAATGATAATATAGTAGAAACAAAAAAATAACATGTGGTTACCATCAACCATAGAAACAGTCTAATTTAGTAATACACAGGGTATCACAAATCATAATGGATATCATGAACTACACACACACATGAAATCACAATAAATCACTATAAAAAATGTATTATATCATAATAATTATACTAAGTAAGCATGTGTAAATGAGACCCCTAAAATGTAAGAAAATTCCTAACTCAATATTTTGACAAATAACTTCATGGTTCGTCAAGGAATCATCACAGGATACTTTCTGGTATTCTAACTAAAATTCCTAAAAATACAAGGACTCCTAGAAATGATTCCAATACAAGATGACATGGGTTATAGTGTACAAAAAAAGTGAATAAATATAAATGGTAAAGACAATTATTACCCAAATTCTATTACAACCAATGGAGGTCTTCATGTTTTGTTGGAAGGAGGATGAAATATCTCTCAGAATAGATACCAAGGAATAATTCTCCCTGTAAAACTAAAAGGGACCACAATGAAAGAAAGGCACTTCAGTATAGAGGTGTACTGGAACTACCACCATGGTGAAGCATGAGACACCACAACATTGTGGTTCACTAAAAGAAACCACTATGAAATAGAGAAGAACTACAACAATGTTGATAGCATCGAGTGTCATCCTCTGCAGCACAAAATAGGAAATGGTCATGTAGAACCACATAGAATCTCGAACCTATGTGGTGTAAGGTGAGAAATGTTCTGTGGAGATATCTCTAAATATCATTGAAACTATAGAATGAGGCTAAAATGAATAGTATAAATAGTATTTTTAGGGATTAAACCGAGTGGATACCCCTCATTTAATATTTTTAAATCATAAAACAAAAACTCTAATTCATTTTCACAACTTTCAGTTAAAAGGAATAACTCTTAAAGACACAACTGGTCCCACTATCTATAACATATGTGGAGAAAACTTTTTAGTTTGATTTAAGTCACCATGATGAAGTATCCCCTCCCTGAATAATGCTAGGAAAAAACATCCACCAACTGAAATCGTATGACATAATAAATTAAAATGTAGTGTGGTCTTAGATCTACTACACTACTGCAGCTCAACCACCTCCCTTGTTATGTAGTTCCACCTATTTTATAAAAAAAATTCACCAAACATTCATTGAATCTTATATAATATTTTCAAACCCTTCAAGACTTTAAAAAACATGTATTAACTAAAAACAAGGAGGGAAAAAGGTCAAAAGTATCTTTTTTAAAGAAGAAAAAGTTACAAGATTTCACAATCTACCCCTATAAGGACTTCTCATCCTTGAGAAGCATACCTAGGGTTCATACTCAAATATCTTAGGAAACTGAGCTCAAACATCAGCCTCCTAATCCAAAGTCTCCTCCTATATCGTCCCATATAACCACCAGATTCATACAAGTGTTATAGTCTTCCCTAAAAGTAATTTCTCAATCTGATCTAGGATCCAAACTATGTTCTCCTCAAAACATAATTCTAGATTAAAATTAAGTTTCTCATACTCTAAAACATGTGTATAATCAGGTATGTCCCTCTAAATCTATGAAATGTAGAACACATCATGCATGATTTGTTATAATGGTGGAATTTATATATGGTATGTCACATTAATAAGCCACTAAGTGATCTTGAAGGGTCCAAAATACTATGGTGATAGCTTTCCCTACTTCCTCAGACATTGATGGACTAACTGAGAAGTCACTCTCAAGAAAACTTGATCACCTACTACAAACTAAAAACTCTAAAGGTATCCTCCAATAGTCGGCATAATATTTATGCCTACATTGAGCTATGATCAACCGATTTTGAATCAGTTACATTCTATTGGTGGTCTCCTATTACAAACTGGTCCCCATAACTTCTAATTCACTAGCAACATTCCAATAGAGTGGTGAATGGCATGGCCTCCCATAAAGAGCCTCATAAAGATCCACCTAAATTAAAGCACAATAACTATTGTTTTACGTGAACTAAACCAAGGATATGTGATCATTTGAAGCTCCATCTAGTTCTAGAGAAAAATCCCAGATAATATTCTATAGTATGTGAATTTTCCACCTCGATGGTTCATCTGTCTGAAGTTGGCACATCGTGCTCAACCTCAACTAAGTCCCATCAGGATTTCTATATGTTCTTATAAAACTGTGATGTGAAACATGAATACATGTTATAAATAATTATTGAGGAAAATTCATATAATCATGTTATCTCATAGACATAATTCTTTCCTGGATCATCCATGGATTTAGTCTCTTGGATCCATAAGAATTGAGAAAATTTCATCAATTGAACAACAATATTCCAAACATCTTCCCAACTCATTGGGGTCCTAGGTAATGCCATTAAAAACTCAATCATCACATCCTCTCACTTCCACATAGGAATTGTAAGTGGATAGAAAATCCCACAAAAATGTTGGTGCTCAGTCTTTACCCTCTGGCTAGTAAGGCACCGAGAAACAAAACTAGTGATGTCCCTCTTCATCCCTATCCACCAAATCATCCTCTTGAAGTAATGGTACATCATTATTTCCCCAGGATACATCCACCATCTAGAGGTGTGGAAGTACATCATCATATCCTCTCTGATAGAAGTAGGTACTACTACTCTCCCAAGTACAAGGATCACATCATCATCATCCAATGGCCATAGGGGTATCCGGTCACCTCTAGATAGTAGTTCATGCATCGTATCACACTGTCGGTTAGTGTCATGTCTATAATTTACTCAATTTACTAGAGAATATATGACCACAATGGGAGTAAATTTCATTAATCCTTGATCCTCATATACATCCATCACCCAATCATCCAACAATTTCATCAAGCGCCAAAACTCCTCCAAAGTCTGCTAACCAAACTCCAATTGATCTTCTATCTTATAGACAAGATAATCTACTACATAGTTAATTTTTCCAAGTGAATATTCCATATAAAATTAAAAAATATTTAGACACTCTACCCAGTTACAATATTAATTTCAGGTCCTGTTGTTTTAAGATGTGAGGGGAGCTCTTATTTCCATAGTAGACAATAAATATCTCACTGAAGAGATTGTTTATTCAACATATAAGATTATAAAAAATGGATGGCTGATCTAGGTCAAGAGTAGAGTAGTTCTATTCATGGGTTTTTTGAAATCATGACCCAAAAGTTACTTCCTAATCCCTATGTATTAGGACAACTCCCAAACCAATGCTCGATGAATCATAGGGAACAATGTTTCTGATCCCTAGCTTAAGAAATATTAAAACTGGAGTTGTATTCAACATTCTCTTCAAATTAAGAAATGCTTCTTCATACTAGTCTGACCACGGGAACTTCTCACCATTATTTTTTAGTGAATTTTAGGTGCTGATAATCTGTATAATTCATAGATAAAATGTTATTAATTACCCCATATACCTATAAATAATAATATCTCAGACATGTTATGGGAATATATCTAGGATATCCTTGCCTCTACTTTCTCTAGGACCACAGATATACCTATATTATAAACCACATTCCCTAATAACTCTACCTCATGAATCAATAAGTAAACTTTTATAACTTGGAATAAAGATGATGTGCCCGAACCATACTTCAGACTATCTCAAGATTTACAGTATGTTGTTTTTATGTCGTTGAGTATAGGAGGATGTAGTAAATGATGATCATGAGGAATGAGAAATGGTATGTGTGGAAGATATTTCTCATGAGATCCATGAACATATTTTGTGCATTTTTTAGACAAAACAACATCACAGAGTACTCATATAGACCATAACTTTTATGAAACCCCATCATTAGGATGTACTCTCTAAACAAAAAATGGTGATAGATCAATCAAAGATCAATCTTGGAGAACTATTTAGAATAATGCAACTAATCAAAAATATCATCGATCCTGGGAAAAGTATATTTTTTATTCACATTCACCTAGTTCTGCATCTGGTAGTCAACACAGTGTCAAAGACTACCATCCATCTTCATTTTAAATGACATAGGTGCAGCCCACGGTGAAGTACTCGGCCTGATAAAGAACTTGTTCTCTAAGTCTTCATGTTGCACCAAGATAACCTTAATCTTGGATGGAACCATATGATAAGGGGATTTCAAAATGGGTTTCACACTTTGAATGAACTCTATCTCATATTCAACAAATCTGTCATGAGGAAGTCCTATAAAGTCACCCAAAAATGTGTCCGAATGGAGATTTAAAACATGGGAGAATAGTCACGGGGGTTGTCACTAATACTACTGAAAGAGTCAAGACTTCCATATGTGTCGGGATCATCCCAAACAAACCCAAGTATAGAGAAACTCTACCTACTCCCAATTCCCACTGTCATGTTGTCATGAACTTCTCTCCCTTCGGTGAAGTGAATGACACACATATGAGATAGCAATCAAAGCTGTATGGTAGAATCATGAAGGGACCATAACCCGTAGGTCCCAAGATTGAAACCCATCTCTAATACCATTTTCAAATCTCTTATCCAAGCCACCTAGTCTGAACTAGAGTGTGACGCAACCTCATGTGCACTTCCCCATAAACAAGAGGCTTCTAACTATCAATGAGGGTATAAGTCTATTAGTGGGGTGACTATACCCTTAGTATCACGTCATAACACAATAAAAATAATAATACATAAAATAAATAGAGTTTCATGTGGAAACAAAATAAAAAGGAAAACAAGTCATACAGGAAATAAATAGGCTCCCAAGGAGGAAAGAAAAAACAAAGTAATAAAATAAATAGATAAATAAAAAAGGAAATAATAGGGACCTCTAGTGTTTATCTTGGTCCACAACCATCTCAATTATCCTCTACATAGCCATTGGACATGGGTCCCTTTCCCTTACTCGGTACCCTACACATGAAGTTTTCATGCACATCGAAATGATCATATAAGGTGTGAGTAAAAAAACCAAGTATGATACAATCAAAGTATACTTAATAAGTTTTATCAGGTTTTATAATCATATTCCTTGATAATAATAAAAGTATAACAAGAATAGAATTCATACCACCTATAATAAGATGTAATGTGCTAACCATGCTATCGTAGAGACCAAACCATACATGCTTTATCTCTATACCAGTTGGATAATCATAGGATGTCCTAAGTGATCAAGAACATGCCACTAGGCTCGTAACAATTCTGTCAATGGCCTCAAGGCATCGTGTCCTATTAAGACACCTAGACTATCATATCCCAAAACTATCATGGGTATGACCTCCATACCATTACACCTCATATATGTTTCTAGTTAGGCCCCCAATCCATCATTCCCATAATGTGCTACTTCAGGTAAGGCCCCTAGGCCATCATGAACATTCCATATACTTAGGTTTATCATAATTATCAACATAAGTCATATGCAATCTCCCTATAATGGATACACATCACATGATGGTCCACCTATCTCAGGTATAAATAAAAATCTCAAAGGCATGGCATCACACATAACAAGGTAAAACATACTACCTAGGCATATCACATCATCATGAAAATATAGTAGGAACATACAAAAACATGTGATCATCATCAAAAATTGAAATAGTCTATTCTAGTAACATTAATGGTATCAAACATCATAAGAGGACTCACAAGCTACACACACCCATATTAGATCACAATAAAGCACATTAAATAAGGTATTCACATATAAGAATTTTACTAAGGCAACCTATATAAATGAAAGCCTCAAAGGTTAAGGAACTTCCTACCTCAGAGTCATTGAAAAATAACATCAAGGTTTATCGAGGAATCATCAATTTTGTCTTTCTTGTATCAAAACCAAAACACCTCGCATGATAAGGACTCCTAGAATAATTTCCAATACAAAATGAAATAGGTTCTATAGAAAGGAAAAGAGAAGTAATAAAAATGGTAGAACCAATCTTCACCATAGAATGATCGCCATCGATCGATTTATTTAGGTTTGGTTGGAAGAATGAGGACACCACTTTCAAGATGGTGACTGAGGGAAAATGTTCCCTAGAATGTTGTAAAGGATAATGGTACAAGAAAGGAACTACAACATGGAGGAGTAATATAAAAACAAACACGATACAATGTGAGACAACAAGGTGTAGAGGTGCCCTGGAAGAAACCGCGACGATTCATATAAGAACTATAATGAAAATTAGAGAACCAAGATTTGACCTATTTGGCATAAAATTGGAAATTGTGGCATATAACATCACATTATCTCGAATCTTTTTTGTGTAATAAAAGTACTACAACATGTACTCACCTATTTATCCCTTTGGAACTCTAGAACGGTGAAAAAAATAGAGGGGAATAAGTATTTACATGGCTCAAACCTTGTGGATACCCATAATTTAAGCCTCTAAAATTCCACATTGAAAACCATGATTCAAATCTATAACCACCTATTTTAAGGAATAACTCATGATGACCATAGCTAGTCCCACTATCTACAACTAACACATTGAAGACCTTACAGCGTGGTCTAAGTCACCATGGAAAAACCTCCCTGCCATGGAGAAGGAAATGGAAACACCTCTACCAATCAGCATCCTATAGTGTAATACTTTCCTCTTTAGTGTGTCCCAAACTACACAACCCCACTACAGAGTATCCCCCTCTATTATAGTGTGGGGACATTTGTTTTGGCTAGAGAAGTCACTAAACAGACATTTAATCTTCCACAAGCTTCTCAAATCCCATAGTCTTTTACCCAAATGTGTATCAAATTAAAACAAGGAGGGAAAAGGTAACAATGATCATCATTAAATAAGAAAATGTTCTAGTATTTTATAATTTGTGGGAGATTGGGGTCGCTGTTCGGGTATCTCATGTAGAGTTTTATGGATATTCCTAGGTATCATGAGTTGTTTTTAATATTCATAATTTATAGTTTTATACATTTTTAATATAAATAATATTTGGGTTTTAGAAATTATTAGTGAAATTGGGAAACCTTTTGTTGAATGGTGCTTCATCTTTGTTGTTCAGGGGATTTCATGAGGATAATTCCTCACATATGCACATTTTATACTATATGTTCCAGTCACCAAACATGAACTTATTAGAGCTGGGATTTGGGGAACACTCTCAAATTTTTTAAAAGCTCAGAATGGGTTCTAGTCTAGGAAGGCCATAAAATTCAAACATTAAAAAGAAACATTTACAAAACAAGAACTTATTCAAAAGAGTGTATCAAATGAATAAACAATTATTTTACATGTAATAAACATAATTAATGTATCTTGAATTGAAAAAGTAATATATAAGTAATAATAAAAAATATGTAAATTACTAATAACATTTACTTCATTTAAACCAAATAAAAAATAAAAAAGTATCTAAATTTGATCAATATGAGGACATCGCTTGTTGAAATGACATGCAATACATTATTATAAGACATAAATGAATAAATGGTTATATTCAAATTTCATGAATATGAGATCTTTTTTTCTCGGTTTTAATCATGTGACACAAAGTTTGAAGGAACCAAGTATGCTAGAGAAGAATGATAATAGTTACATTTAAAAAAATACGATGAATCAATCATTAGACACTTGATTGAGAAAGTGTTCTTATCTGAGGTATTAATTTTTACTATCCTTTAAAATATATGTTTATGTTTACTTGTTATACTTCATGAGGATATTTCGGGAGCTGATTGAAAACTTTTTTTCTTATTATTTATGTTGGTTTCTTTCTGATAATGGAATTGATTTTTTATTTAAAAAAAAGAAATTTGTTTAATGTTTATAGATTCTCATTACATGAAATAAAAGTTATATCACATTCATTGACTGTAAAAGTAATGTATAATTTAGTTTTATTTAGCATAAATGGGCTTTTAAATGATAATTATATTATATGGGTATGTATGAACAAGTTTCCTATCCATACGATTTTTTCTCCTCTCCATAGTAGTTTCATTTAGAGTTTATCCTAGATCTCCTGCCTTCATGTGGTTTTGAAATTAGAATCTCTATTTTCATTGGTATTTTCATATTATTGGATGATTTTTATTCATTGGATCATCAGATCATCAGTTTTTTCTTCTTCTATTTCTTTTTTCTTTTTAATTTTTTTAATTTTTTTGGGATCAATGGATCATCAGGTTCATTATATCGTTTTTTGGAGTAGCAAAACTCTAGATCATTGGATAGTTGAATCAGTGTTTTCTAGATCATCAATATCATTGGTTTTTGGACTAGTAGATCATCAGACATTCAAAACTAGGATTAGAAGATATCTATTTTTTATAGATCAAAGGTACTTCTAGATCTCTAGTCTTCTATGATTTGTAAATGTTTTTAGATCATCAGGCCCATATTTTATTAGATCCATAGTCATTCTGGATTGTCATTCCTTAATTATCAGTATTTTTGGATCAAAAGTATTTCTAGATCTTTGGGATTTTTAGATCATCAATATTTTCGAATCTTCTGGAATTTATATTTTCATATAACTTCAATAGAGGCTTTCTCTTCTATTCTTTTTCATCACTAGTTCTTATAAATCAAATTCTTCTCCATCGTCATCCCTGATATGTCTAAGTCAGCTTCTAAGGAGAATAGTATGAGTTCCATATAAAAGGTTTGGGTTGATTATTTTGTGATATTGATTTTGATCGGGGTGGAAGAGGGTTCAGCCCAATATCTCCTAAGTCAATGTTAATCCTTTTCTAGAATTTTCAAGGGCTTAGAACCCACCTAAATAGATCACAAACTTTGTTTTTAGTGTTCAAAATACTACCCTCACTAAGACTTTGTATCCAAAAATATGTTGGAAAATAAGGATTTATTCAATTTGGGTTTAAATATTAGATCCAGGAATGTATTTCCTGATGGGTGAAAAGGGAATGATTGAACTATTTATGGATTTTAGAAGGTGGATCTAGACGTCAAGAGTGATAACTATTCAAGTAATCACATTTCATCTCTCATTGTAATTATGGAATCCCCTCTATATACATTTTCTATATTTTATTGTTGGACTATCCATAAGGATAAATCCAAGATCAGGATCCTTTTTAGTCTCTTTTGTAATTCCCTTTCAGGACCTCTCCCAATTGCTGAATATTTTAATGAAATTCATTACAATTATTAAAAATAAGGAAGTAGTTCTAGAAGTAGATCTAGTATGTATTCTTTTCAAGAGGTTCTATTTATGAATTCACTTCATGATATTGGATTTTATGGAAGCTCGTTCACCTAGTTTAGAGGAAAATCAAATTTTACCCACATTAAAAAAAATTTGGCTAAAATTTTTGGATATGATGAATGAAAATATCTTTTCTGACCATTTTTATTTTCTCATTTTTTGAATTTCAATTGATCACTATATAGTTATTCTTTCTATGGTTCAAGCTGAGAGGAGGATACCTACATGTTTATTTCTCTTTAAAAGTTTATGGATAAAAAATAATAGGTGTGTGGAGGTTGCTCAATCTTCATCAGACAATGGAACCAATTAATTCAAAGATAAAATAAAAAAATTATCAAACAATATTCATAATTGGGGTACATTGTGGTAAGCGGATTTTGATAAGAATATAAACTCAGAGGGCAGTGGGATAAAGAAACTTCTTTCACTTCTGTTTAGTGACCATGTTATTAGAAAGATATCTTTTCTAGATAAGGAAATGAATGAGTCCCTTAGGAAGAAATTGAGCTATGGGTTTTTATGGTATTTAGAATTATATATTAATGATGGTGATCATAATACGACTTTTTACAATAAAAAACATCTTTAAGAAGGATGAAAATCATAACTTTCCACTGGAGGATCCAATGGGAAGGATATCTAATGATGCGAGAGGAATAAATCATATTATTTTAGATTTATGTCAAAATATTTATAAAGATGAAAACACTGATTTTTCTTCTAGGATGACTAATTTCATTTTGAATGTTTTCACTGATGACTCTAATCAGAAGCTTAAATTTGATATTTCTGATGTTGAAATTTTGGTCCTCTATAGTAAATTAATTCCTCTAAAGATCCTAGTCCATATGAATTTCATGATTTGTTATTTAAAATGTTATGAAATATTGTTGATAGTGATGTGGTTTGTCTTGTTAAGGATATATGGTTAGGATATATGTATCTTGACTCTCTGAATGATAATATTATTACTAAGTTCTATCAAATTAGTCTTTGAAATATTATTTATAAACTTTTATCTTATATTTTGGTGAATCGACTACATGACTTCCATCGTCTTATTATGACTTAAAATCAAAGTGATTTTGTCCCAATGTGATCTATTATAAAAATAATACATATATCACATATGAACTATTTCACTCTATGAAGACACATTCTACATATAAAAGATAAATTATGGTGAATAATCTAGACATTATGAAAGCTTATAATGGTTTTCAATATCATTTTCTGGAGATAGTCTTTTATGTAATGGGATTTGTGAATAAATGGGTTAATATTATCATAAAATATGTGACATCATTTTTTTTCAGGATTAATGTTAATGGGATCCCTTTGGATTGAAACTAGACTTCGAGGGAACATAATAATGGGATCGTTTACCTATTTACCACTTTATCTTGGTGGATAATATCTTCTCTCATCTTTTGTTGAGATCTATGGATAATAGAATCATTCCGAGAGATAATATTTTCAAAGTCACCTTTCCCCCATTTCTTACATCTTCTTTACAGATGAAATCCTTCTATTTATACAAGACACTCCTCAATAATGATTTATAGTGTTAAATATTATCCATATGTATGGGATGGATTTATGGAAATGGTAAAATGATGGGAATTAAAAAATTTATTTATGTAAGGGAGTTTTAACATCAAAGATGGAGGATTTCATGTGGTTGTATATATTTTTAGTGGTTGAGAAACACTAGAAATATCTCTGGCCTCTAACTATAATTGGGATATTAAAGAAATAATTCTTTCATTTTATTATTGATTGAGTGAAAAAAATGATTTGTTTATGGTCAAGTTGGAAAATTTCAAAGGAATGAAAGGATATTCTTAATAAGTAAAAAGATCAAGCTAATCATCCAAATAAAATATCTTTATTCAAATTCGTGAATACCATTACTGAACAACATCATTCTAAATTGGCTTGATTTTGGTGGGGGTCGCTTGAGGGGAAGAATAATATTCAGTGGGAGTATTTTGAAAATCGTTGTGTCTCATTGTTTTCTGGGGGGCTTGGTTTTATGAATTTTTAGATGCTTAATGAATCTATTTTGGGTAAGCAAAGCTGGGGTCTATATTTCAATATGGATTCCCTCTTTTCAAGGGGGTTTTGAGCTAATTTTTTTCTTATTTTCATTATTCATATTTTGGGCCTAAGATATTATATCTATGGAGTATTATCTGGTGTGTTAATATTAGTTTTGAAAAAAGTTTATACTAGAGAGTTGTGAATTGTATTTATTTTTATCTTTATAGGGATCCCTGGATGACAGATAGTTTTGGTTTGAGAGCTTCTTATCATATTTTCATGGGTATGGAAAATTATAGAGTTTGAAATTTATTTAATAATTCTTTGGATTTTTTTGGATCTTGATAATATTTTTAGTTGGTTTAATGAGAGATATCATCATCTCATTATTGGTATTCCAATTATCCCAGATATGGAGAAGGGTCAAATATTTTAGAAGTGGGAGACGTTGGGAATTTATTTTGTTCATTTTGGATATAATATTTTGGTTGAGGACTCTCCCCTTATTCCTTATGTAGGGTTATGGAATGATATTTGGTCTCTAAAGGCACCACCCAAAGTGATATTTTTATGGTATTCTGGCTATGGTTTTCTAACAAATCGTTGCTTATTTGCTTCTCATCACCTCTTTGTAGATGACACTTTTTAATTTGTCTTTGAGATGTTGAATCACTTTTGTAGGTTTTTATTCCTTTACAAGAAGTGGGAAGTGTTTGAAAAAAGTGGAGGTAGAATTTAAAGAACTTTTCGATTCAACTCTTGATATTTCTCATTATTTAAATATATAGATTTACTCATTTAATCTATGGGTGGTGGGACTAATTTGTACAAATACATTCGTAGTTTGGAGAGGATAGAATGAGTGGATTTTTCGAGAAAATAATACACAAGATTGAATTTTAGATGAGAGGTACTTGGAGTGGATGAATACTTGGAATCAATATGAAAAAGTTTTCATTTTTGAGCATTTTCAGTAGGGATCCTCTAGATGGGTTTACCACAAGAAGGTTTTGTCAGGATTAAAATTGACGTTGTAGTAATTTTTGGATCCAAGGTGGGTGTTAGGAACATTGTTCACAAAAATAAAGGGATGATTGTGAAAACTCAATGTTTATCTATCTGGGATTTCTATGATCCTTTATATAGTGGATGTGTTATCCATTCTTCATGGTATTCTAATTGCCTAATCTAATGGGTTGGTTAATTTGATTATAGAATCTGATTAAATTTCTATTTTTAATGCTATAACAAAAAATGTAATGGATTTTAAAACTTATGGATTTATTCCTAGGAAGACCTGGTTGTTATTGGATGATTTATCCTGTTATAGGTTTTTATTCATTAGGTGAAGAGGAAACATATTATCCCATTGATTGGTTAGATTTGGGAAATATTCAGGTGACCATTTTTGGTTTCACCATTTTACCATTTGGGTTTGTAATTCTAGGTTAATTGATTCATACAATATTTCTATCATTTTCCTTAAAAAATATAGTAGGGTTATGTAAGTAAAAAAAATATATAATTCTTTTAATATGTGATTTATAGAAAAAGGTTTTTTGATTCCTTTTTTTAACTTTTTTATTGGGAGAACTAGTGAAAACGTTGAGGTAAAAAAGTATATATATATATATATATATAATTTTTATATCAAATTTGATTACACATGATACATTCAACATAGATTTTTGGAAATCTTCAGGATTAATTTTCCTTATACATTTTTAGAATATTATTCAAAAATTTAATTTATTTATATTAAATTATCAATAATAAAGGTTACAAATTTTTAATTAAATATATTTTTAAGAAATTAATAATGTGTTTGGTACTATAAAATCTAGCATAATATCATTATGAGACATTTATAATATATTTATTTTCAAATCACATTAATTTAAATATATCACATTATACCTAAAAATATTCATTTTTACCACCAATTGTTTTGGATTTCATATGAAATTATTATTTTTCAAAATAAAAGAACATTTAATTGGAAATAAATTTTATATCTTATTCATAAAATATAAAAATTAAATGTAATCTAATAATTTATGGGATAATTTTTTAGTAAGACTATTGACATCACACCGATCGTGGGATGTGGAAAAATAAAATTTATAAATTTTTTTCTAGTGAAACACAGTTGCTAACCAGGTTCGTTTGACTTGACGAGTTTCTCAATTTTTTGACGTAATTTAAATCACATAAACTATTTGTTTTTTTATGAAAACAATGATTAATTTTTTTTTCAGGTTTTTATTAGTTTATAAAATACCAAAATGAAAACAAGAGTTAAAATTTAAACTAAACAAACATGTAATGCTAAAGATAATGTGATTAAATAGATAAAAATTTGTCATGAGTTTGGTTTTGGTGATATTATTTTTAGAGACCCGGTTTCTGGGCTAATAAGACTGTGAAATATTTCTAAGAATATTTCCTAAGATGGGTGCTGAGACAGTGTGCAATTCCTAGGCCTGCTGTCCCTGAAATTAATTTTATCAAAATATTATGTGTTTTTATATTACACACATGCGATTAACTAATGAAAATGAGATATCTCTTAAATGGTTGATCAGATCAGAAATCTGAGACCATGTTTGGGTTCGGAATGCAGTGTTTCTCCTTGGAGCGACATAAAATATGTCGGCGCAGGATGTTCGGACCCCTTTCCTATTGGAGGTGTATTAAATGGGTAAATTAAATAATGAATTTATTCATTTGATTGCTCAAACCCAAATATCCCTAGAACAGGGACTCATATGAAAAATACGAGGCCACTAATGTGCTCAAAATGTAGGTTTTACCCTAAGAAAGGTATAACCTTTGTCTGCATCGGGTGTTTGGCATATGCGCCATCACGGGAGAATAATTAAATAAGTAAATAATTGTTTATTTAGTTATTTAATTTATTTCTTTTAACCTAGCGAGTGGTTATAAATTCTTTGTTTATAGGGGGTTTTCCTCATAATTAATTTTGGCCAATGACGGTAAACCCTTTTTCCCTATCATCTACTCTTATCCCCATTGATTAACGACGAACGACGATGAAGCTGTGGATCCAAGCGAATCGAAGATTGACAAACACAACATCTTCTTCTCATCTTTGTGCAAGTGCGATCCTCATCAAAACTGAATGGATATTGATGAATGCGATCTACACCAATGATCAATCCAAAGATGAGGTAGGATTTATTATTTTTAATTTAATTTAATTCCCTAAATCTCACACACCAAATCCACACACCACAAAATAAAACCGCCTCCTTTGACTCCATGCCATCCACGCCCCTTCCTCGATTTATTTTTTTATTTATTTTTTTATTTATTTTATTTATTTTCAAAACATCTTCTCTATCCAATCTATTCTACATCCCACGAAAATTAACTCTCATGATTTCTTCTCCTCCAAACTCGCGGGCTGTCTCCTCCGCCGAAAATGCCGCTTCCGGACTTCCGTCGTCCCGGGCTCCCGCTCGGGCCGCCCCACCGCCCCATCCACTGAACATTGCAGCTTCATTCTCGGGACAAAAAATTGTAATGATTTCAAATCTATGATCCTTGGGTCGAGATCGCAGCGTCTGTAATCCGCGCTCAGCGAAACATCGATGTTTTGGCGTGATTAATTATTTGGCGTGAACGAACGCGCTGAGAATGTGCGGAGAATAAAATATAAAAGGGTCATGGACTATTTATTGATTGATGGCCATGTTTGGTTGGTCATCATATTTGAGAATCAAGAACAAAATTAATTTGAAAATAAATATTTATCACACTTTAAGATTTTCAATCTCAAGATAAACGAGAAGAAATAATTTATTCGACCCATTGTTTTTCGATCCGTGAGTTAATTCATTTAATTAACGTTCATCATGAAAATTCCACCTGGTAAGGAATCCACAAAGATAAATCCTACCTCAGGTTTTGATCGATCGTTGGAAAAGATTGCATTCATCACGATCTGTTCGGTGATGACAAGGATCACACTTGAACAAATATGAGAAGAAGATGTTGCGTTCGTCGATCTTCGATTCGCTTGGATCCACGGCTTCATTGTCGTTCGTTGTTCATCAATGGGGAGAGGAGTATATGAGAGGAAGGGAGGGTTTACCATCGTTGGCCAAAATGAATTATGAGGCCAACCCCCTCTAATCAAAGAATTTATAACCTCTCACTAGGTTAAAAGAAATAAATTAAATAACTAAATAAACAATTATTTAATTATTCTCCCGTGATGGCGCATATGCAAAAAAACCGATGTAGACAAAGGTTATAACTTTCATAGGGTAAAACCTACATTCCAAGCTCATCAGTGGCCTTATATTTTTCATCTGAGTCCCTGTTCTAGAGCTATTAAGGTTTGAGCTATCAAATGAATAAATAAATTATTTAATTTACACATTTAATACACCTCCAATGAGCGAGGGGTCCGAACATCCCACACCGACTTATTTTATGTCAATCTTAGGGGAAACACTGCATTCTAGACCCAACTGTGGTCTTGGATTTCTGATATGATCAACCATTTCAGAGATATCTACTTTTCTTTAGTTAACCACGCGTGCGTCATATAAAAACCCTTAACATTTTTATAAAATTAATTCCGGGCACACCGGGCCTCGGAATTGCACACTGTCTCAGCGCCCAGCATTGGAAATATTATTAGAAATATTTCACAGTATTATTAGGCCAAAAACTGGGTCCCTACATTATTACCTCCATTCTTTTCGTCCTCAAAAAGAAAAACTAGGGAAACCACTTGGGATACCGAGCCCGCACATTGCTCTCCCATTCATAGGGAAACATTTACATTTATGTGCTTCCATAGAATGTGGATCAAAGGGGTCGTCCACCCCCATAAGGATTTCTTTAGCTGATGACATGTGTACGAACACACACATATTTTCTTAATTGCGACACGTGTAAGTCGTCGTATAACCACTCCAACTATTTGGGATAAGGCAAGGCGATATGCAACCTTCCCATCTCCTTCCACAGTCTCAAACGACTATATAGAACTCGGGGGAACGCTTGCCTCCCCGATTAAACCTCTACATCACATGTCAAAACTGGAATCACTATTTTTCACTAGGACAAAGTATCGTGATTCCCTCCTTCGGAATATCCATATGGTGAAACACCTAAGGATATCTGATCAAACATGATTTCACAATCGATGAATCACAACCAAGACTCTCTTACACGCTCGAGAAGTAATGGAGTCAACACCTTCGACTGAAGAAAAGTTGTACCCTCCTGTTCCACCAGGGTCAGGTACAAGGAAGTTATCTTCTCTGAAGCTTCCCGCACCAGGTGAGTCTGGAACTTCCCACACTTCTCACTACGGGAATCTGCTACATAACCGAACCTTGATTGCACAAGTCTGTATGATTCTTCCACCGTGCTTTCACTGTGCTGTCTGGGCCTCATATGAAAATGTGCTTGTGACTGATCATGATAAGATCTCATACGTTGAGATCTCGTCATTTGGCATCTTCTAGTTGCAGTAGACCTCTCAGCTCTGTTGCGCTTACTATCACAACCAACTGTATGGCGTGGCAGGACGATTTCTACCACTAGTTCCTACTATCGCACCTCGACATAGGTGGGGATTAACAAGGGAACTATGATAGCATAGATCTCTCTAAAAATTCCCTGCTCGAATGTCTATTGTCAGAAACTACCGTTATAGACCAGCAGACCACCAAATCTAGCCAAACCTCTTCGGTCTGAGGGCCTGGCTTACTGTAGAACCTCAGTGGTCTCTGGTTCTGGAACTGATGAAGTGCACTCAACATGCACACATCCTTATCCAGCTCAGTTGGGTTTGTATTCTTCTCAACAGGTAGGGGTGTTGTTACCTGCCCACCTAGAGAAAGGGGCTCGCATGATGGGTCCTGAATTGAGCTTTGGTCGCTCACGGAATCATCGCCATGAACCGTAACTAGCATCCTGGATGGCTGTCGTCGCGGAGAAATCCTGAATGTTATCAAGGTGTACCATGGTAAGATGATCATATCTATATATATCAACAACAATGGGGAGCAGAATTGAGAAGGACAGTCAAAGACTCAATACTATATGATGCATGTACCATTGTTCCCTGCAACATGTGTCTCTGGGTGCCGAGTTGACATGCAGGTAATCAGGGTCCTGGTGAAAGGATACGTTGGCCGCCCGCACCCTCACTGGACTCCCTGGCCTGAGAGCCACTCTCAAGACACATCGACACTGTTTCCCTAAACCCAACCAAGACCATTTTAGGGAATCATCCGAACAACTTCCCAAGGGTTGAACCAGCTCTGATACCACTCTGTCATGACCCGACCCATAACAGGGCTCGATCCACAACCAACCCAAGCCCGCCTCTGTAGGCCCGGGGCTGGCGACTAGTGCCGAAGGCAGAAAAAACTCGTGGAGTCCTTTGACATAAAACCTTTACACACACACACAACCAACTATATTCCAAAGCGCAGAGAAAAAGAAGAAATCAAGGTTCCATGATACTATAGAAAGGGAACCAAACAAAAATGCATCGACCTCTAACAGTACAAGTACAAGAAAAATATTGCTGAAAGGGGAAGGGGAAAAAATACACACCCAACTAGATAAATTCCACAACCCGGCAACAGGTGAAAAAGTAAAACAGCTGGAAGAGTCCCACACCTGAATCCCAAGCTACGACCACTGCCCGTGGTCCGAGCACCCCGTATGCCGAAGCTCCTATGATGTCACGATCAAACTGTCTGTCGTCTGCAGGGGCACGCCAAATGCGGGCAAATCCCAAGCAGGGGTGAGTATAAGAATACTCAGTAGGATGCCCCGAAGTCTTGAGGGATCAAAACGAGATCTACTGAAGAGGAGAGTAGTAAGAGAGAACAAGGTACAACAAGAGTGAACAAAAATAGTACAGCTCCACCCAATAATAGATATGATCACTCAAAGAAACCCAAATGATAGAGTAAGGGGGATCTTCATCTCATAGCTAACACCAGGAATATACCCATTAATATACCCAGGGAAACCAGATATACTCGTATCTCAGACCTGTAGTCTAGAGATGAGTCACACAACCACATACCCATGCTTGGGATCTAGTTCGAAGATTTCCACGAAGTAATCGTTTCGGGAGAACACACTACACGAGTCTGGTAGCTCTGATGACGTTAGTCCAAGAAGGACTATTTTTTGGGAAACGTCACAAGAAGTAGTTACACTCAATACATGAGACACACTCTTGAGTGGCAAGATCACAATAGATAGAAGCATTCATTACGAGAGAAACACTCCTGAGTGGGAAAGATCACGATACAAAGATGAGGATCACTGCCAGGGCCATGGAGGATACCGCGACTCATCTGGATGCACCAGCAAGGTGATTCACCAGCTAGGTAGAGGATCAAAGCCCAGTAGAGTAGGTCAGATCGATGCCTGACTCTACCTAGGGTCAGGAAAAGATAGAGCATCCTGCTCTGGGCATCTCAGAGCGATGCCGAATCTATCATTGAAAGTCCTGCTGAAGGGATCATACTCCTGTAGAAGGAAACAATGCCTGACCTTCAGGGGAATGAGAAGAAGGGGCACTAACCCAAATGAAATATGTCTAATATACGATGGGAAATAAGATCAATCCATGTACTGAAAAGTACATGGCATGTAGAATGGTTACATGCCGTGTCCTCTGACCCCGGGTACTACCCGTGTACAACGGTCCGTGTCACAAGGCTGGTCTTGTAAAATTCAACTATACAACATGTAAAAAGGATCACTCGTCATGTCAAAGTATTTTGGGTCTGCTCCATGTATGCTGGCCATGTGCCCGTACATGTCCTCAACCCATGTATGTCAACCTGTGAAAATCGGTACATGGGGAGACCCACGTTACTGACCTCGCCTAGCCATGTGGTGGAGTACTGACTCCAAAGATAGGAAAAACATCTCATAGGAAAACAAACCCCCACTCATGAGGTGGGGAGTCCCGTCTCTACCAGGGAAGAGGAGTAAGAAATACCCGAACCTTAAGTCATCAAGGGAGTAGCCATATAAGAAACACCCTATCTCTGCTCCTCAGGTCATCAGTCATACTTCAACTACCACTAAGTTCCACAAGGAAGCAACCCAAAGGACCACCATGTAATAGAGGTTCCAACATAACATACGGTGCGTCAATCAGACGCCTATTCTATAAGTTATAGGCATTTTATTACTGAGGGCCCAGTTGGATTCATGTTCGATCCAACCCGGTTGTACATCAAACGACACCAGTTATCAAAACCGGTCACACCATTGCGATTCATATGAAAAAACACAAGAGATGAACAACCCATTGATCCAAAATGGATAGCCGGTGAAAAATTTGCATTTCACCGCAACACGAGCGAACCAAGCCTCGTGGGGCCCGCGCCTCGAACTCGACCTAGAAATCCAAAATTTGTTCTGAAACATCGTCTTAGTATCCAACATTAGACTTGAATCTACTGTATTAATTACAAGATTACATCGCCACTGAAGGCAAGCCAATCGGGCGTCCCAAGCACGAGTTATGGCAGGTCGAAGATTTAATAATAATATTAAATCTACTATTTTCCGAGTGCTTCGGGTACCCGATCCAAAAACCCAAAAAGATATCCAATATTGGACTCATACGGTGTCGGAATGAAGAACTGTCTGCGGTGTTGCGACCTTGGAATTAATACGGATGTTTCTAGACCAATTTTGGATATTTAAGTCGAGGTCAAGGCGTGGGCCCCATGAGGCCCGGTTCGCACATGTTGCGGTGAAATTAAACTTTTTCACCGGCTATCCGTTTTGGACCAATGGGTAGTCCATCTCATGTGTTTTTATGTATGAATCACAATGGTGTGTCCGGTTTAGTTTACCAGTATCGTTTGAGGTACGACCGGGTTGGATCGAACATGGATCCAACCGGGCCCTCGGTAATAAAATGCCTATAACTTATAGACTAGGCATCCGATTGACGCACCTTCTGTCGTGTTGAAACCCGTATGACATGGTGGTCCTTCGGGTTTATTCCTTATGGAACTTTGTGGCAGTTGAGGTATAATCAATGACCTGAGGAGCAGAGCTAGGGAGTTTCTTAGATGGCTACTCCCTTGACGACTCAAGGCGCAGGTATTTCTTACTCTTCACTGGTAGAGACGAGGCTCCCCACCTCATGAGTGTGGGTTCGTTTTCCTCTGATATGTTTTTCCTATCTTTGGAGTCGGTACTCCACCACACAGGCAGGCGAGGCCAGTAACGTGGGTCACCCTGTGTATCGATTTTCACAGGTTTACATATATGGGCTGAGGTTGTGTACGGGAAAATGGCCAGCATACATGGGGCGGACCCCAAATACTTTGAAACGACGTTTGATCCTTTCTACATGCTGTATAGTTGTGTTTTATAATAGCAGCCTTGAAACACGGGCTGTTGTACATGGGTAGTACCCAGGGTCAGAGGAGAGGGCGGGTAACCATTCTGCACGCCATGTACTTTTCAGTACATGGATTGATCATCTTGCCCACCGTATCTTGGACATCTTCCATTGGGGTTAGTGCCCCTTCTTATCATTCCCTTGATGGTCATGCATCGTTTCCTTCTACAGGAGTATGATCCCTTCTGTAGGACTTTCTTTGATAGAGTCGGCATCCCTCCAAGAGGCCCAGAGCGAGGTACTCTATCCATTCCTGACCCTAGGTAGAGTCAGGCATCGATGTGACCTACTCTACCGGGCGTTGATCCTCTACCTAGCTGGTGAATCACATAGCTGGTGAATCCAGATGAGTAGTGGTATCCTCCATGGACCTGGCAGTGATCCACATTTGTGTATCGTAATCTTTCCCACTCAGGAGTGTGTCTCCCGTAATGATTGCTTCTATCTATCGTGATCTTCCTACTCAGGAGTGTGTCTCCTATAATGAGTGTAACTACCTCTTGTGACATTTCTCGATGAACAGTACTTCTTAGAAGGACATCATCAGAGTTACTAGACTCGTGGAGTGTGTTCTCTCGGAATGAGTACTTCGTGGAAATCTTTGAACAAGATCCCTAGCATGGGTATGTGGTTGTGTGACTTGTCTCTAGACTACAGGTCTGAGATACGAGTATATCTAGTTTCCCTGGGTATATGTATGGGAATATTCTTGGTGTGAGCTGTGAGATGAAGATCCCCCTTACTCTATCATTTGAGTTTCTTTGATCGATCATATCTATTATTGGGTGGAGCTGTACTCTTTTTGTTCACTCTTGTTGTACCTTGTTCTCTCTCACTGCTCTCCTCTTCATTACATCTCTTGTTTCTCCCTCAAGCCTTCAGGGCATCCAACTGAGTATTCTTATACTCACCCCTTCTTGGGCTTTGCCCACATTTGGCATACCCTTGCAGACGACAGATAGGTTGATCATGAAATCAGAGGAGCTTTGGGATACGGGGTGCTCGGACCGCGTGCGGTGATCGTATATTGGGATTTAGGAGTGGGAATCTTCCAACTATTTTAATTTTTCACATGTTGCTGGGTTGTGCCATTTATCTAGTTGGGTGTGTATTTTTTCCCTTTTCCCTTTCAGCTTTACTGTTCTTGTACTTGTACTATTAGAGGTCGATGCATTTTTTTGGTTCCCTTTTTATAGTATCATGGAACCTTGCTTTCCTCTTTTTCTCTGAACTTTTTCATAGAGTTGGCTACATGTGTGTGTACAGGTTCTTAGGCAAAGGCCTCCCCGAGTTTTTTTGTTCCTTCGGCGCTAGTCGCCAGCCCCTGGCCTACGGAGGCAGGCTTGGGGTAGTTGCAGCTCGAGCCCTGGTATAGTTCGGGGCGTGACATTATTATTTTCCTATATTTTTTTAAATTTAGTTTTATAATCTATTAATGAAATAAAATGATGAATTTATATCATTTTATTTAGTAATTGTGTAATATCAAATGCCTAAACAGACTAAATTTCACCCCCTCCTGTAATCAAGGTTGATGGCACACCTCAGTCATGAGAGTGACCTATTACGGGGCCAAGATTGATTATATTTTGTTTCATACATTGATAAACTCAAAATAAAATTTGTAAAGAACTAATCAATGGAAGTGAGAAAAAAAAGAAATAAAATAAAATAATAGAATTAAATTTATGTTGCATTTCATGGGTGGAAATCACCACACTCTTGCATGCCACTCACATCTATCATGAACATAAAATAATCTTTAAGAAATAATTCAAGAAAACCTTATCCTCCCTCAGGCCAAACGTCGAGACAACCTCTCATTGTCGAGGGTATAAGATCAATTGGTGGAAAGAGAGAAGATAATAATAAATAAAAAGAATAAAATAAAATGAGTTAATAAAGAAGAAGAACAATTGAATAAAAATGGTATAATATAGATAGATAATAAAAAAATTAAATGAAATTAAAAAATAAAATAAAATAAACTGGGCTAAATGAGAATATTAAAAGAAGAAATGGGAATAAAGAGATGATGAAGAGAAGAATAATATGAGAGGAAGAATTTGGATGGGTGGATAAAACATATAAAAAATTTGAGAATCAATTGTATAAAAATTATCATTAAAAATTAGAATCATAGAATAAAAATAAAAAAATGAAAAAAATGAAAAAAAATGATGAAAGCGGCATGGTGGAATCCTCCCTCTGGGTGTATAGCCTCTCTTAGAAGCTTGTGTGATTCTTCTTTTTATAGAAAAAAGATTGAGTGACTAAACCTCAACTTGAATCCTCCCAAATATCCTCACCCAAGAGACTTGGGGTATGTTTAATGATACACTCATGGTTCTTGGGTGTTTCCAAATTAGGTGTGGAATAAATCAACACGGGGAAGTGGTTGTTGATTGTGTGGACCAGTGGTGGTGCTTCGAGAAGTCCTGGGATGCGAGGAGCGTAGGAGTTCCACATGGTTGTAGCTTGGAAGCGTGGAAGAGTCCATGTATATGGGAGGTACATAGTAGATAAAAGTGGTCCATCATCCCCTTCGGAAATCACAGTGGATGAAGGGATATTGAAATGGGCTTCCGTGGGGTCAAATGGAATCCTGAAAATGATTGAAGGTGGTGTGGAGGCACAACATTTGTGATCGTCTCTTCCTTCAATATTCTAAGGTGTCTTAATGGTGATCTCTGGTGAGATAAATGTAAGGCATCCGATGTCATGAAATTACAATAGTGAGCATAGTGTTGTGTTATAACCAAGAATGAGCAACCAAGATTTAAATAAAGGGTGAACAATAATTTGGATCTCTTGTCCAACATCAAAAGAGAGATTAGTTCACTGAGTCTTTAGATTACAATTATAGACCTCAAGTGCTCATAAGTCTACACTAGGGTAGGCATCGGTATAGAGGCACACACATATTTGCTCCAGACTACACCACCTAGCCTGTGTAGGCCATCAACCCACCTATGCATGCAGATGGTTTGTGTAGGATCTCTTACACTTGTAAGCTCATCTATCATTTCTATGTGTTATACTTAGCCGGTCGGGCCTATATAGTCCCCACTAAGTGTCTTGATAGACATGGTTGAGGGCTCTCTAGGATTTGGAACAATTATTTTGGTAATGTAGACACCTAAAATTATGAAAAAAATTCTAAGAATTATAAATAAAAATGTAAATCATAAATATAATAATAAAATTATTACAAAACTCCAATTTTATAACAAAATTACTCACATTAATCCATTTTTATTCCACTATAACAATCTCCCACATTTTCATAAAACATTGAAATAGAAGGGTATTTGAATTAAAAAACATTAAAAAATAATTGTATTTTTTTAAATTATTCATGAAATATGATTCTATAAAATACCGCCACACATAAACCATGATTTTCCTTAAGTATAAAATCTCAAAATTGAAAATTAGAGGGCCCAAATGTTACAAATACCTAGATTTCAAATTAATAAAAAATTATTATCAAGTTTAAACTAAAATTTCAAATTTCATATAAAATATCAACTCAATTTCAAATTTTGTTTAGGAAACAATCAATTAAATCATTTTACTTTCTCCATTTTGAAAATAGTGGAAATTCTTCTTTCATCTATTTAGTCTCCTAAATTTATTATTATTAGACATACCAAATCATGATTTACAACACCTTTGAATCTTTTCACTCATTACTCATGATATTAATTTAGGTATATTTTTTATCGTATCATGAGAACATGATCCTTATCCATAGTCTTGTAAAGTAACTAATTTATCTAATTTATAAAGACAAAAGGCACATAAAATCATGATGACATTTTAATTATGGGTCTGATGACACTAAGGATTAATGTTGGTATGAATTGATATTTAAATATTACAGTTCAAGAAGGAGGTTTCTATCAAAGTATAAATCAAGATATAAAAAATAAAATATCAATTAAATTATCCTATTTAAATTTTTACAACTCCTAATTTTCACAAACTCAATGTATAGGGCATGTTTAAATACAGAATAATGAATGATTTTCAACAACTTGAATTTTTCTATTCTTTTTTACATTTTTTAAAATTAATTTTTCTTTTTATTTTTTATTGAAATTTATGTGTAGAATAAACCTCAAATAAACCACCAAACCACATATAAGAAAAATCGTCAGTTTGGTAATGGTGATTTTTTATCCTTATAATTCACAACTCTTTCCAATTTTTTAATTTTTTTCAAGAAGGGGAAAAAGTGTGAGTGAAATGTATGAATCAAAAAACTTTCTCAATACCTACATTTAGAACCCACCAAATTTTTTTCTTATAGTTTATATCATACCTTTTATAATGAATCATGTTCCCCACCCCACACTTCCTCTTTAAAATGTCATGAAAATGCTATGAGGAGGGTTGAAATGGATAAAAATTGCTTAGAACATGGATCATTCCTAACATGGGAATTCATGGTCTCTATGAGCTAAAAATTATCGATGTAAAGGTTTTCTTTGGTATGAGGTATTATTAATAAAAATGACTAAATCATTTTAAATGTGGTTCTATATAGTCATATCTTTAACAAGTTCAAATTCATGTTCTAGTAGGTAGCATGTCCCAAGATCACTCAAAAAATATGAATAAGATAAAATAGGAAATATTTGGTCTAGAAATTCACTCGTGAATGAGAAATATCATTTGGTATAATAACTAATGACATGAATAATAATAAGAAATCAATTCACATAAATTCTGAAAATAAAAGTGGGAAAATTTTTATGGATATTTAATTTACCTGACTCAACTAATTCCCTCAAATTACGAGTCCTTATTTTAATATTCATGTTTCACAGTAATCATTATATTTTCCATTTTACAAATTCAATATTATAAAAAATGAAATATAAAACATTGAATCATTTGACTCCTAAAAAACTCATGTTTCCTAGATTACTCAATTAAAGCATGAATTCAAGAGTGTGCATTAAATTTCTAGTTTAAATCTCAAAATAAGATGTTAGAAAAAAATTGTTGGGGGTTTAAAAGATATAAATTAATAGTGAAATCACATTTACTTGAAGATTTAATCCTCTTAATCAACATTTTGGGGGCTACCTTGTGTGATTATGGTCCTATAAAAGTAAATTACTTAATTAAGCCCAAGGATCATAACATTTAAAGCTCAAAATGATATGTGGAGTGGGATGCATGCTAAATTACTAAGAATGTAATTAAAATATAAATTCATCAAAATAAAATAAAAATAAAAATATTAGTATGATTCCCCAAGTGGTACCTATATTTTTAATTCCCCTAGAGGGTAGTACTAGTTATTATTCACAGTTTTATGGTGGGTGGATCTTTTTGGATTTGAACCACCACATGTTGATTTTCCCAACTTGAGTCTCTTCTTTTTTGGTGATAAATGATCCATGAATTGAGTATACTAGATATACCCACTTCAAAATTAGGTATATATTGCATTGATTGGGTACGATGAAGTATAGATCATCTTATTCCTTGTCTTCTACTTTTGAAACCTTCCCTTTCTTGTCCAGTGCTTGCTTAATGTGGCCTGCATGAATTGATTGATGAAAGATAAAGTAAGTAGAATTGTTTACTTGAATAAAATATAAATTTATATTTTAATTATCCCATTTGGATTTTTCAGCCTTTATATTGACTTACACAGGTATATCCACTAGGACTTATTCATGGGATTCCTCAAATTCATGGTCAGCAAAAAAAAGGGATCTCCACGTGTTCCTTAGAAGGTACAAGCCTATTTTATTCATCTTTCCCTATAGAAAATGAAATATTTTAAAAATATGAAAATTCAAAGTATTGGGAATTAATTCAGAATTTATATTGAATAAAATGAAATGAAATATAGTTTATGGAAAGATAAACTCCCATATTTGGATTATCTTCAATGTTTTCTTCAATGGTCAGTGTCTCTTGGAGTTAGATGGTGGCATGTAGAGGTAGGTAGTTAGGCTCCTCAACATTTTCATCCAATTTCCACCACTTGGGTGGTGTATTATTCTTCTATGGATTTAAATTTATACAATGGTTTTAGATATTTTACTTTTTAGGGAATTAGGAGATCAAGTTTCACCTCACATTCATTCCTAAATTCATCCAGATCTTGTTGATCTCCAACATGTAGCTCTGTAGGAAATTATTCCCCTTCATGACCTCATTATTTCTCATCATGGTCATCTTGTATATGATATTTTAGATTACTAGTATATGGATAATCCCCAATAATTTCTTAAAACATTTTTATTTCCTCATATAAATTAGGAAAGACTAAGGTAAATTTCTCAAGTTTTGGTCTGGGTTGCTCAAACGATACATTGAAGTTCTCGGTTAGACAATTTATTTTTTCTAATAGATATTTTATTATATATTGGATCCACTATATATCATAGTTGTTTATTTATCCACTGTTTACTAAAATTGAAATAGGGTAATTTGTTCAAAATGTTTTGGAGGTAACAATGATATCTCCTCTTGTCGATTTGATCTACCTTGATAATACTTTGAGAAATATTCTTAGAGGTTAGTTTATTCTCGAGCCAATAATTTAACCACTGGTTGTTTGAGGTTCTCTTTAAGAACCTTGAAGAGGTACTTGAATTGAATTTATATGATGATTTTTCTTCTACCTCCCCTATTTTATCTTGAAAAAATTAAAACTCCATATTCTATAGACTAGGATGATTCTATTATTAAAATTTTAACCTTTTCCTTTCCAATCGATTAAGAATAATAATCAATTGAATACATTAGGTAAAATAATTGTTTCATGGATTTTTTAAATAAATGAAAAACTATATACTATGTTAAAAAGAAAAAATAATTAAATAAATGATTGAATCCCTAGAAATGGTGCCAACTCTAACAGTACGCCTATCACTGGGTATAGAAAAAAAATTTAAATAGTTTCCTAGTGTAACACAGTGGTTGAATAGGGTCATATCACTTGAGGAGCTTCTTGTTTTTTCTACTTACATAAACTAAATAACGTAAAATGATTTTTTATGAAAAAAATTATAAATATTTAGTGATTTGATAACTTTCTAAAATATTGGAGTGAAAAGAAAATTGGAAATTTAAACTAAACTGACATGCGATGAAAAATAGAATGTGATTAGAAAGGGCAAACTTGGTCCTAAGTTATGTTTTGGGGGCTTTTATTATTCTACTTTATTTTTTAAAATTTAGTTTGATAATCCATTCATGACATCTCATTATTAACTACTATTATTTTATTTTTTAATTTTGACATATGGAATTTCAAAATAATATAAATTTCACCTTCACCTATAATCAAGTTTGATGGAGAACATCATTCGATATTGTAACATCTTCTTGGAACCTACTCCATATTATGTTGTTTCATCCATTGATCGGATAAAATCTATCATTTGAAGAGCTAATCAATGGAATAGTGGAAAAACAAAATAAAATAAAATAATTGAAATAGATTTAAGTTTCTTGTCATGGGGGATAATAACCATACTTATAGATTCCACTCACATTTGTCACCAATAAAAAATAAGCATTATAAAATAATTCAAAAACACATTAACCTCCCTCGGGCCAATCCTCAGGTAAGACACTAATTATCAAGTGTAAGAGATAACTTGTTGGAAAGAGAGATGAGAAGAGGAAATAATAAATTATAAAATAAAAATAATAAATAACATAGAGAAATAATAAAATAAAATTGGACGAATAAGTGAGAGAAGTAGATAGAATAAAAAAAATAAAGTGAAATGAGAAAATAAAAGAAATTAAATTCATTAGAATAAGAAAAATAAATGAATAAATAAGCTAAAGTAGATGAATAATAGAAAATATATAATATATGAAGAATAAGATAACAAGAATTTTGATGGGTGGATAAAAGTTATAAAAAATTCATGAATCAATTTTATAAAAGAAAATAACAAAAAATGAAATTTACAATTGAAAAATAAAATAATGAAATAAATTGAAAATAAAATAAAATATGAAAAAGTAGCATGGTGTCCCCCTTCCTCAAGGCTTCCATACTCTCTTAGTAGTATGGGAGATTATTCTTTTTATAGGAAAATTATGGAGTGCCTTAGAATCTTATGGAATCAACCCAAGTCCCCCTTTAAGAACACACATGCTAGACCCAGGTTATCTTTAAAGATACAGTTGAGGTTCTTGGGTGTTTCAAAATTTGGTGCGGAAGAAATCCATGTGGGGTAGTGGTGGTGCTCAGTATAGACCAGTGGTGGAGCTTTGTGCATACATGGGATGCGAGGAGCATAGGAGTTCTATGTGTAAGAATCTTGGTATTATGGAAGCCATAGTGGATGAGGCAAGTAGGTAGTGGAGAATGGTGGTCCCTCAACCCCTCAATCCTTCATAGTGGATAGAGGGAGCTCAAAATGGACATCTATAGGATTGTATGGAGTCCTGTAAGAGATCTATGGTGGTGTGGAGTAGTAGAAGTGATGATCATATTGAACTTAATGCTTCATAGTGATGGAAATTGTATTCACTAGTGAGTGAAGTGAAAACTGTTAGATGTCGAGCACTATAAATGGAGAGCACGATGGCTTTTTATAATTGAGTGCACAAGAGTAGGATTTCAAAAGGGTGGAATTTAAATCAGGATCTCTTATCCCACATAGAATGATATATTGGGGGATCTAAGGGTTTAAATTACAATGCATGACATCGGGTACTCAGAATCCCTCACTAAGGTGGGTACCCAGATATATGAACACACATACACGGTCCTAGATGCACCGCTTTTCTCATATGTCCCTCTAGTACACCTATTCATGGAACTAGTCCATATGGGATCTCCCCCACTTTCCATCTTACATGGCCTTCCTCTACACTATGCTTGGTTGGCCCTGCCATTGGGAGCCCAGATAAGTGGCTTTCTAGCCATGGTTGATGGGCTATCTAGTACTTGGAACATTTTATTTTTGGTAAAGTTGACACCTAAAAAGTATGAAATAACATACAAGTAATTTAAATTCAAAATTAAATATTAAATAAAATAATAAAATGAATACCGAACTTCAATTTAATAACAAAATTATCAGCTTTCATTCATTTTAATTCCACTTTTACAATTTCCAGCTTTTTAGTAAAATGTTGATATATATAGTCATTTTAATTAAAAACAAATAAAAATAATTGATTTTTTTTTAAAATTAAGCATAAAATATAAGTCTATTAACTATATAAATTGATTAATATATGTCACATTTCTGATATGGAAATAAATGATAATTTAGAAAGATTTCTATTTTTTGTTATTTTTTTAATATAGACATCGATAAAAACAAAATGATGTCAAATAAATAAATTACTTGTTTTTGAAATGGAATAATCCTGTGAATGGTTCATTCAATTTTGACTCAAGTAAATAATCAAATTTAATTTTAATTTATAATTTTTATGAAGATCATTCATTGGTTTTGTTAATATTTAACATTTTTATATTTAATTATCCACTTAAAAATTCTTTCATAAAGTTTTTTTTTCAATCAAATGGTTATAATAAAATTTAGTACACTTAGAATTGAACTCATGTCGGTTTACAAAATTTGAACAAGTCCACTATTTTTTTATTTTGAAAACACATTATTTTTTTAACATACTATATCTAAACAAAATTGATTAAAATAAGTGAATATACATAAATATTTTGTAATTAATGTAACATTAATGTAGTAAAAATTAAATTAATTTATTCTATAATTTCATTATTACTTAAAAATTGTGGTTAATTAATTTAATAATAACTAATTTCAAGGTTATTAGTCTTTAAATACAACATAATATTCCCATTTAATCTTTTAAAATTGGTTTTTTTCATTGATAAAAATGGTTAGTAACCCATTGTTGTGAAATTATCCATTTATCCATGTTTTTATAACACTAATAGTGGTTCTCAATTGTGTGCAAAAAAAAACAAACAAATAAAAAAACAAACAAAAATATATTGAAAAGGATTAGAGAGGGATAAACACAAAATACTATGAAAATAAACATGATAGAAATCTTTCATGAAATGGGTTTCCTCTAAAAATGTAATGAGGTCATTATTCATTGCATCCCGCCAATGTATTTTTGGATTAAAATTAATAGAGTATTTTTTAATGGATTCATCGCCTATCTAGGTCTTAGGTAGGGGGAACATATTTTCCATTTCCTATATATTTTAGTAGTTGGATTATTTCCTAATATTTTTTAAGCTGTAGTGAATAATAATACTATTCATGAAGAAATGGTGTGTCAACAAAGCCCACCCATTTCCTATTTTTTTTCAAAGGACTGCCTTCACTTCTCAAGGTCCACCAGTAAGGAGTGAAACTCAATTTTCAAATGATCCAACTATATGAGATGGCTTTGGGATAGGTATTTAACCTATATAATTATAAAATATCTTTTAGTAAACGAGTTATGTCGAGTAGGAAAATTGATCTAAGCCATGCTTCATGTATTTAAGTAGTCAATAAACATAATAAATAGCTCATACTACCAATAAATTTTAGTCAATTAAAAAATATATTTTTAACCATCATTGATAGAATTGAAAAAAATACATAGTTGGATATACAAAATAATTTCTAAAATAGGGAAGTAAACTCTCATCATGGAAGTGATTCAATCAATTCTAAGCTATGTTATGCACCATTTCCAACCACCTACCTTGATTTTAGGCCAAATTCACTCCTGCATCCCAAATTTAGTGGGGGGGGGGGTCATGGAAATGGATATAAATTCACTGGATGACCTGGTACAAGATTTTTTCCCCCAAAGCATTTATGGAAATGGGATTCTGGGACCTCCTCCTCTTCAATGATGTTCTTTTAGGAAAAAAGGGATATAGTCTTCTAATCTAAAGATACATACTCTGTACATGGATTATATATGACCAGAATTACCCTCACATTGAATTCTGAGTATTTTCATTAGACCCCAACCTATATTCCTTTAGAGAAGCCTTTTGGGTTCACCAAAAACTGCTTTGTGATGGGATCTATCAGAAGCTTGGTGATAGAACCAAGGTCAATATATGAAGGGACCCTTGGATAGAATAAATTGATAGACTAGTGGTGACATACCCATTAATCATTGGTTTTAAAGATGCAGCTGTCTACTCTTTATTCAATGATGCATGCAATGGTTGGTGCATTGAGAAGTATAAGTCCTTGTTTAATAATAGATATGGAAGAATTATTACGATCATCCATTTTTGAAGGATATACGGAAGTAAAATCTCATATGGAGTAAGGATATTTTGGTATCTTTTTCTATTGTATCCAGCTATAGGTTGGTGCAAGAAGCTCATATTATGGAAGGAAATTTGTTTTAGAAGAATTTATAGTGTTTGGTGGTCACTCTTAATGTCCATTACTTCTGGTGGAAAATTTTTATCCAAATTATTCCCTCTGAAGAAATTATTTCATTTTTCTATGCCTTTTATGACCATCTCTACCATATGTTCTTGACCGAGACATAATCTGTCATACAAAAAATCATCCAATGTCCCAAGGATAAGGTCATGTGGAATGAATGGGGCTCAAATGATGGCCAACTTATCGATCTATCTCTTGATCTTCCAATACTATTGAGATGTGGTCATATTTTATTCCTGTAGCAATAGTGGATTAATTATGAACCATGACTTGGAACATATGTGTTGGATTTAACAACCCCATTTTAATAATATTTTAGGACCTTATTCCTTATATATTAAAGGGTCAACTTCATGGTTGGAAAAGTTGTAGCAATGTGATAATATGATTAAGAATAGAAGTTATTTCTCTTGTCTCACCCCATGGAACCCACCCTTCCAGAATATTAATGATCAATGTGGAAACATACCTCTATGGGAGTGGGATATTTGGTTTTCATGTAATGGTCTATGGTCCCTTTGGATGAGTTTTTACTACTAGCTGAGAGTCACTTCATTCTCTCTAGGATCCTTTGGTGGGAAAAACCCATTCCATTTTTTTAGAAATGAACTTTTCTCCTTAGAGAGGATGGAAATCCATAATTATTGAGATGGATTTCCTCACCATCATTAATGATATTAATGAAAAGGGGAAGGGCCTCCAATCATTAGGATTTCTAATCTTGAAGATTTAGTCCCTCATTAGTCACTTCTCATTATTCTATTTCTCAATCATTAGAAGATTATAAAATAGAGAATCTCACCTTTTGGTTACTCAATTTATTTATAGTGTCTCCCACATTTGGTAAGATAATTTCCCTTCCTTGATTTTTCCCTTATTTATTCTAATATTTGACATTAATATAATCACATTTGTTTGTCAAAAAAACACATAATAAATATAAAACTAATATTAAAAATGAAAAATGCACATTAGATCATTCTGAACACACCACGGGGTTGAATGATGCGTGGTTAATTCCTATAATTGAAAATTGAATCAATAGATTTTGTCCTTGAATTTCATGAAAACATGACTTTGTTTTCTCAATTTTTAGCATATTCCACATGTTTTGAACAAACTGAGTCTATTGTGGAAGCATTATAATTGGTAAATTTTAAAATTTTATACTTAATCTATCCAAGGATAATTTATTCATCATTATTCATTTTGGTGGTACTAATTTTGATTAAACTTTCTAAGGAATATTTATTTTTACTTGTTATACTTCATTAGTAAATTTTTAGAGGTGGATATTAACTACTTTTCCTTTATTAATTTTATTATGCTTTTTCATAGAATGAAATTAATTTTTTTTCAAAAAAATGCAATGTTTATGTTTTCTCATTACATGGAATACAATTTATATCATATTCATTATCTTGAAATGTAATGTAAAAATGACATGTGATTGATAATAATAACCTTTTATGTGATAAATACATAGTAGGGGTATGGATCGAAATAGGTACCTATTAACTGGATACCTAACACTACCAAACTTGATTAAATATGGTTAGGGTAGTGGTTAGATGACTATTTATTGTTTTAGAATAGTTAATAAAAAATTTAATTAATTAACAGGTAGAATTAGGGTAGTTTTCTTAGGGTACCATAAAACTGAACTCGATTAATTTTTTTTATTAATTAATTAATAATAATATTTTAAATGACATTAAAATTGTAAAACATATTTATTTACTTTGAGTTCAGTTCATATTGTATTTATAATTAAATTTTTAATTTGAAGTCGTTGGGTTTATGTTTTCAAATAAAGAACAATTAAAAAACAAATTTACTAAAATTATTGATATTTTTATTCTAGTTTTATTAAAAAAAATATAAATATTTAAATATATAATTGTGTAAATAAAAAGGGTATGGAAGTTAAATGAGTGGTTTAAAATTTAATAAGATCGAGTTTGGGTATTAAATTTTAAAAATAAATGGATTAAGGCTAAAGTTTTCATTTAGTAAAAAAACTAGTTTGAGTTCTAGTACCCCAAATTTCTTAAGTACCTATTTATCTTTCATCCCTAAGTAGGATTATATAAAGTAATGAGAATATATAGCATTCTAAATATGTAAGTTAAACAATAGAATATTTTTTTCTCATTTTATTAGGAACACTAGTCAAGATGCAATGATGTAATATATATATATATATATATATATATATATAGTTTTTAGATCAAATTTGACTTCACATCATATGATACATTAAATCAGGATTTTAGGAAATATTCAATCATAATTTTTCTTTAGATTTTTTTAAATATTGTATTAATATTAAATTATTTTATATAAAATTATCAAAAATAAAGGTAACATATTTTTAACTAAATATTTTTTTAATAAAACCATAACTCGAATACTGTGAAATTTAGTATAAAATCATCTTATATGTTTATTTTTTAGATACATTAATATAGATTTATCATATCTTACATTAAAATATTATTCATTCTAACACGTGTTTATGATTAGTTACTATGATTTATAAGGTTATTTTGAGACATACCAGTTATCATTTTCTTTTTTAACACTAATTTTTTTTTTCATCTTATATGAAATGGGTTTTTTGAAAAAAAACACATATCATTTAAAATAAAATTTGAATGATAGTCATCAAACTTAAAAGTAATATACAAATTTGAGGTTATATAAAGGAGTTTCAAGTTAAACATTAATATGATAAAATATATTGATGAAAATATGTCATGTTTCTAATATATGAGTCAATAATAATTTATACTATTTTCTGTTTCGTTTTATTTTTTAATATGACCATTTATTAAAATACAATTATGTAAAATAAATAAAAAAATAATTTTTTTACATTGAATTTGATTTTGAATGATTCATTCTACCCTCAGTCATATAAATATTAAAATTGTAATTTTATTTTTAATTTTTATTAAAACCAGTCATTGGTTTTATTAATATTTAATATGTTTATGTTAAATTGTTCACTAATCAAGGTAAAAAAATCCTGCTAATATTTTTTAATAAAATCATTCGTTATTCTTGAAATTTACTTTACATAGACCCAAAATCATATTCGTTTACAAAATTTGAACAAGTTTATAATTTATTGGTATTCAAAAAACATTTTTTTATGGGACCATATTATACTTGGAAATATTGGTTTAAATATATGAATTTATTTAAATATTTAGTTATTAAATAAGAAAATTAAATTCATTTATAAATATAAAATCAAGTAAATCCAAATTATATAATTTTTGTCTAAAATAAATTTTTTATTCAAAAGTATCTGATAAATAAATTTATATTATTTAATATCAAGGTGATTACCCTATCACTAAAATAAAATTTTCATTTATCAATTATTCTGAAAGATATTCTTAGTGCTAAAAAACACTGAGAAAGCTTGTAATGAGAAAATGATTATTTATTGGTATTTTTGCATTGAGAATGGGTCCTAATGACCGTTACAATAACCATTTGAAGTACACTGATCCAAAAATTATATAAATTCTAATAAAAGAAAAAATATAAACTAAAACAAGTATAAAAATCAATATGATGAATACTAGAGTCTACAAAATACAAAAAATAATTAAATTTCATTATTTCACAAAATATATGCAGACATAGTTATTGTTGCAATATTAATAAAAACAATATTTACATAACAAGAGAATGTTCAAAAGGGTGCATTCAAAATAAAAATCCATGAACTTCTAATCAACATATAAAAATTACTACAATTGAAATAAATTTTATATATATAATAATCAACAATATGTGATTTATTAATAACACTTAATAAATTAAAAACTAATATAAAATTAAAAAAATAAACATTAGATGATTCTAAGAATAGAACCTATTATAATTCCATGCTTTTAATTCCTAAATGTGACAAATGAATCAATAGTATTTTTCCTAGAAGTTTGTAATAACATGTTCTTGTTTTCTTGATTTTAATCACGTGACACACATTTTGAAGTAACCATGCATGCAAAAAAAGAGTGATGATAAGTAAATCAAAAAATTTTACACAAAATTCATCATATGATACTTTATTAGTCATGAAATAACTCAATTTTAATAAATTATCACATTTATTTAAATTTAATTATGAAAAAATTGAAACATAACATAAATGGTTCATTGGTAGATGATGTGATCCTGGTGTGCTCTTCTCGATGTCGGATTGTCATATCTTAAAGAATAAAAACCATCATCCTTTTTTATTACCCACATTAAATGATATATTCCATAAATCTCATATACATATGATTTATTATTTTTATATCATATTGTAATATTGGGTATATCATAAGGCATGAAATGGAGATGTCATGCCACTTCCTTATCCAATCATATTGTATGATTAGTTGATATCATATAGATTAATTTGAGTATAATCATCTTGTATGATATAAACTAACATCCAAATATCTTTTCATCCAAATGATAATAGTTATCATTCAAGAGTGTTCTAATTTTGTTATCATAATGAAACATCTCTTGTGATGCAATAGAAAAGAGTTAAATTCGTTTGTTGAAACAACTTATATGATGAATTAGGTTGGATTTTGATTTGTTCATTACATGATTGTATGAATTAGTTGAGTTAAATTTACTCATGAATTAGAGTAAATGTAGGTTCACTATAGGGTCATCCTAAGTGGCCCTATATAAAAAATCTTGCTTCCATGTGATGGTGGTTTGCTCAATTGTGAATTTTTGGATTAAACTCTCTAGATCCCATAACTATATTTATCTTCACCCTATTTAGTTTAAGTGTATTGAAATGTTGTGTGTAATAATATGATCTATCTCATACAATGAGGTTATTTTCACAACTCATCAATACCTATTGATGATGGTTTTATTTTCGCCACCATTAATGTAATCTTTTCCAAGCATGGATGAAGATGGTTGTAGCAGCGCTTCAGTTAAAGGAATAAAGTCTTATTTTCAAAGTAAAATCCTCCAAACACATATAATGTTATATATTATATGAAATATATAGTTTAATTGTTAAATATTTCTACTAAAACAAAATATGTGTAATTTTATTACATAAAGGTTTTTTTGAATCCTAACATGATATTCTGTATAGAATATATTATCTAAGAGATTGGTTGGGATGTATTTGAACATAGATAAGTTCAAAGTTAACAAATAAAATAATTTTTTAATAAAAATTGAAACTTAATTTCATTTAATACCCTAACTAGTTTATAATATATTACGATAAATGGAAATAAAAATAGTTACATTTAGTTATTTTGAGAAAGTGAATATCCTTATTTCCAAAAGAATTATTCTAGTCAAAATAGAAAGTGAATTTCACGTTATCCTAAAGGAGGTCATATTTTTTTGGTATGAAATCATGTAAAATTTGATGTTATATTGTATAAGATTTATAATATATTCATGGATTTTAATATTAGGAATATGATTCATGAGTCTTACCATTGCACAAACTTTATCTTCATAGATATCAGTCAATAAAGAGTTTAGTGAGAAGGTTTTATCAGATGGTCACATTGTGATATGGATGGAATAACATATAGATGTAATGAATTACCAAAACCACAAAAACTACATTAAAAAATAGGATTATCTAGAAGTATATCATATATTATATGTTATAGAAGAGATTATTTAGATATTTTTTTATTGTTATTAAAATATTTTAATAATATAAATTGTATGAAAGAAAAGGAAATAAAATATTTATCATTATTTTACTTTATATAATTATATGTATATATTGATATACATTTTGTGAAGCGTAATGATAATTGTTCTCCCGAAGTTTGACATTAAGTTATTCTTAACCATTTTTTATGATAGAGAATTATGAGTTATGATGAAACTTTAAGGTTAGCATAAGTATGATTCTTGTATAGAGATATAAAATATTATCATGAGGCACAAAATGGGTTTTGTTCACCGAATGATCCCCGAAGTATACCACATAGAGTGTTATAAACTATATCTTGGTTATACTAGGGGTGTGTGGATCATATTTGGTATCCATAATAACCAAGTTTGGTGAGATAACTAGAATAATAACCTTCATACTTTTATACCTTTCTCATGAAAGCCATGAGGTTTATGTAATCGAGGGTGGTTGAGTATGTTGTTTATCATGTTGTTATTTGGAGCGTAACCAATATGGGGTTTTTTCTCTCATATGACGAGTCAGAAACCCAGGCCCTAGATTGAGATAGATGGGGGGAGTTTTTGGCTAAACATAGATATTATATATGATGTTCTTATCTATTCGAGTTAGGGACATGTGATGTGATCATCCTTAAAGGTGAATGACGCGTGACATATTCATTGACCCAGTGAATCATATGCAATGATTTTAGAAAACATGAACTAGCTATATGGGATTGAACTACTTTATGTCCATTGTTCACTCAATGTCTTTTAAAAATTTAACATGTTTTAATGCACACTTGCATATGATGCAATTGGTGGAAAAACTATAGAGACACATGTCTCTAATAGAAATCTTTCTAGATCCTTTTATAACTTGATTAGCACCAATTCGTTACTAGAGGCCACTCTTTGCATTCAATTATGGTTTCATTGATTAATATTTTTTATCAATTCTATATAGGAATGTGGGGTCACACTTTATGTTTGATTGAATGGGGATTGAGTTTTACTCAAATAGATGCTCTAAAAGTGTTTTATATTTTTGTCTAAATGAGTTTTGGATGAGTATACACAAGTTATTCCATGAGATGTGATACAAATTAAAATTAATAATAGTTTTTAAAAAGTGTTTTGGAAGATATCTAAATGGAGTTTTGGAGATTATTTCACAAGTTATTATATATGATTCAATATAATGTGAAACTGCACAAAGTCTATGAGGCTTTACTATAAGTGAAATATTGAAGAAGATATTCCATAAAGCCCATACATACATATGTATATATATATGATGTACTATTAGAAAGGTTGGGGGAAATCCCCTTTATAAAAAAAAGAAAAAGAAAATAGGAACCATTTTGAACTGGGTAAGGGATTCCCCATTACATGTCTATAGGCTCAGAGGAATCAGAACAAATACATAACCAAGTACAAAATCCATTATAATGGCCCCGAATCCTAGATGGGTGCTTTAGACTTAAGGCCCATAGGTATGAAAAATTAATTCGAATAACCCAAATTTCCATTGGCACAAAGTCTATAACAAATGCCCAAACCCACCAGACCAAAATACATAAGAGAAATTGTCACTGTAGTGCTTGTTGTTTTTCCCACCACCCACCAACATCACCTTGAAGAGACGACATCCCACCAATTCATCACCTAGGGACACCATGCAGACAACATCTTTATGCCCACCACCCCTGCACCTACAATCGCGTGCGCCATCTCAATGATAAATACAACGTATTATGGATATATCCCATTTTAAAATTGGGTATATCATAATAAATTAAATGAATATTTTGTAACACTACCTTATTTATTCACATTATATAATTATGTGATATCATATAGAGTATTTTGATTACAATCAAAAGGTACGATATTTACAAACAATATATAATCTTGGAAGCCTAATTATAATTGTTTTAATTTGTGAGTATTCTATGTAGGCTATCATAAATGAAACATATGGGTGTTTGATGAATTCATATAATAGTCATACGAACTGGACTAGTAGAGTTAACTCATGCATTAGATTAAATCCATGTTTAGTTGAGGAGTGACCTTGAGAATCCTAAATAATGAATTTCAATACCATGTGATGGGGGTGTTATCACTCATGTATTCCTGGTTGGGACACTCTCAATCCCTTATCTCTTTTCCCCCTCACCCTTTTAATTCATGAGTTACTAGCATATCATAGAAGACAAGAGGATCTAGATCATATAATGAGGGATTTCACACCATCCATGGATACCTTGGGAGGAGGGATTTCTTTTGGTTTCCTCTACTATGATCTCCAACAAAAATTGGTTGAGATGGTTACAATAGTGCTTTTGTGGACGGTACAAGAATGTCTACTTCATTTAAAACTTACATGATTTCATTTGTCTAGATTGGTTGATCTTGGATTTGGGTTTCTTTATTTTGCTTCAATTATATTTAATGAGTGTCATTAGATCCTTCGAAACGTAACAATCACATGAAACACAAATCTCTTAGTTCATCATTCTATGGTCATAGGTTTTAGGAACATTAGGATAAAATGACAATATTTTAAGAAATATGATGTAATTTAGAAACTAAATACCCATGAATACCAATAATGAAACCCAAAATCATTCTGTATATATAAAATAAAGAAACATTGTACATTAAATTTAAGAACTATTGTTTTTGTTTTCATTGACCCATATGATTGATGAAGAAAACTATAAGGGAATTCATTAGACTCCCCTCCCTCTATTAAATGTATTTTTGGGTAAATCAAATAATTATCAAGTGAGATCCTCTCACCATACATAACATGCTAGTGTCTCATAATACAGAGGAAGGGGAGAGAGAGAATTTGGGAAGAAGGGGTTTCAATCAGCTACATGAAAGAGTAACACAAAAAGCTATATCTTATGACCTCATTATATGGGACCTCAAGTAATTCCCATGTATACATGTATTGACTCAAATTAAATAAAATGAATTCATTAATTCCAATAGTTGCAAAAACGTTGTAACCACATGTTTAAGAAATACTCCCATAGGTTTTATTATATAAAACTTTTAGTTTACTAATAGTTTCCATGGATGATTTTCTTGAATATTAAATTTTAACATTTTAATACCAATTTTTAGTAGTAATATTCCATTATAATCATAAAATATGATCCAACATGGTAACAATTATGAAATAAAAAAAGGTAGTCGATTGGTATCTTATATAAATCCTTATGACATACACAAACAAAGACATTAAATATTACCTTTATTCATGTGTTTTATACCATACGAGATGCTCATGTAATCACATACAATATTGAATTTTGGTCATATCTCCTTAAATAT
This sequence comes from Viscum album, assembly GCA_963277665.1. Classification (NCBI taxonomy): domain Eukaryota; kingdom Viridiplantae; phylum Streptophyta; class Magnoliopsida; order Santalales; family Viscaceae; genus Viscum; species Viscum album. The sequence continues at coordinate 25,096,569 of OY728137.1, read as the reverse complement.
CCCACTTTTACAAAATCCTCAAAGACAATTCAATTTTATGTTATATTGTATAATATACAATAACTTATGTAACCATATCCAATGGTTCTTTTGGGTATCATCTAAAATACCTTTTTAAAAAACTATCATTAAATTAATAGTGTATCACATCATATGTAATACCTAGTGAATACCCATCTAAAAAACTTTTTGGATAACTCTAAACAATTTTAAACAACATCTTTGAGTCAAACTGAATTCCCATTAAATCAACCACAAATCTTGACCCCATGAGACATTGTATCTTTGAATAAAAATTAAATAACTATATCCATGAATGTATATAAAGAGAATCCTCTATAAAATTATTAGTGTTACTTAAGATATAATGTTTTTTAACAAGGTCTCTATGAAACACATTTACCTTTATACCAATGTCCACTACAATACCCCATGATTTTAGTACGTATTTCCTTTTAAATAAATCATGTGTATTTGATATATTTTCATACATGAAACATAAAAATAAAATGAATATTTTTTTTTCATTATGGTAAAATATTAAAATAAAAAATTACATACATTAAATGATACTAAATTCAAAATAATTAGTAAAATTACTATATGAATGAAACTACAATTAAATAAAAATACTACAGAGATAAAATTATCATCATCACGATTTTCCTTGAAAATCATACCACCATTTATAACTATATAAAGAATACATATTGATAAAAATATGATAAAAAGGATAAAATGAAATTTAGAATAGGATGAATGATTTTAAGGATGTTTGTAAGATTATATATGAAAATGTAATATGATGATAATATATATGTCCATCGAACATATGACCATTGGATATATGACCATTGGATATACTTTTTTGTACATTACTTTTTTCTAATTTTAGTAACAAAATAAAAAAAATATAATTCACACATATGATATAATTTTAGAATGAAATCATTTAATTATAATTAATTAAAATTATTTATTATCGAAATATGTATTTTTTCAAAGAATGATTTGATATGTTTAAAAAATTCCAATAATATTTCTAACACCAATGGATTGATAACATTTATTGGATAGAATATAAATAATTAAGCAGATGTGATTGAAATAATTTAACATTAAAAGTCTTATTTTTTAGATATTTATTTTTTTGAATATGTTGTATATTTATTTAAATAAATTAAACTTATCATTACTAAATAATTATTTAAATTAAATTAATTATATATATATATTAAAACAATGTAAAAATAATTTAATTATTATTAATTCCTATGAAATAGGAATAAATGCATTTTTTATGGTTAGAAATACCTTTTTCTAAAAGAAATATGATTTTTGTGCAATAATATTAAAATTAATTTTTATATATTTTAGAAATTAAATCCAATAAAATTGATTTTATATTTAGAATAATCATTCTTAAATTATTTAATAAGACCAATTTCGTTTTTAGGTAAAAAATACGTTACTGAGGTAAAAACTGAGTTACCCCAGAAAAGATAAAATGAGGTAAAATGGATTAACTAAGAGGAAAAGACTAGAAATATCATAAACTATTTTCTCTAAACGAGTGTATTATGTAAGTATATACTGACCCTTATCCTTTTTCAATTAACTTTACACTTTATATCCACTTTCCGTGAGAAATCACATTCCTTATTGGAAAATATAATGTTTATTTTTTAATCATAATTTCCAAATTATCTTATAGTGAATTTTGGAGAATTTTCTGAAAAGATTAATTTTATGACGAATACTAAAAAATATGAGATTTGAATTGAAAACTACCTTTTCATTTAAATGACTAATAAAATTAAGTTATATTTTAATATTGTTTTAAATTAAAAATAGTTCAATTACTTATTTATGAATAAAATTTAATTTATTTGAACCAGTTTTATATGGAATTTGGATATTAAAACTTTGTAAACTTTGTAAACATTTTAACTTTTTATCTTTGAAAACTCGTTTTCTCATCACGTCTACGAGATTAATTTTAAGTGGAATTTTTCTACATATGTCAATTGAATTAGTAAAAATATATTCCTTATTTATAATCATAATAATTTATATTATCTAATATGGTAAAAATAAATTTTTACCAAAATTAAAAATGAAAACTGTAAAAATTAATTACCATGATTAAGATAAAAATGGGTTTATTAAGGGTTAAACTAAAATTATAAGGGTTAAAATTAATTAAAAAACTTTTCTAAAATATTATTTATAGAAATATTTAGATTATATAATTTATATATATCTATAAAATTTAATTTTAGAGACTTTTTCAATTGAAAATCATTGGTAAACCTTTTTCATTTCAAAAATTACACGTGTACCACTAACCTCGCTTATAAAAGGCCACCCCTCTCCTCTCCTCATTACACCATAAAACCAATTTGGTTCATAAAATACCTAAACAAATAACTTATTACTTCCCTCATTTAATCATAGAGACCTTATTTTGGTCCGAAATCCATACTCGAAAGGTTTTTGGAGAAAACCTAAGGAGGTTTCCTGAAGAAGAGATAATGTTCTTCAATAAGTGTTTTTATTTTATTTCTTTCTCCACCTCCTTAAATTATTATTAAAATAACATGATATAAAAAAGCATTATATTACATATATTTATATGTATTTATGTTTATTTAATGACCTAAAACCATCCCAAAAACCATTAAATTTATTTTGAAATCATTATTCATGTGTACGGTGGACTACTATGTCGTAAAAAAATGACATTAATTTTTCTATTACCACATCTCATGGATGGAAATGATGTTGGATATAATGTATAAACATTATATTTATAATTCAATTAGATCTTTTTAATAATTATATCATATATAAGTTTTTTACTTCCCATTCCTTATGGGATACAATATTATTGCTCTTGTGTACGATGAACTACCTCCTAACGAACTGATGTGATTCATTTTTAACAAACGCTTTAAATGGAAGATGACAAGGGTAAAGTTAATTAATATATAAGAAATATATGAAATAATTATGATATTAATGATATTAATGATATATTTATCATTCTTAAAGTATAATTTATCATTTTATTTCTTACATTTTTAGTGATTGAAAGATGATAACATCATTCATGTACATGTGGACTACTTCCTTCACGATGCAAAGTGACTATCTATTTTAATAACCACACCATATGGATGACATGTATAAGTGTATTTAAAGAAATAATATTTTATTTTTCATATTATTACCATTCTATAAAGATAAAATATTAATTACCTTCCTTCCATAACGATCTTTGAAAAATGGAAACGTTACTCATGTGCATGTACGACTTACTGTCTCTGTGATCGTAACGTACTTCATTTCTCAAGACCATATATCATGATTGGTATTAAAAGTATAATTTATGTATAAATATAATAATTACATAATTATTATTATTCAAAATATGATATAACCATGATCAATGTAATAACACCAATAATAACAAATCAAAACATATATAGAAAACAAAGTGGTAATTACCTGAAATGCGCTTTTAAGGAGATTGTGATACAAGGGTAATAAATGATCATAATTAAATAATATATGGTATAATATATATAATAATTGTTATATCATATATTTATAATAAACTTATATTTATTATACAGGAGGTTTGAATGTTCATGAAGGAAATTGAGACTTTATGTTAGAGATTTCAAGTATATATTTTATTTTTGGGAGACATTTGAAAACTCACCAATGGATTATTTTATGTGGGTTATATAATTCCCATTATTGTATTTTAGTATTAATATCTTTAAAATTATTTTTATTTACATATCCATTTAATTATATTTCTTTTTGAGGGTTTACGGTTCAAAAGTTACCAAATAGGTAAGGGATTTTTGTATCAATTTTCCTTTCTTGAGACATAAGTTATGTTATACACATATCTAATTTTATGAGGTGTATAAATCAACAATTTTAAATGTAATATAATGAATTTATTTATTATCATTATATTTAAAAATATATTTAATTTTATTCTTTCATGAGAATAAATATTTTTTTCTTCATTTTTTTCTTTATGTATACAAGATTTTTAAAAATGATTTTCTTAAAAATAATATTTATCAATATCTTCGGTCAAAAACTATTTGTCTTCCAAAACAATATTTTATAAAAATGATTCAATTTTTTCACTTTATTAAAATTAATTATTAAACACATTTTTACCCACTTTTATTTTAAAATAAAAATTTGAATGATTCTTCTTGTCATTTTTCGTAAATATGTCTGTCTGTAATTTATTGAAATTGGGAAAGGAATATTTCTTTTAAAATGTATGGAATAAATGGAATTTCCCACCATTATGACCATTATTTTATTTGAATATTCCTTAGTAAGTTTTCAATGTTACTATAAAATACATTTATTTTCAAAACATATTAAAAAATGTTTCTCTATAACGTCCTGCCCCGGCTTAACGATGAACTAGTGGCTGGACTAGTCACTACATTACCCCAAGAACATCTCCCCATACACCAGATGATGCTGAATAGAATAGTGGGTCTAAGGACAGTTAGTGGGGATACTATACCCTTTTATCAGAGTAAAAATAGTTGACCACATCAACTAATGGCAGAAGTAGTGTGAATAACGATAAAGCAGTGGAAGACATAATTTTTTAAATATTGTATAAAATAAAATAGCCAAAATAAATATTATTCAATTAATGCATGTTATGATGGTATAACTATTAAATATATTAATAATAAATTAAGGTTTATGTATCAATAAATAAATAAAAAAAATATGACTCAAGACTAAAGGGTGATTTCCACAAGCATCTCGAGCTTCTACTCGGTTCTCTGCTCCTATCTCTCAAGTATATGCAATCAATACAATTTGGAAACCATATAGAATCTAATCGAGTACCCCAGTGTAATATAATCCTGAGTAGGGTGTGAGATATAAATATTAGTAGGCTGAGACCACCGGTGACTATCCCAAAATCCAGATATTCAGAAAATAATTTAAACATTGTGAAAGAATTCATAAATAAAGTAAGCAGTACAATGTAACTATATACCCAAGTATCTTCATCACCACTCAGCTAGTGTTTGAACCTATATTATACATTTTTCATGCATACACAATAGTCATCACACATTAATTTTCATTTATAAATTATTCTAGCCTCATTACATTATATAAGTCTCAGGATTCAGCCTAAGCCCGACATCCCTAGAATAGGTCACTCACAATAGATGTCTCTAAATACCATCTAAGCAATCAGAGTAAAGTTTGAACCCCAACTTGTTCTTTGGATTTTATAAAGTGTCATAAGATATTAAATTTAATATTTCATATACTATGTCTGATCACGTCCACTAAAAATGGTGATTTTCCCTTCCAATACCAAAATTTATGCTCATCCAATATACAATGTGATTTTCTCCTGGGTTCCCCTGGACACAAATATCTCAATACATGCATCGGCTATGCTAGGGTCTGAACCATTTTCTATATTCAATAAAAAATCATTATGTCACACCGGAATTCATTATACATTTAATTCGATTCATGTACGACCAATTAGACCCACACTCCAATGTCAATTAATGAGTGTAAAACATCTTGTCTAACACCCTCGTGAGTATTTAGAGCATCATTCCTTATCTCAAGACCCATGGGTATCATGAGAATCAGTCCCTGTGCCATAAAATATTATTATCATGAAGGCTAGGTGTTGAATTCCATGTCAAGAACGCTGTGAGTATTTGGAGCACCAGTCCCAATATCAAAACCCATTTATAAATTATACATATATATCTATCATTGGTGTAGAACGTCGTGTCTAACACCCCAAAATCATCTATTAATTAACTCATAAGTTATCTAATCAAATTCATTAATTAATTCAAGAACTAATTAACAACATAAATCTCTCATTAAATAATTATACAATAAATTAACCATTCAAAATCTCAATAGATAATAATTAGTTAACAATTAATTATTCTTAACCACAAGAAATTCAACTAGTTAATTAACTAAACATTTAATTATCCCAATTAATTAACTGAAAAAATGATAATTAATTCACCAATCAATTGTCCTTATTTCCTTAATAATCCAATATATTAGTTAAATATACCAAATATATTAGTTAATGCAACAATTTACTAAGTACCTATTACCATTAATTAATCAATCAATTAATTAATCTACAAAACAAATCACATCCCAAAATTAATTTTCCTAAATTAATTATCTCATTAAAATCTTAAAACTTTATAATTAATTTATCACATAATTTCTTTTTAATTAATTCACAATTAATTAAATTGGTTCAACAAGGTCAACATCCCTTATTTAACTCAATAATTAATTAACACTATATAAGAACCTCATCATCCCATGATTAATTCAATAATAAAATATTAATTTTGTGGCATTAACCCGTCATAAACTTGAACTAATAGAAAGATATATGGAAAACTAAAACCACAAGAAAACATGATATAACACAACCAAAACTTTTTGGTTTTATGGTCGCGCAACCCGATTGAGGGGTTTTATTACAAAATCTGATATTACTTTTCACACATATCACTTATGACATTTAGAATTTTAAATCATTTAACATGTGAAATTCAAATTAAGAGGAATTCAATATAAATACTATAGTACATGGATTTAATTACTAATAAAAGTTTAGTGAGAAATTTATTAATGCATTTATAAAATTTAGGACTTGGAAAAGGACCCTACCTCAATGAATTTGGTCGAGTGAATGCTTCATAACTCAAATGTGATCCACTCGCGTACACGCACCTCAACAAAAAATGAACGTGTATCTGGAATTTATCTTCGAACCTAACAATTATTAACTATAACCCATAAATAGTGTGACTACGACCAATGCACACCCAAAATAATAACCACAACACAAAAACACCAGAAACATCCAAATCATGGGGTGTGAAACCAAATAACAGGTTTAAAACCTTAACCGAATATGGAGGAGATGAACCGAATCTGAGACGAAACACTTCGTCCTTGGTGGCGGTAGTTAGAAAATAGAACAACAGACCTAGAAGATCCCATTACAAAACCCCAGAACCGAAGAAACAAGGAAACCCAATTAATCCTAATCCTTAGGGTTTAATCCCAGAAAATAAGGCGAGGGAGGATCCAAATGGTCGATGTGAATCATGAAACATGTGCAGACAGACTCACCTTGATGAGGCGGACATGACTCGTGAAGACACCAAAAGGATTCGACGTGCAGTGAGGAGCATGGTAGAAGTTGTCTAGTGTGCCTCATAGGGGGCCTGCTGTGGGTCGCGCTGCTCATGCAGTGTGCCTCCTCCTTTCAATCACCTCACTCAGTCATCTTATTAATACGCTATTAAACTAATTGAATTAATATAATAAAAAAAATTATATTATCCTTCTAATTAATTATTTTATACCCCTATTAAGTAAAACCCAATACATCATTAACAGATAAAAATAATTAAATTCTCTCCAATAGAATTTAATTTAAAAAACTCTAACTCATTTATTCAATTAAATATCTCAACATGAAATAATTAAAAAAAACCCACAATTCATAGGGATTAATTAAATTATTTTTAACCATCAATTTATATAAAAAAACTTTATTTCACTTTAATTAATTAAATTCTCCATTTCCTTGAATTTAATTAATCTAAACCCAACAACACATTTATTTCTGTTTTAACATTTCCATTTATTATTAAAATTCTTTGATAACCTCCAACACCTCATTTACACATCATTTAATATTAAATTATCACAACTTAACTTTAATTAAATGAAACCCCAACAACTCATTTAATTAAATTCATTTCAACCTCAAATTAAATAAATGAAACCTCCATAATAATATCCATCATTATTATTATCATCTAATAAAACCTTTCTTTGATAAAACCCAAAAAAATCCTTACTACACATCGTTTAATTAAATTTCATTCAACTGAACTAAATTAAATTAAACCACTGTGTTGTAACAATTAATTAAATCCCCCTTTTCCTTGGATAAAATTAAATAACCCCAAATTATATTATTATTATTCTTCATAATAATAATAACAACCATAATTATAACTAATTATTATACTCATAAAACCATAATAATTATAATCGCATTATTAATATTATTACACTTTTGATAAAACTCAACACCTCTATTAAATAAAAATTCTTCTTTATTAATTCTGAAACTCCTTATTTAGTTAATTACATCTTCATTAAATCTGAAACTCCTTATTTTAAAGTAAATGTTTCTTTGAGATACCTAGAGGCCTCATTAATTTCACATAACTGTTACACCTTATTAATAATCCAGTTAAAATCGTTTAACATCAATATAATTTGTTACACTATAATAATAATAACATTATTATTATTAAAAAAATCTCCAATTTAATATTATTTTATTAAAATAAATAAAATATTAAACTGGGTAAGCTACACGGGTTGGACCGAAACCATACATAGCCCGTGTAAATCCATTAAAATGGATATTTCCAAATCCAGTGTTCCCAAGACTTATTGGTGCACCCATGAAAATTATCAACTATTCACCCAAGTATAAAAAACACCTTTAAGTGTTTTAACACTCAGAATAATGTTCTGGAGCTCAGTTTAAAAACCAACTTGTCAATAAATGGATTTTTTTTTGAAAACCTTCTTCTTAAAACCAAGTTCAAAGACATAGGACATTACAATCCACCCACCTTAAAACCTCTTGTCCCTGAGTTGTCATTGGAAACTACTACAACAACTTCTGACCCACCAAGGTCGAGTAGTTTTGTTTGATCTAGGAAGTTACGATTCCAAACCCCGAACACAATACTAACTAAAAAATAAGTCCAATCACTTAATTATTCAAAACCAAAAGCCAAGGATCACCGAAATAAAGCTTACAAATGAGGCCATTAAAGGGACCTCATTGAAGAAAAATATCAAATATCAATCAACCAACAGAAACTAGTTGCGTATGATTTTCTAGAAAGACATTACAGTCCCAAAAGCCACACACACCATTAAACGTATGACATGCCTTTTAAAATTATTACATCACCAACGGCATGTCAACAGAAGTCCTTACCCGACCTATGGTGACATTACAAAGTCAATCCATCACAAAGCTATTTTAAAAAGAAACAATTTGCCCCCAGCATGAATAAAGGCATAGCCTAAAGAAACCACGCATCCCATGTACAACCTAGATAACTTCCACTCATCAAGACCAAAAAAATATAAAATTTTAGCATGGAGTAAGACTAATGTTATTTTAGGATATCCAATACAAGGTCAAGATAGAAGACATGACATTCTCATTTGAAACATCACACTAAGAGAAAACCCAGGTCTCTAAAAGATCAATCAAACTACCACTGAAAGATTATATTCAAAACACTCGACATCACCTACTAACATGATTACTGAAATAGATGCGACACAACCATCCTTAGCATTTTCCATGATGTCAAAAAAAATTAGCCGCTCACCATCTTGCTATTTCAGAACACCTTAACACATATACGTGTTGTTCCTCGAACCATGATCACCATGTCAAACAATGATCATAAAAGCTATAACATAAGCCTATCTGCATGTCAAAACACTCGAGTCCCAAAAAGTCATCCTGATTAGTTGGAAGAACTTAACATAATGCTGAAAACATTCTAAGGGTACTACCTACAATGGGTTAGCCCCTTATGAAACAAAAATGTTGACCCTCTCTCTTGGTCACACAAAACCGAAATTATGAGGTTCAAAATCCCCTTTCTTAATTTTATCAATTTGAATTAATTCATTTCAACCTTTAAACATTTCAATGATTTTCAACAAACACACAGGTACTTTTTCACAAAATGACACTTGGTTTTCTTTCAATGCTCCATAGACCAAACATGCATGCTATAACAAAAATCCTATTTAAACTTTTAACATTCATTGTAATTAAAATATAAATAGGTAGTTTAGAATCTAAAATCATTTTACGGAAAAGGCGCCCTCTAAATTCCAATTTATTCAATCTGGGTTCTTCAAAAATCAACCCGACATAAGTTCATTACAATAAAAAATCAGCAGTTTTATATTCATAATCATTTTCAAATATACTATGGTTATATACTTCTTTCACATGGATGCCCATATACCAGTCAATAAGGCACCGATACACATTACCCATGGAATTTGGATCCCATTTAAGATATCAAATTTTCATTTAACATTTTAACTTTAGCATAACTTTTTAATTTTTTGAACAATAGGGTTACACTTTTTCATTGTTATAAGGCACACATACACCTAACTACTAAAAACTGGTTCTGTCGTAATTGCAACCAAATAAATTTATCCAAATAAACCAACCATCTGTCAGCAACCTAACATGTCACCACAAGTAGCTAACACAGATCAACATGATGAAATCACTAAAACAAGATATAACATAAAATTCTGGCACATAATCATTGCATATAATCACTCAAACATGTTAATTATACCACCAAAATATGCTATCTAAAAAGGAATTATAAATAAGTATAATACATGACATATATTCAAGGCACACAATCCAAATTAGCAGGAATACCACTAATGAGACTACATAACATGGAATATGTACATGGAATTTTAATCTCTAAATGCCTAATATGATGCATGTAATGAAACTTCATTTCCATTTCTGGACAAGGTAAATTTTTCAAAATTTTTATAATCAATAAGCAGTAGAAAATATGCCTATCACTCAAGGTGATATTCTTTAAACTCTAACCTCAAATACTACAAACATCAATTCCCATCCCTGGCCACTAGGTCATTTCCCATGCATCATGTGATCAGTCCAAAGAATGAATATTAACCCACGTGATGACACATTCCTAGTATCCTATCTACCAAACCCAAAACCAAATTAAAAATTAAATGAAGGCCCCATTGATACCACTTGTAACATCCTAACCCATCAAACCCCTAAACTGGTGGATGGACCGATCACTACATGTCCTCAAGCTCGTCTCCCACTGTGTCAAAGGCTGCCGACTAGCAGCGAGGGTCTAAGGATAGATAGTGGGGATATGAAACCCTCTTATCAGAGTAAAAATAGTGGAAAATATCAGCAAATGGAAGAAGTGTGAATAACGATAAAGCAACAGAAGACATAATTTTAAAAATCTATATTAAAAAAATGGAAAAATCTAATGTTATAAAATTCATGCATGTTTTGATGGTACCACTATAAAATTGATAAATAATAAATCATGATTTATATATCAATAAGGAAATAACTAAACTATGAATCAAGCCCTGAGGGAAATCTCCTCAAGCATCCCGATCTTCTGCTTGGTCCTCTAATCCTATCTCTCAAGTATATGAAAACAAAACAATCTTACAACCAAATAGAATCTACTCGGTTACCCCAGTGCAATGGAAGCCTGAGTAGGACGTGAGATATTAATATCAGTAAGCCGGGACCACTGATGTCTACCCCAAATCTAACCATTCAATAAATAATTTAAATAATGTGAAAGAATTCATAAATATTGTAAGCAGTACAATGTAACAATCTTCCCATGTACCTGGTTCTGCACTCAGCTAGTGTCTGAACCTGTATTATACATTTTTCATGCATACACAAAAGTCATCACACATTCATTTTCATTTATCAATTATTCAAACCTCATTAAATTATATAGGTTTTGAGATCCATCCTAAGCCTGGCAACCCCTGTATAAGTCACTCACTACATATGTCTCTAAAGACCATATAAGAAATCAATGTAAATTCTAAATCTAGGATTTTGCTTTGGCTTGTATAACACGTCATAAGATATTCAATTTAATTTTTCATATTCTATGTCCAAGACCATCCACTAAAAATTGAGATTCTCCCAACCAATAACAAAATACGAGCCCATCCACTGTACATAGTGATTCGCTCCTTGGCTCCCCTTGAAACCCGAATCTCAATACCTACCTCGCATGTGTCGGGGTCTGAACCATTTCCCTTATTCAATCACAAATCATTACACCACACTGACATTATTTAACCCTTTAATTATGTTCATGAATGACCAATTGGACCTATAGTCTAATGTCAATTAATGGGTGTAGAACGTCATGTCTAATACCCTCGTGAGTATTTGGTATATCATTCCTTATCAAACAACCCATGGGTACTTGAAGCATCATCCCCTATCCCATACAAGAATATTTTCATGCAAGCTAGGTTTATAATGCCATCTCTAGCACACCATGAGTATTTGGAGCATCAATTTCTGTCTCACAACCCGTTTATAAATCATACATATATATTTATCATTGGTGTAAAACGCCATGTCTAACACCCCAAAACCATCCCTTAATTTTCTCATAAATTATTTAATCAAATCTTTTAATTAATTCAACAACTAATTAACAACATAAATATCTCATTAAATAATTCTAAAAAAAATTGACCATTCAATATCTCAATATTTAATAATTAATTAACAATTAATTATTCTTAACTACAATCAAGTCAACTACTTAATTAACTAAACATTTAATTATCACAATTCCTTAATCTAAAACATGATAATTAATTCACCAATCAATTATCCTTATTACCTTGCTAATCCAAAAGATTAGTTAAATATATAAAATCTATTAGTTAATGCAACGACTAACTAAGTATGTGTTACCATTAATTAATCTAAAAAAAAATCACATCCCATAATTAATTTTCCTGAATTAATTATCTCATTATAAATATCAACTATCCATAATTAATTAATCACATCATTTATATTTAATTAATTCACAATTAATTAACTTGGTTCTACTAGGTCAACATCCCTTAATTAATTCAAGAATTTATTAAACTATTTTAGAACCTCATCATCCCATGATTAATTAAAAAATTAAATATTCATTCTGTAGAATCCACCCATCATATACTAATACTAAGAGAAATATATATGAAAAACTCAAACCACCAGCAAACATGATATAACACTACCACTGTTATTTGGTTTGAAGTCATCACACCTCGATTGTGGGGTTTTATTACAAAACATGATATTACGTATCACACAAATCACTTAGGAAATTTATCATTTTAAATCATTAAACACTATAAATTTACATTAAGGGGATTTCAATATAAATATTTCACTGCATGGGTTTAATTTGTAATAAAAGTTCAGTGGGAAATTTATTAACGCATTTATAAAATTTGGGACTTGGGAAGGGACACAACCTTAATGAATTTGGATGGGCCAAATCATCATAACTCGACTATGATCTACTCGTATACACGCACCTGAACAAAAATGCACGTGTATCCAGAATTCATCATATCACCTAACAATCATTAACCTTCACCCAGAAATAGTTTGGTGGGGACCAACACATACCAAAAATATTAACTGCAACACAAAAACACCATAATCATCCCAATCATGGGGTGAAAAAACTAATAACGGGTTTAAACCCTTACTCAAATATGGCAGAGATGAACTGAAACTGAGCCAAAACACTTCGTACATAGCATCCGTAGTCGTAAAATGGACCAACAGATCTAGAGGAACCCATTAAACAACCCTAAAACCGAAGAAAGAAGGAAATCTAATTAATCTTAAGCCTTAGGGTTTTGGAAAAGAAAATCGTGTCAGGGAGGAGGTAAACGGTTGATGTGAATCATGAAATATATGTAGACATGCTCACCTTGATGAGGCGTAAAAGACTCATAAAGACACTGAAAGGATTCGACATACGGAGAGGAGCCCAGTTGAAGGTGTGTAGCCCGCCTCATAGGGGGCCTGGTGCGGGTCGTGCTACTCTTGTAGTGCACCTCCTCCTTTTAATAACCCCCCTAAATCATCTAATCAATACACTATTAAAATGATAGATTTAATATAATAATAATAATTATTATTATATTATCCTTATCATTAATTATTTTACACCCCTATTTGGTAAAACCCAATACTTCATGAACATATCAAAATAATTAAAATCACCCCAATGGAATTTAATTAAATAAAAACTCAAACTAATTTATTCAATTAATTATCTCAACCTGAATTAATTAAATAAAACCCCCACTTTATAGTGATTAATCAAATTCTTTTTAACCATCAATTTAAATAAAAAAACATCCATTTTACTTAATTAATTAAATTCCTCATTATCATGAATTTAATTAAATTAAACCCAACTCCACATTTATTACTCATTTATTATTTCCATTTATTATTTCATTATTTGATAACCTCTAACTCCTTATTTATACCTCATATAATATTAAATTATCACAACATAAATTTAATTAAATGAAAAACACAATAACTCATTTAATTAAATTCTTTTCAACCTCAAATTAAATCAATGAAACTGTCATAAAAATAAACATAATTATTATTATCATCTAATAAAACATTTCTTTGATAAAACAAAAAAAATCTTCAATATAGATCATTTAATTAAACTCCATTTAACCTAATTTAATTAAATGAAACCACTATTTCGCAAAAATTAATTAAATCCCCATTTTCTATGGATTTAATTAAAAACCCCAAAATTTCATTATTATTATTATTCTTAATAATAATAACCATAATTAATACTAATTATTATACTCATAAAACCATAATAATAATAATCACATTATTAATGTTATTCAACCTTTGATAAAACCCAACACCTTTAATAAATAAAACCGCTTCTTTATTAATTCTAAAACTTCTTATATAGTTAAATGCGTCTTCATTAAATCTAAAAATCCTTATTTTAAATAAAAATTTTCTTTGAGATACCCAAAGGCCTCATTAAATTCAGAATACTATTATACCTCGTTAATCATCCAGTTAAAATCATTCAACATCAAAATAATTTTTAAAACCATAATAATAATAATAAAATTATTATTATTAACACATTAATCTTTTTAAACACAAATCTCTCATTTAATATTATTTAATTAAAATAAATAAAATATTGAACTAGGTAAGCTGTATGGGATGGACAACAACTGTTCATAGCCATTACAAATCCATTAGACTATACTTCTCTGTATCCATTGCTCATGAGACTTATCGAGACACCTGTAAAAAATATCGGGTATTTAACCAAGTCCAAAACAGCACCTTTAACTATTCCAACACTCAGAATAATGTTTCAGTTCTCAGTTTAAAAATAAACCCGTCAATAAATAGTTTTTTTTTGAAAACCTTCATATTTAAGCTAGGATCAAAGCCACGAGACATTATATTCTTAAAGAAGAAGAGATATTTTCCTCAAGAAATATTTTAAATAATTTTCAATGATTTTTTAATTTGTCTTAAAAGTTATTTTGAAAGGAAAATATTTTAAAAAATTATTTTTTAAAAATGTTTTCATAGTGGAAATGATGTTTTCCTCAAAAATATTTTAAATGATTTTTAAATATTTCTTTATAAGTTTCCAAATTTATTTTCAAATAAAATAATTTCTAAAATGTTTTCTGAATTTTTAGATTAAAAAATGGGTTTTCAAAGAAAATTTATTTTCCTCAAGATATGTTCCAAGTGATTTATCTTTGAAAATCATTTTCTATGTATGATTGCATACATTGATATAAATTTTTCTTTACTGGGGGTATGATCCAAGGATACCATTCTTGTTATTTCTTGGAATGGTTTATGTTTATGATGACAAGATGTTTATGAAACACGTTTCTATTCCACAGGATATACCAAAATAAAATTATTATGAAACCCACTTCTCTTTCTATGGGATATGTTATGATGAAATGATGAAATGATTATAAAACATGTATCTTTTTCAAAGGTTATGATATGATAAAATGTTTAAGAAACCAATTTAATTTTATGGGTTGTGATAATATGAATGTTTTATGATCTTTCAATATTAATATGTATGGCTTTCATTATTTTAGGGGTGGGGAGTGCATCTCCCTCCAAAGCATTGGGTAAATATGGGTAACTCATGAGTAAATATCTTATGCATAGACTTTATTATGTATTCACATTATTATGTTTGAATCTGATTATATGTTCATAATGTTATGCCTAAAGCTTATTACAAGTTCACAATGTTATGCATGAACCAGATTACATGTTCACTATGTTATGCAAGGACCTATCATTCATTCCCACAATGTTATGTATAGAACCAATTTCATGTACATAAGTTTATATAAGAGACTTATTTCATGTCCATAACTTAATGAGTGAACCTATATCTATTTATACTTGTTCACAATATAATAAGGTGATTTTATGCCAAAAATCGATGTCTTATTACAATTTTATGTTCTCATGGATAATATTTTTTGATTCCATTATAATTCAGGTCTTATGAACTTCCAAGATTTAGGTCATGAGTCATATTTATGAACAATTATTTTCAAGGTACAGTTTTCAAATTTTATTCTTATATTATATAGATATATATCTTGTTTTACTTTAATGGGCATACAAGATCACTCTTTATTATGTTTCATATCCCCTAGTTATGAAGAATGGTTTTAAAGTGGGTATGTCTATGAAGAGTACTAAATGGGAAGATATTTGTCAGAGACATTGAATATATTCCACCAATTTTTAAAATTATGTTCCTAGTCTCCAAATACACTTAACTATTATGGTCCTCAGGTGCGTGTCCATGTAATGTATTTATATTTCATCTATAAGGATGTAATCTCTATATATGATTATCTTCGGTCACTAATGTTGGTAATAGAGGAATGGTTTAGATAAAATTTAGAAATAAGAATTAAGAAAACATTAGTTATATCCCTATGAATATTTCTAGGTATGTCTCTAGGGATAAGACAAAGGATGATTTAATGTTTAAGAAAATGTCCTAGAATTTTAATAGATAATAGGAAAGTTTGTTTCCAAGTAATTGCATATCTTTTTGGATATTACTGGTGGATGTGTGTCTTGACCCCCTCCCCACAATGTGTACCTCTCCTGGGCCATCAATTTGAGAAGGGAGATAATGACCCTCAAGTCCCACCTCTAGTAGGCCCTAGGTTGGTGACTAGCATCGAGGGTATAGTAAACACACAGATGGGAGGAACTAACCTCTAAGAGAACACATGCGAATGAGAGAGATAAGACTATGCATGATCATCAGAAATTGTATTCTGATCAGAGGAGACCCTTAGAGTTTGATGTTAGGGATCATGTGTTTCTGAAGGTGACTCCCCATCGTGGTCAGCGAAGGTTTGGTCGTGGGAGTAATCTTTCTCCCTGGTTTGTTGGACCTTTGGAGGTGTTAGCTCGTGTTGGAGTTGTGGTGTATCGAGTAGCACTTCCCCCCATAGATGAGTTGGATACACAATGTATTTCATGTGTCACAGCTTTGTCGTTATCTTCATGTTGACTCTGACGTCATTGATTGGGGAGAGATCAATGCCGATGATGATGGAACCTTTGAGGAGAAAAATATAGAGATCCAAGACAATAAAGAGAAGGTTCTTCACGAGCGTTCTATCCCCTTAGTTCATGTCTTGTGGCAACATGGCAGCATGGAGGAGAGTACATGGGAATGTGAGTCACATATACATTCTTGGTACCTATAGTTTTTTGATATTTAACTATTTTCATGTAACGATATTATCTTTGTAGTTGTATACCATTCATGTTTATGAGATGGATTTCTTTGGTTGATTATTGTGGTTTTCTCTCTTTTGAGAGGAATCCCGTTGGGTGGTTGTTTAAGATTATTTTCTGTTTCCTTTTAGGCTGGTTTTGAATTATCGAGGACGAGAATGTATTGAGCGGTATCTAATTTAATGGAATAGACCTCTCTGGTCCGTTCCTTTGAAAAAATATGGTGTTGAGGTGTTCTGGGTGGTAAATGTGACTGATCCCTAACACATCAACAAATTTCCAGTTCTGTGAATAGTGAAATAGTAGCCTTAGGTGAACATTGCAATAGTAGCCTTAGGTGAAAAGTGTCATTGGTAGCCTTAGGTGAACAGTGAATCGGTAACCTTATGTGAACAATGTCATTAATAGCCCAATGTCAACTTCCAATGGTAGCCTCTTTCTTTTGCCAAATTTTGAGTTCATGAACAGTGTTTCCATAGCGGTGAGGTTCCAATGGTGAGGTTTCAATGGTGAAGTTCATGAATAGTGTTTATACAATGGTTAGGTTCCAACAATGAGGTTTCAACGGTGAAAAACTATGTTTCCAAAATTGGGAGGTTCCAATGGTGAGGTTTCAACAGTGAGGTTTCTGAACAGTGTTTCCAAAACGGTGAGGTTCCAATAGTGAGGTTTGAACAGTGAGGTTCATGAAATGGGTTTCCAAAACGGGGAGGTTCCAGTGGTGAGTTTTCAATGGTGAGGATAATTAACAATGTTTCTAGAACAGTGTGGTTCTAACGGTGAGGTTTCGATGGTGAGGTTCATGAACAGAGTTTCCAGAACGGTGAGATTCAAATGGTGAGGTTTCAACGATGAAGTTCATGAATAGTTTTTCCAAACTGGTTAGGTTCCAATGGTGAGGTTTCAATGGTGAGGTTCATGAATAGTGTTTTTTCTTTTCCAAATTTTGAGTTCATGAATAGTGTTTCAAGCTTCCTATAGTTTCCCCCCTTTAACATTTCCATTGACGTAAAATGCATTTAAGGTCTTGTTTTAAGGAATTTAAGGCTGACTCAAAGGCCATAAATTCTATATTAATTTCTCTAAGGTATGGGATGCTTTTACTTGGTAAAACCACGTGGTTTAATGTGATCCACTTTTAATGGAAAATCCAATGTATCTTAAACCACTACTCCGTTAAATATTTTGAAGGGATGATATATCTTCCTCCCTAGTTCTTCCTCCTTATTCTCAACTGTGAGATGCTCGAACCCTTCATTCCATCCTGTAGGTGTTTCATAATCTAACTTTCTTCCTTGGATTTTTTCCACTCTATATTCATGCAACCAAGAAGTATTGATCAATCTTAGATATAATTTATGATGTATCGTCATTTTTTCGGGTTCATATACTTCTATTTCTCCTTGTAGTTTTATGGAATGCTATCTCCTTTTTCCAAATGGACTTTATTTGGTGTTGACCGGTGTTGTGGTGTCTCTGCATCCTTGGGTGGATACAGTTGTCATAGGGGAAGGAGATCATAACCCGTTGTGTAAATCGTTCTCATATAAAGAACATCAAGAACTGTTTATGGTAGGGGATTTGTTTCTTCTCTTTTATTTTATGGGAAATTGTAGAGTTAGTGTGTTTTATCCCACAGGATCAAAATGGAATTAATATAATAAATATTTGAACTGGATAAATAAATTGATATCGATCGTATGTTATTGCCTTTTGTTTTTCTAGAAAGTCTTATATCTACTGTAGCATTGTTTAGATTTTTGTTCTGGATGGAAACTGGTAAAAACCTAAATTTGGAATTAATTGATAATTGTTTGGATAAGGATAAAGAGGCATGTAAATGAATCTGGTTCTTTTTGTTGTAATTTTATGTTAATCAAATTGGTTCAGTAAGCATGTTTAATTATTTGTGATAGCTTTCTATTTAGGTTTCCTGAAGTTGGAACCTATGAATAATAAAACTGTTAATCCAATATGGATTAAAGAACTCGTTGTTTGATAAAAGATAATTCCTTGTAGGGTTTTGAGTTACCCCCTTTCTTGTTTAAGGGCCCTGAGCCCAATTGGTATGATGTTTTTTTCTGCTACTTGTGTGGTGATGTGAGCTTGGATGGCTGTTGTGATATGTGGGGGTAGGGAGGCCTACTGTTCGTGGAAACAGTTCACCCCTAGAGTGGCGAGATGCATCATTTTATGCATGTGGGTGTCAGGGAGGACACCAAGGATGGTGAAATGGGTGGGGTGTGTATGTTTGTATGCTTTCTGATTCTTATTGGCTATTTATCCACCTTACATTCCCCATTGCTCAAGGCTATTAGACTTTATTACCCTTCTTCCTAAAGGGGAGAAAATGCACGGGGTATGAGACATGCTTTCCATGTTTAACTTCTCAAGGGAGGATGGGTCTACGCTCTTTCTATAAGCGGAAAAGACTCGACGGGTAGTTCATCTACTCACCCTGTTGAGCCTCCTTGTTTTTATTAGCATAGAATGTTTTTCTATAATTCCGTGGAATCTGGGAAAGTAATTTTGTTAATAACTGGTTGAATAAATGATGTTAACCCAAGGGGTTAGAGCTTGTTGGGACGCAATGATGAGGACAATGGACTTTGGGTGTGATGCTAATGAAATTTAATGTGGAATTTTTAATGGTTAATTAATTTTTTAAAAATTAATTAATGTCAATTACAAATGATAAAAAGAGAATGAAGTAATTTAATAAAGCTGTTTAAATGGTTGTGTTCTTATAGGATACCTTGTCTTAGAAGTGGCAGTCGGGAGTCTGAGAGACGTTAGCTGCAGCTGATTCTAAGACTTGGTTATGCCCAGAGTGTGGTTGTGAGATATAGTATATTCTGTACTTATTGTGTTTTTATTCACTACTCCACACCATCAGTTAGGGAAACTGATACCCCGGGGATTCTGAGCCCTAGGGGGCGTTTTCCCAAACATTCTGGTGGGAGGATGGATGGATGGCTACCCCATTTGTCCCCACTCTCTTCTCTTGGTAGTTACTTGTGATGGTAGGCAAAGTGGTTAGTTTTCCACATATGTGTGTGTAGAGGGTTGTAATGGCTTGTGGTTATTTACACACATATATTCTGGATATAGTTTCCTATGGACTACTATAGGTGTAACGTGTATAGGCTATGATGGATTGAGGATCGTTACTCCGTGTATGGGCTATAATGGCTTGAGGTTTAATATCAGACGTATGAAACATGTTATGAGAGATGTGGTGGCTCCCAAAAACTACCTAGTTACTTTGCTTATGTGAACATGGTTATTTTTTGCATGAGGTCCATGTTGTGGTGCTTTGCCCAGGTGTCTACAGGCAATCCTTTTTTGAGAGATATGCTTAGGACGTGCGACGTTGGGGAAAAGCGGAAAACTAGTGGGGAAGTAGTATCGAGTTTCCCTTTATATTCTTTATTATATTATATACTTTTGTATGCGATACTTGGGGAGAGTATCCATGGTGAGGCTGGGAACTTAGTATACCTATTTTTTTGTTGAGTTAGTTTCACTTGCTGTTCACTATGTATTATTATTATTTATTTACTTTTGTATGAGAGGCTATGGGGAGGATTCTACTGAGTATACTATTATACTCAACCTATTTATATATAAACTGTTTTTAGGTCACATGTAGCAGGTTGTAGATCAGGATAGTTTCTACTAGCGTGGGTTTACAAGAGCTGTTTGGGCTTCTTGGTTGCTGTTGTTTTAACTTTTTTTGGGTACTTTCAGTTTCCCCATTCAGTTGTAGTAGTTTTTCATGACATAACATATGTGTACTTGGGATTTCATTTATATTGTCGTTTGAGTTGGATTTGGTTGGTGTTTGTCTTTTCTCTCTCTTTTGCATGTGTTCTCTTAGAGGGTAATGCCTCCTCTCTGTGTGTTTACTATACCCACGATTTTAGTCTCCAACCCGGGGCCTACTGGAGGCGGGAATCGAGGGTCATTATCTCCCTTCTCACATTACCGAACCAGGAGGGGTACACATTGTGGGGACGGGGTCATGAAGGAGTGGTATCAGAGGTCTGGTTGAGGGATAGAATGGAGTTTGGAGTTAGGAACATGTGAGGTTTCATGGGATGGTAGGGCAATGGTGTCAGTCAAGTTTCACAAGTGATGTAAACACTGGAGACATGCTGAGACATATGCATTTAGGTCCCTCTATGATCTAATGTACAAACCTTTATGTTTACTATGGCTACTAAATGAGGTGATAGTAGTTACAGGGTATAGACCTAGGAAAGGATCATGCATCATTCTTCCTTATTCCAATGCTTGAATGGGTAGACCTTGGGATAGGGTAACCTAAAAGGAATAAAATAAAATGATTAATTAATTAATGCTAAGTCTTCCATATTCTAGGTTTAGGAGGTATAACTATTTGTTATTTTTCAGGTATGGCTCTAGGTCGTCGTCCTTGTCAGGATCACATAGAATATGTTCAGTAGGCTATGCCAGTAGATCGCCAATGTGTAGAGGATGAAGACAATGACACTTGGAGGAGGACACTCCGAGAGTTTCAGCACCAAAGTTTGCAGAAGTAAGTGGGGTCTCTTTCAGATGTAGTCATGGAAGACTGGTTGGAGGAGGTCAAGATAGGATTTTGTTTGATACATTCTTAAAAGGAGCACAAGGTGTCCTTGGTTGCGATGATTCTGCATGGAGAAGCAAGGTAGTGGTGGTTCTTATTCATCGGGGATCATGAGGAGTCAACGTTCTCATGGAAGGAGTTCTGAGACAAGTTTAGAGTTTAGTTTCTTTCCTCGACTACAAAGGCATCCAGTCGATAAGAGCTTCTTACCCATTGATAGGGTAGCTCCAGTGTGAGAGAGTTTGGAATTCATTTCAGGAACCTTTTACGATATGCTTCAGACCTGTTTCCAGATGAGGAGGTGAGGGCAAGGCATTTGGAGGTGGATTTTCATCCAAAGATCCAACACCAGGTCACCCCATTTATAATGAAGACATATCTTGAGGTGATGGCAAGGGAAGAGGTCATCAGGAGGACATTGGCTAGAACTAGATCTTCAAGATAAGAGAGTCATAATGATTCCTCATGAAGAAGAGTTGTGGTCCAGGGTTTCCAATTTTTTAGGGAAGAAGAGTTTTCGCTCGGTCGGGGGTAGGTCCCAGCCCTCAACATCTTGTTTCTCCATGGGAGGGAGCCCTCAGGCTTATGCCAAGGGATCAAGAACTTGTTTTTATTATGGTGTTTGAGGTCATCAGAAGAGATATTGATGGAACTTTCATAGCAGTAATCGTGCACCAGGGTTTTCTCTCTAAGTTCCTATATTGAGGGAGTTACAACCAAGGAAAGAAAAGAAGGCTGCAGTAGCTTTAGATCAGCAGAGGGTAGATGGGACGGGCAGAGGACAGACCTGTGATGCTCCCCATCCTCAGAGAGTACAGTGCGGTCGTGGTGGTGGTATTCATAAGGGCTAGAGAGGCTATGGAGGAGGTCGTGGTAAGCTTCAGGCTTTAGTGTTTGTTGATTTAGATGATCCAGACATCGTTCAAGGTACCATTTTCTTTTTTTTTTCTACCTTGGTTTATTTCTTGTTTTATTTAGGAGAGACACATTCCTTCATATCACCTACCCTTTTCGATGCTTTGGGACTTGAGGTAGAGAGGCTTCCACTTCCCTTGGCATTGACTACGCCAGTTGGAGGCCGAGCTGACTTGTTTGAAATATGTAGAGATTATGATCTAGTGTTTGGGCAGCGCCACTCTTGGGGAGATTTCCTATATTTAATAATAAAACTATATTATTACATCCTCTACATGGATTGGTTGTATTAGGTGATGGCTATCATGGATTGCTTCAGGAGACAGGTGGTGTTCATCTATGCGGATGGAGAGCCAATGATGTTCCATGGCAAGCAACACCCTCAGATGGATCAGAGGCATGTTCCATCCGTGTCATACATGATGGCTAAACTAATGTGTAGTTATACACATGTTTAACTATAGGCATTTCTTAGGGTCATAGTGCAGTACCATGATGTATTTCTAGAAGAGGTTGCAGCATTACCTCTTTGATG
Source organism: Viscum album (assembly GCA_963277665.1). Taxonomy (NCBI): domain Eukaryota; kingdom Viridiplantae; phylum Streptophyta; class Magnoliopsida; order Santalales; family Viscaceae; genus Viscum; species Viscum album. The sequence goes on along the minus strand of OY728137.1, from coordinate 25,072,887 downwards.
AGAGATCAAGTTTGGGATCGAGCTACAGCCAGGGGAGTATCCTATCTCTATGTCTCCATATAGGATGTACCCTTATGAGATACAATAGTTACATATATAGCTTGATGGTATGTTATAGTGAGGTTTTGTTCGACTGAATGTGTCATCGCGGCATGCACCAGTTTTGTTTGTGTAAAAGGCTAACGGCAGTTTGGAGTTGTGTGTTGAATATTGTCGCTTAAACAAAGTGATAGTGAAGAATCGATATCATCTTCTACGTATTGATGATTTATTTGATCAATATTTGGTTCTAAAAGTTCAACTTGAGGTCAGGATATCATTAGATGCGTGTGAAGGAGGAGGATATCCCAAAGAATACTTTATGTTGTCTTCATGGGCATTATGAGTTCATTGTAATGCTGTTTGTCATGAAAAATGCTCCAACTATGTTCTTGGGATTGATGAACGATGTGTTCCATGAGTTCCTAGACAAGATCTTGGTGGTTTTCATCGACAAAATCCTTGTGTACTCCACGTCTGAGGAGGAGCATGCAGAGTATTTACACACCACTTTGGGAGTTCTTCGACAACATCAGCTATTTGGGAAGTTGTCAAAGGGTGAGTTTTGGGCTCGAGAAGTCCGTTTCTTGGGGCATGTTGTGTAATAATAGGGATTAGCTGTGGATCCATCGAAGATTTAAGAGATTGTGTCTTACGAATCCCCCAAGACAGTGTCAGAGGTGCAAAGTTTCTTTGGTCTCACAGGCTACTTTAGGAGGTTCATAGCTGATTTCTCTCGAATTATGAATCCTGTAAAAACTTCGACTTGGAAGGATCAGAAATTCATATGGACTGATCAATGTTAGACATCTTTTGAGTATCTAAATGAAAAGTTAGTATGTTCTCCAGTTCTTTGTCTTCTAGTAGAGGGAGTTCAGTTTTATATTTTCTACGATGCTTTGCATCTGAGGTTAGGCTATGTTCTGATGCAGTAGAGATTAGTTGTTTCTTTTGGATCTTGGAAGTTATGTACCCATGAACATAACTATGCCACACATGATATTAAGTTTGCATCTGTGGTGTTTGGTCTAAAGTTGTGGAGACATTACCTCATTGGCGAGTGCTTTGTGGTTTTCACCGATCATAAGAGTTTGAGGTATGTTCTCTCCCATTGTGACTTGAACTTACGACACCGTAGATGGATGGAGTTCTTACAGGAACATGAATTTAAAATATCATATACCCCTTGAAAGAGGAATGTTTCAACTTATGCACTGAGTCAGAAGTCACATAGTGATGCAGTGTGGGAATCTGGTGAGTCATTGAGAGTAATGGAATAACTGTTAGCATTACATCAAGATATGGGAGAAGTTGGGGGCAGAGGTTGCCTTTTCAGATGACGATGCAGTCATCTCTGGTGCTGAAGGTGGAAGAGTCCTAGTTGGGGGATCTAGAGGTGGAGGTCAAGAGAGACTGAGTTGTTTGTGGCAAGGTCCTTGATGGTTGGTCTGAGGATGAACAACACTGAGTGTTGTATCATGGAAGGATATTTTTTCCTATGACGATGTGCGAGAAGGTTCTCAAAGAGTTCCATAGTTTCCATTTAGTGGTTCATCCAGGCATGACAAAGACGTACCGATAATTGAGAAGCTAGTTTTGGGGGCATGGGCTAAAGTTTGCAGTTGCGGAGTTTGTGTCTCGATGTTTGGTCTGCCAGAACATGAAGGCCAAACACTGTGTTCCTGGTGGTCTTCTCCATCCATTATATATTACACAGTGGAAGTGGGAGGACATATCAACGGACTTTGATACTGTTTTAACTCGTTATCAGGGAGGAAATGACGTTATATGGGTGGTAGTGGATCATATAACAAAATTATCCCACTTCATAGCAATCAAGTAGTCAAGATTAGTGGAATTTTTATTGAGGCAGTATCTGGAGGAGGTGGTGAGACATCATGGATTCCCAGGAATGATCATTTCCAATGGAGTTCTTTATTTAACCTCTAGGGTGTGGAGAGGTCTCTAGAATGCTTTTGGTTCTCAGCTATGCCTTTGCACTGCTTTTTATCCAAAAACAGACGATCAGACCTAGTGGACCATCCAGACTCTTGAAGACAGGTTATTCTCTTGTTTCCAATATTTTTGAGGTTCGTGGATGAGAAAATTAACCTTGGTGGAGTTCTCCTACAACAATAGTTTTCACTCCACCATTGGTATGAAACTGATTAAAGCATGGTATGGCCGGCCTTTCCCTTCTCCATTGTGCTAGACTAGGGTCAGAGAGTCAGCAATTCTTAGACTAGAACTGATGTAGAATACAACATAGATGGTTCAGGTGATTCGTGAGAGGTTTAAGATAGCGCAGGATCACCATAAATCATATACAAATCAAAGGAGGAGATCTGTAGAGTTTGATGTTGGGGATCACATGTTTTTGAAGGTGACTCCCCATCTTGGGAGGTGAATGTTTGGTCATGGCAGTAAGATTTCTCCCTGGTTTATTGGCCCTTTCGAGATGTTAGATCGTGTTCGTGATGTGGTGTATCTAGTATCACTTCGCTCATAGATGAGCGGGATACACAATGTTTTTCATGTGTCACAGCTCCATCATTATCTTCATGATGACTCTCACATCATCTATTGGGAAGATATTGATGTGGATGATGATGCGACCATTGAGGAGCGACCTATGGAGATCCAAGACTACATAGAGAAGGTGTTGCCTGGGCGTTATACCCCCTTGGTTCGTGTCTTGTGGAGCCACGATGGCATGGAGGAGAGTACCTGGGAATGTGAGTCAGAGATACATGCTCAATACCCAGAGTTTTTTGATGTTTAACTCTTTTCATGGAACGAAGTTCACTTTGTGGTTGTATACCATTCGTGTTTATGAGATATCTTTCTTTAGTTTCTTCTTATGGTTTACTCTATTTTCAGAGGTATATTGATGGGTGGTTGTTTTGGAATCTTTTAAATTTTCTTTTTGTTTGGTTTTGAATTATCGTGGATGAGAATTTTTGGAGAGGTATCTGATGTAATTTTTCAGACCACTCTGGTCCATTCCTTTGAAAAAATATGGTGTCTGAGGTGTTCCGGGAGGTCAATGTGACCTATCCCAAATTTTTTTCCAAATTTTCAATTTTGTGAACAATGCAACGGTAGCGTTGGGTGAACAGTGCAATGGTAGCCTTTGGTGAATAGTGTCATCGGTAGCTTTAAGTGAACTGTGCAATGGTAACCTTATGTGAACAGTGCCATTGGTAGCCTTATGTAAAGTTCCAATGGTAGCCTCTTTCCTTTTCCAAATTATGAGTTCATGAACAGTGTTTCTATAATGGTGAGGTTCCAACGGTGAGGTTCATGAATAGTGTTTCTAGAACATTGAGGTTCCAATGGTGAGGGTTCAACAATGAGGAATATTGCTTCCAGAATGACAAGGTTCCAACAGTGAGGTTTCAACGGTGAGGTTCATGAACAGAGTTTCCAAAACAGTGAGGTTCTAATGGTGAGGTTTCAATAGTGAGGTTCTTGAACAGTGTTTCCATAACAGTGAGGATCCAACAGTGAGGATTCAATGGTAAGGTTCATGAATAGTGTTTCTAGAATGGTAAGTTTCCAATGGTGAGGTTTCAATGGTGAGGTTCATGAACAGTTTTTCCAGAACGGTGAGGTTCCAATGGTGAGGTTCATGAACAGTCTTTGCAGAACAGTGAGGATCCAACGATGTGGTTTCAACAGTGAGGTTCATGGACAGTGTTTTACCTTTTCCCAATTTTGAGTTTGTGAATAGTGTTTCCAGCTTCCTATAGTTCACCCCTTTAACATTCCCTTTGACGTAAAATGCATTTAAAGCCTCATTTTGAGGACTCTAAGGCTTATTCAAAGGCCATAAATCCTACATTAATTTCTCTAAGGATCAAGACACTTTTACTTGGTCAAAATGCATGGTTTAATGCTATCCTCTTTAAATCTAAAATCCAGCGTGTCTTAAAACATTTCTCCATTAAATATTCTAAAGGGATGATATATATTCCTCCCTAGTTCTTCCTTCTTTTTCTCAGCTGTGAGATGCTCGAACCATTCATTCCATCCCATAGGAGTTGCATAATCAAACTTTCTTCCATGGATTGGTTCCACTCTATTTTAATGCAACCAATAAGTATCAATCAATCTTCGATATAAGTTATGAACTATCATCATTATTTTGGGTTTATCCCCTTCTTGTTCTCCTTTCCCATTTATGGAATGCTATCTCCATGTTCTTAATGGGATTTTCTTGGGTGTTGACCAATGTGGTGGTGTCTCGGCATCCTTGGGTGGATATAGTTGTCACGGGGGGAGGATATCGTAACTCGTTGTGTGGCTCGTTCTCATATAAAGAACATCAAGAACCATTTGAGGTAGGTGATTCGTTGTTCACTTTTCTTTTTTGTGAAACTATAGAGTTAGCATGTTTTATCCCACTGGATCACAATGGAATTGATATAATAAATATTTGTACAAGTTAAATAAATTGATATCGATTGTATGTTATTGCCTCTTGTTTTTTTAGATAGTTTGATATCTATGCTTTCTTTGTTTAACTTTTCATTCTTGATGGAAATTGGTAAATAACGTAAAGCTAAAATTAATTGATGATTTTTTGGAAAAAGATAAAGGGGCATGTAAATGTATCTGGTTATTCTTGTTGTAATTTGATTTTAATAAAATTGGTGTAGTATGCATGTTTAATTATTTGTGATAGCTTACTATTTAGGTTTTTGAAGTTTGAACCTACTAATAATAAATTGGTTAATCCATGATAGATTAAATAATGAGTTATTTTAAAAAAGATAATTCCTTGTAGGATTATGAGTTACCCTCATGCTTGATTAAGGGACATGAGACCAATTTGTATGATGTTTGTTTTCATGATGCTTGTGTTGTGATGTGATCTTGTATGGTTGTTGTGATATGTGGGGGTAGGGAGGCCTACAGTTTGTGGTAGAAGTTGATGCCTAGAGTGGTAAGATGCATCAGTTTATGCATGTGTGTGTCGGGGAGGACACCAGGGATGATGAAATGGGTTGGATGTGAAATTTTGTATTCTTTCTGATTCTTATTGGTTATTTATCTGCTTTACATTCTCCACTACTCAAGGCCATTGGACTTGCTTACCCATTTTCTAAAAAGTGTGAAGACACGTGGGGTATGACACATGATTTCCATTTTTAGATACTCAAGGTAAGATGGGTCTATTCTCTTCCTATATGCAGTAAAGACTCGACGGGTGGTTCATCTACTCACCGTGTTGACCCCCCTTGTGTTGAGTAGCACAAATTGTTTTTTAGAATTCCAGGGAATATGGTAAAGTAGTGTTGCTAATAAATGGATGAATAAATAATGTTAACCCCAAGGGGTTGGAGCTTGCTGGGACGCAATGCTGAGGACAGTGGACTTTGGGTGTGATTCTAATGAAATTTGATGTAGAGTTATTAATGGTTAATTAATGTTTAAAGAATTAATTGACTTGAATTATAAATAATAAAAATGTATTGATGTAATGTAATAAATCTCTTTAAATGGTTGTGTGCTTGTAGTATAACTAGTCTTAGATGTGGCATTCAGGAGTCTGAGAGACGTTAGTTGTAGTTGAGTCTAAGACTAGGTTATGAACATAGTGTGGTTGTGAGTTATAGTATTTTCTGTACTTATTGTGTTTCTATATGCTCCTCCACCTTGTTAGTTAGGGAAACTAAAACCCCCGGGATTCTGAGCCCTGGGGGGTTTTTCCGCAACATTCCAGTGGGAGGATGGATGGCCAACGACCCCCTTTTCCCCAACTCTCTTAACTTGGTAGTTACTTGTGCTGGTAAGAAAATTGTTTAGTTTTCCCCCTATATGTGTGTAGAGGGACATAATGTCTTGTGGTTATTCACACACATATATTTTGGATATAGTTTCTTATGGACTACTATAGGTGTAACATGTATAGGATATGATGTCTTGAGGATCCTTACTCGGTGTATGGGCTATAATAGCTTGAGGTATAATATCTGACATATGATACACATTATGAGAGCTGTGGTGGCTCCCAAAAACTACATGGTTACTTTTCTTATGTGGACATGGTGGTTTTCTTGCATCAGGTGAAATTTTTGGTGATTTTCCCAGGTGTCTACGGGCAAGCCTTTTTGGAGAGAGATGCTTAAGACGTGCAACGTCGGGGAAAAGCGGAAAACCAATGGGGAAGTAGTAGCGGGGTACCCTTGATATTCTTTATTATATTATATACTCCTGTATGAGATACTTGGTTAGAGTATCAATGGTGAGCCTAGGAATGTAGTATACCTGTTTAGGTGACGATTTAGTTTCACTTGTTGTTGACTGTGCTTTAGCATGCATTTTATATTTCTGCATGAGAGGATCTGGGGAGGATCCTGCTGAATATACTGTTATACTCACACTATGTATATATAAACTATTTTTAGGTTACTTGGAGCCAGTTGGTGATCAGTCTAGTTTCTACTAGCTTGAGGTTGCAGGAGCTGTTTGGGATTCGTGGTTGCTATTATTTTTTCTTTATTTTCGGTACTTTTTGTTTTCCCCTTTTAGTTTTGTAGTTTTGAATGACATCACATGGGTGTACTTGGTATTTCATTAATTTTGTTGTATGAGTTGGATTTTGTTGGTGTCTGTCTTATCTCTCTCTTTCGCATGTGTTCTCTTAGAGGATAATGCCTCCCATATCTATGTTTAAAATACCCTCAGTGCTAGTCGCCACCCCGGGGCCTACGGGAGGTGGGAATTCAGGGTCATTATCTTCCTTCTTACATTGCAGGCCCAAGAGGGGTAGAATTTGTGGGGTGGGAGTTGTGACAATGTGGCTATGGAACAAAGGTACCTAGGGGTAATAATCCTAATATTTCAAACATTAAGAGATGTTTTCATGATTTAGACACCCCATAAGATATTTTTCATGATTATACAGTTCCCCTCTATGATTATTATTGTATACACTGTGATTTTGTATTTTAGTTAATGGTGGGAACCAGAAGGAACTGGGTTGACATTGAATGTGATAGATAATATACCGATGAGAATCCAAATGAGAAGATTACTGGATTGATGGATATTGTGGTTATGCATAATTAGATATCACATAAAAAGATTAACAATTGGCACCTTAACCAACTATTGGAACCAACAAAGAATATAATTATAGTGTTTATTGAGAGAATAGGTATTGGAAACCATGGATGAAAAAAGATTTAGTTTCCTTTGTATTGAGAAAGTGGGAAGAATCACTCAAAGAAATGTCTCACATAGAAGATGAGATTTTTTGTGCATGTAAAAGGAAACAAAGAAAGTGATTGAAGAGGAAAAATAAACAATTTGGTTAATTCAAGGGATGATAATAATATTATCCCTATGGTATCATTTATTATTGAATGTTTTAAATATGAAAAAATGGGTATCATGAAAATTGATGTCCAAAGGGGAAAGACTGTGAAGGGAATCAAAAAGGTTTTATGAGTAAGGGTTTTTCTATTGATGATGAAGGTACTACAAAAGATATATGAAAGGAACTAGGTATAAAGGATAAATATGATGAATCCTAGTAAATGGATTAAGGATGTGGTCAAAAAATTGAAGCGTTTGCATATTGGAATTCATAAATTATGAAATATAAAAGGATTTTCCAGTATAAGTTTTTTGTTAAGGATTTCAAAGAATATATTGAATGATTCCGATGACATAGAAAATTGATTTAATTTAAAGGTTATATTTTAGGGAAAACACATGATTATGAAGAGATAACCCTTATTATGTTTATTACGTTGATAAAATAGTTTTTAGCTCAGATAATGAGGTGATTAATATGGATAAAGTAAAATGGATAGTATTGATGACCCCAAAATTGATTAATGATTTTTTTTGTAAAAGTGGTTTATGTCTACAATATTATAGTATTTATAGAATATATTCAATAATATGTGATTTTATTTAATGAATAAAAAAGGAGTTAATTTTTGAAAGATTTTATGTTTTCAATAAGGTTTTATGGTAATTTAGGTTTTTACTATGTCTGAATAGAATAAACGATGAAGTGACTCATATATTTGGAATGTCACAATTAAAAGCTACATGATATTTTTTGAGGGGTTAATTATATGTTCATTTAGTAAATTTAGTGACCTTATTTCTAAAGTTATAGATTTAAATCATTTGGAAGGGTCATAAGGTAAGCAATCAATGAAATGGTTTAATTTTAACATGGGATGAGGTTTCAAAGATTAACATATTACCTCACCATATGATGATTCATCAATATTGGATAACCAATGCAAACCTTTTTTTAAAATACATATAGAAGGAATGAATTATCATTATATTATGGATCTTTTGATCTATTATTGGTTCCATCGTATAAAAAATCAACTTCATTTTTTGGTCTAAATGATGAATTTGAAATTGATCAAATCACAACCCATGGATGAAAATATTCTTACAATACAAAGGAAATATAAGACCTAGGTATATTGGTCCCTTTGAAATTCTTGATCGTATTTAGACCATAGGTTATCATTTGGAAATTATATCAAAACTGTATTAGGTTTCAAATGTATGTAGCACCTTTACCCATTTATCCACCTAAATAGTGATATGAACCTGTGGTATACTAGGACTTAGGTGCAACTCCCCATATGCCAATGTTTTTCAACTTGCAACGAGGGTGTAATGAGGTGATAGTGGGGAGACTATACCCTCTAGAGGTGATAATCATAATGGTCTATATAAATGTAACATGATGGAAGAAATACCAATAAACGATAGGACAAGTAACCCACCATAGAGTAAGTGTAAATAAATATAGTCCTTTAAAATCAATATGCTCAAACATAACATTTTTATAATAAAACATCACATGATACCATTTACAGAAATAAATTCCATTTTAGCAAAAAATGAATAAAATTCAGGTAATAAAAGATAATAAATCGGAAAGGGACTCCTATGGTTGACCTTAGTATATATATATAAACATGAATATAACAAAAAGGAAGATTCAAAAATAAACTATAGCTGATGAACGAACCTCCAAGGTCCCTTATCATCCATCCCATGATATCAGACGAACAAGATAACTAAATTCTAACTCATGAGCCCAAAACATTACCTAATCTTTAAAGCATAAAGTAAAAATGTGTCACAAAGGGACCTTGTAGTGTGTGAGAATAAGTCTTAGTAGGTCACCAGAAATGTGTCCTTAACATATATCTAGGATAAATCAGGTGTTTACTAAAAATAATTTAATCAATTTTCATGAATGTATAAATAGATATCCTTCATCCATTGTGATAAATAGACATAAGGAAGCATCACTTTCTTTGACAAAAATTGTCACTTATAACTTTGTTCCATCAATCTTTTACCAACATCTCGAAGTCATGCCAAATCAATAGTACATTGTCACTCAAAACTCATCTCGTAAAAATACTCGTTGGCTCAAAGACTAACATCCAAGGCATAAGAATTTCTATACTCCAAAAAATTACATCATGAGCTCAACATCCGACATCTTAAAGAATGGCCATATCTGTCATCCCACATAATCCTAGTCCAACAACATCAAAATATGGAAATCCACATCCCCCAACCGATGGTCTCATCACTATCAACTGATGGATCCTCACCATACATGTGGATTTCTATAGCCTGTAACTCCAACCCAACTGATGGTCAACAACATCCTAATATGAATATAATGGAGGCCTTTACTCACGTCATTAGTCCACTCCAACTCATCATTTGAGTCATAATTTTGTGCATTCAACTCCAAAAGAGCGTCGTGCAATCATAGTGAGTGGAAATCACTAACATAGTACCTAATCCACATCATCAAAGCACCTCATTCCCCTGCGATAGTGTCACTCAATATGATGGCCAAAACCATCCAATATCACATGGCCATTCCTATAACCTGATGACCTTAAGATCTCAACCTGATGTCCAAGTCACACAATATGTGATCAACATCACTCATAGAATTCAAGACTCTCCCAACCTGATGAACAATGTCACTGCATCCAGGTGGTGAAATCTATCTAAATACTTTATCCAATATCATCACATTCCCATGTAACTCTTCACAAGAATTACATATATTTCAATTTTATTTAATAAGGAAAAATATCTCAACCTAACCTTCCCAATGTAATAAGCCTCTCACTAGGATTATACCATTTATTGACATGGCGAACCATGTCCATAGGCAGAACACAATTTCAATTAATTAATTTAAATTAAATAATTAAATTAATGAGTGTATCTCTCAAACAAACCAATGCGATGCTCTAGAATGAACCCCAAAAACATGATCGAGAACAAAGAGAAAGCTAGGAACAACCTACCTTGTGTTGGTAGATGCTCAGTCATCTGATATTGACCTATAACTCAATCTAGTTTGCAATAAGTCAGTATTTTAAATAAATTCCTTGATAATAGGGTAAAATAGTTCACACGGATTTAGAGGACCATATGGTGAGAGAAAATGAGATGAGAAGCAAGAGTAAATGGGGCCTTACTGATGTAGTTACAAAGAGACCTACAACGATTGATTTAGAACTCAGACAAAGAGTATGGTTCAAAACATAGAAATAGGAGGATAATTGCTCCTTCACCACTAGGAGTTGGAGTTCACATGATAGGGAGAAAAGAGTGGAGAACCTCTTAATGAAATTAAGTGTAAAATGGTAATTTTTTCCTTTTCAAAATGTTTCATGGTTACCACAAGGTTTGGAAAACCATGCACTATCCTTGTGGTTCCTACTATCAAAGCACCACACCTCACTGGGTTAGGCACATGATTTCAAAAACCATACAAAGACCATTATTGAAACTTCTATAAAAAATGTATCAACCTTGAAAAACAATTAAACCCCTACTTCCATATTTCCAAACAATGCCCAATGCACCAAGGGAGTAGCACAGATTCTCTTGGTAGGTTCTATGGTTTTCCTAAACCATGAGCCTCCTTATGTGCACATTTAAAAGTTGGGTGTTTAGGCCCAAACACACCTGAAACCCACTCAAAACCCCAAGGAACTTTCTGAGCCTTAAAAATCATCAAAATAAAAATTCATGGGGCATATGAACTCTCATAATTTGTTTCCAAATATCAAGAAGGAATTTTTCCACACAACTAAACTCCAAGAATTAAAATGTGTTGGGGATTTAGACCCGATCCAAAAAAATGAAGACCTTACAGTATCCCCACATGAATAGATCTCATCCCCAAGATATAAATAATTACCCAAACATGGTATCAAACATACCCATCATGTATATAATAAATTTTCTACCCAAGCTAGAAATTCCCAGGTCAACTCCATCAAGGAGCTCCCCACCATAGGAGTTACCTTCCCCAATCGTATCGAGACCCAAAACTCAAATAAACTAATGGTCCTCTAACCATACTAAAAATTAAAAGTCCTATCATGATACATCATCACTCTTTCACCTAATTAGGTGATCAAATCATTCATGTGTCACATCTAATGCCCATCATGATCTTCACCTCATCAGATGTCTTCCTCATACTCATGTCACACACAATACCAATGAGGTCTAGCATCTCAAAATATGATAAAATCACCCTTTCCTCATCAGAATCCATAAATCACACATATACTTTCATTCCCACAATTAGTTGTAATTCCATTCACCTCAAATAAACCCACATCACATCGATTCCTAGAATCCTACACACATCAAATAAACTTCCATTGAAGTAATACCCAAATGCCTACACATCTAAAATGGATCCCACATGACATCAATGGACATAATAAATATCGATGGAACACACCTTCTATATATATATAATGAATCTATGCTCATTCCAACCTACTAACCAGCAATTGGTTAGCCCAAAAATATCTCTTATTCACCTCATGTACCCAAAAATGAACATTCCTACAAAAAGGTCCATGCTAATATAAAATTAACTTGGTCATGCCCAAAATTTACCTCTAACTGTAGTCATCTCACCGGCCTGCTCTAACACTAGAATCTCAATAGCATGCACCTACCCTAAATCCTGACTACCTAAATTCGGGCCTCCCTATGGAGCTTCACCAATAGCTAGCCTTTGACCCCGCTGCTGGCTCCCACTGTTGCTACCACGACCTATGCAGATAGCTGAATCTTATATTGTAGATCACGGTACCGTTCTTAGTCTGATATTCGATACCTGAGTTCACCCCAGTCTCTGACTACCATCTATCTATGAAGGATTCCTACAGAACCTCTCGAGATGCACGACCTGAACACATGATCAACACATCGGTGCCTAATCACACTATGTATGCACCTGTCTAGACTGCCTGCACTGAAACAAAATTGTTAATGACCCACTCCTGAGTGGTATTCTTGAGTCCCTGGCCAGAACTCCCCACTGAGACACCTCCCAACCTCTCTTTCTGCAACCTAAATCTTCGAAATTGTAATCACAGGACACAATCACCCAACTCTAATAAGACTGATTCATTATATTTTCCTCAGCTATCAGTGTATAATTATCATCCTCATAGAAGGTGAATAACCTGACAATTTTTACCTTCATCCAAATGGTATTTCATAAAGCATCTCCAAAATTCATCACTCTATAGGTGTCATCACCCACCATACCCCCTACAGAGTAAAGAAAAATATGTGAAGGTATGGACATATTCCATGAAGGACATGTCTCCTATTAAAATTTCAATAAAATCTGACCTCTCTCAACCCTCAGTGTCTCTAGTTTGAATTTATCAAAGAACCCATCCTTGAAGTCCTTCTAGTCAATTCCAACATGTCTACCTACCTGAACCTATACATATGACCAGTGCTTTTCTAGTCCTCTAAGCATGTAAATCATCAGCTTCACCGTCTAGCCCGGGGGTGTCTGAAGGTGGCCTATGATGGTCTACACATCCCTAATCTAGTTCTAAATTACCTGTGGTCCACCCCCACCTATAAATAGTGATTGGTTCTATGACTGGAATACCCGTGTCAAGTATTCCATTGAGGGATCCACTCCCTAAGATCCCCTGCAAATCCCTTGGATAACACATAACAATATCCCTCAGAGATACTCATCAAGACATGGACAAAAATATTCTATATCCTATGGCTAACATACCTATAATTGAGCCTATAACTATATGTATACCTATGGCTCATGCTCAGTCTAACCCTCTTGGTCCTTATTATGACTCTCAGGGGCCTCAAACCATGTACGCTCCTACATCACTAAATCACTGCCCACTAGATGCTCCATCAAAATTAGTCTAGGTGGAAACCCACTGAAAACCAATAACATGGTCAAATATCCATTATATATATATATAATGTAAGTAGTTAATGTTGTAATAAGAAGCACAATCTCATTGCCCTTACACTCCCCCATTGTAACCATGTCTCATGACATCCTGCATCATGGCCCCTTACCCACTAATATCAGATCCAAGTATCACATATAAATCTTGCCTCATGGCCCCTCACCTATGAAAATAGGATTCAGGAGTCACATATCAATCTGAGGTAGCATATTAAGATTCCCCCATAGAGGATAATAATAAAATACACCATTTATCTTCTTTGTTTTGACATTTTAAATAGCCCGCCCCCAATTTTTTTTAATTATTTCTCCTATAATATCTAGGATAACATATATATCGTATCACATATCATTTCACACAATTATTTCATTGGAACTACATGAATTGTATGGATAAGTAGAATATTACCAAAGAGTGGCTAAGTAGGAAAATATTATTTAGCTTCCTTTGCTGACATTTTAAACAACCCAAACCATATTAGTAAAATAAAGGTTTCTAATGACAATAAAAATCAATTATCACATCATATATATATATATATATTTAACAAATATTAAGTTCCTATACTGAATAAATAATAAAACCTCCCTTACCATACTAGGCCAAGGGTCAAAAAATCCTCCCTTACCATATAAAGACGAGGGACCATATCATAATATATAATAATAACACCCAATTTCATCACTCATGGTGTAAATTATATCATCAATCAAAAGAGGAAAGAATACCATAAATTCCCATAGTGGGAAATGTGGTCTTTCCCACATGCATGGGGATGTAGGCACTCAAATACGAGCTGTATGCCTAGTTTTGACTACCTCATAGTCTCTGATCTACCATATACTAAATAGTAAGACCCAAAAATGGTAAAAGAAACTCATCTGATACTATTTATAGTTCCCTTACCCATTTACTAGCCTGGATAGTGCTATGTGATGGAGGTCCACTAGGCCTTAGGTGTGTCTCCCAGTATACCCATGTTTTCTAACTAATAGTGAGGGTGTAAAGTGGTGATAGTGGGGAAACAATACCCTCTTGAGAGGATAATAATAATGGTTTATATAAATATAACATAGTAGAATAAAGATCAAGAAATGAAGAGACACGTAACTTGACATATTATAAGCATAAATAGATAGTAGTAATTATAATCAAGAGGCTGAAATATACCAATTTAAGAATAAAACATCACATGATACCATTTTAAGTGATAAATACCACTTTTACATAATCATGTATACAATTAAGGCTATACAAGATAATAAATAGGAATGTTTCTCGCATCTCCAACCCCATGATATACATATAAAGATGTTGATACAAAAAATGAAGACTCAAAAATAAACTCTAACTGATTTAGGAACCTCCAATGTCTATTTCCATATATTCAATGTTAATAGAACAACATGGTCACTAAGGTCTTTCTTCTATGACATAACCCTTACCTGATCATAAATGCATATATTCTATATGTATCTTGAATGGCCTATGTATGGTGTGAGATTAAGTCTCAGTAGGCCACCACCAATGTGTGCCTAACATACATATATGATAAATAAAGTGTGTACCAAAAATAAATAATGTAATGATCATGCATGTAAAACTAAATATACCACTTACCTTATGCCCAAAATCCATAAGGAAGCATCACCTTCTTTGACCAACATCATTATAATTATAGTGGACATGATCCTTACCATATAGCCCAATGAATCCTCTAATGAAAATCGTCCTAGTTGAACCCTTGGGTTCAACCTATGAAAATGTCACATAAAACCTCCTTCATTCAATCAAGTATCAATGTACTGAATGAATTATTAATCAATAGTATCTAGTCCCTCAGAACTCATCTTAGAACAATCCCCATCAAATCAAAGGACAATTTATGAGGCATAGAAATGTATTTCCTTAAAATAATAAGGCTAACTGATAAGAATATTATTTCCCTTGGAACAACTATATCCCTCCTCCCATATAATCCTGGACCAACGACCTCAAAATACAGTGAGCTTCAGCCCCCAATCGATGGTCTGATAACCCAAAACCAATGGATCCTCACTATTGATGTAGATTTATATGGCAAGAACCTCTAACCAAAATGATGGTTAACAAAATACTATGTTGTATCTAATAGAGGCCACTACCCACATAAGTGGTCGGAACCACCTCATCATCTAAGTCGTATATGTGTGCACACGACTCCAATGGTGCATTATCTAATCACAGTGAGAATCAACAACCAACATAGTACATGATACACATCATCCAAACACCACATGCCCCTATAACTGTATCACTCAATGTGATTTTCAACACCATTCCATATCACATGAGCCCTATCTGCAACCTGATGACCTAGTCACCTCAACTTGAAGACCATCTATCCCAACCTTTGATCCAAAACACTCATATAATTTGGACCTCACCCAACCTTCCAAACTACATCACCTCATCCAGATGGGCAATTCCATCTCTATCCTTGGTCCAATCCCGTAACATTCCCATGGAACTCATTGCAAGCAATATATATTTTAATTAGATTTGATAAGGTAAATCACCTTATAATAATCTACCCAAGGTAAAAAGCCTCTCACAAGGATTATTCCATTTGTACACATGGATGAGCAAGCCTATAGGCATCTCACATGGTCAATTAATTAATTTAAAGGTAATCATTCAATTAATGAGGGTATCTCTTGTACAACCCAATATATTCATCCAGAAAGCACCCCGAAAATATGAGAGAAATAAAATAGAATTATAGGAACCACCTACCTCATTTTTTTAGATGCTCGCTTGTCTAATATTGGCCCATAACTTAATCTAGTTTGGAAGAAATTGGTCTTTCAGATGAATGACCATAAAATAGGGAAATACATCTCACACTGATTTAGAAACCATGTGGAGATATAAATGGAGAATAGAATAAAGAGGAATCTTGGACATACTGATGTGGTTCAAATAATATTGATGGTCATCGATTCGGATCATGGACAGAGAGTGTGGTTCAGATCCTAGAAGGGAGACGAGAAGAGCTTGTTGGCCGCCTAGAGGTGAAGATCACATGATAGGAAGAAAAAAGGGGAGACCATATTAAATAAATTAAGGGGAAAATATAATTTTTTACCTTTTTAAAAGGCAACATTGTTTCCACACAGTTTGGAGAACCCTATAAAAACCATGAAGTTCTCATTATCTAATCACCACATCTCGCAAAATTATGCGCATGATTTCCCAAACCGTGCAGAACTACAAAATCCTCACACAAAACCCTGTGCCTTAGTCTGTGAAATTTGAAAAGTTGGTTGTTCAGCCTATAAAACACCCAAAACCCACATTAAACCCCACGACACTTGCCTAGAATTAAAAATCATCTAAAAACAAAGTCTCTATAGAAATAAAATAGGCTAGCTCAAATAAAATATTCTATCTCGAACCCCAACTAGAATATTCAATGCGAAAGGCACTGAATGTTTTGATACCTCATTTCCCCAAAAAATGTAATAGAGTAGGTGAAAAAATGTAGGGTATAGTATTTGAGTCAAACAAGGAATTAACCCAGGTATAAAATAGGTAAATTGTACCTTACATGATGTCCATATTGCCTGATGCTGGCACTGCCAAACCATGCATGTTTCTACGTCTAGCTCCATAGACTCTATAACCTTGATGGAAATCATAACCATGAATAATAAATACCTATCTCCCTTGAGGTTACGGGATATCATGGGGCTAAACATTTCTTAACATATCCCCCCTTTATTGAAAAAAATTAGAATGCCATACTATTGCGGCTTCCTCAATAGAAACTATTATAAAGCATGGGCCTGTAAAAGGAAACCTGCAATAAAATAACATTTAATTAATTTCATAGGATCTCCTTTTAATATCCAAAACGTCTAAAGTAAAATAAAACGACACTCTTCCCATTGTCAAGGTTCTGAAAATAGCTGCCTGTAGTGAAACGAGTTGAATAAGGTTGAATCCCTCTTAGTGCTCACCGAAGCTTCATCTTCTGGAAAAGAAATTGAGAACACTCAATCATATATCATCTGTTTGTAAAATCTTTACAACACCCATATCATGAAGATATAGTCTAATCCAATATCCTCTATACGATCTCTACCCCCACTGGTACTTTAGAATATTACTTCAACATAAATAGGATGACCTGATGCTAAATTTCTAAATATAGAGCCTCTTCGAAAGGATTCTCCCAATCATACTCATATAGAAGAAGGTATGGAGAATAATTTATGGGGTTTATTTAGTTGATAATAAACTCTTGAACATTATAAATCTCTAATAAAAGTGTAAGGATATATCTTCATGAAGTTTCATTAGTGATTAAAGATAGAAACTCGGCCAGAAACCAATCCTTGAACTTGTCCCATGAAATTGAACACTACTCACGATCCCTAGGGTTTAAAGCTATCATTGTCCAACAGAACCATAAATCATCATTATATAAATTTATTACCAATTCTATTTCTAATCAAAAATCAAAATAAAGGCTATCTTTACCACCTTCATCCATCACTCTGTCTCTTAATGTAAAACTCAACCCTCATACTTCTATAGACCTTAGAGTTGAATCTTTTAGAGTATTCTCCTCCAATTGCATATTTATTCATCCCCCACTCAATGAAGATTCATTGGAAAATAATCATGAATATATTTGACATGAAAAAAATAGGGATGTAGACCTAGATCTATATTTGTAAAAGAATGAGCCTCAGTTACTCCAAAACTAATGATAAAAGAACATTTTAAGGATAATTCATTCATTCATTTTAACCTAATCTCCATCTCCTACCCAATTAAAAAACAATAAAAAAACATCATGATGCAATTTCCTTACCAAGATATATACCCAACATGTATCGCCACTTCAATTAAAATTCTCAGTGTACTTGAAGTACCTTACATCAGATATATAGGTGTATATAAATCTCATGTCCTAGCTAGTATCCCTTGTTTATAACATGTTCAATTCCCATATGATATAGTTTCCCTATAAAACTATGAATCCTAACTAGTTACAAAATAAAAATCCATAATATCTCTCAATAATTAGCATTTATAGCACTCTGTCATGACCCCTCCCTCTAAAGGTAACCATCCTAGGCCAATAATGAATAAATATAGATAATGAAAACTGAATCCCACCTCCAATAGGCTAGAGTTTAGTAACTGAAACTGATTGTATATAAATGAAATAGATTGGATAAATTTTCCTCATATTGATTTAATAAAAAAGAGATAATAAGTAAAACCCCCATATAAAAACATTCATAAAAAAATAATCAACCCTAATACATAATGAAATGTTATACAAAAACTCATACATCAAGAAGGAAAACTAAACAATATCAAAAAGTAATCCAAGGAAGGGACCATAAATCTCCAAAAAACTTGAATAACTCCTCAAACTAGAGCTTCCAAACTCGATCAACAACTGGCTCCCTTTGACATGAATATATTTTTTATATACATAGGATTTTCATAACATTTATACTCAATAGGATCTTCCCTGAAACCTCTTCTAAAAAATGTGAAAGAGGTATACCAATTCTCAGTGTATAAACAAATAAAACTAACTCATCACCTAAATAGCTAATACTAGTCTCCCATCTTCACTATGAATATATCACATATTAATTGATAGAAGAAACACACTCCTTAACAAAATATTATATATATATATATATATATAATATTTTGGAACCCAAATTTTAGTTCCTCACTAGTTTTTTTCTCTCATTCCTCAATTCCACACATCATATGACCAACCCGTCCACAGGTCTAGTCATGTCTAATGTGAGATGGGCCTCATCCATACCTACCTCAATCTCATAAAGGTCCAAACATATCATGTAAGTATCATTCCTTATATCCATATCACTATTATCATCTCATATGTAATCAATTTTATTCCTAGAATCCACTACAACCTGTGTAAATTAATTATAACTTAAGCCATCACAGTATATAAAAGTACACCCCTGGGAAACTGTACCCACTAAAACTGGATACAAGTATGTTCCTTACCTCATATCATTATAATATGTATATATTTGTATAGTAAAATAAATATCCATCATATCTAGGATAGGAATACATGTTATACTATAAGATATTATAACATAGGATATATCGACTCATATCTTTATCGAAAGGTAGAGCAAGAGAGAGGGAGAAGTTGGTTATTCATCCCCTTTCCATCATGGATGTTGACGAAACCACCACCAACACATGTGGGTGTCATTTTCCTTAACGAAATGGGTGGGGTTCCTAATGAAATTAGAAGATATAAATAATATCAAACACAACAACTCTACTAAAAAATACCTAGCCTTAGACTCATATTCCATAGTCATTGCATAAGAAACCCTATTGCTGCCACTAAGTACTAGGTCTCAAGAATAATACAAGCATCAGGTTAATATTTAATTAAATAATTATAAAATAATTAATTAATAATAAATATTGACTTTCAAAAGTATACTATTAATATTCTAATATAAGTGTCGAATACACTATTAACCTTATTTATATTCTCAACTTTCCCATAATCATCAATGAACACTATGAACCAACCTTGTTCATTTATTAGTTCAGTTATAATTTATGTAACACCTTGAAATTTTTAAAAATATAGTTTTTCAAATAAATCTTATTTTTAAATATTTTTTATTACACATAGCACCGAGTTTAGCTTTTGTTACATGAAATACATAGTTTTAACAAAACACGACATAATATTAAAATATAATTATTTAATATGATAGTCATCACTTAATGAATATAATTGAGGGTATGAATATGAATAACTAAATTTTGAAAATATATTGCCTAAACATGCATATAAAATTAATTATTTTGAGATCAATTAATTATAAATTAAAATAAAAATTATTTAAAAATAAATAATATATTTTTTTTTTCTGAAAAACGTTTTTTACGCATAGAAAAACATTTTACCTAAATAAATTAAAAAAATAACTTATAGTGAATTATTTTAATTAAATTTATATATTATATATTCAATCAAATTTTTTACATTCATCATATGTGTTTTATAAAAAATATATAAGAACAAATCAGATTTTATGCTTACAAACTATATTTTTCTAAAAAACATTTTTGTCACATTTTGTGTACTTATCTTAAAATTAATTTCCTCCATTTTAAAAAAAAACTCTGAAAAAATTAAATTAAATTTTAAAATCATTATTTTAAAATTATTTTAGGGTGAATTTTGAGAATTTTTTTAGAAGATAAATCTTTCGACGACTAGTGAAAAATACTGGTATTTACTAAGAATTTTCATTTCATTTAAAGAATTTTAAAACATAAACATTGTTTAAAAATTGTTTTAAAGTAAAATTAGTAAAATTATATATCTATTAATCTATTTTATTCCATAAAATTCAATTTCATATTAAATTTTGATTTAAAAACTTTTTAAACTTTTGAACATTTTATCCTTGAAAAATTGTATTCTCATCACGAATGTCGGATTAAATTTAAATTAAAAATTTTCACTTATATGAACTGAGTTTTTTAAAAAAGATTAAATATTTTTAATCATCATAATTTATATTATCTAATAATATAAAATTAATTTTTTACCATAATGAATAGTAAAAATAATAAAAATTTAATTGTTGTAGTAAAGGTGAAAATAGGTTTATCCGGAGTTAAACTAAAAGGATAAGAGGAAAATGACCTAGAAACCAATAATATTTTGGTATAGATTGACCTTATAACCTCTAAGTTTATATATTTTCCCATTTTGGATCCTTGTTTCATGCAAAAACTGTGGTTACATCATTTTCTTTTCAAACATTATAAGTGTACCACTCACTTCACTTATAAAAGTCTTCCACCTCTCTTCTCTTCTTCAGACATAAAAAACCCATAATATAAAAAATTAAATAAGCAAATAAATTCCTTAATTACATACTCTCATCCTATAAGACATATTTTTTTTTTCAAAAATCAATCCTAGTAATCCTTTTGTGTCAAACGAAAATAAGTTGTCCAAATAAGAGGTAATGTCCTTAACCAAGCATTTTATTTCATTTATTCCTCCATATCCTTAAAATATTATTAAACCATGATGATATAATAACATTAATATATTCTATATAATTATATTTAATTATTTTAATGAGATAATCTAAATACATCTCCCTATTCATTTAATGAGATACAAAATCATCATTCATGTGTAAGATGGACTACCGCCTCATGAACCGATGTTATACATTTTCCATCAATAACTCTAAAAGTTGGATATAATGATGGATTTGTTATTCATATATGATATTTATTATATTATTATTCTATTTTTGTCACCATATAACATATTTATTCTTACTTTTCGTTCTGTGGGAATACATTAATGTCGCTCGTGTGTACTGCAGACTACCACCTCACGAAGCGAAGTGATTATTTATTCACATATTATTCAGATTAATGGTAATAAAAGGGGTTTAAATTATAAAATGTTATATATTTGTCATAAATTTCACTATTTTAAGGTATTATATTTTTTAACATTCTTTCATTTGATTCTTCAATAAAATGGAAACAGTGCTCATGCGTACGTACGACATACCATCTCTATAAAAGGTGTATTTAATTTTTTATATCCAACTTTAATGGATTAATATAAATAAATAAATAATAAAAATATATTATATTTATATCTATGTTAAAATTATGGAGATGATCTAATTATGATGAAATTAATAGGCCCAAAAATAAAAAACCAAAACATACGTGAAAAACAAAGAAGTTATTACCCAAAATGTAAATTTAACAAGGAATTGTTAATAAATGGATAATAAAAGGTCACAAGTAAATCATATATAATGTTATATATATATAATAATGGTTCCAAAAAAATTACAATAAACTTATATTTATTATAAAGGTGGTTTTAATGTGTACGAAGGAAGTTGAGACTTAAGTTAATGGATTTCTAGTTTCTCTTTTATTTTTTGGGAGACTTACACCATTTTCAACACTAGTTTATTTTTTGTGGTGTATATAATAACGATTTAAAATGTTATACCATTAATATAATTCTTTTAAGGATATTTAAATTTTCATTTTATGTTATCATTTAATGTGGCTTATGATTCAAGAGATTACCAAAATGGTATGAGATTTTTGTCTCAATTTTCATTCTTTTGTACATATTTTGTTTTTTTACCAATATTATTTTATGATGTGTATATACTAACCCATTGAAATATTATATCAGGAATATAATTCTATTAAGAATATTTTACGTTTCAATTGATTTTATTCTTTCATGGGGCTTATGATTTAATGTTACCAAATTGGTAATGATTTTATGATACAATCTCAATGTTTATCGAGATTATTTATGTTTGGGATTATGATAATGAAATATTGTTATCCACATATCAAGAAACTCATGAATTTTATTATAATATTCTATTTCTTTAGAATAAACTTTTTTCTCTTCATTTTACTCTCTTTATGTACTCTATAGTTCAAAAGAATGTTTTTAATGAAAACAAACTCTATTTCTCTCTTTGATCAAAAATCATTTTTTAAATTGTAAAAAATGAATAGTATTTTTTGTTGTTGTAATGAATAGTAATTTTTTAAAAGATACATTTATATTTTTTAATCTTTTATTTTCAAATAAAATATTTTTAATAAGATTTATGTTTTAAAAAGTGTTTTAAAAAATGGAAAGGCTATTTTCATCAAGAAATGTTCCAAAAGATCTTTCAAAATCATTCTATATATTAGATGATATACATTAATGTTACTTATGATTCATTAGAGATATGATACAAGTATAAAATTATTATTCTTTCTCTATATGATTTCTTTTTATGATGACAATATTTTTATGAAACTAGTTTATATTCCATGGGTTATACCATGATAAAATGATTATGAAACGAGCGTATTTTTCCATATGTTATATATTAATTAAGTTATGAAAGGATTATGAAACCTATTTATTTTCCATAGGTTATGTTATGATGAAATATTTATGAAACCCATTTATTTTCATGGGTTTTGATATGGTGAATGTTTAATGATATTGTGCCACACAAATGTATGATTTTCATTATGTGATTGTGATTATGTTATAACTAAGGATAGTAGTGACATTATAACCAAGGAATGTGGTTATGTTATAACCAATATACGTGGGACCTATACATCTTTTAAATTCATTGGGTAAATTTTGAAATTTCATGATACAAAGAAGATTGATATGGGTATGGAACCTAGTTTAGTAAGGGACTCTTTCCACTATAATAGTCTGAGTAGTGAACCTTGACTACTTTTATTATTTAGGGAGGGAAGCCATTATATTATGATAACCATGGAAATGAACTGTGACTACAATTGAAATAATTTTCTATGCTAATGTGTATACTAAAAAATCTATGTCTTATGCCAATGTTATGTTCTTATGGCTCATTTTATTTTATTACATTATGATTCGTGTATTATGAACTACTAAGATTTACTCCATGAGTCAGGTTTACGATCTATGATAAACATGGTATGGTTTCCAAATGTTAACATCATACTATCATGACCTTATTCTCATGCTATTGTTATATAATCATTGATATCTCCGTTTTTTACCCTTACTAAGCATCTGATATCACCCTTACTTATGTTTCCTTTCATCGAGATATGAAGAAAGTTATTATGCATGATATGTCTGGGAAGGGTGATAGCTAAGATGAACTTATTGGGAGAAGATGTAGCTCACTTAAATAATTATAATATTATATACTAGTTATTTTTTAAGACATTTTCATAATTTTACAGTGGTAATATGCCAAATTATATTTATCAATAAATTTAATTCTTTAATAAATTCAATAATCTATTAAAATAATATTTTTAAGTATTTAATGATAAATGACACCATAAATTTGTTGAAATAACTACAATACTCTAACAATTTGTAAAAAAAATATAATAAATATTCATCAACATTATGTAGGCGATGAACCCATGATCAAGAAGAAAGGACTGAAATCTTCAAAACAATAACAACCTCAAATCTCCACCCCTTGATCCAGATCTAAAAACATTATCATTACATTCCAAGATTTTATAGAAAGAAACATTTCCCAATTTTATTCATAAAAAATATATAACATCAAACTGAATTTTTAGATCACTGAAATACTCAAGGACCTTTTAGGTTTAGTGTTTCAAATAATTAGGAAAAAAATATTATAAAAAAATTGGATATATAAACCATTGGTTCAGAAAAATGTACATTATATCCCAATAATTTCATCACATATATTAAACTCATTATGGATAACATTCTTAAAACATTTCTTCACAACCCGGGGAAAAAGAAACATAAGAAGGGTGAGCTAAAATGATCACTAAGGGTAAACATAATCATTAATAATTTGATGTCATCAGTGTCCATAAGATAGAAATAAATATATGATAATATAATCAAATTTCATGAGCATATCATAAGATAATCAACACACATAAAAATATAGTTTATAAAACATGACACTTAGAATAAAGATTTAATATAATATAATAGTCATATAAGTCAACAATCATGTCCAATGTGAAAAAAATCCTAAAAAATGATCTACTAGCACTTGATGAAATCAAAAAATAAAACATCTTGGTGACTCAAATCATACTTCTCAAATCACTCTTACTATCACTATTACTAGGGGAATAACATACCTGGTAAATTCTAATAATTATTTAAGAGAAACCTGTAACAACATAACTCTATCCTATTACCCAATGAATTAGGGAAGTGTATTGGTCTCATCCATCATCATGAGTTACATCAAGATCTCCCTTTACCAAAAACACTTTCCAATAACCATAAAATAATCATAACATAAGAAATATATCATATTTTAACACAGCAATAACCATTGTTCTTTCATACCTTGATTTACCGGTGGAAAAGAAATGGATTCCACGAAAATATCTTAGAAACAATCAAAATTTATCCTTACAAGGAATACATATTGAATCATTAAAATATATACCTATTATATAATAATTAAAATCAATCTTATTTTTTATTAATGAATAGAAATATCTTAAAAATGTCACAAAAAATTTATTGAAGAAAATACCATTTCCAATTTGAAAATCACTTTTAAAAACTAAAAAAATTCCAGAATATTGAGGAATACATTTTCTTTGAAAAATACCTTCTAATATTTCAAGTTAATCTTCAATTTAAAAAATTATTCATGATATCAAAAAATGTAGGTTAATACATTTATGTTAAAATAAAATATCCCTCTCACACTTTGGTAATGAAATAAAAAATATGTCATAAAAACAATGTTACAATATTCCTTTTAAAAAAATTGTAAATAAATTCAATGAAACTTGAAATTGACCTTAAAAATCATTTAATTTTAAATAATAACATTTTTTAAATTATGGATACATAAGAGAAGTATTTCTAATCTAAAAAGAGATATAAGAATAGTATCAATTACAAACAAAATTATTGATGTTTTTGAATAAATAATGGATGAAAGGGAAATAAAGAATTTAAAACGAATTCATAACAAGAGGATAATAAAAAAATGTGGTTCAAGAAAATAATATAATTTGATCCCTCCAAAAGGAACTTTGAACATAAGAAATCCTGAAAAAAATGAGATCATAATATAAAGCCTTTTGTGCTTTAGTAAGGTTAAATAAATATTCATTTAAGCAAATAATATTATATGAATATCTAAATACCATGAAATATATAATGTAATATGTCCAAATTATTTCATGGGGTAGTAATTAAGACATTCAATGAAATCATGGTGCATGACATGAAATATGTCTCAAAAAAATAATATCGAAAAATATAAACTGCTTGAAAAGATCATAACTTTTGAATTCATAATTAATCCATGAATTTATTATGTGTAAATACATAAATCGACATAAAATAATTTTAAATAGATCATAAACCAATTTAGATATCAAATCACACATAATCCTGACATAACAAAGTCAATAAATAAAATTTTTAACCTAATAAAAGGAAAGTGAGTTAAGAAACCCCTTACTACTTGGTAACGTTCAATTTAAATCCCATCAGATGAAATAATTTGAATTAAAACATAAAATAAAATAAATTGTTAATTATTCCTGATATAATTTTTAAAATTGTAGTGTATACATCATAAAAAACTAAACTAGGTTTATAACATTAAAATATACCTAAAAGAAAATAAATTGAAATAAAATATCATACCTTGAGTCCAAAATTTACATGTATTTCATTTAAATACTATATAATAAAAATTAAATGGTGTATAAATTTATTATTAACCCATTTTTTATTTATTTAAATGGCATATTTAATTACATAATCAGTTAAGTCAGCATTTAGTGCTTTGAGGATGTTCAGTTCATAATTGAAAAACTTCTTTGGAAAGCTGACTGTGGTTAAAGGGGTCATTTTAATACAATATATAGAATAAAAATCAGGAAATTATTATCATTTTTATACATTATTTTTATTTTTAAACCCAACCATGAAATATGGTTATGAAAAAATAATTATATTAAAATCATGAAGACGGTAGGTCATATGTATGCATGAGTAACATTTCTATTTTGTAAATAGAATGGGGGAAAGGATGTAAGTATATTTTTAACTTTAAGGAATGATTATTATATCATAAATATCATATTATATTTTTGAAAAAAATTATATATAACTTCTATGTGATGAAGTGACGAAAAAGGAAACACATCACCTCATAGAGGTGGTAATCCACACGTATGTACAAACAACATAATCATTATTCCATGGATAAAGAGGTAAGAAAATAGAGGATATATTATCTTTAAATAATCAAAATTATTTAATAAACATTATACATAGATATATATACACGTATATTTTAAATCAATCCTAAAAACTATCTATGAGACGTGGTGATGAAAAATGAATTAAAATGGTTCCCGAGTCGGTTGTCTGTTGCACACATGAACATCAGTTTCATTTCCCATTTAATGGTAGAGTAGATTAATATAAGTTATTACATTCAAAAAATGACATAAAATTATATGAAATATTTTTATTTTATTATTTCATCATGATTTAAGAATAATTTAAGGATTTAAAAGAATAAATAAAACTAAAATATTTGTTTAAAAGTTATATATCTTATTTGGACAACCTTCATTGCTTTTCACCACAATCTCTGTATGGTTGAAATTGTTCCCTAAATCCGACCAATAGAAAATGGGAAGATATTTTATTCAGTTATTTAGGAAGTTATTTTCATATGAAAAGGTTCTTTATTTTTTATACGAGAGGAGAGTTGGGGGCCTTTTATATGTGATGGGAGAGGTACTTTTCGTAATACATGAAATATTATAATATAATATGTGTCTTACTAATGTAAAGTGATTAAAATATAAAAATAAAATAAAATTTAAGGATTATATGGTCTTAATATAATCATTAAATTAAATTATTATTGTTTTATATATCATTTTAAAACCATATACTTTGGATGAACCATTCTGTTAACCATTTTTATCCTTAACAACGAGAATAACATTTTCAAAAAAATGGTTATTAATTTACTTCTAATTTTAAATTGGATCATAAATGGAAACTTAATGAAATTTATAACCATTTATGATCCTAATTATTCTATTTCAATATTTATATTATTTTTAAATAATTTAATAAAAAAATATTTTGCATAAATACTATTAATATCATTTTGAGAACTACTCAAAAAAATTGAATTTAAAAACAAAATAGAAGAAATGGAATTATAATATAATATATTTAACCATAAATAATAAATTATTATTATATTTAAAATTATTTTTACTCTAGAATTCATCAAAAAAATATTACTTTTGAGGTTTTAAAAATATTACAATCATTTTTTACTACTTACACAAGAAACAAGTCGGTGTTGCGTAAGCATTTAAGATAATTATTTCAGCACTAAAATATAAAAACAAATTATCATCATAATATTTTTTTTCATTATTATAAAAATAAACTTTTTTTTGATTCATAACATATTTTTATCTTTATTTGTATATATAATAAAAATTTAAAAGAAAGAGAGTGACATTTTATATTTTTCTTTAATTAAAATAATACAAGTCATTTTAAAATAAAAATGGAAAAAATGGTCGCAATTTCTAGTCATGGATGGGTATTTTATAAAACCACTCATTAAATATATTAAATTAATGTTTTAGTATAATTTTAGTCCTTTTCATATTATTTTTATCCTTAATTACCCGATTTACCCTTATCGAGGTGATAAATATTTATCATAGTTACTTTTTGTAAAGGCAAAAATTAAAAGGTAACTATTTAGAAACTTTGTACATAATGATTCTAAATATTTAATCCGTTTTATTAAATTAAATTCTCAAAATTGGAAGAATTTAATTTAAAATTTAATTTTCTAAAATGTGATGAAACATGATTTTCCAAAAAATTACCTTTATGTATAAAAATAATTTCCTACCAAATTCAATAATAATTTTGATTAAAATGACATTTATAATTCTTAATCAAAACTAAATAATTAAATTTTTAAACAAATCTAAAATATTATTTTAATTTTTAAATACATGAAAATAAAATACACTTTTTAATAAAAATCAATATCTTTTACTATTCATAGAAAAAGCAGAGTTTTAAAAAAACTCAAAAATTCATCGTAAGATAATTTTGTCTTGTTTATTTAAAAATTATGTTACTTTTCTATATCAAAATTCTATAATTTAGAAATAAATATTTTAAATAAAACTATAGAATGTATGGAGACCAGTTTGGTTAGAAATAAGTCCTTTTTCTTTTAACTAACAAAATATCTAATATTCTTATAATTAATATATCTATATAAAAATTTAATTAATTAATATTAATATTAATAAAATCTCTTTATATTCAAATTATGTAGGTTGTTAAATTATTCCCCCTTTTGAAAATTTCATCCTCGTAATTTTATCTCATTCCCTATACAAAGAGTTTAAAACATTTTCAAAATCAATTCCAAATAGTAGAAGATAAAACATACTAGCATGAAAGGAAAACCTTTTTAACACCTGAAAATACTTTTTTTGAAAAAACAAATCATAAAAAGCTATAATAAAACTTCCTTTTGAAAATAGGGAACGTGAAATATAAAAGTTGTCTAGAATAAGATAAAACTAGGTTTCCAAATGGGAGAACTTTAGTGGGTATGGAAATATAGATGTGGAGGAAAAATGTAATGTCTGAATAATGATGGAGCATGATTGAGAACATTGATCACAAGAAATTTAATGATCATGAAAAATAAAATTACCACAAAACTATAAATCAATATGGTTTGAAGAAGACCATCTATTCATTAAAAATGATGCTAATAGGATAACATTTTCCTTTCAAGATCCTTTTCTTAGAGTTGAGGAGTTACTTTAAAATCTAGAGTACAAAAATAGAGAAATAAACATAATGGGCTTGTATAATTTCAATATTTAATAAATTACCACCATAATCTCATTATTTTCTCCTAATTATGAGTATTCAAGATGATTTTTTTGTACCTGAAGCACTAAAATAAAATTCTAAAAGATCATATAATACATTGAAGGGTAACATGTTATTCTTCCTATCATTATATATTACCAGAAACTAAAATGGTTAGCACAAGGTAATAAAATATTTGAAATTTATAAATCTTCATATAAATAAATAATACATTAATGCCCAACATTTAACAATAACACCAAGGGTAAAGCTTAGACCATTCCATAAATACATACTATGATATCCTAAATTACACAAATAACATTAACATGAAATAATGTTTTCATATAAATTGTTTTCTCATGACTTTTAGATTACATCACAAAAAAATGTAATATCGTTATTCATAAATAATGTAGAACATTAAAAATAAGGGTTGAGTAAACGTCAACCCAATAAAACATCTCCCAATATGTCATTCATCACTTTAAAATCCTGTCACATAAAATAAAAAAAGGGTTGTCAATTCCTTTGAACTTATAACTAATCGTAAATATATAATCTCACGATAGTATCCATAACTCTTTAGTTAAAATCACATGGAAATATCATAATCTCTACTAGTATCTAAACTATTTGTTGATACCAACTATAATAGGTTTTAACCCACACTCTCAGATCTGGTGCTAGAAATATAATCTTTTCATTTCTAGATTTAATATCAATAAAGATGAACTAAATTTTTCCATCCAATACATATAACATAAATATGTAATATTGGATCCCATACATACCCAAGGACTCTTTAGGTTTATAGTTTTTGAGAAATTGGAAATACTATTATATAAAAACAATAATGCATAATCAAATCATTCATTGAAATCTACATCTTCTCCCACTATGTTCTATACATTTAATAACCTTATTAGGTATAACATACTTAAAAACATTTCCTCGCATCCTGATGAAAAATAAACATAAGAAGCTTGAGTTCGAGAACATAGTAAGGTTAAATGAGCATAATATAGGTATAAGGGTGTGATAAAAGAATCAAATTTCATGAGTATAACATATGAGAATTTATACCCATCAAAACCCATATCAGGAAACTTGAGACATGGAATAAATATTTAACATAACATAATATCCACATACTTTAATAATCACGAGAAATGTGAAAACAAATATTTAATAAAGTGATCCATTATAACGTGATGAAAACTAAAAGAAAATGTCTTGGTAACTCAAAACACCATTTTATTATAACTCTTATAGTCACTATTACATATGGAATTACCTACTTGGTAAATTCCAATAATCTCTTAGGAGAGACCCATAACTGATTAACTCCATACCATTACCCAATGCATTAGAGATCTTTATCAGGCCAACTGATCATCATGATCTATATCTATCTCACCCATCATCATAAAACATTTCTACGAACCATAAAATAATCATAACACATGAATGCTTTAATTTTTCAACATAATAATAATCATTATTATATCATACCTTGTTTTACTTGTGTAAAAGGAATGGGTTCCATGAAAATATCTTTGAAAAAATCACAATACATAAAAAGAAATAATAAAGATGGTATCATTAAAATATTTCCTCAGTGAAGCATAAGAAAAACAAAGGGTTGTTTCCATTTTTGAATATTAATACTATAAAAATATCATCATAAAATATTATTGAGTAAGGTACCCTTTCCACTTTGAAACCCACTTTTATAAACTAAAAAATTTTAGAATATTAGAGAAATTATTTTCTTTTAAAATAACCTTGGAAACATTAAAAGGAAGATTCAATGTAAAAATATTCCAGAGAGTGAAAAAATACAGATAAGTATTATATATTAAATTAAACATTCTTTCACACATTGGTAAAGAAATTAAAAATTTGTTATACGAACAATGTTAAAAAAATCCTATTAATTATTTTGAAAAATTAAGTTAATGTTAATTGAAATTGAACTTGAAAAATAATTTAAGTTTAAATAAGAACATTACTTTGAAAATTTTAAAAAACATTGATAGGGAAGAGAAATATTCTCAATCTAAAAGGAAATACAAGATTGATATCACTTAAAAACAACATTCTTGATGATTCATTAATTAATAAGGGAGGAAATAAAAATTAAAAATATAAAAAAATTCATAAATATAGGAGATGAAAAGATATTTAGTTCAATAAAATAATATAATTGATCCCTCCAAAATGAACTTTGATGAAAAAAAATCCCAAAAAATAAGATTGCAGCATAATGCCTTTTCCACTTTGGTAACTTTTGAAATAAAAATTCACTAAAAGAAATATTATAACATTGATATATTAATATGACTAATTACATAAATTGTTATGTCAACATTAATTCATGGGGTAGTAATTACTCCATTCAACTAAATTAGTGTGTGAAACATGAAACATCACAAGAAAATGAGATCTAGATAAATAAAAACCTTACAAATATCATTAATTTTCACGTGATAATAAATCAATAAAGTGATTATGTGTATATATGTAAATTCACATAAAAAAATTGAAAATTAAAAATGAAATATTTTATTGATTAACTCACACATAATAAGTGAGTAATAAAGTCAATTAATAAAATTTATAACCCAAGGAAAGGAAATTGAGTTATGAAACCCCTTACCACTTGGTAACATTCAATTAAAATACCCTTGGATTAAATAGTTTGAATTGTAAATTAAAATACCAAGAATTATAAATTAGTTTATATAAAATTTAAAAGGAGAATATCAACACTGTATAAAATAAATTAGGTTTATAACATTAAAATATTCCCCAATGAATGTAAATTGAGACTAAATCTATTAACTCGAGTCCATACTTTTCATTTATTTAATTTAACTCATTCATAATAAATTTATATCAATTATTTACTTGTTTAAGAACACTTTATTGGTTTATTAATATATCTTTTAACCATTTATTTAATTAATTTCAATGAAAGTTTTAATTACTTAATCAGTTAAGTCTTTGTCATATGTTTTTCATCATTCGGTTCATAATTGAAAAATGAATTTAATATGTTGACTGTGGTCAAAGTGGTAATTATTCCATCATATCCAGAAAATTAATAATTAAATAATTATAATAATTATAAATTATTTATAATTTTGAATCCAAATATAAAATATGGTTATGAAAAATTAATTATGTTACATTCATTGAGATAGTAAGTCGTACGTACAGATGAGCAGTGTTTCCATTTTTTAAAGAGAATAAGGTAAACAAGGTAATTATCATTTTATATTTGAATAATAATTATTATATCATAAATATAATATTTTATCTTTAAATAAAAATATATATACTATCAATATGATGTGGTGATTAAAAATGAATAACATCACTTCGTGGAGGTGTTAATCCACACATATGCATGAACGACGTTATAATTTTAAAATGGATGGAAAAGTAAGAAAATAGTTGATATATTATATTTAAATGATGATAATTATGTAATTAATATCATTTATAAATATTAAATCCATAATTATAACCATCTATGATAGTCAATGATGGAAAACAATTTCCTCAGTTTGCGGGGCAGTAGTCTGCCGTACACATGAATGATAGTTTCATATTATATATGATTGAAGAAGAGAAGAATATAGGTTATTTTAGTTAAAAAATAACATATAATTATATTGAATATA
The DNA here is from genome assembly GCA_963277665.1 of Viscum album. NCBI lineage: Eukaryota > Viridiplantae > Streptophyta > Magnoliopsida > Santalales > Viscaceae > Viscum > Viscum album. Next base: position 25,039,315 of record OY728137.1, on the reverse strand, counting down.
ATTATGTTTTAATTTCACCATTTTTTAGGAATATCTAAATGATAGAGAATAAGAAATAAAACTAAAACATTTAACTAAAATCTATACATCTTCTTTGGAAAAACTCCATTTATTTTTTACTTAAGAACTTTAAGGTTGGTATTGTGACAAAAATAAGACATCTAAATTTTTTACATATATTTTTAGAATTTATTTTGGAATAAATTTACATAAATAAAATGATCTTTAGGTGTTTATAGGATAGAAGAGCAGGTTTCCTTTTATATGTGATGGGAGGGGCACATTTCAAAATGCATAAAATATTATAATATAATATGTTTTTAACTCATGTAAAATAATTCCAAATTGAAATTTATTCTAACATAATGATTATATGGTCTGAATAAAATAAAAAAATAAAATTTTTCCATATTTAGATATCATTTTAAACCTTATATTTTTTATTAACCCTTCTGTTAACAGTTTTTAACCTTAACCATGATAATAAAAAAAATTATATAAAAGGTTTATAACTTTAATTATAAGTTAAAAATTGTATCATAAATGACCAAGGTATTAAATTTAATAAAACTAGACATCCTAATTTTAGACTTTAAATATTATTTATTTCTAAATTATTTAATAAAATATCAAGAAGGTTCGGCCATGGGTTCTAAACACAGGCCCCAAATTTATTTGAAACAAAGATAGTAAAGATACAGTAGATTAAGGGGGTGCTTACATGCATAGAACTAAACCATAAACCAACACAAATGCACACCACAAAGTTAACTCTTCTTAGGCCGGCCACGACCCCTGAATCCTCCCCTGTTATGACGCCCTCTTCGCCTTTTCATGCCTTCATTCTCCATCCTATTCGAATCAGAATCCTCATGAGAGGGATCCCTATCCTGTCCAGGATCGTTCTGATGTACAGTGTGGTGGTCATACAGTTCATCCCCTTGGACTAGATTATTAACTTGCACTAAAATGGGAGACTGATCCTGCAATACATCCACATGAGGAACCTCTGTGAACTGCACTGTTTGAGCATCAAACTGAGCAGTATACTCCTTCTCCTTAGAGCCCTCCACATCCTCTTCAGCAGCAGGAATGAATCTTTTGTTTTTACAACCCCCATTCTTTAGACCTTCAAGGTTCATCAAATCAAACTCAGGAGTATTAAAAGTTTCTTACATAGAAAAAGAATTGGAAAAAGGTTTTATTGGTTGCTCCACATTATTCTCTACCACCTTTGCCTCATCAGCATCTTTACTCTCCATTTGATCTAAGGGAGAGTAGGCAGGGGACTTTTCAGTGACCTGCTTCACTAGGGCCGTTTCTGCTTCCAGATTGCCTGCCTTGTGAGCAAGAGATCTAGGTGGACTGGCCACCCCTGGATCACCTTGAGAATTTCCAGATTGATGATCCAAAGGCAGATTTTCTACCACATCATCAATCTGCACTTTTTCCTGGAAAATGTTTCACGGTCTCAACTTTTTGTGCATCACCAACTGAAATACTTCATTATCAATAATCTTCAGCTTGCCCTTACCAGAGGTAGGGGCCAATACAGCATAGTCAAGTTCATTATTAACATGATCTTGAACAGCCACCTCATGCTCTAATATATTCCCTTCCTCCTCTGCAATATCAACCCATGCCTTTTTCTCATTTCCAACCTTAATTCTAGATGAGGCCAAGATTAAAGAATTATCAGTCTCCATAGAGGCATCAGCAGTGGCATGTTGTACATCACCAGACATGGGAAATACATTTTGAACAGACTCAGCAAAAGATGGGGATGCCTTGGGAGGGTCCCTTATCTTGGAGTCATCTTTATTAAGCTTCTACTTGCACTGATCAGAGGTGTGACCCAATGATTTACAGAGGGAGAATTTTAAACTCCTATGGCATTGTGAATGGATATGACCAATGCGTAAACATGATTTAAAAAATTTAGGCTGCCATTTATATTGAATTGAGAGCTCTAGCTTAATTTCACCCGCAAGAAGAAAAACAGTATCAATGAGAACATTATCCAAATCAATCTCAACAAGGACTCGGGTAAAATGGCCATACCTAGGATGCTCGGTCTACTATGAATATAATTTTATTATCATAAATTTAGACTTTAATATTTTTTAACAAATTATTTTATCTCTATTTGATGATATAATATAAATTTAAAATCAAGAGGGTGATTTTTTATTTTTTCTATACATAAAATAAGATATGAGAAACATTCAATGAAAAAATGCATAAAATTGCACTAAATTAGAATCATTATTGTGTATTGTTTAAAAAATTTCATAAAATACATTAAAATAAAATGTTGTGGTCATTATTAATCCTTTCCATGTTATTTTTAACCTTAATTACTTGATTTCCCTTAATGAGGTGATAAATATTTACCTTGGTTTCTATTCATAATGATAGTGACACTCCTCACGTGACAATGCTATTCCTTTTTTTTATTGTTTAAATTGGAGGTATGGGTTGCATTTCCATGGAGTTCTATCTCATAACCTATAATTATTAAGAGATTTCCCTCTATTCATTGTTAAGGTTCACGGTTAGTGGGAAACTATTCAACCACTATTCATGAGGAGCCTTTTCAGTTCATTTTAAACAACATGTAGTTTTTAATCCTATGATTTACATAGTTAAGTACAAACCATGTGGACCCTATGAGAAATCATGCCAGTTCCTTATTGTGTCTGATGTGTGGTGCAGAACTTGTGTAGTATTTTTTAAATCGTGCAGCAAGAATGCATTGGGCTATGTGATTTTTAATAGATATATTTTCATAGCTTCTACATGGTTCATTAAAAATTTTGTGACAGCCTAGTATTTTTTGTGAGACTAGGGTGATTCTATTTGGAGGTGCACATTTTGGGAAACATTTCATGTTCTCTAGAGTGACCATGCATCTTAATGTTGTTGGGAGGGAGTGGTGCATGCACTATTTACCTAACCATGCAACCTAACCATATGAGTTTCCATGTGTTTAAATTTGTTCATAATTACCATTTTTCCCTTTCTAGATAAGATACATTTAACCCCTATTATCCCCCACATGATTTTCTAACCCTTGAGATCCCATGGGGGTGTTCCATCTTCCTCCTACCTTGATGTTTTCCTTTCTAATGATGTTTTCCAAGTGGTTTGAGGTGAGTTTCTCCTCTATTTCATGCATTCTTCCTTCTACAACCCTTATCTCTTATATTTGGATTCCCCCATTAACCCTTGGTATGATGCGTTTTGATTATATGGTTTCTATTAGATTTATTGATAGGGATTTTAGTGTCTAAGTGTTATAGGTACTGTTGCTTCTCACGTGCATGTGGTTTCCATTGAAGGCGACATGATTCAGGGAATTTTGGTTTGGTTCCCACTTCTTTTAGGTATGTGCTACTAAAAAATTGTTTCCCTTTGTAATTCAAAGAATTATTTCACTTTATAAATTCTATTTCAATGAATTTAAAACAATATGTGGTTTCCTTGTGATGATTTGAAACCATTTTGTTGAGTTTTATACTTCAAATAATTGGTTTTACATGTTAACTCCTTGTTTAATTATTTAAAATGGAAATTTTTATCTTTATAACATTATTTTGGAATAAATTATGGTTTTCTGAAATGGTTTTCATGAGAAGGAATGGGTTTTAACATTATTTTGGTTTTCAATCAGTGGAAAATGTGTTTAAAAAATGGAATTGGGTTTTTAATTGAGGTGGTGACCCTTAAATGGTTTGAAAAGGGAATTTTTATTGTATTTATAATGTTAATTTAAAATTTTTATATGGATTACCCTATTTTTGAAATTACTTATTGGCTTTGTTCAATTTTTTTGTGTGTAAAAAATGGTTGGCCTTTTAGCCATATTGCAGTCTTCAATGTGAAAGACCCTTGTTGATGGGTTGCTTCAGATCATTTTAAAAGAAATGGATGATTTATTTCGATGAATTAAAAGGTTTTGAGTGCAGATTAATGAAAAGTGTGATGGAAATAAATTATTTGTACATTATTTGTATTTTCAAAGAATATATTTATTTTTTAGGGGTGACTTTGAAATTTTATAAATGTTTGGCTGATTTACATCATTTTTCAAGTGGTGTTTGGAAAGTGTTTTATGAAATGTGAAAGGGATTAGAAATTTGATCCATTCATTAGTGTTCAAGTTCAATTTATAAATTTGGTTTTAAATGGTGTATGTGGATGGAACCTTTGATTTACCCTCACTTATGTACCCATTGTGTGAGTTTGTTATCCCTATGTGATTCTTGTTGCTCCCCTTTTGTGGTAATGTGCTTATTATGGATTGTGTGCATGTTATGTGTATGGGGATTTTCATCATTGGGTTTTAGGAGTGAGGGTAGTTATGGTAATTCCTTGTTGGTAGATTTAAATTATTTTCATTATTAATCACTTCCTTTATTAGTTATGGGATTCTGGGAACTTAGTGGAAGATCTAGCTTGTTCCTCTAGTTCGTTCACAGGCCTTAAGTTTTCCACCATTTGTAATATGCACGAGGGATAAGTGGATGTCTGTTATTACAATGATTATTATGAGAGATAAATGGATAACTTTATATACATAGAGTTTGTTGGTAGATTTTACAGGTGGTTATAAAAATATATTTTTATATTATTGGCACATTAGTGACTTTGGGTGGACCATGACACATTTTTTTGCTCGGGGAGTATGTGATTAAGGGGAGTTTGATCTATTAATTAATTGTATCATATCACTTTGTTTCTCTATTATGGAACCAAATATGATTATTTTGATTTTTTAAATTCCTTGTGATATATATATATATATGGTTCCTGATTTTTGTGCTTAACCCTAGTGAGTTAGATTGTTTCCTTTGAAAATTAGTTTATAAAGATGTTTGTGAAAAACTATTTTGAATTTTTAAAGGCTATTGTGTGAGTACTTTTGAAATAACCCAGGTAAATAAAGAATATGAAAATTTCATATTTATTAATATTTATTAATTATTTATTAATCTTACTTTAAAGAGGATGATATGTTCGATGGAGTACCTGACATGCAACAATGGGTTTCTCCTAAGTCTTATGCTGCACACAATGCTGAGTCATACTGAAAATAAAAACAATATAATATTATTATTTTAGATGGTAGTAAAAGCCAATCCATTGTATGGGAGTGGATTAATATAAATAACTACAATATGATTAAACATGTTTCCTAAATGCCTTTTAGATACTTAAAATGACAATGAATCCGATTTTAAGCATAAATACTCTAATATTTTTAAAAGGTAGTTTTAACACCTTTTGATGGAAAACCACTTTTAAATATAGTTTTTGTCACTTTTATTTTTTTAATTTGAAAAAATAAACTTCTTCTTTAGAATCAGGATATCAAAATTTACTTTGGGTAAATTTTTGGAATTTTTTTCCGGTTAAAGTTCATTTTTTAATGAATAGTAACAAATATTGCAGTTTATGTCAAAACTATCTTTTCATCTAATTTATTTATATGGTTAGATTATTTTTTAGGTGGTTTTAAAGTTTAAATATATAATATTTTTACTATTTAATCCAATGTTGGTCATTGGAAGTAATTTCACTACGAAGTTGGACATAAACACATGTCATTATTTTGGTAGTTTTTTACTTCTTAAAAACACGCATTCTAGTTTTGGCAACAAAAATTAATTTTAAATTAATTAATGGAACTCTTATGTTTTTAATTTTGGTAAAATATACATCATTTTTGAATTTACAATATTAAAATTATATTTGGGTGAATTTTTTGTATTTTTCTGAAAATTTTCAATTTTTGATGAATAGTGAAAAAACACAACATAGTAGTTAAAAACCAAATTTTTCATTTAATTGAAATTTTACCACTTCTGTGAATTGAATATCAAAAATCTGATATACATGGTTGTCATCATTAAGTAAATTATGGTTCAATATGATGAAAATAATTTTTTTTATTAGTAACTTTTGATTTTTATTTACCACGGTTAAAGGTAAAAATGGTAATTCAAGGTAAAAATAATACTATAAAAATATAAACCAACATTAGCACTTTTCATAACCTTATTGTATGAGTCATGGATGAACAATAAAATCCTTGGGTGATAATTTTGTCCTTTTAAAGACATTTGGGTAAGATAATGACCTTAATAACATTTTATTTAAAGAAAAAATAAAAATATCATAAACATGTATTGTTTTGCTAAAACAATTAAAATGGGGTAATGTAGTTGATATTTTTGACTATTATTATTAATTATAAAGATAAAAATATCTCATACATCATGGTATTTTATTTATAATTTTTAGACATAAAATAAATAAATTTACTTATGACACAATGATGATGTAATGATTACCTCAATAATGAATGTTTTAAATAAATGAGAGTATAAATATTTAAATAAATTTATTTTAAAACTTTTTATGCCATCCATGAATTTTAGAGAGGAGGATGATTTTTTATCTTTGAAGTAATGAATTTTGTTTGAAAGAATCACGTTTTTTGGATTTTTTAAAAAGTCATGATATAAATAATATTTAAATTGACATAAATGAGTTTTTAAAACAAATATTATTTAATTAAATGATATAATAATATTAAAAGTCTATGATTCATCCAAATGACCTCTATGAGGTTGAAATTGTCATTAATGAACCAATTGTGGGTTTATTGTCATTTTATGGTAAATATATTAACCATATAGAGTGAATATTCAAGAAGACATGATAAGAGTCAAATTAGTTAACTAAGGGTTAAAGCTAAATGATAAGGTTAAATTTCAAACCAAGACTTGTATAAAAACTATTGGTTGAGACGATTCTGAATAATAGTCACATTATCTTCTAATTTAATGAGTTTGGGACCTTTTGAAACCGAAATTTATTTTATAATAAAATAATATTTTAAAACTTTCATAAAGCACCCCTCCTCCACCTTATAAAAATCAATCACCTCTTACCCATTACGCACACCTCTCAAGCCCCTTGTGTCTGTGGACAACAAACTACTACCTCACGAAATGATGATTGTTCAATCTTATCCTAGCACCTCTTATGGTGGCTATTATGATGGCACTGTAATTATATATGATATTTATTTTATTTATTTTATCTTTATGCTTATTTAATTTTCATTTAGAAGTTACCTTTATACTTTTCATGGTGTACAAATAAGATAATTTAATTTGAAGAAGTGCGGACTACCTCCCCTTCAAAGTGATATGACTCATTCATACCATACATGGAACATATAAAGGACGGTGTTAATGAACTTATGTAACATATATAAAATATTATATTATACTGGAATAATAATATACCAATGTATCATTTGGTTTTAATTCCTTTAAAAATAATAAAAATGAAATTGAAGTAGCGTTCATGCGTACGTACGACTTACCATCTCCATGAATGGTGCATTTATTTTTCATATATAAAAATGATATGAACTATTCTAAATACATATAAACTAGATATATATGATATATAAGATATCTAAATCATGAATATAATTCTCGAGATAATGGACTTCTGACCACATGGACAATTTGTAATTATAACAAGTTCATTTTTTTACTGAAGTTCTGAACATTGAAAAAATGTATGATATGAACTCCAATAATTAAATAGTTGTTATAGAAAGGTAATAAGTTACATAAAACGAATAATAAACTTGAAAAGGGTTCTTAATCATGTTCAAAATAACTAAATTTTATTATTCATAATATTAAAAAATGAACTAGTCAAGTCAGACACGAGTTAAGGGACTTTGTCTCTATCTCCTTTCATTGAGGAAAGTCTTGATAATATACACCCCTTATCATATACGGTGTATAATAAACCCCTTTGAATTTTATTTTCATTGAAAGAAATATTTTTTCTATGAATCTTTTTACTAAACAACAATAGAAATTTTTTTAACGCATGCGGTGACAATGACCTCTTTGCCACCGTAATCGTTATTTAGCTTTCTCTATAAGACTTAATTTTTTTAAAATGAAAAAGAAACCACTTATTCTATTTTTTTTGTGTTTTGGTATTGAAAATGGTTTTGGAAATGGATTGATTATTTCAGTATCTTCAAATTATGTCTTGTGATTGCAAAGTAAATGTTACTACTGAAATGTTTATATTTCCAATATTTTATGAGTTATGATTATAGAATGGTACTTGGACATTTGATAGGTGGTTACGTGATAAACCGAGTAACGGGTGGTGCTGTGATGAACCAAGGAAGGGTGGTTACGTTATAACCTCCAATGAATTGGTTATGGAAGTCGATCGTATGGCTATTCCATTTTTTCATATGCATGGAAGTCGATCATATGCCTATTCCATTTAAGTATGTTTATGTGCCAAGTTACCTTTATATTATTTATGTTGCATTCTATGGGTTTTAAGGTCATCTATTGGTTACAAAAGGGAAAGAAAGGAGCTATTTTTTAGTGATGAGTATTTACTACTTCATAAATGTGAAAATTATTACTTATGATAAAGTATTCATGGGTTATTTGTTGTTTTGATAAACTAACAGTTTTCCTTCTTTTTGTATCCCTTATTGAGCTTTTTATGCTAATACAAAGTTTTTTAAATGTTTTTCATGGGACTTAAGGTGGAATAGGTTCAAGGATGGGATCAAGGAAAGGTCATAATGATTAAAACATGGAACTAAACATGTTTTTTTTTCTTTTAAGAGTTTTTATTTTATGAAAAAAAGGATATAGAGTAGAAGTGTATAAATGTAATATTCAAATTTTTATGCATAATTTATGACCTAATTCTGTAAATCTCTAAACCTTAAAATATTGTCAATGTGAATTATTAACTTAATTCAATATTATTTGATGTTTATGGCTGGTTCCTTACAACTTTAATATGGATTTATAAATAGGTTTTGTGTTTAAATATGGATTCAACCTGTGAAATATCTTAAAATAACCATTTTAATTTAGATAAAACAAGTGTGATTTATTTTTAAATAAATGATATCAATATGTGTGGTTTAGAAATGGATTTATCTGATGGATTTATTTTCAAAATGTGTGTGTTTTATTTTAGGAAACAGAGGGAAAATGTTTTGAAGTTTGACTATGGAATTTTTTTTATTTACATGCACTATATATATGTAAATCATATATTATAGATTTATTCTAAAACATTCATCGATGAATTTATTTACGAAAAAATTTCATAGTTTTGGTTGGTTGTGGTGACCTAATGGCCTTTTTAGAACATGCCAAAAAAATTTCTGGTTCCAGGTTTGCAATTGGATCCTTCTTGTTCATTGTGGTCGACGTGGGGGGGGGGGTAGTGGTGGGAAATCGAAGGTTATATGGAGTTAGTTTTTAGAATAGATCAACTTGGTTGGTTTTTAGTAGTTTTATATTTTTTTTATTTTTCTTATTCTTTATCTTTCCTATCTGTTTATCATTTTTTATGAATTTTTTTATGTTTATGAAAATAGGTTGGATCATGGTAGTTGGTCATGACCTATTTGGCATGCTGTTTATTAATGTTCATTTATATATTATATTATACAACTATTATTTATATAATTTGTTAAAAACCCATTCCTAAAGGAGTTATTGTTATGCCTATGTGCTTTTCATCTACTAGTGTGGATTGGGAACTCCCTTCAGGCCTTGTGGAGAATCGGGTTAGGTATCGGGTATGATTAAAACCCGAGCTGGTTCATAACAATGAACAAAAATAAAATGGAACTGTGTACCAAATTTGGAACTACTAATTTAAAATATGGAATTTATTTTACCCAATTAAATTCAATAAAGTGTTATAATTTAATTTAAAATTTAAACCTGCAAAACATGATGAAAAATTATAATCCAAAAAAATGTATTTTAGGTATAAAAATGTATTTACCCCAAATTAAAGTATAATTTTGATTCAAATAAAATTTATTGAATTATGTTTAATATAAATTAAGTAATTATATTTTAAAATTAATCAAGAGTAGAATTTTACTTTTTAAATACTTGTAAATAAAGATAGCATTCAATAAAAATCAGTATTTTCCACAATTAGTTAAAAAATAACTTTATTTAAATTATAAAAAATTCATCCTATGATAATTTTGACACTATGATTTAAAATATAAAGTCAATTTTTTTAAATTAAAATTCGATAACTTTTAAAATTAATGTTTTAAATAAATCCATATAATGCATGAAAACACAATTTGGTTCGAAATAATGACTTTAAATTTTGACTAAAAAAATTATTAATATTTTTATAAATAATACAGGTATATAAAATATTATTAATTAATATAAATGAAAATTAGTTATATTCACTGTAATGGCCCGGACCCCTCCGGTCCATTCCTTTGTTGAAATCGATGTGGTCAACACGACGCGCGTTATAATGATATTTTTTTTATACTGATGATAACATATATATATATATATATATATATATATGTTAAATAATATTGATGATGACATAAGTTGTGTGATTAATTAAACTAAAAAGAAAATAATCATGATAAAATGATTTAATGGGTGTTATTATTATTAATGATGTGAAGTGGGAAGGTGTGTGACCCATTAGACATTGATAAATGAATCATGCGGTTTATTATTAATTGAGTAATTATTGAAATTAAATTTGAATAATAATAATGGGTGTTGTGTTATTAATATTAATCATAAAATTAATAATAATGAGAAATTAATGAAATGATTCATGGTATTTATTGCAAAAAAATAAATGAAGATGCACAGTGGAAGCATGGTGGTGCGTTAATAAAATGAAAGGTGAGTTTGTTATTATTATTATGTTAAATAATAATAATAATGGTTGCGTAAAAATATGTTGGGTTTATTAAATTGAATGGTTTTAATTTAATAAAAGTGGTTTCAATTTAATTTGTGTGAAATAAAAATAAATAGAATTAAATAATTAAACTGACGGATGTTATGCGACTTTGACGTGGCAGGGTCAGATTCAGATATCCAACGGGGTGGTTTAACGTGGTCAATGCGATGAGCATAAATATTATCATTATAAAAATAATAATAATGGTGATGAGTAATAAAATAAGTAGTTGAATTGTTATTATTATTGAAAAAACAATAAATAACAATGATGGCATAAAACAATGTGCGAGAGGTTAATGAAATTAAATGTATTAAAAAGGTGTTGAATATGTAAGTTATATTAATTTGGTTTTGTCATTTAATTCCATTAAATGAAATGGTTTTGAGTTGCATGGAATGGCTTTAGTTTAATTTGAGAATAATTATGGTAATCTAATTTAATGGGATTAAATTAGAACATTAATGATGGGTGTTATTAATATTAATTTTATTAATAATGACATTAAGGTGAGATTGGAGACAGATTACAAAGTGAGGGAATAATGAAGAAAATAATAATAAAATCCATAAAGGAATGAAGGTTGGGGCGTGTTGGGCATGGAATGAAGAAGGGGAGGCGCCACTTTTGGTTGGAGCATGAGTGAATTGTGGAAGAGATTAGAGAGAGAATATGAGATATCAAAAGTTGAGAAATAATAAAAGAAATAAAAAAAGGAAATCAATCAAGGGGGTGGGGTGTGGATGACATGGATTTAAAGGAGAGGAGTTTTTTTGATGGTGCGTGGGTTTGGATATGAGGTTTTAAGTAATTAAATTAAATTAAAAATAATAATAATATAATAATGTTATTATTATTTTGGTTGGGTAAACCATGTTTTGTCTGTAACTTCTTCGTACGACCTCAGTTTTAAAAACAGTCAGCGGCAGTAGGACCCTGACTACGAGATGGAAATTATGTGTCCAATATTGGATGTCCTTTTCTGGTTTTTAGATCGGGTACCCGAAACACTTTTGAATTATTAGATTTAATATTATTATTAAACCTTCGACCCGTCATAACCCCCGTGTGCAACATCTGATTGACTCGTCGTCAGTGGTGATGTGATCCTGTCATTAATACGATCGATTCAAGTCTAATTTTGTATATTAAATTATGGTTCATGGATCAGGTCTATGAAACACCCAATAATAATAAAATCATTATTATTACGAGATCTTGTATCCAATGTATCTCCCTCATACGGTATTGGATCGACGAACTGTCAGCGACAGTGTAACCCTGAGTTTATGACTGTCTTTTTAAGACCAATGATGAATACCTTTTTATGAATCATGTCTCAGGTCAATTAAACACCTATTATTAACTGAAGTTATTATTACCATTTAAACACATGTAAACCGCGTGGCGTGTCATGTGTTGACCAGTCAAATAGTGTAATAGTTGTACGGTCACGTCGTGTTTTCATTAATACAGGCTGCGTACCGTTTTACCTTTTAACTTCCTATATAAGAGAGGAGCTCATGTTATTTATAGACCTCTCTTCTTCTCCGCAGGGCGACGCTCCCGGATGAACTAGAAGCCTTCCTCCTAAATTCTTCATCCGGACTTCGATCGACGATCGGTCAGTGACCGCGGGATCGTGTCAGCGAGGAGAACATTTTACACCCTATTCTGTTCCCTCTTCTTCGACTTCCCCTCCAAAGGTTCCAACTAAGGATACTGCTAATAATTGACGAGAATGACGTTCTTTGATGAATAACTCTAAAAAGTTATGTTAAACCTCTGTTCTTGTATTCTCTTTACAATCCTACTTCTCCTGTTTTTTTTCCATGCTACAGTATGTGATCTCCATGTTAAGAGAGTTTCTTATGTTGTTGATTTGGTGGTGCCACGACGTCCTTGGTGGGTTCAGTTGTTCTGGGAGAATCCTTGTGATCGTGGTGGTCATGTTCATAGAAGTACATCGGAACCTGTTGAGGTAGGGATCTTACCTATGTCTCTCTAAATTGTTCATCATGCGGGGTGGGTGTCCTCTTGTTTACATGAAACACAAATGAACCGGTTTAATAAAGATAATAACTGTCTTGTATAATGGGGATGGGATATTTGTGAATGAAGTTACATTATTTATATCATGTGATATTATGTTGTGAATTGAATGAGCTTCTACCTACTGAAAATCATGGTTGTTGGGGGCCTATTTTTACGCAATTAAATGTTTCCCTCTCCTTCTGGATTTTCTTATGGATGAAAATTTTATTGAATGTGGAAATTGGTTAATCACATAAATTTGGGTGATTAAATACCTGGAACCCTTGTGTGATCACCCCAGTTGAACAAACTGAAATAATAAACATGTGGGTGCTGGTTATGGTTTTTAGATGTGAAAGGGGGGGGGGGGGTGCTTTGTGGGTTGTTATGGATCGGGTGAGCAGTGGGGCTGTGGTTGGCTTGGTTATTGGTTGGTGTAAATGCTATGTTAGTGATGGGCAGCGGGGCTGTGATAAATTGTATCAAGGGGTGATGATTTACGAGTTTCTGTGTGTTTGTGGTTATGGTGGTTGGAAGCGGGGCTACAGGGATGGGTTTGAATTTGAACAAACTATGGGTTTTGAATAATAAATAAAAGTGGAAGATTTAATGAATGGTGGGGCATGGTAATCGAATAGGAATAATAATCAATGGGTTTGGTTGGTTAATAAGATGGGACTTGTTTGTGTTGCTTGTGTTTTCCTAACTTGATTTGTGGATGGAAGGGATATGTTTTATGAATGCTTAATCTAGTTTGGTTGTTTATAGTTTCCCAGTAGTTAAGAAACTGATAACTAATGCAGTTGAAACATGAAAACTTTAAATGGGGTTTTGGGATTGTTTGTTGTGTGCATACTCTCGATGTAGTAGTGCTGAGGAACGTGCTCATATCTCTTGTGTAGAAGCCTTAGGATGGACTGAGTGGTTGTTATACTTATATGAATTTTTAATTTTTATGTTTTTTACGCACCCCACCCATATTGATCACTTAGTGCCGAACACCCCCATTTCATGGGGGATGGTGTTTTTCACAACACTTCTATTAGTGGCAGGTTATTAGCTCCTTTCTTCTCCCTTTTTCCAGGTGGTTTCCCAAGTGTCTTCGGGATGAGGCCAAGGTGTCTTTAGGCATGACAGTAGATCTTCTATCCCATTTTTCTTCGGGCATGGCGGTGGTTGTTCTGGACTAGGTGTTTGTAGGCGTGGTGACATGTGACAGTTGTGGCCCAGGTGTTTGCGGTCGGGGTTTGGCAGTGGGACTGTGTGAGGATGTGACCCAGGTTTGTGCGGGCGGGATGAGGCAGTGGGACTATGGTGAGAATGGCGGGATTGGTTTGATGAGTAGGATGACTTCAATAACCAGTGGGAAGGTGGTGCGGGGTACCCATACATTGACCACATTACTAATATACTCTATTGACTTGTGTTACTTGGTGAGTGTGACTGGTGAGGCTGGGTGGATAGATTCCTTGCTAGGTTTTAGTTCTTCTATTTTCTCACGGGGCATTAGGATGTCTCCCAACTTGTGCACGAGAGCTTTAGGTTTCCCTACTGAGTATACTTGTATGCTCATCCTACATTTGCTTTCAGGTTTTCAAGAGGACTACAGGGACTGTGTGGGACCTTACTAGTCAGGCAGGGGGAGTTGATGTTATTTACTGTTGTTGTTTTTCTTTACTTTTTTGTACAGTACTTGGAGCTTTTCTGTACTTGTAGTTTTGTTTCACTATTGTATAAAGCATGCATATGGTATTTGTTTTGGGATATTTCTATACTTGTTCCTTTTATTTTTCTTAGTGTTTGACTCATCCTATTTCCCAATCTTAAATTAATAAAAAGTGTAATGCCTCCCATATTTGTGAAAAACTCATACCGTTGGTGCTAGTCGCCACTCCGGGGCCTACTGGAGGCGGTACTCGGGGGTCATTATCTCCCTTCCACCATTGCGAGATCAAGAGGGGAATCTTTGGTGGGAGGGGGTCATGATAGAATGGTATCAGAGGCTGATGGTTGAGAGATAGGATGAAGTCTGGAGTTAGGCACAGGGAGGATTGCATGGGATGGTAGGGCAACAGTGTTGGTTAATCTTGGTGTGTGACATAGGCCAGGGAAGACCGGCTAGGACATGGGATTTTAGGTCCCCCTGTGATCCGATACAAGGACTCTGAGCTTACCGAACGACCAATTAAGACTACATAGATTGAAGGGTAGAGACCATAGGAAAGGTACATGCATCATCATGATTTGTGTTTTACTTGATTTGGGTGTTCTAGGAACGAAATCAAAATAAAATTATAAATTGAAACCATGAGAAAATTTCCATGATACATGGGATTAGGTGTTCTTTGTTTACTGTAAAACTATGGCACATGGACGTCAACAGAGAGGCAGAGGAGTGGGATGTGGACCGTTACATGCCACAGAAGTGGAAACCCTAGCAAGGTTAGAGATCAAGAGAGATGTTTTCGGTTTTACATAAATGCTCTCGTTTATGTTTTGTCTAAATACATGAGTATCACACTCCTTTGTTGAACCGCATTCTGACCCATGCTTTGGGCCTCGAACTTGTTTTTCATGAGTCTATAATGCTTAGTTATTTCCCTCTTTCCTTTATATGTGTGTGAAGAGTCTTAGCAGGTGGGGAGAGGAGGACCTGATCCCTAATCGACACACATTAATGTGGATGCGATTAAACCCGTGCAGGTGAGTCAGTGCCGCCTAAAGCGAATAATATCTCGACATGGGAGATGGAATTCCTCAAGCCATGTGTTTGGGCAATTTATTGTTGTTTTGTATGGTGTTAAGGGTAGTGTATGTTTGGAAAATCCTAATGTATGGAAGTAGGAATACCTAATTCCTAATCAAGACGCATTAATGTGGATGCGATTAAACCCATGCAGGTGAGTCAGTGCCACCTAAAGTGGATAATATCTCGATATGGGAGAAGGAATTCCTAACTCATATAATTAGGGTTGTCGATTGTTTTCTGTTATGATGAGAGCCCTGAGAGGTATCTTGTAGGGTGGTTTTTCGGATCCATTCTTTCTTCTGGGTTGGTTTTTAATTCTCGAGGACGAGAATGTTTTGAGAGGTATCTGATGTAATGGCCCAGACCCCTTCAGTCCATTCCTTTGTTGAAATTGATGTGGTCAACACAACGCGCTTTATAATGATAATTTTTTTATACTGATGATAATGTAAAATATATATATATATATGTTTGTGTGTTAAATAATAATGGTGATGACATTAATTGTGTGATTAATTAAACTAAAAAGAAAATAATCATGATAAAATGATTTAATGGGTATTATTATTATTAATGATGTGAAGTGGGAAGGTGTGTGACCCATTAGACGTTGATAAAAGAAACACGCGGTTTATTATTAATTGAGTAATTGTTGAAATTAAATTTGAATAATAATAATGGGTTTTGTGTTATTAATATTATTCATAATATTAATAATAATGGGAAATTAATGAAATGAGTCATGGTATTTATTGCAATCAAATAAATGAAGATGCATAGTGGAAGCATGGTGGTGCGTTAATAAAATTAAAGGTGAGTTCGTTATTATTATTTTGTTAAATAATAATAATAATGGTGGCATAAAAATATGTTGGGTTTATTAAATTTAATTTTTTCATTTAAGAAAAGTGGTTTCAATTTAATTAGTGTGAAATAAAAATAAATAGAATTAAATAATTATATTGACAGATGTTATGCGACATTGACGTGGCTTGGTCAGATTCAGATATCCAATGTGGTGGTTTAACGAGGTCAATGCGATGAGCGTAAATATTGTCATTATAAAAAAAATAATGGTGATGAGTTAATAAAATAAGTTGATGAATTGTTATTATTATTGAAAAAACAATAAATAACAATGATGGCGTAAAACTATGTGTGAGAGGTTAATGAAATTAAATGTATTAAAAATGGGTGGAATATGTAAGTTATATTAATTTTATTTTGTCATTTAATTCAATTAAATGAAATGGTTTTGAGTCGCATGGAATGGTTTTAGTTTAATATGAGAATAATTATGGTAATCTAATTTAATGGGATTAAATTATAACATTAATAGTGGTTGTTATTAATATTGATTTTTATTAATAATGACATTGAAGTGAGATTGGAGAGAGATTAAAAAGTCATGGAATAATAAATAAAATAATAATTAAGTCCATAATGGAAGGAATGTTGGGGCGTGTTGGGCATGGAATGAAGAAGGGGAGTTGCCACTTTTGGTTGGAGCATGAGGGAATGTGGAATATATTGGAGAGAGAATATGAGATATCAAAAGTTGAGAAATAATAAAAGAAATAAAAAAAGGAAATCAATCAGGGGGGTGGGCATGGATGACATGGAGTTAAAGGAGAGGCGTTTTGTTGTTGTTGTGTGGGATTGGATATGAGGTTTTAAGTAATTAAATTAAATTAAAAATAATAATAATATAATAATGTTATTATTATATTCTTTGGGTAAACCATGTTTTGTCTGTAACTTCTTCGTACGACCTCAGTTTTACAAGCCGTCAGTGGCATTATGACCCTGACTACGAGATGGAAATTATGAGTCCAATATTGGACGTATTTTTTTGGTTTTCTGACCAGGTACCTGAAATGCAGGTAAATTAATAGATTTAAAATTATTATTAAACCTTCGACCCGTCATAACCCCCGCGTGCAACATCCAATTGACTCGTCGTCAGTGGAAATGTGATCCGGTCATTAATACAATAGATTCAAGTCTAATGTTGGATATTAAATTATGGTTCGTGGCTTGGGTCCACGAAACACCCAATAATAATAATATCATTATTATTACCAGATCTTCTACCCAACGTATCTCCCTCATACTGTATCGGATCGACGAACCGTCAGTGACAACGTAACCCTAAATTTATGATGGTATTTTTAAGACCAATGATGAATACCTTTTTATGAGTCATGGATTGGGTAAATTAAACACCTATTATTAATTGAAGTTATTATCATCATTTAAACGAATGGAAACCGCGTGACGTGTCATGTGTTGACTAGTCAAATAACATAACAGTTGTACGGTCACGTCGTGTATTCATTAATACACACTGAGTACCGTTTTACCTTTTAATTGAATATATAAGAGGGGAGCATGTGTTATTTACAGACCTCTCTTCTTCTCCACACGACGACGCTCCCGGATGAACTAGAAGCCTTCCTCCTAACTTCTTCATCTGGACTCCGATCGACGATCCGTTAGTGACTGTGGGATCGTGTCAATGCGGAGAACATTTTACACCCTATTCTTTTTCCTCTTATTTGACTTCCCCTCTGCATTTTCCAACTAAGGATACTACTAATAATTGATGGGAATGACAATATTTTATGAAAAACTCTAAAAATGTATGTTAAACCTCTGTTCGGGTGTTCTCTTTCTGATCCTACTTCTCCCATTTTGTTTCCATGCTACGTCATGTGATCTCCTTGTTGAGGGTGTTTCTTGTGTTTTTGATTCGGTGGTTCCATGACGTCCTTGTTGGGTGCAGTCGTTCTGGGATAAGCCTTGTGATCATGGTGGTTATGTTCGTAGAAGGACATCAGACCCTGTTGAGGTAGGGATCTTACCTTCGCCTCACTAAATTGTGCATCATACAGGGTGGGTGTCCTCTTGTTTATGTGAAACACATTTGAACCAGTTTAATAAAGATAATATCTGTCTTTTATAACAGGGATGGGATGTTTGTGAATGCAATTACATTATTTATATCCTGTGATATTATGTTGTGAAATGAATGAGCTTCTGCCTACTAAAAATCATGGTCGTTGGTGGCCTTTTCTTACGCAATTAAATGTTTCCCTCTCCTTCTGGATTTTATTATGGATGAAAATGTTATTGAATGTGGAAATTGGTTAATCACATAATGTTGGCTGATTAAATACCTGGAACCCTTGTGTGATCACCCCGGTTGAACAAACTGAAATAATAAACATGTGGGTGCTGGTTAGGGTTTGTTTATGTGAAAGGGGGTGTTTTGTGGGTTGTTGTGGATCTGGTGAGCAGTGGGGATGTGGTTGTCTTGGTTGTGGGTTGGTGTAAATGTTATGTTAGTGATGGGCTATGGGGCTGCGATAAATGGTATGAAGGGGTGATGATGTATGAGTTTCGGTGTGTTTGTGGTTATGGTGGTTGGCAGCGGGGCTGCAGGGATGGGTTTGAATGTGAATGAACTATGGGATGTGAATAATAAATAAAAGTGGAAGATTTAATGAATGGTGGGGCACGGTAACAGAACGGGAATAATAATCAATGGGGTTGGTTGGTTAATAATAAGGGACATGTTTGTGTTGCTTGTGTTTTCTTAACGAGATTTGTGGATGGCTGGGATATGTTTTATGAACGCTTGATCCAGTTTGGTTGTTGATAGTTTCCAAGTAGTTAAGAAACTGATAAATAAAGCTGTTAAAACATGAAAACATTAAATGGTGTTTTGGGATTGTTTGTTGTGTGCGTACTCTCTGAGTAGCAGTGCCAAGGCATGTGCTCAGATCTCTTGTGTAGAATCCTTAGGATGGGATGAGTGGTTGTTATACTTATATAAATTTTTACATTTTATGTTTCTTTATACACCCCACCCAGGTTGAGAACATAGTGCCGAACACCCCCATTTCATGGGGGAGGGTGTTTTTCCCAACACTTCTATTAGTGGCTGGTTATTAGCTCCTTTCTGCTCCCTATTTCTAGGTGGTTTCCCAAGTGTCTTCGGGATGAGGCCCAGGTGTCTTCGGGCGTGGCAGTAGATCTTCTAGCCTAGGTATCTTCGGGCATGGCGGTGGTTGTTTTGGGATAGGTGTTTGCAGGCATGGTGATGTGTGACAGTTGTGGCCCAGGTGTTTGCGGGCAGGGTTTTGCAGTGGGAATGCGTGGTGATGTGGCCCAGGTGTGTGCAGGTGGGATGAGGCAGTGTGACTGCGGTGAGAATTGCAGGATTGGTTCTATTTGTAGGATGTCTTCAGTAACTAGTGGGAAGGTGGTGCGGGGTACCCATACATTGATAACATTACTATTATACTCTATTGACTTGTGTTACTTGGTGAGTGTGACTGGTGAGGCTGGGTGGATCGATTCTTTTCTCAGTTTTGGTGCTTCTGTTTTCCCACCGGGCATTAGGATGTCTCCCCACTTGTGCACGAGAGATTTAGGTTTCCCTAATGAGTATACTTTTAGTCTCTCCCTACATTTTCTTTCAGGTTTTCAGGAGGACTACAGGGACTGTGTGGGACCTTACTAGTCCGGTAGGGGGAGTTGATGTTGTTTGCGGTTGTTGTTTTTCTTTACTTTTTGGTACAGTACTTGGAGCTTTTCTGTACTTGTAGTTTTATTTCACTATTGTATAAAGCATGCATATGGTATTTGTTTTGGGATATTTCTATACTTCTTCCTTTTCTTCTTATTGGTGTTTGAATCATCCTATTTCCAAATCTTAAATTAATAAAAAGGTAATGCCTCCTATATTTGTGAAAAACTCATACCCTTGGTGCTAGTCACCACTCTGAGGCCTACTGAAGGCGGGACTTTGGGGTCATTATCTCCCTTCCACCATTGCAAGCTCTGGAGGGTCATCTTTGGTGGGAGGGGGACGTGACATTCACATTACATGTACTTTTACAAAACTAATGGTTGCATGGAAAATAGAACAGTTAACACTGGAATATTAATTTTAATAATAAAAAATTAATAGATCTGTAATTAATAATTATAAATGAATGGTATAATGTAAAATAAATATTAATTTGGTTATTATACATGTGAATAATAAACCTAAATTTATTGTACATAGATTTAGAGGGCATCTGATCAAGTAAAAGTCAATGGTAAGGGTTTATCATCTAAATTTCTTTCTATTTTGATATGTTCCAAGTTCACCGTATATGTTCTTTTATATCATGTATGTGATAACTGATAGATTAATTTTATCATTATCAAAATAGAATTCAATATATTTACAAATATATCTTAGGTTATCTCTTTCAAGGTATTTTTATTCCGAAGTTACCAAATCCATAAGGTTTTCTTTTCCAATCTCACTTTGAATTGATATTAACAATGTCTAAATTCATATTAAGGGAAATTATATGTTCTTTATACCTAAAACCTAATATATTTTATTCTAATTTAGTAATTTATCGGTTTTAAATATATTTTTACCATTTTAAATCCCTTTGGTTTATAATTAAACTGAAATGATTCTCGTAAGTGTTTCCTACATTATCTCTTCTTTTCAGTTAGGATTCCTTCTCCTCCATGTCCTAATTTTTCATATGATTTTATATATGTCCATACACATACTTATGTGATTTCTTAAATTCATTTTCTATTGAAATTTACTTTATTTAATTTTTTTAAAATGAATCATTTATAATGTTTTTAGCATGGTCTCTATATCTCCCAATTTTCTTCAGCTATGTTTATGAAGCTTACTTTACATGTTTTCATGGCTTTACAAAGTAAATTTTATAAAATTTATCATTATTTTTTTTAATACTATTGTTTTAAAAATTATTTCCTTTTAAAATAAAAAATAAAAAAAATTTAATGGATATTTCTTCTAATTTATCAAATCAATTTTCTAATGCTCTTATAAAGTGTTACCATCTATGTAAACCTCATTTAATGTTTATTATGCTTCATTGAGGATGCGATCTAATGATACCAAACATCTTATTTTTTTGGGTGTCTT
This sequence comes from Viscum album, assembly GCA_963277665.1. Classification (NCBI taxonomy): domain Eukaryota; kingdom Viridiplantae; phylum Streptophyta; class Magnoliopsida; order Santalales; family Viscaceae; genus Viscum; species Viscum album. Next base: position 25,017,722 of record OY728137.1, on the reverse strand, counting down.
ATTGAAGTCATCAATGCACGTTTTTTCTTTCTCCTGGGTTAATTAATTTATAATGGATTTATGGATATTTTTTTTCATATGGCACACATATATATGGTTATACACTACATGAAATGTGGGCCCATAAATATATAGACTTCCAAATAATTTTTCAAATATTTATATCTCAAGAGATGATAGGGAATGGGGAGTGAACACAAATACCTAAGGGACTATATCCACTATGTTTATAGAATGGAAAGTGAACTGAATATACTAAGTGATGGGTAGGCCTGAAATTATATATCCCTATAATATATTGGGTAAAGATTTATGTGTCATGAGATGTCAAGGAATGGGGAGTGAATACAAACCCCTTAGGGGATTTGTACACTATTTTTATGAAATAGGAAGTTAACTCATTATACAATTTTATTATATCTACTATATGATGATGGTCTTGGTAGTGATCCTTGATATGAGAAATTGTTTTATATGGTTATTCATATTCAATGCTATTATACAATAACTCTATATTATGAAACATTTCTATATTATATTTTCATGGATTAGGATTATTGACTCATGTTTACACACTACTATGACTCAAGACATATGTTATGAAAACACATACTTATGTAATGACTCATGATTTATGATCTTTTTTTGGAATGTTTTTCTTATGTTCTATTCATGCACACTGATTATGTCCCCAAACCCATATGTTTATATTTTTATCACTTATGATATTTGATTAACATATCCCATGAATACAATTACTGAGTGTCTGAGCACACCCTTTTCTAATATTTATATTCTATATGAAATGAAGATAAGTGTAAAATTATATATGTCTAGAAGGATGTCATGTTTGGAGAATTTTTTGGAAAATATTGAAGACTAATTATAAAATAAGAAGATTATATAACTAATACTCAAAGGAACTAAACCTATAGTATTATGTTATGTAGAAGAAGAGGATAAAATATAAAACAACCTATATTGAACTAAAATTTATATAGTTGAACCTAAAAAAATGTAGTTTGAATTGATTGTTGTCACAATTTAGAACATATTAGTATTGATTTTACTTATAATGTGAATTCTTATTTTGTTTATTATTACTTGATACTAACACTATCCTTTTTGGTTTTAGTTGATAGATGAAACATGTAGGAACACGGTAAAAAATGAGTTCCATGGAAAATTAAATGATTATCCTAATGATAATATAAACAGGATGGGATTTGGAGTAAAAAATATAATGGATATGCTCACCCAAATTTCCCAAGCTATGAACAACAAAACAAACCATGTAAAACTCTAGTATGTTCTAAGAGAGGAACAAATCTATACTAAGTCCTTCATGTGGAAACATATAACCTCCTTAAGTGGGTATTCTGATCTAATAATTTCTAAAAAATAGATCAGCATAATGTAAAAAATATTTTCCATTATTTAATGTTTAGATTATAAAATTGATGTTTTACCCATTTATAGTTTAGAAGCTAAGTTTGATTAATATAATACCTTAATCCAAAAACACAAGGTAAGAAGAACAAATTGCATCAAATAAAATTGATCTCATATTTTGAATTAGAATTCATAAATTAGTTAACTAGGTAAATTTCATTTTTAAACTTATAAATAGGTTACCAAGGTAAAAATTGAGTTACCAAAGTAAAGGTAAAATGATTATAAATAGTTTAACTAGTAGATAAATACCTAATATATCATAAAAATTTGTTGTTAAATGAGTTTATGAAGTAATTATTGACCTCCCCTTATCCTATATTAATTATTTTCCCACATTGGATCAACATTCCATGAGTAATTTCATTCCTTATTCTCTAAGGAATTGGTAAATGTGAAAATGCCACTCAACGTCACCTATAAAGGAACCCTCATATACCAAAATAAAAACACACCATTATATAAGTTTCTTATTTAATAAATTCTTTAGTTATCTCCCAAATAGTTCTCAATCACTTCTAAGAACTTTTTGTTATATTAACAAGTCCTAAATCTATTATTTCTAAGAGTCGCTTTAAGAGAGGATTTGTCTCTTTAACAAAAGTATTATCCTATTCTTAACCATTATTCATTATCTGATTTATCAATATATTCTGAAATATTATTTATAAATATAATAATTTGTTTTTTAAAACATTAATATAATATAAAAGTGATATAATTCTTATTAAATCACTTTCTCTTCCTCATTTAGTCCTAATAAACTATTCTTTTCTTGGTCGGTTTTACCACCTATATGATTGATGTTATAATTTTTACATAATGATTGAATATTAAAACTTAAATATTGGTTATATAATGTTATAATTAATTATTTAAATTTATTTCATAATTCAATAGTGGTAATATTCCCTATTATATTCACTAATAAATGTAATTCTTTTATTAATTTGATAACCTCTAAAAAGTATATTTTAAGTCTTCCAAGATAAAAATCACCCTAATTTCCATGAAATTTAAATGGGACTATATATCTATATAATAAACATATACTACACCTTAATGAACATTTTCTAGGTGATGAACCCATGATTAAGGAGCAAGGACCAGAACTGTCAAACCAAAGCATACATCAGAAAACGGAATAGTTAACACCCAAATGTGAATTTTAACAATAAAAAATATGGGTAATATGGAATAATCATTAATGGTATAAATTAAAATAAATATAATTTGTATTATAAATATAAATAATCAAAATTTATCACACATAAATTTAGATTGCACTACCAAGTATAATTTTGTGGTATGAGTTTCTTGTCAAAATTTACTTACATTGTCATTATCTAAATTTTCATTAGGGGAAATTGTATGTAATTTATTTCTAAAACGCCATATATTTACTGTTAATTTGGTTACTTCAAGGTTTTACGCATCTTCTTATTATTTTAACTCACTTTGGTTTATAATTCAACTAGAACTATGTTTTTAATTGGAGTCATCCATAACTATTTTTTTGTTTAGGGATATATTTTATCTATGTAAATGTTTTTCATATGATTTTATATACATAAATAACCTTAATTATATGATTAATAATGGTTATTTTCTATTTATATTAAATTTATTTTCAATTTTTTAAAAGGAAATTTTATTATTGTTTTCCGTACGGTCAGTTTCTCTCTCTATTTTCTTCTCTTTTCTATAAGAATATTACTTTACAAGTTTTCATGGTTTTATAAGGTAAATTTTAATCACATTATCATTATTTTTATAATTATGTTATTTTGAAAATTATTTCCTTTTAGAAAATAAGTTATCTAAAATTAAAGGATGTTACATCATATTTTTTAATGTAATTTTCCAATTATCTTCTAAAGTTTTTTTCATATATGAAAACATCATTTAATATTTCTTTAAGATTCATTAAGGATATTATGTAATGATACAATACATATTTTTTCTATATGAATTTTCATAAAATATTTTTAAAATCTTAATGAAACCCATTTCTTTGTCAAGTTTTATTTGAGAAGTGAGGAAATTATAGATATTTTCAAGTGGCACACATAAGTATAGTTATCCACTATGTGATTGGTGCTACCAAAATTATATAGCTCTCTAATGCATGGGTGAAAGATTATATATTATGAAATGATATGAAATAAAGAGTGAAACCAAACCCTTAAGGGAATATTTCCAAAATGATTATAGATAACAGAGTGAACCTAATCCACTATGTGATTGGTGGGATCAAAATTATATAGCCCTCCAATGAATTGGGTAAATATTTACACCTCCTAAGATGAGTTGGAATGGGGAGTAAACCCAAATCCCTAAGGGTATTTATCCACTATGTTTATGGAATATGGAGTTAACTGAATCCACTATGGGACTCTATCCACTATGTGATGATGGTACTGGCTAGGAGATTAGACATAAGAAATGGTTTTATATGCTATTTTTTATTCCACATTGATATACCAAAACTATAGGTTTTATAATATTATTATGTTATTTTTTCATGGATCATGATTATTGAATCATGTTTAACCACTCTTATACCATATGTATTATGTTTTGAGAAAATACTTATGTTATGACTCATGGATTATGATATATGTTTTATTGGGTATGATTTTCTAATGTTATGTTCATGTACCAAGATTTTTTTTCATGTATCTACATTTTCATCTTATTCTCACTTATGATATGTGGTTTCTATCTCTTATTCATTCACTTATTAAGTTTCCAATATCACATTATTCTTATGTTTCCATTGTACATTAAAAAAAGAGTATTATTCTGTGTTATAAGTCAGAAAAAATATAATATGTGGATAATTTTCTAGGAAATGTGGAAGAATTATTGTAAAATATAAATATCATATAGATAATCTTAAAATACAATAAACCTCTATGTTTTAGGGTGTGATTTTTATTAGATGTAGTGAATAATCATATAAAATGATCTAATATATATGTATGTTATGCTTCTTCATCTCATCCACCTCCCACATAGTATACCTGCATGTATTTTTATATGATCAATTTTCCCAATATATAAAGAAACTATGGGTTATGTAGTATATAAATCTCATATATCCATCGAAGAAAATATTTATTATTTTATTTTAGGTAGAACAGGTTGATGAATACATCACATTTGATTTACCTTTATAGATGATCACATCATATTCCCCTCAATTGAATAGATAAACATATCATATGTTATATATAGGTTTGACTATAAACGTCTTCAATCTATCTCAATTGAGGGCCTATATTTATTTCACATAAAAAAAAAGAGGAAACTGAACTATTTGTTAAGATCCAACCAATGAAATGATCAATGATGTAAAGACCTACGTCCTTATGGGCTATAAAATTCAAGTGGAATTTGAATTTTTAGTTTTGGCATAGTGGATATTTTTAGAACATTGATTAAAATTATAATTATGAGAGTTAGATAATATCAAAGATATTTCTTAGACATGGACAAAGCTTATAAAAAGGTTTTGGGTGTTTAGGATAATGTTAGTAGCTTCAAGTTGATGGTTTTATTTTTGGAAGGGTTTTCCCTTTATACACAGTTATCACACAGTTAGTGAAAACTATGAATAGTCCCATATAAAACAATGTAATGTTATTTTCCATGAGGGAAGTTTGTGAAATAATTTCATATAGTTACAAATAACCATATAGGGAAACTAATCATGGTACTAAAATATTTCTAAGTGAGCTTCACGATGGGTATATTTTTTGTAAACAATGTATCCAAACCATGTGAGGGGGTGTACCTTGAGATAGATCTAGTTGTATGGTTCAAATTTTTTTTGTAAAACCATGTTTTTTATAATTTTTCATTAAAATTAATTTATTATTCAATTTATTTTAAACACCCATCTTCCCATTTACTCTCTTATCTCATGGTTAAACCTGAGGTTCTCCTTCTCTCTTTATATTTTCAATTACCCTTGAAATACGGTATTATTGGTGACATTCCATAGTGAGATGAGATTTATCTATTCATAATCATTCCCCAATTATCATTTCTCTCAATTCTCATTGATTTTTATGTCTTCGGGTTAGTGTTTCATTGAATATACCTATGTTTGGTGGAATCATCCTAATATTATGGGACTATCACATGTCTTAGATAGATGATGTATTGGAAGGATGATCACACATTGTTACTCACTATTTTGTTACAGGAAAACCACCCAATAAATTTTTATATTTTTTATTAAATGAGACAAAATTAGTGATTGATGTGATATGTATTTTCTATAGGGTTGTGATAGGAGCATTCCATAGGATATTGGCATGTCATTGCTCATGTTTTTGGGGTATATATGCATCTTTTTGATTTTTTGGGAAATTATTCCTACTTGAATTAAATTTATGAATTAATTATGAATGTTTATAGTTAATAATTTTTATATAATGGCTTGATATGGGAGTTTGGGTGATGATAATAATTTTCATGATTTTAGGGAACGTTTGAAGATCTATATTTGAATGTAATAACTCTGTATGAGGAAAGTGGAACCTAAAAATTCCTTATTGTTTATGCCTATCTGATATAGGTTTTTTATGTAGTATCTCCAAGTATGAGTGATTATTCTTTTAATTTGAAAATATTTTTTTAACACATATTAAAAAAATAGAAGTGAACAGGGCCATTATTGATCCATGAACACTAGTTGATGTATCAGCCTTCGATATATGAGGGATTAATCATAGATGAGAGTAATGAGATATGTGGACCCCAGAGGGGTACCGATAGGATGAGAATAACGTATTGTACCTTAGTATATGTTCCCTTAGTTACCATTGTGAATGGGTGAGTGATGTTTTGGAAATGGATGGTTTGGTGATTGGCCATATAGGAACCATTAGATACCATATAGCCTTCATGATATTTGATGTAAGAGTGGAGTGAGTTTTCCTTCCCCAATAGTATGTGAGTACCTGGGTGTGTATACTCTGGGATGAATTATGGAATGGTTTGGTGAGAGGACCAACCTAGTTGGTTTGGAAGAGTGATGGGATTGAGGATATCCCTCTAGTGTGATGACAGTATGGAATTGATATGAAGATGATGAGGATATTATTTGATCATGGTGATGTATGTGTATGTTATTCCCTCTAATTTATGGGCATTATACCTAGGATTGTGAATGAGATGGAGGAACCCATGTTTCGTTTCTGGGTATAGATGTGACTTTGGGGACAATAACGGATGTCATGGTCGCATGGTAACCATAGAGAGGGTTAATGTAGGTAAGCAACTATAATCAATCTAAAATTTCACCTTTGAAACCAAGGACAAATGAGTATAAACTAGAATTTATTTAGTAATATGGATGGTTTGTGCACTTGATAGGCCAACCTATGATATGTGTGTTGGGTTCGGGTGATTGGCCAACCCATGTGGCTTTATAAGAGGGTTTATGTTGATTCCTGGCACCCAGGAATGAATGATGTAAGTTATATATATATATATATATAAAAATTTGTGTGTGTGTGTGTGTGTGTGATATGTGAATGAGGAACCAGACACAAGGGTGGGATGAAGACCTGAGTAATGAAGGTCTGTTACTTATTCCATGGTTGGGCATGACCCCCTGGCTGTATAATATATAATTTGTTGGTTAGTTGAGTTAACCTAGGGTGTATGTATCTTATATGGTTTTAAGGTAATTCAATCTTTTATTATGTGTATATTTTCTTATAATATTAATGGGTGAGATGAGTTTCCCCCAGGTGTATGTAATAGATATAGTTTTGGGGATGGATGTGGTCTCCTCGAGGTGGTCAGATTTTTTATTAGAGTCATTCAAAACTGACTAAATAAGGTATGATATCCAATTATGAGTATTGGGGTGGGACATGGATCCTAAATGTTTTTTCTTTGACATGCTTTGAAACATTCTAAATTGTTTGAAGTAGGTATTGTCAATCATGTCTATCACTTTAGAACCCAATGATCTACAATGATTTTTGTTTCTTCCTATATTGTTTTATTATTCAGATAATTTCATATAACATTAGTACCCAATCAAAACTCATTGATCATAGGTTTAGGTAGGGTAGATTTCTAGTGTTTCGTGATCTAGTAGCATAAATATAATACCCCAATATTTTAGAATATATCTATTATTTATACAAATATATTATGTTCATTAGCTTTCTTCACACGCAACATCGAACCAAAAATATATGTTAAATATTAAATTGATATTATTAATATAATCTACTATTAAAATGACCCCTATAAAAGAAAAATATTTTAATCAGTTAAAAAATTCATAGAAAATATGATTGAGAACCTTTAAAATTTATAAAATTGTATTTTTCAATAAGAGCAGTTTTATATATATTGTATTTTCATTTAAGAGATAAACTTATAAAAGATAGAATTTTAATTTTTTAAAATTAAATTCATTTTTGAATTAAAAATTCCAAAATTATCTTAGGGTGAATTTGTGATATTTTTAAAAAATAATTGTTTTTTTATGAAAATAGTGAAAAAATACCAATTTTGATAATACCGTAAATTTTATGAAACTATAATAATAAAATAATGAAATAAATTTTTTTTAATCGTTTATTATATAAAAATACATTTTTGAAATTTAAAATAAATCATTTAATATAATATGTGAAATTTATAATTCCTATGGAAACTTTGGTAATATTTTACTCTGAAAACTATTTGTATTATCTGATATTAAAAATTATTTTTGATCACTTGTTGATATTAAATATAAAAAATAAATATAATAATTTAGTTCAACATTTTCATATTATATAATTTGGTTAATTTAATTTTTATGCCTAAAATTATTATTACTAAGATTATAGTTAATGGCCATGATATCTTTGGAAGGGTTATTTCCTAAGAATTGTTTTATTAATGTTTTATAATCTTTATCTCTTAAATAAAATTGATTTATTTTATATAATTTATTTTATATGATATTTAAATATTAATACAAAAAATGTTATCACTCATTAAATTATAATTTTATGTCATATAATACTAAGAACACTTAACAACAAAAATAATATATTTTCAATAAAATAATTTTTCTATATACAAATTGTTTTAATTTAAAAGTTAATTTATATTATTTTAAAATGGAATTATCTGAAGTGGTTTCTAAATTTTGTTTTAGAAAATAAAAAATTTGAAATGTTGGTTACCATTTATTTTTAGTAAAATATAAATTACTTAGGTAAAACTAGTCACCAAGGTAAAAACCAAAATGGTAAAATGTAAAAATATGGTAGAAAAAGACATAAAACATGATTAAAACATGTGTAAAAATGAATAGAAGGGTCTTTATCAACCTTATATCCCCAAAATATTTATTATTTAACACTCTAGGATCCATTGAGCCTCTAATAGTGGCATACCATTATTTAAAAAGTGATGTGTAATTACATAAATTCAATATTCTGCACTTATGAGGGTATATCACTACAAACACCTTTATCCACCCATTAAAAAACTTTAGATTGAACAAGAATCTAAAAGATTCTCTTTTACACCACCTAACATCTTATAATCATTGATCTTTCCAAAATACCATGTGGAGGAGCCTTAAGGTGTTACCCAGGGGAGAACATCCAAAGTGAGAGGTAATGTTCTCAACCTAACTCTCATTGTTATTTATTTCATCAACTTACTAAAATACATTATAATACATAAAGTGTTATTTATTTTTCTCATCATGTTAAATTTTATGAGGTTTTTGTTGTTGTGACTTCCCGGACCTGGATGCCACATAACCTATGCCCCTTGCCCAGTTGGCTACAATACCCCTTGCATATGTCACCATAAACTAGGGGTTTCCAAGTAGCAATTGGGGTTTATAGGTAGTAATGTGGGGAGAAATTACCCCCATGTTAGATTAACATAACAGATAAAGAAAATAGTAAATGGCAGTAGAAGCCTAACACAATAAACACGTACAATAAACAATTGAAGCATAATCAAATATAGAGTAAGACTGAATAACTAAATAACATAGCAAAAACATCATCAGTGTTGACTGATAAAAAATAATTATTCATAGAATAATAATACAAATAAAACAGCAAATAGGCAATAGTCATGGTAAAAAAATTAGAAAAGTGAGCAAAATCCAAAAAATGTGCTCCATAACAACTCTAGCCTAAGCCATATACTTTACTGTCAAACTCCATCTAAGTAGTATAAATTAAAAACCTGAAGAGTGGTTATTTGTCTTATTCATTTATGGAGGAAATAAGTCTTCTCATGTGCCAAGGGTGGCCCATGTAGGGTTCATGATAATATATTAGTAGGCCACCACCAACGGTGTCTATGTGTAATCCAAGTAGGCGCTCATAAGTAAATAGAGTTCTACTAATAATAGGAAGGTAAAAAAATGTCAGGTAAATAAAAAACATCCTTCTCAAGTTCATAAATAACTTGTGGAGGGTTTAACCACTTAATACTAGGGATTTTATGTATGATCTTGTCACAAGGTATATATATACGGTAATTATATATAGAGAGAAATTTATATGTTCGGAAGGATTGGGATGTAACTCTCTGATATCCAATTCTAGGGAATCTCTCACAGTCTAACCCCTGGCCCAACTCCAAGAGCTCTCCTAATCTCTTTTCAATACTCAAGGGATCTCTCACGGACTTCCCTACCTCAAGGATCTCATGGTCCTTGGGTCCTTGGATAGAATCTCACACGGTCTTCCCATTAGGGATCACACAGTCCCTTAGCCCCACAACCATAAGGCATAACATTTATAAATACATCAGGCATGAGGCATACACCTCTCATGCCCTCGTCAAAACCATAATAATATAAGATTCAAATTATTTATCACAATTATAAACACTTAAGTTATAACATGATAAGAATTAACATTTAAAACCTAAACAATTTTTGGTCACATATTCATTTCAAGGCACGAGGAAAAGATTCTCATGCTAATCATTGGAATTATACAATTCCAATTAGAAAATCCAATTTACATAAGGAAACTATAAGGAATAACCATAAGTCATTTTCTTAAACAATCTTATACAAGGTATAATTCACTTAATTCATTTCAAGAAAAAACATTCATTACATGTGATCCAATTTAATCAAGGAATCTCATTCAATTTTCCTAACATGGTAAATCCATTTTCAAAAGCACAATCCTTGGAAAATGTCATATCAAATAGTCACATACCCATTTTGGAAATTCTAATACTAAGAGATACAAAGCCTCCTGGGGTTTATTGGTTTCATTGAAATACATATGAGATAAGGGTCAATTCAATTTAGACGTAAGCCCGGTGATTCAAAAAGAATTTGTTCATCTTGGTAAATTGGTCAAAAATGGTCAATTTGGTTGGCACACCCCTTGGGTGTCCTTATAGAGCATAGGCGGTGTCAAAACCCTAAACATGATTCAATAATACTTTTTCATGACACTAGGATCAATTAGACATGAAGGAATCAATACAATGAGGGAACTCGGTAATAGCCGACTCATGACAAGATGGAATAAATATAAAATAGACAAAAATCTAATGGAAAACAAAGTGACCACCTACCATAGGGTTATAGAGGAAACCATTCCTGATATTGACCTAAGATTTGAATTAGGTTATAAGAGATCTGAGTTTTAGTCCAATGTCCTGAAAATAAGGCATATGAGTCTGCATTTAAATATCACAATAAAAGGCTATATTTTCTGAAGAAAGAAGGGAATGTGGGATTTTCATTACCTTGGGATATCCAATTCCTTTGAAGGAATTGGAGTTAAACATAAAATGAAGGATTAAAAATGTATCCAAGGATAAAAAGAGTTTGAGATCAAAGAAGAACAGAACCCACTGGTTCTATCTTCTAGAAACAAAAGGGGAAATATGGAAATGGTTAAAGGTTTAAGTGGAAGAAAATGGTAAATTTTTCCAAAAAATTGGGATCACATGGTTTATGCACATGATTTATAAACCATGAAAGAACCATGTGTCATGGATTTATCCCCATATATAGAAGGATTCACATCATTACGCCTGGTTTGCACAGTTTCAGACAAATTGTTTGAGCTTCTAGGTGCCCTTGTTTGCAGCCACACCATTTAAAAAACTGTGCATCCTGGGTCGCATGGATACAACTAACTATTTTACCTAGCCTACTATCCATTTTCCTGGACATCTGGTCTTCAAACCATCCTCGGGCCTTCCCTTGGCTATAGGATCCCTTTACCAAGAAAAAATGAAAGATTCAAAAGGAAAAACCAATGGTCCATAACCTGATCAAAAGTCGAGTCATTAAAACCTCCCCTCCTTATAGAAATGTGTCCCTGAGTTGGAATTATGAGGGTAAATAGGTACTATTAGCAAAGTGTTTCGGCAATTGAGATCGTACATCAGCCTCCCACTCCTAGGTCGTGTCCTGTACTTGTCCATGATTTTATAACACGCATACAATAGCAATGGACTTACCTCAAAGTGTATTCATTGTCTAATAAACAATACGCATCAGATACTCATTGAAGGAAGCATCTATTTCCTAATTGACATTATTTGGATGAAAGACGTGAGATGGGTCTGGATAATATCATTGAAGATGAGATACGTGAAAGACATCATAAATGGACCAATATCTCTAAGTAAGTGAAAACTGGTAATCAACTAGTTTAATATGATTCACAACCCCAAAGATTCTAACGAATCTTAGAGATAGTTTACCCTACTTCTGAATATTTATATTCCCCATCCACAGTGATACTTCCAAGAAAACCCAATTTATGACCTTGAACTCAAGATGTCATCGATGGATGTTGGCATAAGACTGTTGTCTAGACTGAACTATCAACATGTGCTTCCTGATCAGCTGGACCTGCTCTGAAGTCTTTTGTATGAGACATGGCCCATGCATAGATACCTCCCCTGTCTCTAGGTAAGAAATGGGTGAGAAAAAAGTCCTACCATATAAGGCTTCATAGGGATCCATCTCAATGGTATCCTTGAATATGTTATTATACGAAAACTCTATGAGGGGAATGTGTTTCTCCCACAAACCCCCAAAGTCCAGAACGCATGAATAGAGCATATCCTCTAACACCTAAATTGTATGCTCCATCGATCCATTAGTCTGAGGGTGATACGATGTGCTCAAAAGTACCTATGTTCCCAAGGGTTTATGTGACCCCTTCCATAACCGTGATGTGAAATGAGTGTCTCTATCAGAAACCATAGAATAAGGTGCTCCATGAAGATGTAACACCTTCTGTATGTACAACTTCCCAAATAATCTACTGAGAAGGTCTATCATATAGGTAGGAAGTGTGAAACCGATATCATACATTCAATGAAAACCCACATTGAGTCGTTTCCATGTGGTGATCTAGGTAAACTAGTCATGAATTATCTCAAAACATCATGCCATTTCCACTATAGAATGGAAAACACATGAAGAATCCCTATCAGATTCTGATGTTACTCCTTCACCTACTGATAGGTGGAACATCACATGATGAAAAAGGTTATCTCATGTTTCATACAAGGCCACCAATATTGATTCTATAGATCTCAATACATTTTGTTGATACTAGGGTACACTACCCATGTTGAGGCAAGGAAATCCCTCATTAGATCCTTTCTGATGTCTGTTGGGACCCATAAATTAGCATGAAAAAATAAAGTATCATCCCCATCGACCATCCAACCAGAAGTATTATCTTCATCTAAGAAACTTTCTCATAGGAAAAATCCATCAGGATCAGGAATTTATCTCGAGTTTTCTCTTTCTTGAGGAGTATATGTCACTACTAAGGCTAAGATAATAGTATGACCATGGTCCTCTTGGAAATCAATGTACATCAATGAGAATAAGGCCATAAGGTTCTATTCATTACAGGACTCATGAACTACATGTGTTTGAGTCTTTCATCTCTGATCATCGGCTACTAAATTCCCTTTCCCTGGAGTGTATCCAAGCTCAAAATCAAATGCTTAATGGTACCTAACCTACCTACACTAACTAAGATTTAGATTCTACTGAGTGAAGATGTATTTGAGGCTTTTGTGGCCTATAATCACCCCAAAAAATCTCCTAAAAGGTAGTTTCTCTAATTGTATAAGGAATGAACAACAACAATGATCTCAAGGTCACGAGTTAGGTAATTCTGCTCGTGAGGTCTCAACTGATGACAACCATATTAAATGACTTTATCATCCTGTATCAAGACAACACAAATTCAAATACATGATGCATTATTGTATTCTATATATGAATTTCTTGGATCTGGTAGAATCAATATCAGTGCTGAAATAATTCTGCCCTTAAACACTTGGAATGATGCGTCAAAAGCTTCAAACAATTCGAATATCACTCCCTTATTTGTTAAGAAAATAAGTGGCACTGCAAGGTGTGATAAATCCTGAATGAATCATATTTAATATATGTAAATCCCCAAGAAAATTTTAACATAAAATATTTTTTTAGGATTCTCCAAAGAAACCAATTAATCACTTTCTCTAGGTCAACTTAAACTCATGAATCCAAGATGATATGACCCAAGAAGTAGACCTTCTCAATCCAAAAGCCGCATCTACTGAACTAATCATAGAGATATTTCTCTCTCATCATATTCAGTTTGATCTAGAGATGGGTTTCATAGTTGTGTATGAATCCTAAATACACCAAGAAATAATCAACAAGAAAAACCAAAAAAAGAATATAGATATAGGTGGATGACCTGGTTCATAGTATCCATGAAGACATCAAGTGTGTTTGTGAGTCCAAAAAGCTTAACCAGGTACTCGTATAAAAAAGAAATTCTAATGAAATATGTGTGAGATATTTCAGATCTCCTGACATGCACCTGATTATATCCCCAACTCATATTGATCTTTAAGAAAATAATTTCTTAATGGATCTGATCAAAAGGTATTCTATCAAAGGTAATGGATACTGATTCTTGATAGTCAGCTGATTCAACCAATGCTAATCCATAAAAATCCTAACAGTTCCATCCTACTTCTTGGAAAATAGGATTGATAGACCCTAAGGAGAAGTGTTTGGGAATATAAATCATTTCACCTCCAGATCCTCCTACTTCTTCTTGTGCTCCAGATGCTCCTTGGGTTCCATCCTATAAAGAGGAATGGTCACATGTTCCACTCCAATCAACAGATTAAAATTAAACTCAACCTATATCACTGGAGGTAGAAGAGAGAAGTCATCCAGAAAAAATGTCTCTGAAATAGTCCACTACCAGAGATAAAACATTGGGTTGTAACCCAAGATCGTTGAGGTAAAGACTATAAACTTCTGTGGTAACACTACCCAACCTTTTCTACTTAGGACATACTCATGTCACACCAAGACTCCATTCTCCCTTATGCGCATGCGTAGTTCCCTATAGCGATGTAAAAGTTCCCCTATGATGATAGTTGTTGGTATGGGATCTGTAGGGAACTAACCGGTCTATCCCTATGATTATGTCAAATCCTAAAATGTTGATAACATAGAGGTTCCACATGAATAGGTAACCTATAATATAAAGGGGTAAATTTAGATAGTGTTGAATACCATTTAAAAAGATACCTAAGGTTGTATCTAAATTCATGACCCCATGACAAAATTTGATGTAGATCCCCAAAGTCTCAGTGATTGCCTCTGATATAAATGAGTAAGATGTGAATGTATCAAAAAAAGTAGACACTAATGTAGATGATACTAGAATAATACTTAGTATTGTAGATCTTCTGGTGCTCCGCTCCTATGGTATACGTAGAAGTCCATGTAACAAGCCTATAACACATCCCTAATTCACTATTTGACTTCCTTAAGTAGGAACACTCTGTTAATGCTAAGAATCAAAAGTATGGTTGCCTCTACCTCAACCTCCACCTTAGCCTGATCGACTGATGGTATTCTAGATACCTTATTATCATGATCCTACTGACCCCACTCATGGTCGAGAAGTAGGTGAATATTCTTCACTAAGTGGGCACTGGAGGGATGGTTCTACATAAATGATAAATGTGGCCCAACCTATCATTACTTATTCTTTCCACTTGATCCCATGGACACTGCTCTTTCAGGTACCCTGATTTTCCACACTATTGATAGATAAGATAACTACTAGCTGTAGGAGCCTGACTGCTACCTCTTCCATAGGAAAACTCAAAGCACATCTTTTTTCTAGAAGATGATCCACTAGAAGCCTTAGGTACTAAACCACCCTGTATTGCAACATCTTCCACTCCCAGATTTAGTTCTATAATTAGTAAATGGTTGACAATTTCCAAAATAGTTATCAACCTAAATACATAGACTTGTGACCAGATGGTGTAACATAGCCCATCCTCAAATCACCTAGCAGCCATGAGATCATCAGTAGATAGATAGGGAGAGAACCATTACAGCTCAATAAAATGGGATGAGTAGTACATAAATGACATGGTTCTTTGCGGAATATACATAAACTCTCTAGATCTGTCACCCCACAGAACATGTGGAAACAAGTAGTCGAAGAAGACCATCTAAAAGTTGGCCCATAATGTATCCCAATATTGTCCTACCTAGGTGATGACATCCCACCACCTGGTGGATGAGTCCTGAAGCATATAAGAATCTATTTTGACCCTATTCTCTGTAGCCCTATCTAGATGGTCGAATATAGATAGGGTTTCTTCGATCCAAAACACTTCAATAAGTATTCCTCCATCCTCTGAAAAAGTAGGAGGATGCTTCTACTAAAACACATGAGTCTACTTTTCAATACTTGGGACAAGTCGAACTCCATGTTGTTTTAATTGTATGAGATGTAGAAATCCCTCTCAAAATTGGGCTTCAGCACCCACTTTTGGAATATGATAAGAGCCACAGGTGGCTCAGCAAGACAGATTACTGGTGACTCAAGGATTTCCACCTCAGAAACATGATCATCACTGCCTTTCGAGAGCACAACTCAATGAAATTATTTTGGAATAACATATCAATGCCATGTGAATGTCTCATAAGGGAATAAAGAAATTTACGATATTCTTCCTAGAAACTAGAATAGGTACCAAATCCTTCTTATAACAATGAACACACCTTTCTACCTACATTAAAATCTAGGACTAGACATAAGAACAGACCATAAGAGGCCATAAGAATCGAGAAACACCCACTACCCACTAATAAGGATGGGATTAGGTTATTTCTCTAGGTTAATGATGTGAACGATGGATTTTGTCTAGTTATAAATCATTTCCCATTTTAAAACATTTTCATTCAAACATTTAAACCATTTAAGTCAGCTAAATACAGTTATCTGCCATTTTTTGGCCCTTAAGGACCCATACACCTTATGAACCAAAATATGGAACTCAATTGGATTTCATTCTAATTTAAATTTCTTATTCATATAATTATATCATCCTTAAATGGTTGATCTAGATGTAGTTTTATTTTCTGATTCATAAGGGCTCATAAACCATATGAATCAAAGAGTGTCACCCACTAATCTCACACCATTTAACAATCCAAATGATACAAGAAGTTTCATCACAACTATATATATGTAAGAAAAATCACAATGAATATGAAATAAGAATTTTTTTTGTAAATTGAACGTGACATAGAAAAATGCATGGGTTGTCTATATTGTGCCTATCACGATGCATGTTCTAATATATAACCCCCATTTCATCAGGTCGATAAATAAAATCATAATTCCAATATCACAAATATAAATAACATCAAAAAAACATGTGAAGCACCCAATGGTGAAATTGTATCAACGGTCTTGGTAGAATCAATAATAAATATAAGTAATGAAACATGGTCTTTACCTCATACATGGGTTCATGATGACCATGAATAGCTTCTATCTAAGTTCCTATGGGTTCCCAATCTCCAATATATTATCTCAAAATAGTAAAGTAAAAAAGGAACCCCCTTTGACACTGCTTTGTGACATCCCAAAATCAGATGCCACATAACCTGTTCCCTGAGCCCCGTTGGCTGCGTGACCCCTGGTGCATCTCCCCATAATCTAGGGGTTGTCGACTAACAATGAGGGTGTGTAGGTAGTAAAGTGTGGAGACATTACCCCCACTTCAGAGTAACATAGTGGCTAAATAAAATAGTAAATAGCATAAGAAGAGTAACACAACATAAAAATAGAGTAAATAGAGAAATCATAATCAAATATAATAGAAGACTAAATAACTGAATATAATCGAAAAAGCCTCTTAGGAAGTGTCTGATACTACCACGTATGGATGGATTTCTTGTACAATGAAAATAGAAAACATGTAACATTAATACTAAAAGAAGTACAAAAGTGGAAAAATATAAAAAACAGCTCCATAACATCTTGGGCATAATCCTGATCCTTTAATCCTAAGCTCCAACTAAGTAGTAAAAATAGACAACCCGAATAGTGGTTATTACCCCTACCCATACGTTCAGGAAAACTGCCCTCTTGGGTGCCAAGGATGGCCTAAGTAGGGTGTGAGATAACATCTCAGTAGGCCACCACTAATGGTGTCTACGCATAGTCCAATTAGGAACTCGTAGGTAAACAATGTTTAGCTAACATAAGGAACATAAAATTTTACAAGGGAAAAAACAAACTTGGGATACGATTCCTAAAGGACTCCTAACAGGTATACCTACTTCATCCCATGGTTGGTATGTCTGATCATGTCATAAGGTATATATATAGTATAATAATTATATATATATATATATATATCGATATATATTGGGAAGGATCAGGACGTAACTCTCAGATATCCAATTCCAGGGAAGCTCTCGCGGTCTAACCCCTGGCCTAACTCCAACAGCTCTCTTGGTCTCTTGTTAGTACTCAATTGAGGTCTCACGACCTTATCTACCTCAAGGCTCTCACAATCCATTGTTCATTGGATATAATATCACATATTCTTCCCATTATAGATCACAAAGTCCATTAGCCTCATATCTATAAGGCATAACATTTATAAATACAATGGGAATGAGGTATACACCTCTCATGTACTCATCAAAACCATTACCATATAAGTGGCACATTCATGCTCAAAATTTAAAACACTTGAGGAATAACATCATAGGAATTTATATTTAAATCCTAAACAAGTCTTGGTCACATATTCATTTCAACGCACGAGGCAAAGATTCTCATGCAATTCCTTGGACTTATATAATTCCAATTAGACATTGTAGTTGACATTAGGAAGCTATTATGCATAAGCATAAGGCATGGTCCTAAACCATCCTATAAAAGATTCAATTCATTCAATTCACTTCATGGAAAACCATTCATTACATGTGATCCAATTTAATCTAGGTATCTCATTCACTCTACCTAAAATGGAAAATATATTCACAAGACCAAAAGCCTTGGAAAAGGTCATATCAAATAGTCATATGACATTTGTAAATTCTATGAAAAAGAGATCCAAACACCCACATCATGTCTCGGGCTCATCAAATTACACATGATAAAAGGATCAATTCAATTTAGACTCAAGCCGAGTGATTCATAAAGGATTTGGTATTCGTTTGAAATTTGACTAAAATGGCCAATTTGGTTGGCATACCCCTTGGGTGTCCTTATAGAGGATATGTGATGTGAAAACTCCTAACCATGATTCAATAATCATATGTCAACACGTTAGGATCAATTAGACATGAAGAAATAAACACAACAAGGGAACTCGTAAAGGCTATCTCATGACACAAAGAATTAAATTTGAAATGGCCAAAACTAAAGTAGAAATTTACGTGAAAACCTATCATAGGGCCATAAGAGAAACCTCACATGGTATAAAACTCATATTTTCAGTAGGTTTTAAGAGATATGAGTTTTAGTCCAATGACCTAAAAATAGGGAATATGATTCACATATAAATAGCACAATAAAATGCATTTTTTTTCAAAGAAAGAAGGGTATATAGGGTTATCCTTACCTTGGGATATCCAATTCCTTTGATGGAATTGGAATCAGATTCCAGATAAAGGAGTATTAGGATATCCAAGGACGAGGGGTGTTTGAACTCAAAGAGTAGAACCCACTGGTTCTACTCGCTGGACAGAAAAGGAGAAGGAGGGAAAGAGTAAACATTTAATTGTAGGAAAAATGGTAAATTTTCCCCAAATATTTGGGATTTCAAGGTTTACAGACCGTGGATGAACCATATATCAAAGAAATATACACCTATACGGAAGGCTGCATGACCATGTTCTTGGTTTGCATGGTTATAGAAAAACCATTTAGCCATACAGGTGCCCATTTCTGCAGCCGCATGGTTTACAAAAACATTGTGGTCTTGGTTGTACGGTTTCCACTAACCGTGTAGCCAAGCCTACAACCAAATGTTTTAGACATTCAGGATCTGAACTAGCCCTAGAAACTCCTCAATCCATCCCTAGGCCATAACATGCCTTAATATTAACTAAAGGAAAGATTCAAAAGGAAAAAATCAATTATCTGTACCTTATTCAAATGTTGGTCTTTACATCTTCTATCCACTAAAACCATTAAAAAAACGAATAGGTTTTTATGAATACATGAGGAGTACCACCTACATTAGTTATGTGTTATAATTTTTCATTACCATTTAAAATATTTGACCTAAAAAATGTTTTTAGTGTATAAAATTTTATTTTGGACACTATAAATGTTACCTCAATATAATATTGGACATTATATAAGTGATATTAAAAATAAATGGTTATAGTAAACATAACCACATTAAAATAATATACTATTGAAACTTTATTAATTTGAGGCCATTATTTGAAAACCTATATAACTATATAAATTTTTGATAATGGAACGTTAAAAAAATTGCTCTAAAATTATTGATGTTATGAAGAAATTTTACAAAATATGTTTCCAAGGTCAGTATACCAAAAAAGTTTCAGATAAATCGACCGAACTACATCAAGTAACCACCAAAAGAAAAACAATTATATAAAAAAAATAAACCATATTAATATATATATATATAGTTAATAATAAAAATTTTAATACATAATTTAATTATTATGTACATTAGGCTCACACATCCAAGAAATTAAGGCCCAAGGTATGGGTTTTTTTGTCTCAATTTTTCTTTAATGTGTTATGAAGTGTATTTTCCATATGTTCCCTTTTTATTGTGTTTAAAATGGAAATGAATTTCTCTTATCATGATATTAATTAAATCTAAAGGATTTACTTTTCCATCTTGCATTTTATATTGCATAATATTTTGATTGAAAATATAACAAGTTTGTACGGTTTTCTGTTAACACACCTCCATTCATTGAGTTAAAATACTTCTTCTTAAACTTATTTTTTCCAAGATTGGGTTTTAAAACACTATTAATTTATTTCATGGTATCATCTATTACAATCTAATAGAAAATTAATTTTAAATTCAATTATTTTTCCTAGAATAATTTCTTTCTCAAAATGTATGTATCATTGAGAATAATTCTCATATATTTAACAACGGTTTCCACTCCTTGCCAATATTTTTCCTTCCCACTAATGTTTTCCTTTATATATGTAAAAAAATTATAATATTAACATAAAATTTATTTTTTTCAGGTTTTTAAATGGAAATTTTTTTCTCTTTTTTTGATGTGGATTTCGATGATGGTATTTAGAAATATTAAAAATGTTTTCCATCAAATTTTTTTATATTCCATACCACATTTCCTTTATATAAACCTTATGTATTTTTCATGAATCCAATATAGAAGGCTATTTTTAAATGTTTAATTTTTTAAAAGTTTTCACTTCACATTTTTGAAAATGAATTTTGAATGTGGCCCATAATTTCATCTTTTCAATAATGTTTCAAATGTTTTGTAAAACTCTTTTATGGCTTCACATCCATCCCGATCATATTATCTAAATTATTTTGTTCCTTGGAAACTATTTTTCATGAATCACCCACTAAAATTTCTTAAAAAATACAATTTTGGGTTGATGGAATTTTTGGAATCTACTATATACTTTCTTAAGGTCAAAATTTGTGATACCATTTGGAAATGTTACAAAATCCATTTTTAATTCAATGGATTCTTTATGATTTGGTGCATATTTATTTTCAGTTAGAACACATAAATATATGAATGATTGATATTTATGGTCCTATATTTCCCTCTAATTCATTGGTTATGATTTTATATCAAATGTGACTGTGAAATTTAATGAGAGAATGATTCGAGTATCTTTGTTCATAATTTTGTTGTGTGGATGTGATGTGGGAAGCTTTGATCACATGTTTTTTGTGTGGACATTATGTGGGTTTATTTTTCAAAATTTTATTATGTAAACATGACACATATCGCTTTTTTCATAGGTTTTTGTGTAAATTTGATGTGGGTAGCTTTGTTAATAAGTTATTGTATAAATGCAATGTGGGTATCTTGGTTCACAATTTTTTTCCTAAATGAAATATGGGTAGCTTAGTACACAAGGTTTTCTATAGTTTTATTTATTCTATAATTCCTAATTAGTATATGTTTTAATGGAATTTTATATTTTAATATACCTATGATTATGACCCTTTGATCATGTTTATTTCCTTACATTATTTCACCATAGAATAAGTCTGTTAATTTGAGATTACATGCCCTTTTATAATTAAAAGTGAATAAATACTATTGTTTTATGTTTATTTTTATAATACATCTATCCCATTCTCATATATTATCATGTTCTTATAATATAACCCTTGATAACATGTTGATAAGTTTTTCCTTACTAAGAATTTGAGTTTACCCCTTTCATATGTTTCCATTCCTTAGGTTATGTAGATGAATATAAATTATGAGGAGTCAAGAAGGAAGTCTAGTTTGGATCAGTTATAGAGAAATGTTCACAAGTATCGTAACATAATTTACCTGTATAGAAAATCCTCAAATACACCAAACCGTTCATTCTTTATATTTTGTTATTATTTGTGAGATGTAATGTTAATATTGTGTATATTATATGAAATAAATATAGGTTAATCTCAATTTTTTTCAAAGCTAAGGTTTAAATAAATTGTTTTTTGCACTAGAACCGAGAGTATAGATATGGAACTTTTTTTAATTGTATCAGAGTAGGTTTTAGTAACGTTCTGATTATGTGAATTTCTTAGAAATTGCATCCTCGTCCCGATACTATATATTTGATGTGGTTGTGGCACAAATTCACCTAGGGGTATACACCCCAAAAATGATGGTTGAGTATCAATTTTATATTCACTCGGTGCAAAATGAGAGGGCCTAAGACTTCATATCTTATTAGAAAATCCTATGGGATATTATTTGGAAAATCACAATCTTCATACAAACCATTATGAAGGATCTGTGAAAATATTTGTGGTATAGTTAGTGAACCTAATAGGAGTCACAAAATTAATAACCATTACATAAACCTATAAATTTATAATCTAGGGTATGTATGAAATTTATGAGTTATCTCTTTTATATTCATAGTTTTTATTTCTAGATTAATTATTCTTATCATTAACTTTTCACTATTTTAAGAAATTGTTGGAGTAAGGAAAAATTAGGTAAGAAATGGTTACTATAAGAAATGTGATGACTATCCTATTCAGAAACCAATTGATATGGGAGTGGGATTATAAAATCTAATGTAAATTCTCTCTCCACTCTCCCAAACTATGAATAATTAAAAAATAATATTTAGCTCTTTAAAACACCAAGGGGTTATAAACATACAATAAAGTCATTTTTGAATGAACATCCACACTTATTCACTGGTGCTTACAATCCACTTGTTAAAGATCAATATATCAATATAAAGGAAACAATATTTTTTATTCTCTAGTGCTAAGAATATGAGAAGATTATTCTGGTCATTTATCATTTGTAAGGTGGGGATAACCAATGGTAGACTATCATTAGGTATACAATGAAAAAGGAGTATGTGCACTCAATGGACTGGGAGGAGTTAAATAAAATATTCTTAATTAGGTATTTCATTCAAACACTTCTCACTAAAATGTAGAGATAATTTCATGGGATAAAACAAAAGGAGAATGAATTTATTGGTAAAAGTGAGGTTATCTTCACAAGACTCAAAATGTAACAACCCATTACATCTAAACCATTTTTATAGTTTTTGTGGATGGAGGTTTTTTGAAGAGGTTCTAGGAGTTTTTTTGGTAGAGGCTAGATCTATAAGGGTGTTGCATCAGAGAATTCACATCATGTAATGTGTATATGGTGTGCAATGGTGGTTAAACAATTGTGTATATGGCTAGTTTAAAGCTTGTACCTGGATAATATAGATCTTATGAGATGGATTACATGTTATGTAAGTGGGATTCATGATGTGTGTTAAATAATGTTTGAAGCAATTCATTTTTCAGAAAATTATGGAACTTTTTTTAATCCTGAGGATTACACATCAGGAAATGATTACATGTCATGAAACTGGTAGGATTATTGGTTTTAAGTTCTTTTATTGGAAACAATTTCATTCATTTGGATTCTAATATTTCTATCTCTTTTTGGGAAAACCCTAGGCACCCTGAGAATACTGCCAGAACTATTGTCTGATACTTTGATCAGTTGGTTTTGGTGGATTCCCATTGGTGATATGTGTTTAATTATTATCCCTTTCTTAGAGCTTTTTATTATGTTATTCTCTTAGGGATTCACTATGGAATTGTTACTTTGTTCTATGAGTAGTTTTGGACTAAAATTTGACAACCCTTTGATTGGTTTAGTTTTCTATGTGGATTTTGTGAGCATTTGTGGTTTCTAGGTAATATATTCTCCACCCTATAGTAAACAGAGAGTTCAGAAAGCGTCTTTAAAGTAAGGGATCCTCATTCTCTATTTTTTATATTCTATGTGTGAGATTTGCATGATTTTTCTTACCTTTGGGTGGATAGTAAGGGTCATGATAAATATATAATTAATTTTAATGTCTAAAATTGAAGGGTATGGGTAGTTATCACATGTTATACTACGTTGTTATATGTTGTTCAGATTATTATACATGCATGTTGTGAATTCTAAATGTTTAGCACTGATACAGGGTTTCTTTATCAACACTTTTCTAGCACTAATAAAGAGTAACTCTATCAGTGCTAGAAAAGCACAGATAATGATTCCATTTATCAGCGCTAAAATTTTAGCGCTGATAAAGGGTATCCTTTATCATCAGTTTTTCTTAGCACTGATATGAGGGGGCACTTCCCTTGCCTATTTTTGTATTAGTGGTTGTGGCTATGTTGTGATGATCCTAGTTGTGTTGTTGTGTGATCATACCCTGAATAAATGGTTGAAGAATGTATATTTGGATAATATTTGGTTTCCCTAAGATATTCTGATTTGTGTGATAATACGCATGTTGAATTAAGAAGATATGTGAAAAAACCCTGAATAATTGTGAATCTAGGATGTGTTGTATTTGTGTGTGGTTTTGCTTTTATGATTCTTTGTGTGGTTTCTGGTTTTTGTGTGGTGATGTTAGTGACTATTTAGTTTTTCGGTGTGTGAGGAAATGATTTGGTGGTTGGATGGCACAAATACGATGTAGGGAGTTGTGTGATGTGGTGTAGAGGTACTGGTGTAGTGGTTGTGGCATAGTTGTTGTAACTCATATGTTGTGGTGTATTAGTTTTGGTGTAGTGTTTGTGGTATAGATGTTGCAGTGTAGTGCTTGTGGTGCAGTGGTTGTGGCATAGAGGTTATTGCACAATGGTTGTGGTTCATGGGTTGTGGCACTGAGGTTATGGCATTGTGATTGGGGTGAAATTGTATGGTGTAAAGGTTATGGTGTAGTGGTTCTGGTGTAGTGGTTGTGGTGCAATGGTTATGGAACATAGGTTGTGTCATAGTGGTTGTGTTACAGTAGCGGTTGTGGTTATGCGATGGATGAAATGTGTGGTTTTTATATTGTGAGATGGCTTGGGAAATGTGATGCCACAATGATGTTGGATGTGTGGTGATGTGGCGATAGTCGTGTGGTGTAGTTATGCTAGTTTCTCATGTAGAAGTGAAATAAATTACTATGATGAATTAAATGAATAAATATATTGGTTGGTAATTGAATATAATGGGATGAAAATTACTGTGTATGGTAAACGGGTTAATGAATAAATGTTTTGAAACTTTTCAGTGGAAATTGGAATGTTGTGTGTCTTTTATGGTGGTTGTGTGGTGTATCGAGTCGAGTGGTGGTATCCGTTGTGACGGTTGAATAGTTGTGGTAATGTGGTGTGCGCTAGTGTTGCTGATGTAACTCATAGGTTGGGTATTGTGTGGTATCTCAATATCATTTATTCTTATGTTATTTTATGAATTCCCCCCCAGAGTTTTGTATCCTTAAAAAATATTAGAGGTGCTAAGTTTTAGGTGTTTTCCCCAAAATCTTGGATTTTAGTGATATAAATGGCTGGATACCGCCTCTCCCACTCTATTCTTTTAGTAGTGATGTATAGGCCCAAGTTTCTATGGGTGATATGTGATGTGTTGGAACAAGTGTATGCCAATGAGATGTTATGTAGTTGTGATGTGATATGTGGTAGGATTCATGTGTGGTAGGATGGAATGAGGTTGATGTACTTCATGTTTGTGATACCCTACTACTCTGGTTCAGCTTCTGATGTGTGATCCATATGTCTATGGGTGGGATTTTAAGGTGTTTTGATGTTTGGACTAGGTGTTTGTGGGTGAGATGTGATATTATATGATATGTGTGGAAGGGGAGGAAATATAATAATTTCTATGTTTGGGTGTGAGAGAAAAAAATCAGCGGGGAATAGGTAGTAGGGATCCTTGATTTATTATGATCATGATGTTATATTATTATATTGGATACATGATTTGGGGAGTCAGTCGTGGTGAGGGTGGGTTTAGTTACAAGACCTGTCTAGGCGGTTGTTGGCTCTCCTATTTTTTCTTAGGTGCATTAGTATGCGTTTTTCACATATCAGTCGAGGACTTGGTTATGACTCTACTGAGTATACCTTCGATGTTTACCTTATTTATTTAAACTATTTTTAGGATTCCAGGAGAACATTGTGGGTTGAGATGGAAATTACTAGCTCAGTTGGAGTTGATGTTGAGTTGTTGTCATATACTTGTCTTTTTGGTATTTACTTTACAAACTTTTATATATATCATTATTACTTTATTAATTCATTATGGGATGGTTCATTATTTAAGTTTATATTATCTCTTGGATTCTTTAGAGGTGATTTATCTTATTTCCCAACCATGTTTTATTTATATATGGTAATGCCTCTCATATAGTGATATTTTTATACTCTCGGTTCTAGTCGCCAACCCAAGTCATACTAAAGGTGGGATTCGAGGGTAATTATCTTTCTACCATCATTATGGAATCTTTGTTGGGAGGGGTTTGTGAAAAGTGGTATCATTGTTGATGGTTGAGAGATAGGATGGAGTTTGGATTTAGGCACTGTGAGGATTGTATGAGTTGGTATAAAAGTGCTAATTGACCTTTGTGTGTGACATAGGTCTGGAAGACAATCTAGGAAATGGTAATTTAGGGCCCACCATGATCAAATGAACATACTCTGAGATTATTGAACATCCAGGTGAGGTGGACCTATTTATAATGTAGAGACATTAGGAGAGGTACAAGCATCATGATGATTTGTGTTCATGTTTGAATTGGGTGTTTTGGGAAAATAAAATGAATAAGTTAAAAAATATTTTATAAAATTCCATTATTTCAGTATTAGGATGTTATCCTTAATTTTAGGAATGGATCATGTTCATCATATAGGAGTTTCATAGGAAATTGAGTTTTAGCTGGCTGATCTTATTGATCATCGATGGTTTTACCCGATAGAGGAGGATGAGGCATGTAAGAATGATTTTCACACCTTTTAGTAGAAGAGTTTCAGTAAGTATGAATGGAGTGTTTCATATGTGGAGATGAAACACTAGATATAGGAGATCAAGATTGATTTCAATCTGATCTAAGCATGAAATATGTTTTGGGTGCCTCTAGTAGTTAGTCAAATGTTGGGAGCTACGTGTTAGTGGTGGATATTGTTTCTTGCTAACTTTAACAAGGAATATGTTTTAGGTAGAGTTTCTATCATTTATGATGAGTTTATCCTGGGTCCAGGTGCTTCTCCCCCTTCAATAGTGCAATCAGAGAATGTGGGTGATTGCGATCTGGTTCAAGGACCTCCTACACTTTTCTCCAGATGTTTTTCCAGATGAGGAATCTAGAGTGTGCCATATAGAGGATAATTTATGTCCAATTATATGGTATTTGGTCACTCCATTTACACTCTTGACATATCTAGATGTGTAGGAAAGTTTATCAAATGAATACTTTCCATGGGATTTGAGCCTTAGTAGGGTGGACATATGAGTTTTTCGAGGAGAAGAGATTTG
Organism: Viscum album; assembly: GCA_963277665.1. Taxonomy (NCBI): domain Eukaryota; kingdom Viridiplantae; phylum Streptophyta; class Magnoliopsida; order Santalales; family Viscaceae; genus Viscum; species Viscum album. The sequence continues at coordinate 24,989,875 of OY728137.1, read as the reverse complement.
AGAAATGGTCCACGGATGTTTAGTAATTCAAACTTCTGTTCAGTTGGGAACTGTCCATGGAAGTTTCATTCCCAACTGTCAAGGATATGTAGTTTTTGAGAGGATTTTGGGGGTTTTCTATTTTCATTAAATATCTTCAAAAATATGGGAAAGGTCGAGCTTATCCTTTTACCACTCAGGGAGGTCAGTTTTAGATTGGTGGTCGGCCCCCTTTTTAGCAGTGATAGTTTTTTCTGAGATAGTTCCATTTGAAGATACCATAAGTAGTTGTTCAGATACCGAGAAAGGTGGAGTTAGAAAAGGGAACCCTCTTGATAGTCTTCATCCACAGGGAACTAGTCTAGAACAATGTTTTGAATTCCTATAGTAGGTAGGTAGAGAATCTTGGAATGGTCAGGTGTATGCATTAGAGGTAGATTCCCTAGAATATCCATGTTTTTTTTGGTATAATCAATTTTCGGTCTGACCTTGTGCATACTTTGTTTGATTTAGGATCCTCACAATCCTTTTTGGATCCTGCTTTGGATTATATGTTGGGAATGGATTTGGAGAGTCTTCTAGTTCCCCTACTGTTATCTACACTAATTTAATGCTAGGATTCCTTGTTTGATGTGTTCCAAAAATATAGACTATTTATGGGGTAGAACCAGTCAGTGGGGAGCTTATTCATATTTCAAATATAACCATACAATGTTATACTTGGTATGGATCAAATATGTTCTATGAATGCAGTCGTCCACATCTTATGGAGAAGAGTATCATTATCTGTTGTGGAGGGTTAGAGAGTGGTGTTAATTGGTGAGTGATGTTATCAATTTGGAAGTTGGAAGATGGAGTTTCTTTTATCATAGTTGGTGGATTTTTTAGTAAAATTTCAGTTTTGGGATATTCCTATGGATTAGAGGAGTACTTGGATGTTTTTCAAGAGGATTTTATAAAACTTCCTATGTAGCATGATGTCATGTTTGGGATAGAGTTATAGTTGGGTGCATCTTTGATTTTGATGGCTCCCTATCATATGGAACCCATAGAGTTTCGTGATTGGATGATACAATTGGATGACCTATTTAGAGGGGTTTCTTCCAACCTAATGTGTTGTTATTGGTTTCTCCAGTTTTCTTTTCCAAAAATGTGGATAGTAGTCTAATGTTTTGTATAAAATAACAGAGGTTGAATCAGGTAACAGTCAAGAATCACTACGCTTTTCTGAGGATTGATTATTTGTTCCACAAGTTGGGAGGTGCTATTTGGTTCTTGAAGATCAATATTCTTTCTAGATAACACCAATTAGGGGTGAAAGATGAGGATATTCATAATATTTCCTTCAAATAGAGTTATGGGCGCTTTGAATTTTGGTCACGGCATACATTGTTATGAATGCACTAATTCTGTTCATGGGACTTATGAATTATGCGTTCATGAGTTCCTAAACTGGTTCATCATTGTATTCATCAATGATATATTGGTCAACTTGAATTCATTAGAGGATAATTTCAAGAATCTCATAGTAGGTTTTCAAGTCCTTCGACACCATTGGGTTTTTATGAATTTTTCCAAGTGAGTGTTTTGGATGTGATAGGTGTGTCACCTTAGACATGTGGTATCTTGATAAGGTGTGGAAGTGGACCTGTCAAAAATTGAATTGGTTTTTTCTTGTACATCACACACGAATGTGGAATAGGATCACATTTTCCTTAGTATTGTGGTTTATTATCAGATGTTTTTACCCAATTTCTATTGAGTTGTAGCCCCATTAATAGGGTTGAACAGAAATTTCATTGATTTTTTGTGGATAGATCAGTTCCTGGAAGAATTTGATTAGATAAAAAATAAGTTGGATAGTGCTTCAATTTCTTGAGGAGGGTGTGTCGTTTTAGGTTTTCAATGATGTATCCCATCTAGGATTTGTATGCATGTTAATGAATAATAGAGAAGTGATATCTTATGGGTTCAGTTTGTTACACACCCATGATTGTAACTATTCCACTCGTGATTTGGAGTTAGTGGAAGTTGTTTTCTTGCAAATGTTAAAGCATAATTACCTCTTTAGTAATATTTTTTTTGGTTTTCATTGACGCTAAAAAATTTATATTTGTTTTCTCTCAACATTATCTGAATATATGTCATCATAGGTGGATGTAGTTTCTTTTGGATTACAAATTTTATTTATCTTACACCCCAGATAAGGGTAATGTAGTTTTCAATGTGTTGAGTTGGAATACCCAAGAGGATGTCTCTTGGGATATGGGTGTTTGGAAAAGAATGGATGGGCATTAATGCATCTTGATGTTGGAGAGAGTAGTTGTTGAGTTCATCTTTATAATATGACCATGGAGTCATCTTTGATGCATATGGTAGATAATTCTCATTGGTGTATCTTAGGAAAAGGTAATGTGTGATTGTGTTGTCCATGGTGATGCTCCTAAGGGATGGTTAGAAGGTGGTCAAAAGTAGGTGTTTCCCCAAGAGAGGATTTTTTTCATAGGCAATGCATGAGGGAGTTCACTCTGATTTTCACAACATACCTAATCAGTACATCCTAGAGTAATAAATATTTATAGTGGCCTTTGGATATACCATTGGTGACAAGGGATGAAACAGTCAGTAGAGGAGTTTTTTCATACAGTGGAGGATATGTTGTGGGAATGCATCTTGGACTATATTGGATCTTGGGTATGACACCTTCCATTGGTCAAGTTTTCTTACAAAAATATCTATCACTCATCCATTAGTATAGATCCATTTGATGCATTATATGGGTGTTTGGGTCTTTCTACATTATGTTAGACAATGTTTGTGGAGTTGGAAGTTCTTAGTCCTGAGTCGGTGCAGAGCATGAACCTAATATACAGTTGGTTCTTGAGAGGATGAGGGTGGCAAAAGACTGCTACAAGGCCTATTTTGATCGTAGGAGGAGGCCCCTAGATTTTGAAGCTGGAGACCATGTTTTCTTGAGAGTTTTTCCATGGTATGTGAAGCAGAGGTTTGCTAGGGTTAAGATTTATTCGAAGTTTTTTAAGCCCTTTGATGTTATAGGATGTGTTTGAAAGGTAGTGTATCATATGTAATTGCTACTACGACTAGAGAGTATCCACGATGACTTCAACATATCACATATTCATTGATATCTTCATAATGACTCCAATATTATTCACAAGGGAGAGTTTCATATTAAGGATGATGTGACATTTATGGAGTGATGAGTAGAGATCTAGGATCATATATAGAAGGTAGCATGTGGTTGAAACATTCCCTTGGTCCACGTGTTATGTAGGTATGGTGGCCTAGAGAAGAGTATTTGTGAGAAAGAGATGCAGATGTGTTCCTAGTTCCAAGATCTATTTTGAGTTTTTTTTGTTTTCATATGATGTGATTTTTGGATCTTTCTATGTTATGAGATGTTATGTTTTCCTTGTTGTATGAGGTGTAATAAAACCCCCAAAAAATGGAAAGTGGAGAACCTAATTCCTTATCAAGATGTATTAATTGTGATATGATTTAACCCATGCGGATGAGTCAGTTTTTCCCATAGAGGATTGTATCTTTGCATTGAGGATGCAGTTACCTGATTTTTATGTTTTGGGTAGTACAGTTCATTAGTGGTGATGGTTGTGTAGGTGGTTGTGTTGTGTGCTGTGGATTGCGGTCGGTATCAGATGTTGAGGAGATGTTGTTGTGTAGTGATGAGGCTATGTGAGATGTTTTATAACCATTTTGTTTGGTGTGTTTGGTTAGTGGTAGCATTGAGGATTAATGAGATCCTTGAGTGGTATCTCATGGGATCGTTGTTCAGACCCCTTTTCCTTTTGGACATGGTTATGGATTCTTACATGAGAGAATCCTATGAGGGGTATTTGATGTAATAACATGTGCATTATCATCTCATTACTTTTCTATTTCTTTTGTTTGGAGGTGTTTGTGGGAGGTCCTAAGAGTTTTTGGTAAAGGCTAGAGCTGCAGGGGTGGTGTATCATGGAATTCATATTGTGTAATGTTTACACAACATATGATGGTGGTTCACAACTTTTTTAGTCAGATAGTTCATGGATTGTACAGGACTAAGGGAGAATCCATGAGGTGGATTTTACATCGTGCAATTGGGACTCATGACATGTATTAAATAAAGGATTCGTGACATGTTTTTTGGTTAAAAAAGGTAATTTTTAGAAACCTGAGGATTACAGGCCGTGTAATGAGATAATGTGAAAATTGTGGGATTATAGATTTTTATGTTCTTTTCTTAGATGAAAATTCATTCATTTATCCACCTCTTTTCCTATTTCATTTTGGGTGAACCCTAGGTTTCTTTAAGTGACCATACATCCTTCCATCCTCCCTCTTTGGTTTGTTTGTCCTGGTGGATACCTGTTTGCAATCTGTGGTGTGTTATTCTCCTATTCTTGGTAGTTTTTCTTTTATTCTTCTCTTGGGGATTCACTACGATGATGTTATTTTAGTGTGTGAGGAATTGTGGGATGTGTTTTGACAGACCTTTGATTCAGTGTAGGTAGATATGTGGGTTTTGTGAGTGGTTTTGGTTTGTGGGAAGTTCCTTCTCTGTTGTGTGGTGTGTAGTGAGATCATAAATATTATTTGAAGTAGGGGATCCTCATTATCTTTCTTTTACTTGATATGTGTGATATATGATTTATTTTTATTAACTTTGGTAGGATATTTAGGGTCTTAATTGTTATATAATTAATTATAATATCTAAAATTGATAGGTATGGGGAGTAATTACAGGCTTTACTACTTTTTTATATGGTGTTGAGAGTATTATGCTTGACTATTGCCTATTCTGAATATAACATTTGTCGGGAGCCTTGTTTTCATTGTATTAGGTATGTTGGGATGAACCTTGTTGTGTTGTTGTGTGACAGGACCATGAATAAAGAAAACAGAATTTATATTTGGCTAATTATTGGATGTCCCTAAATATTCTGAATTTTGTGATAATTCCCTTGCTGAATTAAGAAGATATGTGATAATTATCCTAAAGAAATTTGAATCATGGATATATTTATATTGTGTGTGCATGTTATTTTGTGATTCTTTTTGGGTATTGTGGTTGTTGTGTTGTGATGTTACTGACTAGTTGGGTTGTATAGTGTGTGGGGGAAGATATACGATGTATAGTTGGCCTGGATTCAATATAAGAAGTTGTGAGATGTGGTGTAAAGGCTGGGTTGTAATGGTTGTGGAACAGTGGTTGTGCACAGTGGTTGTGGCACAAAATTTCTGGTGGGGTTGTTGGGGCATAGTGTTTATGGCTTAGAGGTTGTGCCACAGTGGTTGTGGTGTAGTTGTTGTAGTGTAGAGGTTGAGGTACAACCACTGTGGTGTAGTGGTTGTGGTGTAGTGGTTGTGGTGCAGTGGTTGTGGTGAAGTGGTTGTGGCGTAGTGGTTGTGGAATAGTGGTTGGGGTTTAGTGGTTGTGGAATATATCTTATGGCACATTGGTTATGGAGTACTGTTTGTAGAGAAAAGATTGTGGGATAGTGGTTATGGTTTAGATTTTATGGCATAGTAGTTGTGGAATAAAGGTTGTGACATAGTGGTTATGGTGAAGTAGTTGTGGTACATGGAAGTCGTGGTTGTGCAATGGATGATATGTGAGGTTGTAATAATGTGAGATGGATTGGGTGATGTGATGTGATGGAGATGGTGGATGTGTGGTGTTGTGGAGATCGTTGTGTGGTGTGGTTATAATAGGTTTCTGGGTAGCAGTGCAATATATTACGATGCTAAATGTAATGAATAAATGAATGAGTTCGAAATGGAATATAATGGGATGGAAAAAATGTATTTTATAAATGTATTAATAAATACATGTTGTGTAAATTTTTAGTGGAAATTGGAGTATTGTGTTTCTTGTGTGTTGGTTGTGTGGTGTGTTGCATATAGTGGTGGAAATAGTTGTGATGTTTGATGTGTGGTATGGTGGTGGTGATGCAGTGTTCTCTAGTGTTGATGATGTGAACCCCTAGGATGGCTATTTTTTGTTACCTCTATATCAGGTATGTATATTATATTTTATATACTCCCAACATAAGTTGGATAACCTTACCAATGCTCAGAGGTGCTATGTTTTGGGTTTTTCCCACAATATCTAGGACGGTAGTGATACGAATAGTTGGAGACCCCATCTCCCCTACTCTTCCATCAGCACTGATGTGATAGAAGAGGTTTGTTCGGGTGATATATGATGTGTTTTTCTTGGTTTATATGGTTGATACATGATTTGGTTTTGATGTGATATATGGAGGGGTCATGAGTGGTAGGAGGAGGGAATGAGGTTGATATCCTTCACATTCATGATACCCTTCTACTCTAGTTCTGGTTGTGATGTGAGGCCCATTTATCTATGGGATGGATTCAAATGTAGTGCGATGTGGGGACTTGGTGTCTATGAGTGTTATGTGATGTGATGTGATATGTTTGTAAGGTATGGAAGCAAAGGATGTTAGACTTTGGGGTATGATAGTAGTGAATTAGTGGGGAAGAGGAAGAATGGTTCCTTTATTTGTTATGGTATTGATGTTATGTTATTATATTGGATGCATGATTTTGTGAGTGATCCATGGTGAAGTTGAGTTTTGTTAGATGAATTTTATATGTTCTTTTTGGTCCTGCTATTTTTTCACTGGTGCACTAGCATGCTCTTTTCACATGTGAACTTAAGGCCTTGGTTATGTCCCAGCTATGTATAAATGTTATGACCACCCAATGTATAAAAACAATTTTAAAATTTCCAGGAGGACTTTTGGGACTGAGATGAAAATTAATAGTTGGGATGGAGTACTTTTTGAGTTATTTTCATGGAATTATATTTTTTTCTTATTTACATTGGATACATTTGTAAGTATCAGTATTACTTTATTCATGCATTGTGGGTTGGTTTTTGTTTTACCTTCATCTTGTCTGGTGGAGTTTGTTTGTGACCGTTTATCCTGTCTCTCGATCCTTATTTAATTATAGAGGGGAATTCCTCCCATATTGTGATATTTTTATACCCATGGTTCTAGTTTCCATCCCAAGGCCTACTAGAGTTTTTACTCAAGGGTGATTATCTCTCTCCCTTCACTACGACATCTTCAGTGGCAGTGGGTCGTGACACATAATGTATGCCTCCAAAATTATTACTAACACTAAAATTAATATTGAATGATTATTTAGTGGCATAAATCAACGTCTTAAAATATAATTATATATAAGATAATTCATATTTTATGAATACATTTTTTCATGTGAACTTAAGGTGGGAATGAAATCCAAAAATCCTTAGTATTCTATTTATTTTAGTGAAATGAAAACAGAAAAAGGATCTATATGGTAACTTAAGTGATAAATCACAAGGAAAAAAGAAATATTAGTCACCTACCTGGGAGAAGTGTTGAATGAATCATTTGGGAACTCTCTAAATAGGAACATATAAATGATTTATGTATGGGAAGAGGGGCCATAGAGCTGCCGATTATTAGAAGGATATGGAAAACATAATGGATGAGATGAATTTACATTGTTTCAAAGCCAATGAGTATCTGTATTATGAAAACTAATTCCATAATTCAAGGGATATTGAAAAAATAGACCAAAATATACTAAAAATAATAGGAATAAGGAATTTACATTACAATGCCTACTATTAACACCTATTCTTCAATTATAGTAATATTTTCCATCTAAAGAAACAATAATATAATGCACATATCTTTATTCAGGAATGGTATTAAAACAAAAATTCCAAAATTTTATAAATTTATATTTGTTAAATTAATTTCACCTTTTCATTCATCATGTAAACATAATCTTAGGGATAATTTTTTATATTTTTTAGAAATACTTTATTTTGGTGTGAATAATGAAAAATAATGATTTTACAAAAAAAAACTCACTTTTATAAAATAATAATGTTATAAGATTAACGTGAAAGTTTGTAATTTTTTTTTCCTAGAACACACAAACACACACAAAGATATATATATATATATATAAATTAAATTAATTTATATAAAAGTATAATGTTGAGCTTATAAATATATGTTTAACAAATCTGAATCTATATAATTTTTTTATTCAAATAAAAATTGTTTTTTGTTCTTCTATCTTAATCAAGTATTCATAATATTCCAATCAATTTTGGTTTAATTTTAAAGAAAAATAAGTCTCATTTTATTAAAAATATTCTAATTAGTTCCATTTTAATCAACATTATACTTTTTTTGTAAAATAATTTTTATGGTAAAAAAACATTTTTATTAAATGGATTTCATTGCATTTTAAAAAAAATTGAATGAAAATTTTACCATTTATGGAAATTGAATATTATAAAATTTATTATATATTTGGAATCAATAAAATTAATATTAGGTAATAATTTCAAATTAAATTTATTTCCTAAAATATTGTAACCCTGGTAAATAATTATCACTTTAGATAATGGTAAAATGAGTTAAAAGGGTTAAAAATAAAGGGATAAGGATTCAATATAACATAATAAATCTCCATAAATATCATTTTTGGTTGTATTTTTACCTTACCCTTATCATATTTTATTCTATTATAATTTTTACTCACTTTATTTGGGTAATTATTATATTCTATAATGAAATTTTAATTATTTACATGATTTTTATCCACCTCACTTATCAAAGGGAACCCTTTATCCTCTTTTATCCACACTAATTGATACAATTATCTCGACCGATTCCTACCCAAATAACATCTAAAAATACCTACCCACATCCTAGATGGCTTGGTATCACCAAAATATCACTTCAAGAAGGCTTTAGGTGTAATTCAAAAGATGTTACCAAAAGAAGTGGTATTGTATATGTTTTTACCAAGTCTTTTCATCTTCCTTTATTCTTAATCTTCCTCAAAATAATAAATAATCCAATTAATATAATTACATCAAAATATTCACCATACATAGATTTTTAATTTTAAATTTACATCCATTTTCTATTTATTTTCTATCCTATATAAAATGAAACCATCGCTCTTGTGTATGTGAAACTGACCATCTACACGAAGTGGTGTAATATATTTATCATCACCACTTTATTTTTATGGTCATCAATATATAAATAATTAATATATATTATATTTATGAAAAACTTATGATTATTAAAATTTAACACACTCTTTAGTTTATTACCCTTCCATCTATTGGATAATGATAATGTCATTTGTGTGTACATGTGGACTACCACCTCCACAAAGTGATGTGATTTTTTATCTAATACTACCTTCAATAAAATACTCAAAAATTGAATATAATGAAAAAAATTATTCAATTAATTGTTAAAATTATGCATATTATGGAACCTTGCCATCATATCATTAACCGTGGTCAATATATTGACGTAATTTTTGTTAAATTTACTGAATAATTTATGTGGTCAATGAAAATAAGAACTATTCAAGGAATGGATAACAAATTATTATAAAAGTATCTTGAAAAATGAAATATTGATGAAAAATGATTTTTTTAATTTTAATTCATTATTCTAGAGTATATGACACACATGATCAAGAAGAAGTCCGAGGTAAGGCTTTATTCTACTATCTCAGTTTTATTCTTGATTGTTTTAGTTTAAAATTCCAATAAAATAAATTATAAGATATTTTTATTTTAAACTCCATATATTTTCTACTATTCAATTTATCTTTGTATTTTAAATGTTTTCCTTTCATTTTCTTCTATTTGGTACATAATACGACCGAGAAAATATTTTTGATGAAAATATGACATTATTTTCTCTTTGGTCGATGCACTTTCTCTTCCATTTCCATGTTTCTTAAAATATATTGAAGAATTTTTTCTTATAATAAAATGATTATTTAAACAATTTTTGAACTATATTTGATTTTCTTTTCAATGTTTTAAAATGAATCTTTTATTTTTTTAGAACATGGTACTTCTTATTTTTTACTAAAAGTAAAAATGAAATCATTACTTTTACATTTATCGAATGAATAGTTTTTTTCTTCATAACAATTATTTTATTTAAACATCCTTTATAATTTTCCTTGGTTATATTAAAAGAAAATAATTTTCTCAATATTTTGGACATTTTTATTTGAACTTTTATAATAAAATAATATTTTTTCACATGTTTTCAAAAAAGTAAAAAATATTATTTTAAATGTATTTTAATATATGTTAATATATTTTAATAATTATTATGATTTATTGAAGATATAAAATAATGATACCATTCACCTTAATTATCTGTATGGATTGTGATCATGTTGTTTTATTTATTTTTTTGGGAATATATTTAAATTTTGTAAACTAATTTTCAATAAAAATATTTATGTTGATTATGTATTGAATTTTTATTTAATTCTTACACAATATGAATACATTGGACTTAGTATGTGATGGTTTCAACTCATTTTTTCCTTCAATGCTTTAATAGGTCTCATGATCCAAACTATTTTTGGTATTTAGAATATTCCTTACCTATTTATCTATGATATCTAGGGACAAGGAATTTATGATAATATTATGATGTGTGACATTATATATTAAATCATTATGAAACCAGTATTGTTTTCTAGGTGATTATTTATGTTGTTATTTAATCCATGTTTATAATCACCTTTTATGATGTTAGTTGTATGAAATATTTAATTTTTGTTTTATTCCACCATTTTATTCATGTTTTATTTATTCCATTAAATCTTCAGTTATACACTTATCCTTATTAAGCATCTGATATCACCCTTTATTATGTTTTCTTTCCCCAGGATACCCAGTAGGGATTTGTGAATTATTTTAGGGATATACCCTAATAAATAATAATTTCCTCACTCAAATTTTATTTTTTATTATGTATTTTCATATTTAATTTAAGAATCAGGTATGTGTATTTTATATCAAGACTTATAGAATATTTTTTCATTTGACATGTGATATTTTTTTTTATCTTTTTCCAATGTAGTCAGATAATCACCAGCTTTGGGTTACTAGAGTCAGGGTGTTATAGTTGGTATCAAATGAATTTAGTATAAACCATGGGAGCTATATTTAGGAAAACATGGATTATATAAAATAATATTATTTTATATTTTAGGGTTAAGTCTAATTATAAGATAATATCATGATGTTTTGGTGAGGTAGATAATGTGTGGTTTCCTAGAATTTACATCCCTATCAGGATATTGGAAAATTGATGCAGTTGCACAATTAATTAATCTAGGTTTAAACACCCTAAAATATTTTTTTGACTATCAACTTGATCTTTACTTAATTTATGATGAGTTGACCAAGGATTCAATGACTAGATGCACAATTCTAGGTGATATTATTTAGTTGCTTCAAATACTCTCTCTGAGCCATTATGAATGATTTGAAAATATTTTTTTGACTTGAAGATATTCCCAAACATACTAAACTTAGGATTATGAGATTAGATATATATAAATTTTTAATTTAATATAAGTGTTACATCAGATTTAGAGTTATAAAATATGATTTAAAATTCATAATATTACTAGTTAATTTAGTATATTAAATCATTTAGATTTGGAATATAGTGGAATCAATGGAAACTGTATCAATGCATGTAATCTATGTAGGGCTTTCACTCCAAGGAAATTCAATGAAGCTAGTGTTAGAAATGAATAAATTATATCTATTTTGGGGTACCTGACTTAGGTTATAACTAATAACCATACCCATATAGAGAAACCTAATGATCCCCAACATGGTGAAGTAATTTTGGACCACTTCACATGACATAAACCGCTACCTTTTAAATGAATACTAATCCATTAGTATCTAAGTAATGGATCGAGTATCTGGATAAGATATTTATCACATTAGAAGTAGTGAATGAGATAAATTTATCATGTATGGTTATCATCTTAAGGGAGGAATTGATCAATAGTGGGCATTTATCGAAACCACAAAGTATTAAATGAAAAAAATAGTATATATTGGAATTATTTCAAGGATATATTGTTCGAAAAATAATTTTATCATGATAAATGAGATTATATGGAGTGTAAATTCTTCAATAAAAATGGAAAGTAAGGATAAAATATTGTCAAATATGAAGCTAACATTACAAGTTTAGAAACTCATGCTATGAAATATGTACTTAATATAATAATTATGATTTATTTCATCTTTTATTGGCTAAATCATAGGTTTTTAAGGGATTTTGGGCCACCTTTAAGGCCATTGAGTCACCTCAAGTCCTTCGGGCCACATACAGTTTCCCCAGAAAGACTCTACAAAAAAGTAGCAGTCCCATAGTCGGATTTAGAGCAGGTGCACTCAATAGATTAGAGACAAATGTATTTTCATAATGAGAGGGTATGGATATTCCATCAGGACTAGCCCATGATTGCATATGAAGCCAAGCCAGATGGCCATGCGAAGGTGGATAGCTACTATCATGATGCAGATGCTGGGGAGGGGAAGTTCCTTATAGATAGTCTAGTTGAATTACTAAAGTCCTTCTGGTCATGTAATCTCCTAATCCTATGATCCCTGAAATCTCTAAGCCTACAAGCCTTGTAAGGGTTCCCCATCATCCCTTGAATGGTGGGTTATCAAAAAATCAATAAAAAAGAAGGCCTTCGGGCCATTCGGGTAAGGGTATTAGTCTCTCAAAATATTTTAGTATATGAGGATAAAATATCATGTTCCATCAAGATAGTGAAATTATTATACAATTATAATTCATTCCATGGAAAATAAGGAATGAAGCGGGCAGTTGATCAGTATGAAAAAAAATTAAATATTTCCATAGGGAAGAAGGGAAGGGTGGAATTTCAAACTTATAATAATTTTGGAAATAATCATTGTGGAATATTTTTGATGAGAATGATATTTTTCATTAAATTTTAAGAGAAAGGACATAATATTTATGATTTCTATGTCAAGAATGAATTCATAAATTTATAATGCTTCCAATGTAAGGAGATGGGGCATTATTTGAATGAATTACCCAAGTGTCAAAGAAATTTTCATAAAAAAAATTCATTGAATAAAGAACTATATTATGTGATCACTATAGCTGAGGTCAATGTTTATAAAGATGCAGTGGAAGGTTATTTGATTGTAACCTCAAAATTAGATTATGATTTATTTGAATTTTTATCTTCACACTCTTTTATAGGTTTCATGTTTTCCAAGAAAAATTTATTTTTACCTATCACCTTAAGAAGGGAGTTATCAATCCTGAATCCGAGTATAAATATTATTAATACAAAAAATGTAAGTCCTCTCCTATCCTGACACATAGACATACCCAATTTTCAAACTAGGTTGTTATACCTATTGTTGATTTTAATATAATCCTAGGTGTGGATATGTTTTCGATTTATAATGTGAAAATAAATTTCCATGAGAAGGGGATCATGATTCTTGATGGATATGTGGAATAAATTAGCTTCATATGAGAGAATACGTCATCTAAATCATGTCATGATCCACCACTAGAAGCTCTTCTTAGTTAAATTTTTATAGAAAAATAGAAGAAACATCGAAAGAATGGAAAATGTTTGATTAGAATATAATATATACTTATTGTGATGGAATATTTTCATATGTTTCATAACAAAATACCTTGAAATCCACTTAATTATGTGGTTTATTTTTCTATTGATATCATATCTGATGAAAAAACTATATCTAGGAATCCCTATAGGAATTCCATATTGGAATTAGTGGAACTAAAGAAACTATTATAAGAGTTATGTGATAAGGGATTTATATGCCCCAGTGTTTCACCATTGGGAGACCTGTTCTTTTTTTAGAATAATGATAGATATATGATTTTGTTCATCAATTATAGATAAATAAATGTCATTAATATAAATAAAAAGTATCATTTCCCCCATGTTTATCACTTATTTGATCAATTTATAAGTGATCAATATTTTTAAAAGATTGATCTTCGTTCTCAGAAACATCAACTATAAGTAAAGAAAGAATAAATTCTAAAGATGAAATTTCATATATATTATGAAAATTACATATTTAATGTTTTTCCATTGGGATTAACTATTTAATCCAATGTTTTTATAGATATTAGGAATATAATATTCAATGGTTATCATGGTAATTTTTCTATGGTGTGTTTTGATGAAATTTTTGTATACTCTAAAAGTAATTATGAGAATATTATTAATTTAAAAATAATTATTAAGGCTCATAGTGAAAGGAATTCTATTTAATATTTAACAAATATTAATTTTTCTTTAGTAATTTTTTTTGGTCTATGTTGTCACCAAGGATGGAATATCTGTTGATCCATCAAAGATTAAGTTATTGATAGTGTTGATACTGAGGATGAAATGAAAGCTGAAAAATATGGAATTGAAAATTTTAATTATGTTATTTTCATTGATATGTCATCATGAATATAAAATTTTCCCAGTTACAACCCAAGGATCACACACAAATGAATTAAGCACATAAATTAAATCAAAGAATATGTTGGTTGATCTCAAGCCACGCTCAAAAACCAATCATCACTAGTAGCCATTACTAAAAGGAATCAAAGACAGATCCCTCTATATCATCCAAATTAACATCAAAATATTCTCTGAACATTGATCATCAAAATTCACGTGCAACACATAAATCAAATGATGCCTTCAACATCTTGAAAATCACTTTGCGTTCATCAATCGATCTACAAATGAGATCTTTGGTCAATTTCTTGGAATGAGAGATTATATCTCTTGGAATTAGTAGAGAGGAGATATGATCTCTTAAAAAAATGGATAAATAGTACCTCAAATTATAACCTCGTCCACTTTATATAGCGTGGTGTAGACTACCTATAAATGGATCCTCATGAAATGGATATTCATTACCTACTTAATAAATCATAAACAACATGTTATGACAACTACCCTTGTCAGGAATGTCATTGATATTTTTATCCCTTTTATATAATATAATTAATATATTATATGATAAAAACAATCCATTAACTTGACTCATCATTCCTATAAATATTAAACAGATCATGAATATTAAAATAATATTAATTCTTATAATATTATCCCAATGTATTCACTTAATACTTGGAAATACATTAAATAAATAAATTCCACTCAAAATAATATTTACTCAAATATAATCAATTTAGTTATTACTTGGTGATTTTTATACATGGACATCTCTTGGACCCTATAGTGGGTCCCACCATGTCATATACTTATATTCATTAGAATTGGAAAAAATATTGAATACACATAGTGTGTGACCTTCTTGGACCTTATCTCGATAGTAGTGAATACTATTCATAGACCAAGACCATAGTTTAGAAACACATCATGGCCTAGAAAGAGATAAGTTATATTCATAATAATGAAAAACTTTCTTATAAACACACATCATGTAATATAATATATTTTTTCTTAAAATATATCATAAAGCAGGACACACACTTTGTGTTATGATCTTTTATTGCTTTGTTATTCGTTGACCAATCTAGAAGAAATTATTTTCATCAACCTTGGCGAGGAATTTAGTGAAGATAGTTCCACCCTAATCAACTTGGCCCAATATTTTACTTCCTTTTGGAAGTGAATATTTATTTCATAATTATTAATTTAATATCAAATCACCAATGACACATCCAATTCAATATACCTTGATATGACATCAATGCCATAGTTTACATCTTGTAATAATGTATAAAATCAAATGGTACATATTGATTATAATCTCATGTCGTGATACCATTAAACATGTTCAAAGATATGAACTAATAATGATACTTGATAGATATTGTGTTCATATTGGTGGTCTTGTCCTCATGATCTCATCTACTCGAGATTACCAAGTGAAAACTTCATGAGAAGAAGTCTCAATGCTTATGATCCCCAAATTCATGATATGAAACATCATTGTATCCTATCAACATGATGTTTCTGTACCATATCACATATATTGAAGATTAATATCATAGTATCTTGAGGTTCTCATTGTAGACGAGGAACTTCTATTACCTTCAGATATGAAAAATAACCAATGGACATTACCATGTAAACAGTGGATGTGGAAATATTAACATTATTATGGTAAGTGTACATAATGCATAAATCACGGTATACATGATATGGTAATTGAAATGTTTAAGATGGGTCTCAAGAACCTACTATTACAAAACTCCCACTTGCACTAGATCCAAATTTTTAACTAACCCAATTAGCACTCACATGATAAAATCATGCTTATTCTGAGTTATGGATTTAGTTATCCGGTCTTCCCCATCTCTACTGCATGGTAAATCTGCTATATGTGACTTCACCTCCTTATGTAATACTCCTCAAGATATGATAACCCAAAATATATTCAATTTATCTATTATCAAATATTGACGTATTGGCTAGTACTTGTAGTATTATTATCATTATTTATTTTAAGATACAACTTTACTTACTAGGTGAAATTCCAAAAATAGAACAAATTGTTTCATATTTTACACAACTTTTTTAGCTGCATCAAAAGCTTCAATAACGTTGGAATTTGTATATATGGATACTACTAGTTTTAATTGGCTACTCATTCCCATTACCTTATCTTAACTAAAATATAATATGTATCTAAATAGAGACTAGTTTTTATACCATTATAACTAGTCTATAATTATCTCCAAGTTGCAGGAACATACATTTTTTACTCTCTCAAGTATAATTGGATAGTACTAATTGCTTCCCATGTAGTTCACCTAGATTATATAGATATTTTTCTACAACAACGTATGTGTTGGAAATATCATATTTAGTGCATACCACATAATTTGTGACTGATCCATCACAGAAGCATATGGAATTATACTCACAATGTTAATCTTTTCTTATATCACATACATGTCTCCTTATAGAGATTTATTCCATGTGAAATTAGTAACAAGTATGTCTTTAATTGAACTAACTTGTATTTTTCAATACCTTGTCAATATATGTAATTTTCACTTGGTCTAAGTAACCCATTAGATATACCTCAGTAGATCTAATTCTTCGAAACATACTTTTCTTCTATAAGTCAATATTTGGAGAGATACTTTCATTCTAATATTATCTTACTATATGCCCAATAATTTTTTCATTCTATTATAAACATATTTTACATAGAAAATAGTGTTTCTCCCACTAACCTGTTGTAAACACATGGAAAAAATTCATTCCAAATGAATATTCTATGATCTTGTGGTATACTTCAATACAAATATATATTTTAGTAACTTGCACCCCTTATTGGAATTCTATGGTGTCACTAAAACTTTCCTGTTGTATCATATAGACACTTTTCAAGAAAGGTGACCTTAAAATGAAATTCTAAATAAAATGATCATAGAAAGTAGCTATGACAAGTAGAAAATTATTTGGATTTTGGAATGATGGATTATTATAACCAATCAATCATTATTGGTTCCATTCATGTACCACCCATGTAATGTTTAATTGGAATACCACCCTAGTATCAAGATTTGAAACATTCAAAATACTAAGCCCCTACATTTTAATTCATAGAACCCATTATTTAATTTTAATTGAACACGAAAATCTTATCTAATTCCCATATACTATTTAATTGTATGAATTATTATTCATAGTGAATAATTTATCACAATATGTATTTAATGAAAAATCACTACCATGGTTTTATCTTATATATGCAGTATGTGTCTCTAGAATATTCCTTTTCCACAAGCTTTTGTGCAACTTGTTCTTATCACATCGACTTGTGAATCATCTTCATTAACTAATCCAAAGTCAATCACTCTCACAGAATCTCAAATAGACATGTGAACCCTTTTATGGAAATATAGTCTAAAACTTGACTATAGTTTCTTCTATCTCAAGGATTTCTGTAATATCCTATATAAACATTAGGATACTAATAGTGATGCACTTTGTTTTTTTATTCAGGTTTGTTCATATCTTTAAAAACCCCCTTTGCATCTAAAACGTATTATTTTGGAATGATGGACTTATATCATTCTAAAACTCACATGATATCCATTTTTCATTATAGTTGGCATATTTTTATGGGATAACACTTCTATTTACAATACATGAAAAATAATGTAAGTACCTACAAAGCATATTAATCTCAATATTGATGCTCATTTTAAATACATCATGAATCTAATGTGTATAAGGAAATGAGTGTTTTGTAACTACTCCATGCTATATTTTAATGATAAATTTTTTCATTTGAGACTCATCATTGATCATCCTTAGTAACATCATGACTCTGATGTGTATAAGGAAATGTGAAATTAGGAATTACACCACACTACATTTTATTGGTCAACAAATGCATGATCAATATATTCTTTGGTTTAGAGGCCTGAAGAAACTCATATCTTATATCCATTAATATTCCTTTATTCACTTTTAAATTCCTTAAAAAACATAATGGAATATCAAAAACTATATAAATTTCCCTCTAGCTTGTCATGGGAATAGTTCATGCTCACTAGATAAACTATTTCAGAATGCTTTATGACCAACCTTTATTTTCTAAAGGTTTCTTAATCTAAAACTAGATAAGTAAATGTGTCAACAATATCTATGTTATTTGACTCTAAATATTCTAAAAACATATTGTGTATATCCTTGATAACTATTTAGTTTTTATAGATTAAGAATTTTCATCCACAACTGGGTATAACTTCAGTCTTACACTTTATATTAATCATTTATTTCCAATGATTGTACCATTACTGAACTATTAGTTGAGTATTAAATACCACATAAAAAATTTATTCTAAAACTATGATAATGTATGGTTCTATCTAATGGGAACATGAGATAATTTTTTTGGTAATACAGAATAAAATTTCAACTAAAATCATTTAAATTGGTAATTAGATTTTGTGTGCTTCTCACTACTGACTTAGGAATCACCCTTTTTCAACCGCTTAGAGAATTCACCTTAATTATTATAGTGTTTCTATCATTACTTGGTTAATGTGTTAAAATAAAAAAATGTTATAGGAATGTTGTTTTTAACACCCAATAATCATGATATAAATATTATGTACAATTGATGAATATACTTGAATAAGATGCAGCTACTTGTTTCTTCAATTAAGTTCATAGAATTTAAATCTGCATAGTCTTATCTCATGACATAAAAAGTAAACAACCTCTTGTATAGTGATAATTATCTTTTCATTAAAGTATTTCGAAAAGGAAGCATCATAGTTTCCATTGGCCTTTTTTTCTTGTCTTTCAACTTGTTCACTATAGAAACTAAAGATTGAGCTTTCTTTAAGATAATATAATCTTGGTGAACTTTACAGAAAAGGTAATGATTTTTTTTCTAATTATCAGTTTTATTATAATAAAATATATTAAATTAATTAGGTGAAATGATATAATAAAGGGATGAATTTAAAGATCATGATCCATCTTTCCATTTACACATATTCAGTGTAATCATCTCCTCATTCATATCTCACATCACTTTCTCCTTCCAAGCTCTCAGAGGTGAGTCAGCAAGTGAAATCACCCATTATCTAATGTTGTTTCCACAACTCATTAGACATTTATGATAGTATTATGACGTAAACATGAAATTTGTTATAAATGAGTCTCTTGTATGCATTTTTCACACCCTTACATCCCAAGGTGGATTAATAGGTTGTGGGGACTCTAACACATGGAATTTCCTATACCATAGTACATTGCACAAGCATCTGTACTACTCTTGGAAATTTTAACTGTTGAGGAAATGTTCTTTATCTAGTAATAATTGTGATGTATAGCTATTATTTATTTTCTTTTTATTCAAAACTATAATATATCAGATTAACACTTTTATCTTGATTATCGATTAGACATTATCAATTAAATCACTAAATGTTTCATGTTATTTTATCAAACCGTAGTTTCGCACACTACAAGATTCAAAATAATCAGTCTCTAGAGTATTATAGTTACATGGATCCCTAAAATGTCTCCTCATAGTCCATGTTATTGCTACACCACTATTCAGAGTGTTTCAATGTAGGTGTTTTGATTGGACAACTACGTTAGCTTAATACTCCTTGAACTATTGAGTGAAGTCTCGTATTCAAGAAATCAAAAAAATTATTTACTCAATTTTTTTTCTGTAAAGATGAAATAATCCATATTTGATAATTATTTTCTTCCATATTTAGTTAACCCGACCCATATCTCTCATAAGAACACCCTGGTAGTAGGAATCACCCTCAATTATGGCTGATGAGTGCCCAATTTTGTTCAAATTCAAATGAAAGAAGGAATTATGACTTAATATTAATTTTAGGGTCTTTATTATTTATTTCTGAATAAATTATGTTTCTATATAATATGAATTTACCATTTGACACCACTCGCAACGTAAGTACGTTGTAAATAGAAAAACCTTCATCGTGTCTCTATCCGTTTTAATCTAAGTATTTTTTTTTATTATTTTATGGGACTGCTCTCACTTTCATACTCAAAAACCAATAAAAAACAATGGCTAAATTAAATAAACTATTAGACTAATGTTGATCATTTGGTATTGATTTATCCATTCATGATCAATGCATCAACTATTACAATATGGGTAAAATACCTGAGTCATCTTAGACTCGTATTACAACTTGTATCCTGGTCCATGAATCACTATTTTTCTAGAATACTACCATGTGTTGGTGTGATCTACACCATATTATGTCTTCATGATAATACATAAATACTCACATAGAGGTAGTGGGGTCTTGGGAATGTGTAATACATATGAAAAATTGTTTTCATGGACACACTAACCCTTATACAAATTAAAAGAGGAAAAGATGATGTGAAGACAATAAAAATAAATTTAATTATTACATTCAAAAAATTAAATTGAAATAAATAATTAAATAAATTAAATCACGACATACATTAGTTTTTCGGTGATCAATATTAGCCAGCGTGTAAAATAAATTTGAAATAAAAATTAAATATATGATAAAATCATGTCAAAGGTGTTAAATGAATTAAAATTTCCCATTTTAATTTAGGGTTTAATCCAAATGATTTATGTCTCTTGGTCCCATAAAACTCCAAATTTCTAATTTAATTTTTGGAATTTTTTTATTCCCAAAATTTTTTAATTAATATTTGAATATTTCAAAAAAATACATGGCTCTCGCATGCCTCAAAAATTCCTTATATGTTTTCTGAGATTTTCTATCTCAGATGATTTCAGGTGGGTCAGGCATGGTAGTTAAAATCACGAGTGTACAGTACAAGTCCTCCTAGGGAGCCAGACAAGTTTACACCGAGTCCATATATTTTATACACGATTTTACTATGAGTCTATGATTTTTCTACTGAGCATGAACATTAAACTCATCAATTTTGACTTCCTTGAGGTCGGGACAAACCCATAATTGCTAATTTCAGGATTGGATGGACCCTCTAGACATATTTTCGATCAAAATAACAATGATTAATCGTGTTTCAGCCGATCAGTGGCATGCGATGATAAGTCTG
Source organism: Viscum album (assembly GCA_963277665.1). NCBI lineage: Eukaryota > Viridiplantae > Streptophyta > Magnoliopsida > Santalales > Viscaceae > Viscum > Viscum album. The sequence goes on along the minus strand of OY728137.1, from coordinate 24,968,392 downwards.
GTCAAAGGAAGGGGCGTCGAGCATGGGAGACATTAGTAGTTGAGAAACTGGTTGGCAGGGTACACATAAGTGGCCTCGAGGGAGGCTGCTAGATGATGTGATGCGAGGTGGTCAAGTCCAGATAGAAATGTGAGGGACATTGTAGGGGTCACCATCAATGGAGGTGGCCGATGGGAAGGGGATGACATGATATCATGAGGACATGCGGTAGCAGGCTATATGTGAGAATGACAAAGGGCAGCACGTGCGATTCTAAATTGGTAGACGATGGCACTAACAGAAGGGTATTATTATTGGCTGACTGAGGATGGGGAATCGATGTTGGAGTTGGGTTGTGTGGATAGGAAGTTGAACATGAGCAGTATGTTTTTTAATCCACTAGATTCAACAACCTACACGTTTTTTTTTCAAAAATGGATTTTTTTTCATTTACTTCCCTTACCCTTTAAAATATTTTCTATGTTTATGTCTGTAGGTCAGGCCGATTTTCTACTTCAACCTTTTTTTTTCAAATTTTAATAAACCTAATTTAAATATACATTGTATTTTTTTGGTAAAAATTCCAAAATTTGGTGGAATGATCCCAGCCAGAAAATACTATTCTAACTGGTGTTTGGGTTCATCGAAATTCGCTTCCACCAACTAGGTTTGGGTAAAATAATATATATATATATATATATACATATACATGTTTTTCAAAATTAAAGCCATGAACATGGATTTCAATATGATTCATAACTTCCTATGGCCACAACATTGTCGTCCAATGTCGAATTTAATCACTATCTATAGAGTTGGGGTTCTATCAATCCCCTCTTCCTAAATTTAATGAAAAATTATTTTTTATTTGTATTTAAACACCACATGATCCGTCTGATGTGATTATTTACTACTAGGTGTGCAGCAGCGACACAAAAAATCAAGAATTTAATATTTTAATGTTGTAATCGATGTCGTAATGTCATAGCTAGAATAATTTTTTTTTAATTAAAATACAAGGATATCATGTGAATGAATTAATCAAAAAAATTAAAAGAAATAATAACTCCTGTGATCTTAATCTGTGCTCGACAACCGCTCATCAATGACGGTCATTTCTTGAAGGAACCATATATGGATCCCTCGAGATCATCCACATGCAATTTAAAAACTACTAGGAGCATTCATTATTAAAATCCAGGTGCTTGCGTGGAGTCCCAATGATTACTTCGATGTCCTGATGATAATTGTTATGTCGTTCCATCTATCCTCAAAGGATATCTTTGATCGATTTCATGGTATGAGAGCTTCTCTACCTATAAAGGGTGAGAAATAGAAGATGAGTTCTCAAAATCATGTTATAATTAGTACCTCACATGATATCCTCCTCCTCTTTATATAGAAAGTTTATGAATACCCAAAAATGGCTCCATGACCCCTGAATATTCATTACCCTCTAAATAGATTATAGATTTTGTGTTATGAAAAACTAACCATGTCATAAATATCATTTATATTTTTATCACATACATATAATATGATAAATATATTACTTGATAAAAATGATCCATTGACTTGACTCACCAGTCCCAAAAATATTAAACAAACCTAGAATTTTAAAATAATATTCATTCGTATAATATTATAAAAATGTATTCACTTAATACTTCTAAATACATTAGAAAAATTAATTTAACTTTATATATTCTATACTTGTATAATAATGAATTTATTTATTGTTTGGTGATCTCATATACTATGAAATCTTTTAGACCTTGTAGTGGGTCCCACTATGTCCTTTACTCCTATTCATTAGAATATTCCAAACTTTTGAATATGCATACTGTGTAACCCTATATGCCCTTATCTCGATAGGAGTGAATACTATTCAAAAAGCAATACTGGAGTCAAGCTATTGATTAAGGCCCCTAAAGAGATATTGTATAGTTATTTGGTGATCACTTATACTATGACATATCTTAGACCCTATGGTGGTTCCCACCATGTCTTTTGCTCCTATTCATTAGAATATTCCAAACTTTTGAATATTCTTAGTGTGTAACCCTCTATGGCCTTATCACAATAGTAGGGAATACTATTCTCAAACCAAGAGTGGATTCTAGCAACCCATTAAGCTCCCTAAAGTGATAAGGTATAATTATAGCAACAAAACCCTTTCCTATGAGCCCGCCCCATGTAATATTATCTTTATGTCTCGTGATATTTCATAATGAAGAATGCACAATATGTGTCATCATATTCTATTGATTTATTATTTGTTGACCCATCAGGATGGAATTACCTTATTCTACCCAATCCATGGATTTAGTGAAGATACTATCATCCTAATCAACTAGGACTGAGATATCACTACCTTTTATAAGAGATAAATTATTTCTTAAATATTAAATCAATTCCATACCACGAATGATAGACCCAAAACATGATACCTTGATACAACATCGATTCCATAGATTTTATCTTGCATCAAAGTACACAATCAAATTGTACACAACAATAATAATCTCAAATTAGGATACTTGTAAAAATGTTCAATGATATGTGTTGGCCTGTAGATATTGTTTCTCACTATCTCTGACTATAATGGCTTTAATTGTCACATATCATGTAAAATATTAACATATATCTTACCTTATGTTAGATCCTAAATTATGTCAAATAATTATCTAGTATATCAGATGTTTTCAATTATATAACTTTTTATGTAGGTTTAAGTCTAAACTAGATTATAACTAATTATCTATGTGTAATTATGGGTATTAACACTCTCTAACTTTTCTGAACTATAAGACATACCGAACATAAAAAATTATATAAGTATGAGTCACCGACACCAATAGATGGATGACTCCCCGATAGACATATGACTCCTTGATAGACAGTTCAAATAGGTATATGTTGTATGTATGTGAAGATGACACCATTGAATGGACTCACCATTGAAAGGACTCCCCATTGGAATGAGTCACTGATACATCAACTGTCTCACCGATGCAGATGACTCACCATTGAATATGACTCACCGACGCAGACAACCTACCATCAGTCCAAGTGTCCAACTGTTGCATGGTGCTACCGAAGCAATGACTCTCCGTCAGTTGAAATGAGTCACTGATAGATCAACTGTCTCACTGACAGATGGAAAGACTCAAAGTTGAAACAAGCCATTGATGTAATGAGTCATCGACGTATGGAATGATCGATATATTTACATGTCGATGGGTTGAGTCACTGACAAATGGAGACACTAATAGATAGAGACACTAATAGAAGGAGACACTGACAGAAGGAGACACTAACATAAGGGGACACTGAAAGACTATTTAAATCTGCATTTATGAATGTTATTTCTAACAGTCATATTTGTTTAATTTAATGATTCTGACATATTTTATAATCTTTTGTAGGACTTTTAGAAGATATTACAAGGTATGATGGACTTATGCACATGGAATGAACATGATCTTTGTTGGCCCTAAAAAAATTATTTTTAAAGAGATAAGATATACATAAGTGTCGTGGTGTTGTGTTGTGCATGAATTTCAAAAATAGATATAAAGATGAACATCTGTAACTGCTATTAACTCAAGACCAAAAGTAAGAACACATGAGAAAATCCCAACTGAGTTGAAAAACGAATTTCGATATCACTTCATTATATCAAGAAAGGATAATAATATACCTAAATAACCAAACTTTCATCTTGAAGATATAATACGACACTCTATTTGTGTAAAATTCCAGAAGAAGACTCAATATTTTCATATGCTTCATCCTGTAAGTCCAGAGCTACATAGAGAAATACACAGATCCTTCTAAATCCATTCTCATATTTGTTTTCTCTATTGTGTGATTTTTTAAATACTTTTGATTAATGTGTGTATCTGAATGATTAGTACACACTATCAACTGTATCAAACTAAAGGATACAAGATATACTTTCAATCATTACTTCTTACATCTATTCACTCCCGTGAATAAGTGTGGATGGTCCTTATGTGACCTGGTAGTTTGTACCCACGAAGAATTGTGGTAGAGGTCTTGTGACCTGGACAGCCTGTGTGCTATTATGAACTCTGATCCTGGGTGTAGATCAAACTGTTTATTAATTTAAACCGCTTGGTGGTAGCTGATCACCCAGTGGAGAGGATTTAGTCTCTTCTTGATATTAAACCTCTCATTTTATTTCTTCTGTGTTTTTACCCTTTAGTTTTACTATGTTTTTCACATATTTTATAAAACTAAATTTAACTCTGATAGTTAGTCTTAGAATGTTTTTATAGTAGTATTGACTTATTAGATTAGTTTAAAAAGTTGTATTAATTATTAAATTGATACAACTGATAACTAATCAATCATTTGAGAAACTAATCAAACAATCAAGCTCTTAGAAATTCACTACTGGTTAATTGGGAAATTGAATTTTTTATATTGTGGGAACATTAAGGTATAATTTCTAACAAAATTTATTATAGATACTCAATTCACACTCCAATTGAGCACTCTACTCTGACCAACATTTGGTATCAGAGGTTTTACGAATGTTTAGTTGTCAAGGCTTTTGCAAAATTTTTCAACTATGATTTTAGTTGTATTTAAAAGATCATAAAATTTATGTTAATACTATATTTTAATCTCTTTTAAATATTATTCAAAAAATTTGCTATGGATAATAGACTGGAAGGTGCTGCTACCAACATAACTCCATTCATTAATGGAACCAATTATGCACAATAGAAAATTAAAATTAAAATCCACTTAGAAAGTATGGGTTTTGAGATTTGTTATTCAATTATAGTTGAATATAAGATTCCTTCTACTCCTAGAACTACTTGGGATGCTCCAACTATGATATCTTATAACAATAATTTCATATTCATGAATGCATTATACTGTTTTTTAGGTAATGAAGAATTTAACCGAATTTCTACATGTAAAACAGCCCATGAAATTTGGGATACTTTTTCTATTTCACATGAAGGAACTTTTTGTGTTAAGGAAATGAGACTTAATGCATATACAAATAAATATGAATATTTTAATATGAAGCATGATGATGATATTTCTGACATATTTTTAGGTTTAATGAGATAGTAAACACAATGATCTCTCTGGGAAGATATGTTACTACCAAAGAAAAAATTATGAGTATTCTTAGATACTTACCTAATGGATGGAGATGAACTTCTATATCAATTAGAGAATCATGTGGAATCATAACATTACATATTAAATACCTCATTAAAAAACTGATGATGTGTGAGAAATAATTGAAAGTCAACAAAGATGAAGAGGATGAACCTAAGAGAAAACATGTAGCCTTAAAGACTACTACCTCTAATAATATTGAAAAAGAGAAGGTGTTGGAGTATATTGAAAGCTCCAGTAATGATGAATTCACATTAGATAGTGATGAAAAGATGGATCATCTAGCCAGAAGATTCCAGAAATTCTATATGAAGAAGATGTTTTTTAGGAATCCCAATTATAAATGATGATATGATAACAAGGGAAACTGAAAAAATGTACTGGAAAAGAAATGAAAAAATATAGGAGTTTGATTGATAGGAATGCAAGAGGAGAGGAAATGTCAAAGATGATTGTCCAAAATTAAAATACAAAAAGAAGTATGAAAAAAATAGAAGAAGTATAAGAAAGCTATGAAGGCCACTTAGAGTGCCTCGGAGGACAGTTATATTGAATCATCATCACCTCATGATGAGAAATATGACATGGAAAATATGTGTTTTATGAAAAATAGAGATGAGTTAACCTTGGATTCTCTTTAAGAGAATTCCTATTATTTTTAAAATGAAAGTGATAATGAAAATATGACATGTGATGAACTATTTGAATACTGTAACATGATAGAACACACATGTAATGAACTAAAAGATAAATATAAATATTTAAAGAAACAACATGCTCATACTATAACTATTAAGTCTAAACTTACAACTAAAAAAGTTAAAAAAATGTTCAACTGCTCAAGGAAAACAGTGAATTAAAAATGTCTAATGTGAAATTGAAGAAATATCTAGAAAAGTTTACAAATGGGAAAAATACTCTCACTCAAATGATTGGTAAAAAGATAGCTCCTATGTACAGTTCTAGTACTGGATATTAGGCTGGATAGAGAAACCTATCTAAAACACATTTTTTAACTAAATCTCGAAAATCCATTCATCTACCTAAAAATCAAAATTTTGGAGTTAGTTCAGAAAAATCCTTCACTACCTCTAGTATTTCTAGAATATATAAAGTATATTTTAAAAATATGTTAAATAATGGTTATTAGAAACCCATAAGGAAAATTTGGGTTCCTAAATCATTTATTACTAATGTTACTGGACACAAACAAGTCGGGGTACCAAATTTTTTTTGTTTGATTATTCTATAGGAAAGCTGTTTAAAGAGATCCTGCAAGAGTATGTGGTACTTGGACAATGGATGTTCAAGACACATGACATGAGATTATTAAATCTTAAAGAACCAAATCATGACTGATGGTGGATATTTCACCTTTGGTGATAATGCTAATTGGAAAATAATTGGCCTAGGACAGATTGGTAACACTAACTTAGTTTTAATTTCTAAAGAAATTTTTGTTGATGGAATGAAATATAATTTTCGTAGTATTTCACAATTATGTGATTATGAATCTCTTGTAAAATTTGAAAATTATTTTTACAAATTATTTAACTATAAAAATGAATTATTATTTTCTACCTTTAGACAAGAAAATTTATATTCTGTTAACTTATATTCTTTATTTTCTCAAAATGTTTATTGTTTAATTGAAGTGCATAACGAGTCTTGCATTTTCCATATGAGATTTAGAAATTTTAATTTATACTCTCTTAGAATGATTAATAAAAAAGGACTAGTCAAGGATCTACCAAAACATGAGTTCCCAAATGACAAAGACTGTAATCCTTGTCAAAAGGGTAATGAACAAAATATATCTTTCAAATTAATGAAATAAGTTTCAACTTCCCAACATTAAGAGTTGGTTCACATGAACTTGTTTGGATCCTCTTGAGTTTCTAGTTTAAATGGTAAGAACTATGTATATGTTCTTTTAGATGAAAATTATAGATATACTTTGTAATACCCCAATTTTCCATGGTATGTTTCCTTTTGAATAATGTAATATCTTGCATTGTACGCAACATCGAGATTCTAACACATCACGACCAATCAAAATAGCCATTATGAATAGTAATACACACTTTTTGAAATTTTATAAATTTTATATTTCAAAATGGATTTTTTTTGGATTCCAAGTATCAAAATTATCTTAGGGTGAATTTTTTGTATTTTTCTTGAAAACATTCAATTTTTGATGAATAGTGAAAAATAGTACGTTATTGGTTAAAACCGAATTTTTATTTAAATAATAAATTATTTTAATTTAATTTATTCTAGGTCAAAATAGACACATAATACATATATATTTTCAATGTAATTCATTGGAGTCATTTTATAATAAGTTTAGATATATAAAATTTTATCGAACTATTTTCCGCCTTTTACCAACCTCCTAGGAGCATTTACAAATTTGTATGAAACTTAATTTTACCGCTTCTATGAGTTGAATTTCAAAAATACAAGAGACACTGTTAACATCAGTAAGAAAAATATGGTTCAATAAGATGAAAATTATTTTTGTTGAATGGTAACTTTTTACTTTTATTTAACAGAGTTAAAAGAAAATAAGGTAAATAAGGGTCTAAATGATATCATAATTACCCTGACACAAGGATTGATTCTATTGGATAAGATTAATTCAGCCAAAAACAACCTCAGCAATAAAATATGATCCTTTAGGTCCACTTGGATTATATTTGGACATTTATTATTTTTTTAAAGAAGAGTTAAAAGAGTTAAAATCAATGTTTAATAACTAATCCATTTTTAATATAGGGTAATACATAAGATAAATTCGACAATAAATATTCATTAGAAATATAAAAATATTTCATACATAATGGTATTTTATTTATATTTTTTAGAAATTAAATAAATAAATTTATTCATGACACAATGATGATGCAATACTTACCTTATTAATGAATGATTAAAATAATTGATATCATAAATATCCAAATAAATCTAATTTGAGAGTTTTAATTTATTAAATTAATTTTATAGGATAATATTAATTTCTAGGGATGATTAAATTAATTTTTTCGAAGTAATATTGCTGTTATAAATTTTAAAAAAACAAAATACCAAATAGTGTCAAAATTGACATAAAAGAGTTTTTAAAACAAATATTATATTATTAAGTAGTATTCTATTCCTAACAAATATATGGTTCGGACAAAGGGATTAAATAATATTATATATGTCATTAACGAAACACTTGAGGTTCACTTGGAAGTTTATAGTATGTTTATTAACTATATAATATAAAAATACAAATAGACATGGTAAATGTCAAACTATTTAACTAAGAGTTAAATCTAACATATAAGGTTAATATAGTGACCCAAACCTATCTAAAACCTATTTAATGAGTGGATTTCGACTAAAAATCACATTATCCTTTAAATAAATTATTTTTTACCCATTATAAATCGAAAATTATTTTATTATAAGATAATATTTCGATCCTTTACTGAGGTTCCCTCACCCCTATTATAAATGGGCACTTCCCCTTCTCTCAAATTCACACCATCAAAGCCATTTGGATAAGCCAAAACATACCCAAATATCCTATCAACTGTCCTCCATTAATTTTATAGGCCTTACATTAGTTAGAAATCCAACCTAAGGAGCCCTTTTGATCAAATGAAAAGGAAGAACCCGAAGAAGAGGTAGATATTTCATCACCTCTTTCAAGTACTTTTCTTCTTCCACATCCTCTTTATTTGTTTTTTACATTATAAAATAATAACTATAGTATATTCTATATACAATGATGTTATTATAAAAATGGTACACCCATATTCATTATTCTTTCGATCCTATAAATAAAAAAGTCACCATACGTGCATACGTACAGATTACCGTCTTCACGTCGTGGTGTAGTTAGTTATTCAAACACTTAATCATTTGTATGTGTATAATAATCTGTATAAATAAAGAAAATAATAAATATAAAATGATAATTATTCTGTATATATGATATGACATCCAATTATATACGATTTTAATATCAAAAGAATGATATTGTCGCCGCTGTGTAGGTACAGATTATCATCCTCACGAACGTGATTAGATTCATTACCCATCATATCCATTCAAGAATAATTTTCAATTGATGATTAAAAATAATGTTTAATGACATAATATCATTATGAATAAGAATAAGATACATCCTATCCATAACAAACATTTCTTACGTAACAAATCAGAAAAAGGAAAACGAATCAATTAACACCTGAAACGATGATACTACTGAAATATCATTAACAAAGCAATATTATAAAATCATATATGATTTCATGCTAATGTATATGGTTCTTGTATAATTTAATAACAATTATTTCACTATTATACAGGGGGTTAACCTACCCTTTTCAAAGTAAAAGTACAAGGTAAGGTTTTATTTCACAATCTCTTTATTATCTGAGGTTGTTTTTACATAATTATCTTTTGGGACCTCTTTATCATCCACATCCATGTTTCTTAAAAATGTATTCCAAGTCATTTTTACAATTCACTATACATTGGGTTAATGTAATATATACCCTTGTTTTAATTTTTATGAAATGGTTTGAACGGAATCTTTCGGTCATTTTCCAAACAAGGTACCTTATGACCCTTTCGACAAAATTACGGTAAGAATGTTTGTATAACTTATATGGAATTTGCAGCTATTTTCTATCATTATAAAATCATCGAAGCTTCCCTAAAATAATTATAATAATATCTTCAAAATAATTTTTTTCATTTATAATTATATGACTTTTAAATGATTTCAAAACAGAAAAAGATATTTCTCTAAAAAATGTTTTGATTTCATCTATTTCAACATCCTTTGATAGATTTTAAGCTTATTTGAAGTTGATTTATTATGATACAAATATTCCATATTTTATTGGAGGTTTTGTGATACATTTTAATACGGATGTTTTATTTTTATACCATTCATTTTTTATGGATACTGTATTGACATTTCATATGATAGTTTTAATACGAATGTTTATGTGATGTTTAATCCTTTTCATATAAAAAATGCATTGGAATTAGTAAGTGACGGGTGGAGCCCATTATAGCTCTTTTATGCATCTGTAGGTCTCATGATAAAACCTAGTGTCTTGTCACAAATCCTTGAAAAAATATTTTTTGTAGTCTTGGCACAAGGCCTGGACTATGTGGTTATGAAGTCTGACATTATGCATTCCATCATTATGAAAGTGGATATTGATATTGAATGGGATTATTCGACTAGTAGAATATCCATGTGAATAAGTAAATGAAATTATTTGATTTTATATTTACCATATTATGTTGAAGTTCAAGTTTAAAAGGATTTTGTATTAGTATTTCACAACCTTAAATGTTTATACTTATTTATGAAATGTTTTTTATATTGTTATCCTTATGGAGCATCTGAGCTCAACCCTTTTTATGTTTTATTTTTCCCAGGATGCGAAGAAGTATATTATGACTTACCTGCAAGAATTTTATAAGGGATATGAGTGTGGCCTAAGGAGACTATGTTTTTGTAGTTTTTAATTTCATAATGCAATGTAAAACTAATCAATGTATTTTGTATTTCCAAGGCTACTAAAATAATCGGTCTTTCGAGACTTGATCTTTTGTGATCATGAGAATGTTATGTAATAATGCACCAACTCTAGGAAACTAGTGTCGGGGCGTTACAGTTGGTATCAGAGGAAGTTTAGTACAATCCTTGGAAGCTATATTTATAAAAACTCTTATTAGAGAACATTACCCTAAGATTGACTTTGAGGATTGGATAAGAAAACTTCCTAGAATTTTTGTACTGTAGAAATTTTGTGAGTTTTCCAAGAAATACATCCCTGCCTGGATACGAGCAGGTAGAGGTATCTCTAACACAACTGTACCAAGGGGTAATGTAACTCCCTGACCACGGAATCCCAGATTCGGTGTATTATTACGTATCATCTTCATGATCACAAAATATCAGGTCTCGAAAGACTGATTAGTTTATTATACTTGGAAGTGCTACATATATTCATAATGTTAACATTACATCATTAAATGAAAAACTACAATAACAATGTTTCCATAGAAAAAAATGAGATCCCATAGAATATCCCAACTGGTCAGTCATAATATACTTCTTCACATCCCGAGAAAAATAAACATAGAAAGGGGTGAGATCATATTCTCAGTAAGGATAACAATATAGCATAAACTTCAATAAATAAGCATAAACATTTAAGGAAATGTATAAAACTAAAACCAAAGCTGTTTAAACATTAACATTAGTATAATATGGAAAATATTAAATCAAAATAATTCTATTTACTTACTCACATGGATATTCTACTAGTCGAATAATCACGTGCAATATCAATATCCACTTCCATAATTATGGAATTCATAATTCCAGACTGTAATTTCCACATATTCAAGGCCTTGTTCCAAGACTAAAAATAAGATTTTTGTCAAGGCCTTGTGCCGAGACACTAGTTTGTCTAATGACACCTACTGATGCATTGAAGAGCTATAGAAGGCTCCACCCGTCACATACTATGTCTAATGCATTCCTCATATGGAAAGGTTTAAACATAACATAAACATTCGTATTAAAAATAGCATAAGAAATGTCAATACTTTATCCATAAACCATGAATGGTGTAAAAATAACACATCTAGAGTCAAACATATAACAAAACATTCAATAAAATATGGATGTTTGGTATCATAATAAATCAACTTCAAATAATATTAAAATCCATCAAAGGATGTTGATATAGATGAAATCAAAACCTTTTTTGGGGAAATATCACTTTCTATTTTGAAATCATTTAAGAAAAAATTTATTTTGAAAATATTTTTATAAGCTTGTAAGGTAATATTTGAGGACGTTATAATGGTGAAAAATAGCTTCACCCTCCGTATCAGTTAAAAAAATACATTCTTACATTAATTTTGTTGAAAAGGTTATAAAAGACCTTGTTTGGAAAACGAAAAAATGATTCCTTTATAAACATCTTATAAAAGTCATACAAGGGTATAAATGACATTATCCCATATTATATAAAATAGTAAGAATGTTTTGAAATACATTCTTAAGAAATATTGATGTGGATAATAAAGAGGTCCTAGTAGATAATTACATATAAACAAACACGTATAATGAAGAGATTGTGAAATTAACCCATACCATGTACATTTCCTTGTTCGAGGGTAGGTTAACCTCTTGTATAATGGTGATATAATTTTTATTAAATTATAAAAGAATCATATACATTAATATGATAATATATATGATCTTTTAACATTTCTTTGTTAATAATATCTTAGTATTATCGTCGTTTCGGGTGTTAACAGATTCGTTTTACTTTATATTAATTTATATGTGAGTCATATTATTTATGGATGGGATGTTATTATTCATACACATAATTATATAAAGTCTTTAAACATGATTTTTAATCATCAAATGAAAATTATTTTTGAATGGATATGTTGGGGAATAAATCTCATCGTGTTCGTGGAGACAGTTATCCGTACGTATGCACGAGCTACAATAGAATTCTTAAAATAATATTTAATTGGAAGGTATATCATATATACAGAATCATTATAATGTTATATATATTATTTACATCAATTACACATCATTATTATACCCATCCAAATGATAATTAATTGAATAACAATTACACCATGACGTGGAGACGATAATCCGCACGTACGCATGTATGCTGACATGTCATTCAAAAGATGGATAGAATAATGAATATGGTTGTACCATATTTATAATAACATCACAGTATTTAGAAGATAATTGTTTTATTATTTTTTAATGGAAATAACAAAGAAGGAGTAAGTGTAAGAAGAAAGGAACTTCAAAGAGGTGATGAAATATTTAACTCTTCTTCAAGTTCTTCCTTTTGATTTGATCAAAAGGTCTCCTTAGGATGGATTTATGACTAAATTAATTCCTCTATTATTAAGGGAGGAGAGTTTATAGGGTATTTGGGTAGGGTTTTTTCGATCCAATTGTCTTTAATAGTGTGAATTATAGAGAAGGGAGAGTGCCCTTTTATAAGAGGGGTGAGGGGCACCTTAGAAAAAGCTAGAAATATTATTTTATAATAAGATAATTTTCTGTTTATAATGGCTAAAAAGTGTATTATTTAATGGATAAGGTGGGTATATGTCTATAACAACTCATACAATAGGTTTTAGAGAGGTTTGGGTCACTATATTAACTTTATCTTTTAGATTTAACTTTTAGTTAAATAGTTTGACATTTACCACATCTCTTTGTATTTTTATATTATAAGGTTGATAAAAATACTATATATATCCAGGAGAACCCCAAGTGGTTCATTAATGATACACCTATCATTATATTATTCTTTTGTCCAAACCTTATATTTTTAGGAATATAATATCAATTAATAATATAATATTTATTTTAAAAACTCTTTTATGTCAATTTTGACACTATTTGTTATTTTGCTTTTGATAAATTCATAACAGCATTCTTACTTCGAAAAAAAATTCATCTAACCAACCCTAATATGTCAAATTAACCTATAAAATTAGTGTAATTCATAAAAAGTCTAACATTAAATTTATTTGGATAATTATAATATCAATTATTTTAATACTTCATTAATACGGTAATTACTGCATCATCATTGTGTCATAAATAAATTAAATTATTTAATGTCTAAAAAATATAAATAAAATACAATTATGAATGAAATATTTTTATATTTCCAATTAATATTTATAGTAGAATTTATCTTGTTTTTAACCCTATAATAAAAATGTTTTAGTTATTAAACATTGATTTAAACTCTTTAAACTCTTTTTTGAATTAAATAATAATAAATGTCCTAAACTAATCCAAGTGGACGTAAAGGATCATATTTTATCCCTAAGGTTGTTTTTGGTCTAATTAAACTTATCGAATAGAATTTTGACATGTGTTATGGTAATAATAATATCATTTTTACCCTTAATTTCCATATTTATTTTTAACCGCGGTAAATAAAAGTAAAAGGTTATTAATGATAAAAAATTAAATTCCTCTTATTGAAACAAATTTTAAATACTGATATCAACCGTGTCTTTAGGATTTTTGAAATTCCACTCACAGAATCAGTAAAATTATGTTTTATGTAAATTTGCAAATAGTCCGAGGAGGTGGGTAAAAGACATTGAAAAGTTCTATAAAATATGTATATATCAAAAATTATTTTAAATTGACTCCAATGAATTACATTGAACATATATAGGTATTATGTATCTATTTTTACCTAAAATAAATTTAAATAAATTATAAAATTATTTAAATAAAAATTTTGTTTTAAACTATAACTCAGTGTTTTTCACTATTCTTCAAAAATATAATGTTTTCAGAAAAATACCAAAAATTCACCCTAGGTTAATTTCGATATTCCGAATCCAAAAATGAAGTCCATTTTGAACGATAAAATTTATAAAATTTAAAAAATTGGTTATTACTATTCATAACGGCTACTTTGATTGATTATGGTGTGTTAGAACTCGAAGTTTCGTACAGGACACTTTTTTTAATTATTCAAAGTGAAGCGTACCGTGTATGCTTGGGGTGTTACATTAGACCCTACTTCAAATAATTTTTTCCTAAAAATTTCTAGAATATTACTATATAAATTGACTCGGGTGGTTCTTCATCATAAGTTTCTTAGGTTCTCACGTTGCCTCTTCCATCTTATGGTTTCACCATTGAACTTTTACCAGACGAGTCGTCCAGTTTCTCAGAACTTGTTCTCTTTTATCAAGAACCTTGACAGAATCTTCGCAATAAGATAGATCGGGTTATAGTTCTAATTCCTCATAGGTGAGTACATGTGTTGGGTTAGGCATGTATTTTCTCAACAGTGATACGTGGAACACATCGTGATCTTTGGAGAGACTTGGCATCATTGCCTAACGATAAGCTACAACCCCAATTCATTCTAGAATTTCGAAATGTCTTATGTACCTGGGACTTAATTTTCCCTTCTTATCGAAACGTAGAACACCCTTCCATGGAGATACCTTCAAGAAAACAAAATCTCCTACCTTAAATTCCAAATCCTTCCTTCAGTTATCAGCATAGCTCTTCTGCCCACTTTGATCAGCTTTGATGTGAGTTTGGATTGCCTTCACCTTTTTCCATCATTTCCTCAAAAACTTCTAGGCCTACAAGTTTTCTATCACCAACATCATCCCAACAAGTTGGTTTGTGACATATCTTGACATATAACGCTTCATATGGTTCCATCTGAATATTTGAATGGAAGCTATTGTTATAGGAAAATTTACCACAGGTAAATATTGATCCCAAAAACCTTGAAAGTCATGTGTGTATGATCTCAAAATGTCATCTATGGTTTGAATAGTCCGTTCTGGTTTTCCATCAGTTTGGGGGTGGTATGTAGTGCTCAAACGAAGTTTAGTATCCAGGTATTTCTAAAGAGCTTTCTAGAATATTGATGTAAAACATGGATCACGATCAGAAACAAGGTCTGAAGTGGTTGCATGACTCCTCCAGGTTGACGTCTTCTAGCTTTCACTTGTTGACAAACCATACATCTTGACACAAAATCCGCAATATCCCTCTTCATGTTGTCCCACCAAAAATGTTCCTTCAAATCTCTGTGCATTTTGGTGCTACCAAGGTGTATAGAGAAATTAGAACTATGAGCGTCATCCAACAATTCCCTTTTTAGATCAAGTATATCGGGGAGAGAAAGTCTCTTCCCAAATTTCAAAATTCCATCTTCATACACAGAGTTACTCAATATCCCATCATTCATAACTTTAATCTTCTTTTGAAACTCTTCTTCATCAGTATATGAACTCTTTACCTGTTCTAGTAAAGATGTTTTGGAAACCATTTGAAAAAGTATTGATGTTTCCCCTTCCATGGTGATTCCCATATCCATCTTTACTAGATCCATGTATATAGGATCCTTTTCAACTCTCATATTGTTCAAAACACCATGATTCTTTCTACTCAAAGAATCTCACACATTATTTTCCTTCCCCAGGTGGTAGTGTATCCTGCAATCATAATCTTTGAGTAGTTCAAACCATCGCCTTTTCCTCATGTTGAGTTCATTTTGTGAGAAAATATACTTCAATAATTTGTGATCGGTATATATGTCACATTTTTCACCATAGAGACAGTGACTCCAAATCTTCAAAGCAAAGATTACATCTTCTAACTCAAGATCATGCGTAGGATAGTTTTTCTCATGAATATTTTGTTGTCGTGATGCATGGGCAATAACAATATCATTCTGCATATGGACACAACCAAGTCCTATCTTTGAAGCATCACTATAAATAAAAAACCCATAATTCTTTGATGGTAGAGTCAATATAAGAGAATTCACTAATCTTCTCTTCAGTTATTCATAACATTCTTCACACTCTTTTATCCAAAAAAATTTAACCCCTTTTCGTGGGAGTTTTGTTATTGAGTTAGCCAACCAGGAAAAATTATGGACGAAACGTCAATAATAACCTGGTAAACCAATAAAACTATGTACCTCAATTATACTCGCTAGTGCTGGCCATTCTTAGATTTCTCCTGTCTTAGCAGTATTAATAAAGATTCCACCCTTAGAGACAATATGGCCAAGAAAAGAAATTTCCTGAAGCAATAATTCACACTTGCTAAACTTCCCATATAATTCATGTCTTCTAAGAGTCTTCAGGATAATGCAAAAGTGATTTTCATGATCTTATTAGATTTTGGAGTATACCAATATATCATCAATAAATACCACTACAAAGTCATCAAGATATTCTTTGATAAAGTTATTCATTAGATTCCTAAAGAAAGAGGGTGTATTAGTCAATCCAAATGGAATTACTGTAAACTCATAATGCCCGTACCTGGTTTGAAATTCTGTTTTCGGAATGTCTTCCTACTTCACACAAAACTGATTATATCCAGATCAAAGGTCAGTCCTTAAAATGTATTGAGCTATATGAAGTTGGTCGAATAAATCATCAATGTGAGGAAGGGGATACTTCTTCTTTATTGTTATAGCATTGATATCCCTGTAGTCAATGCACAAGATCATAGATCCAACTTTCTTCTAAAAAAAAGAACAGGGGATCCCCGTGGAGAATCACTAGGGCAGATAAATCCCTTATTACTCAATTCCTCTAGTTTTTATTTAGTTCCACTAATTCCACAGTGTCCATTCAATGAGGTCTCTTTGATTTGGGCCTTGAACCAAGAATTAAATCAATGGAAAACTCAATTTCTCATTCTAGAGGATTTCCAGGTAAATCATCTAGAAACACATCTACATATTATTTCACAATAAGTACATCCTCTATTTAAACATTCCTTTCCACACCAAAAATCATTTCAATATCTTCCTCCAAAATAATTGAATTTATTTGAGCTAATGGAGTGGATCTAGATAAGAATTAGGTGGTGACATTTCTGCTCTAAAGATAAGGTACTCTTTATCATCATTAAAAATTATAACCTCCTTCTTCTTACAATAAATTTTCACATCATGGTCCAAAAGATAATCCATACTATGGAATATATCAAATTCAATCATGGGTATGATGATGCGATCAACAGATAAAGAACATTTATATTCACTAATGGGGGATTGATTCACAAAACATTGTTACCATGATAATTTCCTTAATAGTTTTGACTAAACACTCTCTTCTTAAATCTAATTGGAAATATCTAATTTTATTAGAAAACAGGGAAGATATGAAACAATGCCACGATCCAGAATCAAATAAAGAATTCTCTAAACTTGAGTAAACCATTAAATTACCTGCCACCATGACTTTTGATGCTTCAACCTCAGTAGTAGTGATAGCATAAGCATGACCTTGATCCCTTGGTCTTTTCTGAGGTAATTTCCCCTAATGCTTAGGACATTGATTTTCATAATTTCCCCTTTATCTACAATTGTAGCATTCAACATATACAACATCTTTCTTCCCCTTTCAATCACGAGCTTGGTGGCCTTTTTCACCACACTATTAATAGACTCCCATTCCCTTTAGGCAAGTACCGTGGTGTTTTCCCCCAAATTTAATGCAGGATAGATATTCATCTTTTCTCTTATTCCCCTTATTTACATTTCCAGAGTGTTTAGCCGATCTTTTTTTTCACTTTCTTCTCCTTAAATTTGTAAGACATATTGAATTATTTTCCTGTCTTGATTGCACATGAGACAATATCTTCATACGATGAGAACGATTATGAGACTAATTCTTGACGGAGAAATGGATTTAACCCATCAAAGAAATGATAAATCTTACTTGTTGGGTTACTTATGTAATTTACATCATGCCTCACTCACCTTGTAAAGTTAGATTCATACTTTGCGACATTCTCATCCTCCTTTTTCCTCAGACTAAGAAATTGTCTTTCCATATCTGCTCGATGGTCATGAAAAAAGTATTTTTCTAAGATAATTTCATTAAACTCTATCCATTTGATATTTGATACTTCCTCATCTTCCTTTTTGTTTTGAATAAATGACCGCCATTGATCAGCTTCTCCAGTGAGGTGCTAAACTATCATGGCAACTTTTTTTCTTTTACTACTACCCAAGGCTTGGAATATTTTCTCCCAGGAATTAATCCATTTTTATCCACTAATGTATTTGTACTCCCATTGAATGTAGGTGGTTGTTTCCTCATGAATCGATATAACATTGATCCTCCATGTAGTGGATCAGGCTTCTCCATGTGGGTAAGGTTATTATTCATAACCTGAGTGAGTTGTCCCAGTATAGTGGTTAGCTGATCAGCACCAGTTGCATCACCAGCTCCACTATAATTAGCTTGAGTTGGAGGGAAATCCCTACATGGAGTTCATGCATTGATATGGTTTCCATTCCATCCACTAGGTTCCATTTCTAATCAATGGAATAAACTAGATTAGTTTATTAATTTCAATACATAAATTCGAACATGTAAAACACTTAACATAAATTGAATAGTTTATGGATATAATCCATAAACATAAAAATGTTTTCTTTGAGAAAGTACATACTCATAATCCCTTAATAATGGTTTGTAAAGAAAATGAGAATTATCCTAAGAATATCCCCCGGGAGTGTCTTAACCAATTGTGCAGGAAGACCCGTTGTCCTGCACTAGTTCCCGTTTGAGTCTAGCTCAAAGCGGTGTTTTTGGGTTTTACCTCTAGGTACATTTGTGCCAGAGCCGCCTCTACTTGCTCGTATTCAGATTTGGATATATTGCTTGGAAAACTCACAAAATCTCAATAATACCAAAATTCGAGGAAGTTCTTCTATACTAATCCTCAAATTCTATCTTAGGGTTTTGTGCTCTAATCAGAGTTTATCTAAATCTAGTTTCCACATTTTGTACTAAACTTCCTCTAATATCAATTGTAACACCCCAACCCCAGAATCCGAGAGTCGGTGCATTATTACGTATCATTAGAATGATCATGAAAGGCCATGTCTCGAAAGACCGATTATTTTAGTATCTTTAGAAATACAAGATACTTTCATAATGTTTACATTACATCATAAAATAGAAAACTACAACAAAATTGTTTCCATAGAAAACACTAAGATCCAATAGACAATCCCTACATGTCAGTAATAATATATTTCTTCTCATTCTGGGAAAAATAAAACATAGAAAATGGTGAGCTTAGATTCTCAGTAAGGATAACAATATAGTGGAATCTTTCATAAATAAGCATAAAAATATAAGGAATTTTATAAAACATAAAAAAGCCTTTTAAACATAAACTTCAGCATAATATGGAAATGTTAAAGTCAAGATAATTCTATTTACATACTCACATGAATATTCTACTAGTAGAATAATCACATGCAATATCAATAGCCACTTTCATAATGATTGAATTCATAATGTCGAACTTTCATAACCACATAGTCATGGCCTTGTGAAATAACTACAAATATGATTTTGTCATGGCTTTTTCCAAGACACTATATTGTCTAATGAGACCTAATGATGCATCGAGGATCTATAGTAGGCTCCACCAATTACATACTAAGTCCAATGCATTCTTCATATGAAAAGGTTTAAACATAACATAAACATTCATATTAAAACTAGCATATGGAATGTCAATACATTATCCATAAACTATGAATGGTGTAAAAATAACACATACATAGGAAATCATATCTCAAAAACTTCAATACAATATAGAAGTTTTGTATCATAATAAATCAACTTCAAATAAGTTTAAAATCCATCAAAGGATGTTGACGTAGATGAAATCAAGACCTTTTTTAGAGAAATTTATCTTTCTATTTTGAAATCATTTAAGAAAAAATTTATTTTGAAAATATTATTATAATATTTTAAAGGAAGCTTCGACAATTTTATAATGGTGGAAAATAGCCGCACAAACCGTATAAGTTAAAAAAATACATTCTTACCTTAATTTTGTTGAAAAGGTTATAAATGACCTTTTTAGGAAAATGACGAAAACATTCCTTTATAAACATATTGTTAAATTCAAGCAATGGTATAAATGAATTTAACCAATAGTCTATACAATAGTAAGAATGTTTTGAAGTACATTTTTAAGAAACATGGATGTGGATGATAAAGAGGTCCCAGTAGATAATTACATATAAGCAACCTCAAATAATGAAGAGATTGTGAAATTAACCCTTACCTTGTACTTTTCCTTGGTCAAGGGTAGGTTATACTCCTGTATAATGGTAAAATAATTGTTATTAAATTATAAAAGAATCATATACATTAATATGATATAATATATGATCTTTTGACATTGCTTTGTTAATAATATCTTAGTATTATTATCGTTTTGGGTGTTAACATATTCATTTTCTTTTTTATTCTTTATTATGTGAGTAACATTTTTTATGGATGGGATGTATCTTATTCATATCCAGAATTATATCAATCCTTTAAACATTATTTTTAATCATAAAATGAAAATTAGTCTTGAATGGATACGATGGGGAAAGAATCTTATCGCGTTCGTGGAGATGGTAATCCGTACATACGCACGAGTGACAATATCATTCTTAAAATAATATGTAATTGGATGGTATATCATATATAAAGAATCATTCTCATGTTATATATATTATATAAAGAAATTACACATCATTATTATACCCATCCAAATAATAATGTATTGAATAACAATTACACCACGACGTGGATACGGTAATCCGTATGTAAGCACGTATGGTGACATTTCATTCAAAGGATGGATAGAATAATGATTTTCGTAGTACCATATTTATAATAACATCACAGTATATAGAAGATACTAGAGTTATTATTTTAGAATGGAAATAACAAAGAAGGAGGATGTGGAAGAAGAAATGGACTTGAAAGAGGTGATGAAATATTTTCCTCTTCTTCGGGTTCTTCCTATTGATTTGATCAAAAGGGCTCCATAGGATGGCTTTATGACTAATGGAATGAATCTAGAATTATGGGAGGACATATTATAGGGTATTTGGGTTGGTTTTGGCCAAGAAAAATGGCTTCGAAGGTGTGAATTAGATAGAAGGGGGAGTGACCTTTTATAAGAGGGGTGAGGGGAACCTTAGGAAAACTAGAAATATTATTATATAATAAAATAATTTTCTATTTATAATGGCTAAAAAGTGTATTATTTATTTTATAAGGTAGTTATGGGTATAAAACCACTCAACCAATAGGTTTTAGACAGGTTTGGGTCACTATATTAACTTCATTTTTAAATTTTACTTTTAGTTAAATAGTTTGACATTTACCGCGTCTCTTTGTATTTTTATATTATATGGATAATAAGATTACTATATACCAACAAGAGAACCCCAAGTGGTTCATTAATGAAACAACTATCATTATATAGGTCTTTCTTTGGAACCTTAGATTTTTAGGAATAGAATTTCATTTCATAATATAATATTTGCTTTAAAAACTCTTTTATGTCAATTTTGACACTATTTGGTATTTTGTTTGTGATAAATTCATAATGGCATTATTACTTCAAAAAAAAATTCATCTAACCAACCCAAATATTTCATATTAACCTAGAAAATTATTTTAATTCATAAAAAGTCTGAAAATACATTTATTTGGATATTTATAATATCAATTATTTTAATATTTGATTAATACGGTAATTATTGTATCATCATTGTGTCATAAATAAATTAAATTATTTAATGTTCAAAAAATATAAATAAAATACCATTATGTGGGAAATATATCTATATTTATAATAAATATTTATTATCAAATTTATCTTATGTGTAACCCTATATTTAAAATGTTTTAGTTATTAAACTTTGATTTTAACTCTTTTGACTCTTCTATGAAATAAATAATAATAAATGTCCAAATATAATCCAAGTGGACCTAAAGTATCATATTTAGTTCCTAAGGTTGTTATTTGTCGAATTAAACTAATATAATAGAAATAAGACATGTGTTAGGGTAATAATAATATCATTTTTACCCTTAATCACCCTATTTACTTTTAACAGTGGTAAATAAAAGTAAAAAGTTACTATTCACCAAAAAATATTTTCATCTTATTGAACCATATTTTACTTACTGATATTAATCACGTCTATTGGATTTTTGAAATTCCACTCACAGAAGTGGTAAAATTATGTTTTATGTAAATTTGCAAATACTCCGAGGAGGTCAGTAAAAGATGGTGAAAAGTTCTATAAAAGTTTAATATATCTAAAATTATTATAAATTGACTCAAATGAATTACATTGAACTTATACAGGTATTATTAATCTATTTTTACCTAAATAAAATTTAAATAAAATAAATAATTATTTGAATTAAAATTTGGTTTTAAATTATAACTCAGTATTTTTCACTATTCATCAAAAATTGAATGTTTTCAGAAAAATACCAAAGATTCATCCTAGGATAATTTCGATATTCCGAATCCAAAAATAAAATCCATCTTGATAGATAAAATTTATAAAATTTTAAAAAGTTGGTATTACTATTCACAATGGCTAGTTTGATTGGTTGTGGTGTGTTAGAACTCGATGTTGTGTACAACACATGCTACTGTATTATTCAAAGAGAAGTGTACCATGGACGTCTGGGTTGTAACACATAAAGCCAGAAAATAGAACTTTAATCTAGACTCGAATGAGAACTGGTGAATGACAACGGGCCTTGCTGCACTCTTGGTTACGACACTCCCGAGGGATATCCTTAGGATAATTCTCATTTTCTTTTCGAACCATTATGAAGGGTTTATGAGTATATACTTCCTCAAAAAAATTTATGATTATGGATTATATCCATAAACTATACAATTTATGTTAAGTGTTTTACAAGTTTGGATTTATGTATTGGAATTCATAAACTAATCTAGTGTATGCCATTGTTTATAAATGGCACCTAGTGGAAGGAATGGAAAGCGTATCAAAGAACGTAATCCATGTAGGGATTTACCTCCTACTCAAGATAATTATAGTGGAGCTAGTGAAGAAACTGGTGCTGATCATCTTATCACCATACAGGGACAACTCACTCAGGTTATGAATAATAACCTTACCCGTATGGAGCACCCTGATCCCCAATGCAGAGGATTAATGTTAAACCACTTCATGTTGCAACCACCACAAATATTCAATGGGAGTAAAAATCCATTAGTAGTCGAGCAATGGATAAATTCCTTAGAGAAAATATTTAATGCTTTGGGGAGTAGCGAAAGGGAAAATGTTTTCAGGGATATTTATCACCTCATGGGAGATGCAAATCAATGTTGGTCACTGATTAAAAACAAAAAGGAAGATGATGAAGTATGAAATATGGAACAGAGGGAGTTTAAAGAAATTTTCTTAGAAAAATAATTTTCTCTTGACCATCGAGCAGATATGGAAAGATAATTTCTGAGTCTAAGGCAAAAATAGGACGATAATGTCGCAAAATATGAGGCTAACATTACAAGGTTAGATAGGCATGAAACAGATTATATACGTAACCCAAAGAGTAAGCTTGATCGATTCTTTGATGGGATAAAACTATTTATTCGTCGAGCATTAGTCTCACAATCTTTCTCATCATACAAAGATATTGTCTCATGTTCTATCAAGACAGAAAAAAATTCTATATGTCTTACAACTTTAAATAAATGTAGGAGAAGAAGCGATCTGCTGAACACTCCAGAAATGGAAATAAGGGGAAAAGGGAAAAGTATAATATCCATCCTGTAGTAAATGTGGGAAGAAACAACCTGGTACTTTCTTGAATGGAATGAGAGTCTGTTACAAGTGTGGTGAAAAAGTAAACCAAACTCATGATATGAAGGGAAAGAAAAAGGCTATCAATTTTGAATGCTACAATTGTAGAGAAAGGGGTAATTATGTAAATGAATATCCTAAGAACCAAGGAAACATACCTTAGAAAAGGCCAAGGGATCAAGGAAAAACTTATGCTATCACTAATGCCGAGGTTGAAGCTCTGAAAGACATGGTGGCAGGTTATTTAATAGTTTCCTCAAGTTTAGAAAATACCTTATTTGATTCTGGATCATTGCACGGTTTCATATCTTCCCACTTTTCTAAGTAAATTAGATATTTTAAATTTGACTTAACAAGGGAGTTGTTAGTCAAAACATATATGGGATATATCATCATAACAATGTTTTGTGAATCAGTTCCCATTAGGGAATATAAATGTTCCTTATTTGTTGTTCTCATTGTTATACCCATCATTGAATTTGATATAATCCTCAGTATGGATTGGATTTCGAACCATGATGCGAAAATTTATTGTCATAAGAAAGAGGTTACAATTTTTGATGATGATAAGGAGTACCTTATATTTAGAGAAAAAATGTCACCAAAAGATTCTTATCAAGATCGACACCCAATAGATCTATTAAATTCAATTATTGGGGAGGATGAGAATGAAATAATTATGGGGGAGGAAAAGAATTTTTGAATAGAGGATGTACCTATTGTGCGAGAATATGTTAATGTGTTTCTAGAGGATTTACCTGGACATCCTCGAGATTGATAAATTCAGTTTTAGATTGATTTAATTTCAAGTTCAAAGCCCATATCGACAACCCCTTATAGAATGACCACTATAGAATTAGTGGAACTAAATAAACAATTAGAGAAATTGAGTAATAAGGGATTTATTCTCACTAATGTTTATCCATGGAGTTCCCCAATGCATTTTGTTAAGAAGAAAGATAGATCTATGAGATTTTGCATTGACTAGAGGGAGATCAATGCTATAACAACAAAGAACAAGTATCCCCTACCTCACATTGATGATTTATTTGACCAACTTCATGGAGCTCAATATTTTCAAAGATTGAACATAGATATGGATATCCTCAGTTGTGTGTAAAGAAGGAAGACATTCTGAAAACAGCATTTCAAACTAGGTACAGGCATTGTGAGTTTACAGTAATGTCATTTGGGCTGACTAATGCTCCCTATAAATTCATTGATCTAATGAACATAGTTTTCAATGAATATCTAAATGACGTTTTAGTGTCATTTATGGATGATATCCTAGTATACTTCAAAAGAATTGAAGATCATGAAAATCACTGACGCACCATTCTGAAAACCCTAAGAAGAAATGAATTATATATAATGTTTTGTAAGTGTGAATTCTGGCTTAAAGAGATTTCTTTTATTGGCCATATTGTCTTTATGGATGGAATATTTGTTGTTCCTTCAAAGAAAAAGGAAATCTAAGAATGGCTAACCATGACGAGTATAACTGAGGTACACAATTTAACTGGTTAGCAAGTTATTATCGGCATTTTGTCCAGAATTTTGCCTAATTGGATAACCCATTAACCAAGTTCACACGTAAAGGGGTTGAATTTTTTTGGAAAAAATAGTGTGAAAAATGTTTTGAAGAATTGAGGAGAATATTAGTCAATGCTACTATCTTGAGTCTACCATCTGGGAACGATGGGTTTGTTATTTATAGTAATGCTTCAAAAAATGACTTGGTTGTTTCTTTATGCATAATGATAGAGTTATAAAATAAGAATCATGATAGCTAAAAATTAATGAGAAAAACTATCCTACTCATGATCTTGAGTTAGCAGCTGTATTCTTCACTCGGAAGATATGGAGACACTATCCTTATGGTGAAAAATGTTATATTTATACTTATCCCAAGAGTTTAAAGTATATTTTCTCAAAAAAAGAACTCAACATGAGAAAAAGGCGATGGCATGAACTACTTAAGGATTATGATTGCAAAATACACTACCACCCAGGGAAGGAAAATAAGGTGGCAGATGCCTTGAGCAGAAATGATCATGGATTTTTGTACAAGATGAGAGTTGAAAGGGATCCAATTTTCATGGATGTAGTGAAAAGGGATATGGGAATAATCATGGAAGGTGAAACATCAATAATTTTCAAATGGTTGCTAAACCATCTTTATTAGGAAGGATAAAATTTTCTTTGGCCGATGATGAGGAGTTTCAAAAGAAGATTAAAGTTGTCAATGATAAAAGATTGAGTGACATCATATATAAAGATGAAATTTTGAAATTTAGGAAGAGACATTGTGTTCCTTATATTCTTGATCTAAAAAGAGAATTATTGGATGATCCTCCTAGCTTCAATTTCTCTATACACCTTGGTAGAACTAAGATGTATAAGGATTTAAATGAACATTTTTTGTCAGAAAACATGAGGAGGGAGATTGCTAATTTTGAGTCAAGATGTATGGTTTGTCAACAATTGAAAGCAGGAAGGCAACAGCCTGGAAGAGCCATGAAACCTCTTTCCATACCAGACTGGAAATGGGATAATATTACGATGGTCTTTTTCATGGGTATACCATAGACTCCTAGAAATAATTATGAAATATGGTTCATTTCTGATCGTATTACCATGTTATCACATTTTCTTTGTATAATAGATGATTTACCACTTGAAAATCTAGAAAAACTATAAATTAATGAAGTTGTGAGACTTCATGGAGTACCCTTATTGATTTTTTCTAATGGTGATACTCATTTCACATCAAGATTCTAGAGAGGTCATCAAGAATCCATGGATACTGAACGTCATTTGAGGACTTCCTACCACCCTCAAACTGATGGACAATCAAAACAAACTATTCAAACCTTAGAAGACGTGTTGAGATCTTTATCACATTACTTTCAAGGTACGTGGGATCAATATTTTTCTATCGTAGAATTTTCCTATAACAATAGCTTCCATTAAACTATTCAGATGGCACCATATGAAGCGTTATATGGAAAGAGATGCTGCACAAAAACTTTTTTGGATGATGTTGGTGAAATAAAACTCATAGGCTCAGAACCTATTGAGGAAATAATGGAAAAGGTGAAGGTAATCCAAACCCATATCAAAGAAGCTTAAAGTAGGTAGAAGAGATATGTAGATAACATAAGGATGGATTTGGAGTTTCAGGTAGAAGATAGTTTTTTATTGAAGGTATCTCCATGGAAGGGAATTAGATGATTCGGTAAGAAGGGTAAATTGAGTCCCAGGTACATTGGACCTTTCGAAATTCTAAAACTAATTGGAGTTGTAGCTTATCATTTGGTAATGCCTCCAAGTCTCTCTAATGTTCATGATGAGTTCCACCTATCACTGTTGAGAAAATACATGCCTGACCCAACACATGTACTCACCTATGAGGAAATTTAACTAGAACCTGGCCTGTCTTATTATGAAGAGCCTGTCAAAATTCTTGATATAATAGAACAAGTGCTGAGAAACAAGAAGACTCGTTAGGTAAAAGTTCTATGGAGAAATAAAAAGATGGAAGATGCAATGTTGGAACCCGAGGAACTTATGATGAAGAACCACCCGAATCATTTTGTGCGATAGTATTATAGAAATTTAGAGGATGAAATTATTTGAAGGAGGGAATAATGTAACACCCCAAGCTTCCACGGTACTTTTCCCTTTGAATAATGCAATAGCATTCATTGTACGCAACTTCGAGATTCTAACAAACACCAACCAATCAAACTAGCCATTATGAATGGTGATACCCACTTTTAAAGTTTTATAAATTTTATCTCTCAAAATGGACTTTATTTTTTGATTCATAATATCGAAATTATCTTAGGATGATTTTTTGGTATTTTTTTGAAAACATTCAATTTTTGATGAATAGTGGAAAACACTACGTTATTGGATAAAATCGACTTTTTATTTAAATAATTAATTATTATGTTTTAATTTATTTTAGGTAAAAATTGATTTATAATGCATATATAGGTTCAACATAATTCATTGGAGTCATTTTATAATAAGTTTAGATATATAAAATTTTATCAAACTATTTACCGTCTTTTACCCACCTCCTAGGAGCATTTGCAAATTAGTATGAAACTTAATTTTACCACTTCTGTGAGTTGAATTTTAAAAATCCAAAAGACACAGTTAATATCAGTAAGTAAAATGTGGTTCAATTAGATGAAAATAAATTTCTGGTGAATACTAACTTTTTACTTTTATTTACCACGGTTAAAAGTAAATAGGGTAATTAAGGGTAAAAATGATATCATAATTACTCTAACACATTTCCAAATTCAATTGGATAAGTGTAATTCGACCAAAAATATCCTCAGGAATAATATATGACCCTTTAGGTCCAATTGGATTAGATTAGGACATTTATAATTATTTTATTTAAAAAAGAGTTAAAAGTGTTAAATTCAAAGTTTAATAACTAAACCATTTTAAATATAGGTTTATACATAAGATAAATTTGACTAAAAATATTCATTGGAAATCTAAAAATATTTCTTACATAATGGTATTTTATTTATAATTTTTAGACATTAAATAATTAAATTTATTTATGACACAATGATGATGCAGTAATTACCTTATTAATGAAGGATTAAAATAATTGATATTATAAATATCCAAAAAATCTAATTTGGGACTTTTAATGAATTAAATTAATTTTATTGGATAATAAGACATGTTAGGGTTGATTAAATGATTTTTTTGAGGTAATAATGCTGTAATGAATTTAACAAAAACAAAAGAACAAATACTGTCAAAATTGACATAGAAGAGTTTTTAAAACATATATTATATTATTAATTAGTATTCTATTCCTAAAAAATCTAAGGTTCAGAAAAAGGGATTAAATAATATTATATATTTCATTAAATAACCACTTGATGTTCTCTTGGAAGTTTATAGTAAGTTTATTAACCATATAATATTAAAATACAAAGAGACATTGTAAATGTCAAACTATTTAACTAAGAGTTAAATATAAAATATAAGGATAATATAGTAACCCAAACCTGTCAAAAACCTATCGGTTGAGTGTTTTTTGACCCATACCCAACTTATCAATTAAATTATTTATTTTCAAGCGATTAGAAAACAAAAAAGATTTTATTATAAAATAATATTTCAATCTATTCCTAAGGTGCACCTCACCCCTATTATAAAAGGGCACTTCCCCTTCTCTCAAATTCACACCTTAAAAAGTATTTAGATCTGCCAAAACTGACCCAAATAACCTCTCAACTATCCTAACTTCATCCTATAGACCTTACTTTAGTCATAAAGCCATCCTAAGGAGCCCTTTTGATCAAATCAAAATGAATAACCCGAAAAAGAGGTAAATATTTCATCACCTCTTTCAAGTTCTTTTCTTCTTCCACTTCCACTTTCTTTGTTGTTTACATTATAAAATAAAAACTCATGTATCTTCTATATACTGTGATGTTATTATAAAATGGTATAACCATATTCATTATTCTATCCATCATATAACTAACAAAGTCACCATACGTACGTACGTATGGATTACCGTCTACACGTCGTGGTGTAGTTTTTTAGTCAAACACTTCATCATTTGGATGGGTATAATAAATAGTATAAATTAGATAAATAACTAATATTAAATGATAATTATTCTTTATATATGATATACCATCCAATTATATACAATTTTGATATCAAAAGAATGATATTGTTGCTCGTGCGTACGAACGGATTACCGTCCCCATGAATGTGATGAGATTCATTCACCATCGTATCCATTCAAGACTAATTTTTATTTTATGATTAAAAATAATATTTAGAGACTTAAAATAATTATGAATATGAATAAGATACATCCTATCCATAAAATACGTTACTTACATTACAAATCATATATAGGAAAACGAATCAATTAACACCAGAAATGATGATACTACTGAAATATCATTAACAAAGCAATATTAGAAGATCATATATGATATCATATTAATGTTTATGGTTCTTGTATAATTTAAAATCATTGATTTCACCATTATACAGGAGGATAACCAACCCCTGACCAAGGAAAAGTACAAGGTAAGGGTTAATTTCACAATCTCTTTATTATCTGAGGTTATTTTTACAAAAGTATCTACTGGGACCTCTTTATCATCCACATCCATATTTCCTAAAAATGTATTCCAAAAAATTCTTACTATTCAGTAGACTATGGGTTAAAGTAATTTATACAC
Source organism: Viscum album (assembly GCA_963277665.1). Lineage (NCBI taxonomy): Eukaryota > Viridiplantae > Streptophyta > Magnoliopsida > Santalales > Viscaceae > Viscum > Viscum album. The sequence continues at coordinate 24,937,728 of OY728137.1, read as the reverse complement.
TTTTTTGAATTTTTATAAAATGGTTTGAAAGGAATCGTTCCATTTTTTTCCAAACAAGGTACCTTATGACCCTTTCAAAAAAATAAAGGTAAGAATGGTTTTTTAACTTATATGGTGGGTGCGGCTATTTTCTGCTATTATAACATCATAGAAGATTCCCTAAAAATATTATAAAAATATCTTAAAAATAAATATTTTCTTTTATAATTATATGAATTTTAAAAGATTTCAAAATAGAAAGAGATATTTCTCTAAATTTTTTTTTATTTCATCTATGTCAACGACATCCTTTGCTGGATTTTAAGCATATTTGAAGATGATTTATTATGATACAAATATTCCAAATTGTATTGAATGTTTTATGATACATTTGAATATGGATGTGATATTTTTATACCATTCATGGTTTATGGATAATGTATTGACATTTCGTATGTTAGTTTTAATACAAATGATTATGTTATGTTTAATCATTTTTATATGTGGAATGAATTAGACTTAGTAAATGACGGGTGGATCAAGAAATATCTCCTTGATGCATCAGTAGGTCTCATGAGTAAAACTAGTGTTCTGGTACAAGGTCTTGACCAAATATTATTTGTAGTCTTGGCACAAGGCCTTGACTATGTGGTTATGAAGTCTGGAATTATGCATTCCATCATTATCGAAGTGGCTATTGATATTGCAAGTGATTATTCACCTAGTAGAATATCAATGTGAATATTTAAATGGAATTATTTGATTTTATCTTTTCCATATTATGCTTAAGTTCACGTTTAAAAGGATTTTGTTTTAGTCTTTCACTGCCTTAAATGTTTATGGTTATTTATGAATATTTCTGCTATATTGTTTTCGTTACTGAGCATCTGAGCTCATATTTTTCAATGTTTTATTTTTCCAAGGATGAAAAGATGTATAATATAACTGACCTACATGGATAGTATAAGGGATATGAGTGTGGCCTATTGAGACTATATTTTTGTAGTTTTTCATTTTAAAATGTAATGTAAAGCATATGAATGTGTCGAGTATTTTGAAGGCTACTAAACTAATCGGTCTTTCGAGACATGAACTTTTGTGTTCATACTAATGTTATGTAATAATTCACTGAATCTGGGTAACTAGGGTTAGGGCATTACATACATGGAGTTATTTATTATCTCATAAAAGTGAAGCATGTATTTACCTCACCAAATCGGATAAAGTAGTGGAAAATATATGTGTACTTGGAATTAAATCCTTAATAAGTGATCATGGTTGTGAGTTTGAAAATCAGCACTTTTAATCCTTTTTCTCACACAATGGATAAATCCATAACTTCTCTAACCCTAGGAAACCTAAAAAAAATGGAGTTGTGGAAATAAGAAATATAAAATTACGATAAATTTATCAAACAATGCTTAATGAATATGGTTTACCCATTTAATTTTGGGATATGGTTGTGAATAAAACTTGCTATATAATAAATACAGTCTTAATTAGACCTATCCTCAAGAAGACTCCATACGATTTGTGGAAGAATAGAAAACCCAAAGTTAGTTATTTCAGAGTTTTTTATTGTAATGTATATATTCATAATACTAAGGATAATCTTGAAAAATTCACATCCAAGAGTGATGAAGAAATATTCCTAGGTTACTTAACCTCAAGTAAAGCGTATAGAGTCTTTAAGAAAAGAACAAAGTGTATGGACGAATCTGTTCATTTCATGTTCGATGAAAAAAACCACAGGAATGTAAGATATACCTAGAAGATATTGAATATTATATGTCAAACCTGGACATACATGAAAAATCATCTAATCCTCTTGTTAAGAAATATGTTAAATCAAACAGTTCTAGAAATTCTTCTGAATCTTGACATGATGAACTGGAAGTTACTATCCCATCCTTTTCTAGACCAACTATAACTCTCACGATCCATCCTTTAGACATTGTTGTTAGAGACATAAGTAAAGGGACACAAACTAGAGTTTCACATTGAAATCAGGTTGAACATCAAAATTTTTTGTAAGAACTTGAATCTAAAAACATAAATGATTCAATTAAAGATGAATTTTAGGTGATGGCTATTCAGGAGGAACTTAACCAATTTTAAATAAATAATGTTGGTAAACTTGTTAATAGACCCAAAGTCACCCTGACCGTAGGCACTAACTGGGTGTTTAGGAACAAAGTAGATGAATATGGTTATATTGTTAGAAATAAATCTAGATTGGTTTCACAAGGTTATAATCAAGAAGAAGGAATTGACTATTAATAAATCTTTTCACCAGTAGCTAGACTTGAGGCAATCAGAATACTTCTTTCTTATGCTACCCATATTAATTTCTAATGTTATCAAATGGATGGTAAAAGTGCATCCCTAAATGGGTATGTAGACGAGGGTGTTTTTTTGAACAACTCTCTTGTTTTACAAACCCTCATTTTTAAAATCATGTCTTAAAATTAACAAAAGCATTATATGTTTAAAAAAATATCCTAGAGCATGGTATGATATATTAAGTAGTTTTATTATTTCCAAATGTTTTAAAAAAGGAATTATGGATACTACTATTTTTATAAAATGAAATTTTAAAGATGTTTTAATAGTTCAAATTTATGTAGATGATATTATTTTTGGATAGTCAAGAAATTATTTTTTTATTGAGTTTTCAAAAATGATGCAATGTGAATTTGAAATGAGTTTAATGGATGAAGTCAACTTATTTGTTGGATTTCATAATTTTTAAAATAAAGAAGGTATCATCATAAATCAATATAAATACTCAAAATATCATTTAAAATGGTTTGGATTTGATAGCATTAAAATTAGTGACATTGCAATGAGAACTACTTGTATGTTGGATCTTGATGAAAATGGTAAATCTGTTGATCAAACCACTTATAGAGGAATGATTTGAAGTTTTCTCTAATTGACTTCTAGTAGGCCAGATATAATGTTTAGTGTGTGCATGTGTTCCCCTTTTCAAGATAATTCCAAATAATATGCTTAAATACTATTAAATGAATTTTAAAATACCTCAAAGATACTTTCAATTTAGGTTTGTTTTACCCTAAAAGACAATCATTTGATAGAGTGAGTTATTTTGATACTGATTTTGGTGGATGAAAGTTAGATATAAAGAGAACCTCTAGGACTCGTCACCTTTTGAGAAAGTATTTTGTTTCATGGTGTAGTATGAAACAAAATTCTGTGGCATTATCTACTGCCGAAGCTGAATACATAGCTTCTAGTACCTGTTTTGCACAAATTTTGTAGATGAAACATACTCTTCTAGACTATGGATATCAATTTAGACATGTACCTATAAAATGAGAAAATACAAGGGCAATTAGCCTTTCTAAGAACCCAATTTATCATTCTATAACTAAACATATTGATGTAAGACATCAATTTTTGATAGATCATTATCAAATGGGTGATATCACTTTAGAATTTTTTGGCACTGAATATCAGCATGCTGACATATTCACTAATCCATTGAACTCTGAATAAATGAATTACCTCATACATGACTTGTGAATGATAAATAAATATGACCTAGTGTTTCCTTTCCGTTATCTTTTTCTATGAAGTTTTTATGCCGACATAGTTGTCACACCGACACCGTTTTTAGACCAACACTGTTAGTGTTATGAAAAATATGTCATGCAGACACTGATGACTCGATGTTTCTATACATTTTATGATTTTATTAAAATTATACTATTTCATTGATTTTTTTGAACCCGGTTTATGATTTCATTATTGTATAATTTCAAAATCCCAAAATGATATAAACTTGAATTGATACACACTCCTTTTTTATCGCTACACTCTCTCAGTCGCCGTTCTCTTTATTTACCCATAACCTTTCACCTTCTGACCTTTAGACTGAACTGATTGGATTGGAAAGTGTTAAACAAGCTCTTAAAGATGGTGATTCTTGTTCTTATAAGAAATTGAAAGGTTAATCGATCAAATATTCAGATCCTATAAATATTGGGCTAGAAAATCATATTGTAACCTCAGAGAGAGAAGTACTGGTGGAATGGATCTTAGAGAGAAAGTCTTTGTTGTAAAAGGTGTTGTAAGATCAAATATGGCTTGACTAGTTCACAAACAATGAAAGTGTCTTCTAACTGAAGTTGGTACATGAATTTGACATGAAAATGGAACTTCTATTATAACTGGGTGATGTCACATGGGTCAAGTAGATTGTAAAAGGGAAGATAATCTCTTTCTCTTCAAGAAATTGGGATAACTTTCCTAAGGTTCCTCACAAAGGAATTTTGATGATTATCAAGGCACTTCTCCGCCGAAAAGTGAATTCTTTAACTATGAGACAGCTCTAAAGGATCTAACTAGAAATGAGTAGCACAAGAGACCCGTTGCATTAGAATTAAATGGTGAGTGCATAATTTTATTTATGTTTATTCTGCACTAGATTTGTCCCAAGAAAAGTGACTTTTCTTCTCTCAAGTATCAGGATGCATACTTGGTTTATTTTATATAGAAAGGAGTTAAATGGAATCTGTGCAGATATTTGATGGTGCACATAAATGAGATGATAAAATCTTGTTGTAAGTCAAATTGTCAGTTCTACATCGTAATGATTTCAGAAATTCTAATGGAGAAAAGATGCGTAAATGAAGTTGATGATGTTTTAGTTACTGAATGTAGTATAATCTTCTTAAGTTATGGAATCTGTAAGAGAAAGAAAATTAACTAGAACCCATGAAGGAAGGAATGGGTTTGTGATTAATATAGACTATATGAGAAGTTCAATCAGAAAGATCATACTGTTAGACAAAGGAATCTAGTAGATCCTGACCTCGGTCTAGCTGATCAAGTGATTTATTCTTCAGACGATAAGGAGGATCCCACTACTACGGTCAAAGTTGTGTGATCACCAATTGATGATAGAAGTGACCTAGATACAATTATACCATCAAAATGAGTTTCTATTAGATCTCAAATTCCACCTTTAGACATACCTTCTCATGAACTTTTTCTCTAGTCTAGTGGAAGTGAAGAGACATAAGTAGGAGGAAGTGTAGAATACGTTAGTGAATCTAGTGAAGAAGAAGATGAAGAAGATGAAGATGGTAGTGGTGAAAGTGCTTCAGAATCAAGTAGAGAAGAAGGAGATTAGAAATTTGATGATAAAAATAGAGATAAAAAAGATAAATATGGTGATAATGAAGAAAGTAGTGAACCTACCATGCAATGTTTAGTGATTCATTTATTTTATAGGGATGACTCATTGTACTTTGGGTAATTCATTATCAATTTAAAATGAATGACATTTCACTATTTCTATTTTTCTGTTTTTAATTTTTTTACATTCCAATTTGTTCAAATCCCAAAAGGGGATAGCATTATTAATAATTATTAAAAGTGGGAGAACTTTATTAAGCATTATTATGTGTTAATGATAAATTTAACTTCCCATAATGGGAATTCACAATCAGATTCTTTACATTAATCATTCTATAATGGTACTTAACAATGCAATGATTTGTGATCACCAAAATGGGGGAGATTGTTGGCCCATAGATGTTGTTGGACATTGTCTCTGACTGTAATATATTTAATTATCCTAAATCATGTCAACTATTAACATATATCTTACCTCATGTCAGGTCTTAAATTATGTCAAAGCATTATCTTGTATATCTTTTCATTTCAATAATTTAACTTTTTAGGTGTTTTTAAGTCTAAACATAATTATAAATGATTATCTATGTGTAATTATGGGTATTATAACTCTCTAACTTTGCTAAATTGTAAGAAAGACAAAACATTGATAATTATCTAAGTATGAATAGATAGAAAAATGACTCACCGACATACATATGACTCACTGACAGACAGTTCAAATAGGCATATGTTCAAAGTATTTGATGCTGACACCATTGAAAGGACTCACTATTGGAATGAGACACTGATACATCAACTGTCTCACCGATGTAGATGATTCGCTGTTTCATATGAGTCAGCAACACATACGACCTACCGTCATTCCAAGTGTCCTACCAATTCATGGTGCTACTGACACAAAGAATCACCGTCAGTTGAAATGAGTCACTAATTGGTCAAATGCCTCACCGATAGAAGGAAGGACTCATCATTGAAACAAGTCACCGATGTAATGAGTCACTGACATAGGTAAAGGCTGATAGAATGACATAATGATGGGTTGAGTCATCGACAGAAGGAGACACTAACATAAGGAGACACTGACAAAAGTAGACACCAATATAAAGAGACACCAACAGACGGGTCACCAATAGATTGTTTAAGTCTTCATTTATTAATATTATTTCTAACCGTCATATTTTTGTTATTTAATGATATGACATATTTTATAATCCTTTTTAGAAATTTTTGAAGACAGTATGAGGTTTGATGAACCTATTAATGTGGAAATAACATGTTATTTACGACCCTAAAATATAAGAATTGTTTTTAATGAGAGATGATATAAAGAACTATCGCGGTGGGAGTGGTGCATGCATGTGCGAAAGAGATATAATGTAAAAAATTTGAAACCACTGTGAAGTCAAGAAAAAATGGAAGAAAACATGAGGAAATATCAACCAAGATGAACACCAATTTCACAAATCACATCATCATATCTAGGAAGGAGAATAATTTACCTATAGAACCATACATGCACCTGGAAGCCAGAATGCCACAATCTATTTTGTTTCAACATTCATAAGAGGACTCGATATTTTCATTTGCTTCATTCTACGTGTCTAGATATTAATATAGAAACACATAGAGCCTTCTAAATCCTTCATCATATTTGTTTTCTCTGTTGAATTCATATTTTAAATACTTTTGAGTAGTGTGTGTATCTATCTATTAAGCACACAATGGATCCTTTATCAAACTGATGGATAGCTGATATCCTTCCAATCATACCTTCTTACTTCTGTTCACTCCCATGGATAAGTGTGGAAGAGGTCCATGTGTGACCTCATAGTTTGTACCCATGAGGAACTATTGTAGAGGACTTGTGACCTGGACAACATGTGTGCTGTTGTGAAACCCGATATAGGGTGTGGATGAAACTGATTATTAATTTAAATTTCTTGGTGGCAGGTGATCACCAAGTGGAGAGTATTAAATCTCTCCTTGATACTGAACCTCTTGTTTTATTTCTTTTATGTTTTTACCTTTTAGTTTTACATTGTTTTACTACGTATTTCACAAAACTAAATTGAACTGTGATAGTTAGTATTATGAAGTTTTTATAATAGTATTGACTTATTAAAGGAGTTTGAAAAGATGTATTAATTATCAGATTGATACAAATGAGAACTAATCAATCTTCAGAGAAATTAGTAGAACAGTCATCCTCTTATAAATTCACTACTGGAAAGATGGGAAATTGAATTTTTAATATTGGGGGAACTTCAACGTATACTTTATAACTAAATTTTTTATAGATACTCAATTCACCCCCTTATTGAGTACTTTACTCTAACCAACAATAGGAACTACCATTTAAACCTAAAACACATGGTGTTTATATTGGTAGGTCATTCCCCATAATATCATCTACTCAAGATCATCAAGTGTGAACTTCATGATAATAAGGATCAGTACTTATGATCCCCCCCACCTAATATTCACACATCATCTGTGTCCAATCAGAAATATTTTTCCAGACTAGAAGACATATGTTTAAGATTAACTTCATAGTATCTCAAGGTTCCCATTATAGCCAGGGAAAAGCTATAACAGTTTGATACGACAAATAATATAAGGACATTACCATTTAAATAGTAAATGTAGAAATATCACTTCTATTATGGTAAGAATCCATCATACATAACTCTATATATACATGATATGGAAATAAAAAATTTCCATTTAATTTGGGTCCAGGTAACCCACTATTACATAAATGGAATGGTCAACACCAATAAATATAAAAGAGGTATGTAGTTTCCTTGGATTAACATGTTATTATCAATGATTTTACCAAACATTTTCTTGATTAACTAACACATTATCCAATTAGACACATAAATTGGTTAATTTCACTAGGTCATAAGAATGTAAAGACATTTTTTTAAGAATTAAATAAGATATTATCCAATGAACCAATACTGAATCTACTATATGGTAGGGAAAATTTGTGATATATAGGGTTACATTAAAGAAGTGACTTGGATGTATCCTTTTTCAGAAAAATAGAGTTATTTTCAATGCATCAAGGTAGTTAAATATTCATGAACAAAATTATCCAACCCATGATATTGAGTTGTAAGATGCAATATTTTTATTAATGATATGGATACATTGCCTTTATGGTAAAATATATGAAATATATATGGATAAAAAATGTTTGAAATATATATTCCCACATAAAGATCTCAACATAAGGCAAAGGAGATGACTATAACTACACAAGGATTATGTTTTCCCAATACACTGTCACCCTGGGAAGTCAAACAAGGTGGATGATGTGTTGAGTAAGAAATATCATGGGGTGTTGAATAAAATGATTGTTTAAAAAGATATTATACTCATAGATTTAGAAATATTGGATATGGGAGTCATTAAGTAATGAAAAACAACACATCTATTCCAAATGATTTCAAAATCATCCTTCTTTGAAAAAATAAAAAGTCCTCATATAGATGATAGGAATATTCAAAATAAAATCAATGTTTTGAATGATGGGAAGTTTTTAAACTTCATATATAAAGACGTGATATTAAAATTTGGAACGTTTATATATGTTTCATCTAGGCCTAATATGAAAAGAGAATTATTATATGATACTCATAGATGAAATTTCTCTATACACCCTGGTAGCACCAAAATGTATTAGTATTTTAAGGAACATTTTTTGTTGGATAAAATAAAGAGGGAAATTGAAAACCATGAATAAAGATATTTATCTTTTAAATAGGTAAAAGATGATAGAAAAATACTAAAGTAATCATGAAACATCTACCTATTCTGATATTGAAATAGGATGATATTAATACAGACTTTGTCATTGGATATCCAAAAACTCTTAAAAAGAATGATTATATATGGGTTATTGTTTATCATTTTACCATGTCTGCACATTTACTCACTATAATAGAAGATATAACTCTTGCTTTTCTCAAATGAACCTATATTATTGAATTTGTGAGATTTCATGGTGAATGTATTTTGATTTTATTTGATCATGACCCTTAATTTATATCAGAATTATGGAAGAATAATTGTATGGATATCAACACTAATCATTATTTGAGCACCACCTATCATCTTTAAACTGATATGCAATCAAAAAGGACTATTCAAACTTTAGAAGATATGTTTAGGTTGTGATAAATTGATTTTCAAGCTATGTGGGTTCAATATTTACATTTGGTGGAATTTTTATATAATAATATCCTCTATTAAAGATATACAATGGAACCATATGAATAATTTTATAGAAAAAGGTTTTATACTCGAACTTGTTGTGACGAAGTTAGTGAAATGAGTCCTGTATGACTAGATCTCATAGAAGATGCAATGATGAAAGTAAAAACTATTCTTAATCATATCAAGAAAACTAAATGTAGAAAAAAATATATAAAGATAACCAAAGAAAGGATTTATAATTTCAAGTGGGAGATCATGCTTTCTTAAAGGTATATCTATGGAAGTGTTTTATATGGTTTGGAATTAAAGGGAATGTATGTCCGATGAACATTATGCCATTTAAAATTTTGGAATGAATTGGGGTTGTGGATTACTATTTGGAAATTCTTCCAAGACAATCTAATGTTTATGATGTATTCCATATCTATTTATTGAATATGTACATTCCTAGACAAAAACAAGTTCTCTTATATAATAAAATAGAATTTTAACCTAATTTATCTTACTTTAAGGATCTTATATAGATTCTTGACACTATAGAACAAGTGTTTCATAATTAGATGACTATATTGGTGAAGTTACATTAGAGAAATTATAAAATACAAGAGGAATCATAGGATAATGGAGAATTCATGAGGAATAACTACCAAAATATATTCATTACATGGATTTATAGAAGTTTCTGTGATAAAATGTTTTATGTATGGAAGAATTTAACACCTAAGATTCAATTATAGTAAGCCTTTATTTGTAAATAAATAATAAAAAAATGAACATAGAAATGTTCAATAATGTGATTAAATTCTAAATTAACAAATTAAAAAACAAGAATGTAATGAAATGAATTTCATTTTTTAATTAATCATGTAAAAATTGGATTAGGGAGGTTTTTTGAGAGTTTTTATAAATAATTTATTTTTAAAAGGATAGAGAAAAATTGTATTTTTATAAAAATTGTCACTTTTATGACATTATAATAATAGAGAAATAAACTGAAAGTTTATATATTTTTTCATTAGTAAATATATATTTAATAATTAATATAATTCATATTAAAATATCATTTTTAACTTAGAAATATATAGTTAAATTTTATTTAAATCTATGTAATGTTTTATTGAAGTAAAAAATGTTTTTGATTCTTCTCTTTTAAGAATGTATTCACAAGGTTAATTTAAATTTTGGATTGGTTAAAAGAAAAATAAATTTCCTATTATTTAATATAATACAATTAATTAAATGAAAATGAAAATTATAGTTGATTTTCTTTTTGTAAATTATTTTTTTTCTAAAAACAAGAATTTTTTTGAAAAAGTTTTTCATTATGTTTTAAGAAAATTTATTAAAAGTAATTGTTACCAATTATAGAAATTCAATATTATAAAATTTATTATATACTTGGAATCATAAAAATTAATATTAGGCAATAATATCAACTTAATTTTTGTTTATAATGAATAGTGACCATTGTAGATATTTATCACTTCGGTTAAGGGTAAAATGAGTTAAGAGGTCTAAAAATAAAGGGATGCATCTTCAATATAATATAAAAAAAATTTATAAATATTATTTTTTGGTTTTATTTAGACCTTAACCTTATCATATTCTATGATATGATAATTTTTCCACTTTACTTGAGTAAAAAATATATTATATAATAATGTTTCAATTTTTTATAATTTTTACACTTACCTCACTTATAAAAGGGAACCCCTTTCTTATTTTATACACACTAATTGAGTGACTTAGCTCAACCAAGACCTACTTAAATAACATACCAATGTCACTTTTCATATCCTATAGTTTCTTTTATCACCAAAATACCACCTAATGAAGGCTTAAGGTGTAAGTAAAAAGGGGTTACCAAAAGAAGAGGTATATGTTCTTACTGAAATTTTTAAATATCATTTCTTCTTAAAACACATCCAAATCTTCAATCACTATATTAAAATAATTAAATCAGTATATTAAACATATTTAGATGTTATTATGTTAATGTTAGATCCATTTTCTATCTCTTTTTCATCTAATAAGAAATGAAAACATTCCCTCATTTGTACGTATGACCTACTGTCTCCACGTAGTGGTGTAATTTGTTTTTCATCACTACTTTACTTGGATGGTTATTAAGATAGAACTAATGAATATATATTATATTTATGAAATAATTATGATCCTAAAAATATAATATATCATCTAACTTCTTACTCTTTCATCCATTGTAGAATGATAACATTATTTGTATGTACGTGTGGACTACTAACTTCATAAAGTGATATTGTTTTTTATATCACCACCATGAATGGATGATTCTAAAATTTTATATAATGAAAAAAATTGTATTTATTACATTATTAAAATTTTAGAGTATATGTAACAATTTAATTTCACCATTAACTATGGTCAATATACTGATGTAATTTTAGAGAAATTGGCCAAACAACCTTATGTTAACAATATAAATGAGAAATATTAAATGAATAAATGAAAAAATATTGTAAAAGGTCCTTAAAAAAATATAAACAAATTTTTAATAAAGTATTTAACAAATTTAAATGTATTATTCATGAGAATATAATGTGTTCTATTAAGAGTATATTCAAGGTATAGGTTTATTATGTAATCCCATTTTTATTAAATATTGTTTATGTTTAAACTAACATTAAAAAATTATAATATACATCTAATTTAAACTCTAAATATTATTTTAGCCTATTTATTGGTGTATTTTTTTTAAAAAATCCTCTCTTTGGAACTTAATACAATTGTGAAAAAAAATTTAACAAAATTTGGCCTTATTTTATTTTTGGTCGATGAACTTCTTCTTCCATGTACATGTTTCTTAAAATATTTTCAAGAATATTTTTTTGTATGTTCAAATGATTATTTAAATTCATTTCCAAGAATATTTTAATTTATTTTCAATTTTTAAAAAGTAATATTCTTCTCATTTTCCAAATAATTTATTTTTGATATATTACCAAATGTATAAAATAAATCTTTTTTACATTTAATGAAAAAATGGTTTTCCCGCCATCATAACTATTCATTGATGTAAATATTAATTCAAAATTTGACATGGTTATTTTCAAAGAAAATAATTTTCTTAATATTATATAAATTTTTTTTTTAAATGTTTTCAAAAGAAAAGAATAATTTTCCCATGTTTTAGAATAAAGGCCTGAATGATCTTTTAGAGGTATTTTTATCTATGTTAATATTCTTATATGATTCTAATTATTTATTAGATATATACACTAATTATAACCTCATAATTATTTTTATAGAATACTTATGATCGTTTTTTTCTATTTATTATCATTAGAAAATATTAACATTTCATTTTCATGTTTTTAATATGAATGTTTATGAAGATAATGTATTTAATTATTATTAATTTATTTCATATGATGATTTAATTTTACTTATTAATTGATTATAAGGGATTTTTATATCCCCTAGATTCATTGGTAGGTCTCATGAGAAAAAATAGTTTAGGTATTTGGTGTATTCCTTACATATTTATGTATTATGTCTAATAATGAGGCCTTGACAATAATATTATGATGTTAAACATTATAATTTTTATCAGTATAAATCTAGTTATTATTATCCAAGTGATTATTTATATTGTTATGTTATACATCGATATATTTCACTTTTATGAAATTATTTATGTGGAATATTTTTATCATTTTGAATCTCTTCCATATTATTAATGTTTTATTTATTCTATGAGGGTTTTGTTGTATGTATTCCCTTGATAAGAGTAATAGCTCACCATTTCTTATGTTTTCCCTTGTCTAAGATACCAATAAGGGATCTATGAATTATTTTAGGGTATGGTTTAACAAATAATAAAATTATCACTGAAAGTTTATGTACTATTTGATATTTTCAAATGTAATGTGATAATCAGGTATGTATCTAGTATCTAAATACTTTTAAAATATTTGATCATTTAGTATGAGAACTATTTTATCTTGTTTCAATGATGAAATGTAACCACAAAATTTGAGTTAATGGAGTAAAGGTGTTACACTACTATTGAAGCAGAATATTATAATTAAGCAAACCTTATTATCCACTCCAGATTGGTATTTTATATTCACTCTAGATGACATACTTATTAACTATAATGATATTGGTATATTACATGAGATGAAATAATTTCTACCTAATAAGTTTGACATGAAATATCATTGTGAATCCCCTTACTTAATAGGCATTGAAATTCATCAAGATAATTATCATGGAATGTTGGGTTTATCCTAAAGGCCCTATATTAAAAGGTTCCTGAGGCAATTTAACATGTATGTTTTTCCTCCTATTTTTCATTGGTTTTTAAATGTGAAATGTTTATCTTGTCATAGTGTCCTAGGATCTAATTGGTTCTTGATTATATGAATAATGTTCCTTATTCCTCTACAGTTTGAAGCCTTTTTATATTCTCAAATATTGCATATGTTATTGGAATGATTGGACGTTACCATATTAATCCAGGAATAGATTTTTGGAAGAATATCAAGAAAGTGATTCTTTATTTATAGAATAGAAAGGATTTCATTATTATTTAAAAAAAATTCATATTATCTTATATTAATTGGTCATAAAATCTCTAATTATATTACATATCTTGATACCAGAATGTCTAATTTAGGATATGTTTTCACGTTTTCTGGTGAACCCGTTTCATATAAAAGCACAAAACAGTCACTTGTAGCTTCATCTACTATAGAATATGAATTTTTAGCATGTTATAATGTAAAGTGACATTCTCTATGGACTGAGAACTTCATTATGGGACATAATATGGTTGTTACTATCTCTAAAACATTGAATATATTTTGTGACTATCAAGCTACAGTTTTATTTTATAAGAATAATAAGTCAAGTAGTACCTCCAAGAATATTGACATTAAGTATTTGGTTATTAAGGAATGAATCTAGAATCATTCTATACACATAGATCACATTAGAACTAGTTATATGATTTTAGATACACTAATAAAATATTTTCCACCAAAAATATTTCACGAACATGTGCATTACAAGGTATTGTATAACGCCTTTAATTTAGAGATAGCTTGACATTTTGGATACCTGATATTGTGATCACCTAATGTTATGATTCATTGATTCTAAATGTATTGTGGTTTTTTGATTATATTTATTTTGAACATTATTATTAAGCAATATGGAAAAAAATATGTTAGACCACATAGATAAATTTTATTTGATTTAGAGTTTATTCATGATATTAAGTCATTCTGACTGATGTTGTCAATGGTACTAAATCTGAGGCCAAAGAATGAGTCTGTGAATGTTCTTTTTTGATTTCGACTTAATTTGATTTAGTGATATAGATGATAAAGGTTATTATTAAGGGATGTAAACCTACCATTGGTGACCTATTATTAAACTATTTATGTCTTTATACATGTGGGAGAATACTAAACTTTATGGGGACCATTCCATAATTTGGTATATAGGATAATATTAGTCATAAATTAATAAATTTTAAATAAATTAATGCATACACATCAAAATAAGTTAAGGCATAATTTCTAAACCTTTATGGATGGGATAGTAATTGTAATTAAATTGGTCCATTCCCACCTCCAGCTCTATTTTTTAATGATGTGTATTAGGTTCATCAAGGAAGTCTATAAATATATCTATTTCCCACAAAGGAGTCTTAAGAAAACTACAACTCACATTTTCTCTCATTACTCTGAATATAAAACCCTAAACATAAACAACACAAGTACCCTATAACCTCTTACTGAGCAGAGGGGTAGAGATCAAGATTAATTACATGTAAATGATCAATCGATTTTAGTTTTCCATTATGTGTTCTGTTAATGTATTTGATCGGATCTACATATCTATTAGGTTTTTTTTGGTATGGGACCAAAAGGATTAATCCTATTAGAATTATTATTCCAAAAATTACTACTTGTTTATTTTATTTGATAGGTGCTCCATGGTTAGGTTTGGATGGATACATAGCTTATTTAGGTGTTTCTTGGTTTTGTTTCTATTCATTATCACATTAGAATTCTCTTTTCATATTTTCGTGGGATTATTTGGGCCTGATCCTACTTGGTATACATGTTATGCTCACCCATTATATATAAACTATTTTTGAGGTTTACAAGAGGGTTACATGGACCAATCAAGGCATTACTAGATTATATATTGGAGCTAATGTTATTTTGTTAACTTATTTTTTATTTTTCTATTCACTTTAGATACTTTATTTATATTTCTTAACATACACATGTGGGATTATTTCATTTTGTTTTTTATGGATTTTTTCAATGGTTTTTCTTCTCGCTTAATCCTTTTCATATAATGAGGGTAAGTCCTCTCATTAAGAGTTTTACACCGTTAGTGATAGTTGACAATTTGGGGCCTATGAGAGGTAGGACATGGGGGTCACTCTGTCTCTTCACTACTAGCCTCAGAATGGTACTGGGTGGGGGGGGGGGTCGTGACTTGGAAAGCCTTCAAAATCGAGGTTTTAGTTGGGATGCCCTTATTTTTGAATAGTCAATGTTACTTCAACTTTCATTAAAAGGGTGTTATTTACTTTTTTCAGTGGAGCCTGAATCTATTCACATGGATTAATTTAATATGGATATTATGGTATAAAGATTCTAACATTTAATATATTTTAGTGTTATTTATAATTAAATATTTAAATATATATAAATATTTTTATATTTTTAAAAATAATAATTCAAATGTATAAAAAATATATTTTATCATATTAACTTTTAAAATATATTTTTAAATGTATAAGCCATATTGAAGTTTACATTTTATATCCATCTTATTTAAAATAAAATTTCTCCATTTTATTTTACTTATAATAAATTATGAATATATACAACTATTAAAAAATTTATACAATGTTTACATGTGAATGTGTGTGTGTGTGTTCTAATATATGTAAATAAATATTAAAGCACACATGCATACATAAAGGGTACCTTTCATATATATTTTATATATACATATATATATATATACTTAAATATGATTTATATAACAACAAATATATGTTTATATAAATATATTATATATTTTTATTAATCATTTATATTTTTTTAAGATTTTATAGTTAATTATAATTTTATATATAATTATAATTATATATATTATAAAATATAGTGATATGAATTTTATAGATAAATTATAAAAATATAAATATATGTTTCTGTGTGATGTGTATATAGATATAAATACACATGTGTCTCTATTTTTGTGAAATATAAATATAAATATTAATATAAATGTGTGTGTGTGTGAAATAGACATTTGTGTATGTGTTTGTGTGTGTGTAGGTATGTATATGTAAGTCTATGTATGCACGTGTCCATATTGCGTGTGCATCATATATATGTATTTATATAAATATATCATAAAATATAAAATATGAATGTATATAAACATACATAAGTTAAATGTATATAAATATATTATAGAAATATAATATATAAACATATTTACAATAAATATTTCATTTTATAAATACATCATAAACAATTTATATGTAAATCTATAAATATATTTTATAAATGTGTTTAAAAAAATGATATAAATATATATAATTCTATGAATGAATATATATAATTAAAAAATAAATAAATATATATATATATTGATAATTCATATGATATTGAAGAAATATAGATGGTGTAGGAAAATGGCATTAAATTTTGAAGGATGTGATCTGAGGTTCAAATATAGATGCCGAAAGGGTTAAACAGGGCATGAAAAGTTCTCATAAAAGAATTAAGAGAAGAAAAGGGAATGAAAAGCACTGATAATTGAGGTAGAAGTCGCATGCATCAAATTAATTGATATATATTTTTCTAGTTTTATTAGGGAAGATAAACATATCATTTATCATCAATAAAAAAGATCTCATTATACTAGTGTTGAAAAAGGTCCCCTTTATCAGTGCTAAAAAGTAGTGATAAATGACCATTTTATAAAGTCTTTTAATAGAACTGATAAAAAAATCGACTTTTAATGGTACTTACAATATCATAACATTTTTAGACTTGATAAACATGAATTCTTGCAAAGATAAATAGATGATATTTAATTGTTAAGGATGAAAATTAATTTACACTAAATAAATCACTCATATAGGATGCTCTTATTATGGAAAATATTAGGGATACACTGCTAAAATTTCCAAGGATCATCGAATGACACACTGGATTTCACTTAATATATGTGATACAGTACGTTTGAAATAGATGAAGATAAGAACACAAATATAATTTCAAGACAAGAAAAATAAAAATAGAAGTAGAAGAACAAAAAATATATTGTAAGAATGGAAAATGGGTATTTAATTTTCATTGAGTCCTTTTGGGTTCTATGTGGATGAAATGAATAGCAATATATACATATATTTTATTAATCTCAAAAAATAAACAAGTAATACAACTTTAAAATCATAAAATAAAATTTAAAATCCATATAACCAACTGAAACAAAAAACTGATGAAAAAGAAGATTAGAAGTTTTAAAAAACTCGAACAGCCTTAACATAATACAGGAGAGATTTTTTTATTGGCTTGGTTGAAGGTTAATTGTTCTTCTGAATATAGAAGGAACATATATGTACATCTCGGATATGAGTCCATAAACAAATGTAGGATAGATCAGCCACACATCTTTATGTCAAAGGAACATCATTATATGGATGAAAATCCTGATATCAGATCCCTGTTTAATAGACTTATAAAACCATCTAGGGTTTTGAACTTCTTGACAATATCAAATTCCCTAGGGAGAATGAAAAGTTATCTAATGATCCAAAGGGATTTATGAATGGTTTGATCAATTACCCTGATGTGAGCAGGCAAAACAACGAATTCATCAATCCATGGAAGGCCATGTGAAAAAAATAGAAAGAGTGAAACAGTGTTAATATGTGGGAGATTGTGATACAAAGGGTAGTGCACTTGATAAATGATGGAGATAATCCCTGTAGAAGATGGATGAGGTGACTTGGGAAAACATGATAAGACTAGAGAAAAGGGGGACAAAGGAGTAGGCCAAAATTTTAGGACCACACGTATAACCCAAAAAATTGGTCAAAAAAATATAGAGCATAAGAATAATTCAAAGAATTTTACATGTTGATTTTGTTTGAGAAATGAGAGATAATATTACTAATAAAAAACACCAGAACTAAAAATACAATCAGGAAAAGTGTCAACCCAACAATTATTACCCTATGATTTACCATAGTTTCTCAAATGATGAGCATCCAGATTACCACTTCATTTGATGAAATAAAATTTTAATTCGACAAATCTTTTGATCAAGGAATAGATCTTTCTAAAAATAAGTCCAAAAATCTTCAAATCATTCTCCTTATTTTAGAAAGTATTAATAACTTCATGGAAATCCGATTACACCAAAATACACTTCCCTTCTTTCGAGTGAGCAAGAAGGATACCATGAAGGATATCATATGCCTCGGCTACTTGAAGACTTCAAGAGGATTAGACAGCCATGAAATTAGCTTCCACAACCTGACCATTATCGTGGAGGGAAATAAATCCAATCCCAATCATTGATTTAGTAGACATGACTGAATCTCTATTAATTTTGATAAACCCCTCTGGGGGATGGTTACAGTAATGAGATTCTATCCGATTACTACCCAACGAGGGCCTCGCATCATTCCCTTTCCAGCAATTCATCCATTAAAAAATTTCATATGGAAATTATACTACAAATATACACTATTTTCATTTTATATTTGTGTTGTTCTTCATTATTTTAATTGAATTGGAACCAAAATCACTAATTCTTAATAACGATTGAATGTGGATAATATCACGGCCTCAGTCAAACTATCGATTGAATTATCATCAGTGTGCATAATGCTAATATGATTATACCTATCATGGAGTAGTATATTTTTAGTCATCTATAAGGAATATTGACTATAAAAAATATTATGTAATTATAGAACTACTGAGACTAAGTTTGGAATGAAAAATATTAAGATAAATAGCCATTTTTAGAGCCTCAGTCTTGGATGTACATTCATCTTTGGTGGTTGAAAGGGCTACGATGGATTTCATGTTACATTTACAATAAATTTTCCCTCTACATATAGTAAATATATAGATTGTGAGGGACCTATTTGTATATATATTACCTTCATAGTTAGTGTAATGTCTTAGATTTTCTGTGTATTATTTTTAAATATTATGTGGAATTATTTTGAGACCAAATGTGAAGACAACACATCATTCGGTGACCTAGTGAGCTCGGAATGGTGGTTTGAACTTTTTTAAGTTATGTGAGTCGGCACTTGTGTGCAGTTGTGGCATTTTCCATATGGATTCATGGATTAAAAATATGAGGGCACCGTTGTGTACGTGATGACAACTTTACCTAAAAAAAAGTCCAACCTCGACTGGAACAGTTCGAGGAAAAAAGTTAATTTTTAGATGTTTTAAGTAAAATAAAATAAAATAAAATCGCAATGTTTATTTTATTTTCATTTTGGAAATATCTGTTGTAGCGTAGCAATGGGGAATCTGTTTCAGTAATTAATTTCATGTCATAATGACTCGGAAATAACAATGCTTACCCATTAATATAACAGTGTATTATAATTCCAAACACGTTTCCATTTTTATTTGGATAATTGAATGTTTCTTGTTGGCGATGATTAAGATAAATCTCTGGAGAATCCACAGAGCTTTGGAGCAAACTCTCAGCGATGAATGATGGAAAATCAAAATTGAAAATCGTTGTTTCAACGAGGTTGGAGGATCTCGATAATGACGGTAGCACAACCCCTTCATCAGTGATCAATCCCAGTTGAGGTAGGGGTTGTTATTTCCTTCCTCTTTCCCCGTTTTTGAATTTAAACGATGAATGTGAATCAACCACAATCAAGTTGATCTGCAGATTCATATGTTCTTTCAGGAGGGTTTTATTGGGATGATTAAGGGGAGTTAGTCAATGTTGATTGTTGTTGTTGATTTCTACTCTATTTAAGCCTATTAAAAGGAGAGGATCAACATTGTTATGAACAACAACGAAGGTTCATTCCTCAAATTTGTTCGATTTCTTTTTCCTTCCCCTATCCTTCTCGTGTGTTCTTCGCGTTCTTTGCATTCTTCGTGGGGAGATGAAAAATGGATCATTGCTCACCCATATTCCAATGAAATGATCCCAAACTGGAGATTCAACATCGCAACGACCCTAAAGAGGTTTTTAGGCCATGATGGATGATGAATCGGCTCAGATTAGAAGAGGTTGTTCTTCGGGCGTTCTTCACGCGGGAAGACAAAAACATGTTTTCGGAGCCGAACGATGGTCCTAAAACAACATAAGCAGCTTCTTGGTGTCGGGGCGACCAAAAACTGAGTTTTTTATAGCGATCATATGACCATATCGACGTACGGGACATCACTGAAGGCGCGACGACATAGGTCTGTGTTTCTGGAAATATCCAAAATACACGGTGTGTACAACTGAAGAACACACCGTGTAGTACTTGAGCCGGTACCTAGGGTTTCAGGGGTCAAAGAGGAATCACATGGTGTGTGGCTCTGGTCACACGATGTGTTGGACATTCCCCGAAGCTCGACATGTATTTTGGGAAGTACACAGACAATTGATGATCTACAAGGCTTCAGAACACGATGTATACTCTATACAAAACATGGGGTGGCCTGGATGGAATTGGTGTGAATCCAGGGGGTACACGGACACGGGATAAAATACATGACCGTGTACTCCATCACACGGCCAGGAAAGGCTAGTTACTGCGGTCACCCCGTGTACCAATCAGATGGGTTGGAGTACACGGTTTGAAGACCATGTACGGGCACATGGCCAGCGTACATGCAGCCGACCCCAGTCACTCGGAAACGGTGTGTACACAGTACTACACATCGTGTACTAACTTTTCTATACAACCAGCCTTACGACATTGGTCGTTGTACATGAGCAGTACCCTGGGTCATATAACACGGTTTGTAACATTTTCTACAAGCTAGGTACTTTTTGGAAAATGGCATGGTCCTATTTTCTACTATATCTTGGACATGTTTTGTTTGGGTTAGTTCCCCTTCTTCTCGTTCCCCTGAATTACAAGAATCATTTCCTTCTACAAGAGTATGATCCCTTTTGTAGGACCGTCTGTGATAGAGTCATGAATCCATCTGAGAGGCCCGGATCGAGATCCTCTATCCATTCTTAACCTCCGGTAGAGTCAGGAATTGATGTGACCAACTGCACCGTGCGTCGATCCTCTACCAAGAAGGTGAATTTCGGATGATTCATGGTATCAGCCCAAGCCCTAGAAGTGATCCTCATCTGTGTATCGTGATCTTTACCAATCAAGATCATGTCTCCTATAATGAGTACATCTATCTATCGAAATCTTCCCACCCAAGAGTGTGTCTCCCGTAATGAGTGTAATTACCTCTCGTGACATTTACCAACGAACCATACTTCTCAAAAGGATGTCATCAGAGCTATAAGACTTGTGGATCGTGTTATCCCAGAACCATTTCTTCATGGAATCTTTGAACTAAATCCCAAACGGGGGTTTGCGGTTGTGCGACTCGTCTGCAGACCGCGGGTCTGGGTTTTGAGTATATCTGGTTTGTGTTTCTCTTACTATATGTCCTATAGACATATACTGTGCATAGCTGACTGTACATTTACTTTTTGTACTACTTTGTGGTTTTCAGGGTCCTCTACTGAGTATTATTATACTCACCCCTATACAGGCTTTTCCCGCACGTGTCATGTCTTGTGCAGACGAGTAGCCTTTTAAAATAGTCTAAGGTGGACCAGGACAGGACTGAGCTTTCTAACATCCCTATAGGATGAGGCGTTCGTACATCTACGAGCATCAGTCCCAGTACCTCTTTGTGTTTACACGTTGGACTTTTCACTTTTCAGACTCTTGTTTTGGTGGGCTTGTATTCTGGCCCTGTTTACTTTCAGTACTTTACCTTCCATCGTACTCAGTTGGTTGGGTTTAGTTGTATGCATAAATTTTTTTCCTTAGTGTTTTTTTCACTTTTCAGCATTTCCGGGCATGGAGATATGTGTGTGTGTACAAGTACTTAGACAATGCCTCCCATGTTATTAATATTCATACACGGTGATAGTCACATGCCCCTCGCCTATTGGAGGCTGGATTTGGGAGTCACGGCGTGGGCCCCCCCTGGGACGGGTCATGACAGAGTGGTATCAGAGGTTTTCGGTTCTACCTTGGTTTTGGGAAATTATTTTAAGTGTTTCAAGTTTGGATTTCTGGCCAGAGACTCCAGTGTTGGTGCAGCGGTTGACATATCCATACACCAGGACCCTGATAACCTTCTTTTCGGCTCGGTACATGAAAAAACTGGTTTTGGGATAATAAAATAAAGGTACATGCATCATCTAGGAATGGGTTGTGTTTTCCATTTCCTTTGAGTCAGCTATCCAGATATACTCATGGTATATCTTGTTTCATTACAGGATGCCTCTGCGACACATACTCTCAAGGATTCAGTAGCACGATCACGAGGATGACCCCCTCAGTGAAGAGGATTCGATACAGGGACCAGTTCCCCATGTGTTTCCACAAAGTGGTGAACCTGTTATGCCACCACCAGTAGAGAATCTCGTGGTACCTGTAGTACCGAACGATGAGGGGTGAAGACTTAGCACGCTCCATGAGTTCCAAAGACATAGACCCCTCAGGTTATGAGGTGAGCTCAGCCCTCAGGTAGATGGGGACTTGCTTGAGTCGGTGACTAGTGTTTTCCGTCTAGAGAGGACACCATTCGACCAGATGTTGATCCTAGTAACAAGCCTTCTTTAGGGTTCGGCATGATAATGGTAGAGTCTGACCACACCGACTCACGATTAGGAGAATCTTTCATGGAAGGAGATTGAGCGACTCTTCATTGAGGAGATCTCTCCAATTATGCGGAGAGATGTGCGGATCCAGAAGCTTCTTCAGCTCTAGCAGGGTAGTTTGACAGTATCAGAATATTCATCGAGGTTCACCAAACTCGGCCGGTACTCAATAGATATGTTCAGGGATTAGTACATCAGAGCTCGGACCATCGAGAGAGGTCTATGATGGGAAATTTGAGCTAGTTTTGTTCCCCTACGAATTTCAACTTATTCTAGAGAGCTCAAGTGGGCCTTGGTGATCGAGAGCTTCTTGGTGGAGCAGAGATAGCCAACAGTGGTTAGCAGCAGGCAAATAGGTGCAGAAACCCCGACAGAAGGGTGCCAACATTAACATTAGGATCTAGACGTGGGAAACGTCATAGGAGGATCCAAGACAGAGGATGGATAGTCCAGGTCTCTCAGGCTTGATCCCGTCAACCTAGGGAGAAGCGATGCTACATGTGCTATGGTAGGGGACATCTTGCTAGAGATTATCTAACCCGTCGAGCTGCTGGCTGGGAAGTGGTGGATGGACCATCGAGGCAGAGGCGGAGAGTGAAGCAGACAGACCCGCTAGGTGGAGGACGTGGAAGAGGAGCAGGGAGAGCTACAGGTGGTGGAAGAAGCTTTAACATACTTCCACCACCACCACCAGGATGTCCGCACCAGGCTCAGGGAGAGCGGTTTATCTTCTACTCTGACCACAAGAGCCTCAGGTACATCTTTTCGCTGAAAGATCTGAATTTGAGATTGAGTAGTTGGGTAGAGTTCCTCCAGGACTATGAATTTTAGATCATCTATACTCTTGGGAAGGGGAACAAGGTAGTGCATGCTCCTAGGAGAAGGTCTAGCTCACAACTATTGAGTGAGGTGACAAAGTAGTTAGTCACGTTCCAGTTGTCCTTCGTGGATAGAGAAGATGCAGCCTACCTGCAGTCTATGGTTGTCACCCCTCCACTCTTATAACGATTTAGGGAGGAACATATTGGGGATGTCGACTATGAGGCTTTACGTGCTCAGTTATCCATAGGACATGCTCCTGATGAATATTCACTAGGTGGGGAGCACATACTTATCTTCAGAGAACGCATTGTTGTACCAGTGGCATTGCGGGAAGTGGTCCTGAGGGAGTTTCATACATCCCCATTGGCGGTACATACTATAGTGGCAAGGATTTACTAGGATATTCAACAACAATTCGGGTGGTCAATCATGTAGAAGGCAGTGGTAGAGTTCGTTTCCCGATACATCACATGCTAGCAGGTGAAGGCTGAGCACAGGGTTGCTGTGGGATTAGCCCACCCCAGGATGTTTTAGGGTATATGTGGGATGGAATATCGATGGACTTCATGATAGGCTTACCACAGATTTCTAAGGGGCATGATTCCATCTAGGTGATCATTGATCGACTCACCGAGTCGGCCCACTTCCTAGCTATCAGGGAGCAGAGTTCCGTAGAGAGCTTGGGACGCCTCTACGTGAAGGAGATAGTTCAGCTTCATGGAATCCCCTCAACAATAGTCCTAGACCGAGATGCTCATTTCACATCCCGACTGTGGTAGGGATTGCAGGAGGCTTTTGGGACTCAGCTACGCTTGAGCACAATATTTCATCCCCTGAGAGATGGTCAGATGGAGAGGAACATTAAAGTTTTGGAGGTTATGTTATGAGCCCATGTCTTGAACATTGGTCACATTTGGGAGGACCACATACCACTAGTGTAGTTTGCGTACAACAATAGCTACCACTCCACCATTGGGATGGCACCGCTCGAGGCCTTGTATGGGAGACCCTTCTGGTGCCTGCTTTGCTGATCTGACCCTGGACTATCAGCACTCATGGGTCCATAGTTGGTGTGAGCTACTACTAAGAAGGTGAAGATCATCCGGGAGCAGATGAAGACTGCAGAGAGCCGGAAGAAGTCTTATGCTGACAGACGAGAGAGACCACTGGAGTTCGAAGAGGGAGACCACATCTTTCTTCGGGTCTCACCTCGATGAGGGTTATGGAGATTTGGCCGGGGCGACAAGGTATCTTCGAGGTCCATCGGACCATTCCAGATACCATGCAGAGTTTCCAAGGTGGTATACCGCTGATCTATACCACCATAGTTGCATCAGTTACATGATGTCTTCCATGTGTCGCAGCAGAGGAGGTACGTGCATGACCCATCACACGTCATCGACTGGGGTGAGCTGGACATCGAGGATGGAGTGACCTTTGCTAAGTACCTGGTGGAGATCGAGGCTCGGCAGGAGAGGATCCTTTGTGGCTGATCGATTCCCCTAATGCTCATATAGTGGCATCACAAGAATCTTCAAGAGAGCACATTGGAGTGGGAGGCCCAGATCCGTGCCCAGTACCCATATCTTTTTGAGTAGCCATTGTTTTTCCTTTCGGGGACGTAAATCCCCAAGGTGGGGAGAATTTAATGGATTATATTTTCTGTGTATTATTTTAAAATATTATATTGAATTATTTCGAGACTGGGCACAAATATGGCACATCATTCCAAGGCCTAGTGAGCCTGAAATGGTGGTTTGAACTTTTTTTAAGTTAAGTGAGTCGGGAATTTTGCATGATTGTGGCAGTTTTGAAACAATTTCCTAAATTTAAAATAAGAGGGAACTATTGGGTCCGAGACGATGACTTTACATAATAATGATTCTAACCTCGACCGGCATGGGTCGAAGGAAAAAGTTAATTTCCGGACATTTTAGTAAAATAAAATAAAATAAATTCACAGTGTTTATTTTATTTTCTTTTTGGAAATATTCGCTGCAGCGCAGTGACGGGGCAATTATTTCAGTAATCAATGTCATATTATAATGACTTAGAAACAGAAACACTGACTCATTGATACCACAGTTTATTGGAATTCCAAACACGTTTCCCTTTTTATTGGGATAATAGAATATTTCTCATTGGAGGCGATTGAGAGAAATATCTGGAGAATCCAAGGAGCTTTGGAGAAAAATCTCAGCGATGAAAGACAAAGAATAGAAATTGAGAATTTTTGTGCCCACGAGGTTGGAGGATCTCGATGACGACGGTAGCATGGCCCCTTCGTCTGCAATCGATCCAAGTTGTGGTAGGGGTTTTTATTTTAGTCCTCTTTCCCCATTTTTGAATTTAAATGACGAGGGTGGATCAAACACGAACAAGTTGACCCGTGGATTTTTACATTCTTGCAGGAGTGTTTTATTGGGATGATTAAGGGAAATTAATCCATGTTGATTATTTTTGTTGATTTCTACAACATTTAAGCCTATTAATGGGAGCGGATCAATTCCATGACGAATGAAGGTGGAGGTTTGTTCCTGAAATTTGTTCTATTGGTTTTTCATTCCCCCTTTCCTTCTCGTGTGTTCTTCGCGTTCTTAGTGGGGCAATGAACAATGGATCGTTTTGCACCAGTATTGCAACGAAATGATCCTAAACTGGAGATCCGGCATCGCAACGACCCTACGGAGGTGCGATGACCATGTCGGACGAGGAATCGGCTCGGAGTGGAAGGGGTTGTTCTTTGAGTGTTCTTCACGCGGGAAGATAAAAACATGTTTTTAGAGCCTATCAGAGGTTCAAAAACAATGGAATCAGCTTTGTGGTGTCGGGGAGACCAAAAACATGGTGTTCCCTGGCAATCAGATGACCGGATCGATGAACAGGACATCACTGGAGATGCAATGGCAGATGTCTGCATTTTTGGAAAATTTCTAGAATACATGGTGTTTACTATCAAAGAACACGCTGTGTAGTACTGGAGGCAGCGAAAAGGGTTTCGGGGGACCGAGAGGAATCACATGGTGTATGGCCCTGATCACATGACGTGTTGGACTTTCCCCGAAGATCAGTGTGTATTTTCGGAAGTACACGGACACGGGATGATCTACATGGCTTCAGAACATGGTGTGTACTCTCTACACAACTTGGAAGAGGTGGTTATACAGAGCTCGGTGTGTATTCAAGGGGTACACAGACACAGGATGGAGTACACGACCATGTAATCCATCACACGACCAAGTGAGGCCAGTAACACAGGTCACCCTGTGTACCAATCACAAGGGTTGGAGTACACTAGTTGAATACCGTGTATGGGAACATGGCCATCATACACAGAGCCGAACCAAGTCACATGGACATGGCATGTACACAGTACTACACACCATGTACTAACTTTTCTACACGACCAGCCTTACGACATGGGTCGTTGTACAAGGGCAGTACCCAGGGTCAGATGACACGGTATGTAACTTATTTGACATGCCATTAACTTTTTGGAAAATTGAATGGTCCTCTTTTCCACCATATCTTGGACATGTTTCGTTTGGGTTAGTTCCCATTATTCTAGTTCCCCTGATGTTCAGGCATCGTTTCCTTATATAGAAGTATAATCCCTTATCAGGACTTTCTATGATAGAGTCAGCCATCCATCCGAGAGGCCCGGATCGAGATCCTCCATCCATTCTTGACCCTAGGTAGAGTCAGGCATCGATGTGACAACCTCCACCGGGTGTCGATCATCTACCTAGAATGTGAATTCCTGATTAGTCTCGGCATTCACCATGGACCTGGCTGTGATCCTCATTTTTGTATCGTGATCTTTCCAACTCAGAATTTTATCTCCTGTAATGAGTGCATCTATCTATCAAAATCCTCCCACTCAAGAGTGTGTCTCCTGTAATGAGTGTAACTACCTCTCGTGACATTTCCCAACAAACAGTACTTCTCGGACAGACTCCGTCAGAGCTATAAGACTCTCAGAGTGTGTTCTCTTAGAACGAGTGCTTCATGAAATCTCTAAACTGAATCCCTAACGGGGGTATGCGGTAGTACGACTTGTCTCCTGATTACGGGTCTGGGTTTTGAGTGTATCTGGTTTTCGTTTCTCTTACTACAAGTCTTGTAGACATATACTGTGCATAATTGACTATACCTTTACTTTGTGTAATTAATTATGTTTTTCAGGGTCCTCTACTGAGTATTTGTATACTCACCCCTACACGGGATTTTCCCGCGTGTGTCGTGTCTTGTGTAGATGAGCTACCTTTTGACAGAGTCCAGGGCCAACCAGGACAAGACCGAGGTTTCTGACTTCCCCACAAGCCGAGGCTTTCCTACAACTATGAGAAGGAGTCCCAGTACCTCTTTGTGTTTACATGTTGTAGTATTCACTTTTCTGACTATTGTTTTGGTGGGCTTGTGTTCTGGCCCAGTTTATATTCAGTACATTACCTTCTGTCATACTCTATAGGTTGGGTTTAGTTGTATGCATGCATTTTGTTGCTTAGTTATTTTTTTTACTTTTCATCATTTGTGGTCTTGGAGATGTGTGTGTCACTAGTGCATAAAATGTGTTTTACGTCGGTTATTTTTCATTTTTACATCGGTTTTTAGCCGACGTTAATACAGACGACGTTATAAATAATGTTTTTTATGTCGGTTATTTAAAACTGATGTCAAAAACATAACATCGCGATGTTTATCACGTCGGTTAATAAAAAACCGATGTGAAAAAATAGGGGGGTGGGATTTATAACGTCGGTTATTATATAACCGCCATGATAAACAGGGGGAGGGGGGTTTATCACGTCGGTTATATAATAACCGACTTCATAAACCCCACCCCCCGGTTTATAAGGGGGGTTATTAATTAACCTACATGATAAACTCATGGGAGATGGTTTATCACATCAGTTATATAATAACTGACGTTCTAAACTTGTCCGGGGTGGTTTCTCACGTCGGTTAATAAATAACCGACGTGATAAAAGTCTTGGGAAATGGTTTATCACATCGGTTATTTAATAACCGATGTGATAAACCATATCCCAGACTTTTATCACACATGTTATTTATTAACGGATGTGATACACCATTTCCCATGCCTTTTATCACGTTGGTTATGAAATAACCGACGTGATAAACTATGCCACATGTGTTTATCATGTCGGTTATTAAAAAAACCGACGTGATAAACCCTTCCCGATTTCTTTATCACGTCGGTTATAAAATAACCGACCTGGAAGCCAATTTTTTTTAAAAAAAATAGAATGCAGTCATCTTCTCTCCCCCAGAATCAACCAGAAACCAAATCAAGAAATCATACCATAAAACAGAAGGAGATCCAAATAAGAACTAAATAAAATTTAAGCATTTACATTGATAACATATAAAACTTACCCCACTTGACAGCCCCCACCCTCATGTATACCCCATGGACAACCCTCCCCACCCCATGGGAGCCCCCACCACACCCCTGGACTTCCCCCGACCCCCTAGACAGCACCAAACACCCCTTGAGAGCCCCAAACACCCCTCAACAACCCCCCGCCCTCCTGCACATCACCCCCTCACCCCACTTAACAGCCCCCACCCATTGGAGCCCCCACCACACCCATGGACTCCCCCCCAACCACATAGACAGCCCCAAACACCCCTTGAAAACCCCCACCCTCCTGAACAGCACCCCCTCACCCCACTTGACAGCCCCCACCCCATTGGAGCCCCCACCACACCGCTGGACCGCCCCGACCCCCTGGACAGCCCCAAACACCCCTCGATAACCCCCCCCCCCCCCACCCTCTTGAACAACACCCCCTCACCCACTTGACAGCCCCCACCACACCCCTGGACTGCCCCGACCCCCCGGACAACCCCAAACACACCTCAAAAACCCCCACCCTTCTGAACAGCACCCCCTCACTACACTTGACAGCCCCCACCCCATTGAAGCCCCCACCACACCCTTGGACTACCCCGACCCCCTGGATAGCCCCAAACACCCCTCGACAACCCCCACCCTCCAGAACAACACCCCTTAACCACACTTGACAGCCCCCACCACACCCCTGGACTGCCCCCGACCCCCTGGACAACCCCAAATACCCCTCGACAACCCCCCCCCCCACACACACACCCTCCTGAACAGCACCCCCTCACCCCCTCACCCTCTCACCCCACAAGAAACCCCCCCCCCCCCCCACACCCTGGACTGCCCCCGACCCCCTGGATAGATCCAAACACCCCGAGACAACCCCCCACCCTCTTGTATACCCCCACACCCTGGACATCCCTCCCTCACCCCATTGGAGCCCCCACAACACCCATGGACATCCTCAAACACCCCTGGACAACCCCCCCCCCCCCCACCCTCATGTATACCCCCACCCCCTGGACAACACTCCCACACCCCTGGACAGCCCTCTCACACCCCTGGACCGCCCTCTCACCCCCCTGGACTGCCCCCCGTCCCCACCGGACAGCCCTCCCAAACCCCTGGACAACCCCAACCCCACTGAACACGCCCCCCCCACACCCTTGGAACCCCTCCCCCCAGACATGAATCCATACCATAATAACCATCATAAGTAAACCAAAACAAGAAGTATAGAAAAATTAAACATTCACATATATAACATTCAAAACTTACACTTTCAACTTCAAAAAAAATCCAACCTAAACGACTACCAAATACACAATTACAACGAAAATATTAAAAATTACATTTTACATTACAAACAACTAAAATTCAATCAAACCTGTAAAATAATTTGACCACTCCACTTGTAAGTGTTTGATGTCTTTAGAAGTATAGGGTTGAGGGTTATCAAAAATCTACAAATGAAAAGTAATGTAGTTAACATGTATAATGAATATATCAAATTGAAATATTATGGAAATGTTTAAGAGGAAATCTTACCATGTCAAAATTCACAACTATCCCAGTTGTTATTATTTCATACATAAATCTTAACATATAATACCCACATTCGATGACACCCTGTTGTGCATGATAATTCTGTTTTAATGAGTGTAAATTTAATATATTATTTTTATGTAATAAATAAAAAATTACAAATTATAAATAGATATTTACCTTTGCATTTACAAATTTGATCTTTGCAATGCTTTTCATTGTGTTTTTTTCGAAAGTAGGCCCATGCAATGTTAGAAAGTAATATGAATGGGGTAAATTTAAAATTCAATATAATATATAAAACTATTGAGAAATTGAAACTTACTTTTCCAATATATTCTTAAAACATTTCTGCACATCATCATGGACAGAGCATATCCAATAAAGTGCTTTCTCCCTTGGGTAGAAAATCCCTAACATCCAATGATCACTGATAAAAGGAAATTTAACGTTACTGGTTTTTATGTTAAAAGATAATTAACTCTTTGAGAGGAATGTATTTCATACCTCTCACAAAAAAACATCATCCAACATTGTGTGACTATATTCTTTTCAATTCTTTCAGCAATATAAACCATTATTTGTTTCTCATTCAATGCAAATGCTTTAGGGGAAATCAATTGTGGGTCCATGAATCCATATACATCTGTCAGCTCATTCCTCTAAAAAATTTTATAAAGATACCTAATACAAAACATACATAAGTATACATTTTTAATAAATATAATGCAGGGAAAAGGTGTTAAGACTTACATGGTAAACATTTGCACCACATTGATGCCCAACATATCTCAAGTAACGAGATCCATGATATCAGTTTTCATAATCCTTAAACTTACTTCACATCCACAAACATGAGCTTACATTGGAAACTCATAATGACCCGCCAACAAATATGAATATCATGACAATCTGTCAATACTACTAGAATTTTTATCTGATGTCATATCCATTTGTCTTCATTGTTGTCTATACATTATTTCTTTACCTTTGAAGTATTCCTGTAAAAATAAATTGAAAAATATTTTAGTTTTCAAATGATAAAACAAAATTAATAAAAAAATAAAATAAAAGATATAACATTATTACCTCTATGATAATGAGTCGAAGAAGTCTAGATTTCCAAATTAAAAAATGGCCTATATTATGCCCAACTATCACCTCCTCATCTATAGGTAATGGAACCCGAGATTATCTATCTATAATATCCTGTACAGTGACCCTCTTATTCTCTACCTCTAATTGTTGATGATGAACTGTATCTCCTATAAAACATACCAACCCATATGCTACTATATGATGTTGAGAATCATCGACATACAACTCGCAATAAGTAGGAAGCTGCGGCGAAGGAGTAGGATAAAAAATGGGGTCCATAGGCTAAGGCGGGGGAGTGGGAGCTATTTGTGAAGGTGGAGGATAAATAATGGGGTCTACAGGGGGAGGTGGAGGAGTGGGAGCTGCAGTCTGAAATTGTCTTTGCATGTCTACAAACATAGACCACACTGACTCTCTAATATTTTCCTCCATTGTCGCATTAATATTATGAACTTCAGCCTCCAAGGATTCTATTTTATTTATAAACCCCCTCAAAGTTAGAAGTTGAAGAACGTGGCAACACTTTTCTTACAGATACACCCTCCAGATATCCTCTTATATGACCAGTATGTTTGGTCCATCCCAATGCTACAGATAAAAAATATTCCCTCCCAGTAGCTGTAAATGTCCCCTGTGAACTCTGCTCCTCAGGAGAGTCCTGTATTAATTAATTGAACATTTCTGTAATGATTGAAATTATATGAAGAAAATAGTTAAGTTAAATAAATAAAATATGTATCTTACAATCCTCTCATCTACTATTATCGATTATTCCGAAAGATATTTCCCTTTTTTTCCCTTCCGATCTCTCTTCCATATTTCATTTCTAGTTGATGGGGATGGAGGGGCCACCTCTCCAAATCTTGAAGACTCAGCTCTTGGTTGTTGAAATTTTTCCGCCATCATTTGTTCTTCCAAAAATGAATACCTCCCTGAGATAAACAATGAAGGTATACATTTTTAGATTGGATCTCGTAATGATCTTTCCTTGTTTTCTGTAAATTAAGAATAAGAAATCATTAATAAAACATTAATAAAATCATTTATATAAGAAATATTATAAAAGTTTACATTGACCTTACCAAAAATGACTCTTTTCTTCTACTTTCAAAAAACTATCTCCATGTGTCTTCATCTATAAAAGGATATATACGACATGGATTGTCATGACACCTATGACCATAAATGAAATCAGATGAGAGGGTTGATTTGAAATCCCTCCATCTCCTGGCAGCCAACGATAAGCATTTCTTCTTAACTCCTCCAGTGTCAGGAATATCAAATATCTTCTCATAAAGAAGAGGTTAAACATTTTATATATACTAGAAACATTAAAATAATAGTCAAACAATAACAAAAGATCTTACCAAAATCATCTCCCACAACTGAGAGATTATAACATTATCCACACTTCTCCAGTCATCACACAGAATGCTTACATTTCTCTTAGCCTGAGTTGCTACAAAACTCTTAAAATATTTTGCATTCGTACCTCTAGGAATATCATCATCATCAAACTCCACGACTATCCTCTGATCCTGCATACGGGAAAGTGATAATTTTGGTAAACGTGTGCACCCACGTTTACCAACCATTGAACTCTTTGTCGTAATAGGATCATGTGAATGTTCATCCCCAGAGTTATGAACAGCAATATGCTCATATCCAGAATCATGTGGCTGATCAACTGAATGATCTGTCATTGTCCTTCAAATCAAAAAAAAAACTTTAGTTCACAAATATACAAATTCAAATATTTTAATACTACTGTAATCATAAAAGGGAAAAGTGTACTATGTTACATAATAGTAAACATTGGTAATATGGTAAGCATGTTAAACAATGGTAAAGATAGTAAAGATGGTAAATATGGTCAAGATGGTAAACTTGGTAAACATGGTAAAACTGGTAAACATGGTAAAGTAATTGTCACTGAACAAAAATAATAGATATATAATTCATGTAATGGTTATAAACATGATAAAGTAAACTAAACAAACATAAAACAAACAAATACATATACTTATTTTTTTAAAACATGTTTTAATAAATAAATAACTAACAATATCTAACATTTGTGAAAAAATTAAATTTAAACAAGAAATAAACATATGTTACCTCTATTTTTAGGAATTTACAAATGGATTATTTTCCAAAATTAGTTCATTGTGATCATTCCTTATGGTAAAAACCATGTCTTCAGCATGCTCATCATTGTGTTCTTTTAATCTTTCCATGGAAGTAGGGATCTCACATAAATCAGCATCTTCATCAAGTTCATCCTCACCAACATGTTGTTTTTTCCCTTGTAAAACAACAGCCCACTACATATTTGATTGATATACTGCATAGAAAATTTGTTTTGCATGTGTTTCCATTATAAAAGAATCAGTTGTGTCTTCCAATCTATTCAGATTGACATGTTTCATTCCAAAATCATCGTGTCTGACACTGTTGTTACCGATAAACAATTTACAGTTAAAAACATGAACTTTAATTTTAAAGTAATCAACCTCCCATATGTCTTCAATCACTCCATAATATGCACTTGATGTAGAAATTGGGTTTTTTTCTTTAGCACTCGAAAAATGCATTGCTTCTGCAAACACCAAGGCACCACTATTCTGAACTGCACTTTTGTTGTCCTAAGCTTTCATATGAAATGTATAACCATTAATTTCATAACTGAACCATGTTATCACATTTAAACATGGACCACCCACTATCCATTTTAATGTCTCTGATACATCTGATCTACCAAGAAAAGTCTTTTTAATCCATGACAAAAAGGTTTTGTTGTGCTCATTCAAAATCCACTTTTCTTTATTCTTTGGATGACATTGTTTCAACTCATTAATATACAATGTGATATATGGTTGAGCATCATCTATGTTATTCAAGATGTATGATCCTAACTTATTCATCTGTTCAGTTGTCAATGATTTGACTTTCAATCCAGGAATCCCCTTTCCTGCATTATTAACTAATTCATGGTGAGACATCGGTAAAACTATGTGTTACGCCACAGCCAAGTAGCTCGTACAAAACTCTGCTACCTCCTCAGAAATATACTTTTCAATAATGGAGGCTTCAGGTCGATATGGATTTTTAACATACCCCTTTAATATTTTCATATACCTTTCAAAAGGATACATCCAGTGAAGATATACAGGTCCACGAAGCTTTATTTCTCAAACCAGATGAATCATTAAATGCACCATTATATTAGAAAAAGTTATAGGAAAATACATTTCCAATTGACAAAGAATAAAAATTGAACCCTTTTCCAAAATGTTCAAAGCATTCACATCAAACACCTTGTTACAAATTGAATTGAAAAAATAACACAACTTCATTATAGTCTTTCTGACACGAATGGGAAATATTCCACAAAATGAAACTGGTAGAATTTGTTGCATCATGATGTGACAATCATGTGATTTCATAACTATCAACTTTAAGTCCTTCAATGAGACAAAAATTTTTACTTTTGAAGAATAAAATTGAGGATCTTTCATATCATTATGACACTAAAAAAGCTAATTTTATCCCTCTTCGATAATGTATGACAAGCCGGGGGAAGAAATGTTCATCTTCCTTTAAGAGTGGGAGCTAAATCCAAACATATTTCCATTGATAGTAAGTCTAATCTTGCATTCAACCCATCTTTTGTCTTTCCATTAATATCTAAAAACGTTCCAATAAAAAAATCACAGATATTCTTCTCCATGTGCATGACGTCAATATTTTGTTTAACTTCATGATACCTCCAATATGGTAGCTCAAAAAATATTGACCTTTTCTTCCAAATATTTCTATCATTACCAGATTTCTGTGTCATTCCCAATGTCACATCAAGGTTTTTCACCCCCTCAAAATACAGATCAGGGGATAATGGTTTTGGAGCAGTATGAAATTATTGTGAGCCATTGAATTCCTTTTTTAGTCTTCTATAAGGGTGATCCATATGCAAAAACTTTCGATGACCCATGTATACTATTTTCCTCCAATGATGTAATTGACAATATGACGTCTGTTGTTCGCAAATTAGACATGCTTCATGCCCTTTAACACTGTATCCAGACAAATTTCCATACGCTGGGAAGTCATTTATGGTGAAAAGAAGCACTGCATGCAGTTGAAAAATATTCCATTTTATAAGAATCATACACCCTAATACCATCAGCCCATAACAGTTTCAAATCATCAATCAATGGTGACAAGTAAACATCAATATCATTGTCGGGTTGCTTTGGACAAGAGATTATTATACTCAACATGAAATATTTGCGCTTCATACAAACTTCAGGAGAGAGGTTGTAAATTACCAATAAAATAGGCCATGAACTATGTGTGCTAATAAGGGTTCGGTATGGACTCATTCCATCTGCGCACAACCCTAGTCTGAGATTTATAATTTCATTTCCAAATGTAGAATACTGCGCATAAATTTTCTTCCATTATCGACAATCAGCTGGATGACATATTTTGCCGTCACATACCTACTCATCAGCAAGCCATCTTATCATTTTTTCATCATGTGAATTAGCAAATAAATGTTTGACACGATGAATTATAGGAAGATACCAAAATACCTTTGAAGGGAGCTTTGTAATCTCTACATCAGCCTCCATTCTTTCTTTCACCTTATACCGTGATGTCCCACATTTAGAACACTCTGACAAAAAATCATATTTCTTTATATATATAATGCAGTCATTTGGACATGCAAGTATTTTCTTGTATAACAATCCCATCGGGGATAATATTTTCTTGGCCATGTGATGTGAATCTGGAAGATCGTTTTCTTTTGGAAGAATGTCTTTCATCAATTGTAGCAGCTCTGTAAAACTTCTGTCACTCCATCCATGTTTCACCTTCAGGTTAATCAATCTTAACACCACCAAAAAAACTGTAAAATCCATACAACCAAGATATAATGATTTTTCATCATCACCATATAGACGCGCAACTGTCGGTTCTATCTCAATTTTTTCTTATACAATATCGCGAATCATTTCTTCAATTCCATCAGAGTTACCATCATGCGAATCATCATCATCAGTGACATTCCTTCTAGTTTCACCATGCCAAATCCAAGGTCTGTAACTCAGATTAAAACCATGAAAAATTAGATGTTCTTTTATCTCTATACTTTTCAACTTTTTCATATTCAAACATTTCAGGCATGGAAGGAAAAAAATTTAACAACTTGGAACATTTCGTTTAGCAAATTCCAAAAAGGCATCAACACCTTCCTCATATTCATTTCTCATTTGATTTACCATAATCAATCTTCGACAAATTATGACCTATAAAAAATATAAAAAATATATATATTTTTAAGACAAGACAAATATAATTTTATATGAAAAAAATCATAATTTGAATGTAAACCAATTTTGAAATATAAAACAAATCTATGGGTATTTAAAAAAAATATGCTTTAATATTATTTTTAAAACAAAATATAGTTTGATATAATAGTTTTAAATTCCTTTGAATCAAAGAAAACCATGGCACCTACATGGTTGATGGAAAATTGGAGAAAATAGTGTAAACCTGAAAATCACCCCCACCCCCGGATGACCCCCAAAACCCTATGGATAGGCCCCCACCCCCTTGGACAGCCCCCCACACCCACCCACCCCCTTGGACCTCCCCAGACACCCCCAACCCCCTGGGAAGCCCCCCACCCCTGGACAGCCCCCACCCCTCTAGACAGCACCCCCACCCCTCCTAGACACCACCCCCACCCCTACCCCCTTGGACACCCCATTGGACACCCCCAACCCTTTGGACAGCCCCCCCACGCCCTGGACAGCACCCCACCCCTCCAGACAGCACCCCCTCCCCTCCTGGACACCGCCCCCACCCCTACCCCCTTGGACACCCCCTGGACAAACCCCAACCCTCTGGACAGCCCCCACCCCCTATACAGCCCCCACCCCTCTATACAACACCCTCACCCCTCCTAGACACCACCCCCACCCCCTACCCCCTTGGACACCACACTGGACACCCCCAACCCTTTGGACAGCCCCCACCCCCTGGACAGCACCCACCCCTCCAGACAGCACCCCCACACCACCTGGACACCACCCCCACCCCCGACCCCCTTGTACACCCCCGGACAACCCCCAAAACCCTCTGGACAGGCTCCACCCCCTTGGACAGCCCCCCACACCCACCCACCCCCTTCGACACCACCTGGACACCCCCCAACCCTCTGGACAGCCCCCCACCCCCCGGGGAACCCCACAAACAATGGTTTACATATAAAAACTAGGCATGGTGAACAACTTAAAACACATGCATTTAATATATACTTCATCACGAAATATATGGAATTAAATATTATTAAATATGGCTACGTAAATGATCGTATGATAATTAAAAATAACCAATGATATTCAACTAGTCAAATGATCACAAGTTTTCTCAATACCTAATATCATAATGTTGTAATGGATAATTCTATAAATCTTAAACATATTGTCAAGGCCTTGGCCAATGCCTCAAAAAATACTAGGGTAATCCCTCAACAAGACCCATTTTTGTTTGGAATCATGAGACATAACGATGCATCGACGGGCCATAGAGGTCAATAGCCATTACATTATATGTCTAATAGATTCTCATATAAAATAGGATAAACATAAGAAAAAACAACACATGAAATATCATTTCCAAATTCGTACATTTAATCAATAACCTTTCTATGTAGTAATATAGGTGAATGAGATCATTACTTGTCAATGACAACAAAAATTACCATCAATGCCGGGCATTCGCGAAACAAAAACAAACTAAGTAGATGTAGTTGAGGATTATGTGAATATTGAGAGTCTATCTAATAGATATTGGGATGATAAATAAGATGATGATGGAAAAAAGAGGTAAGAGGGTTCGAAATGGAAGAATATTACCTAGTTTAAACACAAAAATCTCAAAACATAAATATAGACTATCCAGGAAAAAAATGAATGAAATAAATTCATGGAAGGCTTACTTGAGTGTTGCGAGTTGAGATGATAGATCCGAGGAGAGTAAAGATGATAAAAGAAGAAGGAAAAACGAGTTTAACATACCGAGATCGACGAGCCGATTATGGTTTACCGCGTGCAAGAGACGAGTCTCCGGATTGTCGAACGAAAAGTCATAAATGACAATCCATGGGGCTTGTTAATTTTTTAAATGTTTTATAACATCGGTTATTTAATAACCGAAGTTATAAACTATTTTTTACATTTATAATGTCGGTTATTATAATAACTGATTTTATAAATGTATCATATACAACTTTTTTAACGCAGGTTATTTTATTACCGACGTAAAAAAATCTTCATGTTGATTTTTTACATCGGTTATTGTATAACCGATGTAAAAAACTTATGCGGGTTGTTTTGTTACATCGGTTATAAAATAAACGACGTCAAAAAGGCCTCAAAATATGTGTTTATTACGTCGGTTATAAAAGAACCGACATAAAAAACTCATCGATATCTCATGTTTTTACGTCGGTTATCAAATAACCGACGTAAAAAACCCCACGATTTGGTTTTTTAAGTCGGTTATTTTATAACCAACGTAAAAAATGCAGCGAGTATATTTTTAATGTTGGTTACATTTCACAGATTATCACGTCGGTTATATATAACCGACAAAAAAAATGGTGACGTAAATAATATTTTCTGCACTAGTGTGTGTACATGTACATAGGCAATGCCTCCCATGTTAGTAATATACCTACTCGGTGCTAGTCACCAGCCCCTGGACTTTTGGAGGCGGGCTTGGGAAGTCACAGTGCGGGACCCACTAGGACGAGTCATGATAGTAAGAATATAAATAACCAATAATAGGGTTAGAAATATTAATATTTTTACCAAAACATAATGATCATGATTGATCTTGTGAAATATATTTACGAAATCATATTTTATATTTCTAATGCGGCTTTCCAAGATTACTCATAAATTGGATAAGTGTCTAAATAGCATATACAAAATTATTTTGATTGAAAATTGTGAAATACAAGATACTCCCAACAATACTAGCATATAACACCTTAGACATAAATTCTTCATTAGATTATGTAGTAGGGTATTGAGATAGTGAAAGTTTAAATTATTGTTTTATCTTGACATTATATGGTTTTATACCTTGAAACATGTATCTCTTAATATGTTTCACAATTCAACTATGTTGTGTTAGGTATAGAATATTTTTTACTTTATTACTAATTACTTCTATTCCCAATATTTTCATAGCATTCCCCAGGTCTTTTATTTCAGACATCACATTTAATTGAGAATTGATAGATATGATAAGTTTTATATCCTTACAAATAATAAGCATGTCATCGATACATAGTAGATAATGAAGAATAAAAAATTTTATAGATTTAAAATATACATATAGATCATGTTTACTTTTATTAAAATAGTTTCCAAGAAAGAAAATATAAAACATCAAATTACACTACCTAGATGACTTATCTAAACCATACATGTATTGTTTTTTCAAAATACATAACTAATTTACTATGATATTAGTAGAATAACCATTAGGGGTTGCTTGTACATAGTCTCATTCACGTCACCATGTAATAAGATAGTTTTTACATCAAGATTCTCAATTTTCCAATAATAATAAGTTGTGAAATAAAGTAACAAATATATCCATGAATGTTGAACCATAGGGGAAAAAATATGAATAATCAATTCCATCCGATTAGAGGTAACCTTTGGATGTAAGCCTAGCCTTGAATTTTATTTTATTATCACTACTATTATCTTATATTCTTTTAAATATCTAATTTTATCCAATAACTTTGTAATTTGTTTGTTTATTAATAATAATATAGGTATTATTATCATTTAAATATTTTATTCCATTATCCATGGAAGAGAACCAATTCTTGGAGTCTCTGTTATTTATAGTTTGTCTATAGGTTCAAGGATCCTTGTACTTTAACGTCCTAAAAACATGGAAAGAAAATAAAGTAATATCATATTGGTAAAAATGAGTTGGAGGCCTGATGAACCTCCTAGCTCTGTTCCGAGTAAACTGATAGTCACTATGAACCTATAAGGACTCACTATCCAAGATAGTATATGGGATAGACTATGATTGGTCTTTAGGCTATGGATCTGGTAGACCAGTATCACTAGGATCCACATACATGGTTTGACTATCAGTTTTAACATTCTTATATTGGGTCTCATGTTTATTTTTATTAGTGAAAAATCTATTTTTAGGTGAAACAGACTCATGGAAGATAATATTGTGTCTTATGGTACATATTTTGTGACGAAGTTTAGAAAACCACAACTTATAGCCTTTAACACCTTAATAGTGTCTTAGGAATATACATTTAAGAGCTCTAGGTTCAAGTTTATCATTTTTTATATATTCATAAGTAGTAAAACCATAGGAAGGGGGTGGTTACCCCATATATTTTTGGGAGTATTGAAGTTGTTTTTGTTTGAGGAACATTGATTAATAAGGTACAATATTGCGGTTTCATCCTTAGGCAAGAAGGATCTGGGCAAGTAAGAGTATGAAATCATACATTGGATCAACTATAAAATAGTGTGGTTTTATTTTCCCTACTGATCCATTTTTTAGATTTTACCAAAAATTTTATTCCTAACAACACATTTTGACACACAAAAATGTATAAAGTTAGATGAAAAGTACTCTAAAACATTGTATGCTCTTAAGGATTTAATCCTTCCTCTAGTTTCATTCTCAAAAAGGTATTTCTATGATTTAAAAGTTTCCAAAACATCATAATTGTTTTGAATAATGTAATTACACACTTTCCTAGAGAAATGATCGATAATGTGCATGAAATAAGAGCTTCCACCATGAGAGGTATTCCTGGTTGGTCCCCATAAATTAGAATGAACATGCGTTACGGGTGGATGTCCTTAAAGGATAACTTATTAATGACAACTTTTCTGAATTCCATAAAAATTAATCCCACAAAATGGGGCATTTCTATGTGTGATTTTAAATAGTAACCCTTGTTTAAATAGATCTTATGTACCTTTGAAGATACCTTGTCCCAAACTTCTATGTCAAATCATACTGTTATCAGTATTGGTAGCATTTTCACTACCTATCTTCTTATGGAGAGTTCCTCCATCTAAATATAAATCTCATTTATTAGAGTACCCTTGATGATTTTCCTAGAGCCTATTGAGATCCATAGACAACTGGAATCAGACCTGAAATTAAAATCCTCATGGTCTAATACTCCTAGGTAAATCATATTTCTCTATAGGTTAGGGACCCAACTTGTGTCAAGCAATGTGACAATTAAATGGTCATGGAACTTTAACAATATTGAGCCTGTACCTTTAACCAAACACCTCCTATTGTTTCCTAACATGGTATATCCTTCTACTCTCTCAGTAATATCAAGAAAATAGTCTCTATCAGATAACATATATAAATAACATCCTGAATCTAACACTTATTAAATGGACATATCAAGTATAGAAACATTATGTTATTCAGGGATATCATAACCAACATAAAAAAATATTGATCAGTTTATTGATCAAGTTTTGGATTTTATTTCTATTTAGGATTATGAAAATATAGATCCAAGTGTCCAGGTTTTCTATAATTAAAGTAGTTAATGTGTATACCATTTAACATTAATATATTTTTATATTTATTAGTGTTCTTTTTGTATCCCTTTTTATTTTATTTCTTTTTGTTTTTGTTCATGGGTCTACCCCTAGTGAACAGGT
This sequence comes from Viscum album, assembly GCA_963277665.1. Classification (NCBI taxonomy): domain Eukaryota; kingdom Viridiplantae; phylum Streptophyta; class Magnoliopsida; order Santalales; family Viscaceae; genus Viscum; species Viscum album. The sequence continues at coordinate 24,894,837 of OY728137.1, read as the reverse complement.
TTTCTACCTCCGAATGATTTTAGGTATGGCATGAAATTCATTAAAAATAAGGTCTAATTTAACTTATTCTAATTATGAATAGTCTCATACATACATCATGGTTTATACCAATGTGGTGTAAGAACTATTAATATAAATTTACAAGATAATAGTTTGATCTTCACTCTCATTTTGAACATTGATATTTGATTGGTCTAGAAGAATATTATTAAATTCATCTAGGTGTGTCTGAATTGGAGTAATCATGTTCATTATAAAGGTAAAGAGTTTAATTTTTTATAATGGTGGACAATATGTGAAGATTTCATATAATGTTTTCAAGTTTCAACCATATAGCAAAAGAAGGTGTTTCATAAGCTACTTCTCTAAGCACTTTATCACCTAGAACTACTACAAAATTTCAAATATTGAGTGGATTCATTTATCAGGGATAACAAAGATCCCTGGTAAAAAGTATGTTTTTTAGTGCTAGATAAATGAATTGATAAAGGGTATCTTTATCAGTGGTAAAAAAAGTACTGACAAAAGTATCACCTTTATCGGTGCTTTGTCTTAACACTGATAAAAGGTGATCTTCTTAGAAAAAATTATATATTATTACATATCATATTAAATATAGAAATATATTTATATTGAAATATATATAAATATATATAGTTTTCTTAAATATTATTTATATAATGGTAAATATATATTAACACTTAATATGTCATATCTTTATTGATAATGGGTTTATAATTAAATTAAAAATTAATATTAATTAAAAAAATTTGACTAATTAATATTAATTTACATTTAATTCCATTTTTATATCAATATCCTACGTTTTTTCAATTTGGAATATATATAATATGACAAAGATTTATTTATTAATTAAAAATATTTATTAAATATATATTTACACTTAATATGTCATACATTTATTTTACACACACAAAATTAATTCAATTTTATAAATTCACACATACACAAATAATAAATTTTTAATATAATCATTTTATATTTTTATTTATTAATGTTTTTTATTTAATATTTAATATATATTATTTTTTTAATTGTTAAATTTTATTCTTTTTTATATTTTTATTTAGTATATACAAATTATAATTTTCTAATACACATATACACATATATATATATATATTAATTAATATTTTCATTATTATCATTATTTATTTCATTAATAAATTTTATAATATTTTTTTAATTTCATCATTTTAAATTTTTTATCTCTTTAATATTTTTTATATTTTTTAAATTTTAATGTTTTATTTGTACATAATTTTTTATTAAAATTTAATGTTTTTAATATGGTTGTAATTTTCTTAATTAATATATGTATTCATATTCATTTTAACGCACATTCATTTTTCATTATTTAAATTTATATAATCAATAACACTAATTTCAGTTTTTTATTTTTTCCATCTATTAAGTTTTTAATTAAATTTCACAAATTTTTAACATTAATTCATTTAATATTATTTGGGGTTAATTAGACTCTATCCAAGTGGTACATTCTCTTACTTGAAATCCAAAATACTTTGGTTCAATACTGAACAAGGGGTGGATTTGCATGTTATTATAGCAGTTACTAGATTAGTTACTATGGTTGTTACTATAGAAGTGGAACTTTTGAACTGATTTGGGCCTACAGGCCACACAATTGTGTCTTTAGGCTATGGGAATTAGGTACATCATTGGAATTTAGGCCATATGGCCTCTAGACAACCTCAGAGAACTAGGTGATACAAAGTGATCAACAAATTTGTTCTGCACATCAGGTAGTCAGCAAAGATTGGCTATAACGTCCCCGACCTTAGAGCCACTAATCTGATGCCCTGAGTCGGGTCACCACATGACCTCGAGAACACCTCCCCATTTACCAGAGATTTCTGACAAGCAACAAGTGTCTGATAGGTCATGTAGGAAGACTATACCCTAATTACCAGAGTAACGACGATAGAAAATAGTTTAAATAATGGAAACAAAAGAGAACAATCAATAACATGCATAAATATCTAATTCCCAAAACTTGTACAACCATATACAACAGTAAATATTTCATTCTATGCTATAGTGACAATTGAAGAAAACCCAAATGAAAAAAAAATAGCAGGATACCCAAAATGGTCTGGACTCCAAATCTAGGACCTCACCCATACAAGTCCCACGTCCAACTCAACTCCCTAACATAGGGTCCTTGCCCTTATCCTGACCCGCAAGCATGAAATCTTCATAGGTACCTAATGGAGGCCCGAGAAGGGTGTGAGTATTACTTAGTAGGCCACCACCATCAGTGTCTACAAAATATCTAGCAAAATAAGGTAGTGCATGCAAGTGATAAACAATGGAAAGTAAAGATAAACAGTTCAGTACACTATTCTAGACAATGTTCATTTTAATTATACTACCATTGAATCCAGGTTCACTACTTAGACATTTCATCATTTAATCTACACTTTTCACGTGTGAAATGGATTAGGCATGATTAATATTCTCAAGAATTTGGGAATAAAAGTCAGATCTTATCTCAATAGGCATCACAATATAAAATTTCATAATCCTCACCTCAAAGCCTCAGACCAGATGGAATGAAACTATTAGGGGAATAGAATTATTTCCTCATCCCTAACCCATTCATTTGGGGGTGGAGATAGATTCCTTGTCCAACTCGACCCGTGGGCATAGAACCTAAAGTTTATACCCCCCACAACCAATTCATGTGGACATGTTGTTTATCATTCACCACAATTAACCATATCACAACAAGAATAGAAAATATCATTTACAAAATCCTAAAAATGTCAATAAATGTGAAATTAACTTTTTTCCTCAATCCATTAACACATTAATCATTCATATTACATAACTCCTTTACCCCATTCCCATTTCACATGCCTATCTCACTAATCATATTCAAGTATAAATCCAATCCCCTAGCATTTTCCCATTACTCAATTTAACCAATTTTCATGCCAACCAAAAAACCTCTTAGGAAATTACCCAACCTAAGGGTATTACTAAAATATAAATTAAACATACTTCAATCATGTTAACATATTCATCACACGATATATGTTCTTTCACAATGTCCTTACACTTGCATATCTAATCTCTATGTCCCGGGAATATCGACACACCCCATGGGTGATCATAAAATAGGCCACATCATCCTCTAAACATCCCACGGGGATCATGAGGGTTTAAATATGTTTTTTAGACACCAAATACATCACATAATTACATGTCACCAAGAACTTATCAAAAGAGGGAAACAATAAAAATCCCACATGCACAAATCAACAAAAAAAAACCAAGTGATATAACTTGTACACCACCAACCTTAAATCTATTGGCGAATGCACTCCCAACAAAAGTCATAGTTCCCAATTCGACACACCCTTTAATCCTGAACCTAAAACTCACTGAAAAGGAAGGTTTTGAGAGCTTTGGAAGAAGATAAGAGAGAGATAACAACCCAGAACAAGAAAAAGAATCAAGGATGGGTTTCGACTTTCCCAGATCTTCAAACCATAACCAATGTCACTCAAATGTGACCTAAGATGAGGTAGATCGATCCTTGTAATCTCTTGGGAGCTTTGGTTCGTTCTTGGGGTCTAAAGGGGGATGAAAAGAGGAAATACCAAGTTGGTTATAAAAATCTCAAAATTGAATTTTTGTAATTTAAAAAAAAAAATCGGTCGCACGGTCTGCCAAACTGTGGAAAAACCATGTGGATGCCACATTCCAAAAATAGACCCCTCACATAGTTTACCTTCATAGTTTTACAAAATGTTAACAAACTATTCTGAGACTATTGTCTGAAGATCTGTTTTCTACATGGTTTACCTGGGCTGTCTGCATAGTCAGGACTAACTGTGCATAGACCATGCGGCTTGAACAGAAAACTACATTTCACCTTTTTTCGTGTTCTTTACTCTTAGAACACCCATGAGCCTTCTTAATGACTTGCTAAAACCCTTATTCAACCAAAATAAAGGACATAAATTGAAACCTAAGAAATAACATACCTTAATAGAAATCCAAGATCTTACAACCTTCCCACCTTAAAATGGCTCGTCTCTGAGCACTCCTCTTAAGCATCATTGAGTTCCCAAGGAAAAGAAATCATGACACTAGGCCCATATATATATGTATATCTCCCATGTTTCTTCTTGAATGTTTCCATGTTTCCATCGAAAACGAACCAAGGGAACAACCTTTCCCTACAAAGACTTTCTCTCTATGATCCACTATACGAACTGGGTGCTCCTCAGATGATGCATCAGCCTCAAGCTCGACATCCTTGGAACTTATCACATGAGAAATATTTGGATGCTACTATAGATGTTTCTAAACATGGAAAACATCATGCATCCCAATATACCGCAGTGGAAGATAAAATCAGTATGCCACGGGTCTGACCCTCTCCACAATCTCAAATAGCCCCATATTTCCAAGCACCAACTTACCCTGATTCCGAATTTGATGGTGACCCATCTTTGGAGATGCCCGAAGAAACACTCTATTACCCACCATAAACTCGAGAGATCTATGAAGCAGATCTACATATGACTTCTTCCTACTCTGAACTGTTTCCATATGCTTTTGAACCAAACAAATGTTCTCTGACATCTCCTACACATGACTCAGTCCTAACAGCTCTGAATCCCTAACCTATAAACAACCCAATGAAAATCTACATTGTCTCCCACATAGTGCCTCAAAAGTTTCCATCTAAACAATATCCTAAAAGTTGTTTTTGTATGAAAACTCGAAAAGAAATAAGTGTTTCTCCCACAATCCTCCAAAATCTAGAGTGCATGCTCTCAACATGTCTTCTAATACCTGAATTGTATGCTCTGACTACCTATCAGTCTATGGGTGGTAAGACATACCCAAAAAAACACTTGGCATCCAAGTGCCTTATGCAGTCCCTTTCAGAAGCACGAGGTGAAATTTGGATCATGATATGAAACTATGGTTCTCAGAACTACATGAAACCATAATATTTCTCTAACATAAAATTCCCCCAACTGGACAACTGTTTTGGTCTCATGAATTATCAAGAAATGGGCCACTTTGTTCATTCGATATACCACCACATAAATTGCATCATTATTCCGAGGTATCCTGAGAATACCCACTATGAAGTCCATCGTGATGTCATTCCACTTCCACTCTAGAATAGGCAATGACTGCAACAACCCTCATGGATGCTGATATTCAGCATTCACCTGTAGACATGTAAGGCATCCTGACACAAAACATGTAACTTATTTCTTCATTCCCATCCACCAAAACTACCTACGAAGATCATGATACATATTAGTCGAGCTCGGATGCACTGCCCAATTTGAGGTGTGAAACCCACAATTAAACTCCACTGGTACATCTATTGGCACGCCAACACGACAATAATTATAAGAAAATCCATCAGGACAGAAAGTCCAACCAAAAGGTGAATCCCCACCTTTATGACTTTCCTTCATTGCCAGACACTCCAGATCCACCAATTGAATCTTTTTATCTTGGATTATAAGTATGGATTCAATTCCTATAGATGTATGTATCGTTTGACTATGCCCATCTCGTACCTCCAAATACATCTCAGCAAACATGGCCATCATCACCCACTCTAAACTAGATTCCTGAACTACCTTATTCTGAGTCTTTTGGCTCAGAGCATCAGTGACACTATTCTCTTTCTCTGGTGTGTACAAAAACTTTAAATAAAAAGACTGCAAGTACTCAACCCATCTTCGTTGTCGAATATTCAAATCCCACTTAGAGAATATGTACATGAAACTTTTATGGTCTCTAAACACTGTAAAGGGTTCCCCTAATAAGTAATGCCTCCAATACATTAAGGCATGGACCACAACATCTTGTTCGAGGTCATGAGTAGGATAATTCATTTCATGCGGCCTCAACTCTCTTGACCCATAAGCTAAAACCCGACTATCCTACATCAACACTGCCCTAATTACAACACCAAATACTTCACAGAACAAGGTATACCTCTTACCCAGTTCAGGTAAGATCAAAAAGAGTGTGGTAGTCAACCACTTTTTCATCTCCTTGACCCCGCTATTATGAAATGTCAAATTAATTATGGTTTTAAGGTTGATTTATATTCTAGGGACGACCCTAGGTCATCTTTCGAGGAACATTGATAGGTTTTGAGAATTTATTTTTAATAAATATTACTAAAAGAGGGGGTGATTTTGAAAACAGATTTAAGAAAATAACTTAACATAAAGATTTTATAGTTGATAGAATAAGGTGGTGGTTTAAGAATTACGTGATAAGGATAACACTTCAAGTTCACTACACATCTTGGATACTTAATTGTTCTAAAAATTTCACATGGTTTTGTTTAATTCTTTGGTTGAGGGTTGTCAAGATCTTGATTCACCTCTTGCCTCTCTAAACGTTGCACAAAGTACCAAACCTTGACAGAAAAATCGTGTTGTCAGGATTTGGAATTCAAGAACAGATTAAAGGCTACCAAAGCATACTAATATCTTTTTTATGTGTGAGAGAAAGAGTATCCTTGTGTTTCCCTATCGGAACAACTCATGTTTCCCATTTGAAATTTTAACCCAATCGGTGTTGAAATGAAAAGTGGCTCACTTAATTAATCCCAAAAAATTAACATAGAGGAGAAATATGTTTAGATAAAACAATAGTTGAATAATCCAAACACAAATTATACAAAACCCATAGAGTATCAAGTGTTGTAACTCCCTCTGAAGTATGTGTAGCTCCCTCTAAATGATCGTCCACCATTTAGCTCGCCATTGAGAGGAGGAGAAGGCTCGGGTGGAACTCCTTCTTCATTGTTGATCCCCCTTAGGGTGATAGAGGCCTCCAGAACATCAAGTATGAAGAGAGAACTCATTTGGGTATCCTGAATACTAGATCTTTGCCTCCTAGTCAAACTTGAAAATGATAATCCCAAGGTCCCAACTTATAGGAATATGGGAAGGTGGTTTTGAGTACACAAAATACTATAAACCACTAGCCATAGGTGTTTCGACCTCCAGACAACCTTATCTTGATTTGGAGAAAATAAAAAAGTTGTATACCCACCTCTTGGGTGTATCCACCCAAATTGTGGCATAATTTGGACACCTATATAATTACAAATGGACAAATCACAACACACCACTTTTGACTCCCTGCAGATATGGTGTGCTGGACAGATCTGGATGGTTCGACCAACAGATGGATAAATGGGTCTTTGGTTCATTAATATGAAATGTAGCTAAATTATTGTTGGACCATCCCACAAAAGTTCATCCCAATAGGATTCACATTCGCATTTAACTATACGGATTAATCCACTGGTGTGATTGGATCTTACGCAGTTAGGCCCATTTTTCTTGGACATCATCACGAGGCCTCCAAATCACCTCTTCCAACAATGGAATCATAAAAAAGTAACATTTCCCATTTTAACAGTGATAAAACCAAAATAAATTATTCAATCATGGAATGTAACTTGTCATTATTTTTATAGTTTTAAATATAAAACAAGTTTACCACAGTGGTGTAAAGGTGAAAATTACACAATGAATCATAGTACGATGACACCCCCACACCTAAAAATTTTCATTTCTGGGAAAAGTCACATATCCAAATTAAATGAGGCATATATATATTCTCAACATCATGAATATTAAACATTTGAGAAAATTTAAATTCACTAAAGTAATGTGATCAATGCACGAACCACACAAAGAAGTTATTCCTAGTGAAAATGGAAGAAGATGTCTCATAAATCATATCACAATGAAATTAAAAGAGATTCATGACAACAATATCAGAACAGAATTCAAAAGTAAACCATTCCACTGACTCTCCATGTGTGAGTGTGAAATCCATTATATGCTATTATTTCCACTTTCAATGGAATAAATATATGTTATTTTGCAATTATACAACTTTAAATGAATTTTCACTGAACCTTCCCTATATCCTTTGAAATCATAATTCAAGACCCCCTCACATAAGAATTCTTAAATGCCAATCCATAAGCTACCAACCTAGATATCTTCATATGTTGTACATTTCAACACTCCCAAAATTTATCATTTTTTTGTTTTATTAGAAGTTGCATTTGAATGAAATGTCACACTAATCTCTCATCCCTTGTTTGATATCCTCACAAAACTAATTTCAATAGTTATAACATGATAAAAGGTTGAAGAGGAGTGGTTATTGACCTATCCAAGATAAAAAATAGGGTGTACAACAGTCGGACATTAGGTACCAACACATAGGTGAATCAGGTACAGTAATGAAATAGATCAGATAATGAACGAACATATGAAAATATAATTTAAAGCTGAAAAATATTAAACTAAAATATATTTACCATATATTAAGTAATAAATATTCACAATTTGTGGTTTAGTGAAAAAATGAATGGAGATATTAGGGACATATTTTTTCCAAAAACTACTCACACAAGGGGTATCACTCATCTCAAATGTTTCATAGTGATACAACCATTTATATCATTGATAGAAAACCAATTTACTAAAAATCACTCCCTGATGTCAACTTCATACAAAGATTCTTTTTCACCATTCATTAGGTTTTTTTATTTCCCCCCTTTATGGTCACTGAATCATGGAACTTTGAGATTTTAATGGGGGAAAAAATAAAAATACCATAAAGAAGGTGAAAAAGATAAGAAAGAAAGAAAAAAATGATGAAAATTCCTATCTAACCAAGGAATGTACCCATCCCCACACACATGGAATGTGTAGTGTACTCACTGTAATAATTGAGAAGGTGACAAGGATAGATAAAACTAGTGTGTTTCACTGGTATGTTGCTTCTTGAACATGGAGTTCCTCCATGGGGAACTCTGAAAGGGCTTCGTGGAAGTGCTTCTGCCGCTGCCCATTAACAGGGAAGGTTTTCTTGGTTTCTTCATTTTGAGCCAGAACCACACCAAATAGAGATACATTAATAATAGTGTAAGGGAGAAACCAGCGGGAACAAATCTTAATTGGATGCAACTTCAACCTTGCATTATATAGGAGGAGCTTCTAACAAATGTGGATCTGACGGTGAAGTATATGTTGGTTGTGGGAAGCTTTGGTTTGCTTCTTATAAATCCTAGAGTTTTCATATGCATCTATTCTCATTTCCTCCAACTCTTGAATCTATATCTTCCTTTGGAAACCCACACCAGAAATATTAGAATGACATTTTTTGATGGCCTAGTAGGCCCGGTGCTCAATTTCAAAAGGTAGGTGACAACTCTTTCCAAACACAAGATGATATGGTGACATTCCAATGGGTGTTTTGAAAGTAGTATTGTATTCCCATAATGAATAATCAAGTTTAAGACTCAAATATTTTCTATTGGGTGGAACCATTTTTTCAATAATCTATTTTACATCTCTATTTGATACCTCAGCTTGACCATTGGTCTGTGGATGATATGCATTAGAAACTCTATGACTGAACCCATACCGATGAAAAAGTGATTTCATTGTTCGGTTGTAGAAATGAGAACTCTGGTCATTGATGATGAACCTAGGTAAGCCAAACTTACAAAATATTTGGGTTCTCAAAAATTCTACAACTACCTTAGAATCATCAGTCCTTTTAGCTCGTGCCTCTAGCCATTTGTACACGTAATCAACTACTAGTAGAATGTATAAGTTTCCAAAGGAATTAGGAAATGGACCCATAAAGTCAATGCCCCAAACATCAATAATGTCATTATAGATCAATGGTTATTATGTCATTTCATTTATTTTAGATACATTCCCCATTCTTTGACAACAAGGAAAAGATTTTAAAAAATCATGGGAATCCCAAAAAAGTGTTTGCCAAAAGATACCAGAATCAAGGACCATGAAAGCAGTCTGTTGGGGAACAAAGTGGCCTCTACAAGCAAGAGTATGACAGAATGTAAGGACAGAATGAAACTCGCTATAGGGAACACAACACCTATGAACTTGATCACTACACATGCGATAGAGGTAGGGGACATCCCAAATGTACCAATGAGACTCATGTTTTATATGAAAATCTTGGTTTTTATTGAAATCAGTAGGAATACCAGATTATACTAAATAATTTACCATTTCTTCATACCAAGGATTAATATCTTTCACTTGGTACAATTTGTCATCGGAAAACATGCCATTAATGGGAATACATAGGGATGAGTCAACTTCTGAAGATGGGAGGACCCTACTGATATGGTCAGCCACCACATTTTTTTCTCCTTTTTTATCTCTAATTTCATGATTGAATTCTTGAAGGAGGAGTATCTAACAAATGAGATGTGTTTTGGCTTTCGGTTTCTTAAGGAGATACTAGAGGGTTTCATGGCCTGAGAACACAATGACTTTAGACCCCAAAAGGTATGATCTAAATTTTTCCAAGGAAAACACAATGGAAAGAAATTATTTTTCAGTTCTGTTGTAGATTTCTTGGGAAGGGTCTAAAGTACGTGAGGCATGGGTTATGACATATAGAGATTGGTCAACCCTTTGTGACAAAACCGCCCCAACTGCATTGTTATAGGCTTCACACATGAGCTCAAATGGTAAATCCCATTGATGTGGTTGGATTACCAGGGGTGATGTGAGACTCAATTTTAACTTATTAAAAACTTCATCTCATTATTTATCAAAAATAATTTCTTTTTATTTTTGGAGTAATCAGGAGTGGGGGGTGCAATTTTACTAAAGTCACGAAAGAAACGACAGTAAAATCCAGCAAGACCGAGGAAATACTACACATACTGTACATTTTTGGGGAATGGTAAGGAAGAAATGACCTCCAATTTTGATTTATCTACTTGGATTCCATCCCCAGAAATGACATTCCTGAAAACTATACCTTGTCGCACCCAGAAATAGAATTTCTCATAATTTAATACAATATTCTTTTCAATACAACAATGTAGGACTATACCAAGACTACTCAAACATTCTTCAAAATAAGAGCCATAAACAGTTAAATAACCCATGAATACATCAATTCAATTCTCTAGGTAATATGAAAAAATACTAACGATGCATCGTTGGAAAGTACTAGGATCATTGAACAGACCAAATGACATCCTTCGATAGGAAAATGTGCCAAAGGGGCATGTGATGGTTGTCTTTTACTAATCCTCATGGGCAATATAGATATGAAAGTATATCAAATACTCATCAAGGAAACAGTAGTGGGTATTACCTGCTACCCTCTCTAGAATTTGGTCAATAAATGGCAAAGGGAAATTTTCCTTCCCAGTGTGTTGGTTTAGTCGGCGATAGTCTATATAGACATGCCAACTATTCTAAACATGAGTTGGAACCAATTCATTGTTTTCATTTTTATTACTATAAGGCTCATATTGTTAGGAAATACTTGAATAGGACTGATCCATTGGCAGTCAAAGATGGGGTAAATGAAACCAGCATACAATAATTTTGTTAACTCCTTTTTCACAACTTCTAGGAGGTCTGGGTTCAATCGATGTTGTTCCTTCCTCACTGGTTTAGCCTCACCATTTTACAAAATATGATGTTTAAAAATTGATGGCGTAATACCAAGAATGTCATAAACTGTCCATCCTAAATCTTGTTTATACTTCTTCAAATGTTCAAGCAGTCACAATTCATGCTCGGGATGGAGTGAACTAGCAATGATGATGTGCAACATGTTTCCATTCTAAAGATATGAATATTGTAATCTTGAGGCAATTGTTTCAGTTCCAATTCAGGTGGATTTTAGATTGATGGGAGTGTATGTGAAAGTGACAGGTCACTGATCTCATCTAACTGCTCAATGTTATCATCCTCAATAGAGGAATGAGCTTTTACATGCTTTATAGTATCATCAATGGTCAGTGGATCCTCAGCGTTCAAGAAATCACCAATTAATAAACATGCATGAAATTTTTCTATTCCACTGCAACAATTATTACATGAATCATTACCTAGACTTTCAATCTATGAACAAAAATTAGAAAGGGGATCAAGGGAAAGAAAAGTTGGTTTTTAGGGGTAGGGATTACATCAATTGAATTTACTGAGAGAGAGGAATGTTCTTCTGAGGGGTGCTTCATGGAATCATGGATGTTGAAATGGATTAGGTCACCACCAAATTCCATAGATAATGTACCATTGTAGACATTAATTATGGATTTGGTGGTTTTCAAGTATGGTCTCCCCAATATAATTGGGGCATATCCATTCATCATATCATCTTCCATTTTAAGCACATAAAAGTCAGCAGGAAAAATTACATTTTGGACCCCCACAAGAACATCCACTAACACACTGGAGGGGTGTACGGTACTCTGGTTAGCCAGTTGAACAATAATTCTAGTGGGATTCAGTTCCCCGACCAGGAATGTAGAGTAAATGGAGTGAGGAATCACATTTATAGAGGCACCTAACTCAAGCATATTTTTAGAAAAAGAATACTCCCCTATGGCGCATGGAATTGAGAATGTTCCAGGATCATTACACTTGCAGGGAGGTGATGTCTCTATCAATGCTAAAACATTCCTCCCCAAGATCACCTTCTAATCTCCACGAATTCTCCTTTGGTGTGTACACATCTCCTTCAGAAACTTGGAATACCATGGAATTTTCTTCACAACATCAATCAATGGGATGTTAGCCAACACATTCTTGAAAATTTCCAATATTTCCTTTTAATGTTCAGTTTCCTTTTGTTTTCATTGTTAGGTTTCCCTTTGTGGAAATGAAAGAGGAATGGTTGGGCTAGGTGACTCATCAATATACACACTCTTTCCTTTGGAAGGGCTTTTCTCAGGATAAGGTTCTTCAACATTTGTAACTTTTTTAATGGTTGGGTTAGAGGCTTCCTAGGGAGGGGATGACTATAATGAAGGATTCATTTTACTTTCTAGTTGTTTTACAATCCTAAGGGTGATGGCACTAACATTTCATTTATCCATACAGTTAACTACTAGGGAGGCTTTCTAGTTGAATTTCACCCACTGAGTTATCTAGTTGGCCTAATTGGGGTTTTATGTCTTGTATGGATGATTGAGTGGTTTTTGGGAATTGGATATTGTTGGAAGCCATTTTTTTCATCATATCTTCTTGGCCAGGCTGAGGTTTTGGAGTTGTTTATTGGAATGGACTTTGGGGTGGTTGAGGATTTCTGGGAGGTGGGGGTGGATGACTACACTTCCCCTGTTTGTTCCATTGTTGTTGAGTTTTGTTTGAATACCCCCTTACCTATAGTATTGGTTCTCTTTCCACACAAGGTTGGATGGATAGTAAGATTCTTGATTAAAGGGTTGGTTGTAGGGGCGTCCTAGAAATATTGCCTCACAACCCTCAAGTGTTTCCATCAATTGAGGACATTGGTCAGAGTAGTGGGTGAAAGAAGAACATATACCAAAATGGATGGGAGGAGGATATTGGGATTTCCCTTTGGAATGTGAAAGTTGTCGAAGAAATTTACTTACCTCTTCAAAATTTATGTCCACCTTCTTTTTGAATTCAGTACTTTGTACCTCATGGACACCACGAATCGGTACATTGGACCTTGAATGAAATTGTTGTGTGTTTTGCGCCATGTTCTCAATTAGGGTTCTTGCTGTAATTGGTTTCTTATCAACTCGCACACCACCTATAGCAGCATCGATCATATTTCGATCAATAGGGATTAATCCGTCATAAAATTATTGAATTAAAAGTTGATCACTTATTTGGTGGTGTGGGAAACATGATCATAACCTTTTAAATCCTTCCCAATATTCATGTAATGTTTCCCCTTGATATTGTCTTATCCCACAATTCTCTTTCCTTATTGTTGGAGTTCAAGAGGCTCAGAAATATTTTTCAAGAAAAAGGTGTTTCATGTCCGTCCATACTCTTATTAGTGAATTAACATAGTACAACCAATCTTTCTCAGTGTCTTATAAAGAAAATGGGAATTCTCTAATCTTTATTTTTTACTCATCCACATTAGATGGTTTTAATGAAGAAAAAACAATATTAAATTCTTTTATGTTCTTGGGTGGATCTTCTTTAGGAATCCCATGGAAACATTGTAATAGAATAATTAAACCAAATTTTAGTTCAAAATTGGGTTGCTCGCCTTATAATTGAATGTATGTGGGCTGAATATCAACATCAGGCGAGGTTAGTAGTTTTACTGTTTGATTGTTTTTATCAATGTTATTCATGTTAATTTCAGTTTTAATGTGGGTTCCTGAATAAGAAAAAGAAGGATCAAGACGAGTTTTGATATTTTGTGCATCCTCCTTCAAAGGTTCCTCTTGTGTATCTCGGGGTTGCTGATTTACGATCCTCTCTGGTTCGTGTTCGAAAGTTGTAAGTCTCTTAGATTAGAACACATCATACATAGAACCAAAGAAATAAATAAATTAGAACAAAAAAATAAATGTTAATGTAGATGATAAAACAAACAATCATTCACAAAAATTACAAAGAAAATTATCAAAAAGACGCACTAAAACCAAAAAGCTCCCCAACAACGGTGCCAAAATTTGACCGCGCTGTCATGATATGTCAAATTGATTATGTTTTTATGGTTTATTTATATTCTAGGATAGAACCTATGTCATCTATCGTGGATCTTTGATAGTTTTTGAGTATGTATTTATAATAAATATTACTAAAAGAGGGGGTGATTTTGAAAACTGTTTTAAGAAAATAACTTAACTTAAAGAGTTTAATAGTTGATAAAATAAGTTGGTTGTTCAAGAATTATGAGATAAGGATATCAATTCAAGTTCACTAAAAATCTTTAATATTTCATTATTCTGATAGGTTCACATGGTTTTGTTTAATTCTTTGGTTGAGGGTTGTCAATATCTCCATTCCCCTCTTTCCTCTCTAAACGTTGCACAAAGTACCAACCCTTGACAAAACAATCCTGTTGTCAAGGTTTGGACTTAAAGAAAATATTAAAGGCTACAAAATAATACTAATATATTATAATGTGTGAGATATAGAGGAATCATGAGTTTCCCAATCGGAACAACTCATGTTTCCCACTTGATATTTTAACCCAAACGGTGTTGAAATGAAAATTGGCTCACATAATTAATCCCAAGAAATGAACTCAGAGGAGAAACATGATTAGATGAAAAATAAGTGAAATAATCCACAAACAAATTACACAAAACTAGTAGAGTATCAATTTTTGGAACTCTCTCCCACGTATGTGTAGCTCCATCGAAATGATCGTCCACCGTTTAGCTCGCCATCAAGAGGAGGAGAAGGCTCGGGTGGAGCTCCTTCTTCATTGTCGATCCCCCTATGATTATAGGGGCCTCCAGAAAATCATGTATGAGGAGAGAACTCCTTTGGGTCTCCCAAATACCAGAGCATTGCCTCCTGGTCAAACTTGAAAATGAGGAACCCAAGGTGCCATCTTATAGAAAAATGGGAAGGTGGTTTTGAGCACACAAAATTCTTAAAACCAATTGTTACAGGTGTTTCGACCTCCATATAGCCTTATCTTGATTTTGAGAAAATAATAATGTTGTATCCCCACATCTTGGCTATATCCACTGAATGGTAGGAATAATTTGGACACCTATATCATGAGATATAGAATGATCACAACACACCACATTTTACTCTGTGCAGATTTGGTGTGCTGGACTGATCAGGTCTGTTGGGCCACCCGATGGACAAATGTGTCTTCAGTTACTTTATATGAAATGTATCCCAATAAATTTTGGACTAGATCGTAAAATGGAAGCCCAATTGGATGCATTTTATAGTTGAATTGTGTAGATTAATCCACGGGTGTGCTTGGATCCTGCGCAGTTTGGCCCATTTTTCTTGGACATCATCATGGGCCCTCCAAATCACTTCTTCCTGCATTGGAATCATCAAAACAAGTAACATTGGCCTTTTTAACAGTGATAAAAACAAAATAAATTATTAAAACATGGAATGAAAATTGTCATTATTTTTATAATTTTCAATATAAAACAAGTTCTGCATAGTGGTGTAAAGGTGAAAATACCACAGTGAATCATGGTAAGATCATTCCTGAAAAGAATTCTCAGAAGCCTTTGACCATTCAAACATAATTTCCTTCTTGGTTTGGAATGTTTTTAGTGCTAAAAAATGAGATAAATCACTAATAAAACTTCTATAATAACCATACAAACCTAGAAAACTCTAAAAATCAGAGACCTACCTGGGATTCTCCCATGAAACCATATCCTTCACCTTTTCTTGATCTCCTGATATGCCAGACTAAAAAATTATGTGTTCTAGAAAGTGTACCTCATTAATCCAAAACTGAAATTTTGACATCTTTCCAGAAAGCCTATTCTTTCTTAGGGTACTCAAGACGATGTCAAGATGTTTGGCATGATCATCATGAGTTTTGTAGTACACCAATATTTCATCAATGAAGACAACTACAAAATGATCCATATATGGGTGGAATATCCAGTTAATCAGGGCCATGAACACAACTAGCGCATAGGTTAATCCAAATGGCATCACGAAAAATTCATAAAAACTGTACCTACTTCAGAAAGCTATTTGGGGTATGTCAGAAGGTCTCACCCTCAACTGATGGTATCCCGATCTCAAATCGAATTTAGAAAATACCGAGGCACCTCTGAACTAATCATAAAAGTCATCGATTCTAGGAAGAGGGTATCAGTTCTTAACCGTTATCTGGTTCGTCTTCTTATAATCGACACATAGCCTCAATGATCCATCAGTCTTATTAGAAAACAACACTAGAGATCCCCAAGGTGATGTAATATAATTTATAAACACCTTACACTCCAATTATTATAACTGAACCTCCATTTCTTAGATCTATGCGAGTGCCATTTGATAGGGTGAAATGGAAACTTGCTATGCTCTTGGAAACAATTCAATCGTAAACTCATCATCCCTCTCGGGTGGAAACCCTGATAAGTCCTCAGGAAACACATCCAGAAACTGGTCCACAACAAAAGGTAAAACTGGATGTCCCTTCTCCCTATAATCTATCATAATGAATTCCACTTGGGCTATTAGTTCTCCCAACTATTGGCGTGGTGGCCCTACATGGCCTTCTCGAGTATCCCACTCACCACGAAGGACATAACTTCTCCCATCGAGAGATGTGAACATTATCTGATATTGGTAATAGTCGATATTGGGTTGATATAACACCAAACAGTTCATTCCCAAGGTTATGTAAAAACCTAACATCTCTAGGACAAACAAATCCCATAGAAAATGATACCCACCATCCTCTAGAGAACAACCCTTACACTGCCTAATGACCCCAACTCGTACCCCTAGTAGAGTATCAAGTAACAGTACCTCACCTGCAGTCTCCATAGTTAAGACTAGAAAAACTATGAACTGGGTAGAAATAAAGGAATGCATAGAACCTGTATCAAATAAAGAACTAGAAATCATAAAAGCTATAAGAATCATACCTCAAATAGTACATGGTCCTGCCTCACCACCTTCAAGAGTAGCTTGAACTGCAAGGAGATGACCTTCCACTTTACCCTAGGCTCCAGCCTGAGTGCCCTACACTTCACTACTCTATTGGAAAGGATGATCTCGCCCCATGGTTCCAAATCAACCACCTCTACTAGTACGACCTATGGAGCTCCAACAACCTTCCTGATATAGGGTAATCAACCCCCTTTTCTACACTAACGACCTTCCTTTGACCTCCATCATTACCTGACTATTTCAGGTTCCTACAAAACCTCTGCACATGGCCTAACCTGCTGCATGCTCGACACTCAACTGATGGGTGGGGACACTAGTCATGCTTGTTCCCCGACTCTCCACATTGATAAAAAAAGGCATGGTTGCCACCTTGAGAAGTTTAACCCCTCTTTTGACTGCTCTTTGCACTTCCACCTTGCTGAAAGATTCCAAAATGACACATTCTACTACCAGAAGTCGCACCACTTGCTTGCCCAACTAGCACCACAAGTTCACAACCTGATGCTCACTTCAGGTTCTCCTACAATATAAGGGCTTGATCCACCATATCAACAAACCTTTTTAGATGAAATATATTTACCGGACATCTAATATCATGTCTCATTCTGTCCTGGAAGTGTTTCCCTGCAACTGACTCATCTCATATCAAGGTCGAAATGAAGTGTCTCAAATCGGTGAAACAACTAACATAGTCCATTACCAAAATTTTCCTCACAGTTAACCTCATAAAATACGCATCCTTCTCACAGCACACGTTTTTTGTGTAGAAGTGCTCCAGAAACTTCTCCTGAAAATATTTCCACATCATTCCTTCAGCCTGCTTCATATGAACTATGATGTCCCAACAACGCTTATCCTGACCCCTCAGCATATAGGCCACCAACTTGACTCACTTATCAATAGGATTATCTAGATGGTCAAGAATAGTTTGGATGGACTCAATCCAGAACTCTACTACTTTTGGTCCACACTCTTTGGTAATGGTGAGAGGGTTTTGTAGCTGAAACTCTCTGGTCAGCTCAAACATTCTCGGTGCAACCCGTCCTAGGTCTCATTCCATCATCTGAATAAAATGTGAAAAGTTATCATAGAACTGCTCTTCCCTATTTTCCTAGATCACCATATTCTCCTACTCCACTACTGGAGGAGTGTTCTCAGAAGCATCCTCATGTCACCCAACTGATACACATCTTTGAGGTTTAATTTTTCTACAAGTCCAAACATGAACTTTAGAACGCAACCATGATGCTTTTATGACAAGGAAGAGATATAGGTAGGCTCAACACTTTCCACAACTGAACCCGTTCACATACACTACCCCAAATATCCCACTCACAACTGGATCACTACCCTTGTCCATCTCTCTTAAGGTCATGACTAACATAGTATCTAATTTACATGGTCATTAGCCCTATCTTTTACCTGATCCAAAATAGTTTTCTTATTCCAATTTACTCTTCAAACTTGGTAATTCACTTTTCCTTCTTTGTTAAGAACCATTTTTTTATTACTAATTACCCTTTTTACTTTTCTTTTTATCCCTTCATACCATCCATTAGGCACAATTTCATTACTTTTAAGAAAACATATGCTTCCTAACATTTATATCCTGCACACCCATCCCGGGTGTGTGCCTATCATGATTCATGTCTCTTACCTACATAGTTTCCTAGAATGATGCATGAATACACAAACTTGTACCTTTCCAACAACAAGATAAATATCAAAAAATGGTCAAACCACATAAAGAGTGCATCACCTGATGGTGAAATAACATCAAATATAACAACACATAACAAGAACAATAATCCCCTCCCAGGGTGACTTGGGGTTTCCCCCATACATGGGTTAGCTTCTCCCAAGATGGAACTCATTACCAATGTTTTACACATTCCTTACCTCTTGTCTACCATCCACAAATAGTAAGAAAGAGAAAAGAACTCATCTGATACCACTTTGTAACATCCCTGACCCTGGAGCCACTAATCTGGTGCCTTGATCTGGGTTGCCACATGACCTCAAGTGCGCCTTCCAGTATGCCAGAGGTTTCTAACTAGCAGTGAGGGATTAATAGGTCATTTGGGGATACTATACCCTCATTAACAGAGTAATCCTCAATAGAAAAAAGTTGAAATTTCATAAATAAAAGAGACCAATCAATAACATTCATAAATAACCAATTCCCAAAACTGGGCATAACAATATATTGTAGTAAATATGACATGCTTTGATATAGTGAAAAGTGAAAAAAACAAAAAATAATGAAAAATAGCAGGATCCCCAAAAAGGTTTAGACTCCAAGTCTAGGACCTCACCCATAAATGTCCCACATCTAACTCAACCACCTATCACATGACCCTTTGCCTTGTTCTGATCTGCACGCATGAAATCTGCTCAGGTACCCAATAGTGGCCCGAGTAGGATGTGAGTATAACTCAGTGGTGAAACACCAACGATGTCTGTGATATATCCAAAAAAATTAGATAGTTTATAAAATTGATAAATAATGGAAAGTTAAGATAAACAGTTTATTATGATATTCTAGACTATGTTCCTTTTAATTATACTACCATTGAATCTATGTTCACTACATATAAATTTCAAGGTTTAATCTACCCTTTTCATATGTTCATTGTATTAGTCATGATATTTATTCTCAAGAATATGGGAATAAAAGCCGTGTCATTTCTCACTAGGCATCACATTATAACATTCTCATAATCCTTACCCCAGAGCCTAAGTCCGGATAGAATGAAACCTTTTCGGGAATAGAAATCTTTCCCCTTCCCTACAACTTTCATTTGGGGGTGGAGCTAGACCCTTGGTCTAACTCAACTCATGGTTGTAAAACCTCAAGTCTATACTCGACACTACCAGGCCATGTGCAAATTCAATTTATCATTCACCCCAATTAACCATATCACAACAAGCATAGCCAATATCATTTAAAACATCACAATAATATTAATAAATGGGAAATTAGCAGTTTAACTCAATCCATTCAAACATTCATTATTTATATTATTAACCCCTTTATCCCCATTCCCATTTCCCATTCCTATCTCACTAAGCATATTCATGAATAACGCTAATCCCCTATAATTTTCCCATAACCCCATTTAACCCATTTTCATGCCAACCAAACAACCCATTATGCAATTACCCAACCTAAGTGTATTACTAAAACACCAATTACACATCCTTCAATAATATTAACATATTCATCATGGGATCTATGACTCATACAATGGACTTACTGTTACTTAGCTAAACTTTAAGCCCAAGGAAGAGTGCCACACCCCATGGGTGGTCCTTAAATTAGTCACATCATCCTCCATGCATCCCATAGTGATCATGAGGGTTTTAATAGGTTGTTTAAACACACAATACATCACATCATGTCAAGTCACTATGAAATCATCAAAAGAGGGAAAGAATAAAAACCCTACATGCACAAATCTACACAAAAACCAAGGGATATAACTTTTATACCACCTAACATAAATCCGTTAGCAAAAACAATCTCAACTAAAGACTTAGATTCTGATTCAACACACACATGACGCCTCAAAATAAACCTCACAAAAAAATAAGGGTTTGAGAGCTTTGGAATATGATAAGAGAGAGATACCAACTGAAAACAAGAAAAAAAAGCAAGGAGTGGTTTATCCTTACCCGGATCTTAAATCTACAAGCAACGACACTCCAAAAATCCCTAAGATTAGGGAGATTGATCCTTGGAAGATATTGGGAGATTTGGTTCATTTCTAGGGTCCAATGGAGGATGAAATGAGGAAATATTGAGTTGGGTATAAAAATCCCATACTTGATTTTTTGTAATTTTTTATAATTTTCTTGGCCGCATGGTTTACCCGTACGGTTTTCTAAACCCTGTGAAAACCGTGTGGATGCCACAATCCATAAATATCCCCCAAGCATGGTTTACCCGCATGGTTTTCCAAACCATACCCAAACCTTGTGGAGGTTACTATTCAAAAATCCTTCTTCTTCATGGTTTATCTAGGTTGTCCGCACAATTAGCATTAATCTTGCGCAGACCGTGGAACCTTCCTAGAAAACTCATTTTACCCCTTTTCTTATGTAGAAACCTCAGGACACCCCTGAGACTTCTTAAGGACTTGTTAAGACACTTATTTGGCCAAAATAATGTACTTAAACTAAAACATAATAAAAAAACATACCTTAATAGAAATCTGGGATCTTAGATTGGATTTAGGTGGCATTGTCTGGTGGGCAGCTCGAAAGAGTGATAGATGTGTTGGAACCTATCAACTAGCCCTTTAATCACTTGGGATAGTGGGCTGGTCTTCCATGAAATTACAAAGTGATGCAAAGTGTAATGGTTCCTTGTAGAGGTGGTGACACATCGTGTGAATGGTGATAACCAGACATGTAAAACAATGCATATTGGAAAGCAACGTAGCATAGAGACATGTAGGAATTTCATAGTGCATTGATCAAAAGATTCATGGGTGTGATGGAACCTATCATTTATCCCCGTACCCAGTTGTGGTTTAAAGAGGGGTGTTTTACCATATCATCATAATGAGGTAGTGAAACACAATGATTGAAGGTAAAGGGAGAATCAAAGTATGAATACTAGGATCATGATGCAATGTTTGGATAATCAGCTTAGGCCTTCAGGTCAACTCCTTTGGATTTCAAGCCATTGATCATTTCGAACATCAAATTATGATGGGCCTTCAAGCCCCTAGTCAGTCAGGTTATGTAGGGTTACCTCTAAAACTAGTTGAAAAATGGATTTCATTCCTTAATAAAAAAGGAGGTTGTTCCCCCTGCCTATTAATTTTTTTTATAATGGTAAATATTTTCTACTTTTTTATAATGTATTCATTTTTAATATTATTTTATACATAATTATTCATTTATATATTAACTATATTAAATAGATAAATATATTCATATTAATATATATATACAATATTATATAGTGTTTAATTAATATGATTTATATAATTAAAAATATATATTTAAATTTAACAAATCATATATTTAGTTAAAAAATCATATAAATAAAAATTAATATATATTGATTAATTAGTATCGAGTAATGGATGTTTAATTTTCATGTTATATAAATGTCATTTTTTTTCAATTTAACATATACCAAACTTATGTTCTATATATATATATAGACACACAGACACATTAATTATACACACACATATATGTAATTAATGAAATTTTATATAGAACCACACATACACACATAATATTTCTATAATTTATTAAGTTTTTAATATTTATTTTTGAATTTTAATTATTAACATAATATATTTAATATATTTTTTATTTTATTGGTAAATTTTATTCATTTTTTATACTAATATATAATATATACTATTTATTACTTTTTAATATATATATTTTTTAAAATATATTCATTTTTAAAATTATTTATTCATTAAAAATAATAATTATTCTTAAATATTTTTTACAATTTATTCATTATAAATTTTTATTCATTTCATATTTTTTGTAATTTTATTCATTTTTAATATTCATTTACTCATGTTTATTCATTAACATTATATGTTTTTAACATGGTTCTAATTTATATAAATATTATGTATTCATTTGTATTTTAATATATATTTATTTTTAAATATCTTAATAATCTATATAATAAATAACACTTATTCATTTTTTTAATATTTTTACAATCTATTGATTTTTCAATTATTAAATTTCACACTTCTTCAACATTCATTCATTTGGTATTATCTAATATTATTTACTAAATAATTATAGTAATTATTTTTTAGTTTTGTTAGAATTGATTAATTTTTAATATTTAATTTTTTAATAATTTTTAAATTTAAACATTTTTCATATTTATATACACATATTTATTCCATAACATCTAATGTTTTTTAAAATGGTTATAATGTTCATATTTAATATGTATTCATCTACATTTTAATATATATTCATTTGTAATTTTTAAAATAATTTATATAATTAATAAATAAAAATTTGAAGTCTATTCATTTTTAGTTATTAAATTACACTCATGAAAAACATTAATGAATTTAATATTGTTTATTCATTAATATTATTAATTATTTTTTACTTTTTTTAAATTTATTCATTGTTTATATATAATTATTTACTTTTTTTGTTTATTTTAAACACTTTTTATGCATACTTAAAAAAGCATTGATAAAATATGGTTTTATCAGTACTAACACCCATAAAACATATATCTGCTGGCACTAAAAATTTAGTGCTAATAAAGATGTTTTATCAGATATTTTTATTATAGTACTGATTAAAATCTTTCTATTCTTCTAAAATCTACCCTAATAGAACCCCAATCGCTCACATTGTTGAAGCTCTCGTGAAACCCGGCCTCTCTAGTTTCCCCCCTCAAACTTCTTGGATTAATCGACACTCTCAAAACTTAAGGTATGTGATTCTTTGAACTTATTTTTAGTTGATCTTACATTGGTTTAAAATTTTGTGTTTTTCTTTGTCCATGTAACATAAAACCCCCATTCCCCTTGGTTTGTATCTTCTAAAGTGGATTGACCCAGCAAAAATGATCGAGGCCATTAGTTTTTTGATTTCCCAAGTTTGATTTAGATTATTCTCTCAGCATTATTTATTCAATCATGGTTTCCAAAGGGTTTGGATACTCAAGTATAGGTGTGTTAAACTTTTATAGTATTGCAGCAGATGTTTTATATTTTTCTTCACAAATTTCAGCCATAATAGACTCTTCTAAATTAATAAAATCTCTCTCTCTCTCAAATTTTTTGACTCAGTTATAAAAATTACTATTAATTTTACGGTCAAATTGCTCAAAATTACTCTATGGATATTTTGGAATTTGATTTTAGATATAATAAAATAGTTTTCAATCAGAAATTGAAAGTAATAATATGGATTTAAAAATATACTTGAATACAAATATGAAAAATAGTGAACTACTTTGTAACGCCAAAAAATGATGCCAAATTGATGGTGTGAATTTTATCACTAAAGCTCAATAATTTTTTTATTATTTATTAATTAAATATATTTTTTGTATGGTTTCTCTTAGAGAGGTTTTTATATGAGTTCTTTGTCAATTAAAATAGTAATTGATTCAGAATGAATATAATTATATATATTGAAAATCGGTTTATGATTTAATTCAAAATGGAAACTATTAATGGAAAATTAGGGTAAAAATATTGGGTTTTGAAGAATTAAATATGAGTGAAAGAGTTATGGAGGTTTGAAGAGGGAAGAATTCATCTTTTGAGGAAAGTAATAATTGTATTTAGAGTAGTTTCTTTAAACATGATTACGCTATGAGGTTTCTCCCCTCAATGGTCCCAAATATTTATTTCAATAATTTATTTTCAGTACTTAATTAGTAATTATGAATTAAGAACTGGTATAGTTAAAATCCAAGAGATTATTTACCATAATCACAATTGGAATTCTCTTTCATTTAGTAAGATTGACTAAGTAATCACTGATCACTAATAACAATAGTTTAATGGAAAACAACCATTCTCACCACATCAATTGAGTGTTGATAATTTTAAATGGTTTTTAAATAATTGAAACCATTCTTATTTAGTTTTGAATTATCAGAATAGTATTCAACATGGAGTAACATTTCAATCAAACATATTCAAAACAATCAATAGAAGAGAAAACATCAATTAAATTGTTTGGGAAGAAATCCAGAAAAATAAAAACAATTGTACAAATAAATGTAAAAATTACCAAAATAAATAATATGAGAGTATGTTAAAGGAATTTGAATATTTCACTCAATCTCTACCATGTTTAGGTCACCGTAGGGTTATCTAGACATGGAGATACAAAAAATTATATCCTTTTGTTATTAAAACTTGTGTTTTCATTACTTCTTTGACTTTCCAAAGTGAGTATGACTTTATTTCATAATAAAATAATAAAATTTATTAGAAATTTTAATAAATTTATCATTTTATTATAAAGATTATACATTTAATTAAAATTTTGGATTCATATATTTACACCAAAATATGTTTAGACACACACATATACATAATTATATATTTACCCTCAAATTATGATACTTTGTTTACACATCAATGTATATATGCATTATATGGATATATGATGTGTAAAGTTTTTTAGATAATGAATATTTTGGAACATAATATGAAGAATGGTAATTAAAATGTATGGATACTAATCATATGAAAAAGTAGTATGATTAAGGAGTTAAAGAGTTCATTGATTTTTCAATAAAGCATGAAAAATACCCTTCTCAAAATCATTATTCATGTTTAATTTATTATTATCCAAGATGAATTAATCTAGGAGAGATAAATGAACATTTGATTATTCAAATAATATATCAAATCTATAAATTTTGTACTAAGCTCTGGGAGAACCAAATGTACATATTTATTGGGATGACACTACAATTTATGGATCATTTTATTTGAATACTAGTGTATGTGATAATAGAGATCTTATGGAATAAATGAAAATATAAATTGAGGATGAACTTCATGATTTTCAAAAAACAATTAAGAAGTTATGTTTTGTAAAAAAACCATTGTATATCAGTTATAGTAAATATACAACATTATCAGCTATATTGGAGCTATATAATTTGAATGTTGGTTGTGGGTGGAGTAATGTAAGCTTTATATAACTGATTGGTCTCTTGAATTATATGTTACTAAAATAAAATGAGCTTCCTTGTTGAATATATGAACTAAATAAATTGTATGTTCAATGGGTATGATCTACAAAAAAAATAAATTCATGTCCAAATGATTGTATATTACTTTACAAGGACCATGAATTACTCAGAAAATTCCCAAAGTGGTGTACATATCAATACAAGAAAGAAGAATGAACTCCTTCAAATGTTTAATGGTATGTTCCTATTATTCCATGTTTTAGATGACTATATAGATATCATGAAACCACAAGATACTCGACATGGAATATAAGGACCTAGCCTTAAACATTACATAGTAGATGACCTTTTTCCAGTCTAGGTTCTGGAGAATTAGATACAACCAAACAAATTTTCAGAGTTTCAATAAAATTAAACAATTGAATAGTCCTACTCTCTTCCACACGTGCCAAATTGATGATGTCAAATATTGTACTTGAATGTGACATGTGAAAAAAAAATTAATATGGGATGAGAATTAAATATGCCTAGTAAGGGGTCTAAAACCCTTCAATTAATCATTTTTAAAATATTTTTGAATATAATTTAATAAATGCATAAAAAATACCTTTTTAAAAATACTATTTGACATTAATTATGTCATAAAATACTAGGTCATTTTATAAAATACTTATCTTCTAAATTGATTTAAAAATAATCTATTGTTTTTATGAAAACAATACGCAAGATTCTAAAAAAAACACTTTTCTATGGTCACATAGATCTTCGGTGGTTGTCTGGGCCTACACACTTAGAAAATGATGAGTTCACTCCCCAATGACCTTCCATATTTACAATGATCAAGTGCAAACTTTCATAAAAATCATTTTTAAGCTTACATTACATATATATACATTTTCACTGGAGTTTTCAATTTTTAAAACCTATCACTACTTTAAAATTCACATTCATGATTATGTATATATAATTATTTTTATATAAATTCATGGATTTCCATTGAATCAATTACAAGTTTGGTTACAACAAAAAGTTCTACCACATAGGCTTTGCGTGGACTATCTAGGTATTAAATCATTTTTCTATGAAATACATTTTCCACAATTGATCGTAATAATTAGTTATGAAAAAGTAAAGGAAAAATTTAAAATAAAATACTTTCAATCATATCAATGCACTTATTATCACTTTTGGAATTTACCCAAAAAAACTAAATTGAAAACTATTAACACATTACAAATAAAACGGGTGTCAATGACGTTCATAAAACAAATCCATTATTATATACAAATTCAATGACCACAATGTTGATAAAATGTAATGACATGTTATGGACACATTTTTGGTAACAAGGTATAAATATTATAACATGTTAATAAAATTAAAAATATTACTATAAACATTCCATCAATGAGAAAATTGAAAATAAGGTCTTGTACAAATACTTGATATTAATTTTACCCAATATCCATACCCAACTTGTTTTCACTTTCAAATCAGGCAGTAATATGCCGACACACACAAACACATGAATTATTTTAATTTTATATTATATACACATATATACAACTATTATTCCCATTTACATTAATTTAATGCAGTTATTCATTAATACTTAAAAATACTTATATATATTCATGTATGATGAACATGAAATCAAACATATATATTTATTTACATATATATGTATCATGAATTTAAATTCTAAATATATCATTATGGGAATCACTTGTGTATAAAACATGGATTTGAGATGAATATATATGTATAACAAATAAAAATTATAAATTCTTGAAATAAATGTTTTAAAATAAAATTAATCACTTAAAATAAGTTTTAGCACTAAATTAGATATTGAATCCCTTCTAGAAAACTCTCAAAAGACAACATAAATCATAAAAATTACCCTTACAAAATAAATTTGAAACTAGTAAATCCCTTACATAAAATTATCAATGTTTCAATAATGAAAAGAAAACATATTGATTTTGTTTTGAAGAGACCCATAAATAAATTTGGAATAAATAATTAAATTGAAAAGATAAAAATAAAAATCCCTTAATTAAATTACCGTGAGGAAATGCAGGAATGAAATCATGTTGCCTTGGACTCACAAGAGATAAAGCTTCTTTTTCCCAATGAAAATTCATTGAAGTGTTTATTGATATGGTAATATAAATAATCATATCAATCTTTCATAGAAATTAGATGTTAAAGACGCAGACAACTAATTTTTATATTTAGGAAATCCTGAAAGCAGATTCATCCAATAGACAAAAACATAAGGAAATCGACATAGACAATAAAAAATGTAGATGAATATGACAGAAGAACAAAACAACGGACCGAGGACTAAAATAGAAAATTAATTTGTCCTACTTGAAGATATAAAAATTCTTAAATATGAGGTTTTAAACATCAATTAAGAAGATAAATGATTAATTTAACAAAAACATATTAAAATATCTCAATGACAAGAGAGAAAAATAGTTGAAACAAAGCCATGACATAATTTAGAAGAACAAAATTTCAAAAACTACAAAATATAGATTTGGAGACATAGAACTGAAAATCCTACCTTATATCTAGACCATAGAGAAAGAGACCAAACTCCATCAACCATAATGATGGAACCCTAAATGCATTCGCACACCATGATCTCAAAAATCCTTCATAGTGGCTCTCTGACGTCTGGACTCCTTCGGCTATGGCATGAAACTCCAATGCGGCACGAACCCTCAACCTCAACTTATCACCTTCAGCCGTAGCTCCCATGGAAGCTTGCAACACTCCCCACTCGAGCCCTCATGACACCTTCTCCCGAAACATAAGACCCACGAATCCCTATCTCTTACTCATGCTATTTTTCAACTCTATTATTATTATTTCATTTCATTTTTATATCTTTATTATCATATATTATTATCATATATTATATTATTAATAACTTTAATAAGTTAAAATTTATATAAAATGTAAGGACCCGTAAAATTCAAGGGAAATTTTTTCTTAATTTTCTTTAGAATTTTACAAGAGCGCGGTTTCAGACGGCACCTAATTCCGAGGCCCGGAGTGCCCGGAATTAATTTCCGAAGTTTGGCTCGGGTACGTTCAGTGAACGAACGAGCGAGAATTCCTAACTTTTGATCCGGTGCTCGTAATTGAAATCCGAGGGCACCGATGAACTCGCAGCGCCGATATTCGCTTAAAGAGACCTTTTCGGGAGTTGCGTTTGTTGCGGGTTGAAAGTTAGTTTTAGGGGTTTTTAGTTTGAGTTAAATAAAATTGTGTAGAACAATTTTATTTTTAACTTGTTAAAACCTATCAAAGGAGGTTGGGAGTGGGACCCACACCCACTTAACCTCCCTTGGGAGGATTAAGTGTGGTGGGGCCCACACGAGCCCCTAAACCTTTCAAATTCTCCCAACTCCCTTAACGCCTCATTTAATGGCTTAAGTTACTTAATTAATTATTGGAGT
The DNA here is from genome assembly GCA_963277665.1 of Viscum album. Lineage (NCBI taxonomy): Eukaryota > Viridiplantae > Streptophyta > Magnoliopsida > Santalales > Viscaceae > Viscum > Viscum album. The sequence continues at coordinate 24,865,210 of OY728137.1, read as the reverse complement.
TAACCCTTTTTGAATTTCAAACTTTTGAAATTCTTGTGTGTTTTGTAATAATAAAATAAGATGTTATCTTATTTTATTATGGGTTGTTTGTTTGTCACCTGGAGAGCTTTTGAGAGCTTCTTCTTCATCTTCAAGCTCTGACGAAGAACGAAGAACGCCCAGACTCCGACGAAGAACGACGCCTCTCTTCTTCGTCCTTGGTGTCAACAAGAGGGAACGCCGCTTCCTCCTCGGACCTTCTTCGTCGGCATACGAAGATTCGCCAACGACGTATCTCTTCGGGCATATCTCTTCGTCAACGGATTTGACGAACGACGACCGCGACGCCCGACCTCCGCGACGCCGTCTTCCGCGGAACGTAGACGAATCTTCGAATCTTAAACCCGAGGTAGGGGTTGTTGATTCATTATTTATTTAATCCATTTCTTGAACGTGGATCTCGCATGTCAAACTTGAGGCTTGAATGTTTAAGTTGAGTTACTTATTTAACGTGAGGGGGGCCGGACCGCATGAACACGGCCGAACCCCCCTCCATCGTTCATGTTAATTATTCTTGCGTGAGGAAGCAAGTGGCGTGGTGCCGTCGCACCACGCGGATGATCGTGCAAATATTTTACGCGGCGCCGTCGCGCTACGTCGAGGAAGAATCTTCAAGAACGCGGCGCCGTCGCGCCGCGTTGAAAAGAATCATGGCACGGCGAAAGGGGCGCGGTGTCGTCACACCGCGCCGGACGACGAACACCGCGGCCGGTTCCGGGCCGTGGCGGGACGAGGAGACCGCGGCCGGATCCGGGCCGCGGCGGGATGTGAAGATCGGCGGCCGGGCCGCCGGCGTCGGAAGTCGAAGGCGGGACCGGAATTTCCGGTCCCGTTGGTAAAAACCGGCCGGCCAGCTGGCCGGCTGGATGACATAAAACCGGGGGATTAAATCCCCCGGCCGGTTCAACAAACCCCCCCCCCCCCTTAATGAGGGGGGGGGGGTTCCTTGAAGGAGGGGGGCAGCCGGCCCCCCGGTTGCGCTCCAGCAGGCCCCCCACGTGAGGGGGGCCGTTTTGTTACTTAGGCGCGGCACAAAGGCCGCGCCACCTTGAAGAAGCGGGGGCTGAGCCCCCCGCGTGCCACCCTCGTGCGGCGCCAGGCGCCCGCCGCCGCCGCCGCCGCCGCGCCGCCCCAGGGGGGGGGGTCGGGCCGGGTCGGCCCGGACCCGGACCCCCCCCGTTTCGAACCAGATTTGGTTTTTGGCCCATAACCTGAGCCTAGGACCTCTGAATGACGAACCGTCTACGGCAACACGATCCTTGGATCAAGACGGTCGTTTCGGTATATCGCACTCAAGGTTTCGGGTTACTTTGAGTTCGGTCGGGTTGGTTCGTTCACGAAACCAACCGGACCTTCGGAGCGGAAACGCTCATATCTTGATCTACGGACGTCCGATTGACGCGCCGTCAGTCGCGTTGTGTTCCTCTTAGTGAGACGGATCTTTTGGAATACTCCGCCCGAGGTTTGGACGCAGGTGGAGTACGGTCGGTTGGTTTTGCCTTAGAAACCAACCGGGCCCCGGAGACGAAAATGCCAATAACTCTCAGACCGGGCGTCCGATCGACGCGCCGTCTGTTGCGTTGAGTTCCTGTTGACGATACGGAACTTTTGGATACATCAACTCTGGTCTTTGTGACAGTTGATGTATCAGCCTCTCGGCTCGTGGAGCGGACCCTCCGAACGAGCTAGCTGTATGCGGGAACCCTAGTGCTGGCTGCGACTGTTCTGCTGCTACGACTGCTACTGTGACTTCGACGACGACAGTACAGAGATCCTGTGTGGATTCGACGACGACGACTACAGCACTCAGCGATCCTACGTGGAACAGTGCTACCAAACCTGTGTGAGCTGAATCTTCTGTTTACCTTGGTGGTGGAGCGCTTGGGTGTAGCGGCGGACCCGTGGTACTTGACAGTGGTGGTGCGCTTGGATGCAGCAGCAGACCCTTGGCGGTGGAGCGCTTGGTTGTAGCGGTGGACCCGCGATACTCTACGGAGTGTGTGCGCTTGGTTGTAGCGACAGACCCGCGACGGTGGAGGCGTGCGTGCGGAGTACGGAGACCGCGTAGATGACTGAGACCTGACGACTGCTTGACCGACTCGACTTGGAGTGAGTCGACTAGCCCAGTGGACGGAGCGCCCAGTAGTTGGCAGCAGACCCACGGCGGACGGAGCGCCTGGTAGTTGGCGGCAAACCCGCGGTACTCGACAGGAGGAGTACCTCAGTAGGCTATCTGGGTGAGCGCCCGGTATTTGGCAGCAGACCCTCAGCGGACGGAGCGCCCGGTAGTTGGCAGCAGACCCGCGGTACTCGACAGGAGGAGTACTTCAGCAGTCTTAGGTTAGTGAGCAGTACCTCGGAGTCGTGACAGGACCACTGTACACTTCAGAGTTGGGCCTCTTCAACTTTTACGGTTTCGATAATGAAAATCCTGGTTTGAGCTGAGTCTATGATCTTTGTGATTTCCTCATGATTGAGATGGGTCGCTTGATAACTTAGGTATATGTATGGGCATATACCTGGGTAATGGTTATCCGTTGATTTCATAAACTTGTTATTATCTGTGTGGATTTACTGTTTACTCTTCTTTGTGGATTGGGTTGTTCTTGGGCTCGGTGTTGGAGCCGAACGGAAATTGATGACTTAGGTATATGTATGGGCATACACCTAAGCAGTGTCAGTTGTTACTTCGTGATTGTTACTTTTCTTCGTGGTTTAACCATTGTGGATTTGAGAGACCTTCAGGGGTCTCGGGGTCCCTACTGAGTAGCTTATACTCACCCCTGCACGGGCTTCGCCCGCACTACGTTGTGTTGGTTGCAGACGACGGACAGTGTTGACCTTAGCTGAGGCTTGTAGATCGGGACGGTACCCGGAGGTGGACCACTGGGTGGGACGTGCACGGAGCGGACGACGGGACCCGTGGAGCAGAGGAGCTATCTGTACCCACCCTTCAGGTGGGATTTCCAGTGGACAGCTCGGAGTAGCGGCTTTTACTTTTCAGTTGCTGTTTTTCCTTTTTGAGTTGTACTTTACTTTCAGTTTGGTTTTGTATACTGGCCCATTCACTTTTCCGCACTTTCAGTAGTACTCTGCTTTTGTTTAGTGTTTACTTTCCGCTTGTTTACTCTGTGGTGTGTGTTTACTTTTCAAAGGCAATGCCTTCCCTTTTTACTGGGATTTACGCCTTGGTGCTAGTCGCCAGCCCCTGGCCTATGGAAGGCGGGCTTGGGGTAGTCACGGCACGGACCCCGAGGGCGGGTCGTGACAAATTGGTATCAGAGGAGTTCGGTTCTACCGCAAACTCTGATCTTTTCTATGTGAAGCAATAAAGTTTAGCGTATTGAGTGTGGTTATCAGTCCAGGGAGTCCAGTGTTGGTGCGGCGGCCGACGTATCCGTACACCAGGACCCTGACTTCTGATTTCCGACTTAATACACGAAAACATTGATTGCGTGTGTGTTTCAAAGTTTTCTTTGTGATTTCTTTGTGTCAGCTCATCAGGTATACTGTTTGACCGTGGCGCACCTGTCTCCTTTCAGGATGGCCCCACGACGGCAGCCAGCTAGGGTTCCGAGAGTCGAGCGAGACGACAGCCCACCGAGCGACGAGGCCTCGGTGCAGGGCCCTTTTCCAGTAGTGGCACCGGCGGTAGCTTTACCCGCCGAGCCCCCGATGCTTCCAGCAGCAGCCGCTGATGATGCACGTCGCCTCAGCGCACTGCATGAGTTTCAGCGCCAGCGACCGCCCAGGTTTCGCGGGGAGACGGATCCCCAGGCAGCAGAGGACTGGCTGGAGGCAGTAGTTTGAGTGTTTAGGCTAGTGAGGACACCAGCAGACCTCATGGTGATCCTCGCTGCGAGCCTACTACACGCAGCAGTAGGACGATGGTGGAGCTTGATGCTCCAGGTGCACGATGAGGCATCTCTACTTTGGACGGACTTTGAGAGCATCTTCCGCTCGGAGTTCGTCCCAGCCACCCTTCGTGCGGTGCGTATCCAGGAGCTTCTACAGCTGCGGCAGGGCAGCATGACGGTCTCTCAGTACGCGGCGAGGTTCACCGACCTTTCTCGGTACTCGACAGACATGGTACGAGACCCCTTCTTCCGGGCCCGAACCTTCGAGCAGGGTTTGAGACACGAGATCAGGGCATCGCTGATCTCCCTCAGCATACCGACTCAGACAGGAGTACTGGAGCGGGCACTTCTGATCGAGAGTTTCCTTGCTGAGTCTACACCAGCACAGCAACTCACCGCAGGGCGGCACGAGGCAGAGTCATCTGCAGCAGGTAGCCGACGGATGACTCAGGGTTCCAGGCAGACCAGACCTACCGGTGGCCGACTGCACGACTCATGCTCAGTTGTACGGGGAAGCCGGGGTGGAGTCAGAGCCAGGCGTGCCGAGAGTGGGCAGTGTTACTCCTGTGGCGGGATTGGTCACATGGCTCGTGACTGTCCGACCCACCATGCTGATGATCAGCAGTTAAGTGAAGAACCTCCCAGGCAGAGGCAGAGGTTCGACCGTGGCGGTCCGCAGGGAGGAGGCGGACAAGGCAGAGGAGCTGGACGAGCAGCCGGTGGTGGGCGACGCTTTGAGGCTCTTCCACCACCACCACCAGGAGGTCCACCCCGACCGCAGGGGAGAGCTCAGCTTCAGGCAGCCGAGGCTTTCGATCATGGAGCTCTGGGAGCCGATGGACAGGAGCAGAACTAGCGGATAACATCCTTTGTACTTCTGGTTCCTTGTTGCTTTTGTGTAGCGTCTTGTAATATGAGCTGCAATAATAAAAGACGCATACCTTTGTGATATTTTCGTTCCTGTCCTCTTTCATGATGTTACTAAGAGGTTCCAGTTTTGGCTGTTGACTTGACCCTCACTTGTGAGACATCTACTGGAGGAGACCCAGTTACCACACACTGATGCCGACAGTGTGACTCAACCCTTGGAGGCGAGAGTAACGGTTGAATCTCTTAGTAGTAGCGTCGAGGCCTTACGACGTCATCCTTGGTATGGATTAGTATCATCCATGTTAGGATTGACTGTTTTAGGCAAAGAATGTGGTTCATCCAGGGGATGAGACCAGATTTCTCTTTTCGGCAAAGAAAAAATCTTGCAGCTCTTGTGGGACCTGTGATGGTCCAGGCCACGACGGAGAAGGTCCAGGTCATCCAGGAGCGGATGAGGACAGCTCAGAGCCGGCAGAAGTCATATGCTGACAGGAGGCGGAGGCCACTGGAGTTCGAGGATGGAGACCACGTCTTCTTGCGGGTCTCACCTCGACGTGGTATTCGGAGACTTGGCCGAGGCGGCAAGTTATCTCCGCGCTTCATCGGACCCTTCCAGATTCTCAGCAGGATTGGCGAGGTGGCTTATCGCCTGGCTCTACCACCTCAGTTGCACCGGGAGCACGACGTCTTCCACGTATCCCAGCTGAGGAGATACGTGCACGACCCGACGCACATCATTGACCATGGGGAGCTTGACGTTGACGATGGGGCGACTTTTACGGAGGTCCCGGTAGAGATAGAGGATCGACAGGAGCGGGTCCTGCGTGGGCGATCGATTCCTCTTGTGCGCATCAGATGGCAGCACGGGAATCTCCAGGAGAGCACATGGGAGCGGGAGGCTCAGATGCGTGCTCAGTACCCTCATTTGTTTCCCTAGTTTTTGTTGTATCTTTACGGGGACGTAAATCCCTGAGGTGGGAGTAATGTAAAGACCCGTAAAATTCAAGGGAAATTTTTTCTTAATTTTCTTTAGAATTTTACAAGAGCGCGGTTTCAGACGGCACCTGATTCCGAGGCCCGGAGTGCCCGGAATTAATTTCCGAAGTTTGGCTCGGGTACGTTCAGTGAACGAACGAGCGGGAATTCCTAACTTTTGATCCGGTGCTCGGAATTGAAATCCGAGGGCACCGATGAACTCGCAGCGCCGATATTCGCTTAAAGAGACCTTTTCGGGAGTTGCGTTTGTTGCGGGTTGAAAGTTAGTTTTAGGGGTTTTTAGTTTGAGTTAAATAAAATTGTGTAGAACAATTTTATTTTTAACTTGTTAAAACCTATCAAAGGAGGTTGGGAGTGGGACCCACACCCACTTAACCTCCCTTGGGAGGATTAAGTGTGGTGGGGCCCACACGAGCCCCTAAACCTTTCAAATTCTCCCAACTCACTTAACGCCTCATTTAATGGCTTAAGTTACTTAATTAATTATGGGAGTTAACCCTTTTTGAATTTCAAACTTTTGAAATTCTTGTGTGTTTTGTAATAATAAAATAAGATGTTATCTTATTTTATTATGGGTTGTTTGTTTGTCACCTGGAGAGCTTTTGAGAGCTTCTTCTTCATCTTCAAGCTCTGACGAAGAACGAAGAACGCCCAGACTCCGACGAAGAACGACGCCTCTCTTCTTCGTCCTCGGTGTCAACAAGAGGGAACGCCGCTTCCTCCTCGGACCTTCTTCGTCGGCATACGAAGATTCGCCAACGACGTATCTCTTCGGGCATATCTCTTCGTCAACGGATTTGACGAACGACGACCGCGACGCCCGACCTCCGCGACGCCGTCTTCCGCGGAACGTAGACGAATCTTCGAATCTTAAACCCGAGGTAGGGGTTGTTGATTCATTATTTATTTAATCCATTTCTTGAACGTGGATCTCACATGTCAAACTTGAGGCTTGAATGTTTAAGTTGAGTTACTTATTTAACGTGAGGGGGGCCGGACCGCATGAACACGGCCGAACCCCCCTCCATCATTCATGTTAATTATTCTTGCGTGAGGAAGCAAGTGGCGTGGTGTCGTCGCACCACGCGGATGATCGTGCAAATATTTTACGCGGCGCCGTCGCGCTACGTCGAGGAAGAATCTTCAAGAACGCGACGCCGTCGCGCCGCGTTGAAAAGAATCATGGCACGGCGAAAGGGGCGCGGTGCCGTCGCACCGCGCCGGACGACGAACACCGCCGCCGGTTCCGGGCCGTGGCGGGACGAGGAGACCGCGGACGGATCCGGGCCGCGGCGGGATGTGAAGACCGGCGGCCGGGCCGCCGGCGTCGGAAGTCGAAGGCGGGACCGGAATTTCCGGTCCCGTTGGTAAAAACCGGCCGGCCAGCTGGCCGGCCGAATGACATAAAACCGGGGGATTAAATCCCCCGGCCGGTTCAACAAACCCCCCCCCCCTTAATGAGGGGGGGGGGTTCCTTGAAGGAGGAGGGCAGCCGTCCCCCCAGTTGCGCTCCAGCAGGCCCCCCACGTGAGGGGGGCCGTTTTGTTACTTAGGCGCGGCACAAAGGCCGCGCCACCTTGAAGAAGCGGGGGCTGAGCCCCCCGCGTGCCACCCTCGTGCGGCGCCAGGCGCCCGCCGCCGCGGCCCGCCGCCGCCGCCGCCGCCGCGCCACCGCGCCGCCGCGCCGCCGCGCCGCCGCCGCCGCGCCGCCCCAGGGGGGGGGGGGGGTCGGGCCGGGTCGGCCCGGACCCGGACCCCCCCCCGTTTCGAACCAGATTTGGTTTTTGGCCCATAACTTGAGCCTAGGACCTCCGAATGACGAACCGTCTACGGCAACGCGATCCTTGGATCGAGACGGTCGTTTCGGTATATCGCACTCAAGGTTTCGGGTTACTTTGAGTTCGGTCGGGTTGGTTCGTTCACGAAACCAACCGGACCTTCGGAGCGGAAACGCTCATATCTTGAGCTACGGACGTCCGATTGACGCGCCGTCAGTCGCGTTGTGTTCCTCTTGGTGAGACGGATATTTTGGCATAATCCGCCTGAGGTTTGGACGCAGGTGGAGTACGGTCGGGTTGGTTTTTCCTTAGAAACCAACCGGGCCCCGGAGACGAAAATGCCAATAACTCTCAGACCGGGCGTCCGATCGACGCGCCGTCTGTTGCGTTGAGTTCCTGTTGACGATACGGAACTTTTGGATACATCCACTCTGGTCTTTGTGACAGTTGATGTATCAGCCTCTCGGCTCGTGGAGCGGACCCTCCGAACGATCTAGCTGTATGCGGGAACCCTAGTGCTGGCTGCGACTGTTCTGCTGCTACGACTGCTACTGTGACTTCGACGACGACAGTACAGAGATCCTGTGTGGATTCGACGACGAAGACTACAGCACTCAGTGATCCTACGTGGAACAGTGCTAACAAACCTGTGTGAGCTGAATCTTCTGTTTACCTTGGCGGTGGAGCGCTTGGGTGTAGCGGCGGACCCGTGGTACTTGACAGTGGTGGTGCGCTTGGATGCAGCAGCAGACCCTTGGCGGTGGAGCGCTTGGTTGTAGCGGCGGACCCGCGATACTCTACGGAGTGTGTGCGCTTGGTTGTAGCGACAGACCCGCGACGGTGGAGGCGTGCGTGCGGAGTACGGAGACCGTGTAGATGACTGAGACCTGACGACTGCTTGACCGACTCGACTTGGAGTGAGTCGACTAGCCCAGTGGACGGAGCGCCTAGTAGTTGGCAGCAGACCCACGGCGGACGGAGCGCCTGGTAGTTGGCGGCAAACCCGCGGTACTCGACAGGAGGAGTACCTCAGTAGGCTATCTGGGTGAGCGCCCGGTATTTGGCAGCAGACCCTCAGCGGACGGAGCGCTCGGTAGTTGGCAGCAGACCCGCGGTACTCGACAGGAGGAGTACTTCAGCAGTCTTAGGTTAGTGAGCAGTACCTCGGAGTCGTGACAGGACCACTGTACATTTCAGAGTTGGGGCTCTTCAACTTTTACGGTTTCGATAATGAAAATCCTGGTTTGAGCTGAGTCTATGATCTTTGTGATTTCCTCATGATTGAGATGGGTCGCTTGATAACTGAGGTATATGTATGGGCATATACCTGGGTAATGGTTATCCGTTGATTTCATAAACTTGTTATTATCTGTGTGGATTTACTGTTTACTCTTCTTTGTGGATTGGGTTGTTCTTGGGCTCGGTGTTGGAGCCGAACGGAAATTGATGACTTAGGTATATGTATGGGCATACACCTAAGCAGTGTCAGTTGTTACTTCGTGATTGTTACTTTTCTTCGTGGTTTAACCATTGTGGATTTGAGAGACCTTCAGGGGTCTCGGGGTCCCTACTGAGTAGCTTATACTCACCCCTGCACGGGCTTCGCCCGCACTACGTTGTGTTGGTTGCAGACGACGGACAGCGTTGACCTTAGCTGAGGCTTGTAGAGCGGGACGGTACCCGGAGGTGGACCACTGGGTGGGACGTGCACGGAGCGGACGGCGGGACCCGTGGAGCAGAGGAGCTATCTGTACCCACCCTTCAGGTGGGATTTCCAGTGGACAGCTCAGAGTAGCGTCTTTTACTTTTCAGTTGCTGTTTTTCCTTTTTGAGTTGTACTTTACTTTCAGTTTGGGTTTGTATACTTGCCCATTCACTTTTCCGCACTTTCAGTAGTACTCTGCTTTTGTTTAGTGTTTACTTTCCGCTTTTTTACTCTGTGGTGTGTGTTTACTTTTCAAAGGCAATGCCTTCCCTTTTTACTGGGATTTACGCCTTGGTGCTAGTCGCCAGCCCCTGGCCTATGGAAGGCGGGCTTGGGGTAGTCACGGCACGGACCCCGAGGGCGGGTCGTGACATAAAACTAATAATATATTAAGAATAATTTTATCAATACTTTTTAAAAAGTAAATGTTTTTATAATTAAATTCATTTACAAAACACACACACACACACATATATATATTTATAAATCATAATATAATTTTTCAAAAATAAAATTTAAATTATACCAAATATTCTTACTTTGAAATAAATGAAATGTTTTATTTAATTATTATTATTATTAAGTTCATTTATTAAGACACACACACACACAAATATGTATATATATATCATATTATATACCAAAAATGTTATAAAATAAATTAATAATTTGAAGATATATTAAATTGAAAATCAAAATAATAATTATCATAATTTGTACAAAATACTTTTAAATTTTAAACTTTAAAAAATTTAATATTATATATATATATATTTCAAAGTAACAATTTTTTTATTAAAACATCATACTTAAATATCGTAAAAACAAAGAATATATCATTAATAAAAATAATTTATGTAACTCAGATGAAATTCTTTAATTATAATGAAGTTCATAAATACATGCTATATTAAAAATGATATTTTTCTTTAAAACAAAAAAATATAATAATATTTTACTCTGAAATATGTTTATCTAAAAAAAATAAATTGGTCATAATATTATTTCACAATAAAATAATATTAATTTATACTAGAAAGTGTAATTTTTTAAAAATGTTAAATAAAAAAATATAAAAAATTAATTTTGATTAAATGAAATTATATATAACTTTATTTATCTAAATTATAATTCAATTAATTATTTTGTAGCTAGTAATATGGAATTCAGATAAAATATGTGAAGATCGGAAACTACATCACCCATGAGACTCTCCTTAATGGTAGAAAATGGATTACGAGTATCCTAAATTTGGAAACAAGCCGAGAAACCTCAATATTGTGGTATCTAGAAATGGAATAAACAATATTGGTTTACAAAGTAGTATTCTTAGTACATGACCAATTATGTTTTTAAATTATAACTTTTCCACTATTGTTATGCATGAAAAAAAAATACATTATATTATCTCTTCATATTTTTGGACAAAAAAAACTGGTAATGATATTTATGTCTACTTGGATCCATTTATCAACGATATGAAATTGATGTTGGATAGAGGTGTTATATTTTATGAAGCTTATAAAAGTGAATAGTTCACATTGATAACTAGGTTGTATGGGATACTATATATCATTCCTCCTTCTGTAAATTTTTCAGGATATAACATTAAATAAATGTTGGGGTGTCCCATTTTTGAAGAATCTATACAATCAATTCTATTGAAACATTCTTTAAAGACTGTATTTTTAAGACATCACAAATTTTTACCCTAAAAACCTAAATATTGATCCTAGATGAAATCATTTTATGGAAATAAAAATCATGGTACTACACCATCTCCAGTAATGGGTGATCAACTATTTGAAAAAGTAAAAGATACTAAAACAATTTTTGATAAACCTTTTTTGAAAAAACCTTATGAAATTGGGTTGGAAAAGGAGTTCAGTTTTCTTTTAATTATCTTGCATTAATTTTTTGTACATCAAAAAATTTCTTGATGTTATGAAAATGTAAAAAAAATGTATTTGATAGTGTTAATGTAATGATACTAAATATATTGTACAAAACAAAATATGGTTTTAAAGCTAGGTTTCACATGATTGATATAGGTATAAAGGATGACTTGGCACCAATGAAGGGTGGAAGATGATATTTTATTCCTCTAATAGCTTACACTTAATTGAGATAAAAAAAATTCTATTTTCATCTTTCTCAATAGTGTAAAATTTGGAGAGGGGTATTCATTAAATATCAAGAATTTCACGCAATGACTAATTTAATGTTTCGGGGTTTAAAATCACATGACTATCATGTTTTTATACAAGATTTAATGCATGTATTTTTACATAACATCCTACCTAAAAATGAATGATATATATTAAATAGAATCTTATTATCTTTCAAATCCATATTAAATAAACTTATTGAGCCGATAATGTTTCTAATCCCGAATAACGAAACTATAGTCATATTATTTGAATTCGATATGTTCTTCGCATCATTATTTTTTGATATAATGGAACACATGATGGTTTACTTAGTAAGAGATATTCAACTATTTGGTCCTTTATATCCCATATGGATGTACCACATTGAATGGTATATGGTGATTTTGAAAGGGTATGTAAATAATTGAAGTTATCTAGAAGGTTTTATTGAAGAGAAATTTATTATTGATGAAGTTGTTGAATTATGTTTTTATTACCTATCAGATGTTGATAGGAATGGTCTCAAAAAATCTCATCATAATGGATGCCTTGTGGGCGAAGGGATTTTTGGAGGTGATGTTGTAATAATAAATATTACAAAGTGAGAGCAAGCTCATCGTTATATTTTACATAATAGTGAATCATTTTCTCCATATTTAAAATTCCATAAAGTAATTATTAGAAATCTGAATCCATAAAAGAATGAAATATGGATATCAAATATATATATTCAATGGTTTATAAGATGGTTTTGAGATCATATTTATAAGGAGTTATCTACAAATCAGAATTCATTTGTCATGTGAAATTGATAGGTATCCAGACGACCAAATGTAAATGTAATATTTTACAATGGTTAAGTATGTAATGGATATACATTTTATATAAAGAAACAAGATTAATGCAGTATGATGAAAAATAGTAGAGATATTATTATTTTGAAAGTGATTCGTGTATCCTGTTCCAAGGATAGAGATCCAATTTATTAAAATATTTTGTATTACAACGTTATTGAAAAAATATATGAGTTGTGATATACAACATTTGAAGTGTTGATTTTCTATTCCAAATGGTTTGATAGTTGGGTAGTAGTTAAACTTAATGAATTAGGCTTTATGATGGTCAATTTTAGGGTAGAACGGTATAAGGAAAAAAATCATAACAGAATCATAATAAGTGAAATTATATTATGTTCCAGATCCTATTAAAAGGAATTAGGTAATTGTTTTGTTAGAGACTAAAACAACTATAGGGTCAGATGAAAATTCAATTAATGATGGCCCTTTCATTGGGAGATAATAATCAATTCATGGTGGTCCCAATTTAGACATATTAATATATCTTATGGGGGACCATATGGAATGGATTTGGATACTTGATAGAGGTGAAAAATCCCTTAAACCATTAAAGGAAAAAAATCATTTCAATGAATATGATAATGTTCTTTTAAATACACTGTGCTTTTCTTCATAATATTGTGTGTTCTCTAATAAATCTATGTAATCTAAATTAAAATTTTAACATATCATACATATAATGAATTCTCCACTTGATAATGTTACAAATCCCTTGGAATAACACACTATTGGTACTGAAATTGATAAATTATTAGGGGATCAACAACATGTCGATGAAGAAAAATAAGAGAAGCATAGCATCACTGTGTTAACTAAAGTTATCATGTCAAGAAGAAAAGGTATAAAAATTTGGGTTGGATGGAATCAACATATCTAACCTATTTACCTCAAAAAATAAGAATTCATTAGTTAAATTAGGATCACAACTCGAAAGCATGTTCTAATTGATATAGATATGTGGTATAATGTCATTTTGTCATCAAAGATAACAATTTGGGAAGATATTTGGGCAATATTATGATATAATTTCTCCATTTTTCTAAAAATATATATATAATGAAACATTGATTTAATTTTTATTGTCCCTATTAGTGTTTGTTTATTATAGATTAATTTCTTAATAAATTTTTATTGATGGTCATAAGAATAGTTCATAGATACTTCTTGACACTTCTGAAAAATCATAATCTTAGGGATACTGAGTGGTAAATAAATCTCCACCCACCAGCTACATATGAACACATTACAAAACAAGAAAAATGGAAATATTTAATTATTTATTATGATGAGGAATCATTTCAGGTGTATTCTAGTAAATAATATTTTTTTGACATTATTTATATTATATAACTTTATTCAAAATTGTTAGTTTTTGAAATAGTAAAGGAGATATAAAAATATGTAATGTTCATTAAACCCAATTTACATCTTCCGTAATACAAGGATGGGGTAAACAACACTTGAAAATAATATGATATTCATTTTAAATATAGATTGAATGTTTTATGTGACATGAAAATACATGTATTCTATTTTATATTCATATTGATGAATCAGAATACAAATACACTTCCATCCCACTTTATATGCTATTGAAGGAGACTTGTGTAAATAAAAGGGGAATGATAGTAGATGAAAACACACAAGATGCATGTGAATCATGTTTCATTATGAAAGAATAGTAATTTTTTATACTTTATAAAAATATTACATAAAAAATATCAATTTATATTTGTATTCTTTTTATATGATTTGGACACAATATTCTCTATCAATTATACTAGAATAACTAATACTTTCAGTATTTTTTATGTGTCAAGAACAATATGGTGACATTAGAGGTGAATTTTTTGGAGTGTAACCAAGAGAAAATTTCCAGATGAAAAATTTGGAAGAGATAAATATGAGATGATGAAAGTCATGCAGTTAAAAAAACATGCTTTAAAATTTAACTAATTGTATAATAAAGATTGGTACATGACTAGCCCTATGATCCCACTAGATTTGAGGCTAGTCATTCCAATCAAATGCCTACCTTACCTAAGATGATCAATTTTTCTATAACTCTTTCTACTAAATGTGTATAAAAAATTACCGGTAACTTTATATTACCAAAACCCTACAGGGTAAAATTGTATGTCATTTATATCTATTTGAACTGACCCATCACCTTATTTTGAGGGGTACTATAACATCCCATTACCCTCTTCTAGGTACCTATTGTATCTCTCCTTTTCTTTTGGTTCATTTTGGTCATTTTGAGAATAGGGAGTATTTTCTGGGGGAAATGACCTAAAGTTCGAGGATGCATGTTTGTTGTAATTAAGAGAGTCCAGCTATAAATATGACCAAAATATTTATTGGGAGCCATAATTTTATTTTGAGAGTTACTGTAGAATCTATGTCTAGTATTGCTTGCAGGACAATATTATATCATAAGGCATATTTAAAAAATAATTGTATCATTGGGAACAAGCCATGAAATCAATTTATAGAAAAGAATTGTACAATCTATAAAATTAATTTTTATGTCGTAAATTGAATTTACATCATAAGATAAACTTTTAATCTACAAAATAATTGGCTATGATTTTAACCCAAAGTGATGTGTTTTTCAACATACTTTAGTAATAGGGTTATTATTCCAAAAACATGTGGTTTCACAATAATTAATTTGATCTAGTAGGTTAAACTGTGCATTGCATCTTATGCTTTTCATTCAATGTTTAATATTCTTTATCAAACCCTAAGAGCTCTCTATAATGATTTTGGATACCTCCACTACTTCCAGATCACATCGTTCAGTACTAAATCTTTGTGGTTCTTGCTCTATATCTTTTTGGGTAATTGATATTTTAAATTATTCATTTCCACTGATCACCTCGATGTTATTGCTCTTAGTTTGTGGATTTATTGTCCTTATAGAGATGTTATTCTTAATCCTGTATAGATCCATTGTGTGATCTTCTCCCCAAGGATGGACCTTGCATTGGTTGGGGTGCAGCATTAAAGTTCCTTTAGGAATGTGTTATTTATCTTCTCCACTAACCACTTCGCTTGTCAAGTTGATTCTATGATATGAGAATTGGTTCTATGGCCTCTCTTATTATCATTGTGTTAATTAATTGTTGGTGGATTTCTATTGTGGGTGTGTGTGACCCACGTTGAGGTAGTCCATTCCATCTATATCCTATTTTGGAAAAACCTTGATTTCCCTAGGTTTGATAAATTATTTTATAAATAAAATGGAATGATTTATTGATTAATTTGTGCATGTGTGTGCAAATGGGTTTTTGAGAAAATTTGGTTTTCCCTTTGTTTTGTTAAAATAAATATTTATTTTCAATGCATTTCAAAGTGGATTTATGAAATTGTTTTCAAAGAATCATTTTGAGGAAATGATTTTGGAACATTAGAACATTATAAGCCTTGGGTCCGTAGATGGAATCTATAGTAATATGTCTCATCTATTGATATTATTGGGGGTCTACTCATCGGGGTTTTTTCTACTCTCAGTTCAAATTGTTCTAGGGACTTAATATGCACTATTAGAGGGTTCAATTTATGGAGTATTCCTCTACTGCATAGATTTGATGCCTATAAACAAGGTATTTATGTGTGCAATTGTCTATGTATGGGTACGAGCGTTCTAGCTAGCCTGTCCTATAGTGATCCTTGGTGTGATTTTACCTATGATTTTAGTTTATAGTTATTTTGATTTTACATGATATATGGTATATTATTTGAAAATTTTTGATATATGTGATATTATTTGAAACTATTTTACCTAAATTATTTATTACTATGTAAAATGGGAATTGTTTTACCATGATTTTGATATTCGAACTAATAAACTAAATAACATTCCTTGATTTCTATAAATTTGATCATGTTTGGACTGTTATACAAAGACATGTTATTGAACACCTTAGTGTGATTCTATTGGTCCTATTTAGATCTCACCCTATGCAACCCTTAGGCAGTCTGTATACCTTATTATGGATTTTGATATTGGTATGGGCAAGGCATCATAGTGAGGTGATGAGGTTTTTGATAATTTATTTAGATAATTGGTGGTGAGATAATGGGTTGTTGTTTGCTTATCACATGGAGTAGTTGTATCTCATTTTTTTTCCTTTCTAGATGGACTGATAGTTGGAGTTTTTCACCTATTTTGAGTTGTATCATTTCCAAGGTCTTCTATAGTTTATGGAATACATATTTATTTCTATTTTCTTATTTTATTTCTCTCTAATATTTATATATATTCTATGTTGTCTACTTAGGGATAGGATAAATCATTCCCTCTAGTTGTTATTGATGTTGAGGTGTTACTCTCTAGCATGTTGGGATTATGAAAATACTTTGAGTATGTGATGTGTCAGGTTGATTTCCATTTTGTGACTACATCTAGATTGGTTCATTGTAGTTTTGTATTATATCATGGTTATTCTTAGCCTTAGGAAGTTGGTATACAATATATATGATTTTCTAGACTTGATAGGTAAGTTATAGTGAGTTTCTGGTCAATTATTTCCAGGACGAGACTCAATATACCATGGAATTTTCGGATGTCTGTCTCCTTTTTCAAGTTCTTATTCTCTATCTCATTTTATTCTTATGGTTTTCTAGATTGAACTAATGTTTTCTAGTTGTCTAATCTTTTCTTCTATTTTTGGTGTGCAGTTATATGCCTATGATATGTCTTCCATGGGTTCTGGAGGAGGGTAAAGTGGATTCTCCTTAGAAATATACCTTTGATAAGAATATTATAGAGATTATCATGTGAGAAGTTCATGTCATAGACCAAAACATATCACAAGTCTAGAATAAAGTTTTTGAGGTATAATTAGGAGTTTGGAGATGAATGGATCGATCTCATGAGTTCTTACTTGAGAAACTATCATATTTTAAGGGTAAAAATGAGCCCCATGAAGAGGAGAATTGGATGGACAAGATTGATCAGATCTTTGACTTCCTAGATTTGCCTAAGAATATCAAGGTGATGTGCATGGTGTTCAGACTCAAGGGTCCAAACAAGCGATGCTGGGATTGCATGGTATAGAAAGATAGACACATAGTTTTATACTAGAAGGGTTTCAAGTCCCTCTTCTTCTAGTAGTTCTGTTGATAGTCTATGATGATGTAGAAGTCTCGGGAGTTCCTCTCTTTTTATCAATGAGATTGATCGATGCTGGCACACACTAATCAGTTTTTGGAGCTAGTTCATTTTTCTCTAGAGGTAGTGAATAATGACCAGCCTAATACTCATAGGAACCTGCATGGTTTGCATCCAGATATCATACCATACTTATTCATGAAAAATATTTCTACCTATACAGAGACAGTATATAGGAAAATAATAGAAGATATGGATACACTATGAAAGGTTAGATCTTATGGAACTTTTCTTCTACCCAGTGGAATCATTAGTGTCATGCATGGGAAGAATAAGAAGTCACATTATCAACATAAGGGTGGTGGAGGTGGTTCAAAATAGTGGGACTCCTATGAACCAATAGTTATAGCCTATAGTGTTCCCCATACTTGCTATCAGTGTGGTAAGGTCAGACACAGTTATGGAGTTAGTGACACATCTTGGGATGAGAATAGGTAAGGGGTTTTATCGTCCTTCTTGTTCTCTATTGATAGATTATGAAAATATAGTTTGGGATTTCCATATTGTTGATCTAGATCTATTTTATGTTTTCATCAGGATGTAGTGGATTATCTCTAATCATGTTGTCATTTATGGTTATCATCAATGTGTCTCATTCATTGCTTCTAACAGGAACTCTTGGGAGTTTTAGGGAGAGTTGGGTCTAAGGTTTAGTCATACATGACCTTTTTACCCAGGTATCCTGAGTTTATTATCTTCTATTATAGTCAATCCTATTGATGTTTCTTCTATAGTTAATCTTCCCATAGTTTGTAAGACTTTCTTGATGTTTTCCCATATGAGTTCTCTAGTATTAATATGGAGAGTGATGTGGGGTTTATGTTTGATATGGTGTCAGTTATGTAGTCAATATCAATAACCTATTATTATCTGACCCTAGTGGAGCTGAAAAAAAAACAATATTAAGTAGGATAACTTAATGGTGAAAGGTATCATTCGCCTTGGCTTACCCTAGTTCTCTTTTCCAAGAAGGATGATGTTTCACTTCGATCATGCATGGAATATAGAAAGTAGAATTGGGTGACAGTTAAGAGTAAGTATCTTTTACTCCATGTTGATTATTTTTTCTATTAGTTAAAGGGAGAAAAATTGTTTTAAAAGATCAATATTTATTCATGTTATCATCAGCTTAGAGTTTGGGAGTCTGGTATACCAAAGATGATTTTTTGGAGAGGGTAAAACCATAATGAATATCCTGTGATTCATTTTGGTCTAATAAATTCTCCTGTAGTTTTTATGGCTTTTATGATACTGATATTTCATCAATATCTCAACACTTTTTTTGTAGTTATCATGGATGATATTTTAGTTTATTTAATATTTTATCATTATCATGAGAACTTTCTAGGTTTGGTTTTGTGAATCCAAAGAATTCTCCTTTTTAATAGAATGAATGTATAAGAGAACATGATTTTGGAGCATAGCTTATTAGTTGATCCTGAGAAGTTGAAGGTTTTATTTTCATGGGAGGGTACATGTAAGGTCTTTGAGATTTAAAACTTACTTGGTATTATGGGATATTATTGATGTTTTGTCCAGGATTTCTAAAATTTGGAATCACATTTCACTTATCTTACTAGGAAAGGGGTAAAATTCTCAAAGGATGAAAAATGTTAGTCTTATTTTTAATAACTAAAATTATTTCTGACATCAACTCACATTCTATCCATACTAGAGCCCGATAAGGGGAATGTGGTATAATTTATTTCTTATGATGCTCTTATGGGTTCCATGCTTATATAATATGATCAAGTGGTGGCATATGGATCTCCTCATCTCCAAACGCATGAGAATATTTACCCCACTTATTATTTTGAGCTTTCTATAGTTATAAAAGCGCTTAAATATTGAAAAAACTATATTTTTTAGGATGGGTTCACAGTATTTTCTAACCATAAGAGTTTGATCCATATATTTTCTTAGAAATACATGAATATCATAAATATATGGTGGGTGTAATAATATAATACATTTGACATTGACATCGCCTACACCCCAAGGAAGGGGAATTTCATTGAAGAATCTCTTAGAAATAAAGTTTCAATATAGGTTGTTTTGGAATCGATGAAAAGTGGAACCTTATGATACTCTTCCATAAATTTCATCTAGATTCATAGGAGTATGTTTCAGGTATGGTTCTTACTAGCATTTAGTTATAATCATCTCTCCTTGATTCTATTCGATAGGTTCGGTAGTAGGATTATGAGTTCAGTGGTATTAAAGATACACTTTATGGTGGGGAGACTGTTTGGGTTTAGTCTCTCTAATTAGATACTATTTTCCACTTTGGGGATCCTTTTATCATTCCAGTACCTATGAGGATCTTAGTTTTATTTTACTATCATAGATCTTCATAGGTCGTTCATCTGGACACTATAGAGATATGTTATGACATGAGATGATAATTCTGGTTGTTAGTTTTGAAAAATCACATTGTAGATTATGTTTCCCAATATTACACATTCCAAAAGATAAAGGAAGAGCATCTAAATCCTTATGATTTACTCCAGCCACTTCTGGTGTTTGTTTGGAAATGGGATGATATTTCTAAAGAATTTGTTGTTGGATTACCAAATAATCCCTTATGGAAACATTCTTTACTGGTGGTAATTGATCAGTGGAAGAAATTACATCATTTCTTTCCAATTAGTGACACAACTTAGTTGAATATTTGGATAAGATTTATGTGCATGAGTATGGGAGGTCACCCAGGGTTCCCACTATTTTTGTTTAAAATAAGGATCCAAGGTTTACCTCACAGGTCTATAAGAGTCTCTAGGATTTAATAAGGACTCCGGATAGGTTGAGTATAGTTCACAACTACAAAAAATACAGTCAGACAAAGAATTATATTCAGATCCCAAAGGATATAATCCAAGCCTACATCATGGATTTTGGGGGATCATTGGATAGTTATCTAGGAATGGTTGAGTTTTCTTATAACAACAGTTATTAGTCATCGGTTAGAATAGACCCCTTAGATTAGTTTCATGGTTGCCCATGAATATCACATCTTTGTTAGGAAGAGGTGGGGGACGACTCCCTTGTGAGACTGATTCTTCCTTAGGAGATATCGATGAGTATTTAATATATATGTTGGAATATAATTATGGATCAGAGTCGGTATAAATCATATAAAAATTATCAATGTTTCTCTTTATATTCTTTCATTGGTGATTATATTTTCTTAAAAATTTCTCTTGATTTGGGTCACATTAAGAATGGGTAGTAGGGAAAGATAAATCCAATATATGTTAGAAAATTTGAGGTCACTGATTGTCTTGTCCAAGTTGCTTATCAGTTTTCATTTTTCTCTCATTTGAAAGGTGTTCATGATGTTTTCTATATATCTCATCATTGGAAGTACTTTTATGACCCATCTCATGTTCTGGGCTGGGAAGAGATTGATTTAGAGAAATATTTTTCTATTTTAGATTTTCTAGTGGATATAATTAATTCTCAAGTGAAAATATTTCATTGTAAGTCTATACCATTCGTTAGTATATTTTGCCAACCTGGATCAGGTTCTCTTGATAGTTGAGAGTGTGAAACTTTACTGAGGGAGCATTATCTTACCCTCTTTCTGGACCACCATTCATTCAAATGAATTCCCAAAGAATAAAATTATTATAGTGGTGTACCTTTAACATCTCATTACCTTTTTCAAATTACTTATTATCTCTCTTTTTCAAGGTACATTTTAGGCCTTTGGGGATGGAGTGCATTTTCTAGGGAAAATCACCTAAAGTTCAGTGATGTTAGTTTTTCTAAATCAATGGAGTCTTAGTATAAATTTGACCAAAATATTTATAAGATTTCAACATGTTTTTTTAGAGATACTATAGAATCTGTTTATGGTAATACAAGAAGAGAAATCTTACATTATAAGACACATTTAAAGAGTAGATCTATTTTTGGGATCAAACCATGAAATTTGTTTATGGAAGAAGAATCTTGAAAGCCATAAAATTATTTATTACACTGTAAATTGATTTTATGTCGTAATACTAACTTTTATCCTATAAAATAATTGTTTGGGATTTTAAACCAAGGTGATTTTTTTTATCATACTTAAGTAACATGGTATTTACATTTTAAATGTGTGGTTTACACCATAAATAATTTTCCCAATAGGTTAAATTATATAGTGTGTCTTATGTCTTTCATTTGATGTGAAATATTCTCTATTGAATCCTAATATGTATCCATGGTTATTTGGGTTACCTTCTCTCTTTATGGTTCGTATCATTTAAAAAATTGTCATCATTGTGGTTGTGTTGTATCTCCATAGGTTTTCTACTTCTTAATTGTCATAGATCATGGAAATGTCCTTGTTTTGCGTTTGTTGATCCATTGATCTTGTGGTGATGTTCTTATTAATCTTTTCTATATTTCCTGTTTTATATTCTCCTAAATTCTTTTCCTTGTGTTGTTTATGGTGTTTTGTGTGATTTCCTTGAGTTATTTGTTTTTTATCTTCTATATTGACCATTTACTTGTCAAATTGAGTCTAAGTAATCGGAATCGGTTCTAAGGTCTTTGGTGTTGTCTTTGGGTTCCTTCCTTGTTGATGGACTTCCATTTTGGGCATGTGTGACCTGAGTTAAGGAAGGTGGTTCCATCTCTAGCCTGTGTTGGATGAACCTTTATTACTCGGGTTTTGTTAAAAAATATAAATAAAATGCAATGATTTATTTGTGTGAGTGAGTGCAGAATTTAGTTTTTTGAGAAAAGATGACTTTCCCATTATTTTGGTAAAATAAAAGGGTGTTTTCAAATAATTCCAAAATGGATTTAGGAAATGGTTTTAAAATCATTGTTTTGATGAAATGATTTTTAAAATGTAGAACATGGAAAACCTTGGGTACTTAGGTGGAAGATATAGTAATAAACCTCATCTATTGATACTATTAGGGGTCAACTCAGGGGTGATTATCTAATACCTAGTCTTTTTTTATAGGGACTCAATAAACACTATTAGATGGTTAACTTTATAGGGTGTTCCTTTTCTTCATAGATTCTATGTATAATTCTAGAGGCCTGATGCATGTGATTGTCTATGTTTGGGTACGAGTGTTCTAGCTACCCCGGACTATAGTGATCCTTAGAGTGATGTTGCATATTTGTTTGGATTGTACTTTTTTGGATTTGACCTATTTGTGGTACCTTCTTTGATCTTATTTGATATATGAAGTATGCTTTGAAATTTTTTTTCTGGAATTATTTAAAACCATGGAATATGGGGAAATATTTTAGCATGATTTTGATGTAAAAACTTTTAAACAGACTATCATGTATTTTTTTCTTTAAATATGAGAATGTTTGTAATGTTTTACAATTACTTATTATGGAACACCAGGGTGGGATCATACTGAGTTGGTTTAGATCCCACCCCGTGCATCCCTTCAGTAGTGTGTAGACCTTGTTATGACTTTCGATATGGGGAAAGGCAATGCACCATAGTGAGGTGGTGAGGTTTCTATCATCTGAATTAGGTAGATGGTGGTGAAATAGTGGTATGTTTTACACTTATAAAATGGAGTATCCATTTCTCATTTTTTGTTTTTTTACATTGTGGTTGGACTCGTACCTTGGTGTTTATTTAGCTACTTCTGAGTTGTACCATATTTGTTGTCTTATTTTAGTTCTGACATATATATTTATTCTTGGTTTCATACATTATTTCTCTTTAATATGTATATATATATATTCCTTTTTTATGCATTAGGATTGTTGAAATCATGCTCAGTGGTTATTTTTTATGCTCAGGTGCTTGTCGCCAGCCCATGGGGAACTGGAATGCCCTTCGGACATGTGATGCATTGGGTCATGTACCGGTCCATTAGGGTATATGGGTTTGTTCATCAGATGTATGATGTTAAAAAACCATGGATACAAGATACATAATAAAAAACACAAAAAATAACATGTGAGAGTGAATATTTAAGTAGAACACAGTCCAACCACCAAGTTTCATGTTCCTCTTGATGATCTGGATGTCACTACAATTGATAATGTTATTGGAACTTTTGTATAGTGTTTGTTTAATCAAATAAATATACATGGTGATAATGAGGCATGTCATTTATTTTTTTTCAAATGAATAAACATTAAGGGTTGATAAAAATGGTCTAAAATGTGATATGGTATTATAAATGGACAAAATGAAGCTTAAATAGACCTTTTAATCAAGAAAATCTAGTGGATCAACCAAGAAATCAAAGGAACTTCCTAGACTGCCTTCACCCCACCAGTTTTACTATCATATATATTAACATTTCAAGTTAATATGGATACAAAATTCTAATATGTAAATGTTTTCTATATTAAATATGTAGAATAAATATTTGTAGAGGCCATTACAGATGTGATTGGTCTTGAGAGTATAAATGAAATTATGATGTTTGAATGGTTGGAAGTCTCAGTTATGAATGCATAAATTAGGAAAATTTTGATAGTAAATTTTTCCAAATAAATTATGTACTTTCTTCATTATAGTCAATAACTATTTAATTTTTCTATAGGCATATATATTATTACTATATAAAGTGAAACCCCTATGAATCAAAATTTGGACTTATTAATCATACTGTCATTTCTACAATAGAATTTAATTTGAATATAGATGAAATTGATACAATAAATATGCACTATGTTTAGTACTTGATAAAAATAAATGATAGGATCTTCTTTATACCTACAATACAGGGGTACAACTCTACAATCTACACATATAAAATATTTTTTTTTTTGATTTTTTTTAGTTTTTTTTATTTTTTTTATTTTTTTTTATTTGTTTAGGAATCATTAGATGATCATCGCACTTTATTTGGATACCCTAAATTTTTATTTTTTTGGATCCAAATGATATATTTGAAACAATTATACCACACATGATTTCCATTGTGAATTAGTAATGCACCACAATCAACATTTTACAGATACACATCTAATTATACGTTTTAGTTAGTTTTTATTTATATTTTTTTATGATATTGTGATCTATAAATATAATCTAAATCATGGTATAAGGTTGATGACTGAAAACAATAGGTTAATAGATTTTTTCAAATGGTTACGTATTAAGGTATATATAATAATATTTTCCTATCGAAATATATCTCAAAACAATAAACTTCTTTTCTTCAATGTTTTTGTATTGTCTGAAACATAATAATGATAATGATTGTGCATATTAAGTTGGTAAATATATGAAATATATCCTATAACATCTGTAAACTAGCATCCCTAAATAGTTATTTCAAAAGATAATTAAAATTTAATTTAAAATAATTCTTAATTAATTGTTTGTATATAATTTTCCAATGCTACTAGGGCTGTGAATAGTTTATCTGCTAAAAAGAAGAAATAGATTTTTTTAGAGATGAGTGGATAGGGTATGTGGCATTAGAATGATTACTGAAATCAATTTGAGGTGATTACCTATTATATTTGTGATCTAGTTCACAATATGACCTTATAGATAAATTTGGTATGTGAATAATTACTATAGTAATTCATAGATCTTACTTTTTCTAAAATAAATTCATGTATTAATTTAAGTATGTTGGTTATATTTTTATTCTAATTCTACATTTTCAATTTTCATCCAAAGGTTTTTCCATATTGGATCATCCTATCATTCCAAATAAATTTGAACCACACCATATCATTTCTTAACCTCTTGAGTTAGGTTATAGAGTTGATGATCCCCCATCACTGGGGGTTCCTCAACCTCATGAAAATAGTTTGAATGTATTTATTGTGGGTGTTGCAACATTAGTAGAACATTGTGGAAAACTATTTGATGACCTTCCTAGGAAAAAATATTTGTCTAACAATTTATATTTTTTCTTAATAGGGTAGATTTATATGATATTTATGAAAGGAATATATGGGATTTGTAGTAAAATCATATCGATAACAATCCATGGCTTGAGGGGAAATAATTTCAGAATATGAAAAACATTCAAATAAACCCGCTTCTTCTACAGATGTCACCCAACTTTAATTTAACCTTTTAGATGCATTTACTAAACCATTATCTCTTGTGATTTCATCAATCATCCAATTGTTACTATAATTTTTAATTCATCCTAAAGGGTATATATTCAATCCTTAATTGACCATGCATTTCTTTTCAACTGTTCCCTATTTTCATTCCTCTGGGGGTTTAAATAAGTTAATAGAAACTAATAAAACTTTTCGCGATAACCCTATAAATAAATAAATATTTGAGCTGTTTCTCAAAAAAAATTATCATCGAGGATATATCTTAGATAATGGTTATAGGTAAATATGTTAAGGATTATTCTACCCAAAAATGTGAATACATATTACCAACTAATGGTATGCAATTCACCCTGGTAATCATGTGTGACTTAGGGTTGTTTATATTTAATTTAAGCTAGGGTTGTGCCTTTTGTTTCTATGTTTTTAGTACATTATTCAAGATTGTGTTCCCCTATAACCAATCAATACTGGTAGAAAAGAATTAACGTGTTGAACTGAATACACCTAACCCAAATTGGGAGGAATTTCAATGGCATTCTTTTCATTTTTATTAAAGTGATTTGATATTAATGACCCTTATTCGAGGAAGGTACTTCAATGCTCTTAGCCTTATCATATTTATTATGAGTATTGATGTCTTCTATTGAGATTGTAAAAATAGTGTTTATAATTTAGTAAAATGATCCACAATTCATTTATGACATATAAGAATCAACCTCATATCAATCTAACACACGATGTGGTCAACATTACTCAAAGTGTCTTTTTTCACATTAAAAATGAAATTTTACTCTATGACACATTTTATATAGACAAAATGGAGTAAAGGATATTAGATTGTCTTTATTTTTTAGAAAAGTGTTACATAATGTATTTGTGTTGAGTAGGAATCAATCTCACATCAATATGACACATCATGTGTTTGGTATGACTCAACATCTGTGTTTTTAATACAAAAGTGTTATTTCAGTTTAAAACATCTATCACATTGTCTAAAACTCATAAATGGACATGTGATAGTTTAAAAAATTAATAAAATTATCTATAATTCATTTGTGATGGGTATTAATCTACCACATATGAATCTAACAGATGATGTGGCCAGCATGACTCAATGTGTGTGTTTTCACAATAAAAAACTATCATTTTACTCAAAAACACACATCACATAGCCAAAACTAATTAAGCGAGATCAATTTGTCTGGATAATTTAGTAAAATCATCTATAATTCATTTTTTATGTGTAGAAATTGACCACATATCAATCCAACACACGATGTCGTCGGTATAACTCAAAATGTGTGTTTTCACATTAAAAGTGTAATTTTACTCTAAAACATGTGTCACATATCCAAAACTGATTAAATGAGATTGGATCATCCTTAATAGTTGGATAAAAATACATAATTTATTTATGTAATGTATAATTTGATTTCAAAACAATCTGTTACACGATTTGGCCAATATGACTCAAATTGTGTGTTTTCAATATAAAAGTTTCATTTTAGTTTACAACGCACCTCACATTTCCAAAAACAATAAAATGAGATTATATTATTTTCAAGATTCATTAAAATTATCCATAGTTCATTTTTCACATTTAGTAATCAAATTCATGTCAATCTGACATAAAATGTGACCAGTATGACTCAAAGTGTGTGTTTTCACATTTAAAAGTATCATTTTACTCTTAAACACATATCACATATCAAAAAAAAAGAAAATGAACTCATATTATAATAGAAATTTAATAAAATTATCCATACTTTATTTTTGTTGTTAAGAATCAATATCACATCAATATGACACATGATGTTTTCAGTAGGACTTTAAGGGTGTATTCACAATAAAAAATATAATATTTGTCTAGAACACAATTTACATAGTAAAAACTAAGAAAAAGAGATATTATTTCATTGATACTTTATAAAAATGGTAGAAAATTAATTTTTTATATTTAGGAATTTACTACATATCAATTTCACGCATGATGTGACAAGTATGACACAAAGTGCATGTTTTCAATATTAAATTGTCATTTTTTTCTTAAAATGTGTGTTATATTGTTAAAACTAAGAAAATAATCTCATATTATTTTTAAAAATTATAAAAATGATCTATAATTTATTTTATATGTGTAAGAATCATCCTCACATCAATACGATACACAATGTGACCAGAATAACTCAAAGTGCATGTTTTCACATTAAAATATCTCATTTTACTCTAAAACATGTGTCACATATCCAAAACTAAGAAATAAATATTGGATTGTCTTGATACTTCAGAAAAACAACCCATAATTTGTAAGAACCCGGATCTTTATTCCAGGTATTTCCTTCCTTTTTCTAGAGTTGTTAAGAAAAATGAAGTTTATGGAAATCATTGAAGTATACGCCGTGTACTTTCAAAGTACATGCCATTTATTCTCTTCCTGTTCGAAGTCGTGTGATGTCCGTGTTTGGGCCACACATAGGGTGTGTAGGGGTGATGTGGAGGCTGGTTTTGGTGGAGTACGGAAGGGCCTAGTACACACAGTGTACTCTAAAAGTAAACTCAGTGTACTTTCTTTTTCATTAATCGGACCGAGGTCACGCCCGATCACCATAAATGTCTTCTTCTAGGTTTTTTTTGACCGATAGATGTCGTACGACCGTTAAACTTCTCCGGATTCCTGAACCTCCGTCCGTTCTCCGATTCGAGCACTGTCAATTGTGTGGGAATCGCAGCGGTGAGTTCTTCCTTCTGCTTGAGACTTGTTTTCCAATTCTTCTTCTTTCTCAACTTATCGTGGTTTGAAAATTTTGGGCGTTTTATTAGATCTACGATGTTTAAGGGAGAATCAGTCATCATGGTTCAAGTATATTGATCTCCTGGGATCGAGGTAGGTGTTTTTTCCTTACCATTCAATGTCTTTGAGTTTTATGTGCAAATTCCACCAATACCCGTGAACGGGGTATTGTGTGTTTACCTTTTTTCCCTTGTAGTTTTCTTGCCTTGCTTGTTTGCTTGTGTAGAGGTCATTTAATCATGTTAGAGGATAAATTTTTTGTGCTTGGATGTTTTTCCCATGATTTTCCCTGTTTGTGACCTTTGGGTCTCGTTTTCCTTTTTCTATTACACCTGTTTCCATGCCTTTTGATTATAGTTTGGAGAGGAATTCATAACATGTTTTTTTCCCTGTGGACTATTTAGACAAGTAGCTCTACAAGTGTACTTTGGTTATCCAAGTATCTCTATAGGTGTACATTGGTCTTATAGCATTATTATGCACTGACTGGCATGGGACTGAGAGAACTCGGTGCTATAGACAATGAGGGATAGACCGAGTGAGTTTCCCAGAGAGTCTTGGATATTATAGACTACAGGAGGGTAGGCCGAGTGAGCTTCCTCAGAGAGTCTTACCTTGTTTGAATCTTTTTAATAACCTTCCTAGGCTAGAGGAGGAATTGACTGAGTGAGTTTTCTCAGGGTGTCTGTATTATACCTAAGTCTATATGAGGAATTGACCGAGATAGCTTCCTCAGAGAGTCTCTAGACCTTGGGGCTAAGAGGGTTAGACTGCGTGATCTTCCTCAGAGAGTCCCTAACTACCCTAGACTATAAAGGGAATTGACCGAGTAATCTTCCCCACAGAGTCTTATAAATTATTATGACCAAGACAAAGGGTATAAGCTGAGTGCACTACCCAGAGGGTTGGGGTATTTTCTTGGTTAGGACAAGATGGGATGGCTGTAGGTACTTCCCAGTGGGATTCCTGTTTATGTTAGATTTTTTTCTTTACTACTGCTGTTGTTGTTGTTGTTGATTAGTGTTGTGTATCATCCTGCTTCACTACTTACTATTTACTACCTACTGCTTGTTGTTGCTCTTTACTGCTTATTGTACTTTTACCTGCCATATACTCACTGACTGTTAGGCACAGATCTTCTGGTGGTTGCCGACTGAGATTTTATCTCACACCCTATTTGGGCCATGCTTTTGGGCCCATGCAGACTATGTTGTTGTAGGTATAGAAAAGGTGAAGCACCCTTCAACTTCTGGAACTTGATTGCTTGGAGCAGGAGAGCAAGGGACCAAGCTTTGGCTTGCGATGTTGAGGAACTGTTTAATTTTTTTTGTACTAGTTTTGGTACTGTGGTGTTTTCAGCATTGTGACTTGTTTGGATGCTTTCATAGAGTTTTATCTTGCATCATTCCATATATACATATGTGCTCCAGTTTTTTGAATTAGTCTTCTACTGTTTGTTATTGTTTGTTATTCCCTGGTTCCACTATTGCTTGTTTATTTCTTTCTACTGTGTACTCTGCCAATGAGGGAATAGTTTTCCCACTATCACACCCAAGACCCTCATTGCTAGTCGGTAACCATTGGCATTTGGGGAAATGCGCTTGAGGTCATGTGACCAACCGGGTACAGGGCACCTTTGGGTGGCTTCTGGAACCGGGACATTCAAAAGTGGCATTAAAGGAGTTCTTTTCCCTTGCTTTACTGTTTAGAGACATTATCCATGGATTGGACGGATTTGGTACTTGGTAATAATTTGTGCCCGGGAGTATCTAACCCATGTACAGGGAAAAGCTATTCTACCTCGTTTATTGCATTTTTCTGGTTTGAGATTTTACAATTGATATGATTTCACCTAGAGTGATTCAAAAGCCTTGTGTTGTTACTATTTTGATATTACAGTTCTATTTCGGTCGCAATCCAAAGAGATGAGGGTATGACATCTCATGCATCATATAGTCACTTGTTATAAATCACATGCCATGCATTCTTGCCATGCCATATAGGGTGCATTAGCGATTGCATGCTGTTGTGATAGACGTTGTGTAGATTATGCATTCTATTGTGATATATGTTTGATAGAATCTCTACAGTTTGATAGTGAAAATGTTTGTTTTATACATTTCTTAGAGAGAATGCCAAATTTTTATTCCTGAGGTGTTATAGGCCATCTTGAATCGGAAGTTGGTGAATCATGATCCTGTTTCTCTTGTACATGACTGTAGAAGATGCCAAGCTTTGATTCTCGAGGAGTATGGGCTCTCACAGATCATAATTTGGCACCTATTTGCCTTGTTATCTATGTTTCTGGTCTTCTGTCCAGTTTCTGAGCTACTTCCCAGAAAAAACTAGAATACACGACGTGTACTTTATGGATACACGCCATGTAGTTTTTAGGACGTGTCACTAACTGTGTGAGAAGAAACACGGTGTCGTGAAAATAACTTCAGGAACACACCGTGTACAGTAGGTGCACGCCATGTAGTTTAGATCCGTTTACTCGGCCGTGTGACTAACAACACAGGCCGGGGAAGCTCGAGTAGAACACACCATTTTGGTAAAGAACACGCCGTGTAGTTTTGTCCCAGGTACCCGGCCACATCACGAACAATACGGGTCGATGTTATATTCTCCTATACACGCCGTGTTTATTTGGAACACACCATGTAGACGGCTATGTAACTAACAACATGGGCCACCGAGACCATGTCTAGTACACGCCGTGTCCCTAGGGAACACGCCGTGTAGTATGGGGTTAGTTTGGACCATGTGGGTTAGCCATGTAAGGAGACTCAGGCAGGGGTTTAGAGTTCATGTACACGCTGTGTTTGGGAACAACACGCCATGTAGTTTGGGGTGTTACACGACCAGTAGTGGTGGGATTAAACGCCCAAGTTAATGGATTAAATAACATGCCGTGTAAGTTTTATACACACCATGTGGTCGTGTTTTGTAAAACTTGATAGTTTCTTTCCCTTGTTCCCATTTTAAACTCCTGTGTTTTCAGTGTTTGTTATCTAGATCAAAGGTGTTCTTTTGATCTTTCAGAGATATTCCTCCGAGACGTCCATCAGTCATGCGTTAGTTTCCAGGTGGTGACTAGACACTGTATATGGCCGATCAGGAACCTCCTGTTGATCCTCCTGCTATGCCAGCCTTGGAACCAGTAGTTATACCCGTCGCAGGTGCCGATACACTGTTCAGGGAGGACTTCCTAAGGTTGTTACAGAATTTTCTGGGAGCGCCTCCTCCTGCCCCGTCGATGGCTGAGTTGATGAGGGGTTTTCAGTAGTAGCATCCTCCTACTTTCTCAGGGGATGTAGGACCCCAGGCGGCAGAGTCATGGTTCGAGGCCACACTGACTATCTTCGAGCATCTAGAGATACCCCCAAATAAGAGGGTAACACGGGCTTCCTATATGCTCGAGGACTCCACCAAGAGGTGGTGGGGGGTGATCTCGTAGTCAGGACGCCAGCAGAGTATTTCATGGGATGTGTTTCGATGCACCTTCTATGACTACTTCTATCCGGAGACCCTGAGGGATGATCGAGCCCAGGAGTTTATGAGTCTACAGCAGGGTACTCTTTTGGTCATGGAGTACTCGTCTCGTTTTACTGAGCTGCAGCTTTTTACACCGATCCCAACATGTGTTGATTTGTTCTTTGATAGGAAGTTCGAGGATGGTCTCAGGCAGGAGATCCATTCCCAGGTGAATATCTTCCAGTTTACTTATATATCCTCCATCATCATCCAAACGCTGATTACTGAGCGCAATCTGAGGTATTTTGGAGCAGTGACACAGGGTGGTTCGACATCTAGAGATGGTGTTCCTCCTACGGACAGTAGGAAGCATCGTAGAGAGTCTTCTCGAGGAGAACGTGGTTCGCAGGATGTGTCTTTTGGCAGCTTGGTTTTATGATACTAGTGCGGTAGGAGTGGGCATACTAGGCCTCAGTGCCAGAGAGATCCAATTGAGTTCCAATCTTGCAGTAAGAAGGTCCATCTTCAACACTTCTGTCATATATTCTCACCTTCCACTGGTGGTAGGGGTTCCTCTATTACCCCACGTTCTTTAGATGCTTCGCCAGTTTCCCAACAGTCTAGGAACTAGAGTTCTTCTGGTCGTTCGGGCCGAGGTGGAGGTCGCAGCCATGGTGGTCAGTCACCAGGTCGTCAGCGACATCAGAGTGGATCATCTCAAAGTGGTCAGCCAGGGGTGCAGGGTCACAGTGCAGGCCAGTCTTTCTCCATGGAGCAGACCTATCAGGATCAGGATCCCGACCCTTCTACAGTTCGAGGTATGATCATAGTAGCCTCAGTATGATCTTCATCTCTTTTCGATACAGGTGCTTCACATAGCTTTATCTCTTTTGCGGTTGTGGAGAACCTTGGGATCTATATCTTTTCATCTTCCGACTTGTTGACTCTTGACACGCCATTGGGAACGAGGATATCTAGCGTAAGTCAGTTTTAAGAGTGCCCTCTTGAGGTTGTTGTGTGTTATTTCTTATAAGACCTCTATGTCCTAGAGATGTCGAGCTATGACATCATTTTCGGTATGGGCTGGTTGGTTCCCTTCCAGGCTATCTTCGATTGCTATCACTGCAGGGTGAGCTATGTATCACCAGATGGTGAATCTTTCCTTCATAGAGGCGAGCGGGATGTCCAGGAGGGTAGAGCTAGACCAGAACATCATGGGAAAGGGGAAGTTATAGCCCAGATTTCCAGTCTTTATCTGGATGACCAGGGGACTTCATAGTTAGTCTTTCCCCCAGTGGTGGATCGTCTCATGGATATTTTTCTAGAGGACTTTTCAGGTTTTCCTCCAGAGTGTGAGGTAGACTTCTCGATTGAGCTCAAGCCAGGAGTATCACAGGTGTTCATTCCTCCTTATAGGATGGATACACCTGAGTTTCAGGAGCACAAGAAGTAGTTAGAGGAGTTATGAGCAAAGGGTTTCATCTGACCCAGTACTTCTCTTTGGGGTTCGCCTGTCCTATTTGCAAAAATGGCCGACGACACCCATAGCATTTATGTGGATTATCGAAAGCTAAAACAGTTGACGGTCAAGAACCGATATCCCTTTCCAAGGATAGATGACCTCTTTGATCTGCTTCGAGGAGCACGAGTGTTATCTAAGATCGACTTGAGGTCCAATTATCATCAGTTGCACGTTAGACAATCATATATACCTCTAATAGCCTTCAGGAGTGGGTATGGTCTACAAGAATATACAGTCATGTAGTTCGGTCTCATTAACACGCCTGTAGTTTTCATGTCGCTGATGAACTGAGTGTTCCATCCGTACTTGGACTC
This sequence comes from Viscum album, assembly GCA_963277665.1. Taxonomy (NCBI): domain Eukaryota; kingdom Viridiplantae; phylum Streptophyta; class Magnoliopsida; order Santalales; family Viscaceae; genus Viscum; species Viscum album. The sequence goes on along the minus strand of OY728137.1, from coordinate 24,831,662 downwards.
CTTCATCGTGGTATTCATGGAAGATATCTTAGTGTACTCTCACACTCGACACGACCATGCTACACATCTTGAGATCATATTGAGTACACTAAGATAGCATTGGTTGTATGTTAAACTCTCATAGTGCCACTTTTGGATGGACCAGATTCACTTCTTGGGTCATATCATCTCAGAAGCAGGAGTATCTGTGGACCTAAAGAAAGTGAGAGTTGTAGTTTCCTGGAAGTATCCAAAGAACTTCTTTGAGATACAGAGTTTTCTAGGGCAGGATAGATACTACATTCATTTCATTCAGGAATTTTCAATCCTAGCAACACCTTTGACAGGTCCGGCCAAGAAGGAGGCGAAGCTTTTATTGTCAGATTCTTGTGAGTCTGCCTTTCAAGAGCTGAAGGGGAGGTTTAAGTCAACACTGATACTAATCATTCCAGAGCTAGGAAAGAGCTACACTATTTATTGTGATGCTTCTGGTATCAGGATAGGAGTTGTGCTTATGCAGGGAGGTGGAGTCATTGCGTATGGGTCTCGGCAGTTGAGTCCACATGAGAGGAATTACCCTACGCATGATCTGGAGTTGATAGCTGTTGTTCATGCCTAATACTATTGTAGAGAATAACTTATGGGAGAGCACTTTTTGGTTTTCACCAACCACAAGAGTCTCTAGTATATCTTCACTCAGCGTGATCTGAATCTGAGACGGCGCAGGTGGGTCGAGTATCTTCAGTATTTCAACTTTGAGCTCTCCTATACGCCCGGAAAGGGCAACGTAGTGGCAGATGCGTTGAACAGGAGAACCCCGATTTAGGCAGTTCAGGAGGACAGTAATGAGTGGCAGCTAATGATTCTATTCTCTGAGATGCATCTGGAGGTGCACGATAGACAGGGACAGACTATCCTATCTTCTGTAGCTGTTACCTCTACAATACTTGATCGGGTATGAATGAGGCAGCTATCAGACATAGAAGGCTTAGTCTTGTGGGAGAGTGTGTTAGGAGAGGACCCTATTCCTGGATGGACAGTGGGCAAGGATGAGATCTTGCATTTCCAGGGACACGTATGGGTGCCTGCAGACATACGCGAGGAGCTGATGCAGGATTTTCATTCCTCGGTTTGAGAAGTTCATCATGGCGTCACCAATATGTATCATGACCTACACCGCCAGTAATGGTGGCCAGGTATGAAGAAAGATGTTGCTAGTTTTTTATGAGATGTTCTACATTTCAGTAAGTGAATGCAGAGTATCAGCAACCAGTAGGGCTTTTACAGCAGTTACCCATTCCCAAGTGGATGTGGAACAATGTCACAATGGACTTCGTGACTGGGTTACCGAGGTCACCTCGGGGAAGTGATGCTATTTGGGTTGTCGTCGATAGGCTTACGAAGGTTGCACACTTATTTCCGATCAAGGATACCTTCAGTGTTGATGATCTGGGATGACTGTACATCCGAGAGATTGTATGTCTACATGGAGTTCCACACTCCATTGTTTCAGACAGGGATGCACGTTTTATCTCTCAGTTCTAACAGGGACATCAGAAGGCTTTAGGTGTACAGGTACTTTTGAGTACAACATACCATCCCTAGACTGATGGCCAGTCTGAGCGCACGATCCAAGTACTTGATGATATGCTCCGAGCATGCATTCTAGACTTTGGCTGTTCTTGGGAGAAGTATATGCATCTGGTGTAGTTTGCCTACAACAACATTTTTTGGGCGACCATTCAGATGGAACCTTATGAGGATTTTTTATGATAGGCCATGTCGATAACCCTTATGCTGGCTGGAGGTAGGAGAGGCAGCTTTGCTGGGACCTCATCTTGTTCATGAGACCTCAGAGAAAATAGAGTTGATTCAGAAGAGGATGGATATAGCACAATCTTGACAGAACTCTTATGCTAATCAGCGGAGATGACCTCTGGAGTTCGAGTTCAGAGATCAGGTTTTCCTTCGTGTCACACCGAGGTTAAGAACAAGAGGATTCGAAGATAGGGTAAGCTTTCAGCCCAGTACATCGGGCCGTTTGAGGTGTGGGAGAGAGTTGGGCCGGTTGCCTATCGGTTGCAGTTTCCACATAGGTACCGGGCCAGGAAAGACATCTTCCATGCCTCTCATCTCCGAAGTTACTTTTCAGACCTGTCACATGTCTTTCGGCCCGAGGAGGTTGAGCTCGAAGTGGATGCATCATTTCAGGAGCATCCCATCCGGATTGTTGATCGTAGTATGAAGGTTCTCCATGGGCAGTCGGTTCCTTTAGTATGGGTGCTTTGGCAGCATGGGCGAGTACATGACGAGACCTAGGAGAGGGAGGTCGATGCATGATCACAGTGGCCGGAGATGTTCGGGGTTTCTTCTTTCACGCCTCGCTAGGGAAATTCGGGGAAAAATTTCTTTATCGGGGGAAGTTGGTAAGAACCCGGATCTTTGTTCTAGGTATGTCCTTCTTTTTCTGGAGTTTTTGAGAAAAATTATGTTTCTGGAAATTACACACCGTGTACTTTTTGAGTACATGCCATGTACTCTCTTCCCTCTCGAAGTCGTGTGCTGGCCGTGTCCGGGCCACACACACGGTCTATAGGGGTGACGTGGAGGCCAGTTTTGGAAAAGAATGGAAGGACCTAGTACACGCCGTGTACTCTAAAATTACACGCCGTGTACTTTCTTTTTTTTTCATTAATCGGACTGGGGTTACGCCCGATCACCATAAACGTCTTCTTCTAGGTCTGTTTCGACCGAGAGATGCCATACGACCGCGAAACTTCTCCTGATTCCCGTGCCTCCGTCTATTCTCCAATTCGAGTACCGTTGATTGCATTGGAATCACAGTCGTGAGTTCTTCATTCTTCTTTAGCCTTGTTTTCCAATTCTTCCACTTTCTTAAGTTATTTTGGTTTGAACGTTTTGGGTTATTTTTCAGATCTATGATGTTCAAGGGAGAATCAGTCATCGTGGTTCAAGTATATCGACACCTAGTATTGAGGAAGGTGGTTTGTGCCTTACCATTCATAGTCTTTGAGTTTTATGTGAAAATTCCACCAATACTCATGAATGGGGTATTGTGTGTTTTCCTTTTTCCCCTTTTTGTTTTCCTGCCTTTCTTGTATGCTTGTGTAGAGGTAATTTAATATTGTTGGAGGATAAATTGTTGTGCTTGGATGTTTTTTCCATGCTTTTCTCTATTTGCAACCTTTGGGTCTCATTTACCTTTGGCTATTACACCTGTTTCCATGCCTTGTTATTATAGGTTGGAGTGATATTCATAACATGTTTGTTGCCCTATAGAATATTTATCCAAGTAGCTCTATAGGTGTACTTTGGTTTTCCAAGTAGCTCTATAGGTGTACTTTGGTCATATGGCATTATTACGCACTGATTGGCACGGGATGGAGAGAACCTGGTACTATAGACTATAAGCGTTAGACAAGGTGAGCTTCCCAAAGAGTCTTGGATATTATAGACTACAGGATGGTAGACCGAGTGGGATTCCTCAAAGAGTCTTACCTTGTTTGAATCTTTTTAAGAACCTTCCCAGGAAAGATGAGGAATTGACTGAGTGATCTTCCTCAGAGAGTCTGTGGTATACCTGAGGCTATAGGAGTAATTGACCGAGATAACTTCCTTAGAGAGTCTCTATACCTTGGGGAAAAGAGGGTTAGACCGCGTGATATTCCACAGAGATCCCCTGACTACCCTAGACTATAAGGGGAACTTACCGAGTGAGCTTCCCTAGAGAGCCTCATAAATTTGTATGACCAATCTAGAGGGGTTAGGCTGAGCGCACTTCCCATATGGTTGTGGTATTTTCTTGTATAGGACCAGAGGGGATGGCTGCAGGTACTTCCCAGTGGGTTTCCTGTTTGTGTTAGTTATTTTTCTTTACTGCTATTGTTGTTGTGGTTGATTACTGTTGTGTATCATCCTGCTTCACTACATACTGTTTACTGCCTACTGCTTGCTGTTGCTGTTTATTGCTTATTGTACTTTTACCTTCCATATACTCACTGATTGTTAGGCACAGATCTTCGAGTGGTTTCCTACTGGGATGTTATCTCACACCCTGGTTGGGCCATGCTTTTGGGCCCATGAAGACTATGTTTTTGCAGGTTTAGACAAGGGCCAACGCCCTTCAACTTCTAGAAGTTTATTGCTTGGAGCAGGAGAGGATGGGACCAAGCATTGGCTTGCAATGCTGAGGATCCATTTAATTTTCTTTTGTACTTGTCTTGGTATTGTGGTGTTTTCAGCATTGTGACTTGTTTGGCTGCATTCCTAGAGTTGTATCTTGCATTATTCCATATATACATATGTTCTCTAGTTTGTTGATTTAGTCTTCTGCTATTTGTTATTTTTTATTATTCACAGCTTCCTCTATTGCATGTTTATTTATTTCCACTGTGTACTCTGCAATGATGGCATAGTTTCCCCACTATCACACCCAAGTCCCTTGCTGCTAGTTGGCATCCTCTGGTATTTGGGGAAATGAGCTTGAGGTCATGTGACCAACCGTTTACGGGGAACATTTTTGTGGCTTCTCGAACCGGGACATTACATATTTCATTTTTTATGTGTCATAGTTGATCACAGATCAATCTAACACATTATTCGCCCGAAAGGTCTTCAAGTGTGTGTTTACAATAAAAATGTCATTTTAGTCTAAAACACAGTTGACACAACCAAAACTGAGCAAACAAACTCATATTATCTTAATGATTTATCAAAAAATCAATAATTCATTTTTGATAGTTAAGAAACGAACTCACATCAATCTAACAAATGAAGTGGATGGTATGACTCAAAGTTCATGTTTTCACATTAAAAGTTTCATTTTATTTTAAAAACTTCATATAATTGTAAAAATTTAGAAAATAATCTCAAATTGTCTTCTTGATTTAGGGAAATGATCCATAATTCATTTTTTATGTATAATAAATGAACTAATTTCAATATGACACACATTGTGACTATTATGACTCAAAGTGAGTTTTTTCACATTAAATAATATCATTTTACTCTAACAAACATTCCACATAGCCAAAACTAAGAAAAATAACTCAGAATGTCTTGATACTTTAGTAAAATGATCCATAATTCATTGTTGACATTTAAAAATCAACTATATGTCAATAAGTGTCCCCACCTGGCCCATTAGGGGCCGCCTAATTGGTGGTAAGCCGAGTGTGACTCCTGAATCCCGCCTCTACTAGGCTAGGAGGCCATAACTAGAAAAATCACCCATTTCCATGGTTTTGAACCATGGTCATAGGTTAGAACACCATGGAAATAAGGTATATCCATAGTTTCCTTAAATGTGGCTATTATTGCCATTAAAATATGTGTTCTCATCTAACACGGTTTAAACCATGGTGGTAGGCCATTTTTAGCCACAGTTTTAAATTTGGAAGTATATATATATAGCCACAGTTTTCTATAGAAACTAAACTCTAATGCCACAGTTATAACAGTGGTAATTAATATGTACAACCCTGGTTTTAACCGTGGAAATAGGTAGCTACAACCATGTTTTAATCATGGATGTTTTACCCCAATACCATGGTTAAATTCAAGGAAACTAGAAGCTATAGCCACAATTTAAATCAGGGAAATTGGATCCTAATTCCATGGTTTATACCATGGAAATTAGAAACTATATCCATGATCTAAAATGTATCTGTACCGTCTAGATTACAAAACAAAATTGCATAACCTGTAGCCTATAGACATCTTCCCTAGGTTCCAATTAAAAACTTTTCCCACCCTGAAGATTACAACAGAACACATACCCAACAAAAAACCCAGAGAACACACAATCAACTGTTGATTCCAAATATAAAATAAAGTGTAACTATACTTAAAATCAAAAATAAGTAAATTAAATGAAAATATAAAATCAGTGTGGGTTTAACACTCAAAGAAGAATATTAATTAATAAACACATAATCAAAAGTTTAATGTATTTCATCACATGTGATTTAACTTTCTAAGGGAAAAATTAATATTAGTTTTTTTACCTAGTGATAAAGATGAAGATGTAACATTTAACATTTTCCCAGTGTCATCATTGGACCCATTTCATCACATGGTGGTTTCAATGAATTTCACTCCATTATTACTATTTATAATGTTGAAATAATTCTATTAAATATGAGACACCAAAGAATAATCAGAGATTAAAGTTTCAATTTTATCATTATGAGAAAGAATCCTGGAGTCCATGAGTTCACAGTAATCTTTTTTATATTTCTAAAACATCTATATTTTTACATATAATACCAGCATCTAATCATGATACATCTAAGTCTTATTTTATCATACCTAAATCCAACAAAATTTAAAACTATATTGAGATAGAAGCAAATAAACTGTATTAACATATAATATATATGAACAATTAAATAATATTAACATATAATATTATAAGAATATATTAACATATAAATATATATATAAACCATTTCAAAATCATAAACTTTTTATGTTAATACCAACAACATTTAAATATTTTTTTAATTTTTATTTATTTCTACATTTTATTAATAAAATTAATATATAAAATTTATGGAATTTATGGTCTTAATTTTTTTTAAATATTACCATATAAGCTAAAACAATTCCAGAAAATTAACATATAAACTCATAATTTTATGAAAAAAATTTAAAATATATTATGTAAAACATCAATAAATAAATAGAAATACAAATTGAAAATAATTTTTTGAATGAGTATTTAATATAGAATAAATGATACATGAAATAAAATATTACATAACATTAGATACTATGATGAAATTGATATAGTACATGAGTTAGTTGTTCGAGATCTTCCATCAGAAGAAGAACATTTTAAAGAAATAAATAGTAATGTAAGATTGAATGACTACTCATATTCTGGACACAGGGGGTAGGAAGTTTCTAATAATCTTCACACTATGATGCAGATCTCCATTCTCATTCTTGTGAATGGAATCAGTTCATCCTAAATGTTCCACCAAAATCAATAAAAAATTCATATAAAATAAAAAATATGGACTATTTTATTTTAATTAACACTAAAAAATTATAAAAACATTTAAATACATACGAAATTATCAAATAATAAAACTTATTCCTCATAATGGTAAGTCATACATACCAATATAAAAGAAATGAAACTAAAAGAGATAATGAAACTAATTTTGGATAAAACACTACTTAGTAATGTGTAAGATAGAAATCTAAGCTTCAAACTATCTCTAGAAATCAACACCTAGTTAAAAAGTCCACATTCCATTACCTAAAACATAATGCATTCAATTTGGATGCACAAAAGGTGTTATGTGTATTGAGTGAGAACATAAGCCTCAGTAAAAATCACAACAACCTATTATGACTCATGGAATTAGTATATAAATATATAAATATTAGTGCAACGCCAAAAGGTTCAATTACCATCCGGGCCAAGTATTCAATACCATGGAATTTCATTAAATTTCCTACCATAAGCCACATGTAAGTGACCATTACCATATATCAAACACATCACACCATGATTAGTGATAAAAATCTCATATATCACTAAAAACCATATTACATCATTTATTTCCCATGGAAACTCATGTATTCATTTTATTCCCCCCTTATAGGAAGTGAAATCAACAAAGAAATAAAAATCCAGTATCTATGTTAAAGATCATAATTTTTTCAACCCAATACACATAAATAACCTCTAAGAGGGTCTAAATATCCCATATTTTATATTAAGGTTAATTACTAAACCATTACCCAATTATTCTTCCTATGTGACACTTTAAGGATTCATTTCCAACTTCATTACATATAAATTCATCATGTAACTCACACCTTAGAAAAGCAAGTTAGGAAACACAATCACACATTCTTGTTTAACATACATTGTAAATTATTTACCCATTAATATCAATACCATATACCTCTAAAATATTTTTACTAGAATTTATATAACTATTTAATGAATATCAATCTCACACTTTGGTAATCCCAAGAATATGTTCAACATCCCAAGCACTCTATTTGATTTCTATATGTTTATTCACCACTTTATAATCTTAACATAATATTCATAACATTGTATATTCCACCAAATATAGACTAGTAATGCATATAAATATTTCAATCCTATGTTTAATTCATCAAAGAAGGATTCACATGCTTATCCCCATTAAAAAATACTTTCTAAAATCCTAAATGACCATTTCAATAGTAGTTTTTCCCCTTAAACCACTAAGATATATTTAACATATCATGAGGATATAATGAAACTTATAATTCCACCATGATAAAGTGATAGGTCATCTAAATCAAATAGGGTAAGTAATTATCTTATGATGTAGACCCATAGATTCTCTAATAGCATAAGGATTCAATAATCTGATGTACTAGAATAAATTAAAAGGGAATTATAAATATATAATGGTCCAGAACCCCATAATTTAAAAACATGTTGGAATAAAAAAGTAAATAGAAAATTAATCAAGTGATAATTTTAAAATTTATCTTAGTTAGATACCAGTGCTTGATTTTTTGTTTTCATAAAAAGGTCATGTAACCTAATTACTCATGTAATAATTTTAAAACATGTTGGAACAAAATAAGAAAACAATAATATAATTCATTTTGGAATTACATGTCAATACAGATTTCAGTACAATAGAATCTCATTTTAAAATTTTTGTGTACAATTAAGAAACTATGAAATATTGAAGGAAAATTAATTAACATTAGAATATATAGACAACATATCACATTAAAAATAATTTTTATAATTTATAACAATAAAAAAAATTATGCAATCAAAATTATATGAAACCCAGTGGCCTGAGCACAAATATGTTTTCACAAGAACCTATCATAACACTAAGAATATTTACTATCGTATCAAACTCAAAACTCAATATTAATGTCCTAAATAAAATGATAAACATATATTTGGATTTAATGAATATTTACAATAAATGGAATCAAATAAATTTAAATGATCACATGATCAGTCAATGACTATAGTAAGGTATGTCTTATTAAATGGAGTGCCAAATAATTAAATATAATTAAGATATTTCGCCAACTAAAATAAATCTAAGGAAAGTAAATTTTTGTTAATGAAGTTAAAATGAAAAATGATATCAAACATACTTTCTTGAATATATATATATATATAACATAAAATTTTGGTTTAGAGGAATGCATTTTTCAAGAATAGATACCTGCGTAAATGTCAAGCAGATATCATGTATAAACGATTGAAGTGTACTAGTTGTATTAACTTAATTGAATCTACCAATCAGAATTTCTATAAATTGGATCTTATATTTGAAATAAAGATATGTATATAATGTTAGAATATTATAATATGAAAAAAATACATTTTTCCATTTTTTGTGAAATAAAAATTGAAATTGAAGAAATTTAGATAACATAAAAAAACATCTTTCTATGTTTAGAGAAAATGAAAATGAAATGAAAATTAAATCACATGCATTTTATCTTCCTCTAATATTAAAATTATTTGTGGATATACATCCTTGAATTCCAAACAATATAGGAAAAAATAAGGCATTAATTCATGTTGTATCATAACCTAAAAAAACAAAAAAAAATATTAATCCATGTTGTTGTTTTGTATGTTTGAGTACATGTTAATATTTTTAGATTGTTCTGGGAAAAATTATAAATTATCTTAAAAATACATGTCTTGAAAGTTGTTTTTTGATTGTAATGAAAAGAAATTTAATACAATATATTTTGAAAAGTAATAAGAAAAAATATTATACAAAAATGTTTTAAATTCAGGATTAATATATTTTAATAATTGAAAGATCTATGATATATAACAACCATAGATAGATTATTCGAATAATATGGAATATATCATATATATATATATATTAAAATTTTAATACACAATTTAAATTCACTATTTTTGAAAAAACATTTCATCCCTAAATAGTGTAAATAAACTGCATATTCTATGATAAGTAATATGAAGATTAATAGAAAAAGGGTGCGCATATCAATAAAATTTCCTAATATCCCATTCATACATTCTTACAGGATCATATGGAAAATATAATAAAATAAAACAACATTAAATTTATAATTAGTTATATGAATTTCAAACACATAAAATACTATGATAAAAAATAAAATTCATGTTTGAAGTGAATTAATGATTCAAACAATTTCATAATTATATTTGATGAAAACCATTAAAATTTAAAAACATATGAAAAATTATTACATGTGAAAATTTACAGTAATTAAGTCAAATGGAAATTTAAATAAAATTGAAAAATGATCAATTTTAGTTTTAAAATAAATAATACTTATGGAGAATCTATAAATAAATTAATTTGAGTATCAAATCAAAATTTATCACCACAATAAATGTAATAGTTTATAGGATCAATAACATCTATGTCTATGTAAATGAAAAATATTAAATCAATGTTTTTTATTAAGGATGTTCATATTAAAAAAAAACAAAAACCAATTTAGCAGGAAGACAATGACATAAAATTATTCTTCTCATATGAAGAAAAACACTATAGAACCTTTTATATACAGGTTGGATTTGATGGATTCATTTATTGATTCATAGAACTGAAAAAGAAAACAAACAACAGAAAGTAAAAATGTTATATATTTATGAAAACAAAAATATATATAATGTTCTTCAAATAGAGAGAACCAAACAACATCTTGGATAAAAATGATCCCTACCCTTCATCTCTTTGGAGCAATCTACACATTAATACTATTTACTAGTTCACAATAATTGAGCATGATAACGTTGTCACTCAAAAATATCAAATCAATTAAATAATATTAAAATATTGAAGTTTCATGGTTTACTAATAAAAAATCAAGAAACATGGATTGATCACAAACATCTAAGTCACCATCAATTCAATTTAGTACTGCTAATTACCTCGATAAAACACCCTAATATTATATCCCCTATTTTGGGCTTATAACGATAACCAATTTAAATGGAATAAAAAAATTGAATTAAATTGGGAAACTGAAAATGTAATGAAAATTATAGAAAGAATCATGTCTAGATTAAATAATTCTAACTGACTTGATCATTATGATTGACTGTAGACCCATTCATTCACACATTCAACCACTCGAACAATAGTTGGAACCAACTCTTTTTTAAGCATTATGCTTCCATAAACCCTTTTCTCCACCGAAATATAGACATTGAAATGTTATTATACGAAGAAAATATACAGTTTAAAAAACATATTTACTTAAAAGAATATAAATAAAAAACTAAACACAAAGAACCACTAATCAATTTCTTTGATTTATAGATAACAAATCATGAAGTGGCATTGGTGTATAGCATAATAATGATCATTCGTTAGTTCATAAGATTTTTTTTATATGTAATAAATCATAATTTTTTTTGATGTTATGTTAGTGTTAAATTTGAGAAAAATATTCTAATGAATTTGTATTGTAATGTATTTTAGAAATTTTATAGTAGTGATCAATATGAAAAACCACTAAAACTATAATTAAATTTTTATCAAATATAAATTGCATTTTAAAACTATTTACTATTTATAAAGAGGTATACTATTAAATTACGTAGTGAAATAAAGGTATATTGTTTTCATATTTTACAGAAGTAATGGATTTTAAATTGTATGTTATAGATAAGTAGGAATATTATGTATAATTTGAAACTAATAATTAATTATAGAAAGAGTGAATTACATACAAAAAAGAGTTTCAATTAGAACATGATCGAATTGATCTACAATGAAGTGCAATAAATAAATATTACCATCAAGGAAATGAATAAATAATGTTTTGAAATGTAATATACAAAAATTAAATTCATTTTATATATAAAGAACATTAGTATACAAAATTTTTTATACATAATATGAATAGTGAAAGGGGGTCAAAATACCCACATAATATGGGGATATAGTACATGATATATACAAATTGTGTAAGACATATTATATTGTATTGATATAAAATATTATTATATTGAATCATTGAAATGGAATAGTTATGAGAGGGAAAACATCTGTAGACAGAGGGAAACATCATTTTTTTAGATTAGGTGATTGGGATGGAAAAGTAAAAGGTTTTTGTTTATCAATGACGAAGGCCTTTATATGGAACTAAAAAATTATATAAACCACTGAAATTTGGTGTGTTTAATATAAATAATGTTATGAGTGGTAGGATTTTTAAACTAGGGTTTCATGAAATTATATTTGGAGAGAAACTGATTGGGAGAGTACATGCGGTGAAGGATTAAGCCTATGGAGGTTTGTGGGGATCAGAGTAGGAGTCGAGGCCCCTCGACCAATAGATCAGAGAGTGAAACTGGAGAAGCTAGTGTACTATAGATGGAAATAATGAAACATATGTGGTGTAAAGGTGGTTGGCATGATGAAATTGAATGGTATAGAAGTCATGGGAGTAGGGAAAGATATTAGTTGTGTTATATATTGGATAATGATGTTGATAAGGTTTATTTGTGTGGAAAGAGATGTGGGGGTAGAGAGGCCATGTCAGAGTTACATCAGTAGGGAGGTGGGGGGCCATGTTGGGGCCACATCAGTTGGAAGGTGTGGAGGCAATGTTAGTGGGGAGGTGGTTTGGCTCTATTAGAGCCACATTAGAGGAGGATGATCACTGGGAGCATATCTACTAAGGTTTGGGATCGATCGAAAAGAAGGGAATCATGTAAAGAGGTGATGAAGGCACGATTGTGAAGAGGGGTATTGTCATGGTTTTAATAAAATAGTGGAAACATATAAACTATTACTATAGTTTTAATAAACCATGGAAATAGGCTATTTTTCATTTTGTGGGTGTTGACAATCTCTAAGTGGTCATAACAAAAATTGGAGGCGTTAACCTATGTTCATGTTTACACACACCCAACTAGATCCATGCAATAGTGTATATGTATAAAAAGATATTGAAACAATAATAGTGTAAATCATATATGAAACAAACTCTATGAAAACATAAATATACAATAGCGTATTACATAGTATAAAGGAAAAAATACATGTCTGACAAAAAAACTAGGTCTTGACCTCACAATAACTGGAAATACGGAAAGTCTATAGATAGATTGACCCAAAATATCCAAACCTGACCACCAAACACGATCAGTCCTAAGAAACTCTATGCTTCACTACAACTAGGTCCAATTATATCACTATCGATCTATCTATCATCTTCATAATACACAACAAATGTAGGAAAATCCTTTGTAAGGTACAGTATATAAATACCAAGTAATAAAACCAAGAATAGAAAAGGGATCAAAAGAAGAAACACATGTCAGATCAACCCATAAATTAAGAGGGTAAGATGAACCCAATATATATTATCAAAAGAAACCCAAGTGAGAGAGAAAGGGGATATCCATCTCCACAACCCAACTAAGAAATATGATTCAACCTATAGATCCAAGTCCTTATCTAGTGCCAAGAACCACATTTATCAATACAAGAATCCATGTGGAGGGATTTCACCTTACCCTTGCACTTCTTAGCTGAGATGGAAAAACCTCCATAGCTCTTATAATTGATAGAGAACCATCTTCATAACCATAAAAGATACATAGTGGAGGGACCATGCCTACCCACTACATGCCACATCCAAGGAGTCACAATATTCAATCTATAAATCTCATGTATCCTCACAATAATCTATGTGGAGGACCCGCACCTCACCACTCTGCTCCATAGCAGTGGGGTCATAATCTCTAATAGAGAGATCACTCCCCACCAGAGCTCAAAGATAGAGGGATTTCACTCCATATATAGAGGACTCATGCCCAATGTAGTCAGGGGGATGCCAACCCTATCTGTGTAAAGAGTATGGGTGTTTCCAACCCCGATAACACTCTGATGATCACACTTGATTGTTGTTACCTATGTAGAGAGTATGAGGAACCCACACCATGGTGTAATAGGAGGTTTCCAACCTCTGTGTCTCTCTAAAGATCAAACCCAAACATTACAATCAGCTAAGCATTTCTAAATCAATATTCATGCTTGTAACACCTTGTGTCGTTCAATTGATTCCAAAACGAGGGTCGACATCACATTCTACACAGAAAATTACTTAGGATATGCTACTCACATGCCCAAATTTGAGTCCCATAGAAGGAGATATGTGAGTTAGAAGTTTATTATAATAATATACACCATTTATTACTAGGTTATATGGAATTTGTCACAAGGTTTAACCTTGGATGTGTCCCCACACTATAATCAGCGTGTAAAATAAAAGTACACAACATGACTATAGGGCCATATGATTTGTGATCTTTCCATGAAATCTAGGAATGCTCTATCCTGAACCAGACTTGGATGGACCTGTGCATATACATGATTTGTATAAGTAGTACACATCATGTCTCATCAACCTGGGGTATGGCCTTGTCTTCTTGACCCATACCCATGTGCATCAGCCTATGCCGATTTACCTGGCCATGTCTGTTCCTGAGCACACTCGATATAACAACCCTTCTCGTTATTTCATGTTTAAACATGTTTATTAAATAAAATTGTAGTCAATAAAAGTCATAATATTGATATATCTATGGTATCTAGGTCTTAGGAACATTACATAATAACTTAAAACATAAAATACAATAACTTTACTGAAAAAATATTTTATATGACCACAACAATGCTTCGTACTTAACATTGCATGGGATAACCTGAGGACATACATAAGAAAAGGGTGAGATCTAAATCCCATTAAGGGGATAAACATGTAATAACATGAGAATGATAATAAATTTTGGTCAATAGGCATATAAATGGAGAATTAAAAAAACATGAACATTTAGGAGCACCATCAGGGCACACCCATCCAATGAATTATCATGAGTAAGTCCTCATTGCACATGAAATATCATGATATTAAACATTTCCCAATGCATTGGAGAACCATCAGGGAACACCCATCATAGTCATTTCATTTTCATGCTTATGTGTAACAAATTTCACATTCATTAAACATCATAATCTATCCCAAGAATAAAAAACGTAGAATACATACATGTAAGTCCCTGATTAATATGTATATGATCATAAGGTCAATACCCTTGATAGAGAAATGGGAATTGTGTTAAATATATATTAGGACCAATAAGGGCCTATATACCATGAGAGGGGTGAATCAGGGTATGGATATTCTTTTTTAAATGCTTCCTGACCGACTGGATATTGATCTCTTTATTACATGGGTCACTTTTTTTCACTTGTGTGTTTATTATGACCACTTATTTTTATCTTTATTGGATGATTATGCTTAAATGAAATACATGGACGTAATCACACAGACAAAAATATTTTTACTTGGTTCACCCACACTGGGCTACGTCTAAGGAGAATACAATGATGATGTGATGCAGTACCAAATACACTAAAGAAGACTACTATTTACAAGGTTCAGGCTAGATCACTTCTATGCCTAGGCTCACTACCTTTACAAGTTTTAGGATCTGCTCACTATTTTCCCAAGGGTCACTCCCTATTTCTCTCTCTCTGGCTCACTGCTGGTGGAGAGGATCACCTTATTCCTCTTCTTTTTCTCACTGCTCTGGAAAGCATCCAATCACAGTTTATAGACATGTAGGTCTCTTTTTTGTCACTAATGAAGGCATCCTCAGTTGTATGTAGATGATCTGTTGAAGTCCAACTTTCACCCGTAGATGAATCTCACTTTGCACCGAAGGTATCAGGAAATCATACGGTTTTCATGCAGCCCTGAATCACTGTCGTGCTGCAACCATACCTGGTGCCCTTCTCCAATCGAGTGCACAAGTCCTGGAATGCAAGTTAAAACTAGCGCGCAAGTTCTCCTCTACCACTTGCATGACACTAGCTTCTGCAACTCCAAACTTGCACGACTCAGACCATATTACGGCCAAACCAATATTTCCTCATAACAATCAACTATGGTCCTTCTAGAAAACCTAGCACGGAAGTGTCACCAAACCACTTGCGTGACACCTCCTTCTTCAACTCAAAACTTGGGAGACTCCCTTCCTTTCTCACCCGAACCACTCTGGACCCCCGTCAATCAACTGGCGCACATCTTCTACTAGCGCGACCACACCACCACTTGCGTGACCACTACACCTACACAACAGGAGCTCTGATTTTCTCTAAGTGTTGAACTCACTCTGAATGAGGAGGGGTCAACCTCTATTTATTGGAATTTGGGAACCCTGCGCGATGGCGTGCAAGTCTCCTCTCGGTGTGCAAGTTTCTACTGCGCAAGTCACTTGCGCGACCGACCCTAAAACATGGGCACTCCTTTTACCTTTTCCATATTTTGATGTTCTGATATTGAAAAAAATATGGCACGCATGTTTCATTTCCTTCAATACAATGGAGCACATGCCCCTTTGAAAAACCAATTTTCTCCATTTTTCGATTATCAGGCCCAAAAATTTAGTAATCACTAGAAAACAGTGCTACCTTGTATCTGCTCTTTTTGTACCACCTCTAGATCATCCATTCCTTTGTCGACGTTCTTCAGTCAAACATTGATTATAAACCACATCCCTTGAACTCTACATTCCACAAAGAAATCCCCTTTTTTCAACAAATTTGTACATCGTGGTTTGATTTTTCAATAATCACAACATAGATGTCCACTTTGTCAATAAGCACAATCACCTAAAAAATGCTTCAATTATGACTTGAGGGATTTTTGCCGAACAATATCACCCTTTGGGTTTGTTTACAACTCTTCCATAAAAAGATAAAACATTAATTCTTCAACCACCATTCGCCTATTGTGATTTTGATAGCCATCATGGATTTACTCAACACATACTCTAAGCCCACATGAGCAATGCTCGGCCTAAGAAACAATAGTAAATTAAAAGTTCATCAATGAATCACTTCATCTCTGACACCCACTAATTTCACCAAACAAATACCAATTTTTGGAAATATTTTTATCTTATTCCATAACCACTCTTCTACTTTTATCACGATCCTCAGCTGTCATGATATCTATTTATTAATATATCAGTTCTAGAAAAGTCAGATTTTATATGCTCCCACTTTCTCATTGGTCCCACTATCTCGCTGCTCCACCTCTCAGCTTGTCCCCATATCATTCATGATTTGTCAAATATCCATAATGTTTATCACTTGAACTATAACTATTTTCTTCTTCTTTGTCAATGAACACAAAGGTAACTCCATTGCACTCTGTAACAGAGTAGAGAACACATATGAGCACATTAGGAAAAAACACATCATACCTCGGGGGGGGGGGGGGGGTCCACATCCACACTATTTCAAGTGCGGGGAGTCGAATGAACTCCCAAATCTAGTTGATGCCTCTCAAAAGCTACATTGGGTAAGGCCTTTGTCATAATGTTTTCAACCTGTAGCTCTGTAGGCACATACTCCAACTTCCACTACTGGAAAAACGGCCTATACCCACGGTTCAAAACCGTGGGTATAGCCTCCAAAACCGTGGGTATAGCCTATACCCACGGTTTTGGGAACCGCGGGCTGGAACGCCGTCGGTATAGGTCCCCAGCCTATACCCACGGTTTTGGAAAACCGTGGGTATAGGTGTCCTGCCACCGTGTCACCGAAACATAGAGAATTTCCACGGTTTCAATGGCTTTTACCCACGGTTTCAAAACCGTGGGTATAGGTCCTAAAATAATGCAGGCGCCGAGTTTCGATCCCGCAACCTCTTCGCTGCAAACACCGCGTCTAACCACTACCCTAACTTCACATATATGTATATATATATCTATTTAGTTAAATATAGTTATAAAAACCGTGGGTATAGAGGGAAGAACCGTGGGTATAGGGTTCCCGCCAAAAAAAAATTCCTTCCCGCGGAAAAAAAAAATTTCCCGCGGACACAAAAATGACCTATACCCACGGTTTTTCAAAACCGTGGGTATAGGTATTTTATCCCAGACCTATCCCCACGGTTTTCACCAAAACCGTGGGGATAGACCCCCCCTATACCCATGGTTTTGGAAAACCGTGGGTATAGGTGAATTTTGATGACCTATACCCACGGTTTGCCAAAACCGTGGGTATAGAGCCCCCTATACCCACGGTTTTGGCAAACCGTGGGTATAGGTCATCAAAATTCACCTATACCCACGGTTTTCCAAAACCGTGGGTATAGGGGGGGTCTATCCCCACGGTTTTGGTGAAAACCGTGGGGATAGGTACATTTTCCAGTAGTGTTCACGATTCTCTACTCAACTTTCTCCTTGATAAAATGTTAATTTATCTCAATGTTCATTTTCCTTGAGTGATGGATGATATTTTTTCAACGATTTATAGCACTTGAGTTATCACACTGGATTCTGATCAGAGACTTAACTTCAACTCCCATATCTTCATGCTGCTGCTTCATCCACAATAACTGTGTACATGCTCGAGTGGATGCAATATAATCTAATTCTGAAGTGTTAAATGAAATGAAATCTTTCTTCTTGCATAGCCAAGAAATACACAATCCACCAAGATAGAAAGCACCCCCTGAAATTGATTTCCTATCATCCGCTAAACCGACCCAGTCTGCATCATTATATCCTAATACCTCTGTCTGAGATTTTCCATTATATGTCAAGACAAAGCCCACCGTGCCCTTGATATACCGAAGAATTATTTTCACTACAATCATGTGACTTTCCTTGGGATTAATCTAATACATCTCTACTTGGAATGTGGAAAATACAGTGTTAGTCCTTGTTGCGGTCATGTACAACAATCTTCCAATAATTTACCTATATTCTGTGATATTAACTGCCTTGCCATCCTCATATTTGGACAGTTTCATCCGGGTAGCAACTGGAGTCTTCATCTCCTTGGAATTTTCCAATCCAAATATTTTTAAAACCTCCTATGCATATTTGGATTAAGAAATGAATGTTTAATTCCTTTCATATGTCACACCAACACCATCATCCTTTGATTACTATCATTGCTGAAATAGAGATTGTAATCAACTCCCCCATGTTGGAAACCAAGCTTCTTCAAGTACTGATCAATCCTTGAGTACCATGCTATTGATGATTATATCAACCTATATAGTGCCTTCTTCAGTCTGCAATACTTTTTCTCATCCTCATGAATGATAAAACCATCTGGCTGCTCAATATAGAATTCCTCCTCTAGAACCCAATTCAAGAATACAGATTTGACATCCATCTAGAACAATTCGATCTTCCGTTGCACTGCAATGGCTAGGGATAATTTGATTGTCTCTAGCCTTGCAACCAGTGAAAATGTCTCATCAACATCCATTCCATCTATTTGTTATTGTCCTTTGAAAACAAATCATGATTTGTTTCGAACCACTATTTCATCTTCTTTCATCTTGTTGTGATAGACCCATTTAGTCCCGATGACATTCTTATCTGCTGGTCTGAAAACAATCGCCCATTTATGATTCTTCTCAATATGGCCTAATTCTTCATTCATATCCTGAATCCATTACTCATCTTCAGCTACATCAGAAAAACATTTCATCTCTTCCTACGATAAAAATGATGTTTTCTTCAATGATTTCATTCAGTGAGTTTTAACCCAAGCTGTATGATTGACAATGATATTTTGACTATTAATTTCAGCTCGACACTTTGTCTTTCTAGAAGATCCAGTTCTTGTTCCCTCTTTCTCATCATCAGTATCTTATTCTAAGTCAGCCTCCACCACTTCTACTCCCCCCTGTGTTTTATACCTCTTCATCACTATCAATAGTCAACTTAGTCATTGTGTCATTGTTTAGTGGCATCATTTCTTTCAACTACTATTCTGAGATTATTTTTGGAATTTGTTGATACATTTTCGTAGATTCTTGGTATCCTAAAAATAGTCATATGATACCACATTGGTAGAGAAAAATAAATAAGCATGGAATGCTAGATTGTCACTGCTTCTCTTGAAATATATCTTCCCTCGATAGGCAACACCTAAGCTGAGTTATCAAATTTTTGGATTGATGGCTCTTGCATCTGATGTTGTCATTGAATGCTCCCCCTATGTTATGAAACACATCCTGGGGTTAGGCCCATTGTTTAGACTCAAAACCATTCTTTTCCACCTGAATCATTTATACCAATCTAGCACACGAAATTGAGCCATTAACAAAATATCTAAGCCTACTGAGTTAGAACTCCGTGTAGGAAACAAGAGATAATGTTAATAACACAATCACTTTCTATTGTGCTCTGTTGCTACCATTCTTGTTCAACTTGGTACCTGATTTGACTCAATAGAAACTATGAAACATATTCGCTCGTCCCCTCGCATCTACAGATGCCACATACCCTTGGATCGTATCTCCCTAAAAACAGAAAACACATGAATCGTTAGTTAACAGAATTTATACACATAGGGTGAGGGGGAATCTTATGGACTCCTCAAGATGAGGATTTTGGTTGATCCTGATGGGTCAACTCTTTGATTATTTCTTTTAGATATTAACACTCCTTCCTCTATTATTCTACTTTCCTAGCCAACTTCAACTATTCTGGCCATATGACTAAGCATTCATTACCTACATGCTGAGTCTTTCTATGATTTCTAGATTCTGTAGGCCTGGCCTTTTTCACAAGTTGAATCTTATGCCCAATCGTACACACATCCTTCTTTGATGTTCCACAAAAATTACATTTCCCTTGATTCATTCATTGGGTAAGAATATCTTTACTTGTCATATATCTTTTCTTCTTCCACCATTGTAGGGGACTTTCTCTTTCCTCCACTTCTCACTGAGGCACCCAACATGAAAATTTTTCAATACTTTCATTGTTCATCTTTCTTTTACCAGATACTTGACTGACCATACTATTTTTTGCACATGGTGAGTCCTCTGCTGAATGTGAATTCTTCTTAATCATAGCCGGTGTCGATCTCCCCTTAATCTTCCATGTTTGTTCACAGTCTCTCCACAAGGGTTATTGGGAGTGTGATAGAGAAGGTGATTGATACACCTTTCGTTTAACTCCTTGTGATTCCCCTGAGGTAGTAAACCTGTTTTTAAATCTACCACATTCTCTTCCAGTGTTTGAGTTCTCATTATACACCACTAAAGTCTTGAATCTCCTATCAAGTTCCCTTTCCTTTCCTACTTTCTTCTTGCTGCAATGTCTTGCCAAATTCCCATAATCAGAACATATCAAACATTTTCCATCAAATGCATACTACATTTTAACATTTCTCTGTCAAGATATTGATGAAATTTGTGTCCCAATTTTGACATTGAGCTTATGAGATTCCTGACACATACTCATTGTGTGTCCCTTTATTCCACAACATTAGCATCTGATAAATGTTTTCCTATGAGAGACTCTTCTCTCTGATTTCTCATGAAGCTTTATATTATTCTTAGATTTTGTACATTTTTTATTTTCACAATATTAAATTTATTCTTGAGCCTCTGAACCAAAACATGATGTGTGTCCATGAATCCCAAAAAAATATCACATGTTGTCACTTCTTCTTATAAATTTCCTCTTAGGTCTCTCTCCTGCCCCAACAGTATTTTCTTCACTTCTGGAATTATTCACGGCTCTCTTTCTATCATGCACTGGAGGGGATTCATCAAATCCAATACCAGTTTTTCCCAAACTATATGGTCTCTGAGATGAGAAAATATTCTATTGTTTCTCTTTAGAAATAGCATATATGTTCTTCATTTTATCTTCACTTGTCGAAGGATAATCCAATAGGAAGTTCAATGCATCCTTCATTTTAGACTTTCCTTTGGTATTGGATATTTCCACCTCCTTCTTTACTGATTATATCTCTTCTTCCAAATTTTGAATCTTGATATCCCTTGATTCAAGTTGGACATCCAGTTTTCTCTTGAGAAGCTTCCCTCTACTCATCTCATCTTCCAATTCTCGTGTCAGCTTATCCACCATGTCACTCTGCCCCTTAAAATTCAATTTTTATTGAGAAACAGAATCATAACAACACGCATTATCTTGTTGTAGCCTTTGATTCTTCTGAACTTGTTCACATAACTATTTAGCTAGAGCATTATTTCTGCCTTTTAGATTCTAAACTTCATAGGATTTCTGATTTCCTTTTTATTCATCAGCCTTTTGTTTTCCTTTCATTCTAGCCATCTTTTGTAGTTATTCACCTTGGGAATCATTCTTCCGCCTTAGGTCAGTAGCCACATCAATTAGACTTTGATTTAAGACTCTTAGCTTGTTGACCTCAATTTCAAATACTTCGATCCGGATATCTTTAGATTTAACTTCTTTATCCAATTTATGATCCAATTTATTTTCCGTGTTGACACCATATAATGGTGACCTCCTTCTTGAAACTTCTTCCTCATCAGTTGTTTTGGTATCAATTTTAAGTTCATTTACTTCACTCATTCCTACATCATGATTATGTGAATCAATATTTTCCCTATCAGATTCATCCAGGCCTTCCTTCAGTAATCTATTTTATTCTTTAAGTTGAGTCACACTTTTTCCATAAACACTTTTACTCTGAGGGATATCACCTGACTTTTGATTCTTATTTGATGTTTTTCCCTTTTCCATGGCACACCGAGATAAGAGCATAATGATTCTTCAACCACACAGATAGACTACACCAAGTCCAAGAAAACAAATCTAATAAAAGAAACCTTCCATCTGATACCAATTGATAGGACCAATAGGGGCCTATATACCCTGAGTGGGGGGGTGAATCAGGGTATAGATATTCATTTTCAAAATTCTTCCTGCCCCACTGGATCTTGACCTATTTATTACAATGGTAACATTATTTGCATTTGTGTTTTTATTGTGACCGTTTCTTTTCTTCTTAATCTGACGATGATGCTTTAAAAGCAATGTAGGGAAGTAAGAAGGCAGACACATAGATTTTTTACTTGGTTCACCCTCACTGGGAAACATCCAAGGAGCATACAACGGTGATGTGCCACAATAAAAAATCAACTAAAAAACTCTGCTATTTAAATGGTTTGGGCTAGATCACTTCTATGCCCAGGCTCACTACCTTTACAAGGTTTAGGGACTGCCCACTGCTTTCCCAAGGGTAACTCCCTATTTCCCTCTCTCTGCCTCACTACTGGTGGAGAGGATCAACTTCTTCCTCTTCATTTGCTGATTTGTCTAGAAAAGATCCACTCACAGTTTATAGACATGTAGGTCTCTTCATTATCACTAATGAATGCATCATCCGTTGTACGTAGATGCTTTGTTGAAGTCCCACTTTCACCCGTATATGAATCTCACTTTTCACCGAATGTATTGGGTAATCTTTGATCTTTCACGCAGCCCTGAATCACTTCCGTGCTTCAACCATACCTGGTGCACATCACCAATCTGGCATGCAAGTCTTGACGCACACGTTAAAACTGGTGTGCAAGTTCACCTCATCCACTTGCACGAAACTACATTCTACAACTCCAAAATTGTGCGACTCACACCCTTTTATGCCCAAACCAATATTGGCACACAACCATCAACAATGGCGCTTCTTGAAAACCTGTCGCGCAAGTGTCACCAAACCACTTGCGCGACACCTCCTTCTTCAACTCAAAACTTTGGAGACTCCCTTCCTTTATTACCCAAACCACTCTAGACACTCATCAATCAATTGGCGCACAACTTCTAATTGTGCGACCACACCACCACTTGAGCGACCACCACACCTACGTGACAGGAGCTCTGATTTTCTCAAAGTGTTGAGCTCACTCTGAATGAGGAGGGGTCGACCTCTATTTATAGGCATTTGGACACCCTGCGCGACGGCATGCAAGTCTCCTCTCGGCGCGTAAGTCTCTTCCACGTAAGTCACTTGTGTGACCAACCCTAAAACATGGGCACCCCTTTTCCCTTTTCCATATTTTGATGTTCTGATCTTGAAAAACATATGGCGTGTAAGTTTCATTTCCTTCAAGACAACGTAACGCAAGTACCTTTTCCAAAACCACTTTTCTCCATTTATCGATTTTCAGGCCCAAAAATTTGGCAAACACTAGAAAATGGTGCTACCTTGTATCTTCTATTTTTGTACCACCTCCAAATCATCCATTCCTTTGTCGACGTTCTTCAATCAAACATGGATTGTTAACCACAACCCTTGAACTCTACATGACACAAAGAAATCCCTTTGCACGTCATGGTTTTCTATTTCAACAATCAAAACACAGATGTCCACTTTGTCAATACACACAATCACCTCAAAAATGCTTCAATGATGACTAGAGGGATTTGTTCCCAACACTATATGATGATTTTGGCATGGAAATCGTAGTGTAATTTTGGCAGCATAACAACATCAAATAGAAATTCATAAAATGGGTTAATAAGATATAAAGTGGTATCTCATCATTAATATATGAAATGAAAATTAAGGTGGATAGAGGATAATGTATCTCATCTTACAAAATTGGAAATAAAAGGTAATATATTAAATGAGGTTCTTGATAAAATGAGGAGAGAGAGAAATCCTTTATGGAATTTTGGCATAGTAATGGATTTGGTAAGGATCCAAATGGGGGAGTATAAATAATCCATAATAAAAAAATATCAAATGGATATTAGGAAATTGATTACAAAAAGATTAAAATATAATCAATTGGAATTTGAAAAGACTTATTCCAGACAAGGTTCATGAATTGAAAGGACGAGAGAAAAGTGAGGATCCTTAATGGAAATTCGGTATAGTAACAAGTGTATATAGAGGATAATGGATTGATTAATGATAGTTAAAGGAAGATAAAATTATTTATAAATAAAATGGAGAGAAATAGGATTAATTCTGAACATATCACAACATATTGAAATTTAAATTAAAATACATATCACAAAAGGAATGTTGGATTTAAGAGGAGAGGGGAAGATCCCTTACTTGGATGTGTGACTCTAAAGGATTAGGAGAGGCTTCTTGGGAGATTGGTAGAACCATGAGAAGACTATAGGGATTAGATATAAAAGTGTGGAAAATATTAATGACGTTTTAGTGAAGAGTAATGAGATCTTGGGTGGGTTTATATAGGAAATGAGGGGGATTTCTTTATTATTTTTGGTTTTGGACACTACATAATAAAATATTCAAAACCAAAAAAACCCATCTTTTTCACCCATTGTATCAAGAAAATGGGAATTGTATACATTATTTTATAAGAATAAGGGCAAAATATATTAAAATAATACCCTTTATAATGTGGCGGTGAGTCACACTTTCAAGGAAATGTTTTTAAAATCATAACATATATTACAAGTCTTGTAGAATTCACTAAGGATTTATAAATTAAATAAAATAAACTTAAAATTACATTATTTTAAATAAAAAACATAAATTGGACCTTAGATACAATTTATGATATTTATTACATCATTATTGGGTCATTATGATGTCATAAAACACACCGTATATTAATACGGTAATTAATTTTTACCCGAAAATTCAATTATCGTAGAAAATTATGAAAAATTAACCATTGAATAATTTTTATGTCCTGATTATAAAAATAATATTAATTTTATTTAAATAATTTTATAATTATTTTAATTTTAATCTTTTAAATAAAAAACTACTTTTATTGAAATTTAGCGGGTTTTGATAAATAACAAATTTCGGACCATAATAAAAAGTATGTTTGACTTCATAAAAATTATATTAAAATTTATATTTAATAAAATTATTTTAATAATGATATTTTATTAAACTATTATTTATTTCAAAAATACATTAATTCATCCAAATGGAATTATTAATTGAATTTGAATATTAACAAAAAAATACTTCTTATGCTCTAATATCATTTGCAATGAAATAATAAAAGAGAGAAAATATATTCATTATTTTATACAAAATTCATGTAAATATTTTTAATTATAGGGTCTTGATACATTTCTCTTTGTTACAAAGGCATTATCCCTATGAGTAAGGTGCACGATGGTGTGGCTTTCATGGGGTCGTTCGGTGAACATGGATTGGGTCATGATCTCGATAAGCTTGAACTTCTACCGTAAATGGTTTCTCTCATTATAAATTTGTTGGATCTAAACATTGGAGTTGTCTAGGTTGAATCCCAAAAATTATATCTCCCTTGGAAGCTCGTATAAATGGGACTCATAGGGTATGATCTTATTGGTTGAGGCCATCACTTCCTTTTCCTATGCCAAAACGATTTTCTAAAACACTACATTTATACTAGTCTTATGATCACTATTGAATAGCTATATTATCAATGGAAATAATACTAAATGGTTAGTTAAATCCAATTGGATATAATAATAAAAATAAGTCCATGTGTCTTCTATAACCATAAGACATTTAATTAAATCCAAAGAAAGGTAATTTTATTCATAAATGTCCCAGTCATTACAAACTTAACCGCTTAAAAAATTTCACCCTCGAAATTTTCTTTTCCCTAAACTAAAATAGATGAGGGTAACTCTGATTCATCACTCCCTCCAGTTACCTCATTACTTCGTCCAAATGGTGGTTTCACCATGACACCTTGATAAGGGGCATCGTCTTATTTCATTGATTTTTTCTCTACATTATAATATCTCCACTGGTTGCTCCTCATAGGGATGGTAATTCTCTATTGGTATCACCTATTGATTGAGTACATGTGGGGGTCTGGTATGTAATTATTTAACAGGGATACATGGAATACATCATGTAATTGAGATAGGTTTGGTTGGAGTTCCAGTTGATAGGACACTACTCTCATGCGATCAAGGATCTAAAAAGGTACTATATACCTTGGACTAAGCTTTCCCTTATTCAAAAATCTCATCACTCTTTTCCTTAGAGATATGAGGATTAAAACCATGTCTCCAAAATAAAATTATAGGTCTCGTCGATGATTGTCAGCATAGCTCTTTTATCGACTCTGAGTAGCTTTGATGTGCTACTAGATGGTATAAACCTTCTCCACCATTTCATCGACCATTTTTGGAACTAGAAGTTTTTGTTCCTCTACATCATTCCATCATGTTGGTGTTCTAAAAATCATCTCATTAAGGGCTTAATAGGGTGACATTTGGATTCTTTAGTGAAAACTGTGGCTGTAAGAGAGATCCACCAAAGGAAGATGATGGTTTCATCTACCATTGAAGTCCAATGATAAACCTCTCATCATTTCCTCAACTATTTGGATAGTCTGCTCAGATTAGCCATCAATTTGAGGGTGATAATCTATACTATAATTCACCTCAGTGTTTAGAGCATACTGGAGACTTTTCCAAAATGTAGAGGTGAATCTCATATCTTGATCGAACACAATCAATAGTGATATTCCTTGCATACTTACAACTTATCTATTGTATATCTATTTCAATTAATCAAATGAGAAATCCTCTCAAACCAAAATGAAGTGTGTAGTATTTGTAAGACAATCCACAATAACCCAGATATCATTATTTCCTTTGGATGCCTTCAAAAGTCTAGTAACAATGTCCATGCTGATGTTTTCCCATTTCCATGTTGGTATGGGTGATGGTTGCATCATCCCCTTAGACTTCTACCTCTCATCCCTCACTTTCTGAAATTCTAGGCACTATAATATATATTCCGTGATCTCCTTATTCACGTTTTCCCACCAATAGTGCTCTGAGAGATCTTGATACATCTTTGTGTTTTCTGGGCGAATAAAGAAAGTCGAACTATGTATATCATTGAAAAGTTATTTCTTTTACATAGGATTTGATGAAATACATTATCCTAACCCAAATCTCACTAGTCATTCTTCATTAACATTAAACTCTGATGATTTACCTTTTCTGATAGTTTCCACTTTCTTATGAATTCTCACATCGTCCTTTTGAGCATCCTTTAACCTTTCCAAAAGATACGGTTGAGAAATCACTTGTGAAAAGATTGATTATGTTCCTTTCTCTATGATTCCCATGTCCATCCTTTTCAAATCCAAGAAAATTGGATCCTTTCCAATTCTCATCAATGATAGAATCATTGGGTCCTTTCTACTTAGAGCATCCATCACCCTGTTCGCTTTCCCAGGATGGTAGTGGAATGAGTAGTCATAATCCTTGATTTACTCTAACCATCTTCATTAGTGCATATTTATCTCCTTCTGTATGAATATATATTTGAGACTTTGGTGTTCCATATGTATTTCACATTTCTCCTCAAAGAGATAATTCCACCATATTTTTAACACAAAGTTCACAAATAATAACTCCAGATCATGTGTTGGAAATTTTTAGTCATGAACTTTCAACTTCCTTGATGCGTAGGCAATGAATATGTCATTTTTCATCAACAAACATCCCAATCCTTACTTTGAATCATTATTAAAAATTACAAAGAGATCCCTACTAGTGGGTAGTGTGAGCATAGGGGTAGTGATAAGACTCATTTTCAACTCCACAAATATTTATTCACATTCATCATTCCTAGAAAAATTGACTCCCTTACAAGTTATATTGGTAAGAGGGTTTGAAAATCATGAGAAATTTCTCACAAATCAGTGATAATATCCAACTAACCCAAGGAATCTACGAATATCCATTACAAATTTTTTCCTCAGCAACCCCTCAATAGCTTTTTTTCTTAGAGCTATCCATAGATATTTCATTTCTTGTGATGATATGCCCCAATAAAGAGACTTATTTTAAACAATACTCACACTTATTGTACTTTGAATCTAGATTCTCCTTTTGAAAGTTCTTTTCCATTATTCTCAGATACTCCTTATTATATTCCATGGATTTTGAGTATATTAGAATATCGTCAATAAATACTATAATAAATGACTCAAGGTAATCTCTAAAAACTCAATTCACCAAGTCCATGAAGATTGCCAGGGCATTAGTGACCCACAATGGAATCACTATGCACTCATATTTCCTGTACCTTATATGAAAAGTAGCCTTGGGGATATCCTCCTTCTTCACCCTTACTTAGTAATATCCCAACAACAGATCCACCTTGTATAAGTGTTGTTCTCCACATAGCTGACTGAACAAGTCATCAATTTTGGGTAAAGTATATTTTTTCTTTATCGTGATTTAGTTAAGCTCATGATAATCAATGCAAAGGCACATTAACCTATATTTCTTCTTGACAAAGAGGACTAGTGCATCCCATGGTGAAGAACTTGGGAATATAAACCCATATCCATATCATCATGTAGATATTTCATTATTTCCAAAATATCCCTTCGATAAGGAGTCTGGGTTATTGGGAATTCCCTATGAATAAGCTGTATAAAAAATTCAACATCTCAGCTAGGAGGAAGACCAAGAAATTCCTCAAGAAACACATTAGAGAATTCGATCACCATAGGCATGTCTTTGAGAATTTCTTGATCCTTAGACTCAATCATTTGAGCTAGATACACTTTCTCATAGAGAAATACTATCTATTATTTAGATGATAGTGCTAAATAAGATTCATACTTCTCCTTTCACTTGTATTGAATAAGGGGTCAATTCTCTATATGGAGAGTGATTTACCTCTCATAGATATTTATGTTGGCTCTATATAGAGAAATAAAACCCATGCCCAAAATTTCATCAAACTAGTACTCACCCATGTGTACACACAATGATATGGATTAATGGTTTTTTATAAGAGCGTACTGTTTTTAAAAGTTAAGAAGAAACAGAAATGTAGAATCTATTTTAATCACAAAAAAGTGGTGCATAATATTGAAATTGAAGTGAATAAAATGTTGGGATACCATAAAGAAAATAATTAAGGAATGGTGGGGAAAAAATATAGGATCTTGCATTGAAATAAGATGTAATGAAAAAAATATTTATGTTTCTTTTTGTTGAAGTGTATCAATAATTGACAGCAGCATCCAAAGAAGCAACACATGGAGGTGAATTTTCATCAATAAAATGATGGAACATTTTATCCTGTTCAAAAATTAAATAATTTCAACAGTACATACACCATTATATTAATGGATATTTTATGATTTAATCTTTGAAAATATAAGATATGATTGTTTCACAAAAATTTATTATGGAATGGTGTAAGATGGAATTGATCGGACATGTGTTTTACCCCACACACTGCTTACTATAATCCTAAAATACCATATTATAATACTTAAACTTGAAAATTTAAACATTACCTTTAATTAAAAATGTTCTTTGATGTGTTATAAAGAAAAAATATCTCCAATGTGTTACATAGGCAAAAGAGAATACCAAAAAAAATTACAGTATACAGAAATTAAATATATCTTTTAAAATAAATTTTTGATGCATATGTAATAGATTTTATGTGTTTTCACAAATGTTGTATGAATTTGAAAATAATTAATATTAAATAACTAGGATAAATCTACCTATATGATGGAAAATGTTTCTTGTATGCTAACGTGGGATCTCAAGTCTTGTTAAGATTCTCTAAAAAGTTGGAAATAGAGAAACTTGTTTAGGGAAGAAGAATATGGTCAGGACCAAAAATGTATTTCATTTGATGGAAAACATGGTATATATATAACCATAAAATTCTTGTCAATAGTCATATCTTTCAACCTAAAATATTATTTTAATGGTATTCTAGTTAAATGAATAGAGAAGAAAATCTTGGAAGCAATGAGTACATGTAGCGAAAAATGGAGGATCAATGGGAACAAATGTTGATTAAAAGTGAAATTATATGATTGAATATTTTTATGCATGGTTAAGTGATAAAATATATTATAGTATAAATAAATATGTTTCCTTTTTTAGGAATCTATAAAACCAATGGATATGGGTACATGATTTACAATCAGTACCCTAGTTCATACATGCTCTAAAATGTGATTCATGTATCCAAACTTATACACTAAATAATTTTTTATGTTTCAAGTACATAAAAACTATCTAAATAAAACCTCAATAAACCGTAATGTGGGTAGTGAATATGAAATACATATTCCAAACTAAAAAATGATCAAACAATAAAGTTGTAATTAGAGGTGAGTATACTCGAATGTTTGTTACTGTGCGCAACCTAATGTAATATCTATTGATTATACTCCAAAAAACGAATCCTCAATAAAAAATAAATTCTCTTAGTTAAAAAATACCATAACATAATGGAAATATTTAACTTGATGATTTTTCATCATTAAAAATCAAGTAGTCAGTGAATTACACACCTTTGCAGCTCCCCTACGTAGCCTATGAGTCTCTTCTTGAGCTCACTTAAAATTATCCTTGATCTCCCTAATCAACTATTTTGATATATTTTGGTCATAAAATTCTTTAATAGGCTAGAAAATAATATCCCCTATAAATCAATTTACTGGTAAACAAAATGAATATGAGTTCTGGGATGATATATGCAGGAAAAAAACTAAAGAAACATAGTTTTATGATAATTTACCCAGCTCATGAACATGGAAGATTATTAACTTACCAACCACTCTAGGTCATAGTCCATAGTATAAGATTGTAACTTTTGTTTTATAAAAATTTATCACAATATAAATCATTACAAGTGATAATATACAGCCACATAAAACTAAAAACATAGGGAAATAACTTTCTCATCGAAATAAAAATTATTGGAACACTAACAATGGGACCATGGGCTTCTTCTTGGATTCACATGACCCAAGGGACACTAGTTTTTAGTTTCCAATGACTTATCGTTTTTTCTTCATTTATCCCAGGGATGAAGAATAATGATGTTTTAAGGTCCAATCCTAATGATGCTCCCGTCTCTAGACTACTTTTTTGAGTCATGGTTTGTCCTTGAATAGACTTTACTGATTCATTAATTTCTTTATAATTCTCTTCAACAACATTATCTACCACATTTAAGGTATGATACCATTTAGATTATTTTTTAGGTTAACCTAATTAATATAATTGGATAAATTTATGATGGGACCATTTCATGACCACAATATTGCAGTGAATTTACTCCATACAAAACTTCTCTTAAGTATTCAGTTGTCTATAAATATATCAGTAGAGAGTTTGAGAAGAACCATTAATTTATTTATTAATTCCTACTGAAATACTAGTGGAACATTACATGTCCATCAACCCTGAATTGTCATTTTCCCTCTTGGATTATGCTGCCACTACACCACAAGGTAATCATGATATTGACATTTATCTGCAATTATAAGGTCATAAAAACTAAATAAGAATTAATGATCAAATAAAAATGCCCAATTAATGAACTTTCCTTGTTTAAAACATAAACAGAGGGTTGTATCCTTTTCTTGGGGATAATTTATCATTATAGAACCAATTACTGGTGTTAATCTATAATCACATATATTGAAAAACATAGGGAAACATCCCAATAGGAAACACATTTCTCATCATAATCGAAATAAATGGAACACTAAAAATGGTATCAAGGGATTATTTTTGCATGAACATGACCCAAAGGGCTCCAGTTTTCAGTGTCCTGTGATTCTAGTTATTTTTCTCCATTCATCTGAAGGATGAAAAAAATGAGGTTTTTGGGTTTAAAGATGATACAGATAGAGTTCCTGCATAAGTGGTAGCAAATGATCCTCCCATATCTGTAATATTTGTTATAGTCATGGCTGGTCATTGAATAAACTTTACTTAATCATTAATATCTTTAGAATTCTCTTCTGTAGTTTCATCTACCACATGAAAGGTATCAGCTACTTCGAATTCTTTCTTAGGTGAACCTAATAAATTTAAATGGAGAGTATTTAGTTGGGAACATGTCAAGACCACAATATTGTATTGATTTTACTTAATTAAATACTTCTATTCAGGTTTCAGTTTTATGAAAATAGATAAATAGAAGGTTTTATAGGATACAATATTTTATTTCGTTGTTCCAAATGAAATACAAGTGGAACATTACTTGTCTAGAACAACCCAATATGCATTTTCCCTCTTATATTCAACACCCACTATACCAAAAGGTTATACAGATATAGTCATGATATTGAAATTTATCTACAATTAGATGTTCAAAAAAACTATATAAGAATGGACATTAACTTAAAATTTCATAATTTGTGCCACTTGCCTTGTTTGGATCATAAACATCATGAAGTTGTAGGATCATCTGTGAGAAGAATTATATGATATCAGATATATGGTCTAATGTTGAGCCTAAATGAAACCTCTAGTGGCCACTGCTTTTCTCACCATCAAATATGGGGGTGCTCCATAGTTTTCTTCATAATAAATACATGTGAATTAACCAGTAGCATTGTAAATTCCATACTTTGAATTCCAAATAATGAGTAGTAGTGTTGAAAACATAGACAAAAAAGGAAAATGAGGTTGAAAAAGGTTCAAATAACATATCAAAAATATTCCAAACCAGTAGTACAATAAGTAATGTGGACCATACAAAAACTTTGAGGTGGGGAAACTACAGGTAGCATTATGCAATACCCAACGGAATGATATGGATCAAATACCATACAAGAGACACCTTGGGAATTAATTTGGAATCCTTCACTACCACAACAACATTATTGGCCACCACATATGCCCCCTTCTCCACCTTCCAGTTCACCTACTGACTGACCATCATCCACCAAAATGATATCTGAATTTCAGTATAATTTGAACTAAAGGTACTGCCCACTCACATTATCATTATGGATGCATAACATCTGGATGATTCCATTTGAAATCACACACCTCATGATTTGGGATTCTGTAATTTTTTAATATATTGGATTCACTTGAATTTATCAAGATAGAGTCACTTTAAAACTCTTTGGATTCCCACACATTAATAATATACCCTGCCCTTAAATGTAGTTTGACATTTAAATAAATTTTATTCATTTGTGTCACAGATCATTGACAAAATTTGGGAAATTTTTCCTCTAAAAAATTAGAAGAAAAAAAAGAAGTAGAACCTCGATATAGAAAATAACGGGTTCAGATATAGGTGATAATGGCATGCATATGAATCTATGTATGATGCCATTTATTGATAGTGTTTCACTTATTGGAGTACCATACTGCTCGGTAAATGGAAATGAAGAACTTCCAAAAGATATCAACATTGTTATTCATGCAATTGTAATTAATACAACTACTAAAAGAATAAAAATTATTAAATCATGTTAGTGTGAATAGAATAGAGTACACACAAAATTTTTGTCATTCCTTCATTAGTAGTCTCTTATGGAACCTTGCATCTCTAGATTTTTATGGGCTATGCATGGTTGTATTTTTTTTTTATATTTCAATGTCAAGGTGTTCAGGGGAACCATTTTATGAAATTTTAAAAAAAAGTGAATGTAAAATACACTGCGAAGGAAAAAATCAGATTGACTAATGTCATAACTACGTAGTTTTATACTATCAGAAATGATAAAGAAATGAATTATGAAACCTAGAAAATCTGAATGCCTAGTATTGAATAAAATAAGCTAGGTATACCAGTGTTAGATGATATGATGTGGTGTGAAAGAGAGCTATCAAATCTGAAATTGAAAGCAGTTGTATAAAATGTCTGATAGTAGTTCACCTTTTTTCAAAGAATAACTCTACCGGAAATGTAGTAGCAGGGTTATGGGAAGTCAAATGAGAAAGTGATTCATAAGAAATAGATTAAATTGTTAATAATATAATAATTCTTAATTTATATGCATACTTCATTAATGTAGTAAGAGTTACCAATTGCAATCCTTTGGAATGAATAGTGCGTCTTGATGTAGTTCACTGTTGTTGGCGTAGTAACTATAGTTGAAATATAGTAGAAAATTTATGGGAAGTAAAATGTGATAGTGAGTCATAAAAATAAGAGTAAACTATTAATAATATAAGAATTCTAAATTTCTATGCAGAATAAATAAATGTAGGTGGAGTTACAAGTTATAATCCTATTGTAGGGGTGACACATGAAGCTAGAGGTACCAAGATTTAGAATAGACTATATATTGTCATGGAGTGTAGGGAAACCATATTATAAAGAGTGAATAGTAAAATAAATGTAATTTACCTTGCCAAGGCAAACACCAAATTGGATATAGTTATAATTTCACAATTTTATACTATTAGTAAGGAAAAATAAATGAAATCTAGAACATAGAAACACTGAATTATTTTTATTGAATAAAATGAGGTTGGAATACCCGTGTTAGATGATATGGTGTGGTGTAAAAGGAATATTTCAATTATTGTATTGAATGCAGTTGTATAAATAATCCGAAAGTTGTTTTTTGTTGTTGGAAGAGTCATTTTACTCGAATAATATAAGTGGATTAATGGGAAGTGTTAGGAGATAATTATTCATAATAGTAAGAGTAAATTGATAATAATATATGAATAATCCTTTTTTATGCAGACTACATTAACATAGGAAGAGTTACCCATTTCAATCCTTTGGAACGAAAACTCAACCATGATGTTATAGAATATTGGATGTTCGAGACAAGCATAAGATAACTTGTAAACTGGTATGGATTGAGGAGTTTCTTGAAACTCAATTTGGAAGAGACAGATCCGTATTGAATAATCCAATGTGTAGGTCACAAAAATAGACATGATGTGGCTGATGATGCTGGAGAGACCTCCAATGTGTACCTCAATGGAGTTGGTAATGATGTAATGAGTCTATAAGAGTTTTTAGAAATGGATGAGAGTGGAGATTATTTGGAGGAGATAAGGTTTTCATGGATGAGGATGTAGTATGGTAAGAGGTAGGGTTACCGAAATTATTGGAGGGGAAATCTAGTATCAACACATTTTCGAAGTAATATCGCAACTGATTATCTGTGTTAGGGGAAGCTAGGGTTCAGCTTTAGTATCAGTTGATTAATACCCCTAGTAGGAGGCATGCATTGATTTTTGGGGATCCTTGGAGGAGTTGGAGGGAATCGAGAGCCAGAAATGATGGAGGGTCTGGTTGGAAGTGGATTGACAGATAGAATTTTTGAAGGCATGTGATATTGGGTAGATTTCACTACAGTGAAGGAAGAAAGAAACTATGATTCGTAGTTGGTCGAATATGTGTGAGAGATGAAGGTGGAATGGATTAGAAGAAGGTGGAGATTACCTAGGAATCTTGGGGAATGGGGGGTGGAATGAAACCGGGAGTCATAAGTGTCGGAGGTACGGGTACATTGTAGGACTTTTGTTGTGGGATGAGAGTATGGAAACCCTAGGATGGTATGCTAGAAGTTGGAGATGGAAGCAGGCAGATGAAGATGGTGGCAAGTAATCCTAATGTCATCGACACAACAGGGGAGAGAAGATATGGAATTCAAAGTTAGAGGGTTCCAAAAGATTTGAAAACGCAGTAAGAGGAGTCATGGAGATCTATGGTTATGACACGTTAGCTCGAATACACCCATCTTTAGTAAATACAATATATTCCACTAAGGAAACAATGAAAAGGTTCTATAGGAAATTAAATCCACAAATTGAGTGAGGATGGGTATTTTATACATGGGCTGCAATAATTTCTCATTTATTTTATTCACTGATATCTCTACTTCCATTCTTTGTAGTGGTGTCTGAATATTTCTACTAAACATTTGTGATATAAAAGAATGTGTAGAAATAGAATAAAAAATTACATTCACTATTCTTGAATGAATAACCAACGTACCTATAACCACTTTTTTTTGGGATCCACCTTAGTGGTGGTGATATAAATATCCCACCTATACTTCCTTGGAGGTTGTTGGTTTCATTCAAAGACCCTTGTCTTAGGGCACAAGTTCAAAAAGTTTCCCAGTTTCTTATAGTTGTAGCAATGAAAAATGGATTGAGGTTAGAATGGAGAATTCCATTCCTCTATCACATTGATGGGTTTCTTTAGGCAAAAATTAACTTCTCGGTGACCATATTTTCTGCACCTAAATCATTTACTCAATCCCCTTAGGTAATTTACAAGGTTCTTCTTTCCGCACCATTGACAAATAGGGTGCCATAATTTCATAGAATTGTTGGATTTGTCTATCAGACTGCCCGAATTAAAGTCCAATTTCTATTTTTATCCCCATTACACCTCTATGATTCACTGATCTCCATCTTCATTTTTAGGTCACATTAGACCATTTCCTTATAGCTATCAAAGTCACAGATTGCCAGGGAATTTTGTAGGCTAGGATTTATCCCACCAAAGAAGAAATCAACCATGTATTCGGGGGTAACGACCAAATCGGAGGTGTATCATAAAATTCATGCCATGTTTTCCTCGTACACCCCAACAAGTTCATAATTTTTTTCTTTAGTGAATGGAAGTATCTTTCCATATTACTATGGAGGGTGTGGGAAAAATAATTATTAAAAAACATTTTTCGGAATTCCTTTCACTCCATTGCTTTATCTCTTCCTCAGGCTTTGAATTCTTGATCAATTTCCATCATTTATTAGGTTCACCCTACATATGTTAAATAGAAAGAATAACCTTCTCTTGTTCAGAACATTGAAGGATAGAAAATATCTTTTCAATGGAATTAATCCATTGCTCCATGATTAATGGATCAGATGATCTATTGAATATAGGAGGCCTTCGTCACATTAAGCTATCGATTGTGGATTGTTGTATCTTAGGGGGGTTCGATCAATCCTTTTTATCCATGTTTTTATTCATAACCTTAGTTAACTAAGAGAGTATCATAAAAAAAATTGATTCCCATTTACATTGGGTTGAGCATCTCATTAGGGCAATCCTCACGCTGCCCTTTGTATCGGTTGTTAACACGATTCCTTCTATTAAATTCCATTGGATAAAATAAAAGGTTAATTAGGGATGAGTATCTTAAACAGTTAAACACATGTTGGGAATCAAATGACATTAAAGGGATAACTTATAAATTACATATCTCTCATTAAATTCTGTGTTTCTAGGCTTCAGTCTATGCTATCCATGATCTACTTCTTAACATATATTATTATGAGAATTTTTTGTTCCCATAATATTGGTTTGAAATGAGTTTATGAATTTACCGAAGAATGTCCCCTGTGAGTGTAAAAATAGGTGTGCATTAAGTCTTATTCTCATGTACCAGGTTACCCTGAGTCAAGCCCGAAACAACTTTTCAGAGTTGTTACTCCTAGGTACATCTGTACTATAACCACTCCCACTTATAGCATACATACATGGATTTATTTTCTTGATAAAACAATTACTCTATACTTACCAAAATTTAGGGAAGTCTTCTTACACTTAGGCTTATCTATGAGGGTATTCACTGGGGTTTTCTAATCTTAATCCCAAAAATTACTTAACCTCTCCTCTAATACAAACTATAACAACCCTACTCTTTTTTTCATATTTAAACCCCATCTATTACATAAATTCAACGTAATATAACTCATAAAATTGAGTGGTATAGTGTCTTTGGGGAATATGAACATTACATAACAACTTAAAACATAAAATACAATATCTTTAATGACAACTTATTTTACATGAACACAACATTCCTTTGTACTTAACACTACATGGGATAACCTGATGACATATATAAGAAAAGGGTGAGCTATAAATCCCAATAATTGAATAAACATGGTATAACCTGAGGAAGAGAATACATGTTAGTAAATAGGAATATCAATGGAGCATAAAATAAAAATGAACAAAAAAGGCATGATATAGCATGATAATCATAACATGAAAGTGTGGAAACAACATACAACCTTATATTAGCATTAGTGAAGGCTCATTACACATGGAATAGCACGACTAAACCCTCATTTCAGATGAATTAGAATGACTAAACCGTCATTACACATGAATTATCATGAGTAACCCCTCATATAACATGAATTATCATGAGTAAACCCTTGTTGCACATGAAATTTCATGATACAAAACATTACCCAATGCATTGGATCTCTATTAGGGTGCACCCTTCATAATCATTTCATTTTAATGCTTAAGTGTGTCACAAAGATCATTCATTTAACATCATAATCTAACCCATGGTAAATTAATGTGGAATACATACATGTAAGTCCTTAATAAATAAGTACAAGAGAATAAGGTGAATACCATTGATAGAGAAATGGATATGGTGTTCACTATATGATGATTTTTTCATGGAAATCA
This sequence comes from Viscum album, assembly GCA_963277665.1. NCBI lineage: Eukaryota > Viridiplantae > Streptophyta > Magnoliopsida > Santalales > Viscaceae > Viscum > Viscum album. The sequence goes on along the minus strand of OY728137.1, from coordinate 24,792,657 downwards.
TAGTGCAATGATGGAAGCATAACAATGTCAAATAGAAATTCATAAAATGGATTGATGATAGAAAAAGTGGTCACAAATAATTTATATGTGAAATGGAACGTAATGGGGATATGTAAGAATTTATCCCATCTTATGCAATTGGAAATTAAAGGGCATATCTTAAATGAGGTTCTTGATAGAATTAGGAGAGAGAGAAATCCCTTAGAGAATTTAAGAATAGTAATGGATTAGGTAAGGGTACAAATGGCGGAGGATAAATGATCCCTTTTTAAATAAAATCAAATTGATAGCATGTAATTTATTATAAATGGATTAAAATCTATCCAATTTAAATTAAAAATGACTAATTTCATGTAGGGTTCTTGAATTGAACGGAAGAGAAAAAACTGAGGATCACATAAAATGTTTCATCATGGTAATGGGTGTATATAAATGATCATGGTTGGATTAATAAGAGTTAAAGGAAGCTCTCTTTATTTATAAATCAAATGGATAGTAAGGGGAGCATTTATTAACATGTCCCAATATATGAAAATTGAAATTAAAAGACATGTCCCAAAAGGAATGCTTGATATCCTTTACTTGGATGTGTGACTCAAAAGGCATAAAAGAGGAATCATGGGAGATTGGGGAACCTTGTGAGGTCTATATAAAGTATAGAGTAGAGTGTGGATGAGCTTCAAAAAATTTGAGTTAATAGGAATGAGTTCTTGGGTGAGTTTACATATTAAAGGAGGGGGATTTCTTTACTATCTTGGTTTTGGACACTATATAATAAAATATTCAAAACCACAAACCATCCCATGATTTTTTACTAGGGTTTCTAGAAAATGGGAGAGGTATAAATAATTTTATAAGGCCAAGGGATCAATATATTTAAATATTTTCCTTATTTATATGGAGGTGATTCACACTTTCAAAGAAAATGATTTAAAAATCTTAAAATATATTATAAGTCTTGGAGGATTCCCTAAGGATAAATAAAATAAATAAAATAAAATAATTACATTATTTTAATTGAAAAACCTATATTTTTCTGAATATACCATTTATTGAATTTTTTACATCATTATTTAGTCATTATGATGTCATAAAACACACATTATATTAATTCGGTATTTAATATTTACCCGAAAACTCAACTATCTCAGAAAATTATTAAAAATTAAACATTAAATAATTTTGACATCCTAATTCTAAAAATAATTTTAATTTTATTTAAATAATTTTCTAAATATTTTAATTTTTACTTTTAAAATAAAAATCGACTTTTATTGAAAATTGATGGGTTTTGACAAAAGCAGTTATCAAACCTTAATAAAAATTACACTTGACTTCATAAAAAATATATGATAATTCATATTTAATAAATTTAATTTAATATTAATATCTTATTAAAATATTATTAATTTTAAAAACACATTAATTCATCAATATAGATTTCTCAATTGAATTTGAATATTAACAAAAAAAATACTACTTGTGCTTTAAAATAATTTGCAAAGTAACAATAATAGGGAGAAATTATATACAATATTATCTAAAAAATAATGTACACATATATATTGCTAGGGTATTGATACATATCACTTTATTAAACCATCATATGTCTTTAGAGTAAGGTGTGCGATGGTGGGGCATTCATGGGGCCGTTCGGTGAACATGGTTTGGGTCGTGATCTGGATGAGCTTGAAGATCTCCCGTAAACAGTTTCACTCATGCGAAAGTTGTTGGATCTATGCTTGGTCTTGGTATTAGGTGAAACCCAGAAAATTTATCTCCATTGGAAGCTCTGTTAAATGTGCTTCATGGGATATAATCCTACTGGTTGAGGACACCACTTCCTTTTTCTGTGAAAAATGGATTTGTTAAAACCCTATATTTATACTTGTCATGTGATCACTATTCAATGGCTATATTATCAATGTTAATGATACTTAATGGTCATTTAAATCCAATTGGATATAATAATCAAAATAAGTGCTAGTGTCTTCTATATCCATAAGACGTTTAATTAAATAAAAAGAAAGGGAATTTTATTCATAAATGTTAAGGTCGTTACACTTGAGGTCTAGATGTGTACTAATACATGGATAGGCCCCACTTACAAGGGGTTTTAACCCATGTACATGGTCACATGGCGATTTATAACTGCATGGTGTGTACTCCTAACACACGGCGTGTCAATCCATCTACCCAACTACTTAGCCATATGGCCTTATACCACTGCATGACATGTAGTCTGAGTACATGAATTGTTTTCCCAAAAAACATTCTTCCCCAAATGGGAAGAACACACAACATGCACTCTCGAACCACATGTCATGTGATTGGGAGTTCTGAATATAAATTCCATCTAAACCTATTGAAACCCCTGTTTTCCCTGATTAAGCATATATCGGTCCCTATGGGGTCCTTTTATGTAATAAAAGGGATTATAAAACCTTAAAAAATGAATCTAGTGGGGATCAGTATATAAAACTCAATGAAATCACCTACTGAAAGGTGAAAATATAAAGATTTGGGTCCAAATACACAGCGAGAGGTGGTTTCACCACAATTTTATCCTGATCACCATCATGGACGAAGTCTGGTGGCACCCCCTCTCCTTAGTTCATCTGTCGCTCAAGGGAGAACCCACTCCCTCTCTTATGCATGGATAAACAAAGTGAATGGGGGTGTTATACCACTTTTAATAAATAAAATAAAATAAAATATTTAATTAATTATTGCATCCACCTATGGTCGCCTATCACCGAACGTCTAATGCTAACCAAGTTTATTTCACACCTAGGGTAAACCCAATAATCCAGAATCAACCATGGTATCATATTTCTCATCAGATGTCAAAAAAAAATGGCAAACCCCATTATTCCGAAAAGATATGTGCACATGCATTAATATATATTATCATTTTTAATATATTAATTTTGGGGTCCCAATGCACTCAACACAACACCAACACTGGGGGAAAATCTAGACCTATATATATAGAGAATAATTCAATAGATTAAACAATTGAAACCAGAGTAACTACAATATGACACAGAATGTTCTAGATAGGACTCGAAGTGCATGTTCATAATAAAAAAGTCATTTTTTTCTAAAACCCGATTCACATAGTCAAAACCAAGAAAACGAGATTGAACTATCTTAATACTTCAGGAAAATGATTCATAATTCATTGTAAATGTGTTGTAATTGACCACACATCTATGTGACACACTATGTGATTTGTATGAATCAAAGTGATTGTTTTCATGTTAAAAGTGTAATTTTACTCTAAAACATGCATCACATAGTCAAAATCAATACAATGAGCTTATATTGTGTTGATCATTTATGATAATTATCCATAATTTCTTTATGACGTATAGAAATTGATTTCCCATTTACCCAACACATAATTTTCTTGGTATGACTCAAAATGTGTTTTCACACTAAAAGTGTCATTTTACTCTAAAACACACATTTCATAGAAAAATCATGTAAATGATCTATGGTTCTCAAGATACTTTAGGAAAATAGTTCATAATTCTTTTTATGTGTAACAATCGACCACACATCAATCTGACACATGATATCACTAGTATGACACAGAGTACATGTTTTCAATATAAAAATCTCATTTTAGTTTATAACATGCGTCATATAGCCAAACCCATTCAAATGAGCTCTTATTGTCTTGAATAATCATAATAATGATGCATAATTCATTTTGGGCATTTTGGAGTTGACCGAACATCAATCTGACACATGATGTGACCAATATGACTGAAAGTACATGTTTTCAATATAATTATGACACTGACCCCTCGGAGAAGCTTTGATTTGCATACATGTCTATTGTGAAAGATGTAATAACTAATAATATAATTAATTTAATTAATTATACCAATAACTAAAAATCAAAAATAACTAAATAATAAATAATAAAATATTAATATAATTAATAATTAATAATGTAACTAAAATATTATTAATTAATGATATAATTACTAACAACTATTTATGTAATTATGATAATCAACAACCAATAATATTTTTAATAAATTCATTAATTAACAAAATAATTAATCATATGTGGATTATGTGAAATTAAAATTATAATTTGTTCATATTTTATGTACTATTACTAAAGAAATCATTGATTTTATTGCAGATACACACTTTTGTATAGATGTTGATTTTGGGAATAGGCCTACTATAAGAGTTATTTTTGTATATTAGGTTGTAATTATTTTTATTAAATGTAAATACACATTAATGTAAATATTTTGTAAGGAATTTTTTAATGTAAATTTTGTATTGAAATGATGGTGTGGTGTAATATTTATACTCCAATCTCGTTATGATTTTTAATTTTGTTTTATGTTAGGGATGTTGGAGGGCTACAATTTTGTACCAGCTATTATGACATTTATCATTTCTATCAATAGTAATGATAAAGGACACATTTATCAGTGCTAAATAGAACACTGATAAATATGTCATATATTGTCGATAAAATAAAGTAGTGATAAAGTTCATACACTTTTAAGGGCTCACAGCATGTCGGTTATTTTTAGCACTGACAAAGCTCATATCTAGCGCTTATAATGTTGACTTATGTAGTAGTGTAGGGAAAATATAATTGATCTAGAATCATTTTATAAGATTTCAATAAGGAAATATCTTGAAAAATAGTTATTGTTTTCCCATCCTCGGCATGAGAGACAATATGTTTTCCTAGACCATGTAAATCATCTATAAGTCCATGTTGTACAAGTAGGGCTCTCATCTTAATTTATCAAAAGTTCAAGTCATTTTCACCATCAAACCTTTTTATCTCAAATTTAGCAGACGTCATTTTACTATTTTATGGATCTGATACCAAGTTCTTTTGGATAACATTAATAATATTCCTCTAAGAACAGCTGAGGATCACTGAATGACAGACTTATTTTCACTTAATATTTTTGATAGAGTATGTTCGAAATGGATGAAGAGAATAATACAACCAAAATGCGACATTGGTGAGTCAAGACAAGAATAATAAAAATAGAAGTGGAAGCATAAACAAAAAACAAAATGTAACAAATGAACATGGGGATTTAACATGCATTGGATCCTTTGGGATCTGACGTGCATGGAATGAATACCACTCTACACATGGGTTTTATTAAACTCAAATCACAAAATACATGATACAAACCAGAAAATATAGATTCAAAGCAATAAAAGAAACTATTACCAAAAACCAAATCTAAAGAACAACAGAAGTCCTACAGATCCCAGATAGACTTACCGGTGTCTGGGAGAGCCATGTTAACATGATCAGTTGGAGGTAAGCTCCTCTGTGGGATCTAGAAGGCAAACCAGAGGTGGAGCTCAGGTAGTTATCCACTAGAAATGTTTGGTATGGATCACCTACATGTCTTCAAGTATAAGGTACGTCATTTTAAGGATGAAATTCTAGATCTCATAGCTCACTCAAAGTGACTCTTGGAACCATCATGGGTTTCGAACCGCTAGACAAGAGAAAAAGCCTCTGGGAGAATAAAGAGTGATCAAATGATCTAAAGAGATGCCCGACATCGGTGATCAATTTCCCCGATGAGTGATGTTTGTGAAATGACTGCATTGAACCATTAAAGGATACATAGCAATGAAACGTATAGTTTACAGTAGTGGGCACATGTGGATGACTAGGATAAAAAGGTCACCACGCTAGATTAATGGTGAGGAGAAGCCTCACAGTGGATCATTGACATGGTTATGGAAAACACGAGTAGGATAGAGAACCAAGTGTTGAAGGAACATACCCTAATGTTAGGCCCACACGCGTAACCTAGAAAACATATCCGATGAATATAGTGTATAAAAATATTTTACAATATTTTTCATGTAGATGTATAATATGAAAATACAAAAATGAAAACTACAATTTCATATGGAAAATAAACTACACCTATTTTATCAACGCTTTTGTGCTGAGCTGATAAATGTTGCATCTTTATAACGATTTTTTAATGCGGGTAAAAGATAACACAGAATAATATAGAATTTTAGTAGCGAAAATCGATCTCATTTGCTCAGTTTTGAGCATTTCTGAGACATTTATTCACCATGTGTTCTTTTTGGTGGTATTAATTTTGATCTCCCTTTTTAAGATGTGTTCATTAACCTTAAAAGTAATATATATATGTGATGTAATTGATGAAAATAATATTTTATGTGATAAATATATTACAGGGATACATAAATCAATAAAAACATAATTCCTTCAAATCAAAAGTAACAAAAATATATAATGTTTTTTATATACGAGTCAAAAAAATATAGAAAGGTTTTTTACTTTTGTTATTTTTTAATGGGAGCACCGCTCGAAACTCTATGATATCAAAAATAAATAAATAAATAGTTTTTATATCAAATTTGATTGAGTATGAAATTCTATCCATATTTTTGGATATCTTCATGCTTAATTTCCCTCGATATTTTTTTATTAATATTTTCTTAATATTTAATTTATTTATATTAAATTATCAATAATAAGTGTTACAAATTTTTTTCAAAAGATTATTAAATTTCAAATATGTGGTTTCCTTTTTGTTCATACCCCTACTTCTTTGGGTTCTTATATATGGATAGATTTTTATTTTAAAAAAATGTGTGTTATTGAAAATAAAATTTATATATTATTCATTGACCATAAAAGTAATATCAAAATCATAAGATAAATATTTATTCAGACTATAGAAATTGTCTAAAACATAAAATGTTTTTAATATGTTCGTGAAAGATAATTTAGAATGTTTATTTTTTGATTTGTTTTTTAATGTGACCACCGATCAAGGCACAATTTTTTCTGACAAATAAATAAATATGTTTTTTTAATAAAAGCATAAGGAATCCCTGAAATTTAGTATACATGGACCCCAACTCATATAGGTTTACAAAATCTGAATAATTTGTTTGTTTTCAGAATATGTTATTTTATTTATAATAAATTATATTTTGAAATATTTGTTTAACTAATTAAATTTTATTAAATATTTAACTATAAAATCAAAAAAAAATTAAAATCATTTTTAAATATAATATTAATAAATATATGATTAGTTTCAAATATAGTATTTATAAATTATAATGAATTTCAAGGTTATGATAGAATGATTGTCATTTATGAGAATATTTTTAATGTTGATAAAATGTGTCGATCGCAGTTACAATAACCATTAGCGATGCACCAATCCAAAAAAACAAATAAATACAAATGAAAAACAAGCATGTATTATAATAAGCACCAACATCAACATGATGGATACAAGATTTGACATAATAAGAAATGTGTCTTAAATAAAAACAAATAGTATATAAGTATGATAAAAAATATATTATTTATTAATAATACACAATTAAATTTAAAATTAATTAGAAATTAAAAAATATACAATAGATTATTCTAAGCACTTCATATGTTGAAATTATTTGTGATTCATTTCCATAAGTGATAAATGAGTCAATGATCATTGTATTAGAATTTCATGAAAATCTATTCATGTTTTTTCAATTTTGAGCATATAACCCACGTTTTGACGGAATTAGGTTTGCTGCTTTAGCGTGATAATTGGTAAATTTTAAATTATTACAATGAATCTATCATAAGAAAATTGATTCACCAAGTGATCTTGTTGGTGGTATTTATTTTGATTAACATTTCTAAGATGTGTTAATTTTACATGTTATACTTTATGTGGTTATTTTGAGAGGTGCTTTAACTTTTTCTTCTTCTTACCATTGGTATTTCCTTCTTACTTTGAATGATTTGTTTTTCAAAAAAAAAGATACTCAATGTTTATGTCTTCTAGTTACAAAGAATAAAATTGATATCACATTCAATAACTTGAAAAGTAATGTAAAAATGATATGTAATTGTGGAAAATGATATTTTATCAAATAAATACATTATAGGGGATAGAGTAATGAAAATATATAATGTTTTTAATATACTAGTAAAAAATGGTTTTTTTTATTTTTTAATAGGTGAACATGTCACAAATAGATTTTTTCAATATATATATATATATATATATATATATTTATACCAAATTTGATTGAGTATGATACCATAAATCTAGATTTTAGGAAATCTTCATGCTCAATTTTCCTTTAATTTTTTTAAGACTGTATCAATGTTTAATATTTATTCAAATTAGATTCTGACTGATTCATTCAATCTGAGAAAATATTAAAATTTCACTTTTCATTACAATTTTTATTAAGACCGGTCATTTATTTTATTAATATTCATTATGTTTATATTAAATTATCCACTGATCAAGTTCACACATTTCTACCTAATGTTTTTCAATAAAATCATATGGTATCCTTAAAATTTATTATACATAGACTTGTACCCATGTAGGTTTAAAAAATCCAAACAAGTTTAATTTTATTTTTATTTTTAAAACACATTATTTTTTATAAATAATTATATTTTGAAATATTAGTTTTACTACATAAATTTATTTAAATATTAAATTATAAAATCAAAAAAAATTCCTTTATAAATATAATATTAATCTATTCCAAATTAAATAAATTTTTTAAATAAATTTATTATTATTTAAAAATATACTATTAATAAATTAATAAAAATAAATTTCAAGGTGATTAACCTATTACTACAATAGTATAATATAGTCTCTCCAATCTGAGAGGTCATCTCCTATGTCTTCCAATGGTTCTATTTTTTCCTTCGGGTTCCTAGGCATTGCAGTGAACTTCTAGTTAGGCTTCTTCAGTGTGGCCATTTGTGATCTTTCACCATCAAGTCTCCTCCACTCGAGTATGTGACACTCCTTTGCTCCACCTATTCTTTCTCTTGCCTTGCGTGATTTAGAATGACTTGCTCTCACCATGGAAGAATTTCTCACCATTATAAAAGGAAAAAATTTATATCACCATAGACATGGATGATGATTCCTTCATTATTAAAATAATGGATCTCCCTGTGGTTTGAAAAGTGACTACACACCATCCTTTTATCCTCAAAAAATTAAATAATACATTCTAAGTAGAATAGTGATTGAAAAATGGAATACTAATAAGAGAAATTAAGGTGGGTTTCTAGTCTTTAAATTTTATTTATGAAGCTGATAAACAAAGGGTGATGAAGGGAAGAACCATGTTTTTTTACAATAAACTGATATTGATGGAGAATATGAACTAAGAAAGAGACATATTGAAGATCAACATTGATAAATCACCCTTTTTGAATCATTTGAAAGGGATCTCAATCAGTAGAAGATTAGAATGTTTCTTGAAGGACATAGGAAGCAGGATTTTAGTTTTTAGGGATTGGGATATTTACAACACTATCCTTTAGGGCTGTTATGTTTGTATAAGGGTGATGGTGGAGATAGCGCAATCTCTCATGTGATGGATCTTCCTCTATATAGACAATTCAAACTTATGGATATTCTTTGAGTATGAGAAACTACCCACCTTTTGTTTCTTCTACAGACACGTGGGCCATTTGAAAAATAATTGCACTACAAGGTGGCTAACATAGATGGAAATGTCATCATGCAATATGGGTCTTGGTTGAGGAAAAAATGCTCAGGGATTCCCTATGGGTCAGGGGCTGAAAAAGAAAAGCATATATAGAAGCTATTGAAGCAGCAATCCTCCATTCTATGCCTAAAAAGTAAAAAAGTGATCATGATAGGCCCACCCACTTTTTTCTCAAAAACAATAGGTTCTCTAGAGACCCCCAATAGCCACATAGATAATCCTCCATTAAGGGATAACTTACTCTTTTCAGGATCTCCACCAATAAGAGAAAGTCTCCCCCACCGGTCCAAAACCTATCCACTTTGAAGAACATGACCCCCATAAGATTTAACCCTTATCCTAACTGCCCCCGCCTTTTCCACCCCTCGTACCCACAATAAACCCATGTGAGCCGCCCTATCATGTCCCCAAATTTCATCGAACCTGGAAGTGGAACACATGAGTGAGTAGGACGTCACCCTCACTACACTGAAGACCAAAGAATCCAAAATAAGCCCTAAGAGTCTGCCCACAGGGGAATGATTACCTAAGAGATGGAAGACGATAGAGGATGGTTCCTTCATCAAATGCACAGAGGAAAAAGATGGCTTGAATCATCCCCACATATTACAAAAAAAATATTATGGTGGGACTATCGTGGGCTTGATAACCCATGCATAATTCATATTCTACAATGATGGAGCGCTAAAAGTGGCATAAGTATGGGTTTTCTCTTTGAAACCATGTTCGAAAACAATTACATGTTTGGTATATCTTCAAAGGTGGGGTTTCATGGCTTCTTCCCCATGTCTCACCAAGGACATGCAGGTGGTCTCTGCCTTTTTTGTAAAGACGAGTTGGATGAGAGAATTTCTAGCTTCTCTTTAAACCATATTGTGGCTTCTATCCTCCCTCCTGGCATTCCCACCTAGGATTTGTGGGTTTCGATAGCTTTCCTTCCAAAAAATATAAGTGAAGATTCTGGGACTTCCTAAAATCTATAAGGAATGGCCTTCGATGACCTATTCTTGTGGGTGGAGACATCAACGAGATAATGATTTGATGAGAAAAGAAGCGGGGGAAACAGTAGACCCTCAGCCCATTTGAGTGGCTTCCAATAGGCTACATAGATCACTTGCCTTTCTAATCTAGTATATACTTGTTACCCTTTCACATGGTCCCATGGTTCCTTATAATGTACCCGAATCGAGGAATGTTTGGACATATACATGGCATCATCTAAATGGATCTCTATTTTCAACCACTTCTTGACCTCTCATCTCACTCTTTCCTTGTTGGACCATGGCCAAATAATCATTAACCTTCTTACTGAATGTATAAATATGATAAGTGGAAGACTATTTAGAATTTAAATCTACTTGACCAATGAAAGGGACTAAAAAGACATTATTAAAGATGGAACATGGCTGCATCAGGTGTCACATAATAAAATATCATAGGTCACATCCTCCCTTAACAAATGGATTCATTGAGGGTGTTGTAATTGTGGGTTCCCTAGACCCAACTTGAACTGTACTTTTTGACTACTATATCATGTACACACTCAGATATACATGATGTATTCTTAAAATTATAATGTGGGAATTTCTGTGTTAACTATTTAAATTGTAATGTTCATAGATTAATAATCATATCAAAATGTTATAGCGGATCTCAGGCTATAATAAGAACATCAAGATGCCATGGAATTAATCCTAAATATATGCCCTATGGTCTAGATACATCATACTGATTGGACACAGTTTCTGTCTGACCATCATGAGTTTGGGGCTTATAAGCATTGATATTTATTCTCATTATGTTCACACTTTCTGATCTCTAGTAGTTGAGATCATCAGGGCAGACTCATGGATAAGAACACCACATGTTTTGGGTGTCATTGGATGTTCCTATCTATGGAAATTTGCATTATTATCTTTACTTGTGATCGTTATTAGTTTGTTCTATTTATTACATACTTTGGTGCAAGGAAAAACCATGATAATTAAATCATGGTGAGGTAGCTTGTGTTGGGTGCATCATTGGTGGTATGACATTGGTTGAATGGCCAAGATAGGTTTTTTCGCTTTCGGGTTGAGAAATTTATATCTTGATCCTAGTTTTCTAGGATGGTAGCACCTTCATAAGTCCCTGGAAAAGGAATTCAATGGTAAATCCATCTAGTTAGATCAACAAATAATAAAGTAGGAGAGGAAAATGACACAAGTGTGCATCCTACTTTATGAGATATCTAAAGACAATGAGATTATATTACACAGTGTGGGTGCATAGGTTGGTTGTCATTACTATGACTATTCTTTATCTCCTTAGGGGCCTTTATGGGTTTCTAGAATCCACTTTTTGTCAATGAATACTATTTACTGCTATCGAGATAAGAGCCGAGAGGGTCACACACAATGGAAAAATCAAGGATCCACCCTATTCAATGAGATGGGTATATAGGACATGGTGATCCCCACAATGGGGTTCGAGAGTTGTCTATGTTATGAATTATAGATAAATAAATAAATTCATTATTATTAAAGTAAGGAATAATTGGGTTGAATTTATTTATTAAAATTATTTACAAGTTAATTAAATATGAGAAATTATATTATTCGAACAAATATTATTCTAATATTCTAGGTTATTTTAATATTACCCGGAATTAAATGTCAAGTTAATGAATCGGTTTTATCACATAATATATTTAATATATATTTTAGATATGTGATAAAATATAAATAAAATTTATGACATAGTTTATTTTGTAATAATTATTTATTTAGTAGATGTTTAATAAATTAGGACTGGGGAACCCTTTTTGGGTATTTGAGCATCCACTATAAAAAAAAGGAGACATGCTCTTATAAAATGACTATTCACAAAGATTATGTCAGAGCCTCTCCCTACTCTACTACTTTATAGAGAGAGGAACTCTAAATATTGGTGATCAGACCGAGTTCTCTATCTTGCATCACAAGCACGTCAATGCGGCGATCGTTGGGGGCATCAAAGGCATCATCAGATCTCCATTCATGCACCAAAAATTTGAAGATCGATGCTCTTATGGATTTTTTGAAGCATGTCAGGACAATATTTATGGATTCTTATTTGAATCCATTAAGTAGAAATCACAGGAGACAAATAGATGTCGAGTGTGACTTCAGATCGAAAATGGTACGTTTTAGATTTTATTATTGTGCTCTGTTTAATTCATGTGAGATCCATGGACCATACTAGGGATTGGATCATCAAAGAAGAAAAGACTTGTCATCTCAATGATGAAGAAATGTAAAATCCTTGACCCATAGTCTTCCACTGCCTCCCTGGTACCTTCAAAAGGTTCCACAAACCAGTCAGGGAATGTGACGCAATTGAAAAAAGGCTAGAGGTTCTTCATTCTATATCACCCTCATGTATGACCTTGTACAGTATTGAAACACTTGAATCTAACCTCAATGAATCCTTCAAAAGGAAAAAGATCTTCTTGAAAATGTGGTCTCGCTACATTCACATCAAAGTGGGTGACTCAAATATTCATTATTTCCATCAAATGGTTTTAGGGCGGCACTGTCAGAACATCATTTCCAGTCTCACCAATACTAAAGGAGGAATATTTTTGAATGATGATGAGTTACTGTGTAGAGAACTAATTTTTTCCTTTAAATACTTGAAAATAATTATATATATATATATATATATCAAAATCCAGGAACTGAGATGGTGTGCAATTCCAAGCCCCGGTGTGCTCATAATTAATTTTATAACAATATTAACTATATTTTATATTGTGATCATAGTTTCATAATGAAAATTTGATAATTATTAAAATTAAGATCGAATAAAAAAATTCAAGACCACAGATGAGTCTGTAACATGGTTTTTACCCCAGGAGCGACATAAAGTAGGTTGGTATGGGACATCCAAACATCTCTCTCTTTGACGACACATTCAATGGATTATTTATTTAATTAATTTATTCATTTAACCTAAAGAATTTTCCTATAAATCAATCATTATGAATAATTCCCCAGGATTATCCTCATAACCCTAGGACATTTTAGATATTCTCTTTCCTCCTTTTATTGGTAGATCATATTGGACGATGTTGAAACTCAGGATTAGAGTAGGTCAGAGTGCAGAGAATGCAACAACGTCCTTAATTCATTGGAAAATGTGTTCATTGAAGATGAAAGGTCCAATATCCAGGTATGAATATTAAATTTTTGGTTTACACCCACTTTGGTTAAAATTATTTAGTATAATTATCATATTTATGATATGCGCTAATTGTTGGACCATTGCATGTGACCTTATGACAATTAAATGTACTATTTCATCAGTATTCTAAACCTACATATCCCAATTATTGATCGTTGAATAAAAATTATTAGAAATGATCTTTAACCCTTTTTACTGGGTCTTTCTCCCCCAATTAATTTGTGTTCTTCACCGGTTGGACCCTACAGTCCCAGTTCGATGTTTCCAGGCTTAACTGAGCCCAATCGGACCTCCAGAATCTTGACGGATTTGAGGGGGAGGGAAGTATCGATGAATAAAGCATATATTTGTTATTTTTATGATATGTGGATGTTATTTTTGATTATTTTTGATTTAAGCTTTTTTGATGAAAGGTGAAGTGAAGTACGACGTGTATGATAGAACTCCTATGGGTTAGTGGGATTGTTTTCCAGCCAACAGATGTCCAGAAACAATGAATCAAAGAAATATCCACTAATCTTAGGAGGGAAAATGAAGGATATAAGGTTGAATGTATTGATTTGATTCACGGATTGCTGATATGAGATTTTGTGAAAAACCCAACTACACATTGTGTACCACAATGAACACACAATGTGTAACCCCCTGGTTGTGGGGGATAGGGTTTTTTAAGCTTATAAAGATGAAAAGATGTGTATACCTCCTATATGCCATGTAACTCATCCCTTGATGGTTGAACCATGTGGTGGATCACATGTACATGAAACCATGTGGGAGTACACAGTCGTGTACTGATGTAAAAAGACGTGGGGTAAAGTACACGAACACGACCAGACACATGACTTTGTACTGAAGTACATTGACACATCTAGAAGGACACGACCCAGTCCCCGATAGTTTGGACATGTCATGTTGTCCACCTACATGACGAGTAGTTTTAATTGAATTGGGAGTCAAGTGTTATCTAGTGACATGCCCAAGTAGTGGGGTGGGACCTCACACCTTGTGGGTCCCCTCACATGTCATGTATTTCTTGGTTAATTTTTTAGAGAACTTCAATAATTTATATCTTCTTCACTTGAACATTGATTTTGGCTCGTGAGTAGCTTATACTAAGTGTTTTTCTGCATAGAAGACAATAAATACCTCAGTTGTGGATTTCAAGATATAATGTGAAATTTTCTGGGCACATCGCTTATCTAGGTGATTCTTGAGGACAACAGTGATCAGGGGAGATCACCAGAGACTTCTTATAGAGTGGAAACCCCCATCAGTTTGGGCATGGGTCCTCTAAAACTACTTACCGAGTGAAACCCCCAATCGGATAGGGTGCATGTCCTCATTGGGAAGATTTGATCCCCCTAATAAATAATGGAACAGGTCCTTGACCTATATAGTGGAACCCCCCTTTAGCTATGGAACAAGTTCTCTACCTTCTAAGTGGAAGCCCCTATTGGATAGGGTGTGGGTTCTCAATGACTAGAGTGGAACCATAATGACACATCAGGGAATGAGTCCTCAACCTATAGAGTGAAATCACCAATCAATTTGTGTATAGGTCCTCTATCTAATGAGTTGAACCCCCTACAAGATATGATTTGGGTCCTCATGAAACTAGATTGGAACCACCCATAAATATTAGGAGTGGGTCCTCTATGGATACTTACAGAGTGGAACCCCTTGATTTACTAGTGCACAGGTCCTCTACATTGAGTTTGTGGCCCATTGACTACGCGACATTATGACAAGGCGTTGTTTGACTTGGACCGTTACTTCTGGGCAGATGAAAGATATGACGGTCATTGTTAATGGAATTTTGGAACAATTAGTGACTATTCATGCAGGGATAAACTATGATATGATATTCAATTTCTATCTTGTTTGGGATTTTTGACTGAGCATATATATATACTTTGGTATCCATACCTTTGGATTTGGTTACGTTTTTTCTATGAGATACAAAGATGCATGGGATATTCCACATGATTTCCATTTTTAGATTCTCACGGTTGGATGAGTTTACTATCCTACTATAGGGGGAAAAGACTCGACATATAGTTCTTATTCACACCATATTGAGCCCCATGTGTTTGGATGAGGTTACTTTCCATTTTGGTTTGGCTTATGCTATTCTCTTTCACTGTCTTTTGCATCCCATCTATTATCTACAGTCTTTATAATCCTTTTGTATCTCTTACTGCTCCCCCTCTAGATTTTGGGGCATCCTACTGGGTATCCCTACATGACATTTTACCAAATGCATCATGTCTATGCAGATGTCAGACATGTCGACGACGACTTTAGAGTAGCTTAGGGATACCTGGTACTTCAGACAACCTATGTTGGTCAGAAATAAGAGATCAATAGTGGGGCTCTCTCAGTAGTTTAATTTTATAGTTTTTTAGGTTGGGACTTATTTTTGGTTGGGTGTGTATTTTTTAGCTTTACATTTCTGTTTACATTATCATACTCTTGTAATATTTACAGGTTTTTCATGGATGGTTGTTCCCTTATCTTTATTCTTATTTTACTTTTACTTCCTATTCACTTTTTCATCGAGATTTTTGTGTGTGTGTTTATGGTTAATTAGTCAAAGTCATCTCATGTTAGTTATACTTTTTGTATTGGTCTCCAACCCATGTCATATGGAGGAAGGATTGTGGTAGTTGTGGCTCAAGCCCTGGCTTGGGTCGGGTCATGAAATATTGGTATTAGAGGTGGTTCAATATTTAGGATGGTGTTGAGATATGTTTTTTATAAGGATTTGGTTGGGATTATGAAAACAATGTCAAATTGTCTCGAGTGAATCTCTTAGGCCATGGAATCCAGTAATGGTGTGGGCGACCAATGTATCCATTCACCGAGACATTGACTACCTACTTATCTACTCATCATGTCGAGACATTAGTTGGAGGGATCCATAGTACACACATCATATAAGATCAAGTCTTTTATTAACCTTTTTTATTCATCTCCCCATTATTTTTGTATAAATATATATGTTCATATGACTGTGGTTTATCTTGATTAAAATTTCAATATACCTCAACAACAGCCAGTCAGGATACCAGTTCTGGATCAAGGTGATGATTCAATGAGTAATGAGGCCTCAGTTCAGGGTCCATCATGTGAGCTTCTTCCTCCAGGTGGGAAGGTATCATCACCTCCACCTGTCACGCAATAGAACTTCCCATCAGAGTAGAGTGAGGATTCACACATTCTTAGCGTTATCTTTATGATTCTGCACTAGAGGTTGTTGAGGTATCATAGTGAGCTAGATCCTCAGGATGTATAGGATTTCCTAGAGTCGATGGTTTGTATCTTTAGGATCATTCAAACCCTGAATAATAAAGTGGTTACACTGGCATCTAGCCTTTTCCATAGAGTAGCTGGGCACTGGTGGATTCTTGTTAAGAAAATGTATTATGAGTCGACACTCTCATGGATAAACATCTAGTAGCTATTCTGTGAGGAGTACTACCCATCCCGTTTGCACTCAGTTCAGATTCAAGAGCTTCTGGTGTTGCAATAGGGAGGGATGATGGTGTATGAGTATGAAGAATGGTTTTTATACCTTACCTGATACTCCATTAACAAGATCCAAGAGACTAAATTAATGAACCGACGTTTGATGAGGGACTCCACGGAGAGATCTGAGTTAGTGTAATACCTTTGTTCATCCCCACATATGTCAGGGTGATGGAGTGGTCACTAGTGATACAGATCCTTATTCCATAAGGGTTCCAGATAGCTGGAGCTGAACGTGGGAATCACAGGGATGAGCCGTCTATAGTATCCTGCAGACGCTAGATGATCGGATCTCGATGCAAGATACCTCCATGTTATCTGACTCAGGAACATGGTTATGGGAAACATATAGGGATAGGGAATCCTATATAGGGGTTGTAATTTTTTTATGATGGGATATGTCACATAGCATGAGACTATCTAACCATATGTGTAGATAATCACAGACAGATAGGTGATGGAAAACCATGAAAAAGGCAACACCGTGATTAGGGATACCCCTGGAAAAGTCAGGGTGGTCCGCAGGGAAGTGGAGATGGAATAGTAGTATGATGAGATATGGGTGGTGTACAATGCTATGATATCCTTCCACCATCACCACTAGGTGGCCCACTTTAGGCTCAGAGGGCTGGCGGCTGGGGTCACACCCAGCTATAGGCTTCAGAGGCTTATGACCCCATAACACATGAGATGATTATAGTTATGATATATTTTTAATATCACCTTGATTCAGTATTATTATAAATTGTTTTCATTCATTACTTTATCTCTATTACCGTTGTACGATAGCTGGAGCTCCCAGATGAGGTGCTAGCCCATCATCTTCATCTTGAGGTTCCTGTTGGGAATGCTTCTTCCATATATTTTATCTTATGAAAGTGTGAGCTATAATTTTGTGGAGAGAGGTTCATGTGGGGACTTTTGGTTGTCATAATGGAACCATATGACATCATATTGGGTATGGATTGGTTTTCTATGGTTTGAGCCCTGTTTTATTGTCACTGAAGATGATTCAGATGCCTTCAAACTAATGGGATGAGATTTTCTTTTTCTGGAAAGAGATATATCATGGAAGGGCATGCATGTTCTCAATGAAAAATGCTTAATCCTATCACCCAATAGTCGGAGAGTGTATCCCTTGGGGAAGTAGGTTCTTCAGGCATCTTAATTCCTTCAGTTTTGGAGGATTATATGGGAATCTTCCTCGAGGATGTTTCATGACTACCTCTTAGGTAGGAGACTGAGTTTTTCTTTGACTTGTATCCCAGGACCACTCTGATATCTTTTACGACATATTTAATGGACCCTACCAAGATATTGGAGCTACAGTTTCAATAGGAGGACCTTTGAGAGAAGTATTTCATCAGACCTAATGTGTCCTACTAGGAAACTCCAATGTTGTTCCTGAAAAAGAAAAATGAGATCTTATGGATTTGTGTGGATTATCTCCACTTAAACCATAACAAAATAAAGAACAAGTACCCCTTATTGAGGATTGAAGACCTCTTTGACTGGTTTCAAGGTGTGAGATAGTTCTTGAAGATTGATCTTAGGTCTGTCTGCCATGATTTGAGGGTTCACGAGGATGATATTCTAAATTTGGCATTCTGATATTGCTATCGAAACTATGAGTTCCTAGTGATTCCCTTTAGTGTGATGAATGTTGTCACTGTGTTTATGGATCTGATGAACCAGGTATTCCAACCATACTTGAACCATTTTGTAGTTGTATTTATTATTGACATACTCATTTAATTTTCTTTATAGGAGAAACATGCAGAGAATTTGATGTTGTTTCTAGATTTTCTTTGTGATCACCAAATTTAAAGTAAAAAAAAATTGTCTGTTCTGGATTCATGAGGTTAAATTTATAGGGCATTTCATTTCTAGTCATGGAGAATCCATGAATCCAGCAAAAATTGATGTAGTTATTTCTTTGGATCGGCCTATGAATGTTTCATTGATGTAGATCTTTTTTAACTTTGTAGGGGTACTATAGGAGGATTGTGGTCGACTTCTATAGAATTACAACCCATTTTCCTACTCAGATGAAAAAAGGGAAATTATTTACCTAAACTAAGTAGTTCCATAATGCCTTTGAGGATTTTAGGATGATTCTAATGACTACTCCGGTGTTGTGACTACCAAAGGAGGGTATGGTGTAAATAGTGTATTGTGATGCCTCAAGATCTATGCTTGGATACATGTTGATACAAAACCAGGAAGTTATCACATATGGGTTGAGGTAGTTGATACCCCATGATAAGAATTATGCAGCCTAGAACCTATATCATGTATTGGTAGTCTTCACCCTAAGGATGTAGAGATACAACCTTTTGGGAGAGTACTTTGTGGTTTAATCAGACCATCAGAATCCTAGGTACGTTTTTGCATAGAGAGACTTGAACCTGAGATAGTGGTGCTAGTTGGAGTTCCATTAGGACCACAATTAAAGATAGTTTATACTCTAGGGAAGGGAAATGTAATAGAAGATTCCCTAACCAGGAAGTTCCAGGCTCGCTTGGTGTAGGAGGCTTTAGAGAAGTTGGCCTCCCTATAGATGACCATAGTGGAGTAAGAGGGAATAACTTCTCTACAGTTAATGGTGTTGAGTCCACTTCTCGAATGTGTCACAGAGTCCCAGGAGGGAGACATCAACTCTAAGGTATTATGTGACCAGATATCAATTGGGGACTCACCAGATGGATATTCTGGATGAGGGAATCACGTCATCTTTTTTAGGGAAGCTCAGTGGTTCCAGTCATGATGAGGGAGGAGGTGTTGCGAGAGTTCCACACTTCTCCCCTTGTTGTATATCATTGTGTTGGGAAGATATAAAGAGACATTCAGTGTTAGTTTTGTTGGTCTGGCATGAGATGGAGTCTATCTAAGGTCATCTCTTAGTGCCTCCACTATTAATAGGTGAAGGCTATGTACCATGTTTTGGAAGGTTTGTTGCAGCCCCTTGAGATCCCATAGTGTATGTGGGATGGAATATCCATGAAATTTTTGATAAGGACATCACACACAACAATAATATATGTTTCCATCTGGGTGATATGTGACTAACTCATGATGTAAGCACAATTACTTGCTATCAGGTAGCAGAGTTCAGTGGAGAGTTTGAGGCAGTTGTATGTACAGGAGATCGTTCACCTCCATGTGTTTCCCTTGATGATTGTCTCTGATTGTGACACATGGTTTATGCCACATTTTTAGAGAATACTAAAAGTGGAATTCAATACCCAAATAACGATTAATGAAACCTTTCACCCTCAGACCGATGGGAAGACCGAGTGCACTACTTAGGTGTTAGAGTATTTTCATAGGGATTTTTTGATAGAATTCAATCTGAGATGGGAAGATCACTTTCCCTTGGCAGAGTTTTCATACAACAAAAAATACCACTATACCATCGGCACGAAACCTTTTTTGGAACTGTATGGGACACCATATAGGTCACCCTTATATTGGATAGAGATTGGTGAGATATCACTTGTGGGCCTAGATATGGTGAAAGTGTGGATAAAGAAGGTCTAGATGATGTGTAAGTGGATAGGGATTTCCTAGATCATGAAAACATATTATGAAAATTTTCATCATAGGCCCTTATAGTTCGAGCATGGAGACCACTCTTTATTGAGAGTCTCCCCATGATGAGGATCGTGGAGGTTTGGCCGACGATGTAAGATATACCTAAGGTTTATTGTGTTATTCAAGATCATTTAGAGGGTTGGAATGGTTTTTTAACACATCTCCCTACCTCCATATATAGAGAGTGTGCACAACATATTACATGTGTCACAACTAGGTAGATACGTGTATGACCCTATGTACCTCATCGACTGGGGAGAATTGGACATCAAAAATAGAGTGACCTTTAACGATCACCCAGTGTTGATCAAGGATCGACAAGAGAGGTACTTTTGTGGATGGAATGTAACTTTGTTATAGGTGTTGCTGCAACACAAAAATGTTCACGGTATTTCCTTGGAGCAGGAGACCCAGATACAGGTTCAGTATCCTGAGTTGTTTGTTTTGTTTTGAATTTTGGGGATGAAATGATTGTTGAATGTAATAATTTAGAGACCCAGAATTTTCCTTATAAGACTTTGAAATATTTGTATATAAATTTTCAGATCTAGTCACTGAGACAATGTGTGATTTCGAGGCCCGATGTAACATCCCCAACCCAATAGCAACTAAACCAGTGCTCTATGTCGGGTCACCACATGACCTCAAGTGCTCCTCCATATATGCCAGAAATTTCTGAATAGAAGTAAAAATCAAATAGATCTTGGTGGGAGACTATACCTTCTTTACCATATTATTCCACAGTAGATAACATATGAAATAAATAGAACAATAAACAATAAAGTAGAACATGCATTACCAACCATTATCAAAAATGGATGCAATAAAAAACTAAATAATTATGTATTTCATGTCACACTAACAATGCCAAAGTTTCTAAAAACCCAAAATAAAGATATTTTGTTGAACTCACAAATGGGTCCTAACTCTAAGTATAGATCCTCATCCATGCATGTCCCATGCCCAACAAAATTCCCTTACATTTGGCCTTTTCCCTTGTCATGAACTACAACTGTGAAATCTAATCAGGTACCCAACGAAGGCCTGAGTAAGGTGTGATTAAAACTCAATATGCCACTACCAATGGTTTCTAAAAAATATCTAGTCTAACATATAATGTATGCAAGTACTAAATAAATGAAATGATATACAAAAGACAACTTGGGTTCCATTAAGTAACAATATTTACTTTTGTCGATTTCATCATTTGTTTCATGGGTCATGCTTTTACATCATTTACATCATTTACACACACCCCAACCCAATAAATAACCAAGAATAAGGAATAATTCAAGTACCATATCTAACTAGGATAAACTATTTCACAATAATTTACATCACATTTACCTTAGAGAATCAGTATAGGTAGTTTCATATAATAAAACCATTAGGGACTAGAGCATCAGTCTCACACCCTAACCCATACATTATAGGGTTGGGTTAGATTGTCAGTCCAACCCAACCCATGGGTGGAGCCCTAGTCCTTTATCACACACCACCATATAATGTGTACATTCTTATTCATCTATTTACCGCATATACCATATCACAAACCATTCACAATTTATAAACATAACATTCACATTTTAGTAATAATTCAACATATATATCATTATTAAGAATTAACCATTAACACACTTACCATTTACATTAAATATCCTATTTAACCCATTTCCCTTCCACACATATTAACCGATTTAACTTAATGAACAATTCCCACAAATTGATTCATTTAACATATCTCAACAATTAATATTCCTTAATATATTCAAACATTTCCATTATAAATCCATAAGCCATTTGACATATTCACATTAAAGCATTTTGTTCATTTTCATGCCATGCCAAACAATCCATTAATCCATTATTGTTCTATAAATAACCACTCATTTCCCCCTTCTTAACTCATATAAATGTTACAACATGTTCTTCATGGGATCTACTTTCTCACAAGTCATTTTCTTACTCAACCACTCATTTTTCTATGATTGGGAATTTCAGCACACCCCTTGGGTTGCCCTAAATTGGAAAATTCAAACTCAACACATCCCACAGGGATTATAAAGGATTCAATTCATCATTTAACCAACCATTTTACCAAACATTACTATGGGAAAAAAAGAAAAACAAGAGGAAGGAAATACATTAACCACACACGTGCAAATAAATGACAAAACTATGGGATATAACTTGCAGATCACCTACATAAAACCCGATGATTAACCCACCCATAAACATAGACTTAGATCCAGATTCATGAATCCTTTGATGCCTCAACCTAGAATCCACTAGAAAAAGAGGGTTCTAGGGATTTGGAAGAAGATAACCCGAGTGATAAGATGCAATCCAAAAAAGAGAAGAAATAGGAGTGTTAGACATACAGGGAGCTTCGATTCCCACACAATGATGCTCTAAGCAGCCTATAATTGAAGGATAACCACCCTTGTGATGATTGTATCAAAATGGTTCATCAATAGGGTATATAAGAGAAGAAATATAGAAGAAATTGGGTGATAAACTTAAAATCCCATGCGTTTAGTTTCAGAATTTATCACTTTTTTATGAGATACACAGTTGGGCTACACTGTTTTTCAAATTGTGTACCAACCGTGCAGTAGCTACTATCTATGGAAAACAGAAGATGGACAATTTCTTGGGAATTATACATGGTTTGGAAAACTGTGCCTGAATCGTGAATAATGTCGCTATCTGAGCTCACACAGTTTGAATCTCCCCCTATACGGTGTCTCAAACCATGGACCCCTCCTCCTGTCTAGCACAATTTGTAATAATCATGCACCAACCGTGAAACATGCGCAAAATGACCATTTTTTACTTTCTCTTCATGTCCTAAACCCGCACAACACCCCTGAGCATCCTCATACACCCAGTAGTTATTACATTAACCAAAAATAATATATTTAAATCAATCATTAAACAAGGACATAACTCCATGAATCTCAAGATTTTACAACCTCCCCACCTTATAAAGGATCTTCCTCGAGCCCCTCTTTCCAAGAATGACTATGCTTCCAATGAAAATAGATTGGGCCACTAAGCCAGAATATACAAATCTCTCTCCCAAGTTTCTTCCTAAACATTACCAGGGTTCATAAAACATGAACCAAAGGCATAGTCTTTCCCTACAAGGACTTATCACTACTATCCGTAATACGAACCAAATTATCCTCAAAGGATGCATCAACCTCAAGATCAGTATTTTCTACATAAATCACATGTAATGGGTCTGGGTGATACTATCAAAGCTATGACACATAAAAGACATCATGCATATCATTATACCACTGTGTAATATCCAATCGGTATGACCACTATTCAATCATCTCCACAATCTCAAATGGTCCCACGTACTTGGGTTCCAACTTAACTTGATTACAAATATGAAGGTGACCCAACCTTAGTGACAGTTGAAGAAACACCCAATCACTCATCGTAAACTAAAGAGGTCGACGATGCCTTTCCACATATGAATTTTACCTAGTCTATGCCAGAGCCATATGTTTTTGAATAAACTGGGTCTTCCCTTACGTCTCCTGCACAAGAATGAGTCCCAACAATTTTTACTCCACAGATTTTATCTAACATAATGGAGATCAACATGGCCTATCATAGAGTGCATCATATGGCTCCATAAAAATTGTATCTTAGTAATTTTTATTGTAGAAAAACTCATTTAGTGATTGATGCTTTTCCCAAAGTCCACCAAAATCATGGAAATAAGCCCTCAACATGTCCTTTAATACCTAAATGGTATGATTTTACTTGCCGTTCATCTACCGGTCGAAATCTGTAGTCAAAAAAACCTTGGTATGAAGTGCCTTCTGTAATCCCTACCTGAAGATAAATGTAAAACATGTATCATTATTCAAAACAATAGTTCGTGGCACTCCATGAAACCAAACTACCTATTGAACATGCAACTCATCCAATTGGTCCACAATGTATTTTTTTTTAAATTAGAAAGAAGTGAGGTACTTTAGTGAACCTATCCAAAACTACCCAAATCTCATCATTCTTTAGAGACATCCTCGGGAGACCCAACATGAAATCCAATATTTTATCATCCCATTTATATTTCAGATTGGGTAATGGATGAAATAAACCACTTATCTCATAACGTTCATCCATAAACTTCTGATTGGTAAGGCATCATTCCATAAAACCTATAGCCTCTTTCTTCATCCCCAGACACCAATACTACCTGCATTAATAAAAATGCATTGTAGTTAATCTAAGATGCACTAAGCACTTACATGCATGAAACTTGTGCATCCACTCAATCTACAAACATGATGTTACCATAACATTATCATGAACATAATCCACCCCATAGTTTCCAATAGTCCAACCAGAATGTGACTCCCCACCTTTAAAAGGTTCCTTTAAAGCCAATCATTTTGAATCCTCATGTTTCTTATCTTGATCCGGATCAGAAGTGAAGACTCAACTATCAAATATTAAAGTGTCATCTTCCCTTGTCCATCATGCACCTCCAGGAACATCTCAGTGAATAATTCCTTCGTCTTCCACTAAAAATTGGATTCCTATACTATCTTTTTTTGAGTTTTTTGCTCAAGGAATCTGCAAAATATTTCCATTTTCTGTAGTGTAAAATGGATCCAAATTAATGTATTCCATGTAATCGACCCATATTCTATAATTAATATTAAAATCACGCTATGAGAAGATGTATTTCACGATTTTATGATTGGTGTATGTCGTAAACCTTTCTCCTAACAAATAATGTTGCCAACATTTCAAGTCATAAACCACATCGACCAATTAATGATCATGAGTGGGTAATTTATTTCATACGACCTCAAATTTCATGAACTATACATAACCAACCAATGGTCTTGTATCAATACCACCCAAATCGCAACACTAGATGCATCCTAGGACAAGGTATACCCCCTTATTGGCTTAGGTAAGATCAAGATCGATGTGGTAGTCAACTGATTCTTTAACTCTTGGAAAGAATTCTATAATGTGTCAAAAGATTTGGAATTGATTCCATTCTTAGTTAAAACCCAAATATGTTTTGAAAATTGATAAAATAATTTAATAAAATTTTAGTAATATATAGTCAATCCTAGAAAATTTCAAACATTAGAGACATTCTTTTGGATTCTCCCATGACACAACTACCCACACTTCCTCTGAGTCCACTAATGCACACTCCTTTAAGATGATGTGACCTATGAAATGAACCTTATCAATCCATAAATGACAATTGGATATATTGGAGTATAGCCCATTCTCAATCTGTGTACTCAGGAATATGTCAAGATGTTTGGCATGATCATAAAGAGTTTTATAGTACACCAATATATCATCAACAAGAAAACTACAAAATGATTTAGGTATGGGTGAAAGATTCACAGAATTAGATCTATAAACAGTACTGGGTAATTGGTAAACCTGAACGATATCAAAACAAACTCATAAAACCCATACCTACTTCTGAAAGCAGTCTGAGGTACATCAGAAGGTCTTACTCAAATCTGATGATACCCCAATCTCAAATCAATCTTAGAGAACACTGATTCACATCTCAGTTGGTTAAACAAATCATCGATTCAAGGAAGTGGATATTTATCTTTACTATCAATTGGTTCATCTTCCTATAATCAACACATAACTACAAAGATCCATTAGCTTACTTGGAAAACATCTTTGGAGATCTCCAAGGTGACGTACATGGACAAATAAAACCTTTGTTCTCTAATTATTCCAATTAATTTTAAGCTTCTAATGTTCTACTAGTGCCATTCTATATGATAGAGTGGAAATTGGTTCTTCTCCTCAAAGTAACTCTATTTTTAACTCAACATCTCTCTCAGATAAATATCCCTGAGTAGTCCTCTGGAAATACATCCTTGAACTGATCCACCATAAGAGGAAAGACATGCTACTCCACTCCCACATCATCCAGAATAAGACAATCCACCTAGGATATGAGTTCACCCAACTGCTGACAAACCATACCTGCATGGCTTTCCAGAACGTCCCATTCACCACGGTGGATATAAGTTTCCCCCCAAGATAAAAGAGTCTTACCCTATAATGGTAATAGTCAATGTGGTCTCGGTACAACACTAATCAATCAATGCCTAAAATCAAATTAGAACATCGCATCTCTTGTACAAACAAATACCATAGAAAATGGTACCCACTAACCTCTACAACACACCCCTTATTCTACCTGATATTTTCTTTGCACACCCCTAACAATGTATCAATTGACATAACACCACATATATGTTCCACCACTAAGCCTAAAACAACTACAAAATGAGAAAAAATAAAAGAATACAATTCACTTGTATCAAAAAGATAATTAGAAATCATGGAAGATACATGGATCATACTTCGAACAGTCAATGGTCCAGCCTCGCCACCTCCATGTGTAGGTTGAATTGCATAAAGCTGACCAAAACCTTTCCTTGGGCCTAGATATGAGTTTCTATTGCATCACTACTCTAATGATATGAGTGGTCTCTACCTATAGCACCATGTTCACCACCTCGACTGGTACGACTACTCAGGCTCTAGCTACCTACCAGATATGTGGAAAATGAACATTTTCTGGCACTCGACATCTGCCTCTTCGCTATATGTGTTAAAACTATTTTGGGTTCCTATAAAACCTCTATACATGCCCTATTCTTGCGTATTCTTGACACTCAACCGATGGTTGGGGACACTAACCACGAATATGACCTGGCCTACCAAACTGAAAGAAATAAACATGGTCTCTACCCTGAGATACTAGTTTCTTCCTATTATTACTCTTCCCATAAATGCCCTGGTGGAGACTCTCAAATAGGCACTTCCTACTATTGGAAGCCACAAAACTAGGTCACCCAACTGGAACTGCATGTCCACCACCCGAAGCCTCATTGAGTTTCCCTTATGAAATAAGGGTCTGATCCACTACTTCATCAACTCTGTTTAAATGAATTATATTTACCTATAAAATGATCTCATATCTAGGCCCATATTATATACATATTTCCCTATCTACTTCATCACCTACCAATGCTAAAACAATGTCTTTCATGTCAGTGAAGTGGATATCATACTCCATCACTGATATAGATCAATGGGTAAACCTCATAAATTCTAAAACATTCTCCCATATCAAAGTCTCTGGATAGAAATTTTCCAGAAACGTTTTCCAGAAATCCTACCATGTCATACCATCAGCTTCTTATGTTTGGACCAAAACATCCCACTAAAACATTACTTGACCCCATAATGTGTAAGCCGCTGGCTTGACACTCTTCTCAAGAGGAGTCTCTATCTAATCAAGAATCATCAAAATCGAATCTATCCCAAATTGGGATGCATTATGTCCACCCTATCCTACAAAAGTTAGAGGGTTTTGCTGCTAGATATCCTTAATATTCTCAAACATACTCAAAACTACCCACCATGTGTCCCTTTTATTCATATGTATAAAATGAGTGAAGTTATCTCGAAATTGGTCTACTCCCCAGTCATTGTGGATCACAGTTATTCCTTATTCCATTTTGGAGGAGCATTCTTAGTAATGTCTTGCTGTGTCCAAATCAGCACACAAGATCATTGTGGAATTCTCCTACAATGACAAACACTCAACTCAAAACACATACATAAAGCTTTCACACTTGACACAAAATAAGGAACTCTACTAGCCATAAACAACCCATTCCACATAAACTATTACAAAGGATATCACCACAACCCTTTAAACCAATTCCTCAACCAGAACCCTAATTTTTACATAAGAACATTTCACATTTAACAACTTGTTGCAACTCAAATTCTAACTCATTGAAACTCTTTCATTAAGAAAACATATTTAGCCATTCTTAAAATATATCTTCATTTAACCACTTTCATCATCTTTATCAGACAATATTTTCTTCAAATTATCAAAGAAGTGAAATGAATTCTACTCTTCATGTCCCACACACCCATCCCACACCTTCATAATACATTACACCTATGTACCTAGGTTCCTAAAATTATGAATGAATGCACAACCTCTTGTCATTCCAACCATGATTAAAATATCATAAAATAGTCATATCACACAATAAGTGAATCACCCAATGGTAAAATATCATTCAACTATAACAACACATATCAAGAACCATAATTTGCACCCTGGGTACTTGGGTTTTCCCTCACACCTGGGTTAGGTACTCCCATGCAGGAGCTCATTTCCCAGATGCTGACACATCCTAATCTCCCATCTATCATTCCCAAATAGTAAGTCACAGAAAAGACCATCTCTGATACCACATTGTAACATTACCAACCCAAAATCCACGAAACCATTGATCCATGTCAGGTCTCCACATTATCTCAAGTGCACCTCCTTATACACCAGACATTTCCAACTAGCAGTGAGGGTCAAATAGATCATGTGGTGTGATTATAAACTCTTTACTAGAGTATGCCACATCAGATAACGTATGAAATAAAGAGAACAATAAACAATAATCTAGAACATGAATTAGCAACCATTTATCAAATAGGTTACAAGACACACCTAAATATGTATGTATGTAATATCAGACTTACCTTTCTAAAGTGAACAAAATCCCAAAAATAAAGACAACTCGATGAACTTCTAAACGGGTCCCAACTTCAAGTCAGAATCCTCATACATGAATGTCCCAAGTCGAACTCAATTCCCTAGCATAATGATTTTACCATTATCATAACTTGAAACCTTGAAAATTGCTCGTGTACCCAACGATGTACTAAGCAAGGTGTGATAACAACTTAGAAGGCCACCACCAATGGTGTCTTCAAAATATCCAGTCTATACATATAGTGCGTGAAAGTAATAAAGAAATGACATGATAAAAAAATGTCAGCTTGGGAGCTATTAGGTAATAATATTTACTTTGGCCAATTTAATCATGTGTTTTAAGGGTTAAAGCATTTACATCATTTACAGACAGCCCAAACCAATCAATTAACAAGCATAAGGAATAAGTCAAGTTCCCTATATTACTAGGGAAAAAAATTTCGCAATAATTTACTTCACACTTAACTAAAATCATAATTCTAGGTAGTTTCATCCAATGAACCTATTAGGGACTATAATTTTTCACCGGAAGTCTTTTCCATATTTTCCTTTTAGAATAAATTAATTTTTTTGATAGTTTACAATGCACACAACACCAGGTTTAAACAGAACACTATTTAGTCACATTTTTCCTAGTCAATTAAATTATAAAACTTAATGAAATTTTATATAGTGAATTTATAGGTTATATATTTAATCAAATATTTTTACTTTCATCCAATATATTTGATAGTCATAAGATAAGAAAAAACCCAACAATACACATAAAAATCTAGATTTTTATAAAAAAAAGTTTTACATTCTTTTAATGGAAAACATATTTTGAATCTAATTTTTGACACTTTAATATATGTTATTTGAAAAAATAAACTTTTTATTTTATTTCATAATTTCAATATTTAGTTCGGTTTAATTTTTGGTATTTTTATGATAAGTTTTATGTTTTGATGAATAGTAACAAAATATTTCATTTAAATTGAAAACAAATTTTTTGTCTAAACAATTTATAGTGTTAAATATTATTATTAATTGGTTATAAAGTATAATTAAATTAATTGTTTATACTTTTATCAAATTTATGTCATTTAAATCAATTTTTCATTTTATTTTGATATAAAAACATTTCAATCTTTTGAACAATTTAATTTTTAAAACTCGTATTCCCATACCGTCATGGGAATTAATATTTAATTAATTACTAAATATTATTTTGAATATTGATAAATAGATTACATATTTTGAATCAGTGGATTCAATTTATGTAAATATGTTTCTTTAATTATGGTCATATTAATACTAAATTTAGTAATATTTTAATTAGTACGGTTAAGGGTAAATCAGGTAATTATGGGAAAATATAATATTATAAAGACCATAAAATTACCCTAAAACTTGTAAAAATTTCATTTTATGAGTGGTTTTAGACCGAAATAATCCTTGGGATTATTTTTGGGCCCCTTGGATCCCCTTGGATGACTTTACGTCTTTTATAGTATTTTATTCTAAGGAAAGTCCAATACGTCTTACTAAAGTTTCTATTAAGTATTATACTCATTATATATATTTATTAATAAGATATCATGGTAAATAAATAGTCACTGTAGAAATAAAATTTTAATATTCATCTTTATAATTTTTTTTAAATTTTAGTGAAGAAATAATTAAATTAAAGGCTACCACAATGATGATGTTGTAACTATTTAATTAAAGGACACATCAAATAAATGATTTTAAAAATATTAAAAAAATATAATTTTATATAATTAATTCCATCCCCTCATATTTTATGATCCTTTTATATATCCCCAACACCATCATCGATCTAATCCAATTGTGACTTGCCATTTTTTGGTGGGGTCTCAATAATTAAAATAATAAAGTTCACTAGAATACTTTGGACAAATTATATAGGCCCAAAATTCTTGAGGGAATGGGATTCAAAGATATGCATTTGTTTAATAAATACCTTATCACCAAGTAGGGATGGATTTTTTCCCGAACCTGAAGTCCCTTTGTAGAAAAAATTTAAAGGTTAAATATTTTCCCCACATGAACTACATTAACACTAATTTAGGACCCCCCTACTATCTTCTACTGTCATAGTGTTTGCAAAACTCATGAAATTATCCTATGTGGTATTTACTATAGAATTGGGTATGGTGATTCCATTAATATTTGGTCTGACCCATGGATGGTCAATGACAGTTGTCTTAAGGAATCTTCCCCCACCCCTGAAGGATTTAAGTATTCTTTGGTCATCTCTCTTCTCAATGAGGCTGGAAATGGGTAGTGCACTGAGAATCTATCCTCTTATTTCAATGAGAATGGTAGAGGTATTATTTAGAGTATCCCAATCGTGAGTGGTTTGGGAACATATTGGCTCTGCTGGAGTAATACTACCACATGGGTCTATTCGGTCAAATTAGGTTATTCTCTAGCCATCACATCAAAGAAACCAGGGGATGATTTCCCTTTTAAATCTTTATAGAGAATCCTGATCACTAAGGTATAGTATTTTTAGAGGAAATAATTAATGGGGATCCTCCCTTATATGGAATTTATCAACTATCATTATGCAGTTGAAATCCCATTATGTCCTCTTTACTAGCCTATTGATAAATCTTCCATGCATGCCATCTTTCACTACCCAGTGCAAGGAACATATGAAACTAATCACCTTTTGTATTTAGCACCAATATTTCAATTATCATAGAGTGGTCATCACATATCATAGTGGAATACACAAGCACCTTCTGCACTATGGAATGGATTATATAGGCAAGTAGAAACAACACCCTCTTTAATCAGGGTTTTAAAAGTTTCACTTCCTAGGTTGAACTCACTTCCCACTATCTTTCCTCAAGAGTCATAGTGATCACCTATTAAATGGGCATACAGTAATTCATATACCCATCTCCTAGAACCCCATCCCCTGTAACCATAAAAATCAATGTTGATGTGTTACCCATAAATAAATGTGTCACCAACTTCAACATTGTTTTTCGCGACTCTTTTGGTTTGATTACTACTGCATGATAGAGATCTCTTTGGATTTACTTCATATGAGAAGTTATGGAAGAAAAATTTATCATTTTGGGCATAGAATTCACCATAGAGAGAGTGTGGGAAACTATTATGATGGAATCAGATTACCTCACCATTATTAATGCTATCAATGAGCCCGATGCTAACCTCTATTAGTTTGGACTCTTGGTCTCAAAAATACATTCCATGCTGCTCTACTTCACTGATTAATCCTCCTTTTCAAAAAGAGAGGAGAATTGGAAAACTTGTCATTTGGATACTAGGAACCTCTTGTAGGAACCAAATGTCTGGTTGAAAGTTTTTCCCAATTGGATGGAGTCTCTTGTATTTCCTGATCTTGGTACTCTTAATATATGCACACTCCTTCTCTTAAAAAACAAAAACAATCCCTACAACAAAATGAAAATTTTTCAAAATTAAAAAATTTACTTTTTAGTTCTAAATAATGGTCTATATGATGAATTCATATATAAAAAATCATATATTACAATAAGTAATAGAATCAACATGATGAATACTATAACACCCCGAGATTTTATGAAAAATATTTTTTTTAATTTCATTAATATATTGTGTTGTACGCTACACCAAAAGGAGATTGCTCAACACGCATCCTTGACTTGCCTTGCATTATATGCAATTGCGACCTTCCTCGATAGCGTGTGTCTTACGCAATATCGAGTTTCAACGATATGCTATTAAGATATTATTAAAACTAGCTGTTATGAATATTAATAACCTCTTTTTGAAATTTTTGAAATTTTATCTTTCAAAATGGACCTCATTTTTGGATTCGGAATACCGAAATTAGCCTAGGGTGAAATTTTGGTATTTTTCTGAAAACTTTCAATTTTCGATGAATAGTGAAACCACTAAGTGGTAGGTTAAAAACTGAATTTGCATAAAACATAATTTTACCGCTTCTGTGAATAGAATTTCGAAAATCCGACAGACATGGTTAATATCAAGGACTAAAATGTGGTTCAATGAGATGAAAATAATTTTTGGTGAATAGTAACTTTTTACTTTTTTTACCACGGTTAATAGTAAATAGGGTAACTAAGGGTAAATATGATATTACTATTACCCTAACACATGTCCTAATTCTATTGGATAAGTGTAATTCGACCAAAAACAAACTTATGAATATAATATGACCATTTAGGTCCACTTGGATTAGATTATGACATTTAATATTATTTTATTTAATGAATAGTTAAAATAGTTAAAATCAAAGTTTAATAAGTAAATCATTTTTAATATGGGGTTATACATAAAATAAATTCGACTATAAATATTCATTAGAAAGCTAACAATATTTCCTATATAATGGTATTTTATTTGTAATTTTTAGACATTAAATAATTTAATTTATTTCTAACACAATGATGATGCAGTAATTATCTTATTAATGAAATATTGACATAATTGATGTTATAAACACCAAAATAAATGTAATTTGAGACTTTTTATGAATTAAAATAATTTTATAGGTTACTATGATATATTATTGTTGATTTAATCAACTTGGTTCGAACATATAATTATGTTATGACTTTCACAAAAATCATATAGCAAATAGTGTCAAAATTGACACAAAATAGTTTTTAAATCAAATATTATATTATTAATTGTTATTTTAATCCTAAAAATATAAGGTTCGGCAAAATGACTTTTATAAGGATATATATATTAATAATAAACAATTTGGGGTTCGTTTGGCATGTTATAGTAAGTGTATTAACCATATAGTGTAAGAAAACAAAAAGACACGGTAAAAGTTAAATTATTTAACTTAGAGTTAAATCTAATTGATAAGGTTAAAATAATAACCTAAACTTGTCTAAATCCTATTGGTTGATAGGATTTCGACCCATCCCCACTTTAGCTTCGAAATAAGACCCTTTGGAACCATTATAAACCGATTTTGACTTTAATATAAAATAATATTTTGAGATATTCCTAAGGTGCCCCTCTCCTCCCTTATAAAAGGACATCTCCTCCCCCTCCTCCTCACACCAATTTGAGCACTCAAGCTCGGCCAACCCCTGACAAAATCCCTTCTCCACTTCCATATAATAATCCTAGAGGTCCTGGTCTTCTTCAAAGATCACTCTTAGTTCCCTAAGTGGAGGATTCAAAGAGGCGTTTCAAAGAAGAGGTAATATCCATTACCGATCTTTTCAATTTCTTTCTTCTTCAACATCTTCTTCTTTAGTTGTTTCGTGAAAAATTAATAACATCAGTATTAATTACATACTAATATGTTATTATAAATATGAAACAAACCTAATTCACCTTCTATCCATCCTACGGAAAAATGAAATCACCGCGCGTGCGTACGTACGGAATACCGTCTCCACGCCGTGGTGTAATCTATTTTCCACCACCACCTTACATGGATGGGTATAATGGTGTAAAGAATAACTATACATAGTTATTAATACATCATATTGATTCTGATATATTGTATAATCCACTCCAATTCAATTCAATAATTATGGAAATGATATCATCGCTCGTGCGTACGTACGGACTACCATCTCCACGACGCGATGAGATTCATTCTCCATGTTAACCATTTAAGAATGATTATAAGGTATATATAAGAAATAATAATGAAATATATGACATTATAAAGCTACTGGATTTATGTATATATATATATATGTATGTCATCTACTTACTTCCATTCAAGACAATAAGGAAAGGAAAACAGCGTTCATGCGTACGTACGGACTACCGTCTCCATGAACGGTGTTTTTCATTTCATTTATCTATCTATTATATATATATATATACTGAAAATATATGATATATAAATCATATTTTATATTCTGGAAGTAATTAAATCATGATATAAGTAATAATAATGTCAAGAACAACAAGTCAAAACACCTACGATAAATGAAACGATTTTACCCAAAACGCTTGTTTAACATGGAATTTACAAAAGAACGGGTAATATAAAGTCATAAGTGAACCATATGTGATATCATAACAATGAATATGATTCTGTAATAAGTCAATGACATTATTTAAATCATTATACAGGAGTTTCGGACACATACGAAGCAAATCGGACCTAAGGTAAGGGAAATATCACAATCTCATTTTTATCCGAGATTGTTTATACTTTGGTATTTACTGGGGTGTATTTTATCATCCACATCGATGTTTTCTCAATATGTAATATTATTTCCATCCACATACAATTTTTTAAATCCTATTTTACCCTTCGGTGAGTTTTTAGTAAAAGATATGAAAGGAATCTTTTGTCGTTTTTCGTACGAGGTACTTTTTTGACTTTTTCAACAAAAGTACGAGAATAATGTTTTTTTTAACTTCTACGGAATGAATGGATTTTTAAAACATTATTTCCAAGAAGCTTTTTTTACAAGTTTTCAAGTTTATTTTTAATCAACTTCTTTTAGTTTAAAATTTTATGACATGTTAAGAAAGGAAAAGTGTTTTTGAAGTAGAAAGGATATTTTCCTCCAGAATGAAGTTCAAGTGTTTTATCAAAATTATTTTCCATCTAAGATAATAAAGGGTTCTGTTTCTATCCCTATTATTACATGGATTTGATTATGTTGTGATGGAAATATTTTTAGAATTCCTTTATCTTATATGAATTGTTTTATGATGTCATGTTGTTTAAAGAATCCCATTTTTATTACATGGGTTATGAAATGATGTATGATTTATGATTTTGTGGCACAAATAAGAATGGTATCATTATGAGATGGGTGGGACCTATATCTCCCTCCAATGCATTGGGTAAAGATTTTATATCTCATGAGATAAACATGGCTGGAATGGTAGGTTATACCGTTTCAGTGAAACAGGACTGCAACGAGGGTCACTCGATTCAGGAATGGACTTTGTCCACTAAGATAGTCTTGGCAATGAGTCTTGACTAAAAAGAAATGATTCTCTATGATTATGTGTGTATGTCACAAAGTTTAATGTTTTATGTTATGATTATTGTGATTACATCTCACTGCCATGATTTATCCCATGTTATGAAATTATGATCTCTTTTGTAGGTTAAGATTTCCAAAAGTTATGTGCTTGTGTATACGATGAGATTTATATTTCTTTTGTTTACCCTTACTGAGCATTTGAGCTGACCCTTTTATGTTTTATTTTCCCCAGGATATAAAGAAAGGTTTTAGGTAAAAAAAGGGAAGATCTTTATGAGAGATATTGGCGATCTTTCACCATGATTATAAGATTACGTTCCGAGTTTCCAAAGACACTAAACTATTACGGTCCTTGTGTGTGTGTTTCTGTTATGTACTAAGTATTCCGAAAATGTAATGTAAAGTCCATGTACGTCAAGCTTCGGGTCTCTACAGTTGGTATCAGAGGAAAGGTTTAGTCAACCTTTGGAAACTAGGATGCGAGAACTTTAGTGAGATCCCTATAGATATTTATAAGGTTTGTCTAGGGATGTCCCTAAGGATAAGTATACGTATAGGATACAGTCCTATAACTATGATAACGATCTTAGAATTTAACCGAAGAAGTTATATATTGAGGATACTCCCCCTTTATAATGTTGTTTTCATTAGCATGATTTTTGCCTCTCACACTATTCTTTTTGGGTTTTAGACGATGGCTGGAACCCGAAGGAACCGTGTTGATCAATGCAATGGACAATGCAATGATTGTCCTCCTGAACAAGAAAATGTTATGGGAGATGGAGTGAAAAATCTTATTGCTGTACTTACACAAGCTATGAATCATTCTGGACTTCCAAATGATCAGAGAAGGGAACAATATTCTATTGAGTCCTTCATGAGTCAACGTCCACCTTCTTTTAGTGGGTCTTCCAATCCACTTGTTGCTTAACAATGGATCAGTACCACTGAAAAGATATTTTCAGTTTTTCAATGTTCTGAACATGATAAAGTCATCTTAGCAGTATATCGTTTGGAAGGTGAAGCTGATCAATGGTGGAATCTTATCAAGAATACGAGGCCAAGAGATGAAATTGAGTCCATGGAATGGGATGAGTTCAAGAACTTGTTTTTCAGTAAGTACTTCCCTCGTATTCTTCGAACAAAGATGGAAAAGGAGTTTCTTGAGCTGAAGCAGAAGGATGATGAATTTGTTGGTATATACGAAGAGAATTTTACAAGACTTGAAAGGTACGCATCTGGCATTATCATCCAACCTGAAAGTAAAGTTGATCGATTTTTCAGTGGCTTAAAACCAAGTCTTCGAAGGGCATTAGCTATAAGAGACTTCAGTAGCTATGAAGAAATTGTGAGTTGTGCTATCAAGGTAGAAATGGAAGTTGGTGTTACAAATCCATCTCATGGTTTTGACAAGAAACGAAAGATGGAGTTCAAGGAGAAATCTCATAATAATGGTGAAAAGAAGATGAATGTTTCCTTATGCACAAAGTGTGGAAAGAAGAATGGTGGAGATTGTCTTAAAGGGACTAGAAAATGTTTTAAGTGTGGAAAAGAAGGTCATCGAGCAGTTGAGTGTCGAAGTAATGGGAAACAGGTTTCTAATGATGTGAATAAAGAAAAGACTACAGAGAACGCACCACCAACACTTCAATGTTTCAAGTGCAAGGAGATGGGACATTATACCAATAAATTCCCTAATCCAAGGGTTAGTGATGATCAACATGAGCAACCACTTAAGGAAAAGGAAAAAGGGAAGTCACATGCGATCACTATTGGCGATGTTGAATATGACAACGATGTGGTGGAATGATTAAGTGTTTATGTAATGGGATTCCAAAATAATGTTGTATATAGTATTGTGGAATATTGGAATATTTTTGTTTTGGTCTATTGTGGTTTTCAATAATTTTATGGTACCGGTAACCATGAAAAATGATTGAGACATTTTTTTGGTAAACAGATGATATGAGTATAATGAAGGGATAAGAAGATAATGAAATGAGCTCATGATTGATATAAGGACTAAGTGATATCATGGTTTGAGTATATAGAATTTTGAGGATTTTGGTATGTGGAAGGTGTTAACTTTTAACTGCATTCATGTTTTCACTAAGGATCAATGGGTATTCAAGAAAATACTTGATTAAGGCCTTTGAATGTTTGGAATGTGACCAACAAGACATATCTTATGATATATGGGGATCAACGATGGTATTAAATCTCTGGTAATCGTTTTCACTATATTATGAGAGTGGACTGCAGTATTATGGATAAGCCTAAAGATTAGAAAGGATTATGTTGGACATAAGTTAGTATTATTTAAGGATAGAAGATTTTCGATATTATTGATGGGATGTTATAGTAATGTAGTTTTAGAAAAAGGACAACCTGCAAGACGGGCGACAGCCCATCGCGTCGGACACGGATATGGGAATCGAACCCACAACCGAAGTGTGACTGGCCTTTATCGCCTACCACTGGCCTACAGGAAGTCCCTGTTTAGTAGAAACTAGTTTTATTATATTAAGAAGTATGATATATGAAGTATAAGTTCATTTTAGGAACCATATATCATTAATCTCACTATAGATGGACTTATGTATTTTTTGATAACTTTTCTAACCTTTTGAGACAGATGGAATGACCCATCATTCATTACATGATCTGCTAACACATCACGAATGACAAATTCAACTTCATTTCTTTAAGAGATGAAGTAGAAATTGTCCAAATAACTACAAACAGTGAGACTATACCAAAATCACGAAAGTATTTCTTCTAATTCCAATTTCATCAACTTTAGGGAAATGATCTTGAAAACCAAAATTGTTGTCCTAGTGCTCTTATATATGATTAATCAGATGGTACCTTAGATCGTCACAAATTTATGGATTTGTGATTTCTAGCTTTTCCATAGCCATGTTATCTACCACTCTCCATAAGAACATGATGGTTAGATTTCTCTTCCATATCCATATTTTCAACTATGTGGAAACCCAGTGATTAGTTTATTTGGGTAACCGTTACGTTTCGTACTTTTTTTTAAAGATTGGTTTTGGTATTCCTTTTTACGATGTGGGTTTCGATTAATGAAACATTCGAATAGTAAACCATTTATAACCCCAATGAATTTCGAGGGCGAAATTCATTTTAAGGGGGGTAGAATGTAACACCCCGAGATTTTATGAAAAATATTCTTTTTAATTTCATTAATGTCTTGTGTTGTATGCTACACCAAAAGGAGGTTGCTCAACATGCATCTTTGACTTGCCTTTCATTGTACGCAATCGCGACCTTCCTCGATAGCGTGTGTAGTACGCAATACCGAGTTTCAAGGATATGCTATTAAGATATTATTAAAACTAGCCGTTATGAATAGTAATAACCACTTTTTGAAATTTTTGAAATTTTATCTTTCAAAATGGACCTCATTTTTGGATTCGGAATACCGAAATTAGCCTAGGGTGAAATTTTGGTATTTTTCTGAAAACTTTCAATTTTTGATGAATAGTGAAACCACTAAGTGGTAGGTTAAAAACTGAATTTTGCATAAATCTTAATTTAACCGCTTCTGTGAATGGAATTTCGAAAATCCGACAGACACGGTTAATAGCAAGGACTAAAATTTGGTTCAATGAGATGAAAATAATTTTTGGTGAATAGTAACTTTTTACTTTTTTTTACCACGGTTAATAGTAAATAGGGTAACTAAGGGTAAATATGATATTACTATTACCCTAACACATCTCCTAATTCTATTGGATAAGTGTAATTCGACCCAAAACAACATTATGAATATAATATGACCATTTAGGTCCACTTGGATTAGATTATGACATTTAATATTATTTTATTTAATGAATAGTTAAAATAGTTAAAATCAAAGTTTAATAAGTAAATCATTTTTAATATGGGATTATACATAAAATAAATTCGACTATAAATATTCATTAGAAAGCTAAAAATATTTCCTATATAATGGTATTTTATTTTTAAATTTTAGACATTAAATAATTTAATTTATTTATGACACAATGATGATGCAGTAATTATCTTATTAATGAAATATTGACATAATTGATGTTATAAACACCACAATAAATGTAATTTGAGCCTTTTTATGAATTACAATAATTTTCTAGGTTACTATGATATATTAGTGTTGATTGAATCAACTTGGTTTGAACATATAATTCTGTTATGACTTTCAGAAAAATCATATATCAAATAGTGTCAAAACTGACACAAAATAGTTTTTAAATCAAATATTATATTATTAATTGTTATTTTATTCCTAAAAATCTAAGGTTCGGAAAAATGACTTAGATAAGGATATATATATTAATAATAAACAATTTTGGGTTCGTTTGGCATGTTATAGTAAGTGTATTAACCATATAGTGTAAGAAAACAAAAAGACACGGTAAAAGTTAAATTATATAACTTAGAGTTAAATCTAATTGATAAGGTTAAAATAATAACATAAACTTGTCTAAATCCTATTGTTTGATAGGATTTCGACCCATCCCCACTTTAGCTTCTAAATAAGACCCTTTGTAACCATTATAAACCGATTTTGACTTTAATATAAAATAATATTTTGAGATATTCCTAAGGTGCCCCTCTCCTCCCTTATAAAAGGACACCTCCTCCCCCTCCTCATCACACCAATTTGAGCACTCAATCTCGGCCAACCCCTGACAAAATCCCTTCTCCACTTCCCTATAATAATCCTAGAGGTCATGGTCTTCTTCAAAGACCAATCTTAGTTCCCTAAGTGGAGGATTCAAAGAGGCGTTTCAAAGAAGAGATAATATCCATTACCGATCTTTTCAATTTCTTTCTTCTTAAACTTCTTCTTATTTAGTTGTTTCATGACAAAGTAATAACATCAGTATTACTTACATACTGATATGTTATTATAAATATGAAACAACCCTAATTCACCTTCTATCCATCCTATGGAAAAATGAAATCACCGCGCGTGCGTACGTACGGAATACCGTCTCCACGCCGTGGTGTAATCTATTTTCCACCACCTCCTTACATGGATGGGTATAATGGTGTAAAGAATAACTATACATAGTTATTACAACATCATATTGATTCTGATATATTTTATAATCCACTCCAATTCAATTCAATAATTATGGAAATGATATCATCACTCGTGCGTACGTACGGACTACCGTCTCCACGACGCGATGAGATTCATTCTCCATGTTAACCATTTAAGAATGATTATAAGGTATATATAAGAAATAATAATGAAATATATGACATTATAAAGCTACTGGATTTATGTATATATATATATGTATGTCATCTACTTACTTCCATTCAAGACAATAAGGAAAGGAAAACAGCGTTCATGCGTACGTACAGACTACCGTCTCCATGAATGGTGTTTTTCATTTCATTTATCTATCTATTATATATATATATATACTGAAAATATATGATATATAAATCATATTTTATATTCTGTAAGTAAGTAAATCATGATATAAGTAATAATAATGTCAAGAACAACAAGTCAAAACACCTACGATAAATGAAACGATTTTACCCAAAACGCTTCTTTAACATGGAATTTACAAAAGAACGGGTAATATAAAGTCATAAGTGAACCATATGTGATATCATAACAATTAATATGATTATGTAATAATTCAATGACATTATTTAAATCATTATACAAGAGTTTTGGACATATACGAAGCAAATCGGACCTAAAGTAAGGGAAATATCACAATCTCATTTTTATCCGAGATTGTTTATACTTTGGTATTTACTGGGGTGTATTTTATCATCCACATCGATGTTTTCTCAATATGTAATATTATTTCCATCCACCTAAAATTTTTAAAATCCTATTTTACCCTTAAGTGAGTTTTTAGTAAAAGATATGAAAGGAATCTTTTGTCGTTTTTCGTACGAGGTACTTTTTTGACTTTTTCGACAAAAGTACGAGAATAATGTTTTTTTTAACTTCTACGGCATGAATGGATTTTTAAAAAATTATTTCCAAGAAGATTCCTTTACAAGTTTTCAAGTTTATTTTTAATCAACTTCTTTTAGTTTAAAATTTTATGACATGTTAAGAAAGGAAAAGTGTTTTTGAAGTAGAAAGGATATTTTCCTCCAGAATGAAGTTCAAGTGTTTCATCAAAATTATTTTCCATCTAAGATAATAAAGGGTTCTGTTTCTATCCCTATTATTACATGGATTTGATTATGTTGTGATGGAAATATTTTTATGAATTCCTTTATCTTATATGAATTGTTTTATGATGTCATGTTGTTTAAAGAATCCCATTTTTATTACATGGGTTATGAAATGATGTATGATTTATGATTTTGTGGCACACATAAGAATGGTATCATTATGAGATGGGTGGGACCTCTATCTCCCTCCAATGCATTGGGTAAGGATTCTATATCTCATGAGATAGACATGGCTGGAATGGTAGGTTATACCGGTTCAGTGAAACAGGACTGAAACGAGGGTCACTCGATTCAGGAATGGACGTTGTCCACTAAGATAGTCTTGGCAATGAGTCTTGACTAACAAGAAATGATTCTCTATGATTATGTGTGTATGTCAGAAAGTTTAATGGTTTAAGTTAGGATTATTGTGATTACATTTCACTGCCATGATTTATCCCATTTTATGAAATTATGATCTCTTTTACAGGTTAAGATTTCCAAAAGTTATGTGCTTGTGTATACAATGAGATTTATATTTCTTTTGTTTACCC
Organism: Viscum album; assembly: GCA_963277665.1. NCBI lineage: Eukaryota > Viridiplantae > Streptophyta > Magnoliopsida > Santalales > Viscaceae > Viscum > Viscum album. The sequence goes on along the minus strand of OY728137.1, from coordinate 24,749,431 downwards.
TTACTGAGCATTTGAGCTCACCCTTTTATGTTTTCTTTTCCCCAGGATATAAGGATGGTTTTAGGTAAACAAAGGGAAGATCTTTATGGGAGATATTGGAGATCTTTCACCACGATTAGAAGATTACGTTCCGAGTTTGCAAAGACACTAAACTATTACGGTCCTTGTGTGTGTGTTTTTGTTATGTACTAAGTATTCCGCAAAAGTAATATAATGTTCATGTACGTTATGTTTGGGTCTCTACAAATACAATAGTCAAATTAATATATAAAACAATTAAATATCACTGTTTCACAACATATTTGTAATGTGACTTAGGGTGTTCAGAAAATTGACTTGTTAGTAGAAGAAACACATGTAATGCCCATTATATCTTCAAGATTATCAACATACAATTTCAAAAAACATAAAATTAATGTACCTAATTTGATATGAATTCTATATTGTATTCTTTAATGCAGAATTATTGATGGAGATCACTGTAAGAACAACCAATTTCATCATGACTCCGAGGGATTACATCATCCTTTGGATCCTTGTTCATAATAAGAGGAACTTGAACAAGTAAAGGTGTTTATGTGCCTTCTTCGAAAGATAATTAGTGATTCTATAATGAAATGAGTTTTATCATGGAATGAATGCATTGAGGGTATAAAAAAAAGGTTTGATATTAATCCTTTTATGGAATCTTTTCAATTAATAAAGAGATTTATAATGCTATAGTGTCTACTTCCATCTCATGGAAATTAATGTGTTACTACCCATTCGTGTGTTTTCATTGGACCTATCAAATGAATTTCCATAAAATTAATGAATTAAAACCATCGGTTTATAATATGATAAAACTATTTAGGAGATATGGCACATTCCATGCACTCAAATTGTTATTATAATGTATCATATACATACCACACTACATTGGTGATAACATAGTCACACGATCCTGCTCAAGGTTACATTGGTTAGCAATGTATCCAAAAGACCAATATGCATCATATGCATATCACTGGTGTTTATAAGGGGATATCGTACAATATGATATCCCTTTTGGGTGTACATCAAATAATATTATACTTACACTAATATCCTATAATTAATCTATAAAAAACATTACAACTCTTTATAAATCCATCCAAAAACCTTTTGGATATAGATTATCAAACTCTTCTAATTTTGGAACAATTACTTTGTTCAAAACTTCATCCTTATCCAAAGGATTAATGATATGACGCTGAGGACCTTTATATCATTCAAAAAAATATGAAATCCAAATTTCAGTGATGCAATAAAATAGTTGCCTCTAAAAAAATATCAATGCTACTTAAGCTACAAATGGGTTTGGTGTGATCTCGATCAAATATAATCATATCTCTATATGAACATGTCTACCACAATATATATGATTTAAATCATATATGTACATTTATAATCTATTTTTTTTATAAAATCTACTGGCCAATGTGAATGGAATATGTCAATCTTGTATGGGTAATATCATCAATTCTGGATTCTATGAAATAGACTGACTAGGTCATTGAATACATCACATGTCATTCATCTAAAAAATGAGAACATCACATGTCCCACATCTAAGTAGTTGAACAAATCATACATGACTCACATAATCATGAAAATGTATTTCCTTATTCTACTTCAATCAAGGACCCACATATATTTTCTCATCATTTTAGTGTACAAATATCATCTTGGTTGTGCCCCATCCAGTTAAAAGATCAAAAATTTACCCATCCACCTCTTCTTAGCTAAGCCTCAAGGCTTGTGTAAGAGTGGTATCAAAGTATGAAGGTTCTCATGATGAGTATCTTTCCAAATCAAGGTAATGAGTATTGATAATTATGATATACCATGAACTATATAGATGATTGTATAAAATTACTTGAGATATACTTTTCCATGTCAGTCCAATTAATAAATATTAACTTATTGACTCATGAGTGTATTATTTATATCCGGAATAAAAATTTTGTATCTAGTGAATGATTATACTCATGCTAAATTTAACATATCATCACAACCTTCAATTATTTTAGGGGACATATGCAAGTAAAACATTTAATGGATATAATCATTCCACTTTCCACGTAAAATAAATTTTTCCACACATTAATAAATGATAAATGAATATTTCCATTTATTATAAAATCGTGATACAATTTCAACCATTCCTTTAAATCTCTTAAGTATCACATACAAGGAGACATAACATGACCCACATGTAATTTTTATGGTAATATATTCCTTAAAATATTTGTTAAATTTTCCCTTATAGCCACCAAAAAGATACCAACATAACCCCTATCAATGATCTCTCGTATGAGATGATATTTGAAAATGTTGTTTTTTGTCCTTTAGTGTGAATGAGGTTCCTTGGCCCGAGAAAGGGATATATTATTATCACAGTAAATCTCAATTTCTCCCTTGATTATATGAACCACCTCAAGTTTAAAAATGAATTTATTGATCCAAATAGTTTCCTCCATAGCATCTGATCATGTGATGCACTTTGCCTCCAATACCGAGTTTGCCAAGTTGGATTGTTTAGAACCCTTCCAACTAATAGATCCATATTTCAAAGAAAAACAATACTAAATTGAGATCACATGTTATTTTTATCAAATTGGAAAATAGAATTAGTGAATCCCATTATAGAGTGATCATCCTCTCCTCTAAAGATCAATTACTTATCTTTAGTTCTTCTTAAGTACTTCATGATGTTTTTTAAAATAATCTATTGAATCGATAGAATTAGATTGGTATGTAAAAGTTATGCTAAAAGAATAAGAGACATTATTCTGAGTATAAAAAATTAAATACATCATAGATCCTATAAAAGATTCATATATAATTTGATTTATCCTTTTTAACTCCTTAAAATATTTCAAAATATTTTTATGATTCGTGCCATAGAACACTCGTAAAACCCCTCTTTTGGAGTCCTCCATGATAAATCACATTATCACATTACCAATGTATGTTTGTTGACTGAGTCCAACAAGAACCTTAGATCTATCTCTATAGATATTCATACCCAATATGTATATTGTTTCAACCATGTTTTTCATATACAAGTATTTACCCAATAACATCTTTATAGAGTTTTAAGTCAGGATGTCAGCTTAGATAAGTAGTATTCTATTCAAATACAATATTTGAAATACTATAACACTCTCACTAATATTCTTATATACATTAAAATCATCTGAATTCTGGATAAAAATAAATCTCTTTGATTTCAATATCAAATTATATATTCCAACTTCGATAATCTATCTTCAATCCTTAAATGGATCATTTCAAATTTCATATCCATACAAACTAATTTGGTACTTCAAAACCATCAGGTTGTATCCTGAACATGTCATCGACTAAATTCTGATTTCTTATATTGGGTTTTATATCCATTTTATATTTCTAGTAATTAAAATTATCTTTTATTGAATGTAAAATTGGAATATAATTATCATCATATCACGTTAAAATTTTCTTCATAGCCAATACCATGAATTTGTGTGCAACCGTTTGATACCAGCCATGATTTATAGGTAGAAACTCTTCCATAAATTTTAGTTTTTCTATAAAAAATATCTTCCACCCTACAGGACCACCCCATTAGTTTATCTACCAAGTTATAATTTCTTTCAGTGTATATGGTGTCCATTTTAGAATCCATGAATTTTAACCATTTCTCAAAATCATAACTCTCAACATCCTCTTGATTGATTTGGTTCCCTAGAATCAAATTACATTGAATATTAATTTTTTTTATATTCATATAAATAAATATTAATAAATATATAATCACATGATGAGAATTATTTTGGGTATCATTTAAATGATAATTTCCTTAAAGTATTTGTCGCATCGAAAGGATATAGTAATTCCCCGCTATAATGATAAACTAGAATTTCTATGAAAATATTATTAAAAATATATCCTACCATTTAGATGATATCATTTGGAAATAAAAATAATAATGTTTTGAATATCCAATGTTAGATGGTCAAATCATAACAAGGCCTCTTCTCAAAAAGTTTCACACTTTTTAATCTTAAACAGAAGTGGTTATGTGGACAGACCCACCAATAAAAATTCCACATGTTATATGAGCCATTATATATTCCTATTTATAGACATTTTTTTTATTCCTTATATGTGGTATTATTAATAATGTATATCATAGATCATGTACTTTTATTCACTGATGAAACTGTGAAAACATATGCTCGGAGTGAGGTATGAAATGTTGGGTGCATCATAAGTGATATGAAATTAATTGAATAAGTAAATGAAAGGATTTTACGCTTATTATTTAATAAAAGATGTTATTTTTGGAATTTTGATTTAAATCGAACTGTTTTTTTATGTTTGTGGCCATGGATATTTTTTGATGAGTAGAAAAAGAAAGATAAATCAAGCATATAGGTTGATGACAATAGTGTGAAACCTTCATGATGAGATATCAAGAAAACGAGATTATATTACACATTAAGCATTCATATGAGTATATTGTCATCATAATATTAACTTCTTTCTCTATGGGTTCCTTGATGTGTTCTTAGATATTGATCTTGGACATTAGCCCATCTTTCCAAATGCCACTTAAGAAAGTGGCATAGAGGGTTACACACTAACTGTTTCTAAAATATCAATTAAATTATATTTGAATTTAATATTTAGAATAAATTTTATTCCTAGATTTTGGTATAATAATTATTCTAGTTGGGTTTATCACATGATTTCAATCCCCAATTATTCAATTTAGAATATATATGAATTGAATTTTAAATAAATATTTATTCTCTAGTTAGAGAATAGAATATTTATTTATTGAATGAATGAATTATAATAAAAAATATTTTTTTAAATAAATATTTATTATTCAAGATTTGATAAATTTTGAGGATTTTTAATAGGCTGAGATAAGGGTATAATAAAAATGATATATTTTATTTAATATCATTTCAATAAATATTAATTTCGTTATTTAAGAAATGATATTTAATTATTTGTGATTTGATGCATGTCATGGTGTATAATAATAATAATAATAGTTATTATGTGGTTTATTTTTGGTTAATAAATTAGTTAAGATCCTATGTACAATTTCTAAATTAATAAGCCGAATTATATTTGCCAAATTATATCATTTTATACGATATAAAGAATTGTCCACACATCGAATTCTTCAGAGAATTATCTCAAATCCCAAGAGAAAATTTATCATGTACTATCTCCGGAATGAGAGACAATCATCCTTCTATTTCTTTAGCCTAATAGAATGATGGAATAATTCTATAAGAATAATATAATTCTTATTTTAATAAATGATGAATGACATAATGTATTTGGTACTTCCATGAAAATAATATACCAAGGACAATGTTCTAATATTCATGGAACATGTGTGGATACCAATAGAGGAATTATGTTTTTTTTCTTCCCTAAAATTACATTATTATGAAAGTGAATACACAAATTGATCAATAATGAATAAATAATTATCAAGTTGAGGTAATTCTTTTTTAAATTTCTTATAACATACATGTGAAAAGTGATGGTCCAGAGTATAGTGGAAGCAACCATTATGCATTCCCAACTCAATCTTTTGTCATAATAAATTAATAATTTGATATGTATACAATGAAGAACATATTTACCTAAAAATTTAAATTAAAGATCAATTGATAGAAAAAACATAACCAAGAAGAGAGGATGTTTTCCTATAATATTTACAATTAATTTATTTTATTTTTGAAATATCTTGTGTTGATTTTCATTATTCATTATCAATGATCAGATGAAGACCTCTTATCATGTCAGCATTTCATTAGAGGAATCAAGGGAAGATTCTATCTAGTGGTGATCCACATGAGTTTTGGGAACCCCATATCATCACCAGAGTTTTTCGGGTGCAATCACGAATGATTCTAAAGATTATAGAGATTGTTTATGATCACAATAGAATACTTTTGGGTGAGAAGAAATCACTGTGGTGGAAAAGGATAATTGTTTTTCATTTTTGAGAGTATTCTAGGGGAGGATCTCTTCAGGTATTATGATAATCCTCCATCATACTCATTTTTGAAAACAATTAGAATGACTAGGGTTTTTGATAACTAGGTTTAAATAGAAAGTGTTACAAAAAATATTTGCAAATAGGACCATACATTTATCTTAATCCTCGAAAAACCCAATGTTTACATAATAATAAAATTTTTATTTACTTGATATGCAATAAAACCACTGCTAAATAAATATTATTTCCGTAAATAACTAAGTTAATATTTATTAAATTATTATTTAATATAACAATTTCTCTTCATACCATTAAACTTTGTCCTAAATCCCCTCCAATATATATCTAGCATTGAATAATTATGATTTATTTAATTAAATAAATATCACAATACTATTCACCAATAAATAATATATTATATTCACTAAATTATGAAATAAATATTTATTAAATATTCACATAACTAAATAAATATTTTTTTTGTTACTTTGTGAGTAAACCAGAATAAATAAATATTTTATATTCACATAATTAAATAAATAATTACCTTGAAAATAAATATTTATTAAATATTTAAATCACATATGATATTCTCTCAAATAACTGGTGACTCAATATTTTATGATCATACTAACATGAATAATTATTAAACCATATATAGGAATAATATTTATGAAATGTGTTAAATTCATAAAGCATTTAACTAAGGCTCTGAATTCACATAGTGTGTGGCCCTCTAGGTCTATTTCTCAACGAAATTATGTTACACCACCTAAAGTAAAAGGTTAATGTTTAACAACATATCAAGACTCCCATATAGAATGTATTTAATGTCAAAATGAAATACAACCTCATACGAACCATCAGTGTGTAATATAAGCATTTAATCTTGATATATCTAATAATCCAAGATTCTTACTGCTGACATCAACCTATGAGCTCGATGTATCTTTCATTAAATTTTGGAAATGAACATTCAATAAAAACACCATGGGTATATACTTAATTATGAAATTATATTTCCATTAAAGGGTCTAAGATATAAACTTACACTAAAGTGGAAAGGGATAAATCATTTTTTGAATTATTCATCAACACAATATCACTTAGGACACACCCAATGCATGCTACCTCACTATGATCATATGTCATAAAAATTTTCATCAACACATCAAAGTATGAAACTCATGACATTACTGAATAATAATAATAAAGTCTAAGGATCACTATTCAAATCTTCATATAAGAACAACCAATGACACATATAAAAGTATATTTCCTATTAGCTGGTCACTTTTTAATAATCTCATGCACTATAAATTACCAAGGGTGGAAACTATGAGAAAGTGTATCAATGTCCTATGGGTCTTCACCCCTAATAGCCTGTATCATTTTTGTCCCATCAAATGATATCATTTGACTATATATATTATATACATAAAAATATTGTCATGGTACTTCTATGTACTCATCATAGTGGGGAGATGCTATAAAATTTCAATGTGATAATTACCATTATGAAATTATCACATACTATTTTACACATAATAATAATCAAGATGTGATAATAACATTACTAATATTTAAAATAAATAATACACGTATTCATAAAGCACCTAAAAGTTGGTTCTAGGGCACCAACTCCAAAAGACTCTTATTTGTATTAGTATCAACTGATAACAACCTTTAGTCCATTAGATCTCACATGATATTCACGAATCGACTAAGATAAGTCTTTATTAAAGGGGAGTGAAATTTTTTCCTCCGTAGAAAATATACTCATAGGGAATTCATAACTCTATGAAAACTCCATCAAGATAGGATATTTTCAGAGTATGTGATTCATCCATTGGGGTGACCTTAAATCCTTTGAAAGAGACACTCATATAGTATTATAAAAATATAATGTGTTAGGGTAATTAATTTTAGGAACCAAATAAATCTCTTGGAACCATTTTCATATCTGAATAACTTCTTTGGATACATTAGAGGAAATTATATACTCAGACTTCATAGGAGAATCAATAAAAATTTGCTTCTTTGAACTCTTCCACCCACAACTGCTCCATTGATACTAAAGACATAACCTTAATGTGAATTTAGATCATTCTAATCTATTTGAAAGAAATAATTTTTATAAACCATGATGACTATATCCTCGTCGTCTCCATATATTATGGACCTATCCTCAGTTCTCTTTAGATACTTAAGGCTCACCATAAAAAACAGTCCAATATTGTTCTTTTGAGTCATATTAATATCTTCCTACCATGATCAAAGCATAAAAAATATTGAGACGATTACATTAGATGTCATACATGATTGATCTCATCATAGATGCAAATGAGATATTACTCATTCTCTCTCTCTTTCTCACCACTACTCTCTCTCTGCTTTTGTTTTTGAGGATTTGTTTTCTTAGTGAGATGTACATCATTTGAAAATGCAACTTATATATTATAGGATTGTTCCATACTAAATATATTTAGTATATAGTCAACATATTTACGTGGAATTTTTCAAATTATCCTTTTGGATCTTTCACAAATGATCTTAGTTACAAGGATATATGATGGTTCAACTAATTCCTTCATGGAGAAACACTTATTTAACCAATCCTTAACAGACTGTAAAACTGGTATGTCATTTCCAATAAGTAATATTTTATAAATATATACTCATATGAATATGAACACACTACAACTAAATAGATTGTAAACACATATATCAACTTCATTCTTTATGAAACTAAAATCTTCTAAAGATTTATCAAACCAAATGTTCTATGACCAAGATGATTTCTTCAATCCATATATGGATCTATATAACTTTATAATATTATTGTAATTTCTAGGAGTCACAAACCCTTCAGGATATATAATATAAACATCTTCTTGAAGGTTACCATTAGGGAAAGCTGTTTTGACATCCATCTTCCAAATCTCATAGTCATGAAAAACTACTATAGAATGAATAGATATGATGGATTTAAACATGGAAACTAGAGAAAATGTTTAAGTGTAATTAGTGAATTTATATTGTTTAGAACCATTATCCACTAACCATACATTATAGGTATTTACATTATCTTTTATTTCCATTTTTCTCTTGAATATCCATTTACACCCAATGGAATTTACATCAAATGGAAGATAAACCAAAACCCAAACATGGCTCTAATACATTGAATCCATCTCATAATTGATGTCTTATTTCCATATCATATATTCTATTATCTCTAGTACCTAATTTATTAAAGATTATCATTATTTTTAACCAATAATGAGTCACCCTCCTTAGTGACTAGAAAAATATATATTTCTAATTTTCTAACCTATCCAGTTATCCTAAATAATAGTTATGTTTTAGGAATAATATCTTCCATCAGGACTTGTATAATGTTTTCCTAGATCAAATCTTATATATCTTGGGAATCAAATTCATCATACCAAATATCACTCCCACTATCCTTCTTAAAGATGATCTCACTCTAATGAAAAATGGATTGTCTTGTAATAGTCACCTTCTTATCAAAGGATTTTTATAGATAGTATCCCCTTGTTTCCTAGGTATACCCTATAAATATACACTTTATTTCATAGGGTTCTATTTTGGTTCCATATATTTCTACAAAAAATTCTTCACAATCCTATTCATGGGTATGTGACATCACATATTTTATTACATACATTAATTCATATGGTATTCCTTTTGTCTCCTTAGTTGTCACTTAGATTATAATGTTTACTATAACATGTAATGCATATCCCCAAAGGGATAATGGACGATATATGTGACTCATCATTGACCTCATCTTTTCCATCAAGGTATGATTCCTCCTTTCACTCACACCATTCCACTATGGTTTGTAAGGTGGAGTGAGTAGAGGAAGAATCTAATCCCCCTATAAAATGATGATAAAATCGTGGTTTTTATATTTAACACCTCAAACAAATAGAAACTTATTTATATTTTTACAAAGTTGATTCTCTAATTCATTCTTTAACCCTTTGAATTTCTAATAAAATTTATAAAAACACCTTATCATGTACACACAACCATATCTACAGATGTTATTAGTAGAATTTATGAAGTAAGAATACCCACACCAATATTCTATAAGAAAAGGGCCTCACACATTATTTTGTACCAATTCTAAAAGCTTATTGTCTCATTCAATTTGTCCACTAATAAGTGGATTGATCATTTTTCCTAAGAAAGAGTGAAATATATCATGTGGGTTTAGTAAAAAAGAATCTAAATATCCATCTTGATAGATATTTGTTGAATTCCTCTTATTGACATGACCAATATAGTGGTGCCAAAAATTGGTGTAAAATGTGTCATGTGAACCGGATTCATTATAAATTACCAATAATTAGTTTCCATAATTTAATATATAAATACCTTTATTTAAATTCTTCATAACATAACATGTATTGTCTTTATAAAAGAAACAAATCCCATTTAGAACTTTAAAATAAAAAAATCCATATCTATGAAGGATATAGAAAATTATGTATTTGGTTATAGTTAATATATAATGAAAATATTTGACAATAAATACTATCCTAGTAGACAATACGAAGTAGTAATATTTTACATCCAATATATCAATACATGATCCATTGGCTTCTGAATGATCCACTTCTACTCTAAAAATATTTCTCAATCTACATGGTTCCTGCATTTGAAAAAAAATTTGAGAACCAAAAGCTCTATCTAATACCAAATGTATATATATAGAAAGGTTTCACTCGATAATGAATAAACCCGAATTTTTTCCTTCTTTATTTAAAGGGGAGAGATTCTTCTTACAATAGACTATATTTCCACATAAAAAACATACTACATCTTTTTTCCTTAAAATATATTTAGATATTCCTTTTTTTGGAAGGATGATTCTTGGTAGCCTTAGAATTGGACTGATTCTTGGGCCCCTTTTCTTTATTCGTGACCTTTCTAATTCACTATACGAACCTTAGGATTTTCGCACCCTATATCATTATCAACATTATGAATCAAAGTAAGAAGTTTTGAAATAGTCTTTTTAATCTTTATCATGTTATAATTCACAATGAAACCAAAGAAGCCTTTAGATAGTGAGGGTATAATGAGATCTATACAAACAACATCATGTATCATAAAGATGAATATTTCTAAATGCTTTTTGTATCCATTCATGTTGACTACATGAGGTCCAATTGACACTGAATCTTGAAGCTTGCACATGAATAATTTAATGAAGATCTCATATTTATCTTATCTCACCTTCCCTTGATAATGATCAAGAAGGTGAGGCATGATGTTATACACATCCATATCCTCATGTTTCGTTTTATGCTCATTGAACATTGATGATTAAATGAAACATAATAATTTTGTGGAATCATCCAAATGTTTTATATTGAGATAAAATTCTTCCTCACTAGATTCTTTTCAAAGTGCTTTTGGAATGGGTTTTTTTAACACAGGTAATTTATGTTCATGGAATAGTATAATGCACCAGAGCCTATCCATTCATGTAAACAAGAGACAATGTGAAGGTTATACTTCCCTAAAATGGATCACAATGATATAGGAAAATAAAAGTGAATTTACATTTCTATAATAAATAAAATAAAATTTTAGTACTTTCTATGGATTTATTAAATTAGATAATAAATATTAAATTTACTAATCTCCCACTATATTATCAATACCCAACAACCCTCTCTATTTGTTTTAAAATATTCTTTCGCCTGGATATTCTTGTGCTATAGATCCATATGTTACTTATCATAACCCAAACAAAGGTTTGATAGGATATTATAAGGTATATATGTAGGAATAACTTTCCAACTACATTAAATCATAGGTCCTTGATCCATTTATTGGAATAACCTACAATAAAATCATGGATTTTTATTTCCTTAACACTTTAACTTATAGATTCACTTACTCTCATATAGGCAATCAACCCTTAATGAAAAATTGGTTTAAGTCAACCCAAATTTAAGATATAAATTCACTAATAATTTCAATCACCCCAATAGAGGTTAGTGACAAACTTTCAACTAAGGTTAGATTTATACCTAAGTAGTGGAAGACTATACTGACTTAATAACATTTGATTAGAGGTATTTTTATCTATATATGTAAACTTACCATTTTATCTTATTACATACTTGTTAATATTAACTTGATTTTACTCAAGTGGTTGACCATGTATTGATAAAAATTACACAAAATTTAATTTAATTTTAATGTCATCTTGTATGTTTGTTAATTAATGTATTTAATGATTAAATATCAAAAAAAATTAACCATGAAACTGATAGAATTAAAATAAATATATTAGAATGAGCATCAAATATTTTAATGGTTTGTTATCTAGAGAATGATAAATCAACCCTTGAACTAAGGGAATAAACTCATGAAACCATGCCTATTTTGAGTAGTATCATTATACTTATGCTTTTATGTACCTCCTAGATTGGTTTTTCTTCAGCTCTAAACTTGATCCACCTCCAATCCCATAGGATTTCCAACCATTTTATTAGATTTTACTTACACATAGGTGAGGGGAAGCGAAGGATTGGTTGGGATTTACGGATAAAGAAACCATAGGAATGTTGGATCTTATATAATGGGAGAAGAGAAATGACATGCATTCCACTATTTAATTTAACATATTATTACAAAAAAATGAAATAATAATAAATTAAATAATCAAATCTATTGTAACTTGAGAAACAATCAATGGGGAGGTGTGAATCAGGGTGTTAATTTTTTATTTTACATTAGATGGATATTTTTCCCACATTATTAGGAACTTGTTATATGAATTTGATTATAATTATCATTCACTAAACACAAAAATGTAGAAATAAAATAAAACACATTGATTTTACATGGTTTACCAAAAAGTTCTAGTCCATGGAGTATACACTAACAATGTGTCGGTCATGATAGAATCCACTAAGATTCACTAGATTATTTAGATTATAAATGTTCATTCATGGTCACTATTTCCTTGGTTCACCTCCTTTATAAATTTTTTGGGTAGAGTATACTACCTTCCTTAGATCACTTATGTAGACTCCCCCTTCATCACTATGTTGGATAAATTATTCCTTAGTTTAACAACATGATGGTTTCCAATTCATAATCATGATTTTTTATTATATTACCTCAAAAATTCAAGAATGTGATGTTATTATTCAATCCTTGATGTTTATAAGAATAATCAGATATTGCTCTGTAAAAATTTAGATCCATAAATCTCCATGAAACAAGTGCTACATGATATATTGTTCATTCTATACTGTTCTTTATAGACCACCCCATATGATATATGATAAAACTTATGCTTCTCGATACAGTGTATCATGAATTAGATCTATTGTGTGGTATGGACTTTCTACATGAACTCCCTTGATATCTGAAACACCCTTGTTATCTAATCAACCATTGTTATGTGGATGACCCTTTCTATGACATTTTCCTGACAACTGGTTTTCCAAAGAATATCTAGATATTATTAAAATTCTCTTTAATGACTAATGATGGATTTAGTGGGATATTCATAGACAAACATAACCAAAAAACTTGTTAATCACTAAAATTACACTTAATCCCATTCACATACTAGAAAAATTTAATTCTCTGTATCCTATTTTGTCAAATCAAAAACACCATTTCCTACCATAAATAAAACATGTTATATGAGTTCAAAAAAATAATATTTAAATTAATGTTAGACTCAAAAACACCACATATCTTCGAAAATGATGTTATTATTTCACAAAACCCCCTGTGGATTCCCATAAAAAACACTACCTCCCACTACAATGAATATTCATATGTATCCTTTTTAAATTTCTTTTCATGTTGCCTAAGAAAGCGCCCTTTTCCCAAAATTATATGCGGTTTCACATAATTATCATACCAAAAATATCCCATTGACACTACTCATTCTATATTTACAAACATCTAAAGGGATTATATTTTCCTTTAAACAATCTCCCTTGGCATTCAAAATCCTTGATCAAACTATAATGGATTGAAAGAAAACACAACAAACTATCAATTTTTTGTATAGATCACGTTGGTTCTAACACAAGCACTTTCATAGATTGGTTTAAGCTCATGGATATCCACATATATACAATTAATATAAAAAATTACACTATCTAGCATTAACTTTAATTCATTGTTTGTTATTATATTAAGGCACATTAATTAAGCCCAATAATTTATTAATTATCTATTTTTTCTTAATGTAAATCTAGGGAGTCTTGGAGAAAACTACCACATGATGCATCTTCTAAAAAATGGATGGATCAAAATTTAATGTTAATTACACAGAATTAGTAGAGAATTTATTAATTTTTAAAAAATTGTTATATAGTCAACATACCAACTATTAATAATGTAATTTGTTTTTAATGCAACAATTAATCATTATTTATGTAATTTAATTCTATTTTTTAATGGGTGACTACATGGTGTGCACTAATGAGATACACATGATGATTGTTGCTTACTGTGTGTCTGAGACAGATGCCTAGGGGCTAGGTGGGAATCTTGATTGGGATATAGAGATGTAATAACAAGCTCCGTGCTATGGGTTCTGCTTGCAGTGTGTCCTTGAAACCTACCCTCTCACTCAACATGTTTCCTAGACATGAAGATTAATGAGTCACATAGTTTGTAGACCATATACACATCCTGTATCTCATTAATGTTATAGAATATCAGTACAATGTGTCATATGAATAGTTTCTTTAATAACATTCATCGTTAAAGGTTGGAAAATACATTAGGAAATTTGATTTTTCATTTGTTGGATGGTACATTTTGAGGACTAGGGAGGGGATTGGGGTTTGAACCTATGGATGACCAAAAGAGGAGTTTTTTATCACGGCTCAAGGCCTTGGTGGTGACTTGAGGCTTTGGGGGAACCAACAGAGGTAGGATAAGTTGGCTGATCTACTCTAGTAGTCGGCATACATCTGGTGATGAAAACCAGTTCTTCAATGGACTACCCAGTATCATATGTGTAGTATATTGACCCACCGGCTAGTTAGTGGTGTCTAGCGGCTAGCCCGTACGGTTTTTGGGATATTTTAAATGGGGGTAGAAATGCCTTTTACTTGAATCCCTCTTATTTATCCTCCACTCTTCTCCTTTAACATTACCTGAAGCAAGTGATGAAGGGGGATCCTACCATGGAAATATTGAAACTCAATCCCTCATTTCTTTCATGTTTTAAGTGTTTTCTACTATGGTTGAATCCCCTCAGTAATTATTTTCTCATTCAATAACTAATTACCTGTTTCCTCCTATTTTAATTCACTAGAACCCTGATTTGATGAATTTTGGTATGCCAAAATGGAGATAATACATCAGGCATGATTCAAGTGGTGTTTCTTGTCATTTGGGTTCTGTTATTATTGAGGTAGTTAGTCTTTACCATTCTGTGAAAATTTTATAAAATTGTATTCCTTGACATGAATGTGTTTGTGTGCGCATAGACCTATGAGACCTCTGATTTTGGTGTTAGAATGAGTGGGTGAGGTCCATATTGATGCAAGAGGTTCATTAGAGATAATTATTGTACCATGAATGTTCATAGGGGTATTTTCATAGGATTATGGACTCGGAAAAAGTCCTTCAGTCTTGGTTGAGAATATGTCAGTTTGGATAGATGTTTTAGGGGTTTAGGTAGTGTTTCCACCTGAGTGGAAAGTTTTTTAATGATATAAAAGGTTCATCTTATGGTGATGATAATGGGACATTTTGTTTTGGAAAATGTACCCATAAGGTGTTGTTTGAGTCCAAAAATGATTAGGATGACATGGAAAATTTAAATTGGGGTTTAGGTAGTGTGTTACATTGGATGTGTGATTTGAACTAGTAAGCGGGATGTTTGTTCCAGGGTATACAAGTTGGAGTTTTTTCTTGGGTAAATGGGAATAGGAACTATCATTGGAGATTGATATGAGTTAGTATGACATGGATAAGTGGTGTGTGGGCTTGGGTGATGTTTTATGCCGCTTGATGTGTGATGTGAGGACAACAATAAGAGAGTTGGTTCAATTTGGTAATGAGGATGGCATTTTTTAGTGAGATGTTGGATTGTGGAAATGATGGCTGTTTCCCCTTATTTTTTTCTAATTTTTGTGTTTTTAGGTATGTTTTTCCTCCCAGGAACCTCCGGGGTGGGATAGTATGTATGTTGGGCCTCTTAAGAACCTTCATGATGAGCCAGTGGTGGGGCCTCCCAAGAAACATGGGATGGTCTGGTGTGATGATTGGCCTCCCCAGAACCCGTGGAGATAGACCTGGGTGATGATTGACCTCCCTATATTCATTGAGAATGGGTTAGGGTGACTTGATTGACTTCAATGAATATAAAGGGATGTGTTAGCATACTTAATGATTCCATGACCTATGATTATTCATGGTCCCTGGATTACTCAAGATTATGGGTTATGATATACTTTCATTTTGTCTATGAATAGATGTAAGTATGGCCATGGTTCAAGGAAGCCTAGTCAGTACATGATGACATGGTGTGTTGTATGTTTATTTATGTATTTATTTTCCTTTATCACATATACTTTTATATGACCTAATTTATTTTTTATAATTATTAATTGGTGGTATAATAATGTGTTTATACTCACACCATTCATAGGAATCGTTACATGAATTCATCTTATGTTGGTTAGGTATTCAAGTGGTAGTTGGGACCCTGGTTAGGGTAGATGTATAAGAGGATCTAGTAGGTTGAAATGATATCGGGACTAACTTCGTGATCTATTTAGAGATGTCATTTATTTTTTTCCTGTTTATTCATAAATAAATAGAACATGTGGGGGAATCCTTGACTTCTATGACATATTTTATATCATGGGTTAATTTTATTATTGTTTCGGCACTTTATTTCCAATATTTACACAAATTATTGCTTATGTGATTACATAATATGATTTTGGATATATATAACTGAGGGTATAGTCTCCCCATGTTTCTTGGGTCACATCATATTTAAAGAAGGTGTGTCTATGGACGTGGAGAAACTACAAGTAATTGTATCTTGGGAGCATCCCAAGAATATTTTTGACCTCAAAATCTTTTTGGGAATAGAGGGATATGACCAAAGGTTCATCAAGGAATTTTCCTATATGGATGCACCACTTATGGGCTTGACCATGTACGGTGTCAAATCCAAGTGGTCTAGATCATGAGAGAATTATTTACAGGAGTTGAATAAGCATTTGACTGCTACACTAATTTTGATCCTAAATAAGCTGAGTAAAGAGTATACCTTGTTTTTTGATGCATCTAGTATTGAACTTAGGGTAGTTTTGATGTAGGGGGGTTGTGTTTGGGTGTATGGGTGACAATTGTCAAGACCACATGAACAAAATTTCCCAATTCATGATCTTGAGTTGGCTGTTGTGGCTTATTCCTTAAGGTGTTGGTGACATTACTTGTTGGGAGAATGGTTTGTTGTCTTTATCGACAACAAAAGTCTAAAGTAAATTATTTCTCAGTGAGATTTTAAACTCCCAATGTAGAGGTGGGTTGAGTATATGAAAACTTTTGATTTTGAGTTTTCCTACATCATAGGAAGAAGGAATAATGATACAAATTATTTAATCAAAAATTCATAGAAGCAGAGGGTTAGAGAATCTAGTTATGATTAAAAGATATTGGCTTTGTTTGCTAAGATTGAAATTAATGTTCAGAAGGGATAGGGACAGATGACCCTCATATATTTATTAGTTGAGTCAACACATTTGAGTGTGATCAAGGAGAGGTAGTATAGGGATCCTGTGTGTTTTCCCTTGAAGGGAATCCTTGATGTTTTGGAGTCACATTTCAATTGGACTATCGATGATGATGAGATTTTTTATGTTTGTAGTTTTGTTTTTATTCCCATGTTTATACAAGAGGAGAGGATGCATGAATTTCATGAATCAAAGTTATCAATAAATCCTAGTTTAACTAAAATGCATCATGATCTTCCTAGTTAGTATTAGAGGATTAGTATAAATAAAGAGGATGCTGGTTTCCTAATGTGATGGTATACCTATCATCAGGTGAAGTCCAAGCATTAGTGATTGGTTGGGTTGCTACAACTATTTGCGATTCTTAAATGGAAGTGGGATGATGTTACCATGGATTTTATGGTTGGTATCTTGAGAAATACTTGTAAAAAAATTTCAATATAGGTAATTGTGGATTGATTTACCAAGGTATCACATTTCTTACCAATTTGATAGACTTTTCCCATGGTCCAGTTGGGTGATTAAAAATTTTGGGAGATAGTTTGGTTAAACAGGGTTCCAAAAACTATATTTTCAGATCATTATCCACATTTTACTTCACTATTATAGAAAGGGTCGTAGAAGGAACTTAGTACCCATGTGTTTTTTAGTAAAAAGTTTCACCCTCAGATAGACAAGCAGTTAAGATATACTATTTATGTTCTAGAGGACATGTTGAGGGAACATGTCCTAGATTATTTTTGGATCTTGGTAGAAACACTTAGAACTTTTTAATTTGGCCTATAGAAATAGTTAACTTGTGACTATTCAGTTGGAACCATTTGAGGTGTTCTATGGTAGTCCATGTAGATCACTTTTATGTTAGATAGAAGTTTGTGAGTAAGTGTTGTTGGGACCAAGTCTCATATGTGAGACATTAGAGTAGGTTCACTTGATTTGGAAATATATAGATATGAATTAGAGTAGGAAAAATTCTTATATTGATCAACATTGTAGACCCCTTGAGATTATGGTTGGTGATCGTGTGTTCATTCAGGTGTCTCCAAGGTGGGGTCACTGTCAGATTTAGAAATAGGGTAAGCTGACCCTCGAGTACATGGGTCTATTTGATATTGCAAATAGGATCAGACCAGTGGCATACCAATTAGATCTACCACAATGGTATAATGGAATGTTAAATGTCTTTCATGTGTCATAGATTTGACAACACCACCCCAACCCTCCTCATTTTATTTATTTTGATGATGTTGTGCTTGAGGCTCTTGCGTCCTTTGAGGAGAATCTGGTTCATATTGTGGATCACAGTGAGAATGGATTACGAAGTAAGACCATGCCATTTTTCTGAGTGTTGTGGTAACATATCAACATTCACAAAGAAAGTTGTGAGAGAGAGATAGATATATAGTCCCAATAACTAGATCACATTACATTGGATGCATAGTGATTCTTAGGAGAGTAGCTTGAGGATGATCAGTAATAAGGTGGGGAGGATATAAGCTCCCAAACAATCTAGTAGGAACATACTTGTTTATGTTTTGGTTAAAATTCATTAAATTTGGTTAATTGGATGTTTCTAGGGTGTATGAGGAGTCTCTAGGATGTCTTGTGGGATCGGAGCATGAAAGAGGGAATGCAGTCCTATCTAATGCAGGATTCGTGGTGGGTTCATGGTTAGTAATAACCATGTGATATAACCGTGCAGGCATAGATGAAGCAAGTGCATGATTGAGAAACCATACAAGAGAGATCCTAAAAACATACGGACTTGGAAAGAGCCATCCTCATGGCCACCAAATAGTTTTTCAAACTGTACAGGCTCTCAGGAGATCATTCAATCCTGGCCTCCTCTTGGACAGAGGGTAGTGCACTATTGGCACACAGTTTATCCAATAGTGCGGCCAAACCATGAACCTCATTAAAAAGGTAAGAATATTTCAATTTTAACCCTCAAGTCTTATGGAATCTTGCCCAATTTTCCTTCCATTTCACCCTTCAGAAGCAAGTGTTATGAACCTTTTCCTCCCTCATTATACATGGACATTTATCCCTTTATTCTTGTCCATTTAAAGTTTGGTTGGGTGCGAATTTGAGATCTGGGTGATTTTAACACTCCAGTAACCACTATTTTATAGAAGAGGCCTTATATAATCATTATTCTCCTTTTGATTCCCTAAATCCATATTTTCCAATTATATTATGGTTTTGGCATTGAAATTTTTCTGAGTTCGAATCAAGGGTTAAGGTTAAGAAAGAATTATTCTATAGACATGAGGTAGGTGGTCTACAAGTTATATCCCATAGTCTTGAAGTTTGTTATGTGTATGTTTTTGTGTTGATGTATCATTTTTCTACCCAATTTTTCTCCTTGGTAGGAAATGATAATTTTTTTAATTGAATGATAAATTGAACTCCTCATAACCCCTTAAGATCTATTGAGGATTAATTGATTATGGTAGGCCTCCCATGGGGTGTTCTAGTCCCTTGAACATGGAATTGATTTATTAAGTTGGGAATTCAATGGTTTGTGAGACATAACCTATGATAATTATGTTTAGTTTTTCAACATGGAATATGGGGAAGTTTATCTAACATGAATGTGTTAAATGAGTTATGAAACATAAATGGTAAATGTATTACATGGTTAATGAAGAATACACATCTGTATAAGTGGTATGAGTGGGGTATAGAACTAAGGATATACTCCCACAAGTCAGGATAAAATGGGTCTCTAGGCCCCACCCCTATATTTCCTGGGTTCAGGTTTGAGACCAAGGATCTATGCCCTTAACAAATTCACATTATGTGAATACCAGGAATGAGGCTCTGAGGTAAGTTATTATATTAATTGGGAAATAAATTTCCATATGATAGAGGAAAATTAACTCCCATTATATATAGTTTAGATGAAAGACATGGGATTAAGTGAGTTGATGAATATGGGTGAGATATGGAACTAATGATTAAATTTGTTAATGTAAATATTATTAATTAATGGAAAATGTCTTTTATTTTTTTTTATCTTATTGATGAACATATTTCTAAATACATGGTTTTAGACCAGATATTTTTTAGACACCATTGGTGGTGGCCTACTGAGTTTTACTCACACCCTTCTTAGGCTGCCATTGGATACCCGACCAGACTTCATGGTTGCAGGTTAGGAAAAGTGCAAGGTCTATATCCTAGAGGATTGACTTTGGGCTTAGAGATGTGCCTGGATTTGGTAAACAGACTTTGTGTCATGACCCATTTTTGTAATCCTTCATATTATTTTATTTTGAGTTTTTCCTTTACACTTGTCTCCATAATACATGACATGGAATATTTTCCATTGGTTGTGGGAATGCACCTAGTTTTGAGAAATGGATTGTGATTCATGTTTATTGTTTATACTATTTCCATTATTTTTCAATTTATATTTTCTAGATTACTCTGATAAAGAGGGTATAGTTTCCCCATGAGTCCAATTTGACCCTAGTTACTAGTCGGAATCCTCTAGCGCAGGTGGAGGGAAACCCTAGGTCATGTTGTGCACCATCTAGGGGTATTAGTTTAGTATCTCTCAGTCTAGCCCATTAGAACACATGGTTTAGTTTACTGGCTTGAATAGTGACCTTAATCCCTATATTTTAAGCATTTAACCATGGTTGGTACCTTTATTTCCCTTTATCATGTTGGTTAAATCATTCATGAAACATCAACATTCATGATATTAGTGGCCTTCCCTCACACACTTGAAGAATTTTCCTATTCCTTTGAAGTAATTCCCATGATGCTTATTCCTACAATTTTGACTTGTGGATGGTTTGATATTCTTTCCTAGTTTTTCATTTGATCCACCATTATGAATATTCATATTTTATTTCTTATCTTCATAACCATGTGACCATTAAACATTCTACATGTCTACATTGAGAGAAAATAAAACTATTTCTTTATAACTCCCAATGTATTGGATAGTTATATTTTTTTAGAGTTGTGGTTATAAACCACTAAAGAATCTATCTATTTTCTATCATTTTCAATAAAAAACATTAAGAAAATATTAAAGGCCTTGTAATGTTTTACTCATAATCTATAATTGATCTACCCTCATTTTACTTAATCTCTAGAAATTATCTCTCTATCTTTATTCAAAGAGTATAATGAAAATACTCATTAAGAGTTATTTTATTAAATTCTTCCCACTCCATCTCTTTTTTTTCATCCTTTATATTTGTATACTTTATCAATTCCCACCATTGATTTTCATCACCATCTAAATGATAAATGACCAGAGCCACCATCTACTTTTCAAAACAGTGAACTGTAGAAAGGATCTTATCCATTAAGTTAACCCACTATTTTGTGAAATTTGGATTGTAAACCCTCTAAATGTCAATGGTCGTTACCACATAAATGACTAGATATCCAGTTTCTCATTCTTGGGATAAGGTAGATGTTCCATATAGTTTTTGTTATTATTCATAGATTGTGACAAATGGGTAAGCGTCACCAACAATTTCTAAACTCCACCTGCCATTTCATTTGTAATTTCGTTAAGATAGTCATTAAATTGTCTCTCACACAAGTTGTTGGTCTGGTATCTCTGGGTTCCAACAATTTTCTAAAATAGAAAAGTTTTGAACAGAAAGTAATTAAAAAATCATGAATAAATAATTTATTATGTGAAAATTAATCATAAAGTCATATGTTATGGGCTAAATATATTTATCCATTTTCTCAAATAATGATTCTAGGATAACATGCTTTAATCCTTATCTATCATTAACAGTAATAATTACTTTAGTTATTTATACTTTAGAATAGTTTATATAAATTATGTGATTAACCAAAGAATATACCCTGGGATTGTCAAACTAGGTGTATACTAAGTCCCATTATCATGCATCAGGTGATTATTGAGTCAATTACTAATTCACCCTTTTTAGGGTTATCCCCCCTAAGTACAACTGTTCTAGAGCCACATCCACTTATAGTATCCAGACATGGATTTCATTACTTGAAATCTATGCACTCTCATAATTTACCAAAATAGCATATGATTCTCTTAAAACATGGGATTATCCCTAGGGGCTTCGGCAACATTTTCTAATCCTAATTTTAAAATTAACTAACTCATTATATGATACCAACTGTAGTGACCCAACTTTTTCTTAGTTTACTATTACATCATTTTTAGGATAAACCACATGGTAGAGATACAATACAAGATCTGAAGGCTTAGTATCTTGGGGAAATTAGGCCCATACATCAATTGTACATAATAAAACTTAAAAATTATTTAAAATCTTTTTCTTTATCCTTTTAGAGTTCTTTCAATATCCATAGTACATAAAATCACCTGAGGATATACATCCATAAATTGGGGAGCTAAAATCCAGGTAAGAGGCGGAATAAGGAACAAGAATCAATACAACATGGGTGAGTATAATAAGAATAATCATATCATAGGCATAGAATCATCTTTATAAGAATGTGTGAAATTTTTTATAAAGGCACAGAATGTCGAATATTCATAATAATGAAACATCATAACATGGTGGTCCAACACAACACATAGATGTGAACTAAGCTAGCATCATGGTCTTGCATAACATATGTGCATAAATATTAACATCATGCATGTGAACTAATATACCATTATGTTCATTCATAATACACAATATCTAATGAGATATATCACATTACCCAACGCATTGGAGGGATACATAATTCCGGTCCCACAATTTATATCATAAAATTATCATAATCATGCATGCCACATAGAATATAAAACAATCATAGTCATGAAATAAAATCATAGAAAGGGATGAGTTTTATAAGAATTTAATAAATTATAATTTATGAAAAATTCTTTTGGGGTACCAAAATGTATAAGGGAAGTCATATTTTGTAATAAAATATCATTATTATTGAGTGGATATGAAACAAATAAAGAGGAATCCGTGCGATTTTTTTTGAAAAATAGATCTTTTTCAAAAAAGATTTATAAATGGATAAGAAAACATTTTTGGCAATGTAGAAAAATGTATATCCCTAAAAATAATATGAAAAGGATATTGAAATAGAATTTTTAGTATATAATAGGAATATTAATACTTAAATAAATCTGAAATATAAGATAACATAAAAAGAAGGAGTCGAGTTCAAGAATCCCCTTACCTTGATTCCGACTTTATTTCATTGCTTTTCCACATCAAGAATATGAAACATAAGTAAATAGAAACATAGAAAAAGAAGTGAGTTATAATCATTATTATCCCTATTTATAAATTATAATAATTTTATTATATTTCTTACTTTCCTTTCTCAAATGGAAAACATTTTGATATCATGCTTTCCATAAAAAAAGTCTCATTTTTCTTTAATTTCACAATTTTATTCAAGGTCATTTATAAATAACTAAAATTAGTTTTGGAAGATTGAGATATATATATTTTAAAATTTATATACCATAAATAATTTATTATAACCATCCATAAGGTTTGGGATAAAAAAATTTGGAAACATCCTCATTGGCGGTCAACCGACTATTAACATGACATTTTTCAAAGAGGACACACTGTAACACCCCGGGCTTCCACGGTACACATCTCTTTGAACAATACAGTAGCGTGTGGTGTACGTAGCTTCGAGTTATAACACACGCCACAACCAATCAATGTAGCCGTTATGAATAGTAATACCTAATTTTTGAATTTTTATAAATTTTATTTTTCCAAATGGACTTTGTTTTTGTATTCGTAATATCAAAATTATCCTAATTTGAATTTTTTGTAACTTTCTGAGAACTTCCAATTTTTTATGAATAGTGAAAAATACTTAAAACAACTTTTTTAATCAAAATAATTTATTGTGATAAGTTATGATATTTTATGGTTTTAAAGTATAATTAGAATATATTTTTACCATTTTATCCAATGGTGGTCATTAGAATTAATTTAACATTGAAATTGGGCATTAACAATTGTCAATCTTGTGATATAAATTGTTTCTTAAAAACATGCTATTTGTTGTGACAATGGGAATTAATTATAAAATTAATTAATTCAAATTATATGTTTGGAATTTTGTAAAATAGACATCATTTTTGAAATCAGAATATCAAATATAGCTTAGGGTGAATTTTTGGGATTTTTCTGAAAAACTTCAATATTTGATGAATATTGAAACCACTAAGTAGTACTTATAAAAACTGATTTTTCGTTTAAATGAAATTTTACCACTTCTGTGTTTTGAATTTTAAAAATCTGACATACATGGTTGTCATTAAGAAGTAAAATGTGGTTCAATGAGATTAAAATAATTTTTGGTGAATAGTAACTTTTAAGTTCTTAATCGCGATTAGAGGTAATTAGTGTAGTTTAAGGTAAAAATAACGTTTTAATAATATGAGACGAGATTTACACATGTCCTACCCTCATTGGATGTGCCATGGCCTACCAAGACAATCCATGGGTCAACTTGGGGACCCCATGGAGCCACTATAGTTGGAAAATGACATAAATACCTTCTATTTAATGTTAAAGTAAAAAATGACACAAACATGAAATGTTTTACTAAAAAATTTTTTACATGGGGTTATACAAGTCATATTTTTGACTATAAATAGTAATTGGAAATATAAATAGATTTCCCACATTATAGTATTTTTTTTATAATTTTTAGACATTAAATAAATTAAATTATTTATGACATCATGATGATGCAGCGATGACCTCATTATTTAACGATTTAAATAAAATGAGAAGATAATGTAATATCAAAGGCATAAACTTGTCAAAAACCTATTGGATGAGTATATTTAGAACCCTTATCACCTTATCCTAGAATTATATAAGTGCGGGACCTCTAAAATCTGAAACTCGTTTTATAATAAAGTGACTTTTCTTTACTTTCCAAGAGTGCCCCTCCTCTCCACTTATAAAAGGCCCCCACCTCTACCACCTCATTCACACTTTCAAGCCATTTGGCTCGGCCAAACTCTGCCCAAATACTCTCCCAACTTCCCCCTATTACTCCTAGAAGCCTCACTTTGGGCATAATTCTTCCCAAGGAAGCCTTTGGCTCAAATCAAAAAGAGTTACTCGTTTTAAAGGTAGTGTTTTCTCTTATGTTCTTTTGTTTTATTTTGCTTCTCCAACCCCTTAAACTCCACTTATTACTTTCTTTTGTAACAACAACAGTATCTAAAATATACTACGGTGTTTTTATGATAAGGATTTGGTTTACACTTACACAAACCTTTGTCTATTGGTTAAAGAACATATTGTTTTTGTGGGCGGCGAAATACTGCCTCACGAAATGATGATTGTTCAAATTCTTTTAACACCTATAATGGTGGCCATTTTGATGACACTATTTTCATATATGATATATATATTATGTTTATGTTTTCCTTATCCTTCTGTATTTCTCATTTATGACATAATTTATGATTTCCATTATGGGTAAACGCGATACTTTCGTTTTAGGAAGTGCGGACTACCACCCCCTCAAAGTGATTGAATCGTTAATGCCATATGTGGGATGTATAAAGGATGGAGTAAATGATATTTTATATTATATTATACTTGAATTATAATACACCTTTATACTATTATGATTTCATTCCATTAAATACGAAATATAAATGAAAGTAGCGTTCATGCGTACGTACGGCTTACCATCTCCATGAACGGTGCATTTCATTTCTTACCTCTAAATGTTATGTAATATTATGAATGAATGTATATACTGGATATATATGATATATATGACATCTAAATCATGAATATAATTCTGGAGATAATGGATATTCTACCACATAAACAACTTGTAATTATAAGAAGTTTATTGTTGACCCAAGTACCAAAGATCGACAAAACGACTGTTATTAACTTAAATAATTACATGATGTTCATAACATTGTAATAAGTGATATAAAATGGATAATGAAATTTAAAATGGTTCTTAATAAAGTAGATATTAACTCTAGTTTATTATTCAGGAGGTTAAAGAACGGTCGAATCATGTCGGACACAAGGTAAGGGAATTTCTTAACCCAATTTCCATTCTTTGGGTTAATCTCCTACTTTCAAATTATGTCATTATATTATTATGTCATATCTTGTATTTGTACATTATTTATGTGTACTTATAGCGAATACACATAATATATCTATTTTATTTTAAAAATGATCTTTGTATGGGACTTCGTCTCAATCTCCTTTCATTGAGGCATATGTGGTTTTATACACAACTTTCTTTTATACGATGTATAAACCCCTTTGAATTTTTCGTTTATTCAAAAGGAATATTTTTTATACAAAGCGTTTTACTAAACATCAAAAAGGGAATGTTTTTCTTTACGTACTTATGCGGCGACAAAGACTTCTCCGCTGCCATGACCATTATTTGTGTTTCGACTTCCTCTACAAGCCATCACTTTTTTTAATGAAAAATAAATACAAAGTTTTAACTTTATATTATTTTGGTATTGAAAATGGTTTTTAAAGCATTTTTATTATATCAATGTGTTGTATTGATATCTTGTGATTGAAATGTGGAAATGTTATGTTTCCTTTATGCATGTTTTATGTGATACGACTATGTTATGGTTTATGATATGTTTAAACCTATTCATATGAGGAATGCATTGGACTTAATAAGTGACGGGTGGAGCCCGCTATAGCTCCTCGATGCATCGGTAGGTCTCATGAGACAAACTAGAGTATTGGCATGAGGCCTTGACAGAATCTTATTTGTGGTCTTGGCAAGAGGCCTTGACTACGTGGTTATGATAGTCTGGCATTATGCATTCCATCATTTTGAAAGTGGTTATTGATATTTCATGTGATTATTCGACCAGTAGAATATCCATGTGAATAAGTAAAAGGAATTATCTCATTTTACTTTTTCCAAATTATTTTGAAGTTCATGTTTAAAATGCTTTTGTTTTAGTTATACATTGTCTTAAATGTTAATATTTATTTATGAAAGCTTCTGCAATATTGTTATCCTTACTGAGCATCTGAGCTCACCCCTTTCAATGTTTTAATATTTTTCAGGATGTGAAGAAGTATAATATGAATGACCTACAGGGATAATATAAGGGGATATGAAGAGAAGATGTTGTAGTTTTGTTTTACTTTATGATGTAATGTAAGACTTATGAATGTATCTAGTGTTTCCAAGTCTACTAAACTAATCGGTCTTTCGAGACTTGATCTTTTGTGATCATGCCAATGTTACGAAGTAATGCACCGACTCCAGGTAGCTGGGGTCGGGGCGCTACAGTTGGTATCAGAGGCAATTTAGTACTAACCTTGGAAGCTATATTTAGATAAACTCTGATTAGAGCACATATCCCGAAGATAGACTTTGAGGATTAGTATAGAAAAAATTCCTAGAATTTTGGTATTATAGATATTTTTTGAGTTTTCCGAGAAATACATCCATGTCTGGATACGAGCAGGTAGAGGCGGTTCTGGCACAGATGTACCTTGGGGTAAAACCCGAAAACAACGCTTTGATCTAGAATCGAACGGGAACTGGTGCACGACAACGGGCCTTGCTGCACTCTTGGTTACGACACTCCCGGGGGATATGCTTAGGATAATTATCATTTTATTTACAAACCACTATTAAGGGTTATGAGTATATACTTCCTCAAAGAATTTTTTTTATGATTATGGATTATATCCATAAATAGTTAAATTAGTGTTAAGTGTTTTACAAGTATGGAATTATGTATTTTGATTCATAAACTAATCTAATTTATACCATTGTTTAGAAATGGCGCCTAGTGGAAGCAATGGAAATAATATCAATGCACGCACTCTGTGTAGGGATTTACCTCCTGCTCAAGATAATTATTGTGGAGCTGGAGATACAACTGGTGCTGATCAACTTATTACCATACTGGGACAACTCACTCAGGTTATGAATAATAAACTTACTCGTATGGATCACCCTAATCCGCAACATGGAGGATCAATGTTAGACCGCTTCATGAAGAAACAACCACCAACATTTAATGGGGGTACAAATCCGTTAGTAGCTGAGCAATGGATAAACTTTTTATAGAAAATATTCCACGCCTTGGAGAGTAGCAAAAGGGAGTAGGTTGTCATGGCAGTTTACCGCCTCCCTGGAGATGCTGATCAATGGTGGTCATTGATTCAAAATACAATGGAAGATGAATAAGTATCAAGTATGGAATGGAGAGAGTTCAAAGATCTTTTCTTAGAAAAATACTTTCCACATGACCATCAAGAAGATATGGAAAGGCAATTTCTGAGTTTGAGGCAGAAGGAGGATGAGAATGTCGCAAAGTGTGAGGAAAACTTTACAAGGTTAGCGAGGCATGCTACAGATTATATACGTAACCCAAGAAGTAAGATTGATCATTTCTTTGGTGGGTTAAAACCATTTCTTCGTCGAGCTTTAGTATCACAATATTTCTCAACATACGAAGATATAGTCTCATGTGCTATCAAGACAGAAAAGGAATTCTCTAAGTCTCATGACAAAAAAGTAAAGAAAGAGAAGAAGAGAATGGTTGAACAAGAGACCGATAAAGGGAAAAATGGAAAGTAGGATTTAACATTATGCGATAATTGTGGAAAGAATCACCCTGGTACTTGCCTAAAAGAAATGGGAGTTTGTTATAAATGTGTAGAAAAAGTTCACCAGGATCGTGATTGCAAGGGAAAGAAAGAGGCTATCAATGTTGAATGCTACAATTGTAGGGAGATGGGACATTATGCAAATGAATGTCCAAAGCGTCAAGGAAAATTATCTCAGAAAAGGCCAAGGGATCAAGGCCAATCTTATGCTGTTAATACAGTTGAAGTGGAATAATTAATGTACTGGTGCTTTTGGACTCAATGATTATATTCTGGTTGTAAGAATAATGTGATATATATAAGGATTGTACTGCAGAACTTGTTGTTTTCATTAAGGTTTTAATATGATGAAGGTAATCATATTTTAGTATGTGACAAAAAGAGAAACTTTACTTTGTTTGGGGAATCTGATGATACAATTGATTTTGGAATTTAAGGACCCTTTAGAGAAAGTCTAGTTGAAGGTATTTTGGATAACTATAAAGGTTGGAATGGATTAAGTTGATCTTTGGATAGTATTATTTAAGGTTAAAACATTTCTGAAGATTATTTTTGGAATATTATAATACTATTGTTGTAGGAAAAGGACAACCTGCAGGGTGGGGCATAACCCATTGCGTCGGACAAAGCTGTAGGAATCGAACCCACAACCATAGTGCGACAAGCCTTTATTACCTACCACTAGCCTACAGGAAGTCCCTAGTTATTACAAAACAGTTTTACTAATCTAAATGGTATGTGTTGATATTTGGAACCATATACAATTAGGATAAATAGAATATTTTTGAGTTCTATTACCCTTTGAAGTAAAAGATGGGTTTGTGGTAAAAATTTATTAAAGAATGAAAGTATACATAACAAGTATGTATATTCCCTTATGTTCTTAATAAATCTCCTAAATAAATTCCTCAACTTTATAAAAGGTAACTTAAAACAAAAACGTTGCCGGTTAACTTTTCTAACTGGGGATTCAATGATCGTTTAACCAATCACAAGTTTGTGATTTTCTTATGGTTAACTTTCTCCTAATCCAGTTTTCTACAACTCTCCATTAGACCTTGATGGTTTGTTTTTCTTCCATATCCATATTTTCATAGAATCCTAGTATGGGCTATCTCGGGTGACCTTTGTCCTTCTCTTTCTTTATTTTAATGTTATATTCTTATTAACCCTATTTCCAATGTGGGTTTTCCACAAAGTTATTTTCTATTTTCAGCCTTTTATTTTCAAAGAAAATTTTCAAATTGCGAGGATGCAATTTATTGAAGGAGTGGAGAATGTAACACCCCGAGCTTCCACGGTACACATCTCTTTGAATAATACAGTAGCATGTGGTTTACGCAGCTTCGAGTTCTAACATACGCCACAACCAATCAAAGTAGCCGTTATGAATAGTAATACCCAATTTTTGAAATTTTATAAATTTTATTTTTCCAAATGGACTTCGTTTTTGTATTCGTAATATCAAAATTATGCTAAGTTGAATTTTTTGTAACTTTCTGAGAACTTCCAATTTTCTTTGAATAGTGAAAAATACTTAAAAAAACTTTTTTAATCAAAATAATTTATTGTGATAAATTATAATATTTCATGGTTTTAAAGTATAATTAGAATATATTTTTACCATTTTATCCAATGGTTGTCATTAGAATTAATTTAACATTGAAATTGGGATGAACAATTGTCAATCTTTTGATATAAATTGTTTCTTAAAAACACGCTATTTATTGTGACAGCGGGAATTAATTATAAAATTAATTAATGCAAATTATATGTTTGGAATTTTGTAAAATAGACATCATTTTTGAAATTGAAATATCAAATATAGCTTCGGGTGAATTTTTGGGATTTTTCTGAAAAACATCAATTTTTGATGAATAGTGAAACCACTAAGTGGTACTTATAAAAACTGATTTTTCGTTTAAATGAAATTTTACCACTTCTGTGTTTTGAATTTCTAAAATCCGACATACATTTTTTTCATTAAGAAGTAAAATGTCGTTCAATGAGATTAAAATAATTTTTGGTGAATAGTAACTTTTAAGTTCTTAATCGTGATTAGAGGTAATTAGTGTAGTTTAAGGTAAAAATAATGTTTTAATAATATGAGATGAGATTTACACATGTCCTACCCTAATTGGATGTGCCATGGCCGACCAAGACATTCCACGGGTCAACTTGGGGACCCCATGGAGCCACTTTAGTTGGAAAATGACATAAATACCTTTTATTTAATGTTAAAGTAAAAAATGACACAAACATGAAATGTTTTACTAAAAAATTTTTTACACGGGGTTATACAAGTCATATTTTTGACTATAAATAGTCATTAGAAATATAAAAATATTTCCTACATTATAGTATTTTTTTTATAATTTTTAGACATTAAATAAATTAAATTATTTATGTCATCATGATGATGCAGCGATGACCTCATTAATTAACTATTTAAATAAAATGAGAAGATAATGTGATATCCAAGGCTTACACTTTTCAAAAACCTATTGTATGAGTATATTTCGAACCCTTATCACCTTATCCTTGAATTATCTAAGTTTGGGACCTCTAAAATCCGAAACTAATTTTATAATAAAGTGACTTTTCTTTACTTTCCAAGAGTGCCCCTCCTCTCCACTTCTAAAAGGCCCCCACCTCTACCACCTCATTCACACTTTCAAGCCATTTGGATCGGCCAAACTCTGCCCAAATACTCTCCCAACTTCCCCCTCTTACTCCTAGAAGCCTCACTTTGGGCAGAATTCTTCCCAAGGAAGCCTTTGGCTCAAATCAAATAGAGTTACTCGTTTTAAAGGTAGTGTTTTCTCTTATGTTCTTTTGTTTTATTTTGCTTCTCCAACCCCTTAAAATCCTTTTATTCCTTTATTTTGTAACAACACCAGTATCTAAAATATACTAGGATGTGTGTATGATAAGGATTTGTTTTACACTTACACACACCTTTGTCTAATGGTTAATTAACATACAATTTCTGTGGGCGGCGAAATACTGCCTCACGAAACGATGATTGTTCATGTTCTTTTAACAACTATAATGGTGGACATTTTGAGGACACTATTTTCATATATGATATATATATTATGTTTATGTTTTACTTATCCTTCTGTATTTCTCATTTATGGCATACTTTATGATTTTCATTATGGGTAAACACGATAATTTAATTTTAGGATGTGCGGACTACCACCCCCTCAAAGTGATTGAATCGTTAATGCCATATGTGGGATGTATAAAGGATGGAGTAAATGATATTTTATATGATATTATACTTGAATTGTTATTCACCTTTATACTGTTATGATTTCATTCCATTAAATACGAAATAGAAATGAAAGTAGCGTTCATGCGTACGTACGGCTTACCGTCTCCATGAACGGTGCATTTCATTTCTTACCTCTAAATGTTACGTAATATTATGAATGAATGTATATACTGGATATAAATGATATATATGACATATAAATCATGAATATAATTCTGGAGATAATGGATATTCTACCACATAAACAACGTGTAATTATAAGAATTTTATTGTTGACTCAAGTAGCAAAGATCGACAAAACGACCGTTATTAACATAAATAATTACATAATGTTCATAACATTGTAATAAGTGATATAAAAGGGATAATGAAATTGAAAATGGTTCTTAATAAAGTAGATATTAACTCTAGTTTATTATTCAGGAGGTTAAAGAACGGTCGAATCAAGTCGGACACAAGGTAAGGGAATTTCTTAACCCAATTTCCATTCTTTGGGTTAATCTCATACTTTCAAATTATGTCATTATAATAGTATGTCATATCTTGTATTTATAATTTATTTATGTTTACTTGTAGTGAATACACATAATATATCTATTTTATTTTAAAAATGATCTTTGTATGGGACTTCATCTCAATCTCCTTTCATTGAGGCATATTTGGTTTTATACACAACTTTCTTTTATACGGTGTATAAACCCCTTTGAATTTTACGTTTATTCAAAAGTAATCTTTTTTATACGAAGCGTTTTACTAAATGACAAAAAGGGAATGTTGTTCTTTCCGTACTTATGCGGCGACAACGACTTCTCCGCTGCCGTGACCATTATTTGAGTTTCGGCTTCCTCTACAAGCCATCACTTTTTTTAATGAAAAATAAATACAAAGTTTTAAAATTCTTTTATTTTGGTATTGAAAATGGTTTTGAAAGCGTTTTTATTATATCAATGTGTTGTATTGATATCTGGTGATTGAAATGTGGAAATGTTATGTTTCCTTTATGCATGTTTTATGTGATATGACTATGTTATGGTTTATGATATGTTTAAACCTATTCATATGAGGATTGCATTGGACTTAATAAGTGACGGGTGGAGCCTGATATAGCTCCTCGATGCATCGGTTGGTCTAATGAGACAAACTAGTGTATTGGCACGAGGCCTTGACAAAATCTTATTTGTGGTCTTGGCACGAGGCCTTGACTACGTGGTTATGATAGTCTGGCATTATGCATTCCATCATTATGAAAATGGTTATTGATATTGCATGTGATTATTCGACCAGTAGAATATCCATGTGAATAAGTAAATGGAATTATCTCATTTTACTTTTGCCATATTATGTTGAAGTTCATGTTTAAAAGGCTTTTGTTTTAGTTATACATTGCCTTAAATGTTAATATTTATTTATGAAAGCTTCCGAAATATTGTTATCCTTACTGAGCATCTGAGCTCACCCCTTTCAATGTTTTAATATTTTTCAGGATGTAAAGAATTATAATATGAATGACCTGCAGGGATAATATAAGGGGATATGAAGAGAAGATGTTGTAGTTTTGTTTTACTTTATGATGTAATGTAAGACTTATGAATGTATCTAGTGTTTCCAAGGCTACTAAACTAATCGGTCTTTCGAGACTTGATCTTTTGTGATCATGCCAATGTTACGAAGTAATGCACCGACTCCAGGTAGCTGGGGTCGGGGCAATACACACACAATATGTATAATATATGATTATATTAAAAATAAATTTTTTATAGTAAATTATCATTATAAAGATAGTTTTAACATATCTTATAATTTTTTTAATAATTATTTAATTAGAAAATAGTAGGATATAAAATTATAAAAGGAAGATTAAATAAAAGGATGAAGAGCATCACCTCTTTCATGAAGTGGTTTCTTTTATACAGCCCCTGAATTATTGAAATGTTATAGTTTTATTACTCCATAACTCACCTAAGGATTATAAGGGACCTAAGAGAGAGGATTTTTGAAGACAATTGTCTTTTTTACGTGATGTATGAGTGGTTTTCCAAGTGTAGGGATGGGATTAGTTATACTTAAGAAGATGGGTATTTTTAGAATAAAATATTAAATAAAATAATTTATCAAAGGAAAACTTTGTAGTAGTGAATTTTTTTAACTATGAATAATTAGTCATTAAAATAATATGGTTTTAGTACATTAGACCCCTTTAGAAACTGAATTCACTAAATGATTAAAAATGAAAGTTGAATAAATGAAAAATTTCTTTTTTAAGGGAGCACTTTTGACGTTAGAATTTGGAAAATGATTTTTTGGTTTGGAAATTAAGTTTAATGTTTATAAATGACCCATTTATATTATTAAATTTATTTTTGTATAAAATAACCATGTCAATATTAATTAATTCATTATTTCATCATCATTATGTCATAAAACATGCGGTATTTCAAAAATAGTATTTTTCACTGTTCATGTAAAAATTGAAGTATTTTAGATTGTTACTATAGATCACCCTTGTAAAATTTTCATGTGTTAATTTAAAAAATGATAGTCATTTTATCAAATAAATTTTCTACATAGGTTATTCAAATTTGTAACACAAAAATTAATATTTTTTTGAAATATCATAAAAATGGAGTTTATTGAAAATGTGCTTATATTTTATTTGATTTTTTAGTAATGATATTTATTTTATGAAATTAACATATATATATTTTCTTAAATTATTCATGATAAATACTATTCATATTACATTTTATTATTTTTTGGCCAGATTACTATTCCAACGGTGAAGTTACTATTCCCAACATTTAGGTTACTACTCTTAATAGTCAGATTACCATGATAATGGTCACATTAATATTCCTATTATTATATTAACAAATATAAATAAAACTTTATTACTTCATTAAAACTTCAATAAAATTCTTCCCAAGGTTATCTACTTTGATTTTCAATGATTTAGATTGGTTTACTAATATTTTGATTCATTTATATAGTGTTGGTTTTGGAGGTGATGATTCTAGAAGATTGGAAGGATCTGATTTTTCCAATTCTACTTTTTTTAATTTAAATTTTTTTCCAATTATAAT
This sequence comes from Viscum album, assembly GCA_963277665.1. Classification (NCBI taxonomy): domain Eukaryota; kingdom Viridiplantae; phylum Streptophyta; class Magnoliopsida; order Santalales; family Viscaceae; genus Viscum; species Viscum album. The sequence continues at coordinate 24,713,639 of OY728137.1, read as the reverse complement.
GTTTACAGTCTTCCTAGGTTTAGTTTTGGACTAATATAATAATTTTACTTAATTAAAAAATATGCTATTGATTTCACTATGTGATGTATTTGTATAATACTATATAATATAATATAACACTAATTTTTTTAAATAAACATATATCAACTATAAACTATTGGATGTTATAACTATAGGATGAAAAATATAGAGAAGATGCCCAGGAATATTTTGATTATGTTTCCCCTAGAAATTAAGAAATAGTAGGAACAGTGTTTCTCACCCCTCTTAGTGAAAAATGAAATAATGTGTTGAAAATCCATAATTGGTTAAAATTAAATGGTCCCATTTCAAGGCCCTTAAAAAATAAAAAATAATTAGAGGTAATGAAGAGAAAAAGAGGTTATATACTTCTCATGTTATCTGAATGGTCAATGGAATAAAAAAATATGTTGAATTGAATATGAATGTTAAAGAATCTTCTACATCATGTATATTCATCAATTCATATAATATTTATTTTTTAAATATTGTGAATTTTTATTTAGATATAGGATCCAAGGAATTAAAAAACATTACTATAAGTAAGGCGAATTCTCCTAGTAGCTAAAAGAGGGTGATTTTTTTGTCAACTGATAGGAGCACGTGACAACAAATTTCCTAGTGGATTTATTATAGTTAATTTATTATTTTTTATTGATTATTAACAAAAAATTTATATTATTCTCTTTTAGACACAACAAGATATTATTTTATTTTGGAGTGAATATCGTTTGTGGTGTTTTAAACTTAACTAATGGTTCAATGGTATAAGAATCATCAGTAATGAATGATAAATATAAACTATAAGAATTGTACCCTATTATGGAAATATAATTCTCTATTCAAGTAAAGAAACCTGTAAAAAAAAATGTGGCCTACAATGATTTTAGTGTTAGGTCATCTTAACCATGTGAACTATTTTAAGGATAACCTAGTGGTAAATTCATATACATCATGATAATATTTTATGAAATTTTATAAATGCCCTATAGAGAAGTTAATAACTTGGTAAAATATATAAGATTCTATGGGTATGATTTTCTGGGTATATCTTAAAAAACTATTGATCGATCATTTAAATATATAGTAAAGTTTTTTTAAACTCACATTAACTTATTCAAATCATAGTGGTGATAGTAATACAAGGTAGATTAGTGATGAGTGTTATATGTATTGCATGTCTTGGATGATTCCTTTCCAAAAATGTTTCAAAAATATAAGTTTAACAACTAACCATATAATAACTATATTAACTATTAGATATCATATAAATTATTATATAATGGAAATAAATTATATCAGTACCTCAGATGTTTGATGATAACTATTTGTTAAAGTTGAAATAATATTATTTCATAAATAAAAGGAAATGAAAATTTACTCTTAGTTAATTGCCCTATATAAAAACTTGATATTAAAATCCTCTTGTTTAAAAGGAATTAGTCAAAGATCACTATAATTATATAAGGAATATCACTTATCTTTGATATTGTCAGAGTGGGATGAGATTCAGTGATGTCTGAAGTCTAGATGAATGTCAGTTATGATAAGAACACTAAGAATCAAAATTCTTATTTAGAAGAATTATTATAGAGACATATATTACAAAATAATGTTTTATCTATAGATATGGTTTCATATTCACCTAGAAAGGTGACATATATTATTCCATATGATTAAAAATCCTATAATGAATTAATAAATAGAAACAAGCTAAGATTGGAATGTTTATATAAATACACGAATGGATTCTATGTAGCAAAATCAAATCCCATTATTTGGTAGTTTATATGGTTGATATTAATCCATTGGTGGGTATTCAAGGGAAACCTTGCATGAATAGTGAATGTTTTTACTAATAAGGATTGATTAGTTACTAAAGGTTTTTAATAATATCTAGATATTGTATATCAAATAAAACCTATCAACAATTATAATGAAAAATCCATGATAAATCTACTTTAAATAGACAATTTATATCATTATAGAATATTAATTTGGACTTAATGTGTTCCGAGTCTCTATAAGAGTTTAGTGGGATTACTATTTTTTCATAGAAAGATATTTTGATATCATAAAAAATAATAATTAGTCTTATAGTTAATTAGGGAAAAGAATAATTTCTTTAAGAATAACATAAGCATAAACCCAGTTTTAGGGAATAATTTATATGTACATATATCTATGGTGTTTCATAAATTAATTCATAGTGAACTAATTGACATAGTATTCAAAAATATAGGATTTAATAATTCAGAACTAAATTATTTCTAGTATCTCACGGCCTGAAATATCTCTAGCATGATGTGAGATAACACAACAGGAGATTCATTTGATGGATATACCAAATATTATTAAGAGTATTTTGGAAATATATCTTACACATGATGATATGTTCTATGGTTTGGTATTTATTATATGTAAACCTTGAAAGGTGAATAACAAATAAAACCAAGAGAATTGAAAAATATGGTAGTAAAAAATGAATGAACATACATGAGAAATTAAAATTGGATGAGTTCCTGGTATTAGAAAAAATGAGAATAATATTTATCAAGGGGTAAAAAAATTAGTCTTCTTTTATATCACTTTGATCTAGGATCTCATTAAGTATAAGTTAAAATTCAAGATAAAAACGTATTACTATCAGTGGTTTACACATCTATATAGTCTCATTACATTATAGTTTATAATTTATCTTAATAAGTTTGTTTAGAAATAATTTGTTCTAAATTTTATCATAATACCACAATAATAAATTTTTATCATATCATAATTAATGATAAAAGAAGGTATTTACCAAAATTTTAGGGATGATAGAGGAAAACAGGTTTATACTCAAAGATATCATATCATGAGGTACTTTTTCATAGATATGAACACAATGTAAGTATAATAACCTTATGAAAATGGTAGGATAGATATTTAAATCCATACCTTGATAAAATTATGTTTATTATGTGATTCTGACTAGTGAAGTTATCATTTTCATCTAGTGAAAGTGGGATTTCATTGCAACTGGTTCCCTAAAATCAAACTACTTTTTACATTAGTTATCTATATATTCAAATACTAGAATATAAATAAATATCATATCACTTGATGAATTTTATACTATGTAACCTTAATGTGATAACTTCTTAATAGTATTAATCACATCTAAATGTTATAGTATTTTCACGTTATAATGAGATCCTTGAACTTATATGATTATATTCTTGAAAATAAAATTGATGATCAGATGGCATCTATTTGAGGGGACATAGATAATATAGGCTATCAGGTGTAGGGGGGTCATAATACATTGAAACATCTTCTCATAAATTTCTCACATGGTAATTTCCAAGAGAGATGTTTAAGAGAATAGACCTACCTATAGGATTCCACATGTTATATATGTCATTGGATATTATTATTTGTAAACATATTTATTGGTCCCTAAACTTAAGATTATTTTTAATATATACCATGAGGCATGTAATTTGATATATTGATGAAAAAATGATGACATATTCTCATGGTGAGTTAGCATAAATTGGTAATGTCGTGAGTGATATTATATAAATTAATAAATCATGAAAGGATTTGTCCCTTCTAAATTAATGAAAGAATATATCTCTAAACTCTGATTGAAATGGAACTATAAGATAAATCAATAGACCTGGTTGAATATCAATTTGTTTATTTTATAGTGTCAAATAAGGAGATATAGCTATATTTGTTAATGGAATATGTATGTATATTGCTAGATGATAAACCGAGACAAAGTAATTATATTACATAATGAGTGTCTATATGAGGAGGTTTTCACTGTGACAATAAATTTATTCTATATGGGTGAATTAATGCAGTTGAATATTTTGATCTTGGACTTTAGGCTAGTTCTCTTAATTCAATATAGAAATAGTCCAACAGGGTCACACACTTAGTGTATAGAGAATCTTAGTTAAATTATATTCGAATTTAATTATTTGACAATAAATTATTCTCAACTTATATTTGAATGAATATTCTAGATGTGTTGATCATATTAATTAAATCACCATTAATATAAAAAAATTGGTTTGAACATTATGTAAATGTTTATTCTTAAGGAAATTAAATATTATGAGAATATATAATATTTATTTATATATTTTTTATTCACATGGTAATAAATAATTCTTTATTTATTTAGAATGATATTAAATAAATATTTAATCATTTACTAGTTAATAGAATATTTATTTATTGAATTAAATAATAATACAATGATATTTATTTGTTAAAAAATATTTATTATTCAAGAATTAATAAATTCCTAGGAATATTGATGGGTATAGATTTGGGTATGGGTGAAATGATATTTAATAACTATGTGGTTAGTATGTGTCAGTGAAATAATAATATTTTTATTATTCTGTGTGGGTTTTTTGTACTAATATATTTTTCAAGTGACATTCTACAATAACTAATTCTATGGCCTATATATTTAAACATGATTATATAATTATTACTGGTATTGGAATCATCATGCACAAAACATTTCCTCTCTAGAGAATTCTCTCAATCCCAAGTGCGGTATTATTAAGAAAACTCATAGGAATGGAAAGACATGATCCTCCTCCTACCTCTCTATATATTGAGAGAAAAAGTGAAAGAATTTAAGTGTTAAAAATATTAATATTGTGATTAATAGTGAGCAATAAAAGTGGTTTGGATCCTCCATAGTATAACTTGGAGTTCCAATGAGGATTTTTAAAACTTTTGGAGCATGTGTGTAAACCACTAGAGGAATTCTATACTTGGATCCTTAATCACAATGACTGTATGAAGTAATGGTCATTTGATTTGACAAAGGAGAAATAATTACAAGTTGAGGTATTTCTTATATATATAAATTAATTATAAAAAATATATGAAAATATATTTTCTTTTATTGTTTTAGGGTTTCATTTTTCAGATTCTAAAGATTTAATATGAAAAAACCAACAAAATCTATTATTGGGCATGGGCCCAACTACTTTCAATGTGCTTGAGAACCTCAACTACGTCTTTAGTATAGTTGGGGTACATATTTCATATTTAATCCTCATACCTAAGGTTTTTGAGATACCTAGCATGATAACCTTCCTCCTCTGATTCCATTTTTACAAAACCCATGATCCTGAGCTAATCAAAGGGTGGTTGGGTTTGTTTTTAATATTGTAATTGGTTGAGGCTTAACTCTCATGTGATTTATTATCTCATATAATGATTATGAAATTCGGCCCCCTTATTGTGATAGACTGAGGAAGTTCACAGACATAACTATATAAGGAACATGTGATGTTATAATCTATTTTAATTAGGTTAATGTGATGTTCTCATTATATTTGGTAATTTATATGAAACAACTAGACTCTAGTAACCCATAGTTTATGTTTACTTTATTATATTGGTATTCATATAAGGTATCTCACAACATTTGATCGATCAGTTTATATGTCTTGGTAAACTAGATACATAAATGATTCCCATATTACGTACGAAATATAAAAAATATATCATGAGAAACAATATAGTTTCCTCAAATGAATTTATAATATCTTTCTTCATATGCTGGGAAGAGTTAAAAAAATAAAGGGCGATCTCATATGCTTTGTAAGGGTTAGATATAGTGAACTTTATCATAAGTAAATAAGGCATAATCCACATGGAAGATTGGATAATCAAAACACATAAACATCAATAAAAAAATATATTCCAATGAGAATCCATGAATAATATCAGTATAGAAAAAACATGTACATTGAAAACTATGTTATTAATAAAGGAAATACATAATTCCCTAGATTCATGATTAAGACCTCTCAAGTATGATATCATGAATCTTACCACCATTACCTCTCAACGAAGACATCATTCTAATAAATTGGTATGTGTGAACCAAATACTCATATAATATGGAATGATTTTTTTATCTCATTAGACATACTGATTCATTAAGGTGCTATTTATAACAAGGACCCACTTGTTACATTCACATCCTATGTATTCCTCATATTTTTAATGATCAATATAATTTATTCTCTAAATGACTTATAAGTAAACAATTATCCATATTGAATAAATAATACATAACATCAATATTTCATCATCATAAATCATATAAAAAAGAATAAATATATTATCTTTGGGGCATATCCCCAGTAACATCAATGGGTGTTTTCATCATTGAAAGTAATATTAAAAGATCACTGGAACATTTATTGAGAAAAATAAACTTTTAATTTTGAAAAAACTTATATAACATCTAAAAAACTCCATAATTTTAGGGTCTTTTTAAAAATAACTATGGAAAATTGTCAAGTAATCTTCAAAACAAATAATAGTTATGATAACATGAAATTCATTCATTTTTTTCACGTTAAAGAAAATATTTCATTCACACTTTTGCTAAAAAGTACATCATTCAGAAAAAAAAATATTACATTTAAATATTTTCATAGAAATTAAAACATGGGTAAATATGACTTTAAAAAATTATATAATAACATTAAAAACATTCTTTAAAACATTTTAAAAAAATATAATCATGGAAGAAAATTATTCTCATCCAAAGAAGAAATAAAGTCTATTGTTATAATCATTTTAAGTACCAAAGAGAAGAAAATAGAACTATTATTTGAAAATATCATGAATAAGCATAAGAGAATAAAAATAAAGGGTTTTATCATATAATTTTTTTCTATGTAAATTCAAACATATACAATCTTAAAATAAAATGAGATTGTAAAAGAAATATCATACATCAAGTTTGAATTTCATTGTAAGTGATTTTATCCTCTTGTATAATTAATTTAGTTTTATTATAATTATATACCAGAACCATATACATACTTATACTATCACATATGATCCTCATAAAACTTTATAACACTCTTATTTTAATAATTATATTTTAAAATTATAATTTCCCAGTGTTGACTACTGTGTTTTTCATTTAAAATTTTGTTCGGTAGTTTTGGTATTTTCATATAGTTCATGGTTAGATCGTATTCAAAAATTTAATAGTAATATAAATATACAATATAATAATTATTTAAATATATATAATCATCCCTGAAAGGAATACATGAAAAAAAATCACATCGTTTCAGGGATGTGATAGTCCACACATATGCATGAGCAACGTTATCATTTTTTAATGAGCGGAAGGGTAAGAAGGTAAATTTTATTTTAAATTTCTAAAGTCATAATTATTTAAACAATATCATATATATTTATTAGTTCCATATTTATAACCATCCATGTAAAATGGTGATGAAAAACGAATTGCACAGCTGGATGGAGACGGTAAGTCGTGCGTATGCACAGGCAATGTTTTCGCTTCCCATAGGATGGAAAGTGGTAGAAATTGGTTTTAACATAATAATTAAAACATATAATATTAATTATTATATTTGAATAATTTTTTAGGATGTGTACAATAGATTTATAGGTATTATAATATTAAATAAATTTAAAGGATTCATAAAAATAATTACCTCTTCTTGAGCATACCAACTATAGGTTCCTTCGTAAGGATCCTTAGAATGGTGTTTTAAGAGTAAAAAACATATAATTAATTTATAGGGAATTTTAAAAGATAATTTTGAATTTTTTGGTCAAACTATGTGGATCTTGATTGTGCAATGAAGAGTGGGGAGGGTTGTCCTTTTATAAGTGGTGGAAAGGAAACACATTGAATTAATAAAAATATTTAAATATAATAAATTAATTTTCATGTAAAAGTGCCCCATGTGTGTGAAATTTAAAAGATAATATAAGATATGGTGTAAATCCCATCAACTAATAAATTTTTAATAGGTTTAAGTTGTATCTTAAATCTTATATTTTGGTTTAACCCATTTGTTAACCAATTTTAACCTTAATCGTGGTAACAAAATTTTCAATCCTGAAGGGTTATTATATAACTTTTATGGTAAAAATTTGAGTATAAATATAAAAACAATGATATTTTAAATCATTTATCTTCTTAAATTTTCTCTTGAAATTCTTTTATGATTTTTAAATAATTAAATAAAATAGTATTTAACACATTAAATTCATTTTAAGAACTGATCACAAAATTTGACCTTAAAAATATTAAGATAAAAATCTATTTTAAATATAATCCTTTTAAATGTGGATAATAAATTATTAATAATGATAAAATTTGTGTTGAACCAAAATTCATCCAAAATACCTTACTTTTATTGTTTTTAAAATTATTTACTATGATTTTTTACTTTTCTCAAAAGCATTGTGTCAGCGTTGTATAAGCATTTAAGGTAATTATATAATAACTAAAATTAAAAATAAATTAGCATACTCAATATAATTTTACTATGATAAAAATAAACTAAAATATTCAGTCACAAATTATTTTTACCTCTATGTGAACATATAAGATAAATTTGAAAGCGAAAGAGTGACATTTTGTATTTTCATTTAATTTGAATATTATATAGGTAATTATAAAAGAAAACGGATCCTAATAAACATAAATTATAAAATTATATGTTTATCAAAGAAGTATTCTCATATAATATGGCAAGTTTTTAGGTATATTATAAATCCTTATCACATTAGTTTTAACATTAATTAACCTAATTTACCCTTTTACTGTTGGGACATATTTGTACTGTTTTTATTATTCATTATGCCCAAAAATTAAGTTGAAATTATGAAATAATATTAATTATTATGATACAAAATATTTAATATATTTTAAAAGATTAAATTTATATTTATTTCAGAAATTCATTTTAATATAAACCCTCAAAATGTGACCAAAAATAGTTTTCTAAATAATTCTTTTTTAGGTCAAAAATTATTATTATTCCAAGATCAAGTACAAATTGACCCAAAAGGTATATATTTAATTATTTAAACCAAAAAACTACTGAAATTTTAAAACTAATCCAAAAAAAATGTGACTTTGAAAATAGTAGAAAATAAAATAGGTTTTTTCTTTAAAAACCGGTATTTAAACAATTCTCCAAAAAATGAATTTTATCAGAAAATTCCCAGAAATTCACCCAGAGATAATTCAAATATGATGATTTAAAAAATAATATATTTTTCAAAAAATTAAATGTATTGAAGTGAAATAATTTAATATTTGGGCACATAATACAATAAAAACTATTTTTAAGGAAAACTATTTTTTGAAGCATAAGACAACTTTATATAAAATTGAGTTTTTATTTCCTAATAATTAATAAATACATTTGAATTAAACAAAACCTTTATAAATATTTTTTATTATATGTTAAATAATATCCATACCCTCTTATCTAATAAATATATGATAATAGTCACAAAATAATATTTGAATAGTTTTCATGGTTTGTTTAAACTCACTATTGTGTGTAGAGAAAGATATCAAATATATTAAATTTGATTAAACAGAAATATATAATAAAATATCAAGGTTTTACATTACATGTGATGTGTTTATCCATATGGTGAGTCTACACTTATAGAATCGAGAACTATGAGTTGGCTATATGTGATTAACATATTTGATCCCTCAAGGTCACCTGATGTCTTAGAAAAAGGTATTATATGATTATTCAAACATGTATATCATAAATTAAGTATAAATAGTCATAAAGATACATGTGTTTAATATATATAAAACTAAACACATTTATAAATTATGTTTGGTTAAAGTTTTTCTAGAGGCTGATCTTATGGTATAATTATGGACTATGGAATTCATAATTATTATCAATGCTATAAAGGCCTGTGGGGTCAAACATAATGGTACTGTAAATTGGGATTAAGATTAATTTTAAGTGTTTCATATTAAGTCCCCATAACATAGATTTTTATGATACCTATCAGGATAACATTCATAGATTGATGCCTTTCTTACGCCATCCTTGAGGTTGAGATAATCTAGGGGTATTTAGGTATGTTGTTGATTATTTCATTGGTTAAGGATTGACCAAGGCATGTTTTTTCTTCTCATATAATGATTATAGAATTTGGTAACTCTATTAATATAGATTTATGAAGTGTATAAACTTACCCATATAAGGTAAATGTGATGTTCTTATCTATTTTGATGAGGGTAATGTGATATGTTCATCTACATAGGAAAATATAATGTGATGTGTTCATCCATCCAATAAGTCTGTACTTATAGAATTGATAATGTTTAAGTTGGCTATATTGAATTGAAAAAATCCATATCTTTTTTTCACTTGATGTATTAGAAAGATATTATACGATTGTGCATGATTTTATATGATAAAAATGGAGGCCAAAGATATATAAAAACATGTTTTTGAAAGATATCATTATAAATCTCTTTATAACTTTAGTAGAGTTAATGATTTAATAAGGTCCAATATTTGATTATAATTTCATATTAGGGAATTCAAAATTATTATAAATGATATAAATGCTATTGGGATATTCCTTGTGGTAGTGAAAATGAAGATTTATTTGGTTTTAAATTATTTATAAAAAAAATTGAGGGTTATCCCAAAAATGTTTTAGAGTACATCCAAAAAAAATTAATTGTATTATCAAAAGTTATTACATTTTCTATAAAATATGGTGAGAATGAATGATGGATTTTATAAAATAATTTTTAAAAGAAATCCAAAAGGATCTTTGGATATAGTTTCACTAGTTTTTACATGTTTAGTGATATAAGTTGAAAGTCTTCTTAGTATATAAATATTTAGTAAAATTAGGGGATTAATTGAAATATGTATTAATGACATAACCATTACATGGTATTTTACATCTCATTGTGGTGTTTACTATAATACACCACATCAATGTAAGTTTCACAATATCATGGTATTGTGCATGGATGTTTTACATGTTATTTGATAACATGTGGTTTATCCATATTATCCTAGTATAAGCTATCATGTTAAATTGGTTATTATATGATGATAATCTATAGGATTTTGGATGAATAAATATATTGTTTAATTATTAAATAATAAATCAAAAAAATAACTATTATGAATATGAAATATTTAATTTATTATCCAACATTTTATTTTTTTGTATCCTCATAGTTTCCTTGTATTTAATATTTAACAAGGCTCTTTGTTTTTTATGGGTGATGTGTTTTAAAGCTTCTAAATAACAGGAAACACTTATAGCTAAAAATCCATAGCTATCACTTTCTCTAAGCCATTAAACCCATTTTTATATAAGATTATGTATTAAATGAGGTCCTTTGTATACATTATGAGATTCAAACAACCCAATGATGGACTAATAGGAAGGAGAAAGTTGGATAATTCATAGTGACCACTATCAAGATCTTGTGCATGATCTTGATCGAAACCAAATTAACAGAGAGAATACATGTCATTCTTTATTTATTTATTTATTTATTATAATATGAATGGAAGATACTTTGGTTTCAAAGTCATTGTTAATATTTTCCATTGTATATAAATAAGTTTAATCCTCTGTAAAACCCATCAACTTCATAGTGATGCTAAAGTAGATTGTATATTTTATATCAAAGTGTAACATGAAGAGGGGATTTATATAATTGATGGAGGGGGAAAATACTTTCAACCATTAAAGAAAATAAAACTAGTATAATAAATATGTTTTATGTCTATATTTATATATGTATATATAATAAATTATATATATACATAAATATTGTATTTTTAATATAAAGTATACATATTTTAATTTATTTTTCTAACTCATCTTGCTGACATTGAATTATGCAACTTCTAATGCTACCCATCATGAAGAACAATATATCAGTGATCTCAAAGGTGAGTAATAGTCTAAATGTGAGAAAAATATTAACGGTGAGAAATAAGGAAAAGGTTAGATATGCAGAAAAAATGGATCAAGATAAAAATATAAAATAGATTTAATAAATTATGGTGTTAAAAAAATTTATTAAATCAAAAAAGAAGAAATCAGAAATTTGAGGTTATATGGATCATGTGATCTACCTATTGACCCATGAAAGTCCATTTTAATTACTTAAATTAGATTTAGAACTTTAATTTATGTTCTTATTGATATAGATACCTGCAATTAAGTTATATCTGTAATGAAGTAAACTATTTGGGATGATATTTTAATAACATTTTAATTGACGTCTTAAAATTTCGATAAGAAAATAATAATGACATATTTTTTTGATTATCCTTTTTTCTTGAAAATTCATTAATATTAGAATATTTTATGATTAAATGTGTATTAAGGGTTGTTGGAAAGATTAATAATGAATTTTGAATGACCCTTTATATAAAAAATCGTGAAAATGTTATGGAGAACATTAATCATCACACACTAGCTTTATAAGAGAGTACAATAAATCAAGAAACTTTGGATGATTTCACTATCCTTCATGATTAGGAGACCTATAATATTAATTTTAAATATTAAATTTAATAATAAACTAAATTTATAAATTTAATTTATTTTACTTTTTAATTTATGAAATAGTAAACAATTTAATAAAATAAAAAATGTACAGGACAACCATCAAACATTTACCATAGAGAAAGGATTGACTATACTTCACTTAAAAAACAAGTAGTATATACATTAGATTTATAAAAAAATTACTCGACATATAAAAAAATAAATCATGTTTATATATTTATATGGAAATTGATCTATTAGAATCTACATCATCATCTATCCCACATAAAATGTTATGGAAGGAACATCATTATAATAAAAAATAATAATGCTATATTAATTCATATAAAAAATATGATAATCATGTGTAAGTATGGAAAAACAAAATTTTTTCTTCTTTAATATATTAATACAAAATGAAGAATTTTTGATTTTATTTATTTTAATATAGTTTAAATGTAATATTATTCAAATACCATAAGTGAAGATAAAGTATTGGAAACATATTTAAGTCATCTAGAAAAGTATGGTCATGTTAGAGGTTCCAGTTTTAGAGTCTCTCCATGAGACTACTTTAGGGAAAAAAATAACTAGTGTAGTCTGATAAGAAAATGAAAGAGTAAAATACTAAGATTAAAAGTATTGAAGAATTATTAAACAAGAAAAATGAAATATTATAAATTATCTTTTTAATGGTTAACTATAATATTTAACACTACAACAACCACATTTTGAAAATCCACACACAACTAGTTTTGAGGGTAGTCATTCCCTTTAATTTCTAACATTATATTTGGTAATCATGTTTTTTAAAATAGTTTATAGTAATTATAAAATACTATGTTATTGATACTTTTATTATTTTAAAATATTTTAGGGTGAAATTTATTGTGATTTATATATATCATCACCCATTCATACCCTTTCTACAATAGGTACTATTTATAATATTCAAGGTGATTCCCTATACAATAAATAAAATCTGAAAAATCATGTGAGATTTGGGATTCAGGTAGTTCATAATTTGAGATCTTAGAAAAAAGTTCCTATTGATGATCTTGATATTCATATAGTGAAACAAATTATTGGATCTTTCATTGAATGATCATTTAATCCTATAATGAAATGTGATGAAAATGGGGTATATAATTTCCAACATATATTATATTCAATATCATTTTTCATAATCAAAAAAAGAATAAACTAATGTATGCTGTTAAAGAGGGAGAAATAAAATTTTGGGTATAGAAAATATTAACAAATCAGGTTTTGGTTTTGAAAAGATGACTCAAGATACATTTTCCACACTAATATATCTTCCACACTTTTTAAAATTACACATTTTTATTGATAAAATATTTGTAAAGTTGTGATATTTATGACCTTTACATCAACAGACATATATATATGGTATATCAAATCTTACTATTATTAGTCATAAGAGTGTAAATGAAATTCTCAAATAGTAATGGTTACAAGCCTCTTCAGTGAATGTATATATGTGATATATTTTCAAAATTCCTCTGTATATAAATTTATGTAATATTTTCATTACAATTTAATGGTATTCATATTTTTTATAGACATTTATATCACTATTATGTAATGACATTACATATTGATTATCTGTTTTAATTTGTAAGACCCCATGTTACTTATATACAAGAAAATACAATGAAACTAAGTAAAATAGCAAGATCACACCAAGATTACAATGATTTTGAGAAGAAAGTAACAAATTCATAAGTCATTCAAAAAACGTATTAGAAAAATTAAAACTATATAATCTGAATAGATTTAATATAATTTCATTTTATAATATTAATTACTTATTAATTTTTAATTTTGTAAGGATCACTATATGATCCATTTGATCAGTCCATTTAATCTAATGATATATTTTATAGATCCCATGTATAGATATCCAATAAATAATCCACATAATATATCCCTCTTAAATTATTATTAAATTTTATTCATAATTTTTTATAAAATCATTCTATCATATGATTTATAATATGTTTTAGAAATCTTGTTTTCTATAGTAGTGCAGTGTATATATGTAGAAAATTACATGGAATTAGAACACTCAATAAAAAAAAGAAACTGATGGATTTCTATAAATGGATATCTATTAAGGTATATATAATAAAACAAAACTATCAGAAAACATATCAAATACAAATTTTATATATTTATCAACGTTTTTAGATTATCTAAAATAACTTAAGGGATAAAATTATATCTATTACATGTTTAAATTTATGAAAGTTGACATAAATCCCCAACAAAATCATATCCTTAGAGAGTTATTTAAGTGATGTGTTTTTTAATAAGCTATATTTTATTTAAATTATTTAATAACTATATAAACATATTATACTATGTGGATAATGGTTAAAAAATGTATCCATATATGAAATAGATTTTTCCAGAAATGAGTTAAAAACTTAAAATGTGCCTAAATTTATCCAAACATCCGGAAGAGGTTTGTTTCTATCACATATGTAAATATTTTTGTTTTTTAATTTTACATAAATAGTTTTTTTCAATATCAATATTATATGTCCTATATGTTTTTTTCTAATTTTTTTATAAATATTAGTCTTTTAAAATTTCTAAAATGATGTTTCAAATGATCAATATTGAACAAATGGTCCATGGTTGTCATAAAAATTTAAGACAACAATTGTTGATTCATCTATGATGGGTAAGAATAAACTGTGCATCAATTCAATGTGTGATGTGTTCAAAACAATCAAAAATGTTTTTTCACTATTAAAAATATGTATTGTTTTATAATTATATATCAAAATATTAAAAATGAGAAAATAATGATAGATTGATATGAAAATTTAGGGAAAATATCATTGATTCGTATTTGACCTATAGGAGAAAGCCTTATGTCAATATGAAGTGTGATTTTTCTAGAATTATAAAAAGTTCATTTTTACCATTAAAAATATTTTACGAATTATAAAAGTGTTACAAATGATTATAACTGAGTATGTAAAATATGATGGATGCAAAAAAATGGAAAATAGTTTTGAATAATTTTTCATGTGTATAAAAAATTGCACATCAATTAAATGTGTGATGTTAATGGAATGAATGAAACTACTTTTTCGTTCTATAAACATTCATCAAATGGTCAAAATTAATTAAACAATTTATTATTATTCTGGACACGTAAGAAAATGACCACTAATTCATTGGTAACTTGTTGGAACTAACCATTAAAAAATTAAGTAAATGATTTCTTGGGATGATACAATGCATATTTTTACAACAAAATGATTTTTAGTGAAATTAAAATGTTTCAAAAAATCATAAATAATTAAAAAAACTATGATTATGATAAATGATTAGGATAATAATCAATGAGTTATTTTTCAATTATGTGAAAATAAATTAGGTTAAATTAATTTGGGGTTTGAAAAGAATTATTAAAACTGCATTTTTATGTTCCTAAAATGTGAATGAAATTATAAAAAAAATAATAAAATGGGTTTAAATCTTCATGAATTTTTTTTAAATTGATCATTGATTTATTTGGGACATGTAGGAAAAAACTACACAAAAATTCAATATGTGATTTGTCTAGAATGGTAAAAAGTATCTTTTTAATTATTAAAAATATCTCTAGTTCTAAAAAAAGGTGTCAAATAATCATAATTGAGTAAAAACACATAGATTATTATAAAAATATAGGAAAATAATATTTGACTAATTTTTCACTAATATAAAAAAACACATCAATATTGCATGAGATGTGATCGAATTGATTGAAACTACATTTTTATGTTCTACAAATATGCATCCAATAATCAAAATAAATAAAAATTTTAAATAGATGAAAATTTATAAAGATTAATGTTAATTCATTGAGGACCTGTAGAAAAAACCACAATAAAATAATTTGTGTTATTTTAAAAAAATGCTACAAAAGTCCTATTTACTATTGTATGACCATATAATTCTATAAATATGTTTCCAATGATTATGACTGAGTAAACAAACCCATATTATTTCTAAGATTTAGTGTAATGACTTGATTTCACCATGATGAGGGAAGGGACAGAAAATTTACATACCCTTCCTTATTTACGTTTAAGGATAGATAATGACCCCCAAGTCCTGCCTTTAATAGGAACTAGAGTGGCGACTAGAACCAAGGGTATATAATCTTACCTAATATGGAAGGCATTAACCTTTTATAGAACAAGATCAGAAGACAAGATGGTAAACCCAAAAAAACTCCAACAACTGAAAGTAAAACCAAAGACAGAAATCAATTCCCATATTCATGTTCAAAATAATGTTTTACATGTACAAGAAAATTTTGGTGATAAGTACCAAAAGAATGAAAAACAACAATGACAACTCCTTAAGCTCAAGCTAATAAGGTCCCACATGGTCCTCAAAAGTCCTCCTAAAAACCTGAAAGCAGTTTTATATATGTAGGGTGAGTATACATGTATATTTAGTTGGAAAAACCAACATCTCCAATGAAAATGTTGGGAGGAATTCAAATTCCTTGTGATAAAATTTCATAACCAAAACAGCTAGTAGGAAAACTATCCACCCAGCCTCATGAAGGCACACTCCCCAAATCACGCAAGTCCGATAAAGTAATAGTAATAGCACATCGATATTTTGGTACCCACACCAATTTCCCACTGGTTATTTAGGAAATCCTATGCATTATACCTCCCCCACCATTTCCACTTCCGTCCCACTGCTATCCCCCCCGTACACACCTAGGACACCACAACCACACATCTCTCCCGCAGACACCTGGTCGACAATAACCACCACCATGCCCAAAGACACCTGGGACACAACAACCACTTCCACACCTAAAGACACATTGGCCTCATCCTAAAGACACTTGGGAAACAAACCATCCCGCACACATGTGGGCCAACTCACCACATCCCACCCTGCCCAATGGGTCTTGGGATTTAATGGACCTCAGGACATCGAAGCCTTCCTGAGAAGTCATGGGATATCTGGGAGAGGGTGAAGAAAGTAGATAATAATTAGCCACTCATATGAATGTTAGGAAAAAACACCCTCCCACTTGGAATGGGGGTGTTCGACACGAAGTGCTCAACATGGGTGGGGTTATTATAAGAAACACAAGAATAACATATATTAAATATAGGTAAAACAATTCTTCCCATGCTAAGGGTTCCAAAACAAACAAACAATCATTCACAACCACTATTGCTGCTACCCATACATGCACAGTGGACGACCACAACCAGAGCACAACCCATTTCTCTAATACAAACCCCATAGAACCTGTTATCATTATCATGTTCAAGTGATTCTGTTTAAAATATTCCTCTACTACTGGGAAACAAATAGGCATAACCACGAGCTAGAACAACAACTGAAGGAAATTATCCAAGTGACATTTAAGACTTCACACACTATTCTTTTGGAATGTAACAACATCAAAAGGGAACTATGAGATCCCTCAAAATAATGGAACCTAACCAAGCCCCAACATATGATCTCCATAGCCTCATATTGATAGGCCAATAACTTCTCAACCAGAACATTCCATCCCACTCTATGTCACCCCATAAGGCATCAAACAGGACAACAATGCATATTACCATAACAAAGGAAGAGAGTTTTCTGATTTAGCCACACCATTCATTAGGTTTATTCTTCCCATTTGGATAACTGATGTGATCATAGAGGGGCTTTTATTCATCAAGGATCCATTTAATCAACCAATTTTACATGATTAACCAGTTTCAATGTTATAGACAATCCATCACAAGGTTATCTATAAAAAAATAGCTTCATTAGTGTTCATGGAAGGACCAATAATGACCATGATTTTTAGTGGACATAATCCCATTCAATTCACAGCATAAAAAAAAGGTAAAAGAATAAATTAAAATCATAATAATTTCCATCCCTTCATTCATTAAAATTTTGTTTATTATTTTGTTAAATATTGGTTTCATCTACATCCTGAGGGAACATTATTATAGCCACCCATCATGATTCACAATAAATGGAGACGAAGGAAAAACCCCTACTTAGATGATCAATGATCAATACTTATTCCTTGAACTAAGAACTGTGGTCAGTGCAGGTTTTCTGAAAAGAAGACTCCAAATCCGAGAAGGAATTGCTCCATCATGGGTTCTTGGTTCATATCCGGAGGAATTCTCAATACACGGAAATAGAATTTAAAAGGAAGTAGGAAGAGAGGATGTTTTCATAAGAATATGGCAGATCCTAAAACTAGGGTGATGATTTCGAAGTACTTAAAAGTTAGATAGTAGCTTGACCACACAGCTTAGTGGTTTCAAACGTTGTTATTGATTGAGATTTAATAATTTTCCATAGAGATGTTGGAGAAAATGACTTTTCATTAATAAATTAACTTTAAACGGAGAAAATAGGTAATACGGGCTAAACTAGAAACACGAGAAAATGGAAATGTGACAAAGGGTGTGATAGGCTACATGTTTTGGTAATATAGGGGTCACCCCACTCTTAGGTATTTAAAAATATCATTTATGGACTTTAAAATGACCTTAGGTTACTTTTAGGATATACTAAAACTTAAAGGAGGCGTTACAGGAAAACTGGGGAAAGAAACCCAGACCGATTGGTGACTTGGATGGGTGAGACCAATCAGTGAAGTAGATCGCTAAGACACCGATTGGTGAGACTGATCGTCGACACCGATAGGTGACCCCATGGTGACACCTTGACACCGACACTGACATCCTACTGACTCACTGATAGTGTTTAGGAAACCCCAAACACAAGAAATCGACAATGTAATGGACTAAGAGGGTCCTTTCCATTACATCATATACCTCTCAAACTATTCTCACCCTTGAGATTTCAAGAGTAAACCCCAAGAAAATAGGGGCCCGAACAACCACCTTGTAAGATACCCCTCAGGGAAAAACCACCATAGAGTTGTTTAAAATATAGAACAATCCTGACATCTAGGATCATGTCTCTCACATCTCTCTCTTTAACAACCATGGATACACAAAGTAACCACTTAAATAAAACATGCAACACCATCCAAAAATATTGATTAGGGAGTCCATTTCTTCATGTCAAGATACTATACGCTTTGGGAGACACAAACTCACCCACAAGGGTTAAATGGAATACACTTTAATGCATCTTGATTAGGGATTGAGTTCTCCACGTCCCATAGTAAGGACTTCTTACACAAAACAATTAATTGGGAAACATCTCATATTATATAAAACATGGTCATGCATTACAATAAAACAAAGAAAAAAACACAAGATCATTAAGGAAGTCTTAAAACAACTACTCAAAGTAGATTTGGGTACTGGGTGTGCATCTAAGTATCTCTCTCCCTTGTACTCTCCTCTAGGCCACCATTCCTCCACCACAAACAAACCAAAGGGATGGTCCATCCATGAAGCACTTTTTCCCTTAGATCCTTGATCCTTAATGGTCACTCTACAAACATTGAATCATCCCCTATATCCAACTCTCCCCAGTCAATGACATGGGAGTCAACGTGTAGATGTCAAAAAAGCTAGGAGATGTGGAAAGAGACTTGGATACTTTGCAATTGAGGTGTAAATGCTAGGTGATATAACACCTCACTAACTTTCCCCAATGCCTCGAAAGGGCCGTTGAACCTTGGAAAGAGATTTCTTCCCTTTCCAAACCTTCACCACCCATGCAATGGGGAAATATTCATGAAAACATGGTCTCCAACTTCAAACTCCAAGGGCCACCTCCGATGATCGACATATGACATCTGCCGGTCCTTGGCTACCTTCATCTACTCACGCACAAGATGAACCTTCTCTGTTGTGGCCTCTAGTACCTTTGGGAAAAGAACACCATCCTCCCCAACCCATGTCCAATGCACTGGTGAACGTCACGATCTTATATAAAAGGATTCGAATGGAGCCATGCCAATGGAAGATTGGTATCTATTATTGTTCGAACACTCAAATAGAGACAAGTGTTGTACCCATGATTCTTCAAAGTCCAGAACACAGGCCCACATCATATCCTCCAATGTTTGGATAGTCCTCTTTGTCTGGCCATCTGTTTGAGGGTGGATAGAAAGGCTAATACGTAACTGGGTGCTGAAAGCATACTGCAATCCCCTCTAGACTTGTGAGGTAAACTTTTCATCCCGATCTGAGAATATGGACATCAGAACTCAATGAAACTGCACCACCTTTTCCACGTATATCTGTGCTAAGACAGCTAACTCACTTGAATCCTTGATTTCTAGGGAGCTGATTTCATCAGCTGGTCTACCACTACCTATATAGCATCACATCCTCCTTGAAACATGGGTCGTACTACTAAGAAATCCATTGAGATGTCATCCCACTTCCACTCGGGGACACTTAAAGGCTACAAAAACCCTCCTGGGATATAGTGTTTAGCCTTCACCTACTGACAGACTAGGCACCTTTCCACAAACTCCACTGCTACCCATTTCACCCATTGCCACCAAAACTGTTCCCTTAGGCCTCAGTACATCCTAGAAACTTTGGGGTGTACCTCTAGGGTGAGTTATGGAACTCACAGAGAACTCACTCACACATAATCTCTTGGAAAAACAACTTCCCATGGAAAAGAATCTGATTCTGACCATCCTCCAACCACCCATCCGGAGCATTTCCCTAGTCAACCTGAGCGTTCATCACTTCAATCTCTATGTCACCCCACTGATATTCCTTTACCTTCTGCATCAGATAGCACTAAACTATTATATAAGACACACATCCTTTACCACCATCTAACCTTGCATCCATGTGTAAGGCATCTAACTCCTCTATCACCTTCCAAGCATCCATAGTTCCTCGAAATCCTTCCCTCTATTACTTGTAACAAATGGTATCGGCCAAAACATTACCCTTTCCAGAGGTGTAGAAGATCTTGATGTTGTAGTCCTAATGAAACTCCATCAACCTATGCTTCCACAAGTTCAGGTCTCTCAGGGAGAAGACATGCCTCAAGCTCTTGTGATCTGTAAAGACCACAATGTGTTCCCTGATGAGTTAATGCCGCCACAACTTTAGTGCGAACACACCCACTACAAGCTCCAGGTCATGGGTAGAACAATTATGTTCATGAGGACCTAAATTCCTATACCCATAACAGATCACTCCCCACTACTACATCAGCACACACCCCAAGCCTAGAGCAGAAGCATCACAGAATACTTCAAATGCAACCCCTTCCTCTAGAAACCTCATCACTAGGGAACTGACCAACTTCCCTTTCAAAAAACTAAAATCTTCCTAGAATTACTCACTCCATATGAAATCCTGGTATTTTATGTTCAATGCCGTAAAAGGTGCTACAACTAGAGATAAGTTGGGTAAGAACTTCTAATAATAGGATACCAGAACCAAGAATCTACAAACCTATTCCACGTTCATAGGTGATGCCCAAGAAATAACCACATCAAACATTGACAGGTCTACTTCTATTCCCTACTTGGACACCATGTGTCCAAGAAAGTGTACCTCTTGTGTCCATAACATGCACTTGGACAACTTCCCGTAGATCTGGTGGTGTTGATGGACCTCCAAACCTATCCTTAGATGCTCAATGGGATCCTCCTCTGATCTTGAGTATACAAGGATGTCATCGTTGAACACAATGACGAACTAGTCCTGAAACTCATGGAAAATAGATTTCATGAGCCCCATGAACACAGTAGAAGAGTTCGTAACACCAAACGACATGACTACAAACTCAAAGTGCCCATACCTTCACGTGAAATCACTCTTCAGAATATCATCTTCCTTCACCCTCAACTGGTGATACCCAAATCATTGGTCTATCTTAGAGAACCATCCTTCCCCCTTCAACTGGTCAAAAAGTTCATCGATCCTCGAAAGGGGTTAATGGTTTTGACTGTCACATGATTCAGTCTTCGGTAGTCAATGCACAACCTGATTACACTATTTTCCTTCATTGCAAACAATACCAATGCACCCACAAAGACACCCTTGGTCAGATGAAACACTTCTTCATCCGGTCATCAACATGAATCTGCAGCTTCCTCAACTCATATGGTGTCATCCGATAGGGATCCATCAAAATTGGATGAGCACTAGGTTTTAAGTATATCCCCAAATCAACATCACGTCGAGGAGGTAGAGTCACAACCTCTTCAGGGAAGATTTACACGAACACACTAACAATCCCCAAAACATACCATCTTTGAGTTTGCCGATTCCAATGACAGATCAGATAACATAGAAATAAGGGGCTCCACACACTGGCTTTCCTCTTGAAACCTTAATCGACTAAAAAATATATACCCTAGCCACCCATATATGAGAATACAACCTTTAACCAAAAGAAGTCGATAACAACAGGAAAAAAATAGCCATTTGATGCCTTGGATGACATCATATGACTGCATTTGCAGCAAAAAGAGATCACCGCTTGACTGATGTGGCCATAACATTAGCCTATATCCTCGACAAACATCAAGCAGGATGGTTTGACCTTCAACTAGAGTGCTCATCAACAGGGGCATGGAGACTCTCTCTACATATGTAACCAAGTCATGGACTCTACTAGGTCAAAAAATGAGTGAGAAGATCCTAAATCAAAAAAAGGTATATGCAATAGTACTAAACAAACTGATCGTACCTAGAACAACCTCCGGCCCTGCTAGGACTGCTGCCTCTGTGGCGTGCAACTGCCTATTCCCAGCTCCTCTGCCCCTCGGCTGTCGGTCACCTCCCCAACCATGCCCTGGTTGAGGTCTTTGAGGAGCACCCTAAGGTCAAACTTTTATGACACCGTCCTCCCTTGGTGGAGCGGGAGCTCATAGTCCCTACTAATGCTACTAAAAAGGCATGGCCGACAACTGGTGCTGAAGTGGTGGGCGCTAATCTTGCCCACCCCGACTGCAATGAACTTGGTCTGGGAATAGATTCATAAGATTCCCATGGCTACCAATAATAAAGAACCTTGGTCTTAGGCTCATAGAGAATGGTAGAGGACTGAGAGATCGAAACTGGAACTACTGACCCCTACTCCTAGTCGGCTGAAACCCAGAAGGCCCAGATACTGGAGACCTTCAAATGAAGACTTACCCTTTGATGAGCTCAACTAGTTCCCCTCTCATAGAATACCTCCCAGAGTGTGAATTTTCTATACTACCTCACCCTTCTTCTGAACCTCCATGTACATCAATAGAGTGACATCATACTGAAGAGAAGCTCTTAATGCCTCCTCTAGGCGTCTTTCCTACGAATCCACATATAGGAAGAGGTCTGGAGCGAAACAAAGGAGATCATCGAACTTGATCCCAAACTCCCTCAGTAACATACTCTCTTTCTATAGAGAGAGAAACTCTTGTCTCTTTTCAAGCTTCATATTAAAAAAAGGAATTCTGCTCAAAAATACTTCTCAATGTCAGTCAACAAAACCTCAGGCTCTATCCTCTCTCTGAGGTAGATCATCCACCACTGATGTGCTGATCCCCACATCTAACTGACTGCCAATGGAATCTATTACTCTCTTTGAGAATGGATAAAGGCAAAGGTTATCCCTATATCTTCAATCCATCCCTCTATCTCTATGTCGAAAACACTACCCTTGTACTTCATGAGGGTCTGCCACTGGAAAGAATGAAGAGTCTTCTACAACATGTCATCCTCTTCCTCTCAGTCAATCCTCTGCTAATCAACTAGATCAGCCTCCTGGTCCTTGATCTCCCTCACAACTCATGGATGTCATTGGAGTTCCATAGTAGTAAGGTAAACAAGGAATACCAAATCATGGGTTGTGTAGAAGATTCCTTTTAAATTTTGATTGATTTTTTTATTTTAAATTACCAAAACACACCAAGACACACAAGAACACAAGTCATTATGATGAATGTACCTCTCCTAGGGTCTCTGACCTACAATTTTTGTAGCCTCACCAGGATTTTTTGGTAGGCCCAAAGTCCTTGCATTGGATCATAGGGGGACCTAAAATATCATTTCCTAGCCATTTTTTCTTGACCTACTTCATGCACCAAGATTTCCTAACACTATTTCAATACCATCCCATGCAATCCTCTCTGTTCCTAACCCTGAACACTATCCTTTTTCCCATCCATAATCTTTGAAACCATTCTGTCATGACCGACCTTCACCAAGATGAGGGAGGGGACAAAAAACTATCAGACCCTTCCTTCTTCATGTTGAAGGAGAGATAATGATCCCCGAGTCCCGCATTCATTAGGCCCCAGAGTGGTGACTAGCTCCAAGGTTAATGAATCTCACATAATATGGATGGAATTACACTATCTATAGAAAAAGATTCGGAGATAAGATGGTAAACCATAAAAAACTACAACAACTGAAATTAAAAGTAAACCTATAAATCCATTCCCATATACATGTTCAAAATAAAGTGTTACTAGTACAAGAAAACTCTGGTGAAAATTGCCAAAAATAAATGAAAGTATCAATGAAAATTCTCAAAGCATGATCTAGTAACATCTGCCAAGGTCCTCAAAGTCCTCCTGGAAACTTGAATGTAGTTTTATATTCATATGGTGAGTATATAGGTATACTCAGTAGGAAAAACCAAAAGATATCATGCACAAGTGGGGAGGAATTCTAATGCCCCGTGAGAAAATAGAGATAACCAAAACACCACGCAAGGAAACTATCCACCCAGCCTCACCAAGGAACACTCCCCAAATAATGCAAGGATGGTAAAGTAATAGTAATAGAACATTGATATTTGGGTACCCTGCACTGCTTTTACCTCTAGTTATTTAGGTCATCCTACACATCTGACCTCCCCCACCATTTCCACTGTGGTCTCAAGGCTATACCCTGCATGAAAACACTTGGGACACCACAACCACGCATCCTGCCCACAGACACCTGGGACACAACAACCACCCACCACGCTCAAAAAAACCTGGTCCATGAAAACTGATACCATGCCCAAAGACAAATAGTCCACAACATCCACTACCATGCCCGAACACACATGAGCCTCTTCATGAAGACACATGAGAAAAAAAACCTGCTTGCACACACATAGGCCAACCCACCACAACACAACCTACCCAAAGAGTATTTCACACTAAGGGACTTCATGTCGTCAGTATATGCACGACGAGTCTTAGGTTATCTAGGAGGGGGATAATAAAGGAGATAATAACCAACAACTCATAGGAATGTTGGGAAACACCCCCCCCCCATGGAATGAGGATGTTCAACACCAAGTTCTCAACATGGGTGTGGTGCGTATAAGAATCACAAGAACTAAATATATTACATATTGGTAAACAGTCACTCTCCCCAACTTAAGGGTTCTGAAACCAACAACCATCCTTACACAACCACTCTTGCTGCTACCCATACATGTATAGTCCACAAAGACCAAAACTAGAGCACATCCCATTTCTAAACAAAAAAACTCCCATTGTACCAATTATAATTATGATGTTCAAGTGATTCTGTTAAAAACATTCCTCCACTACCGAGTAAATAATAGACATAATCAAGATCCAAAACAACAACTGAAGTAAAATATCCAAGTGGAATTTAACATTAACACTAGATTCTCTAGTAAAGTATCAACATAAAAAGGTATCTGTGAGATCCTTCATTGTACTGGAACTAAACCAATCCCCAACATACCGGCTTCATGGCCTCAGATTCATAGTCCAACAAATTCTCAACCAGAACATTCCATCCCTCTCTATGTCACCCCATAAGGCATCAAATACAACAACCATGCATATTACAAGAACAAAGAAAGGGATTATTTATATTTAGCCACACTATTCATTATGTTACTTCTTCCCATTTAGTTAATTGGGGTGATCACATAGTGGCTATTATTCATTGGGCATCCATTTAATCAACCAAGTTTGTGTGATTAACGAGTCTCAATGATACATCCATTCAATAACATGGTTATATAGAAAAACAAAGATTCATTAGTGATCAAGGAAATCACACCAATGACCATGATTTTCAGCGGGCATAAGCACATACAATTAACAATATAAAAACAAAGGCCAATGAATACCACAACATCATCATTATTCATATCCCTTCATTCTTTAAAAGACCATTTATTATCTTTGGTAATGATTGGTTTCATCTATGTTGTTAGGGAACATTATTATACCCACCCATCATGATGAAAAATAAATAGATATGATGGAAAAACCCCTATATAGATGATTAGGGATCGATGATTTCTCCTTGCACCAAGAATTGTGGTCGGTGTGACTTGCAGGAAAAGAAGACTCCAAGGCTGAGCAGGAAGGGCTCGAACATGGGTGTATGATTTGTCTCCGAAGGAAGTCTTGATGTGTACTAATAGAATCAAAAATTAAGGAGGAAGATAGGATCTCACCTTAAGAAGAGGGAAGCACCTAAAATTGGGGAGATGGTTCTGAAGTACATAATTGTCGGATTGTGGCTCGACCATGTAGCTCAGTGGTTTCATATGTTGGGATTTAATGAGATTTAAAAATTCTCCTCAGATATGGTGGATAAAATGGTTGTCTCTTAATAGATTTACTTTAAATGGGGAAAACATGTAACAGGGGTTAAACTAGAAACACGAGAAGTAGGAAAACATGACAAATGGTGTGACAGGACACACATTTTGGTCACTTAGGGGTCTCCCCACTCTTACAGATTTAAGAATATCATTTATGGGATTTAAAATTGCCCTAGGTTACATTAATGAGGTATTAAACTTAAATGAGATGTTATAGAAAAACTGGGGAATGAAACCCAGACCTATCGTGGAACCGTTCGGTGAGACACCGATCTGTGAGACCGATCTGTGAGACCCATCTGTGAGACACTGATCGGTGAGACTGTTTAGTGGAACCAATAGGTGACACCACGACGACACCCTTCCACCATCACCGACGGCCTCCTGACTAACCGATGGTGTCCCAGACACCCCAAACACTAGAAATCGACAAAGTAGTGGACCAGTAGGGTCTGGGCCATTACATTAAGGATGATGATCATTAACTAATTTTTCACATGTATGGTAAAATTACGTATCAATATCAAATGTGATGTGACCTAATTGATTGAATATAAAATTTTTAACTTCAATAAAAATTCATCAAATGATAAAAATTGAGTAACTGATTTCATATTAGCATGATAATTTTACAGAATGGCCATTGATTCATTTGAGACTTATAAGAAAAATCTACAGATCCATCCAATTTGTGGTTTCTTTAGAATAATACAAATTGTATCTTCATAAATAAAGGACTTTATATTTATATAAAAATGTGATAAATGATCATAACATAGTAAAAAAACCTCTGATTGTCAAAAAAATACACAATGAATAGATATTAATTTAACACATATAAAAAAAACATTTATCCAACATGTGATGTGACATTAAAAATCCAATGTTACCTTTCATAACTTTTTTTATGTTTTATAAATTTCTATCAAATAATCAAAACTGAACAAACGATCTCATATTTGTTTGAAAATTTTGAACAATGATCATTGATTAATTTGTGATTTGTTAAAGTAAATATCATATCAATCTGATACAAAATCTACTTGGAATGATAAAAATTGAAATTTTTCAATTATTATTTTTATTTATCATAACAATTATTTATTAGTTTGTGATTTGTTTTTTTATATAAAGTTATTATTTTTTTAACTATTCACTTGAAGAAAATAGGTTGTAAATCCCTTAAAATTTAACATGCTTTACATAACATTACAATAACAATTAGTTTTCACATTTTATATTGTATTAATAAAATAATTTTTTTATTTTAGGCACATACTTCCTATAGGTAAAAAATTATTTTTTATAACTATCTGATGCTCAATATGATCCAAAGAAACATTGTTTGTATTATAGGCACATGATTCTGATGCGAGGATTTTTTGTATTATAACTATATGTTTGTAACTATTGTATAATAATATAATCATATGATTGGATTTTTTTTATTATAAGAACATTCATTTTCAACGATAATAATATTTGGATTTATCAGTGCTAAATTAGGGCTGATAAACCAATCAAACCTACTATAGAGCTGTTATTATGCATGTAGTAGCTCTATAACAACCTTAAAACATAAAAAAAATTAAAGAATAAAATATTATAGAAAATTATAGTTGTAAAAATATTATAATATAAAAATATTATATCAAAAAAATAATAGTAATAGTTTAAATATTACAAACAAAATATAATTAATGCATTATTAATATTACATTACACAATATATTAAACATAAATAAAAAAACATAAAAGCCATACCATTATTCCATAAATAAATTTACATTATACCATCAATTAAATAAAAATACTTCTTCAAATAATTTGAGTACAATAAACTTACATTTCTGTAAAATTTAATTACAATCGAAAATTATTACAACCAATACAAAAAAACTCCTATAATAGGA
Source organism: Viscum album (assembly GCA_963277665.1). Lineage (NCBI taxonomy): Eukaryota > Viridiplantae > Streptophyta > Magnoliopsida > Santalales > Viscaceae > Viscum > Viscum album. Next base: position 24,684,774 of record OY728137.1, on the reverse strand, counting down.
ATTCTCCAATGATCAACCGAACATCATACAAAAATGTGTGCTAGAAGTAAAAACAATATTTTCTCAATAACAGTTTATAAAAATATAAAAACAAATTATAATTATAATTTTATATAATCCATGATAAATTCCTAGTGGCACTTGTGATCAAATGACACTTTCAATCATATTGAGCAATTTGTGTATCAGATTGATGAAAAATTGAATGCTATAGATCAAAAATGTCTAAAATATCATTTTTCTAAGTTTTATTGTCAATCTGAGTTTTTTTCCTTAGTAGCTACCACTAAATATGTGATTTATCATTTATTAATAAGTGTTAACAATATAAAATCATACTTTCCATGATTATGAGTAATTTGGGCAATAGATTGTTGTATAATTGATTTCTACAAATCACAAATCATTAATGGTTCATTTTCCTAACTTATCACATTAATATAAACTCAACTTCTCAATTTTGACCCCTTCATGGGTGAAATGTCATTTTAATAAAAATATAAAGGTTAAATGGTAATTTGGATCATATCGAGAAATATGGGCATCAGATTGATTTGTGGTTAATTCTTACATATCAAAAATGATTTGAGTATCTTCATCCTATGTTTTCATGATAACCCAAACTGGTTTTCTTAGTTATGACCCTTTTAGGTGACCTGGAATTTTATTATCAATTTTATCATCTAAAGAAAATTTTGATCAAACTAAGAAATTTAGGCATTAAATTGATTGTTTTTTGTTCCTATAGATTCGAAATGTCTTTAAGATCACTATATTAATTTTTTCAACCAATTCCAATTAATTTTTTTATTTTTGACCCCCACACTAGTGTATTTTCATTTATTGATAAGTTTTAATAATTTAAAATCATATTTTTCATCATATTGAGAAATCCAGGCAACATCTTGAGAAATCCAAGCATCAAATTGATGTGTGGTTTATTTACAAAAAAAGGATTCTAGGATCATATCCTTAAGTTTATATGACAATATAAACTCACCTATTTAGTTTTCACCCCTTGACACACTACTATAAAAGAGGACTTTAACAATGCTGGCCTTTATCTATGTTTACAAAAAAGCATCGATAAAGGCTACCTTTGATCAGTGCTAGAAAACCGATGATAAAAGGTACCATTTATCAACGATGATAAAGGAAAACCATTATGAGTGCCTTCTTAAGAATTTATAAAAGGTACTTTTTATCCGCATTTTATTTTTAGTGATAATAAAAGGTGTCATGACCCATCTTTGGGGCCTGTTCCGTGACTACCCCAAGCCCGCCTTCCATAGGCCTGGCGCTCGTGACTAGTACCAAAGGCATAAATCCTGATAAAAGGGAAGTCATTTCCTTTAGAAAGTAAACAAGCACCACAGAGTACGCATGATGAAGTAAACACTAAGTAAACTGAGTACAAAATTAAGTACTGGAAAGTAAATGGGCTAGAATACAACCCAGTCTACACGGGAAAGCACAACCCATTCCTCGGAGGATAGAAGATCAATCATATTGAAGTTATTGAATGAAAATAAAGACTCAGTTCACACAGGTATACACTTAGTAAGGTGATATAGATGATCAGATGTAGCCACTGATTCATCTAAGATGTCGGACCCACATAGGATACAAGACTAGCTAAGCTGTCAGACCCACAAAGGATACAAGACCACCTACTCTGCCGGACCCACATAGGATACAAGTACAGAGTCAAATACTGCCGGACCCACATAGGATACAGGAACAGTAATCATCGCCGGTGAACCCATGGAGAATTCCAGTATGGTCATCATCGCTGCCGAACCCACGAATGATCCAAGTACATTCGTTGTCGCTACAGAACCCACGTAGGATCCAAGTACAGTCGTCATCATCGTCGCAGTCGCAACCAGCTCTAGGGTTCCCGCACACAGCATGCTCGATTCAAGGAGGGTCCACTCCACGAGCCAAGGGGGTTGATAATAAACTGTCATGAAGTCCAAAGATTATGTATCACCATGTTCCATCTTGTCAAAAGGAACTCAACGTGACAGACGGCGCGTCAATCGGACGTCCGGTCTGAGAGTTATTGTCTTTTTCATCGCAAGGGCCCGGTTGGTTTTTAAGCTAAAACCAACCTGACTATAGTCCATCTGTGTCGAAACCTTGAACAGAGTAACCCAAAAGAACCTTCTATCTAAGAGGAAATCAACAAGGTCGAAGGCATGTCAATCAGACATCCGGTGCTCAAGATATAAGTGTTTTCGCTTCGAGGGCCCGATTGGTTTCGTGTTCGAACCAACCCTCCCATACCCAAAGTTCTTAAAATACTTGAGTTTAATATACCGAAACGACCACCTCGATCCAAGGTTCCCAACGTAACTGACGATGCATCGATCAGAGGTCTGTAGCCCATGTTATGGGAATTTGAACGGATCATTCCAAGGATATGGGGTTTGGGCCCGGACCGACCCGGCACAATACCCCCTGGGTTAGCCCGGCCCGGCGCGGGTGGTCCAACCCAGCGCGGGCGGCCATCCCAGCATGGGAGGACGAGGAAGGGGGGAGCACCTCCCCCCGGATTTCCGAAATGGCGGACCCCTGTGGGGTCCACCCTAGCTGGTCGTCGGGACTTTCAACCCCCGGTATTCTTGGTAATGGCTGGCCGATTTGGCCGGACGGTGAGCTACCACGGGTCCCCTGTGGGTCCTACCTCCTGATGCACCAGTGGACGGCAGAGTTCGGCCGCCCCTTGCTGAACTTCTACCGCTCTTGTCCATCCGATGTGGCGCGGCAACACCGCACCCCTCCGTCGCGGCCCGCTCTTGGCCGCGGCCTCCTTTGGCTTCATCGGCGAGACATGAAGGGGACACGCTCCTTCACCGTGACCCACACCATCTGTGGTTCTCACATCCCTGTGCGGTGAAACGGCACTGCATCTCCTCTGTTCCGAACCACAACGAAGATCATCAACAAAAAGGGGAGGAGGGTCGGCCGTGTTTGTGCGCTCCGACCTCCTCCCGTTATGTTGATAACAAGCGTCTAATGAATAAAGAAGAACATCAAAATAATTTTTTAATGATGAAACAACCCCTACCTAAAAGTAGTTCGCGGAAGCTAGCGTCACGGAAAATAGCGTCGCAGGGTGTGGCTCCGTATACGTTGACGAAGGACGTCCAAGAAGTAAATAACGTCCCACACCGGCTACGGAGTGGAGAAGGAATGACGCATTGATCTATTCTTGCGGCGTCGCCCTTCTTCGATTAAGAGGGTTGTTCTTCGCGGAAGGTTGAAGCTCTGGAGAGGAACTACACCAGAGCTCTCTCCTTTTCTTCGCACAACAAAAGCCAAACAAAAATAAAATAGGGCTTTTCCTTATTTTATTTACTTATGCCAACAATTCAAAACATCAAAAGTTGGATTCACCTAATTAATTTTGAGTTGTAAAAATTAATGGTGTGCTAAGTTGGAAACATTAATGTGAGGGAGAGTCACATAATTTATAAGGGGAGGTTTAGAGGAGTTAGGGAATTTGAAGGGGTGGGGCTCGTGTGGGCCCTACCTCACTAATATCCTATCAAGTGGAGTTCGGATGTAGTGGGTCCCACCCCAACATCCGCACATAGGTTGTTATTACTTAGACTAGAAATAAAATTGTAACACATATTTTATTTCACTATTCAATTAATCTATTTATTTAACAACCCCACCCGAGCAAACGCAACTCCAGAAAAGATCTTCTTAAGCAAAAACTGGTGTTGCGGTTTCATCGGTGCCCTCATATTTTGATTCCGAGCACCTGTTCAAAAGTTAGAAAAACCCGCTCATTCGTTCACTGAAGGTACCCGAGCTAAACGTCAAGAAATGTTTCCGGTCACACCGGGCCTCAGAATCAGGTGCCATTAAAAACTGGGTACTCGTAAAATCCCAAAGAAAATAAGAAAAAAAAATTCCTTGAAATTTACAGGTCTTTAAAAAAGGTACCCTTTATCAGCATTTTATTGTTAGCTCTAACAAAGGGTATCTTTTATCATCATTTTTTATCACTGGTAAAGGTCCCAAATAAAATGAATTAATTAAACAAATAAAAATTTAAAACCAATAAATTTAAAAAATTAAACATTTATTAGTTAAATAACGATAGATAAAAATAAATGAATTTAATATACATATATATAAATTATAAATATTAATAAATAGTATATATTTAATATTAATATATGTAAAATGAATAAAATGAAATATTTAAACAAATAAAAATTAAATGTCAGTAAATTAAGAAAAATATTAAACATTTTATTAATGAAATTATTATCGACAAAAATAAAAAAATTAAATATACAAATATATAGATTATAAATGATAATAAATAGAATATAATAAATATAAATATATAAAATGAATAAATTTTAATAATTATGAAAAAAATAAAAAATGAATCGATTATAATAATTAAAAAAAATAAAAATGCAGAAATTATAAAATTATTAAAAAGTTAATTAATAAAACAAATATTAATAAAAAAATTATTAATGAAAATGAATAAGATTATATATGTATATATTAACTATAAATAGTCATAAATAATATATATTAAATAAAAATATAGGAAATGAATAAAATGTTACAACTAAAATCATATTGAGTTCTTATTCATTTTATTGGGTTTTATGCATAATTATTCATTAATAAATCTAATAAAGAAATATATCCCTATAAACATTTATATATATATACAGATTAATGTATATAATATTTCTTAAAATATTATTTATATTTTAAAAAATATTTATGAATACATTAAATAAGTCATATATTTAGTGTTTTATAATTAAAAATTAATATTAATTAAAAATAATGTCTAATTGCATCGATTAACGGACATAATTGAATGTCATTTTATTTTTCAATTTAACATATATCAAACATGTTTTACATTGATTTCACACACATATATATGTAATTAATGCATTTTTATATACAACACACACATACAAATATGTACACAATTAATGAAATCTTATAAAGAAACACACACACCAAATATTTAGGTAATTTGTTTAAATATTAGTATTCATTTTATAATTTCATTATAACATGATACATTTAATATATTATATATATAAATAGTAAATTTTTTATCTTTATTTTTAATATTATTATAGTTAGGTATTATTTATTTATTTTTAATATTTTTTTAATGTTTTGTTTATTAGAAATTAGTCAATTTATTTATATATATTTACATATATTTATTTATATATATTTATTACTATTTTAAAATATTTTTATAATGTATTCATAATTATTTCAATATATATCCATATTTTTTAAATATTTTATATTTATTTAAGGGGAGGAGATGGAGAGCCTCTCTTTCTTTAAGGGAGAATCACTCTCTTTTGAATCTCATGTTCGTAGTCTGACACTGATAATATCAATTAAAGAAGATGATATCGTTTTCCACTATGAGTTGTTTGCAGCATGTGGTCGGGCACATCCTCAGACCACTTTTGGTGGTGATATTTATGATGACGGTGAAGAAATCCTTGTAGAAATGAAAAGTCAGACCCTCTCTAAAGGTAATACTTTTGGAAATTGATGTCTGATAGAGGAGCAGATGGGTGGATAGAACCAATCAGGTTCAATCTGGATTTGTTTGTTTAATTTATCAAGGTCTGGGGAAGATTACTCACTGAGAACCCTGACTATGGAGAATCACACTATGGCTGGGGATGGAGGCCTGAGGAATGAAGGCTGCCCACAACAGTCCATGATTCTGGTATAGAGGAACATAATTCAGGGACTAGACCATTGTCGAATGGGGAGGAACCCGAGTGGTATGGTACCCCGAAAACAGTTTGTTATATGGGATCTTAGGACTTGATGGGCCTTGCCTCGACGATGGGGGAATCATATATCTATGATAATCAGGCAGGGAAGTACATAGTCATCCTCGGTTACTAGTTGACAATGTGAGTGTTTTGGACATCAGTTTGGTGGGGGATGCAAGCTTTTTCATCATAGATATAGAACATAGATCATCGATGATCTCGGGGAATCTAGGGGAGAAAGGTGGATGTAATGTCTTAGGATGGGTTAATGGCTTGAGATGCGGTTAGTGAAACCTTCAGACACAACCTTGAATAACTGTCGAAAACCTCAGAGAGTGGGCCGTCATAATGGGGAATAATCGATATACCAGTGGTGATGCATCTATTGGGTGTTGGTTGGTTACGAAGGATGGTGGAATCATAGGGGGTGCAAGCTAGGGACTACCGGATTACATGGATATTGAACTAAACAAAGATGAGAAAATGTTAGGATGTGCAATACATTATAGGCTGGCACGAAGCAGATGATAATCTTAGAGGAAGGTGATGACATTGATTCAAATACAGGCACACATAGTGGGGGTGGGGCCTTGGGTTGTCGATTAATGATGGGCTATTAGGGTTTATAATTTAGGGTTATGTGACCCATTTAATTCTAGATGGGATATTCAAGTTGTTGTTTTGGGAGGTATTGGTTTTTCCACTTTCATGTTTTGATGGCATTTGGTGTGCCACATGATTTGTACTTACTGTACTTTTTTTTAATAAATTTTTAGGCCCGAATACGCTTGGTTGTTGAACATTTCTACTATATTTAATTACTAAAACTTATCCATTAGTTAACTATTTTTAAAGTGTACTAATTTATAATTATTCAATTTCACTCAATTTTAACATGCATGAATTTAAAATTATATATTCATTAATAAAGTTTAAAATATATTTGTAAATAAATATTTATAAATAAATATATTTATAATTGTATGTTTAATATATTTATAAATTTATATATTTATAATTATGAATATATAGTGTTTTTTGTAAAACATATTTTTTCACATAGAAATAAATATTTAAATATATTTAAATAATTAAGAAAATTTAATAATTTTTTTAAATACTGAATATATTTACTATATTTATATTTTTTTATATTTATTTTTTAAATAAATTAATAAATAAATATAATTATATAAATATATATAAATATATAAATATATAAATATTTTTTTTCTCAAAAAATTATTTATATAATTATAAATAAATAATTATATTTTTATATAATAATAATTAAATTACAGTACATTTAAATAATTATAAATAATTATAGATATATTTAAATATTGAATATATTTACTACATTTATATTTATATTTATATATATTTTTTAAAAAATATATATAAATATATAAATAAATATAATGATATAAATATATTTATAATTATAAAATTATAATGAACATATTAAAATAATGAATATATTTACTATATTTATATTTATATTTAAATTTATCTATTAAATATATTTTATAATTATATAAGTATATATTATAATATAAATATATATAATAAAATAAATATTAATAATGATACAAAAATATATAATAAAATAAATTATATTAATGGTATAAATATATTTATTATTATAAAATTATAATAAATATATTTAATTAATGAATATATTTACTATATTTATATTTATAAATATTTATTATATATATATATATGTAATTATATAAATATATATAATGATATAAATTTATATATATTTATAAATAAAAAATTATAAATATAATTAAAAATATATTTATTTACAAATATATTTATAAATGTATATTTAATGTCTTTTTTAAATTATATATTTATAATTATAAATAAAAATATAATTTTTTAAAAAAGTGTTTATATAATTATAAATAAATAATTATATTTTCAAATAATTATAAAATTACAAAAATTAAATATGTAATTGTATAAATATATTTACAATTTTTTCATAATTATAATTATAAATCCTTTATCTATGCTAATGTTTTAGTTTTAGAAAATAATTATTTTATCAGTGCTTTATTAACACTGGTAAAGATAGAGATTTATCAATGATAAAAATGATCTATCTTTGTGAGTGCTACAAAAGCACTAATAAAGATACCTTTTATAAGTGCTTGTTAATTTAGCACTGATAAAATTAATCTTTAATAGTGCTTTTTGGAAGTGCTGATAAAATTCTCCCTATTCTATTTTAAAAATGCTATCACACTAAATTCAGTTGCGGCATATCACACTTTTCAGGGAAGACACTTACTGCTAGATCTCCTCTTCAAATCCAAGGCTCGAAAAAATCCAAGGCTCAAATCATGGAACAAACGAATCCAAGACTCAAATCAAGGGTTGAACGAATCCAAGATTTCCTGATATCTCTACTTTCTCTTGGATGAATGAAAGATGAAATCTAAGGTTTGTTATTTTCTCCTCCTCCTCACTTCAATGTGTGTGCTGCTTTCCCTACTTCTTCAAGCCTTCCACTCGTTTTTGCTGAAAGTTTTTCCTCATCTATGATATCCCTCAAAAGGTGTATTTATCCTGTCCACGTTCCCTAATTTCTTCCATGTTCTTGGGTGTTTGAAATTGGTCTGCCTAAAATTATAATTTTTATTTGGGTTTAATTTTATTTAAATATTCTTGATGCTAAAGGTTTATTATGGATTATAATTGAATTCCAATTGGGTTCTTGTGCATTTGTCCTTGTTTTTATATGAATTCAAAGGATAAATTGTATTTTTTAGCCAATAAAAAATTTATGATGCTTTTCATAAAGAAATTTGGTATTTCAAAATTAGTTGAGGTTATTTATGAAATCAATTTGGGTAATGCATGAATTCATGAATGTGATTAATTGGGTTTTCCTTGTTTAAGAAGATTTCGTTCATTTTATTTTGTTCTTTTGTTATATATTTATGTCCTACATTATGGATTAATTTTTTCATGTTTTATTCATTTACTTGTATTTATTGGTGTGTGTGTGTCTATATATATTAGACACATTCGTGTATTCACATGAAAATATGTAATTATTAGTATTGATAGATATTTAGATATTTATGTGTGTAATTTCATGTTTTTATATAATTTAAAGTGATGTTTTCATATTTAAACGTATTGATTTAATTTATTTTTCTTATATAGGTTTTTAAATAGGGGGTTTAAAATGGTTGTTTCATGTAAATATTTTTTTGAGATTTACAATTTATTTTGAAATGACATCAAGGAAAATTATTTCTTTGCTTGCAAGATTTCAAAGGGGTTTTCAAAAGGAGGAATGGTTTCAACTATGTTCTTAATTATGGGTTGTTATTATTAATGTAATGGACTATTTCTATCTGGGTTGTTTTGTGGTTTTCAAATGGGATACTTTAGATATGATGGTAAATATATTGGTGATGTTCTTTCTTAATTGAGATATTCTCTAGGGGTTATTTTTGGTTTCCTTGAGAGGCCCAAGTTTCATTACTTGTTTTTGTCACATAACCAGATAGTATTCACTAAGAGATTCAATTTCTTTTAGAAGATATATTTCAGATCACATCCACATGTGTTGTGTCTTATACATTTTCTATTATATATATTGTTTTGTACCCACTGTCATTTCTATGGAAGGTTTTCATCATCACCCTTATTTAATTTTATTGCTTACATCTTCTACACTTTAGTTTTTATTTGTATTTGTTCTATTTTTTTATTTCAATTTAGTTACATTTTTTTATACTGGGTTTTCCTTCTTAGTTCCATTTATTTAAAAAAATTACAAAGGGATTTATAAATGTGTGTTTTTAATAAATATGTTCTAGGCTAAGGAAAATTATTTTGAAGTGATTATTTTAATTTATAAAGAAAAAAAATAGTTTAATAAGGGTTTGTAAATTCCTTTTTAAAATATTATTCATTTTTAATGATCGATGTATGTAAAATCGCATGGTTGTATTTTCTTAAAAGAATATAAACATATTGTCCATATGTATTTCAAACTATCTTTATTGGTAATTGATAAATAGTATCCTCAGTTTATAACAAGGATGGTTTTGTAACACGATTTTCACCCATCTAGTTATTAAAAGCATATGGGCACTTCATTAAAAATGTTTCATTTTGATCTTATCACCCTTGTTAGGAAAACCTTGGGTTAGTTTCTTCTATAGGTGATTTCTCTTTTATGGAATGTGTATTGATTATTATTATCTGATGCTTGTATGATGTGATAGGTGGATATTTGGTGAAACCTTAATAGGCATATTTATCTCACAGCCTACATACACATCCATATGGGTATATATAGCATTTATGTTTTAATATATGTTATGAGGATATGATATCAATGTATAAAAGTTAATACTAAGTTAAGTATATTCATACCATTTAAACTCGTGATTTTAAACTAAATTCGGGTTTACTATAAGTATTCAAGACATCGGAACATAAATATGTACCAAATAGTAATTCCCTCTATTGAAAAAATATCTAAGACATGTGAATATTGTGGTTTATTTATCAAAATAAAGAGAGGTAACAGAACCCATACATATGATAACTATATTTTTTTGTATCTTAAAATGATTTGGAGATTATAGAATTTATAGTCATGAACTTCTATAAATTAATGAATGTGAATAATTATAGAATAAAATTTCAAACTATAATTTCATAGAATAAATAATTATAAAACATATAAACATGTTTAACAGACATTACACAAAAAACCATGCATAAATATATACTATGAACAAATTGTGTGATGTGGTTTCCATCTCACTGCACCCAATCCCATGAAAAAACATCATTTGGTTCCTCTGACTATATTTTCATTGAAAATGCTTAGTTTCACCCATCAACGTACTATCTCATGATTTGTCACAATTCCCAAAAACCAAAAACATCCTATGATCTTATAAACACCCAACAATAATGCACAAAGTCTAAACATGGTTTAATTTCATGGTGGGTTCCTTTCAAAAAAAAAACAAATCCACTATCATTCTCTCACCCATGGTAATAGAGCACCTCTAATTTCACTCACACTCAGAGAAATTCAAACCAAACCTAAACCCAATATCACTCACAAACTCCATCTGACACCTCAAGATCTTTTGGAAATTTTTTTTCAATATCATGAATATTTTTAAATCTTTATTGATTTTTATTCTTGAATAAATTATATGGAATTTGAAATCATGTATTTTGGGCTTCTTGTGTGATATTTAATGAAACTGGTTGTTGATAAATGAATATTTTTATTGAATTATAAAAGAATCCCATGTGAACCTTGGAATTTAGGCGGCTAGTCTAGGATAATCATGCTTGGATTTAAATTTTTAATTCACTAATCTCTTTTGAAAAATGTTTTATTCATGATAGTTTTATAAAACGGTTATGAAATGATTAATAATCATGAATTGATTTAATATATGTAGTAACCTATTTAGAATTTTTATGGTCATACCTATTTTAAATTTTAGTTTTGAAAAATTAAAATATATTTTAAATGATAAAGTGAGTTTTGAAATAAAAAATTAGGAATTCCCTTAAAATAAACTAAAATGGATTCGTTGTTCTGAAACTGATGAAATGATTTCAAAGTAAAACTATAAAGTTTCAAACATTTCAATGTGTACATATTTCCATGGAAATAGTTTTAAACTTCTAATCTATTATTAATTTTTTTAAATATGATTTTAAAAATTTTCACTTGATACTAACATGTTTTATAGAGAAGGGGTTTCATGGCCCATTATGTTTTTTGAAATATATTTGTTGATTTTTATGTGGAATTAAAAAAATGGATTTCATGTTGGGTTTTAAAAATTCAAAAAGTAGTCTTACGAATTTTAAAAGTGCTATTAAGGTGAGATTTGAAATTTTCAATTAATTTTTAAAAATTTAAAAGGGTTTAAGGATACAAATTTTCTCCTCATTATATTCATCTCCCGAACAATTTTTATTTTATTTTTTTTCTTGGGACTTATCTCCCATCTCTTCTAGATATTCACCTATATTGCTTGAACTACACTAAGAAGTATTCTTTCCATACTAGGTACCAGTGATAATTTTGGACGAATTTAGAGTATAAAATGTTCCGTAGTGGAGTAATTATTTTCTTAAATTCAATTACCCATTTCCTTCAAATCATAGTAAAATTATTTGAAACAATCAAATGTTGGGTTCGCCTTATTAGAAATATCTATAAATTGCGCCATTAATAATGAATATATTATGTGTATTTAATAATTTTTTATACAAAATGAATATTTTAGAGACCTCATACGATAAATAAGAATTGAAAATAGATGTAAGCAAATTGTATGACAAAAAATTATGAATATGATGTTAAACAGTTCATCATGTTTTCAATAGTGAATGCATACACCCTTCTCAATTCCTTTGTCTGTGTTTATATTGTTGTTATTCAAGAAAAATTAGTCTGGAGGAGCTAGAAGAACATTTTATTTGTCACAGAATAGATCAGATATATAAATATGACTCTAAACATGGAGAAAAATAAATCATACACACTAATTGTAATGATGCTGTAACATCCCAAGGTTTTAAAAAGGAAACACTACGCTTAATATCTTACAAGATATTCCAAATCAAGCCTAAACAAATGAATAAATATTATTATTTAAATGTGACTGTTATCTTCTAACTGTTTGAAAGGCATGAATGAATGAGATTAACTAAATTATGAAAATATAGTTTACACATGTTTATTAAATTAATTCAGAGGTTACCAATTAATTATAAATGAAAAAAATAGAATGTAAAAGATGTGTTTCTATAAAGGAACTCTTTTTATGCCCATAATGTATTTTTTTTATTAATGTAATAAATTAATAACTACTATTGAACAATTTTAATGAAATTTCTATTTTATATACTCAGTAAAATGTTTTTTAATTCATCCAATATGTTTTATATGTTTAAGATAAAAATATATCTATTTTTAAGTATAAAAATATATATTTTTTAAAAAGGAAATTTTTTCTCCTCTTAATGGTGCACCTTGTAACACCACAAGCTTCCACGGTATGTTTCCCTTTGAATAATGCAATAGCTTGCATTGTACACAACTTCGAGATTCTAACACACCACGACCAATCAAACTAGCCGTTATGAATAGTAATACCCATTTTTTGAAATTTTATATATTTTTTCTTTGAAAATGGTCTTCATTCGTGGATTCTGAATATCAAAATTATCTTACGGTGAATTTTTGATATTTTTCTGAAAACATTCAATTTTTGATGAATAGTGAAAACCACTATGTTATTGTATAAAACTGAATATTTATTTAAATAAATTTTTATTTTATTTAAATTTATTTTAGGTAAAAAATGATACATAATACCTTTATAAGTTCAATATAATTCATTGATGAAATTTTATAATGAATTTAGATATATAAAACTTTATAGAACTTTTTACCGTCTTTTACCCACCTCCTAGGAGCATTTCCAAATTTGTATAAAACATAATTTTACTACATCTGTGAGTTGAATTTCAAAAATTTGAGAGACATGGTTGATATCTGTAAGTAAAATTTGGATCAATAAGATGAAACTAAAATTTTTTGAATAGTAACTTTTTACATTTATTTACCACGTTTAAAAGTAAATAGGGTAATTAAGAGTAAAAATGATATTATTATTACCCTTACACATGTACTATTTCTATTGTATAAGTATAATTAGACCAAAAACAACCTTAGGAATAAAATATGAACCTCTTTGGTCCACTTGGATTAGAGTAGGACATTTATTATTATTTTATTTAAAGAAGAGTTAAAAGAGTTAAATTCAAAGTTTAATAACTAAGCCATTTTTAATATAGGTTTAAACACAATATAAATTAGAATAGAAATATTCATTAAAAATCTTAAAATAGTTCCTACATAATGGTATTTTATTTATTATTTTTAGACATTAAATATTTAAATTTATTTATGACACAATGATGATGTAGTAATTACCATATTAGTGAATGATTAAAATAATTGATATTATAAATATCCAAATAAATCTAATTTGAGACTTTTAATAAATTAAACTAATTTTATAAGTTATTATGACTTTTTAGGGTATATTAAATGTATTTAGATCAATGTAATAATGTTTTTAAGACTTAATATCAATTATTAAATAATATCAAAATTGACATAAATGGGTTTTTAAAACAAATGCAATAATATTGGTTGATATAATAATCCAAAAAATATAAAGTTCAGAAAAAGGACATATGTGATGATAATAGTATCATTAATGAACATCTTGGGGTTCTCTTGGATGATTATAGTAAGTTTATTAACCATATAATATAAAAATACAAAGAGACATGGTAAATGTGAAACTATTTAACTAAGAGTTAAATCTAAAAGATAAGGTTAATATAGTGACCCAAAACCTTTCTAAAATATATTTTTTCAGAGGTGTTTGACCCATACCCACATTATACTTTAAATAATTCATTTTAGAGCCATTATAAACCTAAAATAATTTTATTATAAAATAATATTTCAAACATTTCCAAAGGTGTCCCTCACCCCTCTTATAAAAGATAACTCCCACTTGTCTCAAATTCACACCTTCAAAGCCATTTGGATTGGCCAAAACCTAGCCACATATTATACCAAATTAAATATATTAAACCTATAGTCTTTAATTTGGTCATAACGCCAACCTATGGAGCCCTTTTGATCCAATCAAAAGGAAGAACCTGGAGAAGAGGTAAATATTTCATGACCTCTTTCATGTTCTTTTATTCTTCCACTTTCTCCTTCTTTGTTGTTTCCATTCTAAAATAATAACTCCAGTATATTTTATATACTTTTATATTGTTATAAAAATTGTACAAAAATACTCTTTATTCTATCCATCCTATAAATGACAAAGTTACCATACGTGCGTACGTACGGATTACCGTCCCTACGTCATGGTGTAGTTTGTTATTCAAACACATCATCCTTTGGATGGATATAATAATAAGTATAAATGATTTAAATAAAAAATATAATATGATAATTATTATATATATATGATATAACATCCAATTATATATGATTTTAATATCAAAATAATGATATTGTTGCTCGTGCGTACGTACAGATTACCATCTCCATGAACACGATGAGATTCATTCCCCATCATATCCATTGAAGACTAATTTTCATTTGATGATTAAAAATAAAATTTAAATACTTAATATCATTATGAATATGAATAAAATACATCCTATCCATAACAAACATTACTTACGTAACAAATCATATAAAGGAAAATGAATCTGTTAACACCCGAAACTATAAAACTACTGTAATATCACTAGCAAAGAAATATTAAAAGATAATATATGATATCATATTAATGTATATGGTTCATGTATAATTTAATAACAATTATTTAACTATTATATACAATGTTAACATACCCTCTCCCAAGGAAAAGTATAATGCCAGGGTTAATTACACTATCTCTTTATTATCCGAGTTTGTTTTTACGTAAGTATCTGCTGGGACCTCTTTATCAGACAAATCCATGTTTCTTAAAAATGTATTCAAAAACATTTTTACTATTTACTAGAATATGGTTTAATATCATTTATACCCTTGTTTGAATTTTTATAAAATGGTTTTAAAGGAATGTTTACGTCGTTTTCCAAACAAGTTACCTTATGACATTTTCGAGAAAATTAATGTAAGAATGTGTTTTTAACTTATACGGCGGGTGCATCTATTTTCTGAAATTATAAAATCATCAAAGCTTACCTTACAATAATATAATAATATTTTAAAAATTAATGTTTTCTTATATATTTATATGACTTTAAATGATTTCAATATAGAAATAGATATTTCTCTAAAAAATGTTTTGATTTCATCTATGTTAACACCCTTTGATGGATTTTAAGCCTAATTGAAGTTTATTTATTATGATACCAAACATCCATCATGTATTGAAGGTTTTGTGATATTTTTGAATATTGATGTGATATTTTCACACCATTCATTATTTATGGAGAATTTATTTAAATATTTTATGATATTTTTAATACGAATATTTATGTTATGTTTGAAACTTTTCGTATGAGGAATTCATTGGACTTAGTAAGTGATGGGTGGAGCCCACTATATCTCTTAGATGCATCAATAGGTCTCATGAGACAAACTAGTGTCTTGGCATAAGGCCTTGACAAAATCTTATTTGTAGTCTTGGCACAAGGCCTTGACTATGTGGTTATGAAGTCTGGCATTATGCATTCCATCATTATGAAAGTGGCTATTGATATTGCTTGTGATTATTTGACTAGTAGAATAACCATGTCAATAATTAAATGGAATTATTTGATTTAATCTTTCCATATTATTCTGATGTTCAATTTTAAATGGTTTTTTTCTAGTATTACATTTCCTTAAATGTTTATGCTTATTTATGAATGTTTCTGCAATATTTTTATCCTTACTGAGCATCAGAGCTCACCCCTTTCTATATTTTATTTTACCCAGGATGAGAAGAATTATATTATGACTGACATGTAGGGTTAGTCTATGGGATATGAGTGTGGCCTATGGAGGAAATGTTTTTTTAGTTTTTAATTTTATAATGTAATGTTTAACTTTTGAATGTATCTAGTATCTCCAAATATACTTAACTAATCGGTCATCCGAGAATTGATCTTTTGTGATCATGCTAATGTAATGAAATAATGCACCAAATCTGAGTAATTAGGGTCGGGGAATTATATTTGGTATCAGAGGAAGTTTAGTACAAACCTTAGAAGCTATATTTAGAAGAAAATATGATTATAGAAAATTATACTAAGATAGCCTTTGAGAATTATTATAGAATAACTTCCTATAATTTTGGTATTTTTTAGATTTTGTGAGTTTTCCAAGAAATAAATCACTGTCTGGATACGAGAATGTAGAGGCGGCTCTAGCATAGAAGTTTCTAGGGGTAAAACCCAAAAAAAGACTTTGACCTAGACTCGAATGGGAACTGGTGCACGACAACAGGCCTTGTTACAATCTTGGTTACGACACTCTCGGGGGATATACTTAGGATAATTATCATTTTCTTTACAAACCATTATAAAGGTTTTGTGAGTATATACTTCCTAACAGAAAACACTTTTATTATTATGGATTTTATCCATAAATAGTTCAATTTATGTTTAGTGTTTTACAAGTTTGGAATTATGTATTTTGATTCATAAACTAATCTAGCTTATGTCATTGTTTAGAAATGGTGCCTAGTGGAAGGAATGGAAACCGTATTAACGTAGGTAATCCATGTAGGGATTTCCCTCCTACTCAAGATAATGATGGTGGAGATTTTGAAGCAAATGGTACTGATTAGCTTATCACCATACTGGGACAAATCACTCAGGTTATGAATAATAACCTTACCTATATGGATCACCCTGATCCACAACATGGAGGATCAATGATAGAATGATTCATGAGGAAAAAATCACCAACATTCAATTGGAGTACAAATCTATTAGTAGCTTTGAAAAGGATAAATTCCTTGGAGAAAATATTTCATGCTTTGGAGAGTAGCGAAATGGAAAAAGTTTTTAGGGCTGTTTATCGCCTCACGAGAGATGAAGATTAATGGTGGTTATTGATTCAAAACACAAAGGAAGATGATAATGTATCAGATATGGAATGGAGGGAGTTTAATGATATTTTCTTAGAAAAATACATTCCTCATGACCATCTAGAAGATATGGAAAGGCAATTTCTGATTCTATGGAAAATGGAGGATGAGAATGTCGCAAAGTATGAGGCTATGTTTACAAGGTTAGAAAGGCATGCGGAAAATGATATACATAACCGAAGGAGTAAGATTGATCGATTCTGTGAATGGTTAAAACCATTTCTATGATGAGAATTAGTCTCAAAATCCTTCTTTTCATATGAAGATATTATCCCATGTGCTATCAAGACTGAAAAGTAATTCTCCATGTCGTATGACATTAAATCAAAGCAATAGAATAAGAGATCGACAGAACACTTTGGAAATGGAAATAAGGGGAAGAAGGGAAAATTTGAATATCCATCCTATAGTAAATGTGGTAAGAAACACCCTGGTACTTGCCTAACGGGAATGGGTGTCTGTTACAAGTGTGGTGAAAAAGTCCACCAAGCTTGTTATTGCAAGGGGAAGAAAGAGGCTGTCAATGATAAATACTACAATTATAGAGAAAGTGGGAATTATGCAAATGAATGTCCTATGCGCCTAGGAAACTTACCTCAGAAAAGGCTAAGTGATCAAGGCCAAGATTATTCTATCACTATTGCTAAGGTTGATGCTCGGAAAGACGTAGTGGTATGTAATTTAATGGTTTCCTCAAGTTTATCAAATGCTTTATTTGATTCTGGATCATCACATTGTTTCATATCTTCCAAGTTTGCTAAGAAAATTAGATATTTTTAATTTTACTTAAGATGGGAGTTGTCAGTCAAAACCCCTAAGGGAAGTATCATTGCAATAATGTTTTGTGAATTAGTTCCCGTTAGGGCATAGAAATGTTCTTTATATGTTGATCTCATCATCATACCCATGATTTAATTTGATATAATCTTCGGTATGGATTGGATTTCAGACCATGATGAAAAAATTATTTTAAGAAGAAGGGGGTTACAATTCTCAATGATGATAAGGATTACCTTATCTTTAGAGTAGAA
Organism: Viscum album; assembly: GCA_963277665.1. Classification (NCBI taxonomy): domain Eukaryota; kingdom Viridiplantae; phylum Streptophyta; class Magnoliopsida; order Santalales; family Viscaceae; genus Viscum; species Viscum album. Next base: position 24,666,228 of record OY728137.1, on the reverse strand, counting down.
ACATCACCACCATATTCTTATCTAGATCCACAGCCAGTAGCTCAACTGAATTCAATTATGGGGGAGGAAGATAACGAAATAACTGTGAGTTAGGAAAAGAATGTCCACATAGAGGATGTGCCTATTGTGAATGAATATGTTGATATGTTTCTTGAATATTTACCTGGTCATCCTCCAGAACGAGAAATTGAGTTTTCCATTGATTTAATTCCTAGTTCAAGGCCCATATCGAGGGCCCCTTATAGAATAACCACTGTGGAATTAGTGGAACTAAAGAAAAAAGTATAGGAATTGAGTAACAAGGGCTTTATTCACCCTAGTGTTTCTCCATGGGCGCCCCTATCATTTTTGTTATGATGAAAGATGGATCTATGAGGTTATGCATCGACTAAAGGGAGATCAATTCTATAACATTAAATAAAAAATAACCCCTACTTCTCATTGATGATTTATCTTACCAACTTCCTAGAGCACAATATTTTTCCAAGATTGACCTTCGATCTAGATACCATCAGTTGTGCATGAAGAAGGAAGACATTTCGAAGACAACATTTCGAACCAGGTACGGGCATTACGAGTTTATAGTAATGCCTTTTGGATTGACTAATGCACCCTCTATCTTCATGGATCTAATGAATAGAGTTTTCAAGGAATATTTTGATGACTTTGTAGTGGTATTTATTGATGATATCTTGGTACACTCTAAATGCAATGAAGATCATGAAAATCACTTGGGTATTATCCTGAAGACTCTTTGAAGAAATGAATTATATGGGAAGTTTATCAATTGTGAATTCTAGCTTCAAGAGATTTATTTTCTTGGCCATATTTTCCCTTAGGATGGAATCTCTATTGATCCTTCAGAGACAATGCCAATCCATGAATGGCATACACCTATGAGTATAACTGAGGTACACAGTTTTATTTATTTAGCAGGTTATTATCGAAATTTCATCCAGAATTTTGCCCGGTTGGCTAACCCATTAACAATCCTCACACGTAAAGGGGTTATTTTTTTTGGACAAAAGCGTGTGAAGGATGTCTCGAGGAAACAAAGAGAATATTAGTCAATACTCTTATCATGACTATTCCACCTGGGAATGATGGATTTTTTATTTATAGTGATGCATAAGAGAAAGGACTAGGTTGTGTTCTTATGCAGAATGATAGTGTTATTTCCTACGCATCATGGATGCTAAAAATTCAAGAGCATAACTATCCTACTCATGATCATGAGTTAGTAGCTGTAATATTTGATCTAAAGATATGGAGACATTATATCTATGGTGAAAAATGTGAGATATATAAAAATCATAAGAGATTAATGTATATTTTATCACAAAAAGAACTCAACATTAGGAAATGACAATAGCTTGAACTGCTAAAGGATTCTGATTGCACTATACACTACCACTCAGGGAAGGAATATAAGGCGGAAAATGCTTTGAACAGAAATGATCATGGTGTTTTGAACAAGATGAGAGTTAGAAGGGATCCTATTTTCATGGATCTAGTGAAAATGGATATGGGAATAATCATGGAAGGTGAAAAATCAATAATTATTCAAAAGGATACCAAAAAATCTTTACTAGAAAGGATAAACGGTTCTCAGAATGATGATGAAGAGTTTCTATAGAAAATTGATGGTGTGAACGATGGGACATTGAGTGACTTAATATATGAAGATGAAATTTTGAAATTTTGGAAAATAATTTGTATTCCTAACGTACCTGATCTAAAAAGGTAATTGTTGGATGATGCTCATAGCTCCAATTTCACTATACACTATGGTAGTACTAAGATGTATAAAGATTTGAAGGAAAATTTTTGGTGGGACAACATGAAGTGGGATATTGCTGATTTTGTGTCATGATGTATGGTTTGTCAACAAGTGAAAGCTAGAAGAAAACATCCTAGAGGAGTTATGAAACCTCTTCCCATACCTGAGTGGAAATGGGATAATATTATGATGGACTTTTTCATGGGGCTACCAAATACACCTAGAAGGAATAATGCAATATGGGTCATTGTTGATCATCTTACCAAGTCATCAAATTTTATTTCTATAAGAGATTATTTACCCCTTTAACATTTAGAAAGACAATATATTAATTAAGTTGTAAGACTCCATGGTGTAACCATATCGATTGTTTCTGATCCTGATCCCCGTTTTACATCAAGATTCTAGAAACTCTCTAGAAATCCTGAGATAATGAACTTCATTTGAGCACTGCTTACCACCCTCAAACTGATGGACAATCAGAACAGACTATTCAAACCTTTGAAGACATGTTGATATCTTTCTCACTTGACTTTAAAGGTATTTGGGATCAATATTTACCTCTAGTATAGTTTTACTATAACAATAGCATCCATTCAAGTATTCATATGGAACCATATGAAGCGTTATATGGAAAGATATATCCCACACTGACTTGTTGGGATTATTTTGGTGAGAGAAAACTCTTAGGTCCAGAACATGTTGAGGAAAGGACAGAAAAGGTGATGGTTATCCAAACCTACATCAAAACAGCACAAAGTTGGCTGATGAGCTATGCCGATAACCAAAGGTAGGATTTATATTTTCTTGTATGAGATCATGTTTTCTTGAAGATATATCCATGGACGGGAGTTATACGATTCAATAAGAAGGGTAAACTATGTCCCAGGTACATTGGAACATTCAAAATTCTAGAACGAATTGGGGTTGTAGCTTACCAGTTGGAAATGCCACTAAGTCTCTCCAAAGCTCACGATGTGTTCGATGTATCAATATTGGAACCTAATTTGTCTTATTTTGAAGATACTATCAAAATTCTTGATACCAGAGAACAAGTGCCGAGAAACGGGACGACTCATCTAGTAAATGTTATATGGAGAAACCGTAAGATGGATATGGAAATGTGGGAACCCGAGGAACTTATGATGAAGAACCACCTAAATATTTTTATGGAGTAATATTCTATAAATTTTTAGGACTAAGTTATTTGAAGGAGGGAATAATGTAACACCCCTAGCTTTCACGGTACGTTTCCCTTTGAATAATGCAATAGCTTTCTTTGTACGCAACTTTGAAATTCTTACACACTACGACCAATCAAACTAGCTGTTATCAATAGTAATAACCAAATTTTGAAATATTATATATTTTATCTTTCAAAATGGATTTCATTTTTGGATTCATAATATTGAAATTATCTTAGGGTGAATTTTTGGCATTTTTCTGAAAACTTTCAATTTTTGATGAATATTGAAAAACCCATAGTTATTGTTTAAACCCGACAATTTATTTACATACTTATTTATTTTATTAAAATTTATTTTAGGTAAAAGTAGATATATAATACCTATATAAGTTCAATTTAATTCATTGGAGCCATTTTATAATGAGTTTAGATATATAAAATATTATCGAATTTTTACCGTCTTTTACCCACCTCCTAGGAGCATTTCCAAATATGTATAGAAATTAATTTTACCTTTTCTGTGAGTTTAATTTCAAAAATATAAGAGACATGGTTGATATCTATATGTTAAAATTGTTTCAATAAGATGAAAATAATTTTTGGTGAACAATAACGTTTTACTTTTATTTACCACGGTTAAAAGTAAATAGGATAATTAAGGGTAACAATGATATTATTCTTAACATAACACATGTCCTAATTTTATTAGATAAGTATAATTAGACAAAAAACAACTCTAGTAGAAAAATATTAACCTCTTTCGCCCATATAAATTGGATTAAGACATTTATTATTATTTTATTTAAAGAAGAGTTAAAAGAGTTCAATTCAATGGTTAATAACTAAACCACTTTTAATATAGGTATAAACTCAATAAAAATTTGACTATCCATATTAATTATAAAGATAAAAATATTTCATACATAATTTTATTTTATTTATAACTTTTATAAATTATATAATTTAATTTATTTATGACACAATAATGGTGCAGTAATTACTATATTAATGAAAAATTAAAATAATTGATATTATAAATATCCAAATAAATATAATTTGATACTTTCAATGAATTAAACTAATTTTCTAGGCTAATATGACATGTTTTGGTCGATTAAATGTATTTATTTATAAGTAATAAAGTTTTTATAACGTTTAAAAAATCAATTATTAAATAATGTCAAAATTGACATAAATGAGTTTTAAAAACAAATACAATATTAGTGGTTGATATAATAATCCTAAAAACTACGGTTCTTCCAAAAGAATTATATAATAATAGTTTTATAATTAATAAATTAGTTGATGTTCTCTTGGAAATTTACATTATGTTTATTAACCAAATAATAAAAAAAATACAAAGAGACATTGAAAATGTCAAACTATTTAACTAAGAGTTAAATCTAAATTATAATGTTAATATAGTGACCCAAACCTATCTAAATACTATTGGTTGAGAGGCTTTCGACCCATCCCCATATTATACTATAAATAATTTATTTCTGAACCATTATAAACCAAAAATGATTTTATTATGAAATAATATTTCAATCTTTTCCTAAGGTTCCCCTCACCCCTCTTATAAAAGGGCACTTCCCCTTATCTCAAATTCACACCTTCAATGCCATTTTTCTCGGCCACACCTACCCAAATTTCCTCCCAAAAGTCCTAAATTTATCCTTGAGGCGTTACTTTAGTCAGAATGCCAACCTAAGGAGCCCTTTTGATCAAATCAATAGGAAGAACCCGAAGAAGAGGTAAATATTTCATCACCTCTTTCAAGTTCTTTTATTCTTCCACTTCTCTTTGCTTGTTGTTTACATTCTAAAATAATAACTCCAGTATATTCAATATACTGTTATGTTTTTAAAAAAATGGTACAACCATATTCATTATTTTTCCATCCTATAAATGACAAAGTCACCGTTTGTGAGTACGTACAGATTGTCGTCTCCACGTCGTGGTGTAGTTTGTTATTCAAACACCTCATCTGTTGAATGGGTACAATAATGAGTATATATGATGTAAATAATAAATATAATATGATAATGAATCTTTTTATATGATATACCATCCAATTTATATGATTTTAATATCAAAATAATGATATTGTCTCTCGTGCGTACGTACGGATTATCATCTCCACGAACGCAATGAGATTCAATCCCCATTGTATCCATTCAAGAATAATTTTCATTTCATGATTAAAAATAATTTTTAAATACTTAATATCATTCATAATATTAATAAGATACATCATATTCATAACCAACATTACTTATGTAACAAAGCATATAAAGGAAAACGAATCAGTTAACACCTGAAATGATAATACTACTGAAATATCATTAACAAAGCAATATTAGAATATCATATATGATATCATATTAACGTATATGGTTCTTATATAATATAATAAAAATGATTTAACAATTATACTGGAAGTTAAAGTACCCTCTAACAATGAAAAGTACAAGGTTTGGGTTAATTTCACAATCTCTTTATTATCGAAGGTTGTTTTCACGTAAATATCTTCTTGGACCTCTTTATCACCCACATCCATGTTTCTAAAAAATGTATTCCAAATTTTTTTTACTATTTACTATACTATGGTTTAAAGTCATCTATACCCTTGTTTGACTTTTTATAAAATGGTTTGAAAGGAATCCTTCCATCATTTTCCAAACAAGGTATCTTATGACCTTTCCGACAAAATTATGGTAAGAATGTTTTTTTATCTTATATGGCGGATGCGGCTATTTTATGCTTTTACAACATCATCGACGCTTCCCTTATAAGATTATAAAAATATTTTCAAAATAAATGTTTTCTTTTATAGTTATATGACTTTTAAATGATTTCAATGTAGAAAGAGACATTTTTTTAAAAAAAAATTGATTTCATCTATGTCAACAACCTTTGATAGATTTTAATCATAATTGAAGTTGATATATTATAATACCAAACATCCATATTTTATTTTAGGTTTTGTGATATGTTTTAATTTGGATGTTTTATTTTCACACCATTCATGGTTTATGTAGAAATAATTGGCATTTCTTATGCTAGTTTTAATAAAAATGTTTATGTTATGTTTGAATCTTCTCATATAAGGAATGCATTGGACCTAGTAAGTGACGAGCAGAGCCTGTAATAGCTCCTTAATGCATCGGTAGGTCTCAGGACACAAACTAGTGTCTTTACATAAGGCCTTGAAAAAATCTTATTTGTAGTATTGGAACAAGGCCTTGACTATGTGGTTATGAGGTCTGGCATTATGCATTATATCTTTATGAATGTGGATATGGATATTCTATGTGATTATTCGACTAGTAGAATATCCTTGTGAATAAGTAAATGTAATTATTTGATTTTATATTCACCATATTATTCTGAAGTTCATGTTTAAAAGGATTTTGTTCTGTTTTTACATTGCCTTAAATGGTTATTCTTATTTATGAATGTTTCCACATAATTTTTATCCTTACTGAGCATCTGAGATAACCCCTTTATATGTTTTATTCTTCCCAGGATGCGAAGAAGTATATTATGACTGACCTGCAGGGATAGTATATGGGTATGAGTGTGGACTATGGAGACTATGTTTTTTTTGTTTTTCTTTTAATAATGTAATGTAAAACTTATGAATCTATCTATTATTTCCAAGGCTACCCAAACTAATCGGTGTTTTGAGACTTCATCTTTTGTGATCATGCCAATGTTATGTAATAATGCACCGACTCTGGGTAACTAGGGTTGGGGAATTACACACCTAATATAAAAATAAACATAGGAATTATTATAAATATAATTTCAAAGATAATTTTTTTTAAATAGGAATATCAAAATTATATTACGATAAATTTTTGGTATCTTTCTAAGAAGTTTGATTTTTTTGAGGAATAGTGAAAATAATAAATTTTAATTGAAAATTAACATTTTGTAAAATTAATTTATATTGTTAAATTATATATTAAATTGATTTTAAAGTAAAATTATATCAATTATACTTATAATTATCCAATTTAATTCATTTGAATCATTTTTTAGTTAATATAGATATAAAAACTCAGTAAACATTTGAACATTTTCAGTTCAAAAAACCAATTTATCGTCTCGTCTACGGGATTAATTTTAAATATAATTTTCTTATTATGTAACTTAAATTTGGTAAAATGGATTTTATATTTGGGATAATAAGTTCAAAATTGTTTTCTATGTTCATTTTCATTTTTAGGCATAAAAATTTTACCTTGGTAAAATAAGATTTACTGTTGTATAGGTAAAATAATGAAACATGTTAAAGTTAAAAGGTAAAAGATCAAAATAACTAAATAATACAACATTTAATGGTTGTTTTATGTGTTTTTAGAACCTAAATTTACTTTAAAAAATTAATTATCATCCAAAATCGTGTATATTAATTCCATATCAATGCTGTTGTCTTTAAATATAATGTAACCATTATTTTATCACTTAAACCACCCATCCAAAAGTATAAATACCACCCCTCACCATCCCTTTTTTCCTAAAAAGCCTTCAATATCAAAAAATATCTTTAAAAACTTATAAAATATACTCTCCACATTTCTGCGGTCTTCTAGTCTCACTAAAATACCAAATCGAAGGTCCTCAAGGGGTCCTTCAAGGAGATGATATTCAAGAGGTAATTTTCTCAAAGCCCCACTATTATTTTCTTTTCCTCTTCTATTTTGTCCTCACCTCTTTCATCCATAAAGGCATGATAACTCCAAAATCATGTATATATTTTATTTTATTTTTATTTTCGAATATTTTATATCCATTTCATTTCTCATCTCCTCTTATTAAATGAAATTAGACCATTGTCCAAATTATAGTAGTTAGCTATCTTTGTGAATAATGATTTTTCATTTTCTATTAACACCATCATAGCTAGACCTAAAAGTATAATTATGTTTAAATTACATTTTAAAAGTTATATTATAACCTATTTAATAACATATATTTAATATATACTTATAATATTAAATAGAATAGCAATGGTTCATGGTATTTGGAAAAAAACGCCAAAATAAACTAAATATTTATCATTAACATTGTATCAAATGGATCATACTCATACAAGAAATAAAAATTATATATGATACCATTTATACATATATAGGTGATATAATATTATTCCATTTAACTTATAGAGTTTTAATCCCATTTTACAAGAACATCCATAGTTATAAACATATAAACTGATGAAACCATGAAATGAATGCACCTAAAACCATAGAAATAATGAAATATTATTAATTAATGAGTCATAATATATAATAAAGTAATCACATAAAGTATAAGAAATATGATTATAGTTCTATAATGAGTTATAATCCTTAAAGTTAAGTTTGATGTTAGAGGTTTCTTAACTCAATTTTCATTCATTGGGTTATTCATCTATTTCATTGATTTTATTATTCCATAATTATTTCTTGAATAAATGTTGATTATTTTTTGTTTTATATCCACATATATTTGTTTTTATATACTTGTTTTACACATAGTCACCCCATTGATTAATTCTCACCTCAATGATATGAACTTTTTAAGGGTTTCTCATCTCACTTTTACACCTTTGAGATATATGTTTTATTAACCACATTTATTGTGTGTGATGTATATATACTACCCTTTGATATATATTATCATGAATATATTTAACCTCAAGCTATTAAATGTTTTATTTTATAATTATTACTTTTATGAGGCATATGATTCTACAGATTAAAAATTTGTGAGAAAATTCATACCTAAATTTCAATTGATTGGGTTAAACTTATACTTATTGATTATGTTGTGATAATATTATATGTGAAATTAATTTTTAATATTTAGGTTTTATTAACATTTTTAATGTAAATTTATAGTTTATACACATATTCTATCCATTTTATTAATTCTTATTTGAAGGATATGATATTTGTAAGGGATCTCTCTAAACTCCAACATTTCTTTTGGTTTATGGTTTCCCTCTCTTTGCATGAATTTATGCCACTATTATTATTTTATATTTCTCATATGTTCTATGTATATATAACAAAAATATGAATTTTTCAAAATTAATCTTTATTTTATGGGTAATTTCAAGTCTTATAAGGTTCCCTTCTCAATTACTCTCGATGAGCAGACCTGATTAAAGGGAACTTTTCTTTTTCAAGTACACTCCACAAAATATTATAAACAAAAATATATTTTCCAAAATCACTCATTCTATCATGAGAATCCATATTAGTTAATTTATGGTTTGATGAAAAAATTATGCCTTTACCCTATTTAAATACTCTTTATTATTCTCCCTAAAATAACACTTAAGTGGCACATTTCTAACAACACTTTTTCAGGTTTTCAATCTAACTAGACATCATTAATTTTTTTATCTATTACTTTCCTTATGAATGTAAAAGATTGATTTAATCCCTTATTTTTTGTATAACCTTGGTTTATGTATCATAAAAACATTATAATACCCATTTAATTCCTTGTATAATGCTTATGATTAGTCCTTATGTTTGATTGTTTTGATGGCATGCATATGCACATACATGTTATAATGGGTGCTCCCAAATATAACTCCAATGATTTGGGTAATTTTTTAGCAACATGAGACATCATGTATAGTATTATGGAGTAAAACTAATCAATCATGGACTCGGTCCACCTAGTTATATCATCTTGGATGTTAAACATGACTCGTGTTTAGGTCATGTTTTACGTTACTACCACATTACTATGTTTCCATGATCATATGGTTCCATGTTCTATATATTATTTTTCAAATTTTTTATTCATGATAAATGTTTATATTTCATCATGGTATACTTTCTAACTCATCTGTTATGCTTCAACCCCATGTTTATTCCCTTACATGGTTTTTCTAGCTCATCCCTTTTGTCTATGTTTCTCTCAGGTTATCCAATGTAGTTGTAGGAGGTCAACAGGACTTAGGTGCTCATAATGGGGATTAATAAAAACATGTTTTATTCTAATTTCAGGTTTTTTTAATACTTTACCTAGTCTTATAATGAATATATACTTTTTTATCTTTGTTTTATGGAATAAATGGATATTTTAATGAAGTTTCCGGTTATGATGAATGAGTTTACATTGTAAGAGGTTTTCTTAATTCTCTAAAACTCTAAAATGAATATATTATCTGGAATAAAATAATGTGAATTCTAGTGTGAATTCACTCAAGTATGTATTTTTTAATTTCATTACCTTACATTTGGTATCAGATCATGATTTAGATTACTTTAGAAGTCCGGATGTTATTTAATAATAAGTTACAAGTCATATATAAGCGCAATGGTTATCATGGTAGGGAGATTCATAGTTATTTGTGATAAATTTAATGAGTGCGAATATGAATATATTACGTTCTATATTACACCAATGATGGTATATTATGATTTTATTTATATGATCACACAAAACTTTTTGGTTTTAGTAAATGGATGGATCCAATAGGAACCAAAGTAATAATGGATATGGAGGAAAATGTGGTGGTTGTATCAATGAGTAACCAAATAAAATGGGAGATGTAATGAGAAATATTTTTGTTATTCTAAACTATCTATTAGGATTAAATGTTAACCACATAATATTTTTTGGGTTTCAAAATGCATCAAATACGATATAAATGAATCCCTATGGAAGTTCAGGTGACAACTATCAAATCGGTAAATATATTTAGTGACCTATGTGTCAAGAATGTGAAAATAAGAACATAGAAAAATGTATTAAAAGTATGGGTAGATTTTTTATACGTGGTAAAGGAGATCATAAATAAATAATATATGATGTAAAAAGGAAGCATCCATTTAACACCGTGAATGGGAAATATGTTCTACCCGACTTAACAATTGAATGTTTTAAATGTAGGGAGTATAGTCATTACGCTCATCAATATTCTAGTAAAAAGTCTTATGAATGAGATATATATGATGGTGAGAATAACTATTTAATAATACATAATTCCATTAATATTGAATATGAGGAAACTATAAATGAAATATAGAAGGTATGAATTATTTCATGGCTCATGAATTGACATTGTTGATGTTAGGACATGATTCATATTTTTGTTTATAGAAAAATATGTATTGAAGAATAATATAGAAATGTATGGTTCTAGGATTAAGAATAATTATTAATAATTAATATTTCTATAAATAACGGTTTCAATATTTATGTTAGACTGAAGGATTATTAAAATTTTAAATATATTAATAATCTTTTGACGATGGGAGTACTTTGGGGGAATTTTACTGATATTGAGTTAAATGTAACCCTTAAGTTCATCATATGAAAATATTATTTGGGAAAAAATTATATTTTCATTTTTTTGACGTAATTTTAATGGTATGGATAACCATTAGGGTTCATATTGATGACTCGTAAAGTTATTATTAATATCATTGATTTTAGGAATAAATAATGAGGGAATAAGATAAAAATGTATGGTTAATGGTTTAATTAGGATGTCTACTGATTAATGTGTTTATATATCGAGTTTTAAAATTTATGATATAGTGGTATTTTATAAATATTAAGGGAATCATGGAATTCTTATGTATTTTTCTATAGTAGGATTTGTTTTCATAAATTTGGAAACATATGTTATATGGAGTCGATACATTTGAAAAGTGATAAGAAGGTGATAATTTATAAGGTACATACGGCCTTTAATTTTAATATTTTAAAATTATTATTTGAGTAAAAAATCCTTTAATTTTGATGGACTTATGATTAAATGAATTGGTTGTAATTTTGGTTTATATGAGCTCTGAATTTGAGGTAATTTTGGGTTCGTACTTTTTTAAATGAAAAATGATAGTTATGAGATAACATTTCAGGTAAAAGTATATTAAAGATATTTTTTAGGACGTTTCTCAAATTTTTTGAATTTTATAAAGATTTTATAAATATAGTTTTAGAAAAATGACACCCCATGGCATGGATTAAAACCCATCGCATCTGGAAGGGTCATGGGGATCGAACCCGCAACCAAAGGGGGATAAGGGTGTATCTCCTAACACCAGCCTGTGTGATGTCCTAGTTAGTATGAAATTTATTTTATTTATTAAACTACATGATTGGTAAATTTTAAGTTATGTTTGGGAAAATATTTTTATCATATTTATAACCATGGGTTTAGAAAAAGATTTAGTTGTTAAGTGATTAATGTTATTTTTGAAGTTGTTCACTATTTTTGGAATCTTATATGATTAAGGTAAACAGAATACTATTGGGATATATTTCAAAAATAAAGGATGAATTATATTTTAGAATGATATATTTTTTAAAATGATTCGGGTAATGTAAGGTATTGATTATTATATCTTGCAGATTATGTGAATTACATTTTAAAATGAGACTTTAAGAGTGATTTATATTACTTGTATATAAATATAAAATTTATCGTGCAAGACTATGTGATCCAATCCTTTTGATTTTTGTGTTTCAATTTTAGTCTATAATATTTTTTGAATTTTATGGTTATTTAGTGTTTGAATGATCTATGCTAAACATTCATTGTTGGTGTTGTATTTTAGATACTAAAGTAGTATTCATTCATTTGAAATTTTATTATTTTGGAGAAATTAACATAACTTGAACTAACGTTTTTTTGGAAAATTATTAAAGTCAAGTGGAATATAAAGTTTTACTTTCATGGATTTTTTGATCCATAGAAGTTGATTCTGATGCTTCGAGTATGAAAATTCATCAGGAATACTAATCATTTGTAGAAAAGATGATATTATGGTAGAAATTGATTGAAGTATGAAATTCTAATTTAAGGATATTTTTTTCTTCCTCTCACAAGATAATGAAGATCCAATACCACTCTTCTTGGAAATAGAGACCTTAGGTAGCAATCAAGGAGTTCCTATCACCATCACCGCCATCACCCCATCATGTTATTCTGACCTGGGGATATTTTTGGAGACCCAAGATCTTTTTTTACTACCATAATAGGGGTTCCCCTGGGCCCGTATTTTGGTGACTCATTCACCTCTGGTGCTTCTATTTATCCTCCCTCTCCTACTCTAAGATGAAAATAAAATCCCCTTAATATTAATTATGGTGGGTAAAAAATAAAAGAAAATGAAAGAAGAAAATATAAATGCATCAGTAGGGAAAATGTAAATTTCCAATTCCTCCCCATGATGAATATTTACCCCTTTAAGCACTCCTTGGTCCATCATGTTCGAAACATGCTTCCAGGCTGATACCTGATCATCGGTTGCATATATGAAATCTTTTAGCTCCTTGAGATACTCTATCACCTCATCCAATTTATTTTTAGGATGAAAATTGGAGGGTGATCTAATATAACCCAACATGAGGATTTCTAGTCCATCCTAGAAAATTTACCATGCATCCTTGACATTGTGAGTCATGATCTCCCAAAATTGGATTTCTAAGAGTTTTGTGTATTTAGGCTTTTGTATGGATGAATGTGAAGGAAACTTGAAGAAATCTAATGAGGAATCCTCTTTAGGCCTCCCTTCTCTTTTAGAAGAATGAGGGGATAAGATAGAAACTTCCTCCTGATAGTGGTGACTAGGCCACCTTAGCACTGGAGGTGTTATGTCTTCAACCCTATTCTGCTTGGTATTCTTTGGCTGATAATGTTTCAAAGGCCCTAGAGATTCTGCATCACCTTTACATCGGGCCTTTTTTTTGTGAATTCCATGAACAGTAGTTGTCGTACCATCACCCGATAAGTATCCATTATCAATATCCTCTAAGGGTATTAATAAATCCATGCATTGGAATATCCTAACTCATTCTTGAATGATTCCTCTGACAGGGGTAGCATGATTTACATTTTGGATTCCTCATAGATCCATTACGATCCATAACTGGCGGGCCACCATCAGATGCTTCTCATTCCTAACATGTGTAGAGGGAATGGTGCTTGATTTTTTGACATATTTAAAGTAGTGATAAAAAAGATAAGGAGCATAAGACTTACAGATAATCTCACTATCTATATAGGATACCAATATGCTATCCATAAATTCCATTATATACACCATAAACATATAATTCTTATCCTTACCATAATCAATAAACTTTATGATTTGTGGGTTACCATAATGAAGGAAATTACACTATATAGATATATTCAATAAATTCAATACATCCTTAGGCTTTAGGTTCAGAGTCTGAATCCTAGAGACTTTCTAAGTGAATGGTAGAAATCAGATGTCTGGGATTTTAACTAAACTCAGCACTAGATATGAGCTAAAATGTGCCACAACCCATCCCCACATCACTTGAAATGGAATTTAAATTCTAAAAAATCCCTTCAAAGTATATGCATGCAAAAAATAGTGATAGATCCTTTCTAAAATATGTACATAAAACTCTATGTACTTCACCTCTTCTCATTTGGCCACAATGAAAAATGGACTTGGCCATACGCCCCCACCAGACTCGTAATGTGGGAGAAGATAAATGCTAAGCCCCATGGTAGGGAAGCAAGCCTGGAAAATGTTTTCCATAATCTTGGGTTTATCCTTTTAAACCCAATGCTTGTATTCACCCTTCTCCAATATGGGATATAAGGTGCCCAAAGCACCCTGATTATCTATAGTGGGGGAAATAAAAGGATTCCCATAGGTAGGACCCTCTCATAACATTTATAAAAAGTCTGTCATCCACTTTCCCGCATGGGCGTCAACCCTAGGAAGATGAAATTGGTCTTTCTGTAGTTTCTTCACTATCTTGAAGAGCTCATGGGACAATGGTGGCATCCTTTCAGCATTGTCCCACATTGTCTTCGGTGGGAGAAACTCATCCTACATTTCCCAAATAATGGGGACCCCATAAATTTGGTAGAAATATAGTAATCTATTTCAAATTTTACTATGAGTTAAGTGAAATGAATTTTACTATAGGTTTCACTAGCTCAGTAATTTGGGAATGATGTTAGGGTTCTTATAAAAATTGGTTTGTCCAACCCAAACAACCTCATTGATATGAACATCTTACAGATCCATCCTAAAATCTATACAATTTTTAAACACCCAGAATTCCCACATCCACTCTGGCCTAAATCCCCCTCCAGAAAAAAAGTCCTAGTCTTCTTTCCAGCCTTGAGTTTGATCTTTTTTTGAATCACATAAATTTGATTCATAAGAATGAGGCCTCAAATCTTAGAAATGTGAATTCTTATCTAGAGTATAACTAATGCGATGTATAATACAATCGATTGGGATTGTTCCCTCCTTAAAAAAACACACATTGAGGAAATGTTAATAGTGCGGTAGTTAATGTGATATACGAAACCAATACACAATGAAGTATTTCATAAATTCTATAATATGTGCATCACTCAAAATCCTATTCCCATACAAATGTAGGTATTCACTTCATGGGTACTCTTGTTGATATGGTATCAAACACTTTTCAAAATCTGGAGTAATAGTTTCAATGATGTCTTAATAATCAGGCTCAAAATCTTTTATCACTTCATTTTGATGCGAAATGGCTTGCTCAGTTACATTCATTGAATCGTCTATTGAAAACCTACAATAAGGAACCAAATTCAATCATTAAGTTAAAATATGGACTTAGGAATGTTAAAATTTTATCTTATATGAATATAAGAATTTAGAAAAGTAAGGGACTCATGTAGGTCCCGTAACAAGGTACCCTACGTTGGTACCTTGATAAGAGTCCTAACCAAGGTCCCCTGGTGAGGTAGTTTCACTTATCCCTTTCAACCAAGTCCTTTATGAACTTCCTTTAATGAGATTCCTCAACTAGAATCCTTTCCAAGGTGACTCCGTGTAGACCCATCGCTCAGGTGGTTGTACCTTGAGAAGAACCTTCGAGAGACATTTGTGGAAGAACAAAATGTTGTAGTTGGGTGGACAACCTACATGGAGTGATTGAAAATAAAAACTAATAATGTGACGAAATCAAAAAAGGATGGTGTGTGTATTTATAAACACTGATGTTGTACACCATGCACCTATGTCGGTTGGCAGTGTATAAAACCTATGCTCAAGACCACCACTGCTGACCTGTATGGAGATCCTACGTGAATAACCTATGCGAAGACCCTACGTAACCCACAATTTACCCCTTCATAATAATTTCCCCATTTTTTATCTCATGAATATCCACTCCTCCTTCTTTCGGATACAATACTAGGGGGGATTTCTGTGACACTACATTTTTATCTATGGGGATGAAAAGATTATGGAGATTACGTTGGGCATGATAAAGTACCCAAGAGCCTTAAGAAGAAACAAGGGACATGTCCAAATAAACCTACACGTATATAAACATGTGCATTACATAGGTTGCAAAGGTACCCTTCACAGATCAAAGGGGAGAGACACCTCTATGCAACATACCTACACTAGTCACCAATGCCGTGGACATGTGGTGACAAACTCTTTCACCCAGGGTCCTGTATTTTCCTATTAATAGGACTCCTAGGATCCTCATATGAACAAATGAAAAACTAGAAGATTCTCTGTAGCTCTCATTGCATAGAACCTTCACCCAGGTCCCCCGAAATTTCTCAGGGAGCTCTCCAAAACACAAAAAAGAGAGAATTAATGGGGATAAGAAATATAAAATTCCCTTTAGGGTCTAAATACATAATACACCTACATAAGGACCATATTCCCCTAAGGAGAAACCAAATTTTCAAGGTACCTCTCCCTCATTACAGACCTACACAAGACCCTTTCAGAGACACCATAGGATACCCAAGGTACCTTGGCTAAAGCCTCAACTGAGTGTTGTTTCCTAGTGGATTGTTGCTCGAGGTAGATTCATTTCACGAAGGACCGGCCTCCCCCCACATGAATAACTTTAATTTCATCTAAATCCATGAATGGTACACCTATGTGTCATACCTATTCCAAGGACTGATGCTCCGGACCTACGCAAGTCACCCTTTAGGGCCTTTTCTAATCCACCCATGGAAGGTCCTCTTATTCCTTGGCTCCCTTATCTTAAAGGGTCTAAGTTGAAACCTCTACCATAACCTCCATATTTACATAGCCATGATGAGTCGTACACTAGTGTTTCCTCCATTTGAGTATGTATTTCTATATTAATAGGTTCCCCACACAAATCTTATTGGCTTGTCAAGGTTCTCAGGGGGCATGTGAGTATGTATACCCATGGTCATGGGGACCCCTATACCTGGGATAGTTTCAGGGAGTTCCAAATCTCAGAAAAAAGGGTTAGGACCATGTCCTTCCCCTCTCATCTATAATACGAAGAGCCTCTAGTTCCAATTAGGGAGAATTAGGATTACACTTGTGTTTGTTTTGACATTTGATGACATCCTCCTTCCTCACTATAGATCTGATTTAAAGGAATACATACTAGAGTAATCCCCTAAGATTTATTGTACAAGGTTGCAGTATTACACCTATCTACCTCCACACCCTTCACCTTTATTCCCTCTTTGAGATTAAGTGAATATTGGGAAGTTCTGAAACCCTTGAATCTTCCACCGTTATCCCCATCCTCTTCCTTTGGTGGAGGGAGGGTATAGGAAATGGGCACACTCAACACTCCCTCTCCATTTGGGTATTGTTTCCACGTCCACCAATAGATAAATTAGAGTGTGTGGTTTTTTGAATCTTCCTATTTATATGATTTTTAACACTGATCATGACTCACATGGGCTGAGAGGTTAGTGGTGATCATGGAATCTGTAGGATACGTGCGCTAATTGAACTATAAGAACTATGATTCATTCTAAAAATGTGATACATAGGAAGCCTACCTAGGTTCTGATCACAGTGGGAATCCTCCTTAGGAGTAAACCCCAATCATAATTCCCTCAACGAGCTTCATCTTTAGGAGTAAGCCTCGAAACAAGCCTTCAAAACACCGTGAGTTGAATCATCTCTCATAGTATCTTTTCAAGGAATACCTTTTCGGATTAATCCTGAACTTATCAATCTTAATGGGTCATACTCTCCAACAATATATACCTTCAAGGGCCTCCATAAATTTAGTTCCTCATCACTAAACTATGTGGGCTTTAATTCCCCTCCAAAATGTGTACTTATGAGATTTTCTGAGGTCCAAACCCAAGAATATAGATCAACCCTATTCTATATGGACCATATTCCTCATAGGGTTTAATTCAACATGAGAATCCATAACTCTCATAGGTTCTCCATGATTTTTCAGCATAATTCCCACACCAAACATTGACTAGGCACCTTTCACCTATACATCGTCACCACATGATGTTAAATTATACGGTGGGGTCCTTTTAGCATGACCATAAAAGGTATGATGTGCCCCATTAAGAATCACCAAACTATGTGGGTTCTGATTCCTTTCACAAGGATATGTAGGAAACCCATTCATTGGTCTTATCCAAACATCAACGCAACTCTGTTTCCCTAGATGACAATAAACTCTATAGTAACCTCAGTCTCCCTAGATGACAATAAGACCCAGAGTAACCTTTGTCTACCTGGATGAAAATAAAATCTAGAGTACAAAACTTTGTGGATAAAAACCCTATGTCATCATAATAATAACCAAATAATCTCTTAGTACATAAGAGGATACCACCAATAGAGAACCTCAAATATATACAGATTTCTCTATTAATGAAGAATCTTGATATATACAGATGATTCTATGTTCCATACATGTTTATAATTTATTTTTAATTTAATGTTGACCCACATAATACTTGGTATTTAATTAATTATTCATGAACATATCTTAAATCTATAAGAGAGTCAAAGAGTTTGCAATAATCCCCCCCCATAAGGGTGCAATGAGCCTGACCTCCCATCCTTTCTGTCAATGTGAGTTCTCAAGCATTGCTATATAGAATTCATATTGTGTGTCTGCATTTGGAAAACAATTACTTTTTGATATAGAACCATTAGGTGTTTTGGTTCCACAAATAAACCTCTTGGAAACAATTCAGAAATAGAAAATCAATATGAGGCTTGAATTCTGATGTGGAACAATGTCAATTTCATTGATTTTATTATGACATGATTATTTGAGGAATAATTATTGATTAATTTATTTTGTATCTAAACTTCTATTTATATGGATATAATTGTGTTACACATAATTAACCCGCCGATTAATTATCTCCTCAATGATATAATCTTTATATGGGTTTCTCATCTCACTTTTACTCCTATGATATATATGTCTTATACACCACTTATTTCTTGTGTGTGGTGTATATATACTGAACTTTGATATATCATATCATGAATATAATTATATTCATGGTATTCAATGTTTCATATGATAATTATTACCTTTATGGGGCATATGATTCAACTGATTACAAAGTGGTAAGGGAAGTCATAATCCAATTTCCATTATTTGGGTTAAACTTATACTTCATAATTATGTCATGCTATGATTATGTGTGAAATTAATTTTTAATATATTTTTCTTTATTTCCATTTTTTAGTCAATTTATAGTGGATACACATAATCTATCCATTTTATTAATTCTCACTTCAGTGATATGATATTTGTAAGGGATCTCTCTAAACATCCACATTTATATAGTGTTAAACTTACTCTCTGTTTTACTGAATTTATTCATTAATTATTATTGTTTACTTCTATTATGTTCTTTGTATATGTATCGCACATATTTATATTTCTCAATTAATCATTATTATATGTGTAATTTCATGTCTTATATGGTTCCCTTCTCAATTCCTCTTGATGAGAATACCTGATTAAATGGTAATTCTCTTTTTTCAACTTCACTCCATAAAATGTTTTAAAGAAAAAACATTTTACAAAATAATTCACTTTATCATGAAAACTCATATTAGTTCATTTCTGTTTTAATGAAAATAATTATTCCTTTATCCTCTTTAAATAATCATTATTCATTTCCCTAAAACTGCACTTAAGTGGAACATTTCTAACCACTATTTTTCATGTTTTAAATATAGTTAGACATCATTAATTTTTTTATCCATTATTTATCATGTCAATGTGGAAGATGTATTTATTACCTTATTTCATGGATAATATTGGGTTATTCCTCATGAAAATATTACAATACACATTTCATTACATGGGTAACCGCTTTGATTAGTCCTTATGTTTGATTTTTTAGATGGAACATATATGGATGAGCATGTCATAATTGGTGTGCACAAATAGTACACTAATACATTAGATAATTTCTTAGTCTCATGGGATGTCATGTATAGGATTAGAGAGTAAAAATAATATATTATGGACTCAGTCCACCATTTGATATAGTCTTGGTAATTATCATAGGCTCATGTTTATGTGATGTTTCATGTTTTTTCCACTTTACTATATTTTTATGATCATATGATTCCATAATATATATGATATTATTATATATTTTTATTCATGATACATGCATATATGTTATCATGTTAGTATTTCTAACTCAATTTTTATGCTTCAACACCATGTTTATTCTTTTATTGGGATTTTAACTCATCTCTTTTGTCTATGTTTTCCTCAGGTTATTTTATGTTTTTATAGGAGCTCAATAGAAGTTATGTGATCATAATGGGGATTAAAAGAAGTTTCTTTATTCTAGTTTCATGTTTTATGATAATGTAAATGTTCTTCCTAATACACTATACTTTTCGATCCTTGTTTTATGGAAGAAATAGATACGTTATAGAAGTATCCACTTTTTAGGAATGGGTCGACTATTTAATAGTTTTTCCTAATTCTCTACAACTATATACCAAAACGATTCTCAGTAATATAATAATGTAAATTCTAGTTTAAGTCCACTAGAATGTGTAATTTTTTAAGGTCGGGTCCTTACAGATACTCTGGTTTATGGATGTTTTTTAAATGAATAATCATGTAAATGATGATGGAGAGGAAATGGAATAAATGAAAATGGAAATTGATGATGAGATTCATGACTGTCCAGAGTTATTTGAGAAGATAAATAGATTTTCAAAGAGACCATTATATATCGGTAGTCCTAAATACACAACATTGTCATTAGATTTAGTGACTGAACAAAAAAAGTCTTGTTTATTACTTCAAATGGAAACAGATTAAGGTATATATAGAAAGATTTGACTACCAAAACATATTTCAAAAAAAATTACTTATTCTGATCATTTTTTCTACAGTGTCCGGAATGAAAATTTATGAGATAGATCAAAAACCATTAAAACTACAGCATCCTTGAATATATAATTTTCAAAGGTAATTAATATTTTGTTTAAAATATTTATTAATCATATATTTATCTATATTTTCTCAGTACTACCAATATTTTAGTCTCTCTTCATTCTCAAAATAATAATTAAATTAGTTTAGATATTAGTGGGTAGTGTGTATGGTGTCAGATTTTTTTTTCTGACTACAAATTTACATGATTACCTGCTATATTTGTGATCTAGTATGAAATATGACCTTATATTTATATTTGGGGTTTTAATGATTAGTATTAGAAGGATTATATATTATTTTTTATCTTTTTATCATGGAGGATTATAATGGAGAAAATCAATTTTTTTATAATTGAAAAGAAAAAATAGTGTTAGAATGTATATAGTAAAAATAAAGAGGTTAATTCCTACAACATATTACGTTAATTTTATTATAATTTTATCAATTGTTTTTTTGTTAATTTACTTATCATTTTAATAATAAAATTATATTTATTCCATATCTAGGGTTCCATCTTTGGTAGTGGTAAATTATGAATGAAAATAACCATATAGTGGTTTCACATTGGTGGGTGGTACAATTATTTGGGCCATTCAATAATCAATTAAATGCATGATATAATATAAAAAATGCTTGTGAAATCCATACAAGTAATAAATCATTTTTACATTATTGTAATTGATTCTCTAAAACTGATTCTTTTGAATACACATTATAGAATACTAAATCATCCCACTATTATATCACATATAATGTCACAATCATTACATGATTAGAGGAGTTTTTCATATCCTTATTATGCATATAGATACTTTTTCACTGGATCAAAATCAAAAAATGGTCCCACTTGTTCATTACTAATAAGCATGTGCACATTTATTATGTAAAATGATCTATGTTCACAAGATCTTTAATAAAAAAATAATCATCATTAATAATAAAAATACATGAGAATATGTAGGCTCCCATTTTGATGAAAAAATAATGATGATGTT
The DNA here is from genome assembly GCA_963277665.1 of Viscum album. NCBI lineage: Eukaryota > Viridiplantae > Streptophyta > Magnoliopsida > Santalales > Viscaceae > Viscum > Viscum album. The sequence goes on along the minus strand of OY728137.1, from coordinate 24,644,063 downwards.
ATTTTATATTTTATCATCACCCAGAATATTGAAATGGATATATGAATCTCTGGAAAAATCTGAGAAGACTTAATGGATGTTCTAGATTTTCGTGTCCTTTAGATGCTATAGAGGGATATACTAATGTTTAATACTGTCAAAAAGGGGTAAGAAATTTATAATGGTGTTTAGGGTCACTTGAAAATACAAAATGGGTCACACTAGACTTTTATTCATCAAATAAGGTAAATGGTTTATCATGGAGTTTGTAATCTCTATAATGGTAAAAGGGAAATTAAAATTTCATTATGTTCTATAAAAACTAAAATGTAAATATTTGTTTTGGTTCAATCATTGAACACTAATAGTTTTATAATAATGTTTTATGTTTTCAAGGAATAAAAAAAGGTATCCACTAATGTTTGTTATAATCTATGAATATATAATGTGTTGTTCTAGTTTTTCGTAGAAAAAAAGAAGGAATGATTTTATATATGAGTTTTACACCAACCCAAAAGTAAAAATGTTTTTAGGGGAATTTTGTGTAATATGTTAATGTTATGTTATTGTAAGGTGGATAAATATTTAATGTTTTTAGGATTGAGAATATAAAATATATCATATGTATCCACAATGGGTGAAGAAAAAATGTTATAGTTTAGAATCATTGTTCAAAACAATGGGACAAGAAATTCCAATTATCTTTGAAAAACAAATGTTATAGTTTTAAGCTACAATGAAGTAATAAATATATTTTAATGTAGCAAATTTATTTTGAAAAATCAATCCTTTAGGATAAGATTTATGGTTTTTTTATATTAATAAAAAAATATTATATAGGTAATCATCATCTATATAAGATGGTATTTCATACAGTTTAAGGTCATGTAGTAAGGACTAACGAAGGAAGTTTAATTTCATATTATATGATCATGTTTATTTTCTTTTAGAGTCATGTAATGTTGAATAAATTATATGTGTTTTAGTTTTATATGATCAAGAATAATTATATTATAATTTAATGATATATAACTAGAAAAAATCACCTTTTAGATGATTTTATCTTCATATTATATATATTTTTTAGTTAATTTTCTCATAATTTTTATGTAAAACTTATTTTTTTTAAAGTTCCATAGAGATCATTAAGAAATAAAAGATTATGTTCCTTTCAGATGTAGGAAGAAACCCCATGCTTCCTGAAATGTCCTGTGTTTGAGGAAGGTTTCCCGTTCCATTAGAATGGAACATGAACTTGCTTTTCTTATTTTAATAGATATATTAAGGAGAAACACATATAACATAATCAATCACCATCACCTCAATATAATTCATAGTGTGATCGGTATGACTTAGACTACATGTTTTTTAGTTTATAATTTACATTTTTTTTCAAAACAGACATCACATACTAAAAACCAAAAAAATACATTAAATTTGTTTTTATACTTAAGAAAAATAATCTATAAGTCTTTTTTGTTGTATAAGAATAATTTCTACCTCAATCTGATGTACAATATGGCTGGTATGACTCAGTGTCTATCTTTTTATTTGAAATTAAAAGTTTAGTAAAAAAGAACAGTGGCATACTCAAAATATTTCAAATTCATTCATATTATTTTGAAAATTTAAAAAAATGATCCATGATTCATTTGTGACATGTAGAAATTTGTTGCACCTCAATCCAATACATGATGTGCTCCGCGTGACTCAAATTGTCTGTTATCAGTTTAAATTTTACATTTTAGTTAAAAAAATGACAATCATTAAAAACTAAGAAAATACACTCATATTGTCTTTATAATTTTATATAATGATTTAGAAGTAATTTTTGACTTGTTAGAATTAGTCTCGCATTAATTCAACCAAGGTTGTGACCAGTATGACTTAAAGTGCATGTTTCTTATTTAAAATGACATTTTAGTAAAAAAGACAAGAGATTAACTCAAAAACAATAAAAAATTCAGAATATTTTGATACATTAGTTAAATGATTTTTAAGTCATTTTTTATATTTATAAATAATTTTCACCTCAATCTGATGCAGGATGAGATCTGTATGACTCAAAGTGCGTCTTTTTTATTTTAAATTGACATTAATTTTAGTAAGAAATAGAAGTGACATACTCAAAACCGAGAAAACATATTTTTATTGTTTTAATAATTTAGGAAAATGATTCATAAGTCATTCTTAATATTTAGGAATCATCCACACCTCAATGTGATGCACGTTGTTCTTGGTATGACTTAACATGTGAGATATCAGTTTGAAACTGATATTTTATTTCAAAAAGTGTCACTTACTAAAAAACAATAAAATTCACTTGTAATGTGTTGATAATGTATGAAAAATATTAATAAGTTATTTTTTAAGGGTAGGTATCTGTCTCACATCAAACCAACACATAATTTGACCAGTATGACTCAAAGTGTGTGTTTCTAGTTTAAAATGATATTTTTTTTGTAAAAAACAAAAGTGTCATACATAAAACCTATAAAAACATTCATATTATTTTTATAATATATAAAAAATTTAAATTATTCCATTTTTTATCTGTAGAAATCATCCTCACCTCAATTTGATGTAATGTGTGACCAGTATGACTCAAAGTGTGTCTTTTTATTTAAAATGGGAAATAATTTTAATAAAAAGAACATTGAAATGATCAAAACTAAGAAAACACTTTCTTATTATTTTTATATATTAGTAAAATGATTCATAATTTCTTTTTGATATGTATGAATCATCCGCACCTCAATCCAAAACGTGATGTGCCTGATATGACTCAATTTTTCCATTATTAGTTTAAAATTGACAGGTTAGTTCAAAAGGCATCACTCACTAAAAAATGAGTAAATGAACTCTGATTGTCTTGATAATTTATTAAAATTATTAATAAGTAATTTTTAATGTGTAATAATTATTATAACATGAAAATGACACACGATGGGACTAATATGACTCAAATTGCGTGTTTCCATTTTATAATGAAATTTTAGTAAAAAAGATGATTGACATACTCAAAACCAATAAATTGAATTAGTATTATTTTTATATTTTAGAAAAATGATCCATAAGCCATTTGGGACATGTTAGAATCATCTTCATCTCAATCATACACATGATGTGACCAGTATGAATCAAAGTATATGTTTTTATTTTAAAATAAAATTTTAGTAAAAAAGACTACTGACATACTCAAAACTAGGAAAACACATTAAAATTATTTTTATACTTTAATAAAATGATCTATAACTCTTTTTTATGCATAGTAATTATCTTCACCTCAATATGATGCATGGTGTGACCGGTATGACTCCAAGAGTGTCTTTTTATTTAAAACTGACATTAATTTTAGTAGAAAACACAGCAGACACACTCAAAAAATGAATAAATGCATTAGAATTTTTATTTTTTACTTTTGGAAAATGATACATTAGTAATTTATGATGTGTAGGAATCATCCACACCCCAATCCAATTCACAGTGGGACTAGTATGACTCCATTTGTTTCATTTTATTTAAAATTGACATTAATTTTATTGACAATGATAAATGACATATTAAATACAAATAAAACAAATTTTTCTTATATTTATAACTTCTAAAAATGATCTATAAGTAATTTTTGATGTGTAGGAATCATCGTCACCTTAATCGAATACATGATGTTCTCAGTATGACTCAATGTGTCTTTTGTCACGTTAAATTTGACATTTTAGTACAAAAAATGTCACCCACTAAAAACCAAGAAAAAATAATTACATTATCTTGAAATTTTAATGAAAAATTAATTAATTAATTGTGATTTTTAATAATTAGTCTCATGTCAAACCAACACACGACGTGACAAGCATGACTCAAAGTACTTATTTTTAGTTTAAAATGAAATTTTTGTAAAAAACACAAGTGACAAACTTAAAACCAGTCATGAACATTAATATAGTATTTATAATTTGTTAAAATGTTCCATAAGTAATTTTTTATGTGAAATAATTATCTAAACCTTAGTATGATGCACTCCGTGATCAGTATGAATGAAAGTGTGTCTTTTTGTTTAAAATTGGCATTAATTTTAGTAAAAAAGAGAAGTGACATAATCAAAACTGAGAAAACACACATAAATTATTATGATACTTCATGAAAACTATCCATACATCACTTTTGATGTGTTGGAATCATACTCACCTCAATCTGATACACTATGTGATCAGTATGACTCAAAGTCTTCTTTATCAGTTTAAATTTACATTTTAGTTCAAAAAGTATCGCTCACTGAAAACTAAGAAAACTTTCTCGTATTGTCTTTATAATTTAATAAAATGATTTATAATTATGTTTTGACATGTATTAATTAGTCTCATGTCAAACTTACACACGATGTGACTGTTATGACTCAAAGTGTGTGTTTTGAGTTTATAATGACATTTTAGTAAAAAAATATTTGTGATATACTGAAGAATGAGAAAAAACATTCATATTATTTTGATACATTAAGATAATTATCAATAAGTCATTTGGGACATATAGGAATCATCCTCATATAATTATAATGTACACTCTGAATGGTATGACTCTAAGTGTGTGTTTTCAATATATAAGTGTCATTTCAATTTAAAACAAACAATACATCACCAAAATTGAGTAAAAAATCTTATATTTTTCTCCTATCATTGTATCTACTATTACTTAATTAATTTCGTTATCATTTTTATCTTATAATTATTTAATTAATTTTCACTAAGATAATTCTGGAATATGAATAAGAAATGTGTGATGTGCAAGAATCAACCACAACTCAATCTGATATCAAGTGTTACATGTATGACTCAAAGATTAGTTTAAAATTAACAGTTTCTAATTATTTCTTTTCTTTATAGTATTAATAACATAATTTTTTTCTTATATATGTGTATTCTTTTCCTCGAGGAAGGGTGGTCTGTTCAAAGATAGAATTATTGGGGTTTATGGGCCAAACACATAGTAACACCGATGGTTTTAAATGTCTATGATAATTTCTACTAACTCTTGTAATTTTACAAATAAATATTTTAAATGGTTATAATATAGTGTTTTTTTCTCAGATTTTTGTTGTATATTTTATTTCATAAAAAATCTGTATTTGTACCTATTTTTTCTGTTTTTTCTTGTGTATTTGTATCTATTTTTTCTATTATTGTAGTGTGCTGTAAATTTCACAACACACTCCATTATACCCCTTTATTAGCACTATTAAATGCGGTGATAAATATATCCTTTATCAATGATTCTAAAATCACTGAGGAAGGGTCCCTTTATCATCCCTTTTAGAAGCACTGTTAAACACATACATTACTAGTTCTTAAAAAAGACATGATAAATAGGGTCCTTTATCAATTATTTTATAGCTCTAATAAAATTATATGGCTTTTAATTGTGCTGCGGTAGTTATTTCTTTTTTAGCACTGACTAAGGCCTATTTCAGCACTATTAAAGGCATGTTTTGTAATAGTAAATAGTGATATGTAATTTTATTAAAATATAATGATGGAATTGTACTTTATATCATACCAATCAATCTATGTATTTGATTGATGATCAATTGATAACTATATATAAAAACGACTTGTGGATTTTTTAATAAGTTTTCATTTTAATATGAGTTTGTTTTACTGGATTTTAACTCTTGATGGGTGATATGTAACATTAATAAAAATAAAACACTAAAATGGTATTATGGATCATAACAAACAATCTGAGCATTTTATTGATTTTAATTGATCCTTATAGATTATAAATGATGTGAATATCATTCTCCTAATATTTCATGTTAATTTGAGGTTCTTTTTTCTATTTTAACACCTTGATGTGTGATATTTCGTCTCAATAAAAATGAAAAGTTGAAATAGTACTTTGGAAAATACCATGAACTATGAACATCAAATTTACATATGCTCAATTCCTAAAAATAATAAAATATATTGAGTATCATTCTACTAATTTTACAAGGTAATATAAACTCGTTTTCTTTGTTTTGACCCCTCTTAGGTGATTTTATACTTTAATAACAATGAAAAGGTCAAACGAAAATTTGGACCATGATGAGAAATTTGGGTTTTGGATTGATGTGAAATTGATTCATAGATATATAAAATGATTCAAACATCATTTTCCTATGTTTTTTAACCAATTTGAGATTTTTTTCCTCAGTTTTTCTCCCTGTACATGTGATTTTTCATTTATTAGTACTTATTAATAATATGAAAGAATACTTTCCATTATTCCTGAAAATTCAGGCATCAAATTGATGATCGATTTATTCCTATGGATTATAAATGATTTAAGGGTCATTGTCCTATTTTTGCACCAAAATCTAAACTCACCGGCATTTGTTTACCCCTTGAAGTGTGATATGTCATTTTATTTAAAATTGAATGTTAAAATGGTACTTCTTATCATATCAAGAAATATGGGAACCGTATTAACACTTCATTAATTCTTACAGATCAAAAATTATTTGATTATCATCCCTATATCTTTTCATGGTAATCTAACCACTTTTTCTAGGTTTTAACCCCCTTTATCTTATTTGACACTTTAATAACAATATGAAGTTCAAATAACACTTTTGATCATTCTAAGAAATATTTCCATGGGATTGACATGTGTTTGATTCATACATATCTAACATGACTTTAAGACCATTGTCTAAATTTATTTTTTTAATCCCAACACATTTTATTATTTTTGGTCCCCACACTAGTGATTCTCTATTTATTAATATGTGTTAAAAATTTGAGATCATATTTTTGATTATATGAAGAAATCTAGGCATCAAATTGATGCATAGATTAGTCCTAAAGATAAAAAATATTTTAAGATCATTTTCCATAGTTCTTATGATAATACAAACTCAAATATTTGGTTTTGATCCTTGATGGGTGATATTTCATTTTAATAAAAATACAAAGTAGAAATTATACTCTGCATCATACCGAAAAATTCAAGTATCAGACCAATTCTCGATTGATTCCTTTAGATTAAAAAATAACCTTAAGATAACTTTCCTACGTTTTAATGTCAATATGAAGTAATTTTATTGTTTTTCCCCTTGATGGATGATATTTCATTTTTAAAAAAAAAATATAAATCTAAAATGGTACTTTGGATCATACTAAACAATTTGAGAATTACATTGATGATTAATTATTTTATATAGATTGAAAATGAATCAAGGATAATTCTCCTAAATTTTCCTGTCAATATGATGTTATTTTACTAGTTTGAACCCCTTAATGGTTAATGTGTAATTTCAATAAAAAGAAAAATGTGAAATGATACTTTGCACCGTACCGAGCAATCTGTGCACGGAATTAATGCGTGGTAAATTCTCAAAAAAATCAAAAATGTCCCAAGGATCATTGTTTAAATTTTATATGAAAATATAAACTCATTTTCTTAATTTTACCATTTTAGGTGAACGATTATTTTTATAAGTTTCAAGTCAATTATATCTTTTTTATTTAGTTATGACCCATATTTAAATGATTTTTTATATATTAATAATTTTTAATAATATAAAATCAAAATTTCAAGCATAAGGAGAAATTATGATGTCATATTGATGTGATTTTGGTCTCCACATATCAGAAATAATTAAAGTATTATTTTCCTATGTTTTCACATCAGTTAAAACTCATATTCTCATATTTGACCCGTTGATATAAGATATGAAATTTTAATAAAAATAGAAATGTTAAATGGTACATAAATCATATCGAGAAATATAAGAATTGTATTTATGTGCGGTTAATTTTAGTTGATCAAAAATAATTTCATTATTATTTTTCTATGTTTTCATGGTAATATGAACTTTTTTTCTTTGTTTCGACCCCTTTTAAGTGACCTGATGCTTTAATTATTTTATGAAGGTTAGATGAAAATTTTTAACATACTATTAAATTTGAGTAATTGATTAATGTGTGTTTGTTTATTACGTTTATGAAATGAATTTAATATTATTTTCTTAGTTTTTCCTTAATCCAAACCAGTTTTCTCAATGTCAACCTCTACACTGGTGATTTTCCATTTATTAATTAGTGTTAACAATATAAAATTATATTTTCTATCATACTGAGAAATTCATTGCTTATATTGATGCATTATCAATTCTTACATATAAAAAATGTTTGGAGGATTATTTTCTTAAGATTATATGCCATGAAAAACTAGTCTGTTTTATTTTGACTCCTTGAATGGTGATATGTCATTTTAATAAAAATAAAAATGGAAATTGTAGTTGGTATCATAATAAACAAAATATGATCATTGTATTAGTTATTCATTAATTCAAATATAATAAAAAATAAAGCAGGATCATTCTCCTATGTTTTCACAAAATTATGAGCTCATTTTCTCAATTTTGACCACTATTATGTGATTTGTGACTTTTATAACAATGTGATGTTTAAATGTAACTTTTCATCATACTAATCAAATTATTATGATCTCTATGAAATAAAGACATAATAGTAAATCATCAATCCATGATTTCAAAAAAGAGTATGATATCATGTACTTTTCCCACTCATTTAAAAAAATCAACTTCTTTTGAATAAATAGATTTTTAGATATATTAGTAGTACTTGAAAGTATAAACAAACAGATGATTAATAAATATTTTAAATGAAAGTGTAATTACCTTAATAAATACCTCTTTGGTGATGATAGTTTTTTATGGTATATCTTTCAAAAATTTACAAACATAGTATCTACAATCATTATAATTATTTTGGTTTTTACACTCTGAAAAAATTAATAAAAATAAGTAATTCTTTATATGTTTTCTCAGAGTGAAATATTATTATATATACTATAATATATAGCCACGTGTATAAATTTAAAAGATTTTTCGGCTTAGTAACTATCCTTATAGAATTATTTTTTGATATTTAAAGATCTCAATATCATAAAAAAATCCTATTAAAATAAAATAATAAATTTATAATTTGAATTTGATCTATAAAATATTGATTATAGTGAAATAAAAATTCACAATATACGTAATGTGCATTTATTTATTTTATGTTTGTGCTTTGGATCCAAAAAATAAACCATTGGATTATCCAAATTGACATCAATGAGCATCGAGTGCTCCCAAAAAAATGAAATGAATAATAAATGAGAAAATATATTTTTTATATGATTAGATTGCAGAGTTTTACCTAGTTAATCAGATTTCATTTTCAATTTCATCATTATCTAATTATTTTTTTCATAAAAATGACAATATTATTAAAGTGTCCAAATTTTTCTTTATAGGGTTTTCTCTTTATATAGTACTAATATATAATCCTGTAGAAAATATTAAAAGTTATTAAATATAATTAATTAATATATCAATCTTGGGGAAAATATTATAACGATATAAATCATGTATACATTGAAAATTGAGATTCCTAGCAATTCATGCTTTAGAATTTTTTTTACTCTCAAGACCAATCACGTCTATAATGGACTATGCATACATTTATTCATAAAATTAAATAAAGGTTATATTTTTATCTTTGAATGTTGTATATATAAGAACATATAATGTTAATAAATGCAGTAGTGGAATTGATGTTGTAAAGATACTCTTGGATGGTCCTTGTGATTTTTTATTGATCACTAGATTGTTTTAACATAACCTTCTATTTCCCCATCTCTTTCTCCATTAATAATAGCATACCTCATTATATACTTTTTTCAAAAAAAAAATTCTTTTTCATTTGAAAATATTATTAAGGATATACCACATTATAATCATCTATCTTTATAGGATTAAAAAATGTGCTATTAAAGTTCAAATAAAATGTTCAATAATGAAAATATCCATATCATCAAGGGGGATAGGTAGCTCGATGATCATATCATGAGATACATCAATCATTACTATTATATGATATCCTGGGATTTTTATATTATGTAGAATATATCCTTGGATATTTTACATTATAACCCTGATAATATAGAAATGAGTGGGTGGTGGTAGATATAAATCACAGTCACTTTCATCCTATAGTATTTTAATATATGAAAGTTAACTATAGTTTTTTTATTTATATTTAGAAAAAAAATTTGATGAAAAAATTAATTACCTCAATTGAGGAAAGTGGTTAAGAATTATGGCTAGAGTAAAAAATCTAGTGGGATATCACTCTTCATGTTTTTGTTTATATTATATTTTTTTTGATTCTCTTTGAACCATTTACATTCACAAGTCTATCAAACCAAACTTCAAAGTAATTTTTTATTGAGAATATATATATGCCTTAATATATTTAATTTTATCAATTGTATCCTCTTGTGAATTTGGTTTCTCAATACATTCTTTGGTGACACTCCAAAACCTGCACCTTTAATGTGACTATATTGTTCTGGATGCTTCAAATCTACTATGAGTAGTCATTCTTCTATTACAACAGATGATGATTCTTGTGTCTCAAACATATAAAAAACAAACACACATAAGAGTATATTTGAATGTATATTATTTTAAAGCATAAAAGTACTATTATATCATACTTACACTTGATTCCCATTCTTATTTTCTATTTTAATCTTCTATTTTTCTTTTTTTATTTACATGAGGTGCCATTCATAACACATGATGTGGGATGTAAGTGGATTTTGATTCGAATTCATTAATATATATATAAAAGGATTATAATTATTTTGTTGTTTCATATCAAATAAAACATTTAATATATATTTAAAATACATATAATTTTTTTTCAAGTAAAGCACACCCCATCCTTGATTTATGATAGGGGAGTCTTGGTTTTGATGCAAGGTATGTATTTACAATACTCATTATTTTTTCAAAAATTAAATTTTTTGAAAAATGTGAATAATATAAATGATAACCGATATAATATTATTAATTATAATGCACCTAAAATTATTCATCCATACAATGACTAATGAAATAATTCCATGTTTCTTATTTTATCATGAGTTTATAAATAGCTGGTGGGTGGGGGATTTCATTACCCTAAGTAACCCTGAGATTTTTCTTCATAAAAATTGTATGAAATTATATATGAGACTTTCCAATGACTACTACTATGAATTTATTATTTAAATAATAATAAATAAATGAACTCTATATGGGATAGTGAAAATTAAATAAAAAATCCATTATATAATTTTTTGTTAAAACTGATAAAGTATATCATAACATTACCCTAATGTCTTCCGAAATGATAATATTCAATATAGGTATAATTTTTTTCCATGTATTTGTTCCAATCATCATTTGCATTCGATTTGTTATGCCAATATAAGTAATGAAAGTTGAATTATTAGGGTCAATAGGTTGATCACATGGATTCCAACCAACCTCGAATTTTATACAATTTATTCTTGTCTTAAAAATTTATTTAGACATGAAGGTGATACACTAAATTTTTTTTTCACAAACATGTGGTTGACCAAATAATAGTTTTTCAATTTAAACATCAATGGTTTCTTGTTCATTAGGATTTTTAGAACCATCCAGTAGGGAATCCTTTTTTACATGATTAGTTAAACATTTAATTTAGATTAAGTATATATAGTACTGAATAAATAATATGATGAGGAAAATCATAGTATATTAACTATGAACTTTTCATTAAACTCTATTTATTTATCTAAAGGTTGAAGGGTTTTTTTAATTCCTAGAGGTTTTAAGAGATATGATTTTGTTATTTAGCATATGCGATGCACAACACCAAACCCAATCAAATGGTTATTATTTAAATACAACCATTATAAGCTAGCTATAAATTTTTATTATATGAATAAGATTAATTAAATTATGAAATATATTCATAGTTTTCCTACTAAATATAAATATATTTGTAAATTATCAATAAGTTATCTCTCAATTTTTTAGTAATGTAAATTTATTCTTCAAAAAATGTTTTCAACAAAAAGGTTTTTTATTTATATTTGTGGAAAAATATTACAATTTATATATATATAATTTAAGAAATTTATTTTATAAAATTAACATCCTTTTTATATCATTATTTAAAAAAATTAAATTATGGTTAAATATTTGGATTTTTCAGAATATGTTGATTTTTCAGTGAATAATGAAAAATACCCATTTGTCTAAATTATCATTCCTTTGGATAAACTATGTAATATAAAAGTCCCATTATTATTTTATTTAAAAGTAAATTAATTAATATTGAGTTATATTTTATCCAATTAATTATATTTATATTGTCTATATACTGTATTTTAGAAAATGTTTTTTTTTACGCTTGAAAACTCATTTTTCTGAAAACTATTTTCAAATGTGTATTGTTTCTATTTTTTAATTAATTAAAAAAACCCTAATAAGAATGATTTAAATTAAATTAATTGATTATATATATATTATTTTATTTGGTATTCATATAATTAAGATTATTGGTTATAGAGTTAAATTAAAATCATCTTTTCTTTGAAAAATAAAATTTTCGAAAAAACTGCTTTCCATCGTGCTTGCGGCTTTTATTTTAAATTAAATTATTAGAACTAGGTGAATTGAATTTAAAAAAATGGAATCTATATTTAGAATAATATTAATTAATATTAGGTAATAAGTTCAATTTAACTTTTGGAAAATATAAATAGTTACCGTAGTAAACATTTATTACCAGAGTAAAAGTAAAATAGGTTAATTATGGGTAAAAAGATAATAATAACAATCTAATAGGGGAAAAAAGAATCCCTAAAAAAGAATATTTTTATTTCCTTTTCAATGAAATAATTATTATTTTTATTTCTTAATGATTTTTCTTTATAAATGATTATGTAACAAGTTTGATAAAAATTAGTTGTTAATATGAAAAAACTTAAATTTTATTTTTCTGTAATATGCAATTTCAACTAAGAAATTCCTTTTATTGAATTCTGGAATTATAAAAATAAACAAAATTTTAATAAAATAATACTATCATTTAATTTTTATTAATTATAAATGATATTATAATATTTATGATGTCAAATGTAACTGTTATAAGGGTTTGAAAATTGTGAGTATCAAAAACACAATGTTTATCAATAATTGTAATTCTTTGTTTCAAAAGTGAAAAATAAAATATTTATAGAACTATTTTGATAAAATAAGTGTTATTATTGGAATAATAACATCAAAATTATCTAATTGTGATTTTCTCGATTTTTTTTAAATAGTTGAATGTTTAGGTAAAAATTAAATATAGTATAAATATATGGTGTGTCTTATGATATCATAATGACAAAAAAGTGAAATAAAAAATTTTATAAATAGTATCCAAGACCAAAAAAATGTTTACCCTTAAAAAATGTGGTTTTTTTGTATTTTATTAATTTTATAAAGCCTTTATGAATCTACCAAACCCAATATTTTATTTAAAGTTTTAAAATAAATTATTTATGAACATGACTCCCTTACACATCACAAAAAGTAAAATTTTAATAATTTAGGACATTTTAATTATAAAATAATGAAAATCACTCTTATTTGGTAAAAAAAATGGTAAAAAATCATCATAATTTTTGTTTTTATTGATTAGTTTATTACATAGAATCCAAAACCTAGGTTTGGTGAATAATAAAGAACTATCATCTCTTTTACTATATAAACACACACTATATCCCATTATAATTCGCTAAAAATACCTTATATCACATACTTAATCTACCCTACCATATCTATAGTCCTCTCAAGGTTCCCTTGCGCTCTTAAGAAGTTTCTCACAAGCGTTTGGAATCACCCTCTCAAGGTAAGGGATCTCACTCTCTTCTTTTTAATCAATCACATCTATTATGTTATACCTCGTAATTTCCCTTTTTTATTGTATGGGTATGTTTCTCTACATACATATTAATTAAATTTTGATTCCCATTTGATGATAATCCCCTTTTAATCTCATTAATATCAACCATGAACCTTTATGTACACTGATTATGTTACAGAAATTATCCCATTATTTTCCGTATGAAAAGTGAGGGACCTCTCTCCCATATTTTAAATTCAAGAACATTATTTGTATTTAGATTTATGAATCTAAATTTTTTATGTTTTAATGAAATTATAAATATACCTTTAATATCAAATTTATTTCCTAAAATTAAGAGATAATTTATCTGTTCTCATTATTTCATTTACCTACGTCGTTACCATGATGAAATTTAGTATGGGATCCTCTCCATATCCAATTTATTAAAGAAAATTATCATTTTATGCCTTTTATTTCTAATTCCAAAGGATGGGATATTTTACTCCACATCCTTATTACTTCAATTTTTATATCCAAATAATTATATACCTCTTTCACCCTTATTAAACCATTTTATGAAAATTTATGTGTTATCATTGTACTGTTGAAATTATCCTTGGATTTTTCATTGCCAAGATTATATTCAATCACCCTCGTTGTATCATGGTTATTAATTCACAAATTTTCATGTAGGAATATGTTATTACATATATCTCATAATTTAATTTTTTATTATAAATCTATTTCTCTCTCAATAAACCATTTTATGATTCTTAGTGTACTGTTGTTATGATGCTGGAATGTCATTGTAATTTTCTATGCAAAACATTTGTGAGGTGTATACCCATACCTATTTCCACATGAAAGTATTAACCTAGTTTTACATATAATTAATTTATTTGGGACATAATTGAATTTAATATAAACTCCATAATAAAGGAATTAGATGTGATGAAATATGATACTATGTTGAATGATCTATGTGGAGATCTTATGCATGTACATGATATGAAAATGACTGGTGATCCCAGAATTATATAGCATTCCAATACATTGTTTAATTTATTAGTCTAATAAAACATCATGGAAGGGGTTGTGGGGTGAAAATAATTCACTGAGACTTTTTCACCATGTTAGGATGTCTTGATAGTTATCCTTGACCCAGAATTTTGATTCCATAGTTAAATTTGTAGAAATATTTCCCATTTTGACTTTATGTTACCATTCTATATCATGTCTTATTATTCATAATTATGATTCTCATCCCTTTTCTATTCTATTTCTGTTCACATTATCTAACATATAACAATTTATTCATGTTATTCATCTTTTATATTACATAATTAGGCTTTATATCTCACCCCTTTATTATGTACATCCCTAGGATATCCAATGCAGTATTAGAGGATCGATGATTTCTAAGAGCATGTTGAGGATGCTTTCAATAATTATATATTATCCCATTTTCAAGATGTTATTATATGTATCTAATTCCCAAAGGCACTAAACTTTTCAATCTTCTGGGTTGTATTATCTGAATTCTTATGTAATAAATCATGGATTCATTTGTAATGAGGATATCGATTATTGTAGTTTGTATCAAAGTAAATATCAGTTATTTTTCATATTAGTATTAAGAAACTCTAGTGAGATCTTTAGGGATAAAACATAACATAAGAAAACTTCCCTAAATTTTGTTAATGAATATAATTATTAGATTCCAAGAAAATTAATCCATGTATGGATATTACAAGTGGATATGGATTTGGTAGATATATAGGAAGAGGTAACACCCAATAATTCCATATTGGGCAAGACTCAATCAGGAACTGGTGCATGGAAACAAGCCTTACTATACACCTATTATGACACTATTAGGTTATATACTTTAATAAATTCACAATATAATTACTAAACATTATTATGGGTACAAGAATTACAATTTGAGTATGTGTTAACAAATAGAAAATGGATAACTTATATTGAAGCACAAAATTCATAAGTTAAGTAAAACCTGTCATTTATAAGATATGACCTTAATGTTATTGTATTCCCATTTATCTGCATAATAGTTTAATGTAACCATCCTTAATTTTCCATTTATTATAATTAATGGTAGGAAATAAGGGAACTAACTCAATAACAAATGTGATGGGAAATGTGATGAATTAACAAATGATATACCAAACATGATGAGAGATCAAGTAAGATATATTTTTCTTATTTCAAACTAGGTATCAAAATATAACAAATAACAACCATAATATAGTTGAATGTACAAAGACAGAAAATAAGATGAGGATTATCTATAAAGTTAATTAAACTAGTAAGGAGATAAAAGAATGAATATTAAATAACATGCATATAAAAAATTTGGAAAAAGGGACCGAGATAAATTTCAAAAAGGAAATTGAAGTTGTTTTAAGTGTAGAATGCAAGGAAAATAGTTGCTAGTAGCCACAAAAATGAAGAGTATGATATAAGGGAATATATTACATCCTCTGATACCAATATGTTTTTCAATGTGTTATGAGTGGAGAATATGGGCTTTATCCATGCCAATTCCCTAATCTATGGTTTACATCCTAGACTAAGGAAGGAACTATGTAATGGAAATCATTAATGTTTATAGATTAAAGTGTTTATGTATTCGTATTTGAGATTTATGTTGTAGGATTAGTATATAAATGAAATTATTAATATTATAATCATCAAACATCTAAGGATTGTTCCTGAGTAGTTTATCTTTAAGGACTTGAAATATATGTGGAATAGTATCAATAACCTATATAAGTGATTTAGTGATAAAGTTATTGATAACCCTTAATATGTGTTTGATGTGAGGATACACCTGATGAGTTTTAGGATGATATGTCCAAGTGTAATATTATGGTTAAAATCATTGATAATTCTTTGAAGATTTAGGTAAAAAGTTTAGTATGATTAAGGATATTTTTGGAAAATTATTATAGGATCAAATACTTTTGATTTTTAAGTGATTAATTATATTTTAGGAGATTTTTTATTGGGTTAAGGTATATATACCCATTGGCATTAATATAAATGATAATTTTAGAAGAATGCTATTAGGTTTTTTAGAGGTGTAAGAAAAATGTTATGAGAGAACCTTTATGGTTTACATTATTTAATATTGTGGTTATTAGTGTTATTTGAGTTATATGGGTATTTGTTTAAGGAATGATCTATTTTAACCCTTTTGGAATATTTGTGGAATTTTGGAGATTAATTTATTATGGTTTATTAATATTTAGTATTATCTTACTTTATGATCACCATTTTGGATTTAGTAAAGATATTTTGAATAAATGCTTATTCTTTAGTGGATTATGTGACTCACTATAAGTTTATTTTTGGGATTTAGGTATAAAAAATCATATTTATTTCTCATAATTTGGAGAAATTTTTTTATTATATTAGAAATTTTATTAAAGGATGAAATTATACTTTTCAAGAAAGTATAATTCCTCATGTCACTAGTCTAGATGATAAGGTAATTCCTCAAATCTATTAAAAGAATCTTACAACTAAAATGTTGTCATATTACGATCATTTTGGAGGAGTTGATTGTAATTTTACCCATAAAAATATTTATAGTTTTGTGGTCACTGACATTATCCTAATCATGTTATCTATCAAACTCTATTATTTATTTGGTGTTAGTTACCTTTTAAAATTCTATGTTTTCAATTTACACTAATGTTCTCTTTCTTAGAAACCTAGTTATGTGATGACCATCGTACTTCCCTTTCTCTCTTTCAAGTGGATGTATTATTAACCATCATTATGATGTGTGTATTCAATAACGATATTTTAAAAAATCCAAAAATTACTTAATGAGCTAAATGTCAAATTTTGAGGATATAATTAACTAATGGGGTGGATAATGTAATGCCCTGGTTTTTTAAAAGAGAAAATTATTTTTAGTAGTGGATGCAATTGCCACACCAAACCCTAAAAAATGATGATTATTTAAATAAAAACATTATATAATAGCTAATAAATTTTATTATATGAATAATATTAATTATATTATGATATATATTAGAAAAATCTTATTAAATAATCAGTAAAATTTTTAGTAATATAATTTTATTCTTCAAAATAAATTTTCTTTAAAAATGATTTTTTTGTAGAAAAATATTATAATTATTTTATAATAAATTTTGAAATTTTATTTTATAAAATTAATATCATTTCTTATATCGACATATGAAAAATTAATTAGGATTAATTTTTGGGTTTTTTGGAGAATGTTGATTTTAATGAATAGTGAAAAATACCAATTTGTTTAAAACTGCCATTTATTTTGATAAATTAAGTAATCTAAAAGTGGAATAATTATTTTATTTCAAAGTAAAATAATTATTCTTGAGTTATATTTAATTCAATTATTTATATTTTAATCATTTTTATAATATATTTTATAATAAGTTTATTTTTAGGCATGAAAATGTTTTTTCTGAAAATTGTTATAAAATATACAACGATTCTGCATTTTCATTATATTAAAAACCCATAATGGGGAATGAGTTAAATTAAATTTATATATTATATATCTATAATTATTAATTTCAATTTATATAATGAATATTACTAGTTATTGAGCTAAATTAAAATCATATTTTCTTTAAAAACTACATGTTTTTTGAAAAACCACTTTCCATTATGCTTGCGGGTTTTATTTGAAATTAAATTCTTACAACTTTGTGAATTTATCTTTAAAAAATTTATTAAATATTTAGAATCATCATAATAATCTTAGGTAATAAGGTAAAATTATTTATTGGAAAATATGAATAGTAACTCTAGTAAATATTTATTATTAAATTAAAAGTAAAATCAATTAATTATGGGTAAAAAGATAATAATAATAATTAAACAAAGAAAAAAAGGGTAACCCTAACACTATGAATATATATACATATATATATATATTATTTTAAATTAAATAATTATTATATTTATTCCTTAGTTTTTTTACTTTATAAATGATTATGTAATGTCTTTGATAAAAATTAGTTTTTAATATGACAAAACATAAATTATATTTTTGTGTAATATGTAATTTAAATTACGATATTCAATTTGATGAATTCATGAATTGTAAAAAAAATTTAATGAAAATATACCATTATCAAAAAAAATTCAATTATAAATGATACTATAATGTTTATTAAGTCAAAGTTAATTGTTATGAGGGTTCGAAAAATTTTATTGTAAAAAACACAGTATCTCTTAATAAAAGACATTATTTGTTTTAAAAGTGAAAATTAATATTTTTAGAGAACTTTTTTGACAAAATTAATGTTATTTTTTTAATCATAACATCAAAATTATCCAATGGTGATTTTATCATAATTTTCTAAAACAAACATATTGTTGGGTAAAAATTATTTATGGTTTAAATATACGGTGTGTATTATGACATCATAATGATCCAAAAGTAATGTAATAAATGGTACAAATGGTATAAAATATTAAATCTATGTTTCCAATTTAATAAAAAGTTATTTTTAGGTTGTTTCACTAAATTTATATATCCTTTATGAATCCCCCAAAACCTATATTATATTTTAAGTTTTTAAAATAATTTCTTTATAAACATGACTCACTTCTATATCACTAAGGTTAGTATTTTAATGATTTAGGACCTTTTAATTATAAAATAATTAAAACCACTTCTATTTTTTATAAATAATGTGCAAAAACCATGGTATGTTTTGTGGTTTGGATTGGTTTATTATATAGAGTCCACAATATATGTTTGGGAAATAATGAGGAACACCCCTCTATTTTCCTATACAAACCAACCCATGATCTCCATCCTCTTCACGAAAAAACCTTTCATCACATCCTTAATCTGCACTCACATCTGTATATTCCTTCCATTGTTCCCCTAATATCTCAAGAATCTTCTCCCAATATTTTGGAATCACCCTCTCAAGGTAAGGGATCTCCCTCTCTTCTTTTTATTCAATCACATGTTTTATGTTATACCTATTAATTTACATTACTTATTATTTGGGTATGTTTTTATACTTAATTTTTATTAAAATTTTGATTCCCATGAAACTATAATCCAATTTTACTATCATTAATACCTATTATTAAACTTTATTTACACTCCTTATGATTTCAAAATTGTCATATGATTTTACTTACAAAAGTGCGAGACCTCTCTCTCTTGTTTTTAATTAAAGAACCATATTTTTATTTAGCCTTTTTAATGTCAATTTTTTATATTTTAATGACTTTATAAATATCCCTATATTTTCCATTTTTGTTTATTAACAATTAGATATCATTTATTTTCTCCCATTATAGAATTTACCTAAGTCGTTGTTATGCTGAAATTTAGTAAGGGATCATCTCCTTCTTTTTTGTACTCAAGCATCTTCATATTTTTATGCCATTTATTCCAATTCCTAATATTGGGATATGTTTTTTATATATTCATATTACTTAAATTTTTATATCCAAATGATGAGATACCCCTTTCACTTTAATTAATCAATTTTATGTATATTTATGTACTGTCGTTATGCTGCTGAAATTATCCTGTGATTTTTCCTTGCGAAGATTATATTCAATAACCATCCCTGTCTCATGCCAATTAATCCAAAAAAATCATGTTGTATTATATTTGTACATATCTCCCATACTATATTTTTTTTATTAGAGGCCCTTTTCTCTCTCATTGAACTATTTTATGATTCTTTTTGTATTGTCGTTATGGTGCTGGAATTTCATTATGATTTTACAAGCCAGACATTTCTGAGGTTTTTACACGTACCCATTTCTAGTAAAGGGTATTCACCTAGTTTTTCCTATACTTCGTTTATTGGGGAATTACATGAAATTTTTTCACACTCGTTAATCATGGAATTAAATGTGGTGAAATATTATCCTATGTTGAATGATTTATGTGGAACACATATTTATATACATGATATGAAAGTGATAGGTGCACATGGAATTATATATCACTCCAATTATTTTGGTAATATTTTGATTCAATGAAACTTTTGGAAAGGGGGAGTGAAACTAATCTATCATGGGACTTTTCCCACCATTTTATGATGTCTGTGCAGTTATCCTTGACCTATGTTTATGGTTCCATGTTTAATGTTGTCTCCACATTTCTTATGTTTCCTTTATGTTAACATGTGATATCATGCCTCATAATTTGTAATTTTGATTTAGCCATTTTATATTCCATTTATGTTTCCATTTTCTAACACATAATACTTTGTTCATGTTATGATTCTTTTATATTCCCTTACTCTTCTATACAACTCATCGCTTTCTTATGTACATACCTAGGTTATCCCATGTAGTATTAGGGGACTGATGATTTCAAAGATCATGTTAAAAAAATTCAATTATTTTGTTGTAACCAATGTTCCATATTTTACTATATATTCCTAATTTTCAAAGATAATAAATTTTTTAATCTTCTGGATTTTATTATGTGTATTCTTATGTACTAAATCGTGAATTAATGTGTAATAAAGACACTAGTTGTCAAAGATTTGGATCATCTATCAAGTATCCAATTCCCATCCTTGTGGTCCCCTCAATCATAAAAGAAACTATCAACATTTATACCACAGTGAAATAATTATGATATCCTAATGAAAGGGTTATCCTTAATTAATTTTTCATTCAATCTTGTAATTTTTTTAGTCACCAATAGAAGATATGAAAAATTTATCTTTTCAGGATGCAAGATATAAAATAATTTCATTATCTATGATTCCATTATGAATAGTTCAATATTATACCATTCTATAAAAAAATTCACCTTCAAAAATAACAAATTATAAACATTAACTACAATTCTATTTTCAATCCATTCATAATGGAAAAAAGGTACTTGAATTTTTTATAATCCAACTCATATATTTGTACAATGATTCAAAAGTATGACATATTCTTGTAAATTGTATTTATGTTCTTCTTATCAGATAAATGAATTTCTTCCACCATAAGTGTAACTACACTATTTGTAATCGTACTTCGGTCATTGTTTTCCTTTGTATATAAAATATAAAAATTAATTATATAACCATTTTAAGAAAATTTGTATACACTTATTATTATAGCTATCCATTGAAGTCTCTTAGAAATTTAATTAGAATTTATACATAAGTCCTTATTAATATGATCTTTAAAGCATCCTATAAATTTTTGATTACATGTTTTCAATATCTATATTTCATCCCTTTATGGATTCAAATGCTTCAGAATTACTTTTTGGGCTTCAAAGTATGGATAAACCTCTATACTATTTTGTAAAATTTAAAATTGATCTTGATTCCACTATATAATAGTAATCTAAAGAATATATATTATTGAAATATCTTCTCCCATAAGGCATCCCCTGTGATTAGATTTTGAGAGACCAATGTTATCAACATCTGATATGCAGTCAGTACATAATTCAACAACTTCTTCACAATATTTCATTCTATAATACATTATTCTAGAAAACATTGATTCTTGACATAACCTTTCATAATATTCATATACCATCTTGTGGTGTACATCCATATATATTATACAGTACCACATAGTTGAATATCTATAACCTAATGAACCAATAGGTGGACCATTATATCAAAGGATGATAGTGGAAAACATAACACCAATTTACATAATATGACTACAATTTATTTATTTAGCGTTGGAAACTTCATCAGGTGTATAACTTTAATACCATTGGATTTTAAAAGGAGTCTTATCCTGGTTAATTTGTGCGGAACATTTTTAGGTATAATGTAACATAATGCCACATGCATTAAATCATTTATCAAAACATGGCAGTCATGAGATCTTCATTCTCTAACTTAAAATTAGTCAATAAAATGAAATTATTTATATTTTATAAATACCCCTCTAGAACCTTTACACCATTAAAGAAATTTTAGAATTGAATTTTTTTCTGGATAGAGTGTAATTCATTAGAGGTAGAAATGTACATGTTTCACGCATCACAGATGCCAAATCTTCCCTTATCCGGGTATTAATCATGATTAACCTAGCCTTAATTCCACATTTTAATTTGTATATTATATTTAGTAACATTTTTATAAAAATATCACTAGTATTTTTGCTAGGTGAATGACATCAAGAAAATAATTAACATATAAAAAATTCTAGCACAATAAATCAAAAAAACGATCATATTTTTCAACATTTTTTATGGTTATTCAAAAAAGGTCTTCTGAAATTAGTGAAAACATAATTTACTTTCCTTTACTTTTGATCACTTATTAATGGAGATGGTGTTATACCGTGTTCTGTATTCCCATCGAGCAATGTCATATAGGATTGATATTTTTGTCATTGGGGTAAGTATGTGTGATGTCTGAAAAACATAGTCTTAAAATAATGTTCAAATACACTTAGTGTGCACGTTTTTCATAGATGGGACACCACAATATTGTTTTAATTATATATCCTTAAAGATTTCAATAACTAGGAAAATTATTTATCATACCATAAAATATAGATATTATTGTGAACCCTTTACTTCTATAAAAATCAGAAAATTTTACACTTTTATTCCACATGTATTTTGTATATTCGATTAATAGAGCCAAATAAACATCAATATCCTTACTTGGTTGTTTTGGCCCCATATATGTGAAGATAAAATATAATGTATTTGTGCTTAATACATAACAATATAGGAATGTTATAATTTTCAACATAATCATCCTGGTATTGTGAGTACTACTTTATACACAAAAAGGATTCATTGTATCTATAGATATCCCAAGATGGAGGTTTATCAGATAATTTCTATATTTAGGATATTCATGATAAATTTCTTATACAAAGGAGAGTATGTTGGGTGATGTAGTTTCCCATATTTAATTCTTGTATGTATGTGATATATAAATTGTATATTAGTTTCCTCACAACCATATGGATCTTTAATCCTTGGAATGATTGCAATGTACCATACAACTTTCAAAGGACTTGAATTATCTTTCTTATATCAAGTCTGACCACACAGAGGGAATTTTTAAGAGATCTATATTCCTTGAAAAAAAATATACATTCATTTTTATATTAATGTTTTCATTCTGAGACCATACCCATTGAACATAACATTCTTTTAGTGATATATGTTCAATGAAGAAGTTCATTTTTTCTTCTTGCATATCATTCAGAAGACCAAGTAGTTATGTAAATCTATTGTTACTCCATCCATAACCAGATTTAAAATTATATTGCTTTAGTGTAACTAAAAAAACATTGTATATTCAATAAATTTGGTATATAATGATCTCTTTTCTCAACATGTTAACTTCTCCAGCAACATTGGATAATCACAAATGAAAATTTCAATTTCCATTTTCATTTATTTGATACGAATTCCATCATCATTTCCACTTGTAATCAAATAAAATGATCCATAAATTGCAGTATAATACTAGTATTTTTCTACATTTAGGTCTTCTTTGTGATTAGTTAAACATTTATTGCTTCGATCGATTCTGTGATAAATCAAATATTATTCTAACTCCTCCAGACAATTTTTTCTTGAATAAAAATAATGTAAAAATGGAAAAATGATTTGATAATGGTCATATGAATGTTATTTTGTAAACTTATTGACTATCTGATTTCATAATATCTATGTTTTACAAAAATAAATGAATATACACAAGGTATGCATATAATCTATCATTTGTATATCCATAAATTCTTTAAAGTATAAATTTTAAAAAATATATTTATAAATTCTATTAAATACATATATAAATTATATAAATGAATAGATTTACAACCAATGTTTTAAAATACACTACAAAGTATATACACATAATAAAGCCTATGATTTGGTATGAATTAAGACTCCTTTATTAGTGCATATTGTTTTCCTAGTGTGAATAAAATAACTCCATGCATAATGTGATGGTTTGTTTATAGAATGTTTTGGATTTAAATATAGTATAGACTAATATTCGTATATAAATATTTAAATTTATACACACACACACACACACACATATATATATTTACACAAACTCATATACATACATGGATGTATAAATACTCAAACACTGAAAAGAAAAAACATATATAAAAATATAACTATACATATAAAAACAAATGAAATACACAATTATATATATATATACATATATCTAAGACAACCCCATATCTCATGTCATCTTTCTACAAAAAAATAATCATACTCTTCGATCATATCTATTTCAAATATAGTTACTAGCTTGATCCAAACCCTAAGCCTATGAAAAATCATAAATCCATTAAAATTTATATTACTTTTAATTATTTATAAAATCAATAACATTTTTTTGTTTTTTGAATATTACAAATCCATTAATTCACCAACTAATTTACCAATGAATTCTTCGTTATGTGGCTACTAAATTTCATTTAATCAAAGAAAACCTATTAACCCCATTCAAAATTTTCAATTAATATAAACTTGTAAAAAATATTTTGTTTCCAATCCTGATATATAAAATATATTTATACATATAAACAAGAATAAAAACCCAAAAAATGGGAAATCAAGAAAGATCAGCAGACCAAAATATAAAGCACACTGAAAGGGTTGATTTACCCAAAAAAATAAGGAAGAACATTATGAAAACCATGTTACAAGTAAATACATAGCTGGATGAAATGTTACAATCAAACATGAGATGATAAACTTAAAAAATCATGAAAAAACACAGGAAAGAACCAATGAGAATCCTTAAAAATGATTAGAATATGATACCTTCGGTTTTGAGGTTCGATTTGTCTAAAAACATGACTTCAGATGTTGTAGAGCTTCAGAACTCCAACATCTTGAACATTGTGTCATGAGGAAGTTATCTATCTGGGTTATTTTCACCTCGGGTAAACATTGATCATTTTTGTTTAATAAATTTTTAGTAAGTGTGAGTTGGGTTTCTAAGTCACACTTCAATCTCCTTTAAAAAAATATTATTAATTATATAAATAATAAAATTATTAAAAATGAATTATATTTACTTTTAAAATTATAAAAAATATAAAAATTCATTTAAATAAGTTCATTCCATAAATTAGAAAAATATTAAAATAATGAAAAATGAATAAATAAAAAAGAATAAATATTAATCATATAAATTTTAAACATATTTAAAATAACAAATATTACTTAATAAGTATGTATAAATAAATATTAAAAAACTAATAAATTTCGATATTGTTACAATTGAATAAATATTAAAATTGAATAAATAATATTAAATTAATTTATATTATAAATAATAAATAAAATTGACTAAATTATAATAATAATAATAAAAAAAATGAATTCATAACATTTATTACATAAATTAAAACACATAAAAAATTAATAAAAACTTATAAATAAATAATATTGATTGTATAAATAAAAAATAATAAAAAATGAGCTATATTAACTATTTAATTTAGAGAAAATTATTATTAGATGCATTTAATTAAATAAATTAAATAAACTTAAAACATATTAAAAATATTAAAACTTAAAACAGAAAAATTTATAATTATTAATGTTATGAATTTTAAAAAATGAAAATATTAAAACTTAAAGAGTAAATAGGAAAAAAATATTAAAATTAAAATAAATTCAAAAAATACTAAAAATTGAAAAATAATATTAATGAATAAATAATATTACATGAAAGGATATTAAAAATGAATAAATATAAACGAAACACAAGCACACCTTCACAACCACAGGCCGGATGGGCGGGTCATGCCCCCCAAATGATAAGTCACCCATAAAGCCCTTTTTATTTAACTATATATATATAGGCTCGTAGACCCTATAATACATATAGCCCATAGCGCACACAATTAATGGCTTATAAGCCTATTACGGAAGCAACTTTAGAGTCCTTTTTGTTTCTTTTTTTCACACCTATTACTTGTGCCACACCCATCACTCAAGGAGTGCCTTTTTTCCAGGACATCCTTGTTCATGTCATACCTCATAATAAGTCACTAGAGGACCGCAAGATGCCACACCCTTTGTTCGTTACCCTCATCAGTGGGTGGGGCCCTCTCCATAATCCCACCTGAGGACTACCGACAATGCACACCACATGTGGATCTGGTCGTTGAACTGTGAAGGAAGAATACATTGCCCCTTTATATATCTACCAACCCCCGTAGCACACTGATGCCTGGTCCCCATCCCTAGCACCGCTTGTACATCGGCATTAGATGTCACTACCCCATCTTGCCACTGTCACCTTGCTCACCTCTAGCACGATACAAATCTACCATCATCACACTAGTATCAATGGAACCAGTCCACCAACTAGAACACCTGATACATAGGTTACATATTGTGCATGTGTGGATTTGAACCCCAGACCTTCCAGATGTGGTACCACAGTTGAGTACTACTCAACTTTCGCCCTGTTAAAAAATTAATTCATAACATTAATTATACGAATTACAAAAATAAAATAATAATAATATAACATAATAACTAAATTAAATTAATTATACAAATAAAAAATTATCAAAACCGAATTATATTAACTACTTAAATTTTAAAATACTATTAAAAATGAATTTAAATAACTTAATTATATAAATTTTAGACATATAAAAAATATTAAAACATAATAAAGAAAAATGAATAAATATCATTCATATAAATTACTAACATATTGAAAATATTAAAACATAATAAATTAATATATATTAATAAATAAAAAAAATTAATAAATAAAATTGAATAAATTACAAAAATGTTTTAAAAAAAGTATTCATGACATTAATAGGATGAATTACAAAAGTATTAAAAATGAATAAATATTAAAAGTTACATTTAAATTCAAAATATTTATAAAAAAATTCTAATTGAAAAAGATTAAATAATAATTGTATAAGGGTTTAAATGAAAATCATTAAAATAAAATGAATATGTATTAATTTTTTAAATTACATAAATATTAAAAATATTACATATGAATGTATAAATATTAATATTCTATATAAATGTTCAAATATATATATATTTATATCATTATAAAACTGTAAAATTAAAAGTAATAATTTTAATTTATATATAGTTCCCCACATATAAATATGTTATTAATTATAATTAATTATATATATGTATATATTTTCCTTTCAAATACTTTTATATTAATTTATATAGATCATGTATATGATATTTCAAATACATTCATAAATGAAATGAAAAAAATTTAAAAAAATTTTAAAAAAAAGTTATTATTTGAATTGTTTTAAAAATTCATGATAAATGTATTAATAAGTGTATTAATATTAAAAAAATTGTTATATGACTAAATGTATTAGTGAATGTATTAATTATAATTTTAAATGATGTTTTTTATATAAAATAAAATATATATTTCATAAATATATCATTGATATCAATGTATAAATAATAATAATATTTATAATTTTTTTTCATGATGTATCATTAATTAAAAAACTATAAAATTAAACACAAGAATTTTAGTAAATAAAAAAAGTTGGGATCAATTCCCTTTTATTATGAAAAGAAAGCACCCCATTTTTATTTCTGTTGAGGGGAACCCATTACATGTCTCGTAGGCCTAGAGGCACAAAGTCCCCAAGGAAACATGGGCCCGAGGGCCTAATAACTGACCTAAAGGCCCCAAAAACAATTCCAAAGGCTTCTAGCTCATATGCCCCCCACCACATTTGTAAATAAATTCCCGCTTTCCTGAACTCTATGCTCCGGTACCCTATACCACCGTCGAAGGCTATCGCATGCTACTCCACCGTTAGAGATCGTCTAACCTAACCTACTCTCCCCCACCCCACCCAACTTCATCGAAGTTTATCATCCAACATGTGCATAGTACTCATGTGTCGTGATGGGATGATGCTCACTATTCTAATAGGCCTCCATGCTCACCTATCATTGGGGTCCCCCCTCCAGTGCCTTGCGTCTTTCCTTCATGACTATCGACCATGATGCAAATGAGAGAGAGGAAAATCAATGCCCCCACCCAAATGGGGGGCTGAAATTTGATGTGACTGATATTTGATCTCGACCACTTGGGTGCAGTGTCGCAGCCAAGTACCACTCAACTGCGTTGATGTCCACATAAGAATTTTAGTAATTGTATTTAAATATATTCAAATTTTATATTTATATTTATATTTTTCATATTGATTAAAGATTTATGTTGTCACGACCCATCCTCAGGGCCCGTGCTGTGACTACCTCAAGCCCGCCTTCCATAGGCCAGGGGATGGCGATTAGCACCAAGGCGTAAATCCTGGCAAAAAGGGAAGGCATTGCCTTTGTAATGTAAACAAACACCACAGAATAAGCAACAGAAGATGTAAACACTAATTATAACTGATTACAACAGTAAGTGCGGAAAAGTAAGTGGGCCAGTATACAAACCCAAATTGAAAGTAAAGTACAACTGAAAAGGGAAAACAACAAATGAAAAGTAAGCCACAATGCCGAGATGTCCACTGGAAATCCCATCTGAAGGGTGGGTACAGATAGCTCCACTGCACCTCGGGTCCCGCCGTCCACTCCGAGTACGTCCCGCCTAGGGGTCCACCTCCAGGTACCGCCATGCTCTGCATGCCTCAACCACGATCAACACTGTCCGTCGTCTGCAACAAACACAACGTAGTGCGGGCATAGCCCGTGCAGGGGTGTGTATAAGCTACTCAGTAGGGACCCCGAGACCCCCGAAGGTCTCCCAATATCCACAAAGGATAAACCACAAAGGAAAGGTAAATCACGAAGTCACATCTGACACTGCTTAGGTATATGCCCATACATATACCTAAGTCATCAATTCTCATTCGCCTCCAACATCCGAACCCAAGTACAACCCAGTCCACACAGGAAAGCAAAACGTAAATCCACACAAGATAGCACAACACAATCCACATAGGAAAGTAAAACAGGATTCATCTCACACATGTATACTTCTTAGATAGACGATAGAGATGATCACTGATCCATCTAAGTCATCGGACCCACAAAGGATCGATAGGTACTAACCCCCGCAATGACCCACACAGGATCGGACCCACACAGGATCTGTAGGCGCTGGCTCACACAGAACCGCTGAGCGCTAACCCACACATGATCGGACCCACACATGATCGGACCCACACAGGATCAGTAGCACTGATCCAAGTAGGATCGCTGAGTGTTGTAGTCGTTACCGTCAAATCCACTGAGGATTTCTTACAGTCGTCGTCGTCATAGTAGCAGTCGCAGCCACCACTAGGGTTCCCGCACACAGCAAGCTCATTCAGGAGGGTCCGCCTCACGAGCCGAGAGGCTGATACATCAACTGACACATAGTCCAGAGTTGATGTATCCAAAAGTTCCGTATCGTCAACAGGAACTCAACGTCACAGACAGCGCGTCAATCGGAGGCCCGGTCCGAGAGTTATTGGCTTTTTCGTCCCAAGGGCCCGGTTGGTTTTTAAGGCAAAACCAACCCGACCGTAGTCCACCTGCGTCCAAACCTCGGGCAGAGTAAGCCGAAATATCCATCTCACTAAGAGGAAACCAACAAAGTCGAAGGCATGTCAATCAGACGTCCGAAGCTCAAGATATGAGCGTTTCCGCTCCGAGGGCCCGGATGGTTTTGTGTACGAACCAACCCGGCCGAACTCAAAGTAATATGAAACCTTGAGTGCGATATAACAAAACGATTGTATCGATTCAAGGATCACATCGCAACTGACGGTGCGTCGATCAGAGGTCCGTAGCCCATATATGGGAAAAAGACTGAAGACGGTCCAAAAACTGGGGTTTCGGGCCCGGACCGACCCGGCCCGAGACCCCCCGGTCGGCCCGAACCGGGTCGACCCGCCCTGGGTCCGGGTTGGCCCGGCCTGGTGGACCGACCAGGTGGCCGGCCCGGCCTGGGAACAACGCACCCAGCGCGCTGGCCAGCTTGGCCAACGGCCGAGCCATTTGGTAAGGGGGGGGGGGGGCTGCCCCCTGGTGTAACCGCGACCCCCCTTTAATGGGGGCCGGTTTGTAGGCCGGCCGGGGGAATTAATTCCCCCAGTTTCCCTTTGTCTGTACGGACCGCACCGGCCGGCCCGGAACCGGCGGCCGGTCACCCTGCTCCGCCGCGGCCCAGAACCGGCCGTGGCTTGGTTCGTCCGGCACGGTGTGATGGCACCATGCCCTTCCACTGCGGCCCCGCTCCGGCCGTGGTGTCTTCAGTTTTCATCGATGCGGCACGACAGCGTCGCGTCCTTGTTCAACTTCAGAGCGCGGCACGACGGCGCCACACATTACTTGTCGTACGTTCCCGCGTGGTGCGATGACACTACGCCATTCCGTCCCAACCACAAAGAATCAAACAAGGATAAAGGAGGAGGGTCAGTCGTTTTTGTGCGGTCCGACCCCCTCTCGTTAATCGATATCATATGGTCGTATAAAAACGAAGAACGACAAACTAGAAATCACGAACTAAAATAATTAAATAAACCCCTACCTTGATAAAATAGATGAAGAACGTCGGTGTCGCGAAGCGAGGATTAGAAGAAGTTTACGGAGATTTCGTCGCGGAAAACCGTCGTGAAAAGAGACGTCGTGGAAGAAAAACATCGTGGAAGAATAAGTCGCGTCGCGGGTCGGTGTCGTGGAAGACGGTCTCCGAGGGCTCGGCGCTCAACGTCGGAGATCGTTCGTTCTTCGCGTTCTTCGTCAAAGAGAATGAAGAACTCAAGATTTCCTTATCTTTTTCTCCAAAGGCTCTCAAACAACTAAACACCAACCCAATAAAATAAGTTCTTAACTTATTTTATTAACACATCAAGGCTTTTGAAATTCATGTTTTTGAGTTCCACATTAACTCACCTCATTAATTCCATAAGTTAATAAACTTAAGTTAACAAAATTAATGGGAGTTGAGTAGGTTAGAGGATATGAAGGGGTGGGGTTCATGTGGGCCCCACCACCCTCATAACCTCCCAAGGGAGGTCTGGTAGTTACCCAACTTCCTTCCAAAGGATTAAACACTTAGAGTAAAAATAAAAATTGTTGTTAAATTTTTATTTTTAACTTCCACAATTTTTATCATCAACTCTCATGAAAACGCAACTCCAGAACAGGTGTTCCTAAGAAATTACTGGCGCTACAGTTCCATCGGTGTCCTCGGAATTCGATTCTGAGCACCGGTTCAAAAGTTATAAATTCCCGCTTGTTCGTTCACTGAACGTACCCGAGCTAATCTTCGGATAGAAATTCCGAGCACACTGGGCCCCAGAATGAAGTGCCGTCTGAAACTGCGTGCTTGTAAAATCCCAAAGAAAATTATGAAAAAAAATTTCCTTGAATTTTACGGGTCCTTACATTACTCCCACCTTAGGGATTTACATCCCCGTAAAGATACATCGAAAACTAGGGAATCAAATGTGGGTACTAAGAATGCATCTGAGACTCCCGCTCCCAAGTGCTCTCCTAGAGGTTCCCGTGCTCCCATTTGATGCGCACTAGAGGAATCGACCGTCCATGTAGGACTTGCTCCTGTCGATCCTTGATCCCCACTGGGACCTCCGCAAAACTCTCCCCATCATTAATGTCAAGCTCCCCATGGTCAATGATATGCGTCGGGTCGTGAACGTATCTCCTCAGTTGAGATATGTGGAAGATGTCGTGCACCCGGTGCAACTGAGGTGGTAGAGCCAGGCAATAAGCCACCTCGCCAATCCTGCTAAGGACCTGGAATGGTCCGATGAAGCGTGGAGACAACTTTCCACCTCGGCCAAATCTCTGTAATCCACGTAGAGTCGAGACACGCAAAAAGACGTTGTCACCATCCTTGAACTCTAGTGGCCTCCGCCTCCTATCAACATAAGACTTTTGCCGGCTCTGAGCTGTCCCCATCCACTCTTGGATGACCTGGACCTTCTTTGTCGTGGCCTGAACTATCTACGGTCCCACAAGTGCTGACTCCCCAGGGTCTATCCAGCACAAAGGAGATCTACAAGGTCGGCCGTACAACGCCTCGTATGGTGCCATCCTGATGGTGGAGTGGTAGCTGTTGTTGTACGCGAACTCCACCAAGGGTAGGTGGTCCTCCCAGCTGTGACCAAAGTCGAAGATACATGCCTGGAGCATGTCCTCGAGAGTCTGAATGGTCCTCTCCGACTGACCATCCGTCTGAGGGTGAAAGGCTATGATCAGACGTAGCTGTGTCCCAAACGCCTCCTGCAACCCCTTCCAAAGCCGAGAAGTAAATATAGAATCCCGATCGGAGATGATAGATGATGGCACACCATGAATCCTCACTATCTCCTGAACGTAGAGACGTCCCAAGCTCTCTACCGAGCCCTACTCTCTGATGGGTAAGAAGTGAGCCGACTTGGTGAGTCGGTCGACAATCACCCAGATGGAGTCGTGACCTCTGGAAGTGCATGGAAGTCCAGTCACAAAGTCCATAGATATGTCATCCCACATCCACTCCGGGAACTCCAAAGGCTGTACCAAGACTTCTGGTACCTGATGCTCTGCCTTCACCTGCTGGCAGGTGAGGCATCGAGAAACGAACTCCACCACAACCTTCTTCATGCCCGACCACCAGTGATGTCGTCTGAGATCCTGGTACATCTTCGCCACTCCAGGATGTACCGCCAAAGGAGAAGTGTGAAACTCTCTCAGCACCTCCTCCCGTAAAGCAACTGGTACCAAGGTACGTCCTCTGAAAAGGATGTCGTGCTCTGCTCCAAAGGAGAAACCATCAGGTGACTCTCCTGAGGATATCTGTGCACGCCGCGTCTCACAGTCAGCGTCCCCACACTGTGCCTCTCTGACCCGCTGCAGTAGTGGAGGAGTGATTGTGAGAGACTAAAGGAAGGCTGCTCCATCTCTATCCACGAAGGATATCTACAAAGCGGCTAGCTGCTCTGTCACCTCCTCAAGTAGCTGAATGCCCGTCCTCCTGCTGAGAGCATCAGCTACTACGTTTCCCTTCCCAGGAGTATAGACTATCTCAAAGTCATAGTCCTGGAGGAACTCGAGCCATTTCCGCTGTCTCAGATTCAGGTCCTTCTGAGAGAAGATGTATCTGAGACTCTGATGGTCAGAAAAGACTGTAAAGCGCTCACCCATCAGGTAGTGTCACCATGTCATTAGTGCGAAGACCACTACTGCTAACTCCAGGTCATGGGTAGCATAATTCTGCTCATGAGGCCTCAACTGAGGTTATCCATAGGCGATCACTGCCCAGCCCTGCATCAGGACACATCTGAGTCTGGTCCCAGATGCATCGCAGTAGACTACGTACCCTACTCCCTCCTCAGGCAACCTCAAGATAGGTGTGCTGGTCAATCTCTGTCTCAGCTTTTGGAAGCTCTGCTGACAACTGTCTGAACATACAAAGGGTTCCCCTTCTTCGTCAAAGCTGAGAGTGGTTCCTCAACTCTGGAGAAGTCTGGCACAAATCTCCGATAGTATCCAGCCAGTCCCAAGAAACTCCGCACCTCCATCACGCTTCTGGGTGGCTCCCAAGCTAGCACTGCCTCGATCTTCACAAGATCCACTACAACTCCCGCCTCAGAGATGACGTGTCACTAGAAGTGGACCTCACGTATCCAAAACTGACACTACGAGAGCTTACTATAAAGATGATTCTCTTGGAGTGTGTCTAGTACAACTCGCAAGTGGAAGGCGTGCTCCTCCTCAGTCGTCGAGTAAATCAAAATGTCGTCGATGAAGACCATGACAAAATGGTCGAGGTATGGCTGAACGATCCTGTTCATGAGGGCCATGAACACTACTGGGGAATTGGTTACGCCGAAAGGCATAACAAAGAACTCATAGTGGTCAGAACGACATCTGAAGGTCGTCTTATGCACGTCCTCGTCTCGAACTCTAAGCTGATGATAGCCTGAACTGAGGTCTATCTTTGAGAACCACCGTGCTCCCTTGAGCTGATCAAAGAGGTCATCAATCCTCGGTAGAGGATACTTTTTCCTCACTGTCACCTGGTTCAGGCAACGATAATCAACATAAAGTCGCAAACTCCCGTCTGCCTTCTTGGCGAACAATATCGGGGAAGCCCAGGGTGAAACACTGGGTCGGATGAACCCCTTGCCCTGCAAGTCCTCCAACTGTACCCGTAGCTCTCGAAGCTCAGCGGGGGCCATCCGATATGCTGGAGTCGATATCAGGGCTATCCTGGGGTATAGGTCAATATAAAAGTCTACCTCTCTGCGAGGAGGTAGCCCTGGAACGTCGTTGGGGAAAATGCCCGCATACTGATCCACCACTGCAGGAAAACTAGGACTCTGCACGTCAACAGCTCCTATGATGAGGCTATCCAACTGGTGAGTGATGGAATGTCCTCTCCTCCGCGGAAGTCCATCCTATGCTGCAAAGGCTCCCATCCCACCGGTGAAGGTGAACCTGCTCCCGTCGGTGCGTACACATAGCACCTTGCGCCTAAAACAGTCAATCTGTGCATGGACCGTAGACAACCAATCCATGCCCAAGATGATGTCGTAAGGCCTCGATGCTGCTACAAGAAGATCCCAGCCAAAGCTCTCGCCTCCTAGAATAAGCTCACACTATAGGAACCAGTGCGTAATCGTCGAGTCTTCTCCCATAGGAGTCTCTAGCCGTAAGGATCGAGCCAACAACTCTGTCGGAATCTCCGAGCTCCGAACACGGGCAGCGGCTATGAAAGAATGACTTGCTCTTGTGTCTATAAGTACTGCAGAAAAGGTGGAATAGACACAGGTAGTACCTCAAATCATCTCGGGCGCACCGTGGTCATAGGCCTCTACTGCCTGGAGCAGTGCCTGTCACTGCCCGCCAGCTCCCTGTGGTCGGGGTGGACCTCCTAATGGTGGTGGTGGTAGGGTCTCAAAGTGTCGCCCACCACCTCCTGCTCGGCCAGCTTCTCTTCCTCGTCTGCCTGCTCCCTGCGGACCACCACGGTCGACCCTCTGTCTCCGCCTTAGTGGTCCCTCAACCGTCTGCTACTCCTCGTCACGGCGGTTCGGGAAATCACGAGCCATGTGGCCCTGCCCGCCGCATGAGTAGCACTTCCTGCCTCTCGAAAGACTGGATCCACGTTGTGTGCCCCGCACTGCTGAGCCAGTGTCCTAAGGTCGTCTGCCTGAGGGTCTGGTCTGCCTGGACCCATGAGTCATCCGTCGACAGCCTTCTGCAGAAGACTCTGCTTCGTGCCGCCCTACGGCGGGTGTCGGCGCTGGTGTAGACTCAAAAAGGAAGCTCTCGATAAAAAGGGCTCACTCCAGTACTCCTTTCTGAGTCAGAATGCTGAGGGAGATCAGTGATGCCCTGATCCCGTGTCTCAATCCATGCTCGAAGGTATGGGCCCGAAAGAATGGGTCCCGTACCATGTCTGAAGAGTAGCATGAGAGATTGGTAAACCTCGCCGAGTCATGGGCGACCATCAAGCTGCCCTGCCGCAGTTGAAGAAGCTCCTGGATGCGCACTGCATGGAGGGTGGCTGGGACGAACTCTGAGAGGAAGAGGCTCTCAAAGTCCATCGAAAGAAGAGATGCCTCATCGTGCACCTGGAGCATGAAGCTCCACCATCTGCCTACTGCTGCGTGCAGTAGGCTCATTGCGAGGATCACCATGAGGTCTGCTGGTGTCCTCACTAACCTGAAAACTCTCACCACTGCCTCCAGCCAGTCCTCGGCTGCCTGGGGGTCCGTCTCCCCATGGAACCTGAGCGGTCACTAGCATTGGAACTCATGTAGTGCACTGAGGTGAAGTTCATCGTCAGCGGCTGGTGCTAGAAGCATCGGTGGCTCGGCGGGTAGAGGTACCACCGATGCCACTTCTGACAAAGGGCCATGCACCGAGGCCTCGTCACTTAGTGGGTTGTCGTCATGCTCAACTCTCGGAACCTTAGCTGGCTGCCATCGTGGGGCCATCCTGAAAAGGAAACAGGTGCGCCACGGTCAGAACATTATAACTGGTGAGCTGATACAAAGTAATCACAAAGAAAACTTTAAACACACATGCAATCAATGTTTTTGTGAATTAAGTCAGAAAGCAGAAGTCAGGGTCCTGGTGTATGGATACATCGGCCGCCGCACCAACACTGGACTCCCTGGACTGATAACCACACTCAATACGCTTAACATTATTTCTTCTCATAGAAAAAGATCAGAGTCCCAAGTTCTGCGGTAGAACCGAACTCCTCTGATACCAATTTGTCACGACCCGTCCTCGGGGCCCGTGCCGTGACTACCCCAAGCCCGCCTTCCATAGGCCAGGGGCTGGCGACTAGCACTAAGGCGTAAATCCCTGTAAAAAGGGAAGGAATTGCCTTTATAATGTAAAAAAATACCACAAAATAACCAACAGAAGAATTAAACACTAAGTAAAACTGAGTACAACAGTAAGTGCGGAAAAGTAAGTGGGCCAGTATACAAACCCAAACTGAAAGTAAAGTACAACTGGAAAGGGAAAACAACAACTGAAAAGTAAGCCGCAATGACGAGTTGTCCACAGGAAATCCCACCTGAAGGGTGGGTATAGATAGCTCCACTACTCCTCGGGTCCCGCCGTCCGCTCCGAGTACGTCCCGCCCAGTGGTCCACCTCCAGGTATCATCCTGCTCTGCAAGCCTCAACCACGATCAACACTGTCCTTCGTTTTCCACCAAAACAACGTAGCGCAGTCATATCCCGTGTAGGGGTGAGTATAAGCTACTATGTAGGGACCCCGAGACCCCCGAAGGTCTCCCAGTATCCACAAAGGATAAACCACAAAGGAAAGGTAAATCACGAAGTAACATCCGACACTGCTTAGGTATATGCCCATACATATACCTAAGTCATCAATTCTCGTTCGACTCCAACATCCGAGCCCAAGTACAACCCAGTCCACACAGGAAAGAAAAACATAAATCCACACAGGATATCACAACATAATCAACATAGGAATGTAAAACAGGATTCAGCTCACACAGGTATACTTCTTTGAAAGATGATAGAGATGATCACTGATCCATCTAAGTCGTCAGACCCACAATGGATCGATAGGTACTAACCCCCGCAATGACCCACACAGGATCTGACCCACATAGGATCTGTAGGCACTGGATCACACAGAACCGCTGAGCGCTGACCCACACAGGATCGGACCCACACAGGATCGGTAGCACTGATCCACGTAGGACCGCTGAGTACTGTAGTCGTCGCCGTCAAATCCACTGAGGATTTCTGTACAGTCGTCGTCGTCACAGTAGCAGTCGCAGCCAACACTAGGGTTCCCGCACACAGCAAACTCGCTCGGCAGGGTCCGCTCCACGAGCCGAGTGGCTGATACATCAACTGACACATAGTACAGAGTTGATGTATCCAAAATTTCCGTATCGTCAATAGGAACACAACATCGTAGACGGCGCGTCAATCAGACGCTCGGTCTGAGGGTTATTGGGTTTTTCGTCCTAGGGGCCCGATTGGTTTTTAAGGAAAAACCAACCCGACTGTACTCCACCTGCGTCCAAACCTCAAGCGGAGTAAGCCAAAAGATCCGTCTCACTAAGAGGAAACCAACAAAGTCGATGGCACATCAATCGGACGTCTGAAGCTCAAGATATGAGTGTTTCCGCTCCGAGGGCCCGGTTGGTTTCGTGTATGAACCAACCCGGCCGAACTCAAAGTAATCAGAAACCTGGAGTTCAATATACCGAAATGACCGTCTCGATTCAAAGGATCGCATTGCAACTGACAGTGCGTCGATCAGAGGTCCATAACCTATGTTATGGGAAAAAGAACGAAGATGGTCCGAAAACGGGGGTTTTGGGCCCGAACCGACCCGGCCCAAGACCCCCCGGTCGGCCTGAACCGGGTCGACCCACCCCGGGTCCGGCCCGGCTGGGCACGGCCCGGCCCGGCCTGGGCACAGTGCGCCCAGCGCACTGGCCAGCTCGGCCAACGGCCGAGCTGTTTGGCAAGGGCGGGGGGGCGCCTGCCCCCCTGGTGTAACCGCGGCCACCCTTTAATGGGGGCGTTTTGTAGGCCGGCCAGGGGAATTAATTCCCCCAGTTTCCCATTGTCCGGCCGGCCCTCACCGGCTGGCCGGTTCTGCCAACAAGGACCGGTGACGGCCAGTCCTTCCTCCTACGCCGTCACCGGCGGCCCAGAACCGGCCGCCGGTCACCCTGCTCCGCCGCGGCCCGGAACCGGCCGCAGCATGGTTCTTTCGGCGCGGTGCGACGGCACCCCGCCCTTCCACCGCGACCCCACTCCGGCCGCGGTGTCTTCTGTTTTGTTTGACGCGACGCGACGACATCACGTCCTTGTTCAACTTCAAGGAGCGGCGCGATGGCGCCACACATTACTTGTCATACGTTCCCGCGTGGTGTGACGGCACCACGCCATTCCGTCCCAACCACAAAGAATCAATCAAGTATAAAGGAGGAGGGTCGGCCGTGTTTGTACAGTCTGGCCCTCTCTCGTTAATCTATATCATTTGGTCGTATAACTACGAAGAACGAAAAACTAGAAATCACGAATGAAAATAATTAAATAATCCCCTACCTTGATAAAAGAGATGACGCACGTCAGCGTCATGAAGCGAGGATTCGAAGACGTTGACGGAGATTTCATCATAGAAAACCGTCGCGAAAAAAGACGTCACGGAAGAAAAACATCGTGGAAGGAGACGTCCCGTCGCGGGTCGGTGTCGTGGAAGACGGTCTCCGAGGGCTCGGCGCTCCACGTCGGAGATCGTTCGTTCTTCGCGTTCTTCGTCAAAGAGAATGAAGAACTCAAGATTTCCATAGCTTTTTCTCCAAAGGCTCTCAAACAACTAAACACCAACCCAATAAAATAAGTTATTAACTTATTTTATTAACACATCAAGTCTTTTGAAATTCAAGTGTTTGAATTCCACATTGACTCACCTCATTAATTCCATAAGTTAATAAACTTAAGTTAACAAAATTAATGGGAGTTGAGGAGGTTAGAGGATATGAAGGGTTGGGGTTCGTGTGGGACCCACCACCCTCATAACCTCCCAAGGGAGGTTGGGCAGTTACCCAACTTCCATCCAAAGGATTATACACTTAGAGTAAAACTAAAAATTGCTGTAAAATTTTTATTTTTAACTTCCACAATTTTTATCATCAACTCTCGTGAAAACGCAACTCCGGAACAGGTGTTTCTAAGCAATTACTGGAGCTACGGTTCCATCGGTTTGCTCGGAATTCGATTCCGAGCACCGGTTCAAAAGTTAGAATTTCCCACTCGTTCGTTCACTGAACGTACCGGAGCTAAACTTCAGATAGAAATTCCCGGCACACCGGGCCTCGGAATCAAGTGCCGTCTGAAACTGCGTTCTTGTAAAATCCCAAAGAAAATTAAGATAAAAAATTCCTTGAATTTTACAGGTCTTTACATATGTATTGTATTTATTTTATATATGAAATATAATTATTTATTATCTTTAGTAATTTTTAATTGTAATTAAAAATTAGAAATTAATTAAATGTATAAATATTTATACATTTAAAAAAGGATATAGATTTTTTATTGCTAATTATAGTAAAATTACTAAAATTATAATATGTTCATTTAATAATTTAAATTTATTTTGATATTTAAAGATTCATTTGTTTCAATTACTTATATGTATACATATATATTTTCATATGTGTGTGTGCGTGTAAATATGCATAGATTGATGAAAGATATCAGTTGGTTATAAAGCCCATGCATCGTTGGATGACCCACCACAACCAGTTTAAAATATATGAACAATGACCCATGTAACACCCTAAGTATTAACAAATATATTAAATATATAATATAATGCACACAACACCAATTCTCTAAAAAATAACACCTTTTTATTATAATTATTTAAACAAGATAGTTATGACATATCCATAAAACAAATTTTTTTTCATTATGTGATTTGAATTGTAAAAATGGGAATACATGGTTGTGATCTATAAGAAATTTATAGTCTAATAGTATCAACATAATTTTTTTGGTGAATAGTAACTTGACCCTTATGAATATTAATACGACCCTTATAAGTAGTCACCTCATACATGAATGTATAAAAAAATTGGGCACCTAATAAATAAAATTATGATATAATTGTATAAGTAAGTGAACATCTTAGAAATTAATATTTAAGTGTTGATATTTTGTGAGTAATAAATAATTAATTACAATTATATAATTAATAAATTGATTTGAAATGAAATAAATTTTTATAAAATGAATTCATAAATAAATAGTTTACTATATAATCATTTTAGGATAATTTAATTAGACCTTAGTTAAAATTTTACGGTGTTATAAAATCAATTTAATTTTATAAAAAATCTAATTTTTCAACTAAATGATTAATTTATTTAAAAATTAAATTTATCATATTTAGAAAATTATTTTCATATAATGGAGTTCCTTTTTTAATTCTACATGTCAAAAAATTGTTAGGTTTAATTTTTGAGATTTTTCATAAATACATAATTTTTTTAGAAATAGTAATATACCACAATTTACGATAAATGCTAAATATAAGAATTATAGAGTAATATATGATATTTGGATATTGGAAGCACCATTAGGTCGAACTAACATAAATTAATAACTTTATTTAGTCACAATAATCAATACTATTGGTTTTATTATGAAAAATAATAAAATAATGAATTAAATAGTGAGAAATAACCCCTCTCCTCCACTATAAAACCACCCCTCACCCCCTATTCTCCTCGCAACTCTAAGAATTGAATATTGTCTAAATTATGACAAAATACTATTCCCTAGTCTCTCACACATTTCCATGATCTCATGATATTTCAAAAATACTAAAACCCCTTTCCCTAAGGAGGTTCTCAAGAAGGATAATTCAAGAGGTAAACCCTCTTCCTTTTTCTTTTAATTTCACTACAATTTATTTTCTTTTCCTATCATCTCCTCACTTACTATGTCAAAATAATAATGATAAATATAGTATAATATATATACTAGAATTATATCATGTTAATAGAGGATCTATCATCAATATTCTTACTCTCTCTCTTAATTGGTATTATTTATTATATCTTATTTATGATGATAAATCATTAATTATATTCATTTAGCTTAATTTTAGTAGTTTTTCGATCACAATGAAGTAGTTTTGTTCTATTATTTAATATCATATATATTAAATGGTTCAAGAAACATAAATAAGATATATTAAATAATACTAATTAAAATTATTTTTTTTCACTAATATCATATAAATACAATTCTGAATAATTATACCCATTATGATGTGAACTTCCATACTGATATACAAGCATACTGATCATGAAAATGAAGGAAACAAATGCTCCCAAGCTATAATATTATATCTTATACCTTATCAAAAAGGTCATAAATGATTATAATAAATTGCTAATAAATCAGATACATGTATATAAAGTTATTAATTAATTAATAAATGGATTTAATTCGATTATCCAAGAAATTAAGTTCAAGTGCAAAATTCATCCAGACATAAGGTAAGAGTTTTCATCCCAAACCTCCATTTTCATCTGGGTAACACTTTAGTTCTCTATGAACCGATGTATTTATTAATATAATTCTTATAAAGTATGATATATGTTCCAAAATCATGTATTCCGATCCATTAATCTTCTATTTGTTTGAAAATACATGTTTTACAAGGTTCCCTTCTCAATTATTCATGATACACAAGCCCAACTAGGGGAACATCTCGATTTCATACCCATTTTCAAGTACCGTATATAATATATTTTAACACTCAATTATTTTTCTAAAATCACTAATTTTGGCATGAAAAAACTATTTTTTTCATTTCTTGTTTTATTCAAACTATAATGACAAAAAATGATTTTTTCGAATGAAATCTTCTTGGAAAAGTAAAATGATATTTCTGTCATGAATTTCTGAATGATTTTATTGGTGTATTTTTCTCTATTTTAAATCCTCTGATATATTATACTATTTATTTAGGTTTATATCTTATGTTTTTTATCCACTATATTTTATCAAATGGCTTATGATCAGTTTTAATGTGGATGTGCTACCTTGATACCATTCACCCTACTACTTAGAATGGTTAGTGCATATATTTATTGATTGTGGAAAGTTATTTACATT
The DNA here is from genome assembly GCA_963277665.1 of Viscum album. NCBI lineage: Eukaryota > Viridiplantae > Streptophyta > Magnoliopsida > Santalales > Viscaceae > Viscum > Viscum album. The sequence continues at coordinate 24,601,173 of OY728137.1, read as the reverse complement.
TCATTTGTATATGTTTTTTATGTTTATTCCAATTAATATGAGTAATTCATTGGACTTAGTATGTGATGGTTGGGTCCCACTATATCCCCTTGTTGAATCGGTAAGTCACATGAGACAAACTAGCCTAGGTTTTTACACATTACATAGGGTGTATTGGATGAGGCCATGATCGTATGCTTATAATGTCAATAATAATGCATTCACTCATTATGAAACTAGTAATTGAAAGTCCATGTGTTTATTTGACTTGAAGAATATCTATGGTATGTTTTATTAAGGCATTTTTTATTCATCTTTTATTCCTTCCATATTATTCTCAGGATTTTGTTTTAATGGCACGTGTTTCTTAGTTATTCACCATGACTTATTATTTATGTTTCTACTATATTACTTACCCTTATAGAGCATCTGTTCTCACCCCTTTCTTGTTTTTATTTTCCCCCAGATTCCAAGATGAATTTTATGAATGTCATGAAAAGATAAACTAGAAGAATAAGACTATTTCAAAAGGATTTTATATGATGTATTTCATTTCAATTTATAATGTTGAACATATGTATATATCTTGTTTTTCCAAATCTACTAAACAATTCTGTCCTTTTGGATGCATCTTCCTTGTAATCATACCAATGTAATAAATCAAGGCACCATCTCTGGGCTACTGGTATCGGCGTCCTTATAGTTGGTATTAGAGGAAATTCAGTATAAACCTTGGAAAAAGATTTAGAAAACATGGATTAGAAGACATAACCCTAAGATAATATTTGAGGATAAGAATATAAGAACATCCTTTAATTTTCATAATATAGAGTTTATGAGGATTTTCCCAGAAATAAATTCTTGCCTAGGTACTAGAAGGGGATGTGGTTCTCCCACAAATGTACCTAAGGGTAAAAACTCTTACAAGGTGTCTCAAGCCTGAGTTGGGGTAACCTGACACATGACAATGGTCTTTAATTCACACTTGGTTGGACACTCCTTGGGTATATGATTTGTATAATTCACATTTTCTTTATAGAATTTTAGGAAATATTTAAATGTAAATATGTCCCCAAAGAAAAAATAATTATGATTTTGATATTAGATATGCATAAAATTTCAAATTTCGTTAAGTTTTTTTGTTACGCCCCGACCCCAGAAGATGGAGTCGGTGCCTTATTACGTATCATTGGCATGATCAGAAAAGTTCAATTCTCGAAAGACTTTTTTGTTTAGAAGACTTGTAAGTACTATATACATTCATAAGGTTTACATTACATCATAAAATAGAAAACTACAACAAAATTGTTTCCATATACAACACTGAGATCCCATAGACTACTCTTACAGGTCAGTCATAATATACTTTTTCGCATACGGGGAAAAATAAAACAAAGAAAGGGGTAAGCTCAGATGCTCAGTAAGGATAACGATATAGCAGAAACCTTCATACATAAGCTTATACATTTAAGAAAATTTATAAAACTAAAACAAAATCCTTTTCAACATAAACATCATCATAATATAGAAAATATAAATTAAAATAATGCCATTTACTTACTCACATGGATATTATACTATTCTAATAATCACATGCAATATCAATAGCCACATTCATAATGATGGAATATATAATGCAATACATTAATAACCACATAGTCAAGGCCATGTGCCAAGAATACAAATAAGATTTTCTCAAGGCCATATCTGAAGACACTATTTTTTATCATGATACCTACTGAAGCATCGAGGAGATATTGTGGGCACCACCCGTCACATACTAAGTCCAATGCCTTCCTCATATGAAAAGGTTTAAAAATAACATAATCATTCATATTAATATTACCTTACGAAATGTCAATAATTTATCCATAAACCATGAATGGTGTAATAATAACACATCCATTGTCAATCACATCACAAAACCTTAAGTACAATATGTAAGTTTTCTGTCATAATAAATCAACTACAACTAAGCTTAAAATCTATCAAAGGATATTGATATAGATTAAATAAAAACATTTTTAAGAGAAATATCTCATTCTATTTTGAAATAATTTAAGAAAACATTTATTTTTAAAATATTCTTATAATATTGTAATGGAAGCTTTGATGATGTTATAATGGCAGAAAATAGTTGCACCTGTTGTATTAGTTAAAAAAAGACATTCTTACCTTAATTTTATTGATAAGGTAATAAAGAACCTTGTTTGGAAAATGACAGAAATATTCTTGTATAAACATCTTATAAAAGTAAAATAATGGTATAAATGACTTTAACCCATAGTCTATAAAGTATTAATAATTTTTTGAAAATCATTTTTAAGAAACATAGATGATGATGATAGAGAGGTCCCAGTATATAATTACATATAAATAACCTCGGATAATGAAGAGATTGTAAAATTAACCCTTAACATGTACTTTTCCTTGGTCAAGGGTATGTTAAACTCTTGTATAATTGTGAAATAATTGTTATTAAATTTTACAAGAATCATATACATTAATATGATATCATATATGATCTTTTAACATTTCTTTGTTAATAATATCTTAGTATTATCGTCGTTTCGGGTGTTAACGGATTCATTTTTATTTATATTCTTTATTATGTGAGTCATATTTGTCATGGATGGGATGTATCTTATTCATATCCAGAATTTTTCAAGTCTTTAAACATTATTTTCAACCATCAAATTATATTAGTCTTGAATGGATACAATGGGGAATGAATCTCATCGTGTTTGTGGAGATAGTAATCCATACGTACGCACAAGCGACAATATCATTCATAAAATAATATATAATTGGATGGTATATCATATATACCAAATCACTATCAGGTTATATTTATTATTTACATTATTACACATCATTCTTATACCCATCCAAATAATAATGTATTGAATAACAATTACTCCATGACGTGGAGATGTTAATCCGTACGTGTGCACGTATGGTGACATGTCATTCAAAGGATGGATACAATATTGAATATGGTTGTACCATATTTATAATAACATCACAGTATATATATTATACTGGAGTTATTATTTTATAATGGAAATAACAAATAAAGAGGAAGTGGAAGAATAAAGGAACTTGAAACAGGTGATGAAATATTTACCTCTTCTTTGGGTTCTTCATTTGGATTTGATCAAAAGGTATCTTTGGTTGTCTTTCTGACTAGAGGGGGCCTCTAGGATGAAGGGAGGACAGTTGAGATTGTATTTGGGTAGAGTTTGGCCGATCCAAATGGCTTTGATGGTGTGAATTAGAGAGAAGGGGGAGTTTCTTTTTATAAGAGGGGTGAGGGGCACCTTAGGAAAAGCTCGAAATATTATTTTATAATAAAATCATTTTTGGATTCTAATGGCTCCAACATTTATTATTTAAAGTCTAATGTGGGTATTGGAACAAAAACACTAATACAATAGGTTTAAGATAGGTTTGGGTCACTATATTAACATTATCATTTAGATATAACTCTTAGCTAAATAGTTTGAAATTTACCATGTCTTTTTTTATTTTTATATTATATGGTCAATAAACATACTATATACTTACTAGAGAACCCCAAGTGGTTCATTAATGATAAAAATATTATTTTATAAGTCTTGTGACCAATCCTTAGATTTTTAGGAATATAATATCAATTAATAATATAATATTGGTTTAAAAAACTCATTTATGTTAATTTTGGCACTATTTGGTATTTTTTTGCTAAATTAATTACAGAATTATTACATAGAAAAAAATTCACTTAACCAACTCTAATATGTCATATTATACTATAAAATTAGTGGAATTCAGAAAAAGTCTCAAATTACATTTATTTAGATATTTACAATATCAATTATTTTAATATTTCATTAAATAGGTAATTACTGCATCATCATTTTGTCATAAATAAATAATATTATTTAATGTTTAAATAATATAAATAAAATAAAATTATTTAGTAAATCTTCTTATATTTCTAATTAATATTTATAGTCAAATTTATCTTATGTATAACCGTATATTAAAAATGGTTTAGTTATTAAACATGGATTTTAACTCTTTTAACTCTTCTTTAAATAAAATAATAATAAGTATCCTAATCTAATCCAAGTGGACCAAAGTGGTTATTATTTTATTATTATGGTTTTTTGGTCGAATTATACTTATAAAATAGAATTAGGACATTTTTTAGGGTAATAATAATATCAATTTAACCCTTAAATTCCCTATTTACTTTTAATAGTGATAAATAAAAGCAAAAAGTTACTATTCACCAAAAAATATTTTCATCTTATTGAACCACATTTTTCTTACTGATATCAACCGCGTCTCTCGGATTTTTGAAATTCTACTCACAGAAGCGGTAATATTATGTTTTGTATGAATTTCTAAATTCTCCGAGGAGGGTAAAAGAAGGTGAAAACTTCAATAAAATTTTTAGATATCTAAAATTATTATAAATTGACTCCAACGAATTTAATTGAAATTATATTGGTTTCATGTATCTATTTTGACCTAAAATATTTTTAAATAAAATAAATTATTATTTAAATAAAAATTCAGTTTTAAACTATATCTCAGTGTTTTTAACTATTCATCAAAAATTGAAATTTTTCAGAAAAATACTAAAAATTCACCCTAGGCTAATTTCGATATTCCGAATCCAAAAATGAAGTCCATTTTGAAAGATAAATTTTATAAAACTTCAAAAAGTGGGTATTACTATTCATAATGGGTAGTTTGATTAGTTGTGGTGTGTTAGAACTTAAAGTTGTGTACAACACACACTACTCTTTTATTCAAATAGAAGTGTACCATGGAAGCTTTGGGTGTTACAGTTTTTCTAGTTCAATATTATATATTTTGATTCATAACCTAATTTATTGTATGAAATTATACAACAATGGAGCCTAATTGATGGAATGGAAACCACATGAACACATGTATCCCACAAAGGGATTTGCCTCGTATGCAAGATAATGATGTCGGTATTGGAGCTACGAGTGGTTTTGAGGAACTTATGACTATACTGGGATAATAGAATCATGCTATGAATAATAAAAATACTCGTATAGAGAATCCTGATCCACAATGTGGAGGTTAAATATTATACCACTTTATGCGATAACAACCACCACTATTCAATGGGTCTAAAAATCAATTTATTACGGAGTAGTGGATCTGTTCCTTAGAAGAAATTTTACTCAATTTGAGAATTAATGAAATGGAGAAGGTTATCATGTATGTTTATCATATCATTGGAGATGTAGATCAATTGTGGTCATTAATTAAAAAAACGAAGGAAGATGATGAAATCACAAATATAGAGTGGATCAATTTTAAGGAAATTCTCCTAGAAGAATATTTTCCTCACAAACAGTGAGAGGATATAAATATGCCATTATTGAGTCTTAGATAGAAAGAGGATGAAAATGTTGCTAAGCATGAATCCAAAATTACAATATTCTCAAGTAATTATGTGGACAACATACATAATCTAAGGAGAAATTTTGATCAATTATTTTATGGTTTAAAGTCATTCACCTCAAGGGAACTGGTCTCCCAAACTTAGTCATCATATGAAATACAGTCTCATGTGATATCAAGATAAAAATATAATTATCTATGTATTAGGAATTTAAATGAATTTAAGAGAATAAGTGGTCTGTTGAACACTCTAGAAAAGGGAATAAGGAAAAGGGGAAGATGTGAAGAATTTATTTTCTATCTTGTTATAATTGTGGGAAGCAACACGTTGGTACTTTCCTGAAAGGTATGTGTGTTTATTACAAGTGTGGAGTAAAATGACCTCAAGCTCGTGATTACAAGGGGAATAAAGAAGCTACCAATATTCGATGCTACAATTTCAAAGAGACTAGATATTATAAATTTTTTTTGCTTAAGCGTTAAAGAAACTTTCCCCAAAGAAGATCAATGGAGAAAGGCCATGCATATGTAGTCACATCTTCTGAGGTTGATGTTCCTAATGATGTGGTGATATGTACATTAATCATTTCCTAAAACTTAGACAATTATTATTTTTATTATGGATCAACACATTCTTTTATATCTTCCCAGTTTTCCAAGAAAATTATACATTTCCATTTTGATTTATTGAAGGAGTTATCAGTTAAAACTGCTAAGGGGAGTATCATTATAACCAATATGTGTCGATATATTCCTTTTATGACAGATAAACATGATTTAGTTTCTGAACATATCATCATACCCATTATTTATTTTGATATAATACTCAGTGTGGATTGGTTTTCAAATAATGATGCAAAAATCTATTGCATGTAGAAGGATGTTACAATTTTTGAGAATGATATAGAATACCTTATCTTTAGAACAGAAACCTCACAATCTGATTATTATCTAGAACCACCCCTAGAATCTATGATAAATGAAATTATTAGGGAGGGTGAGAATACTATATCTATGGGTGAGGAAAGAAATATTTAAATTTAGGATGTACCTATTGAACAAGAATATATAATTTTATTTACATAGGATTTACCTAGACATCCTCCAAATCCATTAGTTGAGTTATACATTGATTTAATTCCTTGTTCAAGACCTATATCAAATACTACTTATATAATGGCCATTGCAGAATTAGTAGAACTGAAGAAACAACTAGAGGAATTGATTGATAAAAGATTTATTCACCATAGTTTTTCTCCATGGGAAGCCCATAGTTTCCTTTTCAAGAATAAAGATATATCCATGAGGCCGTGCATTTATTGTAGAGAAATCAAGGATATTACCATAAATAAGTTGTATCACATACCTCACATTCATGGTTTATTTGATCAACTTCATGGAGCTCAATAATTTTCAAAGATTGACCTTAGATCTGGATATCATCAGTTTCGTTCAAGGAAGGAAAATATTCCAAAGACAAATTCCGAACTATATATGGTCATTATGAGTTTATAGTAATTCCTTTTAGACTGACTAATTCACTCACTATTTTCATGGATCTAATGAATATGGTTTTCAAGGTATATCTTGATGATTTTTTTTGGTATTCACTGATGATATATTGGTATAATCCCAAAGCTATGAATATCATGAAAATCACTTGTCAATTGTTTTGAAGACTCTTATAAGGAATGAGTTATATGTAATGTTCAGAAAGTGTGAATTATGGTTTCAAATTGTTTTGTTTTGTGTCCATATTTTCTATAAATATGGACTCTTATTTGATCCTATGAAATTAATGGCAGTTCAAAAATGACCTACACCAATGAACATATCTGAGGTACATAGTCTTATCAGTTTAACAGGTTATTATCATTGATTCATTCATAAATTCACCCAATTAGCTAGCTCATTATCCATGCTTACACGTAAAGGGGTTAAGTTCATATTTATAAAATAATGTGATTAATGTTTTTTAAGAATTGAATAATCAGTTAGTGAATTATCCAATATTGACACTACCATCAAGAAATGTTGGATTCATGATTTATAGTGACAAATAAAATAAAGGACTTGGTTGTGTACTTTTTCATAATGTTATATTTATTTCATATGCTTCAAGGTAGTTAAAAACTCATGAACAAAACTATCAAACTCATGATCGTGTGTTAACAACTGTAATTTTTATCTAAAGATATAGAGGCATTATCTCTATAGTGAAAGATGTGACATTTATACAGATCACAAGAGACTAGAATATATATTCTCATAGAAATAAATCAACATGAGGCAAAGGCGAAGTCTTGAGTTTCTTAAGAATTATGAATGTTCAATATACTATCACCCAGGGAAGGAAAAAAAGTTATCAGATGAATTTAGATGGAAGGATAATGGAGTTAGGAACAAAATGAGTGTTGGAAAAGATCCTTTGTATATGGATCTAGTAAGTATAGATATTGAAATTATCAAAGAAGATGAAATATCACTACTCTTTGAATTGGTTTCCCAACCATATTTATTGGAATGGACTAAAATATCTCAGTCTAATGTTGAGAATATTCAAAGTAAAATTAAATCTGTGAATGATGGGAAGTTGGCAGAATTTGTGTATGAATATGGAATTTTAAAATTTTGGTGTAGGCTATATGTTCCCTCTTTCCCTGAGATGAAAAGGGATTTATTAGATGATTTCCATAGATATAAATTCTCTATACACCATAGTAGCACTAAGATGTATAGAGATCTGAAGGAACATTTATGGTGGTATAATATGAAGGGGTAAATTTTTGATTATGTATCAAGATGTTTAGTCTGTCAACTGGTTGAGGATGAATGACAACATCTTAGAGGGGTCTTGAAACCTATTATTATTCTTACATGGAAATTGGATGACATCACTATGGTCTTTGTCACTAGATTACCCAAAAATCATAGAAATAAAGATGAAATATGGGTAATTATTGACCCACCTACGATATTTTCACATTTCATTTCTGTAAGGGAAGATTTTCCACTGGAGTTCCTTGAAAGACTCTATATCAATGATGTTGTAAGACTTCAAGGAGAAACAATATAAATTTTTTTATCATGATCCATGATTTAGATTTAAATTTTGGAAAGTTGTTAGATTTCTTTGGATACTGAGCTTCATTTGAGTATAGCTTATCACACTCAAACTAATAGGTAGTCAGAAAGGATGATCCAAACATTATAAGACATGTTGAGATCATGCTCAATTGATTTTCAAGTTATGTGGTATCAGTGATTACATTTGGTAGAGTTTTTACACAACAGTAGTTTTTATTATAGCATTCAAATTGAACCATATGTTGCACTGTATAAAAATATATTTCTTACACCAACATGTTGGGATGAAGTCGGTGAAACAAATCTTGTAGGTCCATAGATTATAGTGGAAACAAAAACCAAGGTAATGAAAATTCAAACCCATATCGATGTAGCTTAAAGAAATAAAAATAACTATGCTGATAATCGAAGGAAGGATTTGGAATTTCAAGAGGGAGATCATGTTTTATTGAAAGTATCTCCATGGATGGGTGTTATAAGATTTTCGAAGAAAGGGAAACTAATCCATAGGTAAATTGGATATTTTGAAATTCTAGAGAGATTTGGAGTAGTGTATTATTATTTGGAGATGCCCCTTATCCTTTCTAAAGTACACTATGTGTTAGAAACCTCTTTATTATGAAAGTACATTCTGGAAAAAACACATATACTCACTTATGAAGGAATAAATATGGTACCTAATTTATCTTACTATGAAGAGACTATTCAAATTTGGGATACTAAAGAATAGGTGTTGAGGAATCAGATGAGTCAGCTAGTAAAGGTACTTAAAAATCATAAAATTGAAGAGGTGACAAGGGTTCCCAAGCAACTAATGATGGTAAACTACCAAAATATTTTTATGAGGTAATATTTAAGACTTTTGAGGAAGAAATCATTGAAGGTTGGGAGAATATAACACCCCAAGGATTTAAAATAATAATAATGTAGAATGTAATGCACACAACACCGAGAATCTATAGAAAAACACTTTTTTATTATATTTATTTAAACAATATTAGTATAAACTATCCTTGATACATAATTTTTCTACTTCTGTGACTTGAATTAAAAAAATAGATATCCCCAATTACGATCTGTAAGAAATTTAGAGTGTGATAGGATCAACGTAATTTTTTTAGTGAATAGTATCTTGAAATTTTGATTAGTAATGTTACCCTTATGAATATTAATATATCCCTTATGAATAGTAAACTCACCCGTGAAAGTATAAATAAAATTTAGACACATTATTAATGAATTTATGATATTATATTATATGTAAGTGAATATTTTAAAAATTAATAATTGAGTGTTTATATTTTTTTGAGTAATAAAAATTTAATTAAAATTATATAATAAGTAAATTTATTTAAAATAAAATTAATTATCATAAAATGTATTAATAAATCAATATATTCCTTTCCTATGATTTTAGGATAATTTAATTAGTGCTTTGTAAAATTTTCAGGGAGTTATAAATCAGTTTTAATTTTTTAAAAATTGTATTTGTTATAGTTAATGATGATATTAATTAAGAAATTAAATTACTAATATTTATAGTATTATTTTAATAAAATAGAGTTCATTTTTTAATTATAAATAATGAAAAAATTTTAGGGTGAATTTTTTATATTTTCCTAAATTACATGAATTTTTGGTTTATAATAAAATACGACAATTTAAAATAAATGCTAAATACATGAATTATAGATTCCTGGATGATGTTTGGATGATGAAACCACCACTAGTTCAAACTAACATGAACTCATTGCTATATTTATTCACACTAATCAACACTCTTTATTGTCTTCAGCAAAATAATTAAATAATGAATAAAATAATGAGAAATCACCACTCTCCTCTACCATGAATGCCACCGTCACCCCTGTTCTCCTCACACATCTATGCCTTGAAACATGTATAAATTATGACCAAAAACTGTTACCTATTTTCTCATTGACATCCAATAGCTCTTGGTCTTTCCAAAATACCAAAACCCCTTTTCTTAAGGAGGTTCTCAAGGAGGAGAATTCAAGAGGTAAACCATTTTCCCTTTTCATTTAATTTCATTGCAATTTATTTTCTTTTCCTATACACTCATCAACTCTTATGTCCAAATGATAATGATGAATCTAGAATAATATATATATTGGAATGATATAATGTTAAAAGAAGTTCCATGTTCAATATTCTCACTCTTTATATTTTTAAACGAAATCATCATCTGGGAGATGTCGATTTAGAACCTTCGTGGACGACGAACTTTAGTTATTTAATTTGTACTTATAGGTTAGTAATTATATTTTTTATGGTAAAAATATATTATATAATATATATTATATCTTATTTAAGGATATAGATCCATTTTATAACTATTATATTAAATAATAGAACAAAACTAGTTCATTGTGATAAAAAACCTGCTAAAATTAAGAAAAAAGATTGTCATTAATGATTCATCCTCATATATAGAAGAATAATAATAAATAATACCAATTAAAATTATATGTTTTCATTAACATCATATAAATTTAATTCGTTAGAATTATACCCATTCCACATGAACTTCCATACTAATATACATGTTTGTCGATCATGAAAACCAAGGAAACAAACAGTCCCGAGAGATAAAATCGTATCTTATATCCCATCAAAAAGGACATTAATGATATTAATAAATTTATAAGAAATCAAAAACATTTAGATAAGGTTCTTAATTAATTAATTAATTGGTTTAATTTTATTATCTATGACATTATGGTCAAGTGCATAACACATCCAGACATAAGGTAAGAGTTTTCTTCCCGAACCTCCATTTTAATTCAGGATACAATTTCTTCCTCTATAAAAAAATTAAATTATTAATATAATTCTTATTTATTATTTTATATGTCCAAAAATCAAATATTCTGATCATTTCATCTTTCTTTTGTGGGAAAATACATGTTTTACAAGGTGCCATTTTCAATTATTCCTAACATACAATCTTGATCGAAGGAGACATCTTGATTTTGTACCCAATTTCAAGTACTATACATAATCTATTTTAAGAATTAATTATTTTTCTAAAATGAATAATTTTTTCATCAAAAACTATATTTTTTCATTTCAGGTTTTATGAAAAAAATAATGACAAATACAAATTATTTTTCCAAAAGAACTCTTCTTTGAAAAGTAAAAAAGGGAATTTCTCTCATGTTCTCAATGATTTTATTAGTGTATTTTATCTATTTCAACACCTATATTGAATTTTATTCAATATTTATGTTTATCTATAATTTTTTTCATCCAATATTTTTTATTAAATGGTTTATGATCAGTTTGATGGTTAATGTGCTATCTTGATACCATTTACCATACTACTCAAAATGGCTAGTGATTTTGTTTACAGATTGGGGAATGTTATTTAATTTTCATTTGTATTTTTTGTTTATGTTTATCTACTATCATATGAGGAATTAAATAGACTTATTAAGTGATACATGGGGCCTTCTATATCCCCTTGATTAATTGATAGGTGTCATGACACAAACTAGACTAGGTTTTTACCCATTATGTATGGTGTCTTGGTTGAGGCCTTGGCAGTATAATATGATGTCTGATATTATCAATTCCCTCGTTATGAAACTAGTAATTGATAGTACATGTGAATATTTTATTAGTAGAATATACAAAGTTATGTTTTATTATGGTATTATTTTATCAACATTTATTCCTGCCATATTATGCTCAATATTTTGTTTTAATGAAACATGTTATTTAGTTATTCATCAGGCCTTGTTATTTATGATCCTACCGTATTAATTACCCTTTTTGAGGATCTCATCTCGCCAATTTCTTTTGTTTATTTTCCCCAGGATGCTGAGATGAATATTATGAATGACATGAAAAGATAATCAAGAATAATAAAATTTTTTCCAATGGAGTTTCTATGATGTATTTCATTTCAAGTTATAATGTTGAACTTAGGAATGCATTTGGTTTTTCCAAAGCTACTAAAATATTTGGTCATTTGGGATGATTCTTCCTTGTAATCATACCAATGTAATAAAGTAAGGAACCAGATCCAAACTATTGGGGTCGTGGTCTTTAAAACACCAATATCTATTCTCAACTAACTATATATATATTATTTATATAAATATATACTAATTGTTATATAAATTACATTTAAAAATATATAAATTTATTAAAAAATAAGTTATTCAGAATTACTAATATCAACTCCTTTTCAACACTGATAAATGTCATCCTTTATTATCACTAAAAATTATTAAATAGAGATTTTAATTTTATCTTCTATCAACGAAGTGTTGATATAATTATCCCTTTATAGATCTTGGGCCTTAGCTCCACTCAATGTGATAAAATTGGTCCAGTGGGCGGTTATCATTCCTTGTAGGGAGGGATGAGTTTTGACCCATTGGGGTGTCTTGGTGTGTCTTTTTTGTGGTTTTTAATTTCATATACCATATATATATTAATATTTTGAGATATACTTGTTAATGTTTTCATTTTTAACATTATTTATTTTTTATTTTTATACAGAATGTTTTTTTTTAAAAAGAACTTATTATTGAATATAAAATTTATATCATATTCATCAAGAATAAAACTATTTTGAAAATGAAAATTAATATAATATTTTAGGAGAAAAATATTTAGCAGGACTATATAAATTGGTGAAAATATATAGTGTTTCTAAGATATAATTTAGAAATCATTTTTTGTTTTGTTTTTCTAATGTGACAATTGATCAAAACATACTGATGTTAGAAAAATAAATAAATATTTTTTTATATCAAATTTGATTGTAATTGATTCATTCAATCCTAACTCAAGTAAATCATTAAATTATATATATATATTTAAAATAAATAATTTTAGTTATTTATTTTATTAATTTTTAATATGTTTATATTAAAGTATCTAAAATTGGTATCCTTAAAAATTAGTATACATAGACCCAAACTCATATAGGTTTATAAAATTTTACCATTTCAATAATTTTTTGATTTTTGAAACAAATTATTTTATTTTAACGAATTATTTTTTGAAATGTTGGTTTAACCATTTGTATTTATTTAAATATTTGATTACAAAAATAAAAAATAAAAAATTAATTCATAGATATAATATTATTCTAATTTTAAATTAAATTAATGTATTATATAATTTTATTAATATTGAAAAATATATGATTAATAAATTGATAATAATTATTTACAAGGAGATTAACCTATCACTAAAACTGAATGAATCATTTTTTCATTCAAAAATGGTCTTCTTAGTGCTGATAAACACTATGAATGTTTGTGTTGAGAAAAGTCCATGTATCTATAATTTTATAGTGCTCTATGATTTTATTTTTTTTAGAATACCCACTTTTAAGGTTAAAATTTATACCCTCACAAAAAACACTAGCCACAAAAATTCACAAAAAACAAAGTCAATAGACCACAAAAAAAAATAATTTCAAATAAAAATAATCATATATTATAATAATCATCAAAATCAACATGATGAATACCAAATTTGATAGAATACAATAAAATATCATTAATTTTAAACATATTTTTACATTTAGTTATTGTTTCAACATTAGAAAAACAACATTTACCTAACAAGAACACATTAAAAAGAATATATTGGAGAATAAATATTTAGAATTCTAATAAATATAAGAAATGTACCAGAAATTATAAAAATAATATATAAGAAAAGAATAAAAAATATGTGATTTATTAATAACACTTAATAAAATAATAAGTAATAAAAAATGACAAAATATACATTAAAAAATTCATAGAACACCAAATTTTTTAATGGAACATAGTTCATTTCAATAGGTGAAAATTGAATCAATGGTAGTTGTCCAATAATTTTATGAAACACTACTATAAATATGGAATTTATTATCATTAGAAATCACTATTATTATAACTAATAAGGGTAGATATTTAGATATCCTTTAAAAAGGGTTATTTTATCAGCACTAACATCTAATTTTTATCAGACTCGAAAAATATTTTTTAAAAAGTATTTATTGGTTATTAGGCCTATTTCACACCTCCATGAAGAACCTTAATGCCACTATACTTTTATCGCCAATATTTTTAGCCGTGTAATCTACTGATTCCACAAATAAATACCCAACCACTCTATGCATCTATAGGCACCTGTAAGGATTCAAATCTCCAATCACCTTGTGCATATTGGGAATAATGGAACCTAAAAAGATGATATAATCACTGGCTGTTTGAACCTTGAGTTCACTAGAAATTCATATCCACAAAAAGTTTAGTACTACATAATTTCAAATACCAAATATTCCCTTCTTCTCTTAGAGTATCAGAATTAGGAGTTCAAGATACACACTAATCACTGGTCAAAATATGAATCAAACAAATACTCAAACATTCAGTGAACAGGAAAGAAAAAAAGGAACACTGGTATAATATAGTTCAGACTTTCATCGTACATCCATTGAAGAACACTATTGACTATTTATTATTGTGGAGAAAAATAATATTTATAAACACATTGGAAAGTAATTGAACATTAATGTTTTTATAATTCATAAATTTATTGCCTCAGTAGCTGGTCTCACCTCTTTATATAGAGGTTCATTGTTGGTCAAACGTGTTCCACCACCATCTAAATTTTTTGATCATCCATCAATTGATATCATATTTCAACTGAGGATTTTAACAACTTAACCACACCAATTGGTCCACTATTCAAGGAATCTAATGAAAATTATTCAAATCATCTATAAAATGTTTGCAAAATTTTGGTAGTTTATCCTATATGTTGAAGGTTCCTATTGTGGTTGTTCCATGAAGGAAAAATGAACTTCCAAAGTATGAACATCCAATGACTGAAATTTTTTGGACTTGAAGAAATAATTTCACAATCCAAACAATATATCACTTCTATATTTCTTCATTAAACCCCATCAACTTCCTCTAACACTTTGTGCAAACCAAATAATTTTACACAATAATTATAGTGTTTTATATCCTCCTATCATTTAAACAATCAGCACTAAGGAAAAATATTTCCTTAGATTTTCTTGAACTAACACCTTTGTTAACATATTGATTGGATTTTAATTACCTATTATCATTCATAGAAAAAATCTTTTTCCTCTAGCATATTCAACATGAAATGGAATTTCATGTTAATGTGTTCATTCTTTCATGAAATTCAAAATTATTGGAAAGGTAGGGATCACTCTGATTCTAGTAGATTAATGTTCCTCCTTCTGATGATTTTATGATTTAATTCAGTAATCACATTAACTAGATCAAATCCATTCCATATTATATAGATACAATGATTCATATTTGGGAAAAGTCACTACCAGTTGTATCCATGAACTCTATCTAATCATTGTTTTGCCAAATGTACACACAAAACCCATTGCAGTTTTTTGATTGTTAGAATTTCTAGAAAAATTTATATCAACCGAACCTTATAAAGGATCATCTTCCTAGAATTATAATTTTGTATCTAATAATACTTTCATGAATAAGATGATACACTTAATATATTCTTGGTGATCCTTCTAAGGGTTAAACGTAAAACTACTTACCACTCTCATTGTAAAGGTAGTGTTAGATCTTGTAAAAACCATCACATAAATAAATATTCCAAAAACTAAACCATGTGGTATTTTTTCTATGTATTAGACATCATCATATATTAGTGGTACTTATGACTTAGATATGTTGAAGTGTCTTGGGAGTAGATTTATAATAGATTTACCTCTATTTATATGAAACCCTTCCATGATCATCTAGTTGTATTATTTTTTAGATGACACTAGATTACTTAATTTCCTATAATTCTCTATCCTTGTCACCATGATTTTAATGGCTTGACCATGATCCTTCATTTCAAATATTCTAGAAAACATACTCTTCATATCCTAAGTCTACTAAATTTATGGTCCTTCCAGCAATGAATCATCAATGTAGAGTAGGATAATTATATAATTTATACAATTCTATATCTTCTAATAAGAAACGTGATCAAATTCACTCCTTTCCAAACTTTACTCATTCCTAAAAGTATCAAACTTATAGTTACACTATTTAGGTTGATGTTTTAATCCATATATACTTCACTTTAGTTTGTAAATAGGGCCCTCATTTTGATGATCTTAAAACCCTTTAGGATACATCATGTAGATATCCCCTCTATATCACCATAGAGAAATATATTATTCACATTAATCTTCTCTATGTATGAACCATAATATGCAACAATACTTAGTACTATTTGAACAATAGTATGATTTATTACCGGTGAAAATATTTTTGAGAAATTGATTCCATTATTTTATTAGAACACATTAACCACCAACTTTTCCTTATATCTTTTCTTACCATTAGATTCTTATTTTAAATGGTACACCCATTTATTTTAAAAAGCTCATTTCTCCTTTAGTTGTTTAGTCAAATAAAAACATTAATTGAAATTTAAGGAATTCATTTATTCTTCCATGGATGAATCTGACTACTTCGAGTCACAAGGATTTGTTTCTGCTTATTAAAAATTTGGTTTCCTAGAATCCACTTCAATTAGCAAGTTTTTGTCAACCCCATATAACTAGACTAGTCATATAAATTTAGAATATCTTATAAGAGAAATTGTTTTATTCTTCAGAACATCAGTTTCGATGGCTTGAACATTTGGTTCTCTTACTACCATTTTCGCTTTTATCAAAACTTTTATACATAATTATGCAGTTTTCAATCATTCTGACACATCTATTATTGTTCAAAAATCTGGTTCATTTGTATTGACTTATGATATCATTGATATTTTTGATTTTTTAGTGTTTTTATCTAGACTAACTTTTTCTTTAGTCGTTAATGACATTTCTTGACATTCTGATCCATACAAGTTTATATCATTCCATATAATCTTTTAATTAAAGATTATATATTATATTATGATGATATGTCATTGATCATCACTCCATATTGGGTATCCAAATCATTTATCTGTGTCGTTATCATTAACAAGATCATATGTAATGAAGCCAAAGATTTAGAATTGTGTACCTTTTCCTAGCTTATCAGACCAAATTTATTTAAGTAAAAATTTTCCCACTACAGATGTTGGAATTATGTTGGAAAAATAGGCAACAATATTGATTGATTTTTCATATATGGACTTCGGTATAATAGATTGAACACAAAATAATCTAGCCTTCTTTATAAAAATATGATTTATTCTCTCCATAAATCCATTTTTGTGGAGTTTTGAGTAATTATCACTCAATCCTGATTACCTTCTTCTAGCATAAGATCTAGTAGTTGCTACCATTATATTCACTTTGATTAGTAAATCCTAAACACCTCATTTTCTAACCAATTTCCAACTTCACCATAGATTTATATTGTATAAATTTATTAAAAACATTAAATTTATTTTAAATAAAAAAAAATCATTCCTTCATTGTGGTTCCATAGATGATTGTGATAAAGTATCGTGATCCTCCATGATATTGAAATAAAGTAGGTCCACAGACATATATGTAAACTAAATACATCTTTTGGGATCTGGGATTCAAGAAATTTAGATTGAATGAGACTGAGGTTTTCTTTCCATGAACCAAAAATTTACAAATAATTATTTTTAAATAACAGAGATTCATAATTCCATTCTCTTCTAGAACCATCATGTTCATCTCTCTAAGGTGACCTAGTTTCCAATTTCAGACTTCCAAATTTTCAGAGGATGAAATTCCATACATGGCAATTCCATTTTAACTTTTTGTAAAATAAAGGGACCCATCCTTAACCCATAATGCCCCAACCACATATCTCTAACTCACTTTCTCCACCCCATTGATGAAATTACAATTAAAGAATTCATTATCCAATTTCCCAACTGAAATTAGATTCCTCATGAGATCTGGAATGTGTCTCACACCTATCAACCAAAGAAAACCCCCATTCAGATTCCATATATTTACATATCCTTTTCCAATAAACATTAAATGATTCATCATTTTCCAAATCGACTTTTATAAATCTTCCAAACACATATCCTTTCATGAATATAAGATCATCCATTGAGTGGTAGGATGGACTAGATTCAGCTAACCATGAATCCATAGGATTATGAATAGTGATAATGAGATCACTACTATATTTCATTGCATTAATAGATTTTGAACATATGGTGGCCATTCGTATAGTGAATTCTTTGAGGTTTATACAATATCATGGAAGATTTCCTCTCTGGTTGTAATACTAGTAGCTATGTCATGAACCAATAGACCTTAATGGACAATTGATCATATATATTTTTTCTTTTGATGAATCTTCTAGTGAGGGGGATTTCTCCTTCTATTGTCTGTCAATGCACTAGTGGAAGGTACACAGACCTCTCTTCTTCTTAGATCCTCATTTAAGAACAAATTAAAAACATCCACAAAAACAAGAGTAGAATTTTTATAGTAATTACTTACCTCCATAACAATGCCATCCTAGGATTATAGAATAGATAGAAGTTGTAGAATAACCCACACATTGTTTGTGAAAGCCACTTTAACTAACTCAAATGGACTTTTAGTCATGTTAAATTTTTTTCACATGATATACCACGAACCATCCTTCTGATAGCCTCAAGAAAAATAAATTCCACATCATGAAAACTATATTTAAGGCTATTTATTTTTTTTATATCTCATACAGGGCCATAATAAGTAATGTAATGGAATTATTCTCTTGGATGTTGAAGGAAGCATTTTATGGCAAAAACATCCTAACAAAGCCTATTGTTTTTTCTATCCAAAATTTCCCATTTTCCATTCTACATATTATCATGTCTCTCATGGAACATAACTTTGAGGTCATTTAGGATGCAATTTCCCTCTATCTACATCTTCTAGAAACCAAAGCTAGTTCCATTGAACAGATTGATCTAAACTATTCCATAATTCATTTCTATATCTTATGAAAACATTATCACCAACTGAAATTCAATATGTATCAATGGTAATTGAAAAATATATTTGAGATGTAGTGTGACAAAAAAACTAAATACACATTGATACAACTTTTTCGAAGAAATGAACCTGAAAAGTTGATACAATTACCAGATTGTTCAACCTTGGTCTCATCAGAGATTCATTTCTACTAATAGTTCAATGCTTAGAAATTTAAACTACTGGATATTTAATTTATATCTTAGACTGTCAAAATTAGAAATACAAGATGCACGCTAACCACCACTAAACAGATGAATCACAAACCCACTTAAACATTCAATGAACAAGAAAAGCAAAAAGTAACACCCGTTTTACATGGTTCATAATTTAATCATAAGACAATGGGTTAAAATTACAAACTATTTTTTCTGATAAGAAAAATATTTACAAACAATATACCTAATATATCTAGTGTTAAACATTCTCTAATTTAGTATAGTAAAACCTCAGTAGCTAGTCCCACGTCCTTTTATATAGGTTCATTGTCTATCAAACAAGTTGCACCAACATATGAAAGTTGTTGTTAACCATTTGTTGGCTTCAGTTTTCAACTGAGGTATCCATTGACTTAACTGATTTAGCTAGTACACTATTCATGTCACCCAAAGACTGGTATACAGATCATCCATTAGACATTTGTGAGCTTCTTGTGTTCTGACCTGTATGTTTAAGGTTCCAATTTTTTTTGTTCTAACAAGACTAAAATGAAATTTTAGAGTATGAACATCTAATGATAAAACATCAAGTGACTTGAGGAAAAAACATAATTATCCCAATAGTGAAAATTGAATTCTCTTACCACTTCCACGTCATGCGTTTTCTATATTTTATGGTATATCTATTTATTTATATATATTTTCATATATATTTTCAACCATATATTAATTGATATAATTATTTTTAAATTTGTTTGTGAGTGTATTTATATTTACACATGTAACAATCCTGGTACATATAATATAATTTCTTTTCATTCGGTAACTAAATAGTCTAATTATTTATAAATGTATAATTATGTGGTATTTATATAAATTAAGGAATTTATACTAATAGAATAGTAACATGACATTAAAAATAGTAACATGACCATTAGGAATCGTAATCTGGACAATAAAATAGTATCCTCACTTGTATCTTATAAGTGTAATCATGTTATATTTATATCATGAAATAAATAAATAAATGTGGTGGAAATGACAAATTAAGAGTTGCTATTTATATAAGTCATAAATATTTAATTACAATTTTATAATTAATATCATGATTTAAAAGAAAATATATATTCATAAAATAGATTCATAAATTATTATTTTTGTTTTCTTATGATTATAATTTAATTTTATGAGACTTCAATTAAATTTTCAAAAGTGTTATAAAATCAGTAATATTTTTAAAACTGATATTTTTTGAATAAATTAGAATATTAATTAGAAAATGAATTTATCATATCTATAAAAATATTTTTTAAAAATGAAATTAATTTTTGAATTATACATCTATAAAAATGGTTAGGGTGAATTTCTGGTATTTTTCTGAAATACGCGATTTTTTGGTGAATAGTGAAATACTATAATTAATGTTATAAGATAAATACATAATTTATTGAGTCATAGATGAAGTAATGATGATATAAGATAAAACTCTAGAACTATCCTCCATTATCTATTATTTTTTATGATAATTCTCAAACTATTCATAGTCTTAAGACAAATTAATATTCTAATGAATGTAATAATGAGAAAACAGTCATCTCCTCCACTATAAATACCTCCCCTCCCCACCTCTTCCCCTCACACCTCAAAGCCTTTTAGCTTGATTAATTTCTTCCCAAATCCCTTCCAAAGACCCTTACCCATTTTGAAAACCTACTTTTCTCACTAAAAATCCAAAACCATGGTCTGTAAGGAGGTTCTTGAGGAAGAGAATTCAGAGGTACAAATCCTCTTTCATTTTCATTTATTTTCTTTTAAATTATTTTTATTTTATTATACTATATTCACATACCCTTATACAAGAGGAATAAAAACTCCATTATATTATGTATACTTTAATTTTATCACGTTTATGGGAGAATTCATCATCATACATCTATTATGTTCCCTTTTATTCTAAAAATTAAAACATCGTGCGTGATGTGTCGATTTACCGACATCGTGGATGACCTGTTTTCAATTTCCATTTTTTCCTTCAATTATGTCCATAAAAACATTAATATCATCAAATAATATTATATTATTCATATTATACTTTATATTATGTTATAAAACTAGTGTTTAAACATAATATTAATTAATAAAAAAGTAGTTTTTAATGATCAAATTCCACAAAAATAAACTAACCTTCATCACTGATGTTTTGTCTAATTATTAATCCTCATAACATATAACCAAAATAATATATAATAACATTTAATATTTTTTTATGTAAATTAATAACAAGAAATTTAAATTTTGGAGTTTTTCTCCCTTATGATAAGAAAATACATAACAAAACAGCCATGGAAACTATGAAATAAATGCGCCTGAAACAATGAAAATAAAAACAATAATATAAATAAATGGGTGTAAATATGTTATAAGAATATCATATAACTAACTAAAAATATGAATATGGTTCTTTAATATATTTATAACACTATTTAAACCATTATATAGGTGGATTGAACATGTTTTATGTAATAAAAACCCAACGTAAGAGAATTATTAACCTAAATCCCATTCACTGGGATAACCGTATACTTAATTGATTATGTGGTACATAGATTATTTGTGGTAATAATTTTTGTTATATTGTGTTTTATTATGTGAATTTATAGTGTATAAAAATATTAAATTCTTTTTATCAATTCTCACATCAAATATATTATATTTTTAAGGGAATTTTCATTTAAAATCAACTTTTACATTCATTTATATTATTAAAGGGAAAGTTTTATACGATGTAAGTAGTCTTATTTTATGATTATGTTATAGTTATTGGTAATTTTATATTATGAAGGTTGGGACCTATATCTCCCTCAAATTCATTGGGTATGTTTATGTTGGAGTTCGATCGTATGGTTACTCCAAGTGTAACTGCGATGGTTTCACCATAAGGTTTCCCTGATGGTTACATTGTAAGGTAGCCATGAGTGATACATCGAAAGGAAGCCATAAGGGTTACAAATAATATGATAACCACAAGAGTTACAATATTAATTAATTAATTCCCCAAGTTACCGTTATGGTGTTATTTATGTTAGTTATGTTTTATGGAAATCTCAGGTTTTCACAAAGTACCTATATTATACTTATTAGATGGGAAGTATGTCTTTGTGATAATGGTTTCATATGTTAATAAGAATTCAAGTACTAAAAATTTACCTCCTTCCTTTTATATCCCTTACTATTATTTTTGTGCTCAACTGAATTTTTAAAATGTTTTTCATAGGTTTTAGGGATTGGCAAGAGAAAAGGAGAAGTTGAAATGAATATTGTGAAGAGTTTTTAGGAATATTTTTCATGTTTTTTATTAAATACTTTTTTATCTAGAAAAAAATGGATATGTTTTTAACATTATCCAATTTGTATGATTATGGGTTTATATTTATTAATTATTTTCTAAATTTCATCAACTCTAAAACTATAATATCTTTAGGAATTTAATGAAGTGAACTCTAAAGGAATTTATAATATTATGTAATGTTTATGGTCGGGTCCTTATAGTTAGTGTGAGAACACACATTAGATAAACTTGGGGGATATGATTATGTTAATATAATACCATAAATGATTTTTTAATTATGTTTATATTTAAATGATATAGAATTTGAAGATTACCATGTTGATTTTTCTATGAAATGTCTGTTCAGAATGGTTTCCCATAGAAGAAACAGGGAAAACGAAGTTGGATGAAATTGAGAGGCTAAAATCTTTCAGAATCTTCAACTTGGAATGGTAATGTTTGGAACTGATTATTTTGTGATTGCAAAAGATCAATTTATATGGGCTATAAATGATGGGGGAATCCATTAAAGAGATCAACTAGAGCCAGCACAAAAAATGTGATGATATTGACACATTTTATGTGGGAATACCCTCATGATTTCTGTGTATCTTTTGACACAGTAGTGACTGAAGGATAGATTAAAGCCCTTGAAAAAATATTCAATGTTATGTGGTTTCATATAATCAAAAGGTTTGTCTTCACATTTATTATTTTAAAGGTGAAGCTAACTGGTGGTGGTCAATGGTCAAGAATATCAGGGATATTGATGAGATATATTCCTTGGAATGAGATGAATTTAAAAAATATACTTCCTTGAAAAATATATTCCGATGTTCGTTCAACAAAGTATGGAAAATAAATTACTCAAATTGAAACAAAAGGTGGAGGATTCAATGCCTGTGTGTGAAGAAATATTTAAATGATTGTAAAGGTATTATAAAAATCTTATTTGGGATCTTAATAGAAATATCAATCATTTTTACTTAGGATTGAAGCCAATATATCAAATGGAATTGGTCCCATGAATTCAAAAGTTATAATAAACTTTTCTGATGTACTAATAGGGTAGAAATGGAGTTTTCCTATGATAATGTGTACTTTGAAAACAAGTAGAATAAAATGAATAGATAGCAAACAATTGGTGAGAATCAATCAATGAAATTTGAAGGTATGAAAGTCCAATTTATAGTTTATGAAAAGTGTGGTAAAATTATCTGTGGAGAATGTATTAAAAATCGGGGAAGCTTTTTCTATGTGGTATGTTTGGACATATGTATTGATATTGTAGTGAATATGATTGAATGATTAATCCTGATAATAAAACTATAAAGTGTTTTAAATGTGGTGAGATGGGTCATTATGAAAATACCTACCCAAAGATTGATATAAATTATGGAAATATTCCATATTATTAGAATAAAGGTTCAGTGAGATCCTTTGTGACTACATCAGTAGATGTCGGGCCTTTTAATGAAGTGGTATCAGTTAATTTTTTGTTTACTTAGATTTTGATTATGTATTGTTTGACACAGTGTCTACACATTCCTTTATTTATGTGATTTTTTTAGTAGATTGTAATATTTACATAAGGAAATGGGACTATAACTTATGGTTAAAAGACCAAGGGTAAAAAATATATCAAAAAAAATTATAATAATCTTCCTATTGTTGTCTGTGTAATGGCATTATTTTCAAACCTTGTAGTTTTTTCCATAGTAGAGAGGGATTTCATTCTATGAATGAACCAGATTTCTGTATATCATACTAAGATTAATTGTAGTGCTAAATAAGTTTTTTTCAGAACGTTTTTTAGTTTGTAAACAAGAATGAATCTATACAATTGATAACATATTATGAATCCCAAAAACTATTAGAAGATAGAAATGAAAGTCATCGTACTCATACTATGAAAAAAGGTAAAATCCATATTAATGATGCGCTAGTTGTAAACGAATACTAGGATGTTTTTATTGATGGGTTTCCCAATGTTATACCTAATTGGGAAGTTGAATTTTCCATTAACATGGTGCATGATTCTAATCTAATTTCAAAACCCTCTTATCGAATGGCTCAAGTGAAACATATGGAATTTAAAAATTAGTTGTAGGAGTTGATAAATAAAGACTTCATTCATCCTAGCACTTCATCATTTAGTGATCCTTTTTATCATTAAAAAGAAATATTGATCCCTAAGAATTTATATTGATGATAGAGCTTTGAATAACATTACTTTTACGAATATGTATTGTTTTCCTTATATTGATGAATTGTCTGATCAACTCTAGGGAGATCAATATTCTTCCAAAACTTAGTTGAGATCTGGGTACCATCAGTTAAAGGTGAAAAAGGATGAAATTCTGAAAATAACATTTTGTACTATATATGGGCATTTTGATTCTGTTGTTGTGCCCTTTGGGTTGAAAAATACCCCTCACATATTCATGGATCTTATGAATAGAATATTCCATGAATATTTGGATAATTTTTTTGCTGTATTTATTGATGATATTCTAGTATTTTAGAAATATTATGAGGATCATGAAAATCATATATGGATTTTATTGAAAACTATCAAAGAAAAGAAGTTATATGGGGAACTTAGAAAATGTTATTGTTTGATTTCAGCCAATTTTGTTTCTTGGTCACGTTATAAATAAGGATGGAATAATAGTTTAACCTACCAAAACAAAAGTGGTTGATGAATGGTCAATACATAAAAATGTTATAGATATTCATAGTTTTCATGGATTATCATGTTATTACAGATGAGTGGTTAAAAACATTACATGGCTATCAGCCCTGCTAACTAATTTGACATGAAAAGGGATTAAATTTATTTGGATGGAAGTTTGTGATGTTTGTTTTCATGAACTGAAGTAGATATTGGTGAATTATATAGTTTTGGACTTTCCTTCTTGAAATGATTAATTTATCATATATAGTATTGCTTAATTGAATCAAATTGGTTTTGTTTTGATGCAGAATGACCAGGTAATTCCTTGTGCTTGAAGAAAAATGAAACCTCATGAGTAAAATTATCCCACACATAATTTTGAATTAGAAGCTGTGGTTTTTTTCTTGGAGGAATTGTCTATATAGAGCCAAATTTAAAATATTTACTAAGGTAAGCTCAGAGTAAGAAGAAGCATTATGCAGATAATAAGAGGGAAGAATTTTTTTTAGGGAGATGCTCATGTTTCTTTTATAATATCATGATTGAAAAGAATTATGCATTTTGGTGTGAAAGGAAAGATAATCTCACAGTTTATTGGTCCTTATGAAATACTAGATAAATTTAGATTAGTTTCCTACCGAGTATCTTTTCTTCTGATTTTATCTCAAGTAAATGATAGTTTTCATGCTTCTATGTTGAGAAAGTATGATTGAGATTCACCTCAAGTTTGTAACCCAAGAGTAGTTCAGTTGGAAGAGAACCTTAATTATTAAGTGAATCTTTTTCAAATTCTTCATCATAGAGAGCAAGTATTTCTAAATAATTTAATTCACCATGTTATGGTTTTTTTGAGAAACCACATGGATAGCGAAGAAAAATGGGAATCTGAAAGTTCTATGAGGGAAAGGTACCCTCACTTGTTTAATAAGTAAATGAAAAATCGAGAGGATACAATTTCTAGAAGGTGGCGAGAAGTTTATAACCCAGGTAATTATTAAATAAATTATTTTCATTCTGGAATTAAATATTCAAATTCATAATAAATGTATAAGGAAATAGGTGGTATTGATAGAAATTAAGGAATTTATAGTAATAGAATAGTAACATAACCTTAGGATTAGTAACATGAGCATTAGGAATAGTAATTTGGCAAATAGAATAGTAAACTCACCTATGTGTGTATAAATAAAATTTATGTACCTTATAAGTGTAATAATGATATATTTATATCATGGAATATGTAAATAAATGATTCGGAAATGATAAATTAATTGTTGGTATAATTTTAAGTCATAAATATTTAATTGAAATTCAATAATTGTAATGATTTATGAAAAAATATATTTTCATAAAATAGATTCATAATTTTATTTATGATTATAAGATAATTTTAAGATACTTTAATTAAAATTTTAAAGTGTTATAAAACTAGTTATTGTTTTAAAAATAGTATTTTTTTAATTTAAATTATTATTTTAATTAAAATTACATTTATAACATTTATAAGATTATTTTTGAGAAAGTGGAGTACATTTTTCAATTTTGGACATCAAAAAATAGTTATGGTGAATTTTGGGCATTTTTCTGAAATACTTGATTTTTATGTGAAGAGTGAAATACGGTAATTTATGATATAAACTAAATACATCATTTATTGACTCATAGATGATGTATGGATGATGTAAGACCAAAATATAAAATTTTACTACATTAATATAATATATTTTATGATAATTATCAAACTATTCATAATCTAAATCCAAATTAATATACTAATGAATTTAATAATGAGAAAACACCCATCACCTCCAATATAAGTACCTCCACTGACCACCTCTTCCCCTCATGCCTCAAAAATTGTATCTCTATTAGTTTTATCCCAAATCCCTCTCCAAGCCTCTTCCCTATCTCCAATACATTTATTTCTCACCAAAAGGCCAAAACTAAGAGCCATAAGGAGGTTCTCAAGGAAGATAATTCCAGAGGTAAAAATACTCTTTCATTTTCTTTTATTTTCTTTTCAATTATTTTTATTTTATTATAATATCATCACCTCCCCTTATCCCAAAGGCATTAAAACTATAATATCTTATATTTAATGGATTGTTATCATGTTTATGGAAAAATTCGTCATCATAATTCTTCTCATATCTCTATTATTCTAAAAATAAAAACATCATCTGTGATGTGTGGATTTGACAACATTATGGATGATTTGTTTTCAATTTACATTAACACCTTCAATGCTTATCATAAAAAAATAATATGGTTACATAATTTTTTATTATTCATATTATATTTTATATTATGTTCTGGAACAAGTGTTTATACATAATATTAATTGATAAAAAAAAATTGGTTCGTAATGATCCAAATTCAATAAAATAAACTAAAGTTTATCACTAATGTTTTATCTAAGGATTCATCCTCTTAAAATATATCCAAAATGATATATAATAAAATTTAATATTATGGATGTTCATTAATAAGATGAAATTTTAATTCTCGTGTTTTTCTCCCTTCCAACAAGAAAATCCATAATAATCCAACCATGGAAACAATGAAATAAATGCACCTAAAGAAATGAAAATAACAAAAAAATTATTAATAAATTGGTGTAAATATATTAATAATATAATATAAGTAATTATCAATATGAATATAGTTTTTAAATTTAGTAATTACACTCTTTAAAAAATTATACAGTAGGTTTGAACACATTTGAAGTATTACAAACCCGGGGTTTGGGAATTCTTAACCCAATTTCCATTCCTTGGGATAACCTTCTACATCATTGATTATGCGGTACTAATATTATTTTTGAAATTAATATTGATATTATTATGTTTAATTAATTGGATTTATATTGTTTGTACATATTCCATTTTATTATCAATTATCACTTCAAATATATGATATTTGTAAGGGACTTTTATTTAAAAATAATCTTTTAATTTATTTTCTTATTTTTAAATGGATTTATTTATATGATGTAAGTAATCTTATTTTATAATTATTTTCTCCTTCTTGGTAATTGTTTATAATGAAGGGTGGGACCTATATCTCCCTCTAATTCATTGGTTATGTTTATGTTGGAGGTCGACCATATGGTCACTCCATGTGTATCTACGATGGTTACACGATAAGGTAGCCTTGAGTGTTACATTATAAGGTAGTCATGAGAGTTACATTATATGTTATCCATGAGGGTTAAAAATCATATGTTATCCCAATGGGTTAAAATTTTAGGAAACTCCCAAATTACCTTTATGGTATTATTTATGTGTTTTATGTATTATGGGAATCTCATATTCTCACAAAGTAACTATATGATTCTTATTGGGTGAGAAGTAAGTCTATTTTAAAATGATTTCATATATTTATAAGTATTCATGTACTACAGATTCTCTCATTATTTTTATATCCGTTACTGAGATTCTTGTTCTAATCCTATGTTTTAAAAAAAATCACATGGTTTAATGATGTTTAAGAGAAAATGATAACCCAAGACGAATGTTGTGAAGACTTTTCATAAATAGTTTTATTATTTTTTAAGAATACATTTGTATTATAAAAATATGGATGTTGTTTTAGTAGTATCAAATTTTTGTGCTTATAGGTTGATATGTATGAATTATTTCCTAACATTGTTAATCTCTAAACTGAAAATATATTTTCGAATGTAACGAAGTGAATTCAATAAGAAGTTTCTAGATTATGTAATGTTAATGGTCGGGTCCTTATAATACATATGCGTGTGTATTTATAAATATATATAAAAACACACATATTGATGAATTTCACATGACCCATCACTTAAATAATTATTTAATTATAAAGGTGTGATATTTGAACCCATACCTAGTACATTCTCAATAAGCACCCGTAACACTGGACCAAAGGATTTTACTTTTTATATATTGACATATTTATATATATGTATACATATTTTTTATAATATATACTTTTATATATATTTATATTAAGTTATATATAAATATATATATATATTTATTAATATAGATACACACACATATTTATATATAAACATTATATTAACATTTATACAGATATATATATATATATATGCATTTTAATAAGATAAATAAAACAATTAAATTTTTATTTTGAATAAAATGGATAATTAATTTTTACTTCCATGTAGTATATATATTTTAAACAACTATTTATATGTAATTATGTCCAAATATTTATTTATATAATTAATGTTTTTTATATAAAAATAAGAATACATGTATATATGTATGTATGTATGAATTTATTTATTTATAAATAACAGCAAAATATTTAAAATGGTTAAATATTAACACCATAATATCCTTATGAATTCATGATTGGGGAATAAATTCAGTTTCTATGGAAAAAAATACAAGAAGATTCTTATAAATGGAGATAAAATCCCACATAATGTTTAAAAATTAGCATATCACAACTAAAAACATTGTTTTGGAGGACTTATGGACCTCTTTGGACCAAAAAATGGAGTTCCAAATGAACCCCACACCAAATATTACAAAACTCTTTCCAAGCATCAAATTGATTGCTCATTGGCCAAAATAGGCACTCGAATCAAAATTTATTGTCATCTGATGTTCGAGTCATGTTTTCATAGTATTTTAAGATATACATTAATTTACTAATTTTATCTCTCACCAAATTATTATTAAATTTGTATTACTCAATAATAATTAGTAAATTTTTAATTTTTAATTTTTAATTATTTTATAAACAATTTATTACAAAATATAATATATATTATGTATAAGTAGATATTTATTATTATATAAATCATATTTAATAAAATATTTTAAATCTATATCAATATCAATATATATATATACAATAATATGATATATAATTGAATAAAAAGTGATTTTTATGAAGTATAACTTTTATCAGTGTAAAAAAATTGTAAGAAGGTTACCATTTTCAGTGCTAAATAAAGTGATAATAGAGTGCGCCTTTTATAACTGCTTTTTAGCACTAATAAATATGATCATCATCAGTGATTTTGTTCGATGCTGGTAAAAGTACCCCATTTATTAGAATTTTTTAGTGTTTCTAAAGGGTAATGTTGAATAAAATAGAATCTATATTACTAAAAATATAATCTCATTTAATTATTTTGGGGCATATGATGCACATTTTAAAGGAACTAGGAATTCCTCATAAGAGTGATAAGAGGTAAATTTCAAATTATTACACCACATCTATTCTATGACACTAGATTAATCAAGGGTTCAGATTGGTGGTATTAATTTTGATTACCCTTTCTATCATGTGTTTATGTTTAATTGTTATAATTTAAGTGGATATTTTGAGAGGTTCCTATTAATGTTTTTTACATATTATTTATATTAGCTTATTACATGGAATGAAAATAATTTTCTAAAAAAATAGGTTTAATGTCACTTTTTATCATCTCGGGTTTCCTTAAATATGGGATCATCCAGTAACATCCTAGAATAATGATGGTTGGATTTTTATTACACCCATAACGATTGGATAAGGGGATATAGTAAAGGGTGTATTGGTCTAACAAAAAAATGAGTGTCTAGAAAAATAACGTTTAGTTTTTATTAACACTAATTTTATATTCTATATTAAAAAAATTAAAAAAAAAGTGTTATATTTTTTAAAATTAATTATATTTTTAAATGAAATTATGTTAATATTATTTTAAAAAAATTGTTATTTATTTCTAAAATTTTTTAAAATAATATGTGTTTTAAAATTTTTAATTATCAGAATAAAATTGAAAAATATTAGTTAATAATATTAATTTTATATATTTTTGAAATTTTAAATATTAAAAAGTTTATTATTTTTCAAAACTAATAATATTATTAAATAAAATAAATATTATTTTGTTTAAAAAAATTATTGCACCATTAAAAAATAATTAAAAACAATTCAGTGATATAAATGGATTTTTTAATCATTTATTTGAAAATTAATAAATTTTATTTGATATATTTAAATTCATACATTTTTTTAAATGAAAAAAAATATTGACTTTATTATACTGTAAGAACAATTATTTTTGTAAATGAAATTAAATTTTTATGTAATATTTTTTCAATGTTATTTCAAAAATTGAAATTAATTTATTTTGTTAAAATGGGATTTTATAGTTATTTGGATAAATTTAGAAAATTTTATTTTATATTTTCAAACATATAATAAATATTAGTTTTTTGGGGAAAGTTAAACTTTTATAATAAAATTAATCATATTTATAAAATACTATTCATACACATGTATAATGAATGACGTTATATAAAAGGATATATAAGATATTTTTTTATAAACAAATAATATTAGTAGTTATTTAGAAAGCATTAAAAACCAATTTTAGATTTTTAACTGTTTTATTATTCAACATAAAAAATATTATTTTTACAAATTTATTAAAAATGTGTTTCTATGAAAGGAAAGAAAAATTTATGTAAAAAAATACATTGAAAATTTTAATTAAATATGTTAATGAAAAAATTTTAAAATGATGTTTCAAAAAAATATCTTTTTAAATTTCCTCTGAAAAACGTCGAGGAAAATTTAACTAAAAAATTTCAATGATAAATGTTATTACAAAATTTAACTAGAAAGTCTCTAATTTAGAAATTAAAATTTTCTATGAAAACAT
The DNA here is from genome assembly GCA_963277665.1 of Viscum album. NCBI lineage: Eukaryota > Viridiplantae > Streptophyta > Magnoliopsida > Santalales > Viscaceae > Viscum > Viscum album. Next base: position 24,568,857 of record OY728137.1, on the reverse strand, counting down.
TATTTTCAGTTATCTACTTGATTTTTTAAATGAAGGTTCCTATTAAAGATCAGTACGTGTTTCCCTTGGAATTTTCTAGTGGAAATCCACTTGAATTTTTCATTGGAAGTTTTAATATAATTTTTCAATCGAATATCCAACTGAATTTTATGGTGTACGTTTCCATTGGAATTTTTATGTAGAATTTGAAGTTACCACTGAAATTTTCTAGTAAAATTTCACACTGGAATGTTTTTAATGAAGCTTCATTGGAATTTCTAGTAGAAGTTTCTATGTATCTTTTGGGAGAAGTTTCATTGGAATTCCCCAATGATGTTTCAGTGGAATTTCTTGTGAAAGTATCAATTTAAATATTCAAGTGGAATTTGAAATTACCCCTAGTATTCCAAGAGGAATTTTCATTAAAATTTATGATGGAAGTATCATTGGAATATCCAATGAAAGTTTCATGGAAATTTCCATTGAATATTTCAACTAAACTTTTCAATTGAAATTTGAAGATACCTATAATACCCCAACTCTGGTAACCTGTATCCAGTGGTTATTTTACTACTTTGGAACAAAATACAATGGATCACATCCTAAAGTATATAATATTTTAGTAGTTTTTGGAGACTATATATAAACATGATTCTCATATTCCATATAAAAACATGAAATAAAACATAAAAATTCTAGCAATAAATTTATTATTTCATCCATTAAATCCATAAAATCATTCATATTCCCCTTCTTGGTAACCTAGGGAAATAAAAACTTAAAAATAGGGTGATCCCAAATGCTCTGTAAGAGAAAGTGTATATCAGAATCTATCATTAAATTAATAAAGCATAAATGTTATGTTAGAGATAAATAATAATTTAATATGTCAGATAACTAATATCATAAAAGGGTAATAAATCAATGGATGAAATAATATCATAAATAATCATATATATAACAATAACTAGTTTCGTAATGAAAAAATACATAATGGTAGACATCAGAATCTTACTGTTAATGCCAAGTGCCAAGATATCAGACATAAATAGGTAATAAGTACACCAAATAGAGAAACTAGTTTGTCCAATGAGACCTACTGATGCATCAAGAGGTTGTAATGGGAACCAATCATCACTCACTATGTCCAATTAATTCATCATATTAAAGGGGTAAATAAAAATTCAATAAATAATTAACATAAATATTTGAATTGAAAAACTATCATACGAGATGTTAAAAATATTATAGTTTTATAAATATAACAACAAGACAATAATTGTTCTAGAAAAATAAGGTGGATGGTAAAACTATAATATATCCATAATAAAGAATAATATTCTTTAGAAGATGTTTATATAGATGAAAATAATTTTAAAAATCATTTGGACATTTCTTAAGGAAAATACCCTTCTCATTTTTTAATCACTTGTTTAAAATATGAAATTTTCCATAGTATTAAGAAAAAGAATTATTTGAAAATAACCATGTAAACTTGTAAAGAAATCTTCAAGGAAAAAATAGTTATTATGGTGGGAAATATCGTTCCGACGGTAAGCATTAAATCTAATATTATGTTCACACCTTCGGTTAAAAATACTTTATTAACAAAAATGAAAAGAAGATTCCGTTTAAACCTTTAATAGATATTAAAACATCAGAAAAAATGAACTTAATGAATAATTTATAATATTAAATACATTCTTGAAAATATTTAAAATAAAATAAAGACATGAAAAAAAATTATCATCCAGATAGAAAAATAATGTCTGGTTTCCTTAAAAACATTCATATCTTCCTTTTGAGTGGAAAAGAAGGTAAAGTAGAACCAATAAATGAAAAACCCATAAATAACCATAGGATAATAAAATATATTGGGTATAATATATAAATATTATAAAATTCCTCCAACAAAAACTTAAACATATATATCTTATATAAGTATGAGATTTTGAAATATACCCTTACCTCAAGTCTAACTTGTTTCATAAGTGCTTGCAGCCTCATATATAATAATTTTAAATTTATTATATCTTTATAAAAGAAATATATATATATATATAATCTCATATATGATCAAATTATAGTATTTTAATATCTTTTTATTAATAATTTATTATTAAAATCATCATTTATGAGTGTTAAGTGATTCGTTTTTCATGTAAGCTTTAGTTCCGTAGTTTCAGACCTAAAATATTACATATAGTTACAAAATCATCATAATATTAATCATGATATAAATATAATATTATATATATGTATATAACTATTCCTGAGAGGAAAACATGAAAATTGAATCACATAGCTTCATAGAGGTACAAGTCCAGATGTACACATTAGAAACATTATAATTTTTTAATGGGTGAAAGGATGAAAGGTAAATTATATATTATATTTAAAAATTAATAATTATGTCATTAATATTAAATATATTTTTTAGTTCCATATTTATAACTATATAAGTAAATTAGTGTTGAAAATAAGAATTACACCGCTAAGTAGATATGGTAGGTTTTACGTATGCATGAGCAATGTTTTCATTTTTTGTAGGATAGAAAGGACATGAATAAGGGTTGAGACACCATAATAGTAACATTATGTATATGAAATATACTGAATTTATTAAATGATCATGGTTATAGAATATTTCAATGCAGTCAAAGAGGAAATAAGATGAAAAGGCCTGATGTGCCTAGGGCTTAGTTTCCCAATCTTATAGAACCTTATAAAACCATTCCATGTATAATACTTCAAGGAAACATGATATCCCAATTTAAATTATAAAACCATTATTTATTTATCCACATAACATTTTTTCTACATTTATTTTCCTTAATATGATTTTGAAGAGTCTTCACTTTCAATTCTGTCTCCTAAACAGGTCTGGGCCTACAAGCTTCGTTTCATCAACTTCAACATAAGAAGTTTTATTGTGATACCAATTTATATTCAATGCCTCATATGTTTATATTTTAATGATTTAAATAAATTTATTATTATATAAAAATTCAACCAGAGTAAAATATTGATCCCATATACCTTGAAAATAAATCAAACATGACTACAACATATCTTATAATGTCAAAATATTCCTTTCATAATTCCCATCTATTTGGGGATGATAAGTGATGCTAAAAAATAGTTCAGTGTCAAGATCTTTCTAAATTATCTTATAAAATTTTTAGGAATTCCACAGATCTTGATCGGATATAATCAAAAGAGGTTCACTATGAAGACTCACAACATTATAAATATAGAGTCATGTGATGCACGCAAGAGGTAGATATTCCATTATATCATGATAGTTTTGGAAATTGTAAAGTGATTAAAAATAACCCATATTGAATCATTATTTTTAGGAGACTGTGGAAATTTAGTGACAAAGTCAATAGTAATATCATCCCATGTTCACACAAGAATTGGTAGTTATTTCATTGCCTTTTTCAGGTGTTTTCCTTCAGTCTTCACCTATTGATAAACCAAGTAACTTGATACATAGTGACCAATTTCATGTTTTATATTATACCACAAAAAACATTATTTCAAATATTGATATATTTGTCATCTATTATGGTGTATATAGAAATTTAAACTATGAGACTCATCTAATAATTATATTTTCATTTCACGCATGGATGAAACAAACCACAACTTTTCAAATTTCAATATACTATATTCATAAATTAATTCTACCAACTTCACATCATTCATGGATTTAATTTTATTTTAAATAATCTCATCATCAAGATGATAACTTTTTATCTTTTTATATGTAGATATTTTGATAATAATTTGGAATAGATGAGATGTTTCCCATTCCTTAAGGATTCCCACATCCAAATTTACTAAATGCACGAATATAGAATTTTTTTCAATGCTTATTTTATTCAAAACATTATGATCATTCCAAATTAAAGTATCAACTACCATTTTTTCCATCCAAAGGTGGTAGTGTATTGAGAAATAAAAAACCTTCAGTAGTTCCAACTTCGACATTGCCTTGTATTAATCTCTTTCTATCAGAATATGTATTTTAAACTAACATGATCTGTGTATATTTCACATATTTCACTATAAAGGTAATGTCATCATATATTCAATGAAAATATTATATATTCTAACTCAAGATCATGGGTTTAATAATTATATTCATTAATATTTAGTTATCTTGAAGCATTGGTGTTGGAAAAAATATACCATGATGGTGTTTTTGGGTTGATTGTGTTTTTTACAAGGTTTTCTATTGTTTAAAAATGATAGTTATCAAATAAGGCATGAATATTTGGGTTGAAATTCCTAAATGATCAAACATAGTAAAATTTTCCAAAAAGATCAAGTAGATCACATAAGTTCTAAGGGAACATGTTCAAGCAGATGTGTCCCAAGGGATCAGACAAAGTGTGTTATCTAGACAAAATGTACATGTTTCACTTGTGATCATGAGAGATGAAGAAGATCAAATGATTACGTCATGAAATCCATGTGAGTATAAGAGTATCCTGAAATGATATCATATGAAGTACTTGAAAATAAAGAAATATTTTAAATGTATCTCAATAAGAGAACAAAAAAAGCACTTGGAGACACCTCATAATTATAAAGAGATCTTGAAAAGTTATAATTATATGACCTTGAAGGCACTGTATTATTTCTAAAGGATCTCATGAAGAGATTATGTGAAGTGTGAACATGATGATATGTTAAAATTGTAGTGATATATCAATATCATTTGAAATAATGTGACCAAATAATTTTCATTAGATCGCGTGATGGGATAATTTAAAGAACACATGATTGTATTTGGATATCATTATGGGATCATATGAAGTGCTGGAAGACAATGTCATTGACCACCGCATGATTGAATTTGGATCTCACAATGTGATCGCTTGAAGCCATTAATTCTTTTTGTTGAGGTGGTGGAACGAACAGATAACTATGATATTCACAGTTGATGTGGTTGTTTTATGATTAAAAATACCTTCTAACCCATCCCTATGGAAGGAAGGAGGTTTTCTTATGTTTTTTGATCTACTGTAAATAATTTCACATGAGAAAAAAATCTATTAAGAAAAATTAAAATGATCCTAACAATCAAAAGAAATTCACGTGAAGGAGTCCTGAGAAGGTATCTTGTAAAGGGATATATATGTCGGTAATATACAAAATTATTAATATCCAATAATTCATATAACCTCGAAAAGGACACTCACAAGATTCATGCATGTTTTGTGAATAAAAGAAGGTCTTACAAAGGGGTCTCATGCATAGTTTTCATAGAGGAGCCTCATAAAGAGGTCTTAAAGAGGATTCTTGTAGGGAGGTCTTATAGAGGATTCTCATAGAGAGGTCTTGTAGAGGAGTCTCATGGAGGGGTCTTATAAAGGGGTATTATGAAGAGGTCTTACGTAGGGGTAGCATACTCTTTGATGAAATGTCTCTCAAAATAGTGGTTTTAATCTCATTAATTAAACAGTAGTATAAAGACACACATAAGTGTGAATCACCTCAAAACTGACTGTTAGAAGTATATACTGGATGAGCGGTGCATTCACTTTTAAAGAGAGAGAGTAACAAGCATTAAAATTGTGAATGGTTATAAAAAAATATAGGTAGTGGGTCTACTCCAAACCTTGTAATGGTAGTGCACTTGAGTGGATCTGATAAATTAACACATTGTCATTTTATGCTTCCTTGAATATATCTTAGTAAAGGCGAAGCATGTAAATTTTTTGTGTCATATACATGTTTTAGTTTCCATTTACTCAATGATATGGGATGAAGAAAGAATATAGCTTTTTAACAAAGAAAAAAGAACCAAATGGATAGTGTTATTAATTTGTCATACCATGATTCACACCATTCAAAATGTATTTAACCTAGTTGGGCCAACAATTTGTATTAGAGGAAGTGGTTAAAGTAAGAGTTTCTCTCTTATCAAAAGAAATGAAAGTTGTTAATCAAAAAGGGATTCCATTAATCGATGGAAACAATTTTAGCGATAGAATAAAATGATGCATCAATACTTATAATCTAGTTACAGATGTTTTTATAGAATAAATTCATGGTATTTTAGCTATCATGGATAGTGAAATATTATTAGAAGTAGATCAAATAGAATTAGATAACAATTCTTTAAGAATCAATGATTTAGGAGGATCATTATCCAACAAAATCTATAAAAAGTTGATTTCATTTAATTTATCACATGTTATGTGGGAAAAGACACTAAATATCTATGGAGGTAACTCAGAAGAAATAGAACTAAAATTGATGGTTCAATGGAACCAATATCAAGACCCACAAATGTTCCCTAAGGAGTCTAATGAAGCATTATTTACTTAGTGAATGTTATAATGGAATACATACATTGTCTTAGATATATTATTGAATCTGTATAGATCGTTAAGAAAATCTTGAGAATACTTCCACCTCGATTAAATATGATTTTTTACTAGAGTATAATGATCCAAATGAATTGAAATTGGATAGCTTGTATAGTACTCTTGTTACATATGAGAAGAGAAATGGTGGTAATGAGTCTACTAAAAAATTTAAGTCCAAAGAGGTTTCATTCAAGTCCATGAAGAATATCACTATTAAAGATACTTTGGATGAATAAATTATAGATGATTTTATGTCATTTCATTCCTTTAATCTTCAAAGGGTAAATGAAAATTTTAAAGTGAAACTTCATATTACATTCTTTCATTGTAGAAAGATTGGACATATTGAAACAAATTTCCCTAATAAGTTTCAAGATGATGAGGAGGAGGATAATGAAACTCCCAAGAATAATTCTTTAGCTAGTATGAAAATAAATAAAAATACTAAGTGAAGTTTTTCAGAAATAAGAACCATCTCTCAAAATAAAATGATCATTCAGAATAATCTAGGGTAGAAGATATGGAAGACTGTAATGATCATAGAGAAATTGGTTTGGTGATAGTTGTGGGAAATTTACCAAAAAGGTATGAAAGTGAAAATGATGAAGGGAAAGTCAAATGAAGAGTTGATTTCTAATTTGAATTAGAAGTCCCACTTGAGGAGATAGTCATTTTGAGAGATAAAAAATAAATACAACAGGGTCATTCATGATCCCAAAATCTATAAATAGTAGTATGAATATGAGAAGTCTAATCAGAAGGATGAAATTGGAAATCTTGGATTTGAAAAACTAGAAAAATCATATAAAGTGATTGAGTTCAAGCTCAAGGTTTTATAATAGACTAAGGCTATCGACATTATAACTTGGATAATAAAAGATCGACTCAAATGAATCAAAGAACATGAGGAGAAAGTTTTCAGACTATGATGAAGGGTAAAATATAAAGAGAAACCCTATAATCCTGATATGATATTGGGAAAGTACGTTACACATGTGACTGAAAAAGAGAAATTACAGTTTAGAAGCCAACATTATAGTCAAAGTAATGTCTAGAGGAGAAAATGACACATCAGAATGACATAATTGTTCTGCGAATATATAAAAAATTGAACGTAGTAATGGTTGATGTCATGAAACAATCTCCCACTCCAAGGATGAATATTAATTTACGTATGAATCATAATAAGAGGATTCATAGATCCCAAGGTAAAATCAGTGGTGCAAAAATGATTCATAGGAATAAACATAGTATAATGTGTTATTGTTGTGGAAATATATAATAATATCAAAATGTATATTCCATAGACAAGAGGATTTTATGGGTGATAGAGAAAAAATGGAATCCAAATGGAATTAGTAATCTATGAATTCCTTTGATGGTTACAGTTTTTAGAATCATGGATTCAGACACAAGGATAGATATTAATCATTGCCAATGTAGTGAAATGTGCTAATGCAAACCCAAAGTGGTTACCTGTGAAAGTTCAAGGGATTATTGAACTACATGAAAATTAAAAATCAATTTAAATCATTGTAAGATGAGTTGTTACTATCATACTTAGAGTAATATCAATAATATCATTCAACATTTAGTATAAATTCAAATATATAGATATGAATGAAAAGAAATGAGTAGACTGTGGTTATAAAGATTTCCTTTAGAGAATCAGATCACACTAGAATATGGATTATTAATAGTGGATGAACCAACCATATGATAGTAAATAAATATATGATGATATGGATAACATAATAAAAGGAATGTGTCATACGATTTCGAAATCATGAAGGCTTATAGATTATTATCTTGGAGAAATCTATTTTTGGGGGAAAACATAAAAAGTGAAGATGTATTGTTTATTTAAGGCCATACTCAAATCATTCTATGTTTCAAAAAATTTGTGACTCAATACATGATATAATATTTACCAATAATTTGTGCATCATCTTTTGAAAATTTGGTATATTTTTTAGTGAGGAAAGATCGCAAAGGGGAATCCTTACCTTGTTATTGGAGAATAGGACATGTGTTTTCTATCTGTGAAGGAAGAGAATAAGTTTTGGAATAAACACCTTGGTTATATTATCCAAACATCCTTGCAAGATCTAGTGAAATATGATTTTTCTCGGTATATTCCTATGTTATCAAGTGATCATACACATACATGTGATTTATTCCAACGAGGCAAGATTACTCGAAAGACATATAAGATAAAAGATCAAAGTTCTACAAGAGAGATTGAACTAGTTAATATTGATGTATGTGAACCAATTTCAATAATTTATATTGATGTGAAGTGATATTATTTCCTTGTCAATAATGATTTTAATAGAATGACATGCGCCTCAATTATCACTCACAAGTTTAAGGTATTTAGTTTCATAACACATTATTGGGTGGAAGTTGAAAAGATTCTCTATAAAAAAATTAAAAACTTCCAAACTAATAATTGAAGATAATTCACTAATATCAATGAAGAATATTAGCTCATGAAACATAGGATAAGGGACCTATTTTTATCAATAATAAATCTATATTAAATAGTATAGTTGAGATAAGAAATTAGATTGTCAAAAACATGGTCAAAATGATGCTTATTGAGAAATTACTTCAAGAGAATATTTGGAGAGAAGAATTTTTCACATAATTATACATTTCTAAGAGATCTTATTATCTTAAAATTAAGAAAAGACTCCATACGAGCTATGGTATGGAAATAGGATGGTATTTAAGTAATTTTGAGTATTTAGAAGTAAGTTCTTTATTCTCAATAATATAAACATAGAAAGTTTGAGTATCATAGATATGAATGGATGTTTATTGGTTACTCAAGAAAAATAAAATAATATAAATTATTCAATAATTGGGTGGGAAAAGTAACAAAGGTTATTGATGTTATTGTGGAAATGGAAGAGAATATTCAAAAATTTCATGAACAGTTTCAAAAGGATATTGATGAAGAGGTGAGAAGCTCTGGGGGAGAAAGTAACTAATATAGACTCAGAAGAATATTCAAATGATGAGAAAAATAAACCTATAAAGAAACCAAAGAGTTGATATGAAATCGATAAGAAAAATATCATTATGGAACATATAACACCAGAATAGAGAAGGAGGGTGAAGACTGTATAACCAGAATATTTCTTTTCATAGATAGATCCAAATTGATTTGAATACTCTTCAAGATATGAGATTTTGGTTTAGGAGATGATTAAGGATCTTGAAAAACTTTAAAAGAATCTGATGTGGGATATTGTTTTGATGAAAATAGATAAGAATTTCATTAGGACTAAATGTTTTTTCTTTAATAAGATGAATGAATATAGATAAATTATTCAAAAAAAGTATGATTAGTGTTCAAGGGATACTCATATATTGAGGGTATCGATTTTCATGAAACATTTGAACCTCTTATAAGGATGTAGGGAATTCAATCATTATTTTTTGATAAAACTATAATGTAAATTATCATTTTTAAATATGGATTCTACTTTAGAATTTATGAATGGGTTTCTATAGGAATAAATATATATTTTACAACCAAATGTTTTTCTCATTCATGAATATGATAGAAAATGTTTTTGGTTAAAAATTTCACTATACATATTGAAGCAGACACCAAGAGTATAGTATTCATAACTTGATCAGTATTTGAAGAAGCTTGGGTTTTAGTATGGTGAAGTTGATTGTAATATCTATATCAATAATGAGAATAATCAAAGTATGATAGTGATGGTATATATTTATTAAATAATTATTGGTGTATCAAATGAATCATAGTGAAAATAGTTTTTAGAATTTATGAAATGCATGTTTGAAATGTCAATGATTGGGGATATATCTTTTTTCCCTTGGTTTACGGTTATGAAAATAAATACATGGAACATTTTTTTCTCAATAAAAATATGCCAAGAATGTTTTTAGAAGATTAGGATTGGAAAATTCCAAATAAATGACAACTCTAGTTGCTACATGGTTAAAATTTTCAAGGGATTAAGAAGGAAAATTTGTCAATATCACAGAATATAGCTAGATCATTGGTAGTATATTATACTTAATAGAGACATGAACAAGTTTTATTTTTGGCACATACAAGGTGGTAAGGTATAAAAATAAAACCAAATAAATCCACTTACTTATATTGAAAATAATACTTTGACATATCATTGTAATGATGGATTTTGTTTTACTATATAATAAAAAACATCAGTAAGAGTTTTTGGTTTTTAAAGATACATATTGGTCCAGTTTATTAGATGATCAAAAACCATCATCAGGTGGTGCATTATATCTTGATTGGCTATATATTTCTTAGCTAATAAAGAAATAATATTTAATTTCACTGAGCATTGCAATAACTGAATAAGAATTGAATACTCTAGCTGGGACATAGTTACTATAGATGAAGTAGAAACTTGATGAAATGGGAGTTGAAGTTAAGTCTCCAATTGGAATCCATTGTGATAATTAAACTTCTATAAATATTAATCAAAATATAGTTTATCACTCAAAGAAAAAAGAACTTTGAAATAAAATATCACTTTATCGAAGAGAATGTGGATCATGGCCTTAAGAATATGGATTATAATCCTACAGGACTACAGGTTGAAAACATTCTAACAATACCATTTACCAAAAAATAATTTTAGCAGCATTGGTTGGATCTTAACGTTCAGTCGACTCCCCATACCGAAAAGTGTGGATAGGGGAATCCCTTTCCCTAAGGCATGGTGTACACTTTCTATTTGTACTAATTTATATTATTTACCATATTTCATACCACTAAGGAGTGACATTTGGGTTCATTGACGAAGGGGGATAAAATGTCTTAATCAAGAAAGGGGGGAAGATAATAGGGGGAGATTTGAAATAGGTGAATTTTTAAATATAGTGATTCTATTGTTAGTATATAAATAATGAATAATCACTAAAATGAGTGCCCTTTGGGTTAATTATGAAAATGGTCTACATGTTCAAAATAAGATGTGATCTTAAGGGTTGATCTGGTTTTATCTTTTGGAGTCGATAGGGTTTCCAATAGAATGATTTAGAAATAAGTGATTCATCGATGAAATTTTTATGCTACTCTTGTCTCTCGTGATCAGATTAACTCATGTGGGATTATAGGACATTTTAATTCTTTCTATTATCTCTATCTAGTATTTCATATGGAAAATTATTTTATTTGTTCATTATTTGGCAACAGGTTTGTTCTTGATTTTTTAATGTTTTATTAATAAACCCAAAGGGGAGATTGTCAGATAAAATATCTGTTGATAGTGATTTTGGGTTGATTGTGTTTTTTGAAAAGTTTTCACATTATTGAAAAAGGTTGGTGGTTAAAGGAGGTATTAAGAGTTGGCATGAATGTCTTAAAGGACCATGTGAAGAAAAAAATGATCTAAAGTATCACATAGAGTGAGTAAGTTTCATAGGATCACATGAAAGTAAATTCTTCATGAGAGATCGTGTAGATTGTGTTTTCTGATGAAGTTTGACATGTCTCACATTAAATCATGTGAGCTAAAGGAGATCATGCGATCACATCCCATGATCAGTATGATTATAATAGGATCTTGTGATGAGATCATGCGAAGCACTTGAATACACCAAATGATTGTCAAGGTATTTGTCAAAGAGATCATGTAAGGTACTTCAATACAATGCATGATCATAAAGGGGTCTTGTGAAGATATCAAACTACGCAGATGAAGACACATTATTATTGTCAAGGAATCTCATGAATAGATTACATGAAATGCTTGAAAGGAGAGTGATCAGTAATGATCGAAATATCATACAGACATTCAAAATCATGTGACCACATGATTATCATTTGATCATGTGACGGGATCACATGATGTGCTCATAATTGTCTTTGGATATCATGATAGGATCATCCAACATTTTAGAAGTAAATGTCACTAACCCCCACATGATTTCCTTTGGATCTCACAATGGGATCATGTGAAGAGAATAGCGTTGATTATTGAGATGGTGGAATGGATGGGTAACCATGATTTGTGAATATAAATAGGTTGTTTAATGCCTACAAATACCTCTCAGAACCATACTTAAGAAATAATGTTTTATTAAGTGGTTTGATTAGACAAAAATAATTTATCATGAGAAAAAGAGATTGTTGTTCCCCAATAATGGGATCTGCATAATTAGAATAGAGTCTTGTAGAGGAGTACCAAGATGGTATCTTGTGAAAGGTTATATGTGATGGTTATATGAAAACCCATATGTGTTACATGATCCACATAACCTTAAAAAATTTCTCATGCCAGAGTCACGCAATACTTTAAAAAAAATAATTTATGTTGAATGGGTCATATAAAGAGGTCTTACAAGGGAGTTTCATAGAGAGGTTTCATAGGGGAGTCTCGTGAAGAGGCCTTATGGAGGAGTATCATAGAGAGGTATCACGGAAACATTTTGTTGATGGGTCTCACAAATGGGTCTTATATAGGAACCACAAACTCCAAGAGTAAAATTCTCACAAAAAGTTGGATGACATCTCATTGATGAAACCCGAGAAGAAATATACACACAAGTGTGAGCCAACTTATAAATTTATTCAAATGTTTCTTCTAGAGGAGAAATTCATTCAATTTAGTTGAGAGAGCAGTGATATTTAAAATTGTAATAGAATGTATACTAAGAGAGAAAATGAGTCTTATCCAAACCTTATAATAATAGTCTACTTTATTGGATTTGGTATATTAACACATTTTCATTGTACGCTCATCGGTTGTTTCCAAGTGAGGGTGAATTACATAATTTTTTTCTCCTGTGCTTTTTTTATTTTCAATTTATTCTATGCTATGGGAAGGAGAGATATGATAGTTTTTTTAAATGATGAAAAAATATCGAAAGCGGTAGTATTACTAATCTATCATACCTTGATACACCCCTTATCAGGGTTTTTAACCTAGTTGGGATACCAATAGGAAAAAAATCTATTATTCCACATAAAGACACATCAAAGTACTTTATTTTATAAATCATTAAATATCAAAAATATATCCCTTCCTGATTGTAAATTGAATATCAGTGAATTGACCAATTTCTACTTTAAAAAATCAAAACAATATTTACATTCTTCTAACCAAATAGACTTAACCCCTTTATGTGTTAATTTATTTAACATGTTTTCTAATCGAGAAATTATTTAAATAAATAATTTATAGTAACATATTAATATAAGGAAACTATGTACCTTGTTTATATTCATTGGTGTTTTACATTTAATCACTACCATTTTCTTTGATTGATAAAATAATATTCCATCATTAGAGACAATATGGCCATGAAAAGAAACTTCTTAAATCCAGAATTCACATTTTCTAAATTTCACATACAACTCTATTTCTATAGACTCTTATGAATGATTTGAAAATTAATCTTATACTCATCATATATTTTAGATTATATCAAGATATCATCAATAAATACCACAATGAAATTTTTGAGATAATTCTTGAATAATATATTTATTGGATCCATAAAAATAGATGGTGCATTAGTTAATCCAAATAATATTAATAGAAATTCATAATGGCCATAATTAATATGAAATATCAATATTAGAATATCTTATATCATAACATGTAGTTAATCAAATAATTCACCAATGCAGGTGAGTGAATACTTTTTATTTATAATAATTTCTTTGTTTTCCTTATAATTGATGAAAGACCTCAAAGAACTATCTTTATTCTAAAAAATATAATAGTAGATCCCCATAGTAAAACACTAGGTCATATAAATACCTTATCATATAACTCGTTTAATTTTTTATTCATTTCCAATACTTCCATTATAGACATCTTGTTGGGAGTCTTGGATATAGGATATTCATCATGGATGAGGTCAATTGAAAAATAAACTCCATGATAATGTGGGTGTCTAGTTTGTTTTTAAGAAACACAAATATATATTCCTGTACAATAACTACATTCTCTATTTTAAGGATAACTTTTAAATTCATAGGTTGTACCTTCTCTTCTTTTCTAAAAATTACATTAAGGAAAGCTGTTGTAGGTGGATTCAAAAATGATTTAGATGATCTAGTCTCTTCACTGAAGATGTGGGATTCCATATATCCATTACAAATTAAAATATTCTATTATCAATAATAAATTATTTCATTATAATTTGAAATCAAATCCATATCAAGGATTGTATAAAATTCAAACATAGGTATAATGATAAAGTTTATAAACAAGGTAAGACTATGAATCATAATGGTAACTAACTAACATATCCTTATTGCAGTAATATTTACACTATGATTATTAATTGAAAATTTACTTCTTAAGGATCTAGGGATATATATAATATTCTTAGAAAACATGGAATATATAAAATTGTATGACTATCTGTAATCAAATAAATAATTATCTATTTTTGAGGTTGTGATCATTAGACCTTCTACTATATCTTTTGGAACATCATCCTTGGTTATAGTGATCTCATAAGCAAAGACATTATTCCATGGCCTTTTATAAAGAAAATTATATTTAATTCAGGGAAATTCATTTTCATAGTTCCCCATCTCCATATAGTTGAACAATTGAACATTGGTAGATTATTTATTTCCTTTTATATTATGAGCTTGATGGCCTTTCTCTCCATATTGGAAGAAAAATTCTCGTCCCAATAAGCATGTTACATGGTTTTTCTTCCCACAATTATTACAAGTTAAATATTTTAACCTTCCCATCATTGTATTTGATGTACCTACTTTTCTGGAATTTTCATATTTATAGTTTTCATTATTTTCATAAGTAAAAATAAGACATTGATAATCATTTCTATTTATTGATGGAACCTGATACAATATCCTCATATATAGAAACTTTCTGAGGGATTAGTTCACATTAAATCCTAGGATTTATCCCATAAAAGAAATGATCAATCTTACTCCTTTGATTATGTTCATAATCTGCAACATGAGTTTCTAATATTGTAAATTTTGCTTCATATTTAGTGTCATTTTCTCGTTAATTTTGCATTAGATTAGGGAATTTCCCATTTACATTAACTAATTACTCATAAGGAATGTATTTTCTAAAGAATATAGCATTTAAAGTCTTTAACAACACACTATTTATTTCCTCTGACTCCTTTGTGTTCTAGATCAATGGATACCATCGATCAACATCTCATTTAAGACAATAAATTTTCCTGATAATTTTATCTCTTTCTCGACTTTCCAAAGTGAGAGATTTATTCTCCACTGACTTGATCCATTAATAAACTACTAATTAATTAGTTATCCTATTGAATAAAAAAGGTTTTTGTTACATAAATAGGTCCAGTATTGTTTCACCTTGTGGGAGTTCAATATGATTCTCCATATAAGAATGTTTATTATTCCTAACCTGAGTCAGCTTCCCCAATATAGTTATAATTTTTTAAACTCCATATCAAAATCTAGATCTAGATTCATTGTCTTTACGTAGTGGGAAATCTGTACATAATTTATGTGCATTGATATAGTATTCAATCAATCCAATAGGTGACATTTATAAACAAAATCATACAATAAATTGGATCATAAAATTATAAATCATACTATATGATTCTAAATTTATTAATAGATAACATAAATTTAAAAAACATTTATATCTAATCTCATAATCATAATATTAGTATATTTGGGAATATATTTAAATAAAAAAAATATTTCAAAATCTTTCATAATGGTTTGTAAATAGTGTGTAAATCAACCAAATGATATCCCCAAGTAGCATTTAGCTAGGTGTACACTCTTAATACCACTCATCATGCACTTATGATGATTGAGTTAATACCCAATCTATAACGTTCAAGGTTGTTACCCCTAGGTTCATTTTTGTCATGACCACATCTACTTTATAGTATCTAGAATAGGATTTATTTATTAGGAAAACAAAAGAATCTATAATTAATCATAAATTTATGATATTATCATCTATTTATACATATACTTAGAGTTTTTCATAGGGTTATTTTCTCTAATCTACGTTTTCATAAATCTAGATACCATGATTTATACTAAATTTCATTTGATATAAATGGTAACACCCCAAATTCAGTAACCCTAAGCTGGTGGTTATTTTACTAGAATGGCATAAAATATAGGGAATCACATCCCAAAGGTTCAGATAGTTTAGTAGACTTGGGAGACAATATACTTACATTATTCTCACATTACATCTAAAAACATGAAATACAACTTTAAAATTCTCATAAAGACATTACTATTTATTCTACTAAGTCCATTTAATCATTTATAGATCCCTTTTTAGTATCCTAGGGAAAGAAAAATAAAAAAAATACAGAGGGATAAAATTCTCAATAAGGGGAAGTGTATAGAAGGATCTATCATAGAATAAATAAAGTATGAATAAAATGGTAGAGATAAATAATAATCCAATATTCTGTATTATTAATATTATAAAATAAAAGTAAATACATGGATGATATAGGGACATAAATGATCACATGGATAATAATAATTAGATTAATAAGGATAGAATGCATAATGTCAAAACATCATAATCATGTTGTTAAGGCATTGTGCTAAGACATCATATATAAATATATAATGCATATGTCAAGTACCAAAACTAGATAATCTCATGATACCTTCCAATACATCAAGGTCTATAATGGTCCTCGCTTATCATTTAATAAGTCTAATGCATTCATCACAAGAAATGGGTGAATAATAATTAATACATAACCATTCATAATGAAAAAATAGAATACGAAATGTTAATATTTTACATGATCAATAAATATATCAATATGATCATATGATAAATAAATAAATAATGTGTATAGTTGGATTAGATTATATACCGAATATATCATATGATGCATCAAAGGATGAAGAAATAGATGAAAATGATTTTAAAATATCACAAGAACATTTCTTGAGGAAAATAACCTTTCATTTTGTAATCACTTGTTTAAAATCAAAAACATTCCAGAATATTAGGAAAAAACTTTTCCTAGAAAATAATCATGGAAACATGTAAATGAATCTTCAAGGTAAAGAATATTCAAGAATTTATGAAAATTAATTCATGTGGTAAGTGTTAAAAATACTATTTTATTTACTCCTTTAGTAAAAAGTATGTCACTGAGAATAATAACAATAATATTACTTTTAAACATTTTATAGAAAATTAAACATGGGTAAAAATGACTTTAACAAATCAATAGAGAATAGTAAAAACATTCTTCAAAACAAATTAAAGAAAATATGAATATTAAAGAAAAATATACTCATTTGAATAGGAAAAAAATCGGGTTTCCTTAAAAACATTTATTAGGTCATTTTGAGTGCCAATGAATGAAAAAATGGAACAAATACCTAAAAACCCTCGAATAACTATGTATGAATTTAAATTTACCTACATTTTCTCAAAATAATTCTAATTTTGAATTTAGAAATATTTTTTGGAAAGCGTAACTAAATTATCCATGTTTTTTAGAAACATTTTTAAACATAGGTAAATTTAAATTTATCAATGGTTCCTCGAAAACATGGCTAAATTAGCCACATATTTCTAGCAACATTCTAAAATGTTGTTAGTTATTAATTTAGAAACATTTTATTGAAAACATGGATAAATTATCGATGTTTTTTAAGATAACGTTGCTAATAATATTTATCCATGTTTTTGTGTGTGTTTATAACATATTAATAATATATTTTTATTTATTACTATTAACAATATATCTTTTTGTATAATATATTAATAATATATTTTTGTTAAATACATAAATATATATGTGTTTGTGTGTGTCTGTGTTTTTAAGATATTAATTTCATATAGATACATAAATATAAGTCTGTTTACTATATATTAATAATATATTATTATTTATTAGTAATAATATTATATGTTTTTTATAATAAATAAAATAAATATAAAACTTTGTATAAAAAATACTACTAATAATAAATTTTCATTGAAAGTGTATATAAATATATCTGTGTGTGTTTTCTTAATATATTGAAAATATATAGACATAAAAATAATAATATTATTATTTATTTATTATTATTATTAAAAATATATATCTATTTTTATTTTTTATTATATCAGACATAACAAAAATTTGGATATCTCTATAATATATTAATAATAATATATTTTTATTAATAATATAAATAAATATATATTTATTAAGTGCTTGGGGGTATAATTAAATTAAACACACACACACACATGCCTCACACACATGTTGAAAAGGTAGGCCATAGCCCACCTAAGGGGATGGCCCACCCGTCAATAAATTTTTATCTATTATATATAATATTAATAATAATACATTTTTATCAATAATATATAAAAATATGTGTGTGTTTGTGTGTGTTTAAAATGTGTTACAATATATATACACATAAATATTTTAAAAATATATTTTTATTTATTATTTTTAAAAATATATAAGTGATTTTTTTGTTATATAAATATAAACAAAATAAAGATTTTTTATATAATATGTTAATAATAATATATTTTTATAAACAATATATATATATATATATAATTTATTAATAATAAATATACAAAAATATATATATGAGCTTATAATATTTTAATAATATATTTTTATCGACAATATATCTATTAATAATATTTCAATAATATATTTTTATTAACCATATATATTATTATTTTCAGAAATACAAAATGTGTATGTGTATGTCTATTATTATTATATATTAATAATATATGAATAATATATATGTGTGTGTGTGGCGGGAAATGGTCCAACATTAAAAATTGTTTTCAGTTGTACGTTCTTAATAACTAATGAGCGGGCAGGGACTTGTGCAATGGTCGTTGTGGGATGTGATTTTGTCAACATAGAGAGGCAGGGTCGAGTGAGGAAATAAGAAGGCAATGATTTTGGAAGGTTCACTGTGGGGGAGAAAAGCATTCAATAGGGGAGGGGGTGTTGGAGGGTTCAATCGCTGACATGGTAGTTGGAGCGGGGCAATAGGGGAGCTGGGGGGATACACCAATATGGGGTCCGAGGGGGTAATAGTGGAGCGAGGTTCACCGACACACGTAGTTCAGTGAGGTTTTTTTTGGGGGAGTCGTGCGACCATCCGGGGAGTGATGGGGTTCATTCATAGGTGTGGAGGTTTGATCAGGGTAATTGGAGGTCAATGGAGTTTTTCAGTAAATCACTAATTAGCGATGTCTATTAATTTTGTTAATTAGAGACACCACAATTATTGATGTTTTTTTGAAACACAATTAAATTCATTAGTAATACTTGAAGACATCCCTACTGTAAAATAAAATAGCTAAAATACGTTTATATTATATTGAATAATTATATAAGAATAATATTTATTGTTTTAAAGGTAGAGATAACATATAATTTCTTCAATGGTAACTTGAAAATATACAATCTTCAATAAGAATTAAATTCATTAATAAAATCTTACCTCGCATCAGACTTGTTTTTAAGTGATTTAAACCTCATGTATTTTAAATTTAAATGTGTTATGCTTATAGAAGAAATAATATACATACTTATAATATCATATATATATATATATAAGGACCCGTCCTTAAAACATTACATAATATTGAATTAAATGAATAATTCACATTGAGGATATTTTCTGGTTTAGAGTTTTAGAGAATTAGGCCATAACTATTACATTTCAACTTGAAATTTACATGTAGACACTACTACTCAGTATACTTTTTTCATAAAATAAAAACCCAAAAGAGAAACATGTCTAGTTCCATGTTTTAGAGGGCATGAATTTTCCTTGATCCCATCCATGACCCCATTACACTTTATGTCCTATGAAAAACATTTCAAAAACATGATATGAGAGAAAAAGCTCAGTAAGGGTGATAAAATAAGGAAATAAAACATTATCCCATCAATAAATACAATTCAATGAAACCATACTATTCAATCATAACATACCTTATGAAAACATAAGATTTATGTATAACACATAGAAATCATAAATCATAAAGGTAACATGAGGCATAAAAATGTACTTACATTGTAACTATCATAGATACATAGAGGGTAATGTTGGAATACCCATCAGAATATATTACCTAAATCACTTAGGAGAAACATTAACATTTACCTCTGTCATGTTACCCAATGCATTGGAGAGCTATCTTAGGCTCACCCGCCCTAGGATTATCACAGAACCACCCATATACGTAAACAATTCCCAATAACCATAACATAATCATAAATAAAAACACAATAATAAAGTAAAGATAACATTTATACATTATAATAACAATATATCATATCAATATATTGAAATAAACAATGCTTTATCAAACCATTTTCAAAACCGTTTATAACATTTAATAAAGTGAGTTTTGAATCAAAGTGTCCCATACCACTTTGAATATTTTAAAGGAATTAACATATTAAAACAATAATGTCCATATAAATAAATCCTTAAAACCATTTTTAAAATATTGACATTAATGAGAAATATTTAGAATAATAAATCTTTGAAACAATATTTTACTTGGGAGTTCTTAACCAAATGAGAGATGCATGAATACAAATAATTGAGAAATAACATTTAATAAAAAATTTATAATATCATGAGAATAAAGGTATTCATGATATAATATTCCAATGTATTGTATATACATCATATAAAAGTGAATTGGTGCATAACAAAAATGAAGTCTCAATGTAATGTAAATTGAGACAAAATATCTTATAAAGACGGTATAGTTAGATTAAGGATAAATAAATGACATAATTATGTTTGAAAAACATAAATACTAAAAATATAACTAGATATTAAGTGTAATACAATAAGATGTTATTCACCCATATTCATATCATGATATAATAAAGAAGTAGAAGTTTAACCCAAAGAATTGAAATTGGGAGAAGAAGTTTCCTTACAAAAATTCGACAGTCTAGCAGCGTCAAATAAAATTTCATAAAAACATTTGATAAGATAGAAATAGGTATCTCATCACATGGACATAAAATTTACATTAATAAGGATATATAAGAACATATCCCAACATAAGAAGATGTAAATTAAAAGATATAAAAAAAGAACTCTTTTAAAAAGAGGAGGTTGAAAGGTTCCCTTACCGATTTGGTAACATACGATTGATACACCAAATGAATGAAAGATCATAAAATGAAGTTTTAATTAACCATAGTTTAAATTATATTACACAAAAAATACAATCATGGTAAGTACATACACCACAAAAAAGTAAAATATTGGAAAATATAGCATGAATCTCACGGGATTAAAAAGTGAGATAAAAACAACTTACCACATTGTAATCAATCGAGTCGATTGAAAAAAAGTTAATAACCACCAAATTAATCACATAATTCCATGAATATAAAGATAATCTGGACAATATATATCAAATGGCAGTAAAAAATACACCACATTCAATAAATAAGTGGCGAACAATGGAAATCTCATGGAATTAAAAGTGAGATAAGAGACTCTTTACCTTGTGTCTGACTTGACTCGATCGTTAATTAATCTCCTGAATAATAAAATAAATATAATTTATAATTTCATAATAATCTTTTTAAGGTTCATTATTCCTTTTATATCACTTAATATCATGTTATAAACATTATGCAATCATTTAAGTTAATAATGGTCATTTTGTCGATATTTGGTACTTGAGTAAAAAATGAACTTCTTATAATTACAATCGGTTCATGTAGTCAAAAGTTCATTATCTATACAATTATATTCATTATTAATATGTCATATATATAATATATATCAACTATATTTATTTATTTATAATATTACGAAACATTTGGAGATAATAAATGAAATGCACCGTTCATGGAGACGGTAAGGCGTACGCACGCATGGACACTACTTTCATTCCTATTTCATATTTAATGGAATAAAAACATAATGATACATTGGTATATTATAATTAAATTATAATATAATATGATATATATTATACATAATTTAATTAACTCCATTTTATATACGTTCCATGTATTTCTTGAAGGAATCATATCACCTAGAGGGGGCAGTTGTCCGCATTTCCTCAAATGAAATTATCGTATTTTCAAATATTTGAAATCATAAAAGAAAATTTGCAAATAAAAATTTCAGAATAATAGATAAAACATAATCATAATATATATATATATATATATAATATATAAATACAGTTGCATCATATTGGCCACCATGAGAGGTTTTAGGAGAAGATTGAACAATTATAATTTCGTGAGGCAGTAGTTCGCCGTCCATAGAAACTGTAAGTTCTTTACCCATTAGATGGATATGTGTGTATGTTTAGTTTGAATACTTCTCATAACAACAACGTATTATATTTATGATTCTGGTTTTTTTTATAAAATAATGTAATAAAAAGAGTATATGGGGTTTTAAAAGTAAAACAAAACAAAATAACTTAAGAGAAAACATTACCTTTAAATCGGGTATCTTCCTTCGGTTTGAACCAAAAGGTTTTCTTGAATTTCCTTCTTCATAAGGTAAGGATTCTAGGATGATGATAGGGATATAGGGAGCTTAATTGGGCAATTTTTTGGCAAGCAAAGGGCCTTGAGTTGTGTGATTAATGGGTTAGAAGTGAGGGCTTTTTATAAGGGGGAAAATGGGCTCTTTAGGGAAGTTTGAAAATATTATTTTAGTATAAACATATCTTCTGTTTAAAAAGGTCAAAAAATTATTAAAGTTGAAGATAATATGACTCATGTTATAAATAAAATCATAAAATAAGTAATGTACACGTTTTGGATATTTTTTTAATATATATAATCCTATTTATTTAAATCATTCGTTAACGAGATAAAAACTGCATCATCATTGTGTGATGAATAATTATATTTATTTGATGTCTAAAAATTATAAAAAGATACCATGATGTAGGAAATAATTTTATATTTGAAATTTATATTTATAGTCTAAGAGATAACTTATCTAACCCCATGTAAAAATTTATTTACTAAAAGATATTTGTTTATGTCAGGTTTGTCTTTGCTTTAAGTTAATTCAAATAAAGTGTCATTATCTATCCCATGTGGCCCCATAGGGTCCCCAAATCAACCCAAGGATTTACATGGTCGGATATATATCAACATATATTATTATAACACATTTTAGGGTAATTTTATATTATTATAATATTATTTTGTTACCAGTATTTAACATATTTACCTTTTAATGAAGGTAAATAAAATATTTACTAAAGTAAATATTAAAAATGTCTAATTTTTTTTACATATTTAAACAATTTTGGTCTCATGATTCCATGTATGGAATTTATTTTTCTAAAATCAAGACACTGAAGTGGCATATGATAATTTAATATTAATTCCCGCTGTCAATACAAAAAGCGTGTTTTTATGAAATAATAACTATCAAAAGGTTGACACTTGTTTATATCCAATTTCAAAGTAAAATTACTTCCAATGACCAAAATTGGATTAAATGGTAAAAATATAATATAAATAAACTTTAAAACCAATTAAAAAGGTAATCTATCCACATAAATAAATTAGATTAAAAGGCATTTTGAATTAAAATACTGTATTTTCCACTATTCATAAAAAATGAACTTTATTAGAAAAATTCCAAAAATTTACCCAAAGTAAATTTTGATGTCCCTATTCTAGAGAAGAATTATATTTTTTCCAATTTAACAAATAAAATTTTACAAAACTATATTTAAAAAGAATTCTACATCAAAAGGCAGTAAAACGACATTTTAAAGAATATTAGAGTATTTCATGATTAAGATATGATTCTTTATTATTTTAAGCCTCTAAAATTTATTCTATAAATGTAAAGTCATTGATCAGACATGTATAAAAATATTTTAGTTTATTATATTCATTCTCTCTAATACAATTTCTAGGTGTTAACTACAATTTAAAATAATAATAATATTATATTATTTTTCGGTAAAACTCAACGTTGTGTGTAACATAATATTTCAAAGAAACTCATTGTTTTGAGTTGAGTATGCCATCAGACATAACATCCCCTTTAAATTAAGATTTATATTTAATTGAAAAATATTAATAAATATGAAAATTTCACATTCTTTATTTACCTGGGATGTTACATACTTCCCCCCTTTTTGGAATTTTTTCCTCACAATTTTAAAATTGGTCATGGAAACTTCATTAAAAGTCCCACATCAAAAAAGTGTCAATAAAACTATCACTTTAAAAGAAATGACTAAGAAAAGAGGTCTCCTAAGACAAAAGATACTAGGATTCAATGAAAACCTGGATATAGTGGAGAAAACAAACCATCAAGTTTATGATGGAGAGTGGTAGAAAACATTATTAGGAGAAATTTAACCACTAGAAAATCAAAAACATGTAATGGGTTAAACAGTATTTGATTCCGTAGTAGGAAAAGTTAACAGTTAATGTTTTTTAAATTAATTTTCATAAAGTTGAATAATTTATTTATGATCTTAAATAAAAACATAAGGAAACATTCTTAATTATCATGTACACCTTCATCCATTACTAAATTTTTACCACAAAATCATTATTTCTCTAAACAATGAGTATTAAAGATGACTTGGTGACATGAAAATCAATAGAATTATCTTCTAGAGAATCACATAATCCCCAAAAGATGAAATATATATTTTCCATGTGTTTAGTGATTAACCAAAACAAAAATGGTTAGTACAAGATCAGATAATCCTAAAAGAGGATAATCTTTTACCAAAATGAAAAACTACTCTTAATCTCCAAAAATTTTCAAACAATAACCAAAGTTCGACAAAGACCATTCAATAAACCACTTTCCATAAAATTATTCAATTTAATCCAAACTAATATTGAAACCCAAATCATATAATGATTTAATCATATAGTCTTCCAAGATAAACCTTAACAATTATCTCCAAATAACATCAGTTACTCTTAAAGTCTCATATTGAAAAGTAATTAACCTAATCACATATTATCCATGATAGGTTAATCATTTTCATAGATAACCCAAAATAACTTATTCTTGATTCAAAAATTCATCTAACTAAAAAATTTATTCATACTAACCAGGGACTTAACATAGTCCAATGGTAGGTGATAAATAACAGTCACACTTTGGTTGTGGGTCTGATTCCTGCAGCTTTGTCTGATGTGATGGGTTTTCACACGGTCTATGTTTTGTCCTTTTTCAAAAACTATATAAATTTTATAACATTCCCAAAAATGAGAAAAAATCATCAAAAATAAAAATATCATATTTTAACCACAAATGTTATCTAATAACATTCATTTTACATCCAAAAATGTAATATCCCTTAATTACCTCAAATTCAAGGATCATATAAACCCAGTTCTTTATAACTATATACACAAAAGAAAAGATAATTATTCCTTGAATAAAATTTTAATGCATTAAAATTCAGGGCTACACATAATATAAAAAGTATTCTAATGCAATCCCATCATCAAAAGTGACGTAATAATTTTAAAAATTTCACCATCCTAAAATCTACCATAACTCTTGAATCCCTTATATGATGACTTCTTACTCATTCAACATTATTTATCATCCATTAACCATTGTTTTCCAACTTATTCTGAAATTCTTCTTTCCTAAAAAAATCATGAATCATATCTTAATATTCTATAATTTCAAAACTCCAGTTAAGAAACAATACATACCTTTCATTGGTCATTTTCAGTTTCCTCATCCTCAATTGGAATGGAATTAGGTATTGGTAAACATATATTTTTATGATCTTGTAGATCCCATTCATGAACATTCTTCGTACGACATCAGTTTGTATAATGACCATGCACACCACATTTAAAACATTCAATTGATCCTTTAGAAAGAACTTCATTCCCTTTCCTAGAGTCAAATGGATTCTTCCTTTTTACATGGAAGGTTCATGCATTATGACCTTCATTTCCATATCTATTGCATCATCCCATACCTTTAAAAAAATTCTTATGTGTCTCTTTTTCACATCCTTGACAAATAGGTTTTTGAATATAGTTACCTTTATGATTATAACATGAACTTATGTGGGGATTTGTTTCTCATATATACGATGCCTTATAAAACTCACCATGGTTCTGGTGGTAAATTATGATTCCAGATAATTGGTTGAGAATAAAGACAAGAGTTCTCATTGAATCTCCCATTTCATTCAATTTCTCTCTCAAAAAACCGTCACTGTTTTCTTCACATCCACTGTTACATTGGTGCATCCTAGATGCATCCATTTACTAAAACCAAAAAGGTCAGTGTGATTATATTAGTAAAATCATCATATAATATCTTAGGTCGAGTGTAAATTCTAAGATATATTTATTCATGTTATCTTAAACTCATTCACTTTATCTAAAATAACTATAACTCTTTCTAAAATCCTAACCATTATGGTAATGACACTTGTGATTAAAGAACACCTTTACCTCTAAAGTAATCTAAACATCCTTTTCATGCCAACTATAAGGACCCGACCTTAAAACATTACATAATCTGGAATTAAATGAATAATTCACATTGAGTATCTTTTCAGGTTTATAGTTTTATATAATTAGGCCATAACTATTACATATCAACATAAAAATTGCATGTAGACACTACTACTCAGTATCCCTTTTTTGGTAAAATAAAAACTCGTAAAAAAACATGTATAGTCCCACTTTTTAGACAAAATTACTTTTCCTTGATCCAATCATTGAACCTATTTATATTTATTTCCTGTGGAAAACAATTCAAAAACATGGGATGATCATAAAAAGATTATTATGGGTTATAAAATAAAAAAATAAAACATTATCCCATCAATAAATAAGAATCAATGAAACCATAATTTTCAATCATAACATAACTCATGAAATAATAAGACTTATGAATAACACAGAGAAGTAATAAATCATAAAGGTTAGTTGTGGAAAACATAAAATACTTACATCTTAGCTATCATAGCTACATAGGGAGTTAGTTTGGAATACCCATCACAATATATTCCCTAAATTTCTTATGAGAAATGTAACACCTTATATTTTTATGAGAAATATTTTGTTTTTATGTTATATACATCATCAAAGGAATCTTTCACTACACACAATACTAGCTTGGCTTACTTTACGTGCAATCGTGGCCTTCCTCGATAGCTTGCGTTGTACGCAATACTGAGTTTCACTAAACAATGATATGCTATTAAAATATTATTAAAACTAGACGTTATGAATAGTAATACCCACTATTAAAAATTTTATAAATTTTATCTTTCAAAATGGAATTCATTTTTGGATTCGGAATATCGAAATTTTCTTAGGGTGAATTTTTGGTATATTTCTGAAAACTTTCAATTTTTGATGAATAGTCAAAACACTGGGTTACTATTTAAAAACTAACTTTTTATTTAAATTTATTTTAGGTTAAAATTGATAAATAATACCAATATATGTTCAATTTAATTCATTGGAGTCATTTTATAATAACTTTAGATATATAAAAATTGTATTGAACATTTCACCGTCTTTTACCCACCTCCTAGGAGAGTTTAAAAATTTATATAAAATTTAATTTTACCGCTTCTACGAGTGGAATTTCTAAAATCCAAGAGACATGGTTAACATAAAAGAGAAAAATTTGTTTCAATAAGATAAAACTAATTTTTGGTGAATATTAACTTTTTTACTTTTATTTACCACTGTTAAAAGTAAATAGGGTAATTAAGGGTAAAAATGGTATTATTATTACCCTAACACATGTCCTAATTCTATTGGATAAAATTAATTCGACCAAAAAAATCATTGGAATAAAATATAACCATTTAGGTCCACGTGTATTAGATTATGACATTTATTATAATTTTATTTAAAGAATAGTATAAATAGTTAAAATCAATGTTTAAAAACTAAAATATTTTTAATATATGGTTATACATAAGAGAAATTCGACTATAAATATTCATTAGAAAGATAACAATATTTACTACATTATGGTATTTTATTTATAATTTATAGACATTAAATAATTTAATTTATTAATGACACAATGATGAAGTAATAATTACCTTATTAAGGAAATATTAACATAATTGATATTATAAATACCCAAATAAATGTAATTTGAGTCTTTTTAAAAATTAAACTAATTTTATAGGTTAATATGACATATTAGTATTGGTTTAATTAACTTTTTTAGAACTAATCATGCTGTTATTATTTTCAAAAAAATCAATTACCAAATAGTGTCAAAATTGGCATAAAATAGTTTTAAAAAAAATATTATATTAATAATTGTTATTTTATTCCTAAAAATCTGAGGTTCAGAAAAGTGACTTAGATAAGGTTATATATATTAACAATTAACCACTTGGGGTTATTTTGTCTTGTTATAGTATCTTTATTTACAATATAGTTTAAGAAAACAAGAAGACACAGTAAAAGTAAAATTATTTATCTTAAAGTTAAATCTAAATGATAAGGTTAAAATAGTAACGTAAACTTGTATAAAATATATTGGTTGAGAGGATTTAGACCCATACCAACCTTAAATTCTAAATAAATCAATTTGGAGATATTAATATCCTAATATGACATTATAATAAAATAATATTTTATGTTTTTCCTAAAGTGCCCCTCTCCTCCCTTATAAAAGGGCACCTCCTCCCTCTCCTCCTCACACCACATGGAGCCTTCAAGCTCGACCATAACATTCCATTTTCTCTTATAAACTTCCCAAGAAACATCCTACAGGTCCTGGTCCTCTTCAAAGACCATATTTAGTGACCTAAGAGAAGGTTAAGAAGAGGCGCTTCAAAAAAGAGGTAATGTCCATTACTGATTCTTTCATCTTTATTTATTCTTCTACTTCTTCTTCTTTAGTTGTTTCATTATGAAGTAATAACATCAGTACCACTCATATACTGATATGTTATTATAAATATGAAACAACCCTATTTCACCTTCTATCCATCCTACGGAAAATGAAATCAACATGCGTGTGTACGTACAGAGTACCATCTCCACGCCGTGGTGTAATCTGTTTTCCACCACCACCTTACTTGGATGGGTTTAATGGTGTAAATAATAACTATATATAATTATTGTAAAGTGATATTGATTCTGAAATACTATACATACACTTCAATATAATTCAAGGATCATGGGAACGATGTCATCGCTCGTGCGTACGTACGACCTACCGTCTCCACGATGTGATGTGACTCGTTCTACATGATCTTCATTACATAATGATTAAATAAATGAATTGAATTAATAAATATGATATATAATACACTAATACAATTCTGTAAATGATTTATCTATAACCTAAAAAATAATAAGAAGTATTTATTCGACAAAACACGCATAAAAAAAACAAATAAACACCCAAATAACAAGTAGCAATGAAATATTACTAATAAGAAGAAAAGAATATGACCATATATGATACCATAACAAAGAGTACGATTTTTTAATAAGTCAATAACAATTTTGAATCATTATACAAGAGTTTCGGACATGTATGATGCATATTGGAGCTAAGGTAAGAGAAAATCTCGCAATCTCATTTTTATCCGAGATTGTTTATACATCAGAATTTACTTGAGGGATATTTATCTTCCAAATACATGTTTTCTAAATATGTAATATTATTTCTATCCTCCTACAATTGTTAAAATTCAATTTTACCCTTCAGTAAGTTTTTAGTTAAAGATAAGAAAGAAATATTATTTCATTTTTTAGTACGAGGTACTTTTTTGACTTTTCCGGCCAAAGTACGAGAAGAATGTTTTTCTTTAACTTATACGACATGAATGGATTTTTAAAACATTATTTCCATGAATCTTATTTTACATGTTTTTGCTTTTATTTTTAATCAACTTCTTTTTGTTTAAAATTTTATGACATGTTAATAAAGGAAAAATGTTTGGAAGTAGAAAGGATATTTTCCTCAAGAATGGGGTTCAAGCATTTTATCAAAATAATTTTCTATATAAGATAATATGGGGTTATTTTTCTATCACGATTTTTACATTGATTTTATTATGTTATGATGGAATTATTTTTATGATGTCCTTTTATCTTATATAGATTATGTTATGATGGAATGATGTTTAAGAATCCCATTTTTATTACATGGGTTGTGCTATGATTTATGATCTTGTGGCACACATAAGAATGGTATCATTATGAAATGGGTGGGACCTATATCTCCCTCCAATTAATTGGGTAAAGATTTATATCTCATGAGATAGACATGGCTGGGACGGCAGGTGAATCCGGTTCAGTGATACAGGACTGAAACGAGGAGTGATCTCGGTTCAGAAATGGACTTTGTCCACCTAGATAGTCTTGGAAATGAGTCTTAACTACTAAGAAATGATTCTCTATGATTATGTGTGTATTCCACAAAGTGTCATGTTATGATTAATGGGATTACATTTCACTACTATGATTTATTCCATGTTATGAAATTATGATCTCTTTTGCAGGTTAAGATTTCCAAAATGTTATGTTCTTATGAATATGATGTGATTGATATTTCTTTTGTTTACCCTTACTGAGCATTTGAGATCACCCTTTTGTATATTTTATTTCCCCCATGTTAGGAATAAGGTTATTAAGTAGGATATGACAAAAAGGGATTCTAGATATGATGAAATAAACGGGAGACAATTTAGATGCTTTATGAACCAGTTTTTTATGTTTCCCAGTATCTAAAGATACTATACCTATACGGTCCTTTCATGGTTTTGTTATATGTTGTAATAAGTGTTCTTTAATTATAAAGTAATATCAATATATGTAAAGTTTGGGTCATTATATTTGGTATCAAATAATAGGTATAGTCATCCTTTGGAAACTAGGATGTGAAAGCCTTAGTAAGAACCCTAAGGATTTGTCTAAGAATTGGACAAAATATTAGTGTTTTAGAAATGGCCGTGAATAACCTATGATAATACCTTAAGTGTGAAATTTTATTCATGATTATGTGGTTTTACTATTATGATTAGTGTTTCTCACACTATTCTTATTGGTTTTAGTCAATGGCTGGAACCCGAAGGAACTGTGTTAATGCTGAATGCGATGAGAAATGAAATGATTGTCCCCCTGAGAAACCAAACGTTATGGGAACTGGAATGAAAAATCTTGTATCCATGCTCACACAAGTTTCTCAAGCTATGAATCATGAAGTACCTCCTAACGAGCAAAGGAAGGAGCAACATTCTATTAAATCCTTCATGAGGCAGCATCCACCCTCATTCAGCGGGTCTACTGATCCATTAGTTGCAAAACAATGGATCAGTACTACTGAAAATATATTTTCAGTTCTTCAATGTTATGAACATGATAAAGTCATCTTAGCAGTATATCATTTAGAAGGTGAAGCTGATCAATGGTGGGATCTTATCAAGAATACGAGGCAAAGGGGTGAAATTGAATCCATAGAATGGGACGAGTTCAAGAAATTATTTTTCAATAATTACTTCCCTCATATTCTTGGAACAATGATGGATCAAGAGTTTCTTGAACTTAAGAAAAAGGATGATAAATATTTTGGTACCTGCGAAACAAATTTTATAAGACTTGCACGGTATGCTTCTGGGATTATAATCCAACATGTGAGTAATATCAATCTATTCTTTAGTGGCTTAAAACCAAGTCTTCGAAGGGAGTTATCCATAAGGTACTTCAATAGCTACGAGGAAATTGTTCAATGTGCTCTCAAGGTTGATATGGAGATTGGAGTAACCCATCAGTCATATGGGTTCGATAAGAAGAGGAAAATGGAATTCAAATGGAAATCTAAAGAACACACTAAAAAGAAGATGAGTTTTCCCTTATGCTCAAAGTGTGGAAAGAAACATGGAAGGAGTTGTCTTAAAGGGACAAGTAAATGTTTCAAATTTGGAAAGGAAGGACATCGGGCATTTGAATGCCGCAATGATGGGAAGAAGATTTTTAGTGATACGAACAAAGAAAGCCTATACAGAGTGCACCTCTTACACTTCAATGTTACAAGTGCAAGGAAATGGGGAATTATTCTAGTCAATGCCCTAATCCAAGGTTTTTTGATGATGATCGACGTCAATAAACTCTTAAGGCAAAAGACAAAGGAAAGTCACATGAAATTTCTATCAGTGATGTGGAGTATGAAACGAAGTGGTGAAAGGTACACTTACCATCCACTCTAAGGTAGAAAATGTTTTATTTGATTCTGGATCCACCCACTCATTTATTTCTGAAGAAGTTTCTATGGGTATCACTGTATTACCTCAGTAGTTAGATATTGAGTAAGTTTTGAAAACCCCTAATGGCACAACAGTCGCATCAGAAGATTACAATTATACTCCGATTGATGTTTGTGGGAAAGTGCTTCCTGCAGATCTTGTGATCCTTCCTATATTGGAATTTGATGTGATTCTTGGCATGGATTGGCTTTCTTTATATGGAGCTCTTATCAATTTCCAATGAAGGGAAGTCAAATTTCATATTCCAAATCAATGTATGATCGTCTATCGATGCAAGGATGAACATAACCTTCTAGTGGAAATTTCATCCATCTTATGGATATTGATTCCACTAAATGAAGGTTATTTATCTCAAATGGTTGGAGAGAAACTAATGGTTAAAAATATTCCCATTGTACAGGAGTTTGATGATGTATTTCCGGAGTACCAGGTCTCCCACTAAATCGTGATGTTGAGTTTTCAATTGAACTCGTAGCGTGTGCTATGCCCATTTCAAAGACACCTTATAGAATGGCCCCAATTGAGTTGCATGAATTGATGAAGCAACACCAAGAGAATCATGTTAAGGGATTCATACACCCTAGTGCATCACCATGGGGAGAACAAGTTTTGTTTGTTAAGAAGAAAGATGGATCAATGAGACTCTGCATTGATTATCGAGAACTCAACAAGATCACTATCAAGGACTAATATCCTCTCTCATGCATTGATTACTTATTTGACCAACTACGCGGAGCTCAATACTTTTCCAAGATTGATCTTCATTCAAGGAATCAATTAAGGGTCAAAAGTGAGGATATACCAAATACGGCTTTCCGTACAAGGTATGAACACTATGAATTTATAGTGATGCCATTTTATCTTACTAACGCCCCTGCTATCTTAATGGATCTAATGAATAGAGTCTTTAGAGACTATCTTGATCTGTTTGTGGTAGTCTTTATAGAAGATATTCTTTTCAATTCAAAGAGAAAGGAAGAACATAAAGATCACTTGAGAATTTTATTGAAGACCCTGAGAAAGGAGATTCTTTATTCCAAACTTACCAAGTGTGAAATTTGGCATAAAAAAGTTTCATTTTTGGGTCACATAATCTCAAAAGAGGGGATATATGTGGATCCAGCAAAAATAGAGGTTATCGAAAGATGGTCGAGACCAACAACAGTAACTGAGATCCGAAGTTTTCTTGGTTTGGCTGGATATTATCGACATTTTCTGAAATATTTTTCACAATTATCTAATCCACTCACCAGGTTGAATAGAAAAAGAGTTAAGTTAATCTGGACGGAGGAGTGTGAAGATAATTTCAAGGTGATAAAAAGAAGGTTATCCAGTGCACCTGGGCTCACACTACCGTGTAGTGGAGAAATTTTTTTGATTTACAGTGATGCATCCAAGAAGGTACTAGGGTGTGTTCTCATGCAAAATGATATTGTGATAGCTTATGCCTCACGACAGTTGAAAATCCATGAGCAAAATTACCCAACTCATGATTTGGAGTTAGTTGTGGTAATCTTTGCATTAAAAATATGGAGTCATTATCTTTATGGAGAAAGGTGTGATATTTATAGTGATCATAAAATTTTAAAGTATATTTTCACACAAAAGGAGTTGAATATGCGCCAAAGAAGATAGTTGGAGCTGATTAAGGATTATGACTGTTCAATTCATTATCACCCTCGAAAATCAAACAAGGTTATAGATTCATTAAGCCGATAAGACCAATATAGCTTATCCATGATGAGGATCACAAAAGATGCAGTATTTATGGATTCACAAAGGATGGATCTTGGAATTATAATGGAAGGGGAAAAATATTATCTTTAACAAATGAATGTTCAACCATCTAGACATGTGAATATTAAAGAGGCACAAAAAGAAGAGGTAGATTTTGAAAAGAAGGTGAGAAATGTTCCTGAATTTCACTTTGATTGTGATGAAATAAGAAGGTTCTGGAATCTGGTTTGTGTTCCTCCCAGCCCAGAATTAAAGGAGCTACTGGATGAGGCTCATAGTTCTTCATTATATATTCTTCCTGGAAGCATGAGAATGTATAGGGACCTGAAAGAGTACTTCTGGTGGGTTGGAATAAAAAGAGATTTTGCATAATATGTCTCTCCATGCTTGGTTTGTCAGCATGTAAAAGCTAAGAGACAGAAGTCTAAGGGGATGTTACGACCATTACCTATACCCGAATAGAAATTGGAAAACATCACTATGGACTTTATCACTGGACTTCTTAAAACATCTAAATTCAATAATGCTATCTGGGTCATAGTTGATAGTTTTACAAAGTCGGCACAATTCATTGCTATTAGAGAGGATTTATCTCTTGACCAGCTTTCCAGGATATTTGTAAAGGACGTGCTAAGATTGCATGGAGGGCCACTTTCCAGTATATCTGATCAGGATCTGAGGATTACCTCTAAGTTTTGGTGAAGTCTTCAACATAATCTGGATGCAGAGTTGAGTTTCATCCCTACTTATCATCCTCAGACATATGGTTAGTCTGAGAGAACAAATTCAAACTCTAGAAGATATGTTAAGAGTTTGCTCTATGGATTTTAAAGGTGGTTGGGATCAACACCTACCTTTAGTGGAATTTTCTTGTAATAATAGCTTTCACTCCAGTATTCAGATGGCACCTTATGAAGATCTCTATGGAAATAAATGCAGGACTCCAACTTGCTCGGATGAAATTGGGGAAATAATGCTATTATGACATGATCTTGTTGATGAGATGGTAGAAAAGGTCTGATCTATTCAACAACACATAAGATCAGCTCAGTGTCGACAAAAAATTTATGCCGACAATCGAAGAAAAGACATAGAGTTTGAAGTGGGTGATAAATTGTTCTTACGAATATCTCCTTTGACGAGAGTTATGAGATTTGGAAAGAAGGGAAAACTGAGCCCTAGGTATATCGGTCCTTTCGAAGTACTGGATCGTGTTGGGAAGATAACTTACCTATTGGCGCTTCCACCGATTCTCTCTCATGTTCACGATGTGTTCCATGTATCTCTCCTGAGAAATTACATACCCAATCCTTCACATGTACTCAACTCAGAAGTTGTACCGCTGGAGCAATATATTTCTTATGAAGAACAACCGATAGAGATTCTGGATCGTAGCAAAAAAGTCCTACGGAATAAGACCACTCGTTTGGTGAAAGTTTTATGGAGGAACCAAAAATTATAATAAGCTACATGGGGGCTTGAGGATATGATGAGGGTAAGGAATCCACATCTGTTTGTTACAAAGAGACGAATTTCGAGGGAAAAATTCATTAAAAGGGGGGGGGGGGGGTAAAATGTAACCCATGATATTTTTATGATAAATATTTTGTTTTTATGTTATATACATCATCAAATGAATCTTTCACTACACACAAAACTATCTTGGCTTACTTTACACACAATCGCGACCTTCCTCAATAGCTTTCGTTGTACGCAATACTGAGTTTCATTAAACAACGATATGCTATTAAAATATTATTAAAACTAGCCGTTATGAATAGTAATGCCCACTTTTTGGAATTTTTTAAATTTTATCATTCAAAATGGACTTCATTTTTGGATTCGGAATATCCATATTAGCCTAGGGTGAATTTTTGGTATTTTTCTGAAAACATTCAATTTTTGATGAATAGTGATAACACTGGGTTACTATTTAAAAACCGACTTTTTTTTAAATAATTATTTATTTTATTTAAATTTATTTTAGTTAAAAATTTATATATAATACCAATATATGTTCAATTTAATTCATTGGATTCATTTTATAATAATTTTAGATATATAAAAATATTATTGAACTTTTCACCGTCTTTTACCCACCTCCTAGGAGAGTTTGAAAATTTACATAAAACATAATTTTACCAATTCTGTGAGTGGAATTTTTAAAATCATAGAGACACGGTTAACATCAGGGAGTAATATGTGGTTCAATAAGATAAAAATAATTTTTGGTGAATAGTATCTTTTTACTTTTATTTACAACGGTTTAAAGGAAATAGGGTAATTAAGTGTAAAAATGGTATTATAATTACCCTAAAAATGTCCTAATTCTATTGGATAAGTTTAATTAGACCAAATACAACCTTATAAATAATATATGCCCATTTCGGTCCACTTGGATTAGATTAGGACATTTATTATTAGTTTATTTAAAGAATAGTTAAAATAGTAAAAATCAAAGTTTAATAACTACAACATTTTTAATATAGGGTTATATATAAGATATATTTGACTATAAATATTCATTAGAAAGATAAAAATATTTCCTACATAACGGTATTTTATTTATAATATTTAGTCTTTATATAATTTAATTTATTAATGACATAATGATGATGCAGTAAGTACCTTATTAAGGAATTATTAACATAATTGATATTATAAATACCCAAATAAATGTAATTTGAGAGTTTTTATTAATTAAGATAATTTTATTGGTTAATATGACATATTAGTATTGATTTAATCATTCTTTTCGAACTAATCATGCTGTTATGATTTTCAAAAAAATCAATTACCAAATAGTGTCAAAATTGACATAAAATAGTTTTTAAAACTAATATTATATTATTAGTTGTTATTTTATTCCTAAAAATATAAGATTCATCCAAATGACTTATATAAGGTTATATATATATTAATAATTAACCAATTGGCATTCTTTTGGCTTGTTATAGTATGTTTATGGACCATATTGTGTAAGAAAAAAAGAAGACACGGTAAAAGTAAAATTATTTATCTTCATGTTAAATCTAAATGATATGGTTAAAATAGTATCCTAATTTTGTCTAAAATCAATTTGTTGAGAGTATTTCGACCCATCCCCACCTTATAATCTAAATATATCAATTTTTATCTTTTAAAAACCGAAAATGTCTTTATAAAAAAATAATATTTTAAGTTTTTTCTAAAGTACCCCTCTCCTCCCTTATAAAAGGGCACCTCCTCCCTCTACTCCTCACACCACATTGGGCCTTCAAGCTCGGCCAACCCTGGAAAATTTCACTTCTCCACTTCCCTAGAAACATACTAGAGGTCCTGGTCTTCTTCAATGCCCATATTTAGTGACCTAATAGGAGGTTAAGAAGAGGCGCTTCAAAGAAGAGGTAATATCTATTCCCGATTCTTTCAACTTTATTTCTTCTTGTACATATTCTTCTTTAGTTGTTTTATTATGAAGTAATAACATCAGTATCACTAGTATAATTATATGTTATTATAAATATGAAACAACCCTATTTCACCTTCTATCCATCCTACAAAAAATGAAATCACCACGCGTGCGTACGTACAGAATACCGTCTCCACACCGTGGTGCAATCTGTTTTCCACCACCATCATACTTGGATGGGTATAATGGTGTAAAGAATAACTATATATGATTGTTTTAAAGTGATATTGATTCTGAAATAGTATACATACACTTCAATACAATTCCACGGTCAAGGGAATGATATCATCGCTCGTGCGTACGTACGGCCTACCGTCTCCACAATGTGATGCGACTCGTTCTACACGATATTCAATGTATAATGATTAAATAAATGAATTAAATGAATAAATATGATATATATTACACTAATACCATTCTGGAAATGAGGTATCTATATCCTAAAAAAGAAGAATAAATTTTTTTTCGACTAACACGCATAAGAACAAAAAGCAATAAACACCCAAATAATAAGTTGCAATGAAATATTACTATTTAGAATAAAATAATATGTCCACATATGATATCATAACAATGACTAAGATTCCGGAATAAGTAAATAACATTATTTAAATCATTATACAGTAGTTTAGGACACATACGAAGCATATCAGACCTAAGGTAATGGAAAATCTCGCAATCTCATTTTTATCCAAGATTGTTTATACTTCAGAATTTACTGGGGTATATTTATCATCTTCATCCATTTTTACTCAATATGTAATATTATATCTACCCTTCTACAATTTTTTAAATCCAATTTTTCCCATTGGTCAGTTTTTAGTAAATTATATGAAAGAAATCTTTTGTTTTTTTAGTACGAGGTACTTTTTTGACTTTTCTGGACAAAGTACGAGAAGATTGTTTTTCTTTAACTTATACGACATGAATGGATTTTTAAAACATTATTTCCATGAAGATTAATTTACAAGTTTTCAAGATTAATTTTAATCAACTTGTTCTAGTTTAAAATTGTATGACATGTTAAGAAAGAAAAATATTTTTGAAGTAGAAAGGATATTTTCCTCAAAAATGGAGTTCAAACATTTTATCAAAATTATGTTCCATCTAAGATAATATAGGGTTCTCTTTCTATCCCTATTTTTACATTTATTTTATTATGTTATGATGGAATTATTTTTATGATGCCCTTTTATCTTATATGGATTATATTATGATGGCATGATGTCTAAGAATACCATTTTTATTACATGGGCTATGCTATGATTTATGATCTTGTGGGAAAAATAAGAATGGTATCATTATGAGATGGATGGGACCTATATCTCCCTCCAATACATTGGGTAAAGATTTATATCTCATGAGATAGTCATGACTGGAATGACAGCTTAATCCGGTTTAGTGATACAGGACTGAAATGTGGAGTGAACTCGGTTAAGAAATGGACTTTGTCCGCTAAGAAGTCTTGGCAATGAGTCTTGAATAATAAGAAATGATTCTCTATGATTATGTGTGTATTCCACAAAGTTTAATGTTATGATTATTAGGATTACATTTCACTACTATGATTTATCCCATGTTAGAAAATTATGATCTCTTTTGCAGGTTAAGATTTCGAAAATGTTATGTTCTTATGAATATGATGTGATTGATATTTATTTTGTTTACCGTTACTAATCATTTGAACTCACCCTTTTGTATGTTTTCATTCCCCTGGGTCAGGAAGAATGGCGTTAAGTAGGATATGCCAAAAATGGATTCTAGATATGATGAAATAAATGGGAGACAATGTAGATGCTTTATGAACCAGTTGTTTATGTTTCCCAGTTTCTAAAGACACTGTACCTATACGGTCCTTTCATGGTTTTGTTATATGTTGTAATAAGGGTGCTTCAATTATTAAGTAATAACAATGTATGTAAAGTATCGGTCATTATAATAAATATTAACATTTACCTCTGTCACGTTACCCATTGCATTGGAGGGCTATCTCGGGGACACCCGCCCTAGTTTTATCACAGAACCATCCATATACGTAAACATTTCCCAAGAACCATAACATATTCATAACACATATAACATGCATAAAGTAAATATAATATTTTCTACATTTCAATCACTATATATCATTTCAAGATATTTACATAATCAATTATTTATCAAACCATTTTCAAAACCATTTAAAACATTTAATAAATAAATTTTTGAATCAAAGTGTCCCATACCAATTTGAAGATTTTAAAGGAATTAAAATTTTAAGACATTAATGTCCATATAAATAGATCATTAAAACAATTTTTATAACATGTATATTATGAGAATGATTTAGAAGATTAAATCTTTAAAACTACATTTTAGTTCAGGAGTTCTTTACCAAATGAGAGATGCTTAAATATAAATAATTGAGGAATAACATTTACTCAAAATATTATAATATCATGAGAATAAAGTTATTCATGATATAATATGCCAAAGGACAGTATATACACCATATAAAAGTCAATTGGTTCATAACAACAATGACGTTTCAATGGAATTTAAATTGATACAAAATCCCTTATAAAGATGGTATCCTTATATTAAAGATAAATCAATGACATAATTATGTGTAAAAAATATTAATACACCCAATATAAAGGGATATTAATTGTAAAACAATAATAGTTTATTCACACATATTCATAGCACGACATTATCATGAAGTATAATCTTATCCCAAAGAATTCAAATTGGTTGAAGAAGTTCCCTTACAAAAATTCGACAGCCTAACGACGTCACTTAAAATCTCAGAAAAGGAGTTGATGAGAGAGAAATGGGTATCTCATCACTTGGACATAAAATTTACAGCAAAAGTATATATACGAATATATCCCATATAAGATGATGTAAATTCTAATACATAAAAAATAAGTCTTTTAAAAAGATGAGGGTGAATGGTTCCCTTACCGATTCGGTAACATACGAATGATTCACCACATTAAATAAGGATAATAAAATAAAGATGTAATTACCAATAATTATAATTATATTAAAAAAAAATTAAATCATGTTTAGTACATACACTACACAAAAGTAAATAGTGGAAAATATACAATCAATCTCACGGGAATAAAAAGTGATATGAAAACCCCTTACCACGTTGTAATCAATCGAGTCGTATGAACAAAAGTTAATAACCACCAAATGAATCAAAGAATGCGATTAATATAAAGATAATAATGATAGTATATATCAAATTTTAGTACACAATACACCACATTCAATATATAAGTGGCAAACAATCGAAATCTCATGGAATTAAAAGTGAGATAAGAGACCCCTTACCTCAAGTCTGACTTGACTCGGTTGTTCTTTAATATACTGAAAAATAAAGTAAAGTAAATTTATAATTTATTAAGAACCTTTTAAAATTTTATTATTCCATTTATATCACTTATTACTATGTTATAATCATTATGCAATCATTTAAGTTAATAATGGTTCTTTTGTCAATATTTGGAACATGAGTCAAAAATGAACATCTTATAATTAAAAATTTGTTCATGTGGTCGAAATTCCATTATCGCCAGAATGATATTAATTATTTAGATATCATATATGAAATATATATCATGTATATGTATATATTTATAATATTACATAATATTTAGAGATAAGAAATGAAATGCACCGTTCATAGAGACGGTAAGTCATACGTACACATGAACGCTACTTTGATTTCTATTTCATATTTAATCAAATGAAAACTTAATGATACATAAGTATATTATAATTCTAGTAAAATATAATCTAATATATATAAATTACATAATTTCATTAACTCCATCCTTTATACGTCCCATGTATGTCGTGAAGGAATCATATCACCTTGCGGGGGAGGTAGTCCGCACTTCCTCAAATGAAATTATCATATTTACACATATTGGAATGAATAAAGGTGTGTTTGTAAATAAAAATTACAGAATAATAGAGTAATACCAAACATAATATATATATATATATATATCATATAAAAATATAGTTCCATCATAATGGCCACCATGAGAGGTGGTAGGTGATGATCGAACAATCATTATTTCGTGAGGCAGTAGTTCACCGTCCACAGAAACAGTATGTTATATACCCATTATATGGAGGTGTATGTAAGTTCAGTTTTAATACTTATCATAAAAAGAGATAGTATATTGAGGATGCAGGTGTATTTATAAAATAAAGGAATAAATAGAGTTTATGGGGTTGGAGAAGTAAAATAAAACAAAAGAACTTAAGAGAAGATGTTACCTTTAAATCTAGTATCTCTCTTTGGTTTAAACCAAACGTTTTACATTATTTGCCTTATTCATAGGGTAAGTATTCTAGGAGGATTATAGGTATGTATGTAGAATCATTGGGTAGAGGTTGGATGAGACAAGGGGTTTGAGAAGTGTGAGGAATGGGAAATAAGTGATTGATTTTTATAAGGGGGATGAGATATTTAGGAAAGTTTGAAAATATTATTTTATTATAAACTTATATTCTATTTAAAAAGGTCCAAAAATAATTAAAGTTTTAGATAAGATGACTCATGTTCTAAAAAAATCATCCAATAAGAATTAGATAGGGTTTGGATATTTTTTGAATATTTATAAACTTATTTATTTAAATCATTCTTTAATGAGGAAACACTAGATCATTATCATGTCGAAAAAATTCTTTATTATAATATTTTTATTTATAATTATTTACCAGATATACGTTTTAACCATGGTAAATATATTATTTACTAAAGTAAATATTTGAAATTTCTCAAAATTAAAGTTACCTATTTACACAATTTTTACCTCTTGATTCCATGTATGGAATCCTTTTTTTATATTCTAGACACAAAAGTGGAAAAAATTAATTTAAAATTAATTCCCATTGTCAAAAAAAGCATGTTTTTAAGAAATAATATATATTTAAAAGTTGAGACTTTTTTATATCCAATTTCAAAGTAAAATTACTTCCAATGAACAAATTTGTATTAAAGGATAAAAATATAATCTAA
Source organism: Viscum album (assembly GCA_963277665.1). Taxonomy (NCBI): domain Eukaryota; kingdom Viridiplantae; phylum Streptophyta; class Magnoliopsida; order Santalales; family Viscaceae; genus Viscum; species Viscum album. The sequence continues at coordinate 24,526,014 of OY728137.1, read as the reverse complement.
TTAAACATTAAAAACAATTTAAATGATAATCTAACCATATAAATAAATTATATTAAAAGGAAGTTCTGAATTAAAATATAGTATTTTTCCCTATTCACTAACAAAATGACCTTTATCAGAAAAATACCAAAAATTTACCCAATGTAAATTTTGATGTCCTGATTTTAAATTAGAATTTTTTTTTCAAATAGAACATATAAAAGTGACAAAAACTATATTTAAAAAGGTTTCTCTGTTAAAAGGTGGTAAAACGGCCTTTTAAAGAATATTAGAGTATTTCATGCTTAAGATAGGGTTAATTCCTATTTTAAGCCTCTAAAATTTATTAGATAAATGAAAAGGCATTTATCAAACATGTATAATCATATTTTAGTTAGTTCTGGTCATTCCCACCAACAAAATGGATTGTATTTAACTACCATTTAAAATAATAATAATAATATATTATTTTTTGGTATAACTCAATGTTGTGTGAAACATAAGATTTCAATGAAACCCACTGTTGTGAGTTGCGTACTCTATCAGACATATCATCCCCTTTAAAGGAAAATTAAAATTTAATTCACAAATATTAATAAATATGAAAACTTCATATTCTTAATTTACCTGTGATGTTACAATATATGATCCACTTATAATACTTTAACATCTGTTTATTAATAATTTCTTATTAAAAGCATCACTTTAAGGAGTTAACTGTTTTATTTTTCCTGTAAGTTTTAGTTTGGTAGTTTCTATAATTTTATATTAATTGTGATTAAATAATATATATAGTGTTAATAATGATATAAATATCATATATTATATATATATATACAAAATAATTATTGAAATGTGGACATGAAAAATGAATCACAACGGTTCGTGGAGGTTCTAGTCCACACAGACGCCCAAGCAAAATTATCTTTTTTTAATGAGATGTATGATAAGATAGTAAATGATAAATTATATTTCAAAAAAATAATTATATCATAAATATTGTATATATTCATTAGTTTCATCTTTATAACGATCCATGTAAAGTGGAAATGAAAAATGAATTATACTGCTACATAGAGACTATGGGTCTGAGACACGCATGCGTGATGTTATCATTTTATATATAATGGAAATGAGATGAATAAGAATTGTGTAAGTAGAGTAACAACATTTAATTATTTATAAGACAATTATTTTATTATATAATTATGTTTATATAATATTTGAATATGGTATAAGAGGAAATAAAATAGAAACACTCACTTAAGAATTATAAATCTTCTTCAAAAAACCTCCTCAGGGTTATTACTACAACATTATTAGGATGGTATTATGATAAAACTAATACATATAAGATGTGGGGAGGTATGATATAAAATTATTTGGGTTGGTATTTGGTTCACTAAAAGGCTCTTGAAGTGTGAGGAAAAGAGGAGAGGCGGTTTCCATTTATAAGTGAGGGGAGGACACACTATGAATTTCGAAAAACATTAAAATATATTAATGTAATACTAAATTAAAATGGTAATAAATGGATCATATTAAAATATTATATGATATAGGGTATAAATATTACCATCTAATAGTATTTGGACAAGTATTTTGTTCATTTTAACACTTATTATTTTAAGTTAACCCTTTTGAATAATTTTAACTCTTACCATGGTAACAAACTTTTAAAAAAATCCACTATTCACAATGAACAAATTTAAAAGTGGTCACATTACCAAATTTCGAAAGGATGATTCAAAATTTGGAATATATTTTATCAAATTAAATCCCTATAAGGGGTAGAAATTACTTTAAAAAATCCCACAAAATGCAATACAAAAGGGTTTTCCAGAAAAATGAAATTTTAAGTATAAAAATGTTTTTATACCAAGAATAAGTTCTATTATAATGAAATTAATTATATTATGTTTAATAAAAAATTATTATGATATAGTAAAATCAATTAAAAAGAAAATAGTACTCTATAAATACTGGAATAGAATGTACAATTTTCTCTAAAATCGACATTATTTAATTATTCACACAAATATCAATCTTTTCAGAAAAATATGAAAATTTCATCATAAGATAATTTTGATTTAATAAATTAAAAAATGATATCCCTTTTATCAAATTAAATTTATAATATTTTGGAATTTATGTTTTAATCACATTATTGAAGAAATCTATGTGTATTATAATATTGTTTCTTGAGAAAGAAAATCTTACTTACTATAATTGAATCTCAGGTATTAAAATACCATTAGAAGTCTACACTAGATACTCCCACAAAAAATTTCATGGGAAATTACAATAGAATTTTAATTGGAATTTCACACTGAATTTTCCATTGAATTTCTAGTGAATGTTTCCATTGAAAATTTCAAGCATAAGTTTAAGGTACAAATATAATTTTTTCAATGGAAGTTACCAATGGAATTTTCAATTTTAGGTTTTAATAAAATTTCTAGTGAATGTTTCAATTGAATTTTAAAGGGAAATTTTAATTTAACACTATAATTATACATTAAATGATTCCACTAGAATATTCCTCTGTAACATTCATTGGAATTTCCCATGGATGTTTCACTATAATTTCCAATGAAAATTTCCATGGAATTTATAGTGGATATATCAACTAATTTTCAATTTTAAATTTAAGTTACCACTAAAAATTGTTAATAAATTTTTTACTGAATTATTTTAATTGATGTTTCACTCTAATTTTCTAGAGGAATTTTCATTGGAATTTCCAGTATAAGTATCACTGGAATTTCCAGATGAGGTTTCATTAGAATTTCCAGTGAAATTTTAAGTGAAAATGGGAATTTTTCAATGTAATTTCACACTATAATGTTCTTAGGGATATTTCATTGGAATTTATAGGGTTTGTTACACTATAATTTTCAATGGTTTCTTTACTAGAATTTACAATGAGAGTCTCAACTAATATTTACAATTGAAATATAAAATGTCCACTGATAGTTTTTAGTGGGAGTTTCCCCTAAAATTTTCCATTTGGAGTTTCCACTAGAATATTTCATTAGAAGCTTCCATATTAACATTAAAATGACATCTTCAACTAGAATTTTCTAATGTAAATAAAAAAAATTCTAGTGGAAGTTCCCACTAATTTTTCCCATTGGATTTCACCACTTGATTTCTCCATTATTTGAATCCAATTTATTTTTTATACATATTACTCAAAATTTATCATATAATAAATTAAAATATTGGTCATTATAAGATGTTTTTATGTTTTCTTATTATAATTCATGGGCATATTTAGAGATATGAGTATTAATTTTTTTATGACCACTTAATTTGGGTTCTTACATGGAATGATATTTTTTCTAGAAAAAACAAGCTAATTTTTTAAAATGAAATTTATATCATATTCATAAGTTATAAAAGTGCTATGAAAATGAGAATTAATATAATATTTTATGATATAAATATTTAGTAGGGCTATATAAATTGATGAAAATATATAATATTTCTAATATGTAACTAAAATACAATTTATACTGTTTTTTTTTCTATATTTTTAAATGTGACCACCAATTAGAAGAAAATTATGCGATATAAATGAAATTAATAAGTTTTTATATCAAATTTAATTGTGAATGGTTCGATCAATAGTGACTATATTAAATTTCTAAGTTCCTTTTTAATTTTTTTTAAGATTAGTCAATGATTTTTTTATATTTAATATGTTTGTATTAAATTATCTACTAATCAGGGCAATGATTTTTTTTTAAAAACTATTTTATAAAATCGTAAGGTTTCACAAAATTTTGTATACTTTGACTAGAACTTTTATATGTTCAAAAGAACAGGACAAGTCATTAATTTTTTATTTTAAAAATACATAATTTTATTTTTATCAAATTATATTTTGAAATATTAGAGTAATTATATATATTTATTTAAAAAATTTAATTATGAAATCAAAATTTATAAATTAATTTATAAATATAACATTAATCTAATGAAAATTAAATAAATGTATTCTATATCTTTTTTATTATTTAAAAATATGTCATTAATAAATTAATGAAAGTTAATTTCAAGGTGATAAACCTATCATTATAATAGAATGAATCATTATTTGTGTTTAAAATGGTCTTTATAGTCCAAAATTTGTTGAGAATGTTGTGTTGTGAAAAGGTCTATTTATCAGTTCTTTTTTTGTTGAGAATGGGTTTTGAGGACTGTTACAACCATTATTAGTGTTACACTAGTCCAAAAAAATTAATAAATTCAAATAAAGACAATCATATATTATTTTAAATATCAAAATGAACATGATGAATACTAAAGGAAAAATCAAAAAAATATTATTACTATTTTACAACATATTTTTACATTTTTTTTTTTTTGCAACATTAATAAAACAAAATTTTCATAATAAGAACATGTTCAAAAGATTGTTTCATCGAATAAAAATTATGGGGACTTATAATCAACATAATAAAAGTTCCTTAAATTAAAAAATATATATAAGAAACAATAAAAATTTTGTGCTTTGTTAATAGTGAATAAAAACGTTAAAATTAATTTAAAATGAAAAAAATACACAGTTGATCATTCTGAGAACACTGTGCATTGTAATAAATTACAGTTAATTCTTATATGTGATAAAGGAATCAACTATTTTTTCAAATAATTTAATGAACCCCTATTATAAATAATGTGTTTATCAATTTTGGAAATAACTTTTATCAGTGCAAAAAAAGGTTGATTTTTGAAAAAATTATAAAATCTTGTTGCATTTATCAGTACTGAAAAATTATTGATACATGTGGCTTTTAACAATTCATATTTAGCATTAATAAATTATTTCTTTATCAGCAAAAAAATCTATTCCTTATAAAAATAAAAATAAAATAAAAAAAATATTCTTTGGTTATGAGGCCAAATTCACCCCCCATGAGGTATGTAAAATCCACTCCCACCTCCCCTATTATCATTGACAATTCAATTCATATTTGGTTCTATCTCCAAAAATAAATACCCATCCACCCTGTTCAACCACATGCGCTTATAAAGAATGAAAAATATGGCCTCTTTATGAAAAGATAACGTCCTTACCCCAATTTGAACTTTTTTTCTTCTATATTTTATAATATATCCATTGATTTATAATTTTTCCATAAATATTTTTTAACAATATATTTATTCATATAATTATATATAATTATTTAAATTTTATACATTTTTGAAATGTGTTTGTGTGTGTATTTATAATTATGCATATGTGCTTGTGTCCATATATGTAAATATAAAAAAAATACATATTGATGAATGACACACTACCCCATTACTTAAATCCTATGTAAACTCTAAAGGGGTGAGATTCAAACCCTTTCCCAACACATTCTCAACAAGCACCCTTACCACTATCCCAAAATGTTTTTCATATTATATATTGATATTTATATATATTGCAATATATACTTATTTTAATATATATTTATATATTAATATTTACTTAAATATATTAATATATATATATATTAACTCATACACACAAATTTATATATAAACATTATATATACATTTGTATAGGTATATATATTCATACATTTTGGTAAGTTAAATAAAATTTATATTTTTTTATTTTAAATAAAATAGATAATAAATGTTTATTTACATGTGGATTGTATTTTTAAAAAGAAATTTTATAAGTAAATATGTTTAAATATTTATTTATACAGTAAATTTTTTATATCTAAATAAATGAAAATATATAAATATATATACATAACACTACATTATGAAAAATGGTAAAATTTAGACACCATAATATACCTATGAATGTAAGACAATGTAATAAATCTAGTATCCACTAAAAGACATGGAGAAACCATTAAAGGATGTTGAAATTCTATTGAGTACTAAAAAATTAGCCCATCTCGAAAAAAACATGGTTTGAGAGTCCTTTCAAACCTTTTCAGGCCAATAAAAAACGAGGTGCATGATTAAAAAAATATATTTCATATATCTCTTCATAAGATTTTATTTGATATCTCATGGAGTCCAAATAGACACCCATATCAAAAGTTATTAATATTTGAAGTTCAAGTCATATTCTGAACATATCTTAAGATATAAATTAATATATTAATTCTTATATCACTAAATTTTTATTCATTCAAATTATATCATAAAATTGTTCTTAAATGTCTATTAATAAACAATAATTATTAAATTTATAATTTATAATTATTTTATGAAACATTTTTCACTAAATATATAATACCCATTGTTCGGACGAGTCATGAAATTCAAGGGGAATTTGAACTTTTGTGTTAGTGTACCATTTTTCATATGATTGAGGACATGGAATGAGATTATAAGAATTTTGACATTACTAATGGATGTTTTCGGCTGTGGTATGAGATCTGATGAAGATTCTAGGAATTTAAGCTGATATCGTAGAAATGTCGGGTGTCCAAGGTGTTTTACCTTTACAATAGCAGCTGCCCTTTCACAGTGTGACCATAGTGGTCACGCAATGAGTTTTTGGGATAGATAGGGGAGTCCCATATGCCTACGGTGTTCATGACATAAACATGAGTTCATATAATCAATAGTTTATGGTGTGTTTTTTACATTAAAATGGGGTTTATCCCCCACTTTATTTTTGCTCGGATAGGCGCATGTAGGGTGTATTTAGACCAAACACCCCTACTCTTCCTCCCCATTGATCCTAGGTGTATTGGGTAGCATTTTTTTAGAATTATAGGCAAGAGTCTTCCACTCCATTATTTTTTCTTCCATTCCTATTGTTATCACAAATTTCTATTTTCTTTGGTTAGGGTTTTGGTTCGAATTCGACCAAAATATGGTGGAATTGACCTTTTTAATGGGGTTTTCAAGAATCCCAACTAAATAACATCCTGAGACTATGTTTTTACATCATATAATTCTATTTCATTAAGGGGAATTTCATTTGAAATATTTATTTAGGGTGTCTGTCCTAAAATAATTTTTTACCATGTAATTGATGTTGTATGTTATGGAATTTTCTCAATGTGGAATCAATAGTATGTTATGGACCGTTTGAAAGTGTTTGGTTGTAGTTTTGGTGTTATGGGTGCTCACAATGAGTTTTAAAAAGTTATGACTTTAAATTAAATTGGACTAAATTTCTTAATTAACTATAAAATGTTATAATTAATTGTTTTGGTTGATTGGTAATGAGTTATGGACTTATGGTAATGGGTAGGGTCTAGATAGACTTGGACAAGCATAGGAAGAGATATTGGAGAGCAAATTATAAGGTAATAACATTGAAATTGTGGTAGGTAGTCTATATTCATACCATATGGTATTATGAACATTATTTATTTCATGAATTTTTTGGCCCCTTCACTTTTTTTGATCAACCATTTTAAATTAAGTAAATTGGTTAATAAAAATGAATTCCCTTGAATGAGATGAAAAAATTAACAAGGCTATGCGGGTCCTTGAACACTATCTTGATTTCCTTAGCAACCGATGTATGATGCATTTAGTGAAATATATTATTTGTGAAACACATACCTTGAGAGGTGTTAATTAAATTAAATGACCATAATATAATGACCCTACATGCCATGACCCGACCCAAGATGAGGATCGAGCTGTAACTACCCCAAGCCTTCCCTTCATAGGCTAGGTGGCTGTTACAAGAACCAATGGTATAACTAAATCATGGAGGCCTTTTCCTAAGTACCTATACACACACACACACACACACACACACATCTATCTAGATGCAAAACGGAAGATGGAATGAGTAAAAGATGCAGCAATTCTATAATTTTAAACAAGAATGCATGAACCTTTAGACACTAAAAAAGTACAGTAGTGTAAATTGAAATGAAAAGAGGAAAAACACATGACCAATTAGAAATATATCCAAACATGGAAAAACTAGAAAAGTGAATATCTTAAAGAGATCCTAAGTCCTGAATCCCAAGCTATGATCACTGTACGTGGTCCAAGCACTCAGTTTCCCTAAGCTCCTCTGAAGTCACAAAAAACTTGTTCGTCAACTGTATAAGACACGACATGTTTAGGAAAAACCCAAGTAGGGGTCAGTATATACATATCCAGTAGGACACTTGTATTGCTGAAGGTGGAGAAGTAAGAGATACAAGGGGAAAGAAAGAGATTAGGTGTAAGATACAGTCAAAGAGTATAGCTCAACCCAACCAAGAGTGAAAGTAAGCTTGCCCAATCACAAAAGGATAAACCTAGTGAGTATATTAACTCCCCATTGGGTCTTCACCACCTATAGCTAGAGAGTTGACTCATCCAACCATGAGAAAATATTCATAGAACGAATGTGGCATACCCCTCACATCTTCGCCTATCAGGGATTTAGAGTAAGCAAATCCAGGGTTTGGATATAGAACAAGAATATATATATATATATATATATCTATACACTTATTCAAAGAAGCCAAAATGAGAGTGTAATGGGATATCCATCTCATAGATCATCCCAAGAAGAAGTGTCCAATAGATCCAAAAGTCCATCAATGATGCCCATTGTGTCACACATCTACCAATAAGTATTTGTACAAGTCAAACCACACCGCGTCACTTTGCCACAAAATTGAGGCGGCACAAAGATGAAGCAGAAGAACAAATACCTCCCACTTCATGGGTTTTCCACTTTGGAGGGTCTACTCGGTATCCGTTATGGATGCCACTACCTAGTCCCTATTTAATGGTCTACTCAGTATCTGTAAAGGATGCTACTACCAAACCCTGCTAGAGGATTAACTCGGTATCTATTGAGGATTCCACTACCGAGTCCCTACTATTGGGTATGCTCGGTATCTATCAAGGAAGCCACTACCCAGTCCCTACTCATGAGATTACTCAAAATGTGTTGAGGAATCCACTTCCCAGTCCATAATATAGGTTCTACTTGGAAAGAGTCAAGGACTCCACTACCCAATCTTTGATGGAGAGTTCACTCAGAAAGTCTCTGGTGATCCTGCATGAACACTGCCATCATTGAGCATTTCCTGACCAAGAATTATACTAATAATGTTCCACATCATAACTTCAAATCTAAAATCGAGGAAATCTTCATGTTCTATATGGAAAATTTCAGAATAGGCTACTTGTGGGCCAAAATTCAAGTTCAAATGAAAAAGAGATGAAAATTTAAAGTTTCATAAAATGGGAAAAATCAGTACATAGCATGTGAGGGGACCTAAATGGCATGTGTTCCCAATCCACCATTTAGTCATTTCACTCTATCCATGACTGTGTACATTGTTACACATCATGTAAGGATACTCCCCGACATTTCTCAACAAAAATCCTAATGAACACATGAGACACATCGTCGGTCAAAAGTAAAACATGTAATTTCACTAATATTCCTCTAAAAATAGCCTCAAATAGGAAAATATATCACAACTTTGTGATCTTCATGAAAAGAATCTTAGGATATTATATTCATTTACCTCAATCAGACACCCTATAAAAAAGTCACATTTCACCACATAACGCACAAATGGTGCTTTGAGGGACCTAGCCAAAAAATTGAATTAAATAATTGAAATTGGTCTTGAAATTTTCATCTTGATTTTTGGGTCATAGCATCATAGACGGTTCATCATTCTAGAACCATATGAAAGAGATATATTGGATACAAGATTTTGTAAAAATAATAATTTTTTTTATTATTGGGTGTCTCATTGACCTGGGGCATGAGTCTAAAAATGGTATCCAACATCGGTCTTAAAATGAGCATCTCATTTTTAGGGTCAGGCTACCCCTAACAGATCATCAATATGAGGTCTTAAGAAGAAGATACAATTGGATTAAGGTTTAACATCCAAAATAATATTAATAATATTAATATATATAAATATATATAATTTAAAACCATGCATCAATGAGGGCCACACATAAATCCAATTTAGTTGCCTCTTTTCTTTGAGTGGGTCTATGAATCCCACTTTTAAATCCTTTAATTATATAAAAATTATCATCTCATCATCATTATTATTTTATATACTAATAATTATAGTTTTAAATAAGGGAAATTACACCTTATTACACCCATGTCATGTGCCTCACCCCTCCTCTCTTCATACCATTTTTCCCTTAATTAATTTTAAACCATTTTATTTAATTAACCAAAAACACATTTTTTAATGTTATCATTATTATTAGAAATAATAACAACTCCTTCTACGTTGACCACATTTGAACATCTAATCAAACATCTAAGTCCGATCATTATCACGTCAAAGTCGATTAGCCTCCTCCATGAGATTTCAAACATGACCTCCACATGTAACCAATACCATCACACCACACATCATCACCACATGAAAATTGAGAAAACAAGGATCACTGATCTGATCCCAAACCACCTTCGATAGCAAACCTATAACTATTGTAATGATCAAATCTATTCACAAAAACTATCCCTCTCAGTTATCAAACCATCCCCAAATTGTAGATACGTGTGTCGTTTATGATACCTCCAAGAATTTGGGGGTTCGACCATGCTCAAACCCACCTCATTAATGTCAAATTGTGGCTGTGTGATCCTACAATGATGAACATAGAGAATGGTTGGGGAAAAACAATAACAAATGTGATAAAAATCAATACCCAAGAATTATTGGCCAATGATTTCATAGTAGGGAAACCGGTGTGAGAAACATGACATGGACAATAAATAAATTGAATGAAAAATTTAGTTTGGCACATGGGATCATGTGAATAATTACTTAAATTTAGAATAAGGAATGAAATTTGATCATACTTAGTATTACATGACAAAATATTCTATGGAATGTTCAAAAGTCTTACACGGAAAAACTAGATTATCTACATTACCCCCTTATTCAAAAAATTTCATCTAAGAAAAGCACAATGAAGTAGAAATGTTGGGATACTGAGGCCGCATGTTTCTTTTCCATACATCTTCCCTACATGAGGATGTACATCCAAATGAGAAGTGTGAAACTCCATCATCACCTCCTCTCGTAATGTGACCTAAATCACCATTCATCTTTGGAAAAGAATTATTTGATTCTATTATTTAGAAAAACTATTAAGTGAAACTTCTAAGGATATATGATCAAGCAGGACCTCATAGTCGATGTCCCCCAGAAGGTAGTGCCACCACATCCTTAAGGGAAATACTACTACTACCAGCCCTATGTAGTGGGTTGCATTATTCTATTCATGGGGTGTCAACTTACTCGATCCATATTGGATAAATGTCTGTCATTGCCTCAAGGATAACGCTGAGCACACATAATTACCAATGAACCAGGTAGGTGAGTAGACTTATCCAACCATGAGAATCTTGACACAAAAAAACATGTGTCATACCCTGCATGTGTTTTACTCTCTTGAAAAGAGAGTAACCTCATAACATACACTTTTCAACACCCACTAGTGGAATCCCAAGGAAAAAAGGGTTCAAGTAGAAAAACACCATTGCCAATGTCAGGACTTGATAAGACACCCCATCACACAACCTCGTGTTGAACGTACAAGTATAAGGAAATCATTTGTCACAGCTTGACACTATCTTCGTGGGTTTCATTAAATTGACAACACAATTTTGGTCACATCCCAAAACACATTTTGGTGGGGAAAGTTCCCTCTTCCTCATGAGTTTAAATATAGGTTAAATTTTGCCATGTCCTCCTCAAGCATCTTGCATACAAACTATCTCCAAGAACACGAGGGTGCTAAAAAAACAAAGGATGTCCAAAAAGCTCCACTAGGTCTTGTTGGGGCCTCTATTTACAAACACAAACAGATCACCCAGCCCCGAACACACAAGTCAGAGGGACTCATAAATCACACCATGATACTATCCTCTTTGGGATTACACCAACTCTCCTACATGGTTTTAGATCATGTTGGAACAATATGTGCGATTGGGGAAGTGTACCTATTTCTTTCATGTCTGAAGCCACTTCAAACATCACTAACACAGGGCTCTACCGATTCCCCACATCACCTTGTAGAAATATCAATGAAACAATCACCATTGAAAGATATCCTAACTGTGTAGGATATCCAAACCATAGGATCAGGTCTGACATCATCCTCCTGAAAACGGAGTCTGGCTCAACATGAAACTTGGGTGATCCCTATTTTCAGAAACTTTTATGTGCACTCATCAGAGGTCCATTGTCTACTCGTACCACCAAAACCAAATACTTCTCTATAATGTGCATTGATTGAAAAAGAATCTGTCTAATAATTTGGGATTTTTAGAAGTATGAAAACCCAAATCACAAACTCATTCCAATCCTCTAATGCATGGGGATTTGGGTCATTATGGAACCTCATAATACTTTAGCATTGGTACTCATGGGGTGCACTAAGCCTATACACATCCTTAGTATTCTATGATGGTACTAACTGCTGCTCAAAATTAAAGGTACTATGATCTACCCACCTGGAGGAAATAATCTAATGGGATTGACCCTGAACTATGGCATCATCACTCCTTAAATCATCATCATGATACAGATGTCGATAACATGGCTAGCTATATTTGCAGAGGTATCTCGAAAGTGATCGACACGTACCAATGTAAAATGAGAATATATATATATATATATAACAATAATAGGTATATGACTCAATAATGAAAGTCAATTACATAATCTGATATGATGCTTGTTCCATTGATCCCTAAAACTAATGTCTCGGCATTCCGAGTTGACAAGAAGGTAGTCCAATTCATGGTGAATGGAAATGTAAACTGGACACACCATCACTACATTCATTTTTCTTGAGATCCGCACTCAAGACACATTGATGTTGTTATTCTAATCCCAACCAAATCCTCTTAAGGGGGATAGTTCAAAAAATATCCCAAGGATAGAACTTGATCTGATACCAACCTATTATAACCCGACCCAAGCTAGGGTTATAGCCACAACTAAACCATGAATGAATCTATAGGCCAGGGGGTAGTGAAAATCACCGATGTTATAACTAACTTGGGGAGGACTTTTCTTAAGTACCTGTATGAACACACACAATTATATGGATGAAAAAGTGTAGAGGGAAATAGGAAAAGATACAAAACTACTATAAAGTAATCCAAGCACGTAGGAACCACTAGAAAGTAAAAAATAATAGTAGTGTAAAATGAAATTAAAAAGGGAAAAAATACATGTTCAACTATAAATATTTCCCAACCTAATAAAACTAGAAAATTAAACAGCTAAAAGTGAACCTATCTCCTAAATCCCAAGCTATGACCACCTTATGCGGTCTAAGAACCCAATATCCCTAAGATCTATTGATGTCACTTTCAACCTATCCATTATCTACATAAGACATGAAATGTATAGGAAAACCCATATAGGGGTGAGTAAATACATATCCATTAGGATACCCCAAAAACTGAGTGGGGAGTAGTAAGTGGTATAAGAGGAAATAAATATAGCAGATGAAAGATACAATCAAAGATTACATCAAAACCCAACCAAGAGTGAAATAAACATCTTCAAAGAACTAGGGGATAAACGTGGTGAGTAGATGAACTAGTCAACGATTCTTCACCACCATTACTAAGAGAGTAGATGCATCCAACCACAAAAATCTAGTCTTATAAATAACAGGGTACACCCCACATATCTTCATCATTCCTAGAAGGAGTTTAACCAAATACAAGGTGTGGATACAAAAGAAGAATATATATATATATATATATATATATGCTAGTCGAATAATCCAAAATAAGAGTGTAAGGGGATCTCAATATCATAGCTCAACCCAAGAACAAGAGTATACAACAATTTCAAAAGACTATCAATGATTCTCATCATCTCACATGTCTATGAAAAAGTATTTGTACATGTCAAACCACACCTCATTACTCTACCGCACGGTCGAGGGGGAACAATCTCAAAGCAGGGAACCTTCTACCTAGTACATTAAGTGTTTCAAACTATATAAGTTTTCATGGATTCCACTACCAAAACTTCTAGAGGGTTAAATCAGTTTCCTTTGAGGATGCCACTCCCAATTCCCAACTGTAGGTTCTACTCGTTATTCGTCGAGGACTCCACTTCCCTGTCCCTACCATAGGTTCTAACCTAAACGTGATGATAATTCCACTATCGATTCCCTGCTAGAGTTTCTACTCAGAAGGCATCGAGGACACCACTTCCCTGTCCCTACTTGAGGCTCTATTCCAAATAATTGAAGAATCAACTACCCAGTCTCTGTTGGAGGGTCTACTCGAAATTTATCTAGTGATCCTATGTGATCACTATCATCGTCGAGTATCAACTTACTTAGTATCATTCCCAAAACTTTCCACACCATAACTCTAAATCCACAACTAAGGTTGCCATCATGTTCTGTGGAGAAAAATACCCATTATAGGATACTTGCGGGCCAAAATCAGAGTTCAAATAATGGATATATAGAAATTTGATGTTTTATTAAAAGGAAAAAAGTAGTATATGGAATGTGTGGGTACCTACACAACATGTGGTCCCACCCCAAAATCTGGTCTCGTCCCGCTGGCCATGTCCATATACTTTGGTACCTAGTGTTTAAGTTTACTACATGACATGTCTTGACCAAAATCTTGAAAAACACATGAGGCTCATCTTCGATCCAAAGGGAAAACATAATTTCACTAATATGCCTCTACAAATGGCTCTGACTAGAAATAAAGATCACACTGTCACAATCCTCATGTAAAAATTCTACAGATAGGCTATTCACTTGCCTTAATAAAAAACCAGATTAAAAAGTCATATTTCAACACATAAGGCAGTAACACTACTTCATGGGCCTAAGACACATGTATAAATTAAACACAGAAAATTCATCTTGAAATTTCTTCCTTAATCATAGGGTCACAAAATCACAAATGGTTCGTCATTCTGACACCATATTTGAGAGATCTATCACATACAAGATTTCATAATAATAATAATTTAATTATTTTTGGGTGTCTCATTGACCTGAGACAGAAGTCTAAAAAAGTTATCCAAAATCAATCTTAAAATGACCTCCTCATTTTTATGGGCATGATGGTACTTATAGTTCATCAATCCGAGGTTGTATAAAGAAGTTACAACTGAATTAAGGTTTAATATCAATATCAATAATAATAATATATATATATATATATATATATATATATATATATCTGTATTTTCTAAAACCTTACAACCATATGGGGAATACACAACTCCCATTTAGGTGCCTCTTTGCTTCCAATAGGTCCACATACACCACCTTTAAATCAATTAATTTTATTATATTCACATATCATCATCACTATTATTTTATATAATAATAATGATAGATTTAAATAAGGGAAATCATCCCTTACTAAACCCACATCATGTGCCACACCACTCATCTCTTCAAACGATTTTTCTCCATAAATAAATTAAAACCATTTAATTTAATTAACCACACAAACAATTTTTAATGTTATTATTATTAATAAAATAAAAAATATCACCCACTACATTGAATACATTTGACCATATCATTGTAGTTCCATGTCTAACCATCATCACATCAACACCGATTAGACTCTGTCATGAGAATCAGTGCACGAGCTCCACTCAGAACTGATCTTGTCACACTGCACATCGTCACCACATGCCAACCAAGAAAATAGGGATCACCAATCTGATCATGAACAACCTCTGATCACAAACTCGTACCTGAAATCCTGATCAAATCCATTTAAAAACCATCCTATAATTTATCAAAATGTCCCAAAACATTCGATTTGTGTGTCATCTGTGCTATTTCCATGAATCTGAGGGTTCCGTAGTGGTCCAACCCACCTTAAAAAGCTTGAATCACAACCTCGTGGTCCAATTATGAAGAATATGAAGAACAATGGGGTTAAAGAACCAATAAAATTGGTGATAAACATCATTACCCAATCTCTCTTGGACAATGATTTCATAGCAGGGAAACTGGGGTGTGAAACTTGTAATGGATAATAAATAAATTGAAAGAATAATTTATTTTGTTACATGGGCTAATATAAAGGTTTATTTAAACATAGATCAAAGCAAAAAAATTGATGAAGCAAAAAAAATTTATCAAAAGGGGTGAAAAAATCAATTGATGATTCATACCTTTATTATGGATTGATCATTGGTGAAGAACGCATCTGCTAGCAATGAAGATGATCTGATGCATCCGCTGCCTATCAGTTTACCTCGATCTGACCACCAGTCATCGTCTAGTATCAAAGCACCCATGAGGGACACTCTCCTCCAACTCTTATATCTAGAATGAGTTATGCAGCCAAAACTAAGAAAATTTTCATAATAGGGTATTTATAGATGATTTAATTAAGTTGTTTAACAAAATAAATAAATAAATAATTTATTTATTTTAATTAAACATACTGGCCAATGACTGCCTCATCTGAATGTCCTACACTGACCAAATTTAGGATGTTCCTATGGTAGACACCACATTCCGATCTCAATAGTGGTCTCATATTTCCCATACAAGTATCTATCTCTGAGTTATTTGGGTTTTGTTTCTAACACTTTCATCGGGTCACGCGCATCTGTCATGCAGAGGATGCACAACTGTTGCCCTGCATTCCCTCTTTCCAAAGGCAGGCAACATTCAATCCTTATTCATAAACGCCTTCTCCTTGATAAAAACGGGATGATGGGATGTCATTTCTTCCTTACGTGGATTCCTCCTCGAAGCTCATCACATAGTCTGGGTCTCCCTCATAGATTTAAGATATTTTTTGTGAAACTCTTCTCGGCGCCATATCTTCATGGACACCAGTTAATTACACTATTTCTTTCAGGACATTCCAAGGGGTCCGGTGAAGGCAGTAACCATCAGTTTTGGGTGTAGTCACGTTGGGCATCACAGGAATGTCAGGAAACTCGGGGATTGGCATGTCTGTCTTCTGTTCCTTATTATAGGGCTTCTCAAGGGCGCAGAAGCCTGAGGCATCCCACATCGAACATGGGTAATCGTATGCCATTGGCATGTATTTGATATTTTTCCTCAGCTTCCCATGTTTAACAAAGGTTATTCCGCATGTTTAACGTCTTGCATAGACGGATCAGACTGATTGGAACATTGATTAAAGTGGATTAGATGGACGAACCCCCTGGAGGGAACATAGATATCGGGGCCATCATGTGGGTGGATTCCCAAATGTTGTCAAATGTAATGGGGAATGTGGTGGCATGATCCCTCTAGGATGTGGCATCCTAGGTGAGGATCAAGATGGGTGATGAAGTTAGGGGGAATGGATTATGGCCATCACAAGGGCGGCGGTGATGTTGGACTTGAGTCTCGAAGAGGATTCTTACGTTTCCCCATGGTTGGGAATCAAAGTCCACATAGTTCAGGTGACATTTGGGGATTACGCTCTGAGAAGTACCATGGGGTCGGTAAACCAACATGATTGTGGACCTGAGGTCCTAATGGATGGTGGGCTTGGACCCCGTGGAGGCTTCCTACATACCATGACATGACATGGATCAACGTCATCGTAGTTCGGGATGGTGGATATAGTTTATCGTCATGTGGGACAGGGCGAACCTGACGTAAAGGAAGGGAAAGTGGTGGAATTGAACCTCATGGAGGCTTCCTACCTACCATTCCATGACATGGATCAATGTCCCCATAGTTCAGGATGGTATTGGTCTTACACTCTGAGGCGGCCCAAGTGGTGGGATGGTGGGCATGAACCTCATGGAGGCTTCCTACGTACCATGCCTTGACATGGATCAATGTCCCCGTAGTTTGGGATGGTATGGGGATGACACTCTGTGGCAGCCCAAGTGGTGGGTTGTTGGGATTGAACCTCGTGGAGGCTTCCTACGTACCATGTCATGACATGGATCAAAGTCCCCATAGTTCGGGATGGTATGGGGCTTACACTATGAGGCGGACCAAGTGGTGGGTTATTGGGCTTGAACCTCATGGAGGTTTCCTACGTACCATTCCTTGACATGGATCAAAGTCCCTATAGTTCAAGATGGTATGGGGCTTACACTCTGAGGTGGCCCAAGTCGTGAGTTGTTGGGCTTGAACCTCATGGAGGCTTCTTACGTACCATGCCTTGACATAGATCAATGTCTCTGTAGTTCGGGATGGTATGGGGCATAAACTCTGAGGCGGATGAAGTGGTGGGTTGTTGTGTTGAACCTCATAGAGGCCTCCTACGTACCATGCCTTGACTTGGATCAAAGTCCCCGATGTTTGGGATGGTATGGGGATTACACTCTGAGGCAGCCCAAGTGGTGGGTTGTTGGGGTTGAACCTCATGGAGGCTTCTTATATACCATGCATTGACATGGATCAATGTCCCCGTAGTTCGGGATGGTATGGGGATTACACACTAAGGCGGCCCAAGTGGTGGGTTATTGGGCTTGAACCTCATGGAGGATTCCTATGTACCATGCATTGACGTTGATAAAACTCACCGTAGTTTAAGATGGTATGGGTATTACACTCTAAGTCAGCCCAAGTAGTATTGTCATATTCGGTGTTTGCTCTAAAATCACGTGAGTCATGCTCGGTGTGAGAAATAAGAGATAACAGAGACCTGATGATCACGTCGTGAAAGGTGCATCCATGAGAGATGGAGTGTGGCTTACGCATAGAGAGGCCCATAGAGGAAACATGGGATTATGTGTGGTTAGTAGCCCAAGAAGTCGGGGCTTACTCCACGATGGAGGCCCGGGGGTGACAAAGCGCAGTAGTAGGGGGACTTGGTACCAAAGAAAGGAGAATCACCATTTACCACCACCTCTTTCACTAGCCCTGGGGTCCGATGATGAAAATAGGAGTAGGGATGTGGCCTCTGGCAGGAAAAGCTAGGGGCTTACTCCATGGTGGCTTCCCTTTCCCCACGGACAAACGCCACTCCGATAAGAAGGATATCATCCTGTGTTAGGGGTGATCCCATCCCCATGGAGACGAGTGGGCGTAGATAATATCCAAGGTGGGGGACCATGCGTGCGAATCACGGGGTGTGGTCATAGTTTAATGTCATGTGCTGAGGATGATGGTGCTTGGTAGTTTAACGTCCAGCAACTCGGACGAGGTGGGTGCGCTCTGCACCCCTAGGGCTTACATAACCGGTACCCTCTTCTCCATGTGGACGGGAAGGCATCGACAACGCCATGGCGAGGGGGAATTATGGAGTTAACCATCAAGGGGTCTACATTAGCATGGCTATAAAAAGAAGAAACAACTGTTAGTGTGCTTATGCAAAGAAGAATAAGGCAAAGCAACACAATGGGAATAATCGTCCATGGGACTTTGAAGTTACTTCGTATGAGCCTAGAAGGTCATACGAGAAAATGGTGTATAATGTGGATTCCCCAGGCGTGCGAGACACCTTCGAATGGCATCCATTAGAATAGAATCAGACACTCTCGCAAAGGTATGCCCAAGGAACAGGGGGAACGTGAGTGAAGAGGCAGCCGAGGAGCACCAAGTTTAGGGGTCTCGGAGATTTGTGCGCAACCTTTGAGGCTTGCATGTGAAATAAGTAGCCTCGTGCCAGAAACACTGGGCTGGTGTAAAATCAGCGAGGATTGCCTGTAAATGGAGCCTAGGCTTTGCACTGAAATAGAAAGGATTGCGCACAAGGAGTACTAATTGCGTTAAATTGGGAGATGCTGCACACAATTGAAGGGGATTGTGCGCAATGTCTGGGGTGCACACAATTAAAAGGGATTGCGCGCAATTGGCCGGCCTGTGCGCAAGTGGAAGTTATTGCGTGAAAGGGGCGGACCCTGAAGGGATTGGAATTCAGCCTTAAATCAAGGGGATATCATGCGAAGGCGGACCCTGAGGTGACTTCGTGTGAAATGAACCGTACCTGAAGGCCATTTATGTGTGTGCAGAAGGTAGATTTCGTGCACGAGATCCGTTTCAGATTCTTCATCACGGAATTCGAGGGGGGTCACCTACTATTTATATTCATTTGGGGGCATGGAAGATAGGTTAGCGTGAAATAATTTCATGCTGAGGTCAGTGGTGAAAAATGTCAACCGCCCGGGGTGGTGGCGCAGAATACTTCACGCCCGTGCCAAAGGACTCTCACAAATCCCAGAACATTCTGCGCGGGGCATCATTTTTCCCTGCGCTTATGAATTTGTTTTCACGCACCCCCACCGGGCCCTCCGAACTAGGTCCCCGGATCCGAATATGACTTCTATTTGTTGTTTTGAAACATTATTCAAACATTGATCATTTTTCGGCATCTACAAATGCCCCTCCTCGGAATTTTATTGGCGAGGGGTCGCAACAGTTGGATTCCAAGGGAAACAATGAAATGTAGAACTTTGTGGGGTCCATGCGAGAAAAATACCTGGAGTAGCGCACAAAACCCAAGGGGGCACAGAAACCACTTTTCACGTGAATGTGTAAAACAAACTTTTCCAATAAAAGCCGCCATGGGTCCCATGGTCCGTATAAATTTCCTTGTGTGGAAAGATCCGAGATATCGCACATGAAAATTTATCTTGACCTGCGTGAAAAACCACTCTGGTAGCGGGAAATTCCACCGATATTAGGCATCATTTTACGTGCAAACCTCGGGTTTTTCATTCCGCAATCTAATATTTTTTGAGGACAGCTGATTTTACATGCCACCATCTCATATTCTGCACTAGCTACCCAAACACTTGTTGGAAGAAGATGGCCACAAACTAGGCTGATGAGTGAAAATTCATTGCTCAAAGTGCTGAAATGGTCACCAAACCTGATGTTTATGGCACCAAGAGGATTGTCTCCAATAAACATACCCTTTTCTATATACTAACCCCCACCCAAAAGGAGTACGCCCTGTCCAACTATCTACCTCTATGGGACTTCAGTATCTTGGAGGAGGTCCCATTTCCGGGTTATGAGGTGGATACACCATAGACATGGGTGACCCATGAGGACGATATCCCCCGATACAACATCACCCACAATGGTCATCATTCCATAGAAACTAGGAACATGGATGTTTACGTCCTGAATCTCAGGACTAGGACCATTGTTGGGGGTGACCCTGTCACGAAGAGTTCCTTGGCCCTCTACGCAAGCACCATCCGTCAGAGCGTCACTGATGGGGATAAATGCTAGCTGTTAGACTGGGACCTATTGTCTGAAGGCAACTTCACTAGTGAGTGGGCCTGGGAATACTGGGTTTGCCATACATGTCACCAATTTGGGGCTGAGCTACGACATATCAGATTATCCGAGGTGGTGTGGACATCACAATTTCACTTCTACCACCAGCACAATCTTAGGCCAAAGTTGTTCACTCGGTGGTCCCCTGATACCAATACCTTCCATCTCCATCATGGGGAAGTTTGTATCCACCTTTGGGACATTCACTACATCGAGGGTATCCGTTTGGTGGGCCACCAATATGATGAATTCCTTCCGCCAAGTAGCACCTAGGGAGACGGATTAAGAACTCCCGTGTTGTCATGGAACTTCTTGTAGATGGCTATGGAGAGGATGGGGGTCAAGGATTTCCTAATCCACATCACTTACAAGGACTGGTTTAGCCTATTCCTAGAAAGGGATCTGGCATTCATTAAGCCAGGCCGAGGGAGACGGTGTCCAACTGTGACACAAAGGAGAAAGAGCGGATCATATTGGAGGATCCTAGAGGCGAGGCACTACCAGTCATGGGGCTGCAACATAAATGAGATTAGGGACCTGAATGTTCGGTACGTCGGAATTCTTGACACTTACCTGAGTGGGTGGCTCTTGCCATTAAGGGATGCAAGGATGGGAGTCTGTCCAGCGACCCTGGTGATGGCTGGCATCGTGGCTGCCAACAAAAGATTCAATTTGGTGGTCCCCATGTTGGCTAATCCTTAAGCCATTTCGGGACACATCTCGAGATGTGGGTCACATAGGAGATTCTACGGGCCCTTACAGATCTTCTATGGTGGGGTTGCGGCTCATTGCAGCAGATATACCTTACCAAATTTTATTAGTCCTCCAGGTAATGGCATGCGACCTTCCCTGCTAAGCATTGTCGGGTTTATGTTACTGAAGCTCAATGAGGAGGAAGTAAGGATCAGAATTGGTAACCATGCAAACTTTTCCTTCATCCCATTCCCCACCCCAACGGGCTAGATGATAGAAAATGGGCAGGGCTCACTAGAGCAGAAGGAGTACTTCCAGAGCTTCAGAGGTAGGGTGCTTGTGGCCCGGATTGATGGGAAGATCTTCTGTGATCCTTATGTTCCGTCCAGGTTCTCCATGTAGTTTGGGTACCTCCATTGGATGTCAAAAAAATTATATAAAAAAGTCTGGGAAGAAAGGAATCCCTTTGTTCTTCATCAACTATGGCTGATGTTCACGACATATGGCTCTGGCGATGTCATCACCTTTCCTCCTACCAGAGTTGATTCTGGCCTCTCAACTGAGTATGCCAAACATTGGACCATAGCATACCCTGAGGGGCTTTTGCAGAAGCATGTTAGGAAACTCAAGGTCACCACTATGGAATCCGAGTGGCGAGAGAGTAGGAAGAGTGCCGCTATAGGGGGAAGATCAGAAGTGTGTCGGGCAACAGGGCCCGCACAGGCAAGGAACATAGTAGTGGGGACGTCGCATGGCATGGCTAAGCCCTCACCGCCTAGAGGAGGGTCCCACAGAGTGGCCGGAGAACTTCCTGAGAAGAAAATAAGATATCTTATTCAACCTTCTCATGACGCAATCTTCCCGGTGCTATGGTCGGCTTGGCTAACCCTGCTGCAGTCGGTGAGTACCGAAGCCGTCGGGCAGAAGATAGAGCGAGACAGAATCCAGCTGCCAGAAGTCAGGCTTGTTCGGGTTCTCAACAGAGTGAACATTCATTGTCGGCATGCATATATGATGGCCATGAACATGTACGCATGCAAATAGGGTCGGTGGGTGGATCCACCTTTCTTGGTGAAAGTGATGCTCAAACAGTAGCATAATCCGGAAAAGTTTTCTTCGGGGTATGATGTCAGTAATGATGAGTCGGAGGGAGGTGAGATAGAAGAGGAGGAGGAAAAAAGAGAAGGTAAAGGAGAAGTTGAACGAGAAGTAGAGCCCGAAGGTGAAGGGTCTCAGGGGGCATCCCACGAAGTGATTATCTAGGAGAGAGGCGAGATCTTTAGCTCTGATATAGATGTGACTGAGCTTCTTGAGGTATTCTTCAACCCTTATCCATCCTCCCCATATTCTCTTCTTTACTTTGCAATCCTTAATCTATGTTTATTATCTTACTTAGGAGCATATTGGTGCTGATAGAGAGTCTCCAGTCGAAGGAGGGTAGGAAGCGCCAATGGAACAAGGTGGGGCACCGACGCCGATTATCGAACTGATGAGCGCTAAGGGATCCCCCACTATGACAGCTCCTGTAGCGGCCAGAACACTGGAGGCTGACCCCTGGAGTTCATATAAGTTCCTTAATTTGATATCGGTACTTACCATTGGAGGACTCAATTGATCAGGGTGCTCCTTGTCTGTACGGTGATCACGACATTGGAGGATCGTTGAGCTACTGACCTCAAGCCATCCATGAGTGAGTCATTGGAAAACATACTGCCCTATCAAGGGCATGCCCACCAAACCGAGCCAGCCCCAACAATTGGTGAGCAGGGAGTGGTGGACACCAGTGGCACTGCCATCAGGGAAAGACCAGAAGTTGACGAAGGTTCCACCAGGGTCGAGGCGAGAGAGGAAGGTCGCTCAGACACAAAAGAGCCTAACCGCCTGGGAGGGATATCTGAAAAATACCCTGCTACTAGCATATTGGTTGTTTTTCTTGTCTATCAGCCCACTTATCCCGAGGAAATTGATGATTCAGACTTGAAAGTGGTCGAGGAGAGATGGACGACCTGACGCAAAGGGTGGAAGGGAATCATGAGTTTTCTCTGTCAACCTCAGATGGAATTGCTGAAGCATATGGGATCACTCTACACCTGGCTGTGTTTCTTGGGTGATGGAGGGAAAAATTCTCAATACCTTCACTCGATGGTCCATGATTACATGGTCGATAAGATGAGCGAGATTAGCCGGCGATCTGACGTCATCCATTGCCGGGATGAGTTGGGGAGTACCAGATCATTTCTGAAGGTGGAGTAAGAGGTATGATGCCTCAAAGAACTAGAGAAAGAAAATGAGATATTCATCGCAAATTGTTCTGAGATTGTGGAGCAGTTGAGGGCCCAACTGGTAGACTCCCAAGAGCAACTAGTGGAAGTGAGTCATTAGATGAATGAACATCAAACCGAACAGGCACTAGCATGAGCTAGGGTCAGTGAACTACACTTCACGGCCGCTGATGAAGAGAGGATCTTCAGGGGGCGAGAAGTTGAGGGCCCAGCTGGAAGACACCCAAGAGCCACTAGTGGAAGAGAGTCATCATATTACTGAACATCAAACCGAATAAGCACGAGAATGAGCTAGGGTCAGTTTATTACACTTCACGGCTGCTGATGAAGAGATGATATTCAGGGGGAGAGAAGCTGTCCTGGAGGCCACTAGCAAAAAGGTAGCAGCGTTGGAATGATCCATCCAGGAAGCCGACCCTTATGGGCCCTGTTTTGGCTGAACTCATAAAATTATTTCGCCTTACTGCTTCTTATTTTGAAGTGTATGTATGAACTAATTTATTTACTTGTCCCCTTGGTTTAACAAACTCAACCATTATCCCAATATAAATTACAATTCATTCCTAAGCTCACGTGGGTCGTACCTGATGTGAGAAATAAGGGATGCTCGTACTATCACTTCATTTGATCATGGAAGCGTCAACCAAGATTCGGGAATTCGAGATTCGAATCCAGATTTCTAAGGAGAAGAGGGAGGCCCCATCATCGGAAGAGGACCCCAGACCGATCGGTGTGTCATCTTCTCAACGTGCTCTAGCACACAATCAGGGAAATTCCAGGGGAATTAGAATAAGTTAGAACATAGGGGAATGAAAATTTTGAATCACGTTTCCCCAAATTCGAAACACTATTAGAGGGGCATGTAAATAATGGACAACAGTTGACCGTGTTCGAAACACAGCATCCCTATTGCGTTAGCCCGAAATTGGGACAATAAATGAGGGTCAAATACTGACCATGTTTGAAACATGATACCTAAATCAAAATATCATCCATTAGTCTTCCGGAACATTGGCCCAGGACAACAGTCAAACCATTATCCAAGAATCCATACTGTTAGGGGGTCCCCACAGATGTGAAAGAGGATGAGGGTCTGAATAAATTGAACAAAAAACATGTAAGGTGAAGTGGTCATTTGTTCGAACAGAATCCAACACTCCTTAAATTACACCACTGTGATGGAAACACATTAGGTGGGAACATTATTCTGATCATGGATCACTCTTAATCTTATATAGGACCTCTCTGGTGAGGGATTTGTCTCTCTCCAATGTCACTATGGGGCATCCTGAACATGGTCAGGGTAAATGATGTTGTTACACAACTCCCCAAGGGGTCAGGCCAAGGGGCTGACATTGAGAAAGAATGGGATTTATGATTCCAGGGGCTGGACCCAAGATTAAATGTCTGGGCCTTCTTACGTATCCCATAAGGATGGGAATCAAGCCATATGTAGTTATGGAAAGGGTCATAGTTTAAGGTCTTAAAACTCAAACCAGGGATCGGTAAGTAATGCAGGGGACACATGGTAAGGTGATCAGGAAACCCGATGTGAATGAGGACATAAGTCCAGATTACCATGTGTTCCTTGGGGAAGTGTTTAGGTCATGCGACCAAACATGAAAGGTAGGATGGGCCCATGGGGAAGTGCTCAGGAATTCTTCTGTATCTCATGAGAATAAAAATCAAGCCATACATAGTTCTGAGGGGTGGCATGGTAAGGTACCAGGGTAAAGGATGAAAGGGGCATACAGGTCTATCCCTCACACCAAAATAAGCAGTATTTGATATATCTTGTTTTTCCTTTCAGGTGAATGGTTTTTTTTGAAGCGACAGTCCAAGGGTATAAATTCCCAGCATCTCCACAAGAATCAATCCATATAAAGGTGTTGAAAAATGGAATTGGGGATGATCTATACCCAACCTGATGTCCCCTGTGATGAGGTCATCATAATGCATTTCCATTTTTCATCATGCGGTCGGGATGATAATATCACATTTTAGGGTCATGTGAGTGGACCAGATAGCACAGTTTAAAGTAACATGTCTTGGAATTGATAGAATACACCCAACACAATAATGCATACCTGACATGGATGAGGATGACATCCACATCACCACCATGCACAACTCTGTGAAGGGAGCCTTGGGCCAAGAGGCCAGTAACGGTTAGAGGATAAGGGGCATGAGATGCAAGCTCCCAGTAGAGATGGGCCTGGAAACGTGATGTCCGGGTGATCCTACATATCCAATTTGGATGAGGATCATGTCGCACAGAGTTCTTAGAGAATATCCCAGTTTATGGTCTTATATCCAAGACCGTGGGAGCCCCGAAGGACGCTGTATTATAGCTTTGTCCCCCAGTAGTGTGAAGTTGCAATGAGGGACAGTGCCAAGATTGTCGAAATTCTACCTGTACATGATGGGGTGGAACATAATGTGAATCATGTAACCGACATTCACGGCCTAAAGGGGCTGGCGTGGTGATAGATGATTACTGCAGACCATGTTCGCAACACTGCATCCATGTCGTGTTAGCCAGAAACAGGGAATACTAAATGAGCATAGAACAATATCCATATTCAAAATGCGGGACTTGTATCGATTTTTTGTCTGAAACCATCAGGGGAATTGGCCTATAACTACAGTAAATCCCTTGGACCTAGCATCCATGCCGTTTTGGGGGTCCCTTTTGGTGTGAAAGATAATGGGGTCCCAAATATTGGGTAACACAAAGCCAGACAAGTGAATGGAAGTTTCCCAAGTTGAATATGACACTCTAGGTCCTAGACGATATTACTCTTAGGCACATCGGTGAACAACTGAAAAGGGTCGAGGGGCTCAAATTGAGTGCGACCATTTCACCCAAATGAGTATAGAACAAAGAGATGGTGAAATACCACAGGAAAAGGGGGGGATGGAATGGTTGCCACAAACCCAATGTGAAGGAGGGCATAACCCTGTACCATGCCTATATATCCCTATCACGAAAGGGAACAGGCAATGGGGCCCAGGTGAAAGGGAGATCACTAAGATATAGGGATGGATTCGAAATGTAATTGTTCAGGCGGTTCTTCGTATCCCATAAGGATGGGAATCAAGACACATGTAGTTATTAAAGGTGCAGTTTAACATCATGCAGGACTGTGTGGGGATTAACGTCATGTGGGAAGGTACAGTTTAAAGTCATGATGGACTAGCGTTCAGTTTAGAGTCTTGCATGACTAGTAGTTTAAGGTCCTGTAGGACTAGCAGTTTAAGGTTGTGCAGGACCAGTAACTGCTCAGGCAAAGTATTTCTTTAGGAACATGGCATTGGTGTGGGGAGTTATAAGCTCACCATCCATGGCCACCAGGGAGTATGCTCCATTGGGGTAAACATTATGAACAATGAATGGTCTTTCCCTTTTGGGCTCCAACTAGGGTGGTTTTCTACTATGTATTATTGGTGTTCTCCGAGCCAGCACCAAGTTGCCTTGTAAGAAAGGGTAGAGGTGAACGTCTTGTTGAAGGATCATGCCATCCTACTCTGATGACTTTCTAGATTGTGTAGTGCATGAAGCATATTCTCATCAAGTGATTCTAATTCAGCTAGAAGGATTTCAACTACTCTAGCTAGTGGTTTCTGTTCATAGACCGTTGTGCGCAATGAGAGAAACAAAATCTCAATATGAAGGATGGCCTCAGTTCCATACACCAGAAAATATGGGGTCACCTGGGTGGAATTACAAGTCGTCATCTGATAAGCCTAGAGGGCGTTGGGGAGCTTATCCGGCCAACTCTTCTTATTCTGACCCACCATTTTCTCCAGGCTGTTATAGGGGTTTTTATTGATTGCTTCAATCTTCCCATTCTCTTGCGCGTGATAGTAGGAGGTATGGTAAGAGAAAATGTTGTACTTGGCGTATAACTTTTACAACTCGACTTCTAAGATGTTGGTGCCATTATTAGTGAGGACAACATGAGGAACTACAAAATGGTGGATGATACTGTAACTCATGAAGTCAATGATAGAATTTTCCTTGTCTTCTTTGAGCAGAATTTCTTCTACCCACTTGCAAAATAAACATGTGGTGGTCAGGATGAACCAGCAATGGTGATCTGTTGCCGGTGGGTATGGTCCTATTACATCTAATCCCCAGACTACAAAGGGCCAAGATTACTTGGTAGTGTGGATAGGCTCTGGTGGACAATGCACACGGTTAGAATGAACATGGACCCCATGGCACACTTAGTGAACTTGATGCAATCGTGGACCATGGAGGGCCAAAAATACCCTAATCTCTAGATCTGGTGAGACAGTTTTGACCTAGACTGATGGGCACTGTAGGAACTAGTGAGAACCTCTTGCATGACCTATGGAATCTCAAACCCGTTAATGAAGCGGAAGATAACACCATCAAACCCATGCTTATAGAAGATTGGCCCAAGGCTGGGACCACTCTAGAGGGTAATCTACAGCACGTGGTGTCAGATTCTCTAGCACTGGCCTGATCAGCCGGGAGGAAACCATTTTGGAGGTACTCAACAAAAGGGGCTATCCAGTCAATATTCGCTTCAACCACTGCATCCGGATAACCTGGGGGTCCTGATGTGGAGGTCCTAGTGGTAATACGGCTTACTCACAGGTCGTCGCCATCCTATGGTGTGATGGGGGAAATGATTGTCCGGTGTGCCACATGTATAATTAGATCATCCTACACGGGTTCTGCATGTGATGTAGCCAGGCCGACTAGGGAATCATCTTGACCATTCTGAGATTGTGGGACATGAGTAACTTCCAGCTGGGATGGAAACTGGGCCATTAAAAGGAGGGTGCACTCCAGCAATGGTACGAGCACTAGATTTTAGACAACATAGCCACCTTTGACTTGCTTGATGACACGTTCGGAATCCCCTTTCACATGATAATGGTGTATATCGATCTCGAGGGCTAGCTTGAGGTTATTAATGAGGGCCTGATACTTTTCCCTGTTGTTTGTGCAGCCTTCTGACAATATGAATGAGTACGGCAGAATGGCTTGTGCCGGGGTAATAGAGACAATACACTGGCCCACTCTATTGAGACTAGGATCATTGGGTCTCATACAGGTGGGGCTCTAGGAGGCTCCATCAAAGTACATCTTATAACATGGGATAACATGATCTATAAATAGGATTTCTTTATCGATAAAATCTAAGGACTGGTCTGCATGGGTTGGATGGGCAGCTAGAAAGTCTCTGAATGCATGTCCCTTGATAGCTTTCTAAGGGACAAACCTAATATCAAACTAATGGAGGATTACCACACACCATGATAGATGACCTGTCAGCATGGGGCAGTTCAAATTGTACATCAGCAGGTCTACCTGATACACCAGCTGTACCTCATGGTGTTGTTGGTTGTGCTGAATTTTTTTTACTGCAAATACTAGTGCAAGGCAGTTGTTCTCGATGGAGGAGTATCTGGTCTCCGTATCGATGAGCATGCGGCTGAGGTAGTAGAGGTTGTTCTCGTTCCCTCATTGTTCTTCTGGGTGAGAAACGCACTGAGGGACCGTTCCAGGGTGGTGACATAGAGGGCCAGAAGCTTCCCAGAGATGGGTGGAATCAAGACTAGAGGCTAGAGAAGATAATGCTTCATTTCCTCAAAGGCGGTCTGGCACTCCTCTTCCCACTCGTAATCGATGCCCTTCTTCATGAGCCAAGATAAGGGCTTGCACTTGCCATCCATGTTCATAATGAATCATTGTATGTAGGCCATGTGTCCTTGTAATCCTCGAAGCTCTGGAATATTACTCGGGGGAGGCATCTGGATAATGGCCTTGATCTTTTCCGTGTTGATCTCGATGCCCTGATACCTGAAAACAAAGCCGAAGAACTTTCCAGAGGTAATCCCAAAAGAAAAAATCAATGGGTTTATCTTCAGGTGGTGGTAAAGGGGTAATCCGATCACTTCCTCAAGGTCATTGAGATCCTCCTGGTGCTGGAAAGATTTTACCACCAAATCATCCACATAGAACTCCATCAATGTCCTGAGGATTGGTTTGAATATGTAGTGCATGGCCTGCTGATCGGTGGCCCATGCATTCTTCAGGCCTAAGGGCATATCCTGGTAACAGAAAGTACCTTAGGGTTCCCTGAAAGTGGATGACTCTTTATCCGCAGGGAAAATCCAGATCTGATTATAAATGGAGTAACCATCCATGAAGGAGAGGGCTTGGAATCCAGCCATAGCATCAATCAAGAGCTCCGTCATTGGAAAGGGAAAATCAACCTTCAGATAATGGCAGTTGAGATCGCAGAAGACGATACAGACTCTGATATGTCTGTTCTTCTTCCTGACTAGTACAATATTGGCCAGCCATTTGGGTTATTGGACATCCTTAACAATGATGGCCCTAATGAGTTTGTCAACTTCATCCTCGACCATGTCACTGTGAGAAGGTTCATCTTTATGGGACGTTGTTTGAACCTTCGATGATTAGTCGATAGACCGAGGTGGTGGACGACTACTTAAGGATCTAGTACTATTATATCATCGTAACTCCAGGTAAACACGTCACGGTGTTGTTTAAGGAAGTCTACGTACCGCTGCTGCTCCTCGGGGGGAATACCAGTGCTGATCAATGTGGGTATTGGGTCTGCCTCACTTCTGAGGTTCACCTTTACCAACTCATCGACCGTAGCAGAGATTCCTTCTTCAAAGGAAGGAGAAGAAACCTATATATCTTATTCTCCACTTATGGAGGGATCTTACGTGGAGGAATTTTCTCCTGAGTACGAGACCCCGATGGGAGGCTGGTACCGGCTTGAGCGATAGTGGTTATCACATCGAGGAACTTTGGTGCTACCGAGACCATAACAACAAAGGCTGTCGACCCGATCCCATCTGGTGTCTGGCCTAAGGGGCCATGGAAGCAGTAGTAGCACATTGGCTAGAGCCTGCTTATTCCAGCCAGGCGAAACAGGCATGTATGACGTACCGTCTTTTCCAGGAGCCGGACACCCTGATAACTGATGAGAGTGGGATCTCTGGGATCACTAAGGCCTGATTCATATAAGAATATGAAATGATCTACCGACGCTTCCTGCATTTTGGAGTGTGGTTCCCCCTTATCCTGGAAATGACCAAACAATTCCTCATATCGAGGGTCGTATCCTTCAACCGATGGATTGTGAAGACGTAGGCGAAATTCAGTCCTACCCAAGGGTCGATCTTAGTGGTGACAGGCTCAACATAACTTTTCTGGGCTTGATTATCATTGATCTTGTAATATTCAGCATCCAAATAGCAGGCTTCACAAGAGGTGAAAGGAGACGCATCACCCAGGAGTACACCCACTCAACCATTTAGGGAGTACTTGAGGCATATTTGATACGATGAGGGGACCTCCACATACAGGTGGAGCCATGGAAAACCCATCAATGCATTATAAACGGTGTCCTGGGAGACAACCATATACTTGGTGCTAGAAACTAGGCCTCCAAACTGGGTCTTCAGACAGTTCATGCCGATCGTGGTCTGTTTTGTCCTATCATATGCCCAGACCCTTAAATCAGAGGGAGTTAGGTCATCTTCGGATAACCCTAGCTTCCACAACATCCGCGTCGGGATATTTTTAATCCTGGAGCTGATGTAAACGAGGTCGTGACAAACTTCCATGCCATTGAATTGGACTATGATGTACATCGGACGGATGTTCCCCTATATGGGGGAGCCTTCATCTTCTCCTGAGAATGAAATGATGGCCTAACATTCCGTGTTCTTAAACACTTCAGCGTGGAAACCTTGGGAGATGCAACAACTATCTAAATCATAGGGGGGCTTTTTAAATCCTCGATGAGTGCTTCACGTATACCTGGAGACAGGAGAAGGGCTTCAAGGATGGAAAGCCACTCTGGGATACTAGCGAGGTTCTTGAGAACATCAAACTTCTTTTCCAGGTACGAACTTCTGCTTGCAAGAATCTGATATGTGATAGAAGGCATGGTAGGGCTTGCCGACCGAACTGACCACTAACTGGTACTGGGTATATCTCGTTGTTCACTAGTCGAAGCCGAGAGAGTAGCTACTGGATGAGGACCAGAAAACTGAGATTGTCCTGTAGCAAGGTGAACCTAGTTGAAGCATGGACGAAGTGGTTCTTCCTGATCAAGTAGCAAAAACGACGGTGGAGGTGGGCCAATCAACACCAGATGAAGGGGCCGCACATGCTGAGTTATTTGCTGGGCCTACTATATGGTCTTAGTGGCATGCATGGACTGGCTAGAAGTGCCAAATAACCTACCCCGACAACCTATATGGTCGCGTCTCCACCGATGTTGGCGTTGGCTGGGGACGTTGGGGGGGTTCGCCTGATGCCCCCACATCGGGAGTCATAAAAGTGTTTTCTGACTCAATGGTGTTAACCGAAGAGTACCCTTGACTCTCACATGAAGATTCATCCATCACTAGGTGTATTCTAGGAGGGACTCCCATCTTAGGGGGCATAAAGTCGCCGATTTTTTGGGACGATGATGGAATTGGTGGGGCGCGTTGATTTTTCTTGCACCGCCGATTCTTGCTCAAGGAAGAGGCCAGATGAGATGATGATACAGAAGTGGTGTCCACAGCATCTGAGGGCTTTGGATGAATCAGGTGTGCACGGATAATTCCATGGGCGCTGGTGACTACTTTTCAGGAAATCCAGTCATTATATTTCTGAGATCTGCGGTCAGAAACCTACAACCACTCCCCTTCGCTGTCGCTACTACTATCTGACCTCACAATGTCACCCACCACTTGTACCGTGGTTGGGCCAAACCTGACTACATTATTTTCAATCTGGTCTTGGAGCCAGTCCTTGAACACATAGCATTTCTTGAGGTTGTTCCCCAAGATTTGGTGATAAGGACAGTATCTATGGCGATTAGTGAGATTCACCTCTTCTGGATTTCTACACTCAGGTAGTCATACAATTCCCTACTTTAAGGCACTGCGGAAGTAACCAGGGACCTGAGCCTCATTGAACTAGTAGGTCCAATTTCTTCTGTTTAGAAAGGGGGATCTAGGAGCCTGACCCTAACGAGGGGCCGAAGAATCCTGCTGAGGAGGCAGAACATGATTTTCTCACCTAGGGGGTGGCAGCGCGTTATGTGAAGGCGCCTGTCGATTTTGAGGTGGTCGCTGTTGGGTTGGATGTTGTGACCATGGTGGAGGACCTGTGTAGGGTTGCGTAGCTGGCTCCACTGGAAATAACTCCAACTGTCTAGGGGCCTCTATATGGGCCATTATGGTGGGCTCGACTCTGACATCCATCCTTTCTAGGATTACATGGGGCAACGAACGTGCCTATATGGCATGTTGCAGGGATTATTCTAGGTGCTGGGCATTATCTAAGAAGTCTCTGAACCCTTCGAAATAATTCTTAGTGATCAGGGAGGGAACAAACATTGTCTTGATGATCCCCATGCACATCGCCATTAATTGCTCTTATGTTAGTGGCATGTCAAGGGAGTATCTGAGCCCCTTCAACCGGGTGAAAAATACTGCGACTCTCTCAGCATACATTTTATTTCACTTGATGTGGTTTGTGATGCTTGTTTTCTGGGTGGTAGTGCTGAAATGGTAGAGGAATTGCCTGCGGAGGTCCTCCCAGCTGGTCACGGACCCGACGGGGAGCTGGCTGTACCAGACGAATGTCATCCCCTCCAATGTCTGAACAAAACAATGGAGCTTGGTGGCCTCCTTCTGCACTGTATTCCCTAACATAGGCCCAAACAATGAGTTAAAGTGTGCTAGGGGTTGTGGCTGGAACTGTGTCCCATTAAAGGGGGGGAAGGTGGGGTTTCCAAATCCTGGGTGTGTTGGCATATCATCCACCAGTGCAGGGTATGGCTTTCCATATGGTGGGATGGCCACCTGTCACGTTTCCAAATCCTCTAGGTGGGTGATTAGTGCTGCCATTTGATCATCTAGATGTGGTTCCTTATCTGTATGGGGGTCCCTAACCACGAGCATGTTGTCGGGTTCTTCAATGTGGTAGACAAGCTCAACGACTCGTGGAGCAGCTCGTGGAGTGACCCTTGGGGTGACCGGGGGAGCCCAAGCGGGGTTTCTTGGATTGTTGCACTGTTCAAGAGGGTTTAGTGAGACATACCCCCCCCCCTCTTGCTGTGAAATCCAGCTTCCGCCCTGTCCGCGGGAGCGGCACAATTAGGGTTTCCTGGGGGAAGCTCGTCAAGGAGTAGTTGTTCCTGCCCCTACTGCCCCGGCCTTGGATCACTGTAGTTGGGTCATCGCTCTGCAAAACATTCAGCCAGATGTTCATCGACTAACTTCTTCTGCTCAGCATGCTGCTGGCGTAATGTGGCCTTCTCAGGGTCCTCCTCTGTGTTCTGCACTAAAGATGACGGGTCGGAGTGCTTGACAGCTTTGACGCTCTCTTTTCGCTTACCGGAATTCCAGCTGAGTACCAATGACTCTGTAGGCATTGGGAGACCTAGGAGGTTCCTCTACTGATGATTAATCCTCCCCGATGGGTCTAGTAGTGGGGGAAAATCCTTTGGGAGGATGTTCCCATAATGAAGTTCTAGCTCGTTTTCCCCGCCCGACTAATCAGTCATGTTGACGACAACTCTTCTTGGGGGCATGTCTTCAATGTTGCCTAGAGAATCGGGCTACCAGTGAATAAAACTGAATAGGATTGCAGCGTACTGCCCCCAGCGATGGACTTTCACATGGGGTGTAGCTTCTTCAATATCCTTGTAGAGTACTTGGAAACTCTGAATGCATTACTGTTTAAGGGCCCTATGGTGACTAGGTGACTCAGGGTGCTGAACCATAGGCAGTGCAGCCAGATCAACCAGGTTTTATTGTTCACTGATGTCTTCAAGGTGCACTTGGCTCCTTAGATATGACACTCACTAGTGGTGAAGATGAAAGTGAGTAGCCCATAGGGTATGGCAGAAACATTCAAACTCCTTCAGAGTGAGATATTTTGGCGCACAGAAATTTGGTCCTGTGACCGGCCAAAATTTCTCAAGGAAGTGGCCTACTGCAACGATAGTTCAGAAGATCCTCATCTCAGATTCATGGTTCGGCCCTTGATTTCCTCACTCATCAACTAGGGGTGGTTGAGGAACTGGTAGTGGAATGAGGTAGACTGTCGGGATGGCGGGCTGACCGGTGGAGAGTACTGCGAGCGGGCTGATAGGCTGCCAAACCATGGGTTCTCCTCTGAGGATGGTAGCAACCAGGCCACCATATCACGAAAGGATGGGATTTTGACCAAGGATCCAGACACCGCATCAGCGTCTGCCAAGGGTGGGCTATATTGTTGCTCTCCTGCAATTGACCCCCAAAAGAACTCTCTATAGTCTCTAGTCGAGGTAGAGGCTTCTTCCGGAGATGACGGTGGTGACTACGTGGTCAGTCCCTGGGGACATGCCAGGTACTCATCCTTCTTGATATACCATCAGAGGAAGATAGGAATGCTATGGACCTCTCATTCTAGGAGTACGAGGCCGTTGTGCCTCCTTCCTACCCCAGCACTTGACTCGGAGGACTGAGGGGATAGTTCAAGCGCTGAGTTGCACTCTACTTCGGAGTCTGAGAAGCAGACTGGTTTGATTCCTGTTTGGCCCTCCCCAAAATTCCTCTTATGGCAGCGACTAGCTGCTCTCCTGCCCCTGGGTGTCTCTTTGGGACATGTATCACTTTCGGCATGAGGATCTCCTTCGGCCATACTGGTGCTGGGGTGGAGAGAGCACCGGCCAGGGTGGGCATTGATGCGAAGAGCACCGAGACAAATGACGAAAGAGACATAGGGAGGACCTTTGTGGGAAGCCCTAGAGTAGGCAGGACCTTCACTAGAGCTGATAGAAGCATAGTTAGGGGCTGTAGGAGCATGGGTAGGACCTTTATGCTTACTTCCCCTGACTACATCAGTGCGAGGAAGGTCCTCATACTGGTAAAGCAGAGCACAGGTCGGAACTCCGTGATGGATGTTGTTGAAGTGAAGTTGGCCTCCACCCCTGCGATTACTAGGTAGAGGAGGACCTTTTCCAGCCGATACGTGTACATGGGGAGGGACTTCATGTTGGTGAATGATTGGGCGTGCAATATCTCCATACCTGCAGTCCGCGATAGGGGGGTGACCTCATACCAGTGTAGTGAGCGCGAGAGAGACCCGCATACCGAGTATCACTGTCACGTGGGAGAACCTCACTTGGATTTAATGTGTCACGGGGAAGACCTCCAAGTCGAGGTTGGAAGCAGGGAGGACCTGCACCTTCTTTAGTGGTGGTACAGAGTGGGCCTCCAAACTGGGTGGCATTGCTGCGGATTGGTGCGCAGCAGCCATCCCCTATGTCAGCGACCGAGAGAGTCGACCCAGCCAGCCCGTGGGGTGATTGGGGCCTCAATTAAAGTTGGAAATATAACTACCCTTTCTCAACGTATGTCTATATTTGGGGATATGAGTCAGTGGTGTCTTGGGCCATTGTAGTTGCTGATGTTGACTCCCCACAGTGAGCGCCCTCTTCCTTTTGCACCCGACGCTGGTGCCAGGGCAGTTGAACCGGAGCCGGTGGTGCAAGCGCATGGCTTACCTGCATCACGGCTCGAGGAACCGAGCAAAGTGCTGATGCAGCATGGTGGGAGCCCTCGCTTGGAGCCCTTAGAGCGGGTCTCCAATCGGGCCGACCCAAACATCCCCTACCTCGTCGGCATAGGGCACGTAGGTGTCAGGGAATTCCGGGGACAAGCTCCCTAAACGATTGAATGTTGGGTGGGGAGTAGTGGCTACCTGCGCAGCCCTCAGGGGCAGTGTTGATGGCAGGGCGCGACCACCTCAAGATCTAGGCGGGCCATATCCCTGGTGGGGATGATTCCCTCCTCCTCGTACCTACGTACAAGGTCATTAATTACCCTTTGCTGGATAATTTCTTATAGGGAGAGGGGGCGTGGGCACCCAAAAATCATGGTGGTCGAGGCCATCATGGAATATGAGGAACCACGTGGGGTGGCCACATTAATATTTCCCCTGCCCCTGTGCCAGTGGGAAGGTGGTGATCAAGTTCGAGATGAAACAACTTGGTTCCTGAAAGATGGGAGACGAACTCATTAATACTGATAGGAAAATAAATCGACAAGCAGTGCCCCAACATCATTCCATATTCTGTAGATGGTAAGAGGGTTCCATGCTGACAAACATCATAGAATAGAGTGCTCACCTTCCAGACTGCCCCTACTTCTCGTGAGTTTCACGTCAGGCTTGTTATTTTCTTGGGAGGACTCGGTGCTCGATGACGGGTTATGGTGACATGCTAATCCATTGGTCCCTCAAACTTTTCTAGTCTCCATATTGAGGATAATACCTTCATTTTGGGTTCACCATTTCAGTTTCTGATTCTTTCTTCGGGATTCGTGCATCCGTTACGTAGAAGACATTCAGCTGTTGCCTGGAATTCACACTTTCCAAAGGCAGGTGACATTCACTCCTTATACAGGGATGCCTGGTCCTTGATAAAAATGGGTTGATGGGATGTCGGTTCTTCCTTCCGTGGATTCCTCCTCAGAGCTCGTTACCTAGTCTATGTCTCCATCATAGATTTAATACATTGTTCGTGAAACTCTTCCCGGAACCATATCTTCATTAACGCCAGTTAATTACACTACTTCTTTCTGGAAATTCCAAGGGGTCCGGTCCGAGAAGCAACCTTCGGTTAGGGGAGTAGTCAGGTTGGGAATCACTGACATGTTTTGATTTTAGGGGATTGGCGTGTCTATCTTCTATCACTTATTATTTGTATTCTCGAGGGCAAGGAAGCCCGAGGCATCCCACATCGAATGCGGTAAATTGTATTCCATGGGCATATATCTAAGGTTTCTCTCAACCTCCCATGTATAACACAAGGTATGCCCCAATTTTAACGTCCAGCTGAGATGGATTGGACTGATCAGAACACTGATTAGAGTGGATCAGTTGGAGGAACACGCTGGAGGGAACATCGATACTGGGGCCATCATGTGGGTGGCTTGCCAAATGTTGTCAAACGTAATAGAGAATGGGGTGGAATGATCCCTTCAGGATGTGGATGCCTGGGTGAGGATCGGGATTGGTGATGACATGAGGGGGAATGGAGTATGGACATCATAAGGGTGACGGTGATGTTGGACTTGAGTCTCGAAGATGCTTCTTACTTATCCCCATGGTAGGGAATCCAAGTCCACGTAGTTCAGGTGTCATTTGGGGCTTATGCTCTGAGCTGGCTCATGGGGTCGGTAAACTGATGTGAAGGTGGACCTGGGGTCCTGATGGATGGTGGGCATGATCCTCATGGAGGCTTCCTAAGTACCATGCCTTGACATGGATCAAAGTCCCCATAGTTCAGGATGGTGGATACAATTTATCTTCATGTGGGATGGGGGAAAACCTGACGCGAAGAAACGACCGAGTGGTGGGATTGAACCTCGTGGAGGATTCCTACGTACCATGCCTTGACATGGATCAAAGTCCCCGTAGTTCAGGATGGTATTGAGATTACACTCTGTGGCATACCAAGTGGTGAGTTTTTGGGATTGAACTTCATGGAGGCTTCCTACGTACCATGCCTTGACATGGATCAAAGTACCCGTAGTTCGGGATGGTATGGGGCTTATACTATGAGGCGGCCCAAGTGGTGGGTTTTTGGGCTTGAACCTCATGGAGGATTCCTACGTACCATGCCTTGACATGGATATAAGTACCCGTAGACAGGGATGGTATGTGGCTTACACTCTGAGGCGGCCCAAGTGTTGGGTTTTTGGGATTGAACATCATGGAGGCTTTCTACTTACCATGCCTTAACATGGATGAACGTCCCTGTAGTTCGGGATGGTATAGGGCTTACACTCTGAGGCAGCCCAAGTGGTGGGTTGTTGGGCATGAACCTTGTGAAGGCTTCCTACGTACCATGCCTTGACATGGATCGATATCCCCATAGTTCGGGATGGTATGGGGATTACACTCTGAGGTAGCCCATGTAGTCTTGTCATGGTCGGTGCTTGCTCTAAGCTCCCATGATTCATGCTCGGTTTGAGAAACAAGAGATAGTAGAGACCTGACGATCACGTCATGAAAGGTGCATCTCTAAGAGATAGAGTGGGTCTTATGCATAGAGCATACCATAGAGGAAACAAGGGCTTATGCGTGGTTAGAAACCCGAGAAGTCGGGGCTTACTCCAGGATGGAGGCCCAAGGGCGACAAAGCGTAGCAGGAGAGGTACTTGGTATCGAGGAAAGGAGGAGTACCATTTCCTACCATATCCTTCATTGGCCCTAAGGACTGAAGATGAAAATATTAGTAGGGATGCTGCCTCTAGAAAGAAAGGCTATGGGCTTACACCATGGTGGTTGTCCTTTCCCCACAGACAAATGCCACACTGATAAAGAGGATATCATCCCTTGTCAGGGGTGGTCCCATACCCGTGGAGATGAGTGGGTGTGGAGAATATATTAGGCGTGGGACCCTATATGCAAAGCACAGACTGAGGTTACAGTTTAACATCATGTGATGAGGACGATGGTGCTTGGCTGTTTATCATCCTATAGGTCAGACGAGGTGGGTGCACTCCACACCCCTAGGGCTTTCATAACCGGTACCCTCTTCTCCTTATGGAAGGGAAGGCATCAACAACGTCGTGGTGAGGGGGTGTCATGGAGCGGACCATCAAGGGGTCCACATTAGTGTGGCTATGTGAAGAAGAAATCGCCATTAGCGTTCCTATGTGAATAAGCATAAGGCAATGCAACAGAATGGGAAGAATCATCCAAGGGACTTTGAAGTTACATTGTACGAGGCTAGAAGGTCGAACACGAAAATGGTGTATCATGTGGATTCCCGGGGTGTGTGAGACACCCGCGAATGAAATTAATAAGAAGAGCATTAGACAATTGTGAAAAGTTATGCCCAAGGAGTACGGGGAACGTGAGTGAAGAGGTAGCTGAGGAGCACTGAGGTGAAGGGTCCCAGAGAGTTGCGTGCAACCCTTGTGGCTTGCACATGAAATAAGTAGCCTCGCGCGAAAAACACCAGGCTGGCATGAAATCGTTGAGGATTGCACATAAATGGTCCTAGGCATTGTGCGAAAATAGAAACTATTGCGTGCAATGAGTACGGATTGCACGTAATTGGGAGAGGTGAGCGCAATGACTAGTGAGAACGCAATTGAAGGGGTTTGCACGAAATGCCTGGGGTGCATGCATTTAAAGGGGATTGTGCGCAATTGGTCAGCCTGAATGAAAGTGGAAGGTATTGCATGCAAGGGGTGGACCTGAAAGGGATTGGAATTTAGTCTTAAAACAAGGGGATCTCGTGTGAAGGTGGACCCCGACACAACTTGTCACGAAAAGAACAGTACCTAAAGGAAATCTTTGTGTTCGCGGAAGTTGAATTTCACGCACGAGAGCCGGTTCAGATTCTTCAGCCCGAAAGTCAAAGGGGGTCACCTTCTATTTATAGGCATTCAGGTGCTTAGAAAATAGGTCAGCATGAAATAATTGTGCGCTGAGGATGGTGGCGCGAAATGTCGATCACACAGGGTGGGGGAGCGAAATATTTCGCACCCATGCTGAAGGACTCTCGTGAATCCCAGAACATTCGGCGCGGGGCATCATTTTTTCACGCGCTTATGAATTTTTTTCGCATCCCTCCACCTGGCCTCCCGGACTAGGTCCCCGGATCCAAATACGACTTCACATTGTTGTTTCGAAACTTTATTCAACCATTGAGCTTTTTTTGGCCTCTACAGGTTTGTTCTTTAAATTTATTAATTAAATAAATTAATTAAATTTACTAATTTATCCAATACACCCACCAACAGCTGCCCGATGTGAATGTCCCACACCAACCAACTTTTAGTTTCACATAGGATAAAATACATTTTCTAGATTCAATCCTGGTCTCATATTTTGAATCTATGACTCCGTTTATAAGATATTACACCTTTTCAAGAAAACTGTGCACACCTAAAAAAATATATTTAATATTTTATAAATTTTAATATGGACTCATCGGGCCTCAGAATCATGCGCCTCTTAGTTCATGTCTCTAAATATATTTCTAAGAATATTCCAAATTATTAAACGACAAAACCATAGTATCTACACTTATATAGGAGCCCATATAGACCTCATGAATGACTAGAGTGTTATATTGAGACGTATATCCTCACAAATAGACAAGTAATAACCATGAGGTTCCTTAAAGTTGTAGGGTTAATGATATTATTATGGGGAAAGAATTCATCCCCCACTGAGATGTGATTACCTCGGTTGGTTGACCCTTTAGATATTGATGGCTGAATTATTTTTCATATTAACCAATAGTGACTTGGATAGAGAATGAGTTTGAGGTCATCTCCATTGTGAGATTTTTATGGGAGAAAAATGGGGCCTCAATAAGAATTTTACAATGTTAAGGGAAGTGATTCCCTCAGAGTGACAAGTGTTGGTCTGAGAGATGATTTTAGATCTGGGGATCTTTCTGAGGTGTCGAGACAGAGATGTGATCTCTGGGACCTGATGGAATACCAACCACTTATTAACCTCTGTGAGGGTGTTTGAGAAGTGGTTAGTGATGGTTTCATGTGTTATATCGATCTGAAATCAATAAAAATAATATTTTATATATGAAATGTATAGGACACCCACTAGTGTGGTTCACCTCCAGATTTGAATTTGTATAGGCAGTAGGTAAATCCAATCAAGATACACTATTTGAGATGAGTTCAAGAGGGAATAATGTCTACTGATATTTTTTTAGACACATGGGATGAATAGGAAAATATCATATGATCTAATTGATAATCTTTTTACTGATACAATTAGATTTCTATGCATTCCATGGAATCAACTATTGATCTTGATATCCACATATAGTATTGCACAAGATGCTTGAAAACTATTCATGAATCCCAGAATAAATGATTTTTTGTGACACTGGGAATTGTCTGTTGATCCAAATGAACACTTATACTAGATTTTCCAGGTCTCTTAGGAATTGTTTTGATGCATGATATTTGATTTCCCATGGTTCCAAGGAATTGATTATAGTGATTGATACCCATATTAATTAGATTTATTAAGAAGACTGGAAATTGGAAATAATGATTGGTATTAAGTTATTTCCAAGGATGATTTTGAATTGCCTATTAATCCCGACATAATAGCATTTCCTAGGGAACTTGAGATTCTACAACAGAGCCTAAAATTTAATGGATTTCCTTGGATGTCTTGGAATTAGTTATCGACCCTAACACTTCTATATTTCCTAGGAAGAAGGACAATTGTCTACTGATCCTAACACTATTTGACTACCCTTAATGCATGGTAATTTACTATTATGTATGATGATATTTGATTTCCTAGAACACACTCCTAATAATCGGATATTGAGCCTGATATTCGTAGGAATGGTTGTGTGATGTTCTCAAAGACACCTCAACACTGGTCTAAGATGATTTTTTTTAAATCTCTAATTCAACGAAAAAACACGAGGATCAGCATTAGTTATTTAT
Source organism: Viscum album (assembly GCA_963277665.1). Classification (NCBI taxonomy): domain Eukaryota; kingdom Viridiplantae; phylum Streptophyta; class Magnoliopsida; order Santalales; family Viscaceae; genus Viscum; species Viscum album. The sequence goes on along the minus strand of OY728137.1, from coordinate 24,483,376 downwards.
TTATATTTTATGTTGTATTTATTATTCATTTGATCAAGTCACATATACATTCATTTACTAGTTATGTGTGGGACTATGTTTTTGGTGACCTAATAAGTTGTAGTCAAACCCTTCTCGAGAAACCCTGGTTTTTGGGTACCTGAGAAGACTTCACTATTTATGGGTTCTAGTTGGGAAGAGTCTGGGTGTAGAATGATTGAGAAAAATACTTAGACAATATTTGATTCTAAGATGATATGATACTTGTGGATATTTGTAGATCCTATTGTACTTCTATTCTCATCTTTTATTCATTATGTATATTTGGGTGGAAAATGGGATGTTGATGAGTCTATAGGATTTTCTACCTGCTACATTACTTTATTATTATTAGTTTTTTAATTTATTCCATGTACTCTGATGGTTATTTTGTTGGATAATGTTTGGTTTATTTATTTGTTTTTATGTAGTCTAATATGGAGTTATAGTCTCCTCATAGTACTACCATAGGCCTCCTCATCTAGTTGAAAGCCTCCACCATATTGGGAGGAATGCCTAAGGCCGTTGTGGTGACTCCCCTAGTTCCGGCACCGCTCGGTGGTTATAAACTGGGGACATGACATTAAAAAGTGGTATTAGAGCCTTTTTGTAAACTATATCATATATTGTATAAAATATTTATTTTGACCTACTATTTGAGGAGATGGTAAACTAGAGACATGTGGACATGTCAATGCTTGTGAAGGACCTCAAACAGGTGTTTCATGAATACCTATTCTGATGGAAAGTATTTGTTATCAGGTGCATGGGATTGTTGTTCTTGGTTTATGATTTTATGGTTGTATAATTTTCACCTCGTGTGATAGACATTGTTTTTAATATTTATGATTTATTTGATTCTTGGATATTAGACTATTGTTAAGAGGCCAGTTATTAGATTTTTTTATCAAGAAAGTGACTAGTGTACATGCACAATATTTTTCATGTAGTACTCACATGAAATTCATATTCTCATGTGTGATTGATATCACTGACATTGAAGGTTCATTTGATAAATGAATTTGTAAAAACTTATATGTTTTTTATTGTACAACTTGGAATGTCATTTTAATCAGATTAACTAGAATATATTTTTATTCTAATGACAGTTCATGTGAATCTTGGGTGAGATGATGGATGATGATGATGTCTATGAAGTCCATCTTGTAATGGATATATAATAACCCTATTAGACCGAAAGTGGCATTTTATTCCTTGTGATGAACCCCTTATGGATGATTGTGAAAATATGTTTAGTTATTTAAAGTGTCAGAAACAACCTATATAGCTATTTACATATATATTAGGGATGGTATTTGATAGTCCCTTAGGGAATCGTTGATTAAACATGGTTCTATACAATTTTTTTATAAAACCCAAACTATACTACACAATTAATAAAAATATAGCATTGGTACGTTTGGAATCGAACCCACAATGAAAATGAATTTGGATTAATTAGAATTTAAAAAGAATTAAGTATGGAATGATATGAGATAAGATGGAGCTGTCTTGATTTTGGGAAAATGAATAACAAAATAAAAGTTAAACATACTAATTGGTTAGTTTTTAAATAATTTAAAGAATAGTTCTGGGGTTCTTTAATTTCCTGGTTCAGGTACAATTGGATTTAAGAAAATATATTAATTAATTCATTATTGGTTTTGGAGTTTAGATGAGGAAGATCCAATGACCATCGTATCTCCTCCTAAACTTGTTAATACAGTATTTCCCTTTTTCCAATAATTTAGGGTTTTAATGAATCAATTTTTTCTCGAAACCATTTTTAAACCATATCTCCCATGATGTTTCTAATGGTTATTCCATATATAGGGTAATTAGTTTCACAATTTAAATTCCCTTTTTGATTAAAATATCAATGGTCACGATAAAATAAAAAATAAATGGATTGGATGTTGAAGAATGAAATAAAGAAAACCAAAGACATGAATTATAAAAATAATTAAATCCAACCACTCCTAACCCCTTTGATTAAATCACCCTAGCACTAAAGAGACTACTCAATCATAATTGGAATGATCAGCATGGGTACCTAAAGAATAATGATGAAATAGTGGGACCCTTGATCATCATTAAATTATCTGGAGGCCTTTCGTTGGTTTTTTGTCGAATTCTCTGCCCTAGATTATCTTGGAATGGCGTCCATGACCAGTATTTATCGGTTCAAATAATTGAAACCCATATCTATTTGTCATTATTTATTCATGTATCATCATCATTAGGATGTGTACCTAGCCTACATGTCGTGAACTTTAGATCCGATTTTTCCACCACTGCATTGAATCCATGCAAACTTCATATGCTAGTTTTACTCTAGTCACTTCATGATCTGGTGGTACACGACGTGTACTGGCTGTACAGTATGTGTACTTGAAACTCACATTGTGTTCCTTCCTCATGACTTGTTCAATGCAGTCTAGACCATGTAATGAATTAATACTATACATCGTGTAGTATCATTACAAGGCATGTTCTGGTTCTACTCTAGAATTTCTATCTCTCTTCTCTATCAAAAATCCGATGTCACGCCTCGAGAAAAGAAAAGAGGCGTGAAGGATATTTAAGCTCTACTTTCTAATTATTTTCATTCATTTTTCAATTATTCAATGGTTCCTTCAATAAATCATAAATCAAGTCAAAAATCTCACAACATGGTGGGACTATTCAATTAAATCCTCAAATCAATACAATAAAACACTATAAAATATATGCATGAAATAGACTTATCAGTATTCTACTTAGACGATTTCTGTGACTATAGAATAATCAACAGTTATCGTGGTCCTGTGATATTTTTATATATGTGTGTATGTATCTGGATGATAATGTGGTCCTCTAGGGGTTACTCTTGTATGAAGAGTCCTGGTGATGTTTAATCCAAGATTATGATTCTTTAGGGGGAAATATTGTATAAAGATGATCAATGAGAATTATTTCCTTAGTAAGATGGTAACATGGAATTTGATGCCTGATATATATATATATATATATATATATATATGAGAACCCTAGAGTGGGTGGTTTAAAACATGTGTCATTGGGAGATTTCTCAGAAAGGATTAGAGATGTGCCTCATGAGTCCTGACCAACATGTGATATGTCATATAGGTTATGTGGGAGAGCCTATTTCTTTGATACATGGCTCATGATATTGGTGATTTGGGTAATACGGATGAAATGAGTTGAGATATATGAGGGTAGCTTAATTCAAGGGTTACCTCAAGCATGATAGTTCTTTAGAGGTGGAAAGCATGATTAAGTTCTTCTAGTTAGGATATTAATGCATGAGATGTGTTATGAAATATAGGATATAGGCATGCTGATGCCTTATATACTGTAAATGGGGAAGGAAAGGGTAGGTTCCTTTCCTTTAGAATAGTGTATAATAGGAAATACCATATATTTGGAAGGCATGATTTTACCTAGGATTTTCTTGGAAAAATCACCTCGAGTACTGGTGCTTTTGTTATCGAGGAATGGTTTTGAGGGAAGGATATTCATGATGCCTACCCCTGGTTTTGATGTAGGGTTTTGAGGCATTGTTTTTTATTTTGAATTAATTTATAAGTAGTGGATTTGTGGAGTGTGGACGAATGTATTTGATTTTAGGAATGACACCAGTTTGTGGGTAATTGTGTGATATACCTTGGCATAAGTGAAATGACCTATTTGGAATAGGATCATCAAGGGTGCGTTGGGTTAGTTAAGACTCAAATGAAAGATGCAATGGTCATTGGGTTTAATAATGTGATCCTAGTTTTAATGATGTGTCACTCATCGGAGCATGAGTTGGTTAATGTGATAGGGTGGTACGAGAGTACACACCCATTTGTTTGGATGAAATTTAGATGGTGTGTGTTGGTTAAGGGTGATTATATTTAGATTTTAACTAGTGTGAGACCTTGTATGGGTTGAGGTATGATGAATTTTTATGGAACATTTTTAGGTTTGGTTTCATGAGGATTGATTTAAATGAGAAGTTCCCCCAGTGGTGAGGGATGGATTAGTAATGTATCAGGTGTGGTGGTATGGTCAATCTGAGAGTTGATTATAGGTAGGTTTTTCTTAGGATGAAATGAGCATGGCTCGGGAGAAGGAGCATGCATGTGATATTGTAATGTATTGAGGATATGCTCGATGAGAAAAAATGTTAGATATATAGTCGAGATTGAACCATTGGAATGTTAGAGGGTATAACTTCCATTATAGATATATTTTAGTAGATATAGATGATAACATAACTAGTGATTTGGGAATAAGCACCAATTTATGTTTTTCATTGATGCTTGGGTACAAGAGGGGTGAAAATACCCATTTATTAGGTGTGGTAATGGATTTTGCATGGGCCACAGAGATACAGACCAATGCTTCTAGGGTTATGGTTGTGATAAGATTGTTCATATAATAATAGATGTGATATTTAGATGTTGGTGAGAAGGTGGTTCTAACTATATATGGTCATATGTGAAATAGTATGTTCGAGAATTATATGAGGTATTAGAAGGAGAATGTATGTTGGAATCAGGCTTGGGATGACCTTGATGTGATTTGAGGGTGTTTTTTGGGGCAAAACATGATTCTTGACAAGTTTCAGGAGGTGAAACTATGTTTTTTTCATGTTTCAGAGGGTGAAACCCAGTTCATGACATGTTTCAAATGGTGAACCCTAGTTTGTGTCATAGTCTGAGTGGTAACCTTAGTTTTTAATATATTTAGGGGGTGAAACATGATTTTTACCTTGATTAAAGGGGTGAATCATCTGATGAAAAATAGAAAAGTGTTTTTTAGGGATTATACACTTTAGTAGGTAAGGTAATTTAGTACCATGGTTCAAGGTACATATTATTTTGTATTACTGGGGTATTCCAAGGTTAGGTGAGTACCTTTAAAGGAGAATCCAATATACACGATCCATGTGCATGGGTAGTGGAGACTCATTAAATTTAGTTCATAATCATTATCAAATGGATATATCAGCTTTCTACCAATAGTTACATATGTAGTTGGGTGTAGTGGGATGGAAACTGCACCGAGTGGATCATTGGACTTCTATAGAATGTGTTTTATTAAGCTACTTAGATGGCGGGGAGCGCCATTGATCAGAATTTTCCCTATGGAAGAGACGATTATGGTTGAGAGCACCATGATCTTGATGATGATTTGGTTAATTACATTCTGTTTAACCAAATACATGGGCATGGGTAAGAGCCATCTTGGTGATTTGGTGGAGATAGCGAGTGGTGGATTTGTTTTTGATAAATAGTGTGCCTCATATTTAGAGTTGCAAAATGGAAGATCATTTGTTTTTTCAATGTAGAACTAGGAGTTTGAATTGGAAACATTTTTGGTTCATGATTTTTAGTTTAATGCTAAATAGGACTTCTCATGAAGGATAAGTTCTATGGTGGGGATATTGTTATACCATGTGTCTGGAAAAGTATTGAAATTAAAGGGGAATTTGAATTTATGAGTTGGTGGATGGTTTTTTTAAAAAACTGGGACTCAGAAGGAGAATATTAGAGTTTATATAACCCTAAGGTATCTATTTAGATTTATTATGAGCTCTAGTAGAGGGATCAAGTGTTTGGGAAGATATTAAATAAGGGTTAAGAAGTTGGGATTCTATATTTTTTTTTCATCAACCATTTCATGGTGTGACCATAGTGGTCACGTTGTGATTTTTTAGGATAGAGGGGGGAGACAATGGTGACCCATGCATAACATACACAAAAATTTCATCATTTTAGATGAATATTAAATAAATATCACATTAATAAACATTTAAGAACCATAAATGTTTAGTGTATTTGGTTAAAAGATACATAATAAACTTATTTAACGAAATATCTAAAACATCTACCACAAAGTTCTTTTCTCATTGTAAACTTATTAGAATCTTCCTACTTAAAAAACTCATCATAATTTTTGAAAATTGGATATATAATAAAGGGTGAACTCAAATGTTCTGTAAGAGTAGACATGGGATATATAAATCAACGAATTAAATAAAAGCATAATATAAGCATATGGGAATTAAGAGTATGAACATAACTTATGAAGTTCAAATCCAATAAATCATATACTATATATCATGATTCATGGCATAAAACTTTATCATTTAAAAGATCATGATTCATATGGGTGAGGAATATTCAGTAATCAATCATGATCCATGAGATCATATCATAATCATAAGATCATGTCATTGGAATTATTTCATAATCACATGCATAGAAAATTATTTCATCAGTAAAGTCTCCCTTTCAATACCATGATCACATATTAAAATTTTCCTATAATATATTTTTCTCTCTCCAAACTATTTTCATCCATAGAATGGGTTCACTAACCATTCTCTTTATATTATCTCATGAGATATCAATCATAACCAAATGAAATAGAGGGATTTAATAGACCCATGAAACACATAATTAATAACACACATAATTGTACCACAAGATCATAAAAAAATTCATTATAGTTTATCTTGTGGAAGTGAAATGGGTTTCATAAATATTTCATCATAACTTAATTAACTTGTGGGATGATACATTGTTTCCTAGAATCATCATTAAAACATCATTATTATATTCCATCAAGATAAATAACATTGATAATATTACTAGAACATATCCCTATTATAGAATAATAAATTTTAATGGATTTTTATATAGATTAAAATTACCTTTAAAAGTGCATTTGAATATTTCTTTGAAAACTTGATGAAAATATTATTTTATTATGATAATATTTAAAATAAAAATTACCTGAATATCGAGAAAATTATTTTCATTGAGAATAAACATGGAAAATTATAAATTTTTATTCAAATAAAAGAATCGATAATTATCTATGGAGAATTTATTCAAGTGATAGACATTAAATTATTTATTTTTCATACTTTTTTTGTAAAAAAATGTCATAAATAACCTATTCAGAAAACATTGTAAAAATTATTCTTCAATAAATTAAAAGGAAAGTAATATATGGTTGAATATGAATATAAATTATTAATGTATAATATAAAATAACATTATTGAAACCATTTTAGAAAACATGGATAGGGAAGAAAATTTTCATTTACTAAAGAGGAAATAAAGTCAGCTTTTTATAAAAACATATTCCGAGTCATTTTAAGTGTCACAAAGAGGTAAATGAATAGAAAACATGAAATCCCCATAAATAAGTTGATAATAAAAAATTATATGGGTTTTAATAGATAAATATCATATAATTCCCCCAATGGATATTCAATCATAAAAAGTCCTAATTAAAAAAATGATATTGCAGCATAAACCCATACCGTAGGTATTAAATATCATTATATGTGCTCTAAAGTATTTTTATAATAAATTTAAATTTATTATACATAAAAAATATAACCATTTTCATACTTATATCATAATTTAACATTCATTTATAATTTATAGTTTCCCATTTATTATCAATTCTTCATTAAAATCAATATCTGATTGTTAACTATTCTATTTCATATGCATATTTTGGTGTGATAGTTCTATTCTTTATACGTTATTCATAATTTGATAACATCTAAAATATTAATAACGTAATAATTAAAATATTTATTCATTAAAATTTCCCAACCCTAGTTTCCTGAATCTAGTTCATTATTTAATTACATTTTCTTGAGTATAATAAAGTCATATCCTGAAGGACCGGGTAGTTTATTAGTTTTGGAAAACCAGATACAAACATAAATTCAACATTTCACCTTGAAATTAAATTCAATATAGATGATCCATTAGTGACACTCATAAATACTAGATTATTCCTGAAATTCATTCATAATAGACTTCATTACATCTTCGGGAAATATAAAACATAAGAATGGGGTGATCTCAAATGTTTAATAAGGGAAAATAATACGACAAAAATAATCATAAACATAAACACTCGACATGATGAATAACTAAAAACACATGCCTTTAAAAATAAACTTGATCATAAAATGTAAGGAATAAAAACTGATTAAATAATTCCATAAAACATAACCATGGATATTTAAGTAGTCGAACAATCACATGTACTATCAATCTCTAGTTTTATTTTGAGGTAATTCATAATGCTGGACATCATTATCATTTTGTCAAGGCCTCGTTCCGAGGCCATATAGAAATGGGTAAGAACCCAAAATAATTTTTCTAATGAGACCTACCGATGCATTAAGTGTCTATAGACGGCCCCTCCCATCACTTATTAACTCCAATCCATTCCTTATATGAAAAGTGTGAAACATGCAAAACATAAACATTCTTATTGAAAATCATGGAAATTAAATGTGAATACGTTAACTATAACCCATGAATGGTATCAAATTAGTAGATCCATAGTTAAACTGATCATAAAAACTTAAAAAAATATGGTAGATAATATCATAAGAGATATACCTCGATGAATTACAAGATTCAACAAAGGATGTTGACATAGATACAGTTACTTTAAAATGAAACCACGAAAAAGTTCAAGAGGAAATATTCTTTGAACATTCCAAAGTCTCATGTACCACTTTGTAAAATTAAAATCATAATCCAATATAATATTAGGATAATAATGAGACCCTTCATATGATATATAAAATTGAAGTACATACACCACATGTAAGGAATGTGTGGTGAACAAATCTCATATCTTACAAAAGTTAAAGTGAGAAGAGAAAAGTCTTTTTTACTTTGGAATGAAGAGTTCTTTTGGAAAGTCATTTTTATTTGACATAAAATCACATTTTAAACATGTATATCTCAAAATGAAAATTTATGGACATTGAAATTATATTTTAGGAATAAAAAATATCCCACTGATGTGAAATCATGTAAAAATATTTTTAATAAAATTTAAAAATAAATCATTTTAGTGCGGTTTAAGGGAAATATTAAAGATATTTTAAAGAGGAATGGTATGTTTGAATTCATAAAACATGAATGAAAAAAGATAGTAATTTCAGGATTGATTTACTAATTATATATGTATAATTATGGATTAAAATATATTATATAGTATACTTGAAATTGGGTAATAATTTGAGATGTTCCCTTGAAATAGGCTAGTTTATAGGGAAAATTTGAGAATGGAACCATTTCAAAACAAGAAACTTCCATAAAAGAAAAAATTAAATGATATGAATATATGATTTTAGATCATATAAATAGAATATATAATAATTACACAAAATTAAATAAATATTAAATTAGGGTAAGGACAGTAAAAGAAAAACTCGATGGAAAAATGATGGTCCAGGTGGAATCCCTTACTAGTTTGTAATTAATAAAAATATATGCCCCAAAATTAGTAATAATAAAAGGATAAAATGAATAAATTAAAAAAAGATTAATTACAAATTAAATAAATTGGAAGTATAGATAACCCATATACATGAAATAGTTGTGAATAAGGAATATCTCAGAAAAATGTAAGTGAGGTGAGAAAACACTTAATACTTCGTAATCAGTTGAATTGTATATAAAAAAAATTAAAAATCATCCAATGAATCATTTAATAAAATGAATAAAAATTTATTAATTATATTATATATAAAATTTCATTATACATACACCACATACAAGAAATATGTGGTGAAAATGGAAATCTCATGCGAATAAAATTGTGATGAGAAACCCCATACCTAATGTCTGAATGTGTACTGAACATGAACTTAATGTCCTACATAATAAAATTAAATCCATTAATTAATTATTTAATAACCATATATACCTTTATATGAGTTATTATAATTTTATTAAGTTCATTTATGGCATTTTTTATGAGTTATAATATACACATTTATCGCTCAGGTGAATTTGAATCCGTGTTTTTAACGATTGACATACTTGTATATGAGTATAGGGCTTCATGTGGAATGGATATAATTATATAAAATTTATTTTATATATTATTAATAAATATATATAATTTTAAATGGTTATATATATAATTTGGTTACATGGTATGAGGATGAATTATTAGACAATTCATTTAGTGACAATCGTTTAGATTATTATGGCGGTTATTGATCATAACGAACTAATTTTAATTGATCATTTAGTATTATGTAAATATGTTACTTAAATAACAAAAAAAAGTTTAAATTATAAATTTTTAAATATTTCTCAACCATTTAAATGCTTTCATGATTTTCTTTGAAGAAGAATTTGATGAATGAAACTTCATCATCCACGAAGGTTGTAAACTGGAACCTCCCAAACAATGATTTCTTTTATAAAATTTAAGAGGGAGATTAAGGATTTTGACAGTGGTTATTACATTAACATGTCATAATAATAGTATATATATGATACTAGAGTTATCATGATTAATTGGATAGACGAGGTTAGGAGAGAATAATAAAAGAATATAAATTTAAATGAAATTAAATGAAAAAGGAAGAAGATTTTCCTCTCGAAATAACATCCTTCAGAACCTCTTTAAGGGAAAGGGGTCTAGAATTTTGGAAATTTAAAGGGCTTTGGGATGTGGGGAGGGACTGGGGAATAATATTTGGCTAGAAAATTGAGAAGCTCAAGGGCTTAGAAGAGTAAATAGAAGAGAGAGTGAGGGGTGGTTTTTATAGTGGATGAAGGAATGGTTTTTCCTTTATTTTAATCATTATTTTATTATTTCACCTTTTGAATATGAAGAGTCTTGATTATTTTGACTAAAAATATTAATAAGTGCATGTGATTTTTATAAAATTGAAATTTAAATTATCCAAGACTCAATCATGATTCCTTAATTCATTTATTTAGCATATTTCGTAAATTATCAAATTTCACTATACACAAAAAAAATTCAAGTATTTTAGAAAAATGCCAGAAAAAAACCCTAAATATTTATTGAACTATAGAATTAAAAAATGGAATACATTTTATCAAAATAATTTTCTAAATAGGTGGAATTTAATTTTTAAATAAAATAATTATTTACTTGAAAAATACGTATTTTAAATTTGAAACCGATTTTATAATACTTTCAAAAATTAATTAAGATCAAATAATATTATCCTAAAATCAAAGGAACAAATATTTATTTAGGAATACATTTTATGAAAATAAATTTTATATTAAATTTTTTTATAAATTCAAAATTGTAATTAAATATTTATTAATCCCAAAAATACCAACACTTAATTATTAATTTTTAAAACATGAACTCTCATTTATAAGGTGCCTAATTTTTATTTGTACTCTCATGGGAAAGGTTATTATTCATAACGGTACAATACTATTCATAAGGGTTGAGGTACTATTCATCAACAAATTAAGTGGGTCATATTAGACTCTAAAAAACGTACTGATCACAACGGTGTATGTCCATTTTTCAAAATTATAATCATAGAAGTGTAAATTTTATGTTTCACAGCTAGGTTATAACTATATTTTGAAAATAATTATAATAAAAAAGTTTTTTTCATAGAGACTCAGTGTTGTGTGCATTACAGGCTATATTTGTTTTATAATTATGGGGTGTTACATTCTCCCATAATTTAATAAATTGTGTCCTCACAATTTTAAATTTCACTATGAAAGTTAAAGGTTGACACTTGAAAATTCCCTTATTCGGAAACCCAACTCGAAAATATGGTTAATAAAATATCATCTTAATAATAGGAGGAGGAAATTTATAGGTTACTATAAAAATACTCATTCTAACAGGGTAACATTAGTGTGAAGTGAAAATATGTATATGGAAAAATAATCTAACCATCTTGTTTTAATGTATTGTGATAGAGAACATGGTTATTAGAATGTTAACTTCCCCAAATCCAAAAATCATGTCATTAATTAAAAGAACATTGATTTCTCAGAAAGAATACTACATGGATAATGTTTTTTTACAAAATATTGTTCCTATAATTTAGGGATTCCTTTACTATCTAAATAAGAAATTAAGAAATTAAACATACTTGATTACATTAAATTTCATAAGAATGATATCATACATTGGTTGTTCATTGATCTATTTTCTCTTCATTCCCTATATTGGGTAATGAAATCACGCGTTTAATTTTTCACACCTGACGAATTAGAACTAACTTCAACATATCACTAATCAAAAAAAGTATAATTATTTATTCCTCTTGTATTTATACATAACTTCAATATAAAATGGTTAGGATAAGATAAGATAATTTCCCAAAAATAATAAACCATTATATGATGAAAAGAAACTTTAATCTCCAAAAGTCAAATGTAAAGATCAATATTCAACATAGATTATTTTCCAAATTACTATTACTCTTAAAAAACATTCTAGACTATAACACAAAAAATGATAAGGATTTGTTCAAAATGACATTGATAACTCTTAATATCTTATACCAAAAATTTAATTTCCACTATCACATAATATCCAAGATATTCTATCCATTTCCATAAATAACCTAGATCACCATATGTCCATAATAAAATAATATATCACACTAAAATACAATTAATCATTTATTTCTCAAAATATTATATTTACCAAAGTCTTATAGGATTCCCAAAATTCCAAATTTCGTCCAAAATAACATTAATCACATAACCAAAAAATCCTTTTCAAATCCCAATGTTTTCTATTTGATAAACCAAAATTCCCTAAAATAAAAATAACATTTATACAATATATGTTTTAACTAAAAAAAGTGATGATAACTGGGAAATCACATAGTCTAGTAGTTAGTGCTACACTATTTTCGCCCTTAGGTTGTGTGTTCAAACACCACGACCATACCAAACACAGAGGGTTATCACCCGACATATGAGATTTCATTTTCCTAAAACCATATATCTTCCAAAATAAATATGATAGACATCCTTGAAATAAGTTTAATTACTAAAAATTCCTTTAACTAGGATTTTCCATACAACCTCAATAATGAAAAACATCATAAATTTATTTCCAAACAAGGCCTTCCTTGGTCTAGAGGTTATCATATAGAATAGAGCATTGAATCAGGTAATGCCTTGGTCCCTTATATTTAATGAAAATATCTACAAATGGATTTTTAGTATAACTTTTATTTACTTCCATTGTACTCTTCATTTTTCCTCAGCAATTCTAAGATTTATTTCCTTCCTTTCCACACATAAAGCATTTCTCTATTCCTTTGAGAAAATTCACTGGGAGTCTCCTTCAATATTTCTTGCATGGTGGTATTCGAGCATTCTTTTCTCCTTGGTCTCAACTACAGGAGATCTTAGAAAACTTTATTATTCTCTTCTTTGGTGGGTTCGAGTGTTGGTTAAGGTATATGTTTCTAATAATATTTTGTGAAAAATGATTAGGTATGAACATGATATCTTTAACTCCTATCAACATCCCATTTAGTTTCTCATCACCACCACCTTTCCCATCATATTCAATGTTAACATGACACCTTTTGATTTCAGCTATTGACTAAAATTAGAATGCATAGTGTGAGTAACAATAGTAATAGTGTGAAAAATGTATAATAATTTATAAAATATCATGAAAATTTATTTTCAACCTAAAACACCTTAGGATTATCATATTTTATTCTTTTTAATTATATATTAAAATCTATAATAATGGTTTGTAAAGAAAATGTTAATTATCCTAAGCATATCCCCTGAGAGTGTCAAACCAGGTGTGTAGTAAGGCCCATTTTTTTGTACCAGGTTACCCCAAGTCATGATCATAACACCTTGTCAGAGTTGTTACTCCAAGGTACATCTATACCAAAAACACTTCCACTATTAGTGTCTAGATAGGGATGTATTTTCTAGGAATATCCATATAATTTATACCTTTCTAGAATTCTAGGATGTTCTTGTATTCTCATCCTCAAATTCCATCTTAGGGTTTTGATCACTAATATAAATTTTCTAAATCTATTCTTACAAGGATTTTACTAAACCTACTAGGATACCAACTATAACACCCCCAAACCTAGTTTCCCAAAGCTAGTGCATTATTATCTGGAATTTTCATGATTACAAGAAAGTCGTACCCCAAAGGATGGGATTGTTTAGTAGTTTTGGAAAACCATATACATACATATGATCAACATTATAACTTGAAATTAAATACATTATATAAGATCCACTGGTAACTCCCATAAATCCTACATTATCCTTAAATAGAATTTATAATACACTTCTTCACGTCATGGGGAAATATAAAATAAAATAAAGGGTTGAGATCATTTGCTCAGAAAGGGAACATAATATAGTATATGTAATCATAAACATAAACAATAGTCATGATGAATAAATAAAAACACTTTCCTTTAATAATAAACTTGATCAAAATATAGAAAAAATAATAATTGATTAAATAATTCCATAAAACATAACTGTGGATAATATAATAGTCAAATAATTACGTCGACTATCATTCTCTAGTTTTATAATTATGCAATGAAAATTATCAAAAACCATAATCATTCTGTCAAGGCCTCATGCCCAGATCATACATAAACAGATAAAATCCCAAACATGTTTGTCTCATGAGGCCGACTAATCCATCATTGAGATATGTAGGGCCCCACACATCACTTACTAACTCCCATACATTCCTCATATGAAAAGAGTTATACATAGACAATATAAACATTCATATTGAGTAACTAGTATATGAAATGTGAATAATTTAACTATATCCCTTGAATGACATAAAATTAGCACATCCACAGTCAAAATGATCATAAAACCATAAAAAATATGGTAGATGATATCATGAGAGATAAAACTCAGTGATGTTCAAGATTTAACAAATTATTTTGACATAGATGAAGATATTTTCATATGAAACATTGAAAAGTTCATGAGGAAATATTCTTTTCAACATTCTAATGTGTCCCATACCACTTTGAAACATCCATATAATAATACATTTGAATATTAAGAGAATAAGGATACTATTAATATGATATATAAAATAAAATTATATACACCAAATTCAAGGAATATGTGGTGAATAAGGAATATATCTTATAAAAGTTAAAGTGAGATGAGGAAAATCATTTTTTTGCATTGGAAAGAAGAGTTCTATTGGAAAATCATTTGTATTTGACATTAAATAATATTATAAACATTTATATCTAAAAAATAAAAGTTAAGGAAATTTAAATTATATTTGAGGCTTCAAAAATGTCCCACTAAAGTGAAATAATGTAAAAAGAGTTTTTAAGAAACTTTAGAAATAAAACATTTTAGTTTTGTTTAAGTGAAATATTACAAAGATTTTAAAGCAGAAATGCATGTCTGATTTCATAAATTCAGATTTATCAATGATATTTTTTCATAATAAAATGAGTTTATTTAGAAATATAATTATCAATTAAAAAAGATTATATATTGCACATGAAAATGGGTATGAATTTGAGAAGTTCCCTTGTAACGAGCTTGTTTATCAGGAAGAATTAAGAGGGGAACAAATTTAAAACAAAAAATTCCCATAAAAAAAGATGAAATGATAGGTATATATTATTTTGGAATAAAAAAAATAATACTTCATAATTACACAAAAATAAATAAAAATTGCATTGGGATAAGGATTGTAAAAGAACTTGATGGAAAAAATGAAGGTTCGGGTGGAATCCCATTTTAGTTTGTAATCAATCGAAAGATATGTCCCAAAATTAATAATCATAAAATGATACATTGAATACCATTAAAAAAAATATTCATGATATTTCAAATCAATGGGAAGAATACATACACCATACAGAAGAAATGGTGGTGAATAAGAAATATCTCACAAAATGGAAGTGAGATGAGAAAAACCTTACTTCTTTATAATAAATTGAATCTTATGTCCAAAAAATAACAATAATCCAATGAATCATTTAATAACCTGAATATAAATATATTAATGATATTATACATCAAATTTCAGTAAAAATACACTCGATAAAAGAAATAAGTTGTGAATGATGGTAATCTCACAGAAATAAAAGTGAGATGAGAGACCCCTTACCTTATGTCCTAATTTGTTCTGCACTTGACCGTAAAGTCTTGTATAATCAAATTAAATCGATAAATTAATTAGTTAATGACCTTAACTAAACTTATTTGATTTATTATAATTGTATTAGGTTAATTTATGTCTTTTTATTAGTTATAAGATACAAATTTATCTATCGGGAGCATTTGTTTCCATAATTCTCACGATCAACATACTTGTATATGAGTATAGAAGTTCATGTGGAATGGATATAATTATATATAATTGAATTTATTTATTATAAATTAATATCCACAAGTTTAAATGGTTATATATATCATTTGGTTATATGGTATGAGGTTGAATCATTATATAAGTCATTTAGTGATAATCGTTTTGATTATTACGACGGTTATTGATCATTATGAACTCATTTTATTTTATAGATTAGTATTATGTAAATATGTTAAATCCATAACTTTGAAATGGTTATATTATAAATTTTAAATTCTATATCAAGAATTAAAATGGTTTCATTAATATTTTTGATGAATATTATGAAGAATGAAACTTCATCATCCACAAAGGTTGTAAATTGGCCCCTCTCGGTCGATGATTCTATTTATAAAATAAAAGGGGGAGAGTATGAAGATTGATAATGTTTATTATATTAAAATGATATAATACCAGTATATATGTGATATTGGATTTATCATTATCAATTAGACATAGGTGGTTATGATATAATAATAAGATAAGATAAGTTGATATGATATTAAAAGAAAAAGGAAGAGGATTTACCTCTTGAAATAACCCCCATTAGAACCTCCATAGGGTGAATACTTTTGGTATTTTGGAAAGAACAATGAATCCTAGACGTGGGGAGGGACTAGGGGAGAGTATTTTGGTAGAGTATTTAGAACATTAAAGGCATATAGAAAATAAAAGAATAGGGAGTGTGGGGTAGTTTTAATATTGGAGGAGTGAAGGATTTTTCCAATATTTTAATCATTAATTTATTGTTTTTGGTCAAGACTAGGAATAGTATTGATTAATGTGAATAAAATTAGTAATATGTTCATGTGAGTTCAAACCATATTCCATTTACATCATCCATGAATCAATCATGATGCAGAAATTCATTTATTTAGCATATTTCGTAAATTATAGAATTTCACTATTCATAAAAAATGCAAGTATTTCGGAAAAAACCAAAAACTTCACCATAACCATTTTTAGACGTGTAGAATTAAAAAATAGAGTCTATTTTATCAAAAAAAAATTATAAATATGTGAAATTTAATTTTTAAATAAACACATTATTTACTTGAAAAATAGATATTCTAAATTTAAAACTGATTTTTTAATACTTTCAAAAATTAACTAAGGTCCTTAAAATCATCCAAAAATCATTAGAAAACAAAATATTTATTTAGGAATAAATTTAATTGAAATTTATTTTTATTTTAAATAAATTTATTATTTTAAAATTGTAATTAAATATTTATTTCTCACAAAAATACCAATATATAATTATTAATTTTTTAGACATTCACTCTCATTTATATGGTGCCTAAATTTTTTATACTTTGATTAGTGCGGATAATATTCATAAGGGTACATTACTATTCATAAGGGTAAAGTTATTATTTTCCAAAAAATTATTTTGATCATTTTAGACTCTAAAAAAAATAATGATCTCAATGATGTATGTCTGTTATTGAAAATTAAAATCATAGAACTGGAAAAATTATGTTTCAGGGCTAGGTTATAACTATCTTGTGTAAATAATTATAATAAAACAGAGATTCTTTTTAAAAGAGACTCAGTTTTGTGTGCCTTAGAGGCTCTATATATTTTTAAATTCTTGGGATACTACATTCATTAGATAAATTTTTATAACCATTTATATATGATGGTCATGAAAAAGCAATTACATAACTATGTGGATATGGTAGTTCATGTGTACACATGAGTAATGTTTTCAACTTCCAATGAATAGAAAGAAAGAAAGGTAAATAATAATATATCTTTAACAATAATAATATCATAAAAATCATATTTATTTATTAAATAAATTAATATGATCATCCATGTATTGAACACATAAAAAACCAATCACATTATATCATGGAGGCGGGAGTCCTCATGTGCGTAGAAATGATATCATTTCTCGTAGGTTGGAAAGAAGGTATAAAAATGTTTTAATATTTTAATAAAAAAATTAAGTATAGTAATGATAATTATTTAATAATGTTAATCTGGTCATATAATATTTATACATGGTTAAAGAATAAAGAAACTCAAAATAGATCAATAAATACACTTACGTCTTTATTAAGAATCCTCACACCTTAAGCCTTAAAAGATTGGTCTTTTGGGAAGTAAATAAGCTCAAATATGTGGGGAGGGAATTTCAAAAGATATCCGGGTGTGTGTTGGTTGAACTAGATAGCTAAAATTTGTGAAATAGTAAAGAGACGTGGATCCCTTTTGTAAGTGAGGTTGGTGGAAATATTCTAAATACTTGAAACATTAAAATATATTAACATTATATTCAACGGAAAGTGGAACCAAGGAAACACAAATGAAAATATAAGATAATGGTGGTTCTAAATCCAAATAACCATTAGTATTTAGAATTTTTTTATTATATATCTTATTTCTTTAGTTTAATCCCTCTTTAAGCCTTTTAAACCTTACCATAGTAATGGATTTTTACCCTAGTTACTATTCATTGTGATGAAAAATGAAATTCAACTACATTAAAAAAATTTAAATGATGACTTAAAATATTAAAACCATTTTACAAGATATAATTCCTATAATTGGCAGAAATTAATTTTATAATAAGAGCAGAAAATGAAATGAATACCATTTTTAGAAAAATAAAATTTTCAGCATAAAAAAGAATTTATTTTCATTCCCTTCCCAGTAATAGAAATTAAATTATTGATAAAATATTTTATTTATATATTTTCTAAAAAATTCATTAAAATTATTCATAAATAGTGATTAAATAAATTATTAAGATACAAACACATTGTGCACATAAAATAAATTCATTGGAAAATCATCTCTTTTTACCTTCAAATGATTTTATTTTCTTATCATACCATTTGTTAACCTATTAACTCATTTTATACATGTGTAAATAATAATTTTTCATATGTTCAATAATCTTAATTAATATTTTATGAAAAAAAATACTATAAAAATAATTCTCATAAAGTAAATATTTGAAATCATTTTTTTAGGATCAATAGTATTTCCTAAGTGAATTTTAAATTATTTTTGACCATTATATTGCATTTCAATACCTTATAATGTGCTTCAATTTATATTATATAATAATAATTCACAAAATTTTAGTGATTTTTTCTAAAAAATCTATCAAAGGCATTTATTTATTATATTGAAATATATTATAAAATTTCAAGGTTTTACCTTTTACTCCCCTTATAAGAATTTTGCCCTCAAAATTTTACCACTCTAATAAAAAAAACTTTGGATAACTCTACCACATCACATACTCTAGTTTCCACAATACCTCCTCAATTTTTTGGTTCCTATATAGAACCTTAACTAGGTGAATATTTATATTAAATAGCAATTTGTCTCTATGATACAAGATTATGATCATTTGTTCTTCATAAGAATGTTCATGATTAGATGTTATGACCTATAAGATTAGTAAATTTTAAAGGATCTAGAATGTACTTCTTCAAAATAGATACATGGAATACATTATAAACTTCAGAGTTATTTGGAGGAAGCACCCGGTGATAATACATTATCCTGATACAATCAAGAATCTCATAAAGACCAATATATTTGCGGCGTCGTTTTCCATTTTCCGATTCTCATAATATTAATTTAATTAGATATTCAATGTAATACCATATCACTAACTTCAAAATCAATATTTCACTGATTATTGTCAGTATAAGTTTTCAATTGAATTTTATCTACCCTAGTGTGTTGTCAAATGGATCTAAAATTCTCTTTAATCTCCTTAGCTAATTCAGGTCCCAATAGATTTTTTTATGCAACTTCATCCCAAAATGTTGGAGTTGTATACTTATTTTCATAGATGGATTCATAATGAGCCACATGAATTATCAAGTTAATGTTATTGTTTTAAGAAAATTCAACTAAAGGAACCTATTAATACCAACCTCCTTTGAAATCTAGACAGAAACCTCTCAACATATCTTTATGGGTTATATTGGTCCTCTCTGACTAACCATCTATCTAATGTTGGTATGCAGTTCTAAATATCATCTATGTATTCAAATATTTATGAATAATTCTCTATAACTTCAAGAAAAACCTTATATTTTGAGGAGATACAATATAATGGAGTACTCTAGGAAAACTTATGAATTCCTTAATCTAAATCCTATAAAACTTATCAAGATAAAAATCATAGCTAATATTTGTAAAATTAATTTACTTCATAAGGAAGTATACTAAAAAAATGGTTTTGTACCTCACTCTGTTATATGGGTTTTGATGATGCTGATAATCTATTATTGATCATACCATTCCTTTTCATGAGATATTAGTATTTATTTCTAAGAATGAAAATAGGTTTTGAATCGACCAAAAAAGGATTCAATGTGAACGAAGTGGAACAAAGAGGATCCAACATAGTCTATTACCACCGACTAATTTTGGGAGTGTAATTGTTGAGTATGTGGCTTTGAAGAGGAGCCATTGGCTACTGGAAGCTCATTAGCTACTCAGTGGAGTTTTTTCGTCTAGTCAGTGGCACTAGATTGAAGATCAAGAACTATATGTACCTCATTGGCTACGTAGTGGAAGAAAATAGATACCCAAAGGAATTTTAGTTGATATGAATCCTACAGATATCCCACTAGAGAGCTAGTGGAATCAAGCGTCTAGTCAGTGGCGTTGAGTTATGAAGTCAAATCATGCATGGATAACAGATATCAATGGATGCTTTGACCCCATTACACCTCCTAATCAACCCATGTGATAATTTTAAAGAAATGATTCGGAACAATTGTGAATTAAAATGATCCATATATTTAGAAAATTTATAGCATCTATAACTTTTCTTATATTATTCCTCCTCTTGATTTATACTTGTATTTATTTCTTTCAACACTTTTATCTCTTTACTTATCTCTATCATTATCTAAATTTTATCTTCAATATCGTTCTATATAATTGATATCATTTATTTGAAGGAGTTTTTCCTAATAAAATATCAATTTTGTCTCTCTTTTAGGGTTCTTGGGAGACCACCAGAATGACGGCCTTTCTCTTTGGGTTCCTGGAAAACCACTAAAAACAAGATCTCATTTTATAATTTTCTTGGTTCCGAAAAAAACCATGCTTTTGTGTTCGTTTTGAGTTTATTGGATGATAAGAAGTTCAAGGTATATTAATTCATAAACCCTCATGAAATAGGGTTGGGAGATGTTGGGGCTTATCTTGAGCTATTGTTGAACTCATTTATCAAATTGTATTTCCTGTATTTATTTACATGCCACATCATTTACATATTAATATATATAATTCAATTAATCACTCAACTATTCATCATATCAATCATCTAATGTTTAAATAAATTAATTCATATAAATCAACCCCAAACTTAATTTACTTATTATTTCCATTGTCCTCATTGTTTTGATTTTTAAATATGCTTTTCAATTCCATTTCACTAACATTGATTATTTTATTTTATTTCTCTATTTAATAGTTGTATCTCGTATATTTTATTTGTTTTTAAAAGTAAATTTGTGCCCCCCCACCACTTCAATATTACGTTGACTAGAAATTGGTATCAAATGAGGCATTATTTACTAAATTTTGGGTAGATCTTATTTTCAAAATAAATGGTTATAAAAATATTAATTGATTTTAAAATTGGTCTATAAAAATGAATTGTACCTCTAATTAACAAGGTTGTAATAATGGAATCTCAATGGTTCATGCCCCTTTCATTTATTTAATGGACTATATTTATTTGGAAACTCGTATATCTACATTTCATAGAAGCATTGGATATCCAATTTGGAAAAAAATTGTTCATGGTTACTCACCTATGAATGAATCAAAAGAAAAATGGACTCCTGATGATATTTACACTTTTAAAATTAAACTAAAATACATGAATTATCTTAATTTTGGTTTATATCATAGTTAATTTAATTAGGCTACAACTTGTAAAACTTATCATGAAATCTAAAAATTACTTAAGGTTACTCATGAAGGCACTAATAAGGGTAAAGATACCAGAATTGATATGTATAAACAAGATTTTTAAATTTTTATTATTCCTCCAAATGAATCTATCATAGATATATTTACTCATTTTACTTACATGTAAAATATTGTAAGTCTATTTTTGATACTATTACTATAAAAATACTAGTGAAGAAATTTATTTGGGTATTTCAAAGTACTTAGGTACCCAAGATAAGTATAATTCAAAATACAGAGATATCAGGAACATGGATGTTGAAGAATTAATTGGTTCCCTCATAACCTATGAAATCACCATGAAGTGGTAAGATGAAAAAGGAGAAAAAAAAGTGAAGTAATATAAGGAAATTTCATTTTTGTAAATTGATAATGACCTATCCAAATTTGAAACTATGATGGTACTTATATCATGTAAATTAAACTAATTCATAAAGAAAAAGGGATCCCTCTATCATGATAAAAAGGATAACCAATACAAATAAGTCATGGAAACTTGTTATCAATTCAGTAAAAGGGCTACATTAATCTGTATTTCCACTTACATAAAAATGAAAATATTAGAGGCAAGAAAGATCTCAAATTATATACTTTGAGTGTAAATTATGATTCCCTGCACTTTTTTAGATCAAGTGATGGTCGTGAAAAATGTTTCACAGATAAAACTGAGGCTTGTGATGAAGTTAATTATACTTTTTATTCCACTTATAATTATTTAATTTCCCCTTTTTCTTAATGAAAATTATATTATGAAGAATTAGTGAAGTTATTTTTTGAACTTACAACAAAATTCACTGAACTATAAAATAAATATAATCAAGTCATTTTTGAAAAGAATTTACATTTTAAAGAAAATAATGAGATATATTTGAAATTAAAATAGTAACCTAATGTATAGAAACATGAATCATCCATTATGTATCTCAGTAATTATCTTCTTTAATTCACCCAATGAAAGAAAAATTAAAATGAAATAAATTGTTCTCATAAATATAAAAAAATAAATTCGTTTTTGGTTTCAAAAATAAAAAAACACCTCAGAAAATACTACTACTTTTTTAAAAGTATTCCCTCAAAATAAGTTTTTCTATTATTTTAGAAAAATTGGGCATCCTGTTTGTAAATTTTACTGTAAAAATATTCATTACGATATGTGTAGAGATCCGAAGCTTGACGTACATGGAAATTACATTACTTTTTCGGAATACTTAGTACATAACAAAAACACACACACAAGGATCGTAATAGTTTAGTGTCTTTGGAAACTCGGAATATAATATTCTAATCGTGGTGAAAGATCATCAACATCTCCCATAAATATCTCTCTTTTTTAACCTAAAACCTTTATTTATATCCTGGGGAAAAGAAAACATAAAAGGGTGAGCTCAAATGCTCAGTAAGAGTAAACAAAAGAAATATCAATCACATCATATTCATAAGAACATAACATTTTGGAAATCTTAACCTGCAAAAGAGAGCATAATTTCATAACATGGGATAAATCATAGTAGTGAAATGCAATCCCAATAATCATAACTTAAAACATGAAACTTTGTGGCATACACACATAATCATAGAGAATCATTTCTTATTAGTCAAGACTCATTGCCAAGATTATCTTAGTGGACAAAGTCCCTTTCTGAACCGAGTCACCCTCGTTTCAGTCCTGTTTCACTTAACCGGTATAACCTACCTTTCCAGCCATGTCTATATCATGAGATATAAAATATTTACCCAATTCATTGGAGGTAGATATAGGTCCCACCCATCTCATAATGATACCATTCTTATGTGTGCCACAAAATCATAAATCATACATCATTGCATAGCCCATGTAATACAAATGGGAATCTTAAACATCATGACATCATAAAAAAATTCATATAAGATAAAGGAATTCATAAAAATAAATTCATCACAACATAATCAAATCAATGTAATAATAGGGATAAAAAAAGAACCCTTTATTATCTTAGATGGAAAATAATTTTGATTAAACACTTGAACTCCATTCTTGAGGAAAATATCCTTTCTGCTTCGAAAACATTTTTCCTTTCTTAACATGTCATACAACTTTAAACTAAATGAAGTTGATTAAAAATAAACTTGAAAATTTTTAAAAGAAGTTTATTTGAAAAAATGTTTTAAAAATCCATTCATGTCGTATAAGTTAAAAAAAACATTCTCCTCATACTTTTGTCGGAAAAGTCAAAAAGTACCTCATATGAAAAACGACGAAAGATTCCTTTAATATCTTTTACTAAAAACATACCGAAGGGTAAAATTGGATTTAAACAATTGTAGGTGGATGGAAATAATATTACATATTTAGGAATCATGGATGTGGATGATAAAATACACCCCAGAAAATACTAAAGTATAAACAGTCTCGGATAAAAATGAGATTGTGATATTTCCCTTACCTTAGGTCCGATTTGCTTCGTAAGTGTCTGAACCTCCGGTATAATGACTTAAATAATGTCATTTACTTATTAAAGAATCATATTCATTGTTATGATATCATATATGGTTCACTTATGACATTATATTACCCGTTCTTTTGTAAATTCCATGTTAAAAAGCGTTTTGGGTAAAATTGTTTCATTTGTCGTCCGTGTTTTGACTTGTAATTATTCATATGATTACTTAGATCATGATTAATTAATTCCAGAATACAAAACATGATTTACATATATATATATTCAGAATATACATATATATAATAAATTAGTAAATGGAATGAAATACACCGTTCATGGAGACGGTAGGCCATACGTACGCATGAGCGTTGTTTTTGTTTCCTTATTGAGTTGAACGTAATTAAGTAGATGACATAAATATATATACACATAAATCCAGTATCATTATTATTTCATATATCTCATGATTACTTATTATATATACTTTATAATCATTCATGAATGGTTAAAGTGGAGAATGAATCTCATCGCGTCGTGGAGACGGTAGTCCGTACGTACACAGGAGCGATGATATCGTTCTCATGATCGTGGGATTGTATTGGAGTGTATGTATACTATTTCAGAATCAATATAAATTTAAAATAACAATATATAGTTATTATTTACACCATTATACCCATCCAAGTAAGGTGGTGGTGGAAAATAGATTTCACCATGGCGTGGAGACGGTATTCCGTACGTATGCATGCACGGTGATTTCGTTTTCCGTAGGATGGATAGATGGTGAAGTAGGATTGTTTCAAACTTATAATAACATATAATTATATGAGTGATACTGATGTTATTACTTCATATTGAAACAACCTAAGAAGAAGAAGTGGGAGAAGAAATAAAGGTGAAAGAATCGGTAACGAAAATTACCTCTTCTTTGAAGCGCCTCTTTGAGACCTCCTCTTAGGGCACTAAAATTGGTTTTTGAGGAAGACCAGAACATCTAGGATGTTTCTAGGAAACTGGAGAAGAGAATTCGGCTGGAGGTTTCCGAGCTTGAAGTCTCAATGTTGTGTGAGGAATAGAGGGAGGAGGTTCCCTTTTATAAGGGAGGAGAGGGGCACCTTTGGAATAACTAAACATATTTTTTTATTATAAAGTCAAGTTCGGTTTTAAATAGCTCCAAATTGATTTATTTCTAGGATAATGTGGTTATGGGTCAAAATCCTCTCATCCAATAGTATTTAGACAAGTTTAGGTTATTTTTTAACCTTATCAATTAGATTTAACTCTAAGTTAAATAATTTAACTTTTACCGTGTCTTTTTATTTTCTTACACTATATGGTTAATAAACTTACTATATCAAGCCAAAAGAACCCCAAGTTGTTTATTATTAATATATATAATCTTATATAAGTCATTTTGCCGAACATTAGATTTTTAGGAATAAAATAAAAATTAATAATATAATATTTTTTTAAAAAACTATTTTATGTCAATTTTGACACTATTTGATACATGATGTTTATGAAATTCATAACAGAATGATAAGTTCTAACAAAGTTAAATAAATCAATAATAACATGTCATATTAACCTATAAAATTAGTTTAAGTCGTAAAAAGTCTCAAATTATATTTATTTGGGTATTTATAACATCAATTATGTCAATATTTCATTAATAAGACAATTACTGAATCATCTTTGTGTTATAATAAATGATAATTATTTAATCCCTAAAAATTCTAAATAAATTCCTATGATATAGATAATTGTATTATATTTCTGGAGACTATTCATGTTCGAAGTTTCATGAAGTTTATCACTATATTAAAATTATTATACTTATAAGATTTAAGAAAGTGACATGTTGTCACATTCATTGGTTTTAATAATAATTAAATTATTTTCATTGAAAAAATTTAATTAAACGAATATAATCCGACACTTAGGTGATATGGGTCGTCTTTTAGTCATCCAATAGGATTTTTATATTTGTTATGGTAATTTTAAAATACTATATTTACCCTTAATTACCCGATTTACCTTTAACTATCGTAAATAAAATTTACCGTAGTTACTATTCACAATGCCCAAAAATAAAAAGTAGCTTATTAATATAATTTGGACCCACTGATTTCAAATATGGAATCCATTTTTCCAAATTAAATACACAAAATATGATGAAATTAAATTAAAATTAATCTCGTTGTCGAAAGAAAACGGGTTTTTCTTTAAAACATTGCAAAAGATTGAATTGATTTAACCTACGAATTCAAGGTAAAATCAATGCTAATGACATACATTATATTAAATGGTAAAAATATATTCTATTTATACATTAAAACCATTAAATATTATAATTTAACCACATAAGATATTATGATGAAAAAAGTTGTTTTTAATTAAAATATAGCGTGTTTTTACTGTTCATTAAAATAAGAAAGTTATCGGAAAAATATCAAAACTTTATCTAATGTAAATTTTTATATCCTGATTCAAAAGAAGAATTTTATTTTGTCAAATTGAACTTATAAACATGTCAAAAACTATATTTAAAGTGGGTGCGCCACCAAAAGGCGGCAAAACTGCATTTTTTAAAAAATACTTATTTTACTCGAAAAATTTATTTTGTTCTTATACGATGTTCTAGAAAATGTGTAAGATGAATAATAATGTTATAAAATTCAAAATTTAGTTCATAATATTCATAATGGCTAGTTGATGACAATATTATAATAATATATCGTTGTTTATTAAAACCGGGTATTGCGTACAACACACGCTATCGAGGAAGGTCGCGATTGCGTGTAATGAAAGCCAAGTCAGGGTTGCGTGTTGTGAAAGAATACTTCGTTGTTTCATATAAAAGAATCCAACCATATTTCATTTATACATTGAATATATATATATATATATACTCAATGTTGTGTAGAATAACTATTATCAAAATTGTGTGTAACACGATCCAATAATAGTGTTGCGTATACTACAAGATGATACGGTGTTGCGTATAGAGCAAGGTAATCTTGGTGTAGAATAAAACACAAGACATTAATGAAATTAAAAGAATATTTTTCATAAAATCTCGGGGTGTTACATTCTACCCCCCTTAAAATGAATTTCGCCCTTGAAATTCGTTGGGGTTATTGATGGTTTTCTACTTGAAAATTTCTTTAATAGAAACCCACATCTTAAAAAGGAATACCAAAACCAATCTTTAAAAACAAAAGTATGAAACGTAACGGTTACCCAAATAAACTAATCACTGGGTTTCCACGTAGGTGAACATATGGATATGGAAGAAAAAGCTAACCATCATGTTCTGATGGAGAGTGGTAGAGAACATGGCTATAGAAAATCCATCAATCACAAAGCCATAAATTTGTGACGATCTAAGTTACCATCTGATTCATCAGATATAAGAGCACTAGGAAAACATTTTTGGTTTTCAAGATCATTTCCCTAAAGTTGATGAAATTGGAATTAGAAGAAATACTTTCATGATTTTGGTATAGTCTCACCGTTGGTCATTCTTTGGACAATTTCCACTTCATCTCTTAAGGAAATAAAGTTGAATTTTTCATTCGTGATGTGTTAGAAGATCATGTGATCGATTGATGGGTCATTCCATATGTCTCAAACAAAAGGTTAGAAAAGTTATCAAAAAATACATAAGTCCATCTATAGTGAGATTAATGATATATGGTTCCTAAAATGTAATTATACTTCATATATCATACTGCTTAATATAATAAAACTAGTTTCTACTAAACAGGGACTTCCTGTAGGCCAGTGGTAGGCGATAAAGGCCAGTCGCACTTCGATTTTTGGTTTGATTCTCACAGCCTTGTCCAATGCGATGGGTTGCCGCCCATCCTGCAGGTTGTCCTTTTTATATTACTATAAAATCCCATCAACAATATCAAAAAAGTTTTATCCATAAACAATACTAACTTATGTCCAACATAATCCATCCCAATCTTTAGGCTTATCCAAAATACTTCGGTCCAAACTCATAGTATAAAAATGATTACTTGAAATGTCACATAACAATCACGTGAATGCCATCATTTATCCCTCATATATCATAACTTATATCTTGTTGGTCAAATTACTAACATGTGAATACCTTAATCATGTATTCTCTTGAAGAATGAATACCGATTGAACCTTAGTGAAAACATGAATGCAGTCAAAAGTTAACTCTTTCCACATACCAAAATCCAAAAATTCTATATACTCAAACCATGATATAACCTTCTCCTTATATCAGTCATGAGCTCATGAATACTATCAAACATTTAATTTTCTCCTTATCCCTTCATTATGCGCATATCATCTTCATTCCAAAAATATCTGAATAACCTTTCATGGATACTGGTAGCATTAATCACACACTTTCAAAACTCAAGGAAAGAAAACAATGTAACAATCCTTAGATGTATCTTTATTCCATAGTACCAAGAGATTATTTACACTTGATAAACATGTAATCATTCCACTACCTTCTTAAACCATTGACCGAGCTTCAACAATTCTTTCATCTCACATATCATTTGTAGTATATTCATCATCATCAACATAAATACTACCCATATGGCCGTACTGATTCTCTTCATGAGACTTTCTCTTAGGGAATTGGTTTGCATAATGCCCGTACATTCCACATTTAAAACATTTAACCATTGTTGATGTCGTAGCAATACCATTATCCTCATCCCTAGTGTTAACTGAACCTTTTCCTTTGCACTTACTGGCTTTGTGTCCTTCTTTTCCACACCCAAAGCATCTTCCAGTTCCTTTGAAACATTCTCCTTGATGCCTCTTCCCACATGATTTGCATAGGGGAAATTGAACTTTCTTTCCTCTATGATCATCATGAAACTCCATCTTTCTCTTATTAGCCGAGTCAAGAAACATACCAAATTTTACTTTATTGATCATATTATGAGATTGCTGATTTGGCATAATAATGATGTTTGGACTTCCAAATCCCATTTCATTTGGTTTCTCGTGAAAAATATCATTCCATTGTCCATCATATCCTCCATGATCTTGAATCACCCTACTTCCAGCCATTTTCTAAAACCCAAAAAGAATAGTGTGAGAAGAAAAAATCATGCTATGGAAGACAACATAATAAATGGGGAGTACCCTCAATATCTAACATCTTAGGTTAAATTCTAAGATCGTTAGTGCAATTCTAGGACTATAACCTATACGTATACTTAACCTTAGAGACATCCCTAGACATACCTTAGAAATATCTCTAGGGATCCAACTAAAGTTCTCGCATCCTAGTTTCCAAAGGTTGACTAAAACTTTCCTCTGATACCAACTGTAGAGACCCGAAGCTTGACGTACATAGACATTACATTACTTTTGCGGAATACTTAGTACATAACAAAAACACACACATAAGGATCGTAATAGTTTAGTGTCTTTGGAAACTCGGAATATAATCTTTTAATCATGGTGAAAGATCTTCAACATCTCCCATAAATATCTTCCTTTTTTTTACCTAAAACCTTTCTTTATATCTTGGGGAAAAGAAAACATAAAAGGGTGAGCTCAAATGCTTAGTAAGGGTAAACAAAAGAAATATCAATCACATCATATTCATAAAAACATAACATTTTGGAAATCTTAACCTGCAAAAGAGAGCATAATTTCATAACATGGGATAAATCATAGTAGTGAAATGTAATCCCAATAATCATAACTTAAAACAAGAAACTTTGTGGCATACACACATAATCATAGAGAATCATTTCTTATTAGTCAAGAGTCATTTCCAAGACTATCTTAGTGGACAAAGTCCCTTTCTGAACCGAGTCACCCTCGTTTCAGTCCTGTTTCACTGAACCGATATAACCTACCATTCCATCCATGTCTATCTCATGAGATATAAAACCTTTACCCAATGCATTGGAGGGATATATAGGTCCCACCCATCTCATAATGATACCATTCTTATGTGTGCCACAAAATCATAAATCATACATCATTGCATAACCCATGTAATACAAATGGGAATCTTAAACATCATGACATCATAAAAAAAATTCATATAAGATAAATGAATTCATAAAATTAATTCCATCACAACATAATAAAATAAATGTAATAATAGGGATAAAAACATAACCCTTTATTATCTTATATGGAAAATAATTTTGATAAAACACTTGAACTCCATTCTTGAGGAAAATATCCTTTCTGCTTCAAAAACATTTTTCCTTTCTTAACATGTCATTCAAATTTAAACTAAAAGATGTTGATTAAAAATAAACTTTAAAATTTTTAAAGGAAGTTTCTTGGAAAAAATGTTTTAAAAATCCATTCATGCCGTATATGTTAAAAAAAATTATTCTCGTACTTTTGTCGGAAAAGTCAAAAAGTACCTCGTATGAAAAACGACAAAAGATTCCTTTCATATCTTTTACTAAAAACATACCGAAGGGTAAAATTGGATTTAAACAATTATATGTGGATGGAAATAATATTACATATTTAGGAAACATGGATTTGCATGATAAAATACACCCCAGTAAATACTAAAGTATAAACAATCTCGGATAAAAATGAGATTGTGATATTTCCCTTACCTTAGGTCCGATTTGCTTCGTAAGTGTCTGAACCTCCTGTATAATTATTTAAATAAATGTCATTGACTTATTAAATAATCATATTCATTGTTATGATATCATATATGGTTCACTTATGACTTTATATTACACGTTCTTTTGTAAATTCCATGATAAAGAGCGTTTTGGGTAAAATTGTTTCATTTGTCGTCCGTGTTTTGACTTGTAATTATTCATATGATTACTTAGATCATGATTACTTAATTCCAGAATATAAAACATGATTTATATATATATATATATTCAGAATATACATATATATAATAAATCAGTAAATGGAAAGAAATACACCGTTCATGGATACGATAGGCCGTACGTACGCATGAATGCTGTTTTCGTTTCCTTATTGAGTTGAACGGAATTAAGTAGATGACATACATATATATACACATAAATCTAGTATCATTATTATGTCATATATTTCATGATTACTTATTATATATAATTTATAATCATTCATGAATAGTTAAAGTGGAGAATGAATCTCATCGCGTCATGGAGACGGTAGTCCGTACGTACGCACGAGCGATGATATCGTTCTCATCTTCGTGGGACTGTATTGGAGTGTATGTATACTATTTAAAAATAAATATCACTTTAAAATAAAAATATATAGTTATTATTTACACCATTATACCCATCCAAGTAAGGTGGTGGTGGAAAATAGATTTCGCCACGGCGTGGAGACGGTATTCCGTACGTACGCACGCGCGGTGATTTCGTTTTCCGTAGGATGGATAGATGGTGAAATAGGATTGTTTCATACTTATAATAACATATCAGTATATGAGTGATACTGATGTTATTACTTCATATTGAAACAACCTAAGAAGAAGAAGTGGAAGAAGAAATAAAGGTGAAAGAATCGGTAACGGAAATTACCTCTTCTTTGAAGCGCCTCTTTGAGACCTCCTCTTAGGGCACTAAAATTGGTCATTGAGGAAGACCAGAACCTATAGGATGTTTCTAGGGAAGTGGAGAAGAGAATTTGGCAGGGGTTTTCTGAGCATGAATTCTCAAAGTTGTGTGAGGAAGAGAGGGAGGAGGTGCCCTTTTATAAGGGAGGAGAGGGGTACCTTTGGAATAACTAAAAATATTTTTTTATTATAAAGTCAAGTTCGGTTTTAAATAGCTCCAAATTGATTTATTTCGAGGCTAAGGTTGGGATGGGTCGAAATCATCTCATCCAATAGGATTTAGACAAGTTTAGGTTATTATTTTAACCTTATCAATTAGATTTAACTCTAAGTTTTATAATTTAACTTTTACCGTGTCTTTTTGTTTTCTTACACTATATGGTTAATAAACTTACTATATCAAGCCAAAAGAACCCCAAGTTGTTTATTATTAATATATATAATCCTATCTAAGTCATTTGGCCGAAACTGAGATTTTTAGGAATAAAATAACAATTAATAATATAATATTTGTTTTAAAAACTATTTTATGTCAATTTTGACACTATTTGATACATGATTTTGATGAAATTCATAACAGAATGATAAGTTCGAAAAAAGTTACTTAAATAAACAATAACGTGTCATATTGACCTATAAAAGTAGTGTAAGTCATAAAAAGTCTCAAATTACATTTATTTGGGTATTTATAACATCAATTATGTCAATATTTCATTAATAAGACAATTACTGCATCATCTTTGTGTCATAATAAATGATAATTATTTAATCCCTAAAAATTATAAATAAATTTCTATGATATAGATAATTGTATTAGATTTCTGGAGACTATTCATGTTCGAAGTTACATGAAGTTTATCACTAGATTAAAATTATTATACTTATAAGATTTAAGAAAGTGACATGTTGTCACATTCTTTGGTTTTAATAATAATTAAATTATTTTCATTGAAAAAATTTAATTAAATGAATCTAATCTGACCCTTAGGATATATGGGTAGTCTTTTAGTCATCCAATAGGATTTTGACATTTGTTAGGGTAATTTTAAAATATTATATTTACCCTTAATTACCCGATTTACCTTTAACTATAGTAAATAAAATTTACCGTAGTTACTATTCACAATGCCCAAAAATAAAAAGTAGCTTATTAATATAATTTGGACCCACTGATTACGAATATGGAATCCATATTTCCAAATTCAATACACAACAGATGCAGAAATTAAATTAAAATTAATCCCATTGTTGAAAGAAAACGGGTTTTTCTTTAAAACATTGCAAAAGATTGAATTGATTTAACCTACGAATTCAAGGTAAAATCAATGATAATGACATAAATTATATTAAATGGTAAAAATATATTCTATTTATAATTTAAAACCATTCAATGTTATAATTTAACCGAATAAGATATTACGATGTAAAAATTTGTTTTTAATTAAAATATAGCATGTTTTTACTATTCATTAAAATATGAAAGTTATCGGAAAAATATCAAAACATTATCTAATGTAAATTTTTATATCCTGATTCAAAAGAATAATTTTATTTTGTCAAATTGAACTTATAAACATTTCAAAAACTAGATTTAATGTTGGTGCGCCATCAAAAGGCGGAAAAACTGCATTTTTTTAAAAATACTTATTAAACCCGAAAAATTTATTTTGTTCATATACCATGTTCTAGAAAATGTGTTAGATGAATAATAATTTTATAAAATTCAAAATTTAGTTAATACTATTCATAACGTCTAGTTTATGACAATATTATAATAATATATCGTTGTTTATTAAAATCAGGTATTGCGTACAACACACGCTATCGAGGAAGGTCGCGATTGCGTGTAATGCAAGCCAAGTTAGGGTTGCATGTTGTGAAAGAATCATTCGTTGTTTCGTATAACAGAATCCAACCATATTTCATTTATAAATTGAATATATATATATATATATATATACTCAATGTTGTGTAGAATAACTATTATCAAAATTGTGTGTAACACGATCCAAGAATAGTGTTGCGTATACTACAAGCTGATACGGTGTTGCATATAGAGCAAGGTAATCTTGGTATAGAATACAACACAAGACATTAATGAAATTAAAAAAATATTTTTCATAAAATCTCGGGGTGTTACAATATGCCTTATTCAATTCATCTCTTTTCTAATTACTTGTCTAGGAATTCTAATGGCACATCACATTCTAAATAAGTATGGATTTGAAAATCTCTTTTGACCAACATGAGTGGACCCAGAATTTGGGTAACAAAGTCTTTAGATTCTTGATTGTTTTGTAGGAAAAGTGTATCAATAGAAAACCCTAAGGATCTATATAGTACTTTGATAAATGTTGACTAAGACACATGTGTAGTGACTACTCTAAGTTCAATCATCTTGAAAAGCTTAAAAGAGGCCATGTCACTTTGGGTGATAACACAAGGAGTAAAATAATTAGTATAGGTACTATTGGGTTTTCAAAGTCTTATATTATTAATAATGTTCTATATTTTAATGTTTTATGAAATAATTTTTTAATTATTAGTCAATTATATGATAACAGTTTTAAAACCCCTTTTGAAAATTATTTTTAATTTCCTTGATTCCAAATGAATACTTTTATTTCTAGCTTCCCTTTTTAGAAATATTTATGTTATTGATTTAAAATTGATTTCAACTCAAAATGTTAAATGTTTAAGTGAACTAAATTGTGAGTTATGGATTGGGCATAGAAACCATGGTCATTGTATCACACTGACACTTTTAAACCCAATTGAAATCATCTTGTATGAGATTTCTCTATATTTCATTACAAAAATTAAATTGTTTGTAAACCATACCAACATAAAAAGTAATCAAAAAAATCCAATAAAAATAAAAATAAAATATCATCCTCTAAATACCTTGATAATTTTCATATTTATATAATTTCTACCAACCCATGTTTCATGTATTGGAGGTAAATCTTACACTTTTGTAATTACTAATGACTATACAATATTTACATGGGTTTATATCTACCCTTATTAAAATCTGTCACGTAATTTATTTATTAAATATTACAAGATGGTAAAAACTAAAAAATGATATATGATTTTATCAATTTTGAGTTACCATGATATAGAGTTTGATAATAAATATTTTATGAAATTTTTACTTTACAATGTTATAATAATTATTTTTATTCACCAAGGATTCCACAACAAAATGGGGTTATTGGGAAATGGAATCGAACGATTAATGAAATTTTATAGAAACCTATTATGTTATTTTAAATTCCCTCAATAGTTTTTGGGTTGAGTAAGTTAATATAACTTTTATTACCTTGAATTTTTTTCTCCTAAGACACTTTTATAAAAAAAGTATTATAAGAATTGGAAAAATATATTAAATTTATATTTTCTAAAAGTGTTTAGATAAAAATTATATATTCCTAACACTATATAAAACCTAGTATTGTTATAACCAAAATCTGATAAAGGTATTTATCTTGAGTGATTTAAATCAACTAAGGCATATTTAATCTTAATAAAAAGACAAATATATTATAAGAATCAATTCACAAAAAAAATTGATGAAAACATTCCAAAACCTCATCCCCAAATTGATTAAATAATGATTCAAATCTAAATTTTAATCATAAATAATCAAACTATATCTAAATAAATTAAATTTTGAAATGAAACATCATCTATCCCATTACCAAAGGCATGGATGAAATATAATGGCCATCCCTTGGAAATTTTGTTCGTGACTTTGAGGCTGGTTCTCATACTAAGTGGTTGATTTTAAATGATGTTAAACTTCTTAATTTTGTTTCACACCTAGAACTTCTAAATATTAATGATTCCATTAATAATGAAAATTTTGTATTTTTCATGAAATGGGAGTTAAACCAATTTTAAAGGAATAAACTTAAGTCTCTAATTAAAAGACTCGATGATAATCTCATTATTGTTACTAAAGGTAATTTTAGAAATAAATTAGATGAGAAAAAAAACCTATAAAAAATAAAGACTCAAAGCCAGTGGCTATAATAAATAATAAGGAATTGATTATGGTGAGATATTATTACCTTTCACAATGATTGAATCCGTTATAATCTAATTGGAATTCACCACTCATTTAGATTTTAATCTTTTTCAAATGGATGTTAAAAGTGGTTTTTTTGAATGATTTTATTTCCAGAAAGGATTTTGTTGAAAAAATTCACATTTTTGATGATTTAATTTTTTCAAATCATGTATTGAAGTTAAAAATTATCTTAATAATTTAATACAATCCCCTTAATATTGTTATGAATGTTTGATTAAAGTTCTTTTAGAAAATGATTTTAAAATAATAAAAGCATATTCATGTTTTCTTAAAATATATTTCAATTGATTTATTGATTTCTCAAATTTATGTTGATAACAATATTTTCAATTCAAAGGAATATTATATTGGTAATTATTTTTCTAACATAATGAGAAAAGGTGATTAAATTTATATTTATGGGAGAACATAAGTCTTTTACAGATTTTATATTTCATAAAAGAAAGATGAAATTTTTCTATGTCAACTAAAATACACTAATGAACTTTGAAATCATTTTTCCATGGATCAATTAAAGGAAATATGTAAAAATAGGTGTAATTATTGTAATATAATAATGTATGAATTTAGTAAGAAGGTTGAAAATTATAGAGCTATGATTAGGATCCTTATTTCCCTTATAGAGACTCGATCATACATTATGTTTAGTGTTTGACTCTATTTCAATCAAATCGAAAAGAATCTCATTTTAAAACCCTTAAAATAATTTTTAGATATTTAAATGGTTCTAAGAATATTGGATTCCTTTATCCAAAATGTTAATATTTTGAACTTATATGTTTTTTATGTAGATTTTGGTGGATTATAATCATATAGAAAAGTAAAAGTTGTTATTATCACCTACATGAAAAATACCTTATCTCTTAGAGTAATACGAACCTGGATTTTTATTTCTCATACTACAACCAAAGTAGAGTATATTATCCCATGGATTTGTTGCACCCAAATTATTTTTATAAAAAAATAATCTCATAGATTATAGGCTAAATTAAAGTCAAGATTCAATAAATTATGAAAACACTAGTTCCATTAGTATTTCCAAAAATCAAATTTAACACTCTCGAACTAAAAAAATTTTCCTTAGACACTACGTTTTAAGTGATCGCTTCCAAAAAAGGTGATATCTTTCATAAGTTCATTAGATACAATCTTCAATTTTACAATACCTTTTTCAAACCCCTAACACTCGATCATTTTGAATTTATTAAGGGTGATTTAGGTATGATTTGATTCTAGCACATATTATTTACTTTTCAAATCATCTTTTTTTCAAATATTTCAAATATTTTATATCTTAAAAATTTATTTTTGAAAAAGGAAATAATTGAAAAATTTATAATCATTAATATTATAAAATTAATGTAAATTTAATCTTCCTATAAAATAAATTCATGTCAATATACAAATAATGAGATGTCATTCTAAAAAATATTCACTTTGGGGTTATAACCTCAAAAGGTATGGTTATATTTTTAATATTATCTTAATATTAGGAATGGGTAGTATCCCTTTACTTCACACCTAGTTTGAAACTCCTGAGGAATATGTCCTAGATTAATAATATACTATAATTTATAAATTAAATAATTAATTTCAAATTCTCTCTTAAATAATTATTTTCAAAATATTTTTATGTTTTTACGTGTTTTTTTATAAAATATTTAATTGATTTTAAATATTTTATATAATTTCATTTATCTCTTGAAATTATCTATTTTATGTCTCCCTTTATTTTTAATGCATCAATTAAGGGTGGAGGGATTATCCTATTAATTTTAAAATTTTTCTAGATGAGAAAATCTATTTCAATATTAATCATATTTTTATAAAAAAATTATACTATAATGTTTTTATTTCAATCTTGATCTTACATGATATTTATGTAATTTTCAATGAAAACATTGAAAATAATTCTATAATTTAAAGATGTTTATGATTTTATATTTTTTTTAAATTAAAAATTTTCTTACTTTTTTCAAAAATCATAAAATATATTTTTTTCTCTCTTGATAGATAATTAGTGATGGGTTACAAAATATTCTACCCTATTTTCTCTCTCATTATTATTGGATATATTATTGTTATCCATGATTTATTTATCCCAATTTATGTTTTTTTATAATAATAAGGGGGAGTTTATGGTTATAGAGAAATTTATCACATTATTATGATATTTAAATTTTATAATTTTCAATGTTTCATCCTCTTTAAAATTCATTTATAATTTCCCATGAAGGTAAGGTACTTTACGGTTTTAAAGATTTATTTATTATATTTAAATCTCTTTTAAAAGAATTTTATCTGAATATGTATTGTGTCCAATACTTTTTAAAACCATTTTTTTAATCTCTTGAGTATTGAAAATGATTTTATCATCGCATTTTAATTTCATTATGAAATATTTAATTTTCATTTGAAATTTTATTTGATATATTACATGTGTTTATGATCCTAAAAAAGAAAGATATTTTTATATGTTTCACATTTTGATGTGTTTTAATGGTCAAAAACAACTATTATTGTTCTAACCATTCAATTTCATGAGATTTTGGAATTTATGTCTGAGCATGAATATAAGTTCTGAATGGAAAAAACAATGGATTCAAAGTGAATAAAGAAGACTAAAAGAGGATCCCACATAGACAGTTACCATCAGCTACCTAGTGGAGGGTTATTGTATAGATGATGGCATTGGATAGAATTCCTTGGAATCTAGAAGCTCACTAGCAACCCAATGGAGTGTCACCAGCCATTAGGTGGCACTGGACAGAAGCTCCAGAATAACAGGTAGATCACTCAATACATGGTAAAGTCTATAAGATAAATAGTGGAGTCTGTAGTAACCAAGAAACTATATAAATACCACTAGCTAGTCGGTGGAATCTGGTGTCAAGCTGGTGTCATCAAGTCTGGAAGTCAATGCATTCACTTATGGTGGTCTTAAATAGACACCTTGACCCCATAAAACCTCTAAATCTACCCTTTTAACCCAATAGTTTATAAATTCAACTTGTGGGAGTCTTATAAAGTAATGATTCTAAATTATTTAAAACTAAAATGATCAATATCAAATCATAATAAGAATCAATTGTAATTTGGATTATAATGTTTTTCCACTTAAAATCTCTTTATATTTCATTATAATAACACTTTGATCTCTATATTTCCCTCTCTCTCATTAAATCAATTTCATATTCTCTATCATACTATATAATTGATATATTTTATTCAATGAATTTTTTCCTAAGTAAATATCCATTTTCTATCACTTTTTGGGATCTTGATAAAATTTCCAAACCAAGGCCTTTCTCTTCACGTTCTTGAAAAACTTTTAAATCCCAGATCTATTTTATATGTTTCTTGGTTACCTCTAAAACCAAGGATTTTTTTTCTCTTAAGGTTTCTTATTTACAACTAAATTCAAGGTCCACTAATTCATTAACCCTCAAGTAATTGGGGTGAGAGATGTGGGGGCTCATCTTGAGCTATTGTCAAACTCCCTTGTCAAATCGTGTGCCTTGTCTAAATTTATCTTCCACAGTAGTTATTTATTAATATACATCATTAAACTAATTAATTAATCATTAATCATATCAATAAATTAATACTTCAATCACTTGATTTATAGATATCAATTTATCATCTAATTAACTTATTGTTTCTACTATGCTCATTAATTTTATTTTCAAACAAGATTCCCTATTCCATTTTTCCTTGATTATTTGATTTATTGATATATTTCATAGTTAAATCAAATATTTTTTCTAATATTTATAATTTAATCCATCCCCCTATATCCATATTACTTTTAACAATAAATAAAATTAGGTCTTTAATAATCTTTGGGGAGTCTCATGTTGAAACCCATGGTGATGATTTTCCATTTCCACTCAAGTATGGGTAATGGTTGTAATATTAATTTATAATTTTATCTCTCATACTTAACTTACTAACATACCAATCATCAAGATACATAATAAATGATATATCAATTCATTTTTTCATCTAAAAATTATTTTTAAGTCCTCTATATATATTCGTACATCTAGTATAAATAGAGAATTATAAACAAGGATATTCATCCAATAGCTCTCTTAATTAGAGTATTGAAGAGACACATACTCAATTAACGAGACTTATCATTCCATCACTATAATAAATGTACTTTTGGAAATTCATTACCTTCTTTCATAGCTCCAAATCGTCCTTCCATTCCACTTTAATCTTTATAAAAATAGATATTTTAATGTTTATCTGGGAAAGATAATATTTTTCACCTTTTCATTTTGATTTCAAGGATCATCCTATAAAAATCTAGAAGTATTAGATCTATTTTAATCCTCATCATGAAAACACTATCCTAGTATTTATGATTTAAATTATTATCCACCTTGTTCGAAATTCACTAGGTTATAATATATTGAGAAGTTATAATCATTAATCAGTTCCAACCCTCTAATTTGGAACATATTCAACTCTTTCTATGTGAATATATACATTAATCTTTTATGATTGGTATATATGAAACACCTTTAATCATAAAGATAATTCCTCTATATATTCTAATACAAAATTACCACTATCAGTACCAAATCATGATTTGGGTAATTTTTTTCAAGAACCTTAAATTAGAGAGTGAATTAGCTACTACCATGTCATTCTACATGATAACACATCTCGGTCTCTTATTTGATGCATCACTATAGATCAAAAAACCTTCTACACTGTAGGAAATATGACTATAGGTTTGCTAACCAAACTTCTCTCTACTTCCTTGAAATTCTATTCACATTCATCTATCTATAGTAACTTGGATCCCTTTAGCTTACACTTGGTTAGTAGATTTGGTAGTCTTGGGAAATTTATCGCAATGTGTTATATGTATATGGAAAACCTAAGAAAACTACTAATTTCAATCACTACAGTTGGTTTGGCCCAATGTTCGGTAACTTCCATCTTTGAATGATCCGATAATATTTGTTGGTTTTGATTACATGAACCAAGAGTTATACCTTATATAGTAGGAATAATCATTTACTAAAATATGGAATATAAATCCTTTATAATTTTATTCAGCACAATACTCAAATAATCTTTATGATCTTACTTACTCTTGGAATATATAAGAATATCATATATGAAAACTACCAAAAACTGATCAAGGTGATCAATAAAGAATCTATTCATTAGATCAATGAAGATAGAGTGGGAATTCATATGTATAAATGGAATCACTATAATTTAATGATGACCATATGTCACACGGAAGGTTTTATTGGGTATATCTTCCTTTTTGACCCTTAATTGATGATTTCATGAAAAAATTTCAATCTTGGAAAATTAATGAGCTTCACACTGTTGATAAAATGAGTCAAAAATAACTGTTAAAAGATACTAGTTATTGATAGTGATCTTGTTAAGTTCTACATAATCAATACAAAGATGACTTTACCCATATTTCTTCTTGAAAAAAAGAACAATTTCACCCCATGGTGACAAAAATGGGCATATGAATTCATTTTATAGATTATCTTCGAGTTAATTCATCAATTCTAATAACTCAATCTTGATCATTACATATGGTGATTTGTAAATATGAGTAGCACTAGGAATGATTTATATTATAAACTCAACTTCATGGTTTTGGGGAAGACTAGGAAAATCTTTAAGAAATAAATTGAAATATTCCAAAAAATAGGAATATATTTAATGATGTGTTTCTACCAAATAGTTTGAGATAAATATCATTCATGGATATGTAATATGACACCAAAAAATTCAACTAATTTATATTATAATTTTATATTCATCTTGTCACCAAAAGATGATCATAGGTAGATTCAAGATATTGAATATGATTTCCTAATTCTAGAAATTTATAAGGTATCTATGTCGAGACAACTAATAAATCCTAAAAATCACATTTAATTACACAAAAATAAAATTAAAAAAAATTCATAGGTCACATTCTTACAAAAATATTACTTGTATCCATGACTCTGGATTAGAGGGTATGTGTTCCTTAACCATTATGATCTAATTTAGTGATTGATATAGTAAATGCATGTCCTTAGTCTATGATATATCCCTTGGTTTAGTTCATTAAATTGGATAATTTCCAATTCCCCCATATATAAGATATTGAAATATTAGATGGACATTAGGTTGAAATTGATTTCCCTCCATCGAACACTCTATTTTTCCTCAACAATTAGTTACTCTATTCCCTTATTTTCAACATATAAAACGTCATATTGTCCCTTTGACACAATCCCTTGGGTGATTCTTCCTAACTTTTTAACTTGTAGAAATCTGAATCATCTTCCCTCCATGGACTTTATAACCTAAAATATCATGAAAATAGAGTTTTCTTCTATTTTTGTATTTGAAAGTTCACCTAGGTTCTGTTTTTTAATCATAATTTTATATATTCTATTAGGCATAATCGTAAAATTTTATATTCCAACTCCAATTCCATTTGGTTTCTCATGAGGTTGGTCATTTCATTAGCTATCACATTAGCTGTTTAGATGATTCTTGTTTTTTCTATCTATTGACTAAAACCAATATTCTTAGTTTGATTATCAAGTATCATTAATCAAAGTAATAAATCATATGATTATGAAAATAATTCTTATGATGTTATAAATTATGAAACCTTTTCTCAACCCATGAAACCTTAAGTTCATCCCATATCACTATGGATTATCCTAGGTTATCATGGATTCTATCCATTAATTCTTCATAAGGGTTGATAGAGAGAATGTGAATTTACCAAAGCATATCCCTCGGAAGTTTTAAACCTATTGTCCAGTTAAGAATTCATATCATGCACTAGGTTAAGAAAAAGTTAATAACAACCTACATTATTAGGGTTATTACTCAAAACTACATCTTTGTTAGATCATGTATGCACTTGTTTGTACCTAGGAAAGGATGTCATTGATAGAAAACCACACAATCTATAACTTACAAAACTTCTGGATGATATCTTCTAATGATCCTTCCCCCTAAATTTGTCACCTTGTTTTATAATCCTAATATCCAAAAATAATGAAACTCTATTTGGATACCAACTAAGTAAACCCAAACATAACTTATATAAATATTTCATCATTTTAGATTAATATTCAATATATTTAAAATAATACACACCCCATAACCGTAAAGGTTTTTTTGGGAATTCAGAGACTAGACACACAATAAACTTATTTCAGGGATTATCATCAACATCTACTATAAATTTATTCTCTTATATTATCCTTCTTAGACATGTCCTACTTAAATTGTCTTTTCATAACCAAGGAAAAATAAAAACAAATTAAAGGGTGAGATCAGATGCTCAATATTGGTAAACAAGGTAGATATAAATTTATGATCATATGAATGAATAATATAAGAATATAAGTATGATAGAATGACCATAACTTATGAATTTTATATCCAATTATTCATGGATCATAAATAATGAGTCATGGAATAAATATT
This sequence comes from Viscum album, assembly GCA_963277665.1. NCBI lineage: Eukaryota > Viridiplantae > Streptophyta > Magnoliopsida > Santalales > Viscaceae > Viscum > Viscum album. Next base: position 24,439,635 of record OY728137.1, on the reverse strand, counting down.
TAGTATTTATAAAGATAGGATTTGTAATAGTAAGGAACCATCATTTATCAATCAAGAGCCATAAGATCATTTCATAATCATTAGAACATGTCATAATAATTGTCGAATAATCATAATCGTATAAAATAACATCATTAGTTAAGGATCACTGAAAGACCATCATCACCATGACTTCCCAAGACCAATTTAATCATTATCTATCTCACCCGGTGGCAACATGGACTCAAGCATTCCTCCGCATATGCTAGAGTCTTCAAACTAGTAGTGAGGGTTTATGGTGGTATTATGGGGAGACTATACCCTCCTTATTAGAGTATAAAACAGTGATAAAAAATAATGAAGAAGAAGAATAATAATTATAGTAAGGCATTGTAAATAAATGAATAAGGCATCAAAAATTATAATCATCCAAAAAGATCAATAAATAACAAATAAAAAATTAATATACAAAATGATGATGTCATTATGTTGTAAAAAAGGAGTAAAGGTTAAAATACATTAGACATATATCAATAAAGGTTATAAAAACGTGTACAAAATGACTAAAATATAATATCCACTAGAATCATGAGTACTATCTCGGTCCTCTTCTCTCATTCTCTATCCTAGCATAAAATCAAGCATTCATGGTTGGTTGATCCCCTTTATCCAAAGTTGCATCCATGATGTTTGTCCAGGTACCAAACAGTTTCCCAGACAGGCTATGAGTAAAACTCACTAGGCCGCCACAATCAGTGACAAATACAATCTAGTCTGTGAATATGTAATGAAGCAGTGTGTAGGTAATAATAAATTAATTTTAAAATAAATAAATTATTCCCATGCTGGATCATGTTCCTCATGGGATACCAATCAGATTCTACCTTCTTTTCCCTATGTTAGAATGCCTCTAAGTAATTTTCATTTTATAATATAAGATCATGACTCTAGAAACATAAACAAGGTCTTCCTACAAAATGATAATTTTATAAGGGTACAATAAGACCAAATAAATTTATGATTTATCATTCATTGTTAAACTGAGTCATTGAACTATGGATGTGGAATTAAATTTATAACAATTCCAATCAATGATGTGGATATCCATGTCTAACATTCTAAATTTATGGGGTATGTAGCATCATGTTCAATGGTTCTTAATAAATCATGATTAGTTCCATGTTTAACATGCTAAATCAAGGGGGAATGGGGAATCATCTTCAATGGTTCCCAAAAAAATGAGGAGCAAAAAGTCCAACATTCAAAATTAAGGGGGCATTGAGAATCATGTCCAAAAATTTCTAATAAACAATTTATATTTCCCTTTATAATGATTTAAAATAACTGTCAATAAAACATAATTCCATTAATCCTTGGAGGTCACCAAATGAATTCCATATAAGTAACCAAACTATTGTACAAGGCCAAACATGAATTAGTGATTTAGTATTCATAATATTAATATCCTTTAGCATATTTCAAAATTAAATAAGATTCAACTGATGTATCCTTACCATTCACTTTTCATTTATTCAATTAAGCATTTTAATTGAGAGAAGTACCAAGATAAGTATTATTATTATTATATAATTTCATAATAAATTAAATCATAAGTATCAAGGTTCTATGGGAAATATTTATCCCCTCTCAAACTACAGCATAAACAATTTTATTAAACTACCTCATTAGAAAGAGACAAGTCAACACACCTTAAAGGTTGTTTTAATTCAATATGAGGAATGGAAGCCAAGATCATATAAGAGACACACCCCAAGAGGATTATTTGAGTCAAGGTATACACCCTTCAACGAAGTAATTATGTATAGAATGACTAACCAATTTAATAAACTATTAATTTATTTAGTTATTTTCACATTCAAGAGGTGGGGCATAGAAAGTTCAGCGAATGACACAATGAAACATAATATATACATAAATAATTTTTGGTAAATTTACTAGACCACCTACCTTATATAGGTAGTATACTCCTCATCAAGTATCGGCATTTGATTCAAACATCCATGAGTGAAATAAATTAAATTAGACAAACACTCATGAATTTTGGGTTTATGAGCTCATATGGAAATAATAGAAAATATGGAGAGAGAAAAGGAGAAAATAAGGTAGTGGAGTCTTAGAAATATTGACAGTGATCCAACAAAATGAACTATGGTTCAATCCATGCTTATAATTAGGAGATAGCTCAATGAATATGGATGAATGATGGACAACTCTCATTGGTGGAAAATTGTGAGTTTAAGGGAGGTGAAAACATGTGTAAAAGGTTAAAGGGGTGGAAAGAAAAATTATATTTTCACACTTTTTAAAGGGGATCAAGGTTTGGAATCATTTCTTTCAAAAAAATTTGCCAACTGTGTAGTCTCTACTATCTAGGAGGCCACACCTCAGATGGACCAAGCATGCGGTTATACAAACAATGAGCAACCTGTTTGTAATCATTGTCAAAAATCATCACCCCCTCACTTTCAAGGAACATGGTTAGGAGAAACCGTCTTTTAATCATTATAATTATTACTAATTTAAATTATTTTTTTTGAATGGCTATGTGACCTTAATTTCATTGGTAAACAAATCATGTGAAAACCCTTATGGGCTACATGGTTAATGTGTATGGTTAGCACTAACTATATACCTCACCCGTTTCTCCAAAAACTGGAGTTCTGATACCCAAACCAAGTCTGAACACTATTGATACCACCATAAACTCTTTAGGAACATCATTTTAAATAAAAAATTTGTTTATACAAAAATTAGAAGGATAATGTATAGAGTCCACTCTATCCAAAGTCACATCACGTACAAGATCATGCTCCCATAGAACCCAAAGTAGAGGAACTAACCTGTCTCAATGTTTATTTATTCTATAATCAAAAATATGAACTATATACTCCTCAATAGAATAATAAATCTCTAACTCAACTCCATCATGGTCAAAAATATGAGATAGATCATAATGAAAATGGTGAATCTGAGAAACAACAAAGACAACATACATGTTCTAGTACCTCTGAGGTAAATCTTTCTGATAGGATACTAACCTCACTATCCCATAAAAATCAAAGGGTTTAATGAACCAATTTTTCGTCTTCATTTTTCTTTTGATCCATCGAGGAAGCAGTCTAGGTGAGACAAGAAATAATACCTGATCTCCCATCATAACTTCTAATGGGTAGTGAAAAAATAAGCACAATACGTCTTCCTAGATAGAGTTGTGTCCATGCACTTCGAGATAAGTTATACCTTTGCTAATTTTAGTTGAGTGAGATATGGTGCAGTAGCACTACCTCCTTAGCCTCTAAATAGCATAGAGGGGATCAAAATAGTCTACCATAAAAGGAATCATAAGGATCTATCTCTATATTCACATAGATACAATTATTATAATAGAACATAGAAATAGGTAAATATTTCTTCCAAGAATCTTAAAAATAAAGGATTCATTCTTGGACCATGCCATTCAAATATTATATAGTATTCTTGGACTGACTGTCATTGTAATGGTGATAGGTTTTACTCGAAAGTACGGGTGATCATAGAGCCTACCGCAACCCCTTCTAGAACTAATAAGAAAAATAATAATCCCTATAAAGTATAATGGTATGTGGTACTCCATGAAGGTGTATAATCTCACAGACATAAAGTCAACCTATATCATCCAGTAAGAAGGCCCCCTTAGTAGGTAATAGTGGAAAACCTTCATCTTCTTATCTACAATCACCCATGATACATCACAACCTATGTGGTAATTTGAAAATCTTGTCACAAAATCCAATGAGATGTCATATAATTTATATTCTAAGATGGGAAAGATCTTTAAAATACCAGTGTTCCATTAATAATATGACTTCATCTATTGATCGGTGAAAAAACATTTAATAAATCTTGCAATATACCTCTCCATAGTAGGCCACCAATACTGGAGGCATAAGTCATGGTATATCTTAGTGAGTCCTAGATAAAATACTAATTTGGAGTTATTAGATTCTCACATAAACTTCTTTAATAAGTCTATATGTACACACACACATCCATGAATGCACAAAACATTATCCTCATCTATGAACCAACCAAGAGGTGGATTCTTTCCAAAAATAATTCCCCACAGGAATAATCCATTAAGATTATAAATCTATCTCATATTCACCTGATCCAAAAGTGAATAATTCACTAAAAAATCAATAAGAATAGGATACTGGTGACACTTCCGAACTTCTATATGGATCGTAGAAAGATGGTTCATCAACTTCCATTCACTATCATCTTCCTAGGAAGATTATGATTTAGTTATCCAGTTCAGAGCATTAGAAACTACATTGACCTATCTGAGCCTATAATCAATCACAATGTTAAAATAATAATGGTATTTAACCCATATTCATTTAATGTGGTTAAAATGACATTGTGAGAATATTTATTATAGGATTTTGTGATCTTTGTAAAAAATCCATCATCCAAGAAAAAATGCATCTGGTAATATAAATCTTGAACCACTGCTGCTAACATAAGATCATGTGTCAGGTAATTATTCACATGAGGCCTCAAACTAGTGATACATGTATTCTATAACTCCTTCCCCATGTATTAGAATATATCCTAAACATTGATTGAAACATCATAATAAACTGTGTATCACCTGTTAATATCAAGAAATATCTATATTGACACTAAATTAATCCTTCCTTTCAATTCCTAGAATTATTTTTCACAATTTTTGAACCACATAAAAATAAAATCATTCATATTCAAACAATTAATATATACATTAAGTAATAATAAATTTTGGAAAAAATTCCTATAGTAACCAGCTATCCCTATGAAACTATGAATATAAAAGATGTTCTTGGTTATTCCAATAAAACCACAGATCTCACCTTCTACTTGTCCACTGATACCCCTACCTCTGAGATGAAATGACCCAGGAAGTGAAATTTATCAATATTGAAGTGTAATTTTGTTAGAATGGAATATAACCTATGCTCTCATAGTGTATTGAATATGATTCAAATGTTTTTTCATGATTGTGTCTTGTTTGAGAAAACACCAAGATATCATCCACTAAAACAACAACAAAGGATTCAACGTGTGGGTGTAATACCGAGTTGATCAAGTCCCTAAATACTTGAAGTTTGTTCATGAGATAGAAAAATATTACCAAATAATCATAAATCCATACCTACTTCAGAAATTTGTATACAACATATCTAAGTTTTCAACCCTTACCTAGTGATATGCCAACCTCATATCAGTTATTGAAAAAACTCTGGATTCTCATATCTTATCTAAAAATAATCTATATGAGGTAGTGGATACCAATTCATCATGGTAAGCTGATTCAATCACCTATAATCCACACAAACCATGAGGGTCTCATCCTTCTTTTTGAAAAAAATCATGTGTGAAACTCAAGGTAAATTATTGGGTTCTAGGAACACATTAGATTCAAGGTCCTATAACTATCTCTTGAGTTCCTCAAGATCATTAGGATCCATCCAATTAAGAGGAATAGATACATGTGCTACTCCTGGAATATGATCAATGGTGAACTCTACCACTCTATCTCTCTCAAAAGGTAGCCATTTTTTATTTGGGAGTACATCCTTGAAATGATCCACCACCGGATGGAAATCTATTCAGCATGTTCCCAGATAATCTATAAAAAGACAGGGATTCTAGGATTACACACCACTTATCCAATGATGTTCTAGTATAGCTTGAGTTTTAAGGACATCTTATTATCTTTTTTGAATATAATTACTATTCTGAGCGGAAAATTAGCACACCGGTCGATGATAACAATTAATATGGATGAAATAGGTCACTAACCAGTACATATTGTGAATTATGTAAAATATTGTCATATCGAGGATGGTAAGAACCTATAAAATAAAATATCCACATATCTTGAGAGGAAAATCCTTTCAAATATGGGCACTCACTGGTCATACTCCTAATGGGGTATCCAGAGTCATCACTCTACAGAAGTATTCAATCTTAAAACCTAATATACTCACTAAAATAGTATATATAAATGAATGTGAGGTGAAAATGTCATATATGGTAGATAATATATTCAATGATACTAAAATCATACCTTACACTATATGAGGATTGAATCTCTGCACCTCAGGTATAGGTTGTAATATATATATCTTAACTGATCAACGACCCTAAGCTATTACCTAATTTCCTTGAGTAGGTATGCAATATTGGGGCTACGTATTAGATGTTTGGATTTCTCATAAACATACACCTCCTTGGACTAACTGTCCTATATTACTCGAACTCTCTATTTGACATGGACCGATTAATCCCACTCCAGAATCTAGAGCTGATGCAAACACTCTCTCACTTACCACTGGAAGAAAGGTTCTACAAAACAACTAAAGATGACCCATATTGACATAATATCAACACTCCACAGGGTATTTAATACACTAAAGCTTCATGTGACCTTTCTTCCCACAGTGACGACATATCACATCGCTACTAAGGTACACACTCTGACTATACTTTCATCCATAGAATTTCACAAAGATATGCTTTCTACCATTGGATGAACATTCACCCTATTTAGGAATTGAGCACTTCCCTCAGGTGACACATAGAGGTAAGGTCCTATTTCACTATCCCAGAAATTGTATTAAAAAAACATTCATCTAACAACGGATGGTGTGCCTAATCCAATCCTAAAATCCCCTTGTTTTGATCTATACATAAACATAAAGAGTAGAACAATACATTAGAGATCAGTGAATTGAGGTGAGTAGTCTATAAAAAATTGACTTCCCTACTCCAGAAACATGAATTCATTATATCATTCATATCTCAATGTCTTTAGATATATTTAATCAAAGAAACTACTCTAGAAGTCCCTCCAGACCATACCATGATATAGATATGACAGATTTAGAAAATACCACAAATTCTTGGATGATTCAAGAAGCATGTAAGTTGAAATATTTACCCTCCTCTATAAATGAATTTATTGATGCTCTCAGATAGATAAATAGGCCACTAAATATGAATTAGTATCCTAGGGGACACAATCCCTAAAAAAATTAAGGTGATGTTGATGCTAAAACTCATGCATCAACTTTGATATAGTTGGTAAAAGCCCTAGAACATACTACATAGACTATACTAGTTATAGTACACCGTCTGTAAGCTAAGAATTAGTGCCAAGTATGGATATAACAAGAGGTTCCAAAGGTGGAACTACTAGAGGAAAAATATGTTTTTCATATCCCACCACATCTAGAGAATGTTCATTGTCTCCTTCCTAGCACCCAACCCAAGGCCTTTATAGAGAATCTATCTATTATTCCAAGCACATACCACATAATGGGATTTGGAAATTGAGATATTACTAACCGGTCACAAGAAATCCCAAATTCTCACACCACATTAACAAAACTAAAAATAATCATTTATGATAATGTGATAATCATAAGGGTTCACTACCCAAGAAACTCTATCCCAACTACCAAATTCTAAGTCCTGGGTATTAGTAAGATTCAGAGTTTCAATTATAAAGGTTATTTTATCTGGAGTTTCAATTGTAATCTATAGAGGAAAACTCACTTAAGTTATAATCGGCATCTGTATTTAAATGTAAGTAGTTCATTTATAATTCATAATTATTATACTTGTATACATTTACGATGGTTCATTTAGATGATTCATTATTCACAATTTATAAATGACTAATATTTATAAGTTTCAATTATCACTTCAAGTAACTACAACTTTAAATTTTACAATTAGTTTCAGTATGTAAGGATTCATATACAAGGATTTAATTACATGGATAAAAATTACTAATTTGATACTAACACACTTTATAAATTACAATTATAATACAATTAATCATAATCAACTAATGTTTCAAACCATGTAACAATAGATTCATGGCTCCAAGATATCATAATTTGTTAGTTAAGGTTCCACTATCCAGCTATGTGGGAAAATTCCCTTTAGGTTGATGCAGAAACATTAAATAACTAATTATTTTTCCCTTTAACATCATGAAATGTCAGTCCAATAACAAATATAGAAATCAATTCACAAATGATATGTTGTAGGAAATTCAAACAATAAATAAATATAACATGGAAGCTACATATTTATGACGTATAAATCCTCAAGTGCCTACCAAGATGCATGATCAATGATCCCTTACCATACCAGGCCATGTGTAAACATCCATAATCATAAAAAACATTATAAAACATGTGGATCACCCTATATTGAAATAAATATAACTATAATAAGAGAAACATAGAACAACAAGTCACAACCCTGGAAACATAGTTTTTCCCTATACATGGGTTAGCTATCCGAGTCATTGGCTCATTATAGAATTTCATCATGTCCTAGTCTCCTATATACCACCCCTAAATAGGAATATAATGGAAAATAAACCTATCATATCAATTTGTGATCTCCCATGCCTGATCCACTCATAAGTGATCTGACCCTGTGACTACATGGCCTCAATCATGCCTCCTAATATTCGAGGGGCTACTTATTAGTAGTGATAATTTATGATGGTATGGGGGAGACTATATCATCCATATTAGAGTGGAGAAAATTGTAACAAATAATTAATCAATAGAATAATAATAATAGTAAAGTAATGGAAATAAATGACTAAGGAAGCAGAAATGATAAACAATAAAGCATATCAATAAATAACCAATATATAGTATTATATATATAATGATAATTTTATGATGTTATAAAAAAAGTAGTAAATGGAACATGACATCACACATACATTAATAGGTGCTATAAAAATGTGTAAAAAACCAAAAACTAATCTCCATTAGCGACACAAACATTAGCTCAGTCCTCTATTCATGTACCCTATCCTTGTGCAGAATCAAGAACTCATGGCTATGTGCTTTCCATTATACCTACCTACATCCATGAAGTCTATCCGAGTACCAAATGGAGTCTTGGATACAATATAATTAAAACTAAGTGACCCACCACAAATTGTGCCTATAACTAAATAGTCTATGAATATAGAATGAAACAGTGTGCAGAAATAATAATAAATCTGTAAAAGAAATAAACACAATCAATGTCTATTCAGGTTTCTCTTGGGATACCCATCTGATGCTTCAAACTTTATCCTAAAATAGAATGTATATGTGCAATTTTCATTTATAATAGGGGTAGGGACCTTAGGCACATAACCAAGGTTCACCTAAATATTGATTATCATATAAATAATAAAAAAGTCCCATGGAATTTATGAAATAGCAGACATAGGTAAACTAAGTCATTCAGCTAAGGATGTAGAGTGACACATTCAACAATCACAATCAATTATGGGGAGCACTATTCCAAAAATCCTAAATCAAGGGGCATGGTTCATCATGTAAAATGGTTTTTAATAAATTATGGGGAGAGACTTGTCCAACTTCCAAAATTAAGGGGGCATGGAGCGTCTTGTCCAACCATTCCCAATAATTATGAGCAGCACTATGTCCAAAATTTTAATTTATAGGAAATAGAGAATCATGTCAAACATTTTCCAATATATTGTGTGGATCTCCATGTCCAATAAATTCAATTAAAAATCAATAAAAACATAATTTCATTAGTCCTTTGAGCATAAACCTAGAATTCATGGTAAGGAACTCAAGTATCACATAAGGAATAACATGATTTAGTACTATAGTATTCATAATATTAGTTTAAATAAGCATAATCCATATCTAAACAAGGTCCAAGTGACATGGTTTTTCCATTCACCTTTCATTTAATCATTTAACCATTACAATTGAGAGATATACCAAGTGATGTTTTCATCTTATTTTATAATTTCATAATCATTTCATTCATATGTATCAAGGAGCCATGTGAAATAATTATCCCCTCTCTCACTATATCATAATTAATTCCACATAAATATCCCATTAGAAAGAGATAAGTTAATAGTCCTCAAATATGGTTTTAATTCAAGCATGGGAATATAAGTTGTGGGAATATAAGCAATACACCCCAAGGGGTGGTTGGATTCACGGTATAAACCCTTCAAGGAAGTAATTAGGTTCAAAATTACTAACCAATTTAAGACATTGTCAATTTATTTAGTTAATTTCATAATTATGAGGGGACATAGTGAAATCCCAGTACATGGCACAATGATGCATAATATAGACATCAAGAAATTTAAGGAAAGTTATTATACCCACAAAATTAAACCATTATTAGACTCCCCATACAATATCGGACATTTATTTAAGATTTAATGAAATAAATTGGAGAAAATAGAAGAATTCACAAAAAATAGGGCATATGAGATCTTATGAAAATACTGAATATGGAGATACAAAAGAAGAAAAGAAGGTAGGGGAGTCTTAAACTAACCAAGTTTGATCCAAATCAATGAATGACAGACAAATACAATTGTATAGAAAAGGATATATCTCATAGCCTAGTGATGAAAGTAGAAGAACTCTCATGTGGGTGACATGTTGTGCATTGAGGGAGGAGAAACGAGGGGTGAAAGGTTAAAGGGGTGGACAAAAAAATGGTATTTTCAGCCTTTTGAAAGGGGAAAATGGATTGGATACAAGTTTTTACAACTCATGGACCAAACATGTGGTCTTCACTATCTAAGAGGCCACATATCACATAACCCAGGAACATAGTTAGACAAACTATGCACAACCCATGTGTGCTCATTTCCCAAAAGCCTCACCCCCTCGCACACCAAGTTCACGGTTAGGTGAAATCATGCATCAAACTTATTAATTATACCTATATAAAATTTTAGGTTTTCACAGCCATGAAACCCTCCTTTGATGGTTAAGAAACCATTTTTCACCCCTAATGGTTCACATGGGTGAGGGTAATGGTTATCACCCACCATTTGCCTCACCTATTTCTCCAAAAACCGGAGTTTCAAGCCCAAAATGAAGATCAAATACAATATATGCATCCATAAATTCTTTAAGAATTTCGAATTATATAACATCATTGGATTACACTAAAATTAAAAGGATTCATTATTGGATGAAAAACTATGATCTTATAATCACATAATGGACAAACTTCCATAATGGATGGGGGTCACTCACCAGCCTCTTTTTCACCCCTCAAATGGGTTCACTCCCTATCCCCTTCATATAATCTCATGAGATATATATCATTACAAAATTCAGTGGTGGGATTTAATAGAACCACCTACCACATAATAAAAACTATACAAAATTTCATCGTAAGATCGCAAAATAGTCCCCATGACATAAATCGTGGAAAATAAATGGGGTTCATAAATATTTATTCATAAATTAGTTAACCCATAGAAGAGTAATAGGTTTTATAGAATCATCATAATAATTTCATTATTTTAATTCATCTAGAGAAAGAAGATGGATGGTATCATTATAAAATAACCCCCTTAGAGAATAAGAATCCTAAAAGTATGTTTACATAAATGAAAAATACCTTTAAAAATGAATTTCAATATTTCTTTGAAAACATGAGAAAACTATACTTTTATTTTCATAAAATTTTAAATAAAAATTCTCGGAATATTGAAAAAATAATTATCTTTGAAATTAAACATAGAAACCTTTAAAGGAATCTTCAAATCAAATAATGGTCATGATAGTCGGAAAATTCATTCAGGTAATAAATGTTGAAGCAAAAAATCATTTCACACTTTTTTTGTAAAAGGTCATAAATAACCTATTAAGAAAACATTGTAATTTTTTTAATACATTGAAGAAATATTAAAATCTTGTTGAAGTTGAATTTAAATTTAAATTTTATATTATAGAATAATATTATTGAAAAATTATAGAGAACGTGGATATGGATGAAAAAGTTCATCGACGAAAGAGAAAATACAGTTAGTTTTTTATAAAAACATTTTCTGGAGCATTTTAAGTTCCACATAGAAGAGAATGAAAGGAAAACAGTAAAAAACAAGAAATAAACGTATTAAAATAAAATTTATGTGGAATATGATATAAACACCATAAAATTCCCCTAAATTATATTCAATCATAAATAATCCTTATTAAAAAAATTAGATTGTAATATAAACTTGTACCTCAGTTCCTTGATTTCTTCATACCTGATCTTAAGTTCCTATATAAAAAATTTATATTTATTATATACTTATACCTAGACAATATTAATACTTATTTTATAAAATAACATTCACTTTTAATTTCTAATTACCCATTTATTAACAATTCTTCCTTAAAATCAAAATTCAGGTGTCAACTATTTTGTTTCCCATGCATGTTTGGGTTCGATATTTTTTGTCCTTGCACCTTGTTCATGATTTCATCATATAAAGAAGATTAATTATGTCATAAGTATCATATTTATCAATTATATTAACTTTTAAAATAATTAATATAATATGTATTTAATAAATTAATTACATCACTTCGTGTAGATTGTAGTCTGTATATAGTAACGAGTAATGTTTTTATTTTCCAATGAATAGAAATAAATAAAGGTAGATAATGATATATTTTTTATATAATAATAATAATATAATTTACATAATATATATTAATTAAATCAAAACATATGTTAATTCTTGTATAGTGGATCTGAAAAAGGAATCACATCGCGTTGTGGAGGTGGTAGTCCACACGTATGCACATGAGACATTATCATTTATCATAGGATATAGAGGAGGTATAAAATAATAATACCATGAACCTAAAAACTTTTTAATATAGTAATAATATTTATTTAATCATGTTAATATGGATATGCAATACTTATATGAGGTTAATGAAGAAATAAACTCGTAATTGATTAGTAATGAAAATTACCTCTTCTTTGGGAAACCACATTTCCCTTACACATTAAGCCTTCAAAGTTTGGTATTTTATGAATAGAAAGTTCACTATGAAATGGTTAGGGAGGTTAAAAAATATTTGGGTAGGTATTGGATAAACTATATTGAAAATTTTTGTTAACAAGTGAGAAGAGGAGGTTCCCTTTTATATGTTAGGTGGGTGTAAAACATGTAAATTCTTAAAAAAATTATAATATAATAAGGTCACATTCAAGTGGAAGTGGAAAAAAAGAAACCCAAATAAGAATAAAGGATAATTTTTTGTCTAAATTTACTTAAAAATAATATTTAGACAAATTTTCAGGTTATTTTAATCCTTATCTCTTTAGTTTAAACCCTAATTAACCCATTTAACCTTTACAGTAATAATGAATTTTTAAATCAATTAGTAATCATTATGAATAAAATGGATTTGAACTACATAAAAAATATATACATGATGATTAATATGTTAAATATATTTTATATGATTTAATTCCTATAAGTTTCATAGATTCATTTTAATGTAATCACCCAAAACACAACAAAATCCATTTTTAGAAAAATGCATTTTTATGCATAAAACTGAATTTGTTATCATTACGGGCCTAGTAAAAAGAATTAAATGAATTTTTAAATATTTTACTGAATATATTATATAAAAATTTCTTTAAAATTATTTAGACATAGTAATTAATTTAATTTATTAATATAAAAATATATTCCATGTATAAAAGTAGTTTTTTCAGAAAACATATTTTTTACCTTCAAATGATTTTATTTTCATTTATAACCAATTTTTTACCAAAGAATTTATTACCTACATGTGTAAAGAATAATTTTTCATGATTTTATTACTTTTTATTAATTTTTAAAAGAATTCTTATATGAAAAAAAATTCTCATGAACTGAATATTTAAAAAAAATCTTTAAGATCAATAACTTTTCCTGGGTTAATTAGAAATTATTTTGGATAATTATGTTTCATTTAAATAATATAAAATGTTCTTAATTTTATTTTTTATAAGAATTATTCACATAATTTTAGGGTTGTTTTATTCACAATCTATTTAATTAATTTTTTTATTAAAGATATATTTATTCTAAAATCTCAAGGTGTTACAAGGCCCTTTGGCTTAGGTTGTTTTTGGCATGAACATTAGTTCTAGGTGTAAAAGTGTTTAGGGAATATGTTTTTTAAAGGGGTAATGGGTGCCCCTTTTTTGCTACTTCATGAACATGTGGGGAGGATTTGGTTATATCCTCCACTAATCTTCCTCCATTATTGATCGTGGATGTTTTGGGTACTATTTTTGTAGAGTATGAGGTTAGATTCTTCCTATCAATTCTCTATTATTACTTTCTTATTGTTCTCATATATTTATATTTTATTTGGTTATGGTTTTTGTTCTGATTCAATTATATTATATTGGAATCGTCTATTTTTATAGGTATTTTGTGCAACATAATTCAAGGACATCTGAGTATAACATCTCCATATCTTCGCATGTGGTTTCATCAATGATATGATACATGACATATTTATTTATGGGTTTTAGCCAAAATTAAATTATTTTTATCAAGTAATCAATATTTAATGATAGGTATTTATCTCAGTATGGTGTTTTTAGTGAATTCCATACCTCTTGTGGGTGTTTGGTTTTAATTTTGGTACAATAGGCCACCTGGTGAGTTTTGGGCATTTATGCCTATTAAAATTATTGAGTCTAAATTGTTTAATTAATTGTAAATAATTATAATTAATTTTTTGTGATGATTTGGAATGAGTCAGGGTCTCATTTATATCGTCTTTGTATGGATGGACTTGGACAAGCCTGGATAGAGTAGTTGGGCGATGGATTAAAAAGAAATAAGTCTAGAAGGAAGGAGGTCCTCCTACCTACCCTGTGGTATTATTCAGTTTACTTATGGAATTTCATTTTTGGTATCATGAATTTTGGTTGATTGATCATTTTAAATTAGTTTAATTTTTAATTTATATAATTCCCTTAAATGATATTAACAATGCACCCAGGCCATAAGGGTCCTTCGGCAATATCTTGATTGACTCTGTTACCAATATATGAGGCCTTGATTAAAATATATGACTTGAAACATGTAGAACCCAAGGGTTGTTAATTAAATTAAATGATCATAATATAGTGGCTTTAGTGTAGAATCCGTTAGAGACCATCAAGTAGAGGAGAGTATCATATTGAGATGGATGGCCTCCGGATTGGATATGTATGATCCTTGAGGTTCCTCAAATCCGTTAGGATAGTGAGATATTCATATGGTGATAATTCCTATACAATTTATATGTGAATAATGTTAGTTATGGGTACAATGGAAGAACCTATATGGGTATAAAAAAATAATTTTTTTTGATATGATAGATCATTCTCAATATTGTACATGAAGTGAACATCATGACCAATTAATTTTTTCCACTTGATATTGAAATTATAAATATACAAAAACCATATAAGATATTTTCATATAAATGTTATAATTAATTTATTTAATATTGGAAAAATATTTTATCTTTGATTAGGTTCTTTCTTCTATGATGATGTTGATATTTCAAAAAATCCTTTTGGATTACCTTTTTTGGGTTTTTAGGATCCAGGTGTATAATCCCTCTAGTGATGATTCACACATGCTCCTTAGATCAACAAACAACCTATAATGGAACATAGTATTCTAGAATGATTGATCAATCATTTTTTCACCTATACAATCTATACTTTTGTATTGAAGGATTTCATCTCATTCATGAGAAGATGAGAGGAAGAGGATTTGAGGGAGAAATATGTTTTGAAAAATTATCCTAAATTCTCGATTTCCCTACACAATAGAAATAACCATCTGTTTTTAGAGATAAGGATTAGGTTAAAATACTATTAAATTTCATATTAGACGTTAAATAGGATAATAATACTTAAGAAACCTCATAACACAATAATAATAATATTTTTATTTTTTTACGTCACACATTCTAACTTGGTCAATAATAAATATAATTCTACCTAATTGTAAATTAATATTTATTATTAGAAATGGTCTTTCTCTATTTTAAGTCCTTTTAATTTATTAAATACTTGAATAAATATTTAGTTAAATATTTCATTCATCAATAAACATTTGTAATTGATAAAACATGAATAAAATTATTCCTCATTCTTGGGAATAATATTTATTCTATTAATTAAATTTGAAATCAATTTAACTAAGATCCATATAAATACTTAGTATGTGACCCTCTAGGATTCTTTGTCATTGTAATTAGGTAGGATTTCCAAAATTACTATATTACTATCTTGCGACGAGTCAATAAACCCAAGAGAAATAAATTATTGTCATAAAATCAAAAACCACCTATAAAAGTTCATTGTGCAATATAATCCATTTTTCACAATATCACATCAACAAAGATTCACATCCTTGTAATCAACTCATATGCTCGATGTATCATTATTGGAATCTCAGAAATAAACAAATTATTACACTATGTCCATGGAATTTAATACGATGGTTCTATTTCAATCAAAGGGATGAGATATCAACTTCTATAAAGATGTAAGGGAAAATCCTTCCTTTTTTTATAAATTAATAATATGTTACTCATGATTCACCCATTGTATCCAAATTCAATACCAATTGTATCATCATGATTTATGAAATACATCTAATTGTGAAAGTTTTAGCACTCATTAATAATAACATTAAATTCTACGGACCATTACACATCCTCATATATAGGAATATATAACAACAAAAAACAATTGTAATTCTGATAGGATGATCTGTTCTCATAATCTCCTCTCTTGAATATTACCAAGTAAAAATAACATAAGAAGAAGCCTCATCCACTTATGAGTACTCGCACCTGATAGTCACATTCTACATGTCCCATGATATAATGTCATAAGACCATAGAAATATATTTAAGAATGTAAACTTGGAATTTGAAGGTCCTCATCATAGTGGGGGACTACTATGACCATATCAATACGACATATAAATTATTACATTAAACTCATGAAGAAAAATAAAAAATATATAATAAGATATTTTATTGACATTCAAATGTTTGAATATACATATAATTAGAGTACAATCAGTTGGTTCTAGGACACCAACTCCATAAAAATCCCACATGGACTAAAGCCAACTTCATATGACATTCATTTGGTTAGACCTCATATGATAATATTATTTCTTATAAGTTTGGTATTAGTCAAGGGTTCCTCCATGTTGTCTTATGTGGAAATATTTCTCACTATGAATAATTTTTTTTATAAAAATCCCTCAAAATATGATACTTATGAAGTATGTACTCTATATTTAGATGTGCCCTTGGTTCTTTTTCAAGGGCCACCACTACAGTATTATCAAAATAAATTGTGATAGGATCTTTGTTCCTAGGTATCATGTCAAATTATTACACAAAATTTAATATCCAAACTAATTATTTAGATACCTAAAATGCTACAATATATTTAGACTATACTATAGAATCTACAACCATAAACATTTTTGTTCTATTACATATCCTAAATCCTATATTAAATGTAAACATGTATCCCATTGGCAATATTAAATAATCATGATCTATTTGGAAACTAGCCTTTGCATGTCCTATGATGACAAGTTCCTCATATCCTCCTTTGACCAATAACATATCCTTAGTTTTTCTCAAATACTCTAAGATAGTCTTAACATACGTCTAATGGAGGTCACATGGGTTAGATTAATATCTATATACCACACATAAGATATATGCAACATCTAACCTAGTATATAACCTAGTGTACACGACTGTACCAATTGATGACACCTATATAATCCTAGAAATAAATTTTCTTTCCTAATGTGTCTGAGGACTCATTTTCCTAGAAAGATGAATGCCATGTGATATTGAAAATAGTCCACACTTGGATTATTCCATAATAATTCTATTCTGTATATTTTTAATATATATACCTTGACTTAGGCTAAGAATTTTCTTGTATCTATCACGATGGATCTTGATACCAATAATACATTCCTTCTCTCCCCAGTCCTTAATAGAGAAAAAAAATTTCAATTAGTTTTTAATATATTATAAGATTAGTATTTCGTTTCTAATAAGTAATATTCTATCGATATAAACAATAATGAATATAACTGCATTCCCACTAAACTATTTATAGACACAAGGCTCACATTCATTCTTTATAAAACCAAATTCTATTAAGGTCTCATTAAAATGAATGTTCCATGACCTGGATGATTTATTTAATCTATAAATGGATATTTACAATTTTAAAACATTATTGGAATCCTTTAGAGTCACAGAACGTTTAGGTTGGGTCGTATAGACATCTTCCTAAAGGTTACCATTAAAAAAACTATTTTGAAATCCATTTTCCAAATCTCATAATCCTGGAAGGCCATATTTTGAGGTAGATTTATGATGGATTTCATCATAGAAACTGGTGAAAAGGTTGTGTCATAGTCAATGTATTGAAGATCAATAAATCATCTTGCAACCAATTTTTCTTTACAGCTAATGAATTTGTTATCCATTTAAAATTATTATTAAATTACTATTTATAACCAACAATATTTACCTCAAATAGAGGATCTAGAAAAATACATACTTGGTTTTGGTACATGTAATACATTTCATAACTCATGGATTATTTTCACTCGGAAATATATATTCCACTTACTGCATCATTGTAGGTTAGAGGATCATTATTATCAACTAATAATTTTCACTATTATAGTGGCCTTATCCTTTTAAAAAAATTAATACATTATTTTAAGCATAATTAACCATCAAATTACAATCCAAGGATCATAAAGTATATTTTCCTTGGATGATTATCTAGATGAAATTGAATGTATGGAAATAGTATAAAAAATATTTATTTTAAATATCCATAAATTGATCATAACTTCCATTGATCTCCTACATCTGTATAGGAAATCTTGAGGAATACTTGAACAAAAGGTATGATCTAAAAAACCTTGTAAGGGTATAAATATAGGAATAAAGCAAAGAAAATGGGATAAAAGTCAATACTAGATTACATAAAAAGGAATGGAACATGAATAAACATAATGAAGAACAACATTTAGATCATGGTCACATGTAATCTTGGAATAATAGGAATGTGGTAACTACATATTATATGATAGAATCATGAGTCAAGGATAACTTACAAGACTGTTGCACATGGTGGACAAAGTCCCATAGAGGAATCAGGTTCACTCCTTATCCCAGCAAGACACTCAAGGGACTAAACATTAACCAATGCATTGAAGTTATATCTGGGTTCACCCATCATAACATGTTTATTCATATGTGTTCTATAAGAAGAATAAAACTAGAGGTATACATATGATGGTTACATAACGAAAGAATTGGGCATTATAAATAGGTTATAAGGCATAACCAAAGGGTGTATCATAAAACAGTTCATAAAATAATGGATTTAAATCATAAATGAATATTTATAAAGGAAAATAGGGATATATAATGATAAAATATTTCCAAATAATTTGAAAAAATTTAAAAATAGTGTTTAGAAAACTTTATAAATGATTCACTTCAGTGCGCTTTAAAGGATAACATTAAAGGGTCTTTAAAATAGAAAGTCATAATTCTTTTTATTAAATCATATATGAAGTAAGATTATATTTAATGATAAGGTGAATGATTTTATAAAATAATTGTTGATTAAAAAATATTATGGAAGGTACTTGAAAATTAGTAGGAATTTTAGAAGTTCCCTTTAATTAGGCTTTCTTATCAGGATGAAATGGGAAGGGGGCCTTATAAAACATGTATTTCTCTATCAAAGAAAGAATAATAGGGATGGTAACATATAATGGTAACATACAAAAATAATTTAGGATGATTAAATTAGAATAATTAATAATTACATTTGGATAAAAAGATAAAGAGTAACTCAAAGGAGAAATGAAGGTTTAGAAAAAATCCCTTACCTTATGTTCGAAAGTGTTCTTCACTTTACCTTAATGTTCTAGATAATTAAAAAATCATTTAAATAATTAATTAATAACCTTTTATACAATTATTTTATTTATTAAAATTTTAATATGTTCATTTACAACATTTTTTATGAGTTATAAGATTCAATTTTATTTCCAGAGAGTGTTTATTTCCTTTCTTTTCATGATTGGTTCACTTGTATAAATGTATGACAGATCATGTAAAATGGGAATTGATATCCAAAATTGAAGTTATATGTTACTAATGAACATATATAAGATTAAATGGTTATATAAGTCTTTTTCGGGGTGAGTATGAATCATTACATAAGATTTCAGTAAAAATAGTGTAGATTATTTTGGCTATTTTTTGACCATCACAAACTAGTTTTGTTTCCTTATTCGTTATTGTGTATAAAAGTTAGTTTTAGAGAATAAAAAGAAATATAAAATAAATTTAACAACATATAACAGCCATTATAATGTTTTTGTGTCTACCCTTAGAGGTGGTAAAGGACAATATTATCTTTTTGTCCATGAATGTAGTAAATCAACATCGTACGGACGATATTTTCATTTTTATAATAAAAAGAAGAGGCGAACAAACTTCATGATGAATTTTATTTTAAAATAATAAAATTATAGTATATATGAGATAATATATTTATCATTAATTTTTTTACATTGTATATGAGTAGAGTATATGAAAATAAAATAAAGTGAAAAGAAAATAAATAATGTGAAAGTGGATTTTACCACTTAAATTCATTCCTAGAGAACCTCCTTAGGAAAATTGTTTTGGGTATTTTTTATGACTAAATAATACTATTCACAGTTATGTGACTTGGGACATGGAATGGTAATAAATAGTCTAAGATTCAATGCTTAAGAGGAGTGATGAGATGAGGTGGGGTGGTATTTATAGTGGAGGAGAGAAGTATTTTTTGACTATTTTAATCATTTGTTTGTTATTTTGAATCAATACTATGAATAATATCGATTTTTGTTGATACATATAGTAACTATTGCATGTGAGTTTGAACCAAAGGTTCATAAATTATCCATAAATCATACATGATTCAATACATCAGGTATTTAGCTTATACAGTAAATTACCGTATTTAACTATTCACCGAAAATTCAACTTTTTAGAAGGATTCAAAAAATTCACCCCTACCATTTTTCAATGTTTAGAATTAAAAAATGTACTCCATTTTATTAAATTATTTTTCTATATATGAGATATTTAATTTTTAAATGAAATCATCATTTATTTGAAAAATACCAAATTTTAATATTATAATTGATTTTAAAAAAATAATTAAGGCCTCGTAAAATAATCTTTTAATCATAAGATAACAAAATATTAATTTATGAATATATTTTATGAAAATAAATTTTCTTTTAAATCATTACATTAATTATAAAATTGTAAATAAACATTTATGTTTCAAAAAAATATAAATACATAATTTATCATTTTAAAACATTTATTTATTTATTCCATGACATAAATATATCATATTTTCATTTATAAGATGCCTAAATTTTATTTATACACTCATAGATAAGGTTACTATTTGATTTTTTAGATTACTATTCCTAAGGATCATATTATTATTCCAATGGTGAAGTTACTATTCCATCGGTATAGGTTCCTTAATTTCTAGAAATACATCTCATTTCCTTAATAAAACATTTATAATGTTCGTATTGTTTTATCTATTTGATTTTAGGTGATTTATAAAATATGTAACAATTATAAGTAGATAAATTTTTATTGATATAATTCTGGGTCATTAAATTCATCCCCCCATATGAAATTTCACCCCTCAAATTTTATTTTACAAACTATGGGGAAAACATGTGACGATACTTATCATTCATTGATTCCTCTAGTTCCCTTATTTATTATTCATACTTATGGTTCTTACATAGTACTTTGAGTAGGTGAGTAGTCTTTTTGTGTATAAATTTATCTCAAGGATGCAATATCTTTATTTCCTACTCCTCATAAGAGATATCATTTTCCATTTGTACCACCTTTGAATTCAGTACATTTGAGGGATCCAATATTTCCTTCTTGATAAGGGATAAGTGAAATACATCTTGTACTTTAGGCATGGTTGGTGGATGTTCTAGTTGATAGGCCGCATCTCCAATACAATCAAGTCTTTTGAAGGGGCCTATGTAAGTGGTACTTAGCTTTCCTTTCTTCCTAAATCTCATTAACCTCTTCCATGGAGATATGCAGAGGAATACCATGTCTCCAACATTAAACTCAAGGTATCATCGACAATTATCAGTATATATCTTATGTCAAATATAGGATGATTTGATTTATTGCTGAATGGTTTTCACCATTTCCACCATTTCGTTGACCATTTCATGTCCTACCAGCTTACATTCATCGACTTTATCCCATCATTATAGTGTTCTACATATTTTCCCATAAAGAAATTTTTATGGAACATTTTGGATGATAAAGTGAAAACTATTATCGTAATAGAACTCGGACAGAGGTAGGTGTTGGTCTCATCCTCCATTAAAGTCTATAGTACACACTCTCAACATGAATTCTAATTTCTAAATAGTTCACTCAGACTGGACATCATTTTTAGCAAGATAAGACTTACTGAAGTTCAAATAAGTTTTTAGATCTTGTTGGATACTTTTCTAGAACATGGAGGTAAATCTTAGAACTCAATCATATAAAATAGAAAGTGCTACTCCATGCAACATCCCCAATTCTATCATGTATATACATGAATGTTTATCGATTTAGAATTATTATCGAATTGTGATAATGTGATTTTTATTAGTAAGATGATCCACAATAACCCATATAGGATTTTTTCCTTTGTATATTTTCAGAAGTCTGATGACAAAGTTGATGGTAATGTTTTTGCATTTCCATGTCAGTATGGGTAATCATTACATCATCCCCTTATAATTTTTCCTTTTAGCCTTCATCTATAGAAATTCCATAAACATAGTTTTATATCCAACGATCTCTTTTTATATATTGTCCCACCAATAGTTCTCTTGGAGATCTAGATACATATTTTTGCTCCCTATATGAATAGAGTATATTGAGCCATCTGTGCCCCTTAGAATATCTTTCTTTATCTCTAGATTGTATTATACATATATTCCTGACCAAAATCATAAAACTCATTCCTCATCAAATTTAAACTCTAACGATATCCCCTTTCTCATGTATTCCCCCTTTTTCTGAATTTCCACATCATTTCTTTGATCATTATTTATATTCTCCATGAGGGATGGTTGACCAATCATTCAAGAAAGGATAGATGATATTACTTACTTAATGATTCCCATGTCCATACTTTGAAAATATAAGAAGATTAGATACTTCTCAATTCTTATCATTGATAATATATGAGGATCCTTTCAAATTAGAGCATCCACCACTTTATTTTCATTACTAGGATGGTAATGGATTAAGCAGTCATAATACTTGAAAATATCTGACCATCTTCTCTAGTGTATATTAATCTCTTTCTATGTGAATTTATATTTGAGGCTCTTATGATCAAAATATATTTAACACTTCTCCCCATAGAGATAATGTTGCCTTATTTTCAATATGAAGATCACAACTGCCAAGTCCAGATCACGTGTGGGATATTTTTGTTCATGAATTTTCAACTACCTTGATGCATAGGATACCACATTATAATATTTCATCAGTACAAAACCTTTTAACTTCTTTGAAGCATCTATTTACACCATAAATATTTTCCCACTTATCGATAGTGTTAGAACTGGTGTAGTGATAATACTCATTTTCAACTCTTAGAAATTTTCATCACATTCACAGGTCTAAAAAAACATCCCACCCTTTCGATTCATCTTGGTTATTGGGGTTTATAATCATGATAAATTCTTAAAAAATCATTAATAATACCCAGCTAGACCAAGGAAACTATGGATCTCTATTATAGATGTTTTCTAGGCCACTCCTAAATTGCCTTTGTCTTATAAGGGTCCATATATATTTCTTTATTGGTGATAACATTCTCTAAGAATGATACATCCTCCCTACAGAACTAATATTTATTATAGTTTTCTTAAATTTTCCCCAATTGAAAATTATTCAACATAGTATTCAAATGCTCCTCATGTTCCTTGTTTCTCTAGGAGTATATTAGAATATCATCAACAAAGAATACCACAATTTTTTTGATGTGGTCACTAAAGACTTTATTCATTAAGTCCATGAATATTTTTGGATAATTATTGAGTCCAAATTTAATCACTATGAACTCAATGTGTCCATACCTTTTTTGTAAGTAAGTCTAGGGAATATCTTCTTTCTTAACCTTTAATTGGTAATATCCCAATAGAAGGTAAACCTTTGAGAAATAAATGGCCCCTTTTAATTGATCAAACAAGTCCTCTTTCATTAGAAGGAGACAGTTTTTCTTTATGGTGATTTTTTTGAGCTCATGGTATTCAATTCATAGGTGCATTGATCCATCCTTCTTCTTGATGAAGAGGACCGGTGCACCACATGGTGAAGCACATGGGTATATAAAACCATTATTAAGATTATCTTATTACTTCTTCTTTAGTTAATCCAAATAAATAGTTTCCATTCTATAAGTCTTTTTTGATACAGGTATAGATCCAAGAAAAAGTTTGATTGAGAACTCAACCTCTCGTTTAGGCGGAAGACCAGGAAATTATTTAGGGAACACATCAGTGTATTAATTCACAATGGGAAAGGCATTGACCATGATTCTATTCTTTTTCTCAATAAGTTTAGCTATATATGATTCCTTATAGGGCAGTAATATTCACATTTGAGACAGTGAATTTTATGGAGATTCATCATCCTCCATAAACTTGTATATAATTAGAGGATACATCCGGATGTGAAAAGTGATCTCCCTTTCCAGACATTCAATGTTGGATTTGTATAAAGATATCCAATCAAAGCCCAGTATAGAATCACACTCCACAAAAGGATGTAAGATGAGATTTGATGGTGGGTTCAGTCCATAAACATTAACCAGGGAGGAGTTATATTATTTGAATTAAATAATTTCTCCATTTTATCTTCTCACATCTAACTCAACCTCCATATTTTAAGGTAGTGTTCAAATAGTTCTACTAAAATTGTAGGATATAAAAGAATGCATATAACCATAGATGATAATCCTATATTTCACTATTTAATTCAATTTTTAATCATTTACATAATTTGAAATAGACTTTGGGTTGAGATTTTTAAAAATTTAAACTCATAAAAGGGAAATCATTAACATTAAATGGATAACTTATTTGTGAAAATAATATCCTAAGACGTGATTCCCTAAGTTTCAATCATGGTTATCCATGGTGATAGAATTATACCTAGGGTTTATAATAGAGTTACCTAGTCTTAATCTCCAAAAATAACTAGACCTAGCTCTTATACCAACTATTGTGACCATATCCTTTTACACATATTAATGCATAATTATATGAAAAATTAATCATCAAATTACAATCCAAGGATGGTAAAGTCTATGGACTTTGGATGAATAGGTAAATAAAACTAGAAATATAGAAATAGAAAAAAAACATCATTATTTTAATCATCTATAAAAGACCCTAAATTCCACTGATCTCCTACATATTCATAATATAACTTGGGGAATACATGAATAAAATGGATGAGATAAAAATCCACGTAACGGAATAAGAAAAGGATTAAAGAAAAGAAAATGGGTTGAAAGGCATAACACAATGACATAAAAAGGCATGAAACATGAAGAAGTATAAGGATGCGTAACTTGTAGGGAATAAGGACATGTAATCGTGAAATCACAGGAATGTGGAATCAACACACAACATGACATAATCATGAATCATGTCTGACTTCGAATACTGTTTCACATGGAAAACAATGTCCCATAATGGAATCAAGTTCACTCTCTGTACCGACATGACATCTCATCAGACTAAAAATCACCCAATACATTGGATGAATATTTAGGTAATTTGATCATAACATGATTATTCATATGTTTTTTACAAGAATAATCAATCTTTAGGTATAAATATAAGGGGTTCCCATGTAATGAGTAGGGTATCATAAACATGTCATAAGGAATAACCAAAGGGTGTATCATAAAAGAGTTCTTGAAAGAATGAATTAAATAATAAATGGACATTCATAAAGGAAAATAGGAATAGATAATTTTAATATTTTCCAAATAATGTGAAAACTTTTTAAAAAGTATTTAGGAAACTTTAGAAATGAGCCACTTAATGAAGTTTAAGGGAGAACATTAAAGTGTCTTTAAAACGAAAAAGTTATAATTGTTTGTATAAAGCTAGAAATGAACAATGATTTTATTTCATGATAAATTGATTTATTTTATAAGAATAATGGTATATTAAAACATATTATGTTTAGTACTTTAAAATGAGTTAGAATTTGAGAAGTTTCCATTAATTGGGCTTCCTTATCAGGAGGAAATGGGAATGGAACCTTATAAAACATTTATTTCCCCATAAAAGAAAGTAGAATATGGATTATAACTTATGTTTGGAACATAAAAACCAAATTTATGATGATTAAATAATAATAATTAATAATTACATTGGGATAAATAGATAGAAATTATAACCCAATGGAGAAATGGAGGTTCAGAAAGAATCCCTTACCTTATGTGGAAAATTGATTTTCACTTGATCTTAATGTCTTGGATAATAAAATAAAATACATTAATTAATTAATTCTAAAAAAATTATATAAGTATTTGATTTGTTATAATTTTATTAAATTAATTTTTGGACTTTTTTATAGGTTATAAGATTCAATTTTGTTGTTCGGGATTGTTCATTTCCTTGGTTTTCAGGATTAATTTACTTGTATAAATGTATGAAAGATTATGTAAAATGGGAATAGATATCCAAAATTGGAATTATATTTTATTAATAAAAATAAATAATATTATATTGTTATATAATTAATTTAGTTATTTTTGGTAGGTATGAATCATTAAATAAGACATTAGAGATAATCGGTTAGATTATTTTGGTAATTTTTTGATCATCAGAGACTCTCTTTCTTTCATTCTTCATTATTATGTATAAAAGATAGTTTTATAAAATAAAAATTTTTATAACGTAAATTTTAAAATATTTAACAAATATTAAAATGGTTTTATATTCATACTAGATTTTCTTTAAGGAAAATGAAAACTTATCTTACTCTAATGTGATAAATCAACACCTCACAGATGATATTTTCATTTTTTGAATAAAAGAAAGATGAGAAGATACTTGATGATGTATTTACCATTAAAATAGTAAAATTCCAGTATATATTAGATATTTTAGTTATTATTCATGTTTATATAGAGTAAGTGATGAGTGTATAAGAAAATATAAGAAATTGAAAAGAAAATATAGGGAGAAAGTATTTAACCTCTTGGATTCTTCACCTTGAGAACCTCCTTACGGAAATTAGTTTTGATCTTTTGTTGAGACCATAACCTCATTGACATGGTGAAGAGGCCTAGGAAGAGTATTTGGTAGATATTGGAAAATATTCATTTATTAATAGGTTTGATGTGAAGAGGTAGTGATGTGTTATATTTATAGTGGATGAGAGTGGTGTTTTTTGATTATTTTACCCATTGGTTTATTATTTTGGATCAAGACGTTGAGTACTATGGATTCTTGTGAATATGTATAATAACTAGTCCCTATGAGTTTTATAAAAAGTTTCTTAAATCATCCATACATCAACCAGGACTCAATAATTCTTGTATTTATCTTATTTTTTAAATTACTATATTTCACTATTTATTGAAAATTCAACTTTTTTAGAGAAAACCCAAATATTAACCCATAATTTTTTCTTCAACATGTAGAATTAAAAAATTTACTCAATTTAATGAAAATAATTTTCTTAATATGATAAATTTAATTCTTAAATAAAATCATCATTTATTTGAAAAATACCAATTTTAAACCTATAACTAATTCTATAACACTTTGAAAAATTAATTAAGGTATCAAAAAATTATCATATAATAATAAGATAAAAAAATTTAAATTTTTGAATCTATTTCCTGAAAATAAAATTTCTTTTACCTAATAATATTAATTATAAAATTATAAATAAATATTTATGTTTTACAAAAATATCAATACATAATTTATCATTTTTAAAACTTTTATTTACATATTCGGTGATATGAATATATCAAATTTTCATTTATAAGATGCGTAAATTTTTTTTATAATTTCCTAGTTTTGGTGACAATTGTATTCACTAGATTAATCTTCCTAATTTTCATAATTCTATTCAAAATGTCAAGATAATATTACATTGATATATGTTTCTTAATTTATAGAAATAACTCTTATTTTATTCATTATTCATTTATAAAGTTTTTATTGTGTTATCTATGTGATTTTATGTGATTTATAATATATGAAATAATTGTAAGAAGGACAAGTATCATTGATATAATTCTGGGTTGTTTCAACCATCCTTAGTGACCAAAAAACCATATCATCTAGGTTCTCTTCACTCTCTTTTAATCTTATGTGATTCTTGTTTCTTTGGAACATCTTCTTCAATGTGGATTTGTAAAATATATTCTTAAGTGAAATATAGTGTATCATAATCCCGGACATTATCAAATTCTATCTTGCTCCCACTTTCTCTTTTAGAGATATTATATTTCTCAAGAAATATAGGGCATCTGTCAACCACCACCATTTTATTTAAACAATTTTATAAGTAGTATCCCTCTTTGTCATTTGGATATACCATACAAACACATTGTGACTTATTGTATAAGTTTTTTACCAACAGAGGCCTTAACAAACCCTTCACATCCTCAAACATGTAGGTATGACAACACGGGTTTCATTCCCCTACGCAATTGGTATGGCATAACATCTTCCACTTTATATGGCACTTGATTCAGTATGTTTGTTGTTTCTTGTAACATATATCCCCAAAAGTATAATGGAAGACTCACATGACTCTTGATTGTTCTCACCATTTCCAATAGGGTGTGGTTCTTCATATCTTGTGTCGATTTGAAAAAATACCGACTTATACATGTCATAAATGATTTATGAATCATTGTCCTAAATTATCTATAAAATCTGAGTTCCGTTAAATTTTTTTCAGAGAGTGACACTTTTTTAACTAAAATGTAGATTTAAAATCGATAATAGACACATTATGTCATACTAGGAACATCGTGTATCACATTTAATAGAGTAAAATTCCTACAAATCAAAAAAAGACTTATGTATCATTTTCCTAAATTATATAAACAAACTGAAATCATTTTCACTATTTTGAGTAGGTCATTTGTCCTTATTACTAAAATTGATGTCATTTTTAGTAAAATTGATTTCAATTTTAAATTAAAAGATGCAATTTGATTCATATCATTCACACCATTCATTGGATTGATATGAGGCGGATTCTTACACATCTCAAATAACTTATGAATTTTTTCCCTATAGTATCAAAACAGTCCGAATGCATTTTCTTGGTTTTGAGTATGTCAATTTTTTTTTACAAAAATGCCTTTTTAAATTGGCAACAACTATTTTAACTCATACCGATCACATCATGTATCAGTTTTATGTGAGACAGAAACCTACACATCACAAATTAATTATGAATTATTTTTCATAAATCATCAAGAAAATCTATGCGTGTTTTCTCAATTTTCAATGAGTGAAAACTTTTGAACTAAAATGTAAATTTTAAACTGACAACATACACTTTGAATCATACCAGGCACATCGTGTATTGGATTGAGGTGCAGAAGATTCTTAAATAAAGACACACTTAGAGTAATATCAGTCAAACTATGCATAACATTGATGTGCGACTAATTCCTACACTTCCCAAATGACTTATGGATCATTTTTTATAGTATCAAAACAATCTGAATGTTTTTTCTCTTTTTTTAGTACCAAACTTAACTTTTTTACTAAAATTTTATTTTAAACATGAATCACACACTTTGAATCATACCGATCACATCATGTATTGTTTTGACATGATATTGATTCCTACACATCAAAAATTAATTATGTATCAATTTCTTATGTTATAAAAAATAATCATGTTTTATTGGTTTTTAGTGACAGACATTTTTTAACTAAAATGTCAATTTTAATCAGATAACGGGAACATTGAGTCATACGGGGTACATCGTGTATTGAATTGAGGTACGACTGATTCCTACTAATCAAAAATGACATTTGGATCTTTTTCAAAAAGTATCTACACAATATGATTGTGTTTTTTCTATTTTGATTAGTTCATTTTTCCTTTTTACTAAAATTGGTGTCAATTTTAAATAAAAAGAGACAGATGGATTCATAATGTTCATACCTTGCATTGGATTGAGGTACTATTAATTCCTACACATCTTAAATGACATAGGGGTTGTTTTCCTAACGTATCAAAAAAATCAAAAAAATCTCAGCTTTGAGTATGTTAGTTACCCTTCTTACTAAAATTGATATTAGTTTTAAATAATGATTCACTTATAGTCATATCAGTCAAAAAATGAAACATATTGAGGATTTATGGATTCCTACGTGTCCCAAATTTCATATATATCATTTTATTAAAGTATAAAATCCACTTGAATGTGTTTTATTGGTTTTGAGTTTGTCGTTTTACTTTTTTATTAAAATTTCTTTTTAAACTTGAAACACTCACTTTGAATCATACTGATCACTTCATGTATCAGTTTGATGTGTGACTGATTCCTATACATCATAAAAGATTTATGAATTGATTTCATAAATTATCAAGAAAATACAGTATTTTTTTCACATTTTTTAGTGAGTGATAGTTTTTGAAGTAAAATATCAATTTTAAACTAATAATAGACTATTTGAGTCACACTGGGCACATCGTGTATTAGATTGAGGTGTGGATGATTCCTACAATTTAACAAATTAATTATGGATTGTTTTCTTAAAGTATCAAAACAATCAGAATATTTTTGTTCATCTTTGTGTATGTCAGTTGACTTTTTTACTTAAATTAATATCAATTTTAAATATAAATAAACACTTGTCGTCGTACTAGTCACATCATGCTTCAGATTGTTTTACGTCAAGTTATGACACATCCCAATATCTGAAAAAATCATAATTGTCAATGGTACCTTGATTTCCATTGACTTTATTTGTCTATCTACCAACATAGAATACAAATTCAATGTTCTTATCTGAAAATCCTTTCTTGTTATTGAAATCCAGATGAGTAGAGGAAGGTAAAGTTCATATTATATCATGAGAAGTCATTGCAATTGGAACATGGGCTCCCTATACTCTTCTATATTTCAAAAAGAAAGGATTTTTGGAAAAGAACACTGACTCTATATGAAGTTTTGGTAGGTCTACAAATAAATGAAATTGAAACCAGGGTAACATTGGAAGAAAAGAACATTTAATCTATTTTTTGACTTGTTTCAGATAGTTGAAAGAAAAATATGACTTCCCAAAATATCTAGGAAGAAATAAATATGTATTCGAAAAAAATGATAAGGAAATTAACTTATAAATAGTATATAAAATGATGATAAAATTAATTAAATAAGTAGTAGTAATTCACCTTTTTATGATGGTTGTATGAATTTTAATGTGTTTCTTTATTATCATTATCTTGGTTATGGGATTGAATTCCAATCTCTCATGAGCAGAAGAAGATTTGGAAAAACCACCCAAAATAGAACAAAAGAATCCAGTTATATAAGAAAACAATTATAATATGAGTAATACTAAAAATAAATAAATGAAGTATAAATATAGAATAATACATTAATTCTGGGATAATGATTTTACTATAGAAAAATCAATATTACCTTTGTGATTGATAAGTAGAGGGAACATGTAGAAAAGTGATATATTCCAATATTACAGGGGTGAAAAGGTTTTGAGGGACAATAAGTCTGTAAAATTTTTGGTGCAGAAAGGCATTAAATATAAACAAACAACACCTAATCAAACAAAAGAATCTAGTTATATAAGAAAACAATTCTTATGTGCGTAATAATATTAAAATTAAACATAAATATCAAACAATACATTAATTCTGTGGACAATGATTTTACCATGAAAAAATCATGAATATATCTATGATTGAGTAGAGAAAGCATTGTCGCTCTTCTTAATAAGGAAATAGAGAGAAATTGAAGGAAATTGATAAATTCCAACACTACAGGGGTGAAAAGGTTTTGATGGAGAATAAGTATGATATTTTTTGGTGAAGAAAGTCATGAAATATGGAAATAAATATTCTAAAATAAAAAAAATCTTCATGGAATAATAAAAAATAAATCAATGTTTCATTGTATAGTTTTTTAGTAAAATATCTAAATTACATCATAACATTACCTTTACATATTACCAAATGGTCTTCTTCATTATAGTTTATTAATCTGGGGGATTAGTAACATCAACATGTGTAGAAGTCATTGTCTACATGAGTGGTCAAACATTTAGTTTTTATTATGTTAATGCAGTAGAGACCACATAATATTATGTTAAAAAACATAGTATTTTAAAAACCAATTTTACCTCCTCATTGAGATCTTTTTTTAATGGTTTTAGGGATTTATTTCCTCTTTTTTGAATCCAAGTGCCCCCTTTTTGGTCCCTTCTAGAATACAAGACATTGTCTACATTGGGAGGATCATGAACTGATTGTGATCTCCTAATAAAAGGGTCATCCTCGATTGAATTTTTATCTGACCCAACATTTGTCTTAGTCACTAGTAGAAAAATCCACAAATTCTTATTTTTTAGATTTGTGATGTAAAATACATGAACTACTTGTGATGACATTATAAATAGTTTTTCTTTTTCCCTTCCACACTGAAATTCAACTTGTAAAAATCCAATTATATCAAATTTCACTGCACTAATATTTTCAACACATTTGAAATCGAAAATAGGTACTTGAAATGTTTTTTATTAATATATCTATTCGATAAGGAAAAAATATGACATATTTTAATTAATTTGATTTATATACTTGGAACCAGGTATTTACATCAATTGTTCCTCAATTATCACACCACTCTTTTTCATCATACTACAATCATTATGTTCTTTTGTATAGAACATATAACCATTAATTTCAAAACCAGTGTAAGATATAACATTTACATTTGGTCCCTTAGCAAGATAATGAAGTTGTTCGACAATTGATATCATATTTTCAGATAACTCCTTATAAATTTGATATTATAAACATCTTATAAACCATTGATTATGTGTATTTGATATCAATACTTTAGACCTTGATGGATTTAAATATATAATAATTAATTTGTGTGATTAAATTTATGGATCAATATCATTAATATTATATTAAATGTAAATATTTTCTTGTTACTTCTCTATTACTCTAATTTTAACAACATATATTATCGAAGTCACATCACCCATAAGGGCTCTGTTGTGAAGAGACATTGAGAGACTGATGCTGACAATATTTGATAGGTAATCTATACAGAACTCAATATCTTCTTCAAAAATATATCATTCTTCAATACAACACTCTACATACTACAATTCTTGACATACCCTTTCAAAATTTTCATACACCGTTCAATAGGTTACATCCACCCGTAATGGATAGGACCTCATATTTGAACCTCTATAACCAAGTGAACCATCAGGTGGACCATTATATCAATCAATAATGGTGGGAATAAAATAACTAATTCACAAAATATGATTTATCTCTTGTTATTCATGATTTTAAACTTCATCTGGTCTGTAAATTTACTGCATATTAATTTGAAAAATAAGAGGATTCTAGTTAATGTATGGAATACATTTTGAGGTAGAATTAAATGAAAAGAAACTTGAATCAAATATTACATCAAAACCTAACTGTTGTGTGATTTTCTTCCTCGTAACATCAAATTAGTCACTGACACGAAATTATTGATACTTAATGAATACCCCTATAGATATTTTATACTATTAAGGAAATAAAAAAATGGAATTTTTCTATTCTAGATATAGTGTAAGCTACTTGAAGAAGAAAAATATGAACTTTAACCTTCATTGGTGCCAACTATTCCCATTTTTTCATGTCAATCATGTATAAACTAACCTTGATGCCATCTTTCATTTTTACAAGACCATTTAGTAATGTTCCAATAAAACTATCAAATACTTTTTTATATGCATAAAATTAATAAAATGTATGAAATACAATCAATACAAATATGATAATTCAAAAAAAAATTGATTGCTTCATCCAACATGATTTCATATGGTTTTTCAAAAATGATTTACCAAAAAAAGTTTCAATATCATTTACATGATCGAAGGGTTTATCACATATTATTGGATATGGTGTTCTACCTTGTTCGATATTCCCACCAAATAGTGTGGTCCATGATCAGTATTTATTTCATCGAGGAAAAAATTTATGATGAATTATAAACATATTATTTTAGGAATGTTTCTACCAAGTTGACAGTTTGTGTTTTTCACAAATAAGTCACCCCGATATTACTTTAATGCTATAACCTGATAAATATCCATAAGCATGGAATTAATTTATCATCCAATACAACATAGACCACAATGTGAATTATTCAGTTCTTTGAGCATTATACATTGTTACACATGTATCCCACAAAAAAATTTGACATTTGATCGATGGATCCAAATAGTAATCAATATATTTACCTGGTTTCTTTGGACCAAATAGAAGTAGAAACAACATAATGTATTTTGTCTTCATGCATAAAAATGGTGAAAAGTTATAATTTACCAACATGATGGGTCGTGTACTATTATTAATACATTATACACCAAAAGGATTTATTCCATCTTTAGATAACGTAAGAAGAAAGTTTCTCAGATCATTTCTAAATTTAGGATAATCATAATCAATTTTATTCCACAAAGAAGAATATACTAGATTACCTAGGTTCCCTTATTTAATTATTTTATCAGCATTCATGTCAATTGTCTCTAGGTTTATCAATATCTATATTGTTTCTAAATCATGGAATGATATGAAAGTACCATAAAAATTTTGAAGTACTTGATTCATTTTTCTTTTATCAATCCACACCACACATAAGGAATTATATGAGTGATTCATGGTCCTTGTGAATCAATATGAAATCATTTGGGCAAGCATGTATTTTTTAAAGATCATTCCCATTGAATGTAGAATTTTTTTAGTGTCATATGTCCTACATGGTAATTCATTTAGGAGACCAAGTAGTTCTGTCAAGCTAGTATCACTCCATCAACTGCCAGCTTTCAAATTATATAACTTCAATACATGTAATAATATTGTGTATTTGGAACAATCGATATAACATGGTCTCTTAGCATAACTGTTTAACATCTCACAAAAACTTTGGACTATCATGAAGCTTATATTAAATTTTAATTGTCATGTCTTTCATGAAATCTCCATCATCATTTACACTGTTATTCTTATCAAATGATTCATAAACCACAGTATAATCCTAATCGGTGTGCATGTTCAGTTTTTCCCCATTCTTAGCCTACCATTTATAGATCTAATCTATTATATGATAAATAAAATGTTCTTCCAACTCTTCTAGACTAATGTTTCTTGAATAAAAACAATGTAAACACAAAAAAGGATTTTAGAAGGGTCATATGCATGTTCAATTGCTAACTTGATAAAATCTTTACCTCTATCTTCATAATATTTTTTCAAAACATTAGAGTGCATCTATTTTCAATTCATATCCATCATATTAAGTTCATAAAATTATTGTTTTTTATAATAAATAAATACACATATGATATTCATTATCAAAGGTGAATCTTATATATAATTCTAATATGGGAAACCTAGTATTTAATTGTTTCAAATAATTTTATTATGATTTGAAGAAAATGGGTAATTGAATTTAAGAATAGAATTTATCCACTATGGTATGTGTTATCCTCTAAATTAATTTAAAAGAGAAAGTTATATACTACTATCATCCTCATCATCTCATATACTCTAAATTTATCATTTCATTTACATGTTTGACACACATCCTCCATCTCTTGTGGACAAGCACATATATTTCTTAAAATAGTCTTAGAAGAAATCCTTCATGGTATATATAATGATCAAAGTATTACAATTAACATAAAAGCTATGGGGGATTATTCTCATGAAAAAATTATAATAAAAACTATTCGGGAGATGAAATTGATGAGGATGATAGTTGTACTACAAGAGATAAAAGCAAGGATGAAATCAATGAATAAAATGGAATTGGTGACCGAACAGTTTCAGTGCAAGCTTGGAGTAGTAAGAATCTAAAAACCCACATTTTTTCTCAAGTAGGGCCTACATCATTTGTTGAGGCTCACAAGGATAATAATTGTATCCAATATATGCAAGAGGAGATTGATCAAAATAAGAACTATGTGACATGGTAAATTATTCCAGGGATGGAATAATGAATTTGTTTTAGAACCGAGTGTGTGTTCTGTAATAAATGAATTAACTTTTGAAAAGAGGATCAAAATAAAGAATGGATAGTGTGAAAGGGGAGTTCCTTGATAATATTCATTTTTTTATGAAAAATATTATTCTCATATCCTGGTTCGAAAATATTTGTATTTTCATTGATATTTTAGTCAAAATGTTGTTAAAAGTATACCAAATGGATGTTAAAACTTTGTTACTTAATGGAGTTTTTAAGGGGGGTTACACATTGAGAAACTGGATGGGTATATTAGGGATCAAAATGAGAGAAATGTGTTTTAGTTAAATAATTCTTTATAAAAGATAAATAAATCCTAGAGGAGCTAGTATTTACAGTTGGATCGATACCTAATAAATATTTCTTCTTAGCAAGGTTGAGTTTATCACAACCAATACATCATAAATGGTAATGATAAAAGGATATTGGTAGTCATATATTTCAAAGACATATTAAGACACACCAAAATGAAATGTTTTTGTGGATCATATGAGGTATGATATCGAGAGGTCTAGGATTTGTGAGTTAAACATTTTCCTCAGTTTATAGATGAATTAAGGAAATAATAGCATATTAGTTTCTCAATAAAAATATGTAATAGAGGTTCCCAATTTATTTTCAATGGAATATTCGACACCAATGAAAACAACAACTGTTATATGGATGAATTTTTCAAAAGTTGATGATTGGAAATAGGTAGATGTCATGGAATATAGGTTTTGGGAGATTATTATACCTCACAACTAAATGAACCAACATTGGGTTTGATATACATTAAGTTGCATAGTACCAAGGTTGTCCCAAGGAGAGACACATGCTATCGGGGAAAATGATACTTCAATATATCTAAAAAATGAATTTAGGCCTTTTTATTATAGGATAATGTAATTGGAGTAGTTGGGATACACAAATGCGGGCTGAGAAGGATTAGTGAATAATTGGGGAAAGTAGAGATATCAAAAAACATGGATTAATTTTTAACCTTGGTTTCATTAGAACCATGAATTATTTCAGCCTTGGATTCAAGCCTTGGAGTAGTTGGTTCCTTGATTATAGCCTAGATTTGAGCTTGGATTTGACACTAATGAGAACCAGTAGTAGGTGACTTCCACAAAGATCTTTAGATATCGCAAACTGGTTCATGATGATTAGTGTTCTCAAAATAGATCAGGAATCTTTTATCTTCACATCCAAAGAAGAACTAATAAAGATACCTTTTATAAGTGCTAAATTAATAAACACTGATAAAAGAAATTTTTATCAGTGCTTTTTTATTGCAGATAAGTATCTATTTTTTCACCACTAGAAAATGCTTATAAAGATTCATTTTATCATTTCTTATTAATTAAGCCTTCATAAAAGACTTATAATTATAATTATAAAACAATTGTAAATATTTTTATATAGTTATGTATATACTTAATATATAAATAAATACATTAAATGTATTCTTTATTTTAATATATTTATTTCAATTTTTTAATTTTTTAATATATAATTATTTATTTATAATTATGTTTGTAATGTCCCAGATTTTTCCCATGTATTATTCTCATATTATACGGGAATTAATTCGAGACCGGGCTCTGAGATGACGTGCAGTTCCGAGGCCTGGTGAGCCCAGAACAAATGTATGAATTTAATTTAAAAATTAAATTACGCGCACGTGCATTTTTCCTGAAAAAGTGGTACAACTCCCGAATGGGTGCTCAGATCAAAAATCAGATGGCACCGTTGCGTTCAGAGCAGCGGGTTTACCCTAGAAGAGACTTAACATTGGCCGGCATGGGTTGGTGGTGAAATCTGGTTTTTTGGATGCAACCGTAATAAAATAATCAATTAAAATATTTTATTTATCTTTTTTTATTACAGTGGAATCTATTTTCCTTTTTAAAAAGAGATTTTGCAGGGGAATCGTGTCACTTTTCTCATAACCCTAAATTCCCCTGGAGGCTTTGGAGAGCTCTGGAGAAAACCTCCCAACGCGGCGATGGTGTTCTGGATGAGCTTCGCCGGCGATGACGACGCGGCAACCGGATCGTCGCCAACCAGCGTCGCTGATCTAGGTAGGATATTTAAATTGTGATTTCTTCCCCTTTCTTTATTACTACAATGAACATGGGCTATCCCACAATCAGAATAGTCTGCGGATCGATCGTTCTTGAGGGATGGGCTTTTGCGGGGATTCTAGGAGACTAAATCCATGATGATTCTTCTATTGTTGATCTTTTCTGCTCCGTTTAATCCTATTAACAGGAGCGTATTAATGTCGGGATGAACAATGGTGGAGGTTTGTTCCTCATTTTGGTTTAATGGATTTCACCCTTTCTCTGTTTCACTTTCTTCACGTTCTTCATGGGGTGATGAACAACGGATCGTTGCACATCTGTTTTGTGACACAACAATCCGAGATTGTGGATCAAACCCCAGAGCAGTGTCACGGAGGTGCGGTGACGATTTTGGTAGGCGATTGGGAGTGGATCAAGATATACGATTTTTTTAAGAGTTTTACTTCATATGGATTTTTCGACATTTGTGATCCGTTTTAAGAGCTGAAAACACCCGTTATGATGTTCATGTGATGAAATGAACCAATACCTGGAGTGTCGGGATGAACAGACAAGAAACCGAGGATCCTGAGGTTCAGCCGTGGCGTGAGGAAGACGACGACATTTTTTTTGAAAAATCCCAACTACACTCCGTGTAGTATGGGATACACAGCGTGTGTTCGTCGGCGGGATTACATAACGTGTACTCCGGCAGTACACGAACATGGGCATGGTACACGGCCAAGGACACGCCGTGTGTACCCCTCCCCGGCCAAACCCAGCCAGATACACGGGATACCCCGTGTACTGGTACACGGGCAGGAGACACAGACACGGGCAGATACCGTGTACGGGCACATGGCCAGCATACACAGAGCGAGCCCAGGTTCTCGGACATAGCGTTCACCTCTTCTATATGCTGTGTAGTTTATTTCTACCCATCAAGACAAATGACACAAGCCGTTTACACATGCAGTACATGGGGTCAAGGAACACAACGTGTACCTTTTCTACACACCGTGTAGTTTGGTTTTATACGGCTTGAACGGATGACACGGTCCGTTTACAGGGGTAGTACCCATGGTCAAGGAACATGGCGTGTAACCATACTACACACCCTGTAATAATTTTCTTCAAGGCTTGAGCCAGTTGTCTTCTGTGACTTGGACTAGTTTTCTTAGGGTTCGTGCCCTTGGTCCTTTCCCTATAGGTTCTGGTATCATTTCCTTTACATAGGAGTATGATCCCTTCAGCCTAATTTCTTGAATAGAGTTGTTGGAGTCCCCTATGTGAGACTTAGATCTGGACCCTCTATTCATTCCTAGAAACCTAGGTAGAATTCTTAGTATCGATGTAACAAACTTTACTCGGTTGCAGATCCTCTTCTTAGCAAATTAGCTCAGATTGAGTTGTTGGAATCACCCCATGACTTGGTCGTGATCCTCATCTGAGAATCATGTTGTCTTAGTACTTGTGTAGTGTGTTCTCCTGGAATGAGTACTTCGTGTCTCTCTCTTCATACCTATGAGTGTGTTCTGCTTGTTACGTGCTTAGTGGAATCTTCATGCTGCATCCTAGTGGCGATATCCCGATGGTCATTTGTGTATGAGTATATCTATATATTCATGTTATATGTTCTGTAGACATATACTGTGTGGAGCTGATTGTATCTTTCCTTTGTGGTACTTTCCCTTGTTGTTTTTCCTTTGTGGTTTCGGGGTGTCCTACTGGGTATTGTTATACTCACCCCTGCACGGGCTTTGCCCCCACGTGTCATGTCTTGTGAAGACGAGTGGGCCTTTGACAGGATTCTAGGTGGACCAGGACCGGACGGTGCTCAGTGAGATCAGGTGGGCTGAGGTGTGTTCCTACGTCTATAGATTGCAGTCCCACACCATTCCTAACATGTTGGACATTGTTACAGACTTTCTTTTGGTGGGAATTTACTTTGGGCTAAGGATTTTACATTTTCTGCATTTTAGTTTCTTGTCAGACTCTGTTGGTAGAGGTTTTTAGTGTATGCATGCATTTCCATTTTTAGTAGTTTTTACTTTTCAGCTTTATGGGATTGGAGATGTGTGTGTGTGTGTACAGGTTTATAGGCAATTCCTCCCATGTTAGTAGCATGCCTACTCGGTGCTAGTCACTAGCCCCTGGCCTATTGGAGGCGGGCTTGGAGAGTTTCGGCTAGGCCCCACTGGGACGGGTCATGAAAGAGTGGTATCAGAGCTGGTCGGTTCTACCATAGGACCGAGAGTCTGTGAGTTGGTTTGGGGAAACAGTGTTAATTGTTTCATGTTCGGCTTTCAGGCCAGGGATCCCAGTGTTGGTGCGGGCGACCGACGTATCCATACACCAGGACTCTGATAACCTGTTTTTCGACTCGAAGCATGAGAACACTAGTTGCAGGGGAAAATAATGGTACATGCATCTTATAGGAATGGGTTGTGGTTACCATGTCCTTCTTGAGTCATCTCTCTAGATATACTCACTGACTGAGATACTTCTTGTTTCATTACAAGATGCCTTCGCGATGCGTATTTTCCAGGATCCCACAGCTCGATCATGAGGATGACCCCCTCAGTGATGAAGCTTCGATACAGGGACCAGATCCCCCAGTTTTACCATTGGATGGTGTGCCAGTTATTCCGCCACCCGTGGAGCAGTGTTTAGTGCCTACTGTACCAGGGGAGGAGGAGCGCAGGCTGAGCGCACTCCATGAGTTTCAGATAAAAAGACACCTCAGGTTTCGAGGTGAGCCTGACCCTCAGGCAGTAGAGGACTGGCTTGAGGTAGTGTGTAGAGTCTTCTGTTTGGTCAGGACACTACCAGACCAGATGGTGATCCTGACAGCGAGCCTTCTGCAGGGCTCGATAAGAAGATGGTGCAGTTTGGTTATCGAGACTCACAACGAGGCGACACTCGCTTGGTTGGAGTTTGAGAATCTATTAAAAGAGGAATTTTCACCGGTTACCCTGAGAGCAGTACGCATACAGGAGCTTCTACAGCTTCAGCAGGGAACCATGATGGTGGCTGACTATTCGTCGAGGTTCACCGACCACATGCGACACTCGATGGATATGGTCAAAGATCAGTGCTTCAGAGAACGGAATTTTGAGCGGGGATTGCGCAGAGATATCTGAGATAGTATCTTCCCTATGAGAATTCCTACCTATTCTGGGGTGCTCGAGCGGGATTTGGTGGTTGAGAGTTTCTTGGCAGAGGAGAGACAGCCGGCAGTTGTTAGTAGTGGGTGAGCTGGAGCAGATACCTCAGCAGTAGGGAGCCGACGTCAGGGTCCCAGGTGTGGGAGATGTTTCCAGAGGAGATCCCAGGATAGGGGATCTTCCGTAAAGGGTTCACAGGGCGTATCCAGCCAGCCTCGAGAGAGGCGATGCTACTCATGTGATGGAAGTGGAAATCTCGCTCGAGATTGTCCGACCCGTCGTACTACTGACATGTGAGTAGCGGATGGACCACCGAG
Organism: Viscum album; assembly: GCA_963277665.1. NCBI lineage: Eukaryota > Viridiplantae > Streptophyta > Magnoliopsida > Santalales > Viscaceae > Viscum > Viscum album. The sequence goes on along the minus strand of OY728137.1, from coordinate 24,397,761 downwards.
GCAGAGACAATGTGTAGAGAAGAAAGATCCATTGGGCGGTGGATGTGGTAGGGGAGCTGGGAGAGCAGCTAGAGGTGGTCAGCATTTTGATCCATTGCCACCACCACCCCCAAGGGGTCCACCCCAGGCCCAGGGTGCTGGTGGACGGAGGCAGGGACAGCTGCAGGCGGTAGAGTCTTATGACCCAGGTACTCCCGGAATGATTAAAGGTACTATCTATGTCTTTTCTACTTTGGCTTCCATATTGATAGACACAGGTTCTAGTCATTCCTTTTTGACTTCTTATCTTGTTCGAGGCCTTGAGATTCCAGTTGTGAAATTGACTCAACCCTTACGCATAGAAACACCGACTGGAGAAGATTCAGAGATAACACACCTCTGTAGACAGTGTGACCTGACCCATGGAGGCGAGAGTTTCAGCTGGAACCTGTTGGTGGTATAGTCGAGGCCTTACGACGTCATTCTTGGTATGGATTGGCTATCCACAGTTCATGCCCATATCGACTGATTTAGGCGAAGGGTGCGGTGTGTCCGCAGTGATGGAACAAGGTTATCTTTTGTTGGTGAAAGAGAGACCCAGGTAGCGTAGGATAGACTCGTGCATAGAAGGGATCAACCGATTTCACATCAGTTGGCTAGCCTAGCCCTTGGTGCAGTCGATGTTACGAGTTTCCAGTTTCCAGCAGCAGTGGCTGAGTACGAGGACGTCTTTCCGGAGGATGTCTCAAGGCTACCTCCCCTTCGAGAGATTGATTACTGCATTAATTTGCAACCAGGGATGACACCGATATTTGCGTCAGCATATCGGATGGCTCCTGCAGAGCTTCGTGAGATGAGGGTGCCGCTGGATGACTTGTAGAATAAGTGCTTTGTGAGACCCAACATTTCACCTTGGGCGGCCCCGGTGCTATTTTCCAAGAAGGAGGACGAGATCATGAGGCTATGCATGGATTACCGGTGCTTGAATCAGGTTACCGTGAAGAACCAGTATCCACTACCATGGATCGATGACCTCTTCGGCCATTTGAGAGGGGCATTATGATTCTCGAAGGTTTATCTATGATCAGGTTATCACCAATTGCAAGTACGGGATGAGGATATACTGAAGACGGCTTTCTGGTGTCTCTACGGTCACTTTGAGTACTTGGTGATGCCTTTCGGCGTGATGAACGCCCTGACAGTGTTCATGGGACTCATGAACCAGATCATTCAGCCCTACCAAGACCGGTTTGTAGTGGTCTTCATCGACAATATCCTTGTGTACTCTGCGTCCGAGGAGGATCACCTGAGACACCTAAGGATGGTTCTGGACACACTCTGAGAGCACCAGTTGTATGGGAAACTCTCAACATGTCAGTTCTGGTTACAGGAGGTCCACTTTCTGGGACACGTTATCTCATCAGATGGTGTAGCAATGGACCCATCCAAGGTGGAAGCAGTTCTAGCATGGGAGCCACCCCAGAACGTGACAGAGGTGCAAAGTTTCCTTAGGTTGGCATGCTACTATCGGAGATTCGTCCTTGATTTCTCCAGGATTGCAGCACCCATGACTGCTTTGACCTGAAAGAGGCATCCTTTCGTGTGGACCGAGAGATGCCAGCAGGCTTTCTATCAGTTGAGACCGATTTTGACGAGCGCCCCGATCATGAGATTACCGGAGGAGGGTGTCGAGTACATAGTGTTCTACGACACATCAGGAACCGGGCTTGGTTGTGTCCTGATGTAGAGGAAAGCGGTGATTATATATGGATCACTTCAGTTAAGGACACACGAGCAGAACTACACGACCCAGGATCTTGAGTTGGCAGTGGTATTATTCGCATTGAATATGTGGAGGCACTACCTGATGGGCGAGCGATTTACCATCTACTCTGATCACAAGAATCTCAGATATATCTTTTCTCAGAAGGATCTGAATTTGAGACAAAGGTTATGGCTTGAGTTCCTCCAGGATTACTATTTTCAGATCGTTTATACTCTTGGGAAGGGGAACGTGGTGGGATATGCTCTCAGTAGGAAATCCAATTCGCTGTTGCTGGATGAGGTGACGAGGAAGTTGGCCTCCTTACAGTTATCCTTCATGGATAGAGACAAGGGAGATTACCTTCAATCGATGGTTGTTACCCCTCTACTCCTACAGTGAGTCAGGGAAGCATAGTGCAAGGAAGCTAGCTGTAAGACTCTACGTGCTCATATATCCACAGGTGTTGCGGCCAATGGATATTCAGAAGATGAGGAGCACGTTGTTCTTTTTAGAGAGTGAATGGTAGTACCGGTGACGTTACGGGAGGAGTTTTTATAGGAGTTCCATACATCCCCTTTGGTGGTGCATCCAGGCATAGCAAAGATGTATCAGGACCTCAGACGGCTGTTCTGGTCGCCAGGAATGAAGAAGGGTGGGGAAGATTTCGTCTCTCGGTGCCTTACATGTCAGCAAGTAAAGGCTGAGCACCAGGTTCCAGCAGGTTTAACTCATCCCCTTGAGGTTCAAGAGTTTATGTGGGACGGGATATCCATAGAATTTGGGATGGTTTTACCACGTACGTCCAGGGGACACAATGCCATCTGGCTGATTGTTGATAGACTCACCAAGTCGGTCCACTTCTTATCCATACAGGAGCAGAGTTCAGTAGAGAGCATGGGACACCTCTACGTTCAGGAGATAGTCCGACTTCATGGAGTGTCATCGACGATTGTCTCAGATCGGGATGGTCATTTCACATCCCGATTGTTGAAGGGATTTCAGGAAGCTTTTGGGACTCAGTTGCGCTTGAGCACAGTGTTTCGTCCCCAGACTGATGGTCAGACAGAGCAGACCATCCAGGTCCTAGAGGATATTATTGGAGCTTGCATTATTTACTTAGTTCATATCTGGTAGGATCATATACCACTGGTGGAATTTTCTTATATCAACAGTTATCATTCCACTATTGGTATGACACCATTCGAGACTCTGTACGGGCAACCATACAGGTCACTGATTTTTGGGAATGACCTAGGAGAGTCAGCACTTATAGGGCCAGATATGGTGAGAGCTACTACAGAGAAGGTGCAGGTCATCCAAGAGCAGATAAAGACTGCACAGAGTCGGAAAACGTCTTATGATGATAGGAGGCGGAGGCCCTTGGAGTTCGAGGAGGGAGACCATGTGTTCCTTCGGGCCATACCTCAACATGGATTGCGGACATTTGGTCAAGGTGGAAAGATATATTTGGGGTTCATTGACCCTATTCAAGTTCTGAGTAGAGTTGGCATGGTGTTGTATCGCTTAGCTCTACCTCCTCAGATAGACTGGGTACACAACGTCTTCCATGTGTCGCAGCTGTGGAGGTACATGCATGATCCATCACACGTTATCGACTGGGGCGAGCTGGACATCTATGATGGATCAACTTTTGATGAGTACCCAGTGGAGATCGAGGATCGATAGGATAAGATCCTACGTGGGCAAGCTATTCCCTTGGTGCTTGTCTGGTGGCAGCACAAGAATCTCCAGGAGAGCACATGGGAGCGGGAGGCTCAGATTCACGTGCAGTACCCACATCTTTTTGTGTAGCCCTTGTTTTTGCTTTTTGGGGACACAAAATCCCTAAGGTGTGTGTGATGTAATGTCCCAGATTTTTTCCATGTATTATTATAATATTATATGGGAATAAATCTGAGACCAGGCACTGAGACGGCGTGCAGTTCCGAGGCCCGGTGAGCCCGGAACAAATGTTTGAATTTAATTTAAAAATTAAATTACATGCGCGTGCGGTTTTCCCAAAAAAGGGGAATAACTCCCGAATGGGTTCTCAGATCAATAATTTAATGGCACCATTGCATTCAGAGAAGCGGTTTTACCCTATAAGAGAACTAACATCGGCCGGCGCGGGTCGGTGGTGAAATATGGTTTTTTGATGCAATAGTAATAAAATATTTAATTAAAATATTTTATTTACTTTTTTTGTTGCAGCGAAATATCTTTTCCTTTATAAGAATAGATTTCACAGGGGATCAGGGTTACATTTCTCATAACCCTAAATTCCCCTGGAGGATTTGGAGAGCTTTGGAGAAAACCTCCCAACGCGGCGATGGTGTTCTGGACGACCTTCACTGGCGATGACAACGCGGCGACCGGATATTCGCCAACGAACGCCGTAGATCCATGTAAGATGTTTAAATTGTTATTTCTTCCTCGTTCATGATTTCTACGATGAACGCAGTCTAATACACGAACTGATTAGTCCACATATTGATCGTTCTTGCGGGATGGGATTTTGCGGGGATTCTGGGAGATTAAATCCATGATGATTCTTCTGTTGTTGATCTTTTCTTCTCTGTTTAATCCTATTAACGGGAGAGGATAAAATCCGTGACGAACGATGGTGGAGGTTTGTTCCTCATATTGTTTCAATGGATTTCTCCCCTTTATCTCCATCACGTTCTTCGCGTTCTTTGTGGGGCGATGAACAACGGATCGTTGCACATCCGTTCTGCGACGCAATGATCCGAGATTGTGGATTCAAGCCCGGAACGGTGTCATTGAGGTGTGATTACAATTTCTGCAGGTGATTTGGAGCGTATTGGGAGATACGAGTTTCCAGGCATTTTTCTTCAGATGGATCGTTCAACATTTATGATCTATTTTAAGAGCCAAAAACACCCGTTACGATGTTCGTGTGACGAAATGAACCAATACCTGGAGTATCGAGACGAACGGATAAGAAACCGAGGATCCGGAGGTTCAGCCGTGCCGTGAGGAAGAAGACGACGTTTCTGGAAAAATCCCGACTACACGCCGTGTAGTATGGGATACACGGTGTGTGTTCGTTAGCGGGATTACATAACATGTACTCCGGGAGTACATGGACATGGTTAGGGTACACAGCCAAGGACACACCATGTATACCCCTCCCTGGCCAGACCCAGTCAGATACACGGGACACCCTATGTACTGGTACATGGGCAGGCGACACAGACATGATCAGAGACCATGCACGGGCACATGGCCAGCGTACACGAAGCGAACCCAGGTGCTCGGACACGGTGTGTACCTCTTCTACACGCCACGTAGTTTCTGTCTTCCCAAAAAGCCAAATGACATGGGATGTTTACACGGGCAGTACCCGGGGTCAAGGAACATGGCATGTACCATTTCTACACGCCGTGTAGTTTGGTTTTATACGTCTTTAATGGACGACACAGGCCGTTTACATGGGTAGTACCTGGGGTCAAGGAACACGGCGTGTAACTATACTGCACGCCATATAATAATTTTCTTCAAGGCTTGAGCCATTTGTCTTCTATGACTTGGACTAGTTTTCTTAGGGTTCATGCCCTTGGTCCTTTCCCTGAATGTTCTGGTATCATTTCCATTACACAGGAGTATGATCCCTTCAGCCGAATTTCTTGAATTGATTTATTGGAATCCCCTCTGTGAGACATAGAGCTGGATACTCTATTCATTCCTTGAACCCTAGGTAGAGTTCTTGGTATCGACGTGACCAACTTTACCCAGGCACAGATCCTCTGCTTAGCGGATTAGCTCAGACTGAGTTGTCGGAATCACCCCATGACTTGGCTGTGATCCTCATCTGAGCATCATGTTCTCTTAGTACATGTGGAGTGTGTTCTCCCAAAACGAGTACTCCATGTCTCTCTCTTTAGACCTAGGAGTGTGTTCTCTTTGTTATGTTCATAGTGGAATCTTTGAGATGGATCCTAGTGGAGGTATCGCGATGGTCGTTTGTGTATGAGTATATCTGGATATTCTTGTTATAGGTTCTGTAGACATATACTGTGTGGAGCTGACTGTATCTTTCATTTTTGGTACTTTCCCTTGTTATTTTTCCTTTGTGGTTTTGGGGTGTCCTACTGGGTATTGTTATACTCACCCCTACACGGGCTTTTCCCACACCTGTCGTGTCTTGGGCAGATGAGTGATCCTCTGATAGGATTCTAGGTGGACCAGGACCAGACAACGCTTAGTGAGATCAGGCGGGCCGAGGTGTGTTCATACGGCTACAGATTGCAGTCCTAGCACCTTTCCTTATAGGTTGGACTTTGTTACATACTTTCTATTGGTGGGATTTTACATTTGGTCCAGGGGCTTACGTTTGCTGTATTTTACATTCCTGTCATACTCTGTTGGTAGATGTTTTTAGTGTATGCATGCATTTCTATTTTTAGTAGCTTTTACATTTCAGCTTTATGGGAATGGAGATGTGTGTGTGCATGTATAGGTTTATAGGCAATGCCTCCCATGTTAGTAGCATTCCTACTCGGTGCTAGTCACCAGCCCCTGGCCTATTGGAGGTGGGCTTGGGGAGTTTTGGCTCGGGCCCCACTGGGACGGGTCAAGACAATGTTAATACTTCTCAAAAAAAATATTTATATCATTATATACATTTATATAATTATCTGTATAAATATTTAATAAATACATATAAATATAATTATAGTAAATTTATTGATTATTTTAATAAACTTATTATAATTTTATAATTATATATATATATATATATTTATAACTATATAAATACATTTAAAAAATTAATATTAATTTTTTTATAATTATAAATGTATAAATATAGTAAATATACATTTATCAATATATTTATTTGTAAATATTTTTTAAAAAATATATTTTAAACATTATTAAATAATATTTAATCTTATGTGCATGCATGTTAAAAATGGGTGAAATTGAATAATTAAAAATGAGTACACTTGAACAATATTGAAAAAATAGATCTGTTTTACTAATTAAATATAAATTATTAAAAAAATATAGATATATATTTAAATAAAGATTAATATATATTGAAAATATTAAAACATCATAAATTAATATATTTAAAATAAATAATTAAAATTTATTAAATTCCCAAAAAATAAAAAATAAAAAATAAATCATTTTAAAACGAATAAATAATTCCTAAATTTAAAAATATTTACAATAAATAAATAAAATTTATTGATTCAAAACATAATATATTAAATGTGTCATTTTATAATGAAATTCTAAAATGAGTACTAAAATTTTAACAAATTAGATAAATATTAGGTATGTGTGTTTCTATGTAAGATTTAATAAATTGTGTAAATATTTGTGAGTGTATATTTATAAAAATGAATTATTTTTGTATATGTATATGAAATCAATTTAACACACTCTTGATCTATGTTAAATTTCAAAATCAAACAACATTCAATTATATCTATTACTAGATGCACTTAGTCAGTTTTTTTAAATTCATATTAATTTTTTATTATAAACCATTATTCACTAAATATTTTACTATTTAATATAAAACATATATATTTTTTATTATATAAATTGTATTTGTATACATTCATATATATATATATATATCTATATATTTAATATATATTATTTATTAACATTCTCAGTAATTATTTAATTAATAAAATGTTTAATATTTTCTAAATTAACTTATCTTGTATTTTTATTTGTTTAATTTTAACATTAAATATATTTATATATTTAATATATAGTATTTATTATAATTTATAATTTATATATAGCATAATTAGTTTATTCATTTTTATCAAATATTATTTAATTAAAAAAATTGTAAATCTTTTTATAAAATCATTTTTATTATTTATTTATTTAAATATTTAATTTTTTCGAACATTATTCAATACTAAAAGGAACAAATAAAGAATCCCTTTATGGGTGCTAAAAATAAAGTACTAATAAGGGGTATATTTTATCAGCACTAAAAATAAAGCAGTGATAAATTTACCAATTATCAGTGCTAAAATTAAATCCTTGATAAAGGGTACCCTTTATTAGCACTAAAAAATCACAGATAAAAGTACCTTTTATCAGTGATAAAAAATAAATGATAAATGGTACCAATTATTAGCGTTTGTTTTAGCGTTGATAAATGCCACATTTATCAACACGTTTTGCTCATGCAAATAAAATCCAGTGCTGTTACAGGCCTGTGTTGTAGTTGTGGGATTTGATCTGTTTTCATTATAAACATTCATGTTATGTACCAAGTGATTTTTGTTCAATAGAATCTAAATATCCATCCTTGTGTAATTTGGTCAAAATATTTTCATTTACTTGGACCATTTGGCGATGTAAAATTTGGGTGTGGTATAATTCATGTCATGTAACTTTGTTTCGAATTGACAATACTTGTTTTGTATAATCCAACACATAAAGTTCGTTATTTAAATGTGTCTTACCATAAAAATGATAATTTATAAAAGAATCAATATTTATTCCCAAACTTGATAACAAATTCATCTATATCATGTTTGGGGAAAAAAATATATATATATTTTGTAAATGAATAGTACATAATAAAAACCTTTCAAACCCAATATCATTATCATTTGAAATGTGATGTTGAATTTGATGATAGTTGTATCAATAAGTTCAGATATGTTGGTTTCTTATTAATATACACCCCCTAGTCAATTTTTCTAAATCTACTTGGTTCCTATATTTAAATATATATGTTAGCATCAGAAGTTGTACCTAATACCCAATTTTTAAATATAGATAAATTGCACTAAATAACAAAAACACATATATATTTTTCTTATATATTTTTGGATTTTGTTGTTTTTCTTATAGTGGTCCTTATTTCCACATGAAAAACAAATAACATCCAGATCCCTTGCTTTCCCCTTGGTCTTTCTCTTCTTGGAAGTGTGAAAGGAAGATTTGGGATTAAAGCTCTTTCCTTTCCCCTTCAATTTCTTTCACCATAGGAACCAATGGATTTACATTTTTCATCTCCTAATCAACATGGAGTAGAAGTGTGATTAGATCTGGGTGATACTGCTCAATGTTGTTCATATTAAAATTTACAACACATTTAAAAAACCATAGAGGGAGTGATGCATGAATGAGATCTGTTAATAGCACATCAGAGACTTTAAACCCTAGAACTTATAGGTGCTCAATGTAATCAATGATCTTGACTATGTAAGGACCATCCGACACACCCTCTGAAATCTTACTCTGAAAGAGTTCTATGGAAATCTCAAACTGTGTATATATTTCCCTCCCTAAGTAAATATCTTAGAGTTTCTTGAGAATTCTATATAAATCTATGTTTTTGTGTGAACTCATGAGTTCACTATATAAATATGATATCACGAAACATTGAATTTCAACCACATCACTCGTATATTTTTACTTCATCACTCAACTCCTTCATATTTATATTATGTAATGAGGATTCTAGCACAAAAAATTTATTTTCATGGTGCAACACAACCTAAAGGCATCTAATCCATTATTTGAATTTATTTCCATTTAAGATATAGTATTTCTCTAATATATATCATAGGTATAGTTTGGATGAAAAAAATACCATTTTTTAATTTAAAAGAGCATATTATTAGTACTTTTCATGATTATCAATTATGGTAGAAATAATAATAATTTAGTTTATTAAATCTCCTACCATTTTATTAATTCATGATGGCCCTCACTGTTAAACATATAATGTCTCATCCCTAATGACATTATAGTGGTAAGGATCCATATTTCCCTTATTAATGATCTACACTTTGTCTAGGAAAACCGTAAGAAGGTATTTGGGTAGGTGGTCTTGCCAACTGTGAGCTTGCAGTTCCTTGATCGATTGAGTAGACTCCAAAATCCTGAAATCATGACTCAAAGTTCCCCATAACATTCCTCCAAATTTGTATTGAATATACTTTTTCCATTAAATTCAACAAAAGTTTTGTTAAGTCAACCCAAACTCTCATGATAAATCCCTGATAAAAGAATTCATCCAAAATTTGTCCATGTAAAGAATTAGTTTTATGTTTTCATTCCTAATCAGGTAATGGAAGGCTATGTATTCCTGAATATTAAGTATAGGGATTTAAATTTATTATGCATAAATTTTATATTATTTTATACTTTACAATTATTTTTAATATTAAGTGGATTTTATGTAATTAATTAACCATGTTGGATGAAAAATTCTACATAATCCAATTATTTATATTTCATCATTACACATTAATTCATTTATTTATGTGACTGTGATATTTCATCCATAAAATATATAATTCATAAGTTATAAAATAAATGAAGGAATTTATGAACTGATCACGATGTTATCAAATGGTTTATTTATTGAATAGACCAAAAATCAACCTTTTACTTATGGGAAATAACTCATTGTTTCAGTCTTGTCATGAGTTATAGTATTTCACCTATCCACCTGTAGAGTTCTTTGGTAGGTAATGTCATAGTTTCATCTTGAACATCCTACACATTCCTTGGTATAACTCATTTATTACATGTATTTATTTATCACAAAAAAGTGAGGTGATCCAAAGGATTCGTAAAGGGGAATTATGGAAATCACCTTGGACATGCGGGTCCAATATAATAATTGAGGGAGTTAGGGATGACCATCCATTATATTTAATTAAATAATAAATAAATAAAAACTCATGAAATATTTTAAATTAAATAATTCCAAAACATACACTCGTCTTGTTCAATATCATGATTAGTCCTAATCATGAAATTATTTCCTAATTAAATTAATTAACTAGTTAAAAGGAACTGTTGGGACACTTTTAAATGATGTTTGGTTTTTGGTTTTTTAGATGCACTAGAGTGGATGACCAAGGTCGTCTCTTGAAGGATAAATCAATTGAAACAACATATTAAATTTATTTTGGATATAATATAATAAAAAAACTAATTAAAAGTATGGGGTTATTGATGTTTATATATATTGAATATTTATGCTCGAAAAAGATTTTGTTTTTTGTTTTTTTTAAATTATATTTAGAAAACGCAACGAGAAGATTTTTTTTACAAAATATTATTAGAAGGAATAATAAATATTACTATACTTATTCACATAATTAAAAATCATTATCATTTAAATTCAAATCCGCTTAATTATGATCCCTTAATTTTTTTATCCCCCTAACCATACATGAATTAACCTGAACTGCAAATATTAAATGAGTTAAACCCTATGATATATTTGGAACATGAAATCATAACAACCTACTTTTATTTTCATTATAATTCTTGATTATGGTGAATTTTGAATTAGGTAACATATACATACTATAATTGAGTATGAATTTAGTTTAGGGATTATATTTAACTCTGCATATTGGTCCCATGTGGTTTTGTTTTACCAATTAAGGTCGCACTCTAATAGTTCAAACATTACTCAACCTCATGGGTTTTGTGTAAATTTACCAATTTATTTCATAGTTTATTTTTATTTAAAAACACAAATAAAGTATCATATTATTTGTATTAAATTAGAAAATTTATTCAAAAAAAGTGAATAAGGTGATAATTAGATCAATTACTAAGAAACAATACTCTTACATTGGTGGTGTAGTCATCGTAGAAACATTATGCATGTGAAAAAATTTTAAAAATGGTATAGCCCAATCAAATTTATAATCATGATTTACATAAAAATAGGATGGGTAGTGAATAATAAAATTTAACAAAATAGAATAATTGCAAGGGAAACAAATAATCTTATTACACAAACACAAATATTACAACATGGAGATGAAGAACAAGGTTTCAATGAAGGGATCTTTGCTTCAAGAGATACCCCTCTTGAAAGTATTATATAATTAGAGTTGAACCACTTCTCGTATCCCTTAAAAATCGTAATTCATGTCCCAAACCCCTAAAAATGATAAAAACATATATTTTTATAGTGGAGGGGTGTCTAAGTTATCAGTGATTTTTATGTATGAATCAAAAATTCTGGATAATATTTTAATCCATATTGCACAGATTGATTGACCTTAAAAACTCATGAACAATCTATCTTTAAAGAAGTAATATTTGTGAAAAAATTTATTTAAGATTATTTCAAAATTTGGGACCCATCCAAAAACATATGAAGATGTTATTCCCTCAATATTGATGTAGTGTCCAATATGTTTACTCTAGTCCAACATTAACTTCTTAGCCCATTTACTATAATAAAATGCATGATCCAGCTAAAATGTCATCAATAAATGTGGTATTACATTAATTGAGTAACAATACTAATAAATTTTATGTTCAATTATGTCAAATAAAACAAATCAAGGCTGAAATAAAATAGTGAACTTTAAAGTGGAAAACTAGAATTTTCATCAAATTTTTAAATGAATGATCTAATCCCAAATATTCTATATATAAAAAATTTATGTTGATGTGTGTCAACCATTTCAATCTCAAGTTTCCACCCTTTATTATGTATATTTTTTTCATGTAAAACAATTATTCTTACCTGGTTTAATTCCAAATACCCTTTTCCACATTACTTTTCCATAAAGTTACGAGACACGCTTATATAAGCATTCCGGAAAGTTAAACCTTAAGCTCCGGACCAAGATATCCCCACTTTTTATATATTTAATCACTCCAATATTTATTTAGATAATATTTTTTATGTTTTTTAAATCTTTTTAATGTTTTAAAATTTTCAAATATTAGGTACACACGCATAGGTCATTTCGGTATAGTAATAAAACCGATTGGAAGAGAAAAAAATGTATGGATCTACCATTGATATAAGATGAATTATTTTACCTAACATGTCTATACCTTCAATTGAGTAATCCATGCATGACATATTCCATTTATCTAAGACACAATATTATAACTCAGACCCATTTCACACTCTACAGCTGAATGAGGTTGAGTTATAGGTAGATGCATCCTTTGAGGAACATCTTATATGCATTGTTGATTGGATCACGAAGGCTCCCTAAGGCCATTCAGTTTCTCTAATATAGGTCCTATGGCTTCATAGTCATGAACAAGATGATACAAGGGAGTGGGAGGCTGAAGTACATGATCAGTGGTCAATGTTATTCTCAGATGATGATTGAAAACCATTGGAAGTGTAATTTTGGAAAGAATTGTTTTTATGGAATAAGATTATATGATACTTGGTTTTTCAAGGAGTAAAGGATATTTTTAATTCTAGTAAAACTCTTTTTTACCTATTGTGAGTGAATAAGGAGATCACATGAGTTTTTGGGTGTTTGGGGCTTGTTTGGAACCTGGAGGCTCAGTTTTTTGAGAAAAAAGCTAGGCCACCTAGTTAGTAGAAACTGTACGAACCAAACTGCTCGGTTTGAAGAAACCATTTAAGGGTTTTTTTTGAAGGAAGTATGTGGTAAAAAATCTTCCCTAACTATAATCCATGGTTCACACACCAGTGTGTAAGCACCTACATTTTTTAGTAGTGTCCAAATGCTTGATTGGCACATAGTTTGTCTAACAGTGCACATTGACCATGCCAAGGGAGTCTTAGATAGCATCATGTGGCATGGTTTTCTAAACCATGTGCATGAATATTGGAGGTTACCTATTAATATAGTGACGGGTTCATGGTTGGGCATGGTTTTCGAAACTGTGTGGCCAAACCATGTGACCTAGTGTTTTTGGGTGAAATTACCTGTTTCTTCTTAAAAAATTCAATTAACCTAAAACCTTTTCTCTTCATTTGTTTCCATCATACATGGGTCTCATTTTTATCTATTTAATATCAACTCCTAAGCTTGGGTAACATTTCACATTCTGAACATTGTTTAGAGAGTCATTCATCTCATTGGATCTGCACTGGTATGTTTTATGCTCATCTTATGTCTTTCATCATTTTTCCTTATATTGACAGAGTTATTTTGGGGCAAGCTATTATACCCTATTTATAGGGTATTTATCAATTTCTCCATTTTCATCCAATATGAGTTGAGTTAGGTGCCTATATTGTATGAGTGTTCAAACATCAACATACGATATGTGGTCTATATATTTTTCCTGTAAAGTCTATTTTTTTATACCTAGTTTCAATTATGTTACATGCCTAACCTTTTGGGCTTGATTCTAAAATTAATTGAATTATTTTTTTAAATTACTTAGAATCGGGATAAGATTCCCACTTAGTACCATGATATGGATGGAGCTTGTCAACCATAACCCGGATCATCAGTGAGGTGTGTTTATGTATCTTCCCCATGAGTTACCACCATATTAGGTGTGTGTAGAAGCTCACAATAATAATGGGAGATACAAAGAATTAAATGAGTTGTTAGGAGAATGTTTATGCCTCCTATCCATGTGATTATATAATGTTGAAAAGATTAAATGGATTAAATAGATAAAATGGAAAATTTGTAAATGGGTGGGATGAAATCATGGCTTGTGAATGATCATGAAAAAAGATATAAAATGAATTTTGAAATTGGTTGAATGATAAATGGAATAGTTAAATGAATTACCCTTATGTGAATTCATTGAATACTATTGAAATTTCTACACCAAGTATTCCCAACATTATAGAATTCCATAAAAATTTCTACTCAATGGATTTGATATTATATTAAATTATATTGAAATTAATAATCCATTGATACAGATTACATGGGATTCCTTTTACATTGCAACTCCTTTGACCCGGATATAGTATTGACAATTGATTATATGACATAGGCCATTGAGGGTGCGATGTGAATTTCTACTCCATATATCCAAACCATGGTATATGACCCTAGATTAATCATAATAGGATGAATTGGATGTTTTTAATGTTTTTCAGATATCCATGGTATGGATATTATATTATACATGATAAAATAGAGAGTATCATACCTGATATTTTTTCTTTACAGTTAGCCCTTGTTTATGATTGTTGGTTCATAGTGATACTTGTTGGATGGAGAGTATCATACCTATTTATTCAATGATATCACTATTATATATTTCACACTGCTTCTATTTATATTACTTAGATTGGACTTGTTATAGACACCCTTGGTTGTGGCCTACTGAGTGTCTTCTCACACCCTGTTCAAGTCATAGTTCTATGCCCAAATAGAATTCATGGATACATATAAGAACCATGGAAAGAAACCACTTTATGATGCTTGATATGATCAGTTTTTAGAATCAGGGGAGCACATGACCAAGCTATACTATGGATGCTAGCGGTAGATAGTTTTTTGGGGTCCTTTTTGTTCTTTTGATACATGCACAGTATGGGATGGCTATTTCCAGGTGTTTCCTGCTATTTTTTATAGATACAAGACATGTTCACTATATTATATATGAAACTGATTTTAGTTTTGATTATTATTACTTTCATCTGGATGTTATCTTTTGTTCAGTTCGTTGATATGCATCTATTATTGATTGTTAAGATTACACCATTGTGCTATATTCTGATTACGAGTGTATTGTCTTCCCACTATACCACATTATAACATCATTTCTAGTCGATAGCCTATGTTGTATAGGGATGCTCACTTGGGGTCTTGTGAACCACTATCATGGGGAACCTTTTAGTGGCTGCCAAATTTGGATGTTACAACCATAATGGAAGAAAAATAGTATATTTTTTAAACTTACTTATTGGGAGTTTAATTTGATACATCATAATATTGATGTAATGAATATTGATAAGAACATTTGTGATAATGTAATTTTCATATTGCTTAATGAGGAGGGTATGTCAATGGATTTCCTTAATGATCATAAGGATTTGAACTCAATAAATAAAAAGAATGTTTTGTGGGAAAATGAGAATGTAAAGTATCTTTTTATATTTTTACATTGAAAAATCATGATAGAGGCGTATTCTATAGAACCTTAAAAAAAATAAAAGTACTATATGGATATTCTATTAACATATTAAGGTGTGTTGAATTAAAATATCAAACTCTATATGGATTGAAAACTCATGAATTATATATTCTGATGGAGAAGTTGTTTTCATTGACACTACCTAATACATTACCTAAAAAAGTTACTGTAGTTTTGTATCATTTTCAAAGAGCTTTGTGAGAAATAAATCTAAATCTAGATAATATGGATAAAATTAAATAAATTTTTTTTACACCTTTTCTTTTGGAGATGTTATTTGTCCCTTCATTCTTCAAATTTATGATTCATTTGAATGTTTATTTGGTTTTTGCAGCTAAAATCTGTGGATCAGTACACCATCAATGGTTCAATACA
Organism: Viscum album; assembly: GCA_963277665.1. Taxonomy (NCBI): domain Eukaryota; kingdom Viridiplantae; phylum Streptophyta; class Magnoliopsida; order Santalales; family Viscaceae; genus Viscum; species Viscum album. The sequence goes on along the minus strand of OY728137.1, from coordinate 24,381,764 downwards.
ATTTAGAGGTACATTGATATTTTTTTGGTGAATTAAATTTTATCAAATCATTTTATAATTTTCTTAACATGTTTCTTAATTTTTTCATTAGGTACTTAGGTCATTTGAAATCATATATGAGTAATAATGCTCAACCAGAAGGCTCTATTGCTGAAGGTTACATATATGAAGAGTGCTTGAACTTGTATTCTACATATTTGGATTTGATTGGGACTGTATTCAATTGTGCTGGACATGTTAAGGACATATAAACTAATTATCATTCTGAAAACTAGTCATTAGTATTTCAAACTATTGGCCGACCAATTGGAAAGGGTTAATTTTACATTGAATTAATTTGTGTTGAAACAAGCACATAGACATGTTCTACTAAATTGTCTTTTTACAGTTATATTTATTGATGAATTATAATTACAATAAAAGAGGTGACCTAGGGGTTGAGCTCAAAATGAGATGGAATTAAAAAATGCTATCAATAAGGATATTTTGGAATGGTTCACCCATCGTGTAAGTATAAAATCATATTCAAGTTATTGATGTGCAGTTATTATTCATATGTTTAAAGTAACACCTTATATCTTTTTTTTTCTGGATAATGAATGTTTAATATCAATATTAAATATCAACTGATTTTAGGTTTTTGGCTGAGGTCCTCTAAGGAAGGTAAAGAGATTTGATTCCAATATTATTCCTGGCCTCAAGATTTATAAAATTTATCATGAAAATGTCTTGAGAAATCAAAATATGACATATTTACACTTTCATAGGTGGGATACAATGGAAAGATGAATGATATGATTTAATTATACTAACATGGTTAGTTTTAAGTTATATTATTCAAATTCAAGTTGGTTTATATTGATAGGGTTATAATGAAATATTAATTACATTTTACTTCTATCAACTTGTCTCACTTTATTTATACTAGTGAGCGTGCATAGAATCATCCATTTATCTTGGATTCACAATACAAGTTGGTTTATTATGTGGATGATGAAATAAATAATGGTTGGAGTGTTGTTGTAAACTTAATGTTGAGAGACTTATATGATATGCGTGATGGAGATCAATTGGCTCTTTATGAAAGTGAACCACAACATCCACAAAACATTGTACAATTTTTTCCCGGAAATATCAAAATAATAGAACTTGAAAGAGAGGGTGAAAATGAAGCAATCATTTCAAAAGAGATTAATAACAATGAAGAAATTAATATGAAGATAATTTAAGGTATAAATTGGTAAGAAAATATATTAAAATTTCTCATTGATAAGTGTTTTATACATATATGCATTATTATAATTATTCTGGTAAATTTTATCAATTTTTTATTTTTAATAAATTTAATATATATGGACCATTTGATTTATAGAAATGCTGAGAACAAAACAAATTCAATATCCTAGATGATCAGGATCATAGAGAACACCACCACTATCATCAGATTTAGTGGATCCAAGTGATTATGTTTTACCCAAGAATAATAGATATCCAACCATTTCCTCATATGTTGTTGGCGGCCCACCATCTAATTCATCTCTGACGATGGAGTAGTTAGTCACCCCTCCATTTATGGTATGTTAGTGAGTTACCGTTACTAGCATGTATGTAATTATATATAAAACCTACATAATTTATTAATTATTTAATTAGTTTATGAAAAACATAAACATTACAATAGTGGGGCTATAAATATAAACATGACATATTCATAGGACATAATGGACTTGAAGATTATCATTATGTTTGATGAGTTCGATATTCCTATAGGTGATACTCCTAGAATCATTGGGAATATTCCTAGGAATATTTCTTTCCCAATAATGAGCTTTCCCATTAATTAAAAATATTGGTGGAACGTTCCCTTAACTTAAAAAATGAGGTCATTGATACTCAAGTAAAGGTAATGTTAATTTAACATTCGTTGATAACTAATTTGAAATACGTGAGTAAATTTTTTTAAAATAATTAAAAAGTGTTACGTTTTTTATTTCTATATGTTTTTTCATTTTGATGTAATTGAATCCATTTCACACCCATGGACTCTAAAAAAATTGGCAATAAATAGGGATATTTTTAATGGAGATTATTTCATGAGTTTAATGCAAAATATCTAAGCACACAAAATATATATTAGAAAGTTCTCAAAGAAATTTATCATGAGCAATGGAAGTTGCTTGTCAATATTAATAAACATGCATCTCATGACATAATTGAATATTTTATAGTATCTCAATAACATAGACACAATAAAATTATAATTTTTATTAATGGTGATATTTTTTGTTGGAATTATATAAAAAAATAACACGAATCATGAGAAACTAGTCATTCCTCATAGCACTGGTTCTCTGAGTTTTTTTTAGAAAATGAAAAATTTTGGTTTATATTTTATTAATTTTTATTTATATCATTTTATTATAAATTATGGGTTTTCATAACTTGTTTATATTTTTCATAAAGGCTAATAAATTTGGTCACATTGTTGGACAAACAGATATGTGGTTTAAATTGAATTGGAAAACTTAGGGATTTTTTCTAAATGAACATAAAAAATACGTTGGAGTAAGCATATTTATTTACAATTTAATGTTATTTAGTTAATATTAAAACTTATTAACAAATAATATATTAAAACAAAAAATAAGACTTAAACCCCATTAATTAGGGCTGGCTACATGGATCAAATAATACAAATTTGGAACCATTTTATACATATATCCAACCCAAATTAATTTGGTTTAAGGATTGTTTGTTGTTATAATATATTTTTTAATAATATATTTTTATAGTAATGAAATAATATTAAATATTAATGAAAATTTTATTAATTAGATGATATTATGAATTTTATATATTTAAAAACTCATTGTTAATATTTTTTTATTAATATGTTAAAATTCAAGAAGTCTTGGATGTGAACCCCTCACAATAATCAGTAGTTTTCGATGATGTTGTAATTGCAATCATTTTAGGGAAGGGGCATCCTAGACATGTATGGGGGATGGGTTTTGGGATTAATCCATAAAAAATCATTAGTTAGACATCGTTATCAGATACTGTTAAACCCATTGGGGGTTCAATTAGTTCTGTTGATTGAGAAACACAAGTAGGAATTGAAAGGATGAAAGAAAAAAAGAAATAATAAGACACATAGAGGCAACCACAGGAACAGTGGCAACCAAAAATTGAAAAATCATTAGTTTATACATTTCAGTAGAGGACCAAAATGGTACCCAATGAAATTTCAAGCCATATAGAACATCTAGATGAGTTAAATTCTAAATTTCATAGACCATTAACACATTTTCAAAGAACACATACATCTTCTATTAATAAAACTAAAATGACACTTAAAATTGACAACACACACTTCAAGTCATAATAAATACATATTATGCTGTATTGAAATGTGTTTGATTATTATACATCAAAAATGAATTATATATTTTTATACATAAGTTTGAAAACAATTCAATATTATTTATCAGGTTTTACTCAGTAAACAGTTTATAATGGCACCAAAGCCTTTCAAAACATGTGTAGGGGGGTCAAAACCAGAAAAATGATATTGGACTGCCATGAAATCATATGAAAAAATACATTGGATTAATTTTTGAAATGTGGGAATTGATGTCACGTAATTCTATGTTTTAGTTTTTTCGAGATTCCCATAAATGAATTTTTAGTGTTTTGAAACATTAAAACGTGTGTGTTACAGTAAAAACCATATAAAAAGATATTAAAATGATATGAAATCATGGTAAAATCATAGTTTAATTTTTTTATGTGTATGTATAGAAAACTCATCAATCCTACTTGTTGTGTGGTTAGAATGCCTCCATAAATAGTTTTTAATGGTACCAATGCCTTTAAAAACAAGTCTCGAAGTGTCAAACCTAGGAAAATGATGTTGGATTATCATGAAATCATGTTAAAATGGCCATGGTTTTATTTTATAAAGGTAGGAACTAGAAACACATAATTCTGAGTTACGGTTTTCTCAGGATACCCATAAACATATTTTTAGGGTTTTAAAGCACATAAACATGCATGTAATGGTCAAAACCATAGAAAACACCCTCATATTTACATGAAATAATGGTATAACCACTATTGATTTATTTTTGATACGTAATCATACACAACATGTCAATCTGATGTTAAGTGTGGTTAGAATGACTCAGTAAACAATTTGTAAGGCTACTAGAGCCTTAAAAAATTTGTGTTGGGGTGTCCAACCTAGGAAAATGACATTGGATTTCTAAGAAATTAGAGAAAAACTACCAGAAATCAATTTTTGAAAAATAGGAACCAACGGAACGTCATTATGATTTATAGTTTTTCTAGGATTCTCGTAAATGTGTTTTTAGTTTCTAAAAACACGAAAACGTGTGTGTAAGGGTCAATACCGAATAAAATTACTCATACTGACCTAAAATCCTAGAATAAAAATGTTTGACTTATTTTTGACATGTATGCATAGAAAAAACATCAATATGATATGCAATGTGTTAAAAATGACTCAATAAGTAGATTTTAAAGGTACCAAAGACATTAAAAATGTGTGTCATGGGGCCAAAACTAGGAAAAAATTATTGTATTGACCTGAAATCATAATAAAATGAACATAGATGTATTTTTGAAATACATAAACCAACGACATTTCATTTTGAGTTACAATTTTCCCAGGATTTCTATAAATATTTATTTTGTTTTAAAATATATAAATGCACATGTAATGGTATAAACCATAGAAAATGACCTTATGTTGATGTGAAATCATGGTAAATATCCATTGAGTAATTTTTTATGTGTACTCATAGAATACACCTCAATATGACATGAAGTGTGGTTGGAATGACCCGGTAGACATTTTCTTAATGTATCAAAGCCTCTAAAAATGTGTGTCAGGGGGTCAAAACCAAGAAAATGAAGTTGGATATCAAATAAATTAGAGGAAATATAATGTAGATTTATTTTTGAAATATAGGAACTGATGGTACATCATTATAAGTTAAGGTTTTCCCAATATACCTATAAACATGTTTTTGTGTTTTAAAAAATTAAAATGTATGTGTAATGGTCCAAACAATAGAAAAAGAACTCTTATTAATGTGATATCTTCTAAAATCCATAATTGATTTTTTTTTATTTTTAAACATATAAAACATGTCAATATGATGTTTGGTGTGGTCGGAATGACTTAGTAAATAGTTTTTAAGGTACCAAACCCTTTAAAAAAATGCGTCAGAGGGTCAAAAATAGAAAACTGTCATCAGATTTCCATGAAATAATAGAAAAATGATTGTATATTGATTTTTGAAATGTAGAAACTGATTAAACATCATTATAATTTACGAATTTTATGAAATTTCAATAAACATGTTTTTAGTGTTTTAAAACACAGAAACATGTGTGTAACAATCAAAACCACAAAAAACGATCTCAGATTGATGTAAAATCATAGGGAAACTACCTTTGAGTTTTTTTACATTTATTTATAGAAAAAATTCTAATAAAACAAAAAGTTTGTTCAGAATGACTCTGTAAATAGTTTATAAAGGTACTAATGCCTTTAAAAACATGTGTCAGGGGTAATACTTGGAAAATGCTATCATATTTCTATGAAATTATAGGAAAATGACCATAGATTTATTTTTTAATCTTCAGAACTAACAAAACATCATTCTGAGGAATAAATTTTCCAATATTCTGGTAAACACATTTTTAATGTTTAAAAACACTAAAACATGCTTGTAATGGTCAAAACCATATAAAATGACTTCATATTGATGGGAAATCGTGGGAAAACCACCGTTGATTTATTTTTGATGTGTAAACATATAACAAATTTCAATATGATGTGTTGTGTGGTCAAAACGACTTGATAAATAGTTTTTAATGGTAATAATACCTTTAAAAACATGTGTTGGGAAGACAAAACCAAAAAAGTAATGTCGGATTGACATGAAATAATAGTAAAATGACAATATATTGACTTTTGAAATTTAGGAACTAAATTCCGGATATTTTAAGTTATTTTTTTCTAAAGATTCTTATAAACATGATTTTAGTTTTTTAAAACACATAAACGTGTGTATAATGATAAAAAACAAAGAAAAACGCCTTATATTATTGTGAAATCTTGGTAAAATCATTTTTGAGTTATTTTTTATGTGTAAACATTGAAAAAAGTCAATCTGATGTGTGGTGTAGCCAATATGACTTGGCAAACAGTTTTTAAAGGTACTAAATCCATTTTAAAACGTGTTTCGAGGGGTAAAAACTATGAAAACACCCTCAATTTTACTTGAAATCATAGGACACAAACCATAGATTGATTTTTTAAATGTTTCAATAAAACACAAGTCATTTTGAGTTACTATATTCATAGGATTCATGTAAACACTATTTTAGTGTTTTAAAACACCAAAAAATGCATGCAATAGTCAACGCCATAAAAACAACCTCAGATTAATGTTAAATCATAAGGGAACCAAAATTAAGTAATTTTTGAAATATATAACTTTATTTCATATAAAAGTATTTATTTTTTTAATAATTAAGTTTCAAGCACACTCTATATCAATTTAAAATCTAATTTTAATGTTAAATACATAGCCCTTTTCAGTTTCCAATGTTAAATCATATATTAAATATTTATGTTTCTATTGTAAATTTTTTTCATAATATATTATTTGTTTTATGTTAAAATTTATTCTATTTATTTAACAAAATAAAAACACTTATGTGCAACATTTGGAATATATTCCGATTCTTTTCACTTTTGAATTTATTTTTTTAAAATGTTCTTGTTTTTATTTTATGTGACAGATGTCAACAGTGGGAAGGAGGTTGATCGTTAAAATACCTAACATTATTTAGAATTATGTTATGATGGTTATTAGTTTCTATGGTATGTTTAAATTTTATCAATGATTCTACAACAATTGTGATTAATTTTTTTAGTTTTATTTTATGTCATCTTATTTGTTATAGTTGATGAGATGAATTGGTCTGTTTTAGTTAATGAGATGATGTGGTGGATGATTGATGTGTTGAAGGTCATGGGGTGGACATATATTGGACATGGGTTGTTTTTGTATATATATTTAATGTATATAATGATGACTTAGGTATGTTTTGACTGAGGTTATCTGTTGATTAAGGTTATGGTGATTAAGGTTACACTAACTAAGGTTATGATGATTGTGGATGTATGATGTTTACCTAATGGGTTTATTATGATTTTATGTTTTATTTTATTACATGTTATAGTTTATATATTTATATATTTTATCAAATATTATTTCTAAAAATAAAATTTAATGAAATATTTAGTGGTGGTTTTTAAAAACCTCTCCCAAATAAATTATTGAAAATTCTAATTAGTGGCGGCTAATAGTAAACATTTCTAAAAATAACCACAACTATAGATATTTGATATTATTAGGTTCATATTAACTATTTTAATTTTATCTTATTTTTTTTAATAACTACCACTAAATAAAATTGAAACCGCTGCTAAATTATTCAAAAAAACACATACAAAACCCACTACTAAATGAATAAAACCATCGCTAAATGAATGCCAACTGGGTAATACATGGAATGTTTTTTGTAAATTCCTATTGTATATTGGTTGGTGTTTTAAACCACTACTATTATAGTAATAAACTTCTCTTAATGCATATTTTTTTAGTGAGTGTAATAAGAAAACATAAACACATGTTATAATGAACAATATTTTAATGTTTGATATTATAGATTTAGATTACTGTGTTTAAAAAATAAACACATTACAAATGAATTGAGATGATAGTATAATAAATTATAAAGTATCTAAATACCGATGATATAATGAAAAAATATTTAGTTAACATTTTACATCTTTTGTTATTGATAATTCAATAAAAATAAATTAAATCTTAACAAAATCATAATAAAGAATTAAAAATTTAATTAATCACGAGTATTATCTAAAATAAAAATTAAATTCATCCTTATAAATCAAATTTGATATAATAAATATATATATATATATTTATATAATCTATTTTTAATCATTTCTCCCATTATGAAAAAGAAAAAATCTTATAATTTTTTTGGAAATCATTGTCAAAAACACTATACGTTTTGTTACTTTTTATACCCCTACTATATATTTAACACATAAATCATTATCTTTCTCAATTACATCTCATTTTTACAATAAATTTTTGATTAAATAATGTGATATAAATTAAATTATATCTAATGATAAACATAAACATTGAGCATCTTATTTTTTTGAATTCCCACAATACAATTAATATGAAAGAAATGTTAATAGGCACCACTGAAAATACCCACACTTAAACAAAATACCCATTTCCATTAAATGTGTGTACATGTTAAAAACCACCCAAATGAGATCTGATTTTCACTACTATAGATCCTATAACACCCCGAGATTTTATGAAAAATATTCTTTTAATTTCATTAATGTCTTATGTTGTATTCTACACCAAGATTACCTTGCGCTATACGCAACACCGTATTAGCTTGCAGTATACGCAACACTATTCTTGGATCGTGTTACACAAAATTTTGATAATAGTTATTCTACGCAACATTGAGTATATATATATATATATTCAATGTATAAATGAAATATGGTTGGATTCTGTTATACGAAACAACGAAGGATTCTTTCACAAAACGCAACCCTGACTTGGCTTGCATTACACACAATCGCGACCTTCCTCGATAGCGTGTGTTGTACGCAATACTGGGTTTTAATAAACAACGATATATTATTATAATATTGTAATGAACTAGACATTATGAATAGTGTTAACTAAATTTTGAATTTTATAGCATTATTATTCATCTTACACATTTCTAGAACATGGTATGAGAACAAAATAATTTTTTCTGGTAAAATAAGTATTTTTCAAAAAAATGAAGTTTTACCGCCTTTTGATGGCGCACCCACTTTAAATCTAGTTTTTGACATGTTTATAAGTTCAATTTGACAAAATAAAATTCTTCTTTTGAATCAGGATATAAAAATTTACATTAGATAATGTTTTTATATTTTTCCGATAACTTTCATATTTTAATGAATATTAAAAACACGCTATATTTTAATTAAAAACAACTTTTTTCATAGTAATATATTATGTGGTTAAATTATAATATTGAATGGGTTTAAAGTATAAATAGAATATATTTTTACCATTTAATATAATGTATGACATTAGCATTGATTTTACCTTTAATTCGTAGGTTAAATCAATTCAATCTTTTGCAATGTTTTAAAGAAAACCTGTTTTCTTTCGACAACGGGATTAATTTTAATTTTATTTCTGCAACTTTTGTGTATTGAAGTTCGAAGAATGGATTCCCTATTTTGAATCATTGGATCCAAATTATGTTAATAAGCTACTTTTTATTTTTGGGAATTATGAATAGTAACTACGGTAAATTTTATTTACCATAGTTAAAGGTAAATCGGGTAATTAAGGGTAAAAATAATATTTTAAAATTACCCTAACAAATGTGAAAATCCTATTGGATGACTAAAAGTCGACCCATATCACCTAAGGGTCGGATTAGATTCATTTAATTAAATTTTTTCAATGAAAAAAAATTAATTATTATTAAAACCAAAGAATATGACAACATGTCACTTTCTTAAATCTTATAAGTATAATAATTTTAATCTAGTGATAAACTTCATGAAACTTCAAAAATTAATAGTCTCCAGAATGCTAATACAATTATCTATATCATAGGAATTTATTTAGAATTTATAGGGATTAAATAATTATCATTTATAATGACACAAAGATGATGCAGTAATTGTCTTATTAATGAAATATTGACATAATTGATGTTATAAATACCCAAATAAATGTAATTTGAGACTTTTTATGACATACACTAATTTTATAGGTTAATATGACATGTTAATTTTGATTTAAGTAACTTGTTTCTAACTTATCATTCTGTTATGAATTTCATAAAAATCATGTACCAAATAGTGTCAAAATTGACATAAAATAGTTTTTAAAACAAATATTATATTATTAATTGTTATTTTTTTCCTAAAAATCTAAGTTTCGGCCAAATGACTTATATAAGATTATATATATTAATAATAAACAACTTGGGGTTATTTTGGCTTGATATAGTAAGTTTATTATCCATATAGTGTAAGAAAACAAAAAGACACGGTAAAAGTTAAATTATTTAACTTAGAGTTAAATCTAATTGATAAGGTTAAAATAATAATCTAAACTTGTATAAATCCTATTGGATGAGATTATTTCGACCCATCCCCACCTTAGCCTCGAAATAAATCAATTTGGAGCTATTTAAAACCGAACATTACTTTATAATAAAAAAATATTTTTAGTTATTCCAAAGGTGCCCCTCTCCTCCCTTATAAAATGGCACCTCCTCCCTCTCTTCCTCGCACAACTATGGGCCTTCAATCTCGGCCAACCCCTGCCAAATTCTTTTCTACACTTCCCTAGAAACATCCTAGAGGTTCTGGTCTTCCTCAAAGACCAATTTTAGTGCCCTAAGAGGAGGTCTCAAAGAGGCTCTTCAAAGAAGAGGTAATTTCCGTTACCGATTCTTTCACCTTTATTTCTTCTTCCACTTATTCTTCATAGGTTGTTTCATTATGAAGTAATAACATCAGTATCACTCATATACTGATATTTTATTATAAGTATGAAACAATCCTATTTCACCATCTATCCATCCTAAGGAAAATGAAATCACCGTGCGTGCGTACGTACGGAATACCGTCTCCACGCCGTGGTGAAATCTATTTTCCACCACCACCTTACTTGGATGGGTATAATGGTGTAAATAATAACTATATATTATTATTTTAAAGTGATATTTATTCTGATATAGTATACATACACTCCAATACAGTCCCACGATCATTAGAATGATATCATCGCTCGTGTGTACGTACGGACTACCGTCTCCACGACGCGATGAGATTCATTCTCCAATTTAACCATTCATGAATGATTATAAAGTATATATAATAAGTAATCATGAAATATATGACATAATAATGATACTGTATTTATGTGTATATATATGAATGTCATCTACTTAATTCTGTTCAACTCAATAAAGAAATGAAAACAGCGTTCATGCGTACGTAAGGCCTACCGTCTCCATGAACGGTGTATTTCTTTCCATTTACTCATTTATTATATATATGTATATTCTGAATATATATATATATAAATCATGTTTTATATTATGAAATTAAGTAATCATGATCTAAGTAATCATATGAATAATTACAAGTCAAAACACGGACGACAAATGAAACAATTTTACCCAAAACACTCTTTAACATGGAATTTACAAAAGAACGAGTAATATAAAGTCATAAGTGAACCATATATGATATCATATCAATGAATATGATTCTGTGATAAGTCAATGACATTATATAAATCATTATACAGGAGGTTCGGACACTTACGAAGCAAATTGGACCTAAGGTAAGGGAAATATCACAATCTCATTTTTATCTGAGATTGTTTATACTTTAGTATTTATTGGGGTGTATTTTATCATCCACATACATGTTTACTCAATATGTAATATTATTTCCATTCACCTACAATTTTTTAAATCCTATTTTACCCTTCGGTGAGTTATTAGTAATAGATATGAAAGGAATCATTTGTCGTTTTTCGTACGAGGTACTTTTTGACTTTTCCGACAAAAGTACGAAGAATGATTTTTTTTAACTTATACGGCATGAATGGATTTTTAAAACATTATTTCCAAAAAGATTCCTTTAAAATTTTTCAAGTTTATTTTTAATCAACTTGTCTTAGTTTAAAATTTTATGACATGTTAAGAAAGGAAAAGTGTTTTTGAAGTATAAAGGATATTTTCCTCAAGAATGGAGTTCAAGTGTTTTATCAAAATTATTTTCCATCTAAGATAATAAAGGGTTATGTTTTTATCCCTATTATTACATTGATTTGATTATGTTGTGATGGAATTATTTTTATGAATTCCTTTATCTTATATGAATTGTTTTATGATGTCATGTTGTTTAAGAATCCCATTTTTATTACATGGGTTATGCAACGATGTATGATTTATGATTTTGTGGCACACATAAGAATGGTATAATTATGAGATGTGTGGGACCTATATCTCCCTCCAATGAATTGGGTAAAGATTTTATATCTCATGAGATAGACATGGCTGGAATGGTAGGTTATACCGGTTCAGTGAAACAGGACTGAAACGAGGGTGACTCAGTTCAGAAAGGGACTTTGTCCACTAAGATAGTCTTGGAAATGAGTCTTGACTAATAAGATATGATTATATATGATTATGTGTGTATGCCAAAATGTTTCATGTTTTAAGTTATGATTATTGGGATTACATTTCACTACTATGATTTATCCCGTGTTATGAAATTATGATCTCTTTTGCAGGTTAAGATTTCCTAAAGATATGTTCTTATGAATATGATGTGATTGATATTTCCTTTGTTTACCCTTACTGAGCATTTGAGCTCACCCTTTTATGTTTTCTTTTCCCCAGGATATAAAGAAAGGTTTTAGGTATGAAAAAAAAGAGAAGATCTTTATGGGAGATGTTGAAGATCTTTCACCATGATTAGAAGATTACGTTCCGAGCTTCCAAAGACACTAAACTATTACGGTCCTTGTGTGTGTGTTTTTGTTATGTACTAATTATTCGACAAATGTAATATAATGTCAATGTACTTCAAGCTTCAGGTCTCTACAGTTGGTATCAAAGGAAAGGTTTAGTCAACCTTTGGAAACTAGGATGCGAGAACTTTAGTGAGATCCCTGGAGATATTTCTATGGTATGTCTAGGGATGTCTCTAAGGTTAAGTATACGTATAGGTTATAGTTATAGAATTGCGCTAACGATCTTAGAATATAACCTAAGATGTTAGATATTGAGGGTACTCTCCCTTTATTATGTTGTTTTCCCTAGCATGATTTTTGCTTCTCACACTATTCTTTTTGGGTTTTAGAAAATGGCTGGAAACTAGGTGATTCAAGATAATGGAGGATATGATGGACAATGGAATGATATTTTTCATGAGAAACCAAATGAAATGGGATTTGTAAGTCCAAACATCATTATTATGCCGAATCAGCAATCTCATAATATGATCAATAAAGTAAAAGTTGGTAAGTTTCCTGACTCGGCTAATAAGAGAAAGATGGAGTTTCATGATGATAATAGAGGAAAGAAAGTTCAATTTCCCCTATGTAAATCATGTGGGAAGAGGCATCAAGGAGAATGTTTCAAAGGAACTGGAAGATGAGTTGGGTGTGGAAAAGAAGGACACAAAGCCAGTAAGTGCAAAGGAAAAGGTTCAGTTAACACCAGGGATGAGGATAATGGTATTTCTACGACATCAACAATGGTTAAATGTTTTAAATGTGGAATGTACGGGCATTTTGCAAACCAATTCCCTAAGGGAAAGTCTCATAAATAGAATCAGTACGGTCGTATGGGTAGTATTTATGTTGATGATGATGAAGAGACTACAAATGATATGTGAGATGAAATAATTGTTGAAGCTCGGTCAATGGTTTAAGAAGGTAGTGGAATGATTACATGTTTATCAAGTGTAAAAAATATCATGGTACTATGGAATAAAGAGACATCTAAGGATTGTTACATTGTTGTCTTTCCTTGAGTTTTGAAAGTGTGTGATTAATGCTCCCAGTATCCATGAAAGGTTATTCAGATATTTTTTGAATGAAGATGATATGCGCATAATGAAGGGATAAGGAGAAAATTAAATGTTTGATAGTATTCATCAGCTCATGACTGATATAAGGAGAAGGTTATATCATGGTTTGAGTATATAGAATTTTTGGATTTTGGTATGTGGAAAGAGTTAACTTTTGACTGCATTCATGTTTTCACTAAGGTTCAATGGGTATTCATTCTTCAAGAGAATACATGATTAAGGTATTCACATGTTAGTAATTTGACCAACAAGATATATCTTATGATATATGAGGGATAAATGATGGCATTCACGTGATTGTTATGTGACATTTCAAGTAATCATTTTTATACTATGAGCTTGGACCGAAGTATTTTGGATAAGCCTAAAGATTGGGATGGATTATGTTGGACATAAGTTAGTATTGTTTAAGGATAAAACTTTTTTGATATTGTTGATGGGATGTTATAGTAATATAAAAAGGAAAACCTGCTGGATGGGTGACAGCCCATCGCGTTGGACAAGGCTGTGAGAATCAAACCCAAAACCAAAGTGCGAATGACCTTGATCGCCTACCACTGGCCTACTGGAAGTCCCTGTTTAGTAGAAACTAGTTTTATTATATTAAGCAGTATGATATATAAAGTATAAGTCCATTTTAGGAACCATATATCATTAATCTCACTATAGATGGACTTATGTATTTTTTGATAACTTTTCTAACCTTTTGTTTGAGACAGATGGAATGACCCATCATTCTATCACATGATATTCTAACACATCACGAATGACAAATTCAACTTCATTTCTTTAAGAGATGAAGTGGAAATTGTCCAAAGAACAACCAACAGTGTGACTATACCAAAATCATGAAAGTATTTCTTCTAATTCCAATTTCATCAACTTTAGGTAAATGATCCTGAAAACCAAAAATGTTGTCCTAGTGCTCTTATATCTGATGAATCAGATGGTACCTTAGATCGTCACAAATTTATGGCATTGTGATTGCTGGATTTTCCATAGCCATGTTCTCTACCACTCTCCACCAGAACATGATGGTTAGCTTTCTCTTCCATATCCATATTTTCACCTATGTGGAAACCCAATGATTAGTTTATCTGGGTAACCGTTACGTTTCATACTTTTGTTTTTAAAGATTGGTTTTGGTATTCCTTTTTACGATGTGGGTTTCTATTAAAGAAACTTTCGAATAGTAAACCATTTATAACCCCGACGAATTTCGAGGGCGAAATTCATTTTTAAGGGGGGTTGAATGTAACACCCCTAGATTTTATGAAAAATATTCTTTTATTTTCATTAATGTCTTGTGTTGTATTCTACACCAAGATTACCTTGCGCTATATGCAACACCGTATTAGCTTGCAGTATAGGCAACACTATTCTTTGATCGTGTTACACAAAATTTTGATAATAGTTATTCTACGCAACATTGAGTATATATATATATATATATTCAATGTATAAATGAAATATGGTTGGATTCTGTTATATGAAACAACGAAGGATTCTTTCACAACACGCAACCCTGACTTGGCTTGCATTACACACAATCGTGACCTTCCTCGATAGCGTGTGTTGTACGCAATACTGGGTTTTAATAAACAACGATATATTATTATAATATTGTCATGAAGTAGCCATTATTAATATTGTTAACTAAATTTTGAATTTTATAGCATTATTATTCATCTTACACATTTCTAGAACATGGTATAAGAACAAAATAAAATTTTCGGGTAAAATAAGTATTTTTCAAAAAATGCAGTTTTGCCGCCTTTTGATGGAACACCCACTTTAAATCTAGTTTTTGACATGTTTATAAGTTCAATTTGACAAAATAAAATTCTTCTTTTGAATCAGGATATAAAAATTTACATTAGTTAAAGTTTTGATATTTTTCCGATAACTTGCATATTTTAATGAATAGTAAAAACACGCTATATTTTAATTAAAAACAACTTTTTTCATCGTAATCTCTTATGTGGTTAAATTATAATATTGAATGGTTTTAAAGTATAAATAGAATATATTTTTACCATTTAATATAATGTATGACATTAGCATTGATTTTACCTTGAATTCGTAGGTTAAATCAATTCAATCTTTTGTAATGTTTTAAAGAAAACCCTTTTTCTTTCAACAACGGGATTAATTTTAATTTTATTTCTGCAACTTTTGTGTATTGAATTTGGAAAAATGTATTCCATATTTGGAATCAGTGGATCCAAATTTTATTAATAAGCTACTTTTTATTTTTGGGAATTATGAATAATAACTACGGTAAATTTTATTTACCATAGTTAAAGGTAAATCAGGTAATTAAGGGTAAATATAATATTTTAAAATTACCCTAACAAATGTCAAAATCCTATTGGATGACTAAAAGTCGACCCATATCACCTAAGTGTCGGATTAGATTCATTTAATTAAATTTTTTCAATGAAAATAATTTAATTATTATTAAAACTAAAGAATGTGACAACATGTCACTTTCTTAAATCTTATAAGTATAATAATTTTAATCTAGTGATAAACTTCATGAAACTTCAAACATGAATAGTATCCAGAAAGCTAATACAATTATCTATATCATAGGAATTTATTTAGAATTTTTAAGGATTAAATAATTATCATTTATTATGACACAAATATGATGCAGTATTTGTCTTATTAATGAAATATTGACATAATTGATGTTATAAATACCCAAATAAATGTAATTTGAGACTTTTTATGACTTACACTAATTTTCTAGGCTAATATGACATGTTATTGTTGATTTAATTGATAAGGTTAAAATAATAACCTAAACTTGTATAAATCCTATTGGATGAGAGGATTTCGACCCATCCCCTCCTTAGCCTCGAAATAAATCAATTTGGAGCTATTTAAAATCGAACTTTAATTTATAATAAAAAAATATTTTTCGTTATTCCAAAGGTTCCCCTATCCTCCCTTATAAAAGGGCACCTCCTCCCTCTCTTCCTCACACAACTTTGAGCCTTCATGCTCGGCCAAACCCTGCCGAATTCTCTTCTCCACTTCCCTAGAAACATCCTAGAGGTTCTGGTCTTCCTCAAAGACTAATTTTAGTGCCCTAAGAGGAGGTATCAATGAGGAGCTTCAAAGAAGAGGTAATTTTCGTTACCGATTCTTTCACCTTTATTTCTTCTTCCACTTATTCTTCTTATGTTGTTTCGTTATGAAGTAATAACATCAGTATCACTCACATACTGATATGTTATTATAAGTATGAAACAATCCTATTTCACCATCTATCCATCCTACGGAAAACGAAATCACCGCGTGTGCGTACGTACGGAATATCGTCTCCACGCCGTGGTGAAATCTATTTTCCACCACCACCTTACTTGGATGGGTATAATGGTGTAAATAATAACTATATATTATTATTTAAAAGTGATATTGATTATGAAATATTATACATACACTCCAATATAGTCCCACGATCATGAGAACGATATCATCGCTCGTGCGTACGTACGGACTACCGTCTCCACGACGCGATGAGATTCATTCTCCACTTTAACCATTCATGAATGATTATAAAGTATATATAATAATTAATCATGAAATATATGACATAATAATGATAATGGATTTATGTGTATATATATGAATGTCATCTACTTAATTCCGTTCAACTCAATAAGGAAACGAAAACAGCGTTCATGCGTACGTACGGCCTACCGTCTCCATGAACGGTGTATTTCTTTTCATTTACTGATTTATTATATATATGTATATTCTGAATATATATATATATATCATGTTTTATATTCTGAAATTAAGTAATCATGATCTAAGTAATCATATGAATAATTACAAGTCAAAACACGGACGACAAATGAAACAATTTTACCCAAAACACTCTTTAACATGGAATTTACAAAAGAACAGGTAATATAAAGTCATAAGTGAACAATATATGATATCATAACAATTAATATGATTCTGTAATAAGTCAATGACATTATTTAAATCATTATACAGGAGTTTCGGACAATTACGAAGAAAATTGGACCTAAGGTAAGGGAAATATCACAATCTCATTTTTATCTGAGATTGTTTATACTTTAGTATTTACTGGGGTGTATTTTATCATCCACATCCATGTTTACTCAATATGTAATATTATTTCCATTCACCTACATTTGTTTAAATCCTATTTTACCCTTCGGTGAGTTATTAGTAAAAGACATGAAAGGAATCTTTTGTCGTTTTTCGTACGAGGTACTTTTTGACTTTTCTGACAAAAGTACGAAGAATGTTTTTTTTAACTTATACGACATGAATGGATTTTTAAAACATAATTTCCAAAAAGATTCATTTAAAATTTTTCAAGTTTATTTTTAATCAACTTCTTTTAGTTTAAAATTGTATGACATGTTAAGAAAGGAAAAGTGTTTTTGAAGTAGAAAAGATATTTTCCTCAAGAATGGAGTTCAAGTGTTTTATCAAAATTATTTTTCATCTAAGATAATAAAGGGTTCTGTTTTTATCACTATTATTACATTGATTTGATTATGTTGTGATGGAATTATTTTTATGAATTCCTTTATCTTATATGAATTGTTTTATGATGTCATGTTGTTTAAGAATCCCATTCTTATTACATGGGTTATGCAATGATGTATGATTTATGATTTTGTGGCACACATAAGAATGGTATCATTATGAGATTGGTGGGACCTATATCTCCCTCCAATTAATTGGGTAAAGATTTTATATCTCATGATATAGACATGGCTGGAATGGTAGGTTATACCGGTTCAGTGAAACAGGACTGAAATGAGGGTGACTCGGTTCAGAAAGGGACTTTGTCCACTAAGATAGTCTTGGAAATGAGTCTTGACTAATAAGATATGATTATATATGATTATGTGTGTATGCCACAATGTTTCATGTTTTAAGTTATTATTATTGGGATTACATTTCACTACTATGATTTATCCCATGTTATGAAATTATGATCTCCATTGCAGGTTAAGAATTCCTAAAGATATGTTCTTATGAATATGATGTGATTGATATTTCCTTTGTTTACCCTTACCGAGCATCTGAGCCCACCCTTTTATGTTTTCTTTTCCCCAGGATATAAATAAAGGTTTTATGTAAGAAAAAAAATAGAAGATCTTTATGGGAGATGTTTAAGATCTTTCACCATGATTAGAAGATTACGTTTCGATTTTCCAAAGACACTAAACTATTACGGTCCTTGTGTGTGTGTTTTTGTTATGTACTAAGTATTCCACAAATGTAATGTAATGTCAATGTACGTCAAGCTTCGGGTCTCTAAAAATCCTTTATTATTCAGTACTACCCTTTTTAGAGTTAAAAAACATTGATGAAGTGGGTATTTTATCTGCTTTAAACAAAATTGATGATAGTGATCACCTTTTCCAGTACTAAAAAAAGTCGATAAAAGTAAACCATTTTCCAATGTCTTATTTAGTGTGGATAAAGTTTACCATTTATCACTTCTTTTCATAGTTCCAATAATGGTGTTCCCTTTATCAGTGCTAATGTGTTATTTGGTGCTGACAAGGAGTATAATTAATAAAAAAACACTTTATGTAATATTAAACATCATATTATAGTATATAGATATATTCATATTGATATAGATATAATATATTTTCTTAAATATGATTTATATAATACTAAATATATATTTACACTTAATATATAATATATTTGGTAATGTACTGCCCCTGGTCCGTGACCATTATGTAATGCCCAGACCCTGGGAGTAGCCACAAGGACCTCAGGTGCATCTTCTCGTATACCAGATGACAACGACTAGAAGTAATGGACTAGGGTAGTACCATGGGGAGTCTATACTCCCATATCATAGTGCACATTAAGTTATAAATATGCCAAATATCATGTAACATAATGACCATCACAATGCATTGATGTAATAGCTAACGATCAATAATGATAAATAAATTCAATAGACAAATATTCATACAATATCATGATATTCCCACAATCTGACCACATATAAAAATGAATGTAATATGAAAATAAAATTATTGGAGGCACTACTAACATCTCTAATTCTCAACTCACCCAAGACGCCAATATCATTTGAGCTATCTCACTCGATCATGCAACACTAGGAATCCACCCAACCTGAACCTACAAGAGTGACGTCTACTCTGGTACCCAAGTGTTATGGACATCTAAGAATGGTGTGAGTAAAAATCACTGGGGACCATAAAATTGGACGCATACATAACCAATAAATATAGTGTTTTTACATTTACATTCTTTGTTGAATAATCAATATAATGTAGAAGGTTAAATAAATTACCTCTGTCAATCCTCGAGTTCTACCATTGAACCTATGATTGACCAAAACATAGCTCAGCTAGTGTCGAGGTGTCTCTTATCATGTATCACTAATGTGACTACTTTTATCATTCTCAACATCAATTCCTAAGATAATGTCCTAGGAAATCCAATAACATCAAACTCAATAGTCAATTTCCATGCATCCTGAGTAGAAAAAGTGTGTCACTCTCTTCAGTCATTTCCCATGCATCCTAGGAAATCTTGTATTTTTAGGCTCAACATTATATTCCCAATAATTCTATGCAACACAATAGGATCAGTATTGGTATTGGATTATCAATAATCTTAGTAAATATAGTACTATCATGTTCAGTAGTTTATTCCTAGGAATACTTATCAATCCAATAATATGAGGCTCTATGGTTGATTCCCAAGTGTCTTAGGAAATCTCATGTGTGAATAAATCAATAATTATTTTCAATACATTGGAATCCAATGAAATCAAGTGTGAGTAATTTCACTAATAAATAAATGACTAGAGAAATATTGTGTAAGAATGCATATGAATCAATAGTCTATTACAGGAATCCTAAAAAATATAGTATCTTAGGTTCCTCAACTAATTCCCATGCATAATGGGAAATCCTCTGTGTGGATATCAATCTCAAAAGATGATCATAGTAATTAGGTAGTATTAGTTTCAGGATTAGTAGCCATATCCTAGGAACATTTCCTAGCAATCACATGTGTCTATACACATCTCTGTTGGCAAAGAGTCTAACCTCAACTCATCTGGTATAGCACATCTTGATGGGGTGAGCCTCCTACCTAACCCATCTAAAACATGAGGTCAACGAAGATGGTTGATGACCTATAATCATCAAATCCATAATAGGTTCTTAATTAATTTGAGTTCTTCTTAACACATGTAACCATCACAACCCATTTCCCATACACCCTCATAGGGGTCACCATGTGGTTGGGCACCAACTGGGGTCCCCTCGATCACATCTCAATCTAGAGACCTGAATAGGGTCCCTAAATATGAAATCACCTCCTAGTTCAACACCAAAAACTCTAATGGAATCATGTCCCTTGGTATAGATGAAGATCATTGATCCATCATTAGAAACCCAGTCATACATTACAAGGTACATGACCTCAAACCATTTCAATTTCCAAGTCATTCTATATCGTTCCAAACACCAACCCATCCATTAATCGCCACATGGTATACCCACTTAGTTAATTGTTTGAGATGGTTTTCTAAAACCAACATAATTTACTTTAATGAAATTTATATTCTAACATTTAAATATTAATGAGACTTTTTATGAAATATTATTCATTTTTATTTATGACTTTAATATAATAATTTCCTAGGTTACCTTTCACATTTACAAGGTTATAAAAGTGCCTCACTATGAGGAGAACCACAAAATTCTATGATGATATTCTTAAATATAGTTTTGTGGTTGGGTAAAATTTTATGATGTGACACATAGAGAATAACTATAAGGTGTCGTACTCATAATCAAATAAGTCTTCTTCTCAGGAATATCACACTTGATAATCTTGAAGATGGTAGATTATGAGAAGAAACCCACTATTAGGAATCCTGTATGTTTTGGTTTCATCTAATATTCTTATATATGATCATGTGTAATGATATTTATAATTTAATGTTACTATTAATGCATGTTACAACTCACACACTTAGATGTATTTCATAAACCATGATGATACAGCTCATGGAAATGTTTGACACATTGGATGCATCATAAGTGACAAGTTATTAATGGAAACGTCAAAGAAGGATTTTTCCCTTCCATATTTATGGATGTTGATATCTTTGACCTTTTATTGGAATATAAATATCTCCTTTAATTCCATGAACATAGTGAACCAACATTTTTAATTTAGGGAGTCAAAGAAAGTCATATTGAGAATGTGAGTTGATGACACAAATGCAGAACTTTCTTCACGAGATATTCTTAAGAATGTATTATATTATATAATGAGTGTTCATATGAGGTTGTCAAAATTGAGACATTACGTTCTTTCACTAATGTTCCTTGAACCAATGATAGATAATAATCATGGAATTTTGGTACGCCCTTTTAATGCCAGTGGGAAATAATCATAGAGGGTCACACACTAAGAATCTCTATTGATATAAATTAAATTTTATTTGAATTTAAATAATATAATTAATATTATTCTCAAAAACATGGAATAATTTTATTCATGTTTTATTGATGAATGAAATATTTAATTAAATATATTTTCAAGCATTCAATAAATGTTGAGGAGTTGTAACAGACCAATACTGTGTCTGGTGATAAAAATTAATTAATCAGCTGATAAAATAATATTTATTATCTTGCAAGTTAATGTGTTAACCAAAAAATAATAATAATATTATTATTATTATTTTGGTATGGGGTTAGTAAAATATTATTATATTATTTAATGTATGATATGTAGTTAAATAATATTTTATCCAAAACCCTATCACTACAAATAGAAGGTTATATATATTGTGTAGGGTAATTGAGAATTGAGAATCATTATGCACAAAACATTTATCCCATGACTCGTATTACTCCTATATTATAAAAAATAAGAATAAATCCTTCATCCTATAAGGCTTATAAATCAAGGTTAATGACACAAGATGATTTATCCACCATGCTAGAACCTTACATTTCATCAATGATTGTTCAGAGATCAAAGAAGCATGTGTGGATCCCTACTAGAGAGATTCTACAATTGGATCCGATAAATGAAACAAAGGTAATCCAAAAGGGGTTTTTGGATGACCAGCATCATAATCATAGAAATAACCTAATCCAAGGTAAATTATTATTACCATATTAAGTA
Source organism: Viscum album (assembly GCA_963277665.1). Classification (NCBI taxonomy): domain Eukaryota; kingdom Viridiplantae; phylum Streptophyta; class Magnoliopsida; order Santalales; family Viscaceae; genus Viscum; species Viscum album. The sequence goes on along the minus strand of OY728137.1, from coordinate 24,358,771 downwards.
AATTAATTATAAATTTAACACAAAAATTATACTCACTGGGTTTCAGGTTTCTTAACATCATTATCTAGTAGAGAAATTTCATTGGTCATGCCATTCACGTTAAGTAAAATATTGAAAATAATCCCTCAGATCAACAAATCTTATTTATATTATACCCATCAAGGAAAATACACTACTCCCAAAACCAACAAGTGTTATTAGAGTGAGTCATGGTTTTAATTTATAATTATTTATTTGATTTTGATTATTAAACATTTAAATGTTAAGATTCATTTAATGTTTTAATTCATTCATAATCTATCGTCTAAATCTATTCTTCCTCTTATTTTTTATTGAAAATTTTACCAATAACTGTTAATGATTAATGGATTTTATATATAAATATATCATTTGGAAGTTCTAAGGATCCTGGCTAGATAACACAGGACTACATGGCCCGTACTCTTTTATTACATGTTGTGTATCCTTGTTCAATACATAAGGATGCCCATATAGATTCGTGACCATTAAGTAATAAGTATACACCATGTTCGAAAAATGGACCATGTGTTGATGATCCAGAGTGGAACACGACTTTTCTGGAGTACTCTCCATTTAGTTTGACTACATGTTGTGTAATCCTCACATTCTTAAGATTGAAAACATGGGGTTAAACCATGTTGTTTATTTAATGATCCACATGTATTTAATACATGACACGTACAGGATGGAAACCATGTAACTAGATTCACACACCTTGTGTCCTCTGTACATTCTATTCACTTCAAAAATATTCTTGAGAAGTACACACCGAGTCAATAGGCGTGTATGGTGGATATTAGGCAAAGAGAGGCACACATCATGTGGTGGTCTTTTACATGTTGTGTACTTAATGTATTTATGTAGAAATATTGAAATTAATCCATTACCCATTAAACCTCATCGACTTGAGTTCCATGGGTCGTTAATTTAACAATTTACATCTGTTATTAGGTTTTATATTATATTAAATGTTTTAATTAATTCTGTGTTATATTCAAGAATATGAAGCGTTTATGTTTATTTTATATTAATTACTCGATTGATTAAATTATATACAATACATAATTTTCTTATGTTAGATATTTCATTAAGATTAAATTACACACTATGAAATTATGACACATTCCGTATACAAAATATGTCATGTGAGTTCATTTTTTACAATTAAACCATGTTGAGTAATTCGACAGGTAATCAATGGGTTGATTCCAATTAAAAATTTGCATACTATTTTATTGAGTTTTAAAATAAATTTTTTTATTTCATTCAAAATAACATCAGATGATAAATTTTGGATTATTGGATGAAATCATAATAAATGAATGAATTGATTAATAAAATAACTAATCATATTAATTCATGCATGTTTTATATTATTAATGATCAAACTGAAATAAATAATAGTGATAAAACACAATTTTATTGAATATTTTATCGATAATAAATGATAGAATTTTCTCACATTGTGCTAAATGTTTTTATCTATGGAATATTTCAGATTTCATCATTCATTTGTAATTTTTTTAAAAAAATCTAGTTTTCCCCATTAATGTTCACTATAGTATTTCAGCCATAATTATTTTTCTATTTATTATTTGAGCATAAAATATTGTAATTGTTTTCCTAACTCCCTGGTAAAAACGTTAATTTAGAACATCTAAGATGTATCACGCATTTTGTTAGAGTAAATGGGCTCTAAGGTCATAGTTGGACTAGACTTTCCATATTGGACACCAATTCAACATTTGGACCATAATTTCTTCATCCATGCTAGTATTGGGGTAAATTTTTGATAGAATATAGAAGATAAAATTTATCACCAATCATCCTTTTTAATGGGTTGATGGTTCATTATTTTTGTGGTCAAAGAAATAGTTCAATTTGGATTAAAATATTTGGATTAATTCACCATTCACAGTTGTGAAGTCTTAAAATCCTATCATATCTACCCTCTATAAATATTTTTTAACAATTTTTATGTGTTTTGGAAGATAATTATTAATTTTAGGGAAGATAAGTTGTTACACTCCAATAATACCAGAATTTCAGGAGGGGTAGCTCTTAAATCAAGGAACCCTTCATCAAAACCTTCTTCTTCTTTTTCTTCATGTTGTTATATTAGTGTTTTTATAACAAAATTCATAGTTTATATTACAATTTGTATATTTTATTCAGTTTTATTCTTATATAATCATCCAATTTGGTATATAAATAAAAATTACAAATGAGATAGGTTTATACCCTCTCTAAACCATTGCACTTGCAAATCGTGTCTATGATGACCACACCACCCATGCAAGAGTAGTTTTTCTGAGTAATTGATCAAATTCTCAAAATCCTCACTCATTTTTTTGAATAAATGAGATAATTTAATTATCATAATATTAACCTTCATTTTTTTAAAAAAATAATTGAAATTAAGAACCAAATTGAACAATTAACACAAAACTCATGAGGTCGAGTAATGTGTGAATTGTGAGGGGGGGTCTTAATCAGCAAAAACCGACACAAGATAAATTTTTAGAGTTAAAATATAATGAATAAAATCAATTAATCTTTATTTTTAGTATGTATATGTGACTTAATTGACCACCCACCATAATATGGTTGTGGAATTACAGTCAATGTAAGGTGCTTCGATTAAATGTTATGAAGCGAGCCTAGGCTTTAATTCAATTAATATTTGTAGTTGAGGTAAATTTAGGGTTCATGGGTTAAAAAATTAAGAGATCATAATTAATCAGATTTTATTTTTAATGATAATTATTAATAATTATGTGAATAAGTAAAATAATATTTATTACACCATTTAAAAATATTTTCTAAAAAAACATCTTCTAGTTGCATTTTCTTAATATAATTTAAAAAATCAAATAAATACAATCTTCTTTTAGTATACATCTTCAATATTTATAAAAATTAATTACCCACACCCTTTTAAGTACTATGATTATTTTATTTAAAAAATACCTTTAATATTATGTTTCCATTACTTCCTCCTTTGAGATGCGACCATGGTGAGCCACTCTACTACAACTAAATAACGAAAAACCAAACATCATTTAAGAGCTCTGATGATAGATCATTTAAAATTGGTGCCATCTCTTGGGAGTAAAGTATTTTATTAAAATAATTAGAGGTTTTTTTTCATTATATTCTTCTTGTTTTATTCTTTCATCTTTCCCCTTTATAAAATTTTATTTTTTCTTCCCTTTTTTGTTGATCAACCCAAATTTCTATTATTTTTATTATGGTCTATATTTCTACAATTATATTGTATATATTTTCAATTTATGAAATGAATTAATCCTGAGGATCTCTTAGATCTTGACTCTAAGATTGAAATCAACTTTAGGTTTAAAATAAAAAAAACATTATTCTACAGGAAACATTAACATTCACCAAGTTGGAGAATTCCAACATTCCAAAAACATTTAAATGTAAATCTCATGTGAAAAAATTTTTAAACTAGATCCAATGGCTGAAATTTATAACAATTAACTTAATAGGACCATTCAAGAGTTAGTTCACCTGATATTAACTGACATTCATTTCAAATCAAACTTTCAAATAGGACTTTGACCAGAAATATGGGTTAGTTTAACTTATTCCAAAATTTCATTGATTATCCAACAAGGAATCAAATAAACACCTCAAATAATTAAATGTGTTTTGATCAATAATGAAACCAATAAATTTATCTAGTGATCAAATAAAACTAAGGAAATATTTTTTTCACTTGATTTAACTATGATGGATTTGATGTATTATTAACAACCAAAAGATGTAACACGTTGGAATGATTTAAAACATATTTTCTTATAGAGATTTTTTCTGGTACCGAAGACCACTTCCATTCAAAATAAGATCTCAGGGATCGAGAAGGCATAAAAGAAATCAATGTATGATTACATGGATATATTCAAGAAGTTTTGTTCAAGCTTCTGAAATAACCAAATAAGTGAGAAACTCCTCATCGAGTACTTATGAAAAGGTCTTACACATATGGAGATGAGTATGGTGGATGATGCGGCTATTGGGGAATTGGTAGACAGAACACCACCAGTAGCACATACATTGATTGACAAGACGGAACAACACTCCTATAAATTTAGTGATTGAGGTTGAACGTATTTTATAAGATTATATTAGGTAAGTCTTTCTTCTCTTGAAAATCATTTAATAAATAATATATTAGAAGAATTTAGCATTATGGTGAGATAGATTTCTTGGGATAAAAAGATAGCACGCCCCACTCCTATGAGGCCTTGCAGAATTTACATGAAAAAGACCACCAACTGATTATTACCCCTTAATTACAGGAGACATAGGATTGCATATCCATATTCCATGGGAGAGCATATCAGTAGCAACAAAAACATCCACCCCCCAAAAATAAGTATGATTCCTTCACAAAAAAATATAATAAACAATGGAAGGATCACTTAGAATTGATGTATGGTTCTAAATAACAATAAAGGTATCCTTTTCAAAAAAAACTTATAACAATATCCACCATACCTGCTGGGATTCCAATAACCCCAAAGGATATTTGAATACCAAGAATTAAACATTCAACAAAAAGGGAATTCTAAACCAATCGTATATTCTAATATATATTATCTTTTGAAATAAATCTTTCTTAATCAATAAAATGAGTTTAAGAGTCGCGGTTTAGATTTGAGGGATTTGAAGACACAAATGATCCAAATTGCCACCTCCCTCCAGGAACTGGTAAGTAAGAACAATAGAAATATTCTTTCTCAACCTACTCCAAGTCCCATGGTAAATTTCAGTTCCATCACATTGAGATGTGGGAAGAAAATTACTGATACATATGCACCTATCATTCCACCAGGATTCACTTAAACCATAGAAAATCCTTATTTATGATCGACTGATTTCCAGCCCATGGAGAAAGAAAATGTTAAGAAAAATATTGACGATATTCCTCCTAATGTCCATCCATTTCCAAATATAGTTGTAAAAATACAATAATATGGATGAATAGGGAATGGAAAAATAGGTATTGGATACATCCAATCATGTTGAGATCAACAACCCTCTACGTGAATAAATCAAGAAAATTCCAAGTTGTTCCATAGTTTTTAAAGAACTATGTATATATAGAAGAAATATAGAGGGAAAAAGTATATCAAACTTGAGAGTAATATCATTGAACTCATCACACCAACCTTATCTATACCTACATTTTAAAAGGACCCTATCACATTAACCATCCCATGCACTATAGGGGAGATAGAATTTTTGATGCTTTTGGTGCTTTGGGAGCTTATATAAATGTGATTTCTCACTCTGTATTCTCTTCTTTAAATCTTGGTGAGTTGAAGCCGATGAGGGTAGTGGTGTGTTTGGTGAATATAGATACAACATATCCAATGAGACAATATAAGGATGGTCTTTTTTAGGTAAGGGATATGATTTTTCTTGAAAATTACTACGTATTGAAAATGTGGGACGATTAGGTAAGTTTCCACACCCCCATAATTCTTGATAGAACATTCATTAAAACTACTAGGACAATCCTAAATTTCTATGAGGTTAAACATTATATTAATTATTAAGATTATATTGTATGAATTTATATTTTTCATACAATTATGTACCCCTCTGAGGACCATTCTGATTTCCTCATCTCCCATTCTGACGCATCATGGGATGATTCTTCAAATAATGATTCTCAATATTCTTACAATGGGAATAATTTTAATCTTAGATAAATATTTAGAATTGTTTATGGTTTGATATTGAAAAATAATTCCATACATTTTTCTCATGATCAGACCACACCCATTTCTAATAATTTTTTAGATTCCTTTTCTAATTCTAAGCATAATATTTATAATTTTGACATGGTTGTGAATTTTGTAGATGGAGTTTATAAACATTACACTGTTGTTGATGATGTATATTTAGACCTATAAATTCATTGTTCACATATATTAGTTACCATATCATTTACATCAATGCATAATCCACTAAAATTGGAACTCAAACCATTGACCCAAAATTTGAAATATTCATTCTTGTTGAATAGTGAGCAATTCCTTGTAACAATCGCTAGTAATCTCCAACCTAAATAAGAAAAATTATTTTAAATATTTTAAGGGATAATGTTAGGTAAATTGGGTGGACCCTAATATAAATACTAGGCATTAACCTTTCCATTTTTATGCATAGTATTATTTTAGAGGTTGGGGATAAACTAATTATGCAACCGCAATTGAGACTTAACCCACTACTATTAGAATTTGTTAAAAAATAGGTAGAAAATTTTATTTTAAAGGTATAATTTACCCTATTTCTGAATATTAGATGGAGCCTTTCCAAGGTTATACCCTATAAAACCAAGTTCACTATTATAAATAATGAAAATGTTGAAGAGATACATGAAAAGATGTGATCCCCAATCTCAAAATCTAGAGTTCATCGACAATGATCAGCATAGTATTTCTATATAGACTATTTAGTATCCATCTACTTTTTTATAAAATGGACCTACTATGAAGTCTCCTAAACAAGATGTGGTCTGAGCAATGCAACCTATCTGCCACTAACCAACACATAGGTGATCAGCATGACATACTATACAAAGCCTCAATTGTTTCCATCTATATAGTCACCTAATACATATTATGGTAGGAAAACCAGACCAGTGGTATATTCCTCATGTAAGGGACTCCAAATCCAAAGAATCATGCTCTAATCATGTCCTCTAGGACCTAGATCATGAACTCTAACTAGACATTAGTATATGGATGGTATTCTATGCTCATGATTATATGTATACCCATTTACCTCTACAATCCTTTTCAAAACTATGATGTAAACTAGGAATCCCTATCTGATACCATGACATCCATATCTGATAACACAACATGAGGAACCCCATGAAGGCACAAAATATCACAGTTATAATGTCTCCCAATATAATTTACTGATAAGGTCTCCCTGATCTGTTGGAAATAGATGACCTTCGTGAGTCTTTCCAAAATAACCCACATAGTATCACTACCTTAAGGCTACCTTAGCACCCTGGCCATGAAATCCATCGCAACATCATCTCATTTATAATCAGGAATGCACAACTACTATAAAATCCCAGATGAACATTTGTGTTCTTCTTTCACCTACTGATATGGGGAACAACTCATGATTAATCCAGTTACCTCATGTTTTATTCCCAAAAGTTGTACTAGTAGTGTAAATTTTGATTCATCATGGTCACGTCGGGATGTACTACCCAAGATGAGGCATCAATCTCTCACATCATCTCCTCATGTATATCTATTAGAACCCAAACATGACCATGCGTGCATAGGATTTTATCCACACCAATGGTCTAACCATAAGGTGGGTCCCCACCTTTCATGCTCTCTCATAGGACCAGGCCATCAGAATCTGAAAACTCTCTCATCATCACCCTATTTAGAAGAGTGAAATACACTGCCAATTATGAGAGTAATATCTACCTTTTACTATACTAAATCTCCAAGTGTATCTCTGAATATAAGTCCATAAGATTCCAATCACTTTGGCCTCCTAAAATTTCTAAATTTGAGTCCTCCAGTTCAATGCACTAGCTACAGTATTTCCCTTTTTGGTCATGTAGGGAAGCTCAAATTCAAAAGTATTCAGGTACTCATCCCACCTTCATTGCCTATTATTCAATTCATGTTATGTAAATATATACTTGGGGATTTTAAGGTCCATTTACACCACAAAACTCTCTCCTAGTAAATAATGACTCCAACGGAGCAAGTCATGTACCACATCGACTAACTCAGGATTGTCTGTCAAGTAGTTCCTCTTATGTGGTCTCAACTGATGAGACTCATATTTCATGAATCTTCCATCTTTTACTAGAATTAATCCTCGATTAATACCTAATGCATCAAAATATATTGTAAAACTTCTTCTCAGATCTGGAATAATTAGTATTAGTTCTGAGGTTAGTCTCCTTTTTTCCATGGATAGTTTTTCTGAGAGGTATTTGACCATATAAAATTCACACCCTTCTTATTCAAGATCATAGGAGGTGATTCCAATCATGATAAGTCCTGTATGAAATTCTTTTAATAACCAGATAGCCCCAAGAAACTCTATAAGTCAAAGACATTCTTGGATTTCTCGTAGGAAACTACAACTCTCACCATCTTTGGGATAACAGGTACCCCGATCTGTAAGATAATATGACCCACTAAGAGAATATTGTCCATCCAGAAGTGGAACTTTGTGAGCATAGCATATAAATGGTTCTCTCTCAGTGTATCTAAAATGATATCAATATTATTTGGAATTTTAATGTTGATTATGAGAATACACAAATATATCATCCACGAATACGAACATAAATAAATCCAAATATGGATGAAAATTTTGTTCATCAAAGCCATGAAAACTACCATTGTGTTTTTTATACCAAACAACATAACCTTATAATTATATAGACCATATATTCTATGAAAAGTTATATGAGGTTTGTATGAAGGTTGAACACATACCTGGTAATAACCTGACCTCAAATTAATCTTTGATAGAACCCAAGCACCTCATAACTAGTCGAATAGGTCATCAAACCACGATAAGGGATACCGGTTATTAACAACCAACTGGTTCTATTTTCATTAATCCACATATAGAGTAGGGGTATTTTCTACTGTTTTTGTAAAAAGAACCAGTGAACCCCATACAGAAGAACTAGTTCATATAAACCCCTATTCTTCTATGTCCTCTATCTGCATCTTGATATCCTAAAACAAAATAGTATCCATCCTATAAGGAGGAATGGATATTGTTGTTGCTCCAGGAACTAGATTGATAGAGAACACCAACTATTTCTGATGAGTTAAACCAAAATAGTCATTTGAGAAAACATCTCAGAAATGATCAACCATTAGAGGGAAATTATTCTAATATATTCCGTGATCATCCAGAATAACTAGTAATTCAGATTGTTATATCACGCATCCCATGATGCTTGGGGTCAAGTTATGCTCTTCTTGACATCCCATTCACCTCTATGAATAAAACTCCCACCCTCTGGTGATGTGAAGGTCACCCTCCAATGATATAAATCGATTGAGGAATGATAAGAAACTAGATATCCCATCTCAAGTATGACATTGTAGAGACCCGAAGCTTGACTTACATGGACATTACATTACTTTTGCGGAATACTTAGTACATAACAAAAACACACACACAAGGATCGTAATAGTTTATTATCTTTGGAAACTCGGAATATAATCTTCTAATCGTGGTGAAAGATCTTCAACATCTCCAATAAAGATCTTCCTTTTTTTACCTAAAACCTTTCTTTATATCCTGGGGAAAAGAAAACATAAAAGGGTGAGCTCAAATGCTCAGTAAGGGTAAACAAAAGAAATATCAATCACATCATATTCATAAGAACATAACATTTTGGAAATCTTAACCTGCAAAAGATAGAATAATTTCATAACATGGGATAAATCATAGTAGTGAAATGAAATACCAATAATCATAACATAAAACATGAAGCTTTGTGGCATACACACATAATCATAGAGAATCATATCTTATTAGTCAAGACTATCTTAGTGGACAAGGTCCATTTCTGAACCGAGTCACCCTCGTTTCAGTCCTGTTTCACTGAACCGATATAACCTACCGTTCCAGCCATGTCTATCTCATGAGATATAAAATCTTTACCCAATGCATTGGAGGGATATATAGGTCCCACCCATCTCATAATGAAACCATTCTTATGTGTGCCACAAAAATCATAAATCATACATCATTGCATGACCCATGTAGTAAAAATGGGATTCTTAAACAACATGATATCATAAAACAATTCATATAAGATAAAGGAATTCATAAAAATATTTCCATCACAACATAATCAAATCCATGTAATAATAGGGATAGAAACAGAACCCAATATTATCTTAGATGGAAAATAATTTTGATAAAACACTTGTACTCCATTCTTGAGGAAAATATCCTTTCTACTTCAAAAACACATTTCCTTTTTTAACATGTCATACAATTATAAACTAAAAGAAGTAGATTAAAAATAAACATGAAAATTTGTAAAGTAAGATTCTTGGAAAAAATGTTTTAAAAATCCATTCATGTCGTATAATTTTAAAAAATCATTCTTTTCGTACTTTTGTCGGAAAAGTCAAAAAGTACCTCGTATGAAAAACGACAAAAGATTCCTTTCATATCTTTTACTAAAAACTCACTGAAGGGTAAAATTGGATTTAAAAAATTGTAGGTGGATTGAAATAATATTACATATATATGAAACATGGATGCGGATGATAAAATACACCCTAGTAAATACCAAAGTATAAACAATCTCGGATAAAAATGAGATTGTGATATTTCCCTTACCTTAAGTCCGATTTACTTCGTAAGTGTCCGAATCTCCTGTATAATGATTTAAATAATGTCATTAACTTATTAAAGAATAATATTTATTGTTATGATATCATATATGGTTCACTTATGACTTTATATTACCCGTTCTTTTGTAAATTCCATGTTAAAGAAGTGTTTTGGGTAAATTTGTTTCATTTATCGTAGGTGTTTGGACTTGTTGTTTTTGACATTATTATTAGTTATATCATGATTTACTTACTTCCAGAATATAAAACATGATTTATATATCATATATATTCAGTATATATATATATATATAGATAAATGAAATGAAACACACCGTTCATGGAGACGGTAGTCCGTACGTACGCATGAACGCTGTATTCCCTTCCTTATTGTCTTGAATGGAAGTAAGTAGATGACATACATATATACATAAATCCAGTAGCTTTATAATTTCATATATTTCATTATTATTTCTTTTATATACTTTATAATCATTCTTCAATGGTTAACATGGAGAATGAATCTCATCGCGTCGTGGAGACGGTAGTCCGTACGTACGCACGAGCGATGATATCGTTCTCATGATCGTGAACTTGTGTTGAAGTGTATATATACTATTTCAGAATCAATATCACTTTATAATAATCATATATAGTTACTCATTACACCATTATACCCATCCAACTATGGTGGTGGTGGAAAATAGATTACACCACGGCGTGGAGACGGTATTCCGTACAGTACGCACGCGCGGTGATTTCCTTTTTCCATAGGATGGATAGAAGGTTAATTAGAGTTGTTTAATATTTATAATAAAATATCAGTATATAAGAAATACTGATGTTATTACTTTATCATGAAATAACTAATGAAGAATAAGTTTAAGAAGAAAGAAATTGAAAAATATCGGTAATGGATATTACCTCTTTTTGACGCGCCTTTTTTTATCCTCCACTTAAAGAACAAAGGATGGTCTTTGAAGAAGACCAGGACCTCTAGGATGATACTAGGGATGTGTAGAAGAGACTTTGGCAGGGGTTGGACGAACTTGAATGCTCAAATTGGGGTGAGGAGGAGAGGGAGGAGGTGCCCTTTTATAAGGGAGGAGAGGGGCACCTTTGGGAAAACTAAAAATATTATTTTATTATAAAGTCAAGTTCGGTTTTAAATAGCATCAAATTGATATATTTCGAAGCTAAGGTTGGGATGGGTCTAAATCCTCCCATCCAATAGGATTTAGACAAGTTTATGTTATTATTTTAACCTTATCAATTAGATTTAACTCTATGTTAAATAATTTAACTTTTACCATGTCTTTTTGTTTTCTTACACTATATGGTTAATAAACTAACTATATCAAGCCAAACGAACCCCAAGTTGTTTTTTATTAATATATATAACCTTATCTAAGTCATTTGGCCGAACCTTAGATTTTTAGGAATAAAATGACAATTAATAATCTAATATTTGTTTTAAAAACTAATTTACGAAATGTTCCAAAACATCACCCTAAGCTAATTTCGATATTCCGAATCCAGAAATGAAGTCCATTTTGAAAAATAAAAATTACAAAATTTCAAAAAGTGGTTATTACTATTCATACCAGCTAGTTTTAATAATATTTTAATAGCATATCATTGTTTAGTGAAACTCGGTATTGCGTACTACACATGCTATCGAGGAAGGTCATGATTGCGTGTAATGAAAGGCAAGTCAAGGATGCGTGTTGTGCAAGCTCCTTTTGGGGTAGCGTACAACACAAGACATTAATGAAATTAAAAAGAATATTTTTCATAATATCTCGGGGTGTTACATTCTACCCCCCTTAAAATGAATTTCGCCCTCGAAATTCATCGGGGTTATAAATGGTTTACTATTCGAAAGTTTCTTTAATAGAAACCCACATCGTAAAAAGGAATACCAAAACCAATCTTTAAAAACAAAAGTATGAAATGTAACGGTTACCCAAATAAACTAATCACTGGGTTCCCACATAGGTGACAATATGGATATGGAAGAGAATTCTAACCATCATGTTCTGATGGAGATTGGTAGAGAACCTGGCAATGAAAAAGCCAACAATTGCAAAGCCATAAATTTGTGATGATCTAGGGTACCATCTAATTCATCAGATATAAGATCATTAGGACAACATTTTTGGTTTTCAATATCATTTCCTAAAGTTGAAAAAATTGAATTAGAAGAAATACTTACTTGATTTTGGTACAATCTCACTGTTGTTTGTGCTTTGAACAATTTCCACTTCATCTCTTAAAGAAATGAAGTTGAATTTGTTATTAGTGAAGTGTTAACAGATCATGTGATAGAATGATGGGTCATTCCATCTGTTTCAAACAAAAGTTTTTCAATAGTTATCAAATATACATAAGTCCATCTTTGGTGAGGTTAGTCATATACGATTCCAAAAATGAACTTATACTTCATATATCATACCGTTTAATAAAATAAAACTAGTTTCTACTAACCAGGGACTTTCTATAGGCCAGTGGTATGCGATAAAGGCTCGTCGCACTTTAGTTGTGGGTTCGATTCCCACAGCCTTGGCCGACGCGATGGGTTGTCGCACATCCTGCAGGTTGTCCTTTTTCTAAAACTACATTATTATAACATCCCATCAACAATATCAAAAAAAAGTTTTATCCTTAAACAATACTAACTTATGTCTAACATAATACATTCCAATCTTAAGTATTATCTAAAATACTTTGGTCCAAGCTCATAGTATAGAGAAAATGATCACGTGAATGCCATCATTTATCCCTCATATATCTTGTTCGTCACATTCCAGTCATGTGAATACCATAATCATGTAATCTCTTGAAAAATGAATACCCATTGAATCTTAGTGAAAACATGAGTGCTGTCAAATGATAACTCTTTCCACATACCAAAATCCTCAAAATTCTATATACTTAGTCCTTATATCAATCATGAGCTCATGAATACAATCAAACATCTCATTATCTTCTTGACCCTTCATTATGCGCATATCATCTACTTTCCAAAAATATTTCAATCACTTTTTTTTCCTGGTTACCAGTATCATATAATTATTGAATACCAATACATAGATATTCCAAAATTCCACAATACCATAAATGAGATTCCATGATACTATTTTGAAATCCCATTACATAAACACTTAATCATTCCACCACATCGTTTTCATATTCAACATTGACAATAGTGATCGCATGTGACTTCCCTTTGACCTTTGCCTTAAGAGGTTTCTCATGTCGATCATCACTAACCCTTGGATTAGGGCATTTATTAGCATAATGCCCCATTTACTTGCACTTGAAGCATTGAAGTGTTGGTGGTGCGTTCTCTGCAGTGTTTGCTTTATTCACATCATTAGAAACCCTTTTTCCATTACTTCGACACTCAGCTGCTCGATGGCCTTCTTTTCCACACTTAAAACATTTTCTAGTCCCTTTAAGACAATCTCTACCATGCTTCTTTCCACACTTTGTTCATAGAGAAACATTCTTATTCTTTTCACCATTATTCTGAGATTTTTCCTTGAACTCCATCTTTCATTTATTGTCAAAAACATGAGAAGGATATGTAACACCAACTTCCATTTCTATCTTGATAGCACAACGCACAATTTTTTCATAGCTACTGAAGTCTCTTATAGCTAATTCCCTTCAAAGACTTGGTTTTAAGCCACTGAAAAATCGATCAACTTTACTTTCAGGTTGGATGATAATGCCAGATGCATACCTTGCAAGTCTTGTAAAATTCCCTTCGTATATACCAACAGATTCATCATCCTTCTGCTTTAGCTCAATAAATTCCTTTTCCATATTTGTTCGAAGAATAAAAGGGAAGTACTTACTGAAAAACAAGTTCTTGAACTCATCCCATTCCATGGACTCAATTTCATCTCTTGGCCTCGTATTCTTGATAAGATTCCACCATTGATCAGCTTCACCTTCCAAACGATATACTGCTAAGATGACTTTATCATGTTCAGAACATTAAAGAACTGAAAATATCTTTTCAGTGGTACTGATCCATTGTTCAGCAACAAGTGGATCGGAAGCCCCACTGAAAGAAGGTGGGAGTTGCCTCATAAAGGACTCAATAGAATATTGTTCCCTTCTCTGCTCATTTGGATGTCCAGAATGATTCATAGCTTGTGTAAGTATCGCAATAAGATTTTTCACTCCATCTCCCATAACATTTGTTTTTTCAAGAGAGCAATCATTGCATTCTCCATTACAGTGATCAACACGGTTCCTTCGGGTTCCAGCCATCATCTAAAACCCAAAAAGAATATTGTGAGAGGCAAAAATCATGCTAGGGAAACAACATAATAAAGGGGGAGTACCCTTAATATCTAACATCTTAGGTTAAATTCTAAGATTGTTACCATAGTTCTAGGACTATATCCTATACGTATACTTATCCTTAGAGACATCCCTATACATACCTTAGAAATATCTCTAGGGATCTCACAAATGATTTCGCATCCTAGTTTCCAAAGGTTGACTAAACCTTTCCTCTGATACCAACTGTAGAGACCCGAATATTGACTTACATGGACATTACATTACTTTTGCGGAATACTTAGTACATAACAAAAACACACACACAAGGATCATAATAGTTTAGTGTCTTTGGAAACTCGGAATATAATCTTCTAATCGTGGTGAAAGATCTTCAACATCTCCCATAAAAATCTTATTTTGTTACCTAAAACCTTTCTTTATATCCTGGGGAAAAGAAAACATAAAAGGGTGAGCTCAAATTCTCAGTAAGGGTAAACAAAAGAAATATCAGTCACATCATATTCATAAGAACATAACATTTTGGAAATCTTAACCTGTAAAAGAGAGATTAATTTCATAACATGGGATAAATCATAGTAGTGAAATGAAATCCCAATAATCATAACATAAAACATGAAGCTTTGTGGCATACACACATAATCATAGAGAATCATCTCTTATTAGTCAAGACTATGTTAGTGGACAAAGTCCATTTCTGAACCGAGTCACCCTCGTTTCAGTCCTGTTTCACTGAACCGGTATAACCTACCATTCCATCCATGTCTATCTCATGAGATATAAAATCTTTACCCAATGCATTGGAGGGAGATATAGGTCCCACCCATCTCATAATAAAACCATTCTTATGTGTGCCACAAAAATCATAAATCATACATCATTGCATAACCCATGTAGTAAAAATGAGATTCTTAAACAACATGATATCATAAAACAATTCATATAAGATAAAGGAATTCATAAAAATAATTCCATCACAACGTAATCAAATCCATGTAATAATAGGGATAGAAACATAACCCAATATTATCTTAGATGGAAAATAATTTTGATAAAACACTTGTACTCCATTCTTGAGGAAAATATCCTTTCTACTTCAAAAACACTTTTCCTTTTTTAACATGTCATACAATTCTAAACTAAAATAAGTAGATTAAAAATAAACTTGAAAATTTGTAAAGGAAGATTATTGGAAAAAGTGTTTTAAAAATCCATTCATGCCGTATAATTTAAAAAAAACATTTTTTTCGTACTTTTGTCGGAAAAGTCAAAAAGTACCTCGTATGAAAAACGACAAAAGATTCCTTTCATTCCTTTTACTAAAAACTCACCGAAGGGTAAAATTGGATTTAAAAAATTTTAGGTGGATGGAAATAATATTACATATTGATGAAACATGGATGCAGATGATAAAATACACCCCAGTAAATACCAAAGTATAAACAATCTCGGATAAAAATGAGATTGTGATATTTCCCTTACCTTAAGTCTGATTTGATTCGTAAGTGTCCAAATATCCTGTATAATGATTTAAATAATGTCATTAACTTATTACATAATCATATTTATTGTTATGATATCATATATGGTTCACTTATGACTTTATATTACCCTTTCTTTTGTAAATTCCATGTTAAAGAAGCGTTTTGGGTAAAATTGTTTCATTTATCGTAGGTGTTTGGACTTGTTGTTCTTGACATTATTATTACTTATATCATGATTTACTTACTTCCAGAATATAAAACATTATTTATATATCATATATATTCAGTATATATATATATATAATAGATAGATAAATGAAATTAAACACACCGTTCATGGAGACGGTAGTCCGTACGTACGCATGAACGCTGTATTCCTTTTCTTATTGTCTTGAATGGAAGTAAGTAGATGACATACATATATACGTAAATCCAGTAGCTTTATAATGTCATATATTTCATTTTTATTGCTTATATATACTTTATAATCATTCTTAAATGGTTAACATGGAGAATGAATCTCATCGCGTCATGGAGACGGTAGTCCGTACGTACGCACGAGCGATGATATCGTTCTCATGATCGTGAACTTGTGTTGAAGTGTATGTATACTATTTCAGTATCAATATCAATTTATAATAATCATATATAGTTACTCATTACACCATTATACCCATCCAATTAAGGTGGTGGTGGAAAATAGATTACACCACAGCGTGGAGACGGTATTCCGTACGTACGCACGCGCAGTGATTTCCTTTTTCCGTAGGATGGATAGAAGGTTAATTAGAGTTGTTTCATATTTATAATAACATATCAGTATATAATAAATACTGATGTTATTTCTTTATCATGAAACAACTAAATAAGAAGAAGTTGAAGAAGAAAGAAATTTAAAAATATCGGTAATGGATATTACCTCTTTTTGACGCGCCTTTTTTTATCCTCCACTTAAAGAACTAAGTATGGTCATTAAAGAAGACCAGTACCTCTAGGATGTTACTAGGGAAGTGGAGAAGAGACTTTGGAAGGGGTTTTCCGAGCTTGAATGTTCAAATTGGGGTGAGGAGGAGAGGGAGGAGGTGCCCTTTTATAAGGGAGGAGAGGGGCACCTTCGGGAAAACTAAAAATATTATTTTATTATAAAGTCATGTTCGGTTTTAAATAGCTCCAAATTGATATATTTCGAAGCTAAGTTGGGGATGGGTCTAAATAATCTCATCCAATAGGATTTAGACAAGTTTATGTTATTATTTTAACCTTATCAATTAGATTTAACTCTAAGTTAAATAATTTAACTTTTACCGTGTCTTTTTGTTTTCTTACACTATATGGTTAATAAACTTACTATATCAAGTCAAAAAAACCCCAAGTTGTTTATTATTAATATATATAACCTTATCTAAGTCATTTTGCCGAACCTTAGATTTTTAGGAATAAAATAACAATTAATAATATAATATTTTTTTTTAAAACTAATTTATGTCAATTTTGACACTATTTGGTACATGATTTTTATGAAATTCATAAAAGAATGATAAGTTCGAACCAAGTTACTTAAATCAACAATAACATGTCATATTAACCTATAAAAGACATGTAAGTCATAAAAAGTCTCAAATTACATTTATTTTGGTATTAATGACATCAATTATGTCAATATTTCATTAATAAGATAATTACTGCATCATCGTTGTGTCATAAATAAATTAAATTATTTAATGTCTAAAAATTACAAATAAAATACCATTATGAAGGAAATATTTTTATATTTCTAATGAATATTTATAGTCGAATTTATCTTATGTATAACCTCATATTAAAATTGATTTAGTTATTAAACACTGATTTTAACTATTTTAACCCTTCTTTAAATAAATTAATAATAAATGTCCTAATCTAATCCAAGTGGGCCTAAATGGTCATATTTTATTCCTAATGTTTTTTTTGTTCTAATTACACTTGTCCAATATAATTAGGACATGTGTTAGGGTAATAATAATATCATTTTTACCCTTAATTACTCAATTTACTTTTAACCGTGGTAAAAAAAAGTAAAAAGATACTATTCACCAAAAATTATTATCATCTCATTGAACAAAATTTTACTTACATACATCAATCGTGTCTCTCTGATTTTTGAAATTCCACTCACAGAAGCGGTAAAATTAAGTTTTATGAAAAATTCATTTTTTAACTACCACTTAGTGGTTTCACTATTCATCAAAAAATGAAAGTTTCCAGAAAAATACCAAAAATTAGGCCTAAGCTATATTTGAAATTATGAACTCAAAAATGATGTCTATTTTACCAAATTCAAAACATAATAGTTTCATTAATTAATTTAAAAATTAATTGTCGTCGTCAAAACAAATAGCATGTTTTTAAGAGATAATAACTACCAAAAGATTGACACTTGTTTATGTCTGGATTAAATGTGAAATTACATCCAATGACCAACATTGTATTAAATTGGAAAAATATATTCTAAATATACTTTAAAACCACTCAAATTATTAATTTATCACTATTAATTATTTTGATTACAAAAGGTTGTTTTTAATTAAAATTTAGTAATTTTCACTATTCATCAGAAAATGAAAGTTATCCGAAATGTACCAAAATTTCACCCTAAGCTAATTACGAAATTCGGAATCCAGAAATGAAGTCCATTTTGAAAAATAAAAATTACAAAATTTCAAAAAGTTGTTATTACTATTCATAACGGCTATTTTTAATAATATTTTAGTAGCATATCGTTGTTTAGTGAAACTCGGTATTGCGTACTACACACACTATCGAGGAAGGTCGTGATTGCGTGTAATGCAAGGCAAGTCAAGGATGCGTGTTGTGAAAGCTCATTTTGGTGTAGCGTACAACACAAGACATTAATGAAATTAAAAAGAATATTTTTCATAATATCTTGGGGTGTTACAGACATTGAACCCAATCATCTTCAGTATGATGAGAACCTATATGAAGTGACAACCATCTATCTTAAGGGGAACTCACTATATTGGTGTATACTCAGTAATATAATCCCCAAAGGATGATCAAGTTTCATAATTCCATCATAAAACTGGACAATGATATTGAGTCTATTCACAATAGGTACATATATGAAACTATGAGAAGCACCTACATTATGAAAGATCATATACAAGTGTAGAGGCTACTAAGATAAAATATCTCCTTATAGATAGTCTGGCACTCTTCTCTTTATATATAGGTAATATTAAATATGTCTAGTCTAAACTAGGTCCCCAGGAAACAAGCTAACTACATATATCAAGCCCACTATATTTTCGAGATGTAATTGTTGTCTGACTCCCCTTACCCAGACCACCTCCTCAAACTGAACAACTTGTATCACTCTAACTACCAGCTTGATTTGGAGCTGTGAAAATTACTTTTTAACCTCTAGTTAGTGTGGAACCCCTCCCAATGGACACTGGAGTAATGGTCCTACAAAAATGTAGTAAATGTCCCATTATGCCTCAAGACCAATACTAGATTGCGCCTCTATTTTACTGTCTCCTTATATTTCCTCACCTCCCATACTGATGAAAGAATACTCAGCTACCAGCACTCACACCCTAGTAGGTATTCCCCTCATAATAAGCCTCAAAACGGTGCTTCCTACAACATTTCATTCAACAACTAGGTTGAGAAACCACACAACCCTGCTCTTGGCCTCCAGTTTCCCTGAAATTTCATTCATAAATCAATACTTGATTCACAATCTCAAATATAATAGTCATCAAAAACACATTCACCTATGACCATATGGTGTTCTTGATATCTTCCTTGATGTTTCTCTACCTAAATGTATTATTAGTAAGATATAAAGGTGAAATTAACTGAATATCTTTCTATAGAGATGAACACTCTATATTGGTCATAGCACCCTACTCCATACGTATAAACTCACTAGACTATTCATCTGTAAGGGTATCAAGAAAGAAGTAATCATAAAACCTAGTTTTGAAATACCTCCAAACCATATCTCAAAACCTATTATCATTGATGAGGACATCTCAGTAATTCTTGGAAGATTCCCAGAGCATATACGTCATGAGCTTCACTCTCCAATTAGGATTTATCATGAGAGTCATTAAAATAAATAAAGTAGTATCAAGCCAAAGCTCAGTAGCCTATGGACCACCATCCCTCAAAAATGTGGGCGGATAATTCTACAAGAACAGATGTGGCATCTCTTCCATAGATGAGGCTTGTTGTACGGCTCCCTGAATAGTCTTCATGAAGCATAGGAGTCCCTCTTTGAACTAGGAACCAACACCTATATCAAGAACAATAGGTGGTGCCTCAAGTGGAACTACTGGAGGTTATTAATCAATTAGAGGTCATCATGGTGGCATATATCTAAAAAATACCATTGCATGACTCAAAAAATATTTGTTACAACCGGATCATAAATATAAACCAAAGATAGGTAGAAGACATCCTATAATTAATTTTCACCAATCTTCCTACTGCTAATCCTAGAACTAGGTAAAATTAATTATCATAAAAAACACAAAAGGCAATGAATAATTCCCACTATATGTTTTGTTATGTGTCATGTTCTCTATATCATAGCACTAGTATCAATATATGGACTCTCCAGGGAAATTGACAACCACATTTATTAGTGACTATTTCATTTAATAACTTTAATTTCCCTTAAATTATTATTTGTTTATAATTATCTTTAAATGGTAGAACTAAGTGGATCTACACTCCCAATATATAATGTACCATTCACCTTATAAACCAAACTGTGGTTCACATTTAACCCCAACAATAACACATTCCAATATATGCGAACAATGGTCCATGACTCAATGAGTTATAATTGACTGCTTGGGGTGTCTATTGTAACCTATCTAGGAAAATTTTATTTAGGTTACATCAGGAACTCTAAGTACCAATTAATTTTCTCAATCTCCAACAATAATCATTAGCCTATAAAAATTCAATATCCCAAGGAACCCATGAAAAATGTCATGTGGTCAATAAATGCATCCTATATGGAATGGTATATTCATGGAATGTGAATCTTGTAAGGTGCCTAAAATGATGCATGATTCATACATACATTCCATATCTACCAAGAATAAAATTAAATTCCCAAATAATAGTAATAATAATATCACATAGCGTGTGCACCATGCAACTGTGGAATCAAATCAACTATAAAAGGTAAAACCCAAAAAAAAATTATCATCCCATAAAATTGGGTTTTTTACTGTACATGGGTTTGCTAATCCCAAAAACCGATAATTTAAAAATTCCAAATCATCCCTAATATCATTTCTATTGTCTTAAAATATAATGCCAAGAAAAGAAAACTACATATGATACCACTTTTTAATGTTCTAACTTGGGATCCACTAAAAGATGCCTCTAGCCAGTGGGACACAAAGCCTCAAGCATGCCTCCTCATACGCTATATGTTTCTGACAAGTAGTGAGGGTCTAAGGTGGAAAATTGGGGAGACAATACACTCATAATAAGAGTGTATAACAATAGTGTAATATCAAAAATCAATATAAAAAACGTATCATATAACAGAACATAATAATACATCCAAATGATAGTAATCATAATAAAAACCAAATGAATTTTCATATATAATATGATGAACATTTCATGTATCTATAAAAAATTGACGGTAATACATAGAAATTGTAATATCATGCAGTACATGTATAAAAATAACAAAAATGACTCAAAATGAACTCTCTCCAACAAGCATCATTAGTATAGATCACTTCGGTGATCCCCTACTCTTATGTAATGATGAAACAAAGAATAATAAAGTGTTAACATTACTTGATGCTTACCTGCATCCATGAATTTTGTTTAGGTATCCAATGGTGGCTCAAATAGGGTGTGAGATAACACTAATTAGACTACCACTAACTATCTCTATAATAGGTCCAGTCTGAGTAATATAAATAGAATCAATGTGAGATATATAATATCGATATCAATGAATTAACAAATGTGATACTACCCGTCCAAAAAGGCACACAGTGAACCAGTAACCATAAATATGGGATAACCATAAATCACAAATAAGAAAGAATGATACTATCTATTACAACAACTGTAATAAAATACGTATACCAAGGCTATCTGCAAGCAAAAAAAAACAACCACTATAGCCTATTCCTTGTCATCCAATGTCAAACCCCATGGGTCAGATCTAAAGAGTATAAATTTCCAAGTAATCCTTAATATCCTATTCCATGTAATCAAGTTTTGGTCTCATTATGGGATCTAATGAGTAGAAATGTCCACGGAATCCCATGTAATCTAGATCCACATTGTGGTAATTTCTATGGAAACCAATATAATCTCAAATCCATAGGGTGGAAATATCCATTGAATTCTGTGTAGTTCTGAATCCATGGAGTATAAATGTCTATGGAATTTGATGAATTCACATGAGGGTCAGTCATTTTACTATTCCATTTATCATTCAACCCATTTCAACATTCATTTCATAACCCATTTCATGATTATTCACAATCCATGAGTTTGTCAAACCCATTTCCATATTTTCCATTTAATTCATTTAATCTATTCAATGTCATATAATCACATTGTGAGTAGGCATAAACCCTATCATGGAATCACATTAAATTCATTATATTTCCAATGATGATGGAGATCTCATACACACACCCAAATGGTTGGTAACTCATTGGGAGGATACCTTAACACACCACACGGGTGATCCAGGTTGAGGTTGACAACCTCTAGACATATCATGGTACTAAGTGGGAAACCTATTCAAGTTAAAATAAATTTATTTAAAAAATTAATTTAATTTTTGGATCAACACCATAAGGTCCGCATTACTATAAATTTAGCCTATACCCATAATTTGAAACTGTGAGTATAGCCTACAAAACCGTAGGTATAGGCTCTACCCACAGTTTCAAGGAACCGTGAGCGGCTGAGGTGTTAGTATGGCCTTGAGCTACATCCATGATTTTAAAAACCTATACCCATGGTTTCTAATCATTGGGTATAGGTGTGTTCTAAAATTTCACTTACCTTATACCCACAGTTTTAAAACTATTGATATAGGTTTTATAAAATCATTGGTCACAGGTTTTGATCCCTGGACCGCCTCTATATGGTTTCAGCACCTAACCGCGGTTTTCCAAAAATATGGGTATAGGTTCCCATACTATCCATATACGCATGGTTTTTTGCCAAAAACTGGGTATATGGGAATTTTTTATTAGTGTCGGCATGCGGCATAACAAAAAAAGTTATAAAATAACTAGACTGTAAGGGAAAATGAATAAACCACTGACCCTATATTTTTTATAGGACACTAATCCAGAATCAGCTCCTAAATAACCACAGATTGGAATAAAATGGAGAAATATACGAATACCCTAGAAATATTGTATATTTTCATACACCAAAATATCTCTGTTGATATGAATACAAATGAATAAAGGCACAAGATGAACATATAACCTACTGGTATTGATCCAACGTGATGAATTGATCTTGAATTAGAGTCTGAATTGTGAAACGCCACACAATTGTAGGAGTTCATCTTCAACATAACAAAATGAGACCCCTTTTATGCTGGAAACAAAGGAGGATAACAGGTCTTAAGTTAATAGGATTATAAGATAAAATGGTAAATTTCACACAAAAACACTTTGTTACATGGCTTGGGTAAATAGTTGTACAAACCATATGCTGAATGTGCGGCCCTCACTATCTTAATTGGGAACACATATGGTTCATGCACATGGTTTAGAAAACCATTCAAATACCATGCCACAAACCATTATCCATGACCCCTCTCATATGATCATGGTGAATGGTAAGACATACCATATATCGAACATGAGTTCAGAATCTGATAAAAATATCAGGTGACTACTCATGGGCATATAGCCTTGGGTGCATAGTTAGGGAGAACATTGTTCCCCCTTCTTCCTTCTAAAAATCCTTGCATGGTTTCCTCAAATTGTGTTGCCTAGCTGTTTACTCCAAAAACTAAGCATTCAGGCTCTAAAGAATCCACATACACCCCTAAAACTAATGTGATATTCATATTAATTCACATTAGGTGAAAACCAAAGATTTAAATTGAAATTAGAAGGATATATACCTCATATAAAACTCTATGATCTTACAGTTGTGTTACAACTACGTTAGATACTATACCTAATACCCTTTTACCCGTTATTTAAGCTTGTTACATTATCCAAATTCTTCAGTGTCATTTATTATTTATCTCATTATTTAGAAACTAGATAACACTTTTGATGTATTTATCAATTCAACATCTCCATTTTTTTTGTCTTGTCATACCTTAATTTCTAAGAAGCATAAAAAAATTGATGACGACACGTAAAACACCTTTTCCTACTATGAGAATATCATTGAGGTTCCAAATCCAAATTACAAGATACGCAAGCCAAACCAGTTTGAGTGTTCCATCCAAATAAATACTCTAGTCCGAAAAAGTCAATAATTGTCCACATTAAAGCATCATTCACTTTGAATAGTTTTCTCAATGAATCATCATATATGTTTAGGCCATCATCCCATAATTCTCACAATTCTTTTACTAGTGGTTGAAGGTATACATCAATTTCATTTCCAGGCATTTCATTTCCATGAATAATAATTGAAATAATGGAAGAATAATTGCTCACACAAATACATGGAGTTATATTATAGGGGATCAAAATAACTGGCCAAATGCTATAATTATTACTTTAGGTACCAAAAGGGTTAAAACCATCAGAATCCAATCTCAAACGAACATTACTAGGATCGGAAGAAAATTTATCAATCAATGAATTTAAAATCAACCAAGATGATGAATATTTTGGAACTCTCATCAATCCATCATTACGATCTAGAGCATGCCACATCATGTCATATGTAGTCTTAGATGACATGAATAATCATTGATCTGGTTATTTAGTTTTTTTTCTCAACCACCCCAACCCAACCTGATTAACCATGGGTAAGGTCGGATTGGATAACAGTAGAAAAATTTTTATAACCTAACCCAACCCAACCTAACCAATTTTTCATGAGTTGAGTCCAAATCCCCTGAAACCTGACCTAACCCAACCCATCATAACGCCTTATAAAAATGTCTAAATTCAACATTAAAAACATTAAAAACACTAAATTAAAAACAACTTTATATAATTTAATTAACACCCTTAGATAAATTCAATCAATCAGACCTTCAATGATGTCGGGGGCCGTAGTCACTAGAAAATCTTGAAAATAGGCCTTTGGGGGTCACCGTTGAGTAGTGGGGGTGAGTAGGGGTCATGGCAGTCACTAATGGTGGGTTCAAGGTCACAAAGGTTACTAGAGGAGGGTTCAGGGTCATTTCTGTAACCAGAATGGGGTTGGGTTCATAGTGGCCATCAGTAGAGGTTCAACGTTACGGTGGTCACTAGTACGTGGGTCGAGGTCACAGTAGTTTCCGGAAGGGGGTCCGGGGTCACGGTGGTCGCTGGAAGGGGGTTCAAGGTTGTGGTGGTCACCAGAATGATGTATTGGGGTCATAGTGGTCAATGGAATGAATTAGGGGGTCAGGGTTATGGAATTCGCTGACAGGAGTGTCGAGTTGGAAATCGCCATCAGGAATAGTGTGTCAGGTTCTGGGGTCACCCAAGGGAGTAGGTGGGGGATGGATAGGGTAAAATGGAATGAGATAGGGGAAGAGGTCAAAATTAGGGTTTTTTTTAAATATTCAGTGTCAATTTAAATAAAACTATTACAAAATGTTAAAATAAGAAATATATAACTGTGGTTATATGAAACTATTGCAACATTATAAATTTTTTTAATATGATTTATTTCAAAGTTGTTATTAGAACAACCACTAAAAATATAATATTAAGACCTTTTTTTAGTGAATTCCTGGGGATATTTTATGAGATTCATTTTATCAATTTATTTTTTTACCACTACTTGTTTTGATCTCTTATATGGAATGATTTAAATAATAATAATTACCCATGGTAGGAGAGACGATAGTTTCAAAGAAATAAAGAAACAATAAAAAAAGGGTTAGTGGAGATTTATCAGTAGTAGTTCTAGTAACCACTTTGAAATAAATAAAATTAAAATAATTATATGATATAGATTGGTTTATTAAACTGCATCTATTTTTTATCAATTATCAGAAGTTTCCTTTAATCTACAGCTACATATTTTAAGAAAAATCCGAATTCCATCCCTTCTCTTCCTTCACCCTGATCCAATATTCTCCTCCCCTATGTGACCCCTGACACTAACCCACCCCACCCCCACCCCCCCGACCTCCGTCTCCCCTCAACGGATACACCCCACATCATGCTCCCCTCGGCAGTGACCCCCACCTCCCACTCCCCACATTAGTAACACCCGACCTCGACCCGCCCCCACCTCGCACTCACCATGGTGGTGACCCCCCACCTCACTCTCTCATCTGTAGAAATCCTCCCCACCTCCCACTCTCTGTGACAGTGACCCCCCCCCCCTCAGTAGTGACCCCACACTTCCCGCTCCCCACAACAACCATTCTAACTGTGACCCCCTTCTGGTGACCTCCATAACCCCGACCCCGTATCAGTGGCTGCCCTATCACCGACCCCCTATTGGAGACTGCATCCACCCTGACCCCAATGTGAATACTTTTGGGACCCCAACCACCCATCCTGGTGACTATCGACACCCTGAAATCCCTTATCAGTGACCGTATTTACATAGAACCTCCCTATCAGGACCACGACCCCACCGTCGGTGACCTCCATGACCCCAACAGCACTGTCGACTACATCCATGACCCCGACCCCCCTATTAGTGATCTTTGTGACCTCGACCCCCTGTCGGAAATAGTTGTGACCCAGAATCCCCCTTTCTCCTCAACGGTGACCTCCAAAGGCTTCTCTTCCCATTTTTCTAGTGATCGCAGCCCCCGAAATCATTGAATATACTATTGATTTAGTTTTTCATAGATATTTAATTAAATTATATAAATTTCTGTTAAATTTAGTGTTTTTATTTTTTTCATGTTGGGTTGAATCATTTTGATGATGAATTTGTGTTATTTCTGTTGGAGTTGGATTCCTAGGACCAACTGTGTGTACTTTAATTACATGAATATTCGATGTATTGAATATTAATAAAACTTCGTCTTACATATTGTCAGATGTTCTACATGGATATAATGTAATAATTTCCCAAATTATACATTATATTGATAAGATCACATCAATACCCTGTGATGATGAGAACCTTGATATTATATAACGATATTATAAAATAATGTTATACGATTAGACAACATTCAATGATGGGACACATAGTACATTGATTGTCAGGTGTGGGTACTTGTAATCAGATGAGGCTTCTTCTCATGAAGTTATCACTTAGTAATCTCAATGATTGAATATTTTGTGAATAGATCCACCACTAGTAATTCTACATGTTTTTGTGTCATCGAATATTCCTATCTACACACATATATGATTGTCCTTATACTTTAAAGTTATTATTAATGCATCTTACAACTCACCAAATTAGATGTATTTTGTAAACCATGATGATAACCTTTCATGGAGAATTTGTATATATTGTGTAACACCCCAAGATTTCGTAGTGTGTTACTTTTTCATAATAATTTAATAACTTTCACTACACACAACACCGAGTTCAAGCGCACCATGACTTACCAAACAAGTCGTAAAAAAGAGGTTATGAATAGTATTAACTAAATTTCGAACCTTATATAATCCATTAAATATTATAATCAATATTATGAGATTCTTAGACATAATTTAAGAAAAAATTCATTTTTTTCTGATAAAAGAAGTTTTTTTCAAAAATGCACTTTTACCATCTATTAATAGAGAACCCTTTTTAAATCCATTATTTTAAACATTTATATATTCAATTTGACTAAATAAAATTATTTTTTAGAATTGAGATATCAAAAATTTACAATGAAACATCTAAAGATTCCATGTTATGCTTCTCTTTGAATAAGACGGTAGCATGTGTTGTACGCAACTTCGAGTTCTAACACACACCACAACCAATCAAACTAGCCGTTATGAATGGTAATACCTACTTCTTGAAATTTTATAAATTTTATCTCTCAAAATGGACTTCACTTATGGATTTGTAATATCAAATTTATCATAGGGTGAAATTTTAGTACTTTTCGAATAACTTTTATATTTTGATGAATAGTGAAAATTACTAAATTTTAATTAAAAACAACTTTTTTAATAAAATAATTAATAGTGATAAATTATGAATATGAGTTTATTTAAAGTAGATTTAGAATATATTTTTATCATTTAATACAATTTTCGTCATTGGACATAATTTCACAATTAAACCAGACATATACAAGTGTCAATCTTTTGATAGTTATTATATCTTAAAAACACGTTTTTGTTTTGACAGCGGAAATTAATTTTAAATTAATTTCTACCACTTCTGTGTTTTGAATTTGGAAATATGGATTCGATATTTGGAATCAAGATGTCCAAATTATGTAAATAGGTAACTTATATTTTTAGACATTTTGAATAATTACTTCGGTAAATATTTTATTTACCATGGTTAAAGGGTAAATTCGGTAAATAAGGGCTAAAAAATAATATTATAATAACAATAAATTACCATAAAACGTATCCTAACCTTATTGAGGGATACATGTCCGCCCATGGGCATCTTTGGGTCGATTTTTGGGACCCCATGGAGCCACTTTTAGGTGATAGGGACACTTTATTTTAATTAAGATAAAGTAAATACAAAAATGACATAAGCTTATATCTTTTATAAAAACAATTTTTACATAGGGTTATGTATGTTATATTTTAAATTTTAAATATTCATTAGAAATATAAAAATATTTCCTATATAATGATATTTTATTTATAATTTTTAGACATTGAAAAAGTAAAAATATATATGACACAATAATGATGCACTATTTTCCTTATAAATGAAGGAATCAAATAATTGGTATTATAAATGTAAAAATAAATACAATTTGAACATTTTAATGGCATAAAATAATTTTAATGGTTAATATGACATGTTATTTTTTATTAAATGAATTTGTTTAAAATTAATAACATTGTTAAGACTTTAACAAAAATCAATTATTGAGGAGTGTCAAAATTGACATAAATGAGTTTTTAAAACAAATATTATATTATTAATTTATATTCTATTCTTAAAAACATAAGGTTAGGACAAAGGACTTATATCATTATTGGTGTATCATTAATGGACCACTTGGGGGTCTCTTGGATGTATATAGTACGTTTATTAACTATATATTATAAAAATACAAAGTGACATGGTAAGTGTTAAACTATTTACCCAAGAGTTAAAACTAAAAGATAAGGTTAATATAATGACTCAAACCTTTCTATAATCTATTGGTTGAAATTATTGCGACCCATATTCACCGTATATTTTTAATAATCAACTTTTGAGTCATTAGAAACCGAATATGAATTTATTATAAATTAATACTTTATGGTTTTCCTAAAGAGCCCCTCATCCCCCTTATAAAACGACTCAACTTCTAACCAGTTATTCCAACCTTCAAAGACTTTTGGTTCAGCCAACCTCTACCCAAATTCTCTATCAACTTCTCTCACTTCACCCTAGAGGCCTTATTTTTATCAGAAATCTAACCTAGGTATCCCTTTTGATCAAATCAAAAGGAACAACCCAAAGAAGAGGTAATGTTCTCACCACCCTCTTTCAAGTTCCCTTCTTCTTAAACTTCTTCTTTGTTTGTTATTTATATTATAAAATATTAAATCTAGTATCTCCTATATACAGTGATGTTATTATAAATATGTTACATCCATATTAGTTATTCTATACATCCTTTGAATGACATGTCACCATACATGCGTACGTACGGCTTACCATCTCCACGTCGTGGTGTAATTGTTATTCGATACATTATTATTTGGATAGGTATAATAATGATGTGTATTTGATGTAAATAATAAATATAAAATTATATTTATTCTGTATATATGATATAACATCCAATTATATGTTATTTTAATATCAAAATAATGATATTTTCCCTCGTGCGTACATACGGATTACCGTCTCCACGACGTGATGAGATTCATTTTCAAGATCACCATTCATCGACGATTATAAAAATATATATTACTAATAAGTATGTAATATATGACATAATAATGCGAATAGAGAGATATATATTTCTATTTATATATATAAGTATTTATGTAATTATATATATCTTAATCACTTACATCCATTCAATACTATATGAAAACAGAAACAGCGTATATGCGTACGTACGGACTACCGTCTCCATAAACAGTGTTTTTCATTTCATATATATGTCTATTATACATATTTATATTGTAAATATATATGATATATTTATCATGTTTTATATAATGGAAGTATTTAAATCATGATCTAAGTGATACAATCAAGAGTAACAAGTTAAAAACATGTACGATAAAGAAAGCGATTATTACCCAAAATGTTAATTTAACATGGAAATTTTTATTAAATGGGTAGTATAATGTCTTAAAGGAATCATTTATGATATCATAAATTTTAATACGGTTCTGGTATAATTTAATAACATACTACGATCATCGTACAAGAGGTTAAACGTAATCTCGACTAAACAAAAGTGCAAGGTAAGGGGTTTTCATCTCACTACTTATTCCCGTGAGATTCATGCCATATTTCCACTATTACCTTTTGTGCGGTGTATGTACTTCCTATAATTGTATTATTTGTCTAATACACTTTAATATATGTGTATTTACATATTCATTGTATGATACCACTTTCATGGGGTGTATGTTTCGTAAGTTACCAAATTGTTAAGGGTTAATTTAACAATCTCTTTATTATCTGAGGTTGTTTTTACGTAAGTATCTACTGGGACATATTTATTATCCATCTCCATATTTTATGAAAGAGTTTTCAAAGGAATTACTTGTAGGTAATTTTTACTAAAACAACATTTCAAATGTTTTAAATATTTATTATTCTAAATATTTCTCTGTAATGTCCATGTCTTCAAAATGGTTTTAAAGGATTTATTTATATGGACAAGAATGTTTTAAAAATATTAAATCATTTCAAAAGATTCAATGTGGTATGGGACACTTTCATTAAAAAATGTCTTTAAATGACTTATTTTTTAAATTGTGTGACTTTTAAATGTTTTCATTAAAAAGGGCTATTTCTCTCAAAGAGTTTTACAAATCATTTCCCTCTATGTCAAAATTCTTTAATGGATTTTAATATTGTTTGGAAGTTGATTTGTCATGATAAAAATATTCCATATTATGTTGAAGGTTTTGTGGTATGTTTTACTGTGGATGTGTTATTTGTATACCATTCATGGTTTATGGAGAAAGTATTGAAATTTCGCAAGCTAGTTTTAATACGAATGTTTATGTTTTGTTTAAACCTGTTCATATGAGGAATGCATTGGACTTAATATGTGATGGGTGGAGCCCGATATAGCTCCTCGATGCATCAGTAGGTCTCATGAGACAAACTAGTGTCTTGACATGAGGCCTTGACAAAATATTATTTGTAGTCTTGGCACGAGGCCTTGGCTACGTGGTTATGATAGTCTGGCATTATGCATTCCATCATTACGAAAGTGGTTATTGATATTTCATGGGATTATTCGACTAGTAGAATATCCATGTGAATAAGTAAAAGGAATTATTTAATTTTATATTTGCCATATTATACTGAAGTTCATGTTTAAAAGGTTTTTGTTTTAGTTATACATTGCCTTAAATGTTTATGCTTATTTATGACAGTTTCCATTGTATTTCTTACCCTTACTAAGCATTTGAGCTCACCCCTTTCTATGTTTTATTTTCACAGGATTCGAATAAGTGTATTTTGATTGATACGCACGTTTCATCAAAGGGAATAATGGTGTTCATAAAGGATTATTTATGTTGTTTTGTATGTTATAAAGTGTAATGTAACATTCATGTATTTAATTCTATTTTCCAAGACTGCTAAACCGATCGGTCCTTCGGGACTTGATTCCTTGTAATCATGCCAATGTATTAAAATAATGCACCGACTCTTGGTAACTGGGGTCGGGGCATTACAGTTGGTATCAAAGGAAGTTTAGAAATAACCTTAGAAACTAGATTTATATCAACTGTGATTAGAGCACATTACCCTATGATAGACTTTGATGATTATTATAGAAGAACATCCTAGAATTTTAGTACTGTAGTGATTTTGTGAGTTTTTCGAGCAATACATCTCTGTCTAGATATGAGTGGGTAGAGGTGGCTCTGGCACAGATTGTAACGACCCGAAGCTTGACGTACATGGACATTACATTACTTTTTCGGAATACTTGGTACATAACAAAAACACACACACAAGGATCGTAATAGTTTAGTGTCTTTGGAAACTCGGAACGTAATCTTCTAATAATGGTGAAAGATATTCAATATCTCCCATAAAGATCTTCCATTTTTTTAACCTAAAACCTTTCTTTATATCCTTGGGAAAAGAAAACATAAAAGGGTGAGCTCAAATGCTCAGCAAGGGCAAATAAAGGAAATAAAAATCATATCATATCTTTTTGAAAATCATAACCTGCAAAAGAGATCATAATATCTTAACATGGAACAAATCATAGAAGTGAAAATGAGATCCCCATAATCATAACATGAAACTTGAAACTTTTTGGCATGCACACATAATCATGGAAAATAATTTCTTGTTAGTCATGACTCATTGCCAAGACTATCTTAGTGGACAAAGTCCCTTTCTGAACCGAGTCACCCTCATTCCAGTCCTGTTTCACTGAACCGGTATAACCTACCATTCCAGCCCTTCCTATCTCATGAGATATAAAATCTTTACCCAATGCATTGGAGGGAGATATAGGTCCCACCCATCTTATAATGAATCTTTTCTTATGTGTTCCACATAATCATAAACCATACATCATAGCGTAACCCATGTAATAAAAATGGGATTCTTAAACAACATGACATCATAAAACAATTCATATAAGATAAATAAAAAAAAATATTTCCATCACAACATAATCAAATACATGTAATAATAGGGATAAAAACGGAACCCTTTTATTATCTTAGATGGAAAATAATTTTGATAAAATACTTGAACTCCATTCTTGAGGAAAATATCATTTCTACTTCAAAAACATTTTTCCTTTCATAACATGTCATACGACTTTAAAATAAAAGAATTTGATTAAAAATAAACTTGAAAACTTGTAAAGGAAGTTTCTTGTAAATAATGTTTTAAAAATCCATTCATGCCGTATAAGTTAAAAAAACATTCTTCGTACTTTTGTCGGAAAAGTCAAAAAGTACCTCGTACGAAAAACGACAAAAGATTCCTTTCATACATATTACTAAAAACTCACCGAAGGGTAAAAATGGATTTAAACAATTGTATGTGGATGGAAATAATATTACATATTGATGAAACATGGATGTGGATGATAAAATACACCCCAGTAAATACTTACGAATAAACAATCTCGGATAAAAATGAGATTGTGATATTTCCCTTACCTTAGGTCCGATTTGCTTTGTACGTGTACGAAGCTCCTGTATAATGGTTTAAATAATGTTATTGACTTATTCCAGAATCATACATATTTATATGATATCATATATGGTCATATTCATAGCTTCTTGTTAGTAATATTTCATTGTTACTTGTTACTCGGGTCTTTATTGCCTTTTGTTCTTATGCGTGTTTTGCCGAATAAATTCTTATTATTCTTTTAAGGTTATAGATACCTTATATCCAGAATGGTATTAGTGTAACATATATCATATTTATTCATTCAATTCATTTTTTATAATTACTATGTAATGATGATCATGTAGAACGAGTCGCATCACATCGTGGAGACGGTATTCCGTCCGTACGCACGAGTGATGATATCATTCCTATGATCGTGGAATTGTATTTGAGTATATATATATTATTTCAGTATCAATATTACATTATAATAATCATAAATAGTTACTCATTACACCATAATATCCATCCTTGTAATGTGATGGTGGAAAATAGATTACACCACGGCGTGGAGACGGTATTCCGTACGTACGCACGCGCGGTGATTTCATTTTTCCGTAGGATGGCTAGAAGGTGAATTAGGTTTGTTTCATATTTATAATAACATATCAGTATGTATGTAATACTTATGTTATTACTTTATAATGAAACAAATAAATAAGAAGAAGTTGAAGAAGAAAGAAATTGAAAAGATCGGTAATGGATATTACCTCTTCTTTGGAACGCCTCTTTGAATCCTCCACTTAGGAAACTAAGATTGGTCTTTGAAGAAGACCAGGACCTCTAGGATTATTATAGGGAAGTGGAGAGGAGAAAATGGCAGTGTTTGGCAGAGCTTGAGTGATCAAATCGGTGTGAGTAGGAGGGGGAGGAGGTGCCCTTTTATAAGGGAGGAGAGGGGCACCTTAGGAATATCTCAAAATATTATTTTATATTAAAGTCAAAATCGGTTTATAATGGTTCCAAAGGGTCTTATTTCGAAGCTAAAGTGGGTATGGGTCGAAATCCTATCAACCGATAGGATTTAGACAAGTTTAGGTTATTATTTTAACCTTATCAATTAGATTTAACTCTAAGTTAAATAATTTAACTTTTACCGTGTCTTTTTGTTTTCTTTCACTATATGGTTAATACACTTACTATAACATGCCAAAAGAACCCCAAATTGTTTATTATTAATATATATATACTTATCTAAGTCATTTTGCTGAACCTTAGATTTTTAGGAATAAAATAACAATTAATAATATAATATTTGATTTAAAAACTATTTTGTGTCAATTTTGAAACTATTTGATATATGATTTTTGTGAAAGTCATAACAAAATTATATGTTCGAACCAAGTTGATTAAATCAACAATAATATATCATAGTAACCTAGAAAATTAGTGTAATTCATAAAAAGTCTCAAATTACATTTATTTTGGTGTTTATAACATCAATTATGTCAATATTTCATAAATAAGATAATTACTGCATCATCTTTGTGTCATAAATAAATTAAATTATTTGATGTCTAAAAATTACAAATAAAATACCATTATGTAGGAAATATTTTTATCTTTCTAATGAATATTTACAATCGAATTTATCTTATTTACAAACCTATATTAAAAATGTTTTAGTAAATAAACTTTTATTTTAACTCTTTTAACACTTCTTTGAATTAAATAATAATAATTGTCCTAATCTAATCCAAGTGGGCCTAAATGATAATATTTTACACTTAAGGTTGTTTTTGGTCGAGATACACTTGTCCAATAGAATTAGGACATGTGTTAGGGTAATATTAATATCATTCTTACCCTTAATTACCCTATTTATTTTTAACCATGGTAAATAAAAGTAAAAAGTTACTATTCACCAAAAATTATTTTCATCTCATTGAACCACATTTTACTTACTGACATCAACCGTGTCTCTCGGATTTTTGAAATTTCATACACAGAAGCGGTAAAATTATGTTTTATGAAAAATTCAGTTTTTTAACTACCACTTAGTAGTTTCACTATTCATCAAAAATTGATGTTTTTCAGAACAATGCCAAAATTTCATCCTAAGCTATATTTCATATTCCGAATTCAAAAATGAAGTCTATTTTACAAAATTCATAACATAGAAGTTGCATTAATTAATTTTATAATTAAATCCCGTTGTTAAAACAAATAGCGTGTTTTTAAGAAACAATATCTATCAAAAGATTGACACTTGATTATGTCTGGTTTAAATGTGAAATTACAACCAATGACCAACATTGTATTAAATTGTAAAAATATATTCTAAATATACATTAAAACCACTCAAATTAATAATTTATCACTATTAATTATTTCGATTAAAAAAGTTGTTTTTAATTATAATTTAGTAATTTTCACTATTCATCAGAATATGAAAGTTATCCGAAAAGTACCAAAATTTCACCTTAGGCTAAATTCGATACTCCGAATGCAAAAATGAAGTCCATTTTGAGAGCTAAATTTTCTAAAATTTAAAAAGTGGTTATTACCATTCATAACGGCTAGTTTTAATAATATTTTAATAGCATATCGTTGTTTCGTGAAACTCAGTATTGCGTACTACACACGCTATCGAGGAAGGTTGTGATTGTGTGTAATGCAAGGAAAGTCAAGGATGCGTGTTGAGCAAGCTCTTTTTGGTGTAGCATACAACACAAGACATTAATAAAATTAAAAAGAATATTTTTCATAAAATCTCGGGCTGTTACATTCTACCCCCCTTAAAATGAATTTCGCCCTCGAAATTCGTCGGTGTTATAAATGGTTTTTCTATTCGAAAGTTTCTTTAATAGAAACCCACATCATAAAAAGTAATATCAAAACCATTCTTTAAAAACAAAAGTATGAAATGTAACGGTTACCCAAATAAACTAATCACTGGGTTTCCACATAGGTGAAAATATGGATATGGAAGAGAAATCTAACCATCATGTTCTGATGGAGAGTGGTAGAGAACATGGCTATGGAAAATCCAGCAATCACAAAGCTATAAATTTGTGACGATCTAAGGTACCATCTGATTCATCAGATATAAGATCACTAGGACAACATTTTTGGTTTTCAAGATCGTTTCCCTAAAGTTAAAGAATTTGAATTAGAATAAATACTTACTTTATTTTGGTACAATCTCACTGTTGTTCGTGCCTTTAACAATTTCCACTTCATCTCTTAAATAAATGAAGTTGAATTTGTTATTCGTGAAGTGTTAGCAGATCATGTGATAGAATGACGGGTCATTCCATCTGTCTCAAACAAAAGGTTAGCAAAAATTATATACATAAGTCGATCGATAGTGAGATTAATCATATATGGTTCCTAAAATGGACTTTATACTTCATATATCATACTGCTTAATATAAAAAAACTAGTTTCTAATAAACAGGGACTTCCTGTAGGCCAGTGTTAGGCGATAAAGGCCAGTCGCACTTCGGTTGTGGGTTCGATTCCCACATCCTTGTCCGACGCGATGGGCTGTCGCCCGTCCTGCAGGTTGTCCTTTTTCTAAAACTATATTACTATAACATCCCATCAATAATATCAAGATAACTTCTATCCTTAAACAATACTAACATATGTCCAACATAATCCATTCCAATCTTTAGGCTTATCCATAATACTGCAGTCCACTCCCATAACATAGTGAAAATGATTACCAGAGATTTAACACCATTGTCGATCCCCATATATCATAAGATATGTTTTGTTGGTCACATTCCAAACATTCAAAGTCCTTAATCATGTATTCTCTTGAATACCTTAGTGAAAACATGAATGCAGTTAAAATTTAACACTTTCCACATACCAAAATCCTCAAAATTCTATATACTCAAACCATGATATCACTTAGTCCTTATATCAATCATGAGCTCATGAATACTTTCAAACATTTCATTTTCTCCTTATCCCTTCATTATGCGCATATCATCTGCTTTCCAAAATATTTGAATCACTTTTCATGGTTACCGGTACCTTAAAATTATTGAAAACCACAATAATACAAAAATATTATAATAAACAATAAAAGTACCTCAACAACAATATTCTTGAATACCAATACATAAACACTTCAATCCATCCTCTTCAATTATTGTCCTGGAATAAGTCCTTCCATGATTTAGAAGTAACTTTTTAGGTCAGGGCATTGAGTTGGGTAATGCCCATGTTCTCCACAAATAATACATTGAACTCCATAACAGTCTGTCACTCTATGACCCTTATCTCCACACAAATAACATTGGTCCCTCCATTTGAGGTATTCTTCAAGGTTCTTCTTCCCTTCTTTAGAAATCTCAATCTTCCTTTCTTTATGCTGCTCAACATGCGAACATGCATAATAGTCTATCTTCCTCTTCTTTGATGAATTAGGTATACCACTAAATTTCACCTTGTTAATCATATATCGCGATGACTGATTCGGCATAATCACAATATCTTTCTCTCTAGGCATTACATAATTTTGTTTCTTATAGTCACCAATTTGTCCATTGGATTCAATGTTAACCGAATTCCGTCTGGTTCCCTCCATTAACTAAAACACAAAAAGAATTCGTTGAGAGGCAAAAATCATGCTAGAGAAAACAACATAGTAAAGGGGGAGTACCCTCAATATCTAACATCTTAGGTTAAATTATAAGATCGCTACCGTAGTTTTAGGACTATATCCTATATGTATACTTATCCTTAGGGACATCCCTAGACATACCTTAGAAATATCTCTAGGGATCTCACTAACATTCTCACATCCTAGTTTCCAAAGGTTTACTAAACCTTTCCTCTGATACCAACTGTAACGACCCGAAGCTTGACGTACATGGACATTACATTACTTTTGCGGAATACTTAGTACATAACAAAAACACACACACAAGGAACGTAATAGTTTAGTGTCTTTGGAAACTCGGAACACAATCTTCTAATAATGGTGAAAGATCTTAAATATCTCCCATAAAGATCTTCCATTTTTTTTACCTAAAACCTTTCTTTATATCCTGGGGAAAAGAAAACATAAAAGGGTGATCTCAAATGCTCAGCAAGGGCAATTAAAGGAAATAAAAATCATATCATATCTTTTTGAAAATCATAACCTGCAAAAGATATCATAATATCTTAACATGGAACAAATCATAGAAGTGAAAATGAGACCCCCATAATCATAACATGAAACTTGAAACTTTGTGGCATGCACACATAATCATGGAAAATCATTTCTTGTTAGTCATGACTCATTGCCAAGACTATCTTAGTGGACAAAGTCCCTTTCTGAACCGAGTCACCCTCGTTCCAGTCCTGTTTCACTGAACCGATATAACCTACCGTTCCAGCCCTGTCTATCTCATGAGATATAAAATCTTTACCCAATGAATTGGAGGGAGATATAGGTCCCACCCATCTTATAATGAATCATTTCTTATGTGTGCCACATAATCATAAACCATACATCATAGAGTAACCCATGTAATAAAAATGGGATTCTTAAACAACATGACATCATAAAACAATTCATATAAGATAAAGAAAAAAAATATATTTCCATCAAAACATAATCAAATCCATGTAATAATAGGGATAAAAACAGAACCCTTTTATTATCTTAGATGGAAAATAATTTTGATAAAATACTTGAACTCCATTCTTGAGGAAAATATCATTTCTACTTCAAAAACATTTTTCCTTTCATAACATGTCATACGAATTTAAAATATAAGAAGTTGATTAAAAATAAACTTGAAAACTTGTAAAGGAAGTTTCTTGTAAATAATGTTTTAAAAATCCATTCATGCCGTATAAGTTAAAAAAAACATTCTTCGTACTTTTGTCGGAAAAGTCAAAAAGTACCTCGTATGAAAAACGACAAAAGATTCCTTTCATACATTTTACTAAAAACTCACCGAAGGGTAAAAATGGATTTAAACAATTTTAGGTGGATGGAAATAATATTACATATTGATGAAACATGGATGTGGATGATAAAATACACCACAGTAAATACTTACGAATAACCAATCTCGGATAAAAATGAGATTGTGATATTTCCCTTACCTTAGGTCCGATTTGCTTTTTACGTGTCCAAAGCTTTTGTATAATGGTTTAAATAATGTTATTGACTTATTCCAGAATCATACATATTGATATGATATCATATATGGTCATATTCATAGCTTCTTTTTAGTAATATTTCATTGTTACTTGTTACTCGGGTCTTTATTGCCTTTTGTTCTTATGCGTGTTTTTCCGAATAAATTCTTATTATTCTTTTAAGGTTATAGATACCTTATATTCGGAATGTTATTAGTGTAACATATATCATTTTTTTTCATTCAATTCATTTTTTATAATTACTATGTAATGATGATCATGTAGAACGAGTCGCATCACATCGTGGAGACGGTATTCCGTACGTACGCACGAGTGATGATATCAGTCCTATGATCGTGGAATTGTATTTGAGTATATATATATTATTTCAGTATCAATATTACATTATAATAATCATAAATAGTTACTCATTACACCATTATACCCATC
This sequence comes from Viscum album, assembly GCA_963277665.1. Lineage (NCBI taxonomy): Eukaryota > Viridiplantae > Streptophyta > Magnoliopsida > Santalales > Viscaceae > Viscum > Viscum album. The sequence continues at coordinate 24,318,363 of OY728137.1, read as the reverse complement.
CTTGTAAGGTGATGGTGGAAAAAAGATTACACCACGGCGTGGAGACGGTATTCCGTAGGTACGCACGCGCGGTGATTTCATTTTTCCGTAGGATGGATAGAAGGTGAATTAGGTTTGTTTCATATTTATAATAACATATCAGTATGTAAGTAATACTGATGTTATTGATTTATAATGAAACAACTAAAGAAGAAGAAGTTGAAGAAGAAAGAAATTGAAAAGATCGGTAATGGATATTACCTCTTCTTTGGAACGCCTCTTTGAATCCTCCACTTAGGGAACTAATATTGGTCTTTGAAGAAGACCAGGACCTCTAGGATTATTATAGGGAAGTGGAGAGGAGAAAATGGCAGGGTTTGGCCGAGCTTGAGTGATCAAATGGGTGTGAGGAGGAGGGGGAGGAGGTGCCCTTTTATAAGGGAGGAGAGGGGCACCTTAGGAATATCTCAAAATATTATTTTATATTAAAGTAAAAATCGGTTTATAATGGTTCCAAAGGGTCTTATTTCGAAGATAAAGTGGGGATGGGTCGAAATCCTATCAACTAATAGGATTTATACAAGTTTAGGTTATTATTTTAACCTTATCAATTAGATTTAACTCTAAGTTAAATAATTTAACTTTTACCGTGTCTTTTTGTTTTCTTTCACTATATGGTTAATACACTTACTATAACATGCCAAACGAACCCCAAATTGTTTATTATTAATATATATATCCTTATCTAAGTCATTTGGCCGAACCATAAATTTTTAGGAATAAAATAACAATTAATAATATAATATTTGATTTAAAAACTATTTTGTGTCAATTTTGTCACTATTTGATATATGATTTTTTTGAAAGTCATAACAGAATTATATGTTCGATCCAAGTTGATTAAATCAACACTAATATATCATAGTAACCTATAAAATTAGTGGAATTCATAAAAAGTCTAAAATTACATTTATTTTGGTGTTTATAACATCAATTATGTCAATATTTCATAAATAAGATAATTACTGCATCATCTTTGTGTCATTAATAAATTAAATTATTTGATGTCTAAAAATTACAAATAAAATACCATTATGTAGGAAATATATTTATCCTTCTAATGAATATTTACAATCTAATTTATCTTATGTACAACCCTATATTAAAAATGTTTTAGTAAATAAACTTTGATTTTAACTCTTTTAACTCTTCTTTGAATTAAATAATAATAAATGTCCTAATCTAATCCAAGTGGGCCTAAAAGATAATATTTTACACTTAAGGTTGTTTTTGGTCGAGATACACTTGTCCAATAGAATTAGGACATGTGTTAGGGTAATATTAATATCATTCTTACCCTTAATTACCCTATTTACTTTTAACCATGGTAAATAAAAGTAAAAAGTTACTATTCACCAAAAATTATTTTCATCTCATTGAACCACATTTTACTTACTGACATCAACCGTGTCTCTCGGATTTTTGAAATTTCATACACAGAAGCGGTAAAATTAAGTTTTATGAAAAACTCAGTTTTTTAACTACCACTTAGTAGTTTCACTATTCATCAAAAATTGATGTTTTTCAGAACAATGCCAAAATTTCATCCTAAGCTATATTTCATATTCCGAATTCAAAAATGAAGTCTATTTTACCAAATTTATAACATAGAAGTTGCATTAATTAATTTTATAATTAAATCCCGCTGTTAAAACAAATAGCGTGTTTTTAAGAAACAATATCTATCAAAAGATTGACACTTGATTATGTCTGGTTTAAATGTGTAATTACAACCAATGACCAGCATTGTATTAAATTGTAAAAATATATTCTAAATATACTTTAAAACCACTCAAATTAATAATTTATCACTATTAATTATTTCGATTAAAAAAGTTTTTTTTAATTATAATTTAGTAATTTTGACTATTCATCAGAATATGAAAGTTATCCGAAAAGTACCAAAATTTCACCTTAGGCTAAATTCGATACTCCGAATCCAAAAATGAAGTCCATTTTGAGAGATAAATTTTCTAAAATTTAAAAAGTGGTTATTACCATTCATAACGGCTAGTTTTAATAATATTTTAATAGCATATCGTTGTTTCGTGAAACTCAGTATTGCGTACTACACACGCTATCGAGGAAGGTTGCGATTGCGTGTAATGCAAGGAAAGTCAGGGATGCGTGTTGAGAAAGCTCCTTTTGGTGTAGCGTACAAAACAAGACATTAATAAAATTAAAAAGAATATTTTTCATAAAATCTCGGGCTGTTACACAGATGTACCAAGGTGTACAACCCGAAAACACCACTTTGAGCTGGACTCAAACGGGAACTGGTGCACGACAACGGGCCTTGTTGCACTCTTGGTTACGACACTCCCGGGTGATATGCTTAGGATAATTCTCATTTTATTTACAAACCGCAATGAAGGGTTTATGATTATATACCTCCTCAAAGAAAATATTTTTTCTGATTATGAATTATATCCATAAACTATTCACATTATGTTAGATATTTTACATGTTTGGATTTATTCATTGAAATTCATAAACTGACCTAGTTTATGCTTCAGAAATACGTAATATCCAAAGAGTCAGAAGGATTGTATCTTTCATGGTATTAAGCCATCATTTAGAAGGGAAATAGTCTCCCATGTATTATTATCATATGAACAAATAATATCATGTGTTGATAAGATAAGTAATGAATTCTAAGAGTCTTATGGCTTTGAAGGGAAGCCAGAGAAGAAAAGGATGGTAGAGAGAAGGAAATATAAAGGGAATAAGGTAAAAATTATTTTCCCATATGTGATAACTGTGGAAAGAATAACCTTGGAAAATTCATGAAGGGAATTGGAGTATGTTATAAGTGTGGAGAAAAAGGACACCAAGTACGTGACTACAAGGGTAAAAAAAGGTTTCAAATGTACAATGCTTCATCTGCAAGGATTTTGGACACTACACGAACCAATGTCCCAGTTATCTGACTATGTCACAAATGATGCTATTGGACAATAGTCAAGTTATGATACAACCACTGAAGAAGAGGAATGACTAGTGTTCCTATGTTGTTATTTTTCGAATTATTTAATTGAAGTGTTGTATCAATGATGTACTGGAAATAAATAAGGATTGTACTGCAGTACTATTTCATTTAGAATTTTATATATTATGGTACTAAGAAAAGTGACTCTAAAATGGGTTAAATTTTTTTGAAATTACATAGTTGGAGGAAAGATAAACCTTAATATGGTCCTAATATTGAGGTACTGATTTTGGAATAAGATATGGTTGATTTGGGTAAATTATATTGGATATTCATGCCTGCCTTGAATTTGATTAAAGATTTATATATTCCATCATTGTTGGAGTTTACAACATAATGGGTGGATGAAGTATATCCATTATTCTATAAGGAATAAGGGAGCATGAATGTAATGAATATGGTTTTCTGGTAATTCAGGATGTTTCAGTGTTTTAAAAGAATACATGATGAAGGTGTTCACATGTTATTACGCGGAAAAATGGATCTTCATTGTGTTTACCTTCCTTATAAATTTTGGACAGTGAGTTTGGACAGAATTATTTTGGATAATTCTAGTTTGAGATTAATTTTAGATTTCCATAAAAGGACAACCCGGAGGTCTGGCGGCAAGCCATCGTGACCGGCAAGGCCGCGAGACGTGAACTCGCAAACGATGGGCGACAAGGGTGTATCACCTACCACTGGCCCATGAGATGTCCTGGATTAAATAAACTAGTTAATTTTAATAAGGTATATTTGATGAATTATAAATTCATTTTCTTAACCCCAAACTAATAGGATAAATAGAATTTTTTTAAGATCTATTATCTTTTAGAGTGAAAGATAAGTTTGTGATAGAAATTAGTTAAAAGATGGAACTCTACTATTCCAGTATATATTTTTCTTCTCCTCCTATTCTATGAAGAAATTAATTCTTATAATTTATTGATGGGATCTTAAAACCAAAAATGTGTTATCCTAATACCTTATGTTTTGTTGAACTGATGGTATTTTAAATCATCAAAGATTGATGAATTTAACGATCTAAATTTTATACTTGTTTGTGATTGATGACCTCAATCACTACCTATAAATATTTATGTTTTTCATAAAATTATATGTCTCTAATTTCCACCAATGTTCTCCTAATTGAGATCATAATTTGGTGGTGACCCTTTCTTTTCTCTTTTCCTCTTATTAGGACTAAATTTTATTAACCAAATTTTTTCTGTGGGTTTTCCTACAAAGATATTTTATATTTTCAACCATTATTTTCGAAAAACAATATCAAATTGCAAGGATTCAATTTATTGAAGGATGGAAGAATGTAAAACCCCAAGATTTCATAGTGTGTAACTTTTTCAAAATAATTCAATAACTTGCACTACACGCAACACCGCGTTCAAGCGCACCATGACTTACCAAACAAGCCGTTTATAAGTGGTTATGAATAGTATTAACTAAATTTGTAACTTTATATAATCCTTATAATTTTAGAATCCATATTATGAGTTTCTTAGACATAATGTAAGAACAAATTCATTTTTTCAGATAAAAGAATTATTTTTCAAAAATGCACTTTTACCAACTTTAAATAGTGAACCCTTTTTAAATCCAATATTTTAAACATTTATATATTCGATTTGACTAAATAAATGTATTTCGTAGAATTTGGAAATCAAAAATTTACAATGAAACACCCCATGCTTCCAAGGTATGCTTCTCTTTGAATAAAACAGTAGCTTGTGTTGTACGCAACTTCGAGTTCTAACACACACCACAACCAATCAAACTAGCCGTTATGAATAGTAATATCTACTGTTTGAAATTTTATAAATTTTATCTCTCAAAATGGACTTCATTTTTGGATTCGGAATATCGAATTTACCCTAGGGTGAAATTTTGGTACTTTTCGAATAACTTTTATATTTTGATGAATAGTTAAAATGACTAAATTTTAATTAAACACAACATTTTTAATAATAAATAATTAATAGTGATAAATTATGAATTTGAGTGGTTTTAAAGTATATTTACAAGATATTTTTACCATTTAATACAATTTTGGTCATTGGACATAATTTCACAATTAAACCGGACGTAACCAGGTGTCAATCTTTTGATAGTTATTATATCTTAAAAACATGTTTTTTGTTTTGACAACGGGAATTAATTTTACATTAATTTTTGCCACTTCTGTGTTTTTAATTTGGAAAAATAGATTCCATATTTTGAATCAGGATGTCTAAATTTTGTAAATAGGTAACTTTTATTTTTAGATATTTTGAATAATTACTTCAGTAAATATTTTATTTACTATGGTTGAAGGGTAAATCAGGTAAATAAGGGTTAAAAGATAATATTATAATAATAATAAATTTCCCTAAAACGTATCCTAACCTTATTGGTGGATACATTTCCGACCATGGGCATCTTTGGGTCGATTTTTGGGACCCCATGGAGCCACTTGTAGGTGATAGGGACACTTTATTTTAATTAAGATAAAGTAAATACAAAAATGACAGAAGTTTATATCTTTTAGAAAAACATTTTTTACATAGGGTTATATATGTTATATTTTCTATTATAAATATTATTTATAAAGATAAAATTATTTCCTAGATAAATATATTTTTTTTATAATTTTTAGACATTTAAAAATTAAAAATATATATGACACAATAGTGATGCGGTATTTTACTTATTAATGAAAGAATCAAATAATTGGTATTATGAATGTTAAAATAAATATAATTTGAAAGTTTTGATGACATACACGACTTTTATTGGTTAATATGACATGTTAGGATTAATTAAATGGATTTTTTTATAATTAATAAAGTATTTAAGACTTTATCAAAAATCAATTATTGAGTAGTGTCAAAATTGACATAAATGAGCTTCTAAAACAAATATTATATTATTAATTTATATTCTATTCCTAAAAACCTAAGGTTCGGCCAAAAGACTTATATAATAATTTTTGTATCATTAATGGACCTATTTGGGGTCTCTTGGATGTATATAGTATTTTTATTAACTATATATTATAAAAATACAAAGTGACATGGTAAGTGTTAAACTAATTAACCAAGAGTTTAAACTAAAAGATAAGGTTAATATAATGACTCAAACCTATCTAAAATCGATTAGTTGAAATTATTTTGACCTATCCCCACCATATACTTTGAATAATAATATTTGGATCCATTAGAAACTGAATATGAATTTATTATAAATTAATACTTTAGGTTTTTCCTAAAGATCCCCTTCCCCCCTTATAAAAACACCCAACTTCAAACCAATTATTCACACATTCAAAGACTTTTGGTTCAGCCAACCTCTACCCAAATTCTCTCTCAAATTCCCTTACTTCACCCTAGAAGACTTATTTTTATCATAAAGCTAACCAATGGATCCCTTTTGATCAAATCAAAATGAGGAACCCAAAGAAGAGATAATGTTCTCACCACCCTCTTTCAAGTTCCTTTCTTCTTCAACTTCTTCTTTATTTGTTATTTCTATTATAAAATAATAAATTCAGTATCTACTATATTCTGTGATGTTTTTATTAATATGGTACATCCATATTAATTATTCTATCCACCCTTTGAATAACATGTCACCATACGTGCGTACGTACGGCTTACTGTCTCCACGTCGTGGTGTAATTGTTATTCAATACATTATTATTTGGATGGGTATAGTAATGATGTGTATTTGATGTAAATAATATATATAACATTATAAGTATTCTGTATATATGATATAACTTTCAATTATATATTATTTTAATATCAAAAGAATGATATGTTCCCTCGTGCGTACGTACGGATTACCATCTCCAAGACGCGATGAGATTCATTTACAAGTTCACCATTCATTGATGATTATAAAAATTTATATTACTAATAAGTATGTAATATATGACATAAGAATGATTCTGGAGATATATATATAAATATATAAGTATTTATGTACTTACATATATCTTATTCACTTACATCAGTTCAATACTATATGAAAACAGAAACATCGTTTATGCGTACGTATGGACAACCGTCTCCATAAACGGTGTTTTCCATTTCATTTATATGTCTATTATAATTATTTATATTCAAAATATATATGATATATTTATAATTTTTTATATTCTGGAAGTATTTAAATCATTATCACAGTGATATAATCAAGAGTAACATGTTAAAAACACGTACGATAAAGAAAGTGATTATTACCGGAAATTTTAATTTATCATGGAAATTATTATTAAATGGGTAGTATAATGTCATAAAGGAATCTCGTATGATATCATAGATATTAATATGGTTCTGGAATAATTTAATAACATACTACGATCTTCGTACAGGAGGATAAATGTACTCTCGACTAAAGGAAAGTGCAAGTTAAGGGGTTTTCATCTCACTCCTTATTCCCGTGAGATTCATGTCATATTGCCACTATTACCTTTTTTGTGGTGTATGTACTGCCTATAATTGTATTATATGTGTAATACACTTTAATTTATGTGTATTTATATATTCATTGTATGATACCTCATTCATGGGGTGTATGTTTCGTAAGTTACCAAATTGTTAAGGGTTAATTTCACAATCTCATTATTATCCAAGGTTGTTTTTACGTAAGTATCTACTGGGACATATTTATTATCAATGTTCATGTTTTATGAAAGAGTTTTTAATGGAATTATTTTTAGCAAATTTTTACTAAAACATCATTTCAAATGTTTTAAATATTTATTCTTCTAAATCTTTCTCTATAATGTCCATGTCTTCAAAATGTTTTTAAGGATTTATTTATATGGAAATGAATGTTTTTAAAATGTTAATTCTTTTCAAAAGATTCATAGTGGTATGGGACACTTTTGGATAAAAAATTTCATTAAATGACTTATTTTCTAAATTGTTTGACTTTTAAATGTTTTCATGAAAAAGGGGCATTTCTCTCAAAGAGTTTTACAAATCATTTTCATCTATGTCAAAATTATTTATTGGATTTTAAACCTGTTTTGAAGTTGATTTATCATGATAAAAATCTTCCATATTGTGTTTAAGGTTATGTGGTATGTTTTACTGTGGATGTGTTATTTTTATACCATTCATGGTTTATAGAGAAAGTATTGACATTGCGTATGCTAGTTTCAATACGAATGTTTATGTTATGTTTAACCCTGTTCATATGAGGAATGAATTGGACATAATATTTGACGGGTGGATCCCACTATATCTCCTTGATGCATCGGTAGGTCTAATGAGACAAACTAGTGTCTTGGAACGAGGCCTTGACAAAATCTTATTTGTAGTCTTGGAACGAGGCCTTGGCTACGTGGTTATGATAGTCTGGCATTATGCATTCCATCATTATGAAAGTGGTTATTGATATTGCATGTGATTATTCGACTAGTAGAATATCCATGTGAATAAGTAGAAGGAATTATTTCATTTTATCATCACCATATTATTCTGAATTTCAAGTTTAAAAGAATTTTGTTTTAGTTATACATTGATTTAAATGTTTATACTTAATTATGACAGTTTCCGCTATATTGCTTACCCTTACTGAGCGTTTGAGCTCACCCATTTCTATGTTTTATTTTCCCAGGATTCCAAGAAGTGTATTGTGATTGATATGCAGGGTTAAGCCAAGGGAATAATGGTGTTCATTAAGGATTATTTATGTTGTTTTTTATGTTATAAAGTTTAATGTAACATTCATGTATGTAATTCTATTTTCCAAGACCGCTAAACCAATCGGTCCTTCGGGACATGATTCCTTGTAATCATGCCAATGTATTAAAATAATACACTGATTCTAGGTAACTGGGATAGGGGCGTTACATATTGGGTGCATCATGAGTGACATGACATTAATGAATAAGTCAAGAAAGAATTTTTCCCATCCATCTTTATAGAAGCTTATATCTCGGACATTTTATTATAATAAACCCATCTAATTAAATTTCATGTTCATGGGGTAACGATGTGTTTATTACAGATAGTCAAAGAAAGTCATATTGATCATATAGGTTGGTGACACAGTTATGCGGCCTACTCAATGAGATATTATGATAAATGGATTATATTTCTCAGTGAAAATTTGTATGTGGTTGTCTATGTTGAAACATTATGTTTTTTATTTTGGATTCCTTGATCAATTGTTAGATAGTAATATTGGACTTTAGGAAAGTCTGCCTAATGCCAATGAGCAAGAATCCTAGATGGGCACACACTAAATAGTTCTGTTGATCATAATTAAATTCTATTTGAGTTTAATTAATGGAATTAATATTATTCCCAAGTCTAAGGAATATTTTTATTGAAGATATATTGATCAAATAAATTAAATAAATATTTATTTGTTGGAATGTGAATAAAATATTTATTTTGTTTATTGAATATTTTAATAAATATTTATTCTCTTGACTGTGAATAAAGTATTTATATATGAATAAAATATTTATTCTATTTTTCAATAAATGATAGAGGAGTTCGATTGGTCCAAGAACAAGTCTGGGGACAAATATTAATTAACAAGACCATTATATAATATTTTTTATTGCGCAAGATGGATCATGCAAAATAATAATAATAATAATTAGTTTCATTTTGTTCCATGGGTTTTATTATATGTAATAAATGCTATTTAATGGCTGGTATGAAATTAAATAATATTTTAACTTAAATCCTAACTCTATAAATAGCTGGTTAAGTCTATTGTGTAGATTATCCAAAATTTGAGAATAGATAATTTTTTCACACAAAAAATTCTCTCTCAAATCCTCCTTAACTATTCTTCTTAAGAAAAATAAGTGAAAAAACGATTTCTTCAAGACCAAATAATAATAGACCAATAATGAAGAATGAAATACATTCAAATCACTGAGCTATCACTCATAGATCTAATGGTGTTTCTCAGAGATCATAGGAGCATGTGTTGATCACCTCTAGAGGGATTATATTCTTGAATCCTCATATCATAACACATGTAATCCAAAATTGGATTTTTAGATGAGTGACATTTTCCACCAAAGAAAGTTCCTAATTGGTGTTATTTATTCTTAAAATAATAAATAAATAAATTATAAATTTAACTGGAAAGATAATTGCTCTCGGTTTTGGGAAATGATTTTTAAATGAAATTTTAATTTATCTCCCACCTATGGATGCTTATGATATTCCTAGAACCAACAAGTGGCATCAGAGGGTTCATGTTAAAATTTAAAATTATTTACATGATTTTTGAACTTTTTTCAATTTTGGTAAGATTTTCATGTCATGTTATTAGTTATTTAATCGTATTAAAATTAACATGTTATCAATATACAAATCATGTTCTTTTAGTGTTTCATTTTCTTTAAGGATTAATAAAAAAAATAATGACTCGAGATGCCAATGGGAAGTTCCAAATCATTAGCTTGTAAAACTAGGTTACAGGGCATGCGGCCAGAGCACACATTGTATACCAATGCGCATTGTATCTATATGCACCAATAATTTAGTTACACATGATTGTTTTATTGAACACCACATGTTGAATGGGCCATCCTGGAACATGGAAAGTAGATTCATGGTGTTTATCTAGCATGTGTACAAAATGTAGTCCACCTGAGTAAACATGGTGAAGCCCCAGGTGTGTGACTTACATAGATGGTAAACAAGGTGCATGGTGTAGCTGCATGTACATGCCGTGTAGTCTCCCATTAATGGTAAAATTCTAATATTACATTAAATTTGAAAATTACAGGATTAAAACCATATTTTCTTGATTGTAACAATGTTGTATGTTTGAAAATATAATCTTTCATTTAATAAATTTTAAATTCTCAATTAATTTACTGTAATTAATATGTCATTTTTGGGACTTCCATTTATTTTCAATGAATTCCATTAATTATGGGTGTCTTGAAAGAAGAACGAATGATCAATAAAATGAAAAGTAATTAATTAATTAATTAATTAATTAATTAAAACACATTTATCTTAGATAACAACAGAATGAACAAAAGAATAAATAATAGAATTTTACTATTGTGTATTCATTGCACGGCTGGCGGTTGATGAAATTGACCTAAATATTTGTATGTTTTTTATTTTTTAATTTAATATATTTCATGAGTTTTCAATTATTTAATATTCAATTAAATGAAATATTGTGAGTCATCCCTCCCTCCATTATTATGTTGGACCTACGTGTGAAAGGATATTTATGTAACGACCTTAAACCAATACTTTGGTTCCACTCACTCGCGTGTTTGTAATAAATATTTGAAATTAATAGAGCATCCCAAGACACCTAGATGTGGCTCTGTATAGAACCAAAATGATTCCAATATAGGTGATACACAGTTGGACATGTGGAATGTTTTAACTCATGCCAAGACCGACAATAGTATTTATTTCCCCTCGTTCAAAGGTTGATTAATGTCCTCTCTTTAAATATACCATTAGAGAAACCCGTGAATAAATCATTTAACAAATAATTAAATTTTGATTATGTAATTATTTATTTTATGGATGTAAGGACACAATCCTATAAAAATGAATTAATTTACAAAGATGGAAATTGAATAAATGAATTATGTGTAAATGTTTTATCCAACAAGGTTAATTAATTTAGTAACATCCACTTAAAATTAAAAAGACATGTAATGGATAAAACAGTATAAAATTTATGCATAATAAATTAAAATGTCTTAATTAAATATTATCTCAGACTAAGACTTTCATTACTTGATTGGGAATTAAACCATATAACTAAGTGTAGTGCAAGGCCAATGTTTGGACACTTAATTTTACCAGGAAGTTCTCATGAGAGTTTTGGGTTGAGTTAACCAAAATTTTATTGAGTTTAACGGCCAAATTCCATTGCATAAAAATTCGGAGTCAAGTGTTGATGAAATCAAAGTTAGGATTTCATGATAGGGGAATCCACCCAATGGATCAAGGTGGTGAAATTTTGAAGTTAACAAGACCACCTACCTAATAACTTTATTACTTTTACCATGTCTAAAATCTATATCATTAATAAAAGTAATGGGGATCCTTTACACTAGAATTTTAAAGCAAACTAGACATTATAAGTCCAATGGTGAGGGATATTGAGACTTGAAAAAACACTGAGAGATTTAATAAATAACTTAAATAAAAATAATTTATTATATCTCACTTATTTTGTAATAAAGAAATGTACTAATAACATGCTATTTTGAATTGAAGAATAAAATGACATGTTCATTATCAATATTATCCCTATGATCAATATTGGATAAAGATAACATCTTAACTTGTAGTAACATCTAATAGTGGTTTAGATGCCTTCAAGTTGTGCTATTCCATAAGTTGAAATGTTATGTGATAGAATCCTCAATGCCTTATCCAACTTATAAAGAGGCGAATATTAAATATTTTATTTTATATGAAAAAAAATTGAGCGATGCAGTCGACATTAAATGTTTGATGCTTCCATCGATGTCTAGTGAACAAATGAAGTAACACAAAAAAGACAATGTGTATAGCATGATTCAGAACCTCCATGGTCTTTAACTAGAGAGAGTTATACAGGAACAGTTTGAGATTTATGAGGCCCTCTTTCAATGAAATCTTGGACATAGGGCCCCAATTTGGCCTCACGTAGCAAAGCTCATTGGCTATATTGAGAACTTAGAGGTTCTAGGGTTTAAACTCCCTGAAGAATATGGAAATGAGCAGATTTTGACATCACTCCCTTAGTGATTCTCTTATTTTATTGTGAATCTTAATATGAACCACATTGGGAATTCTATACTATATCTTCTTACACTTCTTCACTATGTAGATAAGGATACAAAGCATGAAAAATCCCCTATCATTATGGTGAGAAAATAGAAATTTAAACTGAAGTGCTTTAAGACCAAACATTCTTCACACCCTTCCAAGAATATGAAGGTCAAGGGGTAGGAAAGAGGACAAGATGACGTCTGTTTCACATGTGGTAAGAAGGAAAATGGGAAAAAAACTACACCCATCCAATGAAACATGGGGAAGCTTCAAGTGCATATGTTATCGAGTTCAATTTATCTATTTCTAAAAATTGGGTAATAGATACATCTTGTGGTTCGCTCATATTTTTTTAAAAATTGGAACCAAGTAGATTCAAAAATATTGAGCAAGGGGAGGAAGATCATCAAGTAACCAGTAGAGATAAACTTGCTATTGTAGCTATCAGGGACTTCTAGATCCCATTGCTAAATAAAATGATCTTGATTTCAAAGGGTTGGTATTATGTTCCTTTAGTTACCAAAAACATTATTTATTTATCCAAACATGGTACATATGGATTTATTTTCAAATTTTTTAATAAATGTTTCTTCTTTTATAAAGATACAATTTTTTATGGTAAGAAACATTTAAATAATGGTATTTATGTGTTGTATTACACGAACTAAATAATAGAAATCTATAATGAAGTTACTCCACATGACTTGTAACACACACAACTTTGGAATCATTGGCTAGGTCATGTAAATGAAAATCTGTTGACTAAATTTTATCAAGAGGGGTTTTTAGATTCTTTTTAACTAAAACCACATGGGGTATTTCATGCATATTTGCAAAGAAAAATGACTAAATTAAAATTTAGTGGTAATGGTGAAAGAGCTAAAGAGATTACTGAATTAGTTCATAGCGATGTGTGTGGATCATTTTTTGTTGATGCAAGGTGTGGGTACTCATACATCATAACATTTATTGATGGTTTTATAGATATGTATATGTCTACTTAATGAGGTATAAGTCATATTATTTTGAAAAAATTAGGGAATACAATAATGAATTTGAGAACCAACTTGGTAGGAATATTAAGAAATTGTGCGCAGACCACTGTGGATAATGTCGTAATTAATATTTCATTTATTATCTATGGGTGTTTGGGATTTTATCTCAAATCTCTCCTCCTTATATGTCTTAGTGGAATGGTGTAAGTGAAATGAGTAATTAAACCTTATTTGACATGGTGAGATCAAAGTCATGTGAGTCTTCCATTATCCTTTTAGGGATATGTGTTACAATCAACATCAATCATACTAAACTGAGTGCCAATGAAAGCAACAAATAATATACCATTCCAATTATGGAATGGAAAGAAAACTGTGCAGTCTGACATACATGTGTGATGTTGTAAAACATTTTTTATGGACAATTCAGGTAACAAGATTTCACCCTAATGAAAAAAGTGTATCTTTATAGGATATCCCAAAGAAATAAACAGATACTACTTGTAAAATCATACGGACAGAAAGGTTGGGGTTGAAATACTTACAACATTTATTAAAGAGGATCTTGTCCCTAAAAGAGATAGTGAGAGAAAGATATACTTCGATGAAGTCTTGGATCTAGATACACAATATTTCGCACCAGAATAAATTCAATAAATCCTCGTAGAGGAAGAAATTGTTCTACAGACATAATTACTGCATAAGAGTACTAGAGAGGTTAGAGAACCAGAATGGTATGGTTTTCTAGTCACTGAGGATATTGACTTATTATTTTTTTCATAATGATGATCCTATAACCTATAAGTAATCAGTAAGTGTAAGAGATATTTCAATGTGGAAAGAAGCCATGAATTCTAAAATAGATTCCACGTAACAAAACAAAGTCTACATTTCAGTAGACTATCCAGTAGATGTAAAGTTCATTGGTTGCAAATATTTATTCTGGAAGAAAGAGTACATGGAAGGAAAAATAAGCACCTATAATGAGAGACTAGTTGTAAAAGGGTCTAAACAATTTCAAGTCATTAACTACGATAGAACCTTTTCACCAGTTGAAATTCTGAAAACCATCGTTGTAAAGACCCGTAAAATTCAAGGGAAATTTTTTCTTAATTTTCATTGGGATTTTACAAGAACGCAGTTTCCGATAGAACTGGATTACAAGGCCCGGTGTGTCCGGAATTTCTATCTGAAGTTTAGCTCGGGTGCGTTCAGTCAACGAATGAGCGGGAAATTCTAACATTTGAACCGGTGCTCGAAATTGAATTCTGAGGGCACCGATGAAACCGCAGCGCCAGTATTTTCTTAAGAACGCCTTTTTTAGAGTTGGGTTTGCTCGTTATGAGTTGTTTAAATTAGTGGATTAAGTGTGAGTGAAATAAAATTTCATTAAGAATTTTATTTCTCTTTTCCATGTGTTAGAACCTAGGTGTAGGAGTTAGGGTGGGACCCACTGTTTGTTAGTTTCTCTTGAGTGGATTAAAGGTAAGGTGGCGCCCACACGAGCCCAACCTTTTCAATTTCCTTAACTCCCTAACTCCTCTTAACCCCCCCCCCACCTAAGTTGTGTAACACTTTTAACTTTTAAACTTCCCTTTAATTTGGGTGACTTTTCCTCTCCTCTCTTTAAGTATGCCAACTCACCAATTCAATTAATTAAATTATGTTTTGAATTTTTTTAATTGTGGCATGAGTTATTAAAATAAGGATGAGCCTTATTTTATTTTGGATGTTTGTTGTGTGTGGACAATTGAGGAGAGAGCTCTTGGGTGTTTTCATCTTCATCACAAAGAACACCAAGACTTCGACGAAGAACACCGTCATCGTAAGAAGAGATAGGCGTGTCGTCTCTTCTCCTCTCCGCAGCCGGGGTGTGACACCTTTTTTCCGAAGATCGACGACGCACCCTCTTTCGGTCTTCTTCCCGTGTCAAAGAAAAGGAGATGCCACTTCCTCCTCAGACGTTCTCCGTCAACATACAGAGATTCACCTCGCAACGTCATTTTCCGCAGCGAACTCTCGTTCTAGCTACACTCAAGGTAGGGGTTATTTAATTATTTTGTTGGTGTTTACCACTTTGTCATTCTTCATGAAAATACGACCAAATGCTATCGATTAAAAAGTGGGGTTCGGACTGCACAAACATGGCCGACCCTCCTCCCTTATCCGTGTGTTTCTTTCTTTGTGGTTTGAAATGAGTATGGTGCAGTGCTGTCACACCGCGTGTGATCGTGCGACAAGGAATGCGCGGCGCCGTCACGCCGCGGCGTGGAAACGAACAAGGACACAACGCCGTCGTGCTGCGTCAGAGAAACCCAAAGACACCTCGGCTGGAGCGGAGCCACGGTGGATGAGCACGGCGCCGTCGCACCGCACCGAACGACCAAGGTCGCGGCCGGTTCCGGGCTGCAGCGAAGCAGGGTGACCGGTGGCCAGAGACGGGCCGCCGGCGTCGGAGCAAGGAGGGGACCGGCCAACGCCGGTCCCGTGGAGTAAGAAGCGGCTGGACAGGGTGGGATGGCCGGACAGGGAAAAATCCAGGGGTCAGAACCCCCGGATGGCCAGCTGAGCGGCCCCATAATTGGGGCCGCGGTTTCCGAACGGCGGGGGGCAGCCCCCCCCCCCCCCCCCCCCCGCATAACCGAACGGTTCGGCCATTCAGCCGAGCCAGCTGGCGCCGCGCGCCAGCGCGCCGGGCCTCCGGACCGGGCCGCGAACAGGCCGGGCTGGGCCGCGCCCAGCCGGGCCGACCCGGTTCGGGCCGACCTAGGGGGTCTCGGGCCGGGTCGGTCCGGGCCCGAAACCCCCGTTTTCAGATCACTTTCGGTCAAATGTCCATATCTTGGGCTACGGACCTCCGATCGACGCGCCGTCAACTGCGATTCGAGCCTTGGATCGAGAAGGTCATTTCATTATATCGCACTCAAGGTTTCAGAGTACTTTGTGTTTGGCCTAGTTGGTTCATACCTGAAACCAATCGGGCCCTCGGAGTGGAAACACTCATATCATGAGTTCCGGATGTCCGATTGACGTGCCGTCGACTTTGTTGGTTTCCTATAAGTGATAAGGATCTTTTGGATTACTCCGCTCGAGGTTTGGATGTTGTCGGAGTACGGCCAGGTTGGTTCGCTCACGAAACCATCTGGGCCCCTGGAACGAAAAAGCCAATAACTCACAGTCCGGGCGTCCGATTGACGCGTCATCTGTCTCGTTGAATTCCTCTTGATGAGACAAAACTTTTGGCATACTTCTACTGAGTTTTGGTTTCTGTTGGATAGTGGCCATGTTGGATCGTACTCGAAATCCAACCGGGCCCCTGGAACAGAAAAGATGATATCTTTCAGACCAGACGTCCATTTGATGAACTGCTAGCGGCGTTGGTGATCACGTTGAGAAACGGTCCATTTGAGTATACCCTATGAGAGTTCGGGGTACAGTTGAGATATGGCCAGGTTGGTTCGCTCACGAAACCAATCGGGCCCCTAGGACGAAAAAGGCTAATAACTCACAGATCGGGCGTCCGATTGACGCGCCGTCTGTTGCGTTGAGACCCCTATGACGAGGCGGTCCTTTGAGATACTTCCTCGGGGGACTTTGAGAAACTTGGAGTATCGACCTGTAGCTTGTGGAGCGGACCCTCCTAGAGACGAGCGTGCGGAGTACGGAGACCGTGTAGACGACTGAGACCTGACGACTGCTTGACCAACTCAGCTTGGAGTGAGTCGACTAGCCCAGTGGATGGAGCGCCCGGTATTTGGCGGCAGACCCACGGCGGACGGAGCGCCTGGTAGTTGGCAGCAGACCCGCGGTACTCGACCGGAGGAGTACCTCTGTAGGCTATTAGGGGGAGCGCCTGGTATTTGGCGGTAGACCCACAGCGGACGGAGCGCCCAGTATTTCGCAGCAGACCTGCGGTACATGACAGGAGGAGTACCTCAGATATTTGGATTAGTGAGCTGTACCTCGGAGTCGTGACAGGACCACTGTACACTCCAGAGACGGGGCTCTTCAGCAGTTACGGTTTCGATAATGAAAATCCTGGTTTGAGTTGAGTCTATGACCTTTGTGTTTACCTCATTATTGAGATGAGTCACTTGATAACTTAGGTATATGTATGGGCATATACCTGGGTAGTGGTTATCCGTCGATTTCATGATCATTGTGTTTCCTCATGACTGAGATGGGTTACATGATAACTTAGGTATATGTATGGGAATATACCTAAGTAGAGGTTATCTTTTGAGATTTTCTTTGTGGTTATCCTTGATGGTTTTAGTGAGACCTTGAGGGTCTCGAGGTCCCTACTGAGTATCGTTATACTCACCCATTCACGGGATATGCCCGCACCTCATTGTGTTGGTTGTAGACGACGGGCAGTGCTGACGGAGGCTGAGTGTTCGCAGACTGGATGGTATCCAGAGGTGGACTTCACGGTGAGACGACACTCATAGGAGGTTGACAGGAGAGAGCGTTGTGGAGGATATCTATACCTACCCTTCAGTTAGGATCCGTGGTGGACGATCCAGGAGCTACGCCATCTGTACCTACCCTTCAGGTAGGATCCGAGGAGGACAACCCAGGAGCCGCTTCCGTTCTTCCAGCTGTTGTACTTTGTTCATTTGTAGTTGTACTTTCATTTGGGTTTGTATTCTGGACCATTTACCTTTCAGCACCTCTCTTTGTACTTATTGTTTTACTTCCTCTTGTACTCTGTGGTGTTTTGTTTACTTTTATAATGGAAATGCCTTCCCAGTTATCGGGATTTACGCCTTTGGTGCTAGTCGCCAGCCCCTAGCCTATGGAAGGCGGGCTTGGTGTAGTCACGGCCAGGGCCCCGAGGACGGGTCGTGGAAAATTGGTATCAAAGGAGTCAGTTCTACCGCAGAACTTATAACACTGATATTTTCTTTCTGTGAAGCAATAGTTTTAAGAGTACCGAGTGTGGTTTTCAGTTCAGGGAGTCCAGTGTTGGTGCAGGCAGCCGACGTATCCATACACCAGGACCCTGACAACAGATTTCCGACTTTGTGCATGAAAACACTGATTGCGTGTGTGTTTCCATAAGTTTTTAAATATCAGCTCAAACCATGTCAGCTCACCAGGTATAAGTCTTTTGACCGTGTTACGATGTTTCTTTCAAAATTCATTTTCACGAATGACCATCTAGATCCTAGAGGGATGTGCATACTGACAGTCTGCCGAGCGACGAGGCTTCGGTACAGGGCCCTCTTACAGTTGAGGCACCAGTGGAGGCACCAGCGGTACTACCATACGTTGGGCCACCGATTCCACCCTCCCCAGCAGTAGGCGATGCACGCCACTTGAGCGCACTGGACGAGTTCCAGCGCCATAGGCCACCCAGGTTCTGGGGAGAGACGGACCCGCAGGCGGCTGAGGATTGGCTGGAGGCTGTGGTGAGAGTCTTTAGGCTAGTGGGGATTCCGGCAGACTTCATGGTGATCTTTGTTTCCACTCTTTTTCAGGCAGCAGCAGGCAGGTGGTGGAGCCACTTGTTCCAGTTTTGTGATGGGATGACCTTCGCATGGAAAGACTTCAAGACCTTCTTCAGGGTGGGGTTTGTGCCAGTAGCTCTACACCCCGAGCGTGTTCAGGAGCTGCTGCCTTTTCCAGGTGTTTTTCGGTCAGTAGCTGAGTCATCTGTGGGCAGTAGACAGATGATGCAAAGGTCCAAGAGGACCAGAGCCAGTCGTACGAGAAGCAGGAAGTGTTATGAATGCGCCAGGAAGGGTCACCTGGCACGTGACTATCCTACCCCTCGTACAGTTGATCTGCGGGTGTTGGAGGAGCCACCGAGACAGAAGAAGCAGCTGGTGCTTGAGCAATAGCCGAGCAATGGACAAGGAAATAGAGCTCCGGGAGCAGGTGGATAGGATTGGAACTAGTGGATATGTCCCTTGTACTTCTAGTTCCATGTTTCTGTTGTATTCGTGTCTTTGTACTATGATCTGCAATAATAAAAAGACACTTTTCTTTGTGATGTTTTTTTTCCTGTCCTTTTGTTTTGTTGATACAGAGAGGTCCCAGTTAAAACTGTTTACTTGGCCCTCACGTTCGAGATTTCTACTGGAGGAGACCCAGTGACCTCACACTGATGCCAACAGCGTGACTCAACCCTTGGAGGAGAGAGTGATAGTTGGATCTCTTGGTAGATACGTCGAGGCCTTGCGGCGTCATCCATGGCATGAATACATCATTCATGTCAGGATTGACTGTATTAGGCAATGGGTGTGGTTCATCCAGGGGATGAGACCGAGTTTCTCTTTTCGGCAAAGGAGAAATTTTAGCAGCTCTTTCAGATGGTAGGCAAAGAAGGTGCGGATCATCCAGGAGCGGATGAAGACTGCACAGTGCAGTAAGAAACAGGAAATTGTTTCCAGTCTTAGAGACTCGATCATGTTAAGAGTTTCAAGAAGAGGAAGATTTAAGGAGAGATGAGTCTGCAGAGCAGCCGACGTGGAGGTAGAGCTAGGAGAGCAGCATGAGGTGGTGTACATCTTAACATGAAACAAACACCCGCCTTAGTTATCCCCGCCAGGCTCAGGGAACTGGAGGGCAGAGGAAGAGTGCAGCTGCATGTGGTCAAGGAGTGTGACCTAATGGCTCTAAAAATGATTCAAGGGATAGTCTGTGTCCTCTACTAGCTGCTGTAGTAACGGACGTCGATATGAATCATTCCTTGCTTTCACAAATATTGTTCCAGACCTAGAGTTTCCGGTAAGCCATGGACTTGAACCTCACGTCTGGAGATACCTTGGGAGGAGACTCGATAATCACACTTACGCCAACGGTGTGGTCAGACCCTCGAGGCGAGAGTTTTGGTTTGAATCTCTTGGTGGCAGTGTCGAGGCCTTACGACGTTAGTTTGAGTATGGAATGGGCAATAACTGTTCATACTCAAATTGACTGTATTAGGCAATAAGGTTGTAGTTTAACTACGACGTCGGGATGGGTTTTCCTTTGTCGGAGAAAAGGAAACCCCAGGTATCACAAGATAAACTCATGCACAGGAGGGTGTGGCCGATCAATCTTGAGTCAGTCAACCTTACCCTCGTGGAAACAGTCGTTTTGAGTTTCAGTTCTAACAAGAATTGGAGACCTCTAGAGTTCGAGGATGACGATCACGTCCTTATATGGGTCTCTCCTCGATGAGGTTTACAGAGATGTGGCCAAGGCGTCAAGTTATCTCTGAGGTTCAACGGACCTTTCTCGGTCCTCAACTGGGTAGGCGAGGTGGTTTATCGCTTGACCCATCCACCTCAGCTGCACCAGGTGCATGACGTTTTCCAAATATCTCAACTGAGGAGATACGTGCTCGACCCTTCGCATATCATCGACCATGGGGAGCTGGAATTTGGCAATGGGGTGACTTTCACAGAGGTTCCAGTGGGGATCGAGGATCGACAGGAGCGGATCCTACGTGGACAGTCGATTACTCGGGTGCGCTTTCTTTGGCAGTACGAGAATCTCTAGGTAAGCACATGGGAGCGGAAGGCTCAGATGCGTGCTCAGTACCGCTTTTGTATCCCTAGTTAGTGTTAAAGCTTTACGGGGACGTAAAGCCCTAAGGTGGGAGAAATTTAAAGACCCGTAAAATTTAAGGTAAATTTTTTCTTAATTTTCTTTGGGATTTTACAAGAACGCAGTTTCTGACGGAACTATATTCTGAGGCCCGGTGTGTCCGGAATTTCCATCCAAAGTTTAGCTCGGGTAAGTTCAGTCAACGAATGAGCGGGAAATTCTAACATTTGAACTGATGCTCGAAATCAAATTCTGAGGGCACCGATTAAACTGCAGTATCGGTATTTTCTTAGGAACGCCTTTTCTAGAGTTGCGTTTTCTCGTTATGAGTTGTTTAAATTAGTGGACTAAGTGTGAGGGAAATAAAATTTCGTTAAGAATTTTATTTCTCTTTTCCATGTGTTAGAACCTAGGTGCATGAGTTAGGGTGGGACCCACTGTTTGTTAGTTTCTCTTGAGTGGATTAAAGGTAAGATCGGGCCCACACGAGCCCCACCTTTTCAATTTCCTTAACTCCCTAACTCCTCTTAACCCCCCCCCCCACTTAAGTTGTGTAACACTTTTAACTTTTAAACTTCCCTTTAATTTGGGTGACTTTTCCTCTCCTCTCATTAAGTATGCCAACTCACCAATTCAATTAATTAAATTATGTTTTGAATTTTTTTGAATTGTGGCATGAGTTAATAAAATAAGGATGAGCCTTAGTTTATTTTGGTTGGTTGTTGTGTGTGGACAATTGAGGAGAGAGCTCTTGGGTGTTTTCATCTTCATCACAAAGAACACCAAGACATCGATGAAGAATGTTGTCATCGTAAGAAGAGATCGACGTGCCGTCTCTTCTCTTCTCCGCAGCCGGGGCATTACCCCTTTTTTCTGAAGATCGACGACGCACCCTCTTTCGGTCTTCTTCACGTGTCAAAGAAAAGGAGATTCCACATCCACCACGGACGTTCTCCGTCAACATACGGAGCTTCACCTCACGACGTCGTTTTCCGCAGCGAACCCCCGTTCTAGCTACGCTCAAGGTAGGGGTTATTTAATTATTTTATTCGTGTTTACCACTTTGTCGTTCTTCTTGAAAATATGACCAAATGCTATCGATTAACGAGAGGGGTCCGGACCGCACAAACACGGCCGACCCTCCTCCCTTATCCGTGTGTTTGTTTCTTTGTGGTTTGAAACGAGTATGGCGCGGTGCCGTTGCACCACGTGTGATCGTGCGACAAGGAATGCGCGGTGCCATCACGCCGTGTCGTGGAAACGAACAAGGACGCGATGCTGTCGCGTCGTGTCAGAGAAACCCGAAGACACCGCGGCCGGAGCGGATCCGCGGTGGAAGAGCACAGCGCAATCACGCCGCATCGGACGACCAATGTCGCGGCCGGTTCCGGTACGCGGCGAAGCACGGTGACCGGCGGCCGGAGACGGGCCGCCGGCGTCGAAGCAAGGAGGGGACCGGCCAACGACGGTCCCATGGAGAATGAACCGGCCAGCCAGGGCGGGGCAGCCAAACAGGGAAAGAGCCGGGGGTCAAAACCCCCGCCTGGCCAGCTGAGCGGCCCCATAATTGGGGCCGCGGTTTCTGAATGGCGGGGGGCAGCGCCACCCCCCCCCCCCCCCCCCGCATAGCCGAACGGTTCGGCCGTTCGGCCGAGCCAGCTAGCGCCGTGTGCCAGTGCGCCGGGCCACCGGGCCGGGCCGCGCCCAGCCGGGCCGACCCAGTTCAGGGCGACCCAGGGGGTCTCGGGCTGGGTCAGTCCGGGCCCGAAACCCCCATTTTCGGATCACTTTCTGTCAAATGTCCATATATTGGGCTATGGGCCTCTGATCGACGCACCGTCAACGGCGATGCGAGCCTTGTATCGAGAAGGTAATTTGGGTATATCGCACTCAAGGTTTCAGAGTACTTTGGGTTTGGCTGGGTTGGTTCGTACCCGAAACCAACCGGGCCCTTGGAGCTGAAACGCTCATATCTTGAGTTCCGGACGTCCGATTGACGTGTTGTCAACTTTTTTGGTTTCCTCTAAGTGAGACAGATCTTTTGTCTTACTCCACTTGAGGTTTGGATGCCGTCGAAGTGCGGCCGGGTTGGTTCACTCACGAAACCAACCGGGCCCCATGAACGAAAAAGCCAATAACTCGCAAACCGGGCGTCCGATTGACGCGCCATCTATCTCGTTGAATTCCTCTTGATGAGACGGAACTTTTGGCATACTTCGCCTGAGTTTTGGTTGCTCTTGGATAGTGGCCAGGTTGGATCGTACCCGAAATCCAATCGGGCCCCTGGAACGGAAAAGCTGATATCTTTTAAACCGGACGTCCGTTTGACAAACCGCCATCGGCGTTGGTGATCACGTTGAGAAACGGTACCTATGAGTATACCCTATGAGAGTTCGGGGTACGGTTGAGATACAGCCAGGTTGGTTCGCTCACGAAACCAACCGGGCCCCTAGGACGAAAAAGGCTAATAACTCACAGATCGGGTGTCCAATTGACACGCCGTCTGGTGCGTTGAGACCCCTATGACGAGGCAGTCCATTGAGATACTTTTTCGTGGGACTTTGAGATACTTGGAATATCGACCTGTAGCTCGTGGAGCAGACCCTCCCAGAGACGATCCTGCGGAGTACGGAGACCGTGTAGACGACTGAGACCTGAAGACTGCTTGACCGACTCGACTTGGTGTGAGTTGACTAGCCCAGTGGATGGAGCGCACGGTATTTGGCGGAAGACCCACGACGGACGGAGCGCCTGGTAGTTGGAAGCATACCCGCGGTACTCGACCGGAGGAGTTCCTCTATAGGCTATTAGGGGGAGCGCCTGGTATTTGGCGGCAGACCCACAACAGACGGAGTGCCCAGTATTCGGCAGCAGACCCGCGGTACATGACAGGAGGAGTACCTCAGAGACTTGGATTAGTGAGCAGTACCTCGGAGTCGTGACAGGACCACTGTACACTCCAGAGACGGGGCTCTTCAGCAGTTATGGTTTCCATAATGAAAATACTGGTTTGAGCTGAGTCTATGACCTTTGTGTTTACCTCATGATTGAGATGAGTCACTTGATAACTTATGTATATGTATGGGCATATACCTGGGTATTGGTTATCCGTTGATTTCATGATCTTTGTGTTTCCTCATGATTGAGATGGGTTACTTGATAACTTAGGTATATGTATGGGCATATACCTAAGTAGAGGTTATCTCTTGAGATCTTCTTTGTGGTTATACTTGTTGGTTTTTGTGAGACCTTGAGGGTCTCGGGGTCCCTACTGAGTATCGTTATACTCACCCCTGCACGGGCTATGCCCGCACCTCATTGTGTTGGTTGTAGAGGACATGTAGTGCTGATGGAGGCCGAGTGTTTGAGGACTAGACGGTATCTGGAGGTGGAATTCATGGCAAGACGACACTCGGAGGAGGTTGACGGGTGAGAGCGTTGTGGAGGCTATCTGTACCTACCCTTCAGTTAGGATCCGTGGTGGACGATCCAGGAGCTGCGCCATCTATACCTACCCTTCAGGTAGGATCCGAGGAGAAAGAACCAGGAGTCGCTTCCGTTCTTCCAGCTGTTTTACTTTGTTCAGTTGTAGTTGTACTTTCATTTGGGTTTGTATTCTGGCCCATTTACCTTTCATCACTTCCCTTTGTACTTAGTGTTTTACTTCCTCTTGTACTCTTTGGTGTTTTGTTTACTTTTATAAAGGCAATGCCTTCCCAGTTATCGGGATTTACGCCTTTGGTGCTAGTCTCCAGCCCCTAGCCTATGGATGGTGGGCTTGGGGTAGTCACAGCCCGGGCCCCGAGGACGGGTCATGACAATCGTAGTTCTACTTTCCATTTCATCTTTCCATGGTTATGAGATTTGGAAAATGGACATCAAAATATCCTATTATTAATAGGGACCTTCAAGAAGATGTCTATATAACACAACCGAAATTGTTTGGGAGTCCAAAGTATTCCAACAAGTTATGAATTTTGTAAAGATCCATTTAGGTATTAAAGAAAGAATCTAGGTCATGTAAAATTAATTTTTATGAGGCCGTTATAGAATTTGGTTTCATAAAAAAAGAATTTGAATTATGTGTCTATAAATTGTTTAGTGGGAGTGTTGTTGTTTTATTAATAGTATAAGTTGACAACATTTTAATCATTAGAAACAAAATACTATTCTTACAGTTTGTTAAGTTTTGGTTGAATAAATTATTCTCAATGAAGTACTAGGGGGAACATATATTCTTGGGATTAAGATCCATCATGATAGATCCAAGTGGTTTCTAATACAAATTTAAAGTACATACATTTACAAGATACTAAAGAGGTTAAATATAGATCAATCCCAAAGGGGATTTTTTCAGGCATCACATGAAATTCATATTTATAATAAAATGTGTCCTTAGAAAAATGAGGGAAAATAGATTGAAAGAGATTCCATATGCATTAAAAATTTGTTTATTCATGTATGTTATGTTATAAACGTATGATATATGTTTCCTACACATTATGTATGGTAAGAATATATCAAGAAGATCCTGGTGACCACCATTGGATGGCAGTCATGACTATCCTTAAGTAACTGATAAATACTAAGGTTATGTTCTGGGTTTATAGGGAAGATGAGGAACTAGTCATCAGAAGATATGTAGATTCTAGTTTCCAAACTGGTCAAGATGATATCAACTCACAAATAGGATACATCTTCACTTTGAATAGAGGTTCTGTGAGCTGGAAGAGCTCAAAGTAAGAAATAATTGCAGATTATATAGTAGATTTTGAGTATATTGTGGATTTTAAGGAATATTAATAAGAAGTATGGATTCCAAACTTCATCCAAGATCATGATGTCATACCTATCAGTAAATAACATATCTTGTTATATTATGATAATATTGTGGTGGTGGATCTTCGAGAAGATCCATGGTCTCATTAGCATACAATGCACATAGTTTTCAAGTATCATCACTTGAGGGATTTTTCTCATAGAGGTAAAGTTGCAGGGAGATGTATTTCTATGAAAGAAAACATGGCTGACCCCTTCAAAAAAACCATGACTCTATAGAAACATGACTATCATGTGAGGTCTAGTGAACTAAAGTTCATAAGTAGTTTCCTCTAGACCAGGTGGGATTTTGTTGGAGTTGGTGTCCTAGGACCAACTATTTACATTTTGATTACTTGAATATTCTATGTATTGAATATTAATAAAACTTCTTATTACATATTGTTTACTTTTATGTAGGACTCTAATGTAATAATGTCCTAGAGTATATATCACATTAATAAGGTCATAGTAGTTCACTACTATGATGCGATGCTTGATGTGCTATGTTGATATTCTGAAATAATGTTATGTGGTTGAACAAAATACTATTATCGGACACATAGTATATAGAATATCAAGTGTGGGTACTTGTAAGTAGATAAAGATTCTTCTCATGAAGTTCATATTTGGTAATCTCTAAAACATGTGATTATGAGAACGACCCCGCCATTAGGAATTTCAGATGTTTTGGTTTCGTCAAATATTCATATCTATGAGAATTGTGATGTTACTTATACGTTATGATTATTATTAATACATGTTACAACTCATGTACATAGATGTATTTTGTAAACCATTATAATAATAGTTCATGGTGAAGTGGGATACAGTGGGTGTTTCACAAGTGACATGTAATTAATGAATAAGTCAATGAAGGATTTTTTCTTCCATATTTATGGAAGCTAATATATTTTCCCTTTGATTAGAATAAAAAATCACATTAAATTTCATGGTCATGGTGTAATGAAGAGGTTATTTCAGATATTCAATGAAAGAAATATTGAGTACATAGGTTTGTGACACTATTATGCAACATGTTGGATAAACTATTCTGATAAAGGGATTATATTACACAGTGATCTTTCATATGTGGTTTTCAACATTGTAAAATTATGTTTTTCTATAGGATTCCATAACCCTTTTCTAGATAGTAACACAACTAAAAAATCCTATTTCCATGGTTCAAAGCCATGTAAATAGGTCCGAAAAATGTGGCTATAGCCTATGACCACAGTTTTGGCCAACGGTGGCCATTATCACCATGGTAGTAGGTCCCAACCTACTACAATAGTTTTAATGAGGACCCTACCTTATTACAAAAATAAAATTGAATTTAGTGAAGAAAACGCATCCTTATACATTAAGGATCTTTTCATGTTTATAGATTTAGAGAATTAGGACAATACATTCATAAAATTACACATTATTACCTAGTGGATACCATAAAAACAGTTTCCATTTTTTTCAAAATTTAAAACATTAAAACATAAAACAAGACTCCTTGAAAATTCTTCAACATTTCACATGGATTACTTCCTTATATTAAAAATCCATTAACCTATGAAAATCATTTATAAACTTGGGATGAGCAGAAAAGCTCAGTAAGTGATGAAATAGAAGGAAAGAACACATTATTCCATGAATACTCGAAACGTATAAAAACATTTTCAAAATACATGCTTGTAACTCATATATACTTACTTCGTCTAACATGATATTTAAACAACATAAAAAAACATGAAAACATAAATATAATCATAAAGGTATCTTGGGGCATTACTTAATCTTGTAACCATTCATGGCTACCTTATAATTTGTAACCCTCACGGCTACCTTACTTTTTGTAACCATCGTAGTTACACTTGGAGTAACCATATGGCCAAACTCCAACATACACATACCCAATGCATTGGAAGGAGATAGAGGTCCCAACATTCCTCATAAATAATTCACAAGAACCAAAACATAATCATACAACATGAATAATTCCATAAAACATTGCATTGGAATTTTGTAAAACCGAATAGAAAAAGAGGATTTTTAAAGAAAATCCCCTTATACATATCATAAAATTGAAGAGAGACTTAATAGAGTGGATGGAGTATGTATATATACAGTAAATATACATAATAAAACATAATATAATCATAACCCATCACACAAAAAATTTAAATTGCACATAAATAATGATGTATAAGTTTAACCCAAAGAATAGAAATCAGGTTATGAATTCCCTTACCCCAGGATTGTCTTACTTCAAACTTGTTTAAATTTCCTGTATAATGGTTAAAATAGTGTTATTATTATTTTACAGAAACATTTTCAGGTTTATAACATCTTATATTATCATTTCATAACATCATTTCCCCATTTAATTGTTATTATTTTTCTACTTGCACAGTTTTTGGGTGAGTTCTTCACATGATTTCCTTGATTGGTTCATGGTGGATGTTCTTGTCGATTTGATGTGAAACACCAAAATTGGAATGGAGTAGTATTTAAATATATCCAGTAACATAAATTATACCATTTATCATTTTTATTTCTTTCATGATGATGATTCATAAGTTAAAACATTAATGATGTTCATTTAGATCATTTTAGTGGTTCTTTAATATTATCGACCTTCTTTCATTTTATAAATTAAAACCACGTGTTAAAATGAATTACAGAACCATGGATGAGATATAATACATATATTATATCGTGTTTCAACCATAATTTTTTTTTCATAATTGGACTTGAAACAATTAATGCAAATAGAAATCACATCATCCATGATGTCAGTAATTCGACACATCTCGGACAATGTTTTTAATTCCATGAACAAGTGGGGGAAGAGAATAATATTGATGATGAGTTTCCCATGAACATGAGATCATCTAGAATATATAATATTATGGATCTTCCATGCATGTTGGTTAAGATTAGGTGAGTAATTAATATGAAAGAAAGGAATCTTGTAATAAAAGAAAACGTGAGAAATTTCTCATGAAAGTTTGGCATCCTAACGACGTCTCTTAAAATTTCATAAAAAATAGTTTGATGAGAGAAAGGGGATATATCATCACTCATAAATAATATGTAAAATAAGGGTGGATATGGAATGAAATATCCAAACAAAATCTAAAGGAAAAGGAATATAATAACATAAAATGAAAGAAAAGAAAGAAAATAAAAGAAGATATTTACCTCTTTATCTCTTCTTATTGAGATCCTTCTTAAGGGCTTCGGTTTGGGTCTTTTAGTGAGACCAGAAGATCTAGGACGTGGGGAAGAGTATTGGGAGGAGTATTGGTCAGAACATAGGCAAGGAAAAAGTCTTGAGAGGTGCGTGAAGAAGTGGGGAGTGAGGGTGGTATTTATAGTGGAGGAGAGGGGGTATTTTTCATTATTTTATGATGTATTATAATATTTTTGCCCATGATTATGAATAGAAATAGTTCATGTGGCCTAAAATAGTAATAATGGAATGTCAGTTCAAAACATGTGGCCTTTCATAAATTATGATGCCATAAATATTGTATTATACTGATAATTTGATTATACGGTATTTTATGGTATTTCACTATTCACTGAAAAATCATGAAATTCCGAAAATCCCCAAAAATTTACCCTAACCATTTTTCACGTGTAGAATTCAAAAATGAAGTCCATTTTTTAAAATAATTTTATAAATATAATTAATTTAATTTTAAATAAAATCATACTTTGTTCAAAAATTAAAAATTCTAATTCTATAACTAATTCTATATCACGATGAAAAATTAACCAAGATGTTATTATCATAAATCCCTAAGAAAATAAAATAATAATAAAATTTACTATTAATTAGGGTCATATTACTATTTATATTACTATTCATAAGGGTATGTTATTATTCACAAAAAAAGTTGGTTCCAATAGACTCCAAATAACATACTGAGCACAATTGTAGATGACAGTTTCTTGAAATTCAAAACATAGAAGTGGAAAATTTATTTTTTAAAGGATAGTTAAAAATATCTACTTAAAAGAAGTTCAATGCATTTTTATTTATTTTTAGAAAAACATGGGGAGTTACATTATCCCCACCTTCTGGAAATTGCGTCCTCGCAATTTTATTTACATATTAAACAAGTGAGGGTACTTTTCCTTAATAGTATTTTCAGACTCCCATGTTTCATCATCAAACATATAGTTTCTCCACAAAACCATTAAATAGTGGAATAACTTATTTCACAATACCTGTTCCCTTCGATCAAAAATCTGAACTTGTTTCTCTTCAAAAGAAAGGTTCTCTTTCAGCTAACTGCTTCTAGGCTCAAGACATGTGATGAAAGTGGCACGTACTTTCTCAAGATCAAAATATGAAAAACATTGTGTACCTAAAACAAACTCAGAAGAAAAGATACTCAGTATAACATTATTCCATCTTTCTCCAAGATTTCAAAAGGACCGATGTGCTTTGGACATAGCTTCCATTTCTTACCGAAATTAATCACACATTTCCATGAAGACATTTTAATGAAGATATGGTCACCTACCTCGAAAGAGAAGTATTTCCTTTTGCTATCGGCACAACATGTTGACCTGCTCAGAGCTTCCCTCATGTGCTGCTGGATCATCCTCAATTTCTCAACCACTTCTTCTACTAATTCTGGACCCATCAACATTCTTTCATCGATTTCATCCCAAAATGATGGAGTCCGACACCGCATCCTATATAAGGCCTCAAAAGGTGTCATCTGAATATAGGAATGGAACCTATTATTATAAGAAAACACCACTAAATAATGATGTTGATCCCAACTTTCTTGATAGTCTATTGAACAATCTCGAAGCATATCCTCTAAAGTTTGAATAGTTCGTTCTGACTGCCCATCTGATTAAGGATGAAAAGCTGTACTGAAATTTAACTTTGTGTCGAACGACTTCTGAAGTCCTTTCCAAAAGTTAGAAGTGAACATGGGATCTCGGTCAGATAAAATAGAAATAGGAACTCCATGTAACCAGACAATCTCTATGATGTAGAATCGAGAAGGAAGATCCAAAGAAATTGTATCTCAAATAGAAATAAAATGTGCAGATTTTGTCAGCCGATCAACAATAACCCAAATCACATTGTTACCTCAAGAAGTCTTTGGTAGTCCCACCACAAATTCCAAGGGAACATTCTCCCAATCCACTCTAGAATTGGAAAAGGATGAAGCATCCCCTTCAGTAACTACTGCTCCACTTTTACCTGCTGACATGCCAAACATCTCATGGTAAAATCAGCAAAATCTCTTTTCATTCCATCCCACCAATAATAGTACTGAAGGTCTCTATTCATCTTAGTACATATAGGATGAACTAAAAATGGGGAACTATGTTCTTCTCATAACAATTCTTTCATTAACTGGGAATCACAAGGCACACACAAAATTTTACCAAATCTCAAAACACATTCTTTGTAAAGGATAATTTCTGGAAACATACCCATTTTAAACAATTTAACATTTTTCTGTAGCTCATGGTCTACTTTCTGTGCTTGCTTAAATTTTGTCTAAAAACGAGGACTACACTAAAACCTGAAACAAAATAGAGGTATTCCCTGCACCAAAAACTTCTAATCCAAAATTTATCAAATCATTAATCAATGGACCATGTTCCAAACGTAACATAGTTAATGATGCATGATGTTTCCAACTTGAGGAATCCACTACTTTGTTTGGTTTTCTAGCATAGTAATTGATCATGCAGTCATAATCCTTTATCAGTTCTCGTCAGCTTCTCTACCTCATGTTTAATTCCTTTTGAGTGAATATATACTTTATACATTTATGGTCAGTATATATTTGGAATTTGATTCTGTATAGATGATTCCGCCAAATTTTAAAAGAAAAAAACCATAGCTACCAATTCCAAATCATGTGTGGGATAATTTAGATCATAAGGTTTAAGTTGGCTTGAAGCATAGGAAATTACCTGATCATTGTGCATCAAAACACAACCAGGTCCCACCAAAGAAGTATCACTTTAGATGACAAACTCACCATTCCCGGAAGGTAAGGCCATAACTGGAGCATTCACCAATCTCTTCTTCAGTACCTGAATATAAACATCACATTCCTCTATCCAAAAACATTTAACCACTTTCCATGTTAACTTAATTATCGGGCTAGAAAACCGTGCAATGTTCTTAAAAACCATTTTTAATAACCTGCGAATCCAAAAAAACTATGAATCTCTGTATCGTTTCTGGGTCTTAGCCATTCAGCATCCACATTTTTTTGTTAGGATCAACTATTATTCCATCCTAATTTACAATGGTCCCAAGAAAAGAAATCTGTTGCAACCAAAAATCACACTTCATTAATTTTCCATACAGTTTCATTTCTTTTAAAGTTGTCCAAACAACCCTTATATGTTTTTAATGCTGCTCTTTATTTTTAGAAAATACCAAAATTCCATCTATAAATACAACCACAAACATATCCAAGAACTCATGAAATACTCTACTCATAAGATTCATGAATAAATCGGGTGATTAGTTAATCCAAATGGCATAACAAAAAATTCATAGTGCCCATATCTAGTATGAAATGATGTTTTCGGGAAGTCATCCCCCTTCACCTCCACCTGATGATATCCATATCTCATGTAAATCTTGGAAAAGTATTGAGCTGCCTGAAGCTGATAAAAAATTCATCGATATGAGGCAAAGGATACTTGTTTTTAATACTAATTTTATTTGGAACTCTATAATCAATGGAAAGTCTCATAGACCCATGTTTCTTTTAAAAAAAATCAGGATCTCCCCATGGTGAAGTGATAAGACGAATGAAGCCATTGTCATGAAAATCCTGCAACAGGTATTTCAATTCAAGAAGTTCAATTTGACCCATATGATAAGGGGGTTTTGAAATTGTCTTAGCATAAGGAACTAAGTCAATTGTGAATTCGACTTCTCAATTAGGTATGACACCAGATAACTCATCATGAAAAACATCAAGGTCTGTATTCACCACTAGCACATCATTAACTTGTATAGTTCCCCTGTTCTCAATAATATGAGAAAGATAACTTTCATTTCAATTTTTCAATAGTTTTTTAGCTTCCTAATATGTTATCAATTTTATGGGTTCATTTTTTTATAAAAACAGAAACACTTTCTAAAAATCAACTTCCTTAGCTCTACATTCAATCTTAGCATGATAATAAAAAATCCAATCAATTCCCAGAATAACATCAAACTCAACTAGGGGTAAAACAAAAAGGTTTTCAAGTAATGTCTTTCCACAAAACACAATAGAATGATTATTATAATTAACATTTTCTAAAATATTTTCCCATGGTGTTTTAACAACAAGTTCGGGTCTAATTTTTTGAGGTGATATTTACAATTTATCAGAAAATTTCTCAAATATTAAGGAATGTGTAGACCCCATATCAAACAAAACTTTAGAATAATCTGAGTGAACAAACAATGTACATGATACAACTTCATTGGACGGCCTGACATCTACTGACCTAGTCGCAAAGGATCTCACTGCATTTTTCTTCTTGTAGTATGGCTTCATTTTATCATTGAGATCTATCTTTGGGGTAGGCATTTGCATAGTGACTCATCTCACAACATTTAATACACTTTACAGTTTTCTTATTATGATTAGTATTAGGATCATTTTCATTTAAATCTTGGGCCATATGTCCAAACTTACCAAATTTAAAACACTTACCTGTTTTTCTAAGACATTCTCTAGGGTGCTTCTTGCCACACTTTTCACAAACTAGAAATTTTATTTTCTTACCCTAATATTTCTTTGGTTGATTATTACCCATTGCTTTCCAATTTGACATCTTATTCTTTTTGTTTCCAAAATGCACGTGATTATCAGCAAACTCCATCTCTACCCTCTTACCACATCAGACCTGTTTCTCATAACTTTTGAATTCACGGGAGGCCAACGCCCTTCGATACCTTGGCTTCAATTTTGAGTAAAAGTAGTTGATTTTCCTTTCAGGATCCAGAATAAGATTTGTGGAATACAGCTCCAGTTGGGTGAATTTTTCTTTATACACAACCACTAAATATTCCTCCCGTTTCAATTCAAGGAATTGCTTCATTATTCTAAGTCGCACCACCTTAGGAAAATATTTTTCAATGAAAAGACTTTAAAATTCATCTCACTTTTTGACATCAAAAATACTCTCTAACCTTGATATTCCTTACTATTGACCACCAATGATCAGCATCCCCTTCACAAAAATTAATGGAAAGACTTACCTTTTGATTGTCTGAACATCCCATAACATTGAATATCTTTTCAAGGGCTTTGATCCATACTTCAACTACTACTGGGTCAAAAGATCCATTGAATGCAGGAGGGTGATATCACATAAAATATTCCATTACTGTCATGTTCCGTTGTGGCACCTCTATTTATTCTCTTTTGTGGATGCCATCACCATTTATTTTCAGTTTAAGCTGATCCATTACTATCACAAACTTCTAGGTTCCAATCCCTACCATTCTGAGCTATAGTTTGAAAAGGATTTCATTATCTCAGTGCCTCTCCTCTTTAGCATCCCTATTCCTTCTGCGAACA
The DNA here is from genome assembly GCA_963277665.1 of Viscum album. Classification (NCBI taxonomy): domain Eukaryota; kingdom Viridiplantae; phylum Streptophyta; class Magnoliopsida; order Santalales; family Viscaceae; genus Viscum; species Viscum album. The sequence goes on along the minus strand of OY728137.1, from coordinate 24,283,652 downwards.
ACCATTTTGAACAAACATGTCTTAGATGTACCAACATGGTAGTCTTTAAATGGTATAACATTTCAAATTACAGATAGAGTGAAAATCATATAGGGTATTCTATTAACATCACCCTAACCCCTAAAGTTATCTAAACCATCCTCTCATAGCAACTATAAGGACCCTGCCCTATTACATACATAATTTTTAATTTATTCTAGACAAAACTTCCTTTTACATTGAGGATATTTTCATGTTTAGAGCTTTAGAGAATTTGGAAAATACATTCATAACATTACACATTATTATCGAGTGGATACCATAAAAATAGTCTCTATTTTTTTCAAAATATAAAACATTAAAACATAAAAAAAGACTCCTTGACAATTATTCAAATTTTAACAGGGCATCCTTCCCTGTATTACACATCCATTAACCTATGAAAAAAATTTATAAACTTGGGATGAGCACAAAAGATCAGTAAGGGATGAAAAATAATGAAAGATCACATTAGTCCATGAATACTCGTAACGTATGAAAACACTTTCGAAAGACGTTCTTGTCACTCATATATACTTACTTTGTGTAACATGAGATTCACACAAGATCCACACAAACACGAGAACATAAATATAATCAGAAAGGTATCTTGGGACATTACTTGCTTAATCTTGTAACCATTCTTGGCTACCTTATAATTTGTAACCCTCATGGGTACCTTACTTTGTGTAACCGTCACAGTTACACATGGAGTTACCATACGGCCGAACTCCAACATACACTTACCCAATATATTGGAGGGAGATACATGTCCCCCACTTCATCATAAATAATTCCCAAGAACCAAAACATAATCATAAAACATGAATAATTCCATAGAATCCTTGCTTTGTAATTTCATAAAACCAAATTTAAAAAGAGGATTTTTAATGAAAAGCCCCTTATAAATATCATAAAATTGAAGAGATAGATAATAGAGTGGATGGAGTATGTATATATACTGTAGATATACATAATAAAATATAATATAAACAGAACCCATCACACAAACAATTTAAATAGAATATAAATAACTAAGTAGAATGTTAACCCAAAGAATGGAAATCGGGTTATGAATTCCCTTACCTGAGGCTTGTCTTACATCAAAATCGTTTAAATTTCCTATATAACGGTTAAAAGAGTGTTATTAATATTTTTACAGAAATATTTTCATGTTTATAACGTCTTATATTATCATTTCATAACATTATTTTACCCTTTAATTGTTATTATTTTTCTCCTTGCACTGTTTTTGGCCAATAACATATATTATACCATTTATCATTTTTAATTATTTCATGAGGGTGATTCATAAGTTAAAACATTAATGATGTTCGTTTAGATCATTTTAGTGGTTCTTTGATAATATCGACCTTGTTTCATTTTATAAATTAAAACCATGTGTTAAAATGAATTCTAGAACCATGGATGAGATATAATACATATATTATAACTTGGTACAACCATAAAAATGGTTTCATAACCAAACATTAAATAATTAAATAAAATATAAATCACATCGTCTATAATGTCAGTAATTCGACACATCACAGACAATGTTTTTAATTCTATGAACAAGTGCGGGAAAAGAATAAGACTGATGTTGAATTTCCCATGAACATGAGAAAATATATAATATAAAAGACTCTAGAGATTCCATGCCTCTTTTTTAATAGGGGTTGAGGAAAGAAGAAGAAAGAAATGAATCTTAAAATAAAATAAATCTTGAGAAATTTCTCACGAAAATTCGGCAGCCTAACGGCGTCTCTTAGAATTTCATAAAACAAATAGTTTTATGAAAGGGGATATATCATCACTCGTAAATAGTATGGATAGTAACGGGGGATATGGAATGAAATATCCCAACATAATCCAAAGTGAAAGGAATACAATAACAAAAATTTAATGAAATGAAAGAAAATAAAAGAGGATTTTTACCACTTGATCTCTTCTCCTTGAGATCCTTCTTAAGGGATTTAGTTTGGGTCTTTTGGTGAGACGAGCACCTCTAGAACGTGGGGAAGAAAATATGTAGGATGATTGGGCATAAAATAGGCATGTAACAGGGCTTGAGAAGTGTGAGAAGAAGAGGGTATAGTGAGAGTGGTATTTATAGTGGAGGACAGGGGTATTTTTCAATATTTTAATAATAATTATAATCTTTTTTCCCAAGATTATCAATTGTCATTGTTCATGTGACCTCAAATAGTAATAATGGAATGTGATATTGAACCAAATGGCATGGCATCACTTATGATGTCATGAATAGTATATTTTACTGATAATTTGATTGTATGGTATTTTATCATATTTCACTATTCACTAAAAATCAAGAATTTCAGAAAAAACCAATAAATTTACCCTAACCATTTTCTACGTGTAGAATTCAAAAATGAAGTCAATTTTCTTCGAAAATAATTTTATAAATATTATTAATTTAATTTTTATATAAAATCATACTCAATTCAAAAATTAACAATTCTAATTCTGTAACTACTTCTATATCATGATGAAAAATTAACCAAGATGTTATTATCTTAAATCCTTCAGAAAATAAAAATTACTATTCATTAGGGTCATATTACTATTCATATAAGTATGTTACTATTCACCACAAAAAAATTGGTTCCAATAGACTCTAAATAACATACTGAACACAATTGTAGATGACAGTTTCTTAAAATTCTAAACCTAGAAGTGGAAATTTTATGTTTCAAAGGCCAATTAAACATATCTAATTAAAACAAAGTTTCATGAATTTATATTAATTTTTAGAAAAACATGATGTGTTATAGTTTTAACTGGGGCAATAGGACTCCAAACTAGCCACCTTGGCAATTGACCTATAACCACAGTTTTAACTGTGGCTATAGCCACAGAAAACCGTGGCAATAGCCTAAATACAAAATGCATCCACCGAGTTTCGATCCCTGTACCTCCCCTTTAAAAACTAGGGTACTTACTACTACACCACACGACAATTAGGATATATATATATATTATGATATATATATTAATATACATCATGGAAATAGCCTAAAAACCGTGGCGATAGGTCTTCCCGCCAATTTTTTTGCGGGAATCTTTTTTACCGCTAAAGTGCGGGAACCCTATTGCCACAGTTTTTGAAAAATATGGAAATAAGACTTCAAAAAATTTGCCCTATAACCATGGTTTTTAAACCATGACTATAGGCCACAAAACGATGGCAATAGGCCACAGAAAACCAACCTATATCCATGGTTTTAAAACCGTGGCTATAGATCCATGGCAGTAGCCTCATTTTCTAGTAGTGTAATCTTGGACTTTAGGCAAGCCCACCTAATGCCAAAGAGAAATAATCCTAGAGGGTCACACACTTAGTGTTTTTTTATCTTAATTAAATTATATTTGGGTTTAATTAGTGTTATAAATTCTATTCTCAAGTCTGGGGAATAATTTAATTCAATTTTTATTGATTGCAAAAATTATATAAATATTTATTCACCAGAATTTGAATAAAAAATTTATTTTATATATTATATATATTAACAAATATTTATTTACTACATTTTGAATAAAATATTTAATTATGAACAAAATATTTATTTGTTTGTTCAATAAATGATATAGGAGTTTGAACAGACCAAGAACGAGTCTGGTGACAAATATTAATTTACAAGACTATTAAAAAATATTTGTTATTGTGCAAGTTGGTGTGCACCACAAAATACTAATAATATAATTATTATTATGTGGTATGGGGTTTTCTAGAGGTAATAATTGTTATTTAATTTTTTAATGCAATTAAATAATATTCTAACTTAATTCCTAACTTTATAAATTGATAGATATATCTATTGTGTAGTGTATCCAAAAATTGAAAATAGGGAATTGTAGCACACACATAATTCTATATCAACTCCTCCTTCTCTCTTCTTCTCAATAATGAGAAGTGTAACATATATTTCTTCACGACTAAAGAAAAATCAATTAATAAAGAATAATGCAAGACATTTGACTTGCATTTCTAGCTCTCGGGGATTGAGTGGAATTTCTCAGAGATCACAGACGCATGTGTGGATCATTGATAGATGGATTCTATCCTTGGATCGTCATGGTAAAATGAACGTAATTTTAAAGGGTCTTTTTGGATGATCAACATTCACCAATGAATAATGTTCCCTTGCCCAGGAATTTATTTATTCAAATGTTAAAAAATTCATTATAAATTTGATGTTCAAGATCCTCTCTCTTGGTTTCGAGAAATGAATATTAAAATAAATTTCAATATATCACTAATGTATGTACGCTTATCCTACACCTATAACCAAGAATGTATAATCAATAACCTATCTTGGTAAATAACAATGTTGGGTGATGTTTAATTTTTATTATACCTATTTGATTAAACATTTATATCATTATATCTGAATGTATATAGATATGAAATTCTAATACATATGGATAAAATTAGGATTAATTTACCTCGAAAATACCTCAGTATGTCATGAGTTTGAAGGAATTTTTTTATTATCCAACTACAAACTGATTAGTGGAAGGTAGAATAAAATTTATCTATCCTCAATTTTAATTCAAGTGGTGGTATAATAGAAAAAATTATATGAGTATTTGATATTGAAATTGTTCCATGCTCTATATGTATGTTGGAATTGGAATGGTGAATCAAATGTTATGGAAAGTCAAAATAATGAAATTACACTCAGCAAAATAGAATGTGATCCAAAAGAGGAGAAGTGTGCATGATGTTTTTTAAATGATGTATTTGTCTTTGAAGAATATAATTGCCAAAATTTTAATAGATCAACTGCACCTTCATTTGATTCTGAGTACGTTAATCTTTCTCAGAACATCGGTGACTAAAAAAATGAGTTTTATGAATTAGTTTAAGACATATATCAAGAACTATATGATGCAGTTTCCAAGTATTTTAAGTTTTATTTTCTACATAAGTTGTATCATATCAATTTTCTATGTGGAATTACTAACAAATCAATGTCCATTATTTTCTAGTTTCTTCATGATTCATTAAATGAAGCTAAGATCTCTACCTAATTATATGAGATGAATAAAGTCATCAAAAAACATGGACATGATTATACAAAGATACATGCTTGCCCTAATGATTGTATTATTTATTGGGGAGAAGAGTCTAATAAGGAAGAATCTATAAGATCTCATACAAGTATATGGAGGTTAATGCATAACAATGAGAGTACAAGTCAATGCAGCCCAAGGATGAAACAGATGAAGAAATATTCTATAATGTTATTGCATTACATTCTTTTGAAACCATGCTTACAAAGATTATTCATTTCATCTAAGACTATATATGATAAGAAGAGGCATGATTACGATAGAAAAAATTTCTTGATGAAATATCCATGAGATTCAACATCATGGAGGATGTTGGATTCTTTATATACATAATTTTCATTAGATCCAAGGAATTTATGTTTTGGATTGAAATCTAATGGTTCTAACCCTTTCGGTACATTAAATACTTATTATATCACTTGGATAGTTTTTTTGATACCCTTTAATATACCTCCATGGATTTTTATGAAGAAGAATTATTTCATTATATTGATTATTATTCCTTGAATTCAAATTTTTGGAAATGAAGTTTATTTATACCTTTAACCTCTAATCAAATAATTCAGAGAATTATTGGATAATGGTGTGGAAACATATTACGCTTAAATGAGACAAATATTAAAAATTCATGGTGTGTTAATATGGATAATTAGTAACTTTTTGGACTAGTAAATTGATATGGTTGGAACACTAAGTTTGTCTTTAACATTTTATAAATTTGATTTTTTTCCATAATGATCAACTTATACCAAAAATGGTGTTTGATGTGTCATCATATATTTCTTGATTCCAGTCATAAATTCATGTTTAACAAGATAAGATTTAGTATAGAAATTGAACTGATAAATCCAACAATGTTGTTATATGGTTCAGAAATCTTGGGAAAATTAACGAATTTCACTAACGAAATTCGAAAAGTTCATTTTAATGAATGGGAAAGGGAATGTTGTATAGTATCCGAAGAAACTAGAACACAATAATGGAATAAAAAGATTATATTTTTCAAACTTACTTATTTGGAGTTTAATTTGATACATCATCATCTAGACGTAATGCATGTTGAGAAGAATTTCGGTGATAATGTAAATTTTACAATGCATAATGAGTAGGGTAAATTGATGGATCACAATAATGAGCATAAGGAGTTGTATTAGATGAATATAAAGCCTCTTTTTTAGAGAAATGATAATGGATAGTATCCTTAGGTTATTTTTACACTAAAAAATCATGAGAAACACTTATTCCTTCAAAAATTAAAGATGGTAAAAGTGTTAGATGGATATTCAATTTACATATCAAGGTGTGTTGAATTTAAACTTCAAAAGTTAAATGGCTTGAAAAGTCATGACTCACTCAATCTGATGGAGAAGTTATTATTGTTGGAATTGTGTAATACATTACCTAAAAAGGAAACTGTGGGTTTAGTTGTTTTTTGAACCTTCTTATGAGAGCCTTATAGATATACTATAAATATAAATAATCTTGATAAACATGATGAAATAATTTGTTTGGGAATTTTTCATTTTGATATTTTATTTCCCCTTCATTATTCACACTCATGATTCATTTGATCGTTTATTTGGTTGAAGAAACTAAACTTGGTGGACCGGTTCTCAATCGATTGATGGTTCATATTGAGAGTTATGCTGATTTGTTTTCATTAGGGAATTTGATTTTACCAAATCATTGTGTAAATTTTTTTAATATGATTATTATTAGTTTTGATCAGGTATTTAGGTCATTTGAAATCATATGTGAGGAATAAATCTAAACCATGAGGCTCTGTTGTTAAAGGTTTTATAGCTACTGAGTGATTTTCACATCTATTCAATGTATTTTCATGGGATTGAGACAAAATTAAATCATGTTGGGCATGTTGATGACATGTCAACTAATTATCATTCTAAATACCAGTCATTGGAATTTCCAACTATTGGATGACCAATTAGAATGGGTTTAAATTCTACACTAACTGAATTGGAGTTTCTACATGCATATAGATATGTGTTACTAAATATTTTTATTATAGATCCATTAATTTAACAATTGTGATTATAAATAAATTGATGACTAAGGGTTCGATCTTGAAATGAAATGGAATTAACAATAGCTATTAATAAGGATATTGTTGAATGGTTCAACCTTCATGTAAGTATATTATCATATTATTTATATTGATGTGTAATTATTTTGTCTATGTTAAAATTAACATCTTGTATATTTTTTTAGATAATGAATGTGGATAATCATGCTAAAATATCAAATGATATGATGTTTTTGGATCAAGGTTCTCTAAGGTAGGCTAAGAGATTTTATGCCTATAATATTCATGGCTTCATGTTTCATACAATTTATGATGAATAATTTTTCAAAACTCAAAATAGTTGTATATTTACACTTTTGGAGGTGGAATACTATGGAAATATATATTATATAATTAAATTAAACTATCATGGTTAGTTTTCAGTTGTCTTATTCAAATTAAAGTGGGTAAACATTGATAGGGGTATAATGAAATATTCATTACATTTTACTTCTATCAAATTATCTCACTTGATCAATATCAGTGAGCATTCAAAGCATGATACATTTATCTTCGCATCATAAGTGAAGATGGTTTGTTTTGTGGGTGATGAGATACATGAATTTTGGAGTGTTATTTTAAACATAATGCAGAGAGACTTATATGATATGGGTGATAAAGATCAATTCGTACATTGTGATAGTGTACCTCATCAACCAAAAAACATTGAATAGTTTTTTCATGACAACATTAAAACAATAGAACTTGTAAAAGAGGGTGAAAATGAAGGACTTCTCGTTATAGAGGTTGATAACAATGAAGAAAATGATGATAAATATAATTGAATGTATAATTTGGTGTTGAAAATACTTTATATTTTCTCTTTGATAAGGTTTTTATAAATATATAAATTGTCTAGTTATTTTTGTAAAAATATTTTAGTTTTACATTTTTTATATATTTAATATACCTGAACAATTTTAATTGATGGAATGTAGAGAACAAAAAAATTAAGGATCCTATTTAATCAACACCTCAAAGAATTCCACCACTATTGTCATCTTTGGGGGATCCAAGTAACTTTTCTGCTCCCAAGACTACCAACGATCCATCCATTTCCCCAAATGTCATTGGTAGCCACCCATATGATTCACCTCTAGTGATGGAGTAGTTTCTTACCCCTCTATCAAGAGGATATTAGTGTGTTACTGTTATTGGTATGTGTGTGATTATACAAAAAAACTATATATTTTTTTAATTGTTTATTGAATTTTTCAAATAGATATACAATACCATGAAAGGGATTCAAATATAAACATATGATATGTATGAGACCTAAAGGAATTAAAGATTATCATTCCATTCGATGAGTTTAGGGTGCCTACTATTGATACTACCAGAATATATAGGAGGATTCTTGGGAAGCTTTCTTATACAGCGGTGATCATTCCCATTAATTATAAATATTAGAGGCATATTCCAACTACATGGAATTTTTTTTTTCTTTGATACTCAATTAAAGGTAATATTAATGTAATATTGCTTGATAACTCATTTAAAAGTCATGAGTAAAAGATTTTCAATATACTTATAAAGTGTTTTGTTTTTTATTTCTAGATGTTTTTTTATTTTGATGTACCTGACTCGGTTTCATGCCCATGGTCTTCGAAATATTTGGGCAAAAAAATGGAGAGATTTGAAATGAAGAGTATGGAATGATTTTAATGATGCATCTATGAGCTCATGATTAATTTATAAAAAATTGTCTAAAGGAATTTCACCTGAGTAATGGAAGCCCTTTTTTGATATTAACATAGATTCATATCATGAGGTAATTACATATTTTAAAGTATAGTAATAACATAAACATAATAAAATATAATTTTTATGAATGTTTCAATCCATTCTTTGAATTATCTAAAAAATACTTTGAATTGTGAGAAACAATTCATTATTCACATCACTGGGTCTTAGTGTTTTCAAGAAAAAAAACAAATTTGGTTTATATTTGATTATTTATTATTCATATCATTTTATTATAAGTCAATATTTTTCTAATTTTTTTATATTTTTTATAATGGATAATGAATTAGGTCACTCTGTTGAAAAAACAAATATTTAGTTTAAATTCCATAGCAAAATGGGTGGTAGTTTTGTAAATAAACCAACCAAAGATGTTGGAGTAAGTACATTTTATTACAATTTCATGTTATTTCATTAATATAAAAACATAATAATGAAAAATATTTTATAACAACTAACTTGTCTTAAAACCAATTAAATTGGGCCACCTACATGGATAAAATGATACTAATTTTTTATTGTTTGATACATCTAGTCAACCCCAATTAATTGGGTTTAAGACTTGTTTGTTGTTATAATTTTTCTTTCAATATCAATTTTTTTAGAATTGAAATAATAATATGTAGTAATCAAAAAATTATTAACTAGACAATATTATGAATTTCAAATATTTTAAAAAATAATTCATAATATTTTTATATTAATAGGTTAAAATTCTAGATGTTTGGGATGTGAACCCTTCATAATCATCATCTGTTTCCTAGAATTATGTAGTTAAAATAATTTAATTGAAGGATCATCCCAGACCTGTATGGGGTATGGCTTATAAGCCTACATTATCTTCTATCTTTGGTAGGGTATTTTCATCCTTTACTACCACACCTGGTGGGGGTTTGAGTAGTGTCATTGATCGTGAATCAGAAAGAGAAATTGAAAGATAGAAAGAAAAAGTGCTTGAAAAAGACTCTTATAGTAAAACACAGAATCAGTGTTGGTCAGAAATAGAAACTTCTTTAGTTTCCAAATTTCTACATATGACCAGCATGATCCCCAAGGAAATTTCAAGTCTTATAGCTCATCCTTGAGAGTTAAATACTAAATTTTATAGACCATTCACAAATTTTTAAAGAACACATACAAACTCTATAAATAAAACTAAAATTTATATTTTATATATATATATATAACATTCTTGGAGTCATACTAACCCCAAAGTATTTCATATTTTTGTTTTTTTTATTCCTACACATCAAAAATGAGTTATAGTTAAATATATATATGTTTTAAAACAATCTGACCGCGTTTTCTTTGTTTTGACTTAGTAAACATTTATTAAAGGAACCAAAGCCTCTAAAGAAATTTTCTAGGGGATAAAAACCTAGAAGAATACATTGAATTGACCTGGAATTAAATTATAATGATCATAAATTGATTTTAAAAATGTAGGAACCAAGGAAAATTATTCTGAGTTACGATTTTCTCGGGGAAGGTTGTAAACATGTTTCTATTGTTTTAAAATACTAAAATATTTGTGTAATGATAAAAAACATAGAAAATGACAACGTATTAACATAAAATCGTGGTAAAACCATCATTTTTTTATTTTTACACATAGAAGACATGTCAATATGACATGTGGTGTGGTCGGAATGACTCAGAAAATATTTTTTAAATGTACCAATGCATTTAAAAACATGTTTCATGGGGCAAAAACTAAACATAATATGATGTATTTCACTAAAATCATATTAAAATTACCACATTTTTTATTTTTGAAATTTAGGCATTTATTTCACATCATTCTGACTTATGGTTTGTCTAGGGTGGCCATAAACGTGTTTTTAGTGTTTTAAAACACTAAAACGTTTGTGTAATGGTTAAAACCCTATAAAACAACATCAAATTAATATGAAATCATTGTACAACCACCGTTTATGTTTACATATATACTTTATGTCAATATGACACGCGGTGTAGTCAGAATGACTATATAAACACTTTTCAAATGGACCAATGCCTTTAAAAACATGTGTCGGGGGTCAAAACTATGAAAACAAAATCGGATTGCCTTAAAATCATAGAAAAACAAGATTATATAAATTTTAAAATGTAGGTACTGATAGTATGTCATTCTGTGTGACATTTTCTCTAAGAAGTCCATAAATGCATGTTTAGGTTTTTTTAACACTAAAACATTTGTCTAACAGTCAAAATAGTATAAACGACCTAAAATTGACCTAAAATAAAAGTAAAACAATTGTTTTGTTATTTTTGATGTGTACTCGCAAAAAACACATAAACTTGACATGTGGGGTGGTCTGAACGACTTGGTAAACAATTTTTAAAGGTACCAAAGCCTTTAAAAAAATATATCGTGGGGTAAAAACAAAGAAAATGATGTTTTATTTTCTATAAATCATAGGAAAATGAATCTAGATTTTTTTTTGAAATATAGGAACTAACTTCACATCATTCTGAGTTACGATTTTCTCAGGATGGCCATTAAAGTGTTTTTAGTGTTTCAATTCACTAAAACATTTGTGTATTGGTAAAAACCATAGAAAAAACACAAATTTATGTTCAATCATAAGAAAAGCACTATTTAGTTTTTTATGTTTATGCATAGAAAACACACCAATCTAACATGTGGTGTAGTCAAAATTTCTCACTATACACTTTGTAAAGGTAGCAAATTCTTTTAAAACATGTGTTAGGGGGTCAAAATCAAGAAAACAACGAACAATTACCTATAAATAAGATAAAAATGACCATAGATTGATTTTTGAAATGTAGTAACTGGGGACACATCATTATGAGTTACGGTTTACCTTGGGTGATCATAAATGTATTTTCAGTTTTTTAAAACACTAAAACATTTTTTAGTGGTAAAAACTATAGAAACCAACCTCATATTGATGTGACGTCATGGGAAAAACAACATTGGTTATTTTGTTTGTTTACATATAGAAAGCACAACCATTTGACATGCATTGTGGTCAGAATGACTCGGTAAAAACTTTTTAAAGGTCCCAACGATTTTAAAACATGTGTTGGGGTTCAAATCCATGCAAAAAATGTGGGATTTCCCATAAATCAATGGAAAATGGCAGTAGATATATTTTTAAAATGTAGAAACCAAAATCCCATTATTCTGAGTTATGCTTTTTCCAAGATGGCTATAAATGTGTTTTTAGTGTTTTAAAACACTAAAACATTGATGTAACTGTAAAAAACACCAAATAACGATGTTAAGTCATGGGTAAAAAACTGTTGAGTTATTTTTGACATGTATGTTTATAAAAATGTCAATTTGAGATGTGGTGTGGTAATAATGACTTTGTTAATGCTTTTCTAAAGGTTCCAAAGCCTTTTAATAAAATGTGTCAGGGAGTCAAAATAAAACAAACAACATCAGATTGACCTAAATTCAAGGGACAATGATCATTGATTTATTTTGTAAATGTAGGAACCAATAACAGAACATTATGATTTATGGGTTACCTAGGAAGGCTATAAATGTGTTTTTAGTGTTTTAAAATACTAAAGCATTCATTTAAAGTTCAAAACCATAGAATACAACCTCATATTGAATTAAATTCTTGGTAAAACCACAATTGTGTTATTTTTGACGTGTATGAACAGACAACATGTCCATCCCAATTGTGGTGTGGTCAGAATGACTCGATAAAAACTATTTAAAGGTACCACAACCTTTAATAACATGTTTCGAGGGTCAAAACTATGAAATTTTTTTGAATTTCCCTAAAATTATAGAATAATGACTGTAGATTTATTTTTGAAATGTAGGAATATTCTCCACATCATTCCAAGTTACGATTAACTTGGGATAGTTGTAGATTAAATTTTAGTGTTATAATGTACTAAAAAATTCATTTAATGCTAAAAACCATAGAAAATGACCTTATATTTGTGTGAAATCATGATGAAACCACCATTGTGAAAATTTTTCTATGTACACATAGAAAACATGTTAATCTGACATGTGGTGTTGTGGTAATCACTCAGTAAACACTTTTTAAAGGTACCAATGCATTTAAAAACATGTGTTAGGGGTAAAAACCATAAAAAAATATCATATTGGCCTAAATCCATTTGAAAACTACTGTACATTGATTTGTGAATTGTCAGAACTAACGGTGCACCTTTCCAAGTTACGGTTTTCCTAGGTTGGTCGTAAATGTGTTTTTAGTGTTTTAAAACACTTAATCGTTCGTGTAACTATAAAAACCATAGAAAATTACTTTAGATTGATGTAAAATCATTAAACAACCATATTTGAGTTATTTTTTATGTGTACTCATAGACAACACATCAATCTAATGTGTGGTGTGGTCTAAATGACTTCGTAAACACTATTTAAAGTTACCAATGCCGTTATAAACAAGCATTGGGGGGGTAAAACCTTTGAAAGTGATGTTGGATAACCATGAAATTATTTCAAAATGAACATATATTGCTTTTTGAAATTTAGTAATTGAATACATGTCATTATAAGTTACAGTATATCCAAGATGGTCACAAATGTGTTTTTAGTGTTTCAAAACACTAAAATGATCATGTAACGGTAAAAAACATAGGAAAATTCATTTGATTGACATGAAAGCATAGGAAAACCACTTTTGTATTATATTTGATAAATATTACATGTTTTGATATCAAAATCATTAAAAAATTATCATAAAAATCTCAAATCAATCGCAAGACGATTTAATAATTATTTAGAATATTTACTTATCATTTTTCAGTTTCTTGTGTTAAATCACATATTAAATAAGTAAGGTAATGCTTTCAAAGGGTTTTGTGGCATATATTATTTTTATTATGTTAAAATTTATTATATTTTATTTACATGATATCAAAATTCATGTGCATCATTTTGAATATGTTCTGTGTCTTTTATCTTTCACATTTATTTTCTTAAATTTTCTTGTTTTAATTGTAGTTTAAAGATGCTCGAAGTAGGCAGAATGTTGACCATTATAATATATGAAAAAATGTAGAATATATTAATGATGGTTCTTAGTTTCCATGTTATTTTTAGATTTTATTTAGTTATTCTTCTATAATTCTGATTTATTATGTTTCGTTTTAATTTCTGTTTTTTTACAGTTGATTGGAAAATGTCACTGATTTCAGTTGATGAAATGATGTGGAGGTATAAAAATATAGTGGAGTTCATACAATGTTTTTATATTGGACATTAGTTTTTGTTGGACATATTTTATATGTATATATTGAGTTCTAATGTATGGGTTTAGTGATGTATTGGTTGATTGAGGTTACTATCGACAGAGGTTATACTGACTATGGATGTTTGTATACATGACTGTGGATGTAAGAAATATGTATGATGGGTTTATCATATATATAAATTTTACTTTATTGCATGTTAGTTTTCTATAGTTTCTATTTTTTATAAAATAATTTAAAAAATATTAATTGTAATATTTATCGACAATTATTACTAGCAGCTGCTAAGTAAATTAATTCAAATTATTCTTAATGATTCTTAAGGGTAACCTCTGCTAAACATAACTACATCTTGTTTATTTAAATGTGGTTAATTTCATGTGATCTATTTTTTGGAAATTTTTTTAAAATAACCTCTGCAAAATAAAACTAAAATCACCACTAAATAACCTAAAAAAACAAATAACAAAACCACAAAAAAATTAATTGAACCACCACTAAATGACTAGTGACTAGGAAATATGTGGTAATTCTGATAAACACTATTATATTATTTGGTGGTGTTTTAAACCACTGTCGGTTCAAGAAAAAACCACCACTAATTCCCACTTTTTAATAGTGAAAAAATACAATACACACACACAACACCCCAAAGAAACATGAAATGAAGACCTCCCTAACACCCCACAAGAATTTTATCATTCATTCATGTCCAAATGTAAAAAACAGTTATTATTTAAAATAAAATCTATATCATATTCATTAAAATTAAAATTAAGATGAAAAATAGCAGTAGTATACAATTTTATGAGAATGTAGGAAAATATAAATTGACTAAAATATATATAATGATTCTAATTTGTGAGTGAAATATAATTTAAAATGGATTTTTTTGTTTTAAATGTGATCATCGATCAAAACACAATTATGAGAGATAAATAGATAAATAAGTTTTTATATCAAATTTGATTGTGAATAGCTTATTCAATACTAACTGGAGTAATTTTTAAAATCGTATTTTTTTATATAATTTTTACTAATTTTAGTCATTGATGTATTGATATTTAATATTTTTGTATTAAATAATACACTAATCAATTTTTCTAATTCTTACCTATTTTTTTAATAAAATTACAAGGTATCCCTGCAATTTATTATACGTAGACACGAACTCATCTAGGTTTACAAAATCTAAACAATATTATAATTTTTTTATTTCCAAAACACATTATTTTATTTGTAAGAAGTTATATTTTCTCATGTTTAACTACGTATATTTATTTAAATTTTTAATTATAAAATCAAAAAATTAAATTCATTTGTAAATAAAACATTATTCTAATCTAAATTAAATAAATTTATTTTATAATTTTATTATTATTGAAAAATATATGTGTAAAATTTATTGATAATAAATTTCCTCGTGATTAAACTATCAGTTTTTAAAAATCGTATTCTCAGGGTTAATAAATGGTGATAGATTTAGTGTAAATAAAAGATGCATTTATTGTTAATTTTTCAGTGTTAATGATGGATTTCGATGACTATTACAACCAATTTTATTGTTTCACAAGTAAAAAATAATAAAATACAAATAAAGACTAGAATAATATCCAAGAGAATCAAAATGATGAATACCAGTCAAAATAATACAAAAAAATAAATATAAATATTTCACAACATATTTGTAAATTTGGTTATTCTAGAAACATTAAAATAAACAACATTTTCATAACGTGAATTTTTAATTTGGTATTTTATTGTAAAATATTTTTTTTTGTTTACCGCCTCCCCCACACACTCACCCCAACCCTAACATCCAAGCCTTCTTTCTTGGTCGATTATATTAAGGGTTCTATTTCCTCATATCATCTCTCTTGTGTTGTTAACAAGGAGATGCGGGTCGGCCCATGGGGTGGATCATGCGAGTTGTGGTATTGAGCGATCAGAACCAGTCCAAAAAAATTGCGTGCATAAAAAATAAAATTTTCACCCTATCTATGTGGGACTAACATAATAATAGGTCGACTTATGGGGTTAAAGATAATAATATATAAATTTTTTTTCTTGGGGAACTATGATAAAGTGGAGCCAGAAAAAAGAAATTTTTTAGATTGAATGAAAATATTTAGTTTTCAATTAAAAAGACTCTAAAAAACAAAAACCATTTAAAAATTATATCTTGGATGATTTAGGTAATTAATATCATTTCAGGTGGTCCATTTAACCTGGTCGTCCAAACCAGTTTATGAATAATAATACCCATGTGCCTCTCGTTAATGTTGTAAAAGATATATATAATATTTATTACACATGGACATAATAATATATATTATTTATTATATAAATTTATATATTACATATAATATATTTATTAAAAATAAATATAATATATATTATTTATTATATGTTCATAGAAAAATTTCTAACAAAAATATTCCCTAGAAATTTCCTTGGCAAATTTCTACTGTAAATTTCTTGTGTAAATTTTCACATAAATATTACACTTTAAATTTTCACTTAATATTACAAAAAAATATATAATAATAACTAAATAAAAACTGAAACATTTCATAAAAAATACCATTTCAAATTTTCACAGAAAAACTATTCCAGTAAACATCCACTGAAAAAATAATTTGAACCCCCACATAAAATTTCAGTACAAAATTATACATGATTTTTATTATAATTATAATAAAAATGTATTAATAAATATATACTAAATTCATGCGTAAATTTTCAATTTAAATATATTAAAATATAAATAAATAATTTCATTTTTCACAAAAAACTAGAACAGTAAATTCCCAATAGAAATTTTCAATGCAAACTTTTGCATGAAATTTTCATTGAAAATTATTTCTAAAAATTTTTAGTATATTTTTTCAAATAAAATTACACTATAGATATACTAAAACGTAAATTAAGAAATTAAATTTTCAATAATTATAACTATAAAAAAAATATAATAATTCATATATAGAAAATATAAATTTTAACAAGAAATTTTCATTTAAAATTTACATTAAAACTTTCGTACATATTTTCACTTGAAAAGTTTAGTTCAAATTTACTCTTAAATTTTTTGTTCAAATTTCCATTTTTTTTAATATAATTATATGGAAAATATAATTACAAAATTCTAAAATAAATTCATGTTCAAATTTTCTATTCAAATATTTTAACACATAAGTAATGTAACTTTGCAATGAAATTTTGAATAGTAAATTTCCTATCAAATTTTCCAATGCAAAACTACCTTTGGAAATTCTCAGTGAAAATGTCCACCATAAATCCACAGTCCAATTTTTCACTTAAAATTACTATATAGATACTTTTAAAAAAATAGAACATTAAATTTTCATTGGAATATAACATTTTAAATTTTTCTATTATAAACTTTTACAGTATACTTTAACTAGAAATTTCCACTTAACATTACAATAAATATATATTCATAACTAAATAAATATATACAAATATTCAATAGAAATTTACATTAAAAATTTACACTTAAAAATCTTAGTGGAAATTTCAATTGAATATTTGCAGTTAAAATTTCCATTTAAATTTATAATGTAAATCAACAAGTTATATTTTATATGAAACAATATTTTACTATTATAAGTGTAACTTTGTACTCAAAATTTGCATTGAAATTTTACACTGTAAATTTATATCAGAGACTAGATTATCAAAATTTTAAAATATATAAACATTTAGATTTTCATTGCAAATATATTAATGCATAATATTGTTATATATTTATTATTTTTTATTCTGATTTTTTGTTTATCAAATTTATTAATTTTTCTATGTTAATTTTAAAAACTCATATTAATTTACATGTTTTGTGTTAAAATAAAATAATGGATATTATATTTTTTTAAATATCTGATGTTATCAAAAATTATAAAAATAAAAAACGTATATTAACTTATATTATATTTTAAAATATCATCTCGACATAATTTTATATTTTAAAATGATTTAAATTATACATAAATATTAATATATATAAAAATACAATAATAAAATTGAAATACACAAATCAAAATATTAGTTAAGTGTTTTATTATAAATAAAAGATTAGTCTTGTACTTCTATTTTTTTAATTATTACATTAGTGTTTTATTACATCAATCCTATTTTTTAATCAGGTGTCACACTCCAAATAAACCCTTCATTATCCATCCCACTGCCAATCTAACCATCAGGTTCAAAACCCAACATAAGATGATATTTTACCTAATTTATTTATTGTTATATTACACTTAAAATATTTTCTCCACACACACATATTAATTTGTTATATTTTATTTTTTATTTTATTTTTCAAACATAATTTCTTCAAATACAACTTATAATTGCAGAAAAAATGGGATTTGTGGACACCCGACAACCAAGTCTGTGCAGGCTGTAGGTTTTGTGGGTCAAATAAAATGTGGTTGGAATTTTTATGTGTCAAAATTTTCACAACATTAATGCACATAAATCCACTGGGCAATAGAGTAAATGATTTTTTTTGATAGGTATACCCGCTACACTTATCTGCTCGTCACACACCCCTACGCAATCCATTAGAAATCTATGTTTGTCGATGGATGCAGAGTTTTATTTCAATCACACTAATATGATTTATATACCCTCATAGGCCATCATCTTTCTTGAAGAGTTGTTTCAGATCCACCAGGTGATCCTTTCTTATTTATCTTGGGATTCAATTTGGGGAGATATCCACCCAGGTTTTGTAATATTACTACACCGGGACATTGTTATGCTTCAGTAAAGGGTGTTTTGCTTCATCAAGAGAGGAAATAATGATGAGGAAAGACCGCTTCAGTGGGCTGGTTCATGGATTATTTGGATAGTGGCAGGTTTGTAGAGAGAAGAAAACTAATGTTGTGTGATCCTAGATGAAAAAATTATTCTTGGATAGCAAAAGTGCATCTGGACAGGTCTGGATGAATTGGAAAATATTTGTGGACCTAGAGAATGGGCTTATGAAGTTGTTACTCAAAAACACCAATGACATGTAATGTATGGAATTTTGTTTCATGTTGAGAAAGGAGATACTTGATTTTTTTTTCTTGCACATGATATTTAATTCAATATGTTTCGGTTGTGTGATGTTTTATAATTGTTTATTCTACCCCTTGAATTATTTCATAGCCAAACCCAAGAACCACTACTTCATGCACCTATGTCAATTGATCAATGTATAAAAATAATTGTGTCATTTACTAATTTCCACAATTTTTTTCTTTAACTAAGAATTACTGAATACTAATTTGATTTTGGTTCTATTTTAATTTTTTTAATTTTATCAAAACTATTTTATATTGTTTACCATATCTAAAATCCTATATTTTTTTACTTCTTTTTAAATGTGTAGTATATTTATATGTTATAAGTAAATTCTATTATTCTTTGTTTCAATGTCGGTGCTATTTAAATTCCTATATTTTTTTAATGAGATTCACTATATGTTGGAATATGGTTGTGGTTTTGGAAATGATATATGTGAATCTTCCATTTTTATTCCTATGTTTTGGAATTTCTCATCCTTTGCATCTAGTTTTAGTTAAATTTGGTTGTGCGGTTTTTATTTCTATTTTCATAATTAATTCAAGCTTATTGTTTATTATATTTTCCTTTACAATGTGGTATAATCATTATTGTCATCATTTTTTTATTCCTTTTAGTTTTAATTTATTTTGAACAAATTTTTTATGTTTATTTGTTTCATTTTTTATGGACCAAAATAAACAAATCATATTGGATTTTGATTTTTGATTTTTCTAAACAAACATAAACAAAATTAGATCCTCTTCAGCTATAAGTGGTCTAACTTGTGTCAGGGCAGCCCATAATAATTAGTATAATAGGTGAATTATGATTAGTTATGTTTCATTAAAATTCATAATCTAATTTATTTTTTTATTTAAATGTTTTTAGTGGCTTTTACATTTTCATTATGGCATTGATTTTTTATCAACTTGTTCATTTTCTATCTTTTGTCCATATTTTTACAATATGTTCTTTATATGTGTTTCTCTTTTTATATACCTATCTTTTCCCAGGTAGAGAGCTTAGGAAACATTGATTTTTTTGTTTTGTGACTTGGGTTTTGGGGTCGGAAGGAGTTTGTGTGATATTGTCCTATATGAGAGTGTCTTGGTTAGCAGTGTGTTGTGTGTTCGGGTCAGCCCGATCATTTTTTCTCCTACATTTACAAATTTTTTCTTAGTATAGTTAGTTATATATTATATTAGGTGTGTTTCTCTGGTTTGAGTCTTTTTTTGTTGGTTTCTTTAGATTTTGATCCTTTTCAAGTTGGTGAATGGTCTTGGGAAGTGATTTGAGAGGTAGTGTCAAATGAATTGGTCAAGTACTGACTAGGATTCATAGTGGTTTTATTGGATCCCTATATTAGTTAGGTATAGGTACTTAGGAATTAAGAGCCTTGTGTCGCTAGGCGCTAGACATGGATGAGTCATCTTGGTTGATAGTTGGATTCCCCTGGATTGTCGAAGTTTTTTCTAATGGGTTTAGAAATTCCCTTAGGAACCTTGGCCAGCGGTACTCCGTTTTCAAGGAACATCCCTTGTTGGATTGGTTTAGGCCATGTTGTTATATCTAGTGTGTATTCATTGGGGTATAGTTTTGGGTTCAACTCTGGGCTAGTTTCCTTTGGGTACTAGGAGTGCTTGTATTCTTAGGAGGTAGCCTACTGTGAGAACAATGTTGTCTTGGGCAGCGATTAGAAAAATAGTTAATCCGTAGATGTTTGGCCAATCACCATGCTTCATGATGGGATTTTCGGTATATTTATAATTATTTTGGATAAATACTTGGGTATTAAGTGTTATGTCACTGGTTTTCTCGATTTAAGAGGGATTTATTTAGGTCGATAGTGAGTTTCCCATTCTTGAGGTATATAAAGAGGAAAACTCATGTATATAAAGATGATTCCATTTTATGCTTTATGTTGGGTGGATTTAATTTTTGAGCATGTTGTGGTAGTAGTTTATATGGAATTAAAGAGGAATGTTTTTTATCACATTGATACGCATTTTGGTCATAAGAAAGGCATAATTGGATTTCTTTTGTTTGATGTCATTTTTTTCATAGGTGGTTTGACAAGATTTCTCAATTCAACTGATAGGTTAGGTGGTAAAGGGATGTTGTGTGTATATATTTATTCTTTTTATTTTACTAGGGGGATATTTTTTAATTTTAAATCATGTTTTTTATTGTAAAATAAAATTTTGTTTTTGTATATATCATATATCTCTTTTTTTCATATGATAGTGTATAGAACCCCCCCCCCCAATTTTGTACAGTTTTTTTAGTTATCAGTATATTCAACCCGCGGTTTCCATTTACCCGGATCAAATCTTGTGTTTGTATTCTCATATGTTGGTTGCATGACCCAATGCTATTCCTTAGCCATTCACATGTCCTAGTAGATGCAAGGTTTTATTGAAACTACTCTAATCAGCCCTATTTACCCTATCAACTCCTCAGCATTCTCATAGAATTATTTTTTCTTCCCTAGGTGTTCCATTATTGTTTAGCTTGGGATTCAATTCAGGGGAGAGATACTATAATGTTTGGTAATATTTTTCCATCAAGTGATTATTCGACTTTAGAATAGGGAGTTCAACTTCATCGAGATAGGTAGAATCATAAAAGGGGGATTTCTCCAGTTGGTTGGTTCTTATTTTTCCAGAGCAGTGGCATATTTTGGGAGGGAAGACACCTGATGTATGATCCTAGATGGAGACGACTATGATTGGACAGTGGAAGAACATCTGTGTTGGGTTGGTGTCCTAGGATTAACTTTTTGATCATTGATTACATATATATTTGATATATAAAATATTAGTAAATCATATAATTACATATTTCTCATTATTATACATGAATATAATGTAATAATAACATAGAGTATACATCATATTAATAAGGTTATAGAAGTTTCCCGCTATGATGTGAACCTTGAGGTTCTATGAAGATATTCTTAAATATAGTTATACAGTCAGGTAATGTACTATGATGAGACATATAGTATATTTTCTTTTTTGTGAGAGTACTCATAAGTGGATGGAGATTCTTTTTATGAATTTTTCAATTGGTAATCTCCAAGATGTGAGATTATGAGAATAGACCCACTAGAAGAAATTCTACATGTTTTGGTGTCATCAGATATTTATATTTGTGAGTGGGTTTAATCGTCCATAGACTATAATATTTTCATTAATGCATGTTATGACTAATGTACTTGTATTTCTTGATGAAGACCAAAACACCATTTATTTTTGGTGAGGTAGGGTATGTTGGGTGTGTTAGTATTGACATGTATTTAACAAATAATTTCAGGAAGTATTTTTCCCTTCCATCATTATGGAAGCTAATATCTCAACACAATGATTGTAATAGAACCGTCACCCTAAATTCCAGGATCATTCTATAACAATGTGTTTATTTCTGATAGTCAAAAAAATATGTATCAAGCATATTGATTGGTGACATGGATATGCAGCTCGTTTGATGAGATATTGTGATAAATGAATTATATTACACAGTGAACATTCGGATGTGGTTGTCATCATTATGACATTAAGTTATTTATCACGGTTTTATTGACCCTTTTCTAGACACTAATATTGGAATTTAAGAAATTCTTCCTAATTTCAAAGAGAATGAATCCTAGAGGGTCACACACTAAATGTTCCCGATAATATAAATTAAATTCTATTTGAATTTAATTAATTCAATAAATATTATTCTCAAGTTTGAGAGATAATTTTATTCATGTTTTATCGATCAGAAATATTTATTGTTGAATGAAATAATTAAAATAAATTGTTATTCATTTTTTTGATAAATTCTATTGGAGTTCGAAAGAACAAAGACCATGTCCGATGAAAAATATTAATAAATAATTGGATTAAATAATATTTGTTATTACACATGTTGGTGCATGCCACAAAATAATAATAATAATATGTGTAATTTAGTTTAATAATGGTTACAATATTATTTAAGGGTCTCATGGAATTAAATAATTGTCTTAACCTAAAGCCTGGCTTTCTAAATAGATTGTTATGTTTTTTGTACAGGCTGTGAAATCAAAAATAGAGAATTGTTGTGCAGAATTAATTCTCTCTTGAATTATTCTCTATCACTCACAATAATGATAAATATAAGAGTGATTCTGTCAAGACCAAATGATAATAGATCAACAAGGATAATAAAATACAATCAGTTTATCGTGCTAGTACATAGAGATTGATTGCAGTTAATCGAAGATCAAAGGAGAATGCATAGATCACTGTAAGATGGATTATATCCTTGGATCCTCATAGTTCAATGAAGGAAAAATAAAAAGGAATTTTTAGATGATTAACTTCTTA
The DNA here is from genome assembly GCA_963277665.1 of Viscum album. NCBI lineage: Eukaryota > Viridiplantae > Streptophyta > Magnoliopsida > Santalales > Viscaceae > Viscum > Viscum album. The sequence goes on along the minus strand of OY728137.1, from coordinate 24,260,075 downwards.
ATTGAAAAAATAATATTCAGATCATGTATTCATTTCTTTCAATATTACAAAAATAAATTATGAATATAATGTGCAGGATCCTCCCTCTGGGTTTTGGGAAAATAAATATTTAGGTAAATTTTAATATAGTTTCCACCACTGCAAACTAATTCTATTCCCAGAACTAAAAAGTTGTATCAGATAATTCATGTTTAAATTTACAATTAATGATTTGATTATTAATTTATATGCAATCGTGGTTGAATTTTCATTTTATATTATTCGTTCTTTTAATCCTTTTTCAATTAACATTCTATCGACATATTAATTATGTTCATTTAGTGTTTCATTTTCTTAATTGTATAAGAAAATATGAATAGTGAATAACAATTCCATCAAGAAATACTAAATTTTTGGCTGGTAAGACAGGGTTGCATGACATGTATTCAGAGTACACGTTGTATACTCTAGTATGCTACACCAGGATATTCCATGAGATACACAGTATGCTATAGATTTACTACACACATGGTGTACACCGAGTGTTAACCAACTAACTTGGCAGATGGTTGTTGGATTACATGATGTGTATACATCATACACATCATGTAGACTACATGGGTTACCAATGTAAATCATGAAATACAAGTGGTCATTATACGTGGTCAAACCGCATGAGAATTAAAAGTTGTAGCATTAATGTTATACACGACATGTATGTAGTGAACATGCTGTGTAGTTCATCAATTTCCTTGTCCAAGATACATGATAATCTATCTAGAAAAAAGAAATTAGAGATAAACAATTGGTAGATGGAGGCACACATCATGTAGTCTCTCACTTGAGAACATGTTGAGTCTTATGGAGGGTTTCATGGGCACACGAAATTCAGTCAACATGACATGTAGCAGGCCTATCCAAGTCGTGTGATCCAATTGAGACACATGCTGAAGACCCCTATGAGTATCTCAAGCACATGAAAAGAAGATACATGGTGTGCATTTTGTACGTTCAGACCGTATAGTCTAGCTAAGTCAACACCCCAAAGCCTTAGGCAGGGGACCTAGATACTTAGGAATAGAGATACATGGTGTATAACATCCCAAGTAAATAAAGAATAAATCATTTTCTTATTTGTTAATATTTACGAATTAAATATTATATTTACCTTAAAGGGGTTGCTATGTTCGATAGCGTACCCGATACGCAACAAAGAGTTTCATTGAAATCTTACGTTGCACACTAGTAATAAAATAATATTATTTTAAATGGTAGTTAACACATAGTCTTTGTATTGGCGGGAATGGATAGAAATAACTAAAATATTATTATATATGTTTTTAAATGTTTTTACATTTATCCAATAGAAGATAAAGGCTTAAAATAAGAAAAGAATTCAATTTATGCATAGATACTCTAATATTCACTAAAGGTCCACTTATCGCCTTTTCATGGTGAACCTTTTTTAAATATAGTTTTGGTCACTATTTTACTTTATATTGGACCAAATAAAATTCTTTTTTAGAATCGGGACATCAAAATTTACTTTGTGTAAATTTTTGGTATTTTTCCGATAAAGTACATTTTTTAATGAACAGTGAAAATGTTATATTTTAATTCAAAACCTCTTTTTAATCTAATTTATTTATATGATTAGATTATATTTTTAATTTTTTATAAATTGAAATTAGAATATATTTTTACCATTTAATCCAATAGTGGTCATTGGAATTAATTTCACTTTGAAATCGGACTTAAACTAGTGTCAATCTTTTTACACTTATTGTTTCATAAAAACACGCTATTTGCTCTTACATCGGGAATTAATTATTAAATTAATTAATGCAACTTATATGTTTTGAATTTTGTAAAATAGACTTCATTTTTGAATTCGGAATATCAAATATAACTTAGGGTGATGTTTTGGTAATTTTCTGAAAAACTTCAATTTTTGATGAATAGTGAAACCACTAAGTGGTAGTTAAAGAAAATGATTTTTTCTTTAAATGAAACTTTGCCACTTCTGTGTTGTGAATTTCAAAAATCCGACATACATGGTTGTCATTAAGAAGTAAAATTATATTCAATGGGATTAAAATAATTTTTTGGTGAATAGTAACTTATTAAGTTTTTAATCGCGATTAGATGTAATTAGTATAGTTTAAGGTAAAAATATTGTTTTAATATTATGAAATGACCTAGAAACATGTACTACGCTTATTGGATGTGTCATGGCCGACCAAAAAAATCCATGGGTCAACTTGGGGACCCCATGGAGCCACTTTGGTTGGAAAATGACATTAATATCTTTTTATTTAATGATAAAATTAAAATAACACAAACATGAGTTGTTTTACTAAAACAATTTTTAAATGGTGTTATACAAGTCAGATATTTGACTATAAATAGTCATTGGAAAGATAAAATTATTTCCTACATCATAGTATTTTTATTAATTTTTATACATTAACTATATAAAATCATTTATGACACCATGATGATGCAGTGATTACCTCATTATTTAACGATTTAAATAAAATAGAAAGATAATGTAAAATATAAGACCTACACATGTCCAAAACCTATTGAATGGGTATATTTTGAACCCTTATCACCTTATCCTAGAAAAAAATCAATGTGGGACGATTAAAATCCGAAACTCATTCTATAATAAAGTAACATTTCCTTACTTTCCAAGAGTGCCCCTCCTCTCCTCTGATAAAAGGCTCCCACCTCTACCACCTTACCCACACTTCCAAAGCCTTTGGATCGGAAAAACTCTGCCCATTTTTCCTCTCCACATCTCTCTCTTACTCCTTGAAGCCTCACTTTGGGAAAAAGTCTTACCAAGGAAGCCTTTGAGCTCAAATCTAATAGAGTTACCTGATTTTAAGGTAATGTCTTCACTTGTATTCTTTTGTTTTATTTTGATTCTCCAACCCCATAAACTCTTTTTATTCCATTATTTTGTAAAAAATCCAGTATCTTCAATATACTAGTATTTTTTTATAAGAATTATTCGATCTACACTTACACACACCTCCATCTAATGGTTATAGAACATACTGCTTCTGTGGATGGCGAATTTCTGCCTCACGAAATGATGATTGTTCAATATACTTCTAACACCTTAAAAGGTGTCCATTATGATATCACTATATTTATATATGATATATAATATGATTATGTTTTCCTTAAGCTTCTTTATTTTTCAGTTATGTCATACCTTTTTGGCATCCATTATGGGTATACGCGATATCTTCATTTTAGGAAGTGCGGACAACCTCCCCCTCAAAGTGATTTGATTCGTTAATGCCATACGTGGGACGTATAAAGGATGGATTTTATAATATTATATATGATATTATACTGGAATTATAATATACCTTTTTATCATTATGATTTTACTCCATTAAATTATGATATTGAAATGAAAGTAGCGTTCAAGCGTACGTACGGCTTACCGTCTCCATGAACGGTACATTTCATTTCTTATCCCCAAATGTAATGTACTATTATAAGTACATATATATAATGGATATATATGATGTATGTTACATCTAAATGATGAATATAATTATGGAATTAAAATATACATACCTCTCATTTAGTTGAATTCCATTAATATGTCATAGAAATGAAAGTAGCGTTCATGTGTACGTATGACTTACCGTCTCCATGAAGGGTGCATTTCATTTCTTACCTCTAAATGATTATGTGGTATTATAAATACATGTATATGCTAGATATATATGATATATATGATATCCAAATCAGGAATGTCATTCTGGATATAAAGAACCTTTGACCACATGAACAACATGTAATTGTAAGAAGTCCACTTTCAACATAAGAACCAAATATCGACAAAACAAACATTATTAACTTAAATGATTACATAATTTTTATAACATGGAAATAAGTGATATAAAAGGAATAATAATCTTGAAAAAGTTTCTTAAGTAAGTATAAATTAACTCAAGTTTATTATTCAGGACGTTAAAGAACGATCGAGTTAAGTCGGAACCGAGGTAAGGGACTTCGTCTCAATCTCCTTTCATTGAGGTACATTTTTGTTTTATACATCACTTTCTTTAATATGGTGTATAAACCCCTTTGACTTTTATGTTTATTCAAAAGGAATCTTTTTATATGAAGCATTTTACTAAATGAAAAAAGGGAATGTTTTTGTCGTTCGTATGCGGCAACAACGACTTCTCCGCCGCCGCGAGTATTATTTGGTCTTTGGCTTCCTCAACAAGCTGTAATGTTTTTAAAATAAAATAAATACCATATAATATTTTATGTATTTTTGTATTAAAAATGGTTTTGACAAAGGATTCTATTATGTCAATATATTTAAATGATATATTGTGATTGAAATTTGTAAATGTTATCATTCCTTTATATTGGTTTTATGTTTTATGATTTTAGATTGGTACTTGGACATTTGATGGGTGATTACATGATAAACCATATAACGGGTGGTGTCGTGAATACCAGGACGGGTATGGAAGTCGGACGTATGGCTATTACATTAAGTATGTATGGAAGTTGGCCGTATGGCTATTCCATTAAGTGATATGTGTGGAAGTCGACCGTATGGTTATTCCACTTAAGTATTTTTATGTCCCAAGTTACCTTTATATGTTATGTGTTCCTTATATGAGTTTTATGGTAATCCTTTAGTTACAAAATGGTAAGTAATGATATTTTATTTAGTGAAGAGTTTTTACTACTTCATGAAGGTGAAGGTATTACTTTGATAAAGTATACATGGTTTATTTGATGTTTGAAAAACTAACAGTTTTCATTCTTTGTGTATCCCTTACTAAGCTTTTTATGCTCACCCCATGTTTTTTTTGAAATGTTTTTCACAGGAATTAATGTGGGATAGGGTCAAGAATGGGATCAAGAGAAAGACATGCTATCTAAAACATGGAACTAGACATGTTTCTTTTTAAGAGTTCTTATTTTATTGAAACTTAGTCTACTTTGTAATCTTTTGAGATGTAACAGTTATGTCCTAATTCTCCAAAACTCTAAACCTGAAAAGATCCTCAATGTGAATTATTCATTTAATTCAATATTAAGTAAGGTTTAAGGTCGGGTCCTTATAGTTGGTATCAAAGGGAGGTTTAGACAACTTTAGGAGTTCGAAAATTGTTAAATTATAAGTTAATTTATGGTATGACTGAAATGATATAGCATTTAAAGATTACCATGTTGCTTCGCCTAAGATATTTCTGTGTTCAGAATGGTTTTCCGCAGAGGAAACAAAGCAGCTATATTGGGACGAAATCAGGAGGAAGACGACCTTCCAAATCAGCAACCTGAGATGGTCGGAATCGGAACTAAATAGTTTGTTGCAGTGATGGCACAGTTGACTCAGGCTATAAATGGTGGTCGTATCAATGCACGAGATCAGTCAGATCAACCGCAGAGGAACATGTCAGTGGTTGAACATTTCATGAGGCAACATCCCCAATCATTCAGAGGATAATATGACCCTGTGCAAGCTGAAGGGTGGATTAAAGCACTGGAGAAGATTTTTGATGTCATGGGGTGTTCAGAACATCAAAAGGTTAGTCTTGTTGTTTACTGTTTTGAAGGTGAAGCTGATCAGTGGTGGTCAATGGTAAAAAATATCAGGGATAGTGATGAGATTGATGATCTTCACTGGGACGAATTCAACGGTATGTTTCTTGAGAAATATTTTCCTAAGGTGGTTCGTCTTAGGATGGAAAAACAGTTCCTAGAATTGAGGCAGGAAGATGACTCAGTGGCTGCTTATGAAGCAAAGTTCACTCGATTGGCAAGGTATGCTCCAAACTTCATACGAGATCTTGATAGTAAAATAAACCATTTTTACTCAGGGTTAAAGCCAATGTATCGAAGGTATTTACCTTCTTGTGAGTTCAAAAGTTATGAAAAACTTGTTCGATGTGTGGAAAAGGTTGAAATGGAGTTTGCCGATGATCAGGTGTTCTTTAAAAAACAATAGAATAAGAGGTCCAGTTGGCAGGCAAAGGGTAATAATTCATCAAAGAAGCAATGAGGCAAGAAAACCAAATATCCATCTTGTGAGAAGTGTGGTAAAATGCATCCTAGAGAATGTTTATCCAAGTTTGTAAGTGCTTTCAGTGTGGTAAGTCTGGTCATATTTCTTGTAACTGTATGTAAGATGATGAAGTAGGTAATGAAAAGCCAGCGTTAAGATGATTTAAGTGTAATGAAATGGGTCATTATGCAAATGAGTGTCTAACAAAGAACTCAACTGGGGGAAAGCAACCAGACTACAAGTAGGAAGGGGTGCTGAAATCCTTTGCAACAACTTCAAAAGATGTTGGGCCATCAAATGATGTAGTATCAGGTACGCTGTTTGTTTGTTCAGATTATGCCAATGTGTTGTTTGATTCAGGGTCTACACACTCTTTCATTTCTGAGAAGTTTTATAGTAAATTGGAAATTCCATCTGAAGATATGAATCCTGAACATATGGTAAAAACACCCAGAGGGAACGTTGAGACAAAAAGGAATTATAAGAACCTTCCTATCCTTGTGTGTGGAAAAAATATACCATAAATCCTTATTGTTTTGCCTCTAGTAGAGTTTGATGTTATTTTGGGCATGGATTGGCTTTCTGTTTATCATGCAAAGATTGACTACAGAGCTAGAATGGTTTCTTTTCAGAAAGATTTTCAGTTTGTGAACAAGAATGAACCCTACCTTTTGATAACATATCATGAAGTTGATAAACTATTAAAAGATGGAAATGAATGTTACCTTGCACATATTGTTGAAAATAAATGAACTAATCAGATTAATGATGTGCCAGTGGTAAATGAGTATCTTGATGTTTTTCCTGATGAGTTACCTGGTATTATTCATGATCGGAAAGTTGAATTTACTGTTGACTTAATTACTGATTCTAAGACAATTTCAGAACCCCCTTATCGAATGGCTCAAGGTGAACTTTTAGAGTTAAAGAAGAAATTGCAGGAGTTATTAGATAAAGGTTTCATTCGACATAGCACATCACCATGGGGTGATCTTGTCTTGTTTGTTAAAAAGAAAGATGGATCAATGAGACTTTGCATTCATTATAGAGGCTTGAATAATATTAATGTTAATAACAAGTATCCTTTGCCTCATATCGATGATTTGTTTGATCAGCTCTAGGGAGCTCAGTATTTTTCAAAGATTGACTTGAGGCCGGGGTACCATCAGTTGAAAGTAAAAGAAGAAGACGCTCCTAAGACTATGTTCTGTACTAGAAATGGCCATTATGAATTTGTAGTTATGCCTTTTGGGTTAACAAATGCACATGTTCTATTCATGGACCTTATTAATAGAATTTTACATGAGTTCTTGGATAAGTTTGTTGTGGTTTTCATTGATGATATTTTGGTGCTTTCTAGGAGTAAAGAGGAGCATGAAAGTCATTTAAGGGTTATCTTTCAAACCTTAAAATAAAAGAAACTATATGGAAAATTCAGCAAGTGTGAGTTTTGTTTACAACAAATTTCTTTCTGGGGTCACATTGTTTCAAAAGATGGCATAACTGTTGATCCTGCTAAAACAAAAGTTGTTGAAGAATGGCCAAGACCCACAAATGTAACCGAGATCCATAGTTTCCTTGGTTTGGCAGGTTACTACTGAAGTTATGTTGTAAATTTTTCACGATTATCTAGTCCAATGACTAAGCTAACTCGGAAGGGTGTTAAGTTTATCTGGACAAAAGAATGTGATGATTGTTTTCAGAGAATATTGGTGAATGCTCCAGTTTTGGCACATCCTTCCAGGAATGGTGAGTTTGTTATCTACAGTGATGCTTCATTGAAAGGAATTGGTTGTGTCCTTATGCAGAATGATCAGGTAATTGCATAAGCTTCACGTCAGTTGAAAACTCATGAGGTAAATTACCCTACACATGACTTGGAATTAGCTACTGTTGTTTTTGCTCTAAAAATTTTGAGGCATCATTTGTATGGAGTAAAGTGTGAAATATATTCTGATCACAAAAGTTTAAATTATATATTTACTCAGAAAGAGTTGAACATGAGACAGAGGAGATGGCTAGAATTAATCAAGGATTATGATTGTACAATTCATTACCATCCAGGAAAAAAAATAAAGTGGCAGATGCTTTGAGTCGAAAATGTAATGCTTCATTAACCATGCTACGTTTGGAACGAGATCCTTTGGTTTTTGATTGGATGAACTTTGGCATAGAAGTTGTTTGTGTAGGAAGTTCTTCTGTTTTGTTTCAGGTATTAGTGAGATCATCCCTATCAGATAGAATTAAGCAACCACAGAGGGAAGACAGTGAGTCACAAAAAAAGGTAGAGCTGGTTCAGAAGGGTAAGTTACCTGAATTCAACATTGATAATGATTGTTTTTTTAGATTTGGGAAGAGATTGTGTGTGCCTTGTGATTCACAGTTGAAGAGGGAGTTGTTATGTGAATCTCATAGTTCTCCGTTTTTAGTTAATCCTGGCAGTACTAAGATGTATAGAGATCTGCGGGTGTATTACTGGTGGGATGGAATGAAAAGAGATATTGCTGATTTTACTGTGAAGTGTTTGACTTGTCAGCAGGTTAAAGCAGAGCGGTAGTTATCAAAAGGGATGTTGCAGCCTTTACCAGTGCCAGAGTGGAAATGGGAGAATATATCCACGGTCTTTCTTATGGGATTGCCGAAGACACCTCGAGGTAATAATGCAATCTAGGTTATTGTTGATCGCTTGACTAAATCTTATCATTTCCTTGCTATACGAGATACGTTTTCCCTAGATCAACTTTCCCGTTTGTATCTTAAAGAGATAGTTAGGTTACATGGAGTTCCTCTCTCCATTGTATCTGACCGTGATCCGTGGTTTACTTCTAACTTTTGGAAAGGCCTTTAGAAGTCGTTGGGTACTGAATTAAATTTTAGTACAGCATTTCATCCGCAATCAGATGGGCAGTCAGAACGAAAAATTCAGACATTGGAGGATATTCTACGTGCTTGTTCGATGGATTATCAGGGAATTTGGGACCAACATCTTTCTTTGTTTGTGTTTTCTTATAATAAAAGTTTTCATTCCAGTATACAGATGGCACCATTTGAGGCGTTATATGGGAAGCGGTGTCGAACTCTAGCTTTTTGGGATGAAGTGGGTGAAAGGAAGCTGATGGGACCAAAATTGGTAAAAGAGATGGTAGAAAAAGTTCAGTTGATTCAGAAACAAATGAGAATAGCTCAGAGCAGATAGAAAAGTTATGCAGATAACCGGAGGAAGGATCTATCTTTCGAGGTAGGTGATCATATTTTTCTCAAGGTTTCTCCATGGAAAAGTGTGATGCAATTTGGTATGAAAGGAAAGCTGAGTCCATGGTTCATTGGACCATATGAAATTCTGGATAGAGTTGGATCAGTTGCTTACCAAGTGGATTTACCTCCGAGTTTATCTCAGGTACACAATGTTTTTCATGTTTTGATGTTGAGGAAGTATAGGCCAGATCCATCTCATGTTTTGAGCCCAGAGGTAGTTCAGCTGGAAGAGAATATCTCTTATGAAGAACAATCAGTCCAGATTCTTGACCGAAGAGAGCAAGTGTTGAGAAATAAGGTAATTCACCATGTAAAGGTTTTTTTTGGAAAAACGATATGGTTGAAGAGGCAACGTGAGAATCTGAAATGCTATGAGGGATAAATACCCCCACTTATTTAGATAAGTGAATAAAATTGCGAAGACGCAATTCCCAAAAGGGGGGAAGGATGTAACATCCCATGTAAATAAAGAATAAATCATTTTTTTATTTATTAATATTTAATAATTAAATGTTAATTTTACTTTAAAGGGGTTTCTATGTTCGATAGCGTACCTGATACGCAACAAAGAGTTTCATTGAAATCTTACGTTGCACACTTGTAATAAAATAATATTATTTTAAATGGTAGTTAACACATAGCCATTGTATTGGAGGGAATGGATAGAAATAACTAAAATATGATTATAAATGTTTTTAAATGTTTTTATATTTATCCAATAAACGATAAACGCTTAAAATAATAAAAGAATTCAATTTTAGGCATTGATACTCTAATATTCACTAAAGGTCCACTTCTCACCTTTTCATGGTGAACCTTCTTAAAATATAGTTTTGGTCACTCTTTTACTTTCTATTGGACTAAATAAAATTCTTTTTTAGAATCGGGACATCAAAATTTACTTGGTGTAAATTTTTGGTATTTTTCCGATATAGTTCATTTTTTAATGAACAGTTAAAAATATTGTATTTTAATTCAAAACCTCTTTGTAATATAATTTATTTATATGATTATATTATTGTTTGAATTGTTTTTAAAGTGAAATTAGAATATATTTTTACAATTTAATCCAATAGTGGTCTTTGAAATTAATTTCACTTTGAAATCGGACATAAACTAGTGTCAATATTTTTGATACTTATTGTTTCATAAAAACACGCTATTTGCTCTGACAGTAGGAATTAATTATTAAATTAATTAATCCAACTTATATGTTTTGAATTTTGTAAAATATACTTCATTTTTGAATTCAGAATATCAAATATATCTTAGGGTGAAGTATTGGTATTTTTCTGAAAAACTTCAATTTTTGATGAATAGTGAAACCACTAAGTGGTATTTAAAGAAACTGATTTTTCGTTTAAAAGAATCTTTGCCACTTCTGTATTGTGAATTTCAAAAATCCAACATACATGGTTGTCATTAAGAATTAAAATTTGGTTCAATGGGATTAAAATAATTTTTTTGTGAATAGTAACTTATTAAGTTTTTAATCGCGATTAGAGGTAATTAGTGCAGTTTAAGGTAAAAATATTGTTTTAATATTATGAAATGACCTAGACACATGTAATACCCTCATTTTATGTGTCATGGCCAACCAAGACAATCCATGGGTTATCTTGGGGACCCCATGGAGCCACTTTGGTTGGAATATGACATTAATATCTTTTTATTTAATGTTAAAATTAAAATAACACAAACATGAGTTGTTTTACTAAAACAATTTTTAAATGGGGTTATACAAGTCATAGTTTTGACTATAAATAGTAATTGGAAAGATAAAATTATTTCCTACATCATAGTAATTTTTTTATAATTTTTAGGCATTAACTAAATTAAATTATTTATGACACCATGATGATGCAGTGATTACCTCATTATTTAACGATTTAAATAAAATAGAAAGATAATGTAAAATCTAAGACCTACACATGTCAAAAACCTATTGGATGGGTGGATTTCGAACCCTTATCACCTTATCCTCAAAACACATCAATATGGGACCATTAAAACCCGAAACAAATTCTATAATAAAGTAACATTTCCTTACTTTCCAAGAGTGTCCCTCCTCTCCTCTTATAAAAAGCCCCCACCTCTACCACCTTACCCACAATCCAAAGCCTTTGTATTGGAAAACTCCTGCCCATTTGGTCTCTCCACATCCCTCTATTACTCTTTGAAACCTCACTTTGGGCATAATTCTTCCCAAGGAAGCCTTTGAGCTCAAATCTAAGAGAGTTACCCAATTTTATGGTAATTTATTCAATTGTATTCTTTTGTTTTATTTTGCTTCTCCAACCCCCTAAAATCTTTTTATTAATTTATTTTGTAACATATACTGTATATTAAATATACTAGGATGTTTTTATATGAATTATTAGAGCTACACTTACACACACCTCCATCTAATGGTTAAAGAACATACTGTTTCTGTGGATGGAAAATTTCTGCCTCACGAAACAATGATTGTTCAATATTCTTCTAACACCTTAAAAGGTGGCCATTATGATGTCACTATATTTATATATGATATATAATATGTTTATTTTTTTCCTTAAGCTTCTGTATTTTTCATTTATTTCATACCTTTGTGGCTTCCAATATGGGTATACGCGATATCTTCATTTTAGGAAGTGCGGACTACCGCCCCCTCAAAGTGATTTGATTCATTAATGCCATACGTGGGACGTATAAAGGAGGGATTTAATAATATTATATATGATATTATACTGGAATTATAATATAAATTTTTATCATTATGATTTGACTCCATTAAATTATGAGATAGAAATGAAAGTAGCGTTCATGTGTACGTACGACTTACCGTCTCCATGAACAGTGCATTTCATTTCTTATCCCCAAATGTAATGTACTATTATAAGTACATATATATAATGGATATATATGATGTATGTTACATCTAAATTATGAATATATTTCTGGAATTAAAATATGCATACCTCTCATTTAGTTGAATTCCATTAATATGACATAGAAATGAAAGTAGCGTTCACGCGTACGTACGGCTTACCGTCTCCATGAACGGTGCATTTAATTTCTTACCTCTAAATGATTATGTGAAATTATAAATACATTTATATGCTAGATATATATTATATATATGATATCCAAATCCGGAATGTCATTCTGGATATAAATACCCTTTGACCACACGAACAACATGTAATTGTAAGAAGTCCACTTTTGACTTAAGAACCAAATATCGACAAAACAAACATTATTAACTTAAATGATTACATAATGTTTATAACATGGAAATAAGTGATATAAAAGGAATAATAATCTTGAAAAGGTTCTAAATCAAGTAGAAATTAACTCATGTTTATTATTCAGAACGTTAAAGAACGATCGAGTCAAGTTGGACCCAAGTTAAGGGACTTCGTCTCAATCTACTTTCATTGAGGCACATTTTTGTTTTATACACCACTTTCTTTAATACGGTGCATAAACCCCTTTGACTTTTACATTTATTCAAAAGGAATCTTTTTATATGAAGCGTTTTACTAAACGACAAAAGGGAATGTTTTTGTCGTACGTATGCGGCGACAACGACTTCTCCGCCGCCGCGAGTATTATTTGGTCTTTGGCTTCCTCAACAAGCCATAATGTTTTTAAAATAAAATAAATACCATATACTCTTTTATGTATTTTGGTATTGAAAATGGTTTTGATAAAGGATTCTATTATGTCAATATATTTAAATGAAATATTGTGATTGAAATGTGGAAATGTTATCATTCCATTATATTGGTTTTATGTTTTATGATTTTATATTTGTACTTGGACATTTGACGGGTGGTTACGTGATAAACCATATGACGGGTGGTGCTGTGAATACCAGGACGGGTGGTTACGTTATAACCTCCAATGCATCGGGTAGGGAAGTCGGCCGTATGGCTATTCAATTAAGTATGTATGGAAGTTGGCCTTATGGCTATTCCATTAACTGATATGTGTGGACGTCGACCGTATGGTTATTCCACTTAAGTATGTTTATGTCTGAAGTTACATTTATATGTTATGTGTTATTTATATGAGTTTTATGGTAATTTTTTGGTTACAAAAGGGTATTTAATGATATTTTATTCAGTGAAGAGTTTTTACTACTTCATGAAGGTGAAGGTATTACTTTGATAAAGTATACATGGTTTACTTGATGTTTGAAAAACTAATAGTTTTCATTCTTTGTGTATCTATTACTGAGCTTTTTATGCTCACCCCAAGTTTTTTTTGAAATGTTCTTCAAAGGAATTAATGTGGGATAGGGTCAAGGATGGGATCAAGTGAAAGTCATGCGATCTAAAACATGGAACTAGAAATGTTTTTTTAATAGTTTTTATTTTATGGAAACTTAGTCTACTTTGTCATATTTTGAGATGTAATAGTTTTGTCCGAATTCTCCAAAACTCTAAACCTGAAGAGATCCTCAATGTGAATTATTCATTTAATTCAATATTAAGTAAGGTTTAAGGTCGGGGCCTTATATGGTGTGTACCTAGATAATACATGTTGTTAGTCTCCTAATTTCTAGAATACATTAATTACATTAAATTGAAAATATGAATCCTTAAAACCTTATTTATTTGACTAATAATTTCATGGTTTGACAATTTAATAAGGGTTTTAATGAATTTTATATGATCCATTAATTTATTATAATACATATGTAACTCTTTCTTCTACTATTTATTTTCCACTATTTCTTTTTTGATGGTTATAACCAAGAGGGTTTATATGTTCATTAAGATGAAATAGAATAAATTAATGATAGTAGGTTTATCTAAATAAATAAAAAATAAAAAATAAATGAATGATATATATTTACGTTTTATATAAATTGAATTTTGGACCATCCATGGGCTTGTCCAAGACCTATGTATATGTTAGTTGATCTAATTTAATTTATTTCATCAATTTTAAATTAATTTTTAGTAAATTAAATAGGGTGGTTTTTGAGTAATCTCTCCCTCCATTATTATGTAGGCCTTTCATGTCCAAGGATATATACACAATATTACCATAACCAATACTTTGTTTACCCTCAAATGAATGTGAGTTATAATTACTTATAATTAATGGAGATTCTCATGGAGCGTGGAGGTAGTCCAAGATAAAACCATAATGATGTCAACCTAGGTGTTACATAGTTGTACAAGTGGAATGTTGTAACTCATACGAAGATAAGAAACATGATTCATTTCCCCATAGGTCATAGGCTGATTTAATGTCCACTCAATAAATTTAATATTAGATAAATCTCATGAAAATTTCATCAAATTATTAACTTATTTCTATCTATGAAATTATTTATTTTATGGAGGCAATACTATGACCATATAAATAAATGAATTAGTATGAAAATATGGAAATTTGAATAAATAGACTATGCATAAATGTTTTATCCATCACGACTAATTAAGTAACATCCAAATAATATTAACATGGTATGAATAGGATAAAATAAGATAAAATTTATTCATAATAAATTAAAATCCTTCAATTAAATATTAAGTCATACTTTGTCTTCCAACTCTTGATTGGGAATGAAAGCATTGAAAATAAGTGTTTGAACTACCCATGTAGGGACAATTACTTTTAAAATGGGCTTATTATAATGTTTATGGATTGAATTAACCATCATACATCAGTAGAAGTATCACTCACTAGACTTAATGCAACTTGGTGGAAATAATTAAAGAAATCCAAGTTAGGATTTCCAGATAGGAAAGTCAATTCAACAGAGTAAGGAGCTGATGTCCAATGGTCAGAAAAGACTAGGTTACCTAAATACCTTCAACTACCTTGAAAAAACCTCATTGGGGTTATTTAATGGGGAATAAAGATCCTTTTCACTAAAATCTCCCAGATCTTATAAATTTTATGTTTAATTATGAGGGCTATTGAGACCTGATAAAATAGTGGGAGATTTAATAAAATCAATTAATTTATTATTTCTCACATGGTTTTAATCAAGAAAAATTACTAATAATTTAATCTTTAATTGTAGAATAAAATTAAAATATAATCATACACATTATCACTATGATCAATATTGTAGAAATAAAACATCCTTACTAGAAGTAAATTCATGGAGTGGTTTAGATGCCTTCGGTTTTTCTATACCATGAACAATAATCTTACATGTTCTAGAATCCTCAAGGGATAATTTATTAGCCAAGTATACGATTGATGAAGAGTTTCTTGTCTATGAAAAACATTTGAGTGACATGGTGGATGTTCAATATTTGATTATTTCATATATTTTTAGTGAACTCATTAAGTCTCATGAAAACATGGATTCATATTGCATGCTTGAACACCTCTATGGTCTATACCATGATATATTTAGATAGGAATAGTTTGAGATTTCCAAGGCACTCATTCAAGGAATTCATAGATAAGGTTCCCCAGGTTGGTCTCATATAGTCAATCTCGTTAGGTATATTGAGCGCCTAGAGGTTCTTGGGTTTAGACATCAAAAATAACGGGGCACCGGTGTCATTTTAGAATCACTCCCGTAGAGAATATCTTTCTTTTTGGTAAATATAAATAAAAAAATTGAGAATTATATGCCATATATTCTAACACTTCATATCCTTGTAGATAAGGAGGCGAAGTGTGAAAATCCTATTGTCCTTATTGAGAACAAATGGAAAGGAAAAGCAAAGAGCGTTAAGCCCAAAGCTTCTTCTCACCCTTCCCATAAGAAGAAGATCAAGGTGTGAGCAAGGGAATATGATGTTTTTTGTTCCATATATGTAAAGAAGGTCAACTAGATGAAAAACTGCACCCATCCAAAGAAAAAAGGGGAAGCTTTAGGTGTATTTTTTTATCATGTTCAATTTGTCTATTTCTACATATTGGGTGTTTATACAACTTGTGGAGATAAAATATTTATTCAAATATATGATCCATGTAGATTCAAAAAAAATTACCAAGGGGTGGTATATCTATGATTATCCCACAAAGCTAATATTACTCCTATAGCAATCAGGGACTAGCACCTCACATTTCTGACTAGAATGATCTTTGTTTTCAAGGGTTATTATGTGCCTCCAATTACTAAAAAATATATCTATATCTAGACTTGATATAGATGTATTTATTTTAAAGTTCATAAATTAATGTTTCTTATTTTGTAAATATAAAAACGTTATGTTAAGACATATTTAAATAATGGTGTTTATGTGTTGGATTACACAAACCAAGTAATGACAATAAAAAATTAAACTACTTCACATTACTCATACTAAACTAAAATATGGCATCACGAACTAGGTCATTTAAATGAAAATTTCTTGAATAAATTATACCAAGATGTATATTTAGATTATTTTAAACTAAAATCACATGGTATATGTCACACATGTTTACAAGGAAAAATGACCAAATATCCATTTAGAGGAAAAGGTGAAAGGGACAAAGAACTTCTGGAATTAGTTCATACTGATGTATTTGAACCATATACTTTTGAAGCAAGGGGTGGTTACTCATACTTCATAACTTTTACAAATTTTTTTTGTTAGATATGAATATGTATAATTAATGTGGTATAAGTCGGATTATTTTGATAAATTCAAGGAATACAAGAATAAAGTTGAAAACCGACATGGTAATAATATTAAGAAACTCATCTCGGACCATGGTGGAGAGTATCTTAATCAAAACCTCATTGATTAATTATGAGATGTTGGGTTCCAATCTCAAAACAATCCTTAAACACCTCTATTGAGGATGTAAGTGAAATGAAAAATCACACCTTGTTGGACATTGTGAGATCAATGATGAGTCGTATCAGTCTTTCATTATCCTTTTGAGGATACACATTACAAATAGAAGCACAAATAATAAACCAAGTACCAAATAAAGTATTAGGTTGTATACCATACCATTTATGGAAATGAAAGTACCTTGTGTTATTATACTTACTAGTGTGGAGTTGTGAATTATTTGTTAAGGCCTCTTCAGGTAACTAGCTTTCACCATGAGGCACACAATGTATCATTATAGAATATACCAAAGAACTAAAGTGGTGCAACCTATACAATTATTCATACAAAAAATTTGTGGTTGACAGAAGACCCACATTTCATGATAAGGATATTATCTATAAAATAGATAGTTCGAGCGAGATAGATTTTTATTACATCTAGATTCAAGATACACAAGAGTTGACACAAAAAAGTCATAAAGACCTAGGGAAGATGTTGTTCCAGAGACACAAGTACTAAATATGAGTATTAGAGAGGTTAGATAACTACAATGACATGGTTTTCAAGTCACCAAGGATGGTGACTCATTATTACTTTATAATAATGATCCTCTAGCCTACAAAGAAGAAGTAAGTGGAAAAATGTTTCCAATTGGAAAGAAGCCATGAAATCTGAAATATATTCCATGAACAAAAACAAAATCTGTATTTTGGTAGATCCTCTTGTGGATGTAAACACCATTGGTTTTAAATTGGAATTCAAGATGAAACAGATCATGGAAGGAGATGTTAGAACCTATAAGGCATGAATGGTTACAAAATATTTTAAACAGTTTCAAGGTATTAACAATGATGAAACCTTTTCATCAGAATACATGCCAAAATCCATGAGAATTATACTTTCCATTGCATCTTTCCATGACTATGAGATTTGACTTATGGATTTCAAAACAGAAATCCTTAATGGTAACCTTCTAGAATATATCAATTTAACACAACCCAAAGGGTTTGTGACTACAAAGGATTCCAATAATATATAAAATTTAAAAAATACATTTATGTATTAAATAAGACATCTATGTCATGGAACATTATTTTTTATGAAGCCGTAATGAAATTTGGTTTCATAATGAATGAGTGTGAGCCTTGTGTCTTCAAACGATTTAATGGGATTACAATTGTTTTCTTTATAATATATGTTGATGACATATTACTCATTGGATATGAAATACAAGTCTTATGGTCTATTAAGGAATGGTTGAATAAATTATTCTCTATGAAGGACATTGGTGGGGGAACATATATTCTGGGGATTAAGATCCATCATGCTAGATCCAAGAGGATGCTCGGCCTAAGTCAAAGTACATACATTGAAAACATACAGAAGAGATTCAATATAGAACAATCCAAGAAGAGATTGTTTCCAGAATCACAAGGTATTCATGTTTCTAAGAAAATGTGACCTCAGACAAATGATGAATGAAATTGAATGAAAATAATACCATACACATCAGTGATTGGGTCAATAATGTATGGTATTCTATATACAAAGATAGATGTTTCCTTTTTATTAAGTGTGCTAGGGAGATATCATGATGACTCAGGTGACAACCATTAGATAACAATCAATACTATCCTTAAGGGTCTGAGGCATATTAAGGATATTTACTTGGCTTATAGAGGAGATGAGGAACTATTCATTAGAGGACATGAAGATTCTAGTTTCCAAACTGATCAAAATGAGATATGTACAAGTTGTGTATCTCACTAGTATGTGTCGTGAACTTATACCAAATTAAAGAATATTAAAATTAATTTATTATACTATGTAAACATTATTAAAATGTTTTTTTCTATGTTAATTAAATTGATAGTACATTCCATGTGAATAGTTTAAATATATAAATATGTATGTGTGTTTAATTAATTTCTATGTAATGATTAAATCTGTGTATCATATGTGAGTTATATGATATATATTACACAATGTGCACTAAAACATAACACATTAAAGAAAAATAATGTAATTCAGGTAATCATTAAGTTTATTTTTATATGTCATGAATGTATCTGATAATTCATATATTCCATATGTCATAAGAGTAAAAAATATACATGTATAATATATGTAGGGTAGATTTATATGGGTATTCACCGTGTTTCCTAAAATGTACATTTATTTACATAGTTATTTTTAAACAAATTTATTTAATTTATTTAATATTATTATGTATGAAAATCTCATGAAAATTTTGATGAGAATTAAGATAAAATAATTGACTAACTAAAGAAGATAATTAACTGATTCAAGTGAAATTTATTTTAAATAAAAATGATTATTAATTTAATAATTGTTTTATTTTAAATGAATAATTTGTTTCATTCATGTCGATTATCATGAGCATAGACCTGACCTTTTTATGTTCATTTAATTTCTTATTAAATTAAATTGTTGGTCTGTATGTCTTCTCTCCTCTTATTATGTAAGGGGTTGCATGACCTTGATTTCATTTATGTAAACCCTTTTCCCTCACCTATGTGTGAGTAAAATCATATGTAGTAGATGAAGATACTATGATAGTGGATGTGGTTCAAATTTAGAGCCATGTTGAAACCCATCGAAGATAGATACATAGGTGGACAAGTGTAAAGTTGTAAAAAATCCTTAATTTGTTCAAGGTATTTTTCCCTAGATCGATTGCTAGATGTCAATCAGCTAGATAAGAAAACCATTAGTAAATTCTCATGATGATACTATCTTATTATTATTTTTATATCATGTTTCATGGTTATTATATTATAGATGTTTTTTCATGATCACAAGAATTAATGAAATTAACAAGTATGTAAGATAGATAAAAAATAAACTCAGTTATGAATAAATATTATCTAAGGCATGGTTAATCACTTAAGAAAATCAACATAATGTTAAAAATCATGTAATAATGATATTAATTGAAAATTTACACATAAAATATTAAATATCTCAATTATATATATTTAGTTGGTATAGCCTTCCACTACTTTAGTTAAAATCGAACCATAGTTCATAATGCTTGTCTAGACAATGTTGGGGTGATTTCAATTAATAGGTAATTATAACATGAAGTTTTTGGTTGACATAACATAGTTCACATCATGGTTTGACTTCTAAAGAAGGACTTTTTGTAGCTAATAGGATATGGTTGAGGAAATCCTATTTTAGGATTTCAGGACTGGTGCGTTCTCTCAAAAGATCAAGGAACTGTGATTTAATGGAGTTGTAATTTGGAATAACCACCTAAAATCATTAAATTTTCTTGACCAACCAATGATAGGGTAATGAGAAGGGTAATATGGATCCATACCATAGAATTTACAAGCAACGAGATATTTAGAAGCTAATGGTGAGGTGTATTGGGTTTTGAAAAAATATTGGGAGATTAATAAAAAATATTTATTTATTTGCCTATATTTTATCAGATAAATTATAAAATATCTACTTATCTTACTTGTAAAAAAAATGATAAAAATGATATTAATAATATCATTATGATCTATACTTGAGAATTATAACCTTACCACCGACTCAAATTTCTAATAATGGAAAAGGCACTTACATGTTATCTTTTTCCATGAAAGTAACTTGTATGTGTTGAAAGAGAATATTCCCGATGTGCCAGGTAATGAGGTTAGTGAGGAATATTTAACTATCTATGAGAAACATTTGAAAAATTCCACAAATGTTTAGTGTTTCCTGTTATTATGCATGACCAATATGATTTTGAAGCCGAATGAGGAAATAGATTCTTGTAATATGATGTCTCACAATTAGGATATCTATTAAGATAAAGGAAGACAAGAGAGAAATTAGATCTCTAATAGTTAATTTAAAAATAATTAGGGAAATTCTGTGTCAGTTGGGCCTCATGTAGTCATATTTATTGGGTCCATTGAATGCTTCAACATATTAGGTATTAAATTAATAAATGAGTTACACACAGATCTCATACTTTTACCACTACCAATGAACTTATCTAGTTTTATTGTTAATTATAATATGTGAAATAATGAGAAGAGTATTTTATAACTTATTACATTGATTATCCAAGTGGATAAGGACATGGGGTGTGATAAACAAGCAACCATTATGGTGAATACAAAACGTAAGAACAAGGTTAAGGGTATTGAGAGTTATAACAATTCTAAAGCTCTTAAGCCTCATCCTTCCAAGAAGAGGAGGATCCAATGGCTGGTAAAGGAAGAAGTAGTAGTGTGTTTTTAAAATGGAAAGAAAGGCCACTAGAAGAAGAACAGAACCCAGACGTAAGGGGAAGATAATGGTGTGTTCCTTATCAAATTTAATCTTTCAATATCGACACATTTGGTATTATATATAGTTTTTGGTGCTCATATTTGTATCCAAATATAGGAACCAAATATATTTTGAAATATTTCTAGAGGAGAGGTGGATATGAGGTCTGATAGTGGTGTGATAATGGATTTTCTAAGCATTGGTAACTACAACCTTTCATTGCCAATGAAAATGTTTTTTTAAATTTTTTATTATATACCAACTATTTGTAAGAACATAATTTCTGTATCATGACTAGATGCATATGGGTTTATTTTATTGTTTGGAAATAAAAGTTATTTATTTTATAAAGACAATATATGTTCTGGTATGAAACATTTAAATAATGGTCATATGTATTAAATTACAAAAAACCATGCATTGTCTGTTGATAAATAAGCATGTTCGCACGACTCATATAACACCCAACTATGACATAACCATCTTGGTCATATAAAAGAGAAGCGTTTGAAAAAGATCTATCAATTTGGTTATTTAGAAATTTTTTATCTAAAACAACTTGATAGATATCATTCTTTATTACATGAAAAAATGAACAAACCTTCATTCGATAGGGTGAAAGGGCCACATAGATTCTAGGATTGGTACACTCTAATGTGTGTGGACTATTTCTAATAGAAGCTATGGGTGGGTATTATTAAATCATAACTTTTACCATTGACTTGAGTTGATATGGTTTTGTATAATTGATGAGTTATAAGTTCAATACCTTTGAGAAAATCAAGGAATTCAAGAATGAAGTAGATAATCAACATTGAAATAAGATAAATAAGCTTTGATAAGATCAAAGTGGTGTATATTTTAACCATGATATTATCGAATTTTTATTGTAGTTTGGGATTCTATCTCAACTCACTCCACCTTATACACCATAGTGGAATGGTGTTAATGAAAGGAGAAACCATACCTAAATATACATGGTAAGGTCAATGATGGTTTGTTCATGTATTTCATTACCGTTTTGGGGATATGAATTAAAAACTAAGGCATACACATTAATCCTATTACCAACTAAAGTGGAAAATGGAATTAGCTTTTAGTTATGCAGTGGAAAGAAACATGTCTTGATGCATACACATGTATGGGGTTTCAAGGAACTTTTTAATAAATTCTCCGAAAAAAAACTAGAACTCTAGGTCGCAAAGTGTAACTTTATAGGGTGTCATAAGGAAACTAATGGATACTACCTATACAACCCCACAGATAAGAAAGTGATTATTTCTATACAATCTATCTTTATTGAGAGGGAACATCCACAAAAATTATAGTGGGAGAAAGATTGAATTTGGATGAACAATATTTGGTTCAAGAATATATTCCATAGGTACATGTGAAAGAAGTAGTTCCTAAAACACAAGTAATGCATATGAGCACAATAGAGTAAAGAGAACTAGGGATAGATGATTTTCTGGTCATTGAGGATGGTGACTCATTATGGGTTGACAATGATGGACCATTCTCCTATATAGAGGTAGTAGAGAGCTCAGAAGCTGCAATATTGAAAAAATATATGATTTCTTAAATGGATTATATATATCAGAACCATGTTTTAGTTCTAGTCAATGATTCAGCTGATGTAAAGCCAGTAGGGTAAAAATGGGTATTCAAGAGAAAACTAGACATGGAAGGTAAGGTAAATAACTTTATATCAAGTCTAGTGTCCAAATGGTTCCAAAAACATCAATAATTGAATATAATGAAACCTTTTCACTATTTTAAATGTTTTAATACATTAGAATTCTTCTTACTATAAAATCTTACCATGACTATGACATTTAGAATATGGATGTCAAAACTACTTTCCTTAATGTGAACATTTTGGAATATGTATACATGTGACAACAAGAAGGGTTTGTGAATCCAAGTGATTTAAAAAATATTTTAACATTGTAGAGATCTATTAATGGATTGAAGGAAGTATCTAGGCCATGGAACATTAGATTCTATGAAGTTATAAAAGAATTTGGTTTTATTAAGAATGAATTAGATCTTTGTATTTATAAGAAATTTAATGGGAATGTGGTCATAATCATAGTATTATATGGTAATGAAATATTACTTATCAAGAATGACATACTAGTCTTACAATCTATTAAGGACTAGTTCAACAAGAGTTTATCTATGAAGGAATTGGGTGAAGCAACATATATTATAGGGATCATGATCATATGTGATAGATCTTAGAGGTTGATTAGACTAATTCAAATTAAATATATTAACTAGATACTAAAGAGAATTAGTATGGAATAATCGAATAGGGTATTGGTTATAGTTTCACATGGTATACATATTTATAAGAAAATGAGTCCTCATAGATGACATAATAAAGGGATAATGAGTAATATCACATACGCTTTAGTGATATTATCTATCATGTATGACATGTTTTGTAATAGAGTTTATGTTGGCCACGCATTGAGCATGGTAGATAGATGTCAAGAAGATCCATGAGAATGTCTTTGGTCTACTATTAAGGCTATCCCCAAGTATTTGAGAAGAACTAAGGATTTGTTCCTAGTGTATGGAGATGGTGAGTTGTTCATCAACTGTTAAACTAATTCTATTTTTCAAATAGGTTAGAATGATCTGTAATCATAGTATAGATATGCTTTCTACCTCAACGAAGGATCTGTGAGCTAGAAGTATTTAAACCATCAAGTTGTCACTGATTCTACAATGGAGACTGAGTATATAGCAGCTTGTGATATAGCCAAACAATACTTTTGGATATGAAACATTGTCTATGAACCTTTTGTGGTACCTAGAATTAAATACCCTATCACATTGTATTATCATAATACTATAATGGTGGCTCGGGAAAAAGAGACAAGGTCAAACCAATAGAAAAAGCATATACACTAGAAGTATCACCTCTTTAGGAATTTTTATTAAAGGGTTGAATTGGAAATAATTAGAGTACTCATTATAGTTAATTTGGTGGAACCCTTGACTAA
Source organism: Viscum album (assembly GCA_963277665.1). Taxonomy (NCBI): domain Eukaryota; kingdom Viridiplantae; phylum Streptophyta; class Magnoliopsida; order Santalales; family Viscaceae; genus Viscum; species Viscum album. The sequence continues at coordinate 24,235,740 of OY728137.1, read as the reverse complement.
AGTCATATCATAGTATAAGCATGAGTATCAGGTGTGAGTGAGAGGACTAAAGCTTGTTAGCAATTGGCTCTAGTGCAACAAAATGTCTATTAGAGTTGGTTCCCTATAACCAACTTATGTATACTTTATGATTACCTATATTCATAGTTATGAATATTAATAATCTTTTTATCACATCAAGATTATTCTTCAACGTAACATAGTATGTGATAATGTCTTATGTGTATTTGTCTCATTAAAAGGTCATAGCAGTTCCCCGCTATGATGAAAACCCTTAAGTTCCATGATAGTATTCTTACACTTATATTATATAGTTGGATGTTATCATTTTGGACACATAAAAAATATAGGATATCATGGGTGGATACTTATAGGACTTTGAGGCACCTTCTCAGGGTGTATGCCCTAGGTAATTTTTAGTGTAGGATATTATGAGAAGGAGACCTACCAATAGGAAATCCACATTTATATGTTTCATTGGTGGTTCCCATCTATGGACATATGTATTTATCCTTATACTTTATGATTATTATTATTGAGTATTATGAGTTACATACTTTGATGTATTAATGAAAACCAGTATGATTGATGTTCACAGTGAGGTAACATATGTTGGGTGCATCATGAGTAATATTACATTAATGGAAAACATGAGAAATTATTTTTATCATCTATTATTAATGTAAGTTGATATCTCAGGACCTTTGATGAAAATTATATAACCAATATAAATCCATGTCGATGGTGTTATATATGTACGTTTTATTTTTGGAAAGTCAAATAAAGGGACATTGATAATAAAGGATGATGGCACCTTCCTGTAACCTTCTTGGTAATATATATCATTATAAAAGGATTATATTATATAGTAATCATATGTATGTGGTATTATGTCACTGTGGAATTAAATTCATTCTATGTGGGTTCTTTGGTGTGTTGCTAGATGCTACCTTTGAATGTAGGAATCTTCACCTAATTCCACTAAGAAAGAGGCCTAGAGGGTCACACACTATGTGTATCCAGAACCTTAATTAAATAATATATTATTATTCATTACTTAAGAAGTTGAATAAATATTATTCCTATATCTAGTTTAATAATTTATTATGTTTTATGGATTGTATATATTTTTTCACCAGTTATTCAAGAGAATATAATGTGTGTACAATACTTAATAAAGATTTATTTATTATTTTTTAAATATAATATTTCTTTTATTAGAGAAAAATGTAGTGATATTTATTTATTAAATAAATAATCATTATTCAAGGCCTCAAATATATTGTGGAAGATTGGAGGACCACGTTTTTATATTCGGTGATAAATAATATATATATTGAATATTATTTGATTGAATAATATTTAATTTAATTCTCAAGTTATGTGCATGTTGAGGAAATAATAATATTATTATTATTTTAGACATGGGGATATATAAGGTATTAAATAAGTGTTAAATGGAAATTTGAAAATATTAATTTCTAAAACATAGATGTTTTTAAACTGAATTATATTATTTTTCTAATAGACCATATTCATTTGTATAGTGAAAAAACAACTAAAGATAATCCTCTCTTTCCCTGGAGAGATCCCTCTCCATTAACACTACTAATAATAGAGATCTAACATCGTCCACCTCCCACTATCAAGTCAATAGAGATCGTGGAGAATGCTTTGGAAGCAATTCCCATTATGATCAAAGGCAAATGACACAAGTGATAGGATCTATCGTGTTAGAAGCAGGAGATACATACGGTGCCATTCAGAGATTTGTGGAACATGTGTGGATCACCGCTAGAGGGAATATTCTCTTGATTACTATAATGTAATAATGGTATAATGTATATCAATTTTCATATCCTCCAATGAAGAATGAATTCACAAAAGGTAATTCTTTAATTGGTTAAATTAATTATAAATAATATGTGATGATCATCTCTATATTGTAGGTGCTTTAACCATTGTCTGTTTTCTTTGATTCAATTCCGTTGATCTAGGAATTTATCATTGTGTATATATCATATTGATCATCGATCGTGACGTAAAGAAAAGTTGGGCATAACCTATCACATGCTTCCACTACACCCAGAACCTTCCCTTTTTATGGATTTTTTGGAACCATATAAGTTAATTATTTATCTCTATGATTTTCATACATATATAAACATTCTATAACCATTGAAATATAATTATATAAGATGGATATAGAATTATTTATTTATTATTCTTTCATAACCAAATTTTATTGAATATGGTCAAGATCCTCATCTTTATCCTTTACCATTCCGTCCATCTGGATTTTTATAGTTTTCCAATCCTCAAAAATATTCTTAATATATTCTATGTATTTCAGTAGTTTTTATTTTCCTTCCTCATGGACATATCCATTATTGTTAAAAGATTGATAATTTTTCTCCTAAATTATAATCTCCTTTTCTAACTTTGAGATCTTTGAAATCTATTCATTTAATTCTATCTTTAATGAAAACACTATTTATGATTATTATTATTCACTTCCATTATTTTTAATTTTATCACTTGTGAATTCTTCTTTATACACCTTATAAATTAGATTATTTTTATCAATATACCTAAAAGATTCAATTTCCACTTCATCATCACATATTTCATTGTCCTCACACTTTGATAATTAGTTTCTCTTGTTTTTTATTGAGATAAATTATTTCTCTTCAATTTAAAAGAAAACTTGTACTTATTTGTTTTTTTTGTTTCATCTTAAAAGTTCTTCTTAGTATTTATTCTTCATCTTCACTAGATTAATGCTATTTTAATCCGGAACAATTTTTAGGAAAATTATCAATGTCCCCTCACTTGAATAATTTTAATTAAATATTTCCCTTAAATATTAAATTTCCACTTCTCACATTTATAAAGTTAAGATACATAATTTATCAAACATTAGATTCATATCTTAATCAAAATATGAACAAACTGGTTCAATTTCATCAACCTTCTTCTTACAATTCAAGGGATTGAGGATTTAATGAAAATTTCTCTTTCATATTTATCCTTATTCTTGAAAACATTGTATTTTCTCATTTGGTAATCAACTAATATTTTGTTTAATTCATCCAGAGGGATTATTTCTGGATCTTTATCTTTAAAAAATAGACATTAGCATAAAAAATGTCTGGTGGGATGGGAAGTATCTTCTCAACCATTATTTTATATTTAAATTATCACAAAATATCCTAACTGTGCTCACAATCTCATTTTAACTTATGAAAATTTATCAACACATTCATCATATTGCATATTGTGGTACTCATACATTGACCACCAAATTTGTAGATTACCACACTTCAGTTTCATATTACCTTCATAAATGATGTCAATCTTACCACATATAGCTTTTTATGTTTTGATTCCTTTTAATTTTAGAAATACACCCTACAAAAGTAAAAAAAAATTATCATTCCAAGTGCACCCATCAATTTAGAAATTCTTATTAAGTTTTTTTTAATATTATAATTCTAAGCCTGAGATGGGAACCCATTAGTTTTAGCATCTTAGAAATCATAACTAATAGATAATAGAAAATCAACATTCTGTCCTTCCCTTTATGATAACCCTTCCCATAAAAGGTGTTAATCCCCTTGTTATTCACTAAATTGTGATTTTCCATTAAACACACATGAAATTTAGTGGAAATCTCTTCAACTATAGAGAAACTCCAATCCTACTAACTCTAAACAGCATATCAAAAACTTGAGAACATGGATTTGATAACAATTGAAAATGAAACCCACATTTTAGTGAAATTGAATATGGATGAATTAGTTATTTAAATTAGTTTTAATTTTCCTTCTTGAAAACCCCCTCACCACCAGTTAAAGTTAAATATGATCACTTCCAAACTCAGACACATGAAGGGAATAATAGATTTACATTATTTACTATTCAAAAATAAAGATTGATCTTTCTCATTATCTAGATTTCACCAAGACTATATGACCCAATAGTATAAACAAATAGGTAAAAACCAGAAGAAAATATCCTTGTACTTGTGATATATGTATTCTAACTATGTTTGTGTGTTTCTCGCCCTGATACAATGATAAATGATACTATTTTTCAATAAAAATAAGGTATCAAACAGAACTGGACTTCCATTTATGTTTTTATCCTTCTTATGATTCTTCTTTAACATATATGTTTGCAGTTTTCTTCTTCCCTTTTTATGATCTACACAACCAATTCTTCTTCTTTCTCTAAAAAAATAATCTTGATAATTTATTTAGATAGAAATATCTATTATTTTATTTTTCCATCACAAATCGGTACATTAGCATGCATGCACGACACAATATATATTTCACACCAATATCAAAAAATAAAATATTTATTTTATTTTTAAAACCAAATTCAAATAAAATTAAATAATTCAATTATTTGTCAATTTCTTATCCTACTTCCAATTTCTTTCATCCTCCATTCAAAATTTGTTTTTTATCATTGCAGTGAATAAATATTCGCTTAGGCAGGATGAGACAATTAATCCATAACTACACTTTTTTTCTTCTTCTTAATTTTTTGAATATTCTTTTCCATTTTCGTGAATCAGCAAACCCATATTCTGATGATCTAATCCAAAAATACCATTTTTAACATCATTTGAGTTAATATTTCTTTATAATATATAAATTATGGATAAATCTTAATTTCAAACTGTAGAATTCTCAAAAAAATCATGATGTCTAAAAGTCATACACAGCTCCATCAAATCCATACGGTGGGAGTCTCACATGACATAAAAGTCATATGTCATGCATATTATTACCTATGAGAAAATCTATTCATGGACATTGAAGTATGACACACAAACCATAATCATATGAAAAAATTCATATGCGACCCTTAAATTCACACAAGCAGACTTAATGTCGGGTGCATGTGACTTACAAAATTATATCCTGGATAAAATTCATATGGGATATGAATTAACGATTTTTTTACTCTAGATCTTAATATACATAATTCTTTAAATTCATCCTATAACCTCTTTGAACCTAATTTATAGAACTCTAATATTCAAAAAAACCTTTTTCAGACAACAAAATATATGATATCATGTTATTTTGGATATAATTTAAACAAATTCCATCAAATTAGATCTTATCCAATTCAAACTTCTCAAAAAATTCTTCTCTATATGAATACCACATTCTAGGGGAACTTCTCTCAACAATATCCCCATGTACTCAAAAACTCCTAAAAATCTCTTAGACTCAATAGTTTATAATAGATAGGATTTGGATGTGCGAATATGGGTGGAGTATAGACATAGAAGGAGGAGATTCACATCATTGATGTATTTCATATTTGCGTTACCCCAACGATGTGTGGTTGGAAAGGTATATAACAGGTGATGCAATTCTTTATATGTGGTGATGTGGTACGTGGTTGTGAGATGGTGGATATGGTTAGGATATTACAGGTAATGGTGAATGTTGTTGGAAATTATGTAGAATGTGGATTTATATACTTATATTTCTCATTTTTATTTCTTCATATATTTGTAGTTATGTTTTTCTTGGTTTATATTACTCCTTCTTACTCTTGTATATTTATTTCACTTGGATGTTGGTATTTTTACAAGTATTATCTTACTATGTACTCTCAAGTGTTTACCACATCATAGTTTGCTAAGTGTTTTTTAGAATGGTACAAGGGAGATTGGGTTAGCTGTTTAGGTAGCTCATATAGAGTTCAGTGGATGTTCAAGTGTATCGAGAGTTGTTTTAAATATTTATTTCTTGATAGTTGTATACATAGACTTATAAATAAAATTTGGGATGTGGAAATTGTACGAAAAATTTAAAATCCATGGTAACTATTTCTCTTTCATCATTGTTATTCATGGGATTATATTATTGTAATACCTATGCACATTTTATACTCTAGGTACTAGTCTCCAAAGATGGTCTTATTGGAGGTAGGCTTCAGGGTCACTCTTGCCTTTACTATAATAGAGATTTCAGTAAGGGTGGTTCATGACATTATAACATTTACAAAAACAACATTTAAATAACAAGAACATGTTCAATGGAGTATCTATGAATAGAAAATTCATGGACTTCTAATCAACATACTTAATGTTCTTGAAATTGATACAAATGACATATAAGTAATAAAAAACATTATTTGATTTATTAATATTAGTTAAAAAATATAAAACTATTTAAAAATATATGTATTGGATCATTCTGAGCATACTCCTCATTGAAATGATGTGAAGATCACTCTTATATGTGACAAGTGAAGAAATGATCGTTTAAAAATTTTATGAACATCATATCCTGTTTTTTCATTTTTAATAATGTGGCACATGTTTTAAATGAACCAGGTATACCGCAAAGGCATGATAACAGGTAAATTTTAAAAAAAACAATTAATCCATCCAAATTCACTTGATTTAGAAAGTGTTTTTTGTGGAATTAATTTATAGTGGTGCCTATTAATTTTATGTTTTTCTTATTATTTGTGTTGGCTTCTTACTTAGAATGTAATTATTATTATTTTCTGAAGAAAAAAAAAGAAGCACAATGATTGTGCTTTCTCATTACAAGGAACACAATTTCTATCACATTCATTGACATAGAACATAATGTCTTAATGAGATGTATTTGGTTAAATTAATATTTTAATGGATAAATATATAGTAGGGATACATAAAATAATGAAAATATATAATTTTTTTAATATGTAAGTCAGAAAAAAACTGGAAATGTTTTTCGCATGTTTTTTTTAAAATTATCAGGGGAATCAGCTAAATGAAGTCATGAATATATATATATAGTTTTTATATAAAATTTTATTGTGAATGATACATTAAATCTTGATTTTTGTAAATATTAATGCTATATTTTCTAGTATATTTTTTTAGTAAAATCTTATTAATATTTAATTTATTTATATTAAATTATCAATAAAAATTGTTAAAAAATTTAACTAAATATTTTTTTTAATAAAATCATAATGTCTAAAATATTGTGTTATTTAGTGTACTATTATCCAAACACATTTATAATGTTTATTAATATTTAATATGTTTTCATTTCATTATCCACTAATTAAGGTTACATATTTTTAACTAAATAATTTTTAATAAAATCAAAAGGTTTTATTTAAATTTAGTATAACTACACCTGAAAAAAATATAGGTTTACCAAAATTGAACAAATATATAATTTTTTTATTTTTAGAAAAAATATTTTTATCTTTAATATACTGTATTTTAAAATATTTATTTAAATATGTGAATTTATTTAAAATATTTATTATAGATATAATATTAATCCAGTAAAGTTAAATAAATTTATTATATAATATTATAATTACTTAAAAATATATGAATTATTAATTAATAACAATTAATTTAAATTTTATTATCCTATCAATACAACAGGATTATCTTTTTTCAATATTTAAAAATGGTCTTCTCATTGCTAAAAACCTCTACGAAACTGAATGGTGATAAATAATTCATTTATTAGTGTTTTTAGTGCTAATAAACGGTCTTGATGGGTGTTATAACTAGTATTAGTGGATCACTAGTAAAATAAATAAACATAGATAAAAAAACATATATATTACAAACAGTCAAGTAGGGAAAATAAAAAAATAGAAATAAAATGAACGTGATGAATACCATAGTCATGGAATGAAAAAATATCATTATTTCACAACATATTTTGTATATTTTGATATTAATACAAAATTAACAAAAACAACATTTAAGTAATAATAACTAATTGGAAATATGACAAGTACGGAATGTGAAATTAGAAAACAATTATTTCCCTTCAAACAATTATGTAAAACTAAAGTGGAAACACAATAAAAAAATAATTTTTGTGGAGGAAATAAATTTTGACATCTGAAATTTCAATGTGTAAAAAATCAATGAGGGAAAAACATGGGACCTATTCTAGAAATGAGATCCACTAAAATAATTAAGTATACATTTGAGACTTTCAATAATGTAAGGGGCCTCAGAAAGTATAACTCTCTGATACAACATAATAAAATTTCCTGTGAAAAAAATGAAAAAAAATAGCATCCGATAAAAGAAAGTTGTATGAGAATGGATAGAAAACAATAAATCTAAACATATGAATCTAATGATCATTGACTGGATAACCATATAATGAAAAATCACCAAGATCAAAATAAAAATGTTCATCCATCAAAACTGATCAAAAAATTGGGATTTTCTCTCATTATTGACATTGTATCTATAAAAAATCTAATTCCTCCTTTTAAAGGAAATTTTTTTATATGAAGATTTCAAACTCCCAAAAAAAAACACACATATATTTGACCCTGTTTTTTATTTTCATTTATCTCAAGAAACCATATCATAACTCGTGTGGTGTGCCAATTGAGGTGGTACCCCTAATAAACTCCCCCTCTAAGTCCGGTGGGGATCACCACCAACCCTACAATCAATCTGAAAGTCTCAAATTTACCTCTAAGTAAACTCTTGGTCAACATATATGGACCATTTTCATCAGTGTTAATATTCTCAAGCTCTAGCTGTCTTAAATCAATGATTTTATAGATCTAATGATACAGAACATCAATATGTTTAGACATACCATGAAAATTGCAATTATTTCCCAAACAAATAGAACTTTGACTATCAAAAAATAAAACAATCATTTCCTGATTAAAATTGATCCCTCAAATAAAAGTTTTAATCTACAACAATTCTTTTCATGTCTCTATAGCTATAATAAACTCTAAATCTCTAGTAGATAAATCAACACATCTCTAAAATCTAGAATACCAAGAAACAGATCCCCTATAAAAGTGATCAAATTTCCTAAAGTCGACTTCCTCGAATTGATATATCCTGCCATATCTGAATCTATAAATTCATAAATAAAAGGTTCCCCTTTTCCAAAACACAACATCAGATCAAAATTACTATGAATATAATGAAATTTATACTCCACTATTCTCCAGTGATCTCTACCAAGATTATATAGAAAACAACTGACCACTCCAAATGTATGAGCTATATCAAGTCTAGTACATTCCATTGCATACATCAAATAGTCATTGGAAGATGAATAAGGTATGTGATGTATCTCTACTATCTCTTCATCTATAGGAACTGAATGATTGATATTGGGATTTAAATGTAAATAAATGGGAATACTGACCACTTTCACTTTATCCATAGAAAATCTCTGAAGAACATTCTCAATATACCTCTCTTGAGATAACCCCAATTTCCTAGCCTTTCTATCCTAGTATATCAATATGCCAATAATCTATCAAGCTGGCCCCAAGTCTTTCATCGTAAAAGGATGAAAAATATCCTTCTTCAATTTTTCAATTATCAAAGTATCACAACCAATAATGAGCATATCATCAACATAAATCAATAGTAAAAATCATTATAAAATAATCTATGACAAAAAAAAACATTGATCATAAGAAGAATTCCAAAAACCCTGATGAAAAATAACATATCCAAGCATCTTATACCACTACCATAGATTTTGATTTAAACTATACAAACTCTTATTTTACTGGAAGACATGATTCTATTTACTTATTTCAACAAAACACATTAGATACTACATAGAAATATCTCTCACTAAATCTTCATGGAGGAAATATTTATTCACACCCATCTACTAAATCTACAAATCAAAACTAGTAACCAAACCATAAACAATCCGAATGGAAGAAATTTTGATAATAGGTTAAAAAATCTCACCAAAACAAATACCATTCATTTTACGGAATCCATTAACTAGTAAAATTATCTTTTATCATGGAAAGAAACTATATTCTTAATTTTTATGATGATAAATCCAACTATTTTACAATAATCTCTTACATATTGGAATCTTCACCAGCTCAAAATTAGTGATTCCAAGAAATGATCTCATCGCATCATCTATTTCCACAACCCATCTGTCATTTTGTTCACTTTCTATTGCCTCATCAAAAGACTCTGGTTCTCCCCCTTTAGTGAGGAGAACATACTAATCAGGTGAATGATGAGTATAAATGTCATGATGATGAGATGAACTCTGAAGAGGAACTGCATATTCATCAATAACCCATGGAACAAGATAATCAAAATCAAAATTTGCATCCGAAATATCAAATCCAACCTGTTCACCCAGAAAATTATTCTACACATAAACATGATCATCAGAATCAACAATATGAGGTAAATGTGAATCAGAACCTAGATCAAGACAACAAAGACATCAAAAGTTTCAAAATTATATTTTTATCTCTTATCAATATCTGTAATATTCTGATCCTCTTTAAAAATTGCATCCTAACTTCTGACAAGTTTCTTCAAAGCAATATCATAGAACCTATACCTAAATTCATCATGATCATAACCAATAAAAATACACTATCCTGACTTACAATCCAACTTGTACCTCTCATCTCTGGGCACATTAATTAATAAAGGTCTTGAAACCCAAAATACATAATTGATCATACCTAATATCTTTTCTATACAATAACTTGTGGGGATTTTCTATCTGAAAAGTAAATTGATGAGATAAATTGATTATATAAGAAGAATTAAGTAAATCCTAACCCCAAAAATTTCCAGGAAACTTTTATTCTAAAATAAAAAATGAACACTTTCTAATAAAGTTATGTTTATTCACTCAGATACACTATTTAATTGAGGTATCTTTGGAGGTGTCTTCTAATTCCGAATAAATGTTTCCCTAAAATAATAATAAAAAAGACCAAAATACTCAACCCTATTATCAGTGAAAATACATTTCAATTTCTTACTAGATTCCCTCCCAACAGAAACATGAAATTAATTAAAAACACTCATAACATGACTTTTTTCCTTAAAAAAATAAACCCAAATCCTACATGAGTATTCATAAATAAATATCACAAAATAAATAACTCCACTAAAGGTATAATATTTTAATAGATTACAAACATTATCATGTACTAATTCTAATACCCGTGACTTCCTATGCTAATGATGACTGTTAAAACTTACCCTACTCTATTTTCCATCCATATAGTGATCGCATGTATCCAATTTGAAAATATTCAAATTTGGAAGAATATTTCACTTATAAAAACAATAAATCCATTTCTAACTAATTTTATTGACCCTATTATACCATAATATGGATAAAACACAACACCCCACAATGAAAGAAATATCCGAAGAAATAGAAGCTCTAGTCCAGTACAAACCTGACTGCTTCTTCCCTAAATCCACAATCAAAGAACCCTTGGAAGATTTCTCTTGGAAATCACAAAATGTACTTATAATACCATCATCATCCGGAATTTTGGTAGAAATAAGATTCAAACAAACCTCAGGAACATTTCAAACATCCTCCAAAATAAGCTTTCTTCTGGTACTTGTCTCTAAACAAAAAGTTATGATACCTACCACATTAGCATGAAAATCAATGCCAATAATCAAAATACCAAAGATAACTAGTTTATATGATATAAATAGTGAATTCTTTGATGTCATTTAAAAACAATCACCACTTTCAATAACAAATATTGAATCATCAGAAGCCATATTAACATAGTCATAATCAATAATAAGATCACCCCTTGTGTGGTGGTGACACAATATCTTTACCAACATTTATCTTTTTTGTATTTTATTTCATTATATTTCTCTATTTAGTTGATAAAAGAATTCATAACATGCTTTTTATTACCATGATGATGACATTAAAATTCACTCTGCTTTGACCAAGATTTTCATCTTTCTATTCTTATTATTTGATTGCTCTATCCCAAATTCTTTTCTTGACTTCTCCCCCTGTTCTCTATGACTAAATGATCTGAAAAAGATCTCTCTTATTTTTGTATCATTTCCTCTTTATTTAAAATAGCCAACATAACAATTCTGAATATCACATCACTATTATGAGTAGAACTGGTTAGAGTAACATGTAAATTATCCAAAAAAATCTGGTAAATTATTAAGAAATAAATGTAATAAAACCTCGTCTTCAAAATTAATAACCATACCATATACTTTATCAAAACATACTTGAAATTAACACAAATAATTATAAATATATGTACCTTATTTTACCTTAAAATCATAATTTATTTGAGAAAAAACAATTTTTTGTTTCTTATCTTGGATGGATAGGTAGTCTCAAGCTTCTCCCACAATGTTCAAGCATGAGAAAAGTTCAAAATCTGGTTCATTACATTTTCTTTGACCCATTTTCAAATGAAACCACAAACCATATCACGATCAAACTAACATTATTCATCTGTCATTCTTTCTGGATTCAAATTACTAAACACCAAAAGATGTATTGACTTGGAAAAAATTATATCTTTCATTTTTATTCACCACATATGGTAGTTGGTATCATTCAAAAAAAATCATCCAGATGTAATTAGATTCCATAATTAATATGAAATAAAATCCAAACCCTTTGATAATAGATGTTGGGAAATATAACAATAGATTAATGCGCAATGGAAAAAAAGTTTTTTCCCTTCAAAAAATCCTTTCAAAAAATAAAGCAGATGCACATCAATAAAATAATATGTGTGCAGAAAATAAATGTTGACACGTAGAATTTTAATGTGGAAAACACAGTGAGGGGAAAAACCATGATACCTTGTCCAAAAAGTAGATCCACTAAAATCAACAAGTACATGATATAGACTTCCAAAAAGGTAAGGCATATCAAAACTATTACACTCTGATAAAAGAGAAGAAAATTTCTAGTGGACAAGAGAGGTAGAAAGAGGATATGAAAAAAGAACATTGTCCAACAAAGTAGAGGAAGTAATAAATCTGACTGTACGGACTTGATTGTTGTCTAATAAATAATTATGTAATGAAAAATCACCAATATTAGAAGAAAAATTATCTTCGATAAAATAATTCCACAAAATTGGAATTTTCTATTTATATTGATTTTGTATCTCTAATGCACCAGCTACTTACATTTTAAAATAAATATATTTGAATAAATATTCAAATCTCCCAAAAAACACAAATCGTTGACATTTTTTTATTATCATTTATTTGGAGATACCATTTCTTAACCTGTATAGTACACCAATTGAGGTAGATACCCCAACAATCCTTTTTGTGAGACTAAGAGGTAACACGAACCAATACAATAAAGCAAACAACCAAAAAGACTATACAGAATTCATTTTATTATGATGTCAACTATTATAGATCATACCAAACAACAAGAAAGAAATAAAATATTTCAAGAAACGTAAAGAAAACTAAGATTTAACATGATTTTGTTCTGTAGGTACCTACATAGACTGTAATAATTCCCCCTATTATACACACATTTTATAAAATATCAAAGGAAAACAACAAACACTATAAGGAATGTAGAACTGAAAAGAAAAATGAAACACGATTAGAAAAATAAATATTTACCCTCTTTATAACAAATGAAAACTAGATCTAATGCTTAGAGCATGGGACACTTCATAGTCTGATTATCCTGAACACTTCGAGCCGGTACTTTTACACAATAATCTCTAGGATCAGGTGGTTACTTTATGAACTCCTCCTTCAATGTTCTTAGAGTTTTCACAGAAGGGGCTTCACTTTTTTCTGATGAGGAGGGACATCACATCCACCAAAAATCGTCCATGAGGTGAATCTGAGGGAGGAAAACAACCCTACGAAAAGCTCTGTAAATATGGTGGAAGTAATAGTGTGCTAGGATTTCACCTGAGAAACCGAGAGCAAGACCAAAGGGATATTTGAATGACCACACACCTGAAGTGACACTTTCTAAGGGTGATGAAACCCCCTGACATCGACTGAAGACTTGAATACAACGACCAATCAGGAAGGGCCATGAACCTTGGCATAATAGAATGTCAGTTTCACAACATAATTGAAGTGCACACAAGGAATAACAGGATTCAAGGGGATGTAGAAGATAATAAATGTCTAATATTAGGTGGTGTGTGGATCTCCATGGTGTGAAAATGTATGTGGGAAATTGGCCAGTCAATGTCCAAGGCCTGAGCACGAGATCACAATGAGAAATAATGGCCCATCATAGGAATAAATGCCCAAAAACACAAATTGTTTGTGTGAATATGAAATAAAAATAATAATTTTTCTTGTATGCTACAATAAATGATATACGGGAGATTTAAACAAAGAAAAAATTCAATATGAAAAAATGAATTTAATGCCATGTTTTACAAATCGCCCCTATTTTCAATTGAATTTGGTGATGTTATTACACTTATGTTCGTGGAATAGGAACCTATTTCAACCTATCTAAATAGAATTTGAAATTATATAGAACCAGAGGTTTAGTCAAACTAGCATCCGATTTTATATTAGTGTGTATCTTTTTGATACACATGGTTCTAGATTCTATAATATCTCTAATAAAATGTGACCTAATATCCAAGTCATTTGATTTACCATCGAAAAATAAATTTCTAAATAAATGATGTGATGATTTACTATCAGAATAGAAAATAATAACATAATTATATAGGTGTAGAGAAAAATACAATCCTTTTTCCATAAGGCCTCTTTCACTACTTCAGTCATAGAAATATACTAAGATTTTGTTGTTGACAATGAAACAACAAATTGCATATTACATTTTTCTGAAATGGGGAAACTAAAAATAGTGAAGAAAAAATCAATATGGGATTTTCTGGTATCTATATCACCTGCATAATCATGATCTACATATTTAGTAATAATTTCAGCAAAATCTACATCTTTACCATAACACAAAAAAATATAGAAGCAATAAGAGAGATACCTCTAGACACAGTAATGGGAATGCCAATGTGGCTTCCCTGGTGTGGTCATAAACTTACTTAGGGTATAGATTGTATACGAAATATCAATTATTGTACAAATCATAGAATATATTATGCTACTAATAATACTTTCATATTTAATTTTAGAAATAAATTTAATATAATCTATAGCATTATGTGCTTATGCTAAAGACAGTTTAAAGTGATTCCCAAGAGGTATATCTACTTTTTTGAGAGATTCAAACATATATCTCCTAAGGATTTTTATAACCTAATAATTTTGAGATAATTATAACAATTTATTTTTTCTATCCCTCCGTATTTTAGAACCTTATATTTTCTTAACTGAAAATAAGTATTTCATTTAAAACATTCCTTTTAATTTGATTTTATAGCATAAATGAGGTTCATATTTTTGAAAACAATCAGCAAGTAATCAATATATTATATTAGATAAATCATGCAATTTTTAGTTGATTATGAATAAACACTTGCACCATATTGACTCATAATAAACTATTTGGCTAACATGAATGAATCAAGTTTTAAATACCACTACCAAGAGGCTTTCTTTAGTTTATAAAGTGATTTGTTTAGTATAAAAAATGATTCAATTTAAATTCATTAAGAGTACCAGTAGGAGGTTCTATATAAATATTCTTATTCAAATCACTATGAAAACATGTAGTTTTAACATCTAACTATTAAATGTGGATATCATTATAGTAAAAAGGATAATAAATTCTAATAAAATAATGTTTTACAATAGGGGAAAAATTTTCGAGTAATCAATTCAGTCTCCTTGGAGGAAAACTTATGTAACTAACCATGCTTTATACGATGTTTTATTTTCATTTATATTATCTTTCCTTCTTTTAAATATTCACTTGGTACCAATTATTATTTCAATAGTTGGTTTGTTCAAAATAGTCCAAGTGTGGTTCTTCATTAATGATTTAATTTCAAAATTCATTGAAAAGACCCACTACATTGAGTCTTTGTCATTTAAATCATGTATATATTCTTGAGGATCATCTTCAAAAATATCATGTGCTACATAAAAGGAAAAATATTACATGTCATACTAACTAAATAGAGAATGGGGGTATGCGGACCCGCTTTTCCTTATATTGGGTCTACCGGTAGTCCCAATTAGGGTATGTAGATTCAGATTCAGAATCTAAATCTAAAGAAGAATTAGTCTATTTTACAAGCTATTCATCAAATAAGGAGGTTTGGATCGAGGCCTCAAACTAGGATGGATGCTTAGTTTAATCACCTTATACAAATTCTAGTTCACTAATTCTAGGAGTGGTAGCCTTGGTTTTGGGAGTAGAAGAATCACAAAAGAAAACATCTCTACTTATGATTCAATATTGATAACTAGTTTTATCTACCCAAAATTTATACCCCTTGATTCCCTCAGGATACCCAAAAAAATAAACTTTTGGGATCATGGTTCTAACTTTTCAGTCATGACGTGAGCATTGGCTATACAAACATAGACTATTAAGAAGGAATAAGAAGGGGGATTACTAGTCCACCGTTCTTTAGGTGTTTTATACTAATTTGTATAATAGGGACACCTATCAATCAGGTGGATAGTTGTTCTATTGGCCTCGTCCCAAAAGCATTTGGGGAGGCATGAGCATGAAATAATACTCTGAACTCATTCTATGATAGTCTTATTAATCCTTTAAACAAATCCAATTTTTTTGGGGGATTTCACTAACATTTATATGTCTTTTAACAATATAATATTTCCAAAATTGTAAACAATTAGTTGATTGGTATTCAAGACCATTTTCTATTCATAGAGTTTTTCGGTTCTTCCCTATCTGATTTTAAACCAATGTTTTTTAAGGTATAATTGTTTTGAAAACATTATATATATTTTTGAAGAATATATCTCCACACCTCCCTAGAGAAGTTTTCTATGAATGTAACAAAATTGAAAACTCCACCATGGGAGGAAGTCTTAGAAGGACTCCATAAATCAGAGTGTAAATACTCGAATGGTTTGGTGGCTTTCAAATGAGACCTAGAAAAGATAACCCTTTTGGCCATTCCCACCACATAATCTTCACAGAATGAATGATTCCTTGGTGTTGTGTCATTCAAAATCCCTTTATTGTTGAGTTCCTCAATGCCTTTATAGCTAACATGACCTAATATCATATGAAAAAGAATAGTATTATCAGTATTAGTTGAGTACACACGACCCAATTTCCATGAATGGGTCATTCCATTCAAGAAATATAACCCATTGATTACTTATCACTTAAGTATGGTTCTACAACCATTTTATATTATAAGATAACCAATTTTATACAAGAAATTAAATCCCTTTTGGTGTAGAACTCCTATGTAAACAAAGTTTATTTGGAGGTTGGGAACTCGTCTAACATCAACTATAGTAATGATAGTATGGTCATCAAGTTCTTACAAAATTTAACTTGTACCCTCAATGTTACACATCTTTTTATTACATTTGAGTCCATCCCCTTCTACCCTACCAACTAAATATAGAATGGACTCCCTAAAGGGATGCATATGTAAAGAACAACCTATGTCAAGGAACCAATATTGATTGATTTCATGGGTGGACACCTTAAGGAACTAAATAGTTTTATAACTAGAACATAAAATAAGTGACTGATCAGTAGGTTGTTTGGATTCTAACTCATTCTTGCGTTTCATACAATAAGGTCTGATATGTCCTGGTTTTCCACAATTAAAATAGGTGACTTGTCTATCCCTAAGATTTGGGATATGATTGGGTTCATTATTATTATTTTTCTTATCTTTATTATAGTTTTTCTTCTTCATTATAGTTTTAGGTCAACCCTTTAAGAACAAACTATCTTTATCACCATTAATTTTATGTTTTGAATGTATTTAATAAGTGATAAGGGTTGATTTAATCTCTTCTAGGGATAAAGAATCTCATCCATACGTCATGGTCTCTACTAGGGTGTTATAGGCATTGTCTAAAGAGATTAAGAGGATCATTTGTTGATCCTCATCATAAAAAACATTAATGATGGATAAATATAACATGACATTATTATATCCATCTAGATGGGATTTAATTAAAGTTCCAGGTTTCATTTTTAATATAAAATAGTTTTTTTTTAAATCCAATCTACTAGTGAATTAGTCATATATACTTTTTGAAGATTAATCCAAATATCAGAATCTATAGACACATAGGCCACTTCACTGAGGACTTTATCACCTAGATGAAGTGAAATAGAGCTATGTACCTTAACTAACACATCAGATGGAACATCAACATATTTTGTAATAGGTGTTCCAGTATGATTCATTATTATAACATGCTTCTTTGGCTCGTAGAGGGAATCAATAAGGCTCTATTGTACAAGGGGCTCTCAAATTAATTTTTGTGAAATTAAATTCATTGTCACTGTAGAATTTATTGATTTTATGTCTCACTGTTGACATGTTTACCCACAAAGTAGATGTACAATTCTAGTGGACAACAGTAAGTGTAAACCCCCGCTAATCGAACAATTCCCTTAGTAAACAATGATTTTTTAAATGGATATTAAATTCATAGAAACAAAGACAAGATAATGGACTTAAGTAATTAAAATCAATAAAATCGTAGAGAATTAAGAGTGAGTTAAAATGAATAAAGTCAAACAGAGACCAAAATAGTAAAAGATAAAAAAATGAGAAATGGTAATTGAATTTGATGCAAAATGAAAAATATGTAATCTATCATACTACTTTTTTAAGCTGAGTGGTAACCCAAGCTAATATGATATACCAAAATACCATAAGGACCAGACTGAATTATTTTCAGTACAAATCAAACTATTGCATATAAAACTAAAAATGATCAAGAAACAACAGATTGCTAGAAATTTATAGAACACTGAGTTATAACAAGATCTGGTCATGTGGGGACCAACGTGCATGACAAGAAGACCACCAAGTACAAACATGATTTGTTAAATCTCAAAGGAAAAATGAAAATTTTATAAGGTGAATTGAACGAGAAAGAAAAAATAAACAAAAATAGAAAATAAAAATATTTACAAGATTTATAACAAATGAAATCCAGATGTAATGCTTACAGATTCAAAAGCTCCATAGTCCAGCTATCTTGATCACTTAGAGATGGTACTTCTATGTCATGATCTCTTGGATCTGGTGGTTCCTTTCCAAAATTCTCTTTTCAGGTTCCCATAGTTGTCTCTAAATGGGCTACCCTTCTTCCGATGATGAAAGACATCACCTCCACCACAAATCATCAATGAGGTGAAGCTGGGGGGGGGGAATCCTAGAAAGATATTTAAAAATATAATGGATGGAATGGAAAGATTGGGTTTTTTCTAAAAAAACAAATAGAAAGACTGGAGGGAGAGTCGAATGACCACATACCCGATGTGAAACTATAGAGGGTCAATGAAACCCCCTAAAACAAACTGAATCCTAAAATAGAATTACCAATTATCAGAGGCCACAAACCCTAGTATAATACAATGTCGTCCGCACAATATAATTTAAGTGCACACGTGGACAACCTGAATTAAAGGGGTGGAAAAAGATAATCTATGCCTAGGAGCTGGTGTTATGTGGATCTCGATGGAGTGAAAGTCTATGTGGGAAATATGACGACCGAAAGCCAAGGCCCGAGCATGAGATTTCATTGAGAAAAAGTAGCCCAACACATAAGTAAAGGCCCAACAGAATAAAAAAAATTATCATAATAAATAAAAAAATCATTTTTCATGCACGGTACAATAAATGATAAAGCCTAGAATTAAAAAAAGACAAGATTCTATATGAAAATACGAATTTAATTCCTTGTTTAACACTTGTAAATCAAATCAATATAAGAAATTTACATAAAATTGAAAAAAAGATATATATATATATATATATATATATTAGTAATAATTAATAATATATTATTTATTAAGAACACTTAATAAAATTATAACTAATTAATAATGAAAAATACACATTATATTATTTCAAGAACACCAAGAGATTAAGTGATGCCTGATTAATTTCTATAAGTGAAAAATTAATCAACGTGTACAAAGATTTTAGGAAAACCTGATATTTTTTTCTCGATTTTGAGCATGTGACACACATTTTAAAGGAACCAGATATGTCATAGATACATGATAATAGTTAAATTTCAAATATTTATAGTGAATATATCCCAATATACTTTATTATTCATTTATTTTTGTTGGTGGTATTCATATTGATTACCCTTTCTAAGAAGTGTCTATGTTTACTTGTTATACTTCATTTACAAATTTTGAGTGGTGGCTATAATATATATTTTTCTTATTATTTTTATTTCCTTACTACCTGAAATAAAATTATTTTTTTCAATGAAAAAATATGCAGGATGTTTATATTTTGGTAATACATGGAATAAAATTTATATCACATTCATTAACATGAAATATAATTTAAAAATGAGATTTAACGACTGAAAAAATACTTTTTGTTATAAATACATAGTAGGGGTATGGGATGATAATGAGTAAACCAATTAAAAAACACACAAAACTACATGGCCTAATTAAATATGGTTAGGGTAGTGGTTAAATGGGTACTTATAAATCCAGAGTAATAAATTGAAAAGCTAATTAATAAATGGATTGGGTTAGAGTATTATTCTTAGTGTACCATAAATTTAAATCGGATTATATAAATTATAAATATTTAATTAAAAATAAAATTTTAAATATTGCTACAATTATAAAAAATATTTTTTTTTTATTTTTGTTTATATTATATTTATAATTAAATGTTAAAATTTAATTTCTTTAATATATATTTCATAAAGTAATGTACAATTACTAAATAAATTTTCTTAATTTATTCATATGTTTATTCTAATTTTATAAATAAAATTTAAATATTTAGATCTATAATGATGTAATTAAAAATGTTATGGTAGTTAAATGGATAGTTTTTGAAAAATACTTAGCTAGAGTTCAAGAAGTGAAATTTAAAAATAAAAAAGTTATGGTTAAATTTATGGTCTTGAAAAAATAAACCATCTTGGATTCACATTCCAAAAATTTTATCAGTACCCAACACATTTTCTTACCTAATAAAGGGTATATAATGTAACCAAAAATATTTAAAAAAAATAAAAATGTAACTTAAAAAAATTAGAATTTGTTTTCCATTTTCTTAATAGGGGAACCAGAAAAAACTCAATGATGTATCTATCTCTTTCTATATATATATATAGTCACATTCGACTGTGTATGATATAGATATTTACTTAGAAACTCTGAAATTTAGTATACTATCATCTAATGTGTTTATTTTTTATAATCACCCTTCATCATGATATTTTGAGAGATACTGGTTTGATTTTTCTTTTTTAGAACTGATTGTTTTGGGTTTTTATATGGAATTATTTGTTTTATTTAAAAAATACAAATAATTGAAAATAAAATTTATATCATATTCATCAACCTTAAAATAAATATAAAAATGTGAGGTAATATAATATTTTATGAAATTATATTTTAATAAGAAAATAAATTGATGAAAATATTTCATGTTTTGTTATGTGAGTCAATGATAATTTATAATGTTATTTGTTTTATATTATTTATAAATTTAACCAATGAAAAAAACACAATGATGTAGAATTAATAAACAAATAAGTTTTTATATCATATTTTATTAGGAATAATACATTGAATTTTGACTCTAAGAAAATATTCAAATTGAATATTTCTTTATAATTATTATTAGTACCAATCAATGATTTTATAAATATTTAATATGTTTATATGAAATTTTATTCTAACTGATGTATGAATTTTTAGGTAAAAATTATTTATGAAAATCATAATTTATTCCTGACATTTATTATACTCGTATAGGTTGAAAAAAAATTGAACTATTCTATAATTTTTTTATTTTCAAAAAAAATATTTTTATTTCTAACATATTTTATTTTGATATATTGGTTTATCTAAATGATTTTGTTTAAATATTTAATAATAAAATCAAAAAAATCATTAATAAATATAACATTAATCAAATCCAAATTAAATAAATGTGTTCTATAAATCTATTATTTTTTAAAAATAACTTGTTAATAATTTAATATTAATTAATTTAATGGTGATTGACCTATCAATAAAATAAAATGTTCTATTTTCACCGCTTATGAATGACATTCTCAGCTCTAAAAATCACTCAGAAAGTCAACATGGAGAAATGGTCTATTTATCATCATTTTTTAGCATTGAGAAAATGTCATTTTTTTAGTACTGAGAAATGGTCCTAAAGACTATTACAATAACTACTAAAGGTACGACATTCTATAAAAAAGATAAATTCAAATAAAAAAACATATATTAAAATTAGTAAAAAAATAAACATAATGAATACTAGAGTCAGCATAATATAAAGAAAATAGATATCATTATTTCCCAACAAATTTTTATTCTTAACTGTTGTTGCAACAATAATAAAAATAAAATTTTCATAACAAGAGTATTCTCAAAAGAGTTTTTTGATGAATAAAAAATCCCCAAGATTTTAGTTAAAATAATAAATGTTGATACAACTAAAAAAATATATAATAAAAAATAATATGTGATTTG
Organism: Viscum album; assembly: GCA_963277665.1. Lineage (NCBI taxonomy): Eukaryota > Viridiplantae > Streptophyta > Magnoliopsida > Santalales > Viscaceae > Viscum > Viscum album. Next base: position 24,213,310 of record OY728137.1, on the reverse strand, counting down.
TTAATAATAATAAATAAATTTAAAACTAATTAAAAAAGAAGAAAATTACACATTCTGCAAAAGGGTGACACACATTTTAAGCATGTGACACACATTTTGAAGGAACTACATATGCCTTAAAAGTGTGATAATAAATAAAATTCAAAATTTAACATTGAATATATCCCAATACACTTGATTCATCATTAAAAGACTTGATTCATGTCAAAGATTATGTGAAATTAAATTTAAGTACAAAAAAATTGAAACAAAACAAAAAAAACACATCGGTGGATAACCTGATCCTAAAGCTCCATGATCGAAGCAGAAGTTTTGTGGGGGGATGCCCCTAGGGTAAGGTATCCTACAGGCACTGGGCCAAGATATACTTCAGTGTTTTGAATTGAAAAATCAAAATTCTGGAAGTTGAGTTTAGGTTTATTTTATTTCATATAAATTAATAAATACAGAACAGTAGGTTCATAAATGCAATTTCATACATCAATAATAAATCAATTGAATTTACAATAATGGGCATGTCACAGAATTGTGGTGGAAATTACAAAAAACCATAAATGCAATTAATTATCATTTCAACAGAATATGACAATATTTACATACTGATTCAATAAAAAAATACCAGAAACATCATGATAATGCAATTCCAAATATAATAATTAACAAAGAAGACTCAAAATGTCATTTATAGAATTGATAAATAGATTCTAAATATAATGAACAAACTGCAACAAGTATGAACTAAAAGGAAAGCATCATGTATAAATAAAACCCAATAGAGGATTTAACAACTAATAATATCAATAAAATAATTCATATCCAGATTTGAATTAAAACAAGAGGCTTACAAATTTCATTTAGAAATTTATAATTCGATGAAATGCAGAAATTAAAATAATAAAGAAGGACATTTGGATACGTGATTCATCCAATTATCCCACGTGAATGGGGTAATATCATAGTTGGTTTTACCCTATTTTAATGTAAAGAATACAAGAGAAGAAAAAACCAAACAAAAATACAAGAGGAATATAAATAGGACCACACATGATGAGAAAGCATGTAATAGAAACAAGAATTTCAAAAAAACAACAATGAAAAAAAAACAGAACTGGGACCCCCTTACCTAGGCTCAGTATTACCTTTTCGTGGAACGGTCTTTTCGTAAGGACTGGGATCATCATTATTGATTCATCTCTGTGTAACATCCTTAATATTGATTAATTCTAGGTTCCTGATAGCTGTACATGGATTGTCATTGTCTAAGTTCGTATGCCATGAGGGGTCGTAGCTGCTCTTGAATCCAATGAATAATACCATCAGGACAACATTAAACTCATGCTCCAAAGAACCATGAATAAGGGTCACCATACCTGTTCCATCTCATTACTCTCTCCCCACCATCTCTCAATAATGCTGAGAGGTTCACTATGAGCATGATGGTTCATTAATCCTTTTCATGGTCTAGATTAAGAAGGATATAAATATACTTGAGAATATAAGATTGTTATAATGACAGATCAAATCGAGAGATAAATGAATGGATTAGAGAAATATATCACTAGAAGTCTGATAAATATGGGAAAAGGAATTTAAACCACACGTAATGATCAATTAAACCGAAGATAAATGTGTTGTTACATAAAGATCCCATGTAAAGGTAAATGAAATATGTAAGGGTAACACCTACATTATGGTACCTATTTAAGGGTACCAAAGCACTTTTGTAAGGTTCATACCTACTACGTAAGTTTAACACCACAAGATCTTATGGTATGCCTCATTTAAATATAATATATTTGATATTTTATGCTTTATGCAACACTGAGTTTAAAATAGTAATATAATATTAAATAGGACATTTTGAATAGTAATGTAACCAATAGGGATTGTAATATAAGTAATAGAATAGTAACCTCCCCTATAAAAGTATGCAAAAAAATTATGTAACGTATGAATGAAAATGTAATATATCTATATCAGGGATGAAATAAATGAATGTTTTAAAAATGATAAATTTATTATAGGAATTTTTGTTCAAACAAAAATGTTTATTAAAAATTTTATAATTAAAATAATTATTTCAATGAAAATTTATTTTCATATAGTAGATTCATAAATTAATATATTTGTCCTATTATAATAAGATAATTTTATGAGACCTTAATTAATTTTTGAAATTATCATAAAATCTGTTATAAGATTAATATTTTTATTTTTAAAGTAAATGGTAATTTTATTTAAAAATTAAATTTTAAATATTTAGAAACATAATTTTATAAAATTGAGTCTATTTTTGAATTCTAATCATCCAAAAATGGTTAGGGGGAATTTTTCTTATTTTCTAAAATAGTTGAATTTTTTATGAATAGTGATGTATGGTAATTTACGGTATTTAATAAATGCATGAATTATTGAGTCATAGATTGTGTATGGATGATTAAATCCCATAATATAAAACTCTCTTTTATTATTTTAATATATTAGGAGATAATTCTCTAACTACTTGTAGTCTGGAGTCAAAATAACAAACAAATGAATAAAAGATTCAAAAAACACCCCACTTCTCAACTATAAATACCAACCCTTCTCGTCACACCTCCATAGCCTTGAATCATTCATATATTCTACCAATATCATATCCCAAAACTCTCCCCCACGTTATGGTCTTTCTTTTCTCACCAAAAGACCTTTTCAAAGTTCCTTAAGGATATTCTCAAGGAGATGAATTCAAGAGTTAAAACCCTATTTCACTTTCTATATTTTTTTCACTCTCTTTTATTTTAATATACTCTCCCCACCTACGTTGACCAAAAATTAATGTTTACTATAGTATATTATATATACAATAATTTTATTATGTTAATTTAAAATATACCATCAAGTCTCTTCTCCTCTTCCTTTTATTCTAAAAAGTAAAATATCACCTGTGGGATGTTGATTTGTTGCCTTTGAGGATGAAAAGTTTTCATTTTACATTACCACCTTCAAGGTCTATCTAAAAACAATTTTAATTGTTAAAAATGATTATTATATATTTATTACATACTATGAAATGTTCTAGAACTATAATATATACATAATATTAATTAATAAAACTAAACAAGTTCGTGATGATCAAGAAATTGCCAAATAATCTAAACGGTTATCATTAACGTTTTATCTGATGAAAAATCCTCACAAATGGAAAAATTGATATAAAATACTATTTAATAATCTGTATTTTCATTAATTATATAAAACTATTCTCATTTTACAAGATTTTATATACATGTATACAAGTAAACCGAACATGAAAACCAACGAAATGAACACTCCCGAACGATAACATTGTATACTATAACTCAAAAAATATGGCATAAAAGAACATAATAAAATGATACTAAAAAAAATAAATGTTAAACACATTCTAAATTAATTAATTAATGGATTTTATTTTATTATCTAGGATGTTATGTACAATTATAGAATGATTTCAGACAAAAGTTAGGGGTTTCTTCTCGAACCTCCATTTTCCATTTGGGTTATGCTTTCTCTCTCTTTAACCCAATGTAAGTCTTCATTATTTTTATAATGTTCTTATAAATTATATTTTTATGTTCCAACTCATGTATCCAGATTAGTTAATATTTATTTTATGCGTAAATACATATATTGAGAGGTTCCCTTTTCAATTCCTCCCAATAAGCAAGCCCGATTAAAGGGAACATCCCAATTTCTTACCCATTTTCATGTACTCTCCATAATTTGTTTTAAGACCCCAATATTTTAGCAAAATCAATTTTTTTCATGAAAAAATATTTTAGTTACTTTTTGGTTTTATGGAAACAATTAATCCTTTTCCACTTTAATGACTCTTACATTTTCCCTTAAACCGCACTAAAGTGGCTCATTCTTAAAGACTCTTTTTACATGTTTTCACTTCATTTTGGTCATAATTTATTCCTTAAATATAATTTGTTTTCCCAAACATTTTTCTTTTATGGGATAAAAATGATTACAATATGATTTTGTACAAATTATTTTCCCAAAGTACTCTTCTATCCAAAGTAAAAATGATATTTTTCTCAAGAATTCCTTGATGATTTTATTAGGGTATTTTCATCTATTTCATTACCCTATGTTGAATAAAATGATTAATTGGGATTGATATTTTATGATATCATCTACCTTATTTTATTAAATAGTTGATGATCAATTTGATTTTTGATGTTCTATCTCGATATTATTCACCACATTACTCAAAATTCTTAGTGATTATGTTTACTGATTGGGGAAAGTACATTGTTTATATTTTTTATGTATATGTTGTTTATGTTTCACTCAATTCATATGAGAAATGAATTGGAATAAGTAATTGATGGGAGGCTTCCATGTAAGCCCCTCAATGTATCGGTAGGTCTCATGAGACAAAAGATATATAACTTCCCCAAGGCCATGCCCATTCATTTTCAGATATGGATTCAATCAAGGCCTTAACCATTTATTTTCAGGTCTCTTTGTTGAGGCCTTGACGATATGTTATTGATGTCTGGAATTATGTATTCCCCCATTATGATTTTTTTGATTGATAATCCATGAGATTTTTAGATTATTACAATATCTATGATTTATTTTCTTTATCAAGTGATTATTTATGGGATTATTTAATCAGCTTTTATTCCTACCATATTATGCTCAAGATTATGTTTTAACGGCATGTGTTTTTAGTTATTCACTATGCCTTATTGTTTATGTTTACTTAGGATATCTTACACTGTTTTATTTTCCCTTATTGTGCATATGAGACCAACCCTTTCTTATTTTTTATTTTACCACGAGATGCGAAGATGTATATTATGAATTACTTGTAGGGATAATATATGACATTATGGGTGTATCCATTAGAGTTGCAATTCTATTTTTTCTTTCAAGTTGTAATGTAAAACTTATGTTTATATCTATTTTCCCAAAGATACAAAACTATTCAGTACTTTGGGATATGATAAATTATCCATAGTACTAATGTAATAAAGTAAGTCACCAACTCTATGCTACTGGCATCGAGTTCTTTACAGTAAGGGTCCTACAAGCTGCTACGTAAGGGTATTTGTCTCGTCGTGTAATGGTAGTTCCCAATGCATAAGGGTCACACACCACCTATGTAAGGTTCATACCCTATATTTTTAAGGGTTATAAGATATCAAATAATGGTAAGGACAACATGCATAAGGATATACACTAAATACCTTAGACCTTTCTACATTACCATTTATAGATCCAACATCCCTAAAGAATATAGTGGGATACACCATAGCTAACATAAACTAAACTTCTTGAAAAACGATATACACTAAATACCTTAGACCTTTCCCAAAAACCTCACTACTAACTTGCTCTCAAACAAAGGCAAAACTCACACAGAACCCCTTGTAACCCCTAAAACCTAAGACACACACATGAAAAACATAGCAATGTCATTAAAAGGTTTAGATAAAAAATCAAAAAGGATGTAAACTATTATCAATTTATTGAAAATTATAAACTACAAGAGAACAAAACCAAGATGAATGAAACTAAAAAGCATGATTAAAAATAAGATCCACAATAAAATAATATAAAGTAATGAATAATCAATTTCAAATTTTAATATATAAAAATTAAACCCAATTAGGATCTGATACCACTTTTTTTGGGGGTTTCCCCAAGGGTGAGGCATTACTCATGCACTAGCCTAAGATCTACTTGGGTGTTTCTCTTCAAAAAATCAAAAATCGAGAAATGAGGTTTATGATTACTTAAATATACATAAACTAATATATAGATAAAAAATGTCAATAAATGAAATTCTATATATTATGAATAAATCACAAGAATTTATAGTAGTGAGCATGTCACCAATTGGATGTTGATATTACAAAAAAACAATCTTTCACTTAATTATCATAAAAACATAACACAATAATATGTACATGATTAGTAAATAAAATAGAACTAGAAGCATCATAATAATACAGTTCTATATTCAAGAATTACCAAATATTATTCCAAATTTTCATTTACTCAACCAAAAAATAGATTCTTATCATAAATAATAAAATACAACATGAAGTGATGAAATCCAAAAAAAAGTGACCTTAAAAACTTATAATATCAATAATAAAATTCAAAACAAGATTTGATTTAATGTAAGAGGCCAACAGATTTTATTTATAAATTTATAGTTTGAAAAAATGTGCAAAAAACAATAAAAGACGATACACGGATTTATGTGCATCATCCAATTCACCTACGTGCATAGGGAAAGATAATCCCTAGTATTCCTCTATGAAAACAAAAGAAATAAAAGATGAAATTTTTTTAAAAAAAAACTTAAGGAATAAAAACATGACTAACACATGATGATAAAACTAGAAATATTAAAAATACATCCTAAAAATAGATATAGAAAAAAAAGACCAAGACCCCCTTACCAAAGCCCAGTATCACATTTTCCATGGAAGAAGCTTTTTTCAGGGGGGAAATATCCTCATTGTCATGTCCTCTTTGTGTGACATCCTCAAGATTGAAGAATTTTACATTTTCAGTAACTATCCAACAATGGTCACCAAATAAGATCATATTTCATGAGCCTCTAAGGAGTCACATCAACTCCATGATTGGATAAAGAACACCACAAAGCTGACATTCAGCTTCTCCTCATCCAAAGAACTAGGAAAATGGGCCACCAAAACATTTCCATATCACTACTCTCTCTATCTCTCTCTCTTTGTGTACCTAAGATGTTCTCCATGAGAAAATTTATTATTTAATCCTCTACTTGATCTGGATAAAGAATGGTAATAATACCATTGAGAATCAAAGGCTGGTTCAACGACATAACAAATCAAGAGATAAATGAATGTATCAAAACAATAGAGTCCAAATAAAATGATAATTCTATAAAAGGGAATTAAAACCACATATAAAGGTCAATTAAATAGATTTGTATTGTTATCACTTCATAAAGACCCCATGTAATTCTAAAAATAATGCGCAAGGGTAACAACCATGTTAGGGTTCCTACATATGGGTAACACTGAATATAAGGATACCAAATTAATTACATAAGGGACACGACATATAAATAAGGATCCTTTAAGAAAATATATAAGGGTAAATGGATCATCGAGTAAGGGTAGAAGCTACTGCTAAAGGGTCACACGCCACCTGAGAAAGGGTCACACCCAAGCTGTGTAAGGGTAAGAAGTCCATGTGAAAGGGTAAGGATAATGGTTCATAAGGGTACAAAACATTTGTGTAAGGTATAGGACCCATCTGTGTAAGGGTACATAGCTCTAAATCGTGGCTACATAAGGGTACACATACACTCATGAAATGGAAAACCCCATAAAGCAAAGCCCATGTAAGGGAACCAAGGACCTATGTAAAGGTAGAAAAGGAGACCCAAATCCCACATAAGGGTATACTCAGAATTATATAAGGGTACCTTAATCAAGGCACAAGCTACATAAGGGTCAAGGGGACTTTTGTAAAGGTAAAGAAAAAGCAAAAACAATAAATGTATGGTTATCCAAGAACTTTGTTAAGGGTTAATAAAACTTACATAATGGTAAATAGATAAACAACAACGATATGTAAGGGTGACAGATCCTCACATAATGGTAAAGGTAATGATAATAACTGACATAAGGGTTAGAGGAAACCCACATAAGGGTAAATCCATTGAAATAAATCCTATATAAGAGTGGAGACAAAGACTAAGAGGGGATGAAACAATAGAAAAAACATATTAAAAACTACATTTAAATGGAAATTTGAATTCAAAATTAATCATCCTTATCTACATATTAATCATACATTTAATTAATAATAAAATAAGTGACTACAAAATTTACATGGATCGACATAGATTGAAGAATCAAAACTAGGACCCCTCTTGATTTTACACACTAAAGGATATTTTCCATAAATATCATATACATATGATGTGTTATTACTATATCATATTGTAACATTGGATCTATTGTGTGGCAAGGAATAGATATCTCATGCCACTTCCTTATCCAATCGTATTGTACATTCGGTGATATCTGATGGAATATTTTGAGTACAATTGTTAGGTATGATATATGTTGACATCCTATGATCTTGGAATCAAAATGATAATAGTTATCATTTAGGATTCATCTATGTAGGATATTATAAATGGAACATTTCATATGATGAATTAGACAGGAGTTTGATGTTTTTCTTGAAACAATTCATATGATGAATTAAAAAGGAGTTTGATGTGTTTGTGAAATGGTTCTATTAATTAGTCGAGTGAAATTTAATTATGTTTTAAAGTAAATTCATGTTCACTCAAGGGGAATTCTTGTGGGATCTATATAAAAAATCCTACTTCCATGTGATGGTATTTTTCTTTCTCATACATTCCGGGATGAAATTCTCTTGATACAATAGCTCTCTTCCTCATCAAACTTTTACATCAAAATGTATTGGCACACTATGGTTGATAATAGATTTTGAATCATATGGTGAGTGATTAGTTATAACCCATGGATACCTCTTATGGAGGTATTTCCTCTGCATTCTTCTAATAAGATCTTCTTCAAGCATGGATGAATATGGTTGCAAAAATGCGTCAGTAAATGGTACATGTAACAACCCAAAATTTTATCAATAGAATTTACCTTCTAATAATTATGTTATATATTATAAGTCACATAAAACCACATAAATAACATAATAAAAACATTATAAATGAATAATGAATGAAATAATAGATTTTTCTAGAAATTAAGGAACCTATACGGATGGAACAATCACTTCATCGTTGGCATAGTAATGTTCCATTATGAATAGTAATATGAAAAATAGAATCATAACTTCTCCTATTAAATTATAAATAAAATATTGGTATCTTATAAATGAAAATATTGTATATTTATAACAAGGAATAAATAAATAAACTTTCCATCATAAAATATATTCATAAATGAGTAATTCTTTTCATATTATTATAAAATAATTTTATGATACCTTAATTAATTTTTCAAAGTGTCATAAAATCAGTTATAATTTTTAAATCGGTATTTCTTGAAGAAATATCTATTTTAATTAGAAATTATTTTTTTATTAAAAAGAAAATTAATTTCATAAAATGGAGTCCTTTTTTTAATTCTACACATCAAAATTGGTAAATTTTTAGTGAATAGTGAAATTTGGTAATTTTTGGTATTTAACAAATACCATAATTATTCAGTCATTGGTGATATATGGATAATATAATATCATAGTATCAAACGATTATTCTCTATTTACGTTATTTATTCACAATAATCAGTACTATTTATATTCTTGAGACAAAATATTAAACTGGTGAATAAAATAATCAAGAAACACCCCTCTTCTTGACTACAAATACCACCCTCCCCACCTCTTCTCCTCACACATCCAATGCCTTGAATCTTGTCCAATCTCTGACCAATACCTCTCAAAAACAGATCCCCCAAATTATTATCTTTATTGTATCACCCAAAATACCATTTTAAGGTTACTTAAAGAGGTTCTCAAGGAGAGGAATTCAAGAGGTAAAACCACCTTTCATTCTTTTAATTTTATTTTAATTTATTTTCTTTTCATATCCTTTACTTTCCTCCTATAACAAAATATTAATGATAACAACAGTATATTATATATACTATAGTTTTATTTTTTAAAAAGTAATATTCATCATCTAACACCTTCTCTTATCCCTTTTATTCCAAAAATGAAAACATTGTCCGTGATATGCCAAGTTACCACCATCTTGGACGATGTGTTTTCATTTTACATTACCGCATTCAACTATGGTCATAAAACAATTATTATGGTTTACTAATATTTTTTTATATATAATATAGTTATATAATTTTTTCAAGCTATTATATATACATAATATTAATTAATAAAACCAAACTAGTGCATGATAATCAAAAAATGCCAAAATAATCTAAACAATTATCATTAACACTCTATATAATAAATAATCCCCATATATAACAAAAAAATGAAATATAAGACCATTAAATATTATTTAATTTCATTAATAAAATATAATTTCAATTCAGGGTAACTGTTCACATTTTATATGACCTTTTATATATGTATACAAGTGAATCAATCGTGAAAACCAAGGAAAATAACACTCCCAAATGACAAAAATTGAATCTTATAACTCATAAAAAGAACCATAAATGAACTTAATAAAATTATAATCAATAAAATACATGTTTAATAGGTTATGGGTTAAATTATTAATGAATCTAATTTCATTATCCAGGACATTAATCTCATGTACAGAACACTTTCAGACATAAGGTAAGTGTTTTCTCATCTAACATTTATTTCCGTGAGATATGACTTATTCAGAACTATTTATTGTGTGTGGTGTTTTCATAATGACCCTTTATATATCATATCATGAATATATTTATCTTAATGGAATTAAATACTTCATTTTATGATCATTAATTCTATGGGGCATACGGTTTGACTTTTAGCAAAGTGGTATGGGATTCTCCCTGAACAACTATTTTTCCTCTGGGTTATGATTTATATCTCTCTAACCCAGTGTAACACTTAATTTTTTTTATTATTTCCTTATAAATTCTTTTTTTATGTTCCAAATATATATTCCATTCTCAATTATTCTTTCTTTTGTGGAAAATATATTTTCTATAAAGTTCCCTTTTTAATTCTTATTGATAAGAAAGATCGATTAAAGGGAACTTCCCAATTTTTTAACTATTTTCATGTACACATCATAATATATTTTAAGATTTTTTTTTATTAAATATATCTTTATATAATTAATTATAAATTATTTCATTTATTGTTTTATGAAAAAAAATATTTTTTTTCCACATTAAAACTCATTTATATTTTCCTTTAAACCACACTGAAGTGTATCATTTATATTGTTTTCACTTTAGTTTCCAAATTTTAGTATGAATAATCTTTTAATATTAATAAAATATAATTTCATTCTCTTTTTTTTTACGATATAAATTTTTAAAATCTCATTTCTATGATAAATAAAAATGATTTTCCAAAAAGAATTGTTCTTTCCAAAGAAAAGGGTACTTCTCTCAAAAATTTCCTAATGATTTTATTAGAGTATTATCATCTATTTCAACACCATATGTTAAATATTATGACTAATTGAGATTGATATATTATGTTACCATATGAAATATTTCATTTAAATGGTTATGATTACTTTGACTAGGGATGAACTTTCTTGATACCATTCGACATATTAATCTAGATAGTTTATGATTCTGTTTACTGATTGGGGAAATTATTTAAATTTTATATGCGAGATTCAATATTAATATATATTCTAATTATGTTGAAAAATTTCATATGAGTAATTAATTATACTTAGTAATTGTGAGTTTGGGACCTCTATATCCCTTACATGCACCAGTGGGTCTCATAAGACAAACTAGTTTGAGTATTGGCTGATGTCTTACTCGATTATATTCGGTGTATTGACTAAAGCCTTGACTGAATGTTTATGATGTCCTACATTATGAATCCCCTCATTATGATATTATTATTTATATTCCATGTGATTATTGAACTGGTATAATATACATGTTTATGTTTCATTCTCATGTGATTATTTATATGGAATTATTTGATCATCTTTTATTCCTATCAGATTATGCTCAAAATTATATTTTAGTGGAATTAATTTTTAGTTATTCACAATGCCATATTGTTTATATTTATTAATGATGGATTACTCTCAATTTATTAACCTCACAAAGAATCGGAGCTCACACATTTCTTATGTTTTACTTTTCCCCAAAATGTCAAGATGTATATTATTATTTACATGGAGGGATAATCTATGATAATAGGAGTGTTTTCAATGGAGTTACTATGTTGTTTTTAATTTTAAGTCGTAATGTAAACATTGTATTTGTTTCTGGTTTTTCAAATATACTAAACTATTCAGTCCTTTGGGATGTGATATCTTGTTCATAGTACCAATGTGATAAAGTATTCCATTAGCTCCACGATACTGGGGTCAGGGTCATTACAGTTAGTATTAGAGAAAGTTTAGTATAAAATTAGGAAACTTTATTTAAGAAAACATATATTAGAGAAATATATCCCTATAAATTAATTTGATAATATTCCCAATGTAACTAAGAATATTATTTAAAGATTAGGTATACCTAAATTTTAAATTTATGCTAATTGTTTCACTAGTTTTAGATTATACATTATGTTTCATAATGTTACAATCTAATCTAGTGTATGAAATTATTTAGAAAAGGCACCTAGAAGAAGGAATGTAAACCATATCAATGCTTGTATTCAATGTAAGAATTTCCCTCCTATGTATGTTAATAATGATGGATTTGGATCTAAACCTATAGATTTATAAATTATAACTATATTGTGACAATTAACTCAGGTTTTGACCAAAAACCTTACTCGCATGGAGAATCCTAATCCATAATGTTGTGTAACCATGTTAAACCACTTTATGAAAAAAAAAATAATTATTCAACGGGACTAAAAAACCATTTGTAGATAATTAATGTAAAATTTCAATAGATAATATATAACTTCCTTTGGGAAGAAATAAAAGGGAGAAGGTTATCATGGCAGTTTATCATCTCTCTAGAGATACTATTCAATTGGGGCCATTAATTGAAAACACTATGGATGAATAGAAAATTTAAAACATGGAATAGAATGATTTTAAGAAACTTTTCTTATGGAAATATTTTATTAGATAACAATGAGCGAATATAGAAATATAATTTCTGAGTCTGAGATAAAAAGATAATGAAAATGTTTCTAAGTATGAATCCAAATTTATAGGGTTATCAAGTCATATTTTAGACTATATACATAATATAGAGAGAAAGATTGACCATTTATTTTATAGTCTTAAAACAATCCTTAAAAGTTCACTAGCCTCCCAAACATTCTCATCATATGAGGATATAGTGTCTTGTGCTATCAAGATAGAGAAAAGATTCACCAAATCTCAAGGTTATGAAGGTATACAAAATAAGAATAGGATGGAAAGGAGGATTATTTTCACACGTTATAATTGTGGGAAGAAACACCTTGGTACAAGCTTGAATGGAATGGTAGTTTTAAAAAAATTGATATAAAGGCCCCTAGGTTTGTGATTACAAGGGAAGAAAAGAAGGTTGCTACGTCAAATGCATCAAATGTATGGATATAGGGAACTACATAAATAAATGTCCCAAAAATCAAGGTAATATATCTCCAATGATGAAAAGTGTTATATGTCAAGATTTTGTTTTTACTATAGATGAAGGGGGATAATTAACTCATTTTGGTTTTTGGATTAATGAAATATGTTATTTGAGTATTTTATCAATAAATTTTTGTTTATAATATTCATGAGATATATAATGATTTTAAATTAGAACTTATTCTTTAAGGAATTGGAATCATGATATTAATAGCACCAGTAATAAAGAGAAGTGATTATATTATAGAAAAATCTTTTGGAAATCACATAACATGGGAAATATAACCCTAAAAATGTGCTCGATGATTGAGATAATAATAAATAGATTCTATGGGATAGTATTGGTGACCATTAAGGTGGTTAGTGATATGATAGTGTATATTATACTAGCACTATTGGATTTTTTGATTTAAGGAATATATTAGACAACCTAAGATTTTATTTTTGGAATCATGTATGTTTTATTTAAAGTTTCAATGTGGTCAAAGTATTAAAATATTTTCTATGAGATCATAATAGAGAGATTATTTTATTTTTGGGGAAAATCGAATGTTAATTAAAATTTCCACTAAATCTTTAGTATTTGGATTTGGACATACATATTTTGGACTGGTCTTAATGATAACTACCTTTTGAAAGGATTAAGGATATTATTTATTATGATTAAAGTATTATTTTTCATATTGGATAAGATATAAAAACTTATTTGGTTTTAGTAAACATTTAAAGTCCAAAGTAATGAGTTATAGTTCATTTGATTAAAGTGATTCAGGAATGAAAATTCATCTTGAATATCAAACATTTTGTTTAAGAAATGAATTATAAATAGATAGAAGCACAGAAACATGATAAGATTATGACATGGAAAAGAATAATGTATGTTTATTTTCTCAAGTGATTATCTAGATTGTAAAATAAACCCTCATCTATAGAAAAATTAATTTTGAACAAAAAAACATCATATTATTTTTCCTTGTGAGATATAAATGATCTTTTATTCAATCAAAAATTTATTTTTTTTAATGTTAGACATTCTAATTACCATTTTCTCTATCACTCTTCATCTTAAGATTATAGTTAGATTTCTTCTCTATAGACATGTTTTAACTTCCCACGAATGTTCTTATATAGGTAAACACAATTTTTTGGTGGCCTTCACATTTATCTTTCCATCTTATTAAGAGTATATTTTATTAACCCTACTTCAAATGTGGGATTCCCATGAATGAATTTTCAAGTATCAACCATTGATTTTTTTAATTCAATTCAAATTGCAAGGACCACATTTATTAAATTAGGGGAGAATGTAATAATCCAAAATTTTATCATTGAAATTTCCCTTTTTATAATTATGTTATATAGTATAAATCAAATAAAATCACATAGAGAACACAATACAAACTGTATAAATGAATAATGAGTGAAATGAGATATATTTCTAGAAATTAAGGAACTTATGCCGATGAAATAGTAATGTGACCATTAGAAATAGTAATATGACCAATAGAATAGTAACTTAACCTATTGAAGTAAAAATAAAATTAGGTATCTTATAAATGAAAATATGGTATATTTATATCATGGAATAGGAAAATAAATGTTTTAAAATGATAAATTATGTATTTGTATATTTTTAAAACATAAATGTTTATTCAAAATTTCATAATTAATATAATGATTTAAAATAATATTTATCTTCATAAAATATATTCATAAATTAATACTTTATTGTATTATTATCAGAAGATAATTTTTTGAGACCTTAATAAAATTTTCAAAGTGTCATAAATTCGGTTATAATTTTAGAATTAATATTTTTCAAATAAATGATGATTTTAATTAAAATTTAAATTTATTATATTTAGAAAATTATCTTCATAAAATAGCTTCAATTTTTCAATTATACACATCAAAAAATTGTCAGATTTAATTTTTGGGATTTTTATAAAATAGTTTAATTTTTGTGAATAGTGAAATACAATAATTTAATGTAATTAATGAATATATGAATTATTGAGTCATGGATGATGTATGGATATTTTAATACCATAATATCTAACTATACTACTCTATTTAATGTATTTAGTCACAATAATAAATACTATATATAGTCATGACCCAAAATAAAAAACTAATGAATAAAATAATCAAAAAACACCCCTCTCCTCCACTATAAATACCACCCCACACCACCTCTTCTCCTCACACCTCCAAAGTCTTGAAGAGAATCCAATTTATGTCTATTACCTATCCCAATTCTCTTACCCATGTTGTATTTTTTTTATCACCGAAAATACCATTTCAATTTTCCTTAAGGAAGATCTCAAGGGGATGAATTTAAGAGGTAAAACATACTTTTTTCTTTTAATTTTCTTTTAAATTAATTTATTTTCTTATCATTTCCTTAACTAATATATAAAAATATGTTTGATAAATCTAGTATCTTATATATATATAGGTATTTTATTATGTTAATTTAATATTCATCATCAAACCCCTTATCCTCTCCGTTTTATTCCAAAGAGAGCAGTATATATCATCAAAGAAAACATGAAAAAAACATATAGAATTCACAAATAATGTGAAAAATCTATAAAAAATAGTGCAGTCATGGAAAAAATAAAAAGTGAAACAACAAAGAGAGACGATTTTTAGTAAGGGAAAACAATTGAAAGAGACTCCACTTGAACTCCTAAAAATATAATAGGAAAGAACCATCCAACACCATTAACATTAAGTTGAGACTCACCAAATGAAAAACTTACAAGAAAAATCTCAATGTATGGTTTTGAATGTTACTTAAAATATGGATTAAAAATCTCAACTTCTGAAGAATATTTCATAAATCAAAATCTAAAAGGATAGATTAAAACTAAAAGAGAAAATTCAAGGAAATGTAAGCAATCCCAAAATATCAGGACGGCTCTAAAACATGGTAAAAAAGAGGGACATCTAGTTAGAGACCTAGGGGGAACAATTAACTAATGGGAACACCCTAGTCTAGTCTTACTAATGGAACATGGTTCTTAATACTAGGAATACAACACCAAAAAGTTGTTAAAAGGTTCAAATAGTAAATCTAAGATCCTTGGTGATCAGCTAAGGATCAAAATAAATATTACACCCATAAACTACCCAATCCTAATAGTTGAACTTTCTACATTACCATTTATAGATCCAACATCCCTAAAGAATATAGTGGGATACACCATAGCTAACATAAACTAAACTTCTTGAAAAACGATATACACTAAATACCTTAGACCTTTCCCAAAAACCTCACTACTAACTTGCTCTCAAACAAAGGCAAAACTCACACAGAACCCCTTGTAACCCCTAAAACCTAAGACACACACATGAAAAACATAGCAATGTCATTAAAAGGTTTAGATAAAAAATCAAAAAGGATGTAAACTATTATCAATTTATTGAAAATTATAAACTACAAGAGAACAAAACCAAGATGAATGAAACTAAAAAGCATGATTAAAAATAAGATCCACAATAAAATAATATAAAGTAATGAATAATCAATTTCAAATTTTAAGATATAAAAATTAAACCCAATTAGGATCTGATACCACTTTTTTTGGGGGTTTCCCCAAGGGTGAGGCATTACTCATGCACTAGCCTAAGATCTACTTGGGTGTTTCTCTTCAAAAAATCAAAAATCGAGAAATGAGGTTTATGATTACTTAAATATACATAAACTAATATATAGATAAAAAATGTCAATAAATGAAATTCTATATATTATGAATAAATCACAAGAATTTATAGTAGTGAGCATGTCACCAATTGGATGTTGATATTACAAAAAAACAATCTTTCACTTAATTATCATAAAAACATAACACAATAATATGTACATGATTAGTAAATAAAATAGAACTAGAAGCATCATAATAATACAGTTCTATATTCAAGAATTACCAAATATTATTCCAAATTTTCATTTACTCAACCAAAAAATAGATTCTTATCATAAATAATAAAATACAACATGAAGTGATGAAATCCAAAAAAAAGTGACCTTAAAAACTTATAATATCAATAATAAAATTCAAAACAAGATTTGATTTAATGTAAGAGGCCAACAGATTTTATTTATAAATTTATAGTTTGAAAAAATGTGCAAAAAACAATAAAAGATGATACACGGATTTATGTGCATCATCTAATTCACCTACGTGCATAGGGAAAGATAATCCCTAGTATTCCTCTATGAAAACAAAAGAAATAAAAGATGAAATTTTTTTAAAAAAAAAACTTAAGGAATAAAAACATGACTAACACATGATGATAAAACTAGAAATATTAAAAATACATCCTAAAAATAGATATAGAAAAAAAAGACCGAGACCCCCTTACCAAAGCCCAGTATCACATTTTCCATGGAAGAAGCTTTTTTCAGGGGGGAAATATCCTCATTGTCATGTCCTCTTTGTGTGACATCCTCAAGATTGAAGAATTTTACATTTTCAGTAACTATCCAACAATGGTCACCAAATAAGATCATATTTCATGAGCCTCTAAGGAGTCACATCAACTCCATGATTGGATAAAGAACACCACAAAGCTGACATTCAGCTTCTCCTCATCCAAAGAACTAGGAAAATGGGCCACCAAAACATTTCCATATCACTACTCTCTCTATCTCTCTCTCTTTGTGTACCTAAGATGTTCTCCATGAGAAAATTTATTATTTAATCCTCTACTTGATCTGGATAAAGAATGGTAATAATACCATTGAGAATCAAAGGCTGGTTCAACGACATAACAAATCAAGAGATAAATGAATGTATCAAAACAATAGAGTCCAAATAAAATGATAATTCTATAAAAGGGAATTAAAACCACATATAAAGGTCAATTAAATAGATTTGTATTGTTATCACTTCATAAAGACCCCATGTAATTCTAAAAATAATGCGCAAGGGTAACAACCATGTTAGGGTTCCTACATATGGGTAACACTGAATATAAGGATACCAAATTAATTACATAAGGGACACGACATATAAATAAGGATCCTTTAAGAAAATATATAAGGGTAAATGGATCATCGAGTAAGGGTAGAAGCTACTGCTAAAGGGTCACACGCCACCTGAGAAAGGGTCACACCCAAGCTGTGTAAGGGTAAGAAGTCCATGTGAAAGGGTAAGGATAATGGTTCATAAGGGTACAAAACATTTGTGTAAGGTATAGGACCCATCTGTGTAAGGGTACATAGCTCTAAATCGTGGCTCCATAAGGGTACACATACACTCATGAAATGGAAAACCCCATAAAGCAAAGCCCATGTAAGGGAACCAAGGACCTATGTAAAGGTAGAAAAGGAGACCCAAATCCCACATAAGGGTATACTCAGAATTATATAAGGGTACCTTAATCAAGGCACAAGCTACATAAGGGTCAAGGGGACTTTTGTAAAGGTAAATAAAAAGCAAAAACAATAAATGTATGGTTATCCAAGAACTTTGTTAAGGGTTAATAAAACTTACATAATGGTAAATAGATAAACAACAACGATATGTAAGGGTGACAGATCCCCACATAATGGTAAAGGTAATGATAATAACTGACATAAGGGTTAGAGGAAACCCACATAAGGGTAAATCCATTGAAATAAATCCTATATAAGAGTGGAGACAAAGACTAAGAGGGGATGAAACAATAGAAAAAACATATTAAAAACTACATTTAAATGGAAATTTGAATTCAAAATTAATCATCCTTATCTACATATTAATCATACATTTAATTAATAATAAAATAAGTGACTACAAAATTTACATGGATCGACATAGATTGAAGAATCAAAACTAGGACCCCTCTTGATTTTACACACTAAAGGATATTTTCCATAAATATCATATACATATGATGTGTTATTACTATATCATATTGTAACATTGGATCTATTGTGTGGCAAGGAATAGATATCTCATGCCACTTCCTTATCCAATCGTATTGTACATTCGGTGATATCTGATGGAATATTTTGAGTACAATTGTTAGGTATGATATATGTTGACATCCTATGATCTTGGAATCAAAATGATAATAGTTATCATTTAGGATTCATCTATGTAGGATATTATAAATGGAACATTTCATATGATGAATTAGACAGGAGTTTGATGTTTTTCTTGAAACAATTCATATGATGAATTAAAAAGGAGTTTGATGTGTTTGTGAAATGGTTCTATTAATTAGTCGAGTGAAATTTAATTATGTTTTAAAGTAAATTCATGTTCACTCAAGGGGAATTCTTGTGGGATCTATATAAAAAATCCTACTTCCATGTGATGGTATTTTTCTTTCTTATACATTCCGGGATGAAATTCTCTTGATACAATAGCTCTCTTCCTCTTCAAACTTTTACATCAAAATGTATTGGCACACTATGGTTGATAATAGATTTTGAATCATATGGTGAGTGATTAGTTATAACCCATGGATACCTCTTATGGAGGTATTTCCTCTGCATTCTTCTAATAAGATCTTCTTCAAGCATGGATGAATATGGTTGCAAAAATGCGTCAGTAAATGGTACATGTAACAACCCAAAATTTTATCAATAGAATTTACCTTCTAATAATTATGTTATATATTATAAGTCACATAAAACCGCATAAATAACATAATAAAAACATTATAAATGAATAATGAATGAAATAATAGATTTTTCTAGAAATTAAGGAACCTATACGGATGGAACAATCACTTCATCGTTGGCATAGTAATGTTCCATTATGAATAGTAATATGAAAAATAGAATCATAACTTCTCCTATTAAATTATAAATAAAATATTGGTATCTTATAAATGAAAATATTGTATATTTATAACAAGGAATAAATAAATAAATGTTCCATCATAAAATATATTCATAAATGAGTAATTCTTTTCATATTATTATAAAATAATTTTATGATACCTTAATTAATTTTTCAAAGTGTCATAAAATCAGTTATAATTTTTAAATCGGTATTTCTTGAAGAAATATCTATTTTAATTAGAAATTATTTTTTTATTAAAAAGAAAATTAATTTCATAAAATGGAGTCCTTTTTTTAATTCTACACATCAAAATAGGTAAATTTTTAGTGAATAGTGAAATTTGGTAATTTTTGGTATTTAACAAATACCATAATTATTCAGTCATTGGTGATATATGGATAATATAATATCATAGTATCAAACGATTATTCTCTATTTACGTTATTTATTCACAATAATCAGTACTATTTATATTCTTGAGACAAAATATTAAACTGGTGAATAAAATAATCAAGAAACACCCCTCTTCTTGACTACAAATACCACCCTCCCCACCTCTTCTCCTCACACATCCAATGCCTTGAATCTTGTCCAATCTCTGACCAATACCTCTCAAAAACAGATCCCCCAAATTATTATCTTTATTGTATCACCCAAAATACCATTTTAAGGTTACTTAAAGAGGTTCTCAAGGAGAGGAATTCAAGAGGTAAAACCACCTTTCATTCTTTTAATTTTATTTTAATTTATTTTCTTTTCATATCCTTTACTTTCCTCCTATAACAAAATATTAATGATAACAACAGTATATTATATATACTATAGTTTTATTTTTTAAAAAGTAATATTCATCATCTAACACCTTCTCTTATCCCTTTTATTCCAAAAATGAAAACATTGTCCGTGATATGCCAAGTTACCACCATCTTGGACGATGTGTTTTCATTTTACATTACCGCATTCAACTATGGTCATAAAACAATTATTATGGTTTACTAATGTTTTTTTATATATAATATAGTTATATAATTTTTTCAAGCTATTATATATACATAATATTAATTAATAAAACCAAACTAGTGCATGATAATCAAAAAATGCCAAAATAATCTAAACAGTTATCATTAACACTCTATATAATAAATAATCCCCATATATAACAAAAAAATGAAATATAAGACCATTAAATATTATTTAATTTCATTAATAAAATATAATTTCAATTCAGGGTAACTGTTCACATTTTATATGACCTTTTATATATGTATACAAGTGAATCAATCGTGAAAACCAAGGAAAATAACACTCCCAAATGACAAAAATTGAATCTTATAACTCATAAAAAGAACCATAAATGAACTTAATAAAATTATAATCAATCAAATACATGTTTAATAGGTTATGGGTTAAATTATTAATGAATCTAATTTCATTATCCAGGACATTAATCTCATGTACAGAACACTTTCAGACATAAGGTAAGTGTTTTCTCATCTAACATTTATTTCCGTGAGATATGACTTATTCAGAACTATTTATTGTGTGTGGTGTTTTCATAATGACCCTTTATATATCATATCATGAATATATTTATCTTAATGGAATTAAATACTTCATTTTATGATCATTAATTCTATGGGGCATACGGTTTGACTTTTAGCAAAGTGGTATGGGATTCTCCCTGAACAACTATTTTTCCTCTGGGTTATGATTTATATCTCTCTAACCCAGTGTAACACTTAATTTTTTTTATTATTTCCTTATAAATTCTTTTTTTATGTTCCAAATATATATTCCATTCTCAATTATTCTTTCTTTTGTGGAAAATATATTTTCTATAAAGTTCCCTTTTTAATTCTTATTGATAAGAAAGCTCGATTAAAGGGAACTTCCCAATTTTTTAACTATTTTCATGTACACATCATAATATATTTTAAGAATTTTTTTTATTAAATATATCTTTATATAATTAATTATAAATTATTTCATTTATTGTTTTATGAAAAAAAATATTTTTTTCCACATTAAAACTCATTTATATTTTCCTTTAAACCACACTGAAGTGTATCATTTATATTGTTTTCACTTTAGTTTCCAAATTTTAGTATGAATAATCTTTTAATATTAATAAAATATAATTTCATTCTCTTTTTTTTACGATATAAATTTTTAAAATCTCATTTCTATGATAAATAAAAATGATTTTCCAAAAAGAATTGTTCTTTCCAAAGAAAAGGGTACTTCTCTCAAAAATTTCCTAATGATTTTATTAGAGTATTATCATCTATTTCAACACCATATGTTAAATATTATGACTAATTGAGATTGATATATTATGTTACCATATGAAATATTTCATTTAAATGGTTATGATTACTTTGACTAGGGATGAACTTTCTTGATACCATTCGACATATTAATCTAGATAGTTTATGATTCTGTTTACTGATTGGGGAAATTATTTAAATTTTATATGCGGGATTCAATATTAATATATATTCTAATTATGTTGAAAAATTTCATATGAGTAATTAATTATACTTAGTAATTGTGAGTTTGGGACCTCTATATCCCTTACATGCACCAGTGGGTCTCATAAGACAAACTAGTTTGAGTATTGGCTGATGTCTTACTCGATTATATTCGGTGTATTGACTAAAGCCTTGACTGAATGTTTATGATGTCCTACATTATGAATCCCCTCATTATGATATTATTATTTATATTCCATGTGATTATTGAACTGGTATAATATACATGTTTATGTTTCATTCTCATGTGATTATTTATATGGAATTATTTGATCATCTTTTATTCCTATCAGATTATGCTCAAAATTATATTTTAGTGGAATTAATTTTTAGTTATTCACAATGCCATATTGTTTATATTTATTAATGATGGATTACTCTCAATTTATTAACCTCACAAAGAATCGGAGCTCACACATTTCTTATGTTTTACTTTTCCCCAAAATGTCAAGATGTATATTATTATTTACATGGAGGGATAATCTATGATAATAGGAGTGTTTTCAATGGAGTTACTATGTTGTTTTTAATTTTAAGTCGTAATGTAAACATTGTATTTGTTTCTGGTTTTTCAAATATACTAAACTATTCAGTCCTTTGGGATGTGATATCTTGTTCATAGTACCAATGTGATAAAGTATTCCATTAGCTCCACGATACTGGGGTCAGGGTCATTACAGTTAGTATTAGAGAAAGTTTAGTATAAAATTAGGAAACTTTATTTAAGAAAACATATATTAGAGAAATATATCCCTATAAATTAATTTGATAATATTCCCAATGTAACTAAGAATATTATTTAAAGATTAGGTATACCTAAATTTTAAATTTATGCTAATTGTTTCACTAGTTTTAGATTATACATTATGTTTCATAATGTTACAATCTAATCTAGTGTATGAAATTATTTAGAAAAGGCACCTAGAAGAAGGAATGTAAACCATATCAATGCTTGTATTCAATGTAAGAATTTCCCTCCTATGTATGTTAATAATGATGGATTTGGATCTAAACCTATAGATTTATAAATTATAACTATATTTTGACAATTAACTCAGGTTTTGACCAAAAACCTTACTCGCATGGAGAATCCTAATCCACAATGTTGTGTAACCATGTTAAACCACTTTATGAAAAAAAAAATTAATTATTCAACGGGACTAAAAAACCATTTGTAGACAATTAATGTAAAATTTCAATAGATAATATATAACTTCCTTTGGGAAGAAATAAAAGGGAGAAGGTTATCATGGCAGTTTATCATCTCTCTAGAGATACTATTCAATTGGGGCCATTAATTGAAAACACTATGGATGAATAGAAAATTTAAAACATGGAATAGAATGATTTTAAGAAACTTTTCTTATGGAAATATTTTATTAGATAACAATGAGCGAATATAGAAATATAATTTCTGAGTCTGAGATAAAAAGATAATGAAAATGTTTCTAAGTATGAATCCAAATTTATAGGGTTATCAAGTCATATTTTAGACTATATACATAATATAGAGAGAAAGATTGACCATTTATTTTATAGTCTTAAAACAATCCTTAAAAGTTCACTAGCCTCCCAAACATTCTCATCATATGAGGATATAGTGTCTTGTGCTATCAAGATAGAGAAAGGATTCACCAAATCTCAAGGTTATGAAGGTATACAAAATAAGAATAGGATGGAAAGGAGGATTATTTTCACACGTTATAATTGTGGGAAGAAACACCTTGGTACAAGCTTGAATGGAATGGTAGTTTTAAAAAAATGGATATAAAGGCCCCTAGGTTTGTGATTACAAGGGAAGAAAAGAAGGTTGCTACGTCAAATGCATCAAATGTATGGATATAGGGAACTACATAAATAAATGTCCCAAAAATCAAGGTAATATATCTCCAATGATGAAAAGTGTTATATGTCAATATTTTGTTTTTACTATAGATGAAGGGGGATAATTAACTCATTTTGGTTTTTGGATTAATGAAATATGTTATTTGAGTATTTTATCAATAAATTTTTGTTTATAATATTCATGAGATATATAATGATTTTAAATTAGAACTTATTCTTTAAGGAATTGGAATCATGATATTAATAGCACCAGTAATAAAGAGAAGTGATTATATTATAGAAAAATCTTTTGGAAATCACATAACATGGGAAATATAACCCTAAAAATGTGCTCGATGATTGAGATAATAATAAATAGATTCTATGGGATAGTATTGGTGACCATTAAGGTGGTTAGTGATATGATAGTGTATATTATACTAGCACTATTGGATTTTTTGATTTAAGGAATATATTAGACAACCTAAGATTTTATTTTTGGAATCATGTATGTTTTATTTAAAGTTTCAATGTGGTCAAAGTATTAAAATATTTTCTATGAGATCATAATAGAGAGATTATTTTATTTTTGGGGAAAATCGAATGTTAATTAAAATTTCCACTAAATCTTTAGTATTTGGATTTGGACATACATATTTTGGACTGGTCTTAATGATAACTACTTTTTGAAAGGATTAAGGATATTATTTATTATGATTAAAGTATTATTTTTCATATTGGATAAGATATAAAAACTTATTTGGTTTTAGTAAACATTTAAAGTCCAAAGTAATGAGTTATAGTTCATTTGATTAAAGTGATTCAGGAATGAAAATTCATCTTGAATATCAAACATTTTGTTTAAGAAATGAATTATAAATAGATAGAAGCAGAGAAACATGATAAGACTATGACATGGAAAAGAATAATGTATGTTTATTTTCTCAAGTGATTATCTAGATTTTAAAATAAACCCTCATCTATAGAAAAATTAATTTTGAACAAAAAAACATCATATTATTTTTCCTTGTGAGATATAAATGATCTTTTATTCAATCAAAAATTTATTTTTTTTAATGTTAGACATTCTAATTACCATTTTCTCTATCACTCTTCATCTTAAGATTATAGTTAGATTTCTTCTCTATAGACATGTTTTAACTTCCCACGAATGTTCTTATATAGGTAAACACAATTTTTTGGTGGCCTTCACATTTATCTTTCCATCTTATTAAGAGTATATTTTATTAACCCTACTTCAAATGTGGGATTCCCATGAATGAATTTTCAAGTATCAACCATTGATTTTTTTAATTCAATTCAAATTGCAAGGACCACATTTATTAAATTAGGGGAGAATGTAATAATCCAAAATTTTATCATTGAAATTTCCCTTTTTATAATTATGTTATATAGTATAAATCAAATAAAATCACATAGAGAACACAATACAAACTGTATAAATGAATAATGAGTGAAATGAGATATATTTCTAGAAATTAAGGAACTTATGCCGATGAAATAGTAATGTGACCATTAGAAATAGTAATATGACCAATAGAATAGTAACTTAACCTATTGAAGTAAAAATAAAATTAGGTATCTTATAAATGAAAATATGGTATATTTATATCATGGAATAGGAAAATAAATGTTTTAAAATGATAAATTATGTATTTGTATATTTTTAAAACGTAAATGTTTATTCAAAATTTCATAATTAATATAATGATTTAAAATAATATTTATCTTCATAAAATATATTCATAAATTAATACTTTATTGTATTATTATCAGAAGATAATTTTTTGAGACCTTAATAAAATTTTCAAAGTGTCATAAATTCGGTTATAATTTTAGAATTAATATTTTTCAAATAAATGATGATTTTAATTAAAATTTAAATTTATTATATTTAGAAAATTATCTTCATAAAATAGCTTCAATTTTTCAATTATACACATCAAAAAATTGTCAGATTTAATTTTTGGGATTTTTATAAAATAGTTTAGTTTTTGTGAATAGTGAAATACAATAATTTAATGTAATTAATGAATATATGAATTATTGAGTCATGGATGATGTATGGATATTTTAATACCATAATATCTAACTATACTACTCTATTTAATGTATTTAGTCACAATAATAAATACTATATATAGTCATGACCCAAAATAAAAAACTAATGAATAAAATAATCAAAAAACACCCCTCTCCTCCACTATAAATACCACCCCACACCACCTCTTCTCCTCACAGCTCCAAAGTCTTGAAGAGAATCCAATTTATGTCTATTACCTATCCCAATTCTCTTACCCATGTTGTATTTTTTTTATCACCGAAAATACCATTTCAATTTTCCTTAAGGAAGATCTCAAGGGGATGAATTTAAGAGGTAAAACATACTTTTTTCTTTTAATTTTCTTTTAAATTAATTTATTTTCTTATCATTTCCTTAACTAATATATAAAAATATGTTTGATAAATCTAGTATCTTATATATATATAGGTATTTTATTATGTTAATTTAATATTCATCATCAAACCCCTTATCCTCTCCGTTTTATTCCAAAAATGAAAACGTCATTCGTGATGTGCCGATTTACCGTCATCATAGACAATGTAAATTCATTTTAAATTAAAACATAAAGGATTTTCATAAAACAATTATTATGGTTAAATAATATTTTAATATACATTTTATTAGTTGTATAATATTCTATAACTAGTATATATACATAATATTAATTAATAAAACTATACAAGTGTGTGATGATTGAAAAAATGCCAAAATATTCTAAATGGATTTCATTAACAATCTATCTTGTTAATTATCCTAATGTATGAAAAAATGATATATAAGACCATTAAATATTATTAAATCTCATTAAAAAGTATAATTTTATTTCTGGAAAACTATTCTCATTTTATATGATCTTTCATCCCTGTATACAAGGGAATCAATCTTGAAAACCAATGAAAAGAACGCTATTAAATGATGGAATACAATATTATATGTTATCAAAAAGTATATAAATGAACTTATTAAAATTATAATAAATTAAATTTATGTTTAATAGGTAATGAAATAAATTATTAATGAACACAATTTCATTATACAATACATTAAGTGAAAGTGCATAACACTTTTAGACCTAATGTAAGGGTTTTCTCTTCTCACATTTACTTCTGTGAGATATAACTTATTCAACATTATTTCTTGTGTCTGGTGTGTGTATACTATCATTTGGTTTATAATTTCATGAATCTATTTATATTCATGGTATTAAATTTCTTATTTTATGAACATTGATTCTATGGGGTATACGATTTGAATGTTTGAAAGGTGGTAGGGGATTCTCCTTAAACCTCAATTTTTTCCTTTGGGTTAAACTTTATCTCTATTTACCCTAATGTAATATCTAATTAGTCTTATTTATTCCTCATAAATTATTTTTTTATGTTCCAAACATCTGTACCATTCTAAATAATTATTCCTCATATGGTAAATACATGTTTTATATTGTTTTCTTTTTTAATTTCTCTCAATAATCAATCCTGATAAAACGGAACTTCCCATTTTATTACCCATTTTTATGTACACTCCGTAATATGTTTTAATCCATAAATATTTTTATAAAATATATATTTTTATCCTAAAAACAAATATATTTCATTTCTATTTTTATGATAAAAAATTAAGCATTCTTCTGATTTGAAGACTCAATTATATTTTCTCTTAAACCGAAATAAAGAGGCTCATTTCTAATGTCATCACTTTAGTTGCCAAATTTTGGTATGAATATTGTTTTAATATTGATAAAATATAATTTAATTCCCTTTTATTTTTTATGAAAAATAAAAATTATTTTTCAATATAACTCTTCTTTCCAAATAAAATGGTATTTCTCTCAAGAATTTCTCAATGATTTTATTAGAGTATTTTCATTTATTTCACCACCCCTTATAAAATCTTATTCATAATTGATTTTGAGAACTTATGTTACCATATACCATATTTTATGTAATTTTTTATGAATATTTTTATTGGGGATGTGTTATTATTATATAATTCTCCATATTACTCAAGATAGTTTATAATTATATTTACTGATTGGGGATATTATTTACATTACATATGATAGTTTCAATATGAATGTATATATTGATTATATTTCACCCCTTTATATAAGGAATGAATTTTACTTAATATGTTTTATTTCGGGATCATTATAGACCCTCAATGAGTCAATCAGTTTTATGAGACAAAATAGTTTTGGTATTGTCTAATGTCTTACCTAATTATGTATGGTGCCTTGGTCAAACCATTCGATGGAATGTTTATTATGTACCAAATTATTCATTCCCCCATTTTGATAATAGTATTTATATTCCATGTTATTATTCAACTAGTATAATATATTTGTTTAAGTTACATTCTTAAGTGATTATATATATATATATCATTATTTGATCAGCTATATTTTTTCTATATTATATTATAGATTATGTTTTAATGAAATTAATTTTTATTAACTTTCCCTTCCATATTGTTTATTTTTATTTATGATAGCTTCCATTGTATTCCTTACTCTTATTGAGCATCTAAGCTCACCCCTTTGTTATATTTTATTTTTCCCTAGGATTCAAATATGTATATTATGATTGACATAAAAGTATAAGCTTTGAGAATAAGAGTGTTTTTAGTCTAGTTACTATTTTGTTTTTAATTTCAGCTTGAAATGTAAAACTTATGTTTGTATTTAGATTTATAAGGATAGAGATTAAACTAATCGAACCTTTTAGATGTGATAGCTTGTTTATACTACCAATGTAATAAAGTAAGGCATCAGCTCTTGGCAACTGGGTCTGGGTCTTTAATGTACATGGATAGATATTTCATTTACAGTTTTCCTGATTTTATTTATCTTGAAGTGATTATCTTTTAATTCGGTTTTTTATTTTCTTCCAATGCCTTTAATGAGTGTCATTAGTTCATTTAAAAAATAGTGGTGGTATCCAATCCTTACCATGCCTTTTGATACATGAAATCATGTTGAAAATGAATTTTTGGAAATCATATTTCATGTATAAGTCCCTATAGTTAAATAATATTTTATTTTTTCATCAATATGATTGAGTCACAGCTTATGATATAATGAAATCAAATCCAATGACTCAATAAAAAAACAACTATTTTTTAAAATTCATAGAATTCACCATTAAGATATCATATTCAATGACAATGTTTCTCATTGGTTTTAAAATATAGCATTATATCACCATAGTGATATCCATGCATGTCATAAAATGTGATTTATTTGTAATTTTTTAATGGCAATATGAAAGGTTTTAGTACCAATATGTAGTTTTTCATTTTTTTTGTTGTAAAGGTGGAAAAAATTTAGTTATGTTTCTTATTATAAGTAGTGATAGTACTATTTTTTCATAAAATATGTTTTATAGTTATTAAACATGTTAAGTACCATGAGCCTATTTATCATATTCCACAACTCTACCTGATTCATTAAATACGATTAAAAGAGAAAATATTTTTTATTCCTAAAATACAATTATTAATTGAATTATATAGTTTATGAATTATTTATAAATTACAATAAAATGTACTTTGGTGTATTTATTATTTTATAAAAGTATTTGAAAAATAATTAATTATAAATCATATAAAATTAATTAATTAATATTTTTTCAAACATTTATTAATAAATAGTCCATAATATTATATGTTAGTAATGAAATGCCTTTTACTAAATTATATGATCTGCCTTATGACTTAGAAATAAAATTATTATATAGAAATCATAATGATAGTTTATAAAGTGTTAATAAATTTAAAAATAAACCCAAAATATATTATAATTTATTCATAATCAATTAATCTAAATTGTTAAAATTAAAGGACTTATTTGCGATATTATTTAGACCACATCAAAAATATTTTTTATGTTTGATTTGATAATTTTTTAAATAATATTAATAATTTATATTTAGATTATGTAAAATGTTCACATATTAGAAATGAAAATATAAAAGTTATATTTAATATCATATCATGTTTTTAAAGTAAAATTATGTATAATAAATTATATGAAAATTTTATACTATGAAATTAATATAATGTTGTTATATTTAAGATTAATAAATTTCCATAGTGATTAACTATTTTATATTGTTCTTATAGTTATATTTTGTTTATAAATTATTCATAAATGTATATCTGATGTTTATATAAGTTAATTATTTTTAAATATCTATCTCATGCTTAAATATGAGAATTGTTTGTTTATTTAAATGTTATTAGCTATTTTATTCATATTCATAAGTTGTTTATATTATGAATGTGTTCATGATTTATTTTAAATTGTTAAACATCTTGTTGAGATGATCATATATAAATCTAAGGTGTCACATACTAGCTATGATAATAGATTTAGTTTTCAACTACCTAGACATCAGTTTATAATTAAATTTATTAGCAAGAATATAGTTGTTGAGTATAGTTTTTAAATGTTTTGTTTTAGAGTTATGACACTTTTTAATCTCTTTTATGTAAAATATCCTTGTGTATAAGGAATTTTGGTCAGACTTCCCATTGAAATTGAAGCATATTCCTTATCCTAGGAGGGTGGGGGATAAAAATCTATGGCTCTGTGATTAATCTTGTAGGGATTTCAAATTTTATATAATTTTAAACCATTACATGAAAATTTCATATATCTTATGAGTATTATGAATACAGATATGTGTAAATATATCTGGCTTCAAATTTTGAGTAAGAAAAAAACTATGGGTTGTATAAAGAGTTACACATAAATATGGTTTGGACATATTGGTTTTATAGAAGAAATATGATTACAAAATAAATCATTTATAAGAACGTGACCATAAATGAAATAACACGAGATGACATAGTGTGATTAAAACTATTCAAAATACTAAGTGTGGGATTCCTACCAAAGTAGCACTTTTCAATAACTTTATCATCAAATTAGGTAGTTTCATGATATATATGGGTTCCCATGGATTATATTTTACAAGGAACGAATTAAATAAGGGAACCTAATAGTTAGATACTATGTTCTTTGAATTTTATTTGGGTTACACATAACTAGGAAACCCTAATGATTTTGATACCATTGGAATACTGTTGAGTCTATCCAAATGATGGATTCAGAAAAGGGTTTTTAACTCAACAATATAAGAGTCATAAACGATTTTAATAACATTATGGAATACCTAAATAAATGATGGGTGAGATTAATGATACAAAATACTCATTGATTATTGATATATGGATCTTGTCCCACTAATGAATATAATGAATTTTCAAAGGAGTTTTAATTTCAGTAGAAACTCATTTAATAAAATTCCTTATTAAATGTTATTAAAACATGATAATGATATGATAAAAAATTCTTATAGATAATAACATCATTATAATCGAAATTAACTTTGTAATCATTCCTTGAAAGGATAAGCCTTATGTATGAATCTCCTAATATTGGAATCTTAAGAAATGTTCTTAAGAGAAATTCGATGTGTTATAGAAATACCTTTCCAAATAAATAAACTGTGGAAGTTGTTTAATAAGTGAATATAGATTCTTATAAGAAGAATAAAATTATTCACATATTGTTTTAAAGGAATATGTCTTTGGGTGACCAAAATAATTTTAGACTCCACTCAAATACTCGATATGATTGGGTACAATGACTAAGTGAGACTAGAGGCTTCCGTAATGATTTTCCAGGTTATGGATTTCATTGTATTGTCATTGATAAAAATGTTCTTATAGCATGAATGTGTCTTGTAAATATTTACCCTATTATTATAAAAATGTTGATAATTGATTAATGAAGAATATTATATCTAGGTTTTTATGCCATATCAATAGTATAAGGGGGTAAAAGTTAAAACTACAAGAAGAAAAGTTATTTGGGGAGTCCAACAATGTTTCTTCAAGTAGGTAGTCGTGGTAATTAAAACATAAAGAAGTTATTTGGGAGTAATAAGTAATGATTCCATAGGATGTAATAATTAAGATACCATAAGTGGTTTTTTCAACTCCATGAAATGTCTATGTTAGGTATGAGTGTTATATATATTAATTATTTTGTTTTTATGGGTATATGATACCAAATGTATACTTTAATTGTTTTTTAAATATACCAAATTTCAAAATAAAGGGTATAATTTATAAATATTATAATTTTCATTAAATTTATGAATAAAAGAGTTTCTTAATAAAAATTTTGAATATAAAGTAATATATCAAGATCATATGGATCTAAATAATAAATATGTATAGAAATATCATTTCTATTATATGATAAGAGAAGTAGTTTGTTAACAAAGTGTTGTTACAAACAATATTAGATAAGGAATTCAATACAAATGTTTTCTGATTCAATATATTATATGACATGTTTTGAATAGAAGATAAGGATAAAAATGACTTATATAGGATAAATGGGTTTATCCAGATGTCCCCCACCCATAAAATATATATTTTAAGGAAAAAAGGTTTTTTAACTGTAAATTTATCCAAAGAGAAAGAATAACAGATATGTTATGAAATTAATATTTTATTTGTTAAATATTCCAACTAAAAGAAAATATTTTTTATTTCCCAACAAATTGAATTTTTTGAATCTTACCAAGATATTCTGAAGAGAATATAGTGTTAAAGAGACTGGCTGTAGTATATTTGAACTTAGAGATATTTAAAGTTAACAAATAAAATATTTTTCCAATAAAAATTTAAATTTTATTTCACTTAATAATATAATATGTTTAGAATATGTGATAGTAATGGAAATGTAAAGAGTTTCATTTTGATACCATGATAAAGAAAATATCACTATTCCCAAAAGGATCATACTTGTCAACATAAAAATTTACTTTCACTTTATGCTAAATGAGTTTAAATTTTGATGGTAAGTAATAATTTAAATAGTTAGATTAGTTATGAGAAGTATTAAAGGAAAAAATTAATGGAACATGTCATAAAGATAATGATGATATACTTATATAGAGTCCAACATAGACAACAAAAAATTACATCACAACATTTGATGTTGGGGAGTAATAGAGTTTTAATATGTTTAAGGATTTGAACATTAGTAATATGATTCTTAAATCTCACCATTACAAAAAATTTCTTTCTCCATATATGTTAGTCACAATAGATTTTTGTGGGAGAATTTTATCAGAAGGTCACATAGTGATGTGGGAATAAGTACATATAGATGTAATGAGTTAGAGAAACCATAAAAAG
This sequence comes from Viscum album, assembly GCA_963277665.1. Classification (NCBI taxonomy): domain Eukaryota; kingdom Viridiplantae; phylum Streptophyta; class Magnoliopsida; order Santalales; family Viscaceae; genus Viscum; species Viscum album. Next base: position 24,179,596 of record OY728137.1, on the reverse strand, counting down.
TGTTGCAAACATGATGCTAATTTGACATTATATCATATATGATATGTTAGAAAAGTTCTTATATCGGGTTTTTTAATTATTCTTAAAATATTTTAAAAATAGAAATTGAATCATATAAAAGGAAATCTAAATTTGTCATTCATTCACATTGACTACATATATGTATACATTGATATAAATTTTATAAATTGTAATAATAATTTACCTCTCAACGTATAAAATTAATGTATCCCTAAATATTGATCTTAATAGAGTTTTATGGGTTATAATTACATGTTAGAGTTATCATAAGCATGATTCTTGAAAATATATTAAAAATATGATCATGAGGCACAAAAACGGTTTTGTGCACTTGATGTCCCACGATGTATACCACATGGAGTGTTATATACTATTTATTTGGTTTAAAAGTGGTTCATGGATATTATTTATAATACACACTAAAAAAGGATGGTGAGATACCTATAATGATAACTTCTCTGCATTGATACCTTTCTTATGAAAGCCTTTAGGATTAACTAATTAGGGGGTGGTGGAGTTTGTTATTGATAATTTTGTCTATTAGAGATTAACCAAGATGGGATTTTTTCTCTCATATGATGAGTATGAAACCTGGTCCCTCAATTAATATGCACTTTGGGAGTGTGTTTTCACTCCTACATATTACATATGATATTCTTATCTATTTAGGTGAGGGACAGGTGATGTGATCATCCATGAATATTAATGAAATGTGATTTATTCACTGAACTGTTCAATCTATATGTAGAGATTTGAGAATGTATTATTTGGCTATATGGGATTGACCCAATTCATGTCCCAAGTTCACTTGATGTCTAGGATATATATAACATAAGGGAATACACACTTTCATATAATTCAACTGTTGGAAACACGTATATAGGCATATGTTTTTGATGGAGATCAAGCTATATGGTTTTGTAGATTAAGTAGAACTAATGCATGACTTGAGTCCACTCTTTGAATATATATAAAGATTAATTTATTATTTTTCAATTCTATAAAGGCATGTGGGGTCTTTATTTATAGTTTATTGAATTGTTATTGAGTTTCACTCATATATATTCTCTAAAAAAGTTTTATATTTTTCCTAAATGAGTTTTTGAAGGGTATTGAGGAGGTATTGCTTGTGAAGTGATACCAAGTTAAATTAATAATGGTTTTCAAAAGTGATTTGCAAGATATCTAAAAGGAGTTTGGGAAATAGTTTCATAATTTATTATATATGATACAATATTATGTGAAATAGCACAAAGTCTATGAAACTTTAGTAAAAGTGTGAGATTGAAGGTGATATCCACTAAATAATATATATATATACATAATGTATTATGGATATATCATATTGTATGATTGGGCATTAAATAATGCATGAAATGTACATTTCATGAAATTTCCTTATATAATCATATTATATGATTAATTGATATCATATGGAGTATTACGATTATAGTTATAAGGTATGATACACACTAACATCCTAAGATCTTGGAAACTGAATGATAATACAATTAATTATTGATTCTTCCATTCTAGATATCATAAATGAAACATTTCATATAATGAAACATAAAAATTTTTAGAATGGTTAAATTAACCCACTGACGGTAATTATACATGCATTAGAGTAAATTCATGTTCCCTCAAGGAGTGTCCTTGAGGGTCCTGAAAAAATAAGACGACAACTATGCAATGGTTGTGTGATCACTCATGCGTTCCTCATTAAAATAGTCTTGATCTTATAACTCTCTTCCCCTTCACCCTTTTCCATCATGAGGCACTAGAATGTTGTGGGTGAAAAGAGGATCTAGATCATATGACGAGCAATTCATAAAAACCCATAGATACCTCTAGAGGAGGGATGTCTTTTGGTTTCCTCTACTGTGATCTCTATAAATCATGGATATAGATGGTTAAAACAGTTCTTTGATGGAAGGTACATGAATACTTAATTTTTTTATAGTTTATATGATTTCATTTTTCTATTACGGTTGATCTTGGATTTTGGTTTCTTTATTTTATTCCAATGAATTTAATGAGTTTCATTAAATCCTTTGGAACCAGCACACAAGAGTATCCCAAATCTCCATTTATCATTCTATGGACATATATTCTAATTTTAAAAGGATAAAATGAAAATATTTTAAAATATAGGAACAAATTTAGAAACCAAAAATTAAATAATACAAATAATGAAACCCAAAATTATGTCGTATATATATAATAAATAAATAATGTACCTTAAACGAAAGACCTATTATTTTTGTTTTCATTGACCCACATGCTTAATGAATAACACTCAAAAGGAATCAATTAGGCACCCATCTCTATGGTGCATTCATGGGTTGGCCAAATCACTTAATTCTCAAGTGAGATACTAAAACCCTCTATAACATGCTAGTGTCTTGTAATACAAAGGAACGGAGATATATATATATATATATATATATATATATATATTGGGGAGATGGAGTTTAAATCGGCTACATGGAAGAGCCACAAAATAATTTGTATCCTATAACCTCGTGATATAATCCCTCAAGTCATTCCCATGTATACATTTATCAAATCATGTGGTATAAATTGAGTGAGTTAATGATAACTATCAAAAACAATTTTTAACCCCTCATCCAAGAAAAATTGCATATGTTTCATCATATTAAATGTTTATCTTACTCATAGCTTACATGATATATCTTCTTGAAGGTTAACTTTCAATATTTGTCTACCAACGATTAATCATAATATACCCTTATAATCACATAATATGATTGAACATGGTTATAATTATAAAATCAATCTGGTCAGTGTCTTGGTATTTTATATCAAGCCTTATGATATACCCAAACCATGACATTAAATGTTTCTTTTATTATTACATGTTTTACACTATAACATGCTCATATCATTTCATAAAATATAGGATTTTGGGTATATATCCTTTAATCACCCACTTTAACGAATTATTCATAGACTATTAAATTTTACCATATATTGTATTATATATAATAAATTGTGTCACTATATCAAAAACTCATTTTGGATACCTTACAAAATATATGTTTTGAAATCTATCATTAAATCCACCTTGTATCACATTATATGTAATACCATGTTTGTTACCACCTAAAACTCTCTTAGGTTAAACTCTCACACACTTTTAAAGTATCTCTCAGAGTTAAAATCAATCCCCATTCATTCAACCACAAAGAATGATGCCATGGGATTTGCAATCCTTGAAAACAAATATAAGTCACCATATTCATAAATATATGTAATGAGTAGCCTATGGAAAAGCATTAGTAATTCTCAAACTACAAAGGTATTTGAAGTTATCTCTATTAAATACTTGTATCTATATATCTATGTCCACTATAACACCCCATGTATTTAGTATGTATTTACCTTTAAATAAATCATAGGTATTTAATAGATTTACATACATGTAAAATCAAACTAAAATGAATAATTATTTATTTCATTATGGTAAAATATTAATAAAATGAAATACACTAAAAGATGACTAAATGAAACTTAATTAGTAAAATTAATGATGGAACGAAATAAAAATTAATAAAAATACTAATATCATACCAAAATTCATAACTATATAAATAATAACACATATTAAAAATATGATAAACATGTTGACAAATAAATTGTAGAATATGGTGAATGATTTTAAATACGTATGTATGACTATATATCATAATGTAATATGAAGGTTATAAATATGTCCATTGGATATATTGCCAATGGATTTATGGCCATTAGATATATGGATATTGAATATACATATTAGTACATATATGTTTTGTAATTTTTATTGAAAAATTAAAAATAATATAATTCACATATAATAAATACTTTTTAAATGGAATAACACTAAAATAATTAATTAAAAAGACTTATTATAAAAATGTGTATTTTTTTAAGAATGATTTTATTAATTTATAAAATTAAAAGAAATATTATAAAACCAATTGATTGATAAATTTTAATGGTAAGAGGACAAATATTTAATGGGATGTTATTCAAATCCTTTAATGTTAAACGTTTTATTTTTAAAAGATTTGTCTTTCCCCTTTATGTTATATTTTTATTTTCATAAATAAAATCAATATATACTAAAGAATAATTTAAATGAAATTAAATGTTTATATATATATTGAATCAACCTAACAATAATCTAATTATTATTACTCGGTATAGAATAATAATAAATGGGTTTTTATGATTAAAAATATCATTTTCTATTTTATATGTCTTAAGAATTATTCTATTAAAATTAATTTTTTTCAATTTTATAAAATGAATCCAATAAAATAGATTTAAATTTTCAAATCATCATTTCCAAATTATTTAATAATTTCAATTTTATTCTCAGTTATAAAAATAGGTTACTGAGGTAAAAATTGAGTTACCATAGTAAAGGTAAAAAATGTAAATTTCTTTAACTATGTGTGAAATACCTAAAATATCATAAAATATTATCTCTAAATGAGTTTATGTGGTCATTATAGACTTAATATTATCCTATATCAATTAGGTTACCACTTTGGATTCACTTTCCATGAGAAATTACATTCATTATTCATTAAGGAATGGGTAATTGTGAAAATTTCTCTCAATATCATCTATAAAAGGACCCCTCCATTACCCAACATTACATTAGTTTATTTCTGAATATCTATACTAATTATATTTATAATAATCTCATTACACATTTAGAAACCTTTGGTCATAAAAATGAGTCCCAAATCCCTCATTTTTAAGTGGCTTTCTATGAGAATATTCAAGTCTTCAATGTACGTCTTATCCTCTCTTTAACCATTCTTATTTATCTTTTTAATTCATTTCATGACCCCCTCTAACGAAAGGTACCCATCATAAGGTTAGAATGAATAAATGATGATAATATAAACCAAATCCTACCTCCAGTAAGCCATGGGTTGGAGACTTTCACTACGAGTATATAAACCTCACACAAGGGAGGCATTACCCTCATATAGATTTAAGGAATAAGAGATAATAGTTAAATCCACCAAATAACATCGTGGATACAGAAATAATAAATACAAATACATAATTTAATATTATTGAATAACTAATACAATAGAAAGGAAGGCTACGAAGTTCTAAAATTAATTCTTAATAGTTACAAAAAAATCACTAATAACTTCTGAACAACTCCTTAAACCAGTAACACTCTTCTTGATCATTAACTGGATCCCATAGAACAAAAATATAATTTATATATATATACGGTGAGAATACCGTATATTCTCAATAGGATCATCTCAGAATACTATAATGGAAAATGTGAAGGAAGTGTACTAAATCCCATTGAAAAAACAAATGAAACAAACTCATCACCTAAATGGGTAATACTAATTTTCCATCCTCACCCTGGATCGCTCAACAAGTAATGTATAGAAGTAAAACATTACTTATTAAAATAGTATATATATTATGCTGGAATCCTATTTCCACTACACCACTATTTTGTTTCTCTCATTCCCCAATTCCACACAACATGTGATCATCCCGTCATTAAGTTAATTCAAACCTTATGTGGTTGAGGATTTGGCTCTATAAACCTATTTCTCATGAAGGGCCAAATATATCATTTTGGAATGAGTAAATATATCCATCTCACCATCATCATCTCATATGTATCCAATTTTATTCTTGGAAGCTACTAAAACTCGTGCAAATTCATTATTCCTCAAGCCATCACATCACATGAAAGTAAAACTATGGGAAGCTATAACCACGGAGCCCAGATACAAGTATCTGATATACCACAATCCATTACAACCTATATATAATTTTGTATTAAAATATATATCCATCATATTTTGGGGAGGAATACACCCTAAAATGCAAGACATTATAGTCTGGGATATGCATACTCATATTTACATCCAAAGGGATTGAAGGGGAGAGGGAGAAGTATTCCATTCATTCCCTCACCATCTTGGATTCTAAGTAAATCACTCCCAAAATATTTGGGTATTTTTTCCCTAAAAAAGTAGGTCTTGATAGAGTATGAAATAAAAAAATGTAAATAATTTCACATAGAACCATGCTAAGGGAAACTGCCTAGATTCAGACTCATCTACCACTATCGTTGCACATGACAACTGAATGCCACCACTAAAGACAAGGTATAAAGAAGGAATACGATCATCTAGTTAATCATTAATTAATTCAGTAACCATTAAGTAATTATCAATCCATATTAATTTACAATATTAACAATTCAATCTCCTAATCCAAGTGCTGACGAAACTATTAACCTTATATATATTTTCAAGTATGTCATTATTATAAATGATCACCATGAACCAAAAATTTTCATTTATTAGTTATGTTGTCATTTCGGAATCATCTAGGTACTCTAAGACTAAACCTAATTTACCACTTCAATAATTCAAACACAATATTTAATATTTAATTATATCTTGTAGTTGTAAACTGATCATTTAAATATAATTAAACAAAATTTCCATCAGAAAAGTATCAATTAAGAAGTAAGTATTCAAGATAAACACTCACACAAAATATTTCCCAACTGCCTCAGTGTCATTCCATCATCTTGTGCATATGTAAAATTTGTATCACCACCACCGACATTGACCATCACTGCATCCCAATCACCCATCCCATTGCTCATAAACATTTCCCTACAAAAGTAATGTTATCAACATCAAATCAATCACAATAATTATCTAATCACCACATACAATATGAACTTAATAAATATTTGTTTTTCAAACAAAGGAAAAGGAAATAAATCCATTGCATAGAGGTTATCAAGATTCTCACAAGAATGAATTCGATCATTCATCCCAAAATATTTATTCTTTAGAAAATAACCATTTTTACTCCATCTAGAATTAACCAGTTTATTATGAATATGTTTTTTGAAAGAAGGAAACCTATAAGTAGTAATTAATAATAACTATAATAGAAATTAAAACTATATTTATACATCGTCTTCATGTTGAACCAATTATATGGAGAGGGTAATTTCAATAATCATGGCTCTTTTATTTAATTATAAAATCAAACCAATTTTTTTATTATTTAATAATTTAAAACAATTAATCATGATAAACAATCAATAATAAATTCTACCAAACATATAGAACATAAACTAAAATTACAAGATTCAACATCAATGAAAACATAATCACAATAAATCACAAAACCTTCCATTTATTTAGTTCCCAACATGAAATATTACTTATCATTAACAAGAAATAATACCAATTTAGATACATTAGTTTTAAAAATTATAAAAAATAACTATTATCATAAAATAGTAATCATTAAATACTGGAAAATGTGGTTAATTGTATTCATTATATAAGATAAATTCAAGAATAAGGATTTTATTCTTTAGAATATACAAACTCAACCAATAAATAAGAAGAGTATGTGTCCTAACTTATATTTCAATTATCAAAATAATAACATGATATTAAACATTATTCTATGACATGGTATTCATGTTGGGTACCGGGAAGGTTCAGCAGAAGCCAGTGGTCCAGGATTTTAAAATTTTCTACATCACCAAAATGAGATAACATTGTCAAATCCGGTGATCTTGTCCCAGTTGGTCTGAGGATCTCGCAAGGTTTAAACAGAGCACAAAAATAAACTGAACATGTACCTAGTTCAAATTTGACGTGTGCAAGTCTGCCGAAAGATATCGTTGATCATTTCACGAAAACTTTGACATCGAATCCCTCTAAATCATCCACACACACCCCACAAATTTTCTCACTTTCCATTTGTCGAGATCCGGGTGCTAGCTTGGATCTTCAACGCTCACTTCAGCACTATGACGATCACCGCAAGGTAAGATCATTCAATCTGTGATAGATGATCTTAAATATATTCCTTCGCTTGAGAGTCTCTCTCTAGATTCTAAGAGGAGAGAGAATCTCTCAATCCCAACACATGAATAGTTCATATGAGAGATCATCTCCCTCCCTTATATTGGGAGTGTTTGAAACATGCGGTATGGTTTCATTCCCCCCTGTGAAATAAACATCTGCTATATAATTGTTATAAATAATTAATTTTGACAAATAAAATTATTCCATAAATAATATTTATAATTTTTCACTTACTTGTAATGTAGAAATATATTACATGATAAATTTGATTCTTTAAATTGACTCACACCTCCTGCTAATATTAAACAAACCTAGGATATTAAAATCTATTCGAATAATATTAATAGTTGTATTTACTATATAAATTGTAAATACATGCTATAAAAAAATTCAATGAATTATTATAAACATGAATAATTAATGAATTTATTTATTCTTCGGTGATCCATAGAACTTGGATAGTGCTCGGACCCGTTGGCGGGGCTCACCAAGTTCTATATTCCTATTCCTAGAATAAGGCAGATTCTCAAGGTGCTATTATTTGTGACCCTCTAGGCCCTTACCTCAATAGAGTGAATAATATCCACCGACCTATTGTGCGGTCTAGCGGTCCATTGAGTCCCCTACAGAGATAACTCAATGTCAAATCAACGATTTCCATCCTACGAACATGGTCCTTGTAATATAATCTCCTCATCATCGATATCTCAATAAAGCAGAATGCACACTAGTGTCATCATTCATTATTTTTCTTTATTTTATTTGTTGATTTGTTTGAATGGTCGTACCTTCCACTACCATAGCCAGGGATATAATTAAGGTGAAACCATCATAATCATCCTGGCCTGATATATCTCTTCCTAAACTCGAAAGCGACAAATCTTTTCTCGATCATTCAATCAATGCCATGCCATTAATGACGTACCAGATAAAAACTACCTCGCCACGAATTTGTCGCCATGGTTTTCACCTTACATCAAAAGTATGTAATCAAATGAAATCCATTTACAATGATCTCAAGTATAAAGTCCATTACACATGTCCATAGATAGGAATGACCAATCACACCTAAAACATGTGGTGTTCCTATTACGTGGGCTTGTCCTCAATATCTCAACTACTAGAGATCATAAAGTGCGAACTTCATGAGAAGAAGTCTGAATGCTTATGAGCCCCCAACACCTGATGGTCACACATCATTTGTGTCCTTTCAAAATGATGTAACTAGACCATAGGATGTTACTTTAAGAAAACTGTCATGGAATCTTAGGGTTCTCATTATATCCTGGGATCTAATATAACCCTTGGATGTGACAGGTAATCTAAGGACATATCCATAAACAAAGTGGATGCAGAAGTATCTACGTTATTATAGAAAGATAAACACAGGTATTGTAACAAACTAATTACATGTAGTGGCAATCAATGTAAAAAAGAAGTTGGTTCTAGGCCACCCACTTTCAACACTCCCACTTGTACTAGAGACAACTGCTTGCAGGATTCAATCCTCTAGCTCTCACATGTGAATCATGCTTCTGCTGAGAAATGGATTTACTCATGGGGTCTTCCACGTTGTCCTCTATGTATCCTCTACTAACTGTCACTTCACATCTTTGTGTAAAATACCTCAAGAGATTAAACTTCATAAGAATATTCTTTGTCCTTGGTGAGGTATAGGCTCCTTGGAGAGCACCACTACTGCAGTATTATAACAATATACTGATACTGGGTCTGCACTACTAGGTACAACACCAATATCTGAGATAAATCAGCATATCCAAACTGCTTCATTTGCTACATCGGAAGATGCAATATATTCAGAAACTGCTATAGAATCAGCAACCAAAGCTTTCTTCAAGCTTCTCCAGCTCACTGCACCACCATTTAGGCAAAAATTTAGCCCAACTGCAATTTCTTATCATTATGATCTATCAGGAAACTAGCATTAGTGTATCCCCTCACAACTAGTTTCTCATATCCTCCATACACCAAGAACATATCCTTGTACTCCTCAAATACTTTAGGATATATTAAATTGCTATCCAATGCAGCACTCTTGGATTGGATTGATATCTATCCACCATGATTAATGCAAAGGAGACATCCAACCTCTTACATAGCATGGAATACAGGATTGAACCCACTGCCGAAGCATAAGGGACTCTAATCATTTTTTCAATCACCTCATGTGATTGTGGACACATTTTCATGGAGAGATTTACACCATGTGACATAGGTAACAATCCTCTCTTGGATTGTTCCATATTGTACCTTTTGAGTACCTAGTCAATATATGTACTATGACTTAGCCCAAGCAGCCTTTGAGATCAATATCTATAGATCTTGATCCCTAGAATGTAGGCTTGTTCAACTATGTATTTCATGTATAATAATTCATTTAACCAAGTCTTAACAGACTATAAGACTTGAACCTCATTTCCCATAGCTAATATGTCATCAACATATAATACTAGGAAAACGATGGAATTCCCATAAACCTTTTTGTAGACACAAGGTTGTCATTCATTTTTTATGAAACCAAAATCCCTTATGGACTCATCAAAACTAACATTAAATAATCTTGATGCCTACTTCAATCCATAAATGGATCTCTGCAGTATGCATACTTTATGGGAACTCTTTGACTTAACAAACCCTTCTGGTTGTGTCATATAGACATCTTCAACAAACTTCTTATTTATAAAATCTATTTTGACATGCATTTTCCAAATTTCATAATCATGAAAGGCTATTATTTCAAGAAATATTTGGTTGGATTTAACCATTGCTACCAGTGAGAAGGTTTCATTATAGTCAATAACTTCATGTAGCCTGAAACACTTTCCAACCAGTCTTTCTTGAATGGTATTAACCTCACCATCCATGTCCAGCTTCTAGTTGAATTCCCATTTTCATCCAATTGGCTTTACATCAGCTGGAGGGTATATCAAAATCCAAAAATTATTTTGGTACATGGACTCCATCTCAGAATTCATGGCCTCTTTACATTTAACAGCTTCTTTTACTTCTACTTATTCCTTGTAGGTTAGAGGTTCATCATCCTCAAGGACTAATTTGTCACATGACTCGGTGAAAAGAAAACCATAATGCTTTACTCTCTAACCTCTCACATAGACCTACATAGTATTTATGTCTCTGTAATAACTTCTTCTTCCACTTTTTCTTGTATAGAATGTTCCTCTACCAACTATTGTGCATACAAAGCATTAACTTCATTGAATTCAATATTTCTCTCACTATTTACAATAGAAATGTGTTCCCTTTCTATAAATGTGGTGTATCTTGACACAATGACTTTTCTATATAAAGGTTTATATAGTAAGTATCCTCTATTTTCCATAGGATAACATATAAAGATACACTTAGTGCTTCAGGATGCTAATTTGTCACTTGGTAACGTCTTGACAAATGTCCCACACCCTATACACACATGTGTGTCAGGTTGGGTTTCTATCAATGCCATAACTGATATGGGATCCCATCTATAAGATTTGTTGGTACTCGGTTAAGGGTATATACTATTGTCTGCAAGGCGTATCCCAAAAAGGATAATAGAAGGGTTGCATGACCCATCATTGATCTGACTATGTCAAGAAAGGTCTTATTCCTCCATTCACTAACACCATTCCATTGTGGTGTATATGGAGGAGTGAGTTGGGATACTATCCCACACTCCTTCATGTGATCAATTAAAGATTGGTTAAGATATTCTCTACCTCGGTCTATGTGAAGTTCTTTTATCTTCTTACCAAGTTGGTTTTCTACTTCATTTTGGTATTCTTTAAATATCTTAAAGGAATCTGACTTATACCGCATTATTTAGATATATCCATACTTACTATATTCATCGGTAAATGTTATGAAGTATAGAAAACCACCCATTTCTTCAACTGAAAATTGACCACATACATCAGTTTGTATTAATTCCAACACTGCATTATCTCTTTCTCCCTTTCCTGATAAAGGTTCTTTGATCATCTTTCCATGTAAACAAGCTTGACATTAATCTATGGGTTCTAACTTTACAGAGTTTAGATACCCATCTTGATGAAATATTCGTAATTTCTTCTCATTTACATGACCAATACTGAATTTCCATTGGTGGGTGTTATTTGAGTCATGTTGGCTATTTTTGTCATTGATTTTCATTACTGTGTTCTATAATTTCAGCATATATATACCATTGTTAACATGTGTCATACCATAACATATGTTATCCCTATAAATGAGACAACAATTATTTAAACACATGAAATAAAAACCCATAGATTGTAATATTGACACATAGATAATGTTTATGGTAACATAAGGTACATAATAGAAATTATTTAAAACTAGAACCAAAATATTTGGTAAGGTTAAGAGATAGTCTCCCACTGCCAAGGCTGTCTGAATTGCACCATTTGAAGCTCGGAGATCCACTTGACCTTTTTCAATCTTCTTGAACCTACATGGTTCATGTATATAAATACCAATGTGTGAGCCACATGCCGTATCAAATACCCAACTTATAGATAATGATAGATTGCATTCAATGACAAAAATACATAAAGTAGAAGAATCAACTTGATTCTTCTTCCCACCTCTGAAATTATTCTTCCAGTGGCCTTTCTTGCCACTTCCAAAGTGAACAACTTCCTGCTCATTATTTTCCCACTGAATCATAGGCTTATTTTTAGGATGATACATTGGTATCTTTGGCCTTGTCATGGCCTTAGACCCCTTTTCCTTTCCCTTGTTTTTATTGTTCACCATAAACACAGATGAATTGGTATTTTTAATATCCTTATCATCTTGGAGAACTAAATCCAAAAAGATCAAGAGCAACTTTTTCCTATCATTCATATTATTATTGAAAATAAATGTCGAGAAGCTTGATGTTAAAGAGGAAAGAATGAGATCCACTGCTAGTTCTAGGTTCATTTTGAACCCAAGGCCTTCAAGCCTCTCAATATACCCCCATCATCTTGAGCACATGTGGACCGGCTTGGTGCCCTTCTGCTAGCATGCACTTGTAATGTGCACTTGAGATCTCATACCTTTCATGCATGACCCTATCCTCATATATTTCTTGGAGATTTCAAATCATCATATAAAAGTCCTCATCCTCATGCATTTTTTGCAATTGACTAGACATGGATGACAAAATGATGCATTGTAAATCAAGCGCATCGTCTACATGATTTCTCTATTTATCTTTTTCCACCTTACTTTCTCCCTAAGGAGTCCCAACAAGAATAAGGGATTCCAACACATATAACTTCCTTTCTTGGCATAGTACTATGTGAATGTGCATGTACCACTCCTTGAAGTTATTTTTGGCCATGATATTTTCTTTATCCAAGAGCGATCGTAGTGATAAAGTACATGTGGTGTTGGTGATTTCCATTTTGAATCGACATCAGATAAAAACTTATCAATTAGTTTTTTTCTTAATTACCTTTTGATATTTATGACTAATGAATTATTATATTAATTTTAATGTCACCCACTAATTTAGAGAACCATAATATACCTCACTATTAGATTCGTAACACTCTGTCACTTGATTATTCTAGTGGAAAGGATCCTCAAAACCTCCCTCGTAGTCTACAAGATAGGGATACTCCACTACTTGGAGGGTTTCAAGGTAGGCACTTGACTGGCCAACCACTTGTTCTTGTGGTTCCATGTGTTGTTGAGTAAAGTCCCAGCTTTTGGAATATGAACTTGATTCCTTCAACATCTTATATCTAAAGTGATATCAAGTTAGCTATGGCTAATCCTTGACTACTCACTTTAGTTATGCCGAACGATTTCTCTCATGAAAATGCCCTGGTAGTAATAGTAATTCTCAACTGTGGATGATGAGCACCCAAAACAGCCGGTTTTCATTAGATGTGAGAAATGGAATTATTTTAGACATAATATATATTTGAGGAATTATTATTTTTATTGATGAAAATAATCTTTTTAAATTTATTTTGTTCAAATTGGGATGTTTTTCTCACAAATGAACATGTAATAGAATATAATTCATCACATATTTATGCATTTTATCTTTTTTACTAGTCTATGTGATCACGCAATAATCATGTAGTCGCATAAAATAATAATCTATGCATAAAGTAAATCATGCGATTCGTCTGGTCTTGAGAATTCTATAAAGATCGATCCATAACGGATCAATCTTGACCAAGGGGCATCCATACCTGAGTCGTGACATGACTCACGTCGCAGCTAGTCTAGTGTAATTCTCTTGTCTCCTTTCTAGTTTACTGCCTCGTCTTGGTGGGGTCTGTATCTCAGATCATCATTTAATTACAAATTTACTCGCACGCAGGTGAGGGGGTCTAGGGGTACAAAATACATCTTATGCATTGGACACGCAGGCCCTTATACATATTTGAAATTAAAAGGACAATTCGCAGACCATTATTTATCTAATTAATTATTACAATCATCACATGCATGGAATAAATAAATAAATAAACACCAGACATACATAGTTCAGTCCCTTGCTCAAGACCAGTCGAGGTAAAATATGTGCCAGAAAATTAAATTGTAATAATTATAAATAGTGCCAGGGTTTTCTAATAAATTAAATGAATTTAATTTAAATTGAAATAATTTATTTATCGGTTCCATTTGTTTAATATAATTTTAATTCTAAAAATTAAATTAAACCATTAATTTAATTTTAATCTTAAAATTAAATTAATATTTCAGATTTAAATAAATTTAATCCCCAAATTAATTATAATTAATTTAATTTAAAAAAATAAATTAAATAAAATTTATTTAATATATGGTTACCTCTAGCCAGGGAGAAGTCCGTGAGGACTGCAAACCACCATAGGGTGTCGTCTTGGAACAGGGCTAAATCACGGCATTATCGCGGCTTGACCGTGGCGTGACCACATGGTCCAGCGACTCCCGCAGTAGCAGCAGATCCTAGCTAGGGGAAAAGAGAGAGGGAAGAGCTGGGCAATGTTCCAGCAAGCCGCATGGCTGGTAGCTCACTACTCTAGCTAGATGGTGAGGCAGTGGCCGGGTCCGGTGCGGCCATCACTGAGGCAGTGTGGCCAGGTGGGTTTGTTGAGATGGCGACTACGGTTCGGGAGCGACGCGGCATGGCTACCCGGTGGGTCTCAGGGTGGCATGACCAAGCTGTTCGGTGGGACTTGGGGAGCCGGTCCGACGTAGCTCGGTCTGAGGCAACGTGAGGCGGCGGTCTGGTGCGGCGCAAGGAGGAGGTCCAGCCAGGGGGGGAGGGTGTGCCGCTAGGGTTTCACCATAAGGGGTGGGGCCCCCTTGTGCGCCACGTGAATGAGAAGACCCATTTGGGTCTTTTACTTTTTCTTTAATTTGTCATTAGACAAAATGCCACCACATTTTTTTAAATAAAAGGAAGAAGACCCCAATTTGGGGTCTTGGTATCCCCTTATTTTTTTAAATAAAAGGAATAAGAAGTCCCCAAAATGGGGTCTTGGTCTCCCTTTTTTTATTTTTAAACATTTTAAAATGATATTTTCCACAACCATTACATTATGGGAAATATTTTATAATAAAATATTTTATTATATTATATAATAATTAAATATTACAATTATGTTTATCTCAATAATGATAGAAATTAACATCAAATAAACTAGAAAACAACGACTTCAAACTGATTAAATTTTTTAATTGATCATAGATTGATCATTTGAAAATGAAACAACGTGCTGTCGGATCCGAATGAATCGTTTTAACACACCACACTTAAATTTAATGCATCATAATTTTGTTGACTTAGAAAAACCTTATGATCCCTCTAATACCACTGTTGGGTACTGGGATGGCGCATCGGAAGCATTTGGGCCGGGATTTAAAAATTTTCTGCATCACCGGAATGACATAACCCTATCAACTCTGGTGATCTTGTCCCGATTTGGTCTAAGGATCCTACAAGGTTTAAAAAGAGCACAAAAATAAACAGAACATGTACCTCATTCGGATTTGACATGTGAAAGTCCGATGCAGGACACCGATGATCATTTCTCGAAGACTCCAATGTTGATGCCCTCTAGATCGTCCACACACTCCTCTCGAGTCTTCATACGAACTGTTCGTCGAGATCAGGGTGATAATGTCGATCATCAATGCTCACTTCAGCGCAACAACGATCACTGGAAAGTGAGATCCATCAAACTATGATGGATGAACTTGAATATCATCCCTCTCTTGAGAGACTCTCTCTATATTCCTAGAAAAGAGAGAAGCACTCCATCCCAACACATGCATAGTTAACATGGTAGAGCCTCTCTCTCACTTATATAGGGAGTGTTTAAAACATGCGGTATGGATTCCTAGCACCCCGTGAAATAAATGTCTTATATATGTATATATGTTACAAATAAATTCAATAAATTATTCTAAACATGAATAATTGATGAATTTATTTATTTTTTCAGTGATCCATAGAACATGGATAGTTCTCAGACCCTTTGGCGTGGCCCACCAAGTTATATATTCCTATTCCCAGAATAGGGAAGATTCTCAAGGTGCTATTATGTGTGACCCTCTAGGCCCTTACCTCCATAGTAGTTAATAATATCCACCAACCTAGAGAGGGGTCTAGAAACCCATCGAAGCCCCTATATGGATAAGGAATAGTCAAAGCAATGAATTCCTTCCTACAAACATGGTCCGTGTAATTTAATCTATTCGTCATAGATATTTCAATAAAGAAAATGCACACTAGTGTCATCATTCTTTATTTTGATTTATTTTATTTGTTGATTTGTCCAGATGGTCTAAACTTCCACTACCATAGCCATGGATTTAATGAAGTTTCAACCATCCTAATCAACAAGGATCAAGATATCTCTTCATGAACTCATAAGTGACAAATCCTTTCTCGATCATTCAATCAATGTCATTCCATTAATGACATACCTGATACAAACTACCTCTTAATGACTTTTTCACCATGGTTTTCACCTTGCATAAAATGTATGTAATTAAATGAAATCCATTGACAATGATCTCATGTCTAAAGACCATTACACATGTCTATAGATAGGAATGACCAATGAAACCTAAAACATGTGGTGTTCCTATTATGCGGGTATGTCCTCATGATCTCAAATGATAGAGATGATCAAGTGAAAACTTCCTAAGAATAAGTCTAAATGCTTTTGATCCCCCAACACCTAATGCTCACACATCATCTATGTCCTTTCATAATGATGTAACTGGACAATAGGACGTTACTTTATGATTACTCTCATGGCATCTCTGGGTTCTCATTATAGCATGGGATCTACTACAACCCATGGATGCGATAGGTAATCTAAGGAAATTTCCATATACAAAGTGGATGCATAAGTATCTACTCTATTACGTAAAGATAAACACATGTATTATAACAAACTGAATACATATAGTGCTAATCAAAGTACAAAACAAGTTGGGTATAGGGCACCCACTTTCAACAATTAACCTTTTTCTTACATTGTAATTCTAGATAATCATATAACCATTTTTCATGAAATTACCATATTATTAGATTTTTAAGGTTAATCATAGCCATTTATTAAAACAAACATACGTATGGTTAATTAATACCTAGAACAGGAAAAAATTTGAAGTAACAGATTCCCTACCTCATGGAAGAAGCTCCACATGACTTGATGCATAAAAAATGAGGGTGACAGAACGCTTGTAGATTTATAATAATTAAATTCAAATTGGTGTGGAATGGTTGCATGACTCTAATAAGAAAGTTTTTGGTTCATCATGAATCAAGATAGAGAAAGTAAAATTAATTGAGGAAAGGATCTATCACTTTAGAAACAAATATACATTCACATATATATCTATAAAAAGTGACAAGACATCCCCATTTACTTCATATTAATTTGATTCTAATTGAACACCCTTGGAAATGACCCATTCAAAGCCTAAACATTTAAGGAATTCAAAGATTTAATTATTTTCTTTAAAATAGGATTTAAATCCCCATATCATTATTTTTTTTTCATTATTTCCATTATAAAATTTTTATATGTCAAACTTGTATTTAAGATATATTTAGAAAAATTGGAAATGTCTATCTAATGGGACAACCTGCTGTATATAAGGATCAATTGAAAGAACAAAGATCGACTACATAACCAATGATTAGTCACAATAAGGAATTGATCAAAAATAAGGATGATTAATCAAATGGTCATTGGTTCAACCATAAGAAGGAATAATCAACTAAATGATTATACAATGAGACCATGAAGTGATTGACGTCAACACCAAGGGATCAATCATATATAAATAGATCTACCACATGACCATACCAAGATTCTGCGAGAGAAATCTACCCGACAGTGAATCAACTGATTATAAGAAGAGATGACCAACCACGAGAAGGATTGAACACAATATTAAAAATATCAAGTACAAGAGAAAACTCATTAAGAACATGAAGAAACCAAGTGTCCATAGAAATAGCCCAACCGACCACACAACCTACTCAATTGACTGCAATAACAACTCAAGAGACCACACAAAAAAAACATATAAATTTGATGGGGAAAAGACCCTGAGAACCCTCTTCACACCTCCAAAACATGGTAAAACATAAAGCAAGAGTTTTAGAAATTCAAATCCATATATCAGATTCCTCTCAATTAATTATCATCCTCAATAATATAAAACAAAATCTAGAAGAGAATGAAGTTGTTTCAAAAGAGCCATTCTGTGTGATTACTATCAAGGATCTCACAGTAACAATATCATAGAACACCATTGAAGGAATAAAGTGTATTTCAACACAAAAACAACAATTAACCTCCAAAATCTCTTCTATGGGAGATACCTCTCAAGATCAAGGAAGAAAAACAAGTATAACAATAGGAAAGAGAAATGATCTCATAAAACAGCACAAGGTGAAACATAACATCTCAACATGGAGAGGAAAAAACATAACATCAAAACAACATAGTGTATTGTGTGTAAATTTGTAATTACAACTCTTATGTATTGTCCATTAATCCACTGTGATGCTACATTACATGAACTAAAGGTATAGCATGCTCATGCAACACCATCTCTTGATCATATGAAATCTCATCAGGTCATTCCTTAAAGGCTTCTCGATATTCAACACACATATAACCCCAATCGAAGATGTTAAATTCATCATAAAGATATTGGTGAAGATTTGAAACATTGAAGAGATCCTGAATCTATCCCATCAGTAGATGTAGTTCTTACTGATATATAACAACTCCAAAATGATTTAACACCTCTAATGGTTCAATGAACCTGGGAAAATTCTTATTTCAATGACCAAAAAATTTATACCCACGATGACGTGACACCTTAAAGAAAACATGATCATATATTTATAACTCTATAGTCCTCATACCTCCATTCACTCATTGATTACATATACCTTTTTATTTGTTCCCCGTAACAACTCTAGTCTAGGAATAATTGACTCTTCGACCACAATCTAGCAAAATAAAGATTATAAAGTTTGACCATATAGTAATTTGAATGGGGATATACCAATGGTTGATTGATATCTAGTACTATAAGTGAACTCCACTATGGGTATGTGCTTTACCCATGATCACCCAACATCTATAGTACACATGATAAACATTTCTTATAAACTTTGAATAGTACTCACTATTTGATTTATTGTATGTGAATGAAAGGTGATGTTATGGCATAACCTATTACAATACTAATTTTTTTCTAACATATCCAATGTAATTTATGATTTTATGATCTCAAATACACTTTATATGTTACTAATCATTTTGTTTTTAAGTGTGTTCATTAGGTTTAATATTACAAAATTCATTTTTATTTCATTATTTCAGGTTTTTCAATTCTAAATGTTGTTTCTGAAATTTTCCTAATTATGGAAAATAATCTTTATGAGTCAATCAGTTACATGTATATTCAGTTATGTCAAGAAATCCGCTACATGAATTGACTATAGCATGGAATCAGTTATTTGGATATCAGTTACATCAATGAATCACCTACATGAGAAAATGGATATGTTAATTAATTGACTATGTGAATCACCTCTATATAGTAATTGGCTATGTGAATTAGATACCTGGTGAATTAAGCAATGTGGTTCCAAATGGATATATGATTATTTCGGCTACATCAAATTCAACTATGTGAGAGACAAAGATACGTGAAAAATTTGGCTACATGAAGAACACATATATAATTTTTCTATTATAATATATTAGCTAGGTGAAAATTATCTATGTGTATTAATTTGAATACAAGAATTCAAATCAATAGAATTTGGCTTCGCGGTGATTCAGAGTTGGATATGTGGTTTTTCAATCTATATATCTATTATCATGGGAGTACAATGAGTAGAATTTAATGTGGATGTCGAAGAATTAAATATCATATTACATCGTTTAAGAAAAATCAATTATAAAAAGGTTTCATGTACCGAGAGAAGAAAGAAGCACAAGAATAATTAAATGCTATGTCCTATAATTGTGGTATTTTTGATAAAAAGTACAAGTGGAATTTAATTCCAAGTCCATATTTTATTGATCTAATGATCCTTAATTAAGTGAGATGTTCTTCATGATTATTTGAATGTGAAGAAGATAGATATAGAGAATAAAATTAAGAACATAATCACATTCACTCTTAAATATATATCTCTCTCGTGAAGCTTTCATGATTCTACTATGTTTTGAACTAAAGAATAAATAGATTCAAGTTATCTACAGTTGCACTATCAATATCATTATTTTTTTCTATTTGAATTATCTTCTCAGGATATTCTATTTTAAATATTATCTTTTAGAGATTAATTTTCTGCTTTTAGTTGTATCTCTTAACTGTGAGCTCCATTAGTAATTTGTCATTTATTATTTTCTTATGTTAGAATTGTGAAGATTACTAGTAAAACAATCTTTAAGGATGATGTTTTCTAAAGCCTTGTAGGAGCTGAAAAAATATTTTTGTATTTTACCAAGCATCGACCCCTTTCACTTTGTCGTGTAGTCCCTGGGAAATTTATTGATAGTCCTTATCAAAAGGAATGATACTAGAGAAAATGTTACACCCCCATATTTTGTGAAATATTTTTTTCAAATAAATTTATTATTTTTGATATTTTTTATTACACACAACACAAATTTTATCTTGAATTACAAATAACACTTATATTTTATTGTTTTTCATGCAACATTAACTTTATTTTTTTACAAAAAATACAGAGTTTAGCCTGCGTTTCATGCAACACTGATTTTAAATGAAATGTGACATTAAATTAAGATATTATTATTTAATATGATAGTTATCACCTAGCTATTTGAATGGAGAGTATGAATAGGATTAACTAAATTATGAAAATATATAGTTTACACTTGTATATATAATGAATTATTTACTTTCCATTTAATTAGAAATAAAAATAAAAACATTTTCAAAAAGATAAGTCATTTTCCTAAAAACTATTTTTATGAACATAAACATGTTACAACTTAATAAATGAAATTAATATATTTTTTTGAATTATTTTAAAGAATTTTATATTTTATAAATTCAATAAAATTTTTTACACACATCTTACATATTTTCTTAACATGAGATAAAAATAAATTCAATTTTATGCTTAAATCTGCATTTTCTAATTTTAAAATTAATTTTTACCACTTTTAGAAAACATGTTTGAAAAAATTAAATTTATTTTTAAAAGTTAAATATCATAATTATCTTGGGGTAAATTTTTGGTATTGTTCTGAAAAAGTTCATTTTTTGATTCATAGTGAAAAATACTGAATATTAATTGAAAATTGAATTTTCATTTATATTATTTATTATGTAAAATTATATTTTAAATTGGTTTTAAAGTAAAATTTGATTAATTGTATATCTATTAATAAAATTTAGGTAATTTTAATCATTTTCATATTGAATTTTTAGATAAACACTTTTTTAATCAATTGGTCATTTTATCTTTGAAAACCTGATTTCATATCACGTTCAAGAGATTAATTTTAAATTTCATTTTGAAATTTTTTTGAATGGAATTTGGAAAAATAGATTTCATATTTTGAATCACAATAATTTTTATTACCTAATATTTAAAAATTAATTATTTACAAAAATGAATATTAAAAATAGTAAAATCATTTACCATTGATATGGTTATATATTATTTATTGGGGGGGTAAACTATGAAGATAAGGGTTAAAAATGACCTATTTTTTTTCAAAACATTTTTGATGGAAATATTTTGACCTTATATATTTTATTTTTGATTATTTCTCATTTTGGAGACTTTTGGATTGTGAAAAACATGGGTACACCCTTTTCTTTCAAAATATTACAAGTGTGCAACTCACATCACTTATAAAAGGTCACCCCTCTCATCTCGTCTTAAAACATTAAAACCATTTTATTTAAGAAAATACCAACAAAAATATCTTTAAAAATTTACTCCTATTATACATTAAAAATTACTTAGTTTATAAATTTAATCTAGGAATTATTTTGGTGAATACTGAAGGAGGCTACCTGAAGAAGAAGACATATTCTTCAAAAAGCATTTTTATTTTATTTCTTCCTCCACCCCCATAAATTCTTATTATAACCTTATGATATAATAATACCAATATATTAAATATAATTATACGTTTTCATGTTAATTTAATGACCTAAAACCATCTGAACTTCCAAAAAATGGGTTATGATATCATCATTTGTGTGTACGGTGGACTATCACCTCACAAACCCATGTCATTCATTTTTCCATTAAGACCTCTCACGGTTGGGTATGATGATGGATATAAAGTATATATATGTTAATAATAACATTATTATACCACTTTATTCATTATATAGTATATAAATTATTGACTTTCCATTTTATAGGGGATACAATAACACCGCTCTTGTGTACGGTGGACTACCGCCTCACAAAGCGACGTGATTCGTTTTCACTAAACCTTTACATGGAAGTTAATAAGGATAAATTTAATAAATATATATGATATATATTAAATAATAATGATATTAAATATATATTTATAATTACTAAAATATAATATATCTGTTTATTTCTTACCTTTTCACTCACAGAAAGATGATAAGGTCATCCATGAACATGTGGACTACCACCTTCAAGAAGTGATGTGACTCTATTTTCAAAACCTCGCCACATGGATGATATGTTAATTATATTTAAATAAATAATATGAAATTTATGATGTTAAAGTCATTATATAAATAAAATATATGACTTACCATTTTCCATAACGATCACTGAAAAATGGAAACATTAATCAGGGGTACATATGTCATACCGTCTCCATGATTTTAACAAACTTCATTTCTCAAAACCAAATTTCATGATTGGTATTAAAATTGTAACAAATGTATAAGTAAGATGATTATTTCATGGTTATCATTATATAGATTTTTTGATCATGATCAAAGTAAGAGGACTGAAAAATAACAAAATTAATCATATATGAAAAATAAAGCAGTTATTACCCAAAATAGGACTTTAACATGGAATTGTTAATAAATGAGTAATGAAAGAACATAAGTAAATAATATATGGAATTATATATATATATATTTAGGATTATATAATATATGTATAATAACCATCTATTTATTATACATGATATTTGAAAATATATTAAGGAAGTCGATACTTAGGATATGGGATTTCTAGTCTCTCTTTTATTTCTGGGAGACATATAAAAATTCACCACTCATTCCTTTTGATTGATGTATATACTAAACATTTGAAATGTTAAATCATTAATATAGTTATTTTCATAATATTTAAATTTTCATTTGATATTAATATTTATTTGGGCTTAGGATAAAAAATATTACAAAAGCAGTAATGAATTTTCATCTCACTTTTGACTTCTGTGAGACATAGGCAATGTTCACCACCCATTAATTTTTCTTCTACATATAATTCTAATGAATGTATTTAATTATGCTTATCCTGAAAATTATTTCGATTTGAAAATCCATTTGAGGATCCCTCTTTCATTTTGGATTGCGATTCAATGTTACAAAAGTGGTAAGGACATTATGTTACGATCTCTTCATTTATCGAGATTAATTATGATTATGTTTTCGATTATAAAATATTATGATCCATATCTCATAAAAATCGTGAATTTTTCAGCCTATGGTTATTCATGAAATTTTAAATTATTATTATCATTTTTATACTCTTTTATAATTAAAAATTTGATGAAATATTTTTAATGAAATCTTACTTTATTTCTCTCTTTGATTGAAAATACGTTTTCTTCCAAAACCATGGTTTCTAAATAAATAATAATAATAATTTTTTTTCAAATGGTTTATTAAAGATATTTCTAACCATTTTTTACTTTTTAAAAAAAGTAAAAAAATCTTCAAATCATTTTAAAAAAAATACAGATTTGTATTTTATAGAAAATGTGAAAAGAAACTTTATTTTTAACATGCACGACATGAATATTATTTCTCACTGTTATGACTGCTCAAAAATTTTAATATTACAATATATGTTTTCAAATTTATTTAAAAAAATTCATTAATATTTTGAAAATTTTAATATTTTAAATAAATGATATCAATGTAAAAATTGTTTTTAAAAATGTTTTAAAAAGTGCTTTTCAATGTGAATAGGATATTTTCCTCTAGAAATGTTTCAAATTATTTTTAATGTTACCTTTATAAGTTTCATGTTTTATTAGAGAAACAGGATTTCTAAAATATTTTATGATTTTTTATGTTTAAAAAAGTCATTTTCAACGAAAATTTATTTTCCTCAAGAAATGTTATAAGTGATTTTTCTTTCAAAATAATTCTTTGTCTAATAAGGCATACTTTGATGTAACTTATCTTTTATTGTGGATATGAACCAATTATACCATTGTTATTATTTATTAAAATAGTTTATGTTTATGATGATAAGATTTTTATGATACCTTTTACTCTTACATGGGTTATACCATAATAAAATTCTAATGAAACCCACTTATTTTCATGGGATATGCAATGATTAAATACTAAAAATATTATGAAACCTATCACATTTACATAGTTTATGATATAATGAAATGTTTTTGAAACCCACTTTATTTTATTTTTTAAGATATGGTGAATGATTTATGATCTTTTTTCATACATATGTATGATTTTAATTATGTAATGGTGGTTACATTATTACTTGGGATGCTATTTATGTTAAAACAAAGGATGTTGGTTTTTTTATAACCAAATATGGGTGGTACATATATCTCCCTATAATTCATTGGGTAAAGATTTATATCTCATGAGATAGAAAGGACTCGTATGGGGAGTGTACCTAGCACAGTAAGGGAATTTGTCCCCAATGAAGGCCTTGAAAGTGAACCTTAACTACTATGATGGTTTGAGGAGTGAACCCATTCTAGTATGAGGAATGGGGTTTTTGTGGGTATGGTGGTGTGTCCTTCCTAGGAGGTGAACCATCCCAAGGAGTTCCTTGATAACCTTTGTAATGAGTCCTGAATACTAGGTAAAGGATATTTTATGCTTATTTATGTGCCACAATTCTATGTATTATGCTAATATTATGCTCTCAAGACTCATGTTATTTAATTTACACATAATATATGTCTTATGAACTTCTAATATTTATTTAACGTGAAACATATGATGTTTTTTGAGGAGATAGAATTCTTCAACCCATTTTTTTGGAGTTTGGAGGTCAGGCCATCTCTTTTGTTAATATTAATAACTTAATTTATTTATTTTTCTTAACCCAATGAATTTTAGATCAGTTTTAATGATGGAAAAGTTCCATGAGGTTTTGAGTGGGTTTCAAGTTCATCAAAGGCCAATAAACCATCCTTTTGAGTGTATAGACTGTAATGCATTGTTTGGAGAAACTGTGTGGCCATCCAGGTCCACTAAAAATGGTGTGGATAACCATGTAGGAGGGGGCACATGATCATGTGAAAAACTTTGCAACTTTTAATAGAGAATAATTACATGGCCTATGAATGGATTTGGAAAATATGTTCCTTGACCATGTGATGTGTGGTACATATATGGTGGGGACTACTATGTTTGTACATGATTTTCCAAACAGCGCAGTAACCATGCCGCCTTTTAGAAAACGTGAAAAATACTATTATCCCTTATTTTATTTTATAGGGTTTCCCCTATTCTTCCTCCCCCTGCATGGGATTCTCCTTTAAGAATTGGGGATCTCTACCTCCTTTAATATTTGAGCCACACCCTCCATTCAAACTATGAATAAATCACCATTTATCTCATTGGAAGTACATTATTAAGGTATTTGATAATATTGCTTCTATTATCCTTTTCTCTCTCTATATGGTGCACTAAATCTATTTGAGCTATTTTACCCTAATTTTATGGTGTTTATCTAAAGGGATAATTTCTTCCAAATAGGCTTGAGTTTGAGTATGATATCGAATGAGAGTGTATTTTACAACATGATGTAGGATGTGCCTAGATTTATCGTCAATTTCATTCAGGTTTTGGATGTGAGTTCTTAATTGTTTTGTTGGGTTGTTAAATAGATAGCCTAATAATTTATCATTGTCCTTTAAATTAATTAATTTACCCCATGAGATTCTTATGGGAAATTATCATACAATACTACAAATGGTTTAATCCCAATTAGTGGATTAAAACCTCCAAAATTTTAGGCCAAGGTGTTTATTTAAATTAAATAAAATTGGTTATATTAAATATGATGAGTTCCATGGGAATGTGATGGGTTGAAGAGTTATACCTTAGTGATCATGTCAGAACATTTACATGGGATGGATGGTAAGGGACCATGGAGGTTCCGGAATTTGCCGATGTTAATTTGTTTCATCCATTTTGTATCATCATGATTATATATGTATAAAATGGGGTCAGCCACAAGGGACTATTTATTTTTTATTATCATGCATGACTTGACTTGTATTCATGGTTAGATATTAATGATGTTTATTTCTACAAATGGTATCATGTGATATTTTATTCTTTAATTGGTATGTTTGAGCCTATTAATTATTTTTTCTGCTGATTATTTTGATTCCACTATAGTTGGTTACTAGTCTGGTTTTCTTATAGTCGTTTCTTCTATTGTGTTATATTTATATAGACTATTATTCTTATCAACACCATAGGGTATAATATTCCAAATATTACCTATTTACACCCTTGATGCTAATCGGAAGCCTTTGGGGTATAGGAAAGAACCCCTAAGGCCTAGTTTCCCTCCGATCCATAGCACTGTTTGGGTGGAAAAAAGATCAAGGTGCTAAAAATGGTATCATAGGAGTTTCTTCAAACCAAATTCTCGTGATTCAACATGGTGAAAATATACCACTTGAAAATAATATTATAATGGATCACTTATCCTTTAATAAATACTTCATCATTACATCACTTAAAATTTTTTGGATCTCCTCTTATTCAATAAATACTTCATCGTCACCTCAAATATGGAATTACCAGGAAAAATGTTTCCACAGAATATATAATACCCAAATTTTTTATTTCATTTCAACAAAATATTTGACAGTTCACATATTCACTTCTATATCCACATGTTTTCCCTGAAATAAATTTCCTTTTAAACTATCTATAAATATATAATCCCCATAAATAACATACATCTCCGTATTAGGAAAACACATATAAATGGAATATATATTATAAAAATTTATGAATTCACTTAAACAAACTGTTAGAATAGTTCACACATGAACATTTATATCGACATGTTTTCACTCTCCACATTCCTTTTTTAATAACTCTCTCTGAATACATTCTCCCATGAATTTTATATTTCTCCCTATGAGGTAAAATCAGGTCAATGTATTCATTTAAGAAAATCACTCCCCATTTGAAAATAAAATTTTAAATATATAAAGGATAAAAACATATTCATGTTTCCTTTCCTTTTTCTCCCCCTTTGAAATAAATAATTAAAAGAAAAAGTTGAGAAAGGGGACTGACTATCATACCTTATCCATGAGATGAGTGATGTTGAACTCTCAACATCAACCTAAAATTCTTAAATACATCCTTTAGAAATGGCTTGGTAAAAAATATATTATTTATTCCTTTATAGAAGAAAATTCTAAATTAAACTCACATAATTCATTAATCTCCCTAATTAAATGATATTTAGCATTAATGTTCTTGGATCATTAATACAGAACTATATTCGTGATAAATTTATAGAACTTTTATTATCACACCCAATATTTAGAGTTAACTTCACTTCTACCTTGAGATCTTCTAATTGAGTCTCCATCCACATCAATTGGGTTCTGACATGAGTGTTAGTTGTATAATCTTCTTCAAAAGTGATTAATGTAATAGAATTTTGTTTTTCTATATACCAAAAATGTACCTTTATCTAAAGAATAATTTACCATTAGATTTAGATCTTTCATCGTCAACATAGCCTACCCAGTTTACGTATGTGTATCTGATCAGATCAAGATTCCATTTTTTATCATGTATTATACCAAAACCTTATATACATGTTATATACCTAATAATATACTTTACAACAGTAAAATAAGACACTTTTCGGGTACTTTGATACCTATAGAAAAGTGAATTTACATAAACTACATTAATCCATGAATATTTTAGGTATACAAGACATCCAATAAACATTTGAATATCCATTGGATCCACTTACTTTCCTTAATCATCTTTTGAAAGCATGTTTCCCACTGATATTGGGGTGGAATCCATCTTTCAATCCTCCATTTAAATCCTTTTCAAAAGTTCCTAACATTCTTCTCTTGTGAAATAAAGATATGATCTCTCACTTATGAAATTTTTAAGCCATGAAAATACATCATCACCCTAAGAATAGACATTTCAAATAAAATTTTCATTTCTTAAGAAAATTATTCATAGTATTATTCATTTTTGAAAGAAAATATATTTTCATCTACCAAAAAATAAAAATGAGGGGTGAAACTTTTTAATTTTTAATTTATAGATTATTGGCATGTTTTCCATTTATGAAATTCGAATTATTTATGCAGGTTTTTTTCATAGAATACCATAACTGGGGATTTTTTATCCCATATAAATCCTTATTTATCCTAAAAATATAATTTCCATCCTCTTGAAGTAAGAAACCACAGGTTTTCTCCATTTATACCTCCTCTTCCAACTCAACACTTTAGAAGGAATACTTGAAAACCATTTGAAAGATCATGTATAGATTTTGTGATGTAATTTCAAGAAATATTATAAAGGTTTCATGTATTAAAATCAATGTGAAGGTATCATCTAACTCCACTCTTTCAAAATTTCAATATCAATTTCATGAAGTTCTTGCTTTTTTTTTACAACTTCACCTTTTTTATTGAATTTGTTTTAGAACACCCACATTGTCTAAATAAAATTATTATCTTATGGCTTGGGAACCAACATCTGAGTCCCGTTATTCACAATCTGATACAATTTTACATTTATAGTTTCAAACCACTCTTGATACTTCAAATATTCTTCAACATCTCTAGGTTCTATTTGAGAAAATAATTAGATATTATTTGTTTAACTCAATGTTATCCTAGATTGAACATGTTTTCCTTCATCTTCAATGATATTTTTGAACACCAATTATCTTATCATCCTTGTATATAATGAATGAGGTTGTTCCTCATCACTTTAAATGGATTAATTTTCTTTCTATCCTACAAAACCTCAAAATTATCATCATTTTCACAAACTTATTTATGTTTTTTGAAAAAAATAGCTTCCCCTTCATCACATATCAAACATGATTCTTTATGTTTTCATTATTTCATTATTTATTCTTTTACCTTCACATCAATAGTATCAATGATATTCCTTGTCGATTTTTTCTAATAATGTTTTTATCTTTTTTTTAATAATAACCAAGAAATATCACATCAATACCTTTCTGGTCAAACATTCCATGATTTTTTTCTTTAACATTATTCGAATAAGGGATTCCAAACATCCCTAGATAATTCAAATGTAGTGAATTCTTTTAGTACATATTATAAGGAAATATATTTAATATATCGTTCAGGGTTCCCTATAGCTGGTGTCCCAAGATGATGTGCCACATGACATCAGGCATGCATTCTCAAATGCCACAGTTTTTCGATTAACAAAAAGAGTTTGATATGATATGTGGGGAGACAATAACCTCTATATCAAATTAATAGAATTGAGAAAATAATAATAATAAAATAAATACCCTACAAAAAGAGGTAAATGGGACAACCTAAAAAATTCCAAAAATATCCAAGGTGAAGCATGAAATAATAATGAAATGTACAATCTACATGTCAGACATCCATACAACAGAACTCCAAATACAAAAACTAAGAAAAAAATAAATATAGTATTGAGTTCATGCCTAGTCTTAACATCCTATTCTACATCCAAAAATCACAAATTTGACTCAAAATCTGTACCCATATCATGAACCTTTACCTCCAAACAAGCAAAATCTTCTCAGGTACTCAAGTGTCATAGAGGCCTGAGAGGGGTGTTAGTACAACCCTGTAGGTCACCACCAATGGTGTCTAAATAAATTACCTATCTAAAAAATAGTGTATTCTGGTGTAAATGAAATAATAAAAAAGAAATAAAAAAATAATTTCCATTATTTAATAAATTTCAAATTAACCACATTATCTATCAGGTTCAAAGTGAGACTAGAACCCACCAACCCTACATCAACCTGAGACAAAATTACAAACCATACCAAACAGGATTTACCTCTTTAAATCATAAGTGAATTAATTAATCAATTAAATTTAACCCAATGTACATTGGAGTATTAGTCTAGGTTTCCATAATACATTATTGGGTCCAAGAGCATCAATCATGCATGGCCCAAAGATGAGGAGTATCAATCCAATATAATATATACACAATACATCCGTGGTTATTAGAGAATAACTATATCCCTTACCGAAGACAATCATATGAAATACTATATCCACCAATCCATTATTCACATTTACCAAGGGTCATAGTTAATGACCTTTTTATCAAACAATAAAAAAACGGCCCAGCTTATTCCATGTATCACTATTACCATGAATCATTTATTTAAAAACCTTTAACACAATTATATGATTATATTATTTCATCAATAATATATATAACCCACCCATAATATGATATTAAAAAACATTTCATATCTTATGTATACCCCATTAACAATCCCCCCTTTTCACATCATAAATACTAATACCTAACACTCATTGAGAACTCCTGAAGATACCCTTTAAAAAATGGTTCTTCCTCTTTTGGTACATCCAACAAGGATAAAGTCCTTTTTTCCATTAAAAAAAATAATTAGATCCATTAAGTCGTTTTCACTGAAAGGTAACAAGATCCCCATTTTAAATAAACATTTGGATCCCTTTCAATACCTCCTTTAAAATCTCCATAAGTTCAACACCTCACCTTAAAACATTTTCCCTTTAAAACAAAGTTCTCTCTCATTGGAAAACAAAACCCAATAAAAACAAAAAAACATTTCATTTAAATAATTAAAAAATCTTCTAGTAATTTCACAAAATCATATCATAGAAAATATTTCAATTCATCCACTTAACATGTCATAGACACTCACTAGTGGAAAAATGTTTAACACATTAGCATTTTTCACATCGGTTCTATATAACCGATGTGAAAAGCTTTAAAAATAGATTTATCATGTCAGTTATACTAGAACTAGCCTAATAAATCAATTAGAATCAATTTTTTTTGTTGGTGATTTTATGACCAATTTAAAAAAAATGAGATTAGCTTTATCGCATCCGTTATAAAATAGCAGATGTGATAATGAAAATCATGGAATCTTATCACGTCAGTTATAAAAGAACTGGCATGATAAATAATATTCTTTTTCGTTTATTAAATAACTGAAATTATAAACATAAAAAAATAGTTTATAACATCGGTTATTAAATAACCGATGTGATAATGCTTTTAAATAATTTATTGTGCCCCGTATTCAGTCACTCTATTTTCTTCGATCGAGAGACATGCGACTCCTCTCTCTTTCACAGAAAACCTAAAAAGGATTCTTCAAAGTCGGGCCCTCCAACCTCATTTTACCAATATCATTCATCATATTTATTGTCACCAGATCTATCAGGTCGACTCTCAAGACTCAAGTAATCCTCCCACGGCTCAGTTTCATTTTTTAATTTTCACAATCCCTAGACTAATTTTTCGAGATTTTATTTTTCTATCGTTGTTCTTTCTATCATGGTATGTTTCATAGTGTTCATTTATACCAAGCTAAATTTTGTTCTGGTTATATAAACCATGGATGTGATATCATGCAATTTTATAATTTTAGTGTGTTCTATCATGTGTGTGTGTGTGCGTACAGGGGATGTCCAAGGGGTACGGGATGTCCAAGTGGGTGGGGATGTCTAGGGGTGGGGGGTCTAGGGGGTGGGGGTGTCCAGGGTGTATCCAAGGGGGTGGGGTTGGTTTCAATGTGGGTGAAGAGGCTGTCCAAGGGGATTGGGGTGTCCAAGGGGGTGGGGTGGTGTCCAGGGGGTGAGGGAGCTATCTAAAGGGGTAGGGTACCCAGGGGTGGGGGTGTTGTCATGCGGGTGAGTTGGTTTTCCAAGGGGTAGGGGGTGTCGAGGGGGTTGGGGTGTTAATGGGGTGTGGCTGTCCAGGGGGTGGGGGCTGTCCCAGGGGGTGGGGGTAATCCAGAGGGGTGGGGGTTGTCCAAGGGGGTGGTGGTGTCCAGGGGGTTTCCAAGGGGTGGGGGTGGTGTCTTGGGGATGAGGGGGCTTTCCAAGGGGTAGGGGTGTGTAGGGGGTGGGGGTGGTGTCCAGGTGGTGAGGGGGATGTCCAGGGGGTGGGGTGGTGTCAATGGGGGTGAGTGGGATATCCAAGGGGGTAGGGGGTATCCAGAGGTTGGGGGTCCAGGGGGTGGGGGTTTCTTGAGGGGTGGGGTGGTGTCCTGGGTGTGGGGTTGTTTAGGGGATGGGGGTGGTGTCCAGGGGGTTGGGACTGTCTAGAGGGGTGGGGGTCTATCCATGGAGTGGGGGCTGTCTAGGGTTGGTGGATCTCAAGAGGGGTGAGGGGCTGTCCAAGGTGGCGGTGGTGTCCAGTGGGTGTCCAAGGGGGTGACAGTGGTGTCTAGGGGGTTAGGGGGCTGTCCAGGGGGTGGGGGGTGTCCAGGGGTTTGTCCATGTGGGTAGGGGGTGGGGGTGGAGTCCAGGGGTGAGTGGGTTGTCCAATTGGGTAGGGGGTATCCATGGGGTGGGGTGTCCAGGTGGTGGGGTGTCCAAAGGGCTGTGGGTGCTGTTTGGGGGGGGGGGGGTTTCCAGGGGGTCATGGTGTCCATGGGGGGTACAAGGGGGTGGGGTGGTGAACTAAGGTTTTCTTTATTGATTAGAAGGATAATGAATGATCAATCAGTTGATCAACTACACGATTCTAGAGATGATCATCCTGATCATACCTCTGGGGTGGAATATTCACATACACGTCCTGATGTTCCCCAGTCATCCTCATCTGCTCCCATAACTACAAATAAGATTTCAAGAGTTGGTAAAAGTGGCTGCACATTTTTACCAAAATTATCACTTTATCGTAGCTAGGACAAGAGGATACTGGATGAGTTTGATGAGAATGATATTCCTAGAATTCCAAAGGAAAAAGATTTTAAGAGTTTTGTATCCACTCAGGGTAAAAAGAAAAGTAATCATTTTATATGATGATTAGAGAAGTGTGGAAAAATAATTAATATCTCAGTTTTGGGAGATAGTTTTTTTAAGATCTTTTTCTATTGTTTGACTAATATTTAAATGTTTTTATTATAATACATTTTAACACTTCTTTATCAAATGACATTTGATATTCCAGAAACTGGAGGTGTTTGGAAGAAATGTTTATCGATGGCTTCCAGGAGATGGAGGGATTTCAAATCAAACCACAGATATGATTTCATTTTTGGTTATAGGAATCATGAAAATCTATTTCATAAATATCCTATCATAGATAAAGACACATGGAGGAAATTTGATGAATTTAAAAGAAAAGATTCATTTTAAGTAAGACAAATGTAAACTATTATTAGATTTCTTATATAAATGATCTTATTGATGTTTTATTGATGATTTCTTATTCTTAATTGACAATAAACAAGTAAATCTCATTAGCAGATCTAATATAAAAATGTATACCCTCAATGTTTATCTTAGAGAGGGTATACATTATTGGAAGAAAAAATTATGGTAGAATAATTACAAAAACTAACAGCTGAGACTTCAAGCTCTGGAGAGGTTTACCTCCATCCCCTCCATTTAGACATGAAAAATGGAAGAGGACTCAAATGAGAAAAAAGGGATAATATCTTTGGGAATAATTAAGAATCGTAACAGAGAGGATTGTAAGATATTTATTATATTTATTTAATTTAATGATATTATTTATATAATTTTAATCACTACATAAATGTAAAATTTATTGAAACACGATTATCTTGAGGATCAGAGCACACAAGGGGTATTTACAGTTGCTGGAAGGCAAGATATTTTATCTATAACATTGGGGAAGTCGAACACCCCAATCGTGAACAAGGATATCCAACAGGTGTATCGGTAAGAAAATTTCTTCCATGTTCTTAAAATTCATCCACTAAGGGTGTTTATAAAAAAAAATAGAATCCATGGGGGCTAAAGTTCATAATATTAATGTGACGATGGAGGAAAATATTAGATTGTTGGTACAGTCTATGTTTTCAGACATGAAAAGACAATTTTAGACTACATCTCCCACTTCTCCACCTCCCCCTACAGACCCCATTATTTACCCTCCACCTCCACCAGTATATCCCACTCCCCCACCTCAGCTTACGGACCCTGGTTTTTATCCTACTCCTCCAACATAGATTTCTACTTATTGTGAGTTTCATGTTGATGATCCTAACCATCATATAGTTTCATATGGGCTGGTATATTTTATAGGAGATATAGTTTATCATCAACAGTTAGAGATAGAGCATTATAGGGTTACTGTACGGGATATTATAGATAGATCATCTTGACTACAATTACAAATATATGAGGTGATGATAGTTGGACATATTATCACCCACTTTTTAGTTTGGACATCAAGACTTTTGTGACTCATTACCATAGAGGTATATATGTTATAACTTTTATTTTATTTTTTTGTTAAAATTATGACATTTAAAAACTAATATATTTTTATATTTATTTTTAGAAGAATACTTCAATGGTAAAGACATATTGTATAGACAACAACAAAGATAAATGGAAATTAAATTAGATACAGATTCTAGTCTTCTTGTTCAATTGTCAAGATATTCAAATTTTTTGGTGGATCATTATGAGTTTCCAATTGAAGGTCATGTTTGTGGAAGTGCAATAAATGTGGGGATTCTGAAAAATGATATCATGGATCTTGTTACTAGAGATAAGTTGGGCATCAATGTGGTGCATATTTTTTCTAGGTAAGTCCTAACACCTTTCCATGCATTATATTTATTAAAAATGTACACTTATGTCTGTTTTTATTAGGTATCTTTATAACATGTGTTAGAAGAATTATCAGACAGATTTATATGCATTCATGGACTCATAATTGATTTCCCCTGAAGGAAATGCATTGGATAAAGAACAAATAACACTTTATATTGCCAAAATATTTCAACAGAACATAATCATGTAGTGTTGGATGTTGCCTTTTTGTGAGGGGTATGAAACATATATCTGGAAATGTGTTCATTATCTTTTAACATAAATACCCACTAACCTTAAATTTTCTTTTATATCAGTGATCATTGGATGTTAGATGTTTTTTGTCCAAGGGAGAAAAAACTTGATTGGATATGCTCTATCCATAGCGATATTCGTGAATGTTTTCAGAAATAATTTGGAAAATTAAGTTTCAATTTATTAATAGTTGTTTATATTATAATTAATTTTATATTTATCCCATTAGTATTATTTTCCAACAGGGGATGGGTCTACTTTCAAAAAAATCAAATAAAAAGAGTTCCAAGATGAAATATGTAAAAGTGATGGTAAATATCTATTTATAATTTTATCTTTTTGATGTATTATATAAAAATTATATTTTCAATCGACACTCATTTGAACAGAATTTTCATGAATAACAAGGCATCGTCGAATGTGTATATTATATGTTAAGATTTATGTAAGAAATAATTACAACTGGAACACTTTTGACATTTGACCTGGTAAGACTTCCTTATAAAATTTTCCCTAATATTTCATTTCATTTATTAATTATACATGTCAACTACTATCCTTTTAATTTGTATCTATTTGATTACCCTCAACCATATAGTGATCAAGAGGACAAACAATTACAGGTGTAATGGTCAAATTATTTCCCAAGATTGATGGATTTTAGTTTGTTTGTAGTGTGAAATGTAATTTTGAATATTTTAATTATAATTGTGTATTTGGTTGTTAGTTTTGGTTGGATTTAGGATTTTTTATTTTACATTGTATGTTTTTAATGTTATATATGTGAATGATAAGTTTTTATCTTGTTATTCTTGTCTCATGGGTGGGGGATGTCCTGTGGGTTGGAGGGTGTCTTGGGGGTGGGGGTTTCCAGGAGTGGGGGTGTCCAGGGGGGTGGGAGGGGCTGTCTAGGGGGTGGGGGTGTCCCTGGGTGCGAGGGACTATCTTCGGGGGTAGGGGTTTCCAGGGTTGGGAGGGGCTTTCCATGGGGTGGGGGTGTCCAGGTGGGTGGGGTGTCCAATGGGGTCGGGGTGTCTAGGGGTGGGTGCTGTCCAGGGGGGTGGGGGCTGTCCAGTGGGGTGGGGTGCTGTCTAGGGGGTGGGAGGGTGTCTAGGGGTGGGGGTCTTGGGGTGGGGGTGTCTAGGGGTGGGAGGGTCTATGTCGAGGGTGGGGGTGTCGAGGGGGTGGGCTGTTGTCCAAGGGGGTCGGGGGTGTCCAGGGGGTGGGGGATGTCTTGGGGGGCTCTCTAGTGGGGTGGGGTGGTGTCCAGGAGGTGGGAGGGTGTCCAGTGGGTTGGATGGTGTCCACAAGGGTGGGGGGATCTTTCCAAGGGTTCAGGGGTGTCTAAGGGCGGTGGGGTCTTTCCAGGTGGTGGTGTCATTCTTGGGGGTGGGGGCTTTCCAAGGGGGTAGGGGGTGAGTAGGGGGTGGGGGTTGTCCAGTGGGTGGGAGGGTGTCCAGAAGGTGGGGTTTCCAGGGGTGTGGGAGGGCTATCCAAGGGGGTAGAGGTTTCCAAGGGGATGCGGGATGTCTAGGGGGTGGGGGGTTTTAAAGTGTCGACGGGTGTCCATGAGGTAGGGGTGTCTAGGGGGTGGGGTTGTCTAGTGGTTTGGTCTTCTTTTGGTATGTTTTCTGCTTGTTTAGGGTCCTCTTTGGTAGTGAATTGTAATATTTGAACGGTATTATTAAAAAAATTGATTCTTACATCGGTTATTTTATATCTGCCATAATAAATGCATGGGGTTAATTTTTTCTGTTGGTTTTTTAATAAACGACGTAGTATATATGTTTTCACAATGGTTATTTTTTAACTGACATGAAAAACTAATTTGCAGACTAGTTTATCACGCTGGTTATGAAAATAACCGGCGTGATAACCATGTTTTTCATGTCAGTTATGAAAATAAATGACGTGATAACGTTGTTTTTCATGTCAGTTATTAGAAAACCGATGTGAAAAATGCTTCAGAGGGTTTTTTTTATTACATTAGTTATTTAATAACCTACAAAATAAACAAACTATTATGGATGTTAATTAAAAAATATGTAATAAATCACGCATATAAACTATTTTCCGTGTCGGGTTTTTATGAACCGATATAAAAATGGCTTTAGATTTTTATTTTTTATGTTGGTTATAAAATAACTGATGTAAAAAACAATATTTATAACATCCCCTACAATAACATCTGCCAAAAATAGATGTAAAAAATAAAAAATAACCGACATAAAAAACGTTTTTGGCACTAGTGACTTACCCCCAAAATTATACTAAAGGGCAATTTAACTATGTTAACACACATAAAAACAATTTAAACACATTTACTAGCATGAATTATCTATCAAATAAATTAAAAATTCCTTATATATCAATTTCAAGGGATTATCATACCCCATGGGTAGCCCAAGGCCCGGTCTCAATCACCAATGGACCGAATCAGTTCCATAAAGGGTCTCACACATTAATTTAAGGCCCAAATTACTCTTCTTAGTCAAAGGAATAAAAATGCATTAAGAAAGTGCATTGTAATATTCACATACACTATAAAAACCATAAATACTATAGGAAGAAGCTGATGGAGTACCTACCTCATGCCCATAGACAACCACATATGAAACAATGACCATTGATTTGAACTTAAATGGCCTCCAACACCTAGGTGTAGAACACCCTAGAAAAAAAGGTTTAGGGATTCATATGGAGGGAAACATTAAACCATACTTCTCCCACAAAATAGAATAAATATTATTCTAAGACTCACTTAGATCTTAAATTCATATCTAATTGTGCTTCAAACTACCAAAGATCGAAGGATAATCACCCTTGGAGTGTTTGGGAGCTCTTGGTTCAAACCCCTATCCATAGGAGAAGAAACAGGGTGAAGATTTTGGGATGAAACATTTAATACCAAAATGAGAAAATATTCATTTTCCCATTTTTATAAGGCACACGGTATGCGAACTTGGTTGCACAAATTGTGCACTAACCATTAAGTCACCTCTATTTGTGAGGAACAAAGACGTACAGTTTAGTCAAGCCACCCACATGGTTTTAAATACAATTTATTGGTCATGTTCTCACCACTATCCAAGGGAATATATCCAATCATTATCCTAGTCCATGGTGTTGTATTTCTACTAACCATGTTCTAACCGTGCACCATGCACTACATGACCTCTTTTCCCACTTTTCATGTCTTAAACCCCTAAGATACATCTGAGACCATCCTTACTATAAGGAAACATCTCATTAACCATATTCATGTGAGTTTAACCAAAATTTAAATAGAAATATTCCCCACAAAAGGGTAAATATCTTACAATTTATATGAATTTATCCTATACAATAAATGAGTTTGAATGTGAATCACTACACCTATAACTTCTCTTGAAAAATACTAAGAGCTATCATGCTCTATCAGTATTGTTCAATCCATAGACACTAAACTTTTATTCTTTCATTCAACAATACAACTTTTTATGGTGTATATAGAACATTGAGTTAAAGATGAATTTCATGCTTCTCAAGATAGGCATAAATCTTCTACTTGTGTATCCAGCACCACTATATACCTAAATTTTCTTAAAATAAATACAAAATTCATTTTCATTTATTATTATAAAATTATTATACCTTCATCGAGCCTCCAATTTATGTTTCATAAACATAATACAAATAATCCAATTAAATTCATCAATAATGGAAATAAAATAATCATCTCAATTTTTTATTTCTTTCTCATGGACCCACAAATTTCTAAAGGGATAAGTTATAAAGGTTTAGTTAACTAAATATCTACCTTATTGTTTATATAATTCACAATAATTATATTTAGCATGTTGAGAGCATACAATTTCTCTCTCATTTCATTATATTCACATCACAAACAATGTATCTGTAGGTAATTTTTTTCAGGTTCTTTTATCTTAGATGACAAAGACTTTTATGCCAAAGCATATTTTCTTCCTTCAAGCATGACTAACATGAATATCCAACATAACCCACTTGAAACATATTTCCCCTTATTCACTGAACACTTATCAATGTTCACCAATCTTCCAATATATTCACAAAAAATACATTATTTTGTAATATCACTTTGTTTCCTTCTTCACATAACTAAGACACTAAGTAGATTTTGTTTCAGACCATGAATGACTAGTGTGTTCTTAGATTTTAGTTAGTATTTCCCAATTACAGCTGACCCAACACCTTTTATTCTGAGTAAACCATCCTTGACAAAGTTTAATAAGACTTCCTTACACATTTCAATATTTTTAATAGTTTTAAAAATCCTATAATATGAGAGTAACACCCAC
Source organism: Viscum album (assembly GCA_963277665.1). Classification (NCBI taxonomy): domain Eukaryota; kingdom Viridiplantae; phylum Streptophyta; class Magnoliopsida; order Santalales; family Viscaceae; genus Viscum; species Viscum album. The sequence continues at coordinate 24,139,546 of OY728137.1, read as the reverse complement.
AATTTAGAATCCATGGATTACCCCCTTTTGATTCTTTTAGTGCCACTTACCGAAAAAAAAATATTTCTCCTTCCCATTACTCTTCTTCTTCAGATTCTATTGAATATTTTAATTCATATTTTTTTGGGCTGGTATAAGGATGAGACATTTATTTTCATCGTTACTAGGTTGGTCACATGGTAAATAGATTTCTTTAAGAACATCAATTTTGTTATGATATTTATGTCTTGAATTTATAATCTATTTCTAAACTTTCTTATTTTGATTATATTGAATCCCACCCAGACCTTGATTCCAAAAACTTCTTGACATTTTGTGGCATTTAGAATTAAACTAACACATCTTTTCCATCAGCCCAAAGACTCTACTGTTCAAATAGAAACCATAGATTTAATAATTACCTTTGTAAATAGCATGTTGTCTTGAATTTTGTACTTATATTCCTTCCTTTATTGAGTCTCCAATATTGGATTATTTTTGTGAAAAAATTCATTATAAACCCCTTATATATTCCAATTCATATTAGGAATCTTCTTCAAAAATTTATTTGTCACATATTATAGAATTTTTTAACTTTATGTTTTTAGTGACTCTATTATTGTCCTTTTAGAATTTATAATATATTAAATAATATTTTCAGATCCATATGCTAAGAAGGAATGAGAATTGGTGGGCTAGTGATCCTGGTATGGTTATTATAAAAATATTAAATATATTAATATCACGCACACAAATTTTTTCTTAAATATTGTAATATCTCTTGAATGGAGACTCATACTAAAAAACTATACCTCGGTTGAATTTGAATCATAGGTTTTACTATAGGTGTGACATGAGGTTGGATGGAACCAGACATTTGGTTAAGGCAGTCGTTGGTGGTGCATTTAATAAAAATAAATGATTAAATTTATTTCATTATTTTAAATACCCATGACCTAAATCCGTCTTTATATATACCTCTTTATCCCAATGATATAGGGTTAGACACATAAATCCTGGTATAATTGAGAGGATCTCTGAATGTTTTTCGCTGGCCTATCAGACTGGAGAATGGGGGGAGACCAGATCGAGGTGGGTTGAGAGGTAGCAAATGAAGAAGGTATTTAACATCACCAGAAAAAACATTCTTCACCAATTATCAATACTAATTCTTGTTATGGAAATTTTCTTATAGATTTCCACCCTAATCAAATTTATTATCATGGATAAAATATCTGCTTCACTTTGATATGTGATTTCACACCCTTCACATGTGCCCACTAGATAAATTCAATTATTAATTCAATTTATATTTTTCCCCTTGATAAAAACCATGGTTTCCCTGATATTGTGATCATTGGACAATAACTAATTCCTAAATATTTTTATACCCATGTCTATGTGAATTTCTCCCCGCCATTCTTCATGTTCTTCCCTTTGGCCCATGGGGTCGTAGTTCAACATTTTTGGGTGGGTTTGAGGGTGATCAAACAAAAAGATTCATGGTACATTGTATTAAGAAGATTTGGATGGTATTATTTGGATGATATGGACGATTATTAGGTAATGATCCATTGGTATGGGATCCTAAGAAGCTACAATAATGGTGATGAAGCGACGAGTGGAGCCATGCATGTTTCGGGTGGCCGGAATCCAGCCACTAGTGATGGATCAGGCATAGACGACCCCATATCCATGAATCCTAGTGTGAATCATAGCATATGACATGGTGGTGGTGGCATGTCCAAGAACATAGAGATTCCCTAGGTTTCTACAAAAATATAAACTATAGGGTGTGTAGTTAAGGAACACAGTCCATGCAGTGCCCTCCAGCTGTGAAGGTAGAAATTTATGGAAGATAGTGATCACACTCTATATGCTCCTCATTGGGTATCCAAGTTGTGTACCAGTTGCAAATGGCTCGGACCATGTGAGGGAGGGCATTTTGTGTACTCTGAGAGTACACTGGAATCCCTAGGGGTAAACAGGCATGGCCTAATACATATGCAAGTCTAGAGACACGACCAGGTACACTAGTATGGCCCGAAGTACATGGGAATGGCCAAAAGAACATGAGAATACCCCGAGTGGCCATGAAATGTGGTGTATTACCCTTAAAAATCATGGAGTACTACATGGCCAGCCAACCCATGTGTTGGTAAAGAATCTTACAAGAGGCCAGGCGAGGTCACACATCATGTGACCCCTGGTACATTCCATGTTATTTTACCAGTGAATTTCAACCTATGTATCTCCATCTTATAGACACATATTCAGGCCATTGAGTAAACTATATTAATTATTTTTCCACATAGAACGTGATGGTAGAATTTGTATTAGATTTTGAGATATGATATAAGGGTTTGAGAGATTGATTATTCCGAAGGTGATGCTGCACTATTAGAAATTATCAGACAGGATCAACAGAGTGAGGCCGGGGTTGGAATCCCCCTATCATAAAAGGTTCTGAGTCCCCTATACTCTTTTCACTAGTTGATTGGAACCCCCTAACGCACTACGGTACAGGTCCTCTACCCTCTGTGTCGAAACCCCATATGGTACTAGGGTGCGGGTCCTCTTCCCTTTAAGTTTAACCCACCTAATGCACTAAGGAAGACGAACTCTATCTATTCATACTGATTGGAACCCCGTATCGTGTTAGGGAGTGGTTCCATCAAGATTTTAGTGGCACCCCTGACTTACTAGAGAACAAGTCCTCAATCCATATACTAAGTGGAACCCCCCTATTATTCTAGGGTGTGGGACATCTATCTATTGAGTGTCACCCCCTTATCATACAATGGTGTGGGTCCTCTATTGGGTATTATCCCTCTAGGCTTGTAGAGGAGTGGTGATGTGTGGGTCTTCTATATGGTTTTCTTGGAAAGCACACAATATGTTGGGCATCGATGATAAAACTTTGGAGTTGCAGGTAGACTCATTTTCCTAGGCTATGCTATGAGATAGGGATCCCCTTTCTCTCTCATATGGGTTTCTTTTGAGCATATATATAGGGTTTCTTCCCTCCTTATTTGGGTTGAGTTGGACTTTTTTGTGTCATTTAATTACTCCCTTTTTGGTTTTCATTACATCCTACTACGAATGTTTATAATCACCCTTGAATATGATTTTCATACATGTGTCATGTCTTATCAAGATAAAAAATACTCCAGCAGTGACATCGATTGAACGTAGTGATAATCAGGTGCTTAGACCATGTATGGTGGTCAGCCTTATATATCAATATTTTCTCTCTCTAAAATTTCACTTATTCTACTTATTATTAGGTTGATACTTCATTTTTTGGTTGGGAATTTATTTTTCCCCTTTTCAATTTTTTTATGCTATCATAATCTGATGTATTCCCTATATGTTATTACATACATGGTTTACTATATATGTTATTATCTTTTATTATACCCCTACACTATTTCATAGAGAGAGTTTAGTGCTTGCATATAGGTACACTAAGAAAAGGCCTCCAATTTTATATTATTAATTCTTGATGATTATCATCTACCCCTGGCTTACATGGGACATTCTTGGGATTGTGAAGGTTTGTCCATTTTATGACTAATAATCCCTTAGTGGGTTGATTCCTTACATAGTGGTATAATAGGTGGTTCATCCTTAGGTCAGAGTTGGAGTTAGACCCATGGAGATGATTTTTTTTGGGAACTTAGTGGAATTGTGTTAGACTATATTGAGTGTAGATTTCTGTCCAGTGAACCTCATGTTGGTGCAACAGTCAATGTATCTATACACTGGTAATTTGACTACCTATTTTTTGAATCCGCATATTGAGAAATTTGTTATAGGGAATAGTGGTACATGAATCATATCGGATTGAGTCCTTTGACTATTCTTGTTGAGTCAGTTCCCCATATATGTATTCTTATATAACTATGGTACGTCTTGTCCAATTTTTGGATGCATATGTGAAGATAGTTAGCTAGGATACCAATTTAGGATCGCGATGATGATCTGATGAGTGATAAGACCTTAGTTTAGGGTCCATCTTTTGAGGTGTTTTCTTTAGGCGTGTCAGGAGAAGAACCCCTTCTGGTCAAATAGTATATTATACCAATAGGATAGGATGAGTATGCATGCATACATAGAAGGATATGTGAGTTAATGAACAAAAGTATTTTTATGTCCAATGGTAAATTAGATCCTCAAAAATTGGAGGATGTCTTGAGTTGGTGATTTGAGTCATCAGGCTCCTGCAGACCCTAACTAGTCAAATGGTTGTGCTTACATCCCGTCTTTTCCATGGATTAGTAGAGTGTTGGTGAAGTATTTTCATGTATACTCATGATGAGATGATTCTCTCAGGTCCCGACATCCAGCAACCATTTCATGAAGAGTATTACCCTTTCTTATTGCACTCAGTTCAGATTCAAGAGATTCTTAAGTTGTGAAAAAAATAGTACGATGGATGTTTAATATGTCATGAGGTTCACTAACATCATGCTATACTCACTCAAAAAGGATAAGGATAGTTAATTATGGGCAACGATGTTTTAGCAGGGTATCCATAGACATATTTATGCCAGTGTGGTCCCCTTATACATTACCACTTATTATAGAGTTCTAGAGTGAGAATAGTTGATTGAGAGATTCATATCTAAGGTAAGATTGACATATGGAGCTGGTAGTGGGAAACATGGGGATGAGTTTTTTTAGTACCTAGAAGGCACCATTAGGAAGGGTCTTGGTAAAGGAGAACTTCACATATTCAGACTCAGTCATGTGAAAATGTGGCCCAGGATTAACGTAGAGGACCAATTCATCTGAGAGAGTGTGACATTATTAATGTGATCAGTGAAGTCACATGACATATGATTTTTTGTCCTAACATGAAAAAGAGTGTGGGTATGTAATGGATGAACCACTATTAAAAAGGAAACATTGTGATCAAGGTTCTCCCAGGTGTACCCAAGGTTTCCCCAAGAGATGTGTTACTGTTAGAGGAGCATATGGGGATCCATGGGGAGGTGATAATGGTGGAGAGAGTGTTGGAGTTGTTACCCTAGAACTAGATTCTTTTGTACTGTATGATAACTTATATACATGGTTTTTAATATTAGTAAATCATTTATCACATCATAATTTTTCATTTATGTGACAATGTGTGTGATAATGTCTTATGAGTAGTTGTTTCACTAAAAGTTAATAGTGAAACCCTACTATGATGAGAACATATAAGTGCTATGATACTATTCTTGAGTATATCTTCTATAGTCTGATGATATCATTTGAGAGACACAAATGATATAGGCTTTCAGGGGTAGAGACTCATAGGACTTTGAGGCACCTTTTCATGGTGTACTCCTTTGGTAATGTCCAAGAGGATATAATGACAACGAGACATTCTAGTAGAAAATCCACATTTATAAGTTTCATTGGATGATCCAATTTGTGGAAATGTGTATTGGTCCTTGGAATTTAATATTATTGTTAATAGGTATTATGACTTGTTCACTGAGATGTATTGATGAAAACTGTGATGATATATGTTCACGGCGAGGTAAGATATGTTGGGTGCATCATGAGTAATACTGCATTAATAAATAATGAAAGAAAGTATTTTTTTCCTTCTATTCATTAATGGAATTTTATGTATAAATCCCTTTAATGGAAAAGATATAACCTAAAATAAATCCAGGTCCATAGTGTTTTATAAGAAAGTACAATTTCTAGGAAATCAAAGAAAGAGAAATTGAGCACAAGGGTTGATGGCACTAGCATACAACCCAACTGATTATAGATATTGAGATGAAGGGATTGTATTACATGGTTAGAATTTGTATGAGGTGACATGACATTGTGGAATTAACTTCTTTCTTTATGGGTGACTTGGTGTGTTTCTAGACGCTAACCTTTTACTTTATGTTTCTTCGCCTATTGCAACCGAAAACTAGGCATAGAGGGTCACAAACTAAGTGTATCCAGTTTCTGAGTTAAATTATTTATTAATTATTATTTAACAAGGTGAATAAATATGATTCTTGGTTGTGGTTTAATAATTATTCATGGATTCCTGGTAGAATTTATTCTGAAACTAGTTACTCAAGAGAATATTTTGGAGGCGTAATATTTAATAAATATTTATTTTATATTCTAATTTACATAGTGGACTTTAAGCTCTCTTTGATATTCTCATTTACTTAGTGATCTTTACCTAGAGAGGTAATGAAGCGTTACTCAATACTCTTCATTTTGTTACCTAAAATGATATTTGAGTAAATAGGTGAAAATTTTATGAGAAAGGAATCCATTGAAAGATCATTATCCATCATTGAATTTACATATATCAATGTAATCATCACCTTATTCAGATCTTGCTTCACTTTTTCCTCACAGACTTCTCGGAGAAGAGACTGTGTGTTATATAACTCATGTAATGATGTAGTGACTACAACTATCATCATATATTGGTGATGCAATTATGAAATAACCATTATATTCTTAACACATGAGTCTTATATAATCATATTTCTCACCATTCATTCATAAGGTAGCTTAAAAGGTATTTGGGACACATACACCTTGAATTTCAAAAACTGTAGTTTTTTTTGCCAGCGCATGAACTACTGTTGGATATTTATGCTAGTGTGGAAATTAACTTTTTCCACTATTTCTTGTAGTATTTATTGTGGTATTGATTACTATTTTATATAAAAACTTCTACCTTATTGGTACTTTTAATCTTGATTTCCATTTTAAAAATTTTGACCAATAAATTAAATCAATAAATTTCTCCCACTATTTTATCAAATTCTAGAATCCCACAGTGCTAGAATCAGAATACTATGTTGATTGAGTATTCTAGTGTCAAGGATCCCTGACCCTCCCCTCATATTCTACAAGCTATGTCTGCACCACTATTCATAGGGTTCATGTTTGTTGTTTGGTTGACCAACCACATTAACTCATGGTTCCTTGATTGGATGAACGAACTCCCAACTTATAAAATCATAACTTGTTTTACTCTATTCATGACTCTAAAATGATAGAAAATTATCAATGGATAGCCCTAACTACAACTTTAGTTAATTCAACCCACCCCTATCCTAAAAACTCTCTTTTATTAAGATGCACTCTTTGCTATTGCATGACGAGCACCCCAAACAATCAGTTTGTTTTTCAAATATGAATTGTGGAAGGTGGTAATGACTTAATATTTCATTGAGTGTTTTTGTCTTCTAATGTGATGAAATAAATCAAATTCTATTTTTTAAGAATGTTCTATGTGTTCACACTCACAACTAAATATGTAATAAATATAAAAATCCATCACATTATGTGCTTCTTTTATATGTGCATGATTTTTTATTATTTTCTATGTTCACGTGTTAACTAAACATACACAAAAAATAATAAATCAGGAAAAAAATAAAATAATGACCTAATCATGATCCGATTCTAATGGTTGATCCATTGAGTGAAAATTGGATCAAACTAGACCCTAAGGGATATACCTTGATGCATGCTCCTTATGACTCGAGTTTCAGCACCTCTGGGGTGGAACATTCACATGCACGTCTTGATGTTCCCCAGTCATCCTCATCTGCTCCCATAACTACAAAGAAGATTTCAAGAGTTGGTAAAAGTGGCTGGACATTTTTACCAAAATTATCACTTTCTCGTAGCCAGGACAAGAGGATACTGGATGAGTTTGATGAGAATGATATTCCAAGAGTTCCAAAGGCACATGATTTTAAGAGTTTTGTATCCACTCAGGGTAAAAAGAAAAGTAATCATTTTCTATGATGATTAGAGAATTGTGGAAAAAGAATTAATATCTCAGTTGTGGGAGATAGTTTTTGTAAGATCTTTTTCTATTGTTTGACTAATATTTAAATGTTTTTATTATAATACATTTTGACTCTTCATTATGAAATGACATTTGATATTCCTGAAACTGGAGGAGTTAGGAAGAAATGTTTATCGATGGCTGCCAGGAGATGGAGGGATTTCAAATCAAACCTCACATCTGATTTCATTTTTGGTCATAGGAATCATGAAAATCTATTTCATAAATATCCTATCATAGATGAAGACACATGGAGGAAATTTGTTGAAAGTAAAAGAAAATATTCATTTTAGGTAAGACAAATGTAAACTATTACTATATTTCTTATATAAATGATCTTATTGATGTTTTATTGATGATTTCTTATTCTTAATTTACAATAAACAAGGAAATCTCATCAGAAGATCCAATATAAAAATGTATACCCTCAAAGTTTATCTCAGAGAGGGTATACATTATTGGAAGAAAAAATTATGGTAGAATAATTACAAAAACTTACAGCTGAGTATTCAAGCTCTGGAGATGTTTACCTCCATCCCCTCCATTTAGACATGAAAAATGGAAGAGGACTCAAATGAGAAAAAAGGGATAATATCATTGGGAATAATTAATAATAGTAGCAGAGAGGATTGTAAGATATTTATTAAATTTATTAAATTTAATGATATTATTTATATAATTTGAATCATTACAGAAATTTAAAATTTATTAAAACATGATTATCTTGAGGAGCCGAGCACACAAGGGGTATTTACAGTTGCTGGAAGGCAAGATATTTTATCTATAACATTGGGAAAGTCGAACACCCCAGTCATGAACGAGGATATCCAACACGTGTATTAGTAAGAAAATTTCTTCCATGTTCTTAAAATGAATCCACTAAGGGTGTTTATAAACAAAATAGAAACCCTGGGGGATGAAGTTCATAATATTAATGTGATGATGAAGGAAAATATTAGAGCGTCGGTACATTCTATGTTTTCAGACATGAAAAAACAATTTTAGACTACATCTCCCACTCCTCCACCTCCCCCTACATACCCCATTATTTACCCTCCACCTCTGCCAGTAGCTCCCACTCCCCCACCTCTTCCTACAGACCCTGCTTTTTGTCCTACTCCTCCACCATAGATTTATACATATTTTGAGTTGCATGTTGATGATCCTAACCATCATATAGTTTCATATGGGCTGGTATATTTTATAGGATATATAGTTTATCATCAACAGTTAGAGGTTGTGCATTATAAGGTCACTTTATGGGATATTATAGATAGATCACCTTGACTACAATTAAAAATATATGAGGTGATGATAGTTGGACATAGTATCAGCCACTTTTTAGTTTGGACATCAAGACTTCTGTGACTCATTACCATAGAGGTATATATGTTATAACTTTTATTTTATTTTTTATTAAAATTATGACATTTAAATACAAATATATTTTTCTATTATTTTAGAAGAATACTTCAATGGTAAAGACATATTTTATAGACAACAACAAAGATAAATGGCAATAAAATTAGATACAGATTCTAGTATTCCTGTTCAATTGTCATGATATTCAAATTTGATGGTGGATCATTATGAGTTTCCAATGGAAGCACATGTTTGTGGAAGTTCAATAAATGTGGGGATTCTGAAAAATGATATCATGGATCTTGTTACTAGAGATATGTTGGGCATCAATGTGGTGCATATTTTTTCTAGGTAAGTCCTAACACCTTTCCATGCGTTATATTTATTAAAAATGTACACTTATGTCTGTTTGGTATTAGGTATCTTTATAACATCTGTTAGAAGAATGATCAGACAGATTTATATAGATTCATAGACTCGTAATTGATTTCCCCTGAAGGACATGCATTGGATAAAGAACAAAGAACACTTTATATTGCTAAAAGAATTCAACAGAACATAATCACGTAGTGTTGGATGATTCCTTTTTGTGAGGGGTATGACACATATATCTGGAAAATGTGTTCATTATCTTTTAACATAAATACCCACAAAAATTAAATTTTCTTTTATATTAGTGATCATTGGATGTTATATGTTTTTTTTCCAAGAGAGAAAACACTTTATTGGATATGCTCTATCCATATCGATATGCGTGAATGTTTTCATAAATAAGTTGGAAAATTATGTTTCAATTTATTAATAGTTGTTTATGTTATAATTAATTTTATATTTATCCCATAAGTATTATTTTCTAACAGGGGATGGGTCTACTTTCAAAAAATATATAAAAAGTGTGCAAAGATGAAATATGTAAAAGTGAAGGTAAATATCTATTTATAATTTGATCTTTTTGATGTATTATATGAAAATGATATTTTGAATCGACACATATTTGAACAGAATTGTCATGAACAACAAGGAATCGTTGAATGTGTATATTATATGTTAAGATTTATGTAAGATATAATTACAACTGGAACACTTTTGACATTTGACCTGGTAAGACTTCCTTATAAAATTTTCCCTAATATTTCATTTCATTTATTCATTATAAATGTTAACTACTATCCTTTTAATTTGTATCTATTTGATTACCCTCAACCCTATAGTGATCAAGAGGACAAACAATTTCAATTGCAATGGTCAAATTATTTCACTGGATTGATTGGATTTTTGTTTGTTTGTAGTGTGAAATGTAATTTTGAATATTTTAATTATAATTGTGTATTTGGTTGTTATTTTTGGTTGGATTTATGATTTTTTAGTTTACATTGTATGTTTTTAATGTTATATATGTGAATGTTAAATTTTTCTCTTGTTATTCTTGTCTCAGGGGTGGGGGATATCATGTGGGTTGGAGGGTGTCTTGGGGGTGGGGGTTTCCAGGAGTGGAGGTTTCCAGGGGGTGGGAGGGGCTATCTAGGGGGTGGGGGTGTCCTGGGGTGGGAGGGACTGTCTTCGGGGGTAGGGGTGTCCAGGGTTGGTAGGGGCTTTCCATGGGGTGGGGGTGTCCATGTGGGAGGGGGTGTCCAATGGGGTTGGGGTGTCTAGGGGTGGGTGTTGTCCAGGGGGTGGGGGCTGTCCAGTGGAGTGGGGTGGTGTCTAGGGGGTGGGAGGGTGTCCAGGGGTGGGGGTCTTGGGGTGGGGGTGTCCAGGTGGTGGGAGGGTCTATGCCAAGGGTGGGGGTGTCGAGGTGGTGGGTTGTTATCCAAGGGGGTCGGGGGTGTCCAGGGTGTGGGGGTTGTCCTGGGGGGATCTCTAGTGGGGCGGGGTGGTGTCTAGTAGGTGGGAGGGTGTCCAGTGGGTTGGATGGGGTCCACGAGGGTGGGGGATCTTTCCAAGGGGTCAGGGGTGTCTAAGGGGGGTGAGGGCTTTCTAGGTGGTGGGGGATTTCTCGGGGGTGGGGGCTTTCCAAGGGGGTAGGGGGTGAGTAGGGGGTGGCGGGTTGTCCAGTGGGTGGGAGGGTGTCCAGAAGGTGGGGTTTCCAGGGGTGTGGGAGGGCTATCCAAGGGGGTAGAGGTTTCCAAGGGGATGGGGGATGTCTAGGGGGTGGGGGGGGTTTAAAGGGTCGGCGGGTGTCCATGAGGTAGGGGTGTCTAGGCGGTGGGGGCTGTCCAATGGTTTTGGTCATCTTTTGGTCTATTTTCTGCTTATTTCGGGTCCTCTTTGGTAGTGAATTGTAATAGTTGAACTGTATTATTAAAAAAATTGATTCTTTCATCAGTTATTTTATATCTTCCATAATAAATGCATGGGGTTAATTTTTTCTGTCGGTTACATAATAAACGACGTAGTATATATGTTTTCACAATGGTTATTTTTTAACCGACATGAAAAACTGATTTGAAGACTAGTTTATCACGCTGGTTATGAAAATAATCGACGTGATAACCATGTTTTTCAAGTCAGGTATGAAAATAAATGACGTGATAACGTTGTTTTTCATGTCGGTTATCAGAAAACCAATGTGAAAAATGCTTCAGAGGGGTTTTTTATTACACCAGTTATTTAATAACCTACAAAATAAACAAACTATTATGGATGTTAATTAAAAAAGATTTGATAAATCATGTATATAAACTATTTTCCGTGTCAGGTTATTATGAACCGATATCAAAATGGCTTCAGATTTCTATTTTTTACGTTGGTTATAAAATAACTGATGTAAAAAAAATATTTATAACATCCCCTACAATAACTTCTGCCAAAAATAGATGTAAAAAAATAAAAAATAACCGACATAAAAAACGATTTTTGTACTAGTGACTTACCCCCAAAATTATACTAAAGAGCAATTTAACTGTGCTAACACACATAAAAATAATTAAAACACATTTACTTGCATGATTTATCTATCTCATAATTTAAAAATTCATTATATATCAATTTCAAGGGATTAGCATACCCCATGGGTTGCCCAAGGCCCGGTCTCAATCACCAATGGACCGAACGAGTTCCGTAAAGGGTCTCACGCATTAATTTAAGGCCAAAATTACTCTTCTTAGTCAAATGAATAAAAATGCATTAAGGAAGTGGATTGGAATATTCACATACACTATAAAAACCATAAATACTATAGGAATAAGCTGATGGAGCGCCTACCTCATGCTCATAGACAACCACATATGAAACAATGACCTTTAATTTAAACTGAAATGGCCTCCAACACCTAGGTGAAGAAAACCCTAGAAAAAAAGGTTTAGGGATTCATATGGAGAGAAACATTAAACCATAATTCTCCCACAAAATAGAATAAATATTATTCTAAGACTCACTCAGATCTTAAATTCACAATTAATTGTGCTTCAAACTACCAAAGATCGAAGGATAATCACCCTTGGAGAGCTTGGGAGCTCTTGGTTAAAACCCATAGCCATAGGAGAAGAAACAGGGTGAAAATTTGGGGATGAAACATTTAATACCAAGAGGTAAAAATATTCATTTTCCCATTTTTATAAAGCACACGGTTTGGGAACGTGGTTGCACAAACTGTGCACTAACCATTAAGTCTCCTCTATTTGTGAGGAACAAAGCCGTACAGTTTAGTCAAGCCACCCACATGGTTTTAAAAACTATTTATTGGTCATGTTCTCACCTCTATCCAAGGTAATCTATCCAAACATTATCCTAGTCCATGGTGTTTTATTTCTTCTAACCATGTTCTAACCGTGCACCATGCACTAGATAACCTCTTTTCTCACTTTTTCATGTCTTAAACCCCTAAGATACATCTGAGACCATCCTAACTCTAGGGAAACATCTCATTAACCATATTCAGGTGAGTTTAACCAAAATTTAAATAGAAATATACCTTATAAAAGGGTCAATATCTTATAATTTATATGAATTTATCCTATACAATAAATGATTTTGAATGTGAATCACTACACCTATAACTTCTATTGAAAAATACTGAGAGATATCATGCTCTATTAGTATTGCACAATCCATAGACACTAAAATTTTATTCTTTCATTCAACAATACCATTTTTTATGGTGTATATAGGACATTGAGTTAAAGATGAATTCCATGCTTCTCAAGATAGGCATAAATCTTCTACTTGTGTATCCAGCACCACTATTTACCTGAATATTCTTAAAAGGAATACAAAATTCATTTTCATTTCTTCTTATAAAATTATTATATCTTCTTCGAGCCTCTAATTTATGTTTCAAAAACCTAATACAAATAATCCAATTAAATAAATCAATAAAGGAAATAAAATAATCATCTCTATTTTTTATTTCTTTCTCATGGACCCAAAAATGTCTAAAAGGATAAGTTATAAAGGTTTAGTTAACTAAATCTCTACCTTATTGTTTATATAATTCACAATCATTATATTTAGCATGTTGAGAACATACAATTTCTCTCTCATTTTAGTATATTCACATCACAAACAATGTATCTGTAGGTAATTGTTTTCATGTTCTTTTGTCTTAGATGACAAAGACTTTTATGCCAAAGCTTACTTTCTTCCTTCAAGCATGACAAACATGAATATCCAACATAACCCACTTGAAACATATTTCCCCTTATTCAATGAACACTTATCAAAGTTCACCCATCTTCCAATATATTCACAAAAAATACATTATTTTGTAATATAACTTTGTTTACTTCTTCACATAACTAATTCACTAAGTAGATTTTGATTCAGACCATGAATGACTAATGTGTTCTTAGATTTTAGTTAATATTTCCCAATTACAACTGACCCAACACCTTTTATTCTGAGTGAACCATCATTCAGAATGTTTACTAATCCTTCCTTACACATTTCAATATTTTTAATAGTTTTTAAAAATCCTATAATATGATAGTAACACCCACTATTTAGAATCCATGGATTACCCCCTTTTGATTCTTTTAGTGCCACTTACCCAAAAAAATATTTCTCCTTCCCATTACTCTTCTTCTTCAGATTCTATTGAATATTGTAATTCGTATTTTTTTGGGCTGGTATAAGGATGAGACATTTATTTTCATGTTTACAAGGTTGGTCACATGGTAAATAGATTTCTTCAAGAACATCAAATTTTTTATGACATTTATGTCTTGAATTTATAATCTATTTCTAAACTTTATTATTTTGATTATATTGAATCCCACCCAGACCTTGATTCCAAAAACTTCTTGACATTTTGTGACATTTATAATTAAACTAACACATATTTTCCATCAACCAAAAGACTCTACTGATCAAATAGAAACCATAGATTTAATAATTATTTTTGTAAATAGCATGTTGTCTTGAATTTGGTACTTATATTACTTCCTTTATTGATTCTCCAATATTGGATTATTTTTTGTGAAAAAAATCATTGTAAACCCCTTATATATTCCTATTCATATTATGCTTCTTCTTTAAAAATTTATTTGTCACATATTGTAGAATTTTTTAACTTTATGTTTTTAGTGACTCTATTATTGTCCTTTTAGAATTTATAATATATTAAATAATATTTTCAGAGCCATGTGCTAAGAAGGAATGAGATTTAGAGGACTAGTGATCCTGGTATGAATAGTATAAAAATATTTAATATATTAATATCATGCACACAAATTTTTTCTTAAATATTGTAAAATCTCTTGAATGGAGTCTCATACTAAAAAAACTATACCTCGGTTGAATTTGAAACATAGTTTTTACTATAGGTGTGACATGAGGTTGGTTGGCAGCAGACGTTTGGTTGACGTAGTCGTTGGTGGTGCATTTAATAAAAATAAATGATTAAATTTATTTCATTATTTTAAATACCCATGACCTAAATCTGTCTGTATATATACCTCATTATCACAATGATATAGGGTTAGACACATAAATCCTGGTATAATTGAGAGGATCTCCGAATGTTCTTTGCTAGCCTGGCAGACTGGAGATTAGGGGGAAACTAGATCGAGGTGGGTTGAAAGGTAGCAAATGAAGAAGGTATTTCACATCACTAGAAAAAACATTCTTCGCCAATGATCAATACTAATTCTTGTTATGGAAATTTTCTTATATATTTCCACCCTAATCAAATTTATTATCATGGATAAAATATCTGCTTCACATTGATATGTGATTTCACACCCTTCACATGTACCCACTAGGTAAATTCAATTATTAAATCAATTTATATTTTTCCCCTTGATAAAAACCATGGTTTCCCTAATCTTGTGATCATTGGACAATAATTAATTCCTAAATATTTTTATACCCATGTCTATGTGCATTTCTCCTTATCATTCTTCATGTTCTTCCCTTTAGCCCATGGGGTCGTAGTTCAGCATTTTCGGGTGGGTTAGAGGGTGGTCAAACCACAAGATTCATGGTACATTGGCTTAAGATGATTTGGATGGTGATATTTGGATGATATGGACGATTTTTAGGTAATGATCCATTGGTCTGGGATCCAAAGAGGCTACAAAAATGGTGATGAAGCGACGAGTGGAGCCATGCATGTTTCGGGTGGCCAGAATCCAGCCACTAGTGATGGATTAGGCATAGACGACCCCATATCCAAGACTCCTAGTGTGAATCATAGCAGATTACATGGTGGTGGTGGCATGTCCAAGCACATAGAGATTCCTAGGTTTCTACAAAAATATAAACTATATGGTGTGTAGTTAAGGAACACCCTCCATGTAGTGCCCTATAGCTGTGAAGGTAGAGATTTAGGGAAGATAGTGATCACACTCTATATGATCCTCATTGGGTATCTAAGTTGTGTACCAGTTGTACATGGCTAGGACCATGTGAGGGAGGAAATTATGTGTACTCTGAGAGTACACTGGAATGCCTAGGGCTACACAGGCATTGCCTAATTCCAATGCAAGGCTAGAGACACGATCAGGTACACTAGTATGGCCCGATGTACATGGGAATGGCCAAAAGAACATGAGAATACCCCGAGTGGCCAAGAAATGTGGTGTATTACCCTTAAAAATCATGGAGTACTACATGGCCATCCAACCCATGGGTTGGTAAGGAATTTTACAAGAGGCCAGGTGAGGTCACACATCGTGTGACCCCTGGTACATTCCATGTTCTTTTCCCAGAGAATTTCAACCTATGTATCTCCATCTTATAGACACAGATTCAGGCCATTGAGTAAACTATATTAATTAGTTTTCCACATAAAACGTGAAGGTAGACTTCATATTCGATTTTGAGATATGATATAAGGATTTGAGAGATTGATTATTCCGAAGGTGATGCTGCACTATTAGAAATTATTAGGAAGGATCAACAGAGTGAGGCCAGGGTTGGAATCCCCCTATCATAAAAGGTTGTGAGTCCCCTATACTCTTTACACTGGTTGATTGGAACCCAGTCACACACTACGGTACATGTCCTCTACCCTCTGAGTGGAAACCCCATATGTTACTAGGGTGTGGGTCCTCTTCCCTTTGAGTGGAACCCGCCTAATGCACTAAAGAAGAGGAACTCTATCTATTCATACAAATTAGAACCCCCTATCGTGTTAGGGAGTGGGTCCTTCATGCTTTTAATGGCACCCCTGACATACTAGAGAATAAGTCCTCAATCCATATACTAAGTGGAAACCCCTTGTTATTCTAGGGTGTGGGACATCTATCTATTGAGTGTCACCCCCTTATCATACAAAGGTGTGGGTCCTATATTGGGGATTTTCCCTCTAGTCTTGTGGAGGAGTGGTGAGGGGTGGGTCTTCTATATGGTTTTCATGGAAAACACACAAATTTTGGGCATCGATGATAGACCTTTGGAGTTGCAGGTAGACTCATTTTCCTAGGCTATGCTATGAGATAGGGATCCCCTTTCTCTCTCATATGGGTTTCTTTTGAGCATATATATAGGGTTTCTTCCCTCTTTATTTGGGTTGAGTTGGACTTTTTTGGGTCATTTCATTACTCCCTTTTTGGTTTTCATTACATCCTACTACGAATGTTTGTAATCACCCTTGCATATGATTTTCTTACATGTGATATGTCTTGTCAAGATAAAAAATAGTTCAGCAGTGACATCGATTGAACGTAGTGATAATCAGGTACTTAGACCATGTATGGTGGTCAGCCTTATATATCAATATTTTCTCTCTCTAAAATTTCACTTATTCTACTTATTATTAGGTTTATACTTCATTTTTTGGTTGGGAATTTATTTTTCCCCTTTTCAATTTTTTTATTCTATCATAATCTGATGTATTCCCTATATGTTATTAAATACATGGTTTACTATATATGTTATTATCTTTTATTATACCTCTACACTATTTCATGGAGAGAGTTTAGTGCTTGCATATAGGTACACTAAGAAAAGGCCTCCAATTTTATATTATTCATTCTTGATGATTATCATCTTCCCCTGGACTACATGGTTTATTCTTGGGATTGTGAAGGTTTGTCCATTTATGACTAATAATCCCTTGGTGGGTTGATTCCTTACATAGTGGTATAATAGGTGGTTCATCCTTAGGTCATAGTTGGAGTTAGACCCGTGGAGATGATTTTTTTGGGAACATAGTGGAATTGTGTTAGACTATATTGAGTGTAGATTTTAGTCCAGTGAACCTCATGTTGGTGCCACAGTCAATGTATCTATACACTGGTAATTTGACTACCTATTTTTTGAATTAGCATACTGAGAAATGTTTTATAGGTAATAGTGGTACATGAATCATATCGGATTGAGTCCTTTGACTATTCTTGTTGAGTCAGTTCCCGATATATGCATTCTTATATAATTATGGTACGTCTTGACCACTTTTTGGATGCATATGTGAATATAGTTATCTAGGTTACCAATTTAGGATCGCGATGATGATCTGATGAGTGACAAGACCTTAGTTTAGGGTCCATCTTTGGAGGTGTTTTTTTAGGCGTGTCAGGAGAAGAACCCCTTCTGGTCAAATAGTATATTATACCAATAGGATAGGATGAGTATGTATGCAAACATAGAAGGATATGTGAGTTAAAGAACAAAATTATTTTAATGTTCAATGGTAAATTAGATCCTCAAATCATGGAGGATGTACTGAGTTCGTGATTTGAGTCATCAGGCTCATGCAGACCCTAACTAGTCAGATGATTGTGCTTACATCCAGTCTTTTCCATGGATTAGTAGAGTGTTGGTGATGTATTTTCATGTATACCCATTATGAGATGATTCTCTCAGGTCCCGACTTCTAGCAACCATTTCATGAAGAGTATTACCCCCTTTTTCTTGCACTCAGTTCAGATTCAAGAGATTCTTAAGTTGTGAAGAAATAGTACGATGGATGTTGAGTATGTCATGATTTTCACTAACATCATGATATACTAACTCAAAAATGATAGGGATAGTTACTTATGGGAATCTATGTTTTAGTAGGGTATCCATAGACATATTTATGCCAGTGTGGTCCCCTTATACATTACCACTTATTATAGAGTTCTAGAGTTAGAACTGATGATTGAGAGATTCATACCTGAGGGAAGATTGACATATGGAGTGGGTAGTGAGAAAAATGGGGATGATTTTTTTTAGTACCTAGAAGGAACCATTAGGAAGGGTCTTGGTACAGGAGAACTGCAGATATTCAGACTCAGGTATGTGAAAATGTGGCCCATGTTTAACGTAGAGGACCAATTCATCCGAGAGAGTGTGACGTTATGCATGTGATCGATGAAGTCACATGACATATGTTTGTCTGTCCTAACATGAAAAATAGTGTGGGTATGTAATGGATGAACCACTATTAAAAAGGAAACATTGTGATCAAGGTTCTCCCAGGTGTACCCAAGGTGTCCCCTAGAGATGTGTTATTATTAGAGGAGCATATGGGGATCTATGGGGAGGCGATAATGGTGGAGAAATTGTTGGAGTTATTACCCTAGAACTAAATTCTTTTGTACTTTATGATAACTTATATACATGGTTTTTAATATTAGTAAATTATTTATCACATCATGATTGTTCTTTTATTTGACAATGTGTGTGATAATGTCTTAAGAGTAGTTGTTTCACTAAAAGTTAATTGTGAATCCCTACAATGATGAGAACCTATAAGTTCTACGATAATATTCTTGGGTATATATTCTATAGTCTAATGATATCATTTGAGAGACACAAATGATATAGGCTATCAGGGGTAGAGACTCATTGGACTTTGAGGAACCTTTTCATGGTGTACTCTTTTGGTAACGTCCATGAGGATATTATGACAATGAGACCTGCCAGTAGAAAATCCACATTTATAAGTGTCATTGGATGATCCTATCTGTGAAAATGTCCATTGGTCCTTGGAATTTAATATTATTATTAATGAGTATTATGACTTGTTCACTTGGATGTATTGATGAAAACTGTGACGATATATGTTCATGGTGAGGTAGGATATGTCGGGTGCATCATGAGTAATACTGCATTAATAAATAATTCAAGAAAGTATTTTTTTCCTTCTATTCTTTAATGGAATTTTATGTATCAAACCCTTTAATGGAAAATATATAACCTAAAATAAATCCATTTCCATGGTGTTTTATAGGCAAGTCCAATTTCTAGGAAATCAAAGAAAGAGAAATTGAGCAAAAGGTTTGATGGCACTAGCGTACAACCCAACTGATTATAGATACTGAGATGAAGGGATTGTATTAAATGGTTAGAATATGTATGAGGTGACATGAAATTGTGGAATTAACTTCTTTCTTTATGGGTGCTTGGTGTGTTTCTAGATTCTAACCTTTTACATTATGTTTCTTCGCCTATTGCCACCGAAAAATAGGCCTAGAGGGTCACACACTAAGTGTATCCAGTCTCTGAGTTAAATAATTTATTAATTATTATTTAACAAGTTGAATAAATATTATTCTTGGTTGTGGTTTAATAATTATTCATGGATTCCTGGTAGAATTTATTCTGAAACTATTTATTCAAGAGAATATTTTGGGGGCGTAATATTTAATAAATATTTATTTTATATTCTAATTTACATAGTGGACTTTAATCTATCTTTTAAATTCTAATTTACTTAGTGAACTTTACTTAGAGAGGTAATGAAGAGTTTACTCAATAATGTTCATTTTGTTACATAAAATGATATTTGAGTAAATAGGTGAAAATTTTACGAGAAAGGAATCCATTGAAAGACCATTATCCATCTTTGAATTTACATATATCAATGTAATCATCACCTTATTCAGATCTTGCTTCACTTCTTCCTCACAGACTTCTCGGAGAAGAGACTGTGTGTTATATAACTCATGTAATGATTTAGTGACTACAACTATCATCATATATTGGTGATGAAATTATGAAATAACCATTATATTCATAACACATGAGTCTTCTATATTCATATTTCTCACCATTCATTCTTAAGGTAGCTTAACAGGAATTTGGGACACATGCACCTTGAATTTCCAAAACCGTAGTATTTTGTGCAAGCGCATGAACTACTGTTGGATATTTATGCTAGTGTGGAAATTAACATTGTACACTATTTATTGTAGTGTTTCTTGTGGTATAGATTTCTATTTTATATGAAAAATTCTATCTTATTAGTACTTTTAATCTTGTTTTAAATTTTAAACATTTTGACCAATAAATTAAATCACTAAATTTCTCCCACTATTTTATCAAATTCTAGAATCCCACAGTGCTAGAATCAGAATACTATGTTGATTGAGTATTCTAGTGTCACAGATCGCTGACCCCCCTCCATCATAGTCTATAGGCTATGTCTACACCACTATTCAGAGGGTTCAATGTAGTTGTTTGGTTGACCAACCACATTAACTCATGGTTCCTTGATTGGTTGAGCGAAGTCCCAACTTATAAAATCATAACTTTTTTTAGTCTATTCATGACTCTAAAATGATATAAAATTATCTATAGATAGACATCACTAAAACTTTAGTTCATTCATCCCACCACTATCCTAAAAATTCCCATGTATTAAGAGGCACTCGTTTCTATTTCATGATGAGCACCCCAAACAATCCGTTTTTTTTTCAAATTTGAATTATGGAAGGTGGTAATTAATTAATATTTCGTTGAGTGTTTTTGTATTCAAAGGAGATGAAATAAATCAATTTCTATTTTTTAAGAATGTTTTATGTGTTCACACTCACAACTAAATATGTAATAAATATAAATATTCATCACATTATGTTTTTATTTTATATGTGCAAGCTTTTTTATTATTTTCTATGTTCATTTGTTAACTACACATACACAAAAATAATAAACCAGGAAAAAAATAAAATAATGACCTAATCATGATCCGATTCTAATGGTTGATCGACTGAGTGAAAAATGGATCAACCTAGACCCTATGGGATATACCTTGAGGCGTGTTGCTTATGAATCGAGTTTCAACACCTCTCATCCAATGTATCAAGATCCTATCTGGCGTTTCACCATAACTTGGTGCGAAATGCGTCTATTCTCACCTCATCATTACACAAAAACACTGGCTCATAGATGAGGGGGTCTGGAAAGTAAAAAATATTACACTAAAAATAGACATACAAACCCTTTTATATATAATAATGCTTAGATGATACATGTATCATATTTTATTAAATTAGTTATTAGAAACCATTGAAATAATAAATTAAATAAATTAATTAAACAAAGATGCACCGGGCATAAATTGGTCAGTCAATGGATCATGATAAGTATAATATTCTTTCAACTTGCGTATTAAAATTACATGCATAAATAAAATTAAATTGCAATTACAATTTTTTTAGAGATTTTTATTTAATTAAATTTCACACTTATTTTAATTCAATAATTACATCATTTGCTCCAATTAATTAACATAATTTTAAAATAAATAAAGTAATTAATTAATTAATTTAATTTCGCACTAAAATTAAATTAATTTACTCTGCACTATTAAAATAATTTCTAAACCAAAAAATAATTTTAAATAATTATAATTTAGTACCATAATAAAATTAATTAATTTTTTATTATAAAATTTATACAGGCTTTAAAAAACATCGAGCAGAGCTTATGTGGTTCAGGGAAAACCTGTGCTGACCGTTTTAGACCAATGAAAACCCTGTGGAGTAGTGTTCTGGGACAGAATGGTCCGTCCATGCCTGTTCCAAGGTGGAAAGACCCACCCGGACCCATTTTATGTCGGATCGGGTTCAAACTAACATGCAATAGTGTTTCCCTGGTCAGTGGAATCCTGGAAGAGTCACTCCGGTAGTACGGAGACAACACCACAACATATAGATATCAGACCAGATCTGGATCACGGGGATGGCAGTATGACGAAGGGAGTGAGGCTAGCATGGTAAAATGGTGAGCAGGCAGATCTACCGGCAGCCAGAACTGAAACTAGGATCCTGTATTGGCCTAAAGGAACACACGAAGGGGCAGCAGGAGTTGCATTCAAGCCACGGTAGCCAACAGCTGAAGCTCTGCATGGTGGTTCAGGGTCCTTAGTCTGAAAAGGGAGCTAAAGGCAGCTCCACGGCCATGGTCTTAGGAGGGTGAGGTAGTGGGTGGCTTCTAGGTGTGTCGTGATGGAGGGGACGAGACCCGCCACGAGGTAGGAGGGCTACCACGGCTACTGGTCTCAGGAAGGGGGCGACGTCCGACCAGCCACATTTACGAGAGAGTGGAGGTGTTCCATTGGTTCATCTATAGTGAGAGATCAGGTTGTGAGAGGTGGGTTGGTCGGTGGTCAATGGTTGAGTAGGAGGGATGGGCAAGCTATCGGGCACCACGAGAGAGGAGGGGTCCCAGCTGCTTGGGAGGACGACCGAAGGTGGCTCATCACAGGGCTGTTGATCTGGTTCACCGGTGGTCTGGAAAAAAAGAAGGCAGTCATTTAGCCTGCTGGCTTGGGGGGAAAGTGGCCAATAGAGGGGTCCCATCATGGATTTCCCTCCCTTCAATTTTTTTAAATAGTTTTTTTCCCTCCAATTATTCTTCACTCAATATTTATTTTAATAATGACTCTATGATCCCACAAAATTATTTCAATCCTAACATCAGATTTTATAAAACAAATTATTATAAAAACAAATTATTGGAATACTCAATTGGTTAGAAAATCCTATTCTGGTCTTAGGCGATCTAGTGTGCATCGGATTTCCAGCTTGTGAGTTCACTGAAATCATTTTGGAAACTCTCAACGGGTATATAAATCACATATAAATATTTAAATGATCATTAAAAATAAAACATGTAACATATTATTTCAATCGGTATTAAAACTTTAGATAGTTGTAAATTTTTCATCTGATGTTATATTTACTCACCATATGCAGTGTTGGGATCAGAATGATTCTCTTTCAAAAATTTATTTCAAATTTAATTTTTTTGCCTTAAAATCTTTATGTGTCACTCTGATACCAATTGAAGGTATGAGTCACACATTAGAATCCCCATAATATGGTATTTTAGAATTTTCCACCGACAACAGACATGAACTTGTCGACATTGGTGAATCACTGCCTAGTATAATCCACACATCTCACAGGAAGACTTTTAAGAACAAAAACTAAAACCATAAATACCTGGATTGATCTGAAGTTCTTCCCAACATCTACTTGTAAAAAATGATCACTGCGTAGAGAATCTAAAGATGATTTTTTCTTGATCATCCACACATGCTTTAAAAAATTATGGGATTGTATATCATTGATATCCAGGTGCTAGAATGGAGATCTGATAACACCTTTGATGTGTCAATGATCACGACATGTCCTTGCTTGCAATGCACAAGAGATAGCTTAATCTATGCCCCTAGATCCCGAGCCTCTCTCTCTCTCTAGAATGTGGTAGTGATAAGAGAGAGGGAATGGGAGAGTGTGTGTGTGTGTGGAAATGTATTTTATCCAGAAAATCCCACTCATCCTCTATTTATAGTGTTAGGATATTATCTTGTATTGCCTCTCTGACCCTTGAATAAATAACTCACCATAAACGACATATTATGACTATTGTACTGAGTCATAATTTTTATTACCACTTTCCTGTAACATAATATATATATTAGGTGATAAAACCCAATACCCTAACTTGACTCATCATTCCTGCAAATATTAAATGAACCTTGTATATTTGAAACTAATAATCATTCAATTTAATATTTTTCATGTATTTACATTAAAACTTGTAAATACATTTAATAAATAAATTCAATGAAAATTAGTTGTATTTTGAATAATAGGAATTTATTTCTTCCTTCAGTGATTGTTTATCTTTGGAAAAATCCCAGACACCAATAGTGGGACCCACCATGTGAAAAACTCTTATTCAACAAAATAGGTTAGATTATTGAATATTCTATTATGTGTGACCATCTAGGCCCTTATCTTGATAAATTTGAATACTATTCATATACCAGGATCAGGATCAAGGAACTCATCATGACCCCTAAAGAGATAAAGATATTCACACCAATGATAACTAACCTAGAAACATGCATAGTGTAATATAATCTCTTTTTTCTTCATTGTATCATAAAGTAGGATGCACACCTGTGTCATCACATGTTCTTGCATTGTTGTTTATTAATCTAACTGGATGGATTTACCCTCAATTTTCATGTCCATGGCCTTATGAAGCCTCAAATAGAGTGAAAAATCAGGATATGCCATAAACCATGGCGTAAAAAAACATCATCCATGCAACATATTTGAAGCGCACATATGGATAACCAATATTCAATAGGAAATAGTCCCAGTGTGGTTCTTCTTAAAATATTTCATTTCATCATTCAAGGAAAATACCTACTACTTTGATTTGTTATCATTTAAAGCTTCACTATAAGTTTAAGGATCATCATCAACCTGATACTCACCTATCTAAAAGGCATAATATTCCATTTCATACTGACTGAACCAAGAAAAGGGTTTGGGGACCCTCCTTTCCCTATCTTAGGTCAATTGGTAGTCCCTATTAGGGTCAACTGATTTAGATTAAGAATCGGAATCTGAAGAAGAATCAGTCTGTGCAGTTTCTTGTCCATCAAATGGAGAGACCTGGATAGGGGACTCAAACTAGGATGAAAGCTCAGTTTCATTTTCCTGTTCAAAGGTCGGTTCACTACTGCACGGAGTGGTAGCCTTCTTTTGGAGAAGAATACTTGTGAAAGAAAACAAATCTACTTATAATTTAATTTTGATATGTGGGTTTATTTACCCAATGTTTATACCCCTTTACACCCTCAGGATACCCAACCAAAATACGCTTTTGAGCTCTTAGTTCTAACTTTTCAGTCTTGACATGAGAATAGGTTGTATAGCCGAAGACTCCTGAGTAGAAATGAGAATGGGGCTTATCAGTCCACAATTCTTATGTGTTATAAACTCATTTACATAAGAGGGACACCTATTAGTTAGGTGGACTGAAATTTTGGTGGCCTCTTTCCAAAAGGATTTGGGGAGGCCTAAGCATGAAAACAAACTCCAGACTCTTTCTAAGATAGTCATATTCTTCCTTTCTGCCAAACCCTTTTTTAAGGGGTTTTACATTACAATTCTATGTCTTTTAACACCTTTATATTCAAAAATTTCTATGAACTTAGTGGATAGGTATTCAAGCCCATTTTCTATTCATAGAGTTTTAATTTTCTTCCCTATCTAATCTTCATCCAAAATTTTTTAGCTTTTAATTTTTTTTGAAAACATCATATTAGTTTTTAAGAATATAGATACACACTTTCCTAGAGAATTCATCTACGAAGGTAACAAAATAGAAACCTCCATCATGGGATAAAGTCCTAGATGGGCTCCATAGATTAGAGTGAACATGTTTTTATGGGCTTCGTGCATTTGAAACTCCTCCGACCAAAGAAAACCCTTTTGGCATTTCCCATCACACAATTTTCACAGAATTGAAGAATCCTTTGTGTGATTTCATTCAACATCCCTTTCTTGTTGAGTTCTTTAAGTCCTTTGGAGGTAACTTGCCCAAATCTCCCAAACCAAAGCATAGTATTATCAGAATTAGATTAGTAGACACTATCCAATTTCCTTTAATGGGTTTTTTCATTCAAAACATATTACCCATTGATTAGAGTTCCCTTAAGTAAGGTTCTAGATTTCTTCGAGATTATAACACAAACTACTTCATACCTAAAGGTAAATACTTTTTGGTCTAGAACTCCTAATGATATGGGGTTTATTTTGAGTTTGGGAAACCACTTAACATCAACTAGAGTAATGATAGTATGGTCATAATGTTCTTAAAAAATAGAACCACTACCCTCACCCTTACATATATTATTATTACTTAAGAGGACATGTCCTTCAACCCTCTCAATAAACTCTAAAAAGGAGTCTCTAAAGGGACACAGAGGTAATGAAAAACCTGATTCAAAGACCTACTCTTGATTGAGTGCATGGCTGAACACATTAAGGACCCAGAAAATTTCATAACCAAAGCCTACAAGAAGGGACTGATTAGTAGGTTGTTTGGATTCTAACTCATTCTCAAGTTTCCTACATTCGTATTTAATATGTCTTGGTTTTCCACAATGAAAATTGGTGACATTTCTATCCCTAGGATTAGGCCTAATTTTGGACCATTTTTTATTTATAGTCTTATCATTATTAAATTGTTTCTTTTTGGTTCTAGTTTTAGGTGTACCCTTTGAGAAAAAACGTTTTACCTCACCATTAATTATAGGTTTAAAATTTTTCACCTTAGAAATAAGGGTTGTTTTAACCTCTTTTAGGATAGGGTTAAAGAGTCTCAACCATACATCATGGTCTCTAATAGGGTGTTGTAGGTATTATCTAAATAGATTCAGAGGACAGTTGCTTGATCTGCATCATCAACTGAAACATTAATGTTGGATAAATCTAACATGACTTTATTAAATTTGTCTTATGGGATTTAATTGAAGTATCATGTTTCATTTTAAATGTAAACATGTAGTTTTTTTATAAATAATACCTATAAGTGAATCATTCGTGTATAATTTTTCTTGTTTAAGAAAAATTCTAACATCAATAGACTCATAGGACACTTCACTAAGGACTTTATCACCTATGTAAAGTAAAAGGGAGTTATGTGGCTTAACTAACACATCATAGGGAACATCAAAATTTTGCATAATAGGTTGTCCAGTTTCATTCCATGTTATTACAGAATTATTTATCCCAAAAAGGGAATCATTAAGGCCCTACTATATAAGAAGGGATCTCATCTTAATTCTCAAAAAATTAAAGTCATTGTCACACTCAAATTTTTTGATTTAAAATCTCATTGTGGACATGTTTACCCATAGAGTAAATGTCATCTTCATATAGACAATTCTAATCATATGCCTGAAAAAACATACCGATCCCTTGGGAAAATAATATGTTGTTAAAGGGGTATGAAATTCAAAGAAACATATATGGGATAATGGATTTTAGTAATTATAATCAATAAAATAGTGGAAATTTAATAGTGATTTAAAATGTATAAATTAAAACAGATTCCAAAACTGTATAAGATAAAAAAGGAAACATTAATTGAATTTGATGGAAAAATAAAAATACTCAAGCTATGATACAACTTTAGAGGTTGAGTTGAAATCTGAACCAATACATTATAACTAACAACCAGAAGGACCAGACATAATTCATTACAGTACAAATTCAACTTTTATAGATCGAACAAATCAATGATAAAGAAACAGAATATTGCAAGAAATGTAAAGAACACTGAGATTTAATGTGCTACGGTTATTTAGGGACCTATCTGCATGGAAAGAACACCACCTAGTATTCCCACATTTTATTAAAGATAAAAGGAAAACCACAAATACTATAGGGTGAATATAACCATCAATAACATATAAAAATGAACAGAAAAGAAATGATTTAGAAGCTTTGTATCAAACAAAAACTGGATCTAATAATTACATTGTTAGATGCTTCATGGTATGGCTATCCTATTAACATCGAGCTGGTACATTATCATCATGATCTCCTAAATCATGTGGTTCTGTCATAAACTCCTCCTTCCATGTTTTTGGAGTTGTAGTGAAAGGGGTTGAACTTCTTCCAAGGATAAAGGATGTCACCTCCACCACAAATCAACAATGAGGTGAAGATGGGGGAGGTCAAAAATCTTATACATAGCTCCGAAAATAAAGTAGAAGGAATGATGAGCAAGGGTTTCACCTAACAAACCAAGATCAATGCTAGTGGGAGAGTCGAATGACCACACACCTGAAATGACACCATACATGGTAAATTAAACCCCTTAACACCAGTTGAAACCTCGAACAGAAGGAAGAGCAAGAGAGACTAATGAAAAATGGTGGCATAATAAAAGAGAAATAACCTAATAGAACAAAAAAATAAGAATATAAAATAAAGAAATAATTTTCTTCCATGATACAAAAAATGATAAAGGGGGGAATAAATAAATCCATAAAAAATAGGAATTTAATCCCATAATTCACACTTGAACTTTTAATCAGTAAAAGAAATGTACTTGAAATTGAATCAAATGATATATAATTATTAATAAACAATATATGTTTTATTAATAACACTTACTAAATTTTGAACTAATTAAAAATGAAAAAATTAAACAATAGTCCATTCCAATCCCACCATGAGTTTAAATGATGCATAGTTCATTCTTATAAGTGAAAAAGTAATCAACTTGTCCTAAAATTTTATATAAACCTCATATTATTTTCTCAATATTTAGTATGTGACATATGTTTTGTAGGAACCGAGTATATCTTGTAAATGTGACAATAGTTAAATTTCAAATATTTATTGTTAATCTATCCCAAGAAAATTGATTCATTATTTATTATTGTTGGTGGCATTCATATTGTTTACCCTTTCTAAGATGTGTTTATGTTTACTTGTTATACTCCATGTTAGAAATTTTTAGTGGTGTTTATAAACTTTTTTTATTATTATTTTTATTGGATTATTACCTAGAATAAAATTGATTTTTTTCAAAAAAAAGATGTCGGATGTTTATGTTTTATGGTTTCATGGAATTAAATTTATATCACATTCATTAACAAGAAACGTAATTTAAAAATGAGAAGTAATGGATGAAAATAATATTTTTTGTGATAAATACAAGGGTGGGTTAGGGATGTTAATGAGTGTACCCATTTAAAAAATACAAAAAACTACCTAGCCTGATTAAATAAGTTTAGGGTAGTAGTTAAACGGGTACTTATAAGGCCAGAGTGGAAAATTGAAAACCAAATTAATAAATGGATAAAGTTAATGTATTACACATAGGGTACATAAATCTCAACTTGACTATATAAATTATTATTAATTAATTAAAAATAAAATTTTAAATTTCATTACCATTATAAAAAATTTATTTATTTTGAGTTCGGTTAATATTTTATGTATAAATCAATTTAAAAAAATCATTGAATATATATGGTATTAAATAAAGTAAAATTAAAAAATAAATTTACATAATTTTTTGTTATGTTTATTCTAATTTTATAAAAAAAATTACATATTTTAATATATAATTAAGTAATTAAAAATGTAATGGTAGTTAAATGGATGGTTTGAAATACACTAGGGTATAATTTGGTTAGTGAATTTAAGAAATAAAATGGTTATAGTTAAAGTTAGGTTGTTGTAAAAATATTATCCTTAGGGTTCAAATGCCTCAAATTTCATAGGTATCCGACCCATTTTCATACCTAATTAAGGGTATATAAAGTAACCAAAATATATAACTTTTTAATATGTAAGATAAAAATATTTGAAATGTTATTTATACTGGGAGGACCGGCCAAAACTAGATGTTGTATCTATATATATATAGTCAAATTCAATTGTTTATGATATGGATATTTACTTGGATACTGCAAAATTTAGTGTACTATTATTTAATGTGTTTATTTTTTACATTACACCTCATCAGGATATTTTGAGAGATATATATTAAATTTTTCTCTTTTAACATTCATTGTTTTGGCATCTTATATTGAATGATTTTGTTTTTCAAACTAAAAAACACATATCATTGAAAATAAAATTTATATCATATTCAACAACCTTAAAAGAAATAAAAAAATATGAGGTGTTATAATACATTATGAGATTAAAATTTAATATAACTATATAAATTGATAAAAATATGTCATGTTTTGATATGTAATTTAATGATAATTTTGAATTTTTTTTATTTTTTTAATGTGACCATTTATAAAAACAAAATGATGTTAAATAATTAAAAAAATATGTTTTTATATCAAATTTGATTGTGAATGACACATTGAATCGAGACTCTGAGTTAATCTTCAAATTGAATTATTATTTATATTTTTTATTTAGACTAGTCATTTATTTTATTAATATTTAAAATGTTCATATTAAATTATTTACTAAATGGGGAGAAATTAGCTAAATTTTATTTAATAAAATCATAAGGTATTATTGACATTTAGTATACTTAGACCAAAACTCATATAGGTTGAATTTTTTTGATCAAGTCTATAATTTTTTTATTTTTAAAACACATAATTTAATTTGTGACATATTATATTTTGAAATATTGGCTTAACTAAATGAATTTATTTAAATATGTAATTATAAAATAAAAAAATCATTTATAAATATAACATTAATCAAATCCAAATTTAATTAATGTGTTTTAAAACTCTATTATTATTTAAAAATATCATGTTAATAAATTAATAATAATTAATTTAAAGGTTATTAACATATCAATACAATCGAGATTTCCCTTTTCAATGTTTATGAATGAAATTCTCATCTCTAAAAAGTAGGGAGAATGTCAGTGTTGGGAAATGGTATATTTATCATCATTTTCTAGTATTGAGAAAAGATCATTTTTTAGCACTGAGAAAAGGTCCTAAAGACTATTACAATAACTATTAAAGGTGCACCAATGCAGAAAAAAATAAATTCAAATAAAAACACATATACTAAAATAAGCAGCAAACTCTACACGATGAATACCAGAGTCGACATAATTCACAAAACAAATAAATATCATTATTTCACAACATATTTGTACAATTAATTATTATTATAAAATTAATAAAGACAATATTTACAAAACAAGAGTTTGAGAAAAAGAGTGTGTCAATGAATAAAAAATCCCCAAAATTATAATCAACATAAGAAATGTATCAACAATTGAAATAAATTATATATAAGTAATAATAAATAATATTAAATTTATTAATCATACTAATTAAATTTAGAAATAATTAAAAATGATAAAAATACACATTAGATCATACCAATCACACATTGTTTCATTTAGGTATGTGAAAAATGAATCAATGGTCATTTCCCTATAATTTTATCAAAATCCAATCATGTTTGCCCGATTTTAAGCATTTGACACCCATTTTGAAGGAACCATGAATTCCAAAAAAACATGATAATAAATAAATTTTAAAAAAAATTACATTGAATCAATCATAATACACTGTATTCATCATGAAAGGACTTAATACATGTCAAATATTATATGAGATTAAATTTATGTACAAAAAAATGAAATGGAATATAAATGTCTCATTAGTGGATGGAGTGATCTCGATTATCCCTGCTCGATGATAGAATTTTGTGGGGGTTTCCCCTTGGGAGAAGCAGTCTACACATACTATCCCATGATCTAATTTGATGTTTTCCTTCACAAAATTCTAAATCAGGAAATGAGTTTTAAGTTTATTTTATTACATATAAACTAATAAATAGAAAAAACAAGGTCCATAATTGCAATTACATACATCGGGAATAAACTAAATGAATTAACAAAAGTGAACATGTCACCAAATGGTGGTGCCTATTAGGAAACAGGTCAAACTTTCACTTAATTCTAATTACAACATAATACAATAATAAATATTTTCTAATTTAGTCAAACAAAATAAGAAACATCATGATAATAAAATTACATATCTAATTATTAAAATAGTATATTCACAAATTTCTTTTATAGAGACAATAAATAGATTCTCAATGTAAATAAAAAACTACTATAAGAAAAAACCAAAAGGTTGGTAGCATGTAGAGATGAAATTCAAAAAACCAAGGCTTTAAAAACTTACAATATCAATAAACAAATTCAAGACCATATTTGAATTAAAACAAGATGGTTATAGTTTTATTTTAGAAATTTACAATTTGAAGAAATGTCAAAATGAAAATAGTAAAATAG
Organism: Viscum album; assembly: GCA_963277665.1. NCBI lineage: Eukaryota > Viridiplantae > Streptophyta > Magnoliopsida > Santalales > Viscaceae > Viscum > Viscum album. The sequence continues at coordinate 24,107,169 of OY728137.1, read as the reverse complement.
GACATGAGTATTTACATGCTTCAGCCAATTGGCCTATATGTATGGGGTATGATCATCACTGGTTTTCATCAAGATTGAGGATGTCCAGGTTTGCAGTAGTTATCCAAGCATGGTCTTTATCTAAGATCATGCATCACAAACCATCAAGGGGTCATAGTAGCTCCCAGATCTGATGAAAAATACCATCAAAATGAAATTCAACTCCTCCATCTACAAGACAAGAAAATGGTCCACCAAAACTTTTCAATCTCATTACTCTCACTCCCTCCTTCCACCCCTCTCTCTCTCTTGATATAGCTGAGAGGTTCTCCATGATAAACCTAATTCTATAACACTTTTCTTGATATGGATGAAGAAGTATAGATATACCACTGAGAATATAATTTTTTTATAATGATATAAAAATCAAGAGTGAAATGAATGGATCAGAACAATCAAGCCCTAAAAGTCGGATAAATCCAGCAAAGGAAATTAGAATCACACATAAATATCAATTAAACCAATATTAAAGGTTTTATTGCATAAAGGTCCCATGTAAAGGTAAACACAATATGTAAGGGTAACAACCACATTAGTTTACCTATGTAAGTGTACCAAAGCACTCATGTAAGGGTCATAACCACTACGTAATGTTTCTCCAAGCTGTTGTATAAGGGTAGTTGTCCCGCCGAGTAAGGGTAGTTCCCACTGTATTAAGATCAGACCACACCTTTTTAAGGGAGATACCCAAGCTTTGAAAGGGTTATAAGACCTTGAATAAGGGTAAGGAAACACCTCCAAAATGGTACAGACCACTTGTGTAAAGGTTTGGACCCAAATTCATAAGGTTATATTGCTCATAACTATGGCTACGTAAGGATACACAGACAATGACATATGTGTAGAACCAAAAACCAATGGCCAAAAAAGGGTACTAGGGACCTAATTAAAGGTAAACAAAGATACTCAAATCCCATGTAAGGGTACACCAAGACTTAAGTAGGGGTAACCTAATCAATTCACATGCTATGTAAGGGTCCAGTGGACTTACATAAAAGGTAATGAAAAGGAAAGAAAAACCACATAAGGGTACCCAAGAACTTATGTAAGGGTAAACTGAACTTACAAAAGGGTAAATAGAGAAACAATAGGGATGTATAAGGGTAATTGAACCTTATGTATGGGTAAATTCATGGACAAAGACTTAGTAACCGTCAGAGGAAACCCCACATAAGGGTTAATCTAATAAAATAAAGCCTATGTAAGGGTCTAGGAAAATACCAAGAGAGGATGAAACAAAAGAAAAAATCATATTTAAAAACACATTTAAATGCAAAATTAAATTTAAATTTAATCATGTCAATATACTTATCTTACCATGAATTTAATTTACAAAAATATATTTGAATAGCAAATTCATGATTATCAACCTCGAAAACATAATATAGAATGAATTAAACATGAAACATTATCACACATTTCACCTTGATAGATAAAACCTTAAGTTAAATGATGCTTTTTACCCACCTAAACTATAATGAACTTTGTAATATCTTAAAAAGGGAAATCTAAAAGTGGAATAACAGTTATATGACCTTATTCACCCCCTCACGTTTATTAACTATGACACAAGATGCCCAAATTTGAATGATATTCTAATGCTTCTAAAAATGATCAGAATTAAAAAAAATTCTATATAACTACATGATATAATATATACCAACACTTACATTAGTTTCACTCTATGATGATTCCATCATGTAAAATAGTACCAAAAAATCACATGTCATAACAAGTCCTCTCAATAGCAAACCAATGCCTGAAAAAACACCAATAAAAAGAGTAGTGTCTATCCTAAAACAAAACATAGAAAAAAACAAAACATGGAGAATCCACAATGAATATAATAACTTTGTAAAAAAATAGTGTAAGCATGAAATAAATAGAAAGGGAAAAAAATAGAGATCCAAAATTAAAGGGAAACATTAAGGGAAACATTAAAGTCATGCAAGCCATCCAAACATTTTAGGAAAACTATAAACATGAGAAAATAGATGGGACAGTCTACTGGAGACCAAGGGGAAACAATTTATTAATGGGAACATCCTAGTCTAGTCTTACTAATGGAGCACAATTCCTAAAACTAGGAATCCGACAAGAAAAGTTGTTATAAAGTTTTAAATTGTAAATCTAATAATCTTGGTAACCAGATAAGCAACAAAAAACATATCACACCCCCAAACCACCCAATCCTAATTGCTAAACTCACTATAGGACAATAAATGGATCCAACAGGCCTAAAGGACATAGTGGAATACACCATATCTAACATAAACTCAACTTCTAGGAAAATGGTAGACACTAAATATATAATTCCATGCCTAAACATATCACTGCTAACTATCTATCAAAAAATGGTTATCCTCACATAAAACCCCTTCCAAACATTTAAACCTAAGACACAAACATACATCACTTACAAAAGGAATCATAATGTTCATATAGGAAATAAAATAGCAAAAGCGATAAGCAAACAAACTATTAAAAATAGATTGAAAATTATATCCTATAAGATAACACAACCAAGATGAATGAAACCAAAAAATCATGATGAAATGTAATATACAGTATAAAATCATTTAATGTAATGAGTAATCAACTTAATTTTTTTAAAAAAAATTAAACTAAAATATGAGTTGATAACAATTTGTTGTGGGGGCTTTCTCTTTGGTGAGGCAACCATCATGCACTAGCCCAAGATCTACTTGGGTTCTTCACTTTAAAAAATCGGAAATTGATCAATAGGGTTTAACCTTAATTTAATATTTATAAAATAATAAATAGAAAACATAAGGTTCATAATTGAAATTGTAAATATTAGGAAGAAATCAAATGAATTTATAGTACTGAGCATGTCACCAATTGGAAGTTGATACTACAATACAAACCAATATTTCAGTTAATTCTCATAAAAATATAATATAACAATATGTACATTATGATTCAATAAAATAGAACAAAAAAATCATGAGAATAAAATTCCAAATCCAATAATTAACAAAGAAGATTCAAAAATGTCATTTATTGAAAAAACACATAGATTATTAACATAAATAATAAACGAAAATGACTAAGAACAAAAATTTTATCAAGATAAAGAGATGAAATCCAATAAAAAATTCTTTACAAACATCTAATATCAATTAATAAATTCAAAACATGATTTTAATGATAATAAGACACCAAAAAAATCATTTAGAAATTTATAGGTTGAAGTGGAATTGAAAACAAAAAAACAGGGAAAAAGTATTTACGTGATTTATCCAATTGACCTATGTTCATGGGGTAGGATCATCACTAATTTTACACAATAAAAATATATATAAAACCAAAGGAGAAAAAATCAGACAAAAAACAGAAGGAATAAAACAGGACCAACACATGATGAGAAAACCAACAATAGGCTTAAGACTTCCAAAAAATTGATAAAGAAAACTAAACAAGACTGAGATTCCCATAATAGGGCTCACTATGACATTTTACAAGGAACTACTTGTTTTAGGGGACGAGATCATCATTGTCACATCCTATGTAATGGCCTTACCTTTTTGAATAATAAATATTTCTTTAAAATTTGTGTTATATTATTTTTTTACTCAACATAAATATAAATCATTAATAATGAAGTGAGTATAAATTGAAAAGTGAACATTGTGTTTCAACTATTACATGGACATTATTCAATTATAATCATTGGTAAATATTATAATTGGAAACTATACTCTTAATAATGAATTTAACATTATAATTATTATTTATAAATAGAAATGACAAAGAAAAATCAATGTAGAAAGAAGAGTCTGTGGCCTCATCCAGTAGAGTCGTGTTGTATGAAGCCCATTTTTTAAAACATGGGAGGAAGGTAGCTTCACTATACATCTCTCTTGACCAATACCAAGCTGAGCCTCAACATGTTAAGCTTGAATGAAATCGGCTACATGAGAAGTTCAAGTTTGTAGAAATTACCACTTTGGTGACATTGTCCGAGTCACCCCAAGGATCTATCACCACAACACACCTCACCCTTAGGTCATTTGTGGGTTTTATAAGAGGTTATGTGTAGAGGCCTCAGTTACTTAATTTTTAATCCCTTTGTATAAATATAGTTTTTATTCCATCAATTTTGTTTTAGGAATATGTTTTCTCAAAAATTTAAAAATTTAAAAAATTGATTTTTCGAACAGAAATTGTACATTTCAGAAATGATATAATTATTATAATAAGTCATTGTATTTTGAAAAATTATTATTTTAATGAAATGGAATGGTTAATAACTCTTATTTAAATTTAAATGATACAATTATTTTATTTCTTTCAAGTGTGTGAAATTTTACTACGCATTTCTATCTACTGTTATTTTTAATAAATGTGGATATTTATATTTAAACGCTATATTTAGAAAATGTAGAGAATTATTATGTAAAATAAACAACATTTTTTAAATAAGTACATAAAAATTTGGATAGGTTGAATTTATTAAAATTTTCTTAAATATTTTTTAGTGAATAGTAAAAATACATTTTTGAGTTTTCAATATGTTTAATGGAATCATAATGATTTATTATGTAACATAAAATATCGATCGACTCTTGTGTGTTATAATAATATAAAATTCTTCCCATGTGGATAATACCATGAGAAAATACCAGGGGTAAATATCATGGGCAATCCAATGGTTTTTTAAATACCACTACTAAGGTCTCCAATGAAATCAATAAAAAAATCCATCACTTTTTCTATTTATAGCTATCCATTTATCTATTATATTTCATTCACAATTCATAAATCACAAATATATAATATTTTTACCTCCCAATTAGTCCTCCAAAGGTTTACGCAATCACCCAAGGTCCCATACATAGATTTTTAGGAGTTATTCCTCACGATAAGAGAAATCTCAACATCTCTTTTCCTTACAAGTTCCCTTTCTATGTGGTATGTATTTCAAATTTATTTATTATGTTATTATATACATTTTATTCTATAACATTAGTATATTAAAGTTATTTTTTGAATGGTATACCCTTTCCCCCTCTCTTATTAATGTTTTCTAAAACTATGTTTCAACATGCTATGCTGTCAGATTTTCTTCTCAAAATCTCACTCTTTTACTCAAGAAATTATATTATTTTCATTATGTGAATACCCCAACCACATTGTTTTTTAAGGGTATTCACCAAGATATAAAAAAATTATTTAATTCTGAAATTAACAAATATAAAACCTTCATTTCCTTTCTATGGGCTATAAATGACATAATGATCTTGTTTTTAAGTACTTTTTAAAACACCATGATTTTGATACGAAACACATTTCTTTTATTCTCCATGGGTTATTTATGTGATGTTTTATTATGATATATGTGAATCAAATTAAATTTAACACATATTACGGCTGGAACCTGAAAACACTTTAATGTATTGGGTAAAGTATTTAATCTCTAGTGATGACATGTCTTATGATGCCTTGGTGAATAACCTTTGTAGTTTATATGACACCTAACTGAAAAACCTTTGTGATGTGATTATGAATATTTAAAATAATATTTTATCCACATTTACAAGTTATGATTCATGTTTTTTTATTTATGATGTGTATCATGCTATCTTTTTCATGCCATGATGATATTCTTCATGTTATTATGAAATTTCTTCAGGATCACATGTAAACTATTTCTCTTGCATTCCTTTACTAGGACTTATGCACACCCTGTACGTTTATGTATGCATCCAAATTATGTGATACAATAATTTTACTTAGTATTAACCTATAAATAAAATATTAAATTGGATTAAATGTATGTATTATGATTTCATGTATTATATACCTTATTTCTCAGAAACTAAACTTTAAAAGATCCTATATTTTTTACAATTTAATGAATGTTTATATAAAAAAATGTATGAATATATAGTTAGTATCAAAATATATTTTAGTATTTTTTTGGAATTAACATTTTAATGCTCAATGAAGAACCCTATAAAAATGTTTAAATATAGAAAAAACATCCTTGTATTTTGGAGAAATATTATGTAAATGGGTTTTTAGAAAAGAAATCTTTGTCTGGATACGAACAAGTGGATGTGGATCTAGTATGATGTACCTAGGGGTAACAACTTTGAAAAGGTGTGTCGGTCTTGACTCGGTGTAACCTGTTAAATAAAAACAATCCTTATTTCACTCTTAGTTAGACACTCCCAGTGGATATGTTTGGTTAATAATGATTTTTTTATGAACCATTATGGAAGATTTAAAGATAATTTAATTATTATTGAAGAATAACATATTTAAGAATTTTTCATTATAACCTGAAATTCATTTAGAATTATAAATTTATTAAATAAAAAAAGATTCTCACTAAGTTTTTCTTCTTTTATAAAATGGTTGGAATAATAGAAACCACGTAAATGGTGATTTCGAGGGACCTTCCATTGATGGCCTTCCAAAGGAAGACGAAATGGAAATTTTCCCGAGAATGATGAATCAACTAAATCAAGTTATGAGAAATAACTTGATTCAAGACGAGAGACTGGATTCTCCTTGAAGGGAGAAACATTCCATTGAGTCCCCTATACATCAACGAACACCTTATTTAATTTTATCTACCAACCCATTGATTGCTAAATAGTGGATAAGATCTATAGAAAATATCTTTTATATACATTATTTTTTAGAATAATAGAAAATCACCCTTGTCGTGTACTACTTAGAGGGAGAAAAATATCATTGGTGGACACTAGTTAAAAACATGAAGCCCAGAGGGGTGATTGAAAATATGGAGTGGGAAGAGTTCATGGGAACCTTTTTCAAAAAATATTACCCCCATTCAATGTGAACTAAAATGGAGAAGGAATTCTTAGAGATGATGTATAAGGAAAATGAATCTATGGGAAGATATAAGATGAAATTCAAAACACATTCCCATTACACCTCTATCATTATCATGGATCCTGATGGGAATATTGATAGATTATTCAATGGAATAAGACTACATTTATGTAAGAATCTAGTGAATCAATACTATGAAAAATATGAGAAGATCATGAGGGGTGCTATGAAGGTCGAGCAGGAGTTCAGTGAGATGTAGTGGTCTCACAAATTAAATGAAAAGAATAGATATTTGGAGTCAATGTTAGGAAGGATATTTGATCAAGGAAGTGAAAGAAAGCAATTGAAACATTCCACGTTCAATAAGTGTGGGAATAATCATTTATAGAACTGATTTCTTAGGGGCGGTAAATTTTACGAGTGTGGAAGAGATGTACATATTTCTCGGAACTATAATTTTGAAGAGAATACTCACCTTATAAACACTAAAAAAAGATAAGATGGTATAAGCCCATTATAAATTCCAATTATTCAATTGTGGATAGTTTGGGAAAATCTCCATTCATTATCCAAATCTGATGTTAAGGGACTGAAATAACCATCAACCTTAGAATAGGCCAAGTGAGATAGGTCATGCGTTTTCTGTCACAATGGATGTAGTTGAATCTCTAAATGATGTGGTAACAGGTACTCTCATTGTTCCCTAAAAACTATAAAGTAATTTGTTTGATTTTGGTTCTATTTATTCCATTGTTTCCTCCAAGTTTTCATAGAATATAGAATCAAACCTGGAACTTATAGAATTAGAACCATCAACCATGACTCCATGATGGATTATCCAAGCATCAATAGTTTATATAAAATCTAGTATTAAATTATTTGAGTATAATCTCATCACAAATATAGTATTCATTCCCATTATGTAATTTGACATTATAATATCGATGGACTGGCTCTTAATATATAATGATAAGATCAAATGCAGAAGCAAAAAAAATCTCAGTTGCCTGGAATAGAAAATTGATTGTTGTTTTCAAAGGAGAAATATTGAGATTTGGGATTTGTCTAGATGCACCACCAATAGCCTTCTTTATAGAGATGATCGATGAAGATGAACAAGGAAATGAAAGTATACAAATAGATAATATTCCCATCATTCAGGAATACATTGATATATTTCTTGAGGAGTTACCAAGACATCCACTAGAAATAGAGGTAGAGTCCTCCATTGAACTCATGCTTAGATCCAAGAATATATGAAAGACCCCATATAGAATAGAAAATGTGGAGCTAGAGGAATTAAAGAAACAACTCCAAGATATTTTGGAGATAGGGTTTTTCTGGATAAGTGTGTCTCCTTTGGGATCACATATTCTCTTTATGAATAATAAGGATAGATCAATGTGATTATTCATTGATTATAGGGAACTCAATGAAATCACACTGAAGAAAAACTACCCTCTTCCAAGAATTGATGATTTATTCAACTAGATTCATGGGGCTTAATTATTCACCAGGATTGATCTTTGATTTTGTTATCATGAATTTTTGGTAAAGAATATATTCCAAATACCTACGTACGATCAAGATATGGGAATTATTAGTTTTTTTATTCCCTTCGGCTTGACTAATTCTCCTGTTATTTTTATGGATTTTATGAATAGAGACTTTACAGACAACCATGATAACTTCATTGTATTTTTTAATGATGATAATATGATATAATACAAAATCTTTTAGGAGTATAAGAATCATCTAAGGGTGATATTAAAAAATATAAGGATGTAGAGTCTATTTGGAAAGTTAAAAAATGTAAATTTTGGTTAAAACAAGTTTCTTTCTTGGGGCACATTGTAACCAATGAAGGAGTATTAGTTGATCCTTCCAAAACAAAGGTTGTGGAGGAGTGGCCTCATCCTACAAAAGTAATTGATATTCACAGTATCCTTGTATTAGTAGTATATTATAAGAGTTTTTTTAAAAAAATCAGGAATTTCAAATCCACTGACGATGTTAACTTGAAAAGTGTCCAAGTTAATATGGACAAAGGAGTGTAATGAATTTTCTCAAGGGATGAATAAGATATTGGTTACTATACCCATGTAAACTCTTCCCACTATTAAAGAAGGATTTTTTTAGTGATGCATATCTGAAAGGGATTCGGTGCATCCTCATGAAAAATGAAAAGGTACATTCTTATTCATCTCAAAATTTTATGCCTCATGAGAAGAACTACCCTACACATGGCCAGGATCTAGCTACAATTGTTTTTACTATGAAGATATGGAGGAACTATCTTTATCAGTAGAAATGTGATATATACATAGACCATCAGTGTTTGAAGTATATTGTCATCCAAAAGACTATGATTATTCAATTCATTATCATCCTGAAAGTGAAAACAAAGTCGCTAATGCGTTAAGTAGAAAATACCATGTTGTGGTGGAAATGATGAGTATTCAAGCATATACTATGATCAAAGACCTATAAAAACTGAAAATGAGAATTTTAAGTGAAGGGGAATCATCAACCCTTTCCCAAATTATTTCTAAACTATTATTAATATAGAAGATCAAGAAATATCAAAGATATGGTCCTTTGGTAGAGAAGAAGTTAGAGGATATGATGAAAGGAAAGTTTCATGAGTTCAATATTAATCATGAAGTTATATTGAAATTTCGTGAAATTCTATTTGTTCCATCTATTTCAGAAATAATGAAATAACTGATGGATAGATCTCATAGCTCTGCATTCTCTATACATCTCGAAAGCGCAAAAATGAATAGGGAGATTCTTGATAATTATTTGTGGGATAACATGAAAAGGGAGATTTTTTAATACACTACATGGTGCTTGGTCAGTTAATAAGTGAAGAAGGAAATACAAATTACTAAAGGATTATTACAACCACTACTCAAACCAGCATTTAAGTGGGACAATATCACAATCGAATTTTTCACTACTCAAAAATATCTAACAAAAATAGTGAGATATGGGTTATAGTGGACCGTCTCACCAAGACTACTCATTTAATCACTATTTGGGAATATTTGTCTCCTGGAAAACTTTCCAAGATTTATCTAAATAAACTGGTGAGGATGAATGGTGTTCCACTATCTATCATTTCTGATCTTCATTCAAGTTTCACATCAATATTATTGAGAATTATTCAAAATGATCTGAGTATCGAATTGAATTACAGTATGGATTATCACCCAAACTGATGTCAAATTTGAAAGGACTATTCAGACACTCAAAAACATACTAATAACATTCTCAGTGGAATTTAAAGGTGGATGGGATCAATATCTCCAATTAGTTGAGTTCTCATACAATAACATATTTCATTTGAGTATTCAAATGGAACCCTATGATACTGTATATAGAAAGCAATGTATAACTCCTACTTGTTGGGAAAATCTGGTGAGAGAAAGTTTCTTGGGCATGATCTTCTACAGCAAATGACATAAAAGTTTCATGCCATCCAACAACACATAAAGTCTAATCAGATTTTCCAGAAGAGCTATGATGAAAACTATCAAAAGGACTGTTTGATGTTGACGACAAAGTATTCCTTCAAATTTCACCTTGGAAGAGAATCATGCAGTTTTGGAATAAAGGGTAGCTTTCACTTAAGTACATTGGACCCTATGAAATCCTTGGTCAAATAAGAGTACTGGTCTATCGGCAATCAGTTCTTCCAAATCTATCTAAATTTTATGGCGCATTACACATATCTCTCTTACAGAATTACTTACCTGACTCTTCACTTATATTGAATCCAGAAGTTGTACAACTGGAACCTGACCTCTCTTGCAAGGAGTAGCCGGTGGAGATCTTCGACCATAGAGAAAAAGTTCTATGCAACATGACTACCCACCTCATTAAATTGTTGTTGAGGAACCAAAAATATGAATGAGCCATGTTAGAACTAGTGGAAACAATGAATAAAAAATACCCACACCTCTTCTCAATAGAATGAATGAGTTGAAATTTCAGGGATAAAATTTCTTAAGTGGGGAAGAATGAAACAACCCGGACTTTTCGAATAATAAATGTTTCCTCAAAATTTCTGTTATATTATTTTTTACTCAACATAAATATATATCATTAATAATGAAGTGAGTATAATTTTAAATTCAACCATCATGTTTCGAATGTTATATGGTCATTGGTCAATTATGATTTTTGGTCAGTTATGATCGTTCGTCAATATGGACATTGGAAACTATACCCTTAATAGTGATTTTAACATTATAATTATTGTTTATAAGTAGAAGTGACAATGAAAAATTAAAATAGAAAGAAGAGTTGATGGCCTCATCCAGTAGAATCATGTCATATGAAAACCATTTATCCAAACATGGAAGGGAGGTAGCATTACTAGGATTCTCTCTTGACCAATCCCAAGTCTAGCTTCAACAAGTTAATATTGAATGAAATTGTCTTGTGGAGAAGTTCATGTTAGTTAAAATTATCACTCAGGTGATGTTATCCAAGCCAACCCAAGATTCTATCACCATCGCGCACCACACCCTTAGGTCATATGTTTTATTTATTAGAGGTTATGTTTCGAATCATTATTTACTTAAAGTGTAATCCATTTGTATAAATAAAATTTTTATTCCACCAATTCCATTTTTAGAATAGTTTTTCTTAAAAATATGAAGAACTCGATAAATTGAATTTTAGAAAGAAATTATCCTATTTAGAAATGATATAATTATTATAATAAATTAAGTTGGTATGAATAATTATTATTTTAATGAAATTGTATGGTTAAACAACACTTATTTAAATTTAAATGATAAAATAATTTTATTTTTTTCAAGTGTTAGAAAGTTTACTACGCCTTTTCTATCCGCTGTTATATTTAATAAATAAGAATTTTTATATTTAAAATTCAAATTTCTCATACATATATAATCATTATAATAAAATAAATTTTTTTTTTGAAATCAACATGTCGAAATTAGGTTTGGGTTAATTTTTGAGAATTTTCTAAAATATTTTGTTTTTCCGTGAATAGTAAAAAATATAGTTGCAATTTTCTGTTTGGTTTAATGACATCATAATGATTTATAATGCGACATACAATTTTGGTCAAATATTTTGGATTATAAAAACATAATAGGTTTTCTATGTGGCTAATACTAAAGAAAAATTCTAGGATAAATCCCATGGTTTTTCAAATACCACTACCGAGGTGTCCAAGGAAATCAATAAAAACTTCCCTCATTTTTGTTATAAATATCCACCCATTTCTCTATTATATTTCATTACCAATTCATACTACATAAATATTTGATATTTCTAACTCCCAATTAGTCCCCCATGGTTTCCTCAATCCCCCAAGGTCCCAAGCTTTGATTTTAAGGAGTTACTCTTCAAGGTAAGGGAAATCTCAACTTCTCTTTTCCTTTCAAGTTCCCTTTCTATGTTGTATGTATTTCAAAATTTCTTACTATGTTATTCTATCAATTTTATTATATCCATTTACTATATTAATATTATTTTATGAATTTTATACCATTTTACCCTCTCTTTTTAATTTTTTATTTGACCATGTTTCATACCCGTTATGCTACCGAATTTTCATCACAAAATTTCACTCTTTTTCTCAGGAAATTATTTTATTTTCTTTAAGTGGATACTGAAAACTCGTTATTTTCAATGGTTAATCACCAATATATATAAATTAATTATTTTATTCTGTAATTTACATACATAAAACCCTTATTCCCTTTATGTGGGTTATAAAAGTCATAATGATCATGTTTTAAGCACTTTTTAAAACAACATGATTTTGATAAGAAACCCATAAACCATAGGCCATGTAAGGGAACCGAGGACCTATGTAAAGGTAAAATAAAGAGACCAAAATCCCACATAAGGGTATACTATGAATTATTTATGGTTAACTTGATCATTTAAAAATCTATATAAGGTTCAAGGGGACTTAAATAAAGGTAAGAAAAAGGGAACCAAACAAATGTTAGGATACCAAAGAACTTACATAAGAGTAAACATAACCTATATAAGGGTAAAGATAGAAACAACAGGGATATATAAGGGTAAATGAACCTAAAATAATGGTAAAGGATAAGAAATTATATAAGGGTTAGAGGAAAATCATCATAAGTTTAAATCCACTGAAACAAAGCCTTCATAAGAGACAAGAAAAAGATGAGGAGAGGATGAAACAAAAGAAAAGAGAATATTAAAAACAGAATTTAAATAGAAAACTAAATGTAAAATTAATCATTATCATATAAATATTAAATCATACATATCATCAACAAAAAAATATGTGAATACCAAATTCACACAGATCATCGTAGGTTGAGGAGTCCAAACTAGGATCCCTATTAATTTTCCACACTAAAGGATATACTACATAAATGAAATATACATATGATATATTATTACTATATCATATTGTAATATTGGGTATATTATGTCCAATGAAATATATATTTCATTCCACCTCTATATCCAATTATTAGTATGATTAGGCGATATCATATAGACTATTTTGTGTATAATCATAAGGTGATATATATATTGACATCATAGGATCCTGGAATCCGAATGATAATAGTTATAATTTATGATACTTCTATGCTAGGTATCATAAATGAAACATTTCATATGATGAATTAGATAAGAGTTTGTTGTGTTCATCAAAACAATTCATATGATGAATTAGATAGAAGTTTGATTTGTTCATGCAGTGGTTATATGAATTCGATGAGTGAAATTTAATCACATGTTAGAGTAAATTCATGTTCACTTGAGGGGCATCCTTGAGGTCCCTATATAAAAAATCATACTTCCATGTGATGGTAGTGTTCACTCTCATACATTCCTAGATGAAACTCTCTTGATATTATAGATCTCTTCCACTTGACCCTTTTCCTTCACAAAGTATTTTCATACTGTGGGTGATAATAGGATCTGACTCATATGATGGGTGATTTAGCACAACTAATGAATACCTCTTGAGGAGGGATTTATTTTTGTATTCGTCTAATATGATCTTCATCAATCATGGATGAATATGGTTGAGAAAATCCTTTGGTGAATGGTATATTTAATGAAACAAAATTTTATTAATGGAATTTCCATTATTATAATTATTTTATATATTATAAATCACATAAAATCACCTAGAGAACACGATACAAACATTATAATTGAATAATGGATGAAATAAGATGTATTTCTAGAAATTAAAGAACTGATTGAAGCGTAACATGAAAAATAGAATAGTAGTGGGGACATTAGGAATAGTAATATGACCAATAGAAAAGTGACTTCACCTATGAAAGTATAAATAATAATTTGGTATCTTATAAATGAAAATATGGGGTATTTATATCATGTAATAAATAAATAAATCTTCCAAAAATGAAGAATTAAGTATTGGGTTTTTTGTGAAATATAAATTATTATTTAATATTTTATAATTAATATAGTGATTCAACAGAATTTTTTTATCGTAAAATTTATTAATAAATAAATGCTTTGTTTTATTATGATTATAAGATAATTATATGTGACTTTAATTAATTTTTCAATGTGTCATAAAATCAGTTATATTTTTAAAATAGGTATTTTTGGATAAATTATTATTTTAATTAAAAATTAAATTAAAAATATTTATATAATTACATTCATAAAATGGGTTCCATTTTTTAATTATACACACTAAAAAATGGTCAGGGTGATTTTTTTATTTTTCTAAAATAGTTTAATTGGTGGTGAATGATGGAATATGGTAATTTACGGTATTTAACAAATACATGAATTATGGAGTCATGGTGGATGTATGGATGATTTAAGCTCTGAATCTCGAAATATAATTCTCTATATACTATAGTTAGTCACCATATTCAATAATATTTAAAGTATTTAACCAAAATAATAAACTGATGAATAAAATAATCAAAGAACACCCATCTCCTCCACTATAGATACCACCCTCATGACCCCTTCTCCTCACACCACTAAAGACTTGAATATTTTCCACTTTCTACCCAATAACACCCCCAAAAATATACCCCAAAATATCATATTTTTTATCAAACCCAAAATACCACTTTATAGTACCTTAATGAGGTTCTCAAAGAGAGGAATTCAACAGCTAAATCCCCCTTTAATTCATTTAATTTTCTTTTAATTTATTTTCTTTTAGTATACGTTCCTTACCTATTATATTAAAATAATGCATGATAACTCCATTATATTATATATATACCTTAATTTTATTATTTTAATTAAATTTTTATCATTAAACCCCGTTTCTTCTCTCTTTTATTCAAAAAATGAAACACCATCTGTGATGTGCCAATTTTCCGCCATCGTGGATGATGCATTTTCATTTACCTTTACCACCTTCAAGGATGTCCATAAAACCATTATTAAGGTGAAACAAAATTTTATTATACATATTATAAGTTATATATTGTTCTAGAACCATCATATATACATAATATTAATTAATAAAACAAAACTAGTCCATGATGATCTAAAAAATTCCAAAATAATCTAAACAGTTATCATTAATGCTTTATCTAATGAATGATCCCTGTATATAGAATAAAATGATATATAATACCATTAAATATTATATAATTTCATTAATAACATAAAATTTAAATTCTATAATGCCATTCTCATTTTATATGACCATTCATACATGTATACAAGTGAATCAATCGTGAACAGTAAGGAAAAGAACACTCCAGAATGACAAAATTGAATTTTATAAATAAAAAAAGGATATAAATGAACTTAATAAAATTATAATACATATAAAAAAATGTTTAAGAGGTTTTTAATTTAATTATTAATGAATCTTATTTCATTATCTAGGATATTAAGTGAAAGTGCGAAATACTTTCATACCTAAGGTAAGGGTTTTCTCATCTCACTTTTATTTATATGAGATCTTCCTTATTCACCAATATTTGTTGTGTTTGGTGTATGTATACTTCCCTTTGATGTATTATATCCTTAATATACATATTTTAATTTTATTAAATGTATCATTTAAGGATTCTAATTCTATGTGGCATATGGTTCGACTGTTTGCAAAGTGGTAAGGGATTCTCCCTGAACCTCCATTTTTCCTTAGAGTTACACTTTTTCTTTATTTACCCAAATATAATTATTAATTATTCTTATTTACTCCTATTAAAATATTTCCATATGTTTCAAAAAAAATTAACTTTCTCAATTTTTATTTCTTTTACAAGAAAAACATGTTTTATAAGGTTCCCTTTTTACATCCTCTGGATATGCAAGCCAGATTAAAGGGAACTTTCCAATTTCTTACCCATTTTCATGTACAATTCATGATTTTTTTATACATGAATATTTTTATAAAATATAGATTTTTATCATGAAAAAATATCTTAGTTCATTTCTGGTTTTATGCAAACAATTATTCCCTTTTCTTCTTTGAATACACATTTATATTTTCTCATAAATGGCAATAAAGTGGCTCAATTCTAATGTTTTCACTTTATTTTATAAATTTCAGTATCAATATTCTTTTAATATTACAAATATATGATTTCATTACCTTTTATTTTATCAGATATGCATGTTTAAAATCTGATTTTTTTGATAGATTCAAACTATTTTCTAAAATAAATCTTCTTTCTACGTAAAATGGTATCTCTCTCAAGAATTTATCAATGATTTTATTAGAGTATTTTCATATATTTAAACACCATCTCTTGAATCAATCTTATTATTAATTTATATTGATATATTATGTAACGATATACCATATTTTATTGAATTTTTTAGGATTATTTTGACTGGGGTTGTAATTTCTTCATACCATTCACCATATTACTCTATATAGTTTATGATTATGTTTACTAGTTGGAGATATAATTTACATTTCATATGCTAGACTCAATATGAATTTATATTCTGATTATGTTTCACCCCTTTCATATGAGTAATTAATTAGACTTAGTAAATGTCGGGTGGGGCCTGCTATAGCCCCTCAATGAATCAATCGGACTCATGAGACAAACTAGTTTGAGTGTTTGATGATGTCTTACCTGATTATGTTTGGTGTCTTGGAAAAATCCTTGATGGTATGTTTATGGTGTCCCACATTATAAATTCATTCCTTATGATATTAGTATTTATATTCCACGATATTATTCGACTATTAGAATATCCATGATTAATTTTCAATCTTATTTGATTATTTATATGGAATTATTTGATCAAGTTTTATTCTTGTCATTTTATACTAAAGTATAGGTTTTAATGGAATGAATTTTTAGTAATTCACCATTCCATATTATTTATGTTTATTTATGATATCTTCAACTTTATTTTTTACCCTTATTAAGCCTTTGAGATCACCCCTAATTATGTTTTATTTTTTTCAAGGATGCCATGATGTATATTAGATTGACATGCATGGATAAACTAAGATAATGAGAGTGTTTTCAATGGATTTACTATTTTTTTCATTTCAAGTTATAATTTAAAATTTGTGTTTTATCTAGTTTTCCAAATCTATTAAAATATTCATTCCATTGGGATGTGATATCTTATTCATAATACCAATGTAATAAAGTAATTCACTAGCTCTGAGCTACTAGTGTCAGGGTCTTTACAGTTGGTATCAGATCAAGTTTAGAAGAAAATTTGGAAACCAGATATAGGAAAACATAGATTAGAGAAATATAACCATATAACCGACTTTGAGAATATTCCCAATGTAATGAAGCTTATGATTTATATATTATTTATACCTATATTTTCAATTTAAATTAATTTATTCACTAGTTTTATATTATACATGATGTTTTATAATGTTATGATCTAATATAGCATTTGTTGTTATATAGAAATGGTGCCTAGTGGATGGAATGCAAATCATATCCACACACGTATTCCATGAAGGTATATCCCTCTTATGGAATCTATTGATGCTAGGGTTGGATCTAAAAAAAATTAAAACTATATTGGGAAAATTGAATCAGGTTTTGAGAAATAAACTTACCCATATAGAGCAGCCTGATCCACAACATGGTGTAACAATGTTAGACTATTTCATGTGAAAACAACCTCTATTATTAAATTGGAATACCAACCCATTTGTAGTTAAGCAATGAATAAGTTCCTTAGAGAAGATATTTCTCACTTTAGGATGTAATGAAATGGATAAGGTTATCATGGTAGTTTATTATCTCTCTAGAGATGCGGATCAATGGTAGTTATTAATTCAAAATAGTAATGTTGAAGAGGAAATTTCAAACATGGAATGGAAATAATTCAATGAAATTTTCTTAGAGAAATATTTTACTAGAGAACAATGATCGGATAACGAGAGACAATTCCTAAATTTGAGATAAAAAGAGGATGAAAATATTTCTATGGATGAATCCAACATTACAGGGTTATAAAGTCATGTCACGATCCATATAAGTAATCCAAAGAGAAATATTGACCATTTATTTGATGGTCTTAAACCAATCTTTAAAAGGGAATTAGTCTACCAAAACTTCTCATCATATGAAGATATAATATCTTATGATATCAAGATAGAGACATAATTCTACAAATATTATTGTTCTAAATGTAAAAAATATAAGAATAGGATGAAAGAGAAAAAAATGGATAATAAAAATAATAATATATCGAATGATTTTTCTACATTTGATAATTGTGGGAAGAAACACCTAGATGCATTCTTGAATGGAATGAAAGTTTTCAACAAATGTGGAGAGAAAGGACAACAAGATCATGATTAGAAGGGAAGTAAAGAAGATTACAGTGTCCAATGATTTAACTGTAAGGATATGGGGAACAATGAAAATTAATTTCCAAAGTATGAAGGTAATATAGCTTATAAGAAGCAAAAGGATCAAGGCCAAGCATATAATTTTACTACGTTTGAAGTTGAATAATTCATGCATTTGTGTTTTTGGATTCAATAATTTGGTCAGTTGTGTATTTTATTAATAATTCTATGTTTATAATATTCATGAGATATATAATAATTGTACTACAATAATTCTTTTTAAATAATTGGAATCACGATAATAATAACACCAGTAATCAAGATAAGTGATTCAATTATAGGCTAATGTTTTTGAAAACACTTGACATGGGAATGATAACCCTAAATATGATCTGGATGATTGAGATAATGATAAATATATGTTTATGTGATATTATTGGTGACCATGATGGTGGTTAGTGATCTGATGGTTTATGTTATGCTTGAATTATTTGATGTTTGGATTTAATGAATATATTTGATAACATAAGATTTTATTTTTATAATCATGTATGTTTTAATTAATTTTTAAAGGTGATCAAGGTATTAAAATATATGGTATGTGATCATAAGTGATGCGTTTTGTTATTTTGGGGAAAATATGATGTTTAGTAACCTTTATTAAAAATCTTTGGTCTTTGGGTTTGGATAGACATATTTACGATGGGTCTTAAGGAAAACTACTTATTGAATTGATTAAGGATATTACTGACTAAGATAAAATTATGGTTTTTCATATTGGATAACAAGTGCTAACCTCCTTGGTTTTAGTAAACCTTTAAACTCAAAATGAATGTCTTCTGGTTCATTTGATAAATGTGCTTCAAGAATAAAAATTCATCTTGATTATCCATCTTTTTTTTAATAAATTAAGTAGATATATATTTAATCATAATCAAAGGATGATATTATGACATGGAAAGGAATCGAGTAAGTTTATATTCTCATTTTCTTCTCTGGATAGTAAAAGAAATCCTCATCAATATGAAAAGGATTTAAAAAAACGTCATCCAATTACATTTCATTCTGATAAATCAATGGTGTTTTATCCAATACAAAATTTATAGTTTTATGATGTTATACATTCCAATGACTATGTTCGCTATCACTCTCCGTCAAAACATGATAGTTAGATTTCTTTTCTATGACCATGATTTCACTATTCACTAATGTTATCCTATAGGAAAACCAATCTTTGTGGTTACCCTCAAATATAGATTTCCCTCTTATTAAGTGTATATTTTAATAACCCTATTTCTGATATGGTATTCTATAAAGTAATTTTCAAGTATCAACCTTTGATTTTCGAATGTAATTTCAAATTACAAGGATGCAATTTATTAAATGAGGAGAGAATGTAAGTACCTAAAATTTTATCAATAAAATTTCCCTTCTTATAATTATTTTATATAGTATAAATCATATGAAATCACATAGACAATTCAATAAAAACTTCATAAATTAATAATGAATTAAATAAGATATATTTCTAGAAATTAAGGAACCTATAACGATGGAATAGTAACTTGAATGTTGGAATAGTAAGTAACCATTTGGAATAGTAATATGTCAACTAGAATAGTATATTCACCTATGATAGTATAAATAAAAAAATTATTATTTTATAAATGAAAATATGGTATATTTATATCATGGAATAAATAAATAAATGTTTTAAAAATGATAAATTAAGTGTTGGTACTTTTTTAAATGTAATTGATTATTTAAAATATTGTAGTTAATATAATGATTTAAAATAATATTTATTAAAAAAATAGATTCACAGATTAATACATTTTTTTCTTATTATGATAAGATAATTTTATGAGACATTAATTAATTTTTCAATGTATCATAAAATAAATTATAATTTTAAAATTGGTATGTTTTTAATAAATGATGATTTTAATTAAAAATTAAATTTCTCATATTTATAAAAAAAATTCATAAATTTTTGTATATATTTTAATTCTACATGTCAAAAAATGGTTGGGTTGAATTTTTTTTAATTTTTTAAAATAATTGAATTTTTATGAATAGTGAAATATGGTAATTTATGGTATTTAACAAATACCTGAATTATTGATTCATGAATGATGTGTGTCTGATATATGCCCATAGTCTTAAAATATCTTTCAATATTTAATTTATTTTTCATAATAATCAATAATATTGATATTCTGGAGCCAAAATAATGAACTAATGAATAAAATAATCAGAAAACACCCCTCTCCTCCACTATACATACCACCTCTCCTCACCTCTTCTGATCACACCTACAATGTATGGAAGTTTGTTCAATTTATACCCAATACAAATACCAAACCTCTTACCCACTTTATAGTATTTATGGACTCACCCAAAAAACTATTTTAAAGTTCCTTAAGGATTTTTTTAGGGAGAGGAATCCAATAGGTAAAACCCCCTTTTGTTCTTTTAATATTTTTTATCTATTTTCTTGTCTTGTCCTTTCTTTACCTACTCTATCAAAATATTCATGATAATTTCAATATCTTATATATACTTTAATTTTATTATGTTAATGTAATATTCATCACCAAAATCCTTCTCCTCTCCCTTTGATTCTAAAATTGAAAACATCGCCTCCGGCGTGCCGATTTACCACCATCATGGATGATGTGTTTTTATTTTCTATTACCACCTTCAAGGATGGTAATAAAACTATTATTATGGTTAAATAATATTATATTATACATATTAAAAGTTATATAATGTTTTATAACCATTATATATACATAATTGTAATTAATAAATCAAAACTAGTGTGTAATGATCGAAAAAAATGTCAAAATAATCTAAACGGTTATCATTAATGATTTCTCCAATGAATCATACTCATATATAGAAACAAAATGATATATAATAACATTAAATATCATATAATTTCATTAATAACATATAATTTCAATTATTTATAGCTATTATAATTTTATATGATCTTTCATTCATGTATATAAGTGAATCAATCATGAAAACAAAGGAAAATAACTCTCCAAAATGAAAAAATTGAATCTTAAAACTATTTAAAAAGGAAATAAGTGAACATAATAAAATTATAATAAATAAAATATATGTTGAATAGGTTCTTTATTAAATTATTAATTAATCTAATTTCATAATCCTTGACATTAAGTGTAAGTGTAGAAAACATTCGAGCAAAAGGTAAGGGTTTTCTCATCTCACATTTATTTCGGTGAGATATGCCTTATCAACCACTATTTCATGTATGCGATGTATGTATAATTCCTTATGATGTATCATGTAATTAATATATTTATCTTCATGGTATTTAATGGATCATTTTATGATAATTATTTCTACGGGGCATATGGTTTGAATGTCTTCGAAGTGGTAAAGGATTCTCCCCAAACCACTATTTTTCATTCAGGTTACACTTTATCTTTCTTTACCCTAATGTAATTCTTAATTATTCTTATTTACTCATCCTACAATCTATATGTATGTTCCAAACATATGTACCTTTCTCAATGTTTTTTCTTTTATCGTAAATACATGTTTTATAAGGTTTCCTTTTTAATTCATCCTGATAAGTATGCCCAATTAAAGGGAACTTCCAAATTTCTTACCTATTTTCATTTACACTCCATAATATGTTTTAAGACATAAATATTTTTATAAAATATCTTTGTTTATCATGAAACACTATATTAGTTTTTTTCTTTTTTATGCAAAAAATTATTCATTTTTCCTCTTTAAAGAATCATTTATATTTTCCCTTAAACCGCACTGAAGTGGATCATTTCAAACATTTTCACTTTAGTTTCCAAAAGTTCAGTATGAATATTCTTTTAATATTAGTCAAATATAATTTCATTTCCTTTTATTTTCTAGGATATAAATGCATAAAATCATATTTTTATGATAAATAAAAATGATTTTCCAAAATAACACTTCTTTCTAAAGAAAAGGGTTTTTTCTCTCAAGAATTTCTTATTGATTTTATTAGAGCATTTTCATTTATTTAAAAAGATTATATTGAATCTTATTCTTAATGGTGATTAATCTATTATGTTACCATATACCATATTTTATTGAATTGTTGATGAATATTTTTACTGGGGATGTATTGCCTTAATACAATTCTCCATATTAATCTGGATAGTTTATGATTATGTTTACAGATTGGGGTATTATTAAAATTTAATATGATAGTTTTAATATGAATATAAATGTTGATTATGTTTCACCAATTTTATATGAGAAATGAATTAAAATTAGTATGTTTCATGAAACGCCTTCTATATCCCCTCGATGCATCGGTAGGTCTCATGAAACAAACTAGTTTGGGTATTGGATGATGTCATAACTTATTATATATGGTGTCTTGGCCAAAGCCTTGATGGTATGTGTAACACCCCAGAATGATAAAGGGTTAAATGTATCAATGATATGACTCATGTAAACAAGGTGCACCGTACTTTTTGGGAGCCTACCAGATTAGAACTCCACATTTAAGTGTGCTTGTCCTGAAGTAGTGATTAGGATGGGTGACCTTATGGGAGGTTTCCTAGGGTGAGTGTGAGTGACGGAAAAAGCAGACTAGAAAGGACATGTGTTGGCCTATGAGAACTGTCATTAGTCAGATGACCCGTTCGGGCACGTGGGTGGGCACCAGGGTGGGGACCATGTGTCTGTGGGGAAACTGGTGGTACCTGGCGGGCTAGGACCTGATGACCATGTTCAGGCGGGGTGTCTGTGCTGTCACAGGGACCCAATTGTCACATTTGGTATCAGAGGTGGTACCCAATCTTAAATGCAGTTCACTACCTCGGTTGAGATCTAGGGTCCACAACAAGGACGTTCTGGTCTAAAGGGGGGTGATTGTAACACCCTAGAATGATAAAGGGTTAAATGACCAAATGATATGACTCATGTCAACAAGGTGCACCTTTCTTTTCGGGAGCCTTCCTGATTAGAACTCTATAGTTATGTGTTCTAGTCCGGGAGTAGTGATCAGGATTGGTGACCTTCTAGGAAGTTTCCTAGGGTGTGTGTGAATGAGGAAAAAACACAATGTAAATGACATGTGTTGGCATGTGGGGATTATCATTAGTCAGATGACCCGTTCAGGAAAGTGGGTGGGCCCCATGGTGGGGACCATGTGTCTGTAGGGAAACTGGTGGTACCTGGCGGGCCAGGACCCGACCACCATTTTAAGGCATGGTGTTTGTGTGGTCACCAGGACCCAGTTGTCACAGTATGTTTATGATGTCATTCATTATTCATTCTGTCCCACCCAAATAGACCGAAGGTCATAATTTTTATTTATTATAGATAGTTCCCCTTTTAAAGGTTGAAGGAGAACCCATACATGGAACGTAGCCCCAATTCACAAGGCCTGACAGACTCACAAAACATGACCCAATGGCCCAGAGGCATACCATGCCCAATACATGACCCGTAGGCCCATCCAAATTGAACTACCCCTCCCCATCTTCTGCGTCATTGATCACCTAACTCCCCACCTTGCATTGTTGATCAGATAACATTTCCCCATACAATGATGGACGATGCCTCATCCCGATGGTGGTTGTCAAACCCTCTCACTCTTCCAGTCTGGTTAGCTCTACTTTTGGGGGCTGGTAATCATGTTTCTCTGGTCCACTTCTGGTGTTTGTTTTGTGTGAACTGGGATACTCCATGGTCTCTAAGGCCCGGAGGCCCTGTGGCCCAAAGTCCATTGATGAACCGAAGGCCCTTGAAACCCATAGGCCCAAAACGGTGGCCCGAAGGCCCAAATCGGGTGAATAGTTCTGTCCGCAACAGTACCGAATAGTAACTGCTACAGTACTACTACAGTTACCTTAAAATTCACCTCCATGCGGTTTTGAACCTGTGTATCTTGGATGCCATGCAGGAGCCCTTACCACTCGGGTATGGGCTCGTTAGCCCCTCGTTATGATAACAATATTTATATCCCATGTGATTATTCGACTAGTAGAATATCCATGCTTAATTTTCCTTCTCAAGTAATTATTTATATTGGAATTATTTGATCGGTTTTTATTACTATCTTATTATGTTCAAGATTGTGTTTTAATGGCATAACTTTTTAGTTATTCATCTTTCCATATTGTTTATGTTTATTAATGATAGATTCCCCTATATTACTTACCCTTACTAAGCATCTGAGCTCCCCTATTTCTTATCTTTTATTTTTCCCCAGGATACCAAGATGTATATTATGATTTACATGCAAGGATATGCTAAGATAATAAGAGTATTTTCAATGGAGTTACTACGTTTTTTTAAATTAATGTGTTAATCTAAAGGTTATGTATGTATTTAATTTTCCAAAGCTAATAAACTATTCAGTTCATTGGGATGTGATAGTTTGTTCATAATACCAAGGTAATAAATTAAGGAACTAGTTCTAGGATACCGGGGTCTAGGTCTTTATAGTACATGTATAGTAACTTGATTTATAGTTTTCTTGAATTTATTTACCATTCAGGGTTGATCTTGGATTTGAGTTTCTTTATTTTCTTCCTATGTATTTAATGAATGTCATTGTATCACCTTATAGATATTCATGCAATTCATAAAATGTGATTGATATGTAATTTTTTTAATGATAATATGTAAAGTTTTAGCGCTAATATGTATGTTTTTTCAATTTTCTATAGAAGTGGAAAAAATTTAGGTATATCAGTTATAATATGTAGTGATAGTGATATTACTAATAAAATATGTCTAATATTTCTTAAAGATTTTATGCACCGTGACCCTATTTACCATATTTTACGACTCCACCTGAATCATTAAATATGATTAGAAGAGAAAAAAATATCATCATAAAATATAATTATGAATTGAATTATATAATTTATAATTATTTATAAATTATAATAAAATGTATTTTGGGATATATATTATTTTATAAACTTGTTTAAAATTTATTTAATTATCAAAACATATAAAACTAATTAATTAAATGTTTATAAAACATTTATTAATAAATAATCTATAATATTATATGTCAATACTAAAAAAATTACTAAATTATAAGAAATTCCATACGACTTAGAAATGAATTGATTATTTAGAAATCCTAATAAGAGTTTATAAATTGTCAATAAATTTAAAAATAAACCCAAAATATAATATAATATCTATTTAATTATGATTAATTAATAATAAATTAATCTGAATTGTTTGAATTAAAGGAATTTTTTGAGATATTATTTAGACCACATAAAAAAGATTTTGATGTTTTATTTGATCATGGTTTAAATAATATTAATAGGTGATATTTACAATCTGTAAAATCTTTTCATAAAAGAAATTTAAATAAAAATGTTATATTTCATTTAGTATCATATATTTAAAGTAAAATTTCACATAATAAATTATATGAAAACTTCTTATTATTAAATGAATATAATGTGTTTATATTTAAGATTATGTCATTTCCATAATGATTAACTAATTTATAATGTCTTTATAGTTAGCTTTTATTTATGAATTGTTCATAAATTTCTATCTCATGTTCAAATATTTGAATTGTTCATAAATATCTATCTCAAGTTTAAATGTTTGGATTTTTTAATTATTTAAAATTTCATACATGATTTATTCATATTCATAAGTTGTTTATATTATTAATGTGCACATGATTTAGTTTAAATTGTTAAATTACTTTTTTAGATTTTTATACATAATTCTAAGGAATCATATACTTGGTTTGATAATGGATTTAGTTTTCATCTACATAGACCTTAGTTTATAATTAATGTTATTATATTGAACTTATTTGTTGAATATAGTTTATAAAGGTTAGGTATTTGAGCTATGGTGCATTGTAATCTCTCTTGAGTAAAATATATTTATGTTGAAGGAATTTTTCAAAGCTTTTCATTGACCTGGAAGCTTATTCCTTATTCTAGAAAGGTGGGGGATAAAAATTTATGGCTGCAAGATTATTCATGTGGGGGTATATAATTTCCTATAATTTTAATCCTTTACCTGAAAAATTCACATACCTTATGAATATGATTGATTCATATATATGTAAATGTATTTTTCTTCTATTTCTGAGTATAAAAATAAACATTGGGTTATGAAAAGAGTTACACATACATATGGTTTCAGCATATTGATTTGATATATGGAATATGATTACAGAAAAATTATTTATAATTGTGAAACCATAAATAGAATAACATGCGATAATATAGTTTGGTTAAACACCATTTAAAATTCTAAGTGTGGGATTCCTTCCAAAGAAGAACTTTTCAAGACCTCTATCATCAAATCAGGTAGTTTCATTCCATATTTGGGTGACTATGGATTATCTCGTATAAATAAAAAATGTAATGAGTTTAGATACATTGTTCTTCATTTTTTTTTTGGTCACACATACCTGGGAAACCCTAACAGTTAGGAAACTTGAGGAACAAAGTTGAGTCAATCCATATGATGGATTTAGAAAAGTTTTATCCACTCAACTATCCAAGAGTCATATATAGAATCAATAACATGATGTCATACCTAAAGAAATGATGGGTGAGGTGAATGACACATAATAGTCATTGATTAGTAATATATGGATCTTGGACCACAAATATATATAATCATGTTTAAAGGGGGTCACCATTTTAGTTGAAACCCATTTAATGAATGTCATTATTAAATGTCAGTAAAACATGAAACTCATATTATAAAATATTTTCTTATAGATAATAAAATCATCATCATAAAAATTAAACTTGAAATAATTCCTTCAAAGGATAGGCTTTATTAATGAAACTCTTAATATTGTATGCTTAATAAAAGTTACTAAGTAAGAGAAATTATCTATGTTTGAGAAATACCATCCTAAATAAATGAACTATTTATGTTGTTTAACAAGTGAATGTAGATAATTATAATAAGCATAAAATGATTCAATTATGTTTTTAATGGAATTTATTTCAAGGTAACCAAAATATATTTAGACTCTACTCATATACTTTATATTATTGGGGTCAATGACTAAGTGAGACTAGAGGTTTACTTAAGGCTTGTTCAGGTTATGGATTTTATTTTATTATCATTGATAGAAATGTTCTGAAAATGTGAATGTGTCCAATAAATATTAACCCTATTATTATCAAAGTGTTGATGATTTATTAATGAATCATATGATATCTATGTTTTTTTATCCATATCAATAGTACAATTGGTTAAAATGTCAGACTATAAGAAGAAACGTTATTTGGGGAGTCCAACAATGTATCTTCAAGTAGCTATTCATGATCATTAAAACTTAAAGGACTTCTCTGGCAGTAAGAAGTAATGAATCCTTAGGATGGAATATTTGATATTCCTAAAGGGGTTTTTTCAAATCCATGAAATGTCCATGTCAGGTATCAGTGTTATATAAATTAATTATTTTGTTTTTAAGGGTATATAATAAAAAATGTATACTATAAATTTGTTTTAAATATTTCAAAGTTAAATATAATGAAAATAATTTATAGATGTTATAATTTTCATTAAATTTAAGAATAAAAGATTTTCTATATCAAAATTTTTAATATAAAGGAATATATAAATAATAGATGAATCTAAATAAATGATATGTACAACAATATCATTTCTATTATATGATAACAGAAGTAGTTTGTTAATAAAGTGTTATTTTGAACAATATTAGATAATGAATTAAATACGCATGGTTTATGATTAATTCCATTCCATGACATTTTTTGAAAGGAAGATAAGGATTAAAAATATAGCAGATAAATGTGTTTGTCTAGATGTCCTCTCACCCATTAGTGATATATTTTAAGGGGTTTTTCTACATAAAATTCTCCAAACACAAGGAGTACCACACATGATATGAATTCATTAATTTATTTATTAAATTTTCTTACTAAATAGAAATATGGTTTATTTCCTAAAATAACAAATTTTTGAATCTTATCATGTTATTTTTAAAAGAATATAATGTATAAGAGACTAGTGGGAGTATGCTTGAACATAGAGAAGGTGAAAGTTAAAAAATAAAAGATTTTTCTTATAAAAATTGAAAGTGTATTTTACTTAATAACCAAATGAGTTTGGAATATGTGATATTAAAGAAAATGTAAATAGTTACGTATAGTTACCATGAGAAAGTGAATATCACTATTCCCTAAAGGATTATGCTAGCCAAAATATAGAGTGATTGTCACTTTATACTAAAGGATTTTAAAAAAATTAGGGTAGGTAATAATGTAAATAGTTACATTAGTTAACATAAGTCATCAAGGAAACTTTAATGGGACAAGTTCTAAGGATAATGATGATATACTTGGAATTATATGTAGACAAAAAAACAATGTAAAATTTCATGTTGTGGAGTAAAAGATTTTGAATATGTTTAAGGATATGATCAATAGGAATATGATTTTGAAATATCACTATTACACAAAATTTATTTCTTCTTATATGTTAGTCACTAATGATTTTAGTGGGTTGGTTTTATCAGGTGGTCATATAGTGATGTTGTAGGAAATACATATATATGTATGGTAAAATGGTTTAACTTTGTGGAAATGGTTTATCTATAAATGGTTCAATATGGTCCTTCTATACTAACTCTTATCTTGTATCAATTATGTTTCCACTTTGGATTCACTTTCCATAAGAAATTACATACCTTATTCATTAAGTAATGGGTTTTTGTGAAAATTTCACTAAATATAACCTATAAAATGACCCCTCCTCTACCCAACATTACTTTAGTATATTCTCGAAAATCTATACAAATTCTCTCTGTAATTATCCCATCCCACATTTATGAACCTCTGGTCATAAGAATGAGTCCCCAATACCTCATCTTTAATAATCTATCAAAGATAAGATTCAAGTCTTAAATTTAAGTGTTATCTGCTCTTGAATCATTTTTATTTATCTACTTTATCCATGTCATGATGCCCTCTCAACAAACGTACGCCTCCAATGTTGAAAATGGTGAAATTTAGATAATAAACCCCAAATCTCACCTCCATTAAGCCACATGTTGGTGAATAGAATCCTGAGTATATAAATCTAACACATGGGAAAAATTACCCTCATATATATTTAAGAAATAAGAGATAATATGGAAATCCACCAAAATAAACCCTGAATAAAGAAATAATAAATTCCAAAACATAATTTAATATTATAGAATAACTATTACAATAGAAAAAAACTATAATTTACTAAAAGTAATTCTTGATATCAACCACAATTCATTAATAACTTCTGAAGAACTCCCAAAACAAGTACCACCTAGATCGATCACCAAACATCTCCTGAGGAACTGAAAAATATTTTATATATATGTAGAGTGAGCATACCATGTATACTGAGTAGGATCCTCCTAAAAATCTGCCATGTGAAATGTGAAGGAAGTATACTAATGCCTGATGAATAAATAAATGAACCAAAATCATCTCCTAAATAGGCAATACTAGTTTAAAATCCCAACCATGGGTCTCTCACTAAGTAATTCATAGAAGTAAATCATTCCTTATTAAAACAATATATATATATATATATATAATGGTGGAGCACTACTTCCACTACATCGCTAGTTTTTTTCTCTAATTTGACAACTCCACACATCATGTGCACATCCCTTTCATAATTCAATTCATCCCTTATGTGAGTCAGTCCTCGACCCTATAAACCACATTCTCATGCAATGACAAAGATATCATGTTGGAATCAGTCCATATATCTATCTCACCATCATCATCTCATCCATAACCAACTGTTTTCCTAGAAGCTACTACAACTCGTGTAAATGAATTATACCTCAATCCAACACAACAAATGAAATTAAACCCATGTATATCTATAACCACCATCCCTATATGCATGTATGTGATATTTCTCAAGCCGTTACAAACTATACATAATTTTATAGTAAAATAGAGATCCATCAAATATCGGGTAAGAATCCTCTCTAAACCGCCAGACATTATAGACTAAGATATTCCTACTCATATCTATATTAAAAGGGAGAGAATGTTAGAGGGAAAATTCATTAATTCATTCCCTCACCATATTTTATGTTGATTAAATCACCCCCAAATCATTTGGGTATCGGTTTCTTTACCGAAGCTGGTGGGGTAGCGTAAGAAATCAGAAAATATAAATAATATCACATAGGACAACACTACGGAAAATAGCCTAGATTTGGGCTCATCAACCACTATCATCGAACATGACACCTGAATGCCACCACTATGGACTAGGTGTGAAGAAATAATACAAACTTCAACGTAATAATTAATTAACCATTAATTTATTATCAATACATATTCATTTACAAGATTAACACATCAATATTCTAATCCAAGTGTCACAAAAATCTTAACCTTATTTTTAATTTCAATTATATAATCAACATAAATGATCACCATGAACCAAACCTGTTAATTTATTAGTTCGATTATAATTTCTTAATCAGTTTGGTACTCTATGCCTATGACTAATCTACCACTTCAAGAATACACTTGTGGTGTTTAGTATTTCCATGTATCAAGCATTTGGAAAATGATCATTTAAATAATATTCAACTGTATTTACATCAAAAAAGTATCAATCAATAAGATACAATTTAAGAGAAATACTCACCCATAACATGTCCCAACTACCTTAGTTTCATTCCTGTATCTTACTCATAAGTATAATTGTTCTCACTATCACCGGCATTGACCATCACTGTATCCCATGATCCTAGCCCATTTCCAATCAATGGTTCCCAACCAAAGTAAAGTTATAGAAATAAAATCAATAACAATATGTATCTAATAATTATAGAGTACACATACATAATAACAAAAGGTTTTCCATATGAAGGAAAAGTCACTAAATCTATAGAATCGAGGATATCATTTATAAGGACTTGGCCTTAAAACATTACATAATCATGAATTAAATGAAAATATCACTTTAAGGATCTATTTAGGTTTATTGTTTTATATAATTAGGCCATAAATATTACATATCAATTTAAAAATTACATGTAGACACTACAACTCAGTATCCATTTTTTCATAAAATAAAAAATCTTAAAAAGAAACATGTCTAGTTCCATTTTTTAGATAACATGACTTTTCCTTGATTCCATCCATGACCCTATTCATCCACATGTCCTATGGAAAACATTCCAAAAACATGGAATGAGTATAAAAAGCTTAGTTTGGGTTATCAAATAATTAAATGAAACATTAACCCATCAATAAATACAAATCAATGAAATTATACTTTTTCATCATAACATACCACATGAAATCATAAGATTTATGAATAACACATAAAAATCATATATGAAAAAGGTAACTTGTGGCATCCATATCATACATAAATTGTAGTTATCACAAGTACCTAGTGAGTTATGTTAGAATACCTATCACTATATATTCCCTAAATCTCTTTGGAGAAACATTCACATTTACCTCTGCCATGTTACCCAATGTATTGGAGAGCTATCTCAGGCTCACCCGCCCTAGGTTTATCACAGAACCACCCATATACATAAACAATTCTCAATAATAATAACATATTCCTAACCCATAAAACAAGAATAAATAAAAGATAACATTTCCACATTGCAATCACAATATATCATTTCAAGATATAGACATAATCAATACATTATCAAACTATTTTCAAAACCATTTTAAACATTCAATAAAGATATTTTTGAATCAAAGTGTCTCATACCACTTTGAAGCTTTTAACATTTTAAAACATTAATATCCATATAAATAAAAATTTAAAAAAATATTAAACCATGTAAATTAATGGGAAATATTTATAAGAATGTATCTTTAAAAAAATATTTTAGTTAATGTGTTCTTAACCGAATGAGAGATGATTGAATACAAATAATTGGTGGATATAATTTAATAAAAATTTTATAATATCATGATAATAAAGTTATTCATGATATAATATTCCAAAGGACATTATATACACCATATAAAATTGAATTGGTGAATTACAACATTGATGTCTCAATGGAATGTAAATTGAGACAAATTCTTTTATAAAGACGGTATCCTTAGATTAAGGATAAATAAATGAAATAATTATGTGTGACAGATATAAATACACTCAATATATGTTTATATTAAGTGTAAAACAATTATAGGTTATTCGCACATATTAATAGCTCGACATAATCTAGAAGTACAAGTTTAACCCAAAGAATTGAAATTAGGTGAAGAAGTTCCCTTCCAAAAAATCGACTGCCTAACGATATCACTTAAAATTTCAGAAAAACAGTTGATGAGATAGAAATGGATACCTCATCATTTAGACATAAAATTTAAATCAATAAGGATATAGAAGAACATATCCCAATATAATAATATATAAATTGAAAGACATAACAAAAATAAGTCTTTTAAAAATAGGAGGGTGAACGGTTCCCTTACAGATTTGGTAACATACGAATGATACACCGCATCAGAGCATGATCATAAAATAAAGTTTTAATTACCCATAATATAATTTAAATTACATAAATAATACAATCAGGGTCTGTACATACACCACACAAATGGAAATAGTAGAAAATATAGCATGAATCTAACAAGAATAAAAAGTGAGATGAAAACCCCTTACCATGTTGTAATTAGTCGAGTCATAAAAAAGAGTTAATAACCACAAAATTAATAACATAATTCCATGAATATAAATATATTCATGATAATATATATCAAATGGAAGTACACAATACACCACAAGCAATAAATAAGTGGCGAACCAGGGAAATCTCATGGAATTAAAAGTGAGATAAGAGACCCTTTACCTCGTGTCCGACTTGACCCGTTCATTATTTAATATCCTAAATAATAAAATAAAGATAATTTATACATGATTAATAACATTTTTCAATTTTATTATTCCTTTAATATCACTTCTTAACATGTTAGAAAAATAATTAAATCATTTATGTTAATAAGGGTCGTTTTGTCGATATTTGGTACTTGAGTCAAAAATGAACTTCTTATAATTAAAAGTTGTTCATGTGGTCAAAATTACATTATATTCATAATTGTATTCATGATTTAGATATCATATATATCCAGTATATATATGTATTTATAATAGTACATAATATTTGGAGATAAGAAATGGAATGCACCGTTCTCCGAGACGGTAAGCCGTAAGTACGCATGAACACTACTTGCATTTCTATTTAATATTTAATGGAATGAAAACATAATGATACATAATTATATTATAAATATAGTATAATATCATATATAATTTCATTAAATATATCTTTTATATGTTCCACGTAAGGCACGAATGAGTCATATCACTTTGAGGGGGAGGTAGTCCGCGCTTTCTCAAATGAGATTATCGTATTTACCCACTATAAAAACCATATATTTTTTCTATAAATGAAAAATACATAATCATAAATCAATATAAATATAATATAAATCACATATAAATACAGGTCCATATTAATGGAAACCATATGAGGTGGTAGGATATAATTTAACAATCATTGTTTCGTGAGGTGTTAGTTCGCCGTCAACAGAAACAGTATGTTCTTTACCCATTAGACGGAGGTGTGTGTAAGTGTAGTCTGAATACATCTCATAAAAAACCATGTATATTTAGGATACTAGTTATTTTATAAAAGGAAGGAATAAAATGAGTTTAGGGGGTTGTAGAAGAAGAATAATATAAAAGAACTTAGGAGAAGACATTACCTTTAAATCGAGTATCTCTTTTTGGTTTGAACCAAAAGGTTTACTAAAATTGCCTTATTCCAAGGGGAAGGCTTCTAGGAGTAGTAGAGGGAAGTAGGTATTTAAATTGAGAAGTGTTTTGATGAGCTGAGGGGCTTGAGAAGTGTTAGAAATTAATTATAAGTGGGGGATTTAATAAGGGGGAGGAGGGGATCTTTAGGGAAGTTTGAAAATATTATTTTATTATAAACATATATTTGGTTTCAAAAGGACATAAAATAATTATAGTGGAAGATAATATGACTAATGATAGAAATAAAATCATCCAATAATAATTTTATAGGTTTTAGATATTTTTTTAACATTTAAAATCTTATTTATTTAAATCTTTCATTAATGAGGTAAGCACTGAATCATTATTGTGTCAAAAATAATTTTATTTATTTGATGTCTAAAAATTATAAAAAAATATCATGATGTAGTAAATATTATTATATTTCAAATTAATATTTATAGTCTAATAGATAACTTATACAACTCCATGTAAAAAAAATTACTAAAAGATTTTTGTTTATTTCAATTTTGTATTTACTTTAAGTAAATTAAAATAAAGTGTCATTATCATTCCCAAGTGGCCCCATGGGGTCCCAAAACCAACCAAAGAATTCCCATGGTCTGATATGTATCAACCAATAGGATTATAACACATGTTATGGTAATTCAATATTGTTATAAAATTATTTTTTTACCCTTATTTACCAGATTAACCTTTTAACCATGGTAGATAAAATATTTACTATAGTAAATATTTAAAATGTCTAAAAATAAAAGTTAACTATTTACATAATTTGGACCTACCGATTCCAAATATGTAATCAATTTTTACAAATTCACGACACAAAATTGGTAGAAATTAATTTAAAATTAATTATTGTTGTCAAAACAAAAAGCATGTTTTTAAAAAATAATAACTATCAAAAGGTTGACACCTTTTTATGTCCAATTTCAAAGTGAAATCACATATTATGACAAAAATTAGATTAAATAGTAAAAATATAATCTAATTAATCTTTAAAAGAAGTTAAAAATATAATCTAGAAATATAAATAAATTATATTACAAGGCAGTTTTGAATTCAAATACAGTATTTTTCGGTATTCATTTAAAATGAAATTTATCAGAAAAATACCAAAACATTACCCAAAGTAAATTTATATGTCCCAATTCTAAATAAGAATTATATTTTGTCAAATAGAACATATAAAATTGAAAAAATTAGATTTAGAAAGGGTTCTCTATCAAAAGGCGGTAAAACAACCTTTTAAAGAATATTAGTGTATATCATGCTTAAGATAGGATTGATTCTTATTTTAAGCCTCTAAAATTTATTGGATAAATGTAAAGTCATTTATCAAACAAGTATAATAATATTTTAGTTATTTCTTTTCATTCTCTCCAATAGAATTTTTAGGCGTTAACTACCATTTATAATAAAAAGAATATTATATTATTTTTCGGTATAACTCAACATGTGTGCAACATAAGATTTGAAAGAAACCCATTGTTGTGAGCTGACTATGCTATCAGACATATCATCCACTTTAATGAAAAATTAATATTTAATTAAAAAATATTTATAAATATGAAATTTTTATATTCTTTATTTACTTGGGATGTTACATCCTTCCCATTTTTTGGGAATTGCATCCTCGCAATTTTAAAATTGGGCACGAAAACATCATTAAAAGTCCCACATGGAAAAAGTGTCAAAGAAACTATCACTTTAAATGAAAAAAAGAAATGAAAAAATGTCACCCGAGACAATGGGAACTAAGATTCCCTGAAAACATGGATATGGAGGAGAAAAAAAACCATCATGTTCTGATATAGAGTTGTAGAACATATTATTAAGTGAAAGTTAACCACCAGAAAATCACAAACATGTAATGCGTTAAACGGTCTTTGATTCCCCAGTACGAAAAGTTAACAGTTAATGTTTTTGTTTTCAATTAATTTTCATATATTTGTGGAATTTATTTATGAGCATAACTAAAAACATGAGGAAACATACTTAATTTTCATGTAGACTTTCATCCTTTACTAAATTTCTACCACAAACTCATCTTTTCTCTAAACGACGAGTATTCAAGATGACTTGGTCACATAAAAAGAACTAGAATTAACTTCTAGAGAATCACATAATCCAAAAAAGATGAACTATATATTTCTCATGTCCTTAGACAATAACAAAAATAAAAATGTTTAGTACAAGATCATATAATCCTCAAAAAGGATAATCTTTTACCAAAAAGGAAAACTACTCTTAATCTCCAAAATTTGTCAAATAATACCCAATGTTAGACAAAGACCATTCAATAAACATCTTTACATAAAATTTATACAAGTATTAAAAACTAATATTGAAACACAAATCTCAGAAGGATTTAATCATATAGTCTTCCAAGATAAATCTTAACATTTATCTACAAAAAACATCAGTTACTCTTAAAGTCTCATACTGAAATGTAATTAACCTAATCTCATATTATCCATTATAGGTTAATCATTTCTTTATATAACCCAAAATAAAGTTATTCAAGATTCATAAAATCATCAAACTAAAAATAATTAATCATACTAACCAGGGTCTTCATGTAGTCCAGTGGTAGGCAATAAATCTCAGTCAGACTTTGGTTGTGGGTTTGATTCCCACAGCTTTGTCCGACACGACGGGTTGTCACAAGGTCTTCATGTTGTCCTTTTTCAAAAACTATATAATTTTATAACATTCCCAAAAAAATGATAAATTCTTCAAAATAACCATAACATATTTTAACCACAAAGGTTAATTAATAACTTTAATTTTGCATCCCAAAATGTATTAACCTATAATTACCTCCAATTCAAGGATCATATAAACCCAAATGGTTCTTTATAACTATATAAAAAATGAAAATACAATTATTCCTTGAATAAAATTTTCCTATATCAAACTTCAGGGTTACACATACTATAAAAATTATTCTAATGTAATCCCATCATCAAAAGATACTTAATACATTTTATCATTTCACCATCCTAAAATCAACCATAACTCTTGAATCCCTTATATGTTGACTTCGTACTCATTCAAAGTTCTTCATGATCCATTAAGCATTCTTTTCAAACTTATTCTGAAATACTTCTTTCCTACAAACAAAATCATGAATCATATCTTAAGTTTCTTTTATGTCAAAACATCAGTTAAGAAATAATCCATACCTTTCATTGGTCATTGTCAGTTTCCTTATCCTCAACTAGAATGGCATTAAGTATTGATAAACATATATTTGTATGATCCTGTTGATCCCATTCCCAAACCTTCTTCATAGGACATCTATTTGTATAAAGACCATGCACATCACATTTAAAACATTCAATTGATCTGTCAAAAAGAAATTCATTCCCTTTCCTAGAGTTAATTGGATGCTTCCCTTTTACATGGAAGGTTCTTACTTTATGACCTTCATTCCAACATCTATAGTATGTTCCCGTCCCATTAAAACACTTTTCTATGTGTTTCATTTCACAAACATGACACAGAGGTTTTTTAATATACATTCCTTTATGATTATTTCCTAACCTTCCACGGGGATTTTTTTTCTCACATATACGATGCAATATTGAAATCACCAAGGTTCTGGTGGTCAATCATGATTACAAATAGTTGGTTGAGAATTAACATAATATTTCTCATTGCAGCTCCCATTTCATTCAATATCTCACTCAGAAAACCATCACAGTTTTCTTCACATCCATTTTTATTTTGGTGCCTCCTAGATCCATCCATTTACTAAAACCAAAATGGTTAGTTTGAGTATATCATTAAAATCATCAAATAATATCTTATAAGGAGGGTAAATTCTAATATATACTTATTCATATTATCTTAAACTCATTCACTTTATCTAAAATAACTATGAAACTTTCTCAAATCCAAACCATTATGGTAATGTCACTTATGCTTAAAGAACACCCTAACCTATAATGTTATATAAACCATCCTCTTATACCATCTATAAGGAGTCAGCCTTAAAACATTACATAATCTTGAATTAAATTAGTAATTCGCATTGAGGATCTTTTCAAGATTATATTTTTAGAGAATTAGGCCATAACTATTACATATCAACTTGAAAATTATATGTATACACTACTACTCAGTATCCATTTTTTCATTAAAATAAAAACTCTTAAAAAGAACCATGTCTAGTTCCATGTTTTAGACAGCATGACTTTTCTTTTATTCCATCCATGACCCTATTCTTTTTTAAGTCCTATAGAAAAAATTTCAAAACTTCGGATGAGAATAAAATGCTCAGTAAGGGTTATAAAATAAGTAAAAGAAACATTAACCCATAAATAAATACAAATAAATGAAATCATACTTTTCAATCATAACATACCTCATGAAATAATAAGATTTATGAATAACATATAGAAATCATAAATCTTAAAGGTAATTTTTTGCATCCATATCATAATTATATTGTAGTTATCACAGCTACATAGGGAGTTACATTGGAATACCCATCACAGTATATTCGCTAAATCTCTTAAGAGAAACATTCATGCTTACCTCTGTCATGTTACCCAATGATTTGGAGAGCTGCCTTGGGCTCACCTGCCCTAGGTTTATCATGGAACCACACATATACGTAAATAATTCCCAATAATCATAACATATTAATAACACATAAAACAATAATAAAGGAAGGATAACATTTCCACATCATAATCACTAAATATCATTTCACTATAGAGACATAATCAATGCTTTATCAAACTATTTTCAAAACCATTTAAAACATTTAATAAAGAGATTTTTGAATCAATGTGCCCCATACTACTTTGAATCTTTTAACAATTTAAAAAATTAATGTCCATATAAATAAATTATTAAAACCATTTTTGAAACATGGACATTAATGAGAAATATTTAGAAGAATAAATCATTAAAAAAATATTTTAGTTAATGAGTTCTTAACCAAATGAGAGATGCTTGAATACAAATAATCGAGGAATAAAATTTAATCAGAATTTTATAATATCATGAGAATAAATGTGTAAATGGTATAATATATCAATGGACAGTATATAAACCATATAAAAGTGAATGGGTTCATAACAATAGTGAAGTCTCAATGGAATGTAAATTTAGAAAAAATCCCTTTATAAAGACAGTATACGTAGATTACGGATAAATCAATGACATAATTATGCATGAAAAATATAAATACACCCAATATAAGTGGATATTAAGTGTTAAAAAATCAGAGGATATTAACACATATTCATATAATGATATAATCAAGAAGTATAAGTTTAACCCAATGAATTGAAATTTGGTGAAGAAGTTCCCTTACAAAAATTCGACAGCCTAACAACGTCACTTAAATTTTCAGAAAAAGAGTTGAGGAGAGAGAAATGTGTATCTCATCACTTGGACATAATATTTATAGCAATATATATATTTAATAACATATCCCAACATAAGAAGATGTAAATTCAATGGCATTAAAAATGATTTCTTTTAAAAAGAGGAGGGTGAAAGGTTCCCTTACCGATTTGGTAACATACAAATGATACACCACATGAAAGAAGTATCATAAAATGAAGATGTTATTAACCATAATATAAATTATATTTCACAAATAATACAATCATGGGCAGTACATAGACCACAAAAAAGGAAATACTGGAAAATATAGCATGAATCTCATGGTAATAAAACGTGAGATTAAAACCCCGTACCACGTTGTAATCAATCGAGTTGTATGAAAAAAAGTTAATAACCACCAAATGAATCAAAAAATACCATGAATGTAAATAGAATCATGATAATATATATCATATGGAAGTATAAAATACACCACATGCAATAAATAAGTGGCGAAAATGGAAATCTCATGGAATTAAAAGTGAGATAAGAGACTCTTACCTCGTGTCCGAGTTGATCCGTTCATTCTTTAATCTCTTGAATAATAAACAATAGTAATTTTTCTACTTGATTAACAACATTGTTCAATTTTATTACTCCTTTTATATCACTTATTACCATGTTGTAAAAATTATATAATCATTTAAGTTAACAATGGTCATTTTTTAGATATTTAGTACTTGAGTCAAAAATAAACTTCTTATAATTACATGTTATTAATGTGGTAAAAAATACATTATCATCATATTGATATTCATGATATAGATTTCATATATATCATATATATCATATATATCATATATATCATATATATATGGTATATATCTGTATTTATAATAGTACATCTCATTTGGAGATAAGAAATGAAAATCATCGTTCATGGAGATGGTAAGCCGTACGTACGCATGAACGCTACTTTCATTTCTATTTCGTTTTTAAGGGAATGAAAACATAATTATACATAGGTATATTGTAATTACAATATAATATCATATATAATTTCATTAACTCTATCCTCTTTATGTTCCATGTAATACATTAAAGATTCATATCACTTTGTGGGGGCGGTAGTCCACAATTCCTTAAATGAGATTATTGTATTTTACCACTATGGAAACCATAATGGTATTCTATAAATGAAAAATAAAGAAGAAAATAAAAAATATAAATATAATATATATCACATATAAACAATATTCCATCTTGATGGACACCATAAGTGGTGGTAGAAGATAATTTTACTATCATCGTTTCGTGAGGTGTTAATTCGGCGTCCACAGAAACAGTATGTTATTTACCCATTAGAAAGAGGTGTGTGTATGTGTTCTTCAAATACATATCATAACAACAAACTAGTATATTTAGGATAATTTTTTTTATAAAATAATGGAATAAAAATATTTTAGCGGGTTGGAGAAGAAAAATAAAACAAAAGAACTTAGGAAACTACATTATCTTTAAATCGGGTATCTCCTTTTGATTTGATCAAATATGTTTAATTTAATTGCCTTGTACCTAGGGTAATGCTTCTAAGAAAATTATAGGGATGTAGTAAGATTAATATTTAAGAGGATGGACGAGACAAGGGGCTTGATAAGAGTGAGTAATGAGTTCTAAGTGAGGGCTTTTTATAAGGGGAGTATGGACTCATTAGGGAAGTTTGAAAATATTATTTTATTATAAACATATATTCGGATTCAAAAGGTCCAAAAATAATTAAATTGGAAGATAAGATGAATCGTACTCGAAATAAAAACATCCAATAGAAATTGGATAGGTTTTTGATATTGTTTTAATATTTATAATATTATTTATTTTAATCATTCATTAATGATGTAAACACTACATCATTATTGTGCCATAATTAATTTTATTTATTTGATGTCTAAATATTATAAAAAAATACCATCATTTAGGAAAAAAAATATCTTTAAAATTAATATTTATAGTCTAATAGATAACTTATATAACCCCATGTAAAAAATTATTTACTAAAAGATATTTGTTTATGTCATTTTTGTCTTTAGTTTAAGATATTTAAAATAAAGTGTAATTATCACTCCCATGTGGCCTCATGGGGTCCCAAAATCGACCCAAGGATGACCAGGGTTGGATATGTATCATCCAATAGGATTAAGACACATGTTAGGGCAATTTAATATTATTATAATATTATTTTTTTACCCTTATTTACCATATTTACCTTTAAACCATGGTAAATAAAATATTTACTGGAGTAAATATTTATAATGTATAAAAATAAAAGTTATATATTTTCATAATTTAGACCTCCTGATTCAAAATATGGAATCCATTTTTCCAAAGTCATGACACATAATTGGTAGAAATTAATTTAAAATTAATTCCCGTTGTCAGAACAAAAAGCATGTTTTTAAGAAATGATAACTATCAAAAGGTTGATACTTTTTATGTCCAATTTCAAAGTGAAATTACTTCCAATGACCAAAATTTGATTAAATGGTAAAAATATAATCTAATTAAACTTTTAAACCAATTAAAAATATAATCTAAACATATAAATAAATTATATAAAAAGGCATTTTTAAATTAAAATACAGTATTTTTCACTATTTATTAAAAATTGAACTTTATCAGAAAAATACCAAAAATTTACCCAAAGTAAATTTTGATGTCTCGATTCTAAAGAAGAATTTTATTTTTTCAAATATAACATTTAAAAGTGAAAAAAAATGGATTTAAAAAGTGTTCACCATCAAAAGGCGATAAGACAACCTTTTAAATAATGTTAGAGTATTTCATGCTTAAGATGGGATTCATTATTATTTTCAACCTATAAAATTTAATGGATAAATGTAAAGTCATTTATCAAACATGTATAATCATATTTTAGTTAGTTATATTTATTTTTTCCAGTACAACGGCTAGGCATTAACTACCATTTAAATTAATAATAATATTATATTATTTTTCAGTATAACTCAATGTTGTGTGAAACATACGATTTCAAAGAAACACATTGTTGTGAGATGAGTATGCTATCAGACATAACATCCCCTTTAAAGTAAAAAATAATATTTAATTCACAAATAATAATAAATATGAAAATTTTATTTTCTTTATTTACCTGGGATGTAACATCAAGCCTCTCAAAAGTATGAAGGGGATCATTCATCACTGAACATTTTTTCCTAAGCAAACAACCATTTCAATTCCATCTTGGATTAATCTGTTTATTATAAATAGGTTTTATGATATAATGAAACCTATAAGTAGAATCTAATAAAACCTATAATAAAAAAACATGACTTACACATTGTTTTCATGTTTAATAAATTCCATGTAGAGGGTAATTTCACTAATCATGTATCTTTTATTTAATTATAAAAAACTAACTTTTTATTATTTAATAATTTTATGCAATTAACCATGATATGAAATAAGTAACAAATACTACCAAATATATATCACATCAACTAAAATAATAACAGGCAACATTAATAAAAATAAAACCACATGAAATCACAAACCCAACCATTTTTTTAGTTCCCAACATGAAATATTAATTATCATTAACAAGAGATAATACCCATTTAGATTATTTAATTTCTAAAATTATAAAAAAATTATTATCATAAAATAGTAAGAAGTAAATACTGAGGCATGTGATTAATTGTATACTTTCACTACGATAAATTCCATAATGAGATTGGTATTATTTAGAATATGAAAACTCATAAAATAAATTAAATAGAGTATATTTCATATCTTTTATTTAAATTCTTAAAATAATAAAATAACTTCAATCATTATTCTATGACATGTGATTCACCTTCATCTTCTTTTACAATTATATATTATCATATAACAATTTTTCATGTGATTAGCATATTACTAGCTTTTTACGAATAATCATATCCATTTATAAAAA
This sequence comes from Viscum album, assembly GCA_963277665.1. Classification (NCBI taxonomy): domain Eukaryota; kingdom Viridiplantae; phylum Streptophyta; class Magnoliopsida; order Santalales; family Viscaceae; genus Viscum; species Viscum album. Next base: position 24,063,376 of record OY728137.1, on the reverse strand, counting down.
TATACTAAATTATGGTTAATCCACAACTAAAACAAGAATAAATGAGAAGTAACAAATTCCATTCCTTACGGAAGAATATCCACATGAATTAATTCACCAAAACTAAGGGTGTTATATAGGTTGTAACTTAATAGGAATTAACATCAGAAAAGTGAAAAATGGATGCATGACTCTAATAGGAATGATTTTTTTCTTCTATAAGTAAGAGAGAGAAAGTAAAATTAATGGAGGAAATGATCTCTCAATTTAGAAAAAAATATACGTTCGCATATATATCTAGGAAAAGTGACATGACTTCCCTATTTACTTCACATTAATTAAGTTCAAATTTAACACACTTGAAAATGACCCACTCAAAAACACAAAATTTTAAGGAATTCAAATATTTAATTATCCACTTTGAATCGGACTTTAAATCCACATTTTATCATTTTTATTTCCTTATATACACTATAAAAACGTTATTTATGTGAAACTGGTATTTAAGGTGTTTTGATAAAAATTTTAAATATGTTTCCAATGGGACAACCTATTGTATGAAGGGATCAATTAAAAGAACAAATATTGACTACACAACCCATGATTGATCACAAGAAATAAATGATTAACTACAATAAGGACATATCGAATGGTTAATGTATCAACCATAAGAAGGATGAATCAACTGCATGATTTTACCAAGAGACCATAAACCGGATGGCTACACAACCAAGTGATCATACATATGGAAATAGATCAACTGCATAACCAATACAAGATACTTGAAGAGAAAATTACAACTTAGTGATTCAACCAATTTCAAGAAGAAATGACTGACCATAAGAAGGATTAACAACAGGAGTGAAAAGATTGGTTATAAGAGAAAACTGACTGACCACATGGAGGAATCAAGTGACCATTGAAATGTCCCAACTGATCATACAACTTACTCAACTTACTAAAATAACAACACAAGAGAACAAAAAAAAACAAACATATAAATTTAAATGGAAAAATTTCTCGAGAACCCTCCTCAGACCTCCAAGACTTGGGAAAACAAAAAGGAAGAGTTTTAGAAATACAATAACATACATCAGATAACTCTCAATCAATTATCATTCTCTATAATTTAAAACAAAATCCTAAATAACATGAATGAATTTCCAAAAAAAACATTTTGTGTGATACCAATCAAGGATCTTATTATAACAATATCATTTCCAAACATTAAAGGAATAAAGTGTATTACCACAAAAAACCAACAAGTAACATTGAAAATAACTTATAGGGGAGATACCTCTCAAGTTCATGGTAGAAAAAAGTATAACAACAAGAAAGAGAAATGATCTCATAAAATAGCACAAGGTCAAACAAAACATCTCAGTAAGAATGGGAAACAAACATATCATCAAAACAACCTAGGATATTTATGGTGCATTTTTAATTCCAAATCCTACGTGCTCTCCTCCAAGCCACTATGATGATACATGAAATGAAATAATCGTATAGAATACTCATGTAATTCCTTCTCGTAGTAATACTAAATCTCATCAGGTCTTTCTATGAAGGTTTCTCCATATTCAACACTCATATCACCCTAATCGGTGATGTTAAATTCATCATAAGGATTTTAGTTAATCTATGAAACATGGAACACATCATGAATCTATCCTATCAGTAGGTGGTAGTTATTACTAATATGCAACATCTCCGAAATTATCCAATGACTCGAAAAGTTCGATGAACCTAAGAGAATGCTTATTCTCTTGACTAAACCATCACTGACCATGATGATATGACACCTTCAAGAACTCATGACCTTAGATTATAAATTATAGAGGCCTCCTCCTATGACTTGTATATAAATTATGATGATCCTACATCACCTCCATTAATATACAAATTAACTATACCTTCTCTATTTTACCATTCAGCAATTCCATCTTAAGAACAACTCACTCTCTGACCTCGGTCCAATACAATAGAGATTTGAAAGGTTGACCATGTAGTAGTTTGAATAGAGATATACTAATGGTTGAGTAATGAATATTATTATATGTGAAATACACTATGGGTAAGTACATCACCCATGATCCCCCAATATCCATAGTACACATGAGAAACAAGTCTTCTAAATTTGGGGTAGTCCTCTCTATATGAATGACTATATGTGAATGAAAAGTGATGTTAAGGAATAACCTATTTCACTACTATTGTTGATCCAACATATCATATGTTCTTTATGATTTGAGGATATCGAATAATATTTATATGTAACTAATTATCTTTTCCAAGTTTTTTTTATCAAAATTAATGTTATTAAAGTCATTTAATTTCATTCTGTCAAGTTCTTCAATTTTAGATGTTTTTTTTAAATTTTCCAATGTATGTAAAATCAGCCATGTGAGGCACTCAACTATGTGTATATCTGGATTCATCTAGTAGTAATCTACATGAATGGATTATGGAATGAAATTATCTATATGTATATCTCATGAATCAATGAATCACCAACATTAGAAAATGGATACATTGATCAAATGACTATGTGAATCATCTTTTTTAGTAATTGGCTATGTGAATTGGATACAAGGTGAATTCAGCTATGTGGTTCCAAATGGATACACGATTCATGAAACTACATCAAATACAAATAATCGAGTGACAAAGATAAATGAAGAATTTGGGTACATGAATAACTCTTACATAATTTTCCAAATTGAATAAATCAACTAGGTAAAAATTAGTTATGTGGATAAATTTTGACTATATGAATTCAAATCTATAGAATTTTGCTATGTGGTGATCCAAAGTTGGATATGTGGTTTTTTAATATGAATATTTATTACTGTTAGAGTACATTGAGTATAATTTAATGTCGATTTTGGTGAATTAAATATCATATTACCTCTTTTAAGTAAAATCAATTATAAATTTTTTGCAATTATTGGGAGAAGAAAGCAGTACAAGAACAATTTAATGCTCTTTTTTATTGTCGAGTATTTTTTGGAGAAAAAGTATATCTGGAATTTAATTCTAAAGACATATTTTATTGATCAAATATTATTTAATTAAGTGAGAAGTTATAAATGAGTGTTCAAATGTGAAGAAGAGAAACACAGAGAACATACTCATGAAAAAAATCACTTTTACTCTTAAATATCTCTCTCTCTTAAAGCTTACATGATGTTACTCTATTTTATGGTAAAGAAGAATACGATTCATGTTATCTATAGTTTCACTATAAATATCATTATTTATTTGTTTTAGATGATTCTCTTAAAGATATTATATTTTCTATATTCTCTCTTGGGGATTTCTTTTCTTCTATTAGTGGTATCTTGCAACTATGATATCCATTACTAATTTCTCATTTATTATTTCCTTCTCTTATAAGTGGTAAGAGTCATGTTAAAAGAACATTAAAGGTTGCTGTTTTTTAGTACCGTGAAGGAGAAAATAAAATCTTTTAGTTTTGTATCAAGCATCAAATTCATTCAATCATTCGTTTTATCCCTAGGAAAATCATTGGTATACATTTTAAAAAGGAATGATATTAGTGAAAATTTAACACCATGATATTTTCGGAATTATTTTTGAAATTAATTTAATATTTGTGAAAATTTTCATTACACACATCACTGGGTTTATCTTGTGTTACACATAACAATGATTTCAAATTATGTTACATGAAACACTAATTTTATATTATGTTACACATAGTACCAAATTTATATTGCATTACATGCATCCCTCAAGTTTAAATGAAACGTGACATGCTATTATGATATTATTATTTAATAATATAGTTATCAGCTAACTATTGGAATAGAGGATATGAATAGGATTAACTAAAATATGAAAATATATGGTTTACACATGTATATATAATGAATTATGTGGTGTCCAATTAATTAGAAATGAAATTAAATACTTTTTGAAAAAGTAAGAACATCATTCTCATAAAAACTATATTTATGCACATAAAAGTGTTTACCTCAACAAATGAAATGAATCAATTTTAGTGAATTATTTTAATTGAAATTATATATTACATATTAAATCAAAAATTTTACATTAATCTTATTTTTTTTCTAAACAAGAGATATGAATAAATTCAATTTTATGTTTACAAAGGTATTTTTTTTAATAGTAGTTTTGTCACTTTTGGCACACATATTTTAAAAATAATTCTAACCGATTTTATAAAAAAAATTTTGAAAAATAAAACTAATTTTTAAAATCCAAATATCAAAATTAAATTCATGTAAATCTTTAGAATTTTTCTAAAAAAATTTCATTTTTTGATGAATAGTGAATAATACTGAATATTAATTGAAAATTGCCTTTTTGTTTTGATTATTTATTAAGATAAATTATATTTTAAATTGGTTTTAAATTAAAATTATATTAATTATATATCTATTGATAAAATTTAGGTAATTTTAATCATTTAAATATTTATATTTGATATAAAAACATTGTAAAATTTTTTATCATTTTATCCTTGAAAACCTACATTTTCATCACATCCGTGAGAATTATTTTAAATTTAATTTTGAAAATTTTTTGAATGGAATTTTGAAAAAAGGATACCATATTTTGAATTAGAGTAATTTATATTATGTAATAAGGTCAACTTAATTTTTTACCAAAATGAATATTAAAAACAGTAAAAAAATATTTCCCACCTTTAAAGTAATAACTAATTTACCGAGGGGTTAAACTAAGAAAATAATGGATAAAAAGGAACTACCAACTTTCTAAAAAACAATTTTATAGAAATATTTTGACTTTATCACTTGTTTATTTGACAATTTCTCATTCCATAACTTTGTGTCATGTGAAAAACATGGGTACACCATTTTCTTTCATGAAATTTCAAGTGTACCTCCCACCACACCTACAAAAGCCACCCCTCTCTTCTCTTCTTCGAACATTCAAACCACATTGGATCAAACAATAACTAAAAAAAATTCTTTAAAAATTTACTCCTATTATATTATAAGCCTTATTTTATTATAAATACAACCTAAGAAAGCTCTTGGAGCAAACCAAGGGTGGCTACCTGAAGAATGAGCCACATTCTTCAGCGAACATTTTTATTTTTTTTCCTCCACCTCCTTAAATTATTATTATAACATTATGATATAATAAAATTAGTATATTAAATATAATGATATGTTTTCATACTATTTTCATGACCTAAAACCATCTCTACTTCCATTAAATAGGTTATGAAATCATCATTTATGTGTACAGAGGTATATCGCCTCACGAACCGATGTCATTAGTTTTTCCACTATGACCTATCAAGTTTGGATATGATAATGGATATAAATTATATATATTATATTAAAAAAATTATACCTATTTATTCATTATAACATATATAAATTTTTTCACTTTCCTTTTCGTTGGGGATACAATAACATTGCTTGTGTGTATGGCGGACTACCGCCTCATAAAGCGACATGATTCATTTTCACAAACGCTTTACATGGAAGATAATAAGGATAAATTTAATAAATATATTTTACATAAAAGAAATAATTATAATATTAATTCCATATTAATAATTCTTAAAAGACAATGTATCTTTTTATTTCTTACCTTTCCATTCATGGAAAGAAGATGACATCATTCATGTACATGTGGACTACCGCCTTCATGAAGTGATATGACTCTCTTTTCAATACCACACCACATGGATGATATATATAAGTATATTTAAAGAAATAATATGTTATTTAGGAAATTATTATCATTTTAAAAATATAATATATTACTTACCTCATTTCCATATTGATCATTAAAAAATGGAAATATTAATTATGCGTACAAAGGACCTACCGTCTCTATGATTGTAGCATAATTCATTTCTCAAAAACAAATTTCATAATTTTTATTAAAAGTATAATTGATTTATAAATAGGATAATTATTAAATAATTATTATTATATATATTATTTAACCGTGATCAAATTAAGAGGATCGAAAATATCAAATCAAAACATATACAAAAAATGAAACAGTTATTACCTGAAAAATGACTTTAACATGGAATTGTTAATAAATGGGTAATAAAAGGAAATAAGTAAATAATATATGGTATTATATAAAAAAATATGGTTCTAAAATAGATGCATAATAAACCTAAATTTTTTATTCAAAATATTTTAATAAATACTACCGAATTCGAGACTTACAATAAGGGATTTCTAGTTTCACTTTTATTTCTAGGAGGTATATGAAAATTCACCACTCATTATTTTTGTTTGGTGTATATAATGACCATTTGACAAGTTATATCATTAACATACATATTTTAATTATATTTAATGTTTCATTTTATATTATTATTTATTGGGTCATACGATCCAAAATATTATCAAAGCGGTAATGAATTTTCGTCTCACTTTTACTTTTGTGAGACACATGAGATGTTCACCACTTATGACATTTATGTGGTGAATATAATTCCAATAAATTTATTTAAACACTCTTTTAATAAAAAATATTTTTATTTACATATCCATTTTAGGATCTCTCTTTCATTTATATTACGATTGAATGTTGCCAAAGTTGTAAATACTTTAAATTACAATCTCTTCATTTATTAAAATTGCTTATAATTATGTTTCCAATGATAAAATATTCTCATCCATATCTCAATAAAATAGTTAATTTTATTATCCCATGGTTATTCATGATATTCTAATGTATTATTACCATTTTTACACTATTTTTTACTCAAAATAATTGATAATATGTTTTTTTATAAAATCTAACTTTTTTCACTCTTCCGTCAAAAATCTATTTTCTTCCAAAACCATGTTTTATAAAAATGTTTTCAAAGATATTTTTAATTTTTTTAAATGGTTTAGTAAAGAAATTATTTACCAGGTTTGAATTTTTAAGAAATGTTTTTAAATTAATCTTCATTTTATTTTTCAAAAAATGCCAATTTGGATTTTACTAAAATGTGAAAAGAATATTTGATTTTAACATGCATAACATGAACTGTATTTCTCAATAATGTGACTGCTCAATGATTTCAACATTACCATATAATTTTTCAAATTTCTTTTTCAAAAAAAAAAAATTCCTTAATATTTGCGAAATTTTAATTTTTTAAATAAATAATTTAAAAGTTAAAAAATGGATTTTTGATAACATTTTAAAAAGTGTAAAGGAAATTTTACTTAAGAAATAATTTAAATTATTTTTAATGCTTAATTTAAATGTTTCAAGGTTTATTTAAAAAAGGATTTACAAATATATATGATTTTTTAGTTTTAACAATTTATATTAAAAGAAATTTTTTCTTCCTCAAGAAATGTTATAAGTTGTCTATCTTTCAAAATAGTTTTCTATATAGTATAGCATACATTGAGGTATCATATTATTTGTTGGGGATATAAACTAAGTATATCATACCTATTCTTTCTCTGAATGTTTTATGTTTATGATGATAATATTTTTATGATACCAATTTATCTTCCATGGGTTATAACATAATAAAATGTTCATAAAACCCACTTTTTTACATGGGTTATGTTATGATGAAATGTTGAAATTACCATAAAACTTATCTATTTTACATAGGTTATGATATGATAAAATGTTTGTGAAATCCATTTTATTTCATTGGGTATGATATAGTGAATTTTTATGCTTTTTTGGCCAACATATGTATGATTTTCATTATGTAATGGTAGTTATGTTAGGACAAATGATGGTGGTTTTGTTATAACCAGGGATATTGGTTACGTTATAACCAAAGATGAGTGGGACCTATATCTCTGTCCAATACATTGGGTACAGATTTATATCTCATGAGATGGATAGAACTAGAATGGGGATTGTGCCTTGTTCAATAAGTGAATTTTTCCCCTCTGATGGTATTGGTAGTGAACCTTGAATATTATAATGGTTTTAGGAGTGACATTGTTCCACTATGAGGAAAGGGATTACAATGTGAATAGTGGTGTCTCAATCTCCAGAGGTGTATCTACCTATGGAGTGCCCTGATAAGTCTTGGAAATGAGCCTTGAAAACTTGGGAAAGGATATTCTATGCTTATCTATGGGTTACAATGCTATTTATTATACTAATGTTATGCTCTCAATAGTCATGTTATTGGATTTACTTATAATTCATATATTATGAACTTATAATCTTTATATCAAGTGTAATGTCATGAGTTTTTTTGGAGTGGATTGAATTCCTCAACCCATTATTATTTTTGGGAGTTTGGTGGTTGAACCAACTCTTTTTTATCTTCAGAACATAATTATAGGAATTTTCATAACCCAAGGATTTTTTAGATGGGTTTTAACACTTAGAAATTGTATCACGATTTTGAATGGATTTTGGGATCATAGGAGGACAACAAATCAACTTTTTAGGGTGCGTAGACTGGGGAACATGGATTGGAGAAACCGTACAGCTTCCCAGAATAAACTGCGCATCCCACTAGGTCCAATAGACATGGTTTGGAAAACTATGATGTAGTGAATTCATGGCCATGAAAAAAATTGGGAAACTTTTCATATAGGGTATTCACATGGTCTTCGCATGATTTTGGAAACTTTGGGCCTTGACCGTGCGATGTGTAGTTCTTAGATAGTCGGTACCACACGGTTTGCGCATGGTTTTTCATATTGTGAATTAACCATGTGGCCTTTTTAAAATGGTAAAAATTAACATTTTTCCTTATTTTCTTAAAGAGTTTTTCACCTCTTCTTCCTCCCCTGTGTGGGATTCTCCACTAGGACTCATGGAGCTCTCCTCCTCCGTTAGTCTTTGATTCATACCCTTCATCCAAACTCTAAATCAATAACCATTAGTCTCATTGGAACTTCATCATTAAGGGATTTGATCCTATTTCTTATATTCTCCTTTTCTCCCATTATATAGTGCACTAAATTCATGTGAGCCACATGACCTTATTTTTAGAGCATTCATCTAAAAGGTTGATTTCATCCAGATCAACTCGAGTTAGAGGCTGATATCATATTAGAGAGTATCATCCAACATGAGGTACGTGGTTCCTAGATTTATCTTCAATTTCATTCATGTTTTGGGGGATAGTTCTTAAGTGCTTTATCAGGTTATTTGAGAGAGACCCTAATAATTTTGGCTTTTCCTTTAAATTAATAAATTAAACCCATGAGATTCTTAGGAGAACGAATATACAATACTACAAATAGTTTAAGCCTGAGGATATTCTTTGGACCATTGGAATATTAGGCAGGGTGTTTATTTAAATTAAATAAAATTGGTTATATTAATTTTGATGAGTTATATGGTAACGTGATGGGATTAGAAGATTGACCATAGTGTTTATGTCACTCCTTTTTCAGGGGATAGATGGCAAGGGACCATGGAGGTTTCAGCATCATCTAGTGTTAATTTCTATCTTTCTTTTTGTATCAACATGCTTATATATTTATACATTGTGATAGGGCATGAGAGACCCCTTCTTGTTTATTTTAATGTATTACTAGACTTGTATTCATGCTTAGTTACAAATTGTGTTTTTTTCTACAAATGGTATCGTATAATGTATTATTCAACAATTTTTATGTTTATTATTGTTTTTATATATTTTTCTTCCGCTACGGTGAGTTACTAGTCGAGTTTTCATGTGGAGTTATCTTCTATTGTCTTATATTTATATATACAATTATTAAATTCAACACCAAAGGTTATAGTAAATACTCTATCACCTATTTACACCATTTTTTCTATTCAAAATCCTTTAGTATACTGGGAGGGGAACCTAAGGCCCAGTGGCCCAATGAACCATACCGTTTTTTGGTTGCAAAACATGTCAAGGAACGAAAAACGGTATCATAGGAGTTTATTTAAATCTAATTCTCTTGAATCTACTTCATCAACTGATACTAATTTAAAATAATATAATAATGGATCACTTATACTTCAATCATTACTTTACCATGACATCCCATAATTTTTTTTGGATTACCTCTTCTTCAATAAATACTTTCTCATCACCTAAAATATTCCATTAACTAGAAAAATATGTCCATGGAATCTATAATACATAAATTTTTAGATGCATTTCATTAAACTATTAAAACATGTCACATTTTCACCTGTACATCCACATGTTTTCCATCACAAAAATTACTTTTAATAAATCTCTCTAAATATATAATTCCCATAAATAATATACCTCTAACAATTAGGTAAACACATATAAATGTAATATATAATACAAAAAATCATGAATTCACTTAAAAACTATTAGAATAGTTCACACATGCACTTTTATATCCATATATTTTCACTCACCACTTTTATCTTTTGATAAATCTCTCTAAATGCATGATCCCCTAAATTAGATATTTATACCTATTAGGTAAACACATATTAATGGATTCAATTAAAAAATACCCACCTTTGTAAATAAAATTTTAAATATATAAAAGAAAAAATATATTCATACTTCCTTTCCTTTTTCTCCCCACTTAAAAACAATTAATCCAAAGAACAAGATGAGAGTGGTGAAAAACTTCCATACCTTAGCATTCATATGATTGATGTTTAACTCTCTATAGAAAAATTAAATTCTAAAATACATCCTTTGAAAATGGCTTGATAAACATGTTTATAATTTTTTACTTTGAAGAATAAAATTCTAAATTCAAATCACTTATTTTCATAATCTCCCTAATTAAATGATATTTAATATAAATGTTCTTGGATCATGAATACTAAACTACATTTCTTGATAAATTTATGGAACATTTATTGTCACACCAGACAAGTAGAAGTAACTTCACTTCTACCAAGAATTCTTTTAATTGAATCTACATCCACATCAACTGGGTTATGGCATTAGTGGTACCAGCATATTCTTCATCAAAAGTTCTCAATGTGATAGAATTTTGTTTTTTTGTATTCAAAAAGATAAAACATCATCTAAATAAAAATTTACTATCTGATGTAGATCTTTTATTATCAATATAACCTTCCCAATCTATGTATGTGTAGCTGATCAGGTAAAGAATCACTTTTCTATTATATTTTATAACAAAACCCTATGTACCTATTATATACCAACTAATACACATAACAACACTAAAATAAGACTCTTTTGGGGAACTTTGATACCTAGAAAAAAGTGAAACAACATAAACTATATTCAACCATGAATATTTTAGGTACAAAAGACTTCCAATTGACATTTTAAACTCCCTTGGATCCACTTCTTTTCCTTGATCATCTTTGAACACCTAGTTTCCCACTAATATTAAGGTGGAATCTAGCTTTGAATCCTCTATTTAAAACCTTTTCAGAATATCCTAACATGATTTTCTTCAAAAATAATGATATTCTCTCTAACATGGGAAATTTGTAGGCCATGAAAAAACCTCATCTCACCGAGCATAGACATTTCAAGTAAAATTTTCATTTATTTATAAAATTCATCAAAATATTATTTAATATTTAAAAAAAATATAATGTAATATATATAAAAACTAATAATGATAGATACATCTTTATCATTTTTAATGCAGATATTATTACAATATTTTCAATTTAGAAAATTTTAATTCTTTATGTTGCTGTTTTCTTGAGAATACCATGCTCTTGGTGATTTTTTAATCCCATATAAAGCATTCTTTAGACTAAAAAAATAATTATCATCTTCTCAGAGCAAGAAATCAAAAGGTTTATCAATTTATACCTCCTCATCCAACTCACCACGGAGGAAGTGGGACTTTTAATCCATTTAAAAGATCTTATACTGACTTTGGGATGCAATAGAACGAAATATTATAAAGGCTACAATTCATACAATCAATGTGAATATCTCATATAAGTCTACTCCTTAAACCTATCAATATACCATTCATGCAAGTCTCTCTTTATTTCCATAAACATCACCTTTTCTATTCAATTTGATTTTGATCATCCACTTTATCTAAATAACATTCTTATCTTCGGGCTTGGGTACCAAATCAAGAGTCACATTATTTACAATATGATACAATTTTTTTCATAAATTCAGCCAACTCTTGATACCTAAAATATTCTTTATCATCTCTAGGTTCTATTTGTGAAAATAAAGATGTATTAGTTGTTGACCTCAAAGTTCTCGTAGTTTTAACATGATTTCATTGATCTCCAATAATTTTTTGGACCATAAATTGTCTTATAATCCTTGAATATGATGAATTATGTGGTTCTTAATCACTTTAAATGGATGAATATTATTTTACATCCTGCACATCTTCTATATTTTCATCATTTTCAAAAACTTCATTAAGTTTTTTTGAAAAAATAGCTTCTTCTTCATCACATCTGGAACATGATTATTTATGTTTTCTTATTTGTGTGTTATTGGACCTTCATATAAATAAAATCAATGATATTCCTTGTAAATTTATTGTAGAAAAGGTATTATCTTCCATTTGAATAATAACCAAGAAATATCACATCCACACCTTTATGGTCAAACATTCCATGATTTTCTCCTTTAAATTTGAATGCATAAAGGATTCCAAACACCCCTAGATACATAAAATGATGTGAATTATTATAATACATATTATAAGTGGATATATTTAATATCATAGAATGGGATACACTATAACCGATGCCCCAAGATGATGCGCCACATGACCTCAAATGTGCCTCCCCATATGCTAGAGGTTTCCCACTAGCAAAAAGTGTTTGATATGATATGTGTGGAGTCTATACACTCTATATCAGATTGAAATAATTGTGAAAATAATAGAAAAAAAAATTCAGCATTAATTGAATGTTGTAAATTGTACAACATGCAGAAAGTCCCAAAAATAACCATGGTGAATCATGATATAATAATGAATTGTAAAATCTACGTGTCAGATATCCATACAACACAACGCCAAATACCAAAACTAGGAAAACCCATGAATATTGTCCCAAGTATAGTCCTAGTAGTAACATCCTATTATCCATCCCAACATCCCAAACTTGACTTAAAATCCATTTTTCTATCATGGAACTTTAACTTTAAAGAAGCAACATCTTCTCGGGCACCCAAGTGTCATGGAGGTCTGAGAAGGGTGTTAGTACAACTAAGTAGGACACATCTAATAGTTTCTACAAAAATAACCAATCCAAAAAATCATATATGATTGTTTATAGAGGATAAAAAAAAGAAAATAAATAAAAAAAATTCCATTATTTAATAGTATTAAAATTAACCACTTTTATCATCAGGTTCCAAGTGACACTTAAATATATTAAACCTACTTCAGCCCATGTCTAAATTCTAAACCATACCAAAGGGGGTTTAGCTCTTTAAATATCTAGGGAATTATTTAATAAATTAACTTTAACCAAATAAACAATGTAGTAGCAGTCTAGGTGCCCAAAATACATCGATGGGTCCAAGAGCATCAGTCTAGCCTGACCCAAAGATTAGAAGTATCAGTCCAACATCATATATACACAATACATCACTGGGATAGAGAATTAGTCTGTACCATATCAAAGATGAGGATCCTCAATAATACATAAAAACCATTATTCACATTTTGAAAGGGTCATCATCAGTGTCCTTTTTATCAAACAATAGCAAAAAGGGTGCACCTTTACCATTTATCACTATTATCAAGGATCATTTCATTAAACACATTGAACCCCATTATAGGATTCAATTATTTCATAATTAATCCATATAAACAAACCATAATATGATATTAAAACCCATTTAATATCTTAATCATACCCATTTAACCATTCCCCCATTTTCAGATCATAAACACTAAAACCAAACACTCTTGGAAAACACATGAAGCCAGACATTAAAACATGGGTCTTCATCTTTTAAAAAACAAAACAAGGATCAAGAATTTTGATTCCATTAAAACCCATAAACAGATCCACTATTTCATTTTCACGAAAAGGTATCCAAGTCGTCATTTCAAATCAACATTTCTGACCCATTAAAAACATCCTTTGAAGTCACCCTAAGTTCAAGGCGTCGCTTTAAAAAATTTTCCATTTAAAACATAGTGTTCCCTCATTGGAAAAACCAAACCGATAAAAATATAAAGAATCGATTTAAACCATTCGAAAGCATCCTATACATTTCACAAAATCTTAGCATAGAAAAAATTTCAATTAATCCTCTTAGCATGAAATGAACCCTTAACCCCAAAATTATACCAGACATACCATTAACTATGAAAACATACTTACAAAATTATAATCCATTTACTCGCATAAATTCAATATATAATTATTTTCAAATTCATTACACCACTTTCAAGGGACCGGCATACCCCATGGGTAGCTCAAGTCATGGTCTCAAATCATCATCGAACCCAATGTGGTCTGTGAAGGGCCCCACACATTAATTTAGGGCACAAACTACTTTTCTTAGTTAGAGGAATAAAAACACAATAAGGAAACACATTGGAATATTTATATACACTAGAAAAAAAAGAATATAGGAATAAGCTTATAGAGCACCTACCACTTTCTTATATACAACCACATATCCAATAATGACCCTTGATTCGAAGAACAATGGCCTTAAACACCCATCTGAAGAAATCCCTAAAAAATGGCATAGGGATTTATATGGATAAAAACATTAAACCATGATTCTCCAAGAAAATAGAATAATGAAGACTCTAATACTCACCTGAAGTTTTGATTCACAACCAAAGGTCCATTAAACTACATAAGATTGAAGGATAATCTCCCTTGGAGTGTTTGGGAGCTCTTGGTTCAAACCCCTAGCCACTGGAGTATAAACTGGGGAAAAATTACGGAAGAAACAATTAGGGCCGAGAGGTTAAAATGGTTATTTTCCCATTTTTAAGAGGTGCTTAGTTTGGCCAATTGGTTGGAAAAAATGTCTTCTAACCGTGTAGTCTCGAATATCTATGAAGAATAAGGCGGCACAGTTTTCTCAAGCCACCTTCATGGTTTGAATAACCTTTCAGTGGTCATCTTCTCACCTTTATCCACTAGTACAAAACTTGGATTTAGCAGTGCTATTATTTATCAACTGTAGAAGAAAACACAGATTAATTGAAAATATATTAGTGCTAAAGAAAGCACTGATATATTTATCTTTTTATCAGCGCATTTGTTTTAGCACTCATAATGGAATCCTTTATCAGTGCTTTATTTTTAGTGCTGATAAAGGGTATCCTTTATCAGTGCTTTATTTTTAGCCCTGATAAAACATATCTTTCACTAGTGCTTATGTTTTACCACTAATAAAGGATACACTTATTCAGCACTTTATACATGGAGTTGATGAATATTTCTTTCATCAACGCATTTTTATCACTGATAAAATGAAATATTTAAATAAATAAAAAATAAAAAATGTGTTTATTACAAATTCAATTATTTAAATTATTGATAAAAATGAATTTATTTATTATAAATTATGTAATATTAAACATTTTATTAATTAGATAATTATGATAATTAATGTTATTAAATTGTGTATATTAATGTATAAAAAGATGATTTATATGTAACAATATATAGATGTGTTTTACATTAAATTGTCAATATTTATTGAATAATAGTATATAATTAAAAATTAATATGAATTAAAAATATTGACTAATTTCATAGTACTCAAGACGTAATTGAATGTCGTTTGATTTCTAAATTTAATATGGTTCAAATTTTTGTTATATTGATTTCACATATATGTAATTAATTCATTTTTGTATACAATATCCACACACACAAAACTTATACATTTTTTCAATACTATTAAAGTGTACCTATATTCTTAATTTATTCAATTTCACTCATTTTTAACATATATGCATTCACTCAAAATTAGATATTCATTTATAACATTAAAAATATATTTGTAAAAAAATATTTATAAATAAATATATTTTTAATTGTATAGTCACTATATTTATATAGTTATATATTTATAATTATAAATAAATAAATATATTTTAAAATTTATTTATATATTTATAAAAAAATAATTATATATATATTAATAATTAATAAATTTATAATAAATTTACTTAAATAATGAATATATTTACTATATTTGTAATTATATATGTTTATTAAATGTATATGTATAATAATATTAATATATATAATGATATAAATAATATTTTTTAAAAATATTTCTATAATTAGATATAAATAATTACAAAATTATAATAAAAATATTTAAAAATGAATATATTTACTATATTGATTTTTAAATATATTTTTTAAATATTTATATATTTTTACAATTTTTTTATTTATATTTATAATTAGAAATCCTTTAACAGCGCTTCAGGAATAAGCGCTGATAAAAGAATCTTTATCAGTGCTTTTTCTGCATTGATAAAGATTAGGATTTATCAGTGCTAAATAAAACACTGACAAATAAACATTTATCACACTCTAATTTTAGTTCTAATAAATACTGGTTTTGTCGATGCTAAAAAAGTACTGATAAATAGTTCTTTTATTTGTGCTTACATTATAAGCACTAATAAAAGTTCAATACATCAGCGCTTATTTGTAAGAACTGATAAAAGTGTCCCGATCTATTTTATAAACCCAAACCATTTTCGAACTCATCACGACATAGAGCTTTCCGCGGAAACCACCTGTTGTCGGTGCTCCTCATCAGTGAATCGAAGGTTGAATCACACCACTCAACTACCTCTGAACATCTCATCCAACATTCAAAGAGGGTCTTCAATTTTCTTCAACCTATAAACATAGGCCTTTTGATATTATTTATGTATTTTTTGTTTCTTTTTTTATTTATTCTTCTATAATTTTTTTATGATCTATTTTTTACTATTTTTTTGTGATCTGTTGTTTAGGTAATGATTTGTGGTTCATTATTTGTATTGAATATCGATGTTTGATTGGTTGTTTATACCAACTCATCAATTGGATCTTGATGAAAAATATAACACTACTTTTTGTTATTATGATGTCTCTTATTGAACTCATTCACATGAAATTTTAGTTATTTCAAGACATCTCATTCATTAAATGAAATTAGTGTGCTCCTATCAACAAATTGGATGAAGGGTATAATATATATGTCCATATAATGAAATCCACTTTTTGTTTTATTCATTGTCATTATTCTAGTGATACATGTATCCAAGGATACTAATCATTTGTTGATCAGGGTGGAGGATAGATAAAGGGCAATTTTATTGCGTGCACCCACTATTGATCTTTTGTGTGCATCTATGGAAAGGTAAGGATCAAGATTTGAATCAACTTTCTTTTGTAGCATGATGGATTTTTCTCCTCTTTTGATTCTTCCTTCACTTTTCATCTGCTCATGTTTTTTATTTAAACACATTTCTGGTGAAAAAAAATTACACCTCATGTTTCCTCTTTGTATTCTTCTTTAATTATTTTAGTGGGTGTGGGTTGGGCAACCAACTCATGCTCAATATTTCTCAAAAAAATCACTACTTGCAATCATCATTTATAACTTCATAGTATGTCTTAATAATAATTTTCATCTTTTTATGAAACTTTCATCTTTTGGACCTCTTCTTGAAACAGATTTCATCCTAGTGATATTCTCTAACCATACCATGAAATGTATTTCTAAATGTAATATACTTTTCATTGATTTCAGATTGGTTACCTACTACTATTCTAGTTAAATATCACATGAGACATCCACTAGAGACACAGTTAACATGGAAATAATTATTTTAATAATATCCATAACATCCTTAGTATAATTGGTAACTTTATTTTATAAAGATTCCTTTAACTTCAAAATAGTAAATATATTCCAAATAATTAAGGTAAAATTATAAAAATATCCCTACAATCCAAAATAAAACCACAGTTATTTTTACCTTCCTATATATCTCATCTGGTGATCCTTACTTTTCATATGGGTCATCATGAGTGCATTTAAAACATATCCGTTATTTTATCTTTTATGAAGAACTTCCAAATCTATATTTAGAAACCCAATAGGATGAATATGAACTGAAAATTTATGCATGCTAATCATTTGAAAAATGAATATGAAGATAGATTTATAGTACATCATGTTTTCAATAGATCTTGTAGAAAAACCCTCTAAAATCCTATATTTGTGTTTATGTTGTTGTTATTCAAGGAAAATTAGTCTAGAAGAGTTGGAAGAACATATTATTTCTCCTGAAATAGATAAAATCTATAAATTTTGGAAGAAACATGGGGACAATTGAATGTGGACATAGATTGGTATGATACTTTGGGTTATGAATCATTTGATATGAATACCTTTGTAATAGATGATGGCAATTGCATGGATGAAATGACAATGGAAATTAAAGATGACCTTCGTGATTGTACATAGAGGTTTGAGGAGTTAAATACATGTTACAAGAAACTATTGTATACTGGTTGTACTAAATACAGAACATTTCCAAATGTACTGATGTTATATAATGTAAAAGCTGGCTATAGATGGAGTGACACCAACTTTATAGAACTACTTAGTATTCTGAAAGATATGCTACCAAAAGATAACGAACTAGCATGCTGAACATATGACGCTAAGAGAATGTTATTTTTAATGGGTATGATCTCTAAAAGATATATTCTTGTCCAAATGGTTTCATATTTATTCTCAAGGACTATGAATCACTCATGAAATACTCTATGTGTGGCGCAGATCAATATAAGAAAAATTAATAAAGTCCTTTGAATTTTTTTTGTGGTAGTTTCCTATCATTCCATGATTTAGAAAACTATATGGATGTCAAGAAACCAAAAGACAATTAAAATTTCATGTAGATATAATAATTAAATATGGGAAGCTACATCATCTAGTAGATTCTCATGAGTGGAATAAATTTGATTACCAGTTTCATGAATTTTGATATGGGCCGAGAAATGTTTTCCTTGCATTCTCTACAGATGGAATAAATCATTTTTGTATACAGATTAATAATCATAGTACATGTCCCATCATGTTGGTAAATTATAACTTTTTTCCATGGTTATGAATGAATCACAAATACATTATGTTGTCTCTGTTTATATTGGGACCAAAGAAACCTGGTAATGATACTGATATTTGTTTGTCTCTATTGATTGAATATCTGAAATTGATTTGGGATACATGTGTTATAATATATGATGCTCCTAGAAGTAAAGAATTCACATTAAGGGCCATATTGTACGGAATGATAAATGACTTCCCCACGTATGGAAATTTATTAGGCTATATAATTAAAGGTATGTGGGGGTGTCCCATTTGTGAAAAATGAACATACTCTATTTGGTTGAAATATTCCTCAAAGACTATGTTTTTAGAACATCAAAAATTTTTACCTCGACGACATAAATACTATAACTACCCAAATTTTTTCAATGAAAATTCCCTTCATAAAATTATGTCAAAAAATCACATGAATGCACAACATAATGAAATACTAAGTTACAAGTGACCTTTAAACATAATTTTTTCACTTCTGTGTTTTGAATTTTAAAAATCTGACATACACGGTTGTGTTCAAGATGATTTCTGGAGTCTGATAGAACAAACTTGTTTTTTTGTGAATAGTAACATACCCTTATGAATATTAAAATAAATAGTAAATAATATTATTATTTTATTTTCTTAAGTCAATAAGATTATGAGATCTTAATTAATTTTTCAATGAGAAATAAAACTAAGTGCACCCTTAAGATTATTATTTTTCGACTTAACTATGAATTTATTTGAAAATTAAATTAATAATATTTTGAAAATTAATTTTGAAATATGGACTTCATTTTTTAATTCTACACGTCAAAAAATGTTTAGGGTAAATTATTGGTATTTTTCTGAAAAACTCGAATTTTTTATGAATAGTGAAATATAGTAAAATACTGTATATACAATTTAATTATTAAATACACTATTCATGACATCACAAGTGATGCAAGGCCACTAGGTCAGAACTCACATGAACTATTACTATTAGGGGTCACATGAAACAATACTATTGGTTGTCTTGAGGAAAATAATAAAATAATGAATTAAATATTCAAAATTTACCCGTCCCCTCCACTTTAAAAACCACCCTTCACACCCTCATTCCCTCACACCTCTCAAGCTCCAAGCCTTCTTTAAAATCTGCCCAAAAATCTTCCCTATCCCCTCCCCCACGTCCAAGAGCTGATTGTCTCATCAAGAGAACAAGCTTAGGCCTTTAAGGAGGTTCTCAAGAGAAGGATTCAAGTGGTAATTTCTCTCCCTCTTCACCTTTAATTTCCTTTCATGTTCAACTCTCCCCACCTATCATCACACAAATTGTATTTTAACTATAGTATTATACATATACTAGAATTTTATGATGATAATGGGATATTATATTATCCAAATTTCCTTTCCCTATTTATTTTATTTTATTAAAGAGAGCATTGATCATGAGGTGTTAATTTATAACCTTCAAGAATGACATGTTTTCTTCTTCAATTTCTACCTTCAGATCTAGTCATGAAATCATTGTTATGGTTGAACCATAATATTTTATATGTATTATGTCCTATTTAATGTTTTGGAACTGACTTATGAACATATTAATAAGTGATAAATTAAAACAAGTTTGTTGTGATCGAAAAACCGACCAAATTAACCAAAACAATCATCATATAATTATTATCTAATGATTCATCCACATAGAACTAATATAATTCATTATAATAATCATTCAAAATCTTTTAATATCATTAATAACATGTAATATCTGTTCTGGATGATTACCCATGTTCTACTAGAACATCAATTTAAAAATACAAGTGAACCAGTCATGAAAACCATAAAAACAGATAATCCCGAACAATCATTCTAAACTCTATAACTCCTTAAAAGGCTCATAAAATCACATAATGAAATCAGAATGAACCCTATTAATGTATAAAATCTTCTGGAATTTCAATTTAATGAACATAATGTCATTATACGGGACATTAAAGAGAAGGAATCATTCAGATACAAGGTAAGGGGAATTCTCGAACTCAATTTTCTTCCTTTGGGTTCTCCTTCTTTCACTCCATTTTGATATGGTTACTCCTTAAATATTATTTCTTCATATTTATATTACCTTTTCTAGGATATAAATGTTTTGTGATGAATTTAATGACTAATCAAATTTTTTCCAAAAGAACTCTTCTTTTAAGAACTCAACATTTACCTCTCATTCATGGTTGATGGTTCTTGTATCAAGTATGTTGTTCCTTCTTTTTTTTGGGAACCCAAAGCTTATGAATGTATTCTTATGAGATGAAACAAATTCCATTACATGGGTTAGTTATGTTCACTTTTGATATGTGTTCTATGTGGCAATCTTGATAATGATAATGTTATGATGTGACGGGTGCGACCATAATTATATTGTGTAATATGAATGTTTCAAAGTGACGGGTGCACCCGGAATTATACAGCTCTCCAATGCATTGGGAAAAGTGATAAATATCTTTAGTATATGTGAAATGATGTGCCAAAAATATTCTATCTTGGGTGAAAAGTATGTGAGGTAGTTAACCACTAAAACATGATGTTTCATTTTTATGCATTGCCACATTTCAAGTCTTTTATTTATGTTTCACTCATGTTCATGATCTCTTGCATATGTCATGATTATTCTCACCCCAGGATATATTCTTCTTATCTATCCTCTTACTAGGATTTTTTCTCACCCCTTTTGATGTATATCCTCAGGTGTCTACATGTACTAAGGAGAGTAAAAGTGCCAATAAGAAATTAGAGAAGAAGAAATTAATAAATTTTTATGCTTGATGTTGCAGTTGTTATGTAAGGTCCTAGTTTTCCCAAGAAACTAAAATTTTGGATCCTCTGTGTGTAATAATATTATGTTTTTTATCATTAAAATGATGTAATAGTAATTTAAGAAAAGGTCGTGATGCTATAGTTGGTATCAGAGGAATGGTTGAGTTAATATGGTAATTAGGATTAGTGAACCCTAGAGAAAACCTCTAGCATGAGACTAAGTACAAGTAGGCACACAAGAAAATCTACATAGAGATCCCATATGTTATGTTTTTGATATAAAATGTTTAAATGAATATGTTATTCATATCTTGATTACTTATGTTTTGTTCTAACCATTTCTATTTTAGAAAATGGTGGGGACCATGAGAAATCAGGCCAACACCTCGTGTGAGGGCCAATGCAACGATTTCCCGAACGACATCCCCAATGATTTGGGAGGTGGTGTTCAAAACATCATGGTGATTTTTACCCAATTATCTCAGGTTATGAACAATAACCATAATAATGGGAAACATCCTCCTTAACCAAAGAGGGAGAAACTGGCTATCGAGTGTTTTATGTGGCAACAACCACTGAAGTTTAATGGATCTTACGATCCACTAGTTGCGGAACAGTTGGTTAACTCCATGGAGAAGATATTTTCTGTTCATCACAGTTCTGAGACGGGAAAGGTGACCCTAGCCGTTTATCATCTAGATGTAGAAGCTAATCAATGGTGGGATTTGATTAAGAACACCAAGCCAAGGTAGGAAATTGAAGATATAGAATTAAAATACTTTAAGATAATGTTACTTAATATGTATTTCCAACGAAATCTTCATACGAAGATGGAGATAGAATTTATAGAGCTCAAGTAAAAAGAAGGAGAATCTGTCACAAACTATGAAGAAAATTTCACAGGGCATGTATGGTACGCTTCAGATTTTGTTATCAACAATGATAGAAAAATTGATAGATTCATTAGTGGATTAAAACCACACCTTCAAAAGGATCGTGCAATTCGAGACTTTGGGAGTTATGAAGAAGTTGTTCTATGTGATCTCCAAATGGAGATGGAGTTTGGAGAATGGTCCCATGGAAATGGTGATAAGAAAAGAAAGATGTAGTTTCATGATGGTGGATCTAATGAAAAAGGTGGGAAGAAAAATCAACAACCCACGTGCTAAAAATGTGTAAAGTTGCAACATGGAAACTGCCTCAAATGGACAGGGAAATGCTTCATGTGTGGGAAAGAATGACAACATGTCCAAGAGTGTGTAAAAGACATGAAAAGGAAGGAGAATATAGCCGATGAAATAGGAGAACCACTCATGGTTCAATGCAAAAACTGTAGGGAGCTAGGTCACTATGAAAACTAGTGCAGTAAACCTCAAGTTCTTGAGGGTAATCAGTGTCAGAAACCACCAATGAAAAAGGAACAAGGGAAGTCTTATGCTATCACTACTGCGGAGGTGGAGCATGATAATGAAGTTGTACAAGGTAAAATTCTTATTCACTCAATAATGGAAAAAGTCTTATTTGATTCTGTTTCTATTCATTCCTTTATATCTTGAAATTTTGATAGAACTATAGATTCAAAGCCATGAAACTTTGAAATAGAGATATCTGTAAAACCACCAAGTGGTTCAATCATTGCAACCCAAGTGTTTGACTCTTCTCCTATTGGCGTATGTGGGAAGATTATTCTAGAAAATCTCGTAATACTTTCCATGGTGGAATTTGATTCTATTATGGGAATGGATTGGCTCTCGTCATATAGAGCACATATCAACTGTCGGGAAAAGAAAATATTTTTTCATATTCCGAACCATCACTAGATCTTCTAAAAATTCAAGGAAGATAATGAATCTCCTTTGAGAAATCCTTCAATGGTGTGGGTGTTGATTCCCTATAAAGAATCATACCTCACCCAAATGGTTGATTCGAAGGAAAGTGCCAACCTTAAGGAAATTTCCATCATGAGGGAATACGATAATGTATTTCAAGAAGAGTTACCCAGAATTCCCCCGGATCGTGAGGTAGAGTTCTCAATTGAACTCATACCTGGAGCTACTCCTATTTCGAAGTGTCCTGATAGGATGGCCCCTATCGAATTGGAGGAGTTAAAGAAGCAACTGCAAGAGAATCTGGACAGAGGGTTCATATGCCCTAGTGCATTACCTTTGGGTGAACCAATGCTCTTTGTAAAGAAGAAGGATGGAACAATGCGGGTGTGTATTGATTATCGGGAACTCAACAAGATAACCATAAAAAACAAGTATCCTCTTCCAAAGATTGATGACTTGTTTGATCAGTTAAGTGGAGATCAATACTTCTGAAAGGTGGATCTTCGTTTTGGACATCATTAGGTAAAGGTGAAGAAGCAAGATATTTTGAAGACTGCTTTCCGTACTAGGTATGGGCACTATGAGTTTTTAGTGATGCCCTTCGGACTTACTAATTCCCATGAAATATTCATTGATTTGATGAATGGATTCTTTAGACATTACATCGAAAAATTTTAAGTAGTGTTTAATGATGATATTCTCATTTACTCTAAGAGCAAGGAGGAACATGATGAACATCCAAAACTTGTATTGGCGACATTGAGAAAGGAGAAGTTGTACGCCAAGTTCTGAAAGTTTGACTTTTGGATGAAGCAAGTCATGTTCTTGGGACATGTGATCAAAAGTGAGGGAATTTATGTGGATCATTCAAAGACAAAGGATATTGAGGAATGGAACAGGCCCTATAGTGTCATAGAAATCTGTAGTTTTCTTGGATTAGCATGGTACTGCCGATGTTTTGTGAGAAGTATCTCACGATTGTCAAGCCCGCTAACTAAGTTAACAAGGAAAGTGGTAAAGTATGTCTGGACAGAAGAATGTGAGGAAAGCATCAATGAGCTAAAGAGAAGTATGATCACTGCAACTGTACTCACACTACCAAAAAGTAGAGAAAGTTTTGTAATATACAGTGATTCTTCAAAGAAAGGCTTGGGTTGTGTACTCATGCAAAATGATAATGTGATAGCTTATGCCTCACGATATTTGATGATCCCTGAGAAGAACTAACTGAACCATGATCTAGAGATGGCAGCCATTATTTTTGGAGTGAAAATATGGTGGTACTACATTTATGTTGAGAAGTGTGACATATACACCAACCACAAGATCCTAAAGTACATATTCACACAAAAGGAGCTCAACATGCATCAAATGATATGGTTATAGCTAATCAAGGATTACGATTTCTCTATTAATTATCATCCTGGAATGGAAAACAAGGTAGCTGATTCTCTAAGCAGAAAAGAACCTGGTACTCTATCCATGTTTCGGATTGAGAAAAACCATATCTTCATAGATATGCAAAGAATGGATTTTGAAATCATAAGGGTAGGGGATACATCCTACCATTCCCAAATGATTACTCAATCATCAATCTAGGAGAAGATTAAGGAAGCACCAAGGTATGATGTGGAGATACAAAAGAGGGTGAATGCAGTAAAATAAGGGAAGCTGCAACAATTCCATATCGATGATGATGGTGTGATTTGGTTTGGAATCCGGATTTGTGTGTCTTCATCACCCGGGATAAAGAAGGAGATATTTGACAATGCACATAACTCCAATTTATCTATCCATCCTGGGATTACAAATATGTACTGTGATCTCCAGGAACACTTCAGGTGGGTTAACATGAAGATGGATATTGCGAAATATATATCAAGGTTCTTGGTATGTCAGCAAGTTAATGCTGAGAAAAAAAAGTCCAAAGGTATCATACAGTCATTTCTTATACCCATGTGAAAAAGGGAAAATGTTATTATTGACTTTGTCATGGGTCTCCCAAAGACGTTAAAGGGAAATAATTCGATATGGGTTGTGTTTGATTGACTCACCAAGACTGCCCATTTTATTTCTATTTGGGAAGATCTCTCACTTGAACAACTTGCAAAGATATATGTGAAGGAAGTGGTGAGACTGTATGGTATTCTACTCTAAATTGTCTCTGACCATGATATGAGGTTCACATCTAAATTCTCGAGGAGCCTTCAACATGCTTTGATAATTTTAGCACGTCCTATCACCCCCAAACTGATTGACATTCTGAAAGGACTATTCAGACGCTTGAAGATATGCTTAGAGCCTAGTCTCTAGAATTCAATGGTTGATGGGATCAGCATATCCCATTGGTTGAGTTCTCATACAACAATAGATTCCACTCAAGTATTTTGATGGCTCCATATGAAGATTTGTATTGAAAGCGATGTATAACTCCACCCTATTGGGATAAAGTTGGAGAAAGAAAGCTACTTAGACCTGATCTGGTTCAAGAAATGACAGAGAAGGTTCAAGTCATCTAGAAACACATCAAAGCTGATCAAAGTAGGAAAAGATCTATTCTAACAACCATCGAAGGGTCTTGGAGTTCAACTTTGGAGGTAAATTCTTCCTTCGAATATATCCAGGGAAGGGAGTAATGCGATTTGGGAAGAAAGGGAAGCTAAGCCCAAGGTATATTGGCCCCTTTGAGATCCTTGACCGTATAGAATCTGTGGCCTATCATCTAGCATTTCCACCGAATATGGATCTAGTTCATGATGTTTTTCACGTATCACTCCTGAGGAAGTACATACCTAATCCCTCACATGTACTAAACTCAGAGGTGGTGAAGTTGGAAGATGATCTCTCCAATGAGGAGCATCCAGTAAAGATTCTAGACCGAAGTGATAAGGTTCTACGTAACAAGACAACCCACCTTTGTCAAAGTGTTTTGGAGGAACCATATGTTTGAGGAAGCAACTTGGGAGCCGAAAGAAGTGATAAAGGAGAAGTACCCACACCTATTTATGTTAAATGAAATTTCGAGGGTTAAATTTCTTAAGGGGGGGAAAATTTAATGACCCAAAGTTTTTCAATGAAAATTTCCATGATAAAATTATTTCATAAAATCAAATGACTGAACAACATAATGAACTAATAAGTGATAAGTGACCTTTAAACATAATTTTGTCACTTCTGTGTTTGGAATTTTTAAAATCTGACATACACGGTTCTGTTCAAGATGATTTTTGGAGTCTGATAGAACAAACCTATTTTTATAGTGATTAGTAACATACCCTTATGAATAGTAAAATGAATTGTAATATAAATCTTATGAATATTAAATAATAATATTATTTTATTTTCTTAAGGCAATAAGATATTGAGATCTTAATTAATTTTCAATGAGGAATAAAACTAAGTGCATCTTTAAGATTGTTATTTTTCAAATTAAATATGACTTTATTTAAAAATTAAATTAATAATATTTAGAAAATTAATTTTGAAAAATGGAATTCATTTTTGTATTCTAAATGTCGAAAAATGGTTAGGGTAACGTTTTAGTATTTTTCTGAAAAACTCAAATTTTTGATGAATAGTGAAATACAGAAAAATACCGTATATACAATTTAAATGTTAAATACACTATTCATGATATCACAAGTGATGCAAGGCCACCTTGTTCTAACTCACATGAACTTATTACTATTATGGTCACATTAAACAATACTATTGGTTGTCTTGAGGGAAATAATACAATAATGAATTAAATATTCAAAATTTACCCCTCCCCTCCACTATAAAAACCACCGTTGACACCCTCATTACCTCACACATATCAAGCTCCAAACCTTCTCTAAACTCTACCCAATAATCTTCCCTAGACCCTCCCCCACGTCCAAGAGCTTCGGTTATCATCAAAAGACCATGATTAGGCCCTTAAGGAGGTTCTCAACAGAAGGATTCAAGAGGTAATTTCTCTCCCTCTTCTCCTTTAATTTCCATTCATGTTCAAGTTCATTCCATGATCTCTCCCCACCTATATTCACCCATATGGGTTTTTAATACCATTATTATACATATACTAGAATTTTATGATGCTAATGGGATATTATATCATCCATCCTGCCTTTCCCTCTTTTTTTATTTTATTAAAGAGAACATTGTTCATGAGGTGTTAATTTATCACCTTCAAGAACGACAAGTTTTCTTCTTCCATTTCTACCTTAAGATCTGTTCATGAAACCATTTTTATGGTTGAACCATAATATTTTTTATGTATTATGTCCTATTTAGAGTTCTGGAACTATCTTATGAACATATTACTATTTGATAAATTAAAACAAGTTTGTTATGATTGAAAAACCACCCAAATAAACCCAAACAATCATCATTTAATTCTTATCTAATGATTCATCCACATGGATCTAATATAATTCATTATAAAAATCATTCAAAATCCTGTAATAATATTATTAACATGTAATATCAGTTCTGGATGATTACCAATGTTCTACTTGAACATCAATTTAACAACACAAGTGAACCACACAAGAAAACCGTAAAAACAAACATTCCCGAACAATGTCTATAAACTATATAACTAATTAAAAGGAACATAAAATCACATAATGAAACCATAATTAACCCTATATATGTATAAAAGGTTCTGTAATTTCTAATTAATGAATATAATTTCATTATACAGGACATTAAAGAGAATGAATCATTCAGATACAAGGTAAAGTGAAATCTCGAACTCAATTTTCATCCTTTGGGTTCTCCTTCTTTCACTCCATTTTGATATGGTTACTCCTTAAAGATAATTTATTCATAATTATCTTACATTTTCTTGGATATAAATTTTTTCTAATGAAGATTACGTCTAACAAAATGTTTTCCAAAAGAACACTTCTTTTAAGAACTCAACTTTTACCTCTCATTCATGGTAGATGGTTCATGTATCAAGTATGTTGTTCCATATTTCTTTTAGGAATCCAAATCTTATGAATGTATTCTTATGATATGAAACCCATTCCTATAAATGGGTTAGTTATATTCACTTTTGATATTTTTTCTATGTTTAAATCATGATAATGATAATGTTATGATGTGATGGGTGCGCCCGGAATTATATAACGCAACATAAATGTTTCAAAGTGACGGGTGCGCCCAGAATTATACAACACTCCAATGCATTGGGTAAAGTGATTAATATCATGAGTATAAGTATACTAATTTGTGAACAAGATTATAGAATGGTTCACAAGTATGTCTGGTAGTTAACCACTAAAACATGATGTTTCATTTTTATGCATTTCCACATTTCAAGTCTTTTATTTATGTTCCTCTGATGTTCATGATCTTTTGCATATGTCATGATTATTCTCACCCCATGCTATATTCTTCTTATATATCCTATTACTGGTCTTTTACCTCACCCCTTTTGATGTATATCTTTAGGTGGAAACATGTACTATGGATAGGACAAGTGCCAATAAGAATCAAGAGAAGAAGAAATTAATATGTTTTTATGCTTGATGTTGTACTTTTTATGAATGGTCCTAGTTTTCCCAAGACACTAACCCTTTGGATCCTCTATCAGTAATACTATTATGTTTTTTTTCTTTAAAATGATGTAATAGTAATGTTAGAAGAGGTTGGGATTCTATAAATACTGATCCTGGATGACATCATTCGATGGGAATATCGAACAAGGTACAACACTGTCTCGAGCAACAATTGATCAGCTGTACAAAAAAGTAAAAATGATTAACACTATTTTCGTTAAACCATTTTTGAAAAACCCTACCAAATCAGGTTGGAAGAAGAGATCAATTCTCGTTGAATTACCATATTGGAAATGTTTGTATGTCAGATATTTTCATGATGTCATGCATGTAGAAAAAAAATGTATTTGATAGTGTTATTGGAACATTACTAAATGTTCCTAGAAACACTAATGATGGAATCATGGATAGGTTGGAAATGATTAAAATGGGTATAAGGGAAGAGTTGGAACCAGTGAAGGGTAAACGACAGACTTATCTTCCTCCAGCATCTTACACTGTAACCAAACAGGAAAATTTTCAATTTTTCTTTTTTACTTATGAGTGTTAAAGTTCTATAAGTGTGTGCATAAAATATGAATAATGTCGTGTCAATGACTAATTTAAGGATAAAAGGACTAAAATCACACAACTTTCATGTT
Organism: Viscum album; assembly: GCA_963277665.1. NCBI lineage: Eukaryota > Viridiplantae > Streptophyta > Magnoliopsida > Santalales > Viscaceae > Viscum > Viscum album. Next base: position 24,033,600 of record OY728137.1, on the reverse strand, counting down.
TTTATGTAGGATTAAATGTCTGTTTCTTTCCATTGTATTCTACCTAAAAATGTATGACATACATTAACCAAACTCTACTTCTTTTCTAAATCCATATGCAGTAAAGTTGTAGACCTGGTGAAGTTTCCCATCATTAATAAGGAGATTTCAATCACATTATGTGAATTATAAATGTTCTTCCCACTATCATTCTTTGATATAAAGGTCCACCTAATGGTTCACTTGGTCATAGAGGTTCAACCATGTGGTCTTATACATTACATATGGATATACCCCATTGAACAATATATAAATATTTTGAAAGGGTATGTTTAGAATGGAAGTAGGGCGGATTTTTATATTAAAGAGTGATATACTTTTGAAGAAGATATTGATTTTTTTACTAATTACCTATCAGATTTTGAAAGCATCGATCTCCCAAAGTGTCATCACAGTGAATGCCTTAGGGGCAAAGGGATTTATGGAAGAGATGTTGTTACAATTACCTTGACAGAGCGGGAGAAAACAGATCTTTACATAATATATAATAGTGAAGAGGTTTATCCATACATTTAATCCCATGAAGAACTTTTTAGATATTTGAATCCATCAAGATATGAAATATGGATATCAGATACATATAATAAAAATTTTATAGGATTGTTCAAAGATTAAATTTATAAATAGTTACCTAAAAATACAAATTCAATTGTCAAACGAATTCAATGGATTTCCAAAGGACCGAATGTAAATGTTATATCTTACACTGGGTTTGTAATCAATGCTTACACATTCTATACAAAAGAACATGATGAATTTAGTACGATGAAAAATAGTGGTGTAATTCTTGTAGATGAAGTGATGTACATATCTAGTTCCAAGGATGGAAATTCAATTTATGAAAATATGTCATGTTTTGGAATTGTTGAACATATATATGAGTTGGATTATACAACATTTAAAATCTCTCTTTTCTATTGCAAATGGGTTGAAAATATCAATGGAGTGAAAGTTTATGAAATGTGATTTGTGAAGGTGAGTTTCAATGTCGAAGGGGAAAAATAAAAGTCATTTGTAATGGCATCACAAGGAGTGCATGTATTTTATGTCTGAGATCCAACAAATATGAATTGTTTGATCATCCTACTGGAGACTAAAACAAATGTGCAGTCAAATGAAAATTCAATCGAGGAAGACCCCTTCATTGGGACGTCACAATTAGTTCATACTGGTCCCAATGTAGACAATGTCTTGTATGTTAGAGGGGGCCACAAAGAGAAGATTTGGATTCTATAAAGACGAACCAAATCCTTGATACCTTTAAAAAAAGATAGTTCAATGAGAAGGTAATTGTTTTTAATATATTATCTTTTCATCATAATATTATATATTCTCTACTGTATTAACATAATCTAAATTAAATGTTTGACTACTCATAAAGACAATTTATTCTGTACAAGATGATGTTACCAATCCCATGGAAGAACAAACTTTAATGAATGAAACCCTTTGTAAATATTTAAAGGTAATTTTATGATATACTTTCTTTACATTAACAAAAAATTGTATTTGGAACATTGATTTAATTTTAATTATTCATTTTAGAGTTTTTTTATATTATTCCTAACATAATAATATTTTTCTTATATAGGTGTGTTATTTTTCTCGAGCAGGGGGTGCTTTGTTTGACAATAGCATGAGTCAGTTCATGGTTAAAAAAAAGAACATTGATGTTTTTGAATGTATGTAATAAATTTTATTTATGTAATTGTATAAACAGAATTTTTTAAAGTATATAATATAGTTTTTTTTATGATATTTGTGTTGTAAATTTAATTTCATTTATGTTCTATATTGGGTCTTGTTTTTGTTGATATTATATGTGTTTTTGGTTCTACAGTGTGTTTTTACAGCACACTGCAGTATGTCCCTTTATCAGCACTTTTACAAGAACTGATAAATAAACGTTTATCAGCCCTTTCAAAAGCACTGATAAAGGTCTACATTATTATAACTTCTACGACCAAGTATAATGGATTTTAAAAATTCTTATAAAATTTCCGATAAAGGAATCCTTTAGCTGTGCTAAATTAAAGTGATGATAAATAGACCCTTTATCGGTGCTTTTTCAGTGCAGATAAAAGTCATGGGCTTTCAATATCGCTCTAGTTATCAGTGCTTCTCTAGAGCTGATAAAGGATATTTATATCACTATTAAAGGTTAGTATTGTAGTAGTGATCATGGGACTTGATTCACATACTATCCTGGTACATGGAACATGATTTTCACTAGCCATGTTCCAACCATGAACCATACACTGAATGACCTCTTTTACCACTTTTCATATCTCGAACACCTGAGATACTCCTGAGAACATCCTAACTCTGGGGAAACATCTCATTAACCATATTAAAGGTAGTTTAACCTAATTTTAAACCAAAATTTACCTCATAAAAGGATCAGTATATTATAATATATATGAAGTTATCCTATACAAGAAACAAGTTTAGATCTAAATCTCTACACATATAACATGTCTTTAAAAATACTGAGAGTTATGATGTTCTATCATTATTTATCAATCCATATCCACTAAAAAAATTATTTCTCTCAACAATACCATTTTTATGATGCATATAGAACACTCAGTTCATGATGAATTCCATGATTCTCAAGATAGGCATCAAATCTTCTACAAGTGTATATAGCACCATTATCTAAAAAAATTTTCTTCAAAGGAAAACCACATTAATTTTCAGCACTTCTTCTGAAATTATTATACATTATTATATCCTCTAATTTATGTTTCATAAACATAATAAAAATAATACAATTAAATTAATTAATAAATGAAATAAAATAATTATATTTTTTTTATTAATTCTTCATAGGCCCGTAAATGACAGAATAAATAAGTTCTAAAGGATGAGTTAATTGAATCTCAAGATTATTGTTGATATAATTTATACTCTATCTTTTTTATGATGTAGGAAACATAAAATTTCTCTATCTTTTCAGTATAGTCACATCATAAACAATGTCTCCTCGGGTAATTTTTTTCGTGTTCTTTTGGCTTTGATGAACAAGTCTTTTATTCCATAGTTTATTTTATTCCTTAAAAATTAACTAGAATGAATATCCAACATCACCCACCTGAAATAAATTTCCCCTTATTCACTGACCAATTATCAAATTTCACCCATATTCGAAGATATTCACAAAAAAATCCATTATTTTGTAATATCACTTCATTTCCTTCATCACATAACCGAGACACACTATGTAGATTTTTTTAATTACTTAAATGAATAAAGTGTTCTCATATTTTAGTCTGTATTTCCAAATTACTACTTATCCATCACCTTTTATTTTGAGAAAACCATCGTTCACAATGTTCACTAATCCTTCCTTACATTTTTCAACATTTTTAAGACTTTTAAGTATCTTTTAATATGATACGAACACCTGGTACTTATAATTCTTGGATTACCCCCCTTCTGATGCTTTTAGTTCCACTTACACAACCAAATATTTTTATATCTCTTTACTCATATTCTTCAAAGTATATTTAATATTGTAATTAATATTTTTATGTGCTAGTAGAAGGATGAGAGGTTCATTTTCATAGTGATTGGGTTGGTCACATGTTCTATAGATTTCTTCAAGAACATCAATTTTTTCTCATATTTTTATCCCAATATTATAATCTATTTTGGAACATTATTCTTTAGATAGGATTGAATCCCACTCAAACATTGATTCCAAATCCTTATATAGATTTTTTTACATTGATAATTAAACAAACACATCTTTTTTTATCTACACAAAGCCTCTCCGGTTCTAACAGAATCCATAGAAAGAATACATACCCTTGTAAATAGCATGTTGTCCCAAATTTTGTACTTACATACCTTCATTTATTGATTCACCAATATTTGATTCCTTTTGTGAAAAATAAACATTTTAAAAACCTTATATATTTTTTTTCTCATTAGTCTTATTCTTAGACATTTTATTGTCTCCTCTTCTAGAAGATTTCAACTTCATGTTTATAGTGATGCTTTTTTTATCCTATAAGACTTTAGAATATATTATGGAATAATTTTAGAGCCAAAAATTGGGATGGAATGAAATTCAAATTCCTGGTGATCCAATGATTGATATTAAAAAAAATATTAAAAATATTATTATCGTATGCACATATTTTTTCTGAAATAGTGTAATAACTCCCAAATGAGCCTCATACTAAAATTCCTTGTCCACGGTTGAGTTCAAAAAAAAATACCCTAGGTGTGACTTAAGGTTGGTTTGAACCAAAATTTAAGTTAAGGTAGTTGTTGGTAGTGTATTTAGTTAAAATAAATAATTAAATTTATTTGTTTTATTTTAAATACCCATGACCTAAATCCCTTAATATATCTCTCATTATAAAAATTCTATAGGTTTATCCACAGAAACCCTAGGATAATTGATAAGAGATTAGAAAATTCATTGTTGTTTTATTGAAAATAAAGGGTGATTAGATTGATGTGGATTGAGTGTAAGTGAATGAAGTAGGTCTTTCTAATTATTGGAAAAAACATTCTTCACCAGTGATCAATAATTATTTGAGTTAGGGGAAGTTGTTTTTGGATTTACACCCTAATTGTCACATCCATTTCCCTCTTTTAAGGTGACTTTTTTTCTTGAATTCTTGGCTAAACTTCCCACCCTTGGTTTTCCTTATGAACCCCTTCAATTTGGAGGAAATCGGAGGGTTTTTGGGTGTCCAGAACTAGATTCATGGTTTGGTTTCATGATTTACTAAATTGTGCGGACAAACTTTGTACAACCTCTAGGTCATTAAAAAATATTTTAAAATTCCAAATTTTCCCTTCCATAATTAATCCTAATCCAACCATTTATTTCACATCTCCTTCCTAGAATCCATGTATAGCTTCCATGATCTCTAAACCTGCCTTGGAACTAAATTTCTGAAGGTGGATTTGGTAGATTAACTTCAAGGATTCTCACGTAAGTGATTTCAATTCATTGTTTCTTCCATTTATTTAGGGGTTCCCCCACTTTTCTTGATGCTCCAAATTTCCAAAATCTATGGATTTGTACCTAGTGTTTGTTTTTGAGTTTCTTGGTAAAATATTGTTGTTTTTGGTTCACCTTCACTCCCTCATGGTGATATTGAAGTATCACACAAGGATTTGATGGTTTTGACACTTTTGGTAGGTGATTCCATGTGTAAGAATTTTAGAATGAGTTAGCTTGATAGATTTATATTTTTATCTTGTTTCTCTTTCATTTTTGGGTGCGAAAACTATTTTTTTATCATTTGATTAGTGGTTGATTTTTATGTGGCATTTTTGTGTGAAAATTGAGATTTTTCATCTGCATTCTATATTGAACCAATTGGGGTTGTGTTATACTTCATGGAATGGTTTTATTAAAATGTTTTAGTGATTCCAATTTTGGTTTCGTGTAATATTGGTACAAATTTTGTTTTAAAAGAGGGGTTTTAAGTTGCTTTTATGTGCAACATTTTGTTATACTTTGTGAAATTGTTTTATGGAAATTCTAAGTGATTTATTTACTAATAGGAATAGTGAAAAGAATGTTTGGCTACTCTTTTGAGTGTGTATGACCAAAACTAGTGTTTTTATGTGTAAGTATAATTTTATTGAATGTGGAACTTATTTGATTACATAGTGGGAAACCTGGGTGTCTAGGTGGGCGTACGTGTAGTAGTATGTTAGTGATCCAGAGTGGGTTTGTCCCTCTATCACTTAGAAAGTTTGATGTTGAAAACACTAAAAAAACTATGATGATGATGATTCAGAACCACTAGGTTATGGGTATGTTCTCTACTCATGGATCTTTCACAAGAATAGATATTTTTTATGGTTACTTTTACCCCAAGATACGAGGTTCCTAGGGTCCACATCTAGCTAGTGCGAAGGGGTGTTCTCATGACTAATGCTCATTGACTATTTGGTATTTACCACTGGCTTATAGAGTGTTTGGATAGAGAATTCAGTAGCATGCATGTTTTATTTAAATTTATTCATTCTTAAATGTTAAACCATAAAAATGTTTTTCCATTAAAAGTTTCACATTAGAAATTGTTTCTGCCATTTCTTTTTTATAAGAACTTGGAAACATTTTATCTTATAATGTTTGTCACATTGAATATTTGGGTGGTATCATATTGGTATTAGGCTCACACACTACTTACACATTTGGGAGTAAGTATCCATGATCATTTTTTACACATGTAAGGGGATGGTCCGTGGAGATGGTGGATCATGTTGTTAGTTTCCTTCTATGGTGTGGTGTTGTGGTGATGGCTTGTAGGTGATGAACCTTTGTCCGGTGGTGGTCCTTGGGTTGTTTTTGCTAATAATTTTTTATTTTTGGACCTCTTGTGTAATGTTTAAAACCTTGTACTCAGTTATGAATTTTATTTAAGGATTATTTGGTTGTTAATATTTCACATTTAGTTTATTGATTGTTTTTTGTTAATTAATGCCTCTAAACTCAGGTAAATCTTCCCCAACCCATTGTTTGTAATATCATAGAACTTGTTCCATCTCATGGGTATAGGGATTACCCTTTAGGACTTTCCATGGATGGGGTCGGGTGCCGGTTTTAAAGGTAACCAATTTGGTTCATGAAAAAATTGTAATAGAAGAGGCTAATCTATTTTGGACATATCATTATTTTGGGATGAGTCTGGTTAGACAAGATCTAGGACTCTCATGCCTTGGAGTTTTGGTTACGAGTAGGTTGTATGAACATCAGTATTTTGGGATGAGTCTAGTTAGGTAAGAGCTTGGACTGTCGGGGCTTGGATTTTTGGTTATGAGTAGGGTGTCTGGCCAATACCTCTCCTGAAAAACCTTAAGTCACCATGGGATGTTAGGATTGCTTGTTTGAATTCTCTTTTAGGTGGGATGTGCGGGATGCAGACAACATGTAGACATCATGTGGGAGTGAATTGGTCATTTATTTCAATTTTGTGATGTGTTTTACTTATTTATATTTTATGTAATTGTAGATATTATTCAGAATTGTTGTACTAATGATTTATTTTATGACTGTTTCCTCGTACAACAACATGCCTCCCCGGAAAGCTCTCATGCACCCATGGGAGGATGCCAGAGAAAGTTCTTCCTCACCGATTGATAAAAGGATGGTAGAAGCTATGGTCAGGGTTTTCTAAGCCCTAGGATAGGGAGTAACACCTAGTCCTTCTTCAGCTAGAGAAGGATATTATGGTCCTAGGAAGGACAAATCCCTCATGTTCATAAAAAGAAAGACTCATATATTTCAACATATCAAGGAACCCTAGGAAGGAAAAGAGTGTCTTGAGATGATCGAGTGCATGTTCAAGATTCCTAACACAACTAAGGAGGTCAGGGTGAATTGTGCATTTTTTCTATTAGAGGGTTCCAGGGGTAAGTGGTGGGAATCAATGCTTCAAGCTGGGAACTAGGAACAGATGAGATGGAAGGACTTCAAGGTTACCTTTAATGACCAGTACTGCCTTGAAGACTTGGAATACACAAGTTCTAGAGAATTTAATGAAAATTTTCATGGGTATATATTAGCTATGGACTATTTCAACCATTTTTTCTGATCTGGTCTGTTATTACTTGAAAATGGTCTTCATTGAGCAGATGAAGACTTAAAAGTACGAGAAGGGTTTACAGCCAGAGATCTATTCCCATGTCTTCTTGTTCAAGATGAAGACATACACTGAGGTGGTTGATTGGGATTATTTGGTGTATTTTGACTGCAAGGGTAAGTCTAGTTCCTCTAGGGAAGTGTTTGTGTGGGCAGTGGCAGTTCTTCTAAGAAGAAAAGGAAGTGATGCGAGCAGAGGACTAAGGGAGGTGGTAGTTCAGGCCAACCTTCCATGAAAATTTAATTATTGGATTTTGATGAATGTTCCATTGTGTTCCACCAGTGATGGAGTCTAGGGAACGCCTAACCAGTATGAACAACTTCTAAAATCCCTTGTTATCAGTGTGGAGTTATGGGACACTTTCAGTGATTTTATTGGGCGGCACGTCCACTTAAAAGTGGGGTAGGGTCTGTGGCTACCAAAGGATTGCCAGCTCAGTCAGAGCCATTGAGGATGGAGGGATCTTGGTTTAGTGGCCACAGTGGAAGGGTATGATCTTCTTCTGGGCAGAGCCAGTTCAGGGTAGAGCCACTGGTAAGTTGTCATTCTCAGGCATAGAGTAGGGATCTTCATGTTGTGAAGTAGGAACTAGGGGGATCCTATGTAGGTCCTTCGATAGGTCGTGCCCCCATATTGATTTCATATTCTGTATCTATTTCTCTTTTTGATATTGGTTCATCTATTTAATTTATCTCTTCCCTTATTGGGAGAATGCTGAATTTTCCAACCGATCTTTTGTCTTTTGATATGGAGTTGGTGACGCTTTTGTGAAATTAGAAGGAACAGTGTCTCAAGTACCAATCGTGTGCAATTACAGTTTCTGGGGTTGAGATGGAGTGGGACCTACTGATCCTGGATATAGAGCTTTTTTATGTAATCAATGGAATGGATTGGCTGGTGAACGTTCAGGCATACATCGATTGATATAGGTGATGGGTCAGTTTCACGACACCTGATGGCATCCATCAGGTTTTTCATGGGGAATGGGATCCTCGGTCGGGTCCTATGAGAGCTCCACTCCCAGAGTTGGGTAATATTATCTTCCAGTTATCGTCTCATTTTCTTGAGGATGATGGTCGTTCTCTTAAGGGTTGATTACATCACATAGTGGATTAGTTCTCGGAGGTATTTCTAGATGAAATTTTAGGCTTTCCCCCAGAGCAGGATATGGAGTTCTTGATTTATTTAGTGCTGGAAACATAGCTGATATCACTTCCCTTGTATTGTATGGACCCCACCATGATGAGGGAATTAAATATATTGTTGCATGATTTTCAATCCAAAGGATTCAATCGATCAAGCATCACTCCTTGGGCCACTCCTATCTTTTTTGCGAAGACGGCCGATGGATCCCTCCAGTTGTGTATAGACTATTGTAAGATAAAAAAGGTAACCATTAAGAAAAAATATCATTTTCCATGAATAGATGACTTGGTTGATCATTTTAAGGGGAAAAAGGTTTTCTAAAATAGACTTTGATTTGGGTTAACACTATCTCAAGGTGAGAGTGGATGATTGTAGACACAGAAAAAGTCTGTAACTCCTAGAGGAAGTTTTGAACGGATGATGCGAAGTCATATTCGGACTCAGAGGTCCAGTCCGGAGGTCCTGGAAGAGGTGGTAGAAATTAAGGACCACGTGTGCTAAAAAATGTTGTTCATGTAAAGAACCCCTGGGATTCGCAAAAAAGAACCAGAGTGGCGCACAATTTTGCGCGCCTGATTCCACACGGGGAGGCATTTCGCACCAACATGTCCCAGTCCGGAAGATTTTGCACGCCGCCCTATTTCCACAACAGAGAATGCCTATAAATAGTAGGTGACCCTAACCATTTCGGGGTTGTGGAATTCGGACCAGCTCTTGTGTGCGCAATTCGGACTCCTGGGCGCACAAGATGACTTCCGGGTAATACACCTTTTCACGAAACCATGCTCTGGGGTTCACCTTTTCGCGCAACCCCACTTTCTTAAGTGAATTTGCTAACTCTTATGGGTTCTTCCTTTTCACGCAATCCTTTCCCCTTGCGATCAATCCCTTCCACTTTGCGTGCAATCCCTCTGTTAGGTTTTTCCATACCTTAGGGATCGAGTCATTCCCCCGCGCATAATCCAAGCCCTTGGCGTGCAATCCCATATCCGCGCACAATCCTCTGACCTAATTGCGCACCATCCTGGTGTTTTTTGCGCAAACCTTCTCTTTGCGCGCAAAACCCAAGACCCCTCACATTGACACCCCCGGGTTCCTCTATGCATCGGTGCCCGATGTCTTCCATACCAGGCATGCACACCATGCGTTTTTTTCCCATACGGCCTTCCGGGTTCATACGAAGTAACCTCAAGGTCCCATGGAAGGTGTTTCCTGTTTCGTTGCTTTGCCTTATGCTTCTTCGCATAGGCATGCTAACAGCTATTGCTTCTTCGCATAGCCACGCTAATGTGGACCCCTCGATGGTTCGCCCTGCGGACCCCCTTCACTACGGCCTTGCCGATACCATCCCTCCCACAAGGGGAAGAGGGTGTTGGGCAGGTAAGCCCTAGGGGTGCGGAGCGAACCCGCCTCGTCCGAGCTGCAGGACGTTAAACTGCCAAGCACCTCGTCCTCAACACATGACATTAAACTATGTTCCGACCCCGTTCCTCGCATGCAGGGTCTTGTCAGCTCGGACATTCTTTATGCCTCTCATCTCCACGGGAATGGAATCTTCCTCACATGGAATGATATCCTCCTTTTAGAGTGGTGTTTGTCCATGGGGGAAGGGATTCCTCAGAGCGTAACCCCTAGCCTCTTTTGCGGAAGGTTCCACCCATGCACCTCTGTACATACGCACTACCAAGGCCAGTAGAGCCCTTCTCCCACTATGCCTTGTCGCACCACAGTCCTCTATCTTGGAGTAAGTACTGATACTAAGGGCTCCTAATCACGTGTAAGCCCCTATTTCCTATTTGGGCCTCTCAACGCGTAATCCCCTTTCCGCTTCTCTTGGATTAACCCTTCGCGATGTGATAGTCTGGTCCTTGTTGTCACTTGTTTCTCACACCGAGCATGACTCACGTGGGATTAGAGTGAGCATCGAGCATGACAACCCACCATGGGCTACCTCAGAGTGTAAGCCCCATCCCAATGAACTACCTGGACTTTGATCTGTGCTAACGCATGGTACGTAGGAAGCCTCCATAAGGTTCAATCCCACCACTTTGTCGTTCCGACTTGTTCACGTCGGTTCGCCAACAATTTGGGTCATCTGAGAGCGTAAGCCCCAAATTGCTTGTCCCTCATGACATTAAACTATATGCTCATCCCGTATGATGTTAAAATGTATACCCTCGTCCCGCATGATGTCAAACTGTATGCTCGTCCCGCATGATTTTAAACTATATGCCCCGAACTACGTGGACTTTGATGTGTGCTAACTCATGGTATATAGGAAGCCTCCACGAGGTTCAATCCCATCACTCAGTTGTTCTGACCCCTCCACGTCGGTTCACAACCACCATCATGGGCCGCCTCAGAGCGTAACCCCCATACCTACCATCATGGGTCGCCTCAGAGCGTAAGCCCCATGCCCACCATCATGGGTCGTCTCAGAGTGTAACCCCCATACCCACCATCATGGGCCGCCTAAGAGCGTAACCCCCATACACACCATCATGGGACGCCTCCGAGCGTAAGCCCCATACCCACCATCATGGGCCATCTCAGGGTGTAAGCCCCATACCCCACACTCCATTACCCATATTGATCCTTACCCAGGCCGCCAAATCCCGGTGGGATCATGCCACCTCATTCCACTCCATAGTATCCGGGAAGCCACCCACGTGCTGGCCCCAATATCGGTGTTCCCCCTAGGGGATCCTTCAATCTGATTCACTCTCAGTGTTCCAATCAGTATGATCCGTCTCCGCAAGATGTTAAACTCACGGAATACCCTGTGTTAAACATGGGAAGCTGAGGAGAACCTCATATAGCACACGATTCCCTGTGTCATATGTGGGATGCCTCGGGATTCTTTGCCCTCGATAAGCCCTATAATAAGGGACGAAGATAGGCATGCCAATCCCCCAGCGTCAAGGCATGCCAACAACACCCCAGCATGACTATTCTCCTCACCGAAGGTTTCTGCCCCGACCAGACCCCTTGGAGCGTCTCAACGGAAGCAGCGTAATTAACTGGTGTCAATGAAAATATGGCGCCAGGAACGAGATTCTCGAACCCATCTTAAATTTATGAGGGAGACCCGGACTAGGTGACGAGCTCTAAGGAGGAATCCATGGAAGGAAGAACCGAAATCCCATCATCCTGGTTTCGATCAAGGAGCAAACATCTTTGAACAAGGAACAGATGCCGCCCGCCTTTGGAAAGCGGGAATGCGGGGCCACAAGATGTGCGTCCTCCCCTACGTAACGGATGCAGGCGCGCACCCCAGTGAAAGCATCGGAAACAGAAAATGGTGAACCCGACGTGAATCTCTTCTCCTCAATACGGAGACTGGTAGTGTTCTGGGTGTCAGAAGATTTGCATGTCACCAGGTCCGGGCACCTAGCGCCAGGACGTGAAACCCACCAGGGGTTGAGGCAGTCAGGATGTTTAGCACTCCATTCTACGATATCTTCAACTTGGATCCCTCTCACCAACAATGGAAGACGGAATGATGTTGGGATATTGGTTGTCGATTTATTTTCCTATTATGGATAATGGGTTCATCTCCCTGCTTCCAGGAACCGGATTGCTGCATTCAGAGCTCGATCGCCACCTGCCCATCGGCGCAGGGGCAGGGGCAGGGGCAGTACCGACCAGGCCACCCCACGTGGTCCCGCATTTTCCGTAGCTGCTCCGACTCAGACCGTCGTAATTGTCGGGCGCTCATTCCCCCTCTCCCCATAAGAAATCATCCAGCAAAGGGTGATCAACGACCTGGTTCGTAGGTACGAGGAGGAAGGGGTCATCACCACTAGGGACATGACCCACTTGGATCTAGAGGCAGCTGCACCTCACCACCATCACCACCCCTAAGGGCCGCGCAAGGATCCACCGCTCCCCACTCTGACGTTCAACCGTTTCGGGAGCCTATCCCCGGAACGCCTCGACACCGCCCTTCCCTACACCGACGAGGTAGGGGATGTCCGAGTTCGCTTGATCGGAGACCCGCTGCAAGGGTTCACAGCAAGATCCCATGCCAGGCTACGTTGACACTGCCGCCCAACTACCCGGGCTGAGGAGCAGGCAATCTCTACGCCCGCACAACCGGCTCCAACCCACCTGATCTGACGCCTGTGTCGGGCACGAGCGAAAGAGAATGCCCGACCTGGGGCACCAACATCAACAACCACTATGGCCTGAGCCACTGTTGACCCCTGTTATCAAACAACTGCACACGTTGAGTAGGGTTAGTTACATGCCTATCCCAGATCGAGTCCCCAACCGCCCCACAGGTTGGTTGGGCCAACTCTCTCCGTCACTGGCACAAGCAATGACCATCGCGGACCAATTCACGGTAGCGCCATCCAGCATGAAAGCCAACTCTGTTCCACTGATTTGGAAAGCAGAGTGCTTCCCCGTGATAACTACGCTCCGTTTATGGCCTTTTCCTGTGCTCACTGCACTGGGTACGGGGTCACTCCCCCTACCACTGGCAGCGAGTATGGAGCTGTGGCATATCTGGTCACTTTCCCACATGGAGGTCCTCCCCATGTCCCTTTCGACATCTGTCCCGGTGCTTCCCATACCCCGGAATTTAGTCCCCTCTTTCATAGCACTATTGAGGCCAGAGGACACCATTATAGAGATCAGCCTTTCCCTGAGGAGCCACACAGGGGTAGGAAGGTGGGACGCAGTCACCGTAAGAGGAATGTCAGGGAAGTCCAGATGGAAATCAGACCAGTCCGTTTCTCGGACTCAAAGGCGGTGTACGACTCGGTGACAGAGTCCTCCCCCTGGTCCTATAAGTCAAAGGACGGAATGGGGATGCAGCGTGTCTATCTCGTACTCCCTAAATGCGAGATCCGTATGATCTCCATCTCCCTCTAGAGGTATATCTAGGAGGAAGAGGACCTGGCATACCTGTAGGGATCAAGTTTGCAGTTACCACTGGCCTCTTCGGAAGCACCTTCCACCTCGGTCTGAGAGGGGGCAGAACGTTTCTAGGGACCTATAGAATAGTCGTGACATGAAACTCCCTCGAAAAGCATCGACACTATGATGGGAGGCCTACTCTCCAACCCATCCTATCGTGACGTGGAATCCAGAACACAACAACCCTTGGAGGATGACTTAAGATTCGGTGGCCAATCGGCCTGCTCGCTGTGTTCTCCGCTAACCAGCCCACCGGCCTACCTCGGCACCACTACCAGTTCCCCAGCCATTCTTGGTTGATGAGCATGGGCAGCAAGGGCTGGATCCTGAACCAGAGTCATGGAGCTTCTGGACCATCCTCATAGCAGGCCACTTTCTCGAGAAGTTTTGGTCGGTCGTAGGATCAGATTTTGATATGCGAGAATCGCTCACCCCAGGAGAGTTTGAATGTTTCCGCCTGACTCTATGGACGACTCACTCCCGTCTTCATCATCATTGAGTGCCTTATCCCGGGAGTTAATCATATCTCTAGGATATCGGTGAGCAATGTCTTCGGGTCGACCTAGCTGTGCTCCCTAGGGTTTGGCACCCCGAATCACTTTGCCACCACAGGGACCTCCAACAAAAATGCAACGATAGTTTTCAAGTACTCCACAAATTTATCGAGGAGGCCACCCCCAACATGCACGCCCGAGGATGGGGGTAGTATGCTGCCCTTCTATTCAGTGTGATTCGCCGACAGCCCGCCTCGCTGGGCGGCTTTGAGGGAATGCCGCCAAGGGCAGTGGTGGTCAACATGGATGATCTTTTTGGAGAGGGAAATGGTGTTGAACTCCTGGATGGGGACACACCCCCAGGGGACAAGCTGCTACTAGATCCATCAGGGAGAGTTTCTCGCCAACAGAGGAACCTCCTGGGCCTCCCCACGCCCACGGAAGCCTTAACCCTAAGCCGAAATGTCGGCAAGGGTAAAGATCACATCAGGGCTATCATGCTCAACGACCCATCTGCCTCATTACAGAAGGCATAAGAATATCCTAAGAAATCCATGCTACGCCAATAGCTTGCTAAGCAAAAGAGGTTGGTTGATGAGCTCCTGGTTGAACGCGTTGCAGAGAGGCGACCTGACTACGGTGATCCTAGTCCAAGACAGAAAGGGTAGGAGCAACTACCACTAGATGAGATTCTCCCGGGCAACCATGATCATGTCGTGTTCGCCGACAGAGGAGAGGATAGAGCTCATGGAAAGAGGGCACGATACGTTTTGTTGAACCCTCCTGAGTGGCTTGATCACCAAAGGGACCCCGCTCAGTTCCCTCCCACTGCCCCGAGTGTCGCTCCACCAACCGCCCCACGAGCTGCTAATCTTGAATACCGGATTGAGGAGCCCAACAATTCGCATGTGGTTAGGGATCCCCTTCAGGACAAGAAACCACGTCCGGACGATCTAATGGGAGCACCCATCGCCTGCTTAGAGGCTTTGGAAACTCGGTAGGTGGAAATCCCACCGGACGATAAGCCATACCCAGCATGGGTGGATGACATGCCAGCCCCACAGGGATTTGGGAACCCCACTTTTTCCCCATTTAATGGGACTGGAGACCTGTCACAGCACTTGGCCCACTTCAACTCGAGGTGCGGGCCTATGTTAGGAACTCCGGTGAAGCAGGAGGCCGCCAAGCTCCGTTGCTTCATTCAGACATTGGATGGACCATCATTCGTCTGGTATAGCCAGCTCCTTGTCATATCTGTGAATAGTTGGGAGGTCCTTCGCAAGCAATTACTCTACCAGTTCAGTTCCACAACCTGGAAGAATAACATTGCAGACCTATTTAGGTGCAAACAAAGGCCCGACGAGCGAGTCGCGGACTTCGTCGCCCCGTGGAAGGGGCTCACGTACTCCCTTGACATGCCACTAACTCAAGATAAATTACTAACAATGTGTGTAGGGAACATCACGGCAGAGCTGTTTCCTTCTTTTATCACTCAGAATTACCCCGGAGGGTTTCAGTACTTCTCATACAAGGCTCAGCACCTCAAAGAAGCCCTACAACAGGCCATTCAGGCACACCCACTGCATTCCTGTAATCCCTGCATGGAGATCCGCCAAAGCCGAGCCCACTGTTGTGGCCCAGATAGAGGCCCCAAGGAATCTAGAGTTGCTACCAGTGAGTCCAGCTCCGTAACCCCATAGGGGTCCACCCCCATGGGCACAGCCTCCGGCCCAGCAGTGACCGCCTCAAAATCGACAGGCACCTCCGCGTAATGCACCGCCACCACCAAGGCGAGATAATCAGGTTCCGCCTCCTCATCTTGATCCTACAGACCCTCGTCGGGGCCAGCCTCCAAGAGCCCCCTTTTGAGACCGAAGGAATCGTACCTACTCGTTTGATGTGGCTCAGGTCCCCGATAATTTCTCTAGTGCCTTGGAGCAGAGAATCGTGTGGCTGCCTGAGAGCCGGAAGCTAGAAGAGGCACATCTCACTAATCACCCCAACTACTGCCCTTATCATCGAAACCTGGGGCACACCATCCTGCGATGCAACGTGTTCAAGGACTGGCTCCAAGACCAGATTTACAACAACATAGTCAGGTTGGGCCCAGCCCCGAAACTAGTAGCAGGTGTCATTGTGAGATCAGATGGCAGTACTAGAAATGAGGATGAGTGCCAGCAGGTTTCCGATTGTGGGTCTCAGATGTATAGTGACTGGATGGCCCGCAAGACGGTCTCCCACACCCACGGCATCATCTGTGCCCACCTAAATCAGCCAGAGCCCTCAGAATCTGTGAGCGCTACCTTGTCATCGTCGTCCCATCCTACCTCTTCCCGGAAGAGAAAGAGGCGGAACAAGAAGAAAGAGTGCACCCTGCTAATTCCATCATCATCCCTCACACTTGGCGATTTTATGCCCCCAAAAATGGGGATCCTTAAGAGACTCCATTCGGTAGTGGATGACTCCTCGAGTAATAGTTCGGGGTATGCTTCAGTTAACACCGTATAGTTGGTAAATCCCTTTTTGAATCCTGACGATGAGGAATGGCAGATGAACCTTCCCAATGTCCCCAGCCATCGCCAACGTCATCGGAGCCGCGACTACATGAATCGCCAGGGCATGGTAGTCGGCACCTCTAACCAGGCCTTGCATGCCACTGAGACCAGGCAGTAATCCCAATACAGATCTCAGCGCACGCGGCCCCTTCATCCGGTGAGGACAGGTTCGCCTCTACCGCTGTTTGTGTTGCTGGATCTGGCAGAACAACCTTGGCCATGCAGTGACCGACTTTTTCCTGCCACCGGCCGACCCCAGCCTTCCGGTCCTAATCTCCGGACATTGACTAGTGAACAGTGAGACGTGCCCAGTACAAGTCAGTCACCATTCCAGCTGGCGGAGCCCATCATGCCTCCAATCGCAAAGCGGCCTCCTGTAAGCAGAAGCTCACATTTGGCCCCAAAGTATGATGTCCCAAAGCACCTGGCCAGCATTCCTGCAAGGATTTATATCCTTGAGGCTCTTCTCCTATCTTCTGAAATGTGTGAGGCACTAGCCGAGGCCCTAAGGAGGCCCCTCCAGAGTGAGATGGAGGTAGCGGCTGCAGAATCCTTCCACGCTGAGGAAATTGAGATCGCCGAATGTCAGGTGGTTATCTCATTCTCCGGTGAAGACGAAGAACCTCCTATACAAGGGCACATTCTCCCATTGTACATCACTGGCCAGTTTAATGGTGTGGAAGTCTGACACTGTCTTGTCGACACAGGTTCAAGGATTAACCTAATCCCAACTCAAGCACTGCGAAAGCTGGGTCTGTCTGAGGATGATTTAACTCCCTCCGACCTCAAGATCTAGGGGTATGATAGGACCGAGCAAACTCCGGTCGGCAAGATTCACTTGACGACCCAGTTCAGCGGCCTAATTTCTAGCAATGAATTCATGGTTGTCTCTCAGGACACTGCCTATAATGCATTGATGGGCAGGACGTGGCTCCACCATCACACAGTGGTCCCCTCATTATATCACCAATACCTCAAATACTCCCTTAAAGGTGGAGTAGGTGTTCCCCTAGAAGATTCGTCTCCTTTTTCCTCTTGTGAAGCCCATTATCTGGATGCCAAATATTAAAAGATAAAGGACAAGAAGATCCTGGCAGGTGAGGTAGAGCCTTCCACTGTCACAAATGATCCCTGGGTAGGTTTGTATGATGCTTATGTCTTCCCAATCCATCGGTTGGAGGCCACAACCCCCGACATGAGGCAATGCTGTGTTGTTTCGGGTACCATAGGAAGGCATATTTCCATGTCCATGCGACGGTGGAAAATCACCTCATACTCCTACACTAACCAGACTCAAGTGATTCCCAAGACTCCTACTCCTATAAAACACCGGGACGTTAGGCTCATGGTGACGGTAGTACATCATACGTGTCTCTTCCGCCAGGTCAGAATTGATCTGCTCAAGCCGACGTGCCACTACTGCTTTGATGTCGTCAAGCACGGTCCCCTGGGCTGATGACCATATGTGATTGGATCGACCGCCTTTGTCGCCGTGGTCTCCGTGGTACGTGAATCCCTTGAAGTGACGTCCACTGCCACCCAAGCCGGCACCAGCTTCCCATCCGAGTCTGGTGGCCCCAAAGCAGCTCCCCCCGTGGATGATCCCTCCACAATTGGAGAGGATTACATGGAAGATTCACCCCCTACCTTTGAGGAGGGCGTCTCCACCATGGTCAATGAGTTAGTGTAGGTAAACCTCGGTAGCGTGGCGGACTTAAGACCCACATTGGTCAGTGCCTCCATGCCCCTGAGGAGCGGTAACAGTACGTAGACTTCCTTAGATAGCATCGTGATGTGTTCTCATGGAGTTACGATGAGATGCCAGGACTAGATCCTCAGGTAGCCGTCCGCCACCTTGGCCTTCCGGCAAACCATCACGGGTTAAAGTAGCCTCCCAGAAAGATGCACCCTTCTCATAGTTCCATGGTTGAGGCCGAAGTTGATAAGCTCATCAAAGCCAAATTTTTCAAATAAGTTCAGTACCCCCAGTGGCTAGCCAACATTGTGTCGGTCATGAAGAAGAACAGACAGATCGGGGTTTGTATCGACTTCTGCGGCCACAATCTCCACTATCTGAAGGATGATCTTCCCCTTCCAAAGACAGAGTTGTTGATCGATTCTATGGCTAGGTTCCAAGCCCTCTCATTCATGGATGGGTATTCCGGGTACAACTAGATCCGGATGGCCCCTGAGGATGAAGAGTTCACCACCTTCAGGGCCCCCAAGGTACTTTCTTCTACCAGGTCATGCCCTTCAGCCTAACGATTGCCGGTGCCACCTATGAACGGGCCATGCATTGCATATTCAAGACAATTCTCAGAACGATGGTGGAGTGCTACGTGGATGACCTGGTGGATAAATCTCGCCAGTGCTAGGACCATCTCAAAGACCTTTAGAAAGTCTTTGGCTTCCTTCGTTCTCGCCACCTGAAGATGAACCCGTTGAAATGCGCCTTCGGGGTCCCCTTCGGAAAGCTTCTTGGATTTGTTGTCAGATACTGAGGCATCAAGATTGACCCGGAGAACATCAAGGCCATCATCCATATGCCTCCCTCGAGTAATATTCGGGATCTCAGAGGCCTCAAAGGACAGTAATCCTATATACGTCGATTCATTGAGAATCTGGCCGGCAAGTGTAAGACCTCTTCCCGGCTCATGAAGAAAGGTGCCACCTATGAGTTGGATGAAGAGTGTCAGACCGCCTTTGAGGAAATCAAGCAGTATCTACTCCAACCTCTGGTCTTGATGCCACCCGTTTCTGGAAAGCCGGTGGTCCTTTACGTGACCACCCTGGAATGATCCCTTGGTGCACTTATCTCCCAGAAGAGCAATGAGGGAACATAGAATTTCCTCTACTAAATCAGATGCATGCTCCTCGATACATAAGTTAGATATTCTCCAATCGAGAAGAGCTGTCTGGCGCTCGTATTTTCCATACAGAAATTGTGGCACTACTTGCAGCACCATGAGGTACAGCTGGTCTCTTGGGTAGACCTGTTGAAATACATCCTGGATCGAACTATATTGACTGGCTGACTGGTGCGTTGGGCGGTGATCCTCCAGTAGTTCGACATCTGGTTTGTACCTCAGAAGGCTATCAAAGGACAGGCATTGGAAGACTTCTTAGATGCCCACCAATCCTCTGCAGATCAGCCACTGGATCTAGTCATTCCTGATGAGGTAATCTTCTAAGTCAATCATGTCGTCCCATGTTGGCAGATGCAGTTTCATGGTTCCTCCCGAAGCCCCACCGGTAGAAGACTCAACGATCCTAGGCTCAACAGAGTGGTCCTGGGTGTCGTCTTCATCACCCCGGAGCAATTTGTTCTGCCGTATTCATTCCTGTTTTTAGAAGGCTCCACCAACAATGAGGTAGAATATCATTCCCTCATCACTGGCCTAGAACTGGCTCTCGAGATTGATTTTCCCCATCTTCATGTGAAAGGGGACTCCGAGCTAGTCATCAAGAAGGTCAATGGTGACTATGTTGTTAGAAAGCCAGAACTTGTGCCATTGCTGGAGTTCACCCTCCTTCTAATGGATAAGTTCCCTTCTCGGCCGGAGGGCGTTCATATTCCCTGGTCACAGAACAGTCAAGCAGATGCTTTGGCTAGCCTGGGCGCGTCGCTCGCAGAGCCCGAACAGAAAGACCTGATTATCCACATAGCACACCGGAGAGTCATTACTCTCATCATCCCGGAGGATGATCGTGGCCCGCGGGTGAACCATCTCACCGTTGATTCCCCTATGTTAAGATCCTTGGGGACATCAGATGCGGTAATCGAAATGGTTCCTGATTGGAGGATGCCCTCCAACACAACAATCTTCTATCGGACCGAGCTGAGCGTGAGAGAATCCGACGCCGCATGCTATAGTTTACCCTTCAGAGTGCTCCCAGCCTTGAGCAACTCCTTTACGGATGCAAGTTTGATGGTGTTCTCCTCTGTTTCCTTCAAGGAGTTGAGATCCCTCAGGTCATGCAAGAAGTGCATCTTGGTTCCTATGGTTCCCATCAGGCCGGGACGATGATGTCTCGCGAGATTCGAAGACTGGGGTACATTGGTCCCTCCATGATCCATGACTGCATCGAGTTCACCAAGAGGTTTCATTCTTGACATGTTCACGCTAACATCGTGCATCGGCCACCAGAGCCTCTCCACACTACCAAGTATTCTTTTCCCTTTGCAGTATGGGGATTGGATGTCATAGGACCTTACCCGCCGGCGATGGCCCGCTAGTGTCGGTTCATTCTGACCGCTACGGATTTCTTTTCCAAGTGGGAAGAGGCAATTCTGCTCAAGGAAGTCAAATCATGTTCTATTGCTAACTTCATGAGCTCCAACGTCATCTATCGATTTGGAGTACGTCACGCTATCCTCCCGGATAACGGAACCAACTTCCGAGTAGCCGAGCTGAAGAAACTGTACACCAAGTGCAACATTCTCTCTAACCATACCTCCCACTATCACACGCAGGCGAATGAATAGATCGAGGCATTTAACAAAACCTTATCTAACATTCTGGAATAGATGGTTGGTAAGAACAAGAAATGTTGGCCGGACAAGCTCCCCAATGCCCTCTCTGCTTATCGGACGACGACTCGTAATTCCTCCCAGGTGACTCTATATTCCCTGGTTCTTGGAGCTATGGGTGTCCTACCCATCTAGAATCAGTTTCCCTCATTGTGCACCGCATTCTACGACCAAAAAGCACCAGATAGAGTTTCCGAAGTCTGTCTAGCTGAATTAGATGTGCTGGACGAGAACAGGCTTCGCTCTTTACATAAATTGGAAAGGCATCAGAGTAGGATGGCTTGAGCTTTCAATAAGAAGGTTCAACTTTTCTCTTTCCTGCAAGGTGACCTAGTGCTGGCTCTCAAAACGCCAATGATTCCCGGCAAGAAACCACCCAAATTAGAGTCTAAATGGGAGGGGCCTTTCATCGTCCATAAGTTTTGTCCCAATGGCGCATATTCCCTGGTGACTATGGATAGTGAGTGTGTCACTCCTCCCACCAACGCTAGGTTCCTCAAACAATATTTTTCCTGAACCCTCGGTTCTGAATTATATGACCTAAAACTAAGATCTTTTTGGGGTCCCGTATGACCCTAAAATGCACACGGTCCAGCATGACCTTAAACTACACTTGGACCCACATCTGGGCCCCTCGGGTCTGAGATCTAAGACCTAAAACTAAGATACTTTTGGGGTCCCGCATGACCCTAAACTACACATGGTCCATCATGACCTTAAACTACACTTGGGCCCACATCTGGGCCCCTCGGGTCCGAGTTCTAAGACCTAAAACTAAGATCGTTTCAGGGTCCCGTATGACCCTAAACTGCACACGGTCCTGCACGACCATAAACTACCCTTGGCCCCACATCAAGGCCCCTTGGGTTCAAGTTCTAAGACCTAAACCTAAGATCATTTTGGGGTCCCACATGACCCTAAACTGCACATGGTCTAGAAAGACCTTAAACTACATTTTTTTCTACATCTGGGTCCCTTCGGTCCGAATTCTAAGACCTTAAACTAATACCCTTATTGTCTAGCGTTACCTTAAACCACGTTCTCGTCCTCACTGCAAGACGTTAAATTGCAAGCTAGTTGGGCATCCCTGACCAAGGCCCAACCTTAGGCCCCATGGCCTTATCGGGCCTCTCAGACCCATCCTTCCCCAAGAGCGTGCGGTGCAGTGTAGGATTATGTCCTCATTAGTGATGGATTATCCGCTGCGCCATGAACACTCACTGGAAGAAATTCCCCTTATCGTCCTACTTGACATTAAACTGCGCTGATAGAACTACGTGTGGCTTGTTTCCCATCCTTATGGGATACATAGGACCACTTGAACACCTAGATTTTAGGTCAATCTCCATCTCTTAGGAGATCCCACGATCTCCCGGTCACCTCAGTCTTCTGACCTGTCCCTTCCCCCGGGAATCCACCATCTTTTGGCTGCTCTCAGACTGAGTAGTTAAACCCTTTCTAGTGGTCTTATAATGTGTTCAGAGTACTCTGGTCTAGGACCTGGAGTATCAGATTCGACTTCCGAAAGTTTCCGTCCTCTTGTCAAGCTTCGTGCTCCCCTTCATTCGGGCCCCTGATATCTTCCGTAACCGGAGGGACACCCAAAAATGGTCTGGATACAACACCTAAAGGATTTCCTACCATCACATGCCAACTACCCAGAAAGTTTTGGGCAACAAATTGATACAAATTTCACATTGCGAATATTGTCCATGGTTGATGCTCATTTTTTTGCCCCTATCTTTAGGCTAACGCGACAGGATGCTGTCTCACGAACATGGTCAGCAGTAATCCTCAGTTGTCACGCCAACTCCTTTAGGCACTGAATATTGGTTGCGTGATTCACATTACGTTCCACCCCACCATGTCAAGGTGGAATCTTGACACTCCTTACACTAACCCAGAGTGCACCCCCACACATCAGATGGACAATGGTGCGTTACGGTGTATCTTGGGGCTCTCGTGGTCCGAGCGCTAAGATTAGAGTCTTGGGTATTCTCTTGGAGCCACGCATGGCTTGACCCTCATCCCCACGGGATATGAGGATTCACCCAGACATTGTGTCCTAGGCCCAGCTCAGCTGGAAGCTAACCTCCCCTGCCCCCTGATTGTTTGACCCTCGTAGGCCCCTTGGCCCGAGACCCCTCTCCCAGAATCATCCACAGTGACTATAGTAGGACATTCTCTTATCTACACCATGTATGCCTCACCGCATCATGCGTATTCCCTAGGTCCAAGCCATATGACCTTAAATTGTGCTGTTTTGTCCCACCACATGACCATAAACTGTGACGATATTTTCCTGGCCACACGATGAAAGACGGAACTGCATTGTGGTGACCTCCCCATAGGACACATCACGTTGGGTATTGTTCGACTACCATACCATTTTTCAACGCCTATTACGTCTTGATTATTGTAGAGAAACCAGGAATTTATAACCTAGACCGGTCGCTCAACAAAAAAAACCATTCACCTTCAAGGAAAAATAAGATATATCAAATTCCACTTCTTTCGGTACAAGGGCTAGACCTGCACGTCTCCCTCGTCCTTTGCGCAGGCTCCATGTCATGCCACACAACCCTTAAAGAACTACGTATGGCTTGATTCTCATCCTTATGAGATACGTAGGAGCACCTGGGTACTTCCCCGCAGGCCCAGCCTAACATCTGTGTTCGGTCCCACGGCCTAAACACTTTTCCAATGAACGCATGGTAAGTAGGACCTCGTCCTCATTCATTTTGGGGTTCTTTGGTCACTTTACTGAATGTCTCCTTCCCTTCTTACTAATCCTTGGTCCGAGCTCTAAGACCATAAACTAAGATCTCTTAAGAACTACGTCTGGATTGATTCCCATTCTAAAGGGGTACATAGGAACACCAAGACCTCCTATCTTTGTGTCCAGCTTGAGTTCAGCTAGTTTGTCTCTTCGGTCCCACCTTCGGGACCCTGACCATGGGACTACCTATCATAATGCAGGATCATGTCCTCATTCACGTCGGTTTTGCGATGACTACACTATGTGCACCATGTTATAATAATTATCCTTCTCGTCTTATCGTCCAACATGATGTTAAACTGTGCTTCTAGAACTATGTGTGGATTGATTCACCTATTTATGAGATACGTAGGAACACCTGGACATTTCGTCTTGGGTCCAGCCCCAGGGATTACCAAATCCCATCTCTCCTTACTGTTGGCCCCTCTTCTTGACTTCATGGGGAGTGGTGTAGTTGCGAAATCTACCCCGAATAAGTTGGGGATGACCCATAGTAATGTTCGAAAGCGATAGTTATCTCGCCAGAGACGTCCTTTCTGAAAATTGGGACGATCCGTGACCAGGTTGATACATCCGCCTAATGGGCCTCCGCCATAGTGGCACAATTTTGGGAGTGTGGGAATATTTTCGAACAAACCACCACTCCAATTTCCACCCTTTTCGTTCCCCTTTATTCGGATCCTCATCCTATTTCATGTTCGATGGGACCCCCTAACAGTATGTATGATAGACTTCGGTCCTCCTGCTGCAACAATAAAGATGATAAACCTTTGGTCCACCTATTGTAGCAATATGGATGATAGACCTATAGTTCTCCTATTGTCCTGGGACAACGTCCCGGAGGACTGGTCATGTTTGATGGGAACCCCTAACAGTATGGATGATAGACTTTGGCCCTCCTATTGTAGAAATATGGATGATAGACCTTTGGTCTGCCTATTGTAGCAATATTGATGATAGACCTATAGTCTGCCTACTGTCCTGGGACAATGTTCCGGAAGAATGATCGGCGATATTTGAGTTATGACTCATGTTTCGAACATGGTCTGCGGTTATCCCTCATTTATTGTCTCAATTTCAGGCCAATGTGATATGGATGCTGCGTTTCATCCACGGTTAATAGTTATCCTCCATCGCCGCGCCCCTATAGTGTTCCGAATTGGGGTAACATGATTCACCTTTTTCATCTCCCTATGTTCGGAAGGATTTCAATGCCCCGGGAATTGCCCCGCTCGTGCGTCAGAGCACATCGAGAAGGTGATATATCAATCGGTCTGAGGACCTCTCCTTAGAAATCTGGGCCCGATTTTGGACGCCTGAAGTTTGGTTGATGCTCCCATGAAGTGAGAGATTATGGTTGAGCATATTAAACCAAATGTACAAAAAAATAGGTTGGTCCATACATTGGATCAAAATATTGAGATGTGGAAGCAAATAGTTCATGAGATGGCCAAAACAGATCCCTTAAGGATCAGCGTGCTAGATTTATCTTTCCAATAATGTTACCCTTTAACTGGTAGCCTCCAGGACTGCTTCTCACTCCTTGAAGACTCTCTCTTCATCAGCAGCCACAGAGCGCAGCTCTTCAACCCTATCTTGTTCCTACGCCTGCTCGGTTTGATGTACGACCATCTGGTGATTCGCCTCCTTCAATTGCTCTTGGGCATCAACCAGCTGGGCCGTCAGTTATTCCACGATCTCAGAGCATGTTGCAATGAAGGACTAATTATCTGCTGCCTATCCTTCGAGGTGCCGGACCTCCTGTTCCACCCTTAGAAATGATCGGGTGCTCGCTAATCTTTCCCGACACTAGGCAACATCTTTTCACCGGCTGCTCTCGCATATCTTCTTGGCCATGTAATGACGGACTGTCAGATGAAGGCGTTGAGCATCAGCCCCTCCGGCACATAGGAAGCGCATCCAGGTCTGGAGTGATCCCATCTGCGTCAGCCAATCCAACTAGGGATGCCCGAGAAAGCACTGGATACACTTCCAACCTTTGCGCCATGTCATCCGGCTTTCCTCGGCCGCCTCTAAGTCTGAGTTGTCCATCTCCTCAGGATAAGCGGGTCGATACACAGGAAAGGCAGCCAGTAGGTCGGCACTAGGATCTACCTTAGGGATGTCTTCATGAGGAATAGGATCCTCGACATTCGGGTGACCTTCCTCTCTCGCCCTGATAGAAACAGTGCCTCTGTTAGCTTACGGCCTCGCCCCAATGACAGCGCTACTGATTTCTGCTGCCCCCTGCTCACCAATTTTCGGGGCCGACTCAGTGTGGGAAGTATGTTCTAGATGATGTGGTATGTCTGCCACTGGTCCACTCATGGATGTCCTGGGCTCAGCAGCCCAACGAGCCTCAAATGATGAGATCACTGCGCAAGGCGCTCCCTGATTAGTTGGGATATTTTTATAGCAAGCGCCATTAGAGAAGCATGGGACTTACAAGAACACAGAGCGTCCGCCTCTAGTGTTCTGGCCGCTACAGGAGCTACTAGAGCATGAGACCCCTCTGCGCTTGTCAATTCAATGATGGGTGTCGGAGCCCCATCATGTCCCACTGGTTCCCCTCCTCCCTCTATTGGGGACGTCTGATCAGCACCTAGGTGACCCTGAGTGAGATAGAGAGATGAAAAAGAAATTGCATAGGAGAATGGATTAAGAAGGAAAATTAATGAAGATAGAGACAGACCTCGAGTATCTCGGTTATGTCGAGATCAGATCCGACAATCTTTCCACTCTCCCGGAGACTCCATTGGTAGGTCTCCCCCTGCGACCCCTCACCTTGGGGTTATCCTTCTCCTTCATCTTCTCCTTCGCCTTAGTCCTCTCTTATTTCCTCTTCTCCCTCCGACTCCTCATCATTTCCACATTCTCCTGGCGGAATCACTTCTGGATCATGCTCTTGGCCGAGCATCACATTCACTAAGAAAGGTGGCTCCACACGCCATCCCCTTTGGCGCGCGTATGTGTCCATGGTTGTCAGATAGGCATGCCTCTGATGGAATTTCACTCTGTCGGTAACTCAAATGAGCCCGACCTCTGGCAGCTGGATCCCATTCTACATTATCTTATGCCAGATGGCTTAAACGCTCAGGGATTGTGATAGGGTCATCCAGGCCGACCACAGGGCCGGGAAAATTGCATCTTAGGAAGGTTCGAGCAGGTAACTTATCTGCTTCCCGGGTAGTTCCCTGGCCGCCTCATGTGACCCCCCTATAGGCAACGAGGTCATGGAAGCATCGTGTGATGCCCCCACTGCTGAAGTCCTGGCTTGTGCAGGCCTCGCTGCCTGGCGTGCCCCTGGTTCCCCCCATCCAACAGCACCTTTCCTACTCCCCCGTCGCTCAGTTTCTGCACAGGTATTCTCGAGTTACTGGACTCGCTTGCATAAAAGCCCCTCGGGGTAGGCAAGGGTCCAATGTTCGGCATACTCGGTTGATTAGCCAGCGTCGACCCCGGTGGGAGGAAGGGTAATGACGTCGGCGGAGCCAAAAGTGGTGAACATCAACCACATCTGGTGCAAGACACATGGATTCTTCTCCTCCTAGACAGCCGTGAATACCTTCCTCAGTCTTCGTTGGAGGTACCCAAATTGCATGTCGAATCGGGATGTCACTTAAGGCTCTTAGATCACCTTCCCGTCGATCCGAGCCACGAGCACCCCACACCGGATGCTCTGAAAATACTCTTGATACTCCAGTGAGCCTCACCCATTGTCCACCATCTGGAAGACCGGGGTGGGGAATGGGATGAATTTGAAGTTGGTGTGGTTACCGATTCGGATCCTTATGCCCTCCTCATTGAGCATCATTGGCGCCACCCTGGTGATGTTCAACAAAGATGGTTGCAGGCCATTTCCTGGAGGATGGATGGCGTTCGGAAAAGTATAACCACCGAGATGAGCCGCCACCCAGCCGTGGAAGATATGGAAGGGTCCACATACTCTATGAGGTGACCCCCCTCGTGATATGCATCCCAGAATGGCATACATCTTGGCCAGAACGGGGACCCCTATGTTGAATCTTTTGTTGGCGTCCATGGTGCCCACCATCATCAGTGTTGTTGGACGAACGCTCATCCTCGCGTCCCGCACTGGCAGGAGCCACCAACTCAGGAAGGCAGCAAGGAACCCAGCGTATCGAACGTTCAGGTCTCAGGCCTCAATGACGCGGTAGCCCAGGATTAGTATTTCCCCACCTCCAGGGTCCTCCAATACGACCCAACCTTGCTCTTATGAGCCGTGGTTGGGCACCGTTTTCCTCGTCCCGACATCTTGATTGCCGGGTCTTTCTCTAGGAACTGGCTGAACCAGCCCTTGTAGGCAATGTCCTTCAGGAAGTCCTTGACCCCAGCCTCACTTTGGCCAGCTCCAACCAGTGCCACGTCACCATGGGGATTTGTGACCTATCTTCCCAGGTGTTCATTGGAGGAACGAACTCGTCATATTGGTATCCCTTCAGTGGGATACCTCCGATGCAATGAACATCCCAATGGTTGATGCCAACTTTTCCATGGTGAAGGTGGAATGTGTTAGTATTAGGGGAACACTAGGTGAATAGATCCTGCCCGAGCTCAGGTTGATGGTGGAAGTGGAACTGCGACGTCCATACCACCTCGAACATGCCAATATGCCGCATCTCGGCCCTGAACTGGTCGCATGTATGGAAAACCCAGAACGCCCAAGCCCACTCTCTGGTAAAGTTTCCCCCGGACTACAGGTCACAATCATTCAACCAGACCTTAGTGTCATTCGTGATACTCTGATGGAACCTGCTTTCGTAGAGGGCAAGAGAATCCTCCATGGCAGACTCATCCCGGGTAATGGTCCCGGTCCTCGGTTTCAGGGCATATACGTCCATGTTCTTGGTTTCCCTGGAAGGATGTCCATTGTTGGTGATGTTGTAGCGAGGAAGCTCATCCTCCCTGGTCACCCATGACCGCGGTGTGTCCACCTCGAAGCCCGGTAGAGGAACCTCCTCTAGGATTCCAAAGTTCCAGAGTGGGAGGTTGTTAGATAGAGGATACTCCTTCTGGGCTGCGGTCAGCAGGTTGAACAGGGTTAGGTTGTTTGAAATGATCACCTTGGTGCCATAAACCTCCTCATTCACCACCATTTCGGCTCTACGAGTGGCAGCTTCCCCCTAATCAAATTGGTTTGCTGCCATCTCAAATATTTCGGGAGTTGCGCGAAATCAGGATGAAGGGCACGGAATCAGAGAGAGTTGCGCGAAATCTGAAGCTGCGGCATGAAATCCAAGAGTTGGGCACATAATCAGAACTATTTGCACGCAATACCCCATGTTTTCACGCAAATGTGGCGAAATTCAGAAGGAATTGCGTGCGGCCAAAGCGTTTTTGCATGCATCCGTGGAAGTGATTTCGCGCACGAGTGTGTTGAGCCTATCATGTGGAAAAGCATGAGTGTGGAACGTAGGACCCAGTTCCCCTTTTTATAGGCATGGTCAGGGTTCTGCACCGCACAGAAAGGGAATTTCGTTCTGGGTCGGAGTTTTGCACGCCCGTTGGGTATTTGTACGCAAAATGCCCAGGAGATGCACTGATTTAGCGTTTTGGTGTTTCCGTCGGAATCTGATCGTTGCGACCTATCACCAATACAATTCCGAGGGGGGGGGGCATTTGTAGATGCCTAAAAAGTCCATAAATCCTAAAGGATGTTTCGAAAAGACAAACCGAAGACTTATTCGGACTCAGAGACCAGAACCAGAGGGCCCAAAAGTGGAGCATGAAATTAAGGACGTTGTGCGTGAAAAAATGTTGTTTGCCATAAGGACCCCTGGGATTCGCGAAAATGAACTCGAGTAGCATGAAATTTTGCGCGCCCAAATCCACGCGGGGAGGCCTTTCATGCCGACATGTCCCAGCATGGAAGATTTCGCACACCGCCCTGTTTCCGTGATAGCGAATACCTATAAATAGTAGGCGACCCCAACCATTTCGGGGTTGAAGAATTCGGACCAGCTCCCGTGCACGCAATTTGGATTCCCGCGCACACAAGATGACTTCTAGGTAATACACCATTTCACGCTACCTTGTCCCGGGGTTTGCCTTTGTGCACAACCCCATTGGATTAAGTGAATTTGCTAACTCCTCTGAGTTCTTCCTTTGCGCGCTATCATTGCACGTTGTGCGCAATCCAATCCAAATTGCACTCAATCCCTCTGTTAGGTTTTTCCATACCATAGGGATCTTCCCGTGCCCCCGCGCACAATCCAATCCCTTTGCGTGAAATCCCCTATCTGCATGAAATCCTATGAACCAATTGCGCGCGATCCCAGTGTTTTGCGTGCAGACCTTCTCTCTGCGTGAAAAACACAGGACCCCTCACCTTGACGCCCTCGGGTGCCTCTCTACGTCGGCGCCCGATGTCTTCCATACCGAGTCTTCATGCCATGCATTGTTTTCTCATACGGCCTCCCAGGCTCGTATGAAGTAACCTCAAAGGTCCCTTGGGTGGTGTTTCCTGTTGCATTGCTTTTCCTTATGGTTCTTCTCATATGCACGCTAATATTTATTGCTTCTTCACATAGCCATGCCAACGTGGACCCCTCGATGGTTCGCCCTGCGACCCCCCTTCACTATGGACTTGCCAATGCCTTCCCTCCCATAAGGGGTAGAGGGTGTTGGGCATGTAAGCCCTAGGGGTGCGGATCGAACCCGACTCGTCCGAGCTGAAAGACGTTAAACTTCCAACCACCTCGTCCTCAACACATGACGTTAAACTGTGGTCCCACCCTGTGCCTCACATGAAAGGTCCCCCCGGCTTGGACATTCTTTATGACTCTCATCTCCACGGGAATGGAATCTTCTTCAAATGGAATTATATCCTTCTTTTAGAGTGGTGTTTTTCCACGGGGGAAGGGCTGCCTCAAAGTGTAAGCCCCTAGCCTCTTTTGTAGAAGGATGCACCAATGCACCTCCGTACTTCCCCACTGACAAGGCCAGTAGAGCCCTTCTCCCACTGTGCCTTGTCTCACCAAGGGCCTCCATCTTGGAGTAAGTGCCGACACTAAGAGCTTCTAACCACGCGTAAGCCCCTGTTTCCTCTTTGGGCCGGTCAACGCATAAGCCCCTTTCCACTTCTCATGGACGCACCCTTCGCGACGTGATCATCTGGTCCTTGCTGCCTCTTGTTTCTCACACCGAGCATGACTCATGTGGGCTTAGAGTGAGAATCGACCATGACATCCCATCATGGGATGCCTCAGAGTGTAAGCCACATCCCAGCGAACTACGTGTACTTTGATCTGTGCTAACGCATGGTACGTAGGAAGCCTCCATAAGGTTCAAGCCCACCACCCGGTCGTTCCGACTTCTTGACGTCGGTTCGCCAACACTTTGGACCGTCTCAGAGCATAAGCCCAGAATTGCTTGTCCCGCATGACGTTAAACTGTATTCCCCGAACAACGTGGACTTTGATCTGTGCTAACACAGGGTACGTAGGAAGCCTCCACGAGGTTCAATCCCATCACTCAGCTGTTCCGACCCCTCCGCGTCGGTTCACAACCATCACCATGGGTCACCTCAGAGAGTAAGCCCCATACCCACCATCATGGGCCACCTCAGAGCATACGCCCCATACCCACCATCATGGGTCGTCTCTGGGTGTAATCCTCGTACCCTGCACTCCATTACCCATCCTAATCCTTACCCGGGCCACCACATCCTGCTGGGATCATGCCATCTCATTCCACACCATTGTAACCGGGAATCCGTCCACGTGTTGGCCCGAATATCGGTGTTCCCCATAGGGGATCATTCAATCTGATCCACTCTCAGTGTTCTGACTTGTCTGATCTATCTCCACAATATGTTAAACTTGCGGCATACCCCGTGTTAAACATGGGAAGCTGAGGAAAAACTCAGATGGAACACGATTCCTTGCATTCGATGTGGGATGCCTCGGGCTTACATGCCCTCGAGAAGCCCTATAATAAGGGACAGAAGATAGAAATTCCAATCCCCCAATGTCAAGGCGCGCCAACAACACCCCAGCGTGACCATTCTCCTCACCGAAGGTTGCTACCCCGACCAGACCCCTTGGAGCATCTCGACGGAAGCAGTGTAATTAACTGGGGTCCATGAAAATATGGCGCCAGGAACAAGATTCACGTACCAGTCATAAATATATGAGGGAGACCCGGACTATGTGATGAGATCCAAGGTGGAATCCATGGAAGGAAGAACCGAAATCCCATCATCCCGGTTTCGATCAAAGATCAAACGTCCCTGAACAAGGAATGGATGTCGCCCACCTTTGGAAATCAGGAATGTGGGGCCACAAGCTGTGAGTGCTCCCCGGTGTGACGGATTCACGCGCGCACCCTGGCGAAAGCATCCGAAACAATGATATCCAAAAGATATATTTCTAAAGCAGTTATCAAAACTTTGGGTACTTGGACATTATTTTTGGGTTGACCAATGCTCCTACAGTTTTTATAGAACTTGGGAATAGGGTGTTACACAAGTATCTTGAATCCTTTGTTGTAGTATTCATTGATGATATCCTTGTTTACTCTGGATCTGAGGAGGAGCATGATCATCACGTGAAGATTGTGTTGGGAACCCTGCGGGATCATCTCCTTTATAAAAAGTTGTCCAAGTGAAATTTATAGATCAGGGAAGTGAAGTTTCTGGGTCACGTGATCTTACATTAGGGGGTTTCTGTTGACCCCTAGAAGATCATCACAATGATTTCGTGGGAGCATCTAAAGAGTATGTTCGAGATTAGTAGCTTCCTTGGCATGGAAGGTTGTTACTAGTTGTTTGTTTGGGATTTATATCGGATTGCTTCTCCCATTACTGTACTTATATAGAAAAGGTTGAATTTTGTTTGGGGACCAAAATATCAGTCATCCTTTGATGAGATAAAGAAACAGTTAACAACTGCCCTCGTTTTGATCATGCCACAATCTGGAAATGGGTTTGTAGTGTTTTGTGACGCTTTAGGTATGGGTATCGAGTGTGTATTTATGTAGGATAATCATGTGGTGGATTATGGATATTTACAACTCCAACCACACTAAAAGACTTATATGACCCATGAAATGGAGTTGGCAATGATGATAAATGATTTTTCGACTTAGTGTCGCTACATATTTTGGGAGAAGTTTTTGGTCTACTGAGAACATAAGAGCCTACCCTACATCTTCTCACGGAAGGATCTTAATCTGAGGAAGTACTATTGGATCGAGTACATTCCTGGGTTCAATTTGGATAATATTTATTCCCTGGGAAAGGGTAAGGTGGTGGTTGACACCTTGAGCAGGAGAGTGCTAGTACAGGCTTTGAGGAATTCTAGTGATGAGTGGACTCTGATGGGGCTCCTTGATCAGAAGCATGTGGAGACCAAGGATCATAGTGGAGGTGCGTTCGTGGTGAGTGTTCAGTTGACTCTTGATATTTTAGAGTTGATATAGTTGGATTAACCTTGTGATGAGCTATTTCATTGGTCTATGCATTTCCTTCATGGTGGGGAAATGTATTCTGATTGGTCTTCGTCTCTCGAGGGAATCTTCTACTTCGAGGGATGTTCAGTGGTGTTGTTGTCTCTAAGGAAGGTGGTGAAGTAGTATAGCCACTAATCATTATGGTTATTACATCTTGGAACCACTAAGATATATGGTGATTTTCGTCGATAGTTTTGGTGGCCAAGTATGTGATTATACATAATAGAATTTGTGTCAAGATGCTATATGTGTCAATAGGTAAAACAAGAGCATCAAAGGCCCTCTGGTTTTCTCCAGTCATTACCCATTCCTACCAAAAGGTGGGATGAGTTTTCCATGGATTTCATTATTGGATTTACTCATAAACATTGGGCTATGAATTTCATCTGGGTAGTGATTGTTCGTCTGACCAGATCAGCCCAATTCATTTCAATCATAGATACAACTAAATATGATGAGTTGGGTCGATTGTATCATCAGGAGGTGGTAAGGATTTATGGTGTTCCATCAACATTTGTCTTCGATAGAAACCTATATTTAACCTCTCCATCTAGGTAATTCCTTCATAAGGCCTTGGGGTCTCAAATTAAAATGATCACGGCAAACCACCCTCAAACGGATGGTCAAAAAGAGCGGGTGAATCAAATTTTGGAGGACATGCTTTATTCATGTGTTTTTGACTTTGGAGATACTTGGGATATTCATTTGGTATTGGTTCTATTTTCTTATATTAACAATTACAAATCCTTGATTTGAATGGCTACTTTTTAGGATCTCTATGGTTGTCCCTACCAGTCCCCCCTGTGTTGGGCTGAGGTAGGTGAGACCTCACTATTGGGGTCGAGCCTTGTACAAGAGACATATGAGAATATCAAGTTGATAAGGTGTTCGTTATTGAATGCCCAAATTCACCACAAATCCTATGCTGATCATAGGCATCAAGACCAATAGTTTTTTGTGGGTGATCGGTTTTTCATGAAAGTGGTCCCTTGTCAAGTCATTATCTTTGGGAAAGTAGGGAAAGATGACGCTGAGGTATGTAGGACCTTTTAGGATCGATGAGTGCATTGGAAAGGTGTAATAAATGTTATATTTTACCTATAATTTGACATCTATTCACTACATTTTCCATTTGTCCTAGTTGAATAAGTTTAATCTGGATCCATATCATGTGCTGAATAGGGAGGAGTCAGAGATAGAGCCCAATATGTTTGTTTTTGAGCAGCTGGTGCGAATTATTGATTCCTGAGAGAAGGTTCTTTGAGGAAAGTATACTCCACTAGGTTAGGTCCTTTGGAAGAATGATAATTATGTCCATGAAACTTTTGAGTGTAATTCATGGGAAGAGAAAGATTACCCTTTTTTCTGATCAAGCATCGGGTTGACTTTCTGGGGGAGAAAGTCTTTCATGGTATGGATAATTTCCACATCCATGTACCTTTTTTAAAGTACATTTTTCTCTTATATTATTGGACTAAATTTCCCACCATGGTTTACCCTAGTCCCCCCTTAAATTAGGATGAAATTGGGGGGGGGTGGCTATAACTGGCCCCAAGGTTTGGCCGCATAGTTTACAAAACTGTAAGGACAAACAGTGGACAACCTCCAAGTCATTAAAAAATATTTTGAAATTATAACCTATACCTTCCAGAATTAAACCTAAAACACCCATTGCTTTCCCATTTCGTGACTAAGATCCATAGATAGCCTCCCAGCTCTCTCAACCTCCCTTGAAACTCAATTTCGAAGGGGGTTTGGTGGAGAAACTTCAAGGATTATCAAGTAATTGATTTCCCTTCCCAGTTTCATCCATTTATTTAAGGTTTCCCACACTTTTATTAAATATAAAAATGTACATAAGCTAGGTATTCTTATCTAGGGTTTAATTTTGAGATTCTTGGTCCAATATTGTGGTTTTAGGTTTTTTTCACGCTCTTTTGGTGTGGTGGTGCTGCGGTTGAAGTATCACACAAGGATTTGAGAGTTTTGACACTTTTGGTAGGTGATTCCGTGTCTATGAATTTTAGACTGAGTTAGATTATAGGATTTATATTTTTATCATGTTACTATTTCATTATGTTTAGTGAAAAATACTATTTTAGTATCATTTGTTAAGTAGTTGATTTTTAAGTGGTATTTTTGTTAAAAATGGGGTTTTTCAGTTGCATTCTAAGTAGAACAAATTGAGGTTGTTTTATACTTCATGGAATGGTTTTATTAAAAAAATATTAGTGCTGATAATTATAGTTTGGTGTAATATTGGTTTTAATTTGGTTTTAAAATTATGGTATTAAGTGGATTTTATGTGCAATGTTTTTTTATACTTTTTGAAACTGATTTATTGAAATTCTAAGTGCATTATTGAGTTATAAGAATTGTGAAAAGCATGTTTAGATATTTTTTTGAGTGTTTATGACCATAACTGGTGTTTTTATGTGTAAATGGAATTTTTTAGAATGTGGAACTTGTTTGAGAACATAGAGGGAAACCCGAGTATCTGGGGGGGGCGACATGTACTAGTATACTAGTGATTCTGAGTGGTTTTGTCCATGATTCACATAGAATGTTTTACATTGAAAACACTAAAAAAGCTATGATAATTGGGATTAGGGACAACTAGGTTATGGGTATGTTTCCTAGTAGTGGATCATGCATAAGAACATATATATTTTATGTTTACTTTTACACTGAGATACAAGGTACCTGGGGCCCACAGTTGGCTAGTGCCTAGGGGTGATCCTATCACTAGTGCTCTTTGACTAATTGGTATTTACCATTAGATTATGGAGTGTTTGTCTGGATAATTAATTATCTTGAACTTTTTATTTAAATTTATTCATTCTTTAATTTTAACCCTTTAAAAGTTTTTCTATTAAAATTTGCAGTTTAGAAATTTTTGTTACCATTTCTTGTATAGAAAAACATGCAATATTTTTATCTTATAATGTTTTTTCACATGGAATATTTTGGTGGTATACTATTGGGATTAGGCTCAAAACGTACTTAAACATTTGGTTGTAATTATACTTGATCACGTTTTACACTAGTAAGGGAAAGGTCCTTGGAGATGGTGATTCGGGTTTTTACTTTCTTTCCATGGTTCAGTGTTGTGGAGACGGCTCGTGGGTGATAACCCATTGTTGCGTGGAGGTACTTGGGATGTTTTTTATACTAATTTTTTAGTTTTGAAACTCTTGTGTAATGTTCAAAACCTTTTATTCAGTTCTGAATTTTATTTAATGATTTTTTGGTTGGTAATTTTTCAGATTCAGTTTATTGATTATTTTTTGGTTAATTAATGCTTCTAAACTCAGGTAAATCATTCCCAAATCATTTTTTATAATACTAGAGCACTTGTGCCGACCCATGGGGATATGTAATACCCTTTGGGACTTTCCATGGACCGGGAAGGGTGCTGGTTTTAATGGTGAACAGATATGGTTCGTGACACTTACCAATTTTTTTCATGGGTTAAATATCTACTTCACTTTGATATGAAATTTCACACCATTCTCATGAGATCGACTGGATAAATTAAAATTTTAAATAAATATCTATTTTTTCCTAATTAACACCCATGGTTTCCATGATCTTTTTATTTTTTTCGAATAATTCTTGTCAAATTATTTTTATACCCTTATTTATGTGCATTTCTCCCAGGCATTTTTCATGTTCTTCCCCATTGGCCCATGGGGTCGTAGTTCAACATTTTTGGGGGGGTTTGAGTGTGATAAAACCCATGGATTCATGGCCTATTGGAACAAAATGATTGAGATGGTTATATGTGGGCGATTTGGATGATTTTCGGGTGATGCTTCATGGTTTTGGGATCTAAAGTGGCTACAAAAATGGTGGCAGAGAGGTGGGTGGAGCCATATAGGTTTCTGGTGGCTGAAATCTGGACACTAGTGATGGATCGGGCATTGATGACCCAAGATCCAAGACTCCCAGTTCTCATCAAGAATTTTGATATGACATCGGTTGCATGTCCAAGTGCATAGATATTCTAGATCTACAAAAAAAAAACTCAACAATACAGTGTATATTCGAGGAACACACGCCATGTATCCCCCTCCAGTTGTGGTGGCTTGGGTTTTACGAAAGATATTGATCATACGCCTCATGTCTAGGACCACACACCATGTGACCCCCCTTGGGTTTCCGAGCCATGTGCGAGCTTCACATCACTAAGACCCTATACGGGAGGACACATCGTGCACTCCAGGAGTTCACATGCATTCCCAATGGTAAATAGGCACGACCCAATACCCGTGCATGGCCATGTACACAACCAGATACATGGTAATGGCCCAAAGTACAAGGAAATGTCTAGGATCACATGAACATACTTCGAGTGGCCAAGACATGTGGTGTAATACCCATACACATTGTGTGGTACTACATGGCCTGTTAATCCATGTGTTGGCGAGGACATGTCTAGGAGGCCAGGTGAGTTCACACACCATGTGACCCCTCGTATGTGCCATATAATTTTCACAAATAATTCCACCATATGTATCACCTTCTTATAGACTTAGATTTGAGCCTTTGAGTAACATATCCTGAGAAGTTGCCAACATAGAAAAAGATGGCAGACTTTATAGTGTATTTTGAGATACAACATGAGGATTTGAGAGCATGATGCTTCTCGAGGTGATGTTGAACCAGTAGAAATGATCATCCAAGATTATCAGAGTGAGGTTTAGGTTATAAACCCCCTATCATACTAGGGTGAGGGTCCCCCATTCTCCTTACACTGGTTGAGTGGGACCCCCTGACACGCTAGGGTGTGGGTCATCTACCCACTATGTGGAAACCCCTTAAGGTAATAGGGAGTGGTTCTTGTTCCCTTTGAGTGGAACCCCCTTGATTCACTAGGGAATGGGTCCTCTATCTATTACTAATGAGTGGCACCCCCTATCAGGTTAGGGTTTGGGTCTATCATGCTTTGAGTGGAACCACCTTGACTAAATAGGGTTTGATTCCTCTATCCTTATATTGAATGGAATCCCCCTATTATTCTAGGGTGTGGTTTGTTTATTTATTGACTGGAACCCCCTTATCATACTATGTTGTGGGTCCTTCATCGAAGATTGTTCCCCCTCATGTTGTGGAGAGGAGTAGTAAGGTGTGGGTCCTCCACATGGTTTTCTTTGAAAACAACATGAGATATTGGGCATCGATAATGGACCTTTGGAGTTGTAGGTAGACTCATCATTCTAGTATGGGATGTGAGATAGAGACCCATTTTCTCTCTTATCTAGGTTTATTTTGAGCATATATGTATTGGGTTTTTTCCATCTTTATTTGGGTTGATATGGAATTTTTGTATCTTTCTATTGTTCCCTTTGTGGTTTTCATTGCATCCTACTAGGTATGTTTATACTTACACCATAATGGGATTTATTTTCATGTGTTAGGTCTTATGAAGATAAATAATAGTTTGGTGATGAAATTGATGGAGTGTAGTGATACTCGGGTAATTAGACCATGTATGATGTTCATTCTTAAGAATCAATAGTTGTTCTCAATCATATTTCATTTATTCTTGTTTTTTTAGGTTGAGACTTCATTTTTGGTAGGGAATGTATTTTTCTTCTTTGCACATTGGTTTTATTCTATCATAACCAAATGTATTCCATAGAGGTCACTACATACATGGTTTCCTATAGATGTTGTTATCTTTTATTATTCATCTATATAGTTTCATGGAGAGAGTTTACTGTTTACATATATGTACACTAGGAAAAGGACTACCATTTTATATTATTCCTTCCCAGTGATTATCTTTATCCCCTAGCCTATTGGAGGTGGTATTAGGTTTGTGATGGTTTGGCTTTCCACCGACCAAGCGGCCCCTGGTGGGTCGAGTCCGTACATAATGGTATCAGAGGTGGTTCATCATTGGGCTATAGTTGGAGTTAGACCCATGGAGATGATTTTATTGGGAACCTAGTGCAACAGTGTAAAATTATGTTGAGTGTCTTTTAGGACAATGAACCTCATATTGGTGTCGTGTTCAACGTATCCATACACTAGGAATCTGAATACCTGTTTTTTGACTCAATATACTAATAAATGTTTTGCATGTAATAGTGGTGCACGCATCATATAGGATTTAGTCTGTTGAACATAATTCTTGAGTTAAGTCCCTATATATATGCTTATATAACTATGGAATGTCTTGATCACTTTTAGGATTCCTCTACAAATTAAGCCAACCAAGTTACTGATTCAAGATCGTGGTGACGATCCAATGAGTGATGAGGATTTAGTTAAGGGTCCATCTCTTGATTTGTTTCATCTAGGTGTATTGAGAATAGAACCCCCTATTGTCATGTAGTGGATAGTACTAGTAGGATAGGATGTGTATGTTCACATGTGTAGCGCAATATGCAAGTTCCAGATCCAGAGGCCATTGAGGTTCCACGGTGATCCAAATCCTCATGAAATAAAGGATTGGATTGAGTTGGTTATTAAAGTCTCTAGGATCATGTGGACCCTAACTGATAAGATGGTTATGTTGACATCCAATCTTTTCCATGGAGTTACAGAGTGTTGGTGGAGTCTATTCAAGTAAACTCATGATATGA
This sequence comes from Viscum album, assembly GCA_963277665.1. Classification (NCBI taxonomy): domain Eukaryota; kingdom Viridiplantae; phylum Streptophyta; class Magnoliopsida; order Santalales; family Viscaceae; genus Viscum; species Viscum album. The sequence continues at coordinate 23,993,450 of OY728137.1, read as the reverse complement.
TGATGCTCTCATGGACTTACTTCCAGCATCTATTTTGTGAGGAGTATTACCCCTTATGCTTGCACTCAATTCAGATTCATGATATTATTAAGATGCTACATGGTATTATGATGTATGATGAGTATGTCAGTAGGTTCATTGACATCATGCAACACTCACCCAACATGATTCAGGATGGTTACATCTAAGTGTGAAAGTTTGAGCAGGGTCTCCAAAGATACATTTATGTAAGTGTAATCCCCTTATGCATTAACACTTATACTACATTTCTAGAGTGACACCTAATGATGAAGGACTTCATGGATGTATTTCCTAGGGATGTTCTAAGACAACCTATGATGTGAGATAAGGAATCCTATATTGAATTTCTGCTCGGGACCACACTGATATCTTCTGCATCATGTTAGATGGACCTTATGAAGATCTAGGAGCTATGTGTGTAGTTGGAGGACCTTTGAGATATGGGTTTCATCAGACCTAATTTATCCTCTTGGTTAGCTCTGATTTTGTTAATGAAAAATGAAGATGAGATCTTGAGTCTTTTTGTTGATTATCATTTCCTAAACTAGGTTACAACATGGAAAATGTACATTTTTCAAAGATTGATGACTTCTTTGACCAATTTTGAGGCATGATATGGTTCTTAAAGATCGATATCAAATCCAACTACCACGGGTTGAGGGTTCGAGATGATGATTTTCTGAAGATGGATTTTTTTTCACTATAGACACTATGAGTTCCTGGTGATTTCATTCGATGTGAATAATTACCCCACTATGTTTATGTCCTTGATGAATTGAATCTTCCAAATATACTTGGATTGATTTTTATTTTTCTTAATTGATTAAATACTTATTTAATTTTCAGCTGAGTAGAAGCATGCAGAGCACTTGATTATAGTCCAAGAATTACTTTGAGATAAATAACATTATGATAAGCTCCCAAAGTTCCAGTTCTAGATCCATGAGGTAAATTTATGGGGAATATTATATTTGAGAATATATTATTCTTTGACCGAGTAAATATTGATGCAGTTCTTTCTTGGGACCCACCCAAGAACATTTCAATGGTGCGTAGTTTTCTTATCTTGGAGGGGTACTGTAGGAGGTTCTTGCCTAAATTTTCTAGAGTAGAATCCCCTTTGACCACCCTAATATGGAAATGGTATCTGTTTATCTATACCAAGTAGTGGTACTGGTCCTTTGAGAAGTTGATGTTGAGGTTGACTAGTGACCCTATAATGAGACTACCAAAGGAGGTTGTGGAGTACGTAGTGTTTTCAAAGCCTCAAGAACTGGGATTGAGTGAATATTGATGTATACGAAGACATTTATTTCTTATGGGTCAAGGAAGATGAGACACCCTAAGAAGAACTACTCTACTAATGAATAGGAGTTGGTAGAGGTAGTCTTTACTCTAAATATGTGGAGGCACTGTCTTTTGAAAGAATGCGTTGGGGATTACTCAAACAACCCAAGTATCAAGTATATTTTCACTTAGAGTGATTTTAACCTGTGATAGTGGTGCTAGTTTGAGTTCCAACCGGACTATGACTTCGAGATAGTCTAATCTTTTAGTAAGGTAAACTTGGTCGTAGATTCTCTTAGTAAGAATTCAGGTTCTCCCTTGGTGGAGGAGGTTTATGTGTCGTTGGCTCCTTTATAGCTGACCCTGATAGAGGAGAGGGGTGAAACTGTTCCAAAATCAATGGTGGTGACTCCTTAGATTCTCCACCTTGTAAGGGAGGCATAGTTGGGAGACATCTACTATGAGGTTCTATATGACCATATATTCTCTGGAGATTCACTAGATGGATTTTATAGAGGAGGTGAGCACATCATCCTTTTCCAGGGATGGATGGTAGTTCTTCTCATGATATGAGAGGAGGTGATGATGGAGTTTCACACTTACCCTTTAACTATACATAATAGAGTGGAAAAGATATGCAGGGAACTCTAGTGGTATTTTTGGAGGGCAAGCATGAGGAAGAGTATTTCTGAATTTGTCTCTCAGTGTCTCACATTTCACTAGGTGAAGGCTGAGCACAGGGTTCTGATAGGTTTAACAAAACCACTTGAGATCCTAGATTGTAAATGGAAAGACATTTACATGGACTTCATGATGGGGATTATGTGGAAAGTATGAATCCATGATATCATCTAGGTAATAGATGGCCGACTAATGAAGTTGGTACACTTACTTTCCATCATATAGCTGAGTTCGGTAGAGAGTATAAGATATTTTTATGTACAAGAGGTCATTTGGCTTCATGGGATACCCATGAAAATTTTATTTGAATGTGATTAATGGTTCATGCCATGGTTTTAGAGAGTCTTTTAGGAGACCTTAAAAACCAAATTTAGGATGAGTATGGAATTTCAACCCCAGAAGAATGGGTAGACCGAGTGGACTATCCAGGTATTGGTGGATATACTCAGGTCCTGTGTTTTGGACTTAGGTCAGTAGTGAGAGGATCACTTTATGTAGGAGGAGGTGTATGGAATCATCTATGTTTCGCAGGTGAGTTGATACATGCATGATCTCACACATGTTATTTTATGGGGCAATATGGATGTCGAGGATGGAGCCACCTTTGAATAGTACCAAGTGGTGATCAGGTATCGGTAGAAGATGATCCTGTGAGTATGGACCATTCCATTGGTTTTTGTGTTATTGAAGCATGAGAGCATGCAGAAGAGCCCCTAGGAGTGAGAGAGTTAGGTACAGATTAGTATCCCTAACCTTTTTTAGCTTGTGTTTTTTGGGGTGAAAATACATGGACGGGAAAATTTAGTGACTCTATTTTTCTCTATAAGTCTGTGGAATATATTAAGGAATAATTTCAAAGTCACCTGCTAAGATGATGTGAGATTCTGAGGCCTAGTGATCCCCTTATTAATATTATAAAAATATTAAATATATTAATATCACACTCATGTATTTTTCTTGAAATAGTGGAATAACTCTTAAAACGAGTCTCAAATGGAAAATACAAAACCATGGTTGAATCCATAATATGGGGTTTACCCTATGTGTGACTTAAGGTCATTCTTTGTTGGATGTTTGGTTGAGGTAGTCATTAGCGGTGTGTTTAATTAAAATACATAATTAAATTAATTTATTTTATTATAAATAATCATGACCTAAATCACTCGATATATACCTAATTATAAAAATTCTTTAGGGTTAACCGAATAAACCATGGGAGAATTGATAGGAACTCTGAATGATGGGTGATTATATTGAGGTGAATTGAGATGTTGTGAAGGCATTATGTCTTCCTCATCATTGGAGAATGAATATTTCAGTAATTATAAATCCTAATTTGATTTCGGGAATGTTTTTATGAATTTTCTCCCTAATCAATTTGACTAGAAAGGATTAAATATCTAGTTCACATTAATCTGCAATTCGACACCTTTTGCATGAGACTGACTTGAAATATTAAATTTTTAATTTAAATGATATTTTTTTCCTTACTAACACCCATGTTTTCCCAAATCATGTGATCATTGGCCAAGAATATTAGTCTAGTGATGGTTATACCCTTGTTCATGTACATTTCTCTCTATTGTTCTTCAAATTCCTCACTATTTGTATATCAGGTCACAGTTTGATATTTTTTGGAAGGTTTGACCATGATCAAACCCCCAAATTCAGGGTGAATTGGATAATGATGATTCTGATGGTGATATGTGGGTGATAGGGACAATTTTTGGGTTATTTTTTATTGATTCAGGATCTGAAGCAGCTACAAAAACAATAGCAAAATGAAAGGGTGGAGCCATATGGAATTAGGGTGGCCGAAATCTGGCCAACGATGATGGATTGGGCATGGACGACCCTATATCCAAGACTCCCAACATGAATTATAGTGGAATATATGACAGAAGTAGTGTGGTGAAATAGGTATAGCTTCAATGGGCTCTTTTTGGAAAACCTAACTACATGGAATGTAGTCCAAGAAAACCCCCTCCCCCACAACAATAGTGGATAGGGTTTCCGAGAAGATAAGGATCAGGTGTCGTGTGACCATCCTCGGGGATCTATCATGTGTGCCATAAGCACACATCTTGGAACCCATGTGGGTGGACACATCATGTACTCTGAGAGTACATGGGAATTACTAGGGGTACATAAGAACAGACCAACACCCAGGAAAGACCAATGTCACAACCAGGTACATTGGCACGACCTGAAGTACACAGGTATGACCAAGATCATAAGGGATGAACATAGGTGGTTGATACATGTCATTTAGTAAACTTACATGGCATGTAATACTACATGGATAGCCAATTTGTGTACTGGATAGGACACTACCATGAGTCTAGGTGAGGTCACATGTCATGTGACCCCTGATACAGGTCGTGTACTTTTCCCAGGGACTTACACCATGCATATCTCCATCTTATGGACTCAGATTTGGGCCCACAAGTATCCTATCCAAAGTATTTTTCCCATAGAACGTGATGGGAGCCTTCATAGTGATTTTTAGATATTATGTGAGATGTTGAGAGCATGACACTTCTCTAAAAAACCTGAACTAGTATCAATGATTGGGTAGGATCATCAGAGTGAGGTTGGGGTTGGAAACCCCCTATCACACCAGGGTGCAGGTCCCCCGCACTCCTTACACTAGTTAAGTGGAACCCCCAAACGCACTTGGGAATGAGACCTCTACCCTCGTAGTTTCACCTCTTATGGTACTAGGGCATGGGTCATCCACCGTTTGAGTGGAACCCCCTGACTCACTAGGGTGTGGTTCCTCTATATATTCTTACCGAGCGGCACCCATCTGATGCAATAGGGCATGGTTCATCTATCCATCTTTTGAGTGGTATCCCTTTATCATTCAAGGGTATGGGTCTTATATTTATTGTGTGTTACCCCTTATCATACTAATGTGTGGGTTCCCTATTAAAGATCGTATCCCCTTGTGCTCTGGAGAAATGGTGAGGTTCAGGTCCTCTAGAGGGTTTTCTCAGACAGACACGTAAGATGTTGATTGTGGATGATGGACCTTTGTAGCTTCTAGTAGACTCATCTTCCTAGGATGGGATATGCTATATATAACCCCTTTATCTCTCATCTGGGTTTATTTTGATCATATATATATACTGGATTCTTTTCCCTCTTACTTTGGGTTGAACAGAGCATTGTTGTATCTTTTTATTTCCCATTTTTGGTTTTTAGGGAATCCTACTAAGAATGTTTATACTCGCACCTGCATGGTCTTTTCACACACATGTCATATCTTATGCAGATGATAGATAGTTCCGTTATTACATCAATAAACCATAGTGATACTTCAGTTCTTAGAATATGTACGATGGTTGATCATTGATATTAGGAGTCGGGATTACTCATCTTTCATTTATTCAATTTTATTCTGGTTGGGACTTCATTTATGGATGGGTGAGTATTTTGTCCCTTTTCACTTAGAAATTATTATATCATACATTGAAGTATACCCTAGAGGTTATTTCATGAATGGTTTGCTCTATATGTTATTTTCTTTTATTATTCCTCTACATTGTTTCATAGAAATGGTTGGTTGTGTGTATATAGGTACACTACAAAAAACCTCCCATTTTATATGATTTCTTGATAATTGTTGTAATACATGGGCCAATTGGAGGTGGGATTGGGGTTGTGATGGCTTGGACATCCACTAAACTGGTAGGCCCATGTGGGTTGGTTAATTAAAAATTTATAGTTCTTAGAATTTCTGAGATTTAACTGATTTTTCTAAAATCATGGTCTTCTTCGCTCGATTCTTCTTCTCAGGATACCCACCAAATTTTTTAGTATTTGTTTCACCCTTAGATGAAAATTATTTTATCTCCCCAAGTATTATACTTATTTAAAAATTCTCTAACCTCAAGAATAGAATTCGGTAATATGGATATATAATTTTTTTGTTCCACTTCTTCCATAACAAGATTCCATTTAATATGGTCAATATATTCCTCTTTCTCCTTTGTCTTTCATTACATCTTGATGTTTATAGTTTTCTAATCACCAAGAATATTTTTTATACATTCAATTAATTTAAGTATTTTTTATTTTTATTGAACATGGAAATGTCCATTATTTCTATAAGACTGATTATTTTTCTTATAAATTTTAATGTCCTTCTCCAACTTTGACATCATTGAAAGTCATTAATTTTATTCTATCTTAAACATTTTCTCCATTTGAGTTTATTATTCTTCATTTCCATGGTTTATAATTTCATAACTATTGAAATATTCATTATTTTCCTTATAAATTATATTTTTTCCATCAATTTCACTAAATGATTCAATTTCCACTTCATCGTCATATATTTTACAATCTTCACACTTGGATAAGAAGTTTCTCTTATTTTGTATTTAGAGAAATTATTTCTCTAAAGTTAAAAGAAAACATAGACTTTTCAATGTTTTTTTCATTCTACTTAAAATTCCTTTTTAATCTTTCTTCTTCATCATCACTTGATTTATGTTCTTTCAATCTTGGACAATTTCCAAAAAAATGACCAAAGGGTGCACACTTGAAACATTTCAGTGAAATATTTCCCTTAAAATTTTCATTTCCACTTCATTCATTTCTAGAGATAAGATACATTATTTTATCAAAAATTAAAATTTAACAGCCTACATCAACCTCATCAACCTTATTCTTGCAGTTCTCAAGTTTTTATGCTTTAAAAAAATTTATTTTTAACATTTAAACTTATTATTGGAAACATTATCTTTTATCATCTCATAGTAAATTAACATGTTGTATAAGTCGTAAAGATGGAGTGTTTCTAGATATTTATCTTCCAAACCTAAGACATTAGAATCAAACATATATGGTGGGATTTTAAGTATCTACATAACCACTATTTTATCTTTAAAATTCTCATCAAAGCCGCAGATTGTGCTCAAAATCTCATTTTTCCTTCTTAAGAAGTTATATACACATTCATCAAATTACATCCTAGGGTCTTCATACATTTACCAAAAAAAATTATAGATTTGTGCACTTTAATTTGGTACTACCTCCATAAATTCTCTCAAGATTATCACATGTTCCTTTTGATGTTTTTCTTCCTACGAATTTTAGAAATTCACCCTCTAAAATTAAAGACAATATAATATTCCAAGCACACCCATCATTTTCAAAATTCTTCTTATCGATTATTGTAATAGAAACATTATCAACATGAGATAAGAACCCAAAATTTATGGATTTCAAGACATCATAATTAATAGATAATAGGAAAGAAACAAATTTTATATCCATACATGATAACATTTGCCATAAAATGTGGCAATCCCCATATTGTTTTTTGAATTGTGGTAGTCCCTTATATACACATGAAATTCAGTGACAATCACTTCAACTAGAGATAAAACAAAATCCTAATAACTCTAAATAGAATATCACAAACTACGGAACATAGATTTTATACCAATTGAAAAATACACCCACATTTACATGGAATTTAATTAGGGGGTGAATTAGCTATTTAAATTCTTTTTAAATTTTATTTTTGAAACTAATATCACCACCTATTATAGTGAAATAAGATCAATACCAAACTCCCACACATGAATTCATAGTAGATTTAACAGATTCAAATTTCAAAATGAAAGGATAATATTTTTTAAGACCCATATTTCACTAAGCCCATACAACCCAATAGAATCAACATATTGGTACAAACGACTAGGAAATATCCTTGTACTCATGGTATATGTCTTATAATTTTGATTGAGTGTTTCTCTCCTTGATTCAATGATAAATGATTATGATTTTTGATAGAGTAATATTTTGATAATGTTTCATATTTTTTTCAAATATTTAATCCATACCAATTTATAAATGTGAGCTTATTTTCATCAATTTTGGATTTATGGTGTTTTTGAGATAAATTATGAAAACTATTGAATTATGGATTTTTTACAGATTTTAATCACTTTGGTATTTCAATAATTACATTTAAAATATGGATCCAATTTAATTAATTCATTTTTTAGTATTTATATGTTCATGGGATACAACCTTATAAATACGATCCAGATCTAATTTAATCATCAAAGGGCCAAAAAAATCAATGATAAACACCTTTTGGGAGGAAATAGTGAACTCCACCTCCATAAATGAGGCATAATTATGGATAAACACCACCAATCGAGGTGATTTATGATTAATTTGAAATATAACTCATATACTCATTTTACCAATAAATAACATGGAGTTATTCAGTCATTAATGTGGTCGTTGAACACTCAACATTGAAGAAATATTTATAAATCATTCTTTTAGAAGAAAATATTAGAGTAATTGGGCTATTAATTCTTCTTCACAAGTATTATGGAGCTGAAATTTTCATGTAAAACAAAAAAGACAAATTGGAACAACTTAAAAGAAGACTATATTAACAAATTCAATCATTAATGGGATCTACCCTGCAAAAACTTTTGGATTAAAAATTATGGATCCAAAAATCTCACACCTTTAACCTATAAAAATGTATCCCATATCCTTCTAAAAATATTGGAAATTGTTTGTGGAAATTTTCTATAGTTTTTCAGTTTCATAATTTTTTGTAATATTATTATTAATATTTAATATATTTTACTCTTCCTATTCATATCATTCTTTTATTTTTATCTTTTGTGTTTCAACCCTGTTCTTCTTCATTGTGATCTATTATACTAATGATCATGAGTAACTAACCTAAGGAAGACACCAGGGGATCAATCCAATGTTAAAATAAAGTCATTACACATTAATTTTTTATTGTTTTATATTCTATTAGATTTAGGTCAAGAATATTCTTAGTTGATAAGGTTCCATTTTGTCTCCAATTGCCACCTAAGGCTTAACATTTTCTTATTAAATATTTTCCTTCAATCGAGGAGGTGGATGTTTGGTCTATCAATGATTGTGGAGTGAATAATATATTAACAACATGGGTAGGAGAGAATTTTCATTCATAAAATATAGCATGTTCATTAAGTTGATTTGGAACTAATAAAGAGACGATAGAGGTTCACTATGGTTAATCTTCTGGGAGGATCTCATTTTTATCTAACAACATTATCTTTTCATTAATTTTGTCCACATTGCATTATATATATATATTAATATTTCTGGTATATTTCAAACCCACTTCTTTATATTATTTAGTTTTATATTACTTATAATATTAGTAGTGACAATATAAATTTGGTGTTTCTTGAGTTTCCTCCTTGAGACTGACTATGGGTGTCCCCTATATTGCATACATAATTAAACAGAATATTTACTGGGGATTTGTGACAAATCATCACATATAATTTTTCAATAAAAAATTATGAATCTAAGTTGGACTCCCATTCAAGTTGTTGTGTTTTGCTTCTTCTTCTTCTTCATCAACTTATACAGTTGTAGGTTTCTTCTTCTATCATTGTAATCTACACAAACACTTCTTCATTATCTAAAAAAAATTCTTAATAATTTATTTAGAGAGAGATATCTATCATTTTCATTTTCCATCACAAATAACTACATCAACATACATTCACAATAGAACATATATTGCACCACAAAAGAAGAAAATTTCATATTAATTAGAATCTGAAATTCAAATTAAAGTAAATTAACATCCTTTAATTATTTATCAACTTCTTATCCTTCTTATCACTTATTTTTTTATTCCATTTGATTTTGGTTTCATATTATTGAAGTGAAGTAGTAATGGCTTCAGCATGACCAGGAAATTAATACATACCTGCTTATCTTTTCTTATTCTTCATTTTTCGGACATTCTTCTCCTTTTCCTTGAATCACAAAACCCATTTTGTGATGTTTTAATCCATAGAAACCTTATTTAACATCATATGAATTAATATTTATTCAAAATATATAAATTCTAAAAAACTATAAATTTAAAAACTATAGAATGCTCAAAAAAACACGAAGTCTAAAAGTCATACATAGCTCCATCAAACCCATACACTGTAAGTTTCACATGGATTCTATGTCATACATAGTGCATATAAAGTCCTATAATAAAATTCATATGCGGCCATCGAAGTCTGACACGCAAACTAAAGTCATATGGGAAAATTCATATGTGACCCATAAATTCTTACGAGTAGACTTAATGTCTAGTTTGTGTGACTTACAATGTCTTATGGGATATGAATTAGCCATTTTTTACTCTAACTCCAAAAATAAATAATTATTTATAATATTCATAGCACTACTTTGAACCTAATTAATACAGCACCAAAAATACAAAAATATTTACCAAACAAAAATAAACATTATATCATCTATGGGTATGATTTATGCATTGAAAACAAAATCTATCACAATAGACTGTATCCAATTAAAACATCTCCAAACTGTCATCTCTAGGTGAAAAAAAACATTCTAAGGGAACTTTTCTCAAAAATATTCCCATATACTTAAAATATACAAAAATATCTTGGAACCAATTGGTTGTAATGGGGAGGATGTTGATGTGTGAATATGGGTGGGGTACGTACATGGAAGGAGGAGATCACATCTTTGACGTCTTTCATATTTATGTTACCCTACTAATCTATGGTTGGAAATGTTGGTAATTTGTGATGTGGTTGTAGATACATGGTGATGCGGTACCCAGTAGTGAAATTGTGGTTATGGCTAATACGTTACAAGTAATGGTGGAAATTGTGGAAAATTATATAAAATATGGTGTTCGGTTATTATATTTCCAATGTTTATTACTTATTAAATTTTTGGTTTTGTTTTACTTGGTTTATATTACTCTTTCTTACTCTTACATATTTATTGCACTTGGATGTTAGTTTTTTAGAAGTTTTATCTTACTGAGTACTCTCAAGTCTCCACCCCATTATAGTTTGCTAAGTGTTTTTTAAGATGGTTCAAGGGATATTGGGGAAGATATTTAGGTGGATTGTATGGAGTCTGATGGATGTTGTGGTGTATTGAGAGTTGTTTTTCACATTCATTCATGATAGTTCTATATATAAACATATAATTAATATTTTGGCTGTATAATTATAAGTGTGATTTTTTAGAATGATGATGATTCATTATCTTGGATGCGAAAACCCCTCCCCTAGGTTTTTCTCCTAATTCCCTCACAACAATATGGTTTTCCTCCTCTCCCACGCATTGATTCAGCCTTTGAGGGATGAATTTCATGAGTAGAGGTTCTACAGATGGGTCTCAATGGATCTGGGATCTTCGTTGTTGAATTTTCTGGATTGAATCTCTATCTGAGATGCCTCTCTCATTGGATTTGGGATTTTTCCTCCATCATTGCTCATCTTGTCACAGGTCTCCTATTATCTGTTCTTGTGATGATGGTTGTGGTGACGTCGTGGTATTCACGTCATTTGGTAAATGATCTATGTTGGTGGTGTGCGAGGCCTCCCATTTATCAGATCTATTTTTGTTTAGATCTGGGTACCATCATCACATCTGTTGTTTTTTAGAGTTCTAGTGAGGAGAAATCCTGGTGGTTGGATGATAAGGGGTCATGTGGGAGCCCAAATTTGGAGTTTTTCACGAAGAGCTGATCGCTTGTTGGGTTACATTGAGAGAACACATTGGAAGTTGGTTGTTGATCTGTATTTGAGTTTTTGGTCATCAATGATGCCATTCTAGAGTCCATTGGGAATCGCAAGATTCAAGAACAGTTCAAGGGAACCTTATTTTTATTCTGTTTAATCTTTTTTATCTTTTGAGTGTGGTTCACTATGACCTAAATTTCATTTTGGGATTGTTTTTTTATTGGGGTGATGGCTAGAAATTTTTTGGTTTCATTTAGTAGGAGTTTTTTCATTTTGTAGGTACTTCTGGGTGAGTAACCTCATAAGAGGTATGGGTGTGATGACACTCATCATTCAGTCATCTTTCATTATTTTTTTATCAATGAATTAGCCCCTTGACATCAAATTCTTTATCTTGTCTATAGTATGGTTTTTTATTGCAATAGGTTGACATTGTAGTGTTTCCCTCACATGATTTGTCGAGAGGGTGGATCAAATGAGAGAAAAGTGCATTGAGACCTTTCATCCAGCCATCACCCACAAGTAAGTGTGGGATGGAGGGGTGATCTTTCATGATATTTTAGACTAGCATGACACAAATTCTTTGCGAGGGGATGCATCATCATCGAATGGTTTCACTATTTCATTGTCTATCAATGGGAGGATCTTTCTTGTCTTGATGTATACTACCCTTTGGAAATTTTTGGCCATTTTTAGACCATTGGTTCATGTTTATTTAAATCTTTTATGTATCTATGTCATGTACTGTGTTCCCTATTTTCCTGGTTTTTAAATTAAGGTTACTTTTTTATGTTTAGTATAGGGGACTTGACCCCCAACCAGTTAAAAAAATATACTTTAAGGGAAATTGGTAATCCTTAGTGTGGAAATTCTTCTTTGTTATTCATGGGATTATATGAGGGTAATTCCTATACATGTTTTACACTCTATGTGCTAGTTGTTAAATAAGGGATTATTGGAGGCATGCTTCGGGGGTCACCCTCGCCTTTGCTACAAGCTCCAAAGGAGTTTCAGTAAGGGTGGTTCATGACATTAAAACATTAAAAAACATCATTTACCTAACCTGAACATGTTCACAAGAGAGTATCGACGAATAAAAAATTATTGAACTTTTAATCATTATAAGGGATGTACTTGAAATTGAAACAAATAAAATAAAACTAATAATAAAGAATATGTTCTTTATTAATACCATTTAATAAATTCAAAACTAATTAAAAAAATATACATTGGATCATTATGGGAATTGTTGTATTTTGGAGCTATGACTGTTATATTTTTTTTCTAATTATTTGTGTTGGCTTCTTGAATGGAATGAAATTATTATTTTGTCCCTAGAAAAAGATGAGCAATGTTTGTGCTTTCTTGTTATGTGGAATAAAATTACTATCACATTGAGTGACTTGAAAAGTATTGTCAAAATGATAGGTAATTGGAAAAATAATAACTTAAAGTATAAATATATAGTAGGGGTATATAAAGTAATGAAAATATATAATGTTTTTAATATTTAAGTCAGAAAAAAATTTAATTTTTTTGCATCTTTCTTATTTTTAATAAAAATATTGGGGGCACCGGTCAAAACTCTATGAAGTCATGCATATATATATATATATATTATATTTGATTTTGTATAATAAATTCAATACAGATTTTTTAAAATCATCATGATTAATTTTCATTTATATTTTTTAGTAAGATCGTATTAATATTTAATTTATTTATATTAAATTATCAATAATAAAGTTAAATATTTGAAACTAATATTTTTGTAATAAAATCATAATGTGACAGATAATATTTAATTTCGTACACTATTATGCCAATATGTTTAAAATGATTATTAATAATTAATTTGTTAATGTTAAATTATTCACTAATGAAGGTTACATATTTTTAACTAAAGATTTGTTTTCATAAAATAGATTGGTATTTGTGAAATTTTGTATACCTAGACCTAAAGTAGTATATGCTTACAAAAATTGAACAAGTCTATAATTTTTTTACTTTCAAAACACATTTCTTTATCTTTAACATGTTGTATTTTAATACATTGATTTAAATTCGTGAATTTTTTTTAAATATTTAACTGTAGATATAATATTAATCAATTAAAAATTAAATAAATGTATTATATAATTTTATTATTACTTAAAAAAATATACGATAAATAAATTAATAATAATTAATTTCAAGCTAATTAACCTATAAGTAAAGAATAATGATATTCAATGAGTATTTAAAAATGGTCTTCTCATTGTTAAAAAATCATTGAAAAACTCAATGATGATAAATAATTCATTTACTAGTGTTTTTTGTCTCTAATAGAGGGTCATAGTAGATGTTACAACTAATATTAGTGGTGCACCAGTAAAATAAATAAACACAGATAAAAACAACCATATATATTAAAAACAGTCAAGAATGGATAATAACAAATTTGATAGAAAATCATCATAATGATTACCATATTCACAGAATACAAAAAAATATATATCATTGTTTGGAAACATATTTTTTACATTTAGTTATTTATAAAACATAAAAAAAAAATTTTATAAGAACATGTCTATAATATTGTTTTTACAAATAAACAATCCATGTCTTGAGGATGAGTGGTAACCCAGAACAATATAATATACCAAACAACCAAAAGAACCAGACTTAATTCTTTGAATTATAAAGTATACTATTATAAATTGATCCAAACAATGAGAAAGAAAAACATATATTTTAGGAAATGTAATAATGTTGAGATTTAAATTGCTTCAGTCCTTTGGGGACCTATGTGCATGGGAAGAACACCACCCAGTATGTACGCATTTTATTAAAGCTCAAAGGAAAACCAAAAACTCTACAAGGTGAATAAAACCAGTAAGAACAAAGAAACTGAAACTGAAAAAAATAATTACAAGCTTTGTAATAATCAAAAACTAGATATAATTCTTAGAGTTCCAGATGCTTCATGGTCCGATTTTCCTGGTTACATTGAGATGGTACTTCTACATCATGATCTCCTAGATCAGGTAGTTCCTTCATGAACTCCTCCTTCCAAGTTCCTAGAGTTCTCACTAAAGTGGGTGCATTGCTTATGATGAGGAAGGACATCACATCCACCACAAATAGACCATTAGGTGAATCCATGGGAGAAAAAAGTCTGGATAGAGCTCTGGAAATTTGGTGGAAGGAATGGTGATCAAATGTTTCACTTAATAATTGAGAGAAATACAAGAGGGAGAATCTAATGAACACACACTTGAAGAGACACATGAAGGGTTGATGAAACCCCTGGACATTAGCTAAATCCTTGAGCTAAATAACCAATCATGATTGGTCACTAACCCTGGAGTAACAAAACATCAGCTACACAACATAATTTAAGCACACACATGGATGACCAAGATTCAAGGGGAAGTAGAAGATAATCAACATCTAGGAGAAGGTGGTGCGCAGATCACCACAATACACAAGTGTTTGTGGGAAATGGGCCAACTAAAGGGTAAGGCCTAAGCACTAAAGCCCAATGTGAAATAATATCCTAGTACAAGATTAAAGTCCCATCATCATAAAATCATATAAAATAAATAAATAATTTTTCATGTATGGTACAAAAAATGATAAACGGTAGAATTAAACAAAGAATAAATTCATTATGAAAACAAGAATTGAATTTCATGTTTCACAAATCTCCTCCATTTTCAATTGAATTTGGAAAAATTATTTCTCCTACGATCATAGAATATGAACCAAGTTCAACCTATCTAAATAGAATTTCAACTTAGATAGGACCATAGCTTTAATCAAATTATCAGCCCGGTTTATGACAGTGTGTTTCTTTTTGACACACATGGTTCCAAATTCAACAATATCTCTAATAAAATGCAACATAATATCTATTTCCTTGATTTACTAAGGAAAACAAAATTTCTAGATAAATTAAGTGATATTCGACTATCAAAATAGACATTATTAATTAAATTTTTCAGGTGCAGATCAAAAGAAAAACCTTTCAGCCATATGGCCTCTTTCACTACTTCGAGAAAAGAAATATACTCAGATCCCATGGTTGATGATGCAACAATGGATTGAATATTAAAATTCCAAGAAATGGAGCCACCAAAAGAAGTTAATACATAACCAGTAAGATATTTTATGGTATCTATATTGCCTTCAGAATCAGTATCTACTTATCCAGTAATAAATTCAATAGAAACTACATATTTACAATAACACAAATAAATATTGGAGTTACAAGAGAGATATCTCAAGAGGAACTTAAGGGCATGCCAAAGTGGATTCCCTGGTGTGTCTATGAATCTAGTTAGGGTTAATTTTGCTTATGAAATATCAGGTTTGGTACAAATCATAGAATAAATTATTCTACCAACAATATTAGTATATGTAATTTTAGAAATAAATTGAATATCATATACAGTAATAGGTTCTTGAGTTAAACACACTTTATAGTGCTTCTCTATAGTTATATTTACTAGTTTGATAGATTCATATATATATATTAAAGATTTTTAAAGCACAATCATGATGATATAAGTAAAACAATTTATTTTTTCTATCCCTTATGATTTGATCACCTAATATTTGATTAGTTTCATATAAGTATTTCATTTCTAACTTTCCTTTTAATTTTAATTTAACAGCATAAATGAGGTTCATATTTTTTTAAATGATCATCATGTCATAAACAAGTAACTGGAGATAGATCATGCAATTTTTAGTTGATTTGGAATAAACACATGAACTATATTGACTACAAATGAACTAATTGGATGAAATGAATGAATCAAATTTTAAATACCACATCCTAGATTCTTGATTCAGGACATATAATGATTTTTTTATAATTAAAATTTGATTCAATTTAAATTCATTAGGATAACCAGTAAGAGGTTCAATATAAATCTTATCATTCAAATCAGCATGCAGAAAGGTAGTTTTAACATATAACTATTCAATGTGTGGATCATTATATGCTATAAAGGATAATAAAATTCTAACAGAATAATGCTTTATAATAGGGGAAAAATTCAGAGTAATCAATTATCTCTCTTTGGAGGAAAAATTTTGCAACTAACCTTTTAATATTCATGAATTTATTTCCCTTGATGTTATCTTCCTTTATTTTAAAGGTACACTAGGATCCAATTATTTTTTCATTAGTTGGTTTTTTTCTCAATCGTCCAAGTTTGGTTATTCATTAAATATTTCAATTCTTCTTTTAGCGAAAAGACCTATTATATTGAGTATTTATTATTTAAAGAGTTCATATTAGTTTAGGGATCATCATCAATATGATCTTGAGTTGTATGAAAGGTATAATATGCCATGTCATACTGACTGAAGTGAGAATGGGGTCTAGGTGCCCTCCTTTCCCTATCTCATGTCAACAGGTAGTCCCCATTAGGGGTTGCCGATTTAGAATTAGAATCAGAATATGAAGAATAATTAGCATGTGTAGCTGGTTGTTCCTAAGATGGAGAGGCCTGGATAGAGGCCTTAAGCTAGACTAGAAGCCCAGTTTCATTAGCTTATTCAGAGGCTATTTCATTGTAGCTAGCAGTGGAAGCCTTGGTTTTGGGAGAAAAAAACTCATGAATGAAAACAAATATAATTATGATTCACTTTTGATAACTGGGATTATCTACCCAAAGTTTGTACCCCTTGAGACCCTCAGGATACCGAACAAAAATACACTTTAGATCCCTTGATTAAAAATTTTTAGTCTTGACATGAGCATAGGTGGTACAACCAAAGAATCTTATGTAGGAATAATAATGAGTCTTATCGGTCCACAATTCTTTAGGTTTTTAAAACTAATTTTCATAAGAGGTACACCAATTAGCTAGGTGGACAGGAGTGCCGCTGGCCTTAGTCCAAAAGGATTTGGGGCGGCCTAGGCATATAAATATGCTCTAGACTCTTTCTAGGATAGTCATATTCATCCTTTTTTCTAACCCTTTTTTGGGGGTTTCTGTAACAATTTTATGTCTTCTAACACCTTCAGATTCACAAATTTTTATGAACTCAATGGATATGTATTCAAGTCCATTTTCTATTCTTAGAGTTTTAAGTGTCTTCTCTATCTGATTTTCAACAAAAATTTTCTAGGTTTCAAATGTTTGAAAAACATATGATTTGTTTTTATGAATATAGATCCACACTTTCCTATAGAATTCATCTATGAAGGTAACAAAATAAAAAGCCTCCACCATGGGAGAAAGTTCAAGATATACCTCATATATCATATTAGACATGTTTTAAGGGTTTGGTGGCATTGAAACTAGTCCTACTAAATCTAACCCTTTTGGAATTTCCCATTACACAATCATTGCAGAATGGAAGATTGCTTGGTGTGATTTCATTCAACAGCCCTTTCTTATTGAGTTCCTCAAGGCCTTTAGAGCTAATATACCAAAATCTCTCATGCCAAAGCATAGTATTATCAGTATTAGTTGAGTAGCCACTTCCCAATTTCCATTAGTGGGACTTTTTATTTAAAACATATTACCCATTTATTAGTGATCCCTTAAGTATGGTTCTACGTCCCATGGAGTTTTTAAAACAACCTATTTCAGACCTGAAGTTAAAGAAATTTTGGTCTAAAACTCCTAAGGAAATAAGGTTTCTTTGGGGGTTGGTAACCGACCTAACATCAGCTAGTGTAATGATAGTGTGGTCAAAAAGTTATAACAAAATAGAACCTCTATCCTCACCATTACACCTGTTATTATAACTTTATAGTAAATCTCTTTCTACTCTCTCAATAAACTCGAGAAAGGACTCTCTAAAGGGAAATATATGGAAAGTAAAATCAGAGTCAAAGAGCCACTATTGTTTGAGTGCATTGGTGGAAACAATAAGGACCTTGACAATTTCATAACCAGATCCTAAAATAATGGACTGATCAGTTGGTCTATAGGATTCAAACTCATTCTAGAGTTTCTTACATTTTTATTTAATGTGTCCTTGTTTTCTACAATGAAAATATGTGATATTTCTATCACTATGATTAGGCCTAGGTTTGGGTTATTTTTTTATTCTTATCTTTATTAAATTTTTTCTTATTGGTTTTAGTTTGAGGTTAACCCTTTGAAAAAAAACTCTCTACCTCACCATTAATTCTAGGTTTAAAATGTAGTTCCTTAGAAATAATTGTTTATTTAACCTCATTTACTGTTATTGAGTCTCAATCATACACCATGGTCTCTACTAGGGTGTTGTTGGTATTATATAAAGAGATTAATAGGATCAATTTTTGATCCTAATCATCAAATAAAACATTAATTTTGGATAAATCTTACAATAATTTGTTAAATTAATCTGTATGGGATTTAATTGAAGTACTAGGTTTGCTTTTAAATGTAAACATGCGGGTTTTTTATAAATTCTACCTGCAAGTGAAGCATTCATGTATACTTTTGTATGTTTAAGAAAAATTACAGTAGTAATAAACTCATAGGAAACTTCCTTAAGGGATTTATCACCTAAAGAAAGTAAAATGGAGTTATGTTCCTTAACTAACTCATCATAGTGAATATCAGCATTTTTTGTAATAGGCTTTCTAGTTTCATTCATAGTTATAATAATGTTATTTAGCTCACAGAGGGCTTCAATAAGGTGCTACTATACATGGAGGGTTATCAACTTAATTAAAAACAATTAAATTCATTATCACCATCGAATTTGTTGAATTCATATCTCATTGTGGACATGTTTACACATAGTGTAGATGTAAAGTTCTTGTGGCCAATTCAATGCATATTCCCAAAAGAACTGAACAATTCCTTGGGTAAATGATTATTTGTTAAAGAGATGTGAAATAAAGAGATAAAAATATGGGATAATGGATTTAAGTAATTACAACAAATAAAATATTGGCGATTTAAGAGTGAGTTAAAATGAAAATATTCAAACACATTCCAGAATTATAGAAGAGAAAAAAAGTAAACATTAATTGAATTCGATGGAAAAAAGAAAAATAGGAAATCTATGATACCACATTTTGAGGCTGAGTGGTAACCCAAACTATTTCAGTATACCAAAAAACAAGAAGGAACAAAATGAATTAATTGATATAAAAAGTCAACTTTTATAAATCAAACAAACCAATGATCAAGAAAAAATATTTCAAGAAATACAAATAACTCTGAGATTTAATGTGCTTCGGTCCCATTGGGAACCTACTTGCATGTAATGACCACTACCCAGTACATAAAATTTTTATTAAAGATCAAAGGATAACTAGAAATGCTATAAGGTGAATATAACTAGAAACAATAAAGAAAGATGAAAAGAAAAGTAAATATTTACAAGCATTTTAACAAATGAAAACAAGATCTAATACTTATAGTGTTAAATGCTACATAATCCAACTATCCTAAACACTTCATGTAGGTACTTCATCATTGTGATCTACTGGATCAGGCGGTTCCTTAAAGAACTTATCCATCAAAATTTCTACATTTATCACAAAAGGGGGTGCACTTCTTCCAATGAGGAAGGACCTCACCTCCACCACAAATCAGCCATGAGGTGAAGTTGGGGGATGAAAAAAATCCTGATCAGAGCTCTAAAATTATTTTGGAAGGAATGGATATCTAGCGTTTCATGTGAAAAACCGAGAGGAATTCTAGAGGAACATTTGAATGACCACACACCTGAATCGATACCATACGAGGGAAATGAAACCCCCTAACACGGATTGAATCCTCGAACAGAACAACCAATTAGGAGAGTCCAAAAACCCCGATGTAATTGAACATTAACCACACAACATAATTTAATCACACACATTGATGTCCAAGTTTCAATGGGTGGTTTAAGATAATCAAGATCTAGGAGTAGGCACTAAGGTGTCTGCCACGATGTGCAAATTTATGTGGGAAATAGGTTGGTCAAAGGCCAAGGCCCGAGCACGAGATCCTAATGAGAAACAGTGGCCAAACATAGGATTAATGTCTCAACAGATCTAAAAAATTGGATTATATAAAATAAAAAAAATCATTTTTCGGGCATGGAACAATATATTATATAGGGGAGAATTAAAAAAATACAAAATTCAATATGAAAATAGGAATTGAAAGTCAGGTTTAACACTTTTAGTTATAATAAACATAATTTATATACATGAAATTAAAATTGATTTTATATAAGTGATAATAAACAATATATGTTTTATTAACATCACTTAAAAAATTAAACTAATTAAAAATAAAAAAACACACATTAGATCATTCCAAGAAAACTATGAGTTTGACTTTTGTGTGGTTCATTCATATAAGTGAAAAGTGAATCAACAATCATTGTCCTAAAATTTTATGAAAACATGTTGTAGTTTTTTAAATTTTGAGCATTTGGAAAACATTTTGAAGGAACCCAGTATGTCATGGAAATGTGATAACAGTTAAATTTCAAATTTTTTACAGTGAATCTTACCCAAGATACTTAATTTCTCATTTATTATTATTACTGTTATTCATATTAATTACCCTTTCTAAGATGTTTTTATGTTTACTTATTATACTTCATGTTAGATATTTTTAGCAGTGGATATAAACTATTTTTTTATTTTTATTTGTATTGGATTATTACCATGAATGAAATTAATTTTTTCCAAAAAAAGGTGTGTGGTGTTTTTGTTTTATCATTACCTGGAATTAAAATTATTTCACATTTATTATCAAGAAATTTAATGTAAATATGAGAAGTATTGGATGAAAATAATATTTTTTGTGATAAATACATAGTAGGGGTAGGAATGATAATGAGTATACCCATTAACCAAATACACAAAATTACCCAGCCTGATTAAATAAGGTTAGTTTAGTAGTTAAATTGGTACTTATAAGGCTAGAGTAGGAAATTGAAAACCCAATTAATAAATGGATAGGGTTAGAGAATTACTCTAAGGGTAATATAAATCTAAACTTGATTATATAAGATATTATTAATTAATTAAAAATAAAATTTTAAATGTCACTAAAATTATAAAAAATATTTACTTATTTTGACTTCGGTTTATATTATATTAATAATTAAATTTTAAAATAGAATTCGTTGAATATATATGTTATTAAATAAAGTAAAATTTCAAAATAAATTTACATTATTTTTTGGTAAGTTTATTCTCATTTTATAAATAAATTATTAATATTGGATTCTATAACCAGATAATTAAAAAGTTCATGGTAGTAAAATGGATGATTTTAAATATACTAGGGTAGTGTTTAGGTAGAGAATTTAAAAATATAAATGGGTTATGGTTAATGTTAGGATTTTATAAAAATAAACCAGTTAGGGATTAGATACCCCAAATTTCATGGGTATCCAACTTGTTTTCATACATAATTAATGGTATATAAAGTAACCAAAATACATAACTTTTTAATATGTAAGTTAAAAAAATAGAAATGTTTTTTTTTATTTTTTTTAATGGGAGAACTGGAAAAAACTCAATGATATCACTATCTCTCTCTCTTTATAAATATATATAGTCAAATTAAATTGTGAATGCTATGGATATTTACTCAGATAATGTAAAATTTAGTATACTATCATCTAATATGATTTTTATCATTTCACTTCATCATAATATTTTGAGAGATACATGTTAATTCTTTCTTTTTTAACACTGATTGTTTTGGATTCTTATATGGAAGGATTTTATTTTTTCAAAATAAAAAAACCATATCATTGAAAATAAAATTTATATTATATTCATCAATCCCAAAATAAATAGAAAAATATCCAATAATATACTATTTTATGATTTTAAAATTTAATAGAACTATATAAATTGATGAAAATATGTCTTGTTTTGAAATGTGAGTCAATGATAATTTAGATCGTTTTTTTGTTTGATTTTTTAATATGACCATTTTCCAAAACACAAAGATGTAAAATAAATAAACAAATGTGTTTTTATATCAAATTTGATTATGAATGACACATTCAATCCATACTCTGAGAAAATATTCAAATTTCATTTTTATTTATAATTTTTATTAAGACCATTCGTTGATTTTATTAATATTTTAAAAAAATTATATTAAATTATTTCTTAATATAGGTACATATTTTTATCTATTGTTTATTTAATAAAATCACAAGTTATTCTTAAAATTTAGTATACTTAGACCTGAAATCATATAGGTTGACAAAATTGGACAAGTCTATAATTTATTTATTTTCAAAACACATCATTTTATTTGTCAAATATTATATTTCGAAATATTGTTTTAATTACACGAATTTATTTAAATATTTAATTATACAATAACGAATAATAATTTATCAATATGAAATTAATCAAATCAAAATTAAATAAATGTATTTTATAATTCTATTATTTAAAAATATATTATCAATAAATGAATAATTATTAATTTAAAGGTGATTAACCCATCACTACAATACATAGTCCCCTTATCAATGCTTATGAATGAAATTATATGCTCTAAAAAACACCAAGAAAGTCGGTGTTGAGAAATGGTCTATTTATCATCATTTTTTTAGCACTGAGAAAAGATCTTTTTTTAGTAGTGGGAAAATGTCCAAAAGACAACTACAATAACTAAAAAAGGTGCACCAGTCTAGAAAACTAATAAATCTAAATAAAAAACATATATTAAAATAAGAAACAAAATCATCATGATGAATACCGAAGTCAACATAATACAAAAAACAAATAAATATCATTATTTCAAAACATATTTGTACACTTAATTATTTTTTTAACATTAATAAAAACAACATTTAAGAAACAATAGTATACTCAATAAAGTGTGTCAACCAATAAAAAATCCCCAGACTTCTAGTCAATATAAAAAATATAGAATGAAATTGTATATAAGTAATAATCAACAATATGTTATTTATTGATAATACTTAATAAATTTATAGAAAATTAAAATTGAAAAATTCAGATTAGATCATTCCAAGAACACTTAGTTTAATTTATATATGTAACAAATTAATCAATAGTCATTACCTTAGAATTTTTTAAAAATAAAATCTTGTTTTCTCAATTTTTAGTATGTGACACACATTTTGAAGGAATCACGCATTCTGCAAAAGTAAGATAATAAATAAATTACAAAATTTAACATTTAATCTATCCTACAACACTTGATTCATTATAAAATGACTTGATTAATGTCAATGATTATGTGAATATAAATTTTAGTAAAAATAATAAAATGGAACATAAATAGCTCATTGATGGATGGATTGATCTCGATGCTCCCCACTTGATGCTGGACTTTTGTGGGGGCAGCCCCTTGAGAGAATCAATCCACATGTAATAGCTCAAGATATACTTGGGTGTTTTCCATCAAAAAATAAAAAAAAATAGGCAATGGGGTGTAAATTTTTTTATTACATATAAACTAATAAATAGAAAATAGAAGGTTAATAAATTAAATTACATACATCCGGAATAAATCAAATGAATTTACAATAGTGAACATGTCACCAACTCACAATGGCTATAAAAAACTAACCAAACTTGCACTGAATTCTCATTACAATAGAATTAAATATTCTATAAATGTTTATTCAAATAAACCATACTAGGATCATCATGAGAGTACAATTACATATCTAATAATTAACAAAGTATATTCAAAAATGTCATTTATAGAACCAATAAATTGATTCTCAATATAAAGAATAGACTGCAACAAGTAAAAACCATAAGGGTAGTAGCATGTAGAGATGAAATCCAAGAAACCAAGGTTTTAAAAAATTACAATCTCAATAAAAAAATTCAAGACCATATTTGAATTAAAATAAGATGTTTATAGATTTAATTAAAAAAATTACAAGTTGAGGAAATGTAGAAATGAAAATTGTAAAAGAGTACATGAGGATTTACACGCTTTAGACAAATTGGTCTACATGGATGGGGTAATATCATCACTAGTTTTCCATTATGAAAATGTATGGAATAAAAGAGGAATAAAAAAAACAAGAGTAACAAAAAATAGGACCACACACAATGATAAGATAAGAAATAGGGACAAGACTTTTAAAAAATTGACAAAGAATACAAAACATAACCGAGACGCCTTTACCAGGTATCAATATTACCTTTATCAAGGAAAAGGATTGTTGTTGGGGTTGAGATCATCATTGTTGAGTCTTATCTATGTGATATCCTCAAGATTGAGGAAGTCCAAGATCATTGTAGTTGTCTAACGATAGTCATTGTCTAAGATCATAAGTCAAGAACCTATAAGGGGTCGCAACAGCTCCCAAATCTGATGAAAAATATCATCACGCCTACATTCAACTCCTCCTCCAACAAGACAAGAAAAATGGCCGCCAAACCTTTTCCATTTCCTTACTCCCACTCCCTCCTTCCCTCCCTCTATCTCCCTCTCTCACTCGACGTAGTTGAGAGGTTCTCTATGAGATAGCTGATTCTTTAATATTTTTCATGATTTAGATGAATAAGGACTGAAATATCCTTAAGAATATAATCTTTTTATAATGACATGAAAATTTGGGAGATAAATGATTGGATTAGAATGATTGAGCCCTAACAGTGTGATAAATCAGGGAAAGGGAATTAAAATTACACATAAATATCAATTAAACCAATGTTAAAGGTTGTGTTGAATAAAGGACCCATGTAAAGGTAAACACAATACATAAGGGTAACACCCAAATTAGTTTACCTACATAAGGGTACCAAATCACTTGTGCAGGTGTCATACCCACTACGTAAGGGTCCTTTAAACCGCTACATAAGGGTAGTGGTCCCGCTGCATAAGGGTCACACCCACCTACATAAGGGACATACCCAGGATATGTAAGGGTTATAAAACCCCACATAAGGGTAAGGACAAACTTTCAAAAGGGTAATGGAAACTTGCGTAAAAATCAGGACCCAACTGCATAGGGGTATAATGCTCAAAATCGTGGCTGTGTAAGGATACACAGACACCCATGTAAGGGTAGAAACCATAAACCAAAGGCCACATAAGGGTACTAGGGACCTACGTAAAGGTAAAAAAAGAGACCCAAATCCCATGTAAGGGTACACCAAGACTTATGTAGGGGTAACCTAATCAAGGCACATGCTACGTAAAGGTAAAGGGGACTTACATAAAAGTTAAGGCAAAGGCAAAAAAACAACGTAAGGTTACCCAAGAACTTATGTAAGAGTAAAAAATCATACATATGGGTAAATATAGAAACAATAGGGATATATAGTGGTAATAGAACCTTATGTAAGGGTAAAGTCAGGGATAGAGACTTAGTAATAGTTAGAGGAAAACACACAAAAGGGTAAAGCCACTAAAATAAAGCTTATTCAAGGGTCAAGAAAAATACTTGGATATGATGAAAAAATGAAAAACAAGCATATTAAAACAATATTTATATTTAAAATTAAATGAAAAATTAATCAGGTTAATATACATATCAAACTAGAAACTAAATTAACAAAAAAATAAGTGAATACCAAATTCAATATTTTCTACCTTGAAAATTTAATGCAAAAGGAATTAAATATGCAACATTATCACACTCATAAACAATCCAATTAAAACCCTAAACCACATAATGATTTTTCACTAAATAAAAAATAATTAACTTGGGTATATCATAAAAATGAAATCTGAAAGGATAATAGAAGTTATATGACCTTATTCATCCCCTCACATGTATCAAACACGACACATGATCCCCAAATTTGAATGATATTCTAAAGCTTCTAAACATGATTAGAATTAATAAAATCTAAATAACTACATAATAAAATCTATAACTACACTTACATGAGTTTCCCTTTAAGATTATGACATTGAGTAAAATGGGACAAAAAAATCACATGCCATAAAAAGTCCACTAAATAACTCACCAATGCCTTCATAACGCTAACAAAAAATCAGTATCTATCCACAAAAAAACATGTAAAAAACAAAACACATAGAATTCAAAAATAATATAAAAACTCTATAAAAAATAATGTAATCATGAAAATCAATTAAAAAGGAAACAACAAGCACATATAATTCATAGTAAGGGAAAATAATTGAATGAGTCTCCACCTGAACCCATAAAAACAAAAGAGGACTGAACGATCCAACACCACCGTCTTTAAGTTACGACACACCACCTAAAACCCAATGATAAGACTCTCGACATAAGGTTCTATAATTTCCATAAAATATGGATTTAAAATCTCCCCCAATAGAGAATATTTCCTAAAGAAAAAGTCAAAAATAGAGTTCCAAAATCAAGGGAAACTTTAAGGACATTAAAGTGGTCCCAACATCTCAGGACAACTCTAAAACACGAGAAAATATGTGGCACAACCATCTAGAGACCTAGGGGAAACAAGTCACTAATGGGAACATCGTAGTATAGTATTACTAATGGAAAATAGTTCCAAACACAAGGAATCTAAAAAGAAAAGTTGTAAAAAGATTCAAACAGTAAAGCTAAGAACCATGGTGACCAGCTAAGCAACATAAAAAATATCACACCCACAAACCACCCAAGCCTAATCGTTGAACTCACTATAAGACCATATATGGAGCCAACAGGCCTAAATGACATAGAGGAATACGCCATATCTAACATAAACTCAAATTCTAGAAAAATGTTAGACAATAAATACCTATGACCATGCCCAAGCACCTCACTGCTAAATAGCTATCAAAAATATGCTAACCCCACATAGAACCCCTTACAAACCCTAAAATCTAAGACAAACACATGAAGAATGCACCAAATGAATCAATAGGTTTATATAGAAAATAAAATAGTGAAAGTGACAAGGAAAGAAACTATTATGAATAGATTGAAAATTATAACCCATAAGAGCAAACAAACAAGATGAATGAAACCAAAAAAGCATAATGAAAAGTAAGATCTAATAGAAAATAATTTAAAGTAATGAATAAGAAATTTCAAATTTAAAAAATGAAAAATTAAAATCAATTACACTTTGATACTACTTTGTTGTGTGGGCTTCCCCTAGGGTGCGGCATTCCTCATGAACATTCCCAAGATCTACTTGGGTGTTTAGCTTCATAAAATCGGAAATCGATCAACAACATTTAAGTTTTATTTAATATATATAAACTAATAAATAGAAAATAGAAGGTTCATAAATGAAATTCTATATATTAAGTATATGTGAAATGATTATGTAACAATTAGCATGTCACCAATTGGAAGTTTCAACTACAAAATAAACCTAGCTTTCACTTAATTCTCATAAAAATAGAATACAAAAATATGTACACGATGATTCAATAAAATTGAACCAAAAACATCATGAGAATACAATTCCATATCCAATCATTAACAAAACAGATTCCAAAATGTCATTTAATGTAGAAACAAATATATTATTAAAATAAATAATAAACTACAAAAATCAAGAACCAAAAGGGTAGAAACAAGAAGAGAAGAATTCCAACAAACATAGGATCTAAAAACTTCTAATATCAATAAATAAATTCAAAACTATACTTGAATTAAAATAAGACTCAAACATATTTCATTTAGAAACTTATAGGTCAAAGTGGAATTTAAAATATTAAAATAGGACCCAAGTATATACGTGCAACATCAAGTTTACCTACATGCATCGGGCAGGATCATCACAGGTTTTCTATAATGAAAATAGAAGTAATAAAATAGTATATAATATTGGACAAAAATAGATAAGGAATAAAAACAAGACCATCACGTGATGAGAAAAACAACAATAGGGATTAGACATCCAAAACATTGAAAGAGAAAACTAAAAAAGACTATGACCCCCTTACCAAGGCTCAATATCACATTTTACAAGGAAAACTATTGTTGTAGGGGATGAAATCATCATTGTCGCATCCTCTATAACAACCCGAAACTTTTGAATAATAACTATTACCTAAAAATGTGTGTTATATTATTTTGTACTCAACTTAAATATATCTCTTTAATAATGAAGTGAGTATAATTTGAAATTTTACAATTAGGTTTTGATCATTACATGACGGTTGTGCCATTATAATAGTTGGTCCATATGGCTGATAGAAGCTATACTCTTAATAATGATTTTAAAATTATAATTATTATTTATAAATAGAAATTACAATGAATAATTATTGCAGAAATATGATTTGGTGGACACATCTTGTAGAATTTTGTCGTATGAATACCATTTGTCAGAACTTAGGAGGGAGGTAGCATCATTGGTCTTCACTCTTGACCAACCCCATTCTGAGCTTCTATATATTAAGCTTGTGTGAAATCCCCTATGGGATAAGTTCATGTTACCAAAAATTACCACTCAATTGGTGTTATCTGAGTCACCCCGAGAATCTATTACCACCTCACACGTCACACATAGGTTATATGTGGGTGTTATAAGGGATTATGTGTAGAGGCATTCGTTATTTAATTTGTAATACCTTTTTATAAATAAAATTTGTATTCCATCAATTCTATTTTGGAAAAAGTTTTTCTTACAAATATGAGGAATTTGATTAATTGGTTTTTTGAATAGAAATTATACTTTTCAGAAATGATATAATTTTTATAATAAATTAAGAAATTATGAGTAATGGTTATTTTAATTAATTAGTATTGTTAAAACACTCTAATTTAAATTTAAATGACTTTTTTTCAAGTGTGAGAAATTTTACTATGCATTTTATAACCACTATTATTTTTAATAAATAAAGACTTTTCTATTTAAAATGTAAATTTCTCATACTTTGAAAATTATTATTATAAAATAAGCATCATTTTTTAAATCTGTACATCAAAATTAGGTTACGATGAATTTATGATAATTTTCAAAAATATTTCGTTTTTCGGTGCATAGTAAAAATATGGTTTTGAGTTTTCTATATGTTTAATGACATAAAAATTATGTATTATGTATCATAAAATGATGGTAGACTCTTGTGGATTATAATAACATAATAGGTGTCCCAAGTGGCTGATACCTTGGGCAAGCCCATGTTATTTCAAATACCACTACCGAGGTGTCCAATGAAATCAATAAAAAAATCCCTCACTTTTGATATAAATATCCACCCATTTCTCCATTAGCTTTAATACCCATTTCATACTTCATAAAGATCTTATTTTTTTACATCCCAAGTATTCCTCAATCCCCCAATGTCCCAATCATTGAGTTTTAGGAGTTACACTTCAAAGTAAGAGAAATCTCAACTTCTCTTTTCCTTTCAAGTTTACTTTCTATGTGGTATGTCTTTTAAATGAACTTGCTATATTCTTCTATCCATTTTATTTTATCCCTTTACTGTATTAAAATTATTTTATTAATGGTATAACCTTTCCGCCTTTATTTTTAATTTTTTCTAAAATTGTGATTCATACCCGTTATGATGCTGTATTTTCTTCTCAATCTCTCTCTCTTTTTCTCAAGAAAATATTTTATTTTTTTTATGTTAATACCAAAATCTCTTTATTTTCGATGGTTATTTAACAAGATATAAAAATGATTTATTAATTTAGTAATTTACATACATAAAATCCTCATTCCCTTTCAATGGGTCATAAATGACATAATAATCATGTTTTTATGTACTTTTTAAAACACCTTGATTTTGATACGAAACATGATTCTTTTATTCTCCATGGATTATTTATGAGTTGATTGATTATGATATATGTAGATCACATTAAATTTAATACATATTAAGGTTGAACCCTGGTATAACTCCAATTCATTGGGTAAATAATCTAATTTCTATTGATGATATATTTTAGGATACCTTGGTGAATAACCTTGGTAATTTATATGACACCTCGAGGAGAAACCTTGGTGATATGCTTATGAATGTATAGAATAAATTTTCTAGCCACATTTACAAGTTATTATTTATATTATTTTATTTATTATAGGCCTTTTGGTCTCTTTTTCATTCCATGATGATATTCTTCATGTTCTTATTGAATTTTCTCAAGATCACATGTAAATTATTTCCCTCACTTTCTATTATTGGGCCTTATGCACACCCTTTACTTTAATGTATTACACCATGTTATGAGATCTAGTAATTGTAAATAGGATGAACATATTAAGATTTCATTCAAGTGGATTAAATATAGGTGTTATGTTTTCATGTATTAGGTTCCTCATTTCTATAAAACTGAAATTTAAAACATCCTCTATTTTTTACAATGTAATGAATGGTTATATATGAAAAGGTAGGATTTCATAGTTGGTATCAAAGGATGGATTAGTTATTTGTGGTAATTAGGATTTGAAAACTTTATGAACAACCCTACAACAACGTTTAAATATAGGAAAAACTACTTCATATTTGGTGAATTATTAAGTATGTGGTTTCTGAGTAAAGAAATCTCTATCTTGATAAAAACTAGTAGATGTGGCTTAGAAACTGATGTAACTAAGGGTAATAAATCTAAAAAGGTGTGTCATACCTGAATCAGTGTAACCTGGTAAATGACAATGGGCCTTATTTCACTCCTGGTTAGACACTCTCGGGGGATATTTTTGGTTATTCACAAGCTTTTTATGAACCATTATAATAGATTTATAAAAAATTTAATTGATGTTAAAGAATAAAATATTTAATCATGATGTTTTTAGACATGAAATTCCTTTAAAATTATAAGATTATTAAATAAAACATGTTTTTCACTAAGGTTTTCAACTTTTATAACATTCTTGGAAATAGGATAAAATGTGTAAATGGTGAGTGCAACGGAATAGACATTGTCGGCCTTTCAATGGAAGACGGAATGGAATACTTCATGAGAATGATGAATCAACTGACTCAAGTTATGAGAAATATATTGAATCAGGATAAGAGACTAGATTCACCACAAAAGGGAAAAAATTTCCAATGATTCCTTTATATTTCAATGAACACCTTATTTCAATGGGTCTACCTACCCATTGATTGTTGAATAGTATATAAACTCTATAAAATAGATCTCTATTGTACTATATTGTTCATAATAAGAGAAAGTTAATCTGGTTATGTACTTATTAGAGGAAGAATTTTATTAGTGGTGGAAACTGGTTAAATACATGATTACAATAAGAGATATTGAAGTAATGGAGTGGGAAGAGTTCATGGGAACCTTTTTCAAAAAATATTTCCCCATTTAATGCGAACTGAAATGGAGAAGGAATTCCTAGAGCTAGATAAAAAGGAAAATGAATCTTTGGGAAGCGATAAGAGGAACATCACAAGAATTTCCCATTACAACTCTAACATTATCATGGATCCTAATGGTAATGTTGCAAGATTCTTTAGAGAACTATAACCATGTCTAGAGTATAATCTATCCAATCGAGACTATAAAAACATTGAAGAGATTTTGAGGAGTGATATAATGGTCGAGTTAAATTTTTTTGAGACATAGTGGTCTCATGAATCAAATGAAAAGAAGGGATATTTAGATCCATGCTTAGTGAGGAGATTTGATAAAGGAAGGGGAGGAAAGTAAGTGAAACTTTCCATGTGAAATAAGTGTCGGAATAAGAATTCAAGGAACATATTTCTCGAGAGCAGGAAATATTCCATGTTTGGAAGAGATGGCCATATTACTAAAAACTATCATTGTGAGGTCAAACCTCAACTTTTCAACACTAAAGTCAAAGGAAAGATGGCGCAATCCCAGCCTGAAGTCCAATTTCTCAAATGTGGTCAGTTTGGTCACTTCTCCAATCACTGTAAAAATCCGCTATTAATGGAGGGAAATAACTATCAACCTCAGCATAGGCTAAGGGAGAAATATCGTGATTATTATATCAAAATGGCTGAATTTGAAGCTTCAAATGATTTAGTGGTAGGAACTCTCATTGTTCTCTAAAATCCATCAAGTACATTTTTTGATTCTAGTTCTATATATTCCTTTATTTCCTCCAGGTTTTCAAAGAATATATATTCAATCCTTGAACTTCTAGAATTAGAAATATCAATTAAGACTCATTAAGGGACTATCTAAGCATCAATAGTGTATGGAAACTCTAGTATTCACTTTGGTGATTATATTATCATCATAAATATAATAGTCATTCCCATGATGGAATTCGACATTATACTATAGGTGGAATGGATCTCAAAATATAATTCAATGATCAAAATAAAAATCAAGGAAATATCATTAGTCTTGAATGGACAACCAACAATTGTTTTCAAAGGAGAAATATCATGACCAGATCTTTGTCTAGAAGAACCACATATAGCCTTCTTTATGGAGTTGATCAGTGAAGATGAAGAAGGAAATTAAAGTATACTAATAGATAATGTACCCATAGTTTAGGAATATATTATTGTATTTCCTATGGAGTTACTTGGACCTCCCCTAGAAAGAGAGGTAGGGTTAAACATTGAACTCATTCTTGGATCTAAGCCAATATCAAAGACCCCATATATAATGGGAAAGTTGGAGCTAGAGTAATTAAAGAAACAACTCTATGATCTTTTGGAGAAGGGGTTTATTAGACCAAGTGTTTCTCCTTATGGAGAAACTATTATATTTGTGAAAAAGAAGGATATATCAATGCAGTTATGCATTGATTATAGATAACTCAATGGGATCATAGTGAAGAACAAGTATCCTCTTCCATGAATTGATGATTATTTGAAAAGATTTGTGGGGCTCAATTCATCACCAAGATTTATATTCGATCTAGTTATCATCATCTTAGGGTGAATAAATAAGATATTCCAATGACTACCTTCCAATAAAGAAATGGGAATTTTGAGTTTTCTGTTATTCCCTTCGGCTTGACTAATTATCCTATTGTTTTTATGGATTTTATGAATAGAGTCTTTAATGACTACCTTGATAATTTTTTAGCATTTTTCATTGATGATATTATGATATATTCCAAAAGTTATGAGGAGCATAAGGATATTCTAAGGGTGATATTGAAAACTCTAAAGAAGGAGAGGCTATTTGGATTGTTCAGAAAATGTGAATTTTGGTTAGAACAAGTTGATATCTTATAGAACATTTTAACCAATGGAGGAATATTACTTGATCCTTCCAGGAAAAAGGTTGTGGAAGAGTGGCCTCATTCTATAATTGTAACTTAGATTCATATTTTCCATGGGTTAATAAGATATTATAGGGCTTTTGTGAAAAACGTCTCAGGAATGTCAAATACACTAACAAAGTTAACTCAAAAAGGGGCTATGTTTATCTCGATAAAGGAGTGTGAATAATGTTTCCAAGATCTCAAAAAGATATTGGTTACTACACCCATTTTAACTCTTCCCTCTATTGGATAAGGATTCAATATTTTTATTGAGGCATCTCTGAAAGATCTTGGGTTCTTCCTCATACAAAAATAAAAGGTAATTGCTTATGCATCTCGAAATTTTTAGCCTCATGTGCATAACTACACTATGCATGACCTGGAGGTGGATGCAGTTGTTTTTCCATTGAAGATATGGAGACACTATCTTTATGGGTAGAAATGTTATATATACAGAGACCATCAAAGCTTTAAGTATATTTTCATGCAAAAGTAATTGAACATGATACATAGGAGATGGTTGGAACTTCTTGAAGACTGTGATTATTCAATACATTATCATTCTGGAAGAGCAAACAAATTCACTGATGCATTAATTATTAAAGACCCTATTGTGTTGGAAATTATGAGGATTCAAGGATATCCATTGATTAAATACATAGTAAAACTAGACATGGGAATTATAAAGTATGGGACATCATAAACCCTTTCCCAAAAAATTTCTCAACCATCATTACTAGAGAAGATCAAGAAATATAAAAGAGATGATCCTTTGTTATAGAAGAAGTTACAGGCTATGAAAAATGGAAAGTTTTCTAATTTCAATATTGATGAAGAAGTTGTTTTGAAATTTCATACAAGGCTTTGTGTTTCATATATTTTGGAAATAAAGAAATAACTAATGGATAAATCAAATATCTATACTTTCCCTATTCATCTCAAAAGAACTAAAATGTATAGGGACCTTCGTGATCATTATTAGTGGGATAACATGAGAAGGGATATTGTCGAATACACTACAAGGTGCTTGGTGTGTCACAAATTCAAGGCAGAGAAACAAATTCCTATAAGGGGATTATATACACTACTCAAACTATTATGAAAGTGGGAAAATATCACTATAGACATTGTCATTGGCCTCCCAAAAACATCTAAAGTAAACAGTTCCATATGGGTTATAGTGGAACATATCACAAAAACTACCCATTTAATTGCTATACCAGAATATTTCTCTATTGATCAAATTTTCATGATTTCTGAAAATGAAGTGGTGAGGTTGTATGGAATTCCACATTTTATCATTTCGGATCGTGATCCAAAATTCAATTAAAATTTTGAATAATTCTTCCACAGTCTCTGAGTACCAAATTGAATTTATGTATAGCCTATCACCCCCAAAACGGATGGCCAATTTGAAAGAACTATTTGGACACTCGATGAATTACTTAGAATATGCTCAATGGAATTTAAATGTGGATGCGATCAACATATACCATTAGTTGAATTCTCATACAACAACATATTCCATTCGAGTATTCAAATGGAACCATATAATGCTTTATATGGGAAGCGATGTGGAAATCATACTTGTTGGGATGAAGAAGGAGATAATGTTTCATAGGCTTGATCTTGTGCAAGATATCACATAAAAGGTTCATTCCATCCAACAACACATAAAGGATGCACATATTCAATAGAAGAGATATGATAAAAACAATCAAAGGGACATGGATTTGGATGTTGGTGAATAATTATTCCTTAAATTTTCAACTTGGAAGAGAGTCATACAATTTTGGAAGAAAGGGAAGCTCAACCTTAGGTATATTGGCCCCTATGAAATCATTGATTTCATAGGAGTAGTGTCTTATCGGCTTAAAATTCCTCCAAATCCATCTCTTGATCATGATGTATTCTACGTATCTCTTTTAAGGAATTACATACCTAACCCTTCACATGTACTGAATCCAGAAGTGTTACAACTGGAACATGAACTCTCTTACAGGTAATAGCCAGTGGATATCTTTGACTATATTGGCAAGGTTATACGAAACATGACTACCCACATCAATAATGTGTTGTAGAGGAACCCAAAATATGAAGAATCCACATGGTTACTAGTTGAAATAATAAAGAAAAATCACCAACACCTCTTCTCAAAATAAAGAGCAATTTGAAATTTCTAGGATGAAATATATTAAGGGGGAATAATGTAATGACCCGAACATTTTGAATAATAAATTTTTCCTAAAAATGTCTGTTATATTATTTTTTTAATCAACATACATATATCTATTTAATAATGAAGTGGGTATAATTTGAAATGTGACCATTGCGTTTAGACCATAATATGGTCATTGTTAAATTATGACTGTTAGTCAATATAACCATTGGAAACTATACCAGTAATAATGATTTCAACCTTATAATTATTGTTTATAAGTATAAATGACAATGAAAAATTAATCTATAATGAATAGTCAATGGACTCATCCTGTAGAGTTGTGTTGTATGAATCCCATTTATCAGATCATGGGAGGGAGGTAGCATCACTAGGCTTCTATCTTGACTATTCCCAAGTCGATCTTCAACATGTTAATCTTGAACGAAATTTCCTACGGGAGAAGTTCAAGTTAGTGAAAATTACCACTCGGGAAATGTAATCTGATCCACCACAAGAATTTATCACCATCGCACACCTCAATATTAGGTTGTATGTGGGTGTTATAATGGGTTATATTTCAAGGCCTTATTTACTTAAAGTGTAATCCCATTGTATAAATAAAATTTTTATTCCATCAATTCTATTTCGGGAATAGTTTTTCATAAAAATATAGAGAATTTGATAAATTGATTTTTTTAGGGAGAAATTGTACTTTTCATAAATGAAATAATTATTATAATAAATTATGGTATTATGAATAATTATTATTTTAATGAAATTGAATTTTTTAAAACACTCTTATTGAAATTTAAATCATAAAATAATTTTATTTTTTTTAATTGTCAGAAATTTTACGATGCATTTTCTATCATTTATTATTTTTAATAAATAAATATTTTTATAATTAAAAGTAAAATTTCTCATACTTAAAGAATTATTATGATAAAATAAACATCATTTTTGAAATAATCACATCTAAATTATGTTAGGTTGAATTTTTGAGAATTTTCTAAAATATTTTGTTTTCCGGTGAATAATAAAAATACAGTTTTGAGTTTTTGTTATGTTTAATGATATCATAATGATGTATTACGTAACATAAAATTTTGGTTTAATTTTAGGATTATAAAAACATAATAGGTGTACCAAGTGTCCTATACCATGTCCAATCCCATGGTTTTGCAAATACAACTACCGAGGTGTCCAAGGAAATCAATAAATAATACCTCAACTTTTCTATAAATACCCACTAATTTATCCATTTGATTTCATTATAAATTCATCCTACATGAATATTTGATATTTTTACCTCCCAATTAGTCCTCCCAAGGTTTCATAAATCCCCCAAGGTCCCAATCATTGAGTTTTAGGAGTTACTCTTCAAGGTAAGGGAAATCTAAACTTCTCTTTTCCTTTCAAATTACCTTTCTATGTGGTATATATTTCAAATTTCTTTACTATGTTTGTAAGTCCATTTTATTCCACATCATTACTATATTAAAATTAATTTATTAGTTTGATACCCTTTTCCCATATCATTTTAATGTTGACTAAAACCATTATTCATACCCGTTATGCTAATGAATTGTTTTCTCAAAATATCTCTCTTTTTCCCAAGAAATTCATTTATTTTCTTTATGTGAATATCCAAACCTCTTTATTTTCTAGGGTTATTCACCAATATTTAAAAATTATTTATTTGATTTTTTAATTGACATACATAAAAGCTTTATTTCCTTCATGTGGGTTATAAATGGTTTAATGTTCATGTTTTTAAACACTATTTAAAATGCCATAATTTGGTATGAAACCCATTAATTTTATTCTCCATGGGTTATGTATGAGATATTTGATTATGATCGATGTGGATCACATAAAAATTAAGACATATTAAGGGTGTTCAATGATAGAAATCCAATTTATTGGGTAAATAAGTTAATCACTAGAGATTACATGTTTTATGATACCTTGGTGAATAACATTGGTAATATTTATGACACCTTGGTGACAAACCTTGGGGATATACTTATGAATGTATAAAATAAATTTTGTTTCCACATTTCCATGTTATGATTAATTTTATTACTTATTATAATCTTAATTTTCTCATTTTCATTCTATAATGATATTTTCCATGTTCTTATTGAATTTCCTAAAGATCACATGTAAATTGTTTCCCTTGTTTTCCCTTACTAGGCCTTATGATCACCCTTTATTTTGATTTATTTCCCCAGGCTATTAGATATTGTAATTATAATTATCATAAACCTACGAAGAATCCATTCAAGTAGATTAAAATCATGGTTTATGTTTTCATGTATTATGTTCCTTATTTCCAGGAAACTAAACTTTAAAAGATCCTCTATTTTTTACTATTTAGTGAAATTTTCTGTACGAAAAATGTGGGATTCCCTATCCTCTCTATGTGAAATCCTCAAGATTGAGGAATTTCGTGTTTGAAATAGCTATCCAAGTATGGTCAACATCTAAGATCATATTCCATGAGCCTCTAAAGGGTCACAACAGCTCCATGATTCAATGAACAACACCACCAAGAAAGCATTCAAATTCTCCTCCTCTAATGAACCAAGAACATGGGACACCGAACCTTTTACATCTCACTGCACTCTCTCTGTCTCTCTATCTTGGTGTAGAAAATATTATCTCCATGGGAAATTAAATTCTTCGATCATCTTCTCAATTGGAATGAAGAATAGTAAAAAATACCCTTGGGAATATAAAGTTATTACAATGACATAACAAGTTGATAGAAAAATAAATGCCTCGGAACAATTAATCCCTGATAACCTAATAAATCTATAAATGGAATTAAACCAAAATTTAAAGTTCAATTAAATAGATTTGTAAAGGTCTCACTTCATAATGGTCCCCTGTAAGGATAAACAAAATTTGAAAGGGTAACACCCACGTCTGGGTACCAACATATGGGTATCATTGAATGTAACGAACCCTAATTACTTACTTATGGGACATAAATGCTACATAAGGTTCCTTTATACCACTAAATAAGGGCAGTTATCCAACCATGTAATGGTGGAATCTGCTTCTTAAGGGTCACACCCCACCTGCGTAAGGGTCACAACCTAGCTGCATAAGTGTTAGAAAACCTCATGAAACGGTAAGGACACACTTTCTTAATGGTACAAAACACTTGTGTAAGAGTTTGGACCTAGGTGTATAAGAGTAAATAGATCAAAATCATGGCTATGTAAGTGTATACATACACTCAGGAATGGGAAGAACCCATAAACTAAAGGCCATGTAAGGGCACCAAGGACCTATGTAAAGGTAAACAAAAGAGACCCAAATCCCACATATGGAAACACTAGAGATTATGTAAGGGTAACTTGATCACGGAACAAGCTACATAACGGTTAAGGGGACTTAAATAATGGTAAGGAAAGGATAAAAACCAATGTAAGGGTACCAAGAACTTATATACAAGTAAATAGAACACACATAAGGATAAAGTGAGAAACAATAGGGATATGTAAGGATAAAAGAACCTAACATAATGGTAAGGGAAAGGATAATAACTTATGTAAGGGTTAGAGGAAAACCTGCATAAGGATAAAGTGACTAAAACAAATCCTATATAAGAGTCAAGAAAATATGAGGATGGAATGAAATAACAGAAAAAAACATATTAAAAACTAAATTTAAATTTAAAATTGAATGTAAAATTAATCATGCTCATATACATATTAAATCAGGCATTTCATTAACAACATTATATGTAAATACGAAATTCACATAGATCTTCATAGTTTGAAGAATCCAAACTAGTATCCCTCTTGATTTTACACACTAAATCATATATTACCTAAATCCCATATACATATGATGTATTATTAATATATCATATTGTAAGATTGGGTAAATTGTGTGTCATGAAATAGATATTTCATGTAGCGTCCTTATCCAATCATATTGTATGATTGGGTGATATCATATAGAATATTTTGAGTATAATCATATGGTGTGATATATGCTAACATCCTATGATCTAGGAATCCAAATGATAATAGTTATCATTTAGGAATCCTCTATGTAGGGTATCATAAATGAAACATTTCATATGATGAATTATAAAATAGTTTGATTTGTTCATTGAAACATTTCATATGATGAATTAGACATAAGTTTTATGTGTTCATGCAAAGGTTATATGAATTGGTTGAGTGAAATTTAATCATGTGTTATAGAAAATTCATGTTCCATCCAGAAGAATCCTCAAGGGGCCTTTATAAAACATAATAATTCCATGTGATTGTAGTCTTCTCTACAATACAATCCTGGATGAAACATTCTTGATCCTGTAGCTCTCTTCCTCTTCACCCTTTTTGTTCACAAGGTATTGGAATACTATGGGTGATAATAGGATCTAACTCATATGATGGGTGATTTAGCACAACTCATGGATAACTCTTGAGAAGGGATTTATTTTGGATTCCTCTAATATGATATTTATCAAGAATTGATGAATATGGATTCATATATTTTTTAGTGAATCGTACATGTAATGACCCAAAATTTTATCAATTTATTTCCCTTCTAATAATTATTTTTTATATTATATATCACATAAAATCACATAGAGAACACAATAATAACTTTATAAATTAAGAATGGATGAAATAAGAGATATTTCTAGAAATTAAGGAACCTATACTGATAGAATAGTAACATGAACATTGGAATAGTAATGTTACCATTAGGAATAGTAATATAAACAATAGAGTAGTAACATCACCTATGAAATTATAAATAAAATTTGGATTTCTTATAAATGAAAATATGGTATATTTATATCACGGAATAAATAAATAAATGTTTTAAAAATGATAAATTAAGTATTGGTATTTTATTTGAAATATAAATATTTATTTAAAAATTTATAATCAATAAGAATTTTTCTTTCCATAAAATATATTAATAAATAAATACTTTGTTGTCTTATGATTATAAGATAATTTCATGAGATCTCAATTAATTTTTTAAAGTGTCATAAAATCAGTTGTAATTTTAAAATCAGTATTTTTTGAATAAATGATGATTTTAATTAATAATTAGAATTCTCATATTTAGAAAATTACTTTCATAAAATGGATTATATTTTTTAATTATACACATTCTAAAGGGGTAGGGTAATTTTTTTGTATTTTTATAAAATAGTTCAATTTTTTGTGAATAGTGAAATACAGTAATTTGTGGTAT
This sequence comes from Viscum album, assembly GCA_963277665.1. NCBI lineage: Eukaryota > Viridiplantae > Streptophyta > Magnoliopsida > Santalales > Viscaceae > Viscum > Viscum album. Next base: position 23,952,484 of record OY728137.1, on the reverse strand, counting down.
TTAACAAATACATGAGTTATTGAGTCATGGTTGATGTATGGATGATTTAAGAACATTATATAGAAATATAATTCTCTATTTAATATATTTAGTCACAAGAATCAATACTATTTACAGTCTTGAGCCAAAATAATAAACTGATGAATAAAATAATTAAAAATAACCCCTCTCCTCCACTATAGATACCATCGTCACCACATCTTCTCCCCACACCTCCAAAGCCTTTATTCTTTTACACTTTCTGCCCAATCACTCTCCCATACCTCTAACCCAAGTTTCAGTCTTGAAAATATCACCTGAATTTCCCAAAGGCCATCTTTTTTTATTGATTATTGATAACCCCCCTTTCAAGGAATGAGGGGGAACCCTTACAAGGCCCATAGTCTTAGAGATTACATGACCTATAGGTCTTAGTAAATATATAGAATATACTTGGAACTCCTCCTACCAGCTTCTTTTTCATGATATCATCTCTCCACCTTCTCATGGATGTTTGGCGAGGCTTCCCGTGCAAGCACAGGCTGATCCCAATGGAAATGTCATACCCTCTCTTTCTGAAAAATCCTATTAGCATCTAATCTTGTGAATGTGAGTTTTCTAAATCCCCATCTATATTCTACTCCTTGTAGATTCTATCTGATCATTTAAGAATAATTTCAAGTTCCCCTATGCCCTTGAGGTGGCCCGAAGGTCTTGAGGTGTCATGAATGCCTTGAGGTGGCCCAAAGGCCTTGAGATCGCCCGAAATCATTTCTAGCATGAAGGCCTTGGGTGGACCGAAGGCCTTAAAGGACCCAAGGCCTAAACTGGTGGCCCAAAATCCTAAACCGATGAATAGTTCCAGCTACTACAGTACCGAACAGTTTCTTCTACATTACTACTACAGTAACCTACAAATATGTCTCCACCTGGTTTTGAACTCGGGTCACTTGGATGCAATTTATGAGTCCTCACCAAATGGGATGATGATCTTGTGAGTCTATGAAATCTCGCCCAAAATAATATTTCATAGTTCCTTGAGGATATTCTCTTGGAAAGGAATTCAAGAGGTAAAACTCCCTTTCATTCATTTAATTTTATTTTAATTTATTTTCTGTTATTATAAATTTCTTACCTCCTATATAAAAATATTCATGATAAATACGGTATATTATATATATACATGGATTTTATTATTTTAATGGAATATTACTCATCAAACCCCTTCTCATCAATCTTTAATTCTAAAAATAAAACATCGTCCGTGGTGGGCCAATTTACTATCATCATGCACGATGTGTTTTCATTTTATATTACCACCTTCAAGGATGGTCATAAAACTATTATTATGGTTAAATAGGAATTTATTATATATGTTATATGTTATATAATGTTCTAGAACCAGCATAGATATATAATATTAATTAATAAAACAATACTAGTGCATGATGATCGAAAAATTGCCAAAATAATCTAAACGGTTGTCATTAAAGCTTTATCTAATGAATGATCCTCATATCTAAATAAAAAATGATATATAATTACATTAAATATTATAAAATTTCATTAATAATATACAATTTAATTTATAGATATCTATTATCCTTTTAAAAGACCATTCACATATGTATATAAGTGAATCAATCATGACCACTAAGGAAAAGATCACTCCTGAATGACAAAATTGAATCTTATAAGTCATAAAAAGGATATAAATGAACTTAATCAAATTATAATAATAAAATAAATGTTTAATAGGTTCTTAATTAAATTATTAATTAAACTAATTTCTTTATCCAAAGCATTAAGTGCAAGTGCAGAACCTTTCATACATAAGGTAAGGGTTTTCTCATCTCACTTTTATTTCTATGAGATATGACTTATTGACCAATATTTATTGTGTGTGGTTTATATATACTTCCACTTAATTTATCATATAATTAATCTTTTTATCTTCATGGTATTAAATTTATAATTTTTTTATCATTAATTATATGGGGCATACGATTCGACTGTTTGCAAAGTTGAAAGGGATACTCCCTGAACCTCCATTTTTACTTCAAGTTACACTTTCTCTCTCTTTACTCCAATGTAATTGTTAATTATTCTTATTTATTACTCATAAAATATGTGTTTGTGTTTACAAAATATGTACCATTCTTAATTATTATTTCTTTTATGGTATATACATGTTTTATAAGGTTCCCTTTTTAATTCCACTTAATAAGCAAGCCTGGTTAAATGGAACATCCCAATTTCTTACCCATTTTCATGTACACTCCATAATATATTTTAATCCATAAATAATTTTATAAAATATCTCATTTTATCATGAAAAACTATCTTAATTCGTTTCAGGTTTTATGCAGACAATTATGCATTTTCCCTCTTTAAAGACTCATTTATATTTTCCCTTAAACCGTACTAAAGTGGATCGTTTCTAACATTTTAACATCAACTTACAAATTTCAGTATGAATATTATATTAATATTAATCCAATATTATTTAAATCCATTTTATTTTATTAGATATTTATGTTTACAATATTATTTTTATGAAAAATAAAAATGATTTTCCAAAAGAACTATTACTTCCAAAGAAAATGGTATTTCTGTCAAGAATTTCTCAATGATTTTATTAGAGTATTTTCATCTATTTCAAAACACTCTATTAAATATTATGATTAATTGAGATTTATCTCTTATGTTTCCATTTAACATATTTTATTGAATGGTTTATGATTATTTTGACTAGGGATGTACTATCTTGATACAATTATCCATATTACTCTGGATAGTTTATGGTTATGTTTACTGATTGGGGGTATTTTTTATATTTCATATGATAGTTTCAATATAAATGTATATGTTGATTATGTTTCACCCATTTCATATTAGTAATGAATTGGACTTATTATGTTTTGGGTGGGCCTTCTATATCCCTTTATTTCATCGGTTGGTCTCATGAGACAAGCTAGTTTGGGTACTGGATGATGTCTTACCCGATTATGTATAGTGTCTTGGCCAAAACCTTGATGGTATGTTTATGATGTCCTGCATTATACATTCCCTAATTATGTTGTTATTATTTATATATCATGTAATTATTTGACTAGTATAATATCCATGGTTAAGTTTTATTCTCATGTGATTATTTATATGGAAAAATTTGATCATCTTTTATTCTTTTCGTATTATGCTCAAGATTATATATTAATGACATGAATTTATTATTATTCACATTACCATATTGTTTATGTTTATTTATGATAGCTTCCACAATATTTCCTACAATTACTGAGCATATAAGCTCACCCCTTTCTTATATTTCATTATGTTCGGGATACCAAGATGTATATTATGATTGACATGTAAGGATAAGCTAATAGAATAATAGTATTTTCAGATGAGTTACTATTTTTTAATTTCAATTTTTAATGTAAAGGTTATGTTCGTATCTGGTATTCCAATTCTACAAAACTATTCGGTCCTTTGGGAAGTAATTGTTTGTTCATAGTACCAATTTAATAATATTAGGCACCCGTTCTAGGCCACTGGGGTTGAGGTCTTTACATTACATGAATAGTTACTTTATTTATAGTTTTAATGACTTCATTTATCATGCGTGGTTGATATTGGATTTGAGTTTCTTTATTTTGTTCCTCTATATTTAATGAGTTTAATTAGATCATTTGATACTTAGTAGTGGAATCAGAGCCTTACCACACCTTTTTATTCATGAAATAATGATGAAAATAATGATTTGAAAATCATATTTCATGTCGAAGTCCCTATAATTAAATACAATTGGATTTTTTCTTCTACCGGATTGAGTCATAACTTATGATATAAAAATAACATAGCCAGTGACTTTGTACAAAACCCACTGGCTATGTTAATTAATCTGATTTTTTTAAATTAAAGGACTTATTTGAGATATTATTTAGACGACATCAAAAAGATTTCTAGTGTTTTATTTTATCATGGTTTAAATAATATTAATATGTGATATTTAAATTATGAAAAATATTTACATATTATAAATTAAAATATACAAGTTATATTTCATTAAATATTATATATTTAAAGTAAAATTCCATTAGATAAATTATATTAAATTTTCATATTACGAAATGAACATAATGTGTTTATATTTAAGATTATGTAATTACCATAATGATTAAATAATTTATAATGTGTTTATAATTAGCTTTTATTTATAATTTTTTTGTAAATTTCTATCTCAGGTTTAAATATATGAATTGTTCATAAATATGTTAGTCATGTTTAAATATGTGAATTGTTTATTTATTTAAATTTTATTACCTGATTTATTTATATTTATAAGTTTTTTATATTATTAATGTGTGTATGTTTTAGTTTAAATTGTTAAACTACTCTTTGAGATGATCATACATAAATCAGTGGAGTTGCATACTAGGTATGATAATGGATTTAGTTTTCAACTACATAGACCTCAATTTATAATTAATATTATTATCTTGAATTTAATTGTTGAATATAGTTTATAAATGTTAGGTTTTTGAGTAATGATGCATTTTAATTTCTATTGAGTAATATATCCTTCTGTAGAAGGAATTTTTGTCAAACTTTCCATTGAACTGGAATCTTATTCCTTATTATAGAAAGGTGAGGGCTGACAATCTATGGCTCCATGTTTACTCATGTGGGGATTTATAATTTCATATAATTTTAGAACTTTACATGAATATTTCATATACCATATGAATATGATGGATTCAGATATGTGTAAATGTATTTTTCTTCTATTTCTCATAAAGAAAACAAACTATGGGTTGTGTAAAGTGTTACATATAAATATTGTTTGAAAAAATTGGTTTGATATAAGGAATATGATTCCAAAATTATCAATTATAAGTATGAAACCATAAATTTACTAACATGAGATAAGATAGTGTCATTAAAATCCATTCAAAATACTATGTGTGGGATTCCTTCCAAACCAGTACTTTTCAAGAACATTATCATCCAATCAGGAAGTTTCATGCCATATATGGATGCCCATGGATTATCTTGTAAAAGTAATTAAAGTAATTAGGTGACCTCATAGTTAGATACTCTATTTTTTATATTTTTGGGTCACACTTAACTGGTAAACCCTAAAGGATAGGAAACTATAAGAACAAAGTTGAGTTTGTCCATATGATGGATTGAGAAAAAGGTTATCCACTCAACTATCCAAGAGTCATATATGATATGAATAACATGATATCCTACCTAAATAAATGAGGGGTGAGATAAATGATAAATAATATTCATTGAATATTAATATATGGATCTTAGTCTACTAATGGATATAATGAATTTGAAAGGAGGTTATCATTTTAGTAGAAACCCATTTGATAAAAGACCTCATTAAATGTTAGTAAAACCTGAAACTCATATGAAAAAATATTTTCTTGTAGGTAATAACATCATCATCATCAAAATTAACTTTGAAATCATTCCTTGAAAGGAGAGGATTTATGTATGAAACTCCTAATATTGGATAGTTATGAAAAGTTATTAAGAGAAATTATATGTGTTTGAGAAATACCTTCCTAAATAAATGAACTATTTAAGTTGCTAAATAAGTGAATATATATACTTATAAGAAGCATAAGATGATTCAATTGAGGATTTAAAGGCACTTATTTCAAGGTGACCAAAAGAGCATCAAGCTCCAGTCATATACTCTATATGATTGCGTGCAATGACCAGGTGAGACTAGAGGTTTCCATGAGGCTTGTTCAGGTTATCTATTTCATTATATTATCATTGATAAAAATTATCTAAAAATTTTAATCTGTCTAATAAATATTTACCCTATTTTTCTCAAAGTTTTGATAAATGATTAATGATGCTTATGATATCCAGGTTTTTGTTCCATATCAAGAGTACAAGTGGGTAAAAGTTCAAATTTTAAGAAGAAAAGTTATTTGGGGAGTCCAAAAATGTTTCTTCAAGTCTCTATTCATGGTCATTAAAACTTAAAGGAGATGTATGGTAGTAAGAAGTAATGATTCCATGGGATGGAATCATCGAGATGCCTATAGGGGTTTTTGAAACTCCAGGAAATGTCCTTTTCAGGTAGCTGGGTTATATTAAAAAATTGAATGGTATATAATACAAAATGTATACTTTAAATGTGTTTTAAAAATAATAAAGTTGAAATAAACGGAATAATTTATATATGTTATAATTTTCATTTAATTTATGAATAAATGAGTAGTTACAAAAAAAATTAATATAAAGAAATATATAAATCTCAAATGAACCAAAATAAATGATATGTATTGAAATATAATTTCTCTTATATGAAAAGATAAGTAGTGTTTGGTCCACTATGAAAGATACACTGAGAGGGGGGTGAATCAGGATATGAAAAATTAAAATAACTTCCCCTTTTGATCTTTTTTTTTGTTATACAAAACTCACTTATCTATCTCCTTACTGTTGCAGAGTAAGAATAAACCATAAAGCATCCACAGGACACAACAATTTTACTTGGTTCACCCGCACTAGGATATATCTAAGAATCATACACGAATGATGTGCCAATGTACCAAATCCACTATAAGTGCACTATTGTTTACAAGTTTGAAGTGGACTCACTGTCCCTCCTAGTTTACAACCATTCACAATTTGAGAACTCACTACTCTCTTAACTGAAGTGAGCTCATTACTTCATCATAATATCTACTCAGAGTTTATAGACCTGTAGGTCTCATCATTATCACTAATGAATACATCCTAAATTATAGATATATGATATATTGAAGTTCCACTTTCATCCACTTATTAATAACACTTTTCCTCTAAACTAGGAAATCCCTTTTGAAACTCTTCTCAAAGCACACTACCTTTGCAAAGCTCCCACTTTTGAAAAGCTGAAACAAGCCTTTTCAATTCTCCAACCACTTTTTAAAGATCACAGGTTCACAGAGATCACAGGTTCGCAAATATCACTAGATTATAGTGCTCTCTAGATCGCATAGCTCACTTCTTTTCATATCTCACACTGGTCTTTGTTATTTCGCAAATCTAAACGATCCTTTTCAAAGCCCACACACTATGTAAATCCAATCTCACCTTTGAAGCATTCCTTCCTTTCACAGAGCTCAACTACCTCTACGAAATACATTTTCTTTCGCAAATATCCCTACTTCGCGAATCCCCTTTGCAATTTGAGAGCTTAATTTTTTTTGTTCTCTCTACATCTCTCTAGGGGGTCATGGACTATTTATAGGTGATTCCACTGAATCAAGAACCTTCCACGCCAATTCAGCGCCACATCAACTCAAATCGAAAACATCGAATTTTTTGCTGAAATTCTCTCTATATCGCGAAAGACCATGGGAATTTTTGGATCATGGAGCTCATTGTAATCACAGAGAATTCCATCAATTACTTTGCACCACCACCACAAAGTATCTTTGTAATGCTCTTCACATCTGTTTTTTGTGAACCTCGTCGTAATCACAGAGCTCACCATGAAAACATGCATTTTCAAAAAACACAACCTACCCAAAAATGTTGCAATGTTACCATGAGTTATTTTTTCTCAAAAATCTCTCCCTTTGGGTTTTTTTGACAACTCTTCTCAAAATGAGTCTTTACACCATGATACCTCACTGCATCTCCTTCTATCATCTACCATAATTTTCCTCATGCAATTTAGATAGCAACCAAAGATTCACTTAACACATACTCTAATCCCACATGAGCAATGGTTGGTGTGAGAAACAAGAGTAGTATGTTCATCAATGAATCACGTCATTTTTAAAATCAATTGTTTATACCATAGTTATACCAATAAACTTCTTTCATCACGAACCACACCTATCATGATATATCTTTTATGATCGTTCACTTCTGGCATCGTCAGATTTATAAATCATACTCCCCCTATCTTATTTATCTCCCCTCTCTTGTTGATCCACCTATCAGCTTCTACTCGTTTCTTTGACTAAGAAATTTTATCCCTTATTTAGCCACATTCCCCTTAAGGAACTATTCTTCAGCTTTGTTAATGAACTAAAAGGTCACTCATTTGTTTATTGTAACAAAGTAGAGAACAGATATCAACACATTAGGGAAAAATAGACCATACCTCGGGGAGAGGTGGTCCGACATCCACACATGTTTAAGTGTTGGGAGTCGACTCAACTCCCAAATCCATTCGATGCCTCTCAAAAGAGTCCTTTGGTAAGGCCTCTGTCAGAATGTCTACAACATGTAGTTCTATAGGCACATACTCTAACTTCAAGATTCCCTGGAAAACCTTCTACATGATAAAATGGTACTTTATCTCAATGTTCTTTTTCCTTGAATGATGGAAGGAATTTTTTCTGAGATTTATAGCACTTGAGTTATCGCATTGGATTCCGATCAGAGACTTCACCTCAACTCCCATATCATCAAGATGTTGCTTCATCCACAATAATTGTGTGCATGCGTGAGTGGCAGAAATATACTCATCTTCTGCAATGATCAATGAAATGAAATCTTACTTCTTTCATAGCTAAGAAATACACATGAAACCAAGATAGAAAGAACCTCCAGACATTGATTTCCTGTTATCCGCTGAACCAGCCCAATTTGTATCTATATATCCCATCAGCTCTGACTGAGATTTTTTATTATTATTCAAACCAAAATCTATAGTTCCATCAATATACAAAAGTATAATTTTTACTGAAATCATGTGTCTTTCCTTGGGACTGCTTTGATACTGCACTGCTTAGAATGTGGAGAAAATATTATTTGTAAACTTCCAATAATCAACCTATACTATGTAATATTAACTGCTTTGCCATCATTATCTTTTGGTAATTTAATCAGGGTTGCAAATGGAGTCTACATATCCTTGTAATTTTCCATTCCAAAAATTTTCAGAACCTCCTTGTAATATTTAGATTGCGAAATGAAAGTGTCATTCCTTAGTCATGAAACATTTAAACCAAGGAAAAATTTCAGCTCTCCAATCATTGACATTTAAAACTCACTTTTCATGAATTCGAAAAAAATTCAGCACTGAGCTTCATATGATCTTCCAAATATTATATCATCGACATAAACTGACACCATCATTATTTTATTACTGTCGTTGTTTAAATAGAGATTATAATCAACTCCACCCCGCTAGAAACCAAGCTTCTTCAAATATTGATCTAGCCTTGAGTACTATGTTTGTGGTTCTTGTTTCAGCCCATATAAGGCCTTCTTCAGCTGAAAAAGATTTTTCTTATCCTCTTGAATCAGAAAACCATATGACTACTCGATATACACTTCTTCCTCTAGAACCCCATCTAAGAATATAGATTTTACATCCATCTAGAACACTTTGAACTTCTGTTTCACTACAATGGCTAGGAATAATCTGATTGTCTTTAGCCTTTCAACCCATGAAAATGTCTCATCAACATCTATTCCCTCTATCTGGGAGTATCATATTCACACTAGTCGTGTTTTGTTTCAAATCACTATGTCATATTCATTCATCTTGTTACGATAGACCCATTTATTTCCAATGACATTCTTATCTGTTGTACTCGAAACAATCTCCCATGTCTAGTTCTTCATAATCTAATCTAGCTCTTCATTGATAGCCTGAACCCAATTTTTATCTTCAGCTGCATCAGCAAAGCATTTATGCTCTACCTGAGATTGGAAATATGTATTCTTTAGTGATTTCATTCTTCTTGTCTGAACTGGAGCTGACTAATCGCCAATGTTATTCTGCCTATAAATTTCAGCTTGACTCCTTTTCATCTATCCAGATACAAATTTTACATTCTCATACTCATCATCAATATCTTCTTCTGAATTAGCATCAGCTAATTCTTCTCCTTATTTGTTACTTTCCTCTTCATCAATTTCATAAATAAATTGTTCACTGTGATGTTGGGTATTCTCATTATTTTCTACAACTATGACATCATTGCTCTGAACTACTTTTCCCAACCTATTTTTAAAGCATTTGTATTCATTGCCTTTTTGTGAGTAGCCAAGGAATATCCCCTCTTCTCCACGTTACTCAAATTTCCAATGTTTCTCTTTCTTGATAATAATGAACTTATTTACAAACATTCAAAAGTATTTCACTATTCTATTCTTTCTGTACCAAATCTCTTATCGAGTCTTTTCTTCCTTCAGACACAACAGATCTCTTTTAGAAATGTAGACAGATGTCAACAATACTTCCTTTTAGAACATCTTTAGTAGGTATATTTCTATAAGCATCGTTCTGGCCATATTTTTTATGATCTGATTTCTTCTTTCAACCAATCCATTCTGTTTGGGAGTTCTCACTAAGAAAACATGACACCTTATCCTGTGTTTCTCAAGATAGTTTTCCACCTAACTTTTTTTGAATTTTGTATCGTTATCAGTGCAATACTTTCGAATTTTCTGTCCAAGAATCCTTTCACACTTTCTCTAGTACTTCTTTATGTAGCTAAACACATTTAACTTATGGGAAATAACCAATACACATTCCATTCATCAACATTCATCAATTAAATGAACATAGTACCTCTTTCTGCCAATTGATCTTGGTGTGATAGGCCCACAAACATCATCATGCATCAATTCGAGCACTCATGTTGACTTATTTTACATTACCTTATACATTTTTCTAATGATATTCCCTTGTTGGCATGCATCACATGTGTGAGTACGATCTCATGATAGCTTAGGGAAGTCTCTAGCTACATCACACTTAACCAAATTTTCTAAGCATGGATGGCATAGATTACTATTTTTTTATACCAAAACTTGTTTTCCTCCTCTCTGGATAAAAAAACATATCTTCTTCTCCACTTACTAGGTAGAGATTCCCCTTTGTTCTTTTTCCCTATACGATCATTGTAACATATCTTCCCTTGATGACACATGTATTCTTGGTAAACTGTATTGAATGCCCTGAGTCACACAGTTGACTAACGCTGAGAAAATTATGACTCAGACCTTCTACAACCAAGACATCATCACGTATCATCTATTTGTCCCCAAACTAACCTTTCGTTATCCAATAATCATCAGTCTTTAATCATTTCTAAACATGATAACTCTTTATTTATCATATTATATGCCTGTAACAAGATCATTATTACATGTCATGTGAGATGTGCAACCACTATCAAGGATCCATACACCAGAATAGTCTAATGCTTTAAGGGAAATTTCTACCACCAATGACTTCTCATCCTTTTTCTTTTTGATCCATGTATTTGACCTCACACTTGGATTAGTTTTAAAAACATTATCTTCCTCGGAGTGTGATGGCCTAGCTTCATCCTACAGAGTTGAAAATCGATTTTTCATTTTCAACTCACCTGTTAGTTTGTTGATTCTCTGCTCATGACTACTTTGATTCTGCCTTGGAATATTCCTCTGTACAGTTGAAGTATAATATCTTACCATGTTCCCAAATTCTCCGCACCAAAAACAATGTCCCTAAAAGGATGTTCTATAGTATCAATCTCTATTTGGATGCAACTATTGTTATTGTTAACTTTGGTACCTCTTGGATATGGAATACACATAATGTGAATATCCCATCTTTACACAACAATAACACCTAATATAGGGTGAATTCCTATGTGTCACTTCTACACTACTTGTTTCCCCTTGGGATCTCTGAATATTCTGCTTCTACTTTGTACCCAAATCAACCTTCAATCTCAGAACAGGTTCCTGGGGTCTAACATCAATTTTCACAGCATTTTGTTTTTGGTCAATCCCCACATCAGCCTTATCATCTGAACATAATTAATGCTTCTCTTATTTGGAACAACTATGCTCCAATTCCAGCTTCTCTATTTTCGGAATGATCTGCAATCCTGATATCGCAGCAGAAGTCAAGAGTTTTTCTTGATCCATAACAATTTTCCGCAAACTGAAAACTTCTCCTTCGGGTTATTCAATACACTTGATACTGTATTTCATTATTTTATTCAATCCATCAATATCCCTATTCTGTTCTTAAATTTTGATTTTATACTCACTAACCGATTCTGATTTCCTTGATGTTGATGAATTGAGTTTCTCAATTTCGTCCATCAAATCAGACTTATCTTTTCATACTTCTCCATATAGAGTTTGGCATCATGAACTACTTTGTTGGATTTCATTGTTTTGGATCTTCAAACATCTTTATCTTCAAAAATTATCCTTTAACTTAGCTTGCATATCAACTATTCCTTAAACTTATTCTTCATCATCAATGTTGGTTTCTTCCTTTTTTTGAGTAATACCGACAAATCCCACCAGAGCATTTTCTCCTTGATCTTTGCATTTATCTATCTCTTCAACATCCCTAACCTCATACTCATCCGAACTATCATATTCTTATGAGATAATATTTTTCTTCTTAAAGATATTTTTCTTGAACTATTTCTTGACATTCACATAGGCTAAATACTTCTTCATGGGAATTTTGGCTTTATCGACATCATCATCTTCTTGGAGCTTTTTGGGACACCTTGATACAAGATGACCAACCATTCCACATCTAAAGTAGGAAATTGAATGTTTCCATTTAAACATTCTTTTTCTTCTTTGATGATTTGAGGAAAGGAATGACATTACCTCATATGTCTCTTCTTCTTCCTGAGAATCTTTAATAGTGAGATTCATAATGGCATTAAATTCTAACTCTTTTTATTTACCATTTTACATAGAATTATTATCATTATATCTCAATTCATATGTTACAAAGGTACTATAAAAGTTATCCAGTGTTAGATCTTTCATATATTTATCTTCTAGTACTAAAAGTTTCGGATTGAACTGATGTGGATGTTTCCTCAATATGAACTTAAATAACTTTATGTCTTTAGTGACTACTCCATGACCTTGCAAATCATCCACAACAATATTTACCCTATCAAAGAGTTAATCAACAGACTCATTTGTGTTTATTCTCAAATCTTCATACTTATTCCACATAACATGTAGCATTGCCTCTCTCACATTTTTATCTCATTCATATATATTCAATAGCTTTTCCCACATGGAATGTGATTTATTTCATGAAATCCCCTTTTTATATATATAATTAGATAGGGAACCCCCTAAAGAATTGATTCTCATGGCTTCAACATCCAATTCTCTTATCTCAGCTTCTGATAATGAACCACTATTAATATTGGATTTTATACTTTGCATTACTGTTGTAAACACATCCATTCCCAAATATTGGAAGTTGTGTTTCATCCAATTCTTCCATATCCTAAAATTGTTCCCGTCAAAGATCATAATCCCTTTATGATTGGTGACCTCCATTTGAGATAGAAACACTGATATCAAACATTCCCTCTAATACTAATTGTTAGGTCCAGTAGGTAAGTTACCCTGAGAGGGGGGTGAATCAGGGTATGAAAAATTAAAACTACCCCTTTTGATCAGTTTTTGTTGATAGAAAAAACTCTCTTCTCTCTCTCCTTCCCTTTGAAGAGTATAAATTAATCTTAAGGAATGTATATGACACAAAGATTTTACATGGTTCACCTGCATTAGGATACCTCAAAGGAGCATACACCAGTGATGTGTCGATGTACCAAATATATTATAAGCGCACTATTGTTTACAAGTTCAAATTGGACTTACTGTCTTTCCTGGTTTACAGCCATTCAAAATTTGAGAACTCACTACTCTCTCAACAGAAGTGAGCTCACTGCTTCTTCAGAAGATCCACTTATAGTTTATAGACCTGTAGGTTTTTTCATTATCACTAATGAATATAACCTAAATTATAGATAGATTATTTGTTGAAGTTCCAATTTCATCCTCTAATGAATAAAAATTTTCCTCTGATCTATGAAATACCTTTTGAAACACTTTTGCAAAGCACACTGTCTTTGCGAAGCTCCCACTTTTTCAAAGCAGAAACAAACCGTTACAATTGTCCAACCTCTTCGCAAATCTCATTGGATCAGAGAGATCCCAAATTCACAACACTCACTAGATTGCAGAGATCTCTAGATCACAGATCTCACTGCTTCATAGAGATCACACTGGTCTTTGTGATTTCAAAAATCTAAACAAGCTTTAGCGAAGTGCATGTCCTCTACAAGGCCAAATTGTCCTTTGCAGTGCGCCTTCCTTTCATAGAGCTCAACTGCCTTTGTGAATTCCATTTTCTTTCCCAAAGACTCCTTCTTCGCAAATCTTTTTCACAATTTGAGAACATGAAAATTTTCATTTGATCTCTCTACTTCTCTCGAGGGTTCGAGGCCTATTTATAGGTGATTACACCAACTCGAGAATCTTCCACGCCAAGTAAGTGCCACATCTTCTGAAATCGTAAATCTCTAAAATTTCATCCGAAATTATCTCTATATCACAATGCACCACAAAATTTTTTGGATTTCATATCTCATCATAATCACAGAGAATTCTGTCAATTCCTTTGTGCCACTACTGTAAAGATTCTTTGTAATTCTCTTCACCTCTATTGTTCGTGAAGCTTATCATAATCACAGATCTCACCATCAACATAATTTTAATGTCTGCAAAATCTACTTCATGAAGCTCATCTTCATTGTATCTGTTCTTTTTTACCACCTCCAGATCTTCTATACCTTTTCTATGGTTCTTTTTCAACATGGATTTTCAATTACACATCTTGAACTAAAAAATTCACCATGAAAACATGTATTGTCAATAAACACAACCATCCATTAAATGCTGCAATGTTACCTTGAGGGATTGTTTCCCAACAAGCAGCTTGATAACAAAGTGTATTTATGAACAATATTAGATAATGAATTAAATACACATGGTTTATGATTCATTATATTCTATAGAATTATTTTGAAAAGAATAGAAGGATAAAAAAATATATAGGATAAAAGTGTTTATCCAAATATCCCCCACCCATCAAGGATATATTTTAAGGAATAAATTTTTTTTCTACATAATATTCTTGAAACATAAATAATACCACACATGATATGAAACCAATACATTATTTGTTAAATATTACTACTAAAAAGAAACAATTTTTATTTCCTAACATAACGTATTTTTTGAATCATATCATAATATTCTAACGAGAATATAGTGTCTAAGAGACTAGTGGGAGTATATTTGAACTTAGAGAAGTTTAAAGTTAAAAAATAAAAGATCTTTCCTATCAGAATTGAACATGTATTTTACTTAACAAAATAATGAGTTTAGAATATGTTATAGTAAGGTATGTTAGAATTTGTTACTATGAGAATGTGAATATCACTATCCCCTAAAATATTATGTTAGACAAAATATAGAGTGAATTTAACCATGTACTAAGGGAGTTAAAAATGTAGTGGTAAGTAATATTGTAAATAGTTACATTAGCTACCGTAATTATTCAAGGAAAATTTCAATGGAACATGTACTAAGTATAATGATGATATACATAGATTTCATTATAGATGAAAAAAATTTACATTGTAGCATTTGATGTTGGGGAGTAAAAGAGTTTGAATATATTTAAGGAGTTGAACACAAGGAATATGATTCCTAAATCTCACCATTACACAAAAGTTCTTTCTTCATAGATGTTATTCACTAAAGATTTTAGTGTGAGGGTTTTATCAATTGGTCACATAGTGATGTGGTAGGAATTATATATATATGTGTGGTAAAATTGTTTATCTAAGGGGGAAAGACCTGAAATGTCATAAAATATTATCTCTAAATGAGTGGATGTGGACATTATAGATTTAAACTTATCCTATATCAATTAAGTTTCCACTTTGGATTCACTTTCTATGAGAAATTACATTACATAATCATTAAAGAATGGGTTAATATGAAATTTTTTCTCAAGATCACCAATAGAAGGACCCCTCCTCTATTGAACTTTCCTTTAGTTTTTTATTTATTATCTACATTGATTCTCTTTATAATTATCCCATACCACATTTTGGAACCTTTATTCCTAAGAATGAGACCCAAATCCATCATTTTTAAGAGTCTCCTTAAGAGAAGATTCATGTCTTCAATTTATGTGTTATCCTATCTTTAATCATTATTATTTATCTTCTTCATCCATGTCATGAATCCCTCTCTCCAAAGGTACCCCTTATAAGTTGAAAATGAATAAATTGAGATAATAAACTCCAAATCTCTCATCCATTAAGCTACATGTTCGCAAATAGAACTATGAGTATATAAATCTCACACATGGGAGGCATTAACCTCATATATATTTTAATGAATAATAGATAATATAGAAAGCCACCAACTAAAACCAAGAAGACAAATATAATCAATTCCAATAAATAATTTAATATTATTGAGGAACTAATACAATAGAAAAAAACTATAAAATACTAAAAGTAATTCTTGATAGAGACTAAAAATGTCTAATAACTTTTGAATAACTCCCCAATCTAGTACCACCCAGCTAGATCACCAACCATCTCTTGAGGAACTGAAAAATAGTTTATATATACATAGGGTGAGGATACCATGTATACTAAGTAGGTTCCACCCAGAAACCTATCATGTAAAATGTTAAATAAATATACTAAATCTAGATGAATGAATAAATAAACCAAAATCATCCTCTAAAAAGGTAACACTATTTTCCCATCCTCACCATGTATCTCATTCCAAGTAATGCAGAGAAGTAAAAAATTCCTTATTGAAAGAATATATATATATATATATGTATATATGATGGTGGAACCCTGCTTCTACTACACTGCTAGTTTGTTGCTCTAATTCCCCAATGCCACACATCATTTTCTCAACCCTTCCATAAGTCAATTCATCCCTTATGTGAGTCAGTCCTCAGCCCTATAAATCTCATTCTCATGCAGGGCCATAGATATGATACTGGAATTAATCTATATATCTATCTCACCATCACCATCTCATTCGTAAAGGGGTGTATTTCTAGAATCTACTAAAACCGTGTAAATTCATTATACCTAAAGCCATGACAACACAGGAAAGTAAACCAATGGGAATCTATAACCACCATGCCCAGATTAAAGTATGTAATATTCCTCAAGCTGTTACTACCTATACATAATTGTATAGTAAAATATAGATCCATCATATCTCAGGTATGAATTCACCCTAAACTACAGGACATTTAAGTCTGGCTTATGTCTACTCATATCTACATCCAAAGAGAGAGAATGGGAGTGGGAGAAGTCATCCATTCAATTCCTCACCATCTTGGATGCTGAGTAAATCACCCCCAAAACATTTGGTTATCAGCTTCTCTATTGAAGCGGGTGGGCTAGCATATGAAATTAGAAAATATAAATAATATCACATAGGACTACACTAAGGGAAACATCCTATCTTTAGACTCGTCTAACACTATTGTCATACATGACACCCAAATACCACCACTAAGGACTAGGTACCAATAAATAATACATGCGGGAAGTAAACAATTAATTAATTAATTAACCATTAATTTATTATTAAGGCATATTCATATCCAATATTAACAATTCAATATTCTATTCTAATTGTCGACAAAACTATTAACCTTCTTTTTAATTTCAAGTATGTCATCTTCATAAATGATCACCATGAACCAAACATGTTCATTTATTAGTTCAGTTATCATTTCATAATCATCTAGGAACTCTAGTTCTAAGCCTAATATTTCACTTCAAGAATTCACTTGTGGTGTTTAATATTTAGCTACATTAATATGTTGGAAAATGATGGTTTAAATAACATTAAAATATCTTTGCATCAGAAATGTATCAGTCAATAAGTTATAATTGAAGAGAAAGACTCACTCAGAACATGTCCCAACTACCTTAGATTCATTCCCACATCTTGCACATACGTACAATTGGTCTCACCATCACTGACATTGACCATCACTATAGCACATGCTCCTAGCCCATTTCTCATCAACAGTTCCCAACCAAAGTAAATTTATCAACATCAAATCAATCACAATAAGTATCTAATCATAAAATAGAACACATACATAATAACTTTACATTTTCTACACATAGGAAAAGGCACTAAATCTATAACATCAAGGCTATCAAGACCCCTAAAAGTATGAATGGGATCATTTATCCCTAAAAATATATTCTCCAGAAAAAAGCCATTTTAATTACATCTTGAGTTAATTAGTTTATTATGAATAGGTTTTATGAAAAAAGAAAACATATAAGTAGTAACTAATAAAAACTATAAGAAGAAAATAAGATTCACACATTGCTTTCATGTTTAATCAATTCCAAGGAGAGGGTAATTTCACTAATCATGTATATTTTATTTAATTATAAAATCAATCCAAATTTGTATTGTTTAGTAATTTCAACAAATTAACCATGATAAAAAATCAGTAATAAATATGGCCAAATATATAGCATATCAATTAAAATAACAAGATGAAACATCAATAAAAACCTAACCACATGAAATCACAAACCCATCCATTTATTTAGTTCCCAACAAGAAATATTAATTACCATTAACTATAGATAATACCCATTTAGAGACTTTAATTTCAAAAATTATACCAATAATTATTATAAAAATATAGTAACCAATAAATACTAAAGTATGTGATTAATTTTTTTCTCTAAGATAAATAAAATAATTAGATTTTTATTCTTTAGAATATGAAAACTCAACAAAAAAATAAAGAGTGTATGTTTCATAACTTCTATTTAAATTCTCGAAATTATAAAATCACATTAAACATTATTCAATGAAATGTGATTCACCTTCTTTTTATTTTACAATTCCAGATTATCATATAACTATTTTCCATGCGATTACCATATTATTAGCCTTTTAAGGATAATCAAATCCATTTAGAAAAATAAACTAAACTATGGTTAATCCACACCTAGAACAAAAAAATACAAAGAAACATATCCCCTACCTCATGGAGGAAGCTCCACGTGTATTAATACACCAAAACTGAGGGTGTTATATAGGTTGTAACTTGATAAGAAGGAAATTCAAATAGGTGTGGAAGGGTTTCATTAATCTAATAGGAAATCTTTTGGTTCTTCTAGAATTAAGAGAGGGAAAGTAAAATGAATGGAGGAAAAGATCTCTCAATTTAGAAACAAATATACATTCACATATATATCTAGGAAAGTTACAAGACTTCCCTATTTACTTCACTTTAATTATGTTATAATTATACACCCTTGAAAATGACCCATTTAAAGGCTGAATCATTAATATATTCAAAGATTTAATTATCCACTTTGAATTGGGATTTAAAACCCCATTTTATATTTTTTTTCTTTATTTCCATTATAAACATGTTTATTGTGTCAAAATAGTATTTATGGTATTTTAATAAAAATCGGAAATAACATTCTAATGGGAAACAACTGTATGAAGGGATCAATTGAAAGAACAACGATAAACTACACAACCCATGATTAATCACAATAAAGAACTGATTAACTACAAGAAGTATCAATCGAATGGTCAGTGTATCAACCACAAGAAGAAGAATAGACTGCATGATTTTACCAAGATACAATGAAGTGATTGACTATGCAACCAAGGGATCAATCGTATGGAAACAGATCAACCGCATAACAAAACCAAGATACCACAAGAGAAAAATACCACACTGTGAGTCAACTGATTGAAAGAAGAAATGACTGACCACATGAATGATTTACCACAACAGTGTACCAATCGACTGTAATAGAAAACTGACTGACCACATGAAGGAACCAAATGACCACATAAACAACCCAACTGATCGTATAACTAACTGCTATAACAACTCAAGAGACCACACAAACAAACATAAAAATTTGAATGGGAAAAGATCCTGAAAACCCTCCTCACACCTACAAGGCTTGAGAAAATATAAAGGCAGAGTTTTATAAATCCATTACCATACATAAAATAATTCTCAATCAATTATCATTATCTATAATTTAAAAAAATATCCTAAATTACATGAATGTGTTTCCAAACAACCATTCTGGGTGGTACCTATTAAGGATCTCACTGTAACAATATCATCGACAACCATTAAAGGAATAATGTGTGCTACCAGAAAAAACCAACAACTAAACTCAAAAATAACTTCTGGGGGAGATACCTGTCAAGTTAAAGGTAGAAAAAAAGTATAAAAACATGAATGAGAAATAGTCTCATAAAATAGCACGTGGTCATAAATAACATATCAACAAGGATTGGAAAAAATATATTATCAAAACAACTTAGGATATTGATTGTGAATTTTTAATTCCTACTCTTATGTGATCTCCTCTAAGACAATTTTATGATACATGACATGAACTAATGGTATAACACACTCATGCAACTAATTATCTTAATCATACTAAATCTCATTAGGTTATTCCTAGAAGTTTTCTCCACCTTCATCCCTCATATAACCCTAATTAATGATGTTAAAGTCATCATAAAAAGATTGGTGAATCCATAAAGCATGTAGAACATCATGAATCTATCCCATCAGTAGGGGTAGTTCTTACCAATATGTAACAACTCCAAAATGATCCAACACCTTGAAAGGTTGAATGAACCTAGGAGAATGCTTATTCCCATAACCAAACTATCGCTCCCCATGATGAGGTGACACCTCCAAGAACACATGATCTTAGATTAAGAACTCTATATACCCCCTTCTATGAATAGTATATAAATTATGATGATCCTAAATCACCTCCATTCACTCGAATATTAACTATACCTTCTCTATTGTACCCTTCACCAATTCCATCAAAAGAATAAATGACTCTTTGACATCGGTTCAACACAATAGATATTAGAATGTTTTACCATATAGTACTTTTAATGGGGCTATACTAATGGTTGAGTAATTCCTATTGATATAAGATAACTACACTATGGGTAAGTAATTCACCCATGATCCCCCAATATTTATAGTACACATGAGAAAAATGTCGTCCAAATTTTGGATAGACCTCTCTAAATAAATGACTATATGTAAATGAAAAGTTATTTTAAGGCATAACTTGTTACACTGCTAATGTTGTTCCAATATATCCCATGTGATTTATGCCTTTATGATATCAAATACCATTTATATATTATTAATAATTTTTTTTTGTGTTCAATTGGTTTAATGTTATAAATTTTTTTTTATTCTATCAAGTTCTACAATTATAGATGTTTTTTTCTCAAATTTTCTTTAAGTATAGAAAATCAGCTATGTGAAGGTAATCAACAACATGTATATCTAGCTATGTCGAGAATTCATCTACATGAATTGAATATTTCATGTCAAGTCCCGCCTTCACCAAAAGGAGGGAAGGGTCAGCAGATTTCCAGGTCCTTCCTTCTTCAAGTTGAAGGAGAGATAATGACCCCCGAAACCCGCCTTCAGTAGGTCCTAGAGTGGGGACCAGTACTAAGGGTATAAAATCACTCATTAATGGAAGGCATTACCCCGTTTTTTTAATAAGATCTGGAGATAAGATGGTAAATCCCAAAAACACCAAAAGCAGAAAGTAAAAGTAAAGCCAAGAACAACCATTCCCATATGCATGTTCCAAAAGAAAAAAACCACACGGTACAATGTGACTACAAAGGTAAAGTACAAAAGAAATTAAAAAAGGAGCAACTACAACTGCCCCATGGTCCGAGCTAGTATGGTCCCGCGCGATCCCTGAAGTCTTCCTGGAAACCTGAAAGCAGTTTTATATATACGTAGGCTGAGCATACAGGTATACAAAGTAGGGAAAAGCCAAAGACCCTCGTGCACAAGTGGGGGAACGTACTAAAGTCATGTGAGAAAAAGAGTAAACCAAAAACCTAACAGGGTAAACTATCCACCCAAGCCTCACCAAGGCACACTCCCCAAATAACGCAAGTCAATTAATATATATATTAAGAGCACATCGATGTTTGGGTACCCCACGCCACTTTCCCACTTGTTATTTAAGACATCCTACGCATCGAACAAATCCCACCATTCTCACTGTAGTCCCACTGCCACACCCTCCCGCACACACCTGTGCCACAACCTCACACAGTCCCACTGCCAAACCCCGCCCGCACACACCTGGGCCACGACTTTCACACATAACCATGCCTGCAAACACCTAGGCAAGAACAACCACCACCACGCCCGAAGACACCTGGGATAGAAGATCCACTGCCACGCCCAAAGACACCTTGGCCTCATCCAGATGATAGTTTGGAAACTACCTACCCTCACACACCTATCCCATAACCACCACACAACCCCGCCCGAAGGTTCATGGGCTAATAATGGATCTCAGGCCATCACAGCCAGCCCGAAGATACTTGGGCTATCCGGGAAAGGGAGAAGAAAAGGATCTAATAACCAGCCACTAATAATAGTGTTGGGAAAACACCCTCCCCCATGAAATGGGGGAGTTCGGCACTATGTGTTCAACTTGGATTGGGCACGAATAAGTAACACAAAACTACAAGTATATGTATATAGGTAACGAGCACTCTCCCATGTTTAGGTTTTTTATCCAGCCTAAGGAACACAAACAACACTCAGGTCTGAGTCACAACTCTCCACAAAAAAACCCATTGACCCATCCGTTTTCATGTTCAGTAGTGATGTTTAATTAAGTTCTGCACCTACTTGGGAAACCAGTAAGCATAGGCACATGTCCAGGAAAGCAAATAGTCAAGTGTCAACCAAAACTCCCACACCTGGTTCTCTCATAAAGAAACATCAACCAAAGAGAACCCTAAGTTACATCTCCATGCCCAATATCCATGGGAAAAAGGGTTTCTCAACAACAGAGGATCCCACCCCAATTCGTAATATAAACAAGGTAACCAACCGATCTTAAAATTCAAAACAACTGAAAGCATAACACAGGGGATCCCATCCCCAATTTTACAACCACTGAGAGTATAATAAAATGGGATCCCATCCCCACCCACATCACCCAGAAAATGGCCCGTGAAGTAAAAACTACCAACCCACCACCACTAAGAAGGCCCATGCTGGTATTTTCAGATTTATAAGATTTTACACACTCTATGATTTCGATTTCCATGTTATTTAACAGGGGTTATCATAGAAGGAATGATCCTTGTGCCTCAATTTATTTATATGGATATGCGTGATTAACCAATTTCCTTTTCATAACAGGATTTCATAAATACAAAACAATCCATTTAAAAAATCACCAGGGGTTCATTAGTGCACAGAGAAAGACCAACAATGGCCATGATTTTCAGTAGGCGTAAGCCCGCACAATTTAGAAAAGAAGATCATAAAATAGAGCAGCATCAAAAGCATCATCAATCACAGCCCCCCCATTCATTCATTATAGAATCCTTTCATTATATTTATTTAGGTTTGGTTCATCCAATTCTACAGAATCAAAAGCATGCCCACCCCGTATGATACATAAAGGGAGAGACAAAGGAGAAATTCCCTACTTGTTGATCAATGATCGATGCTAAGGCTGGGCGCGGAACTTCACAGATAGTGATGCGGCTCATTCGAACGAAAAGCTGGTTGTCTGAACGAAGGGTACTCCTAGCACAGGGTGATCGAGAAAAGAAGAAACCCACGTTTAACCCTTTAATTTATAAGGACTGGGGAAGATTGAGATAAAAACGTGGAACCGCTTAAGGAGCGGGGGTCGTGGGTTTACCACATGACACCACACGTTATTAAAGGGTCGGGCGGTTTAAACCAACGCACACACTAGGTTAATTCATTAAATATTTAATTAAATCATTTATGGGTGTTACCAAGACTTAAAAAAAACTTAAAGGGGTCAAAATAGGGTTTAAAACCCAATTTTTACAAAAAGGAGCTCTAGTGAAAATACCCCGTGGGGGTAGACGAGAGTCACCGGTAGACCAAGCTACCTATAGGCTACAGCTACCGGTAGACCGAGCTACCGGTAGACAGAGCTACTGGTATCTGTAGCTATAGGTAGACCGACCTACCGGTAGACAGAGCTACCGGTAGTTGCAGGTATAGGTAGACCGAGCTATCGGTAGACATAGCTACCAGTAAGCTACGAATACCGGTAGACCGAGCTACCGGTAGGCCTACCATTATGCCAAACTTCACCGAGATTCCCAAACTACAAAACCCAAGATGAGATTTTCACAAAGTAATGGACCCCAAAAACCCAGGCCATTACATCAGATAATTCTCAAACAATTCTCGCCCTTGAGAATATAAGAGCAAACCAGAAAGGAGAAGAGTGGGGTCAAATCAACCACCATCTAAAGATACTTCTCAGGGGAAAACCCCTCTGTTTGAATGCTGGAATAGAACTCCCTACATCCAGGATCACTTACACTATCCAACCTATGAGTTAAGGAGTCCCCTCCTACATTCCAGGATATTATCCGCTTTGGGCGGCACTAACTCGCCCTCACGGGTTTAATAAAATACACATTAATGCGTCCTGATTAGCAGTCAGGTTTCCCTTCATACACATTCAGAGGAAAGAAAACTGCATATTTCATAGCCAACAAAACAAAACGTCCTACCTGAACAGGTATAATAAATAGATTGTCACAAACTCAAAATAACTCTGGGTACTAGGCATGCATATGTGCTTCCCTCTCCAACGAACTCTCCTCAAGGCCATCATGTCTCCATAACACATGAACCAAGGGAATGGTTGGCCCACGAAGCACCTTCTCATTGCGATCCTCGATCATCATGGGTCTCTCCACAAAAGTCACGTCATCCTCGATGTCCAGCTATCTCCAGCCGAGGACGTGTGAATCATCGTGCAGATACCGACGGAGCTGGGACACATGGAATACATCATGTATCCTTAGTAGCGACGGTGGTAACGCTAGCTGATAAGCCACTTAGCCGACCCGCCGCAACACTTCAAAGGGTCCGATGAACAAGGGAGAAAGCTTACTCCCCTTGCCGAACCTCCGTTGTCCACGCCGAGGGGAGACCTTCAAGAACACGTGGTCTCCAACCTCAAACTCCACGGGCCTCCTCCTGGTATCAGCATACAAATTCTGTCGGTCCTGGGCCGCCTTCATCCTTTCCAGTATGAGCTGAAACTTCTCCGTAATGGTCTGAACCACCTCCAGGCCAAGGATGCCTGCCTCTCCAACTTCGGTCCAACACACAGGTGAACGGCACGGCCTTCCGTACAAGCCTTCAAACAAGGCCATACCAATGGTATAGTGATAGCTATTATTGTAGGAAAATACTACCAGAGGCATGTATCGCAGCAATGATCCTCCTGAGACTAGACACTACGACAAAAAGGCATTTAGCGGCGGGTTTTTTTCGTTTAGCGGCGGTTTTGAAAAACCGCTGCTAAATCGTGCGTCGGGAAACTATTTCGCGGTGGTTTTCAAAACCATCGTAGAACGTTTCGCGGTGGTTTTTTAGCGGCGGTTTTTTTTTATTTTTATTTTTTTATTATTTTTTTTATTTTTATTTTTAATTTTATATATTTATTTATTTATATATTTATTTATATATTTATTTATATATTTATTAATATATTTATTTCGTATTTATTTTATTTATTTATATATTTATTAATATATTTATTTCGTATTTATTTTATTTTATTTATTTATTTATTTATTTATTTTATTTATTTATTTATTTATTTATTTATTTATTTTTCGTAATTATTTATTTATTTATTTATTTATTTTTCATATTTATTTATTTATTTATTTATTTATTTTTCATATTTATTTATTTTATTTATTTTATTTCGTATTTATTTTATTTCGTATTTATTTTATTTATTTATTTTATTTTATTTATTTATTTTATTTTATTTATTTATTTTATTTATTTGTTTATTTAATTTCGTATTTATTATTTTTTTTATTTCGTATTTATTTTATTTTATTTATTATTATTTTTTTTGTATTTATTTTATTTCGTATTTATTTTATTTATTTATTTATTTATTTCGTATTATTTTATTTACTTTATTTATCCATGCATGCAGATCCCATGCACATGCACATGCACACCCATGCAATATAAATAAATTCTGCGTTTGGTGAGATTTGAACCCCTCGTATTTATTTTATTTCGTATTTGTTTTATTTATTTATTTATTTTATCTATTTATTTTATTTATTTTATTTATTTATTTTATTTATTTATTTAATTCCGTATTTATTATTATTTTTATTTCGTATTTATTTTATTTTATTTATTATTATTTTTATTTCATATTTATTTATTTCGTATTATTATATTTACTTTATTTATCCATGCATGCACATCCCATGCACATGCACATGCACATGCACACCCATGCAATATAAATAAATTCTGCATTTGGTGAGATTTGAACCCCTAACCTCTTGCATATTTTCCAAAGACTTTACCACTCCAGCAAGCTCGCCATGTGTTTAATAAACAGAATTTAATATACTTATATATATTAATTGAAAAAACAAATAATACATGAATAATAAATATAAACTCAATAATAATAAATAATAAATAATAAATAATAAATAATAAATAATAAATATGGAATAATAAATATAAATAATAAATAATAAATAAATATAAATAATAAATAATAAATAAATATAAATACTAAATAGTAAATAATAAATAATAAATAATAAATAATAAATAATAAATAATAAATAAATATAAATATAAATAATAAATAAATATAAATAATAAATAATAAATAAAAAATAAATATAAATAATAAATAATAAATAATAACTAATAACTAATAACAAATAACTAATAAATAATAACAAATAAATAAATATAAATAATAAATAATAAATAATAAATAATAAATAAATATAGATAATAAATAATAAATAGAAAATAATAAATATTAAATAAATATAAATAATAAATAATTAATAATAAATAAATATAAATAATAAATAATAATTAAATATAAATAATAAATAATAAATATAAATAATAAATAAATATAAATAATAAATAATAAATAGATATAAATAATAAATAATAAATAATAAATAATAAATAATAAATAATAAATAATAAATAATAAATAATAAATAGAAAATAATAAATAATAAATAAATATAAATAATAAATAATAAATAATAAATAAATATAAATAATAAATAATAAAAAATAAATAAATATAAATAATAAATAATAAATAATAATAAATAATAAATAATAAATAAATATAAATAATAAATAATAAATAGAAAATAGAAAATAATAAATAAATATAAATAATAAATAATAAATAATAAATAAATATAAATAATAAATAATAAATAATAAATAAATATAAATAATAAATAATAAATATAAATAATAAATAAATAATAAATAATAAATAATAAATAAATATAAATAATAAATAATAAATAAATATAAATAATAAATAATAAATAATAAATAAATGTAAATAATAAATAATAAATAATAAATAATAAATAATAAATAATAACTAATAAATAATAACTAATAAATAATAACTAATAAATAAATATAAATAATAAATAATAAATAATAAATAATAAATAATAAATAATAAATAATAAATAATAAATAAATATAAATAATAAATAATAAATAGAAAATAATAAATAATAAATAAATTTAAATGATAAATAATAAATAAAAATAATAAATATAAATAATAAATAAATATAAATAATAAATAATAAATAAATATAAATAATAAATAATAAATAATAAATAAATATAAATAATAAATAAACATAAATAATACATAATAAATAAATATAAATAATTAATAATAAATAAATATATATAATAAATAAATATAAATAAAAAATAAAAAATAAATATAAATAAATATAAATAATAAATAAATATAAATAAGAAATAAATATAAATAATAAATAATAAATAGAAAATAATAAATAATAAATAAATATAAATAATAAATAATAAATAATAATTAAATATAAATATAAATAATAAATAATAAATAATAAATAAATATAAATAATAAATAATAAATATAAATAATATATAAATATAAATAATAAATAATAAATAAATATAAATAATAAATAATAAATAAATATAAATAATAAATAATAAATAATAAATAAATATAAATAATAAAAAATAACTAATAACTAATAAATATTAACTAATAAATAAATATAAATAATAAATAATAAATAAATATAAATAATAAATAATAAATAGAAAATAATAAATAATAAATAAATATAATTAATAAATATTAAATGTTAAATAAATATAAATAATAAATAATAAATAATAAATTATAAATAAATATAAATAATAAATAATAAATATAAATAATAAATAAATATAATAAATAAATATAAATAATAAATAATAAATAAATATAAATAATAAATAAATATAAATAATAAATAATAAATAATAAATAAATATAAATAATAAATAAATATAAATAATAAATAATAAATAAATATAAATAATAAATAATAAATAAATATAAATAATAAATAAATATAAATAATAAATAATAAATAAATATAAATAAATATAAATAATAAATAAATATAAATAAAAAATAAATATAAATATAAATAATAAATAATAAATAATAAATAAATATAAATAATAAATAAATATAAATAAATATTAATATAAATAATAAATAAGAAATAATGAATAAATATAAATATAAATAATAAATAACTATAAATAATAAATAATAAATAATAAATAATAAATAAATAAATATAATAAATAATAAATAATAAATAATAAATAATAACTAATAAATAACAACTAATAAATAAATATAAATAATAAATTATAAATAATAAATAATAAATAATAAATAATAAATAAATATAAACAATAAATAATAAATAATAAATAAGGAATAAGGAATAATAATTAATAAATAAATATAAATAATAAATAATAAATAATAAATAAATATAAATAATAAATAATAAATAAATATAAATAATAAATAAATATAAATAATAAATAATAAATAATGAATAATAAATAATAAATAAATATAAATAATAAATAATAAATAAATATAAATAAATATAAATAATTAATAAATATAAATAATAAATAAATATAAAAAACAAATATAAATAAATATAAATAAATATAAATAATAAATAATAAATAAATAATAAATAATAAATAATAAATAAATAATAAATAATAAATAAAAATAAATAATAAATAATAACTAATAAACAATAACTAATAAATATATATAAATAATTAATAATTAATAATTAATAATTAATAACCAGTTATAAATAATAGATAATAAATAAATTAATGTATATTATAAATAATAAATAATAAATAATAAAGGAAACACATGAAAAAGTATGAAAAGACGTGATAAGGGATGAAAAATCATGAAAACGCATGAAAAATGATGGAGAAGCATATGAAGAATGAGGCATTAGAAAAAATGAGAACGCATGAAAACTCGTGACAACTCTGGAAAACTCCTTAATAATTCAACATAATCATCATAATAACCCATAAAAAACCATTGATAAAGATAAAAAGTCATGGAAACCCAAATAAACTGTAATAAATGGATCTACCGTTAAAACCCGTCAAAACGGTCACAAAGAGACAAAAACATTGGACTCACATTAACGGAGATAACTTATGATCCGAGAGTCCGTTTTAGATCCGCGACCTGTCAAATCAAAGATCTTGAAACGCTCTTCAACCTGAAACGTGAAAGAGTCTGAATGGACAGACGGATCAGAAGTTATGACCATTTAAAAAAAAGCTGACGGAGAACGGGTGCTAGAAACGAGACATTGAAAAACATAACAAACCTGATACCCACTAAAAAGGCCATAACATATGATCTAGGACTGCATGTGGGAGCCGCGACTAGTCAAACTGAATCTCATGGAACGAGCTATGATCTGGAAGGTGGAGGAGGCCAAACTGACACGCGGATCGAAAGTTAGGTCTATTTGAAGACAAGTTCGACAGGAAACCGGTGACAGAAATGGGGTTTTAGAGGCCTTCGGAGGGGCTTTTGGGGTCTAAAAACATGACAAAATCTTGATTTTGTTGAATTGGTGCGTAGCTCTCTTTGTTGGATTCAATTTGATATGTGGTAGAGCCCAAACGGACACTCGGAGTGAAAGTTATGGCCGTTTGAAGTTGGAGTACTTTTTTCAACTTTTTTATAACTCTAATATCTTCCACACCTTAGACCGTCTCATGGTTTTGATTATATGTGCCTCTAGATCTCTTCATGAACTTCGATTTGACTGGTCGTGGCGCTTCAACAGACGCCCGGATCAAAAGTTATGGTCGTTTTAGTGATTTCGGGGTTTCTCACGTTTTTTTATTTTTTTCATTTCATTTAGCGGAGGTTTTACCGAAACCGCCGTTATTTTGCGTCGGTTTTTTAAAAAACCGCCGCTAATCCACCAATAAAATTAAAAAATAAAATTAAAAAATAATAAAAAATAATAATTTTTTTTTCTGTTTAACGGCGGTTTTTTCGCGGCGGTTCTTAAAACCACCGCGAAATGGCGGCCCGAAAATGAGTTTCGCGGCGGTTTTCAAAACCGCCGTGAAAAAACCGCCGCTAAATGGCGATTTTTTTCTAGTGAGAACACATACCCACAGAATATCCTCCAATGTCTGGATGGTGCGCTCTGTCTTCCCATCTGTCTGGGGGTGGAAAGCAGTACTAAGGCATAGCTGGTTGCCAAAAGAATGTTGCAAACCCCTCCGGACTCGTGAGGTAAAACTTGCATCCCTATCTGAGACTATGGACCTCAGAACTCTAGGAAACCACACCACCTCATCCACGTACCTTCATGCCAAGGCATCCACTGCACTTGACTCCTTAATAGCCCGAAAGTGATCCAATTACGTCAACTGGTCCACTACCACCCTGATGGCATCGTGTCCCCCTTGGACCTTGGGTAGTCCCATGACGAAATCCATCGAGATGTCATCCCACTTCCACTAGGAAAAATCTAGAGACGGCAGTTGGCCGCCTAGAACTCAGTGTTAAGCCTTCACTTGCTGACACACTAAGCACTTGGCCACAAACTCTGCCACTGCTCGCTTCACTCCGAGCCACAAAAAAATATCTTTAGCCCCTGGTACATCATTGAAACTCTTGGGTGTACCGCCAGGGGTGAGTCGTGGGACTCACTGAGAACCTTATCGTGCATCACCTCTGGAACAAACAGCTTTCCATGGAAAAGCATCCGGTTTTGGCCATCCTTCGACCACCCTTTTGGAGCATTTTAATGGTTAACTCGGTCACGCATAACTTCGCACTCTGGGTCTCCCCAATAAGATTCCTCCACTTGCTGAAACATATAAGACTGTACTATCATCTGATACAGGCAACTTCTACCACTATCCATCCTCGCATCAAGGTGCAAGGCAGCCAACTCCTCCATCGCCTTCCAGGTGTCTGCTGACTCTCGGACCGCATCCTTCTGCGCCCTCCTGCTCAAGGCATCGGCCACTACATTCCCCTTCCTTGAAGTGTAGGAAATGTCGAAGTCATAATCCTGGAGGAACTCCATCCACCTCTGTTGTCGTAAGTTCAGGTCCCACTGGGAGAAGATATACCTCAAACTTTTGTGATCTATGAAAACCACAAAGCATTCCCCGATGAGGTAATGCCGCCATAACTTTAGCAGAAAAACGACCACTACAAGCTCCGGGTCGTGGGTGGCATAATTAAGCTCATGAGGGAATAGCTTCCTAGACTCATAAGAGATCACTTCTTGATGCTGCATCAACACACATCCTAGGCCTTTCCCTGAAGTATCACAAAACACCTCATACGCCGCCCCTTTTTCTGGTAATCTGAGTACTGGGTCACTAACCAACTTCTCCTTCAGATAGCTGAAGGCTGCCTCACACTGCTCACTCAACATGAAGACCTGGCCCTTCTTGGTCAAGGCTGTAAAAGGTGTCGAAACTCAAGAGAAGTTGGGTACGAACCTATGGTAGTAACCTTCCAGTCCGAGGAAACTACGAACCTCTGCCACATTCTTGGGTGCTTCCCATGAAACAACTACTTCATCATTTTATGGGTCCACTGCTACCCCCTGCTCGGAAACCACATGCCCGAGGAAGTACACTTCTCGCATTCAGAACTTGCATTTCGACATCTTACCATTGAGCTGGTGCTGTCGGAGGACCTCCCAAACTGTCCTCAGGTTCTCCGCGCGATCCTCCTCTGATCTTGAATAGATCAGGATATCGTCGATGAACACAACTACGAACCGATCCAGGTAATCCCGGAAGATGAAGTTTATAATCCCCATGAACACAGCTGGGGCGTTCGTAACACCGAAAGGAATGACTACGAACTCGAAGTGTCCATATATGCACCTGAATGCCATCTTCGGTATGTCGCCCTCTTTCACTCTCAACTGGTGATCCCCAGACTGCAGGTCGATCTTCGAGAACCATCCTGCCCCTTTCAGCTAGTCGAAAAGATCGCCTATCCTCGGAATAGGGTAGCGATTCATGATTGTTACCTGATTCAGCATCCTGTAGTCTATGAATAACCTGATACCACCATCTGACTTGGCGAACAAGACTGGAGCACCCCACGATGACTCACTAGGTCAAACATAACCTCTCTTCATCAGATCATCAATCTGAATCTGCAACTCCTGTATCTCCGAAGGTGCCATCCGATAAAGATCCATCGAGATCAGACGATCACCAGGATTCAAGTCTATCCCAAAATCGATATCACATCGAGGGGGTAGAGTCGTCACCTCCTCACGGAAGACGTCCATAAACTCGCTGATGATCTCTAGCACCTCCACCATCTCAGCATCTACTGATTCCACTGACAGCTCAGCTAACAAGGAGAGGAGGGGCTCCTCTCGCCTGTTTCCCTTCTCATTTCTCTGCTCACTAGTGAAAACAACATGTCGGCCACCCAAGTCTGAGAACATGACCCTTCATCAGAAGCAGTTGATGACGACACACACAGAGAACAGACAGTCGATGCCTAGGATGACATCGTATGGTTGTATCTGTAGCATAAGAAGATCCCTAACCGAATGATGTGGCCCAATCATCAGTCTGCATCCTCGACAAACAAATAACATGTCAGTCTGACCTCCGACTGGTGTGCTCAGCACCAGGGGCACTGGAAGTCACTCGGCATCTAGACCCAAATCATGGGCTAGACTAGGTGTGACGAAGAAGTGTGAAGCTCCGGTATAGAAAAGGGCATAATCAAGGGTACTGAACAAATTGATCGTACCTCGAACAACCTCCGGCCCTCCTGGAACTGCTACCTCTGCAGTGTGTAACTATCAACGCCCAGCTCCTCTGCCCCTCGACTGTCGGCCACCTCCCCGACCACGCCCCGGTCGACGTCCCTGAGGAGCACCCTGAGGACGGCCTCCTCCTCCTGCGTCTGCCCTCGGAGGAGCGGGAGCTTGCTGTCCATGCTGCTGCTGCTGGAAAGGCATGGATGGAAGCTGTTGTTGGGGCGGGTGCTGGGGATATCTGCCACCGCTTTATTGTACCAGTTCTGGGAACTGACTCCATAGATGTCCATGGCTCCCACAGACGAAGCACCGCGGTCCCGGTCCCGAAGGAAAAGGGTGAGGACTAGGGGACCGGAACTGGAACTGCAACAGCCTGCTCCCTGCTGGTGCGAACCTAGAGGGTCCTAATGCTAGAGGCCTGGTGCTGACGACCTTCCCCTTAAATGGTCCCAGTTGGATCCCCTCTCGTGACACACCTCCTAGAGCGTGCATCCTTTCCACCACTTCGGCCTTCTTCCGGACCTCCATGTACGTCTGTAGGGTAAAGGGAGAAACATCATACTAGAGGGAGGGTTGGAGCGCCTCCTCTAGACGACTTTCTCAAGACTCCTCGTCGTGAAAGAGGTCTAGAGAAAAACGTAGGAGGTCCTTGAACTTGATTCCTAGCTCCCTCACTGACATACTCCCCTGTTGGAGGGAGAGTAGCTCCTGCCTCTTCTCTGCCTTCAACATTGATGAGGGGAATTCCGCGCGGAACTCCTTTTCGAAATCAGCCCATGCCACCTCACCCTCTCTCCTCTCCCCCAGGTAAAGAGTCTTCCACTGATGCACCCATCCCCTCATCTGGCTGACGGCCAGAGGAACCCAATACTTGGTCGGAGCCCGGATCAAACAGAAAGCTATCACTAGCTCCTCTAGCCTACCCTGCGTCTTCATATCAGAGGTGTTGCCCTCATACTTCTCGAGGGTCTATCGCTAGAAGGCCTGAAGTGTCTTCTGCCACTGGTCATCCTATTCCTCTCGATCATCTCTCTTCAGATCAGCCAAGGTAGTCTCCAGGGCCTCTATCGCCCGCACCAAACATGGTCGTCTCCCAGGTGCCATAGCTACAAGGTAAAAAAGGAATGCCTAATCCCAAGTAGTGCATAATATTGTTCTTAAAACTTCTAAAACTTTTTTTATTCTTAATTCCCAATACACCCCAAAAACACAAGAACACAAGTCATTATGATGCGTGTACCTTTCCTAGGGTCTTTACCCTGCAATCAGTGTGGCCTCACTTGGTCGTTCTGTAGGTCTAGAGTCCTTGCATCGGATCACTGGGTCCCTAAAATCTTGTGTCCTAGCCTATCTTCCCTGGCTTAATTCACACACCAAGGTCACCCAACACTATCGCCCTACCATCCCATGCAACCCTCACTATGCCTAACTCCAGACTACATCCTATCACTCAAACCTACCTCAGATACCATTCTGTCACAACCCGCCTTCACCAAAAGGAGGGAAGGGTCAGAATATTTCTAGGACCTTCCTTATTCAAGTTGAAGGAGATATAATGACCCCTGAAACCCGCCTTCAATGGGTCTCGGAGTGGCGACCGGCGCCAAGGGTATAAAATCACTCACTAAATGGAAGGCATTACCTGTTTTTTCTTTTAATAGGATCGGAAGATAAGATGGTAAATCACAACAACACCAAAAGAGGAAATTAAAAGCAAATCCAAGATCAACCATTCCCATATGCATGTTCCAAAAGTAAAAACCACAAGGTACTAAGTTACTACAGGGGTAAAGTACCAAAGAAATAAAAAAAGCAGAAACTGCAAATGCCCCAAGGTCCGAGATAGTATGGTCCCGCGCGATCCCCGAAGTCCTCCTGGAATCCTGAAAGCAGTTTTATATATACGTAGGGTGATCATACAGGTATACTTAGTAGGGAAAATCCAAAGACACTCGTGCACAAGTGGGGGAACGTACTAAAGTCCCGTGAGAAAAAGAGTAAACCAAACACCTAACAAGGTAAACTATCCACTCATGCCTCACCAAGGCACACTCCCCAAATAACGCAAGTCAAGTAATATATATAATAAGAGAACATCGATGTTTGGGTACCCCGCGCCACTTTCCCATTGGTTACTGAAGACGACCTACGCATCGAACTAATCCCACCATTCTCACTATAGTCCCACTGCCACACCCACCCGCACACAGCTGTGCCATAACCTCATGCAGTCCCACTACCAAACCCCATCCGCACACACCTGGGCCACAACTATCACACATAACCACGCCTGAAAACACCTAGGCCAGAACAACCACCACCATGACTGAAGACACCTGGGCTAGAAGATCCACTGCCACGCCCGAAGACACCAACGCCTCATCCCAAAGATACTTGGGAAACTACCTGCCCGCACACAACTGGGCCATAACCACCACACAACCCCACCTGAAGGTTCTTGGGCTAATAATGGACCTCAGGCCATCACATCCTGCCCGAAGATACTTGGGATATTTGGGAAAGGGAGCAAAAAAGGAGCTAATAACCAGCCACTAATAATAGTTTTGTAAAAAACACCCTTCCCCTTGAAATGGGGTGTTCTGCACTAAGTGCTCAACTTCGTTGGGGCGTGAATAAGAAACACAAAACTAAAAGTATATATATATATAGGTAACAAGTACTCTCCCAAGTTTAGGTTTTTCATCCAGCCTACGGAACATAAACTGCACTCAGGTCTGAGTCACAACTCTTGCCAACAAAACCCATTGTCCCATCCATTTTCATGTTCAGTAGTGATGTTTAATTAAGTTCTGCACCTACATGGGCAACTAGTATGCATAGGCACAAGTCCAGGAAGGAAAACAGTCAAGCTTCAACCAAAACACCCACACCTGGTTCTCTCGTAAAGTAACATCAACCAAAGAGATCCCTGTGTTACATCCCCATGCCCAATATCCAGGAGCAAAAAGGGTTTCTCAACAACAGAGGATCCCAACCCAATTCGTGATATAAACAAGGTAACCACCCAGTCTTTAAATTCCCAACCATTGAAAGCATAACACAGGGGATCCCATCCCCAATTTCACAACCACTGAGAGTATAATAACAGGGGATCCCATCCCCACCCAAATCACCCAGCAAACGGCCCATGAAGGAAAAAACAACCAACCCAGCACCACTAAATAGGCCCATGTTAGTATTTTTAGATTTATAAGATTTAACACACTCCATGATTTAGATTTCCATGTGTTTTACCTGGGGTTATCACAAATGGATTGATCCTGGTGCCTCAATTTATTTAGCCGGATATATGTGATTAACCAATTTCTTGTTCACACTAGGAGTTCATAACTACAAAACAAGCCATTTAAAACATCACCAGGGGTTCGTTAGTGCATAGAGAAAGACCACCAATGGCCATGATTTTCCATAGGCGTAAGCCCGCACAATTTAGAAAAGAACATCATAAAATGGAGCAGCATCAAAAGCATCATCAATCACAGCCCCCCCCCCCCCCATTTTTTTTATAGAATCTGTTCATTTTCTTTATTTAGGTTCGGTTCATCCAATTCTATAGAATCAAAAGCATTCCCACCCCACATGATACACAAAGGTAGAGATGAAGGAGAAATTCCCTACTTATTGATCAATGATCGAGGCTAAGGCCAGGTGCGAAACTTCACAGATAGCGATGCGGCTCTTCCGAACGAAAAGCTGTTCGTCTAAACGAAAAGTTGTTCGTCTGAACGAAGGGTACTCTAAGCACAGGGTGATCGTGAAAAGAAGAAACCCTCAATTAACCCTTTAATTTATAAGGGCTGGGGACTGTTGAGATAACAACATTGAACTGCATAAGGAGCGGGAGTCGTGGGTTGACCACATGACCCCAGATGTTATTAAAGGGTCGGGTGGTTTAAACCGGTGCACACACCATGTTAATTCATTAAATATTTAATTAAAACATTTATGAGAACTACCTGACTTTAAAACAAGCTTAAAGGGGTCAAAATAGGGTTTAAAACCCAATTTTCCCAAAAAGGAGCGCTACTGGAAAGACCCCGTGGGGGTAGGTGAGAGACACTGGTAACTGGGAGCTACCGGTGGCTGACAGCGACCTGTAGCCGAGAGCTACCGGTGGCTGACATCCACCAGTAGGTTGCAGCCACTAGTAGATCGAGCTACCATTAGGATGCAGCTACCGGTAGACCCAGCTACCAGTAGACAGAGCTACATGTAGCCTCAACTACTGATAGACCGAGCTACCCGTAGACAGAGCTACTGGTAGCTGTAGCTACCGGTAGACCGAGCTTCCAGTAGACAAAGCTACAGGTAGGCTGCGGCTACTGGTTGACCGAGCTACCGGTAGGCCTGCTACCGGTAGGCTAATGCTACCGATAGGCCTCCCGTTACGCCAAACTTTACCGAGATTCCCAAACCAGAAAACCCAACATGATATTTTCACAAAGTAATGGACACCAAAAACCCGAGCCATTACATTTCATGAAATCAGCGATGTGGATATCGAATACATCAATGAATCACCTACATTAGCAAATGCATACATTTATAAAATGACTATCTAAAGCACCTACATGTAGTAATCAGCTAAGTGAATTGGATACATGGTGAATTCAACTATGTGGTTCTAAATGAATTTGGATTCATTAAACTACATAATATTCAACTATGTGAGTGACAATGATACATGAAGAATTTGGATATATAAAGAATACCTACATAATAATTTCTATGTGAATAAATCATCTAGGTGAAAATTAGCTATGCTGATCAATTTGATTACAAGAATTAAAATCTGTAGAATTTGGATATGCGATGATCCAAAGTTGGATATGTGGTTGTGTAATCTACATATTTATTTCTATTGGAGTAATTTGAATATAATTTAATGTTGATATTGGTTCATTAAATATAATATTACTTCTCTGAAGTATAATAAATTGTAAAAAGGAATCAATTATTGAGAGAAGAATGCAGTAGAAGCATAATTTAATGCTCTGTCCTATTATCGAGTATTTTTTAGAAAAATTATTTATAGAACATAATTTGAAGGCCATATTTTATTGGTCTAATGTTCTTTAATTATGTAAAAAATTCTCCATGATTATTCAAATTTTAATAGGAGAAACATAGAAAGCATACTCAAGAATAGAATCGCTTTCACTCTAAAATATATTTCTCTCTCTCTTGAAGCTTTCATGATGATACTTTGTTTGGATATAAAGAAGAAAAATATTCAAGATATCTTTAGTTGCTGTAACACCCCAAGGTTTTATAAAAAAATAATAAATTTAAATGCATGAAACTTTTTTAATTATATATTTATAGCTATCCTTTAATTTTTTTCCACTTTTATGTTTTGAATTTCAAAAAATGGTCATCTACGGTTGTGATCAACAAGTTATTTGGGGTCTAATAGAACCAACTTGTTTTTTGGTGAATAGTATCATACCCTTATGATTAGTAATATGAATATTAATATGACCCTAATAAATAGTAAATTGAATTATTGTTTTTCTTAAGGCTTTAAGATAATGACATCTTTTTTAATTTTTCAATGTGATCTAAAAGCACTTATAGTTTTAAAATTGGTGATTTTTGAATAAAGTATGATTTTATTTGAAAATTAAAATAATAATATTTTAAAAAAATGGAGTTCATTTTTTAATTCTACACATTGAAAAATGGTTGGGGTGAATTTTTGTTATTTTTCTAAAATTCATGTATTTTTTATGAATAGTGAAATACGGTAAAATACCGTATATTCAAACTATCAGTTAAATACACTATCGTTGACATCATGGATGATGTAAGACCACTTGGTTCAAAATAAAATTCACTTATTACTATTTTAGGTAACATAAATCAAGAATATTAATAATCATGAGCAAAGATATTAAAATAATGAATAAAATAATGTAAAATCCCTCCTCTCCTCCAATATAAATACCACCATCATTCCCCTATTCCTCTCACACCTCTCAAGCAGTGGGCACTATCTACGTTCTAAAAAAATCTATAAAAAGGATTTTCCCCATGTCCTCGATCTTTGGGTATCACCAAAAGCCCAAAACCAATCACCTTAATGAGGATCTCAAGGAGAAAAGATCAAGAGGCAGGAATCCTCTTCCTTTTCTCATGTGTTTTCTTTCCTATTCCTTTATTTTATTATACTATCTTTCCCTCCACTTATCCAGGAGGTATGAAATCTTCTGAATCATATATATTCTTTATTTTACCATGTTCATGTAAAATATTCTTTATCTTCTTTCCTCTTATCTCCCTCTTTTTCTAAAAATAAAAACACCATCCACGATGGGCCGATTTACCAAAATTGTGGACAATGTGTTTTCGATATCCATTAAATCCTGAAAATATGATCATAAAACCCTTTTTATGGCTGAAAAATAATATAAATTTTATTTTTAACCTATTTTATATTCTTTAATGAACTTGTATCTATGAAATTAAACTATATAATAAAACACGTTCATAATTATCGAGGAACCGCAAAAATTGATCTAAACAAATATCATTAATGTTTCATCTAATGATCCATCATCATATATGATAAAAAATGATTTATGGTATCATTATATATTATGTAAACATATTAATACCATTTCATTCCACTTCTGTAATTTCATTTCCATACGAAGAGAAAATCAAATACAAACTGGCCATGGAAATCATGTAAAGAACGCACCCAAAACAATGGAAAAAACAAATTTCTAATAATTAAAGGGTGAAATAATGTTATGAAATGATTATATAAGGTGTTATAAATATGAATATGTTTATTTTAGATATTAATAACACAATTTTATCAATTAAATAGGAGGTTTAAATTAGTTTAATGTAAGACAAACCTGAGGTAAGGGAATTGATAACCGGATTTCTATTCTTTAGGTTAACATTATACTTCATTATTTATGTGGTATTAAAATTGTTTTTGAGATGAATTTTGTTTATACCATGTCTAATTATGTGTATTTATAGTGTATATACATATTCTGTCCACTCTTTTCAGTCTCACTTCAATTATATGATATTTATAAAGAAATTTCCTTTTAAAAACCTCCTAAAAATTTTATTTTAGGAAATTCAGAAGAAATGATTTTATATAGTTATTCATGTTGTATTATTGTGTTCTGGTTCTTTTCAATTGTTTATAATGAAGTGTGGGACCTATATATCCTTCCAAAACATTGGGTATGTGAATGTTGGAGGTCGTCCATATGGTTACTATAAGTGTAACTGTAATGATTAAACAAATTGTAATGTAGCCATGAGGGTTACAAATTATAAGGTAGCTGAGAGGGTTACAAGATTATGTATGAAATTACCCCCAATATACATTTATGGTCATATTTATCTTCATTATGTTTTTTTTGGAATCTCGTGATTCACAAAGTAAGTATATATAGGTGACAATTATGTTTTTTTAAATGACTTCATGTGTTTACAAGTATTCATGGACTAATGTTTTCTTTTTTTCATTTTATATCCCTTACTGTGACTTTTGTGCCCATACAAATTTTTTAAATTATTTTCATAGGTTATAAGTTTTTTAAGACAAATAAAGAAGCCAAGTTAACGTTATGAAGATTTTTTCATGGAAATCATGTTTTATTTGAAAAGTATTATAATTTGGTAGAAATGGATACTATTTATGTTGTATCTTCTCCATATGAATATAGAATGTTATGTATGTATTATATCCCAATTCTCTAAAAAAATAAAATTTAAAATATCCTTAATATGAAAGGATGCGAAATCTTGAATTAAATTCAATATTATGTAATGTAATAAGGTCAGGTCCTTATAGTTGCACTGTCAAGATCATTATTGCTTTGTTTTAGAAGAGTCTGCTCGAGATATTATATCTTATATATTCTCTCTTGGGGATTTCTTTTCTTCTATTAATTGTATCTTTCAACTGTGTGCTCCATTAGTAATTTCTCATTTATTATTTCCTTCTTTTATAATTGAGAAGATTGCTGCTAAAAGAACCTTGAAAGATGTCTTTTTGTAAAGCCTTGTAGGAGCTTATAAAATCTTATAGTATTGTATCAAGCATCTAATGCTTGCACTCATTTATGGATTCCCTAGAAAAAGGATTTGTAGCCCTTTGAAAAAGGAATGATACTAGTGAAAATGTAACACCCTGATTTTTTGTGAATTATTTTTCAAATGAATTTAATATTTTTGATATTTTTCATTACATGAAACACTGATTTTATCTTGTATTACACATAACATAGATTTTATAATGCATTACATAAAACACTATGTTTGGCTTCGGTTACATACAATACCAATTTTAGCTTCCGTTACACACAACCTTGATTTTAAATGAAATGTGACATGTAATTAATATATTATTATTTAATAGGATAGTTATCACCTAGCTATTAAAATAGACGGTATGAATAGGATTTACTAAATTATGATAATATATGGTTTAAACATTTATATATAATGAATTATTTTGTGTCCAATTAATTAGAAATGAAAATAAAAACCTTTTGAAAATAATGAAATTCATTTTCTTAAAAACTATTTTAATGCACATAAATATGTATACCTCAATAAATGAAATGAATCAATTTTGATGAATTATTTTAATTAAATATGTATATTATATATTCATTAAAAATTTTAACATTCATCTTATGCTTTTTTTCAATAAGAGATGTGAATAAATTCATTTTTACGCTTAAAACTATATTTTCTTAAATGTTTTTTGGTCACCTTTGGTGAACTTATTTTAAAATTAATTTTTACCACATTTAGAATATTAATTTATAAAAATAAAATTAGTTTTTAAAATATAAATATCAAAATTACCTTCAGGAAATTTTTTGGTATTTTTCGGAAAAATTTATTTTTTATCATGAATAGAGAAAAATACTGAATCATAATTGAAAACTATATTTTTATTTATATTATTTATTATGTTAAATTTTATTTAAATTATTTTTAAATTAAAATTATATTAAATATATATATATATTGATACAATTTAGGTAATTTTAATCATTTTCATATTGAATTTTGAAATAAAAACTTTTAAAAATTTGGTCATTTAATCTTTGAGAACTCGTTTTCTCATCGCGTCCGCAATATTTATTTTAAATTTATTTTTACAAATTTTTTGAATGTAATTTGGATAAATGGATTATATATTTTGAATTATAATAATTTATAGTTTATAATAAGGTAAATTAATTCTTTACCAAATTAATGAATAAAAATAGAAAAAAATATTTACCACCTTTAAGGAAAAAACTGATTTATCAGGGGTTTAAACTAAAAAAATAAGGGTTAAAAATGAACTAAAAACTTTTTAAAAACCAGTTTTATAGAAATATTTTGAATTTATCTCTTATATTTTCAATAATTTCTCATTTTGGATCCTTTTTTCAGGTGAAAAATGTGGGTACACCTTTGTCTTTCAAAAAATTAAAGTGTGACCCTCACTTCACTTATAAAAGGCCACCCCTCTTCTTTCTTATTCACGCCTTCAAACCCATTTAATTCAGCTAATAACTACCCAAATAAAGTTTAATATTTACCCCTTTTATATAATAATCCTTAATTTTTTATAGAAATCCAACCTAATAAATTTTTTGGTGCATACCAAATGTGGATACCTGATGAAAAGGATGCATTCATCAATGAGAGTTTTTATTTTATTTCTTCCTCCACCTCATTAAATTATTATTATAACCTTATGTTATAATAAAATTTGTATATTAAATATATTGATATGTTTTCATGTAATTTTCATGACCTATAACCGTCTACACTTCATAAAATGGGTTATGAAATCATCATTTGTGTGTACGAAGAATTATCGCCACATGAACCGATGTCATTCATTTTTCATTACGAGCTCTAACGTCCGGGTATGATAATGAATATAAAGTATATATATGATATTTATAACATTATTATACAAATTTAGTAATTATAAAATATATAATTTTTTACATTAAATTCCTTAGGGGATACAATAATGTTGCTTGTTTGTATGACGGACTACTACCTCGCGAAGCGACGTGATTTGTTTTCACTAACGCTTTACATATAATATATTAAGGAAAATTTTAATAAATATATATTATGTAAATTAAATAATTATGATATTAATTAAATATTTATCAATATTATATATAAATATATATTTTATTTCTGACCGTTCCACTAACAAAAAGATGATGATGTCATCCATGTACGTGTGGACTACCGCCTTCATGAAGTAATATGATTCTCTTTTCATCACCACAACACATGGATGATATTTATAATTATATTTAATGAAATAATATGGTATTGATGATATTATTATTATTATATAAATATAATATATTACATACCTCATTTTCTTAATGATCGTTGAAAAATGGAAAAGTTAATCATGCATACGTACGGCCTACCATCTCCATGATTATAACATACTTCATTTGTCAAAACCATATTTCATGATTAGTATTAAAAGTATAATTTATGAATAAATATGATTACTATTTCATGATTATTATTCAATATATGATGTAACCATGATCAAATTTAGAGGACTGAAAATAACAAATCAAAACATATTGAAAAACTAATGCTGTTAATACCCGAAACACGATTTTAACATGGAATTGTTAATAAATGGTTAATAAAAGGACATAAGTAAATCATAAATGGAATTATATATATAATTATGGTTCTATAATATATTTATAATAAAATTATATTTATTATACAGTATATTTCAATAAATACAAAGGAATTTTAGAATTACGATAAGGTATTTCAAGTTTCTCTTTTATTTCTGGAAGGCATATGTAAATTCACAACATGTTCCTTTTCTTATTTGTATATAATGAAAATTTCACATGTTATAGCATTAATATAGTTATTTCATGATATTTAAAGTTTTATTTGATATTATTATTTGTTGGGGCTTATAGTATAAAATATTATTAAAGCTGTAATGAATTTTTGTCTCACTTTTTACTTATGTGAGACACATGTCATTTTCACCACTTATTCCTTTTATGTGGGGAATATAATTACAAATAATGTATTTAGTGACACTTATATTGAAAATTATTGGGATTTAAATATACATTTTAGGATATATCTTTATGTGGGATTACGATTCAATGTTACTAAACTGGTAATAACTTTATATTACAATCTCTTCATTTAATAGGATTCTTTATGATTATGTTTCCCCTAATAAAATATTATGATACATCTCTAAATAGACTGGTGAATTTTATCATCCCATGGTTATTCATTATATTTTCTATTATTATTAACATTTTATACTTTATGGTACTTAAAATAAATGATAAATTTTTTTAAGAAAATCTGAATTTATTTCTCTCTTCGGTCGAAAATCAATTTTCATCCAAAACCATGTTTTATAAATAATATTTCAAAAATGTTTTTAAATTTTTTAAAATGGTTTATTAAATAAATTTTTATCCATTTTATAAATTTTTGAGAATGTTTTGAATTGAATCTTCATGTCATTTTTCATAAAAAACTTATATGGATTTTAAAGAAAATGTGAAAAGAATCTCTATTTCTAATATGAACGACATGAATTGTATTTATCAATATTATTGCCACTCAAATATTCCAATATTACCTTATATGTTTTTAAATTTATTTTCAAATAATTTTTTTTCTTTAATATTTGGGAAATTTATAAATTTAAAAAAATCATTTCAAAGTAATTTGGATTTTGAAAATGTTTTAAAAGGTGTTTTTCAAAGTGGAAAGGGTATTTT
This sequence comes from Viscum album, assembly GCA_963277665.1. Lineage (NCBI taxonomy): Eukaryota > Viridiplantae > Streptophyta > Magnoliopsida > Santalales > Viscaceae > Viscum > Viscum album. Next base: position 23,907,485 of record OY728137.1, on the reverse strand, counting down.
CCTCAAGAAATATTTTAAATTATTTTTAAATATTCATTTATAAGTTTCATGATTTATTTAAAAAAAAGTATTTTCAAAACATTTTATGATTATTTAGTTTTAAAATTTAATTTTCAATGAAAATTTTTCTACTTAAAGAAATGTTACAAGTGATTTATCTTTAAAAACCATTCTTCATATTATATGGAATCCTTCAATGTAACTTATTCTTTGTTGGGGATATGAACCAAGTATACCAATCTTATTCTTTCTCTAAATGGTTTATGTTTATGATGATAATTTTTTATGATACCTATTTCTCTTCCATGGGTTATACCATAATAAAATGTTTCTTAAAACAACGTTCTTTTCATGGGTTATGTTATGATGAAATGTAAAAATGATTTTGAAGCCTCTCTATTTTACACAGGTTATTTTATGATAAAATGATTTTAAAACCAATATTATTTGATGGGTTATGATATGGTTAATGTGTTATGTTCTTGTGGAATACATATATATTATTTTCATTATGTAATGGTGGTTATGTTATCAATAATGATGGTGTATATCTTATAACCAAGGATGTTGGTTACGATATAGCCAAAGACATATGGGACCTATATCTCCCTCTGATATATTTGGTAAAAATTTATATCTCATGATATGGATAAGACTAGAAGGGGGAGTAACCCCATTTCAGTAAGAGAATTTTTCCCCTATTACGGTCTTGGGAGTGATCCTTGACTAATATGATGGGTTGGGGAGTGACCCAGTTCCAATATGATAAATTTTATTCCAGTGGAAATGGTTGTGTGTCCTTCCCAAGATGTGTGACCACCCATGGAGTTCCCTGATAAGTCTTGGAAATGAGCCTTGACTACTTGAGAAAGGATATTTTATTCTTATCCATGGGCCAAAATTCCATGTCGTATACCAATATTATGATCTCAATACTAATGTTATTGGATTTACTTATAATTCATGTTTTATGAACTTCTAATATTTATATCATGTGTAACGTCCTGAGTTTTTTTGTGTTGGATTAATTCCGCAACCCATTTGAGTTTTTTGGATTTTGGTTGCTGGACCAACTCTTTTTTTAATCTTCCAAACATAATTCCATGAGTTTTCTTAACCAAAGGAATTTTTAGATGGGGTTTATTGTTCATAATGTGTCTTGATGTCTTGAGTGGGTTTTGGGTGTATCAAAGGCCAAAAAATCAACTTTTTAGGGTGTGTAGACCGGGGTGTGTGGTTTAGAGAAATTTTGCGGCCTCCCATAAGAAACTTTTCATCCTTCTATGTTTAATATAAATGGTTTGGAAACCCATGCAGGATGGGATATATAGTCATATGAAAAACTGTTCAACTTTTAATAGAGGGGATTTTCATGGTCTGGACATGGTTTTGAAAACCATGTGCCTTGATAGTGTGATGTGTAGTGCATAGATAGTGGGTACCACATGGTTTGCACACGGTTTTTTAAACTGTGTATTAACTATGAGACCATTTCAAAAAGGTAAATTTTACCATTTTCACCTTTACTTTCATTATGTGGGGTTTCCCTCTTCTTCCTCCCCTATGTGGGATTCTCCTCCAAGTGTCATGGAGCTCTCCCTACTTCTTTAGGATTTGATCCATACCCACCATCCAAACTATGAATAAATCACCATCAGTCTCATTAGAATTATGTCAGTAAGGGATTTGATACTATTTCTTCTATTCTTATTTTCTCTCACATTATGGTGCACTAAATTCATGTGAGCCATTTTACTTTATTTTCAGGGTGTTCATCCAGAAGGCTGATTTCTTCTGAATCAACTCAAGTTAGAGGATAATATAAGATGAGAGAGCATCTTCCAACATAAGGTAGGTGGTTCCTAGATTTCTATTCATTTTCATTCATGTTTTGGCAGTGCATTATTAAGACTGATGTCGGGTTGTTTAGGAGAGACCCTAATAATTTATGATTGTCCTTTAAATTAATTAATTCAACACATGAGATTTTTATGGTCTTGCATATACAATACTACAATTTCTTTATGCCCGGTGAGAGGATTTGGACCATTGGAAGATTAGGTCGGGTGTTTATTTAAATTAAATAAAATAGGATATATTAATTGTGATGAGTTCCAAAGGAATGTGATGGTATTAGGAGATGGAACTTAGTGATCATGTCATACCTTTTTCATGGGATGCATGACAAGGGACCTCTGAGGTTCCTGCATTAGCTGGAGTTAATTTATATCTTTATTTTGAATAAACATGTTTATATATGTATATACTGATATTATCCATGAGCGACCCTTTCTTGTTTACTTTCATGTATAAATTGACTTGTATTAATGCTTATCAAAAAAATGTTGTTTATTTCTACAAATGGTATCACGTGATGTTATATTCTGCAATTGTTATGTTAATTATTGTTGTTATCTAGTATGCTTCAACTATAATGGGTTACTGGTCCAGTTTTCATATAGTCTTTTCTTATGTTGTGTTATATTTAAATATACCAATATTAATACCAACAACAATGGGTATATTCTATCCAGTATAACCTCTTTACACCCTTTCTACTAGTCAATATCATTTAGTATAAAGGGAGGCGCACCTATGGCCTTGCGACCCTCCGAACCATAGCACTGTTTCGTTGGAAAAATACGTCAAGGCGCTATAAATGGAATTAGAGGAGTTTCTTTAAACCTAATTCTCTTGATTCAACTTTTTGAAATGATACCACTTGAAAAAATTTGAAAACAAATAACTTCTCATTTAACAAATACTTTATCATTACATCATTTAAAAAATTTATGGATCACCTCTTCTTCAATAAATACTTCATAATCACCTAAAATATTCCATTAACTGGATAAATTAGTCCATTGAATCTATAATACACAAATTTTTAGATGCATTTCAACAAAATATTAGAAAAGTTCACATATTCAATTGTACATCCTCTTGTTTTCCCTCACAACATTTTAATTTTAATAACTCTTTCTAAATATATAATCCCCATAAATAATATACCTCTCATGATTAGGTAAATAGATATCGATGGAATATATAATACAAAAATTCACTCATGTAATTAAAAAACAGTTAGAATAGTTCACACATGCACTTGTATATCCACATATTTTCTCTCACCACTTTCCCATTTTTATATCTCTATATGAAAACATGCTCCCCTGAATTGGATATTTATCCCTATTAGGTAACCACATATTAATGGATTCATTTAAAAAAATTACTCCTTATTTGTAAATAAAATTTTAAATATATAAATAAAAATATATATTCATGCTTACTTTCCTTTTTCTCCCCATTTGAAAACAATAATCCAAAGAACAAGATGAGAGAGGGGACTGACTACCATACCTTTGTCTTGATATGAGTGATGTTGAACTCTCAACATCAGCCTCAAATTATGAAATACAACCTTTGAAAATAGATTGGTAAACATATCTATTATTTTTTCCTTTGTAGAAGAAAATTATAAATTCAAATAACTTCTTTACACAAGCTCCTGGATTAAATTATTTTTAATATCAATTTTCTTGGATATTTAAAACTAAAATACATTCCTTGATAAATTTATGGAACTTTTATTATCACATCCAACAAGTAGAGGAAACTTCACTTCTACCTTGAGATCTTCCAATTGAGTCTACATCCACATAATCTGGGTTTTGGCATGAGTGATAGTGGTATATTCTTCTTCAAAAGTGATCAATGTGATAGAATTTTGTTTCTTTGTAATCAAATAGACACAAATTTATCTAAATAATAATTCTCAATCAAATGTAGATCCTTTATCATCAACATAACCTTCCCAATCAATGTATGTGTAGATGATCAGATCAATCTTCCCTTTTCTATAATATTTTATACCAAAACACTATGTACCTTTTATATACCTAAAAATACAATTTCCAACACAAAAATAAGACTCTATTGGGGCACATTGATACCTTGAAAAAGGTGGAAGAGCATAAACTATATTCAACTATTAATATTTTAGGTACAATATACTTCCAATATACTTTTTAAAGTCCCTTTGATCCACTTATTTTCCATTATCATCTTTGGAAACATTGTTTCCCACTCATATTAGGGTAGAATCCATCTTCGAATCCTACATTTCAAACTGGTTCAGAATTTCCTAACATGCTTCTCTTGAGAAAGAAAGATATGATCTCTCACTTGGGAAATTTGTATTCCATGAAAATACCTCATCTCACCGAGCATAAACATTTAAAATAATATTTTCATTTATTTGGAAAATTATTCATAGTATTATTTATTATTTAAATAAAATATAATGTAATATACATAAAAAATAACAATGAGAGATACATATTTTTGATTTTTAAAATAGATAATATTAGACTATATTCCATTTATGAAATTAAAAATCTTTATGTAGGCGTTTTTCTATGAATACCAGGATATTGGGGAATTTTTTATCCCATATAAGGCCTTATTTCGACTAAAAACATAATTCTCATTTTCTTGGAGTAAGAAACCACAAGGTTTCTCAATGTATGCCTCCTCTTCCAACTCACCACTAAGGAAGGAAGACTTGAAATCCATTTAAAAGATATTGTATTGACTTTAGGACATAATAGTAAGAAATATTATAAAGGTTTCAATTATTATATTCCTTATGAAGGTATCATTTAAGTCCACTCTTTCATCCTATCAATATCCCTTTCATGCATGTCTTGATTTATTTCTCACAACTTCACCTTTTTTAATCAATTTTTTTTTTCAGAACACCAACTTTTTCTAAATAACATTCTTATCTTCTAGATTGGGTACCAAATCCCAAGACCCATTATTCTCAATCTAACACAATTATGCATTCATATATTCAACCCACTCTTGACACTTCAAATATTCTTTAACATCACTAGGTTCTACTTGAGAAAATAATGAAGTATTAGTTATTGAACTCAAAGTTCTCCTAGTTTGAACTTGTTTTTCGTGATCTCCAATGATGTTCTGGACCACCAATTATCTTATCGTACTTGTATATGTTGAATGAGGTTGTTCCTCATTACATTAAATGGATTATTTTAATTTGCCATCCCACACATCTTATATATTATCATCATTTTTAGAATCTTATTTATGTTCTTTTGAAAAAATAACATCCTCTTCACAACATATAGAACATGATTCCTTATTTAATCATTATTTCGTTGTGTGTTCTTGAACCTTGACATCAATAGTATCAATGATATTACTTTTCAATTTATTGTAACAATGTTATTATCTTCTATTTTAATAATAACCGATAAATATCACATCAAAACCTTTATGGTCAAACTTCCTAAGATTTTATCCTTTAAATTTGATCTCATAAGGTCTTCTAAAAACCCCTAGATACTTTAAATGTGGAGAATTATAATAATATATATTATATGGGGATATGTGTAATATCTCGAAATCGGTTCCACTATAATTAGTGTCCCAAGATGATGCGCCACATGACCTCAAGCATGCCTCCTCATATTCCAGAGGTTGCTGACTAGCATAAAGGGTTTCATATGATATGTGGGGAGAGTATACCCTCTATATCAGAGAGATACAATTTTGTAAATAATAACAAACAAATAAAGCACCATGTGAAAGCAATAAATGGGACAACATGCAAGAAAGTTCCAAATATAACCAAGGTGAAGCATGATGTAATAATGAAATGTACACTCTACATGTCAGATAGCCATACAACATAACTCCAAATAAAAAAACAAGAAAAAAACCAGAATATAGTCCTAATTCTAGGACCAGTCATAACATCCCACGCTCTATCCCAAAATCCCAAATATGACTTAAAAGTTATTTCCCTATCATGAACCTTTACCTTCAAACAATCAATATCTACTCAGGTATCCAAGTGTCATGGAGGCCTAAGAAGGGTGTGAGTACAACTCAGTAGGACACCTCTAACAGTTTCAAAGGAAATAAAAAATATAAAAAATAGTGGATGCATGTTTACAAGGAATAATAAACAAGTAAATAATTAGATCAAGTTTCATTATTTAATAGTATTCAAATTAACCACTTTTGTTATCAGGTTCCATGTGACAATCAAATCCATCAAACATGATTCGTCCCATGCCTAAATTCAAAACCATACCAAAGGGGGTTTAACTCATTAAATCACAAGGTAATTATTTAATAAATTTTCTTTAACCCAATATTCATTGATGTATTAGTCCAGGTTCCCACAATACATTTGTGGGACCAATAGAATCAGTCTAGCCTAACCCAAAGATGAGAAGTATCAATCCAAAATAATATCTACAGAATACATCATTGGGGCCAAGATAATCAGTATATCTCATACCAAAGATGAGGATCCTCAATAATACATACAAAAGTCATTATTCACATTTACCAAGGGTTATCGTCAATGACCTTTTTATCAAAAAATAGTAAAAAGGGTGAACCTGCTCCATTTATCACTATTATCATGGATCATTTCATTAAACACCTTTAACCCCATTATATGGTTCAATTATTTCATCATTTATCCATATAAAACACCCTTCATATGATATTAAAAACCCTTTAATATCTTAATCTAACCCCTTTAACCATTCCCCCATTTTCACATCATAAACACTAAAACCAAACACTCTTTGAAAACACTTGACATCACATATTAAAACATGGATTTTCCAAGTTTGAAAAACCAAACAAGTCTCAAGATTTTTGTTTCCATTAAAAATCATAAACACATACATTAATACATTTTCACTAAAATCTAACCAATTCTTCATTTCAAATCAACAATTGGAACCCATTAGAAATCACCTTTGAAATCATCCCATGTTCAAGACCTCACTTTAAAACATTTTCTATTTAAAACATAGTGTTCTCTCATTGGAAAATACTACCCTTTAAAAATACAATACATTTCATTTAAACCATTCAAAAACATCCTAGTCATCTCACAAAATATTAACAAAGAAAACATTTCAATTCATTCTCTTAACATGTCTTGAACACTTAAAACCAAAATTATACCAGAGAGACCTTTAACTATAAAAACATACTTAATAATAATTACAATCCATTTACTGATATAAGTTATCTATCTCATTATTTTAACATTATTACAACTCTTTCATGGGATTTTCATACCCCATGGGTAGCCCAAGGCCTGGTCTCAAATCATCAATGGACCCAATGATGTTCTCAAAGGGTATCACACATTAATTTAGGGTCCAAATTACTTATCTTAGTCAAATTTAAAAAAACTAAGGCAAAACATTGGAATATTCATGTATAGTATAAAAAACATCAAGAATATATGCAAGAAGATTATATAGCACCTACCCCATGCCCATAGACAACTGCATATCAAACTAAAATGGCCTCAAACACCCAACTGAAGAACTCCCTGAAAAGGGTTTAGGGATTTATAAGGAGAGAAACATTAAACCATGATTATACCAAAAAATAGAATAAATATGACTCTAAGACTCACCTGAAGATTTAATTCACAACCAATAGTGCATTAAAATACTAAATATTGAAGTATAATCACACTTAGAGAGTTTAATAGCTCTTGGTTCAAACCCCTAGCTATTGGAGGGGAAATGAGGCGAAAATTTGGGGAAGAAACATTTAATCCCGAGGGGGGAAAATGGTCATTTTCCCATTTTTAATATTCACAATGTAGGATCAAAATAATGATGTAGATGCTCAATATACAAGAGGGGGTGAATTGTATACTTTAAAAAATTCCTTTAACAAAGTAAAGAGCTAAGTTTAACAAAGTTAAACTAAGAAAATTCACAACACCTCTAACACCGAATGAAAAACTTGGAATAAAGAATGAAGTTATAAACTTCAAGTCCTATGTAATTTCTTAAAACTGAAAATAGATTCCGAAAGTAGGTTCCGGAAATAAGGTTCCAGAAATTGAATCTTAACACAAGATTACAATATGAGATTCTACCTTAAAGCATATAGAATCTAAATGAAACATAGTATAAGTAAGGAAGTATAAAAAAGTTATACTTTCCAAATAATACAAAATGCAGTGGAAAAAAACAAGTACTAAAACTATAAGTAACAAGATATAATTCTTTTAACCCAAAGTGAAGGGTATCCAACAACCTTGGATAAAGGTCCCTTGATTTATACTTTCAAGAAAGTCTATCTTACCCACACCAGGGTAAGCCCACAATACGAATATCGGTGTCTCTGTCTTGCTATCCCCACAAGCCCTCAACTTCAAGGTAGTTGGCAACCTCTGTCTTCCTCAGCAAGGAAGCCCTCGAACATCAAGGTAGTCGGCACCTCTGTCTTCCTATCCCCGGAAGTCCTTGAATGTAATCACCAACATTCGGAGTCACACGAAGCTTTGAGAGTTAATAAGAGCATCTCTCTCTAGAAATCACTTCAAGCATGAAATCACATGAACCGAAGATCAGTCTCCTTCATTTGTCAGCATTGAGATCTTTCTAATGAGCTCTTATTTATAGGTTTGGTCGGCCTCCTTTCCAACGGTTATATTTTCCTTAAAAATCAGAGGGACCTGTACACATTTAACTTAACCAACTGTTAGTTTATAAAAAAATAGACGACATCGTTTTATAACAAAACAAGTGTAACAGAATGTACGACATCGTTTAAAGTCTAACTCAAAAGTTCAGAATGAATGTTTGGAGTGTAAAAACAAATAATTTTTCGGAGTCTAAATAAATTCAGAGTGTATAAAACAAAGATGATCAGATTCTGTTTAATAGGTGAATTTGGAATGAGAATTCAGAATGAGAATTCGTCAACAGAATTCGTAATGAGAATTCATCATCAGAATTCGTAATGAGAATTTGTCATCAGAATTAGTAATGAGAATTCGTCATCAGAATTCATAATGAGAATTCATTATCAGAATTCGTAATGAGAATTTGTCATCAGAATTCGTAATGAGAATTTGTATCCAGAATTCGGAGTAGAACATTATCAGAGTTCGTATCCAGAATTCGGAATGAAACTTCATTATAGTTCTCATCTGGAATTCGGTACTTAAAACAGAATGTTTCATATCAAAGTTTCAAATGATTCTGAGAATATAGAAATGAAACTGAAACTTATACTTAAGAAATATATAAATGAAAATATGATAAGGATGATTTTTCATTCAAATGCAATCTTCCTTGTAAAAGAGATTTTCCTTATAAAATCAATTTTCCTTATAAAAGCGATTTTCATTATAAAAGCGATTTTCCTTATAAAATCTATTTTCCTTATAAAAGTGATTTTCCTTAAAGAATGGTGTTTGTGATTTTTAAAACAATAAGTAATGGAAAAGTCATAAGGAGAACCTTATGACTCAACAATCTCCCCCTTTTTGGAAAGCACAAACATCCCTATGAAAAATAATGTCTAAGAAGAAAGAAAACATTAAGGATTATCTACCTTTTCTTATGTATGTTGTTGAATATGAATAACTCCCCCTTAGGCTTTGAAACACTAAGGATCGTATTCTAGATTTCTGGAATGATAATTCATTAAGAATAAGAAAGTCTTCTTCAATGAAAAACTCCCCCTTAGATAAACTCTATTAGAGTTTGTTTTCTTTCTCACCCTTTGTTAAGATTCTTTTTCCCTTTTATTAGGGTTCTTTTCCTTCTCCCCTTTGTGATTTTCAAATAGAATTTGAGGGAATGGAAAATATAACAAAGTACCTAAAAGAAAATTAGTAGTAACAATAAAAGAAACGAGCAAGAAAAATTTTCATTAAGTTTGAAAGCTCAACAACAAAGAAATTTTGATACAACAAAAAATTGGATCTGTCTATTTTGGATCTTTTTACTTCTCCATGAGACACTTAAGAATAGTCTTTATTTTCTTCAAGTCTTTATGATCTTCCTCGGCTTGCATCTCTAACACAACAATTCTTTCATTTTGAGCTTTAATCTTTTCTTCTTAGGCTTGATGCTTTTCTTCCTGAGCCTTCAAGATTTGTTCTTACTTTAACAAATTTTCTTCAAACTCAATCTGATGATCCCTTTCATACTTCCATTTTTGAGAAACAGAATTTAGCTTCCCATTCAGATCTCTAACTTCTTGAATCCAGAAATTCTTTTCATCTGTCAAATTTTATTTAAAGGATGAAGTATGTTCATTTATCTTCTTGTCTTCCGTCTCAAAGGAATCCTTCACATTATCTTGGAATTCATCAAAGAGCCTCATCTCTTCTATAGTCTTCCTCAACAAACTAGTCATCCTCTTGCAAGATCTTTTGTGGGCTTCATAGCTGACAAAGAAAGTTTTGAACTGAGCCTCTATCTCAACACATGTTTCCATGACCATGGATACAGAGTCTGTTTTCTGATTCAAAGCATGTTGGAGCATCTGGCATCTTGAATCAATACTTGAGAAAGACGGAATAGAACCTACCAAATTCTTTAATGACTGAACAACAAAGTCATGCCCCAACGAATATGACTCTGAATCCGAGACTTTTCTTGGAGAATTTACTTCTTCAATTTGCTCATTCTTCTTCTTAGAAGAATCACCAACTTCCCTTCTCTTTACAACAACAGAGCTCAGGGTATCAACAAAAAGTTTCTTTCCCTTGTCCTTTTTCGGAATGGTTTGTTGTTCTGGAGTCTTTTGTTCACTATCAGAAACTTGAACAACATTGTCTTCATTATCAGCAACTTTTTTAGCATCATCCTCTACATTCTCCATTTGGGAAATATCATGTAGAAGTTGTTCTTCATCTTCATGATAGGATACTTCTTGTTATCCTTCCTCCTAATCCTTCCCTGGAGTGACTAACTTCGATGATTGAGCTTCTGATGTTCGGAGCGACAAATGTTCCGAAGGTGTCCCCTTATAAACATCTACTTGCTTCAAAACATCTCTGATGTCACCACTACCTTCAGCAACTGCTTCTTCTTCTTCCACTTTCTCAATCTGCTCTACTTCCTCAACATGCTTGGAAACTGCCTCTTCCGGAGTGACAAAGTTTCTTCCTAGAGTCTCCAGTAGAGATTCCAATGAAAAAGATCATGGAACAGGAATGTTTCCAGAGGCCGTCTCTGTAAGCTTTAACAATGTTTGAACCACCTCAGCTTCAGACATCTTTTTCTTAAGCTTCTGTTCTTTCACTTGTTTTTCTAGCTCATCCGCAGTTCTTTCCTTAAAGGCCTTAGCCTCCGCAGGATCCAAGCCAACTGAGGATCCCCTTGCACTCTATTCTCTTTGATTTCCCTCCATTTAGAAACTACTACATCTAGGTAATCTTTCTTCTTCTTCGGTTTTGGAGGTGCGGAATGAACTTCCTTAGATTTGGGATTCTCTACTTCAACTTCAACTTCATTCAACTTTCTCTTCCTCACTGGCTTGGAGGATTTAGGTTCAGCAACTTTTGAAATTGTTTCTTCTTGAGAAGGTAAGTCAAAAAACTGACCAGTCTTCTTGTCGAAGGCTGCATCCATTATTTTGAGAGTACCATCACTCACCAACATAATCTTGCAAACTCTTGGCTTAGACATCCAAGCCTCCTTGAAGGAATAAAGGAACCGAACAATCAAATTTGAGGGGATTGCTGGATACATTATGATCTGTGCTCTCAGATTCCATTTCTTAACATTCTCAAGAGTAATAAGAATGTGTTTCATCAGGTTAAACATCCTCATATTTATCAGAAAATCTATAATATAAATCTCACTCTTCTTCAGACTATATTTTTCACCCTTTCTCGGTATGATAAGGCCTTGTACCCATAATTCTAGAATCGTGAAATTCATAGACATAGAATCAATCTTCAGAGCCTTATCATCTGACAGTACGAGAGTTTCCAATGCCTTTTCCTTGTTGAAACTTCCTTTTGAATCTGGAAAAACATGAGAAATAAAATCAGCTTCTCCTTCATTATTCAGCCCTACCAAGCTGGCTGCCTTGGCATAAGAAAGCTTTTAAGTCTTTCTATAAGACTTAAATGATAATTTCTCCCTGTTATCTTCCTTATGGAAGGAAACTATCTCATATAATTCTATAAGCAAATCCGAATAAACTTCATCTTGATTTCCGGGCTTAGACACATACACATCTTCCAACCTGTTAAGCTTTATATTCTTGGATATAAGAGAATCATACTTGTTGAAGAAATCAGGATAAACTAAACTTTATTTATATACTAACCACTTCAAAATTGGCTTAGAAGAATACATGTCTTGAGAATCTACTTCAACAAACATTCGGATCTGAAGTCCTCGGAGTAGTTCAGAACGGAGAAAACTGAAGTTTAGAACAGCTTTAAAACGGAGAGGCAGAACTTCAGGACGCTGGAGCTTCAAAACTGATGTGGGACAAGCATTTGGGGTCCCCTTTATATAGGCAACGAGAAGATGGTTCAAATTCCTCAGTTGATCGAACAGTTGTAACAAGTTGATATCAGATTTGACGGTTGAAAATCAATTCTCAAGAAAACTTAAATCTGGTCTTTTGAGGTTTTTATTAAAACAATGATTTAAGAAAACCTAAAAACTGAAAACAAAATATAAGAAAATACCAGTATTAAAAGTATGATTATGAAAACATGAGTAAGGAAACCATACCTTTCGGATTGGATTAGGAGGATTATTCGTAATGGGTAATAATGAAAAAAAAGACTACAAAAAATCATTATTACAAAAAGACATAGTTCCCAAAACTTAGTACAAAAAACAAAATCAGTATGGAAAACTCAGTACGAAAATTTCATTACGAAAAGATCGTTATGAATGCCTTGGTACGAAAATCATGTTATGGAAATACCAGTATGAAATTTTCCATTCCAGATGATTTAAATACGAAAATTTCCATTTCAGAAGTTTTCTATACGAAAATATCCATTCTGGAAAATTTTAGTTCCGGAAATTCCCATTCTGAAATTTTAGTTCCGAAAAGATTGAAAACAGATTTTGGAAAAATTTAGTTACTCTAACAATAAAATGTACTCCCCCTATGAAAAGGAGTTTATTACTATAAGGAAACTTTTTAACAGAAAGTTAATTAAGAAATATTACCTTACGGTTATCATTCTAACTTCTGTTTAATGTATTCAAATCTATCAGAAGGCAAAGATTTTGTGAAAATATCAGCAAGTTGTTCTTGCGTTCCGATAAACTGAAGAATAATATCTCCTTTTTGTGTGTGATCCCTAAGAAATTGATTCCTAATATCTATGTGTTTTTCACGAGAGTGATGTGCAGGGTTCTCACATAAGGCAATGGCACTTGTGTTATCGCACAAAACTTGAGTTTTAGTAAAACTCAAGCCATAGTCTGGTAGTGTGTGTTGCATCCACAACACTTGAGCACAACAACTTCCAGCTGCTACATATTCGGCTTCCGCGGTGGAGAGTGCTACAGAATGTTGCTTCTTACAGGACCAATAAACTAATGAATCTCCTAAGAAATGACAAGTTCCGGATGTACTCTTTCTATCCATTCTACATCCACCAAAGTCATCATCATAAAAGGTTTTTAGAAAAAAATCATTTCCAGAAGTATAAAATAATCCTAAATTTAGTGAGTCTATCATACCATGCTCATGGGGCTTGTTTAAGACCATGCAGAGCTTTAGTAAGTCTAAAAACATGATCAGGATGTTTTGTATCTTCAAATCCAGGAGTTTATTCAACAAAAACTTCCTCTTGGACATAACCATTAAGAAAAGCACATTTCACATCCATCTGAAAAAGTTTAAAATTAAAGAATACTGCAATGCAAATTAGAATACGGATAGATTCAAGTCTAGCTACTGGAGTATAGGTTTCTTCATAGTCTATTCCCTCTTGCTGATTATAGCCTTTAGCAACAAGTCTAGCTTTATTTCTTACTATGACTCCATTTTCATCACATTTGTTTCTGAAGACCCCCTTTACTCCAATAACAGAAGTTTCCTTAGGTCTTTCAACCAAGGTCTAAACTTTATTCATTTCGAATTCATTTAGTTCATCTTGTATGGCTTTGATCCAATCATCATCACCTAAAGCTTCATCAGGGCTTTTAGGTTCTAATTGGGAAAGAAATGCTAGATGTTCTACTTCATTTCTTAAGGAACTTCTAGTCCTTACAGGTTGATTTACATCACCAATGATACTATCACTGGGATGATTCTTAAGAAACACATGATTTTGGTTTTGAAAAGCTTGTTCATCAACGTAGGGTAGAAAGTCTTCTAGGGTAAATGATTTAGAAGTATCTTCTTGACCATTATCCTTATCAGAAGGTTCTTCTCTCAAAGGTTGACAATCAGTTTTTGAAAACACATCCGAGGATGTAGGCTGGGATGGTTTAAAAACTAAAGGATCAGACTCATCAAATTTTACATGCACTGTTTCTTCCACAGTACAAGTATTTTTATTAAAAATTTTATAAGCCTTGGAAGTTGTGGAATAACCTAAGAAAATTCCTTCATCTGATTTTGGTGTGAATTTATGTAAGTTATCTTTAGTATTCAAAATGAATACTTTTCAACCAAAAACCTTGAAGTAGGATAGTCTTGGTTTTCTACCATTCCATAATTCATAAAGGGTTTTTTTTAAGAAAAGGTCTAATCAAAACTTGATTTATAGTATATCAAGTAGTACTTACAGCTTCAGCCCAGAAATGTCTAGCTATAGAATATTCACTCAACATGGTTCTAGTTATCTCTTGAAGAATTCTATTTCTTCTCTCAACTACACCATTCTGCTGATGAGTTCTAGGTGCTGAAAAATTGTGAGTAATAACTTTTTTACTACAAAAAGTTTCAAAATCAGAATTTTGAAATTCTCCTCCATGATCACTATGAATAGTTTTCAATGGAAGGTTTTTCTCATTTTTAACTTGATCTCTAAAATTTTTTAAATAAGAAAAAGCTTCAGATTTCTTTGCTAGAAAATAAACCCATGTAAATCTAGTGTAATCATCAACTAGAACAAACACATAGTATTTGCCTCCAATACTTCCAGTTTGTGTTGGACCAAAAAGATCCATGTGAACTAACTGCAATGCATCAGTTGTTGAGACTTCACTAATTGACATAAAACTAGATTTATGTTGCTTGCCATATTGACAAGAATCACAAACTATTGAAAAATCAAATCTAAGATCCGGTAGATCCTTAACTAGTTTTTTGTTAGTAAGTTTACATAGGTTTCTAAGGTTACATTGACCTAATCTTCTGTTCTATAACAACGAATGATCTTCCATTGCACTTAGGCAAGGTAAATCTTGGCTCCTGAGGTCATTTAAATTTAAGGTGTAAACATTCTCATTCCTACTGGCTGAGAGAATAAATTCTTCCTTGGAATTGTGAAATAAGCACTTATCATTCATAAAATTCACAAGGTAACCTTCATCACATAACTGACTTATGCTAATGAGGTTGTGCTTAAGACCCTTAATAGAAAGGACATTTGAAGTCAATGTTTTACCTAAAAGAACAATATTACCAATACCAACAATCTCTCCCGTAGCATTGTCTCTGAAAGTTACCTTTCCTCCTTTCGTTTTGATAATCATTTCAAAATAGATTTTATTACCAGTCATGTGCCGGGAACATCCACTATCCATGTACCATGTATTGTTGCTGGTACTCTATTTATTTTCCTAAAATCAGGAAGAGAATTAGATTTTCGGAATCCAAACTTGTTTGGATCTGAGATTTCCAGATAAAAATTTTAGGTACCCACATCTTCTTAGAAAAGTAATCTTTTTCAAATCCTAGAGATTGGGTTTTGTTCAAGGAACAATTCCTTGCCCAGTGACAACCACATTTACACTTAGTACAAAATGGGGCACTTTGAGGAACAAAATAATTGTTACTAAAAATAGGTTTTGCATGGTTATAACCAAATCCAGATTTATTTCTTAAAGGTCATATTTGGGAATACATTTGATCAAAATTTTCCTTACAATGGGTAAAGTTTGATAAACACTTCTTTAAGGAAAAAATTCTAGACTTGAGTTTTATAACCAAGTTTTTGTCCTCAAAATCATTAGTTTTGGAGCTAGAGCTAGGCTCAAAAACACTTTTCATAGAAATTACTTTTTCTAACTCTTTAGAAAGTTTGTTCTTCTCAAAACTAACTTCATCAAGATTTTTTGAAATACTTTCAAAATCAGAATTTTACTTATCATGATCTTTAGAAAGATCTGATATCTCTTTTGTAAGAATATTACTCCTAAATTTTGCCTTATCAAGTTTTTTATTGAGTTTGGAATTCTCAATTTCAGGAAGTTCAGCAAACCTAGAAAGTTCTTCATAAGTAGGTAAAGTATTTTCTTCATCAGAAGAGGATTCTTCATCTGAGGAGTTATAATACTTACTATCATTAGAATGTAATGATACATTGGTCAATGATTCAGAATTTCGTACCTTAGCCATAAAACAATGATTATCAATAGATAGTCTGGATATAAGACCATGATTCTTCTGTCCTAAAGATTTATAATCAGAAGATTCATCTAAAGAGTCACCACCACTGGCACTCCAGGTGTCATTAGCTTTCAACACTTTCTTAGCTTTGTCTTTATAATACTTCTTTCTGTTTCTGTCTGAATGCCTTTCTTTCCTTTCTTCCTTTTTGAGCAAAGGGCAATCTGGTCTAATATGTCCAGCTCTCTTGCATTCATAACAAGTGACATCTCCATCTTTCTTATCTTTCCTTTCCTTCTTCTTATACTTGGATTGCAAACTTCTTTGGCCAGCTATCTTGTTCATCCTTCGAGCAAGATTTGCTAACTCATTTTCAGAGACTTCACTCTCACTAGATTCGGATTGGAAAATAACTTTCTTAGACTTGGATCTGGTTACTCTCTCAGGAGTCTTAGCTTTCATCTGATTTGATGTTGTTTTAAAAGCAACAGTACCATTTCCATTCTTCTTTTTGATGTTGTCAGCATCTCTCTTCATTCTAGTTTCATGTTGAATAAGTGTTCTGAATAACTCATCAAGAGAAATTTGAGTCACTTTCTTGTTCTCATCTATAGCAGTTCTTTTGGATTCCCACTCATTGGGAATAATATCAATTATCTTGTCCACAAGTGCTTTATCATCTAACCCTTTTTCTCCCATAGACTGTAAACTGTTGACAATAGTCATTAATCTCTGTTGAACATTACAGATTGGTTCACCATAAGGAAAATTGAAACCATGGTATTCAGCTCTAAGCATAGCTCTCCTAGTCTCAATCACTTTAGAAGTTCCAAAGTGTGTAACCTATAACTTCTCCCAGATACAATTAGCTACTTCACAAGAAGAAATTTGGCTATATATATTTCTAGTCATTGAACAAAGTAAGATATTGCGTACCTTATAATTGAGTTGATACTCTTTCTTTTCCTGGTTAGTAAAAGTTCTAACTTCCTTATTAGGAATTTTATAATCACCAGTAAGCATAACGAAGTTTTCCACTCCAGTATTGATAACAAAAGTCTTCATTCGATCTCTCCAGTACTCATAGTCATTACCATCAAAGATTGGTGGTCTTGTAGGATTTAGATTATCAATGGAACCAACATTAATTCCTTCCATACTTAAAAACCTTTGGCATACAAACTTGTTAGAAAAAAATTCGTAATCACAAAGTTCGGAATGAAAAAATTCGGAATGATAAAGTTTCGGAATGATGAATTCGGAACGATAAATTGAGCAAGAAAAACTTATACGCGAGAATAATTATTTCAGAGACCTCCTCTGATACCAATTGTATCATTGAAATAATGATGTAGATGCTCAATATACAATAGGGGGGGTGAATTGTATACTTTAAAAAGTTCCTTTAACAAAGGAAAGATCTAAGTTTAACAAAGTTAAACTAAGAAAATTCACAACACCTCTAACACCGAATGAAAAACTTGGAATAAGGAATGAAGTTATAAACTTCAAGTACTTTCTTAAAACTGAAAAGAGATTCCAAAAGTAGGTTATGGAAATATGGTTCCGGAAATTGAAACTTAACATAAGATTACAATATGAGATTCTACCTTAAAGAGTATAGAATCTAAATGAAACAGAGTATAAGTAAGGAAGTATAAGAAAGTTATACTTTCCTTATAATACAAAATGCAGTGGAAACAAACAATTAGTAAAACTAAAACCAACAAGATATAATTCTTTTAACCCAAAGTGAAGGGTATCCAATAACCTTGGATAAAGGTCCATTGATTTATACTTTCAAGCAAGTCTGTCTTACCCACACCAGGGTAAGCCCTCGATATGAAGATCGAAGTATCTGTCTTGCTATCCCCGCAGGCCCTCAACTTCAAGGTAGTTGGCAACCTCTGTCTTCCTCAGCAAGGAAGCCCTCAAACTTCAAGGTAGTCGGCACCTCTGGCTTCCTATCCACGGAAGTCCTCGAATTTAATCACCAACATTCAGAGTCGCACGAAGCTTTGAGAGTTAATAAGATCCTCTCTCTCTATAAATCACTTCAAGCATGAAATCACATGAACCGAAGATCAGTCTCTTTCATTTGTCAACATTGAGATCTTTCAAATGAGCTCCTATTTATAGGTTTGGTCGCCCTCCTTTCCAACTGTCATATTTTCCATTAAAATCAGAGGGACATGTACACGTGTAACTTAACCAACAGTTAGTTTATAACAGAATAGACGACAAAATTTTATAACAAAACAAGTGTAACAGAATGTACAACATCGTTTAAAGTCTAACTCAAAAGTTCGGAATGAATGTTCGGAGTGTAAACACAAATAATTTTTCGGAGTCTAAATAAATTTGGAGTGTATAAAACAAATATGATCAGATTCTGTTTAATAGGTGAATTTGGAATGAGAATTCGGAATGAGAATTCGTCAACAGAATTCGTAATGAGAATTCATCATCAGAATTCGTAATGAGAATTTGTCATCAGAATTCGTAATGAGAAATCGTCATTAGAATTCGTAATGAGAATTTTTCATCAGAATTTGTAATGAGAATTTGTATCCAGAATTCGGAGTAGAACTTTATCAGAGTTCGTATCCAGAATTCAGAATGAAACTTCATTACAGTTCTCATCTGGAATTCGGTACTTAAAACAGAATGTTTCATATCAAAGATTCAAATGATTCAGAGAATATAGAAATGAAACTTATACTTATACTTAAGAAATATACGAATGAAAATATGATAAGGATGATTTTTCTTACAAAAGCGATCTTCCTTATAAAAGCGATTTTCCTTATAAAAGCGATTTTCCTTATAAAAGCGATTTTCCTTATAAAAGCGATTTTCCTTAAAGAAAGGTGTTTGTGATTTTCAAAACAATATGGAATGGAAAAGTCATAAGGAGAACCATATTGACTCAACACACAATGTTTGTCCACTTGCTTGGAAAAACTATTCACTAACTATGAGGTCTCCTCTATCTGTGATGAATAAGGATGTAGAGTTTGGTCGAGCCAACATCATGGTTTGAAACACCATTCGATAGTTGTGTTCTTGCCTTTATCCAAGGGACTCTATCCACATAGTATCCTAGTACATGGAACATGGTTTTCACTAACCATGTTCCAACCATGAACCATACACTGGATGAAATCTTTTCCAACATTTTCATCACTCGAATCCCTGAGATACTCTTGAGACCTTCCTAACTCAAGGGAAACATCTCATTAACCATATTGAAGGGATTTTAAGCAAAATTAAAACCAAAATATACCTAATAAAAGGTTTAGGATCTTACAATACATATGAATTTACCCTATATAGGAAACAATTTCGAATGTAAATATCTACAATTATAACTTGACATTAAAAATACTCAGAGGTGTAATGCTCTATCAGCATTGTTCAAACTGTCTCCACTAAACTTTTCTTTCTTCCATTAAACAATACCATTTTTTATAGTGTATATAGAACACTCGGTTCACTATTAATTTCGTGATTCTTAATATAGGCATCAAATATTCTATATGTGTATCCAACACCTTTATCTTCTTGATTTTTCTTCAATGGAAAACCAAATTCATTTTCAGCAGTTCTTCTAAAATTATTAAAAATTATTAGCGACTCTAATTTATTTTTCATAAAAATTATACAAAAAATCCATTTAAATTAATTAATAAAGGAAATAGAATAATTATATATATCTGTTTATTACTTCCTCAAAGGCCCACAAATGTCTGAATGGATACATTTAAAAGGATGAGTTAATTGGATCTCTAGCTTCTTGTTTATATAATTTACAATATTTCCTTTTTATCATGTTGAAAACATATAATTTATATCCCTTTTCAGTATAGTCGCATCATAAACAATGTCACCTCCAGAATGTTTATTAATTTTCTTTTGTATTAGATGATCATGTCTTTTATTCCATAGCTAATTTTATTACATTAAAATTAACTAACATGGATATCCAACATCACCCACTTATAAAAATAATTCCCCTTGTTCACTGACCACTTATCAAAGCTTATGCATCTTCAAATATATTAAAAAAAATTTTTTTTTAATGTCACTTCATTTCGTTCATCTCATAACTAAGACACACCTAGTAGATTTTTTCCAGTCCTTGAACAATTAAAGTGTTCTTAGATTTTAGTTGATATTTCCCAATTATAGCTGATCCAACACATTTTATTTTAAGTGAACCATCATTCATAATGTTCATTGAACCTTCCTTACATTTGTAAACATTTTTCAAGAGTTTTAAATATCCCTTAATAGTATTGGAACACCCACTATTCAGAATCCATGGATTACCCTCTTTTAATGTTTTTAGTTCCACTTACACAACAAAATATTTATTCATCCCTTTACTCTTCTTCATAATAGGATATTTAAAATTTTAATTCATATTTTTTGGGCCTGTAGATTTATGAGACATTAATTTTCATGGTGACTCGGTTGGTCACATGTTCTATCAATTTCTTCACGAACATAAAATTTGTTCTCAGATTTCTATGTCAAATTTATAATCTATTTCTAAACATTATTCTTTTTGAAGGTATTGAATCCAACTCAATCCTTGATTCAAAATCGTTATAGAGATTTTTTTACATTGATAATTAGACTAACACATCTTTCTTATCTACCCAAATCCTCTATGGTTCCAATGGAATCCATATAAAAAATACTTTCCTTTGTAAATTGCTTGTTGTCTTGAATTTGGTATTTATATTCCTTAAATTATTTATTCAACAATAATGGATTATTTTTGCGGGAAAAATAAATATAAAACCCCAATATATTCTTATTCATATTAGGATTATTCATAGCCATTTTGTTTTCACCTACTATATATGTTTTTAATGAAATATTTGTTGTGAGGCTTTTTTATACTATAAGACTTTAAAATATATTAAGGAATATTTCTAGAGCCAATCATTGGGATGAAATGAGATTCAGAGTCCTTCTGATGCAGGTATTGATATTATAAAAATATGAAATATATTAATATCATGTGCACAAATTTTTCTTGAAACGGTGTAATAACTTTTGAATGGAGTCTCATACTAAAAATCCTTGACAATGGTTGAATTTTGAAAATAGCTTTTACCCTAGGAATGAAGAAGAAAATTTGTCCAATGATGATTATACCCTTGTTTATGTGCATTTATCACCACTGTTCCTTGCGTTCTTCACCATTGGCCCATGAGGTTTCAGTTTGATATTTCTGGTAATGTTTGAGCATGATCGAACCCCATAATTCATAGAGAATTGGATAATGAATATTAGGATGGTGATATATTGGTGATTGGGAAAAACTTTTGCTGATTTTTTATGTATTCAATATTCAATGCGGCTAGGAAAATGGCATCATAATGTAGGTTGGAGCCATGTAGAATTTGAGTGGCCAGAATATGGCCAATGAC
Organism: Viscum album; assembly: GCA_963277665.1. NCBI lineage: Eukaryota > Viridiplantae > Streptophyta > Magnoliopsida > Santalales > Viscaceae > Viscum > Viscum album. Next base: position 23,885,673 of record OY728137.1, on the reverse strand, counting down.
GATGTATTGGGCATGGATGACCCCATATCCAAGAATCCCAGAATGAATCACAGCAGAATACACGACCATAGTATTGAAATGAAATATTTATAACTTCTCTGGGTTTTTGTGAGAAACCTAAATACATGGCATGAAGTCCAAGGAAACCCCTCCCCATGAATATAGTGGATATTGTTTCAAAGAATATAAGGATGACATGTCGTGTAACCCTCCAAGGGTATCCATCATGTGTGCCATATGCACACATGTAGGACCCTGTGTGGGAGGACACATCATGTACTCTGAGAGTACATGGGAATGCTCGGGGATACACAAGAATGGACCAGCACTCGGTCATTACCATTGACACAACCAGGCACATGGGAATGTCCTAAAGTGCACGGGTTTGAAAAAGAGAATAAGGGATAACCACTGGTGGTTGAGACATGCTGTGTAGTAACCTTACATGGTGTGTAATACTACATGGCTAGCCAATATATGTATCTAGAGGACACTACTAGAATTCTAGGTGAAGTCACATGTCATGTGACCCCAGATAAATGTCATGAATTTTTCTCAGGGAGTTACAGCTTGCATATCTCTGTCTTATGGACTCAGATTTGGGCCCACAAGTAGCCTTTCCAAAGTAGTTTTCCCTATAAAACGTGATGGGAGCCTTCATTGTGGAATATTATGTGTGGTTTTGAGAGCAAGAAGCTTCTCCAAAAAATACTAAACCAATAGCAATGATCCATAAGTAACATTTGATTGAATCTAGGGTTGGAAACCCCCTATCACACCAGGGTGTGGGTCCCCCATACTCCTTACACAAGTTAAGTGGAACCCCCCTAATGTACTAGGGAATTGGTACTCTACCCTACTATTGTCACTTCATATGGTACTAGGGCATGGGTCCTCAACCCATTGACTGGACCCCCCTGACTCACTAAGGAGGAGTTCCACTATCTATTATTACCGTGTGGCACCCCTCTCATTTACTAGGGAACAGTTCATAAATACATTTACTGAGTGGAATAACCCTCTCATTCTAGCGTGTGGGTACTCTATTTATTGTGTGGAACCCCCCTTATCATACTAAGGTGAGGGTTATCTACTGAATATTGAAACCCCTTTGGATGTGGAGTTATGGTGAGGTTCAAGTCCTCCACATGGTTTTCTCAGACAGACATGTGAGATGTTGGGTGTTAATGATGGACCTTTGGAGGTGTAGGTGGACTCATCGTCCAAGGATGGGATATGATATAGAGAACCCATTTCTCTCTCATCTTAGTTTCTTTTGACCATATATATATATATATTGGGGTTTTTTTACCTATTTCATTGGGTTGAGCTTAATTTGTTGTATCATTCTATTTCTTATTTATGATTTTCAGGGCATCATACTTGGTATGTTTATACTCAAACCTACATGGTCTTTTCCCACACATGTCGTATCTTATGAAAATTATAGATAGTTCAGTGATGACCTCGATGTAAAATAGTGATAATTGGGTTCTAAGACTATGTACAATGGTCAATTTTTGAGATTAGGAGTCGGGCTCACTGATCTTTCATTTATTCCAGTTGTTTTTAGTTTGGGAAATCATTTCCAGTATGGGATGAATTTTCCCCATTACAATTTGGTTTTATTCTATCATACTTCGAATTATTTTCTAAAGGTTATTAAATGCATGGATTACTCTATATGTTATTATCTTTTATTATTTCTCAACACTATTTCAAAGAGATGGTTGGGTGTCTGTATATAGGTACACTAGGAAAAAACCTCCCATTTTATATTACTTCTCAATGCTTATTGTTAGGAACTAGATAATTGGAGGTGGGTTGGGGTTGTGAAGGCTTGGCCTTCTTCTGAATAGGTGGGCCCATGTGGGTTAGGTCATTACAAAGTTAGAGTTTTTTAATTTCAATATTTTTTAGATTCAATTGATTTTGCCACAATATTTTTCTTCTTCACTCGATTCTTATTCTCAAGATAGCCACCAACATTTTATGGATTTGTTTCACCCTTAGAGGATAATTTTTTAATATCCCAGAGTATCATACTTATTCAAACACTCTCTAACCTCTAAAATATATTTTGGTAATATGGATATATAATTTTTCAGTTCCTCTTATTCTATAAAAAGATTCTATTGAATACCTTCAAGATCATCATATTTCTTCATTTCTTTTACATACATATTGATGTTTATATTTTTCTAATCACCAAGAATATTCTTTATATATTCAATTTCTTTCGATATATTTTATTTTTCTTATTCAATGTAAATGTCCAATATTACTATAAGATTTATTATTTTTCTTCTAAATTTATATATCCTTATCAAACATTGAGATCTGTTAAAGCCATTGATTTAATTATATATTAAACATAATCTCCATCTGAGATTATTCTTCTTCACATCCATAATTCCTAATTTCATAGCTAGTGAATTCATCTTTATTCTCTTAAGAAATTATATTTTTCCCATTAATTTCACTAAAAGTTTCAATTTCCTCTTCATTATCATATATTTTACAATCTACACACTTGGATAAGATGTTTCACATATTTTGTATTGAGAGATAGTATTTCTCTTACATTTAAAAGAAAACATAGACTTTTCAATATTTCTTTATTTTTTCCTAAAAGACCTTCTTAATCTTTCTTCTTAATCTTCACTGGCTTTATGTTCTTTCAATCTTGGACAATTTCCAGCAAAATCAACAATGGCTCCACAATTGAGACATTTCAGTGAAATATTTCCCTTAATCTTTCCATCCCCACATCTTACATTTCTAGAGATAAGATACATCATTTTATCAAAAATTCAATCGAGACAACCTACTTCAACCTCTTCAACCTTCTTATTACTGTTCTTAGGTATTGAGGCTTTAATGAAATTTTATTTTTCATATTTAACCTTATTCATGGAAACATTATCTTTTATCATCTCATGGGAAATTAAGATGTTGTGTAAGTCATCAAGATAGAGTGTTTTATGATATTTATCTTCCAAACCCGAGACTTTAGAATCAAACATATCTATTGGGATGTGATGTATCTTCTCAACCATTATTGTATCTTCAAAATTCTAACTAAATCTTCTGATTATGCTCACAATCTCATTTTTCCTTATGATGAAGTTATATAAACTTTCATCATATTGCATCCTAAGTTCTTCAGAAATTAACCACTACATTTGTATCATTGTGAACTTTACTTTGGTATTACCTTCATAAATGCTCTAAATGTTATCACATATTACATTTTGATGTTTTTATTTTTTTTGAATTTTAGAAATTAAATATCTGAAAGTAAAGACAATATAACATTCCAAGAACACTCAACATTTGAAAAATTCTTCTTATTTATTATTATAATAGAAACATTCTCAATCAGATATTAGAACCCATCATTTATGGATATCAAGACATCGTACATGATAGATAATAGGAAAGATACCTTTTTCAATTCATATATGATAACCTTTCCCATCAAATTTGGAAATACCCATATTGTTTTTTGAATTTTGTTTGTCCATTATATACAAATGAAATTCAGTGAAAATCTATTCCACTAGAGAGAAACTAAAATCCTACTAACTCTAAATAGGAAATAAAAAACAGGGGAACCAAGATTTGATACCAATTTAAAAATACAACCACATTTCCATGTAATTCAATGAGGTGGGGGATTTAGTGATTGAAAATCATTTTAAGTTTCCTTCTTGAAACAAATCTCACAACCTGTTAAAGTGAAATAAGATCCCTACACACACATGAAGTCATGGTAGATTTACCAGATTCATGTTTCAAAATGAAAAGTTAATTTTTGGAATGAATCTGATTTCACTAAGACTATATGACCTAATAGTTTCAATATATAGGTACAAACAAGTAGGAAATATCCTTTTACTCATGATATATGTCTTACAATTTTGTTTGAGTGTTTCTCACCTTAATATAATGATAAATGATTTATTTTTTTGACAGAGATTGGATTTTAATAACTTTTCATATTTTTTTCAATGATTTAATACATTCCATTTTAACAAATTTATCTTATTTTAATTAATTTTCAATTTATGATGTTTTTGAGATAAATTATGAAAATTTCTTAGTTCTGGAATTTTAACAGATTTTAATCACTTTGGTATTTCAAGAATAACTTTTTAAATATCAATCCAATTTAATTAATAAATTTTTTATGATTTATATTCTCATAGGATACAACATTATATTCTTTACCTAGATCTAATAATAATATATAAGTGCCAAAATAATAAATCAATGTTAAACACCTTTCGGGTGGACAGAGTGGACTCCACCACCTAAAATGAGGCATAATTTGGGATACACGGCTCTAATTAAGGTTATTTTAACTGTATATGAAATAGAACTCATATAAACATTTCACCAATAAATTTAATGGAATTATTCATTTATTAATGTGGTCATTGAACACTCAATATTGAATAAATATTTATGAATCGTTCTTTCAGAATAAGATCTCAGAGTAATTGGGCTATAACTTCTTGTACACATGGAGTATGAAGTTGATATTTTGGCTTAAAATGAGAAAGAAAATTTGGAACAACTTTATAAAAGACTACATTTAAAAATTTAGTCATTAATGAAACCTACCATTCAAAAACATTTGAAGAAAAAATTTGGAATCCAAAAATCTCACACCTTTTACCAATAAAAATGTATTCCCCTCCTCAAAATATTGGAAATTATATGTGGCCATTTTCTATAGTTTTGTAGTTCCATTTATTTTTAATATTATTATTCATTTTTAATATATTTTACTCTTCTTCTTCATCTCATTATCTAATTTTTTTTCTTTTGTGTTTCCACCCCGTTCTTCTCCACTTTGATCTCTTATAATCATGATCATGAGTAACTAATCCAAGGAAGCTCCCATGAGATTAATCCAGTGTTGAAATAAATTCATTATTTATTCATGTTTATTTTTTCATGTTCTCTTATATTTAGGGAAAGGGGTTTCTTAGTGGGTAAGAAGATTTTGTGTCTCCACATTCCACCTAAGGCTTAACTTTCTCTTCTGTAATATTTTCCATCGATCGAGACGATGGATGTGTGGTCTCTTATAGATTGTTAAGTGAACTATATATTCACAACATGGGTATGATAGGATGTTAATGAATACTATGGAGCATGTTCATTAAGTATATTTGTAACTAATAAAGAGAGGATGGAGGTGTGCTATAGGTAATCGTTTGGGAGAATCTCTTTTCTGTCTGACATCATTCTGTCTACATTAATTTTATCCACATTGCATTATATATATATATATATATATATTTATTAATATTTCATACATAATTCAAACCCAATTATTCATATTATTTAGTTTCATATTAGTTATTATATAAATATTGAAAATTTAAATTCGTTGTTGTTTGAGTTTCCTCCTTGAGACCGACTTTGGGTGTGCACTATATTGCAAGCTTAAGTAAATAAAATATTGATCTGGGATTAATGACAGATAATCATGCTACATTTTTCAATAAAAAGAAAGTCTCAAACTAAACTAGACTTCCATTCATGTTTTTGTAGTGCTTCACTTCTATTTCTTCTTCATGCTATATAATTACAGGTTTCTTTTTCTCTCGATGTAATATGCACAACCACTTCTTCTTTCTCTAAAAAAAATATTATTAATAATTTATTTAGATATATATATATATCATTTTATTTTCCCATTACACATCTGTACACCAAAATATAAGCATGACACAACATATATCACATCCCAATAGAAGAAAATATCATATTAATTTGAATTTGAATTTAAAATTCATGTAAATTAACTTCCTAAAATTATTTATCAACTTATTCTCATTTTTCTCACTTATTTTTTCTTTCATTTGATCTTTGTTTCATATCACTGGAGTGAAGAAGTAATGGCTTCAGCATGATTGTAAAATTAATCCATAACTACTCTTCTTTTCTTATTCTACATTTATCAGACATTCTTCTCCCTTTTTTTAATCACAAAACCAATTTTGTGATGTTTTAATCCATAAAAACCACATTTAATGTCATCTAAATTAATATTTATTCAAAATATATAAATTTTGTAAAAAAATAAATTTCAAAACTATATAATTATAAAAAAACACAAATTCCAAAATTTATACACAGCACCATCAAATTCATACACTAGAAGTCTCACACAGCTTCAAAGTCATACGTCATGCATGTAAAGTCCAGACTCATGAGGTAAAATGTGCATCCCTTTCCGAGACTATGGACCTTTGAACTCCATGAAACCACACCACCTCATCCACGTACCATTATTCCAAGGCATCAACTGCACCTGACTCCTTCATCGCCAGAATGTGAGCCAATTTCGCCAACCGGTCCACTACCACCCAGATGGCGTCGTGTCCCCCTTGGACCCTGGGTAGTCCCATGACGAAATCTGTCGAGATGTCATCCCACTTACACTTAGGGACATCTAGAGACTGCAGTAGGCCGCCTAGAACTCGGTGTTCATCCTTTACTTGCTGACACACTAAGCACTTGTCCACAAACTCTGCCACTGCTCCTTTCACTCCGGGCCACCAAAACTGTCTTTTCAGTCCCTGGTACATCTTTTTAACTCCTGGGTGTACCTCTAGGGGTGAGTCGTGGGACTCACTGAGAACCTTGCCGCGCATCGCCTCTAGAAGAAACAACTTTCCCTTGAAAAGTATCCGGTTTTGGCCATCCCCCACCAACCCTTTCGGAGCATTGCCCTAGTTAACTTGGTCACGCATCACTTCACGCTATGGGTCTCCCAACTAAGATTCCTCCACTTGCTGAAACAGATACAACTGTACTATCATCTGATATAGGAAACCTCTACCACTATCCATCCTCTCCTCAAGGTGCAAGGCAGCCAACTCCTCCATCGCCTTCCAGGCATCTGCCGACTCTCGGACCGCATCCTTCTGCGTCCTCCTACTCAAGGCATAAGCCACTATATTACCATTCCCTGAAGTGTAGGAAATGTCAAAGTCTTAATCCTTGAGGAACTCCATCCACCTCTGCTGCCACAAGTTCAGGTCCCACTGGGAGAAGATATACCTCCAACTTTTTTGATCTGTGGAAACCACAAATCATTCCCTAATGAGGTAATGCCTCGATAACATTAGTGCAAAAATGACCGCTGCACGCTCCAGGTCATGGGTGGCATAATTACGCTCATTAGGGTGTAACTACCTAGACCCATAATAGATCACTCCTTTCTGCTGCATCAACATACATCTGAGGCCTTTCCCTGAAGCATCAAAAAACACATCATACGCCGCCCCTTCTTCTGGTAATCTGAGTACTGGGGCACTAACCAACTTCTCCTTTAGATAGCTAAAGGCTTACTCGAACTGATCACTCCACATGAAGACCTGGTCTTTCTTGGTCAAGGCTGTCAAAGGTGCCGCAACTCAAGAAAAGTTGGGTACGAACCTTCGGTAGTAACCAGTCAGTCCAAGGAAGCTACGAATCACTGCCACATTCTTGGGTGCTGCCCAAGAAACAACTGCCTCATCCTTTGATGGGTCCACCACTACCCCCTGCTCGGACACCACGTGCCCAAGGAAGTGCAATTATCGCATCCAGAAATTGCATTTCATCATCTTACCATTGAGATGGTGCTGTGGGAGGACCTCCAAAACTATCCTCAGGTGCACTTGGTGATCCTCCTATGATCTTGAATAGATCAGGATATCATTGATGAACATGACTACGAACCGATCCAGGTACTCCCGGAAGATGGAGTTCATAATCCCCTTGAACAAAGCAGGGGTGTTTGTAACACCTAAAGGCATGACTACAAACTTGAAGTGTCCATATATGCACCTGAACACCGTCTTCAGGATGTCACCATATTTCACTCTCAACTGGTGATACCCAGACCGTAGGTCGATCTTCGAGAACCATCCTTCCCCATTCAGCTGGTCGAAAAGATCGTCTATCCTCAGAAGAGTGTAGTGATTCTTGATTGTTACCTGATTCAGCCTCCTGTAGTCTATGAAATAACTGAGACCACCATCTACCTTCTTTGCGAACAAGACTGGAGAACCCCATGATGACGCACTTGGTCGAACATAACCTCTTTTCATCAGATTGTCAATCTGAATCCTCAACTCATGTAGCTCCGAAGGTGTCATCCGGTAAGGATCCATCGAGATCGGACAAGCACCAAGCTGCATGTCTATCCCGGACTCGATATCACGTCGAGGGGGTAGAGTCGTCATCTCCTCAGGGAAGAAGTCCATAAACTCGCTGATGATATCTGACACCTCCACCATCTCAGCATCTACTAACTCCACTGACAACTCATCTAACAAAGAGAGGGGTTCCACTCGCTACCTGACCTTCTGATTTCTCCTCTCGCTAGTGAAAACAACACGCCGGATGCCCAAGTCTGAGAACACGACCCTTCTTCGGAAACAGTCTATGACGACACACACAGAGAACACCCAGTCGATTCCTAGGATGACATCGTATGGCTGTATCTATAGTAGAAGAAGATCCCTAACCAACTGATGTGGCCCTATCATCAGTCTGCATCCTCGACAAACAAAATACAAGTTGGTCTGACCTTCGAATGGTGTGATCAGCACTAGGTGCACTGGAAGTCTCTCGGAATATATCCCCAAAGCACGGGCTAGACTAGGTACGGAGAAGGAGTGTGAAGCTCCGGTATCGAACAAGGCATAAGCAAGGGTATAGAACAAACCGATCTCACATAGAAAAACCTCCAGACCTGCTGGAACTACTACCTCCGCGGCGTGTAACTTTCCAAGCCCAGCTCTTCTGCCCCTCGGCTATCGGCCACCTCCCCGACCACGCCCCGGTCGAGGTCCCTAAGGAGCGCCCTGAGGTCGGCCTCCTCCTCCTACGTCAGCCCTCGGAGGAGCGGGAGCTCACAGTCCCTACAGCTGCTTTTGGAAAGGCCTGGTTAGAAGCTGTTGTTAGAGAGGGTGCTGGGGCTATCAGCCACCGCCGTACTATACCCGTTCTAGGCACTGAATCCGGAGATGTCCAGGGCTCCCACAGAAAAAGCACAGCGGTCCTAGGACTGAAGGAAAAGGGAAAGGACCAGGGGACCAGAATTGGAACTACTGCGACCTACTCCCTGCAGGTCGGAACCTGGAGGGTCCTGACAATGGAGGCCTAGTGCTGACGGCCTTCCCCTTCGATGGTCCCAGCTAGATCCCCTCTCGTGACACACCTCCTAGAGCTTGCATCCTCTCCACCACTTTGGCCTTCTTCTAGAACTCCAAGTATGTCCGTAGGGAAAAGGGGGTAACAACATACTGGAGGGAGGGTTGGAGCGCCTCCTCTAAACGTCTTTCCTGAGACTCCTCGTCAGGATAGAGTTCCAGAGAAAAACGTAGGAGGTCCTTGAACTTTATTCCTAGCACCCTAACTGACATACTCCCCTGCTAGAGGGAGTGTAGCTCATGCCTCTTCTCCGCCTTCATCGTCGAAGAGAGGAATTCCGCCCGGAACTTCTTTTCAAAATCATACCATGCCACCTAAGCCTCTCTCCTGACACCCTGGTAAAGCGTCCACCCCTGACGTGCCGCTCTCCGCATCTGGCTGACGACCAGAGGAACCCAGTACTCGGTCAGAGCCCGGATCAAGCTGATAGCTAACACTATCTCCTCTAGCCATCCCTCCTTCTTCATATCAGAGGTGTTTCCCTCATACTTCTCGAGGGCCTGTCACTGGAAGGCCCGAAGTGTCTTCTACCACTGTTCATCTTCTTCCTCTTGATCTGCTCTCTGCTAATCTTCCAAGGTAGTCTCCGGGGCCTCGATCGCCCACACTAAACATGGTCATCTCCTAGGTGCCATAGCTGCAAGGTAAACAAGGAATACCTATGTCGAAGTAGTGCAGAATATTGTTCTTAAAACATATTAAACTTTTTATTTATTAATAATTCCCAAGACACCCCAGAAACACAAGAACATAAGTCATTATGATGCATGTACCTTTCTTAGGGTCTCTACCCTACAATCAGCATGGCCTCACATGGTTGTTCGGTAGGTCCAGAGTCCTTGCATCAGATCACAGGGTTGCCCTAAAATCCCATGTCCTAGCCGGTCTTCCCTGGCCTAACTCATGCACCAAGGTCACAAAACACTATTTCCCTACCATCTCATGCAATCCTCATTGTACCTAACTCTAGACTACATCATATCTCTCAAACCTACCTCTGATACCATTCTTTCACGACCTGCCTTTTCCAAAAAGAGGGATGAGTCAGAAGATTTCCAGGCCCATCCTTCTTCAAGTTAAAGGAGAGATAATGGCCCCAGAAACCTGCCTTCAATAGGTCCCGGAGTGGCGTCCAACGGCAAGGGTATAAAATCACTCACTAAATGGAAGGTATTACCCTTTTTTTCTTTTAATAGGATCGGTAGATAAGATGATAAATCCCAACAACACCAAAAGAGGAAAGTAAAAGTAAATCCATGAATAACCATTCCCATATGCATGTTTCAAAAGTAAAAACTACAAGGTAAAAAGTGACTACAAGGGTAAAGTACCAAAGAACGAAAAAAATCAGCAACTGCAACTGCCCCAAGGTACGAGCTAGTATGATCCCGCGCAGTCCCTGAAGTCCTCCTGGAAACATGAAAGTAGTTTTATATATATATAGGGTGAGAATACAGGTATACTCAGTAGGGAAAATCCAAAGACTCTTGTGCACAAGTGGGGGAACGTACTAAAGTCCCATGAGAAAAAGAGTAAACCAAACACCTAACAACGTAAACTATCCACCCAAGCCTCACCAAGGAACACTCCCCAAATAACGCAAGTCATGTAATATATATAATAAGAGCACATAAATGTTTGGGTACCCCACGCCACTTTCCCACAGGTTATTGAAGACATCCTACGCATCGAACCAATCCCGTCATTCTCACTGCAGTCCCACTGCCACACCCACCAGCATACACCTGGGCCACAACCTCACGCAGTCCTACTACCAAACCCCACCTGCACACACCTGGGCCACAACTGTCACACGTAATCACACCTGAAAACACCTAGTCTAGAACAACCAATTCCATGCCTGAAGACACCTGGGTTAGAAGATCCACTACCACGCCCGAAGACACCTGGGCCTCATCCCGAAGATACCTGGGAAACTACCTGCCCTCACACACATGGGCCATAACCACCACACAACCCCGCCTGAATGTTCTTGGGCTAATAATGGACCTCAGGCCATCACAGCCTGCCCAAATATACTTGGGCTATCCGGGAAAGGTAGCAGAAAAGGAGCTAATAACCATCCACTAAGAGTTGTGTTGGAAAAAACACCCTCCCCCATGAAATGGGGGTGTTCAGCACTAAGTGATCAACTTTGGGGGGGCACGAATAAGAAACACAAAACTAAAAGTATATATATATAGGAAACAAGAACTCTCCCAAGTTTAGGTTTTTCAGCCAGCCTAAGGAACACAAACATCACTCAGGTCTGAGTCACAACTCTCGCTAACAAAACCCATTGTCCCATCTATTTTCATGTTCATTAGTGATGTTTAATTTAGTTCTGCACCTACTTGGGAAACTAGTATGCATAGGCACAAGTCTAGGAAAGCAAACAGTCAAGCGTCAACCAAAACACCCACACCCGGTTCTCTTGTAAAGCCACATCAACCAAAGAGAACCCTAAGTTACAGCCCCATGCCCAATATCTAGGAGAAAAAAGGGTTTCTCAACAACAGAGGATCCCACCCCAATTTGTGATATAAAAAAGATAACTAGTCAGTCTTAAAATTCACAACCATTGGAAGCATAACACAGGGGATCCCATCCCCAATTTCACAACCAATGAGAGTATAATAACAAGGGATCCTATCCCCACCCACATCACCCAGCAAATGGCCCGTGAAGGAAAAACAACAAACCCACCACCACTAAGTAGGCCCATGCCTGTATTTTCAAATTTATAAGATTTAACAAACTCCATGATTTCGATTTTCGTGTGCTTTAACCAGGTTTATCACATAAGGATTGATCCTGGTGCCACAATTTATTTAGCCGGATATACGTGATTAACCAATTTATTTTTCACAGAAGGAGTTCATAACTACAAAACAAGCAATTTAAAACATCACTATGGGTTTATTTGTGCACAAAGAAAGACCACCAACGACCATGATTTTCAGTAGGCGTAAGCCCGCACAATTTAGAAAAGAAGATCATAAAACAGAGAAGCATCAAAAGGATCATCAATAACAGCCCCCCCCCCCCCTTCATTCTTTATAGAATCCATTCATTATCTTTATTTAGGTTTGGTTAATCCTATTCTAAACAATCAAAATAATTCCCACCCCGCATGATACACAAAGGGATAGATGAAGGAGAAACTCCATACTTGTTGATCAATGATCTATGCTAAGGCCGGGCGCGGAACTTCACGGATAGCAATGCGGCTCATCCGAATGAAAATCTTCTCATCTGAATGAAGGGTACTCCTAGCACAGGGTGATCAAGAAAAGAAGAAACCCATGGCGAACCCTTTAATTTATAAGGACTGGGGACGGTTGAGATAACAATGTGGAATCACGTAAGGAGCGGGGGTCGTGGGTTGACCATATGACCCCACACGTTATTAAAGGGTCGGGCGGTTTAAACTGGTGCACACACCTGGTTAATTCATTAAATATTTAATTAAAACATTTATGGGCATTACCAGGCTTTAAAACAAGATTAAAGGGGTCAAATATGGCTTAAAACCCAATTTTTACAAAAAGGAGCGCTACTGGAAAGACCCTGTGGGGGTAGGCGAGAGCCACCGGTAGTCGAGATCTACCGGTAGGCTGCAGCTACTGATAGGCTGCAGCTACCGGTAGACCGAGCTACCGGTAGACAGAGCTACCGGTAGGCTGCGGCTACCGGTAGACCGAGATACCGGTAGGCCAACTACCGGTATACTAAGGCTACCGGTAAGCCTACCTTTACGCCAAACTTCACCGAGATTCCCAGACCAGAAAACCCAACATGAGATTTTCACAATGTAATGAACCCCCAAAACCCGGGCCATTACATTTCATGAAATCAGTGATGTGGAAATCGTATACATCAATGAATCACCCACATTAGCAAATGGATACATTTATAAAATGACTATGTAAATTGCCTACATGTAGTAATCTGCTATGTGAATTGGATACATGGTGAATTCAACTATGTGGTTCTAAATGAATATGGATTCATTCAACTACATAAAATTCAACTATGCGAATGACAATGATACATGAAGAATTTGGATATATAAAGAACACCTACATATTTATTTCTATGTGAATAAATAATCTAACTGAAAATTAGCTATATTAATCAATTTGATTACAAGAATTCAAATCTGTAGAATTTGGATATGCGATGACCCAAAGTTGGCTATGTGGCTTTGTAATCTACATATTTATTTCTATTGGAGTAATTTGAATATAATTTAAGGACGATGTTGGTTCATTAAATATCATATTACCTCTATGATGTATAATAAATTGTAAAAAGGTTTCAATTATTGAGAGAAGAATGCAGTAGAAGCATAATTTAATGCTATGTCCTATTATCGAGTATTTTTTACAAAAAATATTTCTGGGATATATTTTGAAGGCCATATTTTATTGGTCTAATTATCTTTAATTATGTAATAATTTCTCCATGATTATTCAAATTTGAATAGGAGAAACATAGAAAGCATACTAAAGAATAGAATCACTTTCACTCTAAAATATATTTCTCTCTCTCTTGAAGCTTGCATGATGATACTTTGTTTGGAGATAAAGAAGAAAAAGATTAAAGTTATCTATAGTTGCTGTAATACCCCAAGGTTTAAAAAATAATAATAAATATAAATTCATGAAACTTTTTTAATTATAAATTTATTGATATCAATTAATTTTTTCTCCAATTTTATGTTTTGAATTTCAAAAAACAGATATCTATGGTTGTGATCAATAAGTTATTTGGGGTCTGATAGAACTAACTTCTTTTCTGGTGAATAGTATCATACTCTTATGAATAGTAATATGAATAGTAATATGACCCTAATAAATAGTAAATGGAATTATTTTTTTCTTAGGTCTTTAATATAATGACATCTTTATTAATTTTTCAATGTGATCTAAAAGCACTTATAGTTTTAAAATTGTTGATTTTTGAATAAAGTATGACTTCATTTAAAAATTAAATTAATAATATTAAAAAAAATATTTTAAAAAAATGGAGTTCATTTTTTAATTCTACACATTGAAAAATGGATAGGGTGAATTTTTGTTATTTTTCTGAAATTCTTGGATTTTTTATGAATAGTGAAATACGATAAAATACAGTATCTTCAAACTATCAATTAAATACACTATCATTGACATCATGGATGATGTAAGACCACTTGGTTCGAAATAAAATTCACTTATTACTATTTTAGGTAACATGAATAAATACTATTCATAGTCTTGAGCAAAGATATTAAAATAATGAATAAAATAATGTAAAATCCCTCCTCTCCTCCACTATAAATACCACCATCATTCCCCTCTTCCTCTCACACCTCTCAAGCATTGGAAATTGTCTAATTTCAAAAAAATTTCCAAAACAAGGATCTTCCCCAAGTCCTAGATCTTTGGGTATCACCAAAAGTCCAAAACCAATGGCCTTAATGAGGATCTCAGGGAGAAGAGATCAAGAGGCATGAATCCTCTTCTTTTTTCATGTGTTTTCTTTCCAATTCCATTATTTTATTATACTCTCTTTCCCTCCACTTATCCAAGAGGTATGAAATCTATAGAATCATATATATTATTTATTTTACCAAGTTCATGAAAAATATTCCTCATCTACTTTCCTCTTATCTCCCTCTTGTTCTAAAAATAAAAACACCATCCACGATGTGCCGATTTACCAAAATTGTGGACAATGTGTGTTCAATATCCATTACATACATAAAATATGATCATAAAACCCTTTTAATGGCTTAAAAAGAATGTAAATTTTATTTTTTAACCTATTTTATATTATTTAATGAACTTATATCTATGAAATTAAATTATATAATAAAAAAAGTTCATAATTTTCGAGGAACCGTAAAATTTGATCTAAACAAATATCATTAATGTTTCATCTAATGATCCATCATCATATATGATAAAAAATGATTTATGGTATCATTACATAATATATAAAAATATTAATACCATTTCATTCTACTTCTGTAATTTCATTTCCATACGAAGTTAAAATCAAATACAAACTGGCCATGGAAATCATGTAAAGAACGCACCCAAAACAATGGAAAAAACAAAATACTAATAATTAAAGGGTGAAATGATGTTATGAAATGATTATATAAGGTGTTATAAACATGAATATGTTTTTTAGATATTAATAACACAATTTTATCAATTACATAGGAGGTTTAAATTAGTTTAAAGTAAGACAAACTTGAGGTAAGGGAATTGATAACCTGATTTCCATTCTTTAGGTTAACATTCTACATCATTATTTATGTGGTACTAAAATTGTTTTTGAGATGAATTTTGTTTATATCATGTCTAATTATGTGTATTTACAGTTTATATACATATTACATCCACTCTTTTAAGTCTAACTTCAATTATATGATATTTATAAGGAAATTTCCTTTTAAAAACCTCTTTTAAAATTTTGTTTTAATAAATCCAAAAGAAATGTTTTTATAAAATTATTCATGTTGTATGATTGGGTTATGGTTCTCTTGAATTATTTATAATGAAGCGTGGGACCTGTATATCCTTCCAATACATTGGGTATGTGTATCTTGGAGGTCATCCATATGGTTACTCCAAGTGTAACTACAATGATTACACAAATTGAAATGTAGCCATGAGGGTTACAAATTATACGGTAGCTGAGAGGGCTACAAGATTATGTAAGTAATTACCCCCAATATTCCTTTATGGTTATATTTATATTCATTATGTTTTTTGGGAATCTCGTGTTTCACCAAGTAAGTATATATATGTGGTAATTATGTTTTTTTAAATGAGTTCATGTGTTTACAAGTATTCATGGACTAATGTTTTCTTTCCTTCTTTTTATATCCCTTACCGTGATTTTTGGTCTCATACCAATTTTTTAAATTATTTTCATAGGTTATACGTTTTTTATGACAAATAAAGAAGCCAAGTTAATGTTATGAATATTTTTTCATGGAAATCATGTTTTGTTTGAAAAGTTTTATTATTTGGAAGAAATGGATACTATTTTTGTTGTATCTTCTCAATATGAATGTGGAATGTTATGTATGTATTATATCCCAATTCTCTAAATAAATAAACTTTAAAATATCCTTAATATGAAAGGATGTGATGTCTTCAATAAAATTCGATATTATGTAATGTAATAAGGTCAGGTCCTTATAGTTGCACTATCAAGATCATTATTTCTTTGTTTTAGAAGACTCTGCTCGAGATATTATATCTTCTATATTCTCTCTTGGGGATTTCTTTTTTCTATTAATTGTATCTTTCATCTATGAGATCCACAGTAATTTCTCATTTATTACTTCCTTCTTTTATAATTGTGAAGATTGATGGTAAAAGAATATTGAAGGATGTTGTTTTTTAAAGCCTTGTAGGAGCTGATAATATCTTATAGTATTATATCAAGCATAAAATGCTTGCAATCATTTATGGATTCCCTAGAAAAAGGATTGGCAGCCCATAGAAAAAGGAATGATACTAGTGAAAATGTAACACCCTGATTTCTTGTGAATTTTTTTTCAAATGAATTTAATATTTTTGATATTTTTCATTACATGAAACACTGAGTTTATCTTGTGTTAAACATAACTAAGATTTTAGAATGCATTAAACAAAACACTATGTTTGGCTTCTGTTACATACAATACCAATTTTATCTTCTGTTACACGCATCCTTGACTTTAAATGAAATGTGACATGCTATTAATATATTATTATTTAATATGATAGTTATCAACTAGATGTTGGAATAAACTGTATGAATAGGATTAAAACTGTTATGAAAATATATGTTTTAAACATTTATATGTAATGAATTAATTTTTGGCCAATTAATTAGAAATGAAAATAAAAACCTTGTGAAAATAAAGAAAATCATTTTCTTAAAAACTATTTTTATGCACATAAATATGTTTACCTATATAAATGAAATTAATAAATTTTGGTGAATTATTTTAATTAAATTTGTATATTATATATTCATTAAAAATTTTAACATTCATTTTATGCTTTTTTTTCAATAAGAGATGTGAATAAATTCAATTTTACGCTTAAAACAATATTTTCTTAAATGTTATTTTGTCGCCTTTGGTGCACTTATTTTAAAATTAATTTTTACCACATTTAGAAAATTAATTTAGAAAAATAAAATTATTTTTTAAAATATAAATATCGAAATTACCTTCAGGTAAATTTTTTTCATTTTTCGGAAATTTTTTTTTATCATGAATAGAGAAAAATACTGAATATTAATTAAAAACTGTATTTTTGTTTATATTATTTATTAAGATAAATTTTATTTTATTTTTTTTAAAATAAAATTAGATTAATTATATATATATATATATATTCATACAATTTAGGTAATTTTAATCATTTTAATATTGA
Source organism: Viscum album (assembly GCA_963277665.1). Taxonomy (NCBI): domain Eukaryota; kingdom Viridiplantae; phylum Streptophyta; class Magnoliopsida; order Santalales; family Viscaceae; genus Viscum; species Viscum album. Next base: position 23,868,016 of record OY728137.1, on the reverse strand, counting down.
ATTTTTATATAAAAACTTTGTAAAAATTAGGTCATTATATCTTTTAAAACACGTTTTCTCATCGCATCCGCTATATTTATTTTAAATTTCTTTTTATAAATTTTTTGAATGTAATTTGGAAAAATGGATTATATATTTTGAATTATAATAATTTATATTTTCTAATAAGGTAAATTAATTCTTTACAAAATTAAAGAATAAAAATAGTAAAAAATATTTACCACCTTTAAGGAAAAAACTGATTTATCCGGGGTTTAAACTAAAAAAATAAGGGTCAAAAATGAATAAAAAACTTTTTAAAAACCTGTTTTATAGAAATATTTTGAATTTATCTCTTATATTTTCAATAATTTTCCCATTTTGGATCCTTTTTTCATATGAAAGATGTGGGTACACCTTTTTCTTTCAAAACATTATAAGTGTGTGCCTCACTTCACTTATAAAAAGGCCACCCCTCTCCTTTCTTATTCACACCTTCAAACACATTTGATTCAGCCAATAACTACCCAAATAAAGTTTAAGATTTACTCATTTTATATAATAATTCTTTTTTTATAGAAATCCAACCTAATAATTTTTCTGGTGCAAACCAAATGTGGTTACCTAATGAAAAAGGTACATTCATCGACGAGCGTTTTTAATTTATTTCATCCTCCACCTCATTAAATTATTATTATAACCTTATGATATAATAAAAATTGTATATTAAATATATTGATATGTTTTCATGTAAATTTCATGACCTATAACCGTCTCCACTTCCATAAAATGGGTTATGAAATCATCATTTGTGAGTACGAAGAACTATCGCCACATGAACTGATGTCATTCATTTTTCATTAGGAGCTCTAACGGTTGGGTATGATAATGGATATACAGTATATATATGATATTTATAACATTAATATACCTATTTATTAATTATACCATATATAATTTTCTTACATTACATTCTTTAGGGGATACAAAAATGTTCCTTGTTTGTACGACAAACAACCTCCTCGCAAAGCGACGTGATTTGTTTTCACTAATGCTTTAAATATAAGATATTGAGGACAAATTTAATAAATATATATTATGTAAATTAAATAATTAGGATAATAATTAAATATTTATAATTATTAAATAAAAATATATATTTTATTTCTGACCATTCCACTAACGAAAAGATGATGATGTCATCCATGCACGTGTGGGCTACCTCCCTCATGAAGTAATATGACTCTCTTTTCAACACCACAACACATGGATGATATTTATAATTATATTTAAAGAAATAATATGGTATTTATGATATTATTATCATTATATACCTAAAATATATTACTTACCTCTTTTTCTTAATGATCTTTGAAAAATGGAAACGTTAATCATGCGTACGTACGACCTACCATCTCCATGATTATAACATACTTCATTTCACAAAACCATATTTCATGATTAGTATTAAAAGTATAATTTATGAATAAATATGATTATTATTTCATGATTATTATTCAATATATGATGTAACCATGATCAAATTTAGAGGACTGAAAATAACAAATCAAAACATATACAAAAAATAAAGCGGTTATTACCCAAAACACGATTTAACATGGAATTGTTAATAAATGGGTAATAAAAGGACATAAGTAAATCATACATGGAATTATATATATAATTATGGTTCTAAAATATATTTATAATAAAATTATATTTATTATACAGTATATTTTAATAAATACAAAGGAATTTGAGAATTACGATAAGGTATTTCAAGTCACTCTTTTATTTCTGGGAGGCATATGTAAATTCACCACTTGTGTCATGACCCGACCGTACCTGGGCTCGAGCCGCAACTACCCCAAGCTCGCCTCTATAGGCCAGGGGGTTGCGACCAGCGCCGAAGGCACAATAACTCAGGGAGGCCTTTTCTTAAGTACCTGTACACACACACGCAGCACACTCAATGCAAAAGTGCAGAGTGAAAGAAAAGACAAGAAGAGAAAAAGAGCAACTGCTATATAAATACCACCAATGTGAATCGAACTCTAAACAGTACAAAGTACAAACTGAAAAGAAAAGTGGAAAAACACGCGCCCAATCAAAAAGTTCCACAACCCAGCAATAGGTAAACAAAAAGAAACAGCTGACGGGTCTCCCACCTAGAACCCGGCTACGACCACCGCATGCGGTCCAAGCTCCCAAACTCTTATGCTCCTCTCAAGTCACGACCAACTTGTCTGTCATCTGCAAGGGCACACCAAGTGTGGGAAAATCCCAAGAAGGGGTGAGTATAAAAATACTCAGTAGAATACCCCAAAGGCTCGAGGGAGAAACAAAATGAGGTACCGAAGAGTGAGAAGTAGAGAGAACAGGGGAAAGCAAAGGGAGTACAACAGAGAGTCCAGCTCAACCCAAAAAGAGAAAAGAAGGTAGACTCGTCCAGGCACGAGGAGCTGGAAATGGTGAGAAGATGAACTTCTCATCGAGTCTTCGCTACCTATAGTAGGAGAGTAGACTCGTCCAACCATGAGAAGCTAGACACGGAAAGCACATGGCATACCTCGCGCGTCTTCGCCTCTCTTGGAAGGAGAGTAACCAAACCCATGAAGTGGGTACCGGAAACAAGGTATATGCATATCCTTATGCTCAATCAGGAAGCCCGAACAACGTCGTAAGGGAAACTCTGTCCCATAGCTCACCCAAAGAAAATGAGTCGCCAACAGACCCAGAAGAAACACCATCGATGCACAGCATCCCACACGTCTGCCCTGAACCGCAAGCCAAGGGGCTCAATTACCGCACCCCGACACTATCTGCTTTGGGAAACACTGACTCTCCTCCACGGTTTTAGATCGCGTCACAAGGACGCATCTCGGTGGGGGAAAAGCTCCTCGTACTTGAGAGTTCTAGGGGAACGTCAACCACAACTCATCACTGCCCCACATTCGAGAGGTATTCTTAAAGTCAAAGCTATCACAACACTGACCTGTATAACCAAGGGTCCCACTACGGTAATCACGCAGGAAAGCCACAGGATAGACTAGTAGAAAGGACTCAGCCTGGAATACCAACAGATGTCCCACTGCCCAGCCCTTCTGGAGGGTAATTCATAACCAGATATCGAGTGACCCACTGCCCAGCCCTACTTGAGGGTAAACCATAATACATAATCAGGTGACCCACTGCGCAGCCCCGCTGGAGGGTAGACCTTAATACATCATCAGGCGACCCACTGCCCTGCCTTGCTGGAGGGTAGACCTGGAACTAGACGACGGGTGACCCACTGCCCAGCCTTGCTAGAGGGTAGACCCTAAGATGTCGTCGGGTGATCCACTGCCCAGTCTCTGCTTGAGGGTAGACCCTAAGTGCGTCGGGTGACCCACTGCCCAGTCTCTGCTGGAGGGTAGACCCTAAGTGCGTCGGGTGACCCACTACCCAGTCTCTACTGGAGGGTAGACCCTAGAAGTCGATGAGTAACCCACTGCCCTGCCCCACTAGAGGGTAAACCTCAGAATTGCCATGGAATTCTCTACTGGAGGGTACAACACTGGCCAACCGAACACAGAGTGGGTATCGCGCAATCACCCAACTCCAGAACAACTCCCCCCAAATAGGTTCAACACATGTTCAATCACTGGGTGTCACTAGCACTACTACCGGCCAATCCATCGAGAACGAAACTAGGGGGAGACCACTCAACCCGGCTGGTCAAATAAACGAGCACAGAGCCAACTGAAAAACTCCACCCTGCTGGTCGAACAAGCGAGCACAGAGGGACCCTCTACGTAGCGCGAGGTCAAAGTATGCAAATCAGAGCTCGGCACGCACCTAGGGCCCACACAACACATGGCCCCAAGTTAACCCCAACCAAGCGCACGAACATCTCACGTACAAACCACATGTATCTCCAGCGCTCCCATATACTCCCAGAGTATACCTCACTCCCAGCCCAAGGGCTATCGTGCACCCTGCACCCAACGTCAACACGAAGGCGTTACGTAACATCTCCAACTTTCCATCTCAATGACTGGGGCACGACCAACCACATCTATTCAAGAATTACTTCACTCACATGGGAGTGCACACGATCACACGCCAAGGGTCCGCTACAAACATGGTAAAAGAACCGCCACCAGGGCACCTTCACATTTCCACATTTAATAAGATCACGCAAGAGGCTCCGCACAACCAAACAGATTGTACCATTGTGATCCTCGTGGAAGAACACACGAGATGGACTACTTACTCGCCCAAAACAGGCAACCGGTGAAAAGGGTACTATTCACCATACCAACCCGTGTGGGTCCCACGTCATGATCCCGATACTGATCAAACAGATCACACCACTACGATCCCCTCGAAAAAACACATGTGATCGAATACTCAATCGCCCAAAATGGACACATGGTGAAAAAGGTACTATTCACCGTAGCCGGGTCGGGTGGGACCCACACCACGCCCTCGAAAATGTTGGGTGAACTGCACCATTGCAATGCTCTTGGAAAACGGTGTCAAAAGCACTACTCACTTGAGTGGAACAGAAATCCGGAGAAAAAGGTACATTCCGGCTTAGCGCGCACGAGCAGTACCACGCGGGACCCGCACCCCGGTCCCAAAGCGCTGCCAACGGATCACACCGTTGTGATCCTCTCGAAAAAGCACACAAGTTGGACTATTCACTTGTCCAAAATGGTCGCCCGATGATAAAGATGGAAAATCACCGTCAACGCCCAAATGGCCCTCGTGGGCCCCGCACCATCGGGCCGAATTAGAGCGGGCGGATTGCACCATTGCAATCCCCTCGGAAAAACATCCAGAAACGACTGCCCGCATTCCCCGAACGGACGTCCGATGAAAAAGTCATGAAACGCTGTACGCAGCTTGAAAGAACGGGCCATGGGGCCCACACCTCAACTCCGGTTTCGGCACCCGAAAACTCCCTGGAGACTCTGCCTCGATTCCAGGGTCGCAACACCACGGAAAGCGCCCATTTCGTACATCGGATGTGTCAGTCCCGACCAAAACAAGAATCCCCCGGAAAAAGTGCTTAACCGCTTGACGGCGTGTCGCGCTTCTGAGGCCCCTGTCTCGGAGATTAAATCACATGAAACCATCTCAAAATATTTGTCATAATTTAAGGAGCGTGTCTCCGCAGACAACGCCCAAATCCGACACCCGGTCTATGATTTATAAATAATAAATCATTTCCCCTAATAATAATAATAATAATAATATTATTATTATTATTATGATTATTATTATTATTTTAAACTTAATTTTTTTTAAACCCTTCCACCGACCAGCCGCTGGCCGGTCGGCACCCTTTCCACGTGGAGACCTGCACACAGTGAGTCTCTGTCTCCTAAGCGGGGTCACACGCCATGACCGCGGCTGCTGCGTCCACCGGCCGGCACAGCCGGCCGGTCCTCCTGCTCTGCGGCCGCGCCAGCCCGCGCCGACACCGCCCCGCGCTCCCCCGATCATGCCGACACCCACTGTCGTCCATTCGAAGTGGTGCGCCTCCACCTAAAAGCTGCGCGGCCGCCTGGAGCCGGAGCCGCCGCCTGCGCCACCGTGCCGGAGCTCGCTGCCGCCGCCGTGAGTCGCCGGACCACCCTGGATCCACCGGAAAAACCAAAAACCTGCGTACTTCGCTGGAAGTTTGCGAACATGTCGTGGCTCGGATTTTAAATATAAGAATTGTGTTGGGGAGCTCGGGATAAGTACTACGCAATTATGGTCCTTGATCGAATTTTTGACAGGGAATCGATAATGCAAATTGAGCTCAAAGTCGGTGCGGGAAATTAAAAATGAAACGCACAATCCAACCTTGTTGGGCTTCGCCCGACGCTTCACGGACGGACCACCGGAGTTGCCGGGCCTCGTCGGAGTTTCCTCGCCAGAGTGGTGGAGGAGAGCAGAGGGAGATGAGGGGCTGCCAGGGGGAAGGGGAAGGAGAGGGGTGGGGGTTGGGTTTAAAAAGAAAAATTAAATTAATTAAATTTTAATTAATTTAATCCTCAATTTTGACCCGCACCTGAAATGCCGGATGGGGTCGAGGTTAAGCCTACCCTAAGGTAAACACCGCCTCCCAAGCACAAAAGTGGACTCGTAATTTGATTCCAAGCATCCGTTTGGAAGTTATAAAATTTAACGTCCGAAGCCGCTAAATTACGAAAACGCCCCTGGCGGCATTTTTCACAGACAGGTCGCGCCCATGAAAGTTACACCCCTCCTAGGGTAAACGGCATGTTCCAAACTCAACGGTTCCCTCGGTTTTCCAATCCGAGCAACCGTTTAAGAGAAAATTGAGTTAAACCGTTAAATGAATAAATTAATTAATTTAATTATCCGTTTAATGTTCCGAAAGCAGGCGAGGGGTCCAAACATCCCACACTGACATACCTTATGTCGTTCCTAGGGTAAAAACCCCATTCCGGACCCATCCGTACACTTGGATCGCTGATCTGGTTCACTGTTTAGGATTTATCGCATTTATTTAGCATTTCCAGTGTGAACGCACTGGAAATTTTATTCCGGTCACACCAGGGCTCGGAATCGCACGCCGTCCGAAGGCGCTGCTCTGGAATATCATCAAGAATATTCCAAAGTCTTTCGTAGAAAAAAAGAGGGTTCTTACATCATCACTCCTTCATGATTTTCGTCCCCGAAAAACAAAACTAGGGAGCAACATAGGGTACTAAGACCACACCTGGCTTTCCCATACCCAGAAGAACCCATGCAAATCTCCACGCCACCGCACACAGACCAAAGGATTGATCTGTTCACACGAGGTCGGCCCTTTCAGATGTCGTTCACCCACTCCAGACATTGGGGTTAGGGCAGGAAAGTAGGGAACCTCTCCATCCTTTCGCATGGTCTCAAACAGCCCAAAGGCCTTCGGGGGTAGCTCACCTCCCCGACCAAACCTCCACGTCACTCACCGCGACTGGAATCACCGCCCGCACCTGGAACAAGGCCTGGTGATTCCCTCCTTCAGAATATCCATATGGTGAAACACCCAAGGATATCTGTTCACGCAAGATTCCATAGTTGATGCTCTCTTATACGCTCAAAGGGCGATGGAGTCATCACCGTCGACTAAAGAAAAAGGTCCCACGCCTTTTACCTTACCAACACATGGTTACATCGACGCCCCGCGTCACCCCGGTAACACCTAAAGCAAGGAGCAGGGAGGAAAATAGTTCACACATAGAGTCTAACAATTCTTCCGCAAAAAGGTAGAAGAGCTGTAGAGCATACCTCTTATCACCTCATGCTCTACAGGATCGTAGACATCCAAAGCTCGCGGTTGTCCGCGGTCTCAACTGTCAGCTCCCGGATCCTGACGTGGACCACCTAGGGGTGATGAGAAGACCTCGTAAAGTTGTCCCTCACTACTAGCTCCTCCCGCTCCTCTTCTAGAACCACCTCTCTGGGTACTACTCTGATCACGGCGATGCCTCTGCCCGAAGCTCTCAGCAACTCGGGTCGGGCAATCTCGTGCCAAGTGACCTCGCCCGTCACAAGCATAGCACCGACTCTCTCGGGGCTGCACTAGTGCCCTCCGACACCACTGTGGTGTACGACCATGCCCCTGTGTCTGGTTGTCAGAAAGCCACCTGTGTCGAGGTCCTTCTTGCCGACGCCCGCTAGCCGCGACAGACGTCTTGGCTCCAACGTGCCTGCTGCCACCACCAACACTAGAACGTGACAGGAATCCCTCTGTCACCAGCGCCTGTTCTAGAACCCCGACATATGTGGGAATGCCCAAGGGTACTATGACAGCATGAATCTCCCTGCGGAGACCCTGCTCAAACTTCCGCGCTCAGAGGTTGTCGTCATGGACCAAGTCCGGGTAAACGCGTGCACGGTCTGCAAAACTAGCCCAGTACTCGGCCACCGTCATCCCTCCCTGCTGAAACTACTGGAGCTCCTAAATCCGAACGGAGCGCAAGAATGAGGGAAAAAACTCTTCATGAAACAACAACTGAAAGTCTCCCCACAAAAGCGACGACTCGTCAAGAAACCGAGTCACCAGACTCCACCAATGCCAAGCTGATCCACGAAAAAGGGTGGCTGCCAAAGCCACTCTCTTATCCGTCGGCATCTGAACAAGCCTGAAAAGGTGAACAACTACCTCAAGCCAAACCTATGCTACCTGAGGGTCTGGCTCACCACTGAACCTCAGCATTCTCTGCTGCTGGAACTCACGGAGCACGCTCAACCTGCGCTCAAGCTCAGCCTGCTCTGCTGAAACTGTCTGCTGCTCAACATGTGGGGGTGCTGCTACCGGCCCACCCGAAGCAAGGGGCTCGCATGATGGGTCCTGGACTGTGGCCTTGTAGCTCACAGGGTCGTCATCATGAACCAAAGATGATATCCTAGCTATTTTTCCTCGCGGAGACATCCTGAAAATTATCAAGGAGTGCCGCGGTCAGATGAGCATATATGTATATACCAACAAAAACGATGGAGAGCTGACTCAAGAAGAAAAGTCAAAGACTCAATCCTACGAGATGCACAAAAAATTTCCCTGCAACATCTTTCTCAGCATTCCGAGTCGACAGGCGGGTTATCAGGGTCTTGGTGAATGGATACGTCAGCCGCCGCACCATCACTGGACTCCCTAGCCTGAGAGCCGCTCTTGAGACGCGTTAACATTGTTGCCCTAAATCCCAACCAGTTCCTTTTATTATAGGGATTTCCGAACAACATCCCAAGGAATGAACCACCTCTAATACAACTTTTTCATGACCCAACCCTACCCGGGCTCGAGCCACATCTACCCCAAGCCTGCCTCCATAGGCCAGGGGCTGGAAACCAGCGCCGAAGGCACAATAACTAGGGGAGGACTTTTCCTAAGTACATGTACACAGACACGCAACACACTCAATGAAAAAGTGCAGAGTAAAAGAAAAGAGAAGCAGAGAAAAAGAGAAACTGCTAAATAAATACCACTAATTTGCATCGACCACTAAACAGTACAAAGTACAAACTGAAAAGAAAAGGGAAAAAACACGCGCCCAACCAAAAAGTGCCACAACCCGGCAACAGGTAATCAAAAAGAAACAGCTGAAGGGTCTCCCACCTGGAACCCAGCTACGACCACCGCACATGGTCCAAGATCCCGAACTCATATGCTCCACTGATGTCATGAACAACCTTTCCGTCTTCTGCAACGGCACACCAAGTGCGGGAAAATCCCAAGCAGGGGTGAGTATAAAAATACTCAGTAGGATACCCCGAAGGCTCGAGGGAGCAACAAAAGGAGGTACCGAAGGGTGAGCAATAGAGAGAACATGGGAAAGAAAAGGGAGTACAACAGAGAGTCTAGCTCAACCCAACAAGAGGAAAGAATGTAGACTCGTCCAGGCACAAGGAGCTCGAAACGGTGAGAAGATGAACTTCTCATCGAGTCTTCACTACCTATAGCAGGAGAGTAGACTCGTCCAATCATGAGAAGCTAGACATGGAAAGCACGTGGCATACCCCGTGCGTCTTCGTCTCTCCTGGAAGGAGAGTAACCAAACCCAAGAAGTGGGTACCAGAAACAAGTTATATACATATCCTTATGTTCAATCAAGAAGCCCGAACAACGTCGTAAGGGGATATCCGTCCCGTAGCTCAGCCCAAGAAAATGTGTCACCAACAGACCCAGAATAAACACCATCGATGCCTAGCATCCCACATGTTGGCCCTGAACCGAAAGCCAAGGGGATCAATCAGCACACCTCGACACTATCCGATTTGGGTGGCACTGACTCACCCACACAGTTTTAGATCACGTCACAAGGACATGTCTCGGTTGGGGAAAAGCTCCTCGTACTTGAGAGTTCTTGGGGAATGTCAACCACAACTCATCACTGCCCCACAGTCGAGAGGTATTCTCAAAGTCAATGCCGTCAAAACACTGACCCGTATAACCAAGGGTCCCACTCTGGTAATCACGGAGGAAAGCCACAGGCTAGCCTAGTAGAAAGGACTGAGCCTGGAATGCGAACAGATGTCCCACTACCCAGCCCTGATGGAGGGTACTTCATAACCAGATATCGGGTGACCCACTGCCCAGCCCTACTGGAGGGTAAACCATAATACATCATCAGGCAACCCACTGCCCAGCCCCGCTGAAGGGTAGACCTTAATACATCATCAGGCGACCCACTACCTAGCCTTGCTAGAGGGTAGACCTGGAACTCGACGACGGGTGACCCACTGCCCAGCCTTGCTGGAGGGTAGACCCTAAGAGGTCGTCAGGTGACCCACTGCCCAGTCTCTGCTGGAGGGTAGACCCTAAGTGCGTCGGGTGACCCACTACCCAGTCTCTGCTAGAGGGTAGACTCTATGTGCGTCGGGTGACCCACTGCCCAGTCTCTGCTAGAGGGTAGACCCTAGAAGTCGATGAGTAACCCACTGCCCAGCCCCGCTGGAGGGTAAAACTCAGAACTTCCCTGGGCATCTCTACTGGAGGGTACAACACTGGCCAACCGAACACGGAGTGGGTATCGCGCAATCACCCAACTCCAGAACAACTCCCCCAAAATAGGTTCAGCACCTGTTCAATCACTAGGTGTCACTAGCACCACTACCGGCCAATCCATCGAGAACGAAACTAGGGGGAGACCACTCAACCCTGCTGGTCAAATAAATGAGCATAGAGCCAAGGGAAAAACTCCACTCTGCTGGTTGAACAAACGAGCACAGAGAGACCCTCTATGTAGTGAGAGGTCAAAGTACGCAAAGCAGAGCTCAGCACGCACCTGGGGCCCACACGACGCGTGGCCCCAAGTTAACCCCAACCAAGTGCCCGAACATCTCAGGTACAAACCACACGTACCTACAGCGCTCCCATATACTCCCAGAGTATACCTCACTCCCAGCCCAAGGGCTATCGTGCACCCGGCACCCAACGTCAATGCGAAGGCGTGACGTAACATCTACAACTTGTCGTCTCAACAACTGTGGCACGACCAACCACATCTATTCAAGCATTACTTCACTCACACGGGAGTGCACGCGATCACACGCCAAGGGTCCGCTACAAACATGGTAAAAGAACCGCCACTAGGGCACCTTCATATGTCCACATTTAATAAGATCGCACAAGAGGCTCCGCGCAAGCAAATGGATTGTACCGTTGTGATCCTCGCGTAAAAACACACGAGATGGACTACTTACTCGCCCGAAACGGTCAACCAGTGAAAAGGGTACTATTCACCGTACCAACCAGTCTGGGGCCCACGTCAAGATCCCGAAACTGAACAAACGGATCACACCACTGTGATCCCCTCGGAAAAACACACGGGATCGAATACTCAATCCCCAAAATGGACACCTGGTGAAAAAGGTACTATTCACCGTAGCCGGGTCGGGTGGGACCCACACCACGTCCCCGAAAAGGTCGGGCGAACTGCGCCATCGCAATGCTCTTGGAAAAACGTGTCAAAAGCACCACTCACTTGAGTGGAATGGATATCCGGAGAAAAAGGTACATTCCGGCTTACCGTGCATGAGCGGTACCACGCGGGACCCGCACCCCGGTCCCGAAGCGCTGCCAACGGATCGTACCGTTGCGATCCTCTCGAAAAAGCACACAAGATGGACTATTCACTTGTCCAAAACGGTCGTTCTATGATAAAGATGGAAAATCACCGTAGATGCCCAAACCGCCCTCATGGGCCCCGCACCATGGTTCCAAATTAGAGCGGACGGATTGCACCATTGCAATCCCCTCGGAAAAACATCCAGAAACAACTTCTCGCACGCCCCGAACGGATGTCCAATGAAAAAGTTGTGAAACGCTGCACGCAGTTCGAAAGAACGGGCCGTGGGACCCACAACTCAACTCCAGTTTTGGCACCCGAAACCTCCCTGGAAACTCTGCTTCGACGCCAGGGTCGCAACACCACTGACGGTGCCCAATTCGGACATCGGATGTGTCCGTGCCGACCAAAACAAGAATCCCCGGAAAAAGTGCATAACCGCTTGACGGCGTGTCGCGCTTTTGAGGCCCCTGTCTCAAGGGTTAAATCACCCGAAACCATCTAAAAATATTCGTCATAATTTAAGGAGCGCGTCTCCGCAGACGGCGCCCAAATCCGACACCCGGTCTATGATTTATAAATAATAAATCATTTCCCATAATAATAATAATAATAATATTATTATTATTATTATTATTATTATTATTTTAAACTTATTTTTTTAAACCCTTCCACCGACCGGCCTCTAGCTGGTCGACACCCTTTCCACGCGGAGACACGCACACAGCGGGTCTCTGTCTCTTGAGCGGGGTCGCGTGCTGCGACCCCGGCTGCTGCGTCCACCGGCCGGCACAGCCGACCGGTCCTCCTGCTCCGCGGCCGCGCCAGCCCGCACCGACACCGCCCCGTGCTCCCCCGATCACGCCGACGCCCGCCACCATCCCTTCGAAGCACCGCGCCGCCACCTGCAAGTTGCGTCACCGCCTGGAGCCGGAGCCGCCGCCTGCGCCACCGTGCCGGAGCTCGCCGCCGCCACCATGAGTCGCCGGACCACCCTGGATCCACCGGAAAAACCAAAAACCCGCGTACTTTGCTGGAAGTTTGCGAACACGTCGGGACTTAGATTTTAAATCCGAGAATTGCATTGGTGAGATCGGGAGAAGTAATCTGCAAATATGGGCCTTGATAGATGTTTTGACAGGGAATCGATAATGCAAATTGAGCTCAAAGTAGGTGCGGGAAATTTAAAACGAAATGCACAATCCTACCTTGTTGGGCTTCTCCCGATGCTTCACGGACGGACCACCAGAGTTGCCGGGCCTCGTCGGAGTTGCCTAGCCGGAGTGGTGGAGGAGAGGAGAGGGAGAGTAGGGGCTGCTAGGGGAAGGGGAAAGAGTGGGGTGGGGTTAGGGTTTAAAAAGAAAAATTAAACTAATTAAATTTTAACTAATTTAATACTCAATTTTGACCCGCACCCGAAACGCCTGACGGGGTCGAGGTTAAGCCTTCCATAGGGTAAACACCACCTACCGAGCACAACATTGGTCTCGGAAATTGATTCCGAGCATCCATTTGGATGTTATAAAATTTAACGTCTGAAGCCGCTAAATTACGAAAACGCCCCTGGCAGCAATTTTCACAGACGGGCCGCGCCCGCGAAAGTTACACCCCTCCTAGGGTAAACAACACGTTCCAAACTCAATGGTTCCCTCATTTTTCCAATCCGAGCCACCATTTAAGAGATAATTGAGTTAATCCATTAAAAAAATAAATTAATTTAATTATCCGTTTAACGTTCTGAAAGCGGGCGAGGGGTGCAAACATCCCACACCGACATACCTTATGTCGTTCCTAGGGTAAACACCCCATTCCGAACCCATATGTACACTCAGATCTCTGATCCGGTGCATCGTTTAGGTTTTATCACATTTATTTAGCGTTTCCAGTGTGAACGCACTGAAAATTTAATTCTGGTCACTCCGGGGCTCAAAATCGCACGCCGTTCGAAGGCGCTGCTCTAGAATATCATCAAGAATATTCCAAAGTCTTTCGTAGCAAAAACCGGGTTCTTACAACTTGTTCCTTTTCTTATTTGTATATAATGAAAATTTGACATGTTATAACATTAACATACTTATTTCATGATATTTAAAGTTATATTTGATATTATTATTTATTGGGGGTTACGGTCTAAAATATTATTAAAGCTGTATTGATTTTTTGTCTCGCTTTTTACTTATGTGAGACCCATGTCATGTTCACCACTTATTCCTTTTATGTGGGGAATATAATTACAAATAATGTATTTAGTCACACTTATATTGAAAATTATTGGGATTTAAATATACATTTTCGGATCTCTCTTTATGTGGGATTACGATTCAATGTTACTAAACTGGTAATAACTTTATATTAAAATCTCTTCATTTATTAGGATTTTTTATGATTACGTTTCTGATGATAAAATATTATTATACATCTCTCAATAAACTTGTGAATTTTATAATCCCATGGTTATTCATTATATTTTCAATTATTATTAACATTTTATACTTTTTGGTACTTAAGATAAATGATAAAATGTTTTTAATAAAATCTGAATTTATTTCTCTCTTCGGTCGAAAATCAATTTTCATCCAAAACCATGTTTTCTAAAAAATATTTGAAAAATGTTTTTAAACATTTTAAAATGGTTTATTAAAGAAATTTTTATCCATGTTATAAATTTTCGAGAATGTTTTGAAATGAATCTTCATGTCATTTTTCATAAAAATCATATATGGATTTTAAAGAAAATGTGAAAAGAATCTCTATTACTAACAAGAACGACATGAATGGTATTTATCAATATTATGACCACTCAAATTTTCCAATATTCTGTTATAATTTTTTAAATTTATTTTCAAAGGAATTTTTTTCTTTAATATTTGGGAAATTTATAAATTTAAAATAAATGATATAAAAGTAATTTGGATTTTGAAAATGTTTTAAAAGGTGTTTTTCAATGTGCAAAGGATATTTTCCTCAAGAAATATTTTATATTATTTTTAAATATTCATTTATAAATTTCATGATTTATTTAAAAAAAGGATATGCAAAATATTTTATGATTATTCAGTTTTAAAATTTTATTTTCAATGAAAATTTATCTTCTTAAAGAAATGATACAAGTGATTTATCTTTCAAAACCATTCTTCATCTTATATGGAATCTTTCAATGTAACTTATGATTTTTTGGGGATATTAACGAAGTATACAAAACTTATTCTTTCTCTGACTGGTTTATGTTTATGATGATAATATTTTTATGATACCTATTTCTCTTCCATGGGTTATACCATAATAAAATGTTCATAAAACAAACTTCTTTTCATGGGTTATGTTATGATGAAATGTAAAAATTATTATGAAGCCTCTCTATTTTACAGAGGTTCTTATATGATAAAATGATTATAAAACCCATTTTATTTGATGGGTTATGATATGGTTAATGTGTTATGTTCTTGTGGAATACATATATATTATTTGCATTATGTAATAGTGGTTATGTTATCACTAATGATGGTGTATATCTTGTAACCAAGGATGTTGGTTACGATATAGCCAAAGACATATGAGACCTATATCTCCCTCTGATACATTTGGTAAAAATTTATATCTCATGAGAGGGATAAGACTAGAATGGGGAGTAACCCCATTTCTGTAAGAGAATATTTCCCCTATCACGGTCTTGGAAGTGATCCTTGAAAAATATTATGGTTTGGGGAGTGACCCAGTTCCAATATGATAAATGTTATTCCGGTGGGAATGCTTGTGTGTCCTTCCAAAGAGGTGTGACCACCCCTGGAGTGCCCTGATAAGTCTAGGAAATGAGCCTTGACTACTTGGGAAAGGATATTTTATTCTTATCCATGGGCCAAAATTCTATGTCGTATAACAATATTATGATCTCAATACTAATGTTATTGGATTTACGTTTAATTCATGTTTTATGAACTTCTAATCTTTATATCATGTGTAACGTCCTGAGTTTTGTTGAGCTGGTTTAATTCCTCAACCCTTTTATTTTTTTCGAATTTGGTGGCTAGACCAAATCTTTTTTTAATCTTCAAAACATAATTCCATGAGTTTTCTTAACCAAAGTAATTTTTAGATGGGGTTTCATATTTATAATGTGTCTTGAAGTCTTGAGTGGGATTTGGGTGTATCAAAGGCCAGAAATCAAAATTTTTTGGGTGTGTAGACCGGGGTGTATGGTTTAGAGAAATTGTGAAGCCTCCCATAAGAAACTTTTCATCCCTCTAGGTTTAATAAAAATGGTTTGGAAACCCATGCAGGATGGGGTGCATAGTAATATGAAAAACTATTCAACTTTTAATAGAGGGGATTTTCATGGTCTGGAAAAGGTTTTGAAAACCATGTGCCTTGATCATGTGATGTGTAGTGTATAGATAGTGGGTACCACATGGTTTGCACACGGTTTTTTAAATTTTGTGTTAACTATGAGACCATTTTAAAATGGTAAAATTTACCATTTTCCCCTTTACATTCTTTATGTGGGGTTTCCCTCTTCTTCCTCCCCTGTGTGGGATTCTCCTCCAAGTGACATGGAGCTCTCCCTAATTCTTTAGGCTATGATCCATACCCACCATCCAAACTACGAATAAATCACCATCAGTCTCATTAGAATTATGTCGATAAGGTATATGATACTATTTCTTCTATTCTTATTTTCTCTCACCTTATGGTGCACTAAATTCATGTGATCAATTTTACTTTATTTTTAGGGTGTTCATCTAAAAGGCTGATTTCTTCTAAATCAACTCAGGTTAGAGGATAATATAATATGAGAGGGCATCCCCCAACATGAGGTAGGTGGTTCCTAGCTTTCTCTACATTTTCATTCATGTTTTGACGGTGCATTCTTAAGCTCGATGTCGGGTTGTTTGAGAGAGACCCTATTCATTTATGATTGTCCTTTAAATTAATTAATGCAACCCATGAGATTCTTATGTCCATTCATACACAATACTACAAATTTTCTAAGGCCAGTGAGAGGATTTGGACCTTTGGAATATTAGGTCGAGTGTTTATTTCAATTAAATAAAATAGGATATATTAATTATGATGAGTTCCAAATGAATGTGATGGTATTAGAAGATGGAACCTAGTGATCATTTCATAACTTTTTCATGTGATGGATGGGAAGGGATCTTGGAGGTTCCTACATTAGCTGGATTTAATTTCTATCTTTCTTTTGAATCAACATGTTTATATATGTATATATTGATATTATCCATGAGAGACCATTTCTTGTTTATTTTCATGTATAAATTGACTTGTATTTATGCTTAGCGAAAAAATGGTGTTAATTTCTACAAATGTCATCATGTGATGTTTTATTATGCAATTGTTATGTTAATTATTTTTGTTATCTAGTATGATTCTACTACAATGGGTTACTGGTCCAGTTTTCATATATACTTTTCTATTGTTGTGTTATATTTAAATATACCATTTTTAATACCAACAACAATGGGTGGATTCTATCCACTATAACATCTTTACACCCTTTCTTCTAGTCAATATCCTTTAGTATAATGGGAGGCACACCTGTGGCCCAGTGTCCCTCCGAACCATAGCACTGTTTCGTTGGAAATATAGGTCAAGGTACTATAAATGTAATTAGAGGAGTTTCTTTAAACCTAATTCTCTTGATTCAACTTTGTGAAATGATACCACTTGAAAATAATTTGAAAAAAAATCACTTCTCATTTAATAAATACTTTATCATTACATCATTTAAAAAATTTGTGGATCACCAATTCTTTAATAAATACTTCATCATCACCTCAAATATTCCATTAACTGGACAAATTTTTCCATGGAATCTATAATACAATAATTTTTAGATGCAATTCAATAAACTATTAGAAAAGTTCACATATTCAGTTGTACATCCACATATTTTCCATCACAAAATTTAAATTTTAATAACTCTTTCTAAATATATAATCCCCATAAATAATATACCTCTCATGATTAGGTAAATAGATATCAATGGAATATATAATACAAAAATTCATGCATAAACTTAAAAAACTGTTAGAATAGTTCACACTTGCACTTGTATATCCACATATTTTCTCTCACCACTTTCCCCTTTTGATAACTATATTTGAATACATGCTCCCCTGAATTGGATATTTATCTATATTAGGTAAACACATATTAATGGATTCATTTAAAAAAATTACTCCTTCTTTGTAAATAAAAATTTAAATATATAATGAAAAATATATATTCATGCTTACTTTCCTTTTTCTCCCCATTTGAAAAAAATAATCCAAAGAACAAGATAAGAGAGGGGACTGACTACCATATCTTTTCCTTGATATGAGTGATGTTGAACTCTCAACATCAGCCTCAAATTCTGAAATACAACCTTTGGAAATAGATTGGTAAACATATCTATTATTTGTTCCTTTGTAGAAGGAAATTATAAATTCAAATAACTTCTTTACACAAGCACCTTGATTAAATTATTTTTAATATCAATTTTCATTGATCATTAAAACTAAAATACATTCCTTGAAAAATTTATGTAACTTTTATTAGCACATCCAACAAGTAGAGACAACTTCACTTCTACCTTGAGATCTTCCAATTGAGTCTACATCCACATAATCTGGGTTGTGGCATGAGTGATAGTGGTATATTCTTCTTAAAAAGTGATCAATGTGATAGAATTTTGTTTCTTTGTAATCAAATAGACACACCTTTTTCTAAAGAATAATTATTAATCAAATGTAGATCCTTTATCATCAACATAACCATCCCAATAAATGTATGTGTAGATGATCAGATCAAGCTTCCCTTTTCTATAATATTTTATACCAAAACCCTATGTACCTATTATATACCTAAAAATACACTTTCAAACAAAAAAATAAGACACTATTGGGGAACTTTGATACCTTGAAAAAGGTGTAAGAACATAAACTGTATTCAACCATTAATATTTTAGGTACAATATACTTCCAATATAATTTTTAAAGTCCCTTTTATCAACTTATTTTCCTTTATCATCTTTGGAAACATTTTTTCCCAGTCATATTAGGGTAGAATCCATCTTTGAATCCTACATTTCAAACCTGTTCTAAATTTCCTAAAATGCTTCTCTTGAGAATGAAAGATATGATCTCTCACTTGGGAAATTTATATGCAATGAAAATAACTCATCTCACCGAGCATAGACATTTAAAATAATATTTTCATTTATTTTGAAAATTATTCATAGTATTATTTATTATTTAAATAAAATATAATGTAATATACATAAAAAATAACAATGAGAGATACATATTTTTGATTTTTAAAATAGAGAATATTAGACTATATTCCATTTATGAAATTATAATTCTTTATGTAGGTGTTTTTCTGAGAATACCAGGCTCTTGGGGATTTTTTTAGCCCATATAAGGCCTTATTTAGACTAAAAACATAATTCTCATCTTCTCGGAGCAAGAAACCACAAGGTTTCTCAATGTATGCCTCCTCTTCCAACTCACCACTAAGGAAGGAAGACTTGAAATCCATTTAATTGATATTGTATTGACATTAGGACATAATAGTAAGAAATATTATAAAGGTTTCAAGTATTATATTCCTTATGAAGGTATCATTTAAGTCCAATCCTTAATCCTATCAATATCCCTTTCATGCATGTCTTGATTTATTTCTCACAACTTCACCTTTTATTTTAAATTTGTTTTAGAACACCCACTTTTTCTAAATAACATTCTTATCTTCTGGATTGTGTATCAACTCCAAAGACCCATTACTCTCAATCTAACACAATTATCCATTCATAGATTCAACCCTCTCTTGACACATGAAATATTCTTTAAAATCACTGGGTTCTACTTGAGAAAATAATGAGGTATTAGTTATTGACCTCAAAGTTCACCTAGTTTGAACTTGTTTTTAGTGATCTCCAATAATGTTCTAGACCACCAATTATCTTATCTTACTTGTATATGATGAATGAGGTTGTTCCTCATTACATGAAATGGATGAATTTTCTTTTCCATCCTACACATCTTATATATTATCATCATTTTTAGAATCTTATTTAAGTTGTTTTGAAAAAATAACATCCTCTTCACAACATATGGAACATGATTCCTTATTTAATCTATATTTATTTGTGTGTTCTTGAACCATCACATCAATAGTATCAATGATATTTCTTGTCAATTTATTGTAACAATGTTATTATCTTCCATTTTAATAATAACTGATAAATATCACATCAACACCATTATGGTCATACTTCCTAAGATTTTATCCTTTAAATTTGATCACATAAGGTCTTCCAAACACCCCTAGATACTTTAAATGTGGAGAATTATAATAATACATATTATATGGGGATATGTGTAATATCTTAGAATCGGTTCCACTATAACTGGTGTCCCATGATGATGCGCCACATGACCTCAAGCATGCCTCCTCGTATGCCAGAGGTTTTCAACTAGCATAAAGGGTTTCACATGATATGTGGGGAGAGTATACCCTCTAAATCAGAGTGATATAATTTTGGAAATAATAACAAATAAATAAATCACCATGTGAAAGATGTAAATGGGACAAAATGCAGAAAGTTCCAAATATAACCAAGGTGAAGCATGATATAACAATGAAATGTACACTCTACATGTCAGATAGCCATACAACATAACTCCAAATAAAATAACTAGGAAAAAACCAGAATATAGTCCTAATTCTAGGACAAGTCTTAACATCCCATGCTCCATCCCAAAATCCCCAATATGACTTAAAAGTTATTTCCCTATCATTAACCATTACCTTTAAATAATCAATATCTACTTAGGTATCCAAGTGTCATGGAGGCCTAAGAAGGATGTGAGTACAACTCAGTAGGACACCTCTAATAGTGCCAAAAGAAATAAAATATCTAAAAAATAGTGGATGCATGTTTACAAGGAATAATAAACAAGTAAATAAATAGATAAACTTTCATTATTTAATAGTATTCAAATTAACCACTTTTGTTATCAGGTTCCAAGTGACAATCAAATCCATCAAACATGATTCGTCCCATGCCTAAATTCAAAACCGTACCAAAGGGGGTTTAACTCATTAAATCACAAGGTAATTATTTAATCAATTATCTTTAACCCAATATACCTTGATGTATCAGTCTAGGTTCCCACAGTACATTGGTGGGACCAAGAGAATCAGTCTAGCCTAACCTAAAGATGATAAGTATCAATAAAACATAATATCTACAAAATACATCACTGGGGCCTAGAGAATCAGTATATCTCATACCAAAGATGAGGATCCTCAATAATACAAACAAAAAATAATTATTCATTTTTACCAAGGGTCACCGTCAATGACCTTTTTATAAAAAAATAGTAAAAAGGATGCACCTACTCCATTTATCACAATTATCATGGATCATTTCATTAAGCACCTTTAACCCCATTATATGATTCAATTATTTCATCATTAATCTGTATAAACCACCCGTAATATGATATTAAAAACCATTTAATATCTTAATCTTACCCCTTTAACCATTCCCCCATTTTCACATCATAAACACTAAAACCAAACACTCTTTGAAAACACTTGAAGTCACACTTTAAAACATGGATTTTACTATATTGAAAAAACAAACAAGTCTCAAGAATTTTGTTTCCATTAAAATTCATAAACGTATACATTAATTCATTTTCACAAAAAGCTAACCAATTCCTCATTTAAAATCAACATTTGGAACCCATTAAAAATCACCTTTGAAACCATCCCATGTTCAATACCTCACTTTAAAACATTTTCTATTTAAAACATATTGTGCTATCATTGGAAAATACTATACTTTAAAAATCCAACACATTTAATTTAAACCATTCAAAAATATACTAGTCATCTCACAAAATATTAGCATAGAAAACATTTCAATTCATTCTCTTAACATTTCCTGAACACTTAACACCAAAATTATACCAGAGAGACCTTTACCTATAAAAATGTACTTAATAACAATTATAATCCATTTACTCACATAAATTATCTATCTCATTATTTTAAAATTATTACACCTCTTTCAAGGGATTTGCAAACCCCATGGGTAGCCCAAGGCCTGGTCTCAAATCATTAATGGACCCAATGATGTTTGTAAAGGGTCTCACACATTAATTTAGGGCCCAAATTACCTAACTTAGTCAAATTTAAAAAAATAAGGCAAAACATTGGAATATTCATATATAGTATAAAAAACATCAAGAATATAGGAAAGAAGCTTATAGAGCAACTACCTTATGCCCACAGACAACCGCATATCCAATAATTACCCTTGATTCAAACTACAATGGCCTCAAACACCCAACTGAAGAAGTCCCTGAAATGGGTTTATGGATTTATAAGGAGAGAAACATTAAACCATAATTATACCAAAAATAGAATAAATAAGACTCTAATACTCACCTGAAGATTCAATTCACAACCAATAGTGCATTAAACTACCAAAATATTGAAGGATAATTACCCTTAGAGAGTTTAAGAGATCTTGGTTCAAACCCCTAGATATTGGAGTGGAAATGAGGTGAAAATTTGGGGAAGAAACATTTAATCCTGAGGGGGAAAATGGTCATTTTCCCTTTTTTAATATTCACATAGTTTTTCCACTTGGTTGGAAAAACTGTTCACTAACCATGCAGTCTCCACTATTTGTGATGAATAAGGTTGCAGAGTTTGGTCGAGCCAACTTCATGGTTTGAAAAACCATTTAGTAGTTGTGTTCTTGCCTTTATCCATGGGACTCGATCCACATAGTATCCTAGTCCATGGAACATGGTTTTCACTAACCATGCTCCAACCATGAACCATACACTGGATGACCTCTTTTCCAACCTTTTCATGACTCGAACCCCTAAGATACTCCTAAGACCTTCTGAACTCAAGGGAAACATCTCCTCAACCATATTCAAGGGATTTTAAACAAAATTTAAACGAAAATGTACCTCATAAAATCTTTAGGATCTTACAATACATATGAATTTACACTATACAAGAAACAATTTCGAATGTAAATATCTACAACTATAACTTGAATTTAAAAATACCAGTGGTATCATGCTCTATCAGCATTGTTCAAGCCGTCTCCACTAAAAAAAATTCTTCCATTCAACAATACCATTTTTTATAGTGCATATAGAACACTCAGTTCATTATTAATTCCGTAATTCTCAATATAGGCATCAAATATTCTATATGTGTATCCAACACCTTTATCTTCCTGAATTTTCTTCAAAGGAAAACCAAATTCATTTTCAGCACTTCTTCTAAAATTATTAAAAATTATTAGAGCCTCTAATTTATTTTTCATAAACATTATACAAAAAACCCAATTAAATTCATCAATAAAGGAAATAAAATAATTCTATATATTTGTTTATTACATCCTCATAGGCCCACAAATTTCTGAATGGATATGTTCAAAAGGATGAGTTAATTGAATCTCTAGCTTCTTGTTTATATAATTTTCAATATTTCCTTTTTATCATGTTGAACACATATAATTTATATCCCTTTTCAGTATATTCACATCATAATCAATGTCTCCTCAAGAATTTTTTTTAATTTTCTTTTGTCTTAGATGATCATGTATTTTATTCCATAGCTAATTTTCTAACATTAAGATTAACTAACATGGATATCCAACATCACCCACTTATAAAAATAATTCTCCATATTCACTGACCACTTATCAAAGCTTATGCATCATCAAATATATTCACAAAAAATAATTTTTTTAATGTCACTTCATTTCCTTCGTCTCATAACTAAGACATACCAAGTATATTTTTTCAGTCCTTCAACAATTAAAGTGTTCATAAATTTTAGTTGATATTTCCCAATTATAGCTGACCCAACAGCTTTTATCTTAAGTTAACCATCATTCATAATGTTCATTGAACCTTCCTTACATTTTTCAACATTTTCTATGTGTTTTAAATATCCCTTAATAGTATTGGAACACCCAATATTAAGAATCCATGGATTACCCTCTATTAATGTTTTTAGTTCCACTTACACAACCAAATATTTATTCATCCCTTTACTCTTCTTCATAATAGGATATTTAAAATTTTAATTCATATTTTTTTGGGCTGGTAGATGGATGAGACATTAATTTTCAGGGTGACTCGGTTGGTCATAAGTTCTATCAATTTCTTCACAAACATAAAATTTGTTCTCATATTTCTATCTCGAATTTGTAATATATTTCTGAACTTTCTTCTTTTTGAAGGTATTGAATCCACCTCAACCCTTGATTCCAAATCGTTATAGAGATTTTTTGACATTTATAATTAGACAAACACATCTTTCTTATCTACCCAAATCACCTATGGTTCCAATGGAATCCATATAAATAATACTTACCTTTGTAAATAACATGTTTTCTTGAATTTGGTATTTATATTCCTTAAATTATTGATTCACCAATCTTGGATTATTTTTTCGGGAAAAATAAATATAAAACCCTAATATATTCTTATTCATATTAGGCTTATTATTAGCCATTTTATTTTCACCTACTATAGAAGTTTTTAACGTCATGTTTGTTGTGAGAATTTTTTATACTATAGGACTTTAAAATATATTAAGGAATATTTATAGAGCCAAAAATTGGGACGACATGAGATTCGGAGTTTTTTTGATCCAGGTATTGATATTAAAAAAATATTAAATATATTAATATCGTGTGAAATTTTTTTTCCTGAAATCGTGTAATAACTTCTTAATGGAGTCTCATACTAAAAATCCATGATAGTGTTTGAATTTGGAAAATAGATTTTACCCTAGGAATGATGAAGAAAATTGGTCCAATGATGATTATACCCTTGTTTATGTGCATTTCTCACCACTGTTCCTTGCATTCTTCACCATTGGCCCATGAGGATTTAGTTTGCTATTTTTGGGAATGTTTGTGCATGATCGAACCCCAAAATTAATGGAGAAATGGATAATTAATATTAGGATGGTGATATGTGGGTGATTGGGAAAATTTTTGGGTGATTTTTTATAGATTCAATATTCAAAGTGGCTAGGAAAATGTCATCATAATGAAGGGTGGAGCCATAAAGAATTTGAGTTGCCAGAATATGGCCAACGATGATGGATTGGGCATGGATGACCCCATATCCAAGAATCTCAGCATGAATCACAGCAGAATACACGACCATATTAGTGAAAAAAAACATTTATAGCATCTTTGGGTTTTTGTGAGAAACCTAATTACAGGGCATGTATTCCAAGGACACCCCCTCCCCATGAATATAGTGGATAGTGTTTCAAAGAATATAAGGATCACATGTCGTGTGACCCTCCTAGGGTATCCATCATGTGTGCCATATGCACACATGTAGGACCCTGTGTGGGAGGACACATCATGTACTCTGAGAGTACTTGGGCATGACCAGGGATACACAAGAATGGCCCAGCACTCGGTCATTCCCATGGACACAACCAGGTATATGGGAATATCCTGAAGTGCACAAGTTTGAAAAAGAGAATAAGGGATAACCACTGGTGGTTGAGACATTCTGTGTAGTAACCTTACATGGTGTGTAATACTACATGGCCAGCCAATATGTGTATCGAGTGGACACTACTAGAAGTCTAGGTGAGGTCACATGTCTTGTGACCCCTGATAAAGGTCGTGAAAATTTCTCAGGGACGTACAACTTGCATATCTCTGTCTTATGGACTCAGATTTGGGCCCACAAGTAGCCTTTCCAAAGTAGTTTTCCCCATAAAACGTGATGAGAGCCTTCATTGTGGGATATTACGTGAGGTTTTGAGAGAAAAAACCTTTTCCAAAAAACACTGAACCAGTAGCAATGATCTATAAGGATCATTTTATTGAGGCTAGGGTTGGAAACCCCCTATCACACCAGGGTGTGGGTCCCCCATACTCCTGACACTAGTTAAGTGGAACCCCCCTAATGTACCGGGGAATTGGTACTCTACCCTCTTATTGTCACATCCTATGGTACTAGGTCATGGGTCCTCTACCCATTGAGTGGAACCCCCTGAATCACTAAGGAGTGGTTCCACTATCTATTCTTACAGAGTGGCACCCCTCTCATGTACTAGGGAACGGTTTATATATAAATCTACTGAGTGGAATAACCCTCTCATTCTAGGGTGTGGGTACTCTATTTATTGAGTGGAACCCCCTTATAAAACTAAGGTGTGGGTTCTCTACTGAATATTGAACCCCCTTTGGATGTGGAGTAATGGTGAGGTTCATGTCCTCCACATGGTTTTCTCAGATAGACATGTGAGATATTGGGTGTCAATGATGGACCTTTGGAGGTGTAGGTAGACTCATCGTCTGGGGATGGGCTATGATATAGAGAACCCATTTCACTCTCATCTAATTTTTTTTATCATATATATATATATATATATATATATATATATATATATTGGGTTTTGTTTACCTCTTTCATTGGGTTGAGCTTAACTTTTTTGTATCATTCTATTTCTTATTTATGATTTTCAGGGCATCATACATGGTATGTTTATACTCACACCTATGTGGTATTTTCCCACACATGTCGTATCTTATGAAAATTATAGATAGTTCAGTGATGACATCGATGTAGAACAGTGATACTTGGGTTCTTAGACTATGTACGATGGTCGATTTTTGAGATTAGGAGTCGGGCTCACTGATCTTTCATTTATTCCAGTTGTTTTCAGTTTGGGACTTCATTTCCGGCATGGGATGAATTTTCTCCTTTACAATTTGGTTTTATTCTATCATATATTGAATTATTTTCTAAAGGTTATTAAATGCATGGTTTACTCCATCTGTTATTATCTTTTATTATTCCTCTACACTATTTCATAGAGATGGTTGGGTGTGTGCATATAGGTACACTAGGAAAAAACCTCCCATTTTATAGGACTTCTCGATGATTGTTGTTAGGAACTAGACAATTGGAGGTGGGCTTGGGGTTGTGAAAACCTGGCCTTCTTCTGAATAGGTGGGCCCATGTGGGTTAGGTTCTTACAAAATTAAAATTCTTTGAATTTCAATATTTTTTAGATTCAATTGATATTGCCACAATATTGGTCTTCTTCACTCAATTCTTATTCTCAGGATACCCACCAACATTTTATGTATTTGTTTCACCCTTAGAGGATAATTTTTTTATCACCTTGAGTATCATACTTATTCAAACACTCTCCAACCTCTAAAATAGATTTTGGTAATTTGGATATATAATTTTCCAGTTCCTCTAATTCCATAACAAGATTCTATTAAATACAGTCAAAATCTTCATATTTCTCCTTTTCTTTTAAATACATATTTATGTTTATAGTTTTCTCATCACAAAGAATATTCTTTATATAATAAATTTCTTTTGATATATTTTATTTTTCTTATTCAATGGAAATATCCAATATTACTATAAGATTTATTATTTTTCTTCTAAATTTAGATATCCTTATCAAACATTGAGATCTATTAAAGACATTGATTTAATTATATATTAAACATAATCTCCATCTGAGATTATTATTCTTCAAATCCATAATTCCTAATTTCATAGCTAGTGAATTTATCTTTATTCTCCTTAGATATTAGATTTTTTCCATCAATTTCACTAGAAGTTTCAATTTCCTCTTCATTATCATATATTTTACAATATACACACTTGGATAAGATATTTCTCTTATTTTGTATTGAGATATATTATTTCTCTTAAATTTAAAAGAAAACTTAGACTTTTCAGTATTTCTTTATTTATTCTTAAAACACCTTCTTAATCATTTTTCTTCATCTTCACTGGCTTTATGTTCTTTCAATCTTGGACAATTTCGAGCAAAATCAACAATGGATACACAATTGAAACATTTTAGTGAAATATTTCTCTTAAAAATTCCATTCCCACATCTTATATTTCTAGAGATAAGATACATAATTTTATGAAAAATTAAATCAGTTCAAACTATTTCAACCTGTTCAACCTTCTTTTTACAGTTCTTAGGTATTGAGGCTTTAAAGATATTTTATTTTTCATATTTAACCTTATTTGTGGAAACATTATCTTTTATCATCTCATAAGAAATTAAGATTTTGTGTAAGTCATAAAGATAGAGTGTTTATTGATATTTATCTTCCAAACCTGAGACTTTAGAATCAAACATATCTATTGGGATGTGATGTATCTTCTCAACCATTGTTGTATATTCAAAATTCTCACTAAATCTTCTGATTATGATCACAATCTCATTTTTCCTTATGATGAAGTTATATAAACTTTCATCATATTTCATCTTATGGTATTTATAAATTAACCACTAAATTTTTATCTTTGTGCACTTTACTTCGGTATTACCTTCATAAATGCTCCAAATATTATCACATATTACTTTTGATGTTTTTATTTTTTGGAATTTTAGAAATTCACTCTCTGAAAGTAAAGACAATAAAACATTCCAAGAACACTCATCATTTACAAAATTCTTCTTATTTATTATTGTAATTGCAACATTCTCAATCAGATATTAGAACCCATCATTTATGGATTTCAAGACATTGTAACTGATAGATAATAGGAAAGATACAATTTTCAATTCATTTATGATAACCTTTCCCATCAAATTTGGCAATCCCCATATTGTTTTTTGAATTTTGGTTTTCCATTATATACACATGAAATTCAGTGAAAATCTCTTCAACTAGAGAGAAACTCAAATCCTACAAACTCTAAACAACATATCAAAAAGTAGAGAACCAGGATTTGATACCAATTTAAAAATAAACACACATTTCCATGTAATTCAATGAGGTGGGTGATTTAGTGATTTAAAATCATTTTAAGTTTCCTTCTTAAAACAAATCTCACAACCTGTTAAAGTGAAATAAGATCCGTACACACACATGAAGGCATAATAGATTTACAAGATTCATGTTTCAACATGAAAGGTTAATCTTTGAAATGAATCTGATGTCACTAAGACTATACGACCTAATAGTTTCAATATATAGGTACAAACAAGTAGGAAATATCCTTGTACTCCAGATATATTTCTTACAATTATGTTTGAGTGTTTCTCACCATAATATATTGATAAATGATTTATCTTTTTGACAGAGATAATATTTTAATAACTTTTCATATTTTTTTCAACGAATTAACACATACCATTTTATCACATTGATCTTATTATAATTAATCCTCAATTTATGGTGTTTTTGAGATAAATTATGAAAATTTCTTAGTTCTGGAATTTTAACAGATTTTAATCACTTTGGTATTTCAAGAATAAATTTTAAAATAAAAATCCAATTTAATTAGTTAATTTTTTATGATTTATATGCTCATGGGATACACCTATCTATTATTTATCTTGATCTAATTATAATATCTAAAGGCCAATAAAATAAATCAATGTTAAACAGCTTTCAGGTGGATAGAGTGGACTCCACCACCTAAAATGAGGCATAATTTGGGATACACACCTCTAATTGAGGTGATTTCAATTGTATATGAAATAGAACTCATATAAACATTTCACCAACAAATTTAATGGAATTATTCATTCATAAATGTGGTCATTGAACACTCAATATTGAATAAATATTTATAAATCATTCTATTAGAATAAGATCTCAGAGTAATTGGGCAATAACTTCTTGTACACATGGATTATGGAGTTGATATTTTTGGGTAAAATGAGAAATACAATTTGGATTAACTTTACAAAAGACTACATTTAAAAATTCAGTCATTAATGGAACCTACCATTCAAAAACTTTTGAAGAAAAAATTAGGAATCCAAAAACCTCACACCTTTTACCAATAAAAATGTATTCCCCTCCTCAAAATATTGGAAATAATATGTGGCCATTTTCTATAGTTTTGTAGTTTATTTTATTTTTAATATTATTATTCATTTTTAATATATTTTACTCTTCTTCTCCATCTCATTATCTAATTTTTTTTCTTCTATGTTTCCACCCCGTTCTTCTCCACTGTGATCTCTTATACTCATGATCATGAGTAACTAATCCAAGGAAGGTCCTAGGGGATTAATCCAGTGTTGAAATAAATTCATAATTTATTCATGTTTATTTTTTCAGGTTCTCTTATATTTCAGGAAAGGGGGTTCTTTGTGGGTAAGGAGCTTTTGTGTCTCCACTTTCCACCTAAGGCTTAACTTTCTCTTCTGTAATATTTT
The DNA here is from genome assembly GCA_963277665.1 of Viscum album. Classification (NCBI taxonomy): domain Eukaryota; kingdom Viridiplantae; phylum Streptophyta; class Magnoliopsida; order Santalales; family Viscaceae; genus Viscum; species Viscum album. Next base: position 23,838,245 of record OY728137.1, on the reverse strand, counting down.
CCATCAATCGAGATGATGGATGTGTGGCCTCTTATAAATTGTTAAGTGCACTATATATTCATAACATGGGTAAGATGGGATGTTCATGAATACTATAGAGCATGTTCATTAAGTATATTTGTAACTAATAAAGAGAGGATGTAGGTTTTTTATAGGTAATCTCTTGGGAGAATCTCTTTTTTGTCTGACATCATTCTGTCTACATTAATTTTATCTATATTTCATTATATATATATATATATTAATATTTCATAAATATTTCGAACCCAATTATTCATATAATTTAGTTTCATATTAGTTATTATATAAATATTGAAAATAGAAATTCGGTGTTGTTTGAGTTGCCTCCTTGAGACCGACTCTAGGTGTGAACTATATTGCATGCTTAAGTAAATAAAATATTGACCGGGGATTAATGAAAAATAATCACACAACATTTTTCAATAAAAAGAATGTCTCAAACTAAACTAGACTTCCATTCACGTTTTTGTAGTGCTGCACTTCTATTTCATCTTCATGAATTATAATTGCAGGTTTCTTTTTCTCTTAATGTAATATGCACAACCACTTCTTCTTTCTCTCAAAAAAATATTCTTAATAAATTATTTAGAGATATATATATATATCTTTTTATTTTTCCATTACACATCTGTACACCACAATACAATCATGACACAACATATATTGCACCCCAATAGCATATAATATCATATTAATTTGAATTTTAATTTAAAATTCAAATAAATTAACTTCCTAAAATTATCTATCAACTTATTCTCCTTATTCTCGCTTATTTTTTCTTCCATTTGGACTTTATTTCATATCACTTAAGTGAAGCAGTAATGGATTCAACATGATTGTAAAATTAATCCATATCTACTCTTCTTTTCTTATTCTACATTTCTCAGACATTCTTATCCCTTTTTTGAATCACAAAACCAATTTTGTGATGTTTTAATCCATATAAACAACATTTAATGTTATCTAAATTAATATTTCTTCAGAATATATAAAATTTAGAAAACACAAAATTTCAAAACTATATAATTATAAAAAAACACAAAGTCTAAAATTTATACACAGCTCCATAAAATCCATACACTAGAAGTCTCATAGAGCTTCAAAGTCATACGTCATGCATATAAAGTCCTATGAGAAGATTCATATATATCCATCAATTTTTGACCCACTGACCAAAGTCATATGTGAAAATTCATATGTGGCCCTTTAATGTATTATGAGTAGACTTAATGTCTGTTGCAATTGACTTACATATTAATATCCATTATCAAATTCATGAGGGATATGACTTTTCCATTTTTTACTGTTTCTCCAAAAATACATAATTATTTATATTCTTCATTGAACCTCTTTGAACCTGATTCATACAACTCCAAACCTCCAAAAATATTTATCAAACAAAAATAAACATTATATCATGCATGTATATGATTTATGCATTTAAAATAAAAGCCAACATAATATAATTTATCCAATTCAATCTTCTCTACACCATATTTTCAAGAATAAAACGACATTCTAGAAGTACTTCTCTCAGTAATATCTCCATGTACTTAAAACTTTCAGAAGTCTCTTGGGATCAACAGGTTGTAATGGGGAGGATGTTTATGTGTGAATATGTGTGGGGTACATACATGGAAGGAGGATATCACAACGCTGATGTATTTTATGTTTATGCTACCCTACTGATGTGTGGTTGGAGAGGTGAATTACTGGTGATGTGGTTGTGGATATGTGGTGATGTGGTAAATAGTAGTGAAATGGTGGCTTTGGCAAGATGTTATGGGTAATGGTCGGAATTGTGTAAAATGATATAGAATGTGGAGTTTGGTGATTATATTTATCATGTTTTTTACTTCTTAAATTGTTGGTTATGTTTTACGTGGTTGATATTACTCTTGATTATTATTAAATTTATTGCTCTTGTATGTTAATATTTTAGAAGTATTATCTAACTGAGTACTCTCAAGGGTTCACCCCATCACAGTTTTCTATGTTCTTTGTAAGATGGTTCAAGAGATATTGGGGAATCCATTTTGGTGGATCGTATGGAGTTCTGTGGATGTTCTGGGGTATCAAGATTTTTTTTTCACACTCTTTCTTGATAGTTGTATACATTGACATATATATAATATTTGGGTTATGGAAATTGTAAGTGTGATTTTTTTGAATGATGGTGTCGCATTCTCCCAAATGCATAAACCCTCCCCTTGGTTTTCCTCATAATTCCCTCATGGTGACCTGGTTTTCCTTCTCTCGCACTCATCGCTTTATCCTTTTAGGGTTTAATGTCATCGGTGGAGCTTCAGAGGATGGGTCTCAATGGATCTTGGATCTTTAATGTTGACATTTTTGGTTTGCATCTCTATCTAGGATCACTCACTCATTGGATTTGGGATTTTTCCTCCATTATTTCTCATCATGTATCGGGTCTCATGTTCTTTGTTCTTTCGATGATGGTGGTGGCAGAGTCATGGTTTTCAAAGTGTTGGTCTATGATCAATGTTGGTGGTGTATGAGGTTTCTCAATCTTCAGTCCTGGTTTCGTCTGGATCTAGGCACCATTATCACCTCTTTTGTTTTTATGATTTTTGGGGAGGAGGAATCAAGGTAGTCGGATGACATGGGGTCATGTGGGATCATATCTTTGGAGTTTGTAACTAAGAGGTGAGTGCTTGTTGGGATACAGCGAGTGAACACAGTGGAAATTGGTTGTTGATCTAGATTTGAGTTTGTTGTCATCAACAGTGGCGTTCTGGAGGCCATTGGTTGTTACGAGTTTCAAGTTTGGTTCAGGGGAACCCTGTTTTCAATTTTTTGATCTTTTTTTTTATTTTAAGTGTGGTTCACTATGACCCACATTACATTTTGGGATTGTTTGTTTATTAGGGTGCATGTTGGATATTTTTTTGTTGCATTTAGCAAGTGTTGTTTCATTTTTTAGGTACTGCCAGGTGAGCATCCTCATAAGTAGGATGGGTGTGATGACACTTATCATTCAGCCATCTGTCATCATTTTTTATGGATGTATTGTCTATTTTTCATAGAATTTATTATAATGTCTATATTCTAGTTTTTATTTCATCAGGTTGACATTGTAGTGTGTTCCTCACATGATTTTTCTAGTGGGTAGATCGAAAGAGAGAAAAGTGTGTCGACACCTTTCATCTTGCCCTCCCCCACAAGTCGATGTGGGATGGAGGGGTGATCTTCCCTGATATGTTGGTCCAGCATGATGAAACAACTTAGAGAGGGGGGGGGATGCATCATCGTCGATCGGTTTCACTGTTGTATTATCTAGTGCGGGGGCTCTTTCTTGTCTTGATGTATGCTCCCATTTGGACATTCAGGGCCATTTTTAGACCTTCGGGTCATGTTTCTTTATAGATTTTATGTATCAGTGTCAGGTAATGTGTTACCTCTTTTCCTAGTTGTCAAAATAGGTTTGATTTTTTTTACGTTCATTGAAGGGGTTTAACCCACAACCTGTTAAGAAAACGAAATTGTTAGTGAAATTGTAAATCCTTGGTGTTGTGATTTATTTTTATTATTCATGGGACTATATGAGGGTAATACCTATACACATTTTATACTCTAGGTGCTAGTTTCTAAATAAGGTTTTATTTGAGGCAAGCTTATGGGGTCACCCTTTTCATTACTATAGGCTCATAAGGGGTTTCAATAAGGGTGGGTTGTGAAACTACAATGCATATGGCCTTTAACAGTGTAAAAAAATGGACTTTAACAATGCAAAAAAATTGTTGTCAGTCACAGTGCTAATTAAGGGTGTCCTTTATCTATGCTAAAAGAAGCACTAATAAAGAACCCCCTTTATCAGTGTTATATTTAGAATTGATAACGGTTTACCCACCTATAGTGTTTTGTTTATATAACAACACACTCAGCAGATGCAAACTAGCAATAAAACCTGAAATTTAAATCGAACACACACAGAATCAAACTACAATTTAAACAACATACCATAAGAAACCCGACTATATAAATTTAATTTAAATCATGAATACAAATCTTTTTACCATGGTATATATAAAAATAAACACTAATATTTATATTTCAAACAAAAAAGTTTAATATAATTACATTTACAATTTTCCAACAAACATTCTAAAACATTAATATTTCATATTTTGACATCTGTGATCCCCTCTCAAAAATCTCCACCAATGGTATCAATTTTTGAACAAATAATCTCAACCCAAGAAAAAGATTCTACCTATATAATAAAAAAAATATGTTAGTAGTACTATAATGAAATAAATTAAATATCAATATGAAAGAACACATTAATAAAATGTAAATATTTAAAAAAAATGACACAGTTGGAGTTATACCGGTCATAATGTGTGTCCTATTGAGGTTTGGTTGATTCCTACACATTACAAATGAGTTATATATCATTTTCCTAAAATATAAAAACAATTCAAATGTGTTTTCTCAGTTTTGAGTATACCACTTGTTCTATTACTAAAATTAATTTCAATTTTAATTAATGACACATTAGGAGTTATACCATCCACATCGTTCATCGTATTGAGGTGAATATGATTCCTACACATCAAAAATGAATTATAGATCATTTTCCAAAATTATCAAAACAATCCGAATATGTTTTCTTATTTTTCAGTATGTCCGTTGTGTTTTTTTTACTAAAATGTAATTTCAAACTCGAAATAGGCATTATAAGTCATACCGGCCACAATATGAATCAGTTTTAATTGAGACAACTTTATACACGTCAAAAATGACTTATTAATCATTGTCCTAAATTATCTAGATAGTCGAAGTGTGTTTGCTTGGTTTCTAGTGAGTGACATGTTTTGAACTAAAATGTTGATTTTAAACTGATAATAGAAACTTTTAGTCTACTGGTGACATCATGCATCTGATTGAGGTGAATTTTACTCATTCACATCAAAAATGACTCATGGATAGTTTTATTAAAGTATTAAAACAATCTGAATGTGTTTTCTCAATTTTTAGTATGCCACTTGTTTTTACTTAAATTATTGTCAGTTTTAAATAAAAAGAGATGCTTTAGGTATTACCAGCCAACCAAGAATTTTATTGAGTTTTGGTTGATCCATACACATCACAAATCCCTGATATATCATTTTCATAAAATATTAAAACAATATGAATGTGTTTTACTGATTTTCAGTATGTCGCTTGTTGTTTTTAATTAAATTAATGTCAATTTTAAATAATAAGAGACACTTTTAGTCATACCAATCACAATGTTAATAAAACTGAGGTGAATTTGACTCTTACATGTCAAAAATGACTCATGGTTTATTTTAATAAAGTATCAAAACAATTCAAAAGAGTTTTCTTGGTTTTTAGTATGCCACTTATTTTTACTGAAATTAATGTTAGTTTTAAATAAAAAGAGACACTTTGAGTTATACTAGACAAACGATGTGTTGTATTTATGTGAGGTTGATCCCTACACATAAAAATCACTAAAAGATCAATTTTCAAAAATATCAAAAACAATTCAAATGTGTTTTCTCGTTTTTCAGTATGTGACTAGTTGTTTTTAATTAAATTAATGTCAATTTTAAATAAAATGAGACACTTTTAGTCATATAGTTCACAACATGCATCGAATTATGTTGTTTTTTACTCCGATGTGTCAAAAATGAATCATCAATCATTTTATTAATGTATCAAAACAATATTAATGTGTTTTCTTAGTTTTTATTATGTCACTTGTTTTTACATAAATTGATGTCAGTTTTAAATAAAAAAGAGACACTTTGAGTTATACCGTCCATAACATGCATCATATTTAGGTTAGGATGATTACTAAACATAAAAATGACTTATATATTGTTTTACTAGTGTATAAAAACAATCTGAATATTTTTCCTCAATTTTTATTATGTCAGTTGTATTTGTTTACTAAAATGTCTTTTCAAACTGGAAACATGTATTATGAGTCATACTGGTCGCACTGTATGTGGGTTTTACATGAGAATAATTCATAGACATCACAAATGACTTATGAATCACTAAACTAAATTATAAATAAAATCAGAGTGTGTTTGATTGGTTTTCAGTGAGTGACACTTTTTGAACTAAAATGTCAATTTTGAATAGAAAATGTACACTTTTAGTCATATCAGTCACACTATGCGTCGGATTGAGGTGTGGATGACTCCTACATGTCACAAATGACTAATGGATAATTTTAATAAAGTATAAAAACAATATTAATGTGTTTTATTGGTTTTCATCATGTCACTTTCTCTTTTTTCTCAATTTAATGTCAATTTAATATAAAAATACACAATTAAAGTCATACCAGCCACACCGTGCATCAAATTGATGTTCGGTGGATTCGTACACATAAAAAATGACTCATGGATAATTTTAATAAAATATAAAAATAGTGTGAATTAATTTTATCAGTTTTTAGTATGTTACTTTATCTTTTTACGAAAAGTAATGTCAATTTTACATAAAAAGACACTTGGAGTGATACTGGTCACTTGTTATTTTTACTCAATTTTGATTAGGTCATTTTCTATGATACTAACTATATTGAAGGAGACATTTAATACATAGATATCATATCTTAGTTGATTAATATTCCTTACATAACATAATGATCCATTCCAGAATAGTTTAGGTCTAGTGCTTTTGGAAACATGAAAACATAATGAACTAGTTCATAAGAGTCTCTCATTAAGTTATTATTTATTATAAACATTGTTAAAATGTCATTTATAAAACCATTATTAATAACATAAGGATATGAAATATAAGAAAGGGTGATCATATATTCTCAATAAGTGTAAACAAGGGGTATATTAATGATCATATAGAGATAACATTAGAATAAAGATGTAAGAAGGTGATATTAACATTAAAAAAACATACCCTACACATCGTAGATCATAATCATGAGTCACGTATCAAATCATGGTAGTTCAGAAGATATGAATCTTATAGGATCAAAGAATATTATAAACTAAAAACATACACTTGGAGTCACATCTCCTTGCTATTTGTGTACATTCATTCACCAGGTATTATGCCGATTTGTTTCTGAGCACATCTATATCTTTTTGTGAATACGAATCTTTTTTATAGTAAAGGTTGTACTGGAAAAATATAAATAAAAATAGGATTAATAAATATATTAGATGAAATAGTAATTATCATCGAAAATACCTCTTCAGGGATGCTGGTTTCTTTATGGAATATGATCTCTCTCATAAATTTATAAATATAATGACCACAATCTTTTCTGTTAGTTTGTTTGGGATACTGTAGAAACATTGAAGAGAATAAGTCATTTCTTTATATGTGTTTGGATAGTGAAATTATATTATATATTCCCTGATACTCATCCAGTCATAGTACTTGTCTTCATCCTCATGCTTAGCCCCTTTCATCTTTCATTGTTTTTCACAATATCGATACACCACCCTACCATAATAGAATCCCCTTTAAAAGATAATATCCATTATATTACTTGATTTTTATCTCTAAAATTTTGGATGTTGTGTATTAAAAATTTAAAACCATGATGTGTGGATATTTTTTTGGATATCCATTCATTGAATCTAAGAAATAATTACTTAGAGTATCCAAATTTTCCGCAATGAGCATCCAATGTGCCCTAAAAACACGAAAAGGTGTAAGTAATGAAAGAAATAAAAATATTTTGGATATGAATAAATTATATATTTTTACCCCATCATCATTAGTATTAAATAGATTCTGTCATCTGATATTTTTCTTTTAAAATATTTGATCAGACCTTTCACTATTTCAACCTTCTTTTTTGCCATTATTTTTGTTTGTTCTGTAGAGGATATGTGAGGACTAACGAGACTGAATTTTCATTCATGGAAAGATACCTTCAATTGTTTTTCATATATACACCTTCCAAAAATATGAAATTTATTTAGTCATAATTAACACATTATCTCAACATTTAGAAAATCAAATCATGAAAACATACCTCATGTACACATTTAAAACTAAGGAACCTATCCAATCATATTCAATTATTTCAATTTCTCTCTCAAGACCAATGAAATATTTATCTTTCTCTATGTACATATTTTCTTCAAAATCAACTATGTGGTCAACACCATCTTTTAACATTGTATCCACATGATCCTTGAAAGATAAGAAATGTGAATATAGAATGGGCGGGGTTATGATGATTTCAGTAGATCTTTTTGATCGGTTAGTCGAGGATTTAGATAGTTCTGAGATGGTATTTCATTTCATTCCTTTATCTTTTTCCATCTATAATAAAATTCATCGGTTTAGTCCTTTTTTCAATAATTATTAAAGGTTTATCTTGGAATCTATATTGTAAATGAATACCTCTTTGTCAACATGTTTTTTACACGATATGACAGTCATTTGATGAATGTTCCAACATCTTTTTCGACCATATTAATATCATCCCCATGAATTGGAATATTAGCGCAGTGTTTGGATAATGGGCTATGCTGATTGACACTCACACATGACCTTTTGTAAGTGGTCTGGTGTGTAGCGTGTTGTTTTGAATATTTAACACTGTATCCCTCACCACAAGTTAATGGGTGGGTTTTGATAAATATAAATCATTGTCTTTGTAACCTTGTATAATATCAGTAAAAGAGAGGTATTAGTGTCTATCTGATTCACATTTCATAGAAACATCTACTAGAACATTGATTACCTCTGCTAAGACATTTCTTTGAGGGGAATGACTAGCCTCATAGCTGGTGGGGGTGGGGGGGGGGATCTCCATGTATTGGTTGTTCTCGAGTTTCTTCTTTTTTTACCTCTCCACCATTAATGTTTCCACAATATCTCTATGGTATTGGAATTTTTCTTCAAGGATAGATATTATTTCTCTGATATGTTTTATTAATTCTATTTGATCATCCTCTTGTTTTTTTAAAAATATGTTCGGTGTGCCACCCCAAAACCCGCACCTCTGATGCGGCCATACTGTTCTGGTCATTGATAGTATATGTTCATTTGGTATAGGTGTTGTTGATTCCTATGACTATGTATGATACAAAATATATGGAAATAAGTTATCATTGTTATGTAGTGGCGATTTAAATTATATTTTTTTATTAAGTAATACTTACTCATGTTTCCCATAATTTTGGTGTGTTTTCATATTTTAGTATCCCATCTTTATTTACACATTCCTACTTCCATAGTACATGGTGTGGGATTGAGGTGGCTTTAGATTTTGATTCATCATTCATTAGATAAACAGAGGAACATAATTATAGTGTTTTTTCATGTCACATAAAAGTATTATGATATATTTAAAATACATACCAATTTTTTTCATGTGAAGTGTAACCCATCCTTACTTTACGGTATGGGTATGCCGGTTTTGCTTCTCGTTCCTTATTTCCATCACTCAGTTTCTATTTCATAAAGAAAAAATTTTCAATCAAAGTGATAACTACACCTATCATCAAACAAAATATTACTAGACACAATGTACCTAAAAAGACGCATCTGCATGATGTCTAGTAAATGCTTCGAATGCTTCTTGGGTTATTAGGTGTGCATAAATAATTGGTGGGTGAGGGTTTATTTTTTCCTTTAGTATCTTTAAGATAATTCCTTGTTATAATTTTGAATAATCCCTAGTGAATACTTCTGGAAAGCATTAAGACATACTTATTGTGGGAGTTATCTACTATAAATGCACTCTACAATGGATGATGAAGAGTAAGTCAATGTTTTATTATTTTAATTTTTAGTAAAATAAAGAAATGATATCATAATGTTGTTGTAATCTCTTCCCACATCAGTGTCTTCAACTCAAACACTACGTTGTTCCCTGAATCTACGTCAATCGACATGCACTTTCGAGTAACGATTCCAATATAACAGTTGAACATGGACTTATTGGGGTTAACATGCTGACCACTTGCAAAACATCCCACTTTGAATTTTTTGTCTTTTTGTTTTGATTTAATTTTTTTTACTAACACCATCATACTATGGTGATCCTGTTTTTTTGTGACACTAGTCCTTCATCACCTACCATTTCCACATGATCAGCATTGTCAATATGTTCCTCTAGAGTGATTTCATCGACATGTACAGATGATTGTTGTACCTCTACACTGGGAGCAACTGGAGGTTGAGAAACCTATTGTTCCTCCAGAATGGGAGCACTAGAATGTGTAAAAGGTCGCTCCTCTGCACTACAAGAAGCAATAATTTGAGAGGCCTAATGTTCCTTGGGGTTGGGAGCACCACCACATGTAGAAGGTTTCTACTCTTCACTCCAAGAAGTGTCTGGTTGAGAGAACCTTTTTCCTTGAGAATGGGAGTACTAGCATGTGTAGAAGGTCACTTCTCTACACTACAAGCAGCTGCAGGTTGAGAGACTTGTTGTTCCATGGGATTGGGAGCACCAGTACGTGTAGAAGTCATTATCTAAAGAAAGATTTAACATTTTATTTTGAGTTCATAAATACAGTAGCAGAATGATAATAATATGAGGTAACATGATATATATTACAAAAAATGTAACCTGATTATTGAACTCTATTTTTCTTTTCTAACAGATAAAGGGATTTGGCCCTCTATCGATGATTCAAATCACTTCGTTGTGCTCTCCTATAATATAAAAAATATCATCTACATTGGGACCACTATGAAATTATTGTGACGTCCCAATGGAAGGGTCATCCTTAGTTGAATTTTCATCTGACCCTTCAGTGGTTTTGTTCAATAACATAACAATTGAACACTTTAGGTTTGTGGGGTCTAGAATATAAAATACTTGTACTACCAATGATGCCATTATAAACAGTTAGTCTTTGTACCCTTCCTTACTGAAATGAACATTCATGAATCTCAATTTAGATATTTTAACATCACTTCTGTTATCAACCCACTTTCATTGAAAAATCAGAACTTGGAATTTTATATAATCCAACTCCCATATTTATTTGATGATACCAAAGTATGACATATTCACATAAATTTGATTTTTATCCTTAGTACCATAAACATGCATCACTTTAGCCACGAGTGTAACTCCACTATTTTTCATGGTATTGTATTCATCATGCTCATTTGTATAGAATCTATAACCATTAATTACATATCCATTATAAGATAATACATACACATTGGGTCCTCCAGCTAGCCATCGAAGCCGTTATGAAATTGAATCTGGATTTTCATCTGACTCTTTTAAAATATGTTCCCAAAACCATCCTATAAATTATTGATTATGTGTATTTGATATCAATATTTCATCCCTTGATGGATTCAAATGCCTAAGAATTTATTTTCATGTTTCTACATATGGGTAATCCTCCAAACTGTTATGAAAAATGTAAAGGTGGGCCTACTCCCAATCTGTAATATTGATTATGAAAACAACTCTTTTAGAAATTTATTTACCTGTAAGCTACCTAATGTGATGAGATTTTAGTAGCCTAATGCTTTCCACATCTGAAAGATATTTGGAACACAATTCAATGTTTTTCTTAATAATATATCACTCTAAAATACAACCCTCTAGCCGACATTGATTTTTGACATAACCTTTCAAAATCATTGTATACCGTTCAATGAGGTATATCCATCGATAGTGTACAGGACCACATAATAGATTCTCTCTCACCAATTGAACTATAAAATGAACCATCATATCAAAGAATGTTGGTGGGAAGAACAATTCCCATTCACATAATATGCCGGGGATTTCACATTCCATACTCGGCAATTTTTATGGGTCTATAACTTTGCTGCATATAGCTTTGAAGAAGTAACAGAGCTTGGTTAATTTATGATGGACATTATTGATTAAAATGTAACATAAATCTATAAGCATTATATATTTCATCAAAACATGGTAGTCATATGATTTCATACCCTTTAACTTTAGAACAATCATGGACATGATGTTCTTGATATTCAATGAATACCCCTATGGAACCTTTATGTCATTCAAGAAGTTGAAAATCGGATATCTCTCCTTCTTGAAAAGAGTGTAAGAATCTAAAGAAATAAAATTTTATTTTTCACCTTTCACTAGCACCGACTCTTCTCGTATTCCCATGTCAACCATGTCTAACCTACCCTTAATTCCATCCTTTGATTTGCTGGGAGCATTTAGCAACGTGTAGATGACATTATCAAAAACATTTTTTTCAATATGCATAACAACAATAAATTTTCTAACGTATAGAAAATTAAAGTATGGTAATTCAAAAAACTGATCTCTCTTTCCAACTGATTTTTTAAGGATGTTTGAAAATGGTTTACCAAAATCAGTTTCAACATCATTAATTTTCTCAAACAGTTGATCATCTGTTAGTGTAGACGGTGATATACACTCTTCTAAACATCCATCGAATGATTTCATCCATGATAAATACTTATTTATTCAGGTTATAAATATCATTTGTCCTAGAAATAGGGTTTTTGATGAATGTTTCAACTTAATTGACTGTATACCTTGTTCACAGACAGGACACCCTTGAGTTCCTTTAATTCTATATCCTAAAAAGTTTCCATAAGAAGAAAATTCATTAATCATTCTGTACAGCATCGATCTCAATGTAAAATCTTCATTTCTATAAGTCCCATACAATGTAACACCTGAATCCCACAATAATTTCAAATTCTACATCAATGGATCCAAAAAATCATTAATATCATTACTTGGTTGTTTTGGTCCTGATATAAACATAGATAACATGATTTATTTTTTTTTCATTCATATCCATGGGGTAAGGTTATAATTTTCTGATATAAATGGGCATGTACTGTGAGTGCTTCTCTGAAAACCAAAATTATTCACTCCATCTATAGATAACGCAAGACGAAGGTTTCCTGGCTCATTTCAGAATTCAGGATACTCATGATCAATTCTTTTCCACTAAGGAGAGTCTGTCAGGTGACATAGTTTCCCATATTTATTTCTTGTGTTTGTGTGCCACGTCAATTTCCCTATAGTCTTCTCACTTCTATATACTGACTAAAAATTATTTATTTTATTATTATAAGTTCCCTTATAAGGGTAAAGGGAAAAACTGTCATGACATCAAGGATATAAACAATCAAAAAAGCTGCATTGAACAAAAAATTCAAAGCCATAAAACCCATGCTACATGTGAAAATCCCCTCCCAGCATCAAAATACAAAAATTCCAGTTTCCACCTTCCACCGAAGATCAGCTTGTTTTCCTGTGCAAAAATGCAAGGGCCTTGTACCGATGGTCATAGACATACCCTCTCAAACATCCAATTCCGGAAGGTGATGGTTTAATGGAAACTATTTTCCATAAACATCATCTGAAGAATCCTTAAGTAAATGATATAATTGCTGAGACCTTTGAACCAAAGCTCACCAAAAACAATGAAAAATACATCACTGAGAAACCAATCATAATGAAAAACCAACCACTAAAAACCACCACTGATTTTCAACTTCAACCTCACTGAGTTTTTGATCTTCAAATAAATTCAAACCACAGTAGAATCCATCATGACCAAAAAACCAAAGACCAAAATGCAGATCCCATTCGAAATTAAAGAACACCCAAATACCAAGAACCCCCATGAGCAGCAGTTCTATAATGACAACCTCGGACCTCAACAACCACCTCCTGGGATCACCTCGGATCACCGAGAATCACATCATACATCACAGAAGCTCACAAAAAGCATGAAGAACAACAAATGTCCAAAGAACTGATCCCCAACTGACAAAAAATACTCAAACAAAACTCGAAACCAAAAAAAAAGAACTCAACCAGACCGTCACCTCAGGCCATAACGAACTCAGCTGAAGAAACCACAAACCGCATCAAAAACAAACAATGAGAGGAAAAGAAAATACGGTCAGAAAACCATCACCAATCATGTCAGAAAGAAGTCCCACCACAAATAAGGACTCATCACCACCAACCAGAAAGCCCGTGGAAGGCACAACAAAAATACAATACACACACCAGAGATGAGACGACAACCCACAAGCCGCAGGAGCTGGATCTCGGCCACATACCGTCACCACACCACCGTGGGGAACCCAATCTGGCGAAGAAGGGATTGGGCAAATAATCAGACCAGAAATGGTGCAAGTGGTTGAGATAGCCGAGTCCACGGAGCACGCCACCACAATAGGGATCCACCACCTTGAGCTCGTGAGTGCGAGGACATACGCCGCGCCAACCCAAGATGAATGTAGGAGGCGATAGCGAGGGGAAACCCTAGATCGCAAAGCCCCTTACAGGCACATCCTCTCCTTACTTCCATATAGGCGCCTAAACCTTGGAGTGATTGTAAGGTCCCATACAACTTTTATAGGATCATATTGAACATTCTTTTATTGAGAACCACCACACTTTGGGCATTCTCTTAGTAATTTTTTGTCCTTGAGAAATAGTATACAGTTATTCAAGAATGCATGTATTCTTTCAGAGATCTTACCCATCAAGTGTATCATTCGTTTGGAATCGTATGTTCGGCTCGAGAGATCATTATCTTCTGGGAGCATGTCATTCAACAGAGTAAGTAATTCTATAAAACTAGTGTCACTCCATACATTGTGTGCTTTCAAATTTTACAAATTCAGTACGGATGACAATGCTGTATATTTAGTGAAACCACCATAAAATGGAATCTCTGTACAACTCTTTCACTGCTCAAATTTTTTTCGTAAATAACAAGTTTATCTTCAACTAACTTTATTATTTCCTCAATGCGATCTTCATCATCATTCACATCTATAATCACGTCCTCGATATGGTCTTATTCATTATCCACACTTGTAATCATATGAAATGATCAATAAAATGCAGTGTTATCCCAGTCACTAGCAACATTCTCTTCTTCCCCATGTTTATTCCAACATTTATAACTTTGATCTATTCCATAACGGATCCAATATTCTTCCAACTCCTCTGGACTAACATGTATTGAATAACAATAGTGTATAGAAAGATAAAGAATTTCAGAAGGTTCATATGCATGATCTTTTTCATATATGATGAACTCTTTCACTCCATATTCATACTCTTTTTTCAAACAATTAACATCCATCCATTCTTTATTCATATAATTCCTATTTGATTTAGTGATATTAATATTGAACAAAATAAATACATAGAATGTTGATATAAAAATTAACCAAGGATAAAAAAAGTTATATAGTTTAAGACTCCTTTGAAAACTATTTATAAAATCATAGTTGAAATCCCATTAAAAAACCAACCATTTACACAAATTCCTTTTTAAAATAACATTCCCTTTTTAAATAAACCAATCAGTTTCAAACACTCTTTCTCATACCCCTAATTATATTTTTAAAGCATTCAAGAAAACTTCATGACCCAAAAATCTTAATACTTTAAAATTAATCACTACCCTCTATATTTTAAAAAATTTCATTTAAAACTCCACACACCCCTTGTTAAAATGAAACCAACATTACATACATTTTAAAACATTCACATACCTTTCTGAGAGTCAGTCAGGTGAGTTGACAAATAGTTGGCATACAACCTAAGTCCATGAACAATGTTTAAATCATTTTAAAGCTATTTAAAACCAAAAAAAGGTATGTTGAACATATATAATTTATTAAGAAACATTTAAAAATACTTGAATCATATTATAAGATCCACTTAGGCATTTTCACACACATAAATCCCAAGATAGGAACTTTATAATGGATACATGAATAAAAAATAACCATCATTTTATAAAATATAAAGCTATAAAAGTTTTATCATGTATCTCATGAATAAATAGTATGAATACTATAGTTTACTACTGTAATACTACTGATGAGTTAATAATTGACAGATAAAGACATAAGTGTCACCTGGCCATGATACTTTTTAACATAAAGTAACATCTCTTCAAAGTGGGCAACCATCTTCCACTTGATGCTTCAATCATGTACTAATTAAGCTTGATCCTTCAAATACGGTACATCAGAAAAAATATTCCCCTTAATGAGGGTATACATTATGTCAATGTTAAAGGACTATAGGTACTCATTCCTTCTCCACTATCAATGGGTCATTTCACATTCTGATTAAATATATTTCAAACACCTTTTTTAGTGTATTCCAATAACACCTCATGGAAAGCACCACTATTTCCAAATCTGGGAAAGGATTTGGGAAGTTTTGCTTATGTGTTCTTAACTATATAGATCCATAAGTAACCACATGACCATCATGGAATGGAACCATTCAAATCCTGACTCCCAATACATCACAATATAAATCATACTCATTACCTAGCCCATTTATGGTAAAGATTTGAGTTATCATCAATCTCTTGTTATGATCTTAGAAGGATATCTCATGAACATCTATGCAAAGGAACATACCATATTCTTGGTTAAGGCCTTCTTATCACTTCTAATCAAGAAGAATCTTGATTGACCCTCTAGTAACTATTTCCTATATAAAAAAAATTGAGGCTATATTCTAGAGCCTATCCTTTTGGTTGAATTAATTAAAAAATGAGTAAGGATTCACATTCCAAATATTTTTCATGCTTGAAGACTACTTCATGGAGACTACAATATCAGATAACTCTTCAACATAAGATAAAAAACCAAACCATACAACACATGGTGTTTTCCGACTATATTTTATAACTCATGTACTCAGTCCTAAAACAATTTATGGATGACATTTTATTACAGGATGATATTATTCATCCATGGGGGAATAATAATTTTCTGATTCAAAGGGTTTTTATTATAAGTATAAAAAAAATCACCCCTCCCCTTTAAATCAATACAATCTATTTCAAACAAGGCATCATCCAAACAATTATTTTATAGCATGTATTATAGCCAAGTAATCAATGTTCATGGAAGATATTGTAACTACTAGTTAGAAACATAATATTTATTTAAATGTTATTACCCTATAGGTGAAGGAAAAAATCTATGGTACTCTTTAGGGTGTCCAAGTATCCAAAAAATCATTATCAATGTTACATTTCACAAAAGTGTGCATCCTAAAGTAAATATTAATATCTTTAAACCTATTATGATACTAAATAGAAAACATCATGCCTTTCTAGTGTTCTTTTACCGGATAATTCATGCTTCAATTCACAAATCATCCTAATTTCTAGACCAATCTAAAGTATCCCATCTAGCTACAAGAGAATGTGGATTAATCCCCCATATAAAAACAATCACAATAAAAGTTCTCAAGACAAACTATAAAAACATTCATCCATATCTTTTATCAGTAGATAGACCCACCATGCATAACAAATGGATAACAACTGAAATTTACAACATTCTAGATCTCAGCCATACAACTCTGCCACATGGAGACCAAAAAAGATGTACCGAGCAACTGTAGTGTCCAATTCACCCTGAAAAATATACATGTTGACCTTATTACAACACATTTCATGAATATTAAAATAAAATGAGTTGTACCTCTCCAACCATTACAAAAAATTCTTCAAAGGGATTCATAAAAGTAATTTATAGATAGAATAAAATTTGGCAAAATACTTTTGCTACTATGATATGTAAGAGTTGGTTGCTTGATACATAAGGTTCATCACGATTCATTAAAGTCAATACATAAGGGAACTTGGAAGGAAATGTGTAAGGGTACTCGGAAGGCAATGCATAAGGGAACTCATAAAATAGGGAGATTTAAAAAGGTACCCAAGCTTCGTGTGGCGGTGGAGGAGAGCTTCGCTACGGCAGGGTGGAGGAGGGCTCACACGGAGGCGGAGCAGGACTTCATGGAGATAGTAGATGAAATTTCATGACGAAGAGTCGGAAAAATCAGTAGCAGTAGTGGAGGAGGACAAAGAGGAGGAGGAGTCGGTGGCATCAAAGGAGGACGAGGATTTAGGGCTGGAGCAGAGTAGGAGGAGGAGGAGGATTCGTTGTGGCAGGGTAAGGCTTCTGTGAGAGTTTGAGGCGTGCGAAGGAAGGAGGAGACTGTTATGATTTTTTTATAAAACCAGGGGAAGTATTTATCAACACTAGGTAAAAAGTTTTGATAAAGACAGGTTTTATCAGTGCTAAATTAGAAAGCACAGATAAGGAAGCCCTTTATCAGTGCCTTTTAACGATTATAACGATAGGTCTTTATCACCGCTAAAAAAGCACTGATAAAGGGTGTCTTTATTAGCCCTAAAATTTAATTTCATAAGTATTTAAATAAATATTTATGTATTTATATTTATGATTCTGATTAAATTATATATTTATAATAAATATATATTTATTTCATAAGTATTTCATAAATATTTAAATAAATTTATATTTATATTGATATAATTATAAAATTATCATAAATATATTTATTAAATAAATATATTTATAAATATATACAAACATTTATAAATAAATATATTAATTGTATATAGTCATAAATATAAATAATTATTTATTTATTTAAATACTTATGAGATGAAAAAAAATATATTAATTATATATATATATTTATAATTTCATGATTATATATATATATATATATTTATATTTAAATAATTATAAAATTATAATAAATATATTTATAATGAATATATTTATTATATTTATCATAAATATATTTATTTATTTATTGTCATAAATATAAATATATATATATATATATATATATAAATGGAATTAAAATAACTATATTAATTATAATTTTATAATTATTTAAATATGGAAATATATTTATTAAAATAATTATGAAATTATAAAAAATATATATAATTGATATATTCATTTTAATTTCATAAAGTATTTAAATATATATATATATATATATGTATATATATATTTACGACTATTAATAAATATAAATTTATTTATAATTATACTTATAAATAAAATAAATATATTTATTATAATTGTATAATTATTTACACACACATATATATATTATTTATACTTATAAATATAAATATTGATATATATATATATATATATATTCATTAAAGACAAATGTTTATTTAAATATATATATATATATATAATTCTAATTATAAATTAATATATTTAAAAGGAATTTTTATATAATTATAAATATAAAAAACATATTTATCATTTAAAAAATTACTGTAATTTTATAACAATTTAAATACATATATATATATATGTAGTTAAATATAATTATAATCACTAATATATTTTAAAAAGTATCTATATATAACTAAATATTATTAATTCTAAATATAATAAATAGATCTATTATTTAAATATATTTATATTGATTTCGAGTATTTATGAGAATGTTTCATGGGAACATGAATGAATCATATACACCAAGTAAAGTGTGGATCATAAAAATGCGTCATCATATATATGGCCAACATGAATAGTAATGAGTGTAATGTATAAATGAAAATTTATTATTATCACATAATTTATATATGAATGCCAATTGTTTTCACACGTCAATTGAGAACATTCATTTGAAACATATATTTATGTAAATATATATATATTTATTTTATAATTATAATTATAAATATAAATATTTAATATAATTATAAATATACATATTTAAAATGTAGTTATATATATATATTTAAAAAAAATTATATATGATTATAAACATATAAACATAATAAGTATATTTATTATTTTTTGAAATTTATTATATATATATGAATTATTAAAAAAATATTAATTATAAACATGTGTTTTTTATTTAATGTATAAAAATAAATATTAATTATTAATATAAATATAATAATTTTATTTAAAATAATAATTTTTTTATTTAAAAATTTTAGGAGCGCTAAACATAGCACTGATAAAGCTTCCTTTTATCTGTATTAAAAAAAGCGATGAAAAAAGGTACACCTTTATCAGTACTTTTTTATGGGGCTAATAAAACTCCTACATTTTA
The DNA here is from genome assembly GCA_963277665.1 of Viscum album. Classification (NCBI taxonomy): domain Eukaryota; kingdom Viridiplantae; phylum Streptophyta; class Magnoliopsida; order Santalales; family Viscaceae; genus Viscum; species Viscum album. Next base: position 23,818,345 of record OY728137.1, on the reverse strand, counting down.
TCAACGTTTTCTGCTTAGCGGTGATAAAACTTGGCGCATCCATTTCCCGAATTTGTGGTAGTGTGACATTACAACATTTGCAAAAACATCATTTACATAACAAGAACATGTTCAAAAGTGAGTATCAAAGAATAAACAATTCATGTACTTTTAATCAATATAGGGAATGTTCTTGCAATTGAAACGAATAACATATAAGTAATAATAAACAATATGTGATTTATTAATACCAGTTAATAAATTTACAAGTAATTAAAAAAAATATGAATTGAATAATTTTGGGAATACTGTGCGTTTAAATGACATGCAGTTCACGCATTTATGTGACAAATGAACCAACAGTCCTTCTAAAAATTTACGAACATCATATCTAGTTTGTTCGGTTTTGAACATGTGACACACATTTTAAATGAACCAGATAAACCACATAAGCGTGATAACAGGTAAATTTCAAAAAAATTAACTTAATCCATCCACAAAGACATTTGATTCAACCAATTTTCATGTTGGTGGAATTAATTTTGAGACTTTCCTATTAAATTTTGGTTTTTCTTTTTATTTGTGTTGGCTTCTTGCCAGAAATGAAATTATTTTTTTTCCAAAAAAAAGATGTGCAATTTTTACCTAAAAATTCTACCACATTCATTGACTTGTAATGTAATTTCTAAATGATATTTAATTAGTGAAAATAATATTTTAAATGATAAATATATTTTAGGGGTATATAAAGTAACAAAAATATATAATGTTTTTAATATGTATGTCCAAAAAAAATAGAAACATTTTTTTGCTTCTTTCTTTTTTTTAAACAGATATAGGGGTCACCGGTCAAAACAAAACTCTATGAGCTCACATATATATAGTTTTTATGTAAAATTTTATTGTGTATGATACATTCAATCTACATTTTGGGATATCTTCACAGTTAATTTTCCTTTATATTTTTAGTAAAGTCATTTTAATATTTAATTTATTTATATTAAATTTTCAATAATAAAGGTTACAAATTTTTAACTAAATCTTTTTTTAATAAAATCATAATGTGTCGGATACTATGAAATTTAGTGTACTCGCATACCAACCCGATTATAATGTTTATTAATTTTTAATATGTTTGTGTTAAATTATCCACTAATTAAGGTGACAAATTTTCAAGTCAAGAATTTTTTTAAAAAAATAAAAAGGTATCTTTGATGTTAATTATACTTTCACCAAAACTATTATTTGTTTACAAAAATTGAACAAGTTTATAATTTCGTTATTTTCATAACACATTTTTTTAACATTAACGTATTATATTTTAAAATATTGATAAATACGTGAATTTATTTAAATATTTAATTATAGATATAATATTAATCTAGTAAAAATTAAATAAATGTTTTCTATATTTTTATTATTACTTGATAATATATGAATAATATATTAATAATAATTAATTTCAATCCAATCAACCTATCATTACAACATAATGATCCTTTGTCACCATTTAAAAATGGTCTTCTCATTGCTAAAAAACACTAAGAAACTCAGTGGTGAGAAAGAATTCGTTAAACAATGTTTTTTAGTGTTAATTGAGGGACATGATGGATGCTAAAACTAATATTAGTGGTGCACCAACCAAATAAATAAATAAATAAATATAAAAACAAACATATATATTAAAAACAGTCAAGAGGGATAATTATGAAAAGTCGGGAAATAAATATCATTATTTTGTATCAGATATTGTACATTTAGTTATTGTTACAACATCAACAAAAACAAATTTTACATAACACGAACATGTTCAAAAGATTGTGTTTATGAATAAACAATACATGTACTTATCATCATAATATGAAATGCACATCCAATTGAAACAAATGATATAAAGATAATAATAAATAATACATGCTTTATTAATAACAATTAAGTACTTTAAAATTATTTAAAAATGAAAACAATACGTATTAGATCATTTTGATCACACCATAGGTATAAATTGTGAGTGGATCATTCCTTTAAGTAGAAAATGAATCGATGGTCATTGTCCTAATTTTTTTTGAAAACCTGGTTTTTTTGCTCGATTTTGAGCATGTGGCACTTGTTTTGAAGGAACCCAGTATGTCATCGACACATTATAACAGTTAAGTTTTAATTTTTTTACAATGAATCTATCCCAAGATACTTGGTTGGTCATTTATTATTGTTGGTGGTATTAATTTTGATTACTCTTTCTAAGAAGTGTTTTTGTTTACTTGTTATACTTCATGTTGAAATTTTGAGTGGTATAAATTGTTTTTAAAAAAAATATGTGTGATGTTTCTGTTTTATCATTACATTGAATAAAATTTAGATCACAATCATTAACATGAAATGTAATGTAAAAATAAGATGTACTGGATGAAAATAATATTTTATGTGATAAATACAAAGTAGGGTAGGGGTGATAATGAGTGTACCCTTTAACCAAATACATAAAACTACATGGTTCAATTAAATAGGGTTAGAGTAGCAGTTAAATGGATACTTATAAGGCCATAGTATCAAATTGATAACTCAATTAATAAACGAATAGGGTTAGAGTATTAATCTTAGGGTACCATAGATCCGCACCCGATTATTTAAATTATTATTAATTAATTAAAGGTAAATTTTTAAACATCACTACAGTTATAAAAAATCATTTATTTTGAGTTCGTGTGTATATTTTATTTCTAATTAAATTTTAAATTATAATTCGTTGATTATATGTTATGAAATTAAGTACAATTACAAAATAATTTGACTAAGTTTTTTGATTTGTTTATTCTAATTTTATTAATAAAATATAAAATTTTGAATCTATAATCGGGTAATTAAAAAGTTAATGGTAGTTAAATCGACGGATTGAAATATAATAATGATAGAGGGTAGTGAATTTAAAAAATAAATGGGTTATGGTTAAAGATAGGGTTTTGTAAAAATAAACAAGTCAGGGACCCCAAATTTCATGGGTATCCGACCTGTTGTCCTACCTGACTAAGGGTATATAATGTAACCAAAATATATAACTTTTTAAATATGTATGTTAAAAAAATTGAAATGTTTTTTGATTTTATTAATGGGACCATCGGTCACAACTCAATGACGATGATGATGATAGTGTGTGTGTGTGTGTGTGTCTTTATAGTCAAATTCAATTGCGTATGATATGGATATTTACTCAGATACTGTGAAATTTAGTATACTGCCATCTAATGTGTGTATTTTTTTATCATTACCCTTCATTGTGATATTTTGAGAGATACCTGTTAATTTTTTCTTTTTTAACACGAATTGTTTTGGCTTCTTATATGGAATGATTTTGTTTTTTCAAAATAAAGAACACTTATCGCGGAAAATAAATTTTATTTTGTATTCATCAACCTTTAATGAAATTTATAAATGTGAGGTAAAATAAAATTTATGAGATTAAACTTTAATAGGACTATATAAATTGATGAAAACATGCCATATTTATGGTATTCATCTCAATTATAATTTATAAAGTTTTTTTAATATGACTATTGGCCAGAACACAATGATGTTAAATAAATAAATGAAAACGTTTTTATATAAAATTTGACAATGAATGATACATTGACACTAGACTCCGATTAAATCCTCAAATTTCATTTTTCTTTATAATTTTTATTAAGACCATTCATTGATTTTGTTAGTATAAAATATGTTTATATTAAATTTCCCCATGGGGATATAGTTTTCTTGTTACACCCCTACTATACCTGTGGTGGTGGTTTGAGGAGAACCTAGTTTCAAACCTCCCCATCTTCTGCTTTCTTTCCTTTGTACCCCCACCCTAGACCTACCATGTAAGGTACAAATTTTTAGATAAAGTTTTTATAATAAAATCATAAGGTATTCCTAAAATTTAGTATACATAGACCCAAACTCATATAGACAAAAAAGATTATTTTATTTGTAACATATTATATTTTGAAATATTGGTTTAACTACACGAATTTATTTAAATATTTAATTGTAAAATAAAAAAATCATTTGTAAATATAATATTAATCAAATCCAAATTTAATATACATGTTCTATAATTCTATAATTATTTTAAAATATCTTTTTAATAAACTTCCAGTACTCAAGAAAAATAATGAACCTATATAAAAAACCAATTTTTATGTTAGTAATACTGTAAAGAAATAAATTGAACATAAATGTGTAACAATACATTCATAAAATGCCATTTTTAAACTCAAACCACACATTTTGAGTCATATTGGTCACACCCTATGTCGGATTGAGGTGTGCCTTGATGAGATCATGTTTTTTCCTTATAGGACTCTGGAATATATCTAAGAATATTTTATGAGCCAATCATTGAGATGACGTGTGATTTCGAGGCTCAGTGTACCTGAAATTAATTTTATTAAAAAATAAATATATTTTATATCACGCACGCATGATCTCATTAAGAAAATGAGATAAGTCTTAAATGGAGTCTCATATCTAAAATCCAGGATGATGGTTGAGTTCGGAACACGAGGTTTACTCTAGACACGACTAAAATGGTTCGGTGCAGGGCATTCAGATAAAATAGTCGTTGATGGTACGTTTGGTGAGTTAAATAAATAAATAAATTAATTAATTAATTATTTAACCTAAACTTAAATCCTCAATATATTTCCCATTATGAAAGATCACTGGTGTTTGCAGCTTAACCCTTGGACCATTGAGAGGAGTTCCTTCTGCCCTCTCATTGGCGGATCAGAATCAGATGACGATGAAACTCTGAATCCAGACAGATCGAGGTGTGTCAAATGCAACTAATTCTCTCATTCATTGGCGAATGCGTTATTCAAATATGAACAATCCAATATCCTAGAAGGTCTTGTCAATTTTAGGATTCTTACACAATTGATTAAATAAATTATGCATGATCATAATATTTCATTGATTTGCATTCAATTTGAGATTTTACATGAGAATGTAAACCGATTTTAATTGTTTATTCTTTTTTATCACCCCTGGGCATCCCAATTTGTACTCGTTGGTCAAGAACGTTTGGACAATGATCATTTCACCCTTGTTCTTGTGCATTTATCCCAATAATACTTTGTGTTCTTTGCCTATTGACCTATGGGGTCTTGGTTCGACTTTGCCAGGTAGAACCGAGCCCGATCAGACTCCTAGATTCATAGTGGATTCAGCTGAAACCAACAAAATGATGAATCATGGATGGATTTAGAGGATTTAGGGATGTAGGTGATTACATTTTTGATCGAAATATCGATGAGGTGACATGAGACGAATGAAGGTGCGACGACGCGAGGCGGTTCATGCAGGCTTCGTACAGTTCAACAAGAATCTGTTTTTCGGCCACCTGATGGCCTAAAATGATGACTAAGGAAAATATTCGCTCATTTCAGGTGACCTATGAGGAGAAATATGTAGAGGAGGGACTGGATCTAGAATGTCGGTCGACAAAAATGAAGTTTTATGAAAATATTGACTACATGAAGTATAGTTTAGAATAACAGATGATGTGTAGGGGCCTTGTTTTAGAGGGCATGGTTTTGAGAAAGATAAGTATCACATGTTGCGAGAGATCTCCACACACAATGTGTCCTTGTGCTGGAGAACCAACATGTACCTTGCGAGCACACAGACACGGGCACAACTAGGCACATGTTGTGTACCGGCACACGACCAGGTACATGGACACAACTTGAAGAACACGGACGAAACCCCATGTAGGAGGACACGATGTGTACTAGAGTACACAAACACATGTAGGTTTACACGGATACAGATAGGACCATGAGTAGGACCCCAGGTGGCTGAGGAATACAGTGTAGCCCCCCTACACATCGTATAGGAATACATGGGTAGTGAGCCGTGTACCGGCAGGGACACGACTAGGCAGTGGAGTAGGACCACACACTGTGTGGGTCCCCTTACACACTGTGCATCCCTTCTTTATTTTTGAGGAACCTTATATCTCTTGAATCGCTTTTATTTGGACTTGGATTTTGGTCTGCGAGTAGCCTATCTTGAGTGTTTTTTCCGTGTGAAATGTGATGGTAGCTTTCATAGTGGTTTTTGAGATATGATGCGAGATGTTTTGAGTGTGACATTTCTTTAGGAAATGCTCAATGACAACAATTATTAGGTAGAATCACCAGAGGGATCAGAGTGAAACCCTCCTTCTGGGACATGACATGGGTTCTCTACCCATCCACCTAGCGGCACACTCTTGTTGGGTAGGACCTGGGTCCTTGATCAACTATTAGAGTGGCACCCTCCTACGGGGCAGGGAATAAGTCCCCTATCTTCCAGTAGAGTGGCACCCTCCTGATGGGAAGGACATGCACCCTCTATCTTCTACCAGAGTGGAACCCTCCCACTGTATCGGGGAATGAGTCCTCGACCACTAGAGTGGAACCCTCTTGTCGGGCAAGTCATGGGTCCTCTACCTATTACTAGAGTGGCATACTCAATAGGGAAGAGTATGAGTCCTCTAATAATGACATGAGTGACATCCTTCCACTGGGATAGGGCATAGTTCCTCTATCAACTATTGACCGGCACCCTCCTGTGGAGTCAAGGCATGGGTCCTCAACCATTAGACTGACACCCTTATATCAGGATAGGGCATGGGTCCTCTAGTTATCTACTTAGTGAAACCCTCCCCTGGAGTCAGGGTATGATTCCACTATCTATAGAGTGACACCCTCCTATTGTACTAGGGAATTGGTCCTTTAACTATAGTTTGTTGACTTGGATGTTTCTTCTGGGAAGACGGGCGAGATGCTGGGCATCGTTGATGGACTCTTGGAATTGTTGGAACTTTTTCCCAGGATGGGTTGTGAGATGGAGATCCCCTTTCTCTCTTGTTTGAGATTATTTTGTTTAATATATATATATATATATTTGTATCCATGTCATTGTATTTTGTTACTATTTTACTTTCGGTTGAGTATTCTTTTCTTAACATGTCACTTACTGCGTCCTCCTTGGCTTTTGGGGCATCTTAATGGGTATGTATATACTCACCCCTTCATGGTCATTACCCACATGTGTCGTTATATAGTCAATGGACAGGTCAGTGGTGATTATATAGGAGCATAGGGATACCTGGTGTATCTGACCACATACAGTGGTTGGGGATTATATATTTGGACCGGGGCTCTCTTAGTACATTACTTTTCTAGTTTTGTTAGGTTGGGTCATCTTTCTAGTTGGGTGTCTATTTTCCCCTTTACATTTCAGTTTAAACTGTCTTTATATTTGTATTCTATAGAGGTTTTGCATGTACAGTTATTACTCTATATGTATCATCATTTTTTTTATTCCGTTCCACTTCTGCATCGAGTTGGTCAGGTATGTGCGTATATGTATGCTAGGAAAAGGCCACCAATACTAGTTATTCCTTTCAAATCTTGCCGCCAGTCCCTAGCCTATTAAGGTGGGATTGATGTAGTTGCAACATGAGCCCTACTGGATTAAGTCTCGATGGATTAGTATCAGATCTGGTTTGATCCTTTTGATGGTCTTTTGAGTAGTCCACTTCTGATGATTTAGTTGGTATATAGGGAAACAGTGTTAAAGTGTCTGAAGTGTGACTCTCGGTCTAAGGAACCCAGTTTTGGTGTGGTGACCGACGTATCTATAGACCAGGACTCTGACTACCTGGTTTTCAACTCAGCATACTGAGGCTTTGGTTGTACGGACCAATGGTACATGCATCATATATGATAGATTCTTTGATTTTCATTCTCAATTCATCCACACATTATATATATATATGATCAACTGACCTTGGTACATCATGATTAAAATTTTAGGATGCCTCCATGATGAAAGCCAGCAAGGTTATTGATTCCAGACCACGACAGTGATCCAACGAGTGATGAGGCCTCAATTTAGGGTCCATCTTATGGGATCCTTCCTCCATGTGGATAGGTAGCAACACCCCCAACTATTGAGCAATATATCATACCAGTAGAGTAGGTTGAGGATGTGAACAAGGTAAATGCACTCCACGAGTTCCAGTGCTAGAGGCCACTAAGGTTCCATGGTTGGACATATCACAAAGTAGTGTAGGATTAACTAGAATCAGTTATCCATGTCTCCAGGCTTATCCAAACACTGACTAATCAGGTCGTTTTGCTGGAAACTATCCTCTTCCACAGAGCAGTTTGGTGCTATTGGAGTCTTGTTACATAGATGCATGATGAGTCGACACACTCATGGCATGAATCGCAATAGTTGTTCCATGAGGAGTACTACCCCTCCTACATGGGTTCAGTTTAGATTCAGGATCTTTTTGAGATGTAGTAGGGAGAGATGACAGTGGATGAGTTTGTTGTGAGGTTCATAGACCTTACATGGTACTCCATTGATATGATTCATGATGGAGACTACTGAGTAAAATTTTTTGAGTAGGGTCTCTGTATAGATATTCATTCCAGTTTTGTACCCTTTTGTATTCCCACCTATACCGGGGTGTTGAGTCATGTACCGGTGATGTAGAGCTTCCTATTATAGAATCTCCAGAAAGCTTGGGCTAGAAATGGGCATTATAAATCCGAGTCGTATGTAGCAGCTAACAGACACTAGTCGACATGATATCGGTGCATGAGATCTTCCTAGAATCATGATCGGGCATATGATAAGGGGAATAATAGAGGACTAGGGAAGCCCATATATGGGTGGTTCTATGAATGTGATAGGCTAGAACACATGGCGCACGATTTCCTGGCCTGACATCCTGAGGAGTGCAGGCAGATTGCAGATGAGCTGCCATGGCAGAGACAATGTCGTGATCAAGGATCTCCCAAGAGAGGGCAGGGTGGCCCTAGGGAGGTAGATCTATAATAGGAGTTGGCGGGTCTCCATGATAAGGATCTCTGGGTGGTGAAAGACCCTATGAGATCTTTCCACCACCATCACTAGTTAGCCCACGTCAGGCACAGAGAGCTGGCGGCCGGGCACACGGACAACTGCAAGCTATGGATGAATATGACCTAGTGGAACACAAGATGATTAGAGATAGGATCTGTGTTTATTATACTATTTATTTAGTACTATTAGACACATTTTAGATAAATTCTTTTATCTCTTTACTCTTTGTGTGAGAGTTCGAGATCCCAGTATAGGATTTTTCCCAACATCTCTGTCTTTAGGTTTCTACAAGGAGCACTTCTTCTATATCATTTATCTGAAAATAGTGTGACCTATATCTTGGAGGATATAGGTTATGATGGGACCTTTTTGTTTTCACGATGGAACCCTATGAAATCATCCTGGGTATGGACTAGTTGACCACAGTTCAATCCCAAATTGACTATCATCATAGATTAGTCAAATGGCTTCACACTAATGGGATGAGATTATCCTTTATGGGTGAGAGAGATCTCATGACTGGATGAGTGATTTTGCGAGTAGGAGGCTATAACCCATCACCCATCAATTGGAAATTGTAGAGCTTGGTGAGGAAGGCTCTTCAGGCATATAAATTCCTTCATCCATAGAGGATTTAATGGACGTATTCCTTGAGGATGTTTTGGGACTACCTATGGGGTTGGAGATGGAGTTTTGTATTGAATTGCATCATGGGACCACTGATATATTTTTATTCATATCGTATGGCCCCTACCGAGCTTAGGGAGCTATGATTATAGTAATAGGACCTTCAAGAGAAGGGTTTTGTTTGACCCAATTTGTCCCCTTGGGTAGCTCTGATATTGTTCGTGAAAAAGGAAAGAATAAGATTACATATTTGTGTATATTATCATAACCTAAATCATGCAATGATAAAGAACTAGTACCCATTTCTAAGGATTTATGACCCATTTAATTACCTGTGAGGCATGAGATGGTTCTCTAAGATCAATCTCAGGTTTAGCTTCCACCAGTTGGGAGTTCGTAAGGGTGATATTCTTATATTGGCATTCCAATGTCGCTATGGTCACTATGAGTTCCTTGTGATATATTTTAGTGTGATGAATTCCCCTACTATGTTTAATGATTTGATGACCCAAATAATCCAGTCATACTTGGACCAATTTATGACTGTATTCATTGATGACATACTTATATACTCTGTGTCAAAGCAGAGCATGAAAAGCACCTAAGGATGATCTTATATTTTCATTGGGAGAACCAGATTTATTCTAAGATCTCAAATTTCGAGTTCTAGATTCATAAGTTTCACATACTGGGGCATGTAATATCTGAGAATGGATTAGCTATGGACCTGAAAAAGATCAATGCAGTGCTTGATTAGGATCCACCCAAGAACATTTCATAGGTGTGAAGTTTTCTTGGCCTAGATGTGTAATAAAATGGGGTTGTGATATAATTCACTAGGATCACATCCCCTTTAAACACCTTGATGCAGAAAGAAAAACCTATTACGTAGACTGAGAAGTACCAGAGGGATTTCAAGGAGTTGAGGATGAGGTTGATGAGTGCTCCTATTTTGAGACTAAGGGAGGAGGGCATGATGTAAGTAGTGTATTACAATGCCTCAGAAGTTGAGATCTATTGTGTGTTGATGAATAGATAGAAAATTATCACATATGGGGTGAGGTAGTTGAGACCCCATGAGTAGAAATACACGACTCATGACCAAGAGTTGATAGTGGTAGTCATCACTATAAGGATGTGGAGACACTATCTTATGGGAGAGAACTTTGTTTTTTATTCAGACCATCAGAGTCTCAGGTATGTCATCATGAAAAGAGACTTGAACCTCAGAAAAAGGCACTGGTTGGAGTTCCTGTAGAACTATAACTTTGGGATAGTCTATACTTTGGAGAAGGAAAACATGGTAGAAGATTACCTTAATAGGAATTCCTAGGATTTTATGGTGTTATAGGGGTATGAGAAGTTGGCCTCCTTATAGCTAACCCGAGTTGAGTAGGAGGGTGAAAATTTCCCATAGTCAATGGTGTTGAATCCTCCACTCCTTCTTGGGATAGAGTCTCAATTGGGAGAAATCACGTGTGAGGCCTTTCATGACAAGATATCCATAATAGATTTACCTGATGGTTTTTCTGAAGGAGGGAATCATGTCATACTTTTCCAGTCACAGATGATGGTCCCAGTCCTTATACAAGAGGATGTGATGAGAGAGTTTCAAATATATCATTTGGATGTATATCATAGTGTGTGAAATATATAAAAAGACCATCAAACATAGTTTTTGTGAGACAATATGAGACAGATCGTGGCTGAGTTTATCTCTCGGTGCTTCACCTGTTGGTAGGTGAAGTCTAAGAAACATGTCATGATAGTTTTTTTCACCCCTGAGATATTGGAGTGGAAATGGGATTACATATCGATGGAAATTGTGATAGGGCTTCCATGGTTAGCAAGAGGCCACAATGCCATCTGGGTGATAGTTGACCAACTCAACCTGATAGCGCAATTCCTTACTATCTTAGAGCAGAGTTTAGTAAAGATGTTGGGGTAGTTATATTTATGAAAGACCACTTCCATTCATGGGGAGACCTCTTCTATTGTCTACGATCGTGACGTGCGGTTCACATAATGGTTGTGGAGAGGCTTACATGAGGCATTTATGACCCAGATGAGGAATACGGAAGCCCTTCACCCTCATATAGATGGGAAGAATGAACACACTATCCTTGTGCTAGAGAATTTGTTGAGGGATTACATGATAGACTTTGGCTAGAGCTCGTAGGATCACATTCCATTTGTATAATTTGTGTACAATAATAGCTACCACTCTAGTATCGACATGACACATTTTGAGGCCCTGCATGAGAGACCCTGTAGGTTACCCTTGTATTGCACATAGGTCGGAAAGACATCTCTTGTTTGTTTGTAGCTGGTGTAGGTGAAAACAGAGAAGGTCTGGGTCATCCATGAGTGGATGAGGAATCTCCGAGTAGACATAAATCTTACATATATCTACATCTTATACCCTTGGATTTCGAGTTGGGAGACCATGTTTTCTTGAGTGTCTCACCATGCTGAGTATTGAAGAGATTCATCTAGGTAGAAAAGATATCCATGAGGTTCATCAGGCTATTCAAGATCTTATATATGGTTGAAAAGGTTGCTTACCACCTCACCCAACCCCCATAGTTGGAGCACGTTCACGACATCATCCATGTGTCGTGGATGAGAAGATATGTGCATGAACCTACACATGTTATTGACTGGGTGGGCTGGACATTGAGGATGGATCCGCTTTTTTGGAGCACCCAATGGAGATTGAGGATTGGTAGGAGAGGACCCTATGTGGATGAACCATTCCCTTGGTTCATGTGCTGTGAAAGCATGAGAGCATGCATGAGAGCTCTTGGGAGTGGAAGATCTAGATGTGGGATCAGTATCCCGAGCTCTTTGTTTAGTTTTATCTTTTCAGGGATGAAAAGATTGAAGCATGGAATAATTTAGAGACTATTTTTTTGATTTTAATAATTTGGAATATATCTAGAAATATTTTTGGAGCCAGGTACTAAGACGACGTGTGATCCCGAGTCCCAGTGTGACTAGAATTAATTTTATAAAAATATTAAACATATTTTATATCACATGGGCATGATTTTTTAAATAAAATGAAATAAATATTAAATAGAGTTTCATATAAAAAATCTGGGACAATGGTTGAGTTTGGAACATGAGGTTTACCCTAGGTGCGACCTAAAATGTGTTGGTATAGAGAATTCAGATAAAGTTTCCATTGACGGTACACTATGTGGGTGAATTAAATAATTAACTTATTATTTTACCTAAACTAAAATACTCTATAAAATACAAATTATGATGGATTTATAGGGTTATATATATATCCATGGGACAATTGTGAGGATTTCCTTCAACCCTCTCACTATAAGATCAGAATTAGACGATGACGAAACTATGGATCCAGGAAGATTGAGGTGTAGTGAACACAATGACTTCTCACACTCATTGGAAAACATGTTATTCATTGATGAATGATCCAATCTCCAGGTTGGACTCATCAATTTTTGTATTCTACCCAAATTGATTAAATATACTGAACATGATCATATTTTTTCTTTGATCTATGTTCAATTTGATCCATTGCATGAGGCCATGAAGAGGTTTTAATGTTTTATTACATTTTCTCACCTCGAGAATCCAAATTATTATTTTTTCTACAATAATTATTGGCCAATGATTATTTTACCCTTGTTATTTTTCATTTGTCCTAATCATTCTTCATGTTCTTTACCGATTGGCCTATGGGGTCTCAATTAAACATTACCGAGTAGAAACGAGCCCGATCGTACCCCCCATATTCATAAAGGATTCATGTGAAACCAAAATAATGAAGAATCAGGGATGAATTTAGAGGATTTGAGGGATGGGGGTGATTACACTAATGACCAGAATACTGTTCAGGTGACGAGATATGAATGAAGACGTGGCGACGTGAGGTGGATCATGTGGTCTTTATACAGTTCAACAGAAATCCATTTTATGGCCACTAGATGTCCGAAAACTATAGCTATAGGTAATATCCACTAATTTTGGGTGACCTACAGGCGATATCCATAGTGGAGGGGCCAGATATGGAATGTTGATGAGCAGATCTAAAGTTATTTGAAAATAATGACTACATGCCTTATAGTTTAGAAGAACACATAGCATGTAGGTACCTAGCTACAAAAATTATGTTTTCAGGTGATATAAGTATCACACACTATGTGGGACCCCCACATTCCATGTGACCTAATGAAGGTGATCCTCCATGTACTCTAGGAGTAAATAGACATGGACACGGCTAGGCACCCACCAAGTACCAACACACAACTGGGGTACATAGACATGGCCCAAAGGACATGGGTGAAACCCAATATAGGAGTAAATGTCATGTACTAGAGTACAAAAACATATTAATGTTTACATAAACATAACCAGGATCAGGGGAAGGACCCCAACATGTTGAGTCATTCCATTTAGCCCCCTTACACACAGTATAGGGCTACCTGATTTGTGATCCATGTACTGACAAGGACACGACCAAGTGGACGAGTGAGACCACATGTTGTGTGGGTCCCATTACATGTCATGTACCCTTTATTCCTTTTAGAGGAACCTTATATCTATCCTATCTCAATCATTTGGATTCAACTTTTGGTCTGTAAGTAGTGTATCCTAAGTGTTTTCTATGTAGAACATGATGGTAGCCTTCATAGTGGATTTTGAGATATTATGTGAGATATTATGGGTGTGATGCTTCATTAGGTGATGATCGACGAAAATAGTTATAAGGCATGATCAACAGAGAGATTAGAGTGGACCCCTCATGTTGGGATAAGGCATGGGTCCTCTTCATATCCATCGAGTGAAACCCTCTTTCTAGGTGTGTCATGGGTCCTTGATTGATTATTATAGTGGAACCCTCCTTCTAGGTAGGACATGGGTCCTTTAACCACCACTAGAATGGAACCCTCTTATTGGGTAGGGCATGAATCCTCTATCTTCTACCAATGTGGCACCCTCTTATTGGGTAGGGAATGAATCCTCTACCTTCTACCAATGTGGCACCCTACTAAGGCATCAGATAATGAGTCCTAGATCACTAGATTGGAACCCTCCTACTGCGCAGGGCATGAGTTCTCTACTGATTACTTGAGTGGAAACCTCCACCTGGGCTGGGTATGGGTCCTCTACCAATTACTTGAGTGGTACCCAGCGAATCGGACCAGGCATGGGTCTTCTATCAACAATTGAGTGGAACCTTCCTACAGAGTCATGGAATGGGTACTTTACCATCAGAGTGGAAACCTATTGCCATGATAGGGAATGGGTCCTCTAGTTATCTATGTAGTGGAATCCTCCCACAGATTCAGGCTATGGGTCCTCTATCTATTGAGTGGAACCCTCCTATTGTACCAGAGAATTGGTCCTCTAACTACAGTTTGTTCCCCTTGATTGTGTGGCATAGTTATGATATGTGGATTGTCTTGTATATTTCTTTTGAGAAGATGTGCGAGATTTTGGGCATCATTGATGAACTCTTAGAACCATTGGAACTCTTTACAGGGTCGGGCTATACGATGAAGATCCCATTTCTCTTTCATTTGGCTTCTTTTTTTTGAGAATATATATATATCTGTATCCATTTCATTGGATTTTTTTACTCTATTAATTTTGGTTGAACTATCTATTACTATCATGGCTTTTAATAATTCCTACTCATCTTTCAAGACATCCTATTGAGTATGTATATACTCACCCTGCATGGGTTTTCCCACATGTGTCGTTCCTTATACATATGACAGATAGGTCAGTGGTTACTACAGAGGAGGATAGGGATACCTAATATATTTGACCATGTATGGTGGTCAATGATTTTATATCTGAAGAAAGGATCTATCAGCACTTTACTTTTCTATTTTTCTTAGCTGGGACATCTTATTAGTTTGGTGTGTATTTTTTCCCTTTACTTTTCAGTTTACACTTTCATAATCTTCGTATACCCTATAGGTTTTTCATATATTGTTATTAATCTGGATATTTCATATTTTTCTTCTATTCCTCTAAAATTTTGAATCGATATGGTTGGGTATGTGTGTACAGGTACAATAGGTAAATGTCACCCATACTAGTCATGCCTTTCGATACTTGTTGCTAGCCTCTGACCTATTGAGACAGGATTGGGTTAGCTTCATCTTGAGCCCTGTTGGGTCAGGTCATGAAATGGATGATTCCTACAAATAAAAAATGACTTATGGACCATTATAGTAATGTATCAAAAAAATCTAAATGTGTCTGCTCGATTTTGAGTATGAGACATGTGTTTTGAACTGAAACATCAAATTTAATCTAAAAACATACACTTTGAGTCATACCAGGAACACCATGTATCAGATTGAGGTTAAAATAATTCCTACACATCTAAAATGACTTATGATTCATTTTAATAATACATCAAAATAATATTAATTCATTTTCATATTTTTGAGTATGTAACATGTGTTTTAAACTAAAATGACAATTTTAAACTGAAAACACACATTTCAAGTCATATCAAGCACACCGTGTATCAGATTGAGGTGCGGTTGATTCCTATAAATCAAAAATGACTTATGGATAATTGTAATAAATTATCAAAAAAATTGAATGTGTTTTCTCTGTTTTGAGTGTGTGATGCATGTTTTGAACTAAAATGTCAATTTATAATAAAAACACAAACTTTGAGTCATACTGGACACATCGTGTGTTAGATTGATGTGTAGATGATTTAAACACATAAACAATGACATATGGTTCATTTTCCTAAAGTATCAAGATAATCCAATCATATTTTCTCACCATACATGAGTAACACATGTTTTTATGTAAAATGCCATTTTTAAATTGAAAATACACACTTTGAATCAAATCGGTCACATCATGTGTCAGATTGATATGTGGATAATTCATATATTCCACAAATGTCTTATGTAATATATTCCTAAATTAACAAAATAATTTGAATGACTTTTCTTGATTTTCAGTACGTGACATGTGTTTTGAACTAAAATGCCATTTTTAAACTGAAAACGCATACAATGAGTCATACCAGGCACACCATGTATCAAATTGAGGTTTGGTTGATTCCTTAATATCAAAAATGACATATGAATCACATTCATACAGTATCAAAACAATATGAATATGTTTTCTTGATTTTGAGTACATGACATGTGTTTTGAACTGAAATGTCAATTTTAAATAAAAAATACACTCATTGAGTCATATAAGTCACAACGGGCATCATATTGAAATGAGGGTGATTCATAAATGTCCAAAAATTAAAGAAGGATAATTATCCTAAATTATCAAGATAATTCAGGTGTGTTTGATAGGTTTCAGTGAGTGATAC
This sequence comes from Viscum album, assembly GCA_963277665.1. Lineage (NCBI taxonomy): Eukaryota > Viridiplantae > Streptophyta > Magnoliopsida > Santalales > Viscaceae > Viscum > Viscum album. The sequence goes on along the minus strand of OY728137.1, from coordinate 23,801,490 downwards.
ACATTGTTAACTAAAATGTTGTTTTTAAACCGAAAACAAATATATTGAGTCATATTAGTAACATTGTGTGTTAGATTGACGTGTGAATGATTCATACACATCAAAAATTTCTTATGGATCATTTTTTTAAATTATTAAGAAAATCCGAGAATGTTTACTTGGATTTCAGTGAGTGACACATGTTCTTAACTAAAATATCAATTTTAAATTGAGAACACACATTTTAAGTCATACCGAGCACATCATGTATCAAATTGAGGTATTATTGATTCCTACATATCCCAAATGACTCATAGAAAATTTTCCCAAAGTATCAAAACAATTCGAACGTGTTTTCCCAATTTTGAGTCTGTGACATCGGTTTTAAACTAAAATGTTAATTTTAAATAAAAACGTACACTTTGAGTCCTTCCAGTCACACCATGAATAATATTTCCATACAGTTAATTCATACACATCAAAATTGACTTAAAGGAGAGTTTTGATAAATTATAAGAACAATATAGCATGTTTTCAAGGTTTTCAATGAGTGAAGCATGTTTTTAACTATAATTTTATTTTTAAACTGATAACATGCACTTTGAGTCCTAATAATCACATTGTGTGTCATATTGATGTGATAATGATTCATACATTTCACAAATGACTTATAGATATTTTTTATAATGTAACAATATAATTTGAGCATGTTTTGTTTTTTTTAGTGAGTGACACACATTTTTAACTAAATTGTAAATTTTAAAATGAAAACAATCATTCCAAGTCATACTGGGAACACCATGTATCAGATTGAGGTAAAAAAGATTCATACACATCAAAAATGACTTATGGTCTATTTTACTAATTTATAAAAGCAATATTGATGTTTTTTATCAATTTTGAGTATGTGATGTGTGTTATAAACTAAAAATTTCAATTAAAAAAAATACATTTCGAGTCATACCATCACACCATGCATCGGATTGATGTGCAGTTGATTCATACATACCAAAAATGACATAAGGATAGTTTTAAAAAATTATAAAGAAAATTGTAATAACCTGATATTTTAAAATAATAATATCGTGTTCAATTTCATATATAACATGAAACACCAAAATCAAACAACCTACGTAATATATTATTTAAACATGAAAATTATGACTTAGCGATTAAATTGGTTGGTATGAATATGATTAACCAAATTATGAAATATTTATATGCATATTTTCGAATAAATACAATTTTATTGATAAATCATTAGTAAATAATCACTCAAATTTTTAGTAAGGTCATTTTATGATTCAAAATGTATTTTCTTCAAAAATGGTTTCATTTTGCATTTTATGTTTGGGAATTTAATTTATTTATTCCACTTTAAAAAATATATTTTTTATAAATAATATAATTTTTCAAATCATCATATATCAAAATTATATTAGGGTGAAATTTTGGGATCTTTATGAAAAGAGTGATTTTCAGTGAATATTGAAAATATCGATTTTTGTAAAACTATCATTTCTTTTAAATAAATTAAGAATTTTTAAAGTCCCATTATTTATTGAATTTGATTTAAAATTAAATTAATTTATATTTAGTTATATTTAAAATAATTAATTACATTTGAATCATATTTATTCTTGATTTTAGTATAAGTTTATTTTTAGGCTTAAAAATATAATTTTTTAAAAACTGTTTCTTAATGCATAATGTTCCTCTATTTTAATTAATTAAAATAACCAATAATAAGGGAATATTTAAATGATATTTTTATATTATATATATTAATATATTAATTTAAATCCATATAATGATGATCACTAGTTATATAGTTAATGTAAGATCATCTTATGTTTGAAAAGTCCATTTCTTGAAAAAACAATTCAGACACGATTTGTGAGATTTTTTTAAAAATAAATTCAATAACTTACATTAATTGAATTTCATAAAATGGATATTACATATTTTTAGATGAATTATCATAAAATTACACAAACACACACCTGAGGACCATTATAATTTAGTGTCTTCATATACTAGGTACACAATCTTCTTAATTTTGTGAAAGATCTTCAATGTTTCCCACAGAGAGATTCCCAATTAGTAATCCTTATAATCATATCCTACATAAAAACTTTCATTATAACCTAGGGATTGGAAACAAAATAGGAGAGATATCATATGATCAGTATGGGTAAACAAGGAAAATACATAACATATCAAGAGTATATGGGCATGAGAATATGAGCATAGAATTAAAAAAATATACCATGCATATAATTGATTTTAATATTAATTCATGGAATAATGAGTTACAGTTAAAAAGACATGAATCATAAATAAATCAAATAACATAATCTATGAGAGCATAAAATTATCCTAAAACATAGAAATGTGGCATGCATATATGCAGAGAAGTGGATACACCTCTGTAGAGGGACACAACACCATCCCCAATGGTAACATTTTTCTCAAATTATAATGAGTTCAATCCCCAATCCATCATAGTAGTCATGGTTCTCTCCTAAGAACATCATAGTAGACCAAGTCCCTTACTAAACCAGGTTCACTGCCCATTCCAACCATGTCTTACTAAATCGAGTTAACTCCCCATTCCAGTACAATATATCTCATTAGGTATAAATATTTACCCATTGTATTAGAGGGAGATATACATCCCACGCTTCACATAATTAAAACCATATTTATGTGTGCCACAAGATCATAAACATTAATCATATCATAACCCATGAAATGAAATGGGTATCATAAACATTTTATTATATCATAAAATGTGTAAAAGATATAGATTTAAAAATTATTTCATTATATAATAACCCATGACAAGAATCGGGTTTCATAATCATTTCCTCATGGTATTACCCATGGAAGAGAAACAAATTTCATAAACATCATTCCATCAAAACATAAACCATTCAAACAATAAATATGAATGGTATCTTTATATCATATCCCTAGTAAGGAATAGGTAACAGTAATGGATGACATCTTAGATGGAAAATAATTTTTAATGACCATTTAAATCATTTATTAATGAAAATATCCTTTCTTCTTTGAAAAAATATTTTTAAAACATAAAACATTTTGAAAACATTTTTCATTGAAAATAAACCTCAAAAACATATAAATAAAGTTTTTAAAAATACTTTCAAACATTTATTGAGGAAATGATCCTATTTCCACTTGAAAAACAATTTTTTAAAAAAAATTGATTTTTTTTAAAAACCATGGTTTTGAAAAAAAGGGTTTTTGACCGAAAAAGATGGTTTTTCTCAAAAAAGAATATTGTAAACTCTTGAGTATATAAAGAGAAGAAAAATAAGAGAAAATTTATTATAATTAAATAACTATAGTATAATAAAATTCATGAGTTTTTTGAGATATAGATAATGATATTTCATCAATTTAAGCATCATGTTAAATAATGAGATTGTATCATAAAACTCTTACCACTTTGGTCACTTGTAATCATAATCCCCATGAAAGAATAAAGTTAAATGAAACATAAAATATCACAAGTATAATAATATTCATTATATCACATGTCAAAGGCTATGTATATTCACATCATATAATAATATAGGTAAATAAAATTACCTTTGTCCCAAATAATAAAAAATGAGATAAAAACTCCTTACTGATTTGTTAACCTTTGAACTGTAAACCCCATGAAAAAGATATCCTAAAATGGATATGTAAATACTCATAATTTTAAGGATAATAATCATAAAATATATTCATGGTTATTATAGACACCCCATAAAATAAATAGGCCCAGAAATGACATTTGTCTCACATATGTAAAAAGGGGATGGAAATCCCTCACCTGAAGTCTTGACTTCTATAATACACGTTCAAAAATATATTATAATAAATATAAGTTTATTTTAAATATATTATAGAACCATATTAATATATAAAATACCTTATATAATTCATTTATGATATTTTATTACATTTTTTAAAAAAATCCATGTTAATGTAACATTTCGGGCAATAACTGCATTGTTTTTCTTATATGTTTTTATTTTTTTATTTTTCTTTATATTAACTTGATAATTATTTCATAATATACATAATTTTAAACATGATATAAATTTTTTATATTTTAAATATATTATTATTTAGTTTTTTCCCTTAAATTTAGTGATAGGAAATGAAATATACAGTTCATGGAGACGGTAAATCTTACGTACGCATGAACACTATTTCCATTTTATTGTTAGAATGAAATAAAGAAAAATAAGTGACATATATAATCATTCCAGATTCATTTTTATTTCATATATATCACATTTTTTCATTAAAACCATCCTCAATACCTTCCCTATAAATCTTGAACAAATCGTATCACTTCGCAAGGCGGTAGTCCATTGTACACAAAAGCGACGTTATCATATACCCACAAATTGAAGAGTATGAAGGTATGTGTGATATAATAATTTCATAATCAAAATAAAATCATAAATAACATATATATATATATATTACATATGTATAAAATTAATATATCATTATGTACAACCTTGAGAGGTGGTAATAGAGAAATAAATGACATCGGTTTGTGAGGTGGGAGTTCACCGCACAGACAAGCAATGATTTAATAACCCATTTTATTGAAAGGGAGATGGTTTTAGCTCATTGCCTTCACCTAAAAACTTCTCAGTATATTTAATATACTGTGGTTATTGTATCATTTTGGTATAATAATAACTAAATTGTATTGATGAATAAATAAAATAAAAAGGGTTATTGATGAAAGTTACCACTTCTTTGGGTATCCTCCTATGGTTTTCACCAAAGGCCTACCTAGGTTGGATTCATGCCCAAAATTATGTTTATAGGATGAGGGTATGGAATTTTTGATGTTATTTGGATGTTTTTTTTCAATAAACAATAATTTAGTGGTGTGAAAAAGTGAGGAGACTTAGTTTTCTTTTATAGTAGAGGAGGAGTGACATTTTTGTAAATACCCAAAATTATTCACTATTGGGAGGTCAGTGTTACCTCAAGTGGGTCAAAAATTGATAAATAATGGTACGGGGGAATGATATTTTCAATTAAAACCTCCACCACATAATAAAACACATGTTTTTATTTTTTCCATAACTGATATGATACCATATTTTTACCATTTTGGTTTTTCACTATGGTAAATTGTCTCTTTAACCTAGGTAATTTATCCTTTAAGAATAAAATAAAAATTATCCTTAAAATATAATTTTTACCCACTGATTATAAATATTTATTAAAACTTACAAAATAAACATCCTATGTGGGTTGAAATTAATTTTAACACAAGCGCATGTAGAGTACAAAAACATCATTTTAACCTAACAACAGTAAATGAGTTTTTACTATTTAGCAATCAATATAGAATTTATAAAGGAATAATTGATATATTAGTGGATCATATTTTATATTCATTATAATTTATTTATAAATTTTTATAAAATAATCGTTTTATTAATTTTAAATGATTTAATAAATTATAATTTATCATGAAATAACATTAATGTCAGTTTTGACATTATTCATCTAAATTGAATTTAAAAATATCAAGAAAATGATTGAAACAAAATATATGTTTTCACAACTATGAAACATGATATATTCTTATAAAAAATAATGTAACATTATAATTCATTAAATTTACATCACTTATAATATTTTTTGTGTCAATTAATTTTTATAATTATTAACTAAATTATTACTACGTTGGAATTTCTTAAGCATTTAAAGTAATTATTTCATCTCAAAAAAATTAAAATAAATTACCAAGATAAAATTATATAATATATATTTAAATAAAATGTTTATAAACAAATATATGTTGTTTTTTACCTTATCCAAAATCTATATAGATATTAAAGTCAAGGAAGGATCCTTTTTTGTTTTTTTCTTTACTTAACTTATTATATTGGTCACATTCATGAAAAAGTGTCCAAAAAACTCATAAAAATAGTGAATAAGGTAAATATGGTCTAAATATATCTATAAAATTGGATGTTGAAAAGTTATTAGGATTTTTTAACCCTAACCTTCTTATTTTAACCACAGGGTAAATCGTTGTTTACCTTAACCGTGATAAATAATTCTTTTCTATTTTTAAAATTCATTTCTGTAAAAAAAATAATTTTACCTTATTAGAAATTAGAAATTATTATGATTCCAAATATGGAATCAATTTTTTAAAATTCAATTCATATAATTTGAAAAAAAAAATTTAATATGAATTCTGCATACATGATGATAAAGAGTGTTTTTAAAGAGAAAATGATCACAGGTTTACAAAGTTTTCATATCCAATTTCAATATGAAATTTATTTCAATGACCTAAATTAGATTTTATATATTTATAATTAGACTAATTATACTTTAAAACCAAATTAAAATATAATTTAACTTTATAAATAAATTAAATGAAAAGGCATTTTTCAATTAAAGTTCAGTATTTTTCACTATTCATCAAAAATGGAACTTTTTAGAAAAATAAAAATAATCAGCCTATGATAATTTTGACATGATAATTTAAAAATTTAAGTGTATTTGATAAAATTAATTTTCAAAACGTGTAAAAAGTTTATTTTATTATTGTTACCTAAAAGACATATAAAAACATTTTTATTGAGAAAATAATATTTTTAAAACTTATAAAGACTTTATCAAAAATTATGTATTATGTTATAAATATATTTTATTTATATAGAAAATTATAATTAATATTTAAAAATTAGTTATTACTTTTCAATACACTAATTTTAATGGCTAGGTTATAATGATCGCTTTTAAATAATAATATTAATAATATATATTGGTTTTGTTAAAACTTAGTGTTTTGTGTAACACAAGAAAAACTAGTATGCATGTAACTTAATCATATAATGGTGATTCATGAAATGTATGATATCAAATAAATTAAATTAAATTGAATAAAAATTCTGAAAATCTTAGTGTGTTACATTCTACACCCCTTAAAATAAATTTTCCCTTTAAAATTCATCTAGGTACTCAAAGTTTTAAAATTTGAAAATTACATCATAGAAACCCACATCATTAAAAGGTATAATAAAACACACTCTTGAAAAATTTAAAGGGATGTGAAAAGAATCCATCTATAAAAAATCATACTGGGTTTCCAAATAGGATAAAATAGATTGGAAGTGAAAAGAAGGACATAGAAGAGAAAAATGACAGCCAAATACAGATGGAGAGGGATAAAGAACATGGTCTAGAAAAATTTATTGACCAAAAAGCCATAAAATATTTTTCCCTGAAAATAGTCATTTATATCATAAAAAATGATGACAAAATGAATTTTTTTATTTCAAGATCATTCTGTTAAGTAGAATAATTTTCATGGAAAGATATACTTACTTGATTTCATCCCATTTCATAATCACAATATAATCCATTGGTTGTGCCTTGATCAATTTCCACTTCATCTCTTACACTAAGAAATAAAGGTGAATTTGTTATGATTGAAGTACTAACAGATAATAACACCCATAAATTAATTGATAATCCATTCCTATTATCTATAGTTAACATCAACACAAAATGGTTTTCACTGGTTACCCAATATGGATAAATATTTATATAGTGGATTACTAAGTCAATATCTAAAGCCTCTTCCAAAGTTCAACTGAACCCATTTCATAAATGGTTTTCCTTATGACCCTTCCAAAATATTAAAATCCAAAACTTTAAAAATAAGGCCACAAAATATATCAAAACCTACATGAAATTAATCCCCCATATATCATAATGTGTATCTTGATTCTCACATACCAATTATACGAATACCATTATCATATATTCTACTGTAACTTGGTAATAACTAGAATTTCCATAAAATCTCAATAAATTCATGCATGCATAGTCATTCGTTGAATAGAACCAATTATTATTGAACATATTCCATATATCCAATAATTTTATAAACTCCATCAATGATAACATAAAACACCATTAAAAAAATTCTTTATCAGTTATGAGGTCATCAATATTATCCAATTTACATTATCCATATCAATCATCACTTTATCCAAACTAAACACCATTTTCTCAACATCACGAATTTATTAAGTGTTACCATCCCATAATCAAAATATATCATTACCTTTAAATATATTTTCTACACACTAAATTCCATTTAGAATATTCTTAATTCTCTTTAATGGAAAACTACTATGGAATAGTCCATTGGTGTTTCATGAATATAATAAATAAAATACCATTGATAACAAAAATGTAATTATTTTAATCCCAATACATAAATACACCAATCATTCCACTTTCTTCATACACCATTAACAAGGATTTTTCATCTTATTCCTTATCACTTCTTCCTTTCAATTGTCATTTTTTAACTTTTTATCATAAAAAATATAACCATTACTCATATAACCTAGCTGATTTTATTCAAAATACTTCCCTTCAGAGAATTTATTTGTGTAATCCCCATACTATACATGTCGTAATAATTCAACTATCAATGATACCTTAGGAAGACCATGATTATTACCCATTTCATTAACCAAACTTTTTATTTTTACATTGTAGTTACTTTTTTGGTGTCCTTCTTTTCCACACCCAAAACATCTTTATGTCACTCTAAGACATTCTCTTAAGTGATTCTTTCCACATTATCAACCTATAGAAATATGAATCTTCTTTACACCATGGTCTCTACTACAAAAAATATTAGTGAACCCTATCCTTAACATATTTAGTGAGTCTAAGAGATGTTTATGTTGAACGTTTATAATCTTGTTCCATGATAAATGATCAGGTATAATCACAACATCCTTTACCCCTTTCATCGCCTCATTTGTCTTCTCATTAGTAAATTGTCTCTAACAACCCAACTATTTATTTCACATTTAATAATGATTAATTACATAACATTTCACTTAATACAACTAATAAGATCATGTGGAATAGTGTCTTCAGGGTTTAGGATCATTACATAATAACTTAAAATAAGAAATACAACATCTTTATTGAAAACATATTTAACATGGCCAAAACATTCCTTCATAATTAACACTTCATGGGATAACCTACAGACATGCATAAGAAAGGGGTGAGCTATAAAGACCATTAAGGGAGAAAAAATGGAATAAAATGAGGATAAAAATAAATTTTAGACAAGATATATCAATAAGGAAGAAAATAAAATGAATATTAAGGCATGATTTAGAATTATAATCATAACATGGGAAATACGACAACAACTTAAAACATTTCATCATAATCAAAAGTTAAAGATAAACCGCCAAGAATTCCTGGTGAAAAAAATTCCCATAAAAGAATAGGGTAAACCCCTATCCCAACTTGATGTATCATGATACTAACAATTACCCAATGCAGTGGATCACTATCAAAGCGCACCCTTCATAAACATTTCATTCTCATGCATAAGTGTGCCACATAGATCATATAACATGGATACATTCAACATCATAATTTATTCCACGATCATGGAATGTGAAAAAAATACATGTTATTTATCAATAAATAGGATTATATGCAAAATGTGAATACACTTGATAGAGAAATGAGAATGGTATTCACTACACCATTATCTTGGTATGAAAAACCATGGTGCAATTTCGACAGCATAACGACGTCTTATAGAAATTAAAAAAATAGTTTGATGGGAGATAAGTGGGTCTAACATCACATAGAAATTAAATTTAAAGTAAGTGGAATATTTAATAACATATTACAACATTGTAAAAAGGATCTTATAATACATAACATAAAATGGATGCTTGATAAAAGAGAGGGGCGGAAGATCCCTTGTAGAATTTTGGCATAGTAATGGGTGTACTTAAAGGGTCATAGGGAGATTAATGGGAGTGAAAGGAAGAACCCATAATTTATACATAAAATGGAAACTAATGGGATCATGATACATAATACACCAACAAATGAAAATGTAATTTAAGAAGAATAATATAAAATAAGTGCTTGAATAGAAATGTGAAGAGAGAAACCCCTTACAGAATTTCAACATAGTAATGACTTAGGTAAGGGTACAAATGAAGGGTAATTAATGATAAATCATAAAAATAGCATCAATTTTATATTAAGTTAATGATTACAAATGAATGATAATAAAATTAATTTAAATTAAGAGAACTAATCTCAATGAAGTGCATGAATTCAAATGTGAGGAGAGAAATCCCTTACTTAGGTGTGTGACTCCAAAGGCTTGGGAGAGGCTTATTGGGAACTTTAGGGTGCCCTGGGAGGACACTAGAGAGTATATAAAAGGGTTTTGATGAGGCTCAAGGAGTTTTAGTGAATTTGAATGGGATATTGGGTGGGTTTATATAAGAAAGGAGGGAAATTGCTTTATAATTTTTGGTTTTAGACACAACGTAATAAAATATTAAAAACCAAAAAAAATCCCATGGTTTTTTCCAATGGTTTTTACCAAAGGGGATAGGTATAAATTATTTTAGGAGGAAAAGGGCCGATGAAAATATAATATTTCCCTTTCTTATGTGGAGGTGAGTCACACTTTCAATGAAATGATTTTAAAAGCTTAAAATATATTATATGTCTTGGAGGATTCACTAAGGATTTATAAAATAAATAAAATAAACTTAAAAGTACAATATTTTAATTTAAAATATATATTTTCCCGAGGATACCTTTTATAGTATTTATTACATCACTATTGGGCCACTATGATGTCATAAAATACACTGTATATTAATAAGTTTTTATTTAATCAAATTAATTTAATAATAATATTTTATAAAAAAATTATTAATTTCAAAAATACAATAATTCATAAAAGTATATTTCTTAATTGAATTCGAATATTTACCAAAAATATTACTTATGCTTTAAAAATAATTGGCAAAGTAACAATAATAGGAAGAAAATATATTCATTATTCTATACAATAAATAATGTACATATATTTTTGTCAGGTTCTCAATACACATCAATTTATTACACCAGCATATGTCCAAAGTGTAAGGTGCATGATTGTGGGGATTTCATGGTGTCGTTCGGTGAACATGGTTTGAGCTGTGATCTCGATGAGATTGATCTTCTCCCATAAATAGTTTCACTCATGATTATGTTTTTGGAACTCATCTTGGGATTGGTCTAGGGAAAATCCTAAAAATTCTATCTCCCTAAAAATCTATTATAAATGGGCTTCATAGGGTACGATCTTACTGGTTGAGGCTATAACTTCCTTTGTCTGTGTCAAAATGATTTGTTAAATCCCTATATTTATAATAGTCATGTGATTACTGTTCAACTAATATATTATCAACATTAAAGATACGTAATGGTCATTTAAATCCAATTATATATAATAATATAAAATGAGTACATGTGTTTTTTATATCCATATGACATTTAATTAAATCAAAATGGGGAATTTTATTCATAACAGTTTGGGTCGTTCCAACCATCCCCTATTAAGAAATTTCTCCCATAAAATTTCCTTTTACCACACTAAAACATATGAGTGTAACTCTGATTCATCATCTTTTACGGTTCCCATGTTTCTTCTACAAACTTGTAGTTTCAAAACAACACTTTGACGAGGGGCATTGTATTATTTCATAAGATGTTTTCTCTATGATATATGATCTTCACTAGATACTCATCATAGGAAATGTCATTTTTCAATGGTAATACCTCTGGGTTGAGTACATGTGAGGTCTCTGGTGTGTACTTCATTAAAATGGATACATGGAATACATGATGTACTTGAGATAGGTTCAGTGGGAGTGCTAGTAGATACACCACTACTCTGATACGATCAAGTATCTCAAAATAGACAATGTACCTTGGAATAAAATTTCCCTTCTTCTCAAATCTCACCACTCTTTTCCATGAACATATGAAGAAGAAAATCATGTCTATAATATCAAACTCTAGGTCTCATCAATGATTGTTATCATAAAACTTTTGTCGACTATGAGCAGCATTGATGTGTTGTTGGATGGTCTTAACCTTCTCCACCGTTTATTCAACCATTTCTGGACCTAATAGTTTTTGTTCCCCAACCTCATCCCAACATTCTAGTGTTCTATACCTCTTCCCATAAAGGGATTTATAAAGATCCATTTATTTTATTGAGTGTAAACTGTTGTTATAAGAGAACCCCACTAAAAGAATATGTAAATCCCATATTCATTTTAAGTCCATTGACCATGCTCTAAACATGTCCTCAAGTGTTTGGATAGTCTGCTCAAATTGGACATCCTTTTGAGGGTGATAAGATATACTAATTTTTAGATCAGTGTTTAGATCATGTTGGAGACTTTTCCAAAACATATAGGTAAATATTGGATCTCAATAGGACATAATCAATAGTGGTACTCCATGCAGCCTTAACACTTCTCTGATGTATATTTGTGCCAGTTGATCTAGTGATTAATCTTTTAGAATCACAATGAAGTACGCAATATTTTTAAGAAGATCCCAAACAACCTAATATAATAGTTTCCATTGGATTTATTTAGATCTTTGGTGACAAAGTCTATGGTGATGTTTTACCATTTCCATATTGGCATGGGTAATGGTTTTATCATCCCCTTATACTTCTTCTGTTAAACGTTCACTTGTTGACATACTAGGAAATTTGATGTTTATTCAATGATCATCTTCTTCATGTTAACCCACCAATAGTGATCTTAGAGATATTGTTACATTTTTGTGTTTATTTAGTGAATAGAGAAAGTCAAACTATGCGCATCATCCAAAAGATCTTTTTTAACATAGGATTTGATGGAACACATAGTCTTGACCAAAATATCACAATTCATTCTTCATTAACATTGAAATATGAAGATTTTCATTTTTTAAAAGATTCCACTTTCTTATGAATCCCCACATCATATTTTTTATCATCCTTTAACCTTTCCAAAAGAGACAGTTGAGAAATCATTTGTGAAAGGATTGATGATGTTCCTTTATTTATGGTTTCCATGTCCATCCTCTTCAAATATAAGAAGATCATATCCTTCTCAATTATCATTAATGATATAATTTTTGGGACCTTACTACTTACAGTATCTGCTTCCTTGTTCACTTTCCCTGGATGGTAGTGGATTGAGTAGTCATAATCCTTGATAATCTCTAACCATATTCATTGGAACATATTCATATCATTATGTGTGAATGCATATTTGATAATATTGTGATCTGTAAATATTTCAAACTTCTTCCTAATTAGAAAATTCCACCAAATTCTCAATTCAAATATTATAGATACTAACTACAGATCATGTATTGGAGAGTTTTTATCAAGAATTTTAAACTACCTTGAGGCATAGGTAATGACTTTGTCATTTTTCATCAACAAACATACCAATCCTTTCTTTGAAGCATCACTGAATATTATGAAAAGTTCCCCACTACTGGGTAGTGTGAGAATAGGGGCAGTGAAAATACTCTTTTTCAACTCCATGATTATTTCTTCACATTCATCATTCCCAGAAAATTTGACTCCCTTCTGAGTAATCTTAGTACGAGTATTGACAATCATGAGAAATTTCTCACAAATCGGCAATTATATAAGGCCTATCCAAGGAAGCTACAGATATCTATCAATGATGTTGGCTACAACCATCCATTAATTATTTTTTATTGGAAATATCCATATATATCCCATTACCTGTGATGATATTCCCCAAGAATGAAACTTCCTTCAACCAGATCTCACACTTGATGTAATTCTCATAGAGCTTCTCCTTTCACAAGATCTCTAGCACAGTGCCTTGATACTCCTCATGATCCTCATTGGTTTTGGATTATATTAAAATATCAACTATGAAGACTACCACAAATTTGTGTAGGTAATCTCTAAAGACTCTATTCAACAAATCCATGTAGTTTTCTGGAGCATTAGTGTGACGCCCCAGGATTTATAAACACGACTAAGTGAACAATGTTATGTTTTATAATGATATTTCTTGTTTTACATGGTTTGTTTTTGGTACTAGTAAAGGTAATTAAACTAAATAGATGAAAAAATGAGAATAAATAGAAATGGTAAACATTAAAATGTTACATTACAACGAAGAACCAAACTAACCAAGAACACCATGTAAAAGACTTAACATTGCCACGGCAAGGCTGCTAAGAACCACAACTCGAGTAATTGGATTTTTATCATCTTCTGGGTCTATCAGTGTGAAAAAAATAATATTTAGAACCACATCACACTTACTCAGCACCAATGGAATAGGGAGAGCCATCCTCCCTGGTTCAAGTGTTTTGAAAATGTGAAATGCCCCCTGTTTTTACAGTGGTCCTTTAAGAAATTTTGACTGTTATATTTTTGACGGCTGGTTTTAAATTGAAAAAGTTTATATTTTTATAAAAATTTGGTTTTTTAATGCTCTTATAATATTATGGTATTTCAAATATTTTAATATGTTCGAAATATTTGAATTATATCTTCGAGTATCTTAATTTTAAAATAAAAGAATATTCTTGAAAATGAATCTAATTGATTTTACAAAATCTAGATGGATACCTATATGGTTGAAAACTTATTATTTTAACAACTTCTAAATGTTTTAAAAATTCACGTTTAAAGGGTTTCTGTAATAATTTAAAAATATCTCTTGTTGGATCTCTAAAACTATGAATTTTGAATTAGGAAAACTATTGGTATTTAAAAAAGAAAATTTATGAATCAAATAGTGGATTATTTTAAAATTTATAAGATCCTAATATTTATAAAAGTTTAGTATGTTAATTATGAAATATGTATATTTTAACATAGTTATATCAAATAGTAAGGTATTATACAAAATCTAGAATGGGATTTTAGATTTATAAATTTTATGTATTTATTAAATTGTGTAAAAAAAATAAATTTGTAATGTTCATGTTTTCTACTATATTTAAAAAATACAATATTCTATATAATTTTACATGTTTAATATACTGTTTTCTTTATTTTGGTGAGGAAATACAGGCCGTTCATCACCCCCATGCGTAGTCCCTGCCATTGTTTCTTTTTTTTAAACCCTTGTCTCCCCATAGCCGTATGATCTTCCCACGATCAGATCCCGACGGTAGTTTCTTTAATCCGCATAACACATATCCCTCCCTCCCTCTGGCCGTCTGATTGTGCCTAGAAATAATCTTGGCCATCCATTTCTTTTTTCTTCGTCCTCTCTTTCATCTTCTTCCTCACGTCGTGATCTACACCAGCACATTGGTTCCCGTGGACGCCACACTCACATTCTTTGCACTGCTCCCCTAGACCCTCACACACCCCACTCCTAGGGTACTTTATCTTAATCTCTACACCATCTTATCTCTTGGGTTGAGTCACCTAATAGCATCTAATCCTCTACTTAAACCTCTTCCCCTCACAGACAACTTCTTGCCATTCAAACTCCTCTTGGTTTCCCCAGCAAACCAGAGAACCTCTCCTCTCCTGTCAATCCGAGCATCCTCTTCTGTCATGGTAAGGGTGATTGCATGTTTTTATTTAATTTGGAGAAACCTACACTTTATAGTTTTAGTATATAAAATTTATATATGATTATATACATAATACAAACCCCTCGGTTTGTATTGTTTTCAAGGGGGTTTTCCATCTTGTTTTTAGAAGGGTATATATGTAAGGACCTTTTTTTTAACGATACAGTTTTACAAAACCTAAAACCTGTATATTGGTAAAATGTGTATATACAATTTTTTAGTATAAATATATATATATAACCTAAATCCAAACTATTCTTAGAGTTTATCAAGTAATTATGGATGTTTTACCAGGACAGATAAATATTATAAGTGTTGTTTTGAAGATAGTTGTATCATGCCAGAAAACTAAGTATAAACTCTGTATATACCTTATAAAATTAAATATATAAGTATGTAGTCCATACAATCCAAATCTATGATATTTAAAGGATGGATATATATCTTTAAATAAATTTTTATATGTGAACTATGTTTTTGGTTTAAATGGAATTAGGTTTATAAAACCTTAATTTTTATACATATGGTTACATTTATAAAGAACCCTATATGGATTTAGTTTTAAATCAAGCAATTTATTAATGGTTGGCAACATTCAGTACGTACAAAATTTAATAGACCATGTTTTTAAATTGTGTAAAACCCATATATACACTTTGTGTATATATGATAATGCGTATATTTATTTATAGGTATAATTTCCAAAACCCTATTTTTTTCTAATAATTACCAGGACTTAATTTATTCTTTGATAATTGTAATATTTTAATAAAAGAAAATTTTGATGCTTGCTAAACCAACATGTATTCTGTATATAAGTACACACAAATGAGCATGTTTTATTTAAGAAGTTTATTTAACGTTGCCCGTGATATGTTTTATGATAATGTGTGTATATTATCTTGATTAAAATATATTAGAGGATTCAGAATTTACGGGATCATGTTATCATGATTTGTTCATTTATTTTTTTTAATACACAATGAACCTACTTTGGTGAATGTAATTAGTTAATCAGGTTATGGTTTAATTTATTTGAAAGTTCAATGACCTGTTTATCACCATAACAGATGGAAAGTGTTTTCTTTATGTATTTTATTTCCATAAAATAATAATTTAAAGATTCATCATTTATTATTTCATGTGACAACCCCTTTTCATCTACCATTTGTTGTGGTTTAGTAATTGTCCTTTGTATATTGGATGTTTACTAAATCATGCCATCTTTTGACTAATTATTCCATGTTTGTAATGTTGTTTGTCATGTCATGTGTTTGTAGACCAATAGTATAATGGTTTTCCTTGTCCATGTCATTGAACATCCTACATTCATATGAAACATCATAAAAATGAACCAATAATCATGGTACCCAAAGTTGTATGGGACACCTTGGGTAATATGAAAACGAATAAATTATTCAAGGTGGTATGGGACATCATGAATATACAACCCCATTGATGTAATGTGTGATCTATGTGGATCACATGATAATAAAGAAAAATTTATGGGTGCGCCCTGATAGCACTCCAATTCATTGGGTAAAGACTTAATCTCTATAGATGACATTTTTAATGATACCTTAGTGAATAACCTTGGAAATTTTATTTTTAATGACACCTTGGGGATGAACCTTAGTGATACGAAAATTATTGTCTAAGTTATATGTTGATGCCACATATTCAAGTCATGTAACAAGTTCTTCTCAAAATGATATGTATCTTCTTTCACTACCCATTTCCTTATGTTTTTATCAAATTCATATTGATGTCATAAGTAAAGGTTTAGGGCATTATTATTGTTTATCACTCAATAGCTAGTAACCAACTTATGAAATTGAAGTTGTTTCCTTCATGCAAAAATCTGATTATTTATTAATCCTAACTAGTTAATTTGTGATTAAATAATCATATGTCATACTTGTTTATGATGACCCTTTTTACTCCTTTGAAAAATGTATTAATTTATTCATGTATTCCTTGAAAATATTGACATATCCCTTTTATGTTATTTTACATGTGTTACAGTTTTCCTTAAGATAATGTTCTATGGATAGTTTTAAAGAATTATTTCAAAAGTTACTTTGGTTATTTTTAAAACCCATTATTGGGCATTCTTATGTTCACCCTACATTTTGATTTAAAATTTTCAGGTAACAGCTTTTATTAGATAATACATCCTGGATGTTGCCAGTTTCTCAAAGCTCGAACCACACCCATTCCTATGTATGGGACGTGATGTTTGTTTATCAGAGCATGTTTTTATATAAAAACACACATCAGGTTAAGAAGGCACTGACTCCTAGTTTTTTGGAGTTGCATCCTCCTACTTGGTATCAGAGGGTTCAGTTTGGATAACTCTGGAAAACTAGAACTGAAACAAAGAAAAATATACTTCAGCATTACTAAAAAATGAGTCTTATTAAATTTCAGATGGAAAACTAAGGAACTAATATTTTTTCTCTCCCCACTAATGTCCTAGAGACCATTGTTTCTTTAGCTAGCCGAGAGAATTTTCTATACTATTACCATATCTGGATGACATGCAAACACCTATATGATGTGTCCAACTCACCACGGGTGTTTCAGCTACACTGGAGGTTAGGAATGGATTACCTCCTTATGATGATGACCCGGTTTACCTCCTATGTATGTCAGGAAAGGTACCTTAAGGGACTTTTCCAGGTGTTCATGACAGGTGAGGACTTTGGCTTTATGACCCTTGACACTTTTCCTGAAGCTGCTTCTGTCAGTTACCACCGAGTAGCCTATCCTTGTCAAATCAGGAACTACGTCTTTTGGGGAGAGTTGTTGAACATTAGAATGTTAGAATATGAGTCTAACCGACTATCTTGTAGACAACAAGTGTATTCTGACATCTCCTAAATTCATACCCCTCATGCTAAACTCAAGAGATGTCACAGGTGCACCCATGAGTTTAACTCTGAATTCTTAACCAGTGTTTCATTTGAGGAGATAAGGAGTTCTTCCTCTTTGTCTGGAGTTCATGTAGTAAGTCATTAGGGGAAACTCATGCACTTATGATTAATAATAAACATATGTTTAATGAAATGTTTCCTTTCCCCTTTCCTGTCATTTTTTTGTTTATACCTTTGAATGATTTTCAAGTGATTGAACTCTCAAATTAAAACATTCATATGGAAGGACAAACCCACATGATATCTCTTCCTACAGAGATGCTAGAGATTATCAGAATCAAAACCTATGAAGACGAGTATCGTCCCTTTGCAAACCTGTGAGGAACGTGAAAACAGTTGTTTGAGGTGAAAAACGGTCCGGAGATTCTCAGCACCTATCAAGGGAACACTTCCATCTTCTATAGCATAGCCTCAGTACAATTGGTCGAGCCTGAGAGGAGGGGGAAATACCATGAAGGGATCTTCCTATGTTTCACCCTAGGCCAAAACTATATGGCCAGAGTAAAATTTCAAGAGGGTGCCTTAGAGGGAAATGTTTGTGCGACCTACATGTACCAACTCCTCAGTATTAGCCTCTATGACAATGTCAATGACTTATATGTTCTCGAATGGGACATAATTAGGTGATTTATTCATACATTGGTCTGTATGGTCATTTCAAAACTCTGTACTATTTGAGCCTCCCTTTGGAAGCTGGAGTGCCCAATACATCAGTTCAGAACCTTCTTTCCTAAGTGTATATAGATCAGAGAACTAGAGGAGTTGAGTGTCAATGAGGGTCTTCCACTGAGCACACCTAATGATTTCCCATGATTGGGGATATTGTAGAATCAACTGAGAGATTCCTCTTTGTGATTTTGTATGAAAGGAATTGTGAGGACGCAATTATTTTAAGAGGGGGATAATGTGATTCCCCTGGATTTATGAACTTGACTAAGTGAAAAATGTTATGTTTTATAATGATGTTTCTTGTTTCATGTGGTTTGATTTTGGTAACAATAATGGGATTGAAACTAAATTGATTAAAAACAAGGATAATAAAGAGAACTGGTATACATTAAAATGTTACATTACAACAAGGACCCAAACTAACCATGAACACCATGTACAAGACTTAACATGGCCATGACAAGGCTGCTAAGAACCGCAACTCGAGTAATTGGATATTAATCATCTTCTGGGTCTGTCAGGGTGAAAAAAATAATATCCAGAACCACAACACTCATACTCAGCACTAATGGAATAAGGAGAGCCATCCTCTCTGGTTCAAGTGTTTTGAAAATGTGAAACACCCCCTTTTTTTTATAATGGCCCTTTAAGAAATTATGACTATTATATTTTTGACTGTTGGGTTTAAATTGATAAAGTTTATATTTTTATAAAAATTTGATTTTTATAATTCTCTTATAATATTAGGGTATTTCAAATATTTTAATATGTTCAAAATATTTGAATTATATCTTCGGGTATCTTAATTTTAAAATATAATAATATTCTTGAAAATGAATCTAATTGATTTTACAAAATCCTAATGGATACCTATATGGTTGAAAACATAGTATTCTAACAACTTCTAAATGTTTTAAAAAGTCACATTTAAAGGGTATCTATAATAATTTAAAATTATAACTTATTGGACCTCTAAAACTATTTATTTTGAATTAGGAAATCTATTGATATTTTAAAAAAATTATGAATCCAATAGTGGAGTATTTTAAAAGTTCTAAGATCCTAATATTTATAAAAGTTTAGTATGTTAATTATGAAACATATATCTTTTAAAAGAGTTATATCAAATATTAAAGTAGTTTACATAATCTATAATTGAATTTTTGATTTGGAAATTTTAATTATTTATTAAATTGTGTAAAAAAATATGATTTATAATGTTCATGTTGTATAATATTTTTAAAAAATATATTATACTGTCTAATTTTACATGTTTAATACATAGTCTTTTTTCGGTGAGGCAATACAGGCCATTCATCACCTCGTTCTTATTCCAGGTCATTGTTTGTTTTTTTAAAAACCACGTCTCCCCGTAGCCGTCCGATCTTACCATAATCAGATCCTAACAGTCGTTTATTTAAACCGCTCAACACATCTCCCACCCTCCCTCCATCCATTCAATTGCACCTAGATCTAATCTTGGCCATCCATTTCTTTTTGCGTCGTCCTCTCCTTTATCTCCTTCCTCACTTCGTGATCCGATCCATCACACTGGTTCCCGAGGACGCCACGCTCACATTCTTTGCACTGCTCCCCTTGACCTTCTCACACCCCACTCCTAGGGTACTGTATCATCATCTCTTCACCCACCTATATCTTGGGTCAAGCCACCTAAGAGCACTGAATCCTCTACTTAAACGTCTCCCCCTCATGGATTTCTTCTTTCCATTAGAACTCCTCTTGGTCTCCCCAGAAAACCAGAGTACTTCTCCTCTCCTATCAGTCCGAGCGTCATCCGCCGTCACGGTAAGGGTAATTTCATGTTTTGTTTTCTTTTGGAGAAACCTATACTTTATACACTCGGTATATACAGTTTATATATGTATATATACATAATACAAACCCCTCGGTTTGTATTGTTTTCAAGGGGGTTTGCCATCATGTTATCAGAATGGTACATATGTGAGGATCATTTTTTTAACGACACAATTTTACAAAACCTTATACCTTTATATTTATATGATTTTTATATATAGTTTTGTATATATAAATATATATATAACCTAAATCCAAACTGTTTTTATTGTCTCTAAAGTAATTATGGATGTTTTACCAGGAAAGATAAATATTATAAGGTTTGTTTTGAAGCTGGTTGTATAATGCAGGACCCCTAAGTATAAACTCTTTATATACCTTATAAACATAAATATATAAGAAGGTAGTCTAATATAAACCAAATCTATGATTTTTAATGGATGGATATCAATCATTAAATAAATTTTTATATGAGAACTATGTTTTTGGATTAAATGGAATTATTTTTATAAAACCTTAATTTTTATACATATGGTAACATTTATAGAAAACCTTATATGGATTTAGTTTTCAATCAAGTAATTGATTAATGGTTGGAAACATTCAGTACATAAGGAATTTAGTAGACCTTGTTATTAAATTATGTAAAACCGATATATACACTTTGTGTATATATGGTTATGCGTATATGTATTTATAGGTATAATTTCAAAAACCCTATTTATTTGTAATAATTACCAGGACTTAATTTATGCTTTGATACATGCAAGATTTTAATAAATGACATTTTTGATGTTTTCTAAACCAACATGTATTCTGTGCATAAGTACACACAAATGAGCATGTTTTATTTATGATTTTTATTTGACATTGAAAAAGATGCGCTTTATGATAAAGTGTGTATATTCTATTGATTAAAATATATTAGAGGATTTAGAGTTTACGGGATCATGTTATCATATTCTATTCATTTATTGTATTAATACACAATGAACCTACTTTGGTGAATGTTATTAGTTAATCAAGTTATGGTTTAATTTATTTTCAAGTTCAATGACCTATTTATCACCATAACAGATGGAAAATGTTTTTTTATGTATTTAATTTGCATGAAATAATAATTTTAAAGATTCATGATTTATTATTTCTTGGGAAAACCCCTTTTCATCTACCTTTTGATGTGGATTAGTAATTGTCCTTTGTATATAGGATGTTTACTAAACCATGCTTTCTTTTGACTAATTATTCCATGTTTGTAATGTTGTTCATCATGTCATGTGTTTGAAGAAAAATTGTATAATGGTTTTCCTTGTCCATATCATTGAACATCATACATGCATATGAAACATCATAAAAATGGACAAAGAATCAAGTTACCAAAATTGGTATGGGAAACCTTGTGTAATATTAAAATGAATGAATTATTCAAGGTGTTATGGGACATCTTGAATATACAACCCCATTAAAGTAAATTATGATCTATGTGGTTCACGTGATAAATAATCAAATTTAAGGGTGCGCCCTAATAGTGCTCAAATGCATTGGGTAATGACTTAATATCTAGAGATGACATTTTAAATGATACCTTGGTGAATAACCTTGGTAATTTTATTCTTAATGACACCTTGGAGATGAACCTTGGTTATATAGATATGATTTTCTAAGTTAAATGTTGAAGCCACATATTCAAGTTATGTTACATGTTCTTTTCAAAATGATATGCCTCTTCTTTCACTACCCATGTCCTTATGTTTTTATCAAATTAATATTGATGTCATAAGTAAAGGTTTAGGGCATGATTTTTGTTTATCACTCAATAGATTGTAACCAACTTATGAAATAGAAGTTGTTTCCTTCGCACACAACTCTGATTCTGTATTAATCTTAACTGTTTAATTTGTCCTTAAATAATCACACTTCATACTTGTTTATGATGAACATTTTTACTCCATTGAAAAATGTCTTAATTGATTCTTGTATTCCTTGAAAATCATGACTGAGCCCCTTTTTGTTATGATACATGTGTTACAGTTTTCCTTAAGATAATGTTCTATGGACAGTTTTAAAGAATTTTTTCAAAAGTTACTTTGGTTTATTATTTTTAAAACCCCTTACTGGGCAATCTTATGATCACCCTACAATTTGATTTTAAATTTTCAGGTAACATCTTTTATCGGAGAAAACATCCTGGATGTTGTCGGTTTCTCAGAGCCCGAACCGCACTTGTTCCTCAATATGAGATGTGATTTGTGTTTATCAGTTCATGTTTTTATTTCAAAAAATACATCATGTTCAGAAGGCACCGAATCCAGGTTTTCTGGTGTTGGGTCCTCACAATTTGTGTGTACGAAAGGCATCACTATGAACTCAATGTGCCTGTACCTTGTATAAAATGCAGTCTTGGGGATATCTTCCTTATTATCCCTTACGTAGTAATATCCAGTCCACATATCCACCTTTGAGAAGTATTGTGATCTACATAGCTAATCAAACAAGTCATCAATTCAGGGAAAAGGATTCTTGTTCATTATCATGATTTTTTAGCTCCTGATAATCAATGAAAGGGCACATTGACCCATCCATGTTCTTGGTGAAGATGAATGGTGCACCCCATGGTAAAGCACTTGGTCATATAAACCCTTTATCCAAATTATCATGTAGTTGTTTCTTCTATTCATCAAGTTCCATAACAACCATCCTATAAAGAGAATTGGATATTGGAAATTACCTAGGTATAGACTTGATCGAAAATGAAACCTCTTAGCTTGGAGGAAGACCAGGAAATTCCTCAAGAAACACATCAGTGAATTCCCTCAAAATATGCATATCATTGGGAATAGTTTTTTTTTCCTTAGACTCAAATATTTCAGCTAGATATGATTTATCTTAGGAAAATAATATCCATGATTAAGATGATAGTGCTAAATAATATTCATCCTCATCCTTGCATTTGTATTGAATTAGGGGCTGATTCACAATATGAAGAGTGATTTCCCTCTTGCATAAATTTTTGTTGGCTCTATATAGGGAAATCCAATCCATGCCCAGAATTGCATCAAATTACACCATGGAAAGTATGACATGGTTCTCCAGAATATTCAATCCACAAATTGTGATAGGGGAGGAGTTATATTATTGGGATTCAATAATTACCCCATTTTCTGCCTTCGTTGACTTCACAACATCCATTATTTGTGGTGGTGTTAGAATAGTTCTACTAAACTTTCATGATATAAAGGAATGAATAGAACTATGGATGATAAACCTATGTTTCAATTTTTGATTCTGGTTCTACTATATCCAATATTTATTTTTAAAATATTAAACACATAATGTGGAATCCAATGACATTAAAGGTGTAACTTACAAATTAAATTGATATCCTTAACTTATGAGTATCTAGGCTTTAGTCAATGTTATCCATGATCTATATCCTAAAATATATTCCTATAGGATTTTTTGATCCCTTAATTATTGTTTGTAATGTGCTTATGAATTTACAAATGAATATCCCCCAATATTGTCAAACAAGGTGCACAGTAAGGCACGTTGTTGTGTACTAGTTTACCCGGAGTCATGCCTGAAACACCTTGTCAGAGTTTTTACTCCTAGGTACATCCATTCCAGAACCATATCTACTTACACTATCCAGATATGGATGTATTTTCTTGATAAAACACTTACTCCATACTTACCAAAATTTTGGGTTGTTTTTCTACACTTAGTATAAGGGTTTTCACTAGGTTTTTTCTAATCCTAATCCCAAAAATAACTAATCCTATCCTCTAATACCAATTATAACTTCCCCTCTAATTATCTCACATTTAATCATGATTTATTACATAAAATTTCACTTAATAAAACTCATAAGATCCAGAGTTCTTGTGTCTTTGTGGTTTATTATGATTACATAAGAGCTTAAAACATGAAATACAACATCTTTATTGAAAAATTATTTGACATGAACAAAACATTTATTCATAGATAACACTGCATTGGATAATATAAGGACATACATAAGAAAGGGGTGAGATATAAATCCCAGTAAGGTAGTAAACATGACATAACATTAGGATAAAAATACATGTTAGAAAAGTATTATAAAAAAGGCATAAATGAACATGAATAATAATGTATTGTTTAGCATGATAATCATAACATGGGAAAATGTTGCAACAACTTAAAACACTGCATCATAAACATATGTCAAATCTAAAATACCAAGACTTCATGTTGGAAAATATTCCCATAAAGGAATTAGGTAAAGTCCTATCCCAACATGATGAATCATGATACTAACAATTACCCAATGCATTAAAGCACTATCAGGGCACACCATTCATCAAAATTTCATTCTCATGCTTAAGTGTTCCACATAGATCATATAAGATTGATTAATTAATCATCATAATTTATTCAAAAATCAAAAAATGTGTAATACAAACATGTAAGTATCCAATCAATAGGACTATTTTAATAAAGGTGAATACCATTGATAGAGAAATGGTCATGGTATTCACTAAACCATTATATTGTCATGTAAAATCGTGGTACAATTCGGCAGCATAACGATGTCATATAGAAATTCATAAAATTGGTTGATGAGAGAGAAAGGGGTCTCCCGGCACATAGAAATGGAATGGAAAATAAGAGGAATATTTATGAACATATCCCAACATAGGAAAAATAAAATTTTAAGTCATAACATAAGAGGGATTCTTGATAAAGGAGATGGGTGGAAGATCCCTTACAGAATTTCAACATCGTAACATGTGTACTTAAAGGATCATAGGGGGGATTGATGGGAGTGAAAGGAAGCTAAAATAATTTATACATTAAATGTACAGTTAGGGGATCATGTAACATCATATCCCAACATATAAAAATATAATTTAAGAAGCATAATATAAAAGATGCGCTTGAATGGAAATGTGAAGAGAGAAATTCATTCAGAATTTAGGCATAGTAATGGATTAGGTAAGGGTACAAATGAGGGGGAACAAATGATGAATCATACAAATAAAGTCAATTGGATAGTAATTCAATGATTAAAAATGAATGATAATACAAGAAATTGAAATTAAGAGAACTAATCTCAAAGAAGGTTCCTGGATTAAAAGGTGAGGAGAGAAATCCCTTACTTGAGTGTGTGACTTCAAAGGCTTGAGAGAGGCTTATTGAGAGCTTGAGAGTTCCTTGGGAGGACTCTAAGGAGTAGAGATTAGGGTGCGGATGAGCTTCAAGGAGTTTGAGTGAAGAGAAATGGGATATTGGGAAGGTTTATATAGGACAAGAGGGAGATTGCATTATTATTTTGGTTTTGGACACTACATAATAAAATATTCAAAACAAAAAATCATCCCATGGTTTTTTCCCATGGTTTTAATGGCCATGACCCTCCAGGTCCATTACTTTTCTATTTTTTAGTGTTTGGGGTATCATGGGGACAAATGATAACTCATTAAAAAGTTTTCCAAATTTCAAGGTTGAACGAACGGTGGCACCGATGGGCATTTATGACACCGATAAGTGGTAGTGGAACTATTCTGCATCAGTGGCATCGAGGGATGAATAGTGGAAATGATGGGTGTTAGTGGCACCGATGATAGTTGATGGCACTTATCGACATTAGTGGCACCGAGGGGAAAACAGTGTCACTAATAGGCGTCGGTGGCATCGATGCGCGTCGGTGGCACCGATGGGTATCGATGGCACCAATGGTTAATGGTGGAACTAACAGTGCTCAGGCGATGATTCCAGGGTGATGATGCTAGGGAGATGGTGCATGGTCGATGGTGCTAGGGCGATGGTGACTCACTTAATGATGAGTCCTTCCCTATTTTTCTAGGACCTTCCATTTTTCCCCAGTAAGGATTATTTTGACGTAAAAGTGTTTTAATACCCTTTCTAAATCCATTTAAAGGAAGTAAAATATGTTTTAATCCCCAATGGTTGGGAGACCCTTGAGCTACTAAAACATGTGACCTTTTCCCTCACTATCACACCCTTGTCGTGTTTTACAACATTACCCTTATTATACATTTTTCTCCGTTTAAATAAAATCTATTAACTCACACTTGTATCTCCACCTCTCTAAGAATAATTATTAAATGAAAATTAATACCAACATGTAAAACCACCCAACCGCATGGTCGAGCCACGATATGACTTTTATGTATTTGAAATCATCTCCCTAATTTTAGGATCTAGCCTTTTCTTATGTAGAGATCATATCTTATTTTCCTTTCTATCTCTCTTGGTGTGTTTGGAGTCCCTCTTCCATAAAAGAATCATGAGCCCATGTCAAATCCTTTACTGCTCACTATTGGAGTATTTGGTGTCTGTCTTCTACATTCCATGCATCCCCAGTTCTTGGCGTGAGGTGAGAACTTCTATCATTGATCATCCGAGTTGGGTTTTCCTTCATCTCTCTTTATGTGTATCATGCGGGGTGGGTATGATAATGATTCATTCGGGCATGGATGAAACCAAATATTAATGAAAATAATAAATAGACTTTAAAGAATTATAGGGTGTGATTGATTGTGATTATTCATTACTCTTTCATCTTCGCTTATATATTGTGAATTATATGGGTACATTCCCACTAAAAATATTGGTTGTTGGTGGTCCTTCCTTACACACTAGTGATCCTATGTTCCTCTGTATAAACTTGTGTTTGAATGGGTTTAATATAGAAACTGGTTAATCACATAAACTCGGTTGGTTAAATGGATTCCCAATGAACAATAATCCTTGTGTGTTTACCATGGTTAACAAAACAGAAGACAAAACATAATGAATGGGGTGATTAAATATGAAAAGTCCCTTGCTTTGTTATGGTGATGTGTGTGGTTGTTCTGTTTGATGCCTTTTGGGGTAACATAAATGGGTATGGGATCCCCTATTCTTGTGTTTTTTGGTTTGTGGACTTGAGGTTGTGTGGGGCCATACATTGGGTCTTGGTTTGGTTCTAGTACTTCGAGGGATATCACAGAACCCTTTTGTTATTTTTACATTACAAGATAACTAGTTGTGAATGCTTAAATTGGGGCTTTGCTGTTTTTCTTTTCATGGCTTGTGGCTATACCTATTAGTTTCCTAGTAATGATGGATTTTTTTTAAAATAATCACTTGAACATGATATGAATAATGGGTCCAATGGGGAACTATATTCTAGGAATGGGTTGTTCTTTGGTAGTGGCTTTGGAGTTTTGTGCATGAATGAATAGTAACGAGTGTGTTTGTTTATGGGATAGTTTTGAGACCCTTAGGTTAGTTTGAGATATTTTTTACCTATATATATGTATTTAGTTCTTATGTTTCTTATTCTCACCCCACCCAAGTTGTGAACTTCATGCCGAACACCCCCATTTGATGGGGGAGGGTGTTTTCCCAAAAATCTTATGGGTGGATGGTTATTAACTCCTTCCTGCTCCCTATCCCAAGTATCCTAAGACTCTTTGGGAAGGCTATGATGGACTAAGGTCCTTTTAGCCCAATACTATTGAGGCATGTTTTCTTGTGGTGGTTTTCCAAGGTGTGTGCGAGCAGGTTTGTTTCCCAAGTGTCTTTGGGATGAGGCCTAGGTGTCTTCGGGCATGGTGGTAGTTGTTCTGTCCTAGGTGTCTGCGGGCGTGGTTACATATGGTTGTGGTGGCCCAGGTGTCTATAGCAAGGATGTGTAGTTTTGGTGACCCATGTGTTTGTGGGCGGGATACGTGGTTGAGGAGGCCCATAAGGTTTTTGTTGGGGTGACAGTGGGACTACAGTAAAAATGGCAGGGGAGGTCTGACGTGTAGGATGACTTCAGAAACCAGTGGGAATGCGGTGCGGGTACCCAAATATCGATGTTATATTAATATTAATTTACTTGACTTCTATTATTTGGGGAGTGTGCCTTGGTGAGGTTAGGTGAATAGTTTACTTGCTCGTGTTTTGGTTACCTCTACTTCTCACATGGCATTAGAATGTCTCCCCACTTGTGCACGAGAGATTTTAGTTTACCCTACTGAGTACACCTGTGTACTCACCGTACATATTTATAAACTATTTTTCAGGTCATTTGAAGCAGGTTGAAGATCAAGATAGTTACTACTAGCTTGGTGTTGCAGGAGCTATTCGGGATTCATGGTTGCTACTATTTTACCTCTCCTTGGTACTTTCCTATGGGGTTTTCTTGAATGTTGTACCACATTACTCTGAACATGCATGTGGGAATGTAGTTTTTTGTCTTTAATAGTACTTTCCTTTTGGAGTTCATTGAGATTTACTATCTTATCTCATGATCTTTTTCTATAAAAATGGTTAATGCCTTCCATATTACATGTGATCCTATACCCTTGGTGCGAGTTTCCACTTCGTGCCCAATTTAAGGCTGGGCTCGGGGGTCATTATCTCCCCTTCAACTTAATGAAGGATGGGTTTGGCAGTTTGTTGGCCCTTCCCTTATCTTGGTGAAGGCTGGTCGTGACAGAATGGTATCAAAGGTGACCGTTGAGAGATATGATGGTGTTTAAAGTTAGGCATAGTGAGGATTGAATTGGATGTTAGGGAAATAATTTTAGAAAATATTGGTGTGTGAAATAGGCCAGGGAAGACCATCTAGGACACGGGATTTTAGGCCCCCCCACATTATCTGATGCAAGGACTCTAGACCTACCGAATGACCAAGAGAGGCTACACTGATTGTAGGTTAAAGACCCTAGAAAAGGTACATGAATCATAATGACTTATTTTCTTGTGAATTTTGGGTTTTTTGGAATTTAAAATGAATTAAAAGTTTAATAAAAAAATGAAATATATCTTTTACACTATTCATGCTTAGGCATTCCTTATTTACCTTGCAGCTATGGCACCCGGACAATGACCATGAGTAGTGTGGGAGATGGAGGCCCAGGAAGATGATTTGGCTGATTAGCAAAGGATTGATCGAGATGAGGAGGATGACCAGTGGAAAAAACACTTTGGGCCTTTCAGCGGAAGACCCTCGGGAAGTATAAGGGCAATATCTCAGACATAGAGACAGAAAGATGGCTCGAGGAGTTTTTGATAGCTTTCAGCTTGATCTGGTCTCCGACTGAGTATTGAATTCCTATATCTTTAAGCCAGATGTGGGGAGTGGCGTCTCACTGGTGGATGCTCTATCTCGGGGAGAATCGGGAGGCTGAGGTTTCATGGACTAACATCAAGAAGCCGTTCCAGGCAGAAATCATTTCATCCGCGATGAAGGCTGAGAAGAGGAAAGAGATGCTCTCTCTCCATCAAGGAAGTATGGGGGTGAGGTAGTTGGGGATTACGTTAAAGTATCTCATTCATTTTTCTCCAGACTTTCTCCAGACCTCTTTCTGGAAGAGGAGTCCTGTGCGAGATGTTTAGAGGAGGTACTCTGACCTTCTCTTTAGTATGATGTTACTCCCTTCACTCTACCGACATACTTGGAGGTCCAGAATAATGATTAAATGGTAGAGAGGATGAATATACTGGGAGGAATTCCATGAGAGGGGATCTATTTGAGCTTTTCAAAGGTGAAGGACATTAGAAACATGCCTCTTGCCTCAGGGCCTTCAAGATTTCTGCCAATGGGGAGAAGGGCCCATCAGTTCCAGTTTCAATCTCCCAGTCCTCACCCTTTCTCTACGAGACCAAAACCAAGGCACTTCATCTGTGGCAGCTGTGGCCACCTTCGGAATCAGTTTCCAAACCGAGTACAATATAGTAGTGGTGGGAAAGTTCAACACCCTCCTCAGTAACAGCAGTTATCAGCCAGACCTTTCTAGCAGCCGTAATAGGAACAATGAGCTCCCACTCCTCTAAGAAAAAATGTTTCTATAGGAGGATGGTCTCAGGGTGCTCCTAAGAGAAATCAACTAAGGCATGCCCAGGGAGACAACCGACAACCAAGAGGTAGAGCAACTAGGTGTGGGAAGTTGCACACTTCAGAGGTAGCAGTTTCTGTAGGGCCAGAGGACGTTCGAGGTACAATTAGATTGTGTATCACTCTGGCCAGTGGATTGTTTGATTCAGGAGCTTCACACTCCTTTTTTGTACCCGGTCTAGATCATGCCTTGGGTCTAGACGTAGAGATAATCTCTATACCCCTGGTTCTGAGTACAACATATTAGGGTCAGACTACCTGTTTGATGTTTGTAGTGGATGCAGACTGATTTTTGGGCCACATCAGTCTAGTGGGGATCTGTTTCTGCTGAAAATGTAGCCATACAATATCATCATGGGTGTTGACTGGCTATTTTCTGGGAACATTGTTATTGACTACATCTGGGGAAGGGTCTTGTTCTCAGATACGGGTGGCCGGCATGTAGCTTCCATCGGCAAGTGGGTATTCCAAGAGGGAAGCCGACGATTAGAGCACATTCTTTCCTTGTTAGCTAAGCTGTCAGTGGAATCAGTAGACACAGAGATTGCAGGAGTTCCTAGGATTGTCAATGAATTCTTGGACGACTTCCCCAAAGAGGTCAGGATGCTACCCCCTCGATGTGATGTTGAGTTCAGAATAGAATTTCAACCTAGTGCCCATCTAATTTAGATCGCTCCTTATCAGATGACGCTTTTTGATATGCGGGAGTTAGGGATTCAAATCAATGAATTGATGAAGAAGGGTTTTATCCGATCCAGCACGTCACCATGGGGTGCTCTGGTATTTTTCGCAAAGAAGGTAAATAGTGGTCTTCGGCTATATATAGACCACCGAAGGTTGAATCAAGTGATGATCAAGAACTCTTACCCCCTCTTGAGGATCGACGAACTTTTTGACCAGTTAAAGGGAGGAGGTTGGTTCTCTAAGATCGACCTGTGGTCGGGATATCACCAGTTGAGGGTTACGATATAAAGACCCATACTTTATATACATTGTTATTACTTCAAAATTGAAGCACACTTATCAAAACATATAACAAAACCATGAAAGGACTATATAGGTATAGTTTCATTAGAAACTGAGAAACATAAACAACTGGTTCATAAATCATCTATGTTGTCTCCCATTTATTTCATCATATCTAGAGTACCTTTTGGAATATTCTACTTAATACACTTCATACAGACCAGGGGAAAAGAAAACATACAAAAGGGTGATCTCAAATGCTCAGTAAGGGTAAAAAAAAGAAATATCAATCATATCATATTCATAAGAACATAACATTTTGAATATCATAACCTGCAAAAGAGATCATCATTTCATAACATGGGAAAAATCATAGTGGTGAAATGTAATCTCAATAATCATAACTTAAAACACGAATCGTTGTGTCATACACACATAATCATAGAAAATAAATTCATATTAGTCAAGGCTCATTGCCAAGAACATCATAGCGGAAAAATTCCATTACTGAACTGAGTTCACTCCTCGTTCCAATCCTGTATCACTGAACCAGATTAACTTGCCATTCGAGCCATGTCTATCTCATGAGATATAAATCTTTAAACAATGCATTCAAGGGAGATATAGGTCCCACCCATATCATAATGATAGCATTCTTATGTCTTCCACAAGATCATAAATCATACAACATAGCATAACCCATGTAATAAAAATTGGATTTTTAAACATCTTTCCATCATAACATAATCCATATAAGATAAAAGGAAATCATAAAATTAATTCCATCATAACATAATCAAATCAATGTAATAACAGGGATAGAAACATAACCCTATATTATCTTATATGTAAAATAATTTTGATAAAACACTTGAACTCCATTCTTGGGGAAAATATCCTTTCTACTTTAAAAACATTTTTTCCTTTCTTAACAGGACATACAATTTTAATCTAAAGGAAGTTGATTAAAAATAAACTTGAGAACATGTAAAAGAATATTCATGTAAATAATGTTCTATGAAATCATAAAAAATCCATTCGTGCCGTATATGTTAAAAAACATTCTTCTGGTACTTTGGCTGAAAAAGTCAAAAAGTACCTCGTACTAAAAATCACAAAAGATTCCACTCATATCTTTTTCTAAATACTCACAAATGGGTAAAATTAGATTTAAAAAATTTTAGGTGGATAGGAATAATATTAAATATTGAGGAAACATTGATGTGGATGATAAATATTCCCTAATAAATTCGGAATTATAAACAATCTCAGAAAAAAATGAGATTGTAATATTTTCCCTTACCTTAGGTCTGATTTGCTTCTTACGTGTCTGAACATCATGTATAATGATTTAAATAAAGTTATTGACTTATTAAAAAATCATAGTCATTGTTATTATATCATATATGGTCATATTCTTAGCTTCTTATTATTAATATTTCATTGCTACTTGTTATTCGGGTGTTTATTGCTTTTTGTTCTTATGCGTGTTTTGACGAATAAATTCTTATTCTTATTTTTTAGGTTATAGATAACTCATTTACAAAATGTTATTAGTGTAACATATATCATATTTATTCATTGAATTCATTTATATAATCAATATTCATTGAAGATCATGTAGAACGAGTCGCATCACATCATGGAGACAGTAGGCCGTACGTATGCACGAGCGATGATATCGTTCCCATGATCGTGGAATTGTACTGAAGTGTATGAATACTATTTCAGAATCAATATAACTTTGAAATAATCATATATAATTATTCTTTACACCATTATACCCATCCAAGTACGGTGGTGGTGGAAAAGAGATTACACCACGGCGTGGAGACGGTATTCCGTACGTACGCACGCGTGGTGATTTCATTTTCCATAGGATGGATAGAAGATGAAATTGGGTTGTTTCATATTTATAATAACATATAAGTATATTATTGATACTGATGTTATTAATTTATGATGAAACAAATAGATAAGAAGAAGAAGAAGAAGAAATAAATTGGAAAGAATTGGTAAAGGATATTACCTCTTCTTTGACTCACCTCTTCTTAACCTTCTCTTGAGGCACTAGAGTTGGTATTCTGAGGAGACCAGAACCTCTATAATGTTTATAGGGAAGATGATAAGGGAAATGGCCATGGATTGGCCGAGCATCATGGCTCAAAAGGGCGTGATGAGAAGAGGGAAGGGGTGCCCGTTTTATAAGGGAGGAGAGGGGCACATTTGGAAACAAATAAAATATTATTTTATAATAAAGTCATATTCGTTTATAATAGCTCCAAATAGATTTATTTAGAATATAAAGTGAGGATGGGTATAAAGCCTCTAAACCAATATAATTTAGACATGTTTATGAGACTATTTTAACCTTATCATTTAGATTTAACTTTATGTTAAATAATTTTACGTTTGTCGTGTCTTCTTGTTTTCTTACACTATATGGTTAATAAACTTACTATAACAAGAAAATAGAACCCCAAGTTGTTCATTATTAATATATATAACCTTATATAAGTCATTTTTCCGAGCCTTATATTTTTATGAATAAAATAAGAATTAATAATATAATATATTTTTTTTAAAACTATTTTATGTTAGTTTTGAGACTATTTGGTAATTGATTTTTTTGAAAATGATAACCGCATGATTAATTAGAAAAACGTTAATTAAAACAATAATAACATGTCATATTAACTTATAAAATTATTTTAATTCATAAAAAGCCTCAGATTACATTTATTTGGTTATTTATAATATCAATTATGTTAATATTTCAATAATAAGGTAATTACTGCATCATCATTGTGTCATAAATAAAATAAATTATTTAATGTATAAAAATTATAAATAAATAACAATTATGTAGGAAATATTTTTATCTTTCTAATGAATATTTATATTATAATTCATCTTATGTATAACCCTATATTAAAAATGTTTTAGTTATTAAACATTGATTTAAACTATTTTAATTCTTCTTTAACTAAAACAATAATAAATGTCCTAATCGAATCCAAGTGGACCTAAAGGGTAATATTTTATCCCTAATGTTGTTTTTGGTCGAGCTACACTTATCCAATAGAATTAGGACATGTGTTAGGGTAACAATAATATCATTTTTACCCTTAATTACCCTATTTACTTTTAACTGTGGTAAATAAAAGTAAAACGTTACTATTCATAAAAAATTATTTTTATCTTGTTGAACCACATTTTACTCTTTGATATTAACTGTGTCTCTCGGATTTTCAAAATTCCACTCACAAAAGCGATAAAATTATGTTTTATGTAAATTTTCAAACTCTCCTAGGAGGTGGGTAAAAGACGGTGAAAAGTTCAATAAAATTTTTATATGTCTAAAATTATTATAAAATGACTCCAATTAATTACATTGAACATATATAGGTATTATGTATCAATATTTAACTAAAATAAATTTAAATAAAATAAAAAATTATTTATATAAAACGTCGGTTTTTAAATAGTAACCCATTGTTTTCACTATTCATCAAAAATTGAATGTTTTCATAAATATACCAAAAATTCACCCTAGGCTAATTTTGATATTCCGAATCCAAAACATATGTTCATTTCGAAAGATAAAATTGATAAAATTTAAAGAATTGGGTATTACTATTCATAGCGGCTAGTTTATATAACATATCATTGTTTAGTGAAACTCGGTATTGCATACAACACACACTATTGTGGAAGGTCGTGATTGCGTGTAATGTAAGACAAGTCCGGGATGCGTGTAGTGAAATATCCTTTTGGTGTAGCTTACAACACAAGACAACAATGAAATTAAAAAGAATATTTTTGATAAAATCTTGGGGCGTTACATTCTACCTCCCTTAAAATGAATTTCGCCCTCAAAATTCATCGGGGTTATAAATGATTTACTACACAGATGTTTCTTTAATAGAAACCCACATCATAAAAAGTAATACCAAAACTTATCTTTAAAAACTAAAGTATGAAACGTAACAGTTACCCAAATTAGCTAATCACTGGGTTACCACATAGGAGAACATAGCTGAGAATATGGATATGGAGGAGAAATCTAACCATCATGTTCTGATGAAGAGTGGTAGAGAACATGGCTATAAAAAAGACAACAATCACAAAGCCATTAATTTGTGATGATCTAAGGTACCATATGATTCATCAGATATAAGGGAACTAGGACAACATTTTTGGTTTTCAAGATCATTTCCCTAAAGTTGAAGAATTTGAATTAAAAGAAATATTTACTCCATTTAGGTATAACCTCACCATTGTTCGTGCCTTGAACAATTTCCACTTCATCGTTTAACGATATGAAGTTGAATTTTTCATTCATGTGGTGTTAGCAAATCATGTGATAGAATGATGGGTCATTCTATATGTCTCAAACAAAAGGTTTGCAAAAGTTATCAAATATACATAAATCCATCTATGGTGAGGTTAATCGTATATGATTCCAAAAATGGACTTATACTTCATCTATCATACCGCTTAATAAAACTAGATTCTACAAACCAGGGACTTCCTCTAGGCCAGTGGTAGGTGATAAAGGCCTGTCAGACTTCGGTTGTGGGTTTGATTCCTACAGCCTTGTCTGACGAAAGGGGTTGTCACTCATCTTATGGGCTGTCCTTTTTCTAAAACTACATTATTATAACATTCCATCAATAATATCGAAATAAGTTATAGCCTCAAACAATACTAAATTATATCAAACATAATCCATTCCAATCTTTAGGATTATTAAGAATACTTTTGTCCAAGATCATAGTACAAAGAAAAC
Source organism: Viscum album (assembly GCA_963277665.1). NCBI lineage: Eukaryota > Viridiplantae > Streptophyta > Magnoliopsida > Santalales > Viscaceae > Viscum > Viscum album. The sequence goes on along the minus strand of OY728137.1, from coordinate 23,764,949 downwards.
AATTACTAGAAATGTCATCTGCCGAGCATGTGAATACCATCATTTATCCCCTATATATCATACGATACATCTTTTTGGTCAAATTAAAAACATGTGAATACCTTAATCATGTATTATCTTGAAAAATGAATACCCATTGACCCTTAGTGAAAACGGTAATGGTGTCAAAATGTAACACTTTCCACATACCAAAATCCCAAAATTTCTATATACTCAATCCATGATATAAACTTGTCTTTTTATCAGTCATGGGATCATTTCATTTTTTTATTTATCACTTAATTATGCACATATCATCTTATTTCCAAACATATTTCAATCAATTTTCATGGTTACCAGTACCATATAATTATTGAAAACCGATACATATATATTCCAAAATATCACGATGTTGTAAATGAGATTCCATGATACTGTTTTGAAATCTCATGACATAAACACTTAATCATTACAAACCATTATTTTCATACTCAGCATCACAAATAGTGATCGCATGTGACTTCCCATTATCCTTTTCCTTAAGAGGTTGTTGACGTTGATCATCATTAATGTAACACCCGAGACTTTTATGTTATATAAATCATCAAAGGAATCTTTTTCTACACAACACTTGCTTGGCTTGCTTTGCACGCAATCGCGACCTTCCTCGATAGCTTGCGTCGTACGCAATACCGAGTTTCACTAAACAACAATATGCTATTAAAACTAGCCGTTATGAATAGTAATAACCACTTTTTAAAATTTTATAAATTTTATTTTTCAAAATGGACTTCATTTTTGGAGTCAGAATATCGAAATTAGCCTAGGGTGAAATTTTGGTATTTTTCTGAAAACTTTCAATTTTTGATGAATAGTGAAACCACTAAGTGGTAGGTTAAAAACTGAATTTTGCATAAAACTTAATTTTACCGCTTCTGTGAATGGAATTTCAAAAATCCGAGAGACACGGTTAATATCAAGGACTAAAATGTGGTTCAATGAGATGAAAATAATTTTTTGGTGAATAGTAACTTTTTACTTTTTTTACCGCGGTTAATAGTAAATAGGGTAACTAAGGGTAAATATGATATTAATATTACCCTAACACATGTCCTAATTCTATTGGACAAGTTTATCTCGACCAAAAACAAACTTAGGAATAAAATATGACCATTTAGGCCCACTTGGATTAGATTAGGACATTTATTATTAATTTATTTAAAGAAGGGTTAAAAGAGTTAAAATCAAAGTATATTTACTAAAACATTTTTAATATGGGGTTATACATAAGATAAATTCGATTGTAAATATTCATTAGAAAGCTAAAAAGATTTCCTACATGATGGTATTTTATTTGTAATTTTTAGACATTAAATAATTTAATTTATTTATGACACAATAATGATGCAGTAATTATCTTATTAATGAAATATTGACATAATTGATGTTATAAACACCAAAATAAATGTAATTTGAGACTTTTTATGAATTACACTAATTTTCTAGGTTACTATGATATATTAATGTTGATTTAATCAACTTGGTTCGAACATTTATTTCTGTTATGACTTTCCCAAAAATCATATATCAAATAGTGTCAAAATTGACACAAAATAGTTTTTAAATCAAATATTATATTATTAATTGTTATTTTATTCCTAAAAATCTAAGGTTCGGCCAAATGATTTAGATAAGGATATATATATTAATAATAAACAATTTTGGGTTCGTTTGGCATGTTATTGTAAGTGTATTAACCATATAGTGAAAGAAAACAAAAAGACATGATAAAAGTTAAATTATTTAACTTAGAGTTAAATCTAAATGATAAGGTTAAAATAATATCCTAAACTTGTCTAAATTCTATTGGTTGATAGGATTTCGACCCCTCCCCACCTTATCTTCGAAATAAGACCCTTTGGAACCATTATAAACCGATTTTGACTTTAATATAAAATAATATTTTGAGATATTCCTAAGGTGCCCCTCTCCTCCCTTATAAAAGGGCACCTCCTCCCCCTCCTCCTCACACCAAATTGAGCACTCAAGCTCGGCCAACCCCTGCCATTTTCCCCTCTCCACTTCCCTAGAATAGTCCTAGAGGTCCTGGTCTTCTCCAAAGACCACTCTTAGTTTCCTAAGTGGAGGATTCAAAGAGGCGTTCCAAAGAAGAGGTAATATCCATTACCGATCTTTTCAATTTCTTTCGTCTTCAACTTCTTCTTATTTAGTTGTTTCATGATAAAGTAATAACATCAGTATTACTTACATACTGATATGTTATTATAAATATGAAACATCCCTAATTCACCTTCTATCCATCCTACGGAAAAATGAAATCACCGCGCGTGCGTACGTACGGAATACCGTCTCCACGCCGTGGTGTAATCTATTTTCCACCATCACCTTACAAGGATGGGTATAATGGTGTAATGAGTAACTATATATGATTATTATTAAGTAATATTGATACTGAAATAATATATATATATACTCCAATACAATTCCACGATCATAGGAACGATATCATCACTCGTGCGTACGTACGGAATACCGTCTCCACGATGTGATGCGACTCGTTCTACATGATCTTCATTTCATAATGATTGTATAAATGAATTGAATGAATGAATATGGTATATAATACACTAATACCATTCTGGAAATGAATTATCTATAACCTAAAGATAAGAATAAGAATTTATTCGACAAAACACGCATAAGAACAAAAAGTTATAAAGACCCGAGTAACAAGTAACAATGAAATATTACTAACAAGAAGCTAATAATATGACCATATATGATCTCATATCAATATGTATGATTCTGGAATAAGTCAATAACATTATTTAAACCATTATACAGGAGCTTCGGACACGAACAAAGCAAATCGGACCTAAGGTAAGGGAAATATCACAATCTCATTTTTATCCGAGATTGTTTATTCGTAAGTATTTACTGGGGTGTATTTTATCATCCACATCCATGTTCCCTCAATAGGTAATATTGTTTCCATCCACTTGAAATAGTTTAAATCCAATTTTACCTTAGGTGAGTTTTTAGTAAAGAATATGAAAGGAATCTTTTGTCGTTTTTCCGTACGAGGTACTTTTTGACTTTTCCGACAAAAGTACGAAGAATGTTTTTTTTAACTTATACGGCATGAATGGATTTTTAAAACATTACTTCAAAGAAGCTTCCTTTACAAGTTTTCAAGTTTATTTTTAATCAACTTCTTTTATTTTAAAGTTGTATGACATGTTATGAAAGGAAAAATGTTTTTGAAGAAGAAAGGATATTTTCCTCAAGAATGGAGTTCAAGTGTTTTATCAAAATTATTTTCCATCTAAGATAATAAAGGGTTCTGTTTTTATCCCTATTATTACATTGATTTGATCATGTTGTGATAGAATTATTTTTATGAATTCCTTTATCTTATATGAATTGATTTATGATGTCATGATGTTTCAAGAATCCCATTTTTGTTACATGTGTTATGCGATGATGTATGTTTTATGATTATGTGGAACACATAAGAAAGGATTAATTAAGAGATGGGTGGGACCTATATCTCCCTCCAATTCATTGGGTAAAGATTTTATATCTCATGAGATAGACATGGCTGGAACGGAAGGTTATTTCGGTTCAGTGATACAGGACTGAAACGAGGAGTGAACTCGGTTGAGAAAGGGACTTTGTCCACTAAGATAGTCTTGGCAATGAGTCATGACTAACAAGAAATGATTTTCCATGATTATGTGTGCATGCCACAAAGTTTCAAGTTTTATGTTATGATTATGGGGATCTCATTTTCACTTCTATGATTTATTCCATGTTAAGATATTATGATCTCTTTTGCAGGTTTTGATTTTCAAAAAGATATGATATGATTTTTATTTCCTTTATTTGCCCTTGCTGAGCATTTGAGCTCACCCTTTTATGTTTTCTTTTCCCCAGGTCAGGAAGATGGATATTAAGTAGAATATGCTAAAAGGGACCCTAGATATGATGAAATAAATGGGAGACACTGTAGAAGATTTATGAACCAGTTGTTTATGTTTCCCAGTTTCTAAAGACACTATACCTATACGGTCCTTTGTGGTTTTGTCATATGTTGTAATAAGAGTGCTTCAATTTTGAAGTATTAACAATGTATGTAAAGTATGGGTCGTTATAGTTGGTATCAGAGGAAAGGTATAGTCAACCTTTGGAAACTAGGATGTGAAAGCCTTAGTAAGAACCCTAAGGATAAGTCTAAGCATAGAACACAATCTTAGTGTTTTAGAAATGGCCTTGAATAACCTAGGATAAGACCTTAAGCATGAAAATTTTACTCTTGAATTATGTGGTTTCCTATTATAATTAGTGTTGCTCACACTATTCTTCTTGGTTTTAGTCAATGGCTGGAACCCGAAGGAACCGTGTTAATGCGGAATGCGATGGGCAATGCAATGATTGTCCCCCTGAGCAACCAAACGATATGGGAGCTGGAATGCAAAATCTTGTAGCCATGCTCACACAACTTTCTCAAGCTATGAATCATGCAGGATTTCCAAACGAACAAAGGAGGGAGCAACATTCTGTTGAATCCTTCATGAGGCAGCGTCCACCATCTTTCAGCGGGTCTACTGATCCATTAGTTGCTGAACAATGGATTAGTACTACTGAAAAGATATTTTCAGTTCTTCAATGTTCTGAGCATGATAAAGTCATCCTAGCAGTGTATCGTTTGGAAGGAGATGCGGATCAATGGTGGAATCTTGTTAAGAATACGAGGCAAAGGGATGAAATTGAGTCTATGGAATGGGACGAGTTCAAGAACTTATTTTTCAATAAGTACTTCCCTCGTATTCTCCGAACAAAGATGGAGAAAGAGTTCCTTGAACTGAAGCAAAGGGATGATGAATCTGTTAGTACCTATGAAGCAAATTTTACAAGACTTGCAAGGTACGCTTCTGGTATTATTATCCAACCTGAGAGTAAGATCGATCGATTCTTTAGTGGCCTAAAACCAAGTCTTCGAAGGGCGTTAGCCATAAGGGACTTCAATAGCTACGAAGAAATCGTTCGATGTGCTCTCAAAGTCGAGATGGAGATTGGAGTAACCCATCAGTCACATGGGTTTGATAAGAAGAGGAAGATGGAATTCAAAGAAAAATCTAAAGAGCACACGGAAAAGAAGATGAACATTCCCTTATGCTCAAAGTGTGGAAAGAAACATGGAGGGAGTTGTCTTAAAGGGACAAGTAAATGTTTTAAATGTGGAAAGGAAGGTCATCGGGCATTTGAATGCCGTGATAATGGGAAGAAGATGTCTAATGATGCAAACAAAGGAAGGGATACACAGAATGAACCTGCTACACTTCAATGTTTCAAGTGCAAGGAGATGGGGCATTATGCCAATCAATGCCCAAATCCAAGGGTTGATGATGATGGTCGACGTCAACAAACTCTTAAGGCTAAAGACAAAGGAAAGTCACATGCAATTTCTATCAGCGATGTGGAGTACGATAACGATGTGGTGAAAGGTACACTTACCATCCACTCTAAAGTAGCAAATGTTTTATTTGATTTTGGATCCACCCACTCTTTTATTTCTGAAAAATTTTCTAAGGGTATCACCGTATTACCTCAACAATTAGATGTTGAGTTAGCTGTGACAACACCTAATGGCACATCAATCGCATCAGAAGTTTATAATTCTTCTCCGATCGAAGTTTGTGGGAAAGTGCTTCCTGCAAATCTTGTGATCCTTCCTTTAGTGGAATTTGATGTGATTCTTGGCATGGATTGGCTTTCTCTACATGGAGCTCATATCAATTGCCAAAGAAGGGAAGTCACATTTCATATTCCAGATCAACCTACGATCGTCTATCAATGCAAGGATGAACATAACCTTCCAGTGGAAATTTCTTCCATCTTATGGGTATTGATTCCACTAAATGAAGGTTATTTATCTCAAATGGTTGGTGAGAAACTCACGATTAAGAATATGCCCATTGTACGGGAGTTTGATGATGTCTTCCCGGAGGAATTGCCGGGTCTTCCACCAAATCGTGAAGTTGAGTTTTCAATAGAACTCGTACCGGGTGCTTTGCCTATTTCAAAGACACCTTATATAATGGCCCCAATTGAGTTGCAGGAATTGAAGAAGCAACTCCAAGAGAATCTTGATAAGGGATTCATACGCCCTAGTGCGTCACCTTGGGGAGCACCTGTTCTATTTGTTAAGAAGAAAGATGGATCAATGAGACTCTGCATTGATTATCGAGAACTTAACAAGATCACTATCAAGAACAAATATCCTCTCCCACGCATTGATGACTTATTTGACCAACTACGCGGAGCTCAATACTTTTCCAAGATTGATCTTCGTTCAGGGTATCATCAATTAAGGGTCAAAAGGGAGGATATACCAAAGACGGCTTTCCGTACAAGGTATGGACACTATGAATTTATAGTGATGCCATTTGGTCTTACTAATGCCCCTGCTATCTTCATGGATCTAATGAATAGAGTCTTTAGAGACTATCTTGATCAATTTGTGGTAGTCTTTATAGACGATATTCTTGTCTATTCAAAGAGCAAGGAAGAGCATGAAGATCACTTGAGAATTATATTAAAGACCCTGAGAAAAGAGAAGCTTTATGCCAAATTTACCAAGTGTGAATTTTGGCTTCAAAAAGTTGCATTTTTGGGTCATATAATCTCAAAAGAGGGGATATCTGTGGATCCAGCAAAAACAGAGGTTATCGAAAGATGGTCAAGACCAACAACAGTAACTGAGATCCGAAGTTTTCTTGGTTTGGCTGGATATTATCGACGTTTTGTAAAAGATTTTTCACGGTTATCTAATCCAATCACCAAGTTGACTCGGAAAGGAGTTAAGTTTGTCTGGACAGAGGAATGTGAAGAGAATTTCAAGGAGTTGAAAAGAAGGTTATCCAGTGCACCTGTGCTCACACTGCCTTGTAGTGGAGAAAGGTTTGTGATCTATAGTGATGCATCCAAGAAGGGATTGGGGTGTGTTCTTATGCAAAATGATATGGTGATAGCTTATGCCTCACGACAGTTGAAAATCCATGAGCAAAATTACCCAACACATGATTTGGAGTTGGCTGCGGTAATCTTTGCATTAAAGATTTGGAGGCATTACCTTTATGGTGAAAGGTGTGATATTTATACTGATCATAAAAGTTTAAAGTATATTTTCACACAAAAGGAGCTGAATATGCGCCAAAGAAGATGGTTGGAGCTGATTAAGGATTATGACTGCTCAATCCATTACCACCCTGGGAAAGCAAACAAGGTGGCAGATGCATTAAGTCGACAAGACCATGCTAGTTTATCCATGATGAGGATCACAAAAGATCCAATATTTATGGATTTACAAAGGATGGATCTTGGAATTATAATGGAAGGGGAAAAATCTTATCTTTCTCAAATGAATGTTCAACCATCTATACATGTGAAGATTAAAGAGGCACAGAAAGAAGATGTCGAGTTACAAAAGAAGGTGAGAAATGTTCCTGAATTCAACCTTGATTGTGATGGGATAATAAAGTTCAGGAATCGGGTTTGTGTTCCTCCCATCCCCGAATTAAAGAAAGAGCTGCTGGATGAGGCTCATAGTTCTTCATTCTCTATTCATCCTGGAAGCACGAAGATGTATAGGGACCTGAAAGAGTACTTCTGGTGGGATAGCATGAAAAGAGATGTTGCTGAATATGTCTCTCGATGCTTGGTTTGTCAACAAGTTAAAGCTGAGAGACAGAAGTCTAAGGGGATGTTACAACCATTACCCATACCCGAATGGAAATGGGAAAACATCACTATGGACTTTGTCACATGACTTCCTAAAACATCCAAAGGCAATAATGCTATCTGGGTCATAGTTGATCGTCTTACAAAGTCTGCACACTTCATTGCTATTAGAGAGGATTTCTCTCTAGATCAGCTTGCCAGAATATATGTAAAGGAAGTGGTAAGATTGCATGGAGTACCACTTTCTATTGTATCTGATCGAGATCCGAGATTTACCTCGAAGTTCTGGCGAAGTCTTCAGCATACTCTGGATACAGAGTTGAGTTTCAGCACTGCTTATCATCCCCAGACAGACGGTCAGTCTGAGAGAACAATTCAAACCCTAGAAGATATGTTGAGAGCTTGCTCTATGGATTTCAAAGGAGGTTGGGATCAACACCTACCTTTGGTGGAATTTTCTTATAATAATAGCTTTCACTCCAGTATTCAGATGGCTCCTTATGAAGCTCTCTATGGAAAGAAATGCAGGACTCCAACTTGCTGGGATGAAGTTGGGGAAAGAAAGCTATTGGGACCTGATCTCGTTGATGAAATGGCAGAAAAAGTCAGATCTATTCAACAAAACATAAGAGCAGCTCAGAGTCGACAGAAAAGTTATGCCGACAACCGAAGAAAAGACCTAGAGTTTGAAGTGGGCGATAAAGTGTTCTTACGAATATCTCCCTGGAAGAGGGTTATGAGATTTGGAAAGAAGGGGAAGTTGAGCCCTAGATATATCGGTCCTTTTGAAATACTGGATCGTGTTGGGAAGGTAGCTTACCGATTGGCGCTTCCACCGAATCTCTCTCAAGTTCACAATGTGTTCCATGTATCTCTCCTGAGAAAGTACATACCGGATCCTTCACATGTACTCAGCTCAGAAGTTGTACCACTGGAGCAAGATCTTTCTTATGAAGAACAGCCGATAGAGATTCTGGATCGTAGCGAAAAAGTCCTACGAAACAAGACCACTCGCTTGGTGAAAGTTTTATGGAGAAACCACCAACTTGAAGAAGCTACATGGGATCTTGAGGATATGATGAGGGAGAAGTATCCTCATTTGTTTGTTGCAAAGTGACGCATTTCGAGGGCGAAATTCTTTTTAAGGGGGGTAGAATGTAACACCCGAGACTTTTATGTTATATAAATCATCAAAGGAATCTTTTTCTACACAACACTTGCTTGGCTTGCTTTGCACGCAATCGCGACCTTCCTCGATAGCTTGCGTCGTACGCAATACCGAGTTTCACTAAACAACAATATGCTATTAAAACTAGCCGTTATGAATAGTAATAACCACTTTTTAAAATTTTATAAATTTTATTTTTCAAAATGGACTTCATTTTTGGACTCAGAATATCGAAATTAGCCTAGGGTGAAATTTTGGTATTTTTCTGAAAACTTTCAATTTTTGATGAATAGTGAAACCACTAAGTGGTAGGTTAAAAACTGAATTTTGCATAAAACTTAATTTTACCGCTTCTGTGAATGGAATTTCAAAAATCCGAGAGACACGGTTAATATCAAGGACTAAAATGTGGTTCAATGAGATGAAAATAATTTTTTGGTGAATAGTAACTTTTTACTTTTTTTACCGCGGTTAATAGTAAATAGGGTAACTAAGGGTAAATATGATATTAATATTACCCTAACACATGTCCTAATTCTATTGGACAAGTTTATCTCGACCAAAAACAAACTTAGGAATAAAATATGACCATTTAGGCCCACTTGGATTAGATTAGGACATTTATTATTAATTTATTTAAAGAAGGGTTAAAAGAGATAAAATCAAAGTATATTTACTAAAACATTTTTAATATGGGGTTATACATAAGATAAATTCGATTGTAAATATTCATTAGAAAGCTAAAAAGATTTCCTACATGATGGTATTTTATTTGTAATTTTTAAACATTAAATAATTTAATTTATTTATGACACAATAATGATGCAGTAATTATCTTATTAATGAAATATTGACATAATTGATGTTATAAACACCAAAATAAATGTAATTTGAGACTTTTTATGAATTAAACTAATTTTCTAGGTTACTATGATATATTAATGTTGATTTAATCAACTTGGTTCGAACATTTATTTCTGTTATGACTTTCCCAAAAATCATATATCAAATAGTGTCAAAATTGACACAAAATAGTTTTTAAATCAAATATTATATTATTAATTGTTATTGTATTCCTAAAAATCTAAGGTTCGGCCAAATGATTTAGATAAGGATATATATATTAATAATAAACAATTTTGGGTTCGTTTGGCATGTTATTGTAAGTGTATTAACCATATAGTGAAAGAAAACAAAAAGACATGATAAAAGTTAAATTATTTAACTTAGAGTTAAATCTAAATGATAAGGTTAAAATAATATCCTAAACTTGTCTAAATTCTATTGGTTTATAGGATTTCGACCCCTCCCCACCTTATCTTCGAAATAAGACCCTTTGGAACCATTATAAACCGATTTTGACTTTAATATAAAATAATATTTTGAGATATTCCTAAGGTGCCCCTCTCCTCCCTTATAAAAGGGCACCTCCTCCCCCTCCTCCTCACACCAAATTGAGCACTCAAGCTCGGCCAACCCCTGACATTTTCCCCTCTCCACTTCCCTAGAATAGTCCTAGAGGTCCTGGTCTTCTCCAAAGACCACTCTTAGTTTCCTAAGTGGAGGATTCAAAGAGGCGTTCCAAAGAAGAGGTAATATCCATTACCGATCTTTTCAATTTCTTTCGTCTTCAACTTCTTCTTATTTAGTTGTTTCATGATAAAGTAATAACATCAGTATTACTTACATACTGATATGTTATTATAAATATGAAACATCCCTAATTCACCTTCTATCCATCCTACGGAAAAATGAAATCACCGCGCGTGCGTACGTACGGAATACCGTCTCCACGCCGTGGTGTAATCTATTTCCCACCATCACCTTACAAGGATGGGTATAATGGTGTAATGAGTAACTATATATGATTATTATTAAGTAATATTGATACTGAAATAATATATATATATACTCCAATACAATTCCACGATCATAGGAACGATATCATCACTCGTGCGTACGTACGGAATACCGTCTCCACGATGTGATGCGACTCGTTCTACATGATCTTCATTTCATAATGATTGTATAAATGAATTGAATGAATGAATATGGTATATAATACACTAATACCATTCTGGAAATGAATTATCTATAACCTAAAGATAAGAATAAGAATTTATTCGACAAAACACGCATAAGAACAAAAAGTTATAAAGACCCGAGTAACAAGTAACAATGAAATATTACTAACAAGAAGCTAATAATATGACCATATATGATCTCATATCAATATGTATGATTCTGGAATAAGTCAATAACATTATTTAAACCATTATACAGGAGCTTCGGACACGAACAAAGCAAATCGGACCTAAGGTAAGGGAAATATCACAATCTCATTTTTATCCGAGATTGTTTATTCGTAAGTATTTACTGGGGTGTATTTTATCATCCACATCCATGTTCCCTCAATAGGTAATATTGTTTCCATCCACTTGAAATAGTTTAAATCCAATTTTACCTTAGGTGAGTTTTTAGTAAAGAATATGAAAGAAATCTTTTGTCGTTTTTCCGTACGAGGTACTTTTTGACTTTTCCGACAAAAGTACGAAGAATGTTTTTTTTAACTTATACGGCATGAATGGATTTTTAAAACATTACTTCAAAGAAGCTTCCTTTACAAGTTTTCAAGTTTATTTTTAATCAACTTCTTTTATTTTAAAGTTGTATGACATGTTATGAAAGGAAAAATGTTTTTGAAGAAGAAAGGATATTTTCCTCAAGAATGGAGTTCAAGTGTTTTATCAAAATTATTTTCCATCTAAGATAATAAAGGGTTCTGTTTTTATCCCTATTATTACATTGATTTGATCATGTTGTGATAGAATTATTTTTATGAATTCCTTTATCTTATATGAATTGATTTATGATGTCATGATGTTTCAAGAATCCCATTTTTGTTACATGTGTTATGCGATGATGTATGTTTTATGATTATGTGGCACACATAAGAAAGGATTCATTAAGAGATGGGTGGGAACTATATCTCCCTCCAATGCATTGGGTAAAGATTTTATATCTCATGAGATAGACATGGCTGGAACGGAAGGTTATTTCGGTTCAGTGATACAGGACTGAAACGAGGAGTGAACTCGGTTCAGAAAGGGACTTTGTCCACTAAGATAGTCTTGGCAATGAGTCATGACTAACAAGAAATGATTTTCCATGATTATGTGTGCATGCCACAAAGTTTCAAGTTTTATGTTATGATTATGGGGATCTCATTTTCACTTCTATGATTTATTCCATGTTAAGATATTATGATCTCTTTTGCAGGTTTTGATTTTCAAAAAGATATGATATGATTTTTATTTCCTTTATTTGCCCTTGCTGAGCATTTGAGCTCACCCTTTTATGTTTTCTTTTCCCCAGGTCAGGAAGATGGATATTAAGTAGAATATGCTAAAAGGGACCCTAGATATGATGAAATAAATGGGAGACACTGTAGAAGATTTATGAACCAGTTGTTTATGTTTCCCAGTTTCTAAAGACACTATACCTATACGGTCCTTTGTGGTTTTGTCATATGTTGTAATAAGAGTGCTTCAATTTTGAAGTATTAACAATGTATGTAAAGTATGGGTCGTTATAATTAACCCTTGGATTAGAGCATTGATTAGAATAATGCCCCATTTCCTTGCACTTGAGGCAGTGAAGTGTTGGCGGTGTGTTCTCTAAAATATTTTCTTTATTCACATCATTTGCAACCCTTTTTATATTACTTCAACACTCCGCTGCTTGATGACCTTATTTTCCACACTTAAATAGTTTTCTAGTCCCTTTAAGATGATCTCCACCATGCTTCTTTCCACACTTTGAGCACAAAGAAACATTCATCTTCTTTTCACCATTATTCTGAGATTTCCCCTTGAAATCCATATTTTGTTACTTGTCGAAACCATGATATGGATATGTAACACCAACTCCCATTTCTACCTTGATAGTACAAAGCACAGTTTTATCATAGCTACTTATGTTTTTTATAGCTAAACCCTTCGAAGAATTGGTTTTAAGCCACTGAAGAATCGATCAACTTTACTTTCAGGTTGGATGATAAAGCCAGATGCATACCTTGCAAGCCCTGTAAAATTCACTTCGTATATACCAACAGATTCATCGTCCTTTTTCTTAAGCTCATGAAAGTACTTTTCCATCTATGTTTAAAGAATACGAGGGAAGTACTTATTGAAAAATAAGTTCTTGAACTCATCCCATTATATGGATTCAATTTCATCTCTTTGCCTCTTATTCTTGATAAGATTCCATCATTTATCAGCATCACCATCCAAACGATACACTACAAATATGAATCTGTCCTGTTCAGAACATTGTAGAACTGAAAATATCTTTTCAGTGCTACTAATCCATTTTTCATCCACTAATGGATCAGAAGACCCGCTGAATGAAGGTGGACGCTGCCTCATGAAGGATTCAACTGAATTTTGATCCTTCCATTGCTCGTTTGAAATTCCTGCATGATTCATAGCTTGAGATAGTTCTCTGAGCATGGATAAACGATTTTTCATTCTAGCTCCCACAACGTTTGGTTGTGTAGGGGGAAAATCATTGCACTTCCCGTCACATTCAGCATTAACACGATTCCTTCGAGTTCTATCCATTGAATAAAACCAATAAGCATAATGTGAGAAACACTAATAATAATAGGAAAACCACATAATCAAGAATAAAATTTTACACGGATGGTCTTATCATAGGTTATTCATGGGAATTTCTAAAATAGTAATATTGTGTTCTATGCTTAGACATATCCTTAAGGTTCTTACTAAGGCTTTCACATCATTGTTTCCAAAGGTTTACTATACCTTTCCTCTGATACCAATTATAACGGTCTGGAATTCCTTTCAAGGGACTATAATTGATCCCTATCAGGGCACACCATAGAAGGATACACCCCCTGGGTAGGACACACCACCATACCCAGTGGAAGACATTTCCTCATGAAGCCCTTGGGCAGAGATCCATGCTTCGTGCAACGCTCACATGTGAGAGTTCCCAAGGATCAGATACATTCCTACCTCCTTTGCCTCAGATACCAACTATAATGACCTATACATTACATACATTGTTATTACTTCAAAATTGAATCACACTTATTAGAACATATAACAAAACCTTGAAAGGACCATATAGGTATATTGTCTTTAGAAACTAGGAAGCATAAACAACTGGTTCATAAATCATCTATGTTGTATCTCATTCATTTCATCATTTCTAGAGTCCCTTTTTGCATATTCTACTTAATACCCTTCATCCAGACGTAGGTAAAAGAAAACATACAAAAGGGTGAGATGAAATGCTCAGTAGGGGTAAACAATAGAAATATCAATCATATCATATTAATAATAACATAACATTTTGAATTTCTTATACTGAAAAAGAGATCATAATATCATAGCATGGGACAAATCATAGTGGTGAAATGTTATCCTAATAATCATAACATAAAACATGAAACTTTTTGGAATAAAAAAATAGTCATAGAAAATCAATTCATATTATTCAAGGCTCATTGCCAAGACCATCATAGCAAACAAGGTCCATTACTGAACCGAGTTCACTACTCATTCCAATCTTGTTTCACTGAACCAGATTAACTTGTTTTTCTAACCATGTCTATCTCATGATATATAAATCCTTTCCCAATTCATTGGAGGGAGATATAGTTCCCACCCATCTCATAATGATACCATTCTTATATGTGCCACAAGATCATAAATCATACATCATAGCGTAACCCATGTAATAAAAATGGGATTCTTAAACATCATGCCATCATAACATAATCCGTATAAGATAAAAGGACATCATGAAATTGATTCCATCATAACATAATAAAATCAATGTAAAAATAGGGATATAAATAAAACCCTATATTATCTTATATGGAAAATAATTTTGACAAAACACTTGAACTCCATTCTTAAGGAAAATATCTTTTCTACTTCAAAAACATTATTCCTTTCTTAACATGTCATACAATATTAATCTAAAGGAAGTTGATTACAAATAAACTTGAGAACTTGTAATAGAATATTCATGGAAATAATGTTCTATGAAATAAAAAAAATCCATTCATGATGTATAAGTTAGAAAAACATTCTTCTCATACTTTGGCCAGAAAAGTCAAAAAGTACCTCATACTAAAAACGACAAAAGATTCCATTCATATCTTTTACTAAAAACTCAAAAATGGGTAAAATTGGATTTAATCAACTGTAGGAGGATAGGAATAATATTACATATTGAGGAAACATGTATGTGGATGATAAATATTCCCCAGTATAATCAGAAGTAAGAATAATCACGGATAAAAATGAGATTGAGATATTTTCCCTTACCTTAGGCCTGATTTGCTTCGTACGTGTCTGAACCTCCTGTATAATGATTTAAATAATGTTATTGACTTATTACAGAATGGTACTCATTGTTTTGATATCATATATGGTCATATTCTTATGTTTTTATTAGTAATATTTCATTGCAACTTGTTATTCGGGTGTTTATTGCTTTTTGTTCTTATGCGTGTTTTGTCGAATAAATTCTTATTCTTCTTTTTAGGATATAGATAACTCATTTAAATAATGGTATTAGTGTAATATATATCATATTTATTAATTCAATTCATTTATATAATCATTATGCATTGAAGATCATGTAGAACGGGTGGCATCACATTGTGGAGACGGTAGGCCGTACGTACGCACGAGCGATGATATTGTTCCCATTATCATGGAATTGTACTGAAGTGTATGTATACTATTTCAGAATCAATATCACTTTAAAATAATCATATATAGTTATTATTTACACCATTATACCCATCCATGTAAGGTGGTGGTGGAAAACAGATTACACCACGGCGTGGAGATGGTATTTTGTACGTTTGCACGTCCGGTGATTTCATTTTCCATAGGATGGATAGAAGATGAAATTGTGTTGTTTAATAATTATAATAACATATAATTATATGAGTGATACTTATGTTATTAATTTATGATGAAACAAATAGATAAGAAGAAGTAGAAGAAGAAATAAATTGGAAAGAATCGGTAAAGGTTGTTACCTCTTCGTTGACGCTCCTCTTCTTAACCTCCTCTTAAGGCAATATGGTTTGTCTTTTGAGGAGACCAGAACCTCTATAATTTTTCTAGGTAATATAATAAGGGAAATGGTCAGGGTTTGGCCGAGCTTTAAGGCTCAAAAGGGTGTGAAGAGAAGAAGTAAGGGGTGCCCTTTTTATAGGGGAGGAGAGGGGCACCTTTGAAAAAACTTAAAAAATTATTTTATAATTATTTCATATTCAGTTTATAATAGCTCCAAATTGATTTATTTATAAGATAAGGTGGGAATGGGTCGAAATCCTCTCAACCAATAGAATTTAGACAAGTTTAGGTTATTATTTAAACCTTATCATTTAGATTTAACTTTAAGTTAAATAATTTTACTTTTACCATGTCTTCTTATTTTCTTACACTATATGATTAATAAACATACTATAACAAGACAAAAGAACCCCAAGTTGTTCATTATTAATATATACAACCTTATCTTAGTCATTTGGCCGAAACTTTTATTTATAAGAATAAAATAAAAATTAATAATATAGTATTTGTTTTAAAAACTATTTTATGTCAATTTTGACACTATTTGGTAATTGTTTTTTTGAAACTCATAACAATTTGATTAGTTCTAAAAAAGTTAATTAACTCAATACTAACATGTCATAATAACCTATAAAATTATTTTAATTCATAAAAATACTCAAATTACATTTATTTGGTTATTTAAAATATCAATTATGTTATATTTCATTAATAAGGTAATCACTGCATCATCATTATGTCATAAATAAATTAAATTATTTAATGTCTAAAAATTATTTATAAAATAAAATTATGTACGAAATATTCATATATTTCAAATTAATATTTATAGTCGAATTTAACTTATGTATAACCCTATATTAAAAATGTTTAATTTTTAAACATTGATTTTAACTATTTTAATTTTACTTTAAATAAATTAATAATAAATGTCTTAATCAAATCCAAGTGGATCTAAAGGGTAATATTTCATCCCTAAGGTAGTTTTTGGTCGAAATACCCTTATACTATAGAATTAGGACATGTGTTAGGTTAAAAATATTATCATTTTTACCCTTAATTACCCTATTTACTTTTAACCGTGGTAAATAAAAGTAAAAAGTCACTATTCACCAAAAATTATTTTTATCTTATTGAACCACATTTTACTCCTTGATATTAACCGTGTCTCTAGTATTTTTGAAATTCCACTCACAGAAGTGGTAAAATTAAGTTTTATGTAAATCCTCAGACTCTCCTAGGAGGTGAGTAAAAGACGGTGAAAAGTTGCATAAAATTATTATATGTCTAAAATTATTATAAAATGACTCCAATGAATTAAATTGAACTTATATACATGTTATATATCAATTTTGACCTAAAATAAATTTAAATAAAATAAATAATTATAGATATAAAAAGTCGGTTTTTAAATAGTAACCCTGTGTTTTCACTATTCATCAAAAATTGAAAGTTTTTTTAAAAATACAAAAAATTCACCCTAGGATAATTTTGATATTCCGAATCCAAAAATTAAGTCCATTTCAAATGATAAAATTTTAAAAATTTCAATAATTGGGTATTACTATTCATAACAGCTAGTTTGTATAACATATCGTTGTTTAGTGAAACTCGGTATTGCGTACAACACACGCTATCGTGGAAGGTCATGATTGTGTGTAATGTAAGACAAGTCAGGGATGTGTGTAGTGAAAGCTTCTTTTGGTGTAGCGTACAAAACAAGACAACAATGAAATTAAAAAAAAATCATAAAATATTGGGGTGTTACATAAGGAGGGTGACATCTCAAAGACTGCTTTTAGGTGCAGATATGGGCACTTTCATTTTGTGGACATGTTGTTCGGAGTGAGGAATTCACCAGATGTGTTCATGGGGCTCATGAACTCCATATTCCAGGAATATATAGGCTGATTCGTAGTAATGTTTATTGAAAACATTTTGATATACTCTTGATTAGAGTAGATCATGCTGAGCATCTGAGGTTGGTTTTAGAGATCCTATGACAACACCATCTCTACAAAAAGTTGTCCAAGTGAATGTTCTGGACATGAGAGGTGCACTTACTTGGACATGTGGTGTCCCAGCAGTGGATAGCAGTGGACCCATCAAAGGGTGAGGCAGTAATTTCTTGGGCATCACCCAAGAACGTGGTGGAGATTCATAGTTTGCTGGGTCTCAAAGGTTACTACCAGAGGGTTGTTCTCGACTTCTCCCAAGTTACAGCACCTTTGACAGCCTTGACCAGGAAATGCCGAGATTTTGTATTGATTGAATATTTCCAGATATCTTTCAGTTATCTGAAGGGGAAACATGTTAGTTCCCCAGTGCTGAGGTTTCCAGAGGAAGGGGTAACGTTTGAAGTGTTCTGTGATGCTTCAGGCCTAGGCTTGGGTTGTGTGCTAATGCAGTAGTGGGGGTGATCTCATTTGAGTCTAGACAGTTACGTCCCCATGAACGTAACTATTCCACCCATGACATGGAGCTTTCAGCGGTTGTGTTTGCAATGAAGTTGTGGCAGTATTACCTCATCAGAGTAAACGCTTTTTAGTCTTCACAGATCACAAGATCTTGAGGTATATCTTTTCCCAACATGACCTAAACATGTAGCAATGAAGGTGGATGGATTTTCTTTAGTACTATGACTTCGAGATTCCCTACACCTCAGGAAAGGGAACATGGTGGTTTATTCCTTGAGGAGGAAGTCGTAGAAGGATGTGGTTCAATAATCCGCAGATTCTTGGAAGGGAATGGGGGAGTTGGCTACCATACACTTGGATGGAAAAGTGGAGAATGGTAGAGGCTATCTATTCTAGATTATGGTTCATTATTACTTAGTAAAAAAATTGTAGGATTCCCAATGGGGGGACTTAGAGGATAAGGTGATGTGTGATCATTTTAGCTAGGGTGATTTTCCGAAAGGATGGTCGGAAGACGGTCAAAATCAGATGCTTTTCTGTGGGAAGTTATTGGTCCCCGAGACGATGCCCAAGGGAGTTCTCCTTGAGTTCCATAACTCACCCCTAGTTGTACACCCAAAAGATTCCAAGATGTACCGAGTCCTAATAGAATAGTTTTGGTGGCCCAGGGTGAAACAGACAGTGGCGAAGATTGTGGAAAAGTGCCTCATGTGTCAACAGGTGAAGCCTGAACACCACATCCTAGGAGGTATGTTGTAGCCTTTATACATCACAGAGTAGAAGTGGGATGAAATATTAATGGATTTCATCATGGGAATACATAGGGTTCAAGGACGATATGACGATATCTGGGTAGTGGTGGACCGACGAACGAAATCAATTCACTTCCTGGAAGTCAAGGAGTCAAGTGTGGTGGATGCCTTACCACAGAGGTATGTGGATGAGGTGGTGTGGTTTCATGGAGTTCTGAGGTCCACAGTCTCAGATCTGTATACACGGTTTACCTCACAATTTTGGAAAGGATTGCAATATGATTTTGGCATCTAGATATGCCTCAACACTACTTTCCACCCCCAGACAGATTTGTAGACTAAGAGGACCATCCAGACATTGGAGGATATGCTACAAGCATGAATTCTAAACTTTAGAGGATCATGGGTATGACACTTTCCTCTATTAGAGTTTTCTAAAAACAATAGCTATCACCCTACCATTGGAATGGCTCCATTAAAAGCCTTGTATGGAAGACCATGTCATTCACTCATGTGCTGGATAAAGGTTGGGGAAGTAGGTGTTCTCGACCCAGAGGTAGAGAAAAACACGACTGTGAAGGTTTATCTTTTATGTGAGATAATTAAGGTAGCTCAGGACCAACAGATGTCGTATTCCAATCACAATAGTCGACACTTAGAGTTCGAGGTTGGGGACCACGTGTTCTTGAAGGTCTTCCCTCGGCATGGGCACCAGAGGTTCAGTAGGAGGAGTAATCTCTCTACCAGGTTCATTGGACCATTCTAGGTGTTGCAGCAGGTTGGAAAAGTGGTTTATCAGCTAGCGCAACCACAACCACTACTAAGGGTGCATGACGTCATCCATTTGTCTCAGCTCCTTCAGTATCTACATGATAATTTACAAGTCCTCGATTGGGGAAAGATGGATATAGAGGATGATGAGACATTTATAGAGCGACTAGTGGGGATCAAAGATCGTGAGGAGAAGGTGCTTCATGGATGAACCATTCCCTTGGTTCATGTGTTATGGAGGTATGGTGGCCAAAAGGATAGTACCTGGGAACCGGAGGCAGTGCCCAGACTTGTTTTGAGTTCTGTTATGTTTTGTTTTGTACTTGTTTATGATGAAATTCCAGACCTTGTTAACTATGAAAAGTGTTGTTTCCCTTGTTATATGAATGAGTGTGAAGAGTCCTGACCATGGGGAGGGGAGAACCTGATCCCTAATCATGACATATTAAAGTGGATGTAATTAAACCCATGCGGGAGAGTCAGTGCCGCCCAAAGAAGATAGTATCTCGACATGGAGGAGGGAACTCTCTAATCCATGTGACTAGACGTTATGACCTTTACATGTTATGTAGTTGCTTAAGGGAGCAGAGTAGTAGTGACTATATAGTTGATTAGTATGAGGGATAGGTGTTCATATATGCCAGAGGTTTACTCCTGAGGGGTATCTTACGAGGTAGTTGTTTATACCCCTCTCTTTTCTTCGAGTTTACTCTTGGATTCTTGAGGATGTGAATAGTTTGAGGGATATCTGATGTAATGGCCCATACCCTCCTGGTCCATTACTTTTCCAATTCCTGGTGTTTGGGGTGTCCTGGGTTCCAACGATGACTCATTAAAGAGTTTTCCTAATTTATGGGTTGAACGAACAATGTCATCGATGGGCGTTGGTGGCACCGATGAGTGTTGGTGGAACCAATCGGAATCCGTGGCACCGAGGGGTGTTAGTGGAACCAATGGTTAATGGTGGAACAGATGGATCTAGAGCGATAGTGCCAGGGCGACGGTTCTAGGGTGACGGTGCTGGGGCAATGGTGCTAGGGAGACAGTGAGTCACCTAACAGTGAGTCCTTCCCTGCTTTTCCAGGACCTTCCAGTTTTTCACTGGTAAAACATCATTTTAAGTAAAAGTGTTTTAATATCCTTTCCAAAGACATTTAAATGTAGTACTATATATTTTTAATCCCCAATGGTTGGGAGACCCTTGAGTTACCAAAACGTTTGGCCTTTTTTCCTCAATGTCACACCCTTGTCGTGTTTTACAATTTCACCCCCTTTACGCTTTTTTCTCCTTTTAAAGAAAATCTATTAACGTGCATCCGATATCGCAACCTCTCAGATAAGAATTATTAAATTACAATTAATACCAACGTGTAAAACTTCCCAACTGTGTGGTCAATCCATGATCTGACTTTTAAGTACTTCGAAGTCAACTCCTTGATTTTAGGACTTGGCCTTTTATTAAGAATATATCATCTCTTCTCTTCCTTTCACTCTCTCTTGGTGCGTTTGGAGTCCCTCTTTCACAGACGAATCATGCACCCATTCCAAAGCCTTTCTTACTCACCCTTGGAGTCCTTGGATAACTTATTATACACATCATTCATCCCTAGTTCTTGAGAAAAATAGAAAACTTTGATCATCGATCATCCATGTAGGGTTTTTCCTTCATCTCTCTTTAGGTTTATTGTGCGGGGTGGGTATGATAATGTTTCTTTGGGGAATGGAAAAACCAATTCTTAATGATGATAATAAATAGACTTTAAAGAATGATAGTGTGTGATTGATGGTGTTGTTGTTGTACTCTTTCATCTTCTCTTATATATTTTGAATTGTATGGGATCATGCCCACTGAAAATAGTGGTCATTGTTGGTCCTTTATTACACAATAATGAACCTCTGTTCCTCTTTATAAACATCTGTTTGAATGGGTATAATATAGAAATTGGTTAATCACGTAAACTCAGTTGGTTAAATGGATTACCAATGAACAATAATCCTTGTGTGGTCACCCTAGTTAACCAAACAGAAGATTGAAATTAATGAATGGTGTGATTATATCTAAAAACTCCCTTGCTCTATTATGGTGATGTGTATGGTTGTTCTGTTTGACGCCTTGTGGGGTGACATGGATGGGGATGGGATACCCATTGTTGATTTGTTGGTTTTTGGACCTGAAGCCTTGTGGGGATGTACTTTGGGGATTGGTTTAGATCCAGTACTTAGAGTGATCTCATGGATCCATTTTTTTATTTGGAATTTACAAGAGAAATGGGTGTGAATGATTAAATTGTTGCTTGGTTGTTTTTCTTTTCTTAGCTTGTGCCTATACCTGTTAGTTTCCCGGTAGTGAAGGATTTTTTTTAAAATAATAACTTGAACATGATAAAAATAATGTGTTCAATGGGGAAATTTTTTCCAGGATTGGGTTGTGATCTGGTTGTGTTTGTGGCGTTTTGTGAATGAATGAATAGTAATGAGTGTGTTTGTGTGTGGGATAGTTTTGAGACCCTTAGGTTGGGATAAGTTCTTTTTTACCAATATGTATAAATTTAGTTCTTATGTTTCTTATTTTCACCCCATCCAAGTTGAGCACTGCATGACGAACACCCCCATTTCATGGAGGAATTTATTTTCCCCAATATCCTTATCGGTGGATAGTTATTGAATCCTTTCTTCTCCCTCTCCCGGGTACCCCATGAGTCTTCAAGAAGAATGTAATGACCTGAGGTCCATTAAGAACAAGACTCTTCATGCAGGCTATAATAGACTGAGGTCCATTTTTTCCAAGACTTTTTAGGAATATAATGTTGTGTTTGTTGTCCCATGGGTGTGTAGGAAGGTTTGTTTCCCATGTTTCTTTGATATTAGGCACATGTGACTTAGAGTGTGGCGGTAGTTGTTTTGGCCCAGGTGTTTGCGGGCGTGGTTATGTATGGTTGTGGTGGCCCAGGTGTCTGTGGGTGGGATGTGTGGTTGTGGTGGCCTCAGGTGTCTACGGGTGGGATATGTGGTTGAGGTGGCCCATAAGGTTGTTTTTGGGTCAGTAGTGGGATTGTAGTGAAAATGGAGGGGGAGGTTTGACATGTAGGATGTCTTCAATAACCAGTGGGAAAGCAGTGTGGGGTACCCAAATATCGATGTGCTATTTCTATTACTTTACCTAACTTGTGTTATTTAGGGAGTGGTCCTCAGTGAGGTTCGGTGGATAGTTTCTTTTATGGTGTTTTAGTTTCCTCTACTTCTCACAGGGCTTTTTAATGTCTCCCCACTTGTGCATGAGAGCTTTTTGTTTACCCTGTTGAGTATACATGTGTACCCACCCTACGTCTTTATAAACTGTTTTCAATCCATTTGGAGTAGGATGGAGATCAGGCTGGTTACTACTAGATTGGGGTTTTATGAGCTGTTTTTCCTTTTTTTGTTGTTTTTATTTTCCCCTCTCCTTGGTACTTTACTCTGGAGTTTTCTTGTATGTTGTGGAACTTTACATTGAACATGCCTGTGGGAATAGATTTTTTTATTTACTCTTACATTTAGTTTGGAGTTGTTTGAGATTTACCAACTTATATCCTGATGTTTTTCTATAAAAGTGGTAATTCCTTCCATATTACTTGTGATCCTACACCCTTGGTGCTAGTCGCCACTCCAGGGCCTGTTGATGTCAGGGCCCAGAGGTTATTATCATTCAACTTGAATAAGGAAGGGTCTGACAGTTTACAGACCCTTCCCTCATCTTGGTGAAGGTTGGACGTGATAGTGGTTTATGCCAAAGGAGAGTGGTATAAATTATTTTATGAGTCTATGGTCCAGTGATAATAACATACTTCCCCTACTTATGTGGAGGTAAGCCACATTTACAAAGAAATGATTTTAAAAACATAAAATATATTATAAGTCTTGAAGGATTCACTAAATCCTTATAAAATAAATAAAATAAATGTAAAATTAAATTATTTTAAAGTGAAAACATATATTTTTATATGATACCTTTTATAGTATTTATTACTTTACTATTGGGCCTTATGATGTCATAAAACACACAGTATATTTATATGGTCTTAATTTTTCACCTAAAAATTCAATTATCTTAGAAATTAAAAAAAATCAACATTGGATAATTTTGACATATTGATTCCCAAAATAATATTCATTTTATCTAAATAATTTTCTAAATATGTGAATTTTCACTTTTAATATAATAATTGACTTTTATTTAAAATTGACGGGTTGTGAAAAAAACATTTTTAAACCATAATAAAAATTATATTTGACTTCCTAAAAATTATATGATCATTTATATTTAATAAAATTAATTTAATAATAGTATTTCATAAAAAAATATTTATTTCAATCATACATTAATTCATTAAAATAGATTTCTTAATTGAATTTGAATATTAACCAAAAATAATACTTGTGATTTAAAAATCATTTTCAAAGTAACAATAATAGGAAGAAAATATATTCATTATTCTATACCAAATATAATATACATAGATTATTGCTATGGTCTTGATTAATATACCTTTATTACACAATCATATTCCCTAATAGCAAGGTGCATGATGATGGGTCTTTCATGGGGTCGTTCAGTGAATATTGTTTGGGTCGTGAACTTGATGAGCTTGAAATTCTCCCATAAAGGGTTCTGCTAATGCTTAAGTAGTTGAATATCAACTTTGGGTTGGTCTGAAGAAAATACCAAAAATGATATCTCCCTCAGAAGCTCCGATAAATGGGATTCATAGGGTATGATCCTACTGGTTGAGGACATCACTTTGTTTGTCTGTGTAAAAAGGATTTGTTAAAACCCTATATTTATACTAGTCGTGTGATCACTATTCAACGACTATATTATGAATGGTAAATATACTAAACAGTCATTTAACTAAATTTATATAAAATAAAATAAAAGGAGTACAGGTGTTTACAATATCCAAAATAAATTTAATTAAATCAAAAATGGAAATTTTATTCAAAATAGTTCGGGTCATTATATTGTCCATCACATTCAATTTTAACCTAGTTCATTCCTATTTACTTCATTGATTAAAACAAAAAATCATAGTGTGAGGAATATTTATCCTAGTTTAAAACCACATAATCATGAATAATAACTTATTGGATGTCTAAATCCTAACAAATTATTTTTAATATATGGAACGTTAGGATTATCATAGGTCATTCATAGTCATCATATTTTTGAATCCTCATGATTGGTTTATAATGAGTTTGTGAATTCCAAAAGCGTATCCCCTGGGAGTGTCCAACCAGATGTGCATCAATGCCCATTTTCATTCACCATTTCCTGATCGAGTCTTTTTTAATATAGTATTTTTGGGGTTCTCAACCCTAGGTGTATATGTTCCAGATCCACATCCATGAGTAGTATCCAGACAAGGATGTAATTGCTTTGAAAACACTAGCTACATCCTTTACCAAAATTACATGAATTCATCCTATACATTGAATAATACTTAGGCTTATCCTTAAACATGTCCTCAGGGGTGTCACTAAAGTTTTATCATCCTAATTTCAAAAGTATAAATAAAAAATTTCGCTAATACGAACTATAGTGACCATGGAATTTCATAAATAGATAATACATATTTTTAGATGAATATTCAAAACATTACATAAAAACATTCCCACGGACTATAATAGTTTAGTGTCTTTGAATATTAGGAACAAAATCTTCTAATTTGGTGAATTCTCTTCATCTTTTCCCAAAAATATCTTCCCATTTAGTACTCCTCATTGGAATACCCAATATTAAACCTTTCTTCGTAACTTGGGGAAATGAAACAAAAGAAAGGATGAGCTCATATTCTCAATAAAGCTAAAAAAATAAAATACATAACAGGAGAATGAGAATAAGGGTATGAGAACATGATCATAAAATTTTCAAACTATACCCTATATATAAAATATCATAAACTTAATTCATCTAATTAATATTGTAAGTTCATAAGGCATGAATCATAATGAAATCAAGAGAACTTAATCCATGGGATAATAACATTGGACTAAAACAAAGAATAATAGAATACACATATACATAAAAACGACTATACCTCATTAGCAGGACACACCACCATCCTCAACGGTATCCTTTTTCTCATAGTGGAATGGGTTCACTCCCAAAACCATTATAGTAGTCAAGGATAAATCCTAAGATCATTATAGTTGATAAACTCCCTTACTGAACCAGGTTCACTCCCCATTCCATCCCTATATTACTGAAATGGGTTCACTCTCCATTCCATTCCTATATATCTCATGATATTTAAATAATTACCCAATTCATTGGAGGGAGATATAGGTCCCACCCTTCACATAATGAAAATCATATTTATGTGTGAAAAAATATTATAAACATTCATCATATCATAACCCAAGAAATGAAATGGGTATCATAAAAATTGAATCATATCATAACCTATGGAAAATAAATAGGTTTCATAACCATTTCATCATATATTTACCCATGGAATCAAATGAGTTTCATAAGAATTTCCTCATGGCATAAATTGTGGAAGAGAAATGGGTTTCATAAACATCATGCCATAAAAACATAAACCATTCATAGATGAATATGAATGGTATCCTTAGATAACATCCACTTTAAAGAATATGTAACACATAATGATGAAATCGTAGATGTAAAATAATTTTTAAATATCAATTAAAACATTTTTTAAGGAAAATATCATTTATGTTATGAAAAATTATTTTTAAAACACAAAACTTTTTGAAAACTTTTTTCTTTGAAAATAAACTTGAAAAATTTTAAATGTGGTTTTTAAAAATTATTTAAAATATTACTTGAGAAATATACCCCTTTCCACTTGAATGAAACTTTTTTAAAAATATTTTTGAAATCATTTTTTTCAAGCATGGTTTTGTAAGAAAAAGTCTTTTCGACTGAAAAGATGTTTTTTCTCAAGAACATTTTTTTGAACTCTTGAGTACATAAAGAGAAAAAAATGAAGGTAAAACATGTATTATAATGAAATAAATAGATTATAACAATACTAATTAGTTTTTTGATTTATTTATCATAATATTTCAATAATTAAATTATAATGATAATTAATCCTAATAAAAAATGAGATATTAACATGAAACACTCACCACTCTGGTTACTTTGAATTTCAAGACCCATGAAATAATAAAACTAAATGAAATGTAAAATATAATGATAATAAGTATATTAATGTAATAAATTATTAAAGGGGAATAATATACACCTCATGTAGTTATGTATGTGCATAATATTACTTCTATCCCAAAGAATGAAAACTCAGACAAAACTCGCTTACCGATTTGTTAACTTTTGAACTATAAACCCCATGAAATATATATCATAAAATAGATATATAAATCCTAATAATTTTAAATTTAATAGTGAAAAAATATATTCATGGTAAGTACACACACCACATAAAAAAATATGTGGTGAATATGTCATGTTTATCACAAAATAAAAAAGTGAGATGGAAATCTGTTACCTTTCGTCTTGACTTTTGTCACACACATTCATAAATCCTGTATAATAGATATAAGATTATTATAAATATATTATATAACCATATATATATAATACCATATATTATTCACTTATTACCTTTTATTACCCTTTTATTAACAATACCAAGTTAAAGTCTCGTTTTAGGCAATAAATGCATTGTTTGTCTCATTTCTTTGATTTGTTATTTTTGTTCCTTATACATTGATCATGGTTTAATCAGTTATATAATTTTAAACATGTTATAAAATTAATATATATTCAATATATATGTATTTATATTAGTCCAAAAAATTTAGTTATAGGAAATGAAATAGACCATTCATGGAGACGGTAGGCCAAACGTATGCATGAACATAATTTCCATTTTATTGTCAGATTGAATGAAAGAAAATCAAGTGTCATATATTATAATATTATAGTAGTTTTTATTTCATATATATATAGTATTTTTATTAAACTCATTCTTTATAACATCAATGTAAATATTTAATGAATGACATCGTTTCGCAAGGTGGTAGTCCGCTGTACATAAGAGCCATGTTATCGTACTCCCAAAAAAATGGTGAGTATGAAGGTATGTATAATATAATAATTCATAATCATAATAACATAAAGAATAATATATATATATATATAATATAAAAAATAAATATATCATTATTTCTAGCTTCGGGAGGTGGTAATGGAGAAACGAATGACATCAGTTCATGAGGATGTAGTCTTCCGTACAAACAAACAATGCTTTTGTAACCCATTTGATAAAAGTGTAGATGTATTTAGGTCATGAAAATAGTATAAAAACATATCCCTATATTTAATATACTTATGTTATTATACCATAATGTTATAATAATAATTTAATGAGGTGGAGGAATAGATAAAATAAAAATGCTCATTGATGAACGTTACCTCTTCTTCAGGTATCCTCCTTGGATTTGAACCAAAGGCCTTCCTCAATAGGATTTATTGAAAAAATAAGTATTATTGTATGAGTTTATGGAATTTTTGAAGTTATTTTTTTTGTTTTTGTTAATAAAAATTTCTTGAGAGGTGTGAATAAGTGAGATGAGTGAGTACCCCTTTATAGATGAGGAGTAACATTTTTGTAAATACCCAAAAGTATTAACTATTGGGAGGTCAATCATACCTGAAGGGGAACTAAAATTTATAATTAAATTTTTTTTGGGTGATATGTTTTATAAAAACCTTTAAAATAGAATAAAACATATGTTTTAGTCATTTTCTTCCTTAACTTATAAGTTTCCTTTTTTTACCATTTTGGTTTTTCATTATGGTAAGTAGACTTTTTAACCTAGATAATTTATCCTTTAAGACTAAAATAAAAATGATAATTATATGATAATTTGAAACAAATAATTCAAAATATGAAATAAAAATTTAAAAAATAAAAAACCTATGTGTGTTGGAAATTAATTTTAACACAAGTGCATGTAACGTGCAATAACACAATTTTAACCTTAACCATGCTAATAGAGTTTTAACTTTTTGAGGTCAATATAATAATTTTGAAATAATAATTGGTCCATTAATGGAAAATATTTTAATTTTTTTTATCATTTTTAAATCACTTGGAGTAATATAGTATTTTTAGTAATTTTAAATCATCTAATAATATATAATTTATCATAATATAACAATAATGTCAATTTTGACATTATTCAAGTAAATTGAATATAAAAATACCAATAAAAGTATAGAATTAGAATATTTTTTGGTAAAACATATTTAAAATGATATATTCATCTAAAAAATAATGGAACACAAGAATTAATTCCATTTCCTTCACATCTAAAATTTTTTGTACCATTTATTTTATTTAATTATTAACTAAACAGTTATTGTGTTCCTGTTCCTTATGCATTTAAAGTAATTATTTAATCAAAAGAACTAAAATAACTTATAAGGATAAAAAATCATTTATATTTCAAAATTATATTTATAACCAAACATATTTTTTTCTTATCCATATCCCAAAGATTTATAGATATTAAAGGTAAGGAAGGTACCTTTTTTATCATCTTCTTTACATATCTTATTATATAGGTCATTTTCATGTAACAGTATCCTAAAAACTCATAAAAATAGATTTTAAGTTGAATAGTGTCTATATATGGCCATCCAATGGGTGCTGGACAAGTTGTTAGGTCATTTGAACCCTTGTCTTATTAGTATAACCCCACTGTAAATCAATTTTTTACCTTAACATTGATAATTAATTTAACTATCTTTACTATTGATTTTATTAAAAAATTAATTTAACCTTATAATAAATTTTAAATAATTTTTATTCAAAATATGGAAATCACTTTTCCAAATTCCATTCATATATGCAGTAAAAATTAATTTAAAATTAATCACGAATATGTGATGAGAAAGCATGTTTTTAAATTGAAAATGATTGAATGTTTACAATGTTTTTATATCTAATTTTAATATGAAATTGATTACAATATCATAAATTGGATTCATATATGTATAATTGAACTAATTTTTTTTAAATAAAATTAAAATACAATTAAATTGATAAATAAATAAAACAAAAAGGTAGTTTTAATTAAAATTCAGTATTTTTTTACCATTTATCTTAAAATGAAACTTTTTACAAAAATCCAAAAAATTATCCCTAATATAATTTTGACATGAAGATTTCAAAAAATAGGTTTATTTTAATATAATTTTCTAAAATTTTCAAAAAATAATTATATTATTATTCATAAAAAGACATAAAAAACATTTATCTTAAGAAAATAGTATTTTGGAAACATATGATGACTATACTAAAAATTATATATTTTATTATCAATATGTTTAATTTATATAAAACCATTATACTTAATATATTAAAATTAGTTATTTCTATTCATACCACTATGTTTAAGGGCTAGGATATAATAGTCACATTTAAATAATAATATTAATAATATTAACTGGTTTTGTTAAAACTCAGTGTTGTGTGTAATGAAATCTAACCTAGTGTTGTGTGTAATGAAAAATTAACTTGGTGTTTAATGTAACATAGGATATAAAAGAAATTAAATTAATTTGAAAAAAAAATCACAACACCTCAGGGTGTTATAGTATATGGTCTATTTGACTTCATATGTACAATTTTATTACCATTTTTCATTATACTGTGGATTATTTATGATTATGTTTATTTGATTGTGGTAATTATCATAATTTTATATTAGTTTTAAAATAAAAAAATTTAATTGGATTATGTTTCACCCCTTCCATATAAAGAATAATTTAGACTTAGTAAGTGATGGGTGGGGCCTAGTTATAGATACCCCCTCGACGCATCAATAGGTCTTATGAGACAAATCAGTTGGCCAAATAAAATGGGTTTCATCACACAAAATTAAACTATCATGTGAACATTATTAATAGTTTCAGATGTCTATCATTATATATTCCCTAATTATGAAATCATTTATTTATATCAATGTGATTATTAAATTAGTTTGATATCCATGGATACGTTTCAATCATATGTTTTTATTTATATGGTTTATTTGGTCATAGTTTATTTCTTCCATATTATGACCAGTTAATTGATTAAATGGAATATGTTTCAGTTATTTGCTTTTCAATATTAATTATGATTATTTGTTAATGATATCTTCTGATGTATGCATACCCATTCAAAGAATCTGAGTTCAACCCTTTCTTAGGTTTTAATTTCCCCAGGATATTTGGAAGTTACTTTTGATTGATATGAAGGGATACACTATTAGGAATAATGGAATTCATAAGGAAAATGTTTTTATTATTTCATGTTTTCAATTATAATGTTAATTTCAATTATTTATCGAGTTTACCAGGATTACTAAAAATTCCGGTCCCTCAGGATGTGATTCATTTATCTTATTCCAATGTAATAATGTAACCATAAGGTCTAGGATATTAGGGTTGGGGTTTTTACATTAATGAGGTGATATGGGGAAGTAAATTAGTGATGGGATCGTTCATTATATCAGTTAGGCCATATGATTTGTTTTACCATTTATTATCATTGGATTTATATTTTAATGATATTTTATTCTTTAGGCACTATTAGACCATCCATTTAGATATTAATTATATTTTTACTAATGTCACTAATTGTAAGGTAATCTTTGATTTCTCAATGTTTTTATTCTTAACACAGTCATTTTTTCCCTTGATATTTTGAGTTTTGGTTATTTGATAGGTAGTGAGATAATTAATGGGTCTGGTGGGACACTGATGAGTGAGTTTTCATAGATATTGTGAGATCTCTTGTGATTATGTGTAATGAGATAATAATGAATATCGGGTATATGTTATTGGGATATAATGGTGTGCATGTTATTGATTATGGGAAAATGGTATCAAACCAGAGTTGGGGAGTACCGATCGATTCTTTTTGGTTTGTGCGTCTTTTGGTCACGACTACATGGAGGTATGAATTTATATATAAATTATTATGATTTCTATTGGGATAACTTATACCCACCACAAAAATTCCTAAACCATAGACGTACACATGATTTCACTTGAAAATCATCCCACATTGAGTTACGGAGTATATGGTAATCCTTTTGGGTAGTTGGATTCTCCCCTTACCTGGATACACAACACTCATTTTGATGTAAGTTGGTATACTTTCATGAATTCATTTTATGATTAGGTAACTACTTAGATCTAGAAGCATGGATTTGGAGGAAATGTGTATTATATGATTATTATTCAATAATAGATTAATTATGACATAAGATATATTCAATTATATTTTTATTTTTGTTTTTTCACTACAACTATATCACACAAGTTTCCATCATGTATATTTATTACATATGCATCTTATGAGGTATTTCATTCCATTTGTTCCTATGTTGTATGTTAATATACCATATATATTATTTTCTTTTATATAGTATAATTTGGTATACCATATTTGGAATGGTATATACATGGATGGCTTATTGTAAAACATCAATATAAATGATCATGACCTTTATGATGTTATTTTAGAGGTGTAATATCTCCATTACATGTTCTGGGCCCTATTATTATTGAATTTTTTGTGATACTTTTATGTTTTAAATGTAAAAAAACATCTTGAACGAGTAATTAAAGAGACTATATTATGAAATCATATTTTGGTAGTTTAGAAGAACTAGAAAAGTCCAAAACACAAGGAAAAAATAGTGTTAATGATTGATTATAGATAGAGTAATTATAAAATAAGAAATTGGATTTTTGTTAGATTAACAATTTTTATGCATCAGAATTACCTAGAATTTTCAAAGTAATTTTAATATTATTTAAATGTATACATAATAATAAATTAAATTTCTTTTAGTGTTTACTAAGGATAAGAATATATAGAAAGATTTGGTCAGTAGTGTGTGGAAACCATGATTAAGTCGGGGTCATCTATGAAGATTGGAAGGTGGTCGTATAGGTTCAACCGATTATATTTTTTTTTTTTGTTTATAGGAGAGTGAGTTTTCTTGTTAAAATTTATGTAATAGTTATATTCTTATCCCATTTCTCATAAAATTAGATTTTTTCTCTCTCAAGGAGTAGAACTATGTTTGAAGTATGTAAATTATCTAGTAGTTGTTTTGAGTGATTTTTTTTTATTTTTTCATTTTTTGTGTTTGTTTCACTCTAAAATATATATTGAGGTCAATAGAATTCAAAATAATCTATTGTAAAATATTTTATTTATACAAACATTGATATCACGTGTCACCAGTTTTGGAACTTCATAACATTTTCTACATGTTAAGGTTTTGGAAAGATATTCCGAAATATGGTATTTTGGACATAAGTGGAATCAGATATTGGAGGAAAACTTTTTATGAGGTACATGTATTTTGTTATTTATGTTTTTAGTAATATGTTTGTATTTTAGATATAATTGTGTGGGATGAAGTAAAGGTCTCGATCAAAAAAAATCATGTTGTATTTTGGATTTTGGAAGATACAGATTTAGGATTATTTATATTAGAGAGATTTTGATGTTCTAATAAATAAAATCAAACATGATGAAATATTAAAAATATAAATATAAAACAATTGATTAGAAATCACTTGTGGTTTTTCAGACGATTTTGAAAAAATATATTTTATTGAATATAAAAATGGATAACACTATTTTGATATTGATGTATACTCTCAGATACATGAATATGAATCATAACACAATTTAAAAATATTTTCATATGTGGAGACCATTCATCTCAATTTTGGTGAATGGAAGGTCAATGGTGGACATGTTAGTAAATTCAAAATTCGTTAGGATCTTCTTGAATAGGTAAGATTAATGTTGAGAGGGATGAATGTGCATTTATAGTCCTATCAAAACATCAAAATTCATTATATTTTATGGTTAATATGTTTAGTAACTATAGTTTTAATGTAGATATTGTGTTTAAGGATTTTCATGATATCCTTTTGAATGAAGATATTAAGAGGAATGATGACTAAGAAACTATTATAATTTTACTATATATGGAAGGCAGATGTTATTAAACATAACATAAAGGTCATATTAAGTGTTTTGGAAATAATGGGAAGAGCTAAAGAAAATTGGATAGGACTAAACCCATATTCCATCACTATGTAAATAAGGGTCACCTGATGAAATACTTTAGTGAAATAAGAGTTAATTCTATAAAATTCAATTTGTATGTTCTTTCTCAAATTCCACATTTGAGGAAAAATTTAATTATATTTTTTATAGTATATTGGAACCATGGATCATTTATTATGGGTATTCATTTAACTTAACACATTTAAGGGGGAAAATAGGAACTATGTCTTAAAAATAGTCAAATGGCTTATCATGTGGATGATGTGACCATTAAAATGTTTAGAAAGGGTTATGTGATTATTTTAATAGATAATGGGTTATTACTTGAGTTTCATGGGGTTAGACACATTCCATAGTTATATAAGAATATAAACTTGGTTGGTTATCAAGATAATAAGGGTTTTTGTACAATTTCTATTCAAGGAGTATGAAATATAACATGAGAATCCATGATGGTGGACAAATAAGTGAAAGGTGGAATATTGTACCTTACCAAGATTTTAAAATGTTCTATACATATAATAATAATGTCTTCTAGAAGGGTGATGTTGTGGAATAATAATCTTAGTCAAATGGGTGACAATTGGATAGAATTTATTTCTACAAAAGGAATACTAAAACTCATTAACTTAGAGTATAAAACATGTGAATATTATATCCTTGGGATCTTTATTTTTGTGTTCATTATTTTGTTTGAATGTTTTCCCACTCAACCCTAAAATTAGTTTATTAAAAAAATAAGAAAATGGTATGGAGGAGGAATATGGAAAAAAGGAACCAAAAACTGGATGTTGGAACTAGTTCATATAAATGAATAGGTACTATAACTAATTCTTTTTCATAGAGAATAAATGTATTATAATACCCTCATCAATGAAGTTACATGAAAGGTTTGGGTTTTCTTCCCCAAGAATAAGTACAATGTTAAAAAAATTAATTTTATAGGTCTCTATGGTTGAAAAGGAGAACAAAATGATATTGAAATTCATGGGGTCTTATAATGGTGGGGAGTATGAAAGTAGATAGTTCTAATTGATATTTTGGAATAAATTAAATCATTGTAAAAAATAGTTACCATAATAAAAAATAGTGTTTAGGTGTGTATTTATTTGATGTTGAATGATAAATCCAAGAGAATAGGCTTACACTATTGGTTTCTAAAGGAATTTTGTGATGAATTAGTAAAAATTTCATCATACCTCATGAACTAGAGTCTATCTTCCCCACTATGGAAAGATATCATAAAATAGATCAATATTAATAAAATAGTATATTTCTCACACCTATAAATATTTAAATGTGTCTCCTATATCCAAATTAATTCTATAGAAAGGGAAAAGTTAAATGAAAACTCTTAATAATGTTTTATGGAAAAGTTGAAAAGATATAAGATATTAGACATGGGATAATGATCACTGGTAGGTTATTAGAATATGGAATGTTTATTTCAGTGATATGATCCTATGAACATATCAAAAAGTATTGGATAATTAAATTTCAAAAAATAATTATTAGTGCATGCTAAGGTTTCTCAAAATGAAAATTTAGAAGAATGAGATAATTTGGGAAGAAATCGTGATTCAGACACAAAATGATATTTATATCTAGTATTTATGAATTAATTTCAAATTTTTGAGGTGTGTATAATGATATACAAATATATATACACACAAAGTACAAATCTTAAGGACTTTGGATTCTCATTTAATGGTTCTATAACATGTAGTTTAAAGTGAGTACAATATTAGATGTTGAGGTGATCTACCAGAGCCATAAAACCATTGTAGTGTTTTGCCTCAAATCAGAATTACCTTATTCTCATTGATGGTGAGGAATATGATATCTTGGATAAGGTGGAATGTATTAGTGTATTGAGATATTTTTATGTAGTAATTAATTAATAGATAGACAGTTTTCATGTTTCTAGAACAAGGGATCTAACATAACTTCCTAATGGAAAAAGAGCATTGTAGAACAAACGGTTATACTTGTTGATGAAATAATTGGATGGTAGGATGTAGTATCATACAAGGTTTGTTTTTAAAGGATATAAAATAATTGAATTAGTGGATTTTATTGAAATATTTTATCAATTTCATAAATATAATACAATTTTGAGGGTTTAAGGAATGGTTGTAAATGAAAGCCTACATCATGAGGAATTACATGTGAATCTTGTTGGACACACTAATGTTGATCCAAAATATTAAAATATCTACTATGATTTGATTCTGAAAAAATAAATATTTTTTATGAATTATTTCTTTTAAGTGTTTTAAATAGGGTTTGAAAAAGTTTTCATACAAGATTTTATAATAGAAAATTATTATGTTTTTAGTGAATATTTTCTATATCTTAGAAGACTCTTAAGGTTTTGAATGTTTTTGATTTTTATAATGTATTTTAATCTTTCGAAGTCATGTTTACTCCTATAAATTAATTTCTACTCTTAAAAAATTAAATTTACTCTTCTAAAGTCAAATTTACACTTCTGAAGTCGAGTATACTCATCTAATGTAAATTTTACTCTTATTAAGTAATGTTTACTCTTTTGATTCTAGGTTTACTCTTTTTTTGTCTAGTTTACTTTTATAATGTTTATTTTACTCTCTATATTTTCCATTATACTCACTTAAATATAAATTATACTCGTATAAAGTTCAAGTAATCTTACGATATAGAAGTCTACACTACTGACATTAAGTATACACTTTTGAAATAGAGTTTCTTTTGTGAAATAATAGAAGTTACTCTTACATAATTCAAACATAACATATTTTCAAAGTTTTATTATAGTTTCTAATTTATAGGTGAAGATTAATTGATCTTCTTTATTATCCAACATGAAAATATTTGAACATGTTTAAATGAGTTTAAACTGATTTCTAATTTTGAGGAAGGTTATAGCTACTCAAACGGTCACATGGATACATTATTTTATAAAATTTGTTTATAAACTATTTTAACCAAGATTATTTTATAATATTTCATATATATACACTCATGAATGAATGAAAAAAATATAAGTACTTAAAATATGAATCAAACATACAAGAATATTTAAGATGAAATAAAATGCATGTAACTTATAACTATCAAAAAAGCATGATCTTCTTTATTCCTCTGCACCCATGATATTTTTCTATCCATGACAAGGAAAATGTGTAGGTTTATTACTACTATTTCATTTGAGAATATACTTAATATAGTTTAGAATTTTTTTTATAACCACACATTAGAGGCATAAATATCATTGTAATAGTTCTTTCATCTTTCAGTTGTTTCTTGCAACTATTAGTTAATTTGGGGTCCCATTTCTACATCTTTTAACTTCATTGTAACATTTATAATCTTTGAACTGTGGGTGTATATGAGAATTAAAGATTAAATTATAAATTTAGGTCCAAATAAAATCTCTTAGACCTTCATAATATGTAAAAAGTTCTTGTATTAAACTATAAGATCATATTTAAAAAGTTCTCAAAAAAATAAAAATCAAATTGATTATAGGTAGAGTGGACTAGGGGTGGTTCTTATAACAATGAAGCAACATAAATACTTATTTATTACTTTATTTATTTTTTACATACTTCACAGTTTATAACATTACAAAGAAAAGGATTTATTTAATTACTTATGAAGAGGAAAGATTTTATTTGGTGTTAAATCTAAGAACTCATACGAAAGCCCAAGACCCTCACTTCAAGATCTGAAACTAAAAACGTGCTTTATATTTTTTTATAAAATATTATTGAAAATATTCAGTCTATTTAAAAAACAAGGATATTTTCTGATATAGGTTTTTTATGATTATGAAAATTCCTTAAATATATTATATATGATACAATTTAAAATTAAAACAAATATTTGACTTTTTTCGCATTATCTTCTTAAACAAAACAAAACATAATTTGAATTTTTACTATGCCAGTGAAAATAATTTTAAAATATAGGGTGATCACAAAATTTCTCAGTAAGTAGTTTTAGACCCAGTGAAAAATTATTTTCCTAGATACTATTTAAAAACTCATTGAATATTATTTACTTTAAACCAAATACAAATCATTTGATATAATATATATTTCCCCTAATTAAAAATATAGTATTTTAATAAAAAATCCTTTGGAATATACTTTTCAAAAATTGTTTAATGGATTAAAATTTTGAAAACCCATTTAATTTAAAAATAACTAACCTTTGAAATAAAAATGTATTTCTCCTTTAAAATATTTTGAAAATAAAAAATTTTCATGGATTAAAATGATACTTGGAGAACTATAAAAAACCATGAGGCTAATAGTAGTGTCCCCTTTAGGACAATGTATCGTTTAGGCTTTGGGTTCACTCATCACACCTTATCATCTCATTTTATACCCATGTGAAAAGTTTTATTTTAGGAAAACATTGTTTGTTAGGCTTTTCTTTTATGATTTAAAATATATTAAAAACATTTCAAAACATACATATATTACTTTCTAAGAAGAAAATAATTTTAGATATTATAAACAATAGTAAAATATATATTCTAAGAATAAAATTTGGGTTAGGATGAATCAATATTTTTTAGAAGATTTACATAAATTCAAAGGAATCATTCATAAAAAATATGGAAATTTAACATAAATAAAATGATTTTGTTGGACTCCTCGTGTTTTAATTCTCACAAATCTTGTTAATCATGTTTAACCTATCTTAAATCATGTGTGATTCTTGTAAACATTGTTTTATCTTGTTCTATTATGTTTCATTATACTATTTCTAAAGTCTAATACATTCTATGAATATTACTTCTAAATACATTTTACAGATATTTGTCTAAATCTAAGAAACTGTAAGCCTACTAACAGTTTTGGATTTTGGAAAAGTCCCTGACACTGTAACCCTGACACCATAAACCTGACACCGTAACCCTGACACCGTAATCCAAAATAGAAGATCTGACACCGTAACCAATTCATGATTTAATAAAGCTTGTGACACCAGTTCCTTGCTAACATCTTCAAGACATTATATCAAGACACCGTTCAGAGTTGTGACAAAAGAATAGACATTGTTACATGAGACACCGTGATCCTGACACTGCATCTATACTAATGGTTCTAGACCTAAATAAAACTATGGAACCATTACTCTCTCTCACTGTGACTATATCACCACTCAAAGGAAAAATAGAATACACCATTTCATGTGACACTATTTCAAGACAATCTATGACACCGTTTCTTACTTAACTATTTTGTGCCTTTTTCAATTTAATTTAAAGTTATTTCCAACGATCACATTTGAGTCATTTAATGACACTGACATAATTAGTGTTTCTTTTTTGACATGTCAACTGACAATATTTTGTATGAGGTGTAGATATTGTGCTCCCTATCACCCATAACCAAGACATCCTGAAGATAAAATACATGGAGATGCATGAGCTGTGTAGATAATGAGAAGTTGAATGCATGCGAGTAGTGTATGACATATAAACTTAAGAACACTTAAGTAACTCTTGATTACTGGTGGTTAAACTATTTTACATCCAAACCTCAAACATTCTCACATTAGTAACTATATGAAGAACAAGAGCTACAAATCACATCTCACCATAGTAGAAACTTGGACACAAGTCTCACGATACTCTATTTTTGAAAGAGGATTCAAAATTCGCATCTGCTACATCCTACGAGTCTAGAGCTATATAGAACAATACTTAGAGAATTTATAACCCTTTTTGACCATATATGATCTTTTGTGTACTATTTTTATTGCCTTTCAATAAGTGTTTTTATCTGTATTAAAACACACTCTCTCCTACACTAAACTAGATAATAAAAGACATCCTCACTCAAACATCTTTTTATACATTGTTTCACTCACTTAGAACCGTGTAAGAGGTCTTGTGACCTAGATAGACCTGTGTAATGTTGTTAACAATGATCCAGGGTGTGGATCAAAGCTTATATATATATATATATATTTCTTGGTGGCAGGTGATCACCAAGTGAGTTTGATTAGATCTCGGCTTGAGACTGAACCACTTGTTTTATTCGCTGTGTGTTTCAATTTATTCCTTCTCTATTTTAATAAATTTTTCAGAAAACTAAATTTTACTTTTGTAATTAGTCTTGGATAGTATTTATAACTATTTTTCCTTATTAGAGTATTTTCAAAAGTTGTATCAATATCCCATATTTTTATAACTGATAATTAATCAATCATTTGAGAATATATTTGAACAGTCAAACTATTACAATTTTATTACCTTAATTAACTAGACTACTTTATTTAAAATTCAGTGAATCTTTTAAATAAATTTTTAACATCATTTTTTAGGGATTCAATTTACCTCCTCTTAAAAATCTAACTCCGAACAATATTTGGTATCGAAGTTGTTTTTTAACATCCCTATTTTTAAAATTTTAAATATGTTTTTAATTATTTTTCAATTGTGATTGTAGTTGAATTTTAATTATCTCTAAATCTATTTTAGTCATAAATTTTTAGTTATTTAATAATTATACACTATATTCTTTATTATGGATAATATATTGTAACATGAACCTACCAAAATACCCCCATTATGTAATGGAACAAATTATGCAAAATGGAAAATTAAGATGAAGATGCACTTAGTGAGTAAGGTTTTTGTGATTTGTTCTTCAATTTTAGATCAATATAAAATTACTTCTACTAATAGTAACACTTGGGATAACCCAACTAAAGATAATTATAATAATAATTTAAAATCCATGAATTCCTTATACTTTTCTTTAGGAGATGAAAAGTTTAACAGAATTTATGCATGTAAAATAGCCAATAAAATTTGGGATATTTTATTTGTTTCACATGAAGAAACCTAAATTGTTATAGAAATGAGACTAAACAAATATAATATTAAATATAATAACTTTAAAATGAAGCATGATGAGCCTATTTATGACATGTATCTCTAGTTTAATGAAATTGTGAACACTTTGATTTCACTAGGAAGATATGTTACATCCAAGGTGAAAATTATGAGAATTCACACATGTTTACCAGATAGATGGAGAGGGACTTCTGTCTCAAATAGAGAGTCTGGTGATATTATAAAACTTCCATCCGTGGAGATGATCGGAATGTTTATGATGCATGGGGAATAATTAAATGTCAACAAGAAAGAGGACGATGAACCTAAGAGAAAGTTAATGGCCTTCAAAACCACTACATCCCAAACTAAATAAAAGGAAAAGGAGAAACTATAAGCCCCTAAAAAATCTCCAGTTGTTAAGATTCATCATCAGACAGTGATGAGGAAGTAGATAAATTATGTAGACGATTTAATATGTTTTATAAAAGAAATAATTTTTCAGAAATCCCAACTTTGAAATATGATACAATAACAAGGGAAACTGAAGGAAGGATTGAAAAATATGTAAAAAACATGATGAGAAAGTCTGATATTAGTGTAATAGAAAAGTACATGT
This sequence comes from Viscum album, assembly GCA_963277665.1. Lineage (NCBI taxonomy): Eukaryota > Viridiplantae > Streptophyta > Magnoliopsida > Santalales > Viscaceae > Viscum > Viscum album. The sequence goes on along the minus strand of OY728137.1, from coordinate 23,723,397 downwards.
GGAATTATACAATCCTAAGATAAAATATATGAAGAAATATGAGAAAAAAGATTGAAAGTATAAAAAGGAAATGAAGGCAGCATGGAGTGACTCTGAGGATAGTTCAAGTGGCTCAGAGTCTTCACATGATGAAAAGGCTAACAAGGAGAATATGTATTTTATGAAAAACAGATTTGAGGTAACACTAAATTCTCCTATCCAGAATTCTTATTATTCAAGAGATGAATGTGATTCTGAAAATATGACTAGTAAAGAATTATTTGAATACTATAATATGCTTGAAGACACTTGTAATGAGCTAAAGGATAAATAAAAATATTTGAAGAAACAACATACCTTAACTAATATATTCCAATATAAACTTACTGTAGAGAAAGAGAAAATTGTTCAATTACTCAAGAAGAACATTGAACTTAAATTATCTAATGAGCAATTGAAAAACGACCTAGAAAAATTCACAAATGGAAAAATAATCTTACACGTATTCTTGGTAAAAAAATTTACCCAAGATACACTACTAGTATATGATACCAACCTGGTAAAATAAATTTCACCAAAAACATGTTTGTAACTAAATATGGAAAATCTATTTTTCTACCAAAAAATTAAAATCCTACTTCTAGTTCCAGATCGGGAAAATCCTTTACCACCTCTAGTTTTTCTGAACCATATAGAGTTTATTTTTCAAAAATGTTATATAATGCTTATAAGAAACCCATGAAGCATATGTGGGTTCCTAAAGAATTGATTACTAATGTTACTATAACCAAAATAATTTGGGTACCAAAATCTATTTTTGTTTGATTATTTTGTAGGAAATCTATTTGAAGTGCTCCTGTAGAAGATTATGGCACTTGGAAAGTGGATTTTCATGGTACATGATGGGAGATTACTCATGATTCAATAATTTATAATGATTGATGGTGGTCATGTCACCTTTGGTGATAATGAAAAATGAAAAATAATTGGATTCATCCAGATTGGTAACTCTAATTATGTTTTACATTCTAAAGTTCTTTTTTTAATGGATTGAAATATAATCTACATAGTATTTCACAACTATGTAATGATTTGTTTATTTTTTGTTAAATTTTAAAATGATTCTTGTAATGTTTTTAACTCTAAAAAAGAACTAATATTCTCTACATTTAGAAATGAAAATTTTTATGTTATTAACAATGATTTCTTAGTTTCTCAGAATGATTCATGATTAAGCGTTTTTCAAAAAAGTCTTGGATTTGGCATAAAAGGCTTGGGAACTGTAATATACACTCCCTTATAATGATTACTAGAAATGTGTTAGTCATGGACCTACCCATACTTGAGTTCCCAAATGATATAGTCTGTAATCCTATCAAAAGGGTAAACAACACAAAATATCTTTCAATCCAATGAAACGAGTTTCAAATTCTCAACCACTTGAGTTAATTCATATATATTTTTTTGGACCATCTAGAGTTTCTAGTTTAAATGGGAAGCACTATGTTTATGTTCTTCTAGATGGCTATTCTAGGTATACTTGGACTAAATTTTTATCTCAAAAAAGTGACGATTGATTTCATTTCACCAATTATACTAGGACTATAGAAAATATTTGTTGAATTAAGATAAAATCTCTAAGAAGTGACCATGGTTGTGAATTTGAAAATCAAGAGTTTGAATCCTTTTGATCACAAAATGGCTATAGTCATAAATTATCTTCCCCTAGGATACCCCAACAAAATGGAATTGTAGAAAGAATAAATTGAACCTTGAAATAAATCTCAAGAACCATGGTTAGTGAGTATGACCTACCAAATTTTTTTTGGGCTGAAGATGTTAATATGGAATGATATAATATTAACATAGTTTTAATTTAACCTATTCTTAATAGTACTCCTTATGAGTTGTGGAACAATAGAAATTCCAAAGTTAATTATTTCAATGTTATTGGTTGCAATGTCTTTATTATTAATTATAAAGATAATATAGATAAGTTTTCATCCAAAAGTGATGAAGGAATTTTTATAGGATATTTAATCTCTAGTAAAGCCTATAGAGTCTTTAATAAAAGAATCAAATCTGTGGAAGAATTTGTACATGTCATATTTGATGAAATTGATCCACATGAACCTAAGACCTCCCGAGAGAATCTTGAGGATGATATGACAAATATGGACATTAATGATATATCTTCTGTCTAATTTATAAAGGAATCAGTTAAAACATATAGTTCTATAAATTCTCCAGATTGAAACCATAATGAACCCAAACCTATTGAAGAACCTAAAATTACCAGTCCTTTTTCTATAGAGATTAGAACTCTTAAGAACCATACTTTAGAAGCAATAGTTGGAGACTTTGATAAAGGAACGCAGAATAGATATTCTCTAAGAAATTAGGTTGCACATCAAGATTTTCTATCACAAATTGAGCCTAAATACATCAATTATGATATCAATGATTTATTTTTGGTGATGGAAATAAAAGAGGATCAGAATTAGTTTAAAAGGAATAATGTTTGGAAACATGTCGATAGATCTAAAGACACCCTAACCATAGGAACTAAATGGGTTTTTAGAAACAAAGTAGATGAAGCGGATAACATAGTTAGAAAGAAAGCTAGATTGGTTGTATAAGGATATAGTCAAGAAGAATGAATTGAATATGAGGAAAAAATTTCACATGTTTCTAGACTTGAATCCATTAGAATATTTCTTTCATAATGAGATCATATTAATTTAAAACTTTATAAAATGGATGTCAAGAGTTCATTTGTAAATGGTTATATAGTTAATTATGTTTTTGATGAAAAACACTTGGTTTTAAAAACCCTAACTTTCCAAATCATGTTTTTAAAAATAAAAAAATATTTATATTGATTAAAAAAAGATTTAACATCTTGGAATGATAGATTATGTAGTTTAATTATTTCAAAAGGTTTTAAAAAAGGTATAGCTGAACCTACTATCTTTATAAAATTAATTTCTAAAATTTTTTAGTTGTTCAAATCTATGTATATGAAATTTTTTTTGGATCTTCAAAAAATTCCTTATGTACTAATTTTTAAAATATTATGAAAAATGAATTTGAAATGAGCTTAATGGGCGAGATAAAATTTTTTCTGGGATTTAAAATCTTTTTAAATAAGGATGGTATTATTTTAAATCAGATAAAATCTACTAAATATATTTTAAAATTCTTTGGCTTGGATAGCACTAAGATTACCGATACTCCAATTAGCACTACCTGTATGTTGGATCTTAATGAAAATGTTAAATATGTTGCTCAAACCAGTTATAGAGGAATGATTGGAACTTTACTCTACATAACTTTTAGTCATCCTGATATTATGTTTAGTGTTTTCATGTGTCCATGTTTTCAATAAAATCCCAAAGATTCACATCTCCTTGCTTCTATAGGGATTTTCAAATACCTCAAACATTAAACCATTTTAGGATTGTTCTATCCTAGAAGAATATCACTTGTTTTAGTTTGCTATCTAGATGTTGAGTTTTCTAGTTGTAAGCTAGATAGATAAAGAACCTATGGAACATGTTACCTTTTAGTCTAGTTTCTAGTATCATGGTGTAGTAAGAAACAAAATTCTATTGCATTATCTACTACCAATGATGAATACATAGCTTCTAGTAGTTTTTGTGCAAAAAATTTTTGTTTGAGACACACATTTCTGGACTAAAAATATCAATTAATACATTTACCTATAAGTTGTTACAATACAAGTGCTATTAAAATTTCAGAGAATCCGGTTTTAAATTCTAGAACAAAAACATAGTGATGCAAGGCATCACTTTATGAGGGATCATTATCAAAATGTTATATCACTTTGTAATTAATTGGAACTGGACATTAGCTTGCTGAAAAATTCACTAAACCATTAAATTATGAAATAATAAATTACATCATACATGAGTTAGGAATGATAAGTCTCAAGTGAAAAATTTACTATATCACCATTTTATGGTTTCATGATTCACAGTTTCAAATGTTATTATCTTTCAATTACTATCACACACATACAGTATCACAGTTGTTGTCTCTCAGTTATGATCTCATACATGCTATCTCAAATGATACGGTCACACTTTTTGGAGTCACACTATAATATTGACACCATGACGACCTTTTTCGATCTCACTGTAATGACTTAGATTTCTATTTGTTATATTTTCCTTTTCCTTATCGCTATATCATTTACTTTATTAGTTTTAAACTATGATTTTTGGCTTGTGATGCTTGAAATACCTATGTGATAAAAACATGATATTTTTCACTTCTCTCTTCAATCAGGATCTCTTCTCTTGAAACCAAAACCCATATCTCTCAAACCATTAGCCCTCTTTCAAACATTCACTTTTAACAAACCCACATTGGATTCCTAAAATGAAGCACCCATTTTCATAAACTCCTAATAAGAACATATCTCAGAAGAAAGTGAAAAAGGTTCTGAAAGTAATGCTTAAGGGACTATTGAATCCAATCCTTGATGATAGAACAATAGATCCAAATAAAGAAGCCTTTCTAAATTGGTTGTTTACAAGTAAGTAACTCGTTTTGAAATTAATAAATTAACATGGTTGGCTGGACTGCTTCACAAAAGAGAAAAGACCAATTTATCCAAATCTTGTCTCTCAATTTTATCAGTATGTTCAGTTTTCATTGAATATTGAACATTACTTTATAATAAGAATCTGGATTAATGGTCAATGGTTTAATTTCTCATTGAGGTTATGGGATGGCTCCCTAATAATATCTCATGAAGAAATATTTGAGGATTACTAAAGAGGACCTCCTCCTCCTAGTGACGTGTTTAATTTAGAAGAGGCCCTTGGAAGTCTGATAGGAAATAAGAATAATAGAAGGGAAATTTTAGTTCAGTTAGATGGTGAGACAATTATGTTATTTGAGTTTATAAAAAATCTTATTTGTCCAAGTAAAGGAAACATTACTACACATAAGTATTGAGATGTATTTCTGATACATCTTTTGAAGAATGTGAATAAGTCTAATCTGTGTAAGTATATTATACTTCACATGTGTGAAATGATCAAAAAAACATCTAAATATTCCTCTCTGTTTAATTCCTGATTTATTGCTAAAATGTTGTCTTCCAAATGAGTAGTTGGACCAAATAAAGATGTTATTAAAGATTATGAGTTTTCTATCTCAAAGGATACAATCCGAAGGATGAAAATTAGCTAGAATCCTTTAAAAATTTCATGGGTGGAAGTTAATAAAAGATTGTATGAAAAGTTTAATCCAATTTCGAATCATTCAAGAGATAAGAACAAATATGACCTTAGTTTGGAACTTGATAAAGTTGTGGATTATTCAGATTAAGAATTAGAAGATGTAGTGGATGCACCTAAGGAAGGAACTGTCTTAGAAAAGGAAGACAATGGCCTACCTTGTAACACCCCAGGTAAATAAAGAATAGTACTTTTTCATATTTATTAATATTTGTGAATATAATTTTAATATTTCTTTAAAGGGGATGCTATGTTCGAGGGTGTACCCAATATGCAACAAAGAGTTTCTTTTAAATCTTACGATGCACACTAATAATATAATAATATTATTGTAAACGGTAATAAAATCCAAGCCGATGTAATGGCGGGAATGAACAAAACTAACTAAAAAGTGATTATATATGCTTTTAAAATATTTTTACATTTATTCAATAAATGATAGATGCTTAAAATTCAAATGAATCCAATTATAAGTGTAAATATTCTAATATTCTTTAAAAGGATGATTAACCGCCTTTTGATGTCTAACCACTTTTAAATCCATTTTTTGACAATTTTATATGTTGTATTTGGAAAAATAAAATTCATTTTAGAATCGGGACATCAAAATTTACTTTGTATAATTTTGTGGTATTTTTCTGATAAAGATCATTTTTTATGAATAGTGTAAAATGCTGTATTTTAATTAAAAACCTCCTTTTAATATAAATTATTTATATGATTTTATTATCTTTTTAATTGGTTTTAATTTGAAATTAGAATATATTTTTAACATTTAATCCAATGGTGGTCATTGGAATTAATTTCACTTTGAAATTGCACTTAAACTAGTGTCAATCATTTGATATATTTTGTTTCATAAAAACATGCTACGTATTTTGACAACGAGAATTAATTATTATATTTATTAATGAAAATTATATGTTTTGAATTTTGTAAAATAGACCTCATTTTTTAATTCAGAATATAAAATATATATTAGGGTTAATTTTTGGTATTTTTCTGAAAACATCAATTTTTGATGAATAGTGAAACCACTAAGTGGTAGTTAAAAAAAATGATTCTTCATTTAAATGAAATTTTACCACCTCTGTGATTTAAATTTCAAAAAACCAACATACATGGTTTTCATTAGGGTGTAAAATGTGGTTCAATGGGATGAAAATAATTCTTGGTGAGTAGTAACTTTTAAGTTTTATTAATCATGATTAAAGGTAATTAATGTAATTTAAAGTAAAGATGATGTCATAATAATATGAAATGACCTTGAAAAATTTACTAACCTTATTTTATGAGCCATGGCCGACCAATAAAATCCATGGGTCAACTTGGGGTCCCCACGAACCCACTTGGGTATGAAAATGACATAAATAACTTTTTATTTAAAGTTAAAATAAAAATGTCACAAACATGTATTATTTTACTAAAATAATTTTTACATGGGGATATATATGTAATATTTTTTAATATAAATATTCATTGTAAAGCTAAAAATATTTTCTACATCATTGTATTTTTTATATAATTTTTAGACTTTAAATGAATTAATTTATTTATGACACCCTGATGATGCAACGATTATCTCAGTAATGAACGATTTAATTGAAATGAAAAGACAATGTAAAATCTAAGACATAAACTTGTCTAAAAACTATTGGATGAGTATATTTCGAACCCTTATCACCTTTTACTAGAAATATATCAATTTGTGACCTCTAAAATCCGAAACTCATTTTAATATAAAGTAACATTTCTTGACTTTCCATGAGTGCCCCTCCTGTCTCTTATAAAAGGCCCCCACCTCTACCTACTTACCCACACCTCTCAAGCCATTGGCTCGGACAAACTCTGCCCATTTTATCTCTAAAAATCCCTCTATTCATAATAAAAGCCTTACCTTAGTCATAAATCTCTTCAAGAAACTCATTTGCTTCAAACCAAGGGGAGTTACCCGATTTAAAGGTAAAGTCTTCTGTAATGTTCTTTTGTTTTATTTAGCTTCTCAAACACCACTAGAAACATTTTATTCCTTTATTTTGTAAAAACAACTGTATATTAAAAATACTAGGATGTTTTTGTGAGATGGAATCGAAATACACTTACACACACCACTTTCTAATGGTTAAAGAACATACTGTTTCCGTAGATGGCGAATTACTGCCTCACGAAACGATGATGGTTCTATCTTCTCCTACCACCTCTCGTGGTGGCCATTATGATGGAACTATATTTATTTATGATATATATTATATTTATTTCCTCTCTATGTTTCTGTATTTTATATTTAATACATACCTTTATGCTTTTCATGTTGTGCAAATGCGATATTTTCAGTTGAGGAAGTGTGGACAATCGCCCCCTCAAGTGATGTGACTCGTTCATGAAATACATGGAATAAATAAAGAATGAAATTGATGAAATTATGTGACCTATATATCATATATATTATACTGTAATTATAATATATATATATCTCTCATATAGTTTTAATTCCATTAATATGACAAAGAAATGAAAGTAGCGTTCATGCGTACGTACGACCAACCGTCTCCATGAACGTTGCATTTAATATTTATCTCAAAATATTATGGAATATGTATAAAAAGAATATATACTGGATATATATGATATTTACGTCATTAATACTATTCTGGATATGATGTACTTACAACTACATTGACAATGCTTTTCAAACAAGGTCATTTTTGACTCATGTACCGAACATCGACAAAACGTATGATATGAACTCACATAATTAAATAATTATTATAACATGAAAATATATGATATTAATTTAATAATAAGCTTTAAATTATTCCATTATGAAATTATAAATTAACCAATGTTTATTATTCAAGAATATTAAGAAACGAACAAGACCAGTCAGAATTGAGGTAAGGGATCCTACATCTCTCATTCATTTCCACCATTTACTTTGAGTGGTATATGTACTTACCAGTATTCTACTCTTTGTGTAATATAATTTTGTTTATGATTATTTACATCAATTTTGTATTGTCCTTCTTTATTGGGGTGTACGTTTCGGAAGTTACACAAATCTGTAGGGGAACTTTTCATCCTCTTTTAAAAAAACTTCTTTTGTTATGTCTTTTAATATACATATTACTATGTTGGGATATGTTCTTTTATATCCTTATTGATGTAAAATTTATTTCAAAGTGATGAGATACCCTTTTTGTCCCATCAACTCATTTTCTAAATTTTAAAGCGATACCGTAAGGCTGTCGAAATTTTATAAGGGAACTTCTTTACCCAATTTTGATTTCTTTGGGTTCAAATTGTAATTATTGAATATGTCATCCTATGAATATGTGTGAATGACCTGTGAATGTTTTACAATTAATAACCACTTATATTGGGTGTATTTATATTCTTCACACATAATTATGAGATTTATTTATCCTTAATTTAAGGAAACCTTCTTTATAAGGGATTTCATCTCATGTTACATTTCTATTGAGACTTCATTGTTGTTATGCACCAATTCACTCTTATATGGTGTATATACTATCCTTTGGAATATTATATCATGAATCCCTTTATTTTCATGATATTATAATGTTATGATTAAATTTTATTCCTCAATTCTTTTTATTCAGGTGCCTCTCATTTTGATAAAAACTCTTTAACCAAAATATCTTTTTAAATGTTTTAATGATTCATTCTTAAATTTTTCTCGTTAATATCCATGTTTTCAAAAAGGTTTTAAGGATTTATTAATTTGCACATGAACGTTTCAAAACCCTTTCAGAAGTTTCGAAGTGGTATGGGATACTCTGATTCTCAAATCTCTTTTAAATGTCTTCTTTTAATATTTTCAAAGTATAAAGGGATTTTTTGCTCATATAGTTTTAATGATTTTATTAGATGTTTTTATTTATGATAATATCATTATGTGATATCTTGTGATTGAAATGTGGAAATTTTATGTTTCATTTATGCATGTTCTAAGTGTTATGATTATGTTAGGCTTCTTGGGTAATTTTTATGAAATCGGGTAGTTCCGTGATAAACTAAGGGCGGGTGAACCCGAGATAGCTCTCCAATGCATTGGGTAACGTGAAGGAGTTAAACACTAAGGTTTCTCCGAAGAAATTTAGGGAATATACTGTGATGGGTATTCCAAATTTAACCATGAGGGTAACTCCCGACGTAAGAATGTTATGAATACCTCAAGTTAACTTTATGCTTTATGATTTCTATTGAGTTATGCATAAATATTATGATTTCATGAGGTATGTTAAATTGATTATGTTTTATGAGTAATGTATGATTTCATTGATTCTTATGTGTACATGGACTAATATTTTCTTTCGGTATTTTTGTAACCCTTACTGAGCTTTTTATGCTCATCCCATGTTTTTTTGAAATGTTTTCCACAGGACTTAAAGATGAATAGGGTCACAGATGGTATCAAGGAAAGACATTCTATATAAAACATAGTACTAGAAATGTTTCTTTTTACAATTTTTTTATGGAAACGTAGTAGATGTGTCTGCTTTGTAATCTCTTGAGATGTAATTGTTATGTCCTAATTTTCTAAAACTCTAAACTTGAAAAGATATTCTATTTTAATTATTCATTTAATTCATGATTATGTAATGTTTTAAGGCCGGGTCCTTATAGTTGGTATAAAAGGTCAGTTTAGATAACATTAGAGGTTAGAGTTTTGTTTAAGCATAAGTGAAAAGTTGTGTATAACCACAACAGTTATTATATTAGATAGAGTCATTGTTATTTTTGAATGTTGTAATGAGATTGAGATAAATTGGATAAGTATATCTTGGTTTTTATATTCCTATTTAGTACATGATGATTTTGTTGATATAATCACACTGACCTTTTTGGTTTTAGTAAATGGATGGATCTAGCAGGCACAAAAGTGACAATGTGTTTGAAGGAAACTGTGGTGGTTCTCTGATTAAGCGACTGGATGAAATGGGGGATTCAATGATAAATGTTGTGTTTATTCTAAACCAACTATCAGGAGTCGTGATCAACCACTAGAATCATGGTGATTTCTCTAATTCATTATGTACGAGAGAAAAAAGTCGATGTGGAAGATAAAGTAATAATTATAAAGGTAACCACTATAGTTTATATGATCCATCCTTTTTAGGTAATTATGGGTTACTCTATGATATGATGGAATATGAAAGAAATGAGATAAACATGAAGTTAAAATATGTTATGATTATTTTTTAGGATTTTATTTCGTTTTGGGGAATACTTTAAGAATTATATAGTTTTGGAAAAAGTACAGCACGTAGACCGTGTGACAACCCGTCGCGTCAGACAAAGCTGCGGGAATCAAACCCACAACCAAAGTGTGACTGGTATTTATCGCCTACCACTGGACTATGTGAAGTCTCTGTTTATTTTGATTAATTATGTTTAGTTAGATGTATTTTTTAATCAAGAGTAAATTAATTTTGGGTTATCTATGGAAATTATTAACCTATCATGGAGAATATGTGATTCGGTTAATTACTTTTCAATATGAGACTTTATAAGTAACTGATGTTATTTGGAGATAAATGTTAAGATTTACCTTGGAAGACAATGTGATTAAATCCTTCAGAGATTTGGGATTCAATCATAGTTTGGTTTACTCTGAAGAATTATTTTGGTAAATTTTTTATCGATTGGTCTTTGTTTGAACATTGGGTTTTGTTGGAAAAAATTTGGAGATTAAGAATAGATTTTCTTTTCATAAAAGATTATCCTTTTTGGGTATTTTCTAATCTTGTACTAACTTTTTTGGTTTTGGTTTTGGTTAAGGACTAAAGGAATTGGAAAAATATAGTTCTCTTTTGTGGATTAGGTGATTCCCAAGATGTTGATTATAGTACTCTTAATGTGAACAAGTCTTCCTAAATACTCATCTTATGGAGAAAATATGAGTTTGTGTAAGAAATCTAATAAAAGTTGAAAGTAAACATGACAAGTAAGTATGTTTACTTATGTTTTAGTTAAGCTCATAAAAAATTTCCTCAAGGAAAAGTAACTTAATACAAAAAAAATTTCTGTTAATTTTTTCTACTGGGGAATCAAATACCATTTAACCCATCGCAAGTTTGTGATTTTCTGGTGGTTAACTTTCTCCTAAACATGTTTTCTATCACTCTTCATCAGAGGATGACAGTTTGTTTTTTTCTTCCATATCCATTTTTTCCTACATGAATTCCTAGTATGGGTTAACTCAGGTGACCATTGTACTTCTCTTTCTTTCTTTTAAAGTGATAGTCTAATTTACCCCTTTTCCGATGTGGGGCTTTCAATGAAGTTTCCAAGCCCAATTTTAAAATTGCGAGGACGCAATTAGCAAAAGGGGGGAAGGATGTAACACCCCAGGTAAATAAAGAATATTACTTTTTCATATTTATTAATATTTGTGAATATAATTTTAATATTACTTTAAAGGGGATTCTATGTTCAATGGCATACCCAATACGCAACAACGAGTTTCTTTGAAATCTTACGGTGCACACTAATAATATAATAATATTAATGTAAATGGTAGTAAAATCGTAGCCGATGTAATGGTAGGAATGAACAGAACTAACTAAAAAGTGATTATATATACTTTTCAAATATTTTTACATTTATTCAATAAACGATAGATTCTTAAAATGAAAATGAATCCAATTTTAAGCGTAAATATTCTAATATTCTTTAAAAGGATGACTAACCGCATTTTAATAGAGAACCCATTTTAAATCCACTTTTTGACAATTTTATATGTTGTATTTGACAAAATAAAATTCTTTTTAGAATCGGGACATCAAAATTTACTTTGTATAAATTTTTGGTATTTTTCTGATAAAGTTCATTTTTTATGAATACTGTAAAATGCTGTATTTTAATTCAAAACGTCCATTTATTATAATTTATTTATATTATTAGATTATCTTTTGAATTGGTTTTAATGTGAAATTATAATATATTTTTAACATTTAATCCAATGGTTGTGATTGTAATTAATTTCACTTTGAAATTGGACTTAAACTAGTGTCAATCTTTTGATATATTTGGTTTCTTAAAAACATGCAATGTGTTTTGAAAACGGGAATTAATTATTAAATTAATTAATGAAAATTATTTGTATTGAATTTTTTAAAATGGACATAATTTTTTAATTCAGAATATCAAATATAGTATAGGGTGAAGTTTTGGTATTTTTTTGAAAAACATCAATTTTTTATGAATAGTAAAACCACTAAGTGGTAGTTAAAAAAAACTGATTCTTAGTTTAAATGAAATTTTACCACCTCTGTGATATGAATTACAAAAATCCTACATACATGGTTGTCCTTAGGATGTAAAATGTTGTTCAAATGGGATGAATATAATTTTTGGTGAATAGTATCTTTTAAGTTGTATTAATCGCGATTAAATGTAATTTGTGTAATTTAAGTTAAAGATGATTTTATAATAATATGAAATGACCTTGAAACATATCCTACCCTTATTGTATGAGCCATTCCCAATCAATAAAATCCATGGGTCAACTTGGGGATCCCACGGAGCCACTTGGGTAAGAAAATGACATAAACAACTTTTTATTTAAAGTTAAAATAAAAATGTCACAAACATGTATTGTTTTACTAAAACAATTTTTACATGGGGTAATACAAGTAATATTTTTTACTATAAATATTCATGGTAAAGATAAATAGTTTTCATACATCATTGTATTTTTCTATAATTTTTATAAATTAAATAAATTTATTTATTTTTGACACCATGATGATGGAGTGATTATCCCATTAATGAACGATTTAAATAAAATGAAAATATAATGTAAAATCTAAGACATACACTTTTCTAAAACCTATTGGATGAGTATATTTCGAACCCATATCACCTTTTCCTAGAAAAATATCAATTTGGGACCTTTAAAATCCGAAACTCATTTTAATATAAAATAACATTTCTTGACTATCCAAGAGTGCCCCTCCTCCCTCTTATAAAAGGCCCCCACCTCTACCTCCTTACCCACACCTCTCAAGCCATTGGATTGGGAAAAATCTGCTAATTTTATCTCTGAAAATCCCTCTCTTAATCATAGAATCCTTACCTTAGGCAGAAAGCTCTTCAAGAAACCCTTTTGGTACAAACCAAAGGGAGTTACCCGATTTAAAGGTAAAGTCTTCTCTAATGATATTTTGTCTTATTTTGCTTCTCCGACCCCCTAAACTATTTTTATTCCTTTATTTTGTAACAACACCAGTATATTAAATATACTATTATGTTTTTTTGAGAATTATTCGAGCTAAACTTACACACACCTCCATCTACTGGTTAAAGAACATACTGATTCTGTAGATGGTGAATTAATGACTCACGAGATGATGATTGTTCTATCTTCTCCTACCACCTCTCATGGTGGCCATTATGATGAAACTTTATTTATTGATGATATATATTATATTTATTTCCTCTATATGCTTCTGTATTTTATATTTAATACATATCTTTATTCATTTCATGTTGTTCAAATGCGATAATTTCATTTGAGGAAGTGTGGACTACTGACCCTCATGTGATGTGACTCATTCATGAAATACATTGAATGAATAAAGAATGAAATTGGTGAACTTATGAGACCTATATAACATATATATTATACTTTAATTATAATATATATATATATATCTCTCTCTCTCATATAGTTTTAATTCCATTAATATGACAAAGAATTGAAAGTAGTGTTCATGCGTACGTACGACCTACCGTCTCCATGAACGGTGCATTTCATTTTTAACTTAAAATATTATGGAAAAATTATAAAACGAATATATAATAGATATATATGATATTTTCATCATTAATACTATTCTGGATATGATTTACATACAACTACATTGACACTACTTTTCAAATAAAATCATTTTTAACTCATGTACCAAACATCGACAAAACGTATGATATGAACTCACATAATTAACTAATTTGTATAACATGATAATATATGATATTAAATGAATAATAAACATTAAATTATGTCCTTAAGCAATTATAAATTGACCGAAGTTTATTATTCAGGAATATAATGAAACGAACAAGACAAGTCGTACTAGAGGTAAGGGATCCTACCTCTCTCTTTCTTTTTAAGTACTCTCTTTTATGTAATTTATTTTAAGCTCCTCTTTATCATTTTGGGGGATGTTATTTTATATTACTCCTACTGTAAATTTTATGTTCATATTATGAGAGACCCTATTTTATCTCTTCAACCCATTTTTGGATGTTTTATGTGGCGCTGTTAGGCTGCCGAGTTTTCATAAGGGGTTTTTCATATCACTTTTATTCCTGTGAGATTTATGCTACATTTTCCACCATTTACTTTGAGTGGTATATGTAATTCCCATTATTCTAATATTTTAGTAATATAATTTCGTTTATGAGTATTTACATCAATGTTGTATTGTCCTTCTTTAATGGGGTGTACATTTCAGAACTTACCCAAATCGATAAAGGAACTTTTCACCCTCATCTTTTAAAAAGACTTATTTTGTTATGTCTTTTAATTTAAATCTTATTATGTTGGTATATGTTCTTATATATCATTATTTATGTAAAATTTATTTCAATGTTATGAGATACACTTTTTGTTTCATCAACTTGTTTTCTGAATTTTAAAGTGACATCGTTAGGCAGTCGAAATTTTACAAGGGAACTTCTTAACCCAATTTTGATTTCTTTGGGTTCAACTTGTAATTATTGAATATATCATCCAATGAATATGTGTGAATGACCTATGATTGTTTTACACTTAATATCCACTTATATTGGGTGTATTTTATATTTGTCACACATAATTACGAGATTGATTTATCCTTAATTTAAGGATACCTTCTTTATAAGGGATTTCATCTCATGTTACATTTCTATTGAGACTTCATTATTGTTATGCACCAATTCACTCTTATACGGTGTATATACAATCCCTGGGAATATTATATCATGAATACCTTTATTTTCATGATATTATAATGTTCTGATTAAATGTTATTCCTCAATTATTTGTATTCAAGTGTCTCTCATTTTGTTAAAAACTCTTTAACTAAAATAACGTTTTAAATGATTTAATCATTCATTCTTATAAATAATTATCATTAATATCCATGATTTCAAAATGGTTTTAAGGATTTATTTATATGGAGATGAATGTTTTAAAACCCTTTCAGAAGTTTCGAAGTGGTATGGGACACTCTGATTCTAAAATCTCTTTTAAATGTCTTCTTTTAATATTTTCAAAGTATAAATGGATTTTTCTATTATAGAGTTTTAATGATTTTATTAGATGTTTTTATTTATGATAATATAATTATTTGATCTCTTGTGATTGAAATGTGGAAATTTTAGGTTTTTTTATGCATGTTTTAAGTGTTATGATTATGTTATGGTTATTGGGAAATGTTTATGAAATCAGGTAGTTCCGTGATAAACTAAGGGCGAGTGAGCCCGAGATAGCTCTCTAATGCATTGGGTAACGCGAAGGAGTTAAACTCTAAGGTTTATCCAACGAAATTTAGGGAATATACTGTGATGGGTATTCTAAATGTAACCATGAGGGTTACTCCCTACGTAAGAATGTTATGAATGCCTCGAGTTACCATTATGAATTATGATTTCTATTGCGTTATGCATAAATCTTATGATTTCATGAGGTATGTTAAATTTCTTATGTTTTATGAGTAAAGTATGATTTCATTGATTCTTATGTGTACATGGAAAAATGTTTTCTTTCCGTATTTTTGTAGCCCTTACAGAGCTTGTTATGCTCATCCAATGTTTTTTTGAAATTTTTTCCACAGGACTTAAAGATGAATATGGTCATGGATGGGATCATGAAAAGACATCATATCTAAAACATGAAACTAAAAATTTTTATTTTTAAGGTTTTTGTTTTATGGAAACTTAGTAGAAGTGTCTACTTTTTAATCTTTTGAGATGTAATAGATATGTCTTAATTCTGTAAAACTCTAAACCTGAAAAGATCTTCTATGTGAATTATTCATTTAATTCGTGATTATGTAATGTTTTAAGGCCAGTTCCTTATATACCTGTTCCACAAGAGATAGTTTCTAGAATAATTTTTGTTAAAAAAGGACCTGCAATTGGTGTAAAATAACAAGTATTTCTTGAAGAACATTTAGAAGAGACTGATATTGAAAAAGAGCATGCCATTTAAAAATAGCCTGTTGTTGGGGAAGAAATATTTTTTTAGGAAGGAATTGGTGTTGTAGAATAGTCAGAGGAACCATATGAACCAAAAATAATCCTCTCTGCTAAGGATATAATGGAACATGATTTTCTGCTATCTAGAAAAGAGATAGGTGATCCTGATAGAGATGAAAATTTAGAAATGGGCCAAGAGATTGAATATCTTAGTACCAAAAGAGATTCACCTGTTGAGGGGGAGAAACACCCCAATTTAGAAAGTGTTCTAGGTCCCAATAATGTTGACCAAAGCTCTATAGAAATATGATATATGATTCCTAGCTATTTTGATGTCGACAACACCCAATAGTCCTCAGTAAAAGGAATAGATCTTTCCACCATGTTTCAATTGAATTCAATTTTTTCTATTGAAGTAACCTCAGCAATGGAATCTGAACATGTTCAAATTATTATTCCAAAACCTAATCAAGAATCTTTTGATTCTATGATTCAATGTGATATGAAAAAATTTGGATATACCTTGTTAAATGTATTGGAAAAGATAATGAAGTCACAACCATCCCTAGTGACTAATCTCAGTGAAAGAGATGTTGCCTTGTTGTTAAAAAAATCATATGGAAGATTCAACTGAAGATGCTTCTTGAAATACAATAAGTTAGGATTGAGAATAAATAATTGAGTGATGAGGTGAAGTCTATAATATCCATAGTTGAAGATATGTATAAAGTGTTGCAAACTGGACAAGCTTCTCTAGCTCATCCGGTTGAGGATGTTGGTGATCAGATCCCAGAGAAAGTTTAATCTCTGATTCAACCAAATTTGACTTCAATATATGCCAATGTGGTTGAGAGAAACATCAATATATTCAATGAGATGCATTAGATTGTTTTTGGACTTAACAAGATGACTGATGAGTATAAGGGATGTTTACAGAAAGTTCTAAATAAACTTAAGTCTCTAACTTTAGCTGTTACAACTTCAAATGCCTCTAGACAACCATCTCAACCTATAGACAATGACCAAATCTGAACAGTTGTTAAAGAATAGATTTAGTTAGTATTCAATGGTTTTGATAAAGAAGGTTTCTTTACATTCATCAAGAATAGTGACCAATTTCTTGATTTAGCGAGGATACATTCAAATATTTCCAATGATGTTCAGGAATAAATTACTAAGAATGTGTATTTCTACTTTAATAGAATTTATTCTAAGCATGATCTCACTATTCATTTCAAGTACCTTATAGAAAATTTGAAAATTCCTCCTTTCACTGAAGAATTCAAGACTAAAGTTCAAAAGGTGAAAGATTTCACTCCTCTAATGGACAAGTTTTTGGGGAAAAAAGATGATTTTGAGAAGGAAATGCATAATGAAGGTGAGATCATCAGTTATTTAATTAAATTGTTAAAGCCATATATCCATTTGCAATGTACTGCCATTGTGGCACCTGTAGCTACCCCTTTACGGCCTAGTTCATCCCATTACTCCACTATTACCTCTGCTCCTACTACCATTTTGGTATCTTACGCTCTAAGTTAGATCATACCTCTTATTACAGAGAATCCTTTATCTTGGTCTTCAACCAAACGGACTCTAGCACCTTTTATAATTTGAAGGAGTGCATCTTCCTTATCTCTTTGTTGGACCTATCCCTTATCCAACCACTAATTCTTCTCCTATGGCCCCTCCCAATGTTCTGCCAAGGGAAAAGAGATGACTTATGGTGTTGAAGAGAAGTGAAGGATGTATTTTTGATAGGGATTTATTTTATTTTTCTTTCTTCTTGTAATGAATTCTATCTTTCTATCCAATGCAATGTGCGTTGTTGTTGTTTCTTTTGTTTATTATCTTTCTTTAGTTTTGATATTTCTTATTATATTTTTGATAATCCAAAAGGGTTATAGATAATAAAAGGATTTATTAAAATATATGGAAAATAAATGCCCTGATTTATGATCATCAAAAAAGGGAGATTGTTGGACTCCTCATGTTTAACCTATCAAAAGTCATGTTTGAATCTTGCAAACTATGTTTGGTCTTGTTCTATTATGTTTAATTATACTAATTATTAGGTCTATTATATTATGTGAATATTAATTATTATGATAGTTTATAGATATTTGGATAAGTTTGAGAAACCGTATGTCTACCACTAGTTTTAGATTTTGGTAAAGTCCCAGACATCGTAAACCTGACAAACGTAACCCTGACACTATAAACATGACACCACAACCCTAACATCATAATCCAGACACTGTGACTATGACACTAAAACCAGTTCAAGATTTCAAAAAGCCTATGAAACTAGTTCCTTGCTACCGTCTCCAAGACATCGTAACAAGACTCTGTTAAGAGTTTTGACAAAGGGCTAGACATCGTTACTTGAGACACAATGATCCTGACAACGCATCTGTGTTACCGATTCCATATCTCAATGAAGCTATTGCACCGTGACTCTCTCTCACGGTGACTGTCTCCCCTCTCAAAGGCATAAGAGAAGACACCATTTCCAGTTACTCCATTTCATGAAAAACTTTGACAATTTTCCAAACTTAACCATTTTTTTCGGTCTTTTTCAATTTAATTTAAAAGTTATTTCTAACAGTCATATTTGAGTCATTTATGCACACTGACATAATTGATGTTTTTTTTAGACATTTCACTTGACAGTACTAGGTACTAGGTGTATAGATCATGCTCTCAGTTATACATAACCAAGAAATCCTTATGATAAAATATGTGGAGATACATGAGCTGTTTAGATAATGAGAAGTTGAATGCATGTGAGTATAGTATAACATATATATTGATGAACACATGTAGAACTCTTGATTCCTAGTGGCTGAACTGCTGTAGATCTGAACCTAAATCATTCTCATTTTATTAACTCTAATAAGAACAAGATCTACAAAGCACATCTCAGCAAACTGAAGACAAGGACATGAGTCTTACGATACTTTGTTTTTGCAAGGGGACTCGAAATTCGCATATGCTACATCCTATGATTTCAAAGCTACATAGAACAACTCTCAGAGCATTTCTAACCCATTCTCAACATCTTTGATTTTTTTGTACTATTTTTATTACTTTTTGAGTAGTGTTTGTGTTTTTATTAAAACACACACTATCAACTGCACCAAAATGGAGGATTCAAGATATCCTCACTCAAAAATCATTTTACACATTGTTTCACCCATGCAGAATAGTGAAAGAGGTCTTGTGGCCTGGAATGTCCTATGTACTATTGTAAACCTTGATCAAGGGTGTGGATCAATGATTATATTATATATTTCATGTTCGTAGGTGATCACCAAATGGAGTGGATTAGGTCTCGGATTGAGACTAAACCACTTGTTTTATCCGCTATGTGTTTCAATTTAGTCTTTATCTATTTTAATACATTATTTAGAAAACTAAATTTTACATTGATAGTTAGTCTTGGATAGTAGTTATAACTGCTTTCCTTTTTAGATTAGTTTCAAAAGTTGTACCAATATCTCATATTGCTATAACTAGAATTAATCAATCTTATGAGAAGCTATTTGAACAGTCAAACTATTATAATTTTATTACCTTGATTAACTAGCCTGTTTTTTTTATATTGGAGGAATATTTTAAATAAACTTTTTAACAGAAATTTTTATAAGATCTCAATTCACCCCCCTCTTGAGTGTCCTTATCAGACCAACATATTTCATTAATAATCATGGAATGTCAATGATAATTATAGTATGTGTCCATAAGTACTATTTTGAAGGACATTTAATGAATTAAAAGAACATTTAACACAAACAATTATAGGTATTATCATTTAAAAATAAAAATATAAAACACAATTGCTTTCAAAAAGATTTTTTAAAAGAAAAAATATCACTTAATATAAAGATTTTGAAACTAAAATTCTTTTAATTATGTGTTTTAATATATAATTCCATTTCATAGAATTTTTTTATTAAATAATATATTATTTTACTACAAAAATATTCCCTTACATAGAATAATGTTGTTTTTGTAATAAGATATAAAGTCATAGTATGCATTGAAACAAATACTCTTATAAAAAATAAATGTTTTTGAAATATGATACACTAGGCTATAAAAATAATTTCCTTACGTAAAAATATACAACTCCCTTACCTTATAAACATCTTGCGTAAGACGGATCTTAAGATAACTTTGGTAGTGGTATTTTCTTTCCACATCTAGTTTAGAAATATAAATGTGGAATTAGAAAATAAACTAGTGGAGAGTGGGAGAGAGAGAGAGGGAGTTTGGGCATGGGGCATATCTAGGGAGTAATGTGGGTATCCTTATATAACAAATGAAAACCTTAAGGAACTATTTTAATAATGGTATGTGGGTTTTTTATTTTTAATGAAATTCAATGAATAATTTTATAAAATAATGTTTTGGTTATATGATTCTAATATAATATATATATATATATAGTTATAATTATATTCATTTTAACTAGATAAGGACGAAGTTTAAATACATTCTTCAAATGAATCATTGATGTACATATAAATCATTTTCATCTAATGATTAAAGTCTATAAGAAAATTCAAATATGATATTTGGGATGGATAATATATATATATTTTTTTTTTACTACAATGGGAGAAAACGGTAAAGATATATTTTAAAAATCTTGACTTGAAGGTTCTAGAGGCTGAACTTGGCTAACTTGTCATGTAAATTGAGATCATTTTCTAATACTGATTGAGAATATATATATATATACCTATGTCAATAAAATTAGAACATCTAAACGAACTCAAAAATCAATTTTAACTATGGATACTTCTTAGTATTCAATATGAGAACTAAAGGTATTTAAATTTATCTATATAACTTCATTTTAATCAGCTCCACTTGTAAGTTCATGTCATCCTGGTTTAGAAACTATTAATACAGAAACATATATATATATATATATATATTTCAAAATGTTCCATTGATCTTTTCCATAATATTCATGGAATAAAAAAACACTACCAATTTTATTGGCATTGAAATTGATTATGAATTCCATGATAACAAGAGGAAGGTCCACTATTGTAGTCCAAGATACAAAATGGTGAAAGAACCCTCAAATGGTTAGTGGAAACTGAGAGGTTTTCATGGAAATGGTTTCATAGTTTGAATAATATGGGTTTTTTCATTATAGGAATAGGACAATGGGGGAATTGAGGTGGACCTATTACCAAATGTCCAGGCTAGGAAGTGGGTGATGTCGCATATAGAAGGAAGAAGAATACCTCAGGGTTGCCAAATGTTGTCTGAGAGTAAAGATAATGTGATCAGATGACTATCATCAATATAATAGAATGATGGTGATATAAATAGTTTTTTTTAAAATGTATGATGTAAAAATACATCATTATCATGAACCATTTCATTGGGGCCTATGTCGCGACTCCCCAAGCCTGCCTCCAATATGTTAGGTGCTAGAGACTAGCACTGAGTCGGAGAATCACTAACATGGGAGGCCTTAACATAAGGTACGTATATGCTTGAACACATATCCAAGACCATACATTGTTTAAATGTAAAATAACTATTAATGTGTAACATCTTGAGTTTTAAGAAAAAACACTATGTTCAACAGCATATATGATATGCTACATTGAGTTTAAATGAACAACTAAATATTATTATTTAAATAATACCATTATAACGTAGATTTTGAAATGATGGTAATGAATAATATGAACTAATTATGAAAATATGGTTTACACATGTTTAATTAATGATTCATTGGTTTCCAAATTTATTATAAATGGAAATAAAAACCAATTGAATATAAAGGAAGTGTTTTTATGATAACATATTTAAAAATAGAATAATTGTGTTTATAAAAATATATCACTCTTTATGAATTTTTATATGATGAAAAATATATGTTATATATTCAATGTAATGTTTTAAATTCATAATATATGTTTTCTAGTTATGATATAAGAACAACATCAATTTTTCAGATAGAAGAATTATTTTTCTAAAAATGTTGTTTTACCACCTTTTGTTGGGGAATTATTTTAAAATTTAGGTTTAGTCACTTTTATATTTTATATTTGAGAAAATAAACTTTATTATTATAATAGGGATATAAAAATTTACTTTGGATGAATTTTTGATATTTTTCTCACAACTATCATGTTTTGATGAATAGTAAAAATACCCTAAATAATAATTCAAAATAACTCCTTCCATAGAGATAATTTATACGGTTAAATTATATTATTGAATTGTTTTAAAGTATAAATACAATATATTTTTACCATTTAATCCAATTTTGGTTATTGTATGTAATTTAACAATTATATTAGTTATAAACACACCTTAATCTTTTGATCAGTACTACTTTTTAAAAAATCCATTTTATCGTTTTGACAACGGGAATTAAGGGTAAATAGGGTAATTAAGGGTGAAAATAAAATTATAAAATTACCCTAAAACATTTCATAATTTAATTGGATGAACTAGTTTAAATATTCTTATAGAATCTTATTTAATTAAATTGATAATTCTTCCCATGGAAGTTGGTATAAAGCTTCTCATAGAAGCTTGTTTAATTAAAATTATAAAGCTTCCCATAGAAGCTATTATAAAGCTTCTCATTGAAGCTTACTAAATTAAAAGAACTATGATTCCCATGGAAGAAATTTTAAAGTATATCATAAAATATTATTTAATTAAATGTACAAATATTCTTATGGAATCCAGTTCAATGCTTCTCATGGTAGTTTCTTTAATTAAAATGACAAAGCTTCTCTTGGAAGCTAGTTTAATGCTTCTCTCACACTCATGTTTTTAATAAGTATTAAAATTTTAATATGTTTTTATATATGTAATATCTTAGAATATAAATATTCATTGGAAATATAAAAAGATTTACTACATCATGGTATTTTATTATTAATTTTTAGAGATTACATAAATAAATTTATTTATGACACAATTTTGATGCAGTGATTACCTTATTAATGAAATATTCAAATAAATGATATTATAAATATTAAAATAAATATAATTTGAAAATTTTGATGTCATCTAGGAAATATATTGATTATTATAACATGTTATATTTTAGTTAATGTAGTTTCTTTTAAATGATAAAGTTTTTATGACTTTAACAAAAATCAATTACTAAATAGTGTCAAAATTAACCTAGGTTGAATTTTTAGAAGTTTTTTAAGAAGTTTTAATTTATTAGTATTTGAATAACAGAGTTTTTTAATGAATTTTATTTTATGAATAGTGTTTTTGGGATAAATATTAATTATTTTTAATTATTAAACAACATCTTCTATGAAATGATTTTCGAAAATCAAACATACCTAGTTGTAATCAGGGTGAAAAATATGGTTCAATAAGATCAAATTTTTTTTTGTGAATAGAAACTTTACCCTTTGGAATATTAATATTAACCTTATGAATGGTAATTTTTCCAATGGAATAGTAACCTCAGCTAAGGATGTATAAATATGTTTTAGTCATCTTTAGTGGTAATGTGATATAATTATATCGCAGTATAAGTAAATAAATGTTTTAGAAATTTTTAGTTAAGTATCAGTATTTTATTTATTTTTAGATGAAATTAATTTTTATAAAATTTATTTCAATTTGTAATTATACATGTCAAAAAATGGTTATTGTGAATTTTTGGGATTTTTCGGAAATAGTTGAATTTTTAGTGAATATTAAAAATACAGTTTTGAGTTTTTGGTAAGTTGAATGAGATCATAACTATGTAATAATTATGTAATGAGTAAGATAAGATTATGGTAGACTCTTATAAATTAAAATATAATATTTGGTGTCCCAAGTGGCTAATAACATGGGAAAAGACCATGGGCAAGCACATGGTTTTGCAAATACCACAAATGAGGTGTTCTTTGAAATTAATAAAATATTCCCTCACTTTTTCTATAAATACCCACCCATTCCTTCATTTAATTACATTAATAAATCATTATCCATTAATTTATTCTATTTATACCTTCCATGTAGTCCTCCCACAGTTAGCTCAAGTTCCCAAGGTATCGATCTTAGAGTTTTAGAAGTTACACTTCAAGGTAAGGGAATTCTCCACTTCTCTTTTCCTTTCAACTTATCTTTTATGTGCAATGTCTTTCAAGATTCCAAACCATGTTCTTATTTATATTATATTCGGTCCCTATACTATATAATGAGTCTTTTATTAATGATTTACCCCTATCCCTTGAATTATTAATTTTTTCTAAAACCATTGCATAACCGTTATGCTGTAGAATTTTCATCTCAAAATCTCACTCTTTTTCTCAAGAAATTTTTTTATTTTATTTATGTTAATACCCAAAACTACTTTATTGCTAGCGGTATTCATCAATAAATAAAAATTATATATTTTATTCTAGATTTTAAAAACATAAAACCCTCATTCCCTTTCTGTGGGTTATAAATGACATAATGATCATGTTATTAAGCACTTTTTAAAATATCATGATTTTGATATGAAACCCATTTCTTTTATATCATTATGTTATTTATGAAATGTTTGATTATGATCTATGTGTATCACGTGAAAATAAATAAATATTAAGGGTGATCCTTGATATCACTCCAATGAATTGGGTAAAGAAATTAATCTCTAGAGATGAGAGGTTTTATAATACCTTGGTGAATAACCTTGGTAATTTTTACGATACCATGGTGATTAACCTTGATTATTTTTAGGATACCTTTTTGAATAACCATGTTAATTTTTACGACACCATGGGGATGGACCTTGGTGATATGAAACCTTGGGGATGGACCTTGGTGATATGATTATGAATGTATAAAGTAAATATTGTAGCCACATTTTCAAGTTGGGATCAAAGTTCTTATTCTTATGATATTCCTCTTTCTCATGCCTTTATAAAAGTCCACATGTTCTTATTTATATCTCTCAAGGTCACTTGTAGAATATACCAATTGTTTTACTTTACTGAAATTTTTGTGCTTATCCCGTGTTTTTAAATGTTTTTCATAGGTCTTAAGGTTGGTAAGGACAAAGAAGATGCTATGATGAAAGTATTTAAAGATTTGTCTTGAAAAGAAACCTTGTTTCATTTTAATAGTTTTTGTTTTATAAATAAATTGATGGCATGTAAACTTATCTACTCTATAATATTGAAGTTTATGTAATATTATGTCCTAATTTTATATAACTCTAGACCTAAAAGATCTTTGGGAATGAATGAAAATAAATTATAGTCAAAAGTCACTAGAATATGTTATGTTTATAGAGATGTCCTTATAGTTGGTATTAGAGCAGGGTTTATACAACTTTGGATATTAGTATGTCTTCTTATGTGTTTATATGTTTATGGTTGATCCTAATTTTTTTATCTTAGAAACCATTTTTATACTAATGTTATAAAATTTGAAGGTGATAACAATGTTTTTGGAGACATTGTTTTTCAGGTAGTTTTGATTTATTAATTTTTGAATGTCAAATGAAATGTATGAGATAAAAATTGTTGTTGAAACATCATATGGTTATTTTTGAGGATTTTATCATATTATGTATATGTTATAAGAATTATATAGTTTTAGAAAAAGGGACAACACACAGACTGTGTCATAACCCATCATGTTGAATTAGGCTGTAGTAATCGAACCCAAAACCGAAGTACGAGAGGCATTTATTGCCTACCACTGAGCTACGTGATGTCCCTAGTTAGTATGAATTCACTATTTTTAGTTAAAATAGTTGATGAAATAATAATAAGTTGATTTTGGAGACAAATATTTTATAAAATAGATAACCATGGGATTGGAAAATGATTTGGGGATTAATTGAAAAATGTTATTTTCGAAGATGCTCACTATTTTGGGGAAATTTTATGATTAAGTTAAATAGAATAATATTGAGTTTTATTTTAGGATTTAAGGTTCAATTATATAATTTGGGACTTATGGGAATTAGGAAATGATTAGACTATCTTGGAGACCATGTGATTAGGTTAATTATGTTTTGGTATGAGACATTAAGAGTGGTTGATGTTATTTGGATATAAATGCTAAAATTTATATTAGAAGATTATGTGATCAAATCCTCTTGAATTTTTTGTTTCAATCTAATTTTGGATTATTTTCAATAATTTTAAGGACAATTGTTTTTTGAATGATCATTATTGGTCATTGGGTATTGTTTGTTGAATTTTGGAGATTGAGGTTGTTTTCATCATATAAGGTTTATTTTTTTTGGGAATTATCATGTAATGAATGATTTTTTTTATTATGATTAATGTCTAATGATAGGAGAAAAATATAGTTAATATTTTCTAGATTATGTGATTCTATAGAATTTATCTTACCCAAAATACTCATAATTTGGAGAAAAAGATGAGTGTGTGGTAAAAATTCATTGAAGGATGAAACTATATTTTTCAAGTACGTATATTTCCTTACGATCTTATTCTAGGTAGTAATTAAATTCTCCAACTATATGAAAAGGATCTTGAAGAAAAAATGATATGCGCGTTCATTTGTTAACAATTTTTTACCCAACCACAAATTTATGGTATTGTGATGGTTAAATACCCATGGTCAAATTCTCTATCACTCTCTATTAGTCTACGAGAGTTAGTTTTTCTTCTATATCCAAGTTTTCCTACATGGAATTATATTATGTATTATCTCGAGTGACCTTTTTATTTCTCTTTCTTTCTTTTAAAGTGATAGTTTTATTGACTCTTTTTCCGATGTAGGATTTTCAATGTAGTTTATAATCCCAATTTTAAAATTGTGAGGATGTAATTTCCAAAAGGGGGGAAATATGTAACATAGAGAGTTTTAAGAAAGAAAAACTATGTTTAATAGAACACATAATATGCTACATTAAGCTTAAATGAAAAACTAAATATTATTATTTAAATGTTACAGTTATAAAATAGATGTTAGAAAGGATAGAATGAATATTATCAACTGAATTATGAAAATATGGTCCAAATATGTTTAAATAATGATTCATTGGTTACCAAATTTAATAGAAATGGAAATAAAAACGAATTGAATATAATGAATGTGTTTTTATGAAAACCTATTTAAAGAGAGAGTAATTGTGTATATAAAAACATATCACTCTTTATGGATTTTTATTTAATAAAAAATATATGTTATATATTCAATGTAATGTTTTAAATTCATCTTATATGTTTCATAGATATAATATAATAACAAATTCAATTGTTTAGATAAAAGAAGTATTTTTCTAAAAATGCAGTTTTACCTCATTTTGATGGAGAACCCTTTTTAAATTTAGTCTTAGTCACTTGTATATGTTATATTTGACAAAATAAAATTCTTCTTTTCAATAGGGACAAAAAAATGTTCTTTGGTTGAATTTTTGATATTTTACTGATAAGTATCATGTTTTGATGAATAGTAACAATTTGCTAAATTTTAATTAAAAACAACTTTTTTCATCAAGATAATTTATATGGTTAAATTATATTATTGAATGGTTTTAATGTATAAATCTAATATATTATGATAATTTAATCCAATTTTTTTCATTGGAAGTAATTTCACATTGAAATTAGATATAAATGCTGTTAATATTTTGATGGTTATTACATAAAAAACCAATGTTTTAATGTTTTCACAAAGGGAATTAATTTTAAATTAACTATTGAAACTTATGTCTTTTGAATTTGGAAAAATTGATTCCATATTTGGAATTATAAGATCTAAATTATGTAAATATGTATCTTTTATTTTTAGATACTATGAATTGTAACTTCTGTAATTATATTTAATTACTGCAGTTAAGGGTAAATCAGGTAATTAAGAGTAAAAATAAAATTATAAATTACCCTAACACATGTCATATTTTTATTGGATGACCTATTTTAAAGCTTCTCATTGAATATTATTTAATTAAATGGATAAATGTTCCCATGAAAGATGGTATAATATTCTCATAGAAGCTTGTTTAATTAAATGTATAAAGCATCCCATGGAAGCTATTATAAAGATTCTCATAGAAGCCTATTAAATTAAAAGAACTAAGATTCCCATGGAAAACATTTTAAGGATTATCAAATAATATTCTTTAATTAAATTTACAAATATTCTTATGGAATCTAGTTTAATGACTCTAATGGAAGTTCTTTAATTGAAAAGGCAATACTTCCCATGGAAGGTATTTTAAAGCTTCTCTCACACTCATGTTTTTTATAAGTATTATATTTTTAATATGGGTTTATATAAGTGATATATTGGTATATAAATATTCATTATAAATATAATGAAATTTACAAAATCATGTTATTTTATTAATAATTTTTATACATTAGAAAAATAAATTTATTTATGATACAATGATGAGGTAGTGATTACCTTATTAATGAAAGATTCAAAAAAATGATATTATAAATATTAAAATAAAATTAAGTTGAAATATTTTGATGTCATCCACTAATTTTGTGGATGGTTATGACATGTTATTTTTGAGTTAATTTAGTTTTCTTCAAATGAATAAATTTGTTATGACTTTAACAAAAATCAATTACAAAATAGTGTCAAAATCAACCAAGGTTGACCTTTTTTAACTTTTCTAAGATGCTTTAATTTTTTATTATTTGATGACTAGTATTTTATATATACTATTTTTTTAATTAATGTTATTTTATGAATAGTGTTTTTTCTGTCAATAGTAAAAACATTTTATCATTAAATAACTATTTCTGTGAAATGATTTTCAAAAATTGGACATACAGGGTTGTAATCAGGGTGAAAAATATGGTTCGATAAGATCAAAATAATTTTTTATGAATAGTAAATTTACCGTTTGGAATAGTAATTTTACCCTTATGAATGCTAATTTGACCAATGGAATATTAACCTCACCTTTGGAAGTATAAATTTTTTTTATTCATCTTAAGTGGTAATGTGATATAATTATATCATAGTATAAGTTAATAAATGTTTTAGAAATTACTAGTTATGTATTAGTATTTTATTTATTTAATTTAATTTAAACTGAAATTAATATTTATAAAATGAAGTTCACTTTTGAATTATACACATTGAAAAATGGTTAGGGTTAATTTTTGGGATTTTTTTGAATGAATTGAATTTTCGATGAATAATAAAAATAGAGTTATGAGTTTTTGGTAAGTTGAATGACATCATAACTATGTCATAATGATGTAATGAGTAATAAAAGATGATTTTATACTCTTATCAATTAAAATATAATATGAGGTGTCCAAAGTGGCCAATACCATGGGAAAACACCACGGGAAAACACATGGTTTTGCAAATACAACTAATAAGGTGTCCTTTAAAATGAATAAAATATTCTCTCAATTTTTCTATATATACCCACACATTCATTCATTTTATTTCATTAAAAAATTATTCTCCGAAAATTTATTCTAGTCATACATCACAAGGAGTCCTCCGAAGGTGTACTTAATCCACCAAGGTCCTGATCTTAGAGTTTTATAAGTTACTCTTCAATGTAAGGGAATTCTTCACTTCTATTTGCCTTTCATGTTCTCTTTTATGTGGTATGTATTTAGAGCTTCTATAACATGTTCTTATTTCCATTATATTCTATAACTATACTATATTATTAGTCTTTTTTGAATAGGTGACTCATGTAACCTCTCTATTTATTGTTTTCTAAAACCATGTTCCATAGCCGTTATGCTGCAAAATTTTCATCTTTGAATTTCTCTATTTTTCTCTCAAGAAATTGTCTTATTTTATTTATTTTAATATCAAAACCTATTTCATTTCTAAGAGTATTAATATAGAAAAAAATGATATATTTTATTCTATAATTTAAATTCATAAAACCCTCATTCCCTTTTCATTGGTTATAAATGACATAATGATCATGTTTTTAAGCTCTTTTTAAGACATTGCGATTTTGATATGAAACCCATTTATTTTATTCTATTTTTTTATTTATGAAATGTTTGATTATGATCTATATAGATCACAAAAAAATAATGAAATATTATGTGTGTTCCCCGATAGAGCTCAAATTCATTGGGTAAAGAAATTAATCTCTAGATATGACATGTTTTACAATACCTTTGTGAATAACCTTGGTAATTTTTACAATACCTTGGTGAATAACCTTGGTAATTTTTATGATACCTTGGTGAATAAACATAATATTTCTAAAACACCTTGGGGTTACAACTTTGTGATATGACACCTTAGGGATGAAGTTTGGTGATATTTTCATGAATGTATAAATTAAATGTTGTAGCCACATTTTCAAGTTATGATCCATGTTTTTACTGTTATGATATTCCTATTTCCCATGTCTTTATGAAATCCCATATATTATTACATATACCTCTCAAGATCACATGTAAACTATTTCACTTGTTTTTACTTACTGAGCTTTTTGTGCTTATCCCATTTTTTTATATGTTTTTCATAGGTCTTTAGATTGGTAAGACAAAAAAAGATGTTATGATAAAAGTATTTGTAGATTTGTCTTGAACGGAAACCCTCATTCATTTTAATAGTTTTTTGTTTTATGAAAAAATGGATGGTGTGTAGAATTATATACTCTGTAATATTGAATTTTTATGTAATATATTTTCTTAATTCTCTAAAATTCTAGACCTAAATGTTATTTGGGAAAGAATGAAAATAAATTCTAGTTAAAAGTCACTAGAGTAAGTTATGTTTTACGCCAGATCCTTATATAAAACATGTATGAATACATCTAAATCCAAAAAACATAGTAATATTATAAGAAATGGAAATTAAACCAGGGAAAATACAATCCCATAACAAAGAGTTTGAAAACAAGTCCCACCTAGAAGTAAAGATGGGGAATAATTTCAAGATAACCACAAGAACACACCTTGGTCTGTCTGGATCACTAAGAACCACCTCATCCTTGTCCCTCTAGGACGTATTCTAAAGGTTGATAATTTGAATAAGACATTACAAATGTGGGAAAATACCTTGCAGGGGTGAGTATTACAATACCTAATAGGACACCCTAAAAACACTACGAAGATTACAATAAGAATTATAGCCGGATATACATATGTATATTCCTACCACAAATAAAATAATAATATCTAGATATAATCAAAAATGAAAAACATTACCATGTTAAATTCATAACCATAATTATAGACTAGGATTCCATATTAAAGGTTCTACATATCACTCATCTGGGAGAACACCCTCCATGTGTCAGATAGCACGGATGGTGTCTGCCTGAGATGTATAACTCATCGAGTCCCACCATAAGAAGTATACATCAAAACTATAAAAATAATGATAAATAGATGAAGATGACACCCAAGTCCATGGGGTATACCATCATCTCAATCTAAAATAATTTGTTTAGTAGTGGATTGTTGTTTGTGTAGTGTTGGTCACAACAATACCAAGAACTCCACCTAGGGTAAGAATATGATAGAGGATCTCACTCTGGGCCTCACATAAGGATTCCAAAAACTCTATCTAAGAATTATTACTAAAGAGATAGGTACCCTATGTGTAGGATGTGATTATATATTAACTCATAAGGAATGGATACAGGGAAATCAACCTAAAGAAACTTTCTCAATATATAGAGGAAAAGGGATCTAAGTAATCTTGAAGTCAGTACAGGGTGTTTCATAGAAGTATGCAATGTGTCCCTTCGACCTAGGGTCTTGACCATATAAATGACCAATGTCTATGACAGAGTAGACAAAATTTCCATTCCCATGTACTCATGATTGTGTCCCAGTACACAATTATGACCATGTACACCTGGTCTGACTGTGTCTATGTCGAAATACATGGCATGTTTGTGCCTATGTACTCTAGTTCATTTCAGTGTATCCTCTAAGGTACATTATAAGCTACCATGTCAAGTAACATGCCATGTGATCATTTCACACATCATGGGATATTTAATTCTACCACAAAAACCCTTGACACTTCCCAGGGGTCCCACACAACATGTTCTTATAGAACACACGTTGTGTACTATAGGATTTCACATATCCCATTGGATTCTGCTCCATGTTTCCATCCACTCCTTTTTCACCTGGATCCATCATGAATCATACTGGTAAGCATAGATTTTATCTTGCTAAACCCTACCATTTCCTATCTCTAAATTAATGTCACCCAATATTCACAGAAATTAGTTATTATTTTTCCTCATTTCCATCGCACGCACCACTTGAATCTGGTGGTCTTACGCTACCACCTTCACACATTCTCCATGTGATACTGAGTCCAGATTTGTGATATCTAATCATTGTGCCAACAAATGAGTGTGCAATGTTTGATTCATCAATATTTGGGTCAAACCACCAGGAAAATGAAACCTCAGTGATGAACACACATAGAAAAAAGGGATAAAACTAAGAAATATACAAGAGAGGAATGAACCGTGGCCATTTTCAATTTTCCTTGATCTGTTACTATCATAAAGACAAACAAAGAACCATAAAAACAAATAAATCTCCCAATAAATCCCCACCGATTAATCCATCCCAAAATATGAATGATCTGTGAATCAATTTTTTCATCGATTGATTCACGTTCATCATAGTAATTAATAAAGAGGAATAAAATGAAAAAACATCCTACCTTGATTCAGATTGATCAATTATAGAGAACAAAGCTGGGTCATAGTCATTAGAAGGATCCTCTATTTCTATTTCACACCACCTTTCGATCTATAAATCGGCATTCAATCATCAACGGATCATCCTCCAATGGCTCTCCAACACTCTACAATGTCTATCATTTATTTTCAAGATTATTTTTCTAACCCTATAAATTTTATATAACTTATATTTAAATAATTTCATTAGGTTGGGTAATCATTTAAATAAATAAATTATTTCATTTATTTATTTTAAAAATTCTCCCATGACCATTCGTGAACCTGAAAATATGATTTTTTCCAAGTTTATATTGTTCCAATGGTAAAACCCACCCTTTAAACTCAATGGTACCCTCATATATCTGATCCAGGTCTCCATTTAGAAGCTATTCTACATTTTTTTTAAAACTGTGTCCATGTGAATTTAATATATTTAATATATTTCAAACATTAATCCTAGGCACAAAAGAACTCAAAATCAAATTTTTTTCTCAGCAACTAGTCTAAAAAATAATCCATATAATTTCCAAAATATTACATGGAAAAATAAAATTTTCTAAATTCTCCCCACCTTGGGGATTTACGTCCCAAAAACCCAAAACAAGTGGATATACAAAAAGATGGTGGTACTAAGCACACATTTGATCCTACTACTCCCAGATGATCTTTTGAAGATTCATGTGATGCCATTGGACATGAAAAAAAATGAATCACTCTCCCATGAAGTATCATAACCCTTTGATCCTCAATTTCTACTAGTTACTCAGCAACAGTATCTCCATCCTCAATGTCTAGCTCTCCCCAGTCAATAACGTGTGATGCATCATGCATGTACCTCCTCAACTACAACACATGGGAGACATGATGTACCAGGTCTAATTGAAGAGGTAGATCTATAAAGTACCCCACCTCACTAACAATATAAAATATCTTAAAAGGTATAATTAATCTCAAAGACAAATTTCCATACCAAACAAACCTATAAAATCCACATCAAGGTGAAAACCATAGGAACACATGGTCTCCATCATCTAATTCCAAAGGCATCCTTCGTTGCTCAGTATAAGACTTGTGATGAATCTGTGCAATCCTCATCTAGTCCAGGATAATTTAAGACTTTTTTAGTGGCTCACACCAACTCTAGTACCATAAGTGTTGACTCTACTGGGTCGGTACGACATAGTGGTGACCTGAAGGTTTACACATACAAGGCCTCAAATGGTGCCTTACTGATGGTGGAATGGTAAATGATTTTTTACGCAAAATCCACCAATGCTAGGTGATACTCCATAATATTTCCATGGTCTAACATGAAAACTCACAACAGGTCCTTTAGAACATAAATGGTCCCTTCAGTCTAGCAAGTATTCTAGGGGTGAAAACCATGATCAAATATAGCAGAGTTCAAAAGGCCTCATGTAATCCCCTATATAACTGATATATGAGGAGTCCATCATATTACTAAATAATATTTTAGATAAATCCATAGAGTTAGACTATTTAATACTTATAGAGGCATCCCATGATCTCTACTAAAATCTACTTTTGGATAGCTAGGAAGTGGACTGACTTAGTAAGTCAGTCTATGAGAACCTAGATGGAATTGTGTTCCCTAGATGTATATGGTAACCCCGTAAAAAATTCGTGGATATTCTATCCCAATTACACACTGGGACTTTAAGGGGTTGTGCTAAACTTTATGTAACTTGGTGCTTATCCTTCACTTGTGGAAAAGTAAGGCATCGAGAGGCAAACTCTGCACCTCCCATATTCGTCTCTAGCAACCAAAACATAGATTTGAGGTCAAGGTACATCTTTTCCACTCATGGATATAACACTAAAAGATATTTATGAAATTATCACATAACCTAATCCCATAATGTTACAGGGACCATCATGCATCCTTTTAAAATAATGACATGCTCTCCCCCTTCAAAAAATCGATCAAGATTATAGACAGTGAATATCTATGTATGTATGGTCTCATAGTTAGAATTCCCAAGATATGGCTTCTTAAATCACTATAAAACCAGAGGGGTTAAAACCATATAATGGAGGTAAGATACTCCATCTCTATCCGAAATTGATAACTAAAATGAGGCCAACTACTCTAATGCCTCATTCAACATCTGCGAACAAGATCACCCACTAAGAGCATCTTCAACCACATTCCCTATAACAACCCCGCTTTTTATTACAAACTTAAACCTGATTTATTACATAAAATCATCACTTGATACAACATAGAAGATCGAGAGGTCTAGTTTCATTGGGGATTAGGAACATTACATAACATCTTAGAACATAAAACACACAACATCGTTATTGAAAAATTATTTTACATGACCACTACATTCCCTCATACTTAGCATTGCATGGGATAACCTGAGGACATGCATAAGAAAAGGGTGACCTATAAAGCCCGACAAGGGAATAAATGTCGAATAATAATAAGAATAAAATAAATATTAGAAAATATCCATATCAATGGATCAGAAGAAAAACATGAACATAAAGGCATGAGAAATCCTGATAACCATATCATTGAATTGTGGCAACAAAAATTAACATGGAATTAGCATGAGCCAAGACTCATTGCACATGGGGCATGAATAAACACTAATTTCACATGAATCATGAGTTAAACCTCATTGAACATGAATTATCAGGAGTCAAAACCCATTGCACATGATGTATAATCATACTATACTTTACCCAATGCATTGGAGCACTATTAGGGCACACCCTTCTTAAACATTTTGTTTCATACATAAGTGTGCCACATGGATCATATAACATGGAATCAATCAACATCATAAGTTACACAACAATTACATAATGTGGAATAAATAAATGAAATTACCATTAAATATGTATATGTACATAAATTTGAATATACATGATAGAGACATGGGTATGGTATTCACTACACATTGATATTTGCTAGGAAAAATGTGGTGCCATTTTGACAGCATAACGGAGTGACATAAGGATTCATGAAAATGGTTGATGAGAGAGAAATGGGTGCCTCATCATATTTATATGAAATGGACAGTATGGGGTTCATATAGATACATGTCCCAATAAATGAAACGGAATTTATATGCATAATTCAAAATAATTACTTGGATGTAAAGGGGGGGAGAGAAATCACTCACGGAATTTCAGCATGGTAATGAGTGTACAAGGGCGGCATTAGTGAGAGAGAAAGGGGTATACCATCATCCAAAAATAAATGGGGAAGTATGGGAGAGGTGATAAATCATACCTCAACATTTTTAATTGAAAAAAAATGGGCATTACAACTTAAAGAAAATTGGACAAATATGAGAAAGGAAGAAATCCATTACTTGGAAGTGTGATCCCAAAGGATTGGGAGAGTCTTGAGAGAGGATTCATGGGAGCTTGGGGAACCTTGGGAAGATTATAGAGAGATGAGGGAAGTGTTTGGTCGAACTCCAAAGGCATTGGGTGAAGAGGAAGTATGATCTTGGATGGGTTTATATAGGAAAGTTGTGGGAATTCTTTATTATTTAGGTTTGGGACACCTCACAATAAACTAATCAAAACCAAAAACCATACCATGGTTTCTGCCCATGGGTTTTTCCAAAGGAGAGTGGAAAAAAATAATTTATAAGGCCAAAGGTTTAACTTCTTTAAATGTTTTTGTTTCTTATGAGGAGGTGAGTCACACTCTCAAGGAAAACAATTTAAAAAGAAAAAAAGTTTTATAAGTCTTGGAGGGTTCACTAAAGCTTTATAAAATAAATAAAAAAATATAAAGTCACATTATTTTAATTCTAAAACATATATTGGCCGAACATAATGATTATAGTATTTTATTCCACCATTATTGGGTCATTATAATGTCATAAAACACATTATATATTTAAACAGTGTTTAATTTTTACCCAAAAATTCGACTGTCTCAGTAAATAATGAAAAATTCACTGTTGGATAATTTAGACATCCTGATTCCAAAATAATATTTAATTTATCTAAATAATTTTATAAATATGTGAATTTTTACTTTTAAAATAAAAACTGACATTTAAAAAAAATTCATGGGCTTTTACAAAAATTGTTTTCAAACCTTAATAAAAATTACAATTTCTTTCATAAAATTATATGATAATTTATATTTAATAAAAATTACTTTAATAATAATATTTTATTAAATATTATTTAATTTAAAAATCCATTAATTCGTCAAAATAGATTTCATACTTGAATATTAACTAAAAATACTATTTTTGCTTTAAAAAATTTTTACAATGTAACAATAATAAAATGAAAGAACATTATTTATACAAAAATAATCTAAATATTCATAGTACTAGGGTATTGTTACATAACCCCTTATAACACCCGCATAAGACCTAAGGGTAAGTGTACGATGGTTACAGACTGTTGGGGTGGCTCAGATAACATCGGTCAGGTGGTAATCTCTATTTACTTCCAGTTCTCCCATACTCGGTTCCACTCAAGCATAATGTGTTCAATATCAGATTGGGCTTGGTCAAGAGTGAATCCCAATAATTCCACCTCCTTTTTGAGCTCCGAAAAATTGTCTTCATGTGGGGAAAGTCTATTGGATGAGGCCATCACTTCCTTTGTCTATGTAAATTGGATTTTTTAAAGCCCTATATTTATACTAATCTTGTGATCACTTTTCAACTGCAATATTTGCAATGGTCACAGTTCATAATGGTATTTTAAAATCTAGAAACATAAAACCAATGAAGTTCAAATTTTATATAACCATAATAAGACATCTAATTAGATCAAGAGGAATTTTCATTAATCAATGTTTCGGTCGTTACAATATTCCCCCCTTAAGAAATTTCGCCCTCGAATTTTCCTTTTCCCACTCTAAAAAATGTGGCTAACTTTTCTTCATCACTTCCTCTGATTCCCACGTTGTATCTTCAAACATGTGGTTTCTCCATAACACATTGATGAGGGGCATTGTCTTATTTCATATAGCATTTTCTCTATGATCTAAGATCTTCACTAGTTTCTCCTTGTAAGAAAGATCATCCTCTAGATGTACTACCTCTGAAGATAGTACATGTGAAGGGTCTGGTAACTACTTATTTAAGAGTGATACATGAAAGACATCATGTACATTGGCCATGATAAGTGGAAGTGCTTGTCAATAGGCCACAACCCCATCCTGATCAAGAATTTCAAAAGGGCCGATGTACCTAGGACATAACTTCCCTTTCTTTCCAAACCTCATGAAATTATTCCATGGAGATATGTATAGAAATACAATGTCTCCAACTTTATACTCAAGTTCTCATCGACGGTTATCTTCATCACTCTTCTTTCGACTCTGGGATTCCTTGATATGATACTGAATGGTTTTCACCTTCTCCACCATTTCGTCAACCATTTTTGGTCCTAGCATCTTACATTCACCGAATTTATCCCAACATGTCTGTGTTGTGCACCTCTTCCAATACAGTGCTTCATATGGTGCCATTCAGATGCTCGATTGGAAACTGTTATTGTAGGATAATTAAACCAGGAGAAGATGTTGTTCCCACCCTCCTTTGATGTCCATAGAACACACTATCAACATGTCTTAAAGTGTTTTGATAGTCTGATCAGATTGGCCATCAGTTTGTGGATGATAAGCCGAACTGAAGTTCAACTCAGTATCTAGAGCATGTTGAAGACTCTTTCAAAACATAGAGGTGAATCTTGGATCTCGATCAGATACAATAGATAGTGGTACTCTATGCAGCCTCACCACTTCCCTGATATATATCCGTGCCAGCTGATCTAATGAGAAATCCTCCCAAATTTCAATGATGTGTGCTGACTTTGTAAGATGATCCACAATAACCAAAATTGCACGGTTGCCTTTGGATGTCTTTGGGAGTTCGGTGACAAAGTCTATAGTGATGTTCTCCCATTTCCATACTGGTATAGGCAATTAATGCATCATCCCCTTAAACTTCTGACTCTCTACCTTCACTTGCTAACACACCAGTCACTTTGATGTATACTTAGTGATTTCCTTCTTCATATTATCCCACCAATAATTATCTTGAAGATCTCAATACATCTTTGTGTTTCTTAGGTGAATAGAATAATTTAAACTATGCCCATCATCCAAAAGTTCTTTCTTCATCTCCGAACATGATGGAACACATAGTCATTTCCGAAATCTCACAATTCCTTCTTCATTAACATTGAACTCCGAGGATTTCACTTTTTTGATAGCTTCCACTCTCTTT
Organism: Viscum album; assembly: GCA_963277665.1. NCBI lineage: Eukaryota > Viridiplantae > Streptophyta > Magnoliopsida > Santalales > Viscaceae > Viscum > Viscum album. The sequence goes on along the minus strand of OY728137.1, from coordinate 23,684,059 downwards.
TGAATTATCGCATCTTCCTTTTGAGCATCCTTTAACCTTTCAAAAGAGATGGTTGAGAAATCATTTGTGAAAAGATTGATGATGTTCTTTATGATTCTCATGTACATCTTCATCAAATCTAAGAAGAATGGATCTTTCTCAATTCTCATCAATGATAAAATTAATATATCATTTATACTTAGAGCATCCGCCACCTTGTTCAAATTCCCTCAGTGGTAATTGATTGAGAAGTCATAGTCTTTGATCATCTTTAACCATCTTTGTTGGCGCATGTTCAACTCTTTCTGTGTGAATATATACTTGAGGCTTTTGTGGTCCGTATATATCTCAAACTTCTCCCCAAAGAGATAATGCTGAAAAATTTTTAAAGAGATGATCACCGCAGCCATCTCTAAATCATGTGTTGGATAATTCTTCTCATAAAATTTCAATTTCCTTGAAGCATTGGAAATGAATTTGTGAATTTTCATCATCACATAACCCATGCCCTTCTTCAAAGAATCCTGAATAACACAAAAAGTTCTCCCCTTGTGGATAAAGTGAGCACGGGCATAGTGATAAGCCTCATTTATAAATCCTTAAAACATTCTTCAAATTCATATCTCCAAGAAAACTTTACTCCCTTCTGAGTTAGCTTGGTAAGAGCGTTGGAAAATCGTGAGAAATTTCTCACAAATCGTTGATAATATCCAGCTATCCCCAAGATGCTACAGATATCTGTTACTGATGATGGCCTCGGCCATCCTTCAATTGCATCTGTTTTGGAGGGATCCATATATATTACATTTCTTGTGATGATATGACCAAAGAATGAGACCTCCTTCAACCAGAACTCACACTTGTTTTACTTTACATAGATCATATACTTCCACAAGGTCTCTAGTGTAGTTCTTAGATGCTCTTCATGATCCTCCTTGGTTTTGGAGTATATCAAAATATAATCTATAATTTCTACCACAAATTTGTCTAGGTAAACCCTAAATACTCTATTCATCAATTCTATGAAGATTGTTGGAGAATTAGTGAGTCCAAAAGGCATTACTATGAATTCATAGTGCCTATATCTTTTATAAAAATAGGTCATAGGGATATCTTCCTTCTTCACCCATAAATGATAATATCTCGACCAGAAATCCACCTTGAAGAAGTATTGTGCTCCATGAAGTTGATTGAATAAGTCATAAATTCGTGGGAGAGGATAATTATTCTTTATTGTGATTCTATTATGCTCACGATAATCGATGCAAAGGCGCATAGACCCATCTTTCTTCTTGAGGAAGACAACTGGTGAACCCCATTGTGGAGCACTTGGGCATATAAACCCTTTATCCAGATTCTCTTATAGTTGTTTCTTCAGCTCCTCGGGCTCCACAACAGTTATTCTATATGGAGTCTTGGATATGGGAAATGCCCCAATTATAAGATCAATTGATAATTCAACATATTTTCTAGGAGGAAGACCATGCAATTCCTTGGGAAACACTTTAGATAATTACCTCACAATAGGCTTGTATTCAAGGATGGTTGCCTCCATAGACTCAATCATCTAAGCTAGATACACATACTCATAGGGCAGTAATATCCAATGTTGATATGATGGAGCTAATGAATATTCTTCTTTCTTCTTGCACTTGTATAGAATCGGGGGTGGATTCTCCACATGGAGAGTGATTTCCCTCTCACAGAAATTTATGTTGGATCCATATAAGGAAATCCAATCCATGCCAAGATTTGTATCAAATTCTACAAGAGGGAGTATGGAGAGGTTCACCATGAAATTCAATCCACATATTATGATAGGGGAGGAGTGATATTCATGGGATGCAATGATTTCCCATTTTTTCATACTCACCGCCATATTTACTCCCATGATTTATGGTGGTGTTGGGATTGTTCTACTAAACAATCGGGAAATAAAATAATGCATAGAACCTAAATCAAAAAGTATGTTCACTATTATGGAATGAATAACTAGAGTACCGGTCAACACTTCAGTGTAGTGGTTCACTTCAGTAGTAGTGATGGAAAAATCTCCCCCTTTCTGCCTTGGAGGTTTTTGGTTGCCTCCGAAAACCCTTGGCTTAGGGAACTGATTTTCAAGATGCCCTGGTTATTTGCAGTTGTAGTAATGAACAACACATTGAGGTTCAAAATGAGCATTCATCTCTTCTGTTTCAGTCGCATGTTTTTCATGTCATCAGTTTACTACTAGGAGCCCTTCACTTCGACATCTAAATCATTTTCTCATCCCCTTCAGGTAATTTCCAGGGTGCTTCTTTCAGCACCATTGGAAAGTGGGGTAATGGATCTTCTTAGCACAGTTGGGTTTATCCATTGGACCGCCAGCATTGAATACCACCTTAGACTTTTTATGCCCACGATACCCTTAATATTCTCCAATATCTATTTGAACCTTGAGGGCACATCAGATAATTTCCTCATAGATGTCAGAGTCACGGATCGCCAACGCTTTCCGTAGGCTAGGTCTCGTCCCACCAAAAAAGAGGTCAACCTTATATTTGGGGGTAATGACAAAGCCAGAGGGGTATCATGAAATCCTTGTGATGTTTTCCTCGTACACTCTGACGGATTCATCACCTTTTTTTCTTGAGGGCAAGGGAGACCCTTTCCATCTTGAGTCAGAGGGTGCGCGGAAAATATTTATCGAAAAAAATATTAAGGAAATCCTTCCATTCCAATGCCTCTATGTCCTCCTCAGTCTTCGTATTTTTTATCAATATCCACCATTTATTGGATTCACCTTCCATACAATAAGAATCCACAAGAACTATCTCTTTTTTAGAACATTGAAGGATGGAGAAGATCCTTTCAATAGAGTTGATCCATTGTTCTGCGTTTGAGGGATCAAATGATCCATTAAAAGTAGGAGGCCTTTGTCTCATAAAGCTCTCAATAGAGAATTGTTCTTTCTTAGGGGAGGTTAAACGTTCCTCTTGACCCATGTTTCTATTAAAATCATGAGTTAACTGAGATAGAAGCATGTAAAAGTTCCCAATTACCGCTTCCATCAGATTGGGATCTCATCAGCACAGTTATCACATTGATCTTCACATCGGTTGTTAGCCCGAGTCCTCCTATTATCGGCCATTGCCTGGAATAAAAGGAATGTTAGAGGTAACGCATAAAGGGTAATACAAGGAAAATAATTTACGACTTATAAATAACTTTTATTTCCTTAACTTATGAATCCATAGGCTTCAATCTACGTTATTCACTATCTACTTTATATATATATTCTTAGGGGTATTTTTTTAATTCCCTTAATAAGGGTTTATGATAAGCTTGTGAATTTACCAAAGTATATCCCCCAGGAGTGTTATAACCAATAGTGCAATAGGGCCCTCTATCATGCACCAGTTCATGGTCGAGTCTAGGTCAAAGCGGTGTTTTTGGGTTTTACCCCTAGGATACATTTGCACTAGAGCCGCAACTACCTTATCATATCCAGACAGGGATGTATTTTCTTGATAAACCACATACTCAATACTCACCAATACATAGGGTGGTTTTTATTTACTTATTCTTCCCTCTATGTCTTCACTAGGGTTTTCTAATCCTAATCCCAAAATAACTAAACCTATCCTTTGATACCAACTATAACAACCCTGCTTTTTTATTACACACTAAAACTTAATATTCACTTGATACAACATATAAAATTGAGAGGTCTAGTGTATTTGGGGCTTAGGAACATTACATAACAACTTATAACATAAAACACACAAAATCTTTATTTAAAACATCCTTTACATGGCCACTACATTCCCTCGTACTTTGCATTGAATGGGATAACCTGAGGACATGCATAAGAAAAGGGTGAGCTATAAAGACCAGTAAGGGAATAAACATGGAATAACATGAGTAATAAAATACATGTTAGACAATAGTAATATTAATGGATTACAATAAAAACATGAACATAAAGGCATGGTAATGAATGATTATCATAACATGGAAATGTGGAAACAACACTTAACATGGAATTAGCATGAGCCAAGGCTCATTGCAAGCGGATCATGAGTAAACCCTCATTGCACATGAATCATGAGTAAAAACTCATTGCACTTGAATTATCATGAGTCAACACCTATTTCACATGATGTGTCATGACACTATACTTTACTCAATGCAATGGAGTTCCATCAGGGCACAATCTTCTTAAACATTTTGTTTCATGCATATGGGTGCCACATGGATCATATAAAGGGGAATCAATCAACATCATAAGTTATTCCACGATTATGTAATTTGGAATAAATATATGAAATTACCATTCAATATTTATATGTTCATAAAGGTGAATACCCTTGATAGAGACATGGGTATGGTATTCAATACACAATGATATTGGCTAGGGAAAATGCGGTGCAATTTTGACAGCATAACGGTGTGACATGATTATTCATGAAAATGGTTGATGAGAGTGAAATGGGTGTCTCATCATATGTACATGAAATAGAAAATAAGGGGGTCATATATATATATATATATATCTGTGTGTGTGTGTCCCAACAAATTTAATTAAATTTAGATGCATAATACAAAATAATTACTTGGATGTAAAGGAGGATAGAGAAATCCCTCACGGAATTTTGGCATGGTAAAAGGTTTACATGGGTGGTATTAGTGAGAGAGAAAGGGGTGTCCCATCATCCAAACATAAAGAGGGAAGTATGGGTAGGTGCAAAATCATACCCCAATGTTTGTAATTGAAAAAAAGGAATAAAAACTTAAAAAAATTGAACAAAAATGAGAAAGGATGAAATTCCTTACATGGAACTGGGATCCCAAAGACTTGGGTGTGGCTTGAGGGAGGATTATTGAAAGCGTGGGGCACCTTGGGAGGATTCTAGAGAGAGGAAAGGAGGGTCTGGTTGAACTCCAAAGGATTTTAGTTTAGAGAATGTGGGGGCTTGGGTGAGTTTATATAGGAAATGAGATGGAATTACTAATTATTTAGGTTTGGGATACCTCAAATTAAACTAATAAAAACCAGGAACCAACCCATGGTTTTTTCCCATGGTTTATGCCAAAGGGGAGTGGAAAACAATATTTTATAAAAATTAAATTGCATTCATAAAATTATATGATCATTTGTATTTAATAAAAATTAATTTAATAATAATATTTTATTAAAATATTATTTAATTCAAAAATCCATTAATTCATCAAAATAGATTTATTAGTTGAATATTAACTAAATTTACTATTTATGCTTAAAAAACTATTTATAAAGTAACAATATTAAAATGAATGAAAATTATTTATAAAAAAAATACTATACATAGTAATAGTGCTAGGGTATTGTTACATAACCCCTTATAACACATGCATAAGACAAAACGGTAAAGTAGGCGATGGTGACAGACTCTTGGGGTGGCTCAGATAACATCGCTCGGGTGGTAATCTCAATTAATTTCCACTTATCCCATAGTTAGTTCCGTTCAAGCTAAAGGTGTTCAAGATTGAAATGGGCTTGGTCATGAGAGAAGCCCAATGACGCCACCTCCTTTCTGAGCTTCGAGAAATGGGCTTTGTACGGGTAAAGTATACTGAATGAGGCCATCAATTCCTTTTTCTGAGTAAATTTGATTTGTTAAAGCTCTATATTTATATTAAACATGTGATCACTGTTCACCGACTATATTAGCAACTGTCACAATTCATAATGGTATTTTAAATTCTAGAAACATAAAACCAATAAAGTTCACATTTTATATAACCATAATAATAAATTTAATTAGATCATGAGGAATTTTCAATATTTAATTTTTGGGTCATTACAATATTCCCCCTTAAGAAATTTTGTCCTCAAAATTTCATTTTCCCACTATAAAAAATGTGGGAAACTTTTCTTCATCACTTACTCTGATTCCCATGCTGCTTCTTCAAACTTGTGGTTTCACCACAACACCTTGACGAGGGGCATTATCTTATTTCATAGAACCTTTTCTCTATGATCTAAGATCTTCACTGGTTTCTCCTCATAAAAAAGATCATCCTCTAGCTGTACTATCTCTAAAGAGAGTACCATGAAGGGTCTGGTATGTACTTCATTAAGAGGGATACATGAATGACATCGTGTACTTTGGCCATGGTAGGTGGATGTTCTTTCCAATAGGCCACAAACCCAACATGATCAATAATCTCGAAAAGGATGATGTACTTAGGAATTAACTTCCCTTTCTTTTCAAACCTCATAACCTACTTCCCTGGACATATGCATAGAAATACAATTTCTTCAAATTTAAACTCATGGTCTCATCAATGGTTATCTTCATAAATGTTCTGTCGACTCTGGGATGTCTGATATGCTGCTGAATGGTTTTCAACTTCTCCACCATTTTTTGACCATTTTTGGTCCTAGCAGCTTGCGTTCACTGACTACATCCCAACATGCCAGTGTTCTACACTTCATCCCATACAGGTATTCATATGGTGCCATTTGGATGCTCGAGTGGAAACTAGTATTGTAAGAGAATTTAACTAGTGGAAGATGTTGGTCCCACCCTCCTTTGAAGTCTATAAAACATTCTCTTGTTATGTCCCCATGAGTTTGGACAGTCTGCTCATATTGGACATCCATTTGAGGATGATAAGTCATTATGAAGTTCAACTCACTATCTAGAGCATGTTGGAGACTCTTCCAAAACATAGTGTTGAATCTTGGATCTATATAAAATACAATAGATAGTGGTACTCCATGAAGCCTTACCACTTATTTAATATATATCTATGCCAACTGATCCAATGAGAAATCCTATCGAATTGCAATGAAGTGTGCACACTTGGTAAGACGATCCACAACAACCCAGATTGCATTGTTGCCTTTGGATGTCTTTGGGAGTCTGATGAAAAAGTCCATGGTGATGTTCTCTCATTTCCATACTGGTATAGGAAATGGTTGCATCATCCCCTTAGACTTCGGCCTCTCTGCCTTCACTTACTGACACACTAGGCACTTTGATGTATACATAGCGATCTCCTTTTTCATATTTTCCCACCAGTAATGCTCTTGGAGATCTCGATACAACCTTTTGTTTTCTGGGTGAATAGAGAAATTTTAACTATGTGCATCATCCAAAAGTTCCTTCTTTAGCTCCAGACTTGAAGGAACACATAGTATTTTTCCAAATCTCACAATTCCTTCTTCATTAACATTGACCTCTGATGATTTCCCTTTCCCGATATCTTCCACTCTCTTTTGAATTCCCACATCATCCTTTTGAGCATCTTTTAACCTTTCCAAAAGAGACAGTTCAGAAATAATTTGTGAAAGGATTGATGATCTTCCCTTCATCATGATTCGTGTGTCCATATTCATCAAATCTAAGAAAAATGGATCCTTATAAATTCTCATTAATGAAAGAATTGATGTTTCCTTTATACTTAGAGCATCCTCCACCCTGTTCTCTTTCCCATGGTGGTAATGGATTGAGCAGTCACAGTCTTTGATCATCTCTAACCATATTCGTTGGCCCATGTTCAAATCTTTTAATGTGAGAATATTCTTGGGTCTTTTGTGATCCATATATATTTCACACTTAAGATCACTACAGCCAACTCCAAATCATGTGTTGGATAATTCTGCTGAGGAACTTTCAATTGCCTTGAAGCATAAGTAATGACTTTGTCATTTTGAATCAACATAGATCCTAGGCCTTTCTTTGAAACATCATTGAATACCAAAAACATTTATCCACTTGTGTGTAATGTGAGCATGGACGTAGTGATATGCCCCCTTTTTAACTCCTTGAAGCTTTCTTTCCATTCATTACTCCATGAAAACAATACTCCCCTTAAAGTTAGCTAGTAAAGAGGGTTGGACAATTGTGATAAATTTCTCACAAATCGTCGATAATATCTGGTTAACCCCTAAAAGCTATGGATATCTGTTACCGATGTTGGCCTCGACCATACCTCAATTGCATCTGTTTTGGAGATATCCACATATATCCAATTTCTTGTGATGATATGCCCCAGGAATGAGACCTCCTTCAACCAGAACTCACACTTGCTGTACTTTTCATAGAGCTTGTCCTTCCACAAGGTCGCTAGTACAGTTCTTAGATGCTTCTCATGATCCTCCTTGGTTTTAGAGGATACAAGAATATCACCTATAAAGACTACCACAAAATTTTCAAGGTAATCCTTAATGACTCTATTCATCAAGTACATGAAGATTTCTGGATATTTATTGAGTCTGAAAGGCATTACTATAAATTCATAGTGCCCGTATGTCAAATAAAAAAATTTGTTAGGGATATCATCCTTCTTCACCCTTACTTCATAATATCATGACCACAAATCCACCTTGGAGAAGTATTTTCTCCACACTGTTGATTTAACAAGTCATCAATTCATGGAAGAGGATACTTGTTCTTTATCATGATTCTATTAAGATCATGATAATCGATGCAAAGGCGCAAGGACCCATCTTTCTTCTTGATGAAGAGGACCGGTCCACCCCTTGGTGATGCACTTGGGCATATAAACCCTTTATCTAGATTCTCTTGTAGTTATTTCTTTAGCTCTTGATGCTCCAAAACAAACATTCTATATTGAGTCTTGGATATTGGCAACCCCCAAGTATAATATCAATTGAGAATTCAACATCTCTTATAGGAGAAAGACCAAGAAATTCCTTTGGAAACACTTAAGCGAATTCCCTCACAATAGGCATGTCTTCAAGGATGGTTGCCTCCTTATACTCAATCATATGAGCCAAATACGTGTGCTCAGAGGGCAGTAATATCCACGCTTGAGATGATGGAGCTAAAGAAGATTCATCTTCCTCCTTGCACTTGTATAGAATCGGGGGTCGATTCTACACAAGGAGAGTGATTTAACTCTCACAGAAATTTATGTCAGATATATATAACGAAAGCCAATCCATGCCATGAATTGCATAAAATCCCACCAGAGGTAGTATGCTGAGGTTCTCTGGGAAATTAAATCCACAGATTATGACAGGGGAGGAGTTATATTAATGGGATGAAATGATTTCCCAATTTTCCATACTCACTGACATATTTACTTCCATGATTTGTGGTGGTGTTGGGATTGTTCTACTAAAATTATAGAAATAAATGAATGCATAGAACTTGAATAAAAAAGTATGTTTGCTATTCTTGAATGAATAACTAGCATACCTATCACCACTTCATTGTCGGTGTTCACTTCGGAAGTAGTGATGGAAAAATCTACCCCTTTCAACCTTATAGGTTGTTGGTTTCCTCGAAAACCCTTATCTTGGGGCAGTGATTTGCAAGATGCCCTTATTTTTTGCATTTGCAGAAATGTACAATGCGTTGAGGTTCGAATGGGGAATTCCTATCCTTTGTTGCTGCCGCAGGTTATTCTTTTCGGTATTTAACATCTTGGTTCCCTTCTCTTCCACACTTAATGCATTTCCTCATCCCCTTCAGGAAATTTCTAGGGTTCTTCTTTCTGCACCTTTGGAAAGTGGCGTGCTGGACCTTCTGAGCACCATTGGATTTATCCATCGAAACACCATAATTAAAGTCCACCTTACATTCCTAATCCTTATGATACCCCTGAGTTTCTCCAATCTTTATTTCAACCTTGAGGGAACATCGGAAAATTTTCTCATAGCTGTTGAAGTGACGGATCACCAGCGCTTTCTGTAGGATACGTTTCAACACACAAAATATTCGGTCAACATTTGCATTTAGGGGTAACAACAAAGATGGAAGCATATCATGAATACCATGTGAATATTTCCTCATACACTCCAACGAGTTTTTCATCTTTTTTCTTGAGGGCAAGGTAGTCCCTTTACATATTGAGTCGGAGGGTGTGCAGAAAATATTTATCGAAAAACATCTTCTGGAAAACCTTCTATTTCAATGCCTCGATCTCTTCCTCAGGCCTCATATTTTCTATACATGTCCACCATTGATCATCTCCACCTTCCATATGATAAGAATATAGAATAACATTCTCTTGTTTGGAACATTGAAGGATGAAGAAGATTTTTTCAATGTACTTGATCCATTGTTTGCTGTTTGAGGGATCAGATGATCCACTAAAATTAGGAAGAATTTGTCTCACGAAGCTCCCAATAGCGACTTGTTATTTCTTCGGGGGGGGGGGGGGTTAACGTTACTCTTGACCCATGTTTCTATTCAAAGAATGAGTTAATTGAGAGAGAATAATGAAAATGATTTCAATTCCCGCTCCCATCGGATTGGGCATCTCATTAGAATAGTCATCATCTTCACATCAGTTGTTAGCCCGAGTCCTCTTATTACCATCCATTGTCTAGAATAAAAGTAATGTTAGGGGTAACACATAAAGGGTAATCCAAGGACAAAATTGATGACATATAAAAAGCTTTTATTTCCTTAAATTATGAATTCATAGGCTTCAACCTATGCTATTCATGATCTACTTTGTAACATATATTCTTATGGGAATTTTTGTAATTCCCTTAAAATGGGTTCATACTAAGATTGTGAAATTACCAAATCATATACCCCGGGTGTGTCGTAACCATGAGTGAAGCATGTCCGTTGTCGTGAACTATTTCCTGTTCGATTCTAGCTCAATGTGGTGTTTTTGGGTTTTACCCCTAGGATACATCTGTGCCAGAGCCGTCTCTATATGCTCGTATCCAAACAGGGATGTATTTTCTTGATAAAAACATTCTCAATACTCACCAATACTTAGTGATGTTTTTATTATACTTAGTCTTGTATCTAATTCTTCACTAGGTTTTTCTAATCCTAATCCCAAAAATAACTTAACCTATCCTTTGATACCAACTATACCAACCATGCTTTTTATTACACACATAAGCCTAATTTATTACAAAAAATAGTCACTAGATACAACATAGAAGATCGATAGGTCTAGTGTCTGTGGGGCTTAGGAACATTACATAATATATTAGAACATAAAACACACAACATCATTATTGAAAAATTACTTTACATGACCACTACATTCCCTCATACTTAGCATTGCATAGGATAACCTGAGGACATGCATAAAAAAATGGTGAGCTATAAAGATAAGTAAGGGAATAAACATGGAATAACATGAATAATACAATACATGTTAGAAAATAGGAATATTAATGGAGCACAAGAAAAACATGAACATAAAGGCATGATAAAGCATGATAATCTTAACATGGAAATGTGGCAACAACACTTAACATGGAATTAGCATGAGCCAAGGATCATTGCACATGGATCATGAGGAAACCCTCATTGCACATGAAGCACGAGTAAAACCGTATTGAACTTGAATTAGAATGAGTCAACACACATTCCAAATGATGTATCGTGATATTATACTTTACCCAATGCATTGGAGCGCTATCAGGGCGCACCTTTCTTAATCATTTTGTTTCATGCATAAGTGTGCCATATAAATCATATAACATATAATCAATCAACATCATAAGTTATTACACAATTAATTAGTGTGGAATAAATATATAAAATTACCATTCAATATGTATATGTACATAAATGTGAATACCCTTGATAGAGACACGGGTATGGTATTCACTACATAATGATATTGGTTATGAAAAATGCAATGCAATTTCGTCAGTATAACGACGTGACATAAGGATTCATGAAAATGGTTTATGAGAGATAAATGAGGTTCTAATCATATGTACATGAAATTAACAGTAATGGTGTCATATAGATACATGTCTCAACAAATTTAATCGAATTTAGATGCATAATACAAATGAATTACTTTGATGTAAAGGAGGAGAGAGAAATCCCTCACAGAATTTCAGCATCGTAACAGGTGTAAATGGGAGGAATTATTGAGAGAGAAAGGGGTATCCCATCATCCAAACATAAAGAGGGATGTATGGGGCGGTTCTAAATCATACCCAAACATTTGTAACTGAGAAAAAGGGCATAACAACTTAAAGGAAATTGGACAAAAATGAGAAAGGAAGAAATTCCTTACTTGGAAGTGTGATCCCAAAGGCATAGGAGAGGCATGAGAGATGATTCTTGGGAGCTTGGAGCACCTTTTTAGTATTATATAAATAAGAGGGAAGGGGTTGGTCGAACTCCAATGGGTTTTAGTGAAGAGGAAGTGGGAGCTTTGGTGGGTTTATATAAGAAAGGAGAGGGAATTCTTTATTATTTTGGTTTGGGACAGCTCACATTAAACTAATCAAAACCACAAAGAAGACCAAGGTTTTTGCCCATGGTTATTTCCAAAGAGGAGTATAAGACTATATTTTATAAGGCCAATGTACGAAATTCTTAAAATAATAGGGTTTCTTATGTGGAGGTGATTCAGACTCTCAAGGAAAACAATTTAAAAAGAAATAATGTTTTATAAGTCTTGGAGGGTCAAGTAATATTTTGTAAAATAAATAAAACAAATCTAAAATCACATTATTTGAATTATAAAAAATATATTAGCCAAAAATAATGATTATAGTTTTCTTTACATCACTATTTGGTTATTATGATATCATAAAACACATTATATATTTAAACAGTATTTAATTTTTACACAAAAATTCGACTGTCTCAGAAAATTATGAAAAATTAACCATTGGATAATTTCAACATCCTGATTCTAAAAATAATATTCATTTTATCTAAATAATTTTATAAATATTAGAATTTTTGCTTTTAATATAAAAACTGACATTTACAAAAAATTCCTGGGTTTTGACAGAAACAGATTTCAAACCTTAATAAAAATTACAACTTCATTCATAAAATTATATAATAATTTGAATTTAATGAAAATTAATTTAATAATAATATTATATTATAAAATTATTTAATTAAAAAATACAATAATTCATTATAATATATTTCTTTGTTGATTATAAACTCAAAATACTATTTGTGTTTTAAAAACTATTTACAAAGTAAAAATAATAAAATGAGTGAACATTATTTATTAAAAAATAATGTACATATTCATAGTGCTAGGGTCTTGTTACATAACCCATTATTACACCCACATATGACCAAAGGTTAAGGTGTATGATGGTGAAATTCTCTTAGGGTGGCTCGGATAACATCGCTCGGGTGGTAATCTCTATTAACTTCCACTTCTCCCGTAGTTGGTTCCGTTCAAGCTTTACGTGTTCAAGATCATCTTGGGATTGGTCAAGTGTGAAGCCCAATGACACCACCTTCTTTACGAGCTCTGAAAAATGGGCTTCGTATGGGGAAATTCTACTGGATGAGGCCATCACTTACTTTGTTTTAGTAAATTGTATTGGTTATAGCCCTATATTTATACTAATCATGTGATCACTGTTCAACGACTATCTTAGTAATGGTCACAATTCATAATGGTATTTTAATATCCAAAAACATAAAACCAAGGACGTTCACATTTTATATAACCATACTAAGACATTTAATTATATCAAGAATAATTTTCATTAATGAATGTTTGGGTCATTACATTCCCCTTCACAAGAGTATATAAAATCTCAAATTTATAATCCTAGAGAAACTATATCCAAACCTTCTGTCTCATGATAAGATCCTTCCAAGGTACCCGAGACTCCTGTTATTAGAATATATGATAAACCACTTAGCCATTAGGTAGAGTCACCACATCTTTAGCATGAAGACTACCACTGCTAAATCAAGATCGTGTGTCAAGTAATTGTACTCTTTTCATATTAAATAATGTGAAAATAGGCTATAATAACCTACCATTGGATTAGAATAAGACCAATACATGTTCTCGATGCATCACAAAATTCTACGTACATAACACCCTCATCTGACCATCTCAAGTTGGGAGTACTCATCAATTTCTACCTCAAATACTAAAAAGCCTATTGAAACCTTCATTTCCACATAAAAGGATTCCCCATTGAGTAAAAGATGTCATGAGAAATTATATCCATAAGAAATACGATATGAACCTCCAATAATAAACTACCAACCCAAGGAAGCTCTACACCTCCATCACCCTCTTGGGTGGATCCCTATCTAACACTGAATCGACCTTCACCGGGTCTACTACCACACCATCTGATGAGATAACACGTCCTAGGATGTGGACCTCCTAAATCAAAAACATTCACTTCAAAAGATTCCACTAAATCTGATGCCCTCAGATTACATCTAGAAGCATTCTCAAGTGCCTCATGTGCTTCCCCTCTGATGCCGAGTACACTAGGATTTCATTGAGGAAGACTGCCACAAACTTGTCTAATAAAGGCCGAAAGTACTAATTCATGAGTCCGATGAACACATATAGGGTTCTAGTTATAACAAAGGGAATCACCAAGTACTCAATTTTACTGTAGAGACACCTAAATTCTATCTTTGGTATATCCTCATCCCATACTCCCAACTTGTGATAGCCTAATCTGAAGTCATTCTTAGTGAACCATTATGCCCATCTCAACTAATCAAAGAGTCATTCAATCCTAGTAGTGGATATTTTTTCTTTAAGGACACCTGGTTTTTTTGAAGTTAATACACATATGAACTTAAGCTCTTATTCTCCTTCTTGGAGAACAATACCGAGACTGCTGAGGGAGAAACATAGTGTCTAACAAAGCACTTCCTCTACAAGTCCTCCAACTTCATACTTCGATTCCGATGTTCTATGGTATCCATCTGATATGATGGCATAGATATCATGGTCATCCTGAGGTGTAGATCAATTCATAATTCTATCTATCAAAAGAGAAGTAAGTCTGGAATGTCCTCAGGAAAAACATCCTCTTAATCTACCACCACAATAGGGAAATAGAAACTCATAACATTCAATACAGGAAGGGTCATGATATCCAACTGATTTGTAATTCTATGAACCCTCCTATGCATGAGACCGTCCTATGATTCCTTGTTTTTCTTTTCCCCCACAAAAGAAAACCTAGTCACATTGTTGTGGATGCACCACATCCTCCACCTGAAACCATCTATCTGAGCCTGAACTGTGGATAACCATTTCATAACTAAGATAAGGTCACAAGGCCTCATCTGTCACAACCCGTCCCCTGGGGCCTATGTCGTGACTACCCTAAGCCCGCCTTCTATAAGATAGGGGTTAGAGAGTATCACCAGAAAGGAATATCCCTAAAATGGAAATACATTTCCTCTAAACATGTAAACACACATACTATGTACATGAGAAAAGAAAACCACAAAGTAGAAAATAGATCATGAGGTCGGCTGCCAAGGATCCTACATGAAGGGTAGGTACAACTCACCACTACCACTTTCCATGTCAACCATTCACCTCCATACACCGTCTAAACCTGTCTCCCTAACATCGGTCAAAGTTGTCCATCATCTGCACATGACACAACAAGGTGCAGGTGAAGCCTGTGCATGGGTGAGTATAACAATACCCCGTAAGGACACTGAGACACCCAAAGTTCTATCAGAATTCCACAAGGAAAACTACAAATCAAGATCTCAATCACAAATCACAAAGTAAAATACTCATCTAAAACCAGGTATAAAAATTAAAGAACAAGAATAAGGATGATTATTCATAAATCTAGATCATCTTATTCTATTGAGAGGCTTTTGCTACTAAACTTCACAAGTTCACTATGTGCTAACCCACAGAGGATTTCTTGGTGCTGACTCATAGACGATCACTAGGTGATGACCCACATATGATATCTATGTTTTGACCCACAAAAGTTTGTTAGGTGTTGACCCACAGAGGATCACCAATTGTTTACCCAAATAGGATCGCTAAGTGCTAACCCAAAGAGGATTGCTAGATTCTAACCAACAGAGGATCGCTAGGTGATGACCCACATAGGATTACTAGGGGCTAACCCACATAGGATCTCTACATGCTAACCCATATAGAATCATTACATTATTACCTAGAAAGGATTCCTAAGTGATGACCCACAGAGGATCACTAGGTGATGACCCACATAGGATCGTTATTCCATCATCACGTCACAACCAGCCACTTGATTACCACACTAAGAACACTTGATTCCATGAGGATCCACTTATCAAGCCATTAGGCATAACATAAACGCCAAAAATTACCACTAAATAGTAACCCAATGAACATCCATGTCATAAGGGTTCCAACGCAATAGACAGCGCCTCAATCAGACTCCCAATCTATAAGTTATAAGCATTTTAGTGCTGGGGCCCGGTTGGATTCGAGTCTCATCCAACCCAGCCATAATAAAAATTTCTAAAAAAATATTTGGAGTATGTCAAAGGGACCACCTTCTCCTAAGGGTCCAAATTCCAAAGACGGTTCGTCAAATGAGTGTCCGATTTAAAAGATATTGCCCTTTAATTGAAATTGGGTCGTGAGTGGGTCTGAGTTTGGTTTGTCCCAGTCAAACCGACCCAACCCAGCCCACCCAGTTTGGAGCAGCCCACTAGGCCACTAGACTAACCTGGCCTACTGGCTGGGAACGACTTTCCAGTTGGGTGTTGGGGTCGCCTCCCCTCCCGAACTGACTAATTTTCATTCGGCTCTTTAATCAACGGTGTCAGTTGGCACGGCTCCACCTTTTCAGTCTGCATGGATTGGTCATATACAGGACCCATGGGGCACGATTCCACCCTATATTATGGCTTGGAGACGCTACCCTCCACAATGGAACACCACCTCTCGTCAATGTGGCCGGCATCGGCCGACCGCCCTTGTCTGTTGCGGCCAGCAAGAGCCAGCCCCTGCCTCTTTCAGGCACCGATGTCACCACACCGGTGGAGCTTCCGTGAGCCTCTGTTGAAGTTCTAAAGGTCTTTTTTCTTTTCTAACGGTGCCAATAGGCCTCCTGGGATGCTTCCATTGTTGTGTGGTCCTTGGTTTTTTCTTTCCTCTATATTGGTTGGTCACCCACAAAGAACGCAATCTATAACGAGTTCGGTGGAGGATCGGGTCTTTGTTCAGATTGGACCGTTCCCTCCACATTAGTATTATAACATGTGGGTGAAACAATTATTCTAATAAGATTTAATAAAACCCCAAAATAAATTTCCAAGACAACCTCCCACAAAAACGAATGAGTCGCAGATCAACCAGTTAGTTGGTTGATCTGCGTTCTTCATATCAATCATGAACATAGATGGAAATTTCATTTAAATGCATAAATAATTTCAAACATTCTACCTCAAACACGTTAGGTTCGCTTGAAAAAGAATAAGAAGGTCCGCATGCAATGTATTTTGTCATCCGTTTACCTTCGGATCGATTCCTAAATGAGTGTCGTCAAAACTCCAATCTTCGTTGGAGGAAGACGTCTCCAGTACATCATCAGGAGTCCTCCCGTGGGTTCCCAAAACCCATGCCAACGATTTGATTAAATTAATGAAAGGATAACACCCCACGTTGGTTCATTTATATGATTTATTAATGAATCATAATTAATGAACCTAATAAACTTCCTGTGTTGTGGTTACACAACGATAGGTTCAAAAAATTAAATGAACCACATTTATTTCCTGACGTTACATTATGGTCCCACCATTCGCAGCTCAATGGTTTCAAAAAAGAAAAAAATAAAATCTTTAGTTATTTTATTATTTGTTTCTTAAAGTTTGAAAAATTAACTTTTTCATTTGAATTATTTGAACAAAGTTAAGATTCCATTAAGTGAATACTGGTGCTACGAATTCAACAGTGCTCTCTGATTTTTAATCCAACCACCGGTTCAAAAGATATAAATTTCAACTCTCATGCTTAATGAACGTACCTTAAGAAATGTTCAAAAATTATTAATAGTCACCCTCGACCCGCAACGGTAAAGGTTAGGCACTTTCTGAGGGGAACATGCCCTCGTGAGATCAACGGTACTCTCAAATTTCTAATCCGAGTTACTGTTTAGGAGTTATAAATATTTGACAATAAAATAACTGTTAATTATTATATTCACGGCCAAAAACTAACTTCCACTATTGGCCCACACCGAACAATGTTAGGATCTGCCTAAGGAGAGAATACCCTCAGGAGTTAAGTGGTGGTCTCCCATTTTTAGTCTGAGTCGCCATTCCTGAGATTTAATCTTTTGAAAAATATAATAATTTCATTTAATTATTTTATTTATGGTTATTCCATTTTTGGGTTTTCTCACCAGAGGCCTGTTCCAACTAAAATTAAGTCGCACCTAGGGTAAACCCGCCATCCTGAATGCAACGGTGCCCTCAGATTTCTGATATGGGCACCCATTTAAGAGTTATTCAATTTATTTATGAAAACTACTCATGTTCACTATGTTTAACATAATATTTTTTGATGGATCATTTTGAGCACTCCGGGTCTCAGAATCTAGTGCTGTCAATTTTTTCAGTCTCGTAAAAATTTTATATAATTCAAAAAATTATACGTAATTTCCAGGTCATTGCATCGTCACTACTACAAAGATATACCAACATAAACTCTCACCTCCAAGAGTTAGGCGACACAGTCCACACAAGTGTGTGATCACTGAGTCATATCTAATAGGAGTCTCCAAGTGCAAGGGTCGATCTAAGAGGTCAAATGGATTCTCAAAGTATCAAATTAGATAAGTGGAAATAATGGAATGAATAGAACATGTTTCTATGATTTCCAAATCTAAGTTAGAATAGAACTATACCATACCTCATATTATCGCCGAAGCCTCTGGTTCATAAGCCTTGACTACCAGCAGCTTCCCCCACCCTTATCCTCCAACTCCCAAAGCCTGGTGTGGACCACCTAAGGGTGGTGGTGGTGACAAGTAGAAACTTATAACACCTACATCTTCTCTCCTAGATCATCATCTATGTCCTCCACCTTGAAGAGATGTATGCTCCTACTAATGGCTCTACCTTGGTATCCCATCCACTATCTACCTATCCACCACACAATGAGTTAGAAAATCTCATGTATGATTTCCCCTACTGTCACATGAGTAGAAAAACCTCTCTATAGGATTTATAGGGCTATACTATGAGCCCTAAACCATAGAACCTCTATATATAGATGTCCTCCTGAAATTCATTCACATCCAAGCCTCTAATATTGACTTCGACTCCCTACTTCCAAAGTCTCTTTTCCTGTGTTACCAATTCTCATTACCACTATCTGCATATGCTCAACTAGGAAACTATCCACCAAGAAATTTTATTTTATCACCCTAGAATAGGTATAAATGCAAAGAGATATAATTATGGATTAGATTTATCTAATGAGTACTCACTTAAAGGTTCAAGCCTTAAATTAATAATCAAGAACCATATCCATCATGTACCTAGAGAGGTTGGTGATCCTTGATGAATACTCAGCTACTATCGTACTGCCCTACTAGAGCTACAGATGATATTAGATGTGTAAAACCCTCAACGTAGATGAAGATAAATAATCTCTAAAATGGAGTTTGAAATTTGACCATGATAGAGTCACCTCATCATAATACTAGGCCACCAAACCCCACCATCATCATACAGAGACATAGAGAAGTACCACTACTAGAACCGCTCTCTGATTTTATAGTTTCCTAAAAATATGAAAAAACCATCTCACCTCCTCAAGATAGTATGCAACCTCATATGGGTCAGGATCACCTCAGAACCTAAGGGGTTTCATTCCCTATAACTAGTGACGTGATCCCAGCCTGTGGACCTCATCTGCTGGTTCTATGGGTTCCATATACTTCTCAACATGTGGTAGTATAACTGGTGCACCAACTATAGGTAACATATCTGGAACTATTCCTCGTATTGATGCCTCCCAGCCTAGGGGGTCATCCTTATGATCCTGTTAATTAATCCTAACTGGAAGATTCAATGGTGGCATCTTGAAATAAACATGATATACCATGGCCAATGAGTATATCTGGAGAGATGACCCAAGAAGTAAATGGAAACCAAAAGTCATTCCAATATGATTCGTGTACCATTATTTTTTCCCTACAACTAGTTTACTCATGTACCGAGTCAAAAGGATGGTGATTGGAGTCCTTGTGTACAAATATGGAAACCTCCACACTAAAGCTAGAGTCCCTAGCCTGAAATCTAAACTTGAAACACTTAACATTTCTTCCCTAAATAAACCTCACAAACTCCAGTCCTATGGTAGAACTGAATCCTCTGATACCACTCTATCAGGATCCATCCTAATGTGGCTAATGCTGAAACTCCCCAAGCCCGCCTCCAATAGGCCATGGGTTGATGACTGGTGATGAGTTGGCATATCACTAACATGGGAGACATTATCCTAAGGTACCTATACACATGCACACATATCCAATCCCATAAAATGATAAAATTTAATAAAAAATATAAAACATTCATGCACACATCAAAAATCCCATAACCAGAGTACTAAATCAAGAAATGAATAGTAAACAAGGCCAAATACAAGACCACCCCCAAAGAGTCTAGAAACAAGACCAACCTAAATGTAAAGATGGGAACTACTATCAAGATAATCATAGTAACATACCTTGGTCTATCCGACTCACTAAGAACCACCTAGTCGAAGTCCCTCTAGGACTTAGTCAAAAGGTAAATCATCTGCACAAGACATGACACTTGTGGGAAATGTCTGTACATGGTTGAGTATAACAATACCTAGTGGTCCCCCCAAAATCACTAAGTAGATAAAATCAAGAATATCTGTAATATATAAAAAATTATATGTATACAACACATATAAAAATAATATCCATATACACTCAACCAAGATACAAAGTCTCAAAGTAAGTCACAATCAAAAATCTAGCCTCGAATTCCTACTTAAAGGTTCCACAGAGAACTCATCAAGGAGAACACACTCCACAAGTCAGATAGCATGGATGGAGTGATTCTGATATGTACAACTCATTAGGTCTCACCATAAGAAGTATAAAATGGAATTTGGAAGATATCAATACATAGATATGGATCACACCCAAGGCCATGAGGTACAATGACAACTCAATCTAGAATAACCCGCTAATTAGACGATAAACACTCATTTAGTGTTTTTCACAATGATACCAATAGAAACACCAAGGGAAAAAAGATGATAAAGGATTTTAATCCAGGCCTCACATATGGATTATAAAAACTCTATCAAAGAAGTCATGTTGAAAGGATTACTATCCTATATATAGGATGTTATTCCATTATAACGACCTAAATGTTTTGAATAATATCTGTTTCCTAAAAGTGTTTGTTAAATTATTCTGTACTCAACATAAATATATATCTTTAATAATGAACTGAGTATAATTTGAAATGTGACCATCATTTTTTGACTATTATATTATTTTTGGTCAATATGACTGTCGGAAACTTAATTATTGTTTATAAATAGAAAATTCCAAGGAAAATTAATGCAAAAAGAAGAGCTGATGACCTCATCCAGTTGAGTCGTGCCATAAAAAATCAATTTTTCAGATATTGGGAAGGACGTATAATCACTACAATTCCCCCTTGTTCAATTCCAATCCTAGGTCCAACATGATAATCATGAACAATTCGCTTTTGAGAGAAGTTCAAGTTAGTGTAAATTACCACTCGGTCAATGTTATATGAGCCGCACCAAGAATCTATCACCATTGCACATCTTACCCTTAGGTATTATTCAAGTGTTATAAGGGGTTATGATTCAATACCTTTGTTAATCAATGTATAGTCTCTTTGTAAAAATAATTTTTTTTCCATCATTTTTGTTTTGAGAATAGTATTTTTAAAAAATATGACGATTTGGATAAATATATTTTTTTGGATAGAAATTTTACTTTTTAGAAATGATTTAATTATTATATTAAATTATGGTATTATAAATCATGATTATATTAATTAAATAGTATGATTAAAGCACACTAATTTAAATATAAGTTATACGGTATTTTTTTCAAGTGTGTCCTATTTTTCTATGCATTTCACTATGCATTTTCTATCTGCTATAATTTGTAATTAATAAGTATTTTATTTAATGTTAAATTTATCTAAATGAAATAAATTTTATGATAAAATAAACACAGTTTTTTAAATTATAACGTAAAAAAAAATTAGAGTAAATTAATGATAATTTTTTAAAATATTCTTTTTTTCGATG
The DNA here is from genome assembly GCA_963277665.1 of Viscum album. NCBI lineage: Eukaryota > Viridiplantae > Streptophyta > Magnoliopsida > Santalales > Viscaceae > Viscum > Viscum album. The sequence goes on along the minus strand of OY728137.1, from coordinate 23,662,042 downwards.
AGTAGTAAAAATACATTTTTGAGTTTTTAATATGTTTAATGACACCATCATGATGTTATAAGTAATATAAAAGGATGGTGGAATATTTTGGATTAAAATAAAATATTTTTTGTCCCATGTTTCTATTATTAAGGGAAAATACCATGGACAAGCCCATGGTTTTTTAATTTCTACTACTAAGGTGTCCATAGAAATCAATAAACAAATATCTATATTTTGCTATATATACCCACCCATTTATCAATTATATTTCATTAAAAATCCATCATCAACAGAGATATGGGAGTTTTACCACCCAATTATTCCTCCCAATGTGTCTTCAATCCCCCAGGGTTCTAATCTTTGTGTTTTATGAGTTACTCTTCAAGGTAAGGGAAATCTCAACTTCTCTTTTGATTTGAAGTTCACTTTTTTTATGTGGTATGTCTTTAAAATTTACATAACATATTCAAATATAAATTTTATTATACCCCTTTAATGTATTTAGAGTATTTTATTAATGATACACCCTTGTCACTTCTATTTTTAATGTTTTCTAAAACCATGTCTCATACCCGTTATGCTACCAAATTTCCTTCTCAAAAATTTCTATCTTTTTCTAAATAAATTATTTTATTTTCTTCATGTGAATACCCAAAAATATTTATTTTATAGAGGTATTAGAAAATATGTAAAAATGATTTATTTTATTTTATAATTGACATATATAAAACCCTCATTTCCTTTTTGTGGGTTATAAATGACATAATGATCCGGTTTTTAAACAAGTTTTAAAACACCATGATTTTGATATGAAACCCATTTCTTTTATTCTCCATGGGTTGTTATTTAGATGTTTTATTATGATATATTTATATCAAATTAAAATTAATACATATTAAGGGTTCATCTTAATAACGCTCCAATGCATTCGGTATATAATTTTATCTCTAGAGATGACATGTTTCACTATATATTAGCGAATAACCTCTGTAATATTTATGAAAACTCAGTGAAAAACCTTGGTGATATTCTTATGAATGTATAAAAAAATGTTTTATCCATATTTACAAGTTATGATTCATTTTATTTTATTTATTATATTCTTTCTGTTCCTTTTCTCTTTCTATAATGATATTATTTATGTTCTTATTGAATTTCCTCAAAATAACATGTAAACTGTTTCCCTTACTTTCACATAATGAGCCTTATGATCACCGTTTCATTTGATGCATGTCCCTAGGTTTTGAGATGCAGTTATTTTAATTTGTATGAACCTATTATTAAGCCTTTATAGTTGATTACATGAATTTTGTAAGTTTTGATGTATTATGTACCTTGTTTCCAAGAAACTAAACATGAAAAGATCCTCCATTTTGTACAATGTAATGAAAAGTTATGTAATAAAAAGGTGGGATACCATAGTTCATATCAAAGGATAGTTTTGGTTATTTATAGAGGTTAGAATTTTAAAAAATTATGAACTAACCTATAGAAACGTTTAAATATAGGGAAAAAATCATATTATTTTGGTGAAATATTAAGTATGTGGTTTATGAGCTAAAAAATACCTATCTAGATATGAACAAGTGGATGTGGATCTAGAATAGATGTACCTAGGGGTAAAAACATTGACAAGGTGCATCATGCCTGACCCGGTTTAACCTGGTACATGACAACGAGCCTTGTTGCACTCCTAGTTTTATACTCCCAAGGGATATGTTTGGTTAATCATAAGATTTTTATTAACTATTATGAATAATTTATAGAAAATATTCTAGTTGTTCAAGAATAAAATCTTTAAGCATGATTTTTTAAGACATGAAATTCATTTAGAATTATAAAATTATAAAATAAAACATGCCTCTCACAAAGATTTTATTCTTTTAGATACTTATGGGAAATAGGAGAAACCACCTAAATGGTGAGCGCAATGGTCCAAGAACTGATGAAAATACTATAGAATCCAGAATAGAAAACTTCATGAGAATGATGAATCAACTAACTTGATTTATGAAAAATAACATGAATCGAGCTAAGAGACGAAATTCATCTCAAAGGTAACCAATTTCCGTTGATTCCTTTATAAATCAACAAACACATTCATTTAGTGGATCCACTGACCCATTGATTGCTAAAAAGTGGATAAGATTTACTAAAAATATATTTTCTATACTCCATTGCTCAGAATAAGAGAAAGTCACCATGGATGTTTACCACTTAGAGGGATAAGATGATTTGTGGTGGGAACTGATAAAAAACATGACTTCAAGAGGGAAGATTGAATCTATAGAGTGGGAAGAGTTCAGGGTAATATTATTTATTATGTATTTCCCTGGTTTTATGAGAATGAAAATGGAGAAGGAATTCCTTAATATGAAACAAAATGAAAATGAATATGTGGGAATCTATGAGATGAACTTCACAAGACCTTCTCACTTCACCTCTACATTTATCGTGGATCATAATATAAATTTTGAAAGATTATTTTGTATAATTTGACCCCATATATGAAATAATCCTTCAAATTGAGACTATGATAACTATGAGGACACAATACGAGCTCTATGATGGTCGAACTAGAGTTCAGTGACACATAGTGGTCTCAAAAATCAAATGAAAGGAATATATCTTTGGAGCCAAATTTTGAGAGGATATTTGATCAAGGAAGGGGAGGAAAGAAAGTGAAACATTACTCATGAAATAATTGTGGGAAGAAGCATTTAGGTAACTTCTTGATTGGGATTATGCAATATTACAATTGTGGAAGAGAAGGCCATATTTCACAGAACTGTTGTAGTGAGGTGAAGCCTCAACTTCTCAACAAAAAAGATAAAAGGGAAGATGGAGTACGATCTGCCTAAAGTAAAATGTTTTAAATGTGTACATCTTGGGAACTTTTCCAATCACAATCCAAATTTGAAGATAGTGTAAGGGAATCACCATCAATCCCAACATAGTCCAAGGTAGAAAGTTCATTCTTTTTCTATCACAACGGTTAAAGTTGAATCTCTAAATGATGTAGTGGAAGGTACTCTCATTGTTCTCTCAAGGCTAACAAGTACTTTGTTTGATTCCAATTTCACACATTCCTTTATTTCCTTTATGTTTGAAAAGAATATATAATAAATCCTTGAAATTCTAGAAGTTGAGTTAGTAGTCAAGAATTCTGGAGGAATTATCCAAGCCTCAATAGTGTATAGAAACTATAGTATTCTCTTTGGTGAGGAAAATATCATCACAAATCTTATAGTCATTCCTATGTTGTAATTGTGCATCATAATAGGAATGTACTAGACCTGAAATTATAATACCATGATCAAATATAGAATTAAGAAAATTTAAGTAGTCTTGAATGGAAAACCTAAAGTTGTTGTCAATAGAGAGGTATCTAGACATGAGCTTGGTCTAGAAGCACTACCTGTAGCCTTCATTATGAAATTAATAAGTGAAAATGAAGAAGAAAATTTAAATATAATAATAGATAATGTCCCCATCATTCATTAATAGATTTATGTATTTATTATTGAGTTACTTGGATATTACCTTGAAAGAGATGTAGAGTTCTCCATTAAACTCATGCCTGGATCTAGGTCGATATCAAATACCCCGTATAGATTGAAATTGTGGAGCTAGAGGAATTCAGGAAACAACTCCAAGATCTTTTGGACAAGGGGTTTATCCATCCAAGTGTGTCTACTTGTGGAGAACCTATTCTCTTTGTGAAGAAAAAGGATGGATAAATGCAGTTATGCAGTGATTATTGAGAACTTAACATGATCATTTTAAAGAACAAGCACCATCTTCCAAGAATTGATGATTTATTTGACCTGCTTCGTGGGCTTGATTTTTCTCCAAGATTTTTCTTCGATCTGGTTATTATCAATTGGAGGTAAAGAAAGAAGATATTCTAAAGACCTCCTTCTGATCAAGATATGGGAATTATGATTTTTTTTATTCCCTTCAACTAGACTAATTCACATGTTATATTTATATATTTGATTAATAGATTATTTAAGGACTATATTGATAACTTTTTGGTAGTTTTTGTTGATTAGATTATGATATATTCCAAAATTCATGAGGAGTGTGAGGATAATCTAAGGGTTATATTTCAAACTCGTAGGAATGAGGGGCTAGTTTGAATGTTTAGAAAATGTGAATTCTGGTTAAAATTAGTTTCTTTATTGGGGAACATCAGAACCAATAAAGGAATCTCAGTTGACCCTGAAAAGATAAAATTTTTAGAGGAGTAGCCTCATCTTATAATAAAAACTAACATTCTTAGTTTCCTTGGATTACTAGGATATTATAGAAGGTTTTTGAAAAAAAAATCATAAAATTCTAATCCACTAACCAAGTTAACTAGAAAAGGGGCCATGTTCATTAATACAAAGGAGTGTGAATAAATTTTCAAAGAGATTAAGAAGATATTTGTTACTACACCCATGTAAACAATACTCTCTATCAAAGAAAGATACATTACATTTAGAAATTCATCTATGAAAGTTATTGGGTACATAATCATGAAATATTAAAATGTAATTTCTTATGCATCTCAACCATTGAAGCCTCATGAGCAGAATTACCCTACGCACGAAATGGATCTGACTACCGTTGTATTTTCTCTAAAGATGTGGCTTCACAATAATTATGAGGATAAATGGGATATTTACACATACCATCAATGTTTGATGTATATTTTTATGAAAAATTAATTGAACATGAGACATAGTAGGTATTTGGAATTTCTTAAAGACTATCACTGTTTAATTCATTATCATCTTAAAAGAGTAAACAAATTTGCTGATGCATTAAGTAGGAAAGAACCTATTATGTAGGAAATGATGAGGATTCAAGGATATCCCTTTATCAAAGACCTAGTAAAATTGTACATGGGAATATTAAGGGAAGGGAAATCATCAACCATATAGAAAATGATTTCTCAACCATCATCACTAGAAAAGATCAAGAAATCTCAATGAGAAGATCATTTTTTTCAAAAAAAAGTTAGAGGTTTTGAAGAATGAGAATTTTCTTGAGTTAAATATTAATCAATAAGGAGTACTAAAATTTTTTAAAAGGATATTTGTTCTATCAATCCTAAAAATAAATAAAGAATATATTGAAAAATCTCATAGACCTGCATTCTCTATACATCCTAGAAGAGCAAAAATGTATAGGGACCTTGGTGATCATGAAAAGGGATATTTCTAACTACACTAAAAGGTGCATGGTGTGTCAAAAAGTGAAGGTAGAGAAAAAAATTCCTAAAGTGGTATTGAAACCACTACCTTTAAGATCATGGAAGTGGGATAATATCACTATGGACTTTGTCACTGGTCTCCTAAAAACATCTAAAGAAAATAATGTGATATGGGTTATAGTGGACCCTCTCACAAAGACTTTCCATTTTATATCTATTTATGAAGATTTATCTCCCAATAACCTTTCCATGTTTTATGTAATGGAAGTGGTAAGGAGGTATGGGGTACCAATATCTATCATATATAATTGTGAAATAAGGTTCACGTCAAAATTCAAGAGAAGTCTTCAACATGCTTTGAGTACCGAATTGAATTTTTGTACGACCTATAACTCCCAAATTGATGTACAATATGAAAAGACTATTTAGACACTCGAGGACTTGATGAGAACATGCTCAATGGAATTTAAAGGTGGATAAGATCATAATCTCCCATTGGATGTGTTCTTAAAAAAAATAACTTCCATTCGAGTATTGAAATAGAACCCTATGAAGATCTCTATAGAAAGTTATATAGAACTCCTAAATGTTGAGATAAAGTTGGTGAGGGAAATCTTATTGGGTCTGGTATTGTGAAATAGATTATAGAAAGGTTTCATGCCACCCAACATCACATTAAGGATGCTTAGAGTTGGAATAAGAGATATACTGACAACTAATGAAGGGAATTATAGTTTGATGTCATTGAAAAGTTCTTCATTATAATTTCTCTATGGAAGATAGTTATTCAATTTGGGAAGAAAGTGAAGCTTATCCCTAGGTACATTATCCCTTATGAAATCCTTGATCTCATTGGATAAGTGGCCTATTTGTTGGAAATTCCACCATAGATTGATCAAGTTCATGATGTATTCCACATATCTCTCTTGACAAAGTACATACTTGAACCTTCACATGTACTAAATCTTGAAGTTGTGCAACTGGAACATGACCTATCTTATGAAGAGAAACCAGTGGAGATCATGAAGCGTAGAGACAAGGTTCTACGCAGCAAGACTAAAAAACTCATTAAAGTGTTCTGGAGGAACCATAAATATGAAGAATCCATGTGGGAACTAGGGTAGGAAATTAGGAAAATGTACCGACACCTTTTCTCAACTAAGGGAAGGAGTTGAAATTTCAGGGATGAAATTTTTTAAGGGGGAAAGAATGTAATGACTCGAACTTTTTGAATAATATTTTTTTCTTGAAAATGTGAGATATATTATTTTATACTCAACATAAATATATATCTTTTATAATTAATTGAGTATAATATTAATCGTGACAATCAATCTTTTACCATTATATGACTGTTGGTCAATATGACTATTGAAAACTTAATTATTGTTTATAAATAGAAAAGATAAAGGAAAATTAATGCAAAAAACAAGATTCTATGGTCTCATCCATTAGATTCATGCTTTACAAAACCCATTTTTCATATCTTGGTAATGAGTTATCATCACCAAGATTTGATCTTGACCACGCCGAGCTGAGCTTTAACATGTTAATCTTGAACAAAATTGGCTACGAGAGAAGTTCAAGTTAGTGGAAATTACCACTCATGAGATATTTTCAGAGTCACCCCAAGAATATATCACCACCACAAACCATACCCTTAGGTCATATGAAGGACTTATAAGGGTTTATGTGTCATTTCCTTATTTAATTAATGTATAATCCCTTTGTATAAATAAAATTTTTGTTCTATCATTTCCATTTTGAGAATAGTTTTTCTTAACAATATGGTGAATTTGATAAATTGATTTTTTGGACATAAATTATAACTTTTAGAAAAGATATAATTATTATAGTAAATTAAGGTATAATTAATAATTATTATTTTACATAAATATTAGGATTAAAACACTCTTATTTAATTTTAAATGATGATAAGTTTTTTTTCAAGTGTAAGAAATTTTACTATGCATTTTCTATCTACTATTAGTTTTAATGAAAAAGAATTTTTCTATATAAAATATAAACTTCTCATAATTATATTATTTTTATGAGAAAATAAACATCATTTTTTAAAACATATTGTAAAAATTATGTGAGGATTAATTTATGATAATTTTAAAAAAAAATATTGTTTTTCGATGAATAGTAAAAATACAGTTTTGAGTATTTTTGTATATTTAATGACATAATAATGAAGTAATAAGTAATATAAATTGATGGTAGACTCTTTTTTATTAAAATAATATATTAATAATCCCAATTGACCAATACCATAGTAAAATACCATTGGATATACCACGGTTTTTCGAATACCACTACCGAGGTGTCTAAGGTAATCGATAAAAAAAATCCATCACTTTTACTATTAATTACCACCCATTTCCCTATTATATTTCTTTAAAAATTCATCCTCCTTGAATAATTGGTATTTTTACCTCCCAAGGAGTCCTCCCAAGGTGTCCTCAATCCCCCAAGGTCCCAATCTTTGAGTTTTAGTAATCATTCTTAAAGGTAAGGGAAATATAAACTTCGGTTTTCCTTTCAAGGTATCTTTTTTATGTGGTATGTATATCAAATTTCAATACTATATTCATCTTTAAATTTTATTCTATAAATTTACAGTGTTTATATTGTTTTATGAATGGTATAACCGTTCCCCCTCTCATTTTAATGCTTTATAAAACAATGTTTAATACCTGTTATGCTGCCGAATTTTCTTCCCAAAATTTCTCTCTTTTTCTCAAGAAATTATTTTATTTTCTTTATGTGAATTACCAAACCTCTTAATTTTATAGGTATATTCACCAATATGTAAAAATTATTTATTTAATTTTGTAATTGAAATATATAAAACAACCATTACACTTCCAGGGGTTATAAATGAAACAATGATCATGTTTTTAATTACATTTCAAAACACCATTATTTTGATATGAAAGCCATTTATTTTATTCTCTATATTTTATTTATGAGATTTTTTATTATGATATATATGTCTCACATGAAAATTAATACATATTAAGGGTGAACCCTGATAGCGCACCAATGCATTGGGTAAATAATTTAATCTCTATAGTTGACATGTTTTACGATACCTTGGTGAATAACCTTTGTAATTTTTATTACACATTGGTGACAAATCATGGTGATTTGCTTATGAATTTATAGAATGAATTTTATATCAACATTTATAGGTTAATATTAATGTTATTTTATTTATGATATGACTCATGTTCTCTTTTTCATTCCATAATGATATTCTTCATGTTCTTATTAAATTTCCTCAAGATATTATTAAACTATTTCCCTTTCTTTTCCTTACTGGTCCTTATGTTCACCCTTTCCTTTTATGTATGTCCCAATGTTACGATATTTAGTAATTTTACTTTGGATTAACATATTATGATTCCTTTAAAGTGCATTAGATTTTTTTTAAATTTTCATGTATTATGTACCTTATTTAGAAGAAACTAAACATGAAAAGATCCTTTGTTTTGTAAAATGTATTGAAAAGTTATGAAATAAGAAGGAAAGATTCCATATCCAAATTAAAACTCATGTAATGGATACATGGAACACACCCAATTGAAAATTTCCCAAGATACATAGGACAAGTTCTCTAATCCATCTTGAAGGAAGTACACAATGCATACTAGAAGTTCACTACGTGTCCCTTCGATATTGGGTACTGCCTATGTAAACGTTCTATTTACGTGTCCATGTCAAAATACACGACGTGAATGTGCATGTGTACTTCAGACTGTTTCCTAGTACATGAATATGATAATGTGCACCTGGCCTAGCCATACCTATGTTAGAGTATATAGCGTGTTTGTGCCCGTGTACTCCTAGCCGTGTTTGTGTACCCTCAGAGGTACACCACAAGATTCCAGGTCAAGGCACATACTATGTGATATTTAACTCCACCATAAATATCCAAGACACAACACAGGGGTCCCACATAGTGTGTTACTCTGGAACACATTCCATATATCACATGATTTTACAGATCCTTTGATTTACTCTTCTACATTTATGTTCTCTAATCCAGACCCTTGGTCCACCATGAATGATGCTAGGAAGTGCAGATATACTCCAGCCAAGCCTCTCCAATACTACTCACTGGATTCTAGTCACAAAATTTAGATGGAAACTAGTTATCATTTTTCACCATCACCATCAAATGCACCGTTCAAACCCAAATTTCTCTAATATGGTCTTATTCACTCATTGATACCACTATCACATGATCCTTGCACTATAACAAGTTTGGATATGCAATATCAAATTGTAGCACTAAGAAATGGGTGAAAAATATTTGATTCCTTGATTTTAGGTTAGAACAACCAATAAAATGAAACCTTGGTGACGAATTTATGTAGATAAATGAGAGAAAACCAAGAAAAATGCAAGAGAGGAATAAACCTCCGCCATGTTTGGTTGGCCTTGATCTATTTCCATTAGAACAAAAACGAAGAACCATAGTAAATAAATAATTCTACCAATAAATACTCATAGATGAACTCATACTACAATATGACTGATTTTTAAATCAATCCATTGGTCTATTGATTCATATTCATAATAGGAATTAATAATAATGAAGAAAATCAAAACAAAAAAACATCCTACCTTGATTCAGATCAATCGTTGATGAAGAAATAAGTTTCCTTGTTGTAGTTGGGGAGATACTCTAATTGTTTTGCACACCAACTATCAATCTTTGATCCAATTGTTTATTGTCAATGAATCCAACTCTATTGGCTCTCTAAAGAACTCCAATGACTCTTGTCGATTTACAGGATTTTTCATATAACACGATTTTTTTTCATAAGTGTGTATTTAAATAATTACATTAGGTTGGGTAAACATTTAGATAAAAAATTATTTCATTTATTTATTTTAAATGTTTTCTCATGAACGTGCCTCAACCCAATTGGCCAACGCGTTCCAAGGTTATATCACACCTAGGGTAAAATTCATGCTCTGAACTCAATAGTGCCCTCAGATTTCTGACCTGGGGCTCCATTTAGAGGTTACTACACTTTTTTAAGAAAAATACATGGATGTTCATTTAAAATATTTAATATATTTCAATGACTTATTCTGGTCACACTGGGCCTCATAATCACACAACGTCTTAATATCTTTTCTTGGAAATAATCAATAAAATATCCAAAAATAATACATGGAAAAATCCAAGTCGCTATAATCCCAAAACCACATAGAACATTTATACATTTGATTTCATGAATATATTAAAAATTCTTCCTCTAACTGCTTGAGTTGAGGATCCTGTGTTTCCACTCGGACACACATGCACACACCAATATGGAGATGGACCAACCTGCCTGACCCCTTGCATGCCTTAGGGCACACCATGCACCATGAATGCACTATGAATCCACCTTCCTACCCAGTACAGGTGCTTAGTTCTTTCACACTCCTTGTTGTCTTTTCTAGGATGACTCCCATTCAAGGACAATCTTCTATCCGAAAATTTAATGGTTGATTTGGTTAGGTTTTTTGTAGAGATTAAAAAAAATCATTCAATAAGATAATTTAAAAATATTTTTAATTTTAAAATATATTGGTTTGTTATTTTATATATATATCTATTATACGATTATAATAATTATTTCATCCGTACCATAATTAATTCACATTTATATTATATATTAGAGATACAATACAAAATTAATCCATATAAAATTTTATCCCAAAAATAGTAATAATATTATATTTTAGTTGGTAATATAAAATTTACAATTTCAATTAAATATTATTAATATTTATAAAATTGATTTAATATGTCACACCATAGAAATATTTTAATGCCTAGTTTATTATCAGTGGTTATATTCTCAACATATAAATACCCCAATTACAACATTTAATGGATTAAAATTTAGTGCATTCGTTATTTTTCTCACATCAAGATGGTTCTCATTTTTTTGATTCTCTACATCCTTAATCTCATATCTTTTGGTGTGTCTCTACTTATCACAAATCTTTGAGATACTAGATATGATATTGTTGTTATTATATTTATTGGAGTCTATCATATTATATTACTGTTGATTGATTCAAGTTTAATTTTATCTTATCTAGTTTAAAACATATATAAAGACGTGTTCTTATATCAATGTAATATTGAATTTCATGTTTTAAATAAAATTTACTCAATCATGATTTAAATTTTCATGGATTGTTTTATAATAATTTATACAATAAAATACTGGGACATCACATTCTACCCCTTAAAGGAATTACACCCACACAATTATTTTGTTCATAAATAAAACCTAATTCTCACTTCCAATCTTCGGTCTTAAACATTATCATTTCTTCAAAATTAACATCATTGTTATCACTAATAATATAATTTTTATTTAAAAATTTTATTGCAATATATCCTACCTTCATCAAAGTATCAAAATTTTCAATCTCTCACAAATAGTCCAGGTAGGATTATACTACATTATGATATTTTCAAAACATATTATTTCCCTTATATAAATCTTACTCATGTAGTTTGGATCAAAGGGATAGAAACATCAGTAAATAAATAAAAATATAACTATTAATTCATAATTTAAAGAAACCATCTTGAATTTTTTTTTTATAAAATAATTTAAATAGTCATCTTAAAAGGTTTCATAATCATCATTGATACCTCCAAAAATACTAATATTTAATATTTGACACATATAGGGTACATGAAGGTCACCCTCTTCCGCAACTTATTCAAGATCAATAGGTGCCTCATATTTATCAGATAAAGTAAAGAGTTTAAAAATACCATGATAGTACTTTCCATGCCTGGAATGTTAGGAATGGTGAGACTGTATTATTTTTTTTATAAAAAAACCATGTTCATAGAAATAATATGATACAATTAGAGTTATTGGATTTATCATAAATGTGGTTTCATGTTCATTGAATGCCGAAAAAATGCATAAAAGAATATGACAATGAATTAAAAATAATATTTTCAAGAAGCACATCTGGAAGGGATAAACGAGTTGTTGGTGTTATTCCTCCTTCTGCTTTGAGATGAATCCTTAAATAAAAATTTACAAAATAAATTAATTACTAAAAATAAATGAACTTATAAATTTGATTTATTTTTAAGAAAATGTCTTAATATCCAATGTTTATTAACCATCACATTGATACAAAATATTACTGCCCTAGACTCTCAATTCTAAATCTAGTTCTAAAAAGAAACTGTATATTTATTTTATTAAAAAATAATTGAAAATTTATATCCCTTTTAATACCTAAAGATATTTTTTGGTCTAGTTTTTAGTGGATTAGGAACATTATTTACAATATATTATATTTTACACCATTTAAAAGTAAAATAACTATTCAGATTCACATGTTCTATCTCAATAAGTAAAAGAAAATATCTTTGGAACATGAAATGGGCCTATGAAAATTATTTTAAAATGTAGTGTGGGCATAAATTTACACATTAACGGGTTTTAAAACAAGTAATTTTTTTTCAAAATACTATTTAAAAACTATTTGAAAATTATTTCATTTATATCAAATAATAATAATTTGGTCAAATAAATATTTTTTCCCAATTAATAATCTAGTACATTCATGAAAAATACAATGGAATAGAAATTTAATTTTTTCTAATGGTATATAATTTTGAAATCCAATTTAATTTAAAAAATTTATTATTTAAAAATATACATAGATTTCTCCTTTAAAATCATTTGAAAATAATATCTTTTATGGATTAAAATGACACTTATAAAACCTTGAGATAACCATGTGGCCATTAGTAGTATCACCATTAGTAAAAAAGTACCCTTGAGGTTTTGGGTTCACTTCATATTCCTCATCATCCAATTTGATACCCAAGTGCCCAATTTTATTTTAGGAAAATAATTTTTGTTAGGCCTACCTTTTCTAATTTATAATCAATTAAAAATCATTAAATGCATACATAAATTAGTTTTCAAGAAGAAAATAATTTTGAATCCTCTAAACATTTGTAGAATGTACCTTTCAAAAACACCATAAGTTTTCAGATAAATTCATAATTGTTCAGAAGAAATTCATAAATTCAAAGGTAGTAATTATAAAAATTTTGGAAATTAAACATAAAGAAAATTAATTATTTAATATGAATGTAATTTCGATGATAATTATAGTATATGGATATATGTACTATTATGAATGAAAATTATTAAACTAAAAGGAAATTCTGTAAAAAATATGATTGAAATTATAATTTAAGAATAAAAATATTAAACACACTCCTTTTTATAATTTAATTTGAAATTAAAACTACTGGTAAATTCATACTATTCTGTATGGAGGTTTTAATAAAACAATTCTCCCTTAAAATAGGGGTCTTGAAAATATAATTTCTTTAAATATTATTTTTATAATTTAATTCTCTTATTTGGAATATGAATTTTATAAAATCATAACGTATTTTCTCTACAACAATAATCCATTATATAGAATAAAGGTTTTTATAATAAAACATAATTTCATATTGTGAATTAAAACAAATCCTCTTAAATAAAATAATAGTTTTTAAAAAATAATATAATTCATTGTAGTTATTATTTCCCTACATAGAAAATAAAACTCCCTTAGAATATTACTTTTTTCATAAGTACAAATATAACAGATCTTAGGTAGTGGAATTTTACCACATCCAATTTAGAAATAAGAAATTTGAATGAAAAAATAAACTAGTAGAGAGTGAGGGAGAGATATATAGATAGAGAGTTTGGCTATGGGGGGTTTTTATAGGCTGTAATTAGGGTATTCTTATAAGGAAAATTAAAAGCTCAATGGACTATTTTAATATCAGAAGGTAATTTTATTAGTATTTAATTATATTTAATTAATTTTTTTAGAATATCATTCATGGTTATATGATTCAGATATTATATATATAATTATATTCATTTTAACCTAAATGGTCGAAGTATAAATCCAATATTCTACTAAATCATGGATCTATATATAAATGATGCACATAAAACAATTCAAATATATATGAAATTCCATATATGTGATTTGGGATGGAGAATATCTATATTATTTATATTTTTGTGATTAGTGAGGGAGAGAAAGGATCAAGAGAGATTTTAAAAATCTGGACTTGAAGGTTCCGGAGGCTAAACATGGCTAGATTACCCATCAAGTTGAGATTATTTTTTAATAATGATAGAGAATATATATATATATATATATATATATATATATACTTATTTTTATGAGACTAGATCATCCAGAAAAACTCATAAATATAGCCAAACATTAGAGAATCCTTGAAATTTAATGTGATCATTACAGGTATTTATATTTTTCTATATAATTTTTTTTAATAAATTCCATTTTTAAGTTGTTTCCATACTAGTTTAAAGAATATTAATATAGCAAGGTATATATATATATATCAAAATGGTTAGTTGATCTTCTTATATATGCTTCACAAAATAAGACAAAACAACTAATTTAATTAGCATTAAAATATATTTTTCATGCCATGATAATAAAAAGAAGGATGAAATACTATAAGATATGAATAAATGGTGAATGAACTGCCGATGGATAGTGAAAACTGAGACATTTTTATGCAAGGGGGTTTTCAGTTTAAAGAATATGGGTTTGTCGTCATAGGAAGACAATAATGGGGGTATTGAGTTGGACCTCCTACTAAACGTATAGTTTAGCAAGAGGTTGTCACCTCACATCAGAATAATAAGATGATTTCAAGAATTCTTGACATCGTGTGAGGATGAAAATGAAGTGATTAGATAAATTTCACATATCTAATCGAATTATGGTGATATAAACAGATGTTTTTGAAACCTTTGAGAAATACCCACATCACAAACCCACACCAAACATTTAGCTTTTTGAGCACTTGAATATATTACAAACACAATTGCTAATTGCTCGTGATGAGGCGCCAGGGTTAGATACCAGTAACACATGAACAAACCTATATTGGTATGGTCCGATATTCATATACCCGTGTGCGCCTACAAGTGCACCATACACCATATAGGTGTTATCTATCCACCTACCTACCCAGTGTAGGTGCTAGATACTTTGATGTTGCCTTGTAGGATTTCCAAGATGAATCCCATGTCAACTAGATATTTTATTCCACAATTTCATGTTTTATTTGTTTAGGTTTTATTATAGTGTTTGGCCAAAAATATTTATACTATGTTAATTTAAAATTATTTACCTTCTAAAATTTATTGGTTAATTATATTCTATTTATATTTATTCTAAGTTTCTAATATTTATTTCATTCTTACCATAATTAACCCAAGTTTATGTTATTTATTAAAATTACAAAGGTAAATGTATCTATATTAAATATTATTACATAATTAACTATAATATCTTATTTTTATTTGTAAAATAAAATTTACAATTTCGACTATACTTTATTTTTTTTTTAAAAAATTTATTTAATATGTGACATATTAGAAATGTTTTAACAATAAGTTTCTTATAAATTGTTATATTATTAATAAAAAAATACCCATTTAATAAAATTTAAATAATTTAGGTTATGTGAATTCACAATTTTATCCTCACCAAGACGATTCTAGTCTTTCCGATACCATGGATCCGTACTCTTTCCTTTTTTGGTGTAATTATACTTATGGATTATCCTAGAGATGTTGGATATTATATTAGCGTTATTATGCATATTGGATCCTATCCTATTAAATTAATAATGATTGTATCAATTTTAATTTTATCTTAGTTTGTTGGGGACTTCGGTAAAGAGGTGTTCTTATATTAATTTCTGATTTGGTGTATTATTTTTAAATAAAATGTACACTATGATGTTTTTAAATTTCAAGTCTTGTTTTATAATGCTTATTTAAAAAGAATTTTTACACAAAACAAATAAGATTCTATTACTCAAATCAACCCCTATTTAGTTATTTTTTAATATTATTGGGATAGAACATAGTATTTGTTCTATACCTTTCAATTCTCTACACATATAAGTTGAAGTTCTAAGATCTATTTCAAAGTTCCAATAATGGATATTCTGAGAGGTGGAATGTATATTTTATGAGAATTCAATTTCAATATATAAAACTATTGTTAATAGAAATCCAAAATTATAATTTATTTAATGTATATTTGATTAAATTTTTATACGAAATTTCAAAAACCTTATAATGATATTTTTGGAGAACTCAGGAAATAGAGTATATAATAGGATATTCAATATGATCTTTATTCTAAATCGATGAATGGAATTATTTTGGTTTCAGTTATTTATGAATTTAATTGTTGTATAATACTACAAAACATAATTTTGGGACTTTTATGATGTTTGGTTGAGAGAGAATCTAGATAATGCATGGAAAAATTATCAAAATTTTGATTAATATCATTACCTTGGAAATTGCATTGTTAGAATCAGATCAGGATTTAAAAGTTCATAGAGCTATACTTTTTTTATTGGAATCACATATACTATAATACAATCCACACATGTAAAATATCTTATAATGAAACATATGACTCAAACACTAATTTTGTATGAAGTATAAATTAAAATTGAAGTAGATGGTCATAGATTGGTTAAATATGAGAATATTTTTCTTAATTTATCTACCTAAAAAGATTAAAAACATTAATTATATGTTATTTTAGACTTGTGATGAAAGTTAATCTAGTTATTATATTTCCTTATAGTAAATTATTCAATTAAAAATGAATTTTAACATGTTTTACAAAAAGAGAAGATGATTCAAGAAATAATTTATCTAATTTAATTAAAAATAATCAGTATTATGGAAGACTAATGTTATGGATACAAAAATATTGGGAACATCTAGTATGATTTCCCATAACAAAATAAAGATAAAACATGAGAAAAAGGTTGAAATTATATCTGCTTTCAAAAATAATAATAATAAGATATGAAAGTGACTTGGATTTTTTTATATTACTCTATTAGTGATTTGTAGTTTGATTAAAAAGCTAAAACCACTAATAAAAAAGATAATATATGATTTATATATCAAATATATGAGGTTTTATTTTTATACACTCCCAGATTTAAATATAATTATTAATATTACATATATAATGAATTAAATTAATATTTCTCTATTCTATAAGATATATATGAATCACTTAAAAGGAATAATAAATCTCTATGAATTTCCCATGATATTAATCTCAGTGAGAAGTCTTGTATAAAAAAAATTTGGAGTTATCATCTGATATTGATAAATTTGTTTCAACTTGTTCTGTATATGATTACAAAAATAATGTTTTTTTTTTTCATTGAAATATAATCATTAAAGTTGTATATAAGTATGTTTACCAAGGAGGAGGAATACTTAAATATAATGATTATAATTAATAAATATAATAATGGAAAAATTATTATTGGAAGTAATGGTTAAATCATAAATGACATATAAACTATTTTTTACCTTATGAAAATAATAAATGCATGTCAAATATTGTTTGTTTTCATAATGGAATTTCTAAAAACTCTTCTAATTAATTCTAATTCAAAAATATTCATTTAATGAAATTAAAAATTCTTATATTTTATAAAATTTAACTTTTATTGCCACTTAAAATGATATTTGTAGTAGAATGATCTATTTTCAAGAATCATTTTTTGGTATAACTACTTGACCCATGAGTATTTGGGCACCAAATCATTTATTGATATGGTATTTATTTTGGTAAAATATATGGGTAAATATATAAAATGTATTATATGAATAGTGTATGTTTGAGGAATATGAGGGAAAATTTTTCAAATTTTCATTATTTATCAATTTTTTATGGAGGATATGTTACTTTTGATTATAATTTAAAGGTAAAAATCAGTGGATTTAGATTTATTGAAAATATTGAATTTCTCATCATCAATAAAGTTTTTTTGTCAAATAATTGAATCATGATTTTTTAAGTATCTCTTAATTTGTTCTAAAGGTTATTAATTTTAATTTTTACAAATATTCTTATTCTGTTTTTAAAGAAAAATCAATTTAAATTAAGGCACCCAAAACTGGAAATGTTTAAAACCAATAGATTAATTATCAGTATAGATATAAATTTAGCTATTTTAATGATGAAATTATTGAATCATGGTTATGGAATAGAGGGCTTAAACATGGTAATATTTTCTCTCCAATGAATTAATTTAAGACAATATTTTTTCATTTTTTCTATAGATAAATCTTGATAAAAATAGGCTATGTGATGCATGAAAAATAGGAAAGAAACAAATGTATTATTTTAAATCAATCAATGCTTTTTCTACTTATATTCCCTTTTAACTTATTCATATGGATTTTCGTATACATTCTAAAATATATATCCTTAAAGGATATTTATTTTTATTTTTATTTTAGTTAATAATTTTTCTTGATTTACATTGGTTTAATTTTTGGGTCCTAAGAGTGATGATTTTGTAGTTTTAATAATTTTATTCAAAACTAAATAAAAATTAAATTTTTTGAAAATTATTTCTTCATAAATTTACTATATAGTAGAATTTAAAAATGGTAAATTAAAAAAATCATTCAAATCTTTGTATCAAAAAACACATTCTATTCCTCTATAAGACCTCAAAAAATGGAGTTGTTGAATGGATAAATATGAATTTTTACTAAATTTCTAGAATAATATTAAATGAATAAAGTATGGCTACTCTTTTCTAGGTTGAATTTATTGATAAATATTACTATAACATAAAATGATTTTTAATAAGGAATATCTTAAAGAAAATTCCCTATAATTTATATAATAATAAAAAACTAAAAGAAATATGATTAATGTTTTTAGACACAATGGTTACATCCAAATAATGAATTATAATATTCATAAGTATGATCTATATGCAGATGATGGAATATTTCTTCATTATTATAATAATTATATAACCTATAGATTTTTTAATAGGATGTACATGACATTAGTAAAATAAAATCATGGGAAATTTGATGAAATTGATCCTATTGATAATAATAAATATCTCATTGATGATATTAATGACTCTTTGGATAACTGGATATTGCAATATTCTATTAAAAATAAAAAGAATGATTATTTATAACATTATCAAGTAAAAACTAGTCTTGAAATTTAAGAAACTGGTTGATATTAATATGTTATTACTAGAAAAACAAAACCTTTAAAGAAATTACCTTTAGAAACTATTATGGGAACCCTTGATGAAGTAATAAAAACATGAGGGAAAGCTAGAAGTATTTTAAAATTATTTTCAAATTTATCATTTCTTGAACATAAAACTATAGAATTCTCCAAGAGTGATTAGAGTTGGGTTTTAACTATGGAAGATGAATTAAACAAGTTAAGGGAAAACAAGGTTTGGGAGTTAGAATATAAAAACATTACCTGTCATGTTATTGGTACTAAATAGTTTTTTTTGAAATAAGAAATATGATCCAGTGATGATTTTTAGGAATAAGGATAAACTTATAGCCAAAAGTTTATACTCAAGAGGAAGGAACAGATTATGAAGACACCTTTTAACCTAAGGAAATATAGGAGTCCGTTAAAATTATTTTATAATAAAAATCATATATGATCATTAAACATTTCAAGATAGATATTAGATACAACTTTTAAAAATATTAACTTATTGGATAGTTTATGTTGAACAACCACATGATTTTCAGAATCCTCATTTTCAAAATTCTATTTTAAAACATAGTAAATCTTTTTATGGTCCTAAAAATGATATTATAGCTTGGTTTTAAATAATTACTTCATTTATTTTGTCCAAGGTATTTTTTCTAGGATTGGTAGATTCACCTTTATTTATGAAAACTACATATTCTAATATTTTTCTTC
Organism: Viscum album; assembly: GCA_963277665.1. Taxonomy (NCBI): domain Eukaryota; kingdom Viridiplantae; phylum Streptophyta; class Magnoliopsida; order Santalales; family Viscaceae; genus Viscum; species Viscum album. Next base: position 23,641,983 of record OY728137.1, on the reverse strand, counting down.
ATTATATTTCTATTTATGATATAATAATTTGTTAAGATGAATAAATGATATGTAATAAATTATTGAAACTCATGGAATAATAGTTTTAAATAAGCATGATTTTATAGTAAAAATTAATTCTTGGTTTTAAAATCATTCAAAAATACATTGGGAATGTTCCTAATAATCCTAAAAATATATTTTCCTTAAATAAAATATATATACCTGAAAATAGTAATGTATATGATGCTTTTAAGAGTTATAATATTAAAATTTATTTGTATAAACAAAGAAAACAAGTTTATAGAATGTTGTATCGAGGAATAATAAGTAGTCTTCTATATGTAAGTACAAGTAGATGAGACGTTATATGTGTTTTTTGTGTTTATTATAAATTTCAAGATAATATAATGTAATATTAATTTAATACTTATTATTTTTTATTATAAATTTAAAGGGTTCAATTTATATTTCTTTATTTTTCCTAAAAACCTCTAGATTTTACTTGATTTCATATTCTAATGCTAATTTTGGGGGTTGTAGACTACATTGGAAGAGTGTTGGAGTTGGTTCCCTATAACTAACTTATGTGTACTTTATGATAACTTTTATTCATTATTTTTAATATTAATAAGCTCAATATTACATCATTATTGTTATTCACATGAAATAGTATGTGAAAATTTCCTAAGAGTAGTTGTCTCACTAAAAGGTCTTATTAGTTCCTTGCTATGATGAGAACCCAAAAGTTCCATAATAGTATTCATAAATATATGTTCAATAGATGTATGAAATAATTTTAGGGACAAAAATTATATAGGATATCAAGGGTGGAAACTCATAGTACATTAAGGCTTCTTCCCATGGTATATGCCCTTGCTAATTTCCAGTGTAAGAATTTATTACAATGACACCCTCCGGTAAGAAATCCATATTTATATTGGATAATAATATCTACATACATTTTTATTGACCCTTAGAATTCAATATTACTATTAATGAGTATTATAAGTCTCATAATTTTATGTATAGATGGAAACCATGAAGACATATGTCTGCAGGGAGGTAGGATACATTAGTTATATCACAAGTAATATATCATCAATGAATAATGTGAGAAAGGATTTTTCACTTATGATATTTAATTGAAGGTGATATCTCAATAATTTTTATTGAAATAATATATCCTAAATAAATCCACATTCATAGTGTTCCATAGGAATGTTCTATTTTCATAATGTCAATGAAAGACACATTAAGCGCATTAGTTAACGAAACTAGCATGAAACCTTCTTGATTAGAGATATCACAATCAAGATATTATATAACAATATAAGCATACATATGAGTTATTATGTCCTTATATCATTAAATTCTTTCTCTATGGTGCCTTGGAAAATTACCAGATGTTAATCTTATACTTTAGTATGATTTACCGAATGCCACTGAGAAAGAGGACTAGAGGGTCACACACTTAGTGTATCCCGAATGTTAGTTCAATAATATTATTATTTGACAAGTTGAATAAATATTATTCCCACATTTGGTTTTATAATTATTCATTTTTCTTGATCGCATATATTCTGTCTTCGGTCATTCGATTGAATATTATGTGAGAAGAATATTTAATAACTATTCATTTTCAATTTTGTGAATATAATATTAATTTATTTATTTGTTAATAATGAAGTGATATTTATTTATTAAATAAATAATCATTATTCAAGGTTTGATAAATATTTTAATGGGATGGAAGATCGAGCTTAATGGTCCAATGAGAAAAAATATATATTTAATATTATTTGAATAAATAATATTTAATTTAATTTATGAGTTTAGTACATGTCATGAAATAATATTATTATTATTATTATTATTATATACATGGGTATCCAAAAGGATTAAGGAAATAATAGGGGTCCATGTGTAACTTTTATTTTCTCACCATAGTGGCATATAAACCTAATTATATTATTTTCATTAGTGATCCAATTCATTATTTGTGCACATTGAGATTCATATAGAATCCTCCAAAATCTCTTGGGAGCCCTTTCTCCAAGAACACTATTAAGAATGGATATTGATCCTCCTCATCCTAAACTTTAAAAGTCTAGAGAGATTAAATAGATCCCCTCCTTGAAGTGATTCTTAGGGAAATATAGAACAAATCATTCAAGAGTTAGGATTTTCAATGCTAGATCCTAGGGATTCTTATGGTGATGTTCAGAGGTTTTTGGAACACGTGGGGATCACATTTAGAGTGAACCTTTTCTTAATTTCTATAGCACAATGATGGTATGATGTAGAGACATTTTCATATCCAACAATGAAGAAAAAATTTATCGTAAGGTAATTATTTAATTTCTTAAATTAATTATATATAATATGTTATTTTCTGATGGTTTGGTTATGAAATTTACCTATTTTCTATATTCATATATTCAATTCCATTGATTATTGTGTTTATCATTATGTAAATATCATATTATTAATCAACCATAACAAAAAATAGAGTTCGGCAGTCCCCATTCGATACTTCCACTCTTTTTGTAACTTACAAGTATTCTTATAGTGGTTGCATAATTATTTATAATAATTTAAATATTATTGATTGATTTATGAATTTATCATTAGTTTTAATTTATAGTTTAGTCATTATTTAATACAAATTGAAAGTTCTTATTTATTTCTCTTATTTTCTCACAAATATAATCAAATTGATTAATTTTATAAAGGAAATAAATTTTAAGATCTCATTCAGAGGTGAAGAGTGGTCTGTCCAGACAACACAAGTGTACAAACCATGTAATTGAGAGGTACATGTCACATATCACTGTTTAATGCACCATTAATTAATTTAATATTAATTAAAGTCATGTGAATTTATTACTTGGAGTTAATTTAATTACACACCATGTTTTGACAAGGATAGCCTTGCGCACGGTCATCCAGAGAACCCACTCTGTAACTTCCATACATGATGTATATCACTTTAGTCATAGACGATATGTGTATACTCTTGCACATCCTACATAATAAGTGATCTAGTAACTCATATACCACATGTGTTTTATCCCATGTACACTTCATGTACTCCTACATTTTCTTTGGCACAGTTACACACAGAGTCCCTAGGCATGTTCTGCAAATTGATGGGGAGAATAATACATGACGTATAGCCGCAAAGTACATGCCATATAATTTTACTAAATTACATAAAATTAAAATTTAATTTATTATACTATTTGAACCATATAATCATGTGTTCCATGTGTTCATTAAGTTGATAGAACATTCCATGTGATGGGTTTTATATATATTAATGTCCAGTTAATTTCTATTTAATGTCCATATCTACATATCTTGTATATGTCATATTTCAATTATTAATCTATGTGAAATTAAGTATAACATGATATGTTAATACCATGTGTTCCATGTGTTCATTAAATTGATTATAGAGTCCATCAAATTATGTTATAAGTCATATAATCCACGTTCAATGAGAGTAATTTGTATACAAGTTTAATACACATTGGGTAGTTCGGATAGGTACTCACTGTGTTGCCTCCAAGGAACATTTTTTTTGTATATTGATAATTATAAATATATTTTTTAAATTTTATTTAAAATTATGATTTATGGGAATGTCAATAAAATTTGGATGAGAATTAAGATAAAATAATTGACTAATTTGGGAAGATAAATAATTTATTCAAGCATGATTTATCTTAAATAAGAATGATTATAATTTAATGCTAATTTTACTAAATTTATAATTCTTTACATTTATGTGGATGATCATTATCCTAGACCAAACCTTTTTATTTGATTGGTTTTTTTAATTTATTATTAAATTAAATTATTGGAAGGCGTGTCATCTCTCCTTTCATTATGTAAGGGCCAACTTGCCAATAGTATCTTTTATGTAAACCCCTTAACGAATCCTTTGGATTCCTCACTAGCTCATGAGTAAAATAATATGTAATATATGGGGATCACAAGCTAGTGGATCCACTTCAGGTTTATAGATAAGGTGAAACCAATCCAGAAGATATTCATAGGTGGACAGGTGGAAAATTACGACACGAACCATAAATGGTTCAAGGAGTTTCTCCCCCTAGTTGACGGTTGGTTTATCATATTATAGATAAACTAACAATTAGTAAAATATCATGATCATACCACTTTATTAGCTAATTTTTGTCAAGTTACATGGTTATTTCATTATGGATGCTTTTTTACAATCACATGAATTAATGGATTAACAAGAATGAAATAGAAAACTAAAATAAATTAACATATGGGTAAATATTATCTATGACATGGTTAATTACATAAGTAAATCTAATTAATATTAAAAATAATGTAATATATATAATAATTATAAATTTATGAATAAAATATATAATCCCAAAATTATATATACTATTTTTGTATATCCTTCCACTACTATGGTTAAAATTGAATTATAGTTCAAAGTTATTAACCGGCCAAAGTTGGGGTGATTTCAATTACCGAGGAATTATAACATAATGTCTTGGGTTGAAATAACTTAGTTCACTTAAATGGTAAACATAAAATGTATGAAATGGTGTATAAGATTAAAAGGTTGAGGAAATCCGATTTATGGATTTTAAGATTGTGGAGTCCACTCAATAGATCAAGGAACTGTGAGTTATTGTTGTTGGCATTTAGAATTCCTACCTAAAACCCTTAAAATTACTTGACCAGACAAATTTTGGGTTATGAGAAGGGTAATATTGATCCTTTACATTAGAAATTCTAATAAATAAGATATTCTAAATCCAATGGTGAGGGATATTGGTTATTGATAAAATAGTGGGATTTTAATAAATATAGTATTTCTTTTTTCTCAAAATTTTATTAGATAAAGTACCAAAACGCTACTCATATTATTTGTAGAAATAACAATAAAAATGACTTCAAACGTATCACTATGATCCATACTTTAGAAGGGTAACCTTATCACCAATGAAAATTTATAAGAGTGGAAATGATGCTTATGAATTATACTAAACCATGAAATGAAATTTTACATGCTAAAAGAACCTATTCTTGATGCATCTATAAAATAGGCAAGTGATGAATATTTATCTCTCTGTGAGAAACATTTTAATTATTCCACATATGTTTAGTGTTTATTCTATCATACATTACCAATGATTGTTTTAAGAAACATGAGTAAATGGATTTGTATAGCATGATGTCTCACCTTCAAGATCACTACCAATAGAAGGAGAGACAAGAGAGATTTGAGATATCAAATGTTATTTTTACAACTAATACTGGAGAGTTAGTGCCAGCTGATCCTTATATAGTCAATATTATTAGCTAAATTGAATGATTAAACATCTTTGGGATTAGATTACTATATGATTTGTGCACATATATCATATATTCCTACCTACTCTAGTTCTTCTCCAGTATTACTTTTAATTATAACTTGAGAAATAACGAGAAGAGTCTTTCAGAATTTCTTACTTTGATTTTCCAAGTGAACAATTACATGGGCTGGGAAAAACTCACAATCCATATGGTTAATAAGATAATGTATACCAATGTTATGGGCCCCAAGATTCATAACAAGTCTAAAACTCTTAAGCACCTTCCTTCTAAGAAGAGAAATATCCAAAGGAAGTATATTGAAAAGGAAGCAGTATGTTTTGAATATGGAAGGAAAGGAAACTAGAAGAGGAATTTCACCAATAAGAAAGGGGAAGATAATGGAGAATTTTTTATCGAGTGTAATATTTAAATATCTACACATTAGTTATTATATAAATCTTGTGGTCCTCAAATATATATCCAAATATAGAAACTAAGTAGATTCCAAAATATTTATAGAGGATAGGTGGATTTGGAACCTTATAATGGTGTGAGGTTGTATACTCTAGCCATTAGAGACTACCACCTTTCATTTCCAATAGGAATTATATTAGTTTCAAATGATTTTTATTATGTACTAACTATTACTAAGAACATAATTTCTATATTCTACCTAGATAAAGATGGTTTTATTTTCAGGTTTGGAAATAAAAGTTGTTTATTTTATAAAGACAATATATTTTATGGTATAAAACATTTAAATAATTGTATTTATGTATTTAAATTAAAAAATAAATTTTTGGAAATAGATAATGAATAATGATAACATTACTCATTTGAAATCTTGCTATGGAATCACCATATTGGTCATGTAAAAAAGAAGCATTTGACAATGATCTATCTGGATGGTTAATTCGATTCTTTTGAGATAAAACCACTTGAAATATGTCATTATATTTTACAACTAAAAATGACTAAAACACTATTTGTGTGATAGGGTGAAAGGTCCACACAACATTTAAGATTGGTACATAATTATGTGTGGACCATTTTCAGTATAAGCTATAGGTGGAATTATTACATCCTAAATTTTACAAATAACATGAGTATATATAGTTCTGTATACTTAAAGAGTCATAAGTTTAAGTATTTTAAGAAATTCAAAGAATTAAATAATGAAGTAGAGAATTAACATGGAAAAAAATAAAGAATCTTCAATCAGATCAATTTAGGAAATATATTAACCATGATTTTATCAACCTTCTATTAGAGTTTGGGAATCTATCTCAACCCACTCCACCTTACACACCATAGTAAAATGGTGTTAGTTAAAGGAGGAAGCGTGCCTTATTATACATGGTAAGGTCAATTATGAGTCTCATAGATCTTTTATTATCCTTTTGGGGATATTCATTAAAAACAATGATATACACAATAAATAGAGTACCCACTAAAGTATTAAATGGAATTACCTTTAAGTTATGGAGTGGAAAAAATCTTGTTTTGTCACATACATGTGTATGGGGTTGTGAGGAATTTTTAAGTCCTTTTAAAGAAACAAACTAGAACCCCAAGGTTGATTTTCGATCTTTATAGGGAATCCTATGAAATAAAGGGATACTACAAATAAAAACCCTTAAATAAGAAATTAATTGTCTCCATACAATATGTCTTTATTGAGAGGGAGAACATCACCATTAAGGATAGTGGGAAAAAGATTGACTTCGATGAAGTAAATTCTAAAGATATAAAAGAGTTGGTCTAGGAATAGATTATATAGTTCCCTTTTGAATAAGTAGTTTCTAAAACACAAGTACCGCATATGACCACTAGAGAGGCAAGAGAACTAGAGAGATATGGTTTTCAAGTCACCAAAAATGGTAACTCATTATTGAATGAAAATGATGGACCTATGTCCAATATAGAGGTAGTAGATAGATCCAATGCTACAGGATGGAAAGAATCCATGAATTCTAAAATAGATTCTATGTATCAAAACCATTTTTGGGGTTTGGTTGATGATCTGATTGTTGTAAATACCGTAGCGTATAAATGGGTATTCAATAGAGAATTGGGAATGGAAGGTAAAGTAAATACCTATAAAGTAAGGCTAGTGGATAAGGGGTTTAACAATATCAAGGAATTGGATATGGTGAAACCATTTCACCGCTTTCCATGTTTAAATCCACCAAAAGACTACATATTATAGTATCATACCATGTCTATGAAATTTGGAATATTGATATTGAAATAGATTTATTTAATGTGATCCTTCAGAGAGACATCTACAAGACACAATAAGAAGTGTGTGTGACTCAAAGTTATTTCAAAAGGATTTTTAAGTTGTATATATCAATTTATGGATTAAAAAAATATTTTAGTTCATGTAAAATTTCATCTGATGAAGCTATAAAAGAATTTGATTTCATTAAGAATAAATGTGAGAAATATGTTTATAAGAGGATTAGTGGGAATGTGGTCATCTTCCTAGTAATGTATATTGGTGAAAAATTACTTATTGTAAATGAAATACTAGTCATTTAGTCTATAAAGACGAGTTAAGTAAGATTTTCTTCATAAAGAACATAGGTGAAACAATCCATATTCTAGGGATCAATATCATTTTTGATAGATACAATAGGCTTTGTGAACTAATTTAAAGAACATACATTGATGAGATACAAAAGAGATTTTGTATAGAAAAACCCAAGAGGGAATTGATTCTAATTATACATGGTATACATATTTCTTATAAAATGTTTCTTCAAACAAAACAGAAGAAACAGAGAATGAATAAGATCCCATACACATCAGTGAATTGATCAATAATATATGTCATGATATGTACTAGACACGATGTATCATATGTATTGATCTTGGTAGGTAGATATCTATATAACACAAGAAAATAGTATTAGTCTACTGTTAAGGATATCCTTATGTTTTTTCCTGAACGAAGGAGCTATGAGTTGGAATTGTTCAAATTATCCAGTTTTCACTATTTATATAGTATAGTTTGAGTATATAGTGTCTTCTAATGCATCAATGTAATCCATTAAGATAAGATACATTTTCTAGGATATTTATGTGGTGCCTAGCATTAAAGACCCTATCACATAATATTTTGATAATACTGCAGCGGTGGCTCTTGTAAAAGAGGTAATGTTACACCAACAAACAATGAACATAATCCGGATCTATAAACTCTTAATTGATTTTTATTATATGGATGATGTTGTGGTAAGAAGGGTTACCATATAATAAAACATGGAATACCCCTTGACTAAAGGCCTATCTCATAAAAAACATCAGGATTATGTGATAGATAGTGGACTGAAGGTTGTTAGCAGTTGGCTCAAGTGCAAGTGGGTGCCTTTTCGAGTTGGCACCCTATAACCGACTTTTGTATAATTTATCATATATTATATTAATTTTTTTAACATTAATAATTTTTTATCACATCATAGGTGTTCTTCTTTGTGACATTGTATGCGATAATATCTTAAGAGTAGTTGTAACACTAAAAGGTCAAAAAAACTCTCTATTATGATGAGAACCCATAAGTTCAATGAAAGAATTCATTAATATATGTTCTACATCTGGATGAAATCATGGGAGGGACACAAATGGTATAGGATATCATGGGTGGGGACTCATAGGACATTGAGTCACTTTCTCATGGTGTGCACCCTTGGTAATTTACAGTGTAGGAAATTATGAGAACGAGACCCACCAATAGGAAATACAAATTTATATCTATAATTGGATGTTCCTATATTAAAAAATGTGTATTTATACTTAAATTTATGATTATTACTAATTAGTATTATAAGATGCGTATTATAATGTATTTAATAAAACCATGAAGACATTTTTTCATGGTGAGGTAGGATGCACTGGGTGTGTCAAGAATAATAATTCATTAATGAATAATGTGAGAAAATATTTTTCCCTTCTATTATTTAACACAAGATGATATCTAAAGCACTTTTATATAAATAATTTATCTTAATTAAATCTATGACCATGATTTTAAATTAGAATGATTGATTTCTAGGAAGTGAAAGAAGGAGACATCAAGAACAGAAGTTGATGGAACTAGCATAAAACATTATTGATTAGAGATATCATGATAAATGGATTATATTACATAGTAAGAATATGTATGATGTATTATATCATTAAAAAATTCATTTTTTGTATATGGGATCCTTAGAATGTTGTTGGATGCTAACCATGGACTATAGGATGCTTCACATAACATCACTGAGAATGAGGTATACAGGGTCAAAATCTATGTATATCCGGAATCTCAGTTGAATAATATTATTAATTGAGAAGTTTAATAAATATTATTCTAGAAAATTGTTAATAATTATTCATGTTTACTTGATCGCATATATTCTGGCACCATTTATTCAAGAGAATATCACTTGAGTATAATATTTAAAAAAAATTATTTTCCATTTAATGAATATAATATTTTTATTATTTATCGGTGAATAATGAAGTGATATTTATTTACTAAAAAAATATTATTTTATCAAGTTCTAATAAATATTGTGGAGAAATGGAGGATAGAGTTTAATAGTCCCATAAGAAATAATATATATTTTATATTATTTGAATAAATAATGTTTAATTTAATTTATAAGTTTAGAGAATTTGAAGAAATAATAATAATAATATTACTACAGACATCGGGTTTTGAAGGGATTATATTAATAATAAGGGTGCATGTGGAATTATTATTTTTTAACCCTAGTGGTATGTAAACCCAATTATTTAATTTTTTTATTGATCCAATTCATTTTTTTGTGCACAATGATATCTAGGGAGAACCCTCTCAAATACCTATAGAGATCCTTCTCTATAAATTCTTTCAATAATAGAGATCAATCCTCCTACACAACCACTCTCAAATGTATAGAGATCTAATAGATCCCTTTCTTGAAGTGGTTCTCAGGGTGATCAAAGAATAATGACAAAATCATTTGGATCTGTTGTGCTAGCACCTAGAGATTCCTATGAAAACATTCTAATGTTAATGGAATACATGTGGATCATCTCTAGAGGTAATATATTATTGATTCCTAAAATTCAACATCAGTATGACAAATATAACTTTTCATATCCATCAAGGAAGAATGAATTTATCACACAGTAATTATTTAATTTCATAGTTTAATTATAAAAAATAAGTGAGGAACTTATGCATTATATCTGAAATTCTCCTATTTTATATGTTATTTGATTCAATTATATTGATCATGGTGTTTATCATCAATTAAATTTTGGATTAATCATCGATCATGAAAAAAAGCAGAGTTACCGATGCCTAATCTAATGATTCTGCTATTACCAGAACCTAAAAAGAGAACCCAAGGAATCTATCACTTTTTATTTAATTTAATAGTTTCATGGTCAATTAAGAATCATAATATTTTTTCATTATCAACTGTTAAAGCTAAGTACATTAGAGGTGGTAGTTTTTCTGAACAAGTGTATTAGATAAAACACACATGAATGGAATTTGGATTTAGTTTTGATCAAAAGATAATCAAGTGTGATAAAAAAACTATTATAAACATTTCCAAAAATGTGAAAAACCAATATAGCATAAATAACATTGATATTAGACATCATTTTTTGAGATATCACAGTAAAAAGTTATTATTTATCTAGAATTTATTGATACTGACCATAAGATAGTAGATATTCTCTCTAAGCCTTATCCTAATGACAATTTAAATTTTATTAATAGTGAGTTTAGATGATTATGATTTATTTTATTTATTTTTATTAATTTATTTTATTTTAAATTTCTTTATAAGATTTTAGTTTATTTATTTGTGTAATGTGACCCTACTGAAGACCACTGATTAGCCTCCCACATAGGTTTCAACCTTACCTCTTTCATGCCTCCCATATTCCAAAGGCTATTGGCTAGCTCTATGGGTCAAGGGTGATACTATGGGGAGACTATACCATTATATAAGGTAAAACATAGTGGAAAATAAAAAAAAAGAATCCAAAATAAAAAATATATACAATAGAAAATAATGGAATGTAGAAGTATATAGTCACACAAACACATAGTCATACCAACATATATCACTTGATCACCCACTAGGCTTATCAATCAAATGAATAAACAAATGAAAAGGAAATAAAAAGGCTATGTATTACTATCCCAAATCCCTACCTCATCCGAGTCTCTCATCCCCATATAAGATCTCTCATTGAATGATCCAAACCTAAGCCACTTCCCAACCTAAACCTAGGAAATGTGATTTCTGGTAGGGTACCCTTGTTTTATGGCTACCCGAGTTGGGTGTGAGTACAACATAGTAGGAAACCATCAATAGGGTCCCGACCATAAAAAATAAATATCATGTATAAACATATTATATACTTAGAAGATAAATAAATAACTATATAATTATTAATATATATCCATTATCGATCTTTGTGTTCTAACGTGACATATGATATTGATTATACTAGTTACTTACTATGTCATTTTCGCTTTGAGCACATGGAAAACCTTCCCATGAAATTTCAGGCATGAAGTTCAAATCATTATATTTATGATTGGAATTCATATAGTATCATGTTTAAATATTAAATATCGAAGGAAACCCATGTCCATAGGCATACAATATGATCTATGGATAGAATACAAGGAATCAAAAAAATCATAGCATTTGTATCCTACATAACCACCTATACATTCAATATAGACATATTTATCAAATCCTAGATAATGATCTATGAATTCTAATTCATCAAGATCATCATTGTGCCCTATTGGTAACATGTAATATATCATATCAGGTGAAAAATATGATCCCATGCAGTATCCCATGCATCCCATATAGGTATTTAGCAAATCCTGAGTAATATCATTAGAATTACATGCCGTTAAGATTAACAATTAGAGCCTATGTGTTCTAGGCATCAATAGTCCTCTAGGATAATAGCTAAATACTAGGTCACATCGTAGTCATTTCATATAGGCATAACTATTTAATCCCTAGTAACATGCTTGTTAATTTATATAGGCATAAATGATGAATCCTTGAAGATATCCCATGCATTTTTTAATCCAAATTTAGGGACAACATCAAGCCGGTATAATCTTACAAAATATCATCATGGGTTGGCCTCCCAAGCACACAACCTATCATCTTTAATATAAAGACATTAGGATCAAACTATGGATCTTTGGGTTTTAAGGTGACATCAAAAGTCAACGACACCTATTATACATCAATATCCCTACCTAGGGTCATTGTAACTTGAGGAACTTAACACGGTCACCTAGGTATCATCTCTACCTAAATATCCAACATCAGATCCACGGTCCTATACAAATATCTAATGTGTATCTTATCTATTGAGGGGAATAGATTCCCACAAAATCATTATAATCATCCCATTATATCATTGCTTATATATGTAATATCATACTGACATCACTCTATAGAGATGACATAATTCCCTTCTCATTTCCTGAGACATCCTACACCATACCACTCACCCAAACTACCCAAAATGTACCCATTGTATAACCACATGGTCATACACATGTCAGAAGAGGAGGAACCATCTCCCCAAATATCTAATCACCCAACCCATGGCTCTAAGTAATATCATTTCTTATCACACTCTTCTCAACCAATAATACACAATACATTACTTAATTCTTTAAAAGGAAGTGTCAATGAAACTAATACCAAGGGACACTTCGTTAAGTAATAATTTTTTATTCACATCCCTTTGGGTCTCAAGTATCTCATAGATCATATTTTTGAATAATTCCACAACCATTATTTATTGAGGCACCACTACTATCTAAGGATCCATTATAGTCCTTGCCACTCGTGTTATATCCTCAAATATATGTAAAAGAATAATTAAATCAATTAAAGTTCAATCAACCAAAGTGTTGAGACTTAATGTCATGTGAATATACATAAAATCAACTTACCTAAGTGGTATTTACAAGGGAATTCCTATATCATATGGATCCATTTCCTTTAATCGATGATCACCTCCACTCCTCCAAGCTCTCCCAAATCTAGTAGGCCACCATCTATAAGAAAATTACCTTCCTAATACCATAACATTAAAAAAAATAAATTAGATCCATTTTTAATTAATTATAAAATTTAATTAAATTTAAATTAAAATGTAATGAATGATTAAAATATCATCAGTGACATACAGTTATCAAAACCTCATGTAATTGGGTGTCTTCAACTCCCAAAACACACCCAAACCTAAGCCACAAAAAATTACCAATTATATCTCCTTATTCCATAGAAAATTTCATCTAACTTCACCAAAAACTGTAGAAAAATTTCACATGGAATCCTATCTCCAACTAAAATATGAGAAACATTACATGATCATCCTCCCATTAAATATTCTAGTCATGTTGGGACAAATTCATATTTTATAAAAAATTTCCCACCAATCTCCCATGGAAATCATAGTTTAATCCTCAACAAAAACACATTAAAATAAGTTGAAACATCATATAAAAGGGGATATAAGAGAATAAATGTACATAGGATGTAACATCCCAGGTAAATAAAGAATATGAAAATTTCATATTTATTAATATTTGTGAATTAAATATTAATTTTAATTTAATAGGGATGCTATGTCTGATAGCATACTAAACTCATAAAAATGTGTTTCTTTGAAATCTTATGTTGCACACAACATTGAGTTATACTGAAAAATAATATAATGTTATCATTATTTTAAATTGTAGTTAATGCCTAACCATTATTTTGACAAGAATGAACAGAACTAACTAAAATATGATTATACATGTTTGTTAAATGTCTCTTCATTTATCCAATAAATTTTAGAGGCATAAAATAATAATAAATCCAATTTTATGCATTAAATACCTTAATATTCTTTAAAAGGTTGTTTTACTGCCTGTTGATGGCAAACCCTTTTTAATTCTAGTTTTTTTCACTTTTAGATATTCAATTTGTCAAAATAAAATTATTCTTTAGAATCATGACATCACAATTTACTTTGGATGAAATATTGGTATTTTTCTGGTAAAGTTCATTTTTTTAATTAATTGTGAAAAATACTGTATTTTAATTCAACACAACTTTTTAATATAATTTATTTATATGGATATATTATATTTTTAATTAATTTTAAAGTGTAATTAGATTATTATTTTTACCATTTAATATAATTTTGTTTATTGGATGTAATTTCACTTTGAAATTGGAAAATAAACAAGTGTCAATCTTTTGATAGTTATTATTTCTTAAAAACACAGTTTTTATTTTGACAGCGGGAATTAATTTTAATTTAATTTCTACCACTTCTGTGTTTTGAATTTGGAAAAATGGATTCCATATTTGGAATTATGAGCTGCAAATTTTTTAAATTGGAAACTTTTATTTTTAGACATTATTAATATTTTCTCCTGTAAATATTTTATTTACCATGGTTAAAGGGTAAATATGGCAAATAAGGGTAAAAAAATAATATTATAATAATATTTAATTACTCTAACATGTATCCTAATCCTATTGGTTGATAAATATCTGACCATTGTAATCCTTGGGTTAATTCGGGGACCCCATTGAGCCACTAGTGCGTGATAATGACACTTTATATAGATTAATTTAAAGTAAAAGAAAAATTGACATAAAAATTATATTTTAGTAAACAAAATTTTTACATGCGGTTATATAAGTTATGTAGTGTTTACATCATTAAGGAATGATTTAAATAAATAAGATTATAAAAATTGAAAAAATATCGAAAACTTGTCCAATTCTTATTGGATGATTTTATATCAAATATGAGTCATCTTAACTTTTACATTAATGATTTCTTCATCTTTTCAAACTGAATATATTTTTATAATAAAATAATATTTTCAAACTTCCCTAAAGTGCCCCTCATCCCCCTTATAAAAGGCCATCAATGATAACACATTAATCACACCTTTCAAACCCCTTGGATCATTAAAACTATTACCAATTAGGCTCCCAACATCCCTCTCATCCTTCTTTAAGTCTTACCTTATCCATAAGGCACTTCAAGTAATATTTTTGGTTCAATCCAAAGGGGTTTATGTGATTTAAAGGTAACATCTTCTCTTAAGTTCTTTTCTTTTATTTTACTTCTCCAACAACCTAAAAAGTTTTTAAATTTCTTTTATATAGAACACCGGTATCCTCAGTATTCTAGTTTTTTATGAGAATTAGTCAAACCACACTTACACACACCTCTATCTAATGGGTAAGAACATATTGTTTCTATTGACGGTGAACTATTGGCTCACGAAACGATGATTGTTCAATTATCTCCCACCGCCTCTCATGGTGTCCATTATTATGGAAATATATTATTATGTGATATATATTGTATTTATATTGTTTATATGCTTCTATATTTTCCATTTATAGAATACCATTATGTTTTTCATAATGGGTAAACGCAATAATTTCATTTGAGGAAGTGCAGACTATCGCCCCCTCAAAATGATATGACTCGTTCATGCCATAAGTGGAACATATAAAAGATGGAGATAATTAAATTATATATTATATTATACTATAATTATAATATACCTATTTATAATTATTTTTTCATTCAATTATATATGAAATAGAAATGAATGTAGCGTTCGGGCGTACATACGACTTACCATCTCCATGAACGGTGCATTTCATTTCTTATCTCAAAATATTATATACTATTATAAATACATATATAATGGATATATATGTGATATATATTATATACAAATCATGAATATTATTCTGGAGATAATGGAATTTTGACAACATGGACAATTTGAAATTATAACAACTTCGTTTTTGACTCAAGTTCCGAACATCGACAAAATGTCGAATATGAACTTAAATAATTGACTAATTGTTATATCATGGTAATAAGTGATATAAAAGGAATAATAAACTTTAAAAAGGTTCTCAATAAAGTAGAAATTAACTTATGTTTATTATTCTGGATGAACAAGGATCAAACGTGTCAAGTCGAACACGAGGTAAGGGGTTTCATATCTCACTTTTAATTCCGTGAGATTTCCATTGTCCGCCACTTATTGATTGCATGTGGTGTATTGGGTAGTTCTTTTTGATATATATATTATCTTTATTATATTTAAATTCATTGTATTCTATGATTTATTTGGTGTTTATTAACTTTTGGTCATAGTACTCGATTGATTACAACGTGGTAAGGGGTTTTCATCTCACTTTTTATTCCCGTGAGATTCATGTTGTATTTCCCAGTATTTCCTTTTGTGTGGTGTATGTACTTCCTGAGATTTTATTATTTTTGTAATGTAATTTAATTTATGTCTATTTAAATCTTCATTGTATGATCTTTCTTCAATATGGTGTGTGTTTCGTAAGCTACATAATTGCTAAGGTAATTTTAAATCTCAATTTCCACTCATTGGGTTTTTCGCATACTTCATTGGTTATTTTACTCAAAATTATTTGTTGAATCACAATTTTTTTATTTTTGTTGTAATTTCCACTTCCCATTGTGTGGATATACATATTATACACCCAATCACTCTATTGATAAATTCTTAAGTCATTGATATGAACTTGCAAAGGGCCATCTTAACTCAATTTCCGTTCATTGAGTTAAACTTCCAATTCATTGGTCTTGTTTCTACAAGAACATGTGTGAATGTCCTATGATTCATTTACAATGAATATCCAATAATATTGTGTGTATTTATATTTTTCACATATAATTATGTAATTGATTTATCTTTAATCTGAGGTTACAGTGTTTATAAGGGATTTCGTCTCAATTTACATTCTAATGAGACTTCATTGTTGTTATGTGCCAATACACTTTTATATGGTGTATATACTATCCTTTAGAAAATTATATCATGAATACCTTTATTCTCATGATATTATAAAGTTTTTTCTTGATTTCATTCCTCAATTATTTATATTCAATCATCTCTCATTTGTTTAGGAACTCCTTAACTAAAATATTGTTTTAATGATCTCTTCTTCTAATTATTTTTCATTAATGTACATGTTTTCAAATTGTTTTAAGGATTTATTTATATGGATATTAATTTTATGAAATTTTTAGTCCTTTTAAAGCTTTAAAGTGGTATAGGAAACTTTTATTCAAAGAAGAATTATCATTTTTTGTGGATATAGTTATAAAGAACCATTTGAGTTTATATGATCCTTGAATTTGAGGCCATTATAGGTTATTACATTTTGGGATAAAAAATGAAAGTTATTAGATAATATTTGTGGTTAAAATATTTTATAGTTATTTTTGATGAATTTATCTCATTTTTTGGAATGTTATAAAATTATATAGTTTTTGAAAATGGTCAACACGCAGGCTGTGTGACAAAACATCACGTCGGGAAAAGCTTCATGAATCGAACACACAAACAAAGTGTGACGAGGATTTATCACCTACCCCAGGACGATATAAAGTCACTGGTTAATATGAAAAATTCGTTTTATTTAGATTATTTTATGAATCAAGAATAATTTTACTTCTTTTATATATGGAAATGATTAACCTGTCATGGAGAATATGTTATTAGGATAATTACTTTTCAGTATGATACTTTAAGAGTAACCGATGTTATTTCTATATAAATGTTAAGATTTATCTTGGAAGACTATGTGATTAAATCCATCCATTATTTGGGTTTCAATATTAGTTTGGATTAATTTGTAGAATTTTATTTATAGTTGATTATTGAATTGACTTTGTGGAACTTTGGGTATTTCTTGAAAAAATTTAGCGACTAAGAGTAGTTTTTCTTTTTGTAAAAGATTATCCATTTTAAGGATTATCTGATGTTTTAATAACCATTTTGGTTTTGGTTATTATCTAAAGAAAAGGTAAATATATAGTTCATCATTTGTGGATTATGTTATTATCTAAAAGTTTATTATAGTGCTTTTAATGTGAAAAAGTATTCTTGAATACTTATCATTTTTAGAAAAGATGTGTATATGGTAGAAATATAGTGAAGGATTAAAGTCTACATGAAAATTAATTATGTTTCCTTATGTTATTATTCAAGATCTTAAATAAATTCCTCAACATTATGAAAAGTAACCTAAAATAAAAATGTTTTCTATTTACTTTTCTTACTGGTGAATCAAAGACTATTTAACCCATCACAATTCTGTGATTTTATGGTGGTTAACTTTCTCCTAATAATGTTTTTTATCACACTCCATCAGAACTTGATGGTGTGTTTTCTCCTCCATATCCATGTTTTCATGTAATCATAGTATCTTTTGTCTTGGGTGATATTTTTTCTATTCTTTATTTCATTTAAAGTGAAATTATTATTGACCCTTTCTCAATTTTGGACTTTTAATGAAGTTTTTGAGCCCAATTTTAAAATTACAAGGATGTAATTCCCAAAAGGGGGGAATGATCTAACATCATAGGTAAATAAAGAATATGAAAATTTCATATTTATTAATATTTTTGTATTAAATATTAATTTTATTTTGAAGGGGATGCTATTTATGATAGCGTACTCAACATTCAATAATGGGTTTCTTTGAAATATTATGTTGCACACAACGTTGAGTTATACAGAAAAATGATATTATATTATTATTTGAAATGGTAGTTAATGCCTAGACGTTGTATTAGAGGGAATGAACAGAAATAACTAAAATATGATTATACATGTTTGTTAACTAACGTTACATTTATCCAATAAATTTTAGAGGCTTAAAATAAGAATGAATCATATTTTAAGAATAAAATACTATTATATTCTTCAAAAGTTCGTTTTAATGCCTTTTGATGAAAAACCATTTTTAAATATATTTTTTCACTTTTATATGTTCTATTTGACAAAATAAAATTATTCTTTAGAATCGGGACATCAAAATTTACTTTGGATGAAGTGTTGGTATTTTTCTGATAAGGATCATTTTTTAAAAAATAGTGAAAAATACAATATTTTAATTAAAACCTGCCTATTAATCTAATTTTTTTATATTGTTAAATAATCATTTTTATTGATTTTAAAGTGTAATAAGTTTATTTTTTTACCATTTAATCCAATTTTGGTCATTGTATGTAATTTCACATTGAACTTGGATATAAACAAGTGTCAATGTTTTGATAGTTATTATTTCTTAAAAACACATTTTTTTGTTTTGACAGCTGGAATTGATTTTAAAATAATTTCTGCCACTTTTGTGTTTTGAATTTGGGAAAATTTATTCCATATTTGGAATCATGAGGTCCAAATTTTTGTAAATAGGTAACTTTTATTTTTAGACATTGTGAATATTTACTTCGGAAAATATTTTATTTACCATGGTTAAAGGGTAAATTTGGTAAATAAGGGTAAAAAATAATATTATAACAATATTAAATTACCCTAAAATGTGTCCTAATACTATTGGTTGATAAATTTCAGACCATGGAAATCATTGGGACAATTTTGGGACCCCATATAGCCACATAAGAGTGATAATGACACGTTATATTAATTAATTTAAAGTAAAGGCAAAAATCACATAAACAAATATTTTTTATTAAACAATTTTCACATGGGTTATATATATTATATATTCGACAATAAATATTAATTAGAAATATAAAAATATTTCCTAAATCATGGTATTTTATTTATAAATTTTAGATATCAAAAAAATAAAATTATTTATAACACAATGATGATGCAACTTTTACATCTTTAATGAATAATTTAAATAAATAAGATTATAAAAATTAAAAAAATATCCAAATCCTGTCCAATTATTATTGGATGATTTTATTTATAACATTATTCATTTTATATTTGACTTTAATTATTTTTGGATCTTTGGAAACTGATGATATGTTAATAATAAAATAATATTTTCATACTTCCCTAAAGAGACCCTCCTACCCCTTATAAAAAGACATTAACTCCAACCCATTACTCAAACCAATAATGCCCTTTGGATAGTCCAAAATATGAACAATTAAGCTCCCTACATCCTTATCCTCCTCCTAGAATCCTTTCCTTAGGTATAAGACACTTCAAGTAAACTATTTGGTTCAAACCAAAGGGAGTCACCAGATTTAAAGGTATGGTCTTCTATTAAGTTCTTTTCTTTTATTTTACTTCTCCAACCCCCTAAACTCGTTTTTACATTATTTTATAACAAAAACAGCATCCTTAAAATACTATTTTGTTGTTATGAGAAGGATCTGAACTACACTTACACACACCTCCATATAATGGGTAAAGAACATACTATTTCTATGGACTACGAACTACTATCTCACGAAATGATGATTGTTCAATTATCTCCTACCGCCTATCATGGTGTCTATTATGATGAAATTGTATATATATTTGATATATATTATATTTATATATTTTTTTCTATTCTTCAATATTTTCAATTTATATCATAACTTTATGGTTTCCATAATGGGTAAACGCGATAATTTCATTTGAGGAAGTGCGGACTACGGCCTCCTCAAAGTGATATGACTCATTAATGCCATACATGGAACATATAATGGATGGAGATAATTAAATTATATATTATATTATACTTGAATTATAATATACCGATTTATAATTAAATTTTCATTCCATTAAATATAAAATATAAATGAAAGTAGCGTTCATGCATAACTACCGCTTTCAGTCTCCATGAACGATGCATTTCATTTCTTATCTCCAAATGTTATATACTATTATAAATATATATATACCAGATATATATGATATATATGATATCTAAATCATGAATATTATTTTTGAAGAAAATTAATTTCGACCACATGGACAATTTGTAATTATAAAATGTTCATTTTTGACTCAAGTTCCGAACATCGACAAAATGTCCAATATGAACTCAAATAATTTAATAATTGTTATAGCAAAGTAATAAGAGATATAAGAGGAATAATAAACATTAAAAAGGTTCTGAAGAAAGTTTAAATTAACATAAGTTTATTATTTTGGAAGAACAAGGAACAAATGAGTCAAGTTGGACACGAGCTAAGGGTTTTTTATCTCACTTTTAATTTCGTGAGATTTCCATTGTACACCCCTTATTTATTGCATGCGGTGTATTGGGAACTGCCATTTGATATATATATTATCATTATTATATTTAAATTCATGTTATTATGTGATTCATTTGGGGGTTATTAAATTTTGGTCATACGACTCGATTGATTACTACGTGGTAAGGGGTTTTCATCTTAGTTTTTATTCCCGTTAGATTCATGATATATTTGCCACTATTTCCTTTTGTGTGGTGTATGTACTTCCCATGATTGTGTTATTTTTGTAATATAAATTAATTTATGGATATTTTAATCTTCATTGTATGCTCCTTCTTTAATGTGGTGTGTGTTTCGTAAGCTACCAAATCGGTAAGGGAATTTTAAATCTCAATATCCACTCCTTGGGGTTTAGGCATACTTCGTTGGTTATTTTACTCAAAATTATTTGTTGAATCACTATTTGTTTATTTCGGTAGTAATTTCCTCTTAAATTTGTGTGGATATAATTTTGATACACATAATCACTCCGTTGATAAATTCTAAAGTCATTGATATGATCTCGCTAAGGTTAATCTTAACTCAATTCCATTCATTGAGTTAAACTTCCAAGTCATAGGTTTTGTTTCTACAAGTACTTTTGTGAACTTCCTCTGATTTATTATGATTGAATATCCAATCATATTGAGTGTAGTTATATTTTTCACACATAATTATGTAACTGATTTATCTTTAATCTAAGGATTCATTCTTTATAATGGATTTTGTCTCAATTTATATTCTATTGAGACTTCATTGTTGTTATACGATAATTAATTTTTATATGGTGTGTATAATATAATTTTGAATATTATATCATGAATAAAATTATTCTCATGATATTATTAAGTTTTTATTAAATTTCAATCCTCAATTATTTGTATTCAAACGTCTCTCATTTGGTTAGGAACTCCTTAACTAAAATATCATTTTAATGATTTCTTCTTCTAAATATTTCTAATTAATGTCCATGATTTGAAAAGGTTTTGAGGATTTATTTATATGTATATTAATTTTTCGAAATATTAATTTTTTTCAATTATTCAAAGTGGTATAGGACACTTTGATTGAAAAATATATTTATTAAATGTTTTAAATGGTGTTGAAAATGGTTTTCTAAAGCATTGATTATGTCAATATCTTGAATTGAAATATTGTGATTGCAATTTGGAAATGTTATCTTCCCTCCATGCTTGTTTTATTTGTTATGAATATGTAATGGTTCATGGGAATTTTTTACATATATGGGTGGTTCTATGATAAACCTAGGGCGGGTGAGCCTGAGATATATCTCCAATGCATTGGGTAACGTGACAGAGGTAAACGTTAATGTTTCTCCTAAGAGATATAGGGAATATACTGTGATGGGTATTCCAACGTAACTCCCTATGTAGCTATGATAGCTACAATGTATGTAGGTTATGTATTCCATAAGTTACCATTATGATTTTGGACTTCTATGTTTTATTCATAAATCTTATGATTTCATGAGGTATGTTATGATTGAAAAGTATGGTTTCATTGATTTTTATTTATATATGGGATAATATTTTCTTTATTTATTTTATAACCCTTTTTGAGCTTTTTATGCTCATCCCAAGTTTTTGAAATTTTTTCTACATGAATTAAAGATTAATAGGGCCATGGATGGGATCAAGGGAAAGTCATGCTATCTAAAACTTGGAACTAGACATGTTTCCTTTTAATATTTTTTATTTTATGAAAAATTGATACTTATTAGTAGTTCTTACATGTAATTTTCAAGTCGATACGTAATATTTATGGAATAATTCTCTAAAACTCTAAACCTAAAAAGATCCTCAATGTGAATTATTCATTTAATTCAATATTATGTAATGTTTTAAGTCTAGACCCTTATAGTTGGTATTAGAGGTTGTTTTAAATAACTTTATAGGTTAGGGTGTTCTTTAAGCATAAGTGACATACCTATAATGGTTTTGGTTATAGAAAGAGTAATAGTTATTTTAGATAAAGCAAATGAATTTAAGATAACATGAATAAGTATATCTTAACATTTAACCTCGGCATAAGACATAATATGATGATTTTACTGATATAGTCACACTGAACTTTTTGGTTTTAGTAAATGGATAGATCTAGCAGGAACCAAAGTAAAAGTGGATGTGAAGAAAACTATGAAGGTTTTCTGAATGAAAAACTAAATTAAATGGGATCTATATTGAGAATCATTGTGGTTATTCTCAACAAACTATCTAGAGTCATGATTTACCACCTGAACCTTATAGATTTTTATAAGTCATCGTATCTGTGAGGAACAAATCCCTAGAGAAATTCTGGTAATAATCATAAAGTTAAGTATATTAAAAGATCTTATGTGTAAAGGATATGGAAAGAAACACTGAGGAAAATGATTAAAAGGGACATGAAGATTTTTCAGATGTGGTAATTAAATTCATGAAGCAAGAACCTTCCATGGAAAAGGAAGCATCTAGTTGACTCCAGGAAAGGGAAATATGTTCTTTCCGATGAGCCAATTGAATGTTTTAAATGTGGTGTGCATGGCCACTATGCAAATAGATTTCATGCGAAGAAGTTTTGGGAAAGAGATCAGTAGGATTATACAAATATACATTTACTGATTCCTAATGGAATTCTAATTGAAGATGAGGAAACTGAAAATGACCTATGAAAGGTATGGATTATTTCATAGATCATTTTTTGAAATAATTGAAATCATAGAACATTATGCATGATTTTTTTGTAGGAAATAAATATAAAAGAATAATATGGATATACATGGATAAAGGACCAGGAAGGATGTTTGATGATTAAGATGTCTACATTTTAAGAATTGAAGTGTTATGAATGATGATATTTTTGAATGTATTAAAGATGTGATTACTTTGGAATCATTTTCTAGTTTGTGTACCCCAGAAGTTTGGTATGTGAAAATTTTATTCAAATAAGAATTATCTTTTATTTGTGGATATAGTTATAAAGAACCATTTGGGTTTATAAGATCCTTGAATTTGAGACAATTACATGTTATAACATTTTTGTATGAAAAATTATAGTTATTAGATAACCTTTATGGTTAAAATATGTTATGGTTATTTTTGATAAATTTATCTCATTTTTGGGAATGTTATAAAATTACATAGTTTTTGAAAAAGGACAACATGTAGACCGTGTGGCAACCTGTCACGTCGGAAAAAGATGTGGGAATGAAACCCACAACCAAAGTGCAACTGTAATTTATCACCTACCACTGGACTACGCGATGTCCCTGGTTAGTATGAAAAATCATTTCTTGTTAGATGATTTAATGAATCAAGAATAAGATGCTTTTGGTTATCTATGTAAATGATTAACCTATGATGTGGAATATGATATTAGGTTAATTACTTTTCAGTATGATACTTTAGGAGTAACAAATGTTATTTGGAGATAAATGTTAAAATTTATCTTGGAATTCTATGTGATTAAATCCTTCTGAGATTTGGGTTTCAATATTAGTTTGTATTACATTGAGGAATTTTATGGAAAATTATTTATTGAATGGTCTTTTTTGAACTTTGGTTATTTTTTGACAAATTTTAGAGATTAAGAGTAGTTTTCATTTTGTAAAAGATTATCCTTTTGGGGATTATCTGATCTTGTACAAACCATTTTGGTTTGGCTAATGTCTAAAGACATGGGAAATATATAGTCCATATTTTTTGGATTATTTGATTCTCTATAAGTTTATTATAGCACTTTAAATGTGAACAAGTAATCTTTAATACTCATTGGTCAGTGAAAAGATGTGTTGGTGGTAGAAATCTAGTAAGGATGAATGTATACATGAAAAGTAAGTATGTTTCCTTATGTTATTATTCAAGATCTTAAATAAATTCCTCAAATTTATGAAAAGGAACTTAAAACAAAAACATTTTCCATTTACTTTTCTTACTGGGTAATCAAAAACCATTTAACCCATCACATGTTTTCGATTTTCTGGTGGTTAACTTTCTCCTAATGATGTTTTATATCACTCTCAAACAGAACATTGTGGTTTCTTTCTCCTCCATATCCATGTTTTCATTGAATCCTAGTATTTTTTCTCTTGGGGGAACATTTTTTTCTTTCATTCTTTTAAAGTTAATGTTTTATTGATTCTCTTTCGTTGTGGTACTTTTAATGAGGTATCTGAACCAAATTTTAAAAATTGTGAGGATGCAATTCCCAAAAGGGGGGTAGGATGTAACATCCTAGGTAAATAATGAATATGAAATTTTTATATATGTTAATATTTTTTAATTAAATATTAATTTTCCTTTAAAGGGGATTCTATTTTTGATAGCATACTCAACTTGCAATAAGGGGTTTCTTTTAAATCTTATGTTTCACACAACGTTGAGTTATACTGAAAAATAATATAATATTTTTATTATTTTAAATAGTAGTTAACGCCTAGCCATTGTATTGGCGGAAATGAATAGAACTAACTAAAATATGATTATACATGTTTATTAAAAAATGTTACTTTTATGTAATAAATTTTAGAGGCTTAAAATATTAATGAATCATATTTTAAGCATGAAATAATCTAATATTATTTAAAAGACTATTTTACCTCCTTTTGATTACGAACCCATTATAAATCTAGTTATTGTAACATTCATATGTTCTATATAACAATATAAAATTCTTTTTTAGAATCGGGATATCAATAATTACTTTGGATTAAATTTTGGTATTTTTATGATAAAGTTCATTTTTTAATAAATAGTTAAAAATATAGTATTTTAATTAAAAAATGCCTTTTAATATAATTTATTTATATGGTTAGATTATCTTTCTAATTTGTTTTAAAGTTTAATTAGTTTAGTTTTTTACCATTTAATCCAATTTTGGTCATTGGAAGTAATTTTACTTTGAAATTGGACATAAAAAACTGTCAATCTTTTGATAGTTATTATTTCATAAAAAAACACTTTTTTGTTTTGACCGTGGGAAGTAATTTTAAATTAATTTATGCCAATTATATGTTTTGAATTTGAAAAAATGGATTCCTTTTTTAGAATCAGGATTCCCAAATTCAGTAAATAGGTAAATTTTATTTTTAAACATTATGAATATTTAATTCGGTAAATATTTTATTTACCATGGTTAAAGGGTAAATATGGTAAATAATGGCAAACAAGTAATATTATAAAAATATTAAATTATCCTAAAATGTGTTCTAATTGTATTGGTTGATATATATCTAACCATGGAAATATTTGGGTCTATTTTGGGACCCCATGAAGCCACTTAAGAGTGACAATGACACTTTATATTAATTAATTTAATGTAAAGGCAAAAATGACCCAAACAAATATCTTTTAGTAAAATAAATTTCACATGGGGTTATATATATTATATATTAGAATATAAATATTCATTATAATTCTAAAAATATTTCCTACATCATGGTATTTTATATATAATTTTTTTATATCAAATAAATAAAATTAATTATGACACAATGATGTTGTAGTGTTTACATCATTAATGAATGATTTAAAGAAATATGATTATAAAACTTATAAAAATATCCAAAACCTGTCCAATTATTATTGGATGATTTTATTTCTAACATTAGTCATCGTATCTTTAAATATAATGAGTTTTGGACAATTTTAAACTGATAAAATGTTTATAATAAAATAATATTATCAAACATCACTAAAGAGCCCCTCCTCCCCCTTATAAAAAAACATCACCCCTAAACCATTACTCAAACCTCTAAAGCCCTTTGGATCGACCAAAAAATGAACAATTAATCTCCCTACATCCATATACTCCTCATAGAATTTTTTCCTTAGGAAAAAGGCCCTTCAACTAAATTGTTTGGTTCAATCCAAAGGGAGTTGCCCGATTTAAAGGTAACGTCTTCTCTTAAGTTTTTTTCTTTTATTTTACTTATCAAACTCCATAAACTCTTTTTTACTTTTTTTATAACCAAAACTGTATCCTTAATATACTAGGTTGTTTTTATAATAAATATCCAAACTACACTTACACACACATCAAACTAATAGGTAAAGAACATACTGTTTTTGTGGATGGTGAACTACTACCTCACGAAACAATGATTGTTCAATTATCTCCTACCACCTCTAATGGTGTAAATTATGATGAAAATATATTTATATGTGATATATATTATATTTATATCCGTTCTATGCTTCATAATTTTACATTTATAGCATACCTTTATGATTTCCATAATGGGCAAACGTGATAATTTATTTTTAGGAAATGCGGAATACCGCCCCCTCAAAGTGATATGACTCATTAATGACATAAATGGAACATGTAAAGGACGATGATAATTAAATTATATATTATATTATACTAGAATTATAACATAACTAATTATAATTATGTTTTCATACTATTAAATATGAAATAGAAATGAAATTAGCATTCATGTGTACGTACGACTTACCATCACCCTGAATGGTGCATTTTATTTCTTATCCCCAATTGTTATGTAATATTATAAATAAATATATACTAGATATATATAATATATATTTTGTCTAAATCATTAATATTATTATGGATATAATGGAATTTTGACAACATGGACAATTGGTAATTATAACAAGTTCATTTTTGACTCAAGTTCTGAACATCGACAAAATGTCCAATATGAACTAAAATAATGGAAAAAATGTTATAGGAATGTAATAAGTGATATAAAAGGAATAATAAACTTGAAAAATTTTCTCAATAAAGTATAAATTAACTTAAGTTTATTATTCAATAATAACAAGGAACAAACGAGTCATGTCGGACATGAGGTAAGGGGTTTCTTATCTCATTTTTAATTCCGTGAGATTTCCATTGTCCACCACTTATTTATTGAAAGTGGTGTATTGGGTAATCCCATTATATATATATATATATTATAATTATTATATTTAAATTCTAGGCATTTTGTTAATAATTTTTTGGTTATTAACTTTGGGTCATAGGATTCAATTGATTACAAAGTGGTAAGGGGTTATCATCTCACTTTTTATTCCCGTTAGATTCATGCTATATTTTCCAGTATTTCCTTTTATGTGGTGTATGTAATTCAAATGATTGTATTCTCTATGTAATATAATTTAATTTATAGTTATTTACATCTTAATTGTGTGATCCTTCTTTCAAGTGGTGTGTGTTTCGTACGCTACCAAATCAGTAAGGGAATTTTAAATCTCAATTTCCACTCATTGGGTTTTACACATAATCAATTGATTATTTTAATAAAAATTATGTGTTTAATAACTATTTTTTTATTAGTAATTTCAATTTCCCTGTGTGTTGATAAAATTTTTATACACATAATAACTCCATTGATAAATTCTCAAGTCATTGATATGAACTTATTAAGGGTAATCTTAACTCAATTTCCTTTCATTGAGTTAAATGTCAAAGTCATTGGTTTTGTTTCTACAAAGAAATTGTGTGAATATCCTCTGGTGGATTTATACTGAATATCCAATCATATTGAGTTTAGTTATATTTTTCACACATAATTATGTAATTGATTTATCTTTAATCTAAGGATACCGTCTTTATAAGGGATTTCTTATTAATTTACATTCCATTGAGACTTCATTGTTGTTATGTGCCAATTAAATTTTATATGGTGTATATACTATCTTTTGGAATATTTTATCATGAATACCTTTATTATCATGATATTATAAATTTTTGATTAAATTCCATTCCTCAATTATTTGTATTAAAGCGTCTCTCATTTGGTTAGGATCTCCTTAAATAAATATCATTTTAATGATTTCTTCTTCTAAATATTTATCATTAATGTCCATGTTTTCAAATGGTTTTAAGGATTTATTTATATGGATATTAATATTTTGAAAATTTAATTCTGTTAAAAGCTTCAACGTGGTATAGGAAACTTGGATTAAAAAATCTAATTATTAAATGTTTTAAATGGTTTTAAAAATGGTTTGATAAAGAATTGATAATGTCAATATCTTGAAATGATATATTGTGATTACGATGTGGAAATATTATATTTCTTTTATGATTGTTTTATGTGTTATGAATATTTTATTTTTTCTTGGTAATTTTAACATATACGGATGGTTCCATGATAAACCTAGGGTGGGTGAGCCTGAGATAGCTCTCCAATGCATTGGGTAAACGGATGGAGGTAAACGTTCATGTTTCTCCTAAGAGATTTAATGAATATACTATGATTGGTATTCCAACATATCTCCCTATGTAGCTGTGATAGGTAAAATGTAAGTATTATAGGTATTTCACAAGCTAACTTTATTATTTATGACTTCTCTATCTTATTAATAAATATTAATATTTCATGAGGTATGTTATGATTGATAATTATGGTTTCATTGATTTGTATTTATTAATAGGCTAATGTTTTCTTTCATTGTTTTATAACCCTTACTGATCTTTTTATGCTCATACCAAGTTTTTGAAATGTTTTCCACAGGACATAAAGATGAATAGCATTAAGGATGAGATCAAGAAAAAGTCAGGCTATCTAATACATGGAACAAGACATGTTACTTTTTAAAAGTTTTTTTTTATAAAAAAAGGAAACTGAGTAGTAGTGTCAACATGTAATTTTAATGTTGATATGTAATAATTATGGCCTAATTCTATAAAAATCTAAATCTGAAAATATCCTCAATGTGAATTATTCATTTAATTCAAGATTATGTAATGTTTCAAGGCCGATTCCTAATATAGGATCTCTATTAAAATGCATCAAGTATATCTACCAAATATGGGGTTTCTATGGGAGTAAGGGTAGTAAAAGATAAGACCAAATGGGCCTCTACCAATGCCTCATTTCCCCTAAAACATAAAGGGGTATGATCAATAAATTATCTTTCTCCCCCACTTAAAAAACTGGTTGAGGATTTCTTATGATATGCCCAATGCATCCATAATAAAATCCCCTACCACAGTGTAGCACTACATCACAACACCTATGGTTTTGATGCACAACCTATCCCTCAGGGATCTAGCAGTGTCATGTAGCATGGATCTATAGTGAAACCCACCTTGTGGTGGTAGGGTGTAGTCCAATACATGAACCCATTAGAATACTTTATAGTGAATCCCTAAGGCTATGGTGTGGGGATCCCCATCCAACTATGTTGTGAAATGGTGATTCGTGTTGTGGTGAAACCAGTTCCCCAGACTCTCATAAGATATCATATGTATAACCACCATGATTTAGCCCTTATATTGTGTCATGGTATTCTTTCCATCTAGGACATTTCCAAAAATTCCAAAGTCCAAGCCAATCACAACATCCAGGTTTGTAGTGAGGTATGCTGCCTACAACAATAATTTTATCCTTAGTCACCCATAACAATGTCTATTTAACACCCTAGAATCTAAAACACCAATAAAATATCATTTCACATCAGAAAATATCTATTCGAGATGTTACACCCCTAATAATTTTCATTCAAATATCGGTTCTTAAAACAACCTCTACTACAGATCTAAAAATTATGATTCCTCCAAATATTTTCAACCTAAAAAACACAAAACATTAATTCCCCTCTAGAAAGCCCCATATAATCTTTAAGAAACCTCAATGGCGGTTCAACCATCAATTACAACCCTCCTGGATTTTAAATCCCTGATAATCTCATCATGTGTTGCCCCCAAATAATGAACAAGCTTCCACTGTGAAACTCCAAACACAAAATCTTATTTCTCATGAAAAAATCAAGTTGCATGATCATCACCATCACCAAAACTAAGAGGAAACTAAATGACACTATTATATTCAAAGACACCCTAGTGTCTTAAAACAATTTATCTCTAGGATTATTTCACTCCCGTCCATAAGAATCATCTTATAAGGGATGATTCTAAGACACAATGTTCCCCACCATCAGAATCACCCACTAAAATATAATTCCAGTAGTCCATAAACCATCTCAGTATAATTACTACCTTGCTACATATAATTACACAAGAAAACATCAATCAGTCTTTGTCTAACCTTTAATTCTAAAAAACTCTAGGCCACACCCACTGATGTGTTATCTCATCTACAGATCATGATTCCAAACAACATTGAGGGATAATGTGAGTATACTAACATCCACACTAAATTAACAACCTTAAATTTGTTATAAATCCATGGTTGGATTATCGACCAACAAAATCTACACTAGACGCCATGATCTGACCACAAACCCATGTGAACCACCAATCTGACACACACTTAGATATAAAAAAATTTTCATAAGAATGATATCAATTCATGAATTTTATATAATATCGTATCCCTAAATAAAATATGTAATTCATAAAGGAACGTGACAAAATCATATTTACCTAATCATCTATATCCTAAATCCCACCTCGAACATCCAATAATCGATATCATCACTCCCTTGACCCAACCTACATGGGTTTCATTTTTTATAGCCCATTCTCTATCCATTACCACACATAATGATTTGACATTACCATCCTACTCATGATTGATAACCATCGTGAAACATCATCAACTTCCCATTCATGGATCACCAGGAATGTCATCCTTAGCATCTACCAAAATTAACCCACAATGAGGGCCACAATTTCCATTGATTTAT
The DNA here is from genome assembly GCA_963277665.1 of Viscum album. Taxonomy (NCBI): domain Eukaryota; kingdom Viridiplantae; phylum Streptophyta; class Magnoliopsida; order Santalales; family Viscaceae; genus Viscum; species Viscum album. Next base: position 23,609,929 of record OY728137.1, on the reverse strand, counting down.
GGTATACTCCCCGCCATATGATATACCTTACACCACTTATTGATATGAACCTCAATAGGTTCCAAAATTTCAAGTGTATCACCCCTCCCAAGACATTCTCACCCATCCTATCAATACATACCTCCATATACCCACACTCTCATCATCATCATAGAAGGATACCTCCATTATTTCCATAAAACCCTATTAAACTATAGCTTCATATATTTCATCAAACCCATTGGTTATTATTCCGAAAATGATTATTCATGGACTCATATCTCAAATAGGAATTGCATATAACCAATGTATATTACGATTATTTCATTAAAAATCAAAGGGAGTATGTTCTAGTACCACTAATCGCAGTATTTGATTCATTATTCTATGAGTATCCCATCATTGAGTCTAGTATAATGCACTAAAACAATTAATTATTCAACTCTTAAATGTCAATATATCTATCCATAGTCATCCTATATGCTCTCTTAAAAAATTCCTAACATCCCCAACATGTTTAAGATAAATTCAAAATCACTTCCTATGTTGGAATCATTCCAGAAATAGTAGAATATGCGCACACCCTATCCATCCTATATCCAACCCTCTAGGATAATAATATACTATCTCATCAGGAACCATGCCTGAAATCACCATCATTGAGAATTATATAGATCTTTCTCATCGAAAATGTACCTGTAAGATACACATCCTCATGTCATTTACATCAAAAAATTCAAGATATATACACTCATATATAATAGACCTATTACCACCTCTTATGAATCAGTATTATAACTAAAGAATCTACCCATGCATTCTATCATTAAGGGAACTCAAAAGTCCAAGATAACCCCTCTCCCAGGTTAGCCTTACTTATAATATATCACACTAACAACAACAACTGGAAAATGGATATATTCTTTACCATATAACTCAACTCACCAATATTATGACTTGAGTCCTAATGTTGATAGGCCCTCCTAGCTAGATCATAAAACATTCCACACATTGATCATAACCTATACGGCAACATACCTGCAACCATATTGATTATAAACTGATAACCAACTTTTTAAAAAACCTACTATAGGGATATCGTATAAATTACTACTAATTAATCATCACATACTAAATCGCCAACTCTCCAAAGCACATATACTACTAGGGAATCAAAAAAAGGCAACTACACCTTTAAGATCATGATCGCATCCATCACTATAAAAATGAATCACATTATGACGATCTAGATTTTGTAAAAAATTAGTTATATGGTCTAGTTATGTAGAACAACACCATGAATATTTATGGGAAAACAACATATAGGTTATTGTCAACACATTAAGTAAAAAATCCCATATTCATTTTTGAGAACTAGATCAATGAATGAAGTTATTATATCAATCGACTAAGGGACATTATACATCCCTTATGAGAGGTATTTTATTGTCTTCATCAAGTAACAATCCATTATAAGATCCATAATTCATGTTATCAGAAGGTGCTCATATGGATCAACAAATTAGAAGGCCAAAAAATGTTTATGGTGAAATAATGTATAAGTTGTTGTTGAAACACTAAATATCTAAACACACTGTTTTTAGTGAAGTCAATCACATACAAGTATGAAAATTTCATTTGAAGCCTACACATAAAATATGATTCATGTACATAGGGCTCTTTACAATGAGACAAGAGACAAAAACTCAAAAATCATAAATCTAGAACCCAAGTGCATCAAAATAGGTTTAATCATACAACCCTAAATGGAAAATCCAAGAATAATAATCCCAAATCTCTAGTAACCTATATTATCCATAAAAAAGGTGTTCATGAATCACCTTTATAAGGTATATCACAAGCTATACTAAATTCTTATATCACATGTATTCCATTACCTAAATAGTATTATAGAGAAAAATACATTGTGATAAAACTATATAATTCCCCATATTAGAGACCATTGATCTATGTCCATACTAAAGTCACCGTGTGGCCTTATTCATTCTTCCTCATATTCAAGAGGTTTCTGAATAATAGTGAAGTTCAAGGGTGTTCTTAGGTAGAGAATATAAAATTATATTAGTGTAAAACATAGTGGAAAATAAAAAAAGTCCATTAAAAATAAACATCAGAGTATGAAGAAAAAATAATCAAAAATCAGTAAAAATAAGTACATAAACATACAGTCATATAGACACACTTTAATACTAATATATATCCACTAATCACCCATTAGGCTAATAAAACATATAAATGAAAAATAAAAAATAAAAAAAGTGGCTATACTGCTATACAAGATCCTCATCTCTTCTTCATATCCAATCCTCATCCATGATTTCCCATAGAACAATAAAAACCTGAGCCTTTGTGTTACACCCCAAAATGATAAAGGGTTAAATGGATAAATGATATGACTCATGTTAACAAGATGAACCTTACTTTTCGTGAGCCAACCTGATTAGAACTCCATAGTTAAGCGTACTTGGCTTGGAGTAGTAATCACGATGGGTGACCTTATGGGAAGTTTCCCAGGGTGTGTGTGAGTGAGGAAAAAGCACACTGGAAAGGACATGTGTTGGCCGGTGGGGACTGCCATTAGTTAGATGACCTATTCGGGCACGTCGGTGACCCCAAGGTGGGTACAACATATCTACGGGAAAAATGGTGGTACCGGGTAGGCCAGGACCCAACGACCATGTTAAGGTGGGGTGTCTGTGCTGTCACTAGGACCCAATTGTTACATTTTGTATCAGAGGTGGTACCCAGCCTTAAGTGCAGTGCACTACCTGGGTTGAGATATAGGACCCATAACAAGGACGTTGTGCTCTAGGGGGGTGATTGTAACACCCCAAAATGATAAAGGATTAAATGGCTAAATGACATGAATCTTGTCGAAAGGGTTCACCTTCTTTTTCAGAAGCCTACCAAATTAGAACTCCATAGTTAATCGTGTTTGACCTGGAGTAGTGATCAGAATAGTGACCCTTAAATGCAGCGCACTACCTGGGTTGAGATGTAGGGCCCATAAATGGACGTTGTGCTCTAAAGTGTGTGTGTGTGGGGGGGGGTGATTGTACCACCCCAAAATGATAAATGGTTAAATGGATAAATGACCTGACTCATGTCAACAAGGTACACCATCCTTTTTGGGAGCCTACCTGATAAGAATATCACAGTTAAGCGTGTTTGACCTTGAGTAGTGATCAGAATGGGTGATCTTCTGGGATGTTTCCCAGGGTCTGTGTGAGTGAGGAAAAAGCACACTGGAAAGGATATGTGTTGTCATGTGGGGACTGTCAGTAGTCAAATGACCCGTTCGGGCACTTGGGTGGGCCCCAGGGCGGAGACCATGTGTCTGCAGGGCATCTGGTGGTACCTGACGGGCTAGGACCCGACTACCTTCTTATGGTGGGATGTTTCTGCTATCACCGAGACCCAATTGTTACACTTTTCACTTATTAAAGCTTTTAACAGTGAATTATACTCAAGAACCCAAGTGCCATGGCCTCCTGAGAAACGCATGAATTAAAATTAGTATAGAACTATAATTGATTTCCTAAAAATTACCAACAAATACAACATACACACATGAGATATTCTTATAAGATAAATAAATACACTTGGATGGATAATTAAATAACTACTTTTGATCCTCGAGTTTTAATAAGGAAACTGAGATCAAATATGCATGCTTTTGGACATTATCGATCAATAGTATTTATAGATGAATCTTAGGAGTAATATTTATCCACATTCTTCTATAATAATAGTTGATTCTTAGGTCACAACCTAGGAATTATTCATAATAATAACTACTAATTTCCATCTAAAATATTGGTAATTTTATATAGTTATAAAAATTATATCCTTGGGGATCTCCTTGGGATTATTGATTGAAAATTTGAGGTTATCACCTTACTAATAGCATCACACATAAAAATAATAGTACATGTCCTCCCAAGAACACAAACCTTCACTATTACTATAACCAAATTAATCTAACACCATCAATATTCATGTTCTAAGGTGATAGTCAGAGTTGATGACACCTATATAATTTCACTAACCCTTTATAGGGTAATCATAAATCGAGGAATCTACCCTGACCCCTAGATCTCATCTCTTCCTAGAGACCCTACATGGGATCCATGATCCCAAACAAATATCTTGGGCCTATCCCATCATTCAGAAGACAAATTATTCATTATCATCACTATAATAGTCTCATAGTCTCATTTATCTCATGGAAAATATTATACAGGTCTCACTTTAGAGAGAAGAAATAATATCTATAAAACTACTCAAATCATCCATGTTCAGTTCACTTACCAAACCTACCTATATTATACCTTGGTTATACCCACATGAGAACTCACATGTTAGAAGATAACGGACACTCACCACAAATATCTTATTGACTCGCTGAAGGCTCTAAGCTATCTCAAGTCTAATAATGGTTATCTAGACAAACCATACCTAGTCTATCACTTTATTATCTACATGTAAGTGCCAAGGGTTCCTAAACATAGAGACTATTTGATCATTCATTATATTTAATTCACAACTATGTTGGTCTCAAGTATCTCATGTCTAATTTTATGAACATGATATCATCCATTGGTGTTCAAGGAATCCCATGTGTCTAAGGGTCCATCGTGGCCCATAACACTCAATCTATCCACATTTATAAATATATAAAAAATGAAATTAATTAATGGTAAATTATCCATAGTAGGAAAACCCCCAATCATGTTCATATAAATAAATTCATTACCATAGGAGTATGCTCAATTGACTTCCTACCTCACAGGAATCCATTTCCTCTTATCAATGTTCTTCCAAACATAACCAAGATCACCCATCTCCAATTAAACACCTTCTATCAATATGATCCCCTACCTCAATCCAAATATTATATAAAACTAAATATAAAAATTTATATATAATTTTTAAATTTAACTATATTTAATTTAAATAGGAATAAATGCATAAAGTTTCACCAATGACTTTTGATTAAAAAACACAAAACAATGGAGAATAGTCCACACCCAAAAATAACCCAATCCTAAGACACACAAAGAAACAACTATTATTCCTATTTAAATGGATAATTTCATCCAATTTCTGCATGAACTATGTAACAAATTTATAGGGAAACCTACCTTCTACTAAATTACGAGAAATGTGTTATAATAACCCTCAAAATCCCTCCTTGATCCAAGCTGACCAAATCCATATTAAATTGAAATATTTCTATCATTATCCAGTGAAAATCATTATCAAATCCTTATCCAAAATAAACCAAAGTCATTAGAAATAAGAGAGGGAAAAATAAAGGGAAAAAATTTAGAAATACACATTGGATCTCTATAAAAAGACACCATGATCACCTTGCAGACATGGGAGATTCATAGGTGGATGGAGATATAGGGAGATCCAGTTGAATGGCCCTCTCTTGGTGGCCCATTTCCCCAGAAAAATAGAAGAGGGTCTCCAGGAAGTACCGGTCTATATACAATTAAAAACTATATTAGGGCCACTTATAACAAGGATATATGGGGCCATGGTTGAATACCATAAAATGGTGTATCCATTGGATGCAACCCCCAAGAATGAATTGTAAAGAATGACCCATAAGACTCTTGTTGTGGCATAGATCTAGGATACACAGTGTAGCCCACATGAGGGTAGTTCCACAAGATACCCAGGCCCCCAAGGATCCTCCACCACAATTCCCCGATCATGCGATATGGATCTCCCTAGTAGACCATGTCATGCCATAGACCTCAGAGACTGGAAATAGCCACTTCACTTGACCCTTATGCACACTCATATGTAGCACCACCATGGTGAATCCCCTAGTCAATGACTTTGGTCCATTTTCATTGAAAACACACACATATTCCTCATCCCTCTCCATAATGAAATTCCTTTGACTACGACATGGTCAAAATCGTATATCCACCCACAACTCCAAGGTCACCCCATCGTTTATCCATTGATTTCAAGAGAACCCAAAACATCAAACTATCCTTGTTCCATATTTAAAAAAATATCCTTGATATATTCCAGCCCTAAATTTTTTTATCTGAATCCTTGTTCTCAAAATGAACCCTACTCTAGAGCCAAAAATTCAAATTCCTCCTAACATTTTCAACCTATAAAATGTATTTATATAATATATGTGAGTAATATATCTTATTATTTTAGTATTTTATGTAATTAATTTTTATTAAGTATTATTTTCATTTCATGTAGTGATTTTTTTAGTCATTATTGATTTTATTTATTGGATTGAATAAACCCATACGATTAAGAAACCTTTAAATACCTTTCATTCAATTCAAACCCCTAATCAATTCTCAAACATTAAATCTTTCAACTATGAATAGAAATAAAATGAAGAAGTTTTTGGGTGGTCACTCTATAAGTTCAAATTGATCTAGTGTTTCAAGTTTTTATAGAAGAGTTTTACATAGTTTGGTTGTCATCCAAAAATTGTAGAATGAGAGAGACATGACAGTAATGATCATTTTTCCTTTTCAAAAATAGGTGTTTGTTTTTTGTGAAAAAAATACATATGTCATATTTTACAAGGAGTTATTTGAGTTTTATTGAAATTTTCATCTTACATTTTATCAAAATAAAAACATATTTATTTCAAAATTAAATGATAGAGACAATTATATATCTTCTGTGGAGAAGGAAAATCATTTTCTTTTCCACATAAACGTCGGTTTTCATTTTGTATAAATTTGGACAATAAAGATAATATCAATCATAAAAACAACATAAAGTTTATTTTTTATATATCAAATGTTAATAGGAAACATATAAAGTAATTAGAACTTAATCAGAGGGTTATTCTAATGTTTATTCAAATAAAAAATACTCAACGAATACGATAATTTGAAAAGTTTCCCTTTCAAGAAATGTATCTTTTATATCATTTACTAGATGAAATAATGTAAATTTTTAGATATATTTCATATGATATATGCATAATTGAAATAATAATAAGTAGATTATTCATGATTTTTATCCTGATGGGTGTATTTTGACTCTCTTATTTGAAATTTAAGATACATTCATGAATGAGTTTTAGGATATAAAGTGTATTCTCAATAACACTTTATAAGTTGGAACTTACTAGGTAAGAAAGGATACAAAATTAAAGAGAGTATTGATATCTCTACTCTAGTTAAGGTGGAACCTACTAGGTAAGAAATAACTGAATAAGTTGAATTAACTAAGGCTGTAAAGGATATAATTTTTCATCCATTACATGAAGTGGAAAATTTTTATGAAGATCAAGATATAATTGTTATATTTGGGATTATGGTTCCAATAGTAAAATTTTTTGATATAGAGAGAGCAGTTTTTGAACCTATTGATATTATTAGAGAGGGTATCGTAGATTCTTATGCTAAGTCTAGTAAAGGTCTTTTGCAATAAAATTATACAAATAGTGAATATAATAATGTAATTTCACTAGTATCTAATTCTCCTTCTAAAATAAATAGAGATAGCTTAGGATATTATGAAAATGTCCATATTATTACTGTAAAACTATATTCTAAATTTAGTTTATTGAAAGGTAGGATTAAAATATTAGTTTCCAAACACTTAAAAATTATGTAATAATTGCAAAATTTTAAGGATAGGTCTATTTCAAAACCTAATTATGGAGATTATAAATTATTAATAGTTTCTAAATAAAATTTTGACCAATAGATTGAAATGATAAAAAAATCAGATTGTGTTATTAAGAAATAAAACCTATGTATTTTGATGTCTCGTAATCTATTTGGAATAAAATTATAAATGTGAAATGATAAACAGAGAATCTATATACAGAATTAGGCATGTTGAATTCATGGGTCTAATCACTATAACATTATACTCCAACCCTTACAAATTTTCTATTCATGAGGAGATATTTTGTATATGAATTGAGGAGTATTAAATTTTATGGAAAAAAATATACAATGAATATTGAAAGAGTTGATGTAGATATATATTTTTTATTTTATTAAAGATATTTTTTTTTCTATAAAATATATTATAGGTGAAACTTTTGTTAATTATTTAATAGAAAAGGAATTATGGAAGGGTTGGAAAGTTTCTCTTAGTATGAATTTTAAAATTTTGTATGCTCAATTAAAAAATACAAACACTCTTAATGATTCACTTTCAACATAATCTAAATAAATATTTAATGAATTTTACAAATTAAAATATTACATTTAGAGAGATGTAGATAATGTAAAGATAGATTTCATTTATAAATATAAATAGATAGAAGTATACCATTCTACCACTTCTTTGGATAAAAATTAGTAATATGTTTTTAATTTTTTAATGGATAATTGTATAATGAATGTTGACATAGATGGAATGAAAAGGTTATATGGATACTCTCTTATAAAAAGGATATTTAGTAATTTTTTATTTCTATAAAGTTAAAATTATAAAAAGATTAGATATGTGTGGGAAAACACTATATGAAATTATATATTATAGAAATCATGGACCTTAACCTCCAAATATATTTTTCTGAAACAAGAGATTGGTTAAAAACACTCATTAAACATTTTATGTAAATCCTTGAGGGATGTGGAATATTTTTAGATTATAAGAAAAGAAATTTATATAGTATCTTCATCTAATACCACACAAGAAAAATCTCCTTTAACACTTACCTGTAAGTATGAAAAAAACAAGAAATGAAGTTACAATATAAGATCCTATCTATTCCAACACAATCATCAATAGGAAATTTTAAAATTAGAGATAATGTAAATCAATAATTTGCAAATTTTTTATACCAAAACCCTTTTTTCAAAGGACCTCCTAAACCACATACTAAACTACATGTTGGACCACTTATATAAAAACCTGATAAACCACATATTGAACCACCTACTGAACTAAACCTAGCTCATTAAGGTTTTTATTTTACTATTTTTAGTCCTTTATAAATATTGTTGAAAATTTATTTTATTAATTTTTTGTTAATATTATCACTCATTTAATATAATTAATTTACAATATTACTACAAAATTGAGTGATAAATCCTCATAGTTTGATATTTCAGTGTGGTATATTAAGGTGTTCTACCCCTTACTGTGTACTTTCTTTTTTATATCACAATAAGTGGATGAAAATCAGTGGAAATAAAATTCATATTTTAATAAATCTTAATTATAATAATTATATATATTTATATTAAAATACTTATGTAATTGGTAAAAATTTCTATGACAATTTTAAGAGTTTTATGATCATCAAAAAGGGGAATATTTTTAGACATACTAATGTTGATCTAATATACACAATTATATAATAAGTATTAATGATAAAAAATCTATGTTTTTTATTAATATTTTATTTCAGGTTTTAATTGTTGATTTTTAAGTTTTTCTGATTATTTTTACAATGAGAGATTAATCTTTTTTTGAGTGAAAATTTTATAAGTATTTGTTGGCTCTGAATTTTTTGAATTATTTAGATTTTAACAATGTATTTTTCTCATTTGAAGTTATGTAAAATTTTCTAATTCCATATTCAATCTTATGAAGTTATTTTTACTCTTTTGATGTCTATTTTAATCTTATGAATTTATGTTTACTCTACTAAAGTTAGGTTTACTCTTCTAAAGTCATGTCAACACTTCTAAAGTCATGTTTACACTTCAAAAGTTAGGTTTACTCTTCAAAAAAATATTTTTGTCTTAGAGTTTTCTACATTACTCTTCCAAGGATTGAGTATATAATTATGAAATTCAATTTATCATACCATGTATAGGTTTAATATTATGAAATGGTGCATTCAATTTTGGAATGGATTTTCTTTTTCTCAAAGAAAGAAGTTACTCTTACAGATTTTATGAAATATGATATTTTTTAAGGCTTGTTACAGTTGTTAATTTTTAGGAGAAATATTATAACACTAGAAAATATTTTAAGTATTTTTATAGAGTTTAAAAAAAATTACTCATCACACTCATGCTAAAAACAACTCCATGTGTTTCATAACTATCTAAAAATCATGATCATTTTTACTTATTATACACCAAATATATTTTTCCATTATGAGGAATAATAATAAGATTACTACTCCATATTCTTATGAGATTATATTTTTTTCATTTTAGAATTTTTTTAGAGCTAAAAATTATAGATATAAATTATCTCTAGAATAATTGAATCATTTGTTTCTTATTACTTGTAATGATGTGCTAATATATAGTCCCATTTTGATATCATCTCATTTATCTCTATATTAAGAACACCTTTCACTTAGTGTAGTTTGAATAAAAAAATATTATATTTCAAATAGAGAGATTAGGAAATGCTATTGGAAACTTTGTAATAATTAAAAATTTCTTGCATTCAGCTGTGTGATCTCCAATAAAAGGATCAAAGTAAATAACACGAAAATCAAATTGATTATTGGTGGAGTGGACTAGAAGAGGTAATTTTAGGACCAAACCAGAATAAAATTTATTGCTTAAATATTTTTTACTTTAATTTACTTTTTGATCCAAAATATTTTAAATAAAATGACATATTTATTTAATTTTGAAGTGCGAAGTTTTTATTTTGTGGGAAATTAATGAAATCAATCCCCCCCTCTCTTCAGTTAATATGAAATAATCTTGGGAAAATGAAAATTCATGTTTGTATTGAAATTTGTTTTTAATAATACCTGATCTTTATCATCACATCTATCTTTATTTGATACTTTAATGGAAATATGTGTGTTGGGCATGGAATTGAAAATTTCATTAAAACTATGAATTTCCCATTTTAAGTTTAACATAATATTTTTTTATAAAAATTTATATCTTGATATTTTTAATTTAAAATTTTATTGTCATATTATAAAAAAATTATATATTTTTTAGTACATTAATTTATTATCACAAATTTAGAAGTCATAAAATTGACATTAATACAAAGATGGTTTTGATTCAATAAATTAGACATTGATTAACTATTTGGGCCATAAATTTTAAATACTTTCATGTAATGGAGTGAAGATTTTAATGTTTTTATAGGATTCAATTCAATACATTTAATTAAAATTTATTAAATTATAGTTCTCATGGTAACTTGTTTAAAATTTTGGATCCATACATAGTACTTTTTTGGGAATAATTATACATGTGCCCTTATTTAAATTTATAAAATTAACTCTCCCACACTCTTTAAAATATATATTAACTCTGTGGGAGGGTTGGTTGATGATTTGGGAGGGAGGTACTAAAATGGTGGTTCTAGGAAACATTCTTAACCATTTATAAGAAGCATTTATTGGTGCAATGTTCTCCTCCAAGAATGTCCTCCTACCCCGCTTATAATATATGTTTCTTTTCTATAATTCTTCTGTCTTTGGTAATTTTCCAATAAAACTTATATGTTATTATATTTTAGATTTTTTTCTAGGTTTTGGAATATATGATTAGAGATGATATTTGGGGTTTCCCCTTCACTAATCTACTTATAAAATCTTTAATATGATGAAAATTCCACAAATTGGGGAGTGATGTTTTTGTGGTTGATCTTATTCTTACCTCCTTCATTATTTTTTTTTTGAGTTCATGTACTCACTTTAGTTCATAATTTTTTTAATTCAATGAGTTTTTAAAGTTAATATGACTCAAATAATTGAAACATTGACCGAAATTCCATGTTTTTTTAATCACTAAAGTAAAACATTAATTGTAAAATGTAATCAACTTCTGATCGATTCCTTGGGTTCATATCTAATCCCAAAACTCAAAAAATTCCTATTTATAGAGTGGAGGTGTTTTCCTAATTTACCTCCAATATTAAGTTATATTTTAGACCATAATAAAATTTGGTTTCCTTGTTTGAAAGTATCCATGTTATATTTGATTTTGTGCTCATGATTTCTTCTATAGAATTTGGGGATAAAAAATTAGGGGGACCATAATTGAACAAAATTAATCTTAAGGGATAATGATTAATGAAAATGAAGGTTTATGAAAGATCCACCACAATAATTAATATTTTTTAAAAAAAATAATAATTTATATTGGTGTTTTGTAATTACGTGTTTTACTCATTTGTTTCAAATTTTTGGAAACCATTCAACCAAACCCCATTTATACCAAATTTTCTTCTCTTTTAATTATTTTTTTACCTTTTCTGGGTTTTTTAAGTCATTTCCTCCTCAAGATATATGACCTAGGACATCCATTCTATGAAACATAGTATAAAAAATCTCAAATATTTTGAGGGCGTGTGAAATAATGCTCATAAAATTCATGCCATTTATAGGGAAGAAAGTGTTTTATTAAAATTATTTTATTTAAGTTATTTTCATTCATTATTATTTTCTTTATTTTCTTCTCCTACAACTTTTTTAATTCCATATTATTTTTATGACCCAAAATTGAAACCCCATTTTATGATTTTGTGGTGCACTAACTTTTATTTCATTTTCTCTATGGAATCGATGACATGATTCAACCCTAATGATCATCTTAAACTTGACCATGTGGTTGAATGATTCTTTATGGCTCAAAATAGAAAATATTGAAATTCAACAAACATTTAAATTTCCATGTTTCATTATTTCCACCATTCTAATAGTAGTGATCATGGTATATTATCTCATAAAAAATTTGATATTCAAACAATAGAAGAAAATTTAAATGAATCTGAATGAACCATTCGATAATTGGTGTTGTTGATGTTAATTATTAACCAATATGAATTGCATGTCCAACTCTTGAATCATACCTTGTGATAAAATCTAGGTTATTTTACATTTTCCCTGAATTTCATTGCCACTCAGATGAGGATCCAAACACACATCTAAAAGAATTCAATATTGTTTTCTCAACCTGTAAACTATGAAATTTTTCTAAAGACCAAATTAAACTATGTGAATTCCCATTATCACTTGACAGAACTGTAAAATAATGGACTTATTACTCACACCCAAAATATGTTACATCTTGGAATTATTTTTAATATATTTTTCTTATAGATATTCTTTCTAGAATAATGGACTACAACAATTCAAGAGTATATAATTGGAATCAAGAAAGTAATAGGAGGGTCAAATATTATGTATTGGGGGTTGTTCAAGAATTTATGTGTAAGATTCACATTTTATTATATATCATTTAGTTGATACTATGTTGGATAAATTTACCACTTCAGCGAGAAAGATAGCCTTGGCTCAAAAAGCCTCACCACCCACTCGAGTGAATCTTTTTGGAATTTTTACTTCACTGAACCGTTCAACATATTATTTCACCAAAAAACATGATACAAATAATTATGCAGTGGTACTCCTAAGGAGACAATTTCAATAATAACAATAGGCAGCACCTAAAAATGATGTATGATTACTTCTCACCAAGATATATTCAATTATGTAATGACCAATCAGATATGAGTTATGAATTTAGAAAGAAACAAAGTGATCCTTTTCAATAAAACATCCAAAAACCTCCACCTTACCTATAATGTTTTAAAAATCCCCATAATATATTTGAATCTCATATATCAACAAGTGAACAACTCGATAATCCCCAACCAATGGTAGATTATAACACTGATGATAGTTTAAAACACATATTTCTTAATCAACAGAATGGGATAAAGAGTCATAGTATATTTTTGAGAGAAGTAAATATGAAACTGATCCAAATTGCCACTACACTCCATGAAACGGTGAATAAAAACATTGGAAAAATAACCTCCCAACCCACTCCAAATAACAATGTAAATGTCAGTGATATCACACTTAGTAGTGGGTTGCAAACATAAAATCGATGTGTTCATATAAATCCACCATAATTAACTCAACTCGAGGAGATTCTATAATCTAATATATTCAATGAGAAACCAAGTATTAATGACCATGGTAAGGAAAAAATTGATGATATTCCTCCAAAACCCCTTCAATTTCCAAAGAGTTGAAGAAAAAAATATAGATGAATATGTGATGAAAAAATTCATTGGATACAACCAAGCATGTTGAGATAAATGTCAACCCTTTTCTGAAAATTATGAAAATGCAATTGTATGAAAAATTCTAAAAAGAACTATTTTGCAACTAAAGAGGGATTAGGGTAAATGACCAGATTAATCTTGGATGTAATCTATTTACACTCATTACTTCAATTAAATAAATTCCTATAAATTGAAAGGATCTCAAGAAATTCACCATTCTATTCACTATAGAGGATTTATAAAATTTTTTTGCTTTATTTGATTTGTTAGATTCAATAAATTTAATTCCTGACTATGTTTTCACATATTTATATGGTGGTGAGTTCAAGTTGACAAGAGCATGGTGAAATTGAAAAATAGAGTTATGAAATTTCAAGATAGAGTCCTTGAGGATTTACTTATTCAGGTAAGGGACATGATATTTCCTATATATTTCAACATTATTATCATGAAGGATAATCAGGTATATTCTGATGATCCCACTACCTTAGGTTATCCCTTTCTAAAAACTACCAAAATGATAATAAAATTTCTTCATGGTAAACTATTTAGTAAGTGTTTTGATGTAGATATGAGATTTAATGTTATAGAATCTATGAAATACCCATCATAGGATCATTATAATTTTTTCATATTTCACTTTGAATCATGATATAAAGACCACTTGTATTTTGATTTTATTTTTCATACATTGATCATGAGAATTTTTTCTAATTTGATATCTAAGAGAGTTAGAAAAACATTTTTATATTAAATAAACATCTCTTATATTAGATTATGATGTGGATTAATATTCCAATTTTGATTTTTTTATTTCTAATTATGACATGGATGTTGATTATGCTGATGGTGTTGTTATATTATTCTCTAATTTTGATGATTTATATTTTTATATTCATGTTCATTGTGCACATATTTTAGTTCATTTTATGTCTCCATCTATTCATATACCCTACATTAGATCTCAATCCATTTCAAAAAAAATCTCAAATACTCATACCACTTTATTAGTGATAGATTATCTATAATAATTTCTAACAATCATTCTTTTTAAGCTGACAAAAACAATTTGATAATTTGAGGGAGACTATTAGGGAAATATGATGTAGTTTTTAGAACATAAATGGTATTACCCACTACATTTTAATGCATAGGATTATTTTGGATGATAAAGATAACCCGGTAAGGCAACCATAATGAATACTTAATCCAAAACTATTCGATGCCATTAAAAACAATATTAAAAATTTCATGAGGTGGGTATCATTTATCCCATTTTAAATTCCTCATGGTTTAGTCCTATTCAAGATGTGCTTAATAAGAGTAGTGTTATTGTTGATATTAATGAGAGAAAAGGGTTAGTTAAATTGAGGGTGAAAAATATTTTTCCCATGTATATTAATTAGAGTTAATTATTTCAATATACTCTCAAGGACTATTTCCCCTCTCATTCATTGATAAGGTTCTCGATATACTTGATATAAATATATACTATTATTTCTTGGATGGATTTTATGGCTATATTTAGAATCATTTTACTCTATAGGATTAGTATAATATGAAAAAAACTTTCTCATTAATTATCTTTCCTAACGAAGGATTCCATTTAGGCTTTTCAATGTCATTTGTACCTTCTAGAGATGTATATTGATTTTTTACCTGATTCTCTTGAGACCTGCATGAAGGTATTTATGGATTATATTTTTGTGTATAGTTCATTATTTTATGAATGTATTTTTATTTTTGGAATGGTGTTGCATAATTATATTGAGAATAATCTAGTTTTTTACATTAATAAATGTCATTTCAGGGAAGATCATGGCATTTTTTGAGGGCATATAGTGTTGAATCATGGAATATATTTGAATATATATAAATTAGATATTATATCATCCTTTACATATCATTCATTTTTGTGTGATGTCATATATTTCATATGGAATGGAATATTTTATCAACACTTCACCATATATATCAGTTAGATTACTCTTCCTTTATTATGGTTACATAAAAAGGATTATAATTTTGTGTTTGGAACTTATTTTAGGTGTAATGTTGATTCACTAAAGAAAATTATCACCACCCCACCAATCATATATCCAACATTATGGGTTCCCCCATTTGATCTTATGAATGGTGCTTCAAACTCCATAGTATGATCAATCTTATATCATTGGGTGGATGGGAGGTCCAATGTGACTAATTATGAATCATAGATATTTTATTTTGACTATGAAAATTAAACCACATATGATAATGAGTTTTGTTTAGTCATATTTTCTTTAGATAAATTTAGTTCAAATTTATTTGATTCTAAAGTGGATTTTTCCTTATGCATAAAGATTTTAGGTAGCTGCTAAAGAAGTCGGATGTGAATCAAAGGATTATTTGTTGCATTATCCTTCTCCAAGATTTTGAAATCCCGATAAGGGATAAGAAGGTGTCATTAAATATTTTATTATAGAAAATGATTGAAATAAGTCACTTATTGGGGCATGATACTCAAAACTAAACACCACTTCTAGTCTCATTAATAGACTAAAATCTTCATTCCATATCAGGTACACTTCCTTGGAATATTGATTTAATTAATTACTTAGTTTCATTTTATATTCCAACAAACCTAATGAAAAACCAAGTAGAAAATTTAAATAGTGAATCTAGGTTTTATATGACGGATGAGACATACCTTTGGCACATTGTTAGTGACCAAGTCATTATAATATGTGTTTTTGGCTATGAGTTTGAGTATGTTATTCATTTTTTTAAAAAATTTACTTTTTATGGACACATTGGACCGCAAAGGATTGGTATTAAGTTCATAGACAATTTTTCATAATTTTCTAAAATTTTCAATGATTCCCATATGTTTTTTAAGTCATTCACACGTTTCTAGAACATTGAAAAGATTTTTATGTGACATAATATTCCCCAAGACCCGATTTTATCCTGTGAAATTCTTAATGTATGTGGAAATAATTTATGTTTATTTTTTCAAGATAATTTGGTTTCTTTGAAAATTTTTTCATTGTTTGTTAGTTTAAATAATAGGTGGAGACCAAGGCCAACCGAACTGATGAATCTCATGTTTTTGTGGATTTTTTAAAGGATAAAATTTTCTTTATGTTTGGAGTACCAAATGATATCATCTGTGAAAAAAGGTAACCCTTTTGCAACCAAAAATTGTTTTCCCTACTTTTAAATTAATTAATGACAAACAAAACTTCAACACCATACCATCCCCAAACAAATGGTTCGGATAAGGATTCCAATATCAAGTTGAAGGAGATATTAGAGAAAATGATGCAGCCAAAAAGGATGGATTAGGTAAATTTATTGGATGATGTGATATCAGATTATATAATGACTCTAAAAACTCACATTATTATGTACCCATATAGTATCATATTTATAAAATCATGAAATATTTCCATTTAGGTCATGAATGGGGAATATTGGGATTTTTAAGAAATAAAATATGAATTTAGACTGATATTGAGGTCAAAGGAATCTGTAAATTCAAGATCATGAGGAGATTATATTTTCATCACTTGAGAACTTAAAGCTATAAAATAAAATTTCAAAAGTGGTTCATGATATAATTATCCAAAAAAAGGGATTTTCAGGTAGGAGACAAATTCCTTCTCTAAAATTCATGATTTAAGATGGTTTCTAGTAAGTTTCATTATAAATGGTTGGGACAATATATTGTATCTCATGTTTTTCATTATGGTACAATGGAGGTCAAAAAAGTTTCTATGTGAAGAAGATTTATTATCAATGGGTAGTGATTGAAGCAGTACTTTATTGGATTCCCTACAAATGTATTTTATGTCATCACATTTTATAAGCTCACAATCACTTGAAAACATGTGGTTGTACCATTGAGATTTTGACATCATTTATTGTGGAAATTTTATTAAAAAACCATGTCATTTAATCTCTCTAAAAACTTCACACACAATCATGCCTTTTAATTTTCTCTTAACCAGTTGAAATTATATTCAAGTTAAGTAATATTTCTTAGCTTATAATATGTACTTTCTATATATTCATCTCCCTTTTGATAAAATTCACTACTATATTGAATTAAACAATGTGTGTGTACCAAAAATATGACTATTTTACTACCTCAATAAAAAAACAATAAATATGTGATCAATAAAATGTAAAACATGTGTAAATATCATTGTCTTTATCTTAAGGATTGAAAACCCAGTATGCTTAAATTATTTGGTTTGATAATTACATTATAAATAGTTTTGAATTGATTTGGTGGAATGGAATCAGGTATGAATAATATTTTTATTTAACCTGAATATATTGGAGAAATGATAGAGAGATAATCTTGAAATGATTTTCACACACACATGGGGAATTTGTGGAATAAAGAACTCATAACTTGTTTCCACCAGACTCATTTCTATTTATGAGGCATTTAATTATATAATTTTTTTATTTAATTATAATTTTGGATTCATTATATGCTCATATTTCTAGCATGGATTGAGAAATTTCAACCTGCATCATTTTCGAGCTTTAATGACTTGGGTCATTGCACGGTAGTGAAAATGGGTGAGTATGGGTTAGTAGATAAGAGATGTTTTTGTTGAATATTTTTTGAGAATATTTGATATAATTTTCCCACATGAATCATTAATTTATGATTAAATGTATAAATTTATTTTGATCTTGAAATTGAAAATTTCATGAAAATTTGGATTTTCCCATTTTAATTTTATCATATTAATTTTTAAATAACATTTTCATTCTACCGAATTATTATTAGAAAATTTATATTCATATTCATAACTAATTTATCAAAATTTTAATTGGTATCATAAATACTAGTGTAGATATTTTGATAGACAAGAATGGCCATTAATAAAGAGCCATGATGGATTTGACATGTTGGAACTTTCATCAATATTTGTGAGATGAAATTTTCATTCATACTTCGAATGGGGAAGTTTTTTTCTAGAAATTATAATGTTCAATTAAAATTATTTAATTCAAATGGGTTAAAGGACAGTGCACGTAGTGATTCTCTAAAAAAGGCATCTCAATATAGATTAAATTTTGGAGGCATAATTTTTCATGTGTTCCTGTTGAAATTTCAAACCCTAAACCCAAAATACTCTATTAAAATTAGATCTTCATTTATTCATGGTGTATTTATGATTTTGGAAGGTCATTTTAGAAGATAGTTTCTAATAATAATCCTTAACCAGTTTTAAGAATTAAGAAATTGTGAAAATATCTCTTCTAAGAAGGAACTCTTCTCCCACTTATATATTGTGTTACTTTACATTTGTTCTTTCAACGTCACTTTCAATAAAACATATTTTTTAGTCTCATTTTATCATTTTATTTTGGTTCTTGGTTCTACCATATGATATTAGTGATGATATTGGTTATTTCCATTTCAATCATTTACTTGTGAAAATCTTATGCACGAGGACAATTCCACCCATGTGTGAGTAGTTCTTTTTCTAGTCAATATTATTTGTAACTAATTTATTAGTTACTTTGAATTTACTTACTCACTTACAATAAAAAAAATTATGATTAATGATATAATTTTGTAAATTTACGATTACTCAAATTATTGACATATGGACTGTGAGGTTGGGATTTTTTGAATCACTAGAGCACCATTTTAATTATAAAATTTAATCAGCATGGGATCAATTCATAGGGTTAGGATCTAATCCAAAATTATCAAAATGTTCTAATTTCTTGATTAGAGGTGTTTCAATAATCATTATGTAATCATAAGTTAGCTTTTCGATAACAATAATATTTGGGTGTCATGATTAGAATTCTATAAGTTATCTTAGGGTTTGTGGTGATGTGTTCTTTAATTGGGCTTAGAGTTAAAAAATTAGGGAAATAAAATTGAATTAATTTCATCTTATGGGAAATTGATCAATGAATAATGAAGGGGTGGGATACTTTGACCATAATCATTCACATTAGTGTGTTTAAAGTAAGTTTTTTTGTTTGGTTCAACTTATTCGAGAACTAATGAACTAAACCCCCTCTTTTGTACCAAATTTTCACAACTTTTCTTTGTTTATTTTAACCATTTAGGCGTTTTAAGTTCACTTAATCCAAAATTTATATTACCTAGGTCATCCGTTAGGTTTAAATTAGTAAAAAAATTAAAAATATTTTAAGATTATGTGAAACAACACTCATTAGAAAAGAAGTTTTTCTTCCATTATTGATGTTTCAGAGGAGTAGATATACCTGGAAAATATAATAGGATTCAAGAAAACCAAAATCATTTAAGAGTGAAAAATCAATTTAATTTTTATTATTTGAGCCTTGTACCCAAGAAATATCACCAAAGGTTTGATGCATTCATAGATAAAAAAAGTTCATATGATGTGATGTGGATCATTGTTGTGATTAGAAAGTGTTTGATAATATAATCTCTTATATACATCACTCGTATATGGATAAAATTATTTTTTTAAGTCTGAACATGAACCTAATTGAAGATTTAAATGAATTTTTTTATATATGTCTTGAGATGGAGGGTCTCAATGAAGCGCAATAGATTTTAGTGATAAGAATATAGAGGAACTAAAAGATTAGAACACTAATTTTTTCTATTCCAGAGTACATCATGTAACCCCCAAAAAATTTAGTAAGAATTTCAATTTTAAAAAATACTAGGTTGAATAGCTTATTTAATAGACAACATTAAATTAATATGATCCATGATAAATTTTATTGAGATAAAATATTATAATTAAATTTAAATATTAATATATTATAGTAATAAAGTATGAAACATCATTATGAATAGTAGAATAAGAATAAATCAATAAGTAAATAAAAATAATATCAACATAAAACCAATATACTCATGATTTTTTATAGATATAATCACCCTAATACCAATTATAGAGTGAATGAAACACATTAGAAATATAATAGACATGTTGAGACACAAGTAAATAGGATAAATTATTTTAGTGATTCTTTTATGGTAATAAATAGGAATGAAATATGATCATTATATATATAGCCTTTAGATCAATGGTCATTAGGTATATAGACATTGGAACTATGTTCATTTGATATATGTTTTTTGGGTTTTCATGTATCAAATTGGTATTTTTAAAATGTGTAATTCTTAGTGAAAAGTTCAAAAAACATAATTTACCAATGATATATAATGAAACAAAATGATAAAAACTATATATATTACATTATTATAAAAATATATTTTTATATGTTACAAATTATCAATATTGTTTCTAAGACATGGGATTATACTGCCCTACATGTTAGGGTAAGCTGTACTCTAGGATATACTATAGGTTTTTATGTGGTTCTACCCAAAACCCTCTTAAATGGATATACCTCTTTAGAAATCCTTATATTCCCCATTCCAGGTCGCTCTTATTTTTGGAAAATTTGAAACTAAAAATTACCCACTAATGATATATTAAAGGTTGAATACATCCAAATTACTTCAATATTTTTTATATGTTATAATAGTGAGGAATGTTTTCATCATATCATCCTTTTTTGGGACCTTATCAAGTATATAAAGATAGAACTATGGTTGTTATTTAACAATTATATCATGATTTATATAGGATTTTATAGTTTTATAGACTAACAATTTAGGATAAATATTAGTTATTAGATTTAAATTTGACTATCTATTTCAATTACATCGGTCATTTTTTACATTAGGAATACAAGAAATGAGTACATGTGAAGATCCCACTTTTTGTATGGATTGTATTTGTTGTCAACTGATTGTCATTGGTAGTAAATGTTGTTCCATGAGATAATATGATCACATTATGATAAATATGATTAAGTAGTTCAAAATTTAATGGATCTTGGATGAAGTCCTAAAGTGTTGATAATTCAAGAAACATCTTCTAAAGACTTTGAGTTTCAATGTGGAACCTGGAGAATTGTTAGTGATTCATTAGATTAAATTGGAAAGAATGATATTTCTAGAAGATATAGAAGCTAAAATACATTCCATAGAGAATATAATGATTCTAAATATGATTTATAAAAGTTTAAAAATCAGGACAGATAAGGTTTTTGATAAGATAAGATGGCTGTGAATCAGTACGGTTGGTGTAGTTGAAAATGATTTTAATGTGGCATCATTTCCCAGTGATTTACAAATTTTTGGGCCTAAAAATAGGGTGTTTGTTTGTAAATGGAAGTATTTATATGAATTAAAGTTCATGGAACCCAAAGTAATGTTTTTAGATTTCATAAAAGGTTCATATAATGACAAAGGGAATTCATTAAAGGAAGGATTACACATAGTAGTGCTATGCAGACCGTGAAGTACAGTACACAGACCGCGTAAGAAAAAAGGTTCACGGGAGGTTCATAGTTTGTGGAAGGATTTAAGTTCATGGAAGGCACGTCATTTTTTATTAGAGTCAGTGAACCTTTGGAGTGTTAAATAGTCCACCACAAAGTAATAAAGGCATTACACGGTGCACGAAGGAAAAAACATTTCATGGGAAGAACACAATCTGCAGTAAAGGTTGTACCTCATTGAAAATTAGGTTAAATATAATTATCAATATTTTCAGATCTATTTTACTATATAGAGGATCCTAATCCCATAATTAAATTATATCTAATTTCATAATATAATATCATCACTGGTGGAATAAATTTGGGAACTCTGAACATGTTCATGAGGGAGAATTCTATAATGGGAAGTACTTCATGAGGGAATGATTCCACGAATGGGAAATATGTCTCTAGAATAGAAGACATTCCATGGAAGATAAGTTTGTCCATATAGGATAATCAATATCTTAGTCATCAACCATCCATGGAGAAGGTAAAGTCAGCGGAAGAAAAAGGTGGCCCGCAAAGCAAAGGTAGTACACAGAGCTGGGGCATTTTGTGAAGTCGAAAATTAAAAGGGAAAAATCCATCTGTAAAGTAGGGTCAATCCATGGAAGAAGTGGAGGTACATGGAAGAAGAAATGGTATGAATTGGAGGAGACTATACGCAAAAGGAAATTTGGTCTGTGGAAGCAAAGGTTTTCAACAATGTACTATCTTACTTGGTGAAAAGCAGTTTTTGGAGGATTGTTTCATGATGTAAAACTGTGTGTGTACCTAGTTGACACACAAAAAATTGTGAATAGAAAAAACACATATCTTGTTTGTGTGATGAAGAAACAAACCTATTACTAAACTCTTATTTTCACCAAGGAAGAAGAAATTATACTAACAAACTCATGTGTTGGTATGGAGTATTGAAAAAAGATAGATCTAGACACTACTATACAATTGCACATTATTGTGGGTCCAAGAATAAAAGTGTGTTTCCAATTAATGATTGATTATTATTCAGGGTAGTTTAATTATGATTATTCTAAGTTGAGCTAATTTTCATTTATTTAATAATCACATAATAAGTTTGTGATTCAAGAAAGAATAATAAGAATATATCTCAGTACAGTTGGTCTTTCACTGATGAATAAAGAGAAAAGAAGAGAAGAAGATCTAATGGCCAAATTAATATTAGTTAATTATAATTTGGGTTAGATAAAATCTAGTATTAATCATTACACAAAACATTAATATTATTTTTATTGATTGATGGAGATAAGAGGAGTTTCTTGCATGCTGCTACGAAGTTCACAAAGTGAAATAGAATGTTTTAGAAGAACAAAGAAAAACTATTCCATCAGACATGACTCAAATGGTGGAGGACATTCTTGGTGATATATTCCCTTATTAATAAGGACAAGATGGTCTTGGGAGGCATTATAATGATCTAACCAAGAGCTAAAAAACACACACTATTGGATTGTTTTCAATCTACCATATGAGTGTAACGGTATATCCATCTTATTATAACCACATTCATTGGATTCTTTTCTAGTGGTTGTGTGATAAAGATTATTTCTAACCCTACAAAGGGTGTTTCTACTCTTGTTGAGTAGTGAACCTTATAAAAATACCATGCACTATCTATAATGACTCAAATTTTCTCTTCTTTAATATTTATAAATTTATTGGAAAAATTCCGAGACCAGTCACTATGGAGGCTTTTGATTCTGAGGACCAATGTGCTTGGATCAATTTGTTTAATAATGTTGACTTCCTAATAAAGTGTGTAGCTGATTTTTCTTTAAAATGGGAATATATTCTAAATGGGTGCCCATATTGGAAATTTGAGGGCAATGTTGAATTTGAAACAATGAATTTACCTTAGGCAATGGCTAACATCGACCAACACTTTCCAGATGTGAATGATAGTTTTTGGAATTATCAGTAATAAAATATTAAATAAAAATATTTTATTTAGATGCAGCGAACCCTTTTTTATATTAGGTTTTTCTAGGGATCCAAGGTTATCACCATAACCATGTAGTTTCCCTGAGACAAAGATAAGGAGGTTCTCTCAGTGGCAATGGCAGATCAGAGAAAATAACATGGATCAAAGATCAACGGATCAACGAACGATGATGATGCAACCTCACCCTTCATCGACAACTGATCCAAACTCCAGGTAGGGTGTTGTTTTTCTTCATGATCTTTTCCCCATTTTTTTTAAATTATATTACGAACACAAAACAACCAACGAATTGGTTGATCTGTGGTTCAATCATTACTATGGGATGGATAATTTATGGGGGTTGACTATATGGGATGATTCTATTTAGAGATTTATTTTATTTCCTCTCTATTCTTCATTCTAACATGAACTAATTGAGGGGGACATGAACAAGGCCTAGATCCATTCCTTGGGAATTCTTGTATATTTATCTCTTCCCACCAATCATTATACATTTCTCATTCTTCATGAAATATGAATCAAGGATCGTTTCACCTTTGATCTATGGAATAATGATCCTAAACTAGGGATCCAACACTATAACAACATCGTGGAGGTGCGACAACGAAGGCGCGACACGAATCATCCAAGGTAGTGTTTTACGGTGGTGCAAGGAGGTGCCCATAGTAGTGGATCTAGCTGTGTTCTAGAAGAGTGCATGGTGTATAGTGGGCCACTATCAATACATGTCTTGGTGTGGGGATGAACCAGGTGGAGGGCTAGATGGATGCCCCAACAACGGTGAAGCGCTAAGCCGCGGTACAAGTAGGACCGCATGGGAGCCTGTGATGGTGGAAGCAACTAGCGGTGACCAGAGATGCGGTGGTGAGGGGACCCATATGAGATTGGGTCCCGATGGTGCCTGAGGTGTAATAGGCTATAGTGGAGGCCATGGATGTGGTGGTTTTCTGCATTGATTGTGGCGGCATTACATTGATTGGGCGCACGCGACTGGGATGGTCATGTGGAGGATAAGGGGGACGGACTACATGCTATAGGCAGGGCTGTATGGTTCAGGCCACTCTGGGGGACCCATAGGTTTGGTCTAGTGGTCCAGTAGGCTAGGTTGGGTCAGTCGACTAGTTTGGGTCGGGATGGATGTTCTGGCCGTGTCAGACCCGGACCAAACCCAGGTGATACATTTTCACTAAAATGGCCTTAACATTCAAATGGTATGTCAATTTGATGAGCTGTCTATGGAATTAGGACCCTCGCGATGATTAGGTCCTTATGAGATGGATTGGTGGGTTTTTATTGGATAAAATATAGATAGAGAGTTTCTCTTTGTTCTTTCATTGAGGGTTTAGTATAAAATTACATCCACATTACGGGATAGTAGTCCCCTTTAGAGGTTGAGTCCTGGATAGTGTTGTAGTATCCATATTTAGGACTGGTGTGATCCTCTATCACACCTAGTAGTGTTTTTTGGGACCTGATGTGACCTCTGAGAATAAGGAATTAGTCCTCCATCTAGTGGGATGTATCTATAGGGTTGTTGGTATTCTATGAGAAGGATCCTCTACGTTACGAGCCACATTAGTATTGTTGTTTGTATTATCTATGAATGATCCCCAACATTGTGGGATAATATAGACTGGGTTATCAGTATTCTCTAGGAAGGATCCATTCTCTGTATACCATGATATTTACCATGGCATTCTCTTTAGGCTAGGCCCAAATTAACGGGACCACTTTGCAAGAGTCTACGATGACATCATGGATCGAGGAGTGAGTTATCCCAAAATGAGTATCCCTTGAGTAGAATCCTGTGGATGATGATTGGTTTTGGACTAACCTATTTACATTGTGGCTAGATATGAGTGTACCTAAAAATATTTTATATATGTTATATAAACACATACTTATGTAGAGTTGGCTTTAATTTGTGTATTTATTAGTGTTATTCCTTTGAGGTTTTGGGGTTTCCTACAAAGTATTGTTTTAATCTCCCCTGCACAGGATTTTCCTGCATGTGTCATGTCTTGTGCAGACAATAGATTCTTTTATAAAGCCCTAGGTGGAATAAGACTAGGTGGGTCTTAGAGAGACTAGACATATGTGGTTTGCTCCTATGACTTTAGATAGCTGACTTACACCTACCCTTCAAGTTGGATTTTTTGTAGATGAGTTTCAGGAACTTGTGCTTTCACTTTTGCAGACACTTTTTTTTGGTGGGCTTATATTCTAGCCCTGTTTACTTTAAATTTTCCTACTTTCATACTAGGTGGTTGGTATATTAGTTTATGCATGCATTTTTACTTAGTTTTTTTTATATTTAATCACTTTGGGCTTGGATCTATGTGTGTGTTTACATATACTTAAGAAAATGACTCCCGTTTGTGAGATATGTCTACTTAGTATAAGTTGTTAGCCCATGGCATATCGGGGGTGGGCTTGGGGTAGTCACGACATGCGTACCTCTAGGATGGGTCGTGACAAAGTGGTTTCAGAGCACATGTCAGTTATAATTAAGGATCGGGAGTCTGTGAGGTTGGTTTGGTTCAAAAATTATAAGTTTTTCATGTTCGGATTTCAGGCAAGAGACTCCAACATCGGTGCGGAAGTCGGGGTATCCATACTCCAAGATTCTGGACACATACTTTTCGACTTGGTAGATGAAAAAATTGTTTGTAGGGGATAAATGGTAAATGAATCATATAGGATTTTGAGTGTGTTCTATGTCCTACTTGAGTTAGCTCACCAGGTATACTCTATTGACTGTGGTACAAGTTGTTTCATTTCAGGATGCCTCCATGTAGATTGACAGTTAGGGGTTCGTTGCATGATCACGAGGATGATCCACCTAGTGGTAAGGCATTGGTATAGAACCTATACCGGAGATACTTCCTATACTAGAGATAGAACCAATGGGTGGTTTACCAACGATACCCCCACCCGTCAAGAAGTAGTTACTCCAAGCACTATTGGTTGAGGAAGAATGTAGGTTGAGTGCATTTCATGAGTTCCAGAGGCGGAAAATTCCTAGTTTTGGGGTGAGAGAGACCCCCAAGTAGATGAAGATTGGTCGGAGGTAGTTACATGTGTCTTCCTCCATGTGAGGATGCCTTATGACCATGTGGAAGTCCTAGCCACAAGTCTTCTTTAGGTCTCAGTGGGGATATGATGGATATTAGTGACCCAAACACAAGATGAGGTAACTCTATCTGGAGAATACATAGAGTGTATCTTTAGGTAGGAGTTATTTCCAGCTACGTTATGATAAGTGCACATCCAAGAGCTCCGACATCTGCAGTAGCACAGCCAAACTATGGTAGAGTACTCGATGAGGTTTACTGATCTTTCTCACTAGTCCATAGACATGGTGAGAGAAATGTTCTACATGGATCATACCATTGAGTAGGGGATATGATATACTATCAAGAATCCATGATATCCCTTAGAATTCATACATATGTTGGGGTACTAGTTTGAGCTCTATTGTGGAGAGATTTATAGAATAGCGGAAACTAGCAGCAGGAGATTCATGTAGGCACCAGGTGGCCGAGACTTCGGCAGTAGGTCGCCGAAGACAGTCTCAAGAACCCCAAAAGGTTAGAAACTTTAGGAGATGACTCCAGGATATTGATTTTGCAGTGCAGGGATCCGGGGTAGGCTTGAGTTATCCCAGGTACAGGTAGTATTACGCATGTGGCAGTCAGGTTAATCTAGCTCAATTATGCTGAAATCGACATATGAATGGTCAGGGGACAGTCAAGGGAGAGTTGAGGTAGAGAAAGAGAAATGAGAAACGTGGTTCGTAGGGTGGTGGATGTGGAAGTGGAGTTGGTTGAACTGAAAGAAGTGGGAGGTGGTTTGAAATGTTACCGGCATCTCCCGTAGGTGGTCCCCATCAGGCTCAGGGAGTTGGTGTATAGGGATGAGGATAGCCACAGACGATGGAGGCTTATGAACCCAGTGCTCCTGGGATGATTATAGGAATGATATATATCTTTTCCACCCTAGCTTTAGTTTTTATAGACACAGGTTCTTGTCATTATTTTATTTCCATGAACCTTATTTGGGGAATAAATATTCTAGTTGAACCGTTGACTCAACCCTTATGTTTAGATACTCTTAAGGGAGGGGAATCGATGATCACATACAAGTGAAAACAATGTGAGATTACTATTGTAGTCAAGAGTTTTTGTTGGCATATCTCGGTAGAGGCGTTGAGGCCTTATGATGTCATTCTCAGTATGGAATAGTTATTTATAGTCCATGAATATATTGATTGTTTTAGGCACAGAGTGTGGCATTTCCATAGTGATTCTCCCATGTTTTCCTTTATTGGTGAAAAGGAAACACATGCAGCATAGGATAGACTTACTCTTAGGAGGGTATAGTCAATTACTCACTAGTTGGATAGCCTCACCCTTAGTGTAGTGGATGATAGGGGTGTTTAGCTTCCTGTAGTTGTGGAGGAGTATGAGGATGTCTTTCCTAAGGATGTCCATAGATTACTTCCCCATTGTTTCATAGACTTATACATGTATCTATACCCTAGGAAGAGACCAATATCTACCCTTTAATATCATATGGCTCCCACAGAGCTTTATGAGCTAAGGGTACATTTGGAGGACCTGTTATGGATGGCCTTTGTAAGACCCATTGTTTCACCATGGGTGACCCCAGTTTTTTTTTCCAGGATAGCAGACGAGAGCTTGAGGTTATGTGTGGACTTTAGAATCCTAAATCAGAAGACCGTTAAGAACAAGTATCCACTATTGAGGATCAATTAACTTGTTGATAAGCTGAAGGGAGCGAGGTTGTTCTTGAAGATTGACATCAGATCTGGCTATCACCAGCTTCATGTACAAAATGGGGGTGTACTAAATATAGCCTTCAAATATCGGTACAACCAATACGAGTACATAATTATGTTTTTTTTAATTAGTAATTCCCCAATAATGTTCATGGGACTCACGAACATGGTCTTCTATCCTTACTTAGACCAGTTCGTAGTGGTCTTTATTAATGAAATCACAGTGTACTCGACGTTCAAAGAGGATCATACAATACACTTGAGGATGGTCCTGGATACACTATGAGAGCACCAAATTTATCGAAAGATCTTGAAGTGTTAGTTTTTGATTGAAGAGGCCCACTTTTTAGGATACATAATTTCAGAGGCTAGAGTCGTAGTGGATCCAACAAAGATTGAGGCGGTTCTTGCATGGGAGCCACCCAAGATCATTACCGCAGTGTAGAGTTTCCTGGGTTTGTACCTGACATTTATAGAGTGGAAACACCCTTTAAATCTTTGAAACAGAAGTGGTATCCTTTCGTATAGATAGAGAAGTGCCATTATTGATTTTAGGATCCGAGGAAAAGACTGAGGAGTGATCCCATCTTGAGACTACTAGAGGAGGGCGTCAGGAATGTAGTGTTTTGTGATTCCTCAGGGAACATAATTGGTTGTGTCTTGATTCATTGGAATGTGGTGATTTCCTATGGTTCATTATAGTTGAGACAACATGATCATAACTATGTGACCAATGATCTTGACCTAGTGGATGTAGTCTTCGTATTAAAGATGTGGTGACACTACTTGATGGGAGAGAAATTTATCATCCACTACGACCAAAATAGTATCAAGTATATCTTATTTTAGAAGGATATGAACTTTAGATAGAGGCGATTTATAGAGTTATTCAAGGTCTATGACATTGAGATTTTATATACTTTGGGGAAGGGGAATGTGGTGGTGGATTCTCTCAGTAGGAGATCTAGCTTACAGTTGTTGAGTGAGGTAACAGAGTAGTTGGTTGTGTTACAATATCTTTTGTGGATGGAGATGGATTAGATTACCTCAAATAGATGGTTTTCACCCCTCAACTCTTGAAGTGAGTTAAAGAGACATATAATGAGGATACTGGGAATGAGACCTAACGTTCTTTGTTGTATACAAGGAAATCTCTTGATGGATATTTGATAGGTGTTGAACATGTTGTTCTTTTTAGTGGGTGAACAGTTGTACTTGTGGTGTTGCGTGAGGAGGTTTTTTGGGAGTACCACATGACCCCTATGGTGTTACATATAGGTGTGTAAATGTTATACTAAGACCTATGACAGCAGTTTTGTTGGCTGGGGATGAAGAAGACAATGGCAGAGTTCACTTCTCGATGCCTCACTTTTCAATAAGTAAAGGATGGGCACCAAGTTCCAGTGAACATGGAATAACCCCTAGAGGTGCTAGAGTGTAAGTGAGATGGGATATCGATGGACTTTTTTATGGGTTTACCACATACGAACAGAGGAAACGATACCATTTAGGAGATCGTTGACTGACTCACCAAGTTGGCCCACATCTTACCTATATGGGAGCAGAGTTTAGTAGAAATATTGGGGCTCCTCTATGTGTGGGAGATAGTATGAATCCATAGAGTTCTGTTGATGATCGTTTTATATCATGATGTTAATTAAGACCCCAGTTGATGAAGGGATTTCATGAGGCATTTGGGACTCAGTTATGCCTGATCACGACATTCCATCCCTAGAAAGATGACTAGACAGAGAGAAACATTCAGGTTCTAGAGGATATGTTACGGGCCTGCATCATGGACTTTAGTTTTAGCTAGGAGGATCATCTACCACTGGTGGAGTTTATGTACAAAAACATCTACCACTCCACCACTGGTATGACACCGTTTACGGCCTTTTATGTACGACCATGTAGGTTACCACTCTGTTGGACTAACAAAGGAGATTCAACACACATGGGTCCAGTGTTGATGTGGGCTATAACTAAGAAAGTGAAGATCATCCAGGAGTGGATGAGGATTGCACAAAGCTATAATAAGTAATATGATGATAGGAGATAGAGGCCCTTGGTGTTCTAGGAGGGATACTATATGTTCCTCTGGATCTCACATCGATGGGGATTGCAAAGATTTGGATGGGGTGAAAATTATCTATATGATACACTGACCCTTTTCAGATTCTTCATAGCGTTACCGAGGTGGAGTAAAACCTATCTCTCCCCCAATAGTTTCATTTTGTGCATGACGTCATCCATGTGTCATATCTAAGGAGTTAGTTGCATGATCCATCACACATCATCAATTGGGGTGAGATGGACATTGACAATGGGGTCACATTTGTGGAGTACCCAGTGGAGATCAAGGATTGACATTAGAGATTCCTTCATGGGTGGTTAATTCCTCAGGTGCATGTTCTGTGGTAGCATGTGAATCTCCATGAGAGAACTTGGGACTGAGAGGCTCTTATTCATGCTTAGTACCCTCATATTTTTCTAAGTATGCCTTATTTTGAATATTGGGGATGCAAATCCCTATAGTGGGGAGAATGTAATGACTTATATTTTCTATGGTCTTATTTTTATAAATTAATTGGGAACATTATAAGACCTAACGCTAAGACGGAGTTTGATTCTGAGGCCAGGTGTACCCATAATAATTTTTTGGATAATGTTATGTTTTTAATAAAGCATGTGAGAGATTTTTCATTAAAATGATAGTAACTTCTGAACGGGTGCCCAAATTAGAAATACAAGGGCACCTTTGCATTAAAAATTTTTAAACCTTATGCAGGCCCTAAAATCGACCATCTTGGGCCAGATGTGAATTTTAGTTTTTGGGATTATCAGTAAGAATGTATTTAATAAAAATATTTTATTTTGATGTAGTGAAGATATTTTTCTATTTAATGGTTTCCCAAGGATCTAGGGTTATCACCATAACCCTGGAGTTTCCCTGAGACAACGAGAAGGAGGTTCTCTGGATGTTGATGATGGATCAAAGATTAGAACTTGGATCAGAGATTGACAGATTGATGAATCATGATGAAAAAACCTCACCCTTCATAGACAATCAATCCAAAATATTGGTAGGGAATTGTTTTTATTCAAGATCATCTCCCTATTTCTTTAAAATCAATGAAAAATATGGACCAAAACAAGAACAAGTTGATCTGTTGTTCAATCATTCTTACTGGATGGATAATTTATACTAGTTTATTATCAAGGATGATTCGGTTTTGAGATCCATTTTATTTCCACTCTGTTCTTCATTCTAATAAGAATAGATCATGGCTGACTTGAACAAGGACAAGATCTATTCTTTGGTAATTCCATTCATTTATTTCTTTCCCCAAATATTTTTACATTCCTTGCTCATTGTGAAGTATGAATTGAGGATTGTTTCACCTTAGATCCATAGAGAAACAATCTGAGACTAGATATCCAACATCACAATGACATCGTGGAGGTGAGATAGTAAATGCACGGTGCAAATCAACTGAGTAATAGGTTTAAGGTGGAAAGAGGTAGTTCTCGGAGTAATGGATTTGGCTGGATTTAAGTGGAGCATGAGGTAGATAGTTTTACACCGATAGGGTGGTCTATGGTGGAGGTGGCAGATGACCCGACTGGGATCCGGGCTAGGTGGAGTGCAAGGCGGATGGGGAATCGGCGGGGTGGTAGAGCATGAGGATGCATTCTAGGAAGGACTGCATGGGAGACCACATCGACAGAGGATGAGAGCGGAGATCTGGTACACTATTGGGTCTGTTTGGAGCCCACATTGGCAGAGGCTGCGAGGGAAGATGGGGACGTGGTGGCCATCCGTGTTGACTACGATGGCACTGCGTTGACTGGGTGCACATGGTCAGGTCATTCACATGAAGGAGAAGCGAACTTCTTGCATGAAGTAGTCTAGGATGAACAGTGCCTTGTGGGTTGGGCGTGGTCGGTCGAACGGACCAGGTCAATTCATCATATTATGCCGGGTCTAACCGGAACAAGACTCAGGTCTTACTTTTTTCAGTAGAATGACCTTAAATTTAGAAAGGTATGTCTATTTGATGATCCGTCTATGACGTTATAAACCTGAAGTTGAGACGGACCATTTGAGATAGATTGATGGGGTTTTAGCATGTACTAGTATAGGTATATAGTTTCATTTGGTTCTTTCCTTGAGGGTATAGTATGACATTACGTCCACATTACTAGATAGTAGTCCCCTATTGAGGATGAGTCGCGGAGAGAGTTATAGTATCTTTCCTTGGTACTAGAGCTATCCTCTATCACCCATGGTGTAGTATTGTTGTAAGTAATATGACTTCCAAGAACATGGCATTAGTATTCCATCCAGTGGGCCGTATCTATAGGGTTTTCAGTATTCTCTTAGAAGGATCCCCTATGTTACGATCCACATAGGTAGGGCTGTCAGTATTCTCTGGGATGGATCCCCTCTCTGCATACCATGATCATTGACCAGTGAATTCTCCTTATGTGGGGCCCAAACTATCGAGACCTCTTGGTAAGAGTCTATAATGACATCATGGCTTGAGGAGTGAGTTATCCCAGAACGAGCGTGCTTAGATCATAATCATATGGTTGAAGATTGGTTGTGACATACCTCTTTAGTTTTTTGTTTTCTATGAGTATACATGGGCATCATTGAAGAATGTGCTACAAACATATACTTATGTCGAGCTGACTGCACTTCATGTATTTCTTAGCGGTGTTCCTTTGAGGTTTTAGGTTGTCCTACTATGTATTTTTTTACTCACCCATACACGAGATTTTCTCACATGTTCTGTGTATTGTGCAAATGATTGATGCTTCAGGTAGGGTTTTCTATGGATGAGTTTTAGGAACATGTGATTTCACTTTTGCTGACTCTTTATTTTGGTGGGCTTGTATTCTGGACCTATTTACTTTCTAGTTTCCTACTATTTTACTACATGGTTGGTATATTAGTGTATTCATTCATTTTTTACATAGTGTTTTTACATTTCATCGCTTTAGGATTGGATTTGTGTGCGTTTCTACAGGTACATGGAAAAATTCATCACATTTGTGGGATATTCCTACTTGGAGCTAGTCGCTAGCCCCTGGCCTATCAGAGGCGGGATTGGGGTAGTCACAGCACGGGAGCCTCTGGGATGATTTGTGACACTTTATTTACTATGTTAATATACATTCAAGTGACAGGTAAAATATAATATTTGAGTAAAGATCCTAATAGGTATAAGAGGCACATAGATAAAAAATCAGAATTAGAATAAAAAGTCCCCAACATTGATTCACCCCACCACTCAGTGTTAGGCATATCTTGAACCAGTCCTTACAACATGTTTGAAGGAATATTCCATTACCCTCTTAAGATCATTTACTTAACCTTGGATCACATTAGAATGGTAGAAAAGATTCATGTTGGAATCATTCCAAAATAAATGTAATATGTTGTCTCTATAAGGTTGATTAGGGTATCTAGAATCCCAAGGAGGTTGATCCAACCTATGTACATTGGTGGGACCCCACCCTATTCCTCATTGATTAATGTTATCATTGATGGAACATACCTGATTATGATAAGATATACTACGTTTGGATCAATATTCATAACCTCTAGAGGATTTATTAAGGGTTTCTTCATGAATGTTACTAGAAACTACAATAATTTCAAAGATGATCTTTTGGGTATTATCTATGCCATCAATTATATGAATTAATTTGGATGGAAAAGAATCTTGTATGAATATGAATCTCTATCAGTTATTAATATTGTTAAAATAAAATGAATTTTGGTTACATGGATCTTCTACAAAGATTGTAGGGAATTTATTAGTTACATTGAAAGAATAAATATGTGGTATCCCCTGTCTATATAAGGGTTAATATGATGGTGGATTATTTTTCAAAATAAGTTACGGAAGAGAGAGAATCTTTTTTTTATGGATTCATTCTTATGGTTTTTATCATTTTCTATGTTTAAAACATCTAATGGGATCTCTATACCAACCATTAGCATGTAATATAATATTCATCACTTATTTTTTTTAATTTATGTTTTGGGTGAAGACCATATGGTCTATTACCCCTGCATTATTTGATTATAATTTTTAAAAAATGACTCAACATATTTATAAACTAAAATAATGACTATAATGGCTTTAAAAATTTAATTGGTCAAAATATAATTAAATAATTTTTAGGGGATGTGATTAATATCATTTAATGTTAAAAAAGTAACATTTTTCAAAGAATAGTTTTTCAAGTGTTGTGTATTTTTATCTTACTAAATTAAATTGATCAAAATTAAATGATGAATATAATAATATTTTTCAATATATAAAAAATATTTTAACTCGTATTTATTTTTATATTTATATAAAATAATATTAGGAACACTTAAATTTCAAAAAAGTCATTTTTCTATAAAATCATGTTTTTATATATATTTTATATTTTCATTTATACATTAAATTTCTCATTTTTATATATTGAATTATATTAAATTTAATAAAAAATGTTAATAAACAAATATAAATTAGTTATGTATTCAAATTTTATTTTAGTAATAAAAATAAGTTATCGAGGTAAAAATTATGATACCATAATAAATGTAAAATTAGATAAAAAGTGATAAACTATGTAAAAAACATAAAATATTATAAAAAATATCTCTAAATATGTGGATGAGAAATTTATTAAATAACAATTTTCCATACTCTCTTATTTTTTTCACTTTTTGTCCAATTTAATTTTAAAATGACCACCTTATATACCAAAGAGTGTGAATTTGTGAAAATACCTCTTAAATATCACCTATAAAATGACATATACTCAACCCATTCCAAAACACTATTTAAATTTCTATATCTCATAATTAATTGCACATTTTTTGTATTTTTAATCATTATTAGAATTTTGGTATCTTCTTTTTCAAATAATAAATCTTAAATCCTTCATTTTGATGGAATGAATGTTAGGATGGAGAGAGTTTATCCAAGATAAAACCTAGTTTATTATAATAATTTTTTATTACCATATCATATCCACTATTTATAGATCTTATTATTCACAATAGTGATGTTATATTAACATAATTATTCTTCTGATAAAATGATATTATAATTATATAACTCTATTCATTTACTTATTCAATGGTATAACATGTTCTTGTTCGGGTGGATTCAACCGCCATCATGAACAATTCTAATCTAACATCCTTATTTCCAATATAAATATGTATCAAAGTATCAATATTGGTTATATATGATATTATAGAGTAATATATTTCTTCAATATGATTCTATTTTGATAAAAAATTAATAAACATTATAATTTAATTTGTTGTTGTCTGAAAGTAATCCCGAATTGGCTTATTATTGATTTCATTCCCAAGAACCAAATCCACAACATCCATAAAATGAACATTGAACTGATTAATTATTAGAAAAAAAATATGATATCATTATAATAAATAGTCTAGGAATTATGAACCTTGTACCAAGGAATGGGGATGGGCATCTCCACTATGAAACTCATACATAACAAAAAAAGTATAAACATTTGATGTTGGAAATAATAAACATTTAAATAATTTATGTCTAATGAATTATAATAATTTAAGAGTAAAAAGGTAATAGATATGAACTTGGTTCTAAAATATGTTGTTAATAAAATTTTGTTTATTATAAATGAGTTTAAAGTACAATCCTGGAAGTCGTATGTAAAGGTAATGGTTTATAATCTCAATTTTATTTCATTGAGATATGTTCTGTATTCACCACATTATTTCATTATGTGGTGTATATAATACCTCATGAATGTATTATACCGTATATTTCAATTTCATTATGGTAATTTAACATCCATAAAATGTTATTTATTTTATTATATTTTTACTCAAAAGTTACCAAATCTGTATGGGATTCTTTCCAATCTCCCATTCAAATCAAGTTGTATATGTATGAACACTTGTTTGGGAAAAAAACTTTTTATCATTTTAAATCAATCCCTTTTCTTATTCTATGTTTATTCATGGGGTTTAAATGTCTTCTAAATATACCAAATCATTTCATACATACATATTACATCATCTAAACTGAATATTCATTTCATCTCATAATAAATAACCCTCTATAACGTAAAGGTTTAGTTTCTTTGAATATTATCATCATAACAAACTTATTTTATGATATCTTAAAAATCTATCAGATATATTTTTCACATATAGTACACTTATAGAAATATCATGATTCATATTATTATTCATAACCTATGGAATGGAAACATATGGAAAAGTGAGTTAAGATACTCAGTAAGGGTAAACATGAATGTCATCAATCGAAGATCATAATTGAGCATAACATAATCATGTGGTTATGAGAAAATTGTAAAATAATATGAATATACCATAAGTAAATCATAACCTATTAAACATGGAACAAAAAATAGGATTCAAGACCTAAATATTTATATATAACAAAAAACATGAGTCATGTGTCAATAATATATGATCATGACATAAGCATATGGTGAAACAACAAAATATAGAACAAATAAGAGAATAGAACTTGAATAAATGTAAAATATATGTACCTTGGTGTCATAAAGGGATAGGATACCAACTTTCCATAACTTATTATAATTAGGCTAACCACTCATATAGCTTATTGCGCTTGGGCTTACTACACATATACCCATGGGCATGGGTGGACGACTTGTGTACCACTGGGATTCGGCTGACGATCAATGTACCCTTATGATTTCATGAGGTATATAGTTTTACCTAATTAATTTGAGGGATATAATGGACCCACGTTTCGCATGATAATAAACTATAAATTTTTGTTCCACAAGAACATGATTTCATTCAAAATCCAATCATATAATAATTCACAAGTGAACAAGAATTGTATTTTGTGAAAGAGTCCCTAAAATATTGTCATGATAAATCTAAATAAATAATTTGGATTGGATCATTAGATAATATTTACATTTATTCACAATAATATTTAAAGTATGTTAATACAAATTGAAAAAAACTTTTATAAGAGTATTAAAATATTACATTAATAAGATGAAGAAACAAA
The DNA here is from genome assembly GCA_963277665.1 of Viscum album. Classification (NCBI taxonomy): domain Eukaryota; kingdom Viridiplantae; phylum Streptophyta; class Magnoliopsida; order Santalales; family Viscaceae; genus Viscum; species Viscum album. The sequence continues at coordinate 23,571,744 of OY728137.1, read as the reverse complement.
TCTAATATTCTTAAACCTTTTTTAAATAAAATATTTTAAAAAAAATGGAATATAATTTTAGTTATAAATCCATTAGTACTTGTAGATATTATTTCTTCATAAAAACTAACAAAAACAGTAAGAAAATGAATTAGTATGGATAAAAATAATAAAGACTATTCCTTACATATTTTTAAAAGATATTCAATGATGGTGGAAAACCAACATTCCTAAAACATTAAAAGAATATTATTTTTTAAAAGAAATTAAAGTCCATTTAAAAGTAAATTAATAAATAATATAATTATAGATAAGTATTTTTATAAAATTTAAAGAATATAGTCACCATAGAGAATGATTCTAGACTAAAAAAAGTGGTAAGGTGTGTTTCTATTATAAGAATTACTTCTAATGAATTATAATCCTAAGGGGAATTTAAATGGTATGAGGAAATGTAAAACCCATAAAAAGTATGGTAGAATAAATTATATGTGTTTTTAAGGTAAAATATTACAAAATTTTCATATATAAATAATTTTTCATAACAATCTCGAATAAAAATGATATAGGAATAAAAACCCCTAACTTTTTAACTCTATACTTTCTTGTAAGTACATTAACCTCAACTATAACTAAAATAAATATCATAATAACTTATTTAAAAACTTATTCATACATATTAACCTTTAATATTACTCAATAAAAATTATTCATTACACATACAGTAGTAAGTTAATGTCTATTTTCATCATCTGATGTAAAGAATTTTTCTTACTGCGTACTTGTTTTATAATGGAGATGTTGATACCCATTCATTTATATCATTGTCACCATTCAAAAATTATAAAATTTAAATAAAAATATATGTTTCAATGACTTATTCATTCACATGTTCATTTTAAGGTAATCATCGCTATGGTTTGTGAGAATGGAATTCCTAACAATCATTTTTTCTATAATTTATCAATAACCAAGAGTTTCTTTGAGTTGAATGTTTAGTTATATAAAATCATTAAAAACCCATATTAATGAAAAAATTTACTCCTTAACATAATAAATTTATATTATTAATATCTTTATTATTATTTATGGTTGATACAATTATAATCATATAGCATTGTTCATGTAGGTGGTTAAACCAACCCATAAAATATTTTCTTATAATAATTAATAAAAATGAGTATGAAGTTATATAATAGTAATATTAATTCATATAAAATAATAATTATGTAAATATAACATCAATAATGTTTATAATATTTTTTAATAATAATTATGCTGAAAAATTAAATGAAATGAATAAAGAATAACTTGTTACAAACTCTAGCGAAATCAGTCCTCATCATAATGAACTCCCTCAGAATAAAGGACTTAGGACTCATTCATATGAACAGGTTATGTCAGATGTGGAATATTCTTATAGGGCAAGTTACATGGATTTAAATTTAAAATTAATTAGAGGAAACATGGTGGTTTTAGGTTTTTAGGTGATCTCCTTTTATAGGTGAAAATAGTTGACATATCCATGGAAATTAAAGTCATGTTATGGGTAAATATGGAATCACAAGTGGGTTAGGTGGGTTAGGAGCATAAAGTTTTATGATAAATACGGTTTTGAATTAAAAAAATAACAAATGTATTCTATAATTTCTAAATTTCATGTTAATTAAACAAAATTGTGTCCATGATTATTAACCACTTTTTATCCCCTTTTACCATGTTTATTTTTTTACTATAGTAATTATTTTTTTCAAAAAATATAACGCGAACAATAGTACCAAATTTAGAAATTATGACTCATATTTTGGAATATATTTAATCTAAATTAATTCATAAAAATTTATAATTTAACTTTTATGTGGTGACATAAGAGATATAATTTTTTTATAAAAATGATTATTCTACTACTAAGTCTTCTTAATAATATTTTATATCAATTACTAATTTAAAGAAGAGTTAATATATATTTTTTACATTAAAAAATTACCTCATATTCATTATTTAATAGTGATCAATTGAATAAAAATACACAATATATAAAAATTAGTTCTTTGAAAAATATAATTTTCACCATAAATAATTATAACCACATACTATTAAAATTAATCATTAATATATTAAAACATCAATTTTATCAATATGTTGCTATTAAAATATTTATTTTAATTTTGTAAATACATAAAATTTTCTTTTATGGATAATAATTTATTAATGCATATAACATAAAACTTATAATTTTATAATAAAATATTTAAATTAAATATTATAATTTTATTTAATTGTTTATTATTATAAATTATATTTTTTTTATATAACACAAATTATCCATTGGATATACCTAAAGACCATATATATGATTCACCTATTTAGAAAATATATATATATATATAATGGCCTTATTCCCAATGACTATATATATAACAATTATATTTTATTCCAATATATAGTCTTTCACACCTTACTAAAATAATCCATCCTCTTTAATTCTCTCTCAACATCTATATTATATTTCAAATTTTTTTTAACCTTTTCATAGTTGTTGTGAGTGTTAATATCTTCAAGGAAAACTATAAGGGTTAATATTTTTGTTTCATGTCATTTTTATTTACTTCCCCTTATATTTCACTTTTACTTTTCTTAATTTTTTTCATATTTCATTTTTATAATTTATTAATGTTAACAGTGACCATTGATGAAATGGGTTGTCAATGGGGTGTGAATTCATGATGACCATCACTGATATATAATTATGACTGGGGTTATGACCCCAGACGTCACTATGGGTTTCAGTTGCATGGGACGTCAGTAGATTTGTCGAACAATTCCCAGCAATGGTGTTCCATCATTGGATGACCACAGATTGATTGGTGTTCACTCTTTACTTATGACAGTGCTAAAGGGGAAAAGTGATTTCCTCAAGTCCCATGAACCATAGTCTAAATGTCATAAAATGAAAGAAAAACCTCATTGATATAACGGATTTAGGTGTATAGGTTCTTTGTGGTATGGTGGGGATCTTGGCAGTCACACAAGATTTATAGTAGGGTATTTGGCTTAGATTTCAAGGAGGAAGGAGGATAAGGAATCCCGTGATGAGGTGTAGGTGAGAATGTAGGGAATTTAGGCTAGTTAATATGGGTCATTGGGCCATGATTAATGGATAATATGGTCCATGTATGGTGGTCCTCTATATAATAGGGTATGGGGGCCTATTAATAATTATTAAAATGACATTAGTGGTGGGTTACCCCTTGGGTGGATATAACTTGCACTTTTATCTTGGTGTTGTGTCTGTGTTTTTTTCAAAATTATACCCAAAATATATAATATATATATACAAATATGTTATTCCAATTAAATGTTTCACTATTTCACATTCAATTGATGTTTCCTACAAAACAATTTATTCAACATATAATTTATTCAAAAGAATAAAAACCATACTAAAACTATAGGGTGTTACACTCTACCCCAATTAAAATAATTTGTCCCTCAAAATTTCCTTACTCTAGTTAAAAAATGAGGGTAATTTTTCCTCATTACATCTTTGGGTTACCATGTTGCTTACTCAAATTTGTGATTCCTCCATATAACATTAACTAGGTGATTGGTCTTATTTCATTGAAATTTATCTCTATGATCGATGATTTCTACAAGATAGTAATAATAATGTTCATGTTTCAACTATACAAATTGTTAGTTATGTACATGTGATGGTTTGGGTATTTACTTCCACAAATGAAAACCGTGGAAGAAATCATGCACTTGGGAGAGTATTTCTTGAAGTTAAATATGATACGATATCATCCCAATATGATGGAGGGGTTTAATGGCATAGTGTATCTAACAACTAAATATACCTTCTTTTAGAGTCTCATAACCTTATATCATGGTTATATTTGAATGAATTCTTTATCTTCAATTTCAATCTCTAAATCTCATAAATGATTATTTACAAAGTTGTTATATAGAATCTGGTTAGTTTTAATATGTCTATGAATGACTAATATATTTTTTCTATTTCAATATAATGATATAGCCCCATCAGTATATACTCTCAAACAATATCCCAACATTTTAGATTTTCACATTTATTCTTTTATAAAACCTCACATAGTTATATTTAAATGATATAATGGTAATTCTTTTTATATGATAACACTACTAGAGGAAAATATTGATCCCAAAATACTTTGATTACATTGAATGATTTCATAGTAGATCCTCCAAATATTTAATGGTACCTTTATATTGACCATCATTCTATGGATGATAAACAATTTGAAGGCTCAACTCTATATTTGATGATTGTTGAAGAATTATAAAAATGTTAAAGGTAATCCTTGGATCTCATTTTGATAAATTGAGAGTGTTACTCCATGTAATATTACAACTTTCTTTATGAATATCATAGTAGTTTTATTTAGTGATATATCTTATTGAATATAAATGAAATGTGCTAATGTTTTAAGGTGATCAACCACAACCCAAATTGAATTATTAAATTTTTAATTCATAGGAATTCCAATAACAAAAACCATAGTGATGTTTTCCAATTTAAAATAGTTATGTATATTTCTTTCATCACCATCTTATAATTTTTTCATTCTACAATCTAAATCTTTAAGTTCTCCAACTACATGTAATTATTGAATCATTATAAATCTTAGTATTTTGAGGATATATAGAGAATGACAAGTTATGGATCATCTAACTTCTCCTTCTTCAATTTTTGTATTGATAGAACAAAAATTCATTTCCAATTTGATATATTTAAATCATTTTCAATTTTAAACTCTATAATATTCCTTTTATTTTCTTATAGCCTCGTATATTTATTTTGTACCTCCTTTATCCTCACATGGATGGATTATTGTGTAGGTATTTTAGAGATATTTGTTTTTTCTAATTCACTAATGGTATCATGGTCCATCCTTTGAAAATTTAATATTATTTGTTCTATTTTAGTCCTTATCATAGATAAAGTAGCATGTAATTTCCTTCTTAATGTTCCAACCATCATATTCACCTAATGAGTGTGGTAATGTATCGAGTAGTCACATTCCTTGATCAACTAAAACCATATCCATTGTTTCATTCTCAACTACTATTTTTATAATATATACCTTATGGTATTGTGATTAGTACATATTTTACACATTTAACCATAGAGATAATGTCTCTATAAGTGAAATGAAAAAATTATCGTTGTTATCTCTAAGTAAGGCATCATGTATTGTTTCTCCTAAATCATTAATTAGTTTGAGGCATTAGTTGCCAACATTTAATTATTAACAAGGACACATCTCAATACTTTCTTGTATTCAACACTATATATCACAAATCCTTCTCCATTGTAGGGTAGAGTAAGTAAAATGGTTGTGACAAACCATCTATTGAGCTCCTTTTTCTTCACATTAATTTTTATAAATAAACTTAACTCCCTTTTAAATTAACATGTTTATTTGATTTGATAGTCATGATAAATTTCTTATAAAGGGTCAATAATTTATATCCAACCACTGAATACTAGGGATCTCTATTATAGTAGTTGGTTTGGGAAATTATTAAATCACCTTTTTCTTTGAAGTATCTATAGATATTCTTTCTCTTGTGATTACATGATCTTAAAATGATAATTTTTATTACTGAGATTCATACGTTTTGAGTTTGGAATATAGATTTTAATTTCTCTGGGAATTTGGAATAATAATTAAAGTATAATTATTATCTTTATTACTCTGGAAATATTTGAGAATATCATTTATAAATGCTATTATAAATTTGTTAATTTAATCCTTGAAGACTTCTTTCATAAAATCTCTGAATATTGTAGGGTAATTTGAGAGTCTGAATAGTTTTTCTATGAATTCATAGAACCCATATCCTGAACAAAAGGTTGTCTTTGATATATCCTCCTATTCCCCATTAATTGATGATATCTTGATAAAAGGTCAATATTTAGTAAGTACTGAGTACCTCAAAATTGGTTGAAAAAATCATCAATATGGAATATAGAATATTTTTTATTGATCATGATTTTGTTATATTGACAATAAAATATGCGGAGGCTCATCATTACGTATTTATTTTTTAAAAATTAGATTGGTTCTCCCCATATTTAAGAACTTGGGAATATAAAATATTTATCCAAATTCCCTTTATATATTTTCTTCAGTTCCTCGAATTCAGTAGAGCTTATTTTATAAGTATTAATTGAGATAATTGTGGAACCAAGTATGATTTCAATTGAAAACTCAACCACATAATCTAGGGGAAGACCAAGAAACACATCTATAAATACATTGAATTATTACCACATAATAGGAATATATTAAATATCATGTTTTCCCCAACAATTTGAGCTAAATAAACCTAAGTATTGGGTATTAAGGAACATATAATTGAAGTAATTACCATATGTAGTTATTCACACTAATAGATGATCATGGGTTGATTTAGAATATAAAATATGATTTCCTTATCCAAATAATTGATATGAGATTTATGTTTGAAGACTCAATCCATGCCCAAAATCATATCAAATTGAACCAAATTGATAATATTACTATTTACAGGAAATATATTCCCATAATATTTTATTGGATATGGGTTATATATTTAGGATGCAATAATGTTATCAATATGAGTGTTCACTGATAACATAGTATCTAGTTGTTGGGTTGGTGATTTAATTCCCATATAAAAGTTTCTAAATATATAATAACGGGCATAACAAGAATAAAATAATATATTTTCAATTATAGAGGGAATTATGAGTGTACCTTTTACCAAATCATATTTATGACTCACTTCAATAGTTCTAATTGCATAGGTTCTCCTATTCTCCCTTACCTTTGAGGGATGATGATGTCGACAATCATCATTAGCCTTATACTGGCGCACTTGTTAACATAATTCCCAAAATCCTTACAAATGAAGTATTGAAGTGAGAGTGGCGCGTCAGGATGAACAATATTAGAAAATTTTTGTTACTCGGACTCATTATATATCTTTAAGAATAATATGCTAGATTAACTCCACTTCAACACTTTAAAAAATTGTTCCTTAGAGGTAATTCTCACCATACTACTTCTCAAATTTTCAATAAGTAAGAGAATGAATTTTATTTTATCCATTTGATTTATCAATAGATTTTATTTGTAACTCCATTTTATGTTTTTTATCACAAAATGGATAATAATAATTAGAGTCTATAGTTTACATTTAAATAATAATTTCACACCAAATTATTTCTTTATTTCTACTAAAGTATCTTATAGCTAATGATTTTTGATGACTTGGTTTTAGGCTACAAATTAAATTGTTGATATTTCTTTTTTATTGGTAATAAATCTACCAGTGTAACCTATAATTATCATGATGTTTAATTTATATGTTTTAATGGATTTATCCTTATTCTCTATTAACTCTAAAAATTCTCACCCCATTTTCATTCAAATATTTCAGGGAAAATATTTAGTCAGGTATATATTCTTTAAAAATACTCATTGCATAGATTTAATTTTTCCTATTGCATTATATTCTAAATGAAGACCCACCATTGGTATAACTAACCCTTCAAATGATACAAAATTAAGACAATATACTCACCATGTGAGCACTGAAGAATGAAAAATATATTCTTTATTTTGTTGATCTATTTTAAATCAATTAGTGGATTAGAAAACCCCTTAAAAGAGGGTAGTATTTTTCACATAAAAGAATTGATAGAAAGTTTATATTTATTTGGTTTGTATGAGAGATTAAAATAGTTCTTATTATCATTCATTTCTTTTGAAACACCCCAGAATGTTTGTTAAAATAATTATAGGATTGAATACATTCTTAACATGTTAAACTAAGCTATAAGAAATTTATGATACATTAAAAAAATTATTATAACATAGCTATTGTATTGGAGGATACAAATATGACTAAACACATTATTAGATAAATTTATAATGGTAATACTCAATAAAAATTTATTGATTAATTATTAGTAAATAAGTACACATTTTTTATTAAATCTTTTTATGTTTCGAAATGAATTTTCTTTAAAAATTATTATTATTATATTTGTGTAAGGAAATTATAATTAATATCCAAAACATCTATAAATTGTATTTTATAAAATTAACATCCATATTAAAATCTTCATATCAAAAATAATATATGGTTTACTATTTTAATTTTTCTGAAATGATTTATTTTTCAGTGAATATTGAAAAATAATGATTATTTCAATAACTGTTGTTACTTTTCATTAAATCAAGTAAATTTAAAGTATGGTTATATTTTGGATTTATTATTAAAGTGAAATATAGTCAATTTTATTTATAATAATCTAATTTAGCCTCTTTTAATCAAAATAATTTTTATTTTGATATAATTTAAATTTTTGTGCTTAAAAATGCCTTATTCTGAAAATTATTGCACTTTTCACTTCAAACTTTTATATTAAATTTTATTTCATCCACATCTAGATATTGAATCATGAATGGATAGAATATTTGGAATCATGATATTATAATTTTGAAAATGGTACCCTTGTATTTTGTTTTTATTATCAATAGTAATTGTGGTAAATATTTGTCAAGTCGGTAAGTGTAAAATGGGTAAAACATGGTCAAAACAATGAATTAAGGTCTCAAAATCAACCCAAAACTTTTCTTAATTTCATTTTATGGGATAAAGTTTTTCTTATTATTATGAAATTCAAATATATGTAATTTTGGTTCCATTTTCCCTTGAAAATTACATTCGTGTTATTTTATGTAATGAAAATCAAAAAATGTCAATCTCTTTAATATAAGATCTTTAATTTTTTTGTATAAGGAGAAAAATAGAGTAATTTCATTTCTAAATATCTATTTTAATGATTAATTTATTTTAACATGGTAATTTTTTAAAAAAAAATTGTCAGAATATAATTACATTATATTTTTACACAATACCAAATCAATATTTATTCAATTAATAGTAAAAATAAGTAAATTATTTTCAAAATATTAAAAGTAATACAATATGGATGAATTATTGAATTATTATTATTTAGATAAATATGAAATATTTAGGATGTTTTAAATTATTGTGCTTTAATATAATATTTTTCATGTTGTCTTTAATGAAAAAATAAATTAATAGTATCAAAAATTACATTAATGATATGTTATATTAAATAATATTTTATTGAATTATGTAAAAATTATAAAAATACTTCAAGAGGACAAGTACGATAAGAAATTGTCTAAAATGATATCTCATGGCCATTTATGTCTGAATTGTAATCTTATAAGTAAAATTATAACCCATTAATATTAAAAAAGACATTACCATGGTTAAGAATAAAATTTCTTTACAAAGGGGTAAATCCAAAAGATAGGGTTTGAAAATACACCATATATAACATCTCATTACCACATTTCAGGTAATTCCCTTCTCTTTACATGTTTTATTCTTTAATTGGATACGTCTTGGGACTCCTGAGGTTACAGATATGGTGTTTGGGAAAATGATCTAATGTTCAGGGATTTATGATAATTTGAATTAATGGGTTCTGGGTATAAATGTGCAATTCTTTTTATGGTTTCTTCCCATGTTCATAGAATACCAATGTTTGTTTTGATTTTATACATAAAAATATAATCTCCACAGCCTACAGGTGAAATAAATGTTGTGTAATGTTATTACATGTCGTGTAATTACTATAGATAAGATATTGTGAACCAGGTACACAATGTGAAGGGAGTACACATTGTGTAAAAGTTTCACGCTATTTAAATGTTAAAGATTGATTTTTAATAAAAAGGAGATTGGTTTTTATCATACTTGAGTATTGTGGAATACATAGAATGAAAATTGATATCACGCTATGTATTTTTTGAAAGCTATGATTCAAGGGAGATGCATGGCTGATTTATAATTTATTCATATTCAAGTTTGTTTTCTGTCGACCCAAATAATTCGCAAGAGATTTCGGGAACCTCTTCTTCTTCCAGGTCGGTTTTTTTAGTGTTTGATCATCATGTCTGTGCATGATGTATCTTCGTGTGAGTAATCCTTTCTGTTCATTCATTGGATTAGATAACGATAGTTCTATTTCATTGAGTTATCAAATCTGATTATTTGAGATAATTATTATCATGCTTTATTCTAGATTCATTGTGAGATCTTCCTTTAGCGATCATTCATTTATTGGTTTTTAGGTAGCGGGTGTGTGTTCTTCAAGGTTTTTTATGATCTATCCTTTCTGCCATCTGCTTTATTGTTGAATCAATTCTAAGAGATGTATAGATTGATTCTAGGGACTCTATTGTAATTTTTGTGATCTTCCAATTGGTGGATTCTTTTTAGATCATGTGTGACCTGAGTTTTTAGGTAGGTAGTGCCATCTCTAACCTATGTTGATGAACAAAATTTATTTAGTTTTGATAAATTGTTTTATAAATTAAATGGAAAGATTTATTTATTTAAATTGTGTGTGTGGAAATGATTTTTTGATAAAATATGTATTTCCCCTTGTTTTAGTAAATGAAAATGGGTTTTCAAAGAATTATGAAATGGGTTTATGAAATGGGTTTCAATGAATGGATTTGATGAATTGGATTGTAAAATAGAGCACATGGGAAGCCTTTTGTACTTTGGTGGGAGGTTTAGTAATAGTCCTCATCTATTGATACTATTAGGTTTCTCACTTATGGGGTGTTATCCTTCTCTATAAGACTATTCTCTAAGGACATGATAGAAATTATTAAGAGGTTCACTTTATGGGGTGTTCCTATGCTACCTAGATTCGATTCCCATGTCTAAGGGATTGATGCATACATGATTTTTTATATTGGGGGTATGAGTTTCCTAGCTATCCTAACCTTGGGTAATCCCTAGACTGATGTTTCTTACGATTTTGGAATATTTGGGATGATTTGGATTTTACTATTTTGGTTGTACTTCCATGGTTTTTATATGATATGTGAGACATATTTTATTTGATTTTATATATCTATTTTCATATATGTATATAAAATTATTTGTAACTGATTTACAAGATTTTTTTGGTTACGTAAAAAAAGGGGAAATTTAATTTTGTTTCATTGATTTTGATGTAAAATTGTTAAAATGTATATCATGCATTTTTTTGTTAAAGTCGAGTATTCTTGGTGTATCATAAAGAGAGTTGTTATGGAACACCTGGGTGGGACCCTTCGATGCCTATTAGCTCACACACTATTCACCCTTTTGATGGTACGTAGATCTTGTTATGTCTTTTGAAGTAGGAAAATAATGGTTTTATAGTAAGGAAGTATGGGTTCCTATCTACTGGGTTTGGGTATATAGATAGTGAGATAGTGGGAGTCTTCCCATGATCTCAGATGGATACTATTAGAGTAGTTGTTTTTTTGTTGTCCTTTATAGTCAGACTTTTATCTTAGATTGTTTTTGGTATAATTTTAGTTTTATCACTTGCATTGTTCTCTACCTGTTATGATATATATATTCATGTTTTCTTCCACCATTTCTTTAGTATATTTATATATTTCATTTCTACTTTCATTCAGCTTAAATTTTTACCTATGTTTGTTTTTCATGTGCAAATTCTAAATTTCATCCCATGGAGATTGATAAGGTCATTTGGGTTTGTGGGAATTCAAGTCAAGTACCAATTTTAGAGGGTATCTAGGTCAGGTTCATCATATTTTGGTATCATAGGTGGAATTTCCTCAAGAGTCCTTGTATTAGGATATTTGGTAGACTGGAGATAGTATTGTCGGGATTTTAAAGGTAGGTTTTAGTGAGTGTATAATAAACTCTTTCCATAATGAGACTTAAGATACCATTGGATTTTGGGATGTGTGTCTCCTATGTTGATTTCATGATCTTAATATTAGTTTTTACTTATTTTTTATGGTTTTAATTGAGATTATTTTATGTATAATCGTTTCTTCAATTTCAGTGTGACATAGTATGCCTCTGTGATGTGTTCAGTAGGTTCCATGAGAGGGTGAAACTCATATTCTTAAATGGAATCCTACTATGGATCATATTTTTATCGAGTCTATCATGTTGATAGTTTGTGTTGTTGGAAAAAATTTACTGCAATTTCATAACATAGTTATTGTGGTATGGCTAGGAGTTGTTGGAGGAGTCCAGGATTGATCACAGGAGTTCTTGCATGAAAATACACCAATCTTTAAGGTTAAATTTGATAATAAATAGGTAGAGTGATGAATTGAAGATATTTATCAGATCTTAGTCTCCCGAGATACACTTGATAGTATCATTTTTATGTTTTAATTATTCATAATTTAGGGTCCTGACAATAGATAGTCAGATTCTAGGGTATACGCAGATATGCATATGGGCTTTAATTAGAAGTGCTTCCAGACTCTCTTTATATAGTTGTTTTATATTGATTTATTGATTATGGTGAAGTCTCTTATGTTCCTCTATTTTTAATTGAGAGATAATTTGGTGTCAGTGTACACCAATCAATTTTCTAAGTTAGTTCATTTTTCACTAGAAGTAGTAAAGAATGACCACTTAAAATATCATACATACCTAAAGGGTTTGTGACCGAATATAAAATCATAGTTATTTGGGTAAAAATTATTTACCTATATAAATATTGTGGATAGGGATATGGTTGCTGAGATGAACATGGAAGGAAAGGTCGGATATTCTTCCACTTCTCTCCTACTTAGTGGTAGATTCAATGGCATTGTAGGGAAAAAGAAGAAGTGGAAAGATCATCATTGGTGTGGTGGGGGTGATTATTAGTTATAGGCCACCTCTACACCTTTAGTTACAGTTGGTAGTGTACCCCTGACTTTTTATCATTGTGGTAAGGTTGGACAGACTAGTCATTCACATTCATCACATGCAATGATGTGTAATAATTGTGTACATTATGGTAATATGTAGTTTTTTGGTCAAGATATATCTGCTCCTTAATAGGTTCAAGGATCATTGGCTCAAAAGGATACTACGATACAATAATATTCTTCAAATATTATAGTGATCCACCCACATACCCGAGGACTGAGGCACCTTCATGAAGTAGATGAATATTTGATGGAGTTAGATGTGATTCTAGTGATCGTGAGGGGCTACATCATTCTTTCATCTTCAGTAGTAATTTATTTATTTCATAATGGTGTTTCCCACTCATTTATATCAATTTGTTTTTATTACATTCTAAACCTCTGATAGATATCATTTCATTTTTATAGGGTTAGTGACACCTCATGGAACATGAAGGAGTAGGGGTTTCAGTGTCCTCCTTGTGCGCTATCCATAGCAGATATAGAGTTAGTCTGGGATTCACTTATTCTTCATATAGATCTATTAGAAATCATAATTGGGATAGATTGTCTAGGTTCTCATCCTGATGAGGTTGATTATTGTCATCAACATGTTTCATTTCTGGTGGATTATGGTATCTCATGAGTGTTTCATGGAGATTGGGATAAGAGGTATAGTTTTGTAGAACCTTCCCTCCCAGAGATAATGAGTTTCTTGTCTACTATAGTAGTTTAAATTGATGAACTTTATTCTATTTTCAATCAACCTACTACTGTTTTAAATTTTCCTAATGTTTTCCCAAATTTTTTATCTAGGCTTCCTCCGTAGATGGAAATGGAGTTTATGATTGACTTGATGTCAGGTCGGCATCCAGTTTTGATACCTTTCTATCCTATGGAACCAGTGGAGATGAAATATCTGTATATTTAGTTGTATGATCTAATGGAGAACGGTTTTTTTACCCTATTTTTTAACCAGAGGAAGCCCCAGTACTCTTTTCGAAGAAGGTAGATGGTTCACATCGATTGTGTGTGGAATATCCAAAGTTGAACAAGGTAACAATTAAGAACAAGTTTCCTTTGACTCTTGTGGATGATTTTTTTGATCAATTAAATGGGTAAAAGTAGTTTTAGAAGATCCATATTTTGTCAGGTTATCATCAGTTTAGAGTTTGGGAACATGATATGTTGAAGATAGATTTCAAGAGTAAGTATGGACATTATGCATATATTGGGATTTTTTTGGTTTGATTATCACACCTACAGTTTTGTTGGATTTTATGAATTTAGTATTCCAAGAGTATCTTGAAACATTTATGGCAGTGTTTGGGGATGATATCTGGGTTTATATAAGATCTGAGCATAAGAACATGAACCCTTTGGGTTTGGTCCTAGAAATCCTCTACAGTAACTATTTTTATTGAAGGATGTTGAAATAAAATTTTTGGATTATGAAGTCATGTTCTTTGGGAATCTGATTTCTGATCCTGGCCTATTAGTTTATACTAAGAAGGTGCATGCTATTCTTTCATGGGAAGAACCATGTAACATCTTTTAGATTCTGAGGTTCATTGTTCTTGATGGATATTATCAATGGTTACTTAAGGATTTCTCAAATTTTGAATCCCCTTTGACTACTATAACTAGGAAATGGGTCAAATTAACAGGGGATTCAAGGTGTTATTATTATTTTGATGAGTTGAAAGGACTTTTGAGATTGACTCTTATTATGATCTTACCTGAGATTGAAAATGGGTATGTGGTTTTATTTCATACATCTAGAACTGGTGTGGGTTTTTTCTCATACAGGATGATCATGTGGTAGATTAATACTCTCATAAGCTTTGGACGCATGATGAGAATTACAACACTCATGATTTAGAACATGATGTAGTTGTTCTTGATGGAGGTACTATATTTTTTAGGAAATATTCCCATTCAATTATGATTATAATATTTTGAGATATATATTTTATCAGGAATACTTTTAATCTTTGACAAGGTTGATGGGTAGAATAGCTTCAGACATTCGACTTCCACATCGACTACCCACATAGAAGGAGAATTCCGTTGCAGATGCTCTTAGTAGGAAAGTATCATCAAAATCTCTTTTAGAATTTAAGGATAAGTTGAACATTATAGGTATTTTTTCTAAGTTGAATTTATATTCTTAGGTGGATACTTTAGGTACAGTTATAAATAGTTTTTTGTTATCATCATCTCCCCTTAATTTTATTTTGTAGTTTTAGTAGCAGGATGATGGGTTTAGAGGAATTCGAGAAACCCGATATTATGGGGAAACCATTTTTTGTTGGTCTCTCACTTTATTTGGTATTCTATGTTTTGGGGATCATTTTATCATCACAAAAATATTGAGAATATCAATTTAGTTTCATTTTTGGTTGGTCTCTCACTTCATTTGGTTGGTCTCTCGCTTCATTTGGTTGGTGATTGATCGATTGAAAAAGTCAGATCAGTTTATTCTGATTAGGGACACTATAAAAATTAATAATCTGGGTAAGATGAATATGCATGAGATTGTGAGGTTACATGAGGTTCCTTATACTATAGTTTCAAATAGGGATCCTAGTTTTGTTTTGATGTTTTTCAGGAGTCTCTAAGAATAAATGGTGACTCAGGTCAGGTTGAGTAGAGCTTACCATCCAAAGATAGACAGCCAGACGAAGCATGCTATTAAGATCTAGGAGGATATACTCAATTCTTGCGTCTCATATTTTGGTGCATCTTGGGATATAAATCTAGGACTAGTCTATTTTTATTATAAAAACAGTTACCAATCGTTAATTAGAAAGGATAATTTTCATGCATTGTATGGATTCTCAGGAAGATCACCTGGGAAAATATTATTTTGTGGGATAGAATTTTGTTTAGGAGATGTCTGTAAGGATTCAAGATATAAATTGGTCAATAAATACATACCAGAGTTTATAGAAATATAATTTGGATAATCAGTTTCATCCTTTTGAGTTTTTTATTTATGATCATATTTTCTTGAAAGTCATTTCTCGGTTGGGTCACTATCAGCTATGAAAATAGGGAAAGGTGGATCTGAGATATATTGGACCATTTGATGTCCCTAAATTACATGGGAAGGTTTCGTATCAGTTTGATATTTTAGTTTAGCTAAAATGTACTCAAGATGTTTCCACATATCACAACACATGAAATAACATCCTGATCCCGCTCACATTCTAATTTGTGAATATATTGAGTTAGATCCAGATGTTTCTATTGTGGAGAATCCTGTAGATATCTTTAACTCTCAAATGAAAATATTTCATGGGAAGTCAATTATGTTGGTCAGAGTGTTATATTATAACATATCAGATATTCACAAGAATTGGGAGCATGAGTTGTCAATGAAGGAGTAGTGGCCTTACCTCTTTACTAGACTTCATTCTTCCACATGAATTCCTAGGGATGAAAAGTCTTATGATGGGGAGTATATAACATCTTGTTATTATCCTTCATAGAATTTGCTTATCTTTACATGTTTTCCTCGTTAATTGGGTGTGTCTTAGGACTCTCGAGGTTAGAGATCATGTGTTGAGGATAATGAAATAAATTTTAGGGATGTATGTTTATTTGAATTAATGGAGTCTGAGTATAAATTTTTAATGACTTAGTAGGGTTCTCCCCATGTTTGGAGAATTCTTAAGGTGGTTTTGAGTTTTCTGCTGAAATTTGAATGTTCAGAACTTGGAGGAGAAATATAGACCATGTCATGGTATTACATGCCATGTAATTACTATAGTGAAGATGTTGTGAACTAGGTACACATCATTAAGGTAGTGTATTCCATATAAAATTTTCACATCATGTAAATGTTAAAGATCAATTTTTAATAAAAATGTGGTAAGGTTTTTGGTGTACGTGAGTGTCATGGATAATATAATGTGTAAAGAGATTTCAAACTGTGCAAGTGTTATGATTTAAGATTTTAGGGTGTTTTATGGATGATTTATAATTTATTCATATACATTCTCTTTTTTCTTGACCCAGATCCATTCCCTAGAAATTTTAGGGACCCACACTCCTTTGAGATCGATTTTTTTGAAATTTGACCATCAGTTCCCTAAATAGTGTCATTATTTTGAATCATAGAATGAAATGACATGATAAGATGATTATATTATTTTATTCTATATCTGTTGTGTGATATTCATTCGAGGGTCGTTCCTTTGTTGGTTTTAGTGTGGTGGGTGTAGGTTATTTGAGGTTTGTCATGATCTATCATTTACTCCATTCATTTTAATTTTGAATCATTTATAAGAGATGTGTAGATTCATTCTTGGGCCTTTTTTATCTTTATAGTGTTCTTCCTATTTGATTGTGTGTAAATGGATTTTTCATAAAAGATGGTTTTCCCATGGTGTTGCTAAATTAAAAGGGTTTTTCAAATAATGTTTTTGATGAATTGGTTTAAAAAAAATATCATATTGAAATACTTGTTTACTTCGGTGAAAGGATTATTAATAGACCACATACTTTGGTACTATTTGGGGGTTCAATCATTGGGAGTTCTCCTTCTCTATAGGCCTATTTTTCTGAGGACTTGATAAACATTTTTGTGAGGTTCACTTTATGGGGGTGTTCCCATACTTCTAATATTAGATACATATGTCAAGGTGATTGATTCATATGTGATTGTATATATTGGGGGTATAGGTTTCCTAGCTATCATGACGTAGTGTAATATGTGGCGTGATGTTACCTGTGTTTTTAGAGGATTAGGGATTATTGGGATTTTACTATTTCAATTTTACTACCATGTTTTTGATATGATTTGTGATACATGTTTTGTTTTGATTAAATATATCTACTTAGATATATGTATAAAAAATGATTTGAAATTGAATTTTTTGCTTTTTGGAATTATAGAAAAGTGGAAATTAAAATATTTTTCCACGTTTTTGATGTAAAATTATTAAACTGTATATCATGAATTATTTTATTTAAAGATGCGCATGCCTGGATTATTATATGGAGACTTATTATGGAACACCTAGGTGGGATATTACTGATACTGTTATCTCACGTCATGTAAAACCCTTTTGTGGTAAGAAGACCTTGTTATGTCTTTCAATGTTGGTAAAGGTCAGGCACCCCAGTGAGGTCGTGAGGTTTTCTGTTAGCTGGGTCTAGGTAGCTAGATGATTAGGGGGTGGGAGTATTTCCATTCCATCACATTGATACTATTTTATAATTTTTTAGTTTTTTCTTCATTTTTAGTTGTAATTGTCTTTTAGAGTTTCTTTTTCTACCATTTCAGTCGTATCACTTATGTTGTTCTCTATCTATTTTAACATTCGTTTTCATGTTTTATTCTATCATTTCTTCTACATATTTATATATTAATTGTTTTGATTTAGGTTAGGATAAATCATTCCCTTGTTTATTGACGATGCTCGGGTGATAGACACCAGCCTGTGGGGGTTGGGAATGCCCTTTGGGTATGTGGAAATTTGGGTCGGGTACCCGTTTGAAAGGGTATCTAAGTCGGTTTCATCACACCAAAACCTATATAATTTTGTTTCTTATGATACTTAAACATAGAATACTTTTCAATAATCATTGGATATTTTGAAGCATTTCTCTTATGAATAACCTAATTATATTTTTTTTTGCAATTCCAAGTGCACCCTTTCCCTCTCTTGTAAATGGACACCTCTTATCTTCATTCCTTACACGAATTTGAGGAATATATCTCAACCAACACATTTAAATTATATTCTAAACATCACTATACACAATTTATAGGTTATTTTATTCTTAAAATACCATTCCAAATTCCTCAATAAATGATCTAAATGAGACATATTAGAAAAGAGATAAATATATTACCCAACTCCTTTAAATTTATTTCCTATTATAACTCCCCTAAACCTATTGTATTAATCATAAAACAATAAATTGTGTATCCTAAATATACTAAAATTTTATTATTATCATGAAACCACCTTTATCCAATAACTTTTTTAATCAAATTGAAAGTGAACGTATCACTCATGCGTACATGTGGACTACCACCTCCACATAGAGACACAAATAATTCTCCATCACCATCTTTCATAGATGGTTATTATGATGTGTTTAAAGTTTAAATATTATGTTTATGAAATAATTATGATTCTAGAATTATAATATCACATCTACCATATTACCGTCCAATCCACTGTGAAACTATAAGGTCGCTCATGCATACGTGTGGACTACCCACTCCATAAATCGATGTGAATTGTTTTTCATTTTCATTTTATATGGATGTAAATAAGGATATATTTAATGAATATATATTATTCATATTATTTAATAATGACTCTAAAAATTTGAATTGTTATTTATCTTTTTTTTTTATTTCATCAACTGAAAAGTTAAAATAACATTCATCGGAACGTATAGCTTATTTTAATATATATAGATAGTTTTAAATATGTATATATTTAATATATGTAATATATATATCAAGATTAAATTATTTATATTATGGAACCACGATCAATGTTCATGGATCATAACTACCAAACAAAAATTCTCAGGAAAAACGTTACAGTCAACACCCAAAAATAACGATTTTAATAAGGAATTTTAGATAAATGGTTGTTAAAATGTGGTAAGTGAATCACATATTATTCTATATGTATATAAATGCCTCTATTATACAATAATAATAAATTTAAATTTATTCTACAAGATTTTAGATTGATTTTGAATCATGTTTAACTTCGTGTAAGTGTATGTCTTCTCAAATTATCTCCTTTGGGGAATTTGTTATGTTATGCACTGATCATCCTTTATAGGGTATATATAAATCTATTTTTACATGATATATCACAAATATACGTAATATAAGGATATATAATGTTTAATTTGAGGTTATTATTTCATGGGGCTTATGATTCAAAATTTACCAAAGTGGTAAGGGTTTTATGTTACAATTTAATTGTTTACTGTGATTGTTTATGATTAAGTTTTCGATAGTGAAAATATCTCATGATTCTCATGAATTTATTATCCTATAGTTATTTCAATAGATTATGTGTTTTAATTTATATTTTCCCTCTTTATGTACTCAAGAGATCGAAAGAATATTTTAAAGGAAATATTACTTTATTTCTCTCTTCGGTCAAAAATCCATTTTCTTCCATGTCTAGGTTTTATGAAAATGTTTTTAAAATGTTTTTATGATTCTAAAATGTTTTTAGAGTAAATATTCACCAATTTTTTACATTTTAAAAAATGGTTTAAAATTAATCTATTAGTCATTTTTTGAATAATGTACCACATATTTTTTTACCATAAATGTGAAAGGGTCCTTTATTTTAACATATAAGACATGAATGGAGTTTCCCACCATTATGACCATTAAATTCTTTGAAGATTCCAGTTAACTTTTTCAGGGTTATTTTAAAATAAAATGGTTTCATTAATATTTTCGGAATTTTTATATTTTAAATAAGTGATTCAAAAATGAAAAGGGTATTTTCCTCAAGAAATATTCCCTGTATTATTTTAAAGGAAGTTTCAAATATGATAACATCCTTTTTTGTTACCTATTATTAACCAGGGTTATGGACCAAGAATACTATACATATTCTTTTTCTTTGGAGTGTTTATGATCATGATGATATAATAATGAATGGTTTATGAGTCATGTATCTTTTCCATTGGTTATGAAATGAATAAATGATTAAATGTTTATGAAATCACTTTATTTTCTATTGGTTATTCAATAATGAATTTTTTTTGATATTGTTGAACACATACATATTATTTTTTATTTTTTATGGGTGGGCCTATAATTGTATATCTCTATAATTGTAATGTTCTAGGTAAATAAAGAAATATGATATTTTAATACTTATTATTTTCTGTGAATTAAATATTATTTTTACTTTAAAAGTGGATTCTATATTTTATGGCATACCAAATACGCAACAATGAATTTATTTGAAATCTTACGTTGCACACAATGATGTGTTATACTGAAAAATATTAATATAATATTATTATTTTAAATAGTAGCTAACACCTAGACATTGTAATGACAGGAATGAACAAAACTAATTACAATATGATTATACATGTTTTTTAAATATTTTTACATTTATCCAATAATTTTTAGTGGCTTAAAATAAAAAAGAATCTAATTTTAACCATAAATACTCTAATATTCTTTAAATAGTCAATTTACAACCTTTTGATGGCGAACCATTTTTAAATCTAGTTTTTTTCACTTTTATATGTTCTATATTAAAAAATCATATAATTCATTTTAATCGGGACATCAAAATTTACTTTGGATGAAATATTGGTATTTTTCTCAGAATGTTCATTTTTTTAATGAATAGTGAAAAACACTGTATTTTAATTCAAAACTACATTTTAATATAATTTATTTATATAGCTATATTATATTTTTAATTGGTTTTATTGTGTAATTAGATTATATTTTTACAAATTACTACAATTTTGGTCATTGGAAGTAACTTCACTTTGAAATTGTACATAAACAATTGTCAATATTTTGATAGTTATTATTTCATAAAAACACACTTTTTGTTTTGACACTGAGAATTGATTTTAAATTAATTTATGACACTTCTACATTCTGAATTTGAAAAAATGGATTCTATATTTGAAATCAGGATGTCTAAATTTTGTAAATAGGAAACTTTTATTTTTAGACATTATGCATATTTACTTTAGTAAATATTTTATTTACCACAGTAAAAGGGTAAATTTGGTAAATAAGGGTAAAAAATAATATTATAAAAATATTAAATTAACCTAACATGTGTTGTAATCCTATTGGATGATACATGTCCGTACATTTACATCCTTAGGTCTATTTTTGGACCCCATGGAGCCACTTGGAATGATAATGACACTTTATATTAATTAATTTAAAGTAAAGACATAAATGAAAAAAACATATATCTTTTAGTAAATAAATTTTGACATGTGGTTATGTAAGTTATATCATTAACTATATATATTCATTTGAAAGATAAAAGGATTTCCTACATGATGGTATTTTTTTATAATTTTTAGACATAAAATAATAAAACTTATTTATGACACAATAATGATGCAGTGTTTACCTCATTAATGAATAATGTAAATAAATAAGATTATAAAAATTAAAAAAATAACCAAAAACTGTACAATTATTATTGGATGATTCTATTTCAAACATTAGTCGTCATATATTTTACTTGAATGAGTTTTGGACTTTTAGAAACAGAAAATCATTATATAATAAAATAATATTTTCAAACATTCCAAAAGATCCCAACCCCCTTATAAAAATCCATAACCTCTAACCCATTACCCACACCTCTCAATCCCCTTTTATCATCCAAAATCTGTCCAAATAAGCTCTTAGGATCCCTCTATTCCACTTAGAATCCTTACCTTAGGCAGAAGGCACTCAAGAAATCTTTTTGTTTCAAACCAAAGGGAGTTACCCGATTTAAAGGTAACATCTTCTCTTCAGTTCTTTTGGTTTATTTTACTTCTCAAATAACCTAAACTCTTTTTATTATGATATTTTATAATTAAAATAGTATCATAAATATAATATGTTGTTTTTATGAGAAGGATTATAACTACACTTACACACACCCCCGTCTAATGGGTAAAGAACATACTGTTTCTGTGAACGGCGAACTACTGCCTCATGAAATGATGAATGTTCACTTTTCTCATACTACCTGTTATAGTGGCCATTAAGATGGAACTGTATTTATATGTGATATATATTATATTCATATTGTTTCTATACTTCTTTATTTTCATTTATCGAATGCGTTTATGGTTTCTATTCTGGGTAAATACGATAATTTTATTTGAGGAAGTGCGGATTATCGCCCCTCAAAGTGATATGACTCGTTCATTCCATACATGGAATGTATAAATGATGGATTTAATGAAATTATATATGATATTATTCTATAATTAAAATATAACTATGTATCATTATGTTTTCATTCCATTAAATATGAAATATAAATGAAAGTAGCGTTCATGCGTACATATGACTTACCGTCTCCATGAATGGTGCATTTAATTTCGTACCTTCAAATGTTATGTAATATCATAAATAAATATATATAATAGATTTATATGATTTATATGATATCAAAATCATGAATATAATTCTGGATATAATGTAATTTTTACCACATCGACCACTTGTAATTATAACGAGTTCATTTTTGACTCAAGTACCAAATATCGACAAAAGGATCATTATTAACTTAAATGATTAAATAATGTTTATAACATAGTAATAAGTGATATAAAAGTAATAATAAACTTTAAAAAGGTTCTTAATAATGTAGAAATTAACTTTTGTTTATTATTCAGGAGATTAAATAATGAACGAGTCAAGTTGGACATGAGGTAAGGGACTTCGTCTCAATGTCCTTTCATTGAAGCATATTTTGTTTTACACGCAAATTTTTTTACGTGGTATAAACACCATTTAATATTAATTTCTTTAAAAGAAAATATTTTTCTATGAGGCATTTTACTAAATGACAAAAAAAATATTTCTTTTAACCTATGCGGTGACAAACACTTTTTCTACATCCCCGAGTATTCTTTGTTCTTTGGCTTCCTTAACAAACCGTAATGTTTTTAAAAAGAAAATAAAATACCATATACTCTTTTAAATATTTTGGAATTGAAAATGTTTTTGATAATGGATTTGTTATTTCAATATATTTAAATGATATATTGTGATTGAAATGTGGAAATGTTATCTTTCCTCTATATTTGTTTTATATATTATGAATATGTTATGGTTCCTGGAAATTGTTATGTATACAGGTGGTTTCATGATAAACCTAGTAAGGTTGAGCCTAAGATATCTCTCTAATGCATTGGGTAACATGATGAAGGTAAACATGAGTGCTTCTCTTAAGAGATTTAGGGAATATACTGTGATGGGCAATCCAAAAGTAACTCCCTACGTAGCTGTGAAAGATACAACATAAGTATGTTATGGATGCAACAAGTTAACTTTATGATTTGTTATTACTATGTGTTATTCATAAATCTTATGATTTCATGAGGAATGTAAAAGAGTTTTTTGTTTTGTATGTATTGATGGAGTAATGATTTCTTTCTTCATTTTATAACCCTTATGAGATTTTTATACACATCCCATGTTTTTGAAATTTTTATCACAGGACTTAAAGATGAATAAGGTCAAGGACGGGATCAAGGAATAGTCATGGTATATAAAACATTGAACTAGACATGACCCTTTTTTCTAGAGTTTTATTTTATGAAAAAAAATGTAAACTGAGTAGAAGTGTCTACTTTGTAATTTTTTATATGTAATGTAATAGTTAAGACCTAATTCTATAAAACCCTAAAACTAAAAATATGGTAATTGTGAATTATTAACTTAATTAAAGATTATGTAATGTTTTAAGGTCAGGTCCTTATAGTTGGTATCAGAGGTCGGTTTGGACAACTTTAGGGGTTAGAATATTGTTAAATTTATGTCCATAAATTAATTTACGGTAAGATTCAAATGATATAGCATTTAAAGATTATCATGTTTCTTCACCTAAGATATTTCTATGTTCATAATGGTCTTCCGTAGAGGAAACCAGGCAGCTATGATGGGATGACATCAGGAGAAAGACAACCTTCCAAATCTGCAACCTGAGATGGTCGGAATTAGAACTGAATTTTTTGTTGTAGTGATGAAACAATTAAATCAGGCTATAAATGGTTGTGGTATCCATGCACGAGATCATCCAGATCAACCACATAGGAAGATGTCAGTAGTGGAGAATTTCATGAGGCTATATCACCAATCATTCAGAGGATCATCTGACCATATGCTAGATAAAGGGTGTATTAAAGTAGTAGAGAATATTTTTGATGTCATGGGGTGTTCAAAACATCAAAATGTTAGTCTTTCGGTTTACCATTTTAAAGTTTAATCCGATTAGTGGTGGTCGATGGTGAAAAATATATGGGATGGTGAGGGGATTGATGCTCTTAATTGAGATGAATTCAAAGGTATGGTTCTTGAGAAATATTTTCCTATGGTGGTTTGTATTTGGATGAAAAAACAATTCCTAGAATTGAAGTAGGAGGATGACTCACCGGCTGCTTATGAAGAAAAATTCACTCGACTAGCAAGGTATGATTCAAATTTCATATGGGATCATGACAGTAAAATCAACCAATTTTACTCAGGATTAAATCCAAAGTATCAAATGTCATTTGCTTCTTGTGAGTTCATAATTTCTGAAAAACTTGTTCGATGTGCTGAGAAGGTGGAAATGGAGTTTGCTGATGATCATGAGTTTTTTATAAAATAACAGAATAACAGGTCGAGGTGGCAGATGAAAGGGAAGGACTCTTCAAAAAAATATTATGGTAAGAAACTTATGTCTATAGTTTGTGAATATTGGTGTAAAAATCATGTAGGGTAATGTCTTTTGAATTCTGGTTAGTGCTACCGATGAGGTAAAAAGGGACACAAGGCTCGTAATTGAACTTAAAATTATTATGCTAATGGTAAGAAGAAAACCTGATTTACAGTTAGTAAAAAAATTTAAGTGCAATAAAATGGGTTATTATGAAAATGAGTGTTCAACGAAGTACTCAATTGGGGGAAAGCATCCAGAATACAAGAAGAAAGAGGTGGTAAAATACTTTGCAACTACTTCAGCATATGTTGGGCCATCGAATGATGTAGTATGAGGTACACTATTTGTTTGTTCAGATTATACCAACGTGTTGTTTGATTCAGGGTGTACACACTACGTTATTTTTGAGAAGGTTTATAGTAATATTAGAATTCCATATCAAGATATGAATCCTAAACTTATGCTAAAAACACCTGGAGGAAATTTTGAGACAAAAATAAATTATAAGAACATTCCTATACTTGTGTGTGGAAAGAATATACCTAAAACCTTATTTTTTTTTATTCTACTAGAGTTTGATGTTATTTTGGGTATGGATTGTATTTTCTTATCATGATAACATTGAATATAGAGATAAAGTAGTTTCTTTTTAGAAATACTTTCAGTTTTTCTACAATAATGAACCCTTACTTTTGATAACATATCAGGAAGCTGAGAAACTAGTAAAAGAATGAAATGAATTTTACCTTGCACATATTGTTGAAAACAAAGGAACTATTCAGATTAATGATGTGCCAGTGGTAAATGAGTTCCTTGGTTTTTTTCTTTATGAGTTTCCTGGTATTATACCTTATTGGGAAGTTGAATTTACTATTAACTTAGTTCCTGATGCTAATCCAATTTCAAAACCCCCTTATCGAATGGCTTGAATTCCAATTTTATAGATAAATAAGAAATTTTAGGAGTTATTAGATAAAGGTTTCATTCGACCTAGCACATCACCATGGGATGATCCTGTCTTGTTTGTTAAAAAGAAATATGGTTCAATGAGACTTTTCATTGATTATAGAGCATTGAATAACATAATTGTTATGAATAATTATCCTTTGCCTCATATCAATGATTTGTTTGATTAGCTCTAGGGAGCTCAGTATTTTTCAAATATTGATTTGAGTTTGGGGTACCATCAATTGAATGTATAGGAAGTAGACATTCTGAAAATCTCATATTGTACAAGATATGGCCATTATGAATTTGTAGTTATGACTTTTGGGTTAACTAATGCACCTGCTGTATTCATGGATCTTATGAATATAATTTTCCATGAGTTCTGGGATATGTTTGTGGTTGTGTTTATTGATGATATTTTCGTTTATTCTAAAAGTAAAGAGGACCATGAAATTCATTTAATGGTTGTCTTGAAAACATTAAAAGAAAATAAACTGTATGGGAAATTTAGAATGTGTGAGTTTTGTTAAAACCAATTTCTTTCCTTGGTCACATTGTTTCAATAAATGGAATAACTGTTGATCCTGCTAAAACAATAGTTGTTGAAGAATGGCTAAGAGTCACAAATATAACTGAGATCCATATATTTGTTGTTTTGGAAGATTATTATTGTAGGTTTTTTGAAAATATTTCATGGTTATCTAGTCAAATGACTTATTTAACTCGAAAAGGTGTTATGTTCATTTGGACAAAATAATGTGATGATTGTTTTTAGGAATTGAAAATTAGATTAGTGAATTCTTCTATTTTGGATTTTCCTTCCAGAAATGGTGAGATTATTTTCTACAATGATTCTTTGTTTAAAGGACTTGGTTAGGTCCTAATGCAGAATGATCAGGTAATTGCTTATGCTTCACGTTAGTTGAAACCTCATGAGTTTAATTACCTTACACATAATTTTGAATTAACTGCTGTTGTTTTTTCTTAAAAAATTTATTGGCATCATCTATATGGATTAAAATGTGAAATATATACTAACCACAAAAGTTTAAATTATATATTCCCTCAAAACAAATTGAACATGAGACAGATGAGTTGAACGGAATTAATCAAGGATTATGATTTCACAATTCAATACCATCTAGGAAAGGAAAATAAAGTGGTTGATGCTTTGAGTCGAAAATGTAATGAAACATTAACCTTTCTATGTTTGGAATGAGATCCTTTGATTATATTCTTGATTAAATTTGGTATAAAAGTTATTGGGGCAAGAAATTCCTCTATTTTGTTTTAGGAGTCAGTAAAATCATCTCTATCAGATAGAATTATGAAATCGTATAAGGAAGATAGTGAGTTATAGAAAATGGTAGAGTTGGTTCAGAAGGTTAAGTTGCCTTATTTTAACGTTGATAATGTTTTTGTTTTGAGGTTTGGGAATAGATTATTTATGCGTTTTGATTTACAGTTAAATAATAAATTGTTATATGAATCTCATAGTACTCCGTTTTCAGTTCATCCTGGTAGTACTAAGATGTACAGATATCGTCAGGAGTATTACTAGTGGGATTGAATGAAAAGAGATATTACTGATTTTAGTATCAAGTGTTTGAATTGTCAACAGATTAAAACAGATTGAAACATACTAAAAGGGATGCTTCAGCCATTACCTGTTCTAGAGGGGAAATGAGAAAATATATTTACGTACTTCATTGTGGGATTACCAAAGACATTTTGAGGTAACAATTCAATCTGGGTTATTGTTGATTGATTGACTAAATCTTCTCATTTGTTGGATTGATTAAGAATATGTGTATGTATATTGGATGGAACAATACAAGAGGGGGTGAATTGTAGGTTTAAAAACCTTTGAGTTTTAGCACTAAAGAGATTATTTTAAATGATCTTAAACTAATACAAATACAAACACCCACAATTGTAGTCAATATAAAGGAATGAAGTAATGTAACACTGTTAGAAAAGTAAAGTAATTGTATTTAAGATGAATACAACAATCAGAGTAAAACAAAAGTTAATGATTCTACCTTAAAGTGTATAGAATCAAGAGATACAATATGTAATAGTATGGATGTAATTGAAAAAATTACAAATGTAAAAGAGATAGAAAAGGAAACAAAAAATTTTCCTTTCTAATACAATTAGCAGCGGAAAAGTAAAAGTATTACAATTCTTTTAACCCAAAGGGAAGGGTTATCCTTTCACCTAGGATAAAAGGTTTGTCTCACCAACACCTTGGTAAGCCCTCGATATGATGATCGGTACGTCTGTCTCTCTATCCTCGGCAGCCCTCGATACGATGATCGGACCATATGTCAGCCTATCCCTCGAAGCCCTTGATACAATGATCGGACCGTCTGTTTTCCTATCCCAGGCAGCCCTCATTTTTGTAGGTAATTTGAACCTCTGTCTTTCAATCACTTGAAATCCCTCGATACAATGATCGGACACACAAGGCACACAGCTTGAGAGAAGTCACAACATCTCTCTATAGAATCTTGATGGAAGAAAAGTGTCACAGTTGTTTCAAAATCTCTCCTTTCAGCTTCAAATGACCTTCTATTTATAGGCCTCAGGTTCCAATGGCCACATTTCCTCCAACGGTCATATTTCTCCAAAAAACTCCGAGTGGCTTGGACACCTAGCATCATAACGGTCATTATGAAACAGAAAGCATGGTATCTTTTTGATTAGTTTGTAACTAACTCAACAACATTATATTGGTTAAAACAAAAGATATGTAGAGATAAAAACATAGGTATGATTAATATGAAACATATGTTTTTAACTAAGTACCAAAAACAAGCATGTAATTAATGTTATAAGTAGCAGAGTCAATACAATTTCCATATTCAGTACGATCATCATTGTACGATTCGCATGGTCAGTACGATCAGCTTTGTACGATTGATAGGGTCAGTACAATCATCTTGGTATGATTGGCATGGTCAGTACGATCAGCATTGTACGATTAGCATGTTCAGTATGATCATCATGATCAGTATGATCAGTATGTTCAGTAAGATCAGCATGATTAGTACGATAAGCATGTTCAGTACGATCAGCATGTTCAGTACGATCAGCATGATCAGTACGATCAGCATGATCAGTACGATCATCATGATCAGTACGATACGATAAACATGATAAAAGTCATTTGTGATTTCCAAAACATGATATAGAAGTCAAAAGTGGACTTTTTGGCTCAACAATCTCCCCCTTTTTTGAAAGCATAAAACACAGAATAAAAACTAAAAGAAATACTTATCTCCCCCTGAGTTATTGGAAACTCTTCTGAATAAGAAATTGAATACAACTAACTCCCCTTAGGTATATACTTTCCTAAGAATTGTATTCATAGATTTTCCTTTAGTGTTGTAAAGCATTATCCCCCTTGATAAAACATTATCCCCCTTTATAAACATTCTCCCCCTTTATAAAAATTCTCCCCCTTTGTGATTTACAAAAATAAAGGGGTAAACTTGAATTGTATGAAAGAGTTAGAAAATAAATACAAGACAATGGATACAAGAAATTTCATTACGATAACAATCAATGCCAAACATGAAAACAAATACAAGTAACTTGTTTTCTCATTCCTTCTCCATTTTTGATCAACTCATGAAGAACTGCCTTCATCTTTTTTATTTCTTTCTTGTCTTCAGAAATAGCATCACCCTGAGATCCGAGAAGATCTTGTTGATCGGCAAAGCGTTGATCCTAATTTCTGATTGTCTCTTCCTGAACTCTGATTACTTCTCCAAAAGTATCAATTATATCTTGCAAATTCTTGTTATCTTGGGATAACCTAGAGTTCTGTTTCTTCAAGAGAACTATTTCAACTTTGAAGGATAAAACCTTTGAAAACTCTGCCAGAAAGACATTCATTCTCTCCTGCAAGTCTTTTACTGAAGGAACATCGGCTCGTTGGGAAGACAAAATATTTAACCTTTCATCCGTTTCTTTGTCAAGCTTATTGAAAGAAATTGCAAGCCAGTTTGACAATCTTCTTATATCTTCAATTTCTATCTCATGATCATTGACTGAGCTCTCTATTTTGTACGACCACTTTGTCATCTTGTTGCAAGCCTTCTTATGAGCAGCTGAACTTTCTGAAAGAACTTTCAAATAGGCTTCGAATGACTAAACTTTCTTTCTCAATTCTTTTATAGAGCCAAACTTCTTATTTTGATTGTCAGTAATAAAATCAATCTTCCCTTCCAGCCTAGGGAAATATGGAATGGTCTTGTCAACCCTTCTCAAAACATGGACAATGTAATCACTATTCTTTAAAGAGATTGTGTGTTCTGAATCAGTATCTTCATCGTACGAAGCCAGTTCATTTGAACGGCTTGAGTCTACAACTGATTGTTTTCCTTTCTCTTTTTCTTTATTCTTTCATTCTTCTTCCACTTTATCACTGCTGACAATAACTTTATCAGTTTGAGAAGATTGAGTACCTTGCTTTACATGAGAAGAAATTATATCCGGAGTTTCAAAAGCTTCAATATGAGCTTGATTGGCATGAGGAACTTGTTTAATACCTTCACTTTTCTTTTGAACTGATTCCTCTCTAATCTTCTTCGAACTTTGAAGAAATTCCAAAAGAAAGTCTCCCTCATCTTCTTCAACTTCTTGTATCTCTTCTAACATTTTCTTTCCTTTTTCTTTCTCTGGAATACTATGTACGATGGGTTCCTGATGCACGTCTTCCGTTAGTTGAGCACTAGCATCCTCAACCATTTTCAAGACTTTAGAGATGTCAAAGTCTTGAGCTTTTCTTTTCAAAATAGACTTCTTTTTATTTTCAGCTTGAAGGGTTTCCTCTACAATTATTCTTTCAGCAAATGCTTCGGCTGGATCAAGTCCAAACTTTGGATCACCTTCTTTTCTCTGTTCCTTGTCCTTTATCCATTTGGCTACAAATTCCTTACTGTACTTTGGCTTCTTCTTAGGCTTTGAGCTGGTTTGCAGATCAGACTTTTGAGTAATACCAGCTGATTGAATGTCTTTGGCTGGCATAGGTGCCGATTGATTCGGAGGAGATTCAACTTCTACATCCTTAACAAAAACTTTTTAATTCTGATCAAAATACACATTCAACTTCTTCAAAGTACTTTTGATAATCCATGAGGGCTTCAAATCTATAATCTTTCCTTTCAAAGGAATGTTACAAAACTTCATACTCTCGAGAATGAATTTTGTAAGAATTACTGGATACATAATCATTTGAGACTTAATTCCTCCTGTCATGACATTCTTGATAGTTTCAAAAACATATCCCATGAGATTTAATTTTCTCATATTTACAAGATATTCAAGCATAAAAATATCAGAAACTTTCAGATTTTCCCTATCTCCCTTCCTTGGGATAAGAAAACCTTGCATCCAAAGAGTGACAAACCTATTGTCCGGAGAAAGATGGGATACTTTCCTCTTTTATTAATTTATTATAAACAAAGACTTTTCATCACTCTCTTTGTTAAACGTATCAACTTCCTCTGGTAGTTTATGAGATAGACAGAAAGAGTCGTGTTCTATCGGAACATTCAGAAAATGAGCTGCTTGACTCACAGACATAGAAATCTTTCTATCTTACACAGCAAAGTTGATAGACATATTCTTATCAAACGATACAGTTTTATAAAACTGAGTGACTTCATCAAAAATAAATGGATCTTGAGACACTGGGTTTTCCACACATAGATGTTCCTAGCCTTGAAACAGAATGATTCTTCTGATTGTAGAATCGTACGATTCAAAGAAGTCCCATGAAACTAAAATTTCTCTGAAAAAATCTTTCTCTGTAAAAGTCTTTGAAGACATTTCGTCGGGAGTATTAGCAGGGGACTGAGACATATAGGTGAAGCCACTTGAAAGATCGTACGATTAGTTAAATTGGTGGAGCAGGGCTTCGCCACAAATCCTGAAAAACCGGTGTGGGTTTGGGGAGGGGTGTTCTATTTATAGGCGATATAGGGTGACCATTTATCTTCTATGGTTTATATTAGAGGAAATAAGATCAATGGTTAGGATTAAAATGAAACAAGAAAAAAAATAGAAAAAAAATGGAAAAATACCTACCGGAGAACGTAAGGTAATTGTTGGTTTTAGTAGAGTCCGAAAGAAAACACAAACGTACATAAAGAAAAAAATCAATCGTCATGCCGATGGGAAAGAAAGTCATTACCATGAACTGACAATCCGATGGAAAACAATCTCGTAACCATGAACTGACAATACGATGGAAAACAATCTCGTTTCCATGAACTGACAATATGATGGAAAACAATCTTGTTACCATGAACTGACAATACGATGGAAAACAATCTCGTTAGCATGAACTGACAATACGATGGAAAACAATCTCGTTACCATGAACTGACAATACGATGGAAAAAAATATCGTTACCACGAACTGACGATACGATGGAAAAAAAATTCATTACCATGATCGGTTGATACGATGGAAAAGTAATTCATTACCATCAACTGAAAGTACGATGGAAAAGAAAATCATTACCATCAACTCACAGTACGATGGATAGAAAGGTAAATAAAAAAACTATCAATACAATAAACAGATATGTAAATGATACGATAAAACTGTTAATACGATAAACAGAAAACACATACCAAGAAAAAGGATAATTAAAGATCATAAGATAAGAAGAAACAAAGTGAGAAACATCGAAAAAAATGTTTTCCCCCTTTCTATGAGGATTTTCTTAATGTTAGGAGAGATGTAAAATAGGAAGTAGATATGAATGATTATTTTAATGTAATCATTCCTAGATTCTGTTTTAAAAACTCAAATCTATCGGAAGATAATGGTTTTGTAAAAATTTCAGCAAGTTGTTCTGTCATTCCGATGAATTATAAAACAATATCTCCTTTTTGTGTGTGATCCCTAAGAAACGGGTGCCTAATATCTATGTGTTTTTCACGTGAGTGATGTGATGGATTCTTACTAAGAGCTATGGCACTAGTATTATCACACAGAATTTGAGTTTTGGAAAAACTCAATCCATAGTCAGTGAGTGTGTGTTGCATCCACAACACTTGAGCACAGCAACTTGTAGCTGCTATATATTCAGCTTCAGCAGTGGAGAGTGCTACAGAGTGTTGTTTCTTGCATGACCAAAAAAACAAGAAGTCTCCTAAGAAATGACATGTTCTAGATGTACTCTTTCTATCCATTCTAAAACCGCCAAAGTCTGCATCTGAAAAACTTTTTAAAACAAAATAATTTCTAGAAGAATAAAAGAGACCTAGATCTATAGTTCCTTTTAAATACCAAAATATTCTTTTTACGGCTTTTAAATGAGACACTTTTGGATTTGATTGATATCTTGCACATAAGCATGTAGAAAAAATTAATTTTGGTCGACTAGCTGTCAAGTATAAAAAACATCCTATCATACCTCTAATTATTGTTTGATCTACTAGTTTCTCAGTTTCGAAAAGATCAAGTATATTCGAGATTCCAATAGGAGTGCTGATACTTTTAGTTTTGTCATAACCATACTTTTTGAGTAAATATTTAATATACTTATGTTGGGATATATATGTTCCTTCTGGTTTTTCAGAAATTTGAAAACCTAAAAAGAATGTTAACTCACCCATCATACTCATTTCAAACTCATATTTCATTAAATTAGCAAAAGAATCAGTTAAATATTTCTGAGTTGATCAGAATATGATGTCATCAACATAGAATTAAACAATCAAGACATTTTTATTTTCCATTTTTATAAAAAGGGTTGAATCGACTGTACCTTTCATATAATTGTTTTGTAAAAGAAATCATGTAAGTCTATCATAACATGCTCTAGGGGCTTGTTTAAGACCATATAGAGCCTTGGTAAGTTTAAAAACATGATTAGGATGTTTTGGGTCTAGAAAACCGGGAGGTTGTTCAACGAAAACTTCTTCTTGAACAAAACCATTTAGAAAAGAACATTTTACATCCATTTGTAATAGTTTGAAATTAAAGTATGCTGTAAAGGCTAATACAATACGAATAGATTCAAGTATAGCTATTGGAGCATATGTTTCTTCATAGTCTATTCCCTCTTGCTGATTATAGCCCTTAGCAACAAGTTTTGCTTTATTTCTTATAATGACTCTATTTTCATCACATTTGTTTCTGAAAACCCATTTTACACCAATTATAGTTGTTTCTTTAGGTCTATCAACTAACATCCAGACTTGATTCCTTTCAAATTCATTTAGTTCATCATGAATTTCTTTGATCCAATCTTCAACACTGAAGGCCTCACTTGGACTTTTAAGTTGAAATTGGGAAAGAAAAGCAAGATGTTCTATTTTATTTCTTGAGGAATTTCTGGTCCTTACCGGTTGACTTACATCACCAATGATATTATCACTGGGATGATTCCTAAGAAACAATTGATTTTGGTTTTGTAAAACTTTTTCAGCAACATTCGGTAGAAAACCTTATGGGGTAAAGGTTTCAGGAATACTTTCTTCAATATTTTCCGTATCAGAAGGTTCCTCTATCAATGTTTGGTAAACAGTTTTTGAAAACACATCTGAGGATGTAGGTTGGGATGTTTTAAAAACAAATGGATCAGTTTCATTAAATTTCACATGTACTGTTTCCTCAACAGTACAAGAGTTTTTATTGAAAACTCTATAAGCCTTAGAAGTTATAGAATAGCCTAGAAAGATTCTTTCATCAGATTTTGGTGTGAGTTTGTGAAGATTATCTTTTGTATTCAGAATCAATACTTTGCACCCAAAAACTTTTAAATATGAAACTTTAGGTTTTTGGGCAGTCTATAACTCATAAGGTGTTTTATTAAGAAATGGTCTAGTTAAAACATGATTTATAGTATAGCAAGAAGTACTAACAGCTTCAGCCCAAAATTTCTTAGCAATTTAGTATTCACTCAACATGGTTCTAGTAATTTATTGAAGAATACGATTTCTTCTTTCAACAAAACCATTTTTCTGAGGAGTTCTTGGAGCTGAGAAATTGTGAGTAATAACTTTCTTACTACAAAAAGTTTCAAAATCTGAATTTTGAAATTCACCACCATGATCACTATGTATAGTTATCAATGGTAGGTTTTTCTCATTTTTAACTTGGGTTCTAAAACTTTTGAAATAAGGGAAGGCTTCAGATTTCTTTTCTAGAAAATAGACCCATGTAAATCTAGTAAAGTCATCAACTAAAACAAATACATAGTATTTGCCTCCAATGCTTCCAGTTTGTGTAGGATCAAAAAGATCAATATGCACTAGCTGTAATGCATTATAAGTTGAAACTTCATTAATCGATTTATAGCAAGTTTTATGTTTCTTTCCAAATTGACAAGGATCATAGACTTTTGAAGAATCATATCTATGATCTGGTAGTCCCTTTACAAGTCTTTTCTTTGAGAGTTTGCAAAGGTTTCTCAGATTACAATGTCTTAGTCTTCTATGACATATCCATGATTGGTCTTCTATTTCACTTAAGCAGGGTAAGTTTTGGCTCCTAAGGTCTTCTATGTTAATAGTGTATACATTCTCTTGCCTATGAGTAGATAGAATGAACTCATCCTTGAAATTGTGAACTACACACTTATCATTCCTAAAATTCACAAGGTAACCTTCATAACATAATTGACATATGATTATGAGATTGTGCCTAATACCTTTAACAAACAAAACATTTGAAATAAGTACTTTTCCAAGAAAAACAATATTACCTATACCAATAATCTTTCCTTGAGCATTATCTACGATGGAAACTTTTACACCTTTTTGTTTTGATAATCTTCCCAAAGAAATCTTTATTTCCGGTCATTTGTCGAGAACAACCACTATCCATGTACCAAATATTATTGTTGGTACATTTCTCATTTTCCTGAAAAAGAAACAATTAGTTTTTCAAAATCCAAACTTGTTTGGATCCAGAATGGTTAGATAACAGAATTTTAGGAATCCACATTTTTTTTACAAAATGAGCTTTATGAAATCTTCAAGATTGAGTTTTATTAAGAGAACACTCTCTTTTCCAGTGTCCACCACATTGGCACTTAGAACAAAAAGAGCTTATTTGTGGAATAAAATAGTTATTACTAAAAATAGGTTTGGAATGAGTATAACCGAGTCCAGAATGATTTTTCAAAGGCCGGATTTGGGAATACATTTTGTCGAAGTTTTCTTTTCCATAAGTAAAGTTTGACAAACATTTTTTCAAGGAAACAATTTCTAACTTTAATTTTAAAACTAAAATATTATTCTCTGAAACATTTGAATTTGAGCTAGAATTAGGTTCTAAAACATTTCTCTTTGAAATCACATTTTCAAGATCCTTAGAAAGATCATCGTTGAAAGATTTGACTTTCTCGAGGGTTTTTAAAATAATTTAAAAAACAGATGTTTTCATATTAAGATCCTTAGAAAGATCTGACACTTCTTTAGTTAAAAGTGAAATTCTAGAGTTTGCTTTCTCAAGATTCTTCTTGAGTTTAGAATTTTCATTCTCAAGCAATTTAGAAAATCTAGATACTTCCTCAAAAGAAGGTAATGTATCATCTTATGATAATGAAGATCCATCATTTGAAGATTCATAATATCTATTATCAGTATAATTTGCATTTAAAGAGACATTTGTAATAGCTTCAGCATTGTGTACCGTTGCCATGAGACAATGATCTTCTATTGGTAGTCTGGTTATAAGTCCAATATTTCTTTGTCCTGAGGACTCATATTCTGAAGAATCGTCTGAAGAACCACTACCACTTGCACTCCAATTATCATTTGCCTTCAAGACATTCTTTTTCTTTGAATTGTAATACTTTTTCTTGTTTCTTTCAGAGTGTTTCTCCTTTCTGTCTTTTCTCTTCCGTAAAGGACAATTAGGCCTTATATTTCCTACTTTCATACATTCATAACAAGTTACCTCTGAATCTCTTTTGCCCTTTCTATATTTCTTTTTGAATCTGTATTGGATGTCTTTCTTTCCCAAAATCTTGTTCATACTTCATGCAAGATTGGCTAACTCATTATCCGAGTGATCACTATCACTTGATTTTGATAAAAAAAACTTTCTTGGCTTTGGATCTTTTAATCCTTTCAGGTGTTTTAGCTTTAGATGTAAAGGCTACACTGCCATTCCCATTTTTCTTCTTGTTGAAATCAGCATCTCTTTACATTCTTGTCTCGTGCTGTAAAAGAGTTCCAAAAAGTTCATCCAGCGTAATCTGGGAAACTTTTCTATTTTCATCAATAGCTGTCCTTTTTGACTCCCATTCATTTGGAATTATATCTATAATCTTATCTACTAGAGATTCATCATCAAGGCCTTTTTCTCCCATAGATTGTAAACAATTGAAAATTGTCATAAACCATTGTATCACTTTACATACTGGTTCTCCATACGGAAAAACAAAACCATGATACTCGGCTCGAAGCATTACTCTTCTTGTTTCTATAACCTTGGATGTACCAAAATGTGTAACTTCTATTTTTTTCCAAATACAGTTGGTGGT
Source organism: Viscum album (assembly GCA_963277665.1). Taxonomy (NCBI): domain Eukaryota; kingdom Viridiplantae; phylum Streptophyta; class Magnoliopsida; order Santalales; family Viscaceae; genus Viscum; species Viscum album. Next base: position 23,534,073 of record OY728137.1, on the reverse strand, counting down.
TTCACATGAAGATATCTGACTGTATATATCCCTGGTCATAGAACATAATAAATTATTGTGTACCATGTAATTCAGTTGATATTCTTGCTTCTCTTGGTTAGTGAAAGTACAGACTTCTTTGTCAGGGATTTTATAACCTCCAGTAAGCATAATAAAATTGTCTACACTAGTATTGATCACAAAAGTCTCTATATGATCTCTCCAATACTCATAGACATTCCCATCAAAGATAGGTGGTCTAGAAGGATTCAGATTGTCAATTGTCCCAATATTCATTCATGCCATCTAATACAGCAAAAAACTTTTCCACTCCACATGTTAGTGAAGTAAGTATTTAAAAAATAGAAATATGGATGAAATGGAACGAGTAATACAAATCAGTGGAAAACCTCCTCTGATACCAATTGTTGGATCGATTAAGAATATGTGTATGTATATTGGATGGAACAATACAAGAGGGGGGTGAATTGTAGGTTTAAAAACCATTGAGTTTTATCACTTAAGAGATTAGTTTAAATGATCTTAAACTAATACAAATAAAAACACCCACAATTGTAGTGAATATAACGGAATGAAGTAATTTAATACTATTAGAAAAGTAAAGTAATTGTATTCAAGATGAATACAACAATCAGAGTAAAACAAAAGTGAATGATTCTACCTTAAAGAATATATAATCAAGAGATACAATATGTAATAGTATGGATGTAATTGAAACAATTACAAATGTAAAAGAGATAGAAAAGGAAACAAAACAATTTCTTTTCTAATACAATTAGCAGCAGAAAAGTAAAAGTATTACAATACTGTTAACCCAAAGAGAAGGGTTATCCTTTCACCTAGGATAAAATTTCTGTCTCACCAACACCTTGGTAAGCCCTCGATACGATGATCGGTAGGTCTGTCTGCCTATCCTCGGCAGCCCTCGATACGATGATCGGACCGCCTTTCTGCCTATCCCCAGAAGCCCTCGATACGATGATCGGACCGTCTATCTGCCTATCCCTGGCAGCCCTCGATTTTGTAGGTAATTGACACCTCTATCTCTCAATCACTTAAAATCCCTCGATACGATGATCGGACACACAAGGCACACAGCATGAGATAAGTCACAACATCTCTCTCTAGAATATTGATGGAAGAAAAGTATCACAGTTGTTTCAAAATATCTCCTTTTAGCTTCAAATGACCTCCTATTTATAGGCCTCAGGTTCCAACGGTCACATTTCCTCCAATTGTCATATTTCTCCAAAAAACTCGGAGGGACTTGGACACCTGGCATTATAACGGTCATTATGAAACAGAATGCATGACATCGTTTTGATTAGTTTGTAACTAACTCAATGACATCATATTGGTTAAATCAAAAGATATGTAGAGATAAAAACATGGGTACGATTAATATGAAACATGTGTTTTTAACTAAGTACCAAAAACAAGAATGTAATGAAGGTTATGAGTAGCAGAGTCAATACAATTTCTATATTCAGTACGATCAGCATTGTACGATTGGCATGGTCAGTACGATCATCTTTGTACGAATTACATGGTCAGTACAGTCATCTTGGTACGATTGACATGGTCAGTATGATCAGCATTGTACGATTGGCATGTTTAGTATGATCAGCATGATCAGTACGATCAGCATGTTCAGTACGATCAGCATGATCAGTACGATGAGCATGTTCAGTACGATCAGCATGATCTGTACGATATGATAAACATGATAAAAGACATTTGTGATTTCCAAAACATGATATAGAAGTCAAAAGAGGACTTTTTTACTCATCATCATTTCCTTCCTATTTGTTATACTTTTTCTCTAGATCAACTTTCTCAGTTTTATATTAAAGAGATAGTCAGGTTGTATAGAGTTCCCCTCTACATTGTATCTGATGATGATCTCAAATTTACTTCTAATATTTTGAAAGTACTTCATATTTCATTGGGTTCTAAATAAAATTTTAGTACCACTTTTTATCCTCAACCAGTTGGGCAGTCAAAACGAACAATTCAGACCATGGAAGATATGATACCTGCTTGTTCACAGAATTACTAGGGAATTTAGGACCAACAAATTTCTTTGTTTTAATTTTCTTATAATAACAGATTTCATTCTAGTATACAGATGGCTCCATTTGAGGAATTATAGGGGAAAGGTGTCAAACTTCTGGTTTTTGGGATGAAGTAGGTGAATGGAAGTTGATGGGATAATAATTTGTGGAAGAGATGGAAAAATATGTTCAATTGATTCAAAATCACATGAGATTAGCTCAGAGCAGGCATAAAATTTATGTGTGATAACCATAGGATGTATCTATCTTCTGAGGTTGGTGATCATGTCTTTCTCAAAGTATCTCCATCGAAAATTGTGATGTGTTTTTTTAAGAAGGGAAAGTTGAGTCTGTGGTTCATTGGACCTTATGAAATCCTCGAGAAAGTTGGATCAGTTGCCTATAGAGTGGATTTACCTCCAATTTTATCCTAGGTACACTATGTTTTTCATGTTTCAATGTTGAGAAAGTGCATTCCAGATCCATCTCATTTTTTGAGGCCATAAGTAGTTCAGTTGGAAGAGAATCTCTCTTATGAGGAATAGCTAGTCCATATTCTTGACTGAAGAGAGAAAGTGTTGCAAAATAAGGTAATTCATCAGGTAAAGGTTTTGCAGAAAAATCATATTATTGAAGAGGCAATTTGGGAATATGAAAATGTTATGAGGGATAAATAACCCCACTTATTTGATAAGTGAATAGAATTGCGGGGACGCAATTCCCAAAAGGGGGAAGGTTGTAACATCCAAGGTAAATAAAGAAATATGATATTTTCATACTTATTAATATTCTTGAATTAAATATTAATATCATTTTAAATGGGGATTCTATGTTCGATATCATACCTGATACGAAAAAACGTGTTTCTTTGAAATATTACGTTCCACACAACGTTGAGTTATACTGAAAAATAATAATAGAATATTATTATTTTAAATGGTAGTTAATGAATAGCCATTGTAATGGCGGGAATGAACATAACTAACTAAAATATGATTATACATATTTGTTAAATTTTTTTCATTTATCTACTAAATTTTTGATGCTAAAAATAAGAAAGAATCCAATTTTAAGCACAAATACTCTAATATACTTTAAAGGTTCGATTTACTGACTTTTGATGATGAACCATTTTCAAATCAAGTTTTTGTCACTTTAATATATTATATATTATGAAATAATATTTATATTTATGATTGGGACATCAAAATTTACTTTGGATGGAATTTTGGTATTATTCTGATAATGTTCAATTTTTAATGAATAGTGAAAATACTGTATTTTAATTCAAAACTGCCTTTAAATCTAATTTTTTTATAAGGATAGATAATATTTTTAATTTATTTTAAAGTTTAATTATATTATTTTTTTACCATTTAATCTAATTTTGGTAATTATAATTAATTTCACATTTAAATTGGGCATAAAAAAGTGTCAATCTTTTGATAGTTATTATTTCTTAAAAACACGGTTTTTGTTTTGACAGCGGGAATTAATTTTAAATTAATTTCTGAAACTTTTGTGTTTTGAATTTGGAAAAATTGATTACATATTTGGAATCATGAGGTCCAAAATTTTTAAATAGGTAACTTTTATTTTTAGACATTGTGAATATTTACATTGGTAAATATTTCTTTTACCATGGTTAAAGGGTAAATCTGGTAAATATGGGTAAAAAATAATATTATATTAATATCAATTTACCATAACATGTTTTATAATCCTATTGGATGATACATGTCAGATGATTTTCATTCTTGGGTCGATTTAGGGACCCCATCGAACCACTTGGGAGTGATAATGACACTTTATATTAATTAATTAAAAGTAAAGAAAAAATTACATAAATATATATCTTTTAGTTAATAAATTATTACATTAAATTATATAAGTTATCTATTTAAATATAAATATTCATTTGAAATCTAAAAATATTTCCTAAATCATGGTATTTTTTATAATTTTTAGACATCAGATAAATAATATTATTTATGACACAATAATGATGTAGTGTTTTCCTCATTAATTAAAGATTTAAATAAATAAGATTATAAAAATTAAAAAAAATATCCAAAACCTGTACAATTATTTTTATATGATTTTATTTCAAACATGAGTAATCTTATATTCAACTTTAATGAGTTTTGGACCTTTATAAACCAAAAATATTTATATAATAAAATATTATTTTAAAACATTCCTAAATAGCCCCTCCTCCCCCTTACAAAATGACACCATTTCTAACACATTCTTCACACTTATCAAGCCTCTTGGAACATCTGAACTCTACCCCATTAATCTACCTAAAACCATATCTTCCACCTAGAAGCCTTACCTTAGGTAAAAGGAACATCAAGTAAATCTTTTGGTTCAAACCAAAGGGAGATTCCGATTTAAAGCTAACGTCTTCTCTTAAGTTATTTTCTGTTATTTTACTTCTAGAACCCACTAAAATTTTTTATTGATTTATTTTATATAAACACCAGTATCCTCAATATAATAGGTTGTTTTTTTGGGAATTATTTGAACTACTCTTTTAAACACCTCCGACTAATGGGTAAATAACATACAGTTTCTGTGGACGGCGAACTACTGGCTCACGAAATGATGATTGTTCCATCTTATCCTACGTCCTCTTATGGTGGAAATTAAGGTATAAATGTATTTATATGTTATATATATAATATTTATATTGTTTATATGAATCTCTATTTTTCATTTATAGAATACCTTTATGGTATCCATAGTGGGTAAATACGATAATTTCATTTGAGGAAGTGCGGACTACCGCCCCCTCAAAGTGATATGACTCATTCATGAAATACGTGAGATGTTTTAAGGATGGATTTAATAAAATTATATGTGATATTATAATTGAATTATAATATACCTATGTATCATTTTGTTATTATTCCTTTAAAATGTGAAATATAAATCAAAGTAGCATTCATGCGTACGTATGACTTATTGTCTCCGTGAACGGTTCATTTCATTTCTTATCTCTAAATGTTTTGTACTATTATAAATACATATATATTCTGGATATATATGATATGTATGATATCTAAATCATGAATATCATTCTGGATAGGATGGAATAATGACGACATGGACAACTTGTACTTCAAAGTATTTTATTTTTGACTCATGTACCAAATATCAACAAAACGACCATTATTAACTTAAATGGTTACATAATTTTTATAACATGGTAATATGTGATATAAATAATCTAATAAACTTAAAAAATGTTTTTAAGCAATTAGAAACTAAATTTAGTTTATTATTTTGGATATTAAATAACGAACGAGTCCAGTCGGACACGAGGCAAGGGACTTCGTCCCAATCTCCATTCATTGGGGCATATTTTGTTTTATACATGACTTTTTTTACTGTGTATAAAAATCATTTACTATTCATTTCATTAAAAGGGAATATTTTTCTTTGGTTAATTTTACTAAATGACCAAAAAAATATTTTTTTAACATAAGTGGTACAATTACCTTTTCCTCCACCACGAGTGTTATTTGATCTTTGGATACCTTTATAATCAATAATGTTTTTAAAAGGAAAATAAAATAATATATTATATTTTATGTATTTTGGTATTGAAAATTGTTTTTATAGTGGATTTTTTATGTAAATATATTTAAATTATATGTTTTGACTGAAATATAGCAATGTTATCTTTCCTTTATATTTGTTTTATTTGTTATGAATATGTTATGGTTCTTGGGAATTGTTACATATACGGGTGGTTCCTTGATATAACTAGGGTGGGTGAGCTTGATATTGATCTCTAATGCATTGGGTAACATGACGGAGGTAAAATTGAATGTTTCCTCTAAGAGATTTAGGGAATATACTGTGATGTGTATTCCAAATGTAACTCCCTATGTAGCTGTGAAAGCTACAACGTAAGTATGTTTTGGATGCAACAAATTACCTTTATGATTTTTTATTAATATGTGTTATTCATAAATATTATGATTTCATGAGTTAAGTAAAAGAGTATATGTTTTATATGTATTGATAGACTAATGATTTATTTCTTTATTTTATAACCCTTACAGAGCTCTTTATTCTCATCCCAAGTTTTTAAATGTTTACCATAGGATTTAAAGATGAATATGGTCATGTATGAGAGAAACGAAAAGTCATGATATATAAAACATGGAAATAGGTCTGACTCTTTTTTTTCAAGAGTTTTTATTTTAGGATAAAATTGAAACTGAATAAAAGTGTCTAATTTATAATTTTTGAGATGTAATGTAATAGTTACGACCTAATTTTATAAAAATCTAAACCTAAAAAGATCCTCGATGTAAATTATAAACTTAATTCAATATTATGTAATGTTTTGAGGGTGGGTCCTTATAACAATGCCTTGGGTAAATATAGATACCCCATAAGAAAATAAGGACTGGAATCAGAAGTGAACCTAGTTCAGTAAGAGACTCTGTCTGCTATGATAGTCTTGCAAGTGAACATTTACTAATGATATGATGGTTTGGGCATTAAACCCAGTCCAAAGTGAAGGTATTCATAGTAAGGCTTAAATACTAAGGAAATTATTTTCACTACTTATGTGTATTCTACAAACTTATGTATTATTCCAAGGTTGTACTCCAATGTCGCTTGTTATATGATTCATTTTTTATTAATGTTTTATAAACTCCCAAGGTTTTTTCCATGAATTTGTATTATTATCATGAATATGTAGGGAATGGTATGAAAATTTTACCCCCATGCTCTCCAATTGTAACACCCCGAAATTTTAATGTAAGAACATGTATTTGATAGCATGTATTACATGCACCTCCAATAGCGTAAGGGAAAATAATACCCTGAGACTTTATAATGTATTTAATATTTTAAATAAATTAAATCTATGATATATCTTTCAATTAATGTGATATGAATATGAAAAACGATTGAATATAAAGATAAATATTATTATTTTTATGCTCACAAAACAGTTTTACCCTAATAAATTATATTAATTAGTGAGTGATATTAACATAATATATATATGTATATTATATTCAATAAAAAAATTATATTAATGCAATATATTATATACTCTTATGATAAAAAAACCCATTTTTATTCATAAAATACTATAATTTTATTAAGGCATTTTTATCACCTTTTAATAGAGAACCTATTTTGAATACAATTTTTGTAACTTTTATAGATTATAGAAGTCAATATAAACTTTACATTTAAAATAGAAACATAAAAACCATGTTAGGGTAAGTTTTTGGTAATTTTCTATGAAGTATCATTTATTAATGATTAGTGAAAAATATTAAATTTTAGTTCAAAACTGCTTTTTCATCTAATTTATTTATAATGTTAAATTACATATATATTTTTTAAGTTTAATTAGATAAAAATTTTATCAATTAATATAATTTAGGTAATTTGAATAAATTTCACCTTGATATTGTATATAAAAACTTAGCAAACTTATGGTTGTTTTTACTTTAAACCGCCACATTGTCATCCCATCTGTGGGATTAAATTTAAATTAATTTCTGCCACTATTTAGATTAAAATTTGAAAAAATGGATTCTATATTTATAATCATAATAATTTATAATTTTTAATAAGGTTAATTTAGTATTTTTATCAAAAATAATATTGAATGTAATTAAAATTAATTAAAGTGATTAATGTGAAATTAAGCTTAATAAGAGATGAAACCTTAATCTTAAGGGCCCAAATGACCTATAAACTTTTCCAAGAGCCATTTTATGGACATATTTAGAACCTGTACACCATTTTATATAATATTTACCATTATGGGGTCAAGTTTCTATGGAAAAAACGTTGGTGGAATTCCCTTACCCAAAATTTACAAGAGTGCCAATCGTCCATCACTATAAAAAGGCCTCCTCTCCTCCCACTCCCTCACACATATAAAGCCATTTTTTTTGAAAAAAATATGTAAAAAAATATCCAAAACATCTATAAAATAATCTTAGAAGTCTCACCTTGGGAGGAAATCCACCCAAGGAATCCCTTTGGTTCAAACCAAAAGGAGTTACATGATTAAAATGTATCATATTTCCTTTAGCTCTTTAGATTTATTTCCATTCTCCAACACCTAAAATATTCTTATTAAATTATTATATTAATAAAAAAAATCCTCAATATAATATAATTTTTATACTCTATGGTTTATAACTTCACTCAAACATAATTCCATCTAATGTGTAATGAAATTACCATTTATGTATAAGATAAATTACAGCCTCATGAAACGAAGTTGATTGTTTTTTTCCTTTACTACCTTTCATAGTTGGGAGTTATGATGGAAAATCTATTTATATATGAGATATATGATATTTATTATGTATCTATTCTTATTTAATTATTTTATATAGCATACCATTATAATTTCAATTATTTCTAAATATGATAACATCGTATGTGGAATTGTGGACTACCGCCTCTCCAAAGAGATGTGACTCATTCACGCTATACATGAAATTTATAAAGTATAATTTTAATAAACCTATGTAGCATATATAAAATATATATTATAATGTAATTATAATATATATACATGTATCATTTGATTTTAATTATTTTAATATAACAAATAAATGAAAGTAGCTTTCATACATACATACGACCTACCGTCTCCATGAACAGTGCACTTCATTTATTACACCCAAATGTTCTGGAAAATTATAAGTACATATTAACTGAATTTATATAATAATTAAATAAGGGTTTAAATTCAGTTTATGGAAAATCATCATCTATCTAACATGAACAACAAATAACATGTTAAAACACACTTAAGAAAACTAGGTAATTAACTCCCAAAATAGTGACAATTAAGAAATTTTGTTAACAAATAAGTAATAATAAAATATAAGAAGAGGATATATGATATTATAAACATGATTGGGGTTATTTTAGAAGATATTAACATATTTTAAACCACTACAAATGAGGATAAATACCACACAACAAAATGAAGGTTAATATAAGGGATTCTTGTCTCACTTTCCTTTCTGTGAAACATATGCCATTAACAGCACTTAATTATTTTGTGTGGTGTACCTAATGAACCTTATGATATAATATATCATGAATTATTATATATTATTTTTATATAAATGTTTCATTTATTGATAATTACTTTTGGGTCTTCCAATTCAAATTTTACCACAATAGTAAGGGAGTTTGTCTCAATTTTCCTTCCATTAACGATTATTTTTGTTATGCACCAATTAAATTTTATATGGTGTAATTAACATTGACATGTTATATAATGAATATATTTATTCTCATGATATTATTAGTTTCATTTAATTCATTTTAGAATTATTATTTAAATGTTTCAAAGTGGTATTGGACATTTTTGAATGTTTAAGGATTATTTTTATTTAAGAATGTGTTAATTTCATCAAACCTTGTTGTTACTTATACTCATATTATGTTTTATTGATAAATATGTATTATTTATTAAATATTTATATTTTATATGTAAAATTATTTATTCGATATACAACTATTGATTTGGACATGAGATACGCAGGTTTTGGACCATTTAAAGCAAGCAATATGTGTTGGGGACCAGTTAATTCAAGCCCCTTGATGCATCGATAGTCTCATGAGATGAATTAGTTGGCCAAATAAAAATAGTTTAAACTATCTATTTATGTTAAAGTTATTATGTTCCTAGGTAACATGACGTCTGATGATTAATCATTTCCTTTATTAAGAATGCATGTGTTATTAGTTATCTACATTTCCATGTTTATTTATTCTCATTGATTCATTATTTCTTCTTCTTTACTTACCCTTACTGAGCATTTGAGCTCACCATTATTACATTTACATTCCATATGTTATGAAGAAGAAATCTTTTAATAAGAATTCAAGGATTAAATTTATTTCATTATATTATGTATGAGGTTTTCATTGAATATTTCCCAATGTATTATGAGTATCATGTATGTAATTTGGATTCTAAGATTGCTAAATTGATCAGTGCTTCTAGAATTGAGTCCTTGTAATCATGCACATATAATAAAATAATGTACTAACTCCAGGTTTCTAGGGTAGGGGCATTATAGTTGACATCAAATAATGTTTATTAGAAAACATGGATACTATATTTATAAAACATAGTTTAACTAACATAACCCTAAGATAGAATTTGAAGATAAGTACTGAAGAACATCCTAGAATTTTGGTATGGAAGAGATTATATGGGTAATCCTAGATATAAATCACTATATATACACTATAAGTGGAAATGGTTCTATAAGAAATGTACATGGGATTAAAAACTCCAAAAAGGTGTGTTAGGCCAGACTCTGTGTAACCCTGTACGTGAAAACAGGCCTTACTATGGAAGTAGTTTGACCCTCTATGGGGATATTATTATGATAATTCACATTGTTTTTACATACAATTATGAAGGATTTAAAAGTAAAGATATCCCCAAAGAAACCATATTTATTATCGTGTGATTAGTTATGGGAAAAAAATTCAATTTATGATTACAGTTTCACTAGTTTTGGGATAATATATTATGTTAGATAATATTATGATATTATCGAGTATTTTCAATGATTAGAAATGGAACATAGAAGGAAGAATGGTATCAGTACTCTTGGAAAATTTAGAGATTTCTATGATTTGGAAACCACTATTTCTAGTATTGGAACTAATAATGTTATGTAATTATTAGGACACGTTAATCAGGTTATAACAAATAACATTGATCTAATGGAGTAACATATTCCTTAGAGAGAATCTCTAATGTTGGAATAACTTATACAACATATACCCTCACCATTTAGTGGGACTACTAATCTGATGGAAGCTGAATAATGGATTAAGTATTTGGAGAAGATATTTATGTCACTATGATGTAGTGAAAAGGAAAAGGTTACACTTGCGGTGTTTTTTCTCCAAGTTGATGATGATTAATTATGGTCATTGATCTATAATACTAAGGAGGAATAAAAAATATTACTCATGGAATAAATAAATTTAATGGAGACATTATTTAATGAATACTTCCCTTGTAATAAATAAACTGAGATGTAGATAATGTTCCTTACTTGAAAAAAAATTAGGAAGAAAGTGTTATAGAGTGTTAAGCTGCCTTTACAAGGATAGAAATGTAAGCTATATATTTTTTACACAACATAGAATGTATGATTTACCATTTATTTTAAGGTCTTAATAAAAATATCTAATGGGCATTGGTGTCCCAAATTTTTTATTCATACGATGAAATAGTTTTATGTGATATCAAAATTGAGAAATAATTCTTCAAGTCCCATGGCTTCAAAGGGAATAAAGAGAGAAAGTGAAAGGAAGAGTAAATGATAGATAAAGGGAATAAGGGAAAGAAGGATTTTACCATATGTGATAACTGTGGAAAGAATCACCTAGTAAAATGACTGAGAGGATTGGGAGTTTGTTATATGTTTGTAGAAGAGGGTCACTATTGAAAATAATTCATAGGGAATAAGGATAAAACTATTTTTCAGTGTTAATACTAAAAGGATATGGGTATCTACACAAACAAATTCTCCATGCATCAAAAGAATATACCTGAGAAGAAGCTATGTGGTCAAGGTCAAGCATAAGTTATTGACACGAATTAAGTGGAATGATTAATGTGTTTATGTATTTAAATATAAGAAATATGTTATAAAATTATTTTACTGATGATTTTATCATCATATGAATTAATAAATATATAATTATTATACTATAACACATTTTAATTAATGATTTGAGATCATATGTTAAATGATACCAAAAAAAGTTATTTAGTGGCAAGTTGAGCTTATTAGAAAACATTTGATTAAGGGAAACAAAACACTTAATATTTTCTTATTGTTGAGATAATGATAATGAAATGATGGATTTGTATAAGTGCTAGCTACTTTAGAACTTATTAATGGCATGTTGAAATAGTGGTCTATGCTGTCATTGATGGATTTTAGAACACTTTTAGATTTAATGAATATATCAAATAACATGTTTCTTACTTAAGGAATAAGGATGAATTGATGTTCCCAATAAGGATTTGTGGTGATTAGAGTTAATACTATATTTCAAGAGGATACATGATGAAGTTATTCACATGTTTGGAATGTGAAAATTTAGAGATAATTCATGCTGATTAAAGGCTAATGATAAGTTCATTTCTGAAATTTAGTGACCTTCTTTCTAAATTATTGGATAATAATATTTTTAAAAGGTTAACCATTTATGAAATGAGTTACGTTGAACTTTGGGTTTAGTTTTATATATTGATATATTACATCACAATACGATGCATATTGTTCTAAGAGATTAAGTAGAAAAAGTTCGAGGCATGACCAAAGGATAAGATTGGTCTTATAGAAATGTACCCAGTAGGTATATTTAATTATATTCTTAGAAAGTGAAATAATTCCTAAACTCTACGAAAAATGATCCTGAATCCAAAAAATTTGTCATATTACCATTATTTACGACGAATCTAATGTCCCCTTAGATCATCTTGGATTTATGGCCTTATGATTGTTAACATTATCTTAACTATGTCTTCTAGAACTCTATATCAGAACTCGATTGGTAGATTTTACTTTTATATCCATGTTTCTATTTCCCACTTATGTTCTACTACTAGGGAACCTAGTTATAATACCATTGTACTTCCCTTTATCTCTTATTAAAATGAAGTTTTATTAACCCTATTTATAATGTATATTTTTAAAAAATAGTTGGTTTTCAAATATCAATACCTCAATTACTGAGGTCAAGTTCAAATTATGAGGCAAAAATCTAATTAAGGTTGGGATAATTTAAACAATCCAATGTAACATTTTTATTTTCAAAAACTATTAAGGGGAATTGAGAACGCTCATAGCTAACAAGTTTTAACAGCCAAAGATAATAAATATTTTTTGAAGAAAAATTTGACCTGATTAGATTCAATATCCCTAAATAATATTCAGGTAATATAATTTACCTATGTTTTAGGATCGTCCTTTAAGAAGTCTTCCCAATAATACACCATGTTTTCCCAAGAATACATATATTCCTATGTGTTGATCTTCTCCATATAGAATCCTCTAAGAAAAATGATGTTCATCCAATAAATTCATTCACCTTTCTCCTTAGTAGTTTTAACTCAAAGAAATATTCCCATAATTTTGTTTATCACTTCTTATGCCACCTTAATATTTATAACTTCCTCCATAATTTCATCATCTGAGTGCATAAGTATATCCATGTGTTCAATCACTGAATCTATCTGACTCTGAGGGGCTACAGGGGGGCCTTCCTCACACTATTTCCCATGAGGGTTTGTAGCCTTCTCCCAAAGTACACAATCTAATTGAAAGTGCCTCTCCCCATTCAGTTCCTCAGTCAGCACTTCTATGCCCCTTGAGAAGTCATCAAATCATTCATGGAATCCTTAGCCTCTAGGGATAGGATAGAAGCCTTTAATGTTACAATCACATGATCATTAGCATGTGATTACCCTACTTGAGTTTCAAACTCCTTAGAGGTGTCAACCTCTACATGCTTGCGGGTGGATCTGCACTTTCTCACAGAGTTGTTTCCTGCAATATTAACAACCATCAACGATAGTTTAACTTTAATTGAGGAAATATTCATAGCAGGACTAGGTAAGTTATATTAGCCTTTTCTTCATTGCGTACTCCGGTTATGATGGATAAAACATTTTGAATCCATAATGGTGTTTTTTCCCTTCCTTGAAGAGGATCTAGGATAGTCCTTTACAATGCCCAGTTCCTTAGACTAAGTCGGGGAGTCCATAGCTAAATCCATATCTACTTGAATAGCCTCCCATCCCATAGTGGGGTCCTCACTAGGGATAGCATTCCCCTCATTTCCTTCTCCAAGAGCAAGACCCTCAACTTCTACCAGCACTGCAAACAGGGTTTGAGATTTATTAATACTTCCTCCAGATTTAACCTTCTCAACATAAGAGGGTTTAGCTTGTGAGAACTATAATGATAAGTATTAACCCCTTGGATTTATAAAACAATATCCCATGTATTAAAATTACTTAGAAGTTTCTTCCCAGGTAAAGATTTGGGATCCTCACCTATGGCTAGATCTGTACCGACTGTCGGATTCACTATAGCTTCATTGGGTGTATTTGATGAAGCCAACTTCATACCCTTATATACGTACAAGTGAAACTCCCTATCCTATTATCCAACCTCATCCTAAAACAGACCTTCATTCTTGATAACCCAAACACTCACTTTAGTAAGAACAACCTACGAAGAGTAGGCAACTCCCAAATCACATTTCAGATTGTTAAAAATGTAGTAGGATTTTGGGTCTAACAGAGTAACCTTTGAAGACTTATGAGAAACCTATAATGCTTTGCCTAGAAGCCCATTACTAGAAGAGATAGTTTTTACCAACTACCTTTGACCTTCAACTACTCTAGATAATTCCACATCCAAAGGAAATCCATGACCAGTACGCGATAAATTCTCCCCTTATAGAGCATGCATTCCTCACTAGAAAGAATAATACGGATGACCAAGGTGAAATAATTTCGATCAAAAGTGAATCCAAGACTCAAACACTATAGGATTCTTCCACCAAAACTCTTCTACAACTGAGATCCATAGCCATTCAACAATAGGTTTAGAAATGTATACATTAACATAGATACATTGAGATATTGGGTGAAAAACAACTCTAGTTCTTGAGTCTAAATAAAGATATCAACTGACCATGTTCCCAGGCATGTAGATAACAGAGGGGTTCTAAAATGGTAGGGGAAGCTCAAGAAATTTTTCACATATAGCCTTTTTCGGTGAAGCCCGCTTCATATAAAGATCAGAAGACCATATCAACAGATGAAAGTGAAAGCCATCGCAAGATTGAGGAGCCCCATACCACATAGAGATTAGATCTTCCGATGAGCAGAAAACAATAATGATATACCGCTTGTCATGGAGACCCACCGACTTGCATTCCTAAATCCCCCAAGAAGAAAAAACAAATCTATTAAATAAATTAATCGAAGGACACCGTGAGCTGAAACGAGAAACTGAGGTCTAGTCATGGAGATCTAAAGAATCGTTAATTTCAACGATCGAAAGATCAAGATGAGGGAAGAGATTGCGAAGATCGTAGAACTTAAGGAAAATTGAAAATTTAGGGAATGGAGGGATTCATTCAAGATTAGTAAACATGATGAAAGAAGTTGTAAGTACCATTGGGTGGGGTGGTTCCCCAACCCCATCAATGGGGGAGGGGTAGGGGTAGCAACCATCACCACATAGGTCATGGTAGAGGAATAATGATCTGAAGAACAAAGATCACCAACAAAGTGTAATGAATTTGATACTGAGTTTTCGTATGTTTCACACAACAATGAGTTTCTTCAAATGGCTTGTGTTACACACAAGACTTAGTTTTGCTAAATAAATGAAATATTATTAAATTTTTTATTAATATAAATAGGCTATTAAATTAGTATTTATGAAATAGTATAAATAAATTATAATAATAAATGGTTTGAAAAAATATAAAATGAATTATAAATGAATATGAAAATCAATTGAATATAAAGGAATTTTTTTTATACTCGCAATGATGTTTTACCCTAATAAATTAAGTTAATTAGTGATTGATATTAATTTGATATATATATATATATATTATTTAATAAAATAGTTTTTATATTATTTCAATATATTTGATAGGCTTAAGATAAAAACATTTCCTATTTTATGCATAAAATACTATATTTTTGTTAAAGAATTTTTACCGCCTTTCAATGGAGAAACTATTTTAAATACAAATTTTGAAACTTTTATGGATCATATTTGTCCAAATAAACTTCATATTTTAAATAAAAATATAAATATTATGTTACAATAATTTTTTGGTATTTTTTCTATGAAGTTTCATTTTTTCATGAATAGTGAAAAATATTGAATTTTAGCTCAAATCCATTTTTCATATAATTTATTTATAAGGTTTATTTTAAAATTTAAATGGTTTTTAAACTATAATTAGATAAAATTATATTAAATTAATCTAATTTTGGTCATTGTAATCAATTTCACTTGGAAATTGGATATAAAAACATAGCAACCCTTTGTACGTTTTTACGTGAAAAACCCACATTATCATCTCGTCTGCTTGATTAAATTTAAATTAATTTATGCCACTTATGTAATTTGAATTAAGAAAAATGGATTCCTTATTTGTAATGAGAATAATTTATAATTTATAATAATTTCAAATTATTTTTTAACCAAAAATATTGGTGAAAGTAATTAAAATTTATTAAAATGATTAAGGTAAAATTATGGTTAATAAGGGACTAAACCTTAATCTTAAGGGCCCAAATAACCTATAAAATTGTAGAAGAGACATTTTTTGAACTTATTTCTACCATATAATCACTTTGATCAAAATGTTACCATTATGGGAGCCAATTTATATAGAAAAAACATCGGTGGAATTTCCTTTCCCAATTTTTACAAGACTGTCACTCCTCCTATAACATCCCAGGTAAATAAAGAATATGGAATTTTCATATTGATTAATATTTATTAATTAAATATTAATTTTACTTTAAATGGGATGTTATGTCAATGAATTTCCCGACACAAAATATGGGGTTTCTCTGAAGTCTTATGTTTCATATAAGGATGAGTCATACTGAAAAATAATAATATAATATTATTTTAAATGGTAGTTAATGCCTAGTCTTTATATTTTTAGGAATGATAAAAACTAAAAATAATGTGATTATACATGTTTTTTAAATGTTTTTTAATTTATATAATAAAATTTAGAGGCTTAAAATATGAATGAATCCAATTTTAAACATAAATACTCCAATATTTTATAAAAGGTCGATTTACCACCTTTTAATGGAAAACCCTTTTTAAATATAGTTTTTACCACTTTTATAAGTTCTATTTGAAAAAATAAATTTCTTTTTTATAATTGGTACATCATAATTTAATTTGGAAAAAATTTTGGTATTTTTTCGATAATGTTCATTTTTTAATGAATAGTGAAAAAAACTACATTTTATGTCAAAACTATCTTTTTAACTGATTTATTTATTTGGATAGATTATATTTTTAAATGGTTTTAAAATTAAATCGGTTTATATTTTTATCATATAATCCAATTTTGGTCATTAGAAGTAATTTCACTGTGAAATTGGATATAAACAAGTGTCAATCTTTTGATAGTTATTATTTCTAAAAAACACCTTTTTTGTTTTGAAAACTGGAATTATTTTTAAATTAATTTCGGTAACTTATATATTTGAATTTGGAAAAATAGATTCCATATTTGGAATTATGAGGTCGAAATTGTGTAAATAGGTAACTTTTATTTTTAAACATTATCAATAGTAACTTCATTAAATATTTTATTTACAATGGTTAAAGTGTAATCTGGTAAATAAGGGTAAAAACATATTATTATAATATTATTAAATTACACAAACATGTGACCTAATCCTATTGTATGATACATTTATGAACATGGGCTTCCTTGGTTCGATTTTGGGACCCAATGGAGCCACTTGTAAGCGAAAATGACACTATAAATATAATTTTGTTGTTAAGGAAAATAAAACATAAACATATATCTTCTAATAATGTTTTTTATAATAGGTTATATTTGTGATATTATCACCTATTTATATTCATTATAAATATAAAGAGATTTTATACATCATGTTATTTTATTTATAATTTTTAAAAAGTAAATAAACCAATTTAATTATGACACAATGGTGATGTAGTAATTGTTTTATTAGTAAAGGATTCAAATAAATGATATTATAAATATTAAAAAAATTATTTTGAAACTTTTTTATGCTATACAGTAATTTTAGGGATAATAATGAATTTTTATCTTTTAATTAAATATGTTTGTTATAAATAATAATGTTTTTATAGATTTTTTAAAAGTCTTAATATAAATAGTTTATAAATTGACATAAATGAGTTTTTAAAATAATTAATATTTTATTTATTGATAAAATAATCCTACAAATCTAAGATTAATCCAAATGAAATAAATAATGTTACAAATTTCATAAATGATCTACTTTTTATATCTTGTAATTTTATAGTAAATATATTAACCATATATTATGAATATATAAGAGGGCATGGTAAAAGTTAAATTAGTTAACAAAGGGTTAAATAAAAACAGATAAGGATTAAAATAAATCCAAATCCTGTCCAATTTTTTTTGGATGATTTTATTTTTCCTTATATGTATCTTATATTAGAAATAAATATGTTTTTGACCTTTTGAAACAAAAAATAATTTTATAATAAAATAATAATTTTAAACATTCCTAAAGAGCCTCTCCTCCCTGTTATAAAAAGCCACCACCTATAACCCTTTACTCACACCTCTCAAGCCCCTTGTATCATCCAAAATATGACAAAATAATCTTTCAAAATCTCTATCTTCCACCCAAAATCCTTAACTTAAGAATAAGACACTTTAAGAAATCAGTTTGGATCAAACCAAAGGGAGTTACCAAATTTAAGGGTAACGTATTCTTTCAAGTTCTTTTCTTTTAGTTTCCCTCTCAAAACCCCTAAACTGTCTTTATTATAATATTTTATAACAAAAACAGTATCCTAAATATACTATGATGTTTTTATGATGAGTATTCAAGATACACATCCACAAACCTCCATCATATGGATACGAACATACTGTTTCAGTGGACGAGGAACTACTTCCACATGAAACGATGATTGTTCAACTATATCATACCACCTCTCATGTTGGCCATTATGATAGAAATATATTTATATGTGATATATATTATACATATATTTTCTCTATTCTTATATATATTTCACTTATATCATACCTTTATGGTTTCCATAATGGGTAAATATGATAATTTAATTTGAGGAAGTGCGGACTACGACCCCCTCAAAGTGATATGATTCTTTCATTGCATACATTTAAAATATAAAAGATGAATTTATTAAAATTATATATGAAATTATACTGGAATTAAATTATACCTATGTATCATATATTTTTAATTCCATTAAATACTAAATATAAATTAAAGTAGCATTCATGCATACGTACGACTTACCATATCCATGAACGGTGCATTTCATTTATTATCTCCAAATGTAATGTACTATTATAAATACATATATATACTAAATATATATGTTATATAAATCATGAAAATAGTTTTGTAGATAATGGACATTCGACCACATGAACAACTGATAATTAAAATAAGTTCATTTTGGACTAAAGTACCAAATACTGACAAAACGACCTTTGTTAACATAAATGATTATGTAATTTTTATAAAGTGGTAATAAGTAATACAAAAAGAATTATAAAATTGAAATAGTTTCTTAATAAAGTATAAAGTAACATTAGTTTATTATTTAGGAGATTAAATAATTAATGAGTCCAATAGGACACAAGGTAAGGGACTTCATCTCAATATACTTTCATTGAGGCATATTTTGATTTTTACACGACTTTATTTTATATGATGTATAAACCCCTTTGACTTTTCATTTCATTCTAAGGGAATCTCTATCTATGTAGAATTCTACTAAATGAGAAATGGAATGATTATTTTTAACGCACATGATGACGATGGCCTTTCTGCCATGGCGAGCGTTATTTGATATATGGCTTCCTTAACAAGCCATAATGTTTTTAAAAGGAAAATAAGTACCATATAATATTTGATGTATTTTGGTATTAAAAATGGTTTTGATAATATAATTGGTTTTTTAAATATTTAAATGATATATTCTTCTTGAAATGTGGAAATTTTATCTTTCCTTTATGTTTGTATTATGTGTTATGAATATGTTATGGTTCTTGGGAATTTTTTACATATACGGGTGTTTCCGTGATAAACCTAGGGTGGGTGTGCCCGGGATAGCTCTTTAATTCTGTCGGTAACGTGATGAAGGTAATAGTTAATGTTTCTCCTAAGAGATTTATGGAATTTACCATGATGGGTATTCTAATGTAACTCCTTACATAGCTGTGAAAGCAACAATGCAAGTATGTTATGGATGCCACAATTTAGCATTATGATTTATGATTTCCATGTGTTATTCATAAATCTTATGATTTTTTTTGTGGTATGTTAAAGATTGAAAATTATGATTTCATTGATTTGTTTGTATTGATGGAATAATGTTTTCTTTCCTTTTTTATAACCCTTACTGATCATTTTATTCTCATCCCAATTTTTTGAAATTTTTTTCATATGGTATAAGTAAGGGTAAGAAAAAGGAATAATTAAAGAAGATTTTCATCAAGAAAAGAATTCTTGTTTTCTTGTTAGTGTTTTTATTTTATGAAAAAATTGATACTGAGTAGATGTGACTACTTTTTAATATTTGAGATGTAATAGTTGTATCCAAATTATCTAAAACTATAAATCTGAAAAGATCCTCAATGTGAATTTCTAACTAAATTCAAGATTACGTAATGTTTAAGGTCGAGTCCATATACCTCCTCCACTATAAAAAAGGCATCTTATCCTACCACTTCCCCACACATCTGAAAAAACTTTTTCTAAACAATTATCTTACAAAATAGTTCCTAAAAATACCTACCCTAATCCTATAATCCTATACTTGGGTATAAATCCTTTTAAGTAAGCCCTTTGTTTTAAACCAAAAGGTGTTACCAGATTAAGAGGTAACTTCTTTGCTTAAGATCTTTAGTTTTATTTACATTATCCACCACTTAAACTCTTATTATTACATGATTATATATAAAAAATAGTAAAATAAATATTCTATTATTTTTTATTCTAATGCTTATACCTACACTCTCACAAACTTCCATCTAATTGGTAAAAAACTTATCATTTATGTGTACGACAAATTACCGCCTCACGAAACGATGTTGTTCGTTTTTCCATTACCACCTCTCTTGAATGGGAATTATGATGAAAAATATATTTATATATGATATATATGATATTTATTATTTTTTTATTCTTATGTAATTATTTTATATCACGTACAATTATAATTTCCATTGTTTATAAAAATGATAACATCATTTGTGAAAGTGTGGACTTCCACCTCCTCAAAGCGATGTGATTTGTTCACACTATACATGGAATGTATAAAGGATAGTTTTAATAAAACTATGTAACATACATAAAATATATATGATACCAGAATTATAATATAAATATGTATAATTTTATTTTAATTATTTTTATACAACAAATAAATTAAAGTAGCGTTCATGTGTACGTACAACCTACCGTCACCATGAACAATGCACTTTACTTCGTACCTCCAATTAATATGGAAAATTTTGAATACATATGTAATGAATTTATAAGATAATTAAATAATTGTTTAAATTATTAATATTATTAAATCAATATCTATGTAACAGGAACAAAGAATAACAAGTCAAAACTTAATAAAACTATGCAATTAACACCCAAAAAAGTGGAAAAAAAATGAAAGACAGTTGAAAAATGGGTTATAAGATATTTTAAGAAGATGATATATGATATTATAAATATGATCAATGTTATTTGATAAGTTATTAACTTATTTTAAACCTCTATACATGAGGATAAATTCTACACAACAAAAATAAGGTTAAAGTAATATATTCTTGTCACACATTTCTTTTTGTAAGGTATATTCCATTAACACCACTTTATTATTTTGTATGATGTACCTACTAACCATTTTGATATAATATACCATGAGTTATATTATCTTAATGGTATTTAAATGTTTAATTTTATGATAATTAATCTATGGCCTTCCAATTCATATGTTACCATAATGGTAAGGGATTTTGTCTTAATTTACAATTCATTTTGGCTTATTTTTTTTACACACCAATTCTCATTTATATGGTGTATGCAAAGACATTTTACATGTTATATCATAAATTTATTTATTCTCAAGATATTATAAGTTTAATTTAATTAATGGGGGAATTATGATTTAAATGTTTCATAGTGGTATGGGACACTTTGGAATGTTTAAAAAATATTATTCCTCAAGAATGTTTTAATATCAACAACACTTGTTGTTTCTTATCGTCCTATGAGGAATTATTGATAAATCTATATTCTTTATTCAATATGGATTTTTGATAAGTAAAATTATTTATTTTCTATATGATAAATTATTTGTATATGCAATATACGGGTTGGGGACATTTTAATGTAGGCCCTATGGGTTGGGGATCGATTAATTAAAGCTCATCAATGCATCGGTAATCTCCTAAGACAAATTAGTTAGCCAAATCAGAATAGTTAAAACTATTTCTTAAAGGTAAATGTATAATGTGACTGGAAAAAATAATATCTAATAATTAAGAATTTCATTTATTGATAATTAATTTATTATTCATTATCACTGATATTTTGCATCAACAAATCTATGGATGAATTTCATTCTAAGTTCATCGATTAAATGGAATTTATATTCAGTTTCTTACCATTATATATTGATTATACATTATCTAGTTATTTTAATGACATGTGTTATCAATTATTTAACTTGACATGCTTATTTATTTTTATTGATTTATTATTTCTTCTCCTTTACTTACCCATACAGATCATTTGAGCTCATGATTATTATTTTTTCTTTTCTCTGAGTTATGAAGAAGAAATATTTGAATAATCATTAAAGGATTCAATTTATTTCATTTTATTATGTATCATTTTTTTTATTTTCTATCTCCAAATGTGTTATTGGTATAATTTATAAAATATGGATTTATAATAATTCTAAACTAATTAGTCCTTCGATAATTGACTCCTTATAATCATTCTAATGTAATAAAATAATGCATTGAATCTAGTCTTCTGGGGTATAGGAATAAAAAAACCATTTTTCTAATGTTATTTTTATGTGATAATTGTTATTTCCCTTGTTTTACCTTATTGAGCATTTGATCTCACAATTTCTTATATTTTTTCACAATGTAATAAAGAATAATTTTAAGTATGATATGGTGAAGAAGGGTGTTTTTTATCAAGAACATTGTAATAGATAATATAAATCTCTTAAAAACATTTCATTTATACATATAAGATTATAATGATTCCAAACCTATATGATTATATCATGGATTTTAACGTTTTATAATTAATATTAATTCAATTGGATGTGAACATTATGTATGAAAAGTCTAAGTCTCTATAATTGGTATCAGAGAAATGTTTATTTACATTTGGAAATTGTATTAAAATACATTTATTATAACCCTTTGGATTATACAAATTATAAAATAACATCCTAATTTATGGAAAATATACGAGTGTAGTTTTTCTAGAAATAAATTAATATCTTGATTGTAAAATTGAATATAGTTTTGGAAAAAATTATTCTTGAGGTATTATACCCCAAAACATTTTGTTTAGTATATCTCAACCATCATTTTGGTGGATTATGAATATCCCTTAATGCGCTCCTAGTTTGAAAAACCTAAGGGATATACCGGGATTTATTAAAATTTTATTTATGAAAAATTATGAATGATATTAATATATTATGATAATGAATTAACTAGTTTAAAACTAATGTGATATATAATTAATATAAGGGGTAAATATTATACATCCTATAAATTATTTTTCATTATTACCTTATTTCCCACTATGATTATTATTACTACCAATATGGATTTTTGGTTTTAGAAAATGGATAGTAAAAAGAGGAATTGTGTTAATTATGAATGTGATGGAAAATGGAATGGTCTTCCCTAGGATCAAAAAAGTGAATTTGGATATGTAATGTGAAACCTTGTGATTATTTGTAATCAATTATCTCATTATACAACTAAAAGTCTCAACTTGGGTGAGGTTAATAACCCACCTAATAATTAAAATATTTAGTTTCATGAATACTATATAAGCATGAAGATTCTGTTTCCGACATCTCAAGTTTGTTAGAAGAAGAACCCAAGGAAATTTCTTGAACTAAGGGGAATATTTTTTGGGTGTGGAAAAGTAGGACATAGAGAATGAAGCTATCGAGGAAAATTGAAAATTGTCGGTAATGAAATGGATGAGAATAATGGTTTCCATAAGGTATCATCAATTGTTGAATGTTTTTAAATTTGGTTGATATGATAATTATTCGAATCAATTTACTTATGGGAAAGATAAAAAATAGGACAAACGTGGTTTTATGAGTAAATGTTTTCCTATTGAAGATTAAGAGACTATGAATGACATATGAAATGAATATGGTATTAAGATATTAGATGAAAAATAATTATTAATGGTTTATGAAAGAAGTGGAATGACAGAAGTATTTATATATTTTAATTAAATAATTATATTGAATAATTACTTTTATCAATGGTATTGTAGTCATAATAATCATTAAACATTTAAGGATTGTTCTATAGTAGTTTTTCATTAATGATTTTCAATAATATGATGAATGGTACTGATGAACATGAAAAAGGATTTAATAGTAAGCTGATATTTTATGGATAACATATTATTTAAGTATATATAGCCCATAATATACTTTCGATGTTAAAATAATAATGTTTAGTTGAGACTATGAGATTATTGATAAAGAAAATGGAATAGTATTGACAATTTTGGAACTCATAACTAATTAGATGACAAAGTGATTTATGTTATCTCTAATGGAGTTTACAACATTTTAGATTTATATAATATATTCAATAATATATGATTTTAATTATGTTATGAGGAGATGGTTTATTTTTTAAATAATGTATGTTTTAGTTGTTATTTTATGGTAATATAGGATATTACTATATTTTAAGATAATATATGATCAAGGTATTCACATATTTGGTATGTGACACTGATATCCACATTATGATGTTTTGGGGGATTAATGTTAATTTGATATCGGAAATTTATTTACTTTATTTTTGATTCTTTTGATCTTGAATTTGGTCAGAGATATTTTCAATTTGTTTTAAAGTTAACTTCTTGTAGAATTGTTTAAGAAAAATTTTGTTATTATTGATTGAGTTTAATGTATAATTTATCATATTCTATAACCTATGCTAATAATTTCGGTTAGTTTTAATATATAGAGATTGCATTAATGACTTTTAATTACTTTATGGATCTTATGATCCCTTAAATGTTAATATTTGTGCATTAGGGATGAAAAATCCATATTGAATATTCATTTATTTGAGTAAGATATGAAGTTGATATTGATGGAATCACATCAAAAGGATGAAATTGTTCTTATGATGTGGAAAGAAATTAAGTATATTTTATCTTGTTATATTTCATGATATGAAAATAAACCCTCAACTTTTACAAAGGGAATCATGAAATAAAATGTTGTACTTTTACCTTTATTTTTTATTAATCGATAGTCTTTTCACCCATCACAGATTTATGGTTTTTAGTCAATAACATAATCATTTCCAGGTTCCATATCATTATATATTAATCTATGGGAATTAAATTTATCTTACATGACTATAATTTATACTCCTACTAATGTTCTCCTAATATTGGAATCCAATTATGTGTTTTCTCAGGTAACCTTTTTGTTACCCACTTCCCATTTTCCATGCCATTTTTATTATCCTTCATTATGATGTTGGATTTCAACAAAGTTATTTTCAAATATTGAACCTTTTAATATCGAGACAAAATTCAGAGGAATAAATTTAATTATAGGGTGTTAATGTAACTTCTCAAAAATTAAGTTTACAATGTAATATGCTTGATTGTTTTCTCAACACACAATAATGAGATTTAAGAATACTAGGATATAATATAAAAAATATATATAGGTTTTATTTGTGGGTATGAATTTCAACAATAAAATTATAAAATAAATTTATAATGTTACTGATCAATATAATTTTATTTCATAATACTTGAAAAATAATCACATAATTTCTATTGAAATAATTTTAAGCTTCAAAATGTAATTTCATAAAAAATTATATTTATTGAATTTTGTTCGTGTAAATTAAAATTATATTCTTATAAATTTTCTAAAATTATCATATAATAATTATCTTAAGTTAAAATTTTGGGATTTTTTGGAAATGGTTGTTTCTTTAGTGAATAGTGAAAATAACCAATTTTCAAATACTGCAATTTCATTTAATTAAATAAAGTAATTTAATCATATTATTATATTTTCTCTTTGTCCTTAAATTGAGATGTATCAATTTTATTTACAATAATCAAATTTTTCCATTTGAATCTACAACATTCATCTTTTTTGTATTAGTTATTTTTTTCTTAAAAATAATTTTTTTTTAAATAATTCTTTTGGCCTTTTATGCTTTTATATTAAAATATATTTATACCAGTTATAGACTTTGAATCATGAGAAATTGATACCATATTTTCAATTTATAGATTTAAATTTAGTAATTTTTTTCCTTTAAATATTTTATAATTACGAATAGTAACTGTGGTACTTTTTTTTAGAAGGTTGGGGCCGAAGCCTCAATTTATTATTAAAGAAAAGTCCTCTTTAGAGTGGGAAGCTGGAGACCCTTTATATATCTCGATGACCCAAGGCCAAGAGGCCATAATACAAGGCTTGAAAGCTCCCAATTTTTGGCCCAAAGTACCCCTCAGTGAACAGTACTGCTACCGTACCGCACTGCTACAGTACTTGCTACCATACAACTGCCACTACAGTCCTTACACAGTTCTTCCACCGCTACAATGTCGCCACTGCTACAGTACTGCTAAACTGCCCCTACTACAGTACTACTACAGTACCCACCAAAAATAATTCCCTTCCTAGATTTGATTCTGCGTATTTTGGATGCCAAGTAGGAGCCTGTACCACTTTAGTACAGGCTCATTGGCATGTAATCGTGGTAAATATTTATCCCCTCAGTAAGGGTAAAATTGGTAAAATTTGGTTAAAAAATGAAATATGGTCTCAAAATAAACCCAAAACCAGTATTAATTTCATTTTATCGGTTAAAGTTTACCAAATAATCTCAAATTATAATATTTGGCATTTTGGTTCATTTTACCTTGATAATTACATTTGAATTATTTTAAGTAAGAAGCTTCCAAAATGTCACTTTATTAACTTTAATGTCTCTAAATTTTTTATATAAGGATAAAAAAGGATATGTTTCATTCTAAATATTATTTAATTAATTTAAAAATGTAAATTTAATTATAATTTTTACTATCAACATAATTAAATTATATTCTTACACAACTCCAAAATAATATTTATTCAATAAATTATATATAAAATAAATGTTTTTAAAATTGTATAAATAATAAAATTAGGATGAATTATGGATTTACACTAATTTTTTAGATAAATATAAAATATTAGGGATGTGTGGAAGTATTTTATTTTAATTCCATATTTTTCTTGTGGTCTTTAATTTCAAATTAAATGAACAGTGTTAATGATGACATTAATGATATATTATCTTAAATAATATTTTATTAAATTATTTAGAAATCATAAAAATCATGAAATAGGATAGTTAACATTATTAATGGTGTAAACTGTCATCCATTGGTCATTTAAGAGAAATTTTTTAACTTATACGTAAAATTATAACCCTTTAATATTAAAAACATCATTACCACGATTAATAATTACTTTATTATATTTTAATCTTTTTTGTAATTAAAAGTGTGTCTTTTCCCTCCCTTTTAAAAGGAAACCCCGTCTCTCTTTATATTACACTAATTTGAATCATCTACCCTAAAAAACCCTAAAAAATTATCTTATAAACTTCTCTAGAAACAATGAAGTTGTAATGGTCATCTTAAAAGAACAATATAATGGTCCTTAAGAAAGTATCTAAAGGAGGTATCCAGAATAACAGATAATCATCTTACCTAACCCATTTCAATTTATATAATATTCTAAATCAAATAAATACTTGATATTTATCATAAAATAATAAAATAATAATCCTAAATATACTTAAATATTATTACTATAATGAAAATACCTTTATACACCCACTTTTCCATCAAATTCGAAGTGAAAGTATCACTCATGCGTATATGTGAACTGCCAGCTACATGCAACGATATAATTTATTTTACATAACCATCATTTATAGATGGATATTATGATGGGTTTAAATTTTATATATTATATTTATGAAATAATTATTATAATGAAATTTTAATATCACATTTACCTTATTTCATTCTAATGTTTTGGGAAATGATGAAGTAACTCATGCATACATGTTGACTACCACCACATAAAGAGATGTTATTTATCTGTTTTTTCCATTTTACATGGATTTTAATATGGATATATTTAATATATATATATATATTTTATAAAAAATATAATAATTTTTATTTAATGACTAATTATTAATTAATTTTATTTATTTCCATCCATTAAAAAGTGAAAATAGTGTTCATGTGTATGGGCGACCTACCGTCTCTATAAATAGTGTAGTTCATTTTTCTATCCCAAAAATTTATGGATGATTATAAATACATATATATTGAATATATATTATTTTTAAATAATGATTAATATTAATTTGATGATGTAATCATTGAATAATCACAAGGATTGGAACTATCGAACCGAAATTCTCATTAAAAATTAAACAATTAACACCAAGAAACCACAATTTCAATAAAGAATTATTGATAATTATGTGTTTATTTGTTATAATTGGATAATATATAATATTAAAATTATGTAAATTACTCTTTTATATAATTATAATAAATTTAAATTGATTATACAAGAGGTTAAATCACTTTCGAAAAAATTCTTACTCCGAGTGAGGGTTCATCATCTCAAATTGTCTTCTTAAGGACATATGTTTTCTTATGCACCTATATTGATTTAAAAGTGTATATACATCTATTTTTGCATGTTATATAATTATAATCCTTAACATAATTATATTTAAATTTTCATTTAATGTTTTTTTATGGGGATAATGATTCAAAAGTTACCAAAGTGGTAAGGGTTTTATGTTATAGTCTCATTGTTTATTGAAATTGTTTTTGATTAAGTATAAGATGATTTAATTTAATGATATACCTAATAATTATAACATAAATTTTATTCTATTATGGTTATTTGAAGATATTAAAAGTTTTAATTTCATTTTAATCTCTTTTTGTACACAATATTCTTAAAGGATATTTTTATGAAAATATGACTTTATTTCTCACTTCAATCAAAAATAATTTTTCTTCCATGTACATTTTTTCAAAAAATGATTTCAAGAATGTTTTTAATATCAGAAAATTAATTTTAAATGTGATTTTAACCAATATTTTCATTTTTTTTAATTTCATTAAAATGAATCTTCTTATCAATTTTTGAACAAGGTAGTTTTTATTTTGTAATAAAAATGTGAAAGGAATCATTATATCAACGTATACGACATGAACATAATTTTACACTATCATGATCCCTCAAATATTTACTTATTCAATTATTTTCTTCCATGGTTATTTTCAAAGAAAATAATATTTATAATTTTTTAAAATTTTTATATTTTAAATTGGAGAGTCTAAAATTAAAAGGGTGTTTTCCTTTTGAAATATTCAATGTGATCTTGTAAAAAATTTCAAATATGATAACATAATTTAATGTTACCTATGATTTACTTGGTATGTTATCTGAGGATACCATCCTTATTATTTTTATATATGGTTCACGATTATGATGATATAAATATTAATTATTCATGAAACTCATTTCTTTTATATGGGTTATGCTATGATGAAATGATAAAATGTTTATGAAACTCATTTTCTTTCCATTGGCTATATTTTGGTGAATATTTTATAACATTGTGCCACACATATCTATGATTTTAATTATGTCACAGTTGGTCCCATAATTATATAGTCCTAAAATGAATTGGGTAATGATGTATATCGAATATGATAATAAGCTCTGAAATGGTATTGAACCCAGTTTAGTAAGATACTTTGTCCATTATGATAGTCTTGGGAGTGAAACTTGAATAACGATATGATGATTTAGTGAGTGAAAACAGTACACTATGATAGTCTCGGGAGTAATCCCTGACTAGTAAGGAAATAATTTTTTATAATTATTTTTATTCCATAAACTTATATCTTATGTAAATATTCTGCTCCCATGGATTATGTTCTATGATTTCTTTTTTATTCATGTCTTATGCTATACCAAGATTTTTTCAATGAGTCAATATTATGATCCTTCATATACAGGGTATGGTTTTAAAATTTTAGGTTCATATTCTCGTAACCTCATACTCGTGTTTTGTTTTGGTGATCATTTATATATATATTTTACCCTTAATGATCATCTCAACTCACCCTTATATATTATTTATCAATGTTATGAAAAAATGTTTTAAGTATGATATAACTAATAAGGGTTTTTATTATTAATAACATAGTGGGAGATGGTGTAGATCTATTATTAACAAGTCGTTTATGAATCCATGTTTCCAATTATACTAAACTAAAATAATTCTGGAATGGAACACATTTTTATGTAATGAATATTCATCTAATAAAATGTGATATTTATGTATGAATATTATGGGTTACTATAGCTTGAGTTATCTAGATTATCATGGCCTAGTGATATTAAACCTAGATCCCATTCTATTTGATTACTCATTAGGACAATAAATTCATTGTCCTTCACACCCATTTTAAAATTGGTTCCATCATTTTCCCTCAATTTACTAAAAAATGGAAGGACAACTATGATGGATCATAATTCAACTAGTATATAAAATGAAAACTATTGAAATTGATGGAATAACTCATAAATGATATATATACCTTGACATATGAATTTCTACGTGTATATATAATTCATTCATGTCCTTTTTCCTATTATATGCTCTAACCATAACACAAAAATTTATTCAATTCCTTCATAATGGTTTTTAAATATCATGTGAATTTACCAAACCATATTCCCAAGGAGTATCAAACCAGATATATAGTTAGTTCTATTTATTTTACCTTGAGTGATTAATGATCTGATTCCCAAAAAACAATTTTTATGTATTATTACCTCTATGAGCCTCTATTCCAAATCCTATATCCACTTGTTTGTATCTTGATATAGATTTCATTTCCAATAAACCACACACTTTATACTTAAAAAATTTAGTTTTTTTCCTTAATTTAATATTATCCTTAGAGTATAACTACTACAAAACTGGCCTTTAACAGGGTAGTAAAAGGTATTTATCCGCACTATAGAAGTGCTAATAATGCGAGTGATGTTAAAGGGTTGGATTTAACAATGCTAAAAAATCGCTGATAAAAGGGGAATTTATTAGTTCTTTTTTTAGAA
This sequence comes from Viscum album, assembly GCA_963277665.1. NCBI lineage: Eukaryota > Viridiplantae > Streptophyta > Magnoliopsida > Santalales > Viscaceae > Viscum > Viscum album. The sequence continues at coordinate 23,502,677 of OY728137.1, read as the reverse complement.
CTCTTGAAGGCCACCTTTATCAGTGATTTTTTTGGAACATTTAAAGGCCCCCTTTATCAGTGCTAAAAAAGGTCTGATAAAGGGGGATAATATTTTTATAGGAACCTATTCCCACCCCACCTTTTATTAGTTCTTCCCTCCCCACATTTTATTAGTGCCTCCCTCCCCACCTTTTTTAGCACTTCCCACCCCTTTATCAACCCTTATTCCCCACCTTTATTAGTGCTTTAGATAATTTCACCCTCCTGTGTGTTCCCTTACCTCTAACGAGTTTCAAATCTAAGACCTCCCGCTCATACACCAATACCTTTTCTACTCCCCTGTATTGATTTGTTTTCTATTTTATAATATATCTATATATTTTTATATATTTCATTAGATTTCTTTATCCATATATTTTTATATATCTCTATATATATTTATATATATATATTACTAAATACATATATAAAATGTATTTATGTGTGTATGTGTGTATGTGTGTGTTTATAAATAAATACACACACAAATATATATATATATATATATATTATATATATAATTATACATATTTATATTTATTTACATATGTTATGTATTAATATTCATATACATATATTAGAATATATAGATAAATATATATCTTTTTGTGAACAAACACACAAAAATATAACATTATATACATCTTAATTGTATAGGTATATTAATATTAATACATTTAGATATTAAATAAAATTTATATTTGTTTTTTATTTACATAATGTTAATATATTGTGAAATTTATGTTATATGTAAATATGTTTAAGTATTTATTTATAAAATTAATTTTTTATGTGTGAATATATAGAAAATATGTATATATTTATATATATTTGATTATAAATAACATTACAATATAAAAAACTATAAACATTCAAAACCATAATATCAATATGAATGTAATCCCTAAGAATAATTTTAGTCCCTACTAATAACGAGCACAAATACCCCTTTAAATGATGCGTAAACTCAATCGAATGTTAAAAATTTAGGGTACCCCAATGAAAAACTCAGTTTTAGAGGACTTATAGGAATCTTTTTGCCTCAAAAATCATGAACGAGGTTCCATAGAGTCACTAGGGCATAGATATCATCCCAATATCCAATTTGATATGTGGTATAGCCTAAATAGACACCTGAATAAAAAGTTATAGACTTTTAATATTTGAGTTTTGTTTTCAACATATTTTAGGTCTTTTATTAATATTTTGTTTTTTTTGTCTCCAAAATCTTATTTAATGACTATTAATTGATAATAATTATAAAATTATTAATTAAAAAATATATATTTTTAATTATTTTATAATCTATTTTCAATAAATATCTTATATATTAAGTTCAAATGCCTATTTAGCATTATCTAAAACATATTTGAAAAATATATATTACATTTATATCAATATCAATATATTTATATATAAATATATTAATTTTAATGAATTATTCTTTTAAATATACCCTTTATTAGTGATAGTAGAAAACACTAATGTGGGGGTCTTTATTATCACTCTTAAAAAGCACTGATAAAGACCCCTTTTATCAGCACTTTTTTACAAGTGCTGATAAATGCTACCCGTTATCAATACTTATTTTCTAGCACTGATACGCATCCTCCTCTAACAACACTTTTTTAGCACTATTAAAGACCCCTTTAACAACACTAAAATAGAAATGATTTTAAAGACCCCCCATTAATAGTTCCTTTTCTAGAGATGTAAAATAGGGTATTTAACAGAACATTTAGATAGCACTGTTAAATCCCTAACTTTGGATGAAACCTATTTTGTAGTAGTGTTTTCCCTAATATTTTATAGCTCTAATCCACAAAAGTTAGCAAACCCTAATCAGATACCAACAATGGTTACCCAAATATTTCATATAATATTATTATATCATTTTATAGGAATATTCATTTCATTTAATAATAAATCACACCCCATATTCTAAAGGTTTAGTGTCTTTCACGATAAAATAAATAAAAGACTTATTTCTTAACATCTGGAACATCTCCCATAAATATTCTTCATATATGGTACACTTACTGACATTTAATACTTAATATTCTTATTAATAACCTAAGGAATGAAAACATAAGAAATTTCGAACTCATATTCTTAGTAATGGTAAACATGAATGTCATTAATTAAATATCATAGTTGAGAATAAGACAAAATTTTGGGTATGAGAACATAATAAAAGTAAATAAAAGTATCATAAGAAAGTCAAAACAAATTAAACATGGATCATAAATAATGAATAGACACCTTAAGTCTTTATACATAACAAAAAATATGTGTCATAATTTTATAATATTTTATCATAATATATGCACAATTCATAACATAAAAATATAGCATGAATATGAGCATGAAACTAAAATAAATGTAAACTATAAGGACATTAATTTTATAAAAGACTAGATAATCCTCTTGTTTATATCATTGTAGGCTTTTTATAAGCACCCAAATTCCTTATTGGGATTTTTCTTAACACCTTTTTACTCTTCGTCTTAGGATGACCACTCGTATACCCTTGGGCACGGGTAGACCATGAGTGTATCCATCTAACTTCATGATGTATAAAAAATCACCCAATTCATTGGATGAATATAATAGACCACTCTAACACATAGTGATAAACTACACATATTTTTTCTACAAGAAAATGAAGTCATTCAAAATTATATCGTAGCTTAATTAAACCTTGAAAAAGAAATGGGTTTTGTGAAATCATTCATAAGACACTATCATAAGCTATCCAGATAAAGAAAGTGTATGGTATAATTGAAAATTATTCCCATTAAAGCATAAAAATAATTAAATAACGTTTCCATAGATAAAAAAACTTTAATGAGATCATTAATGTTTACTTTACAAAAAAAAGGAATAAATTTTCTATTTTTGAAATCGTTTATTTTAAAACAAAATTTTTTATTAACAAATGGAAGAAAATTTTATTTATAAAACCATGAATACATACAGATATATTTTCTTATTTAAAATAAATAAAGATGACAGGAAAATTCATTTGTATTAAAAACAATAAAAAATAAATGTTATTACACATTTTATAAAGAAATTCATGGTTGGTGGAAAATGAGCACACTAAAAATGATAAAAAAAAGATTAATTTTCCAAAAGAAAGTGAATTTTATTGAAAAGGGACTTACTAAATAATATATTTAGTTATAAGGATATCCATAATAAAAAATATATAATATGAAAATTTAAGTGAATGATTCTCAACAAAAAAGAATAGGTATGGTCGGTTTCTCTTACATGCATCACGATGATTGAATTACAAACTAATGTGGCAGTGAAATTATAAGAGGACATGTAAGACACATGAAAAACTAGTGGAGAATAAAATATATGGGTTTTCATATATAAATAACCTAAAATTTATAAAAATGTAAAAATAGTCATAAAAATACTGAATTAAAATGACATTGGAAAGAAAACCCATAACTTCTTACTCCTGACTTCCACATAAGTGATTTAACCTTCTGTATAACAAGAGTAACCATTATAAGCACATATTACATAAATTTCATTCATATATTTTAACCATTAATATTCATAAATTATAATCATTCATTACACATACATAAGCTAGATAATGTTTATTTTCATCATCAGTTGTTAGTATTTTTGATTATTTTGCACATGTACCATTATGGCGATGTAGGTCCCCATTATTTGATAAAACATTAATCATTAAAATATTATAAATTATTTTGAAACTATTTTTTTCAATTATTTATTAATCCATATGCATGTTTCAAGGAAATAAAGGGTATGGTTTAAAAGAATTTAATCCATGATGAGCATTTTTCAATTACATTTATGATAAACATGTCTAACTTTATAGTAATCATTTTTTATTTCATAATTAATAAACCATATTAATTATAATATTAATCTTTAAAATCATAAAATAACATTATTAATTCCCTTAAGATCATTTATGATTGGTATGATAATGATATTATAGTATTTTTCATGTTTCTGGTTGAACCGACCCAACCAAGAACATGTAATAATAATGAATGAGAAAGAGTATGAATCTATATAACAATAGTATAATTTTCACAAAAGAATAACGATTTTAATGTAAAATATTTCTATTTTATAATATGTTTTAAAAATAGTGAATTTGAAAAGGTGTATAAAATGAATAAATAAGAACCTTTTACCTAATTTGGAGAAATCACTCCTTCCCAAAATGACATCCCTCAGAATAAAAAACTAATCTAATATTTATGTGACCAAGGGATTAAAAACGTGGAACTATTTTCTAGCAAATGTAAATTTTATGAGGATTCTAAAATAATTTAATGTAATTGATCATTTTACAGTGGGTGGAAGTGACCTAAATTTATTGGTGAAAATGAGGGACATATCCATGGAAAACTATGTTTGGAGAGATATAATTGTGGAATCCCAAGGGTGTTAGTTGATAAAATGTGGGTAATATGTGTGGGTATAGATTAAACACCTAAAAATCCTCTAATATACGGTATAATGATTTATTTAACTATACAAAACTAGATCTATATTGATTTATCTCTTACTACCACTATTTTCTTTTATTTTTTTACCATGATAATTATTATTTTTAAACAAAATATAAGATAAAACTTCATATATAATTTTGATGTGTTAATTAAAATTTTTGAATCAATTTATTTCAATTCAATCATTAAATATAATAAATGTAACATTTAAATGAAATCATAATATATATATATATATATATATATATTCTCTAGAAATATAATCTTTTAAAGGTTAAGTGTTACTTTTCATATTTCATATAAATTACTAATTTAAATGACTATTAATATATTTGTTTTAAATTTAAACATTAAACTAAATTCCTCATTTAATTATTTACAATTTAATAAGGGTACACTATATTGAAATAAATAGTTCTTTTAAAAATATCATTTTTTAGCATTACAAAATTCTAACGACATCATATTAAAATTAATTACTCATATTTTATACATTTTTGTTTTTCAATATGTTACAATTCAAATATATCATTTAATTTTTTAAATACAAAAAATAAATTTTTTATTAATAATTATTATTATAGTATGTAATTCATAAAAATATATTTTTATAATAAAATATTTTCATTTTAGTTTGTTATTACTTTTTAAGATTATATTTTTTTAAATTACATGGCTTAATCATTGGATATAAATAATGACCATAAATCTAAAAAACATATTGAAAACGACTATATATTTGATAGCCATATTCTCAATGACGATATATAGAATCTAAATATTGCATTCCTTTATATACACTTTATACATTACTAAAATCATTCATCCGAACTAGTTTTCTCTCAAGATGTCTATTATGTTTTTACTTATTTTCCTCATTTTTATATTTTTTTATTTTTGATATTCAAGTAAAACCATGAGGAAAAATATTTTATATCCATGGTATTTTTATTTTCTTTCAGGTTTATTCCACTTATAATTTTTAAATGTTTTTTCATATTTTATTTTCATAAAATGTTTTTTTATCTTTTATTATAATACCTTATTTCTATAAAATATATCATGATTTTTTTAGATTAGTGTTTTTAAATGATAAAAATGACATAGTATTTATTTAAAGGAAATAAATATAAAGTAAAATCAAGTGTTATTACATATTCATAACATTTTTCTTCACATTGGATCATAATTCAAGAGAAACAATTCTTGTAAGATGCACTGACCTATCTCTTATTCTCAATTGGGTATTTTTTTACTCCTTGTTCAAATTATTTAATTTTTTAATTAATGTACTTATATATACTCATATTATTCCTTAAGGTAATTTTATACTATATTTAATTTTATTTAAATAATATTTGAATGAAAACCATTAACATTTTTTCCCGAATCATTTTCAATTTATTTGACCTTCTTAACAAATTTTAAAATTATTATTTCTATTTTATCTTTTACTTAGGTATTCCATATCTATTTATATTTATCATTTTTCATTTAAGATTATTCTTACCTTTGTTTTCATGGTTTTATAAATTATTTTTATTCTCATTGTTTTATAAATTATTTAATTTTAAATAAAATTTATCAAAATCAATGGATATTTCTTATTATTTTCAAATACATTTTATATTGCTATAATAAAAGTGTTTTTTATGAATGTAAAAAAACTTTAATGCTTCTTATGATTCATTGGGGATATTCTCCAATGATATCATCCACTATCTATCCTTTATGGATTATGATAATGTCTTATATAATTTTTCAGGAAACTAATTTCTTTTTCCACATGTTAATTATGATATAATGAGAATATAAATGTTTAAAAATACTTGGGGACCATATATGTGTGGTTTATCATTATGTGATGAATTTTTCTATAATATCCCTCTAATAAATTACATATATTTTAATATCTCTTCCTCTCAAAATTGTATTGAAGGAGTATCTTTATCCCAAAGGGATACATGGGTAGTATCCCAAGACCAAAGCAGTACTCAAGTAGTAGCCCAAGAATATAAGGGTAAATAGGTCATTATATCGATCCCCCAATGTTATGGAATGGTGTTTAGACTAATCCACTATGTGATTAATATAGTTATAGTTAACCTTGGCACATGGTATTTATTATATTTTGCATCACATTTTTTGTTATTATTTTATATTCTGATGGATATTGATTATTAACTTAGGTTTTCACTCTTATGAGTCAAGTATTATGTCATTAAAAAAGACATATTTTGAGGATAATTATTTATGATATAGGTATTATTGGGTATGATTATATAATATTAGGTCCATTTACCTTAATTATGTTCTTATAAGCACATCCTCATCTTATTTTTACAAATAATCTTTGACTTTTATCTCTTACATTTACCCTTACTGGGCATCTTAGCTCACCCCATTCTTTTTGTTCTATTCCCAAGGTAATGTGAAAGAATATTTTATATGATGTGTCTAAAATGGTATCATTTGAGAAGAATATAAGTGTTAAAATTTTAAGACTTATTGTAAAATAATAAAATCACGTATCGAATCTCCTAAGACACTAAAACAATAGTTTCAATGATTATATGAATTTGTGAGATAAAATGTTTAAATTATTTTAATGATATATAATACTTGTTTGCCTTGTTTAGTTTAACTCACATGTAATCAATATGTATGTGCATAGTTTGTTTTTCTAGCATTAGATCTAATAGTGCGGGTTTGGGATATTATATCTAATATCATTGAAGGGTTTAGTTATTTAGAGGGATTATGATATTTATTATATAGAAACTAATACAACCTTTGATGAACCCGAAGTGATATAGTATGAACATAAAATTTCCTAGGTTGAAATAATGGTGTCATAAATTTGAATATCATTAGATTGATTTCTCTTAACCTGTAGTTTATTACTCATATTATGGTTGTATCAGAATCAGAATAATAATTTTTTCTTTTATTCAATGGATGAATCCATCAAGAGTCATGTTAATAATTATTGTTATGTAATATGTGGGGATTATCCTAAAATGTAACCAAGTTATATTTGAGGAGTGAAAACCATCTTGGAAAATTTTTATTGGGTAATTAACATTAATCTAAACCATGTTGAGCTTTAAAACATACAAAAGAAAAAAACAGACACCATTGATCCTTTAATGTATCAATTACTGTTGACTATTAGTGGATATTTTGATACACTAATAGCTTAGAAATGGAGTAAATTAACCTAAAATATATTTTAAAATTTTATGTTATTAGAGAAGGAAAAAATATTATTGGTTTTCTATCAGTTTGAAGGTGAAGCAGACCAATACTAAACTTTGATAAAGAACCTAAGGAAAAGGAAGATATTAACTACATAAAATAGGAGGAGCATAGAGAAGAATTTCAATAAAATATTTTCATTGAAATATAAACCCTAAAATTCAGAGATAATTCATGGAGTTGAAATAAATTAAGGATGAATCCCTTAGTAATTATGGAGAAAACTTCACAAGACATTAATGTTACACTTTTCGTTTTATCATTGACCCTAGAAGAAAAATAAACTTGCTCCTTAGTGTCCTAAAATCAATTCTATGTACATAATTAGCTATAAGTTACATTGGTAGCTTTAAATTTTATTTTTAATGTTCTCTTATGTTATAAATTGAGATTCAAGAGTCATATTATTCACACAAAATTTGGGAAAAAGAAGTGAAAAACGGGGTTTAGAGGAAACTGAAATTATTAAAACCCATTGAAGAAAGAATATTAATCTTACTACACTATAAAATGTAGGATGAAACTTGGTAATAATTATCTCAATATAATAGGTAAATGATAAACATGTGGGAGAAAAGGGCATCAAGGACATTAAATCCCAAGGGATATAAAGGATAAAAATAATGATCAAATTAATGCAACACCAACACTATAATGCTTTAATTATAAGGAGTATTGTAATTTCCCAAACTAATATAGCAACCCAAGGGATAATGATGGAAATAAATAGTAGTAACCACCAAAGCCTAGGTAAAATGAAAATCTTATGAAATCACAATTATTGAAGTGGTTCATGAAAATGAACAAATTTAAACTATATCAAACCTCCACTCTAGAAATAAAAATTTTTATAATTGATTATTTTTATACCAACTCCATCATATTTTGAAATTATTAAAAGGAAATTAAATCATAACAGTAATTATTATATATCAAATTATACATGAAATCCCAGTGTTCCAAAATAATTTCATCCCATTTCTATGACTATTCTCTGATTGATGCCTATAAAAATATAATTACAAAAAATATTAATTGTCACCATTTGTTAAAATTTGATGTGATTTGGGGCATGGATTGGATCTCTTTATATGTCTCATATATCAATTTTCAGAATGTGGAAATAAAATTTCAAATCCAAAATCATCATATGATCATTTATCAATTCAAGGAAGACTAAGATATTTCAATAATAATTAATTTATTTTGTGGAAATTAATAGTAAGTAATGATGTGATTTTTTTCAAAATGGTTATCAAAAACATGATTGAAAAGGCCATACGTCATCACGACTATCAGAATATAAATTATAAACTCATACATTATCATAGTAGTGAAGGTTTGAACCCAATGTAATGAAGTTCACTATTTTAGGGATTTACTGATTTTTAAACAAATAAAGTAGAAGAAATATCATTGGTGTTGGAAGATTTAGGTGGAGAACTTTAAGTGAAAGAAAATTTAAGGGAATGTGTTATGTGTTATCAGTTCCAATGAAAATATTTAAAAAGTTTAAAAAATATGATGTTGTTGTTTTAATGATGATAGGGAAAATGAAGTTGTTGTTGACTAAAAATGAACTTTGACTCTTTAAAATGCACACTATAATAAATTCAACCAACACATAAAATGGGTATAAAACCATGATGAGTTTTTAAAATTTCAATTTGAATTAGAGCCTCCTTTTTCAGTGTGTAATAAAAAATAATAAAAACATGGTGTTTTAATGATCAGGAAAGTCATATTGACATATAACTTAGTTGTTCTCTCAAAAAACATTCGAATGCAAGACTATCAGTAATTGAAAATGAAAAAACTTATTTTAAAATGATTAAAAAAATTATATTGAATTCTTCATCATATAAGTAAATTAAAATAATATAATATAAGAATACAAATATTATCTTTTTATGCCTAAGTTGAACTCAAAAAAGAAACGAAGTCAAGTTTATTTTGAATTGAATAAATCATTTCAATATAGGGACAAAATATAATGCAATAAGAAAGAAAATAATTGCTAGAAAATGAATTCTAAAGGTAAAAATTACTCTAAAATCACGTTTTAATGAATAAAAAATTATCTCTTAGCACACATTTGATTAAATAATTGATAATTTTGAAAATTAATTTGGGAAAGAGTTGGAGACTTCCACTGAAGAGAAGATTAACTCCCTCCAACATAACCCAAATCCCAATCAAAGTCAGTATGAAGAAAAAAATAGTTTTTTATGGAATTATGGTTGAGAATAATGAAATATATAATTCCCTAATTATTCCATTAGTATCCTCTTTTAAACAAACATTCACTGAATTAGAAAGTTCATTCAACATCTTCTAAGTTGTCACCATCTAACAATGCTAATTATTATTTAAAATTCAAAAGACATGAACACGGTATCTTGATGCCATAACTTATAGGATATTCACTAGATTAGGAACATGATACTAGAATTACACTTTAAAAATTCATGTGAAACTACTAAAAAATTCTCACTCAAAAATTTTAAAATTCATAAAAACTTCACCTTAGAAAATGGAGAAACAGTTTGTAAGTGGTTAGAAAGAAAAAAAATATTCAATTTTACTACATGGATAACACTTAAATAAAACATATAATTAAAAAAATAGTTTTTCAATTCATAAATTTCTAGGAACCCAGGTTCTAACTCCCCAGGAATCATGCTTTCAGAAAACCTGAGTTGTAACTCATGTAACATCAAATGGAAGCATAATTACATACACGAAAATCATAAGTTGGGGAGATGTAGAGAAATAGATCCCTAATATTAGTTATTAATGGTCATTTTATTGACCTCTTTTGTAACACGCCAATATTTTTATGAAATATTTATATTAATATAATTTTATCTATTTGATAGATTTTGTTACATACAACAGTATGTTTAAACGAACCACAATATAATATTAAAATTTTATTATTTAAAATGATATTTATCAACTAGATACTTAATTGGTGAGTATAAATATGACTAAATGAATTATGAAAAATTTATTGTTATATATGTATAAATTTAATTCATTTTTCATCAATCGATTATAAATGAAATTTAAAAAATCCTTTTAAATAAACAGAAATATTTTTCTGAAAAATGTTTTTATGAATGTAATTTATTTTTATATTAATAAATTAAATTAATCCCCTATAGATAATAATTTTAATGAAATGAATATATTATTTACTTAATTTAATTTTTAAAAAATTAAAAAAAACATTTTTAGGCATATTTTAACAATAAATCTAGTTTTATATTAAAAAAATTTTATTTTTTAAGGAAACTTTTTTCACCTTTTCATATATACATTAAAATTAATTTCTAACATTTATATGTATTTAATTATATAAAATTAATTACATATTTATAATCTGGAGGATATAATGTTTTATATATTCCCCTTTTATTTTTGGTCAATATGAATAGTAAATGTGTTAAACTTTATCACATAGATAAAGGGTAAATGGGGTTAATCAAGATTAAAAATAATTGATAATGCCATAATTATTCATCCAAATTCTTATTGGATGAAATTTATTATAATTTTATAGCCTTAGTTAAAAATATTTATTGTTAAAGAGACACTTTTCCATAGAAATGAGTTATTTATTATTTAAACCAAAGAAAGTTACAAAATGTCAAAATATTTTTAATATCCTTTATGTGTACACATACGAAAAAGTTATGTTATGAATGAATATAAGTTATTATTTTGATATTAATAAAAGTATTTCCATAATATAAATTTTTTTATTAATTATACAATGACCTTAATATCTTATGCAACACTGATGCAATATGTCTATATTTAATAAAAAAAAATAATAAACGGTTTTAAAAATATTAAAAGAGATATAATTTGAATGATTTAATGTAAAACATTATTTTTTAGACCAATATGACATATTGGGTAGGTTTTAAAGAATTATATTCGAATTCCCCCATAGTCTTGATTTATTTAAATTTAAATTAACTGAATAGTGTCAAAACTGACTAGAATTATATTTTATCAAAATATTTTGTTATTAAATTACATAAAGTCATCAAAAACATGAAATAAGACTATATGGTTATGATATGGTAAAAAATGTCATAAATTGTCCATTTTTGGTACAACTATCACCTTATAAGTAAAAAATACAGGCCTTTAATATTAAAAAATGGGTTACCTTAATTAAAAATAAAATTGGTCAGCTAAGGGTTAATAAAAAATATAAAGTTTAAAATTACACAAAAACATATATTTTTTATATTTTTTGATGGAATTATAACCGTATCCTACCTTATATTCAAATACATGGCCATTTGGAGGTATTTGGATTGAAAATGAATATATTTTCTTTTAATCTTTTGTGAAATTCCAAAAGTTCCCCTCACCTCCGTTATAAAATAGTACCACCTTCATCTCTTATTAACAATTCTTTGAACCTTATAGGTAGACCAAACTCGTTCAATTTACATTATAAACATTATTATACACATTCTAGAGGTTATTTTCATTCCAAAAGACCAACAATAGAACAGTTTAGATGAGATATAAAGGAGTTATTTCAAATAAGTGGAGGTTAGAGTGATTTCAAAGAAAATTGATCTAAAGGTAAGGTATTATTTCAGAATATCATCATTTTTCAAAATTATTAATACCTAATACTATACTAGGGAATATTTATCTTCTATATGGATGTTTTCTAAAAAAATGAAATTTTTTTACCATTTTCCAATGAATGTTTGAAGTCATATTTTATAAAGTTTGAATTTTTTAAAAATGGGTTTAAAGGATTTTTTTTCCAAACAAGTTACTTTATGAATTTTACAAAAAAAGAAGAGAACATATATATATATATATTTAACTAATATGGAATGAATGGATTTTACCTCCATCATTACTAATGTTTTCTTTGAAAATTCCTTTATAGTTTTATATGGTTCTTTTCATATCAAAATTTAATAACTTTTATTAAAAATTCATTTCGGTTGGGAGGGCCAAGGACAAACCAAGTCACGGTGGTATGAAATAATAGATTCCTAGGTAATTTTCACGTACTAGATTAAGTCACACATGGGGAATGGATTTTATAATATTAAATATGATACATGGAATGTCTAGGGTAGAAGAGGAATCCAAGTAGCATAACACATTTTTTCCCTCTCTCCATTTTTTGTAAGATCTATGAAACTGTTGAGTAAATTCCTAAACTTGTAAACTAAATAGGTGATAGCCCAAGAGATTGTGACCACACCATGATTTGACTTTAGGATAATTTAAGAATCTGTCTCTAGCCAATCGAAATTAATACATTGATATATGCATAACTCCAACCCCTTTAGAATTTTCATGGATTATTCAATGAGGGAATCTCTATGGCCATATAATATAATAAAGGAGAAACAAATATAACCACCATGATCACAAAAAAACCCACCTCCCCACATGAATCCCTCCATGCAACAAATATCAACATTAATCTTGAGTCCTCCATAATGTGTATTCCATATAACCAAATTACCTTGATCTGGAATCTTGTGCACCATGAGATCAGGACCCCTACCCACCTTGATACACTAAAGTGAAGGGGATATATCCCACTATTTTAGTAAAGTGACAATCTCCACCATAAAATATCTATCAATAACCATCATTTATAACTTCAAACTATAAAACCCTTCATGTATGGACTTTTTATGCACAATCAATATACACCAACAACCATATCTCATTAATATTGACCTTGCCTTACATTCTGGGACATTATCCTCTAAGCCATGAAACCAAGAGTAAAGAAACAAGTCACCTAAAATCCATTTACATCCCACATAGTGAATACACTAAATCTACTCCAAATCAAGGTCTCTCTATCACCTTCAAAGAATAAATATAATGCGGAATCTTCCATAGGGGAATGAAATAATGCTTACTTGGATAAAATGGAGACCCTATTTCATCGCAGCACCTCATCAGTGGGGAGATCATTATTAACGGTGCACAATACTAGAAAATTGATTTTAGAAGGAATATAGTTTCACCACAGGACACCACTCCATGCATCATGACCAATGTACAATTTCCTAACCCAATGATACACATTCGATGAGAATAATCTAGTATAATAACGTGTGAAAATACTTTTTTGAGTTCAGTTATATCTCAATACTATGAAAAACCATAAGTTAATGGAGATTTAGTATAGAATGGGTAAAGGATAGGAATATAATTTCTTGCATTAAGGAGAGGTAGGGAACCATATATCTAGAGAAACATAGCTTGATCCCTACCTAATTATCATTCTACAAGTTTATCATGACTCACCACAATATCCAATGTGATATTTTCTAGAGAGTATGTATGTGATGACGAGTTGAGTCCCATAACCTAGAACATCTTCTGCCTGATCCATCTATATTTTACCAATATTTCTTTTAAATGGATCTTTCACACAAATAATGTGCTTTCATAATGTCCTAAGATAATTTATCTTTGTGGTAGTTCATCGTGTTCATAACACTTTGATGATTAATGCGTGTATCCTTGACCTCCCAATCCATCCAATGCCCAAAGGCCTAGTGGTACCTACCTTCCACTAATGCATCCCAAATAAAGATGAATAGTAGAATATATTTGTTTCATAGAAATATTCTGGGTATAATTAGGGGAAAAAATCATGATAATTGATGTTAGGTCACATTTTACTAGGGTGACACACCCCATGAAGGAGAAGAAACCATTTTTTTAATTAAGGATATGTGAGGAGATCTTATCAACAATACCATCAATGTTTTGAATACATATCTTACCTAGAGAAATAAGTGCACCTAAATAATTCATGGGAAACTACATTCTAGAGTACCCTAGCCTCTCTTCAATCATTTTATCCCTTCTATCTAAGAAGGACCCTGAAATGAATACACTACCCATTACATGGTTGATGATTTGAACACAAAATTTTCTATATGAACCATGAATATGGTTGAACACCTATATGGGCCTACTATTTCCATTGATGAAAATGATAAGGTCATCTGCAATGAAATAGTAAGTAATCCCAGTGAAGTTGGGCCTATAATGAAAAGGAAATACCCAACCCTCCCTGCTAGATGTAATGAGATACTTTCTAAAAGTGTCTTGGAACATAATGAAGAGACTAGGGGATTAGGGATATCCTTGTCTAAGGCCCCAAACCAACTTAAAGAACCCATATATTTTAATAATAATGTTTACATAAATGTATAGAGATCCAATGCATCTGAAAGAAGATCGACCACCCATTTTGAGAATCCCATACAACTCATGAATCTAATGATTAAGCTCCACTCCGCTGAATCGTATACTTTTTATGTATTAATATTGATGGATATATTATATCACATGACCTTATTATTGATATCTTCAACCATTTATTGGGATAAGGCAATGGTTTTTTGAGTGGACCTACCTTGGATGAAACTTTTCTATTCATTAGAGATCCTATTTTGAAGATAAATATATAGCCTTATGTTAATAACAACTATGAGAATTTATAGTGGAAATTAAACATGATGATTGGTCTATATTTCTTCAATGATGATGGATCATTAACTTTGGGAATTAGGATCAAGGTGGTGGCACATGCCACTTTTGGTAAGCTCCCACCACATAGATAATCTCAAATACATCCCACGAGCTTCATTTTTGATGAGATCCCAAGATGAAATATAGAATAAACCCATAAGACCATCTAGATTTGGTTTGATTATATAATTAGTGGAGGTTACATCTCCCCAAATCAAATTCTCATCTAGAATGATCTAAAAAACACTAATTTCAATGGAGATCATATGATGGACTGAATAGAAAAATTTCATTATTCCCACTAGGTTATATTTCTTTCATGTGAGGATTCACAACCATAATTAAGGAATTAAAATGGTATATATCCATACCTGATACCACATGAGTTTCTTGGGTGAATGAGGCATCCTCAAGAAGTATATATAGAATAGTTGAACATCTCCTCTCCTTGATGCATGCCTCAAAGTAAGTGGTGTTCCCCTCCTCTTTAGGATAACTAACCCTTGAAAAATCCCTGGAAACTCTATCCTTATCAATAATAAATTAGTCCAAATGGTCACCAAGAAAACTTTATTGATGAAAATATCATCATCCCACCATGATTCAATTCACTTATCTGCCTACTTGATGTCTATTTTAAGGTTATCCAAGTACATGGATCTGGGAGGATTTCTACTATCCAAATCACAAAGTTACTCTTTCAAAAACATAATTATGTTATTAGATCCATACAATGAGATATAATTCAAGAGTTTATCCTAGTAGGAATGTACAAAAATATGATTGGTGGAGTCTGAAGCCAATTGACATGAGTAGAATAAGTGCTCACCATGATCACTATTACCTATAAAGGCAAAAATCCTTGAAATAACCTATTCATTTCTAGAGATATTATCCAAGGATAACATCCTTATGATTTCTCATGATGGTTTATGTTTTTGATAACAATATTTCTATGAAACCGATTTCTTTTTTATGGGTTCTTCTATATTAACATTTTTGTGATGGTATTTCTTCTCCATGGGTTAATCTATGATGAAATGTTTATGAAACTAATTTATTTTCATGGGTTATGATATAAAGAATTAATTTGGATCTTGTGGCACACATATGTATAATTCCATTATGTGAGAGGTAGGACCTATATCTCTATACAATGAGTTGCATAAATATTGATATCTCATGAGATAATTTGGTATGGAATGGGGATTGAACCATGTTTATTAAGGGGCCCTATCCAATATAATGGTCTTGGGAGTGAAACTTGACTACTAAAATGGTTTGGGGAGTGAACCCATTCCACTATGATAGCCTTAAAAATAATCCTTGATTGCTGAGGAAATTATTTTATATTCTTATGTGCATGCCATAATTACATGTCTTATTCCAATGTTATGATCTCAGGGGTCATGTAATTTATTTACCTTTTGAGTCATCTATTTTTAATTTCAAAGATTTATTTAATGGCTTAGGATTCTGATCTATGATATGTAAGGTGTAATTTTAAAATGATAAGTTCTTGTTTTCATGTCCCTTTTCTCACGTTATTCATATATGATCAATAATATATATTTTCCCTTTACTGAGCATGAAATATCACTCTTTATTATGTTTCATCTCCCCAAGCAATGAATCATGGTATTAAGTATGTTATGTCTAAAAACGGTGTTAGTTATGAACAAATAAGTGATATACAATTAAGATATTTTATGAACCATTTGTTTATGTTTCTAAATTTCCAAATATACTAGACCTAAATTATTATATAATGGATCAAAAATTTATTTAATGAATATTCATATATTAAGATTTAATATCAATATATATAAGAACTAAGGGTTTCTATAGTTGATATAAGAGAAAGGTATAAGTATCCTTTGAAAACTAGTATTAGAAAACATTAGTAATAACTCCAGGGATAAGACTAAGAATATTAAAAAATAGTTATGTTTTGGTAATGATCCTAAATAACCCGAGGCATCATAGAATAACATGTCAGGATTTAGAAATCCTATAAATAGGTTTATTATGATTATATGGTTTATCACCATGATAATTTTTTCTCATGCTATTATTTTTGGATTTTGACTATAGTCATTATAGAAACCCTCTCTTTTCAAACCCTAAAATTGTATAACTTTTGAAAAATACTTAATAGAACAAACAAACAGATTCCCAAATACCATATTAGTTTAGTTCCTTTGAAAACATGGAAATATAATAATTGGTACATAAGTGAGATACATATTCTCCCATGAGGTTCTTCATGAATATGAACCTTCTTAAACACATCATACATAATAAATATCTTTATAACATAGGGAAAGTAAACATAAAAAGGGGTGATATCAAATGATCAATAAGGGTAAAAAAGGAGATATTTAATCATAAACCTGAGAATAAGGGTATTAGAAAATGATCATGACATTATAATATAATACCTTTCATAACAAAGATCATAAAAATCAATCATGGAATAAATATTGGTA
Source organism: Viscum album (assembly GCA_963277665.1). Classification (NCBI taxonomy): domain Eukaryota; kingdom Viridiplantae; phylum Streptophyta; class Magnoliopsida; order Santalales; family Viscaceae; genus Viscum; species Viscum album. The sequence continues at coordinate 23,484,836 of OY728137.1, read as the reverse complement.
GTTCATAAGACATGAATCGTCTAGGAATCAATAGAATAATCCTTGATAACATAACAAAGGAATAAGATAACAAATTGTGGAAGACACATAAAAATATAAAATTATTTCCAAAGTAGTCAATGAATTTATGACAATGAAATCTCAGTAGTATGTGTTCACTACCTATACCATATTGGTTTTCATGGTACACTTCCATGACCATCAAAGTTATGAAGGTTCACTCCCAATAATGTCTTAGCAAAAAAAGTCCATTACTGAACTAAGTTCACTCCCCATTCTAGCCATTTCTACAACATGAGATATAAATATTTATCCAATTAATTGTAAGGAGATATAGGTCCCAACCATCACATATTTAAAAAATTCATACATGTGTAACAATATCATAAACAATCGTATCATAACTCATGAAATTAAATGGGTATCATAGACATGTTAATATATCATAACCTATCAAAAAAGAGATAGGTTTCATAATCATTTCATCATTGCATAAACCATGAAAAGAACAAGGCTTCATAATCATAAATCCACTAAAAAGGGAAATAGTTTTCATAAAAATCATGCCATGAAAACATAAACCATTCAATAAAAAAATGAATAAAACCTTTGGATCATTTCCTAGAAAGGATGAGTAATAGTAATGGATGTCATCTTATATATTAAATAATTTTGAAATATATTTTAAAAATATTTCTTGAGGAAAATATCCTTTACACTTTGAAAAATAATTTTTTAAAAAAATAATTTTATGACCATTTTTATTGAAAATTTCCATGAAACATAAAAAATAAGTTTGAAAAAATTTGGAAATTCATTTTCCTTGAAAAATTATAAAAGAATCATGAGAAAAAATTTTAATTTTTTTGTTTTAAAATACTCTAAAAACGTATAAAAGATAATATTATATAATATAAATCATTTTCATTGAAAAAACCCTTTTTATAACACATAAAATAATATTTTAAAATCATTTTAAACACTTTTTAAACATATTTTTTTAAACCCTTTTTATTTGAAAAACATTTTAAAATAATTTTTTTACATAATATTAGGAAATAAATTTATTTTTTAAAAATAACCTTTAAATATAATAAAGGAATCATTAGGTAAATAATGGTCATGATAATGGGTAAGTTTTTTCATGTAGAACATTCCTTTTACACATTAAAATTTTTGAAAAGTGCCTTGATCAGAAAACGATAAGAAGATTCCTTTTGAAAACTATTTTTATAAAAGTTAATACATGGGTAAAAATGTCCATTAAACATCATAGGATAATATTAAAACTTTTTTGAAAACTTTTTTATAGAACAAGGTTTTGAAAGAACACATATTTTTTATAGAAAGGAGAAATAAAGTAAGATTTTATTAATTTTTTTATTAATTATATTAAGTATAAAAGAGTGAAAAAATGATACAAAAATATGAATATATAATTAATTACTAGAGGAAAATATAATTCATGATATTTACTAATAGGTGGATCATAATATTTCATTAATGTAAGCATAATCATTAATAATCCTGATAAATGATGAGGTTGCTTTAATAGACTCTTACAAATTGGTAACATTGAATCATAATTCCCATAGAAGAAAATAAAATTAAATTATGATTAAAATATGATAAAAAGAAGCATATTATTGAAACAATATGTCATAGAGTAGTGTATACACCTTGTATAATAACATAGGAGCATTTCATGGCATGTGTCTCAGAGAAGGAAAATTGAGACAAAACTACTTTAGCGATTTGGTAACTTTTGAAAAATAAACCTCATGAAAGAGAGATCCTAAAATGGATATGTAAATAACAATAAATTTAAGGATAATAATAATATAATATATTCAAGTTTATTATATGCATGATGAAAAAGAAATTATTTTTGAATAAGGTATAAATCTCATAGAAATAATAGTGAGACTGGAAATCCCCTATCCTTATGAATTGACATTCTTTGTACTCATTAAAATATATTGTATATTAAATATAAGATTATTATAAATCTAAAATAGAACCATATTATTATATATAATACCATATATAGATTTATACTGCCCACTAATTAACAATTCCATGATAATGTAACTATTCGGGTAATATCTGCTTTGTTTTTCTTACATGTTTTGACTAATTATTCCTAACCCTCTTACATAGATCAGGATTTACTTATTTAATGAATGTAAAAACTGATATAAATATAACATATATTCACTATATAAATATTTGTAATAATCTATAATCTATTTAAATAATAAATGGAATACATTGTTCATGGTGACAGTAGACCATACGTCCGCGAAAACACTGTTTTTCTTTAATTATTTATTTTCAAGAAATAAGTAAATAACATATATATGTATATATATATATATATATATATTATCATTCAAGTATAATTATTCTTTCATATATATCATATAGGTTTAGAAATCCCATCATTAATAAATTCCCTATAATGTGTGAATGAATCACGTCACTATAAGGAGACGGTAGTCTACACAGCCACAAACAAAGATATCTAATTTACACAAAATGGAAAGCATGAAGCTATTTTTTATATAATAATTAAATTATATTAATTTAATATAAACTATAATTTATATTATATATATCATATAAAAATATATTTTCTATCATAATTCTCAATCATGAGAGGTGGTGATGAAAAAACAAACAACATCATTTCGTGAGGTGGTAGTTCACCATACAAAAGAACATAAAGTTCATTACTCATTAGATGGAAGTGTGTGTATGATTAGGTAGAATAATTTTAAAAAAAATCTCATTATATTTTTGATATTGATTTTATTATATAATCATTTAATAAGATGATTTTATGGGGTGGAGAATGAAAATAAAACAAAGGAGCTTAAGGAAGGATGTTGCCTCTTCTTTGGGTAAATATTTTTGGTATTCACCAAAGGGATTCATTAGATGGATTTATTTACAAAGAAATGATTCTAGGAATAATTTAGGGATTTTTAGGATCTCATTAAAGTATATTTTTTTTGAGACAAATGGATTTAGAGGCGTTAATATGTAGGAGGAGTGAGTGCCATTTTATAGTGGAGGAGGAGAGGAATTCTTGTAAATTTTTTAAAAGGGATTTCCACACATGTTTTACCATATATAGTGGAAAAAATAATGGTAAAAACCGATACAAGGGAGGATAGGGTCAAAATACTAACATAAAATGTTCTTTTTTCTAGTTTATAGGTCATTTTGGGCCTTAAGCATAAGTTTTAGTCCGTGTTAAGTGAATTTTTCTCTTAATCATTATAATTATTTTTAATCCTTTTTAATAATATTTTTGGTCAAAAATAGCATTGAAATTGTCGTAAATTATATATTATTATTATTTAAAATATGGAATCCATTTTTATTTATTTCAATCACATATGTGGCAGAAATTAATTTAAAATTAATCCTTCAGATGTGTCGTGACAATGATTTTTTTAGCGAAAATGTTTAAACGTTTGAAGTGAATTTATATCCAATTTAAATGTGAAATTTGATAAAATAACCTAAATTATATTATTTTATGTTTAGTTTATCTAATTAAACATTAAAACAAATTAATATATAATTTAACTATATAAATAAATTTGTTGAAAAACCAGTTTTGAATTAAAATTCGGTATTTGTTTTATTATTTATCAAAAAATGATGTTTTTCTGAAAAAACCCAAAAATTAACCTTAATTTAATTTTGAAATTATTACTTTAAAATGAATATTATTTTATAAAATTATTTTTTTAACTATCTAATATTTATTTTATTATAATTCATAGAAGAACATAAAAAGCATTTCTTTTAAGAAAATTTTATTTCCAAACATATAAAGTCTTTAGTAAAAATTATATATCTTATTATCAATATATTTTTTAATATAAAAACATTATAAATAATTTTTTAAAATTATTATTACTATTAATATTACTATGTTTAACATCTAGTTCATAACTATCTCACTTAAATAATTGTAATAATAATATGTTGTTTTGTAGAAAATTAGCGTTGCGTGTAATGCAAGCTATGTCAGTGTTGAATTTTCTGAAAGATTATCTTGGTGTAACTTATAATATTTTTTGACTAAGTGTATCATGAAATGATATACATAAAATAAAATTAATTTATTGAAAAAAAAAAGTTTTTTAAAAACCCATGGTGTTACATTCAACCCCCCTTAAAATGAATTTCTCCCTCAAAATTTATCATTCTCATTCAAAAAAATGTGGATAGTTCTGCCTCATCATATCCTCAATTTCACATGTATATTCCTATAAAAGGTAATTTCTCCACAAAATTTGACCAATTCAGTGGACTTTTTTAGTTGAACGTTCTCTATATGATCCATAATTTAAACTAGTTATATAAGAAAGATCATAATATAGTAGTATGAGATCTGAGTTCAGTACATGTGAAGGTTTATGTATGTTCTTCCTCATGAGAGATACATGTAACACATAAAGAACTTGAGAGTAATTTAGATTAAGTTCCATGTAATAGGCTACCATACCTATATGATCAGGAATATAAAAGGAGATGATATACTTAGGGCTTAATTTTCATTTCTCTGTGAGTCTCATAATATTCTTCCTGGGTGAGATTCATAGAAAACCCATATATTCAAAATCAAATTCTAGATTAATCTAATTGTTATAATCATAAATTTTTTTCTTACTATGAGCTTCCATGATATGATGTTTAATAGATCTAACCTTCAATGCCATTTCTTTAGCTATCACAGACAATCTTTCATTATCCAACTGCATCCTAGCACGTTGGAGCTCTACATTTATTTATATAGAGGGATTCATAAATATCCATCAAAATGTGTTAGTGAAAGCTATTATTATAAGAAAACTAAACTAGGGGAAGGTGTTGATCCCAACTACCTTTTAAATTCAACTAACAAGATCTCAACACATCCTCTAGGGTTTGAATTATTCTTTTAGAGTGTCCATCTATTTGTGGATGAAAAGAAATGATGAATCTCAATTTTGTATCATGTGATTTTGGAATACATCACCTAGAATTTGTGGTAAACCATAGATCCCAATAAGAAACAATATAATGTGGTACTCTATGTAACCTTATGAATTCCTTAATGTATATCCCAGGAAAATGGTCTAGAGTGATATATTATTTGATAGTAATGAAGTGAAATGACTTAGTTAGGTGATCAAATACCACCCATATAGCATTAAATCTTTTAGATGCTTTATGGAGTATAATGACAAAGTACAAAGTGATTTTCTTAAATTTTTATTTTGGTATGGGTAATGGATGCAATGTCCCCTTATAATTTTTTCTTTAGTCCATAACATTCTAGAATACCAAGTACCATAATACAAACTCTATGATATCCCTCTTCATGCCATCCCATTAGAAGTATTCGTTCAATACTCAATACATCTTCTTACTTATATGATTAATATAGAATGAATAACTATTACCTTATTTTAATAGATTTTTTTTCAAATATAGTATGCATGAAATAAAGAAATAGTTCCTAAAATGTTTCATTACATACTGATCAAGGTTAAAATCATGAACATTTTTAGCATTCTTTTTTAGCTCCACAACCTATTTCCATGACTATTTAATCTTAAATTTGATAGAGTGTAGGAAATTCAATTAATAAATATAATGAATTTTCCCTTATTTCATGATTTCCATATATATCCTTTGAAAATCCAAAAATATTGGATCTTTTGTTATCCTCAACATTGATAATATAGCATGGTCCATTCGACTCAAAGCATCGAACACCTTGTTCTTTTTCCTCGAGTGGTAATGTATTGAGAGGTAATAATTCTTTACCATCTCTCATCATCTTCTCTTGAACCTGTGAAACTCCTTTTATGTGAATATATATTTCAGACTTTTGATTTTTTATGAAAATCAAGAAGAATGGATTTAAATAATTAAAAATAAATATGGTTACAAGAGTTGAAATAAAGGTGTTTTACTGTTATCTCTATAAATAATAGGAAGTATTTAATAGGGTGTGGTGGGATGATAAGTGCATGTATCACCAGAGGCTCCCATATTTTCAAGGAAATCAGCCAGTTGGTTGGATTTGTGATAAACTTGTGATATAATATAATGAATTTAAGTGTGAGTATCCAGTAAATTTAACCATTTAGCCATGAGTTTCAATGGAATATGAATCTGACCCATTCTAACCACTTGGACAATGGTGAATGAGTCACTTTCAAATCATATTGAATTTTAATTTCATTGATTGGAAAATTCCACTAGCTTGATAAAACCCATCATCTTTTCCTAAAGAGTAGTGGGTAGTCCGGAAGAGGAAAGAAAACCTACAAGGAAATCACCATAGTGATCTCTAATGGCTATTCCATAGCCAGCATGCCTAGGATTTCTTCTCGAGGCACCATTTGAGTTACATTTGATCCATCTTTAAGAAATATATTATTGGTTTATATATCACACTTTTCTCCATAAATATAATGCAACCATATCTTTAATGAAAAAAACACTATAGCGAACTTCAAATCATGGGTTGGGTAATTTGTCTCATGAATCCTAAAAATTCATGAATAATAGTCTATAACCATATTATTTTATATAATAAAACATCCCCATACCTTCTAATATGCATCACTATAGATTAAAAACACTTCTCTACTATAGGGTATTGTACGAACAGGTTCACTAAATGACCTTCTATTTAGTTCCTTGAAATTTTCCCTATATTCATATGTCTAGAGGAACATGAAACCCTTCTAAGTAAACTTGATATGAGTATTGGTTAGTCATGATAAATTCTCCACAAACCATTGATAATATCTCTGTAAACCAAGAAAAATACTGATCTCAGTCATCATGGTTGGTCTAGGACAACATTCAGTTGTCATCATCTCTGATGTATCTATTACAATGCCATGTATTGAGATTAGGTGACCCAAAAATGAGTCCTTTTACAGCCAAAATTATGAATCTGAAAATTTTTCATACACCTTATCCTTCCTTTGGGTATTCAGTATAAATTCTATGTAGTCTTCATGATCTTCCTTGCTATTTGAATAAATAATAATATCATCTATAAGGACCACCACAAACTGATTGAGGAAATCTACGAAGATTCTATTCATCAAATCTATAATGTTATAAGAGGAATTAATAAGATATAAATACATCACTATATATATAGTGTGCATACCTTATATGGAATGCCATCTTCTTTATATTCACTTTATTGAACCGTAATTGATGTAAGTAAAAATGAAGCTCAATCTTGGAAAAGTATTGAGCTCTTTGTAATTTATCAAAAAAGTCATCAATATGGGGAAGAGGATACATGTTCTTAATCTTGATCATGTTCAAATCCTGATAATCAATGTAGAGTCACATTCATCCATATTTATTTTTTTTATAAAAAGAATAGGATCACCCCAAGGTGAAACACTTGTCCAAATTATTTCCCTATAAAGATTTTCATGGAGTTTCTACTTCAATTCATATAACTCAATTGGGGAAATTTTATAGGGAGTCTTTGAAATTTGGGGGAACTTGGTATGAGGTCTATCGAGAACTCAACATCACATTTTGGTGGAAGGCTAGGAAAATATTCCAGTAATACATCCACAAACTCCTGAAAATTAGGAATATCATTAATGTTGATTTAATCTCTAACTATTTGAGATTAAAAATCCTTCTGAATGGTAATTTTGACCCATATACTAGATATAATCTCTATACGAAGTTCATACTTATCATCACGTTAATAGATGATCATAGGTTGGTTTGAAATATAAAATTTAGCTTCCATTCCTAATAAAATTATGTGTAATTAATAATAGAAAATCAATCCATGCCTTAGATGACATCAAATTCAACCAACATAATAATGAAAATATTTTTGATAATGCACTTTCACACCAATGTAAACTAGAGAAGAAACATAAACATTAGATGAAATCATGATAACATTAAGGGTTTTTACTACAAATTACAGATATAATAATTTTTTTGTAACCTTAATAACCTTAGAAAATTATTTAGATATCAAATAGGGGGTAGATACAAAATCAAATAAGACCTTAATAATTCTACAGTGGATGGTAAGTTTACCTTTCACCACATTATTATCGAACCCCTCATTAGAGATAGTGATTGAATGAAAATTCTCATTGTCCCTTGGTTTAAAATTATTTTGACACCAATCATCACCAACAACCCTCAGGTTTGGGAACTAGTTAGAATAATTCTAATACTTCATTCACTTGTAGTACTAATGCAATATAGGATATTTATGTGAAGTTTTCTATCAATTAGAAATGTTAACAGAATTCTTTCAATTACACCAAGAGTAAAATGCCTGATGAACTTTCTTTTGAGACTTAAAATATTTATGATACCGCTTAATGAAATTTCATCCATGGTTACTTCCAAACTAGATCATAAATGGAAATATCATCTTTTTTTGTTCATTTTTATTATATTTTCCTTTGAAATCCATAATTTTTTTGTCAAAACCATGATCTTGATATGTAAATCCAAACTCTCTTTCAACCTTGATTTTACAAGACACAATATATTCATATATACTAAAGTCTCTTATAGACAATTCCCTTTTGAAACATGGCTTCATGAAATTTAAGAATAAGTCAACCTTACTTTCTGGTTTGATGATAATACTAGAACCGTACCACACAAGTATTGTAAAATTATCCTCATACGTACCTACAGATTTTTTATCCCATTGATTTAACTAAAGGACCTATTTTTATATTTATTAAAAAGAATCCAAGGAAAGTACTTATAAAAATTAAGTTATTGAAATTTTCCCACTCCATGGATTCAATTTCATGTTTTTGCCTCATACTCTTGATTAGAGTCCACCAGTGGTATGAATTTTCATACTAACTGATAAATAGCCAGAATAAATTTCTCATGTTCTAAACATTGGATAATGGAGAATATCTATTTAGTGGTGTTAGTATATAATTTAGAAACCAGTGGATTGGAAGACCTACTAATAGTTAGTGGACATTGCCTCATGAAGGAATCAACTAAATTTTGTTCCCAATTTTTCTCATTAGGAAGTCCACAATTATTAATATCTTGAGAACTATATGCAAGTATAATAATAAGTTTTTTCATTCTAGTTCCAATGGAATTTGGATTATCAAGAGAAAAATCAGTTCCTTTCTCATCACACTCATCATTGGGGTGGTTCCTTTAGGTTCTAGGTATTGGCTAAAACCAAAAAGCATAGAGAAAGAAATATTTATCATAGTGAGGAACCAAATAATCATGAAAAATACTTATTGTATGTCTAATTTATCAAACCTTCTTTAATCTAAAACTACTTAGGTTTATCTTAGTTTATTCATAGACAAATACTTTTAAAATCCTTCATGAAGGTTCTTTAATAGTTTGTGAATTTACAAATCATATCCCCCTATAGTGTCAAACTAGGTGTGCAGTAGGGCCCATTGTCATATAATAGGTTATGCTAAATTCAGGCCTGACAAACCTTTTTGGATTTGGTACCCCTAGGTATATCTTCTATAAATACTTATCCACTTATAATATTCATAAAGGGATGTATTTTTTGGAAACCACTCAATCTATCCTTTAACAAAATTCAATTACATTTTCCTATACTTTTCCTTATCCTTATACTTATACATAGACATGTCCTTAGGGATCTTATTAAGGATTTATAGTCATAGTTTCCAAAGGTTAACTAAAATTTTCTTCTAATACTGACTATAGTGACCCTCTTTTTCAAACATTAGCATTACATAATTTTTGTGGAATACATAAAACATTATACAAATAGAAACCCAAATACCGTATTAGTTTAGTGCCTTTTGAAAAATGGAAACTTTAACACTGGTACATAAGTGAGATAGATTATCCCCCACTATGTTATTCATGACTATCACCCTTCTTAGACACATAATAAACAATACATATCTTCATAAACATTTAAAAGGAAACATAAAAAAAATGTCATATGCTCAATATGGGTAATGAAAAGAGATATGTAATAACAAACATGAGTATAAGGGTATGGTAAAGTGATAATGATATTAAAAGATCAACCCCTAGATAACAAAGATCCTAAAAATGAATCATGGAATAAATATTGGTAGTTTATAAGACATTAATGATAAGGTAATCAAGAGTATAAGCCTTTAAAGTATAACATTGGAATATGACATAGAATTATGACATAAATATAAGAATATAAAATTATTTCTATAGTAATCATGGAATCGATATGAAGGATATATTAGTAGTATGGGTTCACTCCTCATACTATCTTGGTATTCATGTTTCACTCCCATGACCATCATAGCAGTCAACTTTCACTCATAATGCCATCTTAACAGACAAATTCCTTTACTGAACCAAGTTCACTCCCAGTTCCTACCATGTTTATCTCATGAGATTTAAATCTTTACCTAATGAATTGGAAGGATCTATTGGTCCATGACATCTAATAATGAACTCATACATACATGTGCAACAAGACTATAAAAATCATATCATAACCTATGAAATGAAATTGGTTTTGTAAACATGTAATCATATCATAACCTATGGAAAAGATACAGGTTTCATAATCATTCCATCAAAGAATAACTCATGAAAATAAGGTGGTTTCATAAGAATATAACCAATGAAAAGAGAAACGGGTTTTATAAACACCATTCCATCAAAACAAAAACCATTAAAATAAATAATATTAATTGAACCTTTGGATCATTTTTTGGAAAGGTATGAGTAACATCAAAAGATATCATCTTAGATGTAAAGGAATTTTGAAATATCTTTTAAAAAAACTTCTTGAGTAAAATATCATTTACACATTGAAAAATATATTTTTTTAAAACATAAAACATTTAGAAGACCATTTTACTTGAAAATAACCTTTAAGACTTATAAAGAATCTTGAATAAATATTTAAAACTATTTTACTTAAGAACTTATAAAATAATCATGAAAGATTTTTTAAAAACCTTTTTCATTTAAAATAATTGCAAATCTTATAAATAATCTTTGAAATAATTTAATTAATTTTCATTAAAAATACACTTTTAAGAAAACATAGAGGATGCTTTGAAAATCATTTAAAACCCTTTTTATTCATATTTTTTTTAAACACCTTTTCTTTGAAACCACTCTAAAATCCAAAAATTTATAAAATACTAGGGAAAATTTTTATTTAAGAAAAAAACTTAAAATCTAACAAAGAAAGCATTAAGGAAATTATGGTCAAAAAAATAGTCAAGTTTGTAAATTTTAAACATTCATTTTACACTTTAAAAGTTTAGAAAAGTGAATTGATCGGAAAAAGACAAGAAGATTCATTTTAGAAATTTTTTTAAAAAGTTAATCAATGGGTAAAAATTCCCTTTAAACACAATAGTATAATAGTAAACCATTTTTGAAAACATTTTTGGAAAAAAAGGATTTGAAATAGCATATATTTTTGTTAGAAAATAGAAATAAAGGTATATTTTCTTAATTTTTTTCTTAATTAACTTATATAAAAAAGATTGGAAAAATAATTCCAACACATGAATATATAATTATTTACTATATGATAATAAAATTCATGATATATCTTGAGATATGTATCATAATATTTCAGATGGCCCCTCACTCTCTCAGCCCACCACTCTCCTTATCAACTCTCACCCTCTTCTAGGGTTTCGAGAGTCTTCTGGTGTTGTTCCCACCTCCTCATGCCTACCTCATCAACATTTATAGTCTCTCGTTATCATTCAAGTCTCTTCCCAACGTCATCTTTTTAGGGTTTTTACCATTCTTTGGATCGACGGTGAATCGGCTCCCACCTTGTTGGTTCTCGCTCCCCTTGCTTCTCCTTTTTTGGGGTTCCTCCAGAAATACTTTTTTTCTCATTCTTCCTCTCATCGATTTGTCTCCTCGAATTCGAGGTTGGTCCGCTCTGATGAAGGTACTGCGCCTTTTCCCCAGTTTCCGCACCTCGCTTTGACCTCGTGATCCTCTTCTCTTCTCCAGGTTGGTTCTGGAGAGTTGGATTCTTTAGGTTTTGGGCATATCGGCTTGGTGGCCATGGATGTTCAAGGCGCCTTCATCGTTTCACTCTAGGTTTCCAGTCCCCGATCTCCCTTGCATCTTTCTTGGTTTTTTCTTATGGATGGGTTTTTTCCCCATTCTTCTTCCTCATCTACCTCAACTTGCTCTGACCTAGAGTTCCATCGCTCCTCTCTAGGTCAGAATTGGAGTGATGTATACAAAGGGGTTTTGGGCGATGAGGTTCGGTGACCATGGATTTTCCATTTGTGATTCATTTCCGTCAGGTTTTTCGATCCAGTTTTATTTTTTCATAGTGGTTCCTGAGGGGCTTATTTGCATTATTTGATTCTGTGTTGTTTTTGTTTATCTGGTGATGTCATTTATGATCCTAGGATGTTTGGTCAGAGTGAGTGATTTTTTTTTGTTTCGGGGTCGGTGTTGGTCGAAGAAGTGGCATTTATAATGCGGTTCTGAAGGTGTTACTTGTCTTGTGGTGTTTGGTGGATGTATTTTTGAAGATGACATTGGTGTTTTAGTGATGATCTTGTTGGACTCTGGTGGCCTTCCTCGTCGGTCTGGTAGACAAATGGTGAAGACGACCAGTGTGTGGATGGTTCAGTTATCGACAGGTGATGCTGGTGATGATGTTTGGAGTGTACTACATCAACGTGATGTGAACTACGGTGATGTGGTTGGTGGAGACGATGATGATGTTGATCGCGGGATGTGCAGGATGTGTACCGGGTGACGATTTCTTTTTTACTTTGATTTTGAATTCTGAATTTGGTGTTATCACGGAGTTGGTGGTCTGTGATTGTTTTTTAAAATGGTTTTACGCGTGTAATTTTAATTTTGAAATCATCTGTTGAATGTTTTTTGTAAGGTTCCCACTTTTTCTTGAATTGGATCTTTTAATAATATAAAAATTTAGGGTGGCATAGATCATAATATTTCATTAATGGAAGCATAATCATAAACAATATTGATAAATGGTGAGATTGTTTCAATAGATTCTTACCACTTGGTAACTTTGAATCATACTCCACATATAAGAAAATGAAATTTAATGAAGCATTAAAAAATTTAAAATAATTATATTCATGATATAATATATTAAAGAGTAGTGTATACACCTCTTAGAAGAACAGAGGTGCATATCAGGGCATGTGTCTCAAAGAAATAAAATTAAGAGAAAACTACTCTATATATTTGGTAAATTTTGAAAAATAACCCACATGAAATAGTTATCATAATTTGGATATGTAAATTAAAATAAATTTAAGGATAAAAATAATATAATATATTCACTGGTAGTATATACACCACACAAAATAAATATCTGGTGAATAAGTTATAAATCTCAAACAAATAAAATTAAGACTAGAAATCCCCTTACCTTATGTATTGAATTTTTTCTTACTCTCTAAAATATCATATATAATAAATATAAGTTTATTATAAATCTAAAAAATTTCCAAATTATTTTATAAAATACCATATATGGATTTATATTTCCTGCTTGTTAAGAATTCCATGTTAATGTGATGCTTTGGGTAATTTCTGCTTTGTTTTTTGTAGATGTTTTGAATTTTTATTCTTGATTATATTACTTAGATGATGATTAAATTATTTAAAAAATATAAATATCATATAAATATCATATATTTTCAGTATATAAATATTTATAATAATATATAAATGATATAAATATGGAATAGAAAACAGTATTTATGGTGATGGTTCACGTACGTACGCATGAACAATGTTTCTGTTTAATTATTATTTTTAAAGAATGAATATAAATGAAATATATGTATATATATTATAATTCAAATATAATTATTATTTAATACATATAACTAAATTTTAAAAAATCTATTCTTAATATGTTCCATGTAAAGTGTGAACGGATCACATCACTTTGAGAACATGGTAGTCCACACATCCACAAATGAAGTTATCATATTTACAAAAAAATGTAAAGCATGAAGTTATGTTTTATATAATAATTATAGAAGATTAAATAAATCATAAATATCATATATAAATATATATAATAAAAAAATAGAGTTTCTATCATAATTCCTAACCAGGAAAGTTGGTAAAGTAAAAAATGAACAACATTAGTTCATGTGGCGGTAGTTCACCGTACACAAGAATGGTAAGTTCGTTACCCATTAGATGGATGTTTGTGTAAGTGTGAGTTAAAAAATTAGAATATAAAAATTATGTATATTTAGGATACTTAATTTTTTATATAATCATGGAATTATAATAGTTTTGGGCTTGGATAATGAAAATAAAACAAATGAGCTTGAGGAAGTATGTCACATATTCTTTGGGTAACCCCTTTTGGTCTACACCAATGTGAATAATCAGACAAATTTATGCACAATGAGAGGATTATAGGATAAATTTAGGGATGTGGGATCTTATTTTAGTATATTTTGGGTGAGATAAATGGCTTTATATGTGTGAATAAGATGGTGGGGTGAGTTCCTTTTTATAGAGGAGAAGTGGTATTCTTTTCGATTTTTGAAATGGGAATTCCAACAACCATTTTCTCATGAATATTGGGGAGAATAATAGTAAAGAACTGATAAAAGTGATTAAATGTTATATATAATAATATAAAATGGATTTTGGACAAGTTTTGAGGTAATTTTGGGTAGTAATTTTAAGGTTTACTCCTTTGTTAAGATAATTTTCTCTTAATCGCTGTAATTATTTTTAATCACTTCAAATAATATTTCTGATAAAAAAATATGTTTATCTTATTATATACTATAAATTATTCTTATTCCAAATATTTAATCCATTTTCCAAATTCCAATCAAGTATGTGGTAGAGATTATTTTAAATTTTATCCCGCAGATGTGTCTCGACAGCATATTTTTAGCGAAAATGAATAAATGTTTGAAGTGATTTTATATCTAATTTCAATGAAAAATTGAATATAATGACATAAATTTAATTATTTGATGTAAATATTTTCTAATTAATATTTAAAACAAAATTAAAATATAAAATATATTTATAAATAAATTAGACAAAAAATAATTTTTGAATTAAAATTCAGTAATTTTTACTATTCACCAAAAAGGAAGTTTTTTAGAAAAATATCGTAAAATCATCCAAAGATAATTTTTACATTAAAAATTCAAAAATTATTTTTATTTTATAAAATTAAATTTCTAAAAGTATCTAAAATTAATTTTATTATTGTTTATAGAAGTACATATAATGTAGTTCTTTTAAGAAAATAACATTTCCAAACATATAACAAATTTACTAAAAATTGTATATCTTATTATTAATAAGTTTTACTTATATAAAATCATTATAAATAATATTCTAAAATTAGTTATTACTATTTATATTGCTTATTTTAAAGACTAGTTTATAACTATCTCACATAAATAATTATAATAATTAAATATTATTTCGTATAAACTTAGTGTTCCATGCAACGAAAGCCAAGTCGATGTTGTGTTTAACACAAGTTTATCTTGGTATATAATCTAATTTTATTTACATGGTGTAACATGAAATGTAAGAAATAAAATAAAATAAATTTATTTGAAAAAAAATTCTTAAAAACTCGGGGCGTTACAACTAGAATCCAAAGGAATTATGTCAATGCTTAATACGATGGACAATGAAATGACTATACACCTGAGAAACCAAATGTCATGGTAGATGGAATAAAAAATCATATTTATATTCTCACAAAACATTCAAAATCTAAGAATCATAATGATATAAAAAAATAGAAAAGGTGGGAACAATTTTTTGTTGATTCCTTTATGAGGTAATAACTACCTTATTTTAGTGGGTATGATAATACACTAGTTGATAAGCAATGGATTCATAAAACTTAGAAGATATTATTTAGTCTATAGTTTTTGTAATATGAAAAATTTATTTTTTTCATCATTTTTTATGAAAATAAGATTAGTGGTGGACTCTTATCTAGAACATGAGAGAAAGAGAATTATTTTAATTTATATAGTTGTACATATTTAAAAGATTATTTTTAAATAAGTAACTTTTATGTATTATATGTTTGAAATAGAGAAAAAATTATTCTAGTTAAAGCACAAGGATGATGAATATATTGGTACAAATTTTGTATGTTTTACAAGACTTTTGTGGAACACTTCTAGTATTATCATCCAATCTAAAATTAAGGTTGATCAATTCTTTAGTTGCTTAAAAACAAGTCTCCAAAGGGAACTATCCATAAGGGAATTTTGTAGCAGTGAAGAAATAATTTTATGTACAATCAATGTATAGATATAGATTAATGTTACACATAAATCTAATTGTTTTGAAAAAATAAATAAAAATGTAATTCAAAAGAAATTTTAAAAACCATGCACATAAGAATATGATATTTCATTTTTGCTCAAAATATGGAAGGAAACATGGTGAAAATTGTCATAAGGGAACAGATGAATGTGTCTCTTGTATAAGGGAATGTCATCGGGAAATAAAATCTTGATTTTATGAGAATAAGTTAGCTAATGATAGAAATAGAGAGGAACATCCACAAAATGTACAACCCACACTCCATTTTATTAAATATAAGGAGTATGGGAATTTTTCTCACGAGTACCGAAATATGAAGGTTACTGACAATGATTTACATTAACAACATCTTAACCCAGAAATAAAGAAAAATATCATGTGATCGCTATTTATTATGAGGGTTATGATAATGATGCAGTTAAATGTATGATTACCATCCAATATTGATCTATTAATCTCTTATTTGATTCTATATCAACCTATGCTTTTATATTTAAATACTTTTCCAATGGGAACACAGATCCACCTCAAAATTTATAAGTTGAGATAGTACTAAAAGTACCTAATTGTATAATCTCACGTACTCAAGTTTATGCTTCTTCTACAGCTGATGTTTATGGTAAATTGTTTCCTGTAAATATTTTTATTCTTTCTCTATTTGAATTCAAAATTTATTGGTCATGGATTGGATTTATTTATATAAACCCTAAATCAATTATCAATGAATAGTAGTCATATTTGATATTATAGACCGCCCTTTGATCACTTATCATTATTATTATAAAAAAATAACTTCTGATGGAAATAATATCCATCATATGGTCATGATTCCTATTAAAAAGGGGCGTTTATCTCAGATGGTTGTGGAGAAACTCAACATAAAATATATTCTTATTGTGTGAAAGTTTATTTATCAATTTAGAGTACTATTTTCTAGTCTTCCTCCAAATAATGATTTTGATTTTTTAATAGAAATCATACCTAGTGCTACTCTCATTTCCAAGAATCAATATAGAATGGACATGATTGAGTGTCAAGATTTTAAGAATCAACTCCATGAAATTCATGGAATGGGATTCATTCATCCAAGTGAGTCACCTTGGGGTGAACATGTCCGGTTTGTTAAGAATAAATAAGGATCGATGTGACTCTACATTAATTTTATATAATTTAACAAGATCACTATAAAGAAAATGTATCCACTACCATTTATTTAAGGCTCGTTTTCTAAGCTTCATGATGCTCAATACTTTTTCAAGATTAATATTAATCCTATGTATCTTCAATTGAGATTAAAAAAGTATGATATCTCCACGAATGCATTCTCTATAATTTATGGACATTATGAATTTATAGTAATTCCAATTGGTCTTACTAATTCCCTGCTATCTTCCCGGACTTAATGAATAGAGTGTTGACAGATTATCTTGATCAGTTTTTTATAGTCTTTATAGAATATATTCTTGTATATTCAATGATAAAGGAAGAGCATGATTTCGCATGAGGATTGTGCTAAAGATCCCAATAAAAGAGAAGAGTTATAAAAAAAATACCAATTATAACTTTTTCTTTGAAATTTTTCAATATTCAGTCATATAATCTAATGTGAGGCTATATTTGAAGACACATCAAAAAGGATTTATTAAACATTATCCCAAACTAACCACTTTGACAGAGATCACTATTTTTATTGGTTTGGATGTATATTATTAGTGGTTTGTGATGAACTTTTCCTGACTGTCGAATCCACTTAACATGTTAACTCATAAGGGAGCTATGTTCCTTTGGATGGACGAATGTGTTGAAGATTTTAATGAAATTAATTGAAGGTAGGTCAACACACATGTGGTTACACTACCCTCCATAGACAAGTGTGTGTAATTTATAGTGATGCATTAAAGAAGTGGATTGGATCTTTCCTCTTTCAAAATGATATGGTTATAGATTAGGACTCATGAAAAATGAATTTCAATGAGGAAAATTACACAACCCAATATTTGGAGTTAACCATGGTAATTTTTTCATTAAAGATATAGAGGAATTATCTCTATGGTGAAAGGTCTGAAATATATATTGATCACAAAATTTTAATGTTTATTTTCACTCAAAAAGTGATGAACATGTTTCAAAGAATATGTTTTTAGATTATTAAATATTATGAATTTTCAATACATTACCACCCTAGGAATTTGAAAAAGGTTTCAGATGCACTAAGTGAAAATAATTATGATAGTTTGGCTATGATGAGGATCAAAAAAGATCCAATACTTGTTAACTTACAAAGGATGAAACATGACTTCATGAAGGAAGGGGAGACATCATATATTTCTCAAATGAGTGTTAAAACATCTATTCAAGTGAAAATTAAAGAGGCATATAAGGAATATAAAGAGATAAAAAAGTTGGTGATAAATGTTACTGAGTTAAACCATGATTGGGGTGGAATAATAAGGTTCATGAACTATATATGTTTCCCTTTGTTACTATATTTCAAGAAGTAGGTGGTGGATAAAGAACATGTTTCTTCATTCTATATTCATCCAAATATAATGAAGATGTATATATATTTGAAGGATAATTTTTGTAAAGATGTAATAAAGAGAGATATTATATAGTATGTTTCTCAAAGCTTTGTATATCATGAAGTTAAGGATAAGAGAAAGAAGTATAAGGGGACATTAAAACCATTAAACATACCAGAATAGATATGGGAAAATGTCCCCATGGATTTTAATTATCAGACTCCCCAAAACATCTAAAGGTGAAATGCTATTGGGGTTGTAGTTGGTTTCACTAAGAAGTCATTACACATTATTTACACTAGATATGATTTCAATATTTATAAAGTTACTTGGTTTTACATTAAGTAAGTGGTAATATTTCAGGGTGTACCATTTTTAATTGTATCTGATTGGGATACGAGGTTTACCACAAAATTTTGGAGAGGTCTTAAGCATGCTCTAGATATAGAGTTAAGTCTTAGAAATTCCTATCATCCAAAGAAATATGTCCATTATAAGAGGACCATTTAAACTCTAAAATACTTTTTGAGATCTTTATCTATAGATTTCAAAGGTGGTTGGGATCAACAACTTGATTTTATGGAGTTTTCTTACAACAATATGTTTCTCTCCAACATTGATATGGATTCTTATTAAGCCCTATATGGAAGGAAGTGCAGAACTCCAATATAATAAAATGGAGTTGGATAAAAAAAGATATTGGGACCTTATATAAATAAATAAATTATAGTGAAGGATAAATCCATTTAGAAATACCTATGAGAATCTCATATAAGAAAAAAAATTATGTTGAAAATCATCAGAAAGATCTTTATATCGAAGTTGGTGATAATGTATTCCTATGAATATCTCTCTAGAAGTGGCTGATGAGATTTATAATGAATGGAAAACTAATATGTTGGTATATTATCTATTTTTAAATTCTTGATCATATCGGTATGGTATATTATCGATTGAAACTTGTATAAAATCTATCTTAAGTTCATGAAGTGTTCCATTTTTATCTACTAAGGAATTACATACCTGATTATTCACTTATACTAAAATTAGGGTTCATAATAATAGAGAATGTTATTTCTTATTAATAAAATTCATTAGATATTTTAGATCGTAGATACAATGTTCTATAAAACAATACCACTCATCTGGTTGCTGTTTTCTTGAGAAACTACCAATTTGAAGAAGCTACTTGGGAACTGAGAAAGTGATGAGGCAGAAGTATCCTAATATGTTTGTATAATAGTGATGAATTTTGATGGAAAATTTATTTAAATGGGATAGTAATGTAAAATCCCAAAAAATTTATGAAATATTTATCTTTAAATAATTTAATATATTTGATATATTGCATTACATGGAACATTGAGTTTAAACGAACCATAATATACTATTAAAATATTATTATCTAAAATGATAGTTATTTCTACATTATTTTGTTAGAGGGTATGAATTTAAATAACTAAATTATGAAACTATTATAGTTATATATATATAATTAATTCATTTGTTATCTATTAACTATAAATAAAAATTAAAAAATCATTTCCAATAAAATGAAATATTCCATTGAAAAATAATTTTAATGAACGTAATGTATTTTTATCTTTAAAAAATCAATTCAATCAAAATTATTGAATTATTTTTAAATAAATTTATATATTATTTAATTGATCAATTGTTTTTAACAATCAAAAAGTAACTTTCTAGGCATAGGATAAAAATAAATCCAGTTTTATTAGTAAAAATATATTTTTTCTAAAAAGAAATTTTGGCAAAATTTTGGCACTTTAATTAAAATTAATAAATACCATTTATAGGTATCTAATTATATTAAATTAATTAAATTTTTATAATCGAGAGGTTAAAATTTGGTAAGTTGGCCCATTTTATTTTTGGTCAATATGAATTGTAACCATTGTAAAATTTATCACCTTAGTAAAGGGAATACTGAGTTAATATGGATTAAAAAAATTGATAAGGTAATAGTTATTCATAAAAAAAATTAGATGAAATTAATTCAACCCTTAACACCTTAGTCTCTAAATTTAGTAGTTTAATGGACACTTCTTAATGAAAACAACTTATATATTATTTAAAAAAATGAAAGTTATAAAATGTCACTTTTCATGATTTTAATATCCTTTATGTGTCCAAATAAAGAAAAAAGTAAATTATGAATGAATTCTATGTTTTAATTTTGAGCATAGTAAAATTAAATTCATGGTATAAATTTATTTAAAAAAATTAGTTAATATATAATGACCAGAATTTCTTATGAAACACCCATGCAATGTATCTCTATTTTAAAAAATATATATAATAATGATTCAAAAAATATTGAAAGAGTTATAATTTCAATGATTTAATGTGAACAATAAATATGATAGATATATAGAACATATTACAAAGGTTTTAAATAATTATATTAACATTAAACCTTTTTATTGATTCATTTGAAGTTAAATAAATTGAATAGAGTCAAAATTGTCAATAATAATAATATATCAAAATAATATTTTTTAAAATTTTTTAAATTTCTTAAAATCATTAAATAAGGAAGGTAAGTAAATATATAGTCTAAAATTTCATAAATTTAACATTTATGGTCCTATTTTCACCTTATACAAAAAAAATTACAACCCTTTAATATTTAAAAACACATTAATATAGTTAAAATTAAAATTTGATAACCAACTATTAATAAAAATGATAAGGTTTAAAATTATGCCGAAAAACACATTTAAATTATATTAGTTGATTGGGTTAAAACCCTATACCACCTTATATTTGAATACATGGAAATTTAGATGAATTTGAGTTGATGATTAATTTACTATAATTAAATCATTTTAGAAATTCTAAAAGTACCCCTCACCTCAATTATAAATGGGCACCTCCTCCCTCATTTATTCACACAACTTTGAAACTTATAGCTATAAAATGCTCTACCAACATCCCTTTTAGACTTACCTATCCATATTATAGAGGTTTTGGAATTCCCAAAATCCCAACCCTATAACCATTTAGAGAGTATCTAATGGATTCATTTTAAATAATAGGAGGTTAGAGTGATTTTAAACCCTGGTGAACTCGGGGTAAGGGTTTATTTCACAATTTCATCAATTTTCTGGATTGTTTATTTTTATGTCTCTAAAATGGATTATCTATAATCCATATTTTTCTTATCTAAAAATGTTTTTTAAAATATTTTTTCCATTACCTAATGATTTTTAAAGTCATTTTCCCCATGGTTGACTTTTTACAAATTGGTTTGAAAGGATTATTTTTTTCATTTTTCAATCAAGGTACTTAATGAATTATTAGAAAAATGTATGAAAATGATTTTTTTTCTATATTATATGAAATGAATGAATTTCCATCTATCATGAAATTTTTTTTCAAATCATCCTTCACAAGTTTACATGGTTATTTTCAAAAATGATGTTTCCTTTATAATTACGTAGTTTTTTTAAATAAATGATTTCAAAATCGAATGGTTATTTTCATCAAGAATATTTTAATGATATTTTAATGGT
Organism: Viscum album; assembly: GCA_963277665.1. Lineage (NCBI taxonomy): Eukaryota > Viridiplantae > Streptophyta > Magnoliopsida > Santalales > Viscaceae > Viscum > Viscum album. The sequence goes on along the minus strand of OY728137.1, from coordinate 23,462,410 downwards.
ATTTTAATTCATGAAATATAAAAATCCTTGATATAAATTATGATTTACTATAGATATTATTCAAAGATACCATCCTTCTTTTTTATATTGATGGTTTATGCTTATGATGATAATATGTTTATGAAACCAATTTATTTTAGATGAATTATACTATGATGATTGGTTTATGAAACCCATATATTTTCTATTGGTTATTATATGATGAAATTTTCATGAAACCCATATCTTTTCCAAGGGTTATGTTATGATGAAATTTGTTTGAATCCCATTTCTTTTCATGGGTTCTGATATAAAGAACTTTTTATGATCTTGTGGATCAGATATATATGATTTTTATTTTGTGACAGTTGGTATGTATATCTACCACAAATTAATTATGTAAATATTTATATCTCATAACATAATCATGAATTCATTGGTAAGTGAAACCAATTCAGTAATGGACTCGATCTACTATAATAGTACGGGGAGTGACCCTTGAATACTATTATGGTTTGGGAAGTGAAAACATTCCACTATGACAGCCATGGAAATTGACCTTGAATAATAAATAAATTATTTTCCAGGTTTATTTATATGACACAATTCCATGCCTTATATATAAATAATTTTCTCATTGGTCATTTTTTTTAATTCCTTTATGATTCATGTCTTATGAACTACCCTGATTTAGGGCATGACTCATGATTATGATATATGATATGTCATGACTCGCCTACACCAAGATGTGGGAAGAGACATCAGATTGCTAGACCCATCCTCAAGTTGAAGGAGAGATAATGACCCCCGAAACCCGACTTCAATAGGTCCCAGAGTGGAGACTAGAACCAAGGGTATATAACCACACACAAAAAAGGAAGGGATTCCCCTTTTTATTTTGTAGGATCTCTATATAAGATAGTAAATCCCAAACAACACCAAAACTGGAGGTAAAATTAAAGACAAAACAAACCATTACCACAGGCATGTTCCAAAAGTATGTGCTACAAAGTAGAAGAAAACTCCAAAGGAAAGTACCAAAGAAAAGAAAAGTATCAACAACAACTTTTCCAAATCCTGAACTAGTACGATTCGTCACAGTCCTCGAAGATCTCCTGGAAACTTGAAAGTAGTTTTATATATGTTGGGAGAGTATACATGTATACTCAGTAGGGAAAACAAAAATCTCTTGTTCACAAGTGGGGAGACATTCTAACACCCCATGAGAAGAAGTAGACAACTGAAGAACCTAGAAAGGAAGAAATCCACCCAACCTCACCAAGGAACACTCCCCAAATAATGCAGGTCAAGTAAAGTAATAGTAATAGCATGTCGATATTTGGGTACCCTGGAACACTTTCCCACTGGTCATTGAAGACATCCTACACATCAAACCTCTCCTGCCATTCTCACCGCAGTCCCATTTCCATCCCCCGCCTACAGACACCTGGTCTACCACAACTACACATCCGGCCTGCAAACACCTAGTCCACAATAACCAAACATAACCACACACGTAGACACCTAAGCTAGAACAAATACCACCATGCCCAAAGACACATGGGCCTTATCCCGAAGGATCTTGAGAAACCACCTTCCCTCACACACCTGGGCCAACCACCACCACGTACCCTACCCGAAGAATCATGGGATATAATGGACTTCAGGCCATCACAGACTACCTGAAGAATCTTGTGCTACTCGTAAAAGGGAGGAAAAAACAGCTAATAACCAGTCACTCATAGAAGCGTTTGAAAAAAAACCTGCCCCATGAAATGGGGGTGTTCGGCATGATTTCCTCAACTTGGGTGGGGCTCGAATAAGATACATAAAAAGTAAATTATATATATAGTTCACAAGCACTCATCCCATCCTAGAGGTTTCAAAACCAGCCCATATGAAAACACCATCATTACTATTCACTCATAAAAAGCACCACAGCCCCAACCTTGTCACAACTAATTCTAGAGAAATAGTTCCCCATTAAACCCATTCTTGTTTTCATATTCAAGGGATTTCATTTAGATAATTCTTCACTACCGAGAAACTAACAGGCATAGCCACAATCCAAGGAAATAAAAATATCCAAACAATAATTCAAGCAATCACAACCTGGTTTCCATGTAATTTCACAATGACAAAAGCGATCCGGGAGAACCCACAAAGTATTGGAACTAAACTAATCCCCATTATATGTCCCCACACGACCATAGGCCCACAAAGCTAAATCTACACAATAGGGGATCCCATCCCCATTCACATCTCCTCACACGCATTAAAAAGATCGACCAAACACATGTAACCAAATCAAATCAAGGAGGTTTCCAAATTCAAGAACACCATTCATTAAGTTCCTTATTTCTGTTTGGTTAACCATGGTGATCACACAAGGATTGTTGTTCATTGGACATGAATTTAATCAACCGAGTTTACCTAATTAACCAATTTCCATATTACATCCACTCAATCATCCCAGAAGATAAGGGTCCATCATTGGGCAAGGATAGACGACCAATAACCATGATTTTTAGTGGGCATAAGCCCATTAAATTCACAATATACAGGAACATAAAAAAGAGTACCACAACATAATCAAACACACACCTTAATTCTTTAAAAGTTCATTTATTATCTCCATTAAGGTTCAATTTCATCCATTTCTTTAGAAACATTAGCATACCTGCTCCGCATGATACACATTTTAGAGAGACGAAGGAAGAAACCTACATCAATGATCAACGATCGATGTTTTTTCTCCATGCGCCAATAACCGGGATGCATGACATACAGGGGAGGAACTGGGAGGACTCCAAGGGTGAGTAGGAAAGGATCCTGCAATGGTGCACCAATATCCTCGAGAAAAGAGACTGAAAAGGAACTATAGAAAGAAAGAAACCAGCCATGAATAAGAAAGAAGGAATTAATGTGCGATTAAACGGCAAGGACCTGAAGTTATGGGATAAGAATATTGAACGACTTTAAAGAAAGATCGTGGTTTCACCATGCGGTTGGATGGTTACACGCGATGAGATTAATTGTTATTTAATAAAGGTGGAAATACCAGCTGTGTGTTAAAGGACAACATTTAAAGAGACAAAAACTGGTCCGTTCATGGTCACACCACTCTTAGGGGATTTAAAACAGATTTTATGTTTCTAAAAATGGCCATGATCCACTTTAAAAAGGTCAAAATACATAAAAGTTTCATTACAAGAAAATGGGGGAAAGATTACCCGAAAATCCCCTCTCAAAACCGATCAGTAACACACCGATCGGTGGCTCACCGATCGGTGGCTCACCGATCGGTGGCTCACCGATCGGTGGCACCGATGGGTGACACCACGATGACATCTTGCCACCGATACACTGCCATTCGGATCTAGACCTGATGGGTCTAGGGTTTCCAAAACACCATAAAATGGAAGAGTAATGGACCAGGACCTTCTGCGTCATTACATTAGATACCTCTCAAACTAGTCTCATCCTTGAGAATCGAACTAAACCCAAACAACCACTCCAGAAGATACCTGTTAGGGACAAACCACCCCAAACACCCATACGAAACCCAAAGATCACAATGTCCCGACACATGGATCAATGATTCCCTTCCTCCTCATCATGATACTATCATCTATTAGTGGCACTGACTCACCCGCACGGGTTTAATCACATCCGCACTGAAGTGTCTTGATTAAGAATAAGGTTCCCCCTTCCCCATATATTGGGACTATTCATAAAATTTCCCAAGTTAAGGAAACAAAACCATTTCATAAACTAAAAAGGTCAGTATCACATCAGAGTAGGTCACAAAAAGAAACATATCAAGGAATGCTTGGAACAACAACTCAAAACAGCTTTGGGTACTGGGCGCACATTTGAGCTTCTCACTCCCAAGTACCCTCCTTGAGGCCACTGTGCCTCCACACCACACAAACCAAAGGGATAGTTCATCCATGAAGCAGTTTCTCCTATCGATCTTCGATCATCAATGGTCGCTCCCCAAACGTAGAATCATCCCCTACATCCAACTATCTCCTGTCAATGACATGGGAGTCATCGTGTAGATATCGATGAAGATGGGAGACATGGAAAATGTTGTGGATCCTTTCCAACCGAGGTGGCAATGACAACTGATATGCTACCTCACTGACTCACCCCAACACTTCGAAAGATCCAATGAACCTAGGGGAGAGCATGATGCCCTTGCCGAACCTTCACTTCCCATGTCTAGGGAAACCTTCAAGAACACATGGTCTCCATCCTTGAACTCCAAGGGCCTCCTCCTATGAACGGCATACGACTTATTCCAAACCTGGGCTACCTTCATCCTCTCACGCACAAACTGAACCGTCTCCATTGTTCTCTTCACTAACTCTGGGCCAAGAACACTTGCCTCCCCAACCTCGGTCCAACACAAAGGAGAACGACACGACCTCCCGTACAAGGCTTCAAACGGTTCCATGCCAATATTACAGTGATAGCTATTATTTTAGTCAAACTATACTAAGGGAAAATGTCATTCCCATGATCCCATGAAGTCCAAAACACAAGCCCATAGCACATCCTTCAATGTCTGAATGGTTCGCTCTATCTGCCCATCTATCTGAGGGTGGAAAGTTGTGATAAGGCATAATAGGGTGCCAATAGAATTCTACAATCCCCTCCAGACTCGTGAGGTAATCCATGAATCCATATTCCAGACTATGGACCTGGTAACTCCTTGCAACGACACCACCCCATCCACATATTTTTGTGCTAAGGAATCCACCGAACATGACTACTTGATTTCCAGGAAGTGAGATGATTTCGTCATATGGTCTACCACTACTCATATAGAATTACATCCTCCTTGATACCTTGGTAGTACGATTACAAAATCCATTGAGATGCCATCCCACTTCCACTCGCGGACATCTAATGGTTGTGCGATGTTCGGCCTTCACCTACTGACACACCAGGAACCTTGGCACGAACTCTGCCACTATCTGTTTCTCCCTCGGCCACAAAAATTGTTCCCTTAGGCCTCGATACATCTTGGAAACTCTAGGGTATACCACTAAAAGTCAGTTATGGAACTCATGGAGAACTCCCTCCGGCATCACCTTTGGAACAAAAAACGTCCCTCAGAAAAGAATATGATTCTGGCCATCTTTTGAAAACCCTTCCAGAGCATTGCCTTGGTTAACCCCATTTGATATCACTTCACTCTCTAAGTCTCCCCACCGAGACTCATCCACCTGCCCCAATAGAGAGGACTACACTATCATGTGAAAAGACAACCTATACCACCATCCACCCTTACATATAGGTGTAGGGCAACAAACTCCTCCATTACCTTCCAAGAATCCACATATTCTTGAACATCTTCCCTCCATGTCTTCCAGATCAGGGCATTAGCCAAAAAATTTCCCTTACCTTTAGTGTAAGAGATCTCGAATTTGTACTCTTGAAGAAACTCCACCCACCATTATTGTTGCAAGTTCAGGACCCACTGGGTAAAGATATTCCTCAAACTCTTGTGATCTATGAATACCACAAAGTGCTCCCCGGTGAGGTAATGTGACCAAAACTTCAACACAAACACAATTGCTGAAAGCTCTAGGTTATGAGTGGCATAGTTACACTCATTAAGACGAAAATTCCTAGACCCATAAGATATCACTCCCCACTGCTGCATTAGAACACACAACAAGCCATGTCTAGAAGCATCACAGAGTACGTCATACAACACCCCTTCCTCTAGAAACCTGAGAACTAGAGTTCTTACTAACCTTTCCTTCTGATAGATGAATGCTTCCTGACACTGGTCACTCCATATGAATGCCTGGTCCTTTCTGGTCAAGGTTATAAAAGGAGTTGCAACTCGAGAGAAGTCGAGTATGAACCTCTGATAATAGCCAGACAGACCTAGAAAACTACAAACCTCTTTCACATTCATGGGTGCTTCCCAAGAAACAACTGCTTCAACCTTTGACAGATCAACTACTACCCCTTGCTGAGACACCATGTGTCTAAGGAAAATCACTTCATGAGTCATGAACTTATACTTGGACAACTTCCAATAGAGATGGTGATGTCAAAGGTCCTACAAGACCATCTTGAGGTGCATAGTATGTTCCTCCTCTAATCTTGAGTAGATCAAAATTTCATCGATGAACACAATGAAGAATCGGTCCAGAAACTCATAGAAAATAGAGTTCATGAGCCCCATGAACACATCATTTGAATTCGTAACACCGAATACCTGCACCTTAAAGTGGTCTTTGAAATATCACTATCCTTCACCCTTAACTGGTGATACCCAGAATGTAGATCGATCTTAGAGAACCAACCGGATCCCCTCATATGGTCAAAGAGATCTTCTATCCTTGGGAGAGGGTAATGATTCTTGAATGTTACCTAATTCAGTATCGGGTAGTCTATGCATAGCATGAGACCACCATCTTTCCTTCTTTGCTAACATGACCAGAGCACCCAATGGAGACATGCTGGGTCATAGAAAACCCTTCTTCATCATATTTTCAATCTGAATCCGCATCTCAGAAGGCGCCATCCGGTAAGGAGCCATGGAAATCGGAGGAAATCGGATGAGCACTAGGTTATAATTCTATCCCAAACTCAACGTCACGTTGAGGGGGTAGAGCCAAAACATCCTTGGAAAAAACATCCAGAAACTCTCTGACAACTTACAGAATATACATCATCTCCTCATCTGCTGATTCTGTTGTATGCTCGGCCAACTTAGAAAAAACCGGATCCATATGCCATCTCCCCACCTGACAACTCCGTTTTCCAACAAAAGCCACACGCTGGCCATCCTCATTAGAGAACGTGACTCTTATACGGAAGCATATGATAATAACATGCACAGAAAATATCCAGTCGATGCTTAGGATGACATCGTATGGCCTCTTTTGTAGAAGAAGAAGATCCTCACAAGACTGATGTGGACCCAAATTAATTTGCATCCTTGAAAAACATCAAACAGGATGGTACGATCTCCAACTGTCATACTCAGTACCTGGGGCATGGAGAGTCTCTCTATGTCTTGGCCTAAAGAATGGGCTAGACTAGGTGTAAAAAAGGAGGGCAAATCTTGTGAATCAAAAAAGGCACAAGCTGTAGTGCTAAAAAAACTATGCATACCTCAAACGTCTTCTGGCCCTACTGGAACTGCTACCTCTAAGGTGTGAAACTTCCCACACCCAGCTCCTCTACCTCTTGGTTATTGGCAACATCCTCAACCATTACCTAGTCGAGGTCCCTAAGGAGCACCCTGGGGTCGGCCTCCTCTTGCCACGTCTGTTATCATATGAGCGGGAGCTCGCTGTCCCTATTGATGTTGCTGAAAGGGTCTGGCTGGAAACTGCTGCTGCTGACGTGGGCGCTAAATCTACCCACCAACACTGTATTGCACTCTGTCTGAGCACTGATTTTGAAGGTCCCCACGGCTTCCATAGATGAAGAAGATCTATCCTAGGCCCATGAGGAAAGGTCGTGGACCAGGAGATCAAAACTAGAATAGCTTGGGCCTTCTCACCACTGGTCGAAACCTAGAAGGACATAACACTGGAGGCCTACTGTTGATGGACTTCCCCTTTGATGAGCCCAACTAGCTCCCCTCTCACAATACACATCCCAGCCAGAGCATCATTTCTACCACTTCATCCTTATTTGGGACCTCCATGTACATCAATAGGGTTAATGGAGATATAATATACTATAGAGAAGGTCAGATTTCCTCCTCTAAATTTCTCACCTGAGACTCCTCATCCCAAAAAAGGTCTGGAGAAAAATGAAGGAAATCCATGAACATGATTCCCAACTCCCTCATTAAAATTTTCCACTACCGAAGTAGCTCCTTCCACTTCTCCACCTTCATTCATGGAAGAGAGGAATTCCGCCCGAAATTCCCTCTCGACGTCAAACCACAAAACTTCAACCTCCCTCTTCTCCCCATGATAGAGAGTCCACCATTAATGTATCGGTCCCAGCATCTGGTTTATAGCTAGAGGAACCTAGTACTCCATCGAAGCCCCGATCAAGTTGAAAGCTCTCACTATCTCCACGATCAATCTCTCTATCTCCATGTATAAGACACTACCCTCGTACTTTGTGAGGGTCTACCACTAAAAGGTATGAAGCATCCTCTACCACTGGTCATTCCCCTCCTCGCAATTATCCCTCTGTTGATCATCCAAATCAGCCTTCTGGGCCTCGATCGCCCACACTACTCGTGATCACCATCCAGGTGCCATAGCGGCAAGGTAAAAAGGAATGGTTAAGCCCATGTAGTGTAGAAAATTTATTTTCAAATTATCAAATAATTTTTATTTATTTAAATTCTCATAACACACAGAACACACAAGAACACAATTCATTATGATTCATGTAACTTTCCTGGGGTCTCTACCCTGAAATTAGTCTATCCTCACTTGGTCGTTTTGGTAGGTCCCAATTCCTTGCATCGGATCATGGGGGCCCTAAAATCTCGTGTCCTAGCTAGTCTTACTTGGCCTATTTCACACACCAAGATTGCATAACACTATTTCCCTACCATCCCATGCAATCCTCATTCTTCCTAACCCCAAGCTCAATCCAATCTATCAAACCTCTCTCTGGTACCATTATTTCATGACTTTCCTTCACCATGATAAGGGAAGGGACAACAGATTTCTAGAACCTTCCTTCCTCATGTTAATGTAGAGATAATGACCCCCGAAACCTGCCTCAAATAGGTCCCAAAGTTGTGACTAGAACCAAGGTTATTGAATCTCACACAAAAAAAGAAGTCATTACACTTTTTATTTTGTAGGATCAGTAGATGAGATAGTAAATCCCAAGAAACACCAAATATGGAGGTAAAAGTAAAGAAAAAACAAACCATTCCCATATGCATGTTCCAAAAGTAAGTGCTACAAAGAACAAGAAAACTCCAAAGGAATGTACCAAATAAAAGAAAAGCTAAAATAGCAATTGTCCCCAAGCCCAAACTAGTACTATCTGACACCATCCATGATGTTCTCCTAGAAACCTTAAAGCAGTTGTATATACATAGGGATATTATACTGATATACTCAGTAGGGAAAACCAAAAGCTCTCGTGAACAAGTGAGGAGACATTCTAATGCCCTGTGAGAAAAAGGATACAACTGAAGCACCTAGTAAAGAAGCTATCCAACCAACCTCACCAAGGCACACTCCCCAAATAACACAAGTCAAGTAAATTAATAGTAATAGTACATTGATATTTGGGTACCCCTCACCACTTTCCCACTGGTCATTGAAGACATCCAACACGTCAAACCTCTCCCACTATTCTCACCGCAGTCCAACTGCCATCCCCTGCCCGCACACACCTGGGATACCACAGCCACACATTCCACCCGCAAGCACCTAGGCCACAACAAATACATGTAACTATGCCAGTAGACACCTTGGCCGGAACAACTACCACCATGGCCAAATCCAACTAAGCCTCATCCCGAAGGAACTTGGGAAACTACCTACCCACACACACCTAGGCCAACCACCACCATGTACCCTGCCCGAAGAATCTTGGGCTATAATGGAATTTAAGGTGTCACAACCTGCCGGATGAATCTTTGGCTGCTTGGGAATGGGAGCAGAAAATGAGATAATAACCAACCACTCATAAGAGTGTTTGAAAAAACACCCTCCCCCATGAAATGGGGGTGTTCTACCCGAAGTGCTCAACTTGGGTGGGGAACGAATAAGATATATAAAAACTAAATTATACATATAGGTAACAAGAACTTATCCAAACCTAGGGGTTCCAATACCAGCCTATATACAAACACCCTCATTACTATTCATTCATATGAAGCACCATAGCCACAACCATGTCACAACTCATTCCCAAAAAACAGTTCCCCATTGAACCCATTCTTGTTTTTATATTCAAGTGATTCCAATTAGATAATTCTTCACTACCAGGTAGCTAATTGGAATTGCCACAAGACAAGGAAAGAAAAACAACCAAGCAACAATTTAAGCATTCACACCCGGTTCTCTTGTAATGTCACAAAAACAAACGATATCTGTGAGATCCCTCAAAGTACAGGAACCAAACCAAGCCCTAACATATGGCCCCACAAGGCCTTAGGTCCACAAACCCACAAATCCTCAATAGGGTATCCCATCCCCATCCATGTCACCTCACAAGCATCAAGAAGTACAACCACACACTTGTAACCAAAACAAAGCAAGGAGGGTTCCAGATTCAAGCACAACATTCATTTAGTTCCTTCTTTCCGTTTGGTTAACCAGGGTGATCACACAAGGATTTTTCTTCATTGTACATCCATTTAATCAATAGAGTTTACATGACTAACATAATTCCATGTTACATCCACTCAATCATCACAGAAGCCAGGGGTCCGTCAGTGCGCAAGGAAAGACCACCAACAACCATGATTTTCGGTGGACATAAGTCTATTTAATTCACAAAATAAATAAAGAGATAAAATAGTACAACAACATCATAAAACACAACCCTTAATTCTTTAAATGTTCATTTATTATATTTATTAAGGTTCAGTTTCATTCATTCCATTAGAATCATTAGCATACCAACCTTGCATGATACACAGTAAAGAGAGACGAAGGAAGAACCCATCGTGGAAGATCAATGGTCAATGTTTTTTCTCCTTGTGCCAATAACCAGGATGTGTGAATTGTAGGGGAGGAAATATGAGAACTCCAAGGGTGATTAGGAAAGGCATCTGCACCGGTGCACCACTAGCCTTAGGAAAGGAGACTCCAAACGCACCATGGAAAGAAAGAAACCCACCAAGAAAAAGAAATAAGTAATTCCAATGTGATAAAAAGGCAAGGTCCTGGAGTTACAGGTTATGAATTTTGAATGTCTTTATAGGCGGATCATGGTTTCACCATGCGGTTGCATAGTTACACATGACGGGATTAATTTTTATTTAATAAAGGGGTAGATACCAGCTGTGTGTTAAAGGACTTCATTTAAAGAGACAAAAAATGGGTTTGTTGAGGGTCTCCCCACTCTTAGGGGATTTAAAACATTTTTTATGGTGCTAAAAATGACCTTGAACCACTTTAAAAATGTTAAAATAAATAAAAGTGGCATTATTGGAAAACTGGGGGAAATAAAACCCGAAAAACCCCTCTAGCACTGATCTTTGACACACCGATCGATGTCACTGATGGGTGACACCATGATGACATCCTTCCACCAATACACTGCCCTTTAGATCCAGAACAGATGGGTACATGGTATCCTAAATACCAAAAATTGGCAGAGTAATAGACTTGGAGGGTCCGGGCCGTTGCATTATATTTATGGTATGGTTTTAAAATTTTAAGATCATGTTATCATACAGTTTTTCTCCTGTTATTCTTATATAATAATTGATATCTCCCCTTTTTACCCTTATTTATCATTATATCCCTACCTTTATTATGTTTTCTCTCACCATGTTATAAATAATGTGTTCAGGTATAAAATGTGTAAGAAGGGTGATAGTTTTCAAGAAATAATTGGGAGACGATATAGATTGTTTATGAACATTTTGTTTATATTTCCTTGTTTCCAAAGATACTAGACCTAACAAAATATAGCATGGTTAAAAATGAAATGTATTTAATATTAAAATTTTAAGATGTAATATATATGTGAGAAAACTATTAGTCACTATATATTTTTTCAGGTGGTATCGCAAACATGAACATAAATTAATTATTGTTTCATAAAATGGACATATCCAGAGTGACTGAAAATACACATGAACCAACAAAAAATCATCTTTGAATCCCAATTGAAGAACAATATTATAGCTCCATGATTCAAATAAATGAAACAATATCAGATCTTCATTGACGCATCAACACCTAATTAAAAATTTGATATAATGGACTACTCTTCATGTAATAGATGTATTTTATATATTCAGTGAGATCAAACTGATCCGAAGATGAACTCTTACTCATGTTCAAAACATCAACTAACTGAGACATGTTCATTGCCACAATTCTCATCCTTTCACTCTAAAATTACATGGATCTTCAGTGTTATGGTAGAAAATTTCAATCCATATATTTTTTAGGAATGAATTTAATTAATTTCCCAATATTTCCCACTAGAAAGTGATCCAATAGCCAATTTGTACTCCTCCATATCTGATGGTTATCTTTTTTCTGGAACTAATTACATTAAAACTATAATTTCACTTATTAAAAAATCAATTTTTGATAAATAATAATTCATTAAAAATAAATTCTATAATTAAATATCCTTGTAAGGTGCAATTATAAACACTCAATATATCATTTTTAAAATTCCAAAAATGAAAATTTTCTCCAATATCAATAAGAACTAAATCCAATGGAAATTTAATAAACACAAAACAATTATCTTCTTTTTCAAAATTACTTTCACTTTATATTTTATATTTAAAATAACAAAAGAAAGAAAGTTCAAAGGATATTCAATATTTTTTAAAAATGATATCATCATTGTTCATCAAAATCAAAATATTTGTTTAATAAAATTTGATTGCCATTGGTAGATGAATATATTTCACTATCAATTGTAATGATTATCAATTTATAGTATAGAATAATTAAACAAAAACAATTATTCAATATGAGCACATTTTTAATGAATACATAATTAAAATATAATGAAAATTACTGTATAAACTATATAAAATATTTAAAAAATTAAATAACCCCACACATAGAATATTATTTTTCTCCAAAAAACTAGTTAATCATATTCAGTGAATGGAAATTCATCTTAAAAATAAATAATTTCAATACCCACAAATAGGTGAATTGTATAAATGTTTCCCCCCAAAATCTCTCTAAAAAAATTATTGATTAATATTCTAAAGAATAATGCGATAAGTCAAAATATAGTTTTTTATATTAAAATTTTATTTAATTTTGAAAAATGTGAAGGAAATAAAAAACTTCAATTTTCATTCGAATTTTCTTATAATTTCTCTTTTTATCCTTAGTGATAAAACGCACTTAATTGATCACACATCATAATTAGAAACAACTAATGGATAAAAGAGTTTAATAATTAGTTGGAATATTAATTAATCCATCCATTATATTTAGAATTAAAAAAAATCTCAACTTGAATTAGGAGTTCATTTACTGTTCATCTGATTGAAATGTTTATCAATTATGTTTCAGTCAAGATATAAAAATTCAATAAATATTATAATGCGTACTCACAAATTTTTAACAAAAAAAAGAGGTTAATTAAAAAACATTACTTTATTGAATACAAGATTATATATAAATGTTTAACACCATCAAGGTAACAATATAGTCTCTTCACTTAAGATAATTTTTCAACAACTAATTATGAAATTTTAATGGAAAAATAATCGATTTATAAAAAAAAATTAGTATTTATAGATGATATTCGTGGTATAATATTTAAAATTGAATGAAACCTCACCCCAAACTTAAAACCCAAAATTGTCACAAATTTTGAACTTAAAGACGGAGAATGAATTATAAAATTATGTTCAAATAATATTTTACAATTAAATAGTAAAAAACAAGAAAAAATGCTCATAAGATTTTCCAAATAGAATCATTTATACATGAATGGATAAACCAGTAAGTACATATAAGAGAAGAATCAGAGACACATGATCTTTTCTATTTAATCTCATAATAATGTTCAATTTGATATATTCTATAAGTTAATTCACTCCTTTTAATTTATAAATAATATATAATTTATAATAAAAATGGAAAATAATCAGCATTCAAGGAAAAAAATAAGAAATCAAACAAATTGAAAGGCTTATAATGAAGTAAAACATGTTAATCCGAGAGCAATTCATATATGAAATCAGAAAACAAAACCATTTTAATCATGTAAAAAATAATCATTTAAACATATATTTCATTTGAAAAAATAATTACTATGAACCCAAATTTAGGATAGATGTAGAATTTATTGTATGAAAATTGAAATTTTTATTTAAAATAAAGAAATAGTAGGGAAAAAATGTTTGGGAGTATGGAAGTGGTGAAGTTAGAGGGAATACCTATAGATGATTCTAATACAGTCTAAAAGAAGAGACCCAGTGCGCTAAAAATTAATCAACCCATCCACCTTAAATTACCTTTTAATATAATTATATCAGCTATCATATTCCCCTTATTCCATGTTTACATAATCTCTTCATCCTGATAAATCATGTTTCTTCAATCTATGATAAAATAGGCAATGCTCAAGTTGATGGTTGAGAGTCCTAATAAATAATAGGCCACTATATATGGGTAATATTCATCCACCAAGAGATTTATGTTTCATTATTTGACAAAGAGTGATTATAGTGAGAAATTCATGAGGTTCAACTTGAATAAATCATCCCTTAAAATGAATTCATAAAAAAAGATATGATGACTGAGACCTAAGGGTCCTAAATGATTCCATCACCAAAAATGATATTGTATACATATGATCCCACCATGTTCAATTTTTTTAATCAAATTCCATCACACTCATATACCCAAACCCACTCTATTATTTTTTATCCCATTTAATGGAGGATAAAAAATATGATAATGAAAATAATGAGGTATGGTTTCTTCCTTGCATAACGAGCCCAGTATTGCAATGAGATATTGAAGTATAGCTTCATAGAAAGAATAATTTTCATTTAGGACTTGGGGAATAAAATTATTTTTTGTATCCTAGATCACCTAGAATCCTGAAGAGAATTGAATTCACCTCTATTAGGAGAAGATGGTCTCACATGAATTGAAATTGAAGAATTATTAAAGGAAAATATTTATAGACTCATACAGGATAATATTTATTGCGAGACCCCTAAGGTAGGTCTAGAATTATCCCTCTAAATCACTTTTAGTTAATAGATACATCACTGAATCAATATTACCATACTAACAACATATAAATTTAGAGGTGTTATGAATACCTCTTTTAAAAATTTTCTCATCAATGGTTATAGAATTATTAAAAAGTCTCGAAATAAGAAAATTGAATTTAGAGGGAAAATATTTTCTCTAGAGATTAATACCCAGTATATTTAATCTCTATTAGATATAATGTATCTTTTGGTTATATGATCATTTAATGTTTTCAGAAGGATAGATAGTGGATTTATAATGACATAGATAATTTACAATATAGATTCTATAGTATAGGGCCTTCTATTCATCACTAAGAACTGATTCAATGAATATTGGGTGGGAACAAGATTATCTAAAGCTAGGTTTAGGGATAAGACATAATGCGTAGAAGATAGGGAATCCCCCCAAGAAGGATAATTCACATATACCTATGATCAAGAGATAATTGACAAAATTAGATTGAGAATTACCTTATAGTTCTTTTCAAAAATTATATCTAATGGGACCTTCGAGAAAGATAATGTGAGAGATATCATATTTCTTCCTTGAGAAATTATCCTAGAGAAAGTTCCCCTAGATCACATACCAAACTAGTTTATCTTTTATACACATCATATTTTTTACAATAGCCAAAAGATCAATGTATGATTTTACAGTTTGTTTAGTTAATATAGTCTAGTTAGACAAATGATGGTGGCCCTCTTAGTAATATTCTTATATGGATATATTAAAGGTGAGTTAAAACTTTATTTATTATAGTTTTTGGGATCTATGAACTGAGATAATGTTTATAGGAATAAATTAAAGGAAGTTATTTACCAGATTGATCCTACGTATGATCCATAAAACATAAAACATCTAATTTAGAATCCTAATTGTTATTATATTGAAAATACCAAAAAGGTGTTGTAAGAGAATTATTTCTGTTGACAAGGAATAAAATAAGCATTCTATTAGAAAATTATTTCTAGAAATTCCAAGAATCTATTAAATATGTTTGGCACGTCTGATTGTGCACATGTTAGAGATGTACTCACTACTTCTGTAAAAATTAATGAACTTATAAATTCTACAATTATTGGTATTCACGATATACATGATGATAAGTATTGAATTAATATTACATTTAGTGGATAAAATCATATCATCAGTGAATAAAATATTATAGGTGACAAAAAACCATATTGGATTATAAACAGGTGAAAAAACCATTTTAAATATCCAAATTGACATTTTTTATGAGAACATAAAAATTAATGAAAAACATGATTAGATAAAGAGGATTATCTTGGAGGAGATCCCTAAAAGACTAAAATATTTTGAACCTATTGTACATGACAGAAATTGTGAACCAAGGATAGATAAGAATGAATTAAGAGGTTACATAACCACTTATAAAATCTACACCATCTCAATAAATTAATAATGAAGATCAATTTCATTATTTAATATAAATTTTCCTTGTAAATTCTCACTATAATGATGGATCCAATCAACCATAAATTTATGTATGATTTTAATTCCTAGAAAAAACAAATTTCTCTATCTATACTCCTACCTTTTTAAAAAAAACTGGTTTTTCATATAATGTTTTAAATTCCAAGTGACGATATGTAATTTTCTATAAAATAGTTGTGAACACTTTGTATGAAATGTTAAATATGTATATGGGATGAAATTGGATAGTGTTATTGTACCAGATCACCTTAGGAATAAAAATATGGATGGTGGTGATTGAAATTCTTGAAAGCGTAGCACTTTCAAAATGATATTGAATCACTTCAATGAACTATTTCAATGTAATATCTTATAAATTAAAGTAAAAGGACCTAGTTAATCCCTAATGACCTAATGAATATCTATATTGAGGTTATTAATAGATTCTATGATTTCATCTTCCTCAATAATTTCTCTCACCATGGGGTTGTACTAATTATTAATTGAACTTGGGATGTTATTGAAAAAAGTATAACTTTTATCATTTATATTTCCCCCACATCATCTGGTGAGGAAAAAATAGTAATTCATGGAAACAATACTTCTTAAGAAACCTCTTAATTAAAAAAATTACTAGTTTTAGATCCATCATCATGTTGTATATTGAGTTTACCCTCATATTTTCCCCTCTTATACATGCATGAAAGTAAGTTGTATTATGATCTCCCTCCCTCGGCCACTAGGACCATGATATATATTTGATAACCTTTTCTTATTTTAGGTATTCATCCCCCAATTTTCATTTCTTAAAAGAAAGATATGGTAAAATTAAACAACCTAGTATTAATGTAATCTTTTATCTAGCTGATTGATTTCATCTTAGAGTATATCTAAAGAGATTTTATGGTGTAGTTGATTATTATTCCACGTGATGATGTTATATTTAAATTTTATAATGTTATTATGAAGTTATCTAAATAAATACCACAATATGGGAGGTATTGAGGTATCCAATATATTCTCTATTAATATACTCACTTCTATCCACCAAATGGAGTAAAAGGGTCTTCTATCAAAATCATTCAAACAATCTATATGATGAATAAATAGATAATTATAGGAAAATATTCTCAAATTATGATTTATATTTAGAATTAGAAAATTTTATATAGAATAATTTTTTCCAAGGAATACATATATCCTACTGAATATTTTAATATTTTCAATTTTTCATACTACATGTATAGTTTTTTCATGAGAATCTTAAATCCAATATGTTTTTTTGTGAAAGGAATGAGGGAAACACTTTTTCGGAATTTTTTAATCAGAGGACCCATAGCCTCTTCTAATATTGTTCCAAGATGGTGTGGAAATAAACTTATTTTAACCAGGTTGTGGAGCTAGGATAAAAATAAAAGAGTTTCACTCATCAATCACATATTTCACAGACCTCACATGTGGATAAAATGATATGCCTGAAGAATAAGAATATGAAATTACATATATTTTTGGTGATGTGTTGAAGGGAATAATCAATGAAATTCACATAAGGAGGCTTATTACCAAAAAACCATATTTGATTATTGAGAAGACAAACATGCTTGTAATTGGACATATTTAAACTTCTAGTGATTTCATTGACAGAAGCCTCTATGATTTTATGTTACATAATTGTAAACAAGGAAATGTTTTTTATATGAATAAATTTTAGAAGATAGACATATTTGGTTGGGGATATCATACCACTAAAATTTCTTATAATGGGAGAGATTATGATAAAGAATGGAGGAATGTCTAGAGGCCTATAGTATATTGTATTTTATGATCCATTAAAGATATCATGTACTTTTAATTTTACTATGTCACTAAACTAGTAGGAGGGGGAATAGAGGACTTATTTTTTCTTCATTTAGAAATAATTAGAGAAGATAGTACAAGCTATACTCTAAAAAAGTTAAGGAATATAATAAAATTTCTGTAATTAATACCCCCCCCCACCAAATTAAGAGGGGGTGAGCCCTAAACTGGAGGCTTTGAAATATCATTATGATGTTCCTGGATAATTTTATAGGGAGGGTAAGATTATAACTCTTTAGATGTTGATGCAAGGAGATAAGTCTGGGGAAAAATTTTTCATATAAAACATCAATGGGGGAAGGAACATTAATATTTTGTAGTCATAATGTTGGAATCACCATTATAGATTGGATTTTTGTGAGGGGATAGATACAGAACCATTAACAAGAAGAGTAGGGGAAATTCCATATTTTTCTAGGAGGACTAGGCAACCTATCCTTTGACGGTGAAATATTATACTAGGACATTTAACTAAAAGTTATATTACCCACCATTGGGGCTTCCACTACCTAGAGAGTGTCTATATACAGACATAGAGGCTATAAATAAGGGACCTCCATAGATAAATAATAACCTTCCCAAATCCAAAATTCTAAACACTCTAAAATGAGAATCTGGCTTAGAAATTGGAGATCCACCACTAGAGGTATCTTACGAATGAGATTCCTCAAGGGGAACCCAAAGATGTATCCAAAGCTGAGCTAATTCAAGGATGTGTCTCCAATATCTTTAAAATAATTCTTGTTTACCTTAAATGTGATAGGGATAAAATAATCGTGGGGGATTCAAGGATCTAATATTAATCTAGAAGAAGATGTTGTAACCCTCTTGAAGTAACATTCTTTGAGGGAAAGAGGTACCCAAAACGATTTAAACACATATACCTACAAGAATAATGAAGTTCATTCCCAAGGTGTTTTTTCAACACAGATTAGGTGACCAAATGTATAATTTATAATCTTGAGTATTAATGTATTATGAAATGGTAGGGTAATTATAAGAAGAATTATCAAATTTTCCTCTATATAAGAATTATTTCTCTATTACACAAAAAACACCATAATAGAATGAGGAATCTCTATAATTCATAGAAAGAAGCCTCCTAAGCCAATTCATTAATGATATCATACTATGAGAAGAGGTGGATGCCAAAATATTAATGATTGAATATTGTTATTTTTTAGGAATAACATAATTCTAGGATCTGAGGAAATTATAAGACTCCAAAAGGAAATAAATATCTACACCAAATTTTTCTATGAGGGATGAGGGATGAAAATTTTGTGTCATTTATATTTTAACCATTAGAAATAAGAAGGCTGGGAATCTATCTCTTATATTATGAACCATCACATCTATAGGGATCATAGTGATTATGGTAGTAAGAATTATAGTGGAAGGGGAATATTTCTTGATACCACTACATGGAAGATCCTAATTATAGGGAAAAACAAAATACCAAAGTGATGGGACACCATGGGAAAGTATAATGATGGAAGTATGGATCAATACATCCAGGGATAGGGATAAGGGAAGAGTGAGGAGAACTAGTGAGTTTTCATTTAGGGATAAAACATACAAATTATTCAAAACACCATTAGGTTCGAAATAAAATAGGGAAGATGAGGTGACAGTTGATACCATATAACACTCTACCCTGATTGATCTACTATAAACTATTTGAAAATTTTAAATAGATTGAGACACATTATGTGCATTTGAGATGAATTAAAAACCACCATTGTTAATAAAATTGACCTCTAAATTAAAAAAAATGCCTCCCCTATAATCCTTTATGAAATGAATTAGTTTCCATAATTATATTTTTTATAAAACAAATGAAAATTTTACACCAAGAAAAATAAATAGCTTCAAATAAAAATGTAGACAAAATAAAATTTAATTGGAAAATAAACATAAAATATTCTCTAAATCAGCAATAGAGTGGTTCAAATGATAAAAAATGGTAGTGTAATCCACTTATTAATAGTTTTTACCTTCTAAAATATTTTAATATAAAAAATATAGATAAAATACAAAAAGTAGAGAAGTAAAAAAAATAAACTCAATGGAAGGAAGCTGAGTGTTCTATAGATTTACATATTTCTAAACTATTTATATTTGTATAAATAAAATTGAAGTTAAAATAGTGAATGGTGGAATTTAAAGTGAAAAGTAATTAAATTGGAGTTTTTTGGAGTGTTGATATTGTCAATAAAAGAGTTAAGGGGTTGAATAAAAATATAATGAATCTATTTTAATGATGATTGGGAAAATATGGTTTATGAAGGCTAAAAATTTGCTTTCATTATTTTCAATATACATTGTCATGAAATAAACCATCTCCTAAAATGGGTAAGAAATCCTATCGACTTTTTATAAGATGAATTTGAATTAAACTATCAATTTTCAAGTGAGGGTTTTAAAATTGAAAAATTAAATAATGGTGTTTCATTCATCAATAAATTCATATTGTCACATAACTTTTTGCGTCATTAAACAATAAGCGTATCGACAATTTCAGATGACAAAATATTTTCTAAAATGATAAAAATTACTGGATTTAAGTCTTCATCATAGAAGGAACATAAAATGAAAATATATAAGAACTAAAACATCATATTTTGATTCTCAAGTTGAAATAAGACAATAAATAATCAATATTATTTTTAATTAAATAAATCATTTTACCATAGGGAAAATGATAAATTAACTATAATGTAAAATCTATGTTTGACCCTCAATTACCCCGGAGAAAATCACTCTAAAATCATGATCGATTGATTATAAAATTTCAATTAAAAAAATATTTTATTCAAGAATAAATATAATTTGGAATTGATTTTTGAAATTGATGGAGACTTACATTTAATAGTATATTTAATCCCTTAAAACCAAATAAATACCCCCACAAGGTTGGTTAGTAGTTTGGAAGAGTGTCATCAATGTTTTTTTAAAATATGGAATTCCATAATACCTTAGTACCCTTGTTTGTCTCTTATTTTAAAAGACCTTTCGCATTCTTAACAAATTAGTGTGTCATATTAAATGTTTTAAATATATAATGGCCCCAATTATCCAATAACTTTTATGTGAAGTAATCCATAAAGCTTCATATCGTCGATTTTATGGCCTTCATTTGGTATGCCACAATAATGTTGGATGAAAAATTCATTTGACACTCCTCCATTACTCCCACATAAATAAAAAATAGTTAGAAAAACATCATGTTATAAAATAGTAAAAAAATTCAATCAACATGAAAATGTACTAGTATTAATTGGTCTATATTGAAAAAATCAACGTTGACCTTGGAGTAAAATCTAATAATTCCATAATTCATCTTTAGTAAAAACACTGAAGCTCCATATCCCCATGAATAGTTTTTATTATGAACCGAACATTAATATCATATAATATCCATTTGTGGAATTATCACACACATGAGGATCACAAGTATCTGATTTATAGAAAACTAGTTCCCTCATCTTAGTCAAAAACAACTCATACATAAACCTCTTATTTCAAAAGACTACTCCAAATATAACATTAATGAATCAAAAAATGTTCTACTGATTCCAACTCAAACCACTTGAAATCCATATGAACCTACTACAAATCATACTTGAATCCTCACCGAGCCACTATCATATTTCCTTAATCTCTAAACTGTTTTCATTGTATTAGATTTATATTAACTCGTTAACATGTACTAGGACTTGAATACACTAGACCAATCCTATTATAGTGTCTTGGATTCATTTTTATAGTGAAATATAATAGATCTCAGGGATAAATCTAGAATTCTTACAAACCAACTATGAATTGAGATAGGTTCATCACCACACATTTGAGGTTGCAGCTCCGAAAGATCACATATCATTGTTGTTGAGGTTCCAAATCAAAAGTCGTAGAGTCTGTAGGAAATTTTAGTTGATTTACCCATATATTCCCCTTGAATGTGATTTGTCACCGAACTTATAAACCTAAATTCTAGATAACCATTTTTTATGTCCATATTACATTCCCCACAAAAATAAATTCATTAATTAAAAATATTTTTCAATAAATAAAAATCTATTTAATGAAAGAATTCTAGAATTAAAATTACATAGACGGTTAAATTCCAACAACTTAATAAATCATTTGGATCATTACAAAAATTTATTTTTTCTACGAGAATAATAAGAAATAAATCCAACTAAATTTCAATAAACACAAGACAATTATATTTTATTTAAAAATTACTTTCACATTATATTTTAGATTTATAATAAATAAAAGAATGTCTATGGATTTTGAATAATTGAAAAAAATGGAATATTTAATGATAAATGACTATATTTCACCCAAAATTTCAGTGATTATCAATTTCTTGTCTTAAATTTTAATAAAATATAATTTTTTTAATAAGGGACCATTTTCAAACAAAAAATAATGACAATATTCTTAAAATTATAGTAAAAACTATATCAAATAATTACCACATAAAGTATTTTACGAGTATTAAAAAATATGGAGAGTTTTATATATCATTTAAAATTATATCTTGATTATTTTTAATATTAGGGATACACTCAACTATTCTTATTAGTAAAAGATAATTTCAATTTCAAGGAAATAAATTATTTTATAGGGATATAATCTGACACCCTATAATTTTAGTATGAATTTACCTTTGATGAAATATTGTGTTGGATAGATTTTTTCATACATAACACAAAAATAAAATAAACCACAACTCATTTTATTTATATAAAATAATATAATACATGATAAATATTAATACACTATAAGAATAAAATATGAAAAATTAATTGGAAAATTACAAGAGGAGTAAATCTACAAGTAAATAAAACTACCAGGAATATAATCTATTTATCACTTTGGATTTATATCAATACCATAACTTTAATTGAAATTGTGAAAAGAAGAAAAATAAATTCATACATTAGATATGTTGAGAGACAAGTAAATAAGATGAATTATTTTAGTAATATTTTTAAAAATACATATAGAAATGAAATATGACTTTTATAAATATGGTCATTAGAAACACGTTCAATGGATATATGGTAATTAGGTATATATGTATGGAATATTTATATTTATGATTTTTAATTTTGAATGAAAATTGGAAAAAAAATATAATTGAAAAATGATAAAAAATGAAACAAAAAGATAAAATTTAATTAAAAATTTCCTAATAAAAATATGTTTTCAAATGTTAAATATCATAATTATTATTAAAGAATAATTTATTTATTTTATAAATTTTATTAAAAAATATTCAAATATATTGATAAAATTTAACAGTTAGAAGATAAATAAATAATCTTTAAAAAATGCGATCAATATCATGTAATGTCAAAAAATAATTTTTTTTCAAAGAACTATTTTTTATTATGTATTTTTGACATAATAAATTTAATTGTTCACTTTTAAATGACTTATATATGTTAATTTTTTAATTTATGACAAATATGTTAACTATAATTTTATTATATTTTATAATGAAACAATATTAAAAATGCTTAAATTTTGAAAAGTGAAATTTCTATAAAAACTGTATTATATATATATTATGTTTTTATTTAAAAGATAAATTTATTGTATTTTGAAATTGAATTAGATTAAAATGGTTAAATTTATTGAATCATAATATAAAATCGTTTTAAGGTGGTCAATTTCATTTTTAGGAGTGAAAATAATTTATCATGGTAAAAACTGAGTTGAAACAGTAAAGATAAAATGTGGTAAAAATGATTAAAGTAAGTGGTAAAAAACATAAAATATCATAAAAACTTACCTATAAAGGTGTTTATTAGGTACTTATAGATCAATTATAATCCCATATTCATTAGTTTTCCACTGTGTATTAGCTTTCCTTTTAAAATGAAAACCTTAAACATTAATGATTGATAATTTATTGAAATGACACTCAAAACTCAGCAATTAAAGGACCCCTTTTATACCCCTTTTAGAAAGATCTTAACCATTTAATATCTCTTTAATAATTTTCCATTTTCCTATATTAAATTATTTTTATACATTTGGGTTCCTCATATTCAAATAAGGAATAAAAAATCCTTCATTCTAAAGGAAGTAGTGTCGGGAAAGAACAAATTCATCAAAGTACCTAGTCATTAAAATTAATTTTTAATTAAAAAATCAACCAAAATATTTCAAAGTACTATTAATAACAGTAATTATGTTAGATTAACATATTTTTGAATCTGATATAATAAAGTAACTATCATATAACTCTATAATTTACTCATTTATTAGTATAACATGTTATTGTTTGGGTCGGTTTAACCACCTACACAAGTGATGTTATACTAAAATCATTATTTTAATCATAAATATTATCAAGACATTAATAAAAATTATATATGATATTAAAGATTAATTTATATGTTTAATATAATTCCATATGTATGACATAAAACTGAACATTTATTGTAAAATAATAAGTTGTTATTAGTAAATTACTTAAAACAATTTTGTCATGGATTAGGTTTTCTTGAATCCTAACCATACCTTCGATAAAATGAACTGTGGATAGACTAAATCAATGAAATAAAAGTATTAGTCTAACTTTACTAACATATTTATGATTAATAAAGTATTATGTAATACAGACTTACATTGCTACTTTGAAACTCGTATGAAAGAATCAAATTAAAAACATCTGATTATGAAAATAAACAATAACTAAAAAATATATTTGTAATAAATGATAAAAATTAAATATTATAAAATGTGGAAGATTTTATTATTGTTATTAATCATTTATTATCTTTTTATGTTTATTATACAATGTATTAAAGTTCATTCCTGAAATTCATAATTACATGTAAGGGTTTATCCTCAGAAATTTCACAATGCTATACTTTTACCTAGAGACTGGGAGGTCCTTGTATCTGGTCATCCACCTTCACATGTGGTAGAGGTATATGATAGTTCATATTTGGTTCACCTAAACTTTTTATCCAATTCTCCCAAACCTTCCATCCTTTTATTTTTCTTTCTTATCTTCTTGAGATCGATAGTCTCTGTGCTCATGTCTGGGATTCCAAAAATCATGCACTCCCTTATAGAGTTCACTGAATACGAGGCCCTCTATTTTTGTTAAATATATTATTAATTAAATAAGGAAGTAATTTAGTTTATTTTTTTATATATTCATGAAGACCACCAATACACTAAAGAAACCATCCATAGTAGTGTTTCTAGACTATCAGCACATCCTAGTTTATTTCAGTAGCGAAGAGGGTTTTTCTCCACAAAATCTAAATCACCACTACTCATTATTGGATCTCATTACCCATTATTAATATTAACCTATTACTTTTATATTATGGTATAACCACTATTATAAACCATTTTTTAAATATTATTGGGGATTCGATTCCTTTCTAAAACCCATCTATTCATAAATTATATAGAAATTAATATTTATTATTCTTGAGAATTTATTGTAGGTTGGAATATCATTACCACCCAATTGAACGATATATATTAATTGATGTTAATGTGTCTAAAAATATAGTATAATATATGTTCAATGAGATTTAATTTGGTTTTAAGTGCATCTAGGTCAACAATTTTGAATATTATTATGAATATTACAAATTTTGTTTTAGATTAGGACACCTTCATTAGGATTTTCATAATGGTTTTGTGTGGAATGTGGTAGTTAGAAGAGGATATTTCATGTTTAATAATAATGGGAAAGATTTAAATTTTTAACCTATAGTTCATAATGTTTTAATTCATAAGAAAAAATTCCTAGATGGTCAGGTGATCGCAAGTTTTCCAACTAGTTTCTCAACTTATGTAGAATCATTGCATACCATCATAGAACCCCTTGTCATAGGGATTATCCTATGGTCTATAGACTATAGATTCATTCAAGAAGAAAATAACTAAGTTAGAAAAAAGTTGCTACATCCCTTCTACTGCAAGTGGATGAAGAGTAAGGTAAAATCAATCGAATGATTGTTGAGAAGATTCTGGTCATAATGTTGAATGATCATCCAATAGATGTGTAGTGTCCTTCCCTATAAATCTTTTATCATAGGGATAGGGATTACAAGTTGTAGTGTGTGTGTGATTCAAAACCAATAAGTCACATGAATGGAGTTGAGTTCTTCATTTTTTTAAGGGCCTATGTAAATAATTCATCCTGTATAATTATCTTATAGATTCACTTATGGTAGTTCCCTTATGATAAAATTGGACGTTTTGAGTCCCAAGGATAGAATGAAGTTTTTTCTATATTTAAAAGGAAACTTTTCAATGTCATATAATCGAAGGCAGGGATTATAGTGGATTTATAAGGATTGATACCTAATAATATAGTTTTTATATGTAAAGGGGTTGAGGATCCACCCTCATCACCCAATGAATGATTAAGGGATTGAAGGAAAATGTAGTTATTTTTCATGTGTAAGAAGAATATGAATAAATTATTCTTTGACTTGGGGGTAATATTTGATCAAAAAATATAACCATGAAATATAAAGATAATTCAAATATTCCTAACTCAAAGGCTATATGATTTGAATATAAATAAAAATTCCTTTGGAAGGCTCAAAAATCCCCCTAGAAAGATGTTACAACACTATTAGAGTCTGTAAGAAAATAAGAAACTAGTTATGGTAGGGAAAACATAAAAAGTGGAGGCTGTTGAATCTAATATGGAGATGGAAACTATGTCCAGTCACTTTCTTACAAAATATGTATCTATGTATGTTATTGCAAGACTCATGGTGAGTTGATCAAAAAGTATGGAATTGGGTTTAAATTTTATCTAGAAAAATTTTATTAAGATTACCATCAAATTAATATTTCCTACACCTAAAAAATTAGTTTGTTTCAATACAGGATCTATATATTTCCCTTATACCTAACTATGAGAGTCATGAAGTTGGATAAGTATAGGTATTGGAAAAAAACCCTTAGACACAAATTTATGTAGTGTTAGGAAGGAGCTTCTCATGAGATTATTTATGGAAAAGAAATAGTGTCTAATTTCCTGAGTTTGTGGTATTATATAACCCTAAAATGATTAATGTGTTTCAATACCCCCCACACTCAACCAACATAAGATGATTCTTGTTATATCTATTTTACTTCATATTTTTCTAGAACTATGAATAATATATGTGTAAAGTTTTCTATAGCCTATTTGGAAAAACTAATGAATATAAATAGTTATTCTTTTGTTTTTTTACCTAGGGATCAATCTAAAATACACTAGGAGATATTTACCAAGGGTATTCATACATTCTTAGGGAGATTACTTTCTTTTCATCTTGGTTGTAGTTTTGATGAAATGGAATCAAAACTATTCTCTTAAATTTTGAATCTAGAAAATTTGAATATTTTCACCTATACAAATGAAGAGAGTATTAAAGAAAACCCCAATCATAATATTAGTGTATTGGAATAAAAATATTTGAAATCCCCACATGATCTATGACTTAGAAATCCTTGACTTTATAATCCTCTTTTGGTTGTGGATTATTATTTCTTCAACTGATCTGTAATTAGTTCTCACTTAACAAAAATAGAATTTTTAAAAATTAATAAAAACAAAAAATTGAATACATTATTTTCAAAACCATAATATGTGTTTTCTATCAATGTATTTTCATTCAAATGTCACCAAATCCCTAGGGGATACATTCCAATATATCTTTCAAATCGATATTGAATATTTATAAACTCTTACTTGGGAAATTTTATTATTCCTTCTATCTTGATTAATCTTTATTTCTTTCTCCTATATATATAAATGGGGTCTTCAAATATTCTCTCCATTTACCCTTCCTCCAGTTCAAAATTCAACTGGGTGGTTTATTATAATAGGGACCAACCATATCTCTTTTTTTTGGTTTGGTATTTTTTCCTCCATGTTAATGATATTTAGTTTGTTTTATTAATTTTTTATCTCTATTTATATGATAGATTGAGGTATTTTTTATGGACTTGATATTATTTAATTTTTTTAAACGAATAATTTTATTATTTCCACAGTTTCTCATTTTTTTGGATTTTAATTTATTTAGAAAATTTTAAAAATAACATTCCTTTATAATGTTTTCCACATGAATTCATTTTACCACCATCCTCAATGTTTTTTAATTAAGAATATTCCACTCAAATTTTTCATGTTTTTTAAAATTAATATATATTCTGATTTTTTTACAATTTTTTCTCATTTAAAATAAAATTGATCAAAAGAAAATGTTATTTCATATTATTTTTCAAGGAAATCATATAATTATATTATAAAATAGTCTTTAATATATGTGAAAATCATTAGATTTATATATTTTTCTTTATTAGAGATATAATATAATTATAGCAATCACCTTCTTTCTCAACATTCCTTATGATAATGTGTTATGTATGTTAACATGAAACTCATTTATTTCCCATGGGTTAATTAATCTATGATGGGTTATGAATGTATTTAATTTATTTTTTGACATAGATTAATGGTTTGTCATTATGTTATGTGTGGGTCTTTTATATACCTCTCATGAATTGGTAAAGGTTTAATATCACTTAATATTATAAGGGTACATGGGTTGTATCCAATGTTCAAAAGGGTAAATGGGTAGTATTATAAGAATAAAAATGTTACATGGGTAATATCCCAAGACCAAACGGGTACACATTTAGTAGCTGAAGCCTAAAAGTGGAAATAAATTATTAGAACAAGATTATTGTGTGTGGATAGGTGGTTAGCAATGACCAATATATTATTAACGTATTTTTATTTAAATTTGAAATATATTATTAGTTCTATTTTGATCTTCTTGGAGACCAAAATGAATTACAGTGTGTTCCATACAGGTCAAGGTTGCTAGCTGTAGGGGAGTCAGGATGTGACATTTGGGTGTCACGCCATGTTACTTATTTCTCTATCCAAAATTAGATACATGATGGGGTTTGGGAATTCTATATAAGACCCATACATACCCTCCAAAGAACAAGACATTGGGGGGGCTGGGTAGTGATCCACACTAGCAGGCAGTGAGCCGTACTGAAGAACAAAGATGTGAGGGAGTGACCCAAGGAATATAGTATTGTGGTGAAGATCCATATATACCCAGTGTATATGTTACAATTGTTATAATAGATGGTAGGTATACTAAAATTTGTTGGAAAAATACTATGGGGGATATTTTTGGAGTCCCAAAAAAATGACAGTGTGTACTCTATGGGTCATGGTTGCTGGCTTCAGGGGTGTCAAAACATGACATAAGGGTTTCACACCATGATACATGTTTCCGTATCCCACATCAAAGAACATAGGGTTTTTGGGTATGGTATGTAATCTACATCTACCCCCTCCCTAGAAAAATTACTTTTCAAAGGGGCATGGGAAGTAAGACAACCTAGAAGAAAGTGATCCCTGCTGAAGAAAAAATCCATGAGGGATTGACCCAAGAGGGAATTATTAAGTTAGATGGCCCTCTAACCCCTATGTAGATCCAAAAATTCCAAAACATTATGTTATTATGTTATGTTCATATATCTCAAGATTACTAACTCATGTTTTCACTCTTAGGATTCATGTCTTATGTCATGCCAAAAGCCTAAATCCATGAATCGTGATTTGTGATATATGTCTTGTTGGGTATGATTATCTTATCTCAGGTCCATAAATATTGATTATGTTCTCATACCGAATGGCTCATATTATGATAACTTTTAATCTTGATTTTTTATCTATTAGGTTTATCCTTATTGAGCACCTGATCTCCCATTTTCTTATATTCCATTCCCCATGTTACAGGGAATAACATTATGAATGATGTTTCTAAAAGGGTATCATGTGAGAATATTGTCTGTGGGAAATGTTTAATACTTACTTTAATAGAATAAGGTCCTAGAACTAATATAAAACACAATAAACCTTTTCGTTGTAGTATTGTGGGATTTTATGAGAGACAATCTTTAAATTATGGTAATGATGTATAATAAATGTGTGTCATGATCAAGGATTCTCACATGGTATCAAAGTATATATGTACTATTTTTATTTCTAACATTGTATTTGGGTGTCTATATTACAACATGAGTATAGTAATATAGACTTCGTGGTTATTTTATTACATTATAACAAGATAAATGAGGCCACATATCGAAATATTGAATAGTTTAGGAGTCTTGGGAGACTAAATACAAACACAATTCTCAAATTTCATTTTAAAACATGAAATAAAGAATAAATTTGAGTGATATAATACTTATTTATTTTATTATATCCATGAAATAATATATATATCCCTTCATTGTATGCTGGGGAATGAAAAACATAACAAAGGGTGACCTCATATTCTTAGTAACATGAAACGGTCGTAGGATAAACAATGCATAAATAATTGGTAAGAGATAAATAATAATAAAATATGCACTATAAATAATATCATAGATGGGGAATATATCCATGGATGATATAACAACATAAATAATCACTTGGGAAACAATATATAATTCCATAAAGATAGAATTAATAATGATTAATAACATAATCTTAACAGTAAGGCATCATGCCAAGACATATTACATAAATAATAAAAGCATGCATCAAATCCCCAAATAATTGTGCATCATAAGACCTACCAATGAATAAATGGGCTATAAAATGACCACAATATCACTAACTATTTCTAATGCATTCATCATGTAAAAAAGGAATAATAATTCATTATAAATAAATATAAACATTCATATTAAAAAAACTACCATATGAAAAGTTAATATTTTCTTATTTGAATCACTAGTGAAACACTTTTATAATCCATAAATAATAATATTCTGAATCCTATCATTATATTATATCCCCATTGAATCATAATATTCCTAAATGTATGTTGACAAAGATGAAAATACTTTTATAAGATCACTATAACATTTATTGAGGAAAATACATATTTCATTTTGATATCAGTTATTTTAAATCAAAAAAATTAAAAGATAATTAGAAAATAAAATTATATGAAAATAAAAATTTATATATTTAATGGAATATTTAAGTAAAAGAATATTCAATTTGGGGTAAAATTCATTCATGAGGTAAATGTTAAAACAAATATTCCATTCACACCTTTGGTAAAAAGTACCTCATTTGAAAAATGAAAATTCGATTCATTTAAAACGTTTATATTTAATGTCAAACATGGTTAAAATGAATTTAATAAATCATTTCATAACACTAAAAATATTATTGATAAAATTACAGTAGAAATATAACATTGTAAGAAAAAAATTTCAACAGAATAGAAAAACAAAGTCGATTTTACTTAAAATATTTTATCAGATTTTTTATTTTTAAGAGGGTGAAAAATGAAAGGAATAATTTTTAAATAAAGCATTAACTATAATATAATAAAATAGATAATATTTATGAGTGATATATCTCACAATTCCATCATTATAAATTTTAGCATAAAGTATCTCAGTAAAAAGAGAGATTGTAATATAAAACCATTATCTTGGTTTCAACATGCTTCTTATGTGATTTTAACCTCATATATAATAAATTTAAATTTATTATACTTATATAACCAAATAATATTTATACCTATAATATAATACATGGTTTACTTATAACATCTTATCACTTATTAATTAAAAATAATTTATGATTGTCATCATTTCTGCTTATAACTGTTCATTTTTCATTTATGTTTTGATTTGGCAGTTCTGTACCATGCATCTTGATCATGGTTAAATCATCTCAAAAATCTTAATAATGATATAAATGTCATATAAATTCATCAAATATCATTATAAACATTCATAAAATGTATATATAGATAAATTAATTACACCATTCATAGAGATAGTAGTCTGTATGTAGCCATGAATGATGCCTTTATTTTGAAAAACAAATATAGAAAGAAATATAAATAGTATTTTATCATTACAGAATACAATTATATCATAAATATAAAATATATTTATTAATTATATCTTTATATCCATTAAAATTTGGCAATGTCTGAAAATGATTTTTCTCGTTATGTGGAGTTGGTAGTCCACATATATGCATGAGTAATTGTTTAATTAGGGATTTGTTAGAACATAGGTGGAAAATTATTTTACCATAATCATAATAACATCTTAGTATATTGAGGAATTATGATTCATTATTTAAGGATAGATAAAGTATATTTAGAGACAATATAAGAATAAATTATCTTTGGAGGAGTCGGGTAACCTAATTACCACTTTTTTGGAAGACCACCTTTTCCTTACACCATAAACCTTATTAGAATGATATTAGTGTAATAAATGAATCTCAAGAATGATGTAAATAAAGTTAAAAATGTTTATTTATAGTAATTTTACAATATATTTGGATAAAAGTATATGAATAAGGGTTTAGAAAAGGTGTCCTTTTATATGTTACTGGAGGGAAAAACATAGAATTGCTAAAATGATATAAATAATATAAAGTCATTTTCTTGAAAAATTAGAAAAAATGGATAGTAATTTGACTATAAGATAATATAATGATTTAATATATTCATTAAATAATATTTGTATTAGTTTAAGTGTCATTTTTACACTTATCACTTAATTTTCTTCCCTAGAAAAACATTTTAACCTCAAATGAGGCAAAAATAAAGTAATGTTTTTACTATTCATTTTGAAAAACGTAAGAAGAGAACATTATATAATATTAACAATTGTAATTAAAAATATTTAATCTATTTTACATGATTCTACTTCATGAATTAAAAAAAATATTTTTAACATTTGTTCATAAAATTCAATGAAAATCTTTTTAAAATGAATATTTTGACCATAAAATCGTTATTTTTTTCAAAATAAATTATAATGTTGATTACAATGAAATTGGTTGGATTATGATAAATAAAAGGAGACTTACTTTAATTTAAAACAAATCAAAAACCGAAATTATCCCTATAAATTCTATATTAAGAGATAAGAACTAAAAAATGTTTTTATTTGAACAAAAACATTACATAGATTTTAAAAATATGAAGCATATAATTATAATATAATTATTATAGATTTTATTTGTCAATTATTCTAAAACGTAAATATACATTTTTTCTACATTTTTTTCATAAACATTAATAATATTATTATATCATTGTAATTTCATAAATGTGATAGTTTTTTAAAATTGTTACTATTCACTATTAACCCAAAATCAACTATTTCTGAAAAATCTCACAAATTAACTCTAAGATAATTTTGAAGTGTTGAATTAAAAAATGAAACTCATTACATAAAATTAAATTTATAAAATTAGGAATTTAGGTTTTAATCACATTCTTGAGAATTAGGTTCATTATTCTATCATTCTTTAGAAAGATAAATTTACTACAATTGAAGCTCATGTGTTATATTTTTCCCCATTAAAAAATTTTATCATTGAAATTTCCAAAATATTACATCATGATTAGATGTGTGTTGTTATTCATCAAATCATTTTCATGTTCCCAAATTGAATCTTATATTTTATGATATCTTCAATATACCATAACCAATCAATTATTCCAATTATGAAACACTTATTCTCTAGTGTGAGGAATCTGGATAGGCTCTTTATAGTTAAATATATCTAGTTACAATTTTATTTCCTCCATTTTTATCACTTTAATTGTTTTTGTCACGTAAATACTTAGTAATTAAATATTTAATATGTCAAAAACATTAGAGAGGCTTAGTGCAATTTCCAAATAGTAATCCACAACTCCAATTATTTCCATAATTTCAAAATTCCTGATGTATATAGAACATAGTTTCCCTTTATTTTGAAAAAAATCAATACCCTTCCCTGGAGACACTTTCAAGAAAACATGATCCCCAACTTGAAATTTTAAACATTTCCTTCATTTATCAATATAAGTTTTTTATCTAAATATAACTACCTTAATTTGATTTTTAATAGACCACACATTTACTATTGTCTCCTCTATAATATCTCATCCTATAAGCTTCCTTTCACAAAAATCATCGCCACAACATGGAGTAAAACACCTCTAACGGTTCAATTATTTCTATAGTTTATTTGAATGATTTAATATAATATTTTATTATAGGATAATTCTACTAAAGTAAAATAGTAATCTCAAATACCTTGAAAGTGATTTGAGAATGAACTAAACATGAATTATAATTTTTGAATAGTCCTTTCAAACTACCCATAAGTTTGATGATGATAGGTAGTGATTAAATGTATCCTGGTGCCAATATGATGACTTTTAGAAAATTTTAATGTAAAATGTGAACCATGATTAGAAACAATCAAAGTAAGTTCACTATGAAGTCGCATTCCTTCATTAACATAGAGTTCCACAAGGCACTCAAGAGGTATATCTTCTCTTGTTGCATCAAAATGTGTGAAATTGGAAAGGATATTAATAATAAATGGTATTAAATCACTCTTTATAAGATTATTTTGAAATATATTGACAAAGAACATAGAAATATCATACCATTCTATCAATGTAAAAAGTAGAGTATGCATGATTTCTTTAGGATGTGTTCTCTCTACCATTTCATTTGGATAGACCAAGAATATTGATACATAGTCTAAAATTTCCCATTTCATATTATCCCACCAAAAATATTTCTTCAAATCCCAATACATTTTTTTGTGATACCCAGGTGTATAGAAAAGTTTCTCATACCATGGTGTATAGATATGTTTGAGTTATTAGCTTCATCTAACATTTCAATTTGCAT
This sequence comes from Viscum album, assembly GCA_963277665.1. Taxonomy (NCBI): domain Eukaryota; kingdom Viridiplantae; phylum Streptophyta; class Magnoliopsida; order Santalales; family Viscaceae; genus Viscum; species Viscum album. The sequence continues at coordinate 23,427,485 of OY728137.1, read as the reverse complement.
CCCTTTAAGATCCCTAAGTAGATGTGTTATGGAATATAAATAGACTTTGTCATTGATATTACATGGATATAGAAGGGCCATGATGTCATCTGGGTGATATTCAATCAATTCATCATGAAGTCAGCACACATCCTTACAACCAGGTAGTAGAGTTTTGTGGAGATGTGGGGCAGTTGTATGTATGGTAGATCGTTCGCCTTCAAGAGTTTTCATCAAAAATTATCTTTGAAAATGATTTGAAGTTTACATTTTAATTGTTTAGAGGCCTATAAAAGGCACTTCAGACCCAAATGAGGATAATTATATCCTTTCACCCCCAAACCGATGGGCAGACCAGGCACACATCTGGTGTTATAGGATATGTTGAGGGAATGCATGTTATACTTCAGACAGTGCTGGGTGGATCACCTACCCTTTTTAGAGTTTTCATAAAACAACAAATAACATTCTACCATCATGATAACACCTTTTGAGTCCCTATATTGGAGACCCTATAGGTCACCCTTGTGCTAGGTATAGATTGGTGGGTCATCACTTGTGGCCCCCAAGATAGTGTAGGTGACGACGAAGAAGGTTTAGGTCATCCATGAGTTGATGAGGACATCCTAGAGAAGACAAAAATATTATGAATACCAACATCATGTGCCCTTAGATTTTGAACTGGGAGACTAATATTTCCTGAGAGACTCCCCATGATGAGGATTAAAAAGGTTTTTTTGGGAAGGAAGGCTATCCTCGAGGTTTATTGAGCCTTTCAAGATCGTGAAGTTGGTTGTAGAGTTTTCTTACCACCTCAACCTACCCCCATAGCTGGAGTGGGTTCACAACATTTTCCATGTGTTTTAGATGAGTAGATATATGCATGACCATACGCAAAACATCAACTATAGAGAGTTAGACATTGAGGATTAATATACATTTTTTGGAGAACCTAGTGGTGATCGAGGATCAGCTAGAGAAGACCCTATGTAGCTGGACCATCCCCTTTGTTTGTGTTCTATGACAGAATGGAAACATGCAGGAGAGTTCCTATGAATGGGAGATCAATGTGCGGGATTTGTATCTCAAGTTTTTTTCCTAGTTTTTATTTTTTGGGAATGAAAATCAGGAATTATGGAATGATTTTGAAACCCAGTTTTTTTCATGTAATACATTGAGATGTCTACATATATATTTTTAGAGCTAGGTTCTGAGACAAAGTGTGATTCCAAGGATCGATATGCTTGAAATCAATTTTATAAAAATATTAAATATATTTTATATATAGAAATAAAGATACCTAAAAAATGGTATAACTCTAAAATGGTAGCTCAGATCAAAAATCCAATACTAAAGTTGATTTAAGAACATATTTTTTACCCTAGGAATGACATTAAATGGGTCGACATGGGACGTTTAGACACATTACTCACTGGCATTGAATTAAATGAGTTAATTAGTTTTTAAATTAATTAATTAGTTTGTTTTCAGTGAAACAAATAACTCTATAATAGTGTTTCTAGGTATATATCTATATGGTTATATTCATAGAACCTGTGAGAAATCGAGAGATCTTCCTAAATCCTTCATTTTCGGATCATGTTAGATGACACTAATACATTAGAGTAGAGAAGATCAGGATACAACGAAGAAAACGAATTCCTTTGAATCATGGGTGGATGTTTTATTCATAAAAAACTATCTTTAATTGAGTTAAGACTCATTAAATTGGTGTTTTGTTTCATTTTTATTAAATGATTGAGCAGGTCCACCCTTTCTTTTGGATATGCACTAATTGGGTAATTTATTTTCTTCCGGTTAATAGTTATAAATTGATTATTAAATTCTTTCTACCCCCAAAATCATAGTTCTTGATTATTGTACAATAAATCTTGTCCAATGTAAATTAAAATTTGTTTTTTATATTATACCTCATTGCTTCATATTCTTCACTGTTTGGACCACTTGCTCCAGGTTCAACACTTTCATGCGGTATCGAGCCCGATCAGACACCCGAATCTACAAAATATATATTAATGAAACATGGATCAAGGAAAAAATCATATATCTAGAGTTTTTCTTTGAGTTTTAGATGTTTTTTCTGTGATTTTAAATCAAGGAATCAAGCATGGAAGGATCAAGTGTGTGTGGTTCATGAGATGGACACAGAAAATCTATCGGATGGTGCTTTCTAGTGAATAGTGGATAAGATCCATGATTTTTGGCTAGATACATCATTTTTGGATGGATTCAAGGTGGATCCTATGGAGAATTGAGCATATTCAAGTTGAAAGTTTAGATATGGGATTTATGGAAGAATCTCGGCTATGCACTGTGTGGTTGGAAGAAAACATGGCATGTAGCCTCTCCACAGCGGTGGATAGGGTTTTAGAATTTTTAACGATGAAAGGGCATGTAGTACTCCCTCACATGCCATATATCCCTTCCCTAGTTGGACAACCCTTTTATGGGTAACACTGGTTGGGGAATCCAGCTAAGAGTACGTGGGCACAACCAGCAAGATGTGGCTCTATCTCGGTTAGCCTGGACACGTCGTATAGTCCACCTATAAGGCATATACTACTACAAATATAGGAAATAATGTACTATCTATGGAAATGACTAGGACACGTATTGGGACCTCAGAGTGATTGGGTCCCCTCATAGCCCACGTAACCCTTGGTTCCTTTTTAGGAAACTTCAATCATTTACATCTCCTTAATTTGAACTCAAATTTTGTAAAATGAATCACCTATCCTAATTGTTTTTCCATTTATATTGTCATGGTTTCCTTAATTGAGTATTTAGAGATAATATGTAAAATGTTTCAAGTGAAATCATTACTTATGAAATTTTCATTGATATAAGTTATCATGTAGGATCACTATTGACATTCCTAGTGGAACCCTACTACGGTATAAGGGTGTGGGTCCTAGATGATTTAGAGTGGCACCCTCCAGTCGGGATGGGAATGGGTCATTGACCTTCTAATTTGAACACTCCAATGGTATGATGGCATGGTCACTCGATGATTTAGAGTGTCACCTTCCATATTGGATGGGCATTGGTCCTAGACTTTCAGAGTGGAACCCTCTTGCGGGGTGTGGCATGGGTCCTAGACTATTAGAGTGGCACCCTCCAGTTGGGATGGGAATATGTCCTCAATCATATAAGTGGAACCATCATTCTGTACTAGTTCATGGGTCCTATACCTAGATATTGTGCCAATTGAATGTGTGGCACAATGATGAGGCATTGGTTGACTTAGAAAAATACTATTGGAAAAACACATGGGATGATGGACATTATTAATAGACTTTTGGAAATATTTACTACTTTTATTCTTAGGCTAATATATGAGATAGATATACCCTTACTCCCTTGTTTTGGTTTATTTGACTAAGAATATGTATAAATATATAATATTTATTATATATCCATACCTTGGATTTGTTTACTCTCCTTCCAGGAGAACAAAATAGACAGAGTGTATTCCACATGCTTTATGTATTTAGATTTTCATGGTTTGATGAGTCTACTGTCTTACTATAGGTGGAAAAGGATCAATGGGTAGTTCATCTACTCACTATGATTATCCCATTATTCTTGGATGAGGTTACTTTTACTCTTTGTCGGGTTGAGGTATTCTCTTTTACTATATATTACATATACTATCTTTATTTACTATTCCATCTCTTACCGCTCCCCCTATTGATTTTAGGTTTTTCTAATGGGTATGTATATACTAACCCCTAAATGGTATTTTTCAAAACATGTCATTTCTTATGTATATTATGGAAAGGTTCACTATGAAAATAGAGAAGCTTAGAAATACTGGGTTCTTGGACCACCTATGGTGGTCGAATCTTGGGATTCATGATATGGAATCTATTTTTGCTATTTATTTTTATATTTTTTGTATGGTTAGGACATATTTATAATCTGGTGAGTATTTTTACACTTTAGTTTTTAGTTTACACTTCCGTAATATTGTAATTTCTAGAGGTTCGTACTTTCGTGGTTTACTTTATAGCAGTGTTGTATCTTTTAATATTTCCCTATGCACTTTTCCATTTACATGGATATGTGTATGAATAAATGTACTTAGTTAAATGTATCCCCATGTTTGTTATGCCTTAAAGACCCATCACCATCCCCTCGCCTATGGGCATGGTCTTGGGGTAGTTGTGGCTCGAGCCCCGACTTGGGACAAGTTGTAAAAATGGAGCTGTTAGCCATACCAATCCCAAAACACCCCCACTGTATCATCACAATAAAATGAAAACATCAGAAATTCAGATCAGGATTCAAGAAACAATGAACCTCGCTTTGGGATTCACTTCAGGTCAGTACTCAAAGGTTCAGAGTTTATGATATTACATTACGAACATGAAACACATATTTCAAAAACTTATAGAGAATTTGGGTAAAAGAGAGAATAGTATGATTGAGAGATGACAGAACAAACAACTGAATTAAAATACTGAAATGAAAATGCAGAAATATATTATAGTGAAGATCAACAGATGCCAAATTTTTATAAAGTGTGGTTGAGGAAAATTATTTAAAATAATCCAGGTAGAAACTTCTTGATCCTTGAATTTATCATTGAGGTGAGTTATTCTTTTCTATAATGGATGAAACGTGTCAAAATGGAGGGTGATGATCAATTGTTTTAGTAGAATATTCATCCCAAAATCACACGAGCAAAAAATCAGAATTGTTTTTGTGCTTCAAACCTCTAGTGGAAGTATTTTATAATTCTCTCATCCATGTATTCTACTTTATACAGGTTGAGTGATTTTTTTTATTCATCATGCATGTATTGATGCTATAAAATGTTAAATCTACAATTAATACTTTTTATTTGGGTGGGATCATTCGATATGAAAATAGAAAAAATATTGAAATTAAATTATTAATATTTAATTGTATCATTATATATAAATATAACATCTTTCTATTTTTATTTTTTTTGCTTTCTTTATTGGATGAGTGAAATCCAATATTTATTCTCCATTTCTATCAATGCAACATGGGTTCAACTTGGGTGGAGGTGTAGGCATAGAGGTGTGAAGAATATTTATATTTGGTTTGTGATGCTGAAGAGGGTTCAGTATTCATAGTGTTCATGACAGATTAGGGTTGTTCAATCATGTTCTTCATTATAGGGTGATCTGTTTCGCATCCCTTCAGTGATAGATCTTTTTCAGATTTGTGTTTATGATTGGACTATTCATTCGTTGGTGAGGCTCCGATTTTCTTCAAATATATTTGGTGGCATGTGGAATATCCATCATCCAAGGCCAGTGGTGCACAGGATTAAAAAATAATGAGGTATTAATAGAGTATTAGATCTATTTTGGACATTGATGGTTGAAGTCCAAGTGCGTCAAATGGAAGCTTAACCAAGTAACCATGTAAGGATGGTAATGTGGTGGGATCTCAACCTACCGTGAAGGAATGATGGGTTCAGGTGGAAGGGTGTGGTCGGTGGTGAGGTCATCAAAGCTTGGTACTGAGTTTGATAGGATGATCTATGTCATGATAGGTTGGTGGTTACGATTACTGTGTTAGTATTATTAATGGTACATTGTTCATGTGACCATGTAGAGAGGTCATGGTAAGTTTATAAATTCAGGTGAGTGGCCATTTTAGTGATTATGAGGGGTAAAATAACTTCAAATTTCATTGCACATGGTCAGTTTAGTGACTCTGAAAATTATATGTTGTCACTTGGACACATTAATTTTTTTGACCCACGGAATATAAAATTCATTTGAATGTAGTAATTTATTCAAAAAAATTCAAAAAAACAATAAATCAATTAAATCAAAAATCTGACCTCCTAAAAAATTAATTTATAACTCATTTCAAATTTATCAATTAATCATTTAGAAACCTATTATTAAAAAAATATATTTTCATCATTTAAAAATAAAAATCATCACATTTCAAATTATCATTTCCTAGATAAACAATTTCATCTTAAATAATTTTTTTCATTTCATTTAAAAAAATTGTTAATCTATAAAACTAAAAACTAAATCCATTAGATAATTTAAACTCAAATTTAATTTCAAATATATATTTTTTAAAATAAAAAATAGAACAAGATTTAATTAACATATGGATTTGTAATTTATATCAAAAAATGAATAAATCATTACAAATCATATTGATACATTTATCAATAATGTTTAGATTTCAAAAAATTAAAAAATCACTATTTTACTCAAGAATTTGATTAAAGTCTGGGTATTATCCTAGGAAAAAATGTTGAGTAAATAAGATCATATCAGAAGGGTTTCAAGATAGTGAGTGTCAATGATAGAAACCCACTAATTTGAGAGAATAAAGGAATTCTCCAGTCAACCTTCAGACTATTTTCCAATTTTTTAAATATATGGAACATTGACACTATGAAAATAAATTCACTAATCTATAGGTTTCTTATTATAACTGATGCAAAACAACCTCTAAGGACTTGAGATACTAGATGAGTTTATTCCAACATAACTACTATGGTGGATCCCAATAATGATACGCTGATAGGTATTCTTGTTATTCATTCATGGATATCATACCTACAATTTGATTTTGGTTCCACAAATTCTTTAATATAATGAAATATTAGTATTAATATTCACACACCAACTCAGAAAAATGGATGTGGATCTATCTGTAAAAATTTTAAATGGGGAAATTATTTCATCCAAATTATATAAAATATCCCCTGCCCATATTGATGGTCAATATTTCCTATATAATCTTATGATTATACCTTAATTAGAATTCAATAATATTTTGTCTATGGATTATCTTTCCTTTTATAAAGAACATAAATTTTCAAGTGACGGAAATCATACTTTGTATCACAAATATCCCGTTGATTATATAAAATTTCAAGGGGGATAATGATTCATTATTTTAATTATTATCTAAATAATTGATATTATTGTCTTATGAGCAAGAATATATAGAAAAAGTGATTGAGACTAATGAAAATATATTCCTTGATTACATTCCTAGTGTAACTGATTCATTTATTAAAGAATTACTTGGTATTGCTCATACAAGATAGGATGATTTGTTGATTGAACTTATACCAAAATATTTTCCAATAATCATGAATCCTTATAAACTTTACATTATTAAATGTGAATACCTGATGAATAAACCAAAGTAGAATTTCGATAATGGGTTTATATGCCTAAGTGATTCATCATGAGGGGACCCAGTCCGTTTCATCAAGATGAATTCAGAGTCAATGCACCTATACATTAATTATCATGAGCTCAACAAGATCATGATAAAGAAAAATTATACTTTACCACACATTTATGACTTGTTTCATTATATATGTTTATCCCAATACTTCTATAATGTTGATTTTGGTCAGGATATTATCAAGTAAATCTTAATAATGTGGATATCCCTTAGGCCTTATTTCATTCAAGGTATGAGCAGTATGAGTTCATAGTGATTATATTCGGACTCAGTAATTATCTATATATCTTCATGGAAATAATGAATAGAGTCTTTAGTGATTACTTAAAAAAAATTGTGCTATTAATTAGAGAAGATATCCATATCTACTACCAATTTAAGGAAAAAAATGAGGTTTATTTTAATGTTGTACTGAAGACCATTAAAAATTAATATTTTTACGTGAAGCATAGTAAATGTGAGTTTTAGATTGAGAAATTGACATTCTTAGGGAATGTTATCGATAATAAAGGGATATCTGTGTATCCATTAAAAATAGTGGCATTTGAAGGATAGCCCATACCAATATATATGATAGATATCCATAGATTCCTTAGACTTTCTGGGTACTATCATCAGTTTGTGATAAACTTATCTCAATTATAAATCCTACTAGCCAAGCTTACCCATTAGGGAGTGAAGTTTTTCTATATTCCTGATTTTGAGGATAGATTTAAATAGTTTAATAAGAGTCTAATCAATGAACATATTCTCACATTACACACCAATGGGGAAGGATTTTTGATATATAGTGATGAGTCCAAAAAGGATTGGGGTTGTGTACTCATGCAGGATAAAAAATTAATACCCCACACCTACCACTAATTAAATATCTTTGAGAATAACTACCTAACACATGGTTTAAAATTAATTGTAGTGATTATATCATTATATATTTTGTTACATTTCCTCTACTAGGAAACATGTAACATATATATGTACCTTAAAAGCCTTAAGTATATATTCACACAAAAGGGGATGAATTTCTTTTAACACAAATTTTTAGAGCTAACCATTGATTATAATTGTTCAATCCATTTAACGACCATTAAAGGAGAACAAAGTAATAGATCATATTAGTTGAAAGGATCTTGAAACCCAATATATGATTTGGATTTAAAGGTGTATAACCCTCTTGTAAATTCAAAGCAAATATATGGGAATAATAAAAGGATCTTCATCAAACCATCCTCAAATAAAATTCCAACCATCTATTCTTAAGAGAATCAAGGAGGCCTAAAAAGATAATGAGAGTCTGTAGATAATGATAATGAATATCCTAATGTTTTAATTTTTTAAATATGTAATAATATGGTTTGTAACCTAGATATGTGAACCACAAAAATAAAAGCTGAAGAGGGAACTTTTGGATTATGCGTAGAGATCATCCTTCTCTATTCATCAAGGAAACACTTATATGTATAGAGATATGAAGTACAACGTCTTATGGGATCATATAAAGAGAGTGATTTCATAATTTATATATTAATTCTTAGAATGAAATCAATTCAATGACCAATGATAGAAGTATAAGGTTATGATAAAACCATTACCCCAACCCGTATGTATATGGGAAAACATAACCATATATTTCATCATAGGACTCACAAGGAACTATTAAAGCAATAATTCCATATGGGCGGTAGTCGATTACCTTATAAAGTCAAAGAATTTCATTTATATTAAGGAATATTTCTCTCTTGACCAAATATCTAGGATATACATAAGTAATATGGTCAGAATGGATGGAGTGCCACTCATCATTTTATCTGATCAAGATCTAAAGTTTACCTAGCAGTTCTATAGAATCTTTTTGCAATCATTGTATATGGAGGTTAGTTTTAGTACTTCTTATCACCTTCATATAGATAGTCAGAATTAGAGAATAGTTCAAACACTTTAGGAGATTCTGAGACCTTGTTCGATGGTTTTCTAATGATTTTTGATTAGTATCTTCCCATAGTGGAGTTTTTATATGATAATAGTTTTAATTATAGAATTAAAATGGTACCATACAAGGATCTTTATGGGATGATATTTTTGACTCCAACATTCTTAGATAAAGTTTGAGAGTATATGATTAGGGGAACTGATATTATCTATACAAGATGGAAGAGAAGTTTCAAACAAGTCAACATCTAATGAAATATACCAAAATTCAACAGAAATTAAATACTGACAATCCTTAAAAAATATAGATATTGAGGTTATAAATAAGGTGTTCCTTCATATAATACTATGGAATAATGTCACGGTATTTAGTAATAAGGGAAATATTAGTCTTGGAAACGTTTCCCCTATTGTGATCCTCGATTTCAGTAGAGATGTGGACTATCAACTAGCACACCAAACTAAAAAATATCAATTACATTATTTATACCATGTATCTTTCTTGAGTAGGTAAATACCAAACTCCTCACAGCTAATAAATCCGGTGGTGGTATCTTTAGATAATGATCATTAACAAAAACCAAATTTGGTGAAGATCTTATATCATAGAGACAATGTTCTATAAAATTAGACAAATCCCCTGGTCAAAGGGTTTTCAAAGAAGCTGAAGTACGAGGAAGAAACTTGGGAACCAAAAGAGGTGATGAAATATAATTACCTTGATATGTTTTAGTATAAAAAGTAAAATTTAAAGGGTGAGATTTCAAAAGGGGATAAATATTTAATGAACTAAACATTCATTAATGAAAATACTTTTTTTAATAAATAAATTCATTTTTATATTTTGTAGTTATAGAAAACACCTGCACTACTTAAGTTATTTTTTACATTTATAAAATATAGCCTTCTAGATTTAAAATAACATTATGAATCCTAATCATTGAAAATATATTCATTATACATTGGTCATTAATATTGGTATATATGGAGTGTGATGATAAAGTCTAATTGAAACATCTCGAAGAAACAATGTCCTCCAAAAGTAGGATTGTACCCTATAAAGCCCATTAATCAGAGCTCTTAAGGGATATAACATCACCAGGATTTTCTCTTAACCAATCCCAAGATGAAATTAAATTACTAAATCTTGATACAAACCCTTTACGATATAATTTCAAGCTTATTGAAATGGCCCGAACCCTCCTGTTCAATTACTCTACAAATTTATAGTGATCAAAAAGCCATGGACCCATCAGGTCTAGATCCGAAGGGAGTTTTACTGGTGGCATGATGTCTTTTAACCCTTTTAAAGTTGTTCATGTCTGTTTTTTGCACCATAAACAACATTTTAAATCCCTATGAGTGGGGAGACCCTCAACGAACCTATTTTTGTCTCTTTAAATGATGTCCTTTAACACATAGCTCATATCACCACCTTTATTAAATAATAATTAATACCATTATGTGTAAATTTCCAACCGCATTGTTAAACCATGATCCACCTTTAAATCCATTCAAAAATCATATCCCATAACTCAAGGACCTCTCTTTTTTATCGCACAAGAATTCCTTCTTTCATCTTATTGGTTGGTTTCTTTATTTCCATAGTGCGTTTGGAGCCTACTTTCCTGAGTTTAGTGGGGCACCAGTGCGTGAGCCTTTCCTACTCACCCTTGGAGTCCTCAGTGTTCCTCCCCTTCAAGTCACACATCTTGGTTATTGGCTGAAGGAGAAAAAAATGTCGATCATTGATCAACCATATAGGGTTCTTCCTTCATCTCTCTTTACTGTTTATCATGCAGGGTGGGTATACTAATGTTTCTAAGGGAATGGATGAAACCTAACCTTAATGAAGATAATAAACTAAATTTCAAAGAATGAAGGGGTGTGTTTGATGATGATTATGTACTCTTTTATATCTTCTTATATATTTTGAATTGAATGGTCTTATGTCTACTAAAAATCATGTTCATTGGTGATATTTCCTTGTGCACTGATGGAACCCTCTCATCTAGGATGATTGAGTGGCTGTAACATGGAAATTGGTTAATCACATAAACTCAGTTGATTAAATAGATTTCTAGTGAAAAATAATCCTTGCGTGATCACCCTGATTAAACAAACAGAACGAAGGAACTTAAAGAATGGTGTTCTTGAATCAAGAAACCTCCTTAATTTTTTTGGTTACATGTGTGTGGTTGATCTTCTTGATGTATGTGAGGTGAAATAGGTGGGTATGAGATCCCCTATTGTGCATTTGTTGGTTTTTGGACCTAAGTATGTGTGGGGCCATATGTTAGGGCATGGTTTGGTTCCAGTACATTGAGGGATCTCACAGATCCCTTTTTTCATTGTGACTTTATAAGAGAATCGGTTGTGAATTCTAGGGTTGTTGCTGGGCTATTTTTCTTTCCTTGGCTTGTGGAAATGCTTATTTATTTCCTGGTAGTGAAGAATTATCAAAATGGAATCACTTGAATATGAAAACAATAATGGGTTCAATGGGGAACTGTTTTTTGGTAATGATTTGTGACAAGGTTACGGTTTTGGTGCTTCTTATGAATGAATAGTAATGAGGGTGTTTTTATATGGTCTGGTTTTGGAACCCCTAGGCTGGGATGAGTGCTTGTTACCTATATGTATAATTTAGTTTTTATGTTTCTTATTCGTGCTCCACACATGTTGAGCACTTCATGCCGAACACCCCCATTTCACGGGGAGGGTGTTTTTTCCAACACTACTATGAGTGGTTGGTTATTAGATTCTTTTTTACTACCTTTCCCAAGTATCCCAAGATTCATTGGGCAGGCTATGATGGCTGAAAGTTCATTATATCCCAAGATTCTTTGGGCAAGGTACCCGGTGGTGGTTGGCCCAATTGGGTGCGGGCAGGTGGATTCCCAAGTGCCTTCGGGATGAAGCCCTGTGACTTCGAGCATGGTGGTAGTTGTCCTGGCCCAGGTGTCTACTTTAATTTTAATATGTGGTTGTTGTGGCCCAGGTGTTTGCGGGTGGGATGTGTGGTTGTGGTGGCCCAGGTGTGTGCGTGCATGGGATGGCAGTAGGACAGCATTGGGAATGGCGGGAGAGGTTTGACGCACATGATATCTTCAATGACTAGTTAGAAAGTGGTATGGGGTACCCAAATATCGACATCCTATTACTATTAAATTACTTGACTTGTGTTATTTGGTTAGTGTGCCTTGGTGGGGTTGGGTGGGTAGCTTCCTTTCTAGGTGATTCAGTTTTCTGCTTCTTCTAAAAGTGCATTAGAATGTCTCCCCACTTGTTCATGAGAGATTTTGGTTTTCCCTACTGATTATACATGTATACTCACCATATGTATATAAAATTACTTTTAGGTTTCTAGGAGAACTTTTAGGACCATGACAGACTGTACTAGTTTGTGATTTGGGACAGTTTTTGTTACTTCTTTTCTTTTCTTTGGTACATTCTTTTGAAGTTTTCTTGTACTTTGTAGCACTTAATTTTGGAACATGCATATAGGAATGGTTTGTTTTTCCTTTCATTTTACCTCCAGTTTTGGTGTTGTTTGGGATTTACTATCTTATCTCATGATCCTACTAAATAAAAAGGGTAATATTTTCCTTTTTTGTGTGTGATTCTATACCTTCGGTGGTAGTCTTCACTCCAAGACTTATTGTAGGTGGGTTTTTGGGGTCATTATATCCCTTTCAACTTGAGGAAGGAAGGATCTGGCAATCTATTGTCCCTTCCCTCATATTAGTGAAGGCGGTTCATGATATAATGGTGTCAAATGGAGGTTGGTAGATAGAATGGAGCTTAGGGTAAGGCATAGTGAGGATTTCATGGGATGTTAGGGCAACTGTGTTAGGAAATCTTGGTGCGTGAAATAGGACAGGGAAGGCTGGCTAGGAAATGGGATTTTTGGGCCCACTATGATCCGATGCAAGGACTCATGACCAACCAAATGACCAAGTTAGGCAACCTTGATTGCAGGGAAGATACCCTAAGAAATGTACATGCATCATAATGACTTGTGCTCTTGTGTGTTCTGGGTGTTCTTGGAATTTAAATAAATAAAAATACTAAGAAAACTATAAATGAAATTTTCTACACTATTCAGGCATTGGTATTCCTTGTTTACCTTGCATCTATGACACCCAGACAAAGACCACGAGTAGTGCGGGAGATTGTGGCCTATGAGGCAGGTTTGGTTGATCAGCAGATGGATGATCGAGATGAGGATGATGAACAGTGGTAGAAGATGATTCGGGCCTTTTAGTGGAAGACCCTTGCGAAGTACGAGAGCAGCATCTTGGGCATAGAGATAGAGAGATGGCTCGAGGAGCTGGTGATAGGTTTAAACATGATCCGAGCTTCGATGGAGTACTGGGTTCCTCTAGTTTTAAGCCAGATGTGGGGAGCAGCGCATCAATGGTGGAATCTCGATCCTTGGGAGAAGGGGGAGGCTGAAGTTTCATGGACTATCTTCAATATGGAATTCCAGGCAAAATTCCTCTCTTCCACGATGAAGGTGGAGAAGTGGTAGAAGCTACTCTCCCTTCAGTAGGTGAGAGTGTTAGTGAGGGAGAAGGGAATCACGTTCAAGGGTATACTTCATTTTTCTCTAGACCTTTTTCTAGGTGAGGAGTCTCAGGAGAGATTTTTTGAGGAGGCACTCTGACCTTCTCTTCAGTTTTCTATAACTCCCTTCACCCTACCGCCGTACTTGTAGGTCTAGACGATGGCTGAAGTGGTAGAATGGATGCACAAGCTGGGAGGTGTGTAGCGAGAGGGGAGCCAATTGGGCTCCTCATGGGGAAAGCCCGTCAGTAGCAGGTAACACCCTGATATTTTATGAGAAGTATATTTTTTATGTCTTATGTTATACGTAACATCAAATTAATCTTTCACGGCACACAACACTATCTTGGCTTGCGTTACACACAATCACGACCTTCCTCGATAGCGTGTGTAGTACTCAATACCGTGTTTCACTAAAAAACGATATATTATTATAATTTTATAAACATTCCGTTATGAATAGTATTAAATGAATTTTGAATATTATAACATTATTATTCATCTTACATATTTTCTAGAACATGGTATGAGAACAAAATAATTGTTTTGGGTAAAATAAGTATTTTTAAAAAAATGCAGTTTTGTCACCTTTTAGTGGCGCACCCACCTTAAATGTAGTTTTTGACATGTTTATAAGTTTAATTTGACAAAATAAAATTATTCTTTGGAATAAGGATATAAAAATTTACTTTGGATAAATTTTTCATATTATTCTGGTAACTTTCATATTTTGATGAATAGTAAAAACACGCTATATTTTAATTAAAAACAACTTTTTTCATCGCAATAATATATAAGGTTAAATTATAATATTGAATGGTTTTAAAGTATAAATATAATATATTTTTACCATTTAATATAATGTATTTAATTATCATTAATTTTACATTGAATTCATAGGTAAAAACATTTCAATCTTTGGCAATGTTTAAACTTTTAAAAACTCGTTTGCTTAACAACGAGATTAATTTTAAATTAATTTCTGAAACTTATGTGTTTTGAATATTGAAAAATGGATTCCATATTTGGATTAATTGGGTCTAAAATATGTTAATAGGTTACTTTTATTTTTTTGAGATTATGAATAGTAATACGGTAATTTTTATTTACTGCAGTTAAAGGTAAAACGGGTAATTAAGGGTAAATATAAGATTATAAAATTACCCTAACACTTGAAAAAATACTATTGGATGAATAGAAGTCGACCCATATCACCTAAGGGTCGGACTAGATTCATTTCATGGACTTTTTGACCATGAAATAATATAATTATTATTAAAACCAAAGAAAGTGACAACATGTCACTCTTATAAATCTTATAAGAATAATAATTTTAATTTAGTGATAAACTTCATGAAACTTCTAAAATGAATAGTCTACAAAAGTATAATAAAATTATCTACTTCATATTAATTTATTTATAATTTTTAGGGATTAAATAATTATCATTAATTATGACACAATAGTGATGTTGAAATTATTTTATTGATTGAAATATCAAATAAATGATTTTAATAGTATTAAAATAAATATTATATGAACTATTTAATGTGCTCCACTAATGTTATATATACAAATTACATGTTACTAATCTATTAAATATTTTATTTTGAACATATCTTCTGTATATATTTTATTTAAACTCAAATAAATGAATAGTGTCAAAATTGACACAATTGTTAATTTATAGACATTATATATTATAAAATTGTTTAAAAATCACAAAAATAATTAAAAATTTTTAATTAAAATTTATATGGTCTAAAATGTAATAAAGTATACAATTATGGACAATTAACAACATATAAGTAATTATTTAAAATGATTTAAAATTAAGAATATTATTACCAAAAATAAAATTAAATAGATTATATATGGATAAATCATGTTGATAATGTTTAAAATAAATTCCCAATTTGTCAAAATTTTATTGTCTGATGAGATTACAACCCTATCTAATCTAATCTTCATATTTGAGTCATTTTTGGAAGTTTTTATGTGGGGTTGGAATTTATTATAAATTAATATTTCTTATAATTCCAAAAGTGCCCCTCTCCTCCCTTATAAAATGGAACCTGCTCCCTCTCCTCCTCACACCACTTTGAGCCTTCATCCTCTGCCAAACCCTACCAATTTATCATATCCACTTCCCTAGAAACATCCTATAGGTCCTGGTCTTCTTAAAAAACCAATCATAGTGCCCTAAGAGGAGGTTTCGAAGAGGCGTGTCAAAGAAGAGGTAATATCCATTACCAATTCTTTAAAATTTATTTCTTCTTCTACTTATTCTTATTTATTTGTTTCTTTATGAAGTAATAACATCATTATCAATAATATACTGATATTTTATTATAAATTTGAAACAACCCTATTTCACCTTCTATCCATCCTACGGAATATGAAATCACCGCGCGTGCGTACGTACGGAATACCGTCTCCACACTATGGAGTAATCTTTTTTCCACCACCACATTACTTGGATGGGTATAATGGTGTAAAGAATTACTATATATGATTATTGTAAAATTATATTTAATCTGAAATAGTATACATACACTTAAACACAATTCCACGATCATGGGAACGATATCATCGCTCGTGCGTACGTACGACCTACCGTCTCAACGATGTGATGCGACTCGTTATACATGATATCCATTGATTAATGATTATATAAATTAATTTAATGATTAAATTTGATATATATTACACTAATACCATTCTAGAAATGAGTTATATATATCTTAAAAATAAGAATAAGAATTTATTCGACAAAACACACATAATAATATAAAGCAATAAACACCCGAATAACAAGTAGCAATGAAATATTACTAATAAGAAGCTAAGAATATGACCATATATGATATCATAACAATGAGTATGATTCTTTATTAAGTCAATGGCATTATTTAAATCATTATACAAGAGGTTCGGACACGTACAAAGCATATCAAACCTAAGGTAAGGGAAAATCTCACAATCTCGTTTTTATTCGGGATTGTTTATACTTCCGAATTTACTAGGGAATATTTATCATCCACATCCATGATTCCTCAATATTTAATATTATTCCTATCCTCCTACAATTTTTTAAATCCAATTTTACCCATTGGTGTGTTTTTAGTAAAATATATGAATAGAATCTTTGTCGTTTTTAATACGAGGTACATTTTGACTTTTCCGTCCAAAGTATGAGAAGAATGTTTTTTTAACTTATATAGAATTAATGGATTTTTTATGATTTCATAGAACATTATTTCCATGAATCTTCTTTTTCAATTTCTCAAATTTATTTTTAATCAACTTCCTTTATATTAAAATTGTATGACATGTTAGGAAAGGAAAATTGTTTCTGAAGTAGAAAGGATATTTTCCTAAAGAATGGAGTTCAAGTGTTTTATCAAAATTATTTTCCATATAAGATAATATAGGGTCCAGTTTCTATCCCTATTTTTACATTGATTTGATTATGTTATGATGGAATTAATTTTATGATGTCCTTTTATCTTATATGGATTATGTTATGATGGCATGATGTTTAAGAATCGTATTTTTATTACATGGGTTATGATATGATTTATGATTTATGATCTTCTGGAACACTTAAGAATGGTATCATTATGAGATGGCTGGAACCTATATCTCCCTCCAATGCATTGGGTAAAGATTTATATCTCATGAGATATACATGGCTGTAATGACAAGTTAATCTGGTTCGGTGATACATGACTGGAACGAGGAGTGAAATCAGTTCAGTAATGGAATTTTTCCGCTATGATGTTCTTGGAAATTAGCCTTGACTAATATGAATTCATTTTCTATGATTATGTGTGTATGACACAATGTTTCATTTTTTACGTTATGATTATTGGGATTACATTTCACCACTATGATTTATCCCATGTTATGATATTATAATCTCTTTTGCAGGTTAAGATATTCAAAATGTTATGTTCTTATGAATATGATATGATTGATATTTCTTTTTTTTACCCTTAATGTGAATTTGAGCTCACCCTTTTGTATGTTTTCCTTTCCCTAGGTCAGGATGAAGGGTATTAAGTAGAATATGCCAAAAGGGACTCTAGATATGATGAAATAAATGGTAGACAATGTAGATGATTTATGAACCAGTTGTTTATGTTTCCCAGTTTCTAAAGACACTATACCTATATGGTCCATTCATGGTTTTGTTATATGTAGTAATAATTGTGCTTCAATTTTTAAGTAATAACAATTAATGTAAAGTACGGGTAATTATAGTTGTTTTCAGAAGAATGGTATAGTCAACCTTTGGAAACTAAGATGTGAAAGTCTTAGTAAGAACCCTAAGGATATGTCTAACCCTAGAACACAATATTAGTCTTTTAGAAATGGACATGAATAACCTATGATAAGACCTTAAGTGTAAAATTTTATTCTTGATTATGTGGTTTTCCTATTATTATTAGTGTTTCTCACACTATTCTTATTGGTTTTAGACAATGTCTGGAACCTGAAGGAACCGTGTTAATGCTGAATGCGACATGAAATGCAATGATTATCCCCCTGAGCAACCAAATGTTATGGGAGCTGGAATGCTAAATCTTGTAGCCATGCTCACACAACATTCTCAAGCTATGAACCATGAAGGACTTCCAAACGAGCAAAGGAAGGATCAATATTCTATTGAATCCTTCATAAGGCAGCGTCCACCTTCATTCAGCGGGTCTTCTGATCCATTAGTGGCTGAAAAATGGATTAGTACCACTGAAAAGATATTTTCAGTTCTACAATGTTCTGAACCTAAAAAAGTCATCTTAGTAGTGTATCGTTTGGAAGGTGATGCTGATCAATGGTGGAATCTTATCAAGAATACGAGGCAAAGAGATGAAATTGAGCCCATGGAATGGGATGAGTTCAAGAACTTATTTTTCAATAAGTACTTCCCTCGTATTCTTAAAACAAAGATAGAGAAGGATTTTCTTGAACTGAAGAAAAAGGATGATGAATCTGTTGGTACCTACAAAGCAAATTTTACAAGACTTGTAAGGTACGCTTCTGAAATTATTATCCAACATGAGAGTAAAATCGATCGATTCTTTAGTTGCTTAAAACCAAGTCTTCAAAGTGCGTTAGCCATAAGGGACTTCAATAGCTACGAGTAAATTGTTCGATGTGCTCTCAAGGTTGATATGGAGATTGCAGTAACCCATCAGTCATATGGGTTTGATAAAAAGAGGAAAATGGAATTCAAATGAAAATCTAAAGACCACACTGAAAAGAAGATGAGTTTTCCTTTATGCTCAAATTGCGGAAAGAAACATGGAGGGAATTATCTTAAATGGACAAGCAAATGTTTTAAGTGTGGAAAATAAGGTCATCGGATAGTTGAATGTCGAAATAATGGGAAGAAGATATCTAATGATGTGAACAAAAAAAGGGATACACAGAATGCAACTCCTACACTTCAATGTTTCAAGTGCAAGGAGATGGGGAATTATGCCAATCAATGCCCAAATCCAAGGGTTGTTGATGATGATCGACGTCAACAATCTAATAAGGCCAAAGACAAAGGAAAGTCACTTTAAATTACTATCAGCGATATGGAATACGACAACGAAGTGGTGAAAGGTACACATACTATCCACTATAAAGTAGAAAATGTTTTATTTGATTCTGGATCCACCCACTCTTTTATTTCTAAAGAATTTTCTAAGGGTATCGTTGTATTACCTCAAAAATTAGATGTTGAGTTAGCTGTGACAACTCTTAATGGCACAACGGTCGCATAAAAAGTTTATAATTCCTCTCCGATTGAAGTTTGTGGGAAAGTGCTTCCTGCAAATCTTGTGATCCTTACTATAGTGGAATTTGATATAATTCTTGGCAAGGATTGGCTTTCTTTATACAGAGCTCATATCAATTGCCAAAGAAGGGAAATCACATTTAATATTCCCGATCAATCTACTATCATCTATTGATGCAAGGATGAGTATAACCTTCTAGTGGAAATTGCATCCATCTTATGGGTCTTGATTCCAACAAATGAAGGTTATTTATTTCAAATGGTTGGAGAGAAAATCATGATTAAGAATACACCCATTATACGTGAGTTTGATGACGTCTTTCCAGAGGAATTTCTAGGTCTTCCACCAAATCGTGAAGTTGAGTTTTCAATAGAACTCATACCGGGTGTTATGCCCATTTCAAAGACCCCTTATAGAATTGCCCCAATTGAGTTGCAGGAATTGAAGAAGAAACTCCAAGATAATCTTGATAAAGGATTCATACGCCCTAGTGCATCACCTTGTGGAGCACCAGTTCAATAGGTCAAGAATAATGATGGATCAATGAGACACTGCATTGATTATCGATAACTTAACAAGATAACTATCAAGAACAAATATCCTCTCCCACGCATTGATGACTTATTTGACTAACTACACGGAGCTCAATACTTTTCCAGGATTGATCTTCGTTTAGGGTATCATCAATTAAGCGTCAAAAGGGAGGATATACCAAATACGTCTTTTCGTACAAGGTATAGACACTATGAACTTATAGTGATTTTATTTGGTCTTACTAATGCCCCTGCTATCTTCATGGATCTGATTAATAGAGTATTTAGAGACTATCTTGATCAGTTTGTGGTAGTCTTTATAGACGATATTCTTGTCTATTCAAAAAGCAAGGAAGAACATTAAGATCACTTGAGAATTGTATTAAAGACTCTAAGAAAGGAGAAGCTTTATTCCAAATTTACCAAGTGTGAATTTTGGCTTCAAAAAGTTTCATTTTTGGGTCACATAATCTCAGAAGAGGGGATATCTATAGATCCATCAAAAACAGATGTTATTGAAAGATGGTCGAGACTAACAACAGTAACTGAGATCTGAAGTTTTCTTAGTCTGGATGGATATTTTCGACATTTTTTGAATGATTTTTCAAGGTTATCTAATCCACTCACCAGGTTGAATTAAAAAATAGTTATGTTAGTGTGGACGGAGGAGTGTGAAGAGAATTTCGAGGAGTTGAAAAGAAGGTTATCCAGTGCACCTGTGCTCACACCGCCTTGTAGTGGAGAAAGGTTTGCGATCTACAGTGATGCATCCAAGAAGGTATTGGGGTGTGTTCTCTTGAAAAATTATATGGTGATAGCTTATGCCTCACAAAAGTTGAAAATCCATGAGCAAAATTACCCAACTCATGATTTGGATTTAGCTTCGGTAATCTTTGCATTAAATATTTGGAGGCATTATCTTTATGGTGAAAGGTGTGATATTTATACTGATCATAAAAAATTAATGTATATTTTCCCACAAAAGGATCTGAATATGTTCCAAAGAAGATGGTGGGAGCCGATTAAGGATTATGACTACTCAATTCATTATCACCCTGGGAAAGAAAACAAGGTGGCAGATGCATTAAGTCGACAAGACCATGCTAGGTTATCCTAGATGTGGATCTCAAAGGATCCAATATTTTTGGATTTACAAAGGATGGATCTTCGAATTATAATGGAAGGGGAAAATCTTATCTTTATCAAATTAATGTTCAACCATCTATACATGTAAAGATTAAAGAGCCACAAAAAAATATGTAGAGTTACAAAAGAAGGTGAGAAATGTTCCTGAAGTCAACCTTGATTGTAATGGGATAATAAGGTTCAGACATCGGGTTTTTGTTCCTCCCATCCTATAATTAATTATGGAGATGCTGAATGAGGCTCATAGTTATTTATTCTCAATTCATCTTAGAAGCACGAAGATGTATAGGGACCTAAAAGAGTACTTTTGGTGGGATGTCATGAAAGGAGATGTTGTTGAATATGTATCTCAATGCTTGGTTTGTCAGCAAGTTAAAGCTGAGAGACAGAAGTCTAAGGGGATGTTACAACCATTACCCAAACCAGAATGGAAATAGGAAATCATCACTATGGACTTTGTCACTGGACTTCCTAAAACATCCAAAGGCAATAATGCTATCTAGGTTATAGTTGATCATCTTACGAAGTCAGCACACTTCATTGCAATTAGAGAAGATTTCTATCTGGATCAGCTTGCTTGGATATATGTAAAGGAAGTGGTAAGATTACATGGAGTACCACTTTTCATTATATCTGATCGGGATCCGAGGATTACCTCGAAGTTCTAGCAAAGTCTTCAGCATACTCTAGATACAGAGTTGTGTTTTAGCACTGCTTATCATCCTCAAATGGATGATCAGTCTTAGAGAACAATTCAAACTCTAGAATATATGTTAAGAGCTTGCTCTATGGATTTCAAAGGTGGTTGGGATCAACACCTAACTTTGGTGGAATTTTCTTATAATAATATCTTTCACGCCAGTATTCAGATGGCTCCTTGTGAAGCTCTCTATAGAAAGAAATGTCTAGCTCCAACTTGCTGGGATGAAGTTGGGGAAAGAAAGCTATTAGAACCTTATCTTGTTGATGAGATGGTAGAAAAGGTCAGATATATTCAACAACACATAATAGAATCTTAGATTTGACAAAAACGCTGTGCCGACAACCTAAGAAAAGACCCAGAGTTTGAAGTGGGTGATAAAGTGTTCTTACGAATATCTCCTTGGAAGAGAGTAATGGGATTTGGAAAGAAGGGAAAGATGAGCCCTATGTATATTGGTCCTTTTCAAATAATGGATCATGTTGGGAAGTTAGATTACCGATTTCCTCTTACACCAAATTTCTCTCAAGTTCACAATGTGTTCCATGTATCTCTCCTGAGAAAGTACATACTCGATCCATCACATTTACTCATCTCAGAAGTTGTACCGCTGGAGAAAGATCTTTCTTATGAAGAACACCCGATAGAGATTCTGGATCATAGTGAAAAAGTTCTATGGAACAAGACCACTCTCTTGGTGAAAGTTTTATCGAGGAACCACCAATTAGAAGAAGCTACATGGGAGCTTGAGGATATGATGAGGGAGAGGTATCCTCATCTATTCGTTACGAATTGATGAATTTCGAGGGTGAAATTCATTTTAAGGGGGGTAGAATGTAACACCCTGATATTTTATGAGAAGTATATTTTTTTTATGTCTTATGTTATATGCAACATCAAAGGAATCTTTCATGGCACACAACAGTAGCTTAGCTTGCGTTACACGCAATCCCGACCTTCCTCGACAGCGTGTGTAGTTCGCAATACCGAGTTTCACTAAACAACGATATATTATTATAATATTATAAACTAGCCATTATTAATAGAATAAATTTAATTTTGAATTTAATAACATTATTATTCATCTTACATATTTTCTAGAACATGGTATGAGATCAAAATAAATTTTTCGGGTAAAATAAGTATTTTTTAAAAAATGCAGTTTTGCCGCCTTTTGATAGAGCACCCACTTTAAATCTAGTTTTTGACATTTTTATAAGTTAAATTTGACAAAATAAAATTCTTCTTTGGAATCAGGATATAAAAAATTACTTTGGATAAATTTTTCATATTATTCTGGTAACATTCATATTTTGATGAATAGTAAAAACACACTATATTTTAATTAAAAACAACTTTTTTTCATCGCAATAATTTCTATGGTTAAATTATAATATTGAATGTTTTTAATTAATAAATAGAATAATGTTTTACCATTTAATATAATGTATATAATTAGCATTAATTTTACATTGAATTCAAAGGTAAAAACATTTCAATCTTTGGCAATGTTTTAACTTTTAAAAACCCGTTTGCATAACAACGGGATTAATTTTAAATTAATTACTGAAACTTCTATGTTTCGAATTTTGAAAAATGGATTAAATATTTGGATTTATTGGGTCCAAATTATTTTAATAGGTTACTTTTATGTTTTGAGATTATGAATAGTAACTATGGTAATTTTTATTTACTGCACTTAAAGGTAAATCGGGTAATTAAGGGTAGATATAAGATTATCAAATTACCCTAAAACATTCCAGAATCATATTGGATGAATAAAAGTCAACCCATATCACCTAAGGGTCAGACTATATTCATTTCATGGACTTATTTACCATGATATAATATAATTATTATTAAAACCAAAGAAAGTGACAACATGACACTCTCTTAAATCTTATAAGTACAATAATTTTAATTTAGTGATAAACCTCATGAAAATTCAAACATTAATAGTCTCAAGAAATATAATAAAATTATATACATCATATGAATTTATTTATAATTTTTAGGGATTAAATAATTATCATTAATTATGACACAATAGTGATGTTGAAATTATTTTATTGATTGAAATATCAAATAAATGATATTAAAAGTATTAAAATAAATATTATATGAACTATTTAATGTGCTCCAATAATTTTATAGATACAAATGACATTTTATGAATCTATTAAATATTTTATTTCGAACATATCTTCTGTATATATTTTATTTAAACCCAAATAAAGGAATAGTGTCAAAATTGACACTATTGGTAATTTATAGAAATTACATATTATAAAATTCTTTAAAAATCACAAAAATATTTAAAAATTGTAAATTAAAATTTATATGGTCTAAAATGTAATAATGTATACAATTATAGACAATTAAAAACATATAAGTAATTATTTATAATGATTTAAAATCTAGAATATTATTACCACAAATAAAATTAAATAGATTCTATAAGGATAAATCATGTTGATAATGTTTATAATAAATTCCAAACTTGTATAAATTTTATTGTATGATGATATTAAAACCCTATATCATATAATATTTGTATTTGATTCATTTTTTGAGGTTTTTATGTGGGGTTGGAATTTATTATAAATTAATATTTGTTATAATTCCAAAGGTGTCCTCTCCTCCCTTATAAAAGGGAACCTCCTCCCTCTCCTACTCACACCACATTGAGCCTTCAATCTCGGCCAAACCCTACCAATTTATCTTTTCAACTTACCTAGGAACATCCTAGAGTTCCTTTTCTTCTTCAAAGACTAATCTTAGTTCCCTAAGAGGAGGTTTAAATGAGGCATGTCAAACAAGAGGTAATATCCGTTACCAATTCTTTAAAATTTATTTCTTCTTCTACTTCTTCTTAATTAGTTGTTTCATTATGAAGTAATAACATAATTATCACTCATATAATGATATGTTATTATAAATATGAAACAACCCTATTTCACCTACTATCTATCCTACAAAAAATGAAATCATCGTGCGTGCGTACGCACGGAATACAGTCTCCATGTCGTGGTGTAATCTATTTTCCACCACCACCTTAATTGGATGGGTATAATGGTGTAAAAAATAACTATATATGATTATTGTAAAATGATATTTATTCTGAAATATTATACATACACTTCAATAAAATTCCACAATCATTGGAACGATATCATTGCTCCTGCGTACGTACGGCCTACTCTCTCTACAATGTGATGCAAATCGTTCTACATGATCTTCATTGAATAATGAATATATAAATGAATTGAATGAATAAATATTATATATATTACACTAATAAAATTCTGGAAATGTGGTATATGTAACCTAAAAAGAAGAATAATAATTTACTCGACAAAACACACATAATATCATAAAGAAATAAACACTCGAATAACAAGTAGCAATGAAATATTACTAATAAGAAGCTAAGAATATGACCATATATGATATCATAACAATGAGTTTGATTATGTAATTACTCAATGACCTTATTTAAATCATTATACAGGAGGTTCAGACACGTACAAAGCATATCGGACCTAAGGTAAGTGAAAATCTCACAATCTCATTTTTATCTGAGATTGTTTATACTTCTGAATTTACTAGGGAATAATTATCATCCACATCCATGTTTCCTCAATATGTAATATTATTCCTATCCTACTACAATTTTTTTAATCCATTTTTATCCATTTTATAGTTTTTAGTAAAAGATATGAATGGAATCTTTAGTTATTTTAGTACGAGATACTTTTTGACTTTTCCAGCCAAAGTACTTGAAGAATGTTTTTTTAACTTATACGGCATGAATGGATTTTTTATGATTTTATAGAACATTATTTACATGAAGATAATTTTACAAGTTCTCATGTTTATTTTTAATCAGCTTTATTTAAATTAAAATTGCATGACATTTTAAGAAAGTAAAAATGTTTTTGAAGTAAAAAAGGATATTTTCCTCAATAATAGAGTTTAATTGTTTTATCAAAATTATTTTCCATATAATATAATATAGGGTTATATTTATATCCCTATTTTTACATTGATTTGATTATGTTATGATGGAATTAATTTTATGATGTCCTTTTATCTTGTATGGATTATGTTATGATGGCATGATGTTTAAGAATCCCATTTTTATTACATCGGTTATGTTATGATGTATGATTTATGATCTTGTGGCACACATAAGAATGGTATCATTATGAGATTGGTGGGACCTCTATCTCCCTCCAATGTATTGGGTAAATATTTATATCTCATGATATAGACATGTCTGGAATGGAAAGTTAATCTGGTTCCATGATACTGGACTGGAACGAGGAGTGAACTCGGTTCAGTAATGGACTTTGTCTGCTATAATGGTCTTGGAAATGAGCCTTGACTAATATGAATTGATTTTTTATGATTATTTGTGTATGCCACAATGTTTCAGGTTTTAAGTGGGATTAAATTTCACCACTATGATTTATCCCATGTTATGATATTATGAACTCTTTTGCATGTTAAGATATTCAAAATGTTATGTTCTTATGAATATGATATGATTTATATTTCTTGTGTTTACCCTTATTGAGCATTTGAGCTAACCCTTTTGTATTTTTTCTTTTTCCCTAGTCTGGATGAAGGGTATTAAGTAGAATATTCCAAAAGGGACTCTAGATATGATGAAATTAATGGGAGACAACGTAGATGATTTATGAACCAGTTTTTTATGTTTCCCAGTTTCTAAAGACACTATACATATATGGTCCTTTCATGGTTTTTTTTATGTTGTAATAAGTGTACTTCAATTTTGAAGTAATAAAAATGTATATAAAGTATGGGTCGTTATATAGAAGGCCTCCAGCGTCAGGGAATTCTAGGTTTCATCTAGTGGGGAGTAGGCCGCAACAGTTCTAGTTTCAATCTCTCGGTCCTCACCCTTTCCTCGTGGGCCTAGGACTAAGGTGCTTCATTTGTGGAAGCCATGGGCAGCTTCAAAATCACTGTCGGGACAGAGTGCAATACAGTTGGGTTGTGCATGTTCAATGCCCACCTCAGCAGTAGTAGTTTCCAGTGAGGCCCTTTCAGCACCAGCAATTGGGACCGTGAACTCCCGCTTCTCTAAGAGCAGATGGGGCAGGAGGAGGCTGACCCCAGGGTGCTCCTCAGGGACCTCAACCAGGGCTTTTTTTAGGAGTCGGCCGATAGCCAAGAGGCAGAGGACCTGGGATTGGGTAGTTACATATCGTATAGACTGTAGTTCCAGCAGGGCCAGAAGTCATTCGAGTTACTATCAACTTGTTTAGAACCCTTCCTTGAACCTTGTTTGATTCAGAAGATTCACACTCCTTTGTTACACCCAATCTATCCCATTCCTTGTGTCTATACATAGAAAGACTATCCATGCCCCTGGTGTTGAGTACACTAGTTGATGATCATACTGACCTGTTTGATGTTTGTCGAGGATGAATATTGATGTAGGGGATACATCAATCTAGTGGGGATCTCCTTCTGCTGCAAATGTAGCCATACAATTTCAGCCTAGGAATCGACTATCTATTTTCTATGCATTATTTTATCGACTGATTCTGGATAAGAGTCTCTTTATCCAATAAGGATGGCCATCATGTGGCTTTTTTTTGGCGAATGGAGCTGTTAGGTGGCGAGACAGTGTTTAGAGACTCTTTTTTCTAATTTTACTAAGCTTACAGTAGAATCAGCATATGTGAAGATAATGGATGTTCCGGATGTTTTCAGGGAGTTCCTAGATGTTTTTCCTGAGGAGGTTGTGACTCTACACCCTTGACATGACTTTGAGTTAGGGATATACTTACAATGTGGTGATCATCTGATTTCCAGGGCTTCTTACCAGATGGAGCCTTCTGAGTTGCGGGAGTTGCGGATTCAGATTGATGATCTGATGAGGAAGGGTTTTTTCTAATCCATCATTTCTCCATGGGGTGATCCTGTCTTATTTTTGAATAAGGTAGATGGTGGTCTTAGGATATGCATAGACTACCAGAGACTAAATCAGGTAATAGTCATGAATCGTTACCCTCTTCTGAGGATAGACGATCTCTTTGACCAACTAAAGGGAGTAGGTTAGTTCACTAAGATCGATCTACAGTCTTGGTATCACTAGTTAAGGGTGAAGGAAAATGATACCCTGAAGACTGCTTTTAGATGTAGGTATGGGAACTTTACATTCATAATCATTCCATTCGGTGTTATGAACTCACCTGCTATGTTCATGGAGCTCATGAATGCAGTTTTCCATGAGTTTTTGGACCAGTTCGTCATTGTGTTCATTAATGAAACTTTGATCTTCTATAGATTAGAGGAGGAATATACTAAGCACCATAGAATGGTCTTGAAGGTACTTCGACATCACCAGTTCTATGGGAAGTTGTCCAAGTGTATGTTCATGACTAGATAAGTGCATTTCCTTGGACATGTGCTATCTCGGAAAGGGGTAGCAGTTGATATGTCAAAGGATGAAGTAATTTTTTCTTTGGAAGTACCCAAGAATGTGACATAGGATTGTAGTTTTCTAGGTCTGGCAGGCTATTATCGAAGGTTCATACCTGACATATCTCGAGTTGTATCTCTTTTTATAGCCTTGACTAGAAAGGACCGGGCCCTTTTATGGAGTGAGCAGTGTCTGGAAGCTTTCAGCTCTCAGAAGGAAATGTTGGTTGACGCTCTAGTGCTCAATTTTCCAGAGGAAGGGGTGTTCTATGAGGTATTTTGTGATACTTTAGGATATGGATTGGGGTATGTGCTGATGTAACAGTGGGGAGTGATATCTTATGGGTCTAGGTAGTAACATCATCAAGAGCATAACTATGCCACCCATAACCTAGAGCCTGTAGTAATAGTGTCCACGTTGAATTTTTAGTGTCATTTCCTCATTGGGGAGCACTTCTTGGTGTTCAATGATCACATGATTTTGAGGCATATCTATACCCAGCGGGACCTGAATGTGCAACAAAGAAGGTGGCTGGAGTTTCTTCAGGACTATAACTTTAAGATCTGTTACACTAAAGGTAAGGGGAACGTTGTGGCTGATGCCTTGAGATGGAAGTCACGGAGGGAGGTTTTTTAGGAGTTTGTGGATGCTTTGAAGGCAATGGGGGAGTTGGCTACCATACACTTGGATGAAAGGGTGGATGGTGGTGGAGGTTGTCTGTTTCAGATGATCGTACAGTCCTCTCTGTTGCGGCAGGTGGAGGAGTCTTAGTGGGGAGGCTTAGAGAGTGAAGTGATACGCAATCGGGTTAACCAAGGAAATGCTCCATAAGGGTGGTTGGAGGAAGGTCAGAATTATATTCTTTTCCGATGGAAGTTGTTTGTTCCATAGGTGATGCACGAGGGAGTTCTCTGTGAGTTCTATAACTCACTCTTAGCGGTACATACTATAGTTTCCGAGATGTACGAAGTCCTGAGGGAATACTTTTGGTGGCCCAAGGTGCAACGGGTCGTGGCAGTGTTTGTGGAATGGTGCCTGGTGTTTCAGTAGGTGTAGGTTGAACACCGCATCCCAGGAGGTTTGTTGAAGCCTTTGGATGTCCCCAAGTATAATTATGATGAAATATCGATGGATTTCATCATACGAAAACCCAGGGTTGAAGGAGGATGTGATGCTATCTAGGTAGTGGTAGATTGAATGACAAAATCATATCACTTCTTGGTGATCAAGGAGTCGAGTGCCATGGATGCCTTAACATGAAAATGCATGGATACGGTGGTGCAGTTTCATGGAGTTCTGAGGTCCATAGTCTTATATAGGGATTCATGGTTTACCTCGTGATTCTGGAGGGTATTGAAACATACTTTTGGCATCCAGCTACTCCTTAGCACTTCTTTCCACCCCCAGATAGATGGGTAGACAAAGCGAACCATTCAGACATTGGAGGATATGCTAGGGGCTTGTTTTTTGGACTTCAAGGGATCATGGGAATGACATTTTCCATTTGTAGAGTTTTCCTATAATAATAGCTATCACTCTACTATTGGCATGGAACTATATTAAGCCTTGTTTGGGAGGTCGTGTCGTTCACCCACATGCGGGACCGAGGATGGGGAGGTAGGTGTTCTTGGACCAGAGGTAGTGTAGAGCACAATAAAGAAGGTGCAGTTTGTGCATGAGAGGATGGAGGCATCCCAGGACTGGCAGAAGTCGTATGCCGATCATAGGATGAGGCCTTTGGAGATCGAGGTTGGAGACCATGTGTTCTTGAAGGTTTCCCCTCGATGTGGGCAGCAAAGGTTCAGCAAACGGAGAAATCTCTCTCCAATGTTCATCTAGCCTTTTGAAGTGTTGGGGTGAGTCGGTGAGGTGTAATATCATTTGGCATTTCCACCTTAGTTGGAAAGTATCCATAACGTTTTCCACGTCTCCCATATTCGTCGATTTCTACGTGATGTCTCCCATGTAATTGACTGGGGAGAGTTGGATGTATGGGATAATTCTACATTCATTGAGCGACCATTGAGAATCAAGGATCGAAAGGAGAAAGTGCTTTATGGATGAACCGTCCCTTTGGTTTGTGTGCTGTGGAGGGACAGTGGCCTCGAAGAGGGTACTTGGGAGCGAGAAGCACAAATGTGCATCCAGTACCCAAAACTATTTTGGGTTGCTGTTCCGAGCCTTCCTTGATGTTATTATTATTGTGGCCTACTGTGATGTAATACTGACCTTGTGGGTTTATAAGATGAATTAGTTTCCTTAACTTGTGAATGTTTATGAATAGTCCTGGTATGTGGGGAAGGGAGAACCTGATTCCAAATCAAGACACATTAGTTCCGATGCGATTAAACACGTGCGGGCGAGTCGGTGCTGCCCAAAGAAGATATTATCTTGACAAGGAGTAAGGGACTCCCAAATCCATGTGTCGGGACAATGTGATCTTTGGGATTCGTATGGGTGTTTTGTGTAGTTTTCATTGAGATTTACCTTTTGGGGTGGTTGTTCAGGTTTAGTTCAATTCTCGAGGATGAGAATAGTTTGATAGGTATCTAATGTAATGTCCTAGACCCTCCTAGCACATTACTCTACCAATTTCTAGTGTTTGGGATGCCCTGGACCCATTAGGTATGCGTCCAAAGGGCGGCATATTGGTGGTAAGATGTCATCATGGTGTCACCCATCGGTGACACCGATCGATACTAGTGGGGCTTTTGAGGTTTTCTTCCCCCCAGTTTTTCAGTAACGCCACTTTTATGTATTTTAACCTTTTTAAAGTGGTTCAAGGCCATTTTTAGCGCCATAAAAAATGTTTTAAATCCCATAAGAGTGGGGAAACCCTCAAAAGACCTGTTTTAGTATCTTTAAATGAAGTCCTTTAACACACAGCTGGTATCAACAATATCATTTAATAACAATTAATCCCATCATGTGTAACGATCCATAAGCGTGGTGAAACCATGATCTGACTTTAAAGACAATCAAAATTCTTATCCCGTAACTCTAGGACCTCACCTTTTTATCACATGGGAATTCTTTCTTTCTTCTTCATGGATGGTTTCTTTATCTCCTTGGTGAATTTTGAGTCTCCTTTCCCAAGGCTAGTGGTGCACCGGTGTGGGAGGCTTTCCTACTCACCCTTGGAGTCCTCAGAGTTCCACCCCTACATGTCACGCATCCCGGTTATTGGGGTGAGGGAAAAAATGTCGATCATTGATCATCCAAGTAGGGTTATTCCTTCGTCTCTCTTTACTGTATATCATGCGGGGCGGGTATGCTAATGATTCTATGAGAATGGATAAAACCGAACCATAATGAAGATAATAAACGAAATTTTAAAGAATGAAGGTGCGTTTTTTATGATGTTGGTGTACTCTTTTATCCTTTCCTATATATTCTTAATTGAATGTGCTTATGTCTACTGAAAATCATGGATGTTGGTGGTCTTTCCTTGTGCACTGTTGGATCCATGTCTTCTGTGATGATTGAGTGTTTGTAACAGAGAAATTTTTAATCACGTAAACTGGGTTGATTAAATGGATGTCAAGTGAAAAAAAATCTTTGTGTGATCACCCTGGTTAGCCAAACAGAAAGAAGGAACATAATGAATGGTGTGCTTGAATCTGGAAACCTCCTTGGTTTGTTTTGGTTACATGTGTGTGGTTGATCTTCTTGATGCTTATGAGGTGAAATGGATGGAGATGGGATCCCCTATCGTTATGTTGTTGGATTGTGGACCTACGTCTATGTGGGGCCATATATTGGGGCTTGGTATGGTTCCAGTACTTTGAGGGATCTCACGGATCCCTTTTGTCGTTATGACTTTTCAAGAGAACCGGGTGTGAATGCTTGCATTATTGCTCGGTTGTTTTTCTTTCCTTGGCTTGTGGATATGATTTTTAGTTGCCTAGTAGTGAAAAATTATCTAAATTGAATTACTTGAATATGAAATCAAGAATGGGTTCAATGGGGAACTGTTTTCCAGGAATGAGGTGTGACAATTTTGTTGATATGGTGCTTTTTATGAATGAATAGTAACAGGGGTGTATGTATATGGGCTGGTTTTGGTACCCCTAGTCTTGGATGAGTGCTCATTACTTATATGTATAATTTATTTTTTATGTTTCCTATTCGAACCCCACCCAAGTTGAGCACTTCGTGCCGAACACCCCCATTTCTTGGGGGAGGGTGTTTTTTCCAACACTCCTATGAGTGACTGGTTATTAGCTCCTTTTCTGCCTTCTTTCCCGAAAAGCACAAGATTCTTTAGGCAGGATGTGATGGCCTAAAGTTTATTATAGCCCAAGATTCTTTGGGCAGGGTATGAGGTGGTGGTTGGCCCAGGTGTGTGTGGGAAGGTGGTTTCCCAAGTGCCTTTATGATGAGGCCAAGGCGTCTTCGGGGATGGTGGTATTTGTTATGGCCCAGGTGTCTGCGGGCATGGTTACATGTTGTTGTTATGACCCCGCTATTTACAGGCAGGATGTGTGGTTTTGGTAGCCCAGGTGTGTGTTGGAGGGGGATGGCAATGTGACTCTAGTGATAATGGAAGAAGAGGTTTGACGTGTATGATGTCTTCAATGACCAGTGGGAAAGTGGTGTGGGGTACCCAAATATCGATGTGTTATTACTATTACATTACTTGACTTGAGTTATTTGGGGAGTGTGCCTTGGTGAGGTTGGGTGGATAGCTTCCTCGCTAGGTTCTTCAGTTGTATCCTTCTTCTCACGGGGCATTAGAATGTCTCCCCACATGTGCATGAGAGCTTTTGGTTTTCCCTACTGAGTATACCTGTATACTCACCCTATGAATATAAAACTACTTTTTGGTTTCCAGGAAAACATTAAGGACCATTAAGGATCGTACAATTTCAGGATTTGGTATAGTTGTAGTTGCTGCTTTTCTTTTATTTGGTACTTTCCTTTGGAGTTTTCTTGTACTTTATAGCACTTACTTTTGGAACATGCTATGGGAATGGTTTGTTTTGCCTTTAATTTTACCTCTAGTTTTAGTGTTTTTTTGGATTTTCTATCTTATCCCCTCATCCTACTAAATAAAAAGGGTAATTCCTTCCTTTTTTGTGTGTGATTCTATACCCTTGGTTCTAGTCGCCACTCCAGGACCTATTGAAGGCAGGTTTTGAGGGTCATTTTCTCTCCTTCAACTTGAGGAAGGAAGGGTCTAGAAATCCTCTGTCCCATCCCTCATCTTAGTGAAGGTGGGTCATGACACATATCGATATCACTACCCAAACCATGTTTAGAAAACCACCCTAAGAAAGCACTACCATCTTACACATTACCCTTAGTGGATACACTACTGTAAAAAGGGGTTATGTATCTAGACTGTGGTAATATGAATTTTTATATTTCGTTTTTAATGAAATAATTAACATATTAATTCCTATTTATTATTACTTTATAAATGATTATATAAAGAGTTTGATAAAAATTAGATTTTGATATAAATAAATTGAAATTGTATTTTTGGGAAATAGATAGTTTTAATTAAAAATAACATTCTTATAAATTCAAGAATTTTTTAAACACAAATTATTATCATAATAGATTCTTATTAAATAATATATATTTTTAAATAATAATATAATTTAATGAAGTCAAATGATATTTTTATAAGTTCTAGAAAATGTTTGTATCATAATAAAAAGTATTTTACAATAAATAAGGATTTTTATTTTAAATTTTAAATTATCATATTTAGGGAATTATTTTGATAAAATATATATTACTTTTTAAATCATAACATTAAAGTTAAATTTTTTTCACGAATTTCCAAGTCATCTGAATTTTTTGATGAATATTAAATATAGTATAAATATACGGTACCTATTATGTCCTAATAATATTCTAAAAGTAATGTAATAAATATTCTTAATGGTATCGACAACTAAGAATATATATCCTATATAAAGTAATGTGTTTTAAATTTATCTGATTAATTTTATAAACCTTTAATGAATCATCTAAAACCAATAATATATTTTAAAATTTTAAAGTCAATTTTTTATGAACATGACTCACTTCCACATCACCACAAGAATTATTTTAATATGTTTCATTATTGACCTTATAAAATATTTAAAAACAGTCATCTTTTGGAGAAACCAAGGGATAAAACGAAGTTATGGTTTATCAATTTGATTATTTTATTTTCTAGAGTGAAAACCCAATGTTTAGAAATTAAAAAATAATTCCCCTATCTTTTTCTATAAATACCCACCCAACCTCCCACTAGTCTTAACTCAAAACCCATTTATCATGGAATTACTCCACTTTTCCATCTATATAATCCTCTTAAGGTTATAAAATGTCTTAATAACACCCTCCCAAGATATTAGAGGTGACCTTTAATGGTTTGGGATTCTCTTCTTCTACTTCATTCAAGTACTTTATTTGTATTATTCATTTTGATTACCAATTGTTCATGCTGTGATATGTTTTTGAAAATTCTATTTATATCCTTATTATTCCCATGTAAAGAGAGAAAACCATTCACTCTCATTATACACTTCTTTTAACCTTCATACACACCCATTATGCTGTCGAAATTATCTTGTTATTTTCCTTTCCAAACGTTTGTGTTGTGTATAATCATGCCCATTTACACTCAAGGGTATTCACCAAGATGTAATTCCGCTTCATTTAGTTGGGAATCCTATTTATATAATCCATAATACTTAATTATGTTATTAAAAGTGATGAATTTTTTTATATTGTATGATCTATGTGGGAAAAAATGTAAGTACATGATATGAATGTGATATATGAGCTAAGAATATATAACCCTACAATGAATTGGGTTATTTATTTATATCATAAGATACCATGTGTGGTGAATGATAGGTTATCCTAATAATGCTATGTTGTGATGTCTTTGAAGTTATCCTTGACTTATTAAAATGATGTAATGTTCAATGTTATTGTTACATTCCTCTATTTCCTTGATTTTATTATCTTATATCATGATTCTATTTTACAATTTATTATTTTTATCCCTTTAATTATCCTTGATAAGACTCTTGATTCACATGTATAACTTTCATCATGCTTTGATCTGATAATTCCCTTACTGGGATTTATAACTCACCATTTTTTATGTACACCACCAGGTTATCAGAACTAGTATTAGAAGATCAATGGATTTTAAGGTCTTTTATGGAGATTAAAATAATGTATTTGTATCCCTATTTTAACTTACTATTCTATTATTATAATTTCTAAAACACATCAGGCCTCTAGATATTATGGGTTAGTATTATGTGTATCTTTATGTGATAAATCAAGAAATTTATAAAAATTAAATGGGTTTCCATATTAGTTAGGTGGTTTATTACCTCATACACTACATCGTGACCCATAATTGGACTTAGGATCCTAAAAATGATGTCCATGGTCCCCATATACCACTTACAAACTAAAACTAGAAGGGTTTTATATAACCTGCATAATTTTTGATTCCATGAATTAATACACCGATAGGTAAGGAAGTGAGTGACAAACCCTATAATATCCTTCCTCAAACCCATCAACCAGAAATGATTCATGTTCTCATGATATATCTTGGTCAACCCTATATTCACCCCTAACAGTAGTCATGGGAGTCCTCATAAACTTATATCTCATAGACATAGGTACCAACACTGAAATATGAATTTATAATAGCCCATCCACATTCTGTGGAAAACCTAAAACAAGGCCATCCCCCATAAGTCATTGTCATGTCACGAGACAATATATATCATGATCTTCTTTAGTATTTAACTAATCCACTAGTGAATAATTAATGACCAAATGGAAATAGGTTCCAACCTCTAGGACATATGTCACATTGATATACTAGTTAGATAGAAAAATAATATACCCCCATTCCTTATAAGATATATGGACTCACTAACCCTAAGTCTTTCTATTTAGGGCTTATACAATGGAATTACCATTCCGTGGGGAATATTATATCTCGAAATCAAAGATTAGTAGGTAATCTAGGCAATTCATTTACTACAGGTTCATGTTTTTATTGGATAATATGTACTTCAATCTTATGTAGTCTCTATAAATACTGAATCACAAATGAAAGGTATTGAAATTCCATCACTTTAAAGAGTAAACCAAATTTTATAGCTTTAAATCATGGGTATGGTAGTTAAAATCATGGGGTGAGAGTATAAATTACCCCCAACGAATTTTCCTTATCTCCCTAGATAATAAATAATCTAATATTGACCTAGATGCATCACAATAGTAGAAACAATTTTCCTTGGGTAGGAAGAATAAAAATGGTAGCAGAGGTTAAATATGCATCCATTTATTACAATGTTTCTTCACAAAAATCGGTCCACTTGAAACTCACCCCCATATTGTTTTTTCCCATCATTAACAATACCATGTTAGATAAGTCCTAGGTTAATCAAGAATAATATCTATCTAAGTCATAGAAACTACTAATATTGAATACATTCATGGGTATATCTCTAGATGTCAATACCTATTCCTTTTCCTTGTCAATAAAAATATAATCCTTTTAACATTAAATGTGTAATAAATATTAACTCAAGAATCCAAAAGTGAAACTGTGAGTACTTGGCATAAATTTTATTTTCTCATTTCATTTCTAACAAAATATTTGGTTTCTCGACATGTAACTCTTTGGTAAAATAATATGCCAAAATATTATCAATGAGAACCAAAATAAAGGGGTATAGGGAGGAATGGAATATCTTATTTATAATATTCATGAACAATATTAGCATCTTTATAATACCTAATAACATCAAAAAAATACTTATATAACCCATACCAACTCTAAAATTTCATTTTTGGTATAACCACTCTATTAAACCATAACTGGTGATTACCCAACTACATATTAATCGTATATAACTATAAACCTTATCCATAAATGATCAAATATGTAATATATTAATGGGGAGGGATAATTTTTCTTCGTTATAACCTAATTCATAATCTAGTGATACATGAAAAATATCAGGTTATTGTAATAATTTTTGGAAACCATAGTTGGAGCACCCCAAGGAAAAGTAATTGGATAAATAAAACTATTCTCATTAAGATTATAAAATTGGATATTAGATTTTTCAACTCAACTAGTACCATATGATAAGAATCCATCAATATGGAGTTCACACCTAGTATTAGTTCAATAGAGAAATTAATCCACCTATTAGAGAGAAACTATTATAAATCATGTAGAAATACGTACTAGAAATTATGCAGTACTATAAGAAAAGTAGGTGGAACCATATCCTAATCATTACCAAGGACTATCCTATGTATATTCATAGTAATGTATCATATTTTCCCAAGGTCAGGTCTTGATATAACTCCCTCAAAATCCTAGTCATTTATAAAAACTTACTCCTTCCTTGTGAGGGAAGTAAAGGATTCCATCCTTCAATAGTGTTCAATTCGAACCCAGAAGTGCATCATCCAATCCATCCCAGGGATAATGTAAAAATGCAACATATTTAATAGATGGAAATTACAAAAAAAATCACAGCCTCCAGCCACTAAAAAACACCATGGGTATCTTTGAATAAGATCCTTCTTCTTAGTAAAAGGAGTATCAAGAGCTAACATTCTAGAAGAAAACCCCACAACCAGACCCAACCTATATACCAATTGAGAAAATACAAAATAGTAGGATAATATAAAATCAAAAAGGAAATGGAAAGTTCATAATAAACCATAACCATGCCTATCATTATTTAATTTCTCTACACCCAATCTTCAAGATCCTACTTCATAGAATAAATCATTCATACATTGGATCCATTTCCCCAGCTCTGTGTTTATTGAATCGCTATAGGAACCATCACTTGAGGCATCTTTCACTATTTCCCCCAAAATACTCAGTCGATTAATGTCTAGACCACATTGAAAAATTTATAATATCTATCCACAATCAACCAAACAATGATCTCTTAGATTTAATCTACCTTGAACCCCTACGTAAACCGAACTGATATATCTTTGAATAAAATCATTGTAGGTGATTTATCCTGCTATATGAAAACACTCCAAAAATGAACTCATGCATGTATTATGAAAATTAATTTTACTCCCACACAAATAGAACATAAGGGTAACTCCTCTAAATGTATTATTTGATGAACCCCTTCCTTTCCCAAACTATCTCTCACAACCCTAGAATATCTCATCATACCTCCTCTTCTAACAACATGAACATGAAACACATTCTATACTAAGAATGACCCCACCTTAGCCATTGAATATTGGTAAATAGCCTATTGTACTATCATCCACCATTCCATGTATAATAATAAGGGCATTAAAAACATTTTAATAGAATATAATTTTTGAAATCCTCCCGTAGCACCTTTTCTCTTGTTAAATATTCATATCCAACTAATGGAACATCTAGGAATCATTATCTACTAGAATGAGAGTAAAGTGTATCATCTCCATGAAATGAGTATCCCGGTCTATCATGAACATCATCCCCTTCTTAAAATATATAAACTTATGTGACTAGAAAAAAAATTGGTACTCATGGAAAAAATACTCAATAAAGATGTCTATGAAGGGCACATATATCAAACATACATGCCACTTAGCCTTAACCATGGCACCCAGACATCATATAGAGGGTTCCTGAAGCATGTAGATCTTTAAATTCACTTTTGAGTCATCTGGTTCCTTTGAAATATCAATGAAATCATTAATGAACATAGTCGATTTCTTTGAATCCTTAGGAACTCTCATACCATTCAAATCAAGAAGATTATAAATATGGAATTATTGAGAAAAAACACCTAAGTTGTTCCACCCAAATCTACACCTCCACCTCTCATCTACACAATATGAAACACATTTGTCTTTATCATATCCCCTACTGAAACATCTATAATAGTCTTGGGAAATTATAATCTCTACCCTCTTAAAAACATGGAGGTATAACATGCGAATTTTTAACCATTGGGAAATCCTCAAACTTACCCATGGGAGAGACCACATGATTTCATCCAGGTTGGATTTTCTGAATTGATAAAACAAAAATATAAAAATTTATTTTCTTAGCATAAACTATTACAAAATTCAAGCATTAAAAATCCACTCATAAATAGGGAAACCTCAATATTCATTCTTTAAGGCTC
This sequence comes from Viscum album, assembly GCA_963277665.1. Classification (NCBI taxonomy): domain Eukaryota; kingdom Viridiplantae; phylum Streptophyta; class Magnoliopsida; order Santalales; family Viscaceae; genus Viscum; species Viscum album. The sequence goes on along the minus strand of OY728137.1, from coordinate 23,387,997 downwards.
TACCCTTAATCCAAGAACAACCGCCCACTATTCACATAATTTATAACGTCATACCACTTGTAAATGTATTCTTATCACAACCATAAATATGAAATTTATCAAAATTATATAGGGAAATCAATTAGATTTCATCAAAAATGTGTTTGAAAATACACTAAATGTGTTATTATTGATTTTTTTTAATTTAAACTTCTATAAATCATAGGTAATCATGAAAACATAATGTAAACCCGTGTGTCGAATAATGATGTATGAAACTACACACTCATTTTTCCTCGACCAAGAGGGGGAAACTAAAAAATATTCAAACCAGAATATTAATTTTGGAAAAACTAGAAACTATAATAGTGAAACCAATAAAATCAATCCCACTACCTTATGGACTTAAACATCCACTATGCAGACATTTTATAGACATATGCATAGAATACAATCGAAGTCTCTAATACCCATCTCCATTATAAAAATATTTTTCTCTAATACAATTTTGTAACTCCATGTATTAAATCACAAGTTTGAATCCTTGATTCAACATGGCCCCATGAGTGCTTCCCCATACTCAAGAGGTTTCTGATTAGCAGTAAGGTCATAATAATTAAATTAGGAAGACTCTGAACTTAATATAACAAAATAACAATTAAAAAATAGAATTAGTAAAAATCATAATAATATTATAGAATCACAATGCCATCCCAAACATAAAATGACATCCCATTTAATATCTACTCTAGAATTCCAGTCATTCATCAGTCTACCAGGGATTTCAATGAGAGGTATATTCAAACACACACACATAACATAAAAAACATTATAGCTTAAGTCCATGATACAATGGATCCCACATTATGTTCTTTCATCTCCTCCACTATACCTAGTTACACCTTCTCAACAACATGACATTGGATACATCCCTTTACTTATATCCCTTGTAACAAAATAATATCATGCACCAAAATTCACATGCATGGAGTGAGTAATAATATAATAGGAAACTACCTATATATCCATATAATAATTTTAGTGGATATATGTGTGTGTTTCTAGTGAAATAACTATTTAAATAAATCATAAGCCAAGTTTTTTGTGTTTAACTTGTGTGAATTAGGTCCCTTTGAACCTAGAACTCACCATATTTAACTCCATGATGGAAGGAAGAGTCATCATGTTCTACCAGTGCATCACATCACATGACTATCACCATATAACTCATGGTTCATCCCCAGATCAATTCCTATATCTAATCCCATATCAAGTCCCAAACTAATCCCTCTCAATCAAAGGAGGTCACACATCAAGGCTCTCACTGAGTCCTAAGTGACATATTCTCACACAAGGGTGGTTACAAACCATGCTCCAAACTTAGTCCTATACTACTACCAGTCACTCATGGGATGTCATACATTATTATCTCAGTTCCAAACCCTCTTCCTTAGGGATACATTCACATCCATGAACCTATAGTATCATATCGAAATCCACATTCCCTTGACACAAAACCTGGTCACACAATCATTAGTATCTATATATAATATAATAGATTGTGTGGATATCAAATAATCTAGAAATTTCAATAGGTCGACTACTATCCTTACAAAACATCCCAGGCATAAGGATACCATAAGGTTATCTAATAGGTTTCTCCCAAACCAGACCATCTAGATAAATAAAAATAAAAAATATATTTTTATAGAAGGCCTTCAAAATTAATGGATATATCACCCAATCCCATAATCCACCCCATTAGGTCACCCATCACACAACCAAGCTCGAATATCTCACACTATGTCTAATTTTCCTGAGATAAATCTCTGCATCAAACCATAGAATTAGTAATTTTATCGTCATAACTAAGTCTTTTTAGCAATAACATCCATTTGATAGGTCAATTATATATATCTTGAATCACTTGACCAATTTGATTCCAAAAAAAATTACATTACCTTGGAACTCATGAATCCTTATGAAAAATAGTCCATACATCAACTTATAATTACTTTAAGATGGAAATGATTCCTAACCTAAATCTATATGGATCTCACTCACCATGAAACAATATCACATTAGAATCCAAAGCAGAAAAATTGAAAAACCAATAAAGAAGTCAAAAAATTATGGATTTCATGTTGAGATAGGAAAAGAACTGAGATAAACCTTGGACTCAATCTCCCATGGAATGAGTAATAAAAAACAAGGAACAACATAATGTGTAACACTTTCATAAAATAGAAAATAATAAAGTAGGATATTAGGATTCCAAGGAGAACACAGACTTCTGGTTTTGGTTCATGATGGTTTGAGGGAGTTAGAGGGGAGAGTTTAGGTTTAGGAAGAATTATATCATGAAAAATACCACTAAAAACACCCAATAATGACATTGAGTACTCGTTCACCCAACATCGTGTACTAGGTGTACTATTGGCCACTCAATTCTCCCACATTTGCTGGTCGGTGGGGATCTAGGCCCCATAGGGATACCAACTAGGTCACTAGGTATCCCCCTCCAATTCATCTCCATGCCTCTAAACCCTCCAAACTCATCCAAAATTGATAGATAATAATTGATGAAAACCCTAAATCAATGCATTAATTTATAATAGTAATTAAAAATTCATTACAACATGATTTTAAGAACAAAAAAATTACAAATAAATATAATTGATTACTAATAATTAATTATTCAAAGTTATTTGGGGAGTCCTTTTGGATTTTTTACTCACCCGACCTTGCCACATGCAACAGTTTTTCATATACATGGGTAGACCTTTATGTTTTAATTTTAGGTTTATGTATTATCTGGATATAAAAGATTAGATTAAAAACTTAGTATTTTAGTGGTTAAATATTTAATAAGAGATTCATATTAAGTTATTCCCGAGGCTATAATATTTTTATATCATTTATCACATTGCAATAGTATCATGAAAGTTCTTATCATGTGGGTTCATTCTCCATAGTTATTATGATGTATTTATTTTTGATTCTATTACATTATATGTTATAATATTATACAGCCTATATAAATTTATATATTTCATTATGGGATTCACTATTTTATTATTATTTAACGGAATATGGTTTATTGGGATTTCTATTATATAAATCATCCATTCCAAAATTTTAGTAGATTTAGTTATGACCACTTTAATATTTTTTTGAGGGTATTGTCTCCAAATGACTTGTTCAGTCTCTGATCACTAGTCATTAGCCTCTAGCATATAGAAGGAATTATCTAGGTGATGTAGAGTCTTTAGATCAATTACTATGTTTGTATATTATGTCATGTATTTATGATGGATAACTCAAAATTGCATAAATTTTGGTTGGGCCCACATCATTTCCTTTGATTGATATTTGAGTGCCTAAAACTATATCACTTTTTACTATGAACTACGATATTTCTGAATTTACAACTAGAGTATTTTAATAAAATTATTCCAAAATAATATCTAAATGTGATAAATATTCCATATATCATTTCATAGAGAATGAGAAATAATTCATGTATATTTTTAGGATGTTTTCAATCATTCTATGGATTAATTTCATCATATAGCATTGAAATATTTAAAAAATATTGCAAATTTTATAAATATTTTTTTGATAATATTTTTTATTATATATAAAGCTGAATTTGATTTTCTTATAATATTTAAGGGTGAAAATTATTTTATTATAACCATAGAACAAATATAGAAAAAATAGTTGTACACACCATCAAAATATTAAACAACTGGATCAATAAAGGGTTATTTAATGTGATCATTTTTATACAATTTAATTTTTGTCGCAACTTCCCAGTTAAATAAAGAATATGATATTTTATTATTTATTAAAATTTATAAATTAAATTTTAATTTTACTTTAATGGGGATTCTATGTTCAATGTCATACCGGACACACAATAATGGGTTTCTCATAAATCTTATGTTGCACACAAGGTAGAGTCATACTAAGAAAAAAAAATTATTATTTTAAATGGTATTTAATGCATAGACATTGTATGAATAGTAATGAATAGAACTAATCATATTATTATTAAACATGTTTGGTCAAAAGTTTTTACATTTATCCAATAAAATTTAGAGTCTTAAATTGATAATGAATCTAATTTTAAGTATAAATACTCTATTATTTTTAAAAGGCAGTTTTACAACTTTTTCATTGTGAACCCCATTTAAATATAGTTGTGTCACTTTCATATGTTCCATTGGACAAAATAAACTTTTTATTTAGAATAGGGACATAAAAATTTACTTTGGGTAAATTTTTGGTATTTTTCTGATAATGTTCATTTTTTAACGAATAGTGAAAAATACTGCATTTTAAGTCAAAACTATATTTTCATCTGATTTATTTATATGGTTATATTATCTTTTAAATTGGTTTTAAAGTGTAATTAGATTTTGTTTTTACCATTTAATATAAATTTTGTAATTGGAAGTAATTTCACTTTTTAATTATACAGAAACACATGATAATCTTTTGATAGTTATTATTTCTTAAAAACAAGATTTCTGGTTTTGACAACAAGAATTAATTTTAAATTAATTTCTAAAACTTCGGTTTTTCAAATTTAGACCAATAGATTCCATATTTTGAATCAGGAAGGCCAAATTTTGAAAGTAGGTACCCTTTATTTTTAGTCATTATGAATAGTAACATCTGTAAATATTATATTTACCCTGGTTAAATGGTAAATCTTGAAAATAAGGGAAAAAATAATATTATAATAATATTAGATTACCTTAAGACGTGTTATAAAACTATTGGATGATATATATTTGACGGTGGGTATCCTTGGGTCGATTTTAGGACTCCATGGATCCACTTGTGTGTTAAAATGACATTTAATTACATTTAATTTAATGTTAAGGAAAATATAACCTAAACATGTATGTTTTACTAATTTTTTATACGGGGTTATATAAGATATATTTTAGAATATAAATAATAATTAGAACGCTAAAAATATTTAATAAATCATGGTATTTTATTTATAATTTTCATAGAATAAATAAATTAATTAATTTCTGACACAATGATGATGTAATGATTGCTTCATTAATAAAGGATTCAAATAAATGATATTATAAATGTTTAAAAAAAGTAATTTGGTTATTTTGATGTCATCCAAGAATTTTATGGATTATAGTTACATGTTTTCTTTTTATTAATGATGTTTTTTTGAATCAATCATGTTTTTATGGTTTTTTTAAAAAGTCATGATATGCATAGTTTCAAAATTGACATAATTCATAGTTTCAAATATAAAATATTTTATTAAATATTATAAAATTCCAAAAAAATCTACAATTCATCCAAATAGTTATTATAAGTCTATAATTTTATTATTGACTCTTTAATTGGATATTTTTCGTGTTTTAGTAACTATATACATGTAATATTTTTATTAATGAAGTTTAGTTTCCTCTATGATTTTTCAATTCTCATTTAGAACATACCTTTATGCTTTTCATGTAGTATAAATACGATAACTTCATTTAAGGAAGTGCAAACTATCTCCCCTCAAAGTGAAATGAATCGTTCATGCTATACATGGAACATATAAAGCATGGAATTAATGAATTTATGTAACATATAGAACATAGATATTATACTGGAATTGTAATATACCTATTTATCATTTATTTTTCATTCCTTTAAATATGAAAAAGAAATGAAAGTACCGTTCATGTGTACGTACGGCTTACCGTCTCCATGAACGATGCATTTTATTTTATATATCCAAATGTAATAGAATATTATAAATACATATATTCTAGATATATATGATATATATGATATATAAATCATGAATATCATTATGAAGATAATATAATTTTTACCACATGGAGAATTTTTAATTATAACAAGTTTATTTTTGGCTCATGTTCCAAACATCAACAAAATGTAAGATATGAACCTAAATAATAAACTAATTATTATAGCAAGGTAATTTGTGATATAAAAGTAATAATAAACTTGAAAAATTTTCTGAATAAATTATAAATTAACTTAACTTTATTATTTAGGAAGAACAAGGAACATATGTGATAATTCAGACTCAAGGTAAGGGAACTTTTCAACCCAATTTCCATTCTTTTGGTTAATTTTCTACTTCTTGATTATGACATTATATGAAAATGTGAGATATGAATTTTGATTTGTATTTATACATTATTTATGTGTACTTATAGTGAATACACATTGTTAATCTATTTTATTTACAAAATGATCTTTGTAAGGGACTTTGTCTCAATCTCTTTTCTTTGAGGCATATTTTTATTTATACACAACATTATTTATATAGTGTATAAACCCCTTTGAATTTTAATTTCATTTGAAGGGAATATTTTTCTACGTAGTGCTTTACTAAATGACAAGGGAATGTTTTTTTAACACATGTGGTGACAATGGCCTTTCTATTACCGTGAACATTATTTGATATTTGGCTTCCTTAACAAGCCGTGATGTTTTTAAATGGAAAATAAATACCATATACCCTTTTTACATATTTTTCTATTTGAAATGGTTTTGAAAGTGGATTTAGTATTTCAATATCTTGAAATTATTTCTTGTGATTTTAAATGAAATTTTAATGATTGAAATGTTGATATTTTCAATATTTTATGTGTCTTGATTACATAATGGTACTTGGACATTTGATGGGTGGTTACATGATAAACCAAATGAATGGTGGTTCTGTGATAAACCAATGACGAGTGGTTACATTATTACCTCTAATGAATTGGGTATGGAAGTTGGCTGTATGGATATTCCATTTGTAAGAATGATTTGGGGAAGTCGGCCATATGGTTATTATACTTAAGTATGATTATGTCCCAAGTTTACCATTTATATGTTTTTTGTGCTTTATATGGGTTTTATGGTAATATTTTGGTTAAAAAAGGGTAAGCAATGATCTTTTATTCAGTGAAGAGTATTTACTACTTCAAAAAGGTTAAAATTATTACTTATGATAAAGTATTCATGGTTTACATGTTTTTTTGGAAAAACTAATAGTTTTCCTTCTTTGTGTATCCCTTTCTGAGAATTTTATTCTCATACCAAGTTTTTAAATTTTTTTTACAGAACATAAAGAGGAATAGGGTCATGTTTGGGATCGATGAAATGTTATGCTATCTAAAACATGGAACTAAGCATGTTTCTTTTTTTAGATTTTTTGTTTTATAAAAAATAGATATTGAGTAGATGTGTCTACTTGTAACATTCAAGTTATTATGTTAAAGTTATGAAAAAATTCTATAAACCTATAAACCTCAAAATATCCTCAATGTGACTTATTAACTTAATTCAATAATATTAAATGTTTAAGGATGTGGCCTTATAGTTGGTATCTGTGGTCGGTTTAATCAAATTTAAGAGTTATGATATTGTTTAATTAATATCCATAAATGTTTTTTACATTATGGTAAAATTGAAATAATATATAATTTAAATATTACCATGTTTCTTCATCTATGAATTTGTTTTAAGAATGGTTTTCCGCAGAGGTAATAGGGAAGCAGTGCTGGGAAGGCATACTGAGGAGAATAACCTTCCAAATTATCATCCTGCGATGAATGGAATCGGAACTGAAGAGTTTGTTGTAGTAATGGTGCAGTTGACTCATGTTATAAATAGTAGTGGTATACATGCCTGATATCAACCCCATAAGAACTTATCTATAGGGGATAATTTTATGAGGCAATATCCCCCATCATTCAGAGGATTATCTGACCCTGTTCAAGATGAAGGGTGGATCAAAGTACTGGAAAAGATTTTCGATGTCATGGGTTGTACAGGCAATCAAAAGGTTAGTATTTCTTTTTATCATTTTGAAGGAGAAAAAGATCAGTGGTGGTTGATGGGTAAAAATATCAAGGGTAGTGAGGAGATTTATTCTCTTTGTTTTGAATAATTCAATGTTCTGTTCCTTGAGAAATATTTTCCAAAGGCGATTCAAATTAAGATGGAAAAAAATTCTTAGAATTGAGGAAGGAGGATGACTTAGTGGCTGATTACGAATAAAATTTTACTCGGCCGTCATGGTATACCCCAAATTTCAGCTGAGATCCTAATAGTAAGATAAATCACTTTTACTCCGGACTAAAGCTTCGATATCGTAGAGGATTAGCCTCTCATGAATTAAAAAGATATGAGATACTTGTTAGATGTGCTAAGAATGTAAAAATAGAGTTTTTTGATGATCAGGTGTTCTGAAAGAGAGAGAAAATAAAGAGGTCGTGTTGGTAGGAAAAGGCAAATAATTCATCAAAAAATCCCAGAGGTATGAAAATTAAATTTCCATCTTGTGAAAAGTGTAGAACAAAGAATCTTGGAGAATGTTCCTCAAAATTGGGAAAGTGGTTCTGGTGTTGTAAGAATATTCATATATCTCATAACTGTAAGGAAGATGATCATCCAGGAAATGAAAATCCAATGGTAAGATGTTTTTGTTGCAATGAGTTTGGACATTATGCCAATGTGTGTCCAAAGTTAATTACCCTGGGTGGATACTAGAAAAATCAAAAGCAGAAGTGTGGGGGAAAATCATTTTCTACTACTACGGTTGATGTGGGACCATCAAATTAAGTGGTATCAGGTACATTGTTTGTTTTTTCAGAATATTCCAATGTGTGGTTTGATTCAGGATCTACACATTTTTTCATTTCTGAGAAATTTTCTTGTAAATTGGGATTTCCATCTCAAGATACCAAACCTGAACTTGTGGTAAAAACATATGAGGAAAATTTTGAGGAAAATTTAAATTATAAGAATCTTCCTATCCTTATTTATAGAAATAATTTACCTACAAACCTTGTTGTTTTGCCTCTAGTAGAGTTTTATGTTATTTTGGTAATGGATTGGATTTCTGTTTACCATGCTAAGTTTGGTTATAGTGCTAAGGAGGTTTTTTTCAAAAAGGAATTTAGTTTGTATACAAGAATGAACCCTTATCTCTGATAACATATTAGGAAGCTGAGAAACTAGTGAAAGATAGAAATGAATGTTACCTTTCACATATTGATAAAAACAAAGGAACTATTCAGATTAATGATGTTCCAGTAGTAATTGAGTATCTTGATGTTTTTCTTGATGAGTTTCTTGGTATTATACCTCATCGATAAGTTGAATTTTTTATTTACTTAGTTCTTGATGCTAATCCAATTTCAAAACCCCCTTATCGAATGGCTCAAATTGAACTTTTAGATTTAATGAAACAATTTCAAGAGTTTTTAGATAAAGGTTCAATTCAACCTAGCACATCACTATGGGTGCTCTAGTCTTATTTGTTAAAAAGAAAGATGGCTCAATGATACTTTTCATTGATTGTAGAGACATTAATAATATTACTATTAAGAACAAGTATCCCTTGCCTCATATTGATGATCTATTTGATAAGCTCTTGGGAGCTCAGTATTTTTTGAAGATTGACTTGAGGTCTGGGTACCATAATTTGAAAGTAAAGGAATTATACATTCTGAAGACCGTATTTCGTACAGGTTATGGACATTATGAATTTTTTATTATTCCTTTTGGGTTAATCAATATACCCACTATATTCATGGATCTTATGAATATAATTTTTATTGAGTTCTTAGATAAGTTTTTGGTTGTGTTTATTGATGAAATTTTTGTATATTCCAAAAGTAAAGAGGAACATGAAAGTCACTTGAGTTTTGCCTTGAAAACCATAAAATAAAAGAAATTGTATGGAAAATTATGCAATTGTGATTTCTGGTTATAAAAAATTTCATTCCTTGATCACATTGTTTCAAAAAATGGCATAATTATTGATCCAAATAAAACAAAAATTGTTGAAAAATGGCCAAGACCCACAAATTTAACTGAGATTCATAGTTTTCTTGGTTTGTCAGTATATTAGAGAATTTTTTTGAGATTTTTTCATGATTATCTAGCACACTGACTATGTTAACTCATAAAGTTTTTAATATTTTATGGACAAAAGAATGTGATGATTGTTTTTAGGAATTGAAATGAATATTGGTGAATGATCCAGTATTGTAATTACCTTCCAGAAATGGTGGTTTTGTTTTCTAAATTTATGATTTTTTGAAAGGACTTGGTTGTTTACTAATGCAGAATGATCATATAATTTCATATGCTTTATTTTAGTTCAAACCTCATGATTTAAATTACCCTACACATGATTTAGAATTATATACTATTTTTTTTTCATTAAAAATTTAGAGGCAATATTTATATAGCTTAAAGTGTGAAATATATACTGATCACAAATTTTGAAGTATATATTCACTCAGAAGGAATTAAACATGAGACAAAGGAGATGGTTAGAATCAATCAAGGATTATGATTGCATGATCAATTACCATCAAGGAAAAGAAATTAAAGTGGTTGATTCTTTGAGCCGAAAGAGTAATGCTACATTAACCAAGTAACATTTGGAACAAAATCCTTTTTATTAACTATTTTATAAACATTGGAATAGAAGTTATTGGTGCATTAAAATCCACTTTTTTAGGTGATAGTGAAATCATCTCTATTAGAAAGAATTAAGTAAGTTCAGAAAGAAGAAAGTGAGTTGCAGGAAAAGTTAGAGTTGGTTTAGAAGTGTAAGTTTCTTGAATTTAATGTTAATAATGATTGTATTTTGAGATTTGGGAAGAGATTATGTGTGCCTTATGATTCACTTTTGAAGAAAGAGTTATTATGTGAAGCTCATGGTTCTCTATTTTCATTTTATGCTGAACGTACTCATATATACAAAGATCTTCATGAGTATTAATGGTTGGATGGAATGAAAAAATATATTTCTGACTTTACTATGAAGTGTTTTACTTGTCAACAGGTCAGAGAAGAGAAGTAATTACCAAATGGGATGCTTCAGCCTTTACCAGTGCTATAGTTGAATTGGTAAAATATATCCATGGACTTCATTGGGGGATTACCAAATACATCTCGAGATAAAAATGTAATCTGGGATATTTTTGACTGAATGACTAAATCTGGTCATTTTCTTCTTATTCGAGATACTCTATCTCTAGATCAACATTTTCGATTGTATATTAAAGAGTTTGTTAGGTTACAAGGAGTACCCGTATCCATTGTATCTGATCATGATCCCATGTTCACTTCTATCTTTTGGAAGGGCCTTTAGAAGTCATTGGATATTAGATTAAATTTCAGTAAATCTTTTTTTCCGCAATGAGATAGGCAATCAGAATGATCAATTTAGACTTTAGAATATATACTACGTACTTATTCAATGGATTACCAGGGATGTTGGGACCAACATAATTCTTTGGTTGATTTTTCTTATAATAACAGTTTTCATTCCAGTATATTGATGGCTCAATTTGAGGTAGTATATGGAAATCAGTGTCGAACTATAGATGCTTGGGATAATGTAGGTGAAAGAATGTTGATGGGACCATAATTGGTAAAGAGATGGAAAAAAAATTCAGTTAATTCAGAATCACATGAGGACAACATAGAGCTGTCAGAAAAGTTATGAAAATAACCGGAGGGAGGATTATTATTTTGTGGTAGGTGATCATTTCTTTCTCAAAGCTTCTCTATGGAAAAGTGTAATGCATTTTGGTAAAAAGTGAAAGCTGAGTCTGTGGTTCATTGGACCCTATGAAATCCTAGAAAAGGTTCGATCAGTTTTCTACAGATTGGATTTACCTCCATGTTTATCCAAGGTACACAATATTTTTAATGTTTCAATGTTGAGAAATTATATGTCGTATCTATCTCATGTTTCAAGTCGAGAGGTATTTCAATTGAAAGAGAATCTTTCTCTTAAGGAAAAACCTTTACAGATTCTTTACTAAAGAGAGAAAGTTTTGTGGAATAAATTAATTCATCAGGTAAAGGTTCTATGGAAAACCCATATGGTTTAAAATGAATCATGATAATCTGAAACATCTATGAGGGATAAATAGCCCCACTTATTTGATAAGTGAATAAAATTGAAAAGACACAATTTCCAAAAGGGGGGAATGATATAACATCCCAGGTAAACAAATAATTTTATATTTTCATATTTATTAATATTTTTTATTTAAATATCAATTTTTTTAAATGGGATTCTATGTTTGATGGTGTACCTGACACACAACGGTGGGTTTCTCTGAAATCTTATGTTTCACACAAGGCTGAGTCATATTGAGAAAAATAATAATAATATAATAATATTATTTTAAAATGTTTTGAATATATAGACATTGTATTGGTGAAAATGAATAGAACTAACCATATTATGATTAAACTTATTTGTTAAATTTTTTTACATTTATCTATTAAAATTTAGAGGATTAAAATTAGAATAAATCCAATTTTAATCATAAATACTCTAATATTTTCAAAAAGGTAGTTGTACTACCGTTTGATGGAGAACACCTTTTAAATCTAGTTATTGTCTATTTTATATGTTCAATTTGAAAAAATAGGCTACTTATTTAGAAGTAGGACATCAAAATTTACTTTGTGTGAATTTTTGGTATTTTTCTAATAAAGGTCATTTTTAACAAATAATGAAAAATACTACATTTTAAGCCAAACCCTTATTTTCATCTGATTTATTTATATGGTTAAATTATCTTTTTAATTAGTTTTAAAGTGTAATTAGATTAATTTTTTTACCATTTAATCTATATTTGGTCATTTCATGTAATTTTAATTTTTAATTAGACATAAACACATGTCAATCTTTTGATAGTTATTATTTCTTAATAACACGTTTTTTGGTTTTCATAAAGGGAATTAATTTTAAATTAATTTCTGCAACTCTTGTGTTTTGAATTTGGAAAAATGGTTTCTATATTTGGAATCAAGAGTTCTAAGTTGCGTAAATAGGTAACTTTTATTTTTAGACATTATGAATAGTAACTTAAGTAAATATTCTATTTACTATGGTTAAAGGGTAAATCTGGTAAATAAGGGTAAAAAATAATTTTATAATAATATTAAATTACCCTAAGATGTATCCTAATCCTATAGGATGATATGTATAAAACTATGGTAATCCTTGGGTTGATTTTAGGACACCATAGAGCCACTTTTGTGTGAAAATGACATTCAATTACTTTTAATTTAAAGTTAGGGAAAATATAATGTAAACATGTATCTTTTACTAAAACAATTTTTTATATGGGGTTATATACGTTATATTTTAGAATATAAGTAATCATTATAAATATAAAAATATTTCCTAAATCTTGGTATTTTATTTAATAATTTTAGAAAATAAATAAATAAATTTAATTATGACACAATGATGATGCAGTAATTGCTTCATTAATAACGGATTGAAACAAATGATATTATAATTGTTAAAAAAATTTAATTTGGGAATTTTGATGTCATACAAGAATTTTATAGATGATATTTACATATTATATATGTATTAATGATGTTTTTTTGAATCAATCAAGTTTTTATAGATTTTTTTAAATGTCACGATATTAATAGTGTCGAAATTGACATAATTCATGTTTTAAAATATGAAATATTTTATTAAATATAATAAAATTAAAAAAAATAGTCCAAATAGTTATAATAAGACAAAAAATTTATTATTGACTATTTAATTATATATTTATTATGTTTTGGTAACAATTTTGATTCTGAAAGTGTTAAATGCTTGATATAACGGTAAGAGTAAAAAAGTGTAAAATAAAAAAAGATAAGGATTAAAAATTATCCAAAACCTGTCTAATTATTATTGGTTGATTTTATTTCTAATTATACTCATATTATCTTCTATTTATCTGATGTTTTACTCATTTATACATGAAATATAACTAATAATAAAATAATAATTTAAGATATTCCTTAAGTGCCCCTCCTCCCTCCTATAAAACGGCACCACCTCTAACCCATTATACACACCTCTCAAACCCCCTTGGATCATCCAAACACTCCCTAAATAATATCCTAATATTAATATATTCCCCATAGAATCCCCCTCTTATGTAAAAGGCAATTCATGAAGGCCTTTTAGCTTAAATCAAAAGGAGTTTTCTGATTTGAGGTAACATCTTCTCTTAAGTTCCTTTCCAATATTTTTCCTTCCCAACTCCCTATGCTATTTTTATTATTTTTTTACATGAAAAAAATTATCCTAAATATACTAGGTTTTGGTTATGGGAAGGATTCAAACTACACTTACAAACACCTCCATCTAATGGGTATAGGACATACTGTTTTTGTGGACGGTGAATTACTACCTCACGAAATGATGATTGTTTAATATTCTCATACCATTCAAGTTGTTATGTGTATGTTAAGACTTAATTATCAATATCTCTAAACCATAAAAGATCTTAAATGTGAATTATTAACTTAATTCAATATTATGCAATGTTTAAAGCTGGGGACTTATATTTGGTGGTCTATAAAAACACTATATCAAGTCACTCTTATTACAAGCATAAATTCCCCTATATCATTTTCAACCATAATGGTATAGCCATTTTTAGTAATAAAAATGGGCCACTATCTAGTTTATCAAGTAGTATTAGTTCATATTTAATGAATTTAATGCAACATAAAAAATTTATGAATTGTAAATGACTTAATACAGATGGACTGAATGGGTATCAAACATATTTGGGTAAACCTATATAAATAAAGGTTGGATCTTAGTTTTCTGAATTAAAAAAAATATTTCAATAAAAAAATTCTATACTATCCCCCAAAAATATTTATTTTTTGTACCACCCATAAGTTTTAAAATGTTATAGTTATAAGAATAATCACTGGACACATGATCTTTTGATTCCTTTCACTCCAAGTCTAAATGATTATACTAAAATCAATCTTCCATGATACCCACATATCCTTCATCCAAAGACATTTCATTAACCTATAAAAAAATTAATTTTGGGAAATAAATACCTTAAATATAGAAATCTTATATTTCTAGAACAACTTCATTAGTAAACCCATACTTTTATACCATAAATCCATCTCTCTTATATGAGTCACACAATCACATTGGAAATAAAAGCTAACACAAACTTACATCACATTTTATTGTGTTTCAATTTGGAATGACAATTTATATGGGTCTATAATGGTATTATAAGACACTAGGTTTCAGGTTTTTAATGAGATCACTACAATCAAGAGAGTATAACCTGACCCATGTATGGATAGATTTCTTAAGATACAGTACACAAAAAATGCGTATATTGAGTGCATAATCCAACACTCCAACATTATAAATCTATTAAATTATGCCAATACTAATATTTGTGTGAATCTCATATATAAGTAAAAGAAAAAGAAAATGGAATCCAACACTAATGGATACACTAGAGAAGAATCCAAGAATTAAAAAACACTATAATTGACTCTGTATTGGAAAAGGTTTTATATGGATGTATTGTAAGGGTTGGTTTCCTGAGAACCAACTATTTTGTACTTTGATTACATGAGTGTACACATATTATATATTGTTCATTGTTCTTCATGACTATAATATAATAATGTCCTGGAATATTTGTTGCATTGATAAGGTCAAGGTAGATCCCCGCTATGATGAGAACCTTGAAATGCTATAACAATATTCTTAAATGAAGTTCTATGGTTGGATGACATACTATGATAGGATACATAGTATATAGACCGTCATGTACGAGTACTCGTAAGAAGGCTAGACTCTCTCTCATGGAGTTCGCATTTGGTAATCTCCACGATGGGAGATTATGAGAACAGACCCGCCAGTAGCAATTCTGCATGTCTTGGTGTCATTGGACATTGCTATCTACAAGCGTGTGTAATGGTCTTTAGACTGTAATATTATCATTGACTCATGTCATGACTCACGCACTTAGATTTACTGACGAAAACCGCCACGCAGACAGTTGGTGGGAAGTAGGGTATGTTGGGTGTGTCACGAGTGACATGTTGTTAATGGATAAGTCTAGGAAGGATTTGTCCCTTCCATTTATGGAAGTTGATATCTCGGCCCTTTGATTGAAATAGAACTATCACATTAAATTCCATGGCCATGGTGTAAACGAAGAGTTTATTTCAGGAAGTCAAAGAATGACGGATCAAGCATATAGGTTTATGACACTTCCATGAAAACTGCTTGATGATATATCGAGACAAAGGTATTAAATTACATAATAAGCGTTCGTATGAGGTGATATGTCAATGCGGCATCAACTTCTTTCTCTTGGGTTCCATGACCCATTGCTATATATTAATCTTGGTCTTTAGGAAAGCTCGCCTAATGCCAACAAGAAAGAGTCCTAGAGGGTCACACACTATGTGTATTCAAGTATCTCAAGTAGAATAATGATTATTCCCATACTTGGTTTAATAATTATTCATAGAAGTATTAATCGTTTTAATGATGGAGGAAATGGAAATGAAAAACATGATATACATGCAATGTATTAATGATTACACGCCGTGCAGTTTTTCATGGAAAACAAGTACACGCCGTGAATTTATTAATACACACCGTGTAGTTTTCTTTATGAAATGTAAATGAATAAATGAACACAAGATATACAGGCTGTGTACATTGATTATACATGCCGTGTATTTTTCAATGAAAAACAAGTACACGACATGTATTTATTAATAAATGTCGTGTAGTTTTTCCAGTAGGGTTTTTGAGGATATAATATTGTTTTAAATGATATTTATTTATAATCAGCGTGAGCGCATGTCAAGGAGTTAATTATTCAACATGGGGTTTTAAATATGAGTCAATGAAATAAAAAAACACGTAACACATTTATTTATTGTCATAACTCTAAAACCTCAAACCTGATTATAAATATCCTCACAACCTCAACTCTTTTCTGATGCACACAATAACTCTGGAGAATTATTTCAAGGCCGAAAGAACCTCTTCCTCCAATAACGCTATCAAGACCGAGAGAGATCCTCTTCCATCGGATCAAGACGATCTAAGGTGGACAACGCAAGAAAATATTTCTCCACTATAGCACCCAGAGACTCCTTTGGCGACGTCTCAAGATATGAGCTACACGTTTGGATCACCGCTATAGGAATTCTACACTTGGCTTCTACGACGCAACAACGGATCATAATTAATTGAATTCGAGCATGACTTATCTTAAATGAAATAATGATTAAAAGAATTTTAATTGTAAATTTGTGTAAATGTCATTACATGCTATGGATGATCATGAGCTCGACCAAAGACCCTTTGTATGTGTATTGTTTCATTTAAATTTATTAAATTTAAATTTATTGTCCTATGAGATTTCTTCCAATAAAATGTAGGGACTATGTGACCATGGTTTCTTAAATGTAAACACCATGTAATGGAGGATCTCCCAAGCCAGAGGAGACAGTTCAAATCCCAAAGCCGAGGCGAAACTGGCGCAAGAAGATACAAAGGTGGATAGATGGGAGCTGCAAAACACGATCCACTGGGTTCAAGGTGTCTTTCCCTAGGTTAGAGTTAGCTTATCAAAACCACTAGATATGCTAACCAATAGAAGCTCGTGATCATTCCATATTATTTTATTTCTGTGTAAATTGCATGGTTTATTTATTATGTATGTGTTGTCGTGATCACATAGTTAATAAAATGAACAAGCATGAAAATATGGAATAAAATACAAACTAGACTATGCGTAAACATTATCAGAACATGGTTAATCACTTAATATTAACAAGAATGTGATAATTCAAAACTACGCATAAAGGAGTAAAATACATCAATACCATATTAAGTCAGACCTAGCCTCCTGTTACCTGATTAAGGGCAAGACTCCATAAAAACTATGTGTTTGACCAACCCTTGTTGGGACACTTACTTTTATAAAGGAAGCCCTTATGAAAGGTTTCGTGTTGACTTAACCATATTATATCCAGAGGAGTATCCCTTGCAAGAAATGATGTAATATTGGAGGCAAGAGTTGAGTAAATCCAAGTCAGGATTTCGAGATTGGGGAGTCCACTCAACAAATCATGGAACTATAAGCTCATAGTTGGAAAATACCTGCCTACCTAAATACCTTCAAATAGCTTGGCCAACCCTTGTTGGGGTTATGCAAATGGGAATATTGATTCTTGCCACTAGAATGTCAAAGAAATATGACATTCCGAGTTCAATGGTGAGGGCCATTGGGACTTGATAAAATATTGGGAGACTTAATAAAATTTATTATTTCTCATAAAATGTAATCAATATATTATTGATAAATCTTCTCTTTTAATTTGTAGAATCAAAATGACAAACACATCAACCACATTCTCTCTGCGATCAATTCTATATAAAGACAACATCCTCCCTGGAAGTAACTTTCAGGAATGGTTTAGGCACCTTTGGGTTATCCTACGCCATGAATGGATGTTTTACATGGTGGAGTCCTCACTTACTGATTCTCCTGCCCCAGGGGCGAGTGATGAAGATTTCCTAGTCTATGATCAACATTTGAACGATGCACTCGATGTTCAATGTTTGATGTTGTCATCTATGTATAGTGATCTCATGAAGTCTCATGAAGACATGGATTCCTACAGCATTCTCGAGAACCTCTGTGGTTTATACCAGGAGAGAGAAAGATAAGAAAGGTTTGAGATCTCCAAGGATCTGTTTTGGAGCAATCTTGGAGAGGGTGCCCCAGCTGGGCCACATGTAGTCAAGATCATTGTCTACATTGAGCGCTTGGAGGTTCAAGGATTTAAACTCCTCGAAGAACTGGGTACCGATCTCATTCTTGCATCACTCCCTCAGAGCTTCTCAAACTCTTTTGTGAACTTCAACATGAACAACATTGAGAAGTCTCTTTCTGATCTTCTTATCCTTATTTTCCAAGTGGAAAATGACATGAAGCGTGAAAAGCCTTCTGTCTTCATGGTGAATAAAAGGAAAGGGAAAGAGAATAGATTTACGTCCAAAGATTCTTCAAGGCCTTCCAAGAAAAGGAAGATCAAAGGGGAGGCAAAGGAACAAGATGATGTTTGTTTCGCATTTGGCAAGAAGGGCCACTGGAAGAAAAACTGCACCCAGCCAAGGAAGCAAGGGGGAAGCTTCAGGTGCATTTGTTATCGAATGCAATCAATCTGTTTCTACTAATTGGGTATTAGATAATTCTTTTGGTGCTCACATCTGTATCAAAATACAAGAACCAAGTAGATTCAAGAAGATTGATCGAGGGGAGGTGGATCTATGAGCAGCCAACGGAGCCAGACTTGCTGATGTAGCTGTTGGGGACTACCACCTCACATTACCTACTAGGATGGTCTTGGTTTTGAAAGGATGTTATTATGTACCCTCTGTAACCAAAAACATTATTTCAGTATCCAGATTAGATACTAATGGATTCATCTTCAAGTTTGGAAGTGGATGTTTCTATTTTTATAATGCCAGCATTTGTTTTGGTAGGGCACATTTATATAATGGCCTTTATGTGTTCGACTACACAAACCAAGTAATGGAAATAGATAACAAAGTTAATTCACATGACTCATACCACACCCAACTTTGGCATCACTGGCTAGGTCATGTCGATGAGAAACGTTTAAAATTACATCAAGATGGGTATTTAGATTCATTCAAACTAAAACCACTTGGTGTATGTCATGCATGTCTACAAGGCAAAATGACCAAAGCCCCATTTAGTGGGAAAGGTGGAAGAGCTAAAGAGCTTCTAGAATTAGTTCACACAGCTTTTTGTGGACCATTTCCAGTTGAAGAAAGGGGTGGGTTCTCGTACTTCATAACTTTTACTGATCATTTTAGTAGATATGGATATATCTTCTTAATGAGGTATAAGTTAAATTCTTTTGATCGGTTCAAATAATACAAGAATGAAGTTGAGAACCATCTTGGTAAGAAGATTAAGAAACTCCTCTCAGACAGAGGATGAGAATATCTTAATCAGGACTTCATTGGTTTCTTACGGGAGTTTGGGATTCTATATCAACTCACTCCTCCTTACACACCGTAGTGCAATGGTGTAAGTGAAAGGAGGAACCGAAACCTGTTGGACATGGTGAGATCAATGATGAGTCATGCAAGTCTTCCATTATTCTTTTGGGGATATGAATTACAAACAGAAGCGCACATACTAAACAAATTACCAACTAAATCAATAAATGGTATTCCATATGAGTTATGGAGTGGACGCAATGCCATGTTATCGAATTTACATGTATGGGGTAGCGAAGCATTTGTTAAGGCCTCTTCAGGTAAGAAACATGCACCCCGAGGCACAAAGTGTATCTTTATAGGATATCCCAAGGAAACAAGGGGATATTACCTATACAACCCCTCTAACAAAAAGGATACAATGGAAAGACACAACATATTCCTTGAGAGGGGGCACATCTCCAAAAGAGATAGAGAGAGAGATAGACTTCGATGAAGTTGAGGCTCAAGATACACAAGAGTTGGTACAAGAACAGATTCCACAAAGCCCCTTGGAAGAACAATCTGTTCCAGTGACACAAGAACTGTGTAGGAGCATGAGAGAGGTGAGATAACCAGATCGATATGGTTTTCTTTCCACTGAGTATGTTGATTCATGATTGGTTGAAAATGATGATCCTCTTACCTACAAGGAAGCAGTTGAAGGCACAGATGTTTCCAAGTGGAAAGAAGCCATGAATTCTTAAATGGATTCCATGTACCAAAACCAAGTCTGGATTTTGGTAGATCCTCCAGTTGATGTAAATCCTATTGGTAATAAATGGGTATTCAAGATGAAACTAGACATGGAGGGGCAAGTCAGTACCTATAAGGCACGACTGGTTGCAAAAGGTTTTAGACAGCATCAAGGATTTGACTATGATGAAACTTTTTCACCGGTTGTGATGCTGAAATCCATCAGAATCCTATTGGCCATTGCTGATTACCATGACTTTGAAATTTGTAAAATGGATGTCAAAACAGCATTCCATAACAGGAACCTCCATGAAGACATCTACATGACACAACGTGAAGGGTTTGTGACTCCAAAGGATTCCAACAAGGTATGCAAGTTGTAGAAATCCATTTATGGATTAAAGCAAGCATCAAGGTCATGGAAAATTCATTTGATGAAGCTGTAACGGAATTTGACTGTGTCAAGAACGAATGTGAGCCTTGTGTATACAAGAGGATTTGTGGAAGTGCAGTCATTTTCCTAATAGTATATGTTGATGAGATATTACTAATTGGAAATTAAGTACCTGTCTTACAGTCAGTTAAGGCATGTTTGTATAAATTCTTCTCCATGAAAGGCTTGGGTGAGGCGGCATATATTCTTCGGATCAAGATCCATCGTGATAGATCCAAGAGAATGCTAGCCCTGAGTCAAAGTACATACATTGACAAGATACTAAAGAGATTCAGTATGGAATAGTCCAAGAGGGGATTGTTGCCAGTGTCACATGGCATTCATCTTTCTAAGAAGATGTGTCCTCAGAAACATGAGGAAAGAAAGAGAAGGTCAAGGATCCCTTACGCATCCGCGATGGGGTTAGTCATGTACGCTATGCTATGTACGATGATAGATGTTTCTTATACATTAAGTGTGGTAGGCAGATATCAAGATACTCCAGGAGACCGCCATTAGATGGTAGTCAAGACTATCCTTAAGTATCTGATCCATACTAAGGATATGTTCATGGTTTATGGAGGAGATGAGGAACTAGTCATCAGAGGACATGTAGATGCTAGTTTCCAGACTGATCAAGATTGCATGAAGTCATAGACTAGATACATCATCAGGTTGAATGGAGGTGTAGTGAGTAGGAAGATCTCAAAGAAAAGTGTGGTGGCAGATTCTACAGTGGAGTCTGAGTATATCACAGCTTCCAAGGTAGCTAAAAAAGTAGTATGGAGGTGAAGCTTCGTCCAAGAGTTGGATGTAGTATCGAGCAGTAAAGATCCTATCACACTCTATTGTGATAATACTGCAGTGGTGGCAATTGCTAAAGAGCCAAGGGCACATCAGAGAACAAAGCACATACTTCGGAAGTATAATCTCTTGAGGGATTTTTCTCAGAGAGGTGAAGTTTCAGTGAGCAGTATTTCCATGGAAGACAACGTGGCAGACCCCTTGACTAAAGCCTCGACTCAGCAGAAAAATGATCATCATGTGAGATCTAGCGGACTAAAAGTCGTAGGCAGTTGGCTCTAGTCCAAGTGGGAGTTTTTAATGGTTGGTGTCCTGAGAACCAACTGTTTTGTACTTTGATTACATGAATGTACACTTATTATATATTGTTCATTGTTCTGCATGACTATAATATACTAATGTCCTGGAATATTTGTTTCATTGATAGGGTCATGGAAGATCCCCTCTATGATGAGAACCTTGAAATTCTATTACAATATTCTTAAATAATGTTCTATGGTTGGATGACATACTATGATAGGACACATAGTATACAGACTGTCATGTGCGAGTACTCATAAGAAGGTGAGACTCTCTCTCTCAGGGAGATCACACTTGGTAATCTCTAAGATGGGAGATTTTGAGAACAGACCCTCCAGTAGCAATTCTGCATGTCTTGGTTTCATCGGACATTGCTATCTACGAGTGTGTGTAATGGTCCTTGGACTGGAAGATTATCATTGACTCATGTCATCACTCGCGCACTTAGATTTACTGATGACAACAAACAGGCAAACAGTTGGCGGGATGTAGGGTACGTTGGGTGCGTCACAAGTGTCATGTTGTTAATGGATAAGTCGAGGAAGTATTTATCCCTTCCATTTATGGAAGTTGATATCTCGGCCCTTTGATTGAAATAGAATTGTCGCATTAAATTTCATGTCCATGGTGTAAACGACGAGTTTATTTCAGGAAGTCAAAAAATGATGGATCAAGCATATAGGTTTATGACACTGCCCTGAAACCTGCTTGATGAGATATCGAGACAAAGGGATTAAATTACATAGTAGGTGTTCGTATGAGGTGATACATCAATGCGAAGTAAACTTCTTTCTCTTGGGTTCCTTGACCCGTTGCTAGATAGTAATCTTGGACTTTAGGCAAGCTCGCATAATGCCAATGAGAAAGAGGCCTTGAGGGTCACACACTAAGTGTATTCAAGTATCTTATGTAGAATAAAGATTATTCCCATACGTGGTTTAATAATTATTCAAGGAAGTTTAAATCTTTTTAATGATGGAGGAAAAAGGAAATGAAAAAAAAAGATATACATGTCGTGTATTAAAGATTACACGTCGTGTAGTTTTTAATTGAAAAAAAGTACATGACGTGTTTTTATTAATACACACTGTGTAGTTTTCTTTATGGAAATGAAATGAATAAAGGAAAACAAGATATACACGTTGTGTACATTGAATGTACACACCGTGTAGTTTTCAATGAAAAACTTGTACACGCTGTGTATTTATTAATACATGTCGTGTAGTTTTTCCAGTCAGGATTTTGAGGATATAATATTGTTTTAAATGATATTTATTTATAATCAGCGTGAGCGCATGTCGAGGAATTAATTATTCGACATGGGGTTTTAAATAAGTGAAAATGAAATAAATAAAACGTGTAACACATTTATTTATTATCATAACTCTACAACCTCAAACCTGATTATAAATATCCTCACAACCTCAACTATTTTTCTGACACACACAACAAATTTGGAGAATTCTTTCAAGGAAAAAATAACCTCTTCCTCCAAGAATGCTCTCAAGACCGAGAGAGATCCTCTTCCATCAGATCAAGATGATCTAAGGTGGACAATGCAAGAAAAGGTTTCTCCATGCTAGCACCCGGAGACTCCTTTGGCGACGTCCCGAGATACTAGGTACATGTGTGGATCACCGCTAGAGGAAGTCTATACTTGGATTCTGTGATGCAATGACGAATCACATCGGAACGTGATAAAGAAAATCAACGAAGAAAGAACAACGCAAAAGGTATTTCTTTCCAATTAATTAAATTAATTATAATCAACCGGTAATGATCCTAATTTGTGATTCCGGGACTTTCTATTTCTTTTTTCTGTTTCTATGATTCAATCCAGGGAGACTGGTGTTTATTGTCGTATTGATCCTGAATTAATCATTGCTAATAACAAAAATCCAAGTGGGCACATCAACCCATGCGCTTCTGTTATGCCCATATCCTTCACGTATGACTATGAAAAATACTATTACATGATAAAAAATAATACAATGTTGTTTTTTTGGATTAACCAAATCTATATAATATTTGGGAAGACATAATAAATATATTCATTTATTATATGGGATTTTATATGTAAAGATTAAAAGGGATTAAACTGATGTGCATTTAACCCACCTTTCTTTGATCTATCTGTTCTCTACTTATATACCTTTTTATACCAAATACAATGGTATGACCCACTGAATATCGATGTTATTAAAAAATAATCATGTGTTAAAAGTTTAAGTATTCTTTCTTAAAAACTACCTTTTTAGGAGTAGTTAAGAATCATTTTGGATACCTATAAGTTTTTTTTTAATTTTCATCAATATTTATCCTATGAGTATAAATGGTAAGTTTTATACCTTTTAAATCAATAAATATCTAGTCTATCATTGGTTTCCTCTATGATAATATATTAATAAATTTAATTACTTGTTTAATTAAATTATTAACATTGATTATGATATGAAAATTGTTTAAGTCTCCCAAATAAGGTTTTCAAGTGATGTATCTAGTAATTTTGACTTGCGTATATCCACTGCCTTCACTATGTATATAATGAATTAAACTCATTCAATATATTCAATTAAATACTCATTTTTGTTATGTAATTATACTAAATACAATATTAATTTTTCAAAATAATATTATTCTTCAATAGTACCCAAATAATGAAAGTTAGAAACTAAATATTATTCCATATTTGTTTTTCTATTAAATATTAGTTTTTCATACCCAATATGAAAATTAGTTTCCCTACCAGACATTGATAAGATCTCTACATTTATCTAGGAATTTTGTACCAAAATGAGTTGGAAATATTTATATTTTACCATGTTATAATTGATAAAATATGTGGAAAATTAATTTTTTTAATGCTGATATGAACATACCATTAAAATTATTCATGTTTCTTACTGATTAGTCTTCTATTTTCAATCCAACCCATGTAGGATATTATTTTATAATCCTTAGTTCATTAATAATTTTATATGTTATGTGGATAACTCTATATCCAAGGTAACATAGCGTACTCTCAAACTAAAAACCTCAAATATTTAATGGTGTTATGAAAATATCTAGGTCAATTATTTTATGAGGTACATATCAGGGGTAATTAAAAAACTCCTCCCATACCTTAAACTAGCCCTCAATTCATTAGGTTTTATTATTTTCGATATTATCTCTTCATGGAATTTGTCATAGTCAAGAATTTGTGTAACGGATTCTATAAATGGAATATTTATATATAACTTCTTCAATATCTCTATAAATATATCAAAATAAGGATCAAATATTATTTACATATTTATTTGTATAAATGGATGGGGTAGTTCCCAAGATTATGCACTTTCATTGACTTCTTAACTTTTTTTAATATTGTTCATATTCATCTATTACATATTGACATTTCTTTTAATTTTATTCACTACTGAACTCATTCCCTATTGAAGTATAATACACTATTGTAGGTACATGAAATGAATCTATCAGTTGATCAGTTAAAATTTTATTCTCTATTAAATTTATACCGCTTCATAAGGAAATAAATTCTTCTTCTCTCAGTTTAGCCATTTTTTACCCAATAGATATTCCTGTTGTCATTCTTGCGTGTGTTTGTCCACTAGGCCAATTGGTTTTTTATTTTATGAATAAAATCTTTTTAGTTTTGGTTTAAGATCAAAATGCATGACATGAATTATAATATAATTTCTTCTATATCAGTATGTATCTATATTGAATGGGGGAAAATTTTAGTTTACTTTTATTCCTAATAAAAATGCTGGTGATTTAAGGCTATTTGATATATCTATTGAAACCCCTTCTATTATGGTTGTCTTAGACTGAATTATGTTTGGGAAGGAAATACATGTGAATGATTGTTCATATTAAGTGTTTAGATATCTACTCATTCTTTTAAATTAAAATACTAATTATTTATTTATCTTTTTATTTAATATTTTTCAAAATTTCCTCTATTATAGCTGATGTAATTATATTTAGATAAATGTTTCACTTGTTCACTTCATGAACACATGGGGATATCCTAGGGACAACTATATCAAGAGAATTTTTTTATCAAACTATATCATTGAGCTGAGTATAAATTATTGAAAATTTATATATCCACTTTCTAGTATATTCAAATTATAATGTTTTGAATGATTGAGAGTCAACTTAATGTAAAATTTTTTTCCAACTAGTAAATTTTTTGGCTACTGAATATTGAATTCAATCATGTTTTTAATTAATGTATAAAAATAATTTGGATCCATATTTATTAATCCATTTATAGTAATAGTGTTGATGGATGACTATATTTCTTGTTTAATACTGTAGTTAAAATATTTAAACCAGTTCTCAGGGTTCATTTCATTTTGATGGAAATTATTTATTAGGACCTTGATTTATTCCCAATATTTTCTCTTTGATTCATAGTTTTCTTTGAAAAAAGGGAGTTTTAATGTTTATTTTTAATTAATAACGTTTTAATATAATAGTGATAAAATAATTTTGTTCTTAGCACTTCCCAGGTTAAGATAGTTTATAGGTCTACGCTCTGTAACCAGTTTATTATTTTTCCTTATAATCATAATGAAATATGTCTTTTGATTAGTTTGCCTTTGGTCACCCCATAACATTTTAAGGAATTTTAGGATTCAGAAAATTTATTTACATATATATACAGGTTTTAAATACTAAAACCATGTAATTTCACATGTTATTTCCATTATTTTTCTATTGAGGGATTCAATTTAATGTGTTTCACCTGGTAGTTTTGTTATATGATACTCAAGACGATTTAAGCAGTGTTGGGTCTCAAATATTATCTTATTAGGGTATGAAGTCTTTTCTCATTGATTTTATTATATAAGAGATGGTGGATGTGTCCAAATGAAAGTTTCAAAATTGTATCCTTAATACTATGTCATATCATATCCTTCTTGTTTTTTTATAGAGCTACCCATAAGATAATTTCCTCTTCCATGTGGCTTTTTTCCAAATCATATGAAAGATCATTTTTCAATTGAATGAAATTATGAGTGTTTTACATAAAGATAAATAATTCCTAAAGTGGTGTTTAATCAAGAAAAATACAATGTTAAACCATTAAATGATCACCAGAAACGATACCAAATATTTTTCATCATTTATAGGGAATAAAAAATTAAAACTTTATAAACCAACAACTTCTATAATAGTAAAAGTGGGGTCAATTCCATAGATAGAATAGTTTTAGACAGTAGTGGAATCCTCCTTAAATTATCTTTAGGAAGACAATGTTTGAATGGTTTATGATAAAACTATTTAATTTTATTAATTAATGATATATCTATAAAATAATCTATGTGGAAAAAATTCAAGATATGGTGTTACAGTTTGGAATCTAGTTTTGGTGCATAAGATGTCAATTATTTTTATTTTTTCATATAAGTAATTAATTATTTAATTACCACTAATTTCCAATTAAATTTTAATATTTTAATGTTACATTCACCAAGGTTAAATTTTTTTTTAATTTCTTTTATAAATCATCAAGTATTCCACTCTTGGACATAGTGAATAATTTATGTTTCATTTTAAAATTAAATCTACGAGTGATATAGCAAGTATTGATTCTCACAAATGTCTGATAACTATCTATGATTATTCAACAACACATGAGTACTTTTTAGGTATCACATGTGTTGGTGTGAAAATAAATAATACTAGCTCTATAATTTGTATCTCACTCATGACAATATTTAGATGTCAGAGAGATGATCAATCATGGTTGTATTTATTTAATGATTATATAAATCAAATATATATATGAATAATTAAATAAATAACCAATTAAAATAAACTAACATATAATTAAATATGTATAATGGACAATGGAATGAATGCATATCATTTTCATCATAATTATGATGCTAACAATTATAAAAACATGGTCATAAAATAATAAAATAAAAAAAAGGAAAATGTCACCTTAGATTTTATATTGTCACTAATTAGGTGTTTTTTTATAAATTCAATCTTAAATTAATCAATATTAGTGTGTTAATGTGAATTTTTACTCATATATTCATTCAAAATCCTATTATTTTGCCTTCATAATTTTACAATTCGAGAAACATGTAACTTTTACATATAAAAATAAATGCAGGGGGTAATAAATTAAGAAAATAATAATTTTTCACATACCTCCATCCATTGATGTGTCTTGATATTATCTGAAAAAAAATTATATAATTTTACACTTTATTACCTTGTTAAAAATTAATATAATAATAGAGGAAAAGTGATTAACTATTTGGATTTTTTTAAGGTTGGGGCTGAAGCCTCATTTTTATTTTTAAATAAAAGCAAAGACCTCCTTAATTAGGTAGAGGGAGACCCATTAAATAGCCCATAGGCCTAGTGGGCATTTAGCCCATTACATAGCCCGTAGGCCCAAATGTTAGGCCCAAGACCCATTCAGTGAATAGTACTGCTACAGTAGCCGCGCTGCTACAATCCCACATAGTACTGGCCGCCGCTATAGTTCCCCTATGTGATACTGATACATGATTTTTAATAAATGATAAACTATTATGTGCATTCATATTCCTTCTATAATTTCTACAAAATTCATCACAATTAAGGATTATACAAACACATGTCATAGTGGTTATGCATTATCTACTAACAAAGTGTATTACATGTATTAACCATTGATGTTTTACATATCCTTATTTAAATGTGATAAATATAACTGTTTTAATGATAATATAATTATTTATGACTATAACTATTATCATCATTCAATTTAATCATAAATATAGGTAACTCAAATAAATAATTAGTGATTTCAAAGGGTAAATTATAATAGACCTAATCATTTTTATATACAAGAAAAACTAATCGAAAAAAATGCACATGCTTTCAACTTCTCTAATAAATTTATTTTGGTGGAAAATCTTCTATCAATGGCTTAGTAATCATGATATTAATACTAATATATTTATTAACACTTTTAATTTATGAACATGAACCTTAATGAAAATATACTTCATTTCCATGTGTTAAAAACCTCTTTAATATCTATCATTCTTTGAAAATAAAATAGATAATGAAGTTTCCCAACAAATATTTAAGGGCATGGAGATAATGTGGACAATTATACATCCATAAATAAAAATTTTCAACCATGTTTCTTGAATTTTAGTGTTGAAGCATTCCAAAAATTAGGCTTCTATGGTCTAAAGAGAAATAAATGATTTTTTCCACACTTTTGTGATACTTTCCCTAGGGATTGGAGATATAAATAACCAAAATATAATTTCTTATATCAATAAAAATTAAAAATTATGAATCATAGTATCTAATAACCTCAAAATAATTGCATCTTTTTAGTCAATAATGTGATCTTATATTCCTTACAGATATAAAAAGTCTTTCATTATACATCTCTGATGATAGATTACATGATTTTATTGGTATCTTCCCAACATACAAATTATAAAGCTAATATCCAGTACTGTACACATTTGAGAATTCATAAATCTTCCTAAAACAGATGCATATATCATTCCTTTTATCTGTTTGAGTTACAAATCCTTCATAGTACATTTATTGAGATTTCATTTATCTCCATATTGAGTTGGAACCTGCGATGTTGAAAAAATTTCATTCAAAACCTCTCTAAAAAATTTTGTTGCTATTTTTTTGAGATAATCCAAAAAAAATAATGAAATCTATTATAAAATATTTTTATTCCAATAACATATTTTGAATTAATCATATCCTTTAATTCAAAAATATTAGAGGTTATTTTTTTAGTCTCTCTTCATACACCAAGACCATTAAAAACATAAAATATGACAATAATATATAAAATAAAGAATATAAATTAACTCTCACTATCATTTTGGAATATAAATCAATGAATGATGTAATATTTAAATCCCAAAAACCCGATGGAATCATCGGACCTAATATACCATAATTATAAAGATTGTTTAAGTCCTTATATTAACATGGTTAATTTATATACCATTCATTCTTATACTTCATTGAAAATACCCATCGGTTGAACCATTTACAAATCATCCTTTAATGATACATTTAGAAATACTGTTTTAATATTGATTTCATGTAACTATAAATCATAATGAGCAACAAGTTCTATAATAATTCTCAATGAATGTTTCTAACTAACTAATTAAAATCTTTCCCTAATGTTAAATAAATCCTTTTTATTATGTTCCTTGAAAAGAAACTTGGCCTTATAATATTAAATATATCCATGAGGGTTATATTGGGTTTTGAAAACCAATTTTCACCCATGTCTCTTAAATCCTCCAAGAAATACAATAAGGTCCCATATATTATTTTATGATATGTAATTTAACTCAAATTTCATTGAATGTCACTATTTATCAAAATAATTTCAATTAATTGTGTGAGAATATGAAACTAGATCATTTTTAATTATAATTTCACTTTCTAGATAATGTAGATATACTAAATGGTCATCAAGGATAGTTGCCCTTCTTTCCATTAGGGATCTTCTAAACACTATTTCTTATGATTCATCTATTATATATGTTTTTCAAATTTAGTAAGAAATTTTTTGTATTTCATCATGATTATTTTGAGATTAATGAAATAAAGGAAGAGTAACCTGTGATGTTAGAGCACAATATAATGAAAAATTAACTCCAACATCCTTAATTTTCACATTTTATGAAATCTTACTCCCATATAATTTAGTATTTTAAATAAATCTATCAATTATAGTTTCAATACTTCTAATATTATGAATAGGTTAAAAAATATATACCCATTTTACGTTTCTAGATAACCAATGAAGTATTCATTTATTGTTCTCGTCTATAGTTGTCTTTCATGAGGATTATAATATCTTATTTCTACCTCAGAAACCAAAACATAGAGTTTTATAAAACTAGGTTTTTTATAAATAAAATTTTTAATTGGTTTCTTTGGAACTAGTATTCTAGGAAACCTATTCAATAAATACCTATAAATTTATAAATCATACATCCCCAGTTATAAGGGTAAAGAAAAACCACTTAACATTCTCGAACCCATATCCATCATTATTTTATTATGAAATTTTGGTATAGTATTTGTTTATAGTGAACATGGAATATTTTATTGAGCATATATGCCCACAATTTCTAGGAAGATTTAAAATGGATGAGGTTCGTTTCCACATTCATAAAATATTTAATAATATTATGCACTTCTATTAGAACTTATTATTTCACCTTTCTATCAAAATACTTTTCAACTTCATTTTCATAAACATATAAGGCCTCTATTGATTGATATTTCTCATTGAACCAATATAAATTAACATAATATGAAATTTCATTACAAGAGGGGATGAATTTTTTTCCTTAGTCATAAAATTAAGATCAAAATATCCCCATATATAGGTATATATAATCTCAATTATTTGAGTGAATTTTGTGGTATGATTATTTATTTTTTATCTTTTCATTCCTTTAATACAATCTACACAATTTTTTTTGGTTTGTGAAATACAAATACAAAAGACTTTAAAACTTACTAAATCTTTCTAATAATTTTTTAGAATATTGTACAAAAATTTATCTCATATGATTCACGATCGTACAACTTATGACCTAAATATTTTCTTGATTTAATTTATATAATACTTCACATAATCTAATATATACAATCATCTAGGTATTATTAAATAGATCTAAATATTCCTCCCTAATACTAAAATTATATATTGTAATATTATGTTATTATAATGAAACCAAATTTCAAGATATACTATGTAAGCTATCATATCCATTCGAGTTTTAATTTTTTTCTCAAATCCCAAAATGTAACTATTCTATTATTTTATTTTATTTATAGACCCAATTTATTTGTCCTCTTTTGGTTGTTTTTACCTAGAAATTGTAAGTTTTTCATCATTCATATCATGTCAGACAATTTTAAAAACCATGTTGTAACTGTGTAGAAATTTATGTAATTTTTGGTAGATCCAATCACACGGTTAGCAAAAAAATTTCCAAACCGTATGAAATACACATATGGGGTGCCCTAGGGCCCTAGTAGAGGGTTCATGGTTGGAAAATAGTTTTCCAAATCATGCAACCCAAATCACACGCCATGCCCTATTTTTAAAAAAAAATTAATTAATAAAAAAATTGAAAACTAATTCTATTAACCCATCCCCTTACTTACATGACTGAAATACCCCCTCTCACTCAACGCCCTACAGGGGGCTACCAGTGTGTGACCTTTTCCCCTTCCCCCTCTGATTTTGGGCTATTTTAATCCCTGATTCATGTTATGATCCACTATGGTATGTTTATCCTCCTCCACATATCCTTATCTCCCCCTATTTATTATTCTATTTCCACCATGTGTTGTACATGATTTGGGAAAACTGTAACCCAACATGGGTCATGTTTTGGTTGGTAATTGGTTACTAGAATTCATGAGGTTCAAACGAGGACCATTGTTGCAGCATTCAATAAAGGAAATGATTTTTGGTCCCATTATTTCACTTAGATACATATGTAATTATATATTTATATACCCACATTGTGTATAATCTCTCATGGTGAGGGGAATTTGTGTGTTTGGTCAAAGAGTGTATAAATATATAGTTTTATGTTTGTGAAAGTGTGAAGTGGTCATCACTTAAGAAATCATGAATTGAGGTAGTTTTCCCTATATATTGGACTTTAAATTTATGAATCATTGATTACATGATGTTTATACCATGTTTTTATTCTAATTAGTAATATATAATGGTTGAATGATTATTCAAAATGAAATAAAGTTGTTATATTTTTTAATTAAATTGTGTGGAATTGTTTTTCATTTCCTTTCACACGAAGTGTTTAATGAAATTACCTATTGGACTCTATAAGTATTTTGTGGTTTCTAAATGATGTTTTATCATTCTATTAGTGTTTTAAATATTTCATTAAATTATAAGTTCTATGTTTGGATATCTTTGAAATTGTATTTTCTGAAAGAATATGTGAGACCTAGATGGAACATTTGAAAATATTTTTTCATTTGAAATCCCCCATTGGGATGTGTCTCTTGCCTTACCATTTTCAGAGGAATGAGTACTTTCCCAACAAGGGACCAACATATTGAGGTGGTGGTTTAAGGGAAAGGTAACATCCTTGGAGTGGTGTTTGAGGGTGACTATTATATATATGGAACGTGTGTTACTTGAGTTTATTATTTATATATGGATGATTTCTTGATAATCCTTGTCTCACCACCATTTTTTACATATCATGGGAACCTAGTATAGCTTGAATATTATTCAATAATGCGTGCTACACTTGTTTCAGATTTGTTTCTAGCAAGTGTCACCTTAGTATGGTCATGTTATGCTTTGGGGATGATGCCCCATGGTTAAACTAGGTTGGTTATGATTGATTTTTAGGGCTATTTTACTTCCCCAGGCATGCCAATATGATATATCGGGTTATTGTATGTTCTATATGTTCCCTAATCTCCTAGGTATTCTCATTTTATCTAGAACTTTTTTATTTTTTGAGGATAATCTTGATGTCTCATATGGCATGGATAATTTAGAACTACCTAACCATTTCTCTAATTATATTGTCATTTATTATACTCAAAACATTTGGTGTGTCTCTTTGGTAAAAATTAATGTTTATTTATTTAATGTTTTCATGAGAAATGTTTTTTAAAAGTGTTTATTACTCTATTTTTTCCATTTTATAAACACCTTTTTAATACTCTCTCTTTATCCCTTTAAAATTCCCAAGATCCCCCTTTAATGAAAAATTGTTCTAAATAATGTGGGAAATAAATTATGATATTTTTTAAATCGAATGGATGAAAACCTATGTTATACCACTGTATTTAAAACAATAAGTAAATGAATCTTATATTAAAAGGAAATTCCTAGGAAATAGATTTTCTTGGGAATTCCTACTGATTTTCTATACTCAATCCTATACCTCTAACATTTTTTTGATTCAGATGTAGGTACTAGAGTTGTCTCAATCACCATGGAGTAATGTTGGGTTTTGGGATTGAAGAGTGACCTACAGGTTCACAAGATGATATTTTTAGATTTTTAGGTTTGTTTTTTTTCAGTTTTTCTTTTTTGTTCATGTTTCTTAGTTTATTCATATTAGGTTTTTAATTTATCATTTTTTCACTTTTATTTATTTATTCTAGGTTAAATCATTCCCATAAACTCTATTTTATTCCCTTAGTTCCTTTCACTACCCCAGGGTGACTAGGAATGAACATCAAGGTTGTCATAGACTGACTCAGGTGGCTGGTATGGGGTCGTCCCGGGTTGGTTCATGACATTTTATAAGGAATTTGACTTATTGATCCTAGAAATGTGGTGACTTTAATAATTGGGATTCATATTGGGAATCAGAGGGTTATAACATCTTAGGAAGATGTTTTTGGACATATTTTAAGGCCTAAGAGGTGTAAAATGAAATCAGGTGGACACCGAAAAATGGTTAAGGATTTGTAAAATTCATCACCTACTACTAGTTGAACAATGAACCCTTGGTCACACAATTAAATACTATAGTATATGAGTCACAATGTGTGTCATGGAGTTTTGTGAAATGAGAGAGGGAAGAAATTCAGTAAGAAATGGACTTCACTTAAGTGACATGAGTAACACTCGGATAAATTAGAATGTATTTCTATTTAAAAAATAAATTCATTTGATAGTTTGTGAAGTATGAATCCTTGAACTAATATTAATAATTCTTATATATTATAGATTCATTGCATTATATTGTATCTGAAAAAAATTAATTTCCTTAAATAATTTCTTATCCACTACAAAAAGTTTATTGAATCTAAATATCTATTTTGAAACATTGTGTTTATGAGAATTGTTTCTATCATATATGTTTTATTTAAAAATTAATTCAAAGTATTAAAATTATTAAAAATTATTTTCTAAACATATATAAATTGAATTCATTATCAATTTTTTAGAAATGAAAATAAAATAATTTGGAAGTAAAAATGTATTATTTTTTAAAAAAATATTCTTAGGTATGCAAAGTGCTTTTAAATTAATAAATTAAAATCTTCAAAATTGATGATTTATTTTAATAAAATTTTAAATGAAATTTTCATTTTAATATGTAACCTTATTTTAATGGATATTACTAGGAAATGAATGATAATTAATTTAGTTTTCCGCTCTAAATTTATTTATCTAAAACGAGTTTACATTGAATTATTCAATATTATTTTAAAATTAATTTCTTACATTTATAAAAATTGAACTATATAAAATTATTTCCATATTTGGAATGATTATTTCCAAATTTTCTAATGCCGCAACTTTAATTTTATGCCATAATGAAATGTAACTATGGGAAAATTCATTTTGTCGGTCAAGGATAAAATGGTTTAACAAGGGGTTAAACTAAAATATAAGGTTTAAAATGTCACTTTAACATGTCTAATTATGATTGGTTAGAGCTATTTAAACCTTAATATATGTTATCTATAATGTTTTGTACACTTGGTTCCACTATCTCTTGAATATGACTTTACAATATTTTAATGTTTTAAGTATTTACAAGAGTAAAAACCACATCACTTATAAAATTTAACAAGCTACCTTCAATTTAAATCTCACATTGATAAAAATATTTCAAAAAATACCAACCCAAATTTCTTCCTCACTTCAATACCCATGTATTAGATATTCTATTCTTCTAAAAATACTTTATTTTTAAGGATTAAGTACTATTACAACATATGTTCCTAAAATAAAAGGCACTCATCTTCATCGAATCCTTTTATGATTGTTTCTTCTTTTACCACCTAAAAATTTTATATAGCCATACTAGCCAGATGAAATCATTATAATTAATATACTAAAAAATTTATGAAAATTATAAAACCATTTTTTCCATCATTTCTATTCTATGAGAAATCATAACTTTATATGTTCATATGTATGGACTGCCACCTCCACAAAGTGATGTGATTCATTTTTCATATATACCATACATTTTTGGAAATGTGGATGTATTTAATAAAAATACTCTGTAATTATGATATAATTAGGTATTTTTAATGATATATTATTATTTACTAATCTTTTA
The DNA here is from genome assembly GCA_963277665.1 of Viscum album. NCBI lineage: Eukaryota > Viridiplantae > Streptophyta > Magnoliopsida > Santalales > Viscaceae > Viscum > Viscum album. Next base: position 23,351,747 of record OY728137.1, on the reverse strand, counting down.
TTCATTTTGGTGGAAAATGAAAACATTACTCTTACGTATGTATGAACTACCTTATCCACAATGTGATGAAATTAATTTTTTTATCACTATCATATAGGAATTGTTATAAAAGTGTATATAATGGATAAATATGATAATTATAACATTATTATTATTGAAGATATTATTAATCTATGACCAAGGTGCAAGGATTGAAATCATTGATTAGAAACATTCCTAGAAAATTCACCTATTGTCTTTTAAATGTTGATTTTAATAAAAAATTATTAATAATCGGTTACACTAAAATTATAAAAGAATGTAAAATTTTAGGATAATTATAAGTAATTTCCTTTAATATATGTATAATAAATCTAAATTTAACACAGAAGAACTTAATCACACATATGATGATAGTCAGGACAGGAGGTAAGGGATTATATTGTAGTACCATTTTAAATCAAGATTATTTATTCTGGAATCTCCTTTTGGGGAATAATATTATCTTTATCACTTAAACCCCATTTATTTTATTATATTATGGTTTTTTTTTAGATTTTAAAGTTTTCATTCTATTATTCTCACTTCGAAACTTAAAATTATTAAGTATATGTTTTTAAGAAAACACGTCCTTATTTATACTATGGTTTGAGAAATTATTATTCTGTGTCCATTTTCTTTAAAAAAAATTCAATAATGATATTTTCTATGAAAAATGATTATATAAATTAATTTTAAACCATATCTGACTTTATTTTAATGTTTTGGAAAATTAAATATTATAATGTATCACAAATATTTTTTATGACTTTTTTACACTATGTGTGAATGTATTTTTTATTTTAATACATACCACCCAATTGAATTTTCCCGCAATCATGACTATTCATTGATTTGAAGCAACCATTGAAATTTTACATGGATAATTTAAAAGAAAATTATTTTCTCAATATGATGGGAATTTTTACTTACAATTTTATCAAAAGAAAATAATATTTTTCTCATGTTTTCAAAGAAAGAATTGAATGTTATTTTAAAGGTATTTTTCTTCTATGTAAAAATACTTTTATATTTATTATACTTCAAATGGGGTATGATCTTTTGATACTATCCTCGTTATTTATATTTATAGATAATTATGATCATTTTTTAAATATGATTACATGAGACCCATTTTATCCCAATTGGTAAAAAATGGTCCGATTAAATGATGTATGTTTTTATGATCTTGTATCATAAAAATATATTGTGTTAATAATATGATGATTAGTTCCATTAATTACAACTAATTAATTTTTGTAATGATTTATATCTCAAAATATAACACCAAGAGGATGTGGAGTGAACCCAATATAAGAATATAAAGAGGTTAAGGGGTGATCCCAATCTATTAGTGGAATTTGTCCTATACTTGATGATGGTCTTGGCAGTGAGAATTAACTAATGAAATGATTTTATCTGATTATGATTGGGACACAATTCTAATGAAATGATATTATGATTATGATATTCTCTCATTTTTTGTAATTTATTAATAAATCTTCCTCACTATTTTAATTTATTTCTTTTGAAATGCAAAATCTTAATGTGATGATTAATTATTTATGATAAATGACTGATTGGGTAAGCAATTTGTATGTTATGATCATGATTTCATTCCCTTAATTGTATCCTCTACTTTATTATGATCATCATTTGATATGTCTAATATTTACTATTACCGATAATCTAATATTACCCTTTTATATGTTTACATTTCCCTATGTTATGAAGAAATGTTTTAATATGGTTATGTGTACAAAGGGTGAACTGAGATAAGAACATCAAGGGATTTTTTTGATATATTTAATGAAATAAGTGGATTATGTATCTAGTATCCAAATAATATATACCATTATTGTTTTGGGGCATGAATTATACTATTATCTATTATTTTTTCACAAAAATGATTTAATATTTATGTATATTTTATTTGTATTGACTACGTTGGTAGTAGAGTAGGTTTAAGTTATTTTTTCAGATTGTTTCATAAAGAATATTAAGGTAAAACTTAAGGCTTCCTATGATTAATTTAATGTTATATAGGCTGAAAAAAATATTACATTGGTTGATAATATGATGTTGAAATTTAGGTTATCTATTGATTTAATTTTCATGATTATGCGATTAATAACTAGGATTATTTTAACTTGATTCTTTCACTATAAATGTTGGTTGTAGTAAATATATGGAACGAGGAGGAATCATTCAAAAAATTAATGTAGAGGACACTAATATGATCTCCCCCTAAGGAACCAAAGGTCATGGGAAATAGAATGGAAAATGTTATTAATATGATCATGCAACTCCCTCAAGGCATGAATCACTGTGACATTTCAAATTAGAGAAGGAGGTACCAATGCATAATTTTTTCTTCCATGAGGTAAAATATATATTATTTTAGTGGTTTATCTCATCCACTAGTTTCTCAATAATGTATTAGTACCACTAAAATGTTATTTTTTATTCTTCACTTCTTAGAGCATGAAAAAGTTGTTTCAGCGGTGTATCATTTGAAAAGAGAAGGCTAAAAATGGTGGAAGCATATTAATAATATGGTTAAAGAAGAAAAAATTGACTCCATAAAATGGGATTGGATTAAGAGTTTATTTTTCAATAGTTACTTTTCTTGAAATCCTCACATAAAAATGGAAAAGAATTATTTGAGCTTAAGTAGAGGGAAAAATTTTCTATTATTACCTATAATGATAATTTTAAAATACTTTTGAGGTAGATTTCATATTTAATCATCAATCCTTAAATAAAAATTTATTTGTTCTTCAAGGAATTTAAACCAAGTTTCCAAAACGAATTAGCCATAGGGGGAATTTGTATCTTTGAATAAATAATTTAAATGTTTTCTCAAGGATGAAAATAGATAAGAGATTCCCATAATTCTAAGGGTTATAATAAGAGGATTAAGATGTAATTTTTGTGGAAATTGAAATAATAAATCCTATTGAGGAATAATAATGAATATTACATTATTAAAAATGTTTGGAACAATCATGGGTGGAATTATCTTAAGGGAGCTAGTAAATGCTATAATTGTAGAAAATAATACCATTGAAAAAGTGAATATTAAAGAGATGTAAAAAAATAAAATTTAATGAAATGAATGTGGATAGATCTCAACCGAATGTACAACCTATACAATAATGCTACAATTAAACGATGTATGAAAATTATTCCCACCAGTGAATGAATCTGAGGGTCAATTATGGAAATCGGCATCAATATTATCATAATCAAAGATATAAAATGATATCTTTGGAGATCATAGCTATCCAATTGGGTAATGAGAACAACATAATGAATAATAAACTTTTAATACACTCTAGGATAACAAATCATATATTCAATTCTAGTTGTACCAACTCTTTTATATCTTAATAATTTTAATAGTGTATCACTTCACCATCTCAATGATTAATTATTTAATTGTTTGAGGAAAATCGAAGTTATAAAATGATCGTATCTCGACCTTATAGATCATATTTGATATAATTTTGGGGTAATATGTTTCTAGAAATCATTTGATTCATCTTGTGGTTAAAATTTAAATGATTTTGAGAGTGTATTTTCTTTATTTATATATATGCAAAATCAATTTCTAAGAAGGGAACTCAAATTTCATATTTTGAATGGAATAATTATTTCATATCATTGTAAGGATTATTAAAATCATTCAATGAAAATTAGTTCTATTTTATGGGTCATATTACCTATTAATGAGGGGTATTTATCTCAGTTTGTAGGGGGAAAACCCAATATTGATGATAATCCTATTATATAGAAATATGCCAATTTATGTCTTAAAGTGACTCTATATCTTACCAAAACTCATAAATTTGAGTTTTCAATAGAACTCATACCTTGTTTTACGCCTATTTTAAACCCTCCTTATAGAATGACCCTAACTGGTTTGTCGGTATTAAATAAAAAAATCTCCATGAGAATATTGACATGAGATTTGGTTGGCCAAGCTCATCCCCATGGGGTTTACCTATTATTTTTATTAAGAGTAAATATAGGTCAATGAGTATTTTCATTGATTATCAAGAACTTATAAGATAAATATAAAGAAAAATAATCCTCTACAACATGTTGATGAATTATTTTACCAAATTCAAGGAGATTATAAATATTCAATGATTGATATCTAATATAGATATCTTTAGTTGAGGATAAAAAAGGATAACATATCTGAGACAACCAATTATACGAAGTATGAAAACTATGAATTTATAGTGATTCAATTTTGACATAACAATCCACCAATTATCTTCATCGATCAAATGAATGTATTCTTTAGAGATTATCTTAGCCAGATTTTGGTAGTATTTATAGAAGATATTCATATATATTATAAGAGTAAGGAAGATAATAGAGATCATTTGAGGGTTTCTATGGAGACCTTAAATATGGATAATATGTGTACCAAATTTAGTAAATATAAATTCTAGATACAGAAATAATTATACATGGGTCATTTAATTACAAGCGAAGTTATATCAGTAGATTTATCAAAGATAAAAGTTATTTAACATTGAACCAGACCCAAAACAGGGACCAAAATTTAATGTTTTCTAATGTTGGATGGATACTAGAGACACTTTAGAAGAAATTTCTCCCTGGTATCAAATAAACTGACAATGTTTATAAGGAATGTTTCTTTAAATGCCCCATGATTCTAAAAAAAGAAATTTTTTTATAGTATATATGATAAGAAACACCAAGATTAAACAATTAGTGAAATATATTATTTAAATATGAACAATATATCCCAATTATTAAATTAGAGAGTATAAAAAGGAATAACTAAATTTTTAAAATTATATGGTTTAAACCTGTATAAAATAAATTAATTGTTTATAAAAAGATTATAGATAAAAATAATAATAATTTTAAAGTTAATTGAATGATTTTTTAAAAAAATGTTATTATGTGCGCAATGTGTTTATATATTAATAAATTAAATTAAGAACTATTGGTAAATTATTTTAATTTAACTTATTTATTATATATTCAGTCAAATTTTTTATCATTTATCTAATATCATTACTAAAGTTGGGATAATAATAAATACGGTTTTATACTTAAAACTATATTTTTCTAAAAATTGGTTCAGTTGAATTTTGCGAACTTATATTGAAATTAATTTTTTAAAATTTTAGTAATATTATTTTACGAAATTAAATTAATTTTTGAAATAATAATTTAAAAATTATCTTATACGAACTTTTTTTGGAATTTTATAATATATTATTATTTTGATTAATTGTGAAAAATATTGATTTTTATTGAAAAAAATCCTTTTTATTTAAAGAAATTATTAAGTTACATTTTATTTTCCAATTGTTTTAATGTTAAAATTTGTTCAAATATATTATTATTAATCTTCATTTTTTCATTGTAATCAATTTAATGTTTAATTGTTATATAATAACCTTTTATACTTAAGAGAACTAATATATGGAAATCCTTTTTCCTTCATGCGTATAGATGAAATTTTAAATAAAATTCTTTCACTTTTGTTATTTAAATTTTAAAAATGTATTACATATTTTTAATCATCAAAAAAATATTATTTAATAATGAAAACTTAGTTATTTTCTTAATGAATAGTAAAAACAGTTAAAATAAATTACCTTGGTTAAGGTTAAAATATGTTTATTAGGGGTTAAACTAAAAATATTAGAGTCAAAATAACATAAAAACATGTAAAATACCTATGTTTTGATAATATTTTTATCTTATAAAATATAATTTCCATAATTATTCATTTTGGATCCATGTTTAATTTGTATAATATCATTATAATAATTTTTTTCAAAAATTCCAAGTGTGTCCTTCCCCCAACATATAAAAAGGCACCCCCTATTCTATATTTTTCACACATTCTAATCCATTTTTTAGAATTAACTACCTAAATACATTACTTAAATCACTCCCCATGACCTAGACTCACTTTTTTGATAAGAAAACTATTATATTAAGACTTTAGGTATAAACCTAATTACATTCTCAGAAGAAGAGATATAGTCCTTAAGCTTGCATTTTCATCTTATTTCACCCTATAATTCCTTTAAATCATATAAAAAATGAAAAATATAACAATAGTATATTAATTATACTAATATTTTATAATGTTAATGTAAAATCATATATCCATCCCCTCATCCATTTAATGGGAAACAAAACCATTGATCATGTGTACGGTAAACTACCACCTCACAATTTAATTTAATTGTTTTCTATAAAAACCTCCCATATATGGAAATAATGAAGGATTTAATATATATATATATACATATGATATTTATGGAAAAATTATTCTTCATAAATAATAATATTACATATAAATTCTTAACTTCCAATCCTTATGAATATGATAATGTCGCTCGTGTGTATATATGGACAACCGCCTCCACGTAGCCATGTGATACGTTTTTCATTTTATTTTGACATGGATCGTAATAAGGATATATTTAAAGAATATATATGACATATATGATATAATAATGATTTTTTATGTGTGAAATTTTGTTTACCATTCCCCACTCCATCTGTTAAAAAACTCAAAATAACACTAATGTGTACGTATGACCTTTCATTCCTATGAATGGTGTAATGCATTTTTCTATCTAAAAATTTTATGGGTTACTATAAATAATTAAAAATAAATATATATGATATTTATTTCATGAATAACATTCTGGAGTTGATGGAACTGTGATCAATGTACAAGGAACAAAACTACCAAACCCAAATATACATGAAAAACATTGAAATTATCACCCAAAATAGTGTTTTTAAAAAAGAATTATTAATAAATAATTGATTAAAAGTTATAATTATATAATATGTGATGTTATATATATGTATATTGTTCTTTAATATATGTATAATAAATCTATATTTATTATAAAAAAATTTCAAATACGTATGAAGGATGTTGGACGTAAGGTAAGGGTTCCTCATATAACATTTACTTTCGTGAGAAATATTTCATACTCAACACTTATTCATTTTGTATTATTTATATATTAATCCTTTGATATTTTTAATTAGGAATATCTTTTTTTCATGGTATTGGAATTTTAATTTTAATTCACTTCATTCATGGGGGTTATGATTGAAATCTTACTGAAGTGATGATGGTTTAATTCATAATCACAACATTATTCAACATTAGTTATTTTTAAGTATATATTGGGGGAATTATTAGATTTTTATTTCATAAAACAATAAATTTTTATCTCTTATATTTATTCATTAAATTTTAATGCAATATTAATCTTTTCCTCCCTTGGAAGCTCAAATTTTTTTGTGAAAATGATTTTATGAACATCCTATTTATTTTTATTTTGGTAGAAAATGATTTTTCTTCAATATCCATGATTTATAAAAAATATTATCATGAATATTTTAAAAAATATACACATGATTTAATGAATAAATTTTTACCCATTTTTGAATTTGTTAAAAATTATTTGAAATGAATTTTTTGTCAATTTTCAAATGAGGTTCTTTTTGACCTTTTTACACTTGTGAGAAAGGAATGTTTTTTTACGACAAGTGTGGAAGTACCCACCATCAAGACCACTAATTTTTTTAAATATTACATTAAAAGTTTTGATAATTATTTTATATATTTTTTTACAAATATTCTTGAAATTCTTAATTTATTAAATTGATTTTTAAAGTGAACAGGATATTTTCCCCAAAAATATTTTTAATTTAATTTTTATAGTATATATACAGATCAATTAAAACAGACCAGATTTTACTTATCATCCATTGGTAATAAATTGTAATTATAAAATCCTTATTATTTATTTTAATGTTTTATAAATATTTTTTCTGGGAATTTACTATTTTGATACCATTGTCCACATTATAATGGATGGTTTATTATTATGATTAAATATTGGGGAAATTTTTAACATTTATTATAATGAGTTTTCTATACGAATATTTACATTGATTATGTTTCTCCTCTTGTATATGAAGAATTCATTGGAATTTGTAAGTGATTTTGGGGGCCCAATATCGCTCCACTATGAATCAGTAGGTCTCATGAGACAAACAAGTTTGGGTATTTTGCAGAGGCCTTACCAATTTATGAATGATGTCTTCACATGAGGCCTTATTGTTATGCTTATGATGTCTGATATTATGTAACACCTCATTATAATATTAGTTATTTATGTCCATGTGATTATTTGATTAGTTACAATATCCAGGGATAAGTATCAAGGTCATGTGATTATATATCTGGAATTTTTTTATCATCATTTATTACTACAATAGTATTCTTCATACTGAAGTTATTGATTAAATGGAATGTGTTTATAGATATTTAGCTTAACATATTGATTATTTGTTACTTATTCAATATAGCTTCCATTTTATGCATACCCTTTATGAGTATCAAACCTCACCCATTTCTTATGTTTCTTTTCCGAAGAATTTCAAGAAGTGTATCATGTTTTATATGCTATGATATTATAAAGGTAATAATGTTGTACTCAAATAAAATACCATATTTTAATTTAATAATGAATTATAATGTGATATTCAGATTTATATATATATAGTTTTATAGGACTACTAAACTATTTTAGACTTTAGTATGTGATTCCTTATATCTATTCCTAATGTAATAATGCTACCACCTACTCTCGGCTACTTGGGTCAGATCCTTATACTTGGTGTGATAGAAATTTATTAGAAACCTTGGGAACCTAATTTAGGAAAACATAGATTAGGTAATATATCCTTATGGCTATCTTTAAAGATAAGTATAGGATTATATCCTAAAGTTTTGGTGATGTAGAGATTATGTGTTAAACCCATGAATACATCTATGTCGAGATATCATGGTTGTACTTATGTGTAATAACTCCAAAAAATATGCATTGAGGTTTACTTCATTGTCACATGGTGCATGAAAACAAGCCTTACTGAACAACTAGTTTGACACTCCTGGGGGATATGCTTGCCTTAATTAACGTTTTCTTTTCAAAACCATATAAAGTATCTGAATAGATGATGAAAAAGAATGAATTTTGTTAAAGATAAGGTGTCTTAGATTGAAAATAAGGTTTTATGATTTATACATCCTATGAATGATTATACCATTTTCTACTATGATTGTTGTTTCTCACCCTATGATTTGGGATTTAGTCAATGGATGGAACCCAAAGGAATCCTGTTAAACAATAATGTGATAGAAAATAAGGTGATAATGAGAAAACAAATGGGATGATGAAAAGACAAAATGATATCATGATTATTCATAATCATTTATCATGATATATGATTAAAAACCTACCCCTAAAACAACTATCAGTCTAACCAGAGAATAGAAGGATGTACGTCATCAATAAACCAGGAGGTGGATACCATGGAGGATAGAAGGTCCAATTTCCTTCGTGTCAGAAATGTGGAAAGAGACATCTAGGAGAATCTATAAAAGAAAATGGAAAATGTTTTGTCTATGTAAAATAATTGAATAGTGTAATTAATTACAAATTAAATGTTAAATTGTCAATGGAGAGATAAAAATTTCATTATAGAGATCCATTTTTACTTTATTGTCTTATTTTTGGGGAATCGTGGAATTATTCGAGTCAATTCCCTAGTCTAAATGTTATCTCCATGATCAAGGATGGACCTATATTATATAAATAATTGATGTAAAAGGGTTTTATTATTTATGTAATTTGATATAATAATTATGATGTAGAAATATTTTTATCAATGGTATTTTGGATATAAGAATCAAGAAACATTTGATAATTCTATTATTTTTGGAAGAGTAAATGTTTTCATCTGTGATTAAAATAAGATTTAATAATACCATAATTAGTTTATGAGTTTTAGGATGATAATAATTTAAATTTCTTAAACACCCATTCTATGGTGTTCTATGATATAATTACCTTTGAGGCATATATTAAGATTAAATAGCTATTTGAGGTATACATAAACGTTATGTATAAAATGTGTTTTAATGAAGAGGATATTTGAGGAATAAATATTTTATACTTTTAGGAAATAATATTTATGTTATTGATAAACATTAGGGTTTAAATGATCATTGATGTTGAGGTAATAATATACAATTAATACTATTTTATTTTTCGAAAAAAGTTATACCGAAAACTTTTTTAGTTAAAAAGTGATTTGGAAACTAATGTAATTTTTGAGGATGCTCAATATATTTTGGGAACAATATATAAATATAATTAATATTAATTAAAAAAACAACCCACATACTGTTCAATAATACATCATATCTAGAAAGGCCCCATGGCTTGATCAAATAACTAAAGAGAGATAAGGGTGAAACACTAACCAATAGCCTATATGATATACTACTTAACATGAAATTGTTTTACTCAAATGTTTTGATGGATAAATTTTAAATTGATTTAGGGAAACACTTAATATGATAATCTTTTATTGATTTTGAGGTGAGTAATGTTATTTCAAGAGTCTTTTTATTAGGTTGAGGTATATATAACCATTTAGTTTAACATTATAGGTTATTTGAGTAGAATTTCATTACATATATAGAGTTGTAAGTCGAAGGGTATGAGATATTCTTTGAGGTTAAAAAACTATTTAATTTTGAGATTATTGAGGTTAACTCAGATATAGGGTTATTTATTTATGGAATTATCTATTTCAAACATTTGTTTTATAATTAAATTTTAGATATTAATGTGGAGGTTTATTAATTTTGGTTATTTTATTACATTATTAAAATTATTTTGGTTTTATTAATGATAAGATAAATATATTTTTTATTATTTTTTGGATTATATAGTCTATTAAGAGTTATTTTTAGTTATTTTAATACTAAATATCTTCTGGGGTTTTCGTTTCTTCGAGTAAGAATGAAGTGGAAATTCATTAAAGCACAATCAAAGGATAAAATTATGATTATGAAATAGAATGATATCATGTAAGTATATTTTATGGAGTTCTCTATATTAATAGTAAAATAAACCCTCGTCATTAGTAGAAGGTTCATAAAATAAAAAATTTACACATTTACTAGAATTACTGATGAATCAAGGGTCTTTTCACCCAATAGAGATTTATGAATTTGCGATAATTGAATTTCTCTTGATCATTCAATTTATAGTGATCAATGTTCTCTATAACTCTCCTTAATTTTTCCCAATTTTCTTTCATGTCCATATTTTAACTTCCAAATAATTTTTTCTTACATGGAAAAATATTTGTGTTTTATTCTTGATAACCTATGTACCTATTCTTCTATTTCATGAGGAGGCGGTTTTATTAACCCTTTGTATGATGTTGGTTTTAAAAAAAGGTTTTTTAAAATTTCAATTCCTAGATTTATGAGTGGAATTTAAAATTTTGTGGATGTAATTTGGTAAAGGTGGAAATAATGTAACACACTAATATATGAAAAGAAGATAATTATGTTTGATATCATATATGACATGAAACACTAAGCTTAAATAAAACATGGAATATGTTATTTAAATATATATGTATATATATATATATTATAACCTATATGTTAAATTGTATGGAAATTATATGAATAAATAAATTATTAAAATTATATTTTTTACACTTGTATAAAATAAATTCATATGTTATCAATTTATTTCAAATAAAAAATGAATTAAAAGTAAAAGAAATGTTTTTCAAAAAACAATTATGTGAACAATGAGTTTATATAGTAATGAAATAAATTAATAAGTATTAGTGAATTATTTTAATAAAATTTATATATTATATATTCAATAAATTTTATTATCATAAATCTATTTTATTCTAATATTCATATAGAAATAAATCCAGTTTTATGCATGAAGTTGTATTTTTCTTAAAAGTGGTCTAATGACATTTTGTGCACTTATGTTGAAATTAAATTTTAACACTCTTGGAAAATTTAATTCTATAAATTAAATTTTTTTTAAATCATCATGTGTAAACAACCTTATAATTAATTGTTTATAATTTCTTGAAAATATTTTTTTTGTTAAATAGTGGAAAATATGGATTTTTTATTTAAAAATTTGTTTTCATTTAAAGAATTTAAAAAGTTGAATTCTATTTTAAAATTTTTTTTCAACGTAAAATTTTATCAATTATGTTATTATTAATAAAATTTAAATTATTTTAATCAATATTATTTTAAATTTTTATATAAAAATATTATATACTTAAGAAAACTTTTCTATAGGAAAATGCTTTTTCATATCTCGTAGAGATTTAATATTAAATTATTTTATGAAAATTATTTGATTTAAATTTTTAAAGAATGGATTCCATATTTGGAATAATAAAAATTTATAATAATTAATAAGGTCAAATTAATAATTTGGTCATATTGAATGGTAAAAACAGAAAAAAAAATTAATTACTATGGTAATGGTAAAACAGGTTTATCAGGGGTTAAACTAAATACATAAGGGTTAAAATAACCTGAAAAATTATATAATACCTTTTTTATAACCATATTTATACCTTATATCATCTTATTTATGATAATTATCCATTTTGATTCCCTTTGGGAAGTTTAAAATGTGGGTATAATTTGTTCTTTTAAGAATTTCCATGTGTGTACTTCCCCCACATATAAAAGGACACACACAATCCTCTAATTTTAAAACATCCAAGGATTTTTTTTCATCTATGACCTACCTAAATCCTTTCATTACACCCCTATAATGTCCATTAATCTAGAACTCTTTGTTGTGTCCAAAATGATTTGTTTACGAGAATTGATGTTCACCTCCCCGTAAGCCTGAGGCTGCTGATTAGTAGGGGTGTGAGATAAATATAATGTGAAGATAATACCCCTAGGTTACTAAGTCTCAGAAAAAAATAAAAAATATAAATTAATATCATATTGCATAAAATAATGGAAAAAATATAATACAGTGGAGAAGAAAACAATAAAATCCAACTGAGTAATCTAATAAATAACAATGGAATAATGTGATGATATTCTAGAATGTAACTATATGCATGATATAAGTAATAAAAATAAAAGTATAGAAGGATCTAATAAGGACTCAAAATTCCTCAGTCTTGAACCCCATGTTGATCCCATCTCCAAACTCCAGCCTAACCAACAAGCAACAATCAATAACATGTTCCCTTTCACTTTCCTGAACTTGTATCCATGTAATCTTGTTAGGTTCCAAAAAAACCTGAATATGGTGTGAGTATAAGTTAGTAGGTCAAAACTGTCATGTCTACATAGAACCAGTCTATAAATCATTGCACATAATAATGCAATAAACAATTGTATTAATTAATTAAACAACAAAATTAATACGACAAAATCTTTATTTATCTCCATGCTAGAATACCTATGAGTATCTCTCATAATCATTCCAATAATAACGGTATATCTATATAAATAACCTTACTCGATACCATTCTATAATGACTATGAGAAAGTCTCCTAAACATACCAATGAGAACCATATAACAATGGTAAAACATTACAAAAATGTAGATCAAACCCCACTATATAATCCATTCATAAATCACTTAGGGTTAAGCTGATATATAATAATATCAGCATAAGTCAGGGCCATGCATGATATATAATAATTTTAGCATGAATCATTGGGAATAGATTATTGTATAATAATTTTTTCACGTGCAATTAGGCATAGCATGATATATAGTCATTTCATCATGTATCACTAGAAATAACCTTCTATATAATCATTTTAGCATTTATTACTATAAATAGAAAACTATATAATAATTTTAGCATCAAACTAGGACATTTCCCCATATAAACATTATGGCATAAAAAAACACATTTCATGAAAAAAAACCTAATAAAAATAGCCCATCATAAGGCTCAATGGTTATTTATGAAAATTACTATTTTTCATTCAATTACACATTTCATTTTTCATTTGGTCATAACTAATAACATGTCGGTCATCTCAATAAAAAAAATCTAATTAAGGTTGAATTTATACTAAAAAATCCACTTAATTCCATGTAATGGTATCCAACTTTATGTCATTTATAAATTCACTCATAATAAAGGGTTTCCTCACTCGAACATTAGCCACAATCCATGCCATTAACCAATTAGTGAACACGAAAATGCATGTTATAATCCAATTAATCATTTAATTTATTTTAGTTCTTGTTATGTTGGCACAATTTCAATATTGCACAATACAATTTAACAAACCCTAGGGTTAATGTTTAGATCCAATGCCCTTATCAGATGATCAAATAATGCTTCCTATGTAAAAATATAGGGAGGATGAAGGTGAAGATGATTGGAGGATGTATCCTAGATCTAAATGGATCAAGTTAAAAACCAACAATGACCATGGTTAAGAGATCACACTATAATGACCGAATATCAAAAGGGAGAAAAGTGTAAACCTAACCAATACCACTTTACAAGGATTCAATTCATGATCATAATGTCCAAAATGAAGAGAGTCATTCTAAAAATGCATAGAAGATACCCTAGGTTTGAGAGGAGGATGTTTCACATGTAGGGAAGAGAAAAATCTCACACACATAACCCTTTTCAAAAACTCTTGGAAAATAACATGAAATGTAATTCAGTTACATTTCATGTATTTCATTTTAGAGGGATATGTCGAAAAACGCATCACCTTGGGTGTTATTTAACAATTACCAAACATTACATGACATTTAATGACTTCACAATGGGTATTGATTTCACTTCATGAACCAAGATCATGACTTGTTCATAAAAATAGTTACACGTTGTGTAACCTCATTATATTTAACGTAATTTATTTGTAGATACATTATAATATGTTTCCTAAATAAATAACCCAAACTAATCCCAAGAATTCCCAATCCTAAAAAAGCCTCATTAACCCATTTAACATGATTATATCTAGCCTCCACTAATTCAAAAAAACATAAATCCCCGTACTATAAGTCATTTTTCCCAAAAAAGTATCTCCCTGTCTAAAAAAGGCTCATCCACTGAGGCTCAAATGAAAATCTCAAAGAGGGACATACCAGAAAAAAATATGGGATCTTACAACATCCCCACCATAAAACAGCTTTCCCATAAGCTGCTCCAAGAATCATTATGGGGTCTTGAAGAACAATTCTATCCACTATGCTCCCATATCAGACTCCCTCTCCCAGGTCTCCTCTTGAACTCGTTCATGATACCACTATACTCAAACCAACATAAGTTCCCTGCCCCAGAGTTACTTCTCACTATGGTCCCCAATTTGTATTATATGATCTATAAATAATGTATCAACACTAATCTCGATGTATTACATTTCTATCACATGAGAAGGATTTGAATAATATATATGAAGTTGTGGCCTATGAAACACGTCATTCATGGAACTATAACACTATGTAATGGATAATTGTAACACCCCAAGATTTTATAGTGTGTTATTTCTTCAAAATAATTCAATAACTTTCACTACACACAACACCAAGTTCAATCGCACCATGACTTACCAAACAAGCTATTAAAAAGAGGTTATGAATAGTTTTAACTAAATTTTAAACTTTATATAATCCTTATAATTTTAGAATCCATATTATGAGTTTCTTAGACATAATGTAAGAACAAATTCATTTTCAGTATTGCACTTTTACCAAATTTTAATAGTGAACCCTTTTTAAATACAATATTTTAAACTTTTTGACTAAATGGGGACATCAAAAATTTAAAATGAAACATCCCAAGCTTCCACGGTACGCTTTCCTTTGAATAATATAGTAGTGTGTGTTGTACGCAACTTCGAGTTTTAACACACACCACAACCGATCAAACTAGCCGTTATGAATAGTAATACCTACTTTTTGAAATTATATATATTTTATATTTTAAAATGGACTTCATTTTTGGATTCGGAATATCGAATCTAGCCTAAGGTGAAATTTTGGTACATTTCGGATAACTTTCATATTTTGATGAATAGTGAAAATTACTAAATTTTAATTAAAAACAACTTTTTTAATCAATATAATTAATAGTGATAAATTATGAATTTGAGTGGTTTTAAAGTATATTTAGAATATATTTTTACCATTTAATATAATTTTTGTCATTGGACATAATTTTACAATTAAACCGAACATAAACAAGTGTCAATCTTTTGATAGTTATTATCTCTTAAAAACACGCTTTTTGTTTTGACAGCAGGAATTAATTTTAAATTAATTTCTGCCACTTCTGTGTTTTGAATTTAGGAAAATGGATTCCATATTTGGAATCAGGATGTTCAAATTGTGTAAATAGGTAACTTTTATTTTTAGACATTTTGAATAATTACTGCGGTAAATATTTTATTTACCATGGTTAAGGGTAAATCCGGTAAATAAGGGTTAAAAAAATAATATTATAATAATACTAAATTACCCTAAAATGTGTCTTAAACCTATTGGTTGATACATGGTCGACCATGGGCATCTTTGGGTCGATTTTGGGACCCCATGGATCCACTTGTAAGTGATAATGACACTTTATTTTAATTAAGTCAAAATGAATACAAAAATGACACAAGCATATATCTTTTAGAAAAACAATTGTTACATAGGGTTATATAAGTTGGATTTTAGATTATAAATATTCATTAGAAATATAAAAAGATTTCCTACATAATGATATTTTATTTATAATTTTTAGACATTAAATAATTTATTTTATTTATGACACAATGATGATGCAGTAATTACTATAATAGTGAAAAATTAAAATAATTGATATTATAAATACCCAAATAAATATAATATGAAACTTTTAATGAATTAAACTAATTTTCTAGGATAATATGATATATTAGGATTGATTTAATTGAATTTTTTTGAAGTAATCAATCTGTTATGAGTTTCACAAAAATCAACTATTGAATAGTGTCAAAATTGACATAAAAGAGTTCTTAAAACAAATATTATATTATTAATAGATATTAAATTCCTAAAAATCTAAGGTTCAGCCAAGAGACTTATATCATGATAGGTTCATCATTAATGTACCACTTTGGGGTCGCTTGGATGTATATAGTAAGTTTATTAACCATATTATATAAAAATACAAAGATACATTGTAAAAGTGAAACTAATTAACTTAGAGTTAATACTTAAAGATAAGGTTAATATAAGTACCCAAACATGTCTAAATACTATTGGTTGAGTGTTTTTAGACCTATCCCCACCTTAACCTTTTAATAATAAACTTTGGAGCCTTTAGAAACCGAATATTAATTTAATATAAATTAATATTTCTAGCTTTTCCAAAGGTGCCCCTCACCCCTCTTATAAAAGGGCACTCCTCCTTCTCATTTCTTCACACCTCTAAAGCCTTTTGGTTCGGCCAAACTCTGCCCAAATACTCTCCCAACATCCCTCACTACAACCTAGAGGCCTTATTTTGATCAGAAAGCCAACCTAAGGAGCCCTTTTGATCAAATCAAAAGGAAGAACCCGAAGAAGAGGTAATGATTTCACCACCCTTCTCCAAGTTCATTTCTTCTTCCACTTCTTCTTCCTTTGTTCTTACCATTCTAAAATAATAACTCCAGTATCTCACATATACTGTGATGTTATTATAAATATGGTACAACCATATTCAGTATTCTATCCACCCTTTGAATAACATGTCACCATACGTGCGTACGTACGGACTACCGTCTCCACGTCGTGGTGTAATTGTTATTCAATATAATAGTATTTGGATGGGTATAATAATGATGTGTAACTCATGTAAATAATAAATATAACATGTTAATGATTCTGTATATATGATATACCATCCATTTATATATTATTTTAATATCAAAAGAATGATATTGTCGCTCGTGCGTACGTACGGACTACCGTCTCCACGAACGCGATGAGATTCATTCTCCATCGTATCCATTCAAGTATAATTATCATTTGATGATTTAAAAATGATGTTTAAGGACTAGATATCATTCTGGATATGAATAAGATACAACAACCATGGCTTATGTAACAAAACATATAAAAGAAAATGAGTAAGTTAACTCCCGAAACGACGATAATTCTAAGATATTATTATCAAATCAATGTTAAAAGATCATATATGATATCATATTATTATATATGATTCTTGTATAATTTAATAACAACTATTTCACCATTATACAGGAGGTTAACCTACCCCAACCAAGGAAAAGTACAAGGTAAGGGTTATTTCACAATCTCTTCATTATCCGAGGTTGTTTATATGTAATAGTCTACTGGGATCTCTTTATCATCCACATCCATGTTTCTTCAAAATGTATTTCAAAACATTTTTATTATTTACAAGAATATGGGTTAAAGTCATTTATACCCTTGTTTGACTTTTTATAAGAGGAATCTTTCCATCATTTTCAAAACAAGGTCCTTTTTAACCTTTTCGACAGAATTAAGGTAAGAATGTTTTTTTAACTTATACGGCGAGTGCGGTTATTTTCTGCCATTATAAAATCTTCAAAGTTTTCCTTACAATCTTATAAGAATATTTTCAAGAAAATGTTTTATTTTATATGTCTCTTAAATGATTTCAAAAATAGAAAGAGATATTTCTCCAAAAAGTGTTTTGATTTCATCTATGTCAACATCCTTTGATGGATTTTACGCTTATTTGAAGTTGATTTATTATGATACAAAACTTATATATTGTATTGAAGGTTTTGTGATATGTTTGACTGTGGATGTGCTATTTTTATACCATTCATAGTTTATGGTGAAATTATTGACATTTCGTATGCTATTTTTAATACGAATGTTTATGTTATGTTTAAACCTTTTCATATGGGAATGCATTGGACTTAATATGTGACGGGTGGAGCCCGCTATAGCTCCTCGATGCATCGGTAGGTCTCATCAGACAAACTAGTGTCTTGGCACAAGGCCTTGACAAAATCTTATTTGTAGTCTTGGCACGAGGCCTTGACTATGTGGTTATGATAGTCTGGCATTATGCATTCCAACATTATGAAAGTGGTTATTGATTTTTGCATGTGATTATTCGATTAGTAGAATATCCATGTGAATAAGTAAATGGCATTATTTCATTTTATTTATGCCATACCATGTTGAAAGTTCATGTTTGAAAGGCTTTTGTTTTAGTTATACATTGCCTTAAAAGTTTATTCTTATTTATGAAAGTTTCCGCTATATTGTTATCCTTACTGGGCATTTGAGCTCACCCCTTTTCTATGTTTTATTTTTCCCAGGATGTGAAGATGTAAGTTATGAATGACCTGCAGGGATATTATGAGGGGATTATAGTGTGGACTGTGGAAACATTATGTTATTGTAGTAATTTTTCATTTTATGATGTAATGTAAAACTTATGAATATATCTAGTATTTCCAAGGCTACTAAACCAATCGGTCTTTCGAGATTTGATCTTTCTTATGATCATGCCAATGTTATGTAATAATGCACTGACTCTGGGTAACTAGGGTCGGGGCGTTACAGTTGGTATCAGAGGAAGTTTAGTACAAACCTTGGAAGCTAGATTTAGATAAACTCTGATTAGAGCACGTAGACCTAAGATGAACTTTGAGGATTAGTATAGAAGAACTTCCTCGAATTTTGGTATTGTAGAGTTTTGTGAGTTTTCCGAGCAATACATCCCTGTCTGGATACGAGCAGGTAGAGGTGGCTCTGGCACAGATGTACCTAGGGGTAAAACCCGAAAACACCGCTTTGAGCTAGACTCGAACGGGAACTGGTGCACGACAACGGGCCTTGCTGCACTCTTGGTTACGACACTCCCGGGGGATATGCTTAGGATAACTCTCATTTTCTTTACAAATCATTATAAAGGGTTTATGAGTATATACTTCCTCAAAGAAAACATTTTTATGATTATGGATTATATCCATAAATAGTTCAATTTATGTTAAGTGTTTTATAAGTATGGGATTATGTATTTTGATTCATAAACTGATCTAGTTTATGCCATTGTTTAGAAATGGCGCCCAGTAGAAGGAATGAGAACTCCAGAAATGCACATGATCCAAAGAGAAGGAAGGATCATATATTTCATGGTCTTAAGCTAGAATTTATAAGAGAAATAGTCTCCCATGTATTATCATCATATGAAGAAATAATATCATGTATTGATAAGATAAGTAAAGAGTTTACTGAGTCCTATGGCTTTGAAGGGAATCAAGAGAAGAAAAGGATGGAAGAGAGAAAGATGGATAAAGGGAAAAGGGAAAAGAAGAATTTTCCCATATGTGGTAACTGTGGAAAGAAACACCCTGGAACTTGCCTGAAAGGAATGGGAGTTTGTTATAAGTGTGGAGGAAAAGGGCACAAAGTACGTGACTGCAAGGGTAAGAAAATGGTTTCAAATGTACAATGCTTCATTTGCAAGGAGTTTGGACACTACGCGAACCTATGTACCAGTCATCAGACTATGCTACAAATGATGTTATTGGATAATAATCAAGTTATGATACTACCACAGATGAAGAGGAATGATTAGAGTTCTTATGTTGATTATGTCAATTGAGTGTTGTATCAACAATGTACTTGTTATAATAATTATGGAGTATATAAGGATTGTACTGCAGTACTATTTCATTAAGGACTTGAGATTGTGTGGAACAAAGAAAAGTGACTCAATAGCAGGATAAATTTTTGAAAATATATGGTTGAGAGAATGATAAATCATAATATAGTTCTGATACTGAGGTAGTGATTTTGGGAATAATATGTGATTGTTTTGGATAAATTATATTGGATATTCTTGACTACCTTAGAACTGATTAATGATTTGTATATTCAATCATTGTTGGGGTTTAAAACATTTTTGGATTAATGAAGTATATCCAGCATTCTATATGGAATAAGGA
This sequence comes from Viscum album, assembly GCA_963277665.1. Classification (NCBI taxonomy): domain Eukaryota; kingdom Viridiplantae; phylum Streptophyta; class Magnoliopsida; order Santalales; family Viscaceae; genus Viscum; species Viscum album. Next base: position 23,330,853 of record OY728137.1, on the reverse strand, counting down.
AGCATGAATGTAATCAATAAGGAATATGGTAATACATGATGAAGGTATTCATATGCTATTGCGGGGTAAAAAGGATCTATATTATGTTTACCTTCCTTATAAATGTTGGACTGTGAGTTTGGACAGAAGTATTTTGGATAGTTCTAGTTTGGATTATTTTGGATTACCATAAAAGGAAAACCCGGAGGTTGGGCGGCAACCCGTCGCGTCCGGCAAGGCTGCGAGACTTGAACCCGCAACTGAAGGGCGATAAGGGTGTATCACCTACCACTGGCCCATGAGATGTCCTGGATTAAATAATGTTGTTTTTTTTAAAGATCTGGTAGATAAATTATAAATTCATTTATTTTGGAACCATGTATGAATAGTATAAATAAATAAATAATTACATTCTATTATCTTTTAGAGTGAAAGATGAGTTTGTGGTAGAAACTTATTAATGGATAAAACTCTGATTATAAAGTAAGTCTATCTCATTATGATCTTAGCCAATCTCATAAATAAATTCCTCAACATTAATAAAAGGAACTTAGAACAAAAATGTTTCCCTAGATGGTACCTTAAATCATCACTAATTTATGGCTTTGGGATTGTTGGCCTTTTCATAGCCATGTTCTCTACCACTCTCCATCAGATAATTGATGGTTAGATTTCTCCTCCATATCCATATTTTCCTACATGGAACCCTAGTATGTGTTATTTTTGGTAATCTTCATACTTTCCACTCTTTATTTTAAATAGAGGCCTCATTAATTCATTTTTCGATGTGGGATTTCAACTAAGATATTTTGAAACGTCAAAAATGTGTTATCCCAATACCCTATATTTTGTTGAACCGATGGTACTTCAAATCATCATAGATTGATGAGTTTAAGGACCTCAATTTTATACTTTTTTGTGATTGATGACCTCAATCACTACCTATAAATATTTACGTTTTTCCTCCAATTATATGTCTCTAATTGCCACCAATGTTCTCCTAATCAAGATCATAATTTGGTGGTGACCCTTTCATTTCTCTTTTCCTCATATTAAGACTAAATTTTAGTAACCCAATTTCCGATGTGGGTTTTCCCACAAATATATTTTCTATTTTCAACCTTTTATTTTCGAAGAACAATTTCAAATTGCGAGGACGCAATTTATTGAAGGAGGGGAGAATGTAACACCCCAAGATTTTATAGTGTGTTATTTCTTCAAAATAATTCAATAACTTTCACTACACGCAACACCAAGTTCAATCGCACCATGACTTACCAAACAAGCTATTAAAAAGAGGTTATGAATAGTGTTAACTAAATTTTAAACTTTATATAATCCTTATAATTTTAGAATCCATATTATGAGTTTCTTAGACATAATGTAAGAACAAATTCATTTTCAGTATTGCACTTTTACCAAATTTTAATAGTGAACCCTTTTTAAATACAATATTTTAAACTTTTTGGCTAAATGGGGACATCAAAAATTTAAAATGAAACATCCCAAGCTTCCACGGTACGCTTTCCTTTGAATAATATAGTAGCGTGTGTTGTACGCAACTTCGAGTTTTAACACACACCACAACCGATCAAACTAGCCGTTATGAATAGTAATACCTACTTTTTGAAATTATATATTTTTTATATTTTAAAATGGACTTCATTTTTGGATTCGGAATATCGAATCTAGCCTAAGGTGAAATTTTGGTACATTTCGGATAACTTTCATATTTTGATGAATAGTGAAAATTACTAAATTTTAATTAAAAACAACTTTTTTAATCAATATAATTAATAGTGATAAATTATGAATTTGAGTGGTTTTAAAGTATATTTAGAATATATTTTTACCATTTAATATAATTTTGGTCATTGGACATAATTTTACAATTAAACCGAACATAAACAAGTGTCAATCTTTTGATAGTTATTATCTCTTAAAAACACGCTTTTTGTTTTGACAGCAGGAATTAATTTTAAATTAATTTCTGCCACTTCTGTGTTTTGAATTTAAGAAAATGGATTCCATATTTGGAATCAGAATTTTCAAATTGTGTAAATAGGTAACTTTTATTTTTAGACATTTTGAATAATTACTGCGGTAAATATTTTATTTACCATGGTTAAGGGTAAATCCGGTAAATAAGGGTTAAAAAAATAATATTATAATAATACAAAATTACCCTAAAACGTGTCTTAAACCTATTGGTTGATACATGGTCGACCATGGGCATCTTTGGGTCGATTTTGGGACCCCATGGATCCACTTGTAAGTGATAATGACACTTTATTTTAATTAAGTCAAAATGAATACAAAAATGACACAAGCATATATCTTTTAGAAAAACAATTGTTACATAGGGTTATATAAGTTGGATTTTAGATTATAAATATTCATTAGAAATATAAAAAGATTTCCTACATAATGATATTTTATTTATAATTTTTAGACATTAAATAATTTATTTTATTTATGACACAATGATGATGCAGTAATTACTATAATAGTGAAAAATTAAAATATTTGATAATATAAATACCCAAATAAATATAATATGAAACTTTTAATGAATTAAACTAATTTTCTAGGATAATATGATATATTAGGATTGATTTAATTGACTTTGTTCGAAGTAATCAATCTGTTATGAGTTTCACAAAAATCAACTATTGAATAGTGTCAAAATTGACATAAAAGAGTTCTTAAAACAAATATTATATTATTAATTGATATTAAATTCCTAAAAATATAAGGTTCGGCCAAGAGACTTATATCATGATAGGTTCATCATTAATGTACCACTTGGGGGTCTCTTGGATGTATATAGTAAGTTTATTAACCATATTATATAAAAATACAAAGATACATTGTAAAAGTGAAACTAATTAACTTAGAGTTAATACTTAAAGATAAGGTTAATATAGGTACCCAAACCTGTCTAAATTCTATTGGTTGAGTGTTTTTCGACCTATCCCCACCTTACCTTTGAATAATAAACTTTGGAGCCTTTATAAACCGAATATGAATTTAATATAAATTAATATTTCTAGCTTTTCCAAAGGTGCCCCTCACCCCTCTTATAAAAGGGCACTCCTCCTTCTCATTTCTTCACACCTCTAAAGCCTTTTGGTTCGGCCAAACTCTGCCCAAATACTCTCCCAACATCCCTCAATACAACCTAGAGGCCTTAGTTTGATCAGAAAGCCAACCTAAGGAGCCCTTTTGATCAAATCAAAAGGAAGAACCCGAAGAAGAAGTAATGATTTCACCACCCTTCTCCAAGTTCATTTCTTCTTCCACTTCTTCTTCCTTTGTTCTTACCATTCTAAAATAATAACTCCAGTATCTCACATATACTGTGATGTTATTATAAATATGGTACAACCATATTCAGTATTCTATCCACCCTTTGAATAACATGTCACCATACGTGCGTACGTACGGACTACCATCTCCACGTCGTGGTGTAATTGTTATTCAATATAATATTATTTGGATGGGTATAATAATGATGTGTAACTCATGTAAATAATAAATATAACATGTTAATGATTCTGTATATATGATATACTATCCATTTATATATTATTTTAATATCAAAAGAATGATATTGTCGCTCGTGCGTACGTACGGACTACCGTCTCCACGAACGCGATGAGATTCATTCTCCATCGTATCCATTCAAGTATAATTATCATTTGATGATTTAAAAATGATGTTTAAGGACTAGATATCATTCTGGATATGAATAAGATACAACAACCATGGCTTATGTAACAAAACATATAAAAGAAAATGAGTAAGTTAACTCCCGAAACGACGATAATTCTAAGATATTATTAACAAATCAATGTTAAAAGATCATATATGATATCATATTATTATATATGATTCTTGTATAATTTAATAACAACTATTTCACCATTATACATGAGGTTAACCTACCCCAACCAAGGAAAAGTACAAGGTAAGGGTTATTTCACAATCTCTTCATTATCCGAGGTTGTTTATATGTAATAGTCTACTAGGATCTCTTTATCATCCACATCCATGTTTCTTCAAAATGTATTTCAAAACATTTTTATTATTTACAAGAATATGGGTTAAAGTCATTTATAACCTTGTTTGACTTTTTATAAGAGGAATCTTTCCATCGTTTTCAAAACAAGGTCCTTTTTAACCTTTTCGACAGAATTAAGGTAAGAATGTTTTTTAACTTATACGGCGAGTGCGGTTATTTTCTGCCATTATAAAATCTTCAAAGTTTTCCTTACAAGCTTATAAGAATATTTTCAAGAAAATTTTTTATTTTATATGGCTCTTAAATGATTTCAAAAATAGAAAGAGATATTTCTCCAAAAAGTGTTTTGATTTCATCTATGTCAACATCCTTTGATGGATTTTACGCTTATTTGAAGTTGATTTATTATGATACAAAACTTCTATATTGTATTGAAGGTTTTGTGATATGTTTGACTGTGGATATGCTATTTTTATACCATTCATAGTTTATGGTGAAATTATTGACATTTCGTATGCTATTTTTAATACGAATGTTTATGTTATGTTTAAACCTTTTCATATGGGAATGCATTGGACTTAATATGTGACGGGTGGAGCCCGCTATAGCTCCTCGATTCATCGGTAGGTCTCATGAGACAAACTAGTGTCTTGGCACAAGGCCTTGACAAAATCTTATTTGTAGTCTTGGCACGAGGCCTTGACTATGTGGTTATGATAGTCTGGCATTATGCATTCCAACATTATGAAAGTGGTTATTGATTTTTGCATGTGATTATTCGATTAGTAGAATATCCATGTGAATAAGTAAATGGCATTATTTCATTTTATTTATGCCATACCATGTTGAAAGTTCATGTTTGAAAGGCTTTTGTTTTAGTTATACATTGCCTTAAAAGTTTATTCTTATTTATGAAAGTTTCCGCTATATTGTTATCCTTACTGGGCATTTGAGCTCACCCCTTTTCTATGTTTTATTTTTCCCAGGATTTGAAGATGTAAGTTATGAATGACCTGCAGGGATATTATGAGGGGATTATAGTGTGGACTGTGGAAACATTATGTTATTATAGTAATTTTTCATTTTATGATGTAATGTAAAACTTATGAATATATCTAGTATTTCCAAGGCTACTAAACCAATCGGTCTTTCGAGATTTGATCTTTCTTGTGATCATGCCAATGTTATGTAATAATGCACCGACTCTGGGTAACTAGGGTCGGGGCGTTACAATAATGATTATTCCACTGGACTGAACCTATCCACTATATGCAATGACCTAACAGAAATAAGTGATTGCTTTCCCTATTTTTTTATATGGTGTTTCCCAATGCTGAGGAGACACCCGTAGGAAAACATGATAACCAAAATCAAAAAATAGAGGTTAAATGTGATGGTATGTGTATTATTTCTACATACTCATCATGATCAAAAACCTCTTCTTGATCAAATAAACCTTCTCATACATTTCATACATGAGACTGGGCCCAAAAAATGTTGACTCACTTTCCTCCAACCAATAAAGTGGTGGAAGGAATGGACCTACAGACATGGTCTTGAAATGTTTCATCTGAATAGATTACTAAAAGACTTAATTATTGGAAAACATAATGAATTCCATATATTTCTCCCATGAACCAATAAAATCCATAACATAAGCTCATAACATATCCTTCATAACATGAATATACTTTTCATATTGACCATCGATCTGAGAATGATTGGCCATACTCAAAAGATATAGTGATCCTAGAACCTTCTGAAGATCCTTATAGAATTGTGATATTAATTGAGTGTATTTATTTAGAATGATAAACTTTGTAACACTGTGCAATAGAAATACCTTGTGCACATAAAGAAGACCTAGATCATTAACTATGAAGGTATCTCTAACATGATAAAATTTGGTTACCATTATCAGTCGATCCAAAATCACCCATACAACATCATTCTTACAGGTTGTCATGGGAAATCCTGTCACAAAAATACATAGTGAAGTAATCCCATTTCCGCTAAAGAATGGGAAAGGGGTACAAAATACTAGCTGGCCTATAATGATCTATATTCACTTTCTAATAAGTGAAACATCTATCCACAAATCCTGATACCTCCTTCTTCATTCATGGAAACCAGTATTTTATATGGTGATCATGATACAAAGTTTTCAAACCAAGATGTACCATCCATCTATTATCATGAAATTCTATGAGCATCCAATTTTCTAGGCTCGTAGGAAACCATACCTGGACCTAGAAGGGAAGATAATTTTTAATGCCAAGAGACCATCTTGATGGTGTCTCCCCACTATATATGTTTTCTCTCAGAACTAATTTGATCTTGGTTTGGTCCAAAATAACAGGTATAACTAATTTCAAAGTACTAGTTACTCATCTCTAAGACTTATGAACATTTAGATTCATGTCTTTAATAAGGGTCACCACCCTCCACTCATCACTAGAATTTTCTAATACCACTTACATTGTATAAGCCGAATATATGTTGAAATAATATAGATACTCATCCCACCTAATATTCTAAAGGTTCAGACCCTACTGAGAAATGATGTTTCAGAGGCTCTATAGATCTGTGTACACTACAAACTTCTTACCCATGAGATAACGTCTCCAACATCATAGAGAATTTACTACTACTACTAAATAAAGATCATGAGTATGATAATTCCTATCATTATCTTTAAGATATCTTGATCCAAACACAACCAATAAATCCTCCTAAATCATAACTACTTCAAGTCCAACTTTGGATTCATCATTCTAGACTATATACGCTTTATTCGACACTAGTATAGTGAGAATTAGTGTTGAGGATAGTCTACCTTTCAGCTCCTAAAAATCACTCTCACAGGCATCTAAAAAAAATTCACCCCTTTCTTGGTCATTCCTAACATCAGTGCTTCCAAAGGGGGAAATTCCTCGATAAAGCACTGATAATAACCCTCTAGACCTAGAAATATCAGAATCTTCAAGACATTCTTGTGATGAACACAAGACACAATGGATAAAACTTTTTATAGGTCCACTGCCATGACTTTCTATGATATGACATGGCCTAAGAAGTGAACTCTATCAATCAAGAAACTGAATTAAATTAGCTTGTAATAATGATGATGCACTCTTAATATACTCAAGTCAGTGTCAAGATGTTGGGCATGATCATATTTTGAATGTGAGTAAACCAAGTTATCATTGAAAAAAACCATTTAAAACTTGTCTAGAAAAGAATGAAATACCTTATTCATCAAGGCCATGAATATCGCTGGTGATTTAGTCAAACCAAACGACATCACTATGAATTCATAAAATCCATACTTTCCCTAAAAGTAGTCTGAGGTATGTTTGATGGTCTCAACCTCAATTGATGGTATCCAGATGTCGGTTTGATCTTGGAGAAGATATTTCCACCCATAAAATAATCAAAAATACTATTGAGGCGTGGATGTGGATAATGGTTCTTGATTGTTAAGTGGTTCAATATTTGATAATCCACACATAAGAGAAAAGTACCACTAGCCTTCATGGTGAAGAGAACTAGATAACCCCAAGGAGATTAACTTTTCTCTATGAAACCTTTAGTTTATAAATCTTCCAAATGAACGTCCAAATCTCAATGCTCTTCTGGTTCCAGTATATAAGGTGATATAGAAACTAGTTATTCTCCCAACACCAACTCATTTGAAAACACGATCTCTCGCTTATGTGGTAATCCATAGAATACGATAGGAAAGAATTATTGAAATTGGTCTACCACTAAAAGAAAATAATCCTACTACATTCCACTATCATCGAGAACTATAATATCTATTTTGTCCCTGATACAATTAAATATGTATTGAATCATTCCTCTATGACCTGCATGAAGATCCCACTCACCTTGGTGACAATAACTACCTCAATTTGTAGATGAAAAAGGTAAATATTTTTTAGAAACAGTAGATATGAGTTCAGTATAGATCTAAAAAAATCCATACGTAGAATCAAGATGAATCATATTATTTATAGCATGAAAGGTTCTCAAAATAAATGGTAACCAATAATATCTGTAGAACACACCTTACAAGGCTTGATATTCTCTAACTCCACTCCCAATGGTATGATGATGGTCAAAACCCCATCCAATATTTTCAAATCCAAGTCAAAAATATTTATTAAAAGAGATAATGAAAAGGAATATGATTATCATTTACAAAAAAAATACAAGAATGGTTAGATGATATAAGAATTATTCCACTAATAGTAGAAGGTCCTATATCCACACTAGTTGGAGTAGTCTGTATAAAAGGCAGCTGATGATCCACTCTCCCATTGGATATATCCTAACTCCCCTAAGATATACCCTATTCCTGGTATTTTCATTCTTGTATGAGAGCACCATATCACCAACCTAGAACAAAATTCCATATGGTACTCTAGCTTCCTGTCTTTTGAGGTGTAGTTGTGTCCTTCATAGATTATAGTACATGTCATGTTCTACTGCCACAGCTCTACTACTGCATGCCCCCACAAAACCTCTACGAGTGGCCCAATATTCCACAATAAGGACACTCCAATCTAGGGAAAAACAAAAAGTCTATTTTTGGGATATATTTTTACACTGATATCACTATACTAAAACATGACCCTAAGACGGATTCCCACTACCCTTACTATTCTGACCAATTCTACTTTAAAAAAAACTATCATAGAGTCACTTCATTCCACTAGAATAAGTGTTAATAGGTTTCCATATAGAAATATATTGACCACTTCTTGGGGTCACTCTTAGATTCCACTACATTGTGGGTGTATTATTCTACAACACCCCAATAATTTACAGTATGTCTCTTTTTAAAATTTAACATCTTCGATAGACAGAACACCAATCATAACATATGATTAAATATTATTATTTAATTGTGACATAATCTTTAGAATAGTAAGAATTAAATGGATTAAATAAATTATTAAAATATAGTTGAAAAACGTTTTTAAAATTATTTCATTGTTTACCAATTAATTTTAAATGAAAATAAAAACCAATTGATCATAAAGGATGTGTTTTTATAAAAGTATATATTAAATACCACAATGTAAATTTATCTTAATAATTTAAAATAAGAAATATTATTGAAATATATTGATGAAATTTACATATTTCATATTCAATAAACTATTTTTAAAATCAAAAATTTAGTTTGATAGGCTTAAGATAAGAATAATTCCAATTTAAAGCATAAAATGTTATATTTTCTAATAGGTGATTTAAACCTCTTTTAAAAGTACACATTTTTTAAATCTAACTTTTTATATTTTTATATATTATATTGAAAAAAATATACTTTATTCTTAATATAATAATTTAAAAAATAGTTTTTGGTGAATTTTGTTTTTTTTTTAAATAATTATTTTCCAGTAAAGAGTGAAAAAAATCCCAATTTTTTTAAAACTTTCATTTTTGTTATATTAATAGTCTATTTTTTATTTGAATAGTAAAGTCAAATATGATTTTATAAATAAATTTTGGGAATCTTATAAATTAAAATATCATATATTTATATCATGGAGTAAGTAAATAAATTTTTTGAAAATGATAAATTAAATGTTGGTATTTTTTTAAAGTGAAAATTTTTATTTACAATTTTATAATCAATATAATGTATTAATTTTTTTTCATAAAATATATTCATAAATTAATATTTTTTTATTTTTATTATAATACAATTTTATTAGAGATTAATTAATTTTTCAAAGTGTTATTAAATCAGTTATAATTTTAAAATTGGTATTTTTCAAATAAATGATGATTTTAATTAAAAATTACATTAATAATACTTATAAAATTATTTTCATAAAATGAAGTCTATTTTTTAATTCTACAAATCAAAAAATGGTTAATATTAGTTTTTGGGATTTTTCTAAATTAGTTTATTTTTCAATAAATAGAGAAATACTGTAATTTATGGTATTTAACATTTTAAGCCAAAAACATGAATTGAAACATCATTCATGATGTAGTAAAAAATAATATAAAAATAAGATTCACTTATTACTTTATTTAGTCATAATAATAAAAACTATTAATAGTCTTGATCCAAAATAATAAAAAAATGAATAAAATATTCAAAAAACACCCATATCCTCCACTATAAATACCACCCATGAACACCACTTATACACAAACCTCCGAAGCCTTGAATAATTCATAAATTCTACCCATTTTTTCTCCCAAACATCTTCACCCTATTTTGTTCTTACGGGTATCACCAAAATACCTTTTCAAATTTCATTAAGGAGGTCCTCAAGGAGAAGAATTCAAGGGGTAAATCCCCTTGTGTTCTTTTAATATTATTTCAATTTATTTTATTTTCTTATAATTTACATACCTAATCTACAAAAATATTAATGATAACTCTATTATATTATATATAATATAGTTTTATTATTATATTGGGATATCCACCATCAATTATTTTGTCTTTCTCTTTACATTCTAAAACTGAAAACATCGTCTGTGTGGTGTCGATTCACCACCTTCGTGGACAACGATTATTTAGTTTTATAATAGACCATTTAAGAAAGGTCATAAAACCATTTTTATCATTTAAAAATATTATAATTTGTATATTAAAAATTATTTAGTATTATATAACCAGTATATATACATGATATTAACTAATAAAACAAAACTACAATGTGATGATCGAAAAAATACAAAAAAAATCTAAACGATTATCTTTAACATTTTATATAAATAATCATACCCATATCTAAAATAAAACAGTATATAAGAGCATATAATCTCTTCTATGTTCATTAACAACATATAATTTCAATTCTGGACAACTATTTCCCTTTCAATCGAACTTTCATACATGTATACAAGTGAACCAATCATGAAAACCAAGGAAACAAACACTTCTCAATGACCAAATTTAATATTATAAATCATAAAAAAGGCCATAAATGAACATAATAAAATTATAATAAATTAAATAAATGTTTAATTGGTTTTGAATTAAATTATTAATTAAAATAATTTCATTATCTGGGATATTAAGTGAAAGTGTTGAACACTTTCAGATATAAAGTACAAGTTTTCCCATCCCACCTTTATTTCTATGAGATATGAATTATTCTACACTATTTTTCATGTTGTGTATGTATACTAAAATTTTATGTAAAATATCATGAATACATTAATCTTTTTTGTATTCAATGTTTCATTTTATGATCATTAATTTTATGGGGCATACTGTTTGACTATTTGCAAAGTAGTATAAGATTCTCATCGAACCGCCATTTTTTTGGGGTTACACTTCATCTCTCTTTTCCCCAATATAATTATTATTTATTTATTTTAAATTCTGTGTATATGTTCCAAAATCATGTATCAAGATCATTTCATCTTTCTTTGATAGTGAAATACATGTTTTATAAGGTTTCGTTTTTAACTCGTCTCGATAAGTAATCCCGATTAAGGGGAACTTTCCAATTTTTCTACCAATTTTTAAGTATACTTAATAATCTATTCTAAGACCTAAATATTTTTCCAAAATAATTTTTTTATCATAAAAAAAATATCTTAGTTCTTTTCTGGATTAATAAAAACAATTAATCATTTTTTCTCTTTATAGGCTCTTTTATATTTTCCTTTAAACCGCACTAAGGTGGACTATTTCTAATGTTTCTTAAAAACTATTTTTACATGTTTTCACTTTAGTTAGATATAATTTATGCACAAAACATAATTTATGCATCATTTCCTTTTCTATATGGGATATACATGCTTACAATCTAATTTAATGACAAATACAAATGATTTTTCCAAAGGAACTCTTCTTTCCAAAGTAAAAGGGTGTTTCTCTCAAGAATTTTTCAATGGTTCTATTAGAGTATTAACATATATTAAATCACACTATATTGAATCATATGATTTATTGAAGTTGATCTTTTATGTTACCATATTCTATATTTTAATAAATGGTTTATGATTATTTATAGGGATGTGCTATGTTGATACCATTCACCACATTACTCTGGATGGTTTATGGTAATGTTTATTGTTTGGGAAACATTATTAACATATAATATTCTAGTTTCAATATGAATTTATATATTGATTATTTTCCACCCATTTCAAATGATGAATGTAATTAACTTAGTAAGTGATGGGTGGGACCCACAATATCCTAGAGATCTGATTAGCTTCTAAATATGGCTCAAAGCAATACTAGTTGGTGAAACATTCAATTTTTTCCATTACTTACATTCCCTCCTATGTTAGGTGCATGAACTAATGAGTCTTTTCATTCCTCAGCATATTTGGATAGAAATGGCTTAGTAACTTCTTCTCAAATCTCATCCAAGATAACAACACTTACTACCCTTCCTGATCCCCAATAACCCACCAATTCCTGTTTACTCTTAAAAATTATATATAAATCATGCTACAACCTCATATTTTTTTATTTCATGAAATGATTAATGATCATCTAGACTAAATCTATCTAGAACTCATCTACCAAGGGGCCACCCACCTTAGCGAAGGTTGGTGGATGTTGTAGTTGTAACTCTTTTATCTGGTCAAACATCGAAGGCACAACCTATAAAATCTCTCTTTATATGGATATCATGACCCTCAAGAATCTTTCACAAATCTAAACATCCATATGTTCCTCAAGAGAGACAAGAAGCCCATTTTTAATTGCATTAGGAGGGAGTTGATTTCTACTCTTTTGATGCTCAACTCAAAGTTAAGGAGAAGGAATTTTCTCTATAAGAAAAACATACTTTGTAGAATACTGGATACAAAAACATGGTCAACCTCCATAGGTGAAAAAAATAGAGAACCACATCTCCCAGTCTCTCTAGACACTACTTACAAGGGTTTTATCCAGAAATTACAGTTCATTTAGTTTATGTGATTTAAATTAGTTAACAACTATATGATATCTTATTTTAAATAGTCAGGTATATGTCATAATAAATAAATATATCCATATCTGGAAAAATTAATGTCAATATATATCCCTATTTTCATACAATGATGAATGCATACTCATCCCATTCCATATCTTTCCATGATTATTGGTAACATGAAAAATATCATTCTGTATCATGTTTGTCAATATATATGGTCCTATGATACCAATTTGTGACATACTACTATATGGAACTATTTCACATGGTCAAAAACTGTAGCTAACAAGACCTCAAGCGTGCCTCCCCATAAGGTTGATGCTACCGGCTAGCAGTTGGGATGAAATATTGACTCCAAATTCCCAGATCCTGAACCCCATATTTGACCCATCTCCAAACTCATACCCAACCAGAAAGGAAAAATCAACTACAAGGCTCATATCCATGTCCAAACCTTCATCCATGGAATATTCATGGGTACCAAAAGGTGACCTGAATAGGGTTTGATTATAACTTATTATGATAACACCACCATGTCTAAACCTAATCAGTCTAATAATAAGTGAATGCAATAATGAAATAAACAAGTGTGTTATTTAATTAAATAATTAAATTAATACCACATCAACATGCTTCGGATATGTGCCATAATATATCTGAGCATGTATCATGACTATGAGAACCATACCATATAACTACATAACATAACCTGCCCTAGCGCCATGCCAAAATGTCCCGAAGAATGTATCAAAACCATGAAAACCATAATACCCATGGTAAAACATTACATAAATATGGGTTACAACCCACTATATAAGAGTTCTATCAATTAATCTAGGTCATGATGATATATAATAATTTTATCATGTGTTATATCCAAGATTGGTATATAATCATTTCAACATGAATCACTAAGAATGACTGATTATATAATCATTTCAATATGTATCACTATGCATATCCCATTATATATTCATTTCAATATGTATCACTAGCCATATACTACTAAATAATCATTTTAGAATGTATCACTAGGAATAGTCTGGTATATAATAATTAAAGCATCAAAAAGGTCCAACATCTCATATAAGCGTTATAGTAAGGAAAACACAACACATTTCATAGAAATAAGGTTATTAGAATAGCCCATCATAAGGCTAAATGGTTAATTATAAAAACTAATTTATCGTTCAATTACAAATTTAATATATTGTTTTTTCATAGCTAATAACATAGTAGTCATCTAAATAAAAAATATAATCCAAAGTGGATATTTTCCAAGAAATCACCCAAATTCCCTATCTTTCTAACCCGCATTAGGAAATTAATCAATTCACTTATAATCATGAGTTCTCTCACCCAAACAGTAGCTTAAAAACAATAAAATAACAAATAATACCCATCGGGACTCCATGTAATAATCCAATTCATCATTTAAATTATTCAGCTGTATGTTAAGTTAGTGTAGTTGCAATATTGCACATACTTTTCAATTTTACAGACCATAGGGTTATGGTTTAGACCCCATACCTTTAAAAGATGATAAAAAAATGCTTCCAATAGAAAACACCAACAATTTATATGGTTTGGATGATCAAAATAAAGAACCAAGATGAAAACCAATCAATATCAAAAAAACAATGACCATGGTTAAGAAATTAAACTATAATGGTTGGAGATCAAAATGTGAGAAGGGAAAACCTAACCAAAACCATTTAACAGGGATCCGATACAATATTTTGATATCTGGAATGAATATAGTAACTAAAAAAATTCATGGAATATGAATTATTCTTGATATGAGAAAGCTTTACATTAGGGGAATATAACATTCTCATGCATGACCCCTTTTTGAAAAATTATTAGGAAATTACTTGGCGTGTAATTCAGTTGTTGTGTATTTAATTTTAAAGGGATACACCAAACAAATCAAAAACATGGGTATTTTTTAACACATCCTAATCATTACATGATTTGTAATTACTTCTTGGAATGTATTTATTTTACATCATGAAGTAAGCTCATGGCTTCTGCTTGAAAATAGTTACATGTCCTGAAACTTCATTAAACAACATGTTATTGATTTGAAAACATCCTATGAACTGTATCCAAATAAAATAACTTGAATAACCTTGAATACTTACCAATAATGTAGAACCCTCATTAAACTAGTAAACATATTTATATCTGAACTCCACTACTTCAAAATATACATACATCCCTAGACATTTAGTAATTTTCCCCAGTAAAGGATCACTGACTCTGATTAAGACATTGCCAAAAAGGATCAAATGAAAAACTCAATGTGGGAAATACCTAAAAAAATATGGTATATAATATCTTCCAATTAATTAGATTCCATTTTCTAATCATAAAACTATTCTAGGATGTATTTAGGTAAAAACCTATAGGGATTCTTTAAAAAAGTTATATAGTTCGTAACCATGTATCTTAATCTTATTTCTTCCTCTAACTCATTTAAATATTCTACAACAATGAAAAGGTCATAAAAAAGTTTATTATATATATTAAGATGTTATTATGTTAATTTAATAAGTTATATCCATCCCCTTTCCCATCAAATGGGAAATAAAATAGCTGATCATGTGTACAGCCGACTACCGGCACACGAACTAATGTAATTCTTTTTCTATAACTACATCTCAAGGATTGATATAATGATGGATTTAATGTATACATATTATATTTATGACATAATTTTACTACCAAAATTATAATATCACATTTAACTTCTTACCTTCTAGTCTATTGTAAAACAATAATGTTACTCATTTGTTTGTGCGGACTAGAACACCCACAATGCAATGTAATATATTTTCAGTTTATTTTGACATGGATAGTTATAAAGATATATTTAATGAATATATATGATATACTAATTATTATAATAAGATCAAATATTTTTTCCTTTCTTTTTTCCATTATTTGAAAAAATGGAAACAACATTCATGCATATATATGGGATACCGTCTCTATTAATGGTCTAATTCATTTTTCTATCACTATTTTTATGGATTACATGATATAAAAATAAATTGAATATATATGATATTTTTATAATGATTAAAATTTTATATATGACGGAACAATGATCAAATTACAAGGACCAAAACTACCAAACAAAAAGATACATTAAAAATGAAGTAGATATCACAATAAAAAATGTTTTTAATAAAGAATTGTTAATAAAATGATTATAAAAAGTGATAAGTAAAAAATATATGGTACGATATATATGAATATGGTTATTTATTTTATATATATATATATTATATGGTAGTTTTGAAAATTTATAGAAGAAGTCAGACCTTATGTAAGAGTTTTCATCTTTACTTCCATAAGACAAATGAAATATTCACCACTTATTCATTTTTCATGGAATAAATACTACCCATTTAATATTATGTATTATTAATATAATTATATTAATGGTATTCAAGTTTAATTTTATTTTATTTACTTCATTGGGGTTATGATTCAAAAGTTACCAAAACCGTAACAGTTTAATTCACAATATCATCACTATTTATAATTGTTTATATTTAAGTATTTTTAAGAGGAATTAGTTGGTACTTATATCATAAACATAATAAATTTTCTATTCCTCTAGTTATTCATGAAATTTACAAGTAATAATACAATTTTCTTCACTTTGGTATTTAAAATGATTGAGAAGATGATTTTAAGAAAAGACAACTTGTTTCTCTTTCAATCAAAAATGATTTTTCTTCTATATCTATTTTTTCTAAAAATATTTTATATAATCTATTAAAAAATATATAAGCCATTTTTTAATGATATATTTACCCTTTTTGGAAAGTTTAGAAAATGTTTTGAACGGAATCTTTTTTCCTTTTTCTAAATAAGGAACCTTTCTAACTTTTTACAATTGTGAGAATGAAATGTTTTTTTTAATTGTATGTAATGAATTACCCTTCATCATGACCACTCATTTATTTTAATATTACTTTAAATTTTTCTATGACTAATTTCCAAGATTTTTCTCCTAATATGTTATAAATTTTTAGTTATTAAAATTGATTTTCAAACTAAAATTGATTTGTTCATCAAGAATGTTTTTATAGGAATTTTTATGGTATTTATATTCATAAATGAAAAAATAAACATTATTATTATTATAAATCAAGAATATATTGTAATTATTTCTTCCTTTTCATTTCTTTGTATTTTTTGGGATCATTTTACTGGGGATGTACTATTTTGATACAATTTATTTATATTACCCTGGATGTTTTTTGATAATGAATAATAGTTGGGAAATTTATTAGTATTTCATATGACATTTTTCAATATGAATTTTAACATTGATTATTTTTATCCACATTCATATGAGAAATGAATTGGACATAGTATGTTATGGGAGGTCCCAAATATATCCCTTTAATGCACCGGTAGGTATCATGAGTCAAACTAGTTTGGGTGTTTGGAAAAGGACTTACCCATTTATGTCGGATGTCTTGGAATGAGGCCTTGAAGGTATGTTTATTATTTCCATCATTATTTATCCCCTCATTATGAGATTAGTTATTTATGTCCATGTGATTATTTTATTAGTTATGATATCCATGGATATGTTTTAATCTAATCTGGTTATTTATATATAATTATTTGATCATCATTTATTCCTTCCATACTATTCATTATACGTATGTTTATAATTAAATACCAATGTGTGTATAGTCATTTACCTTTCTATATTTATTATTTATTATTTATTCAGGATAGATTAAATTATATGCCTACCCTAACTGTGCATTTGAGGTCACAACTTTCTTATGTCTCCTTTCCATAGGTTTCCCAAAATTTTATTATGATTGATATGCAGTGATATAATAAAGTTAATAATGGTGTACTCAATGAAAATAATGTTTTTCTATTCTTGATTCAATTGTATCTTGAGATTCTACTATGTATCTAGTTTTCCAAGACTACAAAATTTTTATTTCTTTTAGGAATAGATTACTTTTATATTGTACTAATGTAATAAATTAACCACTAACTCTAGGATACTACGCTTGGTGTCTTTACAGTGCTAAGATCTTTTTCATATATGCGATTGAAGAATATTTCAAGGAATTAAAGAGAATGTTGGTTAATGAACATTTTGTCACACTACCCTATTGTGTAGAAAGTTTTGTGATCTATAGTGATAAATAAAATAAAGTATTGGTTTGTTTTCTAATGTTTAATATAATTGTGGTAGATTATTCCTCTCAAAAATTAAAGGTTTATGAGACAAACTTACCCACTGATGATTTGGAACTGCAAGTAATAATTATTGCTTTTAATATATGGAGGCATTATCTGTATAGTGAATGGTGTGACATATATACTAATAAAAAAATTAAAGTATAAATTCACATGTAAATAGTTGACTATAAGATAAAAGAGATGGTTGGATCTAACATAAGATTTTGACTTCTCAATATATAACCACCATGGGAAGGCATGCAAGGATAATGATGCTCTTAGTTAAGAAGACCATACTAGATTTTATATAATGAGTATTAAACTATATCCTACTTATTGATAATAAATTATTAGACTTGACCACCAAATAAAATCATAAATATATTATCATTATCATAATAATATTAAACCATATATTCTTGTGATGATTACAAAGAGATAAAAGGAAGATATTGAGCTATAAATGAATGTAAGGAATGTTCCTGATTTTGATCATGATTGTGCTGGAATGATTAGGTTCAAGAATAGAGTATGTATCCCTCTAATACAATGATTTAATAAGGATTATTTTCTGATGTTAATCATTCATCATTGTCTATTCATTTTAGAAGTAAATATATTTTTATAGATCTTAAAGATCATTTATAGTCAGAATCATAAGGAGGTATATTGAAAAGTGTTTGTCTTGGTGCTTGGAATACAAGTATGTTAAGGATGAAAAAAAAGTTTAAGATGATCTTATAAAAATTACCCATACTTTAGTAAATATTTCAAAACATCACCAAGTATTTAGTTAGGGGACTCCACAATACATCTAAAGGGAACAATAATGTTTGTGTTTTAGTAAATGTCCTTAAATATTTTGTGTATTTCATTACTATTAGAGAATATTTTCATATTGATCAGACCACTAGGTTATACATTATTTAAGTGGTAAGGTATCATCGTGTATCAATATCAATTATATATGATTGAGACCAGCTATTTTCTGTGAAATTTTGGAGAAGTGTTTAACATGTTTTGAATAAATAGTTGATCTTTATCACTATATTACATCCTAAAATTGATGGTCAGTCAGAGAGGACCATTAAAATTCTAGAAGGTATATTGATGTCTTTATTTATGAATTTAAGTGGAGGTTTCAATAAAAAATTTCCCCATTAAAAATTTCATTCAATAGTATCATCAAAACATTCCTCTACTCAAAATTTATTTGAATAATATCATCTATTAAAACATTCATATGGATCCTTATGAATACATATTTATAATGAAGTGGAGAACTCCAACATGTTTGGATGAAGGTGGAGAATGAAAAATCTGAGGACTTGAGATAACTATGGAAATGGAAGAGAATATTATATAAATTCATAAACACATAAGTGTATATGAGTTTTAAAAGAAAATATATAATGAAAATAATCATTGATATTAAGAGTTAAAATTTGGGAATAAAGTATTCTATTGAATATCTCACTGGAATAATTTTATGATATTTGGAAATAATGTAAGAATAATACCCATATATTCCTGTCACTATAAGATTATTTTTAATATTAAGATGTTTTCTTATCACATGGTGCTTCCTTTGATCCTCTCTGAAGTTCATGATATATTAAATGAATCTCATTTGACAAAGAAGATACCATATCTTTAACATGTTATAATCTCAATGGTCATACCACTTGAATGTGATATTTCTTATGAAGAATAACTGGTAGAAATTTTGTATAATAAAGATACCACTTTATGAAACAATACAAATAAAATGGTTATAGTTCTATTTAGGAAACATAGTTTTTGAAATAAACATGTGTACTTGATGATGTAATGAGGATGGGGTATCCTTATTTATTTATATTAGAGTGACAGAATTTTGTGGGCACAATTATTATAAAGTGGTAATATGTAACACCACAAGATTTTAAGATATATTTATATTAAACAATTAAATATTTTTGATATATTGTGAAGAATGAAAACAAAAACTTATGTGAATCATTATCATAAATTTTAAAATAAATCACATTATATGGTATTTAAATAAATTATAATTTTAAAAAATATTTTCTAATTTTATTATCAAATATTATTGATTCTAAAGAACCATTTTGGAATATTTTTTTATGAGATTTTTTTTCATATATGTTTTTCTAAAATTAATTCATTTTATTAAATATATAAAAATTTTCTATTTACACATGTAGAAATTTAATTAACTGGTCATAAATTGGTTAAAATGAAAATAAAATCGGTTGATGGTAAAAAGAGATGTTCAAAAAACTTTTTTCACACAATGTATTGTTATCATATTAAATTAAATTAATCACTGTTGATGAATTATATTACTGAAATGTGTATATTATATATTCATTAATATTTTTTAAAATTCATTAATGGTTTTTACTCGGAAAGGAATGTGAATAAATTTCTTATTTTTCTAAAAAAAAATTAAAAAGTTTTCATTTTGTTCTTCATGTTAATTTTAAAATTAATTTATACCACTTATAGATATTTAATTTGATAAAAATATTTAAATATTTTAATAATATAAAAAAATTTAAATTATTTCAATTTTATTTATGGTCATAATTAATTGTAAATATCTTGACATTTTTACCACAATTAATTTTAAAAAGGGTTAAAAGGAGGTTAAAATAAAACATAGGGTCTACAATATAACCTGACTATAATAATTTTTATTGGTTGAAGATATGATATTATTACCTTATCTTACATTTTAAACTTTTTCCACCTTGTTCCAATTTCAATTTAATATTACTTTAATATATTTGAATGTTTTAGGTATTGATAAGAGTGTCACCCACCTCACTTATAAAAGGGTACCCACTCCCATCGCTTATTCACTCAAATATTTCCCTAAAATTCCTCCAATAAATTGATAAATTTATTCTTAACATCATATCACACATCCTAAATATACATATCTTCCAAAAATACCATCCTTGGATGTAATAAGGCATAGTCCAAAGGTGGTTTCTCAAATAATAGGTAATCATCTTCACCGAACACATTTATATTTATTTCTTTTTCTAACTCCAAAAAAATAATCTATAACCTTATTAAAATGGTAAAATAAGTAATGTTAATATAATTAAATGTTTTTTATGTTAATTTTAAATTATGTTTTATATCCTTTAGATCAAATGAGATATTATAACTTCATTCGTGCGTAGTTGTGGACTACCACCTCCAAAAAACAATTTGATTCCTTTTTTCATGTCTACCAAACATGGATGGTAATATGTATGTATTTAATGAATATTTAAGATATTTGGGATATTATTATGACTCTATAAATATATATTATTATTTACTTTTCTATATTTGAATTCTTTAAAAAATGAAAACATTACCTATGCGTACATATAGACTTATGTCTCTTTGAATTAATGTAATTAATTTTTTATCACCACATTATATGAATGGTATAAAAGTGTATATAATGAAAAAATATTATAATTATAACTTTATTTACATAATTTATATGATAAAATCATTACCATGGTGCAGGTATTGTAACAGTTAAACTGAAACATTCTTGGAAAATTGGCCAGTTTTCACCTAATAATTGATTTTAGTGAAGAATTGTTAATATGTGTGTAATTGAAAATTATAAGTACATGGAACCACCCTTAGACTTTACATTTTGTCAAATAATTAGACTATAATTTTATTTTTTTCATTCCCAAAGGCCTTTCATTTTTATAGTTTTATTGAATGAGATCATAACTCATAAATTAGAAGGTGGACACTTCTACTCACTCTCTATTTTCATAAAATACAAAACATTTAAAATAAAACATGTATTTATTTTGATGAAAAATCATCACAACATTCAAAATGAATTATTATTTTCCCTTATCAATCCTTAATCACATTAAATTTTCTTAAAACATGGGATTAAAAAATATTAGTAAGGGATATAAAAAACAATGAAATCAATTAGTCCAGTGAAAAACATAAAAACCCATAAAATAATTACATTTACCACATTATTATTTGATATTATGAAATAAATTATCAACAACTAAAAAAACTCACTTTTTCCTGAAAGGAAACTTTTAAAACCTAGTGCAAGCATAGATAAAACATATATGAAACTTTGGGAATCAATTTCTTATTACTCTTACATATGGAGTAACCCTCATAGTTACACATGGAATGACCATAAAAGTTATACTTAGAAAAACCATCATAGTTAAACTTGAAATAACCATTATCTTTTTTCTTGGAATAACCATCAAAATATATTCTCGTAATCTATTAGGAGGAACCAAATTGGTTAAATCTATCTCTTATTTTGAATAACCACCACTATATATTCCCATATTATCTTAGGAGAAACCTAATCAGTTAAATCAGTCTGAATTTTATTAATAAAAATTATATTATATTCCCATATTCAATTCGGAAAATACTAATTAGTGAAATTCATCCCATATTTAGAATAACTTCAATTCTATATTCAAAAAATATATTTGAAGATACCAAGTTATTTAACTCCATCCCTTTACCCAATGTATTGGAGAGTTATACCAGGCTCACATATTCTTAGTTTATAACAAAACTAGCCATATTTTGGATAAATTCCCAGGAACCATAACATAATCATAATATATAAATTCTTATACTCATAAAAATATTCTTTATAGTCATAAGTAAACTTTATTGGATATTGATATATCCATTTCCTTTAAAACCTATTTAAAAACTAAATTTACAAGAACAAAGGGAATTTTTTTCTATGAATAAAACATAAAATCTCTATAAATGAATAAAAAACAAAAAATGGTTATAGTGGTGGGAAAAGGCATTATCCCCCTATCAATTAAAATAGAATATTCATTTTGAAATTTGTTAAGAAAGTCAAAACATCACGTAAAATTATTTATTTTAAAAACCTTTTAAATAAAGTCAAAAGATATATAAAATTTAATTTATAAATCTATTACATCTATTAAATACTTCTATAATATAATTTAAAAAATATGTAGATTGAACAAAAATAGAGTTTAATGGAAGCATTATTATGGATTTTTTAAAATATAGTCCGTTACATTGAGTCTGACTCATCACACACATTTGATATCATCCAAAATAATAAACAAATGTTATATATTTACTTGATTGATAATTTTTTTAATGTTAATTATTTATTTTCTTCCAATTATTACCATGTTGCAAAAATTAAATAATCATTTATGTTCATGTCGAATGTTTTAATGATATTATATCCATAAGTCAAAAATGGTTTTGATAAGTTCACTATGGTCAAAGAGGTCATTATTCCAACATATCTATAATAATAATTATTTAATTATTTAATTATTATAAATAAATTATACTTTTAATTCCAATAATGAAATATGGTTATGGAAAATTAACTATATTACAATCATGGAGATGGTAAATCGTACGTTCGCATGAGTAAAGTTTCCATTCTTCAATGATCAGTAAGAAAAGAAGGTAAGTATGATTTTTTCATTTAATAATGATTATAATATTATAAATAACATATTATTTCTTTAATTATACTTATATATATCATCCATGTTCTGTGGTGATGAAAAATGAATCACATCGCTTTATAGAGGTGGTAGTCCACAAATACACATGAACAACATTATCATTTTCTAGTGTATAGAGTGTTAAGAAAATATATTTCATATTATAATTAAATAATTATAAATAAATAATTATTAATATATATATATATATAATAAATCCATAATCAAAACTAGACATGATAGGCGGTGATTGAAAACGAATTAAATTGGTTTGTGAGGTGGTAGTCTTCCATACACACAAATGGTGAATTCATTTCTCATTTAATGGAGGTTGGAGATGTATATGGGTTATTACATTGAAATAGTAATATATCAGTATATGGGTTATAATTATGATCTTATATCATCATTTTTTCATAATATTTTAAGGATATGGAATATGAAATAAAACTAAAACATGTAGTTAAAAACTATTCCTCTTCTTTGGAAGTCTTCTTTGCTTAATACATTAACAGCATTAAGGTTGGTATTATGCCTAAAAAACTATCTAATTAGGATTTGGATTATAGTATGGTATTTTGGTATGTCTTGTCCAAACCAAATGGGTTTTGAAGTGTGATTAAATGATAAAAAGTGGTTCTGTTTTATAAGATATGAGAGGGGAACGTTTTGAATTTTTTAAAAATATTAAATTAATTGTGATTTAAAAATTGATAAAAATTAAAAATATTAAAATATAATATGTGTATGAGTGTATATACTATTATGTAATAAATTTTTTATAATTTTGTATCATATTTTTATCCATATCTTTTGGTTTTAACCCTTTGTTATCACTTTTGACAACTACAGTAATATTAAAGTTTTCTACCATTTAAGGGTGAATAATGTTACAATAAAATAAAAGATGATCAAAATATGAACCATGGTTGATTTAATTAACCATATCCCATTAATTTATCATATTTTATGGTTGTTGTGAAATTTAATTCATTTAGTAATATATTATTTATTATTAAATATCATCAATGTCAAATTTATAACTATTCATTTACTTTGACTTTAATAACATCAAGAAAAAAAGTAATTAAAATCAAACACATAAAACCACTATAAGATTTCATTTTCATCGATAAAATTCAAGAGTCAGATTAATTTTTAGAAATTGTAATAATTTTTTAAATTTTTAATATTTTTTTTATTTTTTGCATTAATTGAATAATTACCATGTTAGTGTTGTGTATGAATTTATGATAATTATTTTTCAGAAAAATTAAAAAATTAATTACCATGACTAAGATAAATAATATATATTTAAAATTACTATTTATAACTGAACATGTCCTCTATTTATACCAATGTTGAAAATATTATATTTTCTAAAATTAAGGGTATGACACTATTTTTTTTACATAAAATATTATAAATGTTGTAATCACATCTAAATGAAAAAGTCCATTCATTAGAAATTTGAATTATTATGGATGATCTATACTAATAAAATAAAATTAGTTCAAGTGTAAGGGTCATTAATTAGTCCTTATCATTTAATTTTAAACCTTAATTATTTGATTTACCTGTTATCATGGTAAACAAATACAAAGGTTACTATTCAAATTTAAAAAAAAATAAAGGAGTAATTTTTACCAAATTTGGACCCACTAATTTAAAATAAGGAAACTATTTTAGTGTATTCAAAGTATAGATGTTTTGGAAATTAATTTAAAACTAAATCAGTAAATTGTAATGAAAAACAATTTTTTAGAAAAATACCCATTTAAGCATACAATTTTTTTATCCTATATAAAATTATAAAATTTATATAAAAATCATTTTTGGATTATTATAAATAAAAATTAACAAATTAATTTTTAAACCAATCCAAAATAGAAGTTAACTTTATAAATAATCTTATATGAAATATAGTTTTCTAATAAAAATAAGAAATTTTCACTATTCATTGAAAAAAAAAACTTTTTATAAAATTATAAGAAATAATTTGTAAGTTAATTTTGAAATGATTAATTAAAAAATTAAGTTCAATTTTTGTAATTAAAAATATATTATTTGTAAATAATTATTTTAAATAAAACTGTATAATAAAAAAATACAAATTGTTAATAAATAAAGCTGTTTACTTTTGACTAAGAAATTGTAAAAAAATTTATAATGAATATAACTCTATAAAATCTAAAAAACGAATTTATGAATTTTTTTTATATTAAAAAAAACTTGGATATTAAATTATTTCCATTTATTTAAATTGTGTTCTCACAATTTTATTCTCTGATCAAATAAGTTTTGATAGATTTCCTTCATTGGATTTTCTAACTCCCATGTTGCTTCTTCCACCATAGGTTCTTCAAAAAAACATCAACTCGGTGTATTAACTTGTTTTGAAATAACTTCTCTCTCTATTCAAGAATATTAATGGGGTATTCCTTATAAAAATGGTTCCCTTCCAATTGCACTATTTCAGGGTTCATCACATGAGATGAATACACCACATGCTTTATTACGACAAAAAAAGAAAAACATTTTGTACCGGTGATAATGTTGGAAGAAATTTCTCTTGCTATAAAACTAATCAAAATTTCTCTAGGATTTAATATGGTCAAATAAACTATGGAATTAACTTCACATTTTTACCTAAACATGTTACACTTTTACTTGGAGATATTTTAAAAAAATCTTGATCACATATCTGGAAATAAATAAATTTTATCTAGTTGTCCTCATTGTTTTTTGCATAATTTGAGTCATATTCATATATTTTTGAATCATGATTACCTTTTCAACCATTTACTATAACAACCTTGGTCCAATCAACTTACCTTTTCCAACGTCATCTAAAAAATCTAGAGTTCTACACATCATTCCATTAGGTCCTCAAAAGGTTTCATTTGTGCAATAGAATTAAAACTATTACTAAAGGATAACTAAACTAATGAAATATGTTATTACCAAATATCATAGAAATACATCAAAAAATAATGAATACCTTCCACTAAAGTTTTATTTTTTTTATCATAATTTTTATCAGAATTAGGATAAAAAGTTGTACTACTAAATAATATGGTTCCCAACGACTTATAATGTCCTTTACAAAAATTTAAAGTGAATATGCGATCATGGTTAGAGTCAATAGAGATACAAACTCCATGTAACATTATTATCTTTTAAATATATAGTTGAGAAATTTTATCTTAATACATAGTATCTTTAATGGGAAATAAATGTTACTATTTAATTAAATGATCACTAATAACCTAAATCACACTATATCCTTGTGTTAAATTTGAAAATCCCATAATGAAATCCATGGATAAATTTTTTCATTTACAATTTTTCATTTGTAGAGGATAAAGAGTTCCCTTTGGTAATTTTTTTCTATCATAACCTATTGACAAGTCAAACATGTAACAACCTTGAAAAGTTATACTTAAAAGAATAAATGTTACTACTCTTGTCAACAAGGAGCACTTTTTTCTTCAGGAACCTATATGATTAGAACTCCACAGTTAAGTGTGATTGGACCAAAGTAGTGATCAAGATGGGTGACCTTCTAGGTATCTTCCTATGGTGTCTACGAGTGAGGATAAAACACAAAAAAAGAAAATGCGTCGGAGTATGGAAAAAATCATTTTTCTGATGAGATACAGCAATGGTTAATAGCATATGGTGTTCTAGGAAGAAAAATAAGGTATTACAGGAGACCCATGAGGTTATATGATTGGGTTCATAGCTACAAGATAGTCAGTGATGAAAAATGGTATCATATCTAATACTTATCTAGAAGTGTAGTGTAACATTCTAGGATTGGTGTGTGGGGTTCATAATGATGGCATTGTGATTTAAATGGGTTGAGAGTGTAACACCCTTGAAAAGTGAGAGTTAAAAGTCTAAATGTTACTACCCATGTTAATAAGGTGTACCTTTATTTTCATGATCCTACTAATTAGAACCCAAAATTAATTGTGCATGTCTTGGAGTAGTCATCAGGATGGGTGAAATTCAGGGAAGTATCCAAGGGTGTGTGTGAGTGAAGAAAAAACAACCTGAAAGAACCTATGTTTCCTTGTGAGGATAGTTATTAGTCTGATAAGTTTACACTATGGGTAATAGCTTATGGTGTGTAGTGAAGTGAACCATGGTATTATAGGAGACCCATGGGGTCAGATGACTAGGTTATTGGTTTGTGGAAGGTTGGGTCATGGAAAAAAATTCATGGTAAAATTAGAAATGTCTCTTTTCATTCCATACCATCAGTAATACTTCGGATGGTTTCTATACATATTTTTAATCCTAGGATAAATAGAAAATGGAGAACAATGATCTTCACTCAACAATTATCTCTTCGATTGGGAGTAGTAAGGTACACATAATATATTTACAAATATCAAAACATAATCTTTACCAATGTAATATTCAGGTAACTTACCCTTCTCAACTAATTTTACCTTTTTTCCATAAAACATGGTATTCCTTATGATATTTCATAATTTTAACTGACTAAGTCAATTTCCCTGAAACCTAAATAAAATAGAGGTAGCGCTTGCATCCAAAATTCCTTGTACAAAATTCTACAAACCATTAAATAATAGAGTATGATTAAAAAAACATTGTTATTTAAACATTTATTTTACAATTTAAAGAATCATGTACTTTGTTTTCTTTCCCATTATGATAATGAATTGTGTATTCATAATCCATTATCAATTCCTTCCATATCCTCTATCCCATGTTTGACTCTTCCTGAGTGAATATATACTTCAAACATTTATGATCAGTATATATTTCACACTTGGCTCTATATAAATTTCGTCTCAATATTTAAAAAATAAAAAAAACCACAGAATCTAATTCCATGTCATGTCTAGGATAATTTAACACTTGAATTTTCCATTTTCATATAGCATAAGAAACTACCAAACCCTTCTGCATCAGGAGGAAATTATGAACCTTTAAAGAATAATTACAATAGATGAAAAATTCACTATTTCTAAAGGGTATGGAAGAAATGGAGCATTCAAAAATTTTATTTCTAAATCCTAAAAACAATCATCAAATTATTTTTTCTAGATGAATTTAAATCATTTTCTAGTTAACTAAGACAATGGAATGAACAAACATGATTTTTTTCAAAAAATGCCTATAATAGCCTAATGACCTAAAATATATATGAATCTTAGTAATATTCAAAGGACTTTTCCCTTCATCAAAAACAATAGTTTCAGGGGATTCAACAGTAATTTCATCTATATTTACAATTTTTTAAAATAATGAAATTTCTTATAACAAAAATTCATGTTTTCTAAATTTTCAATATATTTGATTTTCATTCAGGGTTTGAAGAATAATCTTCTAATGATTTTCTTGATCATAATATATTTTTTAATAAATCAAGATATCATAAATAAAAACAACCAAAAAATTATCCAAATATTCATGTAAGAAAATTTTCATAATATCCAGTAATATCGATAAGGAATTTGTTAACAAAAAGAGAATATCCAAAACTCATAATGCCTTTATCTAGTCTATTTTTTTAAAATATTTAAACCTCATTGACCATCAATTGATAGTAAAAGTACCTTAGGACAACCTTTTATAAATATTTATCTCAGTATAAATAATCAAATAAAATATCAATATGAGGAAACAAATGCTTAATCTTAATAGTATTGTTATTCAAATATTTTTAATAAATTTAAAGCCTCGTGTAACTATATTTTCATAACAAAAAAAGGAGAAACCTAGAGTGAAGTTATTGGATGAATGAAACCATTATCAATTAACACCTACAAATTATTTTTCTAATCTAGATGTTCTAATTGATCCATTCGATAAGGGGGGTTTTGAAGTTTCATTAACATCCAGAACTATATCAATAGAAAATTCAACATTCTCATTAAGTATAACACTGGAAAAATCATTAGAGAAAATATCCATGTATGAATTTACTACCAAAACATAATTCATCTAATATATTCCATTATTTTCAATAATATTTGATAGATATCTTTCATTTCAATATGTTAACAGATTATTACCTTATTGACACGTTGTCAAAAGTATGAGTTCATTATGGTATACAAGCTAAAACTCCAAGAAAAAACTTATTTCTCTCTAAAATTTATCTTATCATGGTAAAAAAAAACCTAATCTATACCCAAAATAACATCTAAATATAATAGGGGAAAGAAAAAATTGGTTTTAGGTAATTGATATTCAGAAAAGATAACAGAGAGATTCTTATAACTTCTTTTTTCTTTAATACTTCTTCCAGGTTTATTTACCACATGTTCTTTTTTAATTTATTAAGGTGGGATTTCCAATTGAACATATAATTTATCAAAAATAAAATAATGTGTAGAACCTAAATCAATAAATATATTGGCATAATATGAATAATAAAGTAATGTTCTTTATTCCACGTCGTGTAATGTCCCATCATTTTTTAGAGTAGTTGCAGCAGATTTCACCACACCTTTCTTCCTATAGTCTAGATACCTTCCATTATTCGGGTTCTTATTCAAACATACAGGTGTATAATGACCCATATAATTAAATTTAAAAAACTTCCTGTCTATTTTAGTTGGACTTACAACTACCAAGATCATCTTCATTTCCATTATGATCCATATTCCCAAACATACCACATTAGAAGCAATTACCAAAGTTTATAATGAATCTGTAGTGTTCTTTTTTACCTCAACTCTCAAAAAATAAAATATTATATTATTTCTATCATATTTCTTTGTTCCATTATCTACCTTTTCATACAACTTGTACCACTTTTTATCCTTATTTTCAATGTACACTTGATCATCGAGAAACTCAATTATACTATCTCAGTATTTCGCACAAGTTTCTCAAAATGTTTGAATTCCTTTAAATTTAACACCATTAAATATATTTGATTCAATCTAATGTAAAAATGATTCATTATTCTATCAATATTCCAAATTAATTGTGGTGCATAAATTTCCAATCAGGTGAAATTTTATTCTTGCACAATCATTGAATCTTTCTATTTTTTTCAATTCTAGGAATTGATTTTCCATTCTATGTCAAAATGCATTAGGAAGATATTTCTCAATGAAAATATTCATAAATTCACCCTATTGAAAAGCATAAACATCCTATTTTCCCTAATATTCATGACCATTGAATTCAACTTCTTAGATTCACCTTTAAAAAGGTAAATATAATGACTTACCTTTTGATGACATGAACATCCCATGACATCAAATATATTTTCTAGGTATTTAATCCACCCATAAGATACTACTAAGATAGAAAACAAACTATATTATGGAAGGTGTTTCCACATAAAATATTCTACTACCGATATGTTCCTCTTTAGTATATTTGGTTTTTCTCTAGCATGAATACAACCTCTATTTATAATACGTGTCAACTGAGACATTTCTACAAAAAACTGCTATGTTCCAATTCCAACAATTCTAGGATATTTTTTTGGAAGGATATCATCCCCTCCATGCCTTCCTACTTCATATTAACTATTCTCCCTAAAGAAATCCATTCATGACCAAACATAGTTCGGCAAAGAATCATGGTAATCATTATATGAAATATCATTTCAACATTATTATTAAGTAAAATATTTTAACGGGATTGTATTTTCATTATCCTAAACTCCAAAGTTATCTTAACATTACTCTAATACCAACTATAAGGACTCGACCTTTAGCGTTACATTTTCAATTGGCTTAGACTATAATTAACTTACTTTCACTCCTAAATATATTTTAGTTTTTTATTTTATGATAATTAGTTCATAGCCAATAATTTACTATGTGAAAACAAATAATCAGCATCCAGTTTTACCACAATATAATACATTTAAAATAAAACATGTTTTCTTTTCCTGAAAAATATTCACAACTTTCAACTTGGATTTTTCTTTTCACTTACCCATCAATAAACAACATAAATAATATTTTAAAAAATAGGACAAGCATGAAAGACTCAGTATGGGATAAAAAATAATTAAATATTCAAATCCAATGAAAAGAAAGAAATCACAGAACAAATTTTCCTTCTTCAACTTATTAATTGAGCTTATTAAATAAATAATTTTTATATAAAAAACATTCATTTTTTCTCGAAATAAAATTTTAAAACCGATATAATGAATATATAAAACATGTTATAAACATAGGGAATCATTTTCATATAACTCTTATATATTGAGTAACCATCATGGATATATATATATTAACCATCAAAGTCATACTTGGAGTAACCATCACTATTACACTTGAAAAAAATCATGGTTATACTTGTAATAACCATCATAATATATTACCATAATCTCTTAGGATAAACCTAATCAGTTAAATCCATCCTGTACATAAAATAAACATAAAAATATATTCCTATAATCTTTGAGGGAAATCCAAATTTATTAAATTGATCAAATATTTGAAATAACTATTATAGTATACTCCCATAATATCTTTGGATAAACCTAATTTGTTAAATCCATCCAATATTTTAAATAAAAATCATACTATATTCCTATAATCTCTTAAGATAAATGTAATCGGTTACCTATGTCCCTTTACCCAATGCTTTGGAGTTCAAAAACAGGCTCACCCATTATTGGTTTATAGTGGAACCAACCATCCCCATGAACAATACCCATGAAAAATTACATAACAATAATATATTAATTGTCACACTCAAAAAATATTATTTACACTCACAAGAAAGCATTTTTAGATATTGATATATCCATTTCCATTAAGACCCACATCAAAAAAAATATCTGGAAAAAAGGTTAATAAGGTTTTTATTTAAACAAAATTAAAATATTATAAATGAATCCAAACATCAAATAATGGTTATGGTGGTGGGAAAAGTTTTTTTCCCCGTATACGTTAAAATAGAACATTCATTTTGCCTTTTGTAATAAATTCTAAGATATTCTATAAAATAATTCATTTTGAAAAGTATTTAAAGAAAGTAAAAAGATAAATAAAATTTCATTTCTAATTATTTTACATATATGTAAATACATACATTAAATATATTTTTAGAAAATTTGTACATGGAAGAAAAAGTGAGTTTGAAGAGAATCTTTAAAAGAGGATTTTAAAATAAAAGCCCTTTACCTTGTGTTAGACTCATTTCACACATTATTTATCTTCCTAAATAATATAAATATATTAATTATTTAATTTATTTTTATCATTATTAATGTTTTTATTCCTTTAATTTCACTTATTACAATGTTATAGCTATACACAATCATTTTTTTACATAGGATGTTTGGATAATTTTCATTTCATTAATCATGAATAGATTCAGTCAGTTTACTATGATCAAAGAGTTATTTTTTATATCATATCTAAAATAAAAATAATGAATTAATTATCATTTTGATATATAAATTTTACTTTTAAAAACAGTCATTAATTATGGTAATGAAAAATTAACTACGTTACAATCATGGAGAATGTAAGCCTTTTATACGCTTGCGTAACTTTTTCATTTTTCAAATATCATTATGGAAGAAGGTATATATAATTATATATATATATATAATATTATTAAAATATAAAATATATCATATAATTTAATTAAATAAACTTATATATAGCATTAAAATTATGTGGTGATGAAAAAATAATCGCATCGCTTCATTGAGGTGGTAGTCCATATGTACGTACAAACGGTGTTACCATTTTCCTGTGTATGGAATCATGAAAAAAATATGTTTTATATTAGATTAACATAATTTTAAATAAATATTTAATATCACATATGTATATATATAACTTAAATCCATCATTATAACTAGCCATAAGAGACATAAAGGGAAAACGTTACATCGTTTCATGTGGCGGTAGTCCACTGTACACACAAACGATGGATTCATTTATCATTTGATGGAGTTTTAATGTCGATATAGGTTATGAGATTAACATAATAACATCTCATAATACGGTTTACACTGATGTTATTATATCATCAAAGTTAAGAAATATTTGAAGGAGGTGGAAGAAGAAATAAAACTAAAACTCGTTGTTAATAACTATACCACTTTTTGAGAAGTGTCATTTTCATAATACCTTTAGCCTAATAAGGTTAGAATTATGCGTAAAAAATATATCTATTATGAGTTTAGGTATTTTAGTAAGATATTTTTTAGGTATTGTCCAAATGAAATGGGTTTTCAATTATTATGAAATGAGAAGTATCAGTGATATTTTATAAGAGAGGGGAGGGGTGCTTTTGGAATTTCATAAAATATTAAATTAATATAATTTCATTGTGATGTATAAATAGATCAAAAATTATAATATTTAAATATATGATCATTATGAGTCTAAATAAAATTATCAAATAAAAGTTGGACCATTTTTGGATCACTTCTTTCCTGTTAACTTTTGGATTTAACTATTCGTTAAACATTTTCACAATTACTGTAATATTAATATTTTGTACCATTTAATGGTTAATAAATTTACTATAAAAAAGTCTTATATATGGACCATGGTTGATTTAATTTACCATATAACATTAATATTTCAAGATCTAATATTTTTATGAATTTTAGATCATTTAATAAATTATTTTTTATTATGATATATCATTGATGTCAATTTTAAAAATATCCATTTACTTTCAGTTAAATAACATCGAAACAACAACAAAATTAAAATAAAATTAATCAAATACTCATAATATGTCATGTTTATTTAAAAAATAAACCATTCTCATTAATTATTTAAAATTATAATATTTTAATATTTTTAATATCATTAAATTTATTTGTCCATTAATTGAAAAATTACTATGTAAACGTTGTGTAAGCATTGAAGGTAAATATTTATTCACAAAAAACTGAAAATAAATTACCATGATAAATATTAATCATTTCAATTTCAAATAATAATTATAAGTGAAAATTTACTCTTGTTATTCTCACGGTGAAAAAATTATAGTTTTTAAAAATAAGAGTGTTACATTTTTTTACTTTTCATTACATAAAATATTATAAAGGTTATAATCATAAAAAATGAAATAAAATGCCATATATTTTATTGTTAGATGATTATGGACGATATATAATCATATAAAAAAATTAATTCAAGTGTTAGAGTCATTTTTTAGTCCTTATCATTTTATTTTAAAACTTAATAACCCAATTTACCCTTTACCGAGATAAAAAAAAAATTAATAAGGTTACTATTCATATTAACCAAAAATAAAATTCACCTATTTAACAAATTTTGACACACTTATTAAAAATAAGGTATCTATTTTTTAAAAAAATAAATAAATTTTGAAGAATTGATTTTAAAATTTAATTGAAAAAGCTTATAAAAAATAATTTTTTAGAAAAATTATCTTAAAAGTATAAAATGTTTTTATACTAAATTTAAATATGAAATTCATTTTAAAAAAAATGGATTAATTTAAATTAAAAATAACTAATAAAATTCTAAAAAAAATATAATATATAATTTTAATTTATAAATACTTAAATAATATATTGTTCAATAAAAATAATATTTTTTATTATTCATTATAAAATCAATTTTTTTAGAAAATTATCAACAATGAATCTTAAGATAGTTTTGACATGATGAATTTGAAAAAGAAGTTACTTTTTTAAAATTAAAATTTAATAATTTGGAAATCCATATTAAAAAACCATATAATACATAAGAAAACAAAATATATTAGAAATAAAAAAATTTCTTTTCAACAAAAATTTGTATAATATTTTTGTATGAATATAACTATATAAAATATTACACATTAATATATATAAATGTTTAATATCAACATAAAAAGGTATGCTACAATAATTTAATGTCATATTTTATTATAAGTATAAATATGGTCCTTGGATAGATGTATAATGAATATAAATTTATTATAACTGAGTTTAAGAGAGAATATGAATAAAGTTAGCACTTTAGGTTAGGGTTAATGTTTCAATATCATTTTAAATATAGATTTTTTATGCTTGAATATCCTTTGAGGGAATTATATTCTATTTTTCTCATAAACCCCATATCTTTCTTTTTTATATGTTTATTTTTATGATTTTCACGTTTTCCATAAATTCTCCACCCTTTGATACTTAAAATGGTTGTTAAAATATTTTTAAGAAAAATCAATTTTATTTCATCTTTGGTTAGATACCTTTTTATTTCATTCCAATGTTCCTTAAATGTCTTTAATGAAAGATATTTTTTTATGATACAAGGTTTATTTAAATTCATTTGTTACCATATTTGAATTTCCACTAAAAGGAATAAAATGGATTTCTACAGTATTTTCTGAATGGTTTATTTATGAATTTTCAAAAAAAGTGAAAAATAATTTTTTTAACATTTTCCACACTAAAACCTTTTCCAACTATCATGACTATTCTTTGTGTAAATACTTAGACTGTAGTAACCTAGATCTAGTGACTACTTTATTATGTAAGTAAAGATACAAAGAGTCAGATAGAAATGGACCAATAAATTTAGCAGTTTTAGAGAAACAGATACATATATGATACTAATTTTATATTGGGAAAATAAAATAAAATATAATAAAATAAAATTCTCAGTATACTTGAATCTCATTTAAAAGATTGGTCTTCAAAACATAGGGAAAGAAAACAAAATAAGGGTGAGGTCAAATGCCCATTAAAGGTTACATACAATGGAAGAAATCATGAGTAAACTAAAATATTAAATATGGAAAGGTAAATTACAAAAAAAACATTTAATTTAATAAATAATTTGAGCATGAAATAAAGAATAATTAATATGTAAAGGTAACTGACTGGACACACATTCCATTTAATAAATAATAAAAAATGAAATGCATCTACATAAAATATCATGGATTATAATAGTAAATAAATTCTTATTTAAGGAAATTCTTAATTATTGGACCTCATCATCTCAGGAATCATTATATCTCTATATTTTAGAACTTTCTGGAGACAATTTAATACTTCGGGTAAAAACCCATCTGATTTGGCCAACTGATTTATCTCATGAGAAAATTTGATGCCAGAAGGGGTTATCTATAACTATGACCCACTAGTAAATTCATGTCAAACTCCTTCCTAATATATTGAATAATCAATATAATTCATGAAACAATATTTCTTATCATCAAATATCAGTATTGGGTAAAGTTTATAGATTTATCAATATTTCCCAATTAATCAAATAATATTAAAAGTTAATACTTTATGTAATGATTGTATAACGTTTTGGAAATAATTATATAAATCATACAATAATATTTATGTTTAATATAAATTTAATTTCTAAATAAAATTGATCACGATAAAGTTATTATTTCAAGAGAATGTAAACAATCACTTAAGAAACTGAGATTATACAATTTTCTGTTACCTCCTTGGTAACTTTAAAATTCTATCCGCTTGAATGAAAAACATAAAATAATTTAATAATAAATAATAAATAGTTATTAATGTTAAATTAATCAAATTGGTAGTACATACACCTCATAAAAGAGAATATGTTCTTATTAAAAAAAATTCTCAATGTAATAAAAATTGAGATGAAATCCATCACCTCATGATTTCCTTTAGTTAAGGGTTATTTAACCTCATGTATAATGGTTTTGAGAATATTATAAATTTATAACATTCTAATATTTAAAATATCATACCTGATCGACTTATAATATTTTACCATATGTTTGTTAAAAATATTTCATTAATTTCATTGTTTAAGGTGTTAATGACCTTGTTTTATCATCTATATTTTATCATTACAGTTCTAGCTATTTTATAGAGGTTATAAATAAATCATCAACATAATGATAATAATGTTTCAAATATAATATTTTTTTCATTTTATACATTATTATAACCATTCAAATAAGATGGTAATGGAAAATGAAAAACATCTCATCGTAGAGACGGTGGGACGTATGTATTCACAAGAGATGATGTATTTCTAATATTGGGTAAAATGATAATAAAATTTATGGTATATTAATTTTAAATAAGTTATATTATTTAATATATATTACATATATTCTTTAAATTTTATATTATTAACTTCCATGTATAGGGAAAGTGAAAAATGAATCAAATCTCTTTGGGAGAAAATTGTCCTCCTTACACACGAGCGGCGTTATCGTATTTGAAATTCAGTGGAAAGTAAGAATGTATATTTGATATTATAATTAAATAAGTATAATTATATCATAAATAATATATATATATATTAAAATAAGATATATATCAAATCACGTACGGTTTGATAGAAAAATAGTTCCTTCGTTTCGTGGGAAGGCCATATGTTGTACACACGATCGATGGTTTTTCTTCCCATTTGATGAAAGAGGGAATAAATATAGGTTATTAAATAAAAAATATAATGTATCAATTAATGGTATATTTTTTATTATACTAACATTATTGAATAATACTTTAAGGTGGTGGAAAAATAAATAAAATAAAAATGATATTTTAAGAACGTTACCCCATCATTAAACGACCTTTTAGGATTGCACCAAAATAATTTTGAGGATGGATTTATGGTAGAAAATGGAACGTAGATGTTTTAATTGGATTAAAAAAGTTATTTGAGTAGTTTTTGGCTAAAACAAATGGATTTTTATGTTTGATTAGGGGAGGATAGTAGGTGCTCTTTTATGAGTGGGGGGTTGGGCACACATGGTATTTTTTAAAAAGAATCTATTACACCCATGTTTTTATCATGAAAAAGGCCTTCAAAATGAATTATTATTTAACCTTAAAAGTTATAAGTTCTAATCATGGACATAATATTGGTTTTATAAGTTATTAGGTCATTTTTAACCCTTTTCGTCCTAATTTAACCCCAGGTAAACCCATTTTTACCTCAACCATGGTAATTAATTTTTACTATTTTTACTATTCATTATAGTAAAAAATTATGTTTAAATTATTAA
Organism: Viscum album; assembly: GCA_963277665.1. Lineage (NCBI taxonomy): Eukaryota > Viridiplantae > Streptophyta > Magnoliopsida > Santalales > Viscaceae > Viscum > Viscum album. The sequence continues at coordinate 23,292,214 of OY728137.1, read as the reverse complement.
ATAATAATTATTATGATAATTAAAAATTTGGAATCCATTTTATTGAATTATACTAAAAAATGTGGCAAAATTTATTTTAAAATTATACACCTAGACGTGATGAAAAAGTAGGTTTTTGAAGAGAAATTTCTTATAAGTTTTGAAGATATTAATATAAAAAATCAATATGAAACTGATTCTACATACCTTAATTTTATTTATAATAATATAATTTTAATAATTTTACTTTAAAATAAATTTAAAATATATTTTACCTTTTAAAATATATTAAATGAAAATGTAGTTTTTATTAAAAATTGGTATTTTTCACTATTAATAGAAAAATATAACTTTTTAGAAAATTCTCATAAAACAATAAAAAATATTTTCTACATGCAGATTTAAAAATTAAGTTTATTATTTCAAATAAATATTCTAAAAGTGTAAAAAATTAATTTTAAATTATGTATTAAAAGTGTGACTAATCCTCCCTTTAGAAAAATATTATTTTTCAGGAAAAAAAATTCTCTTTCAAATGGTTCTTATTTTATTTCTAATAAATATATAACCATTTAATTTGTTTTATACATATGTAAAAAATATAATTTTCACAATTTAGTTATAACTAATCATACCCATTAACTTTACAACTAGGTTATAATGGTCATGTTTAAATAAAAATATTTTAATAGAGTATCGTGTTTTGTTTAAACCCATAATTGCATGCAATGAAAGATATTAAAAATATTAGATTTAATTAAATATATCATAAATTATTGGGATATTTTATTCTCTTATAATATTGGTTTTTTATGTCATACATGCTGTTGGACATGAATCCTCTTTTAAAATCTCTAGGTGAAACAATCTACCTTCCACCTTAAATAAATTGTGCCCTCATAATTTAATCTTGATCTCGATAACCAAGGGTTTTACATTTGAAAATAAATTTTTTTAGATACTCACATCAAAAAATGGATTAATAATACTTCCTCTTTATATGAGTGAAATGGATGTAACAAGGTCATACAACATAACACATTACTAGGTTTCCAAGTAGGAAAATATTGTGGGAAAAGGATAACATGGACATGGAAGATAATAATAATTCCAAAGGATTAATATAGAGTGGCAGATAACTTGGTCATGATAAATTTAACCACCATAAATCTTTGATGTGTTTAAAGACTATTGATTTGAAAAACATACAAGTAATATGAAAACATTTTTCTCTCGAGACCTTTTTGATAACATGGAGGGATTTTTTTACCATTATGGTAGAGAAAATTGGAAGATATACTTATAATTTTATCATTTTTAATACTTCAATATATTCCTACTTCATATCTTACTTCAAGAAATGTATATCCAATAGGAATTTTTATATTTGAAATAGTAAAAATAAATTTAATATATCATTATCTCAATAAAAGAATAAAAATTAGTTCCTAATATCACTATATATTTTCTAAGACCAAAATTGTTTGCACAAATTATTAAATAACACCTAAAGATCATCATAATCTATTCCATATATATTTAACTTTTATAATCTTCCAAAATATGTATTCCAAAATTCAAATCCAAAAAACTTTATAATGGATGACACTAAATCAACATTATATTACCCATAAAATATATGATCTATCATAATGTCATATTCCAAATATGTGTATACTGTGATCACCATAATCCCTTGATAAAATCATTCAGGACTCCAAAAATAAAATATTAGTTTTTCAAACATATTCAATAAATCCAAACATATACTAAACACCAAAAAGATAATATAAATCACTAAAAAATTTAACATTTTCCAACAATATCCCATAAATATCTCTTTATCATTATTATCTCAACAATAGAGACATAATAAGGGGCATCTTATCTTATTCATGTGTTTTCCAAAAATATGTACTTTCCATAGAATCAATTTTCTTATTCATCATTAAATGTTTTTGGATCTTTAAAGAAAATTTAGTTAATTAAAATACATAAAAATTTAATGATTTTTATAATGAGAGTAAAATTGATAAAATACTTCAACAACATATTTCTTGAATCCAAATTCAAACACTTCCATCATTCCACTCAGGCTATATCAATATCATAAGTTTTACCTTGACCCCTTAGCTTCTTCTAAGGCATATTCCATTAAGACTTGGGAAAATAATTTACATAGTTCCCCATATCCTTAAAATCGAAGCATTAAAAATTGGAAATTTCTTTAATACCCTTTAAATCATGATCATAGTGGACTTTATCTCCACATTGATAGTAAACTCTCATTCCGTTTAAGCAAGTACAAGGGAATTTATTTCAACAATTATCATATGTGGGAGAATCCTTATATCCATTATTCCCTTTATTCATCATGTAATATTCTATCATATGCTTATCTTTATTTCATTCGAATCCATAATACATAAATAATTTATTCTATACCTTCATATCACATGATAAAATCCCCTTATATGATTAGATCAATTGGGAGACTAATTCCATTTGAAGGAATCGATTTAGCCCATCAACGAAATGGTCAATGTTATTTTTTAATTACATACATTTTCCAAAGCATGAATTGATATCTTTGTAATGGAAATTTAATAATTAGACATATTTTCATCTACTATTTGTATTAGACTCAGTAATTGTCTCTCCATATATGCTTGTTGCTCATCGAAAAAATAATTTTCTAAGAATAATAACTTAAATTCATTTTATTCCGTGTTTTATATTTTTTCTTCATCCTTAGTGATTTGAATCTATGACAACCACTGACCTGTATATCTTGAGAGACTATATAATTCCATGAAAAAAATCTCTATTTCATTAATTTCCAAATAAATAAATATCTTATATAATGAAGTTATTAATTTCTCAACTAAAAATTGTCTTGTAGTCTTATTTAATATTGGAGTTTTTTTGAACCAATACATGGACTAAAATTGTTAAACCATGTCATGGATCAGTAGGATACTCTATATGAGAATTTTTATTACTCATATCATGAGTTATCTTCCCCAATATAGTTATATTTTTTCAGTTCTAGCTATAGGTGGGACTTCAACTTCGTTATATTTCCATTGAGGGAAATCCCTATGGGGTACGTGTATTGATACTGTTTTAATTATTTAAAGTATGATTCATTTATAAACATTGTAATAAAAAATATTATATCATAAAATTATGAAACATAATATATAATCACAATACTATTAAATATATTATCATAAAATTAAAAAGTTATGGATGGTTAATCTCATAATCATAAACATGGTTTCTTTGTGAATGTTTTTAAATTATAAAAATAATTTCAAATACTTTATAATGTTTTATAAATAAAAAGAGAATTATCTTAAGCATATCCCATGTAATTGTAAAATTAGGTGCACATTAAGTCCCATTTTCATTTACTAGGTAATTTTAGAGTCAATATCAAATTTCCTTTTTTGGATTTACAACCCCTAAGAATTTCTATTAGAGAACCATGTCCACTTGTATGGATACATGGATATATTACTATAAATAACCACCTAATATATAATTTACCAAAACCTTAGGATGTCCATTTTTAATTACCTTCAATGATTATTATAGGGTTATATTCCTTAATCTATTTTTCCTAAATCTAGTTCCCAAGGATTAAACTAAACTTCATATGAAAACAACGATAATGACCCCATATACAGTAACCTGGATCTGGTGTCTAATTTATTTAATTTTTATAGATATAATAGGTAAAATAATAAATGATTGATCAGTTTAATAGTTTTGTTGAACCAAATATTTACATGATAACCATATAACATTTTTGAAAATAAAATAAAACATTAGAACAGTAAAATATTAGCATCCTTGAAACTCATTCAAAGGATTCATCTTCATAACCCAGGGAAAGGAAACAAAAAAAGCGTGAGACTAAATTCTCAATAAGGGTTACATAAAGTGGAAAATATCATGATTAAAAAAATAATATTCAATATATAAAGTTAAATAACCAAAATCACATTCTACTTAATTAGTAACATGACAATGAAATAAGGAATTATCAATATGGCAAGGTAACTAGCCAAACAAACATGCTATTTAATCAATAAACATAGAAGGATAAGAATATATAGATTATATAGATGAAAAATTCTCATGGATTATAATAATAAACTATTTATTAGTGAATGAAATTAATAATTATTGGATTTCATGATCTCAAGAATCATGATTCATCTACTTTCAATACCATTAACAAGATAGTTTAAAACTATATGTAAAAACCCATATAATTTGGCCAACTAATTTGTCTGATGAAACTTTTCTATGAATCTTGGAGATATCTATAATTGGATCCCACCCATAATAGAATGTCCAAATTATTCCTCATTTATCAAATAATCCATTTAATTAATGAAATAATATTCTATATCACCATATATCTGTAATGAGTAATGGATACAAATTTATCAATATTTCCATTGTTAATGAAATAATATTCAAAGTAAAAACAATTTTTTAAGATTGTATATAGTTTAGGAAATAATCATATCCATCATAAAATAATATGTATATTTAAGATAAATTTAATTTCTAATTAAAAATTATTATGAAAAAAGGGATTGTTTTAGGGGAAAGAGAACAATCACTTAAGAAAAATATATTCTACAATAATTTTTTCCTATTTGATAACTTTTAAATTTCAAACGCTTGAAAAATAAAATTAAAACAAAACATTAATCATCATTAATAAATAGGTATTCAATTTTTATACATTAAAGGGGTAGTATGTACACCACAAAAAGTGACTAGGTTTATATTAACAAATGTCTCAATGAAATGGGAATTGAGACGAAGTCCCTTACCTCATACTTTTCTTTTTATAAACATGATTTTAACTCCTATATACTTATTTTAATAATGTGATTAATTTATATAAAAACCATAATTATATTTAAAATATCATATATTATCCTATTATAAAATTTTACCACTAATTTTTTAACAAAAGTTCATTATTTACATTGTTTTGGGTGTTAAGTACCATATGTTCCCATTTATATTTTGTCCTGAAAAATTTGGTTCTTGTACATAGGATATAAATATATCTTCTAAAGAAATATGATAATTTTATAAATATAATATTTAATAGTTATATACATTATTATATCTATTCTAAAAATTTGTCCCTAGAAAATGAATCGTATCATTTCTTGGAGACGGTAGATAGTACTTATGAGCATGTGACGATATCATTCCCATAATGGGTGGAAGGTTAAAAAGGTGTATAATATAATAATTTTAAATAATTTATATCAGATATATATATATATATCACATTTATTCATTAAATGTATCTTTATTACCATCCATGTAAAGGGTCAACCAAAAAATGAATCACATCGCTTCTCAAGGTGGTTGTCCACCGTACACACGACAAACATGATCCTATTTTAAATGGAATAGAATTTAAGAAGGTATACATGATATTATAATGAAAATGTATAATTATATAATTTATATTATATATATATAAATTAAACCCTACATTATATCTACCCATGATAGGTGTTTATGGAAAAAGAGTTTCATTGGTTCGTGAGGTAGTAGTCTTCCATACACAAGATAGACAATTTCATATACCATTTAATGAAATATTAGATGCATAAATTTTATTTAATTAACATAAAAAATATTAGTATATAAGAGATATTTTTTTATACTATCACGGTTGAATAATATTTTTTGAGGTGGAAGATGAAATAAAATAAAAACGATCATTTAAGAATGTTACCTCTTCTACAGATGAATTCTATAGGTTTACACCAAAAGCGTCAATATTATAGATTTAAGATCATAAAAAGTCCTCTAGGATGTTGTTATGGATTAAAAAAGTTATTTGAGAAGAATCTTTCCAAACCAATTTTATTTGGATGTCTAAAAATGGGAGGGGAGTGGGTGGCCTTTTATAAGTGGGGGAGGGTACACAAGGATGTTTTGAAAAGAGTCTATTACAAAAAAATATTTATCATTAAAAAAAGAAAAAAATGGGTTATTATAGACTATATGAGCTGATAAGGTCTACGTATGTCCAGAAAATGTGTTTTGGAAAAGTTTATAAGTCATTCATAACCCTTATATTCTTAGTTTAACCCTCGGTAAACCCATTTTTACCCTACCATGGTAATTAATTTATAATAATTTTACAATTAATTATAGTAAAAAACTAATTTGAAATTATGAGATAAAATTAATTATTAAAATTAAAAATATTGAATCCATTTTACTACAATAAACTCATTAGAGTGGCATAATTTTATTTAAAATGATATATGTAGGTGCGATGAAAAAATAGGTCTCCAAAGAGAAAATTCTCCTAAATATAGAAGCTTTTAATATGAAAAATAATTATTAAATTGATTAAAATAATATTTATTGTATTTAATAAAAAAATTATGGAACTAAATTTATTTTAAAAACAATTCACAGTGTAATTTAACATATAAAATAATTTTATCAAAAATATAGTTTTCAATAAAAATAAAAAGTTTTCCCTATCCGTCGAAAAATGATACATTTCAGAAAATTCTAAAAAATTCAGAAAAAGTTAATTTTGAAAATTATATTTAATAAATGATGTTAATTTATTTAAATAAATTAAATTAAATTGGTTAAAAAATAATTTTAAATTATGTGTGCAAATCATGACTAATTCGTTATTGATAAAAAATCAGTTTTTTCAGAAAACGATTCTTTCTCTTTAAATTAGTTATTATTTTATCTCCATTAAATGTATTATAATTTAGTTTATTTTATATGATATTAAAAATATAAATTTTATTATTTAGTTATTATTTTTCATACCCCACACTTTTACAACTAGGTTATAGAAGTCAATTTTAACAATATTATTTTAATAGAGTATCACCTTTTGTTTAAACATGGTGTTTCATTAATCCCCAGCTATCAAAGATATTTAATTTAAATAAAAATATCATAATGTTTGGGGTGATATACTCTCGTATAACCTAGGGTTTTAAAGTCATAAATTCTCTCAAACATGATATTTTTCTTTTAAAATATCAGGGAATTAGACATTTCTATAAAGCTTCATTTATATTTTTTCATTTTTATTTTAAAGGAAAAGAATATGAAAAATATTTTGGAAAATTTTATTTTAAATTTTATTAAAAGAAAATGATATTTTCCTCTTATTTTCAATAAAAGGTTTAAATATTCTATTAATGTTATTTCTTTACCATGTCAGTATAATTAATTGTTTATTATGCTTAATTGTAGATATTTTATTATAAAAATAAACATTATTTATTTGGATGGTTTTTTATAATGATTATTTAAGGAAGATTACATTAAACTCATTTGTTTCCCAAAGGTCAAATTCACCATGAGGAAATTATGAATGTTTTGACATTATTATGAGACACACGCAGAATTATATATATATATGGTTTCCATTATATCATGGGTGTTTTGGATAAAGACCTTTAATGAATTGGATATTGATTTTTATATCATGAGATAATATGAAATAGATGGGGGAGGATTTATTCTAGGGACATAAAGAGGTTTGGGAGTGAAACCAATCAATCATGGCACATTTTACACTATTTAATTATTGTATTAGAATTGAATCTTGACTAATTAAATGATTTTATATTCTTATGATTTCTCCAAAATTATTATGATATGTTCTTGTGATTATGATATGTTCTTATAGATCATAACTTATTAGTGATGACTCCTTCCACATCTGACTCATGACTTTTGAAATAATAAATATTTATTCCAAGAATCATGATTTTTGATCTATAACAATTTGGTTATGAACATTTTATATTATTATCATGATTTAATAACCTTATACTCATCTTAGGATATTATATGATCATTGATTTATATAACACATGTGTACCCATACTGAGCATCTGAGCATAGAATTTCTTATTATGGCATTTTCCCCAGGTTTTATACTAATGTTTTCAATAATATATGTCTATAAAGATTATAATTATATATTATTTTTTTGGATATTTTAAATATATTTCATGAAATATGTTTATTATGTATCTTGTCTCCAAATACACTAAACCTTTATGGTTTTGGGTTTAAATTATTGTGTAATATGTTAATTTTTCACCTAAAATAATGTAATATTTAAGTATTTTTTTCACAGTTTTCCTCAAGGTATATCTTCCTGAATTCCTAGTGGTTATTTTCATGATTTAGGTTGGATGACAACCAGGAACTCTATCTATGGTGTCCATGTTGTGACCTCCCTAATTGGGACATGAGTTTTACGGGTGAAGGGGCATGTTATTCCATGTGTAATGTCTCAGACCTGGATGCCACTGAACAGTTCTCCAGGCCTAGATGGCCACATTACCTCATGCACATTTCCCCAAATGCCAGAGTCTGCCGAACAGTTGCGAGGGCCTTAGTGTGTCTATGGGGAGGCTATTCCCCCATCACTAGAGTGTAACACAATGGAAATAAAATTATAGATAGATAAGAGAAGTAGTGAAATATATAGAAAATAAATACACAACAGGATTAAATAATAATATCGAAGAAGGATCATACACAATGATGATGATGATATATGTCATATGTCTAGTAAAGAATCTAAATAATGTATATAATTGTGCATTAAAATTCATGTATCCAAAATACCAAAATCCCAAAAGTGTTATCTCTAAATATAATTGTGAGCCTTGGCTCGGTGGCATGCTCTCCTGCTCCAAAGAATGGCACAAAATCAACAGAAACTATGGGTTCTTACCCATGTACCTACCTACATCCAAATAGTTTATTCAGGTACCCAAAAATGGTCTGAACAGGGTGTGAGATACAATCCCAGTAGGTAACTACACAATGGTCTATAAAGTATACACTGTTTAATATAATATGCTAAGAACTGTGCAGTTAAATAGGGAATTTTTATAATTATGTAATCATTCCCCTAAAAAACAACTACCATAATCAAGTGATAGAAAATATCCCCACAAGTTCCCTTATACAATATGGTAATGCTCATCTAATAAGGATTCTACACAAAATTCATAAATAGACAACATTTCCTTGTTGTTCAACCAAACATGTCATGTCAACTACAACCTTTCCATATAACATGAAGTGTAAAAAAACCATGACCAAGCCTCATAATGAAGCATATAAAAAATCTCATGGCCATTCTATATAATGAAAGCATCATACCATGATGGGCCAAATCTAAGGTATATAAAACCATTACATCCTTATTCATTCCCAGGAGCATCTCATTGGAAACTCAGTTTGGAACTAGTTTAATTCCTAGGATATTGTCATACCGAACATGTCCAACGTGATTCCAAAAAATCCGGATCCAATGGGTATCAAGGCCCTTGAAATCACACAGAATCAAGACCCAAGGAGCATACTCTATCCAAGTAATCCACTACCTCATCAATATCCAAGGAGTAACATCCAAGGAATCTAAATAATCAATAACTATTTCTTACTAATCTTCATTTCATTCCATATGGGTATACCCACTTTCATAACCATTTCACATTCAATTCATCCTATAAGTATACCCTCTCATATATCACATTTTCCAAATAAACCATTCAATTAATTCAATAATGACTAGTGAGTATACCCAATCATTTAATCGATTTCCATTTAATCAATTTTTGTCAATTCAAGCATGGAATAATAAAATATGATGAGGTAATGATGCTGGACATCTCTTAAACAAGAAATTAAAATCCATTTGATTAATATTGGGGTTCCTACATCTAGGTAAGCATGAGAACTCATCACTGTGTGATTCAACCAAATAAAAAATAATGTAATTTCATAAGTCACATATCATGGGTGTATATGGTTTAAAAAATTACAACCAACACATCACACCAGTACCTAATATAATCGCTAATAGGTCCAATTACATCTAATTCAATTAACTAGATAAAAATTTGGGCTGTTTTGGAATGTCTGGTAGGCAGCATGATGATGGCCTGGTCTAAAAAACACCAAAACAAATAGAAAATGTATAGACCACCTACCATAGATTGTTATTAGTGTTATCATCCAGTATCAACTCCTGATTCAACTCTTATTGGAAGAAATATGAAGCACAGATAAAGAACACGAAAACATTGAGAATCAGCATGCACCTAAATGACATAACGGATATCCAAAATAATTAAGAACTGTTAAAAAGAATCAGGGTCTTACCATTAGGGATCCAATGAGATGACCGAACTTTGATTTGGAGATTAGACAGAGAAGTTAGCTCAAATATTGGAATAACCTTCGAGGGATGATCTCAAAAAGTGATATTTGTTGTGTGGGAGTGGGAAAAAAGATATTAAGCTTAATAAGGATTATAATTTAATTTTAAATTATAAATTTCCATAAAATTTAAGGGGTCACACAATTTAGGCACATGATTTGACAAACAGTGCATGAACTATACATGAGTAAGTTCAGGCAATGGGCACCCACATGGTTACCTCAATGAAAAACTTGTTTCTTAAAAACTTCCCCCTTAAAGTAATTCATCCTCAAATTTCCTTATAAAGGGTGATGAATAATTTATGAGAATGACACTGCCCACTAGCCTCATGCATTGGGTTGCTGCTCAAAGGTCTTGTACTATACATGGACATGCTACCATAACACCCATACCATAGGAATTGATCGACCACAAAGAGCATTTGTGGTATAATCCATAATACACATAGAATGTTCCTCAAAGGCAGAATCTACATGTAACTCAACATCCTCATAGTAAAATGGACAAGAAGGGTCTAAATAATTTTATCACAGCTGAGAAACATAGAAGATGTCATGTATGGACCATCACCTTTGATGTAACTACAACCGATAGGCAACCGGCCTAACCCTCTCTAGAATCTTAAACAGACCAACATATCATTGTAAAATCATACCCTATCTCATTATCCTCTTGCATCCCAGCCTCGATGAAACACATCAGAAAGCTCGGCCACTGACCTCGAACTCTATAGGCCATCATTGGAAATAGTTATATAATTAATTATGGGAATTCGTAGTAGGAATCCACTTTGTAATAAACTACACCTTCTCTATAGAATCCTAAACAAATAGAGGTCCCTATATAGCTACCTCTCCATCCTCTAACAAACATAGGGAGGATTAACATGACCTAATGATCGAAGCCTCATATGGTTCCATCTAAATAGTATAATAAAATATATTATTGTTGGTGAATTCAAGTATGGGTATTTTCCTATCCCAAGATCCCCTGAAATCTAGGATGCGTGCTCACAGCAAGTCCTCGGGCACCTGAATTGTGAACTCTAACTGGATATTTATTATGGGGTGGTATGGTGTACTCAGAAACACCTGTGTACCCAATTTCCTATTTATCGCTTGATATAATCATGAAGTAAACTGCAAGTCCATATCATAAAAGATATTATTTGGGACCACATGAATACATACTATCTCATGGATGTACAACCTACTAATCACATAAACACTGAAGGTTTTCTTTGATCCATAGGAAATGTGAAGCTTTCTTAAGACTATGAAAAACAACCCATCAAACATAATTACCTCTAGGAAGCCTCAATAATCCAATCAGAAAATTCACTATGAAATTAACCAACTTACACTCGGGAATAGGTAGCTGCTCTAAATTGTTTTGTTGGTTGGTGGTGTTCTACCTTAAAATGCTGATAGGTGGAACATCACATGATAAAAACAACTACATCTCTTTTAATACCTATAAAAAAGTACTGATGATGTAAAAAATAAAACATCTTGGTGATTCTAGGATTCCATGTCCAAGATAAAGCATGAAACCCTCAAATAAACTCCATTTTCTTGTATGAAGAGACCCATACATGACCATGAACTCAAAAAACTTCATCCTCACATATGGTCTTACTAGAAGGAGGGTCTACACCTTACACACTATCCCTTAGGACAACACACTCAGAATCCAATAGTTGAAACATCCATAATCTATACAGATGTGTAAAGGTAACAATTAAATTTTATATAAATTTCTACTCTAACTATCCTACACCTCCAAGTGAATCTATGAGAATAAGGCCATAATCTGCCACTCACTACTGTTCTGCTGCACTTCCTGTATCTGAGCTTTTCTGCCTTGTAAATCAGCCACTAAATTTAATTTACCAAGCATGTAGGTAAGATCAAAGTAAAAATATTTAAGGTAATCAACCCACCTTCACTTCATCAAATTCATATCAAGTTCTGTAAATATGTACCTTAGGATTTATGGTCTGTGTACTCCACAAAATTATCCCCTAGTAAATAGTGTCTCCAATATAATAATGTGTGAATAACCATAGCTAGTTGGAGATCATGTGTCAAATAATTCCTCTCATGTGGACTTTACTACCGAGACCCACATGCCACAAATATTTCCCCCTATATAAGAACTGCTGCAAGCTAGATACCTGAATAATCATAGTAAACTATGTAAATCATGCTTGAATCTAGAAATGTGAGTATTGGTGTTGAATTCAATATACCATTCAACTCCTTTAAGGTCATATCACAAGAATATGATCATAAAAACTTCATACCCTTCTTATTCAAGCCCATTTGTGGTGCTGATAAGCATGAGATGTTTGGAATGAAGCACTTGTAATATTCAGATATCCCCTAGAAACTTCATACCTGAAAGTAGTTCATGGGATTATTATAGGAATCCACATATCTCACCTTCTCTAGGTGTACTAATACTCCTATCTCTAAGATAATATGAACCAGGAAGTGAATTTGATATATTTAGAAGTAGAACTATGTGAGCATAACATATAAATGATGCATTCTCAGTTTATTCAAAACGATCTCAAACTATTTGTCTTGGATGTTTTGAATTTGAGAATATTCCAAGATATTATTCAAGAAAACTATTATAAAAGAATAAAGATAAGGATGGGTGACTCGATTCATTAGTTGCATGAAGACTGATGGTGGTTTCGTGAGACAGAACGACATAAACAAATACTCATAGAGACTATACCTAGTAAAAAATCAGTGTGATGTATTTCTATAGGTGAAAAATGTACATGGTGATATCCAAAACTCATATTAATTTTTAAGAACAGTTGACCTCCTCAAATCTAATAAAATAGGTTATCTAACATGGAAATTCATATCAGTTATTAACTATCATTTGGTTCAACCTCTGCTAATACACACATAGCCAAAGGATTCCACCTACCTTTCTCCCAGAAAGGACTGTTGTACCCCACATAAAAGTACAGGTTCTGATGAACCCCATTAATATAAAATCCCCTAGCTACCTCTTAAGACCATATAACTCTATAGTATCCATCATATAAGGTTGAATGGATTCAAATCTAACTCATGAAACTAGCTCGATGGAGAACTCAATCTATCTCTCTTAGGAGGTAAACATGAAAAGTCATCTGAGAACATATACCTGAAACGATCAAACACTTGAGGGAAGCCCATTTGACATTTTTCATGAACTTCCAGATAAAACTAGTGATCTGGGATATCATCCCGCCCAACATACGTTGATTTGATCCAGCTCAGCTGGCCAGGACATCCTATTAAACCTTATGAGTATAAGATTATCCCTCTAGAAATGTGAAAGTCACCCTTTGGTGATAGTAGTCAATGTAATCTTGATAAGAAAATAGCTAATCCATCCCAAGTATGACATCAAAACCTATCATCTTGAGGAAAAATAGATCCCAGATGAAGTAACCCCACCAACCTCAAGGGGGAACTCCCTACACTAGTGTACAATTTTCATTCAGATACCCAACAGAGTTTCTAGCATCAAAACTCTATCAAAATATAGTAAAGAAATACCAAGAATTTTTACCACACATGTAGATGTGAAACTATGTGATGTACCTATATCAATAAGATATTATGTAATAGTAGAGGCTACTAAGATCATAACTCTCACTTTAGAAATTCTTACACCTTTCTCCTCTAGGGTAGGCTGTATAGAATAGATCTATCTTGATCCATGACCCTATGAAACAACCTCACTACTTGGAGTAGGCCCACATGGATCTCTAGATGTAACTAGTGTCTGGATGCATTGTCCATGACCACCACTAGGTCAATCTGATCAACTGGCACTACTCCAACTCCCTGCCTAACACAGATTTGAGAAACCCAATCTTGAACATGGTTCCATAGTTGACCCCTACCTCTTCAAAACTAGAGATAAGGTCCTATAAGAACATTTCAAATGGACCATCCAACTACAAGAATTGAACTCGAATAGGTTGTGGTATCATTGATTCATTGTGTGGCCTCAAACTCCACACTGATGAAATAGCACTATGATACATGTTCTTACAGAAAAACTGGGACTCATCTATCAGGAAACCTAGAAGTAGAGCTTCCTACCTGAAGATGATGAACCAATCAGTTAGAAAACACCATTTCCCTACTCTATGCCCCATCTTCCCTCATGTTACACTCTGTAATTAGAACCTAATTCACAACATCAGCAATATAGGTCAATCTAAACACATTTAACTAAGACATAATAGTAAGTTGGAATACTCCCTTGAAGAATCTCTCTCTTGATAACTTATCAGTAAGGTACGTCAGGACAAAATTCGACACATCGAATATTCTTAGTGTCTCACAAAAATTTGGAATACTATTTATTGATGGAATAAAATATAATATTCTTAGTGTCTCACAAAAATTTGATGATGGTTTTTCTGTTAAATTTTAATATTATTCTTTTAATGTTTTTAATTCTAAAAATGAACTAATATTTTCTGCTCTTTTAAATGAAAATGTTTATTCTACTAAGTTAGATTCTTTAATCTCTCAAAATTTTTCTTTGTTGAGTGTTTTTCACAATGAGTCTTATATTTGTAATAGAATAAAAAGAAACTACAATATACACTATCTTAGATAAAATACTATAAAAGTTTTAGTCAAGGACCTACCTAATCATGAGTTTCCAAATGACAAAGTCTGTAATCCTTATAAAAAGGGTAAAAAACAAAAAATATATTTCAAACCAAAAAAATAAGTTTCAGATTCATAACCTCTTGAGTTGGTTCACACAGATTTTTTGGGAACTTCTAGAGTATCAAGTATTAATTGGAAGCACTATGTTTATGTTCTTGTATATGGTTATTTTAGATATATTTGGTCTTACTTTATAGCTCACAAAAGAAAATCCTGCTCCTATTTCACAAGGTATGCTAAGACTGTAGGGAATCTTAGTGGATAAGAATTAAATGTCTATGAATTTATCATGGTTATGAGTTTAAAAACTAAGGGTTTGAATCCATTTTTATCACAAAATTGATATAGTCATAATTTATCTGCCCCTACGAAACCTAAAAAATGGTGTTGTAGAAAGAAGAAATAGAACCTTATATGAAATTTCTAGAAAACTTCTTAGTAAGTATGGACTAAATATCTTCTTTCATTCTAAATCTATTAATACAACATGATATATTATTAATAGAGTATCAATTAGACCATTCCTAATGGGAACACCTTATGATTTGTGGAATAATAAAAAATCCAAGGTTAATTGGTCAATGTTTTTGGTTGAAAAGTATATATTCTTAATACTTAGGATAGTATTGATAAGTTTTTATCCAAATGTGATGAATGAAAATTTCTAGGATATTAAATATCTAGTAATTCCTATATAGTCTTTACTAAAAGTACCAAATGTGTGGAAGAATCTATACATGTCAAATTTGATGAAACTAATCCACATGAATAAAATACCTCACTAGAGAATATTGAGAATTGTATGTCAAATCTGCACATTAATGCTAAATTTTTTGACCATCTTATTAAGGAAATTATTAAAACATCATGTTCTAGAAATTCTATAGATTCTAGCAATAATGAACCTAAACATACTGAAGAATATGAAACTATTATCCCTTATTTTTCTAGATCTATTAGAAACCTTAAGAACCATAGTCTAGATTTCATTGTTGGATACTTAGATAAACGAAAACAAACTAGAGCTTCTATATGAAATCGTGTTGAACATCAAGATTTCTTATCACAACATGAACCTAATAACATCAAAGAGGAAATAAATTCTGAATTTTAGGTGATGGATATGCAAGAGGAGATAAATCAATTTGAAAGGAATAATCTTTGGAAGCTTGTGGATAGACCCAAATACACCTTGACCATATGCACTAAGTAGGTTTTCAGGAACAAAGTAGAAGAAGCTAGTAACATAGTTAGAAATACAGCTGGATTTCTTGCACAATGTTATAGTCAATAAGAAGGAATTGACTATGAAGAAACATTTTCACCAGCATCTAGACTTGAAGCCATTAGAATCTTGCTTGCATATGCATCACATATCAAATTCATACATTATAAAATGTATGTCAAGGGTGTATTCATAAATGGATATATAGTTGATGATGTTTTTGTTGAAAAAACCCTAGTTTTACAAACCCTCACACTCCAAATCATGTATTTAAATTAACTAAGGCTTTATATGGTTTAAAACAAGCTTCAAGACATTTGTACGATAGATTAAGTGGTTTTTTTATTTTTAAAGGTTTCAAAAAAGGTATATATGATCCTAATCTTTTTATAAAACAAATTTCTAAAGATGTTTTAGTTTTTCAAATCTATGTAGATTACATTATTTTTGGATCTTCAAAAAATTCTTTATTTTCTGATTTTTTAAAAATGATGAAAAATATATTTGAAATGAGTTTATTGGGTGAACTAAAATTCTTCATTGAATTTCAAATTTTTTAAAAAAAAGAAGGTATTATCTTAAATCAAGGAAAATATAAAAATGATCTTATAAAATGTTTTTGGCTTGGATAACACTAAAAGTAGTGATACTCCAATGAGTATTACCTATAAGTTGGATCTTGATGAAAATTGTAAATTTGTTTATCAAAACACTTATAGAGGAATGATTGTATGTTTACTTTGATTAACTGCTAGTCAGACTGATATTATATTTAGTGTTTTCATGTGTGCACTTTTTCAAGAAAACCCCATGGAGTCTTATTTAAATGTTGTTAAAAGAATTTTCAAACACATCAAACATACTACCAATTTGGGACTATTATATATTTGTGTACAACCATTTGATTTAGTTAGCTATTCATATGTTGATTTTGGTGGTTATAAGTTAGATCGAAAAAGCACCTCTGGAACAAGGCTCTTTTTAAGCAAGTCTCTAATATCATGGTGTAGTAAAAAGAAAAACTCGGTTGTATTATCTACCTCTGAGGCTGAATACATAGCTTCTGGTAGTTATTATGCACAAATTTTGTGGATTAAGCACACTTTATTGGATTTTGGATATCAATTTAGACATATACCTATAAATCGTGACAAAAAAAGTGGTATTAACATTTCAAGGATTCCTGATTCACATTCAAGGACTAGACATATGGATGTGAGACATCAATTTTTTAGAGATAATTATGAAAAAGGTGATATCACTTTGGAATTTATTGGCACTGAACAATAGCTTGCTGATATATTCACTAAACTATTAAATTCTAAATGGATAAATTACATCATACATGAGTTAGGAATGATAAGCCTTAAATGAACAAGTTACTATTTCACAGTTTACAGTTTCATGATTTACAGTTTCACAAGTTACTCTATTATATTCATTGTCTCATACTTATGATCTCACAGTTACTATCTCTTAGCTACAGTCATATAATTTCTATCTCAATGATTTAGTTGTGCTGTTTGGAGTCACGTCGTAATGCCGACACCGTGATTACCTGTTCCGGTCTCACCCTAATGACTCCAAATTATATTTTTAGAATTTATTTTTTCTATATCATTGTATTTATTAACGTATTTATTTTACACTATGTATTTGGGTTTGTGACATTTGAAATACCTAAATTATAGAAACCCGATATGATTCAGTCCTCTCTTCACTGGAGCTCTCCTCTCTTGAAACTGAAACCATCATATCTCAAAATCTTATCCCTTTTTCAACATTTCATATTTATCAAAACTATATTGGATTCCTAGAATAAAGCATATGTATTCATCGACTCTGGAGAAGCATCGGTCTCTAAAGAATGTGAAAAAGGTTATGAAATTATTCTTGAGAAACTGTTGAATCCCAGCCATGCTGATCGAACAGTTGTGCTAGATAAAGAAGTATGTCAAAAGTGGCTTCTGAAAAGTAAATAACTTGTTTTAAAAGTATTATAAGAACATGGATGGTTGAACTAGAACACAAAATGGAAAAGGCAAATTTATCCAAAACTAGTTTATGAGTTTTATCAGTATGTTAATTTTTCGTTTAATAATGAAGATGATTTTGTAGTATGGAGCTGGGAAAACAATCAAAGATGTAATTTTTTTAAAGTATGTGGGATGCCTATCTAGGAACACCTCATGAATGATTTATTGGGGATTAAAAAAGATTTAATCCTCATAGAAGTGACATTTTTAGCTTAGAAGAGGCTCTTATAAGTTTTATTGGAAATAATAAGAAGAGAAGGGAAAATGGGGCTGAGTTGGATAGTGAGTCAATAATGTTGTTTAACTTTATTCAACATCTTATTTTTCCAATAAAAAGGGTATTTTTTCACCCTTAAATATCAATATGTTTTCTTGATACATATTATTAATAAGGGGAACAAGCTCAATATGTGTAAGTATATTATACTTCCCATGTGTGAAATGATCAAGATAACTTCAAAATCAACTTCTCAGTTTTATTCAATGTTAATTTATACAATTTTTTTCTAAGGGAGTAGTTGGTATAAATGAATAAGTGATTGAAGGTTATGAATTTTTAATCTCAAAGGATACAGTTAAAAGGATAAAAATTATCAAGAACCCATGGAAGAAATATTGGGTGGAAGATAATGAAAGGGTTTAGGAAAGTTTCAACCTAGTTGAAAACCATTCAAGACCAAATAATGTGTTTGACCTTGGTATGGAACCTGATGATGTTTTTGAATACTCAAAGGAAGAGGTAAAAGATGTAGAAATTGCACCTCTGGAAGTAATTGTCTTAGAAGAAGAAGAAAGTGGCATACATATTCCATAAGAAGCAATTGATGAAGATGTAGTTTCAAAAGTTGATGAATAAGTTGTTGCTGAAGATGCACAAATTGCTATTACGGAAAAACAAGCAGTTCCTACGGAACATTTCGAAGAACCTGTTGAACCTGATGTTATTTTATGTACTGAAGAAATAATGGAATAATATTTTAATCTAGCTAGAAAAGTGATGGGTGATCCTAAAAAAGATGAGATCTTGGAAATGGGTCAAGAAACAAAATCACTTAGTCCTCGAAGAGATGCAATTCTTAAGGTGGAGAAGAACCCTATTTCGGAAATAATTGAAAGAACCAACCTTATAGATTTAAATTCAGTGGACACTAGGTACAAATTTCGAGAGTATTTTGGTATATTTGATTCTCAATGAGTCTCAGTCAAATCAATTGATCCCTCCATAATTTTTAATATCAAACCAATCATTTACATAAAAAGTAAACCTTCAATGGGATCAGAACCTGTATCAGTTCCTACTTCTGATCCTACCTAAAAAACTATTGCTTATGTAAGTAAAGATGATTTAAAAGACGTTGTAAACACCTTGTTATTTGGGTTTGAAAATATAATGAAGTCACATCCTTCCCCTATGACTAATCTCAGTAAAAGAGATATTGCTCTTCTATTAGAGAAAATTATATGGAAGATTCATCTGAAGATGCTTCATGAAATTCAAGAAGTTAGGATTGAGAAAAAATAGTTGAGTGATGATGTGAAATCTCTCCAATCTATGGTTTAAGATACACAGAAAATCATGAAAAAATGACAAGCTCATATTGCTTATCCTGTTGTGGATAATGATGATAAAATACCATAGATGGTTGTATCTCTGATCCAACTAAACCTTGCTATAGTATATAAAAAATTGGCTTAGAGAAACACCAATATAGTCAATGAGATGTGTGCATTTATTGTTAGACATAATAAGATGACTGATGTGTATAAGGGATGTATACAAAAGGTATTAAATCAAATTAAGGCTCTCACATCAGCTATTACATCTTAAAATGCATATGGAAAATCATCTCATCCTATAGATAGAGACTTGATCAGAACTATTTTCAAATAAGAGCTGCATCCATTGTTGAGTGGTGTTGATAATGAAATTTTATCTACTTTATTCAAGAATAGTGACCATGAACTTGATTTGGTTAGGATACATTAAAAACATTTCCAATGATGCTCAAAGAGACATCTCTATGAAATTTGAATTCTCCATTAATAGAATTTATTCTAAGAATGATCTGAATAACCATTTAAAATATCTTATAGAGAATTTGAAAATTCCTCCCACCAATCATCCATTCAAGACTTGTAACAACCTACACTTTCATTAATGGAAATCACCCTTGATCTAATTAAATGTCTCTTTATGTAAAATGTTTATATAAAATTTAAACTTATTTGGTTTTATGTTAATAATTGTTATCATTTCTTATATAGCCGTTGAAAAGTTATCACATGATTAGTATAAATTTAGGGCTTTAACAAATCCAATTTACTCAGAAAAAGGAAGTGATGGCCTCATCCAGTAGATGTGCCCCATACAAAGCCCATGTTTTAGAGCTTGGAAAGGAGGTGGAATCATTGGGCTTCGCCCTTGATGAAGCCCAAGCTGAGATTGAATATGTTATGCTCGATCAGGGTCGCTTACGAGAGAAATGGAAGTTGATAGAGATTACCACCTGAGCAATGTTATCCAAGCCACCCCAAGAGTCTGTCACCATCGCAAACTTTACTCTTTGGTCTTATGAGGGTGTTATAAGGGGTTATGAAACAAGACCTTAGCACTATGGTTCTGTACATTATTTTTTATATAATAATTAATATATTTTCATTTTATTATTGTTACCTTGTAAATAGTTTTTTTTAGTACAAATAGTATTTTTAGTTAATGTTCAACTAAGAAATATATTTTGATGAATTAATGGATTTTTAATTAAATAATATTTTAATAAAATATTATTATTGTTATTAAATTAATTTTTATAAAATCTAAAAGATCATATTATTTTATGAATGCAATGGTAATTTTAATTAATGTTTGAAAGCCATTTTTGTACAAACCCGTGAATTTTCGATAAATGTAGGTTTTTGTTTTAAAAGTAAAAATTACCATATTTAGAAATTTATTCATATAAAATGAATATTATTTCTGGAATCAGGACGTTCAAATTATCCAATGGTGAATTTTTCATAATTTTCTGAGATAGTCAATTTTTTAGGTAAAAATAAAATACCGTTTAAATATATAATGTGTTTTATGACATCATAATAACCCAATAGTAATGTAATAAAATATTATAAGCTCTATATTCGGCCAATAGATGATTTACTATTAAAATAATTTGATTTTGGGTTTTTTTGACCTATTTTAAAAATCATTAATGGACCCTTCAAGACTTATTAAACATATTGTTTTTTAAATTGTTTTCATCGGGAGTGTGACTCACCTCCACATAATAAACCCCATCATATTAAGGTTTTTTGGACTTTAGACTTATAAAATATTGTTTTCACATCCCTTTTTTAAATAAAATGGTCAAAAACCATGGGTTGGAATGTGGTTTGAATTAGTTTAATTTGAGGTGTCCCAAACCTAAATAATAAAGAATTCCTTCACCGTTTCTATATAAACCCTCCCAAGATCCCACTTCCTCCTCACTAAAATCATTTGGAGTCCATTAAAACTTTTCCCTACTCTCTCTAGAATCATCTCAAGGTTCTCCAATCTCCCAAGAAGCCTCTCTCAAGCCTCTCTCAAGCCTTTGGGAGCACACTTCCAAGTAAAGGTTTTTCTTCCTTTCTCATTTTTGTTTAATTTTCTTAATGATGTTACACCCTTTTAATTTTAATTATAAATGTTGGGTTATGGTTTCAAACCTCCCCAATGCAGCCCTAATTATGTTTTAATGATGGGATACACCTTTCTCTCCCAATAAATGTCTCCCATGTACACCAGTTACTATACCGAAATTCTGAAAGGAATTTATCTCTCCTCTTTTACATTCAAGAAATTATTTTGTATCATGACACCAAATTCCATTTAAATTGTTGCGACATATATCTATATGACCCCAATAATTTCCATTTTATGTATATATGATGAG
This sequence comes from Viscum album, assembly GCA_963277665.1. NCBI lineage: Eukaryota > Viridiplantae > Streptophyta > Magnoliopsida > Santalales > Viscaceae > Viscum > Viscum album. The sequence continues at coordinate 23,270,048 of OY728137.1, read as the reverse complement.
ACATTACTTTCTCTCTCATCAACCATTTTTATTAATTCTTACGTCACGCTGTTACGCTGGTGACATTGCACCAATTTTCTAAGCCATTGTAATTGTGTAGTGAATTCCATGCCCATTTTTCTATCAAGGGTATTAACCATTATGCACATTTACTTATTGATTAAAAAAATTCATGTATGAATTCCACATTCCCTTATTATGGAATAAATGACTATGTTTTATGAATCCTTGTTATAAGATCCATGTGGAACACTTATGTAAGAAATGTAATGTTTAAGAAGTGTGTGCCCTTATAACGCTCCAATGCATTGGGTAAAGTATAGTATCAGGATACAACATGTGAAATGGGTTTTTACTCATGATAATTAAAGTGAAATAAGTTTTTACTCGTGCTTCATGTGCAATGAGGATTTACTCATGTTCCATGTGCAATGAGCCTTGGATCATGCTAATTCCATGATAAGTGTTGTTGCCACAATTCCATGTTATGATTATCATGATTTATCATGCCTTTATTATTATGATTTTATTGTGCTCTATTTATATTTATATTGTCTAAAATTTATTTTATTCCTCATGCTATTCCATGATTATTCCCTTACTGGACTTTATATCTCACCCATTTCTTATGCATGTCCTGAAGATATCCCATGCAATGCTAAGTACTATGGAATGTAGGGGTCATGTAATGGAAGTTTTCCATCATGATATTGTATTTCATGTTTTAAGTTGTTCTGTAATGATCCTAATCCCCAAATACACTATACCTATCAATATTTTATCTTGTATCAAGTGAAGTTTATGTAATAAATTATGTTTAATTGTGTGATAAAAGATCAGAGTTGTCCTCAGATTACCCTTTATGTGTTACCCATAACTTTCCTTTTATTCCAACCAATGGGCGGTAATAGGAGGAATCAGGCTAATAACCGATGTGAAGATTAATGTGATAAATTTATTAATGAGATGAACAATCCAATGGTATTGGGAATCACGAACATTGTTACGCTTCTCTCCCATCAAACTCGAGATTTGAATAGAAACATGGGTCAAGAGTAACGTTGAAGCCCCCTATGAAAGAACAAGTTTCTATTGAGAGATTCATGACACAATGGCCTCATACTTTTAAGGGATCATTTGGTACCTCAATCTCTGAACAATGGATCAACTCCATTGAAAAGATATTCTCCATCCTTCTATATTCTGAAAAAGAGAAGGTTCTCCAGGTTGCTTATCGTATGGGGGGTGAAGCTGATCAATGGTGGACGTTAATAAAAAATATGAAGCCAGAGGAGGAGATCAAGGCATTGGAATGGAAGGATTTCCAGAAGATGTTTTTTGATAAATATTTTTCGTGCACCCTATGTCTTAATATGGAAAGGGACTTTCTTTCCCTAAAGAAAAAAAGAAGATGAATCTGTTGGAGTGTACGAGGCAAAATTAATAGGGCCTGCATGATACGCTTACGGCTTTGTCGTTACCCCCAAATGAAAGGTGGATCACTTAATTGGGGGGCTGAAACCTAGCCTGCAGAAAGCGCTGGCGGTCTACGACTTCGACAACTATGAGGAAATTGTATGATGTGCCCTCAACCTCAAAATAGAGATCAGAGAATCTCAAGGGTTTCATGAGGATAAGAAGCATAAAGAGGACTACAATGCTGGTGGTCCGATGGATAAATAAAACGGTACTAAGAATATCCAACACCCCACTTGCCAATGGTGCGGAAAGAAGCACCCTAAAAATTGCTTGAAGGGGACAAGGAAATGATTTAGGTGTGGAAGAGAAGTGTACATAGCTGTTTACTACCGAGAAGAAAACCCCACGACTGAAACAGAGGAGAGGAACACTCCGTTCAAACATCAAAGCATTGTTCATTACTACAACTTCAATAAACCAGGGAATCTTGAAAATCAGTTCCCTATGCCAAGGATTTTTGGAGGCAACCAACAACCTGCGAGGTAGCTAGTGCGATATTTTCCATCACTACTTCCGAAGTGAACCCTTACAACGATGTGGGGACAGGTACGCTAGTTATTCATTCAATAATAGGGAACATACTTTTTGATTTAGGTTCTATGCATTATTTTATATCTTGAATGTTTAGTAGAACAATCCTAGCACAACCACAAATCATGGAAGTGAAGATGTCGGTGAGTACAAAAAATGGGGTAATCATTACATCCCTTGAATATAACTCATCCTATGTCATAATATATGGATTGAAATTCCCGACGAACCTCATCATACTCCCTCTAGTGTAATTTGATTCAATTCTTGGCATGGATTGTATTTCCTTATATAGAGCCAACATAAATTTCTGTGAGAGGGAAATCAATCTCCTTGTGGAGAATCGACCCCCAATTCATTACAAGTGAAAGGAGTAAGATGAATCTTCTTTAGCTCCATCATTTCAAGCGTGGATATTACTGCCCAATGAACATGCATATCTAGCTCAGATGATTGAGTCTAAGGATGTAACCATCCTAGAGGACATGCCTATTGTGAGGGAATTCGCTGATGTGTTTCCTGAGGAATTGCTTGGTCTTCCTCCCAGAAGAGATGTTGATTTCTCAATTGATCTTATACCTGGAGAATTTCCAATATCCAATAATCTATATAGAATGGATGTTGTGGAGCTTGAGGAGCTGAAGAAACAAATATACGAGAATCTGGATAAAGGGTTTATATGCCCAAGTGCTTCACCATGGGGGGTACCTGTCCTATTTGTCAAGAAGAAAGATGGCTCAATTCCCTTTTTCATCGATTATAGCAAGCATAAAAAATCATGATAAAGAACATGTATCCTCTCCCATGAATAGATGACTTGTTCGATAAGCTACATGGAGTATAATACTTCTCTAAGGTGTATTTGGTGTCAGTATATTATCAAGTAACGTTGAAGAAGGAAGATATCCCCAAGACTGCTTTTTGAACAAGATACAGGCACTATGAATTCAGAGTAATGCCTTTCGGACTCACTAATTCTCCAGTAATCTTTGTGGACATTATGAATAGAGTCTTTAGATATTAAGTCGACAAATTTGTGGTATTCTTTATAGATGATATTCTACCATACTCCAAAACCAAGGAGGATCAGGAGGATCATCTGAGAGCTATACTAGAGACCTTGCAGAAGGAGATGCTCTATGCAATGTACAGAAAGTGTGAGTTCTTATTGAAGGAGGTCTCATTCTTGGACCATATCATCACCAGCAATGGGATATCTATGGATCCCTCCAAAACAGATGTAATTGAGGTATGGTCAAGGCCAACATCAGAAATGGATATCCCTAGCTTCTTGGGGTTAGCTGGATATTATCGACGATTTGTGAGAAACTTCTCACAATTGCCCAACCCTCTTACCAGGCTAAATCGGAAGGGAGGAAAGTTTTCTTGGAGTTATGAATGCAAATAAAGCTTCAAGGAGTTGAAAAAGAGGCATATCATTATTCTCATGCTCACATTACCCACAAGTGGATATCTTTTTGTGGTATTCAGTGATGCTTTGATGAAGGTTCTGGGATATGTATTGAAGAAAAACGAAAAGGTCATTGCCTATTCTTCAAGGAAATTGAATGTTCATGAATAGAACTATCCAACAGATGACCTCAAGTTGGCTGCAGTGATCTTCGCTTTTAAAATTTGGCGACATTATCTCTTTGGGGAGAAGTCTGAAATATATATGGACCACAAAATCCTCAAGTATATATTCACTCAAAAAGAGTTGATCATGCGCCAATGAAGATAGTTAGAGCTAATCAAATACTATGACTACTCAATCCATTACCACCCTGGGAAAACGAACAAGGTGGAAGATTTCCTATGTAGAAAGGACCCAACGATTCTATCATTGATGAGAGTTGAAAAGGATCCAATCTTCTTATATTTTAAGAAGATGGACAAGGGGATCATAAAAAAGGTAACATCATCAATCCTTTCACAAATGATTTCTCAACCATTACTTTTGTGAAGGTTAATAGATTCTCGAAAAGATGATGTGGGAATTTTGGAAAAAGTGGAAGCTATCAAAAAAGTAAAATCCTTAGAGTTTAATGTTAATGAAGAAGGAATTGTTAGATTTGGGAAAAGACTATGTGTTCCATCAAGTCTGGATCTAAAGAAGTTACATTTGGATGATGCACATAGTTCAAATTTCTCTATTCACCCAGGAAACACAAAGATGTATTGAGATCTCCGAGAGCCTTATTGGTGGGAAAATATGAAAAAATATATCGATGAATATACATCAAAGTGCCTGGTGTGTCAGCATGTGAAGGCAGATAGGTAGAAGTCTAAGGGGATGATGCAACCATTGCCTATACCAGAATGGATATGGGAGAACATCACTATGGTCTTTGTCACCAGACTTCCGAATACATCCAAATGTAAAAATGTAATCTGGGTTGTTGTGGATCATCTTACAGAGGCTACACACTTCATTGCTATTGGGGAGGATTTATAATTGAATCAACTGGAACTGATATATATCAGGTAAGTGGTAAGGCTGCATGAATTACCACTATCTATTATGTCTGATCGAGATCCAAGATTCACCTCTATGTTTTAGAAGAGTATTCAACATGCTCTGAATACTGAACTGAACTTCAGTATGGCTTATCATCCTCAAACTGATGTCCAATCCGAGCGGACAATTCAAACACTTGAGGACATGTTGAGATCGTACTCAATGGACTTTAAATTAGGATGTTATCAACATCTTCTTCTAGTTGAGTTCTCTTATAATAATAGTTTCCACTTGATCATCCAAATGGCACCATATGAATCCATTTATGGGAAAAGGTGCATAACACCGGTGTGTTGGGATGAGTTCGGTAAGTGTAAGCTGCTTGGATCAGAAATGGTCAAAGAAATGGTGGAGAAGGTGAAAACCATTCAGCAGCATACCAAGGTAGCCTAGAGTCGGAAAAAGAGTTATGCAGATAACCATCGATGAGACCTTGAGTTTAAAGTTGGATACATGGTATTTCTATGCATATCTCCGTGGAAGAATGTTGTGATGTTTGGAAAGAATGGGAAGTTATGTCCAAGGTACATCGTCCCCTTCAAGATTCTTGATCATGTCGGGGCTGTGGCCCATTGACTAGGACTTACACCTACCATGTCCAATGTACATGATGTCTTTCATGTGTCCCTCTTAAAGAAGTACATACCATATCCTTCACATGTACTCTCTTCAAAGGTGGTACAGTTAGAGGATGGTCTTTCTTATGAGGAGAAACAAGTGATGATCATAGAACGTAGATAAAACATTATACAAAATAAGTTAATGCCCCTCATCAAGGTGTTGTGGCGAAACCACAAGTTTGAAGAAGTGATGTGGGAATTAGCAGAAATGATGAAGTAGAGTTACCCAAATCTATTTTAGTGTGTGAAATGGAAATTTCGAGGGTGAAATTTCATAAGGGGGGAATATTGTAATGACCCAAAATTTCATTAATGGAAATCCCTCTTGATCTAATTAAATGTCTCTTTGTGTAAAATTTTTATATAAAATGTCAACTTCTTTGGTTTTATGGTAATAATTGTGATCATTGCTAATATTTCCATTGAACAATGATCACATGATTAGTATAAATATAGGTCTTTAACAAATCAAATTTACTCAGAAAAAGGAAGTGATGGCCTCATCCAGTAGACGTTCCCCATACGAAGCCCATTTTTCAGAGATTAGAAAGGAGGTGGTGTCATTACGATTCACTCATGACGAAGCCCATGCTGAGCATGAATATGTTAAGCTTGAGTTAGATCGCCTACAAGAGAAATGGAAGCTGATAGAGATTACTACCCGATCAATGTTATCTGAGCCACCCCAAGATTTTGTCACCATCACACACCTTAGTCTTTAGTCTTACGCGGGTGTTATAAGGGGTTATGTAACAAGACCATAGTATTATGGTTATGTACATTATTTTGTTTATATAATAATGAATATAATTTTATTTTATTATTGTTACCTTGTAAATAGATTTTTTAAAGCACGTACTGTATTTTTAGTTAATGTTCAACTGAGAAATCTATTTTGATGAATAAATGTATTTTTGAATTAAATATTATTTTAAAAAAATATGATTACTATTATAAAATTAATTTTTATTAAATATAAATGATCTTATAATTTTATGAATGCAGTCATAATTTTTATTTAAGGTTTGAAAGCCATTTTGGTCAAAACCAACGAATTTTGGATAAATGTCAGTTTTTATTTTAAAAGTGAAAATTATCATATTTAGAAAACTATTTAATTAAAATAAATATTATTTCTATAATCAGGACATCGATGTTTTCCAATGGTGTATTTTTCTTAATTTTCTGAGACAGTCATTTTTTTTTGGTAAAAATTAAATACCGTTTAAATATATAATGGGTTTTATGACATCATAATGTCCCAATAGTGAATTAATAAAATACTATAAGTTTTATGTTCGGTAAATATATGTTTTACCATTAAAATAATGTGATTTTGGGTTTTTTGACTTATTTTACAAAGCATTAATGGACCCCTCAAGACTTATAAAACATATGGTCTTTTTAAATTGTTTTCCATGGGAGTGTGACTCACCTAAACATAAGAAACCCCATTATGTTAAGTAGTTAGGACTCTTCCATTATAAAATATTCTTTTCCACTACCCTTTTCCAAAAAACCATGGGCAAAATCCAGGGGCTGGTTTGTGGTTTGGACTAGTTTAATTTAAGGTGTCCCAAACCTAAATAATAAAGAATTCTCTCACCTTTCCTATATAAACCCACCCAAGATCCCACTTCCTCCTCATTCAAAGCCTTTTTAGTTCATTAAAACTCATCCCTACTCTCTCTAGAGTCCTCCCAAGGTGCTCGAATCTTCCAAGAATCCTCTCTCAAGCCTCTCTCCGGCCATTGGAAGTACACTTCCATGTAAGGGTTTTTATTCCTTTCTCATTTTTGTCCAATTTTCTTAAGGATTCTATGCCCTTTCAATTACAAGGATAAATGTTGGGGTATGGTTTTTCAATTCACCCATACAGCCCTATTTATGTTTGAATGATGGGATACCCCTTTCTCTCTCATTAAATGCCTCCCATGTACACCCGTTACTATGCAGAAATTCTGAAAGAATTTTCTCTATCCTCTTTTACATTCAAGAATTTATTTTTTATCATGACTCTAAATTCCATTAAAAATTTTGGGACATGTATCTATATGACCACCATATTGTCCATCTCATTTACATTTGATGAGACACCCATTTCTCTCTCATCAACCTTTTTTATGAATTCTTACGTCACACTGTTACGCTACCGAAATTGCACCGATTTTCCAAGCCAATGTCATTGTGTAGTGAATACCATGCCCATTTTTCTATCAAGGTTATTCACCTCTATTCAAATTTTCTTATTGATTATAAATTTTCATTTATTAATTCTACATTCCTTTATCATGGAATAAATGACTATGTTTTATGTATCCCTGTTATATGATCCATGTGGCACACTTATGCAAGAAATGAAATGTTTAAGAAGGGTGTGTCCTTATAGCGCTCCAATGCATTGGGTAAAGTATAGTATCATGATACATCATGGGAAATGGGTGTCTACTCATACTCATTCAAGTGAAACGAGGTTTTACTCGTGCTTCATGTGCAATGAGGATTTACTCATGCTCCATGTACAATGAGCCTTGGATCATGCTAATTCCATGATAAGTGTTGTTACCACATTTCCTTGTTATGATTATCATGATTTATCAGGCCTTTATGTTTATTATTATATAGTGCTCTATTTATATGTGTATTGTGTAAAATTTATTTTATTCATCATGTTATTCCATGATTATTCCATTACTAGGCTTTATAGCTCACCCTTTTCTTATGCTTGTCCTTAGGTTATCCCATGAAATGCTAAGTACGAGGGAATGTAGGGGTCATGTAAATGATGTTTCAATAAAGATGTTGTGTTTCATGTTTTATGTTGTTAGGTAATGATACTAATCAGAAAATACACTATAACTCTCGATCTTCTATGTTGTATCAAGTAAATTTTATGTAATAAATTATGTTTAATTGTGTAATAAATGATCAGGGTTGTCATAGTTAGTATCAGAGGATTGGTTTAGTTATTTTTGGGATTAGGATTATTAAAACCTAGTGAATCCTTAGAGACAAGACTATGTATAATAAAAACATCCCTATGTTTTGGTGAGTATTGAGTAATTGTTTTGTCAACCAAATACATCCCTATCTAGATATGAGCAGGTAGAGGCGGCTCTGGAACAAATGTATCCTTGGGGTAAAACCCGAAAACACCGCTTTGAGATAGACTCGAAAGGGAACTGGTGCACGATAATGGGAATTGCTGCACTCTTGGTTACGACACTCCTAGGGGATATGATTTAGTCAATTCAAAATCTTAGTATGAACCATTATTAAGGGACAAAAAAAATGCCCTATGAATATTTGTTGGAAAGTAGATCATGATTAACATAGATTGAAGCCAATAGATTCATATGTTAAAGAAATAAAATTTATTTATAAGTTATTAGTTTTTTCCTCGGATTACCCATTAGGTGTTACCCCTAAATTTCCTTTTATTCTATCCAAGGGCTGGTAATAGGAGGACTCGGGCTAACAACCAATGTGAAGATCAATGTGATGATTGTACTAATGATATGGCCAATCCAATGGGAGTGGGAATCGCGAACATTGTAATGCTTCTCTCTCAGCTAACTCATTCTTTGAATATAAACATGGGTCAAGAGGAATGTTCAACCCCCCTAATAAAGAACTAGTCTCTATCGAGAGCTTCATGAGACAAAGGCCTCCTACTTTTAATGGATCATCCAATCCCTCAATCGCTGAACAATGGATCAAATCCCTTGAAAAGATCTTCTTCATCCTTTAACAATATGAATAAGAAAAGGTTCTCCTGGTAGATTATCATATGGAGGGTAAAGCTGATCAATGGTGGACGTTGATAAAAAATATGAAACCAGAGGAGGAGATCGAGGTGTTGGAATGGAAGTAATTCCAGAAGATGTTTTTTGATAAATATTTTATGCGCACCCTCTGGCTTAACATGGAAAGGGACTTCCTTGCCCTCAATAAAAAAATATCACGAATCTGTCGGAGCGTATGGGTCAAAATTCACAAGGCTTTCACAATACACTTCCTGATTTCTCATTATCCTCGAATTCATGGTTGACTGCTTCTTTGATGGGCTGAAACCAAGCCTGCAGAAAGCGCTGGTGATCTGTGACTTTGACAGCTATATGGAAATTGTCTGATGTTCCCTCAAGGTTGAAAATGGAGATCGTAGAATCTTGGGGGTATCATGGGGATAAGAAGCGTAAGGTGGAATTCAATGCTGGAGGTCCGATGGATAAATACAATGGTGTTAAGAATATTTAGCACCGCACTTGCCAATGGTGCGGAAAAAAGCATCCTAAAAATTGCCTGAAGGGGACAAGGAAATTTTTTAGGTGTGGAAGGGAAGGGCACCTAGTTGTTTACTGCTGACAAGAAAACCCCGAAGCTGCAACATAGGAGAGGAACACTCTATTTGAACATAAACGCATTTTTCATTGCTACAACTACAAAGAACCAGCGCATCTTGAAAATCAATTCCCTAGGCCAAGGGTTTTCGGAGGCAACCATCATCCTGCGAGGCAGCAAGGGTGAGATTTTTCCATCACTACTGCCAAAGTGAACCCCGACAACAATGCGGTGACTGGTACGCTAGTTATTCATTAAATAATAGGGAACATACTTTTTTATTTAGTTTCTATGCATTATTTTATATCTTGAGATTTTAGTAAAACAATTCCAGCACCACCACAGATCATCAATGTGAAGATGTGGGTGAGTATGACAAATGGGGAAATCATTGCATCCCAGGAATATAACTCTTCCCCTGTCATAATCTGTGGTTTGAACTTCCCAGAAAACATTGTCAAACTCCCTCTAGTAGAATTTGATTCAATTATTGGAATGGATTGGCTTTCCTTATATAGAGCCAACATAAATTATCATGAGAGGAAAATCACTCTCCATGTGGAGAATTGACCCCCAATTCTTTACAAGTGAAGGGTGGGAGATGAATCTTATTTAGCTCCATAATTTCAAGCGTGGATCTTACTACCCAATGAGCATGCGCATCTGGCTCAGATGATTGTGTCTAAGGAGGAAACCACCCTAGAGGGCATGCTTATTGTGAGGGAATTCGCTGAAGTGTTTCCTGAGTAATTGTCTGGTCTTCCTCCTAGAAGAGATGTTGAATTCTCAATTGATTTTACCTGGGGTATATCCAATATCCAGGACTCCATAAAGAATGGCAGTTGTGGATATTGATGAGATGAAGAAACAACTATAGGAGAATCTGTATAAAGGGTTTATATGCCCAAGTGCTTCACCATGGGGTCCACCGGTCCTCTTCGTCAAGAAGAAATATGGGTCAATGCACCTCTGCATATATTATCATGAGCTTAACAAAATCATTATAAAGAACAAGTATCCTCTCCCACGAATAGATGACTTGTTCGATCATCTATGTGGAGCACAATACTTATTTAAGGTGGATTTGCGGTCAGGATATTATCAAGTAAAGGTGAAGAAGGATGATATCCCCAAGACTACTTTTCGTAAAAGATACGGGCACAATGAATTCATAGTAATGCCTTTCGGACTCACTAATGACCTAGAAATATTCATGGACTTGATGAATAGATTGTAACACCCTGATATTTTATGAGAACTATATTTTTTTATGTATTATGTTATACACAAAGGAATCTTTCACTGCACACAACACTATCTTGGCTTGCGTTACACGCAATCGCGACCTTCCTCAATAGCGTGTGTAGTACGCAATACCAAGTTTCACTAAACAATGATATATTATTATAATATTATGAACTCTCCTTTATGAATATTATTAACTGAATTTTAAATTTTATAACATTATAAATCATCTTACACATTTTCTAGTATGAGTTATGAAAACAAAATCAGTTTTTCGGATAAAAGAAGTATTTTTAAAAAAATGCAGTTTTACCACCTTTTGATGGTGCACACATTTTAAATCTAGTTTTTGACATTTTAATAAGTTCAATTTGACAAAATAAAATTATTCTTTGGAATCAGGATATAAAAATTTATTTTGGATAAAATTTTCATATTATTCTGGTAAATTTCATATTTTGATGAATAGTAAAAACACTGTATATTTTAATTAAAAACTACTTTTTTCATCACAATAATTTATATGGCTAGATTATCTTTTTAATTGGTTTTAAAGTGTAATTAGAATAGATTTTTACCATTTAATCCAATGTTGGTCATTGGAATTAATTTCACTTTAAAATTGGACATAAACAAGTGTTGATCTTTGGATAGTTATTGTTTCTTAAAAACACGCTATTTGTTTTGATAACGGGAATTACATTTAAAATTAATTAATTCCACTTCTATGTTTTGAATGTGGAAAAATAGACATCATTTTTGAATTCAGAATATCAAATATAGCTTAGGCTGAATTTTTGGTATTTTTCTGAAATATGTCAATTTTTGATGAATAGTGAAAACACTGAGTTTTTGGTTAAAACCAACTTTTTATTTAAATAATAATTTATTTGATTTAAATTTATTTTAGGACAAAATAGATACATAATACTTATATAATATCAATGAAATTCATTGGAATCATTTTGTAATAATTTTAGATTTAAAAAAAAATTATTGAACTTTTCACTGTCTTTTACCCACCTCCTAGGAGCTTTTGCAATTGTTCATAAAACATAATTTTACTGCTTCTGTGAGTTGAATTTCAAAAATCCGAGAGACACGATTAATATCAAGGTGTAAAATGTGGTTCAATTAGATAAAAATAATTTTTGGTGAATAGTAACTTTTTACTTTTATTTACCACAGTTAAAGGTAAATAGGGTAATTCAAGGTTAAAAGAATATTATAATAATTCAAAATTAACGTAAAATATGTCTAAAAATTATTGGATGAGTAATGGATGACCATGAGCATCCTTGGGTTGATTTTGGGACCCCATGGAGCCACTTATGAAAGACAATGACACATTAGCTTAATTAATTTAATGTAAAGACAAAATTGGCATTAACAAAAATAATTTATTAATTAATTTTTATAAGGGGATGTATAAATTATATTTTCAACTATAAATATTCATTAGAAATATAAAAAGATTTTATACATGTTGATATTTTTTTATAATTTTTAGACATCAAATAAATTAAATTATGTATGACACAATGAGGATGCACTATTTACCTCATTAATAAATGATTTAAATAAATAAGATTATAATGATTAAAATATTTTCCAAAACATGTCCAATTATGATTGGATGATTTTATTTTGACCATGAGTCATCTTATCTTCAACTTTAATAATTTTTGGACCTTTTGAAACTGATGATAAGTTTTTAATAAAATAATATTTTCACACTTTCCAAAGGTGCCCCTCTCCTCCCTTATAAAAGGGAACCACCTCCCTCTCCTCCTCACACCAATTTGATCATTCATGCTCGGCCAAACCCTGAGAATTTCACTTCCCCACTTCTGTAGAAACTTACTATAGGTACTGGTTGTCTCAAAATTCCAACCCTAGTTCCCTAAGAGAAAGTTTAAAGGAGGCACAATGAAGAAGAGGTAATACCATCTACCGTTTTCTTCAAGTTCCATTCTTATTCTACTCCCTCTTCTTTAGTTGTTTCATTACGTGGTAATAACATCAGTATCCCTCATATAGTGATATGTAATTATAAATATGAAACAACCCTATTTCACCTCTAATCCATCCTATGGTAAAAAAAATCACCGCGCATGAGTACGTACGGAATACCGTCTCCATGCTGTGGTGTAATATGTTTTCCACCACCACCTAACTTGGATTGGTATAATGGTGTAAATAAATAACTATATATGATTATTTTAAATTGGTATTGATTTTGAAATATTATACATACACTTAAATACAATTCCATGATCATGGGAACGATATCATCGCTCATGCGTACGTACGGCCTACCGTCTCCACGATGTGATGCGACTCTTTCTATATGATTTTCATTGAATAATGATTATATAAATGAAATGAATGAATTAATATGATATATATTACACTAATACAATTCTGTAAATGATTTATCTATATCCTATAAAGAGGATTAAAAATTTATTTGACAAAACACGCATAAGAACATAAAATAATAAACACCCGAATAACAAGTAGCAATGAAATATTACTACTAAGAAGATACAAATATGAACATATATGATATAATAACAATAAATATGATTCTGTAATAAGTCAATTAAAATTATTTAAACCATATTACAGGAGGTTCGGATTCATACGAAGTATATCGGACCTAAGGTAATGGAAAATATCACAATCTCATTTTTATCTGAGATTGTTTGTACTTTGGTATTTACTGGGGTGTATTTTATCATCCACATCCATGTTTCCTCAATATTTAATATTATTTCCATCCTCCTACAATTGTTTAAATCCAATTTTACCCTTCGGTGAGTTTTTAGTAAAAGATATAAAAGGAATCTTTTGTCATTTTTTAAATGAGGTACTTTTTGACTTTTCCAGCCAAAGTATGAGAAGAATGTTTTTTTTAAATTATATGAAATGAATGGATTTTTAGAAAATTATTTCCAAGAAGCTTCCTTTACAAGTTTTCAAGTTATTTTTAATCATCTTCTTTTACTTTAAAATTGTATGACATGTTAAGAATGGAAAAATGTTTTTGAAGTAGAAAGTATATTTTCCTCAATAATAGAGTTCAAGTGTTTTATCAAAATTATTTTCCATCTAAGATAAAATAGGGTTCTGTTTCTATCTCTATTTTTACATTGATATGATTGTTTTATGATGGAATTAATTTTATGATTTCCTTTTATCTAGTATGGGTTATGTTATGATGGCATGATGTTTAAGAATCCCATTTTTATTACATGGGTTATTCTATGATGTATGATTTATGATTTTGTAGCACACATAAGAATGTTTTAATTATGAGATGGGTGGGACCTATATCTCCCTCCAATTCATTGGGTAAAGATTTATATCTCATAAGATAGACATGGCTGTAAAGGCAAGTTAAACCGGTTCAGTGATACAGGACTGGAACGAGGAGTGAACTTGGTTCAGTAATGGACTTTGTCCTCTATGATGGTCTTGGAAATGAGCCTTAACTAATATGAAATTATTTTCTATGATTATGTGTTTATGAAAAAAAGTGTCATGTTTTATGTTATGATTATTTGGGATTACTTTTCATTACTATGATTTATCCCATGACATGATATTATGACCTCTTTTGCAGGTTAAGATTTTCAAAATGTTATGTTCTTATGAATATGATATGACTTATATTTCTTTTGTTTATCCTTACTGAGCATTTGAGCTCACCCTTTTGTATGTTTTCTTTTCCCCTGGTTAGGAAGAAGGATATTAAGTAGGATATGCCAAAAAGGGACTCTAGATATGATGAAATAAATGGGTGACAATGTAGTTGATTTTATGAACTAGTTGTTTAAGATTCCCAGTTTCTAAAGATACTATATCTATATGGTCCTTTCAAGGTTTTGTTATATGTTGTAATAAGTATGCTTCAACTCTGAAGTAATAACAATTTATGTAAAGTATGGGTCATTATAGTTGGTATCAGAGGAAAGGTATAGTCAACCTTTGGAAACTAGGATGTGAAAGCCTTAGTAAGAACCCTAAGGATATGTCTAAGCATAGGAAAAAATCTTAGTGTTTTAGAAATGGCCATGAACAACCTATGATAAGACCTTAAGTGTGAAATTTTGTTCTTGATTATGTTGTTTTCCTATTATAATTAGTGTTTCTCACAATATTATTCTTGGTTTTAGCCAATGGCTGGAACCCGAAGGAACCGTGTTAATGAGGAATGCGACGAGCAATACAATGATTGTCCCCCTGAGCAACCAAACGTTATGGGAGTTGGAATGAAAAATCTTGTTGCCATGCTCACACAACATTCCCAAGCTATGAATCATGCAGGACTTCCATTCTAGAAAAGGAAGGAGCAACATTCTATTGAATCATTCATGAGGCAGCGTCCACCTTCATTCAGTGGGTCTACTGGTCCATTAGTTGCTGAACAATGGACAAGTACCACTGAAAAGATATTTTCAGCTCTACAATGTTCTGAACATGAGAAATTCATCTTAGCAGTGTATCGTATGGAAGGTGATGGTGATCAATGGTGGAATCTTATCAAGAATACGAAGAAAAGATATGAAATTGATTCCATGGATTGGTATGAGTTCAAGAACTTATTTTTCAATAAGTATTTCCCTCGTATTCTCCAAAAAAAGATGGAGAAGGAGTTTCTTGAACTGAATCAAAAGGATGATGAATCAGTTGGTACCTACGAATCTAATTTTACAAGACTTTCACGGTACACTTCTGGAATTTTTATCCAACCTGAGAGTAAAATCGATTGATTCTTTGGTGGCTTAAAACCAAGTATTCAAAGGGCGTTAGCCATAAGGGACTTCAATAGCTACGAGGGAATTGTTTGATGTGCTCTCAAGGTTGAGATAGAGATTGGAGTAACCCATCAGTCATATGGGTTTGATAAGAAGAGGAAAATGGAATTCAAAGAAAATTCTAAAGACCACCCTGAAAAGAAGATGAGTTTTCCTTTTTGCTCAAATTGTGGAAATAAACATGGAGGGAATTGTCTTAAAGGGACAAGAAAATGTTTTAAGTGTGGAAAAGAAGGGGGCAGTTGAATGTCAAAATAATGGGAAGAAGATGTCTAATGATGCAAACAAAGAAAGGGATACACAGAATGCACCTCCTACACATCAATATTTCAAGTGCAAAGAGATGGGGAATTATGCCAATCAATGCCCAAATCCAAGGGTTTTTTATAATGATCGACGTCAACAAACTCTTAAGGCCAAAGGCAAAGGAAAGTCACATGCAATTACTATCGGTGATGTGGAGTACGATAACGAAGTGGTGAAAGGTACACTTAACATCCACTCTAAAGTAGAAAATGTTTTATTTAATTCTGGATCCACCCACTCTTTTATTTTTGAATATTTTTCTAAGGGTATCGCCGTATTACCTCAACAATTAGATGTTGAGTTAGCTATGAAAACTCCTAATGGCACAACGATCGCATCAAAAGTTTATAATTATTATCCAATTGAAGTTTTTGGAAAGTGCTTCCTGCAAATATTGTGATCCTTCCTATAGTGGAATTTGATGTGATTCTTGGCATCGATTGGCTTTCTTTATACGGAGCTCATATCAATTTCCAAAGAAGGAAAATCACATTTAATATTCCAAATCAATCTATGATCGTCTATCGATGCAAGGATGAATATAACCTTCTAGAGGAAATTTCTTCCATCTTATGGGTCTTGATTCCAATAAAAGAAGGTTATTTATCTCAAATGGTTGGTGAGAAACTCACGATGAAGAATATGCCCATTGTACAGGAGTTTGATGATGTCTTTCAGGAGGAATTGTCAGGTCTTCCACCAAATTGTGAATTTGAGTTTTCAATAGAACTCGTACCATGTTCTTTGCCTATTTCAAAGACACCTTATAGAATGGCCCCCATTGAGTTGCAGGAATTGAAGAAGAAACTCCAAGAGAATCATGATAAAGGATTCATACGCCCTAGTGTGTCAACTTGGGGAGCACCTGTTCTGTTTGTTGAGAAGAAAGTTAGATCAATGTGACTCTTCATTGATTATCAAGAACTTAACAAGATCACTATCAAGAAAAAATATCATATCCCACGCATTGATGATTTATTTGACCAACTATGCGGAGCTCAATATTTTTCCAAGATTGATATTTTTTCAGGGTATCACCAGTTAAGAGTCAAAAGGGATGATATACCAAAGACATCTTTCCGTACAAGGTATAGATACTATGAATTTGTAGTGATTCCATTTGGTCTTACAAATTCCCCTTCTATCTTCATGGATCTAATTAATAGAGTCTTTAGAGACTATCTTGATCAGTTTGTGGTAGTCTTTATAGACGATATTCTTGTCTATTCAAAGAGCAAGGAAGAACATGAAGATCACTTGAGAATTGTATTGAAGACCCTGAGAAAGGAGAAACATTATTCCAAATTTACCAAGTGTGAATTTTGGCTTCAAAAAGTATCATTTTTGGGTCACATAATCTCAAAAGAGGGTATATATATAGATCCAGTAAAAACAGAGGTTATAGAAAGATGGTCGAGACCAACAACAGTAACTGAGATCCGATGTTTTCTTGGTCTGACTAGATATTATCGATGTTTTTTGAAAGATTTTTCATGATTAACTAATCCACTCACTAGTTTGACTCGAAAAGGAGTTAAGTTCATGTGGACGGAGGAGTGTGAATAAAATTTCAAGGAATTAAAAAGAAGGTTATCCAGTGCACCTGTGCTCACACTGCCTTGTAGTGGAGAAAGTTTTGTGATCTACAGTGATGCATCCAAGAAGGTATTGGGGTGTGTTCTCATGAAAAACTATATGGTGATAGCTTATGCCTCAAGATAGTTGAAAATTCATGAGAAAATTTACCCAACTCATGATCTGGAGTTGGCTGCGGTAATCTTTGCATTAAAGATTTGGAGGCATTATCTTTACGGTGAAAGGTGTGATATTTATACAGATCACAAAAGTTTAAAGTATATTTTCACAAAAAAGGATCTGAATATGAACCAAAGAATATGGTTGGAGCTGATTAAGGATTACGATTGCTCAATTCATTACCACCGTGGGAAATCAAACTAGGTGGCAGACGCATTAAGTCGACAAGACCATGTTAGCTTATCCATGATGAGGATCACAAAAGATCAAATATTTATGGATTTACAAAGGATGGATCTTGGAATTATAATATAAGGGGAAAAATCTTATCTTTCTCAAATGAATGTTCAACCATCTATTCATGCGAAGATTAAATAGGCACAGAAAGAAGATGTAGAGTTATAATAGAAGGTGAGAAATGTTCCTGAATTCAACCTTGATTGTGATGGGATAATAAGGTTCAGGAATCGGGTTTGTGTTCCTCCCATCCCAAAATTAAAGAAGGATCTATTGGATGAGGCTCATAGTTCATCATTCTCTATTAATCCTGGAAGCACAAAGATGTATAGGGACCCAAAAGAGTACTTCTGGTGGGATGGCATGAAAAGAGATGTTGCTGAATATGTCTCTCGATGCTTGGTTTGTTAGCAAGTTAAAGCTGAGAGACAGAGGTCTATGGGGATGTTACAACCATTACCCATACCCGAATGGAAATGGGAAAACATCACTATGGACTTTGTCACTGGCTTCCTAAAACATCCAAAAGCAATAATGCTATCTGGGTTATAGTTGATCGTCTAACGAAGTTGGCACACTTCATTGCTATTAGGAGAGATTTCTCTCTAGATCATCTTGCCAGGATATATGTAAAGGAATTGGTAAGATTACATGGAGTACCACTTTCCATTATATCTGATCGAGATCTGAGGTTTACCTCGAAGTTCTGACGAAGTCTTCAGCATACTCTAGATACAGAGTTGAGTTTCAGCACTGCTTATCATCCTCAAACAGATGATCAGTCTAAGAGGACAATTCAAACTCTAGAAGACATGTTAAAAGCTTGCTCTATGGATTTAAAAGGTGGTTTGGATCAACACCTACCATTGGTGGAATTTTCCTATAATAATAGATTTCACTCCAGTATTCAGATGTCTCCTTATGAAGCTCTCTATTGAAATAAATGCAGAACTCCAACTTGTTGGGATGATGTTGGTGAAGAAAATCTATTAGGACGTGATCTTGTTGATGAGATGGCAGAAAAAGTCAGATCTATTCAACAACACATAAGAGTATCTCAGAGTCTACAAACAAGTTATGCCAACAACTGAAGAAAAGACCTAGAGTTTGAAGTGGGTGACAAAGTGTTCTTACGAATATATCCCTGGAAGAGAGTAATGAGATTTCGGAAGAAGGGAATGTTGAGCCCTAGGTATATCGGTCCTTTCGAGATACTGGATCGTGTTGGGAAGGTAGCATACCGATTGGAACTTTCACTGAATCTCTCTCAAGTTCATGATGTCTTCCAGGTATCCCTCCTGAGAAAGTACATACCTGATCCTTCACTTGTACTAAGCTCAGAAGTTGTACCGCTGGAGCAAGATCTTTCTTATGAAGAACAACCGATAGAGATTCTGGATCATAGTGAAAAAGTTCTACGGAACAAGACCACTCGCTTGGTGAAAGTTTTATGGAGGAACCACCGATTAGAAGAAGCTACATGGGAGCTTGAGGGTATGATGAGGGAGAGGTATCCTCATCTGTTTGTTACGAAGTGACGAATTTCGAGGGAGAAATTCATATTAAGGGGGGTAGAATGCAACACCAAGATATTTTCTGAGAAGTATATTTTTTTATGTATTATGTTATACGCAAAGGAATCTTTCACTGTACACAACAATATCTTGCCTTGCGTTACACGCAATCACGAACTTCCTCGATAACGTGTGTAGTACGCAATACCGAGTTTCACTACACAACGATATATTATTATAATATTATGAACTAGCCATTATGAATAGTATTAACTGAATTTTAAATTTTATAAAATTATAAATCATCTTACACATTTTCTATAATGAGGTATGAAAACAAAATCAGTTTTTCGGATAAAAGAAGTATTTTTAAAAAAATGCAGTTTTACCGCCTTTTGATGGTGCAAACATTTGAAATCTAGTTTTTGACATGTTCATCAGTTAAATTTGAGAAAATAAAATTCTTCTTTGGAATCAGGATATAAAAATTTACTTCAGATAAAATTTTCATATTATTCTGGTAACTTTCATATTTTGATGAATAGTGAAAACACGGTATATTTTAATTAAAAACAAATTTTTTCATCATAATAATTTATATGGCTAGATTATCTTTTTAATTGGGTTTAAAGTGTAATTAGAATATATTTTTACCATTTAATCCAATTTTGGTCATTGGAATTAATTTCACTTTGAAATTGGATGTAAACAACTGATGATGTTTTGATAATTATTGTTTCTTAAAAACACGCTATTTGTTTTGATAACGGGAATTACATTTAAATTTAACTATTTCCACTTATATGTTTTGAATTTGGAAAAATAGACATCATTTTTGAATTCATAATATCAAATATAGCTTAGGCTTAATTTTTGGTATTTTTCTAAAAAACTTCAATTTTTGATGAATAGTGAAAACACTGAGTTTTTGGTTAAAACCGACTTTTTATTTAAATAATAATTTATTTGATTTAAAATTATTTTAATTCAAAATAGATACATAATACTTATATTAGATCAATGAAATTCATTGGAATCATTTTATAATAATTTTAGATTTAAAAAAAAATTATATTGAACTTTTCACCGTCTTTTACCCACCTCCTAGGAGCTTTTGCAATTGTTCATAAAACTTAATTTTATCACTTCTGTGAGTTAAATTTATAAAATCTGAGAGACATGGTTAATATCACGGTGTAAAATGTATTTCAATTAGATAAAAATAATTTTTGGTGAATAGTAACTTTTTAATTTTATTTACCAGGGTTAAAGGTAAATAGGGTAATTCAAGGTTAAAAGATTATTATAATAATTCAAAATTACCTTAAAACTTGTCCAAACCTTATTAAATGAGTAATGTCCGACCATGTTCATCCTTGGGTCTATTTTGGGACCCCATGGAGCCACTTATGAAAGACAATGACACATTAGATTAATTAATTTAATGTAAAGACAAAATTGGAATTAACAAAAATCCTTTAGTAATTAAATTTTATAAGGGGATATATAAATTATCTTTTTGACTATAAATATTTATTGAGAAGATAAAAATATTTCCTACATGTTTGTTTTTTTAACAATTTTTAGACGTCAAATAAATTAAATTATTTATGATACAATAATGATGCAGTATTTACCTCATTAATAAATGATTTAAATAAATAAGATTATAATAATTAAAATATTTTCCAAAACATGTCCAATTCTGAATGGAAGATTTTATTTCAACCATGATTCATCTTATCTTCATCTTTAATGATTTTTTGGACCTTTTTAAAGTGAAGATAAGTTTATAATAAAATAATATTTTCACACATTCCAAAGGTGCCCCTCTCCTCCCTTATAAAAGGGCACCTCCTCCCTCTCCTCCTCACACCACATTGAGCCTTCAAGCTCGTCCAACCCCTACCCATTTCAATTCCCCACTTTCTTAGAAACCTACTAGAGGTATTGGTCTTCTCAAAAGACCAACTCTAGTACCCTAAGACAAAGTTTAAAGGAGGCACTTTGAAAAAGAGGTAATACCTTCTACCGTTTTCTTCAAGTTTCATTCTTCTTCTACTCCCCCTTCTTTATTTGTTCCATTATGAGGTAATGAAATCTGTATCCCTCATATAATTATATGTTATTATAAATACTAAACAACCCTATTTCACCTCTTATCCATCCAACGGTAAACAAAATCACTGCGCATGCGCACGTACGGAATATCGTCTCCACGCCGTGGTGTAATATGTTTTCCACCATCACCTTACTTTTATGGGTATAATGGTGTAAATAAATAACTATATATGATTATTATAAAGTGGTATTGATTCTGAAATATTATACATACACTTAAATACAATTCCACGATCATGGGAACGATATCATCGCTCGTGCGTCCGTACGGCCTACCGTCTCCACGATGTGATGCGACTCGTTCTATATGATCTTCATTGAATAATGATTATATAAATGAAATGAATGAATGAATATGATATATATTACACTAATAACATTCTGTAAATTATTTATCTATAACCTATAAATAGTAATAAGAATTTATTCGACAAAACACGCATAAGAACATAAAGCAATAAACACCCGAATAACAAGTAGCAATGAAATATTACTACTAAGAAGATAAAAATATGACCATATATGATATCATAACAATGAATATGATTCTGTAATAAGTCAATTAACATTATTTAAACCATATTATAGGAGGTTTAGATTAATACGAAGCATATCGGACCTAAGGTAAGGGAAAATCTCACAATCTCATTTTTATCTGAGATTGTTTGTGCTTTGGTATTTACTGGGGTGTATTTTATCATCCAAATCCATGTTTCCTCAATATGTAATATTATTTCCATCCTCCTACTATTTTTCAAATCCAATTTTACCCTTCGGTGAGTTTTTAGTAAAATATATGAAAGGAATCTTTTGTCGTTTTTCGTACGAGGTACTTTTTGACTTTTCTTGCCAAAGTACGAGAAGAATGTTTGTTTAACTTATGCGACATGAATGGATTTTTAGAACATTATTTCCAAGAAGATTCATTTACAAGTTTTCAAGCTTATTTTTAATCAACAACTTTTAGTTTAAAATTGAATGATATGTTAAAAAAGGAAAAATGTTTTTGAAGTAGAAAGGATATTTTCCTCAAGAATGGAGTTGAAGTGTTTTATCAAAAAAATTTATCATATAAGATAAAATAGGGTTCTATTTCAATCCCAGTTTTTATATTGATTTGATTATTTTATGAAGGAATTAATTTTATGATGTCCTTTTATCTTATATGGGTTATCTTATGATGGCATGATGTCTAAGAATCCCATTTTTATTACATGGGTTATGATATGATGTATGATTTATGATTTTGTGGAAAACATAAGAATGTTTTCATTATGAGATGGGTGGGACCTATATCTCCCTCCAATGCATTGGGTAAATATTTATATCTCATGAGATAGACATGGCCGGAACGGCAAGTTAAACCGGTTCGGTGATATAGGACTGGAATAAGGAGTGAACTCGGTTCAGTAATGGACTTTGTGCTCTATGTTGGTCTTGGAAATGAGCCTTGAAAAATGTGAAATGATTTTCTATGATTATGTGTGTATGCCAAAAAGTTTCATGTTTTATGTTATGATTATTTGCGATTATTTTTTATTACTATGATTTATCCCATGACATGATATTATGACCTCTTTTGCACGTTAAGATTTTCAAAATGTTATGTTCTTATGATTATGATATGACTGATATTTATTTTGTTTACCCTTACTGAGCATTTGAGATCACCCTTTTGTATGTTTTCTTTTCTCTAGGTCAGGAAGATGGATATTAAGTAGGATATGCCAAAAAGGAACTCTAGATATGATGAAATAAACGGGAGACAATGTAGTTGATTTTATGAACCAGCTGTTTATGTTTCCCAGTTTCTAAAGACACTATACTTATACGGACCTTTCAAGGTTTTGTTATATGTTGTAATAAGTATGCTTCAACTCTGAAGTAATAACAATGTTTGTAAAGTATGGGTCGTTATATAGATTATTTAGAGATTATCTCGATAAATTTGTGGTAGTCTCGATAGATTATATTCTGATATACTCCATGACCAAGGAGGATCATGAAGAGCATCTGAGAACTGTACTAGAGACCTTGCGGAAGGAGAAGCTCTATACAAAGTACAACAAGTGTGAGTTCTAGTTTAAGGAGGTCTCGTTCTTGGGCCATATAATCACAAGCATTTGGATATCTGTGGATCACTCCAAAACAAATTCAATTGAGGTATGGTCAAGGACAACATTAGTAATAGATATCCTTAGCTTCTTGGGGTTCGATGGATATTATCGACGATTTTTGAGGAATTTATCACGATTGTCCAACCCTCTTACCAAGCTATCTCGGAAGGCAGTAAAGTTTTTTTAGAGTATTGAATGCGATGAAATCCTTAAGGAGTTGAAAAGGAGGTTTATTACTGTGTCTGTGCTCACTTAAAACACAAGTGGATAACTTTTGGTGGTATTCAATGATGATTCGAAGAAGGGACTGGGATGTGTGTTGATGCAAAATGACATAGTCATTACCTATGCTTCAAGGAAATTGAATGGTCATGAATTGAACTATCCAACTCGTGACCTTAAGTTGGATGCATTGATCTTCCCTTTGAAAATTTGGCTGCATTATCTCTTTGGGGAGAAGTGTGAAATATATACTGACCAAAAAATCCTCAAGTATATATTCACACAAAAAGAGTTGAACATGCACCAACAAAAATGGTTAGAGCTGATCAACGAAAATGACTCCTCAATCCTTTACCACCCTAGGAAAGAAAACAATGTGGTAGATTCACTATGTAGAAACAACCCAGTGATTATATCATTGATGATAATTGAACAAGATCCAATCCTCTTAGATTTGATGAAGATGGACATGGGAATCATAGAGAAGGGAACATCATCAATACTTTCACAAATGATTGTTCAACAGACACATTTTGGAAGGTTAAAATATTCTAAAAAAGATAATGTGGGAATTCAGGAATAATTGTAAGTTATTGAAAAAGGGAAGTCCTCATAGTTTAATATTAATGAAAAGGAATTGTGAGATTTTGGAAAAGACAATGTGTTCCATCAAGTCTGGAGATGAAGAAGAAACTTTTGGATGATGCACATAGTTCAAATTTCTCTATTCACCTAGGAAACACAAATATGTATCGAGATATCCAAGAGAATTATTGGTGGGATGTTGGGAAAAAATCTCTCAATGTATCATTGAAACATTTTTGAGATAATTTTTTTTGTTGACAATGCAGGGCTCCATGTTGTGTTTGTTGACAAAGCGAGCCTCAATGACTCAAACTATTAACAAAGGGAGCTTTCTTGGAGAATGGGGAAAAGTGTTTTTGACAAAGGGAGTTGTGATATTGTGTTATGGAGTTTTCTAATGGTGTACGCCGGGAATTTTTTCAAATTCAAAACATCAAAAATTTGGTAAAGGAAAACTGGCACGTCGGTGTTTGGCGATCAGGTTTTTTGCACACAGGTTTTTGGCGCACAGGTTTTTGGTGTGTAGGTTTTTGGCGCGCATGTCCTCAAAATGCCTATAAATAGACGACTACCCTCCTCATTTCTCAACTAGATAAACACTTAGATAAAATATGATCTTTGAGCACGCAAGTGGATGTTTTGGCGTGCAGGTTTTGGCCAGCATATTGTGTCTAGCAGGTTGTGGCCAGCAGGTTTTAGCCAGCAGGTTTTGACCAGTAGGTTTTGGCCAGTAGGTTTTGGCCAGCAGGTTTTGGCCAGCAGGTTTTGGCCAGGAGGTTGTGGCTAGCAGGTTTTGGCCAGTAGGTTTTGGCCAGCAGGTTTTGGCCAGGAAGTTGTGGCCAACAGGTTGTGGCCAGTAGGTTGTGGCCAGTAGGTTTTGGCCAGCAGGTTTTGGCCAGCAGGTTTTGGCCAGCAAGTTTTGGCCAGCAGGTTGTGGCTAGCAGGTTTTGGCCAGCAGGTTTTGGCCAGTAGGTTTTGGCCTGCAGGTTTTGGCCAGCAGGTTTTCGCCAGCAGGTTTTGGCCAGTAGGTTTTGGGCAGCAGGTGTGGTGCGAAGTTTGGTTTTTCCGCAACGAAGGTAGAGGTTGTGCACTGGTTAAAGGGGCGCACAAGTCACCATAGGGTTGTGTAAAAGTTATAATTTTCCCAGAACATCTGTGGTAAAGCAGTATTCATCAGTGGATGAACATTTAACTTCAACAGAGCATCTATCAATAGTTGAGGATACATTCATTCATGCAAATGAAGAGACCTACAAGTCTAAAAACTGTGAGTGGATCCTTTCTGGAGTAGTGAGCAATAAAAGAGGAAGAAGGTGATCCTCTTCACCGGCAGTGATCCAGAGAGAGATAAATAGGGAGTGACCCTTGGGAAAGTAGTGAGTTGACCCTAAACCTTGTAAAGGAATTGAGCCTGGGACAGAGTGACTGTTCCTGAACATTTGTATCCACATCTAGTGAAGAATAGTGTAATTTGGTACAACCAGAAACTTGTCGGCGTTGCTCCTTGGACGTAGCCCAGTGAAGGTGAACCAAGTAAAAATTTTCGTGTCTTCCTGCTTACTTCCCGGCATTTCATTTAAAGC
Organism: Viscum album; assembly: GCA_963277665.1. Classification (NCBI taxonomy): domain Eukaryota; kingdom Viridiplantae; phylum Streptophyta; class Magnoliopsida; order Santalales; family Viscaceae; genus Viscum; species Viscum album. The sequence goes on along the minus strand of OY728137.1, from coordinate 23,244,051 downwards.
ATCATCATCAGATAATGTAGAAAATTTGTGATCATAATAAACACACAAGTGAAAACAAAGTGACCCTTGTAATAATGAGTTCAATTTCAAGTGGGTCAGGAAGAATTTTGAAAAAGAATATCCATACCCTGATTCACCCCCCTTTCAAAGAATATAGGCCCCTATTGGTCCTAACAATTGGTATTAGAGGGAAGGTTTCTTTTATTAGATTTGTTTTCTACGACTTGGTTTAATCGATATTTGTGGTTGAAGAATCAGTTTGATCTTATCTATGTGTGCATGGAAAAGGGAAAAACATCAAAGAAGAATCAGAAGTTAGGAGATATCCCTCAGTGTGGAAGTGTTTATGGAAAAATTGTGATTCAACTTAAAGAATCAATTAACTTACTGAAGGAAGGCCAGGATGAATCTGATAGGGAAATGATTGATTCACTCAATCATGATGTATGAATTAGTTAAGTACATGAACATCAAAGTGATACTGAAACAACTGATGATGAAGAATTTTTTAGAATAAGGCCATCAGTAGATGTTGTCAACGTGACAAAGAAATTGGATCATAAATTGGATGAAGAAGTTAAATCTAAAGATATTCGGATCTGAGAATTGTAAATTGAGGTCAACGAGCTAAGAGGTTTAAATAAAAGGCTTATTGATGTGGCTACTGAACTAAGGGAGAAGAATGATTATCAAGGTGATGAACTACAAAATATGGCTGAAATGAAAGGAAAAGAAAAGGATGATGATTATGAAGAGAATCAAGCATCAGATGAAGTTCAGAATCAAAAAGTTAGAAATGATGATCTAGTCATAGAGTTGTCTGAAGAAGTTAATAATAATCAAAGGCTCCAACAAGGGAATGAATATATCTCTAAATTTGTTTCTCATGAAAAATTGAATGTAAAGGAGGAAAGTGGTATGGTAGGAAATATCACACAAGAACTGGTAGATGAGAAAAGTCATGGAAAGAATCTCAGAAGAGAATTAAATGACCAATTTGAATCAACTGATATAAAGATTCAGAAGTTGGAAGAAGAGATAGAATCATTAAAGAATAAAGTGGAGAAATTCAATGCTAGTGGAAAGCCTAAAATGAAGGATGCCTTGAACTTACTATTTGATTATCCTTCAGCAGGTGATGATGAAATGAAAAGAAAATTTGCTATTTCTAAAAAGAGGAAAGAACAAATTTTCTTAGCTCAAAGACCATACAGTTTTGGAAAAACTTGTATTGGATTTGTTGAATCACCTCCCATGAATGATATAAAATCGTTTGTGAACAGTTTCATATGTGGAGAAAATCTTGTTGGTGTTGGAGATAGGCTTAAGAGGACAGTTACAATAAGTAGTGATGACATGTGCTATTTCTGCGGGATTCATGGCCACACATCAAGCTTCTATTTATAGGATCTGGAATACATTTCAAGCTGTGAAAATATATATATTGATAAATCTTAGAATAAGAAGATGTGTCCTGAGAAGTCAGAAAGAAGAGTCTCTCAGAGGAAAGAATTTGTCAGATGCTATTACTGTGGAAGAATGAGACACACCATGAGTATGTGTCAGGAAGCTCAGGAGCTCAATGTCAGAGGAAGAACCCAATATGCATCAACATCTCGAAAAAGAAATGATGAAATGAGGTATGAATTTAATGGAAAATGTTTTATATGTTCTGATTATGGGAATTTGGAAAGACATTGCTGCAAGAAGAAAGAAGGAAAGGGAAAGGAACTTGAAAGGAGATTCACGACTCCAGTGGTATATAATGAGAATTCTTACACTGGAAGACAAAGTGGTAAATTGGAAAATAGGCTTAGAGCCTCAGGGTAATTACATGAAGCTGAATGAAAGTTGTATCATTCACACTCAGAACCTCACTCTAAGAAAGAACATGAACAAATCTATAAGGAGAAGGGAGGAAATGCTCCAACTCTGAGTAAGAAGAATGCAGGTTCAGTGGGGGACTCTCCATAGGTGTCAAATAGAGTGGTGACTTAGATATTTGCTAAAAGAAAGATGAACAAAGAATGTATTAAAAAATTTGCATGTCATGTTCCGCGGCGTGAAGTGGAGGAAAGAGAATGTTCCTTGAAATGGTGGAAGATGAAAGGGAATATGACAAGTAGAGAGATTCCTACCTTGAGAAGGAATCAAGGGAAATGGAATTTTAGTGGAAAATCAATGAAGTAAATGTGTACTAGTGGGTTTAAACCCCAAATTTTGAAAATTCCAAGCCTATAGAATCTACATATCAGAAAAAGGCTCAAATGTGAGTAAAGAATGCCTAGTCATATGGACAGAACAGTTGAAGTTGGCTATGCAGCTCGAAGAAGAAAGGAAAGAGTGTGATGTTCTACAAGAAAGAATCAAAGGGTTGAACCATCAGGATCAACCACAATCATCATCCTGAGGATTTCAGAAGAACCCCTCTCCCTATGTATATAAATGTTGTTAACTGATTATTCATGTGTTTCAGGTTTTAGGGTGATACGATCCAAGGGGAAGAGGCATCTAAAGATGCAAATTGGAAAGGTGATATGCTTCAGTGTTTCGATTGACTCAAATCAGGTATCAAACCTGATGAAGAAAGTGAGAAACAGAGGACAATAGGAAGTGATTGTGTTATTAACTTTTTCTCTTGTTTCCTACACCGAGTTCCAACTCAGTTGGATTAGAGATTTTGTTAATGGCTTAATTTTGAGTAGAAAATTAGAATAGATGATGAAGGAGAAGAATAATTTTTATGGTTCTAAAAGGTGGGCCTAATATTTTGAAGTGTTGCATAACAATGGGAGAGAATTCATTATCATAATCAGATGCAAGATCTATCAAATAAATAATTGGATGATCTAGCTCAGGTGTTGTCTATCGAGAGAATACATTTCCAGAGAAGCATAAAAAATCATGCATCTCATCCTTATCTATTTTATTCTAACAATGTGGTATCAGCTAACTATTTTCATGATACCAATAAGCTATAAGAGAGTATCAATAGTGTTTCAACAAGAAGATCAAAAATGTAGTAGAAATAAATGACTTCATTTAACAATGACATAGTGACATGTTTTCTGTTGAAAGTGAGGATGTGGTAAGAGACTCAGGGGGAGTAGAAGTGGCAGATGTTGACATAGAAGAAGACACTAATGATGAATAAAAAAAGTGTCAAGTCTGTGTCTACAAGGAAGCCAATGAGTCGAGCTGAAATTGATGTGCAGAATATCATTGGTGATTAGTCACCTCTAGTTCAGACAAGAAGAATGAAATCACTACAGCAAAAATCTTTCCTATCTCAGGTTGAGCCGAAATGCTTTACTGATGCAGCTGAAGATGAAAATTGGATTCAGGAAATGAATGAAGAGCTCGATCAGATTGAGAAGAATAAGAAGTCATAGATTGTTTTGAGTACAGCTGATAAGAACGTCATCAGAACGAAATGGGTCTTTTGTAACAAGATGAACAAAGATGGCACTGTGATTTGAAACAAAAAACGACTGGTGGGCAAATGATGCTCCCAAATAGAGGGTATTGATGTTGATGAGACATTTTCACTAGTTGCAAGGACGGAGACAGTTAGATCATTTTTAGTCATAGTAGTGCAAAGAAAGTTCAAAGTGTTTCAGATGGATGTCAAATCTGCATTTCTGAATGGGGTTCTAGAAGAGAGGTGTACATTGAGCAGCCAGATTGATTTCTCATTCATGAAGATGGGAATAAAGTTTTTTGTTTTAAGAAAGCACTATATGGGTTGAAACACGCACCAAGAGCATGGTACTCAAGTATGGATCGGTTTTGGAAGAAGCTTGGATTTCAACATGGTAGAGTTGATTACAATCTCTACTTCAACAACAGTAGTAATCAAATGATGATGGTGCTGGTTTATGTCGATGAAATAATATTTAGTGGATCATATGAAGCTTAGTGAAAACAGTTTTCTGAATTCATGAAAAGTGAGTTTGAAATGTCAATGATTGGTGAGATAACATTTTTCCTTGGTTTACAGGTGACACAAGGAAGTAATGAAACTTTCATTTCTTAATCCAAATACACAAGGAGGTTCTAAGAAGGTTTTTAATGGATAATTACAAGGAGATGAAGACTCCGGTTTCTACCACGATGAAATTATCAAAAGATGACAGTGGTAGGGCAGTAAATATCATTGAATACAGGAAGATTATCTGCAGTTAATTGTACCTAATTGCAACAAGACCTGATATTGTATTTTCCACATGCCAAGAAGAAAGTTACCAAAGCAATCCAAAGGAAAGTCACATACTCGCAGTAAATAGAATAGTTCGGTATATGAAAGGCACTGTGGATTTCAGTCTGATGTATACTGACAAATCTCTGCCAGAGTTATTGGGATATACAGATTCAGATTGGGCAGGATCAACAGACGACAAAAAATAAATGTCAGGAGGTGAATTCTATCTTAGTAGATTGGGTATTTCTTGGCTAAGCAATAAACAAGATTGCATTTATTTGAGCACTACAGAGTCTGAGTATATTGCGGCCACTCAAGAATGCACACAATTATTGTGGATGAAGCAGCATCTTGAAGATATGGGAGTTGAAGTGAAGTCTTTGATCGAAATCTAGTGTGATAACTCAAGTGCTATCAATCTTAGCAAAAATCCAGTTCATAACTCAAGGACAAATCACATAGAGATAAAATATCATTTCATCAAGGAGAAGGTGGAGCAAGGGCTTGTGAAGTTGGAGTGTGTGCCTATAGAGATACAGGTTGCATATATTCTGACAAATGTCTTACCCAAAGAAGCTTTTGAGAGGCATCTATTGGCTCTGGGAGTCTAGTCAACTCCCCACTCTTGAAAAGTGTGATTGTGGGACCTCTCCCCTCTCCCCGAGGTATGTTGTGTTTTATCATTGGGTTCGTTGGAAAACGGGGAGAAAACAGGGATTGTTTAAGGGGGAGACAAGTGATTGTTCAAGGGGGAGACAGTGTGGCTACTTGATAAATCATGAATGATATGGGGAGAAGCTGGTGGAGTAGTGAGATGGGGGGAGAAAATTAAATCAGATGATGCTAGACATGATCGATCAAATAATAGATATCACGATAGCTGAGGAGCGTGATAAAAGCAGAAGTGTGGATGATATCCGGTTGGTATGAAAATTTCTATTGGCATTAGGTTTGTATCAATAGTGGTGTCATAAACGAAGTCACTCACAGATGAACTTTTCATGATACTCTTGTTTCTCACGCCGAGCATTGCTCATGTGGGATTAGTGTTGGATTTGGTGGTCTAGAACCAACTACTTTGTACTTTATTCATTAATAAATTCCTTATCACATCTTGATTGTTCTTCTGCATGACAATGCTTGTGATAATGTCCTAAGGACAGCTGTTTCATTAATGGATCATAGTGGATCCCTGCTATTATGAGAACCCGGAAGTGCCGTAACACTGTTCTTGAATGTATGTTTGATGGACGGATGATATTACTTTAGGGACACAAATAATACAGGTCATTAGGGGTGAGGACTCATAAAACATTGAGGCACCTTCTCAAGGTGTGCGCCCTTGGTAATATCCAGGAGGATATTATGAGAACGAGACCCGCCAGTAGGAAATCCACATTTCATAGTGTCATTGGATGTTCCTATCTACGGACATGTGTATTGGTCCTTAGACTTTAAGTTTATTATTAATGGTTATTACAACTCATGCATTTAGATATATTGATGAAAACTATGACAACACATTGTTCGCAGTGAGGTAGGATACGTTGGGTGCGTCACGAGTAATACTGCATTAATAGATAATGCGAGAAAGGATTTGTCCCTTCTGTTCCATGACAGAAGTAGATATCTCAAGGCCTTTGATGGAATTGATATTGCCTAAATAAGTCCATGGCCATGGTAAGGTATTGGTGAGTTCAATTCTGAGAATCCAAAGAAAGAATAATCGAGCACATGGGTTGATGGCACTAGCATGCAACCCACTTGATTGGAGATATCATGACAAAGGGATTATATTACACGGTAAGCGTTCGTAGGTGGTGAAACATCATTGCAGCATTAACTTCTTTCTCTATGGGTGCCTTGGCGTGTTGCTAGATGCTAACCTTGAACTTTAGGCAGGGTCTGACTAATGCCACTGAGAAAGAGGCCTAGAGTGTCACACACTAAGTGTGTCCATGTATCTCAGTTAAATATTAATTTAACAAGTTAAATAAAGATTATTCCTGACTGTGGTTTAATAATTATTTAAGGATTCCTGATCACATTTATTTTGACACTGGTTATTCGAGAGAATATATTGTGGGCGAAATAATATATATATTTATTAGAGAGTAATGCAGTTACATTTATTTAAGAAATAAATAGCAATTACTCAAGGTCTAATAAATATGGTGGAGGAAATAAATAAAATTAAAAATAAAAGTACATGTCGTGTATATTTATATACACGCCGTGTAGTTTGTTTTTCGGGATTTGTGAGAAAATATTGTTTATTTAATTAAATGATATTAAATTTAATATATTAGGCGCATGTCAAGTAATAATGATAGTCAACTATCATTATTAAGATATGGGATATTACTAAGAATTAAATGAAATGATTAAATGCTTTCGGGAAATTAATTCATATTATTATTCTAAGTATTATAATCCCAATTACATTATTCTCATTGAGTTAGAGCCATTGTTGTGCACAATGGATTTGGAAATACTCTCAAGCCAAGATAGAATTCCCTTTCCACCAAGAACGCTTTCAAGTTATGAGAGTGAGATCCTCCACCAGATCAAGGCAGAAGATAGAAAACATTGCAAGCGAAGATTCTTCCGCGCTAGCACCCGGAGATCCCTTCGATGACGTCTGGAGATATGTGGAGCACGTGTGGATCACTGCTAGAGGAATCCTGTACTTGGATTCTACGACGCAATGACGGATCACATGATTGTGACCGGAGACTCCAACGAAGAAAAAATTCCATCGAGGTAATTATTATGAAATAATTAAATTAATTATAACCAACATATGACGATTCTATCTCAAGGGTTCCAGGACTCTTCTTTTCTTTTTTTATTCTTTGTTCTATTCCGAAGATCCGGTGTTTTATATCGTGATGGATCTCAGATTGAACATCATTTAACACTAAAATTAAAGTTAGGAAAACCCACCAATGTGCTTCCGTTGCACCTGAAACCTTCAAGTGGTATCAGAGGGGGTCATATCATTGATTATAATTATTTACTTTTTCGTTGGTGATTTACGCATTTAAAAATTTTGTTATTTCAATTCATGTTTAATAGTTCTGGAAATCTAAATCTCGAGATCTATTCCCCCTCCCTCATTTCTCGTTCACCTCACAGAAAAAAATTATTTCTCTTAATTTTGATTAAAATAAAATAGAGGATCTCATCTGGAGGAGCCAAACATTTCTGGCCGTATAACACCAGAATACACGGCGTGTATTCGGAAGTACACGTCGTGTAGTCTAGGTTCAATGCATTGAAAAAACCGCAAAATCAAGCCGTGTATTGGATTCTTTCTACAAATTTAAGACACCATGTGTTGACCAGAAACAGGTGGCAGGCGGTTTCCAGACTACATGTTGTGTGGTCCAATGAACATGGCGTGTAGTCCCTTCGGGTTAGGGTTGGGCCATGTACCCTGTACAAGGCTTGCCCAGCTGGAAACCGTGTAACATGGAAACTACACAGTGTGTGTCCCACAGAACACTCCATGTATTCTGAAAACATCCGAAGTACATTAACATGCACTGTCCCCGAGCGTTTACTTCGGATGGACGGTGAAGAAAAGTACACATCGTGTAGTCGGAACTACACGCCATGTACTCACCCAAATTATGCAGATTTATTAAAATTTATTATTATATTATACAAACACTTGAGACGTGTACCATGGTGCGGGCGTAAAGCTGAGGCACAACACGTGATGGGTGATTTATATATATGTGTTTAATTTAACATATGCGTAATGAACGGTAATTCACCAGGTTTCCTCCATGGTACAAGTTATGTACAAGGATAATTTTAAATGAATTTATTTGTATAAAATTGTGATGGATGAGAATCTCAAGGAAATTCAGAAAAAGGTTTTAAGATAAAAGGATTGATTAATTAAAGATAATTAATTAATTCGAGTGTGATTTTTCTTAAAAAATAACGATTAAAGAATTTAATTCTAATTTTATTTATGCGTAAATATCATTGCATGTATGGATGATCATGAGCTAGACCGAGACCTTGTATGTGAATGGTTTCATTTAATTTATTTATTTAAATTAAATTTGTTGGTCTGCGAGCCATCTCCTCATTAATATGTATGGTCTGTACGCCCAAGTATTCTTTTTTGTAAAAACCCCTTTTTACCCCTCACCTTCTTGTGAGATAAATGCATATGTAATGGATGGAGCTCTCAATCTAGTGGAGGCGGCTCGAGTCAGGAGCCAAGGTGAAACCAATCCAAGGAGATACAAAGGTGGACAGGTGGAAAGCTGTAAACACGAAACTGAAAGGTTCAAGGTGTTTCTCTCATAGGTCTTGGGTTATTTTATCAACTGCTAGATAAACTAACCAATAGAAAAAGCTCATGATCATAAAATTTATTTTATTTGTGTCATTTTCATGGTTTATTTATTGTGGGTGTGTTGTCACAATCACACAATTAATTAATTAAACGAGCATGCAAGATGGAACTAAAATAAAAACAGCTTATACATAAATATTATCTTAGACATGGTTATTCACTTAAGTATATCCCACTTAATATTAAAAATCATGTAATCAAATATAATAAAATGGAAATTTACGTATAAGGATAAAATCACTCAAAAAAAATATTAAGTTGGCATAGCCTTCCATAATCATGGTTAGAATCGAACCATAGTTTAAAGTGCATGAACGACCCTAGTTGGAGTGATTTCAATTATCGGGGAATTCTAATTCAAGGTTTTGGTTTGACTTGACTTGGTTCACATCAAGGGTTGACTGTCATAGTAGGACTTGGTGTGACCAAGAGGAAAAGGTTGAGGAAATCCAAAATAAAAGGATTTCAGGATTGGAGAGTCCACTCAGTGGATCAAGGAGTTGCGAGTTAATGCAGTTGGAATTTGGAATGCCTACCTAAAACCCTTCAATTTTCTTGACCAACCCTAGTTGGGGTAATGCGAAGGGAAATATGGATCCTTTCCACTATAATATTTAAGCAATAGAATATTCTGGATTTAATGGTGAGGGCTATTGGATTTCGATAAAATAGTGGGAGACTAATAAGTATTAATTTATTTGTCTCATTTTTTATAATAAAGTACTAAACCTTTTCTCATATTAATTTATAGAAACGGCAAGAAAATGACATCAAACATATCATTGTGAACCATACTTGAAAAAGAAAACCTTCTCACCGGCACCAATTTCCAAGAGTGGCATAGTCGTTTACGCGTCATCCTTCGCCATGAAATGAAATTGTATGTGCTAGAAGAGCCTATTCCAGTTGCACCTAGGAAAGAGGCTAGTGATGAGGAATTATATCTCTACATGAAACACATGGGTGATGCCACAGATGTCCAGTGTTTCATGTTATCGGCCATGTCTAATGATCTCTTGAAGCAATATGAAAACATGAACGTGTATAGCATGATGTCTTATCTTAAATATCTCTACGAAGAAAAGGAGAGACAAGAGAGGTATGAGATCTCCAATGCTTTGTTTACCACGAAGCTTGGAGTGTCTGCGCCATCTAGGCCTCATGTAGTCAAGATTATTGGATACATTGAAAGCCTGGACATATTAGGGATTAAATTCCCGGATGAGTTGCGTACAGATCTCATCCTATCATCACTGACTAAGACCTTATCTAGCTTCATTGTAAACTATAACATGAGCGGCAATGAGAAGAGTCTGTCGAAGCATCTAACCTTGATTCGTCAGGTAGACAAGGAAATGGGGCATGACAAACCCGCAGTCCTTATGGTGAACAAGAAAAGAAAGGACAAGGAAAAGGGGAAAAAGACTTATAAACAGTCTGAAGCCCTCGAGCACTGTCCCTTCTAGAATGAGAAGATCCAGAGGTAGGGCAAGGAACGAGATCCGGTGTATTTTGCATGTGGCAAGCAGGGCCACTGGAAGAGGAACTGCACCCAGAAGAGTGGGGATGCTAAAGGTGTGTTTGTTATCGAGTGAAATATTTCTATTTCTATACATTGGGTATTAGATACAGCTTGTGGGGATAACATCTGTATTCAAATGCAGGATCCAAGTAGATTTAGAATGATCTACAGAGTAGAGGTGGATCTTCGAGCTGACAATGGCGCAAGGCTGGAAGCGTTGGCTATTGGTGACTACCACCTTTCATTGCCGACTAGAATGATTTTGGTTTTACATAACTGTTATTTTGTTCCTAGTGTTACAAAGAACATAATTTCTGTGTCTTGTTTGGATATGGATGGATTTGTTTTCAAGTTCAGAAATAAGGGTTGTCTCTTTTATAAGAACAACATATGTTATGGTATGGCACATTTGAATAATGGTTTGCATGTATTAAATTACCAAAACCAAGTGTTGGCAATCTATAACGAAACAAACTGACATGACTCATGCATCACCCAGTTGTGGCATCACCACTTTGGTCATGTGAATGAGAAGCGCTTGACAAAGCTCTACCAAGATGGCTATTTAGACTCTACTGATCTAAAAACACTTGATAGATGTCATGCTTGTTTACAAAGAAAAATGACCAAGCTTCCTTTTGGTGGAAAAGGTGAAAGGGCCACAGAGATTCTAGGATTGGTACACACGGATGTGTGTGGACCATTTCTAGTAGAAGCTAGAGGTGGATATTCTTACTTCATTACTTTTACTGATGATTTTAGTAGATATGGATATGTCTACATAATGAGGTATAAGTCAAAGTCCTTAGAAAAATTTAAGGAATTATATAATTAAGTAGAGAATCAGCTTGGTAAGAAGATAAAGAAGCATCGATAAGATCGAGTTGGAGAATATCTGAACCAAGAGTTCATCGATATTCTACGAGAGTCTGGGATTCTATCTCAGCTCTTTCCACCTTATACACCATAGTGGAATGGTGTTAGTGAAAGGAGGAACCGCACCTTGTTGGACATGGTGAGGTTGATGATGAGTCATGCGGATCTTCTATTATCCTTTTGGGTATATGCATTACAAACCACAACATACACATTAAACCGAGTACCAAATACGGAAGAAAATGGAATTCCATCCGAATTATGGAATGGAAGGAAACCAACTTTGTCGCACACACGTGTATGGGGATGCGATGCGTTTGTTAAGGCCTTCTCAGGAAACAAACTAGCACCCCGGGGTACGAGGTGTATCATTATAGGATATCCCAAGGAAACGAAAGGATATTACTTATATAACCCTTCAGACAAGAAAGTGACTGTCTCCAGGAAAGTCGTCTTTCTTGAGAGGGAGCACATCCTCAAGAAGGTTGGTGGGAGCAAGATTGACTTCGATGAAGTTGATGCTCAAGATAAACAGGAGTTGGTACAGGAACAAGTTCCAGAGGCCCCTGTGGAAGAGGTTCCAGAAACACAAGAAATGCGTAGGAGCTCAAGAGAGGTAAGGGAACCAGAGATATTTGGTTTCCTAGTCACCAAGGATGGTGAATCATTATTGTTTGACAATGATGAACCTCTCTCCTACAAGGAAGTAGTAGAAATCTCAAAAGATGCAAGATGGATAGAAGCTATAAATTTTGAGATGGATTCCATGTATCTGAACCAAGTCTGAGTTCTGGTCGATGAGCCAGTTGATGTAAAGCCTATTGGATGCAAATGGGTATTCAAGAGAAAACTAGACATGGAAGGTCAAGTTAGCACCTATAAAGTAAGGCTAGTGTCTAAAGGATTCAGACAGCATCAAGGAATTGACTATGATGAAACCTTCTCACCAGTTGGCATGTTTAAATCCATAAGAATCATACTTGCCATAATAGCTTACCATGACTACAAGATTTGGAAAATGGATGTCAAAACAGCATTCCTTAACAGGAACCTTTAGGAAGATGTCTATATGACACAACCAGAAGGGTTTGTGACACCAAGTGAAGCCAAACGGGTTGGCAAGTTGCAGAAATCCATTTATGGATTAATGTAAGCATCCAGGTCATAGAACATTCGATTTGAAGAAGCCATAATGGAATTTGATTTCATTAAGAACGAATGTGAGCCATGTGTTTATAAGATGTTTAATGGGAATGTGATCTTTATCCTTGTAGTATAGGTTGACGACATATTACTTATTGGAAACTATGTACCAGTATTATAGTCAGTTAAGGACTGTTTGAAGAAGTTTTCTCCATGAAGTACTTGGGAGAAGCGGCCTACATTCTAGGGATCAAGATCATTTGTGATAGATCCAAGAGGCTGCTTGGACTAAGTCAGGGTACATACATTGACCAGATACTAAATAGATTTAGTATGGAGCAATCAAAGAGGGTGTTGGTTCTAGTGTCACATGGATTACATATTTCTAGGAAAATGTGTCCCCAGACACAACAAGAGAAATATAGAATGATTAAGATCTCATACGCTTCGGCTATAGGATCCATCATGTATGCCATGTTATATACCTGGGTTGATGTTGCCTATGCACTGAGCATGGTAGGCAGATATCAAGCAGATCCATGAGAACAACATTGGACTGCTATTAAAACTATCCTTAAGTACCTGAGAAGAACTAAGGATATGTTCCTGGTGTATGGAGGATACGAGGATCTTGTCATCATAGGGTATGCTGATTTTAGTTTTCAAACAGATCAGAATGATCTGAAGTCGCAATCTAGATATGTTTTCTGTCTCAATGGAGGAGCTATGAGCTAGAAGAGTTCAAAGCATCCAGTTGTCGCCGATTCTACAGTGGAATCTGAGTATATAGCGGCTTCTGATGCATCCAAGGAATCCATCTGGATTCATAACTTTGTCTAGGAGCTTGATGTGGTGCCTAGCATTAAATATCCCATTACATTGTATTGTTATAATACTGCAGCGGTGGCTCTTGCAAAAGAACCAAGGTCACATCAACAGACAAAGAAAATACTACAGATGTATCACCTATTGAGGTATTTCTATCAAAGGGGAGAAGTTTTAGTGAGCACAGTGTCCACGGAAGTGAACATGGAATACCCCATGACTAAATTCCTATCTCAGCAGAAGCATGAATATCATGTGATAGCTAGCGGGTTAAAGGTTGTTAGCAGTTGGCTCAAGTCCATGTGGGAGTTTGTTGGATTTGGTGGTCTAGAACAAACTAAATTGTACTTTAATCATTAATAAAAGCCTTATCACATCTTGATTGTTCTTCTACGTGACAATACATGCGATAATGTCCTAAGAATAGTTGTTGCATTAATGGGTCCTAGTTGATCCCTACTATAATGAGAACCTGGAAGTGCCATAACACTGTTCTTGAATGTATGTTCTATGGCCAGATGATATTATTTGAGGGACAGAAATAATACAGGTCATTAGGCGTGAGGACTCATAAAACTTTGAAGCACCTTCTCATGGTGTGTTCCCTTGGTAATATCTAGGAGGATATTATGAGAACGAGACCTTCCAGTAGGAAATCCGCATTTCATAGTGTCATTAGATGTTCCTATCTACAGACCTGTGTATTGGTCCTTATACTATAATGTTATTATTAATGGGTATTAGAACTAGTGCACTTAGATATATTGACGAAAACTGTGACGATACACTGTTCGCAGCGAGGTATGATATGTTGGGTGTGTCACAAGTAATACTTCATTAATAGATAATGCGATAAAGTATTTGTCCATTCTGTTCCATGACAGAAGTAGATATCTCATGCCCTTTTATGGAATTGATATAGCCTAAATAAATCTATGGCCATGGTAAGGTATGGGGGAGTTCAATTTCAGGAAGTCAATGAAAGAATAATCGATCACATGGGTTGATGGCACTAGCTTGCAACCCACTTGATTTGATATATCGTGAAAAAGGGATTATATTACATGGTGAGTATTTGTAGTAGGTGACATGTCATTGCAGCATTAACTTCTTTCTCTAGGGGTGCCTTGGCGTGTGGCTAGATGCTAACCTTTGACTTTAGGCAGGCTCCGCCTAATTCCACTGAGAATGAGGCCTAGAGGGTCACACACTAAGTGTGTCCACATATCTCAGTTAAATATTAATTTAACAAGTTAAATAAAGATTATTCCCAACTGTGGTTTAATAATTATTTAAGGATGCCTGATCGCATTTATTTTGACACTGGTTATTCGAGAGAATATATTGTGGGCGAAATAAAATATATATTTATTAGCGAGTAATGCAGTTACATTTCTTTAAGAAATAAATATCCATTACTCAAGGTCTAATAAATATGGTGGAGGAAATAAATAAAATGAAAAATAAAAGTTCACGTCGTTTATATTTATATACACGCCATGTAGTTTGTTTTTCGGGATTCGTGAGAAAATATTTTTTATTTAATTAAATGATATTAAATGTAATACGTTAGGTGCATGTCAAGTAATAATGACAGTCAAATGTCATTATTAAGGCATGTGGTATTACTAAGAATTAAATTAAATGATTAAATGCTTTCGGGAAATTAATTCATATTATTATTCAAAGTATTATAATCCCAATTACATTATTCTCATTGAGTTAGATCCATTTTTGTGCACAACGGATTTGGAAATACTCTCAAGCCAAGACAGAATTACCTTTCCACCAAGAACGCTTTCATGTTATGAGAGCGAGATTCTCCACCGGATCAAGGCGGTAGAAGGCAGAAATCTCAAGCTAAGGTTCTTCTGCGCTAGCACCCAGAGATCCCTTCGGCGACGTCCAGAGATACGTGGTGCATGTGTAGATCACCACTAGAGGAATCCTGTACTTGGATTCTACGACGCAACGACGGATCACAGGATCGTGACCGGAGACTCCAATGAAGAAATAATTCCATCAAGGTAATTCTTATGAAATAATTAAATTAATTATAACCAACATATGGCGATCCTATCTCAAGGGTTTCGGGATTGTTCTTTTCTTTTCGTTCTTCGTTCTATTCCAAAGATCTGGTGTTTTATACCGTGAAGGATCTAGGATTGAACGTCGTTTAATGCTAAAATTAAAGTTGGGAAAACCCACCAACGCGCTTCTGTTGCACCCGGAACCTTCACAAAGAGTATGTGTTGAGTAAATCTTTGATCGCTATCTATATCGCAAGAGTCGAATGGTGGCTGAAGATGAATGAAGCCTTAATGAGGTATCAAAGAATGGAGAATTGTTTTGAGAATAGTTTTTTAACAAAACCAAAGGGGGAGATTTTTGGGAAAAAATACCTCAAGGTATCATTGAAGCATTTTTGAGATGATTGTGTTTATTGACAATGTAGGGATCTATGTTGTGTTTGTTGACAAAGCGAGTCTCAATGACTCAAACTATTCATAAAGGGAGTTTTATTGGAGAATGGGGGAAAGTGTTTTTGGAAAAGGGATTTGTGCGCTTGTGTTAATGAGGTTTCTAATGGTGTATGCCAAGAATTTTTTCAAATTCAGAACATCAAAAAATTTGGCAAAGGAAAAGTGGCACGCAGGTGTTTGGCGCGCAGGGTTTTGGCGTGCAGGTTTTTGGCGCGCAGGTTTTTGGAGCGCAAATGTTTGGTGCGTAGGTCCTCAAAATGCCTATAAATAGACAACTAACCTCCTCATTTCTAAATGAGCTCAACACTTATAGAAACTCTGAGCTCTGAGCATGAAAGGGTAAGTTTTGGAACACATGTTTTGGTCAGTAGGTTGTGGACAGCAGGTTGTGGCCAACAGGTTTTGGCCAGCAGGTTTTGGCCAGCAGGTTTTGGCCAGCAGGTTTTGGCCAGTAGGTTGTGGCCAGGAGGTTGTGGCCAACAGGTTTTGGCCATCATGTTGTGTCTAGCTGGTTGTGGCCAGCAGGTTTTGGCCAGCAGGTTTTGGCCAGCAGGTTTTGGCCAGCAGGTTTTGGCCAGCAGGTTTTGGCCAAAAGGTTTTGGCCAGCAGGTTGTGGATAGCAGGTGTAGTGTGTAGGTTGGGTTTTCCGCAATGAAGGGAGAGTCTATTCACTTGTTAAAGTGGTGAAAAAGTCACCTTAGGGTTGCGTGGAAGTAATAATTTTCCCAGAACATCTTTGGTAAAGAGGTATTCATCAGTGGATGAACATTGAACTTCAACAGAGCATCTATCAATAGTTGAGGATGCTTTCTGTCATGCAAATGAAGAGACCTACAAGTCTATAAACTATGAGTGGATCCTTTTTAGAGTAGTGAGAAAAGAAAGAGGATGAAGTTGATCCTCTCCACCAGCAGTGAGCCAGAGAGAGAGAAATAGGGAGTGACCTTTGGGAAAGCAGTGAGCTGACCCTAAACCTTGTAAAGGAAGAGATCCTAGGACAGAGTTACTATTCCTGAACCTTTGTATCCACATCTAGTGAAGAATAGTGGAATTTGGTATGACTGAAAACTTTTCGGTGTATGCTCATTGGACGTATCCTAGTGACGGTGAACCAAGAAAAAATTTATGTGTCTGCCTGCTTACTTCCCTACATTGCATTTAAAGAATCATCATCAGATAAAGAATAAAAAAAGTGATCATAATAAACACACAAGTGAAACCAAAGTGACCCTTGTAATAAAGAGGTAAAGATCTAGTGGGGAAGGATAAATTTTGAAAAAGAATATCCATACCCTGATTCACCCCCCTCTTAGGGTATATAGGCCCCTAATTGTCCTAACATGGGATAATATGAAAAAGGAGATCGTTGAATATACATCAATGTTCCTGGTGTGTCAGTAAGTGATGGAAGAGAGACATAAGTATAAGGGGATGATGCACCCACTGCCCATACCAGAATGGAAATGGGAGAATGTCACCATGGACTTTTTCACCATACATCTGAAGACATCCAAAGTCAACAATGCAATATGGGTTATTATGGATCATCTTATAAAGGATGAACTGTTCATTGCTATTCTGGAGGATTTCTCATTTGATCAACCAGAACATATATATATCAGGGAAGTGCTAAAGCTACATGGAGTACCACTATTTATTGTTTTCGATCGAGATCCAAGATTCACCTCTATGTTTTGGAAGAGTCTTCAACATGCTCTGAATACTAAACTAAACTTTAGTAAGTCCTATCATCCTTAAACAGGTGTCCAATCCGAGCAGACTATTCAAACACTTGAAGACAAGTTGAGAGTGTGCTCAATGGACTTTAAAGGAGGATGGTATCAACATCTTATTTTGGTTTAGTTATATTATAATAAAAGCTTCCACTCGATCATCCAAATGGCACCATATGAAGCCCTTTATGGGAAAAGGTGCAGAACACCAGCGTGTTGGGATGAGGTCGGTGAGCGTAATCTACTTGGTCTAGAAATGGTCAAAGAAATGGTGGAGAAGGTAAAAACCATTCAGCAGCATATCAAGGCATCCCAAAGTCAATGAAAGAGTTATACAGATAACTGTCGACGAGACCTTGAGTTTAAAGTTAGAGGCATTGAATTTCTACACATATCACTATGGAACAAGTTCATGAGGTTTGGAAAGAAATGGAAGTTAAGTCCAAGGTAAATCAGCCCCTTTAAGATTATTGATCATGTCAGGGGTGTGGCCTATCAACTAGAACTTCCACCTACCATGGAAAATGTACATGATGTCTTTCATGTATCCCGCTTAAGGAAGTACATACCAGACCCTTATCATGTACTCTCTTCTGAGGTGGTACAGTTATAGGATGATCTTTATTATGAGGAGCAACCAGTGAAGATCTTATATCGTAGTGAAAAAGTTCTACGAAATAAGACAACGCCTCTCATCATGTTTTTGTGGCGAAACCAAAAGTTTGAAGAAGCGTTGTGCAAATCAGAGGAAATGATGAAGCAGAGTTATCCATATCTGTTTTAGTGTGTGAAAAGGAAATTTTGAGGGTGAAATTTCTTAAGGGGGGAAGATTGTAATGACCCAAACTTTTATTAATGGAAATCCCTCTTGATCTAATTAAATGTCTCTTTATATAAAATGTTTGTATAAAATGTCAAATTTTTTTATTTTATGTTAAGAATTGTGATCATTGCTAATATAGCCTTTGAATAGTGATCACATGATTAATATAAATATAGGGCTTTAATAAATCCAATTTACTTAGAAAAAGGAAGCAATGGCCTCATCTTGTAGACATGCCCCATACGAAGCCCATTTTTCAGAGATCGAAAAGGAGGTGGCGTCATTGGGCTTCTCTATTGAACAATCCCAAGCAGATGTTGAATATGATAAGCTCTAGTGGGACCACCTATGAGAGAAATGGTAGTTGATAGAGATTACCCCCCGAGCAATGTTATCTGAGCCACCCCAAGAGTCGGTCACCATCGCACACCTTACTCTTCGGTCTTATACAGGTGTTATAAGGGGTTATGTAACAAGACCATTTTACTATGGTTATGTACATTATTTTTGAATATAATAATGAATATACTTTAATTTTATTATTGTTACCCTGTAAATAGTTTTTTTAAAGCACAAAAAGTATTTTTAGTTAATGTTCAACTAAGAAATCAATTTTGATGGATTAATGGATTTTAAAAAAAAATAATATTTTAATAAAATATTATTATTGTTATTAAATTAATTTTTATTAAATATAAATGATCGTAATATTTTATGAATGCAATCGTAATTTTTATTATGGTTTGAAAGACAATTTTGTCAAAACCCGTGAATTTTCAAAAAATGTCTGTTTTTATATTAAAAGATAAAATTAATTTATTTAGAAAATTATTTATATAAAATAAATATTATTTCTGGAATCAGAACGTTGAAGTTATCCAACAGTGAATTTTTCATAATTTTTTGAGACAGTTAATTTTTTTGGGTAAAAATTAAATATCGTTTAAATTTATAATGTATTTTATGACATCATAATAACCCAATAGTGATGTAATAAAATACTATATGCTTTATGTTCAGTTGATATATGTTTCACCAATACAATGATGTGATTTTGGGTTTGTTTGGCTTATTTTAAAAATTATTAATGGACCCATCAAGACTTATTAAACATCTGTTCTTTTTAAATGGTTTTCCTTGGGAGTGGGACTCACCTCCACTTAAGAAACTATATTATTTAAACAATTTCGGACTTTGGGATGATAAAATAATGTTTTGAAATTCCCTTTTACAAAAACCATGGGCAAAAACCTTGGGTTGTTTTGTTGTTTGGATTAGTTTAATGTGAGGTGTCCCAAACCTAAATAATAAAGAATTCCATCACCTTTCCTATATAAACCCACCCAAGATCACACTTCCTTCTCACTCATGGCCATTTTATTTCATCCAACCTCCACCCAACTCTCTCTATAATCCTCCCAAGGTTCCCCAAGCTCCCATGAATCCTCTCTTAATCCTCTCTCATGCCTTTGGAAGCTCACTTCCATGTTAGGGTTTCTCTTCTTTTTCCATTTTTGTCCAATTTTCATAACGATGTTATGCCCTTTTAATTTAAATTATAAATATTGGGGTATGGTTTCTCACCTCCCCCATACATCCCTTTTTATTTTTGAATAATGGTAGAACCCTTTCTCTCTCATTAAATGCCTCCCATGTACACCCGTTACTATGCCGAAATTCCAAAAGGAATTTCTATCTTCTCTTTTACATTCAAGCAATTCTTTTGTATCATGATTCTAAATTCCAGTAAAATTTTTAGGACATGTATATATAAGAAACATTACTATACATTTCATTTACATATGATGAGACACCTCGTTCTCTCTCATCAACCATTTTTATAAATTCTTACGTCACGCCGTTACGCTGCCAAAATTGCAGCGATTTTTCAAGCCAATGTCATTGTGTAGTGAATACAATGACCATTTCTCTATCAAGGGTATTCAACTTTATGCACATTTAAATATTTATTATAATTTTTCCTGTATTAATTACACATTCCTTTATCGTGTAATTGATTACTTTGTTTTATGAATCCTTGTTATATGATCCATGTGGCACACTTATGCATGAAATGAAATGTTTAAGAAGGGTGCGCCCTTATAGTGGTCCAATGCATTGGGTAAAGTATAATATCATGATACGTCATGTGAAATCAGTGTTTACTCATGCTAATTCAAGTGAAACATGGTTTTTCTCGTGCTTCATGTTTAATGAGCATTTACTAATTCTCCATGTGAAATGATCCTTGGCTCATGCTAATTCCATGTTAAGCGTTGTTGCCACATTTCCATGTAATTATTACCATGATTTATCATGCCTTTATGTTTATGCTTCTATTTTCATCTATTTATATGACTATTTTCTATCATGTATTGTACTCGTCATGTTATTCCATGATTATTCCCTTACTGGGCTTTATAGATTACCCTTTTCTTATGCATGTCCTCAGGTTATCCCATGCAATGTTATGTATGAGGAAATGTAGTGGTAATGTAAAGGAAGTTTTCAATAATGATGTTTTATTTCATGTTTTAAGTTGTTATGTAATGATCCTAAGCTGCAAAGACTGTGGACCTCTGGATATTCTATGTTGTATCAAGTGAAGTTTAAGTAATAAATTATGTTTAATTACATAATAAAATACCAGGGTTATCATAAGACTCAAGTTATGAAGTTGAAAGACTTCACTTCTATGTTAGGTATGTTTTTGGAAAACAAAGATGATATTGAGAAGGCTATTTTGTATGGAGTTGAGATAATCACTAACTTCATTATGTTGTTGAAGCCCTATCTACATGTGAAAAGTACTTCCTTTGTGGCTCCTGCTCTACCCCTTTACAACATGGTCTAAGTCATTCCTCCTCCACTACCATTGATCCTATTACCATGTTTGTATCTTAGGCTCTATGCTAAATTAGTCCTATTATTATTGGGAATCCATTTCCTCAGTCTTCCACCAGACCATTTCTTTCACCCTATGTCTTTAAAGGAGTGCCTTTTTGTAATGACCCACTTATCCTCATTGGCTTGAGAATACAAGAAGTCATTACTTGGCCTTAAGAGACATCCACAAGACTCCAAAGTCTGGCAATAAATGCTGAAGGGTTTCAATGCAAGTGGGTGAAGATTTACCCTTTGAGAAATAAACCAACCAAACCATCATTAACAACCACAATATGATGCATGTTAATCCAACAACCAACTATTGCATTACCAAAAGAGAACTACACTGTTCCACCACAAATACAAACCAACACAAAATCAGAGTACCAAGTGAAAGACTAAACAAAAGACCCAAAACAAGCCAAGACACTCCCCATGGCACCGCACTGAGCTCCATGCACCATGCACCACCACATATCCCAACCATCACCATGAACCACTATCAATAGAATGCTTTTCCTTTACCTGTGTCTCGAAAAATGTCATATGCAAAAGCACAAAAGTTCCAAATCAGGGGTGAGTATAAAACTCTGTAGGTTTTCCACAATTACATCCCTAATCATGCCACTAGAATAGAAGAGTTAGCCAAAATTTATATAAAATAGTTTATATAAAACAATTTCGCAAAACAATATATAACATGATATAAACAAGCTTCCAAAACCAATCATATCGAAAAAAATCCAAGTGCATTTGAAACCTATTTCCAGCAAGTTATTTTTCCAGAAAAATAACCAAACAAGCTTTCAAACCATTTCACAATATCCCTTTTCAGCAACCCAACCATTCCACAAATCTCAGAAATCAAGCATGCATGCTTCATTATGACAGTTCCATACTCATGAGCGGTTACTCGTCGATTTAACAAGTCATCACCAGATAATTGTTTCCCATGTTCCATTACACCTTTGGCACCGAGCACAAGGTCATATTTCAACCAATCCTCATACATAAAAGTCCCATGTTCCATTAAAAATTGGAAATGAGTAAAAAGTTTTATTTCAACCAATCCTCATATATGCAACATGAACACACACCCCACAATCACAATAATCATGCCAAAACCATCCTTTCAGTAAAACACCATTTATTGAAGACCATTTCCATCAAAACCAAGTGTGTTCACCCAATTAAAACCATTTCAATAAACAACCCTTTTTATTGAAAACCCATATTTCATCAAACCATTTCTCATTACAGAAAATCCATAATTTAAAATTGACATTTTAAATTCAAAAAGCCAAATCACTTTATTCAAAAAATCCCGAAGATTTCAGAATTCCATCAAAACCATAAATCATCACAAAAGAAAATGTATGCCATGATTTTCACAATAAATTCCATTTAAATAACCAAATTGGAAACTAATCCAATAAATTATAACAAGATTCAAGAGTGAAGCCACCTACCTCAACAAATTAGGCGAAACCAACCAAGAACCGGGTCGAAACACCACGAAACCTCCTTACATTCCTTCCCCTATCACTAACAAGGACAAAACCCATCTTAATAGTCATTCAATATCTTAGATCTACCCACCTTGGGTGTAGATCTAAGGATCCATCAAGGGGGAAGAAGGAGATCTAAGAAAACTCAAGGAAACGAGACTTACCTTGATCAAACGGCCACTAAACGCCAAGGAAAACCTCCGGATCACTTCCAAAACACCTGGTAAGTGTTCTCCCACATTCACCAGAGAGAAATCCCAAGTTAGGGACATCTAGGAGAAAAAATGAGTGGTTTTAAAGATAAAATGGATTAGAACCTTAAAAATTGGATCTAAGTTGACTTCGTGCATGGTTAGTCCACACGGTTAGTCAAATCGTGCACTAACCATGCGGTAGTCACTGCTTGGAAGGGGTGCTCCGCACAGCCTCCTCGCACGGTTTTCCCAAATCGTGCACACACCATGTGATCTTCTATGTACAAGGTGAAACCACCTGCACGGCTTCCGCACGGTTTGGGCAACCCTTGCGAGGCCCGTGCATCACCATCTTTTTCCCCTTTGACCCTTTAAAAGTCTCTAAACTTTCCCAAACATTTCTCTTACGCTTCTTGTACTTAAGGAGAATAAAACAGGGGTTACTTACAAGAAACCGGGGGCACTAAATTCTCCCAACCATTGGCCTTTTCTTCCCTGGAAAGTAGAAAACCAACGCTTTCCTGAAAGAGTTCTAGCCACTGCTCTTTCATTTCCTTCTCGTGTTCCCAAGTCTCTTCTTGTATCTGACCATGCTTCCATAAAATACACACTAAACCGATGTCTTTTCCATGAAAGACATTCTCTTGCCTATCCATAATCCATACCAGAATATGTATCAATGAAGCATCCAGCTCTAGGTCAATGTGATCCCATCTAATCACATGGTCAGGATCAGGTTGATACTTCTTCAACTGAGATACATGGAACACATTATGCACTACACTAAACAGTGGTGGTAATGCCAACTGATATGCCACCTCGCCAACCTGTTCCAAATCTCAAAATAGACTATATATCGAGGAGATAATTCACCATACTTCCCAAAATGACGATGTCTTATCCATGGAGAGATTCTCAAAAACACATGATCACTCACCGCAAATGAAAACGGTCTTCGGTGATGATCTTCATAAGATTTATGATGACTCTGTGCCATCTCTATCCACTTTTTAATCAAATGAATCTTCTCCGTTGTTTCTTGGACAAGGCTCAGCCCAAATAGTGGAGTCTCACCTATTTCCACCCATCAATGTGGAGACCGACAAGGATGCCCATACAATGCTTCAAATAGAGCCATGTGTATATAGGAATGATAACTGTTGTTATATGAGAACTCCACTAATGGAACATGCGCTTCCCACAAGCCACAAAAATACCTTACACAAGCCCACAACATGTCTTCCAACTTCTGTATCATCCTTTCAGATTGTCCATTCGTCTGAGGACGATATTCCGTACTCATATTAAACTAAGTTCCCAGGGATTTCTATAAGGATCGGCAGAAACGAGATGTGAACCTCGGATCTCTGTCTCACACAATTGAAACTAGTATGCCATGTCTCTTTACCACTTCTTGGATATAGATTTTGGAAAGATCCTCCACCGTATTAGATTCACGAATAGGGACGAAATTGGCTGACTTGGTAAGCCGATCACCTATCACACATATGGCATCATGCTTTCGAACCGTTCATGGGAGACCTGAAACAAAATCCATTGTTATCTTCTCCCATTTCCACACTAGAATTGGTAGAGACTGCAACATACCTGCTGGCCACTTATGTTCTACTTTAACTTCCTGAAAAGTTAAACACCTTGAAACCAATTCAGCTACCTTTCGTTTCATGCCGCTCCACCAAAATTGTGCCTTTATCGTCTTACACATCTTCTGTCTTCCTAGATGGAAAACCCATCTGGAATGGTGGTAAGCATGAAGGAGTTGTTCTTGAGCATTTAAAGGTACAACCATCTGATCTCGATACCAAAAAACTGAACTCCCATCTAGCTTTCATCCCTCAATGGTCTCCCCACCATTTAGTTTT
This sequence comes from Viscum album, assembly GCA_963277665.1. Taxonomy (NCBI): domain Eukaryota; kingdom Viridiplantae; phylum Streptophyta; class Magnoliopsida; order Santalales; family Viscaceae; genus Viscum; species Viscum album. The sequence goes on along the minus strand of OY728137.1, from coordinate 23,219,596 downwards.
GAACTCATTGCAACACAGTCCACATCGGATGTATGTGCCTCCTTTAATAACTCCACCAAATCAAGAAACAAGCACAACTAGAAATAAAACCACAACATCACCTCGGTCATCACATTTCACATGAATGTTGGCTAGGACCGACAACAACTACCACTCATTTGAAGCTTCTTTCACCAAATGGGCATATGACTTTCTACTCAACACATCTACCACCGAATTTCCTTTTCCCGGTGTATACATCAAGTCAAAGTCAAATATTTGGATATACTCTATCCAACTCCTTTGCCTCAGATTCAAATCTCGCTGTGAGAAAATATGATTCAAAATCTTATGATCCGTGGACATAGTGAATTTCTCACCAAAGAGATAATGTCTCCATGTTTTCAAATCATGGAGGAATATAGCTAACTCCAAATAATGTGTTGGGTAATTCTTCTCATGCACCATCAACTACCTTGAACCATAAGCAACAACATGGTCTTCTTGCATGATAAAACAACCCAACCCTATTTCTGAAGCATAAAAATACACCACATACCCCTTCCCTAATTCTAGAAAGATCAAGACAGGTTCTGATGTAAGGCGAACTTTCAACTCTTGAAAATATCTCTAACATTCCTCATTCCATTGAAAAGCAATGTTTTTCTTTTTCAATGTTGTCATAGGCGAAGCTAGTCGTGATATGTCATGCACAAAGCGTCGGAAATAACCAGCTAGACCAAGAAAACATCATATTTCAAAGACATTCTTCGGCGGTTTCCAAGAAATAATAGCTTCTATCTAATCTGGATCCACTAAAACACCTTTCTCAAAAATGACATGGCCCAAAAAGCGTACCTCTTGTATCGAAAAATCGCACATTGATAATTTGGCAAACAACTGATGGTCTCTCAAGATTTCCACCACTATCGCCAAGTGTTTCTCATGCTCAGCCCTTTTTCATGAATACACCAATATGTCGTCCACAAACACCACAACAAAAGAATCCAGATATAGGTGAAATATCTGATTCCTCAATTCCATAAAGACTGTTGGTTCATTCATATGACCAAAAGGCATGACTACATATTCCTAGTGGCCATATCTTATTCTGAAGGGTGTATTCAGAATATCCTCCTTCCAAACTCTCAACTGGTGATATCCTGACCGCAAGTCACTCTTAGAGAACCACTAAGCTCCCCTCAATTGGTCAAACAGGTCATAAATGTGTGGTAATGGATATCTATTCTTTATCGCAACTTTCTTAAGTTTACGATAATCCACACATAGCCTTAAAGTTGCATCTGATTTCTATACAAACAAAATGGGTGCTGCCCACAGGGACATGATTGGACAAATAAAACCTTTGTTTTCCAGTTCTTCCAACTACACTTTGAATTCCTTTAACTCCATTGGTGCCATCCTTTATGATGGAAGTGAGATAGGACTGGTCCCCGGAAGGAGATCAGTCGTAAACTCCACTTCTCATACAGGTGATAAACCCATGAATTTTTCTAGAAAAACATCATTAAACTGATCCATGACTACTGTAAAACTATTTTTTGTTATCTCATCCCTTGATTCCAAGTTTAACACAGCCAACTTGTAAGAGGTCATTACCACAACTAGTTCCAACAAGCCCGTTGCACCTACCTTCTTCACTCTTTCTTCTCTAAAGAGATACTCGACGCCATCCTCAGTCATGAAACTGACTGTTCTACTATAACAGTCGATGTGAGCCCTGAAATCTTTCAACTAATCCATACCCAAGATTATATCATAGACATCCATCTCCAGCACAATGAAATCCCATTTCAGCTCAGCTCCATCAACAGTTATAGAACATCCTCAACACATGAAGGATCTATATTTTCATTCACTGAGAGGAGTTTGATGTTTTATGATAGAAGGAATAATTTCATGTTTTCTGTTCACCAAATCAGAAATTCGAGAAGCAAGAAAAGAATACAATGCACCAGTATCGATCAACACTTTCATGAGGGTAGAATTCAAAAAATCGTACCTCTCACCATAGACGGTCTAGACTAGTCATCCACAATTACCTGTTCTAATCCATACAATTTCTTTGTTGCTTCACATTGCTCCTTATTTCCCTATTGATATTTCCCTACATGAGGAGGCATGGTATTTCTGGAATCACCATGGATATCTCTCTTCTATTGGTGAGACTGATTTTTTTGTCCTCGCCTCGTCAAAGCATAAGATGCTTGCGACACCTTAGAAGTGCCACGAACACCTGACCGTGGAGCACTGCGACAATATTGCTGAAGATGACCCATATTGTTACAATTGTTGCATACTCTCAGTGGTGATGTACATTCCCGTTTCATCTAATCAATGGAGCCACATTGAAAACACCCAAATTTCATCATGGGTCTTGGAGGAAGATTCACCGATCTAGCCGTCTGATTCTAATTTGCACTCCATCCTTGGAAGTAGGTGTCCCTCTTCTGCTTGTTCCCAGCATTAGAGTTCTCAACCATTCCCATGGGTATCATCATACTTCCTCCTCCCATAACTCCTGAGATGTCTCTTTCAGCTACTGTTGCTCTGTTTACCATCTCTGTATAATCCGTAATACAGATCACAACTATCTTGGAGCGAATCTCCTGTCGCAACGCCGATTCAAAGATGTGTGCCTTCAGCAACGCACTTGTAGAAACTTACGGTGAAAAGCGCACTAAATTCATTAATTTAGCCACATACTCCACGATAGAGAGATACTCCTACTTCAGGATGAAAAAGTTGGTCATCCTCTAGATCTTGAACGTGTGAGGATAGAATTGTTTATTGAACAATTTCTCAAATTCCTCCCAGCCATGACCTTGATCCACCTTATCCTTTACCACTAGCTCCCAACATTGTCGTGAAAGATCCTCCAGCATATACGTCGTGATCTTGACCTTGAGATCTTATGGTGAGCCAATGAAATCGATGGTATGATTCATCCTACTTAGCCACACCTCCGCCTTTTCGGGTTCAGCATCACCTCGAAAGGTTAGTGGATTCTACTTCATGAACTGGATGGTATAATCCACATACCTTGGTTCATTCCTCTGGTTCCCCATATCCAAAACTTGAAAATCTTGGACAATACTCTGAACCAGCTCTTGGATCACATGTGGTTCAGGTGAAACCACGTTCTCTGCAGCTTCTTCGGGTTGGTTCCGACGACGCCAACCGGGTGCCATTTTCTAAACCCACAACAACGTTCGTCGATATCACTCTCTAGAAATTGATGGCTTAGTATTAAAAAAATTTCAAATAATCTATCACAACATTGTTCTCAAAAAAAACTTTTTCCCATGTTGAAACATTTTTGAAAACATTTAGCATGCTTTTTGAAAATCAATCCATTTTCAAAATAATACAATTACGCTATTTTAAAAATCTTTTACATGAAAAAATATCTGTATTTTTTTTCAAAAATTCACATCTTGCACAAAATCCTTACTCATTACTCACATTGAGATATGAAATCCTACTAGGATTTCATTCCTCTATAATGCATGTCATGCGTATCTCATTGGCTAAACCCATGACAATGAGATTTCCAACATTCTAGAAGTGTATTCAAAACACTTCTGTACCCAACACCATGGTAACATGAAGTTCTGCATAAACGGGCTAGATACGTCCTTTTATGCTATACATTACAAGTTCTAACAATCCTAATCCTATCTAAGATTTCGACCCAAGGAATAGACAAGAAATAATTTCAACTCCAGGACCAAGAACATCGATTACCACTTGTTAGGTCGAGACCGAACAAGCTGATACCATTTGTAATGACCCGCTTATCCTCATTGGCTTGAGAATACAACAAGTCATTACTTGGCCTTAAGCGACATCCCCATGATTCCAAAGGTTGTCAATAAATGTCGAAGGGTTTCAATGCAAGTGGGGGATGATATTCCTTTTGAGAAATAAACCAACCAAACCATCACTAACAACCATTATATGATGCACATTAATCCAACAACCAACTCATGCATTACCAAAAGAGAACTACACTATTCCACCACAAATACAAACTAACAAAAAATCAGCGTACCAATAAGAAGACTAAAAAATACCCAAAACAAGAAGACACACTCTCCATGGAACCACACCGAGCTCCATGCACCAAGCACCACCACTTCTCCCAAGCATCAGCACGGACCACTATTAAAATGATTCTTTTCCTTTACCTGTGTCCCAAAAAATGACATCTCAAAAAGCACCGAAGTGCCAAAGCAGGGGTGAGTATAAAACTTAGTAGGTTTTCCCCAATGACATACCTACTCACACCACTTGGATTGAAGAGTTAGCCAACATTTATAAAAAACATTTTATATAAAACAATTTCTCAAAACAGTTTATAACAAGATATAAAAAGGCTTCCACAACCAATCATATCCAAAAACATCCACGTGTATTTGAAACCAATTTCCAACAAGTTATTTTTTCAGAAAAATAACCAAAAAAGCTTTCAAAAAATTTCACAATATCCGTTTTTGGCAACCCAACCATTTCAAAAACCCATGAAATCAACCATCATGCTTCGTTATGAAAGTTCCATACACATGAGCGGTTTCTCATCAATCTACCAAGTCGTCACCAGGTAATTGTTTCCCATGTTCCATTACACATTTGGCTCCGAGAACAAGGTCATATTTCACACAATCCTCATTCTTAAAAGTCCCATGTGCCATTAAAAGTTTGGCACTGAGCATATGGTCCTATTTCATCCAAGACTCGTATATGCTACATGAACACACACCCCGCAATCACAACAATCATGCCAAAACCATCCTTTCAATAACACACCATTTATTGAAGACCATTTACATCAAAACCAAGTGTGTTCACCCAATTAAAACCATTTCAATAAAACACCCCATTTTATTGAAATCCCATATTTCATCAAACAATTTCCCATTCCAGCAAATCCATAATTTAAAATCGACATTTTAAATTCAAAAATCCAAATCACTTTTCACAACCATTCACTAGAATTTCACAATTCCGTCAAAACCATAAATCATCATTAAAGAATATTTATTCCATGCTTTTCACAATCAAATCTCATTCAAATAACCCAATTTGAAATTAAGTCAATCAATTCTAACAAGAGGAGTCAAAGAGTGAATCCACCTACCTCAACAAATTAGGCAAAACGAACCATGAACTGGGTCGAAACACCATGAAACCTCCTTATATTCCTTCCCCTATCACCAAAAAGACCAAAACCCGACATAAAAGTCATCCACTATCTTAGATCTACCCACCTTGGGCGTAGATCTAAGGATCCATCAAGAGGGAAGAAGGAGATCTAATAAAACACAAGGAAATGAGACTTATATTGATCAACCAACCTCTAAACGCCAAGGAAAACCTCTGGATCGCTTCCAAAACACCTGGTAAGTGTTCTCCCACCTTCATTAGAGATAAATCTCGAGTTAGGGCCATCTAGGAGCAACAACGAGTGGGTTTAAAGATAAAACAGATTAGATCCTTAAAAATAGGATCAAAGTTGACTTCGCGCATGGTTAGTCTGCATGCTTAGTCAAATCGTGCACTAACAATGTGGTAGTCACTACTTGGAAGGGGCGCTCAACACAGCCTCCTCGCACGGTTTTCCCAAACTGTGCACACACCGTGTTGTCTCCTCTGTCCATGATGACACCACCTGAACGGCTTCCGCACATTTTGGGCAACCCGTGCAAAGCCCGTGCATCACCAACTTGTTTCCCTTTGACCCTTTTAAAGTCTCCAAACATTCCCAACCATTTCTTCTATGCTTCATGTACTTAAAAATCATAAAACAAGGGCAACTTACCTAAAACTGGGGGTACTACACTTTTCCTTCTATCACAATTGGATCAATCCCTTTTACCAATTCTACTTTTTCTCTTGTGGCAACTCATAATGTTTCTACCAAGATAAAAGAAAAGACTAATGGCTCTGAAGAGAAGTGAAGGGTGTATTTTGATAGGGATGTATTGTATTTTGATTCATGCTTGTAATGAACTCTCTCTTTCTGTTCAACACTATGTGAACTATTTGTGTTTATTCTCTTAATTGATTTTATTCAGTGTTTCTCTTCTTTATGTTTTTTTTATAATCCCAAAAAGGGGAGAAATAAGACAAGGTTTTTATTGAAGAATTTATTGAAAAAGGATCATCATGGGAGAATAATAGTTTTTCTATAACCCATAACGTATATACTCAAATTTCTTGTCTTTACTAAAATATATGGGTTATTAATTCCATGATTTGTGATCATAAAAAAGGTGGATATTGCAGGACTCTCTTGTTTTAATCATGTTTTAAGGCTTAGAAATAATGGTTTACATATCAAAAATCATGTATGAATCATTTAAACTATGTTTAATCTTGTTATATTATGTTTTATTGTGATTATGCTTAAATTTAATAAATTTTTTGAATATTACTTCTTATGTAAATTTATAGATATTTGGCTAAGTCTGTGGAATCGTTAGTTTGCTAAGGGTTCTAGATTTTCACAAAGTCTATGACACCATAAGCTTGCTACCTGTTCCAGATTTTCATAAAGGACTTAACACCATTTCCTTGCTACCATTTCCAAGACACCATAACTAGACACTGTGATAGCACTATCAGTTTCAAATTTCACAACAGATTTTCTACCACAATATTGCTACAATTATCACATACTACCAGTTCCACAATTGAAAAAGGAGAAGACCCCATTCCAAGTCTCTCAGTGACTGTCTCACCATGACTATCTCATTGTGACTATCTCACCATGATTGTCTCATCGGTCAATGGAAAAGGAGAAGTCACTATTTCATGTGATGTCATTTCAAGACACAAACTGTGACACTATTCCATACGTAACTATTTTATTCCTTTTACAATTAAATTTAAAAGTTGTTTCAAATGGTCATATTTGAGTCATTTAATGACACTGTATAAGGACCCAACCTGAAACATTAAATAATCTTTAATTATGTCAAGAATTCACATTGAGGATCTTTTCAGGTATAGAGTTTTAGAGAATTAGGCCATAACTATTACATAACAACTTGAATATTACATGAAGACACTACTACCCAGTATCCATTTTTTCAAAAAATAAAAACTCTTGAAAAAAAAAAGAAACTTGTCTAGTTCCATGTTTTAGACACCATGACTTTTATTTGATCTCATCCTTGACCCAATTCATCTTTATGTCCTATGAAAAACATTTCAAAACTTGGGATAAGCATAAAAAGATCAATAAGGGTTATAAAATAATGAAAAGAAAGATTGGCCCGTCAATAAATACAAATCAATGAAACCATACTTTTCAATCATAACATACCTCATGAAATCATAATATTTATGAATAACAAACAGAAATTATAAATCATAAAGGTAAATTATAGAATTCATAAAATACTTACATTGTAGTTATCACATCTACATAGGGAGTCACATTTGGAATACTCATAACAGTATATTCCCTAAATCTCTTAGGAGAAACATTAACATTTACCTTCTTCATATTACCCAATGCATTGGAGATCTATCTCGAGCTCACCCGCCCTAGGTTTATCGCAAAACCACCTGTATACGTAAACAATGCCCAATAACCATAACATATTCATAACACACAAAACAAGAAAAAATTAAATATAACATTTCCGCATTGAAATTACAATATATTATTTCATGATATTGACATAATCAATGCTTTATCAAACCATTTTCAAAACCATTTAAAACATTTTATAAAGAGATTTTTGAATCAAAGTGTCGCATACCACTTTGAAGATTTTAAAAGAATTAACATTTTAAAACATTAATGTACATATAAATAAATTATTAAAACCATTTTTAAAATTTTTAAATTAATGAGAAATATTCATAAGAATAAATCTTTGAAACATTTAAAATGATATTTTTCTTAAATATTTTTTAACAAAAAGAGAGACACTTGAATAAAAATAATTGAAGATTATCATTTAATCATAACATTATAATATCATGAGAATAAAAGGATTCAAGATATAATATTCCAAAGAACATTATATACACCATATAAGAGTGAATTGGTGCATAACAACAATGATGTCTCAATGGAATGAAAATTGAGACAAAATCCCTTATAAAAACTGTATCCTTAGATTAAGGATAGATAAATTACATAATAATGTGTGAAAAATATAAATACACTCAATATTATTGGATATTTAGTGTAAATAAATTAGATAACATTCACACATATTTTTGTAAAAACAACACCAATAACTTGGATGTTTATCTCATTGAATGAAAATTGAGTTAAGATTAATCTTATCAAGTTCATATCAATGACTTGAGAATTTTTCAATGGAGTGAAAATGTGTACAAAATGTATATCCAAAAAAAAGAGTAGTGTAAATTAAAACAAAAATAAATAAATAGTGATTCCACACATAATCATAGCATGACATTATTAAGAATTAGAATATTAACCCAAGGAATAGAAAATAAGTTAAAGAGTTCCCTTACTGATTTGATAACTTACAAAACATACTCCACTTGAAAGAAGGTTCATACAATGATCATATAGATATCCATAAATTAAATTATATTAAATAAAGAATACAATCATTGGCAGTACATACACCACACAATTGGAAATAGTGAAAATATAGCATGAATCTCACGGGAATAAAATGCTAGGTGAAAACCCCTTACCACGTTGTAATAAATCAAGTCGTACGACCAAAAGATAATAAAAAACAAATTAATCTCAGAATACCATGAATATAAAGAGAATAATGATAATATATATCAAATCGCAGTACACAATACACCACATGCAATAAATAAGTGGTGAACAATGGAAATCTCACAGAATTAAAAGTGAGATTCGAAATCCCTTACCTCGTGTCCGACTTGACTTGTTTGTTCCTTGTTCTTCCTGAATAATAAAATTAATTTAATTTATAATTGATTAAGTACCCTTTTTAAAGTTTATTATTACTTTTATATCACTTATTACCATTTTATAAACAATATGTAATCATTTAAGTTAATAATGGTCATTTTGTCGATATTTGGTACTTGAGTCAAAAATGAACGTCTTTTAATTACAAGTTGTCCATGTTGTCACGATTCCATTACCTTTAGAATGATATTAATGATTTAGATATCATAAATATCATAAATATCCTTTATATATATTTATTTATAATAGTACGCAACATTTGGAGATAATAAATGAAATGTACCGTTCATGGAGACGGTAAGCCGTACATGCGCATGAACTCTACTTTCATTTCTATTTTGTATTTTAGTTGATTTAAAACATAATGATACATAGTTATATTATAATTCCAGTATAATATAATATATAATTTTAATAAATACATCATTTATATGTCCCACGTATGGTATGAATGAGTCATATCACTTTGAGGGGGCGGAAGTCCGCACATCCTCAAGTGAAATTATCGCGTTTACACATAATATAAACCATAAAGGTATGCTATAAATGAAATAATAAAGAATAATAAATATAAAATAAACATAATATATATATATATATCATATATAAATAATTCTCCATCATAATGTCCACCACGAGAGGCGGTATGAGATTTTTGAAAAATTATCGTTTCGTGTGGTAGTAGTTCGTCGTCCACAGAAACAGTATGTTCTTACCCATTAGATAGAGGTGTGTGTATTTTTAGTTCGAATAAATCCCATAAAAACATCCAAGTATATTTCTAATACTAGTGATGTTATATAATAATGGAATAAAAAGAGTTTAGGGGTTGGAGAAGTGAAATAAAAGAAAAGAATTTAAGAGAAACAGTTACCTTTAATTCAGGTAACTCCCATTGGTTTGAACCAAAAAGACTTCTTGAAGTGAATTATGCCAAAGGTAAGGCTTCTAGGAGGAATAGAGGGATCTTGAGAGATTATTTGGGCTATTATTGGATGATCCAATGGGCTTTATGGGTGTGAGGAATGGGTTATAAGTGAGGGCGTTTTATAAGGGGGAGGAGGGGTTCTATAGGAAAGTGTGAAAATATTATTTTATTATAAATTATTTTCAGTTTCTAAGTGTCAAAAATTATTAATTTCAAATATATGATGACTCAAAGTCGAAATAAATTTATCTAATAACAATTGGACAGTTTTTGGATGTTATTTTAATATTTATAATCTTATTTATTTAAATCATTTATAATGAGGTAAATAATGCATCATTTTTGTGTCAAAAATAATTTTATTTATTTGACAGCAAAAAATTATAAAAAAAATACCAAGAAGTAGGAAATCATTTTATCTTTCCAATTAATATTTTTAGTTGAAAGGATAACTTATATAACCCCATTTAAAAATTAATTTACTAAAAGATATTTGTTTTTGTCATTTTTGTCTTTACTTTAAATTAATTAATCTAAAGTGTCATTATCACTCCAAAGTGGATCCATGGGGTTACAAAATCGACCTAAAGATGACCATGGTCGTCCATGACTCATCCAATAATGTTAGGACAACTGTTAAGGTAATTTTGTATTATTATAATACACTTTTTACCTTGAATTACCCTATTTACCTTTAATCGCGGAAAATAAAATTCAAAAGTTACTATTCATCAAAAAATTATTTTCATCAAATGGAACCACATTTTATTTATTAATAAAAACCATTTATGTCGTATTTTCAAAATTCAATTCACAGAATCGGTAATATTTCATTTAAATGAAAAAGTTATTTCTTTAACTACTACTTAGTGGTTTCACTATTCATCAAAAATTGATGTTTTCCAAAAAAATACCAAAAAATCAGCCTAAGATATATTTGATATTCTGAATTTAAAAATTATGCCTATTTTATAATATTAAAAACATATAAGTTTCATTAATTAATTTAAAATTAATTCCAATTGTTAAAACAAATAGCGTGTTTTTAAGAAACAATATCTGTCAAAAGATTGGCACTTGTTTACGCCCTATTTTAAAGTGACATTTATTCCAATGACCATAATTGTATTAAATTGTAAAAATATAATCTAATTAAGCTTTAAAACCATTTAAAAAGATAATCTAATCATATAAATAAATTATATTAACATGGAATTTTGAATTAAAATACAGTATTTTTCACTATTTATTAAAAAATGAATTTTATCAGAATAATACTAAAATTTTACCCAAAGTAAATTTTCAAGTCCCGATTCTAATGTTGAATTTTACTATGTCAAATCAAACATATAAAAGTTACCAAAACTATATTTAAAGTGGGTTCTCCATTAAATGGCAGTAAAGCGACCTTTTAACGAATATTGGAGTATTTCAAGATCATGATAGGATTCATTCTAATTTTAAGCATCTATTTTTTCATAAATTTAAATTCATTTATCAAACATGAATAAGCATATTTTAGTTATTTTTATTCATTCCCTCTAATACAAAGTCTATACATTAACATCCATTTAAAATAATAATAATATTATATTATTTTTCGGTATAATTCAACGTTGTGTATAACATAAGATTTCATAGAAACCCATTATTGTGAGTTGTGTATGCTATCAAACATAGCATCCACTTTTAAGTAAAATTAATATTTAATTCACAAATATTAATAAATATGAAAATTTATTATTCTTTATTTACCTAGGATGTTAAACACTGATAGAATTAATGTTCGTTTGTAGTCATGTCAGCAAGTAGTATGAGGTATGAGGTATAAAAATCTTGCTTCTGATTGGTTCCAACACATGCACTGAGAATAAAAAGAAAATCCTTACACTGGAGAAGAGATAAGAGTAGGTGGTTAAATGGAAAAAAGGGAAAAAGATAAGAAAACATATACATTGAAGAACACACGATGAACTCTCGATTCCGAACTACTAAACTACTGTAGATCAGAACCTCAAACATCCTCACAACAGAAACTCTAAGAAGAATAGGGGATAAAAAGCACATATCATCAAATTAGAAACCAGAACACCAGATTCGTGATACTCTATTTTTACATGAGTACTTGGAAATCACATCTTCTACATCCTATATCTGCAGAGCTGCATAGAACAACACTCAAAGCATTTCTAATCCTTTCTCATTATCTTTGCTCTATTGTGTACTCTTTTATTACTTTTCAAGAAGTGTGTGTGTTTGTATTAAAACACACTATGTCTCCTACATTGAACTGGAGAATAAAAGATATCCACACTCAAATATCTTCTCATACATTAGTTCACACACGTATAACTATGGAAGAGTTCTTGTGTGACATGGTTGTTTGTTTTCTCATGTAGAATAGTGGATGAGGTCTTATGACTTGGATAGTCTTTTGTACTATTTTTAACCCCCAATCCAGGGTGTGGATAAAGGATTTATATATATTTATTTGTGGAAGGTGATCACCAAGTGGATTGGATTAGGTTTTGGATTTAGACTGTACCACTTGTTTTATCCACTGTATTTTCCAATTCAATCTTTCTATCTTTTTAACTTATATTTCAGAAAACAAAATTTTACTTTGATAGTTAGTCTTGGATAGTAGTTGTAACATTTTTTCCTTATTATAGTAGTTTCAATGGTTGTATCGATATACTATATTGTTATAACAGATTATAAATAAATATTCTATGAATATATTTGAAGAGTTGAACTTTTATAATATTATTACCTTGATTAACTACCCTGTTTTATTTTTAAACGGGGAAATTTTTAAATAATCTTTTTTTACAGAAATTTTTGTAAGTACTCAATTACCCCCTTCTGAGTGTCCTACTCTGACCAAAATAGACATTAATAACATTTTCAATCCCTATCATTAACCATTATAAATATTCAAAACAAGAAAGAGTCATTTTTTAAATTTTCTTTTACTTAAAAAAATATATGTGTATTTATCATGGTCAAATGGAAGAAAAATGACATATGTTAAAATATAATTTTTTTATTAAATTAAAATAATATAATAAAATATAGGGATTATTATGGATATTTTTTGAATACTTATTCTATTGATTTAAACTTTTTTATCCCATGTTCCCATTTACTAAGGTGATAAATTTTACCATGACCACTTTTCATTATGTAACAAAATAAATTTAAAAAATTTACCAAATTTTGATGTTATAATTATAAATAAGAAATCCATTTTATCAAATTATGTTCCTATAAGTGGAATAAAATGATTTTAAAATTAACTTATAAAATGTGATAAAAAACAATTTTCCAGAAAAATTCGTTTTGAGTATAAAAATGTTTTCTTATCGATATTAAGAATAATATATATTCCAAAGTAATTAATTGGACTATGTTTAATCAAAAGGATATTTTTAATTTTTAAAACTAATTTATATCAAAATGGGGCTTTGAAAATAATAGAATTATAAAGATATCTTTCTATAAAATATTTATTTTTCTACTATTCACTGAATAATTAATATTTTATGAAAAAACCAAAATTTTAGTATAAGATAATTACTATATGTTTAGTTAAAAAATGATATCATTCTAATAAAATAAAATTTTTAAAAGTCTTAGATATTAATTATAATATTTACTTAAAAAATAAATAAAATCAATTTTTTAAGAAAACATATTTTTAAAGCATAAAATTAATTCCCTAAAAAAATATGTGCTCATTTACTAAGAAATAATCAATATATTTTCATTAATTAACACTATTACAAAATTATTTCATAATTTATTTACTCTTATTCATACCCACCAATTTAAGGACAAGGCTGTAATGATCATAAATAAATAATATTATTTTTTAGTCATTAATGCTCAATGTTATATGTAATGTTTTCTATCAAATATAGTCTTATTTTAAAATAATGGGGAATTAAAATTCCTCAATCATATAAAACTTTTATTAGATATTTCATGTGATATGTAGAAAATCCACTCAAAGAGATTGATTTTTTCAATTTAAATGTATTAATTAACTAAAAGGATATTCATATTAATTGAATGAACAAAGAATTAAAGGAAACTATAGTACCTTGAGCACTGTATAATGTGTCAGCCAACTATAGTCTTGAGCTTGATAAATATTTTATTCCACGAGATATATGAACAAAGAGGTGTGTGAATTAAATAAAATGAAATGAATGAGATGTGGAGAACCTAGTGATACGTTCCCTTAGTAATGTCTACATAGAGGTGAATTTTGAATTGATACAGATGACCTAGGGTTTGAATATGTGGGACCCTTTAGGTGACTTAATCCTGAGAAATAATTGAGAAACCATGGGGTTAACCTTCCACTCACATTGATATGTGAGCTCATGGGTGAGTTTTCTCTGGTTTTTACTTTATAATATGTTGGATGAGTTGATGAACCTTTGAATTGGGATGATAGATGGTAATTATTCCATCTCTTCAGAGTGATGAAAGCAAAAATTTCCTTATGAGGCATGTGATGTTGTGGGATTATTATTATTATATCAGGGGATGTTAATCCCTCCATGTGATTTTTTTCTCCTCAGAGATAATAATGAGGGTAAAGATATCATGTGGGGTGTCTCTTCCATTTTGTGACCTAGGTGGCCATGATAGGATCCCTAATATGGTTTTCTATAGGAAAGAAGTTGTTTTGGTAAGAATAAGGGGTTTATTATGGGTTTCACTTGAGAATCCAAACCAATAGTGTGAGCTTGATGAGGCTGTGGTGACAAAAACATGGGATAGTTTAGGATTGATTCACTACCCTCAATATTTATGAATGAATATATAGGATATAACATAGGATTTATCCTTTGATTTTATAAGGAATTACCAGTTATGGTCACCAAGGATTATGTCATTGGCTAAGTAATGTTTAGTTGTGATCATAGGGAGAGATCATGGCTTTGATAACTATTGGATACCTAGGAATTACTCTTAGGATATTGATACAAACATTGAAGTTATTAGATTCCTTAGACATATCCCAAGAATATGGATTTTCTGCCAGATACATTTGATTTTCTAGTATATTCTCTTAGGAATCATCATAATTCTGAGGATATTTATAGGTGAGATGATCTGGTAGGGATCTGATTCCCCTTGAGTGATCAGTATACTATGAGATATTGTGGTAGGGATAAACTACCACAATTGATATGTATGTATTAGATGATCTGGGTGGGATTCACTACCCCTGAGTGATAAATATAGTATAAGATGTTGCGGGGTAAGAAACACTAACCCTGATGAGATATATCTATGAGATGATATATGAGGGATTCCTTTTCCCTAAGAGATCAGTATATTATTTAATTCCATGTACTTATTATATGGATATGATCATTGAGAATGATACTATTGTATTTTGAGGACATGATCCAATGATCAATAAATTAAGGCGGATTCTATTGGAATGCCCAAGACATCCTCATATGAATTGTCCATGGGTTTAATACTAGTTGTTGTGGTATATTGCATTCTCAAAGACTCTCTTGATTTGGATGAAGTAGGTATATTTGATCTCGATTGACACATTAGAACATAAGGATCTAAGGTAATTATTTATTTATTATTTTCACTATATTTATTTCTCTATATGATAATTTCATATGAACCTACTCTGCTTGACTGATAATTTTTGTTTCCCCATAGTTGGTTCCCTACTGTGTTCTACTCTAACCCTCTTCACAAATCAATGGTACATGGGTACCTGAGTAGATTTCATTGATCCTAGGTTTTTATAAAGTAATGGCCTAGAGATACTTGATCGAGTGGGAAAGTGTGGATGGAATCTGGTAACAAGGATGATGTGAGGATCATTTATGGAAGTAGAGCATCATGTTCATTTATTTTCATTTATATATATTTAATATGGGACTAGACTAGTGGGAATTCATTTGATGTATTCTGGTATTGTTCAGAGTCTATATGAATTACTCTTTAGCATTTCATCAAATATATCATGTTATGTGGTTTATTGTTTTATCCGTAGTTTTATTATTTACGATGGAAGAAATTTTGTTTACCTCTATTGTGGTTACTCTAATAAAAAGGTAATATCAACACATGGTAACACCTAAGGCCCTCACTTCTTATTGGTAGCCTTTGGGGTACAAGGAGGTATGTCGAGGGTCTCATGACTCTTTTTGGTTGAGGAACCAACTGAGTTGCATGGGGTTAAGGGATTTTATAGAGTAGCATTAGATATTTTTTCTACAGTCTCAATATTTTATGAGATAGTAGATAAGAGATATAAGAATGTGTCATAGATTTTGATAGACCTCAGATTATGGAATCACGAACAAAATTTCCAATGTGATGTACATGTTACTAGAGATATGGTATTTTTTGGTTTGGTTTTAATTTTTATGATTGTTAATTTTCAATACATGTGATGCACTTCTAATTTAGACATTTTATTTATTGGGGTTTTTTATCTTGGACCATTCGCACGAGTAAAGTCTCCATGAATCATTTTTAGTGTGCAGGAATCTCATGAAATTTTCAGGCTTGTATTTGATTGGTATCACTAAAGATAATGGGTTCACCTATTTGATGTGTTAACAATAACTTATATGGTGTTTTCCCATAAAACTTGTTAGTGGAATTATACCCATATAAACCATATTATTTTTCGTTTGATGACTTTCCATATGGATGTTATAGTTATATACACCTTGATGATGGCTACATAGTATATATAGTATGGAATGTATAGTAACTCTTTATAAGTCATTATAAACATCTGATTACTTCAAGATAAACCATTTATTGGTGATTTTAATTCTATTTATGAGATAAATAGGGTTGGTTTTTTAAAATGTTAACGACAACCTATATAGCATTTTCCCATATTTCTTCTTGGTGTCACTCTAGTTTATTTAATCATATGACTATTTTATACACAACACAAATCACTATATTCAATTCAAGTATATATATATAGTTGAAAATATAAACCATTATGTAGTAGTATCATATATAGATTCCCATTAAGGATCAATGCACTAGTAGGCTGATTACATGGCATGTGATTCCTAATTTCTATATATTTACAAGGCTTGCGAGTTTCCTTGTTATGAGATTAATTAGAGCATGGGTGTTTTCCCATGTCCTATAACCTATGTGAAAAGTGAAATTTATGATATAGGTTAGAGAGAGTAGTTCCTTTGATAAGTGTCTTGAGATAATGGTGAGTTATGTATTATAGTAGAGTTGAGGTGTAATATATGAAAGGTTAACCAATGAGGATATTTCCAAATATATACTAATTCATTGAAGATAGATGCATGTGTAGATGCTTTGGGTTATGTGGTCAGTACATCAGAGGTGATACTAGGTGTATTATATAAGCATAGTGGTCCAATGAGTTTTCATGATATGAATAACCTATAGTGATTTTGGGGTTAATGCACAATTTTGATGTTCAAATCAATAAGATGATTGATCCTGGTAATTTTATGAGTGCATCCTAATGTGGTGGAAAATTATGATTCAATGTTGTTGGATCTAGGATTTTATAAATTGTGGGTAAATGCCAGTAACTAATAGGAAATTTTATTTGGTATGTGATCGAGATATCGACCTACAAATGGGTGAAATCTCTATGTTATAAAAAATGGTTTTGAGGGTGATTATGATTAGAAATTGTTGAAATGAATGAGGAGCATGGTCAGTGGGCTAGGTATGTGAGACTAGATTTGATAATGTGAGACTCATGGGAGTGTAAGTTGGGTTATGTGATTATTTTCTATGGGATAATACTTATTTTGGTTCAAACTGAAATAAAGATAGTATGTGTAAATTATGCATAGGGTTATATAATTATGGATTGATTATCAGTTGTATATAGGTTGATGGGAAATTGATTTGATGAAATTCTTATGGAAGTGGTTTCAAATGATTTTTGATGAAAAGAGATATGTACCTATATAATTAGTTATGATCATGGAGTGAATCAGCTATGGTGGTTTGTTTGATCTAAGGATTGATCCTAGAAATGTATTACATAGGATGAGATGCACGTGACTCCGAAGGAGAAACACTTGTGTAATATTAGACCCTATTAAGTTTTTTTTCTAGAAAATATAATGGAAGAAATATGATGAGGATTACATAAATGACCATTGGAAGTTGTGACAATTATTTCAGATGAAAAATTCAACAGATGTCTAGGGTTAATTTTCTTATGTGCCAATAATGGTTAGAAATTTATTTTTTGTGTTATTTAGTATAAATGGTATGGTCACATAAATTTATTATGTGTAGTAATGGATAAAGTGTGGGATGTGTAGGGATAACCCCTGTTTCGGTAGCGTTGTTGATGTGTAAGACTAGTGAATGGATGTTCCAAATGGAAATAGGGTGATGATGAGTATATAGATCCATTTTTATAAAGTTCCTTGGAGAATAATATATTTCATGTTCATATGTGGTATTTGACAGAGTTTTTGTATTGGATTTCAGATGAAAACAATTTTTATGTGGTCTGAGGTAGATTCAGATCGATGGTATGCCAATGTTTCAGGTGGGAACATGGGGGTGGATTTTATTATTTTATATTCCATTCATGGAAGTACACCAAGAGTAAGGTTCAAAATTTGGTATGGGTGATTGAATAATCTCATGATACCAATGCGGTTAGACTTCATGATCATGTCACATGATATCTCATTGGAAACTATGGTTGGGTGTTTTTTGGAATGTTCTTTCATAGAAGGTCCTACACATTTTCAATGTAGAAATTGATATAGAGAGAATTAAATATTTCTAAGCATTTTTCTAGACTAAAGGTAATGGGTATTGTTAGACATTATCAATGGTGGGAAGAATCATTTTTTAAAATATAACACTGTGAGATAATTCATATTGTTTGGAGAACGATAATCTCAAGGATAAACTGATGAATGATATTATGGTTCCATAAGAAAGAGATATGTGATTAAAAACCATATTAATGTTTTGGTGGTAAAGATTATCTAGTTGTTCAGTTTTTCACTTGTAATGTGCTTCATATTTGGAGTTTCATAGTGAAAGATCATTTAGAGTTTTGGGATACAAAACAACAAATTTTGTGTGAAATAATGACGGTATTAGGTTGGGATAAATGGTTTAAAGGATATAGATGTCTCACAAGGATGTAAAATACCATGATGTGGAGTTAAAAATACTTTATGTCCTTTGAAGTTGTTTTTTTTACAAGGAATTTGATTTTTCCCCTAAGAAGGGCTCTTTTTAAGAATTGGGATTCAAATTAGAAATTTGAGCATTATAACATATTGGGAAGATGTTATTGAAATTTTTTGGGTCCTAAGAGGTGTAATGAGAACTTGGGTAGAAATTGGTGAAACGTTGGAGGGAATAATGTAATTATATATCTAGAACTAGTCACACTATAATAGATTGATGTTGGGGAATAATAGTCTGTCATGTGGACCTTCATTGCATTAGAGAGGAAAAAAGTGACTTAGGGTACATACCATTACTGGGTGAGGTGTGATTTTATATTACCCCATTGGATCACACCATGATGGAGGAAAGACATAGGGCAGGCCCTCTAAAAGGGGTGGTTATTCCTTGAGTTTGATGGGTTTTGTGGTGTTTTACACTATGACCCTCTATGTCACAATATAGCCTCCACTTGGGTCTATTGTTTTTAATTTGCGGTAGAACCTTCTTTTGGGTCACCCCCAATTTTCTTAGGTCGAGTGGTTTACACGATAAGACCATTTTTATACCTCCTTACTCATCACTTTCCCCATTTGATTCCCACTTTGAGTGGGGTATTTTTAGGGAAATTACAAAGATTTTATAGTGAGTTATTCTTTTTATTTTATTATATTTTTGTTTCTACCCAAACACCTATAAATTCAAATAAAACTAGTTGTGGTTTTTTGATAATATATATTAATAAAGGAGGAAATCATCCAAAATTATGGGGATTTTCTCAAAAATGTTAGAGGACATTCCAAGATAATGTATTCACACAATTTCTTAGTTTTATAGTTGATATGAATCACTATATCCATTTTATAGTGAGTTTTTATCATTATTGTATTTCATTTTTATTTTTACCCCATATGTCATATACAAGACATATTTTAAAGGTATTTTTCATTTAATTTATATCCTTGCTTTGTTTTGGGGGTTTCCCTAGGTTTTAGGGAGGAATAGATGAGTATTCATGAATTGGGCCAAACCGTGAGCCCAATTTCATATTAACAAAATAAATTTTGAATCTTTTATAACTTTTTCATTTTTCAAAATTTTTCATCCATTAAAATTCCTACATGACCTCCCCTAACCTATTAACACCACCAAGGTGATTTGGATCTTTTAGAAATCCATAACCATGGTTTATTTGGTTTTTTATCTAAGGGGTTGGGCCTGCCCAAAAGCCCAATTCCTGTTTTAAAAATAAATTTTGATTATGTTATACCTTATTAAATTTTTGGGATTTTTCGGTGATTCCTAGTGGAGCCCAAGACCACTGAACCCAGTCACGTGACCATTCCTTTTCCCCCCTATTTGGAGCTTTGGTTTATCACGATTTGGTGCTGAACTTCATAGGATTCCTCAAATCATCCAGATTTGAATAGGTAAGTTCATTCCTTCATAACTCTCTCAATTTTTACTCTTTTTCCCCCATTAAAATTCCTAAATTATCTCCTTATCCTTGTTAATACCTCCCTTTAAGGTTTGAGTATTTTTAAAATCATCTACTGGTAGTTTTAGGGGAGATTTCTACAAGATATTTTAAGTAAGTTGTTCTCCTTCTTTCTTCTTTCAATTTGTTTAGGGTTACATTAAATGTACTTAGGGTTTCTTCCCTTATCATTGAGGCTCCTAATGTCCAGAAAGTAGGGTTTAAAAAATTAGGGTTTTATCTTGTGTTTCAGGGTCTGAAATTCTGGTTTTAGGTCTGGTTTACCTTCCTTGAGGTGCGGCGGTGGTGCGTTTGAGTTTTCGCACAAAGGATTCAAGGGTTTCCTTGGTTTTGGTAGGTGATTCCATTGTGTATGAAATCTTTGTGAATTGGCTACTGTTTTTATGGTATTTTTATGCTTATTTAATTTTATTATTGCTGAAAAAATAGTTTTAGTGGTGTTTGTATTTAGAATGAATCCTAAATGCCAATTTCATGTGAAATTGGGGGATTCTTGATAGAAATGTTTTATTAGTTTAATTGGGGCTACCCTATAAGTAATTAGTTGATTTTATTGAACTATAATAGGGATAAAAATACTACTTTTAATGATTATACCTTGTGTTTTTTGATGAAAAATCTGGTTTTAATGGTGTTTGTGAACCACGTGAAATTCTAAGAGTTGTGTTGTGTAAAACTGGAGATTTTGCAATGATGTCGTTTCTTGAATCATATGGGGCTGCCCTAAAAATGATTTTGTGTTTTAACTGAAATTTATTAGGCTGAAATTTCTATTTTGGAAACTTAAAAATGTGCACATATTATTCAAGTGAGGTTTATAAGGAGTTTTGTGTCTGAAACACTACGGGATTTTGAGGAATTGTTTTATGAAAAATCTAAGTGTTTTGTTGCGTGTTTTAAGTGGTGTAAAATGTGATAGCTACTGTATTGGTTGTGTTTGACCAGTAATGGTGTTTTATATGAAAATTTATTTATGTTTCATGCTGAAATTTATTGAGCACAAAAGGGGAAGCCCGGGTACCTAGGTGGGGCGGATTTGTACTAGTACGGCTGGTGGACCGGATGGGTTTTGTCCCTGTTTCACTTAGAATTTGGATAACGACAACTCTAACTAAACTATGTGGATGATTATTGGGGACCACTAGGTTATGGTTTATGTTCCCTACTAGTGGCTCATGCATGATAATGGATTTTTCTATGGTTACTTTACACTAAGGTACGAGGTACATAGGGCCCAAGACAACCTAGTGCCTAGGGGTGTTCCCAATGTTGTTTCTCATTGGATTTGTAGTATTTACCCATGTATTAGGGTGTGTTTGGAAGTAAATTAAAATATCTAACATTTCTATTTTAATATGTTAATATTCTGAAAATTTTGTATTGAAAACTATTTTCAATTGGAGGATTTATTTCTTGAAATTTTAACACTACTTTTCCATGCGTTTGAAAACTGCTTACTTTTTCACATTGTATTTCTTACTCCTTGGAATCATTGGGTGGTATCCTATTGGGCTTAGGCTCACACCCTACTTACACCCCTTGGGTGTAAGTAGACTTGGTTATTTTTTATTCAGGTAAAGGAAAGTCTAAGGGTGATGGCGGTTCATGGTGTTAGTTCCCATCCTTGGTGTGGAGTTGTGGAGATAGCTTGGGGGCGATGACCCCTAGTCGTGTGGGGTCCTTAGGGCTGTCTTGATGCTATAATTATTTTTATCTGGACCACTTGTATTATCTTTAAACCAATGTACTCAGTTCTGGTTTTTACTTAAGTCTTGTTTGTCTCAAAAATTTCAGATTTATATTATGGATTGTTTTTAATGTTTTATGCTTTCATATTCGGGTAAATCGTTCCCAAACCTAAATTAATGATACCCGGGAACTTGTGCCAGCCTGTGGGGATAGGGATGGGCTGGGTTTGGTGTCGGTTTTGGTGGAGGCCAGATTCGGTTCGTGACAAAATGGTATCAGAGGAGGTTCGCTCCTTGGGTCATGTTATTTGGAGAAGAGTCAGGATAGTCTGGAGCTAGGATTTTTGGGACTTGAAATTTCAGTCATGGGTAGTGTGCCTGGACAGCACACCTCATCAAGGGATTCAAGTCACCGTCGGAATTATGGATTTTTCTGAGTCCTTTGGTTTTCTTGGTTTAATGATGACTATGGGAAATGAAAAGAGAGTTGGGCGAATAATCTCAGTGAGCTCGCAGGGCCTGGCAAGCCATGTGGAGTCGTGGATATTTCCCTAGAATACTCTATGTGATGGCGAAGTGATTGGAATATGGCTGCCAACCATATGTCCAAGTCACCCACCAAAACTAGTTTCCTCTCACATTGTCTTGTGTCTCTTTGTTTTGGAATCTTGGAAACTTTGTTTTTTTAAGAAAAAAAAAAGACTTCACTTTAAGGAGTGTGAATTTTTGTGAAGTTATTTTCTAGTAAAGTGAAAATGGTTTTATTTTTTTTAATGCCTATAAATGAAATTTCAAAATTATTTCAAAAGGGTAAATTATGTGGTTACACCTCTTTTGAAAGTATGAACTATGTTAATTGGGGTTTTGAAAATATGTTTCTAGTGGAATTTTTTTTAAACCGTGGAAAAGTGTTTTGGATTTAATTAAGTTTTCTAGAATTTTTGTGTTGGGGTTGAAGATGGATTTTGGTTTTGGTGACTACTGAACAAAAAAATTATGAACTTTTAGAACCTTTTCTTGAAATGAGAAGAGTTGAGTTCTTAATTAAATGGATATTTATGAAATGGTGTTTTTCATGAAATTAGATTTGTTTTGAAATGGGTTGAAATGTTTTGAAATGATTGTGAAAGGAATGAATATGTTCTTTTATTGAATTATGGATTCTTTTCTAAATTGGTTTGTGAGATGAAAAATTGGGTTTTGATATTATGGTTATTGTTTTTGAGAAAGGGAAAGTGTGGTTAAAAGTTTTGATTTTAAAAAGAGGAAAGGTTTGATTTTTGGTAATTGGTGCTCTCAAGGGTGACCACATGCATAGGTTTATTTTGGAATATATATGGATATGAGGTGGGTTCCCAGTGTGGCATGTAAAAATGCATGTGTGAGTCACATGAGATACCATTGGTAAATGCGCAACCCACCAACACTGTTTTTTTTTAAATAATGATTTTGAAGGAAAGTGTTGTGTTTTGATAATGTACGGTTGGGAGGTATGGATTATGTGTTTTCAGGATTATTATTGTGGGATGTTTCGAGTTCAATAACCCCTCTTGTTTGAACGATGTTTTGGGTTTGTGTTTCATTGATAAGTTGGAATGAAGTGTTGGTCAGTGGTTTCTTTTGAGGAAAAGTTTTGGAGGCCAATGTGGTGGCTTCCCTCATGTGTTCGGTTCAGGTTTGTGTTCTGTTGTGACCAAATCACCAGATTGGTTGGGTCCTTGTGTTTTCCTTTAGGCTAGGGTACTCCCCCATAAAGTGTTAATGTATGATTCATTTTTGGCCTATGGTGATTCACCGTTGGATGATCCTCCAGTTGATCAACATAAGGACTTTATTCTTGAGGTTTGGAGATTCTGTTTACCCCTCTTCTTTTTCAATTATGTGGATCCCCTTGTAGTGGGAGAGTGTTTGTGGGAGGTTGAAATAGACCTTAGTCTCTTATGTTTCCTAAGTTGTCTAAGGTCAATGAAGTTCAGGGTTGTCAGTGTAGAATGATGTCTTAAAGGGCCTTTGGGTCTTTCATCAGTCTCATTGAAGCAAGAGTTCTTGTTAGGCCACTGGTGTGCAAGATATGGCCAAGAGTGTCTATTATGGACACTTGATGGAATAATGTGTTGTTTGGGACTTAGTACAAGGTCCCTCTCTTTGTGTTTTCTTTTATCCACAATGGTTATGTTCGGTGATGCCTTGCGATGTCATGTGTTCATTTGACTATAAGGGTGAAGATTGTGAAATCTTATGAGAGTCACTATTTTTTTGTTGGATGTGTGTCTCCCTATAGGAAATTCTAAATCCTATGTTCTAGAGGAATGTTTTTCTATATGACCTTTCATTCTGCTATTTATCATCCGAAGAAAAAAGGGGCGATGTGTGTGCATCCTCTAAGTTCTTGTTTTGGTAAAATGATGGGTTGGGGAAAAGCGGTTTTGAAGTGTGTCATGTTTCAATGAGATCATCTAAGATTACAGTATAATTTTTTTTGGAACTAGAAGAAGATGTTCAGTTTAGGGGTTTCCAAATCCTAACTGTGAGGCCGAAGATGATTCAATCCATTGAGCTCCAGCCATAGGCCCCGGAGAGAATTTTCCGCATAGTTAGGGGAAATCCTAGAGTCGTTCAAACTTTTGGTCAAGTTCATATCCTCAATATGAAAGATAGGAATAGTTTAAACCTCTGGTGTCATCTTCTTATTCCAATTTCTCAAATTTGGTGGAAAGAGGTGTGAGTCCCTTGTTCCCATGTCATACCCTGAGTTGATTTTTTTCCCCTTTGGGGTCCCTTCTGTTTTTGGAGAAAAGTTTAAAATTTGGTTTAGGAAGGTTGAAGTGCATAGTTTGTGCGTGGTTAGCAGTAACCATGTGCCAACCCAGGGGACCATGTGATAAGAGACAGTAGCTACCGCATGGTCTCCACACGTCCATGATCCTTGGACAAGGAAAATGTGTGAAGTTTCCTCTTTGGACAGAATGATCCGCACAGTTAACTCACGGTTTCCCAAACCATGTGAACCAACCGTGCGGCCATGCCAGCTCCATAAAATTCTGTTGTTTTTTTTATTGTTATCCCATACTATTTAGTTAATATGGATGGGTTTTGTTTGGGGTATACCCACAATGGGACTCATGTAAGTTTCATTGGAATAATTCTAATATTAATCTACCCCTAATGCTGGGAAGTCTGTTTGAGGCCACCTATTAGTGTCTTGATTTTGTCTTAAGGAAAGTTGTGTTTGTTATTATAGTGGGGAGACCCGTCATGCGTATCATGTGTGTTCTCTTGGAGAAGGAATAATGTTAGTTTACCCCTTATGATGGGGAGACCGTTCATTTCTTCCCTAATTGTTATCCTTATTCTGTCTTAGAAATTGAGTTGTCCCTGGTGGTGGGATGTCCGGATTGGGTCACCCCGTACTAGTGACTCAGTTTTATCCTTGGTGTATTCTAGGTAAGAGGTAGTATCGTTCATGTATATCAATCCACAAATTTGTTATTTGGCTAAATTTTGGGTTGGGTAACACCCAATTGTTTTGTTTACGTAATGTTGTGGTAGCGTTATTTGAGTTCGTTGTTCGTTTCAAGTGGATTGCTTGAGTGTCGTCTTGTAGTGTTTGAGGTGTTTTGTTTTGGGATGTGTTTTGAATGTGTTTAATATTTTTAATTAAGTGGGGTTATTTTTGGTTGGTGAGAGTATTATCTTCCTTTGTTCGATCAACTAGAGATATTTTTCCTTTTTGAAGCGGGTGAAAACGTGGCGAGGAAGTCTGTCTTGGTCTATCGTTTGGGCTTTGCTTTTGCATCTGGTCTTGTTGTGGCATTCCGGGGGCGGAATGCTTTATGGTGGGGAGAATTATCATATACAAGACATATTTTAAAGGTATTTTTCATTTAATTTATATCTTTTCTTTGTTTTGGGGGTTTCCCTAGGTTTTAGGGAGGAATAGATGAGTATTCATGAATTGGCCCAAACCGTGATCCCAATTTCAGATTAAAAAAATAAATTTTGTATCTTTTATAACTTTTTCATTTTTCAACATTTTTCATCCATTCAAATTCCTACATGACCTCCCCTAACCTATTAACACCACAAATGTAATTTGGAGCTTTTAGAAATCCATAACCATGGTTTATTTGTGTTTTTATCTAAGGGGTTGGGCCTGCCCGAAAGCCCAATTCCTGTTTTAAAAATAAATTTTGATTATGTTATAACTTATTCAATATTTGTGATTTTTCAGTGATTCAAAGTGGATAACAAGCCCACTGAACCCAGCCGCGCGACCATTCCCTCTCCCCACTCGTTGGAGCTTTGGTTTATCGCGATTTGGTGCTGAACTTCATAGGATTCCTCAAATCGTCCAGATTTGAAGAGGTAAGTTCATTCCTTCATAACTCTCTCAATTTTTACTCTTTTTACCCCATTAAAATTCCTAAATGATATCCTTATCCTTGTTCAAATCTCAATTGAAGGTTGGAGTATTTTTAAAATAAGATACTAGTATTTTTGTGGGCTATTTCTACAAGATATTTTAAGTATGTTGTTCTCCTTCTTTCTTATTTCAATTTGTTTAGGGTTACATCCAATTTACTTAGGGTTTCTTCCCTTATCATTTAGGCTCATAATGTCCAGAAAGTAGGGTTTAAAAAATTATGGTTTTATCTTGTGTTTCAGGGTCTGAAATTCTGGTTTTAGGTCTGGTTTACCTTCCTTGAGGTGCGGCGGTGGTGCGTTTGAGTTTTCGCACAAAGGATTCAAGGGTTTCCTTGGTTTTGGTAGGTGATTCCATTGTGTATGAAATCTTTGTGAATTTGATACTGTTTTTATGGTATTTTGATGCTTATTTAATTTTATTATTTCTGAAAAAATAGTTTTAGTGGTGTTTGTATTTAGAATGAATCCTAAATGCCAATTTCATGTGAAATTGGGGGTTTCTTCATAGAAATGTTTTATTAGTTTAATTGGGGCTACCCTATAAGTAATTTGTTGATTTTATTGAACTATAATAGGGATAAAAATTATTCTTTTAATGATTATCTCTTGTGTTTGTTGCTGCAAAATCTGGTTTTAATGGTGTTTGTGAACCACATGAAATTCTAAGAGTTGTGTTGTGTAAAAATGGATATTTTGCAATGATGTCGTTTCTTGAATCATATGGGGCTGCCCTAAAAAATGATTTTGTGTTTTCACTGAAATTTATTAGGCTGAAATTTCTATTTTGGAAACTTAAAAATGTACACATAGTATGCAAGTGAGGTTTATAAGGAGTTTTGTGTCCGAAACACTACGGGATTTTGAAGAATTGTTTTATGAAAAATCTAAGTGTTTTGTTGCGTGTTTTAAGTCGTATAAAATGTGATAGCTACTGTATTGGTTGTGTTTGACCAGTAATGGTGTTTTATATGAAAATTTATTTATGTTTCATGCTGAAATTGATTGAGCACAAAAGGGGAAGCCCGGGTACCTAGGTGGGGCGGATTTGTACTACTACGGCTAGTGGACCGGATGGGTTTTGTCCCTGTTTCACTTAGCATTTGGATAACGACAACTCTAACTAAACTATGTGGATGATTATTGGGTACCACTAGGTTATGTTTATGTTCCCTACTAGTGGCTCATGCATGAGAATGGATTTTTCTATGGTTGTTTTACACCGAGGTACGAGGTACATAGGGCCCAAGACAACCTAGTGCCTAGGGGTGTTCCCAATGTTGTTGCTCATTGGATTTGTAGTATTTACCCATGTCTTAGGGTGTGTTTGGAAGTAAATTAAAGTATCTAACATTTATATTTTAATATGTTAATATTCTGAAAATTTTGGATTGAAAACTATTTTCAATTGGAGGATTCATTTCTTGAAATTTTAACACTACTTTTCCATGCGTTTGAAAACTGCTTGCTTTTTCACATTGTATTTATTACTCCTTGGAATCATTGGGTGGTATCCTATTGGGCTTAGGCTCAAACCCTACTTACACCCCTTGGGTGTAAGTATACTCGGTTATTTTTTATTCAGGTAAAGTAATGGCTAAGGGTGATGGCGGTTCACGGTGTTATTTCCCATCCTTGGTGTGGAGTTATGGAGATAGCTTGGGGGCGATGACCCCTAGTCGTGTAGGGTAATTAGGGCTGTCTTGATGCTATAATTATTTTTATTTGGACCACTTTTATTATCTTTAAACCAATGTACTCAGTTCTGGTTTTTACTTAAGTCTTGTTTGGCTCAAAAATTTCAGATTTATATTATGGATTGTTTTTAATGTTTTATGCTTTCATACTCGGGTAAATCGTTACCAAACCTAAATTAATGATACCCGGGCACTTGTGCCAGCCCGTGGGGATAGGGAACGCCCTTTGGGTCATGTCACGGGCTGGGTTTGGGGCTGGTTTTGGAGGCGACCAGATTCGGTTCATGACACCATAACCTATAATTTTAGATAAAACTGTTTAAGGTTTTGTGATAATTTCAATGGATAATGGAGGAAATCATCCAAAATGATGGGTATTTTTCACAACATGGCTAGAGGACATTTGAATATAATGTCTTCAATCAATTTCTAAGTGTTATGGTTGAGTTACATCACCATATCAATTTTCATAGTGTTTTTGAAAAAATATCTGTAATTATCCATTGAATTGAGAGTTTAAATAGTGGGCTTCATTTGTTTTAGGACCTAGTTCATGTCAGGAGTTCACCACACCCCTATTATGATGGTTTTTGAAAGAAGATATCAATGAGTGACATTTTAGGTATTATTTGTTGTTCAGTTAAATTATAAATTATTTATAATTTATTAAATCCAGTTTGAATAATTAATTATGAATTATTATAATTAATTATTGGATGTTTTGTATTGAGATATGTCTTTATGTAAATAGACAATGGTTGTTGTACTTGGATGAGATCAAGTAAAATTTTGGACTATGGAATAAAAAAAGTAAGTGACTTACTTTGTGGTATGTGGTCCCTTGAAAAACCTTGATGGTATATGCATTTTATTAGATATGGAATGTGATATGTGATCTCACAATGAAGGGATATTGAACTTTATAATTTAAATGAATTACTTAATTAAAATGATATTACAATTAACAGAATGATCAATGTTCCAAGAGCTACAATGGCCCTTTGAGCACTAAATTAATGCATCAACCATCAACAATTGAAGTCTTGGTTAATATTATTGGGCTAATATATATGGATGGTAAGGGGTGAGAAAAAAATAAATTGAAATTAATGTGATATAAAAACCCTTGTTGTCACGACCCGTCCTCGGGGCCCATGTCGTGACTACCCCAAGCCCGCCTTCCATAGGCCAGCGGCTGGCGACTAGCACCAAGGCGTAAATCCTGGTAAAAAGGGAAGGCATTGCCTTTGTAAGTAAACAAGCACCTCAGAGTAAGCAAGCGGAAAAAGGTAAACACTAAGTAAAAACAGAGTACAACTGCAAGTACGGAAAGTAAGTGGGCCAGAATACAAACCCAAACTGAAAGTAAAGTACAACTCGAAATGGAAAACAGAAACTGAAAGGTAAAAGCCGCTATGCCGAGTTGTCCACTGGAAATCCCACCTGAAGGGTGGGTACAGATAGGTCCACTGCTCCTCGGGTCCCGCCGTCCGCTCCGAGTACGTCCCGCCCAGTGGTCCTCCTCCAGATACCGTCCTGCTCTGCAAGACTCAACCACGATCAACATTGTCCGTCGTCTGCAACCAACACAATGTAGTGCGGGCATAGCCCGTGCAGGGGTGAGTATAAGCTACTCAGTAGAGACCCCGAGACCCCCGAAGGTCTCCCAAAATCTACAAGGGATAAACCACAAAGGAAAGATACAATCACGAAGTAACAACCGACACTGCTTAGGTATATGCCCATACATATACCCAAGTCAACAATTCCAATATGCTCCAACCTCTGAGCCCAAGTACAACTCAGTCCACACAGGAAAGTATACGTATTCCACACAGGAAAGAAAAACGTAATCCACACAGGATAGCACAACACAATCCACACGGGAAAGCAAACAGGATTCAGCTCACACAGGTATACATCATCGAAAAGGTGAAAGAGATGATCAGACATAGATACTGAATCATCTAAGTTGGGACCCACATAGGATACAAGACCAGCACAGCTAGGACCCACATAGGATACAAGACCAGTTGTCTTCACTGATTCATCTATAATGGGACCCACATAGGATACAAGACCAGTATTGAATTATCTAAGCTGGGACCCACATAAGATACAAGACCAGCACAGCTAGGACCCACATAGGATACAAGACCAGCTGTCTTCATTGATTCATCTATACTGGGACCCACATAGGATACAAGACCAGTATTGAATCATCTAAGCTGGGACCCACATAGGATACAAGACCAGCACAGCTAGGACCCACATAGGATACAAGACCAGCTGTCTTCATTGATTCATCTATACTGGGACCCACATAGGATACAAGACCAGTATTGAATCATCTAAGTTGGGACCCACATAGGATACAAGACCAGCACAGCTAGGACCCACATAGGATACAAGACCAGCTGTCTTCATTGATTCATCTATACTGGGACCCACATAGGATACAAGACCAGTATTGAATCATCTAAGCTGGGACCCACATAGGATACAAGACCAGCACAGCTAGGACCCACATAGGATACAAGACCAGTTGTCTTCATCGTCGCAGTCCACTGAGGATCTCTGCACAGTCGTCGTTGTCGAAGTCGCAGTCGCAGCCAGCACTAGGGTTCCCGCACACAGCAAGCTCGTTTGGGAGGGTCCGCTCCACGATCCGAGAGGCTGATACATCAACTGTCACATAGTTCGAAGTTGATGTATCCAAAAGTTATGTATCGTCAACAGGAACTCAACGCAACAGACGGCGCGTCAATCGGACGCCCGGTCTGAGAGTTATTGGCTTTTTCGTTCCAGGGGCCCGGTTGATTTTTAAGGCAAAACCAACCTGACCGTACTCCACCTGCGTCCAAACCTTGGGCGGAGTATGTCAAAAGATCCGTCTCACTTAGAGGAATCCACCAAAGTCGACGGCACGTCAATCGGACGTCCGGAGCTCAAGATATGAGGGTTTCCGCTCCGAGGGCCCGGTTGGTTTCGTGTACGAACCAACCCGGCCGAACTCAAAGTATTCCGAAACCTTAAGTGCGATATACCAAAACAACCATCTCGATCCAAGGATCGCGTTTCCGCTGACGGCGCATCAATCGGACGCCCGTATCTCAAGATATGGGCATTTTACCGAAAGTAGTCCGGAAACAGGGAGTCTGGACCCGGGCCGACCCGGCCCGACCCCCCCTGGGTCGGCCCGAACCGGGTCGACCTGGCCTGGCTGGGCCCGGCTCGGTCCGGCCCGACCAGCCGGCCGCGGCTCGGCCAGCGTGGCCGAGCCGGAACGCGGAGCGGGGTGCGCGACTCCCCCGCCCGCCGCTGATTGAGGCCGGCGGCGGATCCGCCAGCCGCCAACCCTCCGGCGGCGCGCCGCCGCCGCCTTCCGCGTACCACTGGACGCGCTCCGGTGGTCCGTTTCTCCTTCCGTCTTCGCCTATGGTCCTCCCGGGACCCGACCTTCACTGCGAAGGCCTCAAAATTACCTTGCGGCCTCGTTTGTCGTCACCCGTCAATCCGCACGTCAAAAACGAAACATGTCGTCTTCGTGGTTCTCTGGTGTGACGCGTTGGCGCCGCACCCCTTCGTCGTGGCCCGACCCCATCCGCGGATGTCTTCGGGTTTCTCCGTTGTGACGCGACGGCATCGCGCCTTTGTTTGTTTTTCACGACGCGGCACGACGGTGCCGCGCATTACTTGTCGCACGTTTCCGCGCGGTGCGATGGCACCGCACCATTCCCATTTCAATCCACAAATGAATCCAACATGAAATAAGGAGGAGGGTCGGCCATGTTTGTGCGGTCCGGCCCCCCTCGCGTTATTCGATAACAAAAGGTCATATTTCACGAAGTTCGCCAAGGCAATAAACACGAACAATTTAAATAAAAACCCTCAACATCAAACCGCATGATCGAACGATCTGCGGATCAACCCGGTATTGGTTGGTCCATGCTCGTCGTTCTTTTCTCAAAAGATAAGATAATTGCAAAATAAATTCCCCTACCTCGTGTCGTTCTTCGTTTGTTGACAAAGTCGCGGAATGGTAGTGTCACTGTAGAACGGTATCAATCCCGTCGTCGTAGGAGTGATCGCCGTCGTCGATGGCGACGTTCCCCACGGTGGTGCCTCCTCCCTTGACACGGAGAAAGAAGAAGAGAAGGCACGTTGTTGGTGCCTTCGCGTTCTCCATTGGAGGGTCGGTGTTCATCACATTCTTCGTCGAAGTCTCGACGTTCTTCAATGATGGTGATGGAGTTCTTCAAAACTAAGAGCTTCCTCTCTCAAAATCCTCACTTAACCAAGCAACCTAATAAAATAAGGTCTCCCATTATTTTATTAACACATGCCAAGCTTTTCAAATTCCAAAATTCAAATAACTTAATTAATTTAAGAAGTTGAACTCATTAATTAAAAAGTGTTGGCATGCACTTAAGAGGGGGAGTGGAATGAGAAGAGTTTTCATTAATAAGGGGGTGAAGTTCAAGAGTTAATGAATGGGAGATTAAATGGGGGGTTAAAGGAGAGTTAAAGAGTTAGGTCTCATGTGGGCCCCACCACACTTAATCCTCTCAAGGGAGGTTATGTGGATGTGGGTCCCACCTCTAACTCCCTTTGGGAGGAAATGACCAACAAAGTCAAAAATAAATTGTGTTCCACAATTTATTTAACTTCTTCTAATTCCCCCCAAAACTAACTCCCATCCCGCATAAAACGCAACCTCGGAAAAGGTCTCCTTAAGCGAAAATCGGCACTGCGAGTTCATCGGTGCCATCGGATTTCAATTCCGAGCATTGGTTCAAAAGATAGGAAAACCCGCTCGTACGTTCACTGAACGTACCAGAACCAAACTTCGGAAATTGATTTCGGGCACTCCGGGCCACGGAATCAAGTGCCGTTAGAAACCACGTTCTTGTAAAATTCCAAAGAAAATTAAGAAAAAAATTCCATTGAATTTTACGAGTCTTTACATTACTCCCACTTCAGGGCTTTACGTCCCCGTAAAGATACATCAAAACTAGGGAAACAAATGAGGGTACTGAGCACGCATCTGAGCCTCCCGCTCCCAAGTGCTCTCCTGGAGGTTCTCGTGCTGCCATCGGATGCGCACTAGAGGAATCAACCGTCCACGTAAGACCCGCTCCTGTCGATACTCGATCTCCACTGGAACCTCCGCAAAAGTCACCCCATCATTAAAGTCAAGCTCCCCATGGTCAATGATATGCATCGGGTCGTGCACGTATCTCCTCAGCTGAGACACGTGGAAGACGTCGTGCACCTGGTGCAACTAAGGTGGTAGATTCAGGCGATAAGCCACCTCGCCAATCCTGATGAGGACCTGGAAGGGTCCGATGAAGCGTGGAGATAACTTTCCGCCTCGGCCAAATCTCCGTAAACCACGTCGAGGTGAGACACGCAAGAAGACGTGGTCACCATCCTCGAACTCTAGTGGCTTCCGCCTCCTATCAGCGTATGACTTCTGTTGGCTTTGAGCTGTCCTCATCCGCTCCTGGATAACCTGGACCTTCTCTGTCGTGGCCTGGACCATCTTCGGTCCCACAAGAGCTGCTATGATTTCTTCTTTGCCGATAAGTGAAATTCGGTCTCATCCCCTGGATGAACCACGTTCTTTGCCTAATACCGTCAATCTCGACATGGATGATACTATTCCATACCAATAATGACGTCGTAAGTCCTCGACGCTACTACCAAAAGATCCAACCGTTACTCTCGCCTCCAAGGGTTGAGTCACACTGCCAGCATCAGTGTGTGGTAACTGGGTCCCCTCTAGTAGATGTCTCACAAGTGAGAGTCAAGTCAACAGTAAAAACTGGAACCTCTTAGTAACAACACAAAAGAGGACAGGAATGAAAAAATCACAAAGTTATGCGTCTTTTATTATTACATCTCATAATTCAAAGACGCTACACAATAGCAACAAGGAACTAGAAGTACAAAAGACGTATCCACTAGTTCCACTCCTGTCCATTTGCTCCCAGAGCTCCATGTTCGAAGGCCTCAGCTTCCTGAAGCTGAGCTCTCCCATGTCCATGGCTCGGCTGTTGCTCAAGCACCCACCGCTAATTCTGCCTCGGTGGCTCCTCCAAAGCCTGTGGATCAACTGTACGAGGAGTCGGACAGTCACGTGCCAGGTGACCCTTCCCGCCGCAGGAGTAACACTGTCTGTTTCTGGCACGCCTGGCTTTGACTCCACCCGGGGTGCCCCGCACCACCTGTCCTAAAACCCGAGATCGTCCAACTGCTGGTCTGGTCCTCCTGGACCTCTGCATCATCTATCTACTGCCCACAGATGACTCAGCTACTGATCGAAAAACACGAGTCAAAGGCAGCAGCTCCTGAACACGCTCGGGGTGTAGAGCTACTGGCACAAACTCCACCCTGAAGAAGGTCTCGAAGTCTTCCCATGGGAAGGTCATCCCATCACAAAACTGGAACAAGTGGCTCCACCACCTACCTGTTGCTGCCTGAAGAAGGCTGGCAGCAAAGATCACCATGAAGTCTGCAGGCATCCCCACTAACCTGAAGACTCTCACTACAGCCTCCAGCCAATCCTCGGCTGTCTGGGGGTCCGTCTTCCCGCGGAACCTGGGTGGTCGCTGGCGCTGGAACTCATGCAGTGCACTGAGGTGACGTGCATCGTCAGCGACTGGTGCTGGAAGCATCGGTGGCTCGGCGGGTAGAGCTATTGCCGGTGCCACTGCTGACAAAGGGCCCTACACCGAGGCCTCATCGCTCGGTGGGCTGTCGTCACACTCAACTCTCGGAACCCTAGCTGACTGCCGTCGTAGGGCCATCCTAAAAAGGAAACAGGTGCACCAAGGTCAAACAGTATACCTGGTGAGCTGACACAAGTAATCACAAAGAAAACTTGAAACACACACGCAATAAATGTTTTCGTGCATTAATTCGGAAATCAGAAGTCAGGGTCCTGGTGTATGGATACGTCGGCCGCCGCACCAACACTGGACTCCCTGGACTGATAACCACACCCAATACGCTAAACACTATTTCTTCACATAGAAGAAAGATCAGAGTCTACGGTAGAACCGAACTCCTATGATACCAATTTGTCACGACCCGTCCTCAGGGCCCGTGTCGTGACTACCCCAAGCCCGCCTTCCATAGGCCAGGGGCTGGCGACTAGCACCAAGGCATAAATCCCGGTAAAAAGGGAAGGCATTGCCTTTGTAAGTAAACAAGCACCTCAGAGTAAGCAAGCGGAAAAAGGTAAACATTAAGTAAAAACAGAGTACAACTGCAAGTGCAGAAAGTAAGTGGGCCAGAATACAAACCCAAACTGAAAGTAAAGTACAACTCGAAAGGGAAAACATCAACTGAAAGGTAAAAGTCGCTACGCCGAGCTGTCCACTGGAAATCCCACCTGAAGGGTGGGTACAGATAGGTCCACTGCTCCTCAGGTCCTGTCGTCCGCTCCGAGTACGTCCCGCCCAGTGGTCCTCCTCCAGATACCGTCCTGCTCTGCAAGCCTCAACCACGATCAACGTTGTCCGTCGTCTGCAACCAACACAACGTAGTGCGGGCATAGCCCGTGCAGGGGTGAGTATAAGCTACTCAGTAGGGACCCCGAGACCCCCGAAGGTCTCCCAAAATCCACAAGGGATAAACCACAAAGGAAAGATACAATCACGAAATAACAACCGACACTGCTTAGGTATATGCCCATACATATACGCAAGTCAACAATTCCAATACGCTCCAACCTCCGAGCCCAAGTACAACTCAGTCCACACAGGAAAGTATACGTATTCCACACAGGAAAGAAAAACGTAATCCACACAGGATAGCACAACACAATCCACACGGGAAAGCAAACAGGATTCACCTCACACGGGTATACATCATCGAAAAGGTGAAAGAGATGATCAGACATAGATACTGAATCATCTAAGCTGGGACCCACATAGGATACAAGACCATCACAGCTAGGACCCACATAGGATACAAGACCAGCTGTCTTCACTGATTCATCTATAATGGGACCCACATAGGATACAAGACCAGTATTGAATTATCTAAGATGGGACCCACATAGGATACAAGACCAGCACAGCTAGGACCCACATAGGATACAAGACCATCTGTCTTCATTGATTCATCTATACTGGGACCCACATAGGATACAAGACCAGTATTGAATCATCTAAGCTGGGACCCACATAGGATACAAGACCAGCACAGCTGGGACCCACATAGGATACAAGACCAGCTGTCTTCATTGATTCATCTATACTGGGACCCACATAGGATACAAGACCAGTATTGATTCATCTAAACTGGAACCCACATAGGATACAAGACCAGCACAGCTAGGACCCACATAGGATACAAGACCAGCTGTCTTCATTGATTCATCTATACTGGGACCCACATAGGATACAAGACCAGTATTGAATCATCTAAGCTGAGACCCACATAGGATACAAGACCAGCACAGCTAGGACCCACATAGGATACAAGACCAGCTGTCTTCATCGTCGCAGTCCACTGAGGATCTCTGCACAGTCATCGTCGTCGAAGTCGCAGTCGCAGCCAGCACTAGGGTTCCCGCACACAGCAAGCTCGTTCGGGAGGGTCCGCTCCACGAGCCGAGAGGCTGATACATCAACTGTCACATAGTTCGAAGTTGATGTATCCAAATGTTCCGTATCGTCAACAGGAACTCAACGCAACAGACGGCGCGTCAATCGGACGCCCGGTCTGAGAGTTATTGGCTTTTTTGTTCCAGGGGCCCGGTTGGTTTTTAAGGCAAAACCAACCCGACCATACTCCACCTGCGTCCAAACCTCGGGCGGATTTTGTCAAAATATCTGTCTCACTTAGAGGAATCCACCAAAGTCGATGGCACGTCAATCGGACGTCCGGAGCTCAAGATATGAGCGTTTCCGCTCCGAGGGCCTGGTTGGTTTCGTGTACGAACCAACCCGGCCGAACTCAAAATATTCCTAAACCTTGAGTGCGATATACTGAAACGACCGTCTCGATTCAAGGATCGCGTTGCCGCTGACGGCGCATCAAGCGGACGCTCGTAGCCCAAGATATGGGCATTTTACCGAAAGTAGTCCGAAAACAGGGGGTCCGGGCCCGGGTCGACCCGAACCGGATCGACCCGACCTGGCTGGGCCCAGCCCGGCTCGGTCCGGCCTGATCGGCCAGTCGTGGCTCAGCCAGCGTGGCCGAGCCGAAACGCGGAGCAGGGTGCGTGACTCCCCCGCCCGCCGCTAATTGAGGCCGGCAGCGGATCCGCCGGCCGCCAACCCTCCGGCGGCGCGCCGCCGCCACTGGTCGCCGGCACTGCCGCCGCCTTCCGCGGACCACCGGACGCGCTCCGGTGGTCCGTTTCTCCTTTCCTCTTCGCCTATGGTCCTCCCGGGACCCGACCTTCACTGCGAAGGCCTCAAAATTACCTTGCGGCCTCGTTTGTCGTCACCCGTCAATCTGCACGTCAAAAACGAAAGGCGTCGTCTTCGTGGTTCTCTGGCGCGACGCGTTGGCGTCGCGCCCCTTCGCTGTGGCCCGACTCCGTCCGCGGATGTCTTCGGGTTTCTCCGCCGTGACGCGACAGCGTCGCGCCTCTGTTTGTTTTTCACGACGCGGCGCGACGGCGCCTCACATTACTTGTCGCACGTTTTCGCGCGGTGCGATGGCACCGCACCATTCCCGTTTCAATCCACAAATGAGTCCAACATGAAATAAGGAGGAGGGTCGGCCGTGTTTGTGTGGTCCGGCCCCCCTCGCGTTATTCGATAACAAAAGGTCATATTTCACGAAGTTCGTCAAGGCAATAAACACGAACAATTTAAATAAAAACCCTCAACATCAAACCGCATGATCGAACGATCTGCAGATCAACCCGGTATTGGTTGGTCCGTGCTCGTCGTTCTTTTCTCAAAAGATAAGAGAATTCCAAAATAAATTCCCCTACCTCGTGTCGTTCTTCGTTTGTTGACAAAGTTGCGGAATGGTAGTGTCACTGTAGAACGGTATCAATCTCGTCGTCGTCGGAGTGAGCGCCGTCGTCGATGGCGACGTTCCCCGCGGTGGTGCCTCCTCCCTTGACGCGGAGAAAGAAGAAGAGAAGGCACGTCGTTGGTGCCTTCGAGTTCTCTGTCGGAGGGTCGGTGTTCATCACATTCTTCGTCGAAGTCTCGACGTTCTTCAATGATGGTGATGGAGTTCTTCAAAACTAAGAGCTTCCTCTCTCAAAATCCTCACTTAACCAAGCAACCTAATAAAATAAGGTCTCCCATTATTTTATTAACACATGCCAAGCTTTTCAAATTCCAAAATTCAAATAACTTAATTAATTTAAGAAGTTGAACTCATTAATTAAAAAGTGTTGGCATGCACTTAAGAGGGGGAGTGGAATGAGAAGAGTTTTCATTAATAAGGGGGTGAAGTTCAAGAGTTAATGAATGGGAGATTAAATGGGGGGTTAAAGGAGATTTAAAGAGTTAGGTCTCGTGTGGGCCCCACCACACTTAATCCTCTCAAGGGAGGTTATGTGGATGTGGGTCCCACCGCTAACTCCCTTTAGGAGGAAATAACCAACAAAGTTAAAAATAAATTGTGTTCCACAATTTATTTAACTTCTTCTAATTCCCCCCAAAACTAACTCTCATCCCGCATAAAACGCAACCTCGGAAAAGGTATCCTTAAGCAAAAATCGGCACTTCGAGTTCATCGGTGCCATCGGATTTCAATTCTGAGCACCGGTTCAAAAGATAGGAAAACTCGCTCGTTCATTCACCGAACGTACCAGAACCAAACTTCGGAAATTGATTCCGGGCACTCCGGGCCTCGGAATCAAGTGCCGCCAGAAACCACGTTCTTGTAAAATTACAAAGAAAATTAAGAAAAAAAATTCCCTTGAATTTTATGGGTCTTTACATTACTCCCACCTCAGGGCTTTACGTCCCCGTAAAGATACATCAAAACTAGGGAAACAAATGAGGGTACTGAGCACGCATCTGAGCCTCCCGCTCCCAAGTGCTCTCCTGGAGGTT
This sequence comes from Viscum album, assembly GCA_963277665.1. NCBI lineage: Eukaryota > Viridiplantae > Streptophyta > Magnoliopsida > Santalales > Viscaceae > Viscum > Viscum album. Next base: position 23,180,158 of record OY728137.1, on the reverse strand, counting down.
CCCGTGCTGTCATCGGATGCGCACTAGAGGAATCGACCGTCCACGTAGGACCCTCTCCTGTCGATCCTCGATCTCCATTGGAACCTCCGCAAAAGTCGCCCCATCATTAACGTCAAGCTCCCCATGGTCAATGATATGCATCGGGTCGTGCACGTCTATCTTCATCTGAGACACGGGGAAGACATCGTGCACCCGGTGCAACTGAGGTGGTAGAGTCAGGCAATAAGCCACCTCGCCAATCCTGCTGAGGAACTGGAGGGGTCCGATGAAGCGCAGAGATAATTTTCCACCTCGGCCAAATCTCCGTAAACCACGTCGAGGTGAGACACGCAAGAAGACGTGGTCGCCATCCTCGAACTCTAGTGGCTTCCTCCTCCTATCAGCGTATGACTTCTACTGGCTTTGAGCTGTCCTCATCCGCTCCTGGATGACCTGGACCTTCTCTGTCATGGCCTGGACCATCTCCGGTCCCACAAGAGCTGCTATGATTTCTTCTTTTCCGATAAGAGAAATCTGGTCTCATCCCCTGGATGAACCACGTTCTTTGCCTAATACCGTCAATCTCGACATGGATGATACTATTCCATACCAAGAATGACGTCGTAAGGCCTCGACGCTACTACCAAGAGATCCAACCGTTACTCTCACCTCCAAGGGTTGAGTCACACTGTCAGCATCAGTGTGTGGTAACTGGGTCCCCTCCAGTAGATGTCTCACAAGTGAGGGTCAAGTCAACAGTCAAAACCGGAACCTCTTAGTAACAACACAAAAGAGGACAGGAATGAAAACATCACAAAGGTATGCGTCTTTTATTATTGCAGCTCATATTCAAAGACGCTACACAATAGCAACATGGAACTAGAAGTACAAAAGACGTATCCACTAGTTCCACTCCTGTCCATTTGCTCCCAGAGCTCCATGTTCGAAGGACTCAGCTGCCTGAAGCTGAGCTCTCCCATGTCCATGGCTCGGCTGTTGCTCAAGCACCCGCCGCTAATTCTGCCTCGGTGGCTCCTCCAAAGCCTGCGGATCAACTGTACGAGGAGTCGGACAGTCACGTGCCAGGTGACCCTTCCCGCCGCAGGAGTAACACTGTCCGTTTCTGGCACGCCTGGCTCTGACTCCACCCCGGGTGCCCCGCACCACCGGTCCTAAAACCCGAGATCGTCCAACTGCTGGTCTGGTTCTCCTGGACCTCTGCATCATCTGTCTACTACCCACAGATGACTCGGCTACTGATCGAAAAACACGAGGAAAAGGCAGCAGCTCCTGAACACGCTCGGGGTGTAGAGCTACTGGCACATACTCCACCCTGAAGAAGGTCTCGAAGTCTTCCCATGTGAAGGTCATCCCGTCGCAAAACTGGAACAAGTGGCTCCACCACCTGCCTGCTACTGCCTGAAGAAGGCTGGCAGCAAAGATCACCAGGAAGTCTGCAGGCGTCCCCACTAACCTGAAGACTCTCACTACAGCCTCCAGCCAGTCCTCGGCTGCCTGGGGGTCCATCTTCCCGCGGAACCTGGGCGGTCGCTGGCGCTGGAACTCATGCAGTGCACTTAGGTGACGTGCATCGTCAGCGACTGGTGCTGGAAGCATCGGTGGCTCAGCGGGTAGAGCTACCGCCGGTGCCACTGCTAACAAAGGGCCCTGCACTGAGGCCTCATCGCTCGGTGGGCTGTCGTCACACTCAACTCTCGGAACCCTTGCTGACTACCGTCGTAGGGCCATCTTGAAAAGGAAACAGGTGTGCCACGGTCAAACAGTATACCTGGTGAGCTGACACAAGTAATCACAAAGAAAACTTGAAACACACACGCAATAAATGTTTTCGTGCATTAAGTCGGAAATCAGAAGTCAGGGTCCTGGTGTATGGATACGTCGGTCGCTGCACCAACACTGGACTCCCTAGACTGATAACCACACCCAATACGCTAAACACTATTTCTTCACATAGAAGAAAGATCAGAGTCTACGGTAGAACCGAACTCCTCTGATACCAATTTGTCACGACCCGTCCTCGGGGCCCGTGCCGTGACTACCCCAAGCCCGCCTTCCATAGGCCAGGGGCTGGCGACTAGCACCAAGGCGTAAATCCTGGTAAAAAGGGAAGGCATTGCCTTTGTAAGTAAACAAGAACCTCAGAGTAAGAAAACGGAAAAAGGTAAACACTAAGTAAAAACAGAGTACAACTGCAAGTGCGGAAAGTAAGTGGGCCAGAATACAAACCCAAACTGAAAGTAAAGTACAACTCGAAAGGGAAAACAGCAACTGAAAGGTAAAAGCCGCTACGCCGACCTGTCCACTGGTAATCCCACCTGAAGGGTGGGTACAGATAGGTCCACTGCTCCTCGGGTCCCGCCGTCCGCTCCGAGTACGTCCCGCCCAGTGGTCCTCCTCCAGATACCGTCCTGCTCTGCAAGCCTCAACCACGATCAACGCTGTCCGTCGTCTGCAACCAACACAACGTAGTGCGGGCATAGCCCGTGCAAGGGTGAGTATAAGCTACTCAGTAGGGACCCCGAGACCCCTGAAGGTCTCCCAAAATCCACAAGGGATAAACCACAAAGGAAAGATACAATCACGAAGTAACAACCGACACTGCTTAGGTATATGCCCATACATATACCCAAGTCAACAATTCCAATACGCTCCAACCTCCGAGCCCAAGTACAACTCAGTCCACATAGGAAAGTATATGTATTCCACACAGGAAAGAAAAACGTAATCCACACAGGATAGCACAACACAATCCACACGGGAAAGCAAACAGGATTCAGCTCACACAGGTATACATCATCGAAAAGGTGAAAGAGATGATCAGACATAGATACTGAATCATCTAAGCTGGGACCCATATAGGATACAAGACCAGCACAGCTAGGACCCACATAGGATACAAGACTAGCTGTCTTCAATGATTCATCTATAATGGGACCCACATAGGATACAAGACCAGTATTGAATTATCTAAGCTGGGACCCACATAGGATACAAGACCAGCACAGCTAGGACCCACATAGGATACAAGACCAGCTATCTTCATTGATTCATCTATACTGGGACCCACATAGGATACAAGACCAGTATTGAATCATCTAAGCTGGGACCCACATAGGATACAAGACCAGCACAGCTAGGACCCACATAGGATACAAGACCAGCTGTCTTCATTGATTCATCTATACTGGGACCCACATAGGATACAAGACCAGTATTGAATCATCTAAGCTGGGACCCACATAGGATACAAGACTAGCACAGCTAGGACCCACATAGGATACAAGACCAGCTGTCTTCATTGATTCATCTATACTAGGACCCACATAGGATACAAGACCAGTATTGAATCATCTAAGCTGGGACCCACATAGGATACAAGACCAGCACAGCTAGGACCCACATAGGATACAAGACCAGTTGTCTTCATCGTCGCAGTCCACTGAGGATCTCTGCACAGTCGTCGTCGTCGAAGTCGCAGTCGCAGCCAGCACTAGGGTTCCCGCACACAGCAAGCTCTTTCGGGAGGGTCCTCTCCACGAGCCGAGAGGCTGATACATCAACTGTCACATAGTTCGAAGTTGATGTATCCAAAAGTTCCGTATCGTCAACAGGAACTCAACGCAACAGACGGCGCGTCAATCGGACGCCCGGTCTGAGAGTTATTGGCTTTTTCGTTCCAGGGGCCCGATTGGTTTTTAAGGCAAAACCAACCCGACCGTACTCCACCTACGTCCAAACCTCAGGCGGAGTATGTCAAAAGATCTGTCTCACTTAGAGGAATCCACCAAAGTCGACGGAACGTCAATCGGACGTCCGGAGCTCAAGATATGAGTGTTTCCGCTCCGAGGGCCCGGTTGGTTTCGTGTACGAACCAACCCGGCCGAACTCAAAGTATTCCGAAACCTTGAGTGCGATATACCGAAACGACCGCCTCGATCCAAGGATCGTGTTGCCATGTACAGCGCGTCAATCGGACGCTCGTAGCCCAAGATATGTGCATTTTACCTAAAGTAGTCCGAAAACAAGGGGTCTGGGCCCGGGCCGACCCGGCCCGACCCCCGCTTGGTCGGCCCGAACTGGGTCGACCCGAACTGGGTCGAACTGACCTGGCTAGGCCCGGCCCAGCCCAGCCTGGCTCGGTCCGGCCCGACCGGCCGGCCGCGGCTCGGCCAGCATGGCCGAGCTGAAACGCGGAGCGGGGTGCGCGACTCCCCCGCCCGCCGCTGATTGAGGCCGGCGGCGGATCCGCCGGCCACCAACCCTCCGGCGGCGCGCCGCCGCCGCTGGTCGCCGTCGCCGCCGTCGCCATCCGCGGACCACCGGACGTGCTCCGGTGGTCCGTTTCTTCTGCCGTCTTCGCCTATGGTCCTCCCACAACCCGACCTTCACTGCGAAGGCCTCAAAATTACCTTGCGGCCTCGTTTGTCGTCACCCGTCAATCCGCACGTCAAAAACAAAACGCGCCGTCTTCGTGGTTCTCTGGCGCGACGCGTTGGCGTCGCGCCCCTTCGCCGTGGCCCGACTCTATTCGCGGATGTCTTCAGGTTTCTCTGCCGTGACGCGACGACGTCGCGCCTTTGTTTGTTTTTCACGACGCGGCGCGACGGTGCCGCGCATTACTTGTCGCACGTTTCCGCGCGGTGCGATGGCACCAGACCATTCCCGTTTCAATCTAAAAATGAATCCAACATAAAATAAAAAGGAGGGTCGGCCGTGTTTGTGTGGTCCGGCCCCCCTCGCGTAATTCGATAACAAAAGGTCATATTTCACGAAGTTCGTCAAGGCAATAAACACGAACAATTTAAATAAAAACCCTCAACATCAAACCGCATGATCGAACGATCCGCAGATCAACCCGGTATTGGTTGGTACGTGCTCGTCGTTCTTTTCTCAAAAGATAAGATAATTCCAAAATAAATTCCCCTACCTCGTGTCGTTCTTCGTTTGTTGACAAAGTTGCGGAATGGTAGTGTCACTGTAGAATGGTATCAATCTCGTCGTCGTCGGAGTGAGCGCCGTCGTCGATGGCGACGTTCCCCGCGGTGGTGCCTCCTCCCTTGACGCGGAGAAAGAAGAAGAGATGGCACGTCATTGGTGCCTTCGCGTTCTCCGTCGGAGGGTCGGTGTTCATCACATTCTTCGTCGAAGTCTCGACGTTCTTCAATGATGGTGATGGAGTTCTTCAAAACTAAGAGCTTCCTCTCTCAAAATCCTCACTTAACCAAGCAACCTAATAAAATAAGGTCTCCCATTATTTTATTAACACATTCCAAGCTTTTCAAATTCCAAAATTCAAATAACTTAATTAATTTAAGAAGTTGAACTCATTAATTAAAAAGTGTTGGCATGCACTTAAGAGGGGGAGTGGAATGAGAAGAGTTTTCATTAATAAGGGGGTGAAGTTCAAGAGTTAATGAATGGGAGATTAAATGGGGGGTTAAAGGAGAGTTAAAGAGTTAGGTATCATGTGGGCCCCACCACACTTAATCCTCTCAAGGGAGGTTATGTGGATGTGGGTCCCACCTCTAACTCCCTTTGGGAGGAAATAACCAACAAAGTTAAAAATAAATTGTGTTCCACAATTTATTTAACTTCTTCTAATTCCCCCCAAAACTAACTCTCATCCCGCATAAAACGCAACCTCGGAAAAGGTCTCCTTAAGCAAAAATCGGCACTACGAGTTCATCGGTGCCATCGGATTTCAATTCCGAGCACCGGTTCAAAAGATAGGAAAACCCGCTCGTTCGTTCACTGAACATACCAGAACCAAACTTCGGAAATTGATTTCGGGCACTCCGGGCCTCGGAATCAAGTGCCGTCAGAAACCAAATTCTTGTAAAATTCCAAAGAAAATTAAGAAAAAAAATTCCCTTGAATTTTACGGGTATTTACATTACTCCCACCTCAGGGCTTTACGTCCCCGTAAAGATACATCAAAACTAGGGAAACAAATGAGGGTACTGAGCACGCATCTGAGCCTCCCGCTCCAAAGTGCTCTCCTGGAGGTTCTCGTGCTGCTATCAGATGCGCACTAGAGGAATCGACCGTCCACGTAGGACCCGCTCCTGTCGATCCTCGATCTCCACTAGAACCTCTGCAAAAGTCGCCCCATCATTAACGTCAAGCTCCCCATGGTCAATGATATGCATCGGGTCGTGCACGTATCTCCTCAGCTGAGACACGTGGAAGACATCGTGCACCCGGTGCAACTGAGGTGGTAGAGTCAGGCGATAAGCCACCTCGCCAATCCTGTTGAGGACCTGGAAGGGTCCGATGAAGCGCGGAGATAACTTGCCGCCTCGGCCAAATCTCCGTAAACCACGTCGTGGTGAGACACGCAAGAATACGTGGTCGCCATCCTCGAACTCTAGTGGCTTCCGCCTCCTATCAGCGTATGACTTCTGCCGGCTTTGAGTTGTCCTCATCCGCTCCTGGATGACCTAGACCTTCTCTGTCGTGGCCTGGACCATCTCCGGTCCCACAAGAGCTGCTATGATTTCTTCTTTGCCGATAAGAGAAATCCGGTCTCATCCCCTGGATGAACCACGTTCTTTGCCTAATACCGTCAATCTTGACATGGATGATACTATTCCATACCAAGAATGACGTCGTAAGGCCTCGACGCTACTACCAAGAGATCCAACCATTACTCTCACCCCCTAGGGTTGAGTCACACTGTCGGCATCAGTGTGTGGTAACTGGGTCCCCTCCAGTAGATGTCTCACAAGTGAGGGTCAAGTCAACAGTCAAAACTGGAACCTCTTAGTAACAACAAAAAAGAGGACAGGAATGAAAACATCACAAAGGTATGCGTCTTTTATTATTGCAGCTCATAATTCAAAGATGCTACACAATAGAAACAAGGAACTAGAAGTACAAAAGATGTATCCACTAGTTCCACTCCTGTCCATTTGCTCCCAGAGCTCCATGTTCGAAGGCCTCATCTTCCTGAAGCTGAGCTCTCCCATGTCCATGGCTCGGCTGTTGCTCAAGCACCCGCCGCTAATTCTGCCTCGGTGGCTCCTCCAAAGCCTGCGGATCAACTATACGAGGAGTCGTACAGTCACGTGCCAGGTGACCCTTCCCGCCGCAGGAGTAACACTATCCGTTTCTGGCACGCCTGGCTCTGACTCCACCCCGGGTGCCCCGCACCACCAGTCCTAAAACCCGAGATCGTCCCACTGCTGGTCTGGTCCTCCTGGACCTCTGCATCATCTATCTACTGCCCATAGATGACCCGGCTACTGATCGAAAAACACAAGGCAAAGGCAGCAGCTCCTGAACACGCTCGGGGTGTAGAGCTACTGGCACAAACTCCACCCTGAAGAAGGTCTCGAAGTATTCCCATGTGAAGGTCATCCCATCGCAAAACTGGAACAGGTGGCTCCACCACCTTCCTGCTACTGCCTGAAGAAGGATGGCAGTAAATATCACCATGAAGTCTGCAGGCCTCCACACTATCCTGAAGACTCTCACTACAGCCTCCAGCCAGTCCTCGGCTGCCTGGGGGTCCGTCTTCCCGCGGAACTTGGGCGGTCGCTGGCGCTGGAACTCATGTAGTGCACTGAGGTGACGTGCATCGTCAGCGACTGGTGCTGGAAGCATCGGTGGCTCGGCGGGTAGAGCTACCGCCGGTGCCACTGCTGACAAAGGGCCCTGCACCGAGGCCTCATCGCTCGGTGGGCTGTCGTCACAATCAACTCTCGGAACCCTAGCTGACTGCCATCGTAGGGCCATCCTGAAAAGGAAACAGGTGCGCCACGGTCAAACAGTATACCTGGTGAGCTGACACAAGTAATCACAAAGAAAACTTGAAACACACACGCAATAAATGTTTTCGTGCATTAAGTCGAAAATCAAAAGTCAGGGTCCTGGTGTATGGATACGTCGGTCGCCGCACCAACACTAGACTCCCTGGACTGATAACCACACCCAATATGCTAAACACTATTTCTTCACATAGAAGAAAGATCAGAGTCTACGGTAGAACCGAACTCCTCTGATACCAATTTGTCACGACCCGTCCTCGGGGCCCGTGCCGTGACTACCCCAAGCCCGCCTTCCATAGGCCAGGGGCTGGCGACTAGCACCAAGGCGTAAATCCCGGTAAAAAGGGAAGGCATTTCCTTTGTAAGTAAACAAGCACCTCAGAGTAAGCAAGCGGAAAATGGTAAACACTAAGTAAAAACAGAGTACAACTGCAAGTGCGGAAAGTAAGTGGGCCAGAATACAAACCCAAACTGAAAGTAAAGTACAACTCGAAAGGGAAAACAGCAACTGAAAGGTAAAAGCCGCTACGCCGAGCTGTCCACTGGAAATCCCACCTGAAGGGTGGGTACAGATAGGTCCACTGCTCCTCGGGTCCCGCCGTCCGCTCCGAGTACGTCCCGCCCAGTGGTCCTCCTCCAGATATCGTCCTGCTCTGCAAGCCTCAACCACGATCAACATTGTTCGTCATCTGCAACCAACACAACGTAGTGCGGGCATAGCCCGTGCAGGGGTGAGTATAAGCTACTCAGTAGGGACCCCGAGACCCCCGAAGGTCTCCCAAAATCCACAAGGGATAAACCACAAAGGAAAGATACAATCACGAAGTAACAACCGACACTGCTTAGGTATATGCCCATACATATACCCAAGTCAACAATTCCAATACGCTCCAACCTCCGAGACCAAGTACAACTCAGTCCACACAGGAAAGTATACGTATTCCACACAGGAATGGAAAACGTAATCCACACAGGATAGCACAACACAATACACACGGGAAAGCAAACAGGATTCACCTCACACAGGTATACATCATCGAAAAGGTGAAAGAGATGATCAGACATAGATACTGAATCATCTAAGCTGGGACCCACATAGGATACAAGACCAGCACAGCTAGGACCCACATAGGATACAAGACCAGCTGCCTTCACTGATTCATCTATAATGGGACCCACATAGGATACAAGACCAGTATTGAATTATCTAAGCTGGGACCCACATAGGATACAAGACCAGCACAGCTAGGACCCACATAGGATACAAGACCAGCTGTCTTCATTGATTCATCTATACTGGGACTCACATAGGATACAAGACCAGTATTGAATCATCTAAGCTGGGACCCACATAGGATACAAGACCAGCTGTCTTCATTGCTTCATCTATACTGGGACCCACATAGGAGACAAGACCAGTATTGAATCATCTAAGATGGGACCCACATAGGATACAAGACCAGCACAGCTAGGACTCACATAGGATACAAGACCAGCTGTCTTCATTGATTAATCTATACTGGGACCCACATAGGATACAAGACCAGTATTGAATCATCTATGCTGGGACCCACATAGGATACAAGACCAGCACAGCTAGGACCCACATAGGATACAAGACCAGCTGTCTTCATCGTCGCAGTCCACTGAGGATCTCTGCACAGTCGTCGTCATCGAAGTCGCAGTCGCAGCCAGCACTAGGGTTCCCGCACACAGCAAGCTCATTCGGGAGGGTCCACTCCACGAGCTGAGAGGCTGATACATCAACTGTCACATAGTTCGAAGTTGATGTATCCAAAAGTTCTGTATCGTCAACAGGAACTCAACGCAACAGACGGCGCGTCAATCGGACGCCCGGTCTGAGAGTTATTGGCTTTTTCGTTCCAGGGGCCCGGTTGGTTTTTAAGGCAAAACCAACCCGACCGTACTCCACATGCACCCAAACCTCGGGCGGAGTATGTCAAAAGATCCTTCTCACTTAGAGGAATCCACCAAAGTCGATGGCACATCAATCGGACGTCCGGAGCTCAAGATATGAGCGTTTCCGCTCCGAGGGCCCGGTTGGTTTCGTGTACGAACCAACCCGGCCGAACTCAAAGTATTCCTAAACCTTGAGTGCGATATACCGAAACGACCGTCTCGATCCAGGGATCGCGTTTCCGCTGACGGCGCATCAATCGGACGCTCGTAGCCCAAGATATGGGCATTTTACCGAAAGTAGTCCGAAAACAGAGGGTCTAGGCCCGGGCCGACCCGGCCCGACCCCCCCCCCCCCCCCCCCTGGGTCGGCCCGAACCGGGTCGACCCGACCTGGCTGGGCCCGTCCCGGCCCGGCCCAGCTCGGTCCGGCCAGACCGGTCGGCCGCGGCTCGGCCAGCGTGGCCGAGCCGGAACGCGGAGCGGGGTGCACGACTCCCCCACCCGCCGCTGATTGAGGCCGGCGGCGGATCCGCCGGCCGCCAACCCTCCGGCGGCGCGCCGCTGCCGCTGGTCGTCGGCGCCGCCGCCGCCTTCCGCGGACCATCGGACGTGCTCTGGTGGTCCGTTTCTCCTTCCGTCTTCGCCTATGGTCCTCCCGGGACCCGACCTTCACTGCGAAGGCCTCAAAATTACCTTGCGGTCTCGTTTGTCGTCACCCGTCAATCCGCACGTCAAAAACGAAACGCGTCGTCTTCATGGTTCTCTGGCGCGACGCGTTGGCGCCACGCCCTTTCGCCGTGGCCCGACTCTGTCCGCGGATGTCTTTGGGTTTCTCCACCGTGACGCGACGGCGTCACGCCTTTGTTTGTTTTTCACGATGCGGCGCAACGGTGTCGCGCATTACTTGTCGCACGTTTCCGCGCGGTGCGATGGCACCTCACCATTCCCATTTCAATCCACAAATGAATCCAACATGAAATAAGGAGGAGGGTCTGCCGTGTTTGTGTGGTCCGTCCCCCCTCGAGTTATTCGATAACAAAAGGTCATATTTCACGAAGTTCGTCAAGGCAATAAACACGAACAATTTAAATAAAAACCCTCAACATCAAACCGCATGATCGAACGATCCGCGGATCAACCCGGTATTGGTTGGTCTGTGCTCGTCGTTCTTTTCTCAAAAGATAAGAGAATTCCAAAATAAATTCCCCTACCTCGTGTCGTTCTTCGTTTGTTGACAAAGTCGCGGAATGGTAGTGTCGCTGTAGAACGGTATCAATCTCATCGTCGTCGGAGTGAGCACCGTCGTCGATGGCGACGTTCCCCGCGGTGGTGCCTCCTCCCTTGACGTGGGGAAAGAAGAAGAGAAGGCACGTCTTTGGTGCCTTCGCGTTCTCCGTCGGAGGGTCGGTGTTCATCACATTCTTCGTCGAAGTCTCGACATTCTTCAATGATGGTGATGGAGTTCTTCAAAACTAAGAGCTTCCTCTCTCAAAATCCTCACTTAACCAAGCAACCTAATAAAATAAGGTCTCCCATTATTTTATTAACACATGCCAAGCTTTTCAAATTCCAAAATTCAAATAACTTAATTAATTTAAGAAGTTGAACTCATTAATTAAAAAGTGTTGGCATGCACTTAAGAGGGGGAGTGGAATGAGAAGAGTTTTCATTAATAAGGGGGAGAAGTTCAAGAGTTAATGAATGTGAGATTAAATGGGGGGTTAAAAGAGAGTTAAAGAGTTAGGTCTCGTGTGGGCCCCACCACACTTAATCCTCTCAAGGGAGGTTATATGGATGTGGGTCCCACCTCTAACTCCCTTTGGGAGGAAATAACCAACAAAGTTAAAAATAAATTTTGTTCCACAATTTATTTAACTTCTTCTAATTCCCCCCAAAACTAACTCTCATCCCGCATAAAACGCAACCTCAGAAAAGGTCTCCTTAAGAGAAAATCGGCGCTACGAGTTCATCGGTGCCATCGGATTTCAATTCCGAGCACCGGTTCAAAAGATAGGAAAACCCGCTCGTTCGTTCACTGAACGTACCAGAGCCAAACTTCGTAAATTGATTCCGGGCACTCCGGGCCTCGGAATCAAGTGTCGTCAGAAACCGCGTTCTTGTAAAATTCCAAAGAAAATTAAGAAAAAAAATTACCTTGAATTTTACGGGTCTTTACATTCGGGGCCCGTGCCGTGACTACCCAAGCCCGCCTTCCATAGGCTAGGGGTTGGCGACTAGCACCAAGGCGTAAATCCCAACAAAAGGGAAGGCATTGCCTTTGAAAAGTAAACAAGCACCACAGAGTAAGAAAGCGGAAAACAGTAAACACTAAGTGAAAACTGTAACAAGATGTGCTGAAGTAAAAAGGGGCCGGAAATACAAGCCCAACTGTAAAGTACAACTGAAAGGGGAAAACAACAACTGAAAAGAAAAGCCGCAGCGTCGGGCCGTCCTCTGGAAATCCCACCTGAAGGGTGGGTACAAATAGCTCCACTGCTCTTCGGGTCCCGCCGTCCGCTCCGAGTACGTCCCGCCCAGTGGTCCACCACCAGGTACCGTCCTGCTCTGCAAGCCTCAACCACGATCAACGCTGTCCGTCATCTGCAACCAACACAATGTAGTGCGGGCATAGCCCGTGCAGGGGTGAGTATAAGCTACTCAGTAGGGACCCTGAGACCCCCGAAGGTCTCCCGAAATCCACAAAGGATAAACCACAATGGAAAGATACAATCACGAAGTAACAACCGACACTGCTTAGGTATATGCCCATACATATACCTAAGTCATCAATCCCTATTCGGCTCTAACATCCGAGCCCAAGCACAACCCAGTCCACACAGGAAAGCAAACGTAAATCCACACAGGATAGCACAACACAATCCACAAAGGAGAGCAAAACGTAAATCCACACAGGATAGCACAACACACTCCACAATGGAGAGAAAAACGTAAATCCACACAGGATAGCATGACACAATCCACAAAGGAAAGCAAAACGGAATCCACACAGGATAGCACAACACAATCCACAAAGGAGAGTAAATAGTAAACCCACATAGGATACAAGACCAGCCGTCTTCATTGTTTCGTTTATGCTGGGACCCACATAGATACTGAATCATCTAAGCTGGGACTCACATAGGATACAAGACCAGCACATCTAGGACCCACATAAGATACAAGACCAGCTATTTTCATTGATTCATCTATATTGGGTGTGGACTGATAACCACACCCAATACGCTAAACACTATTTCTTCACATAGAAGAAAGATCAGAGTCTACGGTAGAACCGAACTCCTCTGATACCAAATGTGACAACCGGGTCCCGGTGACAGCACAACCACCCCGCCTTAACATGGCCATCGGGTCCTTGCCTACCAAGTACCCCCAGTTGCCCCCACAGACACGTGGGTCCCAGTTGCCCCCACAGGATAGCACAACACAATCCACAAAGGAGAGTAAATAGTAAACCCACATAGGATACAAGACCAGCCGTCTTCATTGTTTCGTTTATGCTGGGACCCACATAGATACTGAATCATCTAAGCTGGGACTCACATAGGATACAAGACCAGCACATCTAGGACCCACATAAGATACAAGACCAGCTATTTTCATTGATTCATCTATATTGGGTGTGGACTGATAACCACACCCAATACGCTAAACACTATTTCTTCACATAGAAGAAAGATCAGAGTCTACGGTAGAACCGAACTCCTCTGATACCAAATGTGACAACCGGGTCCCGGTGACAGCACAACCACCCCGCCTTAACATGGCCATCGGGTCCTTGCCTACCAAGTACCCCCAGTTGCCCCCACAGACACGTGGGTCCCACCCCAGGGTCCACCCACATGCCTGAACGGATCATCTGACTAATGACAGTCCCCACAGGCCAACACATGTCCTTTCCAGTGTGCTTTGTCCTCACTCACACACGTCCAACACATGTCCTTTCCAGTGTGCTTTGTCCTCACTCACACACACCCTGGGAAACTTCCCAGAAGGTCACCCATCCTGATCACTACTCCAGGCCAAGCACGCTTAACTGTGGAGTTCTAATCAAACAGGCTCCCGAAAAGGAAGGTGCACCTTGTTGACATGAGTCATATCAATTAGTCATTTAACCCTTTATCATTTGGGGATGTTACAATCACCCCCCCTTTAGAGCATAACGCCCTCGTTGTGGGCCCTACATCTCAACCCAGGCAGTGCACCGCACTTAAGGCTGGGTTCCTCCTTTGATACCAAATGTGACAACCGGGTCCCGGTGACAGCACAACCACTCCGCCTTAACATGGTCGTCGGGTCCTTGCCTACTAGGTACCCCCCAGTTGCCCCCACAGACACGTGGGGCCCACCCCAAGGTCCACCCACATGCCTGAATGGATCATCTGACTAATGACAGTCCCCACAGGCCAACACATGTCCTTTCCAGTGTGCTTTGTCCTCACTCACACACACCCTAGGAAACTTTCCAGAATGTCACCCATCCTGATCACTACTCCAGGCCAAGCACGCTTAACTGTGGAGTTCTAATCAGACAGGCTCCCGAAAAGGAAGGTGCACCTTGTTGACATGAGTCATATCAATTAGTCATTTAACCCTTTATCATTTGGGGATGTTACACTTGTGATAGGAACCCTTGGTGACATCCAAGTAGAGGTGACCATTCAATTGAGATGGATGTCATTGGGATTAACTATGTGGGAAAATTAATTTGACTTATTATATGATTGATATTCTAGATGAATGTGGACCATCCTATAACTTGAGATGAGAGATGGGAATTATGCCATCTCTTAAGAGTGATGCATGTGAGGCTTTCCTTATGTGGAATGTAAGGATGTGATGTGATATTAATGATTTTGAGGGACAACATTGCATCTATGTTTTGGTTGTTGACTTTAGATATGATATTGAGGTTGGGGAATCCATGTTGGGTTTCTATACTATGCTTTGAATTTGGGGACCTCGATGGGTGTCCTAGTATAACTTTGACCCCAGAAAGAGGTAGTTCTGGTAGGCAGATGGGGTAGATTTGGAGTGTGACCTTAGAGCCTAAATTGATTATGTGATCCTGATGAGTCCATAGTGATGAATATGATGGAAATTATGGGGTTTATTCACTACCCTCAATCATTATTAATGACTACCTCAGATAACACATAAGATTAAGACTTTATGTTTATATGAAATGCCTAGGGATGTTCACCTAGGATTCATCTTCTGAAAATATTAAAATTCAATGTGTTACCAGTAATAAATTATAACCCTGATGACTATTTGATTCCTTCAACCAGATACTTGTTTCTAGATATTAGTCTTTATACTATTGATGTACTAGGATGTGTTCAAAGGATTTAGAAATTAGTCCTGCTAATATTTATTTCCTATGACTTTCTATAAGGAGTTGGATTATTCCTGATGATATGCATATGTGAGATGATCTTGGATGGATGAACATCCTCTCAAATTATCAATATAATATTATATTTTGTGATATGTATACACTTACCCTAATGATATGTATATGTGAGATGATCCAAGAGGGATGCCCTAGCTCCAAATGATTAGTATACGATGAGATATTTCGAGGGGGACACAATGCCCCCATATGATATGTACATGTGAGATGATCTAGGTGGGATTAAATGCCCCCTATGTGATCAATATAATGTCTTATTCCTTGTACATACTCCTAGGATACAAATTTTCATCTTGATATTATTGTCTTACGATGAATTTCTCATAGGATACGACTATTATGACAAATATTACTGCATTTCAAATCACACCTGCCATCTTTGAATTAGTTATTTTATTAATTATCGTTGTGTCAGGTAGTCCAGGTTTAATCCCAACATAAAATTTTGGGTTCTAATTTTAAAACACATTTTTTTTGCCTTGATAGTGTTCAGTGCACGGGAAGGGTGCGGTCGAAACCACATGACTTCACATGGGTCACCACGCCCGACCTCCTCCGGTTCACCGCACAGCCTGCCTGATGTTTAAGGAAGATGAAAAATATGTGACGAATAATAAAATGAGAATACAAGAAAATTTGTGATAGTGTGGCTTTGGGTGAGGCACCACTCAGGAAAGGAACGATTTTGAAACCGTGCAGCCTCGCCTGGACCAACGGGTTACCTACCGATGTTCAATTGATTAAATGAAATGAATTAATAATGAAGAAATAAAATTAATTGCATCATAAAATAAAAATAAAATACAATAATAATAGTCAGATATAAAATTTAATTAATTGTTTTATTGATATTAGAAATATTCTTATTTGAGGATATTATTAATTATTATTTAATATTATTATTATTTATATTAATGATGACAATTAAGTTATTTTATTTATTAGTAGTACTCATCTTTTATTTATTTTTATTATTATTGTTATTATTTTTATTTATTTATTTATTTTATTATTTTTCATCCTTTTATATGGGGTTTTTATTTTTCTTTCCATAGGGTTGCGGACCGCCAGCTCCCCTTGCCCCCCATTTCCGGTCATGATGCTGTTTTTCCGTGAACACACCCCTCATTGAACCTCCTAGAGTCACGCTACACCTCACCTCCCTTAACCCTATCACCGCACACCCAACCCCACCCTGCCCTCTGTGTCATCGCCCCCTCCCAGCCAGCTACTCTTCGACCCTTTATTTCCTCGTCCAGCGAGTCCCATGGCCGGCACGCCTCTGTTCCTTGTGCACGAACCCTCCATAGCTCAAAAGTCGTGCTCCTGGCTTCTGAATGACCGCTGTTGTCCGCTGCCCTTGCCTCTCTGGTCCGACCATCCTCCTGCACAGCACCCCCGCTGAAACCCTTGCTCCCTTGCGCTGCGAAACACCCCTGGCCGAACACCATTGCGTCGTCACACCACCCACTCTACTCGAACACCTACTGTGTTGACCCTTCCTCTCCTATTGGCGCATCCTCAGGTGTGTTGCCTCCCATGTGAGCAGCCCCCCTATCTGGTTGGTTCTTCTCTTTTTTCTCCTCTTGAGTTCCTGGTCATTCAGCAAGTGTGAGGTGTCTTTTATTGGTTGATTTTTTTAATTCCAGTTTAATCAGATTCTTGTTTAGGGTCCGATTTGGTTTCCCTGTGGTGTGAATTGAGTGCAATTGGAGTACCACACAATTTTCTTTGGAGTCCTTGACACCAATGTAGGTGGTTCCACATCTAATCAATATTTTATGAATTAATCTGCAAGCTTAATTTGTTTAACATATTATTTAATTAATTTGTGTAGTTGCGATGTTGGTTTGAATTGAAGTTTGATTTGCATTTAAATCATTAAGTAGCATGTTTTTGTTACATGTATGTTTTCTGTTGAGAACTTATATCTAGTTAGTTGGTAGTAATTTTTAAATTGCGTAGTTTGTTTTTCATATGTGCAAGTGGTTTCAATCGCGCCTTCGACTTGGTGTTGCATGTTCTTTGTCATAAGAGAAGGTGTTGTGTGTGTTGAGTAGGTTGTTTCTGTGAAAACATATGTTGAGTTGTCTACTAGTGTTTCATAAAGTCTAATTTTGATTTGTGAAAATGTGAAAGGTGACGATTTATGTTCTGGTGTAGCGTTCATATGTGTTTTGTCCAAAAAAGAGGGTTTGAGTGGAATTTTGGTGTTTAAAGTCATGTGTCATATTCTGAAATTTGCTTAATAAAATTTCTTGTGTCTTTTTTAATCAGGAAAGTGTTCTTTTAACCATTCTTTTGGTTTATTAATAATTGTGAGTTGTGCAATTTGTGTTCTTGATGGGACGTAGTGAGTGTTTGTTCATGAAAGAGTCCCGATTTGGTTTTGTGTGTTAAGTCGTGTTATGTTTCTGTTTGAAGAATTTGTTTACAAAAAAAATTAATATGTTTTAATAAAAAAATCATCAATAATGAAAATTTAACATGTTTTTAATAAACAATCATTAGCAATGCGGAAATTGTTTTAATTGAGTTGGGTAAAGTCTTTTGGTGTGCATACTATTTGTAGTGGATTTTTTGTGTGTGTGAAAGCATAGAGTTGGGTTTAGGTAACACCATGTTTGTTTTATTTGTATGAGTGTGACAAGAGATGTGAAATCGGAACATATTGAGCACAAAAGGGGAAGCCTGGGTACTAGGTGGGTGGACTAGATCTAGCGTGCTAGTGATATGGAAGCGGCTCTGGCCTGGTTTCACTTAGTTGGTTTGACGATTACAACAGTAACTAAACATTGGATGATGATTGGAGACCACTAAGTTATGGATGTGTTGCCCTACTAGTGGCTCGTGCATGAGAACATATTTTTTTGTGTTTCCTATACTACTGTTCACTGAGACGCGATGTTCTAGGGTCCCATTCTTTTTGCTTGTACTGATAGGTCCTCTCCCACTATTGGTGCTCCTGGACTACTATACACTCATCATCAGAATACAGTGTAGCATTTGGGTTTTCTTGAAGGTTTGGGTTTTTCTTAAATGAAAGGGTGTTCTTATTTTTTATTTATGTTGTTTTCTTTGAATGTGTTTTCTTTATAAAAAAACTATATATTTAATGTTTTTCAAGCTTTAGTGTCGTTTTATTAATTAAGCCTGCAAACGTATTTGTCATTTAATTTTTATACATGGAACCTTTTTTATGGGTGACGTCTTACTGGGCTCTTGGCTCACACTATACATACAACTTTGGGTGTCTGTAGACTTTGTTTCTTGTGTATTCTAGGTTGTGACATCGTGCTTAGTGATGGTGGTTATGGATGCTATTGGTCTTCACATGTAGGTTGGTGTTGGTAGCTTGGGGATGTGGGTTCTTGTGTCTCTTGGAGGTTCGTATCAGAGTTTAGTGTTCTATCCTTGTTTTTTTCACAACAGATTTTTAGTTGAATTGTAGACTTAAACCTGTTTATGGTTTATAGGCATGTTTGGTTGTCTCTTTCTAGTCTCAGTTTATTTATCTTGTTAGTTGTCTTTTGGTCTCTTGTTTCATGTAAATTGTTCCCAAGTATTATTTCGATACACGGGCACCTGTGCCAGGCCATAGGGATCGGGAACGCCTTTCGGGGCTTGCCACGGACCGGGTCGGGTGACGGGTAGGATAGAGACCTGGCCTGGTTCGTGATAAAATGGTATCAGAGCCAGGTTTATTCTCTTGGGTTGTATTCTTTCAGGATAGAGTCAGGGAGACTAAAGTTAAGGTTGTCGGGACTCGACGTCCTGACTATGAGTAAGGTGCCTGGCCAGCACACCTAATGGCGTGACTCGAGTTACCAGAGTAAGTTGAGGTCTATCTAAATCTTTGGTCTGTGTGGTTAATCATGTTTAGGGGAAATGAAAAGGGAGTAGGGTTAGTGGTCCTAGTGAGCTCGTAGGATCTGTCAAGCCATGTAGAGCTGGGGATGCTGTCTTAGAATACTCTCAGTGGTGATGGCGTGATTGGTGTATGGCCTCTAACCATATGTTCCAATCACCCGCTGATACTAGTTTCCTCCTGCATTGTTCCTCGTCTTTTTGTTTTGGATTTTTAAAAATCTGGTTTTTAAGTTAAAATGAATAGGTCTCGGAATTTTTTTTAAGTTAAGAACTTAAAAAAGAATATTATGTGTTATGTTTGAAAAGTGCAGGTTAAATGTTTTGGTTTTAAAAAATGGAAAGGTCCAGTTTTGAACCTTGGTGTTCTCATGGGCAAGCACATGCATGGATGTATATGGAAAGAGAAATGGTTAATGGCACGAGCGGACTAGTGCCTGGATGGACATGAGGTGGGTGCTGATGTGGCACGGGAACATGCATGTATGGGGCCCATGGGGAACTATTGGTATCTGTGCAACCCACCACCTTTGTTTTTTTTCCAAAAGGTTTGTTTAAGGAAATTTTTTCTAATAATCGGTAGTTATGTGATGTGTCCTTCTATTTTGAAAATATGGGATGAGAGGCATTTGGAGCTGAGAATCCTTTTTGACTAATTTATGTGTTGAGTTTGAATTTTTAGTTGTAAGTTGGTGTGAAAGTCTGTGGTTAGTAAATTCTTTTGAAAAGTTCTTTGGAAAGCCCTTATAGTGGTTCCCCTGCACATTATGCATTCTCTTGTGATATGTCTTGGCCATTGGACCAGTTTGACTGGGTTCATGGTTTCCTTTCATAAATAGTGTATGCCCCAAAAGCATTAGCATGCGATTGAAGTGCAGCTACGGGTAATTTGTCATTGGTCAACCCTCTAGTT
This sequence comes from Viscum album, assembly GCA_963277665.1. Classification (NCBI taxonomy): domain Eukaryota; kingdom Viridiplantae; phylum Streptophyta; class Magnoliopsida; order Santalales; family Viscaceae; genus Viscum; species Viscum album. The sequence continues at coordinate 23,160,255 of OY728137.1, read as the reverse complement.
GATTAAAGTAAGGACTTTCCCATTTTAGGGATAGTGCTAAGTCTATCCCTAACCCTTTTTGGTTAAGCAGATCCTCTCACAGCGGAATGACAGACAGGAGAGTATTTGATACGAGTTTTGACCTTTTGAGTTGTCTGAGTCCTCAAGTATGATGTTTGACATCATTGTGTTTGTAGATTCCCCCAGAGATCGGTGAAAGGAATTCCAATGGGGAAGGTCGAAGGCGGCTGAAAGTTGTCTGCACTGACTGATTTCTTGAAAGGCTTGTAGTGCTTTCATCAGCTGTAAGGGTCATGTTTGGTGACGTCTTGAAATGTGAGTTCTCATCAAACTGTAAAGGTAGACTTCATGAAACCCTTCAAGAATCCATGTTTTTAAGGAGTGCGTCCTCCTCTAAGGGTGTTCTAATTTTTCTGTTCAAAGGGGAGTGTTTTTTGTGCGTCTTCCCTTCTGAAGTTTCTTGGTTAAGGTGAAAAAATGATAAATGTTCATTATCTAAACCCCTGTTTTTGTGCATGTGCCACGAGGGAGTAGTTGGATGCCATGGTGCATTGTGTTTTCTGGCGTTGTCTCGGTAACGGTGTGGTTGCGTGGCACACCAAAAGGAGAAACTCCATTCGGGAGTCTTCCACGCCTGACTATGAGGCATGAGATGCTTCAAACATCAGGGCTCTAGCCATAGGCCTCGGAGTGAAGCTGGTGTGTGGTTAAGAAACCTGAGAGAGTATGAGACCCCAACCTTATTTCTGTCATTGGTACTGAAGATGAAGGAGGTTTAAATTGTGTCATATGGTTCTATTTCGAACGACCCATTTGGGTGCGTGCAGTTTCTCGTGGCTATGAGGAAGCGTGGTCATCTCGTACAGTAATGTCCGGGGGGTTGAATCCCACCAGGTGAAATTATTTTAGTGGTCCTTATGGGGTTTGTTGGGTAAATGAGTCTCAAATTTTAATGATACTCATCCAGGGATTTGGAGATGTTGGTCTCTCTCTGGCCGTGGTTTTGACGCCTGGAAGTTGGGCCCGATCCACCCCGCCCCTTATGGTGGGGTGCTTGGTCCCCGTCAGAAAATTTTTAATGTTTTGTATATGCTGTCAGTTGCAATGGTGGGGGAGACGCACATTGGATCTCGTACAAATGTATCAAGAATGAATCGATGTTGGACTTTTCTTTAATGGTGGTGAGTCTGCTCGGACCACCCCATGTCGATTTTCTTATCTTGTCACGGGCTTTGGTAGGTTTTTAATGGTGGGGAGCCCCTCGGTCTTCCCCATGTTGACCTTTCAGTTCTGTTTCTAAATATGGCTTGGTGATAAGTGACTAGAGTGTTCCTTAAACGTGGTTTGACCTTGTTTGTTCCTTCTATCCAAATGGTGTGGTTTTCATTTAATGGTGCTTGAGATGTTTCGGTTTGTGAATTTGGTTTCCATGGGTGAGAGAATTTGTTTCCTTGATTAATCAACTAGAGGTATTCTAGCGTGCTGGGGAGGGTGACACTTAGTGGAAGCCTTTTAGGGGTTTTTTGTGGATGTCATTAAAGTCACTTTCTCGGAGCACGAGTCTTTTTCCTTCTTTCACTTGTTCTCGTGGGGGGGGGGATCCCCTTTGACTCTTTAGGTGTGTGTTGGTTTCTACTTTGGGTTCTGTCTTAGTTGTGGTTTTTTGGGGACGAAAAACACTATGGTGGGGAAAATTGTCACATCTGCCCTCTGTGAATTAATTATTTTATTAATTTTCATTACGTCGAGTAGTCTTGGGTTAATCCTGACATAATATTTGGAGTTCTTATTTTAAAACACATGTTTTTTTTTGCCTTGATAGTGTTCAGGGCACAGGAAGGGTGCAGTAGAAACTGCATAACTTCGCCTAGGTCACCACACGCGACCACATCCAGTTCACCACACAGCCTGCTCGATGTCCAAGGAAGATGAAAAATATGTGATGAATGATAAATTAAGAATACAATGAAAATTTAAACCACACAACTTTGGGTGAGGCACGACTCGGGCGAGGCACGATTTTGAAACCGCGTGGGCTCACCTGGACCACCGGGTGACCTACCGATGTTCAACTGATTAAATGAAATGAATTAATAATGAAAAATAAAATTAATTGAGTCGTAAAATAAAAATAAAATACAACAATAAGAGTTAGATATAAAATTTATTAATTGTTTTACTGATAATAGTAATATTATTATTTGAGGATATTATTAATTATTATTGAATATTATTTTTATATATACTAATGATTACAATTTAGTTATTTTATTTATTATTTTTACTATTTTTTGTTATTATTATTAATATTTTTATTATTATAATTCAATTAATTATTTGTTTATTATTTTTTTCATCTTTTTATTTGGGTTTTTCTTTTCTTTTTTTCCATAGGTTTGTGGACCGCCTGCTCCCCTCTCCAGCTATTTCCCGTCAAGATTTTTCCCCTGGAAACCCCATTGTGCTGCCTGCTCCCCTTGCCCCACATTTCCAATCACGCTTTTTCGGCTGGGACCCCATCACGCCGCCTGATCCCCTTGCCCCCCCATTTCCCGTCATGCTGCTATTTTTCCCCGGACACACGCCTCATCGCCCCCTCCCTACTAGCTACACCTCGACGATTTGTTTCCCCATCCAGCGAGACCCATGGCCGGCGCGCCTCTATTCCTTGTGCGCGAACCCTCCCCAGCTTTGCAGCCGCACTCCCGACTTCCATGTGACCGCTGTTGTACGCCGCCCTTGCCTCTTTAGTCCGGCCATCCCCCTGTGCACCACCCCCACCGAAACCCTTGCTCCCTTGGGCCACGACACAACCCTGGCTGAACACCATTGCGCCGTCGAACCACCCGCTCCCCTCGAACACGTGCTGCGTCGCCCCTTCCTCTCTTATTGGCTCAACCATCGACTTTGGGACAAACAACTTTCCTCGAAAAAGCATCTGGTTCTGACCATCCTCCGTCCATCCTTTAGGATCATTGCTCTGGTCAACTCGGTCATGCATCACTTCGCACTCTGGGTCTCCCCACGCGAGCAGCCCCCCTCTCCGGCTGGTTCGTCTCTTTTTTCTCCTTTGAGTTCTTGTCCATTCACCAAGTGTGAGGTATCTTTTATTGGATGATTTTTTTTAATCCTGGTTTTTTTTTTCAGATTCTTGTTTAGGGTCCAATTTTGTTTCCATGTGGTGTGAATTGAGTGCAATTGGAGTTCTGCACAAATTTTTTTTGGAGTCCTTGACACCGATGTAGGTGGTTCCTCATCTAATCAATATTTGAAGAATAAATTTACAAGCTTAATTTGTTTAACATATTATTTAATTAATAATTATTGTTGTGAAGTTGGGTTTCATTGAAGATTGATTTTTATTTAAATCATTAAGTATAATTTTTATGCTACATGTATGTTTTCTATTGAGAATGTATATCTTGTTATTTGGTAGTAATTTTTAAATTGTGCAGTTTGTATTTCATCTGTGCAAGTGGTGTCAATCACTTCTTCGACGTGGTGTTGCATGTACTTTGTCATAAGTGAAGGCGTTGTGTGTGCTGAGTTGGTTGTTGCTGTGAAAACCTATGTTGAGTTTTCTACTAGTGTTTTATAAAGTCTGCTTTTGTTTTGTGAAAATGTTGATGGTGGCGGTTTATGTTTTGGTGTAGCGTTCATATGTGTTTTGTCCAAAAAAATGGATTTGAGTGGACTTTTGGTGTTTAAAGTCATGTGTCATATTATGAAATTGCTTAATAAAATTTCTAGTGGCATTTTTAATCGGTAAAGTGGTCTTTTAAACATACGATTGGGTTATTAATTGTTCTGAGTGGTGCAATTTGTGTTCTTGATGGGATGTTGGGTGTGTTTGTTCATGAAAGAGGACGATGTTGATTTTCTATGTTAAGTCGTGTTATGTTTCTTTTTGAAGAATTTGTTTACAAAAAAAATTAATATGTTTTAATAAAAAAATATTAACGATGCTAATTTAGCATGTTTTTAATAAAAAATTATTAGCAATTCCAAAATTGATTTACTTGAGTGGGGTAAAGTCTTTTGGTGTGCGTATTATTTCAAATGGATTTTGCATGTTTGTGAAAGAATAGAGTTGGGTTTATGTAACACCCTGTTTATTTTATTTGTCTATGACTGATATGAGATGTGACATTGGAACATATTGAGCACAAAAGGGGAAGCCTGAGTACTAGGTGGATGGAAAAGATCTAGCACGCTAGTGATACGGAAGCAACTCTGGCCCGATTTCACTTAGCTGGTTTGACGATTACAACACTAACTAAACTTTGGATGATGATTGGAGACCACTAGGTTTTGGATGTGTTTCCCTACTAGTGGCTCGTGCACGAGAACCTAATTTTTTGTGTTTCCTATACTACTGTTCACCCAAGACATGATGTTTTGGGGTCCCATTCCTTTTGATAGTACCAACAGTGTCTCTCCCACTTTTGGTGCTCTTGGACTACTATACACTCATCATCGGAATACGATGTAGCTTTTGGGTTTTCTTGAAGGTTTGGGTTTTTCTTAAATGCAAGTGTGTTTTTTTATTTATTTTAGTTGATTCCTTTGAAATTGATTTCATTATAAAAAAACTATTTATTTAATGTTGTTCAAGCTTTGGTGTCGTTTTATTAATTTATCATGCTAACATATTTGTCATTTAATGTTCAAACGTGGAACCTTTTTGTTGGGTGATGTCCTAATGGGCTCTTGGATCACACCCTAAATACACCTTTGGATGTATGTATACTTTTTTGCTTGTGTATTCTAGGTTGTGACATCATGCTTAGTGATGGTGGTTCTGGACGCTGTTGGTCTTTGCATGCAGGTTGGTGTTGGTAGCTTGGGGATGCGGATTCTCGTGTCTCTTGGATGTCGGTATTAGAGATTAGTTTTCTATCCTTGTTTTTTTACTTGGGGTTTATAGTTGAATTGTATACTTAAACATGTTTATGGTTTAAAGGCATGTTTGGTTGTCTATTTCCAATCTCAGTTTATTTATCTTCTTAGTTTTTTTTCTTTGTCTTGTTTCGGGTAAATCATTCCCACGTATTATTTCAATACCCGGGCACTTGCTCTAGGCCGTGGGGATTGGGAATGCCCTTCGGGCCATGCTGCAGACCGGGTCGGGCACCGGGTCAGATGGTAACTCGTCCTGGTTAGTGATAAAATTGTATGAGAGCCAGGTTTGTAATGCCCCGACACCAGTTACCCAGAGTCTGTGCATTATTTTAATACATTGACATGATTACAAGGAATCAAGTCCCGAAGGACTGATCAGTTTAGCAGTCATGGAAAATAGATTACATACATGAATGTTACATTGCACTTTAAGAAAAACAACAAAAACATAAATAATCTTTATAAACGCCATTATTCCCTTGGCTTAACCCTGCATATCAATCACAATACACTTCTTGGAATCCTGGGAAAAATAAAACATTAAAAGGGGTGAGCTCAAATGCTCAGTAAGGGTAAGTAATACAGCAGAAAATGACATAAATATTAAGCATGATAAATAATTGAAACCACATGCCCTTACCAATAATAAACATGAATACTGTTATGGAAAGAATATGAGATGAGTAAATAATGTCATAATAAAACATAATCATGGGTATTCTACTTGTTGAATGACCACATGAACAATAAATATTATTTCCATAATGAGGGAGGGTATAATGCTAAACTTTAACTTCTTTGTCAAGGCCTCGTGCCAAGACCTAGGGGCTACTGTAACCGGAACCCATCCTGGAGTGCCTCTAATAACCAGACACCAACCCAAAGTGCCTCTAATAACCGGAAACCAACCCGGAGTGCCTCTAATAACCAGACACCAACCCGGAGTTCCTCTAATAACCAAACACCAACCCAGAGTGCCTCTAATAACCGGACACCAACCCGGAGGGCTTACATTTACCGGTCCCCAACCCGGAACATACTAGTCCGACACATTCATCTTAAGAAGAGGATGAAATATAACATAAACAACCATATTAAAACTAGCATACAAAATTCCAAAACATTAATCATAAGCCTTTAATGACATAAAAATAACTCATTCATAGTCAAACATATCACAAAACCTTACATATAGTATGGATGATTTGTATCATAATAAATCAACGTCAAATAAGTGTAAAATTTGTCAAAGGATGTTGACACAGATGAAATCAAAACTATTTGAGAGAAATATCTCTTTTTTCAAATCATTTAAAAGTAAAATTTAAATAAAACATTTAATTTGAAAATATCCTTATTAGCTTCTAAGGAATGCTTTGAAGATTTTATAATGACGAAAAATAGCCGCACTCTCCGTATAAGTTAAAAAAGATATTCTTACCTTAACTCTGTTGAAAAGGTTAAAAAGGACCTCGTTTGGAAAATAACGGAAAGATTCATTTATAAAATTCTTATAAAAAGTCAAAAAGGGTAAAAATGACATTAACCCATAGTCTATAATATAGTAAGAAGGATTTGAAATATTTTTTTAAGAAACATGGATGTGGATGAAAAGGAGATCCCAGTAGATAATTACGTATAAACAACCTCGGATAATGACAAGATTGTGAAATCAACCTTGACCAATTTGGTAACATACGAAACATACACCCCATGAAAGAGGTATCATACAATTAATATGTAGATACACATAAATTAATGTGTATTACAAAATGAATTCAATTATGGGCAGTACATACACCACACAAAAGGTAATAGTGGCAATATGGCATGAATCTCACGGAAATAAGGAGTGAGATGAAAAACTCACTACCTTGTAATTTTCCTTGGTTGATGGTAGGTTAACCTCCTGTATAATGGTGAAATAATTTTTATTGAATTATAAAATAATCATATATATTAATATGATATCATATATGATCATTTAACATCGCTTTGTTAATAAAATCTTAGTATTATTGTCGTTTTGGGCGTTAACTTACTCGTTTTATTTTATATAAGCCATGTTTATTATGGATAGGTTGTATCATACTCATATCCAAAATGATATTAAGTCATTAAATTTTATTTTTAATCATCCAATATAATTTAGTCTTGAATGGATACGATGGGGAATGAATCTCATCGCGTTCGTGGAGACGGTAATCCGTACGTACGCACGAGCGACAATATCATTCTTTTGATATTAAAATAATATATAATTGGATGGTATATCATATAGACAGAATCATTATCATGTTATATTTATTATTTACATGAATTATACATCATTATTATACCCTTTTACATAATATTATATTGAATAACAATTACACCACAACGTGGAGACGGTAGGCCGTACGTACGCACGTATGGTGACATGTCATTCAAGGGATGAATAGAATAATGAATTTGTTTGTTCCATAATTATAATAACATCACAGTATATAGAAGGTACTTGGGTTATTATTTTATAATGGAAGCAACAAGGAATGAAGAAGTTGAAGAAGAAAGGAACTTTAAAGAGGGTGGTGAAGACGTTACCTCTTCTTCGGATTCTTCCTTTTGATTTGAACAAAAGGGCTACTTAGGTTGGCTTTCTGATCAAAATAAGGCCTCTAGGATGAATTGAGGGAAGTTGGGAGGATATTTGGGTAGGTTTTGGCCGAGCCAAAAGGCTTTGAAGGTATGAAGAATTGGTTAGAAGTTGGGTCCTTTTATAAGGGGGAGGTGAGGCTCAATAGGAAAAACATAAGGTATTAATTTATAATAAATTCATATTCGGATTCTAGGGGATCCAAAGTGGATTATTCAAAGTCTAATGTGGGGATGGGTCGAAACCCTTTCACCCAATAGATTTTAGATAGGTTTGAGTCATTATATTAAACATATCATTTAGTTTTAACTCTTGGTTAATTAGTTTAACACTTACCATGTCACATTGTATTTTTATAATATATAGTTAATAAACATACTATATACATCCAAGAGACCCCCAAGCGGTCCATTAATGATACACCAATAATGATATAAGTCATTTGGCCAATCCTTATTTTTTTAGGAATAGAATATAAATTAATAATATAATATATGTTTTAAAAACACATTTATGTCAATTTTGACACTACTCAATAATTGATTTTTGTTAAAGTCATAAAACTTTAATAATTCGTAACAAATTCATTTAAGCAATCCTAAAATGTCATATTAACCAATAAAATTTGTTTATGTCATCAAAACTTTCAAATTATATTTATTTTAACATTTATAATACCAATTATTTTATTATTTCATTAATATGGAAAATACTACATCGTTATTGTGTCATATATATTTTTACTTTTTCAATGTCTAAAAATTATAAATAAAATATCATTATGTATTAAATCTGTTTAGATTTCTAATGAATATTTATAATCGAAAATATAACATATCTAACCCTATGTAAAAATTGTTTTTTCTAAAAGATATAAGCTTTTGTCATTTTTGTATTTACTTTATCTTAATTAAAATAAAGTGTCCTTATCACCTACAAGTGGCTCCATGGGGTCCCAAAAATCAACCCAAAGATTACCATGGCCGAACATGTATCCACCAATAAGTTTAGGACACGTTTTAGGGTAATTTATTATTATTATTATTATATTATTTTTTAACCCTTATTTACCGGATTTACCCTTTAACCATGGTAAATAAAATATTTACCGAAGTAATTATTCAGAATGTCTAAAAATAAAAGTAACCTATTTACACAATTTTGAAATCCTGATTCCAAATATGGAATCCATTTTTCCAAATTCAAAACACAGAAGTGGTAGAAATTAATTTAAAATTAATTCCTGATGTCAAAACAAAAAGCGTGTTTTTAAGATATAATAGCTATCAAAAGATTGACACTTGTTTATGTTCGGTTTAATTGTGAAATTATGTCCAATGGCCAACATTGTATTAAATGGTAAAAATATATTATAAATATACTTTAAAACCACTAAAATTCATAATTTATCATCACTAATTATTTTGATTAAAAAATTTGTTTTTATTTAAAATTTAGTAATTTTCACTATTCATCAAAATATAAAAGTTATCCAAAAATTACCAAAATTTCACCGTAGGCTAAATTCGATATTACGAATCCAAAAATGAAGTCTATTTTGAGAGATAAAATTTATCAAATTATAAAAATTAGGTATTACTATTCATAACAGCTAGTTTGATTGGTTGTGGTGTGTGTTAGAATTCGAAGTTGCGTACAACACACGCTACTGTTTTATTCAAAGAGAAGCATATCGTGGAAGCTTGGGGTGATTCATTGTTAATTTTTGATGTCCTGATTCTAAAATAAAATAAATTTATTTAGTCAAATTGAATATATAAATGTTTAAAATATTGGATTTAAAAAGGGTTCACTATTAAAAGTTGGTAAAAGCGCATTTTTGAAAAATACTTCTTTTATCTGAAAAAATGTATTTGTTCTTACATTATATCTAAGAAACTCATAATATGGATTCTAAAATTATAAGGATTATATAATGTTCAAAATTTAGTTAATACTATTCATAACCTCTTTTGAACGGCTTGTTTGGTAAGTCATAGTGCGCTTGGACTCGGTGTTGCGTGCGGTGTAAGTTTTTGAATTATTTTAAAGAAGTAACACACTATGAAATATTGGGGTGTTACATTCTTCCCTCCTTCAATAAATTGCATCCTCGTAATTTGATATTGTTTTTCAAAAATAAAGGTTGAAAATAGGAAATATTTTTTTGGGAACATCCACGTCGGAAATTTGGTTAATAAAATTTAATCATAATAAGAGGAAAAGAGAAATGAAAGGGTCACCACCAAATTATGATCTTGATTAGGAGAATATTGGTGGCAGTTAGAGACATATAATTAGAGGAAAAACATAAATATTTATAGGTAGTGATAGAGGTCATCAATCACAAACAAGTTTAAAATTGAGGTCGTTAAATTCATCAGTCTATGATGATTTAAAATACCATCGGTTCGACAAAACATAAGGTATTAGGATAACAAATTTTTGGTTTTAAGATCCCTCCAATTAAGTATAAGAATTAATTTCTTTATAGAATAAGAGGAGAAGGAAAATATATACTTGATAAGTAGAGTTCCATCCTATAACTAATTTCTACCAGAAACTCATCTTTCACTCTAAAAGATAACAGAACATAAAAAATATTCTATTTATCCTATACCTTTGGGGTTAAAAAAATGAATTGATAATTCATCTGCTAGACCTTCTTAAAATAAACTACTTTATTTAATCCAGGACATCTCGTGCGCCAGTGGTAGGTGATACACCATTGTCGCCCTTCAGTTGTGGGTTAGAGTCTCACTGCCTTGCCAGACGCGACGGGTTGCTGCCCGACCTCCGGGTTGTCCATTTTATAACAATCCAAAAATAATCTTCAGAAATGATTTAACACTAAAAATTTTATCAAATGTCAAATATAATCCATTCCAACCTTTAGACTTATCCAAATTACATCTGTCCAAACTCACAGTCCAAAATTTATAAGGAAGGTAAATATAAGGAAAGCCTTTTTTTGCCACGTAATAACATGTGAATATCTTCATCATGTTTTCTTTTAAAAATATGGCAACAACCTGAATTACCAAAAAACATTATTGATTACATTCATGCTCCCTTATTCCTTATAGAATACTAGATATATTCCTTATATAAAAAAACTTTGAATATTCCAACAATGAGGAAATAAAAAAACCATTAATCAGTGCCAAGGTAGTCAAGAATATCCAATATAATTTATCCAAATAAACCATATCTTATTCCAAAATTACTACCTCAGTATCAAGACCATATTAAGGATTACCTTTCCTTCAACCATTTATTTTCAAAAAAAAATATTAACTTGCTATTGAGTCACTTTTCATAGTAACATATAATCTCAAATCCTCAATGAAATAGTACTGCAGTACAATCCTTATTTATCTCCATAATTCATATCACCAGTACATCGTTGATGCAACAATCAAATGAAATAATTCTTTAATAATAGCATATGAATACTAGTCATTCCTCTTCATCTGTGGTAGTATCATAACATTATTATTATCCAATAGCATCATTTGGTGCATACTTTGATGATTTGAACATTAATTCTCTTAGTGTCCCCACTCCTTACAGATGAAGAATTGTACATTGGAAACTTTTTTCTTACCCTCGCAATCAAAAATGTGGTGTCCTTTTTCTCCACACTTATAACAAACACCCATTCCTTTCTGGCAAGTTCCAGGGTGTTTCTTCCCACAGTTATCACATATGGGAAAATTCTTCTTTAGCCTCTTCCCTTTATCCATCTTTCTCTCTTTCATCCTTTTCTTCTCTTTCTTCCCTTCAAAGCCATAGGACATAGAGAACTCTTTACTTATCTTATCAACACATTATACTATTTATTCATATGATGATAATACGTGGGAGACTATTTCCCTTCTAAATAATGGCTTAATACCATGAAAGATACGATCCTTCTTACTCTTTGGATCATACGTATTGCTAGAGTTCACATTCCTTATACTGGGCGCCATTTTATACAATAGCATAAACTAGGTTAGTTTATGAATTGCAATGAATAATTCCAAACATGTAAAATACCTAACATAAATTGAATAGTTTATGGATATAATCCATAATCACAAAAATGTTTTCTTTGAGGAGGTATATACTCATAAACCCTACATAGTGGTTTGTAATGAAAATGAGAATTATCCTAAGCATATCTCCCAGGAGTGTCGTAACCAAGAGTGCGGCAAGGCCCATTTTCATGCACTAGATCCCGTTCGAGTCTATCTCAAAGCGATGTTTTTGGGTTTTACCCCTAGGTACATCTGTGACAAAGCCGCCTCTACCTGCTCGTATTCAGACATGGATGTATTGCTCGGAAAACTAACAAAATCTCTAAAATACCAAAATTATAAGAAGTTCTTCAATAATAATCATAAAAGTCTATCTTAGGTTAATGTGCTCTAATCAGAGTTTATCTAAATCTAGTTTCCAAGGTTATTTCTAAACTTCCTCTGATACCAACTTTAACGCCCTGACCCCAGTTACCCAGAGTCGGTGCATTATTTTAATACATTGGAATGATTACAAGTAATCAAGTCCCAAAGGATCGATCAGTTTAGCAGTCTTGGAAAATAGATTACATACATGAATGTTACATTGTACATTAATAAATACAAAAAATAAATAAATAATCATTATGAATGCCATTATTCCCTTGGATTAACCCTTAATATCAATCATAATACACTTCTTAGAATCCTGGGAAAAATAAAACCTTGAAAGGGGTGAGCTCAAATGCTCAGTAATTGTAAGTAATACAGTAGAAAATGACATAAATATTAAGCATGGTAAATAATTGAAACCACATGCCCTTACTAATAATAAACATGAATACTTTTATGTAACGAATATGAGATGAGTAAATAATGCCATAATAAAACATAATCATGGGTATTCTACTAGTCGAATGACCACATGAACCATAAATATTATTTCCATAATGAGGGAATTTATAATGCTGAACATTAATTTCATTGTCAAGGCCTCATGCCAAGACCTAGGGGCTACTGTAATCGAAACCCAACTTGGAGCGCCTCCAATAACCGGACACCAAACCAGAGTGCCTCTAATAACCGGTCACCAACCCGGAGTGCCTCTAATAACCGGACACCAACCCGAATGTCTCTAATAACCGGACACCAACCCGGAGTGCCTCTAATAACCGAACACCAACCTGGAGGGCTTACTTTTATGGGTCCCCAACCAGGAACATACTAGTCCAACACATTCATCTTAAGAAGAGGATGAAATATAACATAAAAAACCGTATTAAAACTAGCATACAAAATGCCAAAACATTAATCATAAGCCATTAATGACATAAAAATAACTCATTCATAGTCAAAAATATCAAAAAACCTTACATACAGTATGAAGGATTTTTATCATAATAAATCAACTTCAAATAAGTGTAAAATTTATCAAAGGATGTTGACATAGATGCAATCAAAACTATTTGAGATAAATATCCCTTTTTAAAATCATTTAAAAGTAAAATAAAAATAAAACATTTACATTTAAAATATCCTTATTAGATTGTAAGGTAATCTTTGAAGATTTTATAATGGCGGAAAATAGCCGCACTCTCCATGTAAGTTAAAAAATACATTCTTACCTTCACTCTGTCGAAAAGGTTAAAAAGGAACTTGTTTGGAAAATGACGGAAAGATTACATTATAAACTTCTTATAAAAAGTAAAAATGGATAAAAATGACATTAACCCATAGTCTATAATATAGTAAGAATGATTTGAAATACTTTTTTTTATGAAACATGGATGTGGATGATAAGGAGATCCCGGTAGATAATTACGTATAAAGAACCTCAGATAATGATGAAATTGTGAAATAAACCCTTACTAATTTGGTAACATTCGAAACATACACCCCATGAAAGAGGTATCATACAATGAATATGTAGATACACAATAATTAAAGTGTATTACAAAAAGAATAAAATTATGGGTAGTACATACACCACACAAAAGGTAATAGTGGCAATATGACATGAATCTCACGGAAATGAGGAGTGAGATGAAAAACCCATTACCTTGTACTTTTCCTTGGTTGATGGTAGGTTAACCTCCTTTATAATGGTGAAATTATTTTTATTTAATTATACAATAATAATATATATTAATATGATATCATATATGATCTTTTAAGATCTCTTTGTTAATAAAATCTTAGTATTATCGTCGTTTTTGGTGTTAACTTACTCGTTTTATTTTATATAAGCCATGTTTATTATGGATAGGTTTTATCATACTCATATCCAGAATGATATTAAGTCCTTAAATATTAAGTTTAATCATCCAATAAAATTTCTTCTTGAATGGATACGATGGGGAATGAATCTCATCGCATTCGTGGAGACGGTAATCCGTATGTACGCACGAGTGACAATATCATTCTTTTGATATTAAAATAATATATAATTGGATGGTATATCATATAGAAAGAATAATTATCATGTTATATTTATTATTTATTTGAATTATACATCATTATTATACCCATCTAGATAATAGTATATTGAATAATAATTACACCACAACGTGGAGATGGTAGGCCGTACGTACGCACGTATGGTGACATGTCATTCAAGGGAAGGATAGAATAATGAATTTGTTTGTTACTTAATTATAATAACATCTCAGTATATAGAAGGTAATGGATTTATTATTTTAGAATGGAAATAACAAGGAAAGAAGAAGTTGAAGAAGAAAGGAACTTTAAAGAGGGTGGTGAAGACGTTACCTCTTCTTCGGATTCTTCCTTTTGATTTGATCAAAAGGGCTCTTTAGGTTGGCTTTCGGATCAAACTAAGGACTCTAAGATGAAGTTAGGGAATTTGGGAGGATATTTGGGTAGGGTTTTTCTAATCCAAAAGGATTTTAAGGTGTGAAAAATTGGTTAGAAATTGGGTCCTTTTATAAGGGGGAGGAGGGGCTCTTTAGAAAAAACTTAAAGTATTAATTTATAATAAATTCATATTCGGTTTATAATGGATAAAAAGTGGATTATTCAAAGTATAATGTGGTTATGGGTCTAAATACTTTCAACCAATAGATTTTAGACAGGTTTGGATCATTATATTAACCTTATCATTTAGTTTTAACTCTTGGTTAATTAGTTTAACACTTACCATGTCACAATGTATTTTTATAATATATAGTTAATAAAAAAACTATATAAATCCAAGAGACCCCCAAGTGGTCCATTAATGATACACCAATAATGATATAAGTCCTTTTTCAGAACCATAGGTTTTTAGGAATAGAATATAAATTAATAATATAATATTTGTTTTAAAAACTCATTTATGTCAACTTTGACACTACTCAATAATTGATTTTTTTTAAAGTCATAAAAAATTTATTAATTCTAAAAAAATTCATTTAAGCAATACTAAAATGTCATATTGACCAATAAAATTCGTTTATGTCCTAAAAACTTTCAAATTATATTTATTTTAACATTTATAATACCAATTATTTGATTGTTTCATTAATAAGGAAAATACTGCATCATTATTGTGTCATATATATTTTTACATTTTAAATGTATAAAAATTATAAATAAAATATCATTATGTAGGAAATCTTTTTATCTTTATAATGAATATTTATAATCTAAAATATAACATATATAACCCTATGTAAAAATTGTTTTTCTAAAAGATATAAGCTTATGTAATTTTTGTATTTACTTTATCTTAATTAAATTAAAGTGTCCCTATCACCTACAAGTGGCTCCATGGGGTCCCAAAAATCGACCAAAAGATTCCCATGGTCGGACATGTATCTACCAATAAGGTTAGGACACGTTTTAGGGTAATTTATTATTATTATTATATTATTTGTTAACCCTTATTTACTGGATTTACCCTTTAACCATGGTAAATAAAATATTTACCGAAGTAATTATTCAAAATGTATAAAAATAAAAGTTACCTATTAAATTTTTTTTTACATCCTGATTCCAAATATGGAATCCATTTTTCCAAATTCAAAACACAGAAGTGGAGGAAATTAATTTTAAATTAATTCCAGCTGTCAGAATAAAAAGCGTGTTTTTAAGATATAATAACTATCAAAAGATTGACACTTGTTTATGTCGGGTATAATTGTGAAATTATTTACAATGACCAAAATTTTATTAAATGGTAAAAATATATTCTAAATATAATTTAAAAATACTCAAATTAATAATTTATCATCAATAATTATTTTGATTAAAAAAGTTTTTTTAATTAAAATTTTGTAATTTTCACTATTCATCAAAATATAAAAGTTATCCGAAAAGTACCAAAATTATACCCTAGGATAAATTTGATCTTACGAATCCAAAAATGAAGTCCATTTTGAGATATAAAATTTATAATATTTCAAAAAGTAGGTATTACTATTCATAACGACTAGTTTGATTGGTTGTTGTGTGTGTTAGAATTCGAAGTTGCGCACAACACACGCTACTGTTTTATTCAAAGAGAAGTGTATTGTGGAAGCTTGGGGTGTTTAATTGTAAATTTTTGATGTCCCCACTCTAAAAAAAAAATAAATTTATTTATTCAAATTGAATATATAAATGTTTAAAATATTGGATTTAAAAAGGGTTCACTATTAAAAGTTGGTAAAAGTTGATTTTTGAAAAATACTTCTTTTATCTGAAAAAAATGAATTTGTTCTTACATTATGTATAAGAAAATCATAATATGTATTATAAAATTATATGGATTATATAAAGTTCAAAATTTAGTTAATACTATTTATAACCTCTTTTGAACGTCTTGTTTGGTAAGTCATGGTGCGCTTGAACTCGGTGTTGCGTGTTGTGCATGTTATTGAATTATTTTGAAGAAGTAACTCACTATGAAATCTTGGGGTGTTACAAGGTTTGTTCTCTTGGGTCATGTTATTTTGGGATAGAGTCAGGTAGACTGAAGTGAAGGTTTTTGGGACTCGGCGTACTGACTACGAGTAAGGTGTCTGGCCTGGAAACCTCATGACAGGACTCGAGTTACCAGAGTAAGTTGAAGTCTGTCTAAATCATTGGTCTTTGTGGTTAATCTTGTTTAGGGGAAATTTAAAGGGAGTAGGTTCAGTGGTCCTAGTGAGATCGCATAGTCTGGAAAGCCATGTTGATCCAGGGATGCTGTCTTAGAATACTTTATGTGGTGGTGGCCTGATTGGTGAATGGCCACCAACCATATGTTCCAATCACCCACTGATACTAGTTTCATTCTGCATTAATCCTTGTCTTTTTATTTTGGATTCGTAGAAATCTTTTTTTAATTAAAAATGAATTGGACTTGGAATTTTTTTTGAATTGAATCACTTTAAAAAGAAGATTATTTCTAATGTTTGAAAAGTGTGGGTTGAATGTTTTGGTTTTTAAAAATGGAATGGTCTAGTTTTAATCCTTGGTGTTCTCATGGGAAAGCACATGCATGGATGTATATGGAAAGAGAAATGGTTAATGTCCGAGCAGATCATTGTCCGGATGGACATGTGGTGGGTGCTGGTGTGTCTTGGGAACATGAATGTGTGGGGACCATAGGGCACTATGGGTATTTGTTCAACCCACCCGCTTCGTTGTTTTTTAAAAAGTTTTGTTAAAAGATTTTTTTGTTTCTAATAACCTGTAGATGTGTGATGCATCCTTGTATTTCGAAAATATGGGATGAGAGTCATTTTGAGCCGAGAATCCTTTTTGACTAATTTATGTGTTGATTTTGAATTTTTAGCGGTAAGTTGGTGTGCAAGTGTGTGGTTAGTGAATTATTTTGAAAAGTCCTTTGGGAAGACCTTGTAGTGGTTCCCGCTACATGTTTATTGTTCTCTTGTGGTATGTCTTGGCCATTTGACCAGTATGACTGGGTTCATGGTTTCCTTTCTTAACTAGTTTACTCCCCCGAAAAGCATTAACATGTGATTGAAGTGTGGCTTTGGGTAATTTTCCATTGGTTAACCCTGTAGTTGAATAAAGTAAGGACTCTCCCATTTTAGCGATAGTGCTAAGTCTATCAATATCCCTTTTCATTTAAGCAGATCCTCTCATAGAGGAATGAAAGATAGGAGGGATGTTGATAGGAGTTTTGACCTTTTGAGTTGTCTGAGTCATCAGGTACAATGTTTGACATCGTTGTGTTTGTAGATGCCCCAAGAGATCGGTGAAAGGAATTCCAACGGGGAAGGTCGAAGGTGATTCAGAGTTGTCTGTGATGACCGATGTCTTGAAAGGCATGTAGTGCTTTCATCAGCCGTAAGGTTCATATTTGGTTACGTCTTACAATGTGAGTTCTCATAGATGTGTAAAGGTAGAATTCATGAAACCCTTTAGGAATCCAGGTTTTTAAGGAGTGCCTCCTTTTCTTAGGTTTTTCTAATATTTCTGTTCAAAGAGGAGTATTTGTCGTGCGTATACCCTTCTGAAGCTTCTAGTTTAACGTGAAAAAGTGATCCATATGCATTATATACACTACGGGAAAAAGGGCTTTTTGCGACGGGTTATTTGCGACGGGAATAAATCCCGTCGCAAATAGTCCTGTTAAAAACTTATTTGCGACGGGAGGATTTTCCCGTCGCAAAAAGGTTGGCGCGCATTACGCGCCAAAACGCGGGAAAATTATTTGCGACGGGTGGTTACCACCCGTCGCAAATAACCGGCGGTGGTAAAAAGTATTTGCGACGGGAATATACCCCCGTCGCAAATAACCGGCGGCGGTAGAAACTATTTGCGACGGGAATATACCCCCGTCGCAAATAGTATGTCGGCAGGTTATTATTTGCGACGGGTCCCGTCGCAAATAACTATTTAACCGTTGACCGTAATAAATGCGGGCTAAAGTATTTGCGACGGGTTTCCCGTCGCAAATAGTCCCGTCGCAAATAATCTAATTTATAAATACACCCAACCGTTTTTTTTCCATTCACTCTCAACTTCTCTAATTTTAGAGTTCACAGTTTCTTAAGTTTAATTTTTTTTGCAGATTTGATATTGAAGTCTTCAACAATTATCGGAGATCAACCTCAGATCAATTTTGAAGGTATTTATGTTATTTTTAATTTAATATTTATTTTTAATTTTTTATTAGTTTTAATTTTTTTTAATTAGTTGTAATTTAATTATGTTTAGATTGTTTTGTTATTTAATAAATTTAAATTATTAGTATTCATTGTTCATAGTTAATGGTAATTAGGAGTAATTAATAATAATTAGAAATAATTAATAATAAATATGAATAATTAATAATAATTAGTCATAATTAGGAATAATTATAGTTATATATATATAGTTATATTTAGCCATATATTAATATAGATTTATATTAATATAAATATATTTGGTTATATGAATGAATAAATATATATATATATATAGATATATTTATTCATATATTAATATATATATTTATTCGTATATTAATATATATTTATTCGTATATTAATATATATTTATTCGTATATTAATATATATTTATTCGTATATTAATATATATTTATTCGTATATTAATATATATTTATTCGTATATTAATATATATTTATTCTATTTGTATATATATATACATATATATATATATATATATGTAGTTGTAAGTTTTTATTCGTATATTTATTTGTAAATTAATTAATATATATTTATAAGCTTAGTTTTAAATAAATTTATAAAATATGTTTTTTTATGTGTATTTATAAATAAATAAATAAATACATATATACAATACACACACACATATACACACACACACATATATATATATATGTATAGTTATGAATGAATACATAGAAATGAGGGGGTGAAAATCCTCTGAGAATGTTAAAATGACGATAACTTTTAATCCGTAAGTCCGTTTCAACTCCACAACCAGTAAAATCGAAGAACATGAAACGATCTTCGATATGATATGCGGTACAGGCCAAACGGACATCCGGATCGGAAGTTATAGCCATTTGAATGTTAAAAGGACCATAACTTCTAATCCAGGAGTCCGTTTCAGCTCCACAATTAGTCAAATCGAAGAACATTAAAATATCTTCGACATGATATATGGAAGAGGTTTATCGGACATCGGGATCAGAAGTTATAGCTGTTTGAACGGTGAAAAACCGGGGTGCCCGACTAAAAACTCAGTTTTGGAGGCCTTCGGGGCCTTTTTGGGCCTCGAAAAAACCTTGGATGGGTTTTACCCATCCATAAGGCTGTAGAGCTCGTCGCAAGCTTCGATTTGATATGCTGTAGAGCTCAAACAGAGTCCCGGATCAAAAGTTATGGCCGTTTGATGTTTGGGTTTCATTTTCTTCTTATTTTCCATCTTTCATTAATTTTTTTATTTTTTTTATATTCAAAGAGTTATTAAATGACTATTAATTGATAAAAATTATGTAATTATTAATTAAAAATATTTTGTAAAATATTTTATAACCCACATTTACTGAATATCTTATACATTCATATTTGATTTTTTATTCATCCTTTCTAAAACATATTTTTAAAATAAATATTATATTTATATCAATATAAATAGGTTTATTGATTTATATATTAATAAATAATTTTTAATTTTTTTAAATTTTTTATTATTATTTGCGACGGGAATATATTCCCGTCGCAAATAGTTGCTTCGAAGGAACTATTTGCGACGGGAAAAGGCCCGTCGCAAATAAGTTTTTTTAAAAAACCACAAATCTATTTGTGATGGGTCCTTTTCCCATCGAAAATAAGTGTTTTTGCGACAGGCCCGTCGCAAAAAAAATTTGTTGCGACGGCGTTTTCCGCAACGGGCGATTTGCGACGGATCCCCGTCGCAAAAAGGCAGTTGCGACGGGATCCCGTCGCAAATAACCCGTCGCAAATGCCTATATTTCCTGTAGTGATAGTCCCATGTTTTGGTGGATGTTCTGTGAGGTTGTAGTTGGATGTCTTGGTGCATTGTGTTTCCTGGTGTTGTGTCGGTTACGATGTGGTTGCATGTGACACCAAAAGGAGAAAATCTGTTCGGGAGTCTTCCACAACTGACTACAAGGAAATAGATACTTCAAACATCAAGGCTCCAACCATAGGCCTTGGAGTAAAGCTGGTTCTTGGTAAGGAACCCCGAGAGAGTATGAGACCCCAACCTTATTTCTGTCGTTGGTACTAAAGATGAAGGAGGTTTAAATTGTATCCTATGGTTCTGTTTGAAACGACCCATTTGGGTGCGTGTGGTATCTCGTGTCTAAGAGGAAGTGTGGTTGTCTCATATCTTAATGTTTGGGGGGTTGAATCTCACCAGGTGTAATTATTTTAGTGGTCTTTAAGGGGTTTGTTAGGTAAATCAGTCTCAAATTCGACTGATGCTCATCCAGGGATTTGGAGATGTTGGTATGTCTCCGGCCGTGGTTTTGGTACCTGGTAGTTGGACCTGAACCTCCCCGCCCCTTGTGGTGGGGTTCTTGGTCCCTGTCAGAAAATTTGTAAAGTTTTGTATCTTCCGTCAGTTCCAATGGGGGGGAGACCCACATTGGATCTCGCACGAATTTCTTTGGAATGAATCAATTTTGGACTTTTATTTAATGGTGGGGAGTCCACTCGGACATCCCCGTGTTGGTTTTCCAGTCTCGTCATGGGCGTTGGTAGGTTTTTAATGGTGGGGAGCCCCTCAGGATTCCACATGTTGACCTTTCGGTTCTGTTTCTAAATATGGCTTGGTGATAAGTGACTAGAGTGTTCCTCGAACGTGGTTTGACCTTGTTTGTTCCTTCTAGCCAAATGGTGTGGTTTTCGTTTAATGGTGCTTGAGATGTTTTGGTTTGTGAAGTTGGTTTCTGTGGGTGAGAGAATTCCTTTCCTTGATTATTCAACAGGATGTATTCTTACGTGCTAGGGTGGGTGACACTTAGCAGAAGCCTTTTATGGGTTTCTTGAGGATGTTATTAAAGTCACTTTCTTTGAGCATGATGCATTTGCATTCTTTCACTCATTCTCAGGGGGAGGGGGGATTACCTTTGAATCTTAAAGGGTTTGTCATTTTCTACTTTTGGTTCAGTCTTAGTTGTGGATTTCCAGGGATAGAAAGCACTATGGTGGGGAGAATTTTTACACCCATAATCATTGAGTTAATTATTTTATTAATTTTCATTACGTCGTGTGGTCCAGGTTTAATCCTGACTTAAAATTTTGGGTTCTAATTTGAAAACATGTGTTTTTTCCCTGATAGTGTTCAGTGCACGAGTTGGGCACAGTCGAAACCACATGACTTTGCGGGGGTCACCACGTGCGACCTCGTTCGATTCACCGCACTGCCTATCTGATGTTTAAGGAAGATGAAAAACATGTGGAGAATAATAAAATTAGAATACATGAAAATTGAGACCGTGCGGCCTTAGAAGAGACATGACTAAGGCGATTCATGATTTTGAAACCCCACGACCTCACCTGGACCACCAACTGACCTGCCGATGTTCAATTTATTAATTGAAATGAATTAATAAGGTAGAAATAAAATTAATTGAGTAGTAAAATAAAAATATAATACAATAATAAGAGTTGGATATAAAATTTAATTAATTGTTTTATTGATAATAGTTATATTATTATTTTAGGATATTATTAATTTTTATTTAATATTATTATTATTTATAGTAATGATGAAAATTAAGTTATTTTATTTATTAATATTACTATTGATTTCGTTATTATTATTATTATTATTATTATTATTATTATTATTATAATCTAATTATTTATTTGTTTATTTATTTATTTTTTCATCTTTTTATTTGGGTTTTTCTTTTTTTTCCTTAGGGTTGCGGATCACCTGCTCCCCTTGCCCCCTATTTCCCATCATGCTTTTTCCCCTAGGAATCCCGTCGTGCCGCCTACACCCCTTGCTGCCATTTCCCATCACTCTTTTCCCCCTAGGAACCCCGTTGCGCCGCCTGCTCCCATTGCACCCAATTTACCATCGCGCTATTGTTTTTCCCAGGGCACACCCCCCATCGCACCTCCTAGCGTCGCGCTACACATGACCTCCCCTAAACCTAGCACTGCACAACTATCCTAGGCCTTACCTCCATGTCATCACCCCCTCCTGACCAGCTACTCTTGACCTTTTGTTTCCCCATCCAGCGAGACCCAAGGCCGACAGGCCTCTGTTCCTTGTGTGTGAACCCTCCCCAACTCAGTAGCTATGCTCCCAGCTTCTGCATGACCATTGATATCCGCTGCCCTTGCCTCTCCCATCTGACCATCCTCTTGTGCATCACCCCGGCTGAAACCCTTCCTCCCTTGCACCGCGACAAACCCTAGCTAAACACCATTGTGTTGTCGCACCACCCACTCCCCTAGAACAATAGCTACGTCACCCCTTCCTCCTCTATTGGTGCAACCTCCGGTGCGTTTCCACCAACCTAAAAATCCCCCCTCTCCAGTTGGTTCTTCTCTATATTCTCCTCTTGAGTTCTTGGACATTCAGCAAGTGTGAGGTATCTTTTATTGGTTGACTTTTTTAATCCTATTTTTGTTCGGATTATTGTATAGGGTCCGATTTGTTTTCCATGTGGTGTGAATTGAGTGCAATTGGAGTTCCGAAAAAAAAATTATAGTCCCTGACACTGAGGTAGGTGGTTCCACATCTAATCAATATTTGATGAATTATTTACCAAGATTAATTTTTTTCACATATTATTTAATTTATTTGTGTAGTTGCGAAGTTGGTTTTCATTGAAGTTTGAATTGTATTTAAGCCATTATGTTGCATGTTTATGTTACATGTATGTTTTCTATTGAGAAATGGTATCTAGTTAGACAGTACTAATTTTTAAGTTGTGCTATTTGTTTTTCATCTGTGCAAGTGGTGTCAGTCACGTCTTCGATATGGTGTTGCATGTTCTTTTTCAAAAGTGAACGCGTTGTGTGGGTTGAGTTGGTTTTTTCTATGAAAACCTATGTTGATTTGTCTACTAGTGTTTTATAAAATCATTTTTTTTGTTTTGTGAAAATGTGCAAGGTGGCAGTTTATGTTATGGTGTAGCGTTCATATGTGTTTTCTCTAAAAAATAGGGTTTGAGTGGACTTTTGGTGTTTAAAGTCATGGGTCATATTCTGAAATTGCTTAATAAAATTACTAGTATCTATTATAATCGAGAATGTTGTCTTTTAACAATGCGTTTGGGTTATTAATTGTTGTGAGTGGTGCAGTTTGTGTTCTTGATTGGATGTTGGGTGTGTTTGTTCATGAAAGAGGCCTGAGTTGGTTTTGTGTGTCATGTGGTGTTATGTTTATTTTTAAAGAATTTTTTTACAAAAAAAATTAATATGTTATAATAAAAAAAATATTAATGATCTAAATTTAACAGGTTTTTAATAAACAAATATTAGAAATGTGGAAATTTTTTTAATTGAGTTGGGTAAAGTCTTTTGGTTTGAGTACTATATCAAATGGATTTTACGTTTCTGTGAAAGCATGGCGTTGGGTTTAGGTAACAGCCTATTTATATTATTTGTCTGAGTTTGACATGAGATGTCAAATTGGAACATGTAGAGCACAAAAGGGGAATCCTGGGTACTAGGTGGGCGGACTAGATCTAGAGCACTAGTGATATGGAAGCGGCTCTGGCCCGCTGTCACTTAGCTAGTTTGATGATTACAACACTAACTAAACTTTGGATGATGATTGGAGAGCACAAGGTTATGGATGTGTTTCCCTAATAGTGGCTTGTGCATGAGAACGTATTTTGTTATGTTTCTTATACTACTGTTCACAGAGACACGATGTTCTACGGTCTCATTCCTTTTTCTAGTATTGATAGTGCCTCTCCCTCTTTTGGTCCTCCTGGACTACTATACACTCATCATCAGCATATGGTGTAGATTTTGGGTTTTCTTAAAGGTTTGGGTTTTTCTTAAATTCATGGGTGTTTTTTTATTTATTTAAGTTTTTTCCTTTGAAAGTGTTTTCTTTATAAAAAACTATTTCTTTAAAGTCGTTCAAGCTTTGGTGTCATTTTATTAATTAATCCTAGAAATGTATTTTTCATTTAATGTTTATAAGTGGAACCTTTTTGTTGGGTGACGTACTACTGGGCTCTTGGCTCACAATCTACATACACATTTTGGTGTATTTAGACTTTGTTTCTTGTGTATTCTAGGTTGTGACATCGTTCTTAGTAATGGTAGTTTTGGATGCTGTTGGTCTTCGCCTGCAGGTTGGAGTTGGTAACTTGGGGATGCATCTTCTCATGTCACTTGGAGGTCAGTTTTAGAGTTTAGTTTTATATCTTTGAGGTTGTTCAGTTGGGGTTTTTAGTTGAATTATAGAGTTAAACCTATTTATTGTTTAAAGGCATGATTGGTTGTCTCTTTCCAGTCTCATTTTATTTATCTTGTTAGTTGTTTTTCTTTCTCTTGTTTCAGGTAAATCTTTCCCAATTATTATTTCGATACCCGGGAACTTATGCCATCCTGTGGGGATCAGGAACGCCCTTCGGGCCATGCTGTGGACTGATTCGGGCGCCGGGTCGGATGGCGACCCAGCCTGGTTCATGAAATTTCCTAATACATGAACCAAGATATTCTCTATGGGAAAAATACTGATTAGTTTTTAATCTCATATTTTGAGAGAGAATATGGTATTCGACAATGTAGTATAGTTTATCCTAGGGTTTTCCCATGTAATATTATGTAAACATCTAATATGGGTTTGTTCACATGTTTTATTCTTCCTTTTTCATTTTAAAATATAGTTATAATATATAATTTTTTATTATCCATCCTTATTTTAATCTTATTCTTCAATACTTTTTAAAAAAAAACACAATTCATCTATCCTTCATATTTTTTTTCATTTTTCATTAAAGTCATGCAATATATCATTTTTGGCATTGGGCTTCTTCTTATGACATGTGGACATCACCACTAAATTTTCATTTCTAATAGATATTATTATTTATAGTATTAACATGATTTACTTAAGCCATAATATGAATAAAAACTAATTTGTGATATTCGAATCACAAGAGTAGAGATTTTTCTTGGAATCTTTTACTGTTTTCATTATTCTTGAAAATAAAAAAAGAACATTGAGAACCTCATATTTTTCTTATCTCATTCTTCATATCTCATGGTTGGAATCTTGATTTAAGAAATTATTCATGATGATTTGAAAACTTAAGTATATTTGTAGCATCATCTAATTTTATTTTTTCCACTGATTACAATATTTGGAAAATCAAATATTTATTATTTTAGAATTCTAAAAATTATCTATGTTTTGATGTGTATATAACACTATAACGATGTTTATGTAGTTTTATTTATATGAAGATAATTTTTACATGGATAGAGTTTCATGACTATGAAGATATATATTTTTCATATGTATAGTAGAGATGATATTTATGTAATGCCGACTTAATGCATATATATCACTAGATGGTTCTTATGTAGAAGTAATATAATGCTTAAAAAAGAATTAATTTATGTCGACATGGATAGATTATGGTGAAATAAAAGGGTATGATGCTTATGAAGAATGAATTTCTTCATTACAAAGAAACTAGATAATTATCATGTGGGACTGGAATTTTTAAAATATCCATTATGTGTAAATTACAAAATTTTAAGAATTTATCAAGTCATGTTTGTGCCAAATCCACTCACCACAAAACATCATCCAAAATTTATAAAACTCAATATTAAACAACTAAAATTCTATGAACTCTAAGGATGGATTCCGATAAATTTTTTACTACATTATCTATTATTTCTTTCTCTAATCAAAAGTATTCTTTCTCCCTAATAACTTTGTTCTTTAAAGTCACTTTATTAATATTGTAGGTTGTACTTCTTATCCTTGTAACCGATCTTTATCATTAGGACCATATTGTAAAGCATTATATGTTTAAGATACTATTTTAATATTTGTGAAGTTATCATTTCTATTGATGGTGGAATCACCTCTATATTTATTCCTTGCATCACCAACGTGTATTATCATCCCCAATCATTATGGAATCTATGATTCTTATAAAGAAATGAAATATAAGGCATGATAACATCAACATATCCCTTTGTGTTTATTATCAGTACCACTAATTCATAATCTCAATACGTTGGACCTTTTAATCACCCATTATTAATAATTAATGCAAATAAAATATGAAGATATGATCTCAAAAAACTAGTCTTCAAGATTCTTAAATTATATAATTCCTCTATAACTTTTATTCACAGCAATATTTTAGTAAACTTGTTGCAATATGTATAGAACAACATATTTTATAGAAATGAGCCTATTTTAGTCAACTATAAGTCTACGTGGATTAACTCTATGTAGAAAATAAGGTTGGTTTCACAAATATGTTTTGTTTTTCTACTTACAATTCCATCATGTGATACTGCTTTAATTTTTCTCAAATTAGGGGTTTCACAACATATTTACCATGAAAACATATATATTTCACTAATCAATAGAAAGAAATAATATAAATTTAGATATATGAAAAAAAATCCCACTATGTCATACCTTTCTCATCTACCAATACTTTCACATTATAGACATTTAAAAAAAATTAAAATAGGATTAGATGGTGTTATTTGAATGCCAAAACATTTAGTTTTAATGGTCTTTCTAATAATTCTCGATTTTAGGATTTTTCGCACCTTTTGGTTGCTTCACTTCATGTTGGACACCTATAAATTAATGGACGCAATTTATCATCATCATCATCGATTCTTCTTAGTCATTACTCTATGATACACACTTATTCCTTGTATTACATAGTAATGATAACATTTATCTCACTTCTACTAATTTATCTTTTTTAATTCAATACATTTGAGTATTATGAGACTGATAAAAGGAAATAAAATGTGGGTTTATTCATGCTTAATTATTGAATAATGGTTTAGAATTTTATCTCAACCAATATAATCAATATTTTTCAATTTTACTTCATTAATATCTCGTTATTCTTCTTCATTTGAATTTCATATCACATGTTTTCAGAAGAAACAGGGAATGATCTTTCTTCTCAACTATATCTTAATGTGAGTACTCATTATTGTTATTGATAAAAGGCACACTATATTTTTATATCATAATTCTTCATATACTATGTCTTCTAAAGATAAAATAGTAGTACTAATGAATTAATTTTCTAATTTAAATAATCATTCTCAGCCTTCGCTTTGGATTGCATTAAAAAATAAATTGAGTGGGGGGGGGGGTGAATTGAGTTTTTAATAGAAATTATCTTAAAAATATTATATCATAAATCAAACAATTTATAAAAAAAGACTAGTTAATTAAAATATTAGAATTATATAATTTGACCTTTCAAAAGGTTTCATAAGAGTTTGACCAGAACTGAGTTAATTTTTTTAATACTTTCTTATCCTTTGAAATAATTTTACTTGAAACAATCACCTCATAAAATAAAATGTTAAATAAAACTACTAGAGTAATTTTTTGTTAATATTTTTTTTAAAATAGGTTTTTTATTTAAAAAATTGGACTTTTATTTAAAAAATAAAAAAAATATGAAATAAATTCTTGGAACTTTTAGGAAGCGTTTTAGTCTTAAGACACTATAAAATCCTATCCACTTGTAAATCACTAAAAAACAAGTAGCTAATTAATTAATAAACTGATACAAAACCAAGATCGGGGTTTTTACACAACAACTCAAAATGTTATCTAGGGTTAGAGTCTCTTACAATGTTATACATGGTAGAAAAATGTTCAAGGCCTCACATGAACACTTAAATAGTTATACATGGGAGTATAGATGAAAATAATTTTAAGAGAGTGTCATCAAATCTTTGGTTTAGTGGGGGAGACTATGATTTTTGATAAATAGAACAATACAAAACATTTCTCTAAAATAATAAAAAAATTCAAGAGATGAGATATGGGAAAATTCATTGAAACTTTATATTAATATATTTATTTATATAAGTGTCCTTGAATTTTTCTTTTAATGTATCTTGAACAAGTTTCCCCCCATGATTAGGGAAATAGAATTTCATGAAGATTTTGGGATTATTCCTTTATGTAGAATAGATCTATGTGTATTTTTCTCATTTTTTTCACTATATATTATACACTTTTTTCATTCATTTTTACAAAAAAAAATTCTTATTATTAAAAAATAACTCCATCTATTTTTTTTGGAGAATAATCAATGTAGCCTTAATTGCACTAACTCTGAAATTAATGCTTCAAAAACAAGCTATTTCTGACTAGAAAATGTCCCGCTTTTAAGTTAGACATAGTAGGTTGTCCTAAATTATGTTACTGCTACTTGAGCACATTGTCGATTGGAATTGTCATTTTACTAGGAAACATTTCACAGTTACTTCACTTTTTCATGTAGTTAATCATTTTTTCATGCGGTAGGTTCATGAATTTATACGATTAGTTCTTTGGTACTCATGGTAGATAAATTTCTTAATGCGGTGGCTGGTTTTTCATGTTGTAATGAAAAATGAAGACACACATGGTTGGTAGAATACATAGAGAAATTTTTACTACCAGTCACATGGTAGGTTGATAGTTCTTGTGATATGTTTGTTCTCAATGCTTTGTGGGCTCATATTTATTGCATGGTAAGATGATTTACAATGCATGGTTAGTTGACGAATCAGAATGAACATAATTATCTGATGCATTGTAGTTACTTTATTCATGTATTCAATTGGAATACTACTTGTGGAAGGTTACAAATGGTCACTTGATCTTCATGTTCAGATCAACATCTTCCCATAACAAGCTTATTACACATGTGGTAAGTTGTCACAATAAGTTTCATACTTTCCCAATTTTTTCATGTTAGGATAGAAAAATATTTACTAATAGAAAAAATACAATTCATCAATAAAATAACAAACTTGGATTGGGATCATTAAAATAATGAGGTTATGGTCTAGGAAAAGAAACTCTAATTTCCTTATGATCACAAATAATGAATTTTAAAACGAAATTAATTTAATAAAACAAATATTGTTAGTAAATTAAAACTATTATAGTTCAATATCGTAAAGATTTATCACATACCTTAAATTAGTGAAATATTTTCAATGAATTCAATTTTATGTCACAAATTTAATCCCCCTTTTGTGATTATTAAAAAGAATGCAGTATAGGGAAACATAAATAGACAATAAAATAATTAACAGAAATGAGAATTAAGTGGTTATTTTTTTAATATGTCAATAAAGATTACAAAAAATTTACAATGAGTCTCAATCCAAAATTATAATCTGACTTAGAATCAATAATATCTATGACATCTGAAAGATTGATATGATCCATTCATTTGGATTTAGAAGCATGGGAGGTGGGAGTTTGAGTTGCATAGGTGGATAAATGGTCACCAATGACTTTACACAGTCATATTAACAATGTGATGTAGGTATTCCCAAGGAGTTAAGAAAAAATTATGGAAAATAAGTCAAGGTTTAAGTTAGGGACATAAGGATGGTTGGATAAGATGACAAAACAATATGATAAATGCATAATAAGGGTTCCATCAACACAGTATATTCACTCAAAGCATGAAAACCATGCTCCAAGCGCGGAAGGATATCTTCTCCAGCTTCAATGAAAACATCTGAAATAGGAGAAAACAACTTGATTTTCTCAACTTTTGACTTAAAATAATGAGTTATGGGAGTAATTTTGAGATCCAAAGAATGGGTTTTGAACATACATTTTAAGTTAAATGTTGTAAAGAATCATCTAAGGTTGTAATTAATATATTTATTTACTGTTTCATTATCTTTCCAATCTTTATTTATATATTCCTTTTCCACTGCCAATGTTCTGGAAAGATGTCTTTAAAAACCAAAAAACAAAACATCCTTATTTTTCCCAAACTCATCAAACAAGACCTTCAACCCATACCTTATAAAGTTTTTAATTTTATCTTCATCAAAAATAGGATGAACATGAGGAGTAGATGGAGGAACAAGAGGATTAGGTTCAAGTAAAAAAATAGCATTCATGAATGTTAGATCTAACTATAACCCTAAATCATATACGTTTCTTACAATGCACCAATTTGTTATTTTAATTCCTAAAATAAATTCCTTATTAAATTAGTCTCAAAATAAT
This sequence comes from Viscum album, assembly GCA_963277665.1. Lineage (NCBI taxonomy): Eukaryota > Viridiplantae > Streptophyta > Magnoliopsida > Santalales > Viscaceae > Viscum > Viscum album. Next base: position 23,129,607 of record OY728137.1, on the reverse strand, counting down.
ATATAGTATTAATATTATCAACCACTAACATAAATTCCCTTCTAAAATGTTCTTTTTGAGTAGGATTTCAGGAATTTCTAAAAAAAGAAATGATTACTTAAAACAAACCATAAGATCTTATTTGAATTAACCAAAATCATCCTTTGTAACATATGATTTTGAAGGGATATAAGTACATGGATCATGAGAATTATTTATACCATATAGATTAGGTAAATACTCTACACATATTTCTCTTAAAAACTAATCTTTAAATCTAATATCAATATAAACTTATTCCTCATGAAAAACAGTTTCACCATCCTTAACATCTTTAGTAAGAGAATCACATATCCCTATTTATTCACCTTCTTTGATAGCATTAGTACCAACGATCTGTTGGATATTTTTCTCCAAACAAGTGTCTCATAAGATATATATCAGGCCTTTCATGAGAATCTATGGAATAAATGATAGTTCCTTATAGCACTTTATGAGTATAAGGGATGGTAGTTCCACCATATCTATGTGGACTTACCCCTTCATCATGAGAATTAGAAAACTCAAACACCAAAACAATTGAACAAGATGATTTATATATCTTATAAGGTTAATTAGGTATATGTGCTCTGGGAGAACTTACAATAACATGAGATCCATTTAAACTATCTTTAGATTCCTTAGAGTCTTCAAACTCATCCTGCTCAGGCATATATATAGATACATACACCATATTATCAACCAGATCCTAAAACTAGAGTTCTTATTCATGGGATGGTAAAGGAAAAAGAGAAGCTAGAGTTTCAAATGATTTTTTAGGAGATACTTACCTTATATATTCATGAGTAGATATAGATTCTTTATCAAGATCAGCCATATTATATTCTTTTTTTCCTCTTCTTCTTCTTGAACCCCATCAACTTCCACTTCCTCCATACCAATAAAAACTTCCTCACCAGAATTTTGAAGAAAATTATCAAATTTAAGACTTGGATACACAAGAAACCAAACTATAACCGGTAACATCACTGGATAAAAACTTTCAACTAACATTTTTGGGTCATATATCCACTATTTTTTACATTTTTTCTAGTTAACAGTCTTTTAATTAAAAATATTTTGAGAGAGGAAAAGTCAAAATAATATAGTAATCTTTCCTCCCCCTAATGATCTAATAATTTTTATTCAAAAAAGGATGAAATAATATTCGGGTAAGGTAAATAACTAAACTTTAATGGAATAAACAAATCCAAAATATGTCTCATGATATATAGGAGAACACAATTATTCATTAAAAATAAGAAAAATAAATCGTTGTTCATTAATATTCAGAAATATCCATTTCTTGGATAGATAATGTGAAAAATAAATTTTTATAATGGATCAAATTATCCACTCATCTCAACATAAATTGGAATTATAGGGGTTCCATTCCCACTTTTCAATTTTATGTCCCTTTTAAACTAAAAATGTTCCTAATTAACTCCATACAAGCATTGGTAATTCTAAAATTATCTACTATTCAGAACTCCCTAGAACATTTTCCCTCACTTCGAAGAGAACTCTAAAAAATAAAAAATTAATCATCTTCTAAGTGGATACTAATTTCTTTATAGGAAATAATAATAGGTGAATATAAAATTAATTATCATGTTTTGTTTGTAATGGATTATCATTATCATTAAAATACACAAACTGTCCTTTTTTTTATTCACATTTCAAACTAGTTATTTTCTTGATTTCAACTACTATGAATATAAATGATTTATTCTAGATACATGATGTTCAATAAGATGTGTATTTAATGGATTATATATAGTTAATGATCTAGTTTTTCTTTTCTTTTATTACATAGTAGGAGGATATTTAAAAGGAGGAGTGAAAATTATAGAGGGATTCATCCCTAGAATTTTTATTCGAGTTGAACTCAGAAGACTCGAATTCATGAGAGATGGGCTTAGACCAAAAAGTTTTTGGTTGGAAATATGGTTTGTGAGAGAAGGTTTATGTATTAGGTGAGTCAATGAAATGAATAAAGGGAAATTAATATACACACTTTCATCAATTCATATTTTAATTTCAATTTTAAAATCTAATCATTTATGTAATAGAATAACAATAAAAATAATTAAAATCCATCCAAAATATTTCTATGAGAAACTATAACTATAAAATGGACATAGTAGGTACACTAACCATGGGTTCAACCAAATTATGAAAGGTACACATACTTTGACCTCATTATAGGTATACTAACCACATGAATAAAATATTCATGGTAGGTAAGAAGTGACTATGTCAGTAAAACATAATATCATCAATTTTTAAAATTGACGAAGATTAAAATATAATATCATTTAGAGAGATAAAAAATATTGATATTTAATTTTTTTTGAATATTTAGTACGCAAATAATTTCATGAATATTAAAATATAATATCATCAATTTTGATTTTTTTTCTATAACATATTTTGAAGTTATTTTAATAAATAATGTAGGATCTACTATTCCCATTGAAAATAGTTTAGAAATAAAAATTGATATGATCCTATCATACTAATATTTAGGAAGTTGTTTCAGACAATATAAATAATTTTAATTTAAAAACATGATTAATAAAGTGTGGGTTTTGAAATATAGGGGGTTCTTCCATAAAAAAATTTACAACTACATTAACTTCTAATAATTCACTCTTGATATCCAATAGATATAATTTCAAATCAAAATGTGATTTATAAGAATGAAACATTCTCATCGCTTCTAGTCTCACTACCAATAATGTGGTTTCCACATTTTTAGTACCTTCATATTGATTATATCTTTTTGAAAACCATATTGATTTATTTATAATTATAGTTATAGAATCATAAACCTTGTTTCTAAACAAAAAATTAGTGATAATGGCCAGATATTCATTAGGTCTACCAAATAGTTCCTATACATTATTTCATTCAAACTGATCTTGCTCCTCTTACATTTAAAATACCCAGAACTCATCATATATTTATTCTATTATTTTCTTAGGTTTATTAAGTGATATAAAAGCATTATTTTCAACATTATTTCTTATAGAAACTTTAGTTTATGTTACAATATATAGGTCTCCTACAATATCATCTAAAGGATGGTCTCTATGAATCATAATTGCTCTAGGATTAGAAGTGTTTGACACTTATTTTTCTTCTACTAGTTTAGGTTCAATTTGTTATTCAGAACTAGGATATTTATCTACAATTTTAATATAATTATCCCTTAATTTGTCATTAATATCGATGTTGGAAAAGTCATCTTTATGAATTTATAAGGGGTTATTAGGATCATGTGGATATTTCTCATAAAATTGGACATGTAAATATTATTCTATAATATTGGTCTTTTAATTAAACACACTATATCATTAACTAGATATTTATTATCCAAAGAAAAATTCATTCATCATTGTTAGATAAAAACTTGTCTAAATATTATTTTGTATAGAGTATAAATAATTTGAAACAAAATAATCTATAGTAATTAAATTTTGTTTTTATACCATTAAATAACTCATATAGATTTTAAAAGTGCTGTAATTAGAAATATATTAATAGTATATCATTATGTATTCATTAATATTCCCAAAAATAATTTTGTAATCCATACTCATTAAGAATGTTCCAGGAAATTTCTTTAATGGTTCAATATCGACTATTTCTACACCATTCTATTATGGGGTATTGGGATTAGAAAATCTATAACTATATTAATGATGTGTGGATAGTGATTCAATGTATTAATTTTAAGACTCATTGACATGATCACTTATTATGTTATTAATTCTAGGGACACTAATATACTTTATGAATTTTGAATACATGGAAAAATAAGAAAAATATTCCCTTATATGGGACTAAAATAGTACCCAAGTGTATCTATAAAAGTCATCAACTAAAAAAATAAAAAAGTGATTCCCATTTAAGATATAAAATCTACAATGACAAAAAATGTTCATGTGAACCAATTCAAAGGATTTTGAATTTGAAACTTATTTATTTTTTTAATGATATTTTTTATTTCTTCATTTTTTGATAGGGATTATAGACTTTTTTGTTTTGGAATTATATTTTAGGAAGATCATTGACCAATCCTTTCCTAGTTCTATTTATATATGAGTAAAGATTTTGATTGAATATTCTATTATTTAGAAGACACGATTATTTATTAAGGGAATATAAATAAAAAATATTCTTAGAAAATATTTAATATAAATCAAAAACATATATATTATCATTTCACATTGCAGTAAATGAAAAAACATTATTAAAATCATATACATTACTTGAATTATTACCTAAAATTACATGGTAACCATAATTACATTACCATGTTATTAAATAAAGATTATATTTTAATCCATATTGAAATAAAATTTTGGAAATTAATATAGTAGTATAGTTATCTAATTGAAAATGTCAAATTATTTTTCCTTTGGCATTGTCACCAAAGGTGACATGTCCACCATAAATTTTGATAAGGTTATTGAAGCTCTTCTAGTCACTAATCATGTGTCTAGAATATCTTCAATCTAGATACTATATATTATTATTTATATTCTTCAAGAATGTTTTTCACAATAAAATATTTAAAAAAGAAATGATTTTGGCACCTGTATCTTCTCATGTCTATAAATGTTAGTAATAAGAGATTTAGGAATCCAATATTATTTTAGTAGTTTCATATAATAAAATCTTAAGCTTATGGAAATTACAACTTTTTTATGTCTATATGAATAAGAACCATTTATATTACTAGAATAATTATAACTTGGTTTAAATTTATTCTGATAAATTTTCCATTGTATAGGATGGTAGAAAATTCCTATAGTAAATTTAGGAATGTTTTTTTACCAATAATTCAGTTTAGAGGTTTTATACCTGTTATAAATATCTCCATATATATCTTCAATTACCCTTTATACAATTTAATATCTTTTTTCCATTAATATTTGAACATTCTTTTTACTCTCCACTGCACAATAAGATTTAAAGTGACCTGAAAAAGCCTACAACTTCATTAAAATTAATATTTACATGTATTTTTATTAAATATTTCTTTTATCCTATTATATTAATCAAATATACCCCACTAAAAATATTTTAATCCTTATTTTCATTCTCATATGTAGTTTAATTCTTTTTAGTAGATATATAATTATTTTTATACCTTATATGTGTTTTTCATGAAACACATACTGGTTTGTCATTTCTGTCTTCTCTACTCAAGTTAGAGTAAATAAAACTATCCTATGAAGAAATACATGTATATTTCATTTCCTTTTAATAATTTTTTATTTTTTCCTCATATATTTTATTATATTTTATATACAAAAAGAATTCTTTAATGTGTATTTTTCTTTTACACTCATATCATGTTATCTCATTTTTGGAATATTCAATTTTCTATTATTTTGAACATTTTTTTTATTATTATACATACCATTGTAAATGAATTTATTGAATTATTTATTATTTCTATAAATTTTTTTGAATTTTTTGTCTTAGTGATCCAATTATTCATCAATATTTGAGTGTTTATCATCATTATTTGAACATTCAACTATGGCCTTCTCTATTAGTTTTGATTCATAATTCTTAAAGAATAATAACTTTTTTGGGTTTGTCATCTTCATTTTTACTTATATTTCATCCTCATAAATCATGAATTTTAAAATAATATATTTTACTAGTATATTACTCATTTAAGATGATTCTCTTATGAAAATTGATATCCCCATCCAACTATTTGGTAGGAATCTTAAAAGTCCCATTATTTGATCTTTGTCTATAACTGTATTTATTAGTGCATGCATAGTGTTAAATATTTCATTGAACATATTATACATATCATCAATGGATTAATGAGGTTTCATTATAAAATTTCCATATTTAGTTGTGTAATTATTTAAAATCATTTCTTTAACATTATATTTCCCTTCATGAGAAACAAATAATGTATCCCATTTTTCAATAGCCGTCATGCATAAAGATATTTTTATAAATTAAAATTCTCCTAAAGAAGAGTATAATTAATTCATTTTCCATAATTTTAATCATAAAAAGTATTTATATTAGAATACCATGTGGTTCTTTTAGTTTTGGGTATTTTATATTTTCTTTCCATTCTGGTGCAAATATAACATATCATGCTCTCTATATGAATTTTCATCTTGATTTTCCATTGATCATAGTTTTTTCCATTAAAATAAGAATTCTAGTTAAAGGAAAATCGCTCAAGAATATTATTATTCGTAAAGGTATTTTTTTATAACTAATATAAATTATGATCTTTTGCAAAAATATATCCTAGTAAAAAAATATAGAAGTGCACCGATACCAAATGTTGGTTCCAAAAGATAACTTAAAAGGGGGTGAATTGTGTTTCCAATAAAAATTTCAATTAAAAAGATTTAAAACCTAAATCCACCAATTTACAAAATAATACATGTTAACTAAAATACATGAATTATATTATTTTATCTTTCAAAATATTTCTTATAATTTTGATCAAAACTCAGCTGAATCAGGTTTTAATACATTCTTATTATTTTAAATAAATTGCATAAAATAAACACCATGTATAAAATAGAAGTAAAATAAAAATATCTGAGTAATATTTTGTTATTAGTTTAAAAAAGTCAATTTATTATTTAATTAAAATAAAACTAAACTAAAAAACATATCAGAAAGTTAATCAAGGGTTTCACTCTTAATCAAAGAGATAATCCCCTATACTTGGAAATTACATGTTGCAATGAATTTTATTAACGAATAAACTGATCCAAAACTAGATAGGGTTTTCTACAAAATATATCACAATTATTTACAATAACAAACCCTATTAAATATTTATTCATGGGAGAACTAGGATCCAGGTTTCACACAACCACTTCCACAATAATACATGGGAGTAAAAATGAAAATAATTTAAATAGAGTGTAAAAAACTCTTCAGTTTAGTGTATGAGACTTTGTTTGTTGTAAAAAATAGTAATATAAATATTATATATAATTTAAAACATAAAATTAAATATAAATATATGAGAGATGAGAAAAATTTGGTGTCACTCAATTCGAATAGCTTTAGTTGTTTGAATTTTTCCTTGAAAGCATCTTGAGCTTGTTTTGTAGATGGATCCATATTACAAAACGTCATGAAAAGTTTTAAATTAGTCCTTTATATGGCACATATCCATGCACATGTTAATATATTGCCTTTTGTATATTCCACAATATTTTTATTCTTTTTTACACATGGACTATATTCTTATTTAAAAACAGTCCATTTAATAATAGATTTTGGATAAAAATTAATGAAACCTTAATTACATTGATGTTGTAGTTAATGGTTCAAAAATTATTTGTTAGAGATTTAAAAATTATACAGTAATATATTTTAAATGGTTGGTTTTCTTAACTTAAGATTGAATTATTTGAGATCATGGTGGATTGGTACAATTAGTTAACATGGTAACTTTTCATGGTTACTTCACATATTCATATGGCCATTCCATTAGTTCATGTAGTAGGTTTATACATTCACTTGGTCAATTATTATGTACTCATGTTTGGAATATTTCATCATTTGGTAGGTAGTCTTTCTTACAATATCTAAAAATATAGATACACATGGTTAGTAAATGTATTAATGAAAATTTTCTTAACTGTCACATGGTAGGTTGATAGTTTATGATGTAAGTTTATTATCAATGCAAGGTAGGTTCATATTCATTTCCTGATAGGTTGATTTAAAACACATAGTTAGTTGGGGGATTTGATATGACATTCTCATCTAACACATGGTAGTTACATGGTTCATCTAGTTAGTTGGAAAACAACGTGCGGTACATTCTGCATGGTCACTTGACATTCATGGTGAAATCCAAATTGTCACATGGTAAGCACATTACACAAGTAGTAGGTTGTCATGAATCGTTCCATACTTAACCGATTTTTTTCATGTTTTTCCAGAAAACTATATACTAAAATAAAAAATATATTTAATTAATAAAATTATATACATGGATTAGGATAATTAAAATAAGTATTTGATGGTCTATGACAACACTTCCCACATTGTATCTCAATTTCTTCCTACATATCAGTTATTAATTACCATTATTCCTCTTTTAAGCCTTTTTGTCAATCTATAGAACATTAATTACTTTGTTCCTTTTTCATCTATATCTATTCAAAAGTGTAAACATGACCATTATGTTCATATCATTCCTCTCCTTTTTTATTTATCTTTGCTGATGCAAACTATAATTCCTATCATGGAAGAATGGTCTTATGATCATTATCATTGTGACTTTGTTGGTCACATATTTCTTAAATATCCTCTAGAAAGACTTACTTATTTGGTGTATATATACATGTATATTTTTCTGCATCAAACTTATCTCTTATAATAGTATTTTTGTTCTTTTAAAAGAGCTTATTCTCTTCTTTTCCTATCTTATATCCCTTAATTCATTCCAACTCAATGATAATGATATATAATAATAATAATAATAATATATTTTGTTCATAAATGTCCCATAATGACAATAATAAACATTGAAGCATGATTTTTCAAATCTTTATAGAGTATGTACATTAAAAACTATTTTTTATAGGTATATTTAACATTCATTTTTCCTTCCTATTTGGGAGTATTTCTTCTCATCCTCAACTCGAATATTCTTAATATAATAGGGATGTTATTAAAAATTTTATTATACCTAACAAATCCATTTTTTTAAATATATACTAATTGAAAAAATAGATTATGTGTAACATGAAAAATTAAGGCAGTCTATATCATTGTTACGCCCTGAACCCAATTACCCAGAGTTGGTACATTATTACATAACATGGGCATGATCATAAGAGATCATATCCTGAAATGCCGATCAGTTTAGTATCCTTGAAAGTAATAAATACATACATAATTTTTACATTAAATTATGGAATGAAAGAGAAACATTGTTTATATATTGAACATAGTCATATTCCTTAGCCTATCCCTATAGGTCAGTCATAATTTACTTCTTTACATCCTAGAAAAATTAAACATAAGAAATGGGTTACCTCAGATGCTCAGTAAAGATAACAATATAGTGGAAAATATCATAAATAAGTACAAACCTTTAATCTAATGTATAAGAATAAAAAAATAATTTTAAACATAAACTTAAATATAATATGACAAAGATAAATCCAATAATTCCATTTAATTATTCACATGGACATTATAATAGATGAATAATCACATGTAATATCAATATCTAATCTTATAATGATGGAATGCATAATGATTGACATCTTAACCACAAAGTTAAGGCCTTATGTCAAGTCTCTATATATAAATTTTGTCAAGGCCGTATGTCAAGACAGTAGTTTGTCTAATGAGACCAACTGATGCATCAAGGGGATAAAACAAGCCCCACCCATCACTTATTACATCCAATGCACTTCTCATACAAAAAGGATGAAACATAACATAAACATTCCTATTAAACTAGCATACGAAATGTCAATAATTTAACCATAAATCGTGAATGACATCAAAATAGCACATCAACAGTCAGACATATCATAAAAATAACAATACAATATGGAATATTGTATCATAATAAACCAAATTCAATTAAGAAAAAAATAAATAAATAAGTGTTTACACATATGAAATCAATCCAAAAACTATTTGAGAGAAATATATATTTCTAATTTGAAATCATTTAAAAGTCTCATAATTCTAAAAGAAAAAATTTCATTTTTGAAAATATTCATATAACCTTGTAAGGGAAGCTTCGAAGGAGTTATAATGGCAAAAAATAGCCATACCCATGGTGTAAGTTAAAATAGATACATTCTTTCCTTAATTTTTAGAAAAGGTCATAAAATACCTTGTTTGGAAAACGAAAGAAAGATTAATTTCAAAACATTTTATAAAAAGTCAAAAAGGATATAAATTACTTTAAACCATAGTCTTGGAAATAGTTAAAATGTTTTGATATAAATTTTTAAGTAACATGGATGTGGATGATAAAGAAGAACTAGTAGATACTTACGTATAAACAACCTCCGAAAATAAAGAGATTGTAAAATTAACCCTTACATTGTACTTCTCCTTAGTAGAGGGTACGTTAAACTCTTGTATAATAGTTAAATAATTGTTATTAAACTATAAAATAACCACATACACAAATATGATATCATATACGATCCTCTAATATTTCTTTGTTAATAATATTTCAGTAGTATCATTGTTTCTGGTGTTAACTGATTCATTTTACCTTATAGGTTTTGTAACATAAGTGTAACATCCCAGGTAAATAAAGAATAATACATTTTCATATTTATTAATATTTTCGAATTAAATGTTAATTTTACTTTAAAGGGGTCACTATGTTCGATAGCGTACCCGATACACAACAAAGAGTTTCTTTGAAATCGTACGTTTCACACCAATAATAAAATAATATTATTTTAAATGTTAGTTAACACGTAGCCGTTGTACTGGCGGGAATGGATAGAAATAACTAAAATATGATTATATATGTTTTTTAAATGTTTTTACATTTATCTAATAAAGGATAAAGGCTTAAAATACGAAAAGAATTCAATTTTAGGCTTATATACTCTAATTTTCACGAAAGGTCCACTTATCACCTTTTGACGGCGAACCGTCATTAAATATAGTTTTGATCGATCTTATAAATTCTATTGGACCAAATATAACTCTTCTTTAGAATAGGGACATCAAAATTTACTTTGTGTAAATTTTTGGTATCTTTCCGATAAAGTTCATTTTTTTAATGAATAGTGTAAAATGTTGTATTTTAATTCAAAACCACTTTTAATCTAATTTTTTAAGATGATTAGATTATCTTTTGAATTGGTTTTAAAGTTAAATTAGAATATATTTTTACCATTAAATCCAATAGTGGTCGTTTGAATTAATTTCACTTTGAAATCGGACTTAAACTAGTGTCAATCTTTTGATACTTATTGTTTCATAAAAACACGCTATTTGCTCTGACAGCGGGAATTAATTATTAAATTAATTAATGAAACTTATATGTTGTGAATTTTGTAAAATGGAATTCATTTTTGAATTCGGAATATCAAATATAGCTTAGGGTAAAGTTTTGGTATTTTTCTGAAAAACTTCAATTTTTGATGAATAGTGAAACCACTAAATGGTACTTATAAAAACTGATTTTTCGTTTAAATGAAATTTTACCACTTCTGTGTTTTGAATTTCAAAAATACGACATAAATGGTTGTAATTAAGAAGTAAAATATGGTTCAATGAGATTAAAATAATTTTTTGGTGAATAGTAACTTTTAAGTTCTTAATCGCGATTAGAGGTAATTAGTGCAATTTAAGGCAAAAATGATATTATAATAAAATGAAAATACCTTGACACATGTCCTACCCTTATTGGATGTGTCATGGCCGACCAAGAAAATCCATGGGTCAACTTGGGGAGCCCATGGAGCCACTTTGGTTGGGAAATGACATAAATAACTTTTTATTTAATGTTAAAGTAAAAATGACACACACATGAGATGTTTTACTAATAAATTTTTTTACATGGGGTTATAAAAGTCATTTTTTTGACTATAAATATTAATTAGAAATCTAAAAATATTTAATACATCATAGTATTTTTTTTATAATTTTTATACATTTAATTAAATTAAATTATTTATGACATCATGATGATGCAGTGATGACCTCATTATTTAACGATTTAAATAAAATTAAAAGATAATGTAAAATCTAAGACCTACACATGGAAAAAACCTATTGGATGGGTGGATTTATAACCCTTATCACCTTATCCTCAAAACACATCAATGTGGGACCTCTTAAATCCGAATACCATTTTAAAATAAAGTGAAATTTCTTTACCTTCCAAGAGTGCCCCTCCTCTCCTCTTATAAAAGGTCCCCACCTCTACCTCCTTACCCACACTCCCAAAGCCTTTGGATCGGCCAACCCCTGCCCATATTGGCTCTCCACATCCCTATATTACTCCATGAAGCCTCACTTTTGGCAGAAGTCTTCACAAGGAAGCCTTTGATCTCAAATCTAAGAGAGTTACCCGATTTTAAGGTAACGTCTTCTTTTGAGTCCTTTTTTTTATTTTGCTTCTCCAACCCCCTAAACTCTTTTTATTCTTTTCTTTTGTAACAACTCCAGTATCCTCACTATACTAGGATGTTGTTATAATAAGTATTCGAGCTACACTTACACACACCTACATCTAATGGTTAAAGAACATACTGTTTCCGTGGATGGAAAATTTCTGCCTCCCGAAACGATGATTGTTCAACATTATTTTAACACCTTCAAAGGTGGCCATTAAGATGAAACTATATTTATATATGATATATAATATGTTTATTTTTTCCTTAAGCTTCTGTATTTTTCATTTTGGGCATACCTTTATGGTTTCCATTATGGGTAAACACGATATCTTCATTTAAGGAAGTGCAGACTACCGCCCCCTCAAAGTGATGTGATTCGTTAATGCCATATGTGGGACGTATAAAGGATGGATTTAAAGTTATTATATATGATGTTATACTGGAATTATAATATACCTCTATATCATTTTTATTTTTTCCATTAAAGTATGAGATAGAAATGAAAGTAGCGTTCATGCGTACGTACGACTTACCGTCTCCATGAACGGTGCATTTCATTTCTTATCCCCAAATGTAATGTACTATTAAAAGTACATGTATATAATGGATATATATAATGAATTATAAATCTAAATGATGAATATAATTCTGGAATTAAAATATACATACCTCTCATTTAGTTTTAATTCCATTAATATGATAAAGAAATGAAAGTAGCGTTCATGCGTACGTACGGCTTACCGTCTCCATGAACGGTGCATTTCATTTCTTACCTCTAAATGATTATGTAATATTATAAATACATGTATATTCTGGATATATATGATATATATGCTATCCAAATTAGGAATGTCATTCTGGATAAAATCAGGAATGTCATTCTGGATATAAAGAACCTTTGACCACACGAACAACATGTAATTGTAAGAAGTCCACTTTCGACTTAAGAACCAAATATCGACAAAACAAACATTATTAACTTAAATGGTTAAATAATGTTTATAACCTGGAAATAAGTGATATAAAAGGAATAATGAACTTTAAAAAGGTTCTTAATCAATTAGAAATTAACTCAAGTTTATTATTCAGGACGTTAAAGAACGATCGAGTCAAGTTGGACCCGAGGTAAGGGACTTCGTCTCAATCTCCTTTCATTGAGGCATATTTTGTTTTATACATAACTTTCTTTTATACGGTGTATAAACCCCTTTTGAATTTTACTTTTATACAAAATGAATCTTTTTCTACGAATAATTTTACTAAAAGACAAAAAGGAATGTTTTTTTTAACGTACGCGGTGACAACGACCTTTTCCGCCACTGCGAGTATTATTTGGTCTTTGGCTTCCTCAACAATCCGTAATGTTTTTAAAATAAAATAAATACCATATACTCTTTTATGTATTTTGGTATTGAAAATGGTTTTGATAAAGGATTCTATTATGTCAATATATTTATGATATATTGTGATTGAAATGTGGAAATGTTATCATTCCTTTATATTGGTTTTATGTTTTATGATTTTATATTGGTACTTGGACATTTTAATGGGTGGTTATGTGATAAACCATATGATGGGTGGTGCCGTGAATACCAGGATGGGTGGTTACGTTATAACCTCCAATGCATTGGGTATTAAAGTTAGCCGTATGGATATTCCATTAAGTATGTATGGAAGTTGGCCGTATGGCTATTCCATTAAGTGATATGTGTGGAAGTCGACCGTATGGTTATTCCACTTAAGTATGTTTATGTCCCAAGTTACCTTTATATATGTTATGTGTTCTTTATATGGGTTTTATGGTAATCCTTTGGTTACAAAAAGGTAAGTAATGATATTTTATTCAGTGAAGAGTTTTTTACTACTTCATGAAGGTGAAGGTATTACTTTGATAAAGTATACATGGTTTTCTTGATGTTTGAAAAACTAACAGTTTTCATTCTTTGTGTATACCTTACTGAGCTTTTTATGCTCACCCCAAGTTTTTTTGAAATGTTTTTCACATGACTTAATGTGGAATAAGGTCAAGGATGGGATCAAGGGAATGTCATGCTATATAAAACGTGGAACTAGACATGTTTCTTTTTAAGAGTTTTTTATTCTATGGAAACTTGGTAGGAGTGTATAATTTGTAAATCTTTTGAGATGTAATAGTTATGTTTTAATTATCTAAAACTCTAAACCTGAAAAGATCCTCAATGTGAATTATTCATTTAATTCAATATTAAGTAATGTTTAAGGCCGGGGCCTTATAGTTGGTATCAGAGGTCGGTTTAGACAACTTTAGGAGTTAGAAAAGTGTAAAATTATAAGTTAATTTATGGTATTATTGAAATGATATAGAATTTAAAGATTAACATGTTGCTTCACCTAAGGTATTTCAGTGGTTTTTCGTAGAAGAAATAGAGAATCTTTTTTTTGGGAAGGCATACTTAGGGAAATGACCTTCCAAATAAGTATCCTGAGATGGTCAGAATCAGAACTACACAATTTTTTGCAGTGATGGCTCAGTTGACTCAGGTTACTACCGGAGGAGTTGAAAGGAAGATTGGTGAATGCTCCAGTTTTGGCACTTCCTTCCAGGAATGGTGAGTTTGTTATATACAGTGATGCTTCGTTGAAGGGACTTGGTTGTGTCCTTATGCAGAATGATCAGGTAATTGCTTATGCTTCACGTTAGTTGAAAACTCATGAGGTAAATTACCCTACACATGATTTGGAATTAGCTACTGTTGTTTTTGCTTTAAAAATTTGGAGGCATCATTTGTATGGAGTAAAGTGTGAAATATATACTGATCACAAAAGTTTAAAGTATATATTCACTCAGAAATAATTGAACATGAGACAGAGGAGATGGATAGAATTAATCAATGATTATGATTGTAAAATTCATTACCATACGGGAAAATCAAATAAAGTGGCCGATGCTTTGAGTCGAAAAAGTAATGCTTCATTAACCATGCTACGTTTGGAATGAGATCCTTTGGTTTTTGATTTGATGAACTTTGGAATAGAAGTTGTTGGTGCATGAAGTTCTTCTGTTTTTTTTCAGGTATCAGTGAAATCTTCTCTATCAGACAGAATCAAGCAAGCACAGAAGCAAGACAGTGAGTTGCAGAAAAAGGTAGAGTTGGTTCAGAAGGGTAAGTTGCCTGAATTCAACATTGATAGTGATTGTGTTTTGAGATTTGGGAAGATATTATGTGTGCCTTGTGATTCACAGTTGAAGAATGAGTTGTTATTTGAGGCTCATAGTTCCCCGTTTTCAGTTCACCCTGGCAGTACTAAGATGTACAGAGATCTGCGAGAGTATTACTGGTGGGATGGAATAAAAAGAGATATTGCTGATTTTACTGTGAAGTGTTTGAATTGTCAGCAGGTTAAAGCAGAGCGGAAGTTACCGAAAGGGATGCTTCAACCTTTACTAGTGCCAGAGTGGAAATGGGAGAATATATCCATGGAATTCGTTGTGGGATTACCGAGGACATCTCGAGGTAATAATGCAATCTGGGTTATTGTTGATTGCTTGACTAAATCTGCTCATTTCCTTGCTATATGAGATAATTTTTCCCTAGATCAACTTTCCCGTTTGTATCTTAAAGAGATAGTCAGGTTACATGGAGTTCCTCTCTCCATTGTATCTGACCGTGATCCCAGGTTTACTTCTAACTTTTGGAAAGGCCTTCAGAAGTCGTTGGGTACTGAATTAAATTTTAGTACAGCTTTTCATCCTCAATCAAATGGGCAGTTAGAACGAATAATTCAGACCTTAGAGGATATGATACGTGCTTGTTCGATGGATTATCAGGGAAGATGGGACCAGAATTGGTAGAAGAGATGGAAGAAAAAGTTCAGTTGATTCACAAACACATGAGAACAGCTCAGAGAAGGCAGAAGAGTTATGCGGATAACAGGAGGAAGGATCTATCTTTTGAGGTAGGTGATCATGTTTTTCTCAAAGTATCACCATGGAAAAGTGTGATGTGATTTGGTAAGAAAGGAAAGCTGAGTCCAAGGTTCATTGGACCATATGAAATTCTGGAGAGAGTTGGATCAGTTGCTTACCGAGTGGCTTTACCTCCGAGTTTATCTCAGGTACACAATGTTTTTCATGTTTCGATGTTGAGGAAGTATATGCCAGATCCATCTCATGTTTTGAGTCCAGAGGTAGTTCAGCTGGAAGAGAACCTATCTTATGAAGAACAACCAGTCCAGATTCTTGAATGAAGAGAGAAAGTGTTGTGAAATAAGGTAATTCACCAGGTAAAGGTTTTGTGGAAAAACCATATGGTTGAAGAGGCAACGTGGGAATCTGAAAATGCTATGAGGGATAAATACCCCCACTTATTTTGATAAGTGAATAAAATTGCGAGGATACAATTCCCAAAAGGGGGGAAGGATGTAACATCCCAGGTAAATAAAAAATAATACATTTTCATATTTGTTAATATTTGCGAATTAAATATTAATTTTACTTTAAAGGGGTTTCTATGTTCGATAGCGTACCCGATACACAACAAAGAGTTTCTTTGAAATCGTATGTTGCACACTAGTAATAAAATAATATTATTTTAAATGTTAGTTAACACGTAGCCGTTGTACTGGCGGGAATGGATAGAAATAACTAAAATATGATTATATATGTTTGTTAAATGTTTTTACATTTATCTAATAAAGGATAAAGGCTTAAAATATGAAAAGAATTCAATTTTAGGCTTACATACTCTAATTTTCACGAAAGGTCCACTTATCACCTTTTGACGGCGAACCGTCATTAAATATAGTTTTGATCGATCTTATAAATTCTATTGGACCAAATATAACTCTTCTTTAGAATCGGGACATCAAAATTTACTTTGTGTAATTTTTTTTGTATCTTTCCGATAAAGTTCATTTTTTTAATGAATAATGTAAAATGTTGTATTTTAATTCAAAACCTCTTTTTAATCTAATTTTTTAAGATGATTAGATTATGTTTTGAATTGGTTTTAAAGTGAAATTAGAATATATAAATCCAATAGTGGTTGTTGGAATTAATTTCACTTTGAAATCAGACTTAAACTAGTATCAATCTTTTGATACTTATTGTTTCATAAAAACACGCTATTTGCTATGACAGCGGGAATTAATTATTAAATTAATTAATGCAACTTATATGTTGTGAATTTTGTAAAATGGACTTAATTTTTGAATTTGGAATATCAAATATATCTTAGGGTGAAGTTTTGGTATTTTTCTGAAAAACTTCAATTTTTGATGAATAGTGAAACCACTAAGTGGTACTTATAAAAACTGATTTTTCGTTTAAATGAAATTTTACCAATTCTATGTTTTGAATTTAAAAAATCCGACATACATAGTTGTCATTAAGAAGTAAAATGTGGTTCAATGAGATTAAAATAATTTTTTAGTGAATAGTAACTTTTAAGTTCTTAATCGTGATTAGAGGTAATTAATGCAATTTAAGGAAAAAATGATATTATAATAAAATTAAAATACCTTAACACATGTCCTACCCTTATTGAATGTGTCATGGCCGACCCAGAAAAGCCATGGGTCAACTTGGGGACCCCATGGAGCCACTTTGGTTGGGAAATGACATAAATAACTTTTTATTTAATGTTAAAGTAAAAATGACACACACATGAGATGTTTTACTAAAACAATTTTTACATGGGGTTATACAAGTCAGATTTTTTACTATAAATATTAATTAGAAATATAAAAAGATTTCCTACATCATAGTATTTTTTTTTATAATTTTTAGACATTAAATAAATTAAAATATTTATGACATCATGATGATGCAACAATGACCTCATTATTTAACGATTTAAATAAAATGGAAAGATAATGTAAAATCTAAGACCTAAACGTGGCCAAAACCTATTGGATGGGTGGATTTCGAACCCTTATCACCTTATCCTCGAAACACATCAATGTGGGACCTCTTAAATCTGAATAACATTTTAAAATAAAGTGACTTTTCTTTACCTTCCAAGAGTTCCCCTCCTCTCCTCTTATAAAAGGCCCCCACCTCTACCTCCTTACCCACACTCCCAAAGCCTTTGGCTCGGCCAAACCCTGCCCATTTTGGCTCTAAAAATCATTATATTACTCCTTGAAGCCTCACTTTTGGCATAAGTCTTCACAAGGAATCCTTTGAGCTCAAATCTAAGAGAGTTACCCGATTTTAAGGTAATGTCTTCTTTTCAGTCCTTTTGTTTTATTTTGCTTCTCCAACCCCTAAACTCTTTTTATTATTTTCTTTTGTAACAAATCCAGTGTCATCAATATACTAGGATGTTGTTATGAGAAGGATTCGAGCTAAACTTACACACACCTACATATAATGGTTAAAGAACATACTGTTTCCGTGGATGGTGAATTTCTGCCTCCCGAAACGATGATTGTTCAACATTATTTTAACACCTTCAAAGGTGGCCATTAAGATGAAACTATATTTATATATGATATATAATATGTTTATGTTTTCCTTAAGCTTATGTATTTTTCATTTTGGGCATACCTTTATGGTTTCCATTATGGGTAAACACGATATCTTCATTTAAGGAAGTGCGGACTACCGCCCCCTCAAAGTGATGTGATTCGTTAATGCCATATATGGGACATATAAAGGATGGATTTAAAGTTATTATATATGATGTTATACTGGAATTATAATATACCTCTATATCATTATTATTTCTTTCCATTAAAGTATGAGATAGAAATGAAAGTAGCATTCATGCGTACGTACGGCTTACCGTCTCCATGAACGGTGCATTTCATTTCTTATCCCCAAATGTAATGTACTATTAAAAGTACATGTATATAATGGATATATATAATGAATGATACATCTAAATGATGAATATAATTCTGGAATTAAAATATACATACCTCTCATTTTGTTTTAATTCCATTAATATGATAAAGAAATGAAAGTAGCGTTCATGCGTACGTACGACTTACCGTCTCCATGAACAGTGAATTTCATTTCTTACCTCTAAATGATTATGTAATATTATAAATAAATGTATATGCTTAATATATATTATATATATGCTATCCAAATCAGGAATGTCATTCTGGATATAAAGAACCTTTGACCACACGAACAACATGTAATTGTAAGAAGTCCACTTTCGACTTAAGAACCAAATATCGACAAAACAAACATTATTAACTTAAATGGTTACATAATATTTATAACATGGAAATAAGTGATATAAAAGGAATAATGAACTTTAAAAAGGTTCTTAATCAGGTAGAAATTAACTCAAGTTTATTATTCAGGACATTAAAGAACGATCGAGTCAAGTTGGACCTGAGGTAAGGGACTTCGTCTCAATCTCCTTTCATTGAGGCATATTTCGTTTTATACACAACTTTCTTTTATACGGTGTATAAACTCCTTTGACTTTTAGTTTTATAAAAAAGGAATCTTTTTCTACAAAGCGTTTTACTAAACGACAAAAAGGAATGTTTTTTTAACGTACACGGTGACAACAACCTTTTCCGCCGCCGCAAGTATTATTTGGTCTTTGGCTTCCTCAAAAAGCCGTAATGTTTTTAAAATAAAATAAATACGATATACTCTTTTATGTATTTTGGTATTGAAAATGGTTTTGATAAAGGATTATATTATGTCAATATATTTATGATATATTGTGATTGAAATGTGGAAATGTTATCATTCCTTTATATTGGTTTTATGTTTTATGATTTTATATTGGTACTTGGACATTTTAACGGGTGGTTACGTGATAAACCATATGACGGGTGGTGCTGTGAATACCAGGATGGGTGGTTACGTTATAACCTCCAATGCATTGGGTATGGAAGTCGGCCGTATGGCTATTCCATTAAGTATGTATGGAAGTTGGCTGTATGGCTATTCCATTAAGTGATATGTGTGGAAGTCGACCGTATGGTTATTCCACTTAAGTATGTTTATGTCCCAAGTTACCTTTATATATGTTATGTGTTCTTTATATGGGTTTTATGGTAATTCTTTGGTTACAAAAAGGTAAGTAATGATATTTTATTCAGTGAAGAGTTTTTTTACTACTTAATGAAGGTGAATGTATTACTTTGATAAATTATACATGGTTTACTTGATGTTTGAAAAACTAACAGTTTTCATTCTCTGTGTATACCTTACTGAGCTTTTTATGCCCACCCCAAGTTTTTTTGAAATGTTTTTCAATGGACTTAATGTGGAATATGGTCAAGGATGGGATCAAGGGAATGTCATGGTATATAAAACATGGAACTAGACATGTTTCTTTTTAAGAGTTTTTTATTCTATGGAAACTTGTTAGAAGTGTCTACTTTGTAAATCTTTTGAGATGTAATAGTTATGTTCTAATTCTCTAAAACTCTAAACCTGAAAATATCCTCAATGTGAATTATTCATTTAATTCCATATTAAGTAATGTTTAAGGCTGGGGCCTTATAATAAGTCATGTTTGTTATGGATATGATGTATTTGACTCATATCCATAATGATATTAATTTATTAAAAATTAGTATTTAGTCATAAAAATAAAATTATTCTTTAATGGCTACCATGGGGATTGAAATCTCATCGCGTCTTGGAGATGGTATGTTGTACGTACGCACAAGCGACAATATCATTCTATTAATGGTGAAATAATATTTAATTGGATGGTATATTATATATAAAAATCAATAAAATGTTATATTTATTATTTACCACAATTATACATCATTATTATAACCATCAAAATAATGATGTGACGAATAACAAACTACACCACGACGTGGAGATGGTAATCCGTACGTACGAACGTATGGTGAATTTGCCATTCATAGGATGGATAGAATACTAAATATGGGTGTAGAATATTTATAATTTCATCAAATTATGTAGAAGGTTCTATATTTATTATTTTGTTATGGATACAACAATGAAAGATGAAGTGGAAGAAGAAAAGAACTTTGAAAGAGGTGATGAAATAATTACCTTTTTATTGGGTGATTCATTTTTATTTGAAAAAAAGGGCTCCTTAGGTTGGATTTCTGATAAATGTAAGGAATCTAGGATAAATTGAGGGTAGTTTGGAGGATATTTGTGTAGGGTTTGGTCAAGAAAAATGGAATTGGAGGTGTTAATTTCATTGAAGGGTAAGTACCATTTTATAAGAGAGGGGATGATAACTTTAGGAAAAACATGGAATATTAATTTATTATAATATTATTTTAGGATTAAAATTGCAAAGAATGGATTTATTTTGAGGAAATGGTGGGGAGGGGTAGATACCCTCTCATCCAATAGGTTTTAGGAAATTTAAGGCCACCATATTAATCTTATCCCTAGATTTAACTTATAGTTAAATAGTTTAACTTTAAAAATGTCTTCTTGTATTTTTATACTACATGGATAATATAGTTACTATAAAATGCCAAGAGAACCTAAAGTGGTTCATTAATTACATATATAACATTATATAATTCCTTTGGCTGAAACTTCGATTTTTAGAAATATGATATCATTTAATAATATAATATTTGTTTTAAAAAGTCATTTATTTTAATGTTGACACAATTTAGTATTTCGTTTCTGTGAAAGTCATAGAAACTTGATTAATTCGAAAACAATACATAGAATCAACACTAAAATGTCACATTCACCTATAAAATTCGTTGATGGCATGAAAAGGTTCAATTTAGATTTATTTTAATATTTATAACATCAATTATTTTAATCATTCATTAATAAGGTAATTACTGCATCATCATTATGTCATAAATATATTTAATTATTTAAATTAAAACATTATAAATAAAATACCATGATGTGGGAAATATTTTTATATTTCAAATTAATATTTATATTTTAATTTATCTTATGTATAATTCTATATTGAAAATGGTTTAGTTAATAAAATTTAAATTTAACATTTTTAACAATTATTTAAATAAAATATAATAAATGTCTTAATCTAACCCAAGTTGATAAAAAGGACTATATTTTTGTCCTAATGTTGATTTTGGTCGAAATTCACTTATACAATAGAATTTTGACATGTGTTGGGGTAATTTGATATTATAATAATATTATTTTTACCTTCAATTACCCTATATACTTTTAACCATGGTAAATAAAATTCAAAAGATTCGATTCATAAAAAATTAGTTTCATCCCATTGAACCACATTTTACTTACTTATTACCACCATTCCTATAAAATATTTGAAATTCCATTCACATAAGTAGTAAAATTATGTTTTATGAAAATTTGCAAATGTGCCTAGAAGGTGTGTAAAAGATGTTAAAAAGTTTAATAATATTTTATATGTCTAATATTATTATAAGATGACTCAAATGAATTAAATTTATATAATATTAGTATTATGTATCTTTTTTTACATTAAAATAAATTTACACTAAAAATAATTATTCAAATAAAAAGTTGGTTTTAAATAATATCGTTGTGTTTTTCACTATTCATAAAATTTTGAATGTTTTCAGAAAAATACAAAAAATTCACCATAAGATAATTTTAATATTTCAAACCCAAAAATGATTTCAAAATTGAAAAATAAAATTTATAAAATTGAAAAAGTTGTTATTACTATTCATAACTATCTTTTTAAATGACTATTTTGATTTTTTTCGGTGTGCTAGAACTCAAAGCTGTATACAACAAAATCTATTGTATTATTTAAAGAAAAGAATACCATGGAAGCATGGGGTGTTACATTATTCTCTCATTAAAATAATTTTATCTTCAAAATTTATATAATATTACAGCATTAAAAGATTTAGGTGGTTCTTCATCATAAGTTCCTCATGTTCTCATGTTGCCTCTTCCATTTTATGGTTTCTCAAAAGAAATTTTACTCAGAGAGTCATTTGGTTTCTCCAAAATTGTTCTCTGGTATCAATAATTATGATAGGATCTTCCCAATAATATAAATTTGGATCCAGGTCTATATCTTCATTGTTGAGTAAATGAATTGGGTCAAGCATGTATTTTCTCAACGCGTATAGATGGTACACATCATGAACATTGTAGAGACTTGACAGCATTGCAAAATGGTAAGATAGTACTCCAATTCATTTTAGAATTTAAAATGTTCTTATGTACCTAGGACTTAATTTACCCTTCTCACAAAATTGTATAACACTATCCCGTCGAGATACCTTTAAGAAAATATGATCTCCTAATTGAAATTCCAAATCATTCCTTCATTTATCAGCATAGTTTTTTCCTACTTTAAGCTGATTTGATGAGGTTTTTGATAATCTTCACCTTCTCTTTTATTTACTGAACATGTTCTGGGCCAACGAGTTTCTTTCACCAACATCATCCCAACATGGTGGTGTTTGAAATCTCTTTCTATATAAGGCTTGATATGGGGACATCTAAAAACATGAATAGAAGTTATTGTTATAGAAAAATTATAGCAGAGGTAAATACTGATCCTACATACCTTGAATGTCAAGTGATAAAGATCTAAACATGACTTCTATGGTTTGAATAGTCTGTTCTGATTTTCCATCAATTTGAGTGTGGTAGGAAGTGCTCAATAGAAGTTTAGTACATAGGGATTTCTAAAGACTTTTCTAGAATCTTGATGTAAAACAAGGTTCTCAATAAGAAACAATTGATAGGGGTATGCTATAAATTCTTAAAATTTCATTAATATATAGTCTTGCTAATTGTTCAAGTGGTAAATCTTCTCTTATAGCAAGAAAATGTGCTGAACTGGTAAGATGATCAATAATGACCCATATTTCATCATTTCTTCTCAGAGTATTTAGTAGCCCCATGACAAAGTCTATTGTAATATTATACCACTTCCACTCAAGTATGGGAAGAGGTTTCATGAATCCTCTAGGATGTTGTCTTCCATCCTTCACCTATTGACAAACCATACATCTTAACACATAATCAACAATTTCCCTCTTCATGTTGTCCCACCAAAAATGTTCCTTCAAATATCTATACATCATAGTGCTAATAGGGTGTATAGATAAATTGGAGATATGAAAATCATCCAACAATTACCTTTTTAGATCATGTATATCAAGAACCCAAAGCCTCTTCCCAAATTTCTAAATCCCATATTCATATATGATGTCAACTACCCTCCCATCATTCATATCTTTATTTTTCTTTTTAAACTCTAGATCATCAGTTTGAGAACTTTCTATCCTTTCTAGTAAAGATATTTTGGAAACCATTTGAAAAAGTATTGATGTTTCACCTTCTATGTTTATTCCCATATCCTACATTACTAGATCTATCATTATAAGATCTCTTTAAACTCTAATCTTGTTCCTAACTCCATGAATCTTTCTTCTTAGAGAATCTTCCACATTATTTTCCTTCCATAGGTGGTAGTGTATTGTCCAATCAGAATTTTTGAGTAGTTCAAGCCATCTCATTTGCCTCATGTTGAGTTCATTCTTTGAGAAAATATACTTCAAACTCTTTTGATTAGTAAATATTTCACACTTCTTACCATAGAGATAGTGTCACCATATTTTCAGAGAAAAGATTATATCTGGAACTCAAGATCATGTGTAGGATAGTTTTGTTCATGAATTTTTACCTGTCATGATGCATAGGCAATAAATCTATCATTTTACACAAGGACACAACAAAGTCCTTTCTTTGAAGAATCACTATGAATAAATAACCCATAATTCTATGATGGAATATTAAAGATAGAAGAATTGAATAATATTATCTTTGATTCTTCAAAAACATCTACACACTCTTTTGTACAAAAAAATTAACCCATTTATGTGTGAGCTTGATAGATGGGTTAGGTAATCAGCCCAAAATTTGGACATAACGCTGATAATAACCTACAAAACCAATTAAACTGTGTACCTCAGTTATACTCATCAGTGCTGGCCATTTAGGTATTTCCATTGTCTTTTAAGGATCAATAGATAATCCATCCTTAGAGACAATATAGCCAAGAAAATAAATCTCCTGAAGCTAGAATTCACACTTGCTGAACTGCCCCTATAAATCATATCTTCTAAGAGAGTTTAGAATAGTGCTCAAGTGATTTTCATGATCTTCATATATTTTGGAGTATACCAAGATATCATCAATAAATACCACTACAAAGTCATCTAGATAAACCTTGAAAACATTATCCATTAGATCCATTTAAACAGAGGGTGCATTAGTCAGTCCAAAAGGAATTACTGTAAACTCATAATGCCTATACCTAGTTCGAAATTATGATTTTGGAATGTCTTCCTTCTTTATGCACAATTTATGGTATCCAAATTGAAGTTCAATATTTGAAAAATATTTAGCTCCATGAAATTTATCAAATAAATCATCAATCCGAGGTAGGGGATACTTGTTATTTATTGTTATAGCATTGATCTCACTATAATCAATACATAAGCTCATAGATCCATCGTTTTTCTAAACAAAAAAGAATATAGGCTCCCAATGAAGAAATACTTGGGATAACAAATCCTTCATTACCTAATTATTCTAGATGTTTATTTAGTAACACTAATTACACTATGCCTATTCTATTAGGTTCTTCGATATGGGACTTAAAATAGAAATTAAGTCAATGGAAAACTCAATTTCTCATTCTGGAGGATGTCCATATAAATATTCTGGAAACACATAAACATATTCTGGCATAATAGGCACATCCTCTATTTTAACATTCATTTCTCGACCAATGTTATTTCACTCTCGTCCTCCCCATTAATTGAATTTAGTAGATCTACTGGGGGTGGATCTATATGAGAATCAGATGGTGATGTTTCTGATCGAAAGATAATGGATTCTTTATCATCATTAAAAATTGTGACCTCATTATTCTAAAATAAAATTTTTACATCATGGTTTGAAGACAATACATATCGAGGATTATATCGAATTACATCATGGGTATGACACTATAATCTGTAGATAATGAACAATTATATCCCATAATGGAAACTTATTGAATTTTTTTACAATGATACTTCCCTTATAAGTTTTGACTGAAAACACCCTTAATAAGTCAAATTGTTAATATCTAATATTATTGGTAATATGGGAATATATGAAAGATTGTAATGATCAAGAATCAAATAAATCATTGAATAATTTTGAGGAAACAATTAAAGTACCTACCACCACATAATTATGAACTTCTACCACAGTAGTAGTGATCACATAAGCATGTACATTCTCCTTTGACCTTTTATGAGTTTTGTTTCCTTGACCCTTAGGACATTCATTTGAATAAAGCCCCAGCTCATTAAAATTGTAGCATTTAACATTGACATCATCTTTCTTCCCCTTGCAATGAAGAGATTGGTTGCCTTTTTCTTCACACTCATAACAAACTCCCATTCCCTTTAGGAATTTACCATGATGTTTCTTCCCACAATTACTGTAGGATGGAAATCCAAATATTACCTTCTTCCCCAACACGAAATATTTTCTCTATGGAACTTATCCATTACTCAGCTACAGATGGATTTGCAGTCCTATTTAATGTTGCTTTTTTTACCTCATGAAGTGCTCTAACATTGATCTTCTACAATTTGGATTAGGGTGCTCCATATGGGTAAGGTTATTACTCACAACCTGAGTGATTTATCCCAGTATGGTTATAATCTGTTCAACATGAGTTGCTTCACTAGATCCACTATAATTATCATGAATAGAAGGGAAATCCGTATGTGTATTACATGTGTTGATACAGTTTCCATTACATCTACTAGGCACCATTTCTAAACAATTAAATACAATTCATTAGTTCACGATTCACAATGAATAATTCTAAACATTTAAAATACATAACATAAATTGAACAATTTATGCATATAATCAATAATAATAATAAAAATTTCTTTGGGGAAGTATTTACTCTTAAATAATTCATAATGGTTTATAATGAAAATGTGAATTATCCTAAGCATATCCCCCGGGAGTGTCAAACCTGGGGTGCAGTAAGGACCATTGTTGTGTACAAGGATACCTCAGGTCATGCTCAGAACACCTTGTTGGAGTTTTCACTACTAGGTACATATGTTCCAGAACCACATCTACTTTTACTATCTAGGAAGAGATGTATATCTTTGAAAACCCACATAATATCTATATTACCATTTTTTGGATGTTCTTCTATACTACTACACAAAGTCCATCTTATGCTAATGTTCTCTAATCATAGTTTTTCTAAATCCAGATTCCAAGGTTCCTACTAAACTTCCTATGATACCAACTGTAATGTCCCGACCCCTATTTCCCAGATTCAGTGCATTATTACTTAACATTTTCATGATCATAAGAGATCAATTCTCAAAAGGCCAATCAGTTTAACAGAATTGGAAGTACTAGATACATACATAATTTTTACATTATAATATGAAATGAAAAAACAATAATTTTTCTCCATTGAACACACTCATATTACTTATCCTATCCCTATAGATCCTTCATAATTTACTTATTTGTATCCTTGGAAAATAAAACATACGAAAGGGGTGATCTCAGATGCTCCGTAAGGATAACAAGATAGCCGAAACTATCAGAAATAAGCATAAAAATTTAAGCAAATGTATAAGACTAAAACAAAAGACTTTTAAAGATAAAATTACAAATTATATGGAAAAGATAAATCAAATAATTTCATTTACTTATTCACATGGACATTATACTAGTTTAATAAACACATTTAATATCAATAGCTAATCTCATAATGATGGAATGCATAATGATAGACATCTTAACCACAAAGTCATGGCCTTTTTCCAAGAACCTAATTATAAATTTTGTCAAGTCCTTATTCCAAGACACTAGTTTGTCTCATTAGACCTACCAATTCATTAAGGGGCTATAGTGGGCCCCGCCCATCACATACTACATCCAATTCATTCCTCATATGAAAATGATGAAACATTACATAAACATTTGTATTAAACTTGCATACGAAATGTTAATACTTTAACCATAAACTATGAATGACATAAAAATAGAACATAAATAGTCAAACATATCATAAAACTATCAATAAAATACAATATGGTATATTATATCATAATAAACCAACTTAAATTAAATGTAAAATCCAACCATAGATATTGACGGAGATGAAATCAATCGAAAAACTATTGGAGAGAAATATATTTTTCTACTTTGAAATCATTTAAAAGTCGTATAATTATAAAAGAAAACATTTATTTTTGAAAAAATTCATATAATATTATAATGTAATATTTTAAGGAGTTATAATGGTGTAAAATAACTTCACCTTCCATTTAAGATAAAAAAGAAACATTCTTTCCTCAATTTGTTGAATAGGTCATAAAGGACCTAGTTTGGAAAATGACGAAAATATTCCTTTCCAAACATTTTATAAAAAGTCAAACAAGGGTATACATAATATTAACCCAAAGTATAGGAAATATTTAAAATGTTTTGAAATTAATTTTTAATAAACATGGATGTTGATGATAAAGAAGTCTGTGTAGATAATTACTAATAAAAAACATCAGATAATAAAGAGATTGTAAATTTAACACTATACTTGTACTTTTACTTAGTCAATGGTACATTAACCTCACTTATAATAGTTAATTCATTGTTATTAACTTATATAAGAACCACATATATAATTATGATATCATATATTATCCTCTACTATTTTTTAGTAAATAATATTTTAGTAGTATCATTATTTCGGGTGTTAATTGATTTGTTTTCCTTTATATGTTTTGTTACATAAGTCACATTTGTTATGGATATGATGTATTTGATACATATTAAGAATCATATTATGTTCTTAAACATTATTTTTTAATCATAAAATGAAAATTATTCTTGAATGGTCACGATGGAAAATGAAATCTTATCGCGTCGTGGAGATGATAAGTCGTACGTACGCACAAGAAACAATATCATTCTATTGATGGTGAAATAATTTTTAATTGGATGGTATATTATATATAACGAATCATTAACAAGTTTTATTTATCATTTACATCAATTATACATCATTATTATACCCATCAAAATAATTAAGTGTGGAATAACAAACTACACCACAATGTGGAGACGGTATGACGTACGCACGCACGTATAGTATCATTTTCATTCATAGGATGGATAGAATAATGTATATGGTTGTACAATGCTTATAATGAAATCATAGAATGTAGAAGGTAATAGATTTTTTATTTTGGTATAGAAACAACAAAGAAGGAGGATGTGGAACTAGAAATGAACTTTGAAAGAGGTGATGAAATAATTACCTTTTCTTCGGGCGCTACGTTTTGATTAGAAGAAAAGGGCTCCATAGGTTGGATTTACGATCAAAGTAAGGCATATAGGATGAAGTGAGTATAGTTGGGAGAATATTTAGGAATGGTTTGGTGGATCCAAATGGCTTTTTGTGTGTTAATTTAAGAGAATAGGAAATAACCTTTTATAAGAGAGGTGAAGGGAACTTTAGGAAAAGATTGAAATATTAATTAATTATAAAATTATTTGTTGTTTTTAATAGCTCAAAATGGATTTATTTTGAGGATAAGGTGGGGATGGGTCAATATACTCTCAACCAATAGGTTTTAGAAATTTTTAGGTCACCACATTAAACTTATCTTTTAATATTTAACTCTTAGTTAAATAGTTTAACTTTTACCATGTGTTCATTTATTTTTATACTACATGGTTAATATAGTTACTATAAAATTCCATGAGAAACTAAAGTGGTTATTAATTTAATATCTAACATTATCTATGACCATTGTCTGAAAGATATATTTTTAGGAATATTATATCATTTAAGAATATAGTATTTGTTTTAAAAACTCATATATGTCAATTTTAACAATATTTAGTTTTTGATTTTTGTGAAAGTCATAAAAAATCAATTAATTCTAAAGAAACATTGAATAAACCATAAAATATCATATTCAACAACAAAATTCTTGGATGACTTCAATAGTTTCAATTTACATTTATTTTAATATTTATAACATCAATTATTTTAATCTTTCATTAATAATGTAATTACTGCATCCTCATTGTATCATAAATAAATTTAATTATTTAATGCCTCAAAATTAAAAATAAAATACCAAGATTTAGGAAATATTTTTTGATTTCTAATTAATATTTATGATCTAATTTATATTATGTGTAACACTATATTAAAATTGGTAAAGTTAGTAAAATTTGAATTTAATGCTTTTAACGCTTCTTTAAATAAAATATAATAAATATCCTAATATAATTCATGTAGATAAAAATGGATCATATTTTTGTACTATGGTTTATTTTGGTCTAAATACACTTATTCTATAGAATTATGACATGTGTTGGGGTAATTTTATATTATTATAATTTTATTTTTACATTTAATTACCCTATTTACTTTTAACCGTGGTAAATAAAATTCAAAAGTTAGTATTCACAGAAAATTATATTCATCCCATTGAACCACATTTTACTAACTGATTACAAACTTTTTTTTTGATTTTTGATATTTAATTCACAGAAGTGGAAAAATTGCGTTTTATGCAAATTTTCAAATGTGCCTTGAAGGTGGGTAAGACTTTAAAAAGTTCAATAAAATCACATATGTCTAATATTAATATAAAATGATTCCAAGGAACTAAATTCTAATAATATTGGAATTATGTATTATTTTTTACTTTAAAATAAATTTTAAATAATACTATTTATTTAAATAAAAAGTCGGGTTTAAATAACAACGTAGTGTTTTTCACTATTAATCAAAAATTCAATGTTTTCAAAAAAATTACAAAACTTCACCCAAATATATTTTGATATTCCGAAACAAAAATTTAAGTAAATTTACAAAATAAAATATATAAATTTCAAAAAGTGGGTATTAATATTCATAACTACTTTTTAATTGGCTAGTTTGATTGATCGCGGTGTGATATAACTCGAAGCTGCATACAATGCAAGCTATTGTATTATTCATCGACAAGCATACTATGGAAGCTTGGGGAGTTACAATATATCCCTTGAGACTAATCTTATTAGAATCCTTGAAGGAATATTCACAAATATTCATTATATTTTCATAATAATCTCTTATGGTCTTCAAGGATTATTCATTATGAAGACATCAATATAGAATCTCAATAATACCCTATTATGTTTTAGAGATTTTTTCATTAAACCATTTTAATATATTATCATGTTCCACAATTTTCCTAATATTGTTTTTTATATTTTGATTAAATCTATCTCCTTATCTTCTTAAGTTATTTTGTCCTCTTCTAACAAAATCAATATCTTCTTGACCGTGATCTTTTCATCAATTCTGGATTGTAATTCAAAAACCAATATATACTCTATATATCTTTTTCCATCTTCCTCTTCTACAATGTTTGATGTGTATGTATGATTTCTAACCATATATATAAAGAATTTTTTATTGACAACATCATTATCTAACTAACTTGATGATGACGAGTCGTCAACTAATTAAGCTGACGATGTCGAGTCATCATCTTTTTCCCTGTATAATATATTTCTCCAATACTTCCCTGACAACATCATTTTCATCCCTTTATCATCCTTTCATGACCACATATTAGTGGATTATTCCTCTTATTCATCACTTTTGGTCAGATGAGGCTACTTATCTGAATATTTTAATATAAAAATACCTATACTTTGAAAATTAATTTATTTTGAAGGAAAAAAACTTCTGTGCATTATTCTTCCACATTTGATGTTCAGGGAGATAAAATACATAAGCTTAATTTTCCATTCACCTATTTCTTCCTTACTTTCATCATTATATTCTATATCTAAAAATGACTCAAATTTATTCTCTTCGAATAGAGAATTTATATAGATTTGAAATATAATTCCTTCTTAGCATTCATCTAGAATACTCTAGATTTTTTCAAATTGTTATTGATAAGTAAATTATGAAATTCATCTATTGATACATTTCTAATATCTTATAGGGATAATGAATTTGTTTCAAAACTATCAGTCTAATTCCACATTAAAATTTTAACAATTATTGAATCCTATAATGTATCACTAAATCCCCTGATATGAGTTAATGTTTCATTTACCTAAGTAATGTAGTCATCAATACCCTTTTCATCATCCATCTATTTTCCTCAAATTTTCTCTCTAGATTTTAAATTTTGGTTTCTATAATATCAACATTTCTTACATATATATTCTCCTGATTCTCCCTAATCTCCTTACCATTTCAATGTACTATTTTTTTGGTGTATAATTTATCACATAGAAATGATTGGATTCAACATCTAGATTTCCCACCTAATTCTAGATTCTTTTTATTATAAAAATTCTTGGGAGAATCTATTCTATGTATTGGAAATAAAATTATTGTCGCATCACTTAGCTTAATTCCTTATGGTAGTATATATGGAATCTTTTTGTTTTTATATCCAAGAAAAATATTCCAAAATTAATTTGGTACTCCCCAAATTTTTATTGGATTAAGATCATCTATGATTTTTATTGGATCTTTCATAGGTAACATCTATTCATACCAATTAAAATTAAATTTCCACATCTAGTGAGACCACTTAGAGTGAGGTGAATATGTGACCCCTTTTATTTTTTCATATATACCATTTAACTCATGCACTATATCAAGTTAAATCTTTTATCCACTCTTCATATTGTTTATTAACCCTGTATAGTTATGAAATATGTTACATCTATAATACATAAATATTTACAAGGTTCATCCATGAATGTTTACCCATTTTCATGCTCAAATTTTATTCTATGACTCAGTTTCTCCACTATAAATCAACATAAGTATATGTAAAAGATATCTGTTAAAAATATTGATGTATAATACCTTTAAATACAAATAAAAAAATCTCCAAATTTTTTTTGGGATTAATTAGATCATATTATCTACCTATTTATGGTTTCTTTATGTTATCTCTCTCTATTTGAAGTTATCTCATGAAATGATTCATTCAACCTATGATTTGGATTATTAAATTTCTTATAGACAATTATTTATGGTTCCTCTAAAAATATTTTTTTCAAACAGTTCTATGAATTCTTCTTAAGAAAATGTTAGTAGTATATATTGTCCCTCATGTCCACATGTCCTTTATCCTTAACAATTTATTTTCCTTTCTCATAGTTTTTTCTCACCAAGTAATATAACTTGTAGTAAGAAGGTATTCATGATTCTCACCATATCCTGAATTTATACACTAAAGAGGTTGTTTTTTCTTTCATCTTCTTCTTATTCTATGAATATATGTTATTGAATTTAGTTGAGTCCTCCTTCTTTTTATTATTTTAGATCACAAGTTATCTTTTATCAGTCATTGTTTCTGGGACATAAATCTTCTCTGAAGCATTATTTTTTATTCAGGATAACTCAACCTAATATTACCAAGAGTCTCACAGGTCTTAAGGTATAGGTGACTCCCAAAATTTGTTTTGGTAATACCATTTTTTAGAAAATTTTATTAACTCACAATATGAATAGAAGAAACAAAAACAACCACTCAACCATAGTTAATAACCTTAATCTCAAAGATATTGTAGATATATCAATTAATCTTCTCACATTGGTTTGTTCCCATGTTCTCTTCCTCATTTATCATTTTAAATTTCATATGGAATAAATAATTATTTATTGTATAACTTTCATCATGTAATCTTCTCCAAAACAATTACATTAAAAATTTACATCATTTAGCATTAATTTATAATTTTTATTTTGTTATTAATGTCAAATTGGATATCTTTTATTTCATAGAGATTATTCTCGTTACGTGGAAATGTCTTTGTCAATTTTTTTTCCATCCTGTTCAACTGATTAATAGTGAGAAGATCATTTTACTAAAGATAAAATAGTAATCAAACCTCATTATTGGTATTTGATTCATTAGAGAATAACCTAAACTTCCACTTTTCCTATGTATGCATTAATCTTGAAATAATTAAAAAGATCATTTAGTTCCCCATATTTTTATCATCCCATTATTGTAATTTTCTTCTTGGTGTCATGGATTAATAAAATTTTCATGATTTTTTAACTCCTAATAACCACTATTACATCATCCTAATAGATTTTATCATTATTTTATAAAATTAAGAAACTCAGTTTTTATGTTTATAGAATTCACCATATTCTATAAGTTTTTATTCTTATACTGTATTGAAATAATGTTTACATAGGTTTATTCCTAAAAATATGATTATTACATGGAAATTGAATCTTTAATACACATATTTGGATGATGCATACCTTGAGGTGGGATATTGTTCACATAGGGTGGAATTCAAGCGTACATGTCACTAAATAATCATTACACAATAGTATGATTATTATTACATTGAAAAAACTTATTAGAATGTGTCCATGTGATGTATATTTTGAAGGATTTTACTCTTACACAGAAGTGAATTCATCCCCATGAAGCCATTGGATGATGTTTACCAATGATTACACTTTTTCAAACCTCTAATATAGGTAAATTCCTTAATTTCATGAATTTAGAGATTTGGGTCGAAGGAAAAACTATTATCCTAAAAAATTCATCCAAGAATTATTTCCATCATCCAAAATGATATGAACACAAATTATATATTCTAAAAAATTATTCACTGCTTCAGTTATCTTTTCTTTCTCCAATCAAAAAGTATTATATCTCCTCACTGGATGAATTCTTCTAAATCACTTACCATATATTTTAGATAGTTCCACATAGTCTTAGAAAATATACATCTCATTTGGATCATCTCAATAATCATCACATGATGAAGCTAATACTTGAATATGTTCAGCTAAGGTCTCCACGTAGCATCAAATATATTATTTCCATTTGTAACACCTCATGATTTATGTATATAATATCCTTTAAATAAAACTAGTATTTTTGATACATTTTCATTTACGCAACACCAAAAATAATTGAAAAGATATATATTGAAATAAAAAATGGAATACCATACTATTTTATAAAATAAAATTGTTAATATAAATTTCCTTCTAAAACAAAAGGGATGAAATTCACTTACAAAAATACCATTGATTCTATAGAAACTATTATGAACTATTTTAATGAATTAAACATTTTTGAGATTTAATAATTTTTTGGAATAAATTCAATTAAATTTATTCACTAATATATTATTAAAATTAATGAATAGCATCTATGAAATAATTTTGTATTTATAAGAAATAGGTATCTAAAAAATATTTTCTAGACAAATTTTTTTTCTTTAAAATATTGTTTTATATTATATTACATTTTTTATTTAAAAATAAATTTCTATTATTTTTAATAATAAATTAATTGAAAATTACTGTTTATAAATATAAAAAATGAAAAATCATCTATATATTTATTATAAATTGGTTTTAAATTAACATAAAATAATTTGATAGATAAAAGAAATTTATTTTAGGAAGGTGTTTTTAAGTGTGATTTTTTTATCTTAATAAATTAAATTAATCACTATTTATAAATTACATGAATTAAAAAAATTGATTATGTTTTCAATTAAATAAATTAAAATTCTTATTATTGTTTTTACATGGGATGGAATGAGAATTAATTCATCATATCATTCGATAATACACATGTTTCTACAAAATGAGATTTACATGTATTGTACACAGATATTATTATTAATTTATTCCACTGATATAAATTGTATATGGTAATTTTTTTTATATATTAAATATTATATCAAAATTATTTAATAAGGTCTATTTCATTTTTTTTGAAATACTATGTTACCATGGTAAATGTTAGTCACTACGGTAAATAAAAAAATAGACAAAACTATATTATTTAAGGGTAATGTTTTTTAAGTATATCAAAAAAGTACATTAAAATTCATGTATGAGGTTATAATAAACCTAAACTAGATTTTGATTCCCAGTATTTCAATTTATATTCTATTTCAA
Organism: Viscum album; assembly: GCA_963277665.1. NCBI lineage: Eukaryota > Viridiplantae > Streptophyta > Magnoliopsida > Santalales > Viscaceae > Viscum > Viscum album. Next base: position 23,093,519 of record OY728137.1, on the reverse strand, counting down.
TTTTATAATGACCTTTTTTTAAATTTAAGTTAATATTATCTTAAAACATTTCACTCCCTATAACTTAATATGTTCAATATTTTTTTGATAATGAAAACTTTTAAAATACATTATCAATGAATTAATATATATAATTATTTTTATAAAGTAATATAGATGTGATTAATTTGTTTTAAATATTATATAATAGTATATTTTTCTAAAATCCTTACATAGAATCGAGAGAACACATGTGTAAGACGAAGAAAAGTCAAAGTAAATGACTTTAAAAATATTAAAATCAATAATAATTGGATTAAATGGAGACTTTCAGGAAATTTAACGATAAAAATTAAAGGTAAAAAGTTATTTTATTGATTAAATTCAAATTTCATTTTTATTTAGAAACTATTGAAGGAAAAGTTTTCAAACGTCCTTCAAAATGAATTTCAAGGGTGTTTAATGTGAAATGATATTTTTTAATTAATTTTAAAAAAATTATATATTGAGTAAAGTGGATGTGAAATTGTTTACAATACCATTAATATTCCATTTAAGAGCCACTTGAATTTTTTAAAATTATATTCATGGACCATAATGATTGAATATTTGATAAAACATCATTACCATTTTCATATAAAATAGGGATCAATATAAACCTTTGAATGAAAAATATGAGTTTCAATTTATCTTATAAATATACAAAAATCACTCTACAAAAATTCTATACAATGTTTCTAATCTAGAAGTGTGACCATAAAACAATCTTCCCAAGGTCTTAAGTTCAACAAAAAAAGAGGATATTAAAAGAGGAGGTAATCTTCTTATCCAATTTCATTAAATTATTTTAATTTGTGTAATTATTCCCCAAATTTTATAACCACATTATCTTAATAAAGTCACTATCATTATTTTATTTATTTTATTTAATTTTTTAAAAAAATTACCTATCACTTTAACATCTTTCGTAAAATAAAATTGTCACACAAGCATACATGTGATGTACCTTTCCTATGAATGATAGATTTCATTTTTCATTTCCACCTAAAATTGTTTTTTTAAAGAATAAATTAATGAATAAATATTATATATTTTAAATAATTATGATTATTTATAATTAAATCTATCTTTAATTTATTTCCCTCACTTCCATTATAATATGAAAACATCACCCATGTACATGTGTACTACCGCCTCAATGGACAATGTATTTCTTTGTTCATTACTTCCACATATAACTGGTTAAAAAATGTATTTAATAATATGATATATATAAAACTATTATGAGTATGTTAATGTTATATTATTAATATGAAATATCATTTTCCTACTCATTCTACTATTATAACAAATTCTTGTTTTGGTGTGTCTTACTAAATGTATGAAAATTGTTATAATGTTTATAACATAAGTGATTAAGGAATGTTATATATTGTTAATATTAATTAATGATGATGAATTTGTATATGGATAAAAATTATAAAATAATAACATTGTGTTTGATAGTGTATGTGAGATGAAATACTAAGCTTAATGACCTAGGAAATATATTTCTTAAATTTAATCTCTCTAGTAGCTATCGATATATGCCACCCCTAGTCTAAAAGAACAGTAATATAACATACTGCTATAACCCAAAAGTTAAATTAGAGGTTATAAATAATAAAAAATAAAAAATAAAAAATATTTTGTTTAAAAATATAGAAAATAAATTCAATCATTATCAACTGATTAGAAATAAAAATAAAAATAATTTAAAAGTAAAAGAAATGGTTTTTTAAAAATGTTTGTTTGTACGTGCAATGTGTTTTTATCAGAATAAATTAATTTAGTCTTTTTTGGTGAATTATTTTAATATAATTTATATATTATATATATTCAATATTTTTTTTTCATTCATATAATATTTTTTTCATGAGATAATAATTAACCCTGTATTATGCATAAAATTTTATTTTTCTAAAAAGAAGGTTTGTCCTGTTTTGTGAACATCTTTTAAAAAATACTTTCTTTCAAATTTGTAAAGTTTATTGGTAAAAATAAATATAATTTTTGAAATAATAATTTCAATTTTATATTATATCCATTTTTTGATATTTTTTTAAAAATTAATTTCTTAATGAATAATGAAAAGTACTTGTTCTTTTAAAACTGACTTTTTGGGTAAAAAATTTACAAGTTCTATTTTATTTTAAAGTTATTTTAAAAGTAAAATTATTTCAATTAAAATGTATTTAATAAAATTTATTTCATTTCAATCATTTATAAGTTCAATTTTCATGTGAAATTTTTTTATACTTTTGAAAACTTTTCCTTTGGAAAATAGTTTTTTCATCGATTATTAGATTTTAATTTTAAAGTAAATAATTATAACTCGGTGAATTTTATTTTCTAAAAATGATTACATATCTGGAATAATAATAATTAATATTTTTTAATATGTTCAAATTAAAATTTGGTAATTATTAATAATAAAAAAAAAATAATTCATTATTGTGATTAAGGCTAAAACAGATTTACGAGGGGTTAATCTGAAAGATAAGGGTAATATTTCCAATTACACTGGTAAAAATATTATTTTATGGAAATAAATTGACCTTATACATCCTAATTTCCAATATAATTTCGTTTTACTTCATTTTAATAGGGAATGACTATATCATTTTGGATTGTTATAAGAAATTTCAAAGTGGTTTCCAAGATGGTCCCACTTACGCACTTATAAAATTGCACCTCCTCCCTACACTTCTTCACACTTATAAAGTGATATAGATTGAAAAAACACTGAAAACATATCTACCCATGTTCCATATCCTAATTATATAGGTGATGGTATACCCAAAAGAACCACCCTATGGTACTTAATAATATATCCAAACGAGGTTCTTCTAAGTGATGGTAATTGTCTTCACTAAGATCTTTATTTTTTTACTTATTCTATTATGACCATAAATTATTTATTAAAAATAAAAATATAATAAAAAAAATTTCTTTGATATATTGAGATTTTATTAATTTTATCTCATAATATCAATCCATATTCTTCTTCATCAAATGGGAAACAAATCCATCTCTTATGTGTACAATGAACTTCCACCTTGCGAACTGATGCAATTTGTTTACCATCACCAACTCTAATGGATGATCATAATGTTGGAAATAATAAATATGTATAATAAATTTGAAATTATATTAATTATTTAAAATTAATATACCATATAGTTCATTACCCTTTCACCTATTAAGGGAATGATGTTGTTGCTCATGTGTACGTACAACATACCATTTCTATGAAGTAATGAGATTCATTTTCCATATCCTAATTTTAATATAGGATCATAAAAAGAATTTAATTATTATATATTATAGTTATAACATTATAATAATTAGTAATATGATTGAAAAAATCCCTATACATAATAACATGTTCCTTCATGACAAACACGCTTGAGAAAAAAGGGAAACAAACACACGAAAAATTTGTAATAATAAAATATTGCTAATGAAAGTGTAGTAAAACAATATAATAAGATCATATACGATATTATAAATATTAATATAGACAATTTATAAATTAATAATTTTTTTAAACTATTATAAAGGAGGTTAATGTGTTTCCCTCTAAAGGTAAGTGTGTGCAAAAGGACTGCATCTCAATTTCCTTTACTTCATGAATATTGTAATGTTATACATATTTTTTTAATATGGTGTATATTATGACCCTTTTAAGAGTAATATCTAGATTAATTATTAATTTATGGTCTTTTAATTTCCAATTTAAATTATTTATTCCAAGGGGATTTGATATAAATCTTACCATGTGGTAAAGAATTTCATAACTCAATTTCCTTTCATTGGGTTATATTAGTTCATAATTTTATTTTGTATTGTCTGATTATGTTTGTAATTAAATTTTTTTACCTTTTAATATATTCAAAAATAAAATTATGTGGATTTAAATTTTAAGAAAATAATTGATTCATTGATTAATTCTCACTTCAAAATTATGATCATTGTAAGGGTTTCTCATCTCAAATTGTCCTCATTGGGACATATGTTATGTTATACACCTATATTTATTTATGAGGTTTATCCACTTATACTTTGATATGTTACATGATTAATTATTTAATATATATGGTAGTTAATGTTTCCATTGATTTTATTCTTTTTATGCGGTTAATAATTTAAAAATTATCCAATCGGTAAGGGTTTAATTCACAATCTAATTTTAATCGGGATTGTGTATCCATAAATTTCCATTTAAGAAAATTATTTGATAATTGTCTAATAAAAAACTTTATTTATTTTTGCATATGGTTATTCATGAAATTTTTAATTAATGTTACCATTTTCCTATCTTTTTTTCTTAAACTGATTGAGAAAATGTTTTTATTAAAACTAGACATTATTTCTCTCTTTGGTCAAAAAATAATTTCCCTTAAAAACCACGTTTTCTAATTTTTTTCAACAATGTTTTTTATATTTACATTTGATTGATGAAAATAATTTTTACCCATGATTAGATTTTTTATAATTTTTTTAATGGAATCTTCATTTCATTTTGCAAACATGTTAGTTTTTGAATTTTCTTATTAAAAATGTGAAAGGAATATTTGTGTAAACTTACTCAACATGAATAGAACTTTACAACCATCATAAAAACAGATTTAATTTTAGATTCCTTTATATGTTTAATGAATAATTCCAATGAATAATTTTCCTTAATATTTTGGGAATTTATATTTTTTAAATGTTATTTTCAAAGTTAAATGGAATTTTTCTCAAGAATGTTTTTATTGATATTTTTATGGTATTTAAATTCAATAAGTACAAAAACCATTTATTTTACTTATAATAAATTGGGGAAATTTTGTAAAAATACTACCCTTATTATTTATATGGATGTTTTATGATCAGTTTGTCCAAGGAAAATATTGACATTCACTTTATTTATTTTATTGTCATTAAAATTCCCGTAAAATAGTGACGTTCATTTGATTATTAAACACTAAAATTATCTTAATTATACATATAATTTATCATGTATATTCTCATTTATTAAACCATATATAATTTCAACATAGTTTGTTTTATTTTGAAAGTTATTTTATTATCCGGGTAAATATTGATATTTTTTATTCTTTATTCAATATGTACATGTATTGTTATGTCATATTGTTCATGAATTAAATCAATAATTCTGTATATGAGGAATGATTTAGACATGTGGTGACATGTGGGGATGAAATTATATACCCCATGAAGCATTGATTGTCTCATGATGTGAATCAATAAGCTAGAATTAAATGTGTTTTTGGTGTATACATACCCATCGATTAAACCACCTCAGTGAAAGGTCATGACATTATAGATATCATGATAATTAAGATAATGACATAAAATTTTAATCATTTAAATTATTGAAAAATCATTTATTATTATCCAGGTGGTAGTTACATAGATATTTTTCATGGATGTATTTTTTCCCCATGTTAATCATTAAATTGAATGTGTGTTAATTTATTTACGTAGCATGTCGATTATGCCTTGTCTAAAAATGATTGTCAAGTTATTGATTAAATGGATTGTTTTTATAGTTATTTATCTTACCATATTTATTATGACTTATATAGTTATGATATTTCTTTTAATGATCAAACATAAAGTGTTTACAATTATTCACCTTTCCATATTGATTATGTCTTATTGATTCATGACAACTTCTGCTGTATATAATCTTAACTGAGCATTTAAGAACACTGTTTTCCCCCCATTATCATATAGATAAGGAATATTTAAATGAGATTTATGATGCATAATTTTTACTACAACTAATTTTAATTTATTGTTTTCATACACAATGTGATATTCAAAGTATGTATCTATCTTACTAGGGCTATTGTACTATTCGGTAATTTGGGATACAGTCACTTGTATATTATCCAAAAATAGTAAATTAACCACAAAATTCACACTATGAGTGTAATGGTCTCAAAAAATTTAGGATTTTTTATAAATTATTTAATATTTATATATATATGTATGTTTTTTGAAAATGTCAATTCTTTTTATGAAATAAAATCATTAAAAAATGGAATTTTAAGCTTTCCATGATAATAATCATTATAAATTCCCTGAAATATATGTGGGAATGTAGAACCATATCTTATATATATTATCATCTTATACATTTTTGAGGTTATGAAACCATGGCCAAGGTAAAAGGAGAGAAACCTCTAAATTGAAACTTCTATAGTAAATGGGATAATTATCGCACAAATATATATTTTTAACAATGAATTATTTAAAAATGGGTAATAAAAATTTATAAGTTAATGGTATCTAGTATGAAAAATAAAAATATTGTTTTGATATGGGTGTATAAAAAATCAAAATTTATATTGAGGGATATTTTATTACATCCAACTAAGTTGATGTCCCAAGTAAGTGATTTTTCTTTGAAACCTTATTTTATATTTTTTAAACTCATTATATATCATTTCTATGCTCTTTTAAATTTTTTATGAATGACCTTACATATAATAAAATTATTTATTAAGATCAATTTCGAGAAAATTTTAACATTTATAAAAATGTTTTAAAATAAATATTTTTAACATTTTCCACAAGATTTAATTTTGATGTCCATTATAAAAAAACAAAAATAATATCATTTTAATGTTATCATCTTGATTGTTTTTTTAAAAAAATGATAATTTTTTTAATAATATTCCTCTATAGTTTTCAATGGGTTTTCCAAAAAAATATATTATTCCAATTATTCTTTTAATTTTTTGTTTTCCCATATTATCCAAAGAAAAATATATTTTCTATCATTTTTATAAGATAACTATCATTTATTTCAATTATGGGATCAAATGGATTTTTTTGAGTTTTATGATAGATAATAACATGTTTTTTTATTTACATTATTGTTTAGGTGAATTTTAAAAGATTTCATATATGTGTGATATATCCATCTAGTAGATTGGGCAATGATATATTCTCAATAGGATATTTTTTTTGAATTAACTGGGTAAGTTATTCCCTTATAAGGGGTATATTATAGGCGATATGAGAATAATATCCTATGACCCTGGAATGATTTTTTATTCTTTATATTATTTTAATGGATATTTTTTTATTTAATTAGTAATTAATTTTGTTATGATTAAATGAATTTTTATAAATTTTTAAATGTGGAATGTTTTTTTTTCAAGGATTTTTTTTCATAATTTTTCATGCTTTCCCATGAAACATTCATGATTATGATTTATCCTTTATACTTTCTTAAAAAAGGTTTTATAAAAAAATTGAGCAATAATGTTTATTTAATAAGTTTATATATGATTATTCAAAATCAATTTGGGTTATATAGATTGTAAAATTTCTTATGGATTATCATGTTTTCCAATACACTAATGGGTTTTCTTTCCTTTTATATCCCTTGTTGAGATTATTGTGCTTATCCCTTGTTGAGATTATTGGTAGCTCATATTGATTGAAGAAAAAGATTCATTAATTGAATTGATTATTTGATATAAGAACAAGTTTTAATGGAAAAAATATACACTACGTGATAATGTTCATATATAATGTATTTTTTATCCTAATTTTATAATAACCAAAGACTAAAATATCTTTATAATGTTTATAGTTCATTAATTTCTGTTAAAATTTTAATTATGGACTTTTTATGTTATAGGTTTTTATAATTTATATAAAAGTATCATTTAGATTACCATAGAGTCTAGGAAGTTATCTATTGATAATAACAGTATATTTTCATTAATTAGTCATAAAAATGATTCTTTGAAAGTGAGATGAAATAGAGAGGAAAATTAATTAAAAAATTCTTCCATTGGATGAAATTATTCTTACACAATAGAAATAAATCAAGTAATTAAATTTTCTAAAATTATACATCTTGATGATAAAATAATTCATCAAGAAATTAAATATAAAACTATCAAGTCATGGAACTCAGCTATCATGGTATTATTTTCCAAAATAAAATCCCATATAGTGTTTTGGAAATATTTATAAGTAACTGATAATTTAATAATCATGAAAAAAATAATGTTCGAGTATTTTATTCTATTAGGATACTTTCATATTGGATATATCATATTAATATTTCACGTAAATAATTTTTTGATTGGTGGAATGTGACACCCCATGACCTTATAAAGTATTATATTTTAAATAAAACTAGTATGTATAATAGATTTTGATATATGGAGTATCAAAACATGGTCTAAAAAACTGGGAACCTTCACAAAAAAAAAATAAAGTTTTGTGAATATATAAATGGGAACCAAACTTCAATAATTTCATTCAGAGGCATTTTATATCTCAAATTGGGTTAGTCTATATGGTTTTATTTTTTATTCTAGCATCTAAAAATTATAAATGACCATGAATATTACATTGGTATTCCTTCCAAATTGGACCAACATACCCTAAATGAAGAATTGGGATATTATTAATTGATTATTATTGATGGAAATTAGCATTCAAATCTTTAAAATGTGACAATTCTCACTGCCAATGACCAAAAATCTTTAGTCAGGGTAGATTATGAATACATCCCATCCTTCTAAAATGGATGTTGAATTATGGGACACTCAAATTCTAATTTCAGGGATATTAATAAAAATATTAAAACCAAACTAGATGGCACTAACAAGAAGAATGTTCTTAAGAATATTAAATGAAAATAAATTTTCTTGTAGAATGTTGAATACTTGAATAAAAATGGCCCTGTGAAATTGTTAAAATAAAAAATGATCCCACTATTGATCCAAAAGAACTTAAGTGCTCCTGGGATGTAATAGTTGAAGAAGTAAAAAAAGAGAACTATATCTTTTCACCTTTTTATAGGTAAAAATGAATTAATCCCAATGTAAATGAAGAGGTAAAAATACCCTAAATGAATAGACATAATATTAATATTACCTTAGATATTTCATAGGGCATAAAGAACATGGTTGAATCTATTAAAAATTAGGTTTTTATTATGATATTTGAAAATACTGATGTTGTTCCATATTCAAAAATTGGAAAAATTGAATATTATTCTTATATTGAAACTAATTAATAACATGGTTCTTATGTATCACATTATCCATAAAATCTAGAGAATCCTAGTAAGAACGAGCATACTAAAATTATTTTAAATTCCACAGAATCACCTATACATTGAAACAACCTCTTTCCTCCCCAGATTCTAATGACCAAGATAGAGTATAGGATAAAAATATTGCTATTTATAACTTTTATCCTTCATATAAGAAAATGATATGTTGATGATAACCCTAAATATTTAATGAACTTTGAGAAATAGACCAATGATCTTATTCTAGATGTCAAATTGAAAGATACCAATTTAACCCTTGTCCTTGATGTGAAAAGGGATTTAGAAAACAAGACATCTTCTTGGAAGAAGAAATCACGAGGTAAGTATAAAGGGAGATCTAACCCCAAAAAATGTAAATGAACATTTTCTTCAAGAATTTTCAAATGGGTGAAAACACAGAAACAAATAAATCCATTCACAAATTTATCCAAATACATAAGCCCAAACTCGTAGGAATTTATGAGATGAAATAATTATATTGTCATGGATTTTATGGACTAGAAATCAGATGGTATCTTATTATTAGTGTTAATAATATCATTTTATGGCCTAGAAATCAGATAATGGAGTGCACTAAACTTTCTATATTGTTCTCAAGTGAAAACATTGGTTTAGTGTACTCCACCATCTCTAAAAGAGAGTTATAAAATGTTATTCAAGTAAACAACCTTCTTTAATTGAAACTATTTAGTGCCAGATACAACTAGCTTCAAAGGCACATCAACAACAAAATTTCCATCAAGATGGACAGAGCATTTTGTAAGGGGATGGACCATGAAAAATTGTTATCTATATCAATAATCACACTTTCCGATCCCAACTCAAACCACCACCCCATTCTTATTTGACTTATCACTAGATAATACATGAACCCGTTTTTCCTTTTATGTTTACCAATGAATGGGCCCCTCACCCTGATTGTGTTATGCTCATTCCTGAACACTGTAACTTTAGTTATTTTGGAAATGATACTTTTTCATGTGTCGTGAAGACGAATCTTCTAAAACACAATCACAAGGATTGGTTTAAGGATACATCCAACATAATTGATAAGAGGATTTCATATCTTTAGGTTATCCTTAATCAGATATATAATGACTCCACTAATATTGATTTTTCCTTGGATTTTATCCACGAGATTGAACTCACTTAAAAGCTAAATTCCTTGATCTCTATGAAGAACATAATTTAGAAAGATTCCTACAATTATAACTGGATTAAGGATGGAGATTGGGATTATAAATTCCAAAACTCCATAAAAAGGGCCTTGAATTGTAGTATACCCATATATTTCATCAAATATCGTGATTATTTCCATGATAATAAAGAATGTCTTATAGACCATATTGTCACTTATTACTCCATCCTCTATAATGTCTCTAGTCTTAATAATGTCTTAACTGTTAGAATTATTCATTATATAGTTACCATTGAATATTACTTCATTCTTAACAATATTTTTATTGATTTTTAAATTATTTAATCAATATTTAGACTCAATCTAGAATGTTCTTTGAGACTTGGTATGTTTACCATTGTTTTTTCTATAAGATTTTGGATCAGATATAATCAGATGTGTGTTGGTTTGTAACAAATTTATTATCCAATGGAACCCTTCCCCATGGCCTTAATTTCCAATTTCTCACTTAGATTACTAATGTTGAAAATTATATTTATATCCATCTATTTAGGTTTTAATACCATATTCCAAATAATTATCAATATTCTTACTAGTAGACATACCACTATATCCCACAAGATTATCTTATAGGACCTTTGTGGTTAGGTAAAGTGCGTAATAAATCATGATTTCAATAGAATTACCTATGAAAGTTTCAATATCATATGTAAATATAAAAGATTTCGTAGAATTTATCTTAAACATTATATGGATATGGCCTCTAACACTTTGGACTAAAACTAAATTTATAAGGTTTTACATAGCTAGGGATTTGATGATATTATTTTTCTACATGGTTAAATATATCATTAGATATACTCACATTTTTTTGCTCATTAATGTCTCTCCCAAGGGTTACTTCAAATTTTCAAGGGGGTTAGACAAAGATATCATTTTTCTTCCATTGTTTTCTCCATTGTGGAGGATTGATTTAGTTATATTCTCATTCACATAGAGGACCGAGAAAAACATAATCTCATTCATTCCCCAAAGATCATTGTTTTCCACTCTTACCATAAATATGTGGATAAAATCATCATCTTATTATAAGGGGGAAAACTAACATTCAAAATTTTAAATAAGATCTCTCCCACTATGAAAAGTTTTCCTATAAAGGCCATCAATTGAGAAAACTATTTAATATATTTTGGGAAGTAGACCACCTTGATCGAAGATCTTGAACCTTGTTAGCCTTGAAATTAGAGAGGTATTTATTACCTTTAACTAACTTGGTGTCCCTTGGGGTGGTTCAATGTTAATTATTTTTAGGGATTTATAATCGAATTATAAAAACCTTAATATCTGAATGGAAAATCCATCTGGGTTGCCCGTATGATTTTTCTGGATTAATACATCACTGAATCAATATTTTTTTATTCCATCAGGATTTAAAAATGGCACATGGAGATGATTAAAAACATATATGACTAAATAAATAATTTCATTTAATGTTTTATAATCCTCGATGGAAACCTGGTGATTATTCAATATAACAACATCTATATCTTTTAATTAATGGAGGATTTGGTATCAAAAATATAAAAAAAATCAATCACGATCTCTATAACCATTTCACAGTGTGAATTATAAGCAATTACTCAATGGATTTCATCTTTCATCAATCCAAATTTATGGGAAAATTGAATAGGGGAAACCTACACTACATTGAAACTTCAATATAGAAAACCATAAAATATTTATTTTCTTATATCATGCTTCATTCAAAATGAGTTTATAATATAGTGTCCTATATCAATTTATGGATTGAAAACTAGACCAATTATCCTATAATATCTTATCTATATATTCAGTTAATAATTCCATATTTACAATACACCATCTAGGACTTGTTGGCTATTCCTCAATTGGATCTACCAGAGGATATCATCAACCATCACAACAACTATTTATCCACTACATTGAAAGATGTTATGCTCAAGGAACCTACATAGACATGCATTTTAAATTTGAAGTTATATTATCATTCCATCACTTCTAATTCCCTTAATAAATTCATCTATATAATAATATTAAAAGAATTATTGGATTAAGCCCCTGCGTTTGGCCATCATCTAGATAATTTCTTATAAAATAATTCACTATGAAGTTTATTTACAATATTTTCATATTACTCTTTGTTCTATGTGTTTCCTTTTCATATAATAATTTTTAGGATGTTGATCAACTATTCCTTGGTTGTTCTACAACCTTGGATCTATTTAAATGAATTTTTTACCCCTTGGAAGTACCCCTACCCGCAACAACCATCCTCATCTCCTAGGTTCATTAAAGTACATGTGTGTGGTTCTCTCTTAAACTAAGAATAATCTTCCATATAGTTGTGGTTGATATTTTATATACTATATGGTAAGGTCAGAAATTCCCCCTCAATTATCAAAATCCATTAATCATCCAATAAAATTTAGTGATGATTATGTTTTCAATCAAGGAATTTAATTTACTCTAAGGTGAACAATGTTTCAACTTTTTCATGATTTTATTATGATGATAAGACTTGGTATTATTGGAAACTAAAACCCACAAGTTGGAATATTTGAGGTATTCTAGAATCATTCACTTTCAATATTAATGAAAATAAATGTTGATGGAACCAAAAAGTGGAATAGAGGCCCTTTGAGTTGAAGTGTTATATTCAGTTATCATAATGGTATGGTTCTTATATACATCTATGGATCATTTGGCACCCAATATTCCTATGAAGATGAAATTATTAATCTCATCACTACAATTTATTTTAGGAGGAAAAGAGGTTGGAACCACCATTATATTTAAAGAGTCACTATAGCCTATTTTAAATCTATCCATAATGCAAATATTCTTCTTTAATGGAGTCTCAAATCATTGTGGATGGAGAACAAAGTCTTTATTTCCGACTCATGTTATGTTATCAACCATGTTTACCTAGAGGAAAATTATTTCCAGATCTGCTTAGTAAAAAAGGAGTCCTAAATAAACTCACAATGTTGGAAGATTTTCTTTATCACCTAATTTATCCCTTTTAGAGATAATGTAATAACATTGCTTTGTAAAAACTTATGTAATTTATTTTTTCCAATAAATAAGCCTTGGAATTTTTTCTAAGGCTTCATAATCCTTAGAAAAATAATTCATTCTATATTATATGATCTTATTTAAAAGATAAAATTATATTATTTAGAATATTAAATTTATTAATGATTATATTTATAAAATTTAAAAATCAACATTTATTCATATATTTATTATCAATTTATTATAAATGAAGATATAATCATTTTATGGAAAAGATGGTTATTTTTTAGAAAACCACATTCAAGTTCATAATGTATTTTTATATTAATTAATGAAATTAATCACTATTGATTAAATATTTTGAGGAAATTTCTTGATTATTTATCCAATAAAATAAATTAGTTGTCATCTAAATATTTTTAATTGTCATGAAATTTGAACAAATTCATTGTATGTTATGAAACAACTTTTTTTCCAATAATGGTTTGTACGTGTTTTTTGAGCGGATATTAGAATTAATTTCTTCTAAATTTTTAAAATTTATTTGGAAAAATGGTTTTTATATTTTTAATCATAAAATTAAAAGTTGAAAATTTCATCAATTTTATTTTTAGTCATAAAAGTGAAGTTAGCAATATAAAATTTAGTCACCATGGTAAATACTAAAAATAAGTAAAATAGTTTTATCATAGGTTAATTTATTTGAAAAATAATAAAATATTATAATTAAGTGGTTTTATGAGTCTATTCATGATTAAAATGGTCATATCATATACGTATGTTTTTTATAATTTCATATTATTTTGATAATGAACATTATTTTATTTTAAGTGATAAATATTTAAAAACACTTTCACTCCCTCTCACATAATATTATAAATATATTTTCATGATAATGAAAAGGAAGAAAATAAATTATTAATGAATATATATAATCATAATTATAGGAATGAAATTATATTTTTGTTATTTGTTTAAATTTTAAATAATAGTATGATAATCTAAAACACTTACACAATGTCAACATAGTTCTTGTGTAATTACCATAAAGGTAAAATTAAATATGAATAAAAAAATTTAAAATAAATAATATTTAGATAAAATGGATCCATGAAAAAAGTTTAGTGATAATAATGATAAGTATTATGTAATTTTAATGATTAAATTTTAATTTGATGGTTATTTGGAAACCAATAAATAACAGTTTTCTAAATAGTCTTCAAAATGGATTTAAAGGGAATTTAATGTTAATAAATATTTTATTAGTTAAATTAAAAATATAAAAAAGATGTTATACTGAGTCATGTGAATGTGAATTTTTTAAATTTGCATACCTGGTATATTTATTATCTTCTTGGAATTTTTACAATTACAGTCCTCACCCTTAAAAATTGAATTTTTATGAAAATTCTACAAATTGTTTCTTATAAAATGGGACTCAATACAACCTTTCAAAAGACGTATATGTATTTGGTTTTATCTCAAAATTGTACTAAAATATATCTCCATGTTTATCATATCATGTTACCAACACCATTTTGTGACCATAAACCTCCCTTCAAATGGCCTTAAATTCAATGTAATAGAGGTTATCAAAATAAAAGGTGATTGTCTCAACCAAGTTCATTAGTGATTAATTCTTATTTAATCACCTAAAAATAGTCTAGAACCAAATTAAAATAGTAAAACAAATATGGTTTTTTAATATTAATAATATTATAATCATGAAAAAACAAAATTTTACCTCATTTTGACATTCTATAAAATGAAATGGACATTCAGCCATACGTGCGAACTATCACCTCCATGAATAACATATTTAATTTTTCATCACCAAATAATTCACATGAATATAAATATAAATATGATGAATAAATATTATATATACATATATATGAAATAATTATTATTCTTAAATGATAATTCATTATTTAATTTTGTCCCCACACATCTATTAAAAATAAAATGTCACCCATGAGTACGTGCGGACTACCATCTCTATGGATGATGTATTTCTTTTATCATAACCTATAAAAATGTATGAATATAAAAATTAATTAATTAAATTAAAATTATATTTATAACACGATTAATCTTATATAAAATTTATATTATTAATATATAATAAATTTTTTTAATCATTTAACTGTTACGACATATTCTTGTTTCGGTCGGTTTTTCTACATTAAAAAACAATATTATACTTGTAATTTCATAAAAGATAATGGAATAATTTTTACTAGTAATATTTGGAAATAATTATGAATTTATGATTTTTTTAAAAAATAATTCCAATATATATATATATATATAAATTTTAATAAAATCAATTCTTTAGAATAAATCTAAATTTTGAGAAAAATACATTCTTAATATTTCCATGAGAATAGTCAATTATTGTTCTGTAAAATTTCCATGGGAATAAAAAATAATTTTATATTTATATAATGTTTTAAATTTTCGAGGTAGTGAAATTATGAAAAAAGTGAATTAATTCAAAACACTGAATCAAAACAAAAATAAAAAACATGATAGTTTGCACATAAATATTTACTTTTAACAATGAATTATTTAAAAATGGGTAATAATAAATTATAAAATAATATTATGTAATAATAAAAATATTAATATTAAACATATATAACAAAAATAAATTTATTATATAAATATTTTAGAGAATTTATGACTTTGTGGAAGCCCAAGGCAAGTGATTTTGTTTATAAAACATTATTTTAAAAGATTTAAACTCCTTTTCTCTCTTGTACATATTATTTTAAATGAATAATGATTAATATTATTTATACTCATAAATAATAAATAATATCATTTTCAACTATATATGACTTTTTATGATTTTTTTTTGAAAGTAATATTTTGAGTGTTCTCTAGATGCAACAATTTTGTATTATTAATAAAAGCAGGAAAATAATATTTTTTAACACTTACAAATTGATTGATTTTTCAAATAACTATTCACATTCATTCCTATTAATCTTACTCTACAAGTTGACATGATTTTTCAAACCAAATCCCAATTAATTTGTTATGGGAATTTTTATTTTTAATATGTTTTCAAAATAAATTAATATTTACTCTCAATTTTTATGATATGACTAAAATCATTTTTACGTGCTCAAATGATAATTTAGAAAATTTTTATAATGGAAATGAAATATTTTATGTTTTTTATTCATTTTATGATTTTTATAAATTATATTAGGTGATTGGTTGATATGATATAACCCTTCAATGCATTGTTTAATGATATATTCTTCAAAAGATATATGTTGGAATTAACCAGGTAGGTTATTCCATTATAAGAGTTATTGTAAGGCTTATTAAATGTACAATATGAGAATAATGTCTTAATATTCCTACATTTTTTTAAATTTTTTATATAATTTTTATTGTAAAAAATTCAATTTCATGTTGTATTAAAATTATCTTATTCTAAATGAAATGGTTATGATATTTAAAATGTGATAGTTTTCTTTTTTAAGGAAAATCTTTCACAATTTTCATGTTTTCATAAGTAACATTCATTATTTTGATTTTTTACTTTATGCTTTATTAAATGATGTTTTATGAAAAACATTGTGAAAAAAATTCATTTCTTGAGTACTTATGTGATATTATTCACTCAATGTTTATTATGTAAAAGAAAAACATTATTATGTATTATTTTTTTCAATGGGAAAATATGTTTCCATTATTTTTATATCCCTTAATAAACATTTTTATCATACCACATTTTCAAATGTTTTTTACATGGTATATAGATTTATAGGAATAATATAATGGTTAATTATTTAGTATTGGTGACTCTCCTTCAGTTAAGAAAAACATCCACAAATGAAATAGGAGTTTTAACATAATAACCAATTTTTTTTATAGAAAAAATGTTCAACGTGTGATAGTGTTCCCGATGTAATATATGTGAATTTCTAATTCTATGAAAATATAAAACTAAATGATCATTGAAATGTATTAAGTTAAATAATTTCTATTAAAATCATAAATAAGGGTTATTTATGTTATTGGTTTTTATACCACTGATGAATAGTGCACCCAAACATTTTGACCACATTTCACAAATACAAATTAATTTCTTAAATAATTATGGAGTTTGTTATAGTTCATAAAAAATTCAACACTTGTGATATCAAATATCCCCCTATTTGTTATTTTTAATACCACCACATCAGTATGCTAATATTTTTTCACATTTATTTCTCTCTATTAACTACTAGAATTTTTACCAATATCAACGGTTCAAAACCCTGGGTATAGCTGAAAAAACTATGGGTATAGGATATACCCATGTTTCTATGAACTTTTAGCAACTAATCCAATGGTATAGTCCAATACCCATACTTTTTAAACCACTGGTATAAGTATTTTGTATTTGCATACCTATATCTGTGGTTTGTCAAACTGTGGGTGTAGGCCATTTATTAAAAAAATACCTACTAAGATTTGATCCCAAATGCTTCCCCTTACAGTCTATAGACTTTACCACTTCTCTATCACAAATTTTATATTCTTATTTAAAATATATATATATTATACATAAAAAATATTTATATTAAAATATTTTTTATTATTTTGATTATTTTTAAAAATTAATTAGTCAAATTCTACCCAGGGTTTGGTAAAATCAAGGAAATATGTCATATTTTTTCCCCACAAAAAACCTATTTCCATGGTTTATAAACACTGTCTGTATATCCCAGCCAATACCCATGGTTTTTGAGAAATGTAGTTATTGTTCTTCCCCCCAAAAAATTTCCCGTGAAACCTATACCCACGATTCTTTGAAAATCATTTTTATAGGTATTTACTATGAATTATTTTTCCTTGAAACCTATACCCATGATTTTAGAAAAACCATGGGTATATATACGTTTTCTATTAGTGATTATTTATAAAAAATATAAAGAAAATATGTGTAGAGTGTATCACACAAAACAATTTCATACATCCTAAAATAGATTCTTATTCTAAAAATTTTATTCACAGTAATTTCTTGGTCAACATAATGAGATAAGGATGGAAAAACTTATTTCATAGAAATGAACCTTTAGTTATTCAATTGAGAGTTGATATTGGTGAAACTGGTGTAGAAATAAAGAGTGATTTCCCCCAAAACTCCGTGTTTTTACATTTGAAATTTCAATACATGACGTCACATTTAAACTTATTAATTTTGGTTATATAAAATATATTTCTCATGAAAACATATATCCCACACTCATCTTAAAAAACACATTAAAATAATTCAGATACAAGAAAAAAACCCCAACTCTCTCTAAGATTTCGAATACAATGAAACTCCCTTATAAATAACATATTTAATAAATTAAAAATAGGCATATATTTTGTTATTGAAATATATCAAATTCATATTTTGAATTGTTTTCCCAAAATTTCAAATACTTGGATTTTAAAAACCTTTTGATGCCTCCTATTAATGATGGATCCCCCAAGTGATTTACTCAAATCAGCATCATCATGGTTAATTATTCAATAGTATTACACTATGATGGTAATTACATCCTCTTTGTATATAATAATGAAATCACTCATCTAGTTTCCATCAATTTATCTCCTTTAATTAAATATATATGATTATTTATAAATATATAAAAGGGAATGAAGAGTTGATTTTTTTTATTTCTTAATGATGGCATCAAGGTTGATATTTATCTCTCAATTTAGTTCCCCCATTTTTTTAAGTTATATCTATTTAAGATCTCTTTATGCCACTTATTTTTAAGTTTTATAAAATGAATATTAATACGAATAATGGTATACTCATTCTAATCAATTGTATCCATATGTGAGTACTCTTTGTTCTGAGAAATGGAATTCTCACTTTTATTGGAATTCTTATTCTTCTTTTTCTTTATATATAGATAAAATAGTTTTGATAATGAATTTATTGCTGAGTTTTGTTCCTCTTTCTCAAATTCACACAAGGTATCTCATATTCTTCCAAGTTATCAGTGTTAATATTCCATTCAACTAATTTTTATCCTTTTTTTCTATCTTTATCACATTAATTCCTTTATTCCATATTCTCTTTTATCTATGTATAAGAGTTTCCATGACTAACATAGAAAGAATTAACCTTTACATTTTTATTTATCTACACTCCATAATAATAAAATTACTTTAATTGAAACTCTGTCTAGAAATCTTCATCATTATTACCTTATTGTTCAAAACTTCCAAAATATTATACCTGATGAAAATTTATTTTTTGTAGACAAACATAAAAAATTTCTAAAATAAAAATTCTATCGTCTAAGTGTATTTATTCTTTTAAATTTTTTTATCTGATTAATTTAATGTTTCAACCCCTTTATTTATTCCTCATCAATGTATAATATATATTATACAATAAATCTTAGGTATTGTGTAAAATTTACCATATCCCATATATTATCCCTTTAAACATGATTATTCAAAAAAATTTTGAGCCAATTTATTAAAAATTATATATTTTATAGGTGAACCATAACCTTGATTTTACCTTATTATTTGTGTTTATTTATTCATTTACTAAACTGTAGCCTTCTTTGATGTTGGATATATTTTCTTACAACAATATCCATGACCCTATTAGCCGAGATCAAGTGTTTACTTAATTTTATTGGCACTAGATACAAGTGATCTCATCCTAAAGGGTGGATAAGTTTAGTAGTCTTGGAAAACTAGACACATTCTTGAATATCAAATTACATTTGACAACAAAAAATACAACACAATATTTTATTTTGGAAAATTATTATTCCCTATATAATATCAAATCATATCAATCATAGTACACTTAATAGAATCTTGGGTAAATGAGACAAAATAAAAAGGGTGAGATTTGATTCTTAGTAAGGGAATGTATATAATATTAACTATCAAAAAATAAATAAGGCGCAAATAATACAGAAGAAATAAATGATAATTAAATAAGTTAATTTAAATATTCATATGATCTTGAAGCATATCCATGGATAATATAACTACTATAATAATCATATGTATATTAATAATTGAATTTATAATTATGTAATTAATAATGTCATGCATCTAAAAATTACCATTGATTCCTCATGACAATAAATCAAACAAAAATTGGGAAATTCATATATAAAATATCCAGACTATTTTATATCATGGTACCAACTGATGTATCGAGGGGTTTTGAAATTTTGATCCCACTATCACTTGGTTAGTCCAATGCATCCATCATATGAATGTAAAAACAACATAAACAATATTACATAATATTTAATGACTATCTACAATAGATAAACTTGTATACATTATATCAATAATTTCTCTAATTAAAAAGATCATAATCCATCCAGAGAAATATATTGGATGGCATATATAGTATATATCCCTAATATATAAAAATATTCATTACATTATATTGGAATATATTCAAATACAATTAAAACTTCATCAAAATATTTCATGAAAGAAATAAAATTTTCATTTCAAATCACTTATTTAAAGATAAAAATTAAAAAAAAAATTAGGGAAAAAATTATCTTTGAATATAACGATAAATTTTTTTAAAGTAATCTGTAATGTAAATAGTATTTTTGATCGTGGGAAATGTCATTGAAGTGGTGTATGTTAAAATAATATTATCTTCACACCCTTAGTAGAGAGTGCCTTGTTCGGAAATTAACAAGAATATTAATTTTAAAAAAATTATATAAATAAAAAAATGTGTAAAAATTAGTCTAATATATCATTTTAGAATAGTAAACAAATTTTTAAAGGAATTTTAAATATAACATTCTCATTGAATAAATATTTTTCTGACCGAATCGAAAAAATGTTTTGTTTTGTCTTAATAATATTCATTCAAACTTTTGAGTACATAGGAAAAGAAAAATTAAATTCAAGCATTTAATTTATATAAATAACTAATGGAGTATAAAATAAATGGTATTGAATTTAAAAATTTTATATTATTACCCCAATGTAAACATAAACACAAATAATCATGAATAAGGATGCGATTTTTATATAAACCCTTACATCATGTCCGAAATTCTTTGTAAATTCATTAACATCCTGTATATTAAATTTAAAATTATTATAACTATATTAAATGACCATAAAAATTCATATAATATCAAATATCATCAAATTATAAAATTACAACAATTATTTATTTATATTTCTTAATTAAAATTATTGTTTTCAAGGGTTTGGTTTTTCATTTTTCACTTGAATTTTGGTTTGGTAGTTTTGGTTCCAGCCTATTTATCATGGATAAACCATATCCAGAATGTTAATACTGATATATATATCATTTATATTCATTATATAAATATTTATAATCATTTTATATAGGAAATCATTAAAATGAATCACAAAACTCTGTGGAGATGGTAGTCCACATGTACGCACGAGAGACATTATCATTTGTTTACGAGGGGAAGAGAAAGAAAGTAGATAATATATTATATTTAAAGAATAATAATTATGAATTAAATATAATATATATTCATATTTCCATCATTATAACCCTTCATATAAAATGATGATTAAAAATGAATTACACTGCTAAGTGGAGATGATAAGTTGTATATTTGAATGGGCGATGTTTTCATTTATCATAGGATGGAAAGAAGATGAGTATGGGTAGGTCCAGAAGAATAAATAAATTTATAAATGTTTAATATATTTATTTTATTATATTATCATGGTTATATAATATTTTAATTAGTTTTAAAATGAAATATATAGATAATACTCAATGAATTGTTAAACAACTTCTTCGAAAAATAACTTATGGACGATACATTAAACCTTTTAGATTTGTGATATGATGAGAAAATAGAATCTAGGTTATAGTTATTAAGGTATTTAAGTAATTTTATCTCGTATTTATTTATCTATGTGTTTCAATAGGTTTTATTATATAGGATAAGTGGTTCCCTTTTATAAGAGAGAGAAGAGACACACATGGAATTATATAAAATATGTTAATAATATAAAGTATTTTTCTTGTGATGGTGGATCTGAATTTTTTATATATTAAAATATGATAATTTTAAGGAATAAGTTAAACTAAAAAATAGTTTTATTCAAGTTTATGTAGCCTTTATACCCTTATCTCTTAGATTAACGCCTGATAGATCCATTTTAACCCTATCACTGGTAAAAATATTTACTCTTTTTACTAATCAATATGAAAAAAATTAAGTCCAAATTATTTAATAATATTAATGATTATGAATAAAAATATGGAATATATTTTAAACAATTCATAATTTAAAAGTGGTAGAAATTTAATTTAATTTATGTGTTAAAAACACAATGAAAACCATTTTTAGAACAATTTTCTTTTTAATCCCAAAAATAATTTTACAAAAAAATAAAGAAAAATATTAATGATAGTGGAAATAATTTAACTATTTTAAATAAAAGTATAAATATTTTGATTTAGAATAAATTAAAATCCTCAAGAAACCATGAATATTCTTTATTGAGAGAAAATAACTAAAAATAGTTTTTATTTGGTCTAATATATTAGATCTAAAATTTTAGTTCCATATTTCAAAGTTAAAAATTAAATTTTTTAGGTATTTTTTTACATCCTAAATATATATTTTTTCTTGAAAAATGTTTTTTTATCTTTAATTTTAATTTTATTTCATAATAATTTCATAAAATTCACAGTGTTGAGAACTCAGTATTTTTCACTATTCACCCAAAAGTCAAATATTTATGAAAAATATTAGAAATTCACTATAAGATAATTTTGATGTGGATAATTAAAAAATAATTTTTTTAATAATATTACATTTATTGAAATTGATAATTTAGGTTCAAATCATATTCTTGAGTGAATCTATCTGCATTGTGCTATTCTATCTCATGAAAGAAAAGATTACTATAATTGAATATCTAGTGTAACATGCATCCCTCCTTTTATATTATAAATTTCAATAATTTCACCTATTTAATATATCTAGGTATTTGTTTTTTAAAACTTTTTCAGTTTCCCTCATTACTATTCCATCTTAATAAATTTTTAAGTTATCTTTATCAACTGAGTAGTCTGATTCCACAACATTTGTTTTTTACTCTCCATAATCGTGATGGGATCTTCACAGTAAGATAAAAAATATTATATTTCCTTTTATTAAAATTATATAAAATGTTTTGGATCAGGAATTTACATCCTCAGTAATGAGTTATGGAAAACATCAATAAATTTATAGCGGCTAGGTGGTACTTCCAAATAGTAATATATAAATCCAATTCTTTCCAGAATATAAAAATGATTGATACAAATATAAATTGTTTTCCATTTCATTACAACTAAAATAACACATTTATATGGAGATATATTAAATAAAACACATAATCTCTCTTAAAAATTTAAATCCTTCCCTTAGTTATCATCAAAACTTTTTCATCATTTTTGAGATACAATAATATTATTCTAAATTGTCTTCACTTTTACCATTTTATCCTTAACAGGATATAGTCCCACAATATTACATTCAAGAAATTCATCCAATCAAATTAGAGTATGTCACTCTTTTCCTTACAATTCATCAAATTCTTCCTTTTGAATGCTTGAATATAAACTATTATAATATTTAAATTCCAAAAAAGGTTAATTCTGATCCCATTTACCATGAATGTTACTAACATAATAATTCAGTATATCTTCTAATGTTTTTATAGTCCTTTTAGACCTCCCATAAATTTTAGGATGATAGGTGGATCTCAAACATAGTTATGTGTCAATAGTCTTCTCAAGACTCTTTCAATATTTCGATATAAGTCGTGAATCATGATCGAACATAATTAAAAAAGGGATCCCATAAAGTCACAAAAAATCATTAATATATACATGTGAATGTCCCACAAGATGAATATATTCCTTTATAACAAGAAATTTTGTAGACTTTGTAAGGTGATCAACAATAACACACATAGTATCATTGTTTATAAGAGACTTTGGTAATCCAGTGGCAATTTCAATTGTAATATCATCCTATTACCACACAGGATCAAGCATAAGTTTCATGTCTCCATTGGTATGTTGTCTCTTTGTTTTTACATATTGTAAAATGAAGAATCTTGATATATAGTAGGAAATTTCCAATTTCATATTATCACACAAAATATTTTCCTTCAAATCCTGATAATTTTAGAGCTTTTTTGGGTTTATAGATAAATTAGAGCTTTGAGATTCATCAAATAATTCCCCATTCATCTCACATATTTATGAAACACATTACCACTTTACAAATTTTATCACACTGACATCATAAAAAATCCTCTTGTTTCCCATCACTAAAAATTCCAATTTACTTTTGTAAACCCTTATCACTATTCTAGTAATATTAGAAATAATTTGGAAAAGGAATAATGTTTCCCTACGCTAATAAATTCAATATCCATATTTATTATGTCCCTAAATAAAGTATCCATTTACATCATCACCATAGTTATAACTCCATGATCTTTCATACTCATAAAATCGGCTACTAGAGTAGTCTTCCTTGGTGGTAATGTATTGAGAAATCACAGTACTTTAATATCTAAAAGGAATATTTTTTCCTCATATTGAGATCTTTCTATGAAAATATATATTTCTATCTCTTTTTATCTTTATATATCTCAAATTTTTCATAATAGAGATAATGACTCAGTATCTTTAAAGTAAAAATTATGGCTAATGACTCAAGACCATGGGTTTGATAGTTCTATTAATGAATCATTAGCTATTGTGTTGTATAAGAAATAAAATCATAATTCTGTATAAGTACACATATAATTCCATTCATTCATTCGTCACTATAAGTTAAAAATCTGTCCCATCCTGAAGGTAATTTCAAAACTAGTATTTTTTTCAATCTCCTATTTAATTATTCAAAACATTCTTTAAATTATTCTATCCATATGAACATAAAACCTTAACAAGTAAAATTTGATAATGAGTTTACTAATTGTGGAATATTTTGAACAAATATTTGATAATAACATGGTAAAGTAAGGAAACTATAAACCTCATAAATGTTAGTCAGTATAGGACATCATTTAACTGCTTTTTTTCTTTAAAGGATCAACTGATATTCCATCTTTAGAGACAATATGGACAAGAAAAGGAACATATTGAAGATAAAATTAAATTTTTTTAAATTTCCCGTATACCTATTTTCTCTAAGAGTCTGAATATTGATTCACAACTATTTTTTATTATCCTTATAACATTTTAAGTATACCAAGATATCAGAAATAAACACCACAACAAAATTATAAAAACAACCCTTAAAAACACTATTAATCAAATCAATGAAAATTGAGCATCTGTTTCTCAATCCATTTGGAATTTCCATTAACTCATAATGCCTATACCTCAAATTAGATGATACTATTTTAATATATTCATTCCTTACTAACAATTATTGATACCCATAGTAAAGATTAATCTTTGAAAAATATTTATATCCTTGCAGTTTATCAAAAAATTAATGAATACTAGGAAGATGATACATGTTTTCATGATAATGGTATTTATTACCCTATAATGAATTCGTAGACTCATAGAACTATCGTTATTTTTAACAAAAAAACAAAGGAGATCCCCGAATAGAAATAGATGGAAGTTTGAATCTCTTATCACATAAAACATAAAGTTGTTTCATTAAATACAAAAATCCACTATGGATATTTTTTAGGTATACTTAGATTTTGGTTTTATGATAGGGAGGAGTTAAATAGAAAAATAAAAATCACACTCTGGTCAATGTTTGTGTAGTTTATGAGGAAATACATTGATTTTTTTATTCATTATACGATCATTTTATGTCATTGGGTTACCTATCCCATCTATAGGTTGTGTATTGTGTTTTACTCCTTGAATTTAAATATGGAAGGATACTAGGGGTGTATCTAGGAATGATTCAAATTATTAATTCCATGTTCTAAAGATAATTAATTCCACAACATCATAAAATATTTTGATATCCTCTCATAAAAATTAATTTTTTCTTTATACATTGAAAAAAACCCAAAAGAATTATTTTATAAAAGTTTACCAAAGGTATGAAATCTAATTTGAGAATATTGTAATTTAATGTATCATAATTTTAATTTAATGAAACATTTTTATTTCAATAATAGTTTCTCTAGGATTCATAATTGATGAATCCCTTCTTAGTTTACCAAAAAAATATTTTCTTTTTTTAGGAAACATGGATGGTATAAATGAGTGCATGGATCCAAAATCAAATAAATCATTAGCTATAATTTATGTTATTATTAATGTACATACCACCACTTCACCAGTAACTTCAAATTCAATTTTATTAATTGAATTAGCATGAACATCTCCCATTTTCCTCTTATGTGGTAAGTTCTCTTGATTTTAAGGGAATTGGTCTGTATAGTGCCCCATCTAATTTCTGTAAAACCACTATACATTGATGGATTCTACCTTACCCTTAAATTTATGAGCATTATGGCCTCTATCCACACTTTACCTGATTTTTTTTATTTGAAAAGAATTTTTTAGGAAAAAGGTTGAAACCATACCCATTCAATGTAGTGATCCATTACACACTATAAGAAGTAAAAAAATCATAAAAAATGAGATTGAAAATTATTGGAATCTCTAAACTTTTATAACCCTAAATTAAGGACATATATCTTCATTTATGAGTCAATTTTGAATAATCACTCAAAATGGTTGGCCTATTTGATCCATGTTTGTATGTATTAAACCAAATTAATTTTGGTTTTGTTGAATTCTCATGCTATAGTTATGTCTTTTTTGTTGATCCAAGACCTTCAGTCCTCTTTGAAATCAACTCAATATTATCTTTATAATATGCTATCTAACTCCTCCTTTTTATCCTTAATGTGGAATGTCCATGTCTGAATTTCTTCATTATAATGATGAATAAGCACTAGGTGATTTCCGTTCCCTTTTTATTTTCCTTATTTGTTTCCCCATACAACTTTCTAGCAATGTCACCCTACCCTTTTTATTATGATCAGTAATGTTGGCCATTTTCTTTCCATTTTATAGGGTCAAACACTTCTTGCATTCCTAGTCTTTGTCATATGTTCCACAATCCAACATCTTGGTTTCACTAGTATATCTTTTTTCCATTTACTTCGGTATATGGGAGTAATCCATTTAACATCCAGTTTTCTTTTCATTAAACGCAATGACCCCCCGTATATTGATTCCTCTTCCATCCCTTTTTCTTCCTTGGGCTAAAAATCCACCAACACATGTTCCCTAAAAATTATCAACTGAGAATGTTATAGATATATCTTCATCATCATCAAAATATGAATGAACACCATTGGGGGTTCTCTTAAGTTAAATGTATATTGATACCCAACACAGCTTGGGACTCATATTCCAGAACTGGGCATAATGAAACTAGGAGATCAGATCCCCTTTTCTCTTACCTTGGCCCTTCCTCATCGAGGCCTTCAAAACTATTAGTCAAATTAATATTGAAACTAATCTATCTTGGTATATTCATGCTCACTTTCTTTTCCTTCCCCCTATAAAACTACCTAGATGGTTTCCTCTTGGCCCTTATTGTCAAATTAGACTCCTTTGATGGATGACTAGATCAATTAATCATGAGTTGGTCCAATATCATTACTAACTTGCTCTTTATGAGGTAAGGACTATGGTATGGGAACCCTATCTTTTATAGAGAAAAATTCACACACCTCCGCAGCTCCACCTGAGCTGGACAGGTCCTACACAAACGTCCTAATGTTGGCCAACTCCCCCTCATATGATCGAATATATAAACCAATGTTGGATTGGAAATATTTGGTATTTCCTTACTCTGATCTAGTGTCTCTTTTTCTGACCCAATCTAGGTGATTTTGGGGGCCTCATTGAGCTTCCTTCTAACCTCAAGACTCAAAATAGAGACTTTCCCATGCTAAAACTAACAGTATCAACAACATGATGATTTTTGATGCCCCAACCATTTTTAAAGTGATAAATAATCATTACATGACCCAAAGGCCCCCTTTTGCTTCTGTCTAAATTTTTTACCTACCATAATGAATACCCATTTCATTGGAGGCCTTGAAACATCAACCTCAGAACAAATGTGTTGGGGAATTATGTGGCAGACAACATTGGTTTGACTATTAACACTCTGAAATTGATGATCCATATTTCCTATAAAATGAAGAATAGGTGGATTTTGGAAAGGATGATGTAGTTTTGGAAACGTTACCCACACATTTGAAGAGGGAACATGACACTTCTTGTTGAACTCATATGACCATCTTACGAGGATAAAGAAGAACCCATTGATGGATCAAGGAGCTCTGGACCAAGTGATATTTTTATATTACTATGAAGAAAAGTGTGTCATCATATTCTAAATATCAAGAACACCAACGAAAACCCATTCTTGTAGACCCTGATAGATGAAGATAAACATATTGAAGATATCAACCAAAAATCATTATTTCCAAAAGTGGGCCACTAAGGTCATATTGAGAAGGTCTGAAACCACTGAAACATCCTTGAGGGAATGCACCAGCCGAGGTGATCCATTAATTTGATTTAGAAACTTAGGGCTATGAATAATCATAGGGAAAGGAGAAATGGAATTATAGTCAAAGAATGGGAGGAGAAGACAATACCTAATAAAAGAAGAAGACACATAGTGAGTTTCCCCCCCTCTGGTGGAGAGGGAGGGCATAGATCCACAACCTTCACTGCCTTAGTCTATCACTATGTAATGAGGAAGCGATCGTTGTTCTATTACCCTCTATCCACACATCAAGAAAACATGTGCTACCTTCAATAATATACTAGAATTATTCCTTCCATAAGTATCACATGGTGTAAATTACCCCTTATCTTCTTAACCTTATCCATTTTTCTTTATAAGGTGCTAATCCGTCCTCTTCTGTTTCTTACTTTACTTTGATGTCATTATATTTAGAGAATTCTTTATTTTTCATGATGTCACATTATAATATATCCTCATATGATTACAATGTTTATGAATATAGTTACCTTTAAATTATTAGATTTTTCCCATAAAATAAATGGTTAGTGTTACTCTTTGGATTACATATATATTCCAGATGATTTCATACTACCCTTGTTTAGATGACATCGTAAATAGAAACATCTTCCACTTCCTTTTTCTTCTACTCAAGAATTGTATCTACATATATGATCTCTATTAATGGAGAAATTATTTTCTCAATAAAATATTTTTAATTAATTCCACTCACTTATCACTATTTCCTACGCATCCTTAGTGTCCTAGACAATAGAAAAATATGATCTCTATCCCATGTGAGATAATAAACCACCATTAGAAACCTATCCATTTTATTAAATCCAAATGGATAAATATCATTCATATATAACTTATAAATTTATCCTATAATAGATGATTTGTGGTTCAATTGAATAATGGAGGCTATTGTCACATGAAATGGTCTAACATTGTAATAACACATTATGAATCAATAGGATGATCTATATTGGAGAGGTTATTAGTCCAAACTTGATTCATTTACCCTAATATAGTAACAATTTATTCCAATAGATCTCGAACTCTTACTCTTGATTCATAATATTTTTAATGAGGTAAATAATTAAAAAGTTTATATTCATTGATTGATTTATATTCCTTCTACTAAGAATCATTTATAAATAATGGCATGCACAGGATAAGATCAAAACATTATAATTTTTTAGTCATAATGTTTAGTTATGAATCTAGTGAAACACTTAACAAAAATTGAATATTTATGCATAGATAATCATATAATCATAATATTAGAATAATTGGAATATCGTGAAATCATGAAAATATTCCTAGATATTTTTTCATGGGTTGTAAAGAACCTAATAAATAACCAACACATATCCCCTAGGAGTGTCGAGATAGGTCTGCAGTCTTAGGACCACTCATCATGCATTGATGATGATCATGCTTAGTCCCAATCATCCCCTTTTTGAGTTGTTACCCCAAGGTTCATCTGTGCCTTATCCACATTAACTTCCCATCATCAAAACATGTATTAATTTTCTATGAATACTACACAATCTCTACTTTAGAAAAACATTATGATATTATAACAGAAATATTCTTATATTCTATCATGTGTATATTTTATATAAAACATGTTTTCTCAAAACTAAATTTAAAGGTTTATAATAATCAAAATTTTATAATATATTAAAAAACCCTGACCTTAGTATCATAGAGTTAGTGGTTACTTAATTATAGTAGCACCAGATATAAGCGATCACATCCAAAAGGATCAATTAGTTTAGTGGTGCTATAAAACTAGATACATTCTTGAATCACAAAATACATTTGAAATCATAAAATAAAACATAGTATTTTCTTATAGATCATTGTTATTCCATCTTGAATACACAACAATATCAATCATAGTACACTTCTAGGTATCTTTTGAATGAAAACAAAATAAAAGTATGAGCACAGATTCTCATTGATGGAATTCATACAATGAAAAATATCTTAAAATTAATAAGGAATGAATATTATGGCATGAAAAAATGATGTTAAAATGACTCTATATAAATAATAAAATTAGAATGAAACATTTCAATCGATAACGTATCATTTTAAATAATCACAATGAAATTAATTAAAAATTTTATAATGATGGAATGAATTATAGCAGAAATCTTAAACTCATTATAAAGGCCTTGAGACAATACAACATACATAAATGGGTATGGAATATGTCAAATACCCAACCTATTTCGTATCATGAGACCTACCAATTTATCTAGGTGCTATGTAATTCTAGTCCCCACCTATCACTTAATATGCCCAATGCATTCATCATATTAATAAACAATACATCTAAATTAAAATTCCTTAATAATCAATAATTATCCATATTAGAAAAACTAGTATATGAAATTCTAACAATTTCCCCAATAAAAACAATCATATGTCATCCATGGAAATATTATGGATGGTATCATTAGTTTGTGTTCCCAAGAAATCATAATATTCATAAAAGGATGTTGACATAGATAAAATACCATTAAATGATTCTAAAAATATTTCTTGTGGAAAATAAACATTTCATTTTTAAATTACCTATCTAAAATATAATTTTTGTATATTATGAGAAATAAATTTCTTTCCAAATAACAATGGAAACTTTTAAAGGAATCTTGAAAACAAATATTAGTCATAATGGTGGAAAATTTCTTTCATGTGTGTTGGAGTCCCCATGTATTAATCAGGTTTTAATGATCACAAATCCTATTCAACCTGGTTAAATCCTGTAAATTATATCAAATCATGTGTATTATTGTTTAAATTATTCTCATGATTTCAGAAGAGCCATTCAAGATCTTAATTGATCTAAATTTAGTCATATTACATTATAATATATTTTGACTCACTTTATAAATATTTCTATGTCAAATGATTAAATTTAATTCTTTATATAAGTATCACTTCTTACGTCTAAATACAGATATTTTCTTAAATATGAGACACTGTGAGGAAGACATGGTGAACAAACAAACACCGTGAAAAAGCAGACACTGTGAACATGCAGGAACCGTGAACATGCAGGCACGGTGAACAATGATCCACCATGAACAAGAAACCATCGTTAACAAGTAGACACTATGAATAAGAAGACACCGTGAAAAAGCAGAAACTGTGAACAAGCAGACACCGTGAACATGCAGACTCCATGAACAAGACATCTTGAACAAGACACTGTGAACAAGACACCATGACCATAAGACACTGTGAACGCGAGACACCATGACTACGAGACACCATGACCAATCCAGACACCATGTGAAGGAGACACCCTTTCCATGACATATGGTGACACTATTTCCTAATATATTGGGTCGTCTTTCAATTTAATCTCTAATCGTAATATTTGAATATTTTAATGCACTAACATAATTAATGTTTCTTGGTAGACAGATCATCGGACCACGCGAGGTATGAGGTGCAGAATACATGAAACCAGTCCACAAAAAACACATAAACTCCAAGATGAAAAGAGTAGTGCGGCCCAGAAATACAAGGAGAAAAGAATGTAGGAAAAACACTATACAAAAGAACATGCTGGTGGGTGTGAATGTGAGAATAGAATACATTTTAGAGAATTGGATCATGCAACTCGATTCCGCTGAAGAACACATGAAGCATACTAAAATCTCGAGAATATCATCGCACTGTAAAACACTACGAAGAACACAATGTGAATCTGTATGACTTATGACACCCTGTTTTTCCTATGAGGACTCAAGTTCTGCATCTGCTTCATCTTAGAATTCCAGAGCTTCAAAGACTAACACTCAGAGCATTTCTAAACCTATCATGATATTTCAGCTCTGTTGTGTATTTTTTATTAACTTTCGAGAAGTGTGTGTTTCTGTATAATAACAAACTCTTTATCCAGCATGAAATGGAAGGATACAAGATATAATTACTCAAACTCTCATTTAAATTTGACTATTCCCACAGATAAGTGTAGAAGAGGTCCCTATGTGTCCTGATCTTCTGTACCCACAGTAAACTGTTAAAGAGGTCCCTATTTGACCTGAACAGTCCTGTGTACTATTTTTCAACCCTGATCTAGTGTGTGGATCAAATTTTTTTATATAAACTTCTTGGTGTCAGGTGATCACCAAGCTGAGTGGATTAGGTCAAAACTTGAGACTGAACCACTTGTTTCAAATCTATTACGCTGCTTACACTAGTTTTCTCTTTTTTATAGCACTACTGTATAACTCAGAAATCACTAATCTTACTTTGATAGTTAATCTTTGAAAGAAGTTATAATTGATTTTTCTTTGTAAAATATTTTCTAAAGTAATATTAATAACTATTATTATTACTCAGAAATTATCAACCCTCTAAGAAGTAATTTAAATAGTGAAACCTTTATAACCGTATTACTCTGATTAACTAGGATGTATTTCACTTGAAGGGGAATTTTTTTTAAGAACACTTTTTCAAATTGAAATTTTTATAGATACACAATTCACCCCCCTTCTTGAGTATTCTACTCCGACCAACATTTGGTATTAGAGGTTGTTTATTAGGACACTGTTTAATCATATTCAACTGTGATTGTAGTTGTACTTTAGAGATCTATAAATTTCGATTAATTATAAATTTATAGCTCTTTAAACCTATTTC
Organism: Viscum album; assembly: GCA_963277665.1. Classification (NCBI taxonomy): domain Eukaryota; kingdom Viridiplantae; phylum Streptophyta; class Magnoliopsida; order Santalales; family Viscaceae; genus Viscum; species Viscum album. Next base: position 23,059,987 of record OY728137.1, on the reverse strand, counting down.
GTTATTACGGATAATATATTGGAAGGTTCTGTATCCCAGAGACCACCATTCATTAATGGAACCAACTATAATCAATGGAAAATTAAAATGAAAATGCACATAGAGAGTATGAGTTTTGAAATTTTGTATTTCATTATATATGAATATAAGATTCCTATTGCTGATAGAATCACAAGGGATAAACCTAGAAAAACTGCCTACAATATCAATTTCAAAGTTATGAATGCTTTATACTATCCCTTAAGAGATGAGGAATTCAATAGAATTTCTACTTGTAAAACTACCCATGATATTTGGGATACCCTGTCTCTCTCACATAAATAAACATATAGTCTCAAATAAATGAGACTTCATACTTATACTATCAAATACAATAATTTTAAAATGAATCCTGATGAGCCTATTTTTTAAATTTATCATAGTTTCAATGAGATTGTCATCTCAATGATCTCCCTTAAAAGAGAAGTCACTGCCACAGAACAAACCATGGGAATTCTTAGATATCTACTCGACAGATGGAGGAGAACCTCTATCTCTATTAGAGAATCATGAAACATTAGCAGTCTTCCTATAAAAGAACTCATTGGGAAACTGATGATGTATGAAGAAAAACTGAAAGTCAACAAATAAGAGGAGGATGAACCAAAGAGGAAATCAATTTCATTCAAGAACACCACCTATAAACACAAAGACAAAGGGAAATTGGAAGCTTCTGTATAAAGCTCCACCAGTGAACAATCATTACCTGACAATGATGAGGAGATAGCTCATCTAGCTTGAAGATTTAAAATATTTTACAAGAAAAAGAACTTTTTCAGAAAAACTAACTTCAAGGGAAAATATGACCAAAAAATAAATTGGAAGAAATACTAGAAAATAATTGACAAGGCTGATGAAATTGTCTGCTATGAATGTATGTTCAAAGATCATATCAATGTTGACTCCCCAAAGCTCAAGTAAAAAAATAAATATGAGGACAAGGAAATGAAGTATAAAAAGGAAATGAAATAAACCAGGAGTGCTTCTGAGGCAGTTTAAGAAACTCAGAAACATCACATGATGATCAGGAAAAAAAATCCAATATGTGTTTTATTAAAAACACGTCTGAGGTAACACTGGACTCCTCTATACATGATTCATACTATTCTAGAGATGAGTGTGACTCAGAGAACATGACTAATGAAGAATTTTTTGAATACTATTTCATTCTTGAAGAAACATACGATGAACTAAAATAAAAATATATATCATTGTATAAATAACATGCTCTCACTGTGACTCTTAAATCAGAACTCATAACTAAAAAATAGATAAATGCTCCACTTCTAAAAGAAAACAATGAATTTAAAATGTATAATGAGAAATTAATGAATGACCTTGAAAAGTTTTCCAATGAAAACAATACCCTTACTCAAATTCTAGGAAAAAAATTTCCCTTATATACAATATTGGCATTGGTTATCAACTAGGAAAAAGAAATATTGGTAGAACAAAGATTGTTTCTAAGTCTATGAAATACATTTTTACATACAATTTTGTACCCAAATCATCTAATTCAATTCATGATACATATTCTACTATTTCAAGTTTTTTCAAACCAAATAGAGTTTGTTTTTCAAATAATTTACTTAAGGCTTATAGGAAACCTATGAGGAAAATATGGGTTCCCAAAGCACTTATTAATAATATTACTCGACCCAAACAAGTATGGGTACCAAAATATGTTTTTTCTTGATATTTTGGCTGGAAATCTTCTTTAAGAGTTCCTATATATGTATATGGTACTTGGACAGTGGATGTTCAAGGCACATGACAAGAGACTAATTGTGCTTAAAAAATCTAATCAAAATAGACGGAGGACATGTCACATTTGGTGACAATTCCAAAGGAAATATAATTGGACTCAGCCAATTTAGTAACTGTAATTCAGTATGGATTTATAAAGTACTTTTTGTTGATGGATTAAAGTATAATTTTGTATGTATCTCATAGTTATGTGATTATGGATTTCATGTTATATTTGAAAGTGATTCTTGTAATATATTTAATTCTAAATATGAATTAGTGTTTTCTTCTTTTTGACATGAAATTGTTTACTCTGTTAACCTAGAATCCATAGTTTCTCAAAATTCATCATGTTTATGTGTATTTTGTAAAGAGTCTTGGCTCTGGAATAGGAGACTAGGACTCTGCAATATTCACTCCCTTAAAAATTTAACTTGAAAAAGCTTAGTTAAAGACTTACCAAAACATGAGTTTCCAAAAGACAAAGTGCGTAATCCCTATCAAAAGGAAGAACAACACAAAGATTCATTCAAACCAACAAAAGAATTGTCAAATTCTCAATCTCTTGAATGGGTACACATGGATTTATTTGGACCATCTAGAGTTTCTATTTTAAATGGGAAGCACTATGTTTATGTTCTTGTAGATGACTTTTCTAGATATACTTGGTCCTTCTTTATGGATCACAAGAGTGAAGCCTGATTTTATTTTACTAAATATTCCAAGTATATCGTAAATATTAGTGGACATAGAATCAAATCCTTATGAATTGATCATGGCCGTGAATTTGAAAATAAAGAGTTTGAATGCTTTTAATCACAAAATTCTTACAGTCACAATTTCTCTTCCCCTAGAACACCTCAACAAAATGGAGCTGTAGAAAGAAGAAATAGAACACTACATGATATATCTAGAATAATGCTTAGTGAATATGACCTACCTATTTATTTTTGGGCTGAATATTTCAATACATCATGATACATAATCAATAGAGTGTTGATCAGACCCATTGTTAAGAGGACTCTTTATGAGTTTTGGAACTATCGAAAACCCAAATTTAACTAATTCAATGTTTTTGGTGGTAGAGTCTATATCATTAATACTAAGGACAATATTGAAAAATTTACATCCAAAAATGATGATGGTATATTTTTAGGATATTCCATGTCTATTAAAGCCTATATATTGTTCAAAAAAAGAACTAAATCTTTGGATGAATATGTCCATGTAATATTTGATGAAACTGATCCACATGAGCATAAAACCTCTCTAGAAAACCTAGAGGAATATGTATCAAATCCAAAAATAAATTCAAAATCCTCAAACAATTCTGTGAAATAATCTGTGTAAACTTCATATTCTATAAATTCCCTAGAATCAATTCACAATGAACCTGGACATGTCGATGAACCTGAAAACACTAGTACCAACTTTACTAGAACTTTTAGAACTCTTAAGAACCATCCTTTAGATGTTGTTGTAGGAGACCTAGACAAAGGAACTCAAACTAGGGCTTCTCTTAGAAGTCATGTTAAACATCATGTCTTCTTGTCACAACTTGAACCTAAAAATGTTAATGATGCTATAAATGTTGAATTTTGGGTGATGGCTTTGTAAGAAGAACCTAATCAGTTTGAAAGGAACAATGTTTGGAAACATGTTGAAATTCCTAAAGACACATTCACCATATCCAATAAATGGGTGTTTAGAATAAAGGTAGATGAGGCTCATAACATATTTAGAAAAAAGTCTAGATTGGTTGCTCAAGTCTATAGTCAAGAAGAAGGAATTGACTATGAGGGGACTTTTGCACCAGTAGCAAGAATTGAAGCCATCAGAAACCTGCTTACTTATTCTGCACATCTGAATTTCAAACTATATCAAATGGATGTTAAGATTGCATTCAGAAATGGTTATATTTCTAAAGAAGTTTTTGTCAAACCACCCCTAGATTTACAAAGCCACATTTTACAAATAATATTTTCAAATTATCAAAAGTTTTATATGGTTTAAAACAATATCCAAGAGCCTGGTATGATAGGTTATGTACTTTTCTTATTTCTAATGGTTGTACAAAAGGAATAGTCGATCCTACCCTTTTTATAAAACGAATTTCTAATGATGTTTTAGTTGTTAAAATATATTTAGATGACATTATTTTTGGATCTTCAAAAAATTCTTTATGTGTTGATTTTTCTAAAATTATGGAAAATGAATTTGAATTGAGATTAATGGGTGAACTAAAATTCTTTCTTTTATTTCAAATCATTCAAAATAATGATGTAATTATTTTAACTCAAAGTAAATATACCAAATATATTCTAAAATGTTCTGTATTTGATAGCACTAAAAGTAGTAACACACCCATGAGTACCACTTGTAAGTTGGATCTTGATGATGATGGAAAATCTGTTGATCAACCCACTTATAGATGAATGATTGGAAGTTTTCTCTACCTGACTTCTAGTCGACCAGACATTTTGTTTAGTTTCTATATGTTCTCTCATATTAAAGAAAATCCTATGTAATATTATTTAAATGCTGTAAAGATAATTTCCAAATACCTCAAGCATACACCCATTCTAGGACTATTCTATCCTAGAGGAAAATAATTTAAATTTGTTAGTTATTCTGATGCTGACTTCGGTGGCTGTATGTTAGGAAGAAAAAGAACATCTGGAACATGTGACTTTTTAGGCAAGTCAGTATTATCATGGTGTAGTAAGAAACAAAATTTGGTTTCATTATCTTCTGCAGAATCTAAATACATAGCTACTGGTAGTTGTTGTGCACAAATTTTGTGGATGAAAAATACATTACTAGATTATGGATATCAATTCAGGAAAGTACCTATAAAATGTGACAAAACAAGTTCAATTATCAACTCGAAAAATCCTGTTTCACATTCTAGGACAAAGCATATTAATGTAAGACATCACTTTTTGAGAGATCATTGTCAAAAAAGGTAATTTCACTTTGGAATTCATTGGTACTAAGTATCATCTTGCAGATATATTTACCAAATCATTAAATTTTGAAAGAATGGACTACATCATACATTAATTAGGCATGATAAATCTTAAGTAAATATCTTACTATTTCATGATTACAGTCTCACAATTAGTACTTCAAAACTAAGTTATGTTAGTTATTGTCTCACTGTAATGTTCATGTTTACAATCCCACTGTAATGCTCAGTTACTGTCTCATCATAACGCTCAGTTATTGTCTCACCATAATGCTCAGTTTCTATCTCACTATAACATTCATTTTATGTCTCACCGTAAAGACCTGATACGATCTCAATGTAATTTTTTTAATTGAATTAAAAACCATATCGTGATAATTATCCTTTTCACCTATTTTTTCCCACACTTTTACTTTTGCGACGTTTGGTATTCCCAAATGATAAAATAATGGAAGTATCGCTTGTCCTTCACACGATATTTCTTCTATTCACTCAAAAGAATACTTTCTGAAACATGCATCCCTTAAATCCCTCTTGAACCATCGGTGGATGCCCAGGATGAAACTCCCTTCATCGTCGACTCCTGAGAAACATAGCATGAAGAAGACGAAAATTGCACCCCAGATAGCACCTGAAAGACCTATAAACCGAAATCTGGTAAACCGAGTTGTCATACCTGAGAAAGATGTTTGAACTAAATGGATTCTATCAAGTAAGTCTCTAGTTCTGGAGGTTTTAAAAGATCAAGGCTGGCTAGAGTGATTTTTTAAGGAAGATAGATGTATCTATCCTATGTTAGTGGAGCGATTTTGTCAATATGTTCTGTTCACCTTTGAAACTAAAGTTGGATATGTTGTGAGATGCTGGATCAATGGGATAAAATTCTCATTCTCTTCGAGGTTATGGGTCCATGCCTTAGGATACCTCATGAAGGCATCTATGAGGATTATCAGAGAGTGCCTCCACCTTCAATCGAATTATTTAATCTGGAGGATTCTTTGAAATCCATATCTGGAAATGGAAAAAAGATGAGAGCCATTACTACTGAACTAGATGGATAATCAAGTCTTCTGTTCAAGTTTATTCAGAACCTTATTAACCCATGAAAAGGTGATTTTTCAATTTTAAAATATCAGGATGTGTTTCTGATCCACCTTATGAAAAATGGGCCTAAGATCAACCTTTTCAAGTATATCATTCACCATATGTGTGAACTGATCAAATCCACATCCAAGCCATCCTCCCTATTTTACTCTTGTCTTATCTCAGCCATGCGTTTTGCCAAAGGTATGTTTGGACATAATGAGGATGTTATAATGGATTGTGAGTATTGACTTTTAAAAGTCACTATTAAGAGGATGAAAATAAATTGTAACCCTGGGAAAAAGGCATGGGTAGAGAAAAATGGTAGACTCCATGATAAAATTCAATCTCATGGAACATCCCTCAATACCAAGAGATATTTCTGATCCTAGTTTGGAACAAGCTGAAGTTTTTTAATACTCTTCTAAAGAATAATAAGAGGCTGATGTGCCTATCAGGGAAACTCCTTCTATTGAGGAAGACAATATTCTTATTCCTCAAGAAGTTCAGGAAGAGGAGGCCCTCATCCTAAAGATACTATCAATCTGGAAGATCAACCTGAGGTTGAAACAGAATCTGTTGCCAAAGAAACTAAAACAAATTCAATGGAAGAACCTATAGTGGAAGTGAAACCTATTATGCATGAATCTAACCTTGAGGAACTCTTAGTGGAACAATCTGTTCCTAGAATCATTCATGCGGTTGAGGAATGGATGGAGCTAGGTTTTTTGCTGGCTAGGAAGGAAATGAGAGATGAATTATGAGATGAATTTGTGGAAATGGATCAAGATCCTAGGCCTCTCAATCAGGAGAAGGATGAAACTATTGAGGGGGAGAAACCCCCAAATCTAGAATCTATCGAAGTAACAAATCCAGTTGATTTGAGCCCTATAAGCACTCTATATAAGTTCTCCAGTTTCTAGGATATGGATGACTCTTAGCAAGTCTCAGTAAAAGGCCTTGACTTTTCCTCTTTGTTCTAGTTGAAATCAGTCTCTAATACCGCCCCTGGAAAGTATTCTGAAACCATATTAGTCCCTATTTATGAACCTTCATCAGAACAACCATCCTTTGTGAGTAAGTATGATCTAAAATAAATTGGTGCTACCCTTTTTTCTGGTGTTGAAAAAGTCCTAAATTCCCAACCTGCTCTTGTGACACATCTGAGTGAGAAAGATTTCTCTTTATTGTTGGCGAAATTTATTTGGCAGATACAACTAAAAATGCTTCATGTGATTTAGGATGTATGAGTTGAGAACAGACTGGTTTGTGATGAATTGAAGACCCTAGGAGGTATGATTGAAGACACACAGAAAGAGATGCATTCGAGATCAGATCTTGCTTCTCATCCCATAGAACATGATATTCCTCAAATCCAAATAGATTTTGTTTCTTAGATTCAGTCACACATAGCTTGCATAGCTGAAAAGGTTGCTAAAAAGAACAAACAGATTGTGAAGGAGATGAGAGAGCTTTTTGTAAATCTTAACAAGATCACTAATAAATAAATGGGATGTCTTTAAAAAGTGCCGAATCAACTGAAATCTCACACCATAGCTATCAATGCTTCTATAGACTCTTCTCTATCGTCTCAACCCTCTTTAGACAAAGATCTGCTCAGAACAGTGGACAAAGAAGAACTTCAGACCGTTCTTAGTGGCTTCAATAAATATTCTCTACATGAAGTTATCTAGAACAATGGCAGAGTTCTTAACTTGGTCCAAATCCATTCTTAAATTGCTGAAGATTCTCAGAAGGATATTGCTAACAAAGAGGATTGGTACTTCAATAGAATATTCTCCAAGACTGACATGAATAACCATTTCAAGTATCTTGTGGAAAATTGGATGATGCATCATGTTACTCAGTATTTCAAGACCCAATTCCAAAATCTCACAGAATTTACTCGTTTGCTGGACAAGTTTATGGAGAACAAGGATGAATTTGAGAAAGCCATGCAGTATGGTGGAGAGATCATTGTGGATTTTATCAAACTCCTTAGGCCCTATCTTCATCTCTAGAGTAAAACCGTTGTTGCTCTTACCACTTCACCTCTAAGTCATGGTTTTATTACATTCACCTATGCCCTCACCTCCACTTCAATGTCTGTTAGTCAGGCACAGAGTCAGATTGGGCATGTGATCCTTGATCAATAGCTTCCTTAGTATTCTACCTCTAATATTATTGATCCCTCTATTTTTTAAGGCCTTTCTTTACCTTCTCTGTCAAACAAATCTCTCCCTTCTTCTACCTCCACTTCAGCTCCTATGGCTTCCTCTTCAGCTGCTGCTGATAAAGGCAATGAGAAGACCAGTCAGTGAAGATAGACAATGTTTTCCCTTTTTCAATGGGAATCATGTTTCATTTGATTTACTCTATTTAATGCCACTCTTTTTCACTAATCCATTATGCACGTTTCAGTAACTTATATTTCTTCTATTTAATGATTCTTTTTGATAATCTAAAAAGGGGGAGAAATCACTATATGTTAGACATTTATATGTATATATATAGTTGAATAACATATACACTTTACGTCTACATGATTTGTGATCATCAAAAAGGGGGATATTGTTGGACTCCTCATGTTTTAATCATGTTTTAATGATCAAAAATCATGTTAAACCTTGTTAAATCTTTTAAATTATATCAAATCATGTGTATTATTATTTAATGTATTATCATGGTTTAATAAGAGCCATTCAAGATCATTATTTCTCTACGTCCAGTCTTATTACTTTGTACTATCGTTTTACTAACTTTATAATGATTTCTATGAAAAATTAATAAGTTTAATTCTTTCCATAAGTGTCACTGCTTAAGTCTGAATATAGATATTTTCCCAGGTTTGAGACATCGTGATGTAGACACCATGAAAAAACAAACATCGTGAAAAAGAAGACACCGGGAACAAGAAGACACCATGAACAAGCAGACACCATGAACAAGTAGACACCGTGAACAAGACACCATGAACAAGACACTATGAACAACACACCGTGACCAATATAGACATCATGTGAAGGAGACACCATTTACATGCAATTCTGTGACACTGTTACCTAATATATTTTGTCATCTTTCAATTTTATCCCTTACATTTATATTTGAAGATTTTAATGGACTGACCTAATTAATGTTTCTTTACAGGCATATCATCGAACAGTACGAGGTACTAGGTGTAGAATACATGCAACCTATCATCTACAAAACATGCACTCCAAGATAAAAAGAGTAGTGCAGCCTAGAAACACAAGGCGAAAATCTTGTCGGAATAACATGATATAAAAGAACAATATGGTGGGTGTGAACGTGAGAACAAAATACATTTTAGAGAATTGGATAATGCAACTATATTTTGATGAAAAACACAATAAACACACAGGAATCCCAAGAACATTTTCAAGCTATAAAACACCCTGAAGAAAACAAGCTGAATCGGACTGACTTATGACACACTGTTTTTCCATACGAGGACTCGAGTTCTGCATCTGCTTCATCTCATAAATCTAGAGCTGAAAAGACTAACACTTTGATCATTTCTAAACATATCTCAATTTTTCAACACTGTTGTGTATCTTTTTATTAACTTGAGAGTTGTGTGTGTTTCTGCATAATAACACTCTCTGTCTCCTGCATCAAACTGATGGATACAAGATATATTTACTCCAACACTCATTTACTCTTGTGTATACCCACGGATAAGTGTGGATGAGGTCCCTATGTGGCCTGGTCATCTGTACCCATGATAAACTGTGGAAGAGGTCCCTGTGTGACCTGGACAGTCTTGTGTACTCTTATTAAACCCCAATTTATAGTGCAGATCATGTTTATTTATATAAAATTCTTTATGGAAGGTGATCACCATATAGAATGGATTAGGTCTCGCCTTTAGACTGAACCACTTGTTTCATATCTGTTGTGCTGGTTACTTTAGTTTTCTCTGTTTTACTTCTCCACTATATATCTCCGAAATCACTAAACATACATTGCTAGTTAATCTTGGACGGAAGTGTTAATTGCTTTGCCTTAGTAAAATAGTTTCAAAAGTAATATTAATAACTATTATTATTACTAAGAAATAATTAATCTTCTAAGAAGTTATTTAAATAGTCATACCTTTATAACTTTATTACTTTGATTAACTGGGATATATTTAACTTGATGGGGAAATATTTTTTAAGATCACCTTTTCAAATAGATATTTGTATAGATACTAAATTCAACCCCCACTTCTTGAGTATTCTACCCCGACCAACAATGTGTAATAAATTAAAACAAAATTTAATTCACACCTTCGATAAAAAGTACCTTTTCTAGTGACTGAATAGAAGATTTCTTTTATAAATATTCATAATAATTAAAACATGGGTAAAATTTACATTAATAAATAATTTTTGTATAGTAAAAAAATTCCATAAAATATTTTAATGAAAATATGGATAGGGAAGAGAAATATTTTCCACTTAATACAAAAAATGGTTTGTTTTCTATAAAAATAGTTTTCACAATTTTGAGCACATAGAGAGATCAAAAAAAGGAAAATTTTGAATTTTGAGAAATAACAAGAGTAGAAGAATATATATGGGTTTTAAGAGAAAAATCTAATTTAATTATGACAAAAGAAAACTAAACATAATCAATCTTGAATAAGGATTGGATTATAAAATAGAGCCTTAACTCTAGTATGAAATTTTTTATAATTGATTTTATCCGCATGGATAATAAATTTAAATTTATGATAATTCTATAATAGAACCTTATACATTAATATATTTTCATATATGACCCACTTTTAACATTTCAAGACCCATTTATTAATATTTATTTATTAATATTAAAGTTTTCCAGTGTTAATCATTTCATTCCTCAATTAATTTTTGGTTTTTTTGTTTCGGTCCTTTAATCATTATTGTGGTTCCATAATATCCAAAATTCCAATCATGATATAAATACAATATATAATCATAATATACATATTTATAATAATTCATGACATTTAGATATGATAAATTGATCACATAGAATTGTAGATGTGGTGGTATACACATATGTATTAGCGATGTTTTAATTTATTAAAGAGTGAAATGGTATGAAGGTAAATGATATCTCATATTTATTGAATCATATTTATGTCATATGTATCATATATATTTTTTAATTACATATTAATAACCATCCATTAAAATGGTAATGAAATCAAATTACATAGCTATGTGGAAACATTACGTCAAAGGTACAAAATAAAGATGTTTCCATTTTCTATCGGATGGAAAGGAGATCAATATGAAATATTCCAAAAACATAATAAAATTTTACTATTTAGAATATACTGATGTTTTTATTTGATCAAGTGTAACATCCTGTTACCCACTTTCAAGTAATTGTAATCTCTTTTCTTGTTTTCCTCTTTATATGGATGTGTCTTGGGACTCTCAATTATGGAAGCCATTTGCTGATAAAAATAACATATAGTTCAGGGATATATTTTTATTTGAATTAATGGAGTCTGAGTATACGTGTGTTAATGGAATTGAAGGGTTCCCCCTTAGTTAAGAAAGTCCCTGAGTTGGTTTGGTGTTTTTGTGTATGAATCTAGATTTTATACTATGTGTTGCAAGATTACAAGAAATGTAATGAGGTCACACGACATGTACTTGGTTTCCAAACAAACATCATGAACTGTGTACACAGCATGGAAAAAAATATAATCATATTATTATTCATTTCAATAAATACAACTAAAGATACATATGATGCATCAGATTAAAAAGTGGTTATATTTATGAATTCTAAAAAAATCCATGACCATCTATATAAGCTTAGTACTGATTAATTGGACCAAGCCTTATAAGGTTTATCATCATGAAAATAAATAAGGGAGTCTATCATAATATCCACAGTTTATAATTGAATGGATTAGTATTATATATATCATAAGGAATAAAAAATAGCATTGTAATAGTGGTAAATAAAATGATATAAAATATTCCGTTATTTCATGGATATCATGTGAAATTAGTCTGAGGCTGTTACAACTAACTCAGAAATATGACCATTGCAGCTAAGCTTATAAATAAGAGATCATTTGAAGAGTTGGGTGCTGATGCATTTCACAATTCAGGTTGTTTAATTTTTTCTATATGTGAACATCTCATTTTTAGTATTTTTAATACTTTTGAGAGTCGAAGTTCTAAAAAATAATTGTTTGGATTGTTTCCTTCTGAAAAAAAATTATTTGTAATTTTTTTCTGATCATGGTATTCATCGATGGATTCTTGGTATATGAAGATAGTGAATTATATACATTGGATAAATGGATTCTAAGGATATGAATACAATTAATTATAGTTTTACTAAGCGATTCTGAGTAAATGAAGCCATACATCGATCATTATATCAAGGGATTTTGAGGATATGAAGACAAAACTTCTTTTGATCATCATATTGATAGAATTTATGGTATAGAGAGAAATAATTTATAGTATGTATAAAATTTTGTATACCTTTAGTCATGGTTATTAGATACCTTAACTCTTAAGGACAAAGAGTGAAATATTTTAATGTAGGTTGGATGACATTTCTTAATTTTATGCTATGCATATATTTTTTGTGAAAGATCTATTTTTTCAATGTGAATTGTATTATAATGCTTGTTATAATACTCATATTTATAATTAATCATTTATCTATGTGTTTTTTATACCAATAAAAAATACTCTCATATAGTTACACTATTTATGATTTCATTTATAATACTATTTTCATCAGAGTGTGATGAGTTTGATCATTTTATTAAATAGTTTTTTTTTTCATTTTTAGGTTTTTATACTACAATAACCCCCTGAAACAATAGTAACTATTATGATCCAAAAATTATTTTCTAATGTTTTAATTTCTTATTCATTATTATGTTACTTATTTTTTATTTAAAGTTATTTTTTACTAATTATTTTACACTGACATGTTATTAGAAAAAGTGTTTTTATTTTTTAAGATGGAAGCTCTTAATTTTTTCACTTTAGAAAATATGAAACCAAGAGGAAAACTGATCATTGATGGTGATGAATATATATACTGGAGAGACCATATGAAAAATTCTATTATTGAAACTGGAGTTGATAATTTTATGATTCTTAATAGAAATTATAATATTACCTATAAAGATGATATAACCTTTACAAGTCATGAGAAGTTGGAATATCAACTTAATTATAAAGTGAGAAAAAATATTTTATGTTCCAAGACCAAAATTATATATAGAAAGAATTATTATTGTGAATATGGTAACATATTTGGAAGAATTTAGATGTCACACATTTTGGTACTTCTAAATTTATTGAAACTATAAGAGATATTCATCATGAAAATTATCTATCATTCTATTTTATACTAACTGAGAAAATGTATAAGATGCACTGATAGTTTATGAATATTATGAATAGTTTATTGAATCATTGATTGAATGGTATTTATGACAATATTTTTATTGAAAATATTATAGATAAAATTCCAAATGAGTGGGAATCTAAAATAGCTACTGTGGATGACACAATGAAGATTATGAACCCAAATCTTGAGGATCATATTGGTACCCTCAAGAAATATGAAGGATGATAAAGAGAGGTGTTGAAAATAATAAAACTAAAAATGGAGTAATTTCTTTTTCTAGAGAATCTAATATACCTAGTAATCTTCAGTCAGTCTAGAAAGTTATGAAATCTAAAAAAAGAGAAATTTATTATTCAATCAAATTATAGTACATCAGAAAATTTTGATAATTAATTTGAAAATATTTCTAGAAGGATGAATAATATGGTTGGAAATATGTATTTTCAATATAGATACAAAAAATATTTTTATGGATAAAATTTATAGAAAGGAAAATGAGGTTACTTGTAATGAATGAAATAAGGAATAACATATTCGATCAAGTTTTCCTACGATAAAAAGGAAATATAAACAAGAATAAAATTTTAATAGAAATTCCATGAAATATGATTATTAATAAAGTAATAAATGTCTTAAGGATTCTAATACTAGGATTTCTAGTGGTGTATATTCATTTGACAATTCTTCAGATAATGAATGCTCTAGAGATATGAACATTAGTATTTTTACATAACTACCAATGGTAAATAAATGTATAATTGTTACTTTACACACTAATATATCCATTAGTAATTTGAATTTAAATAAAAAAATCATGATGAGAAAAATTATAATATATGTGAGGAATTACATCCCACAGCTGAAGAGGATAACACATTACCTAGTTATGAAGAGGTATACAGATGTTGAAAATTTTATCAATAATAAATTTTTAATGTTCTTAAATAACTTGTTAATTAAAATGAAAATTTTGTTTAGAAAAATTCAAGAATAAATATTTTAATTAAGTAAATATCTAATATTTTTTTATATATTTATAATTCTAATTCTTAAGAATAATTTTTTTCTAATGAATTTGAAAATTTTATTATTGAGACAAATGATTTATAAGAAAAATAATAGTTCTAAAACTAATAAGGATGAGGATAAAAACATAATTATCAAGCATAAATAAAAAAGTTATAGAATAAATAAAATTATATCATAAATTATAATGTTTATGGAAAAATTTGAAAAATTGTATAAATAAATTAAACCTCATGGAAATTATTCTAGAATGGGTTTTGTAAATAAAAAACTAGTTTTATATAATAACTATTTTGTTTCTAAATGTGCACTCTTTTTGTATAAAATTCAAACATCAGATAATGGTAGTAAAATAATTATTTAAATAGGTTTTAGCCTCTAAATTTTCAGAAGGCTTATTTTTATAATAATATTTTATTATATCAAAAAAATAAATAATGAAAAATGTGTTTACCAAAAAAAATATTTTCTAATAATACTACACCCAAGGAGGTTTGTGTTCAAAAAAACTAATATTTTTATTTTTAGGAAAAAGAGAATGTTCCAAAAATTATTTTTTTTGGTAAATGGATAGTGAATGTTATAGATACTGGAAAGGGAAAAAGGATTTCTTTAAGAATATTATAAATATGAAATGTGGTAAGGTAACTTTTGAAGATAATTCACAAGGGGAATTCATTGGTATATTTAATAGTGTTTTATTTAGAAAATATCTTATTTCATATATTTTATTTATTGTTGGATGTAAGAAAAACCCTATATAAATATTTCAATAATGTGATGAAGGTTAAATTGGTAAATTTATGAATGATAAATGTACTCCACATAGTAAAAAATATGAGATCATTCCTCCTACCAATCAGCATGAGAATGTTTACAATTTAAAAATAAAATTCCGTAGGATCCAAGACTTAGCTTATCTTAGTGAAATGAAAGATCAATATTAGTTATGGAATGAAAGGTTATGAAATTGTAAACTTATGCCTTTAGCTAATTTGTCATTGAATGGAGGAGTAAAGGATCAATTGAAACTCAGGTTTGACTATTTAATAGTTAGTGATCCTTATCAATATAGTATAAAACATATGTAATGTTTTAAATATATTACAAAATTTTAAAGATCTATTATTTTATAGTTAGTTTAGATGGACTTATATGGTTATACACAAAATAAAAGTATTGGTGGAATGTACTGTGTATATTGTTTTTTTGGTAAATACAAAAGATACACATGGGTCAATTTTCGATTTAGAAAATATGACGACTTTAGTTATTTAAAAGCTTTTATATCAGGAGTTAAAAATGATAAAAACATCTATTTGAAAAATACTCATATAGATCATGGTAGATAATTTTTAAACTCTTATTTTTAAACTTTTTGTAGTAATAAATTTTTTGTATATTAATATTCATCAACTAGAACTCCACAACAAAATGGTATAGTTAAAGGAAGAAATAGAGTTCTTTTAGAGATTACTAGAACCATTATATGTGAATACTCAATTTCTAAACAATTTTTTGGCTTAAGTGGTCAGTAATTATTAATAAAATATAAATAGACATTTAATTAGACCTTTTGTTTGTAAAACTCCTAATGTGTCGTGGAGAGGAAGAAAAAAAGATTCTTACTACAATTTTTTGGATACCAAGTTTTCATCTTGAACAATACATAAATTTTTTAGATGTTTTCACCCAAATTTGATGAAAGAATATTTTTATGTTTCTCCACGACTAGTAAGGCTTATAGAGTTTTTGAGAAAAATTATTATACTATTGAAAAAATAATTCTTGTAATGTTTTATAAAACTGATCCCTTTATTTTCAAACAACCCCAAATTACATATTAATTTTTTTAAACTGATTTTCAACCTATAATATGATTTTTATTTTTAAGAATCATTCTATTGATAATATCATTGGTTATGAAGATAAACCAATTAAGACTAGAAATTACTTAATAAGTAAAACTGAACATCTATATTTATTATCCCAATTTGAACTTAATAATCCTGATGAGGCTTTAGGAGATGAGTATTTGATAAGGGTAATATAGAAAAAACTCAATGTATTTTAATGGAACCAAGTATGGAATTTTGTTGACTGACTTATAGATACTTCTATAATTGGTGTAAAATAGGTTTTTCAGAATATGTATGATAAAAAGGTCATAATAGTGAGAAATAAATAAATATTTTCTTTCTAATGTTTATAATGAACAAGAGGTAATAAAATATGAGTAACAATATACTCTAATAGTAATAGTTGATGCTACTAGAATACTTCTAGATTTTATAGAATTATTAAATTTCAAAATATTTCAAATGGATATGATGTGTGCTTTATTTAATAGATTTGTTCAAGAAAAGGATTTGTAGAACAAAAACCTGGTTTGGAAAATTGAAAATATCTAAAACTTGTTTATAAATTACCCAAGGCACTTTATGGACTTAAATAAGCCACTAGATAGTGGTATGATATGTTAAAAGGATTTTTTTTACAAAGTATTTTTTTATGGGAGCTTCGAATCCAACTCTTTTTAAAATAGAAGTAAATAAAAATATAATGATTGTAAAAAAACTAGAAGTAACTTTTATTTCTCAAAATAATAATATAGAATATCTTTTTAATATATTTAGATATGAAAAAAATAAATGTATTCATACTCCCTTGGGAACCTCCAATACTTTAGATCTTGATCCATCCAATGGCCCGAAGGCCTTCATTGTTTTATTGATTTTGATAATGCACCTTTCAAGGGGTGAGGTGGAACCCTTAAATGCCTCGTAGGCGTAATTATTACATGGCTTGTAGTCCTTAGAAGATATCATTTTCCCATAGGCTTCAAACATTACATACAACCCAGACTAACTACTTGGAACTACTCCTCCCCAGTATCTTCATCGTGAAATCATCTCTCCAACTTCGCATGGCTGTTCGGCTAGGCATTCCCATGCATGCACATGCTTGTCCCGATGGCAGGTTCCATACCCTCTCAATCTTGTAATCAGTTTAGCTTATGTTGTGGTGAAATCTCCTTGTTCATCCTCTTTGTAGAGCTTGTTCCTCGTAGGTCGTCTGGTTTTCATCTGCACTTAAGGTGGCCCGAAGGTCTTGAGGTGGCCCGAAGGACATGAGGTGTCCTGAAGGCCTTAAAGGACTCAAGGACCAAATCGGTGGCCCGAAGGCCCAAACAGGGGCATATTCCCAGCTACTACATTTCCAAATAGTAACTACTACAATACCTACTACAGTAAAGCATAGTTCCCGCTATAGTACCTGCTACATTACTGCTACAATACTGATATAGTACCCTAGAAATATTGTCTCTACCTGGATTTGATCTCGTGTCTCTCAGATACACTTATAGAGTCCCTAGAAACTTGGCTAAAGCTCATCTGTAACTTTTGATCATGATGAGGTTGGGAAACTAGTTGGTATTAAAACAATTTCAGGTATGATTTGATGATTAATTTAACTAATAGCTATTAATCATGATTTAAAATTTTTAGTATGCTTATGTTCAAGATATCAATGCAATCAAAAATAATTCCATCTTAAAAATATTCAAATTATATTTCAATATCTTAAGGGAACTATGGATTTAGGATTATTCTATTATTGTATAAATAATTTCTAACTAAAAAGTTTTTTGGTAACTAACTTTGGTGGATACAGATTGAATAAGAAAATGTAGATTTGAAACTTGTCATTTAATAGGATACTTTTATTTCTTGATCATGTATGAAACAAAACTCAAGAGAAATTTCCACTACTAAATCTGAATATATGGAAACTTGAAGTTGTAATGTTGAAGTGTTGTGGATGCAACAAACACTCATCTACTGTGGAATGAGTTTTACTAAAACTCAAATACATTGTTACAACACAAGTTCTATTTATATACATAAAAACCTATCACATTATTCACATGATAAACACATATATATTAGACATTATTACATTCAACACCACACACATAAATGGAGATATAATTTTACAATTCATCCGAACGCAAGAACAAATTACTTTTACCTTTTAAAAAACCCCTTAGTACTGATAGATTTGAATATATTAAAATGAATACAGGAATGATCAATATTAAATTACTATTCAAATCTATTTTTTTTTTCAATTTCATGGAATTAATGAACTTATCTTCATAGGGTGACTACATATGTTTTTTTTAGAAAATTTTATTTTTCATAAAATGTTTCTCAAAAAATGATTATATTTTAAAAAATTGAAGTTTCATAAAATGTTTTTAACATAATGAATTTTCTGAACTAATGATTCTAATTAAAATAATCTAGATAATAATTTTTTCATTAAAATTATTTCCTAAATAAAATTTCAGCAGGAAACAAAATTCATTGCAAAACATTTGAGACAAATTATTTTATCGTAATCAATTTTATTTTTAAGACTATTATAATAAGTTAAATTATTAAATTATCATAATGAGTTTTTATAAACTATCCTAATTTTTTTATTTATAATAACCAAGAGTAAAAGGTTACTTATACTAATGAAAACTTTCGACTCCAAAATGTGCTCTTCTATTTTCGTAGTTTTTTCCTCTAATACTTTACATTAGTATATATATATTTTTTATTTCATATTCTTTTTTGTTTCAATAATTTTTTATATTTCTCAAACATAATGTTCTTCAATTGGACTATTATATATTATGATGAAATGTTTTTATAAAACATTGAGGGTAAAAATATACATTTTAGAATTAATTTAATTAATATATGTTTTTAGACTAGTTAAAAGTTTTAAACTAAATCATTCAATGTTTTTGAATATAAACCATCATATATCTACTCATATATAAGGGTGAGACACCCCATGTCCTACATCAATTCTCTTTTTTTGGTACTGACTGACATCACCACTTAAATTGATAAGTCTAATTATTTTGGAATCAATCTGATTACAGAAACAAGACCCAATAAAATGGAAACTAAAGAGGATTGCATGAAAATAAGGGATTTATAGAACTACTTGTGGAGAGATCTTGGGCTGATAATAATTATTCTATTCTCAAAATAATTATTTCATTACAAGGATAGTAAAAAATCTTTGTAGAAAAACAAGACAATGATTTTGAATTGTACTACCCTAAAATATTCTAATATATTCATTTAGGATTTCTTGATACAACATGAAGAAAAATTAACCAAGTTATCTTTTTCTTCATTATGGTGGAAGAAATTAATAGTTCTTTGATAAATTCAAATATTATTATGTTCCCTTTATATTAATAATATTCTTTTGAATTCTATGAAACATTTTAATGTTTATAACAAAATAGACCCAATGCAAGAAAGGGTATCCTTCATTGGTGAATATTAAAGTTCAATAATGATGTTGGATTATGATTCCAGATAAAAAATGTTTGTGAAAAAAGTTGATGTTTCTGTGTTCAAATATCAACTATAAAAGAAATGTGAGGATGTTAAGAAGATGATAAAGGTTGTAAATTCTTCCCCACCAATGAAGAACACAAAAGAGAAGAATATAAAATATAAAGAATTCAAGGAATTATTTGATAATAAGTCTCAATAGAAGCCCAAAGATTCTGAATTTGCGATATATAAGGATGATATATTAGCCTTAAAAATTCATACTAAAGAAGTTTTCAAAAAGGAAGAAAATAAAATGAAACAAAATAAATGGTTTGATGAGTCAAGATTTTGTGAAATAATATTGAAAAGTGTTGATATAACATCTTAAACCCCAATTCTACCAGTTTCTCATATCAATAAGTTTATATCAAATGCCAATTTTGATTTAATTGAATCATTAGATATACCATCAGTTGTCCCTTATTTTAATCAGAATAAAAAAATAAAAATAAATAGTTTATTTAGTTCTTTTTTTGGTGCGATCACAACTGCATTAATTCCACAAATTCAATTAGAACCTGTAGTTAAGAATGATTGGGTGAGAGGAGTATAAGGATGGGTGACCTCCTAGGAAGTATTCGTGTTGCACCATTTTTCAAGTGGGGTACCGACCTATTTGTTAAGGTGGAACTATGATCCTACATCTAACCCAGATTCTAACCCTAGAAGCCCCAATATTTTGGGGATTTAAGGGATTCAATGGTGGGTGGGCATTGCGCCGTGCAGGGCAGGTCAGTGGAAGGAAACATGAGGGGTTTGTTGGATGCACAACCGATGATGGAAATGGAGTATGATTTTTGTTTATTTTCATTCCTCATTGGATGTTAATGATGTTTTCCAGGAAAGGGGTCATACAATTCTAGTGGGAATCAACATTGAAGGTGGGGACTTTTTTAAGTTTTTGCCAAATTCTTGCGCCTGAAAATCAGAAAATGGAGAGATGTGTTTTTGGAATAGGAAGATGCGTGATATATTGGAGTGTTGAGAAAAAACATAATGTGTGCTAAATTATGTTTTCATGAAAAAGTGAAATAAGGTTGGAATTTTTCCACAAAAGGTGGTTCAGGATCAGAATGATGAAAATTGGCAAAGGCATGAGGTGCGTGAAAAATTTGGAGATGTGTGCAAAAAATAGTTCATGCAGGAAAATCATTGTGAGTAGAATGAGAGTTTTTTCATAACATGGTGGGGTTTGGATGTAGGGGTCAGCAACACCCATAAATAATAGGCAACCTCCCTCATTTAGTATGGCTGAAGACTTATTAGAGAACCGGGCTCTATTGCACGTTAAAATTGCGCGAAAAGGGAGTTGCATGAAAACCTAATGTTGCGCGTAAAATGGGTAGTTTCACTTAAAAGTAAGTTTCATGTAATGTATGTAGATGCGCAAAATATTTTCATGCAAAAAATGATATAGATTTTGCATGAAAGGTGTTCCTTTTTCTGAAAAGACCAGGTAAACCATTCGGTGTAGTTTCATGAAATACAAGGGTTGCGTAGAAAGTAGGGGTTGCATTTTAGTCATCATGAATGAAAAATACAAAATCATGCACACATGTTAATGTATTGCGTGTAAGTGTAGTGTTAATCTAATGATAGGCATATAAATATCCGATTGAGGGGTTCAGTGCTTTCATGTGCATCAATTTAGGAATTCAATTTAAGAAGTATCTCGTGATGAGAAAATAGAGACATTAATGAAAATCAATTTAAGAAACCTTCAAGTCGATAAAATGAGTTAGTCTTCTCTCACGGAAGTAGTCTAGGGGGAGTTGAAAGGATTGATCTGAGGGATGTAGTGAGATATCCTTGAACCATTGTAAATGCAGCGTTTCTTGAATAGAGTGACTGTGACCGAACCATGTATTTCAAAAACTAGTGACCAATATCGAATTTAGGTATGACTGACACACAATCAACATACGATCTAGGGATGTTTCCCTTAGTGGTGAACAATGTAAAACTACTGTTTTATATCCCTGCATGGGATTGTTTTTTTTCACATCCTTCACACAGGTTTAACATGTTACTGCTAACATGGAAACGAGAACCGTCACATTAAAATAAATAATATAAAACCCTGATCCACCCCTCCTCTCTCAAGGTATTATAGGGGTCTACAGGGTTCTCAATCGGGGAAACTTGAGGGTAGGAGGGAGACTGAGGTAGGATGGATAGGAAAGGTGGAGGATGGGAAAAGGGTTAGCACTGGATGACGAGATAGTGAGGACTTCAAATTTGGTGGGGCGAGATGTGGGGATGGGTCGACGTCAGAGTTGAGATACAGATGCAACTTGGGGAGTTGGGTTCCTTAATGGTGGGGGGGGGGGGGCGTCTGTTAGATGTTAGAATGCAGCATGGTATGGGTGTCAATGTAGACGACAAATGCGGGCTAGTATGAGGCATTCTAGAGAAGGATGGTGGGAGGTTGGACAATGCTTCCATAATTTCGGGTTGCCTCATCCAGAAAATAAATTGTGTTGGCTTCAAAGGATGGAGGGGGGAAAATCCATCACAAATAGTAGATATAAGATGAGGGGTTAGAGATACTACTCCCAACTTTGTATAGGCTATCATATTGGATTATCAAGAGGGTCTGGATTACTCCCTCAGGACCAAGCACCATGGACATATATACATTGTGCAATGCTAGCTGTGATTTCTTGTAGATTTTGAGAGTTTTTATCTTGTAAAATTTGTTGTGTTGTATATGCTCATACTGTGTATTTTCTTATCCTCAATTGTTCATGTATTAGGTATAAGTGCCACTTGGTATTACATGCCATGTAAGGGTTAACCCTCACCATTGAAAGATGGATTACTTGAAAAAAATAAAAAATAAGGCCTTCAGGAAACTCTTGTAAATAAAAACTTTAAGAAGTAACAAAATATATCAGAGGAAAATAATTGGTTCAAAAAATGGTTGGATAAGGAGTACTGGGAATTTCATGTTAGTTAGGTCAATAGTTAGAATAATAAGAAGAGGATGATAAAGAAGAAGAAACAAAATAATAAACTGAGGAAGAAGAAGAAGACAGTTGTGAGGATGAAGAACAACTGTAATAAAATGATGATGAAAGAACACAAGCTGATGAAGTATCAAAATAAAACAAATATCTAGACTCATCAAAATCTTAATATCCTTTAACTTCTCATTCCTAAATTAATGGTTACTTAGAAGGGTTACAGGAATAAAAATAATCTTCATAGTAGGGAAAATCATCATTAGAGGAGGAAGAGAAGTCTTCCAAAAATAAATAATAAGAAGATAAAAAATCACAAATTATTTTTGTAGAAAAACATTAATATGATAATGATGACAACATTTTAGATGTTTCAGAAGATAAGAATGTTTCATAGAATGGAAATGAAATGCTTAACCAAGAAAAAATACTGATGTTGAGTACTCTTAACTGAACCCTCCAAAAGAATCATCAGGTTCATCAGACTGAAATAATACCATTCCTTAGAAATGTTTTGAATTTATATACAATGTAATTAAAAAGGCTAAGTGATAAAATCCCATATTTTCCAAATCTTTAGGTAAGGTGTAAAATTATTCATATTAGTCTGAAATAGTAATTTGAATATCTAAATGTTCTAACTGAATCAGTTACTCAGATTGATGATGAGTTAAAAATATATCAAGAAAACCCAAGGGCTCAGAAAAGATCATGCAATCAGAGGGTGAAGTTGTCTAATCATGTTGGAAGTGAGTGTACAGATCGTGACGGCCGGTTCCCAGAAATTAATAAACTAAATTTTAAATAGATTAATGCTTTTAACAAGTTATATTTAAATGTTTTTAATATAGTGATGTTTTTGAAATAGGGAAAATACATAATTGATGATGAGATTGAGGAAGTAAAACTTTTGAATGAAATGGTTCATAGTTTTGTGTTGTACAATAAAAGTATCAGATTCTGTGAATATGATTTGATTCATGTGAAGTAAGATATTAAAAATTTTACTAAAGAGATTGAATGTTTAAAGACTGAATTCCTGAAGTAATAACTGATGGAAGAAAAAATTGTGAAGCTCTAGAATGATCGATATGAGTTCAAAAAGATGATGATAATTGTGAAGAATATAATGAAGAAAGAATGGAAACTTTTTTTTAATTTTCAATGTAATATTTTCAAGCCTTTGAATTTTGGTGGAATTTGAATTTTTTTCAATTCAAATATTTTATGTTTGAGTTTTTTCAAATTACTATTTGATGTATGTTATTTTATTTATTTTTGGGATAATTAGTTATTTCATTTAGAATTTTTTTTCCATGTTATCTATTACTAAAATTTATGGTTATATACATTCCCAAATCTATTTAAAAATCACAAGTGGGTGGGTGAATATTTAAGTTTCTGAAAGAATTTTTGGGGGAGAAAATAGGTTTTAGGGTGATATTTCTTGAAAAGGAATATATATTTGAAAAATATATAAAATGGGATATGTTTTGATTTAAATGGATAATTCATTGAGATATTATCTTTAGGGGGATACAATATTCAAAATTAAAGAAGAATTTATAAATTCCATTGTATTATAGATGAGTTCTAAACTAAGGGGGAGTAATGAAATAAAGCATTTATTAGATTTACTAAAACAACAATGATCTATATGTTTTTCATAGTTATTATTTTTCATTTAAATTGTTTTGTTTTGTTATTTCCAAAAAGGGGGTGGTTGTTTAGTGAAAAGTATTACTTCTTAGTTTTCCATTACTTTAGTTTTATAAATCACAAAAACATTTATTAAAAGTATGTTTACTAAATTTTTTTTCTCGATTGTTTTGGTATGTTTTTTAGAAAACTTTGATTTTACTAATCATAGAAATAGTTCCAATGTAATAAATATAAACATATAATCATTCATTCTAATAAATTATACTAAATATGTGGCTGATAAACTAGACTAAAAATTGGTTATATTTATGTCTTCTGAAATATTCTGTGGCCATCAGACTTACCCTATTAGTGATTCATCAGACCAACCCTCATATTTGTTAGATTTAAAATCAATTATGAATTCTATTAGACTATTAAATTTTTATAATTGGTTGGATTAGAATTATATCTATCATATGTAATAAAAAAATATATTTTTAATGATGATAAATAAAATGAAATTGGACATTCAATTATTTCTAGGATATCAAATGAAAGGTGTTTGGGGATTCTAAAACTAACACTGAAATATGAACATTAGAACTATGGATATAAATAAAAGGACATATAATGATTTCAGAGCTAATATATTTCACAACTCAAGTCATTAAATTTTTTCTATATTTAATCAACTCATTCCTTGTCTTTGTAATACTTTGGAGAGATGAAGTCTTAAACAATGATTGTCTGGTTTGGTTCATTTATAAAAAATTTTATTTTACATTTTTTATCCAATAGTGGTATTAATAGAGGGTACAAATATGGTTAAAATGATCTATTAGACTGAGGGCATATAGGTATTGGAATATAGACACTGATCATTGTATCAAGGTTGTCCAAGTATAGGAAGACAGATACTGATCATCGTATTAAGGGATTATGAGGATAGTAAGGCAGATCTTGTTTGATCATTATATCGAGGGATTTCTTGGTAATAAAGACACAATTTATTGTATTTAAAAAAATATGAATAACATTAGGTTGGGTTACTGTCTACCTTATCTCTTAAGGTTAATGAGTAAAATATTTTAATATATCTTGCAAGACATTATTAATTTTAATATTTGTATATACTATTTGTGAAAGATTTATTTTGTCTCATGTGAAATGTATTAGAATGTTTTATATAATAATTATCTTTATAATAAAGCCATTATATTAATGTATGTGATACCAAAAAAACATACTCTAATAGAACCGTAATATTTTTGATTTCGATTTTGATAATATGATCATCGGAAAATGCTCAGTTTGATCAATTTTACTAAATAGGATTTCTGTTTTGTTTTTTTAGCATTTTTAAACTAAAATTCACCCCATATTGTAATTATAGTAAATCTTATGTTATTACTTTTTTTTTTAAATTTATTTAATGAAAAATATATTATAAAATATCATGGTGTTACATGTAATTATAATCTTGGAAGAAATATTATATAATACTAGTAATTGTTACCTTGTTGGTCACATCATCAACTAATCTCTTCCAAAATACATATTTGTTTTGATTTGAGACACCTATATATTTTCCATCATCAAACTTATATATTTTAAGAGTCTTTATTCTTATATAAGAGTTGTTCCTCTTATTTTTAGGTATATTACCACATGATTAATTCCATATCAATGGTAATGAAATATAATAACAACATTAATAGGATTTTTTACCAAATTTTGTATTTCACAAAAAATTATTTTTAATTTTAATTTCAAAATGTTCAGGACCATTTCAATTAAAAAAATATTTTTTTCAGGTTACTATAGCCTTGATTTTTCCATCTTCTTAAATAGTTTATATCATTTTACTCATATCAAGTATCATGTTATTTTATATGGTCTTTCTTATATATTCACTTATATTTAACACCTCCATTTTTGACTTTATAATTTGTGGTTACTGAGAAATAGATTCAGCGTCACATAAAAAATAGAGGCAGACTTTGCCTTTTTATTGGGACCAGTTTTCTCAGTATCCCTAGGTGATTCAGTATAAATCTACATTAAATTTTTATATTATCATATAATTGTTATCAATGTTATTTTATATTTATGGTATCTATATAATATCTCAATAATATCATATTATTTGGATTCTTGTTTTTCATTAAAATATTCAAGAATCTTATTATGTACCCTAATTTTATCCATAGAGTTTTTGGACATTGTTTTCATATAATTCTCCCTCTCATATTTAATTATTCTATCCTATAATAGAAACTACTCTCTCTACTTGTTCTAAGAATTATTCTCAATGAAGGCTTGCAATTAAAAACACAACATATATACAATGTATCTTTCCTTTTATTCCTCTTTTTCAATGATTAATGTATCTTCATGATTTCTGACTATGGATATGAATTTTTTTTGGTAAACACCTAAATTATGTAACTCACTTGATGATGATGAGTATTTATCATCTTCCCTTAATGATATATTTCTTAAATATTCCCTTGTTTTTTTGTTTTTATTTATTTTTCCATCCTTTAAAGAATATATTTTAGAGAAGTATCCATCTACATTAAAAATTTCAATATCACGTATATTCTTCTTTGGGGAGTCAACTAGAAAATTCCATATACCTCAAAAATTGAATAATTTAATGGTAATAAAAAAGTTTTACTTACCCATCCACTTATGATGTTCTTGAAGATAAAATACATGATTTTTTTTCTCTTTATCTCATTAATCTATACTTTGTTAGTTGACATTTGAATATGAGAGTGAATCATCTTGTTTCACCCACGAATGGATAACCAAAATCTCAATAGGGGGTGGGGGTGAATTTTGTTCATGAAAATTTTCTTTATTTTAAAACCACCATCTTCAAGGTATAAGAGTTTTGATATTTTAAGTAAAATTTTCAGGCAACTGAATAAATAACATTCAGAATAAAAAAGGATAGAACATAAGATATTTATAGTGTATGAGGAAAACAAATACCTTAGTCTACACCACCAACACTCTACTACATAATTTTGTGGAATTTCAAATTGTCATCCTTTTTTCTGGGGTTTCCTCGATGATTGAAATTAGATTTTAGTTATTAAAAAAGTCTATAATATTTAAACTAGGATCACTATTGAAAAATATCCTCCATGATTTTAACACACTCGACCCCAATGAGTGTAGATAGTAAAAAAGATAGAAAAGGTTTGAAATAATAATTCATCACATAGTCTCTAGTAGAAACTGATAATAGATAATGATATGTCTGGAGAAGGTACGATTCATCTACGTTTATCTCTAGAACTTATTTGATTTAAAATGATGTACATTAAATTAAAAAAACTACATAATATATTCAAGTTTTTTATTCTTGAGAGAATTGAGTCTCGTATTGTATTTTAAATTTATTATGTACACATATTCTGGTGTTTTCAATTTCATTTGCGTACATCCATTCTTCATGTTGTCAAAACAATCCAATATTTATATCTTATCTTATTAATTTTAACTTAATAACACTCTATAATGAAAATGGTCCATAGAATAATCCTTTAAAAGGATTATATGACATGTTCTTAATGGCGTGGTTCCATTCTTTTCCAAATATAAAATAAACCATTATGGAAGAGAAAAAATAAATCATCATCATCTTCTTCAAATATTTTTATTCTTGAAAAAAATACACCTTTTCCAAATTGATAATTCATTATTTAGAAATCTATTATCTAATATAATTAAAAGAATTATTTAACTTATCAAGTGATTATATCAATTTTACAAATATATTCATGATAATTTTTATGATATCTTATTCCACATAAGATAATCTTATGATTTCATCATTCTTATAGTATGATTTATAGAGAATATTTATAAGATAAAATATATTTTGAAATCTACATTGCATAAGATAAAACTTCTTAGTAATATAATAGACTAATATCATATGATGATCCTCCTTCATGACTTTATTTGATTCTCATTTTATAATCCTTTTATGAATTTCCTTTATGGGAGATAATATATTTCTTATAAATTACTTCGGACTAAGCTTTCTAACATTGAACATGAAAATCATAATAAATTTCCCTCTTAACTAATCTTCTTATGTATTAATATAACCATTACAAAATTGGATTCCATAAAATAAATTCCTTTTGTAAAGATTGAAATTATAATAATGATACTAGGTTTCTTTCATAATATAAATTTATTAGTTATAATATAAAGATATTTTAGAAGATAAATTCCTTTATAAAATTGAAAGATTATACTAGAATAAATGATGTATCACTTGTGTATGATAATTTAATTTTAAAAATATTCAATAAATAGATCATGAATTATTAGATTAGTTAGAGACAAAATCAGGATTACTTAGACAAACTTGTCAGTTGAAAAATCGAAATTTTGTGAATCCTCAAAAAACATAAAAATTTAAATATGTTGGAACAACATAAGTATATCTAAAAATACCCTCTTATTAATGATTTAAAACCCCATTAAAAGATAAAAAATAAGTGAAAATAGTTAAAAATGTTTTTAAAATTTTTATCATTTTTTTCTCCCATCTTTTGTGATATCAGAAAGAGGAAATAAAAAAAGGAAAATAATTAATATTGAATAGTACCAAATGTAAATGTTATGAAGAAGATATATTGAATATGAATATAATTTTCTGTGGACCATTATTAAATAATGGATTCATTAATATTTAGAAAATAAAAATATAAATAATCAATAACAAAAAGATGTAGAACAATAAAAAAATAAATTAATCCAAGGAACAATAAAAAATTAAAACATTCTGAAAGAAAAAGGTAAATAAGAATAAAGAATTAAAACTATTGAACACATTCAGAAAGAAGATAATTTGTAAATCAAAAAATAAAATTTTTAAAACAATCATTCAATTGTTTGTGAGATAGAATGATTAATTAAACAACCTAGTTATGAAAAAATATTTTTCCTATGGAATCGTTTCAAATTTAGAGGATGAATTTTAAAGGGTTGAGGTTGATCAAATAGAAAGGAAGAATAAGATAGTAAATAATCAACACTTTTTGCAATGAAATTATCTAATTTAGGAAAATATCCTTCAATTCCATATTTATATCATTGATTGATCATTACAGTAGTGGATTAGACCACCATAACAACTTGGTGAGTTTGGGAGAATCAATGTGATCTCAAGGATGAAGGATATATTAGTGGAAGGGGTAGGTAAAGTTAATAAAGCATCCTAGGTAAACCTCAAATCCTCATTAGAATATATCTTACTAGGATCAACTGTCTATATAAATATTTGATATGTGGAATCATGAAAATCAACAATGGTTAGTCCCAAAGTATGTCTTCCTTAAAGATGATATAATGATTCTAATCACATGTTAATTATCTTTACCATGTAATTTTTGAAATAATCTAAGATATTTGTAATACCATTCCACATTATCTATGAAGATTTCAAAAATATGTTTTTCCCATCTATATTTTTTAGCATATTTTATAACTAACTTCATTAACACTACAAAAAAATTATTTGATATTCCAGTTGAAAAGATCACATGATTCGAAAATGATGATTCCACTACAAAATATTATCCTTTTTAAGAAATACATCATTCATGGGGTAAAAAAAATTCATTTATCATATTAATCTAAATATTATTGTATCATATTTTCGATGACTAACTAATTAAAATTCCGTAATTTCTCTACAAACACTAAAAAAATATTCTCCAATGATCCATCAATTTTTATTAAACTAGTAATGGTAAAACCATTTTCTTTTTGTGATGGAACTGAAGAATATTTAATTATTGGAACAATTTATTTAAGAATTTAACTAATCGTCTTCTATGATTAATCAATATTTATTATGATTCTTCACCCAATTGTAGGAATTATCCTCACTTCAGTGTTTATATCCATATAAATAACTTTCACTAATTTATTTTGAGATAAGTTTTCACTACATAGACGCTATGTTGGAATTAAATGTGTCTATTTCTCGAGACATACATTCAATAATTTTTTCAAATTCTTCATGATAAAAGTATTTATGGCCTACGTGTTCTCCAATTGAGACCTTATCCATGAATATTTTATTCAAGGCCTTTAACTCATCACAAAAATCTTTGGAAACAACTTGATCACTAAGATTCACATCAGCTATGGACTCAGTCTACTAATTCATCAATAAATTTACATCATTTACTAACTCATTGTATATTTTTATTTATTTTTCATCAATATAATCAATGTAAGTGTTAGGAATCACTAATCTAGTTTGTTGTGAATGATTTGGAGAGAATATATCTTACTGCCCTTTGACATTGAAATTTTCTTTGTAAGAATGATTTTCATCAACATGTTGATTTTCATAAACATGAGGTACATTATACACATGATAAGGATTTCTATATTATTATATAAATAATTTTATTGAAACAATAATACTATCTTAATTTGTTTCTTCTTCTTATTCATTCCCAATATTACTTCGACAAATAAAGTTGACTAATTTTTTCTAACCTTTAAACTAGTCTCCCTTAATGGTGTTATTTCTAAATGAGGGATTTCTCTCGATGCTGTAGAGATATTATTCTATTAAAAAAGAATAAATAAGTTCAAAATGTGTGATTTCACATTTTTCCTCGAATCAGATATGGGTAAGATGACTGGCAGAGAAGTTTCAAGAGAAGGGGTGTCAAAAACATGATGGGTTTCTAAATGAACATCTAGAATCCTCCTTCCACAGTTTGAATTTATTCTAAGATAAAAATCCTAAATCCTATACATGACTCTTAAAGTGATTAATGTCCTATATGGTATATTACATATACACATTCAATGGGTGAATGTAAAATTGAAATAACATGAATAAGAACTTCCACAATAGCCACACAATAAAGTGACTCCACCTCAACAACAACATGGTATAATTTGACATCATGTTATTTGTTGAATGAGAGAATCTCAATCTGATAATAATTACAATAAAATAATCTACTTTTTAATAACCTTTGAAATATAATGGTCAATTTATGATAATGAGTGTTTGTAGTATCATCCAAATGAACATGGTCTTTACAAAAAATAAAGTTTATCAACCTTCCAAATTGATAAAAAGTTATCGATATATTTTGGATATGGAACATATACCTCATCATGTATCCATCTCATATTATATTATTTTTTATCAAAAATAAAATAAAATAAATTAACATGTTGAAATAATATTTTCTCAAACTCTCTATTTCATTGATGAATTCGTGATTGAATGAAATTCATTAGAATATTTGTTTATGGTTCCAAATCCAATATGAGATTTTTCTCTATATCATATATTATATATATATAGATTTCACTGTATTTGGATGTCTCACATAAAAACAGGATCTAATGAGGAGTTGAAGTTTGAATAACATTCATGTGGGCATTAAAACACCTCATCCATCACTATAGAGGATATCAAAAAATTATTTTTTACTTACAGCCGTAGTTATGATATTTCTAAAATCACTAAAAAGAAATATAGTGATTTAAAAAAAACAAAAATTATTTCCCAAATAATAACTCTCTTCATTTATCATTTATAAAAAACTCTAATCCTTAATGATTTATAACATCATTAAGTACTTTGTTAGTTCATTACATCCAACTAAAATATATTGCGCTTTTACTAAACACTTTTATTACATGCCCGTAGTTATTGGATCTAGTAGAAATAGAACCATCTATGCTCTTATTTTTTTTCTATTATTGATGGTATTATGGATTTAAGCATTAAGGATAGAATGGTTGAGAGATGAGGAGATGAGTGTTCAGAGGTTCTCAAAGGGTTCAAATATAGGGGTGATTTTATTTCTTTTGTTTTGTGGTAACCGAAGTGTCAAATAGTGAAATGTGTAGGGTAATCCTGATTGAACTATCTTATGTATCCCATTAGGATTTCACTAATACTCAAAATAGTTATGTTTAAATTATATTGAAATAAATTATATAATGTTAGTTTAATATAAATTCATTCTTATGAGCCAGTGAAATATGTGAAATATATTTATGTAAAATTAATTGAACCTAACCCTAACTTAATAGAATAAAATCTATCAGTAGGAAAGGTTTAAAATAAAAATAATTCTCATTTATTTTCTCTAAAAAAATTATAGATATATATATATATACATTTTTCATGATCTCCTAAGAAATTATTCCTTAGAGTATTTTTACTTGTTCAATAATTATTTACTGGATTCTTTGAAATATTGATAGAACTTGTGTTATAAAATTTTACTAGAACATGATTATAATTGAATCCAAAGTCTGTCATGGTGTGTTTCATCCTAATGAACTATATGCAACAACCTCCAGCTATAATATATCCATCATTATTATTTGATAATGTTATATAATGGAGTTTCTTACTAGACAATGATACTAAAGATCTACCTAGAAAGTCAATAGTTATTTAGGTTCTCATTATATATAATCTACACCCACAAAATTCATCACATTAATATTAAATTAAACTAAATTCATAGTTTTTTGGAAAATGTAGAGAAAGATAAAAAGTTATTTTAAATGAATTAAAATCATTTTGGTATCATTTAAATGCGGGGATTTTGGATAAGATTTAAATCAAGCACAAATACATACTAAAATCATAGTGGTTGGACTACCTGTAATAAGATAAAGAAAACATCCAATTATTTCTATATATAACTTATTATCCATTAGTTTTCTAATGTCATCCATGTCATGTATAATGGTGGAACTCATTTGAATTGAATAGGTCTTAATATTTCCATGTATAATATTTTTAGGTAAATCATGTATGTATTTTTATTGTATAAAACATTTACAAAATCATTTTGATAAGTTTTATATCCTAGGAAATAGTTTAACTCACCCATAATTCTCATCTAAAATTTTTTTGGCCTGATTTTTGAAAAATAATTATTTAATTTTTGATTTATTAATCCAAAAATAACATAATCAGTATATATTTTAATTTGGAAATTACTTTTTGATGAATTTTTCCTAAAAATAATGAGGTCTTGAAATCCCATATTAAAAACATGTTATAAAATAAAGAACCATAATCTTTCATATCATGCTCTAGATTCCTGTTTAATCCCATAAACAACTTTTCTATGTTTAAAAATATAATTTTGAATTCATACCTTGAGGATATTAATCATAAACTTACACCCATTAAAAATAAATTCATAAATATAGATTTAACATCGATTTGATATAATTTCAAATTTATATGAGATGAATATTCTAGTTGGATTCTAAGTTATTATATCCTAGCTACCATCGAAGAGGTTTCTTCACAATATATTCCTTATTCTTTATTATAACCTTTTCCAACTAATATTTATTTATTTCAAGTTACCAAAACATGATCATTTTTTTGTTCTTAAATACCCATTTATTCACAATTACTGGATAGTTAGAGGGTATATCATCAAATTCATATACCTTGTTCCCATTTAATTAGTTTGAATCTTCTTGCATTGATCAATCCCATAAATCAATAACTAAGGTTTATTATATATTTATGGGTTCTAGATGAGATAAAAAAGTAAATAATTCTCTAAGTTCTCCTACATTTCATCTAATCCTAACTCCATCATATTAACTTACTATAACTATTTCTAGATGATGTTATTTATTTTTTATAGTGTATCTAGGTATCACATAATCTATTTCACATATATCAACCCTTTTTGAATTTCATTCACGGAAAAATTCCAAATCATCATCCTTTTTATTAATAAAAAGAGGTTCAAGTCTCATGTTGTCAAGAGAATATGTGAACTTGTCATCTTGATTAATTTTTTGATCAAAAGGATCAATTTCATCATACATCAAAGGATTTGACTCTTCAAAAGTATTTGAACTTTTATTGAGGTCTCAATTCATTTTTAAGTAGTTTAATAACCTAGGAATATTCCTTCATCCACTTTTGTATCATATATACCAAGATTTTACATGGTGTTCAAAATATACACCTTGTATCTAAACAAAATAATGCATCCTACCTTTTGTTTTCTATTATTTTATATATATGACATAACATTCTGTATTAATAGCTTCATCCCAAAAATTAGTGGGAAAGTTTTATTCACATAACATTGTTCCCAAATTCCTTACAAAATCATATTCAACCTTTCAACAACATAATTATATTGATGTATCCTAGGTGAATAAAAAGTATGTTTAATAATATTGTTTTATAAGAATGAATTAAATATATTTTTCTAAAATTATTTTCCATCATTACTTTTTAAACACAAAATTTTGGTATTTCATTATTTTTCACAAGCTTTCAGAAATCAGTGAAAATAGAAAAGGCTTCAATTTTAAGTCTCAAAAACTAAACCCAACTAAATCTTAAAAAATAATAAACCAAAACATAAATAAGAGATTTCATAATAACTATTTCTATTCTAGAATGTCTTAATATATCTATTTTTATAAGTTCAGGGGGTCCAGAAGTAGAAAACACTATAACATATTTAAAATATTTCTTATGTTTCCTATCTATTTGACGTGCATCAAAATTATTCTTTTTCTCTATTTTATGGTTTTAAAAATTAACTATAAAATTTCATTTGGTTAAAATTTTCAAGGAGAAAACATTAAAATTTTCAATACATCTATTCCAAATCCAAGATTCATATTATTATTCATTAAAAAATATTACATTGTATCTACATAAATTATTATGATCTAGAGTACAGAAATTATATGTCCTTATTGATATAAATTTATGAGATTTTTTATTAATGTTTGAGAATGAATTTTTGGAAAGATCAAACAAATTACCTGTATCACGTAGTTTATAAATACTTATAAATTTGTTCTTTAAAACTTCATCATAGATTACTTTGTTACCGAGACACTTTTGGGAATAGGAATGTTAGCTATAAAAGATTTGGGAATGCAATTCTGTTTTCATTTTCCAAAATTAAAATTGAATTAGATAGTTTTTCAAAAGTAATGTATTTTATTATTCCACACATTTGAGGATTTATTATATAGAAATCATTTGAAAAATTTCCATTTATTATAGAATAAAATAAATTAATACTATATATGTTTTTTTTCATAATATTGTATAAAGAAATTTATTTAAATAATGAAATTTTCACCCTTTATTACCATAAAATAATTTTTAATTTTGGCTAGGTTTTAACAATGGAATTTATTTATGTAATCCCAACACTTAATAGAAATAATTTTAGTAAGAGAATGATCATGAATATATTTTTGTAAACTATAATTTGTTTTCTGTTTAATTCATTAATTAGTAGAATTTTCCTACTAGGTTTTCAAGACTAGAATATGATTATTCAATTTTTCATCTTCATTAAAAAAATTATATGAATTTATAAGGTGTTTCTTTTTATTTTCCATTATTTAAAACATAATTCCAAACATGATATAATATTCATTTAATTATTCATATGGTCAATTTTCATTTTCGGACTCAGAAACATGATTAGAAGAATATTAAGAGTATACCTCATTTGAAAGGGATATAAAACACATGTTTTCATTTATATTAGACAACTATAGTTATTATTATAAATATTTATTGACATAGTCTTAAAAGGCACTATTTTTGGATTTTATATCCTTCTGATATTTCTTCATATACAATACCTTCATCAAAATAATTTACCAATCTTTTTATTCCTTTTAAGGTGAGGGAGGTCTATCTTCATGTACATAATATTTTTTTTGACATATTCTATCTTATTTGGAGTTTTCATCCTAATTATTCTACTTTTAGGAAATATTAGAAATTTTTTTCACTTGTCATAGAATTTGATGAACTTCATATAAACTGTTAAAGTTCATTATTTCATTCCAAATTTCTTGATGACTCATCTTTTTTGGATGATACAGAGATCTATACACACTTTTTAATCTTGTTATCTTTTCAGGTATAAAACTTGAAAGAAGTATATCAATTCTTAAATATTTCATGTTCTCTAGTCCTAAATTATATTTCTACCTCATACATCATAATAATTCCATTTATATCTTTTATATTTAAATTAGTTACCTCTATATATTTCCTGATGGAAGATGTGATTTCACGCTACTTAAGTGGTAAAAATTTGAGGGAATTATAATATTTATCTATCTCATTAATTGGTTCTCCAAATGAATAAAGATTATATATAATCTCAACGAGTCTTAAATTCAACTATGTAATACTTTATCCATTAGCTATTATTAAGGTCTCAATCTTTTGTTTGGGAGTATCATACCTGATATTCCAAACACTATCTGTAACATCCTAAAAATAAATAAATAGTTGTCTAAATTTCTTAGCGTGTCTTAAATTTAAAAACATGATTAAAATAATCAGGATCCAGTCCAAATAGAATTATATTTAGTGCCTTATAATTAATATCACAGCTCACTTAAGTATCAACATCCTATGTTTTTGGTTTTATAACTATAATTTTATAAGGATTAATATCTATGAGATAATCCTTCAGAAATTGTTATTTAAATATATAGTCATTCACATCTTCCATCGATAATAATTTTCAAAATTAAAATAGGGATTCATAACTATAGACATGCATTATCATTTATCCACAATAGTATGATCTTGAAAGATTATATTTGGAATTTATCCATTGATATCTGAGAGCTCATGTGTCATAAACATTAATTCCAATTCTTTCCCAGTGACCCAGTGAATAGATTACTAAAAACTACATAGATGGGTGAATTAATTTCCTAAAAATTTACTTTAATTTAAAACCACTATCTTGATGTAATGTGAGTTGCAATGTTTTCCTTAACAAACTATTGGAAAAGGAGAAAATTATATAAAAAAGGGAAAAAAGACTGAACCCAAGATATTTAGTATGGATCATGGAACATAAATCCCCTAGTACACTCCACCAAAACTATACACCATAATTTTGGTAATTTTAATTACATCTACTAATTATTTTTTTGGCACTCTGCTATGCTTAAGAAGGTGTTACTTGTTATAAAGGTATAATAACATTCAACTAGGTTATCCTTTCATAGGAATTATTCATAGTATTAACACACATGACCATAATAAGTGAAAATTTAAAAAGTATAAACTAGGTTTGGAAAAATTATGTGGCATAATATCTCAATAAGAAACTAACAATAGTTAAATATATATCCCAAGAAGATGTGATTTTTTTATGTTCAGCATCAGAAGTTATCAGATTTCACATGAAGATTTTGTAAGCATATAAACTGTTTAATATATTCAAGTGTTTTATTTTCAAGAGATTTTATACACATATAAAATCATGTAATTTTATGTGCACTACTTCTGGTGTTCTCATTTTCACATACATAGATCCATTCATCTTGTAGCAGAAAATACTCTTGTTTTTATCTTATATTAATAATTTTAACTTATGTACAAACTATAATCACTATATGATAGTGAATAATCCATTGAAAATTTTATAATAAATATTCTTAATAGTTCAATTCATTTATTTTATAAATATGGAATAAAAACATATAGAACACAAGGAATAAATATTCTTCTTCTTTCTATCATTCCATTAATGAGAAAAACGAATCCTTGTCTAAATCAATCAATCCTCATTTAGATAGATCATTTTCTAGAATGCATAAAATCTTGAATTGTCTTATTGAAAGATCATACCAACATTAAAAATTTAATCGGGAAGTTTGACAATTTGGATTATTGTTCATAATATAAATGACTGATAGTATTGTTATCATAATATGATTTACAAAGCAGCTTTATAAGATAAAATAGATCTTTAAATTTTTTGATTCATAAAATAATTTTTCTTCATAATATATTAGATTACTATCACATGATAATCAAATTTCATGGATTCCATTGATGGTCGTATGATAAGCCCTTTATGAATATCATTTTCATAGGATAAAATATTTCTCATAATTTTATTATGAATGAGCTTTCTTATTTTGAACATGTGGATGCCAATTTACTTTCTTGGTAAAACAATATTATTACATTTTAAGATAAAATTTCTAAACATGTCTTCAGTAAGAAGATTTCCATTAGTAAAGACTGAAATTCTAGTGAATATTCTATGTTTCTTTCATAAGATAATTATGTTACGTGTATGATAAACATAAAATATAAGATACATTCCTTTAAAATAGATAGATTCTATCAGAATAAATTAATTTTCACTTTATTATAAATAATTCATTTGAAATAAAAAATTGATCACAAAATATAATAATATTTAGAGATAAAATTAAAGTCACTTAAGAAAAATTTGTTAGTAGATAAACCCGTTTTTTAATCAACAAAATATATAAGAAACTAATATATATTTCAATAACATAAGTCTATCCAGCACATATTTATTCTATTTTAGTTGTATTATTTTCATATATATGAATGAAAATAACTCCTTGAACATCTTCTTGAATACACCATTTTCTTAATGAAAATATTGAGAAGGATATTATACGGTCCGCCTTGAGATAGGTCTCCAATATCTTCAAGGGAAGATATATTTTGAAAAAATCAATTGCAAAAATTCCTTATAAAATTTTTGATATTAATTTAAGACTCTTAATTATAACCAAATCCACTTGTATGAGTTACCATTTTTTTACCCAAGTAAATTTCTAATCTCTAACATTATCAACATTTATATGATGTATTCTGTATTTTCTCTCCAGGATGTTTGAATTATTTAATTCCCAAATTATAGTCACACATATTCTCCATATTTTTTTACTTAACTTTATAAATTTTAGGTTTCATTGATTAAGTTTATTAATTTTTATGATTGTTAGGATAAGAAAGAATTTCTTGACCTCCGATGATATTTACAGTAAAATTTCCAGAAAATTTCATTAGATAACATATTCAATGTAGAGGAAATCCAACAATTACATTATCACATACCACAGGGCCTTATGAATGTATATAGGGAATAATTTGATTCCTACATACATGGATATTTTTTCCATCAAATATAGGTAATCAATTATTGTTAAAAAAATAATACACTCTATGCTTTTAATTGGATATTTCACAGTCAACCTAGATTTTCTCTGATACCAAATAAATTTCCTAGGTATAGTGATATTAATTAGAGGTGGAGGGGTAAACCTGTGATACTTTTTTATTTTTATACACATTACTTCTTGAATCAAAATTTATCAAAATTTATATCTTTAATCCACTCATATTTTTATATATCAAATTAATTTGATTATAGATAATATATAAGGAATATAACACAGTTATTTTTCGGGTTTGTCCTTAAAAGTCTACTACTTTTGCGGTTCAGGTTATGTTTCATGGCCTAGTTTCTCTATTATAAATCAATATGAGAATAAATACAAGTTATCTAATAAATATCATGATGGATAATATCCAAAAATACCTAATAGGTAATATCCCAAAATTTATTATCTTCAAGTGATCAATGTAGCCACCTTCTAATAGTTTCTTTATAATTAATCCCTCTAGTTGAATAAATATCCTAATAATATTATTCCCACCTACATAAGGGATCTATATAATGACTATAAATAGATACTTCAGGGTATTCCCAAACTTATCCTTTGAATATTACTTAAAAGACTTATTCAATGAATGAAAATCTTCCTTTTTCTCCTTGAATTCCCCACATCCTCTCATCTTGAAGATCAATTTTCTATGCTCATTGTTTTTCCTAATGAAGAAATATAGTAGTAGTAGTAAGGTATTCCTACTTCTCATATTTTACATTATTTCAACACTACATTAGTTTTGTTGGATTCCTCATTCTTTTTCATTGATGATCAATAGGTAATAAATGCATTCACATTATTCTTCTTCTTTTTCTATTTGTTCAATATCTCATGTTCTCTCATCTCAATCACTATTTTTAGGCACACACTTATTTTCTAAAGAATTTTATTTTATTCAAGAAAACACCAACTTATTTCATTAATAGTTCCATGTGCCTTAACAGTACAGGAACATACCAATATTTTCTTGGGTTTTCACATATTTCTATAAAAAGGATGAACTCAAAATTTGAGTGTAATTAAAAAATCCAACTACTCAACTATACTCGATCACCTTAATCTCTAAGATCTTTGAGATCTACCAAGTTATCTTATCAGGTGCATTTTTTCACACATTCTTAATATAATTTTTCATTTTAAATATTTAATGGAATATATAATTATTTATTCTTCATCTTGTTTCAATTCATCTTCAAAACAACTTTCTATAAAAACAATAATTTATTTATCTTTTACAATATATTTATCAATTAAATCTAAAAATCATGAAACATATCATTTACAGCATGGGGAATATTCACATGATGTGGTAGCATCACCAATGAATTATAATATTAGATATATCTTCATGTTTATAGTGTGAATAACATTTCATTGAGGCACTATATGAATCCCAAGTCATGTTTTATGTTTAATTCACTACAAAATAGATTGAGATTATAATCCTCCACACTTTGAATTTTTCTTAAAAACAAATATAAAAAATATTGAGCTTATCTTATTTTTATCATATTATTCTTCTTATATCATAGATGATATAATGTATTTAGAAAATTTTATTTTTTGTAAAACACTTAATAGTATCTCTTTCATCGTCTAAACTTATTCTTTACACAAATTATAAAATCTTGACACTCAGTTATTTAGTTTAATGAATTATTTAATTTCCAATAGTGTTGATTTCTACCACAAATTATAATGATATTAATATAGATCAGTGATTACACATATGATACTTAAGAATAAATATATTCAAACATATATAGCTCTAGATTGTGCTTACACATAGAAAGGATGATGTTTAGATGAAATGCACTTTAAAAGTATGCAACACAAGATAATGCTTACATAGTGGATCAATGATTAATATATATAATAGAGTTAATGTTGATGTATATAGATGATATTTTTGTAAAAGGAAATGATTCTTATATAGAAGGAAATTCATCCTTAAAAATCCACTAGATGATGTTTGTGTAGGATAAGACATTGTCAAACCTCCATGAGAAGTAAACTATTGGATTTCTAAAACATATCATGTAAATTGCAGACCACCTCCACTCTAAAAAAAAATTAAACTATGAGTTATTAAAATAAATATTTATCTTCTAAAATCATATGAACTCAATGGGAGTATTGTCAAAAAATCTTCGCTACTTTAGCAGTCTTTTCCTTCTTTAATTGAAAGTCTTCCATATCCTCACTAGTAGGCTTTTAAAAATTAGTTACCAAATAGTTTAGATAGTACTTATTATATTTGGTATTCATGTTTTTCATTAGAATTATATATTAAATCATGACATGTTAGTGATGTTACTTGAATCTATTTATATAAGGTATCTAAGTAGCAACCAAGTTATTATTTACAATGACAATGGTAGTACCCCAATATTTCCTCCAAAAAACCATCAATAAATATTAATAGTGTCAATAATTGGGAAATTTGTGATTATTGAAATTAAATTCACTTAAATAAATTAACTCTTCACCCTCTATTAGTATCCTAGAATACTCAGTGAATCTCAAAATACCATCGTTTGAACTACGTGTGATGGCAAAAGGGATCCAAACCACTAGAGTCATTATTTATGGATTGAAACACGAATCTTTCCACACTAAAAAGATAATTATCCTGTTATATTAGTATCTTAAGAGGAAGGAGTAGGATCATCACTCCTAATTCGAAAGAGTGATATTAAGAATATCGATCGTGGGTTGATAGAATTATCTAGAGTGGATATGTGTGGTTAAAACTGTTTCTCATGCCTCTCAAAATTATATAATTATATATATATATATATATATTTGTTAGATAATTAATTATTTCACAAATTCCCATAACTAATATCTTAATCCTAAAAAAACCCATGACAAATAATAATGAAAATGTTATTATATTCTTAATATGTGTAAAAATTATGGATATTTAGGTGTCATTTCTTTGGGATATTAAATTCATCTTATAAAAATTTCATGGAATTTATCAACCATTAAAGAAAAAGTATTTACTTAACTAAATAAATATGATTTTGTTATTTTTTAAATAATAAAATAAATATTATATTCACTAAACTAATGAATAATATTTTGTTTTTATATTCACATTAGTAAGTAAATAATTATTTGTTACTCTGTTATTTAACAATAGATAAATGAATTTTATATATTCACGTAATTATTTATTTTCTTGGAAATAAATATTTTTATAGTATTAAAATCATATATATATTCCTTTAAATGACTAATTATTTAATTTATAAGATCAATATATATTAAATAATTATAAATCTAAATGACAAGAATTATATTTATTCATGCACTTAAATTCAAATAGAATATAACTAATTTTCTAGATATTCTTATTTGGTGTCCCTGTTGGATTATTTCATATTGTTATTAGGCTAAATGGCTAGAATAAAATGATTAGAATCTAGAAACTTATCAGAGAACCATTAGATAATGAATTATTTTCTCAATTAAGAAATCCTCATATTGACTATCACAGTGTAATATAATCCTTTTATCTGAATATCACGTCATGTACGTAGAATACATTATTTAATTAATATATATGATTGATTTATATATCATTGAATTAAAAAAAAAAAAATTGATATCTATTCGTAGCCATGGATTTATCATACAATTACATTTCATGCAGATGTACAAAGTTGTCTGCTTCTATTAAAATTTTATCGGTATATATTTTCTTAACTTATTCATTAATGTCGTATCACTTGTGATGAGCCAAATTTTTTTTCCTCACTGCGAGCATAGCTTGACATAGTTTTTTTTAATATATGAATACATGGGGATATTAATATATATTAATAATAATCTCACCCATAAGAAATAATAAACACATTCATGTGTAAGAAAATACAGTGAAACGTATAACATTTGGAATTTTTACTGGCTAGTCTGCTCTCATAATTTTATCTCCTTGTGATTTCCTAGAGTGAAATTCATGAGATGTATCAATATATTATGATCCTGCTAATAATAATATTCTGCATCACTTCAAACTCTCCATATAGATTTCATCTTACCAAAACAAATACATTGAAGAATACTTGAATAAAAATTTCGGATTCTCAATATAGTGGGGAACATCTATGAAATGTTTTTGTGATAGATTATCTAAAAATGCCATCAAATTAATGTTACATAGAAGAAAAATCATTAAATTCTTTGATGTTTAAATTTATTATTACAACTTCATCACCTAAGGAAATTCGTCTAATATATGTCATCTCTATGTATATACTATTGTATTATGTCATTCCTAACATATTAGATACTACCACAATTTGAGTTTCTTGATAATATGATTAAAATTTTATATATGGGAAAAATAATATATAAGGAACAACTCAATTCTATCATCACTTATTAAGATACATCATGAGTCATAACACACTTGTTCTATGTATATATTTATGGGGTATTGGGTGTTTTTCATATGAATGATGGTAGTATAAGAAAAACCATATATGCCTTATATAACATTGGTATAATAAATATTCATAATATTGATATAGAAGAGTCCATATCAATAAATTTTACATGATGAATATAATGGGATAAGAAAACATAGGCTTCCAGATTCTATAAAAACTCTGGAATCATTTGGATCATGGTTCCAAACCTATTGATCCTCAAACCGTGAGAGGGGTCTTAGAGCCTTCACAGTTCATGATTAACGATGATACTAGAATAAAGATATTATTAGAAATTAATTTCATGAAACTGATGATCACAACCATCCAATATAAGAGATCACATCCATTTATATGTCCATCATTTATGCTATCTATTAATGAAAATAAATTTTCTATTTGCAACAAATCGGGTTCCATCCTATGTGTTCCTTCACATTGGGGAATCTAGTAATCCCATTTAATGGTCATGAATTCCATATTTAATACATTGATATTTTATTAGAAACGTATACAAACAATGTGAATGTAGGTGGAAGATACATGAACTCAACCAATATTATATTGGGTGCAATATAATATCAGGTTGAATCGCATGAAACCATATTATGTGGGTCCAAATGTAATATCAATCTCTGTCTTAAGGATACATTTTAACCAACATATCCTTATGTCACAGATGCCAAATATATTTATTTTTATTTCATAACTAATAATCTCCAGAAGTAACTAAAATCAATAAGGACATTATGGAATAATTATCAAATATATATAAATATATCCAAAACTACATTTGGATATAGGTTAATTGAACACTCTTAAATTTGGAAAAATAATTTTCCAAAAAAAAATTTATTGTCCAATGTTCTAGCTATGTGACTATATTGGCCTTCATATAATAGAAAAAAATGTTAAATCATTATTTCATTGATGTGTGAAATGCTAAATATCTAGCTCAACATCATTTCAAATTTTTTCTACTAAGGTTTCTAGTGTGATCTCTATCAAATATACTAATATATATATAAAATATTGTCAACAAAAATAC
Organism: Viscum album; assembly: GCA_963277665.1. Taxonomy (NCBI): domain Eukaryota; kingdom Viridiplantae; phylum Streptophyta; class Magnoliopsida; order Santalales; family Viscaceae; genus Viscum; species Viscum album. Next base: position 23,015,153 of record OY728137.1, on the reverse strand, counting down.
GTTTTAGATACAACATATGTATACAAATAAAATCCATTTTTCCCGAATTTTAGTGATCAGTATACATAGAACAATGTGAATCTAGAATACACAATCCCAACTTTTCAAGGTTCTATAAAAAAGAATGACCATGGTGAAGAATAAAACACATATCATTCATATAAAATATTATCACAACATATTTTCATCATCCATATAGTTTAACATGTCATATGTTATTCAAATATAAATTGAAATTTATCTCTTAAATTTAATACAATCAAGGGCCTAATGCCATTGGTATCATAAAAGTGAAAAAAATACCATCTTGGTTTCACCCCAACAAATGAAATAATCCATAACATACTCAATCACACCCTAATTAGGTAGGTAATTTTTGACTTATGTGAGTGTGGTATCATTGTATGAAGGTCCTCATGCTAGGAATATCACTAACCTCAAGTATGATGCATTGATAAAATAATACACACCTAAGAATATTTGTGGCTGTAAAACATTTCATGGGATATACTTAGTGGGTCAATACAAGAAATAACACTCTCTCATTACCTCATGAATTTATTATTCATATATCTTACACAACCCTTTGAAACAAGCATAGTATTAAATTAATGTTAACATTTATTTATCCCCACAACCCATTATACTTTTTAATGATCATCAGTTAGGGATAACTCAATATTGTACTTTAGAGGAAATATTATCATTATATTGTTAATGTAACATACATTTCAGCACACATAAATGAATGATAAATAGAGTTTAACTTTTTTATAACAACACAATAAACTAAAGAAACTTTAAAACAATATCTTAAGTATCATATACCAAGAAACTCAACATGACCCTCTTATTTCTACTTTGATAATGGTTTCATCAATGTATCTTTTACATTACCATATATAGCCACCCATGATATATTTACATTTCCCCTATCAACAAATTATTTTATAATATGGTATTATAGAAGGATTCATTTTGTCCTTTGGTTAGACATGGTTTCCTTAGCCTATGAAATTTATATACTGTTTTCTTAGTAAATATTTTTTACTCCCTAAATGCTAAGAAACACTTCTAGTTCATAAATAACCCAACTTCATTCATAGAATATGATGCAATTATATACTCTACCCCTATTATCAAGTATATAATTATGGATTTATTATAACTATTCTAACTTATATGCCACCTATTAATGAAGAACCTGAAAAGAAATTGATATATTATATCATCTCTAACCGATTGGAAACACGTATCTATGTAACCTATTACACATGTCCCGTCCTGACCTCCAAATACCAAGAACATATCCTTAGTCCTTTTCATATAAATAAATATGTTCTTACATGTTATATAATGACTGTCACTAGGATTATATTGGTATCTATAAGTAATGATAATATTATTAAAGACATTAGGTTGAGCACACAACATTGAATATATAATAGGGAAAATGGTGGATGAATAGATAATTCTATACATCCTTTATAACTATATAGAATGATTCATAATATTACTAATATTTATTAAATTTAACCCCTGTAAACATTCCATTTTGGAGTTTTCAATGCAAAAATACCATAGTACATTAGCAATGTATATGTCCAAGATAAGTCGAAGAATACTCTTAGATCTATCTCTGTATAAAATTATACCCATTCTCCTGGAATTTTCACCCATTTATTTAATCGATAAACATTTACCCAACCACATATATATTGAGTAATGTGTGGAGATTAAAATTTTAATTTTTTTTAGTTTTTATTGTTAAAATATAAGAAATTATGAAACACTCCCACTAATCCTTAGGTATTCACTAGAATCATCCACATTATTTATGGAACTAAACACTTTTATTTCAACATCATGACTGATATTCTAAATCTGAGAATATTTCTTTAATCTATTAATGAATTTCTATAATGTTCATAGCACAGTAGTGTCATTTTTTACATAAAAAACTTCACGTTATATCATATAAACATCCTCAAAAAAATTATGTTAATAAAAAAAGTGTTGATATCCATTTGATCTATCTCCTAATAAATTAATGATGTTATGTGAAGAAAAACTTTAATATACATTATCATTGAAATAACTAAAAATGCATATTTATAGTCAATACCATGAATTATATTGTAAATATATTCAAAAAATAATTGTTTATAGTTTGATAGTCTATCATTTATGGTTATTTTAATATGAAACCCCACTTTAAATATATTTCATTCAACCCTTCAGGTGTATTCACCATGTTCCAACCATTATTAGTGTACATGGAATGCATTTCAAATTTAATGTCTTTTTAATAGTTTCTCATAAGTATGTATTAGTATTAAATATTATGAAAATTAAATCATTGTCACTACCTATGTAAAATATATATCTCATGAGTTATTTAATAATCCTAGGAAACCATCTTGGTTCTTATGCATCTTGAGTTGGTTCTTCTTCCATAACTCATTACAAAATCGAAAAACATCCATCTCTGGATCATTTCCTATATGTTTTTCTTCAACTTATCGAAGCTCAACACTCTTCCATATGAATAAATAGTAAATAAATTACTTCATAATGAATGTAATAAATGATGACATAAATACTTTGTTCTCAATAGGATTATATAAATAATTTCCTTTAATTTCCTTTGGATATTCAAAAAATAATCAGTTTTCAGATTATAGTCAAGATGTTCATAATCTAATAATCATAAAGATACTTCAAAACCCCAAATATTAATAAACTATATCATGGGATATTTCCTAGAATATATCTCATGTGGTTTCATTATGATTTCATTAGATAGAATGCAGTTTAGTAGAAATATACTAGTTTCTAGAGCATAGTAGCATAATGTAGTATGAAGGTAACATTAACTCTTCATCAATTGAACTATTTCCAATAAAATTAGAACTCCTATTATATGATCCATTATAATTTGGGGTTCTAGGAAGAGTGATTTATTGAAAAATTATATAATCACTTAGTTGATCAATGAAATACAAACTCTGGTATTTACCACCCCAATCCAATCAAGGGATATTTATAATTTTTTCCCAGTTGGTTCTATACATTTTCTAGAACTCATTGATCATTACTAATGTTTAATAATTGTGTATCATCATAAAAATATATCCATTTTAACAAAAAACATCAAGGATGATTGCATAGTATATAAAACCACCAATGTTTTGAGTGTTTATTTGTTTATACATATATCTGTTTTGGTCTAGTAGTCCACTATCTCTTTTACCCTTTATATAAAAATGTTATTTAGTCGTATTTAATAATAAAAAAGGGTCTTAATTTTTCAAATTATTAAACCTAAAATGGTACCAATCATCTATATTTATGGAGTCTTTAAATGTGTTTCTCAATTAAGAATCGAAGGTGATAATACCAATGATAGGTGGGATTATAATCAACCATGACCTTTTTTTATGATCATTGTAGTCAAGATTATATATGTATATAATATAAAAAAATTATTATATTGATTATTCTATAAACATTTATTTTTTATATATAGAAAAATCTTATTATTAAAAGTGACTAGAAATCCTTTCTTATCTAAACGAGATAAAGAAATAAAATTTCATTTTATGGAAGGAACATAATAATTTTTTTCCAATTTAGGTACTAATACACATTGAAAATTTGGATCCATTGTTCTAAATTTCAATAATAAAAACTCTTAATACATTATCAAAATTAAAATCAACTTCACCCATTATAAATTTTATTCTTAAATGAGTCTATTTTTATCCACAAAAATGTGTGATGCACTCCTAGTGCCTAATACCCATGAGTCAGAGTAATTGAAATCGACCAATATAACATTCATGTTCAAATTCTTATAATGATTCACTTTGATCATAATTATTTAAACAATATACCAATCTATAACTACTATATAGGTCAACCCTATGAGTGATCTAAATATATTTATGATGATATATTCCATATCCTACAATAGTGACATATATATGGGAGAGTATCATGTATTATATGTTTTAATCAATTAATTTTTATGAAATAACACCCACTAAACATGATAGCCCCAAATAATAAATCTCTTTAGTGATATAAGACACATATTTCACCATGTAATATTTTATATTTTTAATTTATATCATCCAAAAGATAATTAGTTATGGAAATAATTTCAATAATAAAAGTTATGATTTTTTCATAGTTGGGTTGGAATTTATTTTATAGGATTGATCAAAAGGATAAAATCAACTCTATTCCTTTGCTATATAAGTCTTATATTTTCCCATATAAGTGTCACTAAATGAAAAGACTAAAAACATCATTACAAAATACAATCTAGTTGAATAATTATTTTTAAGAACCCAAACAAGGATGTTATTGTTTTACTTATTTCATTATTTACTTACATAGATCATCAAGAGGTAGTCTACTATTAGAAAATGTATCATCTTGTACGAGTGTGGTTTTAAAATTTTCACTTTAGAAAGAATCTCACACTAAGTATTTGATGTGTTTTTTTAAATGTCTCACCAAAATGATATATATCATATTCTTATGAAATTAATAACTATTACATATATAGATATCATTATCTTATCATTTTTTATTCTTTTTGGTATACTTTCTACTAGTGATTTATTTTTAGAATCCATATTCCATTCACCCAATTAATGTGCATATGCCACATGAATGTGTAACTCCTTAAATAGTAAACAATTTTTTTTGACTTACACAAAAATATAAGATAATTTTATTCATACATATTGAAATCCCACTGATGCATGAGGTAATTGAACTTTTCAATTAAATGTACATAGTTCTATGAGATTGATAATCTCTACAAGACTGACGTTAGAGTGATAGATTGAAAACCACTCACCTGTATATCAGATCGAATAATTCTATAGACCAACGGTTATTCCAATGCCATTTCCATCTCCTTGAGGATACATTACTCATATGAAAATTCAATTTATGATATTTTTGGCACTTAATATAAACATACTATATTAAGTAACTATTCTCATGCTAATAAAAATAGAAATAAATTGTGGTCATGGTAGATGAATACTAAATCGTATGAAGTAACTCAGAGAAAAAAATACACGGATTTAAATTACAAAAAATTTATCATAAAGACATAATGTATAAATATTTTACACATTATTGATGAGATATTTAAACCTGAATAATATAACATAATAAGATTTCAAATAAACTCTATATGTAAAATGAGTAAATAATAAATTTTTTTATTATTTAAATTTAAACATCTAAAACACATTTTTATAAAAAAATAATCGTTAGATTTTATATGAAAATTTCAAATTATAGGTGAAATTTATAAAATATAAATATTTAATATTTTTATATTATTACTCAACATTACATTGTCATGAAAATTAGTATCAAAATGTAGAGGGAAATTGTGGTTTAGAATGACATTGATGATTTGTATTGAAGAATGAGAAATAAATGGAACCATGTGGGGTTGAATTAAGGTATTGTTCATGATGTAAAATTACTACACATGAATTCAATGATCCCCTATATCATTCCCATGGAAATTAATAGTATCACTACTGAGTAAAAAGTTTGTTGTGGGACTTCTTTTGTAGCCAAAACTTTTCTCAATTTAAATATTATTCTTTCATGACATGCATGAAATTACATTTTCTCATGACTTAATTTTTATACCACTCTTGATATTATGTTTACTATTAATGAAATGTTTACCAAAGTGAAAATGATGTTCTATTTTCCATAGTTATGAATTAAGATACACTAACTATATAATGTAATGTGTTCCTTATACTCCTCATTATGTTGATATCTTAATTTAAAATTTCATTTCACTCCACATTATATTACATATTTAATGTAGTGTCTTATAAAATACCCAAATTTACATATCATATCCTATAATTTCATGTGGGTATATCCAGTCAACATTTCATAAAGTAAATACTTCATTATACTTTTAATGAAACACTTTGATTCATTGAATAAGATGGCAATTATAACAATAATTTAATTTCATGTGTTTATTATATAAATGATGGAGAAAGAATTGAAACCATATATTCTCGATATATCATTTACACAATCAACATGCCTAAATAATAAAAAACAATATACCTATAAATTTAAAGTAGTAGGAACCATAAAAATGTATTTTTCTTAAGGTAGATAATGGGAGTATCAATTATATGATTGATAACTCTGTAAGTAATCCATCATCAATTAGAGAATAGTTTAAAACCAAAGGGTACCTGTACATCAATAGGGACTATATCTCCATCACTATTCATGATGATCAAAGATACAAGAACACATATATTTTCAAAAATATTTTCAAGAAACTAACGATCACCACTATTTAATAGTAGATATCCCTTCACATTAAATATCCCTCATTGACGCTCTCCATTAAAAAAAATAGAGTGTACATATGCCACATATATGGTGCCATGATATCTGCTACATCTCATTGGAGAATCCTTTGAACCCATAAAATGGTCATGTGTGAAATAATTAATCTATTCATAATGAAGTAGAAACTGAAGTAAACCACATTAGGATGGTGGTGGAAAATTCATGCACTCAAACATTATTATTTTTGGTAAAATGTAATCTGAGGTGGCATCTTATGAAACTAGATTGCATTAGAAAAAAATAGTGTTCATATTAATCTTTATTATATGTCAGCACCAATGTATCCTTATATAATCTATATCATATACATATGTTTCTAGTGCAAGACCAATTGATATAGAATCCACCTACATTAATATGTTTTCTTGTGCCTATTACCTTATACTTACCATGTTAATAAATAAAAGTGAAAAAATAGTTTTCTTTTCCTCATTAACTTGTATTTTTATTTCAATGATTTATTAGGAAGTAATGCAGTTTTACTTTCTCAAGTACTATCAGACAGTTATATCTTTCATCCAATACAGTTTTACTTATTATTTTATTCTCATTTTTTTCAATGTGTGTAATCAATATCATACCATTGTATATATCCTAGAATGTGTGATAAAATTGTAATGTAATATTAGAAATATGTTGTATAATTTATCATAAAATAATATCCTATTCTTTAACAAATTAACTAAGTGAGATTTCATGACATGTGACACTAGAAAAAAATCATTTATAATTATTAAATATTTTTTTAATAACATATAATTTTATATAATATGACTTGGACCAAGAAAATGAATAAATATATATGTTTAAAACATGTTTACATGGAACTAGGTTTCTACATTAGGTCATTAATAGAGATATTTTCATTAGTATTAATTAAATGTAACCCTAATAATCCTTTTTCATTTTTTTCAAATATATCTATCTGGGAAAACAGTCACGGACCCACTAAAAACTTTTATACAAATAGAACACTTTCATTCCAAATTAATGCTTTAAAATAATATAAGGAGGATTTGTTAATTAGAATTTTAATGGATTTAATCATAATTCAATTTATGATAATTTTTCGTAGACTATATATTGAAAAAAAATTGAACCTTAAACAAAAAATTGAGCAAGACTAGTACTAAATTATACCATCTAGTTATATTTTCACTTGAATTTCAAAAAATGAAATTATATAAAATGTAGAATCATCCATAATAGAAAATTGGATTTTGTTAAATGTAATTCATCTTGAATTATTTTTATCTTTACAATTATAAATTTTTTTCATTTACTTATCCCTTATAAGATTTAATATTCTTATCAAATACTATATCACATGTCTCTGTGAATCTAAAATCATATATATGATTCTATTTTTCATATGCAGTATGCGTCACAAAAACTATTCCTATAATAATAATTATGAAGTTAAGTGACCATATTCCAACTAATGTGTATATATATCCATGTCTTCAGTAAATTCTGTAATGCTCCCACTATATCAAAATATATATGTTTCCCCCAAAATGGTCATTATTTACTAACACATTTCATTATTAGGGTTTTTTTTGTTTGAGTAGTAATATGATAAATAACGTAGATACATTTTATATTTGACATGAAGTATATTTTTGGAATAAGAAATACTTATTAAATGGTTTCGAACAAACATATGATGTTTTAACGTAATAGACATTCATCATAACATAAATTTTATAATATACTTTAGTCAATCTATTTTGAATATGGTTTGCAATGATGTTATTTTAAAGGAATCGTATGGAAGTTTGAAAAACATTATAAGACTCCTAATATATCTACTTTATACAGTCATCACATCTATGATTTTAAAAAGGAAATATGAGTTCAGGAAATCCATCACTCTTCATTTAAATGATTAATGAATACTTGGCTAAGATATACATCAACAAGCCCGCTAGAAAGATCATATATCTTTTTTCAACTGAATTCAATTATACACTAACCATTATTAAAATATAACAATATAATCATATGGAGTATATAAATTTAGTTATATCTATTATTTAACATAGATTACACATTCATGATAAACCAACCCTTGAATCCCTTTAGATTATATATATATTTAATGTTTATGTGTCTAAAATATTATTTACGAGTCTACTAATAATACATATGTATTTTACGTCCAGCTTGTCTAATAGTATTATAGGTATATCCTTGAAATTGATAAATAATTATCTTATAAAAAGTGGATATGATTTATATATATTATATTCGTCATTAATTACTGATGATTCAGCTATTACATAACTATTAATTTAGTATAAAACACCACAAAAAACATTTAATTAAAAAAATTAAATAAAATATTATTATTTCTTATAAGAAACATATAAATATGTTTTTAAATATTTATTAAATAATAAAATAACTATAATCCATCCACCAGGAAATTCAATGTCAAATACTTCTAATTACAAACATGATAATCACCCTTTTTTAGCTACATGAATAATTTACCATATTTTTAAAAAATTTTATGAACATTCCTTGTTCGAGTATTTGAATAAAATTATTTTATATAGTACCTATAAATTAAAACATGAATTTTACATGATGTGATGAATATTCCTAAAAAATATGATTTTGGATACTTCCCCTTAAATGCATTGTAGTTTATACTATAATGACCATTTTTTCACATGAGAATCTAATAGATTCATGCTATCTAAAATTTCTTTTAATTTTTTTTAAATTCAATGAAAACGAACCAACTAATTTTAACTAATTATGTTATTTTCAACCTGTTCATTCATTTTACTACCTATGGAGTGAGTAAACATATTCCCTACAATCCTTGTCTATCTGGAAAATCGTAGTAAAAAAAATCATGTGTGGTTGATATGTCATATTCATCCAGTAAACCATTATGAATATAGATAACCTTGGAGGTAAGGATAATAATATGAGACTAATGTATGATTTCTTAATCATGTAGAATCCTAACTTCCTTAACTAATAAATATAATCTAGAATTTTGAATATATTATCATTAGCTAGGTCTGTGTCTTCTAGTTTACATTGGTATTATGTATTAACAATCCATATTATCTCATGTTTCTCATTATATTCTCCATTTTCATATATATTAGTTTTAATAGTTAAATAATCCATGACATAATATTGCTTCATAAGATTATTGAACATAGCTGATAAAATGAAGAAATTTATGTGATAATAATCCTACAAGAATCTCTTGTAGGATTCATTTTAACATTATCTCCCTCAATAATGTGGATGGATAAGTATAATGGACTTCAAAACATAATATATATTTCCTTATAGTAGTGAATTGTATAAACTATAAAGCCCAGTGGATCATGAAAGTTCACTGAGTGAGGGGGTGTTGAATTAGTGACAACCCCATTTTACCATGTTTTACTTTCTTCTATAATTATTCTATATAATTAACATGAAACTAATTCTATTTTAATATATATAGACCTTAAATTCACTACCCTCTATTAATTTAATACGAAATATAGGAACAAACAAGAACAACAACATAATAGTTTTTTAGATGTTTTGGCTCCATCTTGAGAAACATCCCCCTTATCTTTCCCAATTCTCATTGATTCAATGATTTTATTATAACTTAAATTTGATGTTATTACAAGTTCATTGTAAGTGGAACACAATGGTTGTGTTGGAATCATTTGAATCTTGAGAGGTAAAAACTAAAATTCCAAAATGTATGAAATTGTTTAAATAGGTACCACCTTTTATTAAATGGATTAATTTACACATGAACTAATTATTACTCAAGATAACTCCACCAAAAACTAAATTAGACTTAAATTCTTATGTTTTGATCAATAAAACATCACGTGTGCTATTATAATGACTTATCCTTAAGCATTACATAATCATGAGGTTTATGTCAGGAATTTATTATCTTTAATTTGATGATACTTTTAGGATTAAATATTTATATAATTATTCCATAAATGATAAATAACATAACCATAAAATAAAAATTATCCACTTCTGATCATTATCCATTTTTTTCATAATAAGAAACATTAAAGATAAAACATGATTTCATTTAATGAAAAATATTTACGACATTGAACATGAATTATCGCTTTATTGTACGCATCATAAAACCCTGTGATTTTTTTAAAAATAATGTGGGATAACCACAAAAATCATAATAATAGATATAAAAATAAATAAACCCATTACTATAGTGTAAGCATAAAAATCCAAAAAATGTTTACCTTCATATAAATGTTCTTCATGCGGATGAAATAAATCATTTTCAAAAAAAAAGGCACACTTTTTTCTCAATGAAAATAAATAAATCCCATAGAAATCATAGATAAATAGTATAGGTTTCTTGGTTCATCATTATCTACATCACTATAACAAATTTAATAACCATAAGATCAACTTCTATACCCAATGCATTGGATGGAAATAATGGACCCACCCATCCTTGGTTTATAATGTAACCTCCTATCATTTGTTAATAATGTAACCAAACTTCGTTATTTTTTAAATTAACTACCCTTAATTGGTTTATAATGTAACCACCTGTGAATATAAATAATTTAAAAGAACCATAACCTAACCATAACACATAATGTATTTCAATTTTTAACATCTCACTCATAAAATATGATCATCTTCCATAATAATTTTTTTTTCAGATATTAAAATATTCTTCCCTTTTAATAACTTATTTTAAATACCAAAATACCCAAAAAAGGGAATGCATATTTTAATTTGAATAAAATATAAAATATTATAAAGGAACCGAAAGTTATAATAATGGTTATGGTGGTAGAAATGTCATTGTCGTTTTATACTTTAAAAATAGAACATTGCTTCTAACATTTGTATAGAAAGTCAGAATTTTTTTTAAAAAATTTCCCACTTTTTTAAAAGGAACCAAAATAAATAAATAAAATACCTTTATGAAACACTCATTTCCATAATAAAATATTTTTCAAAATATGGGAATGGAATAAAAAGAGAGTTATAAGGAACACATTAAAATAGTTTTTTATAGACAATTCCTTTATCACTTTGGAAATATATGAATCATAAACCCTATGAAATAATAATATTAAATAAGACATTAAATACCATTATAACAGATAAAATAAAGATATATCCTATCAAAGGGTATGTATATTCCGATCATAAATGAATATAGGTGCATAACATAAAAATATTTCTCAGTAAAACGAAATTGAGATGAATTCCCTTACCATAGTCCTGACTCATCACATATTTTCTTTATCATCATAAATAAAAAACTTTTGATAATTAGTTACTTTAATAAGAACCTTTTTAATGTTTTTTATTTCTTTTATTTAAATTATTATGATATTTTATTTTAAATAATAATCAATTAAGTTTACATCTTATGTTTCAATGATATTTGGTTTATGTGTCAAGAAATTGAATTAGTAGGTTGACTATGATCAAATTTGTCATTATTTAAATATATTTATATAATAATAATCATGAAATAATTTTAAAATTTATTCAAAAATTATAATTTTATGAAAAATCATGATATATGGTTTTTAGAAATGATGTATGTCAAAATCATGGATTCTGTAGGTCATACATATGCATTAGTAACATTTACATTTTTCAAATATCATTATTGAAAGGAGGTAATTAATGTTTGATCTTTATAGAACTATCATAATATCATAAATACCATATTATTTATTTAAATATACTTATATATATCATCCATGTGGTGTGTTTATGAAATGTGTGTTACACTACTTCATCAAGGAGGTATTTGACATGTATATGAACAACATTATCATTTTCAGTTAGTGAAATTGTCAGAAAGAAAATGATATATTACTTTTTAAAAAACATAAATTTCACATGAATATAATAATTATTTGATATATATTATGAATATTAATTAACTTTTTATTTATTAACATCCAAGTAAAATGTTTGTGAAAAACGAATAACATCATTTCACGAGACGGTACTCTGTCGTACCCACAAGCGAGGCTATCTTATCACATATAGGATAGAAAGTAAAAAAACATATATACATATAATATATAATTAATAAAAATATATTATTAAATTATTAATATCATTTTAATAATTTATATTCATCACCATACACAACTATGATATCTTTTTATGGTAAACATGTTACGTCGGTTCACGAGTCAGTGGTCCCCCGTACACACAAGTGATGTTATCATTTCCCATTGGAGGTAAGAGGATATTTATATAAGTCATGAAATTAAAAAAATAACATATAAGTATATGGTAGATAATAGTGTTTTTATATGTAAAAAAATTAAGAATATTTAAAGGAGATATAAAAATAATTAAAACAAAAATTTATAGTTTGGAATATATCTCATATCAGACTACCACTTTATTATTATACCGAAACTATTCTTATAAAGGACTTATACTATAAAAAATTATTCTAGGATTTGGGGTTGGAATTTTAGAAGTGACCTGGGTAGTTATTGGCAGAATCAAAATTTTCTCAGGGTTTGAAGAATAGAGGATATGTGGTGGACTTTTATAAGTGAGGTGAGTGGCACATTTGAATGTTTTGAAAAGAAAATTTTTTACCCACGTTTTTCACATGAAGAGGGTCCAAATAGAGTATTATAAAGAATAGAATTTGATAAGGTAAAAATATGGTCGTAAATATTATTTTGGAAAATTTTAGGTTATTTGAACCCTTATCTTTTTAGCTTAACCCATGGTAAATGCATTTTTACTTTAAACGTGATAATTAATTTTTATTGATTTCACTATTCGTTATGGTGGATAATTAGGTTGAACTTATTGTTTAATATAAATTATTATTATTAAAAATATGGAATACATTTAATAAAATTCAATACATAAACGTAGAAAAAATAGATTTAAAAGAAAACCTATAGAGAAGACAAAAAAGTTTGGGTTCAAGAAGTGTATTTTTTAAAAACTACGATTTTCTATTAACTATATAATTATTAATAATAATTTTATGAATATACATTAATATTGATTGATATATAATCTATATATCCAATTCAAAATTTTCATCATAATGTATTATTTAAATTAATTTAAATTGTTAAACATTATGCATTTTAAAAAAGTTTTTTTTAAAATATTGTATTTAAACCCAAAACAATCTTATACTGAAATAAAATATATGGTTTATTTAAAAGTAAATAATTTAATTAAATAAAAATAAATAACAAATATTTTAAAATAAATCATATTCAAAAACTTTTTTGTCATCATAATATCTTAATTAATTGAATTGAAAAGACAAAAATAACAGTATTTTTTACTATTCATTGAAAAAAAATATTTTCCATAAAATCCTAAAATTTTACAATAAGTTACTTTTTATATGATAATTTCAAAAATTATATTAATTTTTAAATATAAAAAATGTAATGTTTATAATTAAACTTATAAATAAAACCTTAGATGAAAAGAGTTCAGTTAAAACTATTTCTTTTTTTATTTCAAAAATTAATTTACAGTTTTATAATGAATAAAAGAGGAAATTAATTTATTATATAATTAATTGTTATATTACATCTAGACTTGATCACTAATTAGTATCTCTAGAAAATTAAATTAATGTGGTTCTCAACCACCAAAATTCAGAATGTAATTAGATGTGTAGTAACATCAGTATTTGTCTCTTATCCTTCTTCTTATCTCTACAATATTATTGCATTACAGAACTATTTTCATTTATCATATTCAACACACCAGTTTTCTCATAAATGTGTTGTAATTTTATTTATACACAATTGGACTTCTATATTTTTTATACTATCATTCTCTCTCTCTCTCTCTTATATTTTCAAAATAAATATAGAGTTGAAAGGAAAGAGATCTACACTCAAATTTCTTCTCCTCCCACGCTAACAAATATTCAGTATTTAAAATGAATATTTAATCCTTATTTTATCACATTAAAATAACATTCATATAAAATAATTTAATATCATTTAGTACTGATATTATATTTGATATAATATCTCATGAAGACCCATATGTAAAACTCCACACGATATTTGAATTATAACATCACCATTATATCTAATGATTTCTCCGTAATATTCATTATTTAAATCTCCAAGAAATAATATTTCAATTCCTCTTATGGTATATCAATACCCTCTGCCTTATCATCTCTACAAGTCACAAAATTTATATTTAATCCATATATGTATTGTTATCATGTTTCCACCATTATTTTCATATCATAACTTCTCCATTTTTCATGGCATCATGTTTTCACGTAGAATGAATATTATATATATGATGGTTACATCATTAAATAATAAAATAGAATCACTATATTGATAAAAATATATTTCATAAGGGTTGATCATCCTAATTTGTGGTGCTCACTATCAATGAAATGAATCACACAGTCAATCTCATATTTCCTTTACGCAGTCAGTTGGAACTAATAATGGTTGATTCACCCACCTCATGGTAGATCCATATTAAACATGTGGGTAGTGGTTTTATCCATGAAATTGATAATTTACCCAATATAAATTCATTTAATATGATGGTTTCATTCCTAATTTTAAATCATAGTATCCATAGTCAATCATCTCATGAATGAATAATTCATTATAACTGCTCAGTTTGGCTCATATTTTTATAGCAGAACACATCATCTATCTTGTATAAACATTACTGATATTCTGACACTCTAATATGAGGTATATCATTAAGGTCATTATCTTTAAATTATCATAAAGATCTCAACATTTAAATCCACACATTTAGAAACCCTTAAAGCCTTATGGTATACGAGAATATCTCATGAACATTAAAGGTGGTATATCACTCCCTGAAGTGAGATTTAAATATTCTGAGCTACATGTATTAATAATTAATTTTATTTATAATTTTTCATCCTACATAGAAAATAATTAAACTGTACCACTTATTAGTAACCAAATATAAGGATGACATCACATGTTCTTTGATCCTAGGATAGCTCAAATTTTACCAACTAACATGCACATTGTGCACTACCCCATGTGCACTACACAAGATCGGTACTCTATACATATTATGTGTGGACACATTCCTTAAAATATATTTTATTTCCAAATTAATCCTCCATGTGGTAAATTCTTGTCGACCAAGCTTCTAAACCGAGTAGCTGAGCATGATCCTTTAGTCAGTTCAATAGAGGCCCCATTTTTTTAATAAACTCACATAAAAATAATTTTCAAAATATGCATAATCTCCACTAGACAATATTTATACTTAGAATATATTTCCACCATATCCAATACCTTCTCATTAATTCTAATACATTCTAAAAATCTACAATACATCTCAAAATCTTCCATTCTTTAAATCTAACAACATTATCAAATAGTTCTTCATCCAAAAGGATTGTTTATTAAATTTTGTTTATATTAAATAAAATATTCCTCATAAATAAATAAAGCATGAATAATTCAATATTTTTAATTATTATCCCACTTATACACCCTTA
This sequence comes from Viscum album, assembly GCA_963277665.1. Taxonomy (NCBI): domain Eukaryota; kingdom Viridiplantae; phylum Streptophyta; class Magnoliopsida; order Santalales; family Viscaceae; genus Viscum; species Viscum album. The sequence goes on along the minus strand of OY728137.1, from coordinate 22,999,198 downwards.
TTTATCAATTTTTAAACAATATACTACTCTAATCTACATTGACATATATATTAACTATTAATAATAGATCAATACTCATCACATGCAGGGTTTCTTAAATATATCGTTAACCACTTCATGAAACCCATAGAATTAATACTGGCTTATTATATATATATAATAGCAGAAAATGATTTAAAACTTTTCAATTTTTATTATAGTTTCTTAATTGTTTTTATCATCTACCCAAAACACATATTTATGCCTTATCATTATCATTGAAACCAACCTTGTTTAAAAAAATTCCAACATGGGAACTTTAATATCATCCTTTATATTTGTTGAAAATAGTATTAATTTCATTAATGTATATATGTGTGCATGAAAATTCCATTTATTCTTACCTTTATTGAAAATATATGATGGGGTTATAAATGGATATACCTATAATTCCACTTATTCACCCTCCTTAAATATAAATTAAAACATTTTTTCACTTGCTAAGAGAATAATGTATCCACATGAATTATTAGTAATGATCCTTAAAATAGTTAACTCAAATCCCACATGAGATTTCCAAGTCTAGAAAACATGACTGAACAACCAAGGAGATGAAATATATCCATTAATATATTCACATAAAGTGATGAGAAATTTTCTCATTTTGGGGATGTTTAAATAGATTTAAAATGGAATGATATTTAGAATGCACTCACCATAACAAAAAAATTGAAAGTTTATGTGTAATATGATTTTTTCTCAAAATTATTCCTTTCCCTTTTCAAAACGAAAAACATTTCTCCCCATTTATAAAAATAATATTCATGATTAACATTTGGATGAAAATTATAAATGGAATACCAAAACATTATATTTTTATATGGTTTTCCGTATTTCTAGATTTCAAGAAAATTGAAACCATTGATAGATTGATTCATGTTTTAATCCACCTTAAGGGATCACTCCGATTATTATTCGCTGATAATTATTCTTAATTTTACTCCATCATGGATACTTAATTATTTGGATACCCTGAGATAATAACACTCATCCAGCTCCCCCTATATGATTCCTTCAATTCCATGCATGTTAGTACCCAAAAAATGAAATGAAATATGGAGGTGGTTTTCCACTGTTATTTAATAAAAAATTTGCGTTGATACTTTTATCCCATCCAAAAACAACCAATATTTTATTTTACAATGTTTCTAGACATCATCATCCTTGCACAATATTAGATCTTTAAGAACATAACCTCCCTTGAAAGCATGGACATCTTCATTGTTTTAGATTTCTTCTTAGTCAATATTAGATTATCAACTTTAGTAACTTGTGAATTTTGATTCTTTTAATATTTATCCACTATCTTATCCTCTTCCAACAGTTCAGGACTCCTGATTAATATATCATTATTGTTATTCTCTTCTCTCTCTTTTGGTTTGAATTTATTATTTTCAAAAATACCATTTTATCTTTACTTTATTAGTGATTTTAGTTATGATTTCACTAAAGGGTTTTGTTGAGGGATCCATGTCATACATTTGACAACACTATGAAAAGAATTATTTATCCCGAAGCACAGTTATTTTGTCCCCTTTCAATCACATTTACTAGATAACCTGTATTCTTCTTTATATTAAATGTCAACCCCCTTTCTAATCAGACTATCTCCTTCTTATGTTGGTTTACATTTCATTTTTAGTTTACTCGGTTCAATCCTGAATTCATGAATATAATATAATGATTCATGAAGTAGACACTTTTTTCACAATAGAATAATATTATCCTATAAATCAGTGTCATAGTATTCTCATATTTTTTCAGTTTCATCTTGAGAGTATGTTTTTAAAATAATTTATTAACATATTTAACTCCCAATGTAGATACACATTATTTGTTCACCAACATTTTAGAATTTTTTGGTTCTTTATACAATTCCGTATGTGAGTGAAATATAGTTGGATTTTACAATAATAAATCATAATAATTACTGTGGGTATTTTCAATCTAAATTGAATTGTTTATATTTTTATATATGATATTCATGGAAAAAATATTCAATTTTTTGGGAGTCTTTTTTCTTTTAGAATGTTTCATTATATTTAAAAATTTACACTCAAATTTTTCTAAGAAATATTTAATTTTTACACACGTAATAAATATTATAGCAATAAATATTCATATTCTCAGACCATTAGAAATACCAATAGCGTCCCACAAATCTTCTTCTAACATTTTAAATGAAGGTTGTCCAAATTTTCCATATTTCATACATTGAATATTTAATGATTGAACCCTATCCTTAGGGGTTTAATTGATGATGATTATTTTCTTAGACATGATCAAATCCTTTATAAAAGTATTGTTGAGTTTCCCAATATTTATTCCATATATATTTTTATATTTTTCCATTATCTATTAACCAAAATAAAATTAATATAATATATATTTTTAGAGTTTTGGGATAACTTTTTTTATAATTTATATATATATACTTATCTATATGATCCCAAGAACTTATTTCAATCTAATAAAGACTCTATTTATTGACGAATCCCCTATTAATTTTTTTGTGGAATTATATATTTTATAATCTTTTTTGGATGTTAAATATATTTCATCGTCTATATATTTATATTTAATTTTCAACTCATGAAATTTCAGGTTAAGTGTATTCTTTTCATCTTCTAATAATATTAACCAATATTCCTTATCAAACATCTAAATATGAATTTTAATATCATCTATTTTATTTATTCATTAATAGAGTAATCAAACTCTTAAATTCAATTTTTCTTTGGCCTCTATATGATCATATTTTATATTTATTGACGTTTTATAAATATTTATCAATGCATGGGTTATTTGTCCAATATCAAATTTTATCCACGCATTCTAATGAACATGTATTTTAAATTCCTTATCAACTAGGGAATTTTGTTCAATGAAATTTGAAATAAAATCTTTTTTTCTTCCATGATTCACATGAGAATTGTTTTATCTTTTGAACTTATTATCTAATTTTGTATCCATTAGTTCATTTTTATTTTTGATTTATTCCTTTTCATCCTATAATTTCTTTATAAACACAATTTTATATGTGATAAATTCAAAAATAACTTTCTTCAGATACCATTCAATTAAAGTTTATATTTCTTCAATTTATTGGATAGAATTATCATCTTCAAACACACCACAATATGAACTTGTTTCTTCAAAAGGATCAATTCCAATAGATTTGATAGATGATTTATTATCACCTTGACCACCTTTAAATGATTCTTTACCATTATTTGATATTTTCCCATATCACATTGCCTTTTTATTCTTCTTATTAATTATGGTTTCAACTAAAATCTCTCCTTCAGTTTTAATCGAGATGGACGTTGAGATCTCCATTTGAGGAACTTCTTATCATGGAATCCTCCTAATGATACCTATCTTGGGATATAATTTAATGATAGAAAATAACCCTTGAGTCCCACCTCCAGTGGGCCCTAGGATATAGAGAAGTTCCAAGGGTATAAAAATATTACAAATGGGAGGTATAACAAACTAAATATAGATGTAGGATTTGTATATTGGATAAAAAACACAAATAATATATAATAAATGAAAAAAGAACACTAAAAATCATCCCACAATGCAAGACCAATGTCAAAAAATACAATAAAATTCTCCATGTAAATTGACAAACATACATGTAATATAATAATGACTATATAAAAAAAATCCAATCTTGGAATAAAATTTCCATGTTAACCCCAATGTCATCCTAGAAACCTGAAAATAGTCTATATATGTATGGTGACCATAACATGTATACTAAGAAGTATCCTACCAAATTTCCCAAGTAAACATATAAAAACAACATAATAATGCACCAGGGAACATACAAAAGAACCAATAAGAACCAAAAAAGGTTAACTAACTAATCCCAACCTCACCATGCCTTACTCACCAAATAATATATCTAATATAGTTACATTGTAGAATAAAACTAAACTAGGCGCCCCAATACTTCTTTTCCAATTGATTGTATGCTCTCATGCCCCAAAATTGAATAGCCAATGCCCCAATTTCTTATATACATATCACATTACAACCACATCACATTGCATTAAACTCGAAGGCACCTAGGACATCATATAACATATTTATCACCTATTAAGTGCCATAAGCTATTATATATGTTAATTAAATAAACCTAATGTTTTACTCCTACCAAAAATGATATCCACCACATATCACATCACATCTCACCTCAAGACACCAGGTCCGTCACAAAACATCTCACCCAAAGACATGGGCCATCACTTCTGATGGAAGTGTGGGGAGGAGGGGGTACTGAGCCATCAATATAACCACCAAACTGGATATTGGGGAAAGACCCATGACATAGAACTTTTGAGAATTGGTATGGTTATACAACTCGGGTGGTATGTGTATATAAAAGAAATATATGATATATATATAAAACATAATTCCCAACCAATGGGTCCACAATGATTTCACTAACACACACCAACACAAAAAAACACCCCAAATGAAAACCATTATAACAACTTAAACCACTATATGAAACACACCACATATCCACCACACAAGTTTACACATTTTCACTTTCAATTCCTAGTTTCCTCTATTTCTTGATCTAACAAGTTTACACTAACTCCCATATTTAAGACACATCATTCACATTTTACAAAATATTAATTTATTAAAATAAAAATAATTTAGAAAATTTACATATAAAAAATTTCAACCCATTAATTACCCTCTTCTCATCCAATTTTTTTCTCATTTAAACATTACAATTTATTCCATTCTAACCAAGAATCTAACAAAACCATGCTACAAAATATGTTCCCCAAATCACAATAAAATTTTTCACAACACCACATGACTCAACCACCACACACCATAACCAATACAAACCAATACCACATAATATCTCACATCCAATCAATGCTAATCTTCTAATTCACACCACAACCATCACACACCACAACCATAATGAACTGCAATAATCACACACTATAACCATAAACTTCCCACATGACAGATATCACTGTAAGATTTACCACAACACAGAAATCAATAAAAAATAAACAATATAAAACAACTACACATGATGACATCTAAAACTTTTTTATTGTATTTCATAACAGTACTTCTTTATTTATCTTGGGTATTATAAAAAAACAAGGTTTCTATAGGAAAACAATTTATTATCCATATATAAATTCTTTTTCAATTTATTACTGATTCGATCAAACAAAAACATAATATGGGTCTCACATAGATTGTTTACAACATATGAAGGGATATTAGCAAGCATGATTTTATGTATTGGAAACATGAATGCATAATACCATATATAAAATAAAAATATATTATATATTTTCATTATTACAATTACTATCAATTTATGATTATTTAAACTTTTATCATATTAAAATGACCCATAATTTCCTCTAAAAGGAAAGAAAAAAATATTAAATTCCCACATATTTCATATAAATATGGAGAGAATGGGGATCCCCTAACTTCAAAAATATTTTCAATTTATCTACGTATCAAATAGTGAAGAGGAAAAAAACCATAAACTATAACCATACAAGGAAACTCTAGCTTAACCTGAACCACTAAAATGGATCATTAAAATATAATTCAAAATCCCCACAAACCAAATAAGGAAACAATAATGAAACCCTAAAATAATAATATAACAAAAGAATAAATAGAACGGAAAAAACTCACCTTAGATTTCCAAAACTCAACCACAGAAACTGTTACCAGTGTGGTCGGAAGGTGGGATTGACGTACCTCCTAATGACTATGGTTTTTCCTAGAACCAAGAGAAGGAATAGGAAAATGAGAATAAAATCATCCATAATAAACTTGTAAATAAGTTATAAGTCACTATATTCATGGAATAAATTCCCTTTACACAACATAAATTACACAAAATATGCGTATTACAAATCGTGAATCATATATAAGGTCTGGATTCCTCATATCTTGAACATCAACTAAAATTTATGATGGCTTGTACTGAATTAATCTAACATCAGGAATTCTCCTTTTGTGATGTGAATCCATTTCATGGACTCCTCCACTAATGAATTCATGCCATGAGTAAAATGGTGATACATGTTGTGAATCACCAACACACATCATGAATTTCACTTTCACAATTTTAAGATACCACTACTTCAAAAAATCTTCTCTAACCTCAGTAGAACCATCCTATATCCTATTGTACCCCCTCCAGTTGCCAAAACTAGAAAATTAATAGGTCAAGAAGGCACATTCTATTACATTATATAGTTCTTAAACAATTCTCATCCTCGAGAGTCAAAACTGAACCCAAATAAATGAAAGGTTTTGAACAAACACCCCATGAGATTCCTCTCAAAGATCTCATTTCATCATAAACACTAAAACTAGCCAAACACACCAAACCAAGACACTTATAAAACATCCCAAACAAGATAATAATTATCTATCAATGGGAATGACACCACACCATCTAACACCATCCACAAGCCACGACATTTCCACACAACCATCTATAGAACCATGTAGACCCCTACAAAGATCAACCCAATGTTTACCAAAACCAACACACAACACTAAATAAGCACAAAAGTGAAGTAATTATATCTCCCATGTCAATATATTATATAATCTGGGTGGAACTGACTTTCCCACACAATCTTAAATATTTTATTGTATAACGCATCTTGTATAGATATCTGGATTATACTCCTCATATAACTGAAGAATTATCACGAAACACTATATTATTGAAAGAAAAGAACTAATAATATAATAATATTCAATCACCACATCAATAAATAAAATGATAAAAAATAAAGAGGAAACCAAATTTGGGTTTTGGTCATGCATCTATATAATTTTCTTCCATATACTATCCTTGTAGAAACTATATCTCCACAACACATGAACCAAAGAATTAGTATATATAGAAAACAACATATCTTAGAAATATTAGATCTGTACAGGTCACTCCATGAATGTCACATCAACTATGATATCCAACTTTACTATATTAAGGAACTGTGAGTCATCGTGCAGATACCGACGAAGCTAGGATGTGTGAAAGACGTCATGGATTTTTTCCATCAATGTTGTAATAATCATCTGATACATTACCAATCTAATATGCTCCAATGCCTTAAAATGACCAATGAACTGGGGAAGTATTACTCCCACTACTAAACCTCCATTTTCCACAACGAGGAGACACCATCTAAACACATTGTCTCTAACCTCAAAATCCTTGGGCCTCTGCCTATGATCATCTTAGGAACTATGACGGTCTTGCACTACCGTCATCCTCTCTTAGACCAACTGGATCTTCTCAGTCATTATTTTCACTACAATATGACCAAGAACAATGGACTCCTACCCTCTGTCCTGTATAATGGATAATGACATAGGCACCAAAAAATTCCTCAAATGGATCCAAGAAAATGGATGATTGATAGTTATTATTCTATGAAAACTCAACCAAAGTAAGATTCCTTACCCATGATCCACCAAAGCAAAGGATACATTGTCTTAACATTTCCACCTGCATATGGATGGTCTGATCCATCTTGCAGTCTATTATAGTGTGGAAGGCATTATTAAGGCTCATGGGGGTGCAAAAAGGATACTAAAATACCAAATAGACTAACAAGGTAAAATAAGTATCATGAAAAGAGATGATGTCCCTTAGTACCTTATGAATCCTAATGACATCATCCATAAATATCCACACCAAGACATCCATGAAACTTGATTGATATATCACCAGAAAATGATCCAACATTATTAATTTGTCCACTATCACACAAATTGCATCCCAACCACCCTGATCTTGTAAAATACTTGTGATTAAATACATAATGATTTATTCCTATTTCAACCCATAAATATCCAAGGACTAAAAAAATCTCCAGGAATATAATGTTTCTCTTTTACCCATTGAAAAACCAAAAACATTGTTAAAAACTATGCCACTAACCATTCTATCCTTGACCACCAAAGTTATCTTCTCAAGCCACGATACATGTATTTCACTCAACGAAACACTACTTATGACGAGATATGAATATCATTGTGAAATACTTCATGAATTGCCAACATAATAAAAAAAACATCCCTATGAAAATACTTAGTTCTGACCGTCCTTTGACCATCCCTCTAAATCATTACCAGGTCCAACATGATCGCGCATCACCTCTCTCTTCGAGTCACCTAACAAAGACTCCACCACATGATTCATCAAGTATGAATACATTTTCATATGATAAATAGAAACACAAAAATTGATCTATCTGACATCAAGATCCATAACTAAGGTATTATCTATCCCTTTACAAACATTTACAAAATCCTGAACCTCATATAAATACGAATTTTGATTAAAAAAATCTACAACATCACTATCCATTAATCTTGTATAAGAGATATAAAAAAATAATCTTTGAGAAACTCCATCTACCACTTCTGTCACAGATTCAAATATTATTGAGAAAAGAAAATTTTTCGGCTCATTTGATCTATCAAATTCACAATGAACGTACCAATAAGGTAAGGATGCCCCAAATTCATGCAAACACAACTTCAATTAGCTCCAATTCATGGGTGGAATAATTATGCTCAGAGTAAAGTAACTACCAAGTCTCATAATAGATCACAACTATCATCTACATCTACATAAATCCCAATCCTTGATGGAATTTGTTGTAGAAAATATCTAACATCACACCCCCTTAGGAAATTAAACACTGGATCTCTAAATAAATTATCCTTTATGTAAATGAATGATTCCAGGAACTAATTAATACACAAAAGGCCTGGTCGTTCATTATCAAAGCTATTATTGAGTCAATGACTTGAGATAAATCAGACAAAAACCTATGATAATATCTCACATGGCCAAGGAAGATATGAATAACTACAACATTATTATATATTGAAAAATAAAAATTTCCCTAACCTTCTACATGTTCATGGACACAAACTACTGGGATTCCACATGTCCACGGAAACACACCACTCACATCCAAAACATAAACTTAAAAATCTTCCTTTAGAGTTGATAGTTTCAAAGAACCTATAAAAATTTCACATGAATATCACGATCCTCATCCATTTTTGAGTAGATATATATATAATTAATGATCATGAAGACCAACTAGTCTTTGAAATCACAGATGATAGAGATCATGAGCCATATAAGGATGGTTGGTGCATTCGTGACACTAAATAAAATGACCATGGACTCAAAGTTACTATACCTACACCTAAAGGTTGTATTATAGATATCATACACATTTAACAACAACTGGGGATCTCTAGAACATAGATATATATTAGAAAACTAAATAACTCTTTGAAATGGTCTAATAGACCATCGATCCATGAAAAATCATAAATGTTTTTCACTAACACCAGATTGAACAACGAGTATTTTATACAATGCCTAAAACTATCATCTTCCTTCTAGTTGAACAATACTCTATCACCCCAAAGTGATATTATGGGTTAGGTGAAGACCCAATAAATTAATTAATCCACCTTAATCCTAAAATATTATAGCCTAATAATTTTTATTTTATTGGGTGGCATTAAAATATTAGATTCACATGGTTGAAACTCTATCCAAAACTCAACATCATGTCATAGGGGTAATTACACAACATCATTCTAGAAAAAAATATATTAACTCCTCCAAAATCCTAGAAAAATTCCCCACATAATCATCCACTAACATCTCTACCAATTGAGAAAAAAGAGGCTCCACATTCCTACTGCCCATCTAATAACATCACTTACCAATAGACACCACTCACTCACCCTCCATACAGGAAAACCAAACACACCTCTAGAAAATTTTTATTAATATATGAATTGGATAAAGTGAATCCATTCTAAAGATAACATTATATAAATGTATTTTTAGAATGATGAAATATCCCACTGGATAGTGGTGCCCCATCACCAGTCTATAAACCTGACACACCTTAAAAAAGAAGGTCTAGCCTTCGACTAGTATAGTCAAAACCAGGGGAAATCGAATCCTATCCACAGAAAGTCCCAATGAGTGATCCAAAGTAGTAGTAAAATTAATTTTTATTATCCGGATTCAAAAAATTCCAAAAAGGATATATGATAATCTAATATACCTCTTACAACCTCTCTCCCAACTAGTTTATCTTCCTCAAACACATGTATCTAACAATGCCCATCTCCTCTATTTCTATGTTGTCATTATACAAAGCAACTATTTGACCTAGGTACCTATAGATGGGGGTGATAATGAGGATTCCCCCTTCCAACACCATCCGTACATTGCTACTAAACAATCATTGGTGGCCCCTTCCCCTAAAATTTACTTGGAGAAAACTTCTACTACTGTTGAAGAGGGGTCTAAATTCCCATTTGAAATTTTCATCCATGAGTGGTCACACACTAATACTTGTGGTGAAAATGTACCCCAAAAATATATAACAAAAATGGGAAGCTAATGGAATGTTCATTGAAACTTCTTCCCTAGAAGGATAAAAAAAGATTTCCCATGGTCGACTTCGTAGTAGTTGAAACCCTAACTTCTTGAATTCCCATGGTCTATAACCCAATAATATACTCCTCGAGATGCTTATATGGACAACCTATGAACTTTTAGAAATGTATAAATCATAAATGGTGTGACTTAACACCAGTTCACTTTGTGAAAATTCTCCTCCAAACATTGTTCTATGGATTCCTCATCTGGGAATGCATCTGGGTGAAAACACTAGAGGTCATTGAAATGGATCTCAATATACTTATAACTCAAGATACCCTATTAAAGGGAGATAAACTCTTATCACTTTTATTCCATTTTCTTCAATGATAGGAATTTTGATCCGAACTCTTTCTGATGTTCTTTCTACAACACGTATCCCGATTTGTAGTCACTAAGAAAAATATTCCACAACTATTGGGAATCCCTAACATGATAATAACTTCCAGTGTAACTGGGAAGTCATCTCAAGCTGGAATAAGACTAAATGATATATAAGTATCTTCCAAAAATTACATTGTCTCAAGATCTAACAATATCCCCATATAATTCCCCTGATTCGATCACTATAAGGAATGAAAATCACCCTTCCATGCCTCATCCTCCCCTATTGGGTTGACCCCTAGAAAAATAATAGGAGAAGACTACTAAAACAAAACATCCTAATCTAATGAAAAAATAAATCCAAGATTCATTTCATAAAATAATAGAGAACATCCTAATCCTGGTTTCTTGGAATTCCATTACAGTATATTTTATCAATTCATTTTAATTTCCCATAAGAACCCAATTCAGACATTATTACAGTAAATCATGATTTTTGTACATATCCTAGGAATATACCATAAAAAAGATATATGTCACCTATTCATTCAATATTCTCAAATTGTATGCTTCAAATCATGGGTGGCCCAAAACTCCAATGTCCAAGTAGTCTCCTTGGACCATGTCACGCACAACGATCAACTAGTGAAACTTCCCTGTAAACACATGAAATTTTCATAGTGCTTAAATCTAAATGTCTTATTATCTAAAAACCATCAACATTTGATACCACTCTACCGTGAACCCCTCCCTCAAAAGATACCCCTCATCATATAACAATGAAGAAAGAGAGATAATGAACCCTATCTCCTACCAACAGTAGGCCTTGGGTTTGTAAAAAGTGTTAGGGGTATAAAAATATCCCAAATGGGATACATTACCCTCTTAATATAGATTTATGTTCATAAGATAGGATAAAAACACACTAAGAAACTATAGGATATGATATTAAAGTAAACCCAAAACCAAATGACAATGAATGAACATTGTTAGAAGATATAATAAAAATATATAAGAGAAGTACAAAAAAATGAAATTTCATATAAAAATGACACAAAAACTAAAATAACCCAAGATAGAAATGTGTATCTGATTCACTGAAGACTTCCTGGAAACCATAAAAATAATTTATATATATATAGGGTGATCATAAAATGAATAAATAGTTGTATAACACCTATGATCTCAAGTAGATAAGTTTAAATAAATATTATTACAATGGGGAACAAGAATTTTCACCAACAAGAACTAAAATAAGTTAACATACCAATCCTAGCATCACAATGGATAACACACAAAATCAAAAATTAAATACGGTAACATAGTACAATAAATATAATAAAGGATTCCCACTACCACTTCCCCACTGAATTTTTACTCAAAATCCCAAATTTTGAACATCATATGCTATAATATCTTCTATAATTATTAAATCACAACCAGATCACATCACATATCACCTAAAGGCACCTGGGACATATCACCACATCCCATCACATATCTAGGAATGTAAGATATCATGAATGCAAGAGACTTCATTCTCATTCATTCTTCCAACCATGAAAGACCCCTACAACATATCACATCACATCAATACCTCATCACATCACATATCTCAACAATACACATGGGCCATCACATCATATACCACAAAAAAGACAGCTCGACCACCACTAATGAAGGAAGAGATAGAAATAGGGGCTATCCATCTATACGTATAACCACAATCCTAGATGTTGGGGAAAACACATTGAACTGTTAACCACTGTGAGTCTTTTTGGTTTTCCAACTTGGGTGAGTCATATATAGAAATAAAATAATATTCCTGATATATAAAGATCACACAATACCAAGCCATTGGTTCGAAAAAAACAATAACAACACAAATCACCCAATAACTACACACCAACCATCCTAGAGGCTTCCACCACTGTGTGTAACCCACCAAATATCAATCACAAAAAGCAACACATTTCTACTTTCAATTATCGTGTTCTATCATTTCATGATTTAATGAGTTTCCAATAACTCCCATCACTAATCTACATCATTCAAATTTATAAAAAACCCATTTATCTACTAAATTAAAATTAATTTATTCAATTACAATATCAATTAAAAATTCAATCTTTATAACATTACAAACCCATTTTGTTTGATTTAACCATTATTATTTATTTCATGATAATCGGGGCACTCACAAAACCATGCCATACAAAAGATGGCCCATGTCAAAAAAAATGTTGAAAAAACGCATACCAATACCACCATACATAACAACCACAATGAACTAAAACCATCATGTAAAAACACAAAACAACTACCCAAATCACATATATCCTATCCAAACACTCACACCACAACTATCATGCAGAAAAACCTTCATGCACCACAACCATATTGCTTAACAACAACACAAATTCCAAAATCACATCTATGTCAACCAACCACCGCATTCCAAACCCATCACACACCACAACAATCAGTCACCATGACCATCACACAACAAAAAATCACTCACCATAACCATCACACATCACAACCATACAACACCCCACATCACATTCATGCCAACCAATCACTGCACACCACAACCATCACGTACCCTAACCATCCAACGTTTCACATCACATCCATGCCAACCACCACCATATTCTACATCACATCCCAATCACAACCCATCCAACCACCACTGTCACCTCACAATATCCAACAACTTAAAAGGAAAAACAATAAGAGACCTCACACAATAGTAACATAACCTAGTTTCCAATATATATTCATGTAATTTGATCACACTACTCTTTTATTTACCTTGGGTATTATCACAATAAACATATTTCCATGGGAAAACAATTAATTATAAAATTTTAAGTACTTAAACCTTTTATTAAGGGTTATATCAATAAAAAAACAAAATAAGGATCCCAAAAACATTTACTAAAGAACATGAAGGGCTCCAAAAAAAGGTGATTTTCAGTATTGGAAAAAACCATGTGTAATATCATCACAACCAACCCCAAAATAATAAAAAATTTGACATCTCCCCATCCCCATAAATTTAATATTATTCGAATTTTTTATCTTACTAATCTAACCCTTACTATCAACCCAAATGAAGTTAATAAAATGGAATACCCACACATTACACATAAATAGGGAGAGAATGAGTATCCCCTACTTGGAAGACGTTTTTTGATTTCGTTACACACCATAAGGAAAATAATAAATTGCCCAAAATACAAAACTGCATAAGGAAACCTTTGATCAACATGAACCTCACCAAGAGATCATCAAGATTCATTGAAAACAAACCCCAAACCAAATCAAGAAAACTTTTGTGAAACCTTAGATGAAGAATGGAAGGTAACTATTGGGGGACATGAGAAAAAATCACACTAGATTATCCAAACATAACCACAAAAAACCAAGATCAATGTGGGATTATGGGGGTATGGAAGACCTTCCAAAAATACTATGGGTTCTCCCACAAATTGGAGATGGAATAGAAAAACTAGAACAAAATTAGTAGAAATAAACATATAAATAGGTTTTATGCCACCATATTCATAGTGTCAATTCCATATTCACATCATTAATTCCATTGGGTTTATGGATTAGAAGCTATGAATCACATTCAATAATTTAATTCTCCACATATTAAACTTCCACCGAAATTCATGGTGCCTTGGACTAAATTAATATCATATCATGAATTTCCCTTTCATCACATGAATTAGCTTCAAAAACTCCCCCATTAATACATTTAAGTCATGAGTTCACCAGATACACATGTTACGAATCACCATATCATGTCATGAATTCACCCTTCTTGATGTGAATTTGACACCTCTTCTTAGCTATAGATCCACCCTCTATAGAACCCTCATCTAGCCTCCTTTGAAAACCTCTTAAAATTTAAACTAGGAAAGTAACAATCCATGAATGAATGAACCATTACGATTCTATATATATTTATATATACACTTCTTATTGAACATTTTAAAAAATAAGAATAGTTTAGATATACTCATAGGAGAACTTTTATTAACTCATATTCCACGTTTACAACCCAGTGGTTCATGCGTGATCAATAAGGGTGGGGGGGGGGGTAAATCATTGACAACCAAATTTTTTCAGGTTTTACTTTCATTTTAAATTAGTCCCTCTATTTTAATTTATCCACAATCTCAGTTAATTGATATGAATCTTTGGTGTTCTCTCAATCTTTACCTTAGTGTAAATTATTGAAATAAATATGAATAGAAGACAAAGTGGATTTTCCATGTTTTCCTCCATCCAAGAAAAAATATTTATTTTTCATGCTTAGATCTCATTGATTCATGGATCTTATTATCACATAAATTTTACGTGAACACAATTGACTAGAAAGTGGAACATAATGGTTGAGATGGTTTCATCCAAATCCATAGAGGAAAGAAGCAATTAACTTCTCGAATGTATGGAATTCTTTAAATTGGTAATATTAATTCATCATTGGATTTATTTAGTCATGAATTACTAATTCCTCAAGAAAACACCACAAACCACTAAACATGAGTTTAATTTCTATGATATGATAAAAAAATCATTTATGTTAGAATTATTTGAAATCAAAATCATTATGACATAATATAATTATAGTTTTCAATCATCAAAAGTATTTATGTGATTAGATATGTATAGGAATAATGACATCAATATTTTCTCCTTATTCTTCACTCTATGATACAATTTTCCTATATGATACTTTTCCATCCTCTTCATTAACCCATAGGTTGTCTTATTAATGTTATACAATTTCATAAATTCTTAGTAAGACATTTGTAATTTTTATAGCATAAAAATATCTCCCTATTTCAAATAATATGTATAGATTTGAATAATCGAGATATCTACACTCAAATTACTTATTTTACAATACTTATAAGTATTCATGATAAAAATTAAATATTTTCTTCCGTATTTTTACAATTTAAAATATAACATATATTTTGTTATTTAAAAACATTTAAAACAATATTATATTTGATATAATGCTCTTGAATGCTCGAATGCATAGCTTCACAAGATATTTGAATTATCGTATCATCATCATCTCAAATTATTCTACTGAAAAAATATTCCTTTAAACGTACTAAACCCTAGATTTCAATTCCTCACATGTCATATCAATAAATTCATCCCTACATTCTCAAAAAATCAATCTATTTTAAATTAATCTATATAAGAATGGTTTCATTCAACAATAATTATATTTATCTTATTCCTAGTTCATTTTTTTCCATGGAATCATGTCTACGTGTAACATTTTTATTTTATTCACGATAGTTCAATCATGAACATACTGTTTGGAGTTTCCATCGTTACACAATAATCATGTATAAAGGCAGATCATTATGTACATCATATGGGTAACAATATAATCCTTAGAATACTGAGATCCAACCTTTAAAACAATTCATTCAATTTTGCGAAGCACATATATACACTTATATATTAAAAGAATTACCATTATGTTACTTGAAACATCTAGATTTTACAATAATATACTTTTTAGTCAACTATAAATAGTTCATACTATGAACCTTATGCACCATATTCTCTTATATACAAATTCTTATATGGTTTGTGACATGGAGGTATCTTTTTGCAGCGCAAAACTCACTTTTAAATCATTCATATCATATATTATAGAGAAACTGTGTTATTTGTGGGGAATCCTCAACATGGATGATATAATATAAATGATGTGATTTTATCATTTTTAATAATATATGAAAATCATTATGTTTCATCATTGTATTGGTTATCTCCACCATTCATTATGCAAATTATATTTTTCAAATGATTGATATCTTTATGGGGTCCTTGGCTTGATTGTGGGAGGTGAATCATGATATCATTATATTAATCATGGATTAATTATTTTTGGAAATGTAATTATCATGGTCAATGAAAATTATATCATTTTTTAGTTTGATCTTCCATATGAAACCCTTGGTCAATCCTCTATCCTTTTGAATCTCAATGTTGATGCAATGCCCCGTATGATCGATTACATTTTTCTTTCATATCGTCAGTTTGAATCACATGGTGATGATTCAACCATGTCATGGTCAATCCATCATACATATATGAATAGTGGTCTTAATGAAGTGTTAGATAGAGTGTTAATAGTGGACCAATCTACTGTGATGGTGTTATGCTATATGGTCGATCAAAGAAGTTGTGGCTAATTGTATTATGCATGTTTTCTTACCAATAACACTCAGATAGAAAAATAATTTTATAGAAAAACACATCATATATCTCAGAATAAATACATGATTTTATCATGATTTCATATTAACAATATCATTACGGGTTTCAGCATGACATGATCTTGAAGATCTTTTCCTGCAAATAACTATATGTAGAAAACCAACAAATCATGGAGGTAGAAGATAGTATATCATGAAAAAATATAGAAAAAATTTATTACATGTGGCATTATTCAAATCCTACAAGCACCACATATTTAGAATGAACTACACAAATAATCCATTTTCCCATATTGAAAATACATATGCTATGCTTCTTCATAATGAAAAAAATACATGACTTCCAATACATGACCATTTCACTTTAGTCAGCATTGGGTACACCCACACACACATACAAAGCGTGAGTTCCCCTGAATTCACAATTCAACACCACTACTCCATATGTGCTCTGAATTAGGTCAAGAATTCTAATGAATAAGCTTTCAACATTGATCCTCCATCCACCTCATTGTGACCAACTGAGAATCTTAACAAAATCGCCGAGAATGAGTTTAATGTGGGATCGATAGAGGCTCTACTTTTTTAATAAACTCAAACAAAAAGTGTTTTCAAAATATATATATTCTCCCATTAATAAATTTAATACTAAAAATAAATTTACACCAAATAAAATTCCACCTCAATAATTCCAAGGCCTTCTAAAATTATCTAATCCATCTCAAAAACTAAATTATTTAAATATTATACCCTTATAAAATACTTTTTCATCCAAAAGGATGATTTCTTCAAATAATTTTATGCTTTAAAACATATTCATTCAATGAAAAAAAGGATTCTTATTTAATATTCTTAATTTATTTCACAATTCAATAAAACTCTATCAATGATAAAAACATTACACTACTCTCAAAAAAATTAGATCATGTCTTAATCATTATGAATATATTAAAAATCATCACAGGTAAGGTTCCTTGAATATATCATAAGAAAACATCAAGAAACAATCTAACTTAAAACCTAGTTCTTTGTTATATTTAATGGTATTATCTCCTTCAAATAATTTTCAATTCATTATTTCATTAATTTTAATGTCATCTTAATCCAACTATAATACATATTGACACCTTCTTATTATCATGGAATTCATGCTTATAGTCAAAAAATACAATTAAGACATGGGAACAACAAATGATTGAACCACTCTAGGAAATTTGTGCTATCGAGGGCATGTAATTCCCCAAAAAATGACCATTTTTCCCCAATTATTCCACTTTAAATTATATATAATATATAAAATTATATTTCACTTATTTAACGTGATTTCCAAGTGTAACATAATAAATTTTATTTGTTATTATCCCAAAATTTTAACAAATATCAATTTCCCTCACCATTGGATTTACAATATTCTATTATGTGGATATTAATATTTAAAAGATCTATATTTCTCTACTCATAACCCATATGTGGGTCTAGTTAGTTACTTGAAGGTTATAGGTATGTGGTATTTCCAAATGTATTAATTGGCAGTTCATTATTGTTTTGAGTGAACTCTTTAATCCAAAAATTCTAGACTTGGATTTCATTAAAACGTTCCTCTATGTTACACCAAGTCTTGAAAGGGAAATTAATCATGATTATAACAAAATTCATCCCAAAAAGTTCATTGTACTCCCAATTAATTTATGTTTCCTAATGACTGTCTTGCAAATATTTTTATCTATGGTTTCATCCTAAATCATGTAATGGAAGGTAGTGTCTCACTTAATATTTTCCTTGATTGTTTTTATCTTTATATTTAAATATAATTTTTTTTATACTTTTATGATCCTATTAACTTTATGGGGATTTTACCTAATTCATTTAAAATTCCTGATAAAATCATTTATGAATAATCCAATTCTTTAATTTTATAATTTATTTTTGAATATCTTTTAATTTTTTGTGATTATTTTTAAATAAACATAAACCACATAAATATATAAATATTCATTGAAAAAAATATAATAAACATATCCAATGATCATACGATTTTTCTTATGGTTGGTTTTTCAAGATGATGTTAAACAAACCCTTGACCATATGGAATAACTCCTGAAACTAAGCTTATTTCTAGTTACATCATTCCAAATGGATATATTGTATCCTCTTTGTTGGTTTCACCTTCAACTAGGATCTAAACTAGATCATATCCATGGAGAGTTAACCTTTATATATATGTACTCATACACAAGCGAGGGGAACCATGGGTATGGGTCCATAAGAAATATCATAAACACATAGGCTGAAACATAAAAAAAGTGCAAGGGATGACTCATAAAGAATAAAATTTATTTAATAAAAAAATTAAAACATTCAAAACTAATAAAATAAATATTAAATTTATAAAAATCCCAATGTATATATTATTTGGACAATATCATGATCATCCAAGCCTGCAATGACTACACATTTAAGAAAATAATTTTCATTTTTTTAATATTTTTTACATATTAAGATAAATCCCTTGAATTAAATATATTCTTAATTAATTAATTAATTTATATTATTATTTTTATAAACTATATTAGAGATACTTATCCTAAATATTTTCAATAAATTAAATTAAATTAAAATTAATATATATATATAAGATGTACTAATACAGGACATATCATTTACCCTTCTGTTCAGTCTTAAATTCCATTTGGAATTTAAATGCGACATGTACTAGATGAAAAACCACAAGTACCCTTTTAAATAACATGTATATTAATTATAATGGTGTCTTAATACTATTACTATACTCATGTTCATGTAATATATATTTATATGGAAAGTATCATACACATCATGTCTAAATATTATATGGCGTGTAGTTCTATGAGTTATGTTGGTTAGAAAACATGAAATTGTCGGACCATATGAAAATTAATTAATCAATAAACATATACCAAATTTAATGATTGTGAATTAAAGATGAGTATGAAAACTATAAATAACATGTAGTTTAAAAATTACATGAAATTTAATTAAAAATTTACTAATTTTTCAACATATTCACACAATGTGTACACCCACTACACCGTGTAGTTCTGTTTAATGATGAAATAAAATTTCCATTCCTCACAATTAATTACAACAATTTATATCATGGATTGGAAAGTAACCTAATGATTCTTTATGACTAAAATAGTGTGAAAAACTAGCTACATGTTGTATATTCCATTCTCTGGTCAACCATAAAATATTCTTATCGACTCGACAAGTAATCCAAAAATATGTTTTTGAGTTACATGAAATATACGCTTGCTTCACACTATGTAATCTCATTTGGAACATGTTACATGGTTATTGTCCAACATGTGTCATGTAATTAATATATACCACATATGTTTACTTTGAGTCTTCATTGTTTCACATGGGGTGAAACCGTGTGAGTTACACATCATGTGCCCCAGTTACATGTCATGTAATCCATCAAGTCTTATGCCATATGGACCGACTAGTACGAGTTATATAATGATCCTACACACTGTTCTCCCACATTATAAATCCTGAATAACATGATATTATCCGGGTGTTATTTACCAAATTACATGGTGTGTACTTTTCAGTTACACATTGTGAAACTATGTCCACTAACCAAAATATTAGGCACCTCCCAAAAGAGTCTTTAGTTGTTCTTAATATGAAAATATCCTATTTATGGTCATATAATGATGAAAAATTAATATATAGTACTATATTTATAAATTAATTACTTTAAAATAAAAAAAATATTTATTTCATAAATTAATCAATGAATAATAAAAAATAAAAATCAATATGTGACTACTTTGGTACCACTTGAATATTTCCCAGGATAGTGGAAGTGGTAAAGCTGATTCCCCAAAATGGATTTCATTAGTTTCATCGAAAGAATCATCAGAATTAAACTAAATCAGACCCAAAAGAATTTAAGAGAATATCTTTTAATGTTTAATTTATAATTAATTTATATAGACAAGAATTACCATCACTCATAATTTAATATTTACTTTTTAATTATTTGACATCCTATTTTCACACCAAAAGTGTAGTGAAGTATTTAAGGATAAAATCACCTAGAAAATATCCACACATTCTCAAAAAATCTCATAATTTCATCATTGAAACTCTACGTGCTAATGAAATGTATCAAAATAACTTCCATCATTCTCCATTGATCACACCATAAATATTTTACAACTTAAAATAAACTTCTCTTGTTCTCTTGGTATCTTAAGAGGAAGGATGAGAATCATAGCTCTTCATTATTGAGATACTTATCGAGAATATCTTTCTAGGGTTTAAAGAATTCTCAAAAGAGGAAATATTTTGTGCCCAACATTTCTCATGCCTCTCAAAATAATATATTAAGGCCCTTAACCAATCAATTAAACCCAAATAAAACTACACATAAAATTTTAATAATAATATTATTTTGTAAATTTGGTGAGAAAAACACATTAATATTTAAGAATCATTTTTTCCAGTCCTAAAAATTGTTCAACCAATCCTCATAGAAATATATTGAAACTTGAATAATAAATTTTTAAATAAATAAATTAATATAACTATATTATTTGTTAAATAAATATATAAATATTATATTTAATAAAGTAGAATCAAAATATTTAATTAATATTCACATTACTAAATAAATAATTTTTTTACATTGTGAATTAACATGTATTATAGAAATATAACATATTCATGTAATTATTTATTACCCTGCGGATAAATATTTATTTAATATTTAACTATCATATGTGCTATTTTGAATAGCTGGTGATTGAATTTATGTTATCAACACATCCTATTGAATTATTAAACAATATGTTGAGAATAATATTTATTAAAATTATTAAATTCAAATAGAATTTAATTGAGATTCTGGATACACATGTGTGCTATCCACTTACCTAACTGTCCTAAAGTTCAATATCAACATCAAGTAACATATCAAGACAACCATTGAATAGGAATTTAATGCAATGATAATGAAAACCTCTTATGAATTTTCATTGTGTAATAAACTGTCTTTGTCTCAATATTTTATCGAGCAGGTTACATAATGTTTCGGTGCGGATGTGCGCCGGGTTTCTGTTCCGACGCTGTTCCGCTAGGACGCGTTCGCGCGTGCGCCCGTCGACCCGAGGGGATGGGCGCGCGGCTTGTGGCCCCGCAGTCCCGCTTTCCAAAGGCGGGCGGCATCCGTCCCTTGTTCAGGGGCGCCTGCTCCTTGATCGAAACCGGGATGATGGGATGTCGGCTTCTCCTTCCGTGGACGTCTCCTCGGAACTCGTCGCCTAATCCAGGTCTCCCTCATAGATTTAAGACGTGCTCGTGAATCTCGTTCCTGGCGCCATATCTTCATGGACACCGGTTAATTACGCTGCTTCCGCCCAGACGCTCCAAGGGGTCTGGTCGGGGCAGTAACCTGCAGTGAGGAGACCGGGTAGCTCTGGGTGTTGGGGGCGTGTCTTAACACTGCAGCTCTGCATGTCTGCCCTCCATCCCTAATAGGGCTTCTCGAAGGCATGATGGCCTGAGGCATCCCGCACTGGGTGCGGGGAACTGTGTCACCTGAGGTTTTCCTCAGCTTCCCATGTTTAACACGGGGTATGCCGTGAGTTTAACGTCCAGCGGGGACGACATCAGACTGATCAACACGAGAAGTGGATCAGATGACAGAACCCCTTGCGAGGAACCTCCGACGCTGGGGCCAGCACATGGGCGGCTTCCCGAGTGAAGTGGAGTGGAATGAAATGGCATGACCCCACCGGGATGTGACGGCCCGGGTAAGGATCAGGATGGATGATGGAGTGAAGATCTTGGACCCCATAAGGGATTCCTACGTACCGCGCGTTAGCGCGGATCAAAGTCAGCGTAGTTCGGATATACAGTTTAACGTCATGCTGGACGTTGGCAAGCCAACTCACAAGGAGGTCGAGGCTGCCGGGCGGAGGATTGAACCGAACCACCTCGCACAGAGGGGGATGAAACGGCTGGGTGGATCACAGTTTCACGTCATGCTGGACGCTGAAGGGAGAAATAGAAAAAGGCAGTGGGGAAGCACAATGGAGATACACACGTGCAGTCTCCCACAAGGGCGGATTCATAGGTGAATCGACGCGAATGTGAACCCGGGAGGGGTCCACTGATGGACGAACCGACGTGAATACGACCGGGACGACCAGGTGGTGGGCTTGAACCTCAGGGAGGCTTCCTACGTACCCTATTTAGGAGACAGGGATCAAAGTACACGTAGTTCATTCTGTCAGGACTTACGCACTGAGGCAGCCCGGATGCGGCAAAGCTCAGTTGGAGAGGGACTTGGGCCGAAGGTGAGAGACCTCGATCCCTGTCACGCCCTCTACTGGCTTCGGTAGTGGGGAAGCACAATGGAGATACACATGTGCAGTCTCCCACAAGGGTGGATTCATAGGTGAATCGACGCAAGTGTGAACCCGGGAGGGGTTCACTGATGGACGAACCGACGTGAATATGACCGAGATGACCAGGTGGTGGGCTTGAACCTCAGGGAGGCTTCCTACGTACCCTGTTTAGGAGACAGGGATCAAAGTCCACGTAGTTCGTTCGGTTTGTGACACTCTACCCCCGTGGGCAAAGGCCACTCCAATCCCGACATCCCTGCAGAGACGAGCGGGTGGGGCCACATCCAAACCGGGAGGACCCTGCGTGCGGGGCACGTGATCGGGTGATGCGGACGGTTTAACGTCTTGCCGGACGAAGTACAGTTTAACGTCGTGTGTTGAGGACGAAGATGCTTGGCAGTTTAACATCTTGTGGCACGGACGTGGTGCAGTTTAGCGTCATGCATGACGAATGCTGAACAGTTTAACGTCTTGTAGCTCAGACGATATGCTAGGCAGTTTAACGTCGTGCAGCTTGGACATGGTGCAGTTTAACGTCATGTTGGACGAAACACTTGGCAGTTTAACGTCTTGCAGCGCGGACGAATGTGATACCGCCGGTGGGTCCGTGTCACTTCGCGCGAGCCTGGAGGGCCGCACGGGAAGACAACGCACGGTGCGGGCACCCGGGATGAGGATCATCGGGTGCCACGCAGGCGGGTACCCTCAGGGGGTCAAAGGGGGCGACCCCGGCGGATTGCGCGGAAAAGAGGAGCTTGGCGTGCAATACCGCGGGTCGGCGCGCAAATGGACGGTCTGGCGCGTAATTGGGCCAGCACTTTGCGCGCGGAAGAGAGAGATTGCGCGCACCGGGCTTCGAATAGCGCGCGGGGGCAACGGCTCATTCTTTAACGAATGGCCACTTAGCAAAAAGGGGGGTGCGTGCAATCGGGCTGGATTGCGCGCACCCGGGGGGCAATTGCGCGCAAGAGGCTTCTTTTGCGCGCGAAGGCCTTTGGGTGAAGAGTTAGTTCAAAGGAAAGGAGCCAAAGGGATTACGCGCGAAGGTGAACCCCGAGGCTTTCTTGCGCGAAAGAAAGGAGGTTACCTGAAGATCGGCATTGCGCGCGGAAGGGGTTGGATTGCGCGAACGAGCGACTCTTCGAATTCCGGCCACCTTCAAAACGTCGGGGTCGCCTTATATTTATAGGCAACCCCGGGCGCAGAATCTGGTTCGCGGGCGCGCAATTTCCTTCGCGGGCGCGGAATCAGGCCCAGCGCGCAAGGGAGTCGCGCGGGCAACGGGCACGCAAAATTGCGCGCCGGCCCAGCGCATTGCGCGCATCCCGGGAGGTTTGCGCGCGACACTCCAACTTTGCGCGCGGGTCTCCGAAATTCCGTGCAAGGCCTCCGGGCCCTCTGAAACGGGCTTCCGACTCCAAATATGACCTCGCTTTCCGCATCCGGAGCTTCGTTTGGGAACAACGGACTTTTCCGGCGTCTACAAAAGTCCCCCCTCGGAATCTGATCGGCGAGAGGTCGCAACGATTGGGTTCCGAGGGAGATGCCGGAATGCCGAAGTCCTGGGTGGCGCGGGACTGTGGCGCGCAAAAAGGGCGTCGGGCGCGAAATCTGCTATCTCGGTCGCGCAAAGCGCTTTCCGCGCAGCGCGGAGACCCGGCCTTGCCTATAAATAGGGGCCCTGGGTCCCCCCGTACCGTACACCAGCCTTCCGCGCGATAAGCATTCAAGCTCTCGTGCGCGAAATTGCCCTTTCCGGCGCGGAATTCACCCGTTCGTCGCGCAAACCTTCCGGATTTCGGCCTGTTTTTGCGCGAACACCCGGGGTTTTACGCGACAGACTTCCCAATTGCGCACCGTCCACTAGGATTGCGCGCCATCTCTCAAACTTCTCTACCAGCCTCTTCCGATTCCGCACGCCTCATCCCTTAACCCACACGACTCCCGGAGCTTCTGAGATGGCCGCGAATCAAGGGAATGAGGGGGATGCCACCATTCGCAGAGCTGAGATGGCGGCGAACGAGGAGGTCTACGGAGCCAAGGAGATTGTTTCCAGCAATCAATCCTTGTTCGACTTGCTAACGCCGGCCCAGAAGACATATCCGTTGTCGGACAACCTGCCGATCAGGAACTTTGGCATCCTAGATGAGGTTCCGGTGCCAGGGTTCGAGGTTGATGCGCCACGGACCTGGGTGACCCGGGAGGACGAGCTTCCCCACTATAACATCACCAACAATGGGCATCCTGCCAGGGAGACCAGGCACTTAGATGTCTATGTCCTGAACCCGAGGACGCGAACCATCGTCGGGAGTGACCCTACTGCGGAGAACTCTCCAGCCCTCTACTCGAGCACATATCGCCAGAGTGTCACTGACGACACCAAGGGCTGGCTGAAGGACTGGGACTTGCGGTCTGGGGGCAATTTCACCAGTGAGTGGGCCTGGGCGTTCTGGGTATGCCACACCGGCGATCACTTCGCGGAGGAGATGCGGTACATCGGCCTGTTTGAGGCGGTGTGGACGTCGCAGTTCCACTTCTACCAGCAGTCCGAGCTCGGGCCGGAGCTGTTCACCCGCTGGTCCCCGGATACCAACACCTTCCATCTTCACCATGGGGAGGTTAGTATCGGTCTCTGGGACATCCACTGCATCGGAGGTATCCCACTGGAGGGTTACAAATATGATGAGTTCCTGCCTCCGAAGAACACCTGGGAAGACAGGTCACGGACTCACATTCTGACATGGCATCTACTTGACCTGGCTACGCAGCGGCTCGGGATCAAGGACTTCCACAAGGACATAGCCTACAAGGAGTGGTTCGGCCAGTTCTTGGAGCATGACCCAACAGTCAAGATGCCAGGCAGGGGGAAGCGGTGCCCGACCGCGGCTCAGAGGAGCCGGAACGGGTCGTACTGGCGGGTCCTGGAGACGGGCGACTACCGCTCATGGGGGTATTGCGTCATCGAGGCCCGGGACCCTAATGTCCGGTACGCGGCGTTCCTGGCCACCTTTCTGAGTGGGTGGCTCCTGCCAGTGCGGGACGCGAGACTGGGCGTCCGCCCGGTGACACTGGCGATGGCGGGCGCCATGGCCGCCAACAAAAGATACAACCTCGGGGTCCCGGTGCTGGCTAAGCTGTACGCCATCCTGGGACGCATCTAGCGAGGGGGGTCACCACGAAGGATCTGTGGGCCCTTTCAATTCTTCCACGGCTGGGTGGCTGCTCACCTCGGTGGATACACGTTTCCAAACGCCATCATTCCTCCGGGAAACGGCCTGCGACCCTCCCTGCTGAACATCACGGGGGTCGCTCCGATGACCCTAAATGAGGAGGACGTGAGGATTCGGATTGGTAATAACGCCAATTTCAACTTCATCCCGTTCCCCACTCCCGTTGGCCAGATGATCGACAATGGGCAGGGTCTGCTGGAGCAGCACGAATACTTCCTGAACATGCGGGGCATGGTGCTCATGGCTCGGATCGACGGGAAGGTGATCTGCGAGCCCTACGTGCCAACCCGGTTCACCAGGCAGTTCGGGTGCCTCCAACGGATGTCGAAGAGGGTATTCACTGCTGTCCGGGAGGAGACGAACCCTTGCATCCTTCGCCAAATGTGGCTAATGTTCGCCACTTTCGGCTCTGGCGACGTCATCACTCTCCCTCCTACCGGGGTCGACACAGGCTTGGCAACCGAGTACGCCGAACACTGGGCCATCGCGTACCCCGAGGGGCTTCTATGGAAGCCAGTTCGGCGGCTCGAGGTCACCCGTGCGGAGACTGGGCGTCAAGGAAGGAGGTGAGGCGCCGTCACGTGGGGGAGAACGGAGGCGCGCCAAGCAGTGGAGCCGGCGCGAGCAGGGACTTCGGCGACGGGCACATCCCAGGCTGCCGCTACGACCTCGGCGCCCAGAGAGGGGGCACGTGCGGTGGTCGAAGAGCGACCCGGGAAGCAGGTAAGGCGTCTGCTCGAACCCTCCCACGATGCAGTCTTCCCAGCGGTGTGGTCGGCCTGGATGACCCTGCGGCAGTCACTAGGGACCGAAATCATCTGGTAGAAGATAACCAGCGAAGGAATCCATCTGCCAGAGGTCGGGCGCCTTCAGGTCGCCGACAGGGTGAACTTCCACCGGCGGTATGCGTATCTGACAGCCATGGACGAGTACGCACGCCAACGTGGTCAGCGTGCGGAGCCGTCCCTTCTGGTGAAGGTGATGCTCGGTCTAGAGCCTGCTCCAGAACAGATGCCGCCGGAGGAAGATGACAGTAACGACGACTCCGAGGAAGAGGAGGAGACGGGGGAGGATGAAGGCTCCGAGGGAAGGTCCCATCTGGGGAGCCCACGGGAGAGCGGTGAGGTGGCTGGATCTGGCAACATTGATATCACTGAGCTCCTCGAGGTCCGCTTCTATCCCTACTCAACCTGCTTCATCCATTCTCTTATGCAGCTTCTAACCCATTTCTTCACCTTCCTCAGGAGTGCACAGCTGTTGGTCAGGCATCCTCAGTAGGAGTAGGAGAGGCGCCAGCAGGACAAGGTGGGGGCCAGACTCCCATCATTGAATTGACAAGCGCTGAGGGGTCCCCTGCTGCAATTGCTCCTGCGGCGGCCGGGATAGCGGAAGATGACGCTTTGGATTCCCGTAAGTCTCCTTACCTTACTGTCGGTGCTTGCCATTGATGATCCGTGACTAACCACGGCATGCCCTGCGCAGTGATCTCAACACCGGAGGCTTGTCGGGCTACCGAACCCGGGCCATCCACGAGTGGACCGGTGGAAGACATGCCGCCTGCTCCGGAACAGACTTCCCACACCGAGCCGGCCCCACCAACTGCTGATCAAGGGGCTGCGGACGCCGGCGGTGCTGCCATCGGAGAGAGGTCGGGGGCTGACGAGGGTGTCAACGCCGCTGGGTCGAGAGAAGAAGGTCGCCCAGATGTTGGGGAACCTATCCCCCGTGAGGACATCCCAGGGGCGGACCCCGCAGCAGACCTGCTGGCTGCCTTCCCTGCCTACCGGCCTGCCGACCCCGAGGAGATGGACGACTCGGACGCGGAGGCGGTCGAGGAGAGCCGGATAACGCACCGCAGGGGGTGGAAGTGCATCCAGCGCTTCCTCAAGCGAGACCCATCGGAGTGGCTGGGGCGCGTGGGATCCCTTCAAACCTGGCTGCGCTTCCTGTGTGCCGGGGGAGCCGATGCTCAACGCCTCCATCTGACGGTCCGTGATTTCATGGCCGAAAAGATGCGCGAGAGCCGCCGGCGTGCCGACGTCGCACAATGTCGGGACGTGTCGGAGAACACGCGGGCGCTCCTCGTGGCGGAGTAGGATGTCCGGCGCCTCGAAGGGCAGGCGACAGAGAAGGAGGCCTTCGTCGCAGCGTGCACTGAGCTTGTGGAGCAACTGACGGCCCAGCTGGTTGACACCCAGGTACAGCTGACGGAGGCGGGCCAACAGATGGTCACACTTCAGGTCGAGCGGGAGCGTGCACAGGCCAGGATCGGCGAGCTGTGTGCTGCGACCGCCGACGAAGAGAGGGCACGCAGAGAGCGAGAGGCAGCTCTGGAGGCCGCCAGCCAAAGGGTAGCGGCGTTGGAAAAATTCATTCAGCACACTAATCCCTAGGGGCTTTGTTTTTGCCATTCCCAGAACATTTTGCTTCTGCTACTCAATATTTCGATCCATTTGTATGAATCACCATATTTATCTGCATCATTTGGCTTAACATGCTCAACCACAATTCATTGTCTCGCGGGAGCGTTAACCAAGCTTCAGGCATCCATAATTGGGCCTGGATTTCTAAAGAAAAGAGGGAGGTCATTCCTAGGAAAGGAGACCTCAGACCTAATCAATGTATCATCCCCCCAACTTGTTCCGACACACGAGCGGGACAACGCTAGGGGCGTTAAGAATTTATCCGAACATAGGGAAATGAGAAAGGGTGAATCGCGTGTCCCGAATTCAGAAATCCACAATGGTCGGCCTTCCAGGAAATGCCCATGACGGCAAGCGGACAATGGATCAATTGACCATACTACTGCAATAGACGGACCGAAGGTCATCATTCATATTGCAGGAGGCGGATCACATGTCATCATCATTGCCGCTTTGGGGGTTCCTTCAGGCACAAGGGTGGAAATCCAGATCAACAGGGCATGCGAAGCGTGGGGTGAAGTGACGATTTGTTCGGACAGAATCTAACGCTCTCAAAATTGCGCCACCGTGGGGAAAGCGTATTAGGCGGATGCACTAATCTGGCCGTGAATCACCCCAATTCTCAGACAGAACCTCTTTGACGAGGAAACTGTCGCTTCCCATCATTGCAATGGGGCATCCCGAGATGAATTGGGGAGAATATCACAATCGCACCACTCTACCAGAAGCCAGGCCAGACGGCCGGCGACGAGGAGGGGCGGGACTTAGCGATCCCTGAGGCTGGACCCGAGCCGAGATGCCCGGGCGTTCCTACGTACTCCATCGGGCTGGAGATCAAGCCACACGTAGTTCAGAGAGTGCAGTTTTAACGTCATGCGGGACATAGAACCCCGTTTGGGGAGATCTTAGTTTAAGGTCGTAGAGCTTGGACCATAGGGGTAGATCTTAGTTTAAGGTCTTAGAGCTCGGACCATAAGAACCTCAAAGTACGCCACATCGTGGTCCTATCCCCTGGATATGAGAAGATGCACTGAGGGATAGTGCCAAGAGTGTCAAGGTTTCGCCTGGTCAGAATGGGAGGTGGAAAACATAATGTGAATCATGCGGCCATTCACTCAAGGACTGGGGGCACCGGCGTAACGATATGGGAGTACTGCCGACCGTGGTGGAAAAGCAGCATCAATATCGCACTGACCGTTGATGGAATGAGGCAGCAAACGAGCATCAACCGCTCAAGCGCAGGATTCATATCGATTTGCTGCCCGAGGCCCTTGGGGGCACCAGCCCGAGTCGGTGGGAGAGCACTGAGGCATTGTGTCCAGACCGCTCACGGGGGCTCCACCCAGGGCGTAGGCGATGGGTCCAAATGAAAGGGAGCACGAAGCCTGAAAAGTGGAAGGAACCTGACCAAGCTGAACCTCACCCTCCTGGCAATAAACCAGAGTACTCTTGACACCGGTGGACCACTGCAAGGGGTCGAGGGACACGCCTTGAGGGTGACCCGAAGGCGGAAGATTCCCCAGAGAAGGGGGAATCTCTAAGAGGTGGGGGCTGGACCCGAAGTTTCAAACATCCGGGCGTTCCTACGTATCCCATAAGGATGGGAATCAAACCGCACGTAGTTCTTGAAGTGCGGCGCAACACAATCGGGCACCAGCGCGGGGAGGGGTGCGGGTCTGGCCCTCGCACCCAGAAGAAGCGGTATTTGATATTTCTTGTTTGTCCTTAAAGATGGATGGTTTTTCTTTGTGCAGCGACATTCCTGTGATTAAGAAATCCCTGGCGTCGCCACAATAATCAAGACATGAAAGGCATTGATAAATGGCATGGTTATTAACCAGCGCCCAACGTGAGTGTCCTCTGAGGAGAACATCACGGTGCAGTGCCATTTCTCGTCGGGCGGCCAAGACGATCACTGTTTACGGTCGTGTGGTAGGACCAGACAACACAGTTCAAGGTCGTGTGGTTCGGACCAAAGAGGAATCAGCTTATTGCGATATGTCAGACTCAGCGGAGGTGGGAACATACCCAGCCCTGCGGTCACGCACGATTCCAGGAGAAGGATCCTGGGATAGGGGCCTGCGTATGTCCATCACCCGAGGGGCAGAGATGCTATCCTCCAGCTATACTGGGCCCAGAACGCGATTGTTCGGACGACTCCTTCCTCCTCATGGGGACGAGGGTCCATCTACACATGGCCCTTAGGGAGGACATCAGCATATATCCTTGGTGCTCAGATCGTGTGAGCCTCGAAAGACACCATTACCCTGGTTGGTCTGCCTAACGTGTAAAGGTGTACTGAAGGTCAGTATGAAGAGAGTGTCAAGATTACACTACAACGCACAGAGGCGGAGTGTGATGAGGACTGCGCAACCAATGTTCAGAGCCTGAAAGAGCCGACATGACGATCAAGGATGTCGCTGACCATATTCGCAACACAACATCCGATCGCGTCAGCCTAGGATGGGGCAAGCAAACGAGCATCAACCGCTCAAGCGCAGGATTCATATCGATTTGCGGCCCAGGACCTGCCGGTAAATCGACCCGGAGCGGTAGGAGAGCACTGAGGCATCGTACCCAAACCGCTAACGAGGATCCCTTTGAGTGAAGGCTCGAACAAGAGGAAGCACGAGGCCCGACAAGAAACACAGGACTTGTCGGGATTGAATCCGACACTACGGGTCATAGACCGAAGTACCCAAAACATGTTAACAGATCACCAAAAAGGGTCGGAGGACTCACCCTGAGAGCAACCAAAAGACGGAAGATCCCCGTGATCAACCAAGAGACGGGGCTGGACCTGAAACACAAGCGTCCAGGCGGTCCTACGTATCCCATAAGGATGGGAATCAAGCCGTACATAGTTCTTGAGAGGCAGTTTAACGTCATACAGGACGATGAGGGGTGTGAGGTAGTCCCACACACGGGGGAGGCGTACGGCGCGGCCAGTAGACTAACGTGAATGAGGACATAATCCCCTGCTCACGCCACACGCCTCGCACAAAAAGGAGGGGAACTTGGGCCAGAGGCCCAACGCGGGATAGATATTCCCGGGAAATGGGGATGGGCCTGAAACATGAATGTCCAGGCGGTCCTACGTATCCCATTAGGATGGGAATCAAGCCGCACGTAGTTCTTGAAGTGCAGTTTAACGTCATGCAGGACGAAAAAAGAAAAGGGGGGAGCGGAAGGCATCCCCAAACGTGGGGGGCGTACAGCGTGGCGAGCAAACCGACGTGCATGAGGGCATAGCCCCGCGTTCACACCATACGCCTCATACCCAGAGGCAACTGGGCCAAGGGCCCGAGATGGGATGGAAATTCCCGAAGGATGGGGCTGGGCCTGAAACATGAATGTTCAGGCGGTCCTACGTATCCCATAAGGATGGGAATCAAGCCGCACATAGTTCTTAAGGGGCAGTTTAACGTCATGCAGGACGAAGATGCTTGGCAGTTTAACGTCTTGCAGCGCGGACGTGGTACAGTTTAACGTCATGTTGGACGAATGCTGAACAGTTTAACGTCTTGTAGCTTGGACGAAGTACAGTTTAACGTCGTGTTGGATGAATGCTGAACAGTTTAATGTCTTATAGCTTGGACGAAGTACAGTTTAACGTCGTGTTGGACGAAGATGCTTGGCAGTTTAACGTCTTGTCGCGCGGACGAAGTGCACTCAGGCAAAGTACTGCTTGAGGAACCTAGCGTTGGTGGGAGGAGTGACACGCTCACCATCCATAGTTGCTAGGGAGTACGCGCCATTGGGATAGACATTGTGGACAACAAAAGGTCCCTCCCACTTGGGCTCCAACTTGGGCGGCTTCCTGCCGGGGATCATTGGTGCTCTTAGGGCTAATACTAGGTCACCCTGCAGGAAGGAGCGGAGGCGAACCTTCTTATTGAAATCTCGAGCCATTCTGCTTTGATGCCTCTCCAAGTTGTGCAATGCACGAAGTCTATTCTCATCCAGTGCTTCCAACTCGACTAAACGTGTTTCAGCAGCTCTGTCCGGCGCTTGCTGGTCGTAGACCGCAGTGCGCAAGGACGGTAACTGGATATCGATGGGCAGGACGGCCTCAGCTCCATACACCAGGGAATAAGGGGTCATCTGGGTGGAATTGCGAGTCGTCGTCCGATAAGCCCAGAGGGCGTTGGGGAGCTTGTCCGGCCAACTCTTCTTGTTCTGACCAACCATCTTGTTAAACGCCTCAATCTGTCCATTCGCCTGCGCATGATAGCGAGATGTATGGTTCGAGCGAATGTTGTACTTGGCGTACAACTTCTTCAACTCGGCTGCTCGGAAATTGGCTCCGTTATCCGTGAGGATAGCGTGAGGCACTCCAAATCGATAAATGATGTTGGAAGTCACGAAGTCAGCGATCGAACAGGATTTGACCTCTCTGAGCGGAATAGCCTCTGCCCATTTGGAGAAGAAGTCCGTGGCGGTCAGAATGAACCGGCACTGGAGAGCCGTCGCTGGCGGGTAAGGTCCCACAATGTCCAGACCCCAGACTGAAAAGGGCCAAGAATACCTGGTGGTATGGAGAGGCTCCGTCGGCCGATGCACAAAGTTCGCATGAACCTGGCACGCATGGAACCTCCTGGCATACTCGATGCAGTCATGGATCATGGAGGGCCAGAAGTATCCCAACCTCCGAATCTGGTGGGACAGCTTCGGCCCAGTCTGGTGGGCACCACATGAACCAGCATGAACCTCTTGCATGACTCGTGGGATCTCAACCCCCTGAAGGCAACGGAGGAGAACACCATCAAATCCGCATCTATAGAGGATCTGCTCCAGGCCGGGACTGCTCTGGAGGACAAACTGTGATGCGCGGCGTCGAACTCGCTCACGCTCAGCCCGATCTGACGGGAGAATGCCATGTTGGAGGTACTCAACCAAAGGCGTCCTCCAATCAGGGGCTGGTTCGACTGCCATATCTGGGGTACTCGGGGCTCCGAGCATAGGGGCAACCGTGGTGAGATTACTTACCGACGGGCCGCGATCTCCCTCCGGGATAACGGGAGCGATGAGCCTGCAGTGCGTCACGCGGACGATCAGGTTGTCCTGTTCAGGCTCTGCAAGTGACGCAACAAGGCTGGCCAAAGCATCTGCTCGATCGTTCTGCGACCGGGGAATATGGACAATTTCTGGCCGAGAAGGGAACTGGGCCATCAGAAGGGGGGTGCACTCCAGCAATGGCACAAGTTCCGGCTTCTTGACAACATAGTCGCCATTGATCTGCTTAACGACCAGCTCGAAGTCCCCTTTCACACACAGATGGGGCACATCGATCTCGAGAGCCAACTCGAGGCCAGTGATGAGGGCATGGTATTCCGCCTCATTGTTGGTACAGCCCTCTGACAATAGGAAAGAGTATGGCAGCACGGCTTGCTCCGGGGTAATGAAGACGATACCCAAGCCCACTCTGTTGAGCTTAGGATTATCGAGTCTTCTACCAGTGGGGCTCCGGGAGGCACCGTCAAAGTGCATCTGCCAGCATGGACCGGCATGATCGACCGAGAGAATGGCCTCATCAGGAAAGCCTAGATCCAGCGGCTGATCCGCGGAGGTCGGGTGAGCAGCCAGAAAGTCCGCCAATGCTTGCCCTTTGATGGGCTTCTGAGACACATACCTGATGTCGAACTGCTGGAGAATCACAGCCCATCGCGCTAGACGACCAGTCAACATAGGCCGGCTCAGGATATATTTCAACGGGTCTACCCGAGAAACCAACTGTACCTCATGGTGCTGCAAGTAGTGCCGTAATTTCTGTACGGCAAATACGAGCTCCAGGCAGCTCTTCTCGATGGGGGAATACCTAACTTCCGCATCGAGGAGCATGCGACTGAGGTAATAGAGGCTATTCCTTGTTCCCTCATTGTTCTTCTGGGCGAGAAGGGCACCAAGAGACCGTTCCAGGGCGGTCACATAAAGGACCAGCGGCTTCCCGGATACAGGCGGCATCAGAACCGGAGGTTGAAGCAGGTACTGCTTGATTTCCTCGAAAGCAGTCTGACACTCTTTATCCCATACATAGGTGGCACCTTTCTTCATGAGCCGAGAAAAGGGCTTACACTTGCCGGCCAGATTCGCGATGAATCGGCGTATATAGGCTAAGTGGCCTTGGAACCCTTGCAGTTCCTGGATGTTACCTGGGGGAGGCATCTGGCTAATTGCCCTGATCTTATCTGGGTCGATCTCAATACCCCGGTATCTTACCACAAATCCAAGTAACTTTCCGGAGGTGACCCCGAAGGCACACTTCAACGGGTTCATCTTCAGGCAGCGAGACCGGAGGAAGCCGAACACTTTCTCAAGATCTTTGAGATGGTCCTGACGCTGGCGCGATTTGACCACCAAGTCGTCGACGTAGCATTCCACCAGTGTGCCAAGGATTGGCTTGAATATGCGGTGCATCGCCCGTTGATAGGTGGCACCTTCATTCTTCAGGCCGAAGGGCATGACCTGGTAACAAAAGATACCTTGGGGGGCCCTGAAGGCAGTGAAATCCTCATCCTCAGGGGCCATCCGGATTTGGTTGTATCCGGAGTATCCATCCATAAAGGAGAGGGCTTGGAACCCTGCCGTGGCGTCAATCAACAGCTCTGTCACTGGAAGGGGAAAATCATCCTTCGGACAGTGGCGGTTGAGATCGCGGAAGTCGATGCAGACTATGATCTGCCCGTTCTTCTTCCTGACCGGCACAATGTTGGCCAGCCATTTGGGGTACTGAACTTCCCTCACGAAGTTGGCTTTGATAAGCTTGTCAACTTCGGCCTCAACCATGGCACCATGGAATGGGTGCATCTTCCTGGGAGGCTGCTTGAACCCGCGATGGTTTACCGGGAGACCAAGGCGGTGGACGACTACCTGAGGATCTGGCCCCGGCATCTCCTCATAGCCCTAAGCGAACACATCACGATGCTGCCTGAGGAAGTCCACGTACTGCTGCCGCTCCTCAAAGGGCATGGAGGGACTGACCAATGTGGGTCTTGGATCTGCCTCGGTTCCGAGGTTCACCTGTACTAACTCATCTACCGTGGCGGAGACGCCCTCCTCAAAAGCTGGGGGTGCATCTTCCACGTCCTCTCCACTCGGGGAGGGATCGTCCACGGGAGAGACTGCGTTGGAAACTGCATTGGGGCTACCAGATCCTGCTGGGCCACTGGTGCTGGCACGGGCGGTCGCGGTCATCTCATCAGGAGACTCACAGGCCGTCGAGACCATGGCTACGTCCAACCGTTGAATCGGGAGGACGTAAGCGTCATCCAAGCTTGCCCATGGATCACTTGCAACAGCGACAGGCTCAACCTCACCTGACAGGATCTGCTTATCCTTGCTCTTGTAATAGTCCGCGTCCAGATAGAGGGCTTCACATGAGGCAAAAGGAGAGGCATCTCCCTGAAGCACGCCTACTCGACCGTTAAGGGAGTATTTGAGGCATTGGTGGTATGATGAGGGAACCGCCGCATGAAGGTGGAGCCATGGCCTTCCCATCAATGCGTTATACGCAGTGTCCTGAGAGACTACCATGAATTCGGTGTTGGCAACCAGGTCACCGAACTGGGTCTTCAAACGTATCTTGCCAACCGGAGTTTGCTCGGTGCGGTCGTACCCCTGGATCCTGAGGTCGGAGGGAATCAAGTCATCCCCAGACAACCCCAATCTCCGGAGCGTCCGAGTTGGAATCAGTTTAATCCCAGACCCCGTGTCGACAAGACAGCACCAGACTTCAAGGCCATTGAACTGGCCAGTAACATACAGCGGACGAATGTGCCCCTGTATAGGAGGGTCTTCATCCTTACCAGAGAATGAGATAACTGCCTGACATTCGGCTTCCTCGATCGTTTCAGCGTGAAAGGCCTCTGCAGCCGCAACCTCTGTCTCAAACTGGAGGGGGATCTTCAGGGCTTCAGCGAGTGCCTCACGCATCTCAGATGACATGCGCAGAGCCTCAAGGATGGAGAGCCTTGCTGGGATGTCGGCCAAGTGCTTTAAGACATCATACTTTTTGGCCATGCACGAGCCCCTGGTTGCAGGAGGTTGCTCTGCGGTTGGAGGCATGACGGGCCTTGCCGGTTGGACCGGCGGCCGACTGGTACTTGGCGCATCTCGCTGTTCATTGGTTGAAGCCAGGGAAGTAGTCACCGTACTGGGGTCAGGAGGCCGAGATGGACTCATGGCAGGGCGGAGCTGATCGCGACGCGGCTTAGGCGGTTCTTCCTGGTCCCACACCACAAACAGTGGCGGAGGCGAATCCGTCATCCCCGGATGGGGGGGCTGTGCACGCTGAGCTCGGTTTTGAGCCTGCTGCCTAGTCTCAGTGGCATGCACGGCCTGGCTGGAGGTACCAACTGTCGTGCCCCAACGACTCCTATTGTTGCGGTTCCTCCGACGGTGGCGACGACCAGGGACACTAGGGAGGTCCACCTGGTGTTCTTCAACGTCGGGAACCGAAAAGGGATTTACCAGCTCGACGGTATTAACCGAAGCGTACCCAACACTGTCATCGGATGAATCATCCATCACTGGGCGGATCCGAGGAGGGATCCCCATTTCTGTGGGCATGAAATCGCCGAGAGTGCGGAATAGCGGCGGAACTGGCGGGGCGCGCTCTTCCTTCTTGCGCCGCCGCCGTTTTCTTTTCTCGGAAGAGGCAGGCTAGGATGACGATGCCGAAGCAGCACCCGCAGATTCTGGGGGCTCAGGCTGATTCAAGCGCACACGGATGTTTCCATGGGCTCGAATGATCGTCTTGCGGGCCATCCAGTTATTATACTTCTGGGATCCGCGGTCGGAGACCAGCTGCCATTCGTCCTCATTGCCACTATCGTCATCTGATCCCACGAACACGCCCGCCACTTGTGCTGGAGCTGGACCCAACCTGATTACATTGTTGTTAATCTGGTCTTGGAGCCAGTCCTTAAACACATAGCACCTCTGGATGGTGTGCCCCAGGGCCCGATGGTAAGGGAAGTAGCGGGGGTTATCCGTGAGATGTGCCTCCTCTGGCCTTCAACATTCAGGCAGTCGCACAATCCTCTTCTCCAGGGTGCTCCAGAAATAACCGGGGACCTGATCCTCGTGAAATGAGTAAGTCAGGTATCGCGGGCCCCTGGGAGCGTGGTCTTGACAAGGGGCTGGAGGGGCCTGCCGAGGAGGTGGACCCTGATTATCTCGCCTGGGTTGTGGCGGTACATTACGCGGAGGGGCCGGCCGGTTCTGGGGCTACCGCTGCTGGGCCGAGAACTGAGCCCGTGGAGGCGGATTCCTGTGAGGCTGTGGAGCTGGCCTCACCGGCAGCAGCTCCAATGGCCTGGGGGCCTCTATCTGGGCAACAACAGCGGGCTCAGCCCTGCTGACTCTCCTTGCAAGAATCATAGGGGGCAGCGGGTGTGCCTGACTGGCCTGTTGCAGGGCTTCCTCAAGACGTTGAGCTTTGTCTGAGAAGTCCCTGAACCCTCCGGGGTAATTCTGAGTGATCAAGGAAGGGACCAGCTCGGTCTTGACGTTCCTGATGCACATTGTCAGCAACTTCTCCTGAGTCAATGGAATGTCAAGGGAATACGTGAGACCCTTCCATCGGGCGACAAAATCTGCGACTCGCTCATCAGGCCTCTGCTTGCACTTGAAGAGGTCTACGATACTCGTCTTCCGGGTCGGGGAACTGAACTGGTAGAGGAATTTTCTACGAAGGTCCTCCCAGCTAGTTATCGACCCGACGGGGAGCTGGCTGTACCAGACAAATGCTGGCCCTTCCAGTGTCTGGACAAAGCAGCGAAGCTTAGCGGCCTCTTGCTGCGCCGGAGTTCCCAACATAGGCCCGCACCTCGAGTTGAAATGGGCCAAATTCTGTGGCGGATCACCAGTCCCATTGAAGGGGGCGAAAGTGGGGTTCCCGAATCCCGGAGGTGTTGGCATGTCATCCACCCAAGCTGGGTATGGCTTGCCGTCCGGTGGGATTGCCACTTGCCGAGTCTCCAAGGCTTCCAAGCGGGCGATGAGTGCCGCCATCGGATCGTCCGGACATGGGTTCCAGTCCTGGCGAGGATCTCTAACCACGAGCGCATTGCATGACCCTTCAATCGGGTCGTCGACCGGGTCGTCGAACTCGGCAGCTCGTGGGATGGCGGGCGGAGCGGCCCTTGGGGCAGCGGGAGGAATCCGAGCGGGGTCTCTCAGGTAGTCACGCCGCTCGGGAGGGTGTGGTGAAACATACCGCGCCCTCTTTCCATAGGCAATGGCCTATCCCCTGTCGGCAAACACGGCATAATCACGGTTTCTCGGGAGAGTCTCGTCAAAGAGTGGTTGTTCCTTTCCCTACTGTCCTGGCCTAGGATCACCGTAGTCAGGCCGCTGCTCTGCAACGCGCTCGGCGAGGAGCTGGTCAAATAGCTTCTTCTGCTCGGCGATCTATTGACGTAGCATATCCTTCTCGGGATCCTCATCCGCCCTCTGCATAGAGGCAGATGGGTCGGCGGGCTTTACAGCCCCGCCGTGCTCTTTACCTTTGCTGACGTTTCGGCTCAACGTCAGTGCTTCAGTGGGTGGGGGGAGACCCAGGAGGTTCCTCTGGTGACGAGTAACTCTCACCGATGGATCCAACGACGGCTTGTCTTCGGGGGGAGAGCCCCCGTCGATAATTTCCAAGTCGTTCCCCTCTCCCGATAGGTCAGCCATATTGACCGTTTCCGTCCCTGGGGATGTACCCTCAGGGCCGCCCAGTGAATCGGGCTGTCGGCGAATCACACTGAAGCGTAGGGCAGCGTATTGCCCCCATCCACGGATATAAACGTGGGGGTGGCTCCCTCAATAACCTTGTGGAGTACTTGAAAACACTCAACGCATCGTTGTTGTAGGGCCTCGTGGTGCTCAAATGACCCGGGGTGCCGAACCGTGGGGAGCGTGGCTAGGTCAATTTGACGGCACTTCTCACCAATATCTTCCAGGTGTACTTGACTCCCGGGATACGGCATTTGTAGGCGGTGAATACGGGAGTGAGTCTCCCGGAGAGTTCGGTGGAACCATTCGAACTCATCCGGGGTGAGCGATTCGGGTGCATCAATGTCCGGTCCTACGACTGGCCAAAACTTCTCAGGGAAGTGGCCCTCTGCAAGGACGGTCCAGAAGCTCCACGACTCAAACTCGGGACCCAGGTCTCCTTGGTCTTCTTCAACGACTGGGAATGGACGGGGAACCGGCAGTGGTGCCGAGGCGGGCCGCCGGGCCGACGGGCTGGCCGGCGGTGAATACGGCGAGCAGGCCGATTGGCCTCCATATCCCGGGCCGCCCTCTGAGGGTGGCAGTGCCCCAGCTACCACATCACGATAGGACGGGCCGGCGAGCGAACATCCTGCCGTAGCATCGGTGCTCGCCGAGGGTGCACTAGATCGTGGTTCGACCGTCGGCCCCCAGAAAAAGTCTCCGGCTTCTCCGATCGAGGCAGAAGGTGCTTCCGGAGGGGCCGGTACCAACCGCAAGCTTGATCCTTGGGGGTCTACCAGGCCCTCACTACTCCGGATATACCTTTGGAGAGAAGCGGGGATCGTATCGATCTCGCTCTCAGGAAGTACGAGGCTGACGTGCCGCATTCCTACCCCTGCCCCTGACTGGCGGGATCGGGGGGAGGGCTCCGTCGCTGAATCATACTCCGCCTCTGTATCAGAGAAATGAACCGGTCGGATCTCTGTCCGGAATTCCGTAACATTCTTCCCTCGACGTCGACGCCTCGCCTTCCTACCCCTGGGTGGTTCTTCGGGGCATGGCTGATCTCTGTCCTGGCGTCCTCCGGCCGCACCGGTGTTGGGGCCAAGAGGACCGGAAACCAAGGTGCGAGGAGCACCAGGACAGATATCAAAGGGGACGCGGGGAGAGATGATTCCGGGCAGGCCTCCGGGCCGGGATCGGAAGGTGGGGTGACCCATGCCTCTTGGATCGGCCACACGGAGTAGACCCTGTTGGTGAATAGCGCTACTGCGAGGTGGTCCGCGGTGGCTATTGCCTGTACCAGCAACCGTGAGAGTCAACCCAACCTGCCTTTGGGGCGGTCGGGGCCTCGATCCAGGTCGGGCATAGAAGTGCCCCTGCTCAGGATGCGCAGGGGCCTGGTGACTGGAGCCAGCAGTGGCTTGAGCCAACGCGGCCGCTGTTGCTAGGTCCTCAAGGTGGTCATCCTCTTCCGCTCATGCCCAACGTTGGCGTCGGGACAAACGAGTCGGGATGAGCGGCGCGGGCAGGTGGAGAGCCCATTCTTCGACTTGAGGGGCCTGGCGGCGGTGTCGCCGTGGCCTGACAGGAGCCCTTATCGCGGATCCCTGGAGAGAATCTCGGATAGGGTGGTCCCGGGCATCTTCCACCTCATCCGCATAGGGGAAGGAGCTGTCGGAGCGTTTCGGGGATAAACTCCCGAAGTGGTTGGACGTCGAGGTAGGCAGCGGTGCCTCCCTGCGCGGCCCTCGGGGGCGGCGTTGGTGGCGAGGTGCATCCTCCTCGAGGTCTAGGCGAGCCATGTCCCTGGTGGGGATGACTCCCTCTTCCTCATATCTCCGCACCAAGTTGTTAATCACCCTTCTCTCGATGAACTCTGAGGGGGAGAGAGGGCGTGGTTTCCCCGCAGCTGCGGCTGCTGGGACGGCTGTGGAACGGGCGGGACCGCGCGGAGTAGCCGCGTCGGTGTTTCCCCTACCCCTGCGCTAGTGGGAGGGTGGCGATCGGGCACTGGATTGGGCGACTTGATTCCTGAAATCAGGGAGAAAAACCCATTAACACTGACAGGAAAAGGAATCAACAACCAACCATTAGTGCCACGACGCCTTCCGTGGGGGGAACCCAGGCCATCGACATCGTGAGACGGAGTGCCCGATTTCCCTTCCCCAGCCCCTGGCGGGTTCCGTGCCCCGGTGTTGAATGCTCGGTCGAACAACATGCTGGTCTTCCAACACCTCTGAAAGCAATCGGTCTTCGTATTGAGGATAAGAGATTCACGTCGGGTTCACCATTTTTCTGTTTCGGTGCGGATGTGCGCCGGGTTTCTATTCCGACGCTGTTCTGCCAGGACGCGTTTGCGCGTGCGCCCGTCGACCCGAGGGGATGGGCGCGCGGCTTGTGGCCCCGCAGTCCCGCTTTCCAAAGGCGGGCGGCATCCGTCCCTTGTTCAGGGGCGCCTGCTCCTTGATCGAAACCAGGATGATGGGATGCCGGCTTCTCCTTCCGTGGACGTCTCCTCAGAACTCGTCGCCTAATCCGGGTCTCCCTCATAGATTTAAGACGTGCTCGTGAATCTCGTTCCCGGCGCCATATCTTCATGGACACCGGTTAATTACGCTGCTTCCGCCCAGACGCTCCAAGGGGTCTGGTCGGGGCAGCAACCTGCGGTGAGGAGACCGGGTAGCTCTGGGTGTTGGGGGCGTGTCTTAACACTGCGGCTCTGCATGTCTTCCCTCCGTCCCTAATAGGGCTTCTCGAAGGCATGATGGCCTGAGGCATCCCGCGCTGGGTGCGGGGAACTGTGCCACCTGAGGTTTTCCTCAGCTTCCCATGTTTAACACGGGGTATGCCGTGAGTTTAACGTCCAGCGGGGACGACATCAGACTGATCAACACGAGAAGTGGATCAGATGACAGAACCCCTTGCGAGGAACCTCCGACGCTGGGGCCAGCACATGGGCGGCTTCCCGAGTGAAGTGGAGTGGAATGAAATGGCATGACCCCACCGGGATGTGGCGGCCCGGATAAGGATCAGGATGGATGATGGAGTGAAGAGCTTGGACCCCGTAAGGGCTTCCTACGTACCGCACGTTAGCGCGGATCAAAGTCAGTGTAGTTCGGATATATAGTTTAACGTCATGCTGGACGTTGGCAAGACGACTCACAAGGAGGTCGAGGCTGCCGGGCGGAGGATTGAACCGAACCACCTCGCACAGAGGGGGATGGAACGACCGGGTGGATCACAGTTTCACGTCATGCTGGACGCTGAAGGGAGAAATAGAAAAAGGCAGTGGGGAAGCACAATGGAGATACACACGTGCAGTCTCCCACAAGGGCGGATTCATAGGTGAATCGACGCGAATGTGAACCCGGGAGGGGTCCAATGATGGACGAACCGACGTGAATACGACTGGGACGACCATGTGGTGGGCTTGAAACTCAGGGAGGCTTCCTACGTACCCTGTTTAGGAGACATGGATCAAAGTACACGTAGTTCATTCTGTCAGGACTTACGCACTGAGGCAGCCCGGATGCGGCAAAGCTCAGTTGGAGAGGGACTTGGGCCGAAGGTGAGAGACCTCGATCCCTGTCACGCCCTCTACTGGCTTCGGCAGTGGGGAAGCACAATGGAGATACACATGTGCAGTCTCCCACAAGGGCGGATTCATAGGTGAATCGACGCAAGTGTGAACCCGGGAGGGGTCCACTGATGGACGAACCGACGTGAATACGACCGGGACGACCAGGTGGTGGGATTGAACCTCAGGGAGGCTTCCTACGTACCCTGTTTAGGAGATAGGGATCAAAGTCCACGTAGTTCGTTCGGTTTGTGACACTCTACCCCCGTGGGCGAAGGCCACTCCAATCCCGACATCCCTGCAGAGACGAGCGGGTGGGGCCACATCCAAACCGGGAGGACCCTGCGTGCGGGGCACGGGATCGGGTGATGCGGACGGTTTAACGTCTTGCCGGACGAAGTACAGTTTAACGTCGTGTGTTGAGGAAGAAGATGCTTGGCAGTTTAACGTCTTGCGGCGCGGACGTGGTGCAGTTTAGCATCAGGCAGGACAAATGCTGAACAGTTTAACGTCTTGTAGCTCGGACGATATGCTAGGCAGTTTAACGTCATGCAGCTTGGACGTGGTACAGTTTAACGTCATGTTGGACGAAACACTTGGCAGTTTAACGTCTTGCAGCACGGACGAATGTGATACCGCCGGTGGGTCCGTGTCACTTCGCGCGAGCCTGGAGGGCCGAACGGGAAGACAACGCACAGTGCGGGCACCCGGGATGAGGATCATCGGGTGCCACGCAGGCGGGTACCCTCAGGGGGTCAAAGGGGGCGACCCCGGCGGATTGCGCGCAAAAGAGGAGCTTGGCGCGCAATACCGCGGGTCGGCGCGCAAATGGACGGTCTGGCGCGTAATTGGGCCAGCACTTTGCGCGTGGAAGAGGGAGATTGCGCGCACCGGGTTTCGGATAGCGCGCGGGGGCAATGACTCATTCTTTAACGAATGGCCACTTAGCAAAAAGGGGGGTGCGCGCAATTGGGCTGGATTGCGCACACCCGGGGGGCAATTGCGCGCAAGAGGCTTCTTTTGCGCGCGAATGACTTTGAGTGAAGAGTTAGTTCAAAGGAAAGGAGCCAAAGGGATTACGCGCGAAGGCGAACCCCGAGGCTTTCTTGCGCGAAAGAAAGGAGGTTACCTGAAGATCGGCATTGCGCGCTGAAGGGGTTGGATTGCACGAACAAGCGACTCTTCGA
Source organism: Viscum album (assembly GCA_963277665.1). Taxonomy (NCBI): domain Eukaryota; kingdom Viridiplantae; phylum Streptophyta; class Magnoliopsida; order Santalales; family Viscaceae; genus Viscum; species Viscum album. The sequence continues at coordinate 22,954,519 of OY728137.1, read as the reverse complement.
ATTCCATCCACCTTCAAAACATCGGGGGTCTCCTTATATTTATAGGCAACCCCGGGCGCGGAATCTGGTTCGCGGGCGCGCAATTTCCTTCACGGGCGCGGAATCGAGCCCGGCGCGCAAGGGAGTCGCGCGGGCAACGGGCGCGCAAAATTGCGCGCCGGCCCAGCGCATTGCGCGCATCCCGGGAGGTTTGCGCGCGACACTCCAACTTTGAGCGCGGGTCTCCGAAATTCCGCGCAAGGCCTCCGGGCCCTCTGAAACGGGCTTCCGACTCCAAATATGACCTCGATTTCCGCATCCGGAGCTTCGTTTGGGAACAACGGACTTTTCCGGCGTCTACACATACATTTTGTCATCATCCTGTATGATTGATTTATCTTTCTTTGAATTTTATGAAATGAACATGTCGATATCCTAACATGGACAAGTATTTTTCATACAATTATATTATGATGAATGGTCCAAATATATATACTAAAATTGAAACTTAAGGAAAAAACCCTTTCATGTACCATTTATTAATTTCATATTTCTCATAATGTACGCAATGTATCCTAATTCTTCATGAGTATATTTTATCATAATTTCCTTTAATAAATTACTACATGTGACTTGAGATATACCTTAATAATAATCCTAAATCAAAAAAGAAATACACACACACACATACATGAACATCCAATGAGACATATAACACATGGAATTCCTACAGATTGGACTATTATTATAACAAACTCTCTTAGAGATTAATAAGTGAATACTTAATGTGAATAATATTCAATATATTATAATAGTCTAAAACATAATGGCCAGTATTATATATTTCCATTCATATTTATTTCATCATAAAACATTAATACACATAAGGGATTTAACTGAACTATAATAGAGACTTTTTATTGCAAAAACACTGAAAATTATAGCTCCATTAAAAACCATATGCCATTTTTACTGCTAGAAAAGAGCTGATAAAGGGACCCTTTATCTGAGATAATAATGTGGAAATAAAGGTGACCTTTATCAATGTTTTTTTAGCACTATTAAAGGAATCCTCTATCTACTCTAGCAAAAACATCGATATTGGGGTCCATTATGGACACTAGTTTCTCCTTGATAAAGGATCCATTTATCATCACTTTTACATGAACTAATAGAGAATCCCTTTATCATTGATTTCAATTACGCAGATAAAGGATCCATGTATCATATATTTTTGTAGGACTAATAATGTGAAATACTGATATAGTGTGCTGTTAAAATTACAAGACACTACAACATAAAAAATATGAAAAAAATATAAGGATAAAATACAGACATTCAGAAACATCAACTGTAATTTTTCTCTAGACCCCAAACCTCGATCATTCTATTATTTGTTGAAAAAACTATACAAAATCAAGAAATTTAATTCAACAATATAATAAAACAATTCTTATGTTGGTAAGACTAAAAAAAATAAATTGAACATAAAGTGTCAAATTTAAACTAAAAAAATATTCTTTGAGTCATACAAGGGGAACCGTGTTTCCGATTGAGATACGATTGATTATTACAAATCACACAATTTTTAATTACTCTCAAAGGAAGGTGATATTTAATTGGATCACATTTCAGGGATAAATTCATATGTATGAATGTGATCCAATTTAGAAGTACTTTATTTATAATAAGCCTTCAACTATCACACACTTTATTATCTTTCTTCAATCAATATCTCTATGAAAATTAACAAAATAATTATTAGAGGAAAATAATAAGGAAATTAATTAATTAATAGTTAATAAACTAATTTTAAAATTATATGAGCTTGTAATACTAAGTTTTACATATATGATGCACATTTTAGATTAAAATGAAATTTATATATTGAAAGAACACAATTTAAGTCATATCGACCACATCATATGTCATATTGACATATGTAGAATTTCTATATGTCACAAATGAATTATAGATCATTCTCTAAAATTTTTAAAACAATCCATGATCGTTGGATTGATTTTGTTTAGTGAAACAGGTTTTAAACTAAAATGAAACATGTAAAACACACACATTGAGTCATATCGATCACACTGTTGTCGGATTGATGAAAATTTAGTTCTTACATATAAAAAATAAATTATGTAACACTTTAAAAAATTATTAAATAATCAAATCTAATTTTATCATTTTTTGTATTTTATTTATGTTTTAAACTAAAATATAACTTTTGAATTGAAAACACGCACTTTGATTCATATCAACCACATCATGTATCAGATTAATATATGGTCAATTCATACACATAAAAGGATTAATGGATAATTTCCTCAATTGTTTAATACAATCTGATGTTGTTTCCTTAGTTTTGAGGATGTGACATGTGTTTTAAACTAAAATGGAACTCTTCATTTGAAAACATCAACTTTGAGCTATACAAATCACATAGTGTGTTGGATTTTTGTTCAGTCAATTCCTATAGATAATAAATGAATTATTGATCATTTTTCTATTAATTGAAAACAATATTATCTCATTTTATTGGTTTTGGCCATTTGATGTGTATTTTTATCTAAAATGAAATGTTTAAATTAAAAAATGAAGTTCATTTAATACCAACTAAATAAATGGTTGGATTGAAATGTGTTCTATTATTATAATACACAAATGAGTTATGAACCATTTTTTATAAGTGTTTGAAAATAATTCAAGCACATTTACATTTTTTGTATATGTAGTGTTCTTTATAATAAAATGGATCTTTTGTATTGAAAGCTTACACTTCGAGTCATACTGACCATATCGTATGTCAGATTGGTGTAATATCAATTCCTACATGTTCAAAATGATTTTTTTTAATGTTTTAAAAAAATAAAAAAATATTTTTCGTGGTTTTGGTGATGTGTCATGTTTTTTTAAAAAAATTGATCTTTTAAATTGAAAAAATGCAATTTGTGTCATACTGACCTCATTAGGTTACATATTGACATGAGGTCAATTCCTATATTTCATAAATAATTTATCATTTATTTTATAAATTTTGAAATAAAATACGACCTCTTTTTCTCATATTTGGCTATATAGTGCACGTTTTAATATAAAATGACACGTTTGAAATGAAAACATGAATTTTTAGTCACAATAACTACATTGGGTGTTAGATTTATGTGTGTTTCATCCCTATAGTAGATAATGAATTATGAACTATATTAATAATATTTAAAAAAAATATAAGATCATTTTCTTGGTTTTTTTATGGGATGCATTTTAATATAAAATTTCACTTCTATATTGAAAACATGTGCTGTGAGTCATAATGACCACATCATGTGATGGTTTTTTATGCACTCAATTAGAAAACATAAAAAATTAATTATGTACTATTTTAAAAATATTTTAAAACAATATAAGCTCGTTTTCTTGGTTTTAGGGATATAACATGCGTTTTAATCTAAAATGAATCTTTTATATTAAAAACACACACTTCGTGTCATACCAACAAATGTTGGCTATCAGAATAACGTAAGGTAAATTCTTAAATATCAAAAATGAATTGTTGATCATTTTAATAAATTTTGAAAATAATATGAGATCATTTTATAAGTTTTGGTGATTTAATATGTGTTTTAAACTAAAATTTCACTTCTTTATTGAAAATACGCAAATCAAGTTATACTAACCACATTTGGAACCAGCTTAACATGTGATTGATTCTTGCATGACACAGATAAATTTTGAATAATATTTCTATAGTTTAAAAAAATCCAAGATAATTTTTTTATTTTGGATATGTGATGCATTTTACACTAAAATTTCACATTTATATTGAAATAAAAGATTCGAGTAATATTGACCAAATCGTGTATCAGATCAAAATACAATCAATTGTTAAATGTGAAAAATGAATTATGGTTTGGGTTCATAATGTTTGAAAACAATATATGCTCATTTTTTATGTTTGGTGATGTGACACATATTTCAAACTAAAATGGAAACTTACACATTGAGTAATATAGACCACATCGGGTGTCGTATTAAAGTGTGGTCAATTAACACATGTTAAAAATGATTTTCAATAATTATAATAATGTTTAAAAACAATTCAAACTCATTTTCTTTGTTTTCATGATATGACGTGCATTTTAATCTAAAATGGATGTTTTATATTGAAAACATGTAATTTTAGTGACACTGACCACATGGTGTGTTGGATTAGCATGCAGACAATTTCTATACATGAAAAAATAAATTTTGTATTTTTTCCAAAACTTTTAAAATATACAATGTGTATTTCATAATTTTGGATATGCGATATGCATTTTAATCTAAAATGACACTTTTATATTGAAAAAACGTACCTGGATTCATAACAAACACATCAGGTGTCAAATTTATTTGAGGTTGATTCTTATACATTAAAAATTAATTATGGATCGTTTTAAAAATGTTTGAAAAAAATCCAATCTCATTTTATTAGTATTTATTATGAAATATGAACTTAAAACTAAAATGAAACTTTTATTTTGAAAACATGAACTTTCGAGTCATACCGACCACATCAAGTGTCATATAAATCTGCAGTCAATACTACAAATCCAAAATTAATTATGGATCACTATCCTAATGTATCAAAACAATATGAAATTTTTTCAAGTATTTTTTTATTTGATACATACTTTAATCTAAAATGACACTTTTGTATTGAAAACAAATACTTTGAGTCATTTTAACCACCTCAATTGTTGGATTGATGTGTGGTCAATTACTAAATATTACAAATGAATTATGGAACATTGCATAATTTAAAAAATAAAATAAAATTTCATTTAATTAGTTTTGGATATATGATTTTCTTTTAAATAAAATGACACTTTTATATGAAAATATATAATCTGAGTCATAATGACAACATAGTGTGTCAGATTGGTATATAGTCAATTATTATAAGTGAAAAATAAATTAAAGATAATTTTCTAAATTTTTAAAACAATTTAAAAGTGTTTTCATAGTTTTTGGTAATGAAACTTATGTTTTCAACTAAATTAGAACTTTATTTTGAAAACACACACATTGAGTCATACTAACCACATCAGGTGTCAGATTGATGTGTGGTTGATTCTTACACATCATAAATGAATTATTGATCATTTTCCTAAGGGTTGAAAATAATTCCAGACCTTTTTCTCAGTTTTGGTGCTATGTCACATGTTTAAAACTAAAATGACACTATTATATTGAAATCACGTGTTTCAAGTTATACCAACCACATCATGTGTCATATTGGAATGTGATAAATTACATTACATAGAAAATAAATCATGGATTATTTTCCTACGGTTTAAAAAAATATTATTTTTTTATTGATTTTTTCTATGTGATGGAAATTTTAAATTAACATGACACTTTTTTTATTTATAACACAAAATTAGAGTCATACCGACCATATCATGTGTCAGATTGATATAAGGTAAATTAATACATGTAAAAAATGAATTATGGATCATTTTACTAAAATATCAAGATAATAAATTTTTTTTATTGGTTTTGAGAATGTAACATGGGTGTTGAACTAATTTTAATATTTAACAAAATAATTATTAGATTAAAATGATAAGGAAATTAATTATAAAATTATAAATATAACTAGAAAATTGACTAAATAAGTAGTAAATATTCACATATTCATGATTTCTATATACATTCTGACACCATGAATTCTTCTCATTCATTTCTAAAAAATAAATTTCCTCCATTATACTTGTCCATGAAAAAAATAAAGAATAATATATAAAAATTATAATATTAATTCCACCCATCCCATATGTATCTCTAAGGTTATTTCTCAGAATTGATTAAACAATTATACAATATGAATGAATTTTCCCACCATTATGATGCCTTAATGTTTTTATGCATCCACTAAATGTTTACATGCTTATTTTCAATTTTTTTTTTATTTTATAGTTGTGTATAAATTTAAGAATATTTTTTAAAATAGAAAAGTTTATTTTCCTCTAGAACGTTTCAATGGTCTCATTTGAAGTATTTTCATATATCTCAACATCCTTTGTTAAATCTTGTTTTTATTGAGGTTGAGAGGTTATAATACCATCTAATATATTTTATTAAATTGTTATTGATTATTTTTATTGGGAATGTGCTATTTTTTACTCTTCACTCTATTTCTCCGGATGGGTTTTTATTATGTTTACTTAAATGTGGAATGTTATTTACATTGTGTATGATAAATTATATAAAAATGTATCTGCTGATAACGTTTCTCCAATTTCATATGAGGAATTTATTGGACTTAGTATGTGATAGTCTGGGCCCTCAATTTCCCTTCGATGCATTAGTAGGCCTAATGAGAAAAAGTATAACAGGTTTTGGCTGAGGCCTTACCCATTTATGTAGACATCTTGGATTTGGCCTTGATGGTATGTTTTAGACATCCCACATTATGAATTCACACGTTATGATTTTATACATTGATTTCCATGTGATTATTAAACTATTAGAATAACCATGGTCTCCTATTCTATCTCATGTAAATTATTTATATGTTATTATTTGATCATATTTTATTCATCCATAGTATGCACTTGTTATTGATTAAATGGACTGTTTTTCAGATATTTACAATGAAAATTATTATTATAATTATTTTAGATTGAATCTATTGTTTTTAAACCATTATCGAGAATCTTATTGCACCCCTTTCTTAATTTTATTTTCCTTATGATCACAAGATGCATATAATGTTTGACATGAAAGGATATGATAGTAGAACGGTGGTTCTTTAAAATTAATTATTATGTTGTATTCAATATTTCAAATTTTCATGTATGATTCAAGTATATATCTTCTTTAACAAGACTGCTAAACTATTTGGTCCTTTTGGGTGACATTCCATGTATCTAGTTCCAATGTAATAAGGAAATGTTTCCACTCCCAGCTATAGGGGTGTGGTTAGTTATAGTTGGTATTAGAGAAATTTTGTAGATACATTAGGACATAGAATTGGTATAAGACAAATTTGGGGACACAAACATAAGACTGAATTTGAGGATAATTATATGTATAGGATATTATCCTATATATATGGTAATTTATATGGAATAAGTAGGTTAAACATGAATAATCATATATTTATAATAATATTTCATTATTCAGACATACTTTTCATAATATTAGCTAACTATGATTGGTGTAGTTTGAAGCTTACAATTAACATTTTAATTTTATTCAATGGTGGGAACTAGAATTAATTTCGATAATATTGAATGTTATAGACAATGAATGGTTGAGAAACCAAATGGGATGATGATTAGAGTAATGGGTATCATGTTTCTTCTTAATTGGTTATCACGATATATGATTAGAATCATGAACCATCACCAAGTCTCAGACTCACCAAGGAAGAGAAGTAAATAATTTGGCTGAGAGATTGAGTAGTGCAGTTCATAGATAGAATAAGAATCAGTTTCTTATATGTTGAGAATGTGAACATGAATATTTTTTGGAGTAGAAATAAGGATTCAAATATAGTGATTTCTAAGGAAAAAATAAAAGTTTTGAATAATAGTCTTTCCAAGGTATTAGCGATTTTTGAATGTTTCAAATGTGGAATGTACGAGAATTATGAAAACCTTTTTCCTAAGTGGAAAAATTATTAATATGATTCAAATGGTTATAAAAATAATGGTAATACTACTGATGATAAAATAACGTAAAATTGAAAATAAAATAAAGGAGTTAATAAGGAATAAGTCGATGAAGCATTGAATGAAGTAAAATTATTAAAGTTAATGTGTATTTGAATTACTAAATAATTTGATCAATGTTTATAAGGTTTTATTAATCATGAGTTATATAAGGGTTGTACTTTAATACTTATTCTTTCAGTATTTGGAGGTTTGAGATGAATAGTACTGAGAAATTTGAGAAGTTATTCTATTGTAGGGTTTCCATTTAAAAACACATGATTTGGGGAGGATGAACGTAATATATAATTGATTTTTAGATAATAATGATAAAGATATATTTATTTTATTATATTGGTAACCATGAAATTGGTTAGAGATAATATGGTTTATGTTTTCTTTGTTGTATATACTACATTTTTTAAGGAATATATTGGACAACCTGGGATCGTATTTTTGGAAGCATGATTTTTTTCCATAAGGTTTAATAGTGATAAAATTATTCATATATTTAATTTGTGACATTAATATTTAAATTATTTTGTTTAGGTAATATATTTTAATGTTGATTTTGGAAATTTAGGGACCTTTTTAGATTCTGAATTTGGACATATGTATTTTGTATGAGTATTATGATTAAATACTTATGGAATGAATTATGTTAAAATGTGGATGTTATTGTTTTTTTGTAACATGTGCGAACCATTTTCATTTTAGTAAATATTTTGAGGCTGAAGGAATGTCTTGTGGATCTGGTGATTCCTTAATATGCTTCATCAGTTTTAAAAAATCATTAGGAATATTCATATCTTAGTTTACAAAATAAAGTGGAAGCAGATCAACACATAGAAAAGGGATTAGATTATGCTTATGACATGGAAATTAATCACATATATTTATTTTTATTATGTTCTAAAATATATCATAAAATAATCCCTCAACTCTAGGAAAGGATTTTGGAATGAAAAACACTAATTAATTAATTTTTTTACTAGGAAATCAATGGCCACTTTAACAAATCACAAATTTATGGGTTTTTGATGGTATACCTTATGATGACCATGTTGTTCATAAATTTAAATAAGAACATGAAAATTTTATTTATTTACTAGGTCCTAGTTTTTTTACATACAACTAATTTTATCCTATTTGAAATCCTAATTTTATGTTGACCTTCACATTACCCTTTCCCTATTATTAAAAGGATGCATTATTAACCCTATCTATGATGCATTTTTAACAGAAATAATTTTCTAGCATCAGCCATTGATTTCTAAATTTAAATTTTAAATTGTAAGGTAAAATTTAAATTAGGTGCTGGAGAATTTAACAAAGCCAAATTTTAAAGAATTTAACACTTTAAATAAATTAAATTTCATTGATAGCTTACGTTACATTGAAAACTGATCATAAAAAAGTTTAAATATTATTATTTAATTATGATAGTAATCCCCTAGCTATTGGAATGACCATAATGAATGGGATAAAATAATTTATAAAAATTTATTTTATAAATATTTATAAAATAAATTAATTGGTTTACAATTTATTATAAATAAAAATTAGAACTAATTATACATAAATGATGTGTTTTTATAAAAACAATTTATTCTAAAGATGACATTTTGTCATAATAAATTGAGTTAATAACTATTATTAAAATATATTAATGAATTTTATATGTTATATATTCAATAAAACGTTTCTAAACTCATCTAATATAATTTATTGGATTAATTTAATAATAAATCATATTTTTAGTATAAAATGAAATATTTTTCTAAAAGGAAATTTTGAAAACTTTTATTGGCACAACATTTTTAGTTTTGTTACAAATTTATAATTTTTTTTTTGAAAAATTAAAATTTATTTTATAAATAGAAGTATCAAAATTATCTTAGGGTGAATGTTTGTTACTTTTTGGAGAAGTTTCATTTTTAATGAATAGTGAAAATTGCAATATTAATTCAAAACTGTTTTTTCTACTAATTTATTTTTATAGATAAATTATATTTCAAATTTGTATTAATGTGTAATGAGTTCAATTATACATCAATAAAACAAATTTAGGTTATTTTAAAGAATTTTATAATGAAATTGGATATAAAAAATTTTAAATGTTTTGAACATTTCCCTTAAAAAAGTTGTTTTTCATTGTGTCTATGAGATTAATTTTAAATATTATTTTCTAATTATGTGAATTTAATTAAGTAAAATGTATTCAATAATTTTAATTATAATTTAAAATTTATTTTTTACGGTCAATTTAATTTTTCGGTATAAAAACAAGTTACCATGGTAAAAACATTATTTACTCAGGTATAGGTAAAAAATGAAACATGTTTAAGTAAAAAAGGTAAAGAATTATAGTAACTAGAAACTACAAATTTTAATGGGTTTTTATTTATATATAGACCCTAATAAAAATACATAATATTTATTTCTAGAAAATTTCAAGGTAATTAATGTCACCTCAATCTGGTTGTCTTTAAATATTAAATAATCATTACTTAAATCACTTGAACCCACCTATACTCAACTATAAATACAACCCATTGCCCCCCATTTCGAATCTGAAGATATAAAACAACTAAAATATCTTAAAAATACATTAATAATCTCTATAACCACCTTTATGTTAAAATGGTCTCCCTAAAACACCTAATCCATGGTCCTCAAAGGGTTCTCCAAGGTTGTGATATTTAAGAGGTAATTTTCACAAAACACCTCTTTTATTCTATTTACCAATTCTAATTTATCCTGATGTCGATAATAAATTAAGTTTTAATAATTCTAGAATAATTTACATACACTTATTTATGTTAATAATGTAATATATTTTACCCATCCCTTTTATTACCTCCTCTAATTAAAAGAAACAAAACCATAGTCCAAATTATGGAGATTAACTTCCATTGTGAATAATAATTTTGTTCATTTACCATTACATCCTTCATGGAGGGTCATAAAAATATTTTTATAGTTTAATAATATTTTAATAATTATATGATATCCTATTTCTTGTTCTGAAACTAATATATAATCATAATATTAAATAAAATGAGACAAGTTTATGATATATGAAAATGCTGCTAAAATAAACTAAGCATTTATCATTAATATTTTATTAATAGAATAATCCCCATAAATGAAACAAAAATTATATATGAGATCATTTATACTTATATAATTTAATTTATAAAATTTCATTCCACATATAGGGTTTTATTCCCATTTGAAATGAAAATCCATAATTATACACAAATGAACCTATCTTGAAACCATGAAAGGAACACACATGAAACAATGAAAATAATGAAATATTATTAGTGAATGGGTTTTAAAAAGTCATAAAAGCATAAAATACAGTATTATAAATATGAATATAGTTTTTTAATAAGTTTGAAACACTATTTAAACAATTATTAATGAGGTTAAATTACACACAACTAAAGTGATGTGTGAGGTAAGGGGTTTCCCATCTCACATTTACTTATGAGATATATGGCTAATTCACCACTTATTTGTTGTGTGTGGGGTATATAAAATTTCCTTTGATATATAATATCATTAATCTCATTATGTTAATGTTATTAAATTTTTATTACTTCTATGGTCATACAATTCCACTGATAACAAAGTGGTATGGGATTTTCTCTAAACCATTAATGTTATTTGGGTTAAACTTATACTTCTTTATAATGTGGTGCTAAGAATATGTGTGAAATATAATTTGTATATATTATATTATATTTCTAATTTCTTATTTTTATTTATATCATATATATATATATTTGATTAATTTTAGTAATTTCTACTTCAATGATATGATATTTATAAGGGGCCTACTTTTTAATATTAGCCTTTTAGAGTCCCCCATAAAATTCCCTATTTCTTTCATATCAATTTTTTCTAAAATTTATTTACAAAATTGTTTTTACTATAACCCAATGATTATTTAATATTATTTATACTCATTTTTTTAATTTTTACAATATTTTGTGAATGTTTTAATTCTTTTTTAATTTTCTCAATGTGGTTCTTTTTTACATTTCAATCAAAAATACAAAAGGAATATTATTTTATCTTATATGGCATGAGTGGATTTTATTTTAATCAAGAATCATTAATGTTTTATAGATTAATTTAAATTTTTATATGGTTATTTTAAAATATATTTTTTTCTTTCATAATGTGTTTAATTTTACAAATAAATTGTTTTAAAAGTGAAAACGGTTTTTTCATCAAACAATTTTCAATGATCACATTTAAAGTATTTTATTCTATGCCAACATACATTATATAATCTTATTATTCCTTTAGGTTTATCTCTTATGGTTTTATTAAAAATATTTTATTAATTATTTATTAATTACTTTTACTGGGGATGTTCTTTTTTGATACAATTCACCATATTATTCTAAATAGTTTGTGAATATGTTTCCTTATGATAGTTTCAATAAAAATCAATATGTTGAATCTGTTTCAACACTTTCATTTAAATAAAATATTTAAATTACTAAGTGATGGTTATGTCCTAATATATCCCCTCGATGCATTGGTAGGTCTCATGAGACAAACTAGAATGGGTTTTGGCCAATGATTAATCGATTTATGTAGAATTATAAAACGAGGCCTTGATGCTATGTTTTGGATGAACCACATTATAGATTACATAATTATGAGATTGGTCATTGATTTTCATTTGATTATTTGAATAATAGAATATCCAAGATTAACTTTTCTGGATCATGTGAATTTTTTATCTGGTAGTATTTGATTATATTATATTTTTCCATATTATACTCAACTTATCGATTAAATGGCATGTGATTTAGTTATTTACCTTTCAATAACCATTTATTACTACTTAAGATATCTTCATTTGTACAGATACCCTTACTAAGAATCTAATATCATCAAATTCTTATGTTTTATTTTTCCCCAGGATGCCAAGATTCATAATATCATTGACATGCAGGGATATGCTAGGAGAATAATGGAGTTTTCAACGTAATTATTGTGTTGTATTTTATATTTTTAATTATAATGTATGATTCAAGTATGTATCTAGTTTTCCAATACTAATAGAATATTTGGTCCTTTGGGATGTTATTCCCAATGTCTTATGCCAATGTAATAAAATAAGGCATTGACTCCGGGATACTAGGGTCATGGTCATTATAGTTGGTATTAGAGAAATATTAGTAGAAACCATGGGAAATAGATTTAGGAAAACAAAGATTCTGGGATATAACCCTAAAAATAAATTTGAGGATATCTCTTTGTATAGTATAATATACTATATATTTGGTAATTACCATTGATAACATATGTTAAAACTAAAGAATCATGCATTCAGAAGAACATGTCATTTTTTAGACACACTGGGCATAACATTAGCTCACACTGATTAGTGTAGTTTGATGCTTGCACTTTACTTTGTGATTTTAGTTAGTAGGGAGAACCTATATGAGCTAGGTTAAAATTGAATGTTATAAAAAATTTATATTTTATAATCCAAATGGAATGAATACTAGAGTAAACTATATTGTGTTTAAAAATATTCAGTTATCACGATATATGATTAAAAACATGAAGGATAACATAATATTGGACTCACAAAAGAAGGGAAAGAAAGAATTTATATGAGAGATTTATCAGGGAAGATTGAGGAGAAAATATGATTCAATTTCCTATATGTTGAAAATATAAGTAGGAAGATGTTTTGGGAGTGGAAACAAGGATACAAAGTAAGTGATTTCTAAGGAAAATGAAATGTTTACAATAATAGTCTCTTTTTTGTAATTATCGATGATTGAATGTTAAAAATGTGGAAAGTTAGAGAATTATGAAAACCTATGTCCTAGGGAAAAATTCATAATTAAAATAAATAAGGTCATACAAGTAAGTGTTATACTGATGATGATAAATAGATTACAAATGGAAAATAGAAGAAATAAATACTTAAGGCCTAAGATGACGAATCATAGAATGGAGTAGAGTGATTAATGTTCATTCATATTTGGATTCAAGAATTATTTTATAAATGATTCTCTATTTATAAGAATCACGAGTTATATAAATATTGTATTGGAATAATTATTCGTTATGGATTTGTTAGTTCATTATAAATAGTACTAATAACAAAGATATGTTATTCTATTATAGGTTAATATTTTTAAAAATATATGATTTTGTGATGATGACCTTAATATGTGATTGATATTGAGATAATTTTGATAATGATATGTTTATGGGATAGTATTAGTCACCATGAGTGTGGTTAGTGATTTGATGGATTATGTTAACATTGTTGGATTTACTACATGTTTGTGTTTATGAAATATACTAAACAACTTGAGATCTTATTTTTGAAAGAATGGTCATTTTCATTAAGTTATTTAGGTGATGTAGGTGTTAATATTTTATATTTGACATTAATATATACATAGGGTTTTTATAGAATCTAATGTTATGTTTTTTTATAATTTTAGTGACCTTCTTAGATTGTGAATTTTGAAAGATGTACTTAGGATGAGTCCTAAGTTTAACTACATACATATTGGAATAAGTTAAAATTTGTATATTATTTCTCGTTGATTACATGTAATAACTATATTGGTTCTAATGAATATTTAGTGTTTGAAGAAATTAATTAAGGAAATATTGATTCATTAATGTGATTCAAGATTTTAAAAGAAAACACTGTGAATATTTATCTCATTGAGTCAAAAATTAAGAGGATGTAGATCAAAACAAAATGCAAGGTTGCTATTATGCTTATGACATGGAAATTTACCAAGTATGTTTATTTTTCTCAGGTTATTACATGGTTAGTAAAACAATACCTAACCTCTAGGAAAAGAATTTTGATTGAGAAATCGCAATTCATTTAATTTTTTTACCATGAAATCAATGGCCTCCTTAACCCATCAATGATTTACGGTTTTGTGATGATAGAAATTATTATGACTATGTTATCTAACACATCACATTTGAAATTTATATATTCATTTATCATACATGTCCTAGTTTTCAAATCCAACTAGTTGTATCTTATTAGAATCCTATTTTTTAAGTGACCATCACATTTCTCTTCTCCCTCTTATTAAGGGGATCTTTTATTTACACTATTTATGATTTGGGTTTACGAAAAAACAAAATTTCAAGTATAAACCATTTATTTTAAAAGTTTAATTTAAAATTGTTAGGGCGCAATTTATTGATGTATGGGTGAATGTAATGACTTAATATTTTATGGTATGTATCTCCTTAAATAAATTCAATTTTTTGATAGTTTAGGTTACATAGACACTAAGCTTAAAGGAATGATTAAATGTTATCATTTAATTGTTATAGTCATCACGTAGCCTTTAAAATGGAGTGAATGAATGAGATTAACTAATTTACAAAAATATATATTAAAAATGTTTATAAAATGAATTCATTTATTACTAATTTATAAGAAAAATAATGAGAAAAAATTGAACATGAAGGATGTGTTTTTATAAAAAAAATATTTTTCTGTACATAATGACATTTTATCATAATAAATTTATTTAATCTATATTATCAAAATAAATTATTAATATTTTTATTTTATTGGATTAATAAACTATTTTTAAATTCATTGAATAGGTTTTATAGGATTAAGATAGAACTAAATCTAATGTAAAGTATAAAATATTATATTCTCCTAATGAGATAATTTTATTCCTTTTAATGGTGTATCTTTTTCAAAAATAAATTTTGAAACTTTTATAAACGTTATTTGAAAAATATACATCATTTTTATATGTTATAAATAAAATTATCAAAGGATGAAAATTTTCTTATTTCCCATAGAAGTTTTATTTTTTATGAATAGTGGAAAAATTGAATTTTAACTACATATGATTTTCATAAAATTAATTAATATGGTAAAATTATATTGAAAATTGGTCTAAAAGTATAATTTGGTTAATTATACATAAATAAAACATATTTATGTCATTATAATTAATTTTACATAGAAAAGTGTTATAAATACATTTTAATCTTCAAAATGTTTAACTTTTAAAACCCGTTTCTTAATTATGTCCACATGATTAGTATTTAATATAATTTTAAAAATTATGTGAATTGAATTTGGTAAAATGGATTCAATATTTGAAATATTAAGGTAGAAATTAGTCTATAAGAAAAATATTGTTTTTAGGAATAAAAAAAATTTCCATTGTAAGAAACTTATTTCCCAAGAATATATGTAAAAATTTAACCATGTTGAAGTGAAAATGAAAAATAATTAAAATTACTATAAACTATAACATTTAATGGTTACTTTTATTATTTATTATCCCTAAACATTAACTATAATTATATTTTCATTCCAAATTTAGGTAAATTTTTTCCACCTTAATGTGGTTGAATTTAAATATAAAATAATTAATATTTTAATAACTTAAAACCAACTTACCTCAAGTATAGATACGAACCCAAAACACCCCATTTAGACTCCAAATAATTTAATATAATAAAATACCTAGAAAAGAATTATCCTCCTCACTCTACCCATCTCCATTTTGTGATGGTATCACAAAAATCACGAATCTATGATTGTTGTTTAAAAAATATTGCGTTAATCTAGTGGACCTGATAGGATTACATTAATCCCTTGAGAATTGATGAGTAATAAATTGGGAAAATTTACCCCAGTGTGACTTATATATATGTGATATTCCTTAGATCCTTAGGGATAGAAAGATTCAGCAAGGGATGAATGGAAATAGATAACCTAGATAGGTCTTTAGTATTAAATCATGGTTTGTAGTAATGATGAAATAGTTAGGGTCAGCCGTGGGTGTCACCATATAATCTAGGATTGGACCCAGATGAGTTGTATTGAGTCCAAAAGACATTTTACACTTAAGTGGAAGGTGTTGGCCTGATGGAAATTGTTTAAATCTATTTAATTGAAATTTCTTCATGATTATTTAGGCATATCATAAAATCGAAGTAATGAGTTAATTTTTGAAATCTTAATTTATAAATTGGTTGATAATGTATATATTTATATATATTTTGGGGGTCCTTGGATTTAGTTATATGTAATTGGTGTCCCCATTATCTATAAATTTTTGGAGGACCATGGATGTAGATCTATAGATTTTGTGCTCCCCTTATTTGCTAGTGAACCATAAATATAGTTTTGTAGATATAGTGTTCCCATTAACTATATATAGTTGTGGGAACATGGATTTAGTTCCAATAATATAGTATTCCCATTGTTATTATTATAATTAGTTGGGGATCCTAGATGTGTTTCCTTGGATATTCCATTTTTCATTTTTATTTTAACTAGTTGGGGGAAAATGTATGTGTTTCCTTTGATTAGTTGTTTCTTATTATTATTTTATAGAGATGGAAGACACCCCAGTTTTCCTTATAGAGATGTTATATTCCATCGAGCATTACTGATAGAGTTAATGATTTTGGTATTAATGAACATAGATAATCTAAATAGGTTCTTTATTATTATATCATCGTTCTAATTGATACAAAATAGTTAGGGTAGCATTAGATATCACCATAGAGTCAAAGATTAAACCGATTTATGTAGGAATGAGACAAAAGGATATATTAATCCTTAGTGGAAGGTGTTTTCTAGAGTTAAGGTGTTGGAATATTTTTATATAATTTCCAAAGATTTTAAAATTTTAACATTATATTCGTTATCTTATACGACACAAAAAAAAAGCATAAATGACCAAAAAAATATATTATTTAAATATTCCATTAGAACAAAACCATTGAATATTATGATATAAATAAGATTAAAAAATTTATGAAAAATAAATAAATTTACTACTCAATATTAATATATTTATAAACACTTGTTAAATAATCACTCATTATTTAGTAAAGCCATTTTATTCTTTAGAAATATGTTTTCCTACAAATAGATTATTTTATTGATGAGAAAACTGTATTATTAATTTCAGGAAATATAAGAATTTTTATTTTATAAAAATATTATTATTTTTAAGCATAATATCAAATTTTACATAGAATTATTTTTTTTTGATTTTTCTAAAAAGATTGATTTTTCAATGAATGGAGAAGAATACATATTTATCAAATACATTCATTTTTATTGAAAAACAACCATAATATATTTAGAATGGTCATAATGTAATATAATTATTTATTTTTTAGTAAATAATATATTTAATTACATATAAATCGACGTTATACTCGATTTTTGTTTTAAAAATATTTTTAGAGTTAAAAGTCATTTTTTTCAGAAAAAATGTTTTTCGTTATGATTTATGTATAAATATAAAATGAATTTATACCAAATATAGAAATTGGATTTAGTAAAATTTATTCTATATTTGGAATAAACATAATTATTAATTTTTAACATGGTTGAAAATATTTTGTTCAAAATGAATAGTAATAAAAGAAACAAATTATTACCATAGTAAAATGTTAAATCACGTAGTTATGGAAAAAAATAATATGATAAAAAAAAAATTAACCCAAACACTTGCCTATATCCTATTAAGTATGTTGATCTTAGAAATATCCATCGAAGTATCAAACATCTGGACACTTAGAGGTATATTTCTATGATTTTGAGTGTAATAATTCATATGTAAAATATAAAGACAAAAAATGTGACTTTTTTACTTTCAAAAACAATAATATTTTGAAACAAGGATAGAAATAACTTATATTAAATTAGAAATATTCATTTTAAATATAATTTCTTTTTATAATGGTAATTTATTTTCATTTTTATTAATGAAATACTTACATTAAATGCTTATGCAATGACGACATAATATTTATTAAATTAATAGAAAAATAATGTAAATGATTTCAAAAAATTTAATTGTAATATAAATTGATTGAATTATTATGTTTAATTAGATTTTAGATAAATATAATATTCTAGTGATGTGTGAAAGGATTATATTATATTCCCATTTGTTTCATGTTGTTTTTAAATTAAAATTAATTTAATAGCTCCAAAAATGATATTAATGACATTTTATGAAAAATATATATTATTAAACAATTTAAAATTTCTAAAATTTTAAAAATTTTATTATATGAAACGTTTTCAACTCATAATAATCATAAAATTGAATTATATTTGTTTTGATCCTTTTTTCATAAAAAATAATTTATATTAATTTAATATTTTAAGTAATTTAAAAACATCCCCTCCCCTCACTTATAAAATGAAACCACCTATCCTACATTATTTACTCCTAAAAATCCTTCTGGTCAAGCCAATACCTAAATAAATCCATTAAATACTTACCTTACCATATCCTAGTGGCAGTTTTAGATTACAAACCCCTCTCTGCTGGGATTTTTCTAAAAGCCTAAAGATTATTTCCAAATAAGAGGTATTATTCTTAAGTAATGGTATTTTATTAATTTTTCTACCTCCTTCAAATATTATTAAACACTGATGACATAATAAAATATTTGTCTCCAATTTAATTGTATTTTATTTTGTAAATGGGATAACCTAAATTGATTTTTTCTTCCATCAAATTGGAAACACAACAATCTTTCATGTGTACAATGGACTACTTCCTCATTAATCAGTGTAATTTTTTTCCATCGTCGCCACTTCTGAGTATTTATGAAAATTTAATTAATGTATACATATGAAATAATTAACATATTTCTATATATGGAAAATTAATATATCACATATTTTCATAACATTCCTATAATTGAAAAAATGATAGCGTTGCTCATGCGTACATATGGATTATCACATCTACAAAGTGACGTGATTCGTTTTTCATTACCCGATCTCATGGATGATATATAGAATTCTATTCAATAAAATAATAATATATTTTTGAAATAATTATCATTATATAATGATTAAATATTAATTACCTTCTTTCTGTCATGTTTATTGAGAAATGGAAACATTAATCATGCATACACATGACCTGTAATCTCCATTATTGTAACGTATTTCATTTTTCCAAACCTTATTTTATGGTTTGTTTTAAAAGTATAATTTATGTATAAAAAGATAAATATTTCATTATTAGTATTCTATAGATTTTATAATAATTACCTATTTTACAATATTCAAACTACCAATTTCATTTTGAACATATGAACTATATATAATGAAAACATGCAACATGAAATTAATTATTTATATAATTAAAAATAACATGTTATTAAATAAATTAAAATTAATAATTTTTTTTGAAAAGTGTTTTTAATATGTAAAATAATTGACATATGTTTATTATTCAAGAATATAAATAACATACCCAACAATTCAAACCTTTGGTATCATATTTTGTATCAATTTCATTTCATTGAAAAATATTTTAATTTTATGAATCAAATTTATTTTCCATAGATTATATGTTTCCCATTTTAAATTTTTATCATTAATCCCTCAAAATTAAAGGTATTTAATTCTTTAATTTAAATTATATGACACAAGGGTATTTTACTTGAATATTACCAAGTGTAAAGGTGTTTTATAACTAAATTTATTTTAATAGGGCTACCCTACTTCTTCATTGTATTTGATATTAAAGGATTATGTGTGTATTGAATTTTGAATATTTTATTTTTTATTTACACATGCTTTATGTGGATTTTCATTTTATACAAATAATAAATTCATTGGTTAATTATCATATCAATAGAATAATATATATATTAGATTTCATTTCAATTTCCACTCCATTAAGACATATTTGTTATTATGTGCATATTTATTTTTATAAGGTGTATATACTACCCCTTTGAAAAGTTATATCACTAATCCATTAATATTCATGAAATTTCATGTATCATTTTTAGTAATTTATTTTATCTGGATTCTGATCCAAATGCTACCACTATGGTCCTTGTTTATTTCACAGTCTAATCATTATTCAAGATTTTCTATGTTTAAGTATCTATTGTGGGATTATTTTATTTTACTATCTTAAAGATGAAATATTTTATTCTCATATGTATATTTCAATAAATTGTATGTTTTCCTTCAATATTCTAGTCTTTATGTATTGGTGATACTAAAATCAAGTTTTTAAGGAAAACCAACTTGTTTTTCTACTCAGTCGGGAATCGTTTTCTTCCATATCCATATTTTCTATAAATTTTTATTCCTAATATCATTAATATTATAAATATATTTATAAATTGATTTTTTACAATGTTTTAATGTTTAAAAAATGGTTTAAAATTATTCTTTTGTTTTTTTTATTTTAAGAAAAATGTACTTTCTTAATTTTTACTAAAAATGATAATAAAATCTTTGTTTAAAGTACTCAACGTGAACATAATTTCCTAAGATAACCATCACTCATATATTAAAATAATTATTTTAAAATATCAATTATAATTTTCAAATAAATATCGTTCAGAATATTCTTGAAATTTATTTTTTAAATATTGTATTTTAAATGGAAGAGGATATTTTGCAAAAAAATGTTTTTAATGATATTTTTATAGTATTTATATTCATCAACAAAACCAGCACATTAATTCTCAAATGGGTATTTGTTTCAGTGATACAATCCGTAATAGTTCTATCTATTATTTTTAATTAGTTTTACTAGAAAAATTATTGAAATTTTGAATGCTAGTTATTCTATATAGGTTGTTTTTCAATAATAATATTGATTAAGTTGTATTATTTATTCATATGATAAATTCGTTGGAATTATTTTTTATGGTTATGGAAATAAATTACTCACCCCGTTGATGTATCAGCTGATATATGAGACAAACAAGTTGGATAACCTTATAAAATTGTTTTTGGTGTATCCTTACCCATAGTTTAAACTATCTCAAAACAAGACCTCGATGATAAGTTTTAGATGATCGATATTATGGATTCCATTATTATAAAAAATTTATTTATTTCAATATAATTATTTTATTATATAGGATAACCATAGATAATCTTTCAGCTCATTTTATTATTTTTATGGCATTATTAGATCATAATTTATTTCTGTTGTATTATTTTTCATGCTTATGTTATTGATTAAATGAAAAATTTCTTTTCATCTATTTACCATTCTGTATCTATCATCAATTATTTATTCTATGATGAATTCCACAGTATGTAATCCTTATTGAGTATCAAATCTCACACTTTAATTGTTTTACATTCCCCACGTTATAAATAAGTAATCTTCAAATTAGCACAAGGTTGTAGATAATTTACTTTGAGTACATTTTAATTTATTTTTTCAAATTTAATGCGATACTCAAGTACTTATATAGATTACCAGGACTAGTAAACTATTCAATACTCTGGGGTGGAATCACTTCTATCATATTATAATATAATAAAGAAACAATTTATTCTAGATTACTTGATTTAGGGTTTTGCAATTGGAATCATAGAATTTTTAGTAGAATCCTTGGGAAATAGATTTAGGAAAACATAAATTTTGTAAAATAACCCCATGAGTGACTTTTTTGATAAGTCTATGTATATGATAACATAATAAATTTTTTTAAGGTATAGATTATGCGGTTTTCCTACTAATACATCCAGGTTTGGATACTAAAAGTGTATGAGAGTTTGGAACATATGCATTTTGGGGTAATAACCCTCAATAATGTTGGTAGAGTATATGTTGACCATTTTTCTGGTGTAAAGTGAGTTTCCACTCACTATACACCAGTTTTTATTATCTTTGGGGTTATTTTTATGTTAATCAAACTTTTTCTTTACGAACCATTATGAAGGATTTGAACAGATGAAGAAAGTAATTGAATAATGTTAATCCTAAAGTGTCTTAGTGTGAGAATAAGGTGACAAGATTTAAACATCATAATAATGATTAATATGTTTCCAAAAATTATTATTGTTTCATATACTATGTTTTTTGTTTTTTTTCAATGGATGGAATCGAGAGGAATAATTTTAAAACTGAATGTGATGTACAATGTGATGATTTTGAGAAACCAAATTGGATGATGAGTAAAGAGAATGGTATTATGATCATTCTTAGTCAGTTATCATAATACATGATTAACAAATTTCACCTTAAACAACTCTTAGACCCACTAGGGAAGATATAAATATTGTTTTATGGTAGATCAGATATTGGAGACCATGGAGTAATGAAGGCTCAATTTTTATCATGTCAAAAATGTGGAAAGAGAAACCTCAGGAAAAGTCTCAATGAGTGGGAAATAAGCTTCTTTTGTTGAAATGAAGGCCACAAAGTAATGATTTTACAAGGATTTTATTTTCTTATATGTCTATAACATGGTAATTTTTTTGTTAATTCCATATTCTAAGGGTTAACTCATAGATCATGTAAGTTCATCTACAATGAAAATCACTAAAGTGGAAGGAAAAATAATTTTTGTTTTGTGATTTGGTAATTATTTTGTATAAGTTTTACATCAATGATATTTTGGTTATATGAATCTTGAATCATATAAGGATTTTTATTTATTAGTTATATATATGGATTTTAAATCATACGTTGAATGATATATATGACCTAGAAATGTGATTTAATAGTAAGGTGATATGTTTTGTAATAAAATTGATTAAGGGAAAGGTAAAGCTTAATATGACAAATATGGTGATGTAATATTGTTTAGTCGGTATAAAGAGATGATTGAAATTGATAATCTAAATTATATATAATTGGTGACCTTGAAAATGATTAGTCATTTGGTGAAAAATTAATTTATGATCGAGTTTACTACATTATTGGATTCATAAAATATATTTGACTATCGATGAATTTATTTATGGAACCAGGATATTGTTAATTTTAGAAGAATTTAACTTTTCATTAATTTTTTATAGAGGTCATTATATTTAAATATTGAGTATATGATATTAAGAGTTACATTAAAATGTTTAGGGGATTAAGGTTACGTTTTGTTTTAAAATTAAGGGATTTAATTTTTATTTTTTTGAATTTTAAATTTTTTAATATGTATTTTTAAAGTTTTTAAGGATAAAAAATAGTGTAATGGATTACATTGAACATTGGGTGAAAATTTTTAGTTTTTAATTATAATAGTATTATATTAGATAAATTTAATAAGTACCCGGCCTTATTAAATTACATAATCAAGAATTTTAGTCAAGAACTCTCTTCCTATAACATAAGGGATCTTTTCAGTTTTATAGTTTTAAAGAATTGGAATATAACACATACATAAAATTCCACAATTATACAGGGTGGATACCTCCATTTTGTCAGAAATATATAACATCTCAAATAAAACATATTTTCATTGGGAAATATTCATAAAATTTAACTTGGATTCCTTATTTTCCATAAAAATACTTATAACCTATGAAAATAATTTAAAAAATTGGGATGAGCACAAAAATCATAGTAAGGGATATAAAAATTAGGAAAAAAATCATTAGTCTATGAATAATTTTAATGTATGAAATCATTTTAAAAAAGATATACTTTTCACCCATATAAAAAACTTTCTAAAACAAGATATTTCCATGAGATTCCCACAAATCATATAGAACATCAATATAATGTTAATGGTATCATGGGGAATTACTTACATAATCTTGTAACCCTCTCTTATACCTTATAATGTGTAACCCTCACAGCTACCTTACAATTAAACCCACATAGATACCATATTGTGTAACCATCGCAGTTACACTTGGAGTAACCTTATGACCAACCTACAACATACATATAACCAATTAATTAAATGGTGATATAGGTCCTAAAATTATTCATAAAAAATTTCCATGAACTAGAACATAATCATAAAACATGAATAATTTCATAAAAACATTTCTTTTGAATTTTAGTAAAACTAGAAGTTTAAAAGATAATTTAATAGGAAAAGTCGCCTATAAATAACATATAATTGATATGAGGATCAATAAAATGTAATTAATATGTATATAAAATATTAATACACATAATAAAACATAATATAAAGAAAAATTAATCACTTAAATGATCTTAAAACCACACAATTAATGAATTATAATTTTAACCTGAAGAATGGAAATTGGGTTAATAATTTTTTTACTTTGGTTTTTTTACTTAAAAATTGTTTAGAAATCTTATAAAATGGATAAAAAAATGTTATTAATATATTTAATAAAAATATTTAGGTTTATAACAACTTATATTATTATTTTATAACATTATTTCACCCTTTATTTATTAGAATTTTTTCCTTCCATTGTTTAGGGTGAATTCTTTACATGATTTCCATGGTCGTTTTGTATTTGATTTTCAAGTCGTATAGAAATGAAATTCCATAACTAGAATGAAATAGTACTTATATGTTTCCAGAATATTTAATTATTCCACAAATCACTTTGATATCATATATGATGATGAATCATTATATAAAACATTAATGATAGTTGTTTAGATCATTTTTTTGTTCTTTGGTAATCATGAACTAGTTTCAATATATAATTTTATGTCATGCAACGAAATTAATTATTGAAAATGAAATAGGTTACATTATACAATTTACATTCTATTTCAAACATTAAAAGGGTTTTATGATCATATATAAAGGATGTAATTGAAATTGAAAGCACATCGTCCAAAACATTGGTAAACGACACTTCACGAACAATGTTTTTATATATTTTCTAGAATAAGATGAAGAGGAGTGGAATAAATATGATGAATTTTTTACACAAACATGATAAAAAACATAATATATACGACTTTAGGTATTTTATACCTCCTAGATAAGTGGATGGTAAAAGAGTATAAGAAAATAAAGGAATTGAAAATAAAACACATGAAAATGGAAGAGGATTCTTACATATTGATCTATTCTCCTTGAGATCCTCCTTAAGGCATTTGGTTTTGGCCTTTAAGTTAGACCATAAGGTCATAGAATCAAAGAAGATAACATGGGATGTTATTTGGTAAAACATAAATAATTCTCATGGATTGAGAGGTGTGAGAGGAAGAGGGGACTGAGGGTGGTATTTATAGTGGAGGAGAGGAAGAGTTTTTCAATATACTAATCATTATTTTAATATTTTTTTACATGACTATGAAGTGTATTCATTCATTTGATAAAAACAGTAAAGAGAGCATGTGAGTTGGAAATTATTTATCTTAGATTAGTCATGATGTCGGAAAAAGTGTAATTAACTGATAGATTTTTTATATGGTATTTTACTGCACTTTACTATTCTTGAAAAATCTAGAATTTCATAAAATTCCAAAAAGTTTCCCTAAACTTTTTTTGACATGAATAATTCAACAATCAACTCCATTTTTTTAATATAATTCTCTAAATATTAATAATTTTAATTTTATATAAAATCTTACTTTATTATAAAAAATAACAATTTTTAAACTATAACAGATTTTATTCCACCTTGAAAAATTAATGAAGTATTCATTATCATGTAACCTTATGAAAATAAAATAATAATATGATTTAATTTCAATAAGAGTCATATTACTATTCATATTAATATTCGTAAGGGTATATTACTTATCACTGAAAAACAAGTTGGTTCTATTAAACTCCAAATAAATTTCTGATCACAGCCATATTTGACATTTTTTTGGAATTCAAAACATAGAAGTAGATAAATTATGTTTAGTTGATAGTTAAAATTATCTATATAAAAAATGTTTCATGCATTAAAATTTATTTTTAAAACCTTGGGGTTTTACATTCTCTAAACCTTTTAGAAATTATATCCTCACAATTTTATTTACATATTAAACCATTGATGGTACCATTCCATCATAGCATTTTAATATTCCCATGTTGCTTCTTCAACCATGTGGTTCCTCTAAAAAACCATTACCTGGTGGATTAACAAATTTGACAATACTTGTTCTCTTCGATCACGAATTTGAATAGGTTTATCTTTAAAATAAAGGTTCTCTTCTAGATGAAATGATTTTGGGCTCAAGACCAGATATGAATCTAGAATATACTTTATCAACATCTAAACATGAAAAAAACTGTGTACCTGAGATATATGCAGTGGAAAAGATATTTGGTCGGAAACTGGTACGACCTTCTCTAGAATTTCATAATGACTAATAAACCATGTACATTGAATTCATTTCTTACCAAAATCCATAATACTATTCCATGGTTATATTTTAAGAAAAACACGATCACATACATAAAAAGAAAAATCCTTCCTCCGGTTGTCTGTATAACTTTTCATCCAACTCTGATCTACCCTCATATTTTGCTGGATCATATTCACTTTCTCAACCACTTTCTCTACTAATTAATGTTTCATAAACTTCCTTTCCACAAATTCATCCAAAAAATATATAGTTCAACAATGATTCCCATTCAATTACTCATAATCTTCCATATATATATATATATATAATTGTTATTATAGAAAAACTCATCTAAAATTGATGTTGATCCCAAAATTCGTGGTAGGACATTGAAAAATCATGAAGCATATCCTCCAAAATCTTAATAATTCTTTATGACTAACCATCTGATTATGGATGCAAGGTTGTACTAAAATTTAATTATATCCCCAATGACTTCTATAATACCTTCAAAAAATTAGAAGTGAACCAGAGAATCGGGTCAGATACAATGGAAATAAGAACTCCTTTTAACATGAAAATCTAATTAAGGTAAATTAAAGAAATAATATCTAAAGAAATTGTATCTCAAATAAGAATGAAATGTGTAGATTTGGTTAGTTGGTCAACAATAACCTATATTACATTGTTTTCATGAGAATTAATTGGTAGTCCCAAAATATATTCCATGGAAATATTTTCCCATTTTCACTATGGAACTTGTGAAGGCTGAAGCATCCCCTTCAATAATTGATACTCTAACTTTACCTGTTGACATGTCAAATATTTCACAGTAAAATTTGCACTATATATTTTTTTACATCACACCAGTAATACTCCCAAAGGTATCTATACATCTTAGTACTACCAGGATGAACTGAAAATAGAGAACTATGAGCTTCATTAAATAAGTTTTGTTTCAATTGTGAATCAAAAGGCAGAATTTTTTTCTAAATCTCAAAACACAATCTTTATCAAGGTTTAATTTTGGAAAATTACTCAATTAAATAATTCTATCATTTTTTTAGCTTACATAATTTCTTTGGCCCTTTCTTAATTCTTTATGATAATGATTTCTATACTAAAAACGAAAACCAAACAGATATATTTCCTTCAACAACAACTTCTATACCAAAATTCATCAAATCAATAATAAAGGATTAATGTTCCAAATGTAACATGGTTTATGATTCAAGATGTTTTTTTGACTCAATGAATCTGTCACATTGTTTAATTTTCTTGGATGGAAATTTACTTTGAAATCACAATCTTTTTTCAATTCAAGAAATCTTCTCTGCCTCATATTTAATTACATCTAATAGAATATATACTTCAGACATTTATGGTCATTGTATATTTAACATTTGGCTTCGTATAAATTATGCCTCTATTTTTTCAATGAAAAAACAACATATTAAAATTACAAATCATGTGTGGGATAATTTATCATAGGAGGTATTAGTTTACTTGAAGAAAAACCCATTACCTTATCATTCTATATCAAAACAAAACCATGTCCCTTCAGTGAAGAATTACTGTAGATGAAAAACTCACCATTTCGGGAAGGTAAGGCCAAAACTAGAGCATTCACCAATATCATATTCAATTCCAAAAAATAGTCATCACATTATTATATCCAAATAAATTTTACCTGTTTTCATGTAATCATTGTTATCAGGATAGATAACGGTGAAATGATTTTAAAAAACCGTCGGTAATAACCATTTAATTCAAGAAAACTACAAATATCTATAACATTTGTTAGTCATGGCCACTCTTAAACAACTTTTTTTGTAGGATCAACTATTATTCAATCATTATTTACAATGTGCCCAAGGAAAAAATCTGTTTCAATAAAAAACCACACTTTTTATATTTTCAATATGTTTTTTCCTTTCAGTTTTTTCAAAAAAAACACTTAGATTTTTTTGAGGATCCTATTTATTATTTGAAAATAAAATAATTTTATCAATAAACACAACCACAAACTTATCCAAGAACTCATAAAGTGTTAAATTTACTGAACTCCATGTTGCTAATCAAACAAGGCATGGATATGAGGAAAATGATTATTGTTTTTAATAGTGATTTTATTCAATGCTCTATAATCAATAAAAAGTCTTATTGAACAATTGTTATTTAAAAAAAAAACAGAAGAACCCCATGGTGAAGTGATAGGATTAATGAATGCTTTATCAAGAAACTCCTCTAACTAATTTTTTTATTTATGAAGTTCGATTTGATCCATTAGGTAATGAGGTTTGGAAATTGGCTTTGCATTAGGAACTAAGTCAATTTTCAACTCAACTTCTTGATCTCATATAAAACATGGAAAATCATTAGGGAAAACACTAGGATATTAATTTACCACTGGAACAACATTATTATGAATAGTTCCCTTTTTTCCACATTATGAGCAAGATAACATTCATTTCCATCTTTCAAAACTTTCTCATCTTATGGGTATGTGTTCAATTGTATGAATTAATTCTTGTATTAAAACATAGGAACTTCCTAAAAACAACTTCTTTAGCTCAACAATCATTCTTAGAATGATAAATAGATAGACAGTTCATATCCACAATGACATAAAACTCTACTAAGGAAAAAAACCAGTTGAATAGGTAAATTATTCCCACGAAATACAATAGAATGATTCTAATAATTCCTATTTTCTATAATACTTCCCATGGTGTTATAAAATTTTGTTACGGTCTCATTTGATTAGGCGATATTTCCTATTCATTAAATTTTTTTTCATAAATAAGTGAATATATATGACCCAAATCAAATAAAACTTTCCAAAATCTTATTAAATAAACAAATGACCTAATAAAACTTCATTAGATGGCCAGAAGTCTACAAACATTGTCGCAAAAAGATCTCACTACACATTTTTGTTCGTAGTTTGACTTCATTGCATCATTCAAATCCCTCTTTGGGTTGACATTTTTATAATTACCCATATCACCACATTTAAAATAATTTACATTTTTTATATCATGATTTTTATTAGGATTATTTTCATTACAATATTAGTCCATAAGTTCAAACATACTACATTGAAAACAATTACCAATTTTGGTAAGGCATTCCCTGGGGTTATTTTTTCCACAATTTTCACAAACTAGAAAATGGACTTTGCTGTTATCAAATTTCATTAATTTATTATTACCCATGACATGATATTTAGACATATTCTACTCCTTATTTTTAAATTGCATGTGGTCATAAGAAATCTCCATTTATACCCCCTCAGTACATCAGAAAAGTTTCTTATAACTTATGAATTCATGATATGATGATTCCCTTTGATACCATGGCTTTAATCCTAAGTAAAAATAGTTGATTTTTTTATTCATGATATAGAATAAGATTTTGAGCATACCTCACCAGTTGTGTGATGTTTTCTTTATACACATCCATTGAATCTTCCCCCTTCTTGATCAATTCAAGGAATTTATTCTCGATCCTTTATCAAACAAACTTTGGAAAATATTTTTCAAGGAAATTACTTTTTAAATAATACCATTCAAAGGAATCAATCTCCTCACTATCCCTAATACTCTTGAACATTGGCCATCCCTGATCAGATTCACCTTAAAAATGATAAATGGAAAGAGATGCCTTTTTATTATCGGTACATTCCATAATATCTAATATATTTTCATGGTATTTAATACATGCTTCATCCGCTGCTGGGTCAGAATATCCCTTAAAAGAAGGTGGGTGTTTCATAATAAAATGTTCCACTATCTTTATATTCCTTTGTGGTAGATATTTTATTTCTCCTATATTTATTCCACCATTATTTATTTCTTTCATATTTGGAGATCTTATTGTCACAAACTTAACAGTTATAAACCCTAAAATTTCAGGCTTTAGATTAAGAATGATATTTTTCTATCAGTACCTCTCCACATTAGCTTCTCAATTTCTTATGTGGAAAACCATTCCGAACAAACATATCTTTGTCAATTAAACATGTTAATCTTTAAATTCTATTTCATTTCCAATTAATAATAGATTAAAAATAATTTAATGTATTATATTAAAATTAAACTAACCCTAATGTTATCTAAACATCCTCCAATACCAACTATAAAGACCCAGACGTATTATATTACATAATATTGAATTTTTGTTAAGAACTCACTTCCTTTTACATTAAATATCTTTTATATTTTATACTTTTAGAGAATTTGGGTATAACACATACATAACATTCCTCATTTATTTGACATTGATATCACCAAAACAATATCCATTTCTTCCAAATTATAAGTATTTTCAAATTTTTCATGTTTTCTTTGAAAAATATTGTTAACATTTAACTTTGATACCTTCTTTGTCTTACACATCCTTATAAACATTTAAAATAAATTAGAAAACTTGGGATGAGAAGAAAAATCCCAGTATGGGATATAAAAATAAATAATAAAACATTTATCCATGAATTCTTGTTATGTTTGAAATATATTTCAAAAATATATACTTTTTGCTGATATAAAATTACTTTTTGGAACTTGATATTTCAACAAGATTTCCACAAAACATATAGAACACTAATAAAACCATAAACTTATCTTAGAGAATTAGATACATATTATTGTAAACATGTCATCTACCTGGTAATTTTTAACCCTTACAGATACCTTTCAATGTAACCCTCACAGATACCTTACAATGTATCACTCATCGCTACCTTATTGTGTAGCCATCACAGTTACACTTGGAGTAACCATACAGACGGCCTCCAACCTACACATAAGCAACACATTAAAGGGAAATATAGGTCCCAACATTCACCATAATCAATTTCAAAGAACCATAATATAATAATCAAACATGAATAATTTTATAAAAATGTTTCTTTTTAATTTTGTAAATACATAAGTTTAATAGTGGATTTTATAAAAATTGTCCCTTACAAATAACATATAATTGATATGAGAATCAATATAAAAAAATAATAGGCACATAAACTGTAAATACACATAATAAAACAAAATTTAAATAAAAATTCATCATATAAATGATCTTAACACCCCACAATTAATGAAGTAGAAGGATAACCCAAATAAAGGAAATTGGGTTAAGAATTCCCTTACCTCAGTCTTGTCTTACTTCAACATTGTTTAAAACATTTGAATAATGGTTAAATGAGTGTTATTAATATCTTATTGATACATATAAATATTTATAACACATTATACTATCATTTCATAAAATAATTTCACCCGTTAATTATATTTTTTTTGTTCCATCCATTGTTTTGGGTGCGTCATTTATATGATTTTAATGGCTGGTTTGTATTTAATTTTCTTGTGCTATGGAAATGAAATTGCAGAAGTGGAATAATATGGTATTCATATGTTTCAGGAATATTAAATGATACTAAAAATAATTTTTTTTATCATATCTAGTGATGAATCATTAGATAAAATATTAATGATACATGTTTAAATTATTTTTGGTGGTTCCTCGACAATCATGAACTTGATTCATCATATAATTTAATTCCATTAATGTATGTTCATTATAAAACATTAAATAGGTTACATAATAAATATTACATTCTATTTAAAACATTAAAATGGGTTTCTGATAATATTTTATGGAACTAATGGAAATTGAAAGCATGTTGTCCACAATTTTGGAAAACGACACATCACAAACACTGTTTTTATATATATTTTAGAATAAGAGGAATCTGAGAGGAATAACGATGATAAAGTTTTTACATTAAAATGATAACATAAATAATATGTAAGTTTATAGATATTTAATACCTCCAGGATAAGTGTAGGGGAGGATATTATAAGAAAACAAAGGAATTGAAAATAAAACACATGAAAATGTAAGAGGATTCTTAGCACTTGATCTCTTCCCCTTGAGATCCTCCTTAAATCCTTTGGTTTTGTCATTTTGGTGAGACTAATATGACTTATTCTTATGGAAGATCCTCGGGGATGAATTTGGTAGATCATAGAAAACTATCAAGGCTTGAGAGGTGTGATAGGAAGAGGGGAATGAGGGTGGCATTTATAGTGGAGGAGAGGAAGTATTTTATATTATTTTAATCAATATTTTAATATTTAAAACAAAAAATATGAATAGTGTTCATTATTGTGATAAAAATGTTTGAGTTGGAATGTGAGTTCATAATAAGTGGTATTAAATTAGTGATGATGTCAAAAATATTGTATTTATATGATAATTTCTATCTATGGCATTTTACCATATTTCACTGTTCATAAAAAAATCAAGAATTTGAGAAAAATACCAAAAAAATAACACTAAACATTTATTGATGTGTAGAATACAAAAATGAACTCAATTTTGTTAAAGTAATTTTCTAAATATGATTAATTAAATTTTTAAACAAAATCTTACTTAATTAAAAAAATAATGATTTTAAAACTATAGGTGATTTTATATCACCTTGAAATATTTATTAACATATCATTATCTTATATCATAAATAAAATAAAGTAAAAATATTATTTACTATTCATAAGTGTCATATTAGTATTAATATTACTATTCACCAAAAAACAAGTTGGTTCTATCAGACTGCAAATAACTTACTGGTCACAACTGTAGATAACCATTTTTTGAAACTCAAATCACATAAGCGGAAAATTTATGTTTAAAGGCGAGTTACAACATAATACATAACACAAATATTCATGAATTTCGATTTATTTTTAAAACCTTGGGGTGTTAGAACTTGTGCTAGCCATTTTAGTTTTGTTAAATATTCCAGGACATATGAAAATACTTTTCTCTCTTTTAGGGATATTATGATATATTAAAATTTAATTTCATTACTAGAGGCATAAAATATTAATCTTGGATATTAATTTATTAGTGTATGAAACTAAGTGAAAAATGAAAAAATCAAAACCAATGGTTGAAACTATTATTATAAAATAAAAAGTTATCATGTAATTATATTTTCTGATTTTCACTATCTTGATTGTAAAGGAATTCTTCAAATATAGTAAAAGTATCATTAAATAAAAATGTTATCATTTTATAATAATTTAAAATCAATTGATGTGCTTCTAAACCTCATAGATTTATAGATTTATGATTTTTAACATTCTTATAACCATGTACTTTCTCACTCTCTATTAGTCTTTGAGTTTTATTTTTCATGTCCATTAATTTTATCCTATTTGTAAATATAGTATTTTTTTAGTCTATATGATCTTTATATTTCCCTTATAGTATTTTTTGTGGATGTTTTATTTACCCTTTTAAAATGTGATTTTTCCACAATGGAATTTTCAAATGTCAAACCCATGATTTCTCAGAACAAGTTCAAATTTTAATTATACAATTTACTAAAGATTTGGAGAATGTAACAACTTGAGATTTTAAAATTAGAACATTGTGTTTTATTTCATATACGATAAGAAACACTGAGCTAAAAATACCCAGACAATATATTATTTTATTATGACTATTTTAACCTCATTTTTGAATTTTATTGTATAAATATTATTAAATTTTTTGAGATATAAATATAAAGGTCATAATTAATATAAATATATTCAAAAATTATAATTAAAGAACCACTAAATTTTTAGTAGTCATTTAATTCTACAAAAATAATTTTTCATAAAAAATGGAATTTATTTCTTTTCATATTAAAATATTATAGTTAATTTCTAGAACATTGATTTTATTTACAAAAATAATATAAATTTAAAAAATCATAGAAAATTTACATTAGGGTGTTTTCTGATTTTTCAAAAAAGAAGGATTTTTCATTGAATAGTAAAACAATTTAGATTTTTCAAATACTCTCTTATATTGTCATTTAAAAAGCCCGATAATATTTTCAAGGTGATCCTAAATTAAAATTAGCCTCATGTATTTATAAATTATATAATTAATTATGTATTTATCAATATTATAATTGATCTTAGTGTTAATATACATTTGGAATTATAATATAATGCTTTATTAAAGATTTTTTTTTCATCGTGCTTTATGTAATAATTATAAACTGAAATTTTTACCAATTATAGTTATTTTAATTGGAAAAATGGATTCCTTAGTTACAATCTTAATAATTAATAATATTTAATAATGTTGAATAATTTTTTTCGGAATTAAATAGTAAAAATAATTAAAAAATATCAGCACCATAAAAGTGGAAATCGAATAATTAAGATTAAAAATAATACGATAAAGATTAGGAAATTACTCTAACTATTTAATTTATCTTAAATTATGAGTGGATCTTGGCCATTTCATTTCATTTCACGAACACATGTCCATTTGTTTTTGTATTTCTTTAATTTTGACCTTTATAATATCTATGTAATAAATAACCTAAAAATGTCACATTCCTAGTTTTAGTAATTATAATATTCTTTGACAAGGATAAAAGGAACTTATATTTGGGTAAAAATATTCATTAGAAATATAAAGGTTTTTTTATCATGGAAAATTATTTATAATTTTTGGAAATTAAATAATTACAATAAAACCATGTGTGACACTAACACAATATTGATTCAATCAATACGAAAAATAAAATGAATGATTTAAAAAATATTATAATCCACTATATTTACTAAACCTGGGTGTTACCCTGCTTATGTGTCACCACCACATTCATCCACGTCACCTAATTCACCTACCCATTTACCAATTACCCCTCCTTCTTCTAATCTAATACCTGATATACCCATCGAAAATCGACGGGAACCTACGCCATATCGCGGCTCGTCGCCCCACCTAGGGTTTCCGTCTTCCAGCATCTTCCTCTTGCAATTCGACAACGAGCCCCGTAGCATTATTCTGCGACAGTCTCGTCCCTCCATACACGAAGCCCCTCGTGCTATTCCATGGAAATTCCCAGGGTAACTCCTAGGGTTCCCACTATGGTATCGCCTTCCCTTGTCCGGCTCATCCCACAGACTACTGCCCTCATCCTCGTCGCCATTTTACAACTCCTCTTCTGCTACTCATCCTCGAGAATCCAGTCATATCCTCTTACAATGACAGAAATAGATGGTTTGCATCCCATCTCGAGGGTTTCTCTGTCTTATTAGACTCTTACGAGCTCTACCTCCTTCATCCAAGATTCTACTCCTCCCATCGGGCTCAATCCCTCCAACCGCCTCCCCTCTTGGTCGCGAAATCTGTCACCGTCTACGAGGATTCCAAGCATTATCAGTCTCCTCCGAGCTCTACCACAGTAAAGCATGCCTCGCCCCCGCTTCACGAATCCATTCACCATCACCTAAATGTGCTATTTTCTTTGAAAACAACTCTTCTATTTTCATTACAGAATTTGACGAAGGGTAATTTTTTTCCTAAGCCCATATTCTGTCTACTTCTGCATCATGGATATGGTCATTTTAGCTCTGTATCTTCTCCGTATTATTTTTTTACTGCTTTGAATTTCACCATTTCACTTAGTTCATATGATTTTTTCAGATTGTTGTACAATATAGTTCTTCACAGTAGGTTGGTCCTCATAGTTTTTTTGGATAAATATACAGTTCTCTCTAATATATTGAATTTCCAGCTACATCTAGATTTTTTATTATGCATTTGTTAATCTCATTTCCATTTTTTCTATAATTAAAGCATAATATTCATTTAGTCTTATTACTTTTCTAGCATTTGATAATATTTTTAGATTGCTTATTCACTACTATTTTCAAATTACTTATATATAAATGTTTTCATATTGATGATTTCTCAAAAGGATTCCATAATTGTTTTCAGATTCTGCTTATACATGATTTTGTTTGCTGATTTCAGATTACATATTGTTCAAGGTACCGTGGTTGAGCAGATTTCTATAAATCTGGTTTTTAATTTTACCAAACACAGATATTGTTCAAACTATTATAATTTTTTGTTTTTATCACTTGATGAATTAGAATTTGGTTTAATGAGCATATAAAATTGATCATAACACTAATCTATGCTTTCACAGTAGGTGAGTATGGAATTACACAGTGTTGATTTTGTTTTCCTTTTGGTGTATTTCCTGGCTATATAACTCTGTGTTCATGGAAATGTTTTGAGCTCTTGTATTAATGGAGACTTGAATGTGTTTGGTGTCATGACTTAATGGTGTCATTTTCAGTTGGGTTATATGTATGGGCTTCTGGGGATCTTTTCTTCCCTAAAGGTATGTTCTGCTAACTTTGTAGTTATTTTCCCACTTTCACATACATGTTATTTAGGTTTTTTGGCCGTTTAATATAATTTCTCTTAATTGAATATGGCTTTTCTTTACAAATATGCAGAAGTGGATGTAAACTTGGAGGGTCACAATGTGTTTACGGTACCCTGGTTAAGTAGATTTGTACGAATCAGGATTATAATTTTACCGAATGCAAATACTGTTCTCCCTATTATCATTTTGTGTTTTTTATCATTTGATGATTTCAAATTTAGTTTAATAAATATATGAAATGAATCGTAACACCAATCTTTCCCTTCATAGAAGGTGAATATAAAATTATACAGTGTTGATTTCATTTTCCTTTTGGTGTTTTTTCCTGGTTATATAACTCCGTGTTCATGGAAATGTTTCGAGCTCATGTATGAATGGAGATTTTAATGTGTATGGTGTCATGAATTAATCGGGTTATTTTCAGTTGGGATGTTGGTATGAGTTTCTAGGGATCTATACATCCATAAAAATATATTTTTCTAACTCTGTAGTTGTTTTCCCACTTTCACATACATGTTCTATAGGGTGTTTTGGGTGTTTATTATGTGGATGTAGCCTTCATCTTATATTAACGATCATATTCAACGTTGAAATAGTCTATGATTTTTTCACTTTTTTGTTTGTTTTTAAGCGATTTTCATTGTACATGGTTCATTCTCTGACTTACCAATTGCTGCCTATATTTCAATTGTGAAACCAGTATTTATTGGATAATTTTTTTAATATAACTTGCAAAACATAATTTCACCATATAGTTTTTCACGTTTTATCTTCAACTTAGTTTATTTAGAAAACTGGATTTCCAGTTGTTATCATTTCCAGTATATAATAGCATAAACAAATCATTTTACTGGAAGATTATTTTCCACTGACAATTCAATTCCTTTATTTCTTAATCCTTGTAATTTTGTTAAATGCATATGGCTCACCCAAACAAATTTGGAGGAGTGGATGTAAACTATGTGGGTATCAAAGTGTTCAATCTACCCTGGTTAAGATGAATAGTATTAAAAAGGTTTTTAATTTTACCAAATGCAAATATCATTCAACCTATTATCATTATATGTTTTCTCTTATCTACGAATGGGACATTTCAACATTTGTTGAATCAATATAGGAAATGGATCTTAATACCCATCTTACAATGTCATGAGAGTTTTTGGAAAAAACATGCCATGCCAATGAACTCCACTCCCGTATGAAGGAAAATAGAAACTAAAAGATGTAAAATAGTGATTACAATTAATTGTTGCAATAGCTAGGTAAGGTTAAAACATCATTGATTCTGTTATTTTCACAGTGCAGGATGTTAAGGAGTCAACTGCAGCAATGGAAGTGGATTTGGTACAACAAATACAATTATATCATATACTCAGGTACATTTTTTCTTCTTTCACTGTCTTATTTTCATTACATCATTGGTGTAAACAATAATGATTTTTTACTGTTCCATTTACATCTACTATATTTACTAAACCTGGGTGTACCCATGCCTATGTGTCACCACCACAAACAGCCACGTCACCACTATTCCACTGCCAATTACACTTATACCCACTACTTTCCTCACAAACACCCGCGGTGCCCTTCATTTATCGCCAACTAGCCACGGCTTCGCCGCGTTACGCATTTGCGTTTAGGGTTCAGCTCATCGAGCTTCTTCCTCCCACAGCTCGCATGCGACGACGGCCATACCTGCGACGCCTTCACCGCCTTACGCCTTCGGCATTATCGCCCATCGTGAACTACGCTCCCCTAAAACCCTCGCCTCTATTGTCCTGGATTTCACGGTCAATCCACAGTTGGTCGACGTTCGTCTTCGACTTCCTCCTTCTACCAGTTTATACTCTACCGTCCTTTTTCCTTACGTCGATCGTGATCGGGATTGTGTTCTTCGTATCCTTGGGTTCGCGCAAAATCTCGACGCGGGCGTCGCCTAGGGTTCTCAGTATTTCTTTCTCCTCTCTCATTTCCGGGACTTCTCTTCATCAGGTAAGGTTCTCACTCTCTGAAACTCCTCCCAGAAATCCCACATCAATCTTATTTGGCTATGTTCCCTCTTCCTTTTTCTCCTCACCCAAACCACCGTCGAACCATCCTCAGTGTTTGATTCCTATAGATAAATGGGACATCCTTCCAATCTGCTTACAACCTTCGTCGAGAGCTTTGATTTCAACACCGGTTTT
Organism: Viscum album; assembly: GCA_963277665.1. Taxonomy (NCBI): domain Eukaryota; kingdom Viridiplantae; phylum Streptophyta; class Magnoliopsida; order Santalales; family Viscaceae; genus Viscum; species Viscum album. The sequence goes on along the minus strand of OY728137.1, from coordinate 22,915,365 downwards.
GTCCTCCGGCTCCTCCGCTCAACCTATGCTTCCCACAGAACCATTCGGCTCCTCCGCTCAACCTATTCTTCCCACAGAACCATGCCTGCACCGTGATCCCGCTACAGGTTCCCGCAGAACAACGCAGGAATCATGCTCCTTCTCTTGGTTTCCCTCTGATTCTCCTCTAATTTTGTATTTGCTGATAATAGTACTCATATTTTTTCATTATTCTGTATGAAATTCAAATTAACTTTCGATTTTGGAAACATTCATTATCTGCAACTACTGATTCATTTGAGTTTCAACTCCTGTTTTATTTTTTGATTCTTTTTAGAAATGTGAATTGAATTACCTCTTTATTGTCCATGGAAATTTTGGTATATTATTCTTTAAATACCACCATTTTGAGAGATGTCATGGGGATATTCTTTTGCTGTTGTGCTGTAGGATACTTTCAATACAGAACCACATCGATCAGCCTTTCTTTCCTCTATTGCACCAACGAAGTTGTTCTATAAGAGAAATCATGGACCAATCTCAGTTGTTGATTATGCATGGATGTTCTAGCATAGAGGTAGTGAGTTCTGCACAATCTCAGTGTTCCCCCTTAGCTGGACAACTAAATACTCTACATCAGTTTCTTGATCTAGAATTTGCATTAGGTACTAAAATAGTGACTACATCATTGAAGGGTCATGTTCAGGGAATTTTTGCTCATGGACTCTAGAATTTGCATTAGTTACAATGACTACGTCCCCACTGACATCTCTACATAGTTCTACCTACCATATCATTATATTACTTGGATATATCACTTAGGTGCAACTGCATTCAGATGGGCATGAAAATTACATAATTTCTTACACATTGTGAAAATCATAGTGTTTCAGGATTATTTATATGTAATTGTTTCCATATTAGTTGTACATAGATATTTATGAGATTCATTGCACCTGTTGTTTTCCTATATGTTGATGTCATTCATTGCCGAGGTTGTATGGAACGAAACATGGCAAATTTTTTCAAAAGATATCTTATATGTACAATGAAGATAGTTAAAAATAGAAGGTACATGAATGTTTACCCCTTATATATGCATGCATGAAAACAGAATATTCCCTCTTTTTAGTATTTATTTTTTTAGCATTGCTGATTTTTTATGATATATTCGTTCTGTTTAAATCCCTAATGAAGTCTCGTTTTTTCTTGGATACTCCTACGTCCCCACTGACTTCTCTATATAGTTCTACCTACCATATCATTATATAACTTGGATATATCACTTAGGTGTACCTGCATTCAGATGGCCATGAATTTTACATAATTTCTTACACATTGTGAAAAACATAGTGTTTCAATATTTTTTATATGTAACTGTTTCCATATTCATTGTACATAGATATTTATGGATTGATTATTCAATTGTTTCCGAATTTCCCACACATACTATTTTTACACATTACATATTCATAACCATTTCCATGTTTCTTATGCACAGGTGTTTCTAGATTTCTTATGATCACTATTTTAGGTTCATATGGATAGTTTGATATTCCGCATTAGTATGTACTGAATGAATATCGATAAGCTATGAGTTTTGACTACATTAATATGGCCAAGGTAATCTTCAAAAACCATGAGTTTCAATATGGGTGGACATTAATTTTGATTATGTATTTCTTCTTAATAAGTGTTTCCATATTTCTTATGGAAAACTATTTCCAGATTTCATATGAACACCATTGGAGTTTGATATGGATAGTTTGATATGCTGTATTAGTATGTACTGAATGAATCTCTATAGGATATGAGCTTTGACTACATAATATGGCCAAGGTAATCTTCATTAGTATGTCTTCTTATTTTTAAACAATAATGTATCTATACGTAAACATTTTGGATGATTTTCTAGGTGCTGAAATTACTGGATCATTACCTCTTCTTCCAAAAGCCAACAGTTTGGACTGAGGCATGGACTGGATGGCATGTTTAGGGTTTCCTTCCTTGAGACCTTTATTTGAATTCTTATTTTTAGAGAATGGAATTCTGTTTATAAATATAAATTCTCTGTTTTTAAATATATGCATCATGGATTTTTAGTTCTGTTTCAAAATATATGTTTCATGTCTCTACATATATGCCATATGCATTGCATTTGAATTCATGCAAAATATAATTTCTTATTTACTCATCGAGTCTGACCAAAAATGACAATTCCAGCTATTACACCTATATTTATTTCTCACTACTGATTTCTATAGTATGCACTTTACAACTTTTCAAAATAATCATCATTCATAAACTATGCAATTGTTCTATATGATCTGACATGCTTGTAATGTTGATAAATATGATTCTTGTCTATCCAGATTGAGAACGAGTATGGGCATCTTGAGAAAATATACAGAACAGCTGGTCATGATTACATGACATGGGCTCCCATCATGACTGTTAAATAAGGAACTGGGGTTCCTTGGGTGATGTGCAAGCAAGAAGATTCCCCATGTCCTGTTGTAAGTAAATTTATACCCTGACATAGAATCCCTTTTGGTTCGATTATATATCATTTTGTGTCATCAAACAATTGCAATTCACTGGATCCTTCTCATCATTATGGGGTTGAGGGAAGGGTATATTTATCATTTTTCGTTTTGACCTTATGTTAATCCCTCCTAAACTTCTATTTAAGAATGGAATGTAAACAGAATGTTTTAAGGCTTAAATATCTAATTTTTGTACAAAGTCTACTTCAATGATAAATATACCTTTCACTAAGATCATTCTAAATGTCCTGGACTACTACTTGATGATGGTGACAGATAAACACGTGCAATGGTTTTTATTGTGACACATTCCCTCCAAAATAAGCCTTACAAGCCAACAGTTTGGACTGAGGCACGGACTGGATGGTATGTTTAGAGTATCCTTCCTTGAGACCTTTATTTGAATTCATATTTTTAGAGAATGGAATTCTGTTTCTAAATATAAATGATCTGTTTTTAAATATAAGCATCATGGATTTTTAATTATGTTTCAAATTATATGTTTCATGTCTCTACATATATACCATATGCATTGCATTTGAATTCATGCAAAATATAATTTCTTATTTACTCATCGAGTCTGACCGAAAATGATAATTCCAGCTATTACACCTATATTTATTTCTCACTACTGCTTTCTATATTATGCACTTTATAAGTTTTCAAAATAATGATCATTCATAAACTATACATTGCATGTATAAATTTTATGAATCAATATGAAATTGTTCTATATGATCTGTACACACACACTTCTCCATAAATTTTTTTCCACTGAGTCATTATAATAGGTAGCCCTTATGACCTTCCATAAGCCATAACATGCATTCCTACTCCAACTTTTGAAGCATAATGTGGGTCTTTCGGGAATTTTTAAGTGCATTATCATGTCAATGGACCCATCAATGAGTAGTGAGTAGAAAATTAACAGGGTCATCACTTCAAATGCCCCCTTCAACTTGAAATAGTAAAGGAGCATATCTAGCACAACAATTAGTGAGGATTTCTCTAGACCATACTGTTTGCATCATGACAAGCAATGAATCCATCTTCTCCAGATATGATGATGTTTTTTGGTGAGTATGCAGCCATTTCATAAAATTACTGGTAAAATTGATTTCATCTTATCTTCTGATCACCAACATTGCATGTCATTCATTCAAATTATGTTCTTATTCCTGATTTTGGAATTAATTTTAAACATAGTATAGATTTGGACATGCATGTTTGTTTGATTTGTATAAAATCAATTTATTTTGATCGTTATTTTATATCATGAGCATATGTTTTTCGTTCTATGTTCTTAATTGTTTTAAATTTCTTAGATGTTTTATTTTGAAATTAGATAAAAAAATTCATTTGTATTAGTAAAAATTGATTTAAATAGCTAAATAATCATTTTTATTGTGTTTATACTATGAAATGGATTTTTTTTGAGTTAAATTGATCGGATTTGGTTTTTGTGTTGACTGTTGTTATTTATTAAATGGTAAGTTTAGTGTTTATATCAATATTTTAGTCTTCAACTAAGTGAATGTGTTGATTTATAAAATCAATGGAAGACAATTAACATTTTCTACTATAGGTCAGTGCGGCTTATGATTGGTTCATCTGCAGGCACTGTGGTGCACAACCCATCGGAAAGGGGAACCATCCATTCGTTGTAATGGAGATGATGTATATGCGGGAGAACATCTATTTTTCTGTTTTGTTTCTAATGTGATCTGGATTATTTTTAATGAGTTATACTAAGAGTCAGTTTTTGTATACGCACTGTATTTTTGTTCATTGTTAGCATGTTTCATGTGTTGGTCCATTTTTATGTTAAACTGTTAAGATGTAGGAAATTTTGGTATTAGCTATTCCAAAATTCTGTTTTGATTAATAGAAAACTTAAAATAGATGAAAGTTTTTTCTTTCATGCTATCTAACTGTACTTTTTACAGTCTTTATATTTGAGGTACTATAAAAACCATCATGTTAGAAACTAATTTTCATTTATGTTTCCTGTAACTTTACTTCCAAAAAATTCCCTCTTTGATAAACTATAAGAAATTGGTAGAATAGTCAGTATAATTACATCCAAATGTATGATTATTTTATATTTATTTTTTACTTTCCAGTCACAAAAAATGTCACATATGAATTAGGTCACATTTTTTTTATATCCTATGATATCTATACTGTGTATTTCTAGAACATTCATTCATATTACTGCAACCATATTCTATTTACATGTTACATTGGATTTTCATATTTAAATATTCATTACTATTTATTAATGTATATAATAGGATTTTCGTCAGTAGGATGCACTTCGTGGACAATAAAGAAGCTGAAGACATATTGAAACCTCAATATGTTCTTGCAGACTTTGTTACTTTAGTTAGATTCAACACTTCTTTGAACATTAACTTCATAAAATATTTTGCTATTAGAATATTGGATTTTATCAATCTATATTCAAATGAATCCTCTGTGTTCACATTTTTTATTGTTGTAATCACTCGATCTTTGGGATTCACCATCAAATACTAGAGGTTCATGTTAAAGATTATTGAAATGTTGTTCATCATGTACATATCTGTTGTAGATGATCATGTGCAGTTCCCAGTATCTTGATCATGTGAAGTTCTGTTGATCCTGTGCAACTCTGTTGTAGATAATTTGATCACATGCAGTTCTGGTGTAGATCATGGTAGATCATTTGATTTAGATGATGACGTAATAGAGGTAATTTAGGAGGTGCTTGGAACAATGTAACTGGGTATTTTACACTAACTACAAATATTTCTTCTACTTAGGTATGTGTTTTCTATTTTCATTCACCACTATATTTATAAAATAATTGGAACTAGCAATACTGAATTCTTTAATGTCATATGCATTTCCTCTAACTATCTTATATACTGCATTTCTTCTCTATTAGAAACTGTTATAATTCTGCTTTAATAAATTCATTTGTCAATATTATATGTTACTTATTTATTAAATTAATTTGTTCATGTAGTAAAGTTAGTTTACTATGTTTGATGCTGATGATGCGGTTCGAAGATATGTAAGAATATTTCCATACTCCCCTTCTATAATAATCTATGCCATTGAACTGAAATTCAGAATGGAGGAAAGCATAAACTAAAAGACTGATCAAATAGACTATATTGTTAATAGATTATGAAACTCATGATGTAATTGCATGGTAATTGAAAATCAATCATTATTCAGTTATTTTCAACATTGTTTTTTAATTTTCATTTCCGATAATAATCTATATTGTTAATAGATTATGAAAATATTCTTAACATGTTTTTTTTCACATTTTTTATGAAACTGTTGTTTCATTCAATGAATTATTTCCACTTAATTTAGGTTTCTAATTACTAGCCATTGTACATTTAACAACTTTCCCAGTTTCTTTTTTTTCCAAAATATTGTATTGCCTCCATAAAAGCAGTGAACCATATCGTCATGAGAACGCATGAACTATGAATTTTGTTTTATCACCGTGCAAATGCACGGGCGAGTACTAGTTAATATTAATTAAAGGAATTATTATGTTCCATGAATTTTTAATATAAATAATACATGTAAGTGATGTGTGAAAATATTATATTTTAATTCTATTACTGTCATGTTTCTTTCAAATTCAAATTAAATGAATAGTTCTCAAAATGGAATCAATGGTAATTTATAATAAACAATAGTTCATTAAAAGAAGTAAAATTCCTAAAACTAAAATGATAGAAAAATTTATTAGTTTATAGTTTAAAATATCAAACATGGTCTATTTATTTTCATTTTTTATAGAAGAAATGATAACTCCAAAAGAGTAAAAACATTATTTTCATAGTAATTATCAAAAAGGGTTTACGTGGGTAATTACCAAGAAATAAGGGAAAAACCTATTTTTTTTACAAATTACCCTAAATCACATAATTTATCCCCATACTAATCATATATTTGAATTATATAATTTTTTATTTTTTTCAATGAATATTATTTTATATTAATTTTATATTTTAAGAATTTATTTTCAATTTTAAGAAAATCAAAAGTGCCCATCTTCTCACTAAAAAAGGGAGCATACTCTTCTCTATTACTAACAGCTAAAAATAATTTTGGTTCAATAAATACCTACCCAAATTCTTTATATATTCCCCTTAACATGTCTTATAGTCCATGGTTTTATTATAAAACCATTCAATGAAAATGTTTGGTGTTAACCTAAAATGATTGTTTGAAGAAGAGGTAGCATTCTTAACTAAGAACTTTTTTTATTCATCCACAACATTCAAATATTATTCAAAGATACTTATATAATAATATAACTATTTACCTTATACATAAATGTACTTACACTAATGTAATTACATACATCCATATCCTCTTCTATTAAATGGGAAACAAAACCATCCTTCGTGTGTACAAAGGACTTCCACCGCACAAACTAATGCTATTAATTTTCAAAATTTTCCTATCATAGCTATTTATGATGATTAATTTAATGTATATATAATATATTAGTGAAATATTTTTCAATTTTTAAATTAATATATCATATGTTTTCTTACGTTTTGATTCACTAAATTATGACAATGTCGTTCGTGATTACATGTGGATTACCTCCTCTACAAAGTTATGTGATTTTTATTTAATTAAAAATTCACATGGATTGTAAATATAATAATATTTAAAGAACTAATATGATATCAATAATATAATTATAACTATTTACAGATAAAATAACTCTTTCCTTATTTCCATCATGATTGCTGAAAAATAGAAATGTTACCCATGAATACTAACAACCTTCCATCTCCAAGATTATAATGTAGTTAATTTTTCATAACCATATATCATGGTTGGGTATAACATCATAATAATTTTATTTAAATTATAATTATTCAATTATTATAATTCTAGATATTATAGAACAACAAACACCTTTACTATAGTCAAAATACCAATGTCATTTTTGATATATAAACTGAATATCATCAAAAAAATTTATGTGAAAAAAATTTATTATGTCACTAAATATAACATAGTATTAAATATAATAACTGGATTAAAAAACATGAAAAATAAAAAATTATTACATTAATAACAAGTATATGCTCATTATTCAGAATGATAAAGAACATACATGATGAGTTGGACCTAATGTAAATGATTTCATCTCAATTTCCTTTCATTGAGGAATATTTTAATGACTTTCTTCTAAATTATATTAAATAGTGTATATGTTTCCTTTTTGACTTGTTATTTCATGAGTCATTCATAATTAATGGTATTTTAATTTTCAATTCAAATTATTTCATCTAAGGAAATTTGACTTGAATGTTATAGTGTGGTATGAGGTTCTATAATTGATTTTATTTTTATTATGTTATATTAAAACATCATTGTATTTTTTATTCTATAATTATGTGTTTAATTAATTTTTATTTTATATGTTTTATTTACAATTTTATTATGTGGATTTAAATTTGATACATATAATCAATTCATTGATTAATTCTCACTTCAATGGTGTGATCTTTTTTAGTGATTTTGTCTCAATTTCTACCCCATTAATATATATTTGGTATTATGCACCTAATTGTTTTATGTGGTGTATCTAATATCCGTTAGATATGTTATATAATGAATCTATTTATGTTCATGTTACTTAACATTCCAATTGATATTATTTATTTAATGGGGTATATGATTCAAAATCTATCATAGTAGTAGGGGTTTATTTCACAATATCATCATTGTTTGGGGATTATTAATGATTATATATCTGATGGGGGAATTATTTTATATTTATTCATTAAACCAAACTCTTTTCTTATACTGTGGTTATTTATATAAATTATAATTTTTTATTTAATTTTCAACTCTTTAAGTACTCAATATACAAAAATCCAGTTTTAAAGGAAAACAAACTTGTTTTTCAACTGAATTGGAAATATTTTTATTCCATATCCATATTTACATATAATATTTTAACAAATATTTTTGGTATTCTCATATGACTTATGAAAGTCATTATTATCCCATGTTTAACTTCTGATTTTTTTAAAAGAATACTCATGTTGTTTTCTAAATAAGTAAATTTTTGAATTTTTACTAAAAATGTGGAAGGTTTTTTATAGTGCTCGATATGAACATAATTTTCCTATAATCATTAAAAATAATTTCATTAGATTTTCCTCCTAATGTTTGAATTTATAATATCATGATTTTTTTTTCAAAATATTCATGTTTTTTTAGTTTTTAAAATTGGAATTCCAAATGTAAATTTTATTTTCTCTAAAAATATTTTTATTGATAATTTTATATTATTTATTTTCATTCACAAAATTGAACCTTTTATTCTCTACTAGATATATTTTTTAACGATACCACACATATAATTTATCTATATGAGTTATGATCAGTTTGAATATGGAATGTGTTGACATTCTGCATGCTAGTTCGTTCTATATAGTCATTTTTTGAATGAGGTGTGTTGATTAAGTGTTATTGTTTATTCATATGATTAATTAGTTAGACTTATTATATAAATTGTGGGTCCAAGAATTACATATCTCCTCAATTTATTCACATTCCCCATGAGGAAAAATATTTGGATAGCCTTATTAAATGGGTTTTTGGTGTATGCCTACCCATAGTTTAAACTGTAATAGAACCATGCTATAATAGTAAGTTTGAGATTTCTTAAATTATGAATTATACAATTATGAAATCAATTATTATTGTCCAAGGGATTATTTTATTAGTTATGAGAACCATATATTGGCTACAAACTTATGATATTATTTATTGGGCATTATTTTATCATTATTTATTCCTGCCATATTATTCTGTGTGACCAAGATATTTATTAAATGGAATGTGTTTTATATTAATTCTCTTACCATACTAATTACACCTTATTTATTATCCGACTAATTATATTGTACATAACCCTTATTTAGTTTCTGAGTTGACCCTTTATTTTTTGTTTTCCCAAAGGGTATGAAGAAAGAATCTTTAAATGAGTTAAAGGATATAGAATATTTACATTTACTATATTGAAATTTATTTTTTTAAATGAAATGTGAGATTATTTTAGATATTGTGTATACCAATAATACTAAACTATTCTATATTTTGGGGTGAAATCAATTGTATCTTATTAATATTTAATAATATAACCAGCAATTTTCGTCAAATAGAGTCTATTTTTTAGTTTAATTTATATTTCATGTTGTTTATTAAAGAATTTTTTTTATTTTAGACATGAATTATTGTTGAAATATAAATTACTTAAATGGTTAAATACATTATTTATATATGGTTGGGTGAGAATAGACTTGATTCCATAGATCTTGTGTTCCATTATCTTTAAATATTTTAGGGACCACTGATGTATTTCCATGGATCTTAAGAGCCCATTATTGGTTGAGAAACCTTGAACATTGATCCAAGGATCTGGTATGACAATTATCTAATACAGATGGGGGCAATTAGGTGTAGTTCCTTGGATATGGTATTCGTGATATTAATATATTCAGTTAGGGGACATTGGATGACTTTCCATGGATCTATAATTTCTCAACATTATTATATATAATTGGGGGATATTGGAAATGTTTCCATAGATCTGGCATTACTCATTATTATTATATTCAGTTAGGTAACATTGTACCTGTTACATTGGATCTGGGATTTTCCATAATTCATTGGGGGGACTTAGAAATTCTTCCATAGATCTGGTGCACCATTTACTTATATACACTTGGGTGTCCTTCGATATTGTTCCTTGGATATGGTATTCCCATTATTTATTTAAAATTTTGGGTAACATGGAACTATTTCCTTCAATCAAGTGTGACCACTATTTATATTCAATTTGGGACCTTAGACTTTGATCCTTGGATATAGTGTTCCCATTATTTATATACAGTTATGTGACTTTGGACTTAGTTCCTTGGATCAAGAATAATCATTATCATCTAAGGACCCCATAATCTGTTCATTGGAGATGGTGTTCCCAAATACTTATATACATGATCATGAAACAATAAAAATATATATCTATTAGAGTTCAAAGAAGGTATTTTATATCTCGAGTGTCATATAAAACTCTAAGGCCCAAAAATGGAATTTATATATTCTTCAATATTTAATTAATTATTTATTATACTGAGCATGTCACATGAACATATAATTGTATTTATTTGTTATGTATGAGATCACATTGGTAATTCCGTACTGAGTTATGTACTAACAACCTACTTGGGAAACCATATAAATTGGGTACCCACGAAACTCATCACTTCTTGGAGGTTTAGGTTGGTCATTGGGTGGTGATGAATTTATCAAGTAAGATAGCTCAAATGAGATTTGATAGTCGGATAAGGTGAGGATCAGGGATATAGTAGAGCCCAAATATATTTTTAACTTATTTCATTAATACATTATATATACATTTATCCTAGATGGTTACTTTATTGATCTATTTTTCTACATGACTACATCCATTTGTTATTGTTGGATTTGCTTATTTATTTTTTACTTTTACTAAAAATTTTACATTTTTGGATGATATTTTGGTATTTTCATTATCATTGATAATATAATATGAGTGTATAGTCTCCCCACTATCACATATTTTACCCTCAAAGATAGTCATTATCCTATGGAATATGAGGAGGAAATCTTAAGGTTACATAACCACATAGTCTAGTCACATCTCATAATGGATCGTGGTGGGTACATTATAATATGGTGTTAGAGAAATCATTTTCCTGTGTTTATTTTTTAGAAGTTGGTACATATGAAATATTAGAACATGTAAATGCTTCTGATGGACATATGGAAGGCGCATCACAAACACAATTCCAACTAATAATATAATGTTTCCAAGGAAATGGGATTGCTATTCTTGATCTTCACTATTATAGTTGATTAATTTGACATATTTTTAAACACAAGATGTTTGAGGTTTATGATTTATTATGGATACTGGATCTTATTCCATATAGGTAAAATGTGTCTTCATGTGTCTTGTTGGCATGTAGGACTCACCTGAAATATTCTTTCTTGTGTTTTTATCAATGTTATTTTCTTTTAATGATAAATTAAGGGGATCCCATGTGGGTTGTTATTTAATATAAATCATGTAGATTCTATATTCACAGAAATCTCAGAGTCTATAGTTTTTATCTTGTGTCTAATATAACACTATGTAACTGAAATGTGTATCTATGGATGCTATAGATTTTTATCAGGGTTGGGAAATTCTAATATATATATTGTCCTTTGATGATATTGTCATTATTTAGAGGGTAGGATAGTATTAGAGTTCCAAATAAGAATCAATTCCCTAATAGGTGGATGAGTTTCCATGTGATGTCATATGTTGATACATAAGACCATAGAGTGGATGATTTGGTAAGTGGGTTATTGTTTGATTTCTAAGTCAAAGAAAGAGGTGTAAAATGTGAACTATAACCATTGTGAGATGTTACCTTTGGTTAGGTGAGAGAGAATAATTCCTTGAGAATGACCCAAATAATTTGTAATCCATGGATATTTATTGGGTTGTGTGATGTTTTTCTCTATATTATCGAATGTGACATGAAACGGAAGCCTGAGAGAAGGGTTTCCTAGGAATATGTGTGTCTTAGTTGTGGGAATTAGGAGTTTGTGCTTCTGGATAAATCAATGGTGCACAGGGGGGGTGTTACTGTTTTTAACGTATAGGAATGAGATGTCTAGAAATTTTTTCGACGATGAGCACATTTTGTGCTGAAATATTTGGTCTTGAAGTGAGAATTTGATGGTAAGATCAAAAGGATATTTGACCTAGTATATTATAAATAAAATTTTGGAGCATGGTGATAGTGCGACCAGACCCTTTCTTTTTTAGAGATGATACCCAAATTGATAGGTCATCAAGTGATAAGAATATTATAGTTCAAATGTTTGATTTGAAAGAGGGGAACCTTGACTTCATCAAAAATTATGATGCTAAAATATAAAGTACACGACCAATGGTTTAGGCATGTGATTCTAGGTTGAAATATGAAAAACCCATGGATAGAGTCACATTAAGTGACTGAGAGTCATGGGAGTGTTCTCTTATTGGATTATGATATGATCTTTATATTATATCTCATGTATGTATGATACCATTTAAAATTAAAATAATTGAAAACTTGTGTATGAGATTAGGGATGTTGGATCTACTGGGATGTTTTCTAGGTTGGTTTCCTGAGGACTGAAAAATGAGAAATAAACAATGTGGGGAGGGATATATTTGATATTATATCATGGTTTTGTTAACAATGATAAGTGTATCCTCTATGACAGTGATGAAACTATAGATGTATTGTCATTGATAATTGATTTTGATTGGCATGGATTGAGAGGAGTTGTATGTGGGTGATAATTGAACCAAATGAGGTTCTTAATTAGGAGTGGTATAATAAATCCATATGGTGGGGTGTAATCCATTTGGAATCCTAAGGGGTGACCCATGTCAAGAATGAGATTTTGATGGATGTCAATGTTGATGATTCTATGATCTGGAAATGGGGTGTATTTTATGTTTGGTGTTGGATCTCAAGTATGAGTGAGATAACCATTTCTAGTCTGTATGTTTGGTATTATATGGAGCATGGGTCATGGTGATCGATAATTTGGTATAATGTATACAAATGGATATAATCACATGTAAAAGAATCTTATACCAGTCACAAGAAAATAAACCCTAAGATGAGAGGGACATTTGCATAATGAGATTAGTTATTGAATAATATATATAGAATTTGGATGCTTATGAGTAGGTTAAACCGAAAAATATGTTCTCATGTAAATAAATTTTGTAATTTTTAAATTTGGTTATTGATTGATTTTGTGAATTGGATTCTGTTTTGTAATGTATTTATAAGATCAATGCCTTCATTGGATTAATGGTGTGTTGGTGGTCAGAATTAGAACATATAAAATTTTGGGGTGGTGGAAATCCGACCACGGGAATTCACCCAATTTAGGGTTCAATCAGTGGTTTGAGAGTAGAATAATCATAGATTTCGATTGAGGGTCGAGACATAATTATCAAGTGATTGATGTCCCATCAGATTTTGAAGCCAAGAATCGATGAGGGAGGCCATCCAATGGTGGTTTAATGAGCTCTTTTTCATATAATTAAACATGTTAACTTCGAAACCCTATTTTTTGTGTCAAAGTGGATTTTATAAATGTGTTTCAATAATTAATCATGTAATATTAATGAAAAATATAATAATTTAATCCACATACATGGTAGGAATAGGCTTGTCAGATTTTGTTGAAATCAAGATGATGACAAGTATTGAATTTTAGTCTGTTTTTTTAGGATGAGTGTGGGTATGAGGAAACCCCATATACTAGTTCATTACATCACATGAAATTTATTTAATGGGATATTTCAATAATGGTGTGCACCATGTCATAGAATAGGCTATTGTGAGAAAAATCTGTTGTTTTGGAGAACAATGGGATTTAAAATAAATTTTATGGAAGACACTATGGTTTCTCATAATAGAAAAGTGTTGGTGAGGATTTCTCTATGATTTGGTGGTGGAAATAACGAATGACTCAGTTTTTGGTGATAGAGAACCTTATATTTGAGTTAGGATAGTTAAAACCCATTTTTTGAGATTAAATGTAGTCTATTTGCATCATAATAGACATCATGAAAGAATATGATTTATTTTTAAATTAATATTTAGGCATGTTGAGTATGAGATGTTTTATGGTGGGGTGATAGTAATAACCATTATCTTGATTTGTTAAAACATTTAATAGGTACTTTGAATATTCAATTTATTAGATAGCCCATTTGGAAGACTAATGCTCATAATGAGATTATGAGGGTTTGAACATTACTAAAGAAAATATTTTGACTTCTACTAAGGCTTTGATGAAATAAAAAATCTTGAATGTGTATAATGGATTAGACTTGGGTGGTTGGGATACTATAGCATCCATCAACCAGTTGGTGACCCATCACTATTTTTCTGGTTGGCTAGGTGGGAGCCCAGTGTGATTTTTGGGCTTATCACATAGTTGGTGAGCCCAATAAAGCTAGATTCTAAGTAACAATCTCATTAGTGAGCATAGAAAGTCTAGTTGGTGGGGCTGTTAAAGATTTTTATTTTGTGAATTTTCATTTTTTTGGTGTCAACTTCCCTTCAGATTTATCAAGAATGGGAGACTTGAAGGGGTATATTTGGGTTACTCCCCACTCCCCATCATCCATTATTTCCTCTTGATCAATTGGTTATCCTAGGATCATTTTATTGTATGATTCAATGCATGATTTTATTTCTCTTCTAGTATTCCCCCCCCTTTATAAACATCTATTTTTGTGGAATTACATTTATGAATTTGATGAAAATTTCCCAGGAGAAATTTAAATCATTGGAGAATTATGGGTCTTTGGATCATCTTGGATTGAGGATATCCCAGGAGAAAAATTTCAGGCTTCCACATAGTGTTTTGATTAATGTATGTTTCCTTATGATTTTATTTTGGATATTGAGTAATTTTTGTGAAAATTTCCATTGTAACAATCATGTAACTATATATTTTTTCTCATATTTCATAGATAAGGAATCAAGATATTATCTCCACACAATCCATTAATGTTATGGTGGAGGTAAGTCATTTCCATTATTTTATAAAATGGATTTTGCATTATATGAATAAATTGGTAATTAATTTGAAGTCATGTGATAGTTATTTTTCCTAAAATGTTATTTGGGATGTGTTGCAGATCTTCAACAGGTGGTTGGTTATAGTTCAGGTGAGTGGATATCATTTGGTACATTTTTGGAGATTATTCATAAATTAATTAATTAATTTAATTATGTATAAAATTATAATAATTAATAATTGGAGATGTATCTACACGAGACAGGGCCTGAAATGAATTAGTGGTGGAAAATTGCATATGACTATACTGGGTTACACCCACAAAAGGCTATATGAATGCAAGTTAAAAACAGAATTTCTTCGTATATGTGGTATGTGGTCCCTATGCATTTCCCTATAGTTTAGATTGTTTTAATTATGATTTTAATATGACATGTGATATGTTGTCTTTCTATGATATTGATCTACCTTATTTAATTTAAAAATAGTATCAATGAATTTTAAAATAAATATTTTAAATAAAAAATATATTGTCTAATGATGTTATGATATAGGTGACATTGACCCCAACGAGCCCTTGATCATCGACTGGACATTGTGGCCACTAATTTCCAATAATATAATTATAGTTATGATTGTGGTAATATGTAAACCTATGAGTGGTTGTTAATAAATATTACAAGAATTGGGGGTTCCTAATAGGATCCCATAGACCCTTTGAGTAGCAATGTGTTATGAATTGTGATAGTTGACCCCAATTAGACTTATGAAGATGTGAGATGACATAAATCATTCAAGATAGAGGAAAATTATATTGAATGAATGAAAATTAATAACCAAGATATACACCTTGTGATTATCCCTAGGATTGGTGTGATGAAAGACTAGTTAGGGTCAACATTGGATTTCACTTTAGTCTCAAGGGTTAGATTGGGTTGAGTTGAATTAATATTGAGGGACGTATTTCCCCTTAGTAGTGTGATTTGTCCCCAGTAAAAGTATTGAAATCTGTTTAATTCCACTTTATCAATATGTCATTAAACATATCTTAATATATGATATATTAGTTAATGCTAAACTCTTAATTAAAAAAAAATCGATTATATTTTCAATTATATATGGTTGGGGGACCACAGATGTAGTTCCACAGATCTGTTAAATCCAATATTTATATATGGTTCGGGGACCATGGAAATAGCTCCATCGATCTGGTGTGTCTATTATTGGTTGGGGAACTATGGATGTCGTTCCTGGATCTAGAGTTCTAGATATCTATATACAAATGTGGGATATTGGACATATTTTCTTAGATTGGGTATTCCCATTGCTATTATATTTAGTTGGGGACCCTCGACATGTTTACTCGGATATAGAATGTCCCATTATTATTATATACAATTGGGAGACATTGGAAATATTTACTTAGATATGTGGTTGATCATTATTATTCAATATATTTTGGGGACATCCCAGTTGGTCTTATGATAATGTGATATTTTATAGAGACCTCATGATAGAGGGAACAATTCAGAGATAAATCAATATAGATAACATAAATTAGTGCCTCAGTATAATACCTGGGAGAGGAGTGATGGAAGGTTACTTGGGGTTAGTCTTGGGAGTCACCTTATACTCAAGGATTATAATGGGATGAGTTGGATTGAGATGAAGGGATGTATTGACACAATGTTGTGGGTGTTGGCCAAGGAAAAGTGTTAAAATCTTTTTAATTATATTTCCCATGGATGATTTCAATATAACATAACATATAAGACATGAGTTATTTTTGAAATATTAGTTAATAAATTGGTAGAATATGTTTATATTTTTATATGTTTGGCATACCATTGATGTGGTTATATGGATATGGTGTACACATTATGTATACATGTTTTGGGGACCATGTACAATTTTCCATCGATTTGGTGTGCCCATTATTAGTTGTAGAATAATGTATGTAGTTCCATGGATATGGTGATCCTATAATCAATATATCATTGGGGGAACTTGGGCATTGTTCTTGGGATCCATTTTGCACATTATTATTAGATTATGGTGGGGTACCTTGGATGTCTTGCCTTTGGTCTAGTGTCTCCCATTATTATATATATATATATATATATATATTAATAGGAAAATCTATGTTTTTTATTTCTATATAACATTGTCTATAATTACTATATATAGTTTCGGGACATTGAACATGTAACATTCGATATAGAGTTACCCATAATTCATTGGGGGACCTTGGAAATTGTTCCATGGATCTAGTATTCCAATTATTTGTATATAGTTGGGGGATCTTGGATTTTGTTCCTTTGATATGGTGTTCCCATTATTAATATACAGTTGGGGAACCTTGGACCTAGTTACTTTGATCTGGTGTTCCAATAATTAATATTCTATTGGGAAACTTCATACCAAGTTCCTTGGATCTATTTTACACATTATATAAATACATCTAAGGGAACTTTATCACAGTTTTATAGATCTTATGTGACCATTATTAGTTAAGGGACCTCAAACTTAGTTCCATGAATTTAGAGTGCCCATACACCTTTATACAGGATCATGAATTTATGGATAGAGTTATTCGGCACTGGATGAGGAAGGTATGTTCAAACCAGGGAGTAGTGTTAGACATTGAGGTCCCACATTGGTATTTATTTCTACGTATACAATTTTTTATTTTTTATTCTACCGAGCATGTGACATGAACATATAATTTCATTTATTGGTTATATATCAAACTATGGTGGTGGTTACCTATTGATTTTTTCACTCACACCCTTCTTGGGTAGCCACATTACTTGGGTATAGAAGAAGCTCTTCACTATGCATATTATTAGGCTGGGAAGAGTTCCATGATTGGTTTGATCGAGTAGGAAAAATTTAATTGGATTGCATATTCAGATGAGGTAAAGTTTGAGGATTTAGTAAAGCTACATTGTATTTTTTTAGTTCTTTGTTTAATCTTATTTATATATGATTGGCACAGTTGGAAACAAGTTGATATATTTTTCCTATATGAATACAATGGTTTTTTATTGTGGGATTTTGTTTATTATTATGAGATACTGTAATTTTTAATTATTATTATTGATGATATTTGGTTATTTTACCTATTATTGCAACAATGATATGAGGGTACCATCCCTATGTTGTCACTTTATAGGGCCTCATTTCTATTCAGCAAGCTTTGATATATTGGGAGGTGTTCTTGAGGATACATAAAAACTCAGTCCTGTCAAAACAAACAATGTACTGTGGGGGATATTTTACAAAAAAGGTTCTTTTATAACTACTAATAAAATTTATAATAAAATTCACATGTTTTTTATTGTGCTATAATATTTAGTGGACATTGTGGTAATCAATTAAAAATAAAATTTCAATTTAATTTGAAATTGATTGTAAATTAAATTATAAAAAAATACACATTAAAAAATTTCAATACACTAAAATCTAATTTTTTTCATCATTTATAACAAAAATTAAATTTTAAAAATAAATAAAAATCACCATGGATGGCCCCATAGTCTTTTATATCTGGGAACTGCATTTAAAAGGTTCCTGTCATGCTACTAGTTTATAAACAAACTAACATAACCTAGTAATAAAATAAGAGTCTACAAAAAATACAAAAATTATTCTAATTTTTTTAATATTATAATGAAATTAATCGAACATCAATATGATTCAATGGATTGATAAGATGTAATTTTTTATATAAAGACACACACTTCAAGTCATATTGGGAGAACTATGGGTTAAATTCCGTTATGGTTGATTCCTACATGAAAAAAATTAACTTGGATTGTGTTACTAAATTATGAAGGAAATATGAGTGTGTTTTCTCAATTTTGAATATGATGTGTGTTTTAAAAAAATTAATTTAAAAAACATTCACATTCAGTCATACCAGATACACGTTGTGTTGTATTGACATTCTCCTTGCAGATACCCCAAGCTTGACGTACATAGACATTAAATTACTTTTGTGGAATACTTAATACATAACAAAAACCAACACTCAAGGATCATAATAGTTTAGTGTCTTTGGAAACTCATAACAAAATATTCTAATCACTGTGAAAGATCTTCAACATCTCCCATAATGATCCTCTCATTTGGTTTTCTTACCTAAAACATTTATTTATATCCTGGGGAAAAGAAAAAATATAAAGGTGGATCTCAAATACTCTGTAAGGGTAAGCTTGGAGAGAATAAAACAAACCATATACATTTTAACTTAAAAACATGAACATTATGTTTAAACATCAAAATCTTGAGAAATGACATAAAACATAACAGTACATAAGGCATAGATACATCAATCATGACAAAAAAGCATGGGAATAAAACAGTTAATTGTGGAAAACCATTAAGCACATGATATTATTTCTATAGTAGCCAAGGCATTGCTTCTAAGACTATCTTAGTGGACAAAGTCCCTTTTCTGAATCGAGTTCACTCCTCGTTCCAGTCCTGTATCACTGAACCGTATTAAAATACCATTCCATCCATAAACTATCTCATGAGATATAAATCATTACCCAATGCATTTTAGGGATATATAGGTCCCACCCATCTCATAATGAAATCATTCTTACTTGTGCCACAAAATAAACTTAAAACATTCATCATATCCCAAAGAGTAAAACGAGTTTTATAAAAATCATCCCATCATCACATAATCCATATAAAACAAATAGATATTTCATCATAAGAAAAGTGAAACCATGTAAATCATAGAGACATTATACTTTAATCATAAAAATATGAAATAATTTCATTTAGATAGAAAATGTTTTGGATAAAACACTTGAAATGAATTCTTGTGGAAAATAACCTTTCTTCTTCAAAATCATTTTCTTTTCCCAAAATGCCATGAAATTTTAAAAGAAAATTATTTTGTTGAAAATAGTCATAAAACCTTGTAGAGTAAACTTCATGAAAATAACGCGTTATAAATCCATAAAAATCTGTTCATGCTGTATAAGTTAAATATAACATTCTTCTCGTACTTTTGTCGGAAAAGTCAAAAAGTTCCCATTATGGTAAAAAAAGTAAGATTCCTTTCATAACATGTGGTAAATTTCAAAAATTGGTAAAAAGGACATTAAAAAAATACATGAAACCATTTTTAGAAAACATGGGCTTGGATGATAACATTTACCCCAGTAAATAAGTACGAATAACAATCTTAGATAAGAACGAGATTGGAATAGTTATCCCTTACCTTAGGTCCGATATGCTTCGTACATATCCAAACCTACTGTATAATGATTTAAATAATATCATTGACTTATTACAGAATCATATTCATTGTTCTGATATCATATATGGTTCACTTATGACCTTATATTACCTGTTCTTTTGTAAATTCCATGTTAAAGCAGCGTTTTGGGTAAAATCGTTTCATTTATTGTACATGTTTCGACATGTTGTTCTTGATATTATTAATTATATCCGGATTTACTTAATTCCAGAATGTAAAACATGATTTATATATACTATATATTCTGTATATAAATATATATGACAGATCAATAAATGGATTAAAATACACCATTCATGGAGACGGTAGGCCGTGCGTACGCATGAATACTGTTTTCGTTTCCTTATTAAATTAAATGGAATTAATAAATGAAAAAAATATGCACATAAATACTGTATCATTATTATGTAATATCTTTCATGATTATTTATTATATATACTTTATAATCATACTTGAATGGTTAATCATGGAAAATGAATCTCATCGCTTTCGTGGAGATGGTAGTCCGTACATACGCACGAGCGATGATATCATTCCCATAATCATGGAATTGTATTAGAGTGTATGTATAATATTTCATAATCAATATCACTTTAAAATTATCATATATAGTTATTTATTTACACCATTATACCCATCCAAGTAAGGTGGTGGTGGAAAACAGATTACCCCACAGTGTGGAGACGATATTTCGTACGTATGCAAACGCGGTGATTTTGTTTTCCATAGGATGGATAGAAGGTGAAAGAGGTTGTTTTATATTTATAATAACATATAAGTTTATAATTAATACTGATTTTATTACCTTATAATGAAACAACTAAATAATACGAAGTATACGAAGAAAGAAACATGGAAGAGTCGGTAGAAGAGATTACCTCATCCTCGATGCACCTCCTTTAAACTTCTTCATAGGGCACTAGAGTTCATCTCATGAGAAGACCAGAACCTCTATAATGTAACTAGAGAGGATTAGAAGAGGAAATGGAAGGGGTTTCCAATCGTCAATTCTCAAAAGGGAGTGAAGAGAAGAGGGAAGGGGTGCCCTTTTATAAGGGAGGATAGGGGCACCTTTGAAAAAACATAAAATATTATTTTATAATAAAATCATATTCGGTTTATAATAGCTCTAAAAGGATTTATTTAAAATATAAGGTGGGGAAGGGTCAGAATAATCTCAACCAATAGAATTTATACAAGTTTAGGTTACTATTTTAACCTTATCATTTAGATTTATATCTATGTTAAATAATTTAAATTTTACCGTGTCTTCTTGTTTTCTTACACTATATCTTTAATTAACTTACTATAACAAGACAAACGAACCCCAAGTGGTTCATTACTAATATATATAACTTTATCTAAGTTATTTGGCTGAGCATTAGATATTTAGGAATATAATTAAAATTAATAATATAATATATGTTTTAAAAACTATTTTATGTCAATTTTGACACTATTTGGTAATTGATTTTTGTGAAAATCATAACAATATGATTAGTTCAAAAAAATTTAATTAAATAAATACTAACAAGTAATATTAACCTATAAAATTAATGTAATTCATAAAAAGTCTCCAATTACTTTTATTTGTGTATTTATAATATCAATTATGTTAATATTTCATAAATAAGGCAATTACTGCATCATCATTGTGTCATAAATAAATTACAGTATTTAATGCCTAAAAATTATAAATAAAATACCATTATGTAGGAAATATTTTTATCATTAATATTAATATTTATAGTCGAATTTATCTTATGTATAACTTTGTATTAAAAATGATTTATTTATTAAAAATTGATTTTAACTATTTTAACTCTTCTTTAAATAAAATAATAATAAATTTCCTAATCTAATACAAGTGGACCTAAAGGGTAATATTTTATTCCTAATGTTATTTTTGGTCGAATTACACTTATCCAATATAATTACAACATGTGTTAGGGTAATAGTAATATCATTTTTACCCTAAATTACCATATTAACTTTTAACCATGGTAAATAAAAGTAAAAAGTTACTATTCAACAAAAATTAATTTTATCTTATTGAACCAAATTTTACTCCTTGATATTGACCATGTATCTCAGAATTTCAGAATTCCACTCATAGAAGTGGTAAAATTAAGTTTTATGTAAATTTTCAAACTCTCCTAGGAGGTGGGTAAAAGGCGGTGAAAAGTTAAATAAAATTTTTATATGTCTAAAATTATTATAAAATGACTCCAATAAATTACATTGAACTTATATAGGTATTATGTATCAATTTGGACCTAAAATAAATTTAAATAAAATAAATAATTATTTATATAAAAAGTCGGTTTTTAAATAGTAATCCAGTGTTTTCACTATTTATTAAAAACTAAAAATTTTCAGAAAAATACCAAAATTTCACCCCAGGCTAATTTCGATATTTCGAATTCAAAAATGAAGTCAATTTTGGAAGAAAAAATTTATAAAATTTATAAAAGTGGTTATTATTATTCATAATTGCTAGTTCATAATAATATTATAATAATATATCGTTTAGTGAAACCCAGTATTGAAAACTGCACATGATATCAAGGAAGGTATTGATTGCGTGTAATGCAAGCCAAGTTAGGGATGTGTGTAGTGAAAGGTCTGTTTGGTGTTGCGTATAACATAATCAAAACTTATTTCATTTATACATTAAACAAAATCTATACTTAATGTTGTGTAGAATAATTTCTACAAAAAGAACATGAAATTGTGTGTAACACGAGTCAAGAATAGTGTTGTGTATACTGAAAGATAATACAGTGTTGCGTATAGTACAAGCTAATCATGGTGTAGTTTAAAATATAAGACATCAAATATATTATAAAGAATATATCTCATAAAATCTCAGGGTGTTACATTCTACCCCTCTTAAAATGATTTATCCCTTGAAATTCATCAGGGTTATAAATGGTTTACTACTTGAAAGTTTCTTTAATTGAAACCCACATCATAAAAAAGAATACTAAAACTTTATTTTAAAAAGATATGTTAGAATCATAACAGTCACCCAAAGTAACTTAGGACTGGGTTTCCGCATAGGACAACTTAGGTGAAAATATGGATATGGAAGAGAAATATAACCATCAACCTCTGATGAAGAGTGGTAGAGGACATGGATATGAAAAATCCAACAATCACAAAGCCATAAATTTGTGGTGATCTAAGATGCCGTCTAATTCATCATATATAAGGGCACTAGGACAACATTTTTTTTTTCATGATCATTTCCCTAAAGTTAAAGAAATTGGAATTAGAAGAAATACTTTCTTGATTTTGGTACAATCTCACCATTGGTCATTCCGTGGACAATTTCCACTTCATCTCATAAAGAAATGAAGTTGAATTTCTCGTTCATGAAGTGTTAGCAGATCCTGCGATAGAATAATAGGTCATTCCATCTGTCTCGAATATAAGGTTAGAAGACGTTATATACATAAGTCCATTTATAGTGAGAATAATCGTATATGGTTCCAGAAATGGACTTATAATTCATCTATCATACCGCTTAATAACAGAAAACTAATTTATACTAAGAAGAGACATCCTGTAGGCCAGTGGTAGGAGATAAAGGCCTATCTCTCTTTGGTTGTGGGTTCGATTCCCACAGCCTTGTCCGACGCGACGGGTTGTCGCCAGTCCTACAAGTTGTCCTTTTTCTAAAACTAAATTTTTATAAAATTCCATAAATAATATCAAAAAAAGTTCTAGCCTTATACTATATTGACTTATGTCTAACATAATCGATTCCAATAATTAGGCTTATCCAAAATACTTCTTTCCAAACTCAAAGTATAAATAGAATAATTACTAAAAAGGTCATATAACAAGCACGTGAATACCATCATTTATCCCTCATATATCTTGTTGGTCACATTCCAATCACGTTAATAAATTAATCATGTATTCTCTTGAAAAATTAATACCCATTGAACCTTAGTGAAATCATAAATGTTATCAAAATTTAACTCTTTCCACATACCAAAATCCAAAAATTCTATACACTCAAACCATGGTATAACCTTGTCCTTATATCAGTCATGAGCTCAGGAATACTAACAAACATTAAATTTTCTCCTTATCCCCTCATTATGCTCATATCATCTGCTTTCCAAAATATTTGAATCACTTTTCATGGTTACCGGTACCATATAATTATCCAAAACACAAAAAACCATTACATAGATATTCCAATGTTCCACAATACTATAAATGAGATTTCATAGCATTATTTTGGAATCCCTTTACATAAACACATAATCATTCCACCACATCATTGTCATACTCTACATTGCTAATAGTGATCGCATGTGACTTCCCTTTGTCCTTTGCCTTAAGAGGTTTCTCACGTTGATCATCATTAACCCTTGGATTAGGTCATTGATTAGCATAATGCCTCATTTCCTTGCACATGAAGCATTGAAGTGTTGGTGGTGCATTCTCTGTAGTATTTTCTTTATTCACATCATTAGAAACCCTTTTTCCATTACTTCGACACTCATCTGCTCGATGAACTTCTTTTCCACACTTAAAACATTTTCTTCTCCCTTTAAGATAGTCTTCACCATGCTTCTTTCCACACTTTGAGCATAAAGAAACATTCATCTTCTTTTCACTATTATTCTGAGATTTATCCATGAACTCCATCTTTTGTTTCTTTTCAAAACCAAGAGATGGATATGTAACAACAACCTTTATTTCTACCTTGATAGCACAACACACAATTTCTTCATAGCTAATGAAGTCTCTTATAGATAATTCCCTTCGAAGACTTGGTTTTAAGCCACTGAAGAATCGATCAACTTTTCTTTTAGGTTGGATGATAAATCCAGATGCATACCCTGCACGCATTGTAAAATTTGCTTCGTATATACCAATAGATTCATCATCCTTTTTCTTAAGATCAAGGAAATCCTTTTCCATCATTGTTCAAATAATATGAGCGAAGTACTTATTGGAAAATAAGTTCTTGAACTCATCCCATTCCATGGATTCAATTTCATCTCGGGGAGTTGTATTCTTAATTAGAGTCCACTATTGATTTGATTCACCTTCTAAATGGTAAATAGATAAAATTCCTTTTTCATGTCCTGAACTACGAAGTATGGAAAATATCATTTCAATGGTACTAATCCATTGTTCAGCAATAAGTGGATCTGAAGACCCATTGAAAGACGGTGGACATTGCCTCATGAAGGACCCAATAGAATATTGTTCCCTACTGTGATCATTTGGAAATACAGAATGATTCATAGCTTGGGTAAGTATAGCAATAATATTTTTCACTCCATATCCCATCACATTTGGTTTCTCAGGAGGAAAATCATTGCCTTGTCCATTACATTGGTCAACATGGTTTTTTCAGGTTCCAGCCATCGTCTAAAACCCAAAAAGAACAGTGTGAGAGGCAAAAATCATGCTAGGAAAACAACATAATAAAGTGGGAGTAACTTCAATATCTATCATATTAGGAATAATTATAATATCGTTACTATAATTCTAGGACTATAACCTATACTTATACTTAAACTTACAGATATCCCTAGACATACCTTAGAAATATCTCTAGGGATCTCACTAAAGTTTTCACATCCTAGTTTCTAAAGGTTAACTAAACCATTCCTTTGATACCAACTGTAGAGACCCCAACTTTGACGTAAATGGACATTAAATTACTTTTTCAGAATACTTAATACATAACAAAAACGAAAACTCATGTCTTGTAATAGTTTACTGTCTTTGGAAACTTGGAACAAAATCTTCTAATTGTTGTGAAAGATCTTTAACATCTCCCATAAAGTTCTTCCCCTATGGTTTTCTTACCTAAAACATTTCTTTATATCCTGGGGAAAAGAAAAAATATAAAGGGTGAGAGAAAATGCTCAGTAAGGGTAAGCATGGGGAGAATAAAACAAACCATATACATTTGAACATAAAAACCTGAAAATAATGTTTAAACATCAAAATCTTGAGCAATGACATAAAACATAGTAGTACATAAGGCATAGATACATCAATAATGATAAAATAGAATGGGAATAAAACATTTAATTTTGGAAAAACATTAAGCACATGATATTATTTCCATAGTATCTAAGTCATTGCTACCAAGACTATCATAGTGGAAAAAGTCCTTTTCTGAATCGAGTCTACTCCTCATTCCAGTCATGTATCACTGAACTGGATTAACATACCATTCTAACCATGTCTATCTCATTAGATATAAATATTTACCCAATGCATTAGAGGGAGATATAGGTCTCACCCATCTCATAATTAAATCATTCATACTTGTGCCACAAAATAAACTTAAAACGTTCACCATAACCCACAGAGTAAAATAGGTTTCATAAACATCATCCCATCATCAAAAAATCCATATAAAACAAATGGATATTTCATCATAAGAAAAGTGAAACCATGTAAATCATAGAGACATTTTAATTGAAACATACACATATGAAATAATGTCATATTAGAAGGAAAATGTTTTGGATAAAACACTTGAAATGATTTTTTGAAGAAAATATCCTTTATTCTTAAAAATCATTTTCTTTTCACAAAATGCCATGAAATTTTAAAAGAAAAGTACTTTGCTGAAAATAGTCATAAAACCTTGTAGATTATTCTTCATGAAAATGATGCTTTATGAAATCGTAAAAATCTGTTCACACTGTATAAGTTAAAAATAACATTCTTCTTGTACTTTTGTCAGAAATGTCAAAAAGTTTATCGTGTGGTAAACAAATGTAAGATTCCTTTCATAACATGTGGTAAATTTAAAAAATGGATAAAAAGTAATTTAAAAAATAAATGAAACCATTTTTAGAAAACATGGGCATGGATTATAACAATAACCCCAGTAAATACTTAAGAATAACAATCTCGGATAAGAACGAGATTGGAATAGTTATCCCTTACCTTAGGTCTGATATGCTTCGTACATATCTGAACCTCATATATAATGATTTAAATAAAGTCATTGACTTGTTATAGAATCATATTAATTGTTATTATATCATATATGGTTCACTTATGACTTTATATTACCCGTTCTTTTGTAAATTCCATGTTAAAGCAGCATTTTGGGTAAAATCGTTTCATTTATCGTACGTGTTTCAACATGTTGTTCTTCATATTATTACTTATATCATAATTTAATTAATTCCAGAATGTAAAACATGATTTATATATAATATATATTCAGTATATAATTATATATTTTAGATCGATAAATGGAATGAAATACATCGTTCAAGGAGATGGTAGGTCGTGCGTACGCATGAACGCTGTTTTCATTTCCTTATTGAACTAATGGAATTAAGTAAATGAAACGTATATGTAAATATATCCAGTATCATTATTATGTAATATCTTTCAAGATTGTTTATTATATATTCTTTATAATCATACTTGAATGGTTAATCATGGAAAATGAATCTCATCCCGTTCGTGGAGATGGTAGTCCATACGTACACATGAGCGATGATATCATTCCCCTGATTGTGGAATTGTATTTAAGTGTATGTATAATATTTAAGAATCAATATCAATTTACAATAATCATATATAGTTATTTATTTACAACATTATAACCATCCAAGTAAGGTGGTGGTGGAAAACAGATTACACCACGTCGTGGAGATGGTATTCCGTACGTACGCTCGCAAGATGATTTAATTTTCCATAGGATAGATAGAAGGTGAAATAGGTTGTTTCATATTTATAATAAAATATAATTATATAAGTATTAATTTTGTTATTACTTTACAATTAAACAACTAAAGAAGAAGAAGTAGAAGAAGAAAAAAACTTGAAAGAGTCGGTAGAAGAGTTTACCTCTTCCTCAACGCACCTCCTTTAAACTTCTTCTTAGGGCACCAGAGGTGGTCTTTTGAGAAGAAAATGAATTCTTTGATGCAACTAGAGAGGTTGAGAAGAGGAACTGGCAGGTTTTGGTCGAGTTTGAAGGCTCAAAAGGGTGTGAAGAGAAGAGGGAAGGGGTGCCCTTTTATAAGGGAGGAGAGGGGCACCTTTGGAAAAACTTAAAATATTATTTTATAATAAAGTCATATTCGGTTTATAATAGATAAAATTGATTTATTTATAATCTAAGTTGGGAATGGATCAACATCCTCTCAAAAAATAGAATTTATACAAGTTTAGGTTACTATTTTAACCTTATCATTTAGATTTAACTCTCAGTTAAATAATTTAAATTTTACTATGTCTTCTTGTTTTCTTACACTATATGGTTAATAAACATTCTATAACAAGCCAAAATAACCCCAAGTGGTTCTTTATTAATATATATAACCATATCTATGTCATTTGGCCGAACCTTAGATTTTTAGGAATATAATTATATATAATAATAAAATATATGTTTTAAAAACTATTTTATGTCCATTTTGACACTATTTGATAATTTATTTTTGTGAAAATCATAAGAGCATGATTCGTTATATCAAAGTTAATTAAATCAATACTAACATGTCATATTAACCTATAAAATTAGTGTAATTCATAAAAAGTCTGAAATTACATTTATTTGGGTATTTACAATATCAATTATGTCAATATTTCATAATAAGGTAATTACTGCATCATCATTGTGTCATAAATAAATTAAATTATTTAATTTCTAAAAATTATAAATAACATACCATTATGTAAGAAATATTTTTTTCTTTATAATGAATATTTATAGTCTAATTTATCTTATCTATAGCCCTATATTAAAAAATTTTTAGTTATTAAAATTTGATTTTAAGTATTTTAAGTCTTCTTTAAATAAAATAATTATAAATCTCCTAATCTAATCCAAGTGGGCCTAAAGGGTAATATTTTATTCATATGGTTTCTTTTCGTCGAATTAAACTTATCCAATATAATTAAGACATGTGTTTGGGAAATAGTAATATCATTTTTACCCTTAATTACCCTATTTACTTTTAACCGCGGTAAATAAAAGTAAAAAGACACTATTCACCAAAAATTATTTTTATCTTTTTGAAACACATTATACTTATTGATATTAACCATGTCTCTTGGAATTTCGAAATTCCAATCTCAGAAGTGATAAAATTATGTTTTATGTAAATTTTCAAACTCTCTTAGGAGGTGGGTAAAAGACGGTGAAAAGTTAAATAAAATATTTATATGTCTAAAATTATTATAAAACGACTCCAATGAATTACATTGAACTTATATAGTTATTATGTATCAATTTTTATCTAAAATAAATTTAAATAAAATAAATAATTATTTATATAAAAATTCGGTTTTTAAATAGTAACCTAGTGTTTTCACTATTCATAAAAAATTGAAGGTTTTCTGAAAAATACCAAAATATCACCCTAGGCTAATTTAAATATTCCAAATCCAAAAATGAAGTCCATTTTGAAAGTTAAATTTTTTAAAATTTCAAAAATTTTATATTACTATTTATAACGTCTAGTTTATAATAATATTATAATGATATATCGTTTAGTGAAACTCGGTATTATGTACTACACACGCTATTGAGGAAGGTCTTGGTTGCGTGTAATGAAAGCCAAGTCAGGGATGCGTGTAGTGAAAGCTCCGTTTGGTGTTGCGTATAACATAATAAAAACATATTTCATTAATACATCAAACAAAATCTATACTTAATGTTGCATAGAATAATTTCCACAAAACGAACTTGAAATTATGTGTAACACGAGTCAAGAATAGTGTTGCGTATACTAAAAGCTAATACAGTGTTGCATATAGTACATGATAATATTGGTGTAGTGTACAATAGAAGACATCAAAGAAATTAAAAATAATATATCTCATAAAATCTCGGGGTGTTACACTCCTAATTCCATTATATCATGAATTACTTGTGGGTAATTTTTATATATTTTCACGACAATCATATTGTGTTTTCTCTATTTTGAGTATTTGTTTCATGTTTTTTTACAAAAATGTCAATTTTAAATAAAAAAACAAAATTTATTCATACCATCCTCTTATTATGTTATATTGATATACAAAATATTCTTATACATCAAAAATGAAATATTGATTAGTGTACTAAATTATCAAGACTATTCGGGTTCCTTTACTCAGTTTTTGTCTATGATGTGTGTTTTGGAATAAAATCATTTTTTTAAAACAATAACATGAACTTATATTCATAATAGGTACACCATGATTCATATTGATTCGAATGAGTTTTTTACACATAAAAACTGACTTATGGAAAAATTTCTAATGTATTAAGGAAATCTGAGCACATTTTCTCATTTTTTAGTGAGTGAACCATGTTTTGAACTAAAATAACACATTAAAAATGATAACACAAACTTTGAGTCATAATAGGAAGATATTTTTTTATAATGATGTTCCCATAATAAGTAAATATTAAAAATTATTTATCAATCAATTTACTAAAGTATCATGAAAATCCAAGGGTGTTTTATTAGTTTTGAGTTAGTAAAGTATGTTTTGTACTAAAATGTTAATATAAAATAAAAACATGAAATTTGAGTCATAGCAGCTGAACCATGTGCCATTTTAATGTTAGACTGATTCCTAAACATCACAAATTAATTTTGGATCATTTTTCAAAATTATCAAGACCATTTGATTGTGTTTGATTTATTTTTATTTAGTGACATGGATTTTGAAAAAAAATTCAACATTTAAACTAAAAACACTCACTTTCTGTCATTCTAGGAACACTGTGTTTCATATTGATTTTTAGATGAATTATACTCATCAAAAATCATCTCGGAATTTATATGAAAATATGAGTGAATCTGCTAAATTTTGAGTATCTAAAGTGAATTTCCACTAAAATATAGATTTTAAATAAAAACATGTACTTTTAGATATTCTATCCATGTTTTGTGAAATATTTATTTATAAACAATAATTATATGTCAAAACTAAATATAGATGATTTTACTAGATTATCAAGAAATTTAAGTTGTGTTTGTTAATTTTTCAACGAGTGATTATTGTTTTTGAAATATGATGATAATTTAAAATTGATTTACATGTGCATTAAGTACTATAGAGACCACCACATGTTATATTGACATGTGTATACATTCTAGACATCAAAAATGTTTTTTTATCATTTACCTAATGTATATATAATATAATATAGTGGTTTCTTATTTTTAATTGATTGATCAATTTTTTTATGAAAAGTAAGTTTTAAACTGAAAACAAACATTTTGAGTCATACCAAACACATCATGTGTCTGATTTATGTACTTCAAATTCCTAAATGATATAAATGACTTATGGATAATTTTTATAATGCTTTAAAACAATCTAATATTTTTTTATTTGTTTTGATTATGTGAATTTAATTTTGTACTAAAATGTGCACTTCCAATACAATCTTTCAATTTTATTCACACCAGCTACAATGTGAGTTATATTGATGTGAAGTTAATTTCTATACATTAGAAATAAATTGTGGTTAATTTTTCAAAATTAATAAGGAAAATTGAGTATTTTTTCCCAATTTTTAGCCAGTGATTCATGTATTGAATTTAAATGTTAATTTTAAACTAAATGAACACACTTTGAGTCATATCGGGAACACATTGTGTCATATATACAAATGAATAATTCTAATACATATAAAAATACTGATGGATATATTTATTAATTTTTTTGGGTAATAATTTTTATTTTGGTTATTTTCCAGTGAGTGGCGAACATCAAGAACTAAAAAGTAACTTTTAAACTGAAAAAAAAAACAGATTGTGTCATAGGAGGAACATTGTGAGTCAGATTGACATGTGCCTAATTATTAAATGTCACAAATGAATTATGAATTATTTTAAAATGTCTCAATATAATCATAGGATGTTTTCTTATTCTTTATAATATGAAATTTGTTAAGTTCTAAAATTTAAATTTTAAATAAAAAACACACACTTTTAGTCAAACTAGGCATACAATATGATATGTTGATGTGTGACTAATTCATATATGATACAAGTGAATAATGGGTAATTTTACAAATATTTAATGATAATATGAGTTAATTTTCTTAGTTTTCAATCAGTGTAGTTTGTTTTGACCCAAAATCTACTTTTAAACATAAAATACTCACATTTTATTATATCAGGGACATCAAGTTTTGTATTAACATGTGGATAATTCCTACACATAAAAGATTATTTATGGACAATTTTACATAATCTTCAATAAAATTTGATAATTTTTCATATTTTTTTTATGTGAAGTGTATAGTTTACTAAAGTGTTTATTTAAAAGAAAAACACACTTTCATTCATACCATCCACACCATGTGTTATATT
The DNA here is from genome assembly GCA_963277665.1 of Viscum album. Classification (NCBI taxonomy): domain Eukaryota; kingdom Viridiplantae; phylum Streptophyta; class Magnoliopsida; order Santalales; family Viscaceae; genus Viscum; species Viscum album. Next base: position 22,882,545 of record OY728137.1, on the reverse strand, counting down.
TATATTCAAACGTTTCTTATACAATATATATGACTTGAGGTTAATTTTTGTATTTACCCTGAAAATACTTATGTTGTTTCATGGTATTCTTTAGTGACATGTTTTTGGAACAAAAATGTTAATTTTAAACAAAAAAATACACATTGATTAATATCTGGCACAATGTGTTTCAGATTGAAGTGTGAATGATTCATGCTACTAAAAATTTAATTATATATATTTTTTTATAATTTATTATTATAACTAGAGAGGTTTTTCATTTTTATCATTGATTGAATCACATTTACAACTAAAATTTCACCTTTAAAATGAAAAAATGGTCTATGAGTCATATTGGGAACACCATGTGTTTGAGTAAATGTTCCTGATTCCTACTTCTGAAAAAATGACTTATGATTAATTATACTAATTTATTTAGAAAATAAAACCATTTTTTCTTAGTTGTGAGTATATTATGTATGTTTTTTCTAAACTTTTTCTGTTATATAATAATACACACTTTATTTCATGATGGAGACATCATGAATCTAATTGATATGATATAAATTTCAAAACCTAAAAAACATCTTTTGAATTGTTTTAATAAACTAATAAGGCAATATTATTATGTATGATCATTTTTCTTTTTGAAACATTAATTTTGAAGAAAAAATGATACATTTAAACTTAAAAATTCACTTTTAGTAAAACTAGGCACACTTTGTGTTTGGTTGATGCTTGACTAATTCATACACATCAAAAAAATGACTTATGGATCACTTTAATTAATTATTAAGAAAATACTAGTAGTTTTTTTTCTTTATTACTATTATCACACATTTTGAACTGAAATTTATGTTTTTAACAAAAAACATGCACTTGAGTTATGCAATAAATATGATGTGACAAATTTATGTCCACCTAATCCCTAAAAGTCACAAATAACTTATGGATCATTTTAATAATGTATAAATATTTTCTATTTTGTTTCCCTATATTTGAGTATGTAAAGTTTAATATTCACTAAAATGTTATTTTTCACTAAAAAATATTCACTTTCAATCATACAAGCCACACTATGTGTCATATTGATGTGCAATAGATTATTTAAATTTCGAAATGAATTATGGATCATTATCCAAAATATTAATGATAATATGAGAATTTTTTTTATTTTTAGTATGTGATGTAAATTTGAAATTAAAATTTCATTTATAAATCAAAATTCATACTTTTAATCATATTGGGCACACCGTGAATCAGAATGATGTGAGGTTAATTCCAACATCTATAAAATTACTTATGAATATTTTTCATAATGTATCAAGACAATATAATGGATTTTACATGGTTTTTAATTATTGATTCATGTTTTTATCTATAATTTCACTTTTAAACTGAAAACATTCACTTTGAGTCGCTTCCAGAACATCGTGCGTCATACAAACTTCCATTTCATTCCTACAAATTTAAATTGTCTTACAGATCATTTTGCTAAAGTAGTATCACTAAGACATTATTAAAAAGGACTAGATCCAAAATATAATGCACTATAACAATATTTATCATAAATAAATAAAATAAATAATTGATATCTATATAGTGATGACATTAAATAGTACCTCAATGCTTTACCCTTATTGTTTTTATAATAGAGATCATATATACAAGAATTTTTTTCCTTTAATGAGCACAAAAAGCCTCCATACATAACTCATGATCCTTATTGAAGGATAAAATCCAATTGTTTCAATCAATAAGGACCATGGAATTGATACATAGCTCTTTTGTTCTCTTTGTTTTAACAAAAAATAATTAGAAAAATAAAGTATAAATCACCTATTCATGAAATTTTTGAAAACTAACAAAGGAGTAGATAAAAATGATAATAAATATAAATAATTAAGCTGTAGATAAAATTATTATAAAAGTTACTAAATATTCTATATATAAACCACATCTTCAAGATATTTTTGAAATAAAAAAATTCAAATGTTGTAGGAAGTCACCTCTTTATGATGTCTTCAAACATTCTAACACCATGTACTCTGCCCACTAATTTCAATCCAATTGGGTTTCTTAATACACATTCTTTATAATATGTTGGTAGTTTAATTAAAACAGATACAATAAAATTATTAAAAAATATTTAAAAAATTAATTGTAATTATAATCAGAAATACCATTTCAATGATTCCTATTTATTGATGCAACATGATATTATTTACAAATTTTAAAACATAATAACAATAATCATTTTTATTTTTTAAAATTATAAACATTTATAAAAATGAGTAATTGTTTTTTATATATTTTTTATGTGTAAAATATTATTTTATATACCCAAATAATTTTCTTATTGTTGAGATTTATAGTTTTTTAGTGCTCAGGGTTGTCCTCGTACCATTATTTTGATGATATTTGAGAACCACCCTATAAAAAAATTAATTAAAACATATTATTAAATGTAAAACATGATGTTTATTAGTAAAATTATCATTGTAATACCTTAAAATATATAAAGGTAATATTGTGTTTTTGATTTTTTATAAATACATGCTTTGAATCCAAAAAATAAATTTATGGATTATCCAAAATTATTGCAAAGAAAAACAAATTATCATTAAAATTTAAATAGGAATAAGTAATAAATGAAATGAAAATATATTTATTTGATTTTATTTATGATTTTTTCCATTAATTTGGGGTATTAAGAATTTTTTTCACCTGTATGTTTCTATTAAAACACTAGGTCCTGTTTGTTCGATATTAAAATATATTCCTACAATTTGTTTTGTAGAAGTGAAGTGAGTAATGTTGAGTCCAAATTTTTATTTCCATGGTTTTTCATTCACAATGTAATGATATATAAACATGGAAAAAAATGAAAAATATTTATTTATAATTAATATATTATATCATCTGTTTGATAAACTAATTATGAAAATTCTCCTCATGTATGTATTTACTATTGTTACTCTTAGTCATTTATTCTTTAGTATTTAATTTTCATTTTCTAGACTGAAATTGCCTTTAATGGACTCTCTATACATTTGTTCTTAAAAATTACTGATTAACATATTTCTATTATTGAATGTTGAATCCTAATGAAGTTAAAATATTAGTGAATATGATAGTTGAACTATAACTTTAAATGTATTCTTTGTAAATTGTTTTGATTTATTGGTTTACCATTTATATATTTTTTGATTTAGCCTTCCATTTTCTCATCAGTTTATCCAATTGCAATAACATTCCTTATTTCAATAATTTATCATTTTTTATTGAGAGTCTGCATAAATTGTTTATGAAAACAACATTCCTCATTATAAACTTGTAATTGTTCAATATTAAAATACCATTCTATGAATGTTCTAATAAAAATTTCAACATTTTGATCATCTAGATCACCAGGTTGAAAAATTAGCTTCATTCTTGGATCATGAACTATGTTAATCTATAATTTCACATTATATTTTGGATGTTTTTATTGTGCATAATATATTTTTGGATACTGTACACTATACCCCAAAAAAAAGAGATTATTATGCACTGATAAATGTAAATAAAAAATAATTTCACCCCATCTAATATTAGTACTTGAATGCTTTTATTATATTAATTATTCACATTTCAATGAAAAAATTATGAAAAACTATTTCTTCTAGTATGGATGTCCTTTTAGGGGAATGTCTAGCCTCAAATAATGGGGGGTGTGGATCTTCTTGCTGTTGTTATTGTTTTGATGTTTATCCTCTCCAGTTTCATCCCAAAACATTCTCAAACAACTCAGTCTTCCAATTATGATGTTCTTCTAGAACAATTATTCATTCCAAAAACTCATCTATTTTTTATCTTTACACCCCAATGAATTTCACTTCTCATAGTATGTATGAGAACAAACTAAAAAACCCACACCTCTATTGTGACCAAATATTTCTAAATTCATAAAGGCCACAAAAAGTATTTATCAATTGGATACAATACATGAAGATTAATATTCCTAAACAGGATAAAAATTATTAGAAAAATAAATAGTTATTGTTCTATAATAGTGATTTAAAGAAAAATAATTTTTTATTATTCCATACTGACAAATGATTCCCAAATATTTTTGTATTTTCATTTACTAGTATATTTTCTTTATTTTCAAAATCCTCCTTATATATAAAATGAAATTATATGGAAGTGAATTTTGTTTTTGATTCATAAATATTCAAATAAAAAATGAATGTAATTATTATATAAATTTATGATACATAAAATTATTACAATAGATTGATCATAGAAACTTGTTTTTTTAATTTAATGAGTACCTCAACAGTAATTTTTAGAATGGATACATTGATTTCAATGGACAATGGATATTTTCAACACTAAACTACCATTTTATAAATAAACAATTATTAATTTAAAAGATTAATACAAATATTTTCAAGTAAAGTATTACCAATAAAAAGGTACATCAAATGATTCCTCCTTATGATCTAAATAAATACATTCCCTGATTCTTTTCTTATCATGTGTTCTCATATCTATGGTGGATGAATGTTTACATTACCATTTTCAACTTTGATATTATGCTTCATAATAATTTTATAAAAGGATCTATAAGACTTTCTAGTAACCATTTATATAACTTTCTTTTGAAATTAATATAGTATAAATGAAATCTATAAAGGATAATGAAGAGAAAAAAATGTTTCATTATTTTATTATTTAGAAATAAAAGAAAATATATAATAATGATATATTATTCACTTCCCAAATTAATTCCTCTGATGTGGGAATATATTTTTTCATTGTATCTATATCAATCGAAACATGAATTATAGTGGTGAACCTAATGTAAATAATGAAAATGGACTTATTGGGGTTAACAATCTAGACATGTGAATTCCATACTGCCTTGAGTTTTATTCCTTTTCTTATAACCACAATATTTAATTATAAATACTTTTATACTACATATCTCATGTTTTTCTCATACACATTTTATTTACTATATATCACTTTCTCTGTAAAAAATTATCAATATTTCCTTCGTTGAGATTGGTATTATAATAATATTCAGAAAACTATTTTTCCTTAAAATTGGGAGCATTGAAATTTATTGAAGTCAATATATATTTAAGTAGTTTAAAATAATGTTTAGATTATGTAAATGGAATAGTGAACACATAAGATAATTTGTTAATTGAATGTATATTTTAAAACAATTATCTTGATTTTCATACTTTATTTTTTTACGTTATGGTTTAAGATATTTAGAAAATCTATTAAGTATCCAAATAACGTTCTTATTGTCCTCTACAACATAAAAATATCTTTTACATTGATACCATTGTGAAATGATTTTGGCATCACAAAGAATGTTTCATTCATAAATAAATTGATATATAACCTTTAAATAGTTATCGTTGAAAATGAAAAATGATCCACTTTTTGATTGCAGTATCCGAGATATAAATTACTTATACTACCTATGAAACCATTATGAATTGTTCCCCCATATAAACTTATTTACCAAAATAAACTTTCATGAATCATAATTCATCTATTCTAACTGAACTCCTATTATCAAAAAAATCTTTGAAAAAGCGTCACATGGAATATTTTACAATAGAAATGCCATATTTGTTCAAGGATTCGATATTAAAACATATTCTGGTAAATTATAATTCTTTCCATGATACTTGATACATGCATTACCTCTTACATAACAATAACTTTCATATTTTTCATGGTATTGTGTTCATCATGTTACATTATATAGGACTTATAAAAATTAATCAGATAACAATTATAAGATAATTCATTAACACTTGTTGCACATGATATCTATATAATTCGTTCAAAAATTGAATTTAGATTTGATGAAAACTATTTAAAAATATGTTATCGAGAAAATATTAGAAAATTTTGATTTTCAATTTTTTTTATCTAACTTTCATTTTTTAATAAATTCAAATACCTATGAATTACTTTATAAGTTTTAACATTTGTTCAACCAATAAAATTATATTTAATATACACTGATGTGGATCCTCTTAACCTATAATGGTAATTGCAAAAAATATATTCTAGAAATTCTTTCACCCACAAGTCACCTACTATGATGATATTTTGGGAGACCAATTCCCTCCACATCAGAAGGGCAATTGGTATATATTTCAATGTCTTCCTTGAAAATTTGTTTCATCATAATATGACCGTATATCAAACTATTATTTTTCATATATCATTTCAAAATCATCATATACTATAAAATTGGGTTAAATCCATATATAATGTGTCTTGCCACATTGCTGAATCTATCTAACCAAATTAACTATCATGTGAACCATTACATAAAAGAATGTTAGTGGGTAGAACATCTCCAATTTACTTAATATGACATAAATTTACTTTTCCATAGTTGGAAATTTAACGATGTATGAAAATTTACATAATATAGCTTTTAAAGGAGAAAATGGCCAATGCATGATGGTTGTTTTTAGGAAAACGAATAAAAATATATATTCATTAAATATAGAGTCAAAAAATTAAAATCATGTGATTTTAAGACCATTAACATTAAAGTAGTCATTAACACAATATTTTTTATTTGTAATTATTACTCCTCCATATCCATTATATAACTTAGGATGTTATGAAGAATATACTTATCATTCCTCAAAATAGTGTAACCTTCTAGAGGAAGAAATGTATATCTTTGTCCCTTCACTGGGGCCAACACTTCCCATATACCCATGTTATCAGTTCTAACTGAGCATTAATGCCATCCTTTTACGGTTAATTAAATAACATTCTAATAAAATTATTACCTATGTTTTGTTATATTTACATGGAATCAATAAATTATCTAAGATACAAAAATTTCTATTATTGTAATAAAAAAACAATAACTGGTTTTCATTAGGTTTTTTATGATGGTTTACTAAAAGAGATGACTGTATCCTTTAATTTCTCAAACATATGATGACCTATTAGTGGAGATAGTGTTCTACAGTATTTTTAATTTCAATATAATGATGTCATTAATGTTTATTATTTTTTTCATTGGGGTAAAAATATGAAATAAAAAATAAAACAATCCTTAGACTAATGTTTCAACATAACTAAATGTATATAATTTTCAAAAATGAGACACAGTATAGTTCTATTAATTATACATTCTAAAAAATTTCCATTAGTACGAAATCCATTAATCATCCCATACAACATGGCATTTAATGAGAAATCTATATTTCAATAAGAATCATATAGTGTAAGACAAAAATCCAAAAATATTTTTATATTGTAAATCAATGTAGCCATATAAAAATCCATATCGTTACATAGATATTTTGGACCTAATATAAGTAGAGAGAACACAATGCTTCCCCCCTTTATGAATAACAATTTTGGAATGTTATAAATTACCATAAAATTTTCAATTTACTCGGAGTGATACTTTGTTCACTAAGAGGAGTCACTCTATCTATAGATATCATATAAAGAAATATTATCTTCTAATTATCTAATTTAGGGTACTCATTAATAATTTAATTACATTTAGGATATCCTACAGACTGATGGATTATCCCTTCTGGATTTCGTATATCATCATGCCCCATAAATTTTCTTATTGTTTTCTCACTTCCATACAGGCACAAAAACCTTGGAATTATTTTAAAATAGAATAAAACATTAAAAGGGCATCACTCATCTTTCTTATATCAAGACAGATCGAAAATTGTGAATTTTAAAGTTATTCATTTCCCAAGAGTGACCATATACAATTATTTTTTCATGCATTTATTCATTTAGATATCATTCCCATTGAACATAGTATTCATTTAACATTGTATGTTCTTAATGTAAGATCATTATCTTTGGGTAGTATATCATTCAATAGATAAAGTAGTTTAGTAAATTTGGTGCCACTCCATCCATTGGTAACTTTTATATTCTATAGATTTAGTATGGTATAATTCTTTTTATATTGTGTAAAACCATTATAAAATGGAGTTTTTTTAAAATATTTAAATATTATAACAACTTTGGACAATCATAAAGATATTCAACATTTTTCATAGTCATTTCCCCAATAAAATATTTAAAATAATTTACAATTGTAACTATATACTTTATATGATCTTTATCATCATTCATAAATTTTACCATTTCAAATGATCAATATAATGTAGTGTTATCATAGTCACTGTTAAAATTTTGTTATTTTTGATGTTTTTCCAATATTTATATCATTAATATATTTCATTATAAATTAATTGTACTTCCAACTCCCCTAGACTAGTTTGTCTTGAATAAAAACAACATAAAACATAAAAATGATTTGGTTAAGTCTATATGCATGATGTTTTTCAAAATTGATGAACTATTTATACTTATCCTCATATTATTTTGTCAAATGATTGGCATATATCCATTTTCAACTTATATTCATCCTATTTGATTCCATGATATAAATATCTAAAAAAATAAATCCACATAAGGTATGGTCAAATAATCATTGATGTATATTCATTATATAGACAAAAATATAGTAATTATATTTGATATAAATCATTATTTTATAACTTTAATTTTTAATATATATAAAGATGATGAATCATATTCCATCCAAAGACTAGGATCTGTAATGTGGTATTCTCTAAATTTATCTTTTTAACTGATCTTGTATATATGTGAATCATTCTTTCATCTAATGGTTTGGTGATTTTATAAATATTAATTTTTTATATTTTTAATGTTATATATATTCCAAAACCAATTTCAGATTAAAGTATTCATTTTGTACACACCAAGTCATTGAATTCATGTTTTTTTTAAAATATGTATTTATCTAAATTTTGGTATCCAAATAAAAATGAATATCCAAATAATATTTGATGATGATATCATAAATAAAAACATATTGGATCATATTGTGTTGCAGTTTATACAATTTTTTTAAAAAAAATGGTTGATTCATGAAAATGGTCTAAAAATTAGTTTTGGAGAAGAGGATATGTGAAGAAAAACATAGATCACATATTTTTTATCATCCTTTAATTTTTTCCAATATCATAACTATTTTGGATATATTTTATGTAATTTGATTAATTTAAGTGTGAATTTTTGTGAATACTAGTTTCATTTGTTCTGATTTCATTCATAATTATAATAAAAGAAATCTTTGATCCATTTTTGAATTCAAATTATTGTAAAAATAATCACACTCATTCTTAATTTTTTTTAATACTATTAATTTTATAAATATTTCGGAAAATAAGATATTCAATGTTGAAATTATATGAATTTTTAAAATATGAGTTGATGGTGCTTTTTTAGATACCCTAATAATTATTTTAACTTATTTCATAATCTAAAACCATAGTATGATCCATAAAATCAGTTTTTGAATGATTCATTTGGTTATAAACAGAATAAAAATTTTAACAGGCCATGAAATTTTAAAAATAATAAATGGGAAAAGGACAGGTTATTTCCATTTTGTTAAGAAAAATAAACACACACACACATAGTATATGGAAGGAGAGATATGAGGAATCCATTCATAAAAACAAAAAGAAATAGATGTACTTGAAAAAATCAACATAAAAATTGAAAAAGAATAAAAAATCTCATCTAAATTAGACCTTTTTTTGAAAGTTAGTCATCACCTATTGTGCAAATTTCATGGACTACTCCGATGTGGATGATGGCCACTCTTCCATGATAAAGGCTTCTACCATGGGTTAATAGGATAATTAATGTTCATTAATTTCCATGAAAAGTCACATCTGTATAGTTCTAGGTTGGACTAGATATAAAGATATGAACTCAAAGACATCAAGATGTCAGCTGTATATAAGGATACCAAATTCACGTTGTAAAAAATTAAACTAAAAATTTGAGCCAAATTAATTAATTCAATCAACACTAAGACCATGAGCCCACCATTCTTGTAAAAAAATCCTCTGATTGTAAGTTGGTATTCTTATGCATATCCCCCTCAAATTCCTAATCCATATAGTTTCTAAAGATTTTATAATGAGCATTCATTTAATGAGAAAAAATGGGGGTGTATAAGCAGAAATACATATTTGGTTAATCACCCCACCACAACAATCATTTTTAGTATCCTTATCAACAAGGTTAGAAGAATCATAGATATCCATGCATGAATGTGAGAAATAATCACAATGTTCCTCTTGAAAGTGATCACTATTTTCCAAATCAAACAAGAATTTATTTAGAGGTCTCACCTGAGATAAGGAACTCACCCATAGAAGTTGGTCCAATTCTAAAATAATTTCCAATTTAAAATTCATTTACTATACAAATGTTGGGAATCCAACTTACATAGTGAACTATTGTAGTTCCAAATTAAGAGGTTCTATGTAGAGCTCCAATATTTAAAGTATTGGATGGATTTTCAGTGTTTCTTGGACTCTTCACTATTTAATTCTCATTATTTTATATCAAGGCACTGTAAGAGATTTAGATAAGTGAGTGATATGCTAAAATACCCTAGAATCATTCAAGGAACTACCATCCTACTTAAGAATAGTTCTATTTTTAGACATGTGAAAATAAAATATTGTTTCATTTATATCATTTATACCCATGGGAGAAAAATTATAACTAGAGATCTCATCGATATTTTTTTCCCTTTGTGACAAATAGCCTTATTATAAATACTATGTTTGCAAAACTCTATAGGATTCAATGTAAAATGAACCAATATGAAATACCATATTCTTCTTCATGATCTTCTTCAAAGGAGTATGAGATTTAACCATCAATTTTTTCATACACATCTTGTCTAAAAACATCATGTTCAATTCTTCTTGGAGGTCTGCATCATCTAGATCAGTATCACCCTCAAAAGATGAATAATAAATTATTAAATGAATTTCAGTATTAATTTTTGTGAAAAAATTAAATTATGAATTTACTTACACACTCTCTTGGTTACCATCCTTCCAATAATAATTATTATTGTGGTCCTAAACACCACCACCTTCTCGATCTTTAATGGCTGGATTGAATTTCAGAGTTCCTTTATGTAGATATCCCTGAGAGTCACATGTATGATTCTATCCCCAATACTTCCTTCTTATACAATTATTCGACGAATTTATCTTCCTCCCATTGGTTTTATTGAAAAAAATATTATTGAAATATTTCAAGGGTGTTCCATATATTTCTATTATTTTAGAATTAAAAAAAATATATGAATTCATTGACATTATTAAGATCGTGGTTATAATAAAATAAAAGAATGATTTAACTAAAGTATTCCAAATTTTCAAATTTAAAAAATGAATAGGATAGATTAATCACATAAATAGTTTTAATAATTTTTGGAATTAATAAAAGATACAATTTTTTCATTAAAAATAGAAAAATAAATTTTTTGAAAAAATTCAATTTAGATAAAATTGATCATTTCTAATTTTTTATTCATATCTCATTAAGAAATAATGTGAAATGATAAAATGATGTTTACCAATATGTAGTGACACATATTAAGTATAATGGTAAAACCTTATTATATGATTTTTATGTGGTTTTGAATTGAAACAAATAAAATTATTATTATGTTTTATTTCCCTAGGAATATTATGAAATCTATATAGAACAATTCAAGAGTGTTTTTTATATTATGATAAATTATAGATCAAATTAAAATAATATCGTAATTCCAGAAAAAATTATTGTGCATTAAATGATGAAAACCATTAGAATAAATTGAGATATAATTTTTAATGAGTTCATGACATCAATAATTAGTTAAAAAAATATTTGATTGTTGTATCCATTGAGAGATCACTAAAAAAGTATAATAACAACAACAAAAAATCATCAAATATAGGGATCAAAAATCAATTTTAAGGGAGGAAACAATGAGAAGAATAAAAAATAATAAAATCATGTTCAAAAATTAAATATTAGAGGATGAACCATAATGAATAACAAAAAAATAATGAAAAATGATGAAAGATAGATTAAAAAGAATAATATATAACATACCTTGGATTTAGTGGTCAATTGTCTTGAAAGTTTGAAGGAGGTGAAAATTCAATTCAGCTTCCATGTTATATTGAATGACATGAGAAAGTGAAATATTTGATAGGTTTCTTTTAAAATAAGGGAAAGAGATTTATCAATGATAGTAAAAAAACATTGAGAAAAGATAAATTTTTTATTGCTAAAATGGAAAGTGCTTATAATGGAATGATTTTCTAGTGCTTTATTAGCATTGATGAAAGGATTCATTTTATCATAAATTAATATTGTGCTAGGAAATACTAGTGAAAAATAAAAACCAAAAGATAAATTTAAATATTTCAATATATTATTAAATATATAAAAATGAACATTAAAAATTAAAATATAATAAAAAATATATATTAAAATTGATAAACCATTAAAATTTTAAAAATAAATAAATAAAATTTATATATATTAAATATATTAATAAATTAGATAATAATTTGATAAATTTATTATAAATATATTAAATTTATTGATATTATAATAATAATAGGGTGAGGATAGGCACCTTTATTAAAAGAAAAAACAAAGGTAATGAGAGGAAGATGAAAGACAATCAAATTGCCCTCATTCTTGTACAACAAAAATGTAACAAGGAAAAAAGCGATAAGGAACCACATTAAAATGTTGTCCATGTTATCTATAAATATTAAAATAAAATTATGGTACTAGTTTTGAGATCAAAGACACATATAAATATACGTCCTACCCCTTCTTCATGAAGAATCATTTCACACATCCATGTTTTGGGTATTTTCTATGGATTTTAATCATCACCTGACTCAACCTTCTTGAGGGGAACATTACCAACAACATCATTTAATTATGGTTTTCCTCAAGAAAACTTCACTCATTATCAGGAGAACTCTAGGGTTGATCATACTCTTAGAGAATATTCGCAATAGGATGTAGAACCTTCTTTATTGAGGCGCTTCATGATCCTTCACATCCATTCATGGAAACTATTTGGACCTCATCCTCCTTATGATAAGTAGGGTAACACATAATAAATAGTTTGGAGGTGTGTATTTATATTTACACCCATTTAGTTATATAATAACTCATAACTAGAGTTTCATGTGGGGTGAAACACTTCTTGTCCTTTTGAAACATGAATTTGCAGTTAGTGTAGGGGTATAACTGACAGCCTTAACCCAATAGACATTGGTAGAATCCAGATTGATAAAATACATTCCAAGGGTAATCAATCCATATAATAATCTAGAGATGAAAAAAATTTATGTTTGGAACCTAGAATAATTATCCATACTATCATCCCTAAAAATCTGTTAGTGAATTTCATTCCCTTAAATTATATGATCATTTGTAAATATAGTATATGGAACCATCCCAAAACACCATCACTAACTAGTATTAGTGATTTTCTCTTGCTCAAAAAAGACACCGTATTCTCCCTTCCCCTTTTTCAATTACATTGGTCTAGAACCATACTTTAAGGTGCTAAAATATTCCACAAGCTGCTGAGGAGATGATAACCTACACTAAACTAAGGGGACCTTTGTACATGGTGTTGAATTATAATGAATGGATTTTAAAAATAGCCATCCCTGGACTTCATTTTATTTCTCAAAAATATTGAAACCAATTTCAATTTACCTATATGATTATATGAATAGATTATTATTTTTCTCTTTTCATACATTATGTTTAATATCACCTTGATCATCCAATTCAAATTCAGTTTGATCGTTATCAAAAATATCAACACTAGGGTCCATTTCATCATCCCTAGTGTGAATATCCATATATGAAGCATAATCATTAAGGTCAAAATCTGCCGTAGTAATATTTTTACCAAGAATCATAAGTCTATATATGTTGCAGAACACTTCTTTCATTTTCCTGTTCCTAGGATGAATCATTACTATCCTATAATTGAGTGTTAACCTTGACCTCCAATTACATAGGAATAATATGAACAAAGGAAAAAGGATTTCAATAATCCACAGAGGGTTTCCCCCTGTCTGGGTCCTGACTATTGTCCACCATCTTTCTTGAGGTCTGATTAGTTCCCTTTACATTCCTCTGGAAACCAAAGCACCTGAAAACCTAACATCAGAAGACTGCCCTTCAGATCTTCCCATCCCAACAAAAGTTTCTAGTCTAGGGTTTGGGTTAAAAAGTTTGACATCTCCATATTTCCCCACTGCTTCACTATGAAAAGAATAGATAAAATGACCCCTCAAGACACAATTCACATAAGAGATATTCCCATTTCAATACTGCATCGAATTCCCAACATCCTTTCTAACAACAAAAAATTTTGGACACTTCTCATACTCAACACAAATATGTATATCATATTTGAGAGTAGAGAGAGTATCATTTTTAATGAGGGTGTAATTGAGATTTACCTCAACCAATAATCTTGCAAAATGGCCAAACCGAACCTGTTTAGTCAATCTGTCCATGAAGAAGGTGACCCAATTGTAATGGAAATACCCTATAAGGATTTAATATAATAGTATTTTAATACAAAATGAATAGAAATTAAATAAATAAATTACATAAATATTAAATGTATTTAATATTAATATTTAAAAATGTATAAATAATTTTAAAAAATGATTACATTAAAAAATATTAAACGAATAAAAATTAAAAATGAAGAAAGTAATGAAAATATTATTAATGGATAAAAATTAAAAATTAATAAAAAATATCAAATGAATTAATGATAAATATGAGTAAAACTTAATAATAAATTATAAAAAGATTAAAAAATGAATAAATAATTTTAATTATATGAGTTATAAAGAAATTTAGAACAAAAAAATATTAAAATTAATCAATAAATATTTAATATTAATTTAAAATAAAAGAGATTCATTGTAAACTAATAATTACAAATCACTAAATATTAATTTTATTAATATATATATATAGAAAGAAATTAAATGAAAATTTATAAATATTAATTAGATAAATTACAGTTATAGTAAAAATAATTAATATTTCAATTTTAAATGTATAAATAATTATTATAGATTTTTATAATTATAAAATATTAAATATATATATTTCAATATTAAATTTTATTAATTACTTTTGAAAAATGAAATGGGTTTTACAGAGATTGTGTGTTTGTATTTGTATATATTGTATAAATAGATACGTCAAATTGAAAAAACAAATGAGTTTGCTTTTTATATATTGATATATTAATATACATATTCAAAGACATACACATACACACGTACATATTCATGGAAATATACATATATACACATACATACACATACATACACATACCCATACTCATACAAATACACATACATACAAATACAAAAAGATACATGCATATACACATACGTACATGTACACACACATATACACATATACACATAGAAACACACACAATTACATACACGTACATACCCATACATAGACATATATATACATAGTATATAAACATACACCAACTACATAAACACACACACACACACTCACATACATATATATCCATGCACATACACACTCTCATTGAGACACACATATACATACATACACATACACATTCATATATACATGTACATACACATACATGCACACACACACAAACACACACATATATATATACCCATCAATATACACATACATGCTGCATATATCTATATACATACACATACTTATGTACAATTACCTATAAACACAAACATACACATATAGATACACATACATACATATATATGCACATACATACAAATACGTACACATACAAACACATATAAACATGATTATACAGAGGTAAACATGCATCCATATAAATACACATTCATACACATACATACAATAATATATGTAAAATTTAAATTATTTAATTCGAATACAAATATAAAAATTCAAATATAAAATATATTTAAATAAATATATATTAAATTAATTATGTATATAATTTTTAAATAAAATATTAATATATTATTTTTATGTACAGATTTTGTAATTAATGTATATAAATATTTTATTAAACATCATTATTTATTAATATAAATTATAATTTTTTTACATATAAAATTATGAATATAAGATTGATAATGATGTTTTCAGTATAATATTGTCATATCAATCATTTTTATATATATTATATATATACATACATATTATTTAATATGTAATATTTTATAAATATATATATATATATAAGTATATAAATTAAATTATTTATGGTTTTATCTGTTAAATATTTTCACAATATTGAAGGGGAGGATTTTATCAGTGCTAATTTAATGGATGATAAATGAAACCATTACAAGTGATAAAAAAGTGTTAATAAAGTGTAAATATTTATCGGTGCTTTTATTTTTCAGTAGAAGAGGCTCTCCTTTTGTTAGCATTGAATAAAAGAGAAATATAAAGTACTGAAACTTACTATTATTTTCATTACATGCATAGAACTCATAGATTAAAAATATTATTTTATTGAATAAATAAATCAATATTTAACCAAATAATATATAATATGGAATCCTTCACTTCATCATAAAATTAAACTATTTTATTATCAAAAAAAGAGTTCAGTTTGGATGATAATGATGATGTCCAAGTGCATCACCACATAAAAAGGCATGCAATCATATAGAACAGTGACAAGAAGCAGATAAATAATAGGAATATCACTAAGAATACATTTTATAGAATGGAAATCAGCTACAAAATAACCTTATCTCTAGGTGTGAGTGCTATCGATTTCATTCCCAATGAGAATTCAAAACCTTCTAATAAAATAAATTAAATCCTATGAAATAATTTCTTTACCTTTGAGGGCCTCCCCCAAAATCATGGTATCATATTCCACTATAGAAAGACCAATATTATGAAATCTACACAATAAAATTCCACTACGAAGAGCTCTGAACTTGGCCCCAAGAGAATTCCTAGGGCTATATAATGCATTGAAACCGAGCATCATCGATACCCTACCATGCTGTACCAAACCACCTCCACACATCAGTCCCTGCTAATAGGATCCAATGATATTATTCTTGAAATAAGTGGTGGGGGATTGTAAACAATCTAGTGTCCAGCTGAATCTAACCTAAATCCCTGATACATTATATCATTATTCAGATGAAAACCAAGAAGATGCTTATGTGACCTTCCCTCCAAAACAAGAGAGATGATAGCTGCCATCAGAACATTGAAATGCACCCAGATGCAAAGGAGATAGCATTACAACCCTCCCTAAATCTATTCCTTACTTCCAACATAACCCAACACACCATCACAAGAACCAATCCATGATCTTTACTTGAATATACATTACAATCGATCCATTGAAACCAAGAATCAAGAAATTTTTTTATAGAAACCCCATGCCCAAATATACCGAAATTATATCCAATAAAATCTCAAATTAAAGTCACCCACTCACTCTGAAAAACAGATTCCAGGAAGATTCTCTTGTAGAGTTATCACGGCACTAGAATCTTGATTCTAGGGAATTACCCCTACACTGAATATTTTCCTCTGTGTGAAAGGAATTAATCCTCACATGCCTAACCAATAAATTAATTTTAGAATGGATTTATTTTCTCCATACCCTTTCTAGCCCAAATATCAAGAACAACCTCATCATTGTCTATGGAATAGAAGGATTTGGCGCTGAAGATTACAGACACTTTCTTAGTAAAAAAATCATCTATCAGGTTTCTCAATTAGTTTTATGTTATCAAGGAAACACTTCTACACCATAGATAACATCATAAAAAACCAGGTGCTTTTTTCCTTCTGGAAGGAAATATTTGGTATCAGACAACCATGAAAGAAGTGAATGATGTGCACCCATTTGTACTTCTGGAATCTAACATTACTAAATACCACCAACCATTGAACCCATTCATTCAGGATATCTTGATGTTTAAGCATGTTTCTCAAAACATCATATGGTCTCTTGATGTTCTCCTGCCATCCATTCCAATCATCCCCATATCTGTGTAACGTGTTCCATACGAGAGAGAAGAGACTAGAATAATATCCCATGTAAAGAGAGACTTCACACCATGGATGGTGTCCATAAGGCATCAAAGAATAATACCTCCCTCTTCAATTGGGTTTTATATCCTACAACGGGTTTCCTAGTGACACTTACTTTCTTGATTAGTATCCCATATAAACACGTTCATCTTCATTTCAAGAGTGTTGATAGTTCATTTCAGAGCTCTAATGACAACAATAATGTACTTAGTCATGAAATTCCAAAAACTACTCACAAGAGTAATTCTCCCTTCAAAGGATAAGAATTTATTTTTCCAATTGCATATGAGGCTTGATATAGTACTTACGAAACATTGAAAAAAAATCTACCTTTACATTTGTGATGGGAGCCCCTAAATAAAGCAAGGGAAACCCTCCGCATTGAATTCCCAAATTTTCTGGAATTTGGTTGCTCTATTTATGAACAAAATATTTGGATATATATAAAATATTTTTGTCATAGTTAACCCATTTCTAACTATATTCTCCATAATCCTCCATTAGTCTGTTGAATCTTCAAATTTATTTATTCCTTCCATTGTTAAAAAATACCATATCCTCAATGAACATAAGATGTGATAAAATACCTAATCCAATTCTATAATAGTCTGTGTGGATCCTTCTAATGACTAATCCTCGTTTGATGTCTTTGGTTAGGGCCTCATGTGCTAACTTGAAATGGATTTGTGATACCAGATCCCCTTTCATTAGCCCACATATTATCTTAAAGAAGCCAAAAAATAATCTGATGATTGGAATTGAGATCCAAGGAGAAGCATAACAACTAAAAAATAAGTCACATGCCCAATCATTGAAACATAATTAAGTCATTACCTTCTAAGGGAAGTTCCATTCTATTTGTCCATATTTTTTTATCCATATCCACCATAATCATAAGGTTTGAGCCTATAGTATTCTTTTTGATTCCATCAATAATCTATTTAGTAATGCTAATCACCCTTTGATAGCTTATTCCTTTTAGAAAACCATGATGTTCATTATAAACAGTACCTAGAAGGATCTGCCCTAAAATTTTATACAAAAATGTGATTATCTTATATGAGATGTTACAGAAGCATATATTCTATTAATGAATAAATGAAGTGGTCTTGTTGACCATTGGAATCAACACCACAGAAAAAGAACAGATAGCTCTAGGGAGAGAACTGCCTCTAAAGTAGTCCTACATAGCCCCAATAACTTGATTCTTCACAATAGTACACATAACAACAAATAAAGACTTGTGAAGCCATCAAGGTTATGTGAAATTTTTGAATTCAACATCCACACCACCTCTTTGATATTTATTTAACTCTGTACCACATAAAAAATATGATTCTCACTATCCATTATCAATCATGGAATATTTATCAAAAAATCCCCATCTCTACACACCCCCATATTCCTTCGATAATCCATAATCACATTCCCTACTAGAAGATACTCAAAATTCTCTTTTACAATTCCCCAACAACCTAAAAATATTTAGAATATGTTTCAACGTCAATACAAATATTTAATCTTCTAGCCACCATCCATTCCATCAAACAAGATTGAAAAAAGGTAGTGTTGCAATCTCCCCCATTAATCCCAAGCGATCTTGATTTTCCCATTGATATCCTTTCATCTTCTAATATCCTCTCATTAAAAAATTTATAATTCCAAACCATGAGGTAAAAGAGATCGTCATCCCCTTTATATTATAGCCTTTCCTTCATATTGTTAATGTCATTTTTTAGGTCTTCTATGTTGTAATATATTCGCACATGAGCCTCAGCCCAGTTGGTGAGGTATCCTTAAGTGAATCCACATGACACAGGTTCAAAACCAGGTAGAGGAATATTTCTGGGACTGTTGCAGTATTGTAGCAGGCATTGTAGTCGCAGTGTACACCGTGTGGTACTATAGCAGAACTGTACACTGGACATGTACTATAGACGAACTATACATTGTGCGGTTACTGTATCAGTTACTGTAGTAGGTACTATTCGGTATTGTAGCAGCTGGAAATTTTCACCTTGGGCCACCATTTTGGGCTTGGAGTCCTTAAGGATTCCGGGACACCATGGTCTTCCGATCAGTAGGGCTTTCGGGCCACCATTAAGGCCCTCAGGCCACCTCATGGCCTTCAGGCCACATGTAGTTGCCACAGACACACTAAAAAAAGGAGCAGCCATAGAAGATTTTTCAGAGAAGGTGCACTCACCAGAGCAGAACCAAATGGATTGTCAGAATGAGAGAGTATGGCTATGCCATCAATACCAGCTTGTGCTTGCACGGGAAGCCTACCCAGATTACGATGCAAAGGTGGAGAGCTACCTTCATGACGCAGATGCTGGGAAGGGGCAGTTCCATGTAGATAGTCTGGTTGAATTCCCTAAGATCTCCAGGTCATGTAATCTCCTTATCCAACAGGCCTTGTAATTTCTAAGCCTAGAAGCCTTGTAAGGGTTCCCCCTCATCCCATGAAAGGGGGGTTATCAAAGATCAATAAAAATGAATGCCTTCATGCCATTCGGGAAAGTTCTAATCTATTCTCCAACTTTCTAAAAGATAATCCATTACATCCATCTTCAAATGATTAGGTCTATTACAAAGAACCATCCATTCCCCTTCCGTTGTAATATCCCAAGTGTTCTTCCCCAATTGATAAAAAATTTATACATCATGCAAATGGATGTGAAATGAAAAATGATACCCTTCTTATCTTTCTACTGTTTTGAGTTGTACATAGAGTGGAGAATGATACAACAATAATATGGTGCGATTATTGACCTTGACTTGGTGGAAAGAGTCTATTCCCTAATGTTAGGACATGAAATGATATATCCAACAAAAAATTATGCTCCTTCCCTTTCTATTATTACACCATGTGAAAGAGTATCTCAAGAATACCAAGTCCATAAGCTCATTATTTATAATTGAATATTTAAACTCTACATGTCATTATTAAGATATATTTCCCCAACTTCTCTCCCTTCATTGTTTGCAATGGTAATAAAATCTCCTCTAATAAACTATAGAATATTCTCTCATTGCTGCCGTAAAATATGTCCCCAGAAAACCACCCTTTACAAAGAGTAAAATTTAGAATACATAATGTTGAAAGAATGATAACACTCATGATAACATCCTTTATGGTAATACTCTGAATCCTGATGTCGAATAATTCCAAAAAAATGTTATTTTTTAAAAAAATTCCATAAGTGATTATTGTGCGGTCTATCAAGAATTGATTTTGAAAGTCCAACTCTGATAATTTAGTTCCCAAGATTTTTTTCCATCTGACTAAGGGTCTAATACTAAAAATAGAGAAACCATAATCATATGAAATTAAATTCTAATATACATAGTATTAACCTGCAGCTTAAAAACCCTGCAATTACATATAATAAAAAAACTACTATTGTGAAGAGACAAGCATGACCATAAGCCCCATGAAGCATATATTAGACTCAAATTTGTACTCAAGTTCATTTTTTTATTTGGATTGAGTAATATGACCACCAATTTCAACTAAGGTCACATGATTGGCTTCAAAAGCCTTATCTGACACATAGAGATCTGCAATTACGTCACTTAAATCAACCAAAAGTGATAAAAAATAGTTTCTACTTTGATTAAATGAACATGGGGTGTAAGGTTCCTTACCAACATGAGAACCCACTGTAACAAAACTGTTTCAAATTTGATCTCCATCTTTTGAAGATGATACCACATGGGTAAACAATGCCATCTCTAAATGGGATTATGAATTCGCTACATGATCATTCAAATTACGTTGTTAAAAAATGCAAGATTAGATGATACCATCTTCCCTGATGAAAAATATCCTTGAATAAAATAAATCATTAATCCATTTATCATATTTAAAAGATCAACATGGAAATACTGTTCTAGATTTTTTCTAAACACCATCTCAGTTTACGTAAGATTACCCATGGAAAATCCATCTTGTAATCCTCATTTCAACATTCCTGACCGATGATTAGTCAAGAAAACACTATTTCTATCATCATGAGAATAAAATTAGGAATTGGCATCGACTTTATCCCTTCCACTAGTTTCCACCATGCCACAAGTAGGAGAACACGCATGAGGATATACCATGAAAATATATTTAATGGGGGCTTGATAGGTGACAACAATATCCTCCTCATTTTTAGAGAAATGATATAGAGTGCAAGGAACTGATCCCACAAATTAAAAAGAAGAATTTAAAAAAACATACCTACATTTAAAATTTTTATCACTCCGGCCCTAGAGATGGAAAGACACACAAAATCATAGTGGCTCTTGATGGCACAATAGTTTCCATCATGAAGATCCATCACCAGCTCGAATTAGAACATGTGATGGGAGATCCACTAAAAGTTCCAATTCAATTAATATTCTCATAGTTGAAGTATTTGAAAAATCACATGTATCATTGTAAGTAAACAAGAAGAATCACAAGGAATCATCCACACTCCATAAGATTGAAGGTTTGAGTAATGGAAAGTGTAAACCCGATAAATTCACCCAGACCAACACTGAGCAAGACCCTCATCTAATGTGAATATGTCATGACCATTTGAATTGAAGGAAGCATCTTGATCCAAATATCTGACCCTCCAAAGAGAAAGATTTCAAAAAATCATCATATATAAAGATATAAATTAAAAAATAAGTAAAAATTACCATAATTACTGCAGAAATATCAATATCCCATGATTTCACAATGTTTCTGAAGAAGGATAATGACGAATTCTCAGACCCTCACTTCGCCACTAGAGACCAGTGATGGTTGTCTGAATCCGTATCAAGATCTAAAAATGTTACACTAAGTAATTCAATACCTTATTTTTAATATCTCAATTCATGTAATTTCAATACTGGCTTCATGAAAATATGTTCTCGAGGTATCTTTTATGACTTTCCCTGAATAAACTTGCTGAAAAATCTATTAGGACTATAGACTTCTGCCATATGTTCTATTCAAATTAATTATCTTGAGAAATAAACTCTCACGCTTGAATAGATGGGAAAAACATATCTCTAATAATTCAACAATTCCATATCAATCGTGATGAATCCATTACACCCAACATCACCATGAACATATGTCATCATGGATTACATCAATAACTCAAAGTGCACAACTCGTGAAATGATTTAATAATAATATTGATGTATTTGGAACATTAAAAATGTATTTACATAGAAACATCCAATTATTATTTAAATTTTGATTTTCTACTTGTGGACTTAGTTCACATAATCTCCTTAATTATAATTAAATGGGATGAACTTCATAAGAATAAGTTCCAATGTCTTATCATCCACATACCCCTTATATTAGTTATCATTCATGTAATGTAATATAATATCATCCTACCATAGAAAATTAATTTCATAATACATTACTGGAACTTCTAATTTCTAATCATAGTTGGGAATTACATTCATCTTTTAGTGTGGAACATAAACTTATAATCTTATCACATACTATTCTATAAAGAATAAAACTCATGATATGTGAAAAAATTACAAATTTTTTAAAAATACACACATTAAAGTAATAAAAAATTATATCAAAGTAGATAATGGAGAAAGAAAGAACATACAACCACATGAATGATATTCATTATTTTTTTAATATAAGTATTTAGTAAAGAGGTCTTCCATATTTTCCCCCATGAAAACTCTTTTCACTGTGACTTCTGTCTATAAGAGAAATCACTCAAGATATGATACATCTGGAGTTTTAACTTTATTGTTTGATGTGACATAGGATCATTTGAGAGATAAAAAACTATGTTATTGTTATAATAAAATTTGATAGGATATTTTATAATAGGAAACACATAATGATATTGGATGAAGTTATGAATCTAGACTACATCTTTACCAATATTATAAGTGACTATATAATCAAAATCCACCATAGATTCAGAAGCAACTGGATATCTTAAACTCTTACAGCTTACTGCTCCTCCATTGAGACTAAATATATATCCTAACAACAACTTCAGATAAAAAGTTTCCCATTATAATCTTGAATTAGTATATTCTTGGATTACTATCACCCCATATCTTCCATATACTAATAAAATATCTTTAAATTACCTCAAATAATTTAGGATAACCTTTACTAGAGAGCAATTTTATTCTTCTAGATCATCGTGAAATTCACCTATTATTCTCAAGGTTTAGGAAATATAAAGACTACTGAATCACATGAGATAAATGATTGAACATATCATAGAATCATATGGGATCTTACTCATTCTATATCTTTTATGTTGTGTCTAAGTACACATTTTCTTAGAGAGATGTATACCATGTTACAATGGAACCATTCCTTTATTGGGTTTTTCTATACTAAACATCTTTATAATTATTTCAATTTATTTACCTTTACTTATTCTAAGTAGAATTTTAAATATTTCCTGAATGCTCTTGATTCCAATGAAATATATGCCATCCCCTAAGTCCATAATCGAGGAAAACTTTTAAAATTGGTCCTTAACTAACTTTTGGATTGGTGTATCTTTTTAAAAGTGTAATATTCAGTCACTATATACAAATAGGAATGTAAAAATAGTCACACCAAACCACTTATAAACACATGATTAATATATGTTCTTATGAAGCCCACATTTATTATGGATTCACCATGTTGAATGTTTTAAGACATAGATGCTTGCATGAATCTATAAATGTATCTTTACAACTTTTGTACTACATTGTCTTTGGTTGGAGTCTCAAACCCTTTAGGATGTATCATATACAGAATTTATATTATGTTTTCGATAATGATATATATTTTTACATCTATATCAAAAATATGATAATCATTTAAGGATTATATTTTTAGTAGAATATTGGTGGATTTAAACATGGTAATTATAGAAAATATTTCATCATAGTGAATTATTTGATGTTTTTAAAAACCATTATCCCCTTTATATTAATTATTGGTACTCACATTACCTTACATGTCTTGTATTTTCTTGAATATCCATTTTCACCCAATGGGATTAAATTCATCTAGGATATCAGCTAGAACAGAGTTTGGTTCTGATACATGGAATCTATCCCATTATTCATTGCAATTTTTATCTTGATGTTTATAAGATCTATAATACCTTTATATATGAAATATGATCATTATTTTCAAGAAATAATGACTCACCATCCATGGTTACTAGAACACCATATATTTTCAGTTCTGTAACATCACTCACTATCTAATGAAGTTTTTTTCTGTTTTAGGAAAACCCATTTAATGTGGACATGGTGAATCTGTTCCTGCACCAACTATTGTGTGTATTCACCATCTACTTCATCAATGTTATTCATGATCCCACTATTCTTCTTGAGGATTTTTTTCCTCTATAGAATGTTTAGTCACAAGTCAACAAACATTATTTTATTTAAATGGATATGCAGGTAATATAATTTATTTTTTTATGATATCTCATAAAGATACACATTATTCCTCAGGGTTATAGTTTGTGGATTGTTAAATCATAAACAAATGGATCAAATCCCCATTTATGAATGTTTGACCACATGATTTCTTTACTACTCCAAATATAGAATATAATACTCTTAACTAATTTGGTTGGAACATAATTTAATGTGTATTCGACCATTTGTAATGTATATTCCCAAAAGGATAATTTAGGATCTATATAACTCATCATCAACCTTACCATGTCATGTAAGGTTTGATTCCTCATTTCTGTAACACTGATCCACTATTATGTATAAGGAGTTGTGAATTTAGACAAGATCCCACTCTCTTGAATATGGTCGATAAAATATTAGTTATGATATTCACCACCTCTATGAGATAAATGTTTTTGTCTTCTTACCATGTTTCTTCTCTATAACATTATTGAATTATTTGTATTTATAAATAGAGTCTAACTTATTCATATTTAATAATATATAACCTTATCTACTTATGTCACACATAAAATTAATTAAGTAATAATATACACCTATATATTGAACAAGAAAATAAATACACGCATATGTGTGTACAAAATCTATAAGCTAAATGGCCCTTTCACTATGTTCATTAAACTGTGGGTTTTTCGTTTTTCATGGAAAACAAGCATGATATCAGTCAGGTTGTTTAATCCTAAAAGAGTTTGAATAACCATATAGATAGTGATTTTTCAAGAAAATATCATTAAAATGACTAATATGGTGATGTGATAAAAGGGTGTGAAATATTTCATTCTAACATGATTCATTAATTATTTCCAACACATATATTTTTTAATTTAATACATAAAGTTGGTTATTTAGTTATTCCATGCCATAGTAAATTACAATATTATCAAATTAGGATAATTTATTTATAAATTTGAAAAAACATTCATCCATAACAAGGCTTCAAAGAGATATGATTTCCTTGGTAACACTGTTCATAAAATAAATATTCTTTTAAACCATGGTTAGCCTTGTTGGAATTGTGATATGGTAGTCTCTAATGGATAAATTTGATATCCCTGATCCATCGGCTATATATAAATCCCCCACTCCATCAGAAATATTTTTGAAATATACATGGTTCCTATTTTTGAATACGTAATTATATAGAATTATATATATATATATATATATATATATATAACCCAGTGGGTAGATATAGAAATATTTCACTCGATAATGAACACACTTGAAGCATCCTTTTACCTATTTAACTAGGTTTAATTCTTCTTCTAGTGGCCCAGCATGCCTCAAAAAACATACCATATCCTTTTTATTTTCTTATATTTGAATGTTAATTTTCATGGAAGTACAATGCTTAAAATCCAAATACATTGAGTGACTTTGTATTTCGTTATCAATATTCTTTTAGTTATTAAGCATTAAACCCATAATTTTTCCATGCCGCATATCCTTAATAACATGTAGAATCATTCCAAGGGGTTATGATATATAATTATCACTAATGTTCATATTATAATTAACAATGATATTGGATATGTTCACATGAATTAAACAAAAATTCAAATCCATTCACTTCTCATTTGGGACCTTAAAGACCAAGATGTATAGTCATTAAATATATCGGATAATCTTGGATACAAGAGGCCAAAATGTTTCTGAAACTATAATATTGCACATGGAAAATTCAATTGAGATATCATATCTATCGTGTCCTCAGTTATATTGATAAATATCATTAATTTGAGAGATGATTATACACACATCTATATCCTCATATTGCATTTCATGATTATTGGATATAGAAAATAATAATAATAATTTTTCATTCATTGGATCGTCTAAATATTTCAGGAAAAGAGAGAGTTCCTCCTCGCTATACTCATTAATAAGAATTTTAAGAATATGGTTTTCTAACAAATATAATTTTTATATAAGGAATAGTATAATGTGAAAACACCTACACTATTCCTAGAAATTAGATCTGGTTAGAAGGTTCTCCTTGTCTAAAATCTATCAATGTGATATAGTCGAAGTTTGGTGGGTTACCATTCCTATAATAAATATGTGTATATTTTCAGTTAATTATTTTTATTATAAAATAGTTAATAAATTTAAATTAATTTATTAATATCCTAATAGTTTACCAACATTTAATAACCATCAAAATTTTTCTTTATATGATCATGTAACATTGATATTATAGTTGAATGAATACATCATTTCCTTCTCTTAAACTAGAAATGAGATAAGAAACTTTCTCTTGTGAAATCTATGAAGGCTTGAAATTATAATTCAATTAACTATTTTTTCCATGGTTTGTTGAGTGGAATCCCCATTTCTTAAATAATAAGCATATAATTTCTCAATAGTTGCTTCCAAAATGGTATTGGAAAATCATTTGTCATTATACCCAATACAAAGTTGGTTATGTTGACCCAATACCCTTAAAATAATTCCATGATAAAAGTAAGTGTCCAAGAAATAGATATGAAAAAATTTATTATATTTTAACCTTCTTATTAAATTATTGGAATTCTTGTCTTACATAATATTTTATCTGATTGATTTTTTATAGTTATTTATAAATTTCACATCTCATCTTTTTTCCATTCTTATTAATATTAAGTTGATTTTATATAAGTTTTTAACCATGTT
Source organism: Viscum album (assembly GCA_963277665.1). Lineage (NCBI taxonomy): Eukaryota > Viridiplantae > Streptophyta > Magnoliopsida > Santalales > Viscaceae > Viscum > Viscum album. The sequence continues at coordinate 22,854,414 of OY728137.1, read as the reverse complement.
TTTATAAAATTTAAATGTAGTATAATTTTAATTTAATTCGTTATTCTAGAGTTTTAATTAGGTTATTTAATGAATAATAATTTATAAAGAATTAAGCCTAAAACTGAAGGAAATAAAACAATCCAAGGGGAATGATCATGAGATTTATAATGGGGTTTTATCTAGATAATGATGAATCAACAATTTACTATAGTGAATAAACCCCGTGAACTATTTTAGGAAAAAGTGTTATCATTCCACCTACTCTCTTTTGTACATCCATGAATAGTTTTCACTCGACATCAAATGTGAGCTGCCTCCACTCACCCGGGAGCTCCATCAATTACATAAGATTTTACTCATGTAAATAAAAAAGGTACTAACAGATTGTTTAAGGGGGTTTACAAAAAATAAACCAAAGTCACACTTACCATTACATAATGAATGTATAGGAATTAAAAATTAAACATTATTTAATTTAATGATTTATTACAATAAAGGATAGAATAATAATAAATTAAATAAACAATCACATATAAAGGATGGAAGATGATCATTTTCATCCCCATACATGAAAAAATACACATAAGTAAACTAGTTTACATTAATTTTATATAATTATTTCTTAATAATATATTTATGCTTGAATTAAATCAACCAATTAAATAATTAATTCTCTCATCCAAATGACTATTCAATGAAATTTGGAGAAAACCATGACATGATTCACTGGTGGAAAATAAATGGGTTTACCATCATTTATAAAAAATTATGATCAATTAATTTAAAATTTATTAATAATAATGTAATTATTTTTTAATGTTGTAATTAAATATTTTTTGTGTAATTTAATTTTATTTCTTACCAGGTAACTAAAAGGAGTGTACTAATGATCTACACACCATGTTTGTATATTTTTTTGTTTCAACATAACCCACTTATTGAATCAGGGTGTTTGGTGTGGATCGTATTTTTTATATGTTTCAAAATACATTTTGTGATTTTTAATTGGGTTGTTAATGAAAAAATGATCCTCTTATGAAGTGAATTTTAATATTGTTCTTTTAGAGGTGAAACATTAATTCTTTGAATTATCTTATAAAAAAGATGATTTTTTTTGATTAAATGATTAGAAGATCATATTTTAATTTCCATACAAATTTTGAACACAATCTTACAATGGTACTTAAGGGTATCAAACCACTTACATGGTCGATTACCTTATCATGGGACACCCCTATGGGTGTATCTATTCTTGACAACCAATCTTCCACTCATATAAATTGAATAACACACCTAGAGGTGTGATTTCCCTATAATAATTCCTTAAATTAATTAATTGAAATGATGATAAGTATGCGCCATCAGTTATGCCCCTACACCATATGCCATAAATGGTTTGTTTAATTTAATTCCTTGTCCATATTAATAATCATGTTTTAAATGTTTTACTTGTTAAATTTCATGATCTTCATAGAAAAGGGTATTCCATCACCTTTTATTGAGTGTGACATGAGTGGCTCCGACTTAAGGACCCCATAGACGAGCTCATCATACATTATACATATCATGTCAATGGGTTTGTGAATATGCCGATATGAATACTATGTATGCCTGGAATGGGAACACTGTGACTTTTTATTTACCTCTAGAAGAGTGATATTGGTTCCTTAGGGGAGACACCATTGATGAGCTCAGTGAAAAAATGGTTGTACCATGCCAAAAGAGAGACTCTGACACTTATGTTCAATACTAAGGATACACATGGAGGTTAGTTCATGTTGTCTTCACTCCATGCCTAGAGTGTCACAAATGATCACATTCTTGGGACGCCTTGGATGGAATCCCATGACATTGTGCATGTTTAGAGCCCCAAGGAAGATACCTGGTATTCCCATGGGGTCCCCTTGTAATGCCCCAACCCCAAAAGCCCAGAGTTAGTGCATTATTACATATCATTAGCATGATCACAAAAGATCAAGTCTTGAATGACCGATTAGTTTTGTAGCCTTGGAAGTACTAGATACATTCATAAGGTTTTCATTCCTTATTAAAATGGAAAACTATAAAAAAATTGTTTCCATAGACAACACTAAGATCCCATAGACTATCCCTATAGCTTAGTCATAATATACTGTTTGCATCCTGGGAAAAATAAAACATAGAAAGGGGTGAGCTCAGATTCACATTAAGGATAACAATATAGCAGAAACTTTCTTAAATAAGCATAAACATTTAAGGCAATGTATAAGACTAAAACAAAAGCTTTTTAAACTTTAACTTCATAATAATATGTAAAAGATAAAATACAATAATTCAATTTACATATTCACATTGATATTCTACTAGTCAAATAATCACATGAAATATCAATAGACACTTTCATAATGATGGAATTCATAATGGCAGACTTTTATAACCACGTATTCAAGGCCTTGTGCCAAGACTACAAATAAGATTATGTCAAGACCTTGTACCAAGACATTAGTTTGTCTCATGAGACCTAACAATGCATCAAGGAGCTACAGTAGGCCCCAACCATCCCTTACTAAGTCTAATGCATTCCTCATATGAAAAGGTTGAAACATATTCTGGACATTCGTATTAAAACTAGCACACGAAATGTCAATATTTTAACCACAAACCATGAATGGTATAAAAATATCACATTCATAGTAAAACATAAATATTTAAATACAATATGGAATATTTTTTTATAATAGATCAACCTCAATAAATAATAATGAATTATATTGGCATAGATGAAAATAATCATCAAAACTATTTGAGAGGAATATCCCCCTTTTTCTTGAAAACATTTAAAAGTATCACTATTTATCAAGACTCTGTTTGAAATAGATTTTTGAATCACAGTGTTCCATAACACATTGAAACTTTTAAAAGGAAATTTAATTTTAAAACATTAAGTTCCATATATATAAATCCTTATAAACATTTTTAAAACATGGACATTAATGAGAAATATTTTGAATAATTAATCTTCAATACATTTTGAAATGGTATTTTAGTTTGTGTTCCTAACCAAAATAGAGACACTTAAATACAAATAATTGAGATAATAAAAACATTATAATATCACAGTAATAAAGGAAATAATGAAATATTATGTCAAATTACATTATATACACCATATAAAAGTGAATTAACGTATAACAACAGAGAAGTCTCAATGGAATGTAAATTGGGAAGAAATCTATTATAAAGACTGTATCCTTTGGTTAAGGATAAATCAACAACATAATTATGTGTGTAAAATATAAATACACTCAATATTATTGGATATTCATTGTAAATCAGTCATAGGACATTCACACATATTCTTGTAAAAACAACACCAATGAATTGGATGCTTAACTCAATAATATGAGATTGAGTTAAAATTACTCTTCTCGAGTTCATATCGATGACATGAGTATTTATCATTAGAGTGATTATGTGTATTAAAATTATATCCACATAAAGGGGAGTATAAATTACTACACAAATAATAAATAGTGATTCCACACATAATCTTGGAGTAAAATAATCAACGAAGTTTGCGTAATGCCAAATTAGTGGAAATTGAAATTTGAAATTCCCTTACCAATTTGGTAACATACAAAACATACATCTCAGGAAAGACGTATCATAAAATGAAGATTTAAATAATCATAAATTAAATTATATTACACAAAGAATACAATCATTGGGTAGTACATACCCCACACTAAAGGAAATAGTGTCAGTATGGGATGAATCTCACGGAAATAGGAAGTGAGATAAAAACCCTTACTTCATTGTAATCAATTGAGTCATATGTCTAAAAGTTAATAGAAAACAAATTAATCAAAAAATTCCATGAATATAAATAGAATCATGATAATATATATCAAATTTCAGTACACAATACACCACATTTAATAAATAAGCGGTGAACAATGGAAATCTCACTGAATTAAAAGTGAGATAAGAAACCCTTTACTTTGTACTTCTCATTGGACATGGGTAGTTTAACCTCATTTATAATCTTTAAATAGTTGTTATTAAATTATAAAATAATCATATACATTAACATGATATCATATATGATCTTTTAATATTTCATTATCAATAATATTTTAGTATTATCGTCAATTCAGGTGTTAACTGATTCGTTTTCCTTTAAATGATTTGTTTCATAAGTAGTGTTTGTTATGAATAGGATGTATATTATTAATATTCATAATTATATTAAGTCTTTAAACATTAGTTTTAATCATATAATTATAATTAGTCTTGAATGGATTATGATGGGGAATGAATCTCATTGCATTCGTGGAGACGGTAATCCGTACATACGCACGAGTGACAATATCATTCCTTTGATATAAAAATAATATATAATTGGATGGTATATCATATATACATAATACTTATCAATTTTTATTTATTATTTAAATTAATTTCAAATCATTATTATACCCATCCAAAAAATAATGTATTGAATAACGATTACACCACGATGTGGAGACGATAAGTTGTATGTACGCACGTATGGTGACATGTCATTCGAAGGATGGATAGAATAATTGATATGGTTCAACCATAATTATAATAACATAAAAATATTTAAAACATACTGGATTTATTATTTTATAATTTAAACAACAGAGATAAAGGATGGGGAAGAAGAAAGGAACTTGAAAGAGGTGATGAAATATTACCTCTTCTTCGGGTTTGATTTGACAAAAGGGCTCCGTAGGTTGGATTTCTGACTAAAGGAAGGCCTATAAGATGCATGGAGAATAGTTAAGAGTGTATTTGGGCAGAGATTGGCCTATCCAAATGGATTTTAAGGTGTGAATTTTAGGGAAGGGGGAGTGCCCTTTTATAATAGGGGTGAGGGGCACATTTGGAAAGGCTAGAAATATTATTTTATAATAAAATCATTTTCCATTTATAATGGCTCCAAAATAAATTATTTGAATTCTATGGTGGGGATGGATCTAGAAATACTGAACCAAAAGGTAATATTATCTTTTGGTTCACTATATTAACCATTTGATTTAGATTTAACTCTCAGTTAAATAGTTTGACATTTACCATGTCTCTTTGAATTTTTATATTATACAGTTAATAAACATACTATATACTTCCAAGCGAACCCCCAGTGGTTCATCAATGACACACATATCATTATATAAGTATTTTTTCTGAACTTTATATTTTCATGACTATAATATCAATTAATTATATATTATTTTTTTAAATACTCTTTTATGTAAATTTTGACACTGTTTGGTATTTTGTTTTTTCTAAATTCATCATAATTTTATTACATAAAAAAAAATTCATCTGACCAACCCTTACATGTAATATTAACAAATAAAATTATTGTATTTCATAAAAACTCTAAAAGTATATTTTATTTGGATATTTATAATATCAAATATTTTAATATTTCATAAATTAGGTAATTACTACATCATCATTGTGTCATAAATAAATTAAATTATTTAATGTCTAAAAAATAAAAAAAAATACCATTATGTAGGAAATAATTTTATATTTCTAATTAATATTTATAATCTAATATATCTTATGTATAACCCTATATTAAAATTTGTTTAGTTATTAATCTTTGAATTTAACTCTTTTAACTCTTCTTTGAATTAAATAATAATAAATGTCCTAATATAATTTAAGTGGATGGAAAGGATCATATGTTATTCCTAAGGATGTTTTTTGTTGAATGACACCTATAAAATAAAATTAGGACAAGTTTTAGGGTCATAATAATAATATTTTAACCCATAATTACACTATTTACTTTAAACTATGGTAAATAAAAGTCAAAAGTTACTATTCACCAAAAATTATTTTTATCTTATTGAACCACATTTTAATTATTTATATCAACTGTGTATCTGAGATTTTTTAAATTCTATTCAATGAAGCAGTAAAATTATGTTTCATTCAAATTTGCAAATGCTCATAGGAGGTGGGTAAAAGACGGTTAAAAAGATCAATAAAGTTTATATATATATATAATTATAATATACTAACTCCAATGAATTGCATTGAACTTATATAGGTATTATGTATCTATTTTTATCTAAAATAAAAATAAATAAAATAACTAATTATTTAAATAGAAATTCAGTTGTAAACTATAACTCAGTGTTTTTCACTATTCATCAAAAATTGAATGTTTTTAAAAAAACCAAAAATTCACCCAAAGCTAATATCGATATTCTGAATCCAAAAATAAAGTCAATTTTGAAAGATAGAATTTATAATATTTTAAAAAGTGGTTATTACTATTCATAAATGATAGTTTGATTGGTCGCGGTGTGTTAGAATCTTGAAGTTGCGTACAATGCGATCTATTACATTATTTAAAGGGAAACATACCATGGGATCATTGGGTGTTACATTATTCCCCACTTTTGGAAATTGCATCCTTGAAATTTTTAAAATTCAGCTTGGGAAAATAATTGAAAGTCCCACATCAGAAAAAGAGTCAATAAAAATATCACTTTAAGAGAAAGAAAGATAAGTACAATGATCACCCACTACTAGAAAATTGGGCTTTTGAGCCCCTTTACCTATAGCAACCGCCACTGGTGGTCGCTAGGTTTCCCAAAAAAAAAGGGCTTCGCCCCCCCCCCCCCCCCCGAACCCTCCTCCGCCCAGCCTCGCCGTGCGCCCTCCCCGTCGCCACACTCCCTCCCTCACCGCCCTCCTCGGTGGCCACATGCCCTTTCCTGCCGCCGTGAACCCTCCCTTTCCACCATCCCCCATTTCCCTTTCGGCCTCTGACCTCCACCGGCTGACCTCCGACCTCTGTCAGCCACCCTTCTCCCTCCGCCGGCCGCCCTCCGCCGGCCCGCCCTCTGCCCTCCACCAGCGGCTCTCCGGTGGCCCTCTTGCCGCCCTCCACCCGACCCTCTATCTCCTCTGGGCTTCCTCCGCCTCTTCCCTCTGGCTCCGGCCGCCCTCTTCCCTGTGGCCATACTCCGACCTTCCTCTTCCCTCGGGCCTCCCGCCACCCGCCTCCGGCAGCCCTCCGGCAGCCCTCTGGCAGCCCTCCAGCCGCCCTCCGACCTCCCTCTGGCCTCTGGCCTCCCACCTCCGGCCTCCAACCCCTCCGGCCTCTGACCCCTCTACCCTCCAACCTCCGCCCTCAGCCCTCCTTCCCCTTGCCCCCCCCGCACCCCGCCAACCCACGTCCCCTTCGTCTTCGTCCCCTTCCTCACCATACCACCGCCGCTCATCCCCTCCTTCACCGTCCTCTCCCTTACTGCATAGACACTGCCCGGTCCCCTCCCTCCCCGCACGACCGCTACTCATCCCCTTGCCACTATCGCCCGTCCACTCCGGCTCCCCCTGTCCTAGGACCCCTCCCTCGTCGTCCCACCCTCGATGCATCATCGCCACCTCACCGCCTCCTCTCCTCGGGCTCCCCGTCACAGTCGCCAACCGTCCCCTCCCTCGCCGCACCGGCTCTCGCTCCTATTCCCCTCCGCTGCCTCTCCTCTCCCTCGTAGCACCGCCTTCGGCTCCCCTACCTTCCATTATTGTAGCACAATCAGGTATGACATGGGCTTTCACTTACATTATTATTTTATAAATGGTTCACAAATAATTAATTAGTATTTTTTAAAATATATATTTGATATGAAAAATGAAAATGTAATAAGTCTTGTGTAAATGTTTGTTATAGGGTTCTTATTATGGATAAGAGTTGGATTGATATTTCAAATTGAACGTCTAGAGAATATTTCAATGACATTATGCAGTTTATTGACTTCACCAGAGGATTTCAAAGTGACTATATTAGTTTTCCATATAGAAAATGTGCTAAAAGATATCAATTCACATGAGATACTGTGAGGGAGAACCTCTTCTTTAATGGATTTCTGAAAAATTATAAGAGTTGGACTCTTCATGGAGAATAATATGTTCGATGTCAAAATACGGATGCAGTTCAGATGGATGTTGATGCAAGGATGAATGATGCAATGCATGAAATGCTTACTGAAATGGTACGTGGGTTGGATCCTGAATGCATTTACATCCATAATCTTGATACCGGTGAGATAAATCTTCTCTCTGGTGAAGCTCATGATTCGAAGAGGTTTAATGAAGAAATTGATGATGCAAAAACAGAATTATATACTAGATGTACTTCATACAATAAATTGCCATTTATCTTGCAGTTGTTGCATTTGAAGACTTTGAATCATTGGTCAGACACATCATTCGACATGCTGTTAGTGTTATTGAAAAAGGTTCTTCCTGTCGATGGTAAGATTCCTGAGTCGTATTACCATGATCATAAGCTGACAGAGAGCTTATGTTTTACATATGAGACCATAAATGCATGTGCAAAAAACTGCACGTTGTTTAGAAAGGAAAATACACATTTGGATATTTTTACGATTTGTTGTGCTTCTAGGTGGAAAGAGAATAGGGTAAATAAGACTCATCAAAGTCAGATTGTGATACAGGGGATACCGATTTCCGTAAAGAAAATGCCTTACTTTCTCCTTAAACCTAGGTTGAAAAGATTTTTTATTTCATCTAAAGTTTCTAATTTAATGAAATGACATGAAAAAAGAGTTTATGGAAGTGATATGTTAACCCACCTGGAATACTCTCATGCATGGATGGATTTTGATAAAAGACATCCCGACTTTTCCAAAGATGTTCGTAATGCCCAATTGGGATTGACATCAGATGGTTTCAATCCATTCAAGTCTATGGTTGTTGTAACTCATAGCACATGGCCCGTGGTGTTGGTTCCGTATAATCTTCCTCTATGGATTTGTATGAAGCAACAATTTATATTACTTACCACTCATATTGGTGGACCTAAATGTCCGGGGGATAAGATTTATGTTTACCTTCAACCATTGATTGATGAGTTGAATGAATTTTTGGGTGATGGTGTGATGAATTATGACTGTGAAACGAATGAAATGTTCAAACTGCGGGATGCTTTATTGTGAACAATCAATGAATTCCCATCTTATGAAAATTTATCAGGATGGAGTAGGAAAGGGGAATTTGCTTTCCCTTTTTGCAAAAAATGTAAAAAATCTTTATGGAATAAGCATTCCAAAAAATGGGCATACATGGGTCACAAACGTTTTCTACCCCCTTAGAACAGGTTTAGAGAGGATAGAGTGGCATTTTATGGTTCTAGAGAGTTTATCCCAGCACCCAAGATCATGACAGGAGTCGAAATTTTATCGCAGATTGAGGAAGAAAACATCTGCATGGTATATGAAATTCATGATTTGGTGGCTCCTCTGGTACGTAATATTCGAGCTGCGGGTAAGCAGCACAGTCACAATTGAAAAAGAAAAGTATTTTTTATAGTCTTCTGTATTAGAAAACTAACAAGCTAAGGAATAATTTGGATGTCATGCACATTGAAAAAAATGTATGGGATAACATATTGTGGACCATTTTAGGTGACAGTGGAAAATCAAAAGACCATGTTAATGCACAAAGTAAATAGGAAGAAATGGGTTTAAGGAAATAGTTGCATTTATAGTTAGCTGAGGGAAACAAGGCATATATGCCTGCTGCACAGTATACGATGACTACAATAGAGAAATAGGCAGTTCATTCTATTTTGAAGATGCTCAAGGTGATTGATGGTCACTATTCTAATATTTCAAAGTGTGTGAATCTGATGAGCAAGACATTGCAAGGGTTGAAAAGTCATGACAATCACATACTAGTTCAACAGTTCATTCCAATTGCAATTTTTGATTGTTTATCCCCCAATTTTGTTCAGCCGTTGATTGAGATGAGTAATTTTCTTAGATAGCTTTGTTTATGAAATCAACGAATGAGTGATTTAAAAAGTTTATAGGACTGAATTGTACTTATGCTTTGTCACTTTGAGAAACTATTTCCCCCCTCATTTTTCAATGTTATGGTCCACTTGACAGTGCACCTAACTGATGAAGTAATGGCTGCTGGTCTAGTGTAATTCAGGTGGATGTATCCTATTGAGAGGTATTTGAGTACATTGAAACGATTTGTACGCAACAGAGCTTGTCCAGAGGAATCAATAGACAATGGTTATTTGATGGATGAGTGTACTACTTTTTGTGCAGAATATCTTATGGATGTTGAAAAAAAATTAGATAAGCCCTCTCAGATTCATGATGGTCCAATTGAAGAAGGAAACACATATTATATAGACAACATCGAGTGAATACAAGCGCATCAATATATCTTGTTCAATACTCCATCAGTTGAACCATTAATGCAGTAAGTATCTTATCACTTTTATTGTTTAACATTAACATGTTTTGTTTGCATAAGTTGATAATTTAAAAATCGCATTATCATTTGCAGAAAACACATTAATGAGATAAAAGAAGAGATGTATCGTGCGAATGAGTTGCAAATTCAACAGTCTCATTATGCGTCATTTCATGATTGGTTCAAGGATTATGTATGTATAAATTGATTTTCATTTCGAGTGAAGTATTATACTAATTTATCTCTTCATATATCATTATTGAATTCTATGAATTAAGTAGGTTCATCAGCTGATGGTGTTAGGGGACCCCACGGTAACTGATGAATTTATCCAATTGGCTGAGGGTCCATCTATAACGGCTCGTCTTTATAAATCTATAGATGCTAATGGTTTTTGATTTCGCATAAAAGATGTTGATGACAAATGAGTAACCCAAAATAGTGTCATCGGTTGTCTATTTGTAAATTTTGGTTTTTACTATGGTCAATTGGTAGACATCATTGAAGTTGTATACACACACGGGTTGAAGTACATATTGTTAAAGTGTAATTGGGTTGATCCAGTGCGTGGATGTAAAGTAGATCAATATCAGTTCTCATTGGTAAATTTTAACTATATGTTATACAGAAATGAACAAGTTGATAATGAACCTTTCATTTTGACATCACAAGAGAAACAAGTATTCTTCGTTACTTTTCCTTCAAATCAAAGTTGTCATGTTGTTGTCAAAATGTCTCGGTGAGGAGTGTTTGTATTTGAACAAATGAACCTGAGACTATTCCTTTTGTTTACCAACAAATTAACCAACATACCGTAGTTCAATGTGATGAAGATATTTATTGGTTCAAAGCGGCTGTTGAAGGAGAAACAGTCGATTTTCATGATTAATGAAAGGTATAATTGTTTTCCCTCTATTCAGCTTAGGATATCATAAATTATCTAACCATTTTATAAATCCTTGTAAGTTTTAATCCTCACCTTTGGAAGTTTTTCAGTTATAAATATTTAGGGTGATTTAAGTCATGTTATATTGATGTTATTGTCGGTGTATCTTCCCATTGATGTATTCTTCATTTAGTTCATGTGCTGCTTGAATTTTTATTAATTCAATTTGAAATTTGGCTATGCATTGATTGGTTTTGTACATAATTTGTATATCTATTTTCTTAACTTTCTGATTTTTTAAAATTCATTCACAACTAATTATTCAATCTCTTTTTGTTTGATTAAAAACTGTACAAGTTTGAGTTTTCTTAAAAACAATCCAATTTATCATTTGGACACTTTGGATAGTCCCCTTACTAATGTTTTCCATGACTGTAGGCATGTCAGGGGAAGAGGCAGAAGATCCACATCATCTATCTGAGACATCTACGTCTCAGGGTCGAGGTATGTTTTAATTCCATTGTATCTATTTTTTATGTAAATGATAAATATATATATATATATATATATATATATATATATTTATAAAATCTATCAATTTATATATAAAATTTCTTTCAATAGGATCAGACTCGATTGCTTCTTCCTCTCGCAGGAGAGTCTCTTGTCGTGTCATATTATCATAGAATTCCGACATGACTTTTGATGTTTCATTTGATGAGGTATATCATCCTGTGGGATAGAATTCCCCTGAAATTATTTGTTAGCTGGGTCATATCATACGTGACCCACATCAATTTCCATTGACCACACGTGACTGGTCATCTATCCCTCAAGACACATTAGATCATCTTTGGAGGGAGGTTCATGTAAGAAGACCATTTTACTTTATTCTCTATGTATAAACAATAATAAAAAATGTGATTTTTTTCTTTAATAGAAAAATTTGAAAGTATGTCCCATTGAATTTTGGCCAGTGTGTATGAGAAAATGCTGTAAGATGTGGAAAGACTATAAAGTCAAAGTCAAGAGGGACCACTAGGTACCAAATGTGGTTTCCCCAGACAGTTAGGAAAAAGACCCGAGAGGTGTCCTCCCGGATCAGTGGCGTGATTTAGTTGCATATTGGTCTACTGAGGGTGTTTCGGTTTGTATATTTATTTTCGTATATATATTTTCCAGAATGTGTGATTTGTTTGAAATTTGAATGAATTGAATGTAGGTGGTGTCAACATGCCATTCCGAGAATCGAGCGTTGTAGGGACGACCTCACAGGCTCGGGACTCGTCACGTGTCTCAGATCTGACATGAGGTATTTATTATTCATTTTTTAACTTTTTAATTAATATGGGTTTGTGTTTATATTATATTCTTATACATTTGCGGGAGCAAGGTGCACCGACTAATAAAATGTCGGTGTGGATGAGGACCCGTGATCGCAATGATCCAGAGGCTGCATCATTGACAGTAAGTGCTTGTACTCTTTACCAATAATTACATAAAATACATATATTAATATATGTATATATATTTAAATATTTCACAGGCTCAATTTGAAGCTGAGGTAGAACATCTGCCAGAGGACCAACGACAGTTTCCCATGCGAAGGGTTGAGATCTTTCATCACATTATTGGTTGGGACGAGCATGGATATAGTTTTACCTATGGAACAAGGATTCCTCATTTAGTAGTGTCATGCGCTGCAGTTGTCTATCCTGCTGTTGCTTAGATGACACAACAGTTGTCAGATTTAGAGGCACGACTGCTCGCTTCCGATGACGTAAATGCGCAATTGATCGCTGAGGATAGTGCAATGCGATAATATGTGTGTCGAGGTGATCGTGCAGGGGATCATACGATGCAGGTTTATACTGTATTTATTTCTTTAATTTTTATTATTTTTGTTATGAAAATATTCATAATGTTTTTTTGTTGTGGGCCCCTGACCCACCTGATGGAGGTTGTAGTCATGACCACACATGATACATCATATTCATGAGGTGTGTTTCTGTTTTTAATGGTGGGGTTGTTATTGATATTTATGTTGGGTTTCTAGTGAGATTTTTTTTGTGACTTGGGGGTATCATGTGTGTTTTGGCCTGATGCAATGCTTGTGTGCACCAATTGAGAAGTAACCAAGAAATTGATTAAGAATTTGATAATTTTTGTTCATTTAATTCTTCAATGTTTTCAATTGCATGTTCTATAATATTTTTGAAAAAAACATGTGATTCCTAATATAAACCATTAAACTTGTTTTTGATGATTGAGTTGTGTTCACTATTTGTAGTCCCCATTCCACCCCGGATAGCCCTCCCCGCACCCCGGACAACCCTCCCCGTACCCCTGACAGCCCCCTGCCCCCCGTACATCCCACCCCGCACTCCGGATAGGCCTCCCCGCACCCCGTATAGGCCCCTCGCACCCCGGAGAAGCCCCCCCCCCCCCGTGCACCCTGGACAACCATCCCCGCACTACGGACAAGCCCCTCGCACTCCAGACAGCCTTCCCCCCCTCGCACCCCTGACAGCCCTCCCCGCACCCTGGACAGCCCATCCCCGCACCTGGACAACCCTCCCCGCACTCCAGACAGCCCTCCCCGCTCCCCGGACAGGCCCCCCACACCCCAGACAGCCCCCCTCACACCCCGGACAGCCCTCCCCGCACTCAGGATAGCCCTCCCCGCATCCCGAACAGGCCCCCCACACCCCGGACAGCCCTCCCCGCACCCCGGATAGCCCCTCCCCTCACCCTGGATAGACGGAACGTCAATCGAAGGTGTCGTTTGACCGCGGTGACCAGAAATGCATTTCCAGAGTCATAAAACAACAAAACGGCGTGAGACGGTCAAATTCGGAGAAAACGTGCTCTGAATGACCTGAAACAACACGAAAAAATTTGAAAGATTATTCTTGAGTTGTAGGAGTAGACGATACGCCCATCGGACGTGCGGTGCGCGCGGTACGTCCGATTATGTCATTTTCATTAGCTCTCCGCACGCTAAAATGGCACGTTGGAGGTTCAAAACCACACGAAAGACCTTAGAATGCCATGAAAGTGTACAAAATAGCCGTTTTGTGAATTTAGAAATGGTCGGGTAGATGGAACGTCAATCGGAGGCGTCGTTTGACCGCGGTGATAGGAAATGCGTTTCCGGAGTCATAAAACACCAGAACGACATGAGACGGTCGAATTCGGGGAAAATGTTATCTAAATGACCTGAAAAAACATGAAAACATTAGGAATATTATTTGTGACGCGTAGGAGGAGACAACATTGTAAAGACTCTAAAAATTCAAGGAATTTTTTTTCTTAATTTTCTTTGGATTTTTACAAGAACGCAGTTTCTGACGGCACCTGATTCCGAGGCCCGGTGTGCCCGGAATCATTTTCTGAAGTTAGGGTCGGGTATGTTCAGTGAATGGACGAGCATGTTTTTCTAACATTTGAACCGATGCTCGGAATCAAATTCTGAGGGCACCGATAGAATCACAGCGCTGATATTTTCTTATAAACGCCTCTTCCGGAGTTGCGTTTGCTTGGGTGTGGTTTTTAATTTTTTGTTCTTAAAGTTAAGAAATAAAATAAAGTGTACGAAAAACTTTATTTTATTTCACTTAAGCCACTTGGAAGCCACTTGAAGCCACTTAAAGCTACTTAAGATGAGTTGTTGTGGATAGGGTGCTATCCAAAAATATCCTACCCTCTTGGTAGGATATTTGTGAGGTGGGGCCCGCATGAGCCCCACCGTTTCTTTCTGCTAAGTAACGCACCCGAAAAAAACCCCCATTAAATAAAATTCAACTGGGGCGTTTTCTTAAACAATTAAACACTCCTATTAAATGGGCGGTTATTCATTGAAATTAATTATATGAATTAATTTCGTTCATTTCTTAACACGTTTTCGTTTTTTGGCATGTTAATAAAATAAGGCCAACACACCTTCCTTTTGAAATGTTGTGTTAAGCCTTTGAAGAATCTCTAAGGATCATCCTCCTTCTTCACGAAGAACGCGAAAGAACGTGAAGAACGTGAAGAACGCGAAGAACGCCGGCCCCCGACGAAGAACGCGGAACCCGCAGAGATCAGCGACGCTACGCCGTGTACCGCGACGCCGACGATTCTCCATCCGCGACACTTCTTCCGCGACGATCCAACCCCACGACAACCTTCGATCGACAACGTCAAGGTAGGGGATTACGGTCCTTTAATTTTTCCTTTGTGGATTATAACTCGATATGGATTTAATTATTAAAATTAAATCTATTTTTTCTTGGTCCTCGGAGTTCGTCGACGCAACGACGGATACCGCGACGCGATGCTCCACTTGTTTCGCGACGGTCAATTCCGCGAAGAACACGCGTGCGACGACATGACGAGGTAGGAAATTTATTTGGAAATAACTTTTTATTCCCGTAGTTGTTTCTTCTAAAACAAAAGAACCTGGATCAAGTGCAATTTTAAATTATTAAAATTGTATTTGATATGTTTGTCATGTGTTGATTATTTCTCCCGACTGTTATTTTCTAACGCGGAGGGCACGGGCCAAACAAACACGGCCCGACAAACCTCCGCAGTTCTTTCTTATTGTGCGGATTTGGCGGGCGATGACAAAACGTGCCGTAGAGGCGATTTAATGATCCCGCAGTGAAGAACGGAACCCTGGAGGAACAACGACGTAGACTAGAAGGAAATCGGACCACCAGAGCAACTACGGTGTCCCGCGGAAGCTTCCCCCGGCGCGCCACGCCGGCACGGCGGCGCCGGCGGCCGGAGTCGGCATCCGGCAGCGGCCGACCGCCAGGCGGCGGTGGCGCCCAGCGCGCCGCCGGGAAAACCTCGCCGCGGCTGAAGCGGCGGCGGCGGGGCGGTTCCGCGGCTGCGCGGAACCGCGTTTTAGGGACGCGGCGGCCCGGCCGCGTCCGGGTGATCCAGGGTGGCCCCCTGCGGGGGCCGCGGTGTTGTCACGCTTTGGCATGCGCGCCTCCGCGTTGCTCGGCCGCTCGGCTGAGCCGAGCCTGACCGGCCGGCCGAGCTGGGCCACGCCCTAGCCGGGCCGGACCGGGTCCGGCCGGGTCGGAACGGGTCGGGTCGACCCGGTTCGGTCGACCCAGGGGGGGGGGGTCGGGCCGGGTCGGCCTGGGCCCAGACCACCCGTCTTCGGACCGTTTTCGGTCTTTTTCCCGTAACTTGAGCTACGGGCCTTCGAACGACGCGCCGTCAGCGGAGTTGTGATCCTTGAATCGAGAAGGTTGTTTCGGTATATCGCACACAAGGTTTCGGGATACTTTGAGTTCGTCCGGGTTGGTTTGTACACGAAACTAACCGGGCCCTCGGAGCGGAAACACTCATATCTTGAGCTTCGAACGTCCGATCGACGTGCCGTCGACTTCGTTGAATTCCTCTAAGTGAGACAGATCTTTTGTCATACTCTGCCCGAGGTTTGTATGCAGGTGGAGTACAGTCGGGTTGGTTTTTCCTTAAAAACCAATCGGGCCCCTGGGACGAAAATCCAATATCTCTCAGACCGGGCGTCCGATTGACGCGCCGTCTGCGACGTTGAGTTCCTGTTGACGATACAGAACTTTTGGATACATCAACTATGGACTATGTTTCAGTTGATGTATCAGCCTCTCGGCTCGTGGAGTGGACCCTCCCGAACGAGCTTGTTGTGTGCCGGAACCCTAGAGATGGCTGCGACTGCTACTGTGACGACGACGACTGTGCAGAGATCCTCAGTGGATTCGACGGTGACAACTACAGCACTTAGCGATCCTTTGTGGGTCAGTGCTACAGGTCCTGTGTGTGCCCGGTCCTGTGTGGGTCCGATCCTGTGTGGGTCAGCGCTCAGCGGTCCTGTGTGGGCTAGCGCCTACAGGTCCTGTGTGGGCCCGATCCTGTGTGAGTCTTTGCGAGGGTTAGTTACCTATCGATCCTTTGTGGGTCAGATCCTTTGTGGGTCATTGCGGTGGTTAGTACATATCGATCCTTCATGGGTCTGACGACTTAGATGGATCAGTGATCATCTCTATCGTCATTTGAAGAAGTATACATGTGTGAGCTGAAACTATGTTTTACTTTCCTTTGTGGATTGTGTTGAGCTATCCTATGTGGATTTACGTTTTACTTTCTTTTGTCGATTGTGTTGAGCTATCCTGTGTGGATTTACATTTTTCTTTTCTTTGTGGATTGTGTTGAACTATCCTGTGTGGATTTTAGGTATTGCTTTCTTGTGTGGACTGGGTTTTACTTGAGCTCGGAAGTTGGAGCCGAGCGAGAATTGATGACTTAGGTATATGTATGGGCATATACCTAATCCATGTCGGATGTTACTTCGTGATTGTATCTTTCCTTTGTGGTTTATCCTTTTTGGATTCTGGGAGACCTTTGGGGGTATCGGGGTCCCTACTGAGAAGCTTATACTCACCCCTGCACAGGCTATGCCCACACTACGTTGTGTTGTTTGCAGACGACGGACAACGCTGATCGTGGTGGAGGCTTGCGGAGCAGGACGGTACCTAGAGCTGGACCACTGGGCGGGATGTACTCGGAGCAGTCAGGTGGACTCAAGGAGTAGTGGAGGCTTTCTGTACCCACCCTTCAGGTGGGACTTCCAGAGGACGGCTCGACGTTGCAGCTTTACCTTTCAGTTGCTATTTTTCCCTTTCAGTTGTACTTTCAGTTGGGCTTGTATTTCCGGCCCCCTTTACTTTTCTGCACTTACTGTTGTACCAGCTTTTACTTAGTGTTTACTTTTCTGCTTGCTTACTCTGTGGTGCTTGTTTACTTTAAAAAGGCAATTCCTTCCCTTTTTATCGGGATTTACGCCTTGGTGCTAGTCGCCAGCCCCTGGCCTATGGAAGGCAGGCTTGTTGTAGTCACGGAACGGGCCCCGAGGTCGGGTCGTGACAAATTGGTATCAGAGGAGTTCGGTTCTACCACAAACTCTGATCTTTCTTCTTTGTGAAGAAATAGTGTTTAGCATATTGGGTGTGGTTATCAGTCCAGGGAGTCCAGTGTTGGTGCGGCGGCCGACGTATCCATACACCAGGACCCTGACTTCTGATTTCTGACTTAATGCACGAAAACATTGATTGCATGTGTGTTTCAAGTTTTCTTTGTGATTACTTCATATCAGCTCACCAGGTATACTGTTCTGACCGTGGCGCACCTGTTTCCTTTCAGGAAGGCCCCACGACGGTAGCCAGCTAGGATTCCGAGAGTGGTACGTGACGACAGCTCGCCGAGCGATGAGGCCTCGGTACAGGGGCCTTTGACGGCGGAGGCACCGGCGGTACCTCTACCTGCCGAGCCGCCGATGCTTCCAGCACCAGCCGTTGATGATGTACGTCGCCTCAGTGTACTGCACGAGTTCCAGCACCAGCGACCGCCCAGGTTCCACGGGGAGACAGAACCCCAGGCAGCCGAGGACTAGTTGGAGGCAGTTGTTTGAGTTTTCAGACTAGTGAGGACACCAGCAGAGCTCATGGTGATCCTCGCAGCGAGACTACTGCACGCAGTAGCAGGACGATGGTGGAGCTTGATGCTCTAGGTGCACGATGAGGCCTCTCTCATATGGACAGACATTGAGGGCCTCTTCTGCTCAGAGTTCGTCCCGTCCACCCTCCGTGCGGTGTGCATCTAGGAGCTTCTTCAGCTGCGGCAGGGCAGCTTGACAGTTGCCTAGTACTCGGCGAGATTCACCGATCTCTCGCGCTACTCGACCGACATGGTACGAGACCTGTTTTTCCGGGCTCGGACCTTTGAGTAGGGATTGAGACACGAGATCAGGGCATCGCTGATCTCCCTCAGCATCCCGACCCAGGCAGGAGTACTGGAGCGAACCCTTTTGATCGAGATATTTCTTGCTGAGACTTCTCCAGCGCCGAGACCTACCACGGGGCGGCACGTAGCAGAGTCTTCCACAGCAGGCAGTCGGAGGATAACTCAGGGGTCCAGGCAGACCAGACCCTCATGCAGACGACCTCATGACACTGGCTCAGCATGCGGGGCACACAGCACGGAGCCAATATTTCGAGAGGCAGGCAGTTCTACACTTGCAGCGGGCAGGGTCACATGGCTCATGACTGCCCGACCCACCATGCTGAGGAGCAGCAGACAGTTGAGGGGCCACCCAGGTAGAGGCAGAGGGTCGACCGTGGCGGTCCGCAGGGAGGAGGCGGACGAAGAAGAGGAGCCGGCAGAGCAGCAGGTGGTGGGAGACGCTTTGAGGCTCTACCACCACCACCACCACCAGGAGGCCCGCCCCGACCATAGGGAGCTGGCGGGCAGAGACAGGCACAGCTCCGGGCAGTGGAGGGCTACGACCATGGTGCGCCCGAGATGATTCGAGATACGATCTGTGTCTATTCCACCCTTGCTGCAGTTCTTATAGAAACAGGAGCGAGTCACTCTTTCATATCCGCTGCCCTTGTTCGGATATCGGAGATTCCGACAGAGCCGTTGGCTCAATCCTTACGGCTAGAGACTCCTACAGGAGCAGACTCGACGATTACGCACCGGTGCCGGCAGTGTGAGCTTACTCTAGGAGGTGAGAGCATCCGCTGAGATCTTCTGGTAGCGGCGTCGAGGCCTTACAACGTCATCTTGGGAATGGATTGGTTATCTACAGTCCATGCACATATTGACTGCATTAGGCACAAGGTGCGATGTGTACGCATCGACGGAAGCAGGTTCACCTTCACCGGAGAGAAGGGAGCCTTCACAGAACAAGATGGAATTCCGCAGAGGAGAGGAAAACCCATCACTCATCAGTTGGCTAGCCTCGTCCTAGGAGTTGTTGACGTGCAGAGTCCTAGTTTTCCTGCAGTGGTGGATTATTATGCGGACGTCTTTCCCGACGACGTTCCAGGGCCACCTCCTCACAGAGAGGTAGACTTCCATATTGACCTGTACCCCAGGACAACCCCGATATCGACTCCAGCATATCGGATGGCCCCCACTGAGCTTAGAGAGCTACAGATACCGTTGGAGGACTTGCAGGGCAAGGGTTTCATCCGACCCAGTGTTTCACCCTGGGCTTCGCTGATATCGTTCGCCAAGAAGGCGGACGAGAGCTTGAGACTTTGTGTCGATTATCGTCGCCTGAACCAGGTGACAGTGAGGAACAAGTATCCGCTACCGAGGATTGACGACCTCTTCGATCAGCTCAAGGGAGCACGGTGGTTCTCGAAGATAGACCTCAGGTCAGGCTATCATCAGCTCAGAGTTCGAGACGAGGACGTGCAGAAGACGACCTTCAGATGTCGGTATGGCCACTATGAGTTCTTGGTTATTCCCTTCGGCGTAACCAATTCTCCAGTAGTGTTCATGGGTCTCATGAACAGGATCTTTCAGCCATACCTCGATCGATTTGTCGTGGTCTTCATCGACGACATTTTGATATACTCGACTATTGAGGAGGAGCACGCCAATCACTTGCGGGTTGTACTAGACACACTCCGAGAGCACCAGCATTATGGAAAACTCTCGAAGTGTCAGTTCTAAATAGGTGAGGTCCACTTCTTGGGACACGTCATTTCTGAGGCGGGAGTTGCGGTGTATCCCACGATGATCGAGGCAATTCTAGCTTGGGAGCCACCCAAGAGCGTGACAGAGGTGCGGAGTTTCTTGGGACAAGCTGGATACTATCAGAGATTTGTGCCAGACTTCTCCAGAGTTGCGGCACCACTCTCAGCTTTGACAAAGAATGGGAAAACCTTTGTGTGGTCAGACAGATGTCAGCAGATCTTCCAAGAGATGAGACAGAGATTGACCAGCGCACCTATCTTGAGGTTGCCTGAGGGGGGAGTAGGGTACGTAGTCTACTGCGATGCATCAGGGACCGGACTCGGATGTGTCCTGATGCAGGAGCGGGCAGTGATCGCCTATGGATCATGTTAGTTGAGGCCGCATGAGCAGAACTACGCTACCCATGACCTGGTGTTAGCAGTAGTGGTCTTCGCTCTGAAGACATGGCGACACTATCTGATGGGCGAGCGCTTTAAAGACTTTTCTGACCACTAGAGTCTCAGGTACATCTTATCGCAGAAGGACCTGAACCTGAGACAACGGCGATGGCTTGAGTTCCTCCAGGACTATGACTTTGAGATAGTCTATACTCCTGGGAAGGGGAACGTGGTAGCCGATGCCCTCAACAGGAGGACGAGAAATCAGCTACTTGAGGAGGCGACAGAGCAGCTAGCCACTTTGCAGATATCCTTCGTGGATAGAGATGGAGCAGCCTTCCTTCAGTCTCTCACAGTCACTCATCCACTACTGCAGCGGATCAGAGAGGCACAACTTGGGGACGCCGACTGTGAGACGTGGCGTGCACAGTTATCCTCAGGACAGGCACCTGATGGCTTCTCCTTTGGAGCAGAGCACGACATCCTTTTCAGAGGACGTACCTTGGTACCAGTCACTTTACGAGAGGAGGTGCTAAGAGAGTTTCACACTTCTCCTTTGGCGGTACATCCTGGAGTGGCGAAGATGTACCATGACCTCAGACGACATCACTCGTGGCCAGGCATGAAGAAGGCTGTGGTAGAGTTCATTTCTCGATGCCTCACCTGACAACAGGTGAAGGCAGAGCATCAGGTACCAGCAGGCTTGGTACAACCCATGGAGGTCCCGAAGTGGATGTGGGACAGCATATCTATAGACTTCGTGATTGGAATTCCGCACACTTCCAGAGGTCACGACTTCATCTGGGTTATTGTCGACCAACTCACCAAGTCGTCTCAATTCTTACCCATCAGAGAGCAGGTCTCAATGGAGAGATTGGGGCATCTCTACGTTTAGGATATTGTACGGCTTCACGGTGTTCCATCATCTATCGTCTCCGATCGAGATGCTCGATTTACTTCCCGGCTTTGGAAGGGGTTGCAGGAGGGGTTCGAGACACAGCTACGTCTGAGTACCGCCTTTCACCCTCAGACGGATGGTCAGACAGAGAGGACCATTCAGACTCTTGAGGACATGCTACGCGCATGTGTACTTGAATTTGGTCGTAGCTGGGAGGACCACCTACCCTTGGTGGAGTTCGCGTACAACAATAGCTACCACTCCACCATCGGGATGGCACCATAAGAGGCGTTGTACGACATACCTTGCAGATCTCCTTTGTGGTGGACATAATCTGGGGAGTCAGCACTTGTAGGACCAGAGATGGTCCGGGCCACGACAGAGAAGGTCCAGGTCATCCAGGAGTGGATGAGGACAGCTCAGAGCCGGCAGAAGTCTTATGCTGAGAGGAGGCAGAGGCCACTAGAGTTAGAGGATGGTGACCACATCTTCTTGCGTGTCTCACCTCGACGTGGATTACGGAGATTTGGCCGAGGAGGAAAGTTATCTCCACGCTTCATCAGACCATTCCAGGTCATCAGCAGGATTGGCGAGGTGGATTATCGCCTGGCTCTACCACCTCAGTTGCACCGGGTGCACGACGTCTTCCACGTATCTGAGCTGAGGAGATACGTGCACGACCCGACGCACATCATTGATCATGGTGAGCTAGACGTGGATGATGGGGTGACTTTTGCGGAGGTCCCGATGGAGATCGAGGATCGACAGGAGCGGGTCCTACGTGGACGATCGATTCCTCTTGTGCGCATCAGATGGCAGCATGAAAACCTCCAGGAGAGCACTTGGGAGCGGGAGGCTCAGATGCATGCTCGGTACCCACATTTGTTTCCCTAGTTTATGATGTATCTTTACGGGGACATAAATCCCTGAGGTGGGAGTGATGTAAAGACCCGAAAAATTCAAGGAAATTTTTTTCTTAATTTTGTTTGGATTTTTACAAGAACGCAGTTTCTGACGGCACCTGATTCCGAGGCCCGGTGTGCCCAGAATCATTTTCCGAAGTTAGGCTCGGGTACGTTCAGTGAACGGATGAGCGGGTTTTTCTAAATTTTGAACCGGTGCTCAGAATCGAATTCTTAGGGCACCGATAGAATCACAACGCCAGTATTTGATTAGAAATGCCTCTTCCGGAGTTGCATTTGCTCGGGTGTGGTTTTTAATTTTTTGGGCTTAAAGTTAAGAAATAAAATAAATTGTACGACAAAATTTATTTTATTTCACTTAAGACACTTGGAAGCCACTTGAAGCCACTTAATGCTACTTAAGCTGAGTTGTTTCGGATAGGGTGCTATCCAAAAATATCCTACCCTCTTGGTAGGATATTTGTGAGGTGGGGACCGCACGAGCCCCACCATTTCTTTCCGCTAAGTAACGCACCCGCGAAAAACCCCTATTAAATAAAATTCATCTGGGGCGTTTTCTTAAACAATTAAATGCTCCTATTAAATGGGCGGTTATTCATTGAAATTTATTCTATGAATTAATTTCGTTTGTTTCTTAACACGTTTTCATTTTGTGGGCATGTTAATAAAATAAGGCCAACACACCTTCCTTTTGAAATGTTGTGTTAAGACTTTGAAGAATCTCTAAGGATCTTCCTCCTTCTTCGCGAAGAACGTGAAAGAACGCGAAGAACGCGAAGAACGCCGGCCCCCGACGAAGAACGCCGAACCCGCGGAGATCAGCGAAGCGACGCCGTGTACCTCAACGCCGACGATTCTCCCTCCGCGACGCTTCTTCCGCGACGATCCAACCCCGCGAGAACCTTCGATCGACAACGTCAAGGTAGGGGATTGCAGTCCTTTAATTTTTCCTTTGTGGATTATAACTCGATATGGATTTAATTATTAAAATTAAATCTATTGTTTCTTGGTCCTCGGAGTTCGTCGACGCAATGCCAGATACCGCGACGCGACGCCCCACTTGTTCCGCGATGGTCAATTCCGCGAAGAACGCGCGTGCGACGACTTGAAGAGGTAGGGAATTTATTTGGAAATAACTTTTTATTCCCGTAGTTGTTTCTTCTAAAACAAAAGAACCTGGATCAAGTGCAATTTTAAATTATTAAAATTGTATTTGATACGTTTGTCATGTGTTGATTATTTCTCCTGACTGTTATTATCTAACGCGGAGGGTGCGGGCCAAACAAACACGGCCCGAAAAACCTCTGCAGTTCTTCCTTGTTTTACGGATTTGGCGGGCAACGACAAAATGTGCCGCAGAGGTGATTTAATGATCCCGTAGTGAAGAACGGAACCCGGGAGGAACAGCGGTGCAGACGGGAAGGAAATCGGACCACCGGAGCAACTCCGGTGGCCCGTAGAAGCTTCTGCCGGCGTGCCACGCCGGCACGGCGGCGCCCAGCGCGCCGCCGGGAAAACCTTGCCGCAGCCGCGCGGAACCGCGGTTCAGGGACGCGGCAGCCCGACCGCGTCCAGGTGATCCAGGGCGGCCCCCCGCGGGGGCCGCGGTGTTGTCACGCGGGGGCATGCGCGCCCCCGCGTTGCTCGGCCGCTCGGCCGAGCCGAGCCGAACCGGCCGGCCAAGCCGGGCAGCGCCGTGGCATGGCTGGACCGGGTCCAGCCGGTTTGGACCGGGTCGGGTCGACCCAGGGGGGGGGGGGGGTCGGGCCGGGTCAGCCCGGGCCCAGACCCCCCGTCTTCGGACCGTTTTCGGTCCTTTGCCCGTAACTTGAGCTACGGGCATCCGAACGACGCGCAGTTAGCGGCGATGAGATCCTTGGATTGAGACGGTCGTTTCGGTATATCACACTCAAGGTTTCGGGATACTTTGAGTTCGGTTGGGTTGGTTCGTACACGAAACCAACCGGACCCTCGGAGCGGAAACACTCATATCTTGAGCTTCGGACGTCCGATCGACGTGCCGTTGACTTTGTTGAATTCCTCTAAGTGAGACGGATCTTTTGGCATACGCCGCCCGAGGTTTGGACGCAGGTGGAGTATGGTCGGGTTGGTTTTGCCTTAAAAACCAACCGGGCCCCTGGGATGAAAAAGTCAATATCTCTCAGACCGGGCATCTGATTGACGCGCCGTCTGCGACGTTGAGTTCCTATTGACGATACGGAACTTTTGGATACATCAAATCTGGAATATGTGTCAATTTATGTATCAGCCTCTCGGCTCGTGGAGCGGACCCTCCCGAACGAGCTTGCTGTGTGCGGGAACCCTAGAGCTGGCTGCGACTGCTACTGTGACGACGACGACTGTGTAGAGATCCTCAGTGGATTCGATGGCGACGACTACAACACTCAGTGATCCTTTGTGGGTCTGTGCTACAGGTCCTGTGTGGGCCCGATCCTGTGTGGGTCCGATCCTGTGTGGGTCAGTGCTCAGCGGTCCTGTGTGGGCCAGCGCCTACAGGTCCTGTGTGGGCCCGATCCTATGTGGGTCTTTGCGAGGGTTAGTTAACTATCGATCCTTTGTGGGTCAGATCCTTTGTGGGTCATTGCGGGGGTTAGTACCTATAGATCCTTCGTGGGTCCGACGACTTAGATGGATCAGTGATCATCTCTATCGTCATTTGAAGAAGTATGCCTGTGTGAGCTGAAACTCTGTTTTACTTTCCATTGTGGATTGTGTTGAGCTATCCTGTGTGGATTTACGTTTTACTTTCCTTTGTGGATTGTGTTGAGCTATCGAGTGTGGATTTACGTTTTGCTTTCCTTTGTGGATTGTGTTGAGCTATCCTGTGTGGATTTTACGTTTCGCTTTCCTGTGTGGACTGGGTTGTACTTGAGCTCGGAAGTTGGAGCTGAGCGAGAATTTATGACTTAGGTATATGCATGGGCATATACCTAAGCCATGTCGGATGTTACTTCGTGATTGTATCTTTCCTTTGTGGTTTATCCTTTGTGGATTCTAGGAGACCTTCGGGGGTCTCGGGGTCCCTACTGAGTAGCTTACACTCACCCCTGCACGGGCTATGCCCGCACTACGTTGTGTTGGTTGCAAACGATGGACATTGCTGATCGTGGCAGAGGCTTGCGGAGCAGGACGGTACATGGAGGTGGACCACTGGGCGGGACGTACTCGGAGCGGTCAGGTGGACCCGAGGAGCAGTGGAGGCTTTCTTTACCCACCCTTCAGGTGGGAATTCCAGAGGACGGCTCGACGTTGCGGCTTTACCTTTCAGTTGCTGTTTTTCCCTTTCAGTTGTACTTTACAGTTGGGCTTGTATTTCCGGCCCCCTTTACTTTTCCGCACTTACTGTTGTACCAGCTTTTACTTAGTGTTTACTTTTCCGCTTGCTTACTCTGTGGTGCTTGTTTACTTTACAAAGGCAATGCCTTCCCTTTTTATCGATATTTACGCCTTGGTGCTAGTCGCTAGCCCCTGGCCTTTGGAAGACGGGCTTGGGGTAGTCACGGCACGGGCCACGAGGTCGGGTTGTGACAGACATGTCCATCAGACATGTGGTGCGCGTGGTACGACCAATTGTGTCATTTTCAGCAGCTCGGCACGAGCTAAAATGGTGCGTTGGGGGTTCAAAACCACCCGAACGACCTCAAAATGCCATAAAAACATAAAAAAATGGCTGTTGTGTGAATTTTGAAATGGTCGGGCAGGCGTAATGTCAATCAGAGGTGTCGTTTGACCGCGGTGACCAGAAACGCGTTTCTGGTGTCCTAAAACACCAGAACTGCGTGAGACGGTCGAATTCGGAGCAAACGTGCTCCGAATGACCTGAAAACACATGAAAAAATTAGGAATATTATTACTTACATATAGGAGGAGACAACACGCCCATCAGATGTGTGGTGCGCGTAGTACAACTGATTGTGTCGTTTTCAGCAGCTCGGCGCGTGCTAAAAGGGCGGGTTGGGGGGTCAAAACCACCAGAATGACCTCAAAATGAAATGAAACCATACGACAATAGATTTTGTGTGAATTGTAAATTTTTCGTGCTGATGGCACATCAATCGGAGATGTCGTTTGACCGCGGTGACCGGAAATGCGTTTTCAGAGTCATAAAATACCATAACGGTGTGAGACGGTCGAATTCGGATCAAAGGTGATCTAAATGACCTAAAACCACACGAAAACATTAGGAATATTATTTTTGATGTGTAGGAGGAGACGACATGACCATCGGATGTGCGGTGCGCGCGGTATGACCGATTGTGTCGTTTTCACGAGCTCAGTGCGCGGTAAAAGGGCGCGTTGGGGGGTCAAAACCACCCGAAAGTCCTCGGAATGCCATGAAACTGTACGAAAACAGCTGTTGTGTGAATTGTGAAATGGTTGGGTAGACAACGCGTCAATCAGAGGTGTTGTTTGACCGCAGTGATTGGAAACTCATTTCCAGAGTCATAAAACACCAGAACGGCGTGAGACGGTCAAATTTGGAGCAAACATGATCCGAATGACCTGAAACAACACGAAAACATTAGAAATATAATTCGTGATGTGTAGGAGGAGATGAAACGCCCATCGGACATGCGGTGCGCGCGGTACGACAGATTGTATTGTTTTCAGCAGTTCGGTGCGCGCTAAAAGTGCGCGTTGGGAGGTCAAAACCACCCGAACGACCTCAGAATGCCCTGAAAGCGTACGACAACAACTATTGTGTGAATTGTAAAATTTTCGGGTAGATGGCACATTAATCGGAGGTGTCATTTTACCGCTGTGACAGGAAATGCATTTCCGGAGTCATAAAACACCAGAATGGCTTGAGACGGTCGAATTCAGAGCAAACATGCTCCGAATGACTTGAAACCACATGAAAACAATAGGAATATTATTCTTGACATGTAAGAGGAGACGCACCACCCATCAGATGTGCCGTACGTGCAGTGAGTTCGATTGTGTAGTTTTCAGCAGCTCGACCCTCGCTAAAATGGCGCGTTGGGGGGTCAAAACCACTTGAATGACCTTGCAATTCCATAAAACCGTACGACAACAGCCACTGTGTGAATTGTTAAATGGCTGGGCAGACAACACGTCAATTAGAGGTGTCGTTTGACCGTGGTGACCAGAAATGTGTTTTCGGAGTCATAAAACAGCAAAACGGCATGAGATGGTCGAATTCGGATAAAATGTGCTCTGAATGACCTAAAACCACATGAAAACATTAGAATATTATTCTTGACGTATAAGAGTAGACGACATGCCCATCAGACGTGCGATGCGCGCGGTATGACCGATTGTGTTCAACAGCTCAGCGTGCGCTAAATGGGCGCGTTGGGGGGTCAAAACCACCCGAACGACATCCGGATTCCATGAAACTGTATGAAAACAGACGTTGTGTGAATTTTGAAATATTTGGGAAGACATAACGACAATTAGAGGTGTCGTTTGACCGTGGTGACCGGAAACGCGTTTATAGAGTCATAAAACACCAGAACGGTGTGAGACGGTTGAATTCGGAGCAAATGAGCTCCGAATGACCTGAAACCACACAAAAACATTAGGAATATTATTCGTGACATGTAGGAGGAGATGGAACGCCCATCGGATGTACGGTACACGTGGTACGACTGATTGTGTCATTTTCAGGACCTCGGTGCGCGCTGAAATGGCGCGTTGGGGGGTTTAAACCACCCAAATGACCTATGAATGCCATGAAAGCATACCACAACGACCGTTGTGTGAATTGTGAAATGGTCGGGCTGACGACACATCACTAGGAGGTGTCGTTTGACCGCAGTGACCGGAAACACGTTTCCGGTGTCATAAAACACCAGAACGGCGTGAGACGGTCGAATTCTGAGCAAACGTGCTCCAAATGACCTGAAACCACATGAAAACATTTGAAATATTACTCGTGACATGTAGGAGGAGACAACACACCCATCGGACGTGCGGTGCGCACGGTACGACCGATTGTTTCGTTTTCAGCAGCTCGACACGGACTAAAAGGGTGCGTTGGTGGGTCAAAACCACTCGAACAACCTTGGAATTCCATGAAACCGTACGAAAACAATGATTGTGTGAATTGTGAAATGGCCGGGTAGACGTCATGTCAATTGGAGGTGTCGTTTGACCGCGGTGACCTGAAACGCGTTTCTGGAGTCATAAAACACCAGAACGGCGTGAGACAGTCGAATTCAGAGCAAAAGTGCTTTGAGTGACCTGAAACTGCACAAAAACATTAGGAATATTATTTGTGATATGTAGGTGGAGACGATACACCCATCGGATGTGCGATGGTTGTGGTACGACCGATTGTGTCATTTTCAGCAGCTCAGCATGCGCTAAAAGTGCGCATTGTAAGTTCAAAAACACCCGAACGACCTCGAGATGCCATGAAACCGTACGAAAACAGCCTTTGTGTGAATTGTGAAATGGTTGGGAAGACAATACCTCAATTCGAGGTGTCATTTGACCGCGGTGACCGAAAACACATTTCTGGAGTCATAAAACAGCAGAACAGTCTGAGACGGTTGAATTCAGAGAAAACATGATCCGAATGACCTAAAACCACACGAAAACATTATGAATTTTATTCGTGACATGTAGGAGGAGATGGCATGCCCATCAGACGTGCGGTGCGCACGGTACGACTGATTGTGTCGTTTTCAGCAGCTCGGCGCAGGCTAAAAGGGCGCGTTGGGGGATCAAAACCACCCGAATGACCTCAGAATGCCATGAAAGCGTACGACAATAGCCGTTGTGTGAATTGTGAAATGGTCAGGCAGACGACACATCAATCAGAGGTGTCGTTTGACCGCGGTGACCAGAAACGCATTTCCGGAGTCATAAAACACCAGAACGGCGTGAGACGGTCGAATTCGGAGAAAACGTGCTCCGAATGACATGAAAACACATGAAAACAATATAATATTATTCGTGACGTGTAGGAGGAGACAACACACCCATCGGACGTACGGTGCGCGCAGTACGACCGATTGTGTCGTTTTCAGCAGCTCCGCACGCGCTAAAATGGCGCGTTGGGGGGGGGGGGTCAAAACCACCCGAAAGACCTCAGAATGTCGTGAAACCGTACGAAAACAGCCGTTGTGTGAATTGTGAAATGGTTGGGTAGAACTCATGTCAATCGGACGTGTCGTTTGACCGTGGTGACCAGAAACGCATTTTTGGAGTCAAAAAACACCAAAACGGCGTGAGACGTTGAATTCAGAGCAAACTTGCTCTAAATTACTTGAACCCACATGAAAAAATTAGGAATATTTTTTGTGATGTGTAGGAGGAGACGACACGCCCATCGGATGTGCGGTGCGCGCGGTACGACCGATTATGTCATTTTCAGCAGCTCAGCGCGCGCTAAAAGGCCGCGTTGGGGGTCAAAATCACACAAACGATCTCAGAATGACATGAAACCGTATGAGAACATCCATTGTGTGAATTGTGAAATGTTCGAGGAGAAGACATGTCAGTCGGAGGTGTTGTTTGACCGCGGTGACCAGAAACACGTTTCCAGAGTCATAAAACACCAGAACGGATTGAGATGGTTGAATTTGGAGCAAACATGATCCGAATTACCTAAAACCACACAAAAATATTAGGAATATTATTCATGACGTGTAGGAGGAGACAGAACACCCATCGGTCGTGCGGTGTGCACGGTACGACCGATTGTACCGTTTTCAGCAGCTCGACCCGCGCTAAAATGGCGTGTTGGGGGGTTAAAACCACCCAAACGACCTCGGAATGACATTAAACGTACGACAACAGACGTTGTGTGAGTTGTGAAATGGTCAGGCAGACGACACATCAATCGGAGGTGTCGTTTGACCGCGGTGACTAGAAAAGCGTTTCCGGAGTCATAAAACACCAGAACGGTGTGAGATGGTCAAATTCGGAGCAAACGTTTTTCGAATGACTTGAAACCACACAAAAACATTAGGAATATAATTTGTGATGTGTAGGAGGATAAATCATGCCCATCAAACATGCGGTGCATGCGGTACGACCAATTGTGTCGTTTTCAGCAGCTTGGCGCGCGCTAAAATGGCGCGTTGGGTGGTCAAAACCACCCGAACGACCTCATAATTCCATGAAACTGTACGAAAAAAGCCGTTGTGTTAATTTTGAAATGTTCAGGAAGACGACACGTCAATCGGAGGTGTCGTTTGACCGCAGTGATTAGAAACGCGTTTTTGGAGTCCTAAAACACCAGAACGGCATGAGACGGTCAAATTCGGAGCAAACATGCTTTGAATGACCTAAAAAAACATGAAAACATTAGTACTATTATTCTTGACGTTTTGGAGGAGACAGAACACCTATCCGACGTGCGGTGTGCGTGGTACAACCGATTGTGTCATTTTCAGCAGCTCAGCGCGCACTAAAATGGCGCGTTGGGGGGTCAAAAAATTCCGAACAACCTCGAAATGCCATGAAACCGTACGACAACAGCTGTTGTGTGAATTTTGAAATGGTCGGGTAGACAACACATCAATCGAAGGTGTAGTTTGACCGCGGTGACTGGAAACGTGTTTCCAGAGTCATAAAACACCAGAACGGCGTGAGACGGTCAAATTCAGAGCAAACGTGATCCGAATGACATGAAACAACACAAAAACATGAGGAATATTATTTGTGATGTGTAGGAGGCGACGAAACACCCATCAGAATTGTGGTGCGCGTGGTACGACCAATTGTGTCATTTTTAGCAGCTCGGCGCGCGCTAAAATTGCTCGTTGGGGGGTCAAAACCACCCGAACGACCTCAAAATGCCATGAAAAATTATGACAACAGCTGTTGTGTGCATTGCGAAATGGTTGGGTAGACGACATGTCAATCAAAGGTGCGGTTGTGTGGTTTCTGGAGTCTTAAAACTCCAGAACGGCGTGAGACAGTCGAATTCGTAGCAAATGTGCTCCGAATGA
This sequence comes from Viscum album, assembly GCA_963277665.1. Taxonomy (NCBI): domain Eukaryota; kingdom Viridiplantae; phylum Streptophyta; class Magnoliopsida; order Santalales; family Viscaceae; genus Viscum; species Viscum album. The sequence goes on along the minus strand of OY728137.1, from coordinate 22,822,606 downwards.
CCTGAAACCACATGAAAACAATATGAATATTATTCGTATCATGTATGAGGAGATGACACACCCATCTGACATGCGGTGGACGCGGTACGACCGATTATGTCGTTTTCAGTAGCTTGGCACGTGCTAAAAGGGCGCGTTGGTGGGTAAAAACCACCCGAACGAAATCAGAAATCCATGAAACCATTCGACAACAGCCGTTGTGTGAATTGTGAAAAGGTAGGGCAGACGACATGTCAATCAGAGGTGTCATTTTACCGCGGTTACCGAAAACGCGTTTCTGGTGTCATAAAACAGAAGAACGGCATGAGACGGTCAAATTATGAGCAGACGTGCTCCAAATGACCTGAAATGATAGTATTTCTTAAATTGGGGTTTTTAAATTATTATAGCACCATGATTTGATGTTAGATTTAATTTTATTATATGTATATAATAACTAAATAATTATTTTTAATTTGCGTTTATTTGTTTTGTTTTTTTTGGTCTTATTTTAGGTTTATTGAAGCAGACGATTGAAATGGATGGACCTACTCGGATCATTGAAGCACATTTATCATTTATTGTTTATGACGATCTTGATGTTTATGCTGTTTGAAACTATTTTCCATTTTTTATGATTTTTACCTTGTTTTATCTCTGATTTTGCACCATGAATTAAAAAAAACACAATTTGAACATTTCATTAAAAAAATGAAAATCCACAAAAAATACCGCAAATTAACCATAACACATTTTTATGTTATGTTTTCCAAAAGATAAGTCTATATTGAAATAAAAAATTTATAAATGAGCTAGAATTTATATTTAAAACAGGCTCTCTATTAAGAGGTAGTAAAATTACCTTTTTATAGAAATAAAAATTTTGAACATAAAATTTGATTTATTATTACTATATGATTAACAAACCTATTGGATGAATAAGAAAAATATTTTATTTAATATATATATATATATATTTAATATTATATATATTAAATTTTTTAAAACATATTATATATATTTATATATATTTAAATTATTTTATTTAATATTATATATATAAATATATTCTGTAATATATATATATATATATATTTCTTTATTATATAAATATATATTATTTAATATATATATATATATATTTCTTTCACTAGGAATTTTTTAAAATAAAATTCCCATACTAGCGACCGCCTTTGGCGGTCGCTATAGGCAGCCTGCCGGGCAACATTATCGACCGCCAAAGGGGGTTGTTGTAGGCTGGAATTTTGATCACCTACAACGACCGCCAGGCAGTCGCTGTATGCCGGAATTTCGACCACCTAGAGTGACCGCCATTAGCGGTCGCTGTTGGCCTATTTCGACAAAGCTAAAGCGACCGCCAATGGCGGTCGCTGGGTGGTCTCTAGAGGCCTAAAGTGACCGCCAATGGTGGTCTCTATTGCTCGATTTTTTAGTTGTGACACGGGATAACCCATACTAGGATTCCATGTAAGAAAACATGGATATGGAAGATGAACTAAGTGTCAAGTTCTGATAGATACAGATAGAAAACATGATAAGGAGAAAGTTAACAATAAGAAAACCACAAACTTTTGATGGGACAAATGGTCATTAGTTTTCTCGTAGGAAAAGTAAATGGACTACATATTTTTTTGTTTTAAGTTACATTTTATAAAGATAAGGAATTTATTTATGAGATTGAATAAGAACATAAAGATATATACATACTTTGTAAGTAGAGTTTCATTCTTTAATAAATTTCTACCACTAACTTATGTTTTTTTCAAATAACGAGTGTTCAAGATGACTTGGTCAAACCAGAAGAGCTAGAATCAACTTATAGTGAATAACATGATCCAAAAAGGATTAAATATATATTTAACTTTTCTTTGGAGATTAATAAAAACCAAAAATGTTATTACAAGATCAGATCATCCCAAAAATGATATTCCTTTAGAGAAAGAAACACTAATCTTAATTTCTAAAATTTAACCAACAATACCCCAAAGATAAATAAATACCATTCATTAAACAATTCTCCTTAAAATCCTTCAATATAATCCAAACTAATATTGAATCCCAAAACATATAATAATTTGGTTATGTAGTCTTCCTTGTTAAATTGTATCTCCAAATGTCATTGACAACTCTTAAAGTCACATACTTAAAAGTAATTAGCCTAATCACATATTCTCTATTATAGTTTAATAATTTAATAAATTACCTAAATCACTATAAATCCACAATAAAAACATAGATAAAAATTCACCATTACACCTCAAATGAAATCCCATAGTATTCTATTTTCCTTAGGCATATAGTGTTCCCAACAGATCAAATGCCTTCTAAAATAACATTTATCACATAATAACCAAATCATTTTCCTATACGAAGGGTTTCCATTTGATTAGACATATGATCCCAAATCAACTTATTATTTATCAATAAAATTATTTAACAAAAATAATTATTCACACTAACTAGGGACTTCACATAGTCCAGTGGTAGGCGATAAATCCTAATCACACTCTGGTTGTGGGTTCGATTCCCACAGCTTTGTCCAAAAAGAAATTCACGAGACCATTTTTTATTTTCTTGCACAACACTCTTCATTTTTCCTTAGCAATTCATTACATTATGTCCTTATTTCCCACACTTAAATCATTTAGTTATTCTATTGAGACACTTTCCTAGGTGTATCCTTCCACATTTCCTACATGATGGAATTTGAGGATTCTTTTATCCTTGGCCTCCATTGCTAGAGCTCTTATCATTCATCACCATTCTCTTCTTTGTTGAGTTCGGGAGTTGGTTAATATATTTTTTGTTGATCATAATTTTGGAAAACTGATTTTTCATGAACATTATATCTTTTACTCCTATCAAAATTCCATTTTGTTGCTCATTTCCACCACCTTTCCCACCTTGTACATCATGCTCAAAGTTTCTATGACTTCCTTAGAATCCAGCCATTGACTAAAACCAAAATGCATTGTGTGAGTAACATTAGAAATAAAAGCATTTAGAGAATATAAAGACACCATATTTTCAATTCGGAACACCTTATGATTAACATAGGTCTTTTATTCCTATATTATATTAAAATCCTTCAAATTGGTTTTTAATGAAAATCTGAATTATCCTAAGAATATCCCCTAGGAGTGTCATATCCTAGAGTGCAGAAAGGCCCATTGTCGTGCACCTGTTTCCATTTGAGTCTAGATGAAAGCAGTGTTTTCTGGTTTTACCCCTAGATACATCTGTGCCAGAGCAACCTCTACCTGCACATTTCCAGACAGGGATGTTTTTCTTGGAAAACTCAAAAAATATCAATAATACCAAAATTTTAAGAAGTTCTTCTATACTAATCATCAAAGTCTATCTTAGGGTTATGTGGTATAATCATAGTTTATCTAAATCTTATTTTCAAGGTTTTTACTAAACTTCCTATGATACCAAATGAAATTCCCCGACTCGAGAAGCCCTGAGTTAGTTCATTATTACAAATCGTTGGCCTGATAACAAAAGATCATGTCTCAAAAGTCAGAATAGTTTAGTAGTTTTGGAAGTACTAGATACATTCATAAGGTTTACATTACATCATAAAATGGAAAACTACAACAACATTGTTTCCAAATACAACACTGATATCCCATAGGCTATCCATATAGGTTAGTCATAATATACTTCTTCACATCTTGGGAAAATAAAACATAGAAAGGGGTGAGCTCAGATGCTCAGTAAGGATAACAATATAGCAGAATCATTCTTAAATAAGCATAAACATTTAAGGAAATGTATAATACTAAAACAAAAGATTTATAAACTTGAACATTAGAATAATATGAAAAAGAAAAAATCAAATAATTCCATTTACGTATACAAATGGATATTCTACTAGTCTAATAATCACATGCAATATCAAAAGCCACTTTCATAATGATGGAATGCATAATTCCATACTTTCTAACCACATAGTCAAGGCCTTGTGCCAAGAATGCAAATAAGATTTTTTCAAGACCTTATTCCAAGACGCTAGATTCTCTCATAAAACTTATTGATACATCAAAGAGCTATAGAGAGCTCCACCCATCACTTACTAAGTCCAATTCATTCCTCACATGAAAAGGTTGAAACATAATCTGAACATTCGTATTAATACTAGCATACGAAATTTCAATATTTTAACCACAAACCATGAATTGTATGAAAATAGCACATTCACAGTAAAACATAACACATTCAATAAAATATGGAAGGTTTTATTATAATAGACCATCTTCAATATAGAATATTGAATGATATATACATAGATGAAAATAATCTTCAAAACTATTTAAGAGAAATATCCCCCTATTTATTGAAAACATTTAAAAGTCTCACTATTTATTAAGAATCTGTTTAAAATAGATTTTTGAATCAAAATTTCCCATAACACTTTGAAACATTTAAATGGAGTTTTAATTTTAATACTTTATGTGAATTAAAATTAATCCACAAAACCAATTTTAAAATGTGGACATTAATGAGAAAGAATTAGAATAATTAATCATTAAAACATTTTAAAATGATATTTTAGTTAGTGTTTCTAACAAAAATATAGACCATTAATTAAAAATAATTGAGGAACTCAAAACATTATAATATCATTGGAATAAATGGATTCATGATATACTATGTCAGATTACATTATATACACCATATAAAAGTGAATTGGCGTATAACAACACAAAAGTCTCAATGGAATGTAAATTGAGATGAAATCACAATAAGGACCCTATCCTTAGGTTAAGGATAAATAAACGAAATAATTATGTGTGAAAAATATATATACACTCAATATTATTGGATATTCAGTGTAAATCAACCAGAGGTCATTCACACATATTCTTGTAAAAAAACACCAATGAATTGGATGTTTAACTCAATAAATAGAGATTGAGTTAAAAATACTCTTATAAAGTTCTTATCAATGACTTGAGAATTTATCAATGGAGTGATTATGTGTATCAAAATTATATACATAGAATGGGGAGTAGAAATTACTACAAAAATAATAAATAGTGATTCCACACATAATTATGGAGTAAAATAATCAACGAAGTATGCGTAAAGCCGAATGAGTGGAAATTGAAATTAGAAATTCCCTTACCAATTTGGTAATATACGAAACATACATCCTATGAAATATGGATCATAAAATGAATATGTAAATAATCATAAATTAAATTATATTACCAAAATAATACAATCATTTGGCAGTACGTACACCACACAAAATGTAATTATGGCAATATGGCATGAATCTCACGGAAATAGGAAGTGAGATGAAAACCCTTACTTCGTTGTAACCAATCAAGTCATATGGACAAAAGCTAATAAGGTCCAAATGAATCACAAAATACAATGAATATAAATATAATCATGATAATATATATCAAATGACAGTACACAATACACCACATTTAATAAATTATTGGTGAATAATGGAAATCTCACGGAATTAAAAGTGAGATAAGAAACCCCTTACCTTGTACTTTTCCTTGGTAGAGGGTAGGTTAACATCATATATAATGGTGAAATAATTGATATTAAATTATAAAAGAATAATATACATTAATATGATAACATATATGTTCTTTTAATATTTATTTGTTAATAATATTTTAGTATTATCGTCGTTTCAGGTGTTAACTAATTCGTTTTACTTTATATGCTTTGTTTCATATGTATTGTTTGTTATGAATAGGATGTATCATATTAATATTAATAATTATATTAACTAATTAATTTTTTTAATCATCTAGTGAATATTAGTCTTGAATGGATTATGATGGGGAATGAATCTCATCGCGTTCGTGGAGATGATAATCCGTACGTACGCACGAGGGAAAATATCATTCATTTGATATTAAGTTAATATATAATTGGATAATATATCATGTATAAAAAATAATTATCATGTTATATTTATTATTTAAATCTGTTTCACATCATCATTATACCCATCCAAATAATAATGTATTCAATAACAATTACACCACGGTGTGGAGACGGTAAGTTGTACGTACACATGTATGGTGACATGTCATTCAATGGATGGATAGAATATTGTATATGGGTGTACCATATATATAATAAAATCAAAATATATTGAATATATGAGATTAATTATTTTATAATGTAAACAAAAAATAAAGAGGATGTGGAAGAAGAAAGGAACATGAAAAAGGTGATGAAATATTACATCTTCTTCGGGTTATTTTTTTGATTTGATCAAAAGGGATACATAGGTTGGATTAATGACTAAAGTAAGGCCTATATGATGAATAGAGGACAGTTTAGGGGGTATTTTTCAGAGGATGGCCGAGCCAAATGGCTTTGAAGGTGTGAATTTTAGGGATAGTTGAGTGCCGTTTTATAAGAGGGGTGAGGGGAACCTTAGGAAAAGCTAGAAATATTATTTTATAATAAAATAATTTTAGGTTTCTAATGGATCCAAAATGATTTATTAAGAGTATAAGGTGGAGATGGGTCGAAAAAAACTCAACCAATAGGTTTTATACAGGTTGGGTCACTAAATTAACCATATAATTTAGATTAAACTCTTAGTTAAATAGTTCAACATTTACCATGTCTCTTTGAATTTTTATATTATATGGTTAATAAACATACTATATACATCCAAGAGAACCCCAAGTGGTTCATTAATGATACAACTATCATTATATAAGTCTTTTCTCTGAACCATATATTTTTAGGAATAGAATATTAATAAATAATATAATATTTTTTTAAGAACTCTTTTATGTAAATTTTGACACTATTTGTTATTTTGTTTTTTCTAAATTCATAACAGCATTATTACATCAAAAAAACTTCATCTAACCAACCCTAAAATGTCATATTAACCTATAAAATTATTTTAATTTATAAAAAGTCTCAAATTACATTTATTTGGATATTTATTATATGAAATATTTTAATATTTCATTAATTAGGTAATTATTACATCATCGTTGTGTCATAAATAAATTAAATTATTTAATGTCTAAAAAATAAAAATAAAATACCATTATGTAGGAAATATTTTTAGACTTATATTGAATATTTATAATCTAATTTATCTTTTGTATAACTCAATATTAAAATTTGTTTAGTAATTATGCTTTGAATTTAACTCTTTTAACTCTTCTATGAATCATATAATAATAAATGTCCTAATCTAATCCAAGTGGTCCTAAAGATCATATTTTATTCCTAAGTATTTTTTTGTCAAATTAAACTTATCCAATAGTATTAGGACATGTGTTTGGGTAATAATAATATCATTTTTACATAAATTACCATATTTAATTTTAAGCGTGGTAAATAAAAGTTAAAAGGTACTATTCACCAAAAATTATTTTTATCTCATGGAACCAAATTTTACCTACTGATATCAACTGTGTCTCTCAAATTTTTGAAATTCAATTCACAAAAGATGTAGAATTATGTTTTATTCAAATTTTCAAATTCTCCTAGAAGGTGGGTAAAAGACGGTTAAAAAGTTCTATAAAATTTTCATATATCTAAAATTAGTATAAACAGACTCCAATGAAATACATTGAACTTATATAGGTATTATGTATCTATTTTTACCTAAAATAAATTTATATAAAATAAATAATTATTTAATTTTTTTACTATAATTTAGTGTTTTCACTATTTATCCATAATTGAAAGTTTTTAGAAAAATAGAAAAAATTCAACATAAGATAATTTCAATATTTTAAAAAAAAATGTAGTCCATTTTGAATGATAAAATTTATAAAATTTCAAAAATTGGGTATTATAATTCATAAGGTCTAGTTTGATTGGTCGCGGTGTGTAAGAATCTCGAAGTTGCGTACAATGCAAGCTGTTGCAATATTCAAAAGGAAATGTACGGTGGAAGATTTGGTTGTTACACCCGTTGGAATAGATAAGGGCTCTTATTAATAATTTATAAACATGTTAATTAAATTAAATAATTAGAACATGGACTTGAAACTCATAGGAAACACCCACCAATAAGACTCACATGCATCAAGATGGTCAACAATTTGACACTATAGTTAGTACCTCCTACCATATTTCACACATGTATAGGATACCTCGGTTCATAGATAACCAGATTAGAAAAAATTAGGTAGTGAATGGAAGGGTTTCCTATGTAGAAACTGGATTGATATATCATATTTATTTATAACCAAGCATCTATTATTTTTTAGAATAGTTTTCATTTTATATTTTACAATGTAAATTGATCTTGAAACATTTGGTGGTGTTCCTACTGAATATATATATCACACCCTGCATGGGACACCCTTGGTACCCAAGAAGACATTATGATTGCAGGTATTGATAAGGGGAAGCAACCATCTTCTGATGTTTTATTCTAATTCATAGTATGGAGTACGGTAGGAAGGGACTATGCCTATTCTCACGATTCAATTAGTTCTATGTTTTTATATTTTTGGAATTTAATATATAATATGGTACATACCTATATCCTCTATTCTAGGGTACACTTTTTTTTTGTAGTTACATGACATCATGCTCATCTGCATTCTTGCATTCTATTTATTTGTTTATATTTTGCATGCAGTTTATTTATCATGGTTGATTTATCATTATTATTTCACTATTTTTTGTTTTTTATTACCAATTTCACTATGGAGGGTTACTGATATTATTATATTAGTGTTTTATAATGTTGATTCCTATTCCCAATATACTATTGTGGTCCAATCTGATATTTTGGGGAATATTATCTGCATGGAAACACCCACATACCTTGCTTATTTTTAGAAACACCTGGCGTATAGGGTGGTATGATTTAGGTATTGTGGCCAACATCTTGGGGAACCGCTAGGTTATATCCTGGGAATATTTTGAAATGTTATATCATCGCCCATTTTTTCCTTTGGTATAACTTTTTTGGGTTGTATATAAAAGAATAGGATTATTGGGGTTCGGTAATGAGTCTATTCCATGGAGTAGCTATCCCATGTACTTGGAAAACCCAAATCATCTGGGATGGGTTAATGTAGTTTCACGTAGTGCAGGTTATAGGTTCCCAATTTCACTTTTGGGTGACACACTTGTTTTGTGCTGTCATTATTTTTGATAAAATTATTAATACAATAGATTTTTTAACCATATCCTAAGAATATGAGGGAATACTAAAAATTATGAATCATACTAGGAACCATATTATTTCAATGTTCTGCATTATTCCATTCCACATTTAGTTTCCAAAAACTTTTCTTTTGTTCCATGTTTGTGTTACATTGACATCATTTTTATATCTATAAATGTTAAAACATTCCATGCAGTACTGAGAAAAGATAATTGGATCTTAAATTTTCAACCTTAACAAAACTATGTATTCATGTATAGGTTAATACAGACACCTAAAGCATAAAATTATGGTATGTTGATCCATGGAACAATTGGTTTCTTTGGATAGAATGTGTTATAGTTAGATTTAATTGGACACCACATTCCAATTTATATAGTCCATGGCCCTTATAAATTGTAAATGGTGATCCATATAATTCCAAAATTTATAGGAATTAAAATACATTAATGAGTAAAACTTTGAAATAAATATGTCCCTTATAAATAATGTACATCCAATTTGTGGGATATGAGACATTGACCCTGACCTGAAAAAAGTAGTGGGCTGTAGGTTGGGTTTTCTGATCTTCCATGATTATTTTAACCACCTAGACCCAATATTAGGATTAGTTAGAGAGAAAAGACCTGTTATATAAAGGATTTGTGCATGTATATTATTTTATTTTTTTTCGACATGATTTTAAATAGTAAATTAGTTGTGGGCTTGGAAATTATAGAGCTATGACATTGTGACATCCTCGAGTCGAATGCCAATAATGTGGTGATGATTACACTCCTAAGGTGGTGGTCCCTAAGGCACCCATATAACTGCATATAGTTCCACTAAAGGCTCCTCATATGGATCTCCCACTAGTAATCAATGATCAATTCCAAGATATTATTTTTATTTCATACAATTAGTACATGATGCTCCTTGAAATTCCCTTACCACGGAAAAGCATACACGTGAGTTCTCATAGCAAAATACTCCTAACTTCTTAAGTTATGGTGGTCCTAGGAATTATGTGTCATCTAGAGAGGCCATTTGATCAATCTTCAATCATATGGAGATGCCTCCAAAGCATAGGGTCAAGCTCGTTACCTACATGTTATGTGACCCTTCCATGCATTAGTGGGATGACATTACTTAGGTGCGTCGAAATCATGGTACGGTTTGGGAAGACATCTATATATCTTTTTCAATATTTTTATTCCTTATACATTGTGAGATAACCATTATATATATTTTATGAATCTCTATTAAGGTGACATTTCAGTGATGGAATATACTACAAATTTCAATGAGTTTCAATGTTTTTTACCATCCTTGACCAATGATGACTTGGCTTCTATAAGTTGGTTTGAATATGTGATATTGTTTTCCATATGATTGCTGATGAATGATTTCTTGTTGATCATGATTTTAGAGACAGTGAACCAAGCCCACATCACTGAGTGGAAACTCATGATATCCGACCATGGTTGCCTAAAATGATTATCTTCTTGGAAGGAATGTGGTTTAGCCAGTTGTAGGAAATACCATTTTAAGGATACACAAGGGGGAGATTCTAATCAAGTGGAACATATCAATAACTCTATGGTGTGTTACATGTTTTTAAATCTATTCCATAATAATACTCAGTGTACGGGGAACTGGATCAAGTTCTAAGATTATGGAATATTGTTCCACCTCCAGCGTTTCTACTAATCTTTTCCTCAAGTTCCCAGTGAAAGCGAATATGTACCGACAACACTTTTAGTTACTAGATTAGAGACAACACATCAGGATTGTATTTTCTCATCTAATAGTAGATATGGATGAGGAAGTATTCAAGGACAATGTATTGAGTCTCAAAATGTTTAGAATTATTATAGCAGACATGCCTGGGTAGTCGAAAAGCATCTTAGGGCCGTAGTTCAGGTCATATCTATATGATGAAACCAATTCACAAGAATCAGTTTCTAGGGAATTAAATTGTATGAGGTTTTCTTCTAGTATCCTCCATGTTATTTTATTCCATATTTAATATAGGTGCATCACACTATTTTATATCAGACGATATTATGGAAATTTTGGGACTAGTAGTACAAAAATTCTATGGTGTTATGTCACATGATACAGTAGTAGATGTTTGATCAGAGGGAACATGCCAATGTGAGGATTTCCTTGTTGATATATGTATGTACAATTTTTTATTCAATATCTTAACTATCTTGATGATATTATTCAATTTCATTCTTGGTATGGACTGCCTTGCATCCTGTCATGACCAGGTGGATTGCTATCACCAGTGGGTTTCTTTTAAATGACCCGAGGGTAGCACAAATATCCATAATATTGAATGGGGTAATCTATCTAGTTGTGTTTGAATCAAGGTTTAATGTATATTAAATGTGATATTTTAGATAGAAAGTCACTATATGAGATAATATGTAATTCTACTGGGAGAATTCCCACCTATGATGGATCATTTTAGGGACATTTTCCCAAATGAATTCATAATCTTAACTTCTAAGAGAAAGGTCGAGATAATCATTAATCTTATTCCTGGTGCGACACTAGTGTCCAATTAACCCTATAATATTGAATGTAAAGAGCTATAAGAACTCAAAAAGAAGTTAGAAGAGCTAGTGGATAAGGGTTTTATCTGAACCGACACTTCACAATGGGGTTCACCCAACTATTTCACCAAGAGGAAAGATGGTAACCTCTATTTTTGGGTGTATTACCACTAATTTAATCATATTATTGTGAAGAAAAATTATCCACTACCTCATATTGATGAAATATTTAACCAACTCTAAGGAATGTTAGTTTTCTCCAAGATATATATTATGTTGGGCTACCATAATGTTCTTGTGAGGCCATCAGACATACCATGTAAATCGTTATGGAGCAGGGAAGGCTTTCATGAGTATTTGGTTATTCTATTTTGTTTTTTGAATTCATTAAAATTCATTATGGATATGATGAATTAGGGTTTCCATCCTTATTTAATTTATTTGTGTGGTCTTTTTAGATGATATCTTAGTGTATTCACAAAACAAACATGAAAATGAAATACAGTCTTGAGATAATGATGAATACACTATGATAACCCATTATATATGTTAAGCTTGGAAAATTCCACTTTTGGATGAATAAGTTTTACTTATTAGGTCATATAATTCTGAGGCTGGTGAATATATTGACCTAGATAAGGTGAGCACCATGGTTTCAATGTAAAACCCAAGAAATTTTTTGTCATATGAAATTTCATTTGGCTATCTAGATTGTACATACAATTCATTTAGTACTACTTCTTCTTAGTAGAACCTCTAATGAATATAATTAAGAACAATATGACTTTCTCCTATTCTAAATCTTGTGAGATAGATTTCATAGATTTAGTGGTAATACTAACTTGATAATTGATCCTAATTCTACCAAATCTTAGAATAGGTTAAATTATTTAATATGATGATTCAAGAATCAAGATGGGGGAAGTTTTGATTTAGGAAGATGGGGTTGTGGTGTATGGGTCCTACAAGAAAAAGCTGAATGAGTGGAACTACACTACACATGACCTCGATATAGGTATTTTGGTCCATTCCATATAATGTTGGAGGCACTACCTATTGGGTGAGTGGTTCATCTTCTACACATTCCATAAAAGTATCAAATATTTCTCCACCTAACTATAATTGAATCCCAGTTAGTGTAAGTGGGTTGATTACCTGTAGTCCTTAGAAATTGGTCATGATTATATACTAGGAATGGGTAATTATATAGGTTACACCTCAATCTTAATGACTCAAATATTGGGTGTCTTGCAGGTTAGACGTGAGTGATAGTCGATGGCTCTATTTTATGTGATGCAACTATAGGTTTAGGAGGAGAATATGAATCATATTTTAGTGTATTTCTAGTGAAATTCTCCCTTATAGAGTGGTATATGGATGAGAAATTTATCTATTTCTTAGTTCATCATCATGATGGAGAGCATCATAGGTAATAAATAACCTCTTAGGTGTGTGGTTGATGAGGATGAAACTGTACCCTAGCACAAGAGTGTATAGTTTTATCTTGATGTGCGAAGAGATGATGAGGGAATCTCATGAATTGGTTTGGTTAGTTAACCCTATCCATAACAAGATGTTATAAGACATTCATCATCATTAATGGGGTCTAGAAATGAAGAGTCAATTTTCGTGTTTTATCTTGAGGTGTTCCATGAGTCACTCTGTGAAGGATGAACACCAATGAACCATTGGAATCCTACAACCTCTATCCATTCCAAAGTGGAAATGGAAATATATAACCATTGATTTTGTAATGGGATATATGAGATTGGATTGTGGAAGCAATTCTTTATGGGTGATCATCGATCAGTTGAAAAAATTGGTGCTCTTCCTATTGATATGGGAGATCTTATCAATTGGTAAGCTTGGGAGAATTCATAACAAGAAGATTGTGCATCGTCATACAGTTTCCAATTATATCATATTGGACTAAAAATCCCATTTGACCTCAGGGATCAAAATGGGGATACAAAAGGCACTGGGTTCATAGGTTCCCTTGAGTACAACTTATCACCTTCAAAAAAATGTCCAGTACAAGTGGATGATATAGGGATTATAAGACATGCTGTAAAAATGAATTCTTGAATTTGGATGTTCATGGAAAAAATATATTTCTTTTCTTGAATTTTTCTATAAATTCATTTTCTAGGAAATGATTTATATTTCTCTGTATGAGAAACTTTATGATAGACTGTGTCATTTTCCACTATTCTACTTTGATGTAGGTGTGACAAAAGTGTTGGGTCCTCGTATCGGTTTGAAGACTATAGAGAATGTACTTCTGATTCAGATATGTATTATAAAACTCATTCGAGGTATAATACTTATACCGATCATCACTGTATAGATGTAACTATCAAAAGGGCCATAATCACTTTATATGAGTTTCACCTAGATTGGATTATAGAAGAATACAATGACAGGAATGTTATCCCCTCATTATTTCATACCTTTTGAGAGCATGGAATGAGTAAGGTAGGTAGCCTATCAGTTGCAGTTACCAAATGGGTACCATGCCTTGTGTGTGGTTTTCCACATATTGTAGATTCATTTATACAATGATGACCTATATCATTCCTTTGACCCAAGGATACTGAGTTGTAGGAGGATGTGTCCTTCATGGAGCGCCCAATACGTATCATTGATTAGCACACGAAGGAAATCTGAGGAAGGTTAGTTCCAACGGTTTAATTCATATGGCAGGATAACCAGGTTTTAGATTAGGCATGGGAGTAAGAAGACAATTTAGATGTGTAGTGGACGTACCTCTTCTCAGACAACATTTTACACCTTGTAAATGTAACTCAGGAATGGGTATTCCTAAGGATGGGAGGTGGTAATGTCCAAGTTTTTCAACAAGGTACATTTTCTCTATTAGTGTTTGTAACCCAAGAACCACAATGATTTGCAGGACCATTTTCTTTTAGAAGGAATGGTTTCATGGATATGAAGGGTGGATTTACGACGCGTATAATGTGTGTACATGATAAACATTTTGTATTTAGAATACACAATGTGTAAAGGGTTAGACATACCATCTCCATGGTCTAAGATGGGTTTTCCTAGGGGAAGGGACCCTGAGCATCACACAATATGTAAAGAATTTAAATTCTATGAAAATTTATAAACTGAATTTAAAAAAAATGGGAAGGACCACCTTATTTTACTAAAAATGATGTCCTTTCTTCTATCTCAAAGCAGGGCTGATGCATGAGATTCCTCGTACATGCATAAGCTAGGATCTACTAGATCTCCTCCATTAAAGAATTTGTTTTCTTCATTATTAGTCATATCAGATCTGAAATGGTTACCTCTCCAATCTACCTCCTTATATTTATAGTTCATCAACATATCTTGTTCCCTATTTTGGTTTGAGATAACTTTCCCTACATTTAGTGGCTTGGACTGTTCGTCCTATATATTATGTTGTAGATTGATTCATGGGACAATAATAGATGAGTGGTCATTTTTGAACTTAAGTTAGGTGGTCTAGTTTCATTACCCACATTTCAATGTATTTTAGAAAATGTGCCACTGTGCCACTAGATGACACTTTCTAGTGACAACCAATTTTTTTATATTTTTAAAAATAGTTCTAAATTATTAATATAATCAATGTTAGTGTATAATCACCTCCTTGGATGATTTACTTATCATGGGATTCCCCAATAGGTGTACCTGTTCCTTGACAACCTTCTTCCACAGGTCTAAATTGAGAATCACCCATTGAGGTGTGATTCCCCTATAATTAATTCCTAAAATTAATGAATCAATTTTATGAGAAGGGTGGTACATTAGTGAGGTCTCTATACCTTATTAAATAAATGGTTTGTTTAATTAAAATTATTTGGACAACTTTATATTCTTGTTATAATTGTATTCCTTGATTTATGTCATGGCCATGTCTGACAAAAGTATTATATCACCTTGTGTAGAGGGTTATATGAGGGGATCTGACATAAGAACCCCTTTGATGGCCTCATCATTCCTGATTTTTAGTTTTTTGATGGATTTTTATATACGATGTGATTGATTAAATTTTGGCATGGAATGGGATATCCATGTATTTTTCATTACCTTCAGATGAGTAATAGATATTCCTTAGGGGAGAGCCTATAGATGCAATCGATGGGGTGAAGGTAGTAAAATTTCAAGAGAGGGACTCAAATCCCTTTATGAGATAACAGGGATGGAATCAAATGATAGTTATTTTTTCATCACACAATGACTTGATTTAAAGTTGGGATCTCATTCAAGATGCACCTTGGATAGACTCCCATAGTATTATATATATTTAGTGCATTTAGTGTGATACCAGTGATTACCTTGGGATCTCCATGGACAGGCTCAAGGTGTTTCTGAAAAATATAGAAACATGTTAATTAAATTAATGAATGAGAATGTGCACTTGATCTCATAGGATGCGCTTGCCAAACCAAATCACATACATGGGGATGGTGTATCCTTAGGCACTTTACATTACAGATATTACCATATTTAACACTTGTGAAAGTTACCTCAGTTCAATGATATATTTCTTAGGCCAAATAAAGTATTTATTGGATGGGTTTCCCAAGTGGTACGTAGTCTGGTATATCATATTAAGTTATTTCCTATATCTATTATTTTTTTGGAAAACTACTCATTTTATATTGCATGACATTTTTTGATATTGAAACCATTTCTAGTTGCCTACTGAGTATATCTCACACCTTACATGGGTTTCAATTATTACCTAGGATTACTACATGATTTTAGGTATTAATAAATAGATCCATCCAAATTACATTACTTGACTCAGATTATTAGGATGATGTTTGAGAGAAAGGGAACAACCCTATGCTCATGATTCTAGTAGTTATATTTTTTCATTTATTGTTTTTTATAGAATGTGGTATATTATTATATATCCTATTCACATGTACTGATTTTTTATAGTTACAAGACTTCATAAACATCCCTACTATTGGGTTATATTTTTTTAGCTTTCACCTTATTTTAATTATCTCAGTTTATTTATCATTATAATCCTACTGATTTATGTTTTCTATTACTGCTTATGATATGATGGGTTACAAGTCCATTCAAATTATTGTATGATTATTCTATTTCATATTCTATATATAACTATTTGGTCCACTTGGATATATGATAGAATAGTCTCCCCACGACAACACACTAGACCCTCGCAGTTATTTGAAATCCTCTGGAGTACAAGGAGTTGTTCTTGATGTATTGTCACTACTCTATCGAGGCATCTCTAAGTGGAATCTACTATGGGACACTACAATGTGTTATCAGAGACCCCTTTTCCTTTTTGTCTTACTGTTTTTATTCAATAAAATGTCATCATGACCAAGTGTAGCTAACCCACTTCCATACGTGGGATGAATTAATTCAGCTCAATTTTGTTGTCATTGCAGTTTTCCCAATTTCACTATTGGGTGATGTACTAGTTCTTTGCATCTATTATTATTAATAAAATTATTAATATTATATGGGTTTTCATCTAAAAAGAGGTTGTTATGTAATATTAAAATTCAAGAATCACACTTTGAACTATAAGATTTAAATTTAACAGGTTATTTTATTCCATATTTACTTTATGCGTGAAGTTCTTATGATGCATGTTCTTGTTGCACTGCCTTAATTATTTTATCTGAAAAAGTGTTGAAATTCCTTTTTGGGATGATAAAAAAAATTGTAACATAAAGTGATATCCTTAACATAACTGTTTCATCTAGAATAGGATTAAGTAGAAACCTTAAAAAGTCAGTAATATCTCACTACGCAATTTACCATTGGTCTCATGGGAAAGTACATGTTATGATTTGGATTAAGTGGATGCCACATTAAAATTTATAAGGTTTATAGGCCATTATAAATGTGAAATTGTTATCCATATAATTCAACCATGAAAAGTTATTTAGATAGATAAATGATTAAATATTTAAAATATCTATGACCCTTAGAATGAAATTGTCATCTTATATGTGTGATATGAGACATAGACACTAACCAGAACATAGTAGTGGGTAGTAGGCTAGGTTCCCAAATCATATATGACTCTTTTACCATGTAGACCTATTTTTAGGAGAAGTAAGAGAGGTGTGACACATTATAGAGGGTCTATGTTCATTTCATTTCTATTATAACATTTCATATCTTCTTTTAAATCTTATCTAAGGCGTGTTCACGAAAATTGTAGAGTTATGACACTGATAAATCATCACATTAAATTCCAAGAAGGTGGTGATTATCATGATCCTGAGGTTTTGGGACCTGATATACCCATATTACCTCATGTGGTTCCACCCGAGGAACCACCAAAGATCTTCTACTATGTTTCGATGCTTCAATATTTGAAAATATCTTTAATTTCATTAAATTAGTACACAACGCTCCTTAAACTGCCCCTACCATGGAATAGCTAGTCTGTGAGTTCAAGAGGTAGAATCATCCCACCTTCCTAGGGAATGGTGGTCCTTAGGCAACAAAGTCATGGCTTGAGGCCATGCTATCCATATTCATGCATATGGAGATGCCTGTAGAGTGGATGGTCATGCATGATACCTATATGTTACGTGACTCTGCCAAGCATTGGTGGGATGTCCTCAATCAGGTGGGTCAACATTAGGGTATGGTCTGGTGGACTTTGACACAATAGTTTGTGAATTTTTGTTTCCCCAAATGTTGTTTGTAGACCATTATCAAGAGTTCATGCAGATCCAATAGTTTAACATGTCAGTGGTGGAATACTCAATTCTATTCACTGAATTATAATGTTTTTAATGTATTTAATTGGGGATGAAATTAATTTTAGAGGTTCAACGATGGTCTCATGTATTCCATTTGATCATTGGTGAAAATTGTTTAGATGGATATCATTTTAAAGGTAGTGAACCAGACCCTCATCACTGAGTGGAACCTATGAGAGTTTAACCATTTGATCTATGGAGGTTTAGCTTCTAAGTATAGAAGTGGTTTATCCAGCAACCTGAAACATCATTATAAGAGTATAGATATGGGAAGTGTCATCTAGGTGGTATATAATGATAGCTATTCATTGTGTCACCAGTGCAATGGGTCTAGTTTTAGGAAGCCTCAGTGTGTGAGGAACCCAATCGAGTTCCATGCTTTCCGAAGAATGGGTATCCTCTAGTGTTTCTGTAAACCATTTATTCTAGTACCTAGATAATATGTATTCGTACTGACACCAATTTCACGTATTAGATCATTGACTCCATGTATGGATAGAATTTAGTCTTCTACTAGACAATTAGTCTAAGGATGTGGCCATGACCAATGTAGTCAGGCTCTAGATTTTTAGTGTTAGTAAAACCGACATGCCCAGCCTAATCTGGAAGCATCTCTGGATGAAATTCAAGAAATAACATTCATTTTGGCCTATGAATTACGATAAGAGTCCAGGGACTTTAGTTGTATGAGTTACTATTCTGGTATCCCCCAAATTATATTCATTTCTACTAGACATAGTTGTATCAAACTCCTCTATATCTACTGATGCAGTGGAATGTTAGGTCCTAGAAGTACAACACTTCAGTGGTGTTAGGTCACTCAATACACCATTAAGTGTCTAATTAGAGATAACATTCTAGTTCTAGGAGTTCCCCCGTGTGATAGGTTGGTGTCATTTACAATGAAATTTCATTGTCCTTGAGATGACCAACTTTTATGTCATTATCGGTATTGAATTGCTTATTCTTTATCATGCCCATGCAGATTTCTATCATCGAAAGGTGTCCTTTACATAAACTGAGGGTATCATGTACATCCATAATAGTGAATGAGATACATACGTTATTAGAGTTGGACCATATCATTAAGTGACTGGTAGGGTTATATCTTTTATAGAATGTCTCTTCATGATTGAGAAGGGAATGCAATTGGTAAGATTCTAGATTTGGAGGATTGTTGCTGAGTCATCTTCCCTGATTACTTATCTAGATTACCATTTAAGAGTTATGATGTGTTCTTCAATGATCTTGTTCTAGTTGTGGTAATAGTTTCCATTATTCTTTTTAGGATGACAGATTCTGAGCTCCAAGAACACAAAAATATGTTGTATGATTTTGAGGAAAAGGGTTTTTTTGACCCAGCACATTGGCATGGTTTTACCCACTATTTTCTATAAGAAGGTGGAATGTATCATCCATTTACGAATGTATTTACGCCAATTTTAATAGATTACAATGAAGAATTTATATCCAATGCCTTGTATAAATGTCATATTTAACCAGATATGAGAAGTGATAATTTTATCCAATATTGATTTTCTGTTGGGATACCACTAGGTCCATGTGAGGCCATTAGACATACTACATACAATGTTCTAGAGCATGTATTGATCATACAAGTATTTTGTTATGCTGTTTATTCTTATGAGCATGCTGATAATATTTTTGGATCGGACGAATATGGTTTCCACTTATATTTATATTCTTTTTGGTTATCTTTATATACGACATCATAATGTATTTTCACACCAGGCAATACCATGGAAACAATATTGAGATCATTCTGAATACACTGAGAGAGAACCATCTATATGGGAATCTCAAAAAATTTCACTTTTAGATGAATATTGTTTTTTATTGGGTCATATCATTTCAGAAGTAGTCATATATGTTGACCAAGTGATAGAGAGTGTTTTGGTATCCTACAAACCAACCAAGATCATATTTAATGTAAAATGTTTCATATGTCTATCTAGATATTAAATGTGATTCATTCAAGATTTATCCTATTAAAAATAACCTCTTAGGGCCCTGACTAATATGAGTGTGACGTTCTAATGGTATAATTATTATGAGATAACATTCTTGGAGTTAATGGGAATACTTACTTCTATATCGGTACTAATTCTTGAAATTTTTGGAAGAGGCTATACTTTCTATTTTTATGTTTCTGGAATCATGTTGGGTGCTATTCTGCTGATCTGAAATCAGGTTGGTGCATATGGATCACACGATCTAAGGACCTATGATTAGAACTTCTCTACTCATGATCTAGAGCTATATGATTGGGTCCAAGACTTACGATGTTGTAGAAAGTATCTATTGGGTGTTCTTTTCATCATCTTTAAATATCTAAATGTTTCAAATATATTTTCACCCACTGAGACTTCAATCTGAGGAAGCATAGGTTGGTTGAGTGCCTTCATTTTATCAACATTGAGCTTTCTTATGAAGTTATAAAGGGGAATGATATAGCTGAATCCTCTTTCCAAAATTATCAAACATAATATTTCTAGTTGTTCAGTCATGGGTGGAATTTAATGTTTATCTTTTTTGAGATGTAAATGGAGCTCTATGAGAAAAAAATGGAATCCTCTTTTAGCTGCTCGTTTAGTGATATCCTACCTTCTTGAGCGTGTCTAGATGAGGAAACTATCAAATTTTAAGGGTCTTAACTTGAGGGAGAGTGTCATAGGGGATGAGTCACCTCATGGTTGGGTTGCTAATAAGAATTATACCTTACACTACCACAAGCATGTATGGGTACATTCTGATATAGGGATATCAGATGTGGGAATATCATGAAATTGTTTCAATAGTTCACCTTAGACATACCAAGATATATTGAGACATCTGTCATCAGTATTGTTGGTCAGGTACCAAGAGGTAGATTGTAGGTTATCCCAATATGTGTTCCACCTTCCAGTATGTGAATTCGAAACACCAGTGAAAACTTGGACTCCAATAGGCTCCATCAATTCTGGAGTGGAAATGGAATGATGTCACCATATATGTTTTGGAAGGTATTGGTGGGATACCCTAGATACCATAATTTAGTATAGGTGATCATTGAACAGTTGACCAAGGTCATACATTTCTTAGTGAAATAGGAGTCTTTCTTAGTTGATGGGATTTTGAGGTTTATATTTTGGAGATTACGTGTCTTCATTTTGTTCCTCATTCTATCATATCAAATGGGGATTTTCATTTTACCACATTGTTCTGGAAAGGGCTGTAGAAGGTAGTAGGTTTACAAGTGGTCTTGATTATATCTTATCACCCATAGAATGACATACAAACTATGTGGACGACACTATTCTAGATGATAGGCTCCGTCCACATGGCCATGAAATTGGAGGTTCATGGAAAAAACATATTCATCTAGCGGAGGAATCCTCTAATAGATATTTATAGGAAATGATTTATATGGATACGTTTGAAGACCATAATGGTAGTTTGTTCCATTCACCTCTATATTAGTTAATGAAAGGTTAGATAGCACTACTCATTACTCATCTCATTTAGGTGAATAAAAATCAAGTACAACTGATTCCTAAATGTATGGGTACAATTTAGTCTAGGAAGAAGTCTTATACGAATCGCCACTATTGAACTCTAGAGTCTTAGTTGGGATATCAGTTATTTATTTGAGTTTTTCCAACATTTAGTCCTAGAAAAATTTAAATATGTGGAATGATATGGACTCATAATGTGAATCCTTTGGAGATCATGTAGATATTGAGGTTGGAATCCTATAAGTTGTTGTAACCTAAGAGGCACTGTTCCATGCATGACATCATTAATGTACCACATATTTATTGTTATCCTACAGAAACATATCATTCGTCTCACCCCAAAGATATTGATATGGAGGCAGATTCCTCCTTCCATGAGAATATGATTCTTATCATTGATTAGATCATAAAGGCTATCTAAGATAATTCAATTCCACTGGTCCGGGTGTGATCCATCTTTAAGTTGAGAACATGGAGTAGGAAGCAGATATATGTATGCAACGACTGTAACTATTCTTAGAAAATATTTTACCACACTTGGAAGGGAAATTGGGGATGAGTTTTATTAATTAGGGGGGGTTCTAACGTATTAGTTTTCTTGCAAGGTACATTTTCCATTTTTTTGTTTTGGTTTCAAATAGGAACTACACTAAAGAGGAGGTATGTTTTCTTTTAGAAGGAATGGCTATAGGGATATGAAGACTACCTGTATATCTAGTGAAAGAAATGTACTTAATACTAGTTGATTATTTTTAATACAAGACATGTTATAGGCACATAACCTTTAATGGGTTGTCCATACCCTCTATACATTGTGATTGGGGTTTTCCTGGGGGAACATACTCCAAGAATTATACAAGCTATAATTCATTTATACATCATGTAAATAACCATCACATTTTTTTTCAAGAAATTGGTAGAGAACACATATTTTTTTAAATATGGGTTTCCATTCTCCTCTTTTATTGTATGGGAAACATGTGAGAGGCCTCCTGCACGCCTATGCTAGGTTCTACCACATCTCCTACACTAGGGATACATGTTATTTTTTGTCATTAAACTTGGATATTCAATTAATGGCTATCCTCTCTAATTTTTTATATTCTAGATACTCCTCCTTTATTTTTTTCTATTATTGTGTCATGTTATTATACATATTTTTTGGTTTTTGGTCTGTTATCCTGATATCATTCATTATATACTGATTTAAGGACCAAAAGAAGACAATTTGTCTTATGAAAACATATGTTAGGTGGTCTAGTTTCTTTTCCCATGTTTAATTTCATTTTATAACAACTTTCATTATTCCATGCATTGGGTATTTCTAGCAACACCACCAAATTTTATAATTTTTTTTTAATTTTTTTTCATGCTTACTATGATCCTTGTTCGTGGATAATCAACTCCTTAGTTGATTTCTTTGACATGGGACAACCCTATGGGTATTACTACTCCTTGATATCCTATATTGAAATGGTCTAACATGGGGAAAACCCTAGAGGTGTTCTATCCCTATAATAAATTACTTAATTTAATGAATTGAATTGATAAGAAGAGTGAGCCTTGAGATAGGTCCCTACACCTTATACCATAAAAGGTTTATTTAATTAATTTCTTTGTACAACTTTAAAAACATGTTATAAATAATTTAATTTTTAATTTTCTTGATCTTGGTAGCCAAATTTCTGACTTCCCCTTATTTTGAGGCTGATAAGTGGGGTTCTAGATTATGTACTCCATGGATTGGATCATCGGGATTTATAGTTAGATTGTTAATGACCTTGGAAATATTCTAGGAGTGACACTAGATAGGCCTAGAAGGGATCACCAAGAATTTTTTTACATCCAAATGATTTACAATGGTACCCTCGGGTATGTCCAATTAATGGGATCGGTGGTGGAATGGATGTAACATGCCATATTGGAGAGTTAGACCCCTATGTGAGATACCATGGAGGGACTCATAGGTTAGTTTTTTTTTCCGTTTTCAGAATATTCTTGGAGTGACACTGGGGATCTCATTCATGGGTCACCTTGGAAGGAGTCCCACAACATTGGACATATTAAGATCCTATAGAGTGATACATTTGATTACATTGGGATCACCTTTGATAGGTTTAGGTTGATTCGTAATAATTTATAAAGTTGTTTATTAAATTAATAAATAAGAAAATGAACTTTAAACTCACATGGAATGTGCAAAAATCCAATTGACATTATTTCGGGATGGTTCATCCCTTGACACATTACATATCAAATATTACTATATTTTACACTTGTGTTGGTTAACTCAGTTCAGAGTTATTTGGTATATAAAAAAGAACATATTTATTTGATGAGAGCCCTAAGTGGAACTCAGTATGGTATATCTTATTTATTAATTGGATAGAACATATTATTTTTTCAAACACTGCTCAATTTATATTACATGAAATGTATTGATCTAGAAACTGTTGGTTGTGGCCTATTGAGTATATCTCACACCCTGATTGGGAATACCTTGGTAACCAAGAGGACTTCATGATTGCATGTATTGATAATTGGAATAATAAATCATCCATTAGATTATTCTGATTCTTAATATGGAGTGTGGGAGCAAGGGACTGATCCATTTCTCATGATCCTAATAGTTATGTTTTTGGACTTTTTGATATTTTTTCTTGATTTTGTATATAATTGTATCCCCTATTCCAAATTACTCAATTTTTTAGTAATATGACATCCAGATCAACACCATTCTTGGTTTCTATTTATTTGTTTAGCTTCGACATACTATTTATTTATGCTGTTTAATTTATCATTATTTTTCCACTAATGTCTATTCCTTTTACTACTTCTGCTACTATGTGTTATTGGTCCAATCATATTAGTGTGGGATTAAACTATTTATTATTACTTATACACCATTGTGCTCTACTATAATCTATAGTTTAATTGTCTCCCAATAGATACACCATAGGTCCTTACTACTACTCATAATCCTTTGGCAAAAATGGAGTCGTGCTTGAGGTCTTATGGACACCTTATCAAGGAGCCTCTATGCATCATCTAGGATGAGATGCTACAAAGTAGTATGAGAGACCATTTTTTACTTTTTGTGGTACAATTTGGGTTTTAGATAGGAGAATAAGATTTTTTTGATTTGTTAATGACCATATGTTTGGGTTTAACAGACCCCAGTACATGTAGAACCCAAATCACCAAGGATGGTTTAATGCAGTTCCATTTTGTGTTTGTTATAGTTTTCCTTATTTCACCATTAGTTGATGGAATGGTTTTATAATCCTATTATTAATCATAAAATTAATAATATTGTGGGTTGTTTTTCCCACTTTTGAGGATATGAGGGAATATAAAAAAATAATGCGACATACTAGTCCCCATATGATTTAAATTTCATGCATTATTCTATGCCATATTTACATTCTTAGTGCATTACTCATGATATATGTACATGTTTTATTTCAGTGATTATTATATATAGAAAATTGTTACCATTACTTGAACCACTAAGAAAACATTTTGGTCACTCAATGTGTATCCTTTAACCTAATAGTTTTTTCTTGAAAGTGAAAATGTGGACCCCTTAACTAGTCAGTTAAGGCTTGTTGAGCCATGGACCATTGGTCGGATGGGTGGGAACATGTTATAGACATGTTTATGTGGATGGTAAAATATAGTTTATATGGTGTATGGTCCCATATAATTGAAAATGGATATCCATTTATTTCAACAATTTATGTAACGCCGCAACCCTAGTTATCCTGAATCAGTGCATTATTACATTACATTGGCCTGATATAAGGAATCATGTCCGAAAGACCAACCAGTTTAGTATCCGTGGAAGTACTAGATACATATATAAGGTTTATAATACATCATGAAATAAAAAAACTACATTGTGTCCCCTCTGAACACTCTTATATCTATCAGCCTATTCCTACAAGCTAATCGAGATATACTTCTTTTCATCCTGGAAAAAATAAAAAATAAAAAGGGGTTAGATTTGATGCTCAGTAAGGGTAACAATATAGTAGAAACATTCATAAATAAGAATAAACATTTAAGGAAATGTATAAGACTAAAACAAAATCCTTTTAAAATTTAACATCAGCATAATATGGAAAATATAAAATCAAATAATTCAATTTACTTATTCGCATGGATATTCTACTAGATGAATAATCACATGAAATATCAATAGTCACTTTCATAATGATGGAATTCATAATTACATACTTCATAACCAAGAAGTCAAGGCCTTGTGCCAAGACTACATATAAGATTTTTCCAAGGCCTTGTGCTAAGACACTAGTTTCTCTCTTGAGACTTACCGATGAATCTAAGAGCTATAGTGGGATCCACCTGTCACTTAATAAGTCTAATGCATTCCTCATATGAAAAAGTTTAAACATAACAAAAACATTTGTATTAAAACTAGCATACGAAATGTCAATACTTTATCCATAAACCATGAATGTTATAAAAATAACACACCCACAGTAAAACATATCGAAAAACATTCAATATAGTATGAATGATTTGTATCATTAAAAATCAACCTCGATCAAGAATAATATCAAATAATGTATGTTGAAATAGTTGAAATTATCTACAAAAATCATTGAGAGAAATATCCCTTTTTCATGAAATCATTTAAAATTTTCACTATTTATCAAGAAGCTCTTTAAAATAGATTTTGGAACTAAAGTGTCCCATACCAATTTGAAACATTTAAAAGGAACTTAAATTTTAAAACATTAATATACATATAAATAAAACATTAAAACTATTTTTAAAACATCTACATTAATGAGAATGATTTAGAATATTTTTTTGAAAACATTTAAAATGATATTTTAGTTAGATTTCTTAATCAAATGAAAGATACTTGAATAAAAAATATTGAGGTAATAAAAACCTAATAATATCATGAGAATAAAGGGACTCATGATATAATATGTCAAAGTACATTATATACACCAAATAAAAGTGAATCGGCACATAATAACAATGATGTCTCAATGGAATGTAAGATGAGAGGAATTTCATTATAAAGACTTCATCCTTAGGAAAAGGATAAATAAATGAAATAGTTATGTGTGACAAATATAAATACACTCAATATGATGGGATATTTGTTGTAAATAAATAATAGGACATTCACACATATTCTTGTGAAAACAACACCAATGACATGGATGTATAACTCAATGAATAGAAATTGAGTTTATATTACTCTTATCAAGTTCATATTGATGACTTGTTAATTTATCAATGGAGTTATTAAGTGTATAAAAAGTATATCCAAAAAATCAGGAGTGGAAATTACTACATAAGTAAATAAATTGTGGTTTCCCACATAATCTGTGAGTAATTGAATCAATGAAAAATGCATAAAGCCTCATGAGTCGAAATTGAAAATTGAAATTCCCTTACAGATTTGGTAACTTATGAAACATACAGCCCAGGAAAGAATGATCATAAAATGAAGATGTAAATACCTATAAATTAAAGTATATTACAACAAGAATACAATAATGGGAATCAAATACACCACATAAATGGAAATAGTGTCCAATATAACATTAATCTCACGGGAATAAAATTTGAGATGAAAACCCCTTACCACGTTGTAATTCAATCGAGTCGTATGGATAAAAGTTTATAACCACCAAATGAATCACTGGATACTATGAATATAAAAAGAATCATTATAATATATAAAAAATGGTTGTACACAATAAACTACAAGCAATAAATAAGTGGTGAACAATAGAAATGTCACGAAATTAAAATCCAGAAAAGAAACCCCTTACCTTGTGTCTGACTTGACTCGATAATTTTTTAATCTCCTGAATAACAAACTAAAGATAATTTATACCTGATTAATGACCTTTTTAAAGTTCATTATTCCTATTATATCACTTATTATCATGTTACAAACATTATGTAATCATTTAAGTTAATAACAGTTATTTTTTCCATATTTGGTAGTTGAGTCAAAAATGAACTTGTTATAATTAAATATTGTCCATGTTTTCAAAAGTCTATTATATCCAAAATAATATTAATGTTTTAAATATCGTATATATAATATATATCCAACATATATATATATAATTCGGTAATGATATTTTGAAATAATAAATGAAATGCATCGTTCATGGAGACTGTAAGTCGTACGTACACATGAACGTTGCTTTCATTTCTATTTCATATTTAATGAAATGAAAAATAAATGATTCATATGTATGTTATAATTCCATAGTAATATCATATGATATAGGTGTTACAAAATTTAATTAAATCCATCCTTTATTCATTCCATGTATGTCTTGAACGAATCATACAACCTTGAGGGGGCGGTAGTCCACACTTCCTCAAATGAAATTATCTTGTTCACACATATAAAAAATCATAAATGTGTGTTTGTAAATGGAAATTATAGAATAATAGAGAAAAATAAACATAATATATATAATATATAAATAATTTGGCATCATAATGGCCACTATAAGAGGTGGTAGAGGATAATTGAACAATGGTCATTTTGTGAGGCAACAGTTCATTGTCTACAAAAATAGTATGTTCATTTCCCATAAGATGGAGGTGTGTGTAAGTGTAGCTCGAATAAATTTCATTAAAACAACCTAGTATGTTGATGATACTTTACCTATTATATAATAAAGTAATAAAAATAGTTTTGGGGTTGGAGAAGTAAAATAAAAAAAGAGAACTTTAGGGAAGACGTTACCAAAAAATTGGGTAACTCCTACAGTTTGAACCAGAATGAGTTCTTGAAGAGCCTTATGCATAAGGAAAGGCTTATAGGTGGATGGGAGAGTTATTGAGAGATTATTTGGGAAGAGGATATATGATTAAAGGGTCTTGAGAGGTGTGAGTAATGGGTTAGAGGTGAGGTCTTTTTATAATGGGGAGGAGGGGCTCTTTAGGAATGTGTGAAAAGATTATTTTATTATATAATAATTTTTGGTTTCTAAAGGTGAAAAACTTATTATAGTCGATGATAAGATGACTAATTGTCGAAATAAAATCATTCAATATAAATTGGACATGTTTTGGATATTTGGTTATCATTATAATCTTATATATTTAAATCATTCATTAATGAGGTAAACACTACATCATTATTTTGTCATAAATAATTTTATTTATATGATGTATAAAATTATTAAAAAATACCATGATGTAGTAAAAAATTTTATCTTACTAATGAATATTTATAGTAGAAGAGATAACTTATATAACCCCATGTAACAATTTATTTACTAAAAGATATAGGTTTAAGTTATTTTATTCTTTACTTGAATTTAATTAATATAAACTATCATTATCACACATAAGTGGCTCAATGGGGTCCCAAAATCAACCCAAATATGGAAATGGTCAGACATGACTCGTAAAATAAGGTTAGGACATGTGTTAAGATAATTTTATAATATTAGAATAGTCTTTTTACCTTGAATTACCCTTTTTTCCTTTAATTGTGGTAAATAAAAGTCAATAGTTATTATTCACCAAAAATTATTTTAATCTTATTGAACCACTTTTTAGTTACTAATAACAACCATGTAGATCATCTTTTTGAAATTAAATTCACCTATGTGGTAAAATTTTATTTAAATGAAAATTTCAGATTTTTAACTACTACTTAATGGTTTCACTATATATCAAAAATTGATGTTTTTTAGGAAAATACCAAAAATTCCGCCTAAGATATAATTAATATTCCTAATTAAAATATGATGTATATATTATCAAATTAATAAAATTGAAGTTGGATTTATTAATTTTAAATTAATTATTTTTTTCAAAACAAAATGTGTGTTTTTAAAATATATTAACTATCAAATGTATGTCACTTGTGTATGTTTTATTTTAAAGTGAAATTACATCCAATGACCAAAATTTGATTAATTGGTAAAAATATAATCCAATTGAACATAAAAACCATTTAAAAAGATAATCTAACCATCTAAATAAATTATACTAAATGGAAGTTTTGAATTAAAATACAGTATTATTCACTATTCATATAAAAATGAATATTATTAGAAAAATACAAAAATTTCATCCAAAGTAAATTTTGATTTCCCGATTCTAAAAAAGATTTTAATTTGTCAAATTGAATATTTAAAAGTGTCAAATATTGGATTTAAAAAGGTTTCATTATTAAAAGGTGGTAAACATGCATTTTTATTGAAAAATACATTTTTATCTGAAAAATTGAATTTTTTCTTATAATATGTCTAAAAAACACAAAATACATAAGATAAAATTATATGGAGTATAAAAAATTCAAAATCTAGTAAATACTATTCATAACCGTTTTTTGAATGGCTAGTTTGGTAAGCCGAGGTGCGCTCGAACTCAGTGTTGCGTGTAATGCAAGCTATTGAATTACATTAATGAAAATATCTTACTATGAAATATTTTCATGTTACATTCTTCCCACCTTTTGGAAATTCCATCCTCGCAATTTTCAAATTGTGCTTGGGAACTTCATTAAAATTCCCACATCAGAAAAAGAGTCAACACAATTATCATATTAAATAAAATAAAGATATGTAAAAAGGTCATCCAAGATAAAATATACTAGGATTACATGTAAAAAAACATGTATATGTAAGATTAACTAAGTGTAATTTTCTAAAGGAGAGTGATACAAAACAAGATTTAGAGAAAGTTAACAACAAGAAAAACACAAACCTTTGATAGGATAAACAGTAATTAATTTCCCAGTACGAACTATAAATAGACATCGTCTTTTTTTATGTTCCATTTCATAAAGTTGAGGAATTTATTTATGAGATTAACTAAGAACATAATGATATTTACTTAATTATTATGTATAGTTTCAGCCTTTAATAAATTTCTACCACTAAATCATCTTTTTTTTCAAACGATGAGTATTCAAGTTGACATGGTCACACCTAAATCACTAGAATCAACTTATAGAGAATCACATAATCCAAAGAGGATAAACTATACATATTTACTTTGACATTAGTGATTAACCAAAAAAAAAATGGTTTGTAAAAGGTAAGATCATCCTCAAAAAGTATAATCCTTCATAGAAAGATATACTAATCTTAATTTCTAAAATTAAACCAACAATACCCAAAGATCAATATATACCATTCAGTAAACAATTTTCCTTAAAATACTTCAATTTAATCCAAACTAATATTGAAACCCAAAACACAGAAGAATTTGATTACATAGTCATCCACATCAAATTGCATCTCCAAATAACATTGACTACTATTAAAGTCACATACTTAAAAGTAATTAGCCTAATCACTTATTCACTATGATAGGTTAATCATTTACATAAATAAACAAAATTGCTATAAATCCACCATAAAAACATAGATATGAATCCACCATTACTCCTTAAATAAAATCCCATAGTATTCTATATTACTTAGGCATATAGAGTTTCCAACAGAGTGAACATCTTCCAAAATAACATTTATCACTTAATCACCAAATCATTTTCCTATACTAAAAATATCCATTTGATAAAACATAAGATCCAAATTCATCTTATTATTGATCAATAAAATCATTTAACAAAAAGAATTAGCCACACTAACCAGGGTCTTCACGTATTCCAATGGTAGGTGATAATTCCCAATCGCACACTGGTTGTGGGTTCGAATCCCACAGCTTTTTCTGAC
Source organism: Viscum album (assembly GCA_963277665.1). Classification (NCBI taxonomy): domain Eukaryota; kingdom Viridiplantae; phylum Streptophyta; class Magnoliopsida; order Santalales; family Viscaceae; genus Viscum; species Viscum album. The sequence goes on along the minus strand of OY728137.1, from coordinate 22,790,941 downwards.
ATGACGGGTTGTCACATGGTCGACATGTTGTACTTTTTCAAAAACTATATTTTATAACTCTACCAAAATGAGATACAATCCTCAAAATAACTAAAACCTAATTTCACCATGAATTCTATCTCATACCTCACATTTCCATCCCAAAATTTAATAACTTGTAATTTCCTCAAATTCAAGGATCATATAAACGCAAATGGTTATTTATAACTACATCAATAATAGAAAAGACAATTCTTCCTAAAATAGCATTTTTTGCATAAAAAACAGCAGGGTTACACATACAAGAGAAAAGTCTTCTAAATGTAATCTCATTAATAAAGAGCACTAATTATTTTAAACCTTTCACCATCTATTTATTTCTTCTTAGGTTCTTCTTGGACTAAGAGGTTATCCTATAGAATAGGGAATTCACTCGAGTAATGCCCTGGTCCCCTATATTTAGGACAAGTGACTATAAATGGATTCATGAGATCATTTTTATTTCCTTCCATAGTACTCTTCATTTTCCTTGAAAATTCTTTACTTTATGTCCTTTAAAACACATAAAGCATTTATTTTTTCCATTAAGACACTTTCCTGGTTGTTTCCTTCCAAATTTCCAGCATGATGGAAAATGAGCTTTCTTTTCTCCATGGTCTTCACTGCTAGAGCTCTTGTCAATAACCACCATTCCCTTCTTTGTTTAGTCTGGGAGTTGTTTAATATATATTTTTATGATCATATATTTGGAATAATGATTTGGCATGAACATGATATCTTTTACGCCAATCAACATTCCATTTCTTTTCTCATTTCCATCATCGTGCCCACCTTGTACCACATGTTCGATGTTATTATGACTTTTTTAGAACCCTGCCATTGACTAACCAAAGATATCATAGTGTAAGTCATAAAATAATTTGTAGAATATCATGATAACTTGTTTCAATCAAAGACACATTAGGATAAACGAAGGTTATTTATTATCATCTTATATTAAAATCCTTAAAATCGGGTTGTAATGAAAATGTGAATTATCTTAAGCATATCCCCTTGGAGAGTCATAACCAGGAGTGAATGAAGGCCCATTGTCATGTACCGGGATACCCAAGGTCAAACATGAAACTCCTTTTCGGTGTTTTCACTCCCTGGTACATGTGTTCCAGAGTTGCCTCTACTTACACGTATCCAGATAGGGATGTATTTCTTGGAAAACACACATAATAATTACATTTCCTGAATTTTTGGATGTTCTTCTATACTAATCCATAAATTCTATATTAGGGTAGCATTTTTTAATCATAGTATTTCAAAATCTAGCATCCAATAATTGTACTAAATTTCCTATGATACCAACTGTAACACCCTGACCCCACTTACCCTGAATTGGTACATTATTACATAACATTAGAGTGATACAAGGAATCATGTCCCAAAAGACCGATTAGTTTAGTAGCCTAGGAAGTACTAGATATATACCTAAGTTTTACATTATATCATGAAATAAAAAAACAAAATTGTTTCCCCTTTGAACACTTCAATAACCCTTAGCCTATCCTTGGAGGTTATTTGTAATATACTTTTTTGTATCCTTGGAATAATAAAACATTGAATGGGGTGAGCTCAGATGATCAGTAAGAATAACAATATAGAGGAAAATTTCATAAATAAGTATAAACATTTAAGGCAATGTATAAGTCTAAAACAAAAGCCATCTAAACTTGAAATTCAGCATAATATGGAAAATATAAAATCAAATAAATCCATTTACTTATTCACGTGGATATTCTATTAGTCGAATAATCAAATGAAATATCAATAGCCACTTTCATAATGGTGGAATGTATAATGCCAGACTTCCTAACATCATAGTCAAGGCCTTGTGCCAAGACTACAAATAAGATTTTGTCAAGGCCTTGTGCAATGACACTAGATTGTCTCATGAGATGGACCGATGCATCGAGTATCTATAGTGGGCTCCACCCATCACTTACTAAGTCCAATGCATTCCTTTTATGAAAAGGATAAAACATAACATAAACATTCTTATTAGAACTAGCATACAAAATGTCAATACTTTATCCATAAAACATGAATTGTATAAACATAACACATCCACAATCAGACATATCACAAAAAATTCAACATAGTATAAAATATTTGTATCATAATAAATAATCCTCGATCAAAAATAATATCTCGTAAAGGATTCTAACGTAGTTGAAATGATCAGTAATTTTTTTTGGAGAAATATCCCTTTTTCATGAAATCATTTAAAAGTATCCCTATTTATTAAGAAGCGGTTTAAAATAGTTTTTTTTGAATCAAAGTGTCCCATACCAATTTGAAAAGTTTAAAAGGAATTTCAATTTTAAAAAATTAATGTCCATATAAATAAACCTTAAAACCATTTTTAAAACATGGAAATTAATGGGAAATATTTTGATGAATAAACCTTTAATAAATTTCAAATGATATTTAGTTAGAGTTCCTAACCAAATGATAGATGCTTGAATACAAATAATTGAGGTAAAAAAACATTATAACATCATTAGAATAAATGGATTCATGATATACAGTGTCAATGTACAGTATATACACCAAATAAAAGTGAATTGGCCTATAACAACAAAGAAGTATCAATGGGATGTAATATGAGATGAATTCCTTTATAAAGACTATGTCCTTAGGTTAAGGATAAATCAATGACATAATTATTAGTGAAAAAATATAAATAAACTCAATTTGATTTTATATTCAGTGTAAATCAATCAGAGTACATTCACACATATTCTTGTAAAAACAACACCATTGACGTGGTTTTTTATATCATTGAATGGAAATTGAGTTAATATTACTCTTATCAAGTTCATATTGATGAATAGAGAATTCTTAATTGGATTGATTATGTGTATCAATTTTATATCCACAAAATGGGGAGTGGAAATTACTATATAAGTAAATAAGTAGTTATTTCACACATACTCTTGGAGTAAAGTAATCAATGAAGTATGCGTAAATCCGAATGAGTAGAAATTGAAAATAGAAATTCCCATACCGATTTGGTAACATAAGAAACATACACCCCATTAAAGAAGGATCAGACATTGAAGATGTAAATACCCAAAAATTAATTTATATTACTACAAGAACACAATCCCGGGCAGTAAATACACCACATATAAGGAAATAGTGGCCAATATAGCATTAATCTCACAGGAATAAAATCTGAGTTTAATACCCCTTACCATATTGTATTTCAATCAATTCGTATGACCAAAAGTTAATAACCACCAAGTGATTCAAAAAAATACCATGAATATAATGGTAATACTGATAATATATAATAGATGTTAGTACAAAATACACTACATGTAATAAATAAGTGACAAACAATGGAAAACTCACAGAATTAAAAGTGAGATAAGAAACCCTTACCTCTGGTATGACATGACTCGTTTGTTCTTTAATCTACTAAATAATAAACTGAAGATAATTTATACTTTCTTAAAACCCTTTTTAATGTTTATTATTCCTTTTATATCACTTACTATCTTGTTATAAACATTATGTAACCAAATAAGTTAATAATGGTTGTTTTGTCGAATTTGGTTCTTAAGTCAAAAATGAAGTTGTTATAATTAAAAATTGTCCTTATGGTCAAAATTATGTTATGTACAAGATCATATTCATGATTTAAATATCATATATATCATATATATCCTTTATATATATATATAAATAATTAGTTCATGATATTTGAATTTAAGAAATGAAATGCACCATTCATGGAGACGGTAAGTCGTATGTACGCATGAATGCTACTCTCATTTCTATTTCATATTTAATGAAATGAAAACATAATGACATGTAGATATTTTATAATTCAATAATAATATAATATGATATATTTGTTACATAATTTAATTAACTCCATCCTTTATAGGTTCCATGTATGTCATGAACGAATCATATCACTTTAAGGGGCGGTAGTCTCCACTTTCTCAAATGAAATTACCATGTTCACACATGTCGGAGTGCATAAAGGTGTGTTTATAAATGATAATTTCTGAATAATAAAGAAAAAATAAACATAATTTATGTAATATATAAATACAGTTCCATCATAATGGCCACCATAAGAGTCAGTAGGAGATAATTGAACAATCATCGTTTCGTGAGGTAGTAGTTCGCTATCCACAAAAATAGTATGTCATTTTCTCATTAGATGGAGGTGTATGTAAGTGTAGCTATAATATTTATCATAACAAAAACCTACTATATATATGATACTGGTGTCCTTATAAAATAAAGTTATAAAAAGAGTTTAGGGGTTGGAGAAGTAAAATAAAAGAAGAGAACTTTAGGGAAGATGTTACCCAAAAATTATGCAACTTCATTTGGTTTGAACCAATTTTTTTTCTGGAAGTGCCTTCTTCATAAGGTAAGGAATCTAGGTAGAAGGTATGGATCTTGAGAGATTTTTTGGTCAGTGTTTGGACAAGAAAAAGGTCTGGAAAGGTGTGAGTAATGGGTTAGAGGTTAGGGATTTTTTTAAGGGGGAGGAGGGGCTCTATAGAAAAGTCTGAAAAGATTATTTTATTATATAATGATTTTCGGTTTCTAAAGGTAAAAAACTAATTATAGTTGATTATAATATGGCTCATGGTTGAAATAAAATTATCTAATAATAATTGGACAGGTTTTGGATATTTTTTTCTTATTTATAGTCTTATTGATTTAAATCATTCATTAATGAGGTAAACATTGCATCATTATTATGTCATAAATAATTTTATTTATTTGATGTCTAAAAATCATAAAAAAACTACCATGAGGTAGAAAATAGGTTTATCTTTCTAATGAAAATTTATATTCAATAGATAACTTACATAGCCCAATGTAAAAATATATTAAATAAAATATATATGTTTAAGTCATTTTTCTTTACTTAAATTTATTAATATAAAGTGTAATTATCACTATTAAGTGGCACAATGAGGTCCCAAAATCAACAAAAACATTCCCATGGTCGGCCATGACTCATAAAACAAGGATAAGACTAGTGTTAAGGTAATTTTGTGTTATTTAAATAATCTTTTTACCTTTAATTTCTCTATTTACCTTCAACAACAGTAAATAAAAGTCAATAGTTTCTATTCACCAAAAATTATTTTCATCATATTGAACCAAATTTTACTTACTTAAACAACCATGTATGTCTGATTTTTGAAATTCAATTCACATAAGCGGTAAAATTTCATTTAAATGAAAAATTCATATTTTTAAATACTACTCAGTGGTTTCAATATTCATCTAAATTTGAAGTTTTTTAGAAAAATACCCGAAATTCAGCATAATATATATTAGATATTTCTAAATAAAAAATGATTTCTATATTACCAAATTCAAAAAATATAAGTTGTATTAATAAAATTAAAATTAATTCTCGTTGTCAAAAGAAAATGCGTGTTTTTAAGAAATACTAACTATCAAAAGATTGACACTTGATTATGTTCAATTTAAAGTGAAATTACTTCCAACAACAAAAATTGGATTAAATGGTAAATGTATGATCTAATTACACTTACAAAAAAAAGATAATCTAAAAATTAAATTGATTACATTAAAAGGAATTTTTGAATTAAAATACAATATTTCTCACTTTTCATAAAAAATTAATATTATTAGAAAAATACCAACATTTTACCCAAAGTGAATTTTGTTGTCCCAATTATAAAGAATAATTTTATTTTGTGAAATTGAATATGTAAAACTGTCAAATATTGGATTTAAAATGGGTTCTCCATTAAAAGGTGGCAATATTGCATTTTTTTTGAAAAATACATTTTTTATCTAAAAATTTGAATTTTTTCTTATAATATGTATACAAATCACATAGTAAATTAGTAAAAATTATATGGAGTATATATAATTCAAAATAAAGTTAATACAATTCATAACAGTTTTTTGAATGGCTAGTTTGGCAAGTCATGGTGTGCTCGAACTCAGAGTTTCATGTAGTGCTTGCTATTGAATTACTTTTAAAAAAATAACTTACAATGAAATATTGGGGGGTTACAAATTAATCACATTTAAATACATAAATGAGTAAAATATTAAAATATAGATGTTTCTTAGAATTAAATGGCCATCTAATATGTGTGATACAATACCATGAACCTGAACCACTTAGCATTGGGAAGTACGGTCGGTACCTAATATTCTATGACTATATTACCACATTGACCCTGATTTAGGAGCAGACCAAGAGGTGTGACCGATTATAGAATAGATATGTGCATGTTCTTTCTAGTATTACTTTTTCCTATCTACTTATAAATCTTATCTGAGGCTTCCACATAAAAAATTTAGAGTTATGATACCGCAACATCCTCACATAAAAATCTATAAAGGTGGAAATGATTGTTCATGTGATGTGGTGGGCCCTAATCCACCGATATTACCTCCTATACTTCCACATATGAAAACTCCTATAGATCTTCCAATGGGAAACACCAATATGTCTCACCTCCAGACTCAGACACCACTAGTGTGTCACACAGCCAAAGAGTCAACATTATAAAGACTCACCAATCATATGTCATTTATTTTTGGAATAAATGATTATAATGGATATATTACATAATTTAATTACCAAAATTATTTTAATCAATGTTCGTTTATTTCATGATAAGGATTCATTAAATAATGTTTCATCCATGAGTATGAGGATCCATAATTTCTAAATTTTTTCCCACATTGTTGTTTTTGGTGCTTTAGATGACAAAAGAAGAAGGATACATCCTCATTAAAATGTGAAGTGATGCGATGATCAATTTATACATACATACATATAGATACACACATGAAATATTTTGAAACTCATTCCATGAACTATATGATATTTCATGATGCATAGACATTAATGAGCATGTAAGAGAACAATATACATCATGTCACTTCCTACAGTCAAGAACAAAGAGTTTACGCCACTCTGTTTACCTTAAACTTCTAAAAGATGACACGAGCTTCCATTCAAATCATATTCAAGGAGTCACAAGTTTCCCAACATACCAGACTAATCAACACTATCCCGTTATATCATTTATTTTCTTAGTTTTAGTATTTAAATTTAAATTATTAAAATTGAATTTTTATTCTATTTATTACATGAACACTATCACATACATTAAATGGAATGATACGTGGATATCTTCTTAACATAGTCTTTACCTGCTTTCCTACATGTTTTTATAGATGTTTGGCTATGACCTATTCTCTTCATTATTCCCAAGAAAACGTAAGAATATGTACATGTGTGTCTTGGACAATTATCATGTTCTTTTAATACCCAATCTATGTTTTGGAACAAAGTTTATTCTATATAAAATTCATGGGAGAAGGTGATTTCAATTTGGATTGAAATACATTGTAGCTTGATACTGATCCTCTTGTATTCAAATCACATGTGTATTTTGTTTTTAATTTTCTTTATATTTAATATTTGAGACTAAATCTTTTTTAATTTGTTAGAAAGAAACTACTTTGATAGAAATCCTTAATTTTATTATATGGTTTTAATAAACTCTATTTATTTCAAATGTAAACATGTTTTTCATAATTATTTTTACTTATACCTAATCAATCATTTGAGAAATAATTTAAAGGATTAAAAATTATAATGATATCATCTTTATTTTAACTAGTGATTATTTAAATTAATTGGGTGATTCATTTTAAATCAATTTCTAGAGAAAAAAATTAGTGGCTACTCAATTCACCCCCCAAATTAGACACTCACTCCGACAAACACTTGGTTTTAAAAGGTCTCTGGATTTTGTATCAATGTTTCTTTAAAAAAATAAAAAATTATTTTAGGTAAACCATAAATATCTAATATTTTTATACTTATATATTTATATATTGAAATAAAAAATAAAAAATATTGTTACTGTACCAAAATTCCTCATTTTTTCAATGGAAATAATTATTCTTGGTGAAAGTTCAAAATGAATATGCATATAGAATATATGGGCTTTGAGATTTGGTCTTCCATTTCAGATAAGTATGAGTTACCAAAAATTTCTATAAGTATATGGGATGATTATTCTATGTTATCCTATCCTAAAATTTTTAAAGAAACAAATGAAATTTATTTTCCATTGGTATATATGAAATTTAACATAATTTCTACTAGGGAAACTTCTTATAAAATTTGGGACACATTAGATTTTTCTATTGAAGTAACACTCAATGTTAAATAGATGATAATGGGAATATATAATAATAATTATTAAAATTATTAGATAAAGATAAATGAATTAATATTTTACATGTATATCATGTTCAATGAAATTTTGATCACTATGAGCTTACTGGGAAATTCAATATCTAATAATGTTAAAATCATGATATTGCTCAGATTCTTTCTAAAAATATGTAGAGTCGAATCTTTTTCAATTTGATAATTGTGTTACATAAAAAATCTACCATTCTAGGAGTACACTGGGAAATTAATGATGTATGAAAAAGAGTTGAAATTCAATTGAGAGGACGATGGTTCACCAAAAAGAGTGCCAATAGCTTTTAAGTCTACTACAATCATGAATAAGGAAAAGGAAAAGGAAAATATTCAAGTTGAAAGATCCAGGTATAGTGGTCCACCTCTATAAATATATTTGGAGATGGACCATCTAGCTATGATTTTTAAGAAGTTTTACATAATTTTTTTAAAAAAAGTTGTTATAAATGAATGGATGACCCCAAAGGAAACTGAAAAAAGGATTAGAATAAGGTTGATAATAATATTACATGTTATGAATTAATAATCAAAGTAAATGATAAGGAATACTATATAAATTTGAATTAAGAAATAAATATGATGATAAGGAGTGAAGGTATGAGAAATCCATGAAAGGAATATGGAGTACCTCTAAGGAAAGCTCTAGTTATTATGACACTAACCATGAAGAACATTCTGATAGATCCAACATGTGATTATAGACTAATGCCTCCATGTTACCAACTATATCATATATATATATATATATTAATATATTTTAGATAGCTCAAAAAATAACATAATGATGATGAAATGTATCAAATAGAGATATTTTAATATTTCAAAATGTGGGAAGAACAATTTAATAAACTTAGGAAAAAATATAACATTATGAAAACATTGTGTTCATTAACTTCTAATATTAAATGTGACTTATATATTGAAAAATAAATTAATGATCATTTTTTTATGAGATTAATAAAATTAAATTTATTAATGAACAACCAAAGAAGTATTTATAAAAATTTAATAATGATATGGAAACTCTTACTCAGATTCTAAGAAAAAAGGTCACTCCTAATTATGAAACAAGTTTAGGATACCAACTTAGGTAAATAAGGATAATAAAGAGAAATTTTTTACTTAAGTCTAAATATCATAAACCACTACTTTTTATTTTTATAAGGGACTACGAAAAGTGTTTAATTAAAAATTCATACCTTCTTTTTATAATTAATATTTTTAAAAATATGGGATCATATATCCCTAATTACTAATAGTTTTGGACTAATGAAAATATTTCTAGAAAAATCATTTTTTGTATAAATATTTTTTTTTTGAAAAAATGCAGTGAGAGAAAATATAAAATTCAATTTTATGTTGATAGTATATATTCATGGAATGTGAAAGGATACTACTAAATTATTAAGAATCTAATAATGGTGGATTGAGGTCATTCCACATTTGGTGATATTACTAAAAATTAAATCACTAGCCTTGGCCAAATTGGTTAAATCAATTTTGTTTTAATTTCAAAAGTGATTATTTTTTATGGTTTGAAGTATAACATGATCAACATCTCACAATTATGTAATAATTGTTTTCATGTAAAATTTGAGGACAATTCATGAAATTTTATTATTCTAATAATGATTTAGAATTTAATTCCATAAGGAATGAAGATTTTTTATATTGTTGATGTTAATTATTTAATTTCTAAAAATCATTCCTACATGACTGATTTTCATAAATAATCCTGGATTTGAGATTGAATACTAGGCCACTATAATATTAACTCACTTAGGAATCATACGAGGAAAGGGTTAGTAGTGTATCTACCCAAATTAGAGATCCCAAATGAGAAAGTAAATAACCCCTATCAAAAATTTAAATAATACAAGATTTATTTTAAATCAAAGAAATATGTTTCAACTTTTTAGCATCTAGAGTTAGTTTATATGGATTTATATGGACAATCAATAATTTCTAGTCTAAATGGGAAGAAATTGTTTATGTACTTATAAATAGATTATCTAGGTATAAATGGTTATTCATTATATGTCATATAAGTTAAGATTGATCATACTTTACCAAGTATGCTAGATTAGTGGAAATCATATGTGGGCATATGATTATGACCTAATGAAGTTATCATGGTTGTGAGTATGAAAATCAAGAATTTGATTCTTTTTTCTCACGAAATGAATATATTAAAAAAATATCTGATCCAAGGACCCTTATTATAATGGAGTCATAAAAAGAACAATATAACACTTCATGAAATTTACCTGAGTATATTAAATGAATATGACTTAACTGTATATTTCATGAAAGTGGATGTAAATACAATATTTTATTCAATAATTACTACTTTTAATAGACCAATCATAAAGAAGACATGCTATGAGATTTGGAATAGTTTAAATCCAAAATTTAACTACATTAGGGTTTTTGGATAGAATATATTAATGCATAACACATAGGATAATCAGGATAAATTTTCCTCCAAATGCGATGGATGAATTTTCCTGGGATATTCAACCTCTGGTATATCCTTTAGAGTTTTTAATAAAATAACCAAGATTGTGGAAGAATCTATTTATGTCATATTTGATGAGATACATCCACATGAGCATAGTATATCCTTAGAGAAACTTTAGGATGGTTTATCTCCTATAAACATAAATTCCAAACGTACTAATTATATTGGAAAACAAGAAAAATATCATCCAGTATTGATGAATTTCAAAAATATGAACTCAACCCTGTAGAAGAACCTGAAGCGACCATCCTTAGATTTTTCTAGAGCTGTCATAACTATTATATAAAATCCATTACATGTTGTTTTTGGAGACATAGATCGAGGTGCACAGACTAGAGATTCTATAGAAATTCAAGTTGTACATGAAGATTTCTTGTCAATAAATGAACCAACAGACAATAATGATGAAATTAATGATGTATTATGGTTAATGAATATGCAAGAAGAGTTAAATAATATTTAATGAAATAATATCTAAGAACTTTTTCATAATCCCAAGGAAATCTTGATAATAGAGAATAAATGGGTGTTTTGAAAAAAGATAGATGAATAATGTATAATAGTAAAAAACAATCCTAGACTAGTAACAGAAGGTTAGAATCAAGATGAAGAAATATACTATAAATAGAAAATTTCACCACTTACATGAATTGAATCCATTATTATACTGCTATCCTATATATCTCATCTTGATTTATAGAATTATCAAATAGATTTCAAGAGTGAATTGATAAAAGGGTACATAATTGAGGATTTGTGTTGAAGAGAAAAATCCATAGTTTTTTAAATTAACTTATTCTAAACAATGTATTCAATTTTAAAAAATATATTTTTATGGTTTGAAACAATCCCCTAGAGCCTGGTATCATAGGCTCACCTATTTTATTATTTCAATAGGATTTTTAAATGGTATAGCTAATAATATAGATTTTTTGAAAAGAATTTAAAAATATGTCTTAGTTGTAATAATTTGTGTAGAAGATATTATTTTTGGATCTTCAAGAAATTATTTATTCAATGAGTTTTCAAGAATAATGAAAAATGAATTTGAAATGAGTTTAAAGGGAGAAATACATTTTTTTATTTGTTTTCCTATTTTACAAAAAAAATAATGAATTATATTGAAGCAATTTAAATATACTAAAGATCTAATCATACATATTGGTCAATAAAAACTATGATTTGTGATACTCTTATGTGTACTACCTTTAAATTTGATCACGATGAAGCTGTGAGACCAGTGGATCAAACTAGTTACAGAGGTATGATTGAAATTATCTTCTACATGACCTCTAGTCCACCTAATATAATGATCAGTGTTTGTATGTGTGATCATTTTCACGAAAATATAGATGATCCACACATGGTATCTATACATGTAATTTTAAAATACTCAAATATTCATCAATTTTAGGATTATTTTACCCAAAGAGGAAAAACATTTTAATTTCTTGTTATTTAGATGTTTCTTTTTATTTAATATGGATTGAAAAATAACTCGTGGAAAATGAAAAAATTTATCCAAATTTCATGTCTCTTTTTATATTTAAAATAATTTTTTTCATTATCTACTGCTGATGCTGAATACAAAGCTATAGGTAGCTATTGTGTAGAAATCTTTTGGTAGAAACCAAAAATTTTATGCTATGTATATCAATTTTAACAAGTTCCTATAAAATATAGAAATAAAAGTAATATTTATATTTCTATGAATATTGTATCACATTCTAGAAGAAAACATATTGATATAAGACATCACATTTTGAAAGATAAATGTCAAAAAGTCAACATCACACTTGAATACATCAGTACAAAACACATCTTTCTAATATATTTAAAAACCCTTTGAATTTAAATAGAATTAATTACATCAAACATGAGTTTGGAATGATAAATTTTAGTAATGTTAAAATTTTTGGATCTCACCATTGTACATTTATCACCATTAAAAATTTATCACCATTACTATTTCTCACCATTGAATAATTATCTCCAATGAATATTTATCACCATTAAAATATCTCACTATAAAAGACTTCTAACCATTGAATATTTATCTCCTTTAAATATTTATCACCATTGATTATTTATCATTGTTGAAGAGTTCTTTTTGTTATATGATTATCACCATTGGGTTGTCTCACTAGTAGTGTTCTCAATACTTTTCCAATATTTTTTTTTCAACTATATGTTTTGAACTACCCATTTTTATTTTGGTATGATTTATTTTATTTATTATTTTTCATGATTTTTTATTATGAACTTTTGGATCCCAAAATCATAAATGATAATAAATGTGATAACTTTTATAGTTGCAATTCACCTATTTCCTTGTGACATTTTCTCCTAATCAATGTGTGATATTTCTCTTCAAAAAATTTGACCGTCCTTTTGCCTTCAAATAATCCATCTAAGTCAAAATCCATTTCCAGAGTGAAGTGTCTATGTAAATCATCTCTAGTCAAGTCATATCCCACAAATTAGCATGAAAGTAATCTATGTCATTGATTTGTAGTTCAATGAGTGAACACTGAGCTCACAAAAAGAGTTGTAGTACACCAGAATTAAGTACAAGATGAATGGATAATTTTTAGTATGTCTTTGTACTGATTGTCATATAGAACCGTGGATGGATGGAAATGTCCTCATAAAATGAGATAATGTTTTATCCTAGGTTGGTATATTTGTTATATCAGTGTTTGGAATTTGGTTTTTTTGATGAAAAATAATACTGGATGCCAATGAGGATTAATGGTCATATAATTTCTATTTCTTCAAAGAAGTGGGATAACTATTTAAATGTTCCATAGAAAGGTGTGTTCAGTGATTATCAAGTGATGATCCCCGAATATAGTGATGTTTTTTTAATGGGGCTATTATTGAGTTAAAATGTGGTGGAATTTTAATGAGAATAATTACCTCTAATCTAGATGGAGAATTTAAATTGTTGTTTAAATTCATTCAACATATGTTTCTCTCAAAAAATGTGACTTTAATAATTTTTGGTTAAAATATTTCTATTTATCATGTGTTATGAAAATAGGAATGAAAAAACATTTTTATATGCCTTATGCTTCACTTTTTATAAATGATCAAGGCTAATTCATGATTCAACTCCCTATTTGACTGGAAGTTGATTTCATCTATCTAAAATAAAGTTTAGTTGCTGATGTTGAGGAGTGTGTTGGGGATAATGGTGGATAATACATCACTAGAATAACGTGAAGATGGATTAATATCAGTTGGAACCATTGTAAGAAAAAATGGGTTGGTGATAATTAAATGGTATATAGTGAGTTCAACAAGGTTGACCACCCATATAGGCTGAGAGATCTTATTGACGATAGTCCTGAGCCTGATAAGATTACTGAATAATTTGATTGTGGTGTGAAAGTATAGGTTACTATTTCTAAAAGTTAAGAGGATAAATAATTTTCTATGAATGAGGGAATTGACCATAATCTTCCTCGTTTCTATTCTCCTATAACATATGGAGACTCTAGACCTTTAGATCACTCCCTAAAAGAATGAAATTGTTAAAATAAGGAAGTTATGATGATGATACCTGTTTCTCTAGTGAAGATAAATTCATAAAAAATTATAAATAATATGTGGATAATGGTGAAGGTGATGATGAAAAGATGAAGAGGATGATGAAAATGATAATGAAAATGGAAAAGGAAGTGGAGATGAAAATAAGGTAGAAAATAGGGATGATGATAATGATGGAGGACCATATCATTATAGTTACATTGGGATATTTAGAGGAATTGATGTTGTGATTCCTCATGTTCTACTAACTTCTCCCAGAGGTAATGTTTCTAGATCAGAAGAGAGACATAATTTTATTTAGTGAAATTGATGTTTCCTCCAGAGAAGAAGGAGATGAATATTTTGATGGGGAATATTCCCTATATTTGGAGAGTCATCCTAGTCTTAATGTATAGACCATTTTTGAACAATCTGGGGATTAGATGATGAGGGTTTTTTTCTACCATTAGAAGATATTTACTGATTATATAGTTGATGAGTATTTGGAAGAAGATCATTATAGTGTGGAGATGACTATTACAACATATATTTTAGATTCTTAGAGATATGTTGAACCTACCATTATACATTTTGTGGTTTTTTATAATTCATCAATGCCTATTATTTCTATTTTATAGTAAACCTTATAATAATAGTATTGATCCCAGGTATTAGGAGAGGGTTTTTTTCAAGATGTTCATAAAATAATGGTGAACCTACCATTAGAGAAGAAAGAGATCATAAAGGATATTTGATTGATCAAGTTGATGATTCTGTAGAGTTGTATAGGTTTGATTTAGAGCTAGCTGAAGTTGTACCATTTACCCATATCTCACTAGTTCAAGTTGATATAGTCAACAAGTGTGAACTAGATGATTTTAGTGAGAGGATTTGGTCTCATTTTGATGTTAAATTGGGAAATAAATGTGTTTTTTCTACAAAACTATATGAAACTGATGAAAAATATATATTTTAAATAGTAATACCCCATATTCAACTGGATATGATAAACCATATTAAGGATATATAAATTTATAATAAATACTTTGAAAGTAAGTTGAAATCCTTTAAATGGTTAATGTAACAAATGCATAAAGACATTTCAACTAGCTTAGATTCCCTGATAGAGAGGGTGGAATACATTTCTTCAGTAGCATCTAGTTATTATATTCCTCCTCCTCCAATTTTTATACGGAGAGGATCCTATCTATTCTAAGGGAGAAAATTCATGCTACTTCTTCATCATCTGTCGTTCCAGAAAAAACTTAGGAGACTTTGAGTAATAAAAGGAAAAATAGTGATCTTGTAATCATGTTGGTTAAAGAGTATTCCTATCATATGATGTCAAACCAAGATACTATCACAAAAGAAATGAAGTACTATATATCTATACTTTTCACCAATCATAACATGGATTCTCATTTTATATTTTAGGATGAAAATATAAGAGTTCCTTGAGTTTCAAAATTCATAATAGAGAAATTCAACTAGATGAAATTTATTACTCCTCCATTTAATATTGATATGTTATAAAAGAAATACATATTCAATGTAATAGAAATGGGTGGATATATCATAATGGACCTGTTCAATTTTAAGAAATAATTTTTTTCATTTGCATGAGATTATTGCTGTAGCTCATTAGGCCATGCCTAAGTCTATATCCTCCATCTAAAATTCCAGAGTTCTTTTGTCTTGGTGTCACTAGATATCCTCTTGCACCATATCTAGCGAGATTTCATCCATTTTCCCTATATCCCATAGAAGTAGTAAAACTCCTATGAGTAATTATCCTCATGGAGACTCTTAAAATAACTGGTATTCTTTAATCTATCCATCGTACTCCCTTATATCCATATACAGCTTCTACCTCAGACAAGGACAGTGAAAAAGCTCATTTGTTTCCTTCTACCAAGCTTGAGAAGAAACCTTGATAATTAAACTTTGTGTTTATTATTGGTTTTTTGTAACTCCTTTTATTGAACATTTTCAATGTATTTTTATTGAATTTTTCTCAATGAAAATATTTATGATTATTAATATTCTATTTTTATATGCATTTTATATTCTATTGAAACATTTTTATAATCCCAAAATGGGGAGATATTAATGCCATTTATTTATGAATGTTATTTCTTTCATTCCATATATGTATTCTACCTTCAATTTCTAATATCTGATATCTTTATTTTCTTTACTATCTTGTTGATATATATATAAACATTCCTTTGATACTATGTGTTAATTATTTTTTCTTTGATTCCATATTCATAAAATATTATAATCTACCATTGATGTCATATATATAAAATCCCATGACTTGTGATCATCAGAAAGGGAGAGATTGTTGACCTCCTTGTTTTAATGATAAAAAATAATGCTTCTTTTTATCATAATGAGTTTTATGTTTCCTTTTATATTTTATCATTATAAAGAAGATTTGGTGAAATCATGGTTATTTTTGGAAAGACTCACTGTTGAGGTGGAGTACCCAATAAAAAATCTCATCGACTAGAAACGTCTCACCACCAAGGAAGAATCAACATTATGATGCAAAATCATATAAGTAATGGAGACACACACCATCAGCAATGTGTCACTACTGAGGTGGAAATTTTACAATGTATGAGACACTTATAGACTATGTATCACCATCTGTATGATAATTCAGATATTTCTTGATATCACTTTCTACTAAGAAGTGTCACGGGTAGCCTGAAATCCCATCAAATACTGACTCACTACCTGAAGTTCTAATTTTTCCACAGTCTCATCGACAGACTCCGTGCCACTACCACTATGTCTCCCATCTATAATCAGACATCTCTAGTGTATCCAACTACTATAGAGTAACCATTCCATATAATCACTAATACTTTCTTATATATGTTTAAATTAATTGTTTCAAACAATCTATATTATGAAATTTGATTCCCAAACATATTTTAATTATTGTTCCTTAATTGATCGATAGTGATTCACAAAATAATGTGTCAAACCTATGTATGAGGATGCAGAACATCCAGATCGCTTCTCACATGGATGTTTTTACCGATTCTACTGATAAAAGAAGATCTATACCCACTCATGAAAATGTGATATGAAGTTAAAAAAACCAAGAAATTCATTTATCTGTACATGTAAAGTGAACTAATCCTCATTGAAAAATTATAAGATCTTTCATACTTCTTACACTTTCTAGAGTATGTCAAAACATAGCTATAATGCGGCCAAAAATATAATGTAAAAACATTGTATTCAATAGCGTGTATGCCACATAATGCCAAGCACATAAAATAAAATAAAATAATGAGATTTTATAATTTAGTTACTATTTTAAATAAATATAATATATTTTTTTATCATGAAATCAACATGAAATTAAGTTGTCATACAAATCATGCAACAAAAAGTTTTCCAATGTCTTTCATTACACGCAAGTCAGAGATTGAGTGAAAAAATATATTATTAAAATATTTTTATAGAATACAATAAGATATAACCTATCCATTAAATTAGTGGCCATGGATAGTATTAAATAACATATATAAAATTAATCTTAATTAATATATTAAATTAATACATTGGTTTAAAATTATTTCGAAATGAATATAAGAACCAATTGAATACAAAAAGTGTATTTTTATAGAGAACCTTTTTTATGCTCACTAAGATATTTTAGCCAAATAAATTAAATTTTAAAAAATTAGTGACTAATATTAATGTAATATATATATATATATTATATTTTAAATAACTTTTTTATATTAATCCAATATATTTTATAAACAATGATAAGAAAAAAACTCATTTTATGCATAAAATACTATATTTTATTAAGGCAATTTTACAACCATTTAAGGGAGAACCTATTTTAAATAAATTTTTTGGAACATTTATTAATATAATATGTCAAAATATACATAATATTTTAAATATAAACATAAAAATTATGTTAGGGTGAATATTTCATATTTTTCTGTGATTTTTTATTTTTAATGAATAAGGAAAAATACTAAATTATCATTCAAAACTAATTTTTTACCTAATTTATTTTGAGAGATAAATTATATTTTTAATTGGTTTTAAATTTTAAATAGAAAATTTAATTTTAATTGACCTAATGTAGTTCATTGGAATCAATATAACTTTGAAATTTACTAAAAAAACAAATAAAACATTCAATGATATTTATTTTAAAAACCCGTATTGTCGTCTCGTATACAGAATTAAATTTAAATTAATTTCTGCCACATCTAATATTGGAATATTTTAAAATGGATTTCGTATATTTAATAAAAATACTTTAAAATCTCTAATAATTTCATCTTATATTTTTACAAAAAATACACGTGAAATTAATTAAATATAATTATAATGATATAGGTGAAATTAAGTCCAACATAGGACTAAACCTTAATCTTGAGGGTCCAAATGACCTATAAACTTATAAAAAAGTAATTATATGTCCAAATACATACCCTATAATCAATTTTATATAATATTTGACCATTATTGGATCCAATTTCAATTGAAAAAACATGGGTGGAGTTCCCTTTCCCAAAATTTATAAGAGTGTGACTACTCCCCCACTATAAAAGTCCTCTTCACCAACCAATTATCACACCTCTAAATATCCATTAGCACGAAAATTATAGATAAAAATAGATGATAAAAATCCATACCCTTATCCTATAAGACTATAATTGGAAAGAAATCCATCCAAGGAAGTGCTCTGGTACAAACCAAAAGTAGATACCCGAATAAGAGGTAACCTCATTCCTCATGATCTTTAGTTTTTTTCCATTCTCTACACCATAAAAAATTATTATTCCATTATTTTATAGAAATACTAGTATAATAAATATATTATTATATTTTTATGTAAGGTTTTATTCCTTTACATACACACACTTCTATTTAATATGTAATGAACTTACCGTTTATATGTACGGAAAACCACCAACTTGTAAAATGATTTTTTTGTATTACATTTACAACCTATAATTATTGGGAATTATCATGGTAAATCTATTTATATATGATACATATGATATATATAATGTCTTTATTTTTTATTAATTCTTTTGTTACGCATTACTTTATTTTTTTGATGATGTGTCAATATGATAGTGTCGTTTGTGGAAGTGTGTACTACCACCACCTAAAAGCGATGCGATTCATTCACATGATACATGGAATATATAAAGGATGATTATAATTAAACATTTGAGACATAAATAAAATATATTTGATTTTAATTACATAATTAAACTTCTAAAAATAAAAAATATATTTTTTATTACCCTTTTCTAACATTAAAAAGTGGTAATGTTGTTCATGGATGTGTGGACTACCACCTTCTAGACACAATGTGATTCTTTTTAAATCGTTATACATATATAAATCAGTATCTAAAATTAAATAAATAATTATATATAATATAAATATCCTTATAGAAATATATAGTGTCACTTACCTTCTTTCTATAATGATCATTGTAAAATGGAAACATTACTCATGCGTACATATAACCTACCATCCCCCTGATTGTAACATTGGTTCATTTCTCATAAACATATTTAATTATTGGTTTTAAAAGTATAATTGATGTATAAATATTATAATTAGATCACTTTTCATATTCATTAGATTTTATTTAATAACCCTTTTGACAATATATGACATACACAAGTTTTTTTTGACACATAATCCAAATTTGTTGAAAACACCCAACATAAGAATAATTCTTTTTGTAGTTGTATAAGTTATTGTAATAACTGAAAAAAAAGTTATGATAAACATGAAAATTTTTATCAACCTAGTAAATAATTAACATAATTTTGTTATTTAAGAATATAATGAAACACGAGACTAGTCATACACATAGTGAGGGATTTTAATCTCACTTTTTATAGCCCTGAGAAAAATGTCATTTTCAAAAATTAATTATTTTTTATAGTGTATCAACTGAACATTTTGACATATTGTATCATTAATCCTTTAATCTTAATTTTATTCAAAAAATTAATTTTATGTTATTCCTTCATTAGTCTTATAATTTAAATTTTTTTAAAGTTGTATAGGACACATTGGAATGATTAGAGATTATTTTACTAAAGAATAATTTTAATGGACTTTAATTTGGATTCAAAGAAATTATATGTCGATTGTTTCATAATACCTTTCATTTTCATATCATATTATATTCATGAACTTTTCAACTATTATTATGATTTTCCCACTATTTTTTTCTAGTGTTTTAGAACATGGTTTTAAGAAAACCCAACATCATTTATCTTTTCAGTTGGAGAACCTATATTCTTCTAATAGAACTATTTTATAAAATGTTTTTTACAATTTTTTTTAACCTTTTAAAATTGATTTAGTAATGAATTTTTTACCCTTTTTGTCTTTTACCAATTTTTTAAAAGGATTCATCTTGATGCTTTACAAATAAAGAATATTTATAGATTCTACAATGAAAAAGGAATGTTATTATTTCCACATACCAAATGTATGCATATACCCCCAGTCAATTATTTAAAGCTTAAACTAGATGTTTAAAAGGTTACATTTTAAATAAATTTTTTTCACATTATATTTTTAGTTAATTATTTTTTCAAATGGTTTTTCAAAACACAATGATGTGTTCCCCCAATATTTTTTAAAAGAGCATTTTATAATATTTCCCCTCATCAATTACAACATCCCTTCATTTTAATCAACTAGAAATATGTTTTGTTGATACCATCTGAGATCATAATTTGTATTGTTTGTAATTTATTTTTCGAAGGATAATATTAAAATTCAATTACTTGATTCTTTTTATTCCACATGATATATTCAATTTATAGTGATAATTGAAAATGAATTCACCCTAAATATCCTTATCATTTTTCATGGATATTTCTATTTCCTAAACATTATACTATTCTTGATACAATGTTTACATTGAAATTTAATTTATTATTTGGGAAAATATTAATAAATATGTATCCTTTATTCAATATGGATATTTGATAAGGAAAATTATTTATTTGATGTGTGGAATTTTTTGGATAGGTAAGATATGAGTAGGGGATTATTTAAGGTGAGTCCTACCGATTGAGGAACAGTTAAAAAAATATCCACGATGCATCAATAGAATCATGGGAACAAACTCGGATGGAAAAACCATTCATGTTTATAACCATTATGTTATAAAATGTCATTTGGAAGGTCTTAACATTAGAGTTAAGGTCAAACATACCAAGTTGTTTTGTAACCAGTATGTTTTAAACAATCTTGAGAATGGTCATTACTGTAAAGGTTCTTTGTACCAAGGAATCAAAGAGTCCAATAATTCTTCATTTCCATTATTGTTATTTAGTTATTAGTAATCCACAGAATTTTCCATTGATATATCTATGGATACATCCCAGTTTCTATTCATTTATTAAATGGAATGTGTTTAATTTTCTTAACATTTCATATTTATTGATCCTTATCTAGTTATTTGAATTGTATTTGTTTACTTTTATTTACCTTTCCATTTTCTTATTCTAAGTGATTCATTATTTCATCAGCTATACATTACCCTTACTGATAATTTGAGCTCACCCTAATTTTGTTTCATCTTCCCATGTACTAAATAAGTATATTGAGAAAATTATTCAAGTATATATTACATGTTTTTTTCATGATGTTATTTTGAAAAAAAATTGTGTCGTTATTAGTGTGTTTAATTTTAATTCAAGACTCATCTATATATCTAGATTACCAATACTATTAAACACTCGGTCCTTATGGATTTGATTACATGTAATCATTCCAATGTAATGGTAGTATACACCATATTAGGTCATTATATGTTTAAGTTATAATAGTTAGTATAAAATGAATTTTAGTAGCAACATTGAGATCTATATTTAGGAAAACATCTAATTTATAACATATCCCTAAGGTATAATTTGAGGATCTCTATATAAAATCATCATAGGATTTTGTTACGTTAGATATTAGGTGGGTATTCCTAAAAATAAATCCCTATCTAGATATTAGGTGGAAAATATGTAGATAGTGTTAATAACTACAAAAAGGAGAGCCATTCCTTACTTTTTGTAACCTGGAATATGACAACATGACTTACTATGCACCTGGTTATACACCCTTAGGGATATGCATCAGATAATTAACTTTTTTTATAATCCACTATGAAGGATTTCAATAGATAATTAAAATGAATGACTTCAGATAATCCTACTGTGTTTTAGTTTTGATATATGCTGTCATGATTAATAAATCCTATAAATGATATTTTGGATAAATCCTAGACTGAGGAAGGAATTATGTTGAAATAAAGTAGGGGAAGTAATTATGTATTTCTATTGTGTTGAAAACCTTAGTCAAAAGTTTATTTAGTAATAAACATTATTTCATGAATATTTATATTATTTATTTTGGAAACTATATTAATATGGTTTTTAAAATAGAAATCCTGATTGCTAAGTGACAACTAATCATGTGTGGAAAGGCCGTGAGACTTGAACCCAAGATCGAAGGATGATAATGGTTTAACGACAACCACTGACATATGCTATTTCCTAGTTAAAATTTCATTGATTTTATTTTGAAGAATTTGATGAATAAATATTAACGATGAACCAATATATTTTATTCTTCTTTTTGAAATTAAAACATTAACCATATTAACTTTGGATAATAGTTAGAGACAAATAGTGATACATTTCAGTGTTTAATGGGGCCTACAATCCATTAAAATTTTATTTTTGTGCTTTAGGAATCAAATGGAATTTTAGAATATTAATATCATGAAGTATGGTAAGAACTAGAATTTGATCAAAGTGCAACTCAAGGATAAAATTATTGATATGAAATTAAAACGTATTATATAAGTAAATTTCCTTATATTTTCTGGCAGTAATGGTATTTCTCAACTTATGGAAAACCATATTAGTAAAATGTTGTCCTTATGCATTAATTTTTTTTAATCGATGTTCTTAAAAATATTAACAAATTATGGCTTTGAGTACCTAAAATTTTCATTTATCATCAACTTTTCAGTGATTGATGACCTTAATCACTCCATGTAAATATTTACACAATTCCTCCATGTACGTATCTCTACTTTCCACTATTTTTCTCATAATTAGAGACCATGTCATATGTTATTCTATGTGACCTTTTCAATTCCCATTCCCTTTATTTTAGAGTATATTTTAAAATACCATATCAAATTTTGGGATTTCAAACATTATAAATATCCAAAAAATCGTCACCAATACCGAGTATAAATTGCAAGGACACAATTTACTTAAGGTAGAGAGAACATAACACTACGAAAATCTAATGTAAGAACACTGTATTCAATAACGTGTATCACACACACCGCCAAGTGTGTAAGGAAATATTATTTCCAAGTAATTTATAATTTTTTTACTATTTTAAATAAATTCATTATAATATATATCATTCAATGAATGCGGCATTGAGCTAACATACATTGCACACAACAAAATTTTTCTTCAAAATTCTTCTGTTACATGCAAGACCAAGTTTTACCGAACAATAATATATTATTAAAATACTTTAATTTAATATAATAAGATATAACCAGGACATTAAACTAAATTTTATAAAAAAATTTAACTAACTTATAAAAAATTTTGTTTATAGAAAATATAAAATGAATTCATTGGTTTCAAATTAATTTATAATGAATATTATATCAAATTTAATATAAAGAGTGTATTTTTTAGTGAAAAATATTTTGCATCAAAGATATTTTACCATAATAAATTAAATTAATTATAATTTGTGAGTGATATTAATTTTCCATGTATATATATTTTATATTCAATTAGATACTTTTTATATTCCTTTAATTGATTTGATAGACATTATATAAGAAAAAACTCAATTTTACACATAAAATACTAGATTTTTATTAAGGTTCTTTTACCGCCTTATAATGGGTAACTTATTTTAAATACAATGTTTGGAAATTTTATAAATATTACATTTCAATATAACATTAATATTGGTAATAGAAACATAAACAATATTTCAGGGATATTTTTTTGTATTTTTCTGTGAATTTTTCTTTTTTAATGAATTATTAAAATTACAAAATTTTAATTCAAAAATTATTTTTCAACTTATTTGTTTAGAAGGTTATGTTATGTTTTAATTTATTTTGATGTTTAATTATATCAATTAGTAATAAATTAACCTAATTAAATTATATTTAATAAACTTAATTTTTGAAATTGACTATAAAAACATAGAAAACAGTCAAACAATATTTCTTTAAAACTCCCATTGTCGTCACATCCATGAGTTTACATTTAAATTAATTTTTTTATAATTAAATAAATATAATATGGTAAAATGGATTCCATATTTATAATTTTAATAATTTATAATATATAATAAATTAATCTTAACATTTGACCAAAAATATTTGTGAATGTAATTAAAATTAATTACAATGATTAAGGTAAAATTAAGATTAACATGTTACCTAACCCTAAAATTAAGTTCCTAAATGACCAATAAACTTATAATAAAGCCATTATATATCTATATTTATAACCTATAACCCCTTTTATCTAATTTTTATGATTATTGGATCCACATGAATGGGGGAAACATGGGTGTAATTCCCTTTCCTAAAATTTACAAGAGCGCCTCTCCTCCTCTACTATAAAAGGCCTCCTCTCCTCCCACTTCCTAAAAAATATCAATCCAATTTATCTCAAACAATTTATTCCCAAATAGATGATAAAACTCCCTCATATCGTCCTTGAATTATCACTTTATTCATAAATTCATCCAAGGATTCTCTTTGCTACAAACAAAAAGGAGTTACCCGAATAAGATGTAACAACTTTCATCAGGATATTTTGTTATATTTCCATTTTTACCCCCTAAAATATCTTATTCTATGATTATATAAAAATAATAATCCTCGGTATAGTATGATTTTAATATTTTAATGGTTATACCTACACTTACACACACTTCCATCTAATGGGAAACAAATGTACTATTTATGTGTTTGACAAACTATTGCCCCATAAAATGATGTTGTTCATTTTTTCCACTACAAAGTATCATGGAAGGTAATTAGGATATAAAATATTTTCATCTATAATATATACCTAATATAAATAATTTCAGTTTGATTCATTATTTTTTTTATAATCTTTCTTTATTATTTCTATTTTTTGTAAATATGATAACATTATTTTTGGAAGTATGGACTACCGCCTCCTAAAAGCGATGTGAATCATTCACATGATATATGGAATGTACAGTGGAAGATTAATATTAAAAATAAGTGAAATATAAAAAAAATTTATATTATATTGATGACATAATTACCATTCTATAATTATTATATATATCATTTCCCTTATTACCCTTTTCATATATTGGAAAGTGATAACGTCATTCGTGGACGTATGGACTACCGCCTCCTCGACAAAATGCGATTCATTTTAAATAAATATAATTATATATATAAGCATATATGACTAAATAAAATATTATATATGATATAATAATTATTCTATAATGATATATTGCTTCTTACCCTCTTTCTATAATG
This sequence comes from Viscum album, assembly GCA_963277665.1. Classification (NCBI taxonomy): domain Eukaryota; kingdom Viridiplantae; phylum Streptophyta; class Magnoliopsida; order Santalales; family Viscaceae; genus Viscum; species Viscum album. The sequence goes on along the minus strand of OY728137.1, from coordinate 22,764,991 downwards.
TTATTTGAAAAATGATAACATCACTCATGCGTACGTACGACTTGTTGTAACCCTAATTCCAACGTTGAATAATTTAATCATAACCATATTACCTTTTTGGGTTTAAAAGTATAATTTATGTATATGTATGATAATTATGTCATAATTTTTATTTTTTAGATGTTATATAATGGCCCCATTTGTTATAGATGAACCACAAAAGTTGTTTTTGACACATAAATCGTATTTGGTCAAAACACCTGATGTAAACATATTTTTTTATGTAATTTTAAAAGAAATAGTAATAAGGTAAATAAAAGTTAATATAACCATGAAAAAGTTTCTAATTAAATGTAATAATTAACACAATTTTTTCATTTTGGAGTATAAAAATACATTATTAAGTTTGGACACAAGGTAATGGACTTATAATTTCTCTTTTTACGTACGTGAGATAAATGTCATGTTCCCAAATTAATTACTTTTTGTGGTTTATCTACTATCCATTTTGATATATTTTATCATTAATCATTTTCTATTAATGGTATTTAAAAATTTCATTTAATTTTATTCATTTTTTGAGTATTAGGATTTAAATTGTTTCAAAGAAGTGTGGGACACTTTTTAATGTTTAGAGATTATTTTTATGAAGGATAATTTTAATAATATTTCATTTTCATTCAGTGAACTTAAATGAACATTGTTCAAAAATTACTTTTATTTTCCACTGAACTTTTATTATTGATATTTTCATGGGTTGTAACATTTTCCCACTATTTTATACTCATGAGTTTTAGAATATGTTTTAATGAAAACATGGCTTCATTTCTATCTTTTTTCAGAGAGCATATTTCTTTTAAAACTTTTTTTTTATAAAAAGTTTTTAGAAAATATTTTTTACCTTTTCAAAATTATTTAGTCGAAAAGAGAACACTATCCTTTTACATATTTTATTTTTATAGTATTAGTAATTAAATTTGAATTATCGGAAGTGTGTGTATACTCTTTTTATTAGTCACATACTATATCTGAATTTAATCTAGAAGATACTTGGATATCTTTTATCCAAACTCTTTTTCTTTTTTTCCCAAATGTTATGTTAGAGGTTTGGTTGTGACATATTATTTTTTTGTATTCCCATGAAAACTATTGAATAGTTCTCTATGTGGCCTAGATAGTTTTCATAATACTATAATACCTGATCCATGTTGTGGTTAAAAGTTTATTCTAAATAAACTTCTTGGCAATATGTGCCATATGGAGGGGACTATGTATCATCATAAGACTGGACCTCTTCTATTTAATTTTTCTGTTTTTTCTATTATAATTTATCTTTTTATTTGAAAATAAATCTATTTTAAACTATATCCAAAACCACTAATTTTATAGTTATCTTTAATTAGTGTTTTTATAAGGGTTTATTTAAGTAAATTTATTTCAAAAGTAAAATAAATTTTCATAATAATTTTTACGGAAACGTAATCAATATTTTAAGAAATATTTTAAAATATTAAAACTTATAATGATGTGATATTTTTATTAAGTAGAATAAATTTAATCTAATTGTAGGATTCTTTATAAATCAATTTTAATAGAAATTTTTTATTATTTACCCAAATCACCCTCCTATTGAGATATTCACACCGAAAAACATACCATTTATGAGATAATGAAATATATCCTCATCATTGAGTATAACATAAGGGAATTCGATCATGTGAGATCAATAGGTTCATCTTCTAGGCTTGGATATGGTTTATCCAGCACCAATAAATATTTTTTGAGGGTATATGTGGTTATTCTTTAATCCATGTGGCACACACCAACATCTCTGTGGTGTGTCACTAGTTTGGTAGGCCCGACCATTAGAAGTCTCCTTATAAAGGATCCTAATTGAGTGAGGGATAAAAAACATATTGTAACTAAAGTTTATTAATTATTCATGAATCCATACATAATTGTATTAATAAATTATATAGAATTAGGTTCTTGGAAAAAATCCAATTGACACCCACTTTCATGATATTCATGATTTTGTTAATGTAAGTATTTAGAAAAGAGGCCTAGAATATTTTCCTCCATGAAAATGATATTCACCGTGAATACACTCTATAATACAATTCACTCCAGACATTTGAAATTTTTAGTTTATACTTCATCTATTGATGTGACCTTATTCCATTTGATAGAGACACCAATATAGTATTATTATAATACAATGTGTAGTGATATTTACTAATATGAACTACATGAAGATTTTGGTTGACATTTTGAATCTAAACTACATCTTTAGCTGTATTAGAAGGAACTATATACTCAGAATCTGCAGTAGATTAGATGAATTTTTTTGCCTTGAACGTTTCCATCTTACTAATCATCCATTATGAATTAAGAAATATGCTAAATGAAACTTCATATCATTTTGATATCTTCAAAAACTAGCATCTGTCTAATCCTTGATGGAAAGCTCCATATATCCTCTATATACTAGGATCATAACCATATTTTACCACATAAACTTAAGGATGGCTATTAAAATAGACCAGTTATTTTATGCTATATTATCTTGATATTATCCTACTATATTGAATGTTTATGAAATATAAATCCTAGTGAATAACATGAAAAATATGAATTTTCTTATTTCATAATTATTAGGGATGTCACTCATTCTCCCCCTCCAATATTGTGTCTAAGGACACATTCTATTGTAGATAAGTATATCATGTTTCAATGGAACTATTAACTTATTGGATCATTCTATACTAAACTTCTTTAATATTCAGTAAATTTTTCTACCTTGACTTATCCCGTGTATCCTTTTAGATCTATCATGAATTATCAATATTCCACTGATATATACCACTTCACCTATGTAATTCACAACGGACCACCCATTGAATTAGTCGTTAACTAACTATAGGATTGGTATATCATTTCCAGTAAGTAACATTCCATCAATATATACTAATTGTAATGTGACCAAAATCACATTGAACAACCTATAAACACATTAGTCATATATGTTCCTTATGAAACAAACATATATTATCAATTAATCATGATAAATGTTCCATGACTTAGATTCTATATTTAATCTATTAGTGTATATCTACAATGAGTGTAACGCCCCGACCCCAGCTACCCAGAGCCGGTGCATTACTTCGTAACATTGGCATGATCACAAAAGATCAAGTCTCGAAAGACCGATTAGTTTAGTAGCCTTGGAAACACTAGATACATTCATAAGTCTTTCATTACATCAAAAGGTGAAAAACTACAAAAAAACATGGTCTTCATAGTCCACACTTATATCTTCACTGATTATTCTTGCAAGTCAGTCATAAAATACTTCTTCACAACCTGGAAAATTTTTAAACATTGAAAGGGGTGAGCTCAAATGCTCAGTAAGGATAACAATAATGCGGAAGCTTTCATAAATAAACATTAACATTTAAGGCAATGTATAACTAAAACAAAAGCCTCTTAAACATGAACTTCAACATAATATGGCAAAAGTAAAATGAGATAATGCCATTTACTTCTTCACATGGATATTCTACTGGTCGAATAATCACATGTAATATCAATAACCACTTTCATAATGAGGGAATGTATAATGCCAGACATTCTGAAACACTTTGTCAAGGCCTCGGCCAAGACGTCTAAAATGATTAAGGCCTCGGCCAAAACCATAAATCAAATTGGGAAAGGGCCTCGGCCAATTCCACGTCTAGTTGTCTCATGAGACCTACCGATGCATCGAGGAGCTATAGCGGGCTCCACCCGTCACTTATTATGTCCAATACATTCCTCATATGAATAGGTTTAAACATATCATAAACCATAACATAATCGTATCACATAAAACATCCATAAAGGAAACATAACATTTCCATATTTCAATCACAAGATATCAATACAACACATTGATATAATAAAAACACTTTCAAAACCATTTTCAATACCAAAATAAAAGAAAGTTAAAACTTTGTATTTATTTTTCATTAAAAAAACGATGGCTTGTAGAGGAAGCCGAAACTCAAATAATGGTCACGGCGGCGGAGAAGTCGTTGTCGCCGCATAAGTACGAAAAGAAAAACATTCCCTTTTGTCGTTTAGCAAAACGCTTCGTATAAAAAATATTCCTTTTGAATAAACGTAAAAGTCAAAGGGGTTTATACATCGTATAAAAGAAGGTTGTGTATAAAACCAAATATGCCTCAATGAAAGGAGATTGAGACGAAGTCCTTAAAAAGATCATTTTTAAAATAAAATAGATCTATTATGTGTATTCACTATAGGTACACATAAAGAAAGTAAAAATACAAAATAGGACATAATAATATCATGACATAATTTGAAAGTAGGAGATTAACCCAAAGAATGGAAGTTGGGTTAAGAAGTTCCCTTACCTTGTGTCCGACTTGATTCGACTGTTCTTTAACCTCCTGAATAATAAACTAGAGTTAATATATACCCTATTAAGAACCATTTTTAATTTCATTATCCTTTTTATAACACTTATTACAATGTTATGAACATTATGTAATTATTTAAGTTAATAACGGTCGTTTTGTCGATCTTTGGTACTTGAGTCAACAATAAGCTTCTTATAATTACAAGTTGTTTATGTGGTGAAATATCCATTATATCCAGAATTATATTCATGATTTAGATGTCATATATATCTTATATATCCAGTATATAAATTCATTTATAATATTACGTAACATTTAGAGGTAAGAAATGAAATGCACCGTTCATGGAGACGGTAAGCCGTACGTACGCATGAACGCTACTTTCATTTCAATTTCATATTTAATGGAACTAAATCATAATGATATAAATGTATAATATAATTCCAGTATAATATAGTTTATAATACCATTTACTCCATCCTTTATACATCCCACATATGGCATTAACGATTCAAATCACTTTGAGGGGGCGGTAGTCCGCACTTCCTAAAATGAAATTATCACGTTTTACCCATAATGGAAATCATAAAGTAAGCCATAAATGAGAAATACAGAAGCATAAGTAAAACATAAACACATTATATATCATATATAAATATAGTGACATCTTAATGGCCACCTTTGAAGGTGTTATATGAGTGTTGAACAATCATCGTTTCGTGAGGCAGAAATTCGCCATCCACAGAAACCGTATGTTCTTTAACCATTAGATGTAGGTGTGTGTAAGTGTAGCTCGAATCCTTCTTATAACAACATCCTAGTATATTGAGGATACTGGTGTTGTCACAAAATAAATGAATAAAAAGAGTTTAGGGGGTTGGAGAAGAAAAATAAAACAAAACAACATTAGAAAAGACATTACCTCAAAATCGGGTAACTCTTTTTGATTTGAGCCAAAGGCTTCCTTGGGAAGAGTTCTGCCCAATGTGAGGCTTCTAGGAGTAAGGGAGGAATGTTGGGAGAGTATTTGGGCAGAGGTTGGCCGAGCCAAATGGCTTGAAAGTGTAAATGAAGTGGGAGAGGTGGGGGCCTTTTATAAGTGGAGAGGAGGGGCACTTTTGGAAAGATTGAAATGTTACATTATTTCAAAATGCTTTTCGGATTCTAAAGGTCCCACACTTATATAATTCGAGGCTAAGGTGATAAGGTTTCGAAATCTCCTCATCCAATTGGCTTTGGACAAGTGTAAGCCTTGGATTTTACATTATCTATTCATTTTATTAAAATCGTTAAATAATGAGGTCATCGCTGCATCATAATGATGTCATAAATAATTTAATTTATTTAATGTCTAAAAATTATAAAAAAAAATACTATGATGTAGGAAATCTTTTTATCTTTCTAATGAATATTTATAGTCAAAATTTGGACTTGTGTAACCCTACTTACAAATTGTTTTAGTAAAACAATTTATGTTAGTGTCATTTTCACTTTAACATTAAATAAAAAGTAATTTATGTTATTTCCCTACAAAAGTGGATCCATGGGGTCCCCAAGTTAGGCCATGGCTTGTCTTGGTCGGACATGACTCAACCAATGAGGTTGGGACATGTGTCTAGGTCATTTCATATTATTAATGTATTATTTATACCTTAAACTACACTAATTACCACTAATCGCGATTAAGAACTTAAAAGTTACTATTCACAAAAAAATTATTTTGATCTCATTGAACCACATTTTACTTCTTAATGACAACCATGTATGTCGGATTTTTGAAAATCAAATCACAGAAGTGGTAATATTTCATTTAAACGAAAAATCAGTTATTTAACAACCACTTAGTGGTTTCACTATTCATCAAAAATTGAAGTTTTTCAGAATAAGGCCAAAATTTCACCCTAAGCTATAATTGATATTCCGAATTGAAAAATGATGTCTATTTTACAAAATTCCAAACATATTAGTTGCATTAATTAATTTTATAATTAATTCCCGCTGTCACAACAAATAGCGTGTTTTTAAGAAACAATTTATATCAAAAGATTGGCAATTGTTTATGTCCAATTTCAATGTTAAATTAATTCTAATGACCACCATTGGATAAAATGGTAAAAATATATTCTAATTATACTTTAAAACCACCAAATATTATAATTTATCACTATAAATTATTTTGATTAAAAAAGTTGTTTTAAGTATTTTTCACTATTTATAAAATTTTAGAAGTTCTCAGAAAAATACCAAAAATTAAACATAGGCTAATTTCGATATTACGAATACAAAAATGAAGCCCATTTTGACATATAAAATTTCTATAATTTTAAAAAGTGGTTATTACTATTCATAACGGCTACTTTGATTAGTCGCGGTGTTTTAGAACTCGAAGTTGCGTTCAATGCAAGCTATTTCATTATTGAATGAGAAGCGTATCGTGGAAGCTCGGGGTGTTACATTCTCCCCTCCTTCAATAAATTGCGTCCTCGCAATTTGAAATTTTTCTTGGAAAATAAAAGGTTGAAAAGAGAAAATACCTTTGAGGAAAACCCACATCGGAAATAAGGTTAATAAATACATAACATTAAAAGAAAGCAGGATAAGTACAAAGGTCACCCGATATAGCCCACTCTAGGATTATATGAAAATATGGATATGGAGGAGAAACAAACCATCAAGGTCTGATGGAGAGTTATAGAAAACAGGATTAGGAGAATGTTTAACCACAAGAAAATCACAAACTTGTGATTGGTTAAACGGTCATTGAATCCCCAGTTGGAAAAGTTAACCGACAACATTTTTGTTTTAAGTTACCTTTTATAATGTTGAGGAATTTATTTAGGAGATTTACTAAGAACGTAAGGGAATATACATACTTGTTATGTATACTTTCATTCGCTAATAAATTTTTGCCACAAACCCATCTTTTACTCCAAATGGTAACGGAACTCAAAAATATTCTTTTTATCCTAATTGTATAAGGTTCCAAATATTAACACATACCATTTAGATTAGTAAAACTATTTTGTAATAACCAGGGACTTCCTGTAGGCTAGTGGTAGGAAATAAAGGCCTGTCGCACTTTGATTGTGGGTTCGATTCCTACAGCTTTGTCCGACGCGACGGTTTATTCCCCACCCTGCAGGTTGTCCTTTTCATAAAACTATAGTATTCCAAGAATAATCTCCAGAAAAATTTTTAACCTTAAATTTACTATCCAAGGTTCAACTTAATCCACTCCAACCTTTATAGTTATCCAAAATACCTTCATCCAGACTTTCTCTAAAAGGTCTCTAAATTCCAAAATCAATTGTAACATCAGATTCCCCAAACAAAGAAAAGTTTCTCTTATTGTCACATACTAAAAATATGATTACCTTAATCATATTAAAACCTTACTGAAATCAAAAAGTACTGCAGTACAATCCTTATATATATATCACATTATTCTAAAAACCAGAATATAATCCATGAGTCCAAAAGCACCAATACATTAGTTATTCCGCTTCAACTGTAGTAACAGCATAAGATTGTCCTTGATCCCTTGGCCTTTTCTGAGGTAAGTTTCCCTGACGCTTAGGACATTCATTTACATAATGACCCATTTCTCTACAATTGTAGCATTCAACTTTGACAGCCTCTTTCTTTCCCTTGCAATCACGAGCCTGGTGACCCTTTTCTCCACATTTATAACAAACTCCCATTCCTTTTAGGCAAGTACCAGGGTGATTCTTCCCACAATTATCACATAATGGAAAATCCTTCTTTCCCTTTTTCCCTTTATCTGTCTCTTGTTCCACCGTTCTCTTCTTCTCTTGCTTTACTTTGTTGTCATAAGACTTAGAGAATTCCTTTTCTGTCTTGATAGCACATGAGACTATATCCTCGTATGTTGAGAAAGATTGTGACACTAGAGCTCGACGGAGAAATGGTTTTAACCCATCAAAGAAACGATCAATCTTACTTATTGGGTTACGTATATAATCTGCAGCATGCCTCGCTAACCTTGTAAAGTTAGCCTCATACTTTGCGACATTCTCATCCTCCTTCTGCCTCAGACTCAGAAATTGCCTTTCCATATCTGCTCGATGGTCACGAGGAAAGTATTTTTCTAAGAAAAGCTCTTTGAACTCCCTCCATTCCATACTTGATACGTCGTCATCTTCCTTTGTGTTTTGAATCAGCGACCACCACTGATCGGCATCTCCAGTGAGGCGGTAAACTGCCATGACAACCTTCTCCCTTTCACTACTCCCCAAGGCATGGAATATTTTCTCTAAGGAATTTATCCATTGCTCAGCTACTATAGGATTTGTACTCCCATTGAAGGTTGGTGGTTGTTGCCTCATGAAGCGGTCTAACATTGATCCTCCACGTTGCGGATTAGGGTGCTCCATACGAGTAAGGTTATTATTCATAACCTGAGTGAGTTGTCCAAGTATGGTAATAAGTTGATCAGCACCAGTTGTATCTCCAGATCCACAATAATTATCTTGATCAGGAGGGCAATCCCTACACGGAGTTCGTGCATTGATACGGTTTCCATTCCTTCTACTAGGCGCCATTTCTAAACAATGGCATAAACTAGATTAGTTTATGAATCAAAATACATAATTCCATACTTGTAAAACACTTTACATAAATTGAACTATTTATGGATATAATCCATAATCATAAAAAGAAATGTTTTCTTTGAGGAAGTATATACTCATAACCCTTCATAGTGGTTTGTAAATAAAATGAAAATTATCCTAAGCATATCCCCCGGGAGTGTCGTAACCAAGAGTGCAGCAAGGCCCGTTGTCGTGCACCAGTTCCCGTTCGAGTCTAGCTCAAAGCGGTGTTTTCGGGTTTTACCCCTAGGTACATCTGTGCCAGAGCTGCCTCTACCTGCTCGTATCCAGACAGGGATGTATTGCTTGGAAAACTCATATCATCTCTATAATACCAAAATTCTAGGAAGTTCTTCTATACTAATCCTCGAAGCCTATCTTTGGGCTATGCGTTCTAATCAGAGTTTATCTACATCTAGCTTCCAAGGTTAGTACTAAACTGCCTCTGATACCAACTGTAACGCCCCGACCCCAGCTACCCAGAGCCGGTGCATTACTTCGTAACATTGGCATGATCACAAAAGATCAAGTCTCGAAAGACCGATTAGTTTAGTAGCCTTGGAAACACTAGATACATTCATAAGTCTTTCATTACATCAAAAGGTGAAAAACTACAAAAAAACATGGTCTTCATAGTCCACACTTATATCTTCACTGATTATTCTTGCAAGTCAGTCATAAAATACTTCTTCACAACCTGGAAAATTTTTAAACATTGAAAGGGGTGAGCTCAAATGCTCAGTAAGGATAACAATAATGCGGAAGCTTTCATAAATAAACATTAACATTTAAGGCAATGTATAACTAAAACAAAAGCCTCTTAAACATGAACTTCAACATAATATGGCAAAAGTAAAATGAGATAATGCCATTTACTTCTTCACATGGATATTCTACTGGTCGAATAATCACATGTAATATCAATAACCACTTTCATAATGAGGGAATGTATAATGCCAGACATTCTGAAACACTTTGTCAAGGCCTCGGCCAAGACGTCTAAAATGATTAAGGCCTCGGCCAAAACCATAAATCAAATTGGGAAAGGGCCTCGGCCAATTCCACGTCTAGTTGTCTCATGAGACCTACCGATGCATCGAGGAGCTATAGCGGGCTCCACCCGTCACTTATTATGTCCAATACATTCCTCATATGAATAGGTTTAAACATATCATAAACCATAACATAATCGTATCACATAAAACATCCATAAAGGAAACATAACATTTCCATATTTCAATCACAAGATATCAATACAACACATTGATATAATAAAAACACTTTCAAAACCATTTTCAATACCAAAATAAAAGAAAGTTAAAACTTTGTATTTATTTTTCATTAAAAAAATGATGGCTTGTAGAGGAAGCCGAAACTCAAATAATGGTCACGGCGGCGGAGAAGTCGTTGTCGCCGCATAAGTACGAAAAGAAAAACATTCCCTTTTGTCGTTTAGCAAAACGCTTCGTATAAAAAATATTCCTTTTGAATAAACGTAAAAGTCAAAGGGGTTTATACATCGTATAAAAGAAGGTTGTGTATAAAACCAAATATGCCTCAATGAAAGGAGATTGAGACGAAGTCCTTAAAAAGATCATTTTTAAAATAAAATAGATCTATTATGTGTATTCACTATAGGTACACATAAAGAAAGTAAAAATACAAAATAGGACATAATAATATCATGACATAATTTGAAAGTAGGAGATTAACCCAAAGAATGGAAGTTGGGTTAAGAAGTTCCCTTACCTTGTGTCCGACTTGATTCGACTGTTCTTTAACCTCCTGAATAATAAACTAGAGTTAATATATACCCTATTAAGAACCATTTTTAATTTCATTATCCTTTTTATAACACTTATTACAATGTTATGAACATTATGTAATTATTTAAGTTAATAACGGTCGTTTTGTCGATCTTTGGTACTTGAGTCAACAATAAGCTTCTTATAATTACAAGTTGTTTATGTGGTGAAATATCCATTATATCCAGAATTATATTCATGATTTAGATGTCATATATATCTTATATATCCAGTATATACATTCATTTATAATATTACGTAACATTTAGAGGTAAGAAATGAAATGCACCGTTCATGGAGACGGTAAGCCGTACGTACGCATGAACGCTACTTTCATTTCAATTTCATATTTAATGGAACTAAATCATAATGATATAAATGTATAATATAATTCCAGTATAATATAGTGTATAATACCATTTACTCCATCCTTTATACATCCCACATATGGCATTAACGATTCAAATCACTTTGAGGGGGCGGTAGTCCGCACTTCCTAAAATGAAATTATCACGTTTTACCCATAATGGAAATCATAAAGTAAGCCATAAATGAGAAATACAGAAGCATAAGTAAAACATAAACACATTATATATCATATATAAATATAGTGACATCTTAATGTCCACCTTTGAAGGTGTTATATGAGTGTTGAACAATCATCGTTTCGTGAGGCAGAAATTCGCCATCCACAGAAACCGTATGTTCTTTAACCATTAGATGTAGGTGTGTGTAAGTGTAGCTCGAATCCTTCTTATAACAACATCCTAGTATATTGAGGATACTGGTGTTGTCACAAAATAAATGAATAAAAAGAGTTTAGAGGGTTGGAGAAGAAAAATAAAACAAAACAACATTAGAAAAGACATTACCTCAAAATCGGGTAACTCTTTTTGATTTGAGCCAAAGGCTTCCTTGGGAAGAGTTCTGCCCAATGTGAGGCTTCTAGGAGTAAGGGAGGAATGTTGGGAGAGTATTTGGGCAGAGGTTGGCCGAGCCAAATGGCTTGAAAGTGTAAATGAAGTGGGAGAGGTGGGGGCCTTTTATAAGTGGAGAGGAGGGGCACTTTTGGAAAGATTGAAATGTTACATTATTTCAAAATGCTTTTCGGATTCTAAAGGTCCCACACTTATATTATTCGAGGCTAAGGTGATAAGGTTTCGAAATCTCCTCATCCAATTGGCTTTGGACAAGTGTAAGCCTTGGATTTTACATTATCTATTCATTTTATTAAAATCGTTAAATAATGAGGTCATCGCTGCATCATAATGATGTCATAAATAATTTAATTTATTTAATGTCTAAAAATTATAAAAAAAAATACTATGATGTAGGAAATCTTTTTATCTTTCTAATTAATATTTATAGTCAAAATTTGGACTTGTGTAACCCTACTTACAAATTGTTTTAGTAAAACAATTTATGTTAGTGTCATTTTCACTTTAACATTAAATAAAAAGTAATTTATGTTATTTCCCTACAAAAGTGGATCCATGGGGTCCCCAAGTTAGGCCATGGCTTGTCTTGGTCGGCCATGACTCAACCAATGAGGTTGGGACATGTGTCTAGGTCATTTCATATTATTAATGTATTATTTATACCTTAAACTACACTAATTACCACTAATCGCGATTAAGAACTTAAAAGTTACTATTCACAAAAAAATTATTTTGATCTCATTGAACCACATTTTACTTCTTAATGACAACCATGTATGTCGGATTTTTGAAAATCAAATCACAGAAGTGGTAATATTTCATTTAAACGAAAAATCAGTTATTTAACAACCACTTAGTGGTTTCACTATTCATCAAAAATTGAAGTTTTTCAGAATAAGGCCAAAATTTCACCCTAAGCTATAATTGATATTCCGAATTGAAAAATGATGTCTATTTTACAAAATTCCAAACATATTAGTTGCATTAATTAATTTTATAATTAATTCCCGCTGTCACAACAAATAGCGTGTTTTTAAGAAACAATTTATATCAAAAGATTGGCAATTGTTTATGTCCAATTTCAATGTTAAATTAATTCTAATGACCACCATTGGATAAAATGGTAAAAATATATTCTAATTATACTTTAAAACCACCAAATATTATAATTTATCACTATAAATTATTTTGATTAAAAAAGTTGTTTTAAGTATTTTTCACTATTTATAAAATTTTAGAAGTTCTCAGAAAAATACCAAAAATTAAACATAGGCTAATTTCGATATTACGAATACAAAAATGAAGCCCATTTTGACATATAAAATTTCTATAATTTTAAAAAGTGGTTATTACTATTCATAACGGCTACTTTGATTAGTCGCGGTGTTTTAGAACTCGAAGTTGCGTTCAATGCAAGCTATTTCATTATTGAATGAGAAGCGTATCGTGGAAGCTCGGGGTGTTACAATGAGTATACCTTATTAGAAATTTTTGGAGTCAAAAAACCTTTAGGTTGTTCAATAGAGACATATTATAAAATTTCATCATTAAGGATATCTATTTTCACATCTATATGCCAACTCTCATAGTAATGAAAAGTTTCTATTATATGTATAATGTTGGTGGATTTAAACACATAAATAAGAGAAATGTTTTCTTCATTGTCAATGAATTTTTTTAAACCCCTTTTCCACTATCCATGCATCATAGAAACTCACATTACCATCCACATCTAGTTTTCTCTTGAATACCATTTTTATACAATGAGATTTACTTCAAATAGGTGATTGACTAGAACGTAGACTTGGATCTGATTCATGGAATCTATTTCATTATTCCAAGATTATTTTTATCATTAATATCCTGAGGTCATTACTCCATACGTATATGAAAGAAGATCATTTTTGTCAACTAATAATCATTCACTATTCTTTAATAATTTAATTATAACTCCACCAAAATCAATGCAGGAAATAAAGATGATTTCCATAGTGACATTGTTCATATAAAAACAATAATTTTAGACCTTGATTATCCCTATTTGATTAATGAGGTGGTAGTCCCTAAGGGATAATGTATCTTTGCTTGCTTCATTGGCCTCATGTTGACCCCCTATCCTTTGGAAATATTTTTTAATCTAATTGGATCCAATATTTGAATACATATTTAAAAATAGAATGATATATATAATACCCAATGTGATGACATTGAAGTATTTCACTCAATAAGGAAAACACTTGAAGAATCTCATTACTTATTTAACTAGGTGTAGTTCTTATTTTAGTATCCCATATTGTCCCAAACAAAACATAATGTATCATTTTACATTTCAAATCATTGAATCATAATTTTCATGTAAGTAATTTTCTTAAAATCCTAATACATTGAGTGATTCATGATACCATTTTAATTATTAATTCATTTATTAAGCATAAGGACCATAGTTTTTTCATTCCTTTTGTCCTTATAAACACAGAGGATTGCAATAAATCAATTTCATTGAAAATTTTCACTAATATTAATATTATAATAATGAATTTAATTGAATATGATTTTTGGAAATTATGGTAAAATGAGATCATTGTACTGCTCATCTAGGAAATTAAAGGCCAACATGTATAATCATTAAATGTAGCCAATAAACTTGGCTACATGGCACCAAGATGGTGCTGACACTCCATGATTGCACATGAAAAGTTCAATGGAGATCTCATATATCTCTTATCTTCCCTCCTACTGAGAAAGATCATTAACTTGGTACATGATCTTATACACATCCATATACTCACATTTCTTTTGAAGCTCACTAGATATGGAAGATAACATAAAGAATTTGAAATTAAATGCAACAAACAAATGTTTCATGAAAATAGATAATTCCTTTTAACAATCCTAATTACTAAGAAAATTAGGAATAGAGGTTTCTACCACATGTAATTCCTGTTCATAGTGTATTATAATGTAAAAAACATATTGTATTCCTAGAAATTCGAGCTGGTTGGAAGTATATCCATCAATAAAATGGATCGAAATTATATAGTCAAAGATGCGTGGGTTTCAATTCCTATGATAAAAAAGGGAATATTTTAGTTGTTTATTTGGACTATAAAATTGAAAATACAGTTAATTTAATTTATTCATCTCTCACTATTTTTTCAAAATCCAATATGCCTAAAAATTTCCTTTAGAATATCTTGGTAATTTGATATTATAGTGGAATGAATTGTTTCATTCCTATTATAAACTAGACCTTGGATATAAAATCACTCGAAGAAAATTTGTTAGGCTGAATTTCTAATTAAATATACTCACTGTTCCTTAATTATTGAGTGGAGTCCCCAATTCAGAAATGACGGGCAATGAATTCCACAACCGTTACCTCCAAAATGGAATTAGTCTAAATTCTGACATTACACCCAATACATAATTAGTTATGTTGAACCAATACCATTATATGATTTCCGAGATAAAATCATATGTCCAAAAATTATTTATGAAAACAATTACATATATTATTTTCTTCTTAAAGTAATAAAAGACATTTCCATCTTCATATTTTATTTGATAGATTTTTTACCTTTATGTGTAAACCACCCATATCATCATTTTAAATTATTATCAATATTAATTGGATTTTATTTATGATATTAACCATGTTTGGATAAAAAATAAAATAAAATAATTTTATTTCAATTCCATTTTCATGAATTTTAATTATTTTATTTTATGATTAATCATCCAATCCTAAACCAGCTCAGGTACCCTAATAACCCAAAAACTAATCCAGTCCTGAAATAGCCTAATGGGTGTTCCCGATCCCCAAGGGTTGTTGGATATCACCTATATTCATACAAAATGAAAGTGGGAATGAATTTTCCACAAAAAGAAAGGTATCAATATAAAAAATTTAGTATAAAGACCACCAAAACTCCACAAAGAGAAGTATACCAGAAGTCAAAATAGTGATACAACACAATGTGGTACAAAACCATTAAAAAAATAGGCAAACTTTATATGTCCCAATAGAAAAAACTCAACAAATACAAATAACAACAGTTAGAATCACCTCCACGAGCTAATTTTCTTCTCCTCAAACAAAGAAGGAGAATATCTACAAACACTCGAAGGCACATGCAGCATGTGAGCTGAAAGCCAAGTAGGGTCTCACTGATTATTCGATAATAGGTGAAAGTATTTAATTAAATAATAAAACATTGTTCAATTTTCTAATAAATAGGATTTTTTCATATCGATTTTTTATTTAATGAAATCATGATTTTCATTTCATAATATGCAAATACTTTAAAAATCATTCTTTACATTTCAGAATAATAGAAATACCTTTATATAAAAGAATTACATTTCAATTGATGAAATATTTCTAAAACAGTGGATTAAATATTAATATTATATAAAACAATTTATATGAATTCATAATTCATGTAAAACATTTTTCAATGTTGGCATACATTTATATTTCATATATAAACAAGCAAGAAACGAGGTCATTTACCTAGAGGTATAATAGTTCAATTTTATGGTATCCTCACAAAATCCTCTGAGAAGCCTCAATGTGTACACAATTCCCTCAACACTCAAAATATAATACTCATCTATATCCCAATGGGAAGTAAGTAGTGATAACTAAGGTTTGGTTGGTGTTGTAAAATGTATGTCTTGTGTTAAGGAATTCTCATCTTAACATGATTTTCTAATATAAATCACTTACTAAATAGTCTTTCATGAGTTCTAGTACAATTAATTTATGGGAAAATTATTTTATGCCACCTTAATATACAATTAAAACCCATTCCCCCATTTTAAAATTCCAATTATTCCCTTCTAAAATCAAATTGTGTTTTTAATCTAAACATGCCTCCTTAACATGATAAACTTCTATGGTTTATATCAAAACCATCTTTAATAAACTTTTACAAAATAATACATTGAAATCAATTCCCAAGTCAATTTCACAATTCAACTTCATAATTTTAATTAAAAAATTTATGTTTTCACAAAATTCCATCAATTTCACAATAAACACAAAATTCAAAAGAAATGGGGTTTCTTAAAAATTTCCATCAAATCATCTTTTAAAATTAAATTAAAATTTTTAATTGAAACAATTTCCATCAAATCCAAAACATATATAAAAAATTAAAATTTTCCTAATTTCCATAAACACACTTTAATTATATTTAATTGGGGGTTTCCCCAATTTCACTAAAAATAATATTTTTAAAACCAAATTTCAAAACTAAATGGGATTAGATATTTTTTTAGAAAACAAATTAAATGAAATTTAACATAATTATAGAAATTTTATTTAATTCAAAAAAAATGAAACTAAATAAATTTATTTAGGGTTAATCAAAATTGGGTATCATGAAGGAACAACCTACTTCAGGGTCAATAGATCTTATAACAACAAACCCTAATCAATGTTAAACATGAAGAATGGTGATCACTAAATCTAGGAAATTATGATCAAAACTAGGTTTAAGATTTTAAAATTGAGGGTATTAGATCCAAATATAAACGTTGAGATACATGTAAATTAAAGGAGGAGAGGAGTGATCATAGGAGATATTCATCGGGGTAAGGAAACTAACTATGAAAATATCAAAGGGCATTCCTCTATTTTCAAACTGCTTATAGGTGGGATCCAAGGGTCCAAAGAACTTCTCCTAGGTTGAAATGAGGAAAAAGACTTTGTAGGGGGTCATGATTGATCTGTCTGAAACCTGATGTGACAATTTCAAGATAATGAAATAAAATTTTGGGATTAATTTAAATTTGTGCATTATTTTCTTGTGTACACCCACATGGTTAGACCAAACATTTCAATATAGTTTTGGTCTACTTTAAATAGGCTACCTAGTTCCTCATACGAGGGAACATGGTCTGAAAACCCATGAACCGACCATTTAAAAGCCACTTCCTAGGTTTTCATGGTCTGTTTTGAGATGATGCAATATCCCATAATTTTCAAAACATTTAAAATTCCAACCCAAAAAAATAACAAATGAAACCCAACCAAATACTTGTAAAAATAGGGTTTCAGAAATAAATGAATAAATAGTGAAAAGATGCTACAACCTCTCTAACATTGAAAATTTATGTCCCTAGAAAAAATATTATGAAGCTTTCATGAAAAGTACATGATTTCACTCCACTCTCATTTGTGCCTCTCTCTTTGAAGTCTTGTGAGAATCATAATTTTGCTCTGATAGAACACATACCAAATGTATCATCCTCCCATGAAATACCTTGTCTTCAGAATAAGCTATCCAGAATAGACGTTCACTCATGCATAAATCAGGTTCAACCTAAATATTTCTCCATATCATAACTTGAGATGGAATAGATAGATACTCCACTATATAAGATACCCAGAACACGTTATGTATCAATATTAGCTATAGTGGATGTTCTAAATGATAATCAACCTTTCCTACTTCTCAAAAACCTAAAATGGTACCACAAAATTTGGAGATGGTTTCCCTTACCTCTGAAGCTGTAAAAAACCCAAATGGGAGGAATCCTTAAAGAAAACCATGTCACAAAATGAGAATTCTAATGGTCTATGATGAAGAATAATATAATAGTTCTACTGGATCTATTTCATCAACATCCTCTGATGAATCAATTGAATCATTGATGTCATATATTAAACCATTATCAGTCCAACAATGAAACACTCCCCAATCCATAACCAACACATCATTGATTTACAAGTCCAACAATACAAGTGATAAAAAGGAACCATTTTTTTAAAAACTAGAAACCATTTTCATAAGAAAACTCAACACACCCCAAATGATAATACCAAGCTCCATCTAATTAAAGAACACAAGTGAATGGAATATCCTTAAGATTCTATATAGCATTTTCTTTCCAGCCATCTAACTATGGATGGTATACCATACTCAAATAGATGGGGATCCTATTGATTCCTTTTGGCCACTTTTATAGAGAGAAGTTAATCGAGGATCCATATCATATAAAATAGCAGATGAGACTTATTACAACTAAAAAATATCCTTCACACAGAGATTTACATACTCTTTAACTGTGGATGCATCAAATATGGGTATAAAGTGGGATAACATGGTCAACCTTTTGTTAAAAACCCATATCACATTCTTCTTTCTCTATGTTTGTAGGAAACTAACCATAGTTTATATAGAGATATCTTACTAATTCAAAGTAGGAACTGGATGTGGCTGAAGAAAACATGATGGTTTCTGCTGAACAACCTTATCATATAGGCACATATAATAGAAAGAGACATAATCATCAATGTATTTTATTATACCCGACCACCAAAATTATCACTATATGTCAAAGAATGTCTTCATCGTTTTGGGTTGAACTACTCACTGGGAACTATAGAAATATCCTATAAGAGCATTCCTAATAGATAACGACACAAAAATATATTATATTACCATACAATTCCCTCATTATAGAATGACCTCTATGCAACATCCTCCCCCCATAAAGAGCTTCTACAATGTTAGAAAATTCTTCATCACGTTTCACTTCCTGAAGAATCATATCAAGAATTGAAGATGCCAACTAATCACTGCTGAAGGAAACCTCATCCCCAAATTCCCAAACTCTAATATGAAACTATGAAAATAGACCCATCAAGTGAAAATATTCTGATGATAATTTCACTTCTTTAGTTGGATGGTTTCTATGTAAATCATCTTTATTGCCATTCCCATTCCCTAGGATATATGAGATGAAAAAGTTGAAATACTGTAGGTATTAAACCCAACATCTCTAGTCAATATTCAAATATTTTTTAGAGAATATATAAATCTAGATCTTGTGGTTAGAATACCTATTAATCCTTTATCCATAAAGGTAATTTCCCAAACTCTTCTGTTCATGCATCCCAAGAGAAAGTTAGAAGAAATGGGTTAGATAATTCTCCTTATGTGGCCCAGGAGGAAAAGTTCCATAAGAAATGACATGATCACTAGGCATAAAAAAGATACCCATGTATTAACCTGATGAATCATAGAATACCACACAGAACTCCTCAACCTCTATAAGAGTTAACAGTAGCGTATATAACAAAAGAAGAATCATATTTAGAAAATAATTCTAAATTTTTTGATTCTATGAAAACATTACTCTCTTTTGAATTAATGCAGTCATTGAAGAGGTCATCTTTGAGAAGTCCTTAACGAACCAGCAATAATATGTACCTAAACCCAAGAAGCATCGAATATCGTTGACATTTCGTAGTTGTTCCCATTTCATAATAGCTTTCATTTTTTAAGAATCAACTAAAATAACATGTTCAAGAGCCATGTTTCCAAAGAACATCACTTTATAAATTCAAAAACCACATTTTAGAGGCATGATATAAGGTCTTAAATTTTTTATAATACTCAAAAATATTATTAGATAATGTACAAGATCCTCACAGAATTTAGAGAAAACTAGGATTTAATCCCCAAAAATACCATGATGATATAAAGGTACTCTTTTTAAGTATTTTTCATGAAATCCCTAAATACGACAGTACCATAGGTTAAATCAAATGGAATATTATTGTACACATAATGACTGTACCTACTCTGAATGGTAGTTTTCTAAATGTCAAATTCTTTTATCCAAAATTTATGGTAATGAAATCAGAGTTCAATCTTTATGAACCACTTTTCCACTTTAAAATGGCCAAACACAACATCAATATATCTCATTAGATACCTTATTTATCGTAACTCTATAATGTTTTCGATAATCAAATCATAGGTGATGTGAACCATTAGCCTTCTTAGCCAAGGGAACTGGTGCCGCCCAAGGTGACACCCTTGAGTGTATAAATAATTTCCCAATAATATGGTTCTATGTGGTATGAGGGAATAGAAACTATTTGAGTACTAGACACTAAATCAATAAAAACCCCAACATCACTTACCCACTACAAAATAGAGAAGTTAGAAGTGAAGATGTCAATAAATATGAAAATAACAATATGGAGTTAACCACTAAATTATTCCCTGCCAAAATCAAAATAAGTAGATGAAATTACTTTCCCCAAATATAGATTAGAAGGTCTATTCTTGTTTGACCTTTTTTCCTATTCTGCTTTAATGTCATGGAACTCACTATCAGGTGCTATAAAAGAGACCTATCAAAGACAAAAATTAGTTCAGTATTTATTTGAAATCAGTCAATATATCCCAAATATGACCTCAAGTGATTTCTTTTTGAGAGCAATAAAAATCCATCAAGTCTAGAAATATAATATGGAGATGACAAAATCGGGACTATAGAGACCCTAAAATCTCCCTATACCATGTGGTGTAGTAATATCCATTTTACATGGTAAAACCTCCATATAAAGATATAGCAGATAAGTAATATAGGCTGAAATTAATGACTAAGATGTACCAATATCAAATAGAGAAGTCACTAATGATGAATCTATAGTAATGGTACCACTCAAGGTCTCTAGAACAATATCTTCTTCCATTAGAGACTCATCCACTGCATGAAGAATCTTCATTCTGAATTCCTATGGTTGGAACCATTTTGTATGTGAATCATCATATTGTGCTGGCTCTAATGGTCATGTTACATTAATAGTAATGGATGTTATATGATGGAATTTATATAGGTGACATGAGTGTCGACAAGAACCTCATATGTTGGGTGCCTCAGTGCAAACCCATAGAGAATTACCAATCCTGCAACACTGGTAGTAAATCAATAGGCTTATTCTAGGAACTACACAAGGTGTAGAATGAATTTGATTTCGATAACCAACATGAAAAACATCACACATCCTATTTCACTTAGGGGAATGAAAATATCCACTAGTAGTGAATGAAAATCCAATAACCTTGAATTTCTTACCAGAACCATTTCGACAATTAGCACAATATCCGTCAAATAAGTATAAAAGGTAGCTTCATCCATAATACCTAATAATGAATATCAGATCATAGTACGAAATAGAATGTTTGAGACTTCATCTTTTTTCTTTAATATTATCTGATGTTTCAAATCCACGACTTTATAAAAATAGGATTTAGACTCTACCATGATCCTCTGAACCTACAAAAGTTTCAAAAACTCTAATTTCATGGCCGTCAACATTGAATTTTGATAGATATAGTTTGTGAAATTAACATTAATATCCTTCCACGACAATCAGTCTTGTTTCTTCACTATCACCATCGTGTCCCACAATCTTCTCATCATTTATTCCAGCATGAAGGTGGAACACTTCCCCTTAATTTCATATGGTGTCCCCAAGAACACCAACATGTGCTACATTTTTCTAAAATAATAATTAACTACTTGAAGATCAATTGATAATTAGAATGGTACTCACTTATGGAGAAGAACTCTTGAGAAAAAATATTTATAATTTCCCACTACGGGTTTATATCTAGAGCCTAACTGGGAACTGTTTGCATGACCAGTCCCAGAACATCGATAGTGTGCAGAATCACCTTAACCAAACTCGGGCCCATAAGAGGATTATCTCAATATGCATAAGTAACATATTCCTCTTGGGTTTAATTTACATGTCTTCTTAGATGTTGGATTCTACAAAACATCAAAAAAGAACATATAATAAATAAGATAAATAGTCAACAGAGTGGGAAGGGAAAATTATTCCCCATAAATAGACACAAAAGATTTGGATTTTTACTACCCATATATAATGTAGAGAAAAATACTAGAACTAATCATTAATACACCTTTACCTAACCACCCTTGGAATCTTAAGGTTCATTAGGGTGAGAGCTAGCCAAATACTCAATCACAACTACCTACTAATTCCTTACAAGATTACACAAACTATATACAAATATCATAAAAGAATAAAAAAACCTACACCTCTCATACATATTTGTCAAATAACATACTTGGTACCTTGGTAACCCAATAACCGTAGAGATCCTGATATAAACTAAAGGGAATTCTTGATCTCCATAGGTTGGAGACTAGTAACTAGCATTTTAAAAAATTAAAGTGAGATCAAATTTTACACAAACACAATGAAAAAAAGTTAAACACATTAGTATTCATACCAAAGAAACACCACGGTGTGAATAATAACAATGTCAAATTGGTGTAAAAACCCAATGTACTATAATAATGTAACTGAAAAATAGGAAAACTACCCATGTCTTAATGGATGAAACTCACTCGTTCCACAGATCAACAACCTAAACCACCCCAAAGTGTTTCATTTCAACTTCTCTAACATGGAAGGATATAATCTACAAACACCTGAAGGCACTGGTAGGGTGTGAGATAAAATCCCTATAGAGTCTCACCAATATTTCAATAATAGATTCCGAAATTTAATTATACAATAAAAGAGTATTTTATTTTCAAATTTTTTGGTTTTTCATATCAATGGAATAATTATTCAAATCATGCTTTACATTTCAATATATAGCAATACTTTATAACATCATGCTTTATATTTTAGAATGATGGAAATATTTTCAAACAAAATCTTCACATTTCAATACATTAAATATTTATAAAATTATGGAGTAAGAAAAATTATATAATTGTTTTTCCATAAATTCAAAAGCACGGAAAATAGTTTACAACATTAGAATAAATTTACATCATATATAAAAAAATTAAAAATTGTTATCTTCAAAGAGTTATGATAGTTCCAGGTTATCGTATCTGCACATAGTCATGTGATAATATGTGAAGTGTACACAATTCCATCACCATTGGAAAGAGAGGACTCATATATGTCCAATTAAGGAAGTAATATTTTTTAACTTATGTTTTGAAATTGTTGTAAAATTTCAATCAAGTGAGATGGAATTCTCATCTAAACATTCTTGTACATAATAAGTCATTAACTACCAAGGATTCCATGTTCTCAATTACAATTCATTGATGGAAAATTTATTTTAAGAAACCTTAAAATACTTTCAAGCCCATTCCGCCATTTCAAAATTCCAATTTTTGTATTAAAAAAAACCAATACTGGGTTTTAATAAAAACATTCAATTTTTCCAAGATAAAACCCTGTGGTCTTAATCAAAACCATATTTAATAAATTTCCACAAAATAAAAAATTGAAATCAAATAAAAATTCAATTTTATAATTAACATTCAAAATTTAAATTCAATAATTTATATTTTCTCCAAATTTCAAGAATTTCACAATAAATATACAATTCAAAGGAACTGGGGGTTTTAAAAAATAATCCATCAAATCAATATTCAATATTATTTTTAGAAATTTAAAATAACAAATTCAATCAAATCCAGAATTTAAATTATACAAATTTAATTTCTCCAATTTTCATAACACAACAAAATTCAATGGAAATTAGAGTTTTTCAAAATTTCATTCCAAAATCCCATTTTAAAAACAATATTCTTTAATTCCATGGAATTGGATATTTTTCCAACAAACCAATTGCAAGAAATTAAATATAAATAATTTTTTTTTGAATTTAATTGAAATAATTGAAATTAAATAAATCAATTTAGGGTTAATCAAAATTAATAATCATGACAGAACAACCTTTCTTGGGATCAACATATCTAATAATGAAAAACCCGGATCCATATTCAAAAAAAAACATGAATATCATGGAATTCAAGATCAAAGGATCAAAACTAGGTTTCTGATCCAAAAAAGTGGTTATTAGATCCAATTAGTAACCTTAGGATACAAGGAACCCTAGGGAGGAAATGATAGACCATGGGAGATAGAGACTATGGTGAGGAAACTAACCAAGAGAAGATCAAGTGGTGTTTCTCAAGGTTCAAATCACTTCCGAAAGGGATCTGTGGTGCCAAGTACAACTCTTGGGTGCTATTAGGTAAGAATGTCTCATATGGGTCATGATAGTTCCATCCATCACCAAAATGTAGGGGTTAATGATATAAAACAACATTTTTGGATTAATTAAATTCCACACACAGTTTTCTCAGAAGAGCCACATGGTTAGACAAAACCGTGAGGCCCAAACATGCAACCCTTTAAATGGGCCACATGGTTCCTCCTAAGAGGACACATTTTCTGAAAAACATGCACCAACTGAACAAAACCAACTGACTAGGTTTGCACAGTTTGGGGAAACCATGAACCAACCGTGCAATAGCCCAAAATTATAATAATATTTAATATTTCAACCCGAAACAACCCTAAATGAATCCCAACCAAATCATGGTAAAAATATGGGTTTCAGAATACATAAATAATAGTAACAAGATGTTATTCAACCTTAGTTAATTTAATGTGAAACTGAATGAAATAAAATCAACCATGTGGAATGAACATGAGCCTCTCTAATAGTTTTTTATATAGTGAATGATAAATTGACCATTTAAAATAGTGAATAAACCCCCAAAAAAAATTATTGGTTCATGTTCAGTAAAAAAAATGCTCTTATGTACATCCCAGAATAGTTATTATTTTACTTTCAGAAATTAACTTCCTCTACCATCCTTGGAGATCCATCAATTACCTAATATTTTACTCATATGCAGGTGAGAGGAACTAAAGGATTTATTAAGGGGGTATATATAAAATAAACCATAGGCACATACACCCTTATATAATTAGAGGACAATATTTATATAAAATAAATTATTTTATTTTATAAATTATTACAACAACCATTCAATAATAATAAATTAAATAAAAGATCACATAAAAAGGTTGGTCTATGTTCATGGTCACCCACATACATGTAACAAATTTTCATAAGTAAACTACATGTCATTCATTTCAATTAATTCTTTTTTATTAATATATACACTCTTGAATTAATTATATTAATTGAATAAATAAATTATTTATCCTCATGTCCATTTAAAAAGTTTTTGTGAAAACCATCACATGTTGTATTGGTGGAAAATAAACAGGTTGACCATCATTATAGAAAATTAAATGAATGTAATTATTAAATTATTAATTCATATTTTTAGATAGTCAATAAACCATCCTATACCATTTTAATTAAGTTTTCAATGATTCAATTAATTATTCTTGATGTAATTCAATTATATTTATTACTTGATTACATCATTCCATATACTAACAAGACACAAACCATGAATTTCAACATGTAATGTGTCAGCATAAACCACCTATTGACTTGGTGTTTATGATATGGATCTAATAATTATTTGATTCCAAATCCATTTTGTTATTTTTAATTGTATTTTAGAATCCAAAATGCGCTTCTTATGAAGAAAATATGAATATTGTTCTTTTGCTGGGCGAATTTCAATTCATTGACTACTTTATTAAAATGATGATTTTGGGTTCATAAATTATCAAAATTACATATTTTAATTACCATATATTTATTTGAAGAAATTTTTTGAATGAATTTAATGGGGTTATAAGTGAAATATCAATCTCTAAGTAGTTTGTGAATTTGGATTCTGTGAAAATCAATTTCTTTAATAGGCATGGTCTATACACTTTTTAGATAAAATATCCAATTCAATTGTTTTTTTGTTTTAATATTCACAATTTTTATTTACCTTATGGATAGTTTTGAATGTTTTTTTATTTTATTTAATAAAGTCCAAATGAATACAAATTATAGGTTCCTCACATTGCCAAATAGATGAAAATTGATTTGTAACTACAAAATATACAATGAAAAATGTTTGTGTAAGATAATTTAAAATTATAGAATATACAGAACCAAATTATAGATATGCTATTTTCCATGTGAATATTAATTATATAAGGAAATTCTTTTTGAGTGTTTCTATGTTTTGAAATTTATATTTTCATAGCTATAATTCATTTAACCCAGAGATACTTGAGCCCAATGAAGACCATGATGGGTGATTGAGAAAAAAGCTCATGAATGAATATTTTAGATTTCATGTGTATAATGAGGCTTTTGATGTGTATTGATTCAAAATTGGAACTAAATGTGTATGATGAACTAAAGAATCACTCAATATTTGGGAAATTAAGAAGCCTGATCTTGTTCAATTGATGGGGAACGTCCAAAAAATCATGTTCACAATCAGATGAACATCATGATTTTATTGGAGATTTTTGATTATTGAAAAAGATAAATAGAAGTTTATTTATAAATTTAAGAAATGAATAGATGAGCTAAATCACTTGAGTGATTAAAAACTGGATTTCAATCAATATTTATGGTACCTTATCTGAGTGTCCATCATTTTTTTACTGTGAAAATGAATTTTCAAATTATATGATTTTTTATTTTACAGAGATATTAAAGAAAATTTGGGCCTACGGTTATCCACAATGTCGTGGATTTGGAATGGAAGGTTATTTCAAACAAATTGTAAAAATATTCAATAAATATCCCACATTGAATGAATTTCAAAATATTGTTGAGATTTTTTTATTTGGAAATTTGAATGAGATAGAGAGAGAAAATATGGATAAGATATTTTGACAAAAAAATTAATATATTAATATTTTAAAAATTAGATTTATTTTTATTATCATTGAGATAGGGGTGGAATTATAATGCCCCATTATTTCCATACATCAATATTACATCCTTATGGAGGAATATGAAATACATTGTAAAAATAACATGACTGAAGATTTTATATGTTTAGTGTATTGAGGGATAGATTCTAAATCTTCTTATTTCTTGAAAGATATTCAACATCACCCATAAAATTTCCACAACTTAGTACTACTCAAAAACACACCCTAAATATAAAATTTATTCATAACATAGGGAAAGTATAGATAAGAAAAAGTGATCTTAGATGTTCAGTAATAGTAAACAAGAGATATAATGACCAATGATCATATAAAAGCATATGATAATGATAAAGTCATGATAACATAACATACAAAGTACATATCTAATTTATAATAAATCATAAACAAGATTCAAGGAATAAATATTAGTATCTATTCAAACACGAATCATAATGGAATCATAGAACAATTTCTATGAGAGAATATCCTAGAAATAATATAAATATTTATCACATACATTTAATATTACAAAAAAATTAATTAATAGTCAAGGATAATTTCTATGACAATCATAATGGAATGGATTCAGTATCCAAACATTAGTAGTAATCAAGGTTCATGACCAAGACTATCATAGTTTAAAAAGTCCCTTATTGAACCAGTCTCACTTGACATTCTACCCCATTTTACATCATAATATATGGATATTTACCATATGAATTGGAGGGATATATGGATCCCATAAGTCATTAGTTATAACGTAACCACTACCCTTGGTTATAACGTTACCACCATCATTTGTTATAACATAACCATCATTACATAATAAAAACCATACATGTGTCTGTCACAAGATTATAAAATATAAAAAAACGAAAATATGAAAAACCTGTTTCATAAAAATTACATCATATCATAACATAGAGAAAATAAATTAATTTGATTAAAATTTAATCATTTCATTGAATTATAACCCATGGGAAGGAAAAAATATTAATAAAACCCATTCCATCATAAGCATAAAACATCCATAAAATGAATAAAGATAAAATACCATGATTATTTTCCCATTGAAACATAATTTACAAAGAGGATGTAATCTTAGTTGTAAAATGAATTTGAATGATCAAATGGAATAATTCTCAAGGAAAATAACATTTCCATTTTCAAACCAATTCAATTTTTAAAAAGCTTCAACCATGTAACAGAATAAATTTTTGTTGAAAATAAACTTCTAAACATGTAACGGAATATTACAATCATTGAGAAATAATTAATGTGATAAAAAAATATCATACTGTATAAGTTAAAAAATCCTTCCTTCTCTATTTTTTTTGGAAAATTCACAAAGTACCTCATTCGAATGATTTTGAAAATAATCCATTCAAATCATCTAAAAAAAATAAAAACATGGGTAATTATTATTTTAAAAAATTATAGGACAATAATAAAAACATTTTTGGGAATTTTTTTAGAAAACATTGATATAGAAAATAAATATTCCATATTGTAGTCTTAAACATAAAAATACCAAATTAGGATGATATTGTGAAATAAACACTTAACACTTTAGTATAATTTGAATCATAAGCCCCCTAAATAACATTTTATGTGTATGAATATCTTATAATTTTCATAATAATAATAATAAATGAAATTCATGGTAATTATGTACACCACAAAAAAGAATCATCTTGTGTATAAGGCATGTTTCCTATAGAAATAAAAGAAAGACAAAAATACCTTACCTTAGGTTAGAATTCCATTGAATGTTATTTAACCTATTATATAATAAATTTAAATTTATTACACCTTCATAATAGAATCATTTACATGATTATTATATGATATGTATAATATATATATATATATATATATATATTCATCTATAATGATAGACATAAAATATTATTTTACACCATTTATGGAGATGGTTGGCCATATATACGCATGAACACTGTATTCACCATTTAAGGAAGTGAATAAAATAAAGGTATGTAATAATTAAACTTTATATTATAATTATTATATCATATATATTGTATATATTTTCCATATCTAAAAAAATTATAATCTATGTAAAAGATAAATGAAAAATGAATAACATTGCTTTGTGGATGTGGTAGTCCACTTGTATACATGAGCGATGTTTTCATTTTGAAATGGGTTACAAGGTAAAAATATAGATATGATATTATCATTTAAGAATATTAATTATTTATAAATATCATATTTAAAATATAAACCCATCATATTAACCAACCATGAAATTTAGCAATGGAAAATTAAATGCACTGGTACGTGGAGAAGGTAAACCATATTTACACACAAGATATACTTTCACATACCACTTGATAAAAAGAGTATAGATAATGGTGGATTCATATTTATAATTAAATTTTTGTATGTTTTGGATACATAATTTTTTATTTTTGGGATAGTATATGATATTTATATTATGTATAAAATGGAAGCAAAAATAATATGATCTTTTAAAGTGATTACCTCTTCTTTGAGATGACTTCCTTAGATCTTCTCTTAAGGGCTCTAGGTTTTGTATTTTGGGATAGAAAAAACATCAATAATATGTCTATGTACATCTATAAGAGAATTTTTAGGTTATTTTATAGATAATATTCTCAATGTGTTTTGAATTTTTGGGGGAGGAGGATCCCTATTAAGATTGAGGGGATGAACACTTTTGGAATTTCTCAAAATATAAAGTTATAATTAATTCAATGTCAAAAAAATACCAAAAAATGGACTATAAATTAATATGTGATGTTATTTTATATCATTATTTATAAATTGTGTTCTAGTTTATTATTATTTTAGATTTTTAAATAATTTAATAAAATATTATTTTCATAAAATATTAGTTTTTCCAATTTTTCCACTATTAATTAGTTTGATTTCATTGAAATCAGAAGAAATAAATATATTTGAAAAACAATATTTTAATAAATCCATATCATGTTATTATTATCAATAAAATTCATGTATCAATTTTTTTCACTCAATTAATATTGAATTTAATATTTTTAATACCAATTCTTTTATATTCACTTTAATTGAATAAATAAAGTTTTGAAGTTTTGTAAGTATTTATGGTAATTATCTAATTACTAAAAATTATAAATAAACAAAAATAATGAATATAATATTATTAGTCACTACATTAAAATTAATGTTCATTTATATCTAATTTTTTTCTCTATGTGAACACATTGATGATATTTAAAACTAAGAGAGTTACATTTTATCACTTCCTTAGGTTTAAATAATATATAAGTCATTTTTGAGGTAAATTATATATTTAAAACAATAATTATATAATAAGTGATAAGAGTATAATTTAATTCATTGAACAATAACTAGGATGAATAATTATGTCCTTATAACCTAGTGTTATTCTATATTTACACGATTTACACTTTATCAAAGTGATGGTTTTTACCATAGTTACTCTTCATTTTGACCAAAAATAAATGCGGCCTATTTAAAATAACATAACCCCATGATTATAAATATGAAATAAATTTTTCATAATTCAATTTATAGAATTTTATTAAATCAGTTTTAATATAAATGCTTGAAACATAGTGAAAAACAATTTTCTGAAAAATACATTTTCATCCATAAAATGTACTTAAACCGAAATCATGTATAATGATAATTAAAATAAATTTAATGATTTTATATATAATTAAATATTTTCTATTTAATTTGATATTATATTCAAATAATGTGTATAATTTATATTAAAGAATAATTACATTTTTTAAAAATCAGGTTTTTTCACTATTCAGTGAAAAATCCATCTTTTCAAAAAAATATCAAAATTTAATCCAGTTTTAATTTTGATATGTTTACATGAAAAAATTTATTCATTTTATAAAATTTATTATATAAAATTTCCAAAAAATTCAATGTAACATCTTCACTAAAAAATAAATAAAAATTTATTTTTGAAGAAACATAATTTTTAAGAATAAAATATATTTTTAAATATTGAATTTTTAATTAATAAGAATGTATATTTATTAAAAAATATGTATATAATTCATAAAGTAGTAAATCTTATTTTTACTCCCAATTTAATATATAGGCAATAATATTAAATAATAATATTCTAAAACGTATAATGTAGTCCGCTGAAACTGTTGGTTGTGCGTAGCCCAAGCAATCAAAGAAGTTCAATATATATGGAAGAAAAATTTCATAAAATATTGAGGTGGTACATTATACCCAATTTAATAAGACACATTCTTATAATTTTATATCATTAATAAATAGTTTTTCATCAATGAAATTATATGTGGAAACCCTCATCATTAGAATTGTAAATAGAACCTCCTCTGGATAATAGAGAAAGTAACTTATAATCTTCATATTAGATTCCATGTACTAGTGGTAAAAAGAGGATATCAATAATGGAAAGTGAAGATATAGAAATAGAATAAAATTAATGTATATACATGAATAATTAAAAGATAGTGAATTATTATGAGAAATATAAAAATCACAAAATTGTAATGAAATGAAATTGAAAATTCTATCAATTTCTTAGAGTTGAAAGTTATTGCATAACATTTTTTGGGTTCTTAAGATCAATTTTATAGAGTTTAGGAATTAATTTACAATCTATTCTAATAAAATTATGAAATATACTCAATTGATAAGTGTATTTTAAAAATTTACAATTTCCATTACATCCCCATACTTTAATCTAAATGATGAATATTAAAGATGATTTTTCACACCCCAAGCACTTATATCAACATCCAATAGATCACATAATCCATAGAAGGATTAAAATGTATTTCTCACATCTATATATTTTAACCAAAACCAAAATTGTTAGAATAACTTATAGAATATGGATAATTAAATTAATTTATAAAAACTCAACAATAATTTCCAAGGTTTAGCCTAATCCAATCCAGAGGTAGTAAATATAAAAAAATTATTGAAAGAATTTTCTTCCAAATCCAATAACAAAAAATTTAATATAAAAGTCACTAAAATTCCAAAAGTAACATAACATTAGTCCCTAAAATTACATATTAATGTCACATACAAAATATGTGAACACCTTGGTTATATATTATTTGTAAAAAGGTAATAAGCCAAATTAACATAAAATAATAAAAAAATGCATAAAAAAATAACACTATCCCTTTTCTATATAAATAACCACAGACTATTGAATATATTTAGTTAAAAAATAAAATAAACATTCAAAATGATGACATAAATAAAATTTTATTCGAATCAATAACCAATTTCCATTTTACAAAAACAATCTCATTAGTTTCCATCGTATCTTTATCCAACACATACACCATTATATTCAAATTTTCCACATGTTAAGGGTTATCATTTCATCAATCATGTTTCTAAAAAAAGATAAAATTTTCACTATTTTTTTTATTTTTTATCAGTACTATTTATCATATAATTTATATTCCATGTATAGAAACTACTAACAAACAATCCATTTATTTTTAATGATTATTATAATACAGAATATTATTCCCAAAACAATTTGAAAAAACAATTCTCAAATCCTAATACATAATAATTTTAATCATTACACTTCCTTCTTAATCCAATAACCAATATTCATCTTATTAATCCTTAACATTTCTTTCCTTTTTTGAGTCATTCATTTTCTCCTCATCATTAATGAAATAATTATTACTCATATAACCTTAATGAACATTTTCATTGCATCCCCCTAGGACATCGATTCACACAATTCCCACAATTTATACATTTAAATCATCCAACCATCGATGATATCTTTTGGAATCCATTATTACTACCCATTGTGTTAACCAAAATTTTCAGTTTTCCTTGGAAATTACTTTATCTATATCCTTATTTTCCACAACCAAAACAACATTCCATTCCTTTGATTCCTTCCCCACCATGATTCTTCACAAATTCGTAACATGATAAAAATTGGAATTTATTTCCACTATGGCCATCTAGAGATTTCACATTCTTATTGATAGGGGTTACTAAAAATACACATATGTTGAGATTTTTGATCATATTATTAGATGTATGAGTAGGAATAAAAACAATATTTTTCAATTCAGCTCCCGTTTCATTTGGTTTCTCCTATGGAAAATAATTCCATTATCCAAAACATTCGCCATTAACATAAATCCTACCAGTTTCATCCATTATATAAAAAACCATAGTTTTAGAATGAATAATCATCATGATAAAGAATATTGTCATTTATTGGATAATGAAATTTTGTTACTATATTTTCAATCTATGATACCTTATGTTTAACCAACTTCATCCATTAATACCATCTATTCAAATCATTTTAATGGTTTCTAATGAATATATATATTTTCCCAAATAATATCCCCAATGAGTGACAAACCAGGTGTGCATCACATCCCATTTTTGTTTACCATTTGACAATCAGGTCTAGATCTACATCCCCTTTTCTGGGTCATTATGCCTATGAACAATTGTTTTAAAGCCAAATCAACTTGTAGTATCTAGATAGGGATATAATTTATCAGAGAATCACATAATCTCTTCCTCAACAAAGCATTAATATGTTGTCCTATACGTAGATTTATCCCCATGATTTTGAAACATAAATATTTAATGGTTGGTTAAATCTTTCTATGATACCAACTGTAATGACCAATGGTTTTCATAGATAAATTTTAATTGTTTTCTATTAGAATATTCAAAAAAATTTACAAAAAAAAAGAATGAGGACCTTATAGGTTTTGTGTATTTGGATACTAGATTTTCAATATTATTATTTCATGAAAGAAAATAAACATATCTTATAGAGGTCTCCCCAATTTTTATTCTTCAAAGACTTACTATAAAAATCATTTTTAATGACCTAGAGAATAGAAACATAATAACGAGTGATCTCAGATGCTCAATAAGGGTAAAAATGAGATATATATCTCAGTTATCATATTCAATAATAAGATAATAAAAAGGGTATGATATAATAACTTAAAAAGTTCATACATAATTTTCCATTGATCATAAACAAGAGTAATAGAATAAATCTTATCCTATAAAAAGAAATGAATCATAATGGAATTTGAACATGTTCTATTTGAGCAAAACATATAAATAAGACTGAGATATGTGGCATAAATATAAGCATAAAAATAATTTTACTAGTATTCAATGATCATTTCTAATATTATCATCGTAGAATTAGTTCACTCTATAAACCAACGTAGTATTCAATTTTGACTCATAAGACTGTCAATGTTGAAAAATTACATTTATGAAATGGTTCCACTCGCCATTATAGTCCCATTTATCTCACGAGATAACAATATTTAGCCAATGCATTGTATGGAGATATATTCCCCACTTCTCATTGGTTATAATGTAACCACTATTCTTATTTATAATATAATTAAAATATTTGGTTATAACATAACCACCCAAACATAATGAAAACCAACCATATATTTTCCACAATATTATAAAACATTTATCAAATCAGAACCCATGAAAATAAATGGGTTCATAATTAAGCCCTAATAGCATGACCCAGGGAAAAGAAATTTCATTCATGAACATATCCTAAATTCATCAATGTATAACCCTGGGAAAGGTAATGAGTATCATTAAAACCATATCATAATAAACATAAAAAATCAATAGAGTGAATAATTATGTAATAATTGGATCATATCCCCAATAATCCATAGTTTTCATTAAAGTATTTCATCTAATATTTATAATGATTTTGAAAGATCAGATGGAATAATTTATTTGTAAAATAACATTTCCATTTTGAAATCACTTCTTTTTTGAAAAATAAGCACACATATAAAAAAAGATTCTATAAAAGTAATGTTTTAAATTTTTAAATGAAGAATTAAATCCTTAATGAATCATGAAAGTTAAAAATTCCTCTCATTATATTTATGTTTCAAAAAATACTTCTATATTTTTGTTGAAAAATTCAAAAAGTAAATCATTTTGAAAACATTAAAATGATTAATTTTAGACTATTTTTTTACAAATTATAACATGTATATAAAATATTTTATATAATTGTAAGATAATCATAAAAAATATTTTGAAAACATTTTTAAAAAACATATAAATTAAGAAGAAAAATTTCATAGTGAATACTTAAAAATATACATTAAAAAATAATGAAATGATTGTGAAGTAAACACTTACCACTTTGGTATCTTTTGAATCAAAATACCCATGAAAGAATGTAATTTATAAGGATGTGTATATCCAAAAAATTTCATGATAATAATCATAGAAAAAATTCCCAGGATATATATAAACCAAATAAAAGAAACATGCAATATATATGTCATGTGTCCCCATGAAATTGTAACATCTTGTAACTTCTTTATATATCTCATATATATCATTTCAATTCACTCTATTTTTGGCAGGTTATGTTACTTTTGAGTATGGAGAGTGTTTTTTGTGGAGAATGACTTAATTTTTGGGGACATATATTAGTTTTTGTTAAGGGAGGCCGAATATAACCATGTAAAGTTATTAAGATATTTCCCTTCATAATCTGAGCTGTTTACCACATGAAATAACATTCAACATCATGAATATTTTACATACTATGAAAACATTATTGGTTAGATACCATTAATTGGTTCAATGTGTGAATGGTGTAAAATTAATGATTAGGGTTCAAAACATTAAATGGATGATTTTTGGATTTTTTATCCCTGGAAACATGTTTTTCGGCATCTTTTGTTAATTTAGAATGTCAAATCACGAAATAGTTTCATGTCATGAGTTTTTCGAGATTTAAGTTTTAAATTATGATTCACATATGATTTTCCTTCATTTGGAAAAATTCTTCCCTCTCAATAACTAGGAGCTATCCCATGAAATTGTGTAGATCCCCACCCATCTAAGTCATTTGTTTTGTGATTGATCATCGTGGTTGTTTCATTACATATCTTTAATTAAGAGATCCTTCTACTTCTTCGTTCATATTTATTTTTTATAGCACTATTATGCTACATTTTTTGATATGTTTGTGTGTGATAATAATCTTCATATTCCATTCCAGATTCATTGTACTATATTCTTTTCAATGTTTACATTTTTGTTAGTTTTAGTGCGGCATGTGAGTTCCTTGAGGTACACATTGTGTTAAATTCTCCACTAACTGTTTTGTTTGTTGAATTGATTCTAAGATGTATGGATTGATTATAGGAACAATTTTTTCAACCTTGTTGGTAGATCCCATTATGGGAATGCTTGAAATGAGTTTATGTTAGGTGATTCTATATCTGGAAGATGATGGATTAACTTTATTTCTCTAGTTTTATAAATTGATTTATAATTGATTTGGAACGATTGATTGACTAATTTTTGTGTGTGTAATGATTTTTTTTGTGAGAATACTGGTTTCGTTTATTTTGGTAGTGGAAAAGGAAATTTAAAATCCTTTTTAAATAGATTTAGGGAGGGCAGTTCATTGGATGATTTTGATGATATTGTTTGTATAATATAGCTCATGGGAAGCCATGGGTACATAGGTGGAAGGTGGTGTAATATTCCCCATTCATTGATACCATTAGGGGGTTAAATCTGGGGGGTGTTCCTCTTTTCTCATGGCCCAAGGTTATGGGGACTTGTTAGAAAATGTTTGGTTGTTCGCTTTATGGGGGTTTCCTCTCCTCACTAGATAAAATTGATATATCTATAAATATGATGCACAAGATAATTTGTGTTTGGGGTAAGAGTCTCCAAGATATATTGACATGTAGTGATCCATAGAATGATGTTGGCTATTATTTTTGTATGGAATGATTTGGTTTTGGAATCATATGTCATACATGATTTTCTTTGACTACATTCTTATATATGAAATACGTTGAAACCATTTTACCTGTATTATTTGTAAATTTGGAGAAAGGGTAAAGGTTTTTGTATGATTTTGATATAAAATTTTATAATTTTTTATTATTACTTGTTTTAATTATGGTTTAGCACATTTGGATTATTGTACAGATACATTATATGGTACACATGGGTGGAATCGTACTCATTTAGTATAGAAGAAACCCTACACACCCCTTCAGTGATGTATAGAACATTTTATGTTTTTAGATGTCGAGAAAGTAAATGAGTTGTGGTGAGGTGGTGAGGTATATTTTAGTTTTGTATGGGTAGTTGGTTGGGAGAAGGTGGTAGTTTTTTCATGCTATCATATAGAAAAGTTTTTAATGGTTTTAATTGTAATTTTTTGTTGGACTAGTCTTTTTTATATTATTTATTATCCTTTGAGTTGCATCACTTATTCTATTTCATATTTGTTACAACATAATTTTTATTATAATCATTATGATGTTTCTATCTACTTTGTATATGTTTTATATGATGTCTTCACCAGGTATGGGGAAATCATTCCCTCTTATTGTTTTGATTCTAGGGTTGTAATATTCATCCCTTGAGGATTATGAACACTATTAGTGTATGTGATAGTTCATGTTAGGGATTGGATTCAAAGGGTATCTCGATGGGGTTCATCACAACTTGGTATCAAAAGAGGTTGTGATTAGTTTTTAGATTTTTTTAGACTCGATATAGGATAGTTGGAAATTGATATGTAGGTTTCGATGAGTTCCTAGATAGCTCTTGAAATGATGAGATTCAAGATACCATGGGATGTTTGGATTTTTGTCTCCTAATTTGATATCTTGATTTTAATATTATTTTTTCCTTGTTGTTTTCTTGTTGGAAATGAGATTATGTTATTTTCAGATCATTTATACTATTTAAGTGTATAGTGTTATACCTATGAGACATCTTTTATGGGTTCCTTAGGAGAGTGAATTAGATTCTCCTCAAGGGAATATACTGATAGATCAAAATCCTATCAAGGCTATTGTATTGGTAGTTCATGTTGTTGAAAAAATGTACCATAAGTCTAGAACACAATTATAGAGGTAAAACTACGAGCTAGAGGAGAAAAAGATCAATCGTGGAAGTTATTAGATAAATTCACCATCCACCCAAGGTATGAAAAACCCTCATGAGATAGTGGAGTGGCTAGAGAATATTGACTAGATCTTTGAATTCCAATATAGACTTGAAAATATCATCGTTATGTGTGTGGTGTTCAGAATCGAGGGTTCCAACATGTGATGGTGGTATTACATGATATTTTCTAATATACATGTAGTCTTGGACTTGATGGTTTTTATGACCCAATTTTTTTGTATTTTTTTCCAATTTTTTTGATAATGATGATGTCTTTAGAGTTACTCTCCTAATTTTAGGTGATCATTCGGTGTCAACATACACAAATTAGTTTATAGATAATGTTTATTATTATCCAGAGGTAGTAAATAATAACCAACCTATGGATCAGAAGTAAATCAGGGGTTTGATACTAGATATCTAGTTGAATGTATTTATTCTTAAGCTTTGAACTTATGCAGACATGGTAGACATGGATATGATGGTGGAGATGGATATAGAAGGAAATATTGGTTATTCTTCCCATCAAGTTCCACATAGATGTAGATTCAATGACATGTTAGAGAGGAAGAGGAAGGGGAATGATCAATTTTATAGTGGTGGGGATGGTTCTCAGTAAATGTCCTCTTTTGAAGCTTTATTTCTATCCAATAGCGAACACATGAATTTCTATCAATGTGGAAAGGGTGGTAACACCATACATTATTTTATTGAATATGTGAAGATGTGTAATAGTAGTGGACACTATGGTCAAATGTATAATTTTTGACTGTCTATATAGATTCCTCATTATGGTAAAGGATCATCAGCTCCAAAGGAAACATCGATGCAGTCAGATGATTCAATGACTATGGGGATCCATCTAGAAATCTCAAGAGTCAAGAAAAATCATGTAATCTATGAGTTTTCAATGGAGGTATATGTGAGATGAAGGATAGTGAGGGGTAATATCATTATCGAATCTTCAGTAGTGATTGGGTCATTTGGTATAGGCTAATCTCACTCATTTATATGTCACCATTTTAGACGTTATTAGACTTCCAATGAAGTACATCACCATTATTATAGAGTTCACCAAGCATAAAAAAGTGGAAATAAAAGGGGTTTCAGTGTCATTATTCGATGTTAATTGATTATATGGAGTTTTTAAGGGATTTTGTTATTCCTAATCTTGTCATGTTCGACATCATCATTTAAATGGATTAGCTTTACTCTCATTATGACGAGGTTGATTATAATCATTGGTGTGTTTGGTTTCTTATGGAAAATTGGAGATATTGAGTGTTTTAGGGAGAGAATGATCCAAGGTATGGTTGTACATAACCTTCCCTCCCAGAGATCGTGATTTTGATTTATTCATTAACAAATTAGCGTGATGACATACCTTTTTTGGGTAGTATTCACTTTTTTTTGTGATTTTTGGAATGTTTTCCTATATTATTTGTTTGATATTACTCATAAGATCACGGTAGAGTATATGATTGATTTAATTCCAGGTACACATCCAGTTTTGATACCCTCTTATCTCATGGAACATGCAGAACTAAAATATCACAAGATGTATTTAGATGATCTAATGAAAAAATGTTTTATTCTTCATTGTTTTATTCCTTGGTCATCCGTTTTTTCTCCTTACGATGATCTCAGATTGTTTACTCTAATTGTGCGAGGACTATTAGATATTGAATCTGAGTGATAGTTAAAAATAAGTACACATTTCCCTGAATGGATTATTTTTTTAACCAGTTAAATGGGAAAATTGTTTTTAATGATATATCTACAGTTGGGTTATCATCAACTCATAGTTTTTGAATTTGATTTACCCAATTTTTCCTTCATGGGAACATATCGTAATTTTCAATATCTTGTAATGACGTTTTTATGAAGAAAACATATACAGTTTTCATGGATTTTATGAATTTAATATTCTATGAGTATCTCATAACATTTATGGTAGTGTTTAAGGTGGATATTCTTATTTATTTGAGAGTTGACCGCAACCATGAAACCCATTTATGTCTGGTTCTAGAGATCCTGAGGTTTCACCATTTTTATGGAATGATTATGAAATTTACTATCTGTATCCTTGAATAGATGTTCAAGAGGTATGTGATTTAAGAGTATTGATTATCAGTTGATCCTGAGAAGGTGAAGGCTATTTTGTAATGTGAAGATCCATAAAAAAATAATTGAGATTCAATTATTCCTTTGTGTTGCAAGATTTTGTTGATGGTTCATCAAGGAGTTCATGAAATTGGAATATCATTTGACTACTCTTACAAGGAATGGGGTGAAATTCATATAGGATAAAAAATGTAAGTCTTATTTTGATATGATGAAATGAATTTGAATATCATCTTTTATTATGATCTTATATGAGCCCAATAAAGGGTATGTGGTTATTTTATACTTCTAGTGTTGTTCTGGATTGTGTTCTTATTCATGATGATCATGTTGTGGTATATAGATTCTGGATAAATTATCTGTTTTTGGAGAAATTAATAGTGTTTTATAACTATAAGAGTTTGATCTATAACTATTCCTAGTAAGAATTGAATCTAATATTGAGTTTGTTATTGGAATAACTTTAAAAATATTACTTCCACAACACCAAAACACCAAGGAAGGGGCTTTCTGTCGTATACACTCCTAGAAAGAATGTACCATCATAGGATGTTCTAAAGTTAAAGGAATAATGGAACTTTATATTGATTTTTTCTCAGTTACACCTAGATTATCTGGAGGATGTCTTACGCATGATTATGAATAGTGTATAGTTATCAAAATCATTCCATGAGTCCATTATATAGGATTATTAGAAGGATTAAATGATCAAAGGAATTTGATAAACCCTATATAGTGGGGAGACTATTTTTTGTTTGTCTATCCCTTTAAAGGTGTTATTCATATTGGGGATCTCTAATTCATCCCATCATCATTTGGAAGATCGGATTTTTTTAAGTCACAGTTCATCATGTTCCATTCATCTAAGAACTACAAAGATGTATTATTACATGAGACAATTATTTTGGTGTCTGGGTATGAATCATGACATTGTATATTTTTTGTTCCATAATTACACCAGCCACTGATAAAGGCAGAGAATCCAAAACCTTTTAGGAAGCTTTAACCTCTTCCAGCACCAGTTTGAAAATTACATGATGTTTCTATGGACATTGTTTTTTGATTTTGATTGACTAACTTAGAGAGTAATTCCATATAGGTTCTGATTTGTTTAATGAAAATGTTTTCTCACTTAATTCTGACCAAGGAGAAGAATAAGGTGGAAGACTTGGGTATGTTTTATCTGCATGAGGTTGTGATGTTTCATGGGGTTCCCTTTTCCATAAATTCCAATAGGGATCATAGTTTTACCTCATGGATTTGGAAGAGTCTCTAAAAGGAGATTGGGACTCAGGGCATGTTGAGTACAACATACCATCCATAGAAAAACAACTAGATGGAGTGTTCAATTTAGATCGTGGAGGATATGATGTATGCATACATCTGTGATTTTGGTGGATCATGGGATATCCATCTGGGAGTATTTGGGTTTTTTATAACAATATTTATCAGTCATCAATTAGAATGTATCCCTTTGAGGATATTTATGGTCACCCATTCATATCACTTCATTATTGGGAGAAGGTGGGTGATGCCTCTCTTGTAGGGTTAAGTCTCTGTCTGGAAATGTTGATGATGATTTAGTATATATGTTAGTGTTTTATTATAGTCTAAATTTCATATAATTCATATGTAGTACATTTTTATTTTCATTTTTAGTTTTCAATTGGTGAACATATTTTCTTGAATGTTCCCGCTTGGCTGGGTCACCATAGTCTTTGGAAATAAGTAATTTTAGCTCTGAGATATGTTGGACCATTTGAAATCACAAATTGGTCTGGTAAA
Source organism: Viscum album (assembly GCA_963277665.1). NCBI lineage: Eukaryota > Viridiplantae > Streptophyta > Magnoliopsida > Santalales > Viscaceae > Viscum > Viscum album. The sequence continues at coordinate 22,722,865 of OY728137.1, read as the reverse complement.
GATTATTATTGGTTTGAATATACAATTTACATAAAAGGTATTCCTGATGTATTCCATGTACCTCAGCTCTAAGAATATCATCAAAATTCCTCTCATGTTCTCATATTGGAGGTGATTGGGTTATAGCTAGAAGTTTCTTTTATAGAGTATCCATTGGTGATCCTAGACACTCAAGTGAAATGTGAAGTCGATTTCGTTGGTTATATTATTACGGTAACAAAAAATAGATTCTTCTGAGAAATTGGATCATATATCGTTGATAGGGGAATAGTGGACTCACCTATTTCCAATTACCATTCATCTACAAGACCTCATGGGGTTGTAAAGTCTTATGATGGGATGTTTTTAACATCATATTACCTTCATTATGGAATTTCAAATATCTATTTTCATTTCCCTCAGTATTTAGGTTCATTTTGGGACATCATATGATGGAGATAATTTTATGGGGAAGAATAAATAATGTTGGAAGACATGTATGATTTTAATTAATCAAGTGTGGGTAAAAACGTCTAAAAGGATTAAGAGTCTTCCCTTCAAAAGATGGGATTCTTACTACCCACAAGAACATTATTTTTTTGAATGGTTTACCAAATGTGAAACATTTATTGGGATGATTTTTTGAATTGGTTCAAGGAGTGAAAAGTTTACATGACATGAATAGGGTTCACATCATGAAATGTTGTAGGTAGGGGTTCATTATCCTAAGCTATGCCTTTTTATCATCTTTTATTAATTGAGATACTCACATTGTGAAATGATTTCATGATGTGAATTATTCAGAATTTTTGTTTTTAACCACAATACACGATCAACTGGTTTTTTATTTGGTGGACCATTCTATGTCATCACCTAAGAGATATCCTAGGATATTTTTTTCGATCTTTGCTCCATCCAGATAATTCATTAAACAATTGATCATTGTGGTAGTTGCAGTGCATCCCTCCAGGATAGATATACTTTTTTTTTTCATTTTCATTGATCTCATAAGAAAATTTATGATATTTTTGTGTATGTTTTATCTATTATGACAGAATTATTGATCATTTATTGATACGTTGTGTGATATTATTATAATGGATTAACATTGTTCTAGTGTAGTGTTAGTGTTTCTTGATGTACATGTGGTGTTATCTTCACTTCCGATCCTTTTTTTGTTGAATTGATTCTAAGATATAGGGACTGAATCTATGATCTTTTTTATCATCCTTGGGTTCATAATTCTTGTGGAATCCAATTGAAAAAATATGTGATTTGGTTTGTAATATGTGGTTATATCTTTAGCCTATGTTGGATCAACAATATTTATCTAGTTTTATAAAAAAATTCCTAAATGATTTGGAATGATTTATTTACTAGTTTTTGTGTGTTGAAATAATTTTTTGATAAAATATTTGTTTTCATTTTTTTAGGAAAATAAATTGTTTATTCAAATAATTTTTAAATTGATTTATGATATGGTTTTCAAAGTATGATTTTTATGGTATGGTTTAAAAAAAATTAACACATGGGAAGCATTGGGTACTTAGGTGGATGGAGTAGCAACATGCTTTGTCTCTTGATATTGTTTAGGGTTCAATACATGGGTGTTACTCCACTCCATAAGACAATTTCTCAAGGGAATTGTTAGAAGAAATTTGGGGGATCAATTATTGGGGTTTTCCTGTACTCTCAATTTTTGATTCATATATATAAAGACGCAATGTACAGGATTATATATATTTTGGGTACGAGTGTCCTTGAAAACTTGACCTATTGTGATCCTTGGCGTGATGTTACCTATTATTTTGGTTTATATTTTTTTGGTTCTAATCTAAAAATTGATACATGATTTATTTGAATGATTTGATATATGTAAAATGTTTTGAAACTGTTTTCCATGGATTATTTAGAACTATAGAAAAATGGGAAATGTTATACCATGATTTTGATAGAAAAATTGGGTAACTATTTACGAATCCTTATTTTATTTAAAATTACTCACTTTGTTGTTGTTTTATAGATAATTGATTTGGGAAACATAGGTGGGATCATATTGAGCCTATTTAGCTCACACTTTTTTCACACTTTTTGTGGTTCATTGACTATGTTACGTATTTCGATGCAGTGGAAGTCAATGTTCCACAGTGAGGTTGGTGGGGTTTCTGCGAGTTATGTCTCGGATGTTGTTAGTGAGATGGTGGGAGTTTACCCACACCCACACATAAAGTAACTATTTAATTTATTAGTTTTCATTTTTTTGGACTTTTCGTTGGGATATTTTATGCTACATTTGAATTGTATTTTTTTATTTCATTTTTTGGAATATTTTTTTCCTATTTTATTTATGGTTATTTCTCATTACTTTGTATATGCATTCCATGTTTTCTACTTCCATATGGGATAAATCATTCCCTCTAGTTATTTTTGTTTCCCTGGTACTAGTCTATATCCCATGGGGATCCAAAACTATATTCAGATATTTGATGGTCTGGGTCATGTATCGGTTTGAGATGGTATCCATGTCAAGTTCATCAATGAAATAAAAGTGAGAGAAAAATACCTTAACATAGGTCCAACTTCTATTGAATGTTTATTAATTTCTTTTATAATAAATTTAAATTTATTATAAATATATAACATAACCCCATACAAGATTATTATATCATATAAATTCAATATATATATATATTTAAATTCATCTATAATTATAGAGATAGAAAATGTATTACAATGTTTATGGGAAAGGTATAATATACATACGCATGAACGTTGTATTCACATTTTAAAGGATGAAATGAATTAAAGGTAAATAAGAAATTCAAATTTAAAGAATAATTATGATGTCATATATATCATATCAATTCCTATTATCCATAATCCTTAAAATCTATGAAAAATAGAAATGAAAAATGAATTAAATCACTTTTTGGAGGTGGTAATCCACAATATGAAAGATTTCCATTATCATTTTCCAATATTTTGTAACAAAAAATTGTAGATATGGTATTATTATATCAAAAAAATCATTAATTCATAAATATCATATATAAAAATTATATCCATCATACTAACCATCAATAAAATATAGCTATACAAAGTGAAATGTACAACTATATGGAGACGGTAAGTTGTATGTACTAACGAGTGATACTTTCGCATCCCATATGATAAAATATGGATTGATAATTTCGGTTTCATAATCATAATATAATTTAAGAATATTTAGGATATTTAATTTATTGTTTTATAAATAATATAATTAATTTAAAGGATGTATAAGTCGAATAAAAAAGAAAGTGACATGTTAAGGTGATTACGTCTTCTTTGAGACGACTCCCTTAGATCTCTAATTAAGTGATCTAGGGTAGGTAATTTAACAAGGAAAAATCCTATAGAATTTGTATATGAAAAAATATAATATAATTTATTTGGGAATGTTCAACATAGATGTCCCAAAGTGGTGAAAATATGTATGGTAGGATGTTCCCTTTTTTAAATGAGGGGAGGAACAATTTTGGAATTTCTCAAATGATTAATTTATATTAAATTAAATATTGACCAAAATATATCAAATTGGACTATAATTTCACATGGTATAATATTTTATCCTACATATTATCCTTTTTTATCTTTAATTTCTTTTATTGTTTTTAAATAATTTAATGAAATTTTATTTTGAAAAAATATTAGGTTTTTCAAATTTGAAATTATTCCTTACTTTGACTTTAAACTGAACAAGAAAACAAAATAAAATGATTTTTTATAATTTACTAAAATTTTATAGTTATCTTGATAATTCTAGGGTATCAGTAATTCACTAAAATTATATTAATTTTATATTTTCTTATACCATTTGTTTCATTTTTTCCGTTAATTAAATAAATAATATTTTGGAGTTGTGTAAATATTTATAGTAATTATTTAATCTAAAAATATAATAAATAAAATAAAATAGATTATTTGATTTCAAAATGAAGAAATATTATATTAATATTCATTAATAAATAATTTCTCCCCTTATGTGAACATATAAATGAAATTTAAAACAAAGAATGTGACATATTGTCACATTGTTTTGTTTAAAAAAAATATATGTAATTTTTTTGGGAAAGTGACCACTAAGAAATTAAAATTTTATAATAAGGTGGTAATTTTATTTACATTCATACAATAATAATTAAAATGAATAACTATGGTATAATCATTAATTTATAACTTTTAATTACCTAATTTACCTTTTACCAAGTTAATAAATTTTACCTTGATTACTATTTATTTTTAACAAAAAATACGGTGCAATAAGAAACATTGAACATCTTGATTATAAATATGAAATAAATATTTCAGGAATCATTTTTAGTAGTGGAGGAAATTACATTGACTATTAATGCATACAAAACAGTGAAAAAAGTTGTTAGGAAGATGTTTTTAAGCCAAAAAATGTAGTTAAGTCCAAATACTGTATAATGATAATTGGAATGCAGTTAATTAGATTATATAAAATTAAATAAAATTTATGATATTTTGATGTCAAATTAAAATTATAATGAAACATTATATGGAAATAAAACTACATTTTATAAGAATTGATATTCTTCACTATTCAATAGGAAATCAATCATTTTAGAAAATTTAGAAAATTACACCCAAATATAATTTAGAAATATTGATTTCAAAAAGAATTTTATTTTATCAAAATTTATATATAAATTTCCAAAATACTAATTATAATATTTTTTCATAGAAATAAATAAAAACAAAAATTTGAAGAAAACATAATTTTTAATAATAAAATGAATTCAGAGAAAATTGAGTGACTAATTAATAAGAATATATATTAAGTGTGGAATTTGAATAATATTTCAAATTTTTTTAATCCTATTCATGCCCAAAATTTTTATGGTTTAAATATAACTTTAAATAATAATATTTTAAATACTGTATCACATTATTCTTAAAATCAAGGTTTCGTGTAACACAACCCATCAATGAAGTTAAATATTTATAAAAGAAAAATTTACTAAAATATAGGGGTGTTACAATATGTATCTTATAAAAAGGATTCACAAGTGTCTCTATAGAAATGTAGAGATTTGGCTAGTATGTGGTCATGAAAACAAGACTAGAAGGGGTTACACCTTAGGGGTAGACCAAATTTCAATGACGGTGTGTGGATAATGGAAAACAATGAGACAATGGCATAGACCAGTGGAAATGATGGTGTGTTGGTGGGTATGAATAAATAATCAATGATGGAATGAAAAGAGATGATGATTTTTCCGTGTATCAAATGTCTTCCTAACTACGATGATTAGGTAGCGTATTTTGGTTCTGGAGATCAGTGGTGCAACAAAATGGTATGTTCATGGATGTTTGAAAAATTACTTCTAGTGAGAAAAAAATTCTTATGGGTGTTGAGAGAAAAATCCTTTAGGTGTGCTATAAAATTTTAGCAGGGGATGTGTAAAATTCTTTCAAATGGAAAAATCAACCAGGAAATTCTGGTTTTGATTTGTGACTACTTCACCTATTCCATCATGATCCACTCTATTAAATTGTTTCAAATGAGGTTAAATGTATGGATATGGTAAGAACTGGATGTAGAAACAAATTCACATTGAAATATTCATAGAATATCAAAAAACATGACACCTATAATGATTTTTATGAATCATGTAAGTGTCATCATGGGTAATCTCTTGCAGATGTAAATACAAATGTGGTTTAGATATTATAATGAATATTTTCGTGGAAGAGTTAATGATGGTCATGAAAATAATCACAATAAACCTTATCGTGGAGATGACAGTGTGTATTCAAATTTTTAATCAATGTGGTTATTGTTTTATTTTTTAAATTTGATTGAGAGGCAGAGAAAACAGGGACAAGATATTTTGGAAAAAGACAAATACACATGATATGATTTAAAAATATTGTGATTCTTTTCACATCATTGAGAGAGGGGTGAAATTATAAGAAAGAAATGATTCACCACAATGACTCTTGATATATAAATAGATGGGCATGATGTTTTCATCAAGAGAGAACTATAAGTGGGTCTTACATCTGTAGTAGCACAATTTTTTATGTCCATGTGCTGATAATGGGGAATGAAGTGATTATAATGGAAAATAATTGAAATTTTGGAGTTTCTATGTGTAATAATGATACATAAATGATGTGGTAAAAATAGATGTTAATTGTGATATGCATCAAATGTATTCCTATCTGTGGAGATTAGAAAGTGAGTTTTGATTCCCAATATTAGTGGTAAAAAAATGGTATGTTCATGGGAAGGTGAAAAATTATTTTGGGAGAGAGAAAAATAGATTTTAAGATTGATATAGTAATCCTTTGGGTGTTCCATAATATTTCTTCAGGTGATGTGTAAAATTTCTATAGGTGGAAAACCATTGAGGTGAATTTTCTAAGTTGTAAAACTACTTCCACTATGATGTCAGGATCTACCCTAATATTTTGATCATGAGATTTATAATTCTAGTACTATACACTATTCTTAATGACTTTTGGATACCAAGCATGGAATATACCTGGTTTTTGTGTTTCAAAAAATTGAATAATACAAGAAATTAAAAAATAGAATTTGATGTTAAGGTGAAGACATGTGTTGCTAGAATCGATGGGTAGTAGAGTGGTTGGGAATAGAAGATATGAAATGTAGATTTTAGGAGATGGAGATGATATTTATGTTAGTCCCACAAGGTTAAATACCCCTAGGTTGATTTAGCATATGACAGATTAAAATAACTACCCCTACCGATATTGTTTCATTTTTAAACAAAACACTCTTCTATCTCATTCTCGTAGTATTGTATGGACATAAATTAAAGCATGAACAAGACACAAGAAATTTACATGGTTCACCCACACTAGGATAAGTCCATTGAGTATATAATTATAATGTTACAGTGTACCAAATCCACTAGAAGTGCACAGCTATTTACAATGTTCGCAGTGAACTCACTGTCCCACGTAGTTTACAATCATTCACAATTTGAAAAGATCAAATCCATATCAACCGAAGTGTACTCACTACTTATTCAGAATATACTCTTTTGGTTTCATTAATCAATATGTTTTATATCTTATTTAGTGTATCATAGAGTTCAACTTTCATCAACTTGATGAATACCCATTTACTATAGAATTATTGGGAAACTTAAAAAATTAACGCAACCTCTGAGTTCCTTGTGCGCAACGTTATCACTTTCCCTGAAACAGTTTCATTTCTCGTCGAAAAACAACTTGAACACAACTTTTATGGCGTCCATTAAAACCTATTCTGATTCAAAACTCAATTCTTACACATAACTCCATTTATACACAATTCTTATGCAATTCCGAACCCTGGTTTTCTCTAAGGGCTGAGCTCCTGAAATGAGGGGGTAACCGATTATTTATGTGAATCAGAAACCCAATGTGAAAGATTCACTCCATCTGAATACCATGTGTGTAACATTCATCAAACAGAGGAAAACCAAATTTTACATCACATTGGATGCATGAGTCTCTTTCGCACAACATCATCTTTCATGAAAATTTAAATATTTCTCCCACTTTTTTCTTTTTCCATATTTTTATGTGGTGATATAAAAACATGTCTTGTGAATAACTTTACAATCCACCTTTAATCTTGTGTTCCACCTTGTATACACTCTTTTCGTTCTACCTCTACAAAATCCATTCCTTTGAATTGTATATCTGTCAACATATCTTGTCAACAATGTCTTTAAACTCCACAACTTAACATGGAATCCTGATTTGTCAAAAAACACAATTGAACCAAAAATAATTTAATGTTACTTTTATGTATTTTTACAAACAATTTCACTACCACAATGATAGAATTTTCATACTGAAATATTGGGTGATGTGTGCTATCATGTGGATTTAAGATGACCATATGTAAAATAGTTTTAAGAATTTTGAAAATTGAAAACCTCAAAGATTAATTATAAGTGACATATTTTGAATTTTATGAAACTCTATTGAATCAGTATCATTTTTTAGGGGATTTATATTTGTTAGAGTGGAATATGTTTTGGATGAAGGTAATATATATATAATAATTCATGTAGTGACCAAGTTATAAAATTAGAAAAAAATGTTAGAATATAGGTATAATAAAAAGGGGAATGATATTTTTCATTTAGGGGGAACTCCTGAAAATAGACTAACTTATGAGAGATAGATTTAGAACTAACATTCAAAATAAATCGACAGTAGGGACAAAATTATTTTGGATCCCATCTCGAGCATCAATATCGAATAATTTCTGAGATAAATTAGGGAGGGATGTAATTTGACTTGATAGATAATATCCTCCTTTTCATATCATCTTGTTATTCTAATGTTTCCTTATTTTTAGAGCCATTTAATTCCCATTTAGTGTGATCATGCGTTGTACTTATTTTCTTGAAGGGAATATATAGTTAGTTTTGTTAATAAATAAATGTCATTTATTTAATTTATTTAATTATAATATCCATTATTCTAATCATTATCTTATAACCACATTTGCATTAATTTTTATTATTATATCAGGGGATAATAATCAAGTTGATGTCTTTTTGGGTATCTCATCCATAATAATATATCAACAAATTGAGTTTCTAGAGCTATTTGAATAGGAATTCACAAATTAAATGATTATTTCACTATGAATTAATCCCATGTTTACTAGTGTTTCTATATCTATTTTTAAGAAGCCTAATTATTCCATCATCCTTCTTCGATCATATATCCTTCAAAATATTTTTACCATGCATCTACTACATAACATAGCTTAGTTCTAATGCAGTTAACACCATTGTATTATTTCCTTTATCGCATTTCTCTAACCAATGTTTCCACTTCATTATTACTATTGTTTTTAGTAGAATAAAATTATAATAAAGGCCATTTTATATCCCACCAAACAACCCTTGGATTCGAACATTCTTACCAATTCACTTATTTGACTATGAGTTTATAAATTTATATATTGATAGTTCAAATGAAATAACACCAAAATTTTTGTTTTATTTTCTGTTAATATCTGTGTTGAGTGTTTTAGAGTAAAAAAACATGAAAAAATTGATAATAAAAAAATTATTAAATAAAATATACTTTCTACATTGATGCAAGAGGCTCAATATTCAATTTCTACTAATTATTGTGTTTTGTGTTCTTAGAATCATATTTTTATCTAATTTGATATTTTTATCATTTTGAATACATTTTTTTCATAAAAAACGATTTTATTTGACAATTGTGTTTTCAACTTCTTGTACTTCATTATTTCTAAATTACAATCCTTCCTGATTTTTGATTTAGTTAAATTCAATATTTTTCAGGATTGGTTTTGAAAAAGGGAATCATACTATGTTTATAACAGGTATAATGTGAACACTAGTTGAAATTGTTCCTTTAATAAGCTAGAACCACCATATCAATATGATGAAAATCAAGAACCCAAAAATGAATTTAAATTAGAAGCGTAAGAGAAGATATTTAATATTTTTTCTAAATTTGATGTAATGTATGTGCCCATAAAGTCACAATAAAAATAATTAAAAAAACATATGAATTTCAAAGAAAAAACAAATGTTAAGAATAATATTAATTAGGAAATGAAGTTACTAAATTGATTAATTTTTATTAAGAGAATGTAGTGTAATATGAAGAAGAAGAATTTGAAATTTCAATAAATTAAATTAATCAAGAGTTTGAATTGATGAATATTTTTGAAGAACATTATATTGAAAGTGATGGTGAATATTAAAATATTAGGAAAAAAACAGTTGAACCTAAGAAATATAAAAATATCAGAAAAGTAATGACTGAAAATATTAATTAATGGTAACATCCAACCCCATCTCATTGGTTTGAGAGGGTGGACAAATTCCACTTGGCCTTAAGAGACTTTATGAAGGTCCCAATAGCTGGTAATACATGTAGAGATATTGAAGAATAAATTGGGGACAATTTTCCCTTGAGATAAAACCAACCTGCTGAGCAATACACTATCAACAAACTACATGATGCATATCAAAAAAAAACCAAACCCATGATTTACCAAAATGAAACAAATCAATCCCATGACAATCCCACATGCTGAATACAACCAAGAATAATACCAAAGTTCCATGATGAAGACTACAAAACAATACTCGTGCAAAACATGGAGACCATTCATAGCTCCGCACAATGATCCATGCTCCAAGAACCACAACATCACCAAAGCATCATGCCGAACCACTAGCAAAATAAGATGATTTACTCTTACCTATGTATCGGAATGCAACATTTGAAAAATCACCCAAGTTCCAATGAAATGGGTGATTACAAATACTCAATATTTTTTCCCCAAATGAATTCCTTACCCAAGCCACTAGGAATAAACCATTAGTACATTTATATAAAATAGTTCATATAAAACAGATAATAGTGCAAAAACTTACAATAATCCAAACATTCCATTAACAATCCATTTCCACCCAAATTCCCAAATCATAAAATAAATCCAAACATCCATGCCACAAGCCATTTCACCATTTCAAATTAGCACAAAATATTCCATATTGTAGAGAAACATATAACAAGGAAACCAAAACGGTGGAGCTCCCATCCCACCCGTTCACGACATTTCCAACTAGTGGTACTTCCCACCCACTCTCCTTTGATGGTGGCCCTTCAACCCACTATCCATACCCTTTTATAGTGGTACTTCTAGCCAAATTATACACAATCCATGCATGCCAAAACACTTAATCAACCAACATGCACTAAGCACCAAGGACACACAAAAGCAAACCATTATTCCCAACACTTGACAATTCACTTCAATAAATCACTCATATATTGAAACACCCATTATACAATTTTACATTCTAAAACACATTTAAATAAACAAAATATTTATTAAAAACCACTTTTCAATTTTTTTTTCAAAATTATCCACTAATGATTTGAAAATAAACATTTTAAAATCACACAACAAGCCCCTTTTTGGAAACAATACCCTATTTTACCCAAAATCCACCAAATCTCTGACCCATTGGGATTCTAACAATATTCAAACCTAATTATAAAATTAATTTCAGGAAAAATAAATAAATTGTACTGATACCATAAGTTTTAACAATGTGGGGTTGAGAGAGAAGCCACCTACCTTTAGGGTTTCTATGAATTTGACCCACAATAAACTGCACCATAATCCTGGGAACCCCCAATAGAAACTGCCCTAGATCTCCCTCGCTTACATCCACAAGCCTGGAAATCAATACCCAAGGTAAGAAATAACCTAGATCTACACAGATTAGGTGTAGATATAGAAAACCTGGAGAGAGGGAGATGTAGATATATAGGAATTCAAAACGTACCATGATAAGAGACATACTCGAGAAGAACCAACTTATATATACCAAGAAACCCCTTATATTTTATTCCAAAACAAGGGGGAGAGAACCTAAAACATTTGGGAACCAAAAATACCAGGCGAGGATCGAGTGGGAGAATGTTTGTAGTGAAATAGGTCAAGATATAGGGATACCATATTTTAAAACCCCATTTTTTAGTAGCTGTACGATTAGCCCACACGGTTTTGCGAACCATACGCTAAACATGCACACACCACTATCTCGAGAGAAGGGGTATGTATGGTTTCCAAACATGGGATGGAAAACCTTGTGAAGGCCATGCGAATCCCACTTTCCACCCTTCATGGTTTCCTGGAAAACCCGCACGGTTTTCCCTAACCGTGCTCAAACTGTCTGCCCCTAGAAAAAGTTAAGAACTTATTCAAACCCATTAAAAACTCTCGCAACCTCTTCCTAGATCATCCCATGCAATTTAAACAAATAAAAATTCATATAAGTGCTACATACTTCAAAACAGGGGTGATAAATTCCCCCCATCCTTGGACTTTCTATCCCCAGAAAGTAGAGAAACACTGCTTTGCCAAAAGAGCATGGTCCATTACTCGACCATCTCTTTCTCCTGCTCCCAAGTCTCCATTTGAATCTGACCATGCCGCCACAAAACCTGGAATAAAATGATGCATTTACAAAGAAAGACCTTCTCCTGCCTATCCCCAATCCGCACTAGCACGCGCACCAAGGAATAATCTGGTTCTATCTCAACATGATCCAACGAATCACATGGTCACGATCCAGCTAATACTTTTTAAACTACAACACATAAAACACATTGTTCCCCACACTAAACCATAGTGGTAAATTCAACTGAAAAAACCCCTACAATTTTATCAAGTATCTCAAAAGGCCAAATATACATCGGAGATAACTTACCCTGCCTCCCAAATCAACGATGTCTCAACCTATGAGAGATTCTAAAAACCACATGATCACCCGTCTCGAATGATAACGATTGTCGACGATGGTTCACATACGATTTCTGAAAACATTGATCCATCTCCATCCTCTTCCTTATCAAATTTATCTTTTACATAGTGTCTTGGACAAGGCTTAGCTCGTTTATCGATGTCCCGATCATTTCCACCCAACATTTTGGAGAACGACACAGACACCCATATAATACCTCATACAGATCCATATGTATTCAATCCTGATAACTATTATTATAGGTTAAATCCACCAATGGTAATTGATCCACCCATGAACCATCAAAATATGTCACACAATCCCTTAAAATACCCTCCCAGGATTGTATCATCCTCTTTGATTGGCCATCTGTTTGAGGATGATACGCCATGATCATAGTCAACTATGTTCCAAGGTCTTGCAGTAAGGATTTCTAGAAACGAGATTTGATCCTTATATCTCTATCGAATACAATCGAAACTCGAATACCATACCTCTTTACCACCTCATGGATATAGATTTTGGATAGATCATCCACCATATGAGATTCATGAATCAAAAGGAAATGGGATCACTTGGTGAGCCGATCCATAATCACCCATATGGAATCACGCTTTAGAACCGTTCATGGAAGACCTATCCCAAAATCCATTGTTATCTTCTCCTATTTCCACGCTGGATAGGAAAAGGCTACCACATACTTGCTGGCCGCTGATGCTCTACCTTGATTTGATGACAGGTCATGCATCTCAAGACAAACCTTACCACATCCATTTTCATTCCTTCACAACAAAACTATGCTTTCAACTCATTATATAGTTTTTGAATTCTAGGATGGATAGACCACCTTGAATGATGATAAGACTTGAAAATTTCCTCCTGAAAAGCCACTGGAACCACCATCTAATTTCAATACCACAAGATTAAGTTCCATTTTAGTTTCTAGTTCTCAATGGTATCTCCACCATTTAGTTTTGGCCTCATAGCCATACATTCAGAATTTGTTTTCTGTCCCTCTTTAACCAAATAAACAAAGTAACAATCCAACAAAACTAGAATGAAGACCACTCTATCACACTAGTCCTCACATTCCAACCTCATGTCGGCTATGACCGACATCAACTACCACTGATCTGATTCCTATTTCACGACTTGAGCATATGATTTTCTACTTAATGCATCCATCATCCAATTCTCCTTACCTGGTGTGTATATTATGGACAAATAAAATATATGGAGATATTACATCTATTTCCTTTACTTCATGTTCAAATATCTTTGTGATAAGATTTTCTATAAGCTCTTGTGATCGTTAAACACTCAAAATATATTGAAAAAGAGATAATGATGCAACATTTTTAAAACTAGAACCACTTATTCAAACTCCTAATCATGTGCTAAGTAGTTCTTCTCATGTAACCTTATCTACTGTGAGCTATATGAAACCACATGATCCCCATGTATGAGAACACACCCAAACCCTGTTCTCGATTTTTCCTAATACACCATGTACCCTTTCAATGGATCTGGTAAAACCATGAATGGTGCTAATGTAAGGCAACCCTTTAACTCTTCATTACAATTATGACACTTCTCATCCCATTGAAATGGAACATTCTTCGTTTTAAAAGCTATCATCGGTGAATCCAAATGTGATAAATCTTGAAAAAAAGTCAATAATAGCAAGAAAGGCCAAGGAAGCTCCATACCTTGAATGCGTTCTTTGTTGGTTTCTATGAGATAACCACCTCTATATTTTCCGAATCAAAAGAAACAACCCTCTCAGAAATAAAATGGCCAAGGAAACAAACACCCTGTATCCAAAAGTCACACTTCGACAATTTGGCATACAACTAATGATCCCTCAAGATCCCCAAAACTATTTCCAGGTGCTGCTCATGATATTCCCTTGTCCTTAAATTCACCAGTATATTATCCACAAGTACCACCACAATAGAATCAAGATATCTTTTAAATATCTAATTCATCAATTCCATAAACAATGTTGCTTCATTCATTAGACCAAAGGGCATAACCACATACTCATAATGGCCATATCTACTTCTGAGGGATGTTTTCAGAATATCCTGCTACCTCACCTGCAATTGCTGATATCCTGACCTTACGTCAATCACAGTGAACCACTAGTCTCCCCATAAAAATTCCAACAAATCATTAATTCATGGAAGTGGATATCAATTCATTATCCTAACTTGATTTATTCTACGATAATCAACACATTACCAGAAGGTTCTATAGGCCTTTTTAACAAACAAAACTAGTGCTACACACAGAGAAGCAATAGGCCAAATAAATCCATTGTTTTCTAACTCCTCCAATTGCATATTTCATTCCCTTAATTTTTCAGGTTCCATTCGGAAAGATGGAATTGAGATATGGAGAGTCCCTAGAAGGGGATCTATCATAAACTACAGTTCTCTAAAGGGAGGAATCCCTGATAATTCATCAGTAAATACATCCATAAACTGATCCCGATCATCTAAAAGAACAAATTTCTCATCAACTAGAACTGCTGGAAATGACAAAGCCTCTAATTGTTATGAGATCATGAGAAAAACTGGTGCCAAAAAATCTATTACAGCCTACTTTTCACTCTTAACCCCACTAATGAGATGTCTAACTCCATACTCCATCATAAAACATACCTTTCACACATAGAAATTGAAGTGGTCGTTAATCATTGCCAACCAACACATTCTTAGGATTATATCATAAGCATCCATCTTAAGCACTGAGAAATCCCACATCAATTTTATTCCATCCAATACTAAACAACATCCTCAACATAAAAAGGGTTGAGACTATTTTGACCCAGAGAAGTCTGTAGTTTCAAAATAGAAGGCATAATTTCCACGTGTAAACCCAAAAAAATGATGATGAAAGTGGCATTAAAATAATTCGAAGCACCCAAATCAATCAAAGATTGCACAAATGTTGAATTTAAAAGAACCATACCACCGACCATGGATGGTACGGACTGATCATCCATCACTGCTTAATCAGCTCCAAAACACTACATACTTACCACAATCTACTCTTTATTTCCCTAATGAGGAACGGTGGTATTATGAGAATCACCATGACCCACTTTACTTTGATGTTGAGTGGTATGATGTTTCCCCCATCCTGTCAAGGCATAAAAACGCTGCAACCCTTGAGGATTTTCACTAACACCTTGCCACAGAGCATTCCGAAAATAATGCTGAAGATGCCCCATCTACTTAAAATTTTGTCATGATTGAGGTTGTAACATACAATACCATTTGATGTGGCTCATATAATAACACTAAAAACATCCCATATTGCTCTGAGGCTTTAGAGGAAGAATCACCGATCCTTCCATCAGATTCTGAGTCGTAATCCCTCCCTGGGAATAAGTGTCCCTATTCTACTTGAAAGTAGAGTTCTAGTTCCCTCTTTTTTTCTATGGGTACCAACATACGTCCCCTGACTATATCCCCCAAAAGATCATGCTCTTCCACCATTTCACTATTCACCTTTTCTATGAAATCATCTATACACAACACCACTATCTTGGAAAGAATTTTTTGGTTCAACCCAACTTTAAAAATTCATGCCTTCAACGATGTACTACCCACCACCTTGGGTGAAAACCACACTATGATCATTAATATATCCATATATTCCATCACCACCATGTTCCCTTTCTTTAAACTAAATAATGGTGTCATACTCAGAATTCTGAATGTATGAGGGTATAATTATTTATTAAACAATTCCTCAAATCCCTCCCATATCCCACTTTGTTCTATCCCAGCTTTGACCACGACCTCCCACCACTGGAGGGAATTATATTCCAAAATATATGTGGCTATATTCAATATAATTTCTGTCGGAGATTCCAAGAAGTTAAGTATCTTATTCATTTGGTTCAGCCATGCTTCATCCTTTTTTGGCTCCAAATCACCTCAAAACATGGGTGTATTCTGCCTTTGAAACTGAACCACATGATCCAAATTCCTTGGTTAATCTCCTTTATTCGTAGTTTCCACAGATTGGAAGGCTTTCACTATACTTTTCACTAGCTGTTTGTTCACTAGAGGCTCAGGTGCAACCACATTTTTAGTAGATTCCTCCAATTGGCCTCCCTGACGCCTACCTGGTTCCATTTCTATCAATACAGAAACAACCAAAAGATTCACTCTCTTAATAGGAAATGGAATTCTGTTTTAAATTTCAATACATTTCAACTATCACAACCAGGATTTCCATAAGTTCACATATCCCATGTTTCACTATATTTAAAAATCCTCCATATTTTGAAAACCAACCCATTTTAAAAATACCACAAATTTCCTTGTTACAAATACTTCTGTTTTGAATCCCAATACAGATTCTCAAAATCCACACATTCATAGCACCCTTATATATTTATACCTCAATGAAATATGCATCCTAGTGAGAATTTATTTCTACCACACATGTAATACTCATTTCCTTGGCTACTTCAACGATAATGAGATTTTCAATGCCTATACGTGTCTTTAAACACTTATGTACCCAACTACCTGGTAACAATATGTTCAACACAAAAGGGTTAGTTATGTCCATGTATACTCTACATTCCATGTTCTGACAATCTTACGTCTTACTACCATCTTGACTCAAGGAATATAACATGAAAGAATGTTAGCACAAAGACTAACAATCAATTCCAAAGGACTGAATAATGGTTCAAACATGAAAGCCAAGGAAGGATAAAATTGATACCACTTGTAACATCCCACCACATCTCATTGGATTAGTGGGCGGATGAATGCTACATGGAATTAAGAAAAATTCCCAAGGAGCTAATGACTGGCAATAAATACCATGATCTTTGATAATAAATTGGAGAAATTTTTTCCCTTGAGATAAAACCAACCAAACAAGAAAGCCACAATCAAAAAACTACATGATTCATGTCAACAAATAAATCAAACCCATTCCTTGCAAAAAGGAAACCAACCTATCCCATAACAATCACAAATGCGATTACGACCATGAAAAATACCAAAGTACCAAGAAGAAGACTACACAACAAGACACCATTAGAACTATGAAATCATATATAGCTCCACACCAAGCTCCATACTATAGGCACCCCAACATCACCAAACCATCATGCCGGACCTCTAACAAAATGAGATCCTTTAATCTTACTGGTGTCCCAGAATACAACATTTGTAAAAGGACCCAAGTTCTAAAGTAGTGGTTGAGTAAAAATAATCAGTAGGTTTTCCCCAAATGACTTCCCAATACACGCCACTAGGATGGAACTCTTTGCATTATTATATAAAGTATTTCATATAAAAAATTCAATGGTGAAACAACTTACAATAAGAAAAACATTCATTTACCAAGAATTTTCCCCCCAAATTCCAAAAACACACTGTAAAACAAAATAACCAAGCCACAATCCATTTAAAAATTTTACATTATCACAAAAAATCAGATCTTGCAGAGCAACACCTAACAAGGAAACCAAAACGTTGGAGCTTCTGTGAAACCAATTCACTAAATTTCTAACTAGTGGTATATCCTGTCCACTTATCCTTTGATGGTGTCCCTTCCATCCACTATACATCCCCTTTTATAGTTTTACATCCAACCTTGTTCCACACTATCCCCACATTCCATAAAACTTAATCAACAAACAAGAACTAGGCACTAAGGCCACACAAAAGCACACCATCATTCCCATCACATGTGAATTCACTTCAATAAATCTCCCATTTATTGAAAAGACCCTTAATCTGATTTTCCATTCCCAAGAAAATTTATATAAACAACATATTTACTGAAATCCATCTTTCACAAATCAATTTTCATAATCAACCACTAATTAATTTAAATAGAACATTTTAAAATCACACAACATACCCCTTTCTCACAAAAATAACCCATTTTCCCCAAAATCCCCAAAATCACCACAAATTAGGGTTCTAACAAGATTAACACATCATTATAATAATTATTTTCATGAAAAAAAATTTATTTGTCCAAAAAACCCTAGTTCTATTCATGTGGAGTCGAGATAAATTCCATATACCATTAGGGTTCTGGCGAATTCGACCCACAAGAAAAAGAACCCCAATCCAAGTAAACGCACCACCAAAACTACTCTAGATCTCCTTACCTAACATACACAAGAATTGAAATCATAACCCAAGGAAACCACAACACTAGATATAAAAAAATGGGTGTAAATCTAGAAAACATTGAGATATGGTGATGTTGATCTAGAGAAAACCACAATGAACCATGTGAGGAGACTTACAAGAGAAGAACCGACTTCAATCCAACAAGAAACCCTTTTGATTTTATTCCAAAACATATAGGATAGCACCACCATCCTTTGAGACCCAAAATCCTAAGTGAGGATTGAGTGGGAGATAGTTTGGAGTGAAATAGTTTAAGCCCGAGGGAGCCCAAATTTAAAATAACCATTTTTATGTGGTTGCACGATCGGACAACACAGTTTGGTGAACTATGCACTAACTGTGTGCATTCCACCGTCTCAAGATATGGGGTCCGCACAGTTGCATTTAATAGTTTGGAAAACCTTGTGCATGCCATATGAAGTCCACTATCTCCCCCTGTACGGTTTCTTGGAAAACCCGCATAGTTATCCCCAACCGTGCTCAAACCATGCACCCATAGAAAGGCCTCAAAACTTATTCAGAACCATTCCAAAATCTCCCAACATATTCCCAACTCATCCCAAGCACTTTAAATGCATAAAAAGGTATTAAAAGGCTATATACCTCAAACCAGAGGTGCTACATTATGTTTTAAGAGATGAATAAGATCAAAAACAAATTATTAAAATGCCACCAAAATAATATAAAATAAGAACCTTTGAACCTATGGCTACATAGGTCGAGGAGAAACTTGATAATTAAAATATTATTGATAAAAATATTTAACAGGATTTTTTGATATTTTTAATAATCAGTGCGATCTTTATGTTCAAGAACATCTAGAATATAATAATATAATATAAATCCCTATTTTTCAAAATATTTATGTTGATTTTAAAAGTAATTTTTCATTTATTGAAACTAATAACCCAAAAATTTTGAAACTAATTATTGATTAAAATGAGGTGTGGGTGAAATTTGAGGAAATAATTATGGATCAACAATCAATTAATTTCTCTCCCACAAATGATCCTACTAAATTTTAGTTTATTGAAATGATAATTAATGTTGATAAACAATGTGTAAAAATGTTTTTACAGGGAATATATTGAATTTTATTTTCATGGAAATGATGTAATCATTTTTCCAACCCATAATATTAAATTAGAAAACTCAAATTATTTTTCATTAATGGTTGAGGTCTTGGATAATTAACATGAATTTTAATTATAGAACACAATAGAAGATCTAATAAGAAATAAATTACTGATGGTACTAATTAATGTGAATTATTTTTTGATGAGGAAAATTTGGAATAATATCATACCTTGTCGAGACCTGATATTTATAGTAAATAAAAAAATAAATTTTCATATATTTCATTGAATTAATAATTTGATTTAGGTTATCAAATATTCTTGAAAATTTATTGTATTTTATAATATTTAAAATTTTTTATTTCAAATGATTCAAAATTTTCTTATCTGACTTTTGAAAAAACATTCTTAAATTAGTTTTTAGAAACTCAACTATTTTCACCTAATTTTATTTAAATGAGAGAATTGAAATAAGGTTGAATGATTTGGGGTAACATCATATCCCTCAGAGAACCATATGCATTATTTTTGTTTCTTGAAAATTCTATATCATTTAAATATAATTTAATTATATAAGTATACATCAAACCTAATTCTTCTTCCAAGAGTATTTCTAGTAATATGTTTCTCTTTTAAGAGAGTGAATAATTCTTGTCAGTGCCTAAGGGTGTCTCTTTTATTATTGTTGTGGATGAATTTATTTAATTTCTTAAGGAGGTGTATCTTTGTAATGTTATTTATTATCCACTAATTGACTTCTTTTTATAGTCCCTTGATGTTAATAATATTGCGATGCTTTTTTAAGTTGAAAATGGGTTTACCTATTTTTTTTATACTTAAGATCACTAAAGAACCTAATTTATAAAAAAAGAAGTACCAAATATATGGGGGTTCATACATATTAAACCAAACCTCTATGTGATTACAGTTAGTTCTTATGTAACTATAACTAGGGAATTTAAAACTAGCACTATATGGGAGGTATACCATGATTAAATAAATATTTGTTTTTCTTTATTCCTTTTCAAATAAAACCCCATAATATATGTTTCTACCTATCATGTAGTGTTAGGTTCAATAGGCTATATACCCTAGGGGGGGTGAATCAGGGTATGACATATTAAAAAAACTTCCCCTTTTGATCTTGTTTCAATGTTAGACAAAACCCTATTCTCTCTCCTTCCTGTTATAGAGTATGAAAAAACCTTAAATCAAGCACATGATACCAAAACTTATACTTGGTTCACCCTAATTGGCTACGTCCATGGAGTATACACCCGAAGTGTGCTGATGTACCAATTCCTCTATAAGCGCACTGCTATTTATAAGTTTGAAGTGAACTCACTGTCCCTTCTTATTTACAACCACTCACAATTGGAGAACTTACATCTCTCTCAACTAAAGTGAGATCACTGATTATTTAGAAGATCCTCCCATAGTTTATAGGCCTGTAGGTCTCTTCATTATAAGTAATGAATTCATCCTACACTGTATGTAGATTCTATATTAATGTTCAAATTTCATCCACTGATGAATACTCATTTTCCCCTAACCACTGAGCAAAATCCATTGGGAAGTAACTTTGCAAAGAACCCAAATTCATGAAGCTCCCAATTTCACGCATCTCAGACAAGCCTTTGCAAAGTTCCTACCCATTCATGAAGTTCTCACATTCGCAAGGCATAGGCCGTCACGAAGCTCAAGTCATGATAGAGTGATTTCCTTCGGAAAGCCCACTAAGCCAACACAGATCACACTTCTTTCATGGAGCTAAATTAGCCGTCGTGATGCTCCTCTATTTTTTAAAGCACACTTCCTTAGTGAACCACCTTCGTGAACCACCTTCACAATTTGAGAGCTACGAATATTTCTTTGTAAAAATCTATACTTATCTAGAGGGGGTTAAGGCCTATTTATAGGTGATTCCACTGACCCTAAAACCATCTGTGCAATGTTAGCTCCACGTTATCTCTAATTGCGATGCTCCAAAATTTCCTCTGAAATTATTTCATTGCCACGAAGCACCATGGAATTATTCAGATAAAAAATCTCTTCATAATCGTAGAGCATTCTATCAATTACATTGTGTCGCCGCCCGTGGAAAATATGAAGTGATACCTTTATGGATTTTTTCCCAAAATTTAGTCTACTCATATCCTCATCGTTCTATTATATTAACAACTTAGTAATAAAATCATTTGAAAACACATTTGCATATTCTATCACTTTAACCTAGTTTTATATTTTGATTTAAATTGACTGGATTTAATCATTGATATTTTACCCCTTAAAAATTAATTACTGTTTAACTTAAATAAATTTAGATTTTTGGAAATTGTTTTGAATAGAAATATAAACCATCTGAAAAACTATAAATTCTAATAGCCTTATAATATTATAAGATTCAAAAATCACTATTAATCATGGAAATATTTTTAGTTGAGTTGATAATTATTCAGTTTTTTGAAAAAAAATCATGTATATTCATAATATTATTTGGAAAACATAATTAAATTTATTTGAAAAGTATATTAGAATTAAACTATTACTATTTATCGAATGTAAAATTTTTGAATTTTAAATTTGTATGAATTTTAACTGTTACAATTGTTTCTTCCACCTTGAGATTCAATATTACAAAAAATATTGTGTCTTAACTATGGGGAGTTGGTATTTTATTATTATTTACTATAAATTTATGATGTACACAGAAAAATAATTTTAATATTTTGTATAATTTTTTTTCCTCGACTTAAATTTATATAATTTTATGTTATATAATTTTTATAAAATGTGAATTTTTCCTATACACTTTAAAGAGGTTAAGTTTTTCTATTTTCGTAGGGAATTATTTGGGATATTAAATTTCTTTTATTAGATATCAATTTTTGGGTAAAATTTTGGTATTTTGTATTTACAATCATAAGGTATTTTAAAATTTTTAATTTTGGTTTAAAATTTTATTCTTTACATTTATAGAGGCAATGAAATTAAAAACAAATTCAACTTTGAATTTTATATACTTATTCATTTTAATTAATATGAGTTATTTAATATTGTTTATATTTATTAATTTTTTCCCATTAAATTTATTGTCTATTTGTGATTAGATATTAATTATGTGGGTATTATCGCCAAGAGTAAGTGTTATATTTTAATGTTTCAGTTAAATTAAATATGTTTATTGTTACGATACTTTAAAAAATTTAAAAATATAAAACAATATATCAAAAATAGAATAATTTATTTTAAAAAATATCATGTTTTGAAAAGGTAAATCACTTCTTTTAATTGATATAGTCCACGGGGGAAAATAATTTTGACAAATAACTCATTGTGAAACTTTAATTTTGACACATGAGAATAGATTTCTTCAACAGAGTTTGTCGAATTGGTTGCTTGAGGGCAACAAATCATAAAGGTGACTTGTGGCATTCATAAAAAACATACATTTTAGCTTTCATATCTACATAGAGAGTTACATTTGAAATTCCCATCACAATATATTCCTTAAATCTCTTAGGATAAACACTAACTTTTACCTCCATCATGTTACCTAATGCATTGGAGAGCTATCTTGGGCTCACCCTCCGTGGGATTATCACAGAACCACCTGCATGTGTAAAAAATGACCAAGAACCATAACATAATAATAACACATAAAACAAACATAAAGGAAAGATAACATTTACACATTTAAATCACAATATATCATTTCAAGATATTGACATAATCAATTATTTATCAAATAATTTTCAAAACAGTTAAAAATATTTAATAAAGATATTTTTAATCAAAGTGTCCCATACCAGTTTGACTCTTTTGAAAGAAATATTAATATAAAAAAATTCATGTACATATAAATAAATCCTTAAAACCATGTTTATAACATGTAAATTAATGAGAAATATTTAGAAGAAAAAATATTTAAAACCTTTAAAAAGATATTTTAGTTAAAGATTTCCTATCCAAATGAGGGATGCTTGGATACAAATAATTATGGAATAAAATTAATCGAATATTATAATATTATGAGAATAAAGAGATTAATGATAGAATATGTCAAAGAGAATTATATACACAATATAAAATTTAATTGGTGTATAACAAAACATAAGTCTCAATGGAATGTAAATTGAGATAAAGTCCTTTGCAATGAACATATCCTTAGATTGAAAACAAATCAATGACATAGTTACGTGTGACAATTTAGAATACACCCAATATAAGTGGATATTATTTGTAAAAAAATAATATGTCATTCACATATATAAGTATCATGAAATAATCAAGAATTATATGTTTAACCCAAATAATTGAAATAGGGATAAGAATTTTCTCTTACAGAAATTTGACAGCCTAACAACATCGCTTTAAAATTCTGAAAATGGATTGATGAGAGAGAACATGGTCTGTCATAACATGGAAATAAAATTTACCGCAATAAGGTTATATATAAGTATATCAAAACATTTTAGAATTGAATTTTAAGGACAAAATATAAAATAAGTCTTTGACTAAAAGAGAAAGGGTGAAATGTTCCATTACCGATTTGGTATCTTATGAAACATACACCACATGAAAGAAGGATAATATGATGAAGATGTAAATACCCATAATATAAATTATATTACACAATGTGTACAATCATGGTTATTACATACACCACACTACATGAAATAGTCGAATACGTAGCACAAATATCACAGGAATAAATTGTGTGATGAAAACCCCTTACCACGTTGTAATCAATCGAGTCGTATGGAAAAAAGTTAATAAAAAACAAATTAATCACTTTATACAATGAATATAAATATAATCATGATAATATATACCAAATGGAAGTACCCAATACAACACATGCAATAAATAATTGGCGAACAATTGAAATCTCACAGAATTAGAAGTAAGATAAGAAACCCCTTACCTCATGTCCGACTTGAGTCGTATGTTCCGTGTTCTTCATGAAAAATAAAATTATTTTAATTTATACCTACATAAGAAACTCTACAGTTTTATTATTTCTTTTATATTACTTATTACTTTTCTATATCAATTATTTTATTATTTGAGTTTATATCGGACATTATGTCGATGTTGAGAACTTTAGTAAAAAATAAAGTTTTTATAATTAGAAATTATCCATGTGGTAAAAATCCCATTACCTCCACAATTATATTCATGATTTATATATAATATATATAATATATAGCCAGTGTATATGTATTTATAATATTCCATATCATTTTGAGTTAATAAATGAAACACACTGTTCATTGAGATGGTAAGTCGTACGTACGCATGAACACTACTTTCATTTCTATTTTATATTTAAAGGAATTAAAACTTAATAATAAATAATTATATTATAATTGTTTTATAATATACATGTTATGTAATTTAATTAACTCTATTATTTATACATTCCACATATGGCATGAACGAGTTATATCACTTTGAGGGGGGGGGGGGGGTTGTCTGTACTTCCTCTAATGAATTATCATATTAACTTATTATGGAAACCATAAAGGTATGATAAAAATAAAAAATAAATAAGTATAGAGACAATATATATATATATAATATATCACATGTAAATATATATCCATCTTAATTGCCATCATAAGAGGTGCGAGGATAATATTGAACAATCATCGTTTATTGAAGTAGTAGTTCACTGTCCACAAAAACAATATGTTCTTTACCAATTAGATGGATGTGTGTGTAAGTGTAGTTAAGATACTTCTTATATCAACAAACATGTATATTGAGAATACTGGTGATGTTATTGAAAAGGAATAAAAAGATTTTATGGGGTTGGAGTAATAAAATAATATAAAATAACTTATGAGAAGATGTTACCATTAAATCGGGTACCTATCTTTGGTTTGAACCAAAAGGATTTCTTGAAGTGCTTTCTACCTAATGTATGGATTAAAGGTATAAGAGAGGGATATTGAGTGCTTATTTTGGAAGAGTTTGGACAAGCCAAAGGGACTGATAAGTGTGAGTAATGGGTTAGAGGTGATGTCATTTTGTAAGGGGGAGGAGGGGCTCTTTAAGAATATTTGAAAATATTATTTTATTATATAATGATTTTTGTTTTCTAAAGGACCAAAAATTATTGAAGTCAAAGATAAGATGACTTTTGTTCAAAATAAAACCATTCAATAATAATTGTACAGGTTTTGGATATTATTTTAATCTTTATAATCATATTTATTTAAATCATTCCTTAATGAGGTAAACATTGCATCATTGTTGTGTCATAAATAATTTTATTTATTTGAGGCCTAAAAATTAAAAATAGAGTACCAGGATATATGAAATATTTTTATAATTATAGTGAATATTTATAGTAAAATATATCTACTATATAACCCCACATTAATTTTATTTAGTAAAACAATACATGTTTATGATATTTTTATTTTTTACATTAAATAAAAATTTATTAATGTCATTATCTTACCCAAATGGATTTAAAATGCCAAAAATCTAACCCAAAGATTTTATTAGTGAATCATGACTCATAAAAAAAGGGTTCGAAAAGTTTTGAGGTAAATTGAAATTATTAGTATTTTATTTTTAAATTGAATTACCCTATTTACCTTTAACAGCAGTAAATAAAAGTCAAAAGATACTATTCACGAAAAATTATTTTTCATCTTATTGAACCAAATTTTACTTACTGATAACAAAAATTTAGGTAGGATTTTCAATATTGAACTCACAGAAGTGGTAAAATTTCATTTAAATGAAGAAGTTGGTTTTTTTAACTACACTATGTGTTTTCACTATTCATCAAAAATTGATGGTTTTAAGATAAATAGAAAAAATTTAGCCTAACCTATATTTGAAATTCTGAATTCAAAAATGATTTTTATTTTACCAAATTCAAAATATAGAAGTTTCATTGATTAATTTAAAATTAATTCTTATTGTCAAAATAAAAATCATGTTTTTTAGAAATAATAACTATCAAAAGATGGACACCTGTTTATGTCCAATATCAATGTGAAATTACATCCAATGACCAACATTTGATTAAATGATAAAAATATAATCTAATTAAACATTAAAACCAATTAAATAGGTAATATAAAAATATAAATAAATTATATAAAAAAGTAGTTTTTAATTAAAATATAGTATTTTTCAATATTTATTAAAAAATAAATTTTATAAGAAAAATACCAAAAAAATACAAAGTAAATTTTGATGTCCCAATTATGAAGAAGAGTTTTATTTTGTCAAATATAATATATAAAAGTGATCAAAACTATATTTAATGAGGGTTGACCATCAAAAGGTGGTAAACCAGATTTTTAAAGAATATTTGAGTATTTATGCTTAAAATTAGACTCATTAATATTTTAAGCCTATAACTTTTATTGGATACATGTAAAAAACATTTAATAGACTTTTATAATAATATTTTAGTTAGTTATATTCATTCATGAAAATAAAATGGCTAGACATTAACTACTATTTAAAATAATAATATAGTATTACTTCCTAGTATGACCCAATGTTGTGCGCAAAGTATGATTTCGAAGAAACCCATTGTTGCATATCAGGTACTCCATCTAACATTGCATAACCTTTAAAGTAATATAAATATTTATTTCAAAAATATTAAAAAATATTACAATTTAATATTCTTTATTCACCTGGGATGTAACATCCATCAACAATTTTTGGGAATTTTGTCCTCGCAATATAAAAATTTGGCTCCGAAACATCATTAAAATTCAATCATGGGAAAAAGAGTCAATAAAAATATCACTTTCAAAGAAAGAAAGATATGTACAAAGGCCATCAACATAACCCGTACTAGGATTCCATGTAGGAAAACATGGATATAGAGGAGAAACTAATTATCATGTTCTAATAGAGAGTGATAGACAACATGAGTAGGAGAAAGTTAACCCCCAAAAAATCACAAACTAGTGATGGGTTAAACAGTATTTGATTCCCTAGTAGGAAAAGTAAACAGACAATGTTTTATGTTTCATTTTATAAAGTTGTAGAATTTATTTATGATATTGTCTAAATACATAAGGAAATATAATTACTTTTCAAGTATAGATTCATCCTTTAATAAGATTCTACAAAAAGATAATCTTTTCTCCAAATGATTAGTATTCAAGATGACTTGGTCACCCATGAAGCGCTAGAATGAAATTCTAGAGAATCACATAATCCCCAAAAGATGAACCATATATTAACCCTATCTTTAGACATTAAACAAAAGAAATAGTTAGCAAAAGATCATAGAATCAACCAAAGTATAATATTTTATTAAAAAAAGAACACCTCTCTTTTTCTTTATAATTGAATAAACAATACCCAAATCTCATCAAATTCCATTAAAAACACTAATGTCCTTAAAATACATTAAAATAATACAAATTATGACTGAAACCCAAAATTTCTAAAGATTTGATCTCGTATTCTTCTATAGTAAATCTTAACATTTATCTCCAAATAGCATTGACTACTCTTAAAGTCTTATAATAATGTGCAATTAACCAAATCAAATAATATATATGATAGGTTAATAATTTCCATAAATAACCCAAATTTTCATATGTCCGTATGAAAATATATATTCCTCCAAAATAAAATTCCACCATTTCTCATCAATTGAAATCCCATAGTATTCTATTTTCATTAGGCATACGGTTTCCCAAAAAGAGAAATGTCTTCCAAAACAACATTTATCACTTAATCACCAAATCATTTTCTTATAACAAGGATATCCATTTGGTAAAACAAAAGTTCCCAAAATCAACATATTCTATGTCCAGAAATTCATTTAACTAAAGGAATAACTCATATTAAAAAGGGACTTCACGTTGGCCAGTGGTAGGAAATGTGCCCTTGTCGCCCTTCGGTTGTGGGTTCGATTCCCATGGCCTTGCCAGATGTGACGTGTTGTCACACGTCTGATGGGTTATCAATATTATAAAACTAAAAAATAACCTTAACACCTTTTAACCTTGATGGTTTTATTATACCTATCATTTTAATCCCAAATCATTAATACCTCAACATCTTAATGAAGACTTATATATATTTTCATTTTATTTAATTCACCACCATGTGATAAAATAAATCTATTCCCCAAATAAAGAACAACATACATTGGTCATGGTGTTTGAATGGTTACACCCGCATCTTTTTCATATAGGTAGAAGGTTCATGCATTGCAACAATGATATAGATATCCTTGAAAATCATTTTCATCCTTCATCCAAATACACCTTGTACAACATCGGTCATTTGGGTGTTTGCAAAAAAATTGTTTTAGAAAATAATCATGTATAAAATATAATTTCAAAACATCTTATAAACTAACTTTTTATAAAATATCCAGACTGGGTTAAATTTGAAACATAAAATCAAATTTCCTTTTAAAATATCAAAAGTATATGCAGAAAGACTATAAATTAAAAGAAAACATAAATAGGTTGTGCAAGGGTTTCCTTCTTTAGCACTATTTTCAAAATCATAATATGCTTCCAAATATTATGATAAGGTAAAATATTTTAACCCTGGATAATATTTACCTTTCATGAAAATATGAGAATATTGAGAAAATAGGATTTGATTAAATAAAACCCATGATCTACGATGGTATCGAGGTATACAAGAGGTTTTTGATATCTCAAACAATTGCTTGCTAGTGAGTTGCATGTTAGAAAATGTTTTAGAATCATCTTGGAATGAATTTGCAATAATTATTTCCAACAAGTCATCGTGAAGTGATAGGAATGTCATTTTAGATCCTCCTCCTTCCATTTGTAACAGACATTCCTTGATCTAAAAATGTTACAATATATAGATTTAACATAAATAATAGACATAAAAACTAACCCCGTGTCTAACAAAAACTCATAATCCCTAAATTTTTCTAAATAGACCTCAGATACCAACTATAAGGACCCATCCTTAAACACTACATAATCTTGATTTATGTCAAGAATTAACATTGAGGATCTTTTCCGATTTAGGGCTTTCGAGAATTAGGTCATAACTATTACAAAAAAACATGAATATTATATGAAGACATTACTACTTAGTAGCCATTTTTTTCTAAAAATAAAAACTCCAAAAAAGAAACATGTATAATTTTGTGTTCTAGACATCATAAATTTTCTTTGATCCGATCCTTAACCCTATTCATCTTTCTGTCCTGTGGAAAAACATTCAAAAACATGGGATGATCATAAAAATCTTAGTAAGGGTTATAAAATATAGAAAAAATATGTTATCCCATCAATAAAAACAATTCAATGAAACCATAATATTCAATCACAACATACCTTATGAAATCATAAGATTTATGAATAACACACAAAAATCATAAATCATAAAGGTAACTTATGGAATTTATAACATACTCACTTTGTAGATTTCACAGCTACATAGAGAGTTATGTTTGGAATACCCATCACTATATATTCCCTAAATATCTTATGAGAAACACTAACTTTTACATCTGTCACGCTACCCAATGCATTGGAGAGCTATATCGGGCTCACCCTCCATAAGTTTATCACGGAACCACTTGTATACTTAAAAAATTCCCAGGAACCATAATATAATAATAACACATAAAACAAACATAAAGTAATGATAAAATTTCCACAATGAAATCACAATATATCATTTCAAGATATTAACATAATCAATTATTTATCAAAACTTTTTCAAAACCAATTAAAACATTTAATAAAGATATTTTTTAATCAGAGTGTCCCATATCACTTTGATTATTATGAAAGAAAATTTAATTTCCAAACATTCATGTCCATATAAATAAATCGTTAAAACCACTTTTAAAACATGGAAATCAATGAGAACGATTTAGAAGAAAAAGTCATCAAAACATTTAAATCGATATTTTTGTTAAAGAGTTTTTAACCAAATGAGGGACGCTTGAATACAAATAATTACATAATAACATTATTTGAATCTTATAATACCATGAAAATAAGTAGATTAATGATATAATTTGTCAAAGGGTAGTATAAACACCATATAAAAGTGAACTAGTGTATAACAAAAAATAATTCTCAATGGAATGTAAATTGAGACAAAGTCGCTTACAAAGATCATATCCATAGCTTACGGACAAATAAATTAAATAATTACGTATGAAAAATTAGAATACACCCAATATAATTAGTTATTATGTTAAAAACAATAATAGGTCATTCACACATAATACTATCATGAAATAATCACGAAGTATTTTGAATAATTGAAATTGGATTAAGAATGTTCTCTTACAGAAATTTGACAGCCTAATAGCGTCACTTTAAAATTACGAAAATGAATTCATGATAAATAAAATGGTATCTCATTAACATGGACACAAAATGTACTGAAATAATGATATATAATAACATATCCCAACATTTGAAAATTGAAATTTAAAGACATAACAGGATAGAGGTCTTTGACTGAAAGAGAAAGGGTGAAAGGTTCCCTTAACTATTTTGTAACATATGAAACAAACAACACATGAAAGAAGGATCATATGATGAAGATGTAAATACACATAAATTAAATTATATTACACCATGAATACAATCATGGTTGGTATATACACCACAGAAAAGGAAATAGTGGCAAATATAGCACAAATCTCATAGTAATAAAAAGTGAGATGAAAACTCCTTACCAAGTTGTAATCAATCTAGTCGTATTGCCAAAAGATAATAAACAAAAAATAAATAATAAAATTACATGAATATAAATATAATAATGATAATATATATCAAATTTATGTACATAGTAAGTCACATGAATTAAATAAGTGGTGAACACTGGATGTCTCACAGAATTAAAAGTGAGATATAAAACCCCTTACATCATGTACGACTTGACTCGTATGTTCTGTGTTCTTCATGAATAATAAAGTTATGTTAATTTTTACTTCCATCAGAAAAATTTTCAATTTTATTATTCCCTTTATATCATTTATTACCTTGATATAACAACTATTTAATTATTTGATTTTATACCAGACATTTTGTCGATGTTCGGAACTATAGTAAAAAATGAACTTGTTATAATTACAAATATTCCATGTTGTCAAAAGTACATTATCACCATAATGATAATCATGATTTAGATATCATATATATCATATATCTCCATTTTATATGTATTTATAATATTCTATATCATTTGGAGTTAATAAATTAAACACACCGTTTATGGAGACGGTAAGTTGTACGTATGCATGAACGCTACTTAAAATTCAATTTTATTGTTAAAGGAATGAAATTTTAATAAAAGATATATATATTATAATTATATTATAAAATCTATGATATTTAACTTAATTAACACCATCCTTTATATGATCCACATATTGCATGAACGAGTCATATCACTTTGAGGTGGTGGTAGTCCGCAATTCCTCAAATGAAATTATTTTATTTACCCATTATGGAAACCATAAAGGTATGATATAAATGAAAAATACATGATTAAAAAGAAAATAAAAATATATTATATATATCCCATGTAAATATAGTGCCATATTAATTTCCACCAAAAGAGGTGGTAGGAGAAGATTGAACAATCATCGTTTCGTGAGGCAATAGTTCGTTGTCCACAGAAACAATATCTTTATTAACCATTATATGGAGGTGTGTGGAAGTGTTGTTAGAAGACTTATCATATATAAAAACTATTATATTTAAGATATTAGTGTTTTTATAAAATAAATGAATAAAAATCCATTAGGGGTTTGGAGAAGTAAAATACATGAAATGAACTTAAGAGAAGACATTACCTTTAAATCTGTTAACTCTCTTTGGATTGAACACAAATGATTTCTTGAAGTGCTTTCTACCCAAGTTAAGGATACTAGGTGGAAGAGAGGTATCATGAGAGATTATTTGGGTAGAGTTTTGATGAGCCAAGGGGCTTGAGAGGATTGAGTAATGGGTTATAGGAGAGGGATTTTTATAAGGGGTAGGAGGGGCATTTTAGGAATATTTAAAAGTATTATTTTGTTATATAATAATTTTCTATTTATAAATGACAAAAACTTATTAAAGTCAATGATAAGATAAAACTTGATCTTAATATATTCATTAAATATGAATTGGGCTGGTTTTGGATATTGTTTTAATCATTATGATCTTATTTATTTAAATCATTCATTAACAAGGTAAGCACACCATCACTATTGTGTCAAAAATAATTTTATTTATTTGATGTCTAAAAATTATAAATAAAGTACCATGATATATGATATATTTTTTTCTTTGTACTGAATATTTATAGTCAAATATATAAATTATATAACCTCACATAAATTCTTTTTGAGCAAAACAATACATGTTTATAATATTTTTATTTTTAATTTAAATAAAAATTTATTATTTTAATTATCCTACCCAAATGGATTTAAAAGGAGAAAAATCTCACACATGGATTGTATTTATTAGCCATGACTCATCCAATATGGTTAGGACAAGTTTTAAGATAATTTTATATTATTGTTATATTATTTTTACCTTGAATTACACTATTTATTTTTAACTGGTGAAAATAAAAGTCAAAAGTTACTATTCAAAAAAATCATTTTCATCTTATTGAACCACATTTTACTTACTGATAAAAACCATGTAGGTCGTATTTTTGAAATACAATTCACAAAAGCAATAAAATTTCATTTAAATGAAGAAGACGGTTTTTTAACTACTACTCAGTGTTTTCACTATTCATTAAAAATTTAAGGTTTTCAGAAAAATAAAAAAAAGTAGCATCAGATATATTTGATATTCTGAATTCAAAATGATGTATAATTTAAAAAATTCCAAATATAGAATTTTCATTAAATAATTTAAAATTAATTCATGATGTTAAACCAAAAATTGTTTTTTTAAGAAATAATAACTATCAAAATATTGACATTTGTTTATGTCCAATTTCAATGTGAAAGTACTTCAGATGACCAACATTTGATTAAATGGTAAAAATAAAATTTAATTACAATTTGAAACCAATTAAAAATATAATCTATTCTTATAAATAAATTATATTAAATGGTAGTTTTGAATTAAAATACAGTTTTTTTCACTATTAATTGAAAAATGAATTTTATCAGAAAATATAAAAATATACCCAATGAAAATTTTGATTTCTCAATTGTAAAGAATAATTTGATTTTGTCAAATAGAACATTTAAATGTGTCCAAAACTAGATTTAATGAGTTTTCACCATCTAAAGGTGGAAAATCGATCTTTTAAAGAATATTACAGTATTTATGATTAAAATTAGATTTATTCACATTTTAAGCATTTAACTTTTATTTGATAAATGTAAAAAACATTTAACAAACTTGTAAAATCATATTGTTTTATGTTCTAATCAATTCTGCCAATACAATGGCTAAGAATTAACTACCATATAGAATAATATTATATTATTATTTTTTATAATGACCTAACATTGTGTGAAATATAAGATTTCAATGTATCCCATGGTTTCATATCCAGCACACCATTGAACATAGCATCCCCTTTAATGTAAAATTAATATTTAATTTAGAAATATTAATAAATATGAAAATGACATATTCTTTATTCACCTAGGATGTTACATAAACTATAGGCAACCAGTGGGGTATTTAATTAAACACTTTTCAAGTTTCAGATTTTTTTTATTATATTTTAGAATATTAGTTAATGTTCCCAAAGGATAAAGAGAAAGAAGAATTTAATTGGACATAGAATTAAGGAATTAGATAATAAGTTAGCAAAGATGAGGATATTAAAAATTTTTACTGATATTTTTGGGATGAATATCATGAAAAATGAATAATTTTTGGTGGAAATGAATGGAATAAACTTTTGCGACATCTCAAAAGTACAAAAAATTATTCTTTGGAAGTATGACACGAGCTTCCACATGGGTGAATTTCAGAGATGAAGAGAGGAGGGATGTAATTCAACATGAAATATATTTTATCTATTTTATTGTTCTGTTATATTATTTTTAGAGAATGTTCTTTCCTTTGTTGTGTGATGATGTGATGAACTTAATTTCTTTAGGGGAATGATTATTAAAGTTTTTAATTTATTATTATTGATTTCATTACATCATGACAACAATGAAATCTTCTTGGATTTATCATTTGTCACAATGTTCTTGTTTTTATATGGATGTGATGATAAAATAAAATCATATTCAAAACATTTTTAGTTTCTCTTACACAATAAAAAATCAATAGATTGTGGTGTTGTGGAAAGATTAATGGATATTAACTGAAAAATGTAGATTATCTATGAATGAATCCATTGTTTAACAGTCTTTTTGAATCCATTATTAATGAAAATTATTATTTCATCAGGAATGTTCAATCAAATTTCCCCTCAAAACCTTTTTTCATGCATCTAGTCAATAATATTGCTTAGTTATAACACTATTGAAAAATTATTCTTGATTCATTAATTATTTTTATTTCACTCAAATTTTCTCATCATTTATAATATTTTTAGTGTCATAGTATCATAATATGTTTCTTTGAACATTATATACACCTTCCTTTGGGATTGAAGCAACTCTCCACTACACTTGAGAGAGGAAGAGTTTATATATTTTTATTTTTATAGTTTAAATGAAAAGCTACAAATTTTATTTAGATATGTTGATTAATGGTTCACAAGGAATATATGGTATATACACACAATTTATTTCATTAATATTATAGCCTATTATAATCATAGGGTAGGGTTTTTGTATTCGACCATATGGTTTAGCATAAATGTTGCTGCTAAACCGTGTAGACTACATGACATGTATATCGAATACATGTCGTGTGGTCCAACCGACCACGATACATGCCAGATCGGTCAACACATAGTGAAAATTTTTTGTTTCATATTTTAGTTAATACATAGTGCATCATGTCTCCAATTATATATACATGTGTAGTGAAATTGGCTACACTATGTATATATTCACTCACAAGATGTGTAACCATGTCAATGAGTAAGAACCCTCAGCCCCTCCTGATGGAATCCACAACCATTAATTTCAATAATTAATCTATATTAAAATATATGAAACATGAATGAGACATGTTAATATGTTGAAAACATGTTAATTATATTGGGAATTAAGAAATAAATAAAATAAAATTATTAAAAAACAACTATTCATAGTTTATAAATGAATAATAAATAATAATAAATAATTTTTTGACCACTCTATTACCACAAAAACGATCCAAGAATAATGAAATCACATATTTTAAAGTTTCAATCAATATTTTTTTGTCTAAATCATTGTTAATTATGAGAGGCAAATAATGGATAATGTCATGAACAAAAAAATAGACCAAAGATTAATTGAAAGAAAATGTGAACCAATAGGGGATGATATTTTAGGATATAATTTATGAATAGTTTATTTAAATGAAGAATATAATTTCATTAAATTAATTTTTCATTTTCTCGAATCAGATGATAATATCTTAGATCGTTGCTGTTGCGTCAAAATAATCATGTGTAGATTCACTAGAGTTGTGATCTACACAACTTCTAGAAATCTTTGATCATGACCATATAATATTTGGAGTTATATAATAGATGAACCTATGGTGTGTGGTAATCACTCTTAATAATAATATAATCCTTCTATGTGGGAAGAAATCTCTCTAGTGTTGGAGGAGAATTAATATGTGTTCTTAAAATATTCTAAGGGAGGAGTTATGTAGTTCATGAGGTAATCCCCCATAGAAAATTCTATGTGAAATGATTAGAATGTGCATAATCTCTCATAAAATTACATAACTGGGTTTAAATAAAGATAATGTTAGAAAAAATAATTTTATAATTGACCTTATTATATTCATTATGATTAGATAATATCATGTCCAAAAAACATTAAAATTAATTTAATTTAGTTGGAATGCACTGAAATCATGGATTAAATAAAAATTATTCACCTGAATAAATATATTATTATTTATAAGAATAATAATTAATAAAAAACTTTTTCTAGACTAGTAAACTCGATCTTCCTATCCTCCTGAAAATTCATCAGATATTGAATAATTACTATTTATCTGATAAAATAAATATCACATCATTGTTCAAAAATAAATAAAAAAATATTATATTCACAAAACTGGTGAATATATATATATTCAATAGTCAAAAAACCAAATAAATATACATTTCTAACCATTAATAAATAAAGGGTAAATAAATATTTTATATTAACAAAATTAAAAAAAACAACTAGAAAAATAATAAATATATATACAATTTTTAACTGACATATATATATTTCCTCAAATAACCGGTGACTGGATATTTGAGAACAATAGAACATGAATAATTATTAAACCATATACATGAAAAATATTTATTCTACATGTTAAATTCATATATAATTTAAATAATTTTCATAATACACATTGTTGGTCGCCCTTTAGGACACTTTATCAATGGAATTAGGGTACACCACCTAATGTTCATGTTTAACATCTATAAACATGATAAATATCTTATGTAGAAAGAATATAATTTTGAAATAAAAAAATAATCCTATGAATGATAAAAATTTAATATATTCTCTATCTCTCAATATCTGTAATTCAGTATGTTTCATGATTGTCTAATCTACCTATGAGCTCAAAGTCTCTTTATTTGACATTTAGGGAATGAACATTCTGATAAAATTACCCAGTAAGTAGACATAATTATTTATTTATAATCCCATAAAATCGATTGAGATATCAAATTCACTTCTTGAATATAATCAAAAAATCCTTTCTCATGTTATTCATTAATACCATATTAGTTGTGATTCACCCAAATAACCCAAACCAACCTCATTCAGACGTCATCAAGCATTATGAAAATATGTAAAAGGAATTACTCATGAAATGAATTATTCATAATCATAAAATATAAGAACTATTATAGGTATACACATATAGAAAAATATATTTCTACATATAAATGTATATTTTCCACTAGTGTTTAAGGTTCTCATAATCATTTTTCTTGAGATTATCGAGGATGAAATTCGCAAGAAAAGTATAAATTAATTATAAGTCTGATTCCCTTGATATATTATATTAGGTATCTACTCCAATTTCATCATCTCACCATTGAACATGTATTTTAAAATATTATCAAAACAATTATAGTTTCTAAATATAGTGGGGAAATGAAAAACCATTTAGTACAATGAAAACTATCATGACTTTGTCACATTAAATATCATATTAAATAATAATCATTATGTGATAAAAAATTACTAAATTTTCAAAAAATATGAATGCAAGTGACCAAAAAATATATTGAAGTTGACTCTAGGAAACCAACTCCAACAATGTAAAGTATCATTGTATCTCACAATAATGAAACCCACCTCCCATATTTATCTTTCTTACCCCTTTATTTTTAAAAATCCTCACTTTTATCCCCACATACACATTTCCCACCCCTCTGTAATCCATATAATTTCAAAACCACAAACCACCATGTTTATCTCATGAATCTTCCACCTCACAACTAGTATTGTAGGATTAATTCCTAAATGAATGCATTAAATAATGATACACACCATGAAACCTGATTTATACCCCATAATAAAAAAACAACCAAAATATTATGACTAACACTGAAAACCACTCCAAACCCCAAGAGTTGTATGAAATGAAACCATGGAGGATGCACTATATATGGGATGAATGGTGGATAAAAAATGAATATAATCAACAGTTTATAAATTGGTTTCACGAAATTAATATTAAGTGACTATCTGTAAATCTTAAATCAATTTATATAAGAGTAGACTTATTATCAATAAGACTAAGTATATATGTATTGTCATACAATGGTTAAAAAATACTAGTTACCCATTGAATATGAGGGATCATTACAATCATTTTATGATGAAAATTATAAGAGTTAGTAATGTGGATGAAGAAGTTAATATATCCAGTTTAAGTGATATAAATAAAATTTAAATGAATATGTTTTACTACTACAACATTGAAAAATATGGTAATTGGATTAGAAAACATTTTTAGGGAATTTTTTTTATTAAAATATATGGATAAAATTTGTATAAATAAAGTGTATGAAATATTATTCATATAATTAAATTATAATAAAAAAGGATAAAATATTTTAAACTTCATAATTGCAACACATAAAGAAAGAGTATTTTAATAATTAGATGTTTCAGTAAAAAAATGGTCCATTGATATATTATAGACTAAAAAACTAAAAAATTAAATGAAAAATACTTAGTTGGTGATATTTCCATTGGAAAAATAATTTAATGGTATCCTTAATGTATATCATGTCTTATATGATAGAAGGGACCACTGTGGTGGGATTTGGGTAAATAAAAGAGGGAAAAAATATCATTATCCACTAATGAAAACAAAATGAGTATAATGAATAGGTCTAACGACTTAGTGTAGTTTTATATAGGAAATTCATTTTATCTACAGAATATGTAGTTACTATAGTGTTATATATTTTATATTAATTTTATGAATATTAATATAATCAATTAATTAGGAACTTACTAATTCTACACATCTCAAGGAATAATATATCACTAATAATAAAGGTTAGAAACAAGCTAAATGTTAATATAATGTTGATGGTGTGAAATAAGAAAGAGTTAAGAACATTGAAAATGAGATAAATATGGAATAATAAAAGTTTTGATTCTATCATACTGTTAGAAAAATTTATGTAAGTGTGATGAAATGTTCATTAACTATAGGCTTGCAGAAATGCATGCAGTCAACCTATTAACCAAAAAAATGTACAACTTCCTTAGTAATGTTAGATCAGGAACTGAAACCAATTTTCTAATAGATAATGATAAATTTTTTAATAATGTTCCTGTAATGAATAAAACCATTTGAGAAGTCATTATGTAAAATTTATTCAACAGCCAATATGTTCCCCAAAAATTAAATAATGAAATATTAATTTATTTGTCTTTTCCCCTTACAATGCACATTTATTTATTAAAATGAATTGAAGAATTGAATATAGAGGGTTTCTTGAAATATTAATAGTGATTTTTTAAAAAAATTCTAGATATTATCTTAAAATTCTTGGTGAACATCAATCCCTTCCAACCAGCTATATAATTATTGATAAAAAAAGTAAAAAAATGGGATGTTTTGATTACAAATCATAATGAGGATACATTTAGGTTGTGACATCCCATGAAAATAAAGAATATTACATTTTAATATTTATTAATATTTTTTAATTAAATATTAATTCTACTTTAAAAGAGACTCTATGTTCGACGACGTACCTGATACGCAACAATGGGTTTCTTTAAAATCATATGTTTCTCACTAATGATATAATATTATCATTTTAAATGGTAGTTAACGCCTAGCCATTTTATTGGTGATAATGAATATAACTAACTAAAATATTATGATACATGTTTTTTGAATATTTTTACATTTATCTAATAAATTTTAGAGGCTAAAAATATTTAAAGAATTCAATTTTAAGCATAAGTACTCTAATATTCACAAAAAAGTTGATTTACCACCTTTTATGGTGAATCCTCTTTAAATCTAGTTTTTTTCAATTTCATATTTTTTATTTGACAAAATAAAATTCTTCTTTAAATTCGGGACATCAAAATATTCTTTGGATGAAATTTTGGTATTTTTCTGATAATGTTCATTTTTTAAGGAATACAGAAAAATATTGTATTTTAATTCAAATGTGCCTATTAATCTAATTTATTTATATTGTTATGTTATCTTTTTAATTTTTTTTAAAGTATAATTAGAATATATTTTTACCATTTAATCTAATATTGGTAGTTTTATGTAATTTCATTTTAAATTTGGACATAAACCACTGTCAATATTTTTATAGTTAATATTTCTTCAAAACACGCAATTTGTTTTAATAGCGAGAATTAATTTTAAATTAATTTCTTCCACGTCTGTGTTTTGATTAAAGAAAAATGGATTTCATATTTGGAATCATTATGTCCAATTTTTTTAATAGGTAATTTTTTATACATTTTAAATATTTACTTTAGTAAATATTTTATTTACTTAGATTAGAAGGTAAAAGTAATAAATAAGGGTAAAATATAATATTATAATAATATTAAATTACCGTAATAAGTGTTATAATCCTATTGGCTAATAAATATCCGGCCATGAACAACCTTGGGTAGAATTTGGTACCCCATGGAGCAATATATAAGTAATAATGTCATTTTATATTAATTAATTTAAATTAAAGAAAAAAATGACAAAAACAAATATCATTTAGTAAATAAATTTTCACATGGGGTCATATAAGATATCTAGTCGACTCTAAATATTATTTCAAAATATTAAATGTTTTCATATATTATTTTATATTATTAAATTTTTTTACATCAAATAAATTAAATTATTTATGACACAATAATGATACAATATTTACCTCATCAATAAACAATTTAAGTAAACATGATTACAAATAATAAAACAATATCCAAAACCAGTCCAATTCATGTTGGATTATTTTATTTCGACCATGAGTCATCTTAAATATGATATTAAAGAATATTTGACCATTTGAAACATAAAATGTGGTTATAATAAAATTATTGTTTCCAACATTCCTAAAGAGCCCCTCCTTTCCCTTATAAAAAGCCCCCACTTCTAACAAATTTCTCACACTTCTCAAGACATTGGATCATGAAACATATACTCAAATAATCTCCCCATATACCTCTATTCATCATAGAAGCCTTAAATTAGGCAGAAAACACTTCAAGAAACCCATTTGGTTCAATCAAATTGGAGTTACCCGATTTAAAGGTAACGTCTTCTCTTAAGTTCTTTTGAATTATTTTACTTCTTCAACCCCTAAATACATTTTATCACTTTATTTTATAAAAAAACTAGTATCCTAAATATAAAAGGTTGTTTTTATGAGAAGTATTATAACTACAATAACACACACCTCCATCTAATCGGTGAAGAACATTCTGTTTCTATAGATGAAAAAATAACACCTCACGAAGCGATGATTGTTCAATTACCTCATACCGCCTCTCATGGTGGACATTATGATGAAAATATATTTATATATGATATAAATTATGTTTTTTTTCTATATTAATTTTCAATTTTTATTTAAAAACATTCCTTTATGCCTTCCAATATGTGTAAACATGATAATTCCATTTGAAGAAGTGCGGACTACCGCCCCCTCAAGATGATATGATTCGTTCTTTACATAAAAGGAACATATATAGATGGAATTAAAG
Organism: Viscum album; assembly: GCA_963277665.1. Classification (NCBI taxonomy): domain Eukaryota; kingdom Viridiplantae; phylum Streptophyta; class Magnoliopsida; order Santalales; family Viscaceae; genus Viscum; species Viscum album. Next base: position 22,680,954 of record OY728137.1, on the reverse strand, counting down.
AAATTATGTAACATATATATCATATGATATTATACTGGAATATAATATACATGTCTATCATTATGTTTCCATTCCATTAAATATTAAATAGAAATGAAAGAGTGTTCATGTGTACGTACGACTTACCGTCTACATGAACAGTGCATTTCATTTCTTATCTCCAAATGTTATGTACTATTATAAATATATATAAATATATATAAACTGAATATATATTATATATATGATATCTAAATCATTAATATAATTCTGGAGATAATGTATTTTTGACCACATGGATAGATTGTAATTATAACAAGTTAATTTTTAACTCAAATTCAGAACAACAACAAAATGTCTGATATGAACTCAAATAATTAACTAACTATTATTGTAAAGTAATAAGTGATATAAAAGTAATAATAAACATTTAAAAGGCAAGGAATCAATTATTAATTAACTTAATATTATTATTCAGGGAGAATAGGGAACATACGAGTCAAGTCGGACACGTGGTAAGAGATTCCTTATCTCACTTTTAATTCAATGAGATTTACATTGTTAACTACTTATTTATTGCAAGTTGTGTACTGTGTAATTCCATTTGAAATATATATTATCATGATTCTTTTTATATTTCATTTTATTATTTTATTCCTTTGTTGGTTATTAACTTTTCTCATACGACCTGATTGATTACAACGTTGTAAGGGTTTTTTCTTCTTTTCTCATTTTTGTCCAAATTTCATTAAGTTGTTATGACCTTTTAATTTCAATTATAAATGTTGGTTTATGGTTTTGAACCTTCATGATACTTACCTATTTATGTTTGAATGATGGTATCCCCCTTTCTCTCTCATTAAAAGCCTCCCATGTATACTAGTTACTATGCCAAAATTTCGAATGAAATTTCCCACTCCTCATTTACATTCAAGAAATTGTTTTGTATCATGAATCTAAACTCCATTAATTTTGTTTTAAATGAATCCGAATGACCCCCTTACTATCCATTTCATGTAAATATGATGAGAAACCCCTATATCTCTCATCAAACATTTTTATAAATTCTTATGCCACGACGTTATGCTGTAGAAATTGCACCGCGTTTTTCCAAGCCAAAGTCATTGTGCAGTGAATACAACGCCCATTTCCCTATCAAGGTTATTCATAATTTTCACATTTACTTATTGTTTAAAGAGATTCATGTATGTATTAATCATTTTTTTTATCATGGAAGAAATGATTATGTTGAAGTATTCAATGTTTTATGATCCAAGTGGCACACTTATGCATGAATTGAAATGCTTAAAGAAGGGTGCACCCTGATAGCGCTCCAATTCATTGGGTAAAGTATAGTATCATGATATGTTATGTGCAATGATGGTTTACTCATGCTAATTCAAGTTTAATGAGGTTCTACTCGTGCTTCATGTGCAATGAGGGTTTACTCATGCTCTATGTGCAATGAGCCTTGGCTCATGCTAATTCCATGTTAATTGTTGTTGCCACATTTCCATGTTATGATTATCATGCTTTATCATGAATTTATGTTTATGATTCTCTTTTGCTCTATTGATATTCCTATTTTCTAACATGTATTGTATTCTTCAGGTAATTCCATGTTTATTCCCTTACGGGGCTTTGTAGCTCACCCTTTTCATATGAATGTCCTCTGGTTATCCCATGAAATTCAATTTATAATGAAATTTAGTGGTCATATAAAGAATTTTTTCAATATATATGTTGCATTATTCCTGTTTTAAGTTGTTATGTAATGACCATAAGCCCAAAAGACACTCAAACTCCTGATATTCTATGCTGTATCAAGTGAAGTTTTTGTAATAAATCTGGTTTATGTTTGTAATAAAAGCTGGGTTTTCATAGTTCGTATATGAGGATAGGTTTAGTTATTTTTGAGACTAGGATTTGAAAACCCTAGTAATACCTTAGATACAAGATTAAGTATAATAAAAACATACCTAAGTTTTTGTGGGTAGAGAGTAAGTTGATTATCAAGCAAATACATCCATGTCTGGATACAAGCAGAACTATCTTAATGTGTTGGGATGAATATGAAAGTTATAATAAAACCTTTAAGGATAAAACATGTAAGGGTTATTTTTGAGTTTTATGAAAAGGACACACGCAGACTATGTGATAACACATCGCGTCAGACAAAGCGGCAAGAATCAAACCCAAAACCATAGTGTGATTGAGATTTATGGCCTACCACTAGACTACGTGAAGTCCCTGGTTATATGACTTGTTATTTTATGTCAAATGGTTTTATGGACAATGAATAAGTTAATTTTTGGATTTTATGTTTTATTCAATGTATATACCTAATATAGGAAAACTATTTGGTTATTAAGTGAAAAAGGTTATTTTGGAAGATGTTCTCTTTCTTGATGAAACACTATATGCCTAAGGAAAATAAATACTATAGGATTTCAGTTATGGAGGAATGATTGAAATTTTTTATAAGAATATATATATTTTTTGAGGAAATATGGTGATTTGGTTTATTTCTAAAAATTTATTAACCTACTATAGAGAATATGTGATTAGGTAAATTACACTTTAGTATGAGACTTTAAGAGTAGTCGATTATATTTGGAGATAAATATTGAGATTTATTGTGGAAGACTATGTGATTAAATCCTTATGATTTTTTGAGTTTCAATCTTAGTTTTGAGTATTTTGAATAAATTTAAGGATGATTGGGTATTAAATGGTATTTTTGGAACTTTGGGTACTTTGTTTTGAATTTTTTAGATTAATAGTACTATTTTTTATAAAGGATTATCCTTTAGGGGATTATATGACCTTGAACTATCCATTTTGGTTTTAGTTGATGTCTAAAGACAAGTGAAATGTATAGTTATTATTTTGTGGATTATCTGATTCTCTAGAAGAATATTCATGTGCTTTGATGTGACCAAGTCTTTTTGAATGCTCATTGTTTGGAGAAATGATCCGTTTTTGGTAGAAACTTATTAAAGAAGAAACTATACATGAAGGTATGAATATTTCCTTATGTATTTATTCAATGTAGTAAATGAATTCCCAAAATTATGGAAAGGAACATAAAAAAATACATTTTTGGGTTACCTTTCCTATTGTGCAGTCAAAGACCGTTTAACACATCATATGTTTGTAATTTTCTTGTGGTTAAATTTGTCTTAATCATGTTTCCTATAACTCTCTCTTAGAACATGACCGTTTGTTTTCCATTCCATATCCATGTTTTCCTATAAGGAATCCTAGTATCGGTTAACTCAGGTGACAGTTATATTTCTCTTTCTTTCTTATAAAGTGATTTTTTTACTGACTCTTTTTACGATGTGGGACATTCAATGAATTTTCCAAGCCATATTTTAAATTTTCAAGGACACCATTTCCAAAAGGTTGGAAGAATGTGACATCCCAAGAAAATAAATAATATTAAATTTTCACATTTATTAATATTTGTGAATTAAATATTAATTCTCTTTTAATGGGGACGCTCTGTTTGACGGTGTACCCGATACACAACAATGAGTTTCTTTGAAATCTTACATTGCACACTAATAATATAATATTATTATTTTAAACAGTATTTAACGCATAGACATTGTATTAGAGGGAAAAAATATAACTAACTAAAATATGATGATACATGTTTGTTGAGTATTTTTACATTTATCCAATAAGAGTTAGAGGCTTAAAATAAGAAAAGAATTCGATTTTAAGCCTAAATACTCTAATATTCACAAAAAAGGTTGATTTACTGCCTTTTAATGGTTAACCATCATTAAATAAAGTTTTTGTAACTTTTATATTATCTATTTGACAATATGAAATTCTTCTTTAGTTTCGAGACATCAAAATTTACTTTGGATGAAATTTTGGTATTTTTCAAATAATGTTCAATTTTTAAGGAATACAAAAAAATAATGTATTTTAATTCAAGTGTACCAATTAATATAATTTATTTATATGGTTATTCAATATTTCTAATTGGTTTTAAAGTGTAATTAGATTATATTTTTTCCATTTAATCTAATGATGGTCATTTTATGTATTTTCAATTTAAAATTTGACATATATAAATGTCAATATTTTGATATTTAATATTTCTTCAAAACACGCTATTTGTTTAAACAGTGGGAATTAATTTTAAATTAATTTCTTCTACTTCTGTGTTTTGAATTTGGAAAAATGGATTTCATATTTTGAATCAGTAGGTTCAAATTGTGTAAATATTTAACTTTTAATTTTATAAATTTTAAATATTTACATTAGTAAATATTTTATTTACCATGATTAAAAGGTAAAAATAATAAATAAGGGTAAAATATAATATTATAAAAAAATTAAATTACCATAACAAGTGTCCTAATCCTATTTTGTGATACATATCTGACCATGGGAATTCTTGGGTCGGATGTGGGACCCCATGGAGCCACATGGGAGTGATAAGGACATTTTATATTAATAAATTTAAAGTAAAGACCAAAATGTAAAAAACAAATATCTTTTAGTAAATAAATTTTTATATGGGGTTACATAAGATATCTATTTGACTATAAATATTATTTGTAAATAGAAATATATTCCCTACATCATGGTATTGTTTTATAATTTTTGGACATCATATAAATTAAATTATTTATGACACAATAATTTTATAATATTTACCTCATCAATAAATTATTTATATAAACATGATTATAAATATTAAAACAACATCCAAAACCTATACAATTCTTATTGGATTATTTTATTTCGACCATGAGTCATCATAAATTTAAAATTAACCAATATTAGACCTTTGGAAACCGAAGATATGGTTATAATAAAATAATTGTTTCAAACATTCCTAAAGAGCCCCTCCTCTCCCTTATAAAAAGCCCTCACTTCTGACACATTTCTCACACTTCTCAAGCCTTTGTCTCATGTAAATTATTCTCAAATAAACTGAAATGACCTTTATCTTCATCCTAGAAGCCTTAACGTAGTCAGAAAAGACTTAAAGAAACCCATTTTGATCAAACTAATGAATGTTCTGCGATTTAAAGGTAACGTCTACTCTTAAGTTCTTTTGTATTATTTTACTTCTCCAACCCCTAAACGGTTTTTATTATTTTATTTTGTAATAAATAAATTATCCTCAATATATTAGGATATTGCTTTGAAAAGTATGAGAACTACACTTACACACACCTCCACCTAATGGGTGAAGAACATACTGTGTCTGTGGATGGAAAACTAATGCCTCACGAAGCGATGATTATTCAATTATCTCCTACAGACTCTCATGGTGGCCATTATGATGAAACTATATTTATATATGATATATATTATGTTATTTTCTATATGATTTTGTCATTTTTATTTACAAACATACCTTTTATTCCTTCCAATATGCGTAAACACGATAATTTCCTTTGAGGAAGTGCAGACTACCTCCCCCTCAAGATGATATGACTCTTTCTTGACATACATGGAACACATAAAGACGGAATTAATTAAATTATGTAACATATATATCATATGATATTTTATTGGAATTATAATGTACCTATCTATCATTATGTTTTCATTCCATTAAATATTAAGTAGAAATGAATGTAGCGTTAATGTGTACGTATGGCTTATCGTCTCTATGAACGGTGCATTTCATTTCTTATATCCAAATGATATTTAATATTATAAATATATATATATATATATATATATATAAACTGGATATATATGATATATATGATATCTAAATCATTAATATCAATCTGGAGATAATGGAGTTTTGACCACATGGACAAATTGTAATTATAACATGTTCATTTTTAAATCAAATTCAGAACAACGACAAACTGTCCGATATGAACTCAAATAATCAACTAACTATTATTGCGATGTAATATTGATATAAAATTAATAATAATCATTAAAAAGAATATTAATCAAGTTTAAATAAACTTAAGTTTATTATTCAGGAATAACATGGATCATACGAGTCAAGTTGGACATGAGGCAATAGATTTTTAATCTCACTTTTAATTCTGTGAGATTTCCACTGTTCACCACATATTTATTGCATCTGGTGTATTGTGTATTTCCACTTGATATATATATTATCATGATTCTATTTATATTTCATTATTTTCTGTGATTCATTTGGTGGTTATTAACTTTTCTAATATGACCCGATTGATTACAACGTTGTATGGGTTTTTTTCTTCCTTTCTCATTTTTGTCCAATTTTCAATAATTTGTTAGGACCTTTTAATTTCAATTATAAATGTTAGGGTATGGTTTCTCACCTCTCCTATACTTCCCTCTTTATTTTTGAATGATGGGAGACCCCTTTCTCTCTCATTAAATGCCTCCCATGTACACTCGTAACTATGCCAAAATTCCGAATGAAATTTCCCTCTCCACATTTACATTCAAACAATTATTTAGTATCACGAATCTAAATTCCATTACATTTGTTGGACATGAATTTAACTAAACCCCCTTACATTACATGTCATTTAAATATTAAGAGACACACCTTTCTCTCTCATCATCATTTTTTATAAATTCTTACATCATGCCGTTATGCTGCCGAAATTGCACCGCATTTTTCCAAGCCAAAGTCATTCTGTAGTGAATACCATACCCATTTATCTATCAAGGGTATTCACCTTTTTCACATTTAATTATTGTTTAAAGATTTTCATTTATTTATTCAACATTCTTTTATCATAGAATAAATGAATATGCTGAATTATTCAATGTTTAATGATCCATGTGGCACACATATGCATGAAATGAAATGTTTAAAGGAGGGTGCGCCTAGATAGCGCTCCAATGCATTGGGTAAAGTATAGTATCATGATATATTATGCGCAATGTGGTTTTACTCATGCTAATTCAAGTTCAACTAGGCTCTACTTATGCTTAATTTTTAATGAGGTTTACTCATGCTCTATGTTCAATGAGCCTTGGATCATGATAATTCCATGTTAAGTGTTGTTGACACATTTCCATGTTATGATTATCATGATTTATCATGAATTTATGTTTATCCTTATCTTGTGCTAAATTGATATGAAAATTGTCTGACATGTATTGTATTCCTCATTTTATTCCATGTATATTTCTTTACTAGGCTTTGTATCTCACCCTTTTCTTATGAATGTCCTCAGGTTATCCCATGCAATGCTAAGTACAAGGGAATGTAGTGGTCATGTAAAGAATGTTTTCAAGATTGATGTTTAATGATTAATGTTTTAAGTTGTTATGTAATGATCATAAGCCCCCTAGACACTATACCACTCGATCTTCTATGTTGTATCATGTGATGTTCATGTAATAAATAATTTTTAGTTGTGTAATAAAATATTAGGGTTGTCTTATAGGTACAATATAATGTTCAATTTATTTTGAATTACATGTTTGCTTCCCTTTTCTTAATAATTTTTTATTTAAAAAATAATAATGGTGTTCAAGAAAGTAAAATGTAATGTTACCCCTATATCCCTACTCTAATGAAAGGATGATTTATGTTTTAGTTGAATAAAATTTGGTATTTACTTTAAATTTATTATAAAACTTTTACGTGTAATAAATAAATAATTATTTTTTTATTTATATATTAATTGATCAATCACAATTTACAACATCATCTATCCCATGACATTTTTTAAATAAATAAGCTCATATAAATATAAAAGCATAACATGTATAATAAAATATACAAATAATTTGGGAATCATGTATATGTTAAACAATGATGAAATTTATTCTTCTTTAAAATGTCAAAACATTAAAATTACTACTTAAGTTATTTTTAATTTTTTCCACTTTAGATACTAGATGAGTCAAGTACCAATGATAAATATGAACTAGTAATGACATATTTGTAGCATCAAAAAAATTATGGTTATGTAATAGGTGTTGGTTTGGGAGTCACACCCAGCTATTACATTGGGAAAGCATAAACACTATTGAATTCTTATAACAAATGAAATAGTTGAAATCAAAGGTTAATTAATTGGTGTAATGAATAAATATAAAATATTAAATAGTATTAATTATCTTAATAATGGATTAAAAAGAATAAACAACATTAAAACCCACATTATGAAAATCCTAACACCCCTAGTTTTGACGGTTATGGGGCACATAAAAAGAGTTTGGGCCCAAGAACACAAATGTTTTTCCCAAATTTATTCAGATAAATACCTAGATCTATATGAACATATCCAACAAATAGTCATAGAGGGGTTTTGTTATATATAACCTCAAATTAATTTATAATAATAATTTTCCCATATTCATAATTATTTCATCTTTGGTGATCAATTTGATTGATGTTCCATTTGAGTAGTTTTTGGGATGAGGAATCTGAAGTATAAATCCTTTAGTAGTATCTAACATGTTCCACAAATATTTTAAATTAATTGATGGATCATTGGGTGCTATAATGAAGGATCTAAATTCATCGTGTCATTCACCATTGATAGAATCAATAATCATATCTATCTAGATTTTTTTTGGCTGGTGTCATGATATTGGGAGATATATGGAGGATGGTCATCGCATATTCTTAAGAAAATTATTAAGAGTGTTATATCTTGTATTATGGTAATTATATTGAGATAATGTTGATATAAACAATAATTCAATCGACAAAAAATGATATAATTTGGGATATATACTTAGGTAGAGGCACTTAGTTATTACAGAAAGGCCCCTAAAAAATTAAATTATTATTAGTAAACCTCATGTATAATAATAATAATATTATTATTATTTCAATTAATTTCTTTCCATAAATCATCAATATTTATATAATAGTTATTAAATTAGTAAATTAATATTTATTTAAAAGATAACAAATAAAATATTTCATTTCCATTTGGTCATTACTCTATCCATCAATCTTCATAGGCATATATTAATAAATTAAGAAAAAATATTTATCTAAATATATAATTATAATTATATTACTCAATAAATAAATAAATATTATATTTATTAACTAGAGAATAAACGTTTGTTTAAAATTGAATTCATATATATATATTCTAAATTGATTAAATTATTGATTGAATTGATATGATCAATGTAAATTATATTGTTACTATTCTATATTCTTAAGGCCAATATTTATTCAAAGAATATATTCAAATATAATTAAATAGGTAATCTAGATACCCTTAGTGTTTGACCATATAGGCCTCTTCCTCTATGGAATTTGGAATTATTTCCTAAAGTCTAGGATTAGAGTTAAGAAATTTATCAAGGAACACATACAGAATGATGTTAATATTTCAATGATAACAACCTCATTTAGATTCTTATTGTGAAGTATAATCCATTTATATCAATATCTCATGCTGTGGGTATTAATACTTGAATTATCAACCTATATGATTGATATATCCCTCTTTGACTACTTGAAGTTAACTCATCAATAAACCATCATGGAATTGGACTTAATTAGATAGTTTCATACTAATTTAAGTGACTAAGATGTCGTGTTCCTGTCTTAGAAAGGAAAAATTCTTTCTTATCTTATTCAATAAAGGTCAGATCTATAATGAAATATGTTTTTAAGAGGCATATTTCTTCTATTATATATAATTTTTAATTATAAATATTTTTTGGTTCAAGGGAAATAAAATTGATTTGGTAAACATTCATACAATATAGGTACTAAACTAAAAATTCTTTCTCCGTTAAAACACCAATAATTTATAGGGTAAAAAATAGAGAATTTTAATATCTATAATAATAGAATCTCCCTAGGAAAAACATCACCTTTAAGAGTAACCATTATTAGAAAAAACCATTAATTAAATAGAAATCCACTAAAGGAGAAATCATGTTTTGATATATAAAATTAAAATATGGAAATGAGAAGTGTGATTGGAATAAGATTAGTAAGGTTATATATACAAAAATATGAAATAGTAATATTAAGTATATGGTCACTTAAAATGTGGTTATTGAAAATATGGAAATTATAAAAAAAGTCATTTTAGGTATGGTCATTGGATATATATTCTATAGTTATAAAAAATCATTTATTATCATGCAGTAAATTTAAAATAATATAACTCCCATTTAAATCAAATTATGATATTAATATATATATATATATATGTACATATATATATATATATATTTATGGGTTACGTATATATATTAATAGTAATATTGTTATTTTTTTATTAAAAATTGACATAATGTTTATATAAAATTATAATAAATATTTTAATATCATTAGATTAACAACATTAAATATTACAATATAAAAATTTATTTTTATAGTAGAAATAATATTTTGTATAAAAGTAATAACTCTTTTCTTCAATGTAAATCTATGCTATATATTTGATATTTTATTGTAATATAATAAATTTATAACATTAAATATTTTATTATATATGAACTAATATATCAATATCCTTTAAATAATAATTCATATGACATAATAATAAGAACACATAGTGTTTAAAAACACTTGTTATCATGAAAAGTATTTTATCCGTATATTTTTTATTCCCAGTATAATTATAAATATATATTTTTTATAATTTTAATTTAATTAAATGAATATAATTTTAGTTTATAATATAGTGATTTTGTTAAGGTAAATTTTTTGGGATTTTCCTAAAGCATTAGATTTTAAGGCGATTACTGAAAATATGATTTTTAAAAGAATCTAACATTAAAAATATATATGAAAGACCTATATGTTTTGAAAACCTTTTAATTGATTAAATACATATTTAATAGGTAATTTTTTTTAAAATAATTTTTTGAATATTGGAAACCTATGATCTATATATTAATGATTTCCATAATATTTTCCCAATAAAAACCATTTTTTTATTTTCATTTAATGAAATATTATTTCTGAAAAAATTATGTTTAAGATTACATTAAAAATATATAATTATTTTTATAAAAATAATCTAATATATATGATGAATGTTTAATATAATTATAAATCTATCCAACACAAAAATTAAAATTTTATGAATTACTTTTTTCTAAACATAGGTTCTTACACGTTACCTACACACATGATACAATTAAATTTTTCTAAATATATAAATTGAATCTGATAATTTTTTTCTATATTATTAGTTAGTACATAAAAATTATTCAATGGGGACCATGTTACTTTAAGGCATTATAATTAAATTATACAGATAAAAATATTATCGCTATAAAATCTTTCTTTTTTAAATGAAAGGATACTTTTCTATGAATTGTGTATTCTAAAATTAAAATTAAATATTTTAAATTAGGAATAATAAAAAGATTTTACCTTCATAAAAATAATCCAGAACTCATCTAGATAATAATTAATGATAAATAAGATTATAACCACATAATAATTAAAACGACAATATCATACAAAAAGGTTGTAATATTTATTATATATTTTTATATTATAGTCAATTATATCATATATAGATATTAACCTATTTTTAATGGAATCCAAAACAACATTCGTAATTATTATACTTTAAAAGAATGATAAGATTATATTTTTACTGATAAATTAATTACCATGATTAGTATATAATAATTATTAATAAGTTCTAAAAGTTTTAACGTAATTTGACTTGATTTTTACTAAATAAACCTTACATTTGGACATTCTTTATAAATTTTTATTTTTTTAAATTAATACGTACATGTCTCACCTAAATTTCCCCACCAAAATAAACTAACTCACTTAACCAACATAACATACCAAACACCCATTTTATTTTATTCCGACCTCTTACCAAACATTAGTTTCCAGGGAAAGCCCCTCATTCTCACCTATAAAGGAATCTCGCTCTCAACCATTATCTCATCACACACCACCCTAAGGAATTTTACATGAATTTACCTTCCCAATTATTTATAAAAATACATCATATGTAGATATTAAGTTTATAAGGACTTGTATCCAAGATTTAAGAAGCTATATAGTAATGTAAGGGTTCTCCTCCTCATCCTCCTTTTGATTCATGTGCATCTATTGTGGTAAAAACATTTTAGTTCTTTGTTATTATACATCCATGTGATAATAATAAAAAAATTTCTATCCAAATAATTAATTATTTACTGGATAATACACTTATTACTCTTTAAACACATTTTGTGATCCCTATTATATAACTATTGTGCAGCTAAAATTACTCCTTAATTATCCCCATCCTTTTTCAATTATCAAGTTTCAATTTTTATAATCCAATAAAATTTAATTTTAATATTCTCTAATTATGTTGTCAATAAATCCTTTACATTATGAAATATGAACTATTTATGAGATATTACCCAACTATCAAATTAGTACCATTTTAGTGTCACTTGTGTTTAACTTTCATGATTCCGAAATCTCTCATTTCTTTCCTCCCCCGTCTTTTCAATTTAAGGTATTAAATTCTCTTAATACGTCTAAATTTTATGTTATTATGTCTCAATTGTTTCTTAATAATCCCCATTGCTATCAAAATTAATCATTATTGTTGATAGACTATTGTTATCTCTCAATCAAAGAATTCAATAATTGATTTCACATATCTGTCATGATACCAAATTCATTCTATGATTTTCCATGTCATAGTTTCATTTTTTAATACATAACTATAATATAATTTGAGGGTATACATATATATAGGTTACATTATTTTATTTTTTGGGTGCTACCATATTGGGAATCCATATTCCATACTTGTGGGTTATAATGATATGTTCTTATTTTCATAGATTGATATGGCACTAATAATGATAAGCATATGATGGGTGTTTCCAGAAAGCTCTCAAATGTATTGGGTAAATAATTAATAACATAATATTACATTTTAATGATTCTTTAGTATCATACCTAGGTAATATTTTGTGATACCTTTGTGAATAAACATTTTAATATGAATGGTTCGAACTGAAAGCTCTTCACTATATGGGGTAAACAATAAATCACTAAAATAAATTGTTTTTGTTAACTTTGTTGTTTTCCGTTGTAATTATTTTTTATTAATTGGTAAATATCCTTGGTAATATGATTTAAAATGTCATTAATGATTAACTATGGATACATATTTATAAATTTCTCATGTTTATGTTATAACAACAATTTCATGTTACGATTTCTATAATTGTAATCAAGTTTTTCCTTCTGTTATTATGATCATTTTATTAGTGTTTTACTTATGTTCCTGCTATTATATTATGCCACATGTATTACCCATGATGTTAATTTAGTATCTATTCTCAATTTTTATCACTTTCAAAACATTATTTCCACCCCTTTCTTTTGAAAAATGTCGCTAGGGAATTATATTCCTTGAGGTGAAGAATAATTGGATAATGAAGGAGTCTTTTAAGAGAGTTAAAATTGATAAATGTAATATTATGAGATCTATGAATATAATGAATTATGTTCTTATTTTCAAATTACATAATCATCAATAATAACTATGGAAATTATCTTTATAATACTTTTGTTAAGGAATTATGTTGAAATATATATATGAGTTATTGAGTTTCAATAGTCTGTTTCAGAGAAGGTTGTAGTTATTTATTAAAATTATGACTAGAAAACCATAGTGAAGACACTAGGTATAATTCTATGGGATAAGTAAAAGAATAAAAATATCCTCAAATTTTCATTTAGTATAGATTATGTGGGTTTCTAATAAAATACGTCATCGTCTGAATTCTGGAAGGTGAATGAAACAATGGAATATATTCACCTTGGTGTAATCAACATAAAAATGTTTGGTTGATAAATGAATTAATCATCACTATGATTCAAGAGTATTGAGAATAATATCACACATTTAACTAGACAATCTCAGTGTTAATTTTTTAGTCGATTAAAAAATATTTAAGAATCACTCTAAAGGATTTATATACTAGTGACATTGATGGACTAGTTTGAGATATCCCAACTTATGATATCCTAGAAAAAACTAATATTGAATGTATTATTACTAGATGAATTACTGGATAACATGATGATGTAAAAGGGTAAATTTTTTTATTGTTTAATCACTTTTCTATTACTGCTTATAATAATTTCCCTAGGATGTTAAATTATTTTCAATCTTGTCAACACCTTTTATATTCAGAGATGGATCAAACCAAAATGAATCAAGTTAAAAATGGCTATAAGGGAAAATGAAATGACTATGTAAATGATAAAACCATTATTATAGGAGATTGAATGATTAATATAATGATTATATGAATCAAAATATAATGAAATATTATTAATAATGTAACCATATTTGAAATCAAGATTGAACCAAAGAGGAGAATGATAAAGACTCATAAAAAATTATGAAATAAAGATGATTAATGAATTAATATTCAGCCACTTATATATAAAAAATGTACAAATATTAACCAAGAATATTATATTAATGGTACTATAGGATGTTTATTTTATGATAAAGGTGATGAACGATCAGTCAACTTTTAGGGAATGATAGAGAGTTTGGTTAAAATGATTTCCTTAAGTAGATTTTGTTCTAAAGTACAATTAATAATTAATTTTATTATGTGTTGGGAATGTTTGAATTATCCATTTAAATTTTGTAATCTATAGACAAACGAAGATAATGATAATCAATAATACAAAATACAACGAGGACAATATAATTCCTATAAAATCAATAATTACAAAAGTGGATCAAGATATTTTAGGTACAACTACTATCTAATATAGAGCTGTATTTGTCATGTTGAAATTTTATTATAGGAACGGTGTTACATCAAATATGTTTTATAAGATCATTAGAACCCCATCCTTATGATTTGACTATTTGATAATTCTTTTACTGAAACTATTATTTTATTCAATATTTAATATTATGGGAATATGCTTTAATGAAATCGTAACATATATCTTATATTTATTTAACATCAGTTTAACAATGGATTGATTCCATAAATTTAAATGAAAAATTATTTTGAGTAAAGAAAATACATATCATATTAACCTATAATATTATATGAATGAAAGTATGACAATAAACACCCTGTAGAAAAAAAATAATTCGGTCACGACACCAAATCCCATTAGACATTTGTGTCATGAACCGTCCTCGAGGCCCGTGTCATGACTACCCCAAGCCTTCCTTCCATAGGCCAGGGGCTGGTGACTTGCAACAAAGGTATAAATCCAGATAAAAATGGAAGGCATTGCCTTTATAAAATTAAACAACACAACAGAGTACACAAATGAAATAAGAACTAAGTAATCCAAGTACAAAAGTAAGTGCTGAAAGGTAAATGGTCAATTTTACAAACCCCATTTAATGTACAATACAACTGAAAGCTAACACAACTGCTGTATAGTAAAATAGCAACCACCGAGTCATCCTCTGGGAGTCCCACTTGAAGGGTAGGTATAT
Organism: Viscum album; assembly: GCA_963277665.1. Taxonomy (NCBI): domain Eukaryota; kingdom Viridiplantae; phylum Streptophyta; class Magnoliopsida; order Santalales; family Viscaceae; genus Viscum; species Viscum album. The sequence goes on along the minus strand of OY728137.1, from coordinate 22,665,574 downwards.
ATGGACTCCTCAGCACCTCAAGTCCGTCTATCCGCTTCGTGTACGTCTCTCCAAGTGGTCCACTTCCGGGTATTGTCCAGCTCAACAAGTCTCTACCACAATTAGTGTTGTTCGTCGTCTTCAACCAACACAACGTAGTGCGGGCAAAGGTCGTGCAGGTGTGAGTGTACAATACTCAGTAGGGACCCCGAGAAACCCGAATTTCTCCCAGAATCCACAAATGATAAACCAAAAAGAGAGATACAAACATGAAGTATCAACCAACACTACTTAAGTATATTCCCATACATATAACTAAGTTATCAACCACAGTACCCCTCCAACTCTCGAGACAAAATACAGCCCAGTCCACATAGGAATGAAGTCAATCACGTTGATGATAATGATTAAAAATCAAGACTCAGATCACAGAGGTATACATCTTTCATATAGTGATACAGAAAATCAGATGTAGTTACTGATTCAACTAAACTGTCGGTCCCACACAGGATACAAGACCAGCTAACCTGTCAGACCCACACAGGATACAAGAACAATAGTCATCACCATCGAACCCACAAAGGATTCCAGTATGGTAGTTCTCGCTGTCAAACCCATGTAGGATTCTAGTATAGTAGTTGATGCAGTCACAACCAACTCTAGGGTACCGACACACAACACACTCGATTCCGGGAGGGTCCGATTCTCGAGAAAAGGGTTCATCACATAAACTATCACTATTTCTATTGTTGATATACCTTGAAGTTTCTTCTTGTCAAAAGGAACCCAACGCGACAAACAACACGTCAATCGGACGCCCGGTCTGTGAGGTATGTACTTTTCCGTTCTAGGTGCCTGGTTGGAAATACGCCCATTCCAAACCTGACTATTTTCCAAAGTTGTCCAAAACTCACTTAGAGTATAAAAAAGGACAGCTTCATTGTGAGGGTCCCAAAGCTGTAGATGGCACATAGATCAGGCGCGCGGTCTTATAGTTATTCACGTTTAAGTGAAAATGGGCCTGACCCATTTTGCCTAGTGGGATGGAATGTTGGGTCAACACGGTTTTGGCGGGTCCGACCTGGAAGAGGGTCGGACCGGCCTGATGAGTCGCATGGCCCAGCCCGAGGGGGTGCGGCCCAACCCGGCGGGGCGTGGACGGGCACGAGACGTTGCGGCACGGCCGCGCGGCTCGGCCTCGGTGGCTAAGCGGTCTTAGGGGGGGTGCGCTTTCGTGAACTAGCGGTGACGAGTGGTGCTGGCCTCCACACTAGTCGGCCATCCTAGCACGAGCAACCCGCACGGGCGGGCCGCTGTCCCTTTAGTGCAGTGCCCTCCTGGCACTGCGACTCCTTCATCCCGACCAGCTGACGAAACAGACGGTTCTCCGTCAAGCATCCCTCGGAGAGCGGGCTGTGTTTATTTACAGTGCGGCGTCCCTTATGGCACTACGGTCTCTTCGGTCTGGCCAGATTTATCCGGCCGATTCATCGTCGGCCGAGCAGCCTGTGGTTGCGGGCCGCGATTCTCCCGATTGTGGCCGGTGCCCGGCCGACACCTTCACCTTCCACCACCTCCATTAGCCACCTCCTTCCTTTGGGAATTAAATAAACTAGAAATGACTGAGGGTATTCAGGAAATGTTTGTTCGGACCACGCACTCTGCGTTAGATGGTAACAATCAGCCATGGACAATTCAGAAAAAATTCGATAAAGAACGGGGTACAAATTATTCATTTAAAACTGCACAAACCCCTACCTCGTAATTGACGTCACACATCGTTGAGCCATAGAAGACGAGCGTCGCGGTAGTCAGGCATCGCAGAAGAACGGTTTCGTCCCATCAATGATGGAGGAAGAGTCTTTGTCATAGGCGACGTAGACTCCTTGACTTCGTGGTGCGTCCGAGGAAGATGCGCTGTTGGAAGAAGTCCTTCGCATTCATCGTCGGGAATGTTCTTCATTTAAGAACAATGTTCTTCATCGAAGAAGGATCACCTCTCTTCTAAAACTTCAGATCCTTCCCCCCAAAAGTTTTTTGGCAACACAAAAAGAAATAAAAAGGCTCTCAAATTAATAAAATTTCCATGCAATTTAATTTGATTCAAAAGGGGTGCCGAATAATTAATGTAGACATTAATTATATGAGTTGGCATAATTGATTTGAAGAGGGAGGTGGAGTGACTCCACCATTAATGATGAGTTTTCAAAATAAACCGTAGGTAAGTAATGGGGAGTTGAGAGGTGGAGAAAGGGTTCGTGTTCGTGTGGTCCCCACCTCACAAATATCCTCTCATGAGAGGTTATGTGGGTGTGGGATCTACCAATGACTTCCCCGTGTTGGATTTAACTACCCATGATAAAATAAAATTGTTCACAATAATTTTATTTAACTTTTTTATTCAACCCCAAAAAATTAACTTTCAACCCGCATAAAACGAAACCACGATAAAGGTCCCCTTAAGCGAATCCTGGAGCTGCGAGTTCATCGGTGCCCCCAGATATCAATTCCGAGCATTGGTTCAAAAGATAGAAAAACCCTCATGTACTTTTATTGAACGTACATGAAAAAAACTTCAGAAATTGATTCTGGGCACACCAGACCTCGGAATCAAGTTCCGTAAAAAACCGAAGACTTGTAAAATTCCAAAGTATTAAAAAAATACCTTGACATTTTCATGTCTTTAAATTACTCCCACCTCATTGGATTTACATCCCTGTAAATCTAAAACTCACACTAGGGGAACAAATGGGGGTACTGAGCATGCATTTGAGCCTCCAGCTCCCATGTGCTCTCATGGAGGTTCTTGTGCAGCCAGTGATCGTGCACCAGAGGAATCGACCGTCCACGTAGGACCCGATCCGGTCGATCCTCGACCTCTACCGGGACCTCCGTGAATGTCGCCCCGTCCTCGATGTCTAGATCCTTGTGATCGATGATGTGGGTAGGGTCATGCATGTATCTCCTCAGCTGAGATACGTGGATGAAGTCGTGCACCCTATTCAACTAAGGTGGAAGGGCCAGGCAGTACGCCACCTCGCCTACTCTACTGATGACCTGGAAAGGTCTAATGAATTGAGGAGATAACTTGTCTCCCTGTCCAAATCTCCCTCTACTTGGTCGAGGTGAGACCCATAGGAGAACGTGGTGGCCATCCTTGAACTCCAGCGGTCTTCGTCTCCTATCAGCATAGGAATTCTGTATGGTCTGTGTAGTCTTCATCCCCTCATGGATGATCATTTCCATCTCCGTCGTAGCCTGAACCATCTCTGTCCCTACTAGTGCTGACTCCCCTGGGTCTGTCCAGCACATAGGTGATCTTCAAGTTCAGCCATACAATGGCTCGTAAGGTGCCATCCCGATAGTTGAGTTATAGATGTTGTTGTATGCAAACTAAACCAAGTGTAAGTGATCCTCCCAACTGTGAACAAAGTCGAGGACACATGCACAGAGCATTTCCTCTACTGTCTGAATGGTCCTCTCAATCTGGCCATCTTACTGAGGATGGAAGGTGGTGCTCAGACGAAGCTGTGTGCCAAAATACTCCTGCAACCCCTTCCGTAGCTTGGAAGTAAAACGAGCGTCTCAGTCAGAGACGATAGTCAATGGCACACCATGGAGCCATCTGTCTTGTGGATATCTGAGCACGTCGCTCCTCATAGTCATTGTCCCCATGATCTGCCTCTCCGACTCACTGAAAAAGTGGAGTAGTGACTATGAGAGACTGAAGAAAGGATGCTCCATCTATATCCAAAAAGGATATCTACAACGCAACTAGCTGCTCCATCGCCTCTCCAATTAGCGGAATGGCCGATCTTCTGCTGAGAGCATCAATTAAAACGATCCCCTTCCCAAAAGTATAGACAATCTCAAAATCATTGTCCTGGAGTACTCGAGCCATCATCACTGTCTAAGGATTAGGTCCTTATGCGAGAAGATGTACCAAAGACTCTGGTGGTCAGAGTAGACTATAAAGCACTCATCCATCAGATAGTGCCACAACTTCCTCAAGGAAAAGACCACGGTTGCAAACTCTAGGTCATGGGTAGTGTAGTTCTTATCGTGTTGTCTCAGCTGTGACGAACCAAAAGCGACCACTACTCTCTCCGGCATCAGGACACACCCGAGTCCTGTCCCTGATGCGTCGCAGTACACTACGTACCAAACTCCCTCCTCCATTAGCCTCAAGATGGGAACACTGGTCAATCTCTTCCTCAGCTTGAGAAAGCTCGACTGACATCTATCCGACCACATGAAGGGTTTAGCCTTCTTCGTCAAGGCTGAAAGTTATGTTGCAACTCTAGAGATGCCTGGCACAAATATATGATAGTAACCAGCAAGACACACGAAACTCCTCACCTCTGTCATGCTCCTGGGTGGCTCTAAAGCGTGTACTACCTCGATCATTGCTGGATCCACTGCTACTCCCACCTCAGAGACGACTTGTCCAGGAATGTGATCCCCTCGAATCCAGAACTGGAACATAAAGATCTTACCATAAATCTTGTGCTCTCAGAGTGTGTCCAGTAAAACCTGCAAGGGGTAGGAATGCTCCTCTTTAGTATTCGAGTAAATCAGTATGTCGTCAATGAAGGCTACAACAAAATGATTGAGGTACGGCTAGAAGATCTTGTTCATGAGACTCATGAACACTACTGGATCATTGGTTACACCGAAGGGAATAACCAAGAAGTCGTATTGTCCAAAACAACACCTGAAGGGCGTCTTCTACAAATCCTCATCTCGAACTCTGAGTTGGTGATAGCCTGACCTGAGGTATATCTTCAAGAGCCATCATGCTCCCTTGAGCTGGTCGAAGAGGTTGTCAATCCTCGGATGTGGGTACTTGCCCCGTACGGTCACCTGATTCAATTGATGGTTGTTGACACAAAGTTGCAAGCACCCATCCACCTTCTTGGCGATCAAAATAAGAGATGCCCAGGGTGAAACACCAGGTCAGATAAATCCCTTTCCCTACAAGTCCTCCAGCTGTACCCACAACTCATGAAGCTCAATGGGAGCCATCCGATATGATGGAGTAGATATCAGTGTTTTCCCAAGGTACATGTCAATGTAGTAGTCTACTTCTCTGCGAGGAGGTATTCCTGGAATGTTTATAGGAAAAACGCCCGCATACTGATCCACCACAATAGGAAAACTCAGACTCCCCACATCAACTACTCCACGAATGAGACTATCCAACTGATGTGTGATCGACTGTGCTCTCCTTTGCGTAAGTCCATCCTGTGCTACAAAGTCTCCCTTCTCGCCGGTGAAGGTGAACCTTCTCCCATCTGTGCGGACACACCATACATTGTGCCTAATACATTCGATATGAGCATGAATTATAGATTACCAATCCATACATAAGATGATGTTGTAAGGCCTTGACTTCGCTACAAGAAGATCACAGCCAAAGCTATCACCTCCTAGAGTAAGCTCACACTGCCAGAAACAATGTGTAATCATCGAGTCTGCTCCCATAAGAGTATCTATCCATAAAGATCGAGCCGATGACTCCGTCAGAATCTCCTAGATCTGAACAAGAACAACAAAAATAAAATAATTACTCGCACCTGTTTCTATGAGAACTACAGTAAGGGTGGAGTAGAGGCAGATAGTACCTCAAATCATATCAGGTGCTCTGTGGTCCTAGGCCTCGACTTCCTGGAGCTGTTCCCACCTCTGTCCACCAGCTCCTTATGGTCCGGGGTGGATCTCCTAGTGGTGGTGGTGGGAGAGCCACGAAACGTCAACCACCACCAGCTACTTGGCCAGCTCCTCTACCTTGTCCACCTGCTCTCGACGGACCAACACGGTCAAACCTATGTCTATGCCTGGGAGGTCCCTCTAATATCCACTGCTCATCCACATGGAATGTCGAGAAGTCACAAGCCATGTGGGCCTGCCCCCCGTATGCATAACACTGCGTACTCCTCTTAAGGCTGTCTTTGTTTTTTCTGTGCCGCATAATTGAACCTGTATCCTTAGGTGGTCCTCCTGATGGCTTGGTCCGCTTGGACCCCTGCAACATTTTTCTACTATCGGATGCATAAGACTCCGCTACGTGTCACCCTGCGGTGGGTCTCGCCGCTGGTGACTGCTCAGCAAGAAAGCTCTCCACTAGAAGGTCTCTCTCCACCACCCCTTCCTGTGTCGGGAGGCTGAGGTGAATCCTCGAAGCCATGATCTCGTGCCTCAGTCCCTGATCAAAGGTTCAGGACCTTAAGAACGTTTCTCTATAAAATATCTGTGGAGTAGCATGAGAGGTCAGTAAACCTCGCTGAGTACTGAGCTACTGACATGCTGCCAAGCTGCAGATGTAGTAACTCAGGAATCTGCACCGCACGAAGGGTGGCTGGAACAAACTCCGAGCAGAAGAGACTCTCGAAGTCTGTCCAGAGTAAAGATGCCTCATGATGCTCCTGGAAAATCAGGCTCCACCATCTTCCTACCGCTGCAAGCAGGAGACTCGCGGCAAGGATCACAATAAGGTCGGCTGGTGTCTCCACCAATCTAAAAATCCTGACAATAGCCTTCATCCAATCCTTAGATGCCTGGTAGTCTATCTTTCCATGGAACCTAGGTAGCCTCTGTCACAAGAACTCATGCAACGTGATCAAGCGACGTCCACTCTCTGCTGCTGGAGCTGGTAGTATCGGTGGCTCCACGGGTAGTGGTACCGCAACTGTGATGGGGCCTTGCACCGAGGCCACATCGCTCGATGGGCTACCATCAGGCATGTGGCTCAGAACCCTAGATGGATACCTTCATGGGGTCATCCTGAAAAGAAACTAGTGCACCATGGTCAAATAGTATACCTGGTGAGATGATACAATGTAATCACAAAGGAAAATTTTGAAACACACATGCAATCAGTGTTTTCCTGCACCGAGTTGGAAATTAGAGGTCAGGGTCCTGGTGTATGTATACGTCGGCCGCTGCACCAACAATGGACTCTCGAGACTAAAAACCACACTCAATACTCTTAACACAATCACTCCATAGAAAGAAATATTAGAGTCTTGTGTTCTGCTGTAGAACCGAATCCTCTGATACAAATTTGTCACGACCCATCCTCATGGCCCATGTCATGACTACCCCATACCTGCCTTCCATAGGCCAGGGGCTGGCGAATAGCACCAAAGGCGTAAATCTTGATAATAAGGGAAGGAATTTTCTTCATAAAAGTAAACAACACAACAGATTACATAATTGAAGTAAGTACTAAGTAAACTGATTACAAAAGTAAGTGTTGAATGGTAAATGGGACAGTATATAAACCCAACTAAAAGTATATTACAACTGAAATCTTGAACAACTACATTATAGTAAAATGGAAACCATTGTGTCATCCTCTGGAATCCCACCTGATGGGTGGGTACAGATGGCGTCCTTAGCCCCTCAAGTTTGACCGTCTGCTTCATGTACATCTCGCCAAATGGTCCACCTCCAGGTACCATCCAGCTCAACAAGTCTCCTACTCGATCAATGCTATCTGTCATCTACAACCAACACAATGTAGTGTGGGCAAAGCCCATGTAGGGGTGAGTATTCGATACTCAGTAGGGTCTTTGAGACGATCGAAGGTCTCCCAAAATCCACAAAGGATAAACCACAGAAGAGAGATAAAAACACTAAGTATCAACCAACCCTACATAGATATATACCCATACATATCCCTAAGTTATCAACCACAATACGTCTCCAACTCTCGACCCCAAATATAGACTAGTCTGCACAAGAAAGAAATCAATCACACCGATGATAATAATTGGAAATAAAGACTCCGCTCACACAGTTATACATATTTCATATACTGATAGAGATGATCAGATATAGTCAATAATTCATCTAAACTGTTGGACCCACACAAGACACACGACTAGGTAAGCTATCAGACCCACACTGGATACAAGACCAGCCACTCTACTAGACCCACACATGATGCAAGAACAGTAGTCATCGTCGTCGAACCCACAGAGGATTCCAGTATGGTAGTCGGCGCTGTAGAACCCATGGAGGATCCCAGTACAATAGTGAATGCAGTCGCAACTAGCTCTAGGGTTCCCGCACTCATCACACTCGATTCCGGGAGGGTCCTCTCCTTGAGAAAAGGCATCTTTAAATCAACTATCACGAAGTCTAGAGTTGATGTAGCCCGATGTTTTGTCTCGTAAAAAGGAACCCAATGCGACAAAAAGCGTGTCAATCGGACGCCCGATATGAGGGATATTGACTTTTCCGTTCTAGGTGGCCTGATTGGAAATACTCTCGTTAAAAACCCAAAATCTTTCAAATGTTGTCCACAACTCAATTAGATTATTTATAAAGGACCAATTCATCGTGAGGGTCCCAAATCCGCAGACGACGTGTCGACCAGACACAAGGTCTTAGAGTTATTCACGTTTAAGTGAAAACAGGCCCGGCAAGTTCAGCCCAGTGGGCTGGTGAGTCGGGTCAACCTTGTTTTGGCGGGTCGAACTAGGAAGAGGTTCGGACCGGCCTGATGAGTTGCACGGCCTAGATCGAGGGGCGCAAACAAGCTCGAGGGGGTGACACCCAGTCCGAGGGGGCACGGCCCGGAGGGCCGTGGCGCGGCCGGCCTACCGAGCGGCCCGGCCCGAGCGGCCGCGCGGTTCAGGGGGGAAAGCCCCCCCCCCCCCCCCCCCCCCAGTTTCCACAACCAGCGGCGCCACCCTCCAATCTGGATGACCTTCCTTGCACGAGCAGCATGTACGGGAAGGCTGCGGTCCCTTTATTGCGGCGCCGAGTGATGCCGCCCTCCCAACCGGTCGACTGAAGCCATCCAGCCTTCCTGGCATAAGCGACATGTACGGGCAGGAAGCGGTCCCTTCAGCATGGTTCCCTTCTAGCGCCACAGATCTTTCATCCCGAACGGTTGATGATCCAGTGGGTTTTCTACCGAGCGGCCCATGGATTGCGGGCCGCAGTTCTCTGCAGTGCGGTGTCCCTTGTGGCACTGCAGTCTCTTTGGTCCGGCCAGTTCTTCATCGGCCTAGCGGCCCGCGGTTGCGGGCCTCAGTTCTTCTGCATGCGGCCGCCATCTTCGCTCGCTATATCCTCCATTCTCCATATCATCCCTTTGTGAATTAAATAAAAAATGGAGGGTCATTGTGCTGTGATGGTTCGGACCACGCCCTTCGTGTTAGGTGGTAACAATCAGCCATTGGCAATTCAGAAAAAAGTTGGCAAAGAATGGGGTACAAATTATTCATTTAAAATTTTACAAACCCCTACCACGTTATTGACGTCGCACGTCATCATGCCACAAAAGATGAGCGTTGCGGTAGTTGGGCATCGTAGAAGATTGGTTTTATCCCTTCAACGATGGAGGAAGAGTCGTTGTCGTAGGTGACGTAGACTCCTTGATGTCGAGGTGCGGCCAAGGAAGAGGCGTCGTTTGAAGATGTCATTCACGTTCTTCATCGGAAATGTTCTTCATTGAAGAATGATGTTCTTCGTCGAATAAGGATCATCACTCTTCTAAAACTACAGAGCCTTCCCCCCAAAAGTGATTTTCCTACGCCAAAAGAAATAAAAGGCTCTCAAATTAATAAAATTGTCATGCAATTCAATTTGATTCAAAAGAGGTGCCGAATAATTAATGTAGACATTAATTATATGAGTTGGAACAATTGATGGGAAGAGGGAGGTGGAGAGACTCCTCCATTAATGGGGAGTTGTCAAAAATAAATAGTAGGGAATTAATGGAGAGTTGAGAAGAGGTGGAAGGTTCGAGTTCGTGTGGGCCCCACATCACAAATATCCTCTCATGAGAGGTTATGTGGGTGTGGGCCCCGCCAAAAACATGCCCATGTAGGATTTGACTACCCAAGATTAAATAAAATTGTTCACAACAATTTTATTTAACTATTTATTAAATCCCAAAAATTAATGTTCAACCTGCATAAAACGAAACTGTGGTATAGGTCCCCTTAAGAGAATAACAACATTGTGAGTTTATTGGGGCCCTTATATTTCAATTCCTAGCACCAGTTCAAAAGATCGAAAAACCCACACGTACGTTTACTGAACGTACCCAAACAAAATATCAGAAATTGATTTTAGGCACACTGGGCCTCAGAATCATTTGCCGTCCGAAACCGAAGACTCGTAAAATTCCTAAGTTTATAAGGAAAAAAAATTATCTGAAATTTCCGGGTCCTTACAACTTGGATTAAGTAGTTAGAGGAAAAATATGAATTTGGTATAATTTTATGTTGAGAAAATAGATATTTTTTACAAGTTTATAATGTTAATAACTCCCTAAAATTTTTTCTTCGACCTTCTCTATAATTTAGATACCATTATCTGTTTTTTTTGTATGTAATATAAAAAATTATGAGGATGTAACATATTGAGGGGGGGCATAATGCCACATTTTTTAGGAAGAATATTATATCAATAAACTAAATGTTTATTAATAAAACATATTTCGTTTTCTTGTTCATGGTAATTGAAAAAGACTAGGTTTGAAGACATACAATATAGAGATTCAATTAAATAAACTTTATTCATTGAAAGTAAAACGATACGAAACAACACCTGAGGCTATTTATTATACAACAATGATGATTACATCCAGTAAAACAAAAAAAATTAAAATGGGAAATTGAATTGAAAAAAATAGAATATTTGGAACTAAAAAATCCCTTATAAAACATTCACCATTATGAATAACAATTATTATATAGAAACCAACAAAAAGAAAGAATAAAATGAACAGATAAATAATACTATGAGATAAAATTGAAAACTATTGAAATGATAAGTGTGAATCAATGACCCTTATTAAGGTTTCATATGTTGGAAGGAAACATGTCCATAAAAAACGTGGTCATTGAAAATATGATTATTTCCAATATGGTTATTTAAAATATGGTCATTCTAGATATGGTCATCAAACATATATCCAATTGATATATTGATGTCTTGGACTGTTAATTTGTAAACTTAAAATTATATAACACACAATGAAATAATATTATGATTTTAAAATATTATAAATATATATATAGACATTTCTTAAATATAATTTTTTTATTTTATTTTGACATGATATATATATATATATTTAATTAATATAAATATTTGAAGAACCAATGTGTGGTAAAACTGAATTCTATAATATAAATATTGAAATTTATAGGTGTATGTGAATGCATATTTATTATAAAATTGATATTACTTTTTTCATAGAACTATTTATAAATTATTTTAAATTTTAACATTTTATATAAAATTTAACACGTTCGAAATATTATTATATACTAACTAATATATTAATATAATATATATTATGATTTGATAGGAAATAATAATTATAATAGATAATGCTTAAAAAACCTTTTTTAATAAAAGGAATTTTATCCTAGAACATTGTATTTTCATTCAAAAGATAAATATATAAATTTTAAAATTATAATTAGATAAAATGTACATTATATTTGAACTTGTAATGCCAAAATTAACTTTGTATGAAATTTTGGGTTTTGTCTGTAATGGTTGATCTTTTGGTGAATAGTAAAAATATGATTTTTTTCCAAAACTATAACATTATAATTATATAAGCAATACGTAGAAGTTTAAAAACTTTTAAATTTATAATATATATATATAATAAGTAAAAAATAACTTTTGAAATTACTATGTTGAATTTTGAAAACCTATGAGGAAAATTCTAAGGACATAAATAATATAGTCCTAATAAAAATAGTTTTCGGTCTTTTCATTTAACTAAATTTAATTTAAGTATAATTTTTCTTGTATTTCATTTAAATATATCATAAATTTATTTAATTTTATAATAAACCAATTCATATCATAATCATAAAAATATAATTTTAATTTTATCCTACACAAAATATTTAAATATTAAAAATATATTTTCTCAAGATATGTGTTTTTACGCATCACATGTGCAAATGATAAAATTTATTTTTATTAAATATATAAATTTTAAATGAAAAAATGGATTTTATAATTTTCATAAGAAAGTAAAAATTATTTAATATTTCACATTTTATTATTTATAGTTAAAATCTAAACCGCTTATTTAAAAATTAGTAACCATGGTAAAACAATAATTTTTGAAAGAAGGATAGTTTTCTACGTATTGTTTATTTTTAAATTAAATGGAAATATTTTAAATTTAGAGTATAAAATGATGTTTATACATATATAAAAATATTTTCACAATATTTTAATTTATAATTAATGAGAAATAAGATAAAAATTAATTTATAATTAAAACATAATTTTTCAACAAAATGGGATTTGTACACATTACTTGTTTTAATTGAAAAGATTTTTTTTATCATATTAGGAAATTGAATTTGGTTAAATGCATCTAAAATTAATATTCATGATATTTATGTTTTGTGCAAATTCCCAGATTTTTTGAGATAATATATTTATAAATATTAATTTTTAATCATGATTGACTACTGTTGAGTGGGGGTAACTAAATCTAATGATACTTTTACTAAATAAATGGGAAATGTAATGCTTCTATTATAAATTTTTTAGGTTTTAAAAATCAAACCTTCAATGTTTACTAACATTTACCTACAAAAATTACCTCACTCACCTAGACCGCCTAATACCCTTATGGTTCCATTCATTCCCATACCTAAATTTTTTTCTATGTAAAATAATCTTTTCCCCTTATAAAAGGATCTAACTGCTACCCATTTTATCACACATATTCCACCCCAAAGAAATTATCATGAATTTATATTCCCAATCTCTCTAGAAACACCAACCAAAGAGTTACTCGGTTATAATGAGTAATATCCAATCTTTAAGAAGCTCCTTTGAATGGAATGAGATGTCCCCCACTCCTTTTTATTCAAAGAACATCTTTTGGAGTAAGATATTTTTATTTCCATATGATTATAATACCATGAATTCATAATCAATCCATTAATATCCAAATGATTCCCTATTGATAATAAACTACTCATATCCGTCATTAAACCAATTTTATAATCCATTTTAATAATAGTAATGCTGCTGAAATCACCCCATGATTCCCTCCCTCATTTTTTCAATTAAATTGATTACATTTCTATAACCATTTTTAATTTAATATTATTATAATTACATGTGTTCATAATTATTAATTTACATTAATACTGGAAAAATATTGTTGAGGGACTATACTACTTTCACATTAATACACTTTCATAGACTCTTTTTATAGCTTTTATATAGTTGAAATCATTACATGATTCTATCTATCTTCCTTTGATGTAATACTATTTAATTTTTTGTGATTATTCATCTATATTTTCACATTAAACCCATTTAATTTCAAATCATTCACTATTTTTGACATGTTATCTTTCTCTCACATTTAACATAATGGATAACCACTTTAAAATATCCATCTCGCTATTGAAGTCATTCCTTTATTTTCATTGTAATATATTAATATTATAAAAAAAAAATCTAATATAATTCAATTATATAAATATATATGGAAAATTATTTTATTCTTTGGATAATTCCATGTTTGGAACCCACATTCCATACTCATTATTTTAAATGAAAATTTTCTACGATTTTTGATTGATTTGGCCATCATAAGGGTAAACATATGAGGGGTGCACAATGATAGCACTTAAATTCATTAGGTAATAAATTAATCTATATAAATTAAATATTCCTGATACCCTTGTTGAATGTTGTGGTAATTATGTATGATACCATGTTGAAAAAATTGGAAATATACAGGTTGTGCCCAAAAAGTACTCTAATTAATTTGGTAAATAATTCATCTCTAGATATGTCATGTTCATGATACATTAGAATCATTCATTGGTAATGTATTATTATACCATGGATAATAACCAAGTCAATATTTTTTAAAAATACATAGTGATTAAATTTAGTGATATTCTTATATATCTATAACATTTATGTTGTAGACACATTTCCATGATATGGATCATGTAATTTTTATTATGTTGTGCCTCATGTTATTATGAGTATGATATAACTGTTGTACTTATGATCATGTTTTTATATAATGCCATATGTTATACCCAAGTATTTTATTTATGATTTTGTTTCATTAATTATTTCTTACTATGATTTATTCTCAACTCTTTATTTTTACAACTGTCCCTGGGAATTGTTATGTAGTGTGGTGATATATCATTGTATAATAAATTTGTTCTTCAAAAGAGATAAAATTTGGTCATGTTTTCTCATATGATCCATGTATACTATGTATTATGTTCCTTGTTTCCCAGACCGTAATCCTCAAATAGTCCCACGAAAATGATCAATTCCATAATTTTGGAATGAAATTGTGTTTAGAAATATATATAAAATTATTGGTCATTGCAATATTACTTATGGGACACCCAACATATCAAACATTTCTAATAACATATATAATTATTAATTTTGAAAATACATAAAATTATGCGATTCATGAAATATATTTATATTATTCTTAAATCTAAGGACCAATATAGAAATTCCCAGATTGAAATATCCGATGATACCTATAAAATGTGGAATTCCAATTTGAATGCCTTCCATCATCACCCCCTCTCTTCAATTTTACCACAAGTAATCATCATGAGAAGAAGTCACAATTTACTTTGATCCCTTAGAACTAGATATTATAATATTATCAATTCTTTATTAGACATATTTCATCTCAATATAAGATATATGATTATTAATATTTTCAACACACTTTATTACTCTCATTGTAGTCGAGAACCTCTCAATCCTTTAGATGAAATAGTTACTCTAAAAGCATTATATCAGAAAATTTATATTGAATAAAACCCATCATGTGATATTATATTAATTAATATTTACATCTTAGAATATAATCATAATCAAAAATTAAAATTAAGCAAGGTTTAAGGGAAAAAATAAACAGAAAATCACTATTACTTGTTGAAAATGCCAGAAACATTGATTCAGCTAGCTACCACATCATATCCATGCTAATACTATGATAAATCATTAGTAAAATGTTACTGCATATAATATTTCCATGAATTTTTATATATAATGACCTCTCCCCATATAGGAAAAATATTCAACATGTGATACCTCCAAATTATATTTTTCTTCACTAGTTTGACCACATATCCTTGGCTATTAACATTTATATAATATTATCAAAATAAAATGTGATTTCATCATTCCTTTTGGGCACAAAATCAAGATCCTAAAGGAATTAGTGCAGACACATCACTTCTTTCGCTACATTATAAGCCTCAATATACTAAAACACTATTGTATCAACCACTAATGGATACCTTTTGTTCTTATATATCAAAAATACTCTTTTAATATGGAATTTATATCCCTAATATAATTTCAAAAAATTATTATTTATGAAGAAAATAACATACATGCATTCCCTGTTGACTTATTTTTTGTCTTCTCAATAACCTAAGAAAATATCCTTAGCATGCCTCATATAATTTAGGATATTTTTTACAGTAGTTCAATAAAACTCTCATAGGTCTTCTTGTTTTCATTCTATAATGATCACGTCATATGCAACATCAATCACAATACATACAATGATATACATGATAAAACCTATCACATAAGCACATGGGGTTCTAATCATTTTATAACTCATCTTATGTTTGATGAAACATTTTCTTTGAGGTATGTATACCATGGGATATTAGAAATAATCCCCCATTGGAATATTTAATACTTAATATCTTCAGTACCTTTTCAATTTATATACCCTAACATAGTCTATGTAGTCTCTTAGTTCTATCATGAATAATCACAATGACTTGAATGTTGGTTGCATCAACTATTTATTTCATCGATAATTTTTTTAATCATATCATAATAGAATGTATTATTGAAATATCATTTCACATTAGTAATATTTCATATATATATATATATATTCATAGTAAAGTAACTAGATTCCCAATAATCCTTTTATAGATATTGGGATGAAATGTATTCGCGATGAAACTAAATTGTCTTGTGGAATAATCATAACAAATTCTCAACGATATGGATTATTATAGTAACCCCTAAATGAATCTATAAATCATTAATACCATATTAAAATCCTTTTGATCACAAACCCATATGGTTGTTTCTTGTAAAATTTTACACAGGGTTACCATAAAGGTAAGTTGTTTTGACATCCATCTTCAAAATTTCGTAATCATTGAAAACAAATGTTGATTTTATAACATAAATTTATTTTAGAATAGAAAATAAGGAAATGGTTACATTATTATTTATGGCTTGAAATTCCTTAATTCCTTTAACAACCAGATTTTGTTTATAGGTTATGATATTACATCCCATTTCTAGTTATTTGTTCAATACCCATTTTCACCTAATTTCTTTTATATCCACGTGATGATCAACAAAAACCCAAAATTAGTTATTATAAAAGAAATCAATTTTACAATTCATATATTCTTACATCTTTGAAACTTTAAACCACTTACTTATTCATTGTCTGATATATTTTCATCATTCTGAAGTAAAAATGAGTCACCATCAATAGTGATTAAAAAATATATTTCTCTAGTCCTCTAATCGATCAAGTTTCTCTACATAGTAATTGTGTCTCCTGAACAAGTTATTACACTGAGGTTTGTGATATTTATTCTTATCAAAAATCTTATTTAACATAAACCGTAAATTCATAAAATTGAATCATTCTCCATCTATATCATTTGACGACATTTTTCCTCTCATGGAAAATTTCATTTCTTTCACCATTACCATTTTTTCTAAGTGGTGATATAGATAATACCCATTTATATAATTGGGATATCCTGTAAAGATATGAAATCATCCACATGGTGAGGGATTATTTCCAAAGACAACCATAACTAATTGTTTTCATTCTTTAAAATTAATATCGAAAAAACTAGTTTCTTACGACTCCACAGGATGAATGAAATTCCATTTTAATATTAATTCACAAATTATTTTAGTTTTTGCATTCTAACCAGTAATTTATATTCCAAAAATGATAATTGATGATCGGTAATAAATATAATTGATCTAATCATATATTGTATATTGAAAAACCTCCATTCAATAATAATATATCACTATGTTTTGTAAGGTGGAGTTAGTTGACATACTCTCTACTAAAGTGTAAACAAAGTTCCATTATCTTTATACCAAAATAATTTTATACTAAAATCATTAAAAACATATATTTATCAATGTATTCATATGTATAAATCACCATGTATTCAAATACAAATCTAATAATGACATCAGTAAAAAAAATGATGTATGTGTGTCCACCTCCATATTCAACTGAATAACTTATACACATATTTGTATGAACCAAATCAAGAATCATTGTGACCCCTTAACCCTTTCCACTGATTGTATTATTTGAATTTTTTTCTTAAAAATATAAATTTTAAAATATCAATTGGTTTTAGTCTAAAAGTAAATGAACCCCCTTCTTTATATAATTATGTTATGGACTTATCGTATCCATTAAAATATAGTGATACCATAATTGGGAGTGATTTGAGTTAGGTGAAATTTTTTTTATTGATTATTAACACATGGTTATCATATTATATTGTCTAAATAGAATTATAAATATGTGTATTACCCTTAGATATCCTGTCATTAAACAATTAATAGCACATATTTTCGATCATGAAAACAAATCCATCCATATTTAAATGTTCATATGTATAATGTTTCTGGTTTCATTGGGAATATATTACAACTTATCTAAAATAATAGTTAATACCTTGTAAAATGGAATATATTGGTCTATAAAATTTATTAAAACAAATTTTAGTCCATTAGTATCTCAAATATCCACCTCAACTTTGGAAACATGTTTTACATCTACTTGGTTATCTTTTCTAGATATAGATGTGGGTACCATATGATAAATCTAGTAAAAAAATTAGAAATGAAAATATTATATTTGATAACAAACAAAATTAAAGTTTACTATTTCTTCTTCACATATATAAAACTCTCACTTTTTTGGACCTTGTTTCTATTGAAAAAATACACTACATATTTACCTGTAGTCAACCACATAAACCTCATCCTCATTGATTGGGGGTATGACGGCTACTTTGACTTAGTGATAGCAGTAGCTACTTTATCCATTACATTCATATTATAAAAAACATGTTATTAATGGGTTTTTTGATTAATTTGATTATGATTTCATAGAATAAGATTCAAGAGATCCAAAATTTGTATTTTCAAAATTATTCATATTAAAATTCAAAATAAAACTGGAGAGAATATTGGATATTTATTAAATAAAGAGATCTATTCACAATTAATAAATTTAGTTAAAAACCATAATTTATAAACAATACATATATTAAATACTCATGAAAACACATATAATAGTTGATTCCCCTTCTCCAGACATAAAAGTAATGAGTAACATGGAGTTATTATAGGTCTCTTTTATTGACTTTTCATGGTAATGGTCATGGATATGGGAAACAATGTTTTTTCATCAATATAATCATGTACCTTACATATTTACCTAGTAATGGATAATTAGATGTGGAATTAAACACCCATTTAACCTTACACATGTTTATAGAAGATATAATTACTCTCTACACCTTCTTTTTTTATGTTTAATTACGATCTAGGGATCTGTAGGACATAACAAATCATTTAATTTAATATTATGATGTGTATGATAATATACAACACATATATGCATGTTCATTAATAGTGATTATATTTATATAGTATTTATCATAAGTATAATGTCATTATATAGTTTACAATACACCAATATTTTTTGAATTAATTTTTTTTATTTAATTTTACATTTTTAATATTTTTCATTTCACACAGCACTAAACCAAGATTATTTTATACTAAATAGAAATATATGAATAGAATTATATAAGAAAAAATTAATTATTCCCTGTAGATATTTTTTATCTTTCTATATATAGAACAATGAGTTTAGCTTTCAGTGTGCACAACAATGTGTTTTTTTGAAGGGTTGCGAAACACACAAGACCGTGTTTTACCAAAAAATTATACATATTATTCAATTGTCATTATTTTATATAATAAGATATACATTTGATGTTATATTATTAATTATGACTAGTATTAATTAATTTTCCAAAATTATATGGTCTAAAAAATATAAGACGAATTCATAGGTTTTGAAGTAATTAGAAATGAATATGAAAACCAATTGAAAATAAATAGATATTTAATAACATTTATAGTCATAAAGAGGTTTTATCCAAATAAATTATATTAATTAAAATTGTAGTGTGATATAAATATAATACATATGTTATATATTCTATCATATATATATTCATTCAATATATTTGATAGACATACGGTAATAACGAACCCAATTTTATGATTAAAACCCAATATTTTTGTTAATGTTTTTTTATAATAATTTAATGGGGACCCTATTTTAAATACCAATTTCAGAAATTTAATTTATTTAATATTTAAAAATAAATATAATATTTTAAATTGAAATAGAAAAAATAAATTAGGATAAATTTTGTGTATTTTGATGCAAGGTTTCATTTTTTAATTAATAGTTTGAAATACATAATTTTAATTCAAAACATATTTACCATATAATTTAATTATAAAGGGAAATTTTGATTTGATATAGGTTATATGTGTTATTGGATAATAATTTTTCCAATAAATTGAATTTAGTTCAATGGAATCAATTTCACATTGAAATTGGGTATAAAAACATAACAAACTGTTGGATGATTTTACTTTAAAAATCCTTATTGTCATCCTATCATAGGGATAAATTGTAAATTAATTTATACCAGTTATGTAATTGGAATTTGTAAAAATTTATTCCATATTTGGAATCAGAATAATTTATAATTTATATTATGGTTGACATAGTTTTTTATCAAAACTATTAGTGAAAGTGATCAAAATTAATTACAACAAATAAGGGAAAAATATGGTAAAAAAAGTTCACAACCTTAAATTTAAGAACAAAAAATACCTCAAAACTTGTTCATGATCCATTTGATATAAATATTTTGATCCTATACTCCCTTTTACTGAGTTTTTTCTAACAATTCATCAACATTAAATCTGAAAAACAAGTATGCAATTCCTCTGAAAAAATATTACAAGTGTTCCACTCATCCTCTACTATTAAAAGCCTCCTCTCATCCCACTTCATTACACCTCAAAAACCACATAGGTTCTACAAAATATCTACTCAAATATATTCCAAAAAATCCTACCTCCCTCTTGAATTCCCTTTGTCAATAAATCCTTCCATGTAATAAATTTTCTGTAAACTAAAAGGATATACTCAATTAAGAGGCAAAACCCTCCCTCAAGATCCTTTAGTATTATTTCAATTATCCCCTCCCACAACTCTTTTTATTCCGTCATTGTATAAAAAATTAGTATAATTAATAAGCTAGTATGTTTCTCTTATTTGGGTTCTACCTATACATACAATACTTATATCTAATCGGTTAAATCTTATGATTATTTTCTCAATAAATATACATGTATATTTTCATTTCATCTCAAATTGTTTATGATTATGCCTCACTTGATGACATAATGGATACCTTTAATTATAAATCACATTAATTTTATTATCATATTTTTATTCACTATATATTCATGTATTGGCACCATTTTTCCACTCATTTGTATATAACACAATTAAGAAAGTGTTTTTAAGAATGCTATACTTTACCCTCTCTTCTGTTAGAAATCTATGTTACCTCACAAAAATGACTTCTAAAAGGTTTCCAAAAAATATTCTATTAATATCCAATGATATTTAAATGTATATTTTCCCATGGTTTACCATTTTAAACAAAATGGGTTTTAATAAGGAATCTTCTTGACATTTTCCAATCGAGGCACTATTCTAAAAATTTGATAGTGGAAATGGAATGTTCAAATTGAATAGATTTATCCAATGTCATGAAAAATATTCCCTTTAATACACATTTATAATAATAAAAATATATTATATTTTTAAATAAAATTCCCTAATATTTATTAAATTCTTTGTTTTAAACTATTTTAAAATAAATGGGTTTCCAAATTTTTTCATGCTTTCTTTACAACTTTTCTTGTTTATTATTAAGAAAATTATTTTCATAACATCTTATGTTTTGAAGTTCCTTTTCCAAAGAAGAAAGGATATTTTCCACAATAACAATTTTTAGAAGATATTTTCATTTCTACTTCTAATATGATATCCATTAATGATACTCAAGATCAAAAGGTTCCATTCCTATTATTTCATGTCTGGTTTATGTGTTGATCGAATGGTTCATAGGACACATATTTATTTTCTATAGGTCATATGACATTGAATCCTTCATCATATCATATATTATTTATAATTAAATTATTAGGAATCTGATAAATTCCCTATAGGTTATGATGTGTTAAAATGTTAATGATACCCATTTTATTTCATGTTTTATTATTTTTGTTATGAGACCCATCTATTTTTATGTTTCATGATATGATTAATGTTTTATTATCCTATGAAATATGTATGTGTGATTTTTTATGTGATAGGTTGGTACTATATCTCTGTAGAATGAATTAGGTATTGAAAAATGGTATATGATCTCAATGGGTACACGGGTAATATCCAAATCCTGAAAACAAGAAGGCACAAGAGTTATATCCCAAGCCTTAAAACATATAGTTCCATGGGTTTTAGATCATGATAAAAAATAAAATGGTTCATGGATTGTAACCCATGCCTGAAAATATGAAGGTGCATGGGTTGTATCAAAATCCTAAAAGTAAGATTTTTTATGGGATATAGGAAAATACCAAAAATAATAGGGTAAAAGGGTTGTCATCCTAAGACTGAAGCATGTATATGTATAATTTCCTAATCCTAACATTTTATTAAGGTATTGGTAGGTATCCTTGACATAAGATTTTAAATTTTTATGTTTATGCCACAATATCACAATTTATTCTTATGTTATGAGTCCAGGGATTATGTTATTTATTTCATTATTATACATTTCTTATAAACTTCTAATATGTATTTCATGATTCATATTTATGATCTTTGATATGCAGGGCATTATCATCTAAAGTTATGTTTATATTCTCATTCCCATATGCTCATGTTTATGGTTATGTGCCTCCATTATTTATCCTTACTGAGCATCTGATCTCACACCTTTTTATGTATAATTCCTTCGGTTATCAAGATATTCATTATGTATGATGTGTCTTAGAAGGGTGCTAGTAATTAATATAATATTGGGAGTTAATGTAACTCACTCATGTATCAATGTCTACGTTTAACTGTTTTTAAAGTAACTAGACAAGTATGGTATTTGGGTGTCTGTTTGAATACTATTTTAATTATTCTTAAAATGTTATAAATTTTTAATATATTAAATGAAAGGGTCACTATATTAATTATCAATGAGAATATATAGTTAACCATTCAAAAATAGTATGTGAAAAATATAGTGAGATCCCTAAGTATATTTTTATGGATATTTGTGGGGATGTCTCCATGGATAAGTATATGGATGAGTTAATGTTTAGGAAAATTTCCTAGAATTTCGATAAATGATAGTGTGAGTGGTTTTCTAGAAATAAATGCCTATCTAGATACTAAAGTGTATGTGGATCTGGCATAGATGTACCTAGGTGTGAAAACTCTAAAAAGGGGCCTCTGGCCTGACACAATGTATCCTGGTACATGACAATGGTCCTTGCTTCACTCCTAGTTAGAAACTCCTATGGCATATTAATTAAGAAATAAAAAACACTTTATGAAGAATCATGAAGGATTTAAATATATGACCACTATGAATGAAATAAGATAACCCTTAGCTTTCATTGATTAAAGAAGTATGATCCATTATTTAGGAACCTTATAAGTAATTCTCCTTGAATATATAGTATCCCAATATGATAAATGTTTCTCACATTATAATTTATGGTTCAATTCAATAGAGTGAACTATATGGAACAAGGTTAACATTTAATGTTTTAGATGTGGAATGTATGTGAAATATGAAAATATATTTTCCAAGTGGATATCTCAAAAAATGATTCAGGACGGTGGTATGAGTATTGGTTACACTTTTGAAGATAAAAAACACCAAGAGAAACACATGAATGTTGTATGACATTCGTCCATCATTGTGAATATTAATCGTAATAATTACTAAAAGATTTTGATTGTGGAACATCAATAAATGATTTTTAATTTATATTCTAGGAATGAGTTATTAAGGAATGTGTTGATGAATCGTATGTAATGTTTTAAGAATAATTTTGTATGAATGAAGTATTTATGTTTTGGAATTAAAATATTTTGTTAAATGATTCCAAAAATGTGTATGTATTGTTAGTATAAGTATTCATTGGTTATTGAAAATGATATGTCGAACAGTTACGGAGACATAAAAATATGATATATTGATTAATGGAGGGTAACCATTAATGTGATCATGATTTTGAGAAAATTATGTTCATCATGGATAATGAGATGGTTGATTGGGGAAGTGTAAACTGTATAACACTGATTACCATGGATCAAAATAAGGATAATTGGACAAAATATCAATTTCATCATAGATTTTAGTTATAATATCTTGGATATAAGGAAAATATCCATTAATATTTGGAATAAAGAAGCATGAGTATTTTAAAAAATAATTTATAGTAAATCATGTTATTACCCTGTTTCAGGAAAATACATGATGAAGGATTTCACTTGTTTGGAATGTGACAACCTAGAGATACTTTTTGATATTTTGGGGGATCAATTTTACGATTATTTAATTACATTCTTTATAGTGTCTTGGATTTTCATATTTCAGAAGGGTTATATGGTTAACCAATAATGAAATGTTTATGTTAAACATCAGAGAAAGTATATATGTATTGAGATTGTATTGAATGCCTTGGTTAAAAGGATATGTATTGATTACCCTTTTTTCAATTATGTCCATATTATTTATTTTGGAAATTATATTACTGTGGTATTAGATAATGAAATCATGTATGTATGGTGATAACCAATCATGTTTAGAAATACTATGGGTCTTGAACCCATGAACGAAGGATGGTAAGGGTTTCATGCCTTCCAATGGAAGTTGTGATGTCCTGGTTAATGTATAATTATTTTTTTGGGTAAATATTTATAATGAAATAGTAGTGTAAATTTATATGTTTAGAAGTCTATGAATTAACCATATTGATTTCTAAGGACAGTTAAAGAAAACTTGTTATATTTTTATTTCTTTCAGGGTCCATAAGAATTATAAAAAGTTCATTTTAGTCGTTCTAGAATCAATGTTAATTTTAGTTCATCCATTTCTTGTAGTAATGAAATAGATTAAAAACCACATCTAAAGAATGATGTTTTTTTATAGATATATATCAAGTAATTATATTTCTTTAAATTCAATGTCAATAAAAGAATTAATCTACGTTAGGATAATGATTAAAAAAATGTGTTTTCATAATACCTTAATTGATATTGAACTGATGACATTTTAAATCACCACAAATTTATGATTTTGAAATCCTCAAAATTTCATTGATTATTAAATTTACTGTGATTTATGATCTCAATCAATCCCAATAAATATTTTTTCTTTTCCTCCATGTCCAATCATCACTCTGATCAAATTTTTTCAAATGTGGAAGCCTAGTTATATTATAATTTGGGTAACTGTTATGGATCCACGTATCTCTTTTTAAGGGATGTTTTTGTATTGATTTTTATAGTTTTGGTTTATTCTAATGAAACATTCATGTATTAAACCTTTGATAACCTAGATAAATATTAAATGATAAAATCATTTAATGGGGGAAGAATTTTACACCCCGATATTTATTGAAATATTTTTTTCAAGTTATCTTATCCTTTTTGATATTTTTCATTTCATGCAAAACTAAAAATAGTTTATTTTATATTAAGTAAATATGGTTGGATTGCATTACACACAACATAAAGTGTATCATGAACTACAAGAAACATAAATTTTATCTTTCTCTACTTGAAATACCTAGGATATCTTGTTTTATATGCAACAATTACTTTCCTCAATGGCTTGTGTAACACGAATGTCCTTGTTTTATAGAACAATTATATATTATTAAAATGTTATTATTTAATATGATTAGATATAACAAAGCCATTAAATTTGAGGTTATTTATAGTATTACCTAACATATTAAAATATATATCTTATAGAAATATAATATGAATTAATTGGTTACCAATTAAATAAAAATAAATATGATAATTGATTGAATATGAAGGGAAATATTATCATTTTTATGGTCATAAAGATAATATTACCTTATAAATTAAATTAATTATAATTATTGTGTGATATTATTGTAACATATATTATATATATTCAGTCAAATATTTTTTATTCATTAAATATATTTGATGTACATAAGATAAGAACGAACCAATTTTTATACCTAAAAACCTATAGTTTTATCAAAGCATTTTACAACATTTTATTGGTGAGGCCATTTTGAATCAATAATTTTTAACTTTTATAGATTTATTATTTAAATATAAACATTATATTTTAAATAGGAAAATAAAAATTAGGGAAGGATAATTTTTGGGTGTTATTCTGTAAGGAATAATTTTTTAATGAATAGTTAAAAATACTTAATTTGAATAGAAAAACTCTTTTCATATAATATTTTTATAAAGATAAATTATATTTTAAATTGGTATAAAATATTATTTTGATCATATTTTTATCAATTAATTTAATTTTGGTCATTAGAATTAATTTCACATTAAAATTGGATATAAAATCCGTGCAAACTATTAGACATTTTTACATAAAAAAATCACATTGTCGTCCCATCTACGTGATTAAATTTAAAATAATTTCTAGAAATTAAATTGTTGGAATTTTGAAAAATTGATTCTATGTTAGTAATAAATATTATATATAATTTCAAATAAGGTTGAATTATTTTTTTTACCAAGAACATTATAGAACATGTTTAAAATAAACTATAAGGATTAAGAGTGAAATTTGGATAAAAAGTACTAAAAAATTAATATAATAGCCAAAATGACTTAAGAAACATTTCCAAGATCCATTAGATGGCCATATAACGACCATACACTCCTCCACCACTATAAAAAGGCCTCATCTCCAACCACATATTCCCACCTATAAAACCACATATGTAATGAAAATATCTAATAAAATATATTCCTAAAAACCCTCCATTACTTATTGAGTCCACCCTTTTCGGAATAAATACTTCCCTGTAATCCATTTGGTGCAAACCAAAAGGATCTACTCGATTAAGAGGTAAGACCCTCACTCAAACTCCTTTAGATTTATTTTCACTGTACACTATCTGAACTATTTTTATTCAATGCCTACCTAAAAACACATGAATAATAAGTATTTTAGTAATTTTTAAGCTATTTTTTCATCCATATACTCACACTTCAATCGAATTGGTAATAATCACAATGTTTAGGTGTTTGAGGGACTATCCCCTCACCAAACGATGATTGATCATTTTTCCTTTACAACCTATCATGGTGAAAATTATGATGGAATATATATATATATATGATATATATAATTTATTTATAAATATTTTATTTTTATTTATATGAATCATTTATGCTTTTCATCATTCATAAATACGATAATTTTGTTTGAAGTGTCGGCAACCGCCACTCAAAGCTGTGTGATTCATTCACACACTTCTTGAAATGTATTAAGCATATTTTTAGTGACCTTATATTATATATATGACTTAATAACTCTATAATAATTATATTATATACATTTAAACATATATTTCATTTCATTATTTCAATAAAATAATAAAATGGAATCAACATTCACGCATACATACGACCTAGTGTCTCTATGAACAGTGTATTCCATTTCATACATATATATTATATTGATTAATTTAATAAAAATATAAGGAATAGAAATGATACTTATATAATTTTTTAAATTATAGAAATCATTATATATGTATATGTACGGAAAATGTAACAAATTCAAACACAAGCGAAAAACAAAGCGAATATTTCCCATTGTGTATCCTTTCCATGAAATTTGTAAAAAACAGGTAATAAATGTCATAATGAAACAATATATTATAATAGATATAAAAATATGGTTATAAAAAATATATATAATAAACATAAATTTATTATAAATATATTTTAATTAGTACAATTATAGTCAAGACACATGGTAAAGGAATTTCGTCACACTTTTTATTTTCCTAAGATACACAGTTTTTTCACTACCCATTCCTTTTTTTATGTTGTGTATAAGTCCCATGGATGAATTTTATGACTCCTAGACGTAAATATTTTTGAAATTATATATCCATTTTATGATCTATATTTCAAGTGTTTTTCTCAAATGCTAACAAATCGTTAATGTAATTTCTTGTCAATTTTTAATTTTTGATACACATGCCATGTTATGACCCTATATTTTTCCCGGAGGAGGATAAACATCATTTATCTTATTATATCATGAATATAAATATTTTAATGATATTTATAGATTCATTTAATTTAATCTTCATACATGTTTAGAATAGTTCAAAGTTACCCAATAGTAAGAGTTTATTGAAACAATCCCATCGCTTCATGAGATTACATATGATTATGCTTCCTCTGAGGAAATATTATTATCCATATCACTAGATATCACTTCAATTTTATAATTAGATTGTTAATAAAAATATATTCATGTATTGGTACCATTTTACACTCTTTGGTACATGAGATAGTTATGAAGGTTTTTTAAGGAATAACAGAATTTACCATCTCTGAGGTAGAAATTCTACGTTACTTCAAAACAATTTCTTCTAAACGGCTTCCAAAAATTTTATTCTATTAACCTATGGTCAGTAAAAGAAAATTTTACCCATTTTTTAACTATTTTTATAAAATGGTATTTAATAATGAATCTTATTTTCATCTTCTTATCGATGAAATATTCTAAACTTTTTACTATGAAAAAGGAATGTTCGGCATATAAGGACTTATCCATAATCATGACCAAAATTACATTGATGTTTTCTTCAGATGATTAAAAAGTTATTATTTTTTTAAATAAAATATTGTCCTAATATTCTAAAAATTATTTGGTTCAAATAAATTTAAATGAAATTGTTTGTAAATTTTTTTCATAATTTATTTTATACTTTTTGATGTTTATTTTTAAGAAAATTTATATGAAAAGGATTTATGTTTTAATGTTAATTTTCAAAGAAGAAAAGATATTTTCTTAAAAAATTATTCTAAATGGTATTTAAAAATTATTTCCCATATAATATGACATCCATTTTTGATACTCATGATCAAAAGGTTCCAAACATATTATTTCATTAATAGATTGTGTTTTATTGGAATGATTCTTATGACACCCATTTCTCTTCCAAATGTTATATGATTTGAATAATTATTATTTTCGTGGGTTATGACTCAATAAAATTATTAAGAAACCTATTTATTTTTCATAGGTTATTATGTGATGAAATTTTAATGAGACCCATTTCATTTATGGGTTTATGATTTTTATTTTTGAAACTTATATCTTTTCATAGATTAGGATAAGATGAATGTTTAATTCTCTTATGTCACATGTATATCTGATTTTTCTATGTGTTTGATGGGACCAATAAATCCCTCTAATGAATTCGGAAATAATAATTGGTATATGAGATCAAAGGGTACAAGGGTTGTGGCCCGAGCCTAAAAAAGGTACACATGTTTTACCCCAAGACTAAGAATAAGAACGTGCACATGTTGTATCCCGGGCAAAAAATAAGAAGGTTCACGGGTTGGAGCCCAGGCCTGAAAATAAGCTGCTGCACGACTTGCATCCCAAGCCTAAAAGAAATATGTTTCATGGGTGGTATCCTAATTCTGAAAATAAGAGTGTAAATTGGCTGTTAGACCAAACCCAAAGAAGGTACATTGGTCTTCTCCCATGCCTAACATGTTTTGAAGGTCTTGGTAGGTAGCGTTGACATAAGATATTCAATGTTTATGTATACATCACAATTATTTTTTTATTCCTTTTTTATAATTTTATGGAATATGTATTTTATTTATAAATGATTCATGCATTATAAAATGCCAATATTTATTCCATGATTCATGTTTGGGATATTTTATATTCATGTTATGATCTTCTAATTTTATGATCACAATTTCATGACCCTATGTTCATGTTTATGATTGCATGTCTCCTTTTTAACCCTTATTAAGCATATGAAATCATGCCTTTTTATGATTCCTTCCACAGGTTAAGAAGATATGTATTAATTATAATTTGTTTAAGAAGGGTGATAGTCATGATAAATCCTAGTGGTATATAATATAGCTCACTCAAGTACCGGTGTTTATGTTTACATGTTTCCGAGGGAACTAGATTATTATGGACTTTGGGAATATGTTTTTATAACGTTTTCAGTATTTTGAAAATGTTTTAGAATGATAATATAAGTAAATATAGGGTAACAATATAGTGAATTTCAGTATTCTATAATAGAAAAAGTATATTTTAGTACAATATCTTTATTACCAGGTGTGATGAAGTAAAATTTATTTTATTAGTCTCTCACTATTTTTTAAAATTTTAATATCCCTCCCCATTTAATTTAAAATACATTATATCATAGAAATTTTAGAGGAATGGATACATATTTCAATTCTCATAATATATTCCTTGGACTAACAAATTATTCAACGATATTTAAGTAGGAAGTATTATCAAATGAATTAAAATGTAGTTCTATGATCTATTGAGTTTACTCCCTGATCCTGAAATCCATCACTCACATTTTCCCGAAAAATTCCTCTAAGTCACACCACCTATTTCATAGAAAATTATTCCATGATAATAACATGGTTAAGTCATCCAATAACATTAGTTATAACTCAATCATAATTGAAATTCACACTGACTTGGGATAAGCAAGTACTTTGAACTATGGTTAAATTGTAACTAAATTAATAGAAAGGTTTTAAGACATGATATTTTATTAATGGATTTTATTTATACTATTCATAAATATTATTTTACATGATTGTTAAGGATATTTTAGATTTACAAAATTACTTAACAATGATTGGTTAAATAATTTATACTCAATCTATTTAATTAATTTTATTTTTCCAGGATTTTTATTTTATTTACAATACGTGATCATGTTTAATCATTTAATTACTTTTCATAAGTTATTTTTCTAAATTCTTGTTTTCCTCAAATAAAAAATCACTAAATTTATTAATGAAGGGGATTATATGAGTCTGAAAGACGTGTTTTGTTTACAATCCCAATCATTTTCATAAGTTAATAACCAAGTATTGGAAAAAAATAAAATATACATGTGGTATGATTATAACATTTAAATACTGATTAGTTTATCATGTGGATAAAAAAACAATTATCAGTAATGTCATAACTCTAAGAGAAGGGTGTGGTTTGAGTTTTAGTATTCTATAATTAACATATATATCTACATGGTTTATTTCATATTATATTTTTATGGATTTATCTGATCTCGTATGGTGATCTGATATTTTTATATGTTTAATCACTCGCAAGTGAGGAGAAATAGCGGGTTATGGGTACATAAAAGAAAATATAGACATTAATTATCATGTATTAAATTTTGTAAGGGTTTATTTATAGATCATAATATCTAATTAAATAATAAATTTATAAAAAACCCACATAATTAATAATTAAAATAAATATAAACCAAACATAAAAATTGACCATTCATGCACAAGATAATCCACATATAATCAGGGTTTGACAACAAGATCCTCCTTATATTTTGATTTTACTCCTACATGAGTGTTGGAAGTCGATTTTAGTGAATACAAAAATCATAAATAGATGAAAGTTGGTAAGAAGATTAAGTGATGATAAGTGTAATAATAGAGGTTGTTCATAAACATAACACTAGTATGTTTGGCAGTGACACATGGTCATAGTTCCCATCTTCATTTATTGTCACACATGTGGGATCAGAAGGGACATTAGGTCAGGTTATTGGATAAATTCCCATAAGTTCTATATGGAATTTGCTTTGGTATATAAGTATTTTAAATAAATATTTCTCCCCTATCTAGTCTATGAAAATGGGGGGACATTATGGTATTGTGTGTAGTAAAAAATATTTCAAAAACATAGTCTTCAACACCATTTTATTTAAAAAAATTAATACCCCAAACACCAATTCAGATTCTAATCCAGTATAATATTAAATAAATTATATTTTATTTAAATCTAATTAAGTGCACATCCACCTCTAGAGGTGGAAGGGAATAAATTGGTGGTGGTATGACATGCCGCCTTTTATTAATTATAA
The DNA here is from genome assembly GCA_963277665.1 of Viscum album. NCBI lineage: Eukaryota > Viridiplantae > Streptophyta > Magnoliopsida > Santalales > Viscaceae > Viscum > Viscum album. Next base: position 22,634,173 of record OY728137.1, on the reverse strand, counting down.
ACCCATTTGTGGAGTTTAACTATCACATTTTGGGTTTTATCACATGGAAGAATGTGAGAATAAAACAATTCATGGTTCCCACAATTTTTAATGTACTAAAAAACACATGTATATCAAAATTAAGTGTCTTGATATACATAACATGTTGATATATTAGTCAATTAACATAATATGCATGGAATGTAGGACTACATGACACACCATGAATATGAATTGTGTGTACCGCCAGTGAAACTTGTGAAGAAAATGAAATGTAAAATAGTTATACATGTCATATATCTACAAAAAAATGATGTAAATAATTAATAAATCATTTAATATCACACATGAAATTTTGAAATCACTCTATTTGTAACTCATGAAAAAAAACCGTGTTACAAGACATATACATCTTGCTAGACCCTATGTCATTTGGGTTTTCTTTTGAAAAATTATATTTCCAAAATATTTACATAAATAATGTGCTTGTATCAATATGTTACTTGTTTTATATGGATCAAGTTACATGATATTTACAACCATTTTAATGGTGTCTAATTTGTTACTAGATTACCGAACTAAACACTTAGCGACTTCATGTGTTTCTAACATAGGATGGTACCTGTTACACATCATGTAATGCTTAATACAAGCCTTATACTTAAATTAATTTTTTTTAACTTGATTGGAATAACATACGAGACATGTATCAAATATATTCCACATAGTTTTTTGACATGAGATTAATGATTTATAAATGAATAAATCATGGGGGTTATAATACATGTATGATAGCAATACTTCACCTAGAACATTTCATTACACATGCCAACTAATGGTCAATACATTTATTTACTGATGAAAAATACCAAAACCCCATATAATTCTATGGTATTTTCAAGTAATTTCCTTGTGTGGTTGACCAGGGGTAGACATCATGTCTGTTTCTGTTACATGTTAGGTAAATATATATACCACATATTATAATTGGAACCTCTATATTAGATCATTCATATTTATTATTCCTTTATCTGCCTTTTTTTATATATGAAATTGAAAAATCATATTATCTAGAATTTTCTATTAAAAAAAAATTGGAAATGAAAAAGTTACAATAAAATGAATACTCGATCAAAAAATAATAAATGATTATTAATTAACATGGAACTACTATAAAATCCCTTTTCAGTATTGTGGTGCAATGAATGTGTTTGAACCCTTGCCTTGAAATACGTTCCTTTATTTTATTAATATAAATCTCAAAACCAATATGGAAAAAACACCATAATATTCAGAGATATATAATTTCTATGAATAATTTAAAACAATAATTAACTCATCCTCATAATTATTACATTATTATTAATCAATTCAGCCGATTCCCTTTTTGTGATTAAATTATAAAGTAGAATCCAAAGTAGAATTCCTCATGAAATATGAAGATGTGTTCGATGAATCACAAATATCACTGATAAAACTCTTAATATAAGAGAGGAAGATCCAAATTACGACCATTTCACTCTATTGATTAGAATAAGAATCCTTTCAGTTTTCAATTATTTTATCTAGTGTTATCATAAATGAGATGGAGGATTTTTTATTATGGTATCATGTTCTTGAGAGCATTTTCGAAAGAGTTCCCTTTGGTTTTATGGTAATTTTCATGAGATAATAATTTTGTGAACTAAAATTCAATCACGCTAGAAATGACAGAAGTTGTGTTATATACTTTGGATTAGGCAATTAGTATTTTATAAAGTTATTTTACAAATTTCTTATTCTATGTAAACCACATATGTAAAAATAATGATAATATTATTATTATATTTCATGATAAGTGATTAGATGAAGATGTTTAAATGGAAGTTATTATGTAAATAAATAATATTCTTATTATAATATATTAAATAAAATACATCACTTCTATGAGGTCCTTAACATGGACCTTCAATCCTCCCTATCATTTATCATACCTTAAATAATAAATATTTATTAATGTGAATAATAATTACTATATTATTCATTCAATTAATTAATAAAAAATATATTCTCTATCTAATGAATAAATATTTATTTAATATTTAACTCACATATATTAAAATATAAATTCACTAGTTGTTGAAATTATGTGATAAAAAAAATGTAATTATTATTCCTTGGTGTTGAAAATAAAATATATTCTAATATCAAATTCAAATAAAATTAAAATCAGCTTCATTCCACACTTAGTGCATGAAATTGTATTCTACATTCTTTGGGTTACTAGGTGATCCTTCAAAAAGATAAATATTTGAGTCTAACAGTACATCATGATACTTCTAGGTAATGGTGTTAATTTAAAAATGCCAGTAATCTCATACAGAAACCTGTTGTTTAATATAATCTCTTTGTCTTGATATCTCACCCACTTGGATTCATTCCGTTTCCATCAACCAATGTACATGATATATCCTTACATGACTACCTGAAATGAACTCATTTATAGACCTATAGGGATATAAACATAATCATAGAGTTATATTTCAGTCAATGGAATGAAAATATCATCTTCTAGTGCTGGAGGCGAGAAATACATTCATGAATTATTTGATCAATGTCATATCATGTATAACACAACCAAAATATCCACTTCACCTGTAACATATAATTTCAAGCTTTTTGATAACACATAAAATTATGTGATTCACGATATACATGTAGCGACTGTGGTTTTTCTATGGATGACTTTTGAATATATATATATATATTATTTTTTTACAGTTAAGAGTTGAGGTGATGTAAGATTTGAGGCCTAGAGGGCCTCAGAATAGTGATATCAAGAATAATAAATATTTTGTCATGTATTTGTACTTTTTTATTGTAATATAGAATAAATATTGAATGGAGTATCAAATAATAATTTTGAAACTGTGATTGAGTATGAAATGTGGTGTTTACCCTAGATACAATATACGGTTTGTCCGCATTAGGTGCTCGTGTTTGGGATTGTTGGTAGGATTTTATATGGAGATTTATTCATTTAATAAAATTAAAATATTAAATCCCTACACTAAATTGGTTTCTCATTCATAATAGATGTTATGAGGACCCCCTATTCAATGGACAAACCAAGACCAAATAGAGGTGAGTGGTGCGGTTGATTCCAGTTTGTGATGCCGATCATCACCAGATTAGGGTGTAGCAGTTTCTAGGAGTTGATTTTGGACAAGATGCCTCATTGTTTCACCATGAGGTTGGGAATTTACAATGTTTATATCATTGATCCTCTGATTATGAACTTTTTATATTTTTAGAGCACTACTATGACTACTACTGATCCCCTAAATGTAGATAATTAGGTTTTAGTTGAAACTGTAATGTTTCATGTGGCATGGAGGGGATTCCAATTCTGAATTCTCAATCACACAACGTATAGTGTAGGATAAAAAAATATTTTTTCTTTCTGTTAAAGGAAGATGAGTTTTATGGACTACCCATCACGTAAGGTGGGTACATCCATTGTAGGGAGATGAGGTTTTTTTGCCGATGGATATGGCCAGAGTAGTTGTGTTGAGAGGAATAGCTCTACAGACATATATAGTTTGGTTCATGGGAATTGGTGTCAGACATGGTAATTATCTAAGTACATGGCCTAGTGGATATATATCCAAGACACACTATGTATTTTGAGTATAATTTATGTGTCCTGACATTTCAAGCTGGTCATGTGTGGGTGATGAGTGACCCCAAGGATCGAATAGTGTCACATTCCATGTATATTCCCAAATAAAATCTATGTGATTATATGAGACAATCCCCAAATCAGTTTCTAGATACATGTCATGCACTATGGGTATACGCCTTGTACTCCCCTTGGACATTTCTCCCTCACGCATCTCCTTCTTCAGGACTCTGGTTTTGGCCTACGAGTAGTCTACCCTAAGTAGTATTTCAGACTGGATATGATAGTGGAAATGGTTTTGATGTCTGAGATTCAATTTGTGGTGGCGTTATTAGGTCACTTCATAGTGACGTATATACCTAATTAAATTATGTTGATTCCCATGATCTATCCCTAGAGGGTACAATGTGGCATTTCTTCCTTATTGTAGAACCATGCTCCTCTAAATATGATGAGCTCAGATAGAGTTATTGTGTCTCTCTAAGAGGCATGGGTTGGATCCTAAATCATATCATCATCCCTAGTTTGGTTTCACGGTATCATTTTGACCATCATATATAGGGAGTAAATCCTTAATCCAGAAGGCTAACCCCATATAATTTGTGGAATTGTTGGATATATGATCCCCTTCTCATGAGTGGTTTTATTATGGTTTGTGGAAACTTTAGATATACATTCACCAACATTGTAGAATGGTTTTTAAATGGGTTTCTATATCATCAAGAGAATAATACCCTTCTTATTGGTTGGTTCTAATGGGGTTTGTGGTATATTCATGAGTGTTATCCCCTACATTGAAATTCAATCCAGATATGGGTTTCCGGTATCTCACAAAAGTCTTAGGCATTGTATCCTATCATTTTATTGCAGATTTGAGATTTATTAGGGTTTATATAATCCCCCAGTGGTCTTGTGTGTGATAATTTATCTGAAAGATATGATCTACAGAGTTATAGATTGGGTTTTTGTTGTTCATTAATGGTTTTATACGTGATCCCCTATCCATGAGATGAGATTCATAAGTGTTTCTAATAGGGTTCATGGAGTCCTCCATTAGGTATGGGTGAGATCCCCTCTCTATGTATCGAGATCCATTGGGTTCTAGAGTGAATTTATTCATTGTAATATCAGATGAGTGTGGTCTCTCATATGTATTCCCCATGGTATGGATGGAGTGTATCATCGCATTATCAATACCTAATGGAGCTAGATATCCCTCAGATGAATTCCATTTGGGATGGAAAGTTTTCCTGAGTGATATCTCTCTGATGAGATCCATTTGGGATGACTGGGAACATAGAGTTATTTTTTCTTGATGATCATTACCTCTGATTATCTAGTAGTAGCTCATGGATGGATATGAGGTTAGGAAATTGTTTTAATTTGGGTGTATGATGACTATATATGGGTGTTTATGGTATTACTTATGGTGGTATCACATATCATGGTTGAAACACCATGTGAGTTGAGAAGACTAGTCATGAATTACTAAGGAGTGGTCAAGATAGAGTTTATTTTTCTCTCTAATTAGGGATTCCTCCTCTCGGTTGGGGTCATGCTAACTATTTTCTTCTAGTTGATACCCTTTATTTTTATTTTCTGGGGAACCTACTGAGTATTTTTATTCCCATCACCTTCAGGGATCTTCTTGAACATGTCGTTTCTTATGCAGATGAAATAAAATTCAAAATTGTTCGAGGAGGACGCAGAGCTGAAAAAAATTAGTGATATGGAATTGCTAGGTTTTATACTGGTGCTTCACCAATGTGTGTTATTGTGGTTTAAATTGACATGATTTCCCTCTTTATGAAGATGTTGAACTCTATTTCAATTTTTAGTGGGCTTGTATTTTTACCTTTTTACAATTTGAAAACATTTTTCATACTCTAATTTTGGGATAGATATATGCATGTATTATTTTTAAAAATATTACATCATAATAAATATTTCATGAAGATGTATGTGGGTCCCTGAATGAATTTACCATAGGCTAAGGACTACCATGATTGTGATATACCTACTCAATGCTGTATTTGATCCCCTAGCCTATTGTAGGCGGGCTTATGGTTGTCAAGACTCGGGCCTCAGTGGTGTTGGTCCTGAAAAAGTGGAATACAAGGAGGTACTTCATTATTACTTGAGTAGTTGTCTATCTATGATAATGGTATAGATTTTATGATTTTGGTGTTAATGTTATTTGAGATGATATATTAGTATCGATATTCTAGGGTTCTTGTGTAGGTTGAGGAATCTTTTCACCAGGTCTCTGATTACTAGATGTTTAAAATGGTAAATTTAGGCACTAGATGAAAGGTACATTGGTACATTCATCCTATAGAACAAGGATGTGGTTTCCATTTCCATCCCGAGTCATCTCCCAATATATGCTCATTTTCCATTAAACATATTGATTCTATTTTGGGATCCAACTATGACAACGTCAAGACAATGTTCCATGAGGGTATTTTTTTTGATTTTACACCCAGTATTGATAGTTTAGTGTAGGGAAAAAGTATTTAGGTAGCACATCTAAGAGTTTTTTTAGTTTGGACACCACCCATTGAGTAGAAGTTTGTGAAATCATTAAAAGATCAGGATTCATTTAGGTATATTATACGACATGAGCTCCAAAGGTAGTGACCTATGAGGTATCAGGGCGATCCAGACTCTAGTCAACTGATGACTTCCTTGGGGCACTCCCTCATGTTTTCCTCCTTATGATACACCACCCAACCAAATTGTGGTGCTTGAAATGGGTCTTCTATAGTTCTAGGTAGGGAGGTGGTGGATTCTGGTGATACAGACCCATGATCAGATGACGCTCACACGGATGGAGTTTGAGAAACTCCATAGGGAATATTTTTATCCGTCCTTGTTGAGATCTATGCCCACTAAGTAGCTTCAAATGCTATATTAGTGTCCAATTCCCATCTAGAAGTACTCTATGATGTTAACATACCATTCACGATACACCTTGGATATGGTCTAGAATTTGTTTTTCAATGTAATGAAATTTGAGTGGGGAATACAATGGTACATCAGATATTGAGTGACATCATTGTGAATTGATACCTATGATGGGTTCTTGGGTAGTCCATGGTGGTGTATTGAGTTCTGTAAAAGAAAAAATTTTCTTTTGGTGATAGGAACACAATATATGAGACCTCAGTAGCTAGTATATGATGGAAGGCTCAAATATTTGAGCATCTGAGATGCTTTATTGAATGATTCCATGAAGAAGGGTCAATGGATCAGGGTTCCTAGGTTGGATCTATTCATTTGTATGAGAGTTAGTATTTTTTGTAATGGTTAAGGACATCTCAGACCTGATTTTCTAACTCTCTATTCTAATTATAGGGGTATAGTTAATGTAACTCCTTGGTAGAAATTGTGAAAGGAGGATGGAGTTTTTCATGATGCCGGATGTGAATGAGGATTGGGGAGATAAGTATGAGGTGGAATATAGATTTTTTTGTTACCACATCCACCCCTAGGCTGTCTATGTCAAGCTTAGAGAGTTGGTGGATATGGGAGAGGACAAAAATAGTCCATAGAGTCACAAGACCCGGAGGCTCTCTGTATTATTATAGGTACACCTTATGTCCTTTTTTTTCAATAGTATTGTTAGTCTCTATATTGAGGTACTATATTATTTCAACATATAAAAAAGGAATATCTGAGGTGATGAAGGGAATTAGTATATCTATTTTATGGTTATATTTTACATGGCTACAAACTTATGAAGAATAGGGATACTTCCACCACTGAGATGTGTTCTTGTGGTGCAAATAAAAAATCATGCATTTGAGTAAGTTATTCATAAAGCTGATAGTGTTATTTCATGGCAGATGAGTTCTTTTAAATTTTTTTAGGGAAGAATTATATTCTAGAGAGTTGATATAGGACCTACTGATAATGGTGGAGCCTTTATGATCAACAATCATTCCAGAGTCTCCTATAGAGAGGATTTGGGAATATATCGATAAAGTGACCTAATGATGGGAAGAGGTTCCCTCCCATAGATTCTCTACGTAGTGATAGTGAATCCATATTATGATCTTTTTTAGTATGGAATGGTTTCTACCATCCATTCTCAGATGTTTTACATTGCTAGGAGTGGGAGTGTTTCTTGCATATAGGATATAGCTTTCTACCTTTGAGGAGTGATCCTACATTGGGAAGGACAAGATCATGTGTGGGAAGGAACAACCAAATTTTATTAGATGGATTGTATGACCTATGGAATAGAGGTTTTATGATATTTCAACCTCCTACTATAGTAGAGGTGTTGAGGACATATACCCAAGGATTTACATAGTTTACCTCTCCGTTGAGATTTTTCTTCTACATAGACTAGAACCCATGGACTATCCTGATGTTTCTGTCGAATCATTTCGAGGAGTATGTCTAGAGACACATTATGTACTATGTGTAAATGCATAAACTACACTTGGAGACTCTTTCCTCATGCATATACTTATTTATTACTATGTTTTTGGCCTGTGATTAGCCTATCCAAAGAAGTTTTATACACCGGATGCGATGGTGGCCATGGTTTTGGTGTGAGAGTTGTGAAGTAATTTGACGATAGTGGGTCACCTAGTAGATAAGTAAATATAATTTTTCATTGAATTGATTCCCATGGTCTATCCTTATAAGTATACAATTCCAAATTGTGTCTTTAGAACATTATCGTGATCCCCTAAGCATGATGATCTTATATAGATTTTTTGTATCCCTCTTGTAGGATGGCATGTGATCCTATATTTTATAAACATTTCTAGATTGGGTTCATGGTATCGTCATAACCTAAAATACATGTTGGGGATCCCATATCTATTAAGATAACATAATATTGTTTTTTAGAATGATTATATATATAAACCTCTACTTATCCAGTGATTTCAATAGGGTTTATGGGGTCATGGGACATTACATCCCCTTATTAGAGGGTAGTTTTTAGTATCGTCGTGAGAATTATCCCTTACAGAATTGTTGGTTCTAGTTGGGTTTGCATTATAATTGTGAGTATGATGACCAAATTGGTATTTATATCTAGATTTTCGTTTTTGGTATGTCACATTGGTCCCTCGCATGATCCCCTATATGTGTATTATGTCTTCAAGACTCAGTGGGGTTTGTGGTTTCTCATAGTGGTCTTTAGTGTGATCCCCAATACGAGTGAGGTAATAAATAAATTTCCATATTGGGTTCATGGAGTACCCTAATGGTTGTGGGTTTTCTCCCTTATCTATTATATGATATTTATATGTGTTTAGAGTAGGGTTTGAGGATCCCATCCCCAAAATGTATGGGTAAGATCCCCTATTTGAGTATCAAGATCATATGGTTTCTTGTATGAATTTATTATTGGAGATACCTGAAAAGAGAATTCTCTCAAATTTACCCACATGGGATAGTGGAGTCGTTCTATTAGCTCAGTGATAGCAAATAGAGTGAGTAATCTTTTAGATGCATTCCATGTGGGATGATAGATGTCCTCAATGAGTTAGATCTCTCAGAAAAGAGCCAGATGGGATGGTTGGGCTCTTAGAGTGAGTCCTCATGGATGAGTGTTACCTTTGAGCCTCTCTGAGTATCTTGTTTCTTTCCATTATTTTGGGACCTTATGATAATTTACATATTAGATGATTATATATGGGTTTCTCTTGGATTTCGTGTAATGTTGACACATATCATGGTCGAAAAACCATTCGGATTGAGTTGACTTGTTTTTGTATATCTAATGAGTAGTTGATGTGGAGTTTCTTGATCTCTCTCTCTTTAGGGTTATCTCCATTGGATAAACATGAAAAATACTGTTACCATTTAGTTTATCCATTTCATTTTGTGTTTTTGGGAACCGAAAAAGTATATTTATACTTACCCCTTCATGGGATCTATCGAAACATTTGTTGTATTATACATATGAAGGGACTTTCGACGGAGTCCCAAGAGGATCCAGGATTGGTAGAGCATAGTGATCTAGACTAACTGAGGTGTATACCATTCCTAGAACCAAGTGTGTTCTAGTGGTTTCATTTGAATGAAGACCCCTCATTCTGAGATGTTCAGAATCCTTTATGGTTTTGGGAGGGCTTTAATTTTCCCTTTTTACAATTTCAGTATATTTTTCATTCTCAAATTGTGGTATTGTTTTATTCATGCATTTTTTAAGTTGTTATTATAATTTCCCTAATGCATAGTGATATATTTGGATGAGTGTGTAATGGTACCATAGATTAATAACTCCCATGTATTTGATACTCTCACTTAGTGCTTTTCAGTAGCGCCTAAAGTATTAGAGGTGGTCATGGGGTAGTCCCACCATTGGCCCTGCTGGGTCAGCTCATGACAATACATTAATAATAATCTCATGCCTAAAGAACAATAAACACATCTATAGATTTGTAATATCAAATTACACATATAACATATCAAGTTAATATTAGTGGGGATTTTTATTACTACTTATTTTAGTGATTAACAAGTTCATACACAATGAGAAGAATTCATAATGTGTTATAGCCCATAATAAATAATATTCAAACAGAATCCATATCCCATTAGATAGATGATATATAAACAATAGAAATATGTTTAAATATATTATCAAAGGACATTAAGGTTCTGATTATAGCTAGAACCACTCTAGCCATTCGATGTAGCACATACCCTAAGGATAAGAACACATTAATATTTCATTAAAGAACACCCATAATGTGATAATATTTTTTTTATATTAATTAGTTAAAATAAATTGTTCATATAATTTATAACGCGAGTTTGTTATATGGCACAAACTCTGATAGATTTGAGGGTAGTCATTCTACTCCACTGCTTAGCTTACTGGTGGTTATAATGTTTTTCAAAATAATTTATAGAAATTATGAAACCAGGAGTTTTTGATACATTTATTGTATTAAAATTTTTTTTCTAAAAATGACTATGATTTATAGATTTCATTACATACATAAATCTTTCTTTGAAGATGTAAATTATAAAATTTTCATGTTGATGCCCTACATAATACATAAATATAAAAAAAATTCATGTGAGAGTTTGGATTCAGGTAGCTAACTAGCTTATAGGTGAGATACCTATTTTCATATATTATATTGATAATCACATTGTGGAACATAATATTTTGATATTTTGAATAAATATTTTTCAATCCAACAGTGAATCATGTTGATAAAGTGGTTATAATTTCCATCTAATATTATATTAAATAAATTTTGCAATGAATAAAAAAGCACTCAGCTAATGTATGTGATGAAATATGGGGAAGTAGAATTTATGGTTTTGAAAATTCATGTTATCGACAATTATATCAAAAAAATGATTCTATGTATGCTTTGCACACTAATAGATTAAATACACTTATTGATGATAAATGTTTTTCTATATACAAATAAAAATATTGTGATACTTTAAATATTATGTTCAATGAAATCTTATATGTGACAAAGAGTACAAATAATATTTTCCATGATAATGTAAATTAAATTCAAAAAAATAAATGGCTATGAGATTCTCTTATAAATTATATTTATGTGGTACATTTTTATAATTGTTATATATAATAATTGTTTTATTTTTAATATTAAAATTAAAAAATATGAATATTTTTTATAGAAATTTAAACAAGGATTATTTAGTGGCAACATACGGTGGTAAAATATTTTCATTTTTTAATTACTCATGAATCAACTACAGAAGAAGAAATGATTAAACTATGAAAAATTATAGCACGAGGTCACCATATTTTTAAAGCATTTCAAAAGAATGTGACATATGATAGACCCATTTTAATACCCATCATGTAATATTTAAACTATATTTTATGATTAAATGTAAAAAAATTATATTTTAATATTAATTACTTGTAAATTTTAATTTTTTGAAGGAAAAAATATAGATTAATTTTGATCAAAGATTATAATCCATTAATATATTTTATGTATTCAATGCTTGAAAATCCAAAAATCTAAAAACACATGATGTCACTTTTGAAAAAATTACATGTTATATTTTGTGATACATATATAACCTTTCAAATATATGTTTTATAATATATTTAATGAATATTTATTTTTATAGTACTGTAGATTTTATATATCAATAAGTAATTTTCATAAAGGAACTTAACACACATATAAAAACTATAGATTTTTATAAATAGATAGGTATTAATGTATATATCATAATAAAACAACTAGAACTTATATCATAGAAAATTATATATATTTATCAATTTCTTATTGTCCAAAATAAATTAACGAATATGATAGTCACTATTACATATATAAATATATGAAAAATGTCATAAACCATCAACAAACTCATATCCCCAAAGCGGTATTTATGAGATATATTTTTTAATAAATACTATTTTATATAATATATTTAAAAACAATTAATATATCTATATGTTTTATTTTTTAGTATTTGAATAGGTAATTAAAAGAAACCATAAAACACGTAGATCGAGGAACCATAGTGGATAAACCCTCACCCCACAAGGAATGAAAAGCACTGAAAAACAAATTTTATTACCTTTGCTACCATGAAGGACCATTGACCTAAATGAAATTACCCGGATCAATCGACTAGTGTCCCAATGGCCCAATATGTGGCCCAAAGTCCAAATGGATTAGCCTGTAGCATTGTGTGTCCCAAGAAAAATATCTTTTTACCACTTTTTATAATCCTTAAATTCCATCACCATTCATAATTAAGTTTCATCCCAATCATTAATTGATAGATCAATCTTCCTTGCAATTCAGCATGGGAGTTCACCCTTATAATTATGAAAATAGAATGGATAGAGGGTCAGATGATTGGTTCCAATACACTAATTTCTTATTAAATATTTCCCCAGGGTGATGACATTAATTATAGAGAACCATAATTTACATAATTTGATGTTATATAAGAAATAAATTATGGAGAACCATAATTTTCATAAATTGATATTATAGAGAACAATCATTTACATACATTCATAAGAAAAAACATTTACCAATCATGTCCTTCATATAAAAGATCATAATATCATGTCATGTGATAAATCATTAATGTGCAATGTAATCCTAATAGTCATAACAGAAGACATAAAATTTTGTTGCATTCAATCATAATAATAGAAATCATTTCTTACTATTGAAGTCTTGTGGCCAAGAACATCATAGCCAAAAAAATCAATTACTAAACCACGTTAACTCCTTTTTCAAACCCTGTATTACTGAATCAGATTTACATGTCATTCGAGTCATGTATATCTCATGAGATATAAATCTTTACCCAAATAATTTGAGGGAGATATAGGTTCCACCCATATCATAATCAAACCCTTCTTATGAGTGCCATAAAAACATAAAAAAATTTACTATAGAATAACCCATGAAAAAGATGGGTTTCTTAAACATCATTCCATCAATAGAAATCCATAAATGGATTTCATAAAAATAATTCCATCATTTTAAAAATAAAATAAATATAATAATAGGGATAGAAACATAAACCTATGTAATCTTAGATGGAAAATAATTTTGATAAATCACATGAGCTTCATTCCTGATGAGAATTTTCTTTCGTCTTTAAAAACATTTTACTTTGTCAAAATACAACAAAATTTTAGGAGAAATAATATTATGCGAATGAAACGTTGTTATACTGGGGGGTACACAACTAAAAAATAAGTCATTATGAAAACATAAAAATCTATTTGTTCCATACATGTAAAAAAATATTATTCTCCTACTTCTTCCGAAAAAGACAAAAAGTACTTCATAACAATAACGAAAAAAGATTCTATTTATACCATTTAGTAAAATTTATCACCTGGTAAAATTGACTTTACAAAACTGTTGAAGGATATAAATAATATTTGGAAATACAAATTTAGGAAACATGGATGTGTATGATAAATAACCCCTTTTAAATACATAATTATATAAAATCTCGGATAGAAACACGAAGTGCAAATTTATTTCTTATCATAGGTCCTACATGATACATATGTATTCTAAACAAATATAGTATGATTCAAATAATGTTAATGATTTATTACAAAATCATAATAATTTTTATGATGATCATGTTTTTATTCTTTTGTTAGTAACATTTCATTGTTACTCGTTATTCGGGTATTAATTTCCTTATGTTATTATGCATGTTTTTTCGGATATATTTTTATTACCATTTATATGTTATAGTTATATCATTTAAATAATGGTATTAGTATCATATATTTCATATTTATCCATTCAATTCATTTATATAATCATACTTTAATTAATAATATGTAGAACGAATCACATCGCACCATGGAGACGGTAATCCAGACGTGCACACGAGCGACGATATTGTTCCCATAACTATTGAATGGTGTGGAATTGGATGGTTTATAATATCTCAAAAGTAGTATCATGTTATAATAATCAAATGTAGTAATTGTTTCTACCATTTTTTCCATCAAACTACGGTAGGGGTGAAAAACATATTACACCACGGTGTGGAGACGTTAAGCCATACGTAGAGACTTGCAGTGATTTCATTTTTTATAAGATGGATAAAAGGTGAAATAGGGTTGTTTCATATTTATAATTACATATTAATATATTACTGATACTGATTTTTTTACTTTATAATGAATCAAAAAATGAATTAGATGTAGAAGAATAATTAAATTTGAATGAATTGGTAGAAGATATTTTTTGTTCCTCAACGTGCCTCCTTAAAATTTCTACTTAGGGAACAAGAGTTGGTCTTTGAATAAGTCCAAAAACTCTAGAATTAAAATAGTGATGTTTAGAAGGTAAAATGGAAGTGTATGAATGAGATTTAAGGTTTAAAATGATGTGAATAGGTTGCGGTGGAGGTTCCCTTTTATAATTGAGGAGAGGGACAATTTTCGAAACTTAAAAAATATTAATTTATAATTATTTCAAAACCCATTGAAAATCCTTGAAAATGTCCCAATTTCTAAGATGATATGATATAGGGTTCTAATATAATCAAAAAATAATTTTTAGACAAGTGTTTATGTCAATTTAAGCATTATCATTTCAATTAACTCTTTTTATTCTATTTAATTTTAATTGTGGTAATACATTTCTATATATTTAATGGTTATAAATATTTACTTATATGGTGTTAATTGACCATAAATGCATATTTAATGAATTTTTAGACCTTATATTTATTAATTTTTAAATTTTCAATTTATTTTACGATTTTTTGGAAAGTTAATACTATATTAATTTTATAAAATCTCAATAGTGTAAATTTTGACCATATTCCTTTATTTGACACTAAATAAAATTCAAAGAGAATATAAATTTAAAATAACTATTTCATACACTCCTAAAATATCATATTAGACTAAAAAAATCATTGAGCACCTCATTTAACTCATATGTTATTTCGTTTAGCATTTTTATAACCATTTATTTGATATTGATATTAATAAAATAATTTCTACATCACCATTGTGTCATCATAAATGGTAATTATTTAATTTCTAAAAATTATAAATAAATTTCTCTGATGTAGTTAATTATTGTATCTTTCCATATAATATAAATAGTTGTTATCACCTCCTAGTTATCCATATATTAAAATTAATATACTTATATAAAATAAGATTGTGGAATTTTGTCACATTGATTAGTTTTTAATGAATTCATGTCATATTCATATGTAAGTGACCATAAAGTGATTCAATTTTAAAAAATAGATGATAAGGGTCTAATATATTCATCCAAAAAGATTTTTATAGGTTTTAAGTGAATTTATTAATATTATTATTACCATTTATTACACTATTTACTATTATCCATAGTAATACAGAGAATTACCAAAGTTACTATTCACATTTCTTAAAAATAAACGTACCCTATTAACATAATATGGACATAATAATTCCAAATATGGAATCCATTTTTTAAATTTCAAAATATTTTTTTTGCAGTAATTATTTTAAAATCAATCCACTTTTCAGAAAGAGAGAAAGAGTCTTTTAAAAGTTAAAAAATTGCAAAATATTTTAATGATTTTACATATGAATTCAATTTAAAATTAAATACAATGAATTTAATTTTATTAAATGCTAAAAATAAATTCTATTTATGCATTAAAACCCTTAAATATTATAATTTAACCATACAAATTACCTCGATGAAATTTTTTTTAATTAAAATTTTCTTTATACTTACTATTAATCATAACATGATAGTTTTCAGAATAAATATCAAAAATTTATCCAAAGTAATCAGTTATATACCAATTCAAAAAAATATGTTTATGTTTTCATATAAGAATTATTAATTTCTCGAAATCTTAATTTAAAATGGTTTCACCATTGAAAGGTGTAAAATTAATCTTTTTAAAAAAATAAGTTTTTATAAATCAAATAGTGTCTTATTTATAACCTCTGACTAAAATATCCATTAGATGAATATCAAAAATATTTTATTAAAAAAATAACACATATATATCTCATTAATTCCATTACCAAAATTAATTCTCTCAAAATAAAAATATTGAATTGATTTATATTTTTCATAAGTAACTGACATCCAATGAATTCATAATTCATTTTTATATGTTAGTTATAATTATTACCTTTAACATAATAGATATGATATAATGGTAATTTTTTAATAAGGGAATCTCATGGTTTGTTTAAACTCATGATTTAATGAAAATAAATCTACTATAGAATAGAAATTATTTAGAGAAAATATTTCCGTAAAAAACATCAAGTTGTTACATTCTACCCATCATAAACTGAATTTATCCCTCATAATTCGTCACATCAAAAAAATTTTATAAGGACACATATCCCTGATTATATCTTTAAGTTTCCATGTAGCTTCTTAAAATTTATTGTTCCTCCATAAATATTTATCCAAGAAATTGGTCAAGTTTTGTAGAAATTTTTCGCTACAATCTAGAGTCTATATCAGTTGTTCTTCATAACAAAGAACGTGATCTAGCAGTACGACTTCTTAGCTTAGTGAATGTTAAAGATTAGGTATGTACTTTTTCAGGATAGATACATGGAACAAATCATGAACTTGAGAGATATTCGGTGGAAGTTCCAATCGGTAAGCCACCTTCCCAACACGATCTAGAATTTTAAAAGGACCGATATATAAAGGCCTCAACTTTCCCATCTTTCCAAATCTCATCAGTGTCATCCAGGGAGATATTCATAGGAAAAACTTATCACTCACGTTAAACTCCTGGTCTTTTACATGATTTTGAATGTAACTTTTTTTAACTTTGAGATGATCTTATGTTTTGTTGAATATATCTTACATTTTCTTCCATTTCATTGACAACATCAGGTCCTAATAGATTTTCCCCCATCTTCATCACAACAAGTTGGAGTTTAACACTTCTTTCCATAGTGGGATTCATAAGGAGCCATCTAAATACTAGAGTGAAATCTATTACTATATGAAAATTCCATGAATGGTTTTTGTTGATACCCAACACCTTTGAAAACCATAAAGGAAGATATGAAATTATCTTCCAGAGTTTGAATTGTCCCGTCGGACTGACCATCTATTTGAGGATGATAAGAACTGCTAAAACATAACTATGTATCCAGAGCATGCTGAAGACTTCCCATGAACATCGAGATATACCTCGGATCCCAATAAGATATAGTGGAAAGGGGTACTCCATGGAATCTTAACATTTTGTTTACATATATTCTAGAAATATTATCTAGAGAGAAATCCTCTCTCAGCCTTATCTTACTGAAAAACCAGTCATTAAGAGACATATACATCGACATCCCTTTTCCTGACATCCCACCGAAAGTACTCTTTTTGATCCATGTACATATTTGTGCTTAGAGGGTGAATAGTTAATGAAGAACTATGATCCTCATCCAATATATCCTTATTTAAATTTGGTATAGGAGGAATACAAAGCCAGTTCCTAGATATTATTATTTCACCCGAACGATGGTTGAATACAAGAACATTTCCCACCTTATTTTGTTACTCTACATCTTCTTTTTTACCCTCTATAATATTCACATGTACGGTTGGTTGAACATTTATATGAGAAATATAGCTTTTCTCCCCATCCCTTTAAATTTTAAGATCCATCCTTTGGAAATCCATAAACATTGGATCTTTTGAGATCCTCATTATGGATAATCTAGCACAGTCTTTTCGACTCAAAGCATCTTCCACCCTGTTCACTTTCCAATGGTGTTAATTTATTGAGCAATCATAATATTTAATAAACTCCATCTATGTTCTTTGGCTCATATTAAACTCCTTCTGTATGAGAATATACATTAAACTTTTATGATCTGTATAAATATCACACCGTCCACCATAATAATATTTCCTCCATATCTTTAATGAAAATATTACTACAGATAACACCAAATCATTAGTTAGGAAATTTTTCTCATGTATTTTCAACTACCGTGAGTCATAAGATATCACCATTTCATATTTCATGAGACAACATCCAATCCCTTTCATGGATTCATCACTATAGATCACAAACCATTCTCTACTACAAGGCAGTGTGAGACAAGGTTAACTGGCAAACCTTCATTTATGATCTTTGAAATTTTCTACTCATTCCTCCATCCAAACGAACTTAACTCCTTTCTAAATCAACATGGTGATTGGAATAGATAATATTGAAAAATCATTCCCAATACAAAGATAATATCCATCCTAACCAAGAAAACATCAGATCATAGTTACTGTATTTAGTCTCGACCATCCTTCAATAACCTATGTTTTTACTAGATCCATAGATGTCTCGTCTCTTGAGATTATGTGACCCAAAAATGGAACATTATAAATCCAAAACTCACACTTGGAAAATATGGAATAATGCTCCTCCTTTCTAAGGAAATTTATTATAACTCTAAATTTATCTTCACATTCTTCTTTTCTCATTTAATAAACTTGAATATCATCTATAAGGACTATTAAAAACTTGTAAATATAGTATATAAAGACTCTATTCATTAGATCCATGAAGATAATGGGGGAATTAGTAAGACAAAAAGTAATCACTATAAATTTATAGTGTCCATACCTTGTAGAGAATTCCACCTTTTCTATATCATCCTTTTGGACTATTATTTGATGGTATCCTGAAGGAAGCTCGATCTTGGAAATGTATTGAGCTCCACATAGTTGGTAAAATAAATCATCAATGTGTGGAAGAGGATATTTTTTGATGATAGTGATCTTGTTAATTTCATGATAATCAATGCAGAGTCTCAGTGATCCATATATCTTCTTAAGAAATAGAACAGGTGCTCCCTAAGGTGATGCACTAGGGCATATAAATCCTTTATCAAGAATCTCTTGGTGTTTCGTCTCCAATTCCAGAAACTCAATTGGGGCCATTCTTTAAGGTTCCTTTAAAATAGGTACAACACCCAGTACGAGTAATATTGAAAACTCAACTTCATGATTTGGTGGAAGAGAAATAAATTCGTCCACAAAGACATCAACAAAAACTCGTACAATGGGTGTATTCTTAATCTTGATTTTCTCCCCAACCATTTGAGATAAATATACTTCATTCACCGGAATCAAGACCCATAATATAGAATAAATTTCCATCGAATAGTTATATTCATTCTTACATCAATAAATGATAATATATTGATCTAGAAAATTAAATGTGACTTACCTTCCCTGGAAATTGATATAATATATTTATAGATAAAGGCAATCCATTCCAAGAATCTCATAAAATTCCAATTTTGGAAGGATCGCATGATTTTTATGAAGCACTTTCCCACAAACATCAACTGAAGAAAAATTATAATATTTTAATGTGACTGTTGTTCCATTAGGGGTTGTCAAAGATAACTCAACATCTAATTATGGAGGTAATATGACAATACCATTAGAAAATTCATTAGAAATAAAAGAGTGGGGGGATCTGAATTCAAATAAAACATTTTCTACGTAAGTGTTGATGGTAAGTGTACCATTCAACACTTCATTATCTTACTCTTCATTGTCGAGAGTGATTGAATTTTACATTACATTGTTTTTACCCTTAAAAATCTGCTAATGTCGATTATCAACAAAAACCCTTTCATTAGGTCATTGATTGGAATAATTCCCCATTTCTATTCACCCGTAACATTGAAGTGTATGGGGTGAATTCTGTGAATAATTTTATTTATTCGCATAATTTGACATCTTTTTCCCATCACTTCATCATTAAATTACAGATGACATCTTTTCCACATATAAAACATATACCAGTCCATTTATGAAAATTTACCTCCATGTTATTTTTCGACACATTGCGAATAATTGAAGACACATCTTCTATTCAGTGTGGTATTTACATTTTCATTTGAATTCCAATTTTCCCTTCTTAGCAAACCCATATGACTGGTGGGTTACTCTAATCTCCATATCAATCTTGATAGCACATTAAATAATTTCATCTTAGCTATTTATGTACCTTATGGATTATTCCCTTCGGAGACTTGGTTTTAAGACACTGAAGAATCGATCAATCTTACTCCATGGTTAGATAATAATTCTGGAAGCATACCTTGAAGGTCTTGTAAAAGATTCTTTGTAGGTACCATCATATTCATCATAATTTATGTTAAGATCAAGGAAATAATTATCTATATTTTTTCTAAGAATACGAGGAATGTACTTCTGAATAAATAAGTTTTGGAACTCATCCCATTCCATGGACTCAATTTACTCTATTTGACGCATATTATTGATAAGATTCCCTCACAAATCATCTTCACCTACCAAAAAAATAATTATAAGATAATTTTTTCATGATCATAATAATGTAGAGTTGAATTTTTTTTATTGGAACAGATCTGTTGTTTAACCACTAATGGATCAGATGAACCACTGAATGAAGGAGGGCGTTGACTCATGAAGGACCCAACAGAATGTTTCTCCCTCCATTGCACATTAGGGAGTTATACTTGATTAATTGCTAGAGTAAGTTGTATAAGAATGGATATAATATTTTTCATTCTATCTCCCACAAAATTTGTTTTTCAGTGGGGAAATCATTGAATTTCCCATCGCATTCAGTATTACCATAGTTACTACGGGTTCTAGTCATTGAGTAGAACCCAGAAGCATAGTGTGAGAAAAAAAATCATAATATAAAAACCAAATAATAAAGAATAAAATTTCAATTTAGTAAACTTTATGTTTTATCCTAGGATATTCATGGTCTTTTCATAAACACTGGGATTGTATCCTATACTTATATATATCCTTAGGGTTCTTACTAAGGCCTTCTCATCCCAGTTTCCGAAGGTTAACTGTACCTTTTTTATAAAACCAAATATAGAGACCCATGATTTAAGTACATAGATATTACTTCCGAATTGATGTGTATATATTAAATCATATACAAAAAACATCATAAGACTATATTGGTATAATGTATTTAGATACTGGGAAACATAAACTATTGGTTCATAAAACACCAACATTAACTCCTGTTTATTTCATCATAACTCGACTCCTTTTTGGAATATCATACTTAATACCCTTCTTCATGTCCTGGGGAAATGAAATATATGAAAGGGTGAGATCAAACGCCCATTAAGGGTAAACAAAGGATATATTGATCATATCATATTCATAAGAACAAAACATTAAAAAATATTATCCTACAAATAAAAGATCATAATATCAGGTCATGGGATAAATCATATAAGTGAAATGTAATCCAAAGAGTAATAACATAATACATGAAATTAAATGGCATACACACCTAAGAATATAAAATAAGTTCATATTAATCATGCCTCATTTTCAAGACCATCAAAGTGGAAAATTTCAATTACTAAATAGGGTTCAATCTTCGTTCCCGCCCTATATTATTGAACCAAATTTACTTGTCATTCCATTCATGTCTATCTCATTAGATATAATTCATTACCCAATTAATTTTCATGAGATATAATTCCATCCCATATCATAATAAAGCCATTATTACATGTTCCAAAAAATAAATAAAACATTTACCATAGCATAACCCATGAAATAAAATGGGTTTCGTAAACATCATACCATCCTAACATAATCTAAAAATAGATTTCATAAACAAAATCCATCATTTATACAATAAAATAAAATTAATAATAGTGATAGAAACATAAAACTATGTAATATTAGATGGAAAATAACTTTGATAAATACCTTGAGCTTCATTCCTGAGGAAAATATATTTTCTTCTACAAAAAACATATCCCTTCATTAAAATACCAAAAAATTTTAGAAGAAATCATTAAATGGGAATGTAACCTTATAATATTTTAGTGAAAGATTTATGAAAATAAAGCATTATAAAAGAATAAAAATCAGTTCATTTCATAGAAGTAAAAAAAATTTATCATACTTTTTTCTGAAAGAGTCAAAAAGTACCACGTACCCAAAACGACAAAAGATTTCATTCATAACATTTAGTAAAACATACCCATGGGTAAAAATGACTTTAAAAATATATTTTCGGATATAGATAAATTTTTATATACATATTTATGAAACATGGATGGGGATGAAAAATAACCCCTAGTAAATAATTTCAAATAAATAATCTTAGATAAAAATGTGATTTCCAAATTTATCACTTACCTTAGGTTGAATATTGTTTGAATGTATCCGAAGCTCCGGTATAATGATTTAAATAATTTTCCTGATTTATTCCATAATAATAATAATTTTTGTTATGAACATATTTATTTCTATTTTTAGTATCTTTTCATTGTTACCGGTTATTCAGGTATTAACTGCGTTAAGTTTTTATTCAAGTTTTTTCATATAATTTCTTATTCTTATTTTTTGTTATAGTTATATATTTTAATTCTTGGTATTCATATAAAATATATCTTATTTTTTCATTCAATTCATCTACAAAATCATGTTATAATGAAGATTATGTACAATGAATCACATTTCACCATTGATAAGGTAGGTCGTACGTATGCACGAGAGATGATATCATTATCATAATTGTTGAATGGTGTTGAAGTTGATGGTGTATAATATCTCAGAATAAGTATAATGTTATAATAATCATATATAGTTATTATTTCCACCATTATATCCATCTTTTTATGATGGTGGTGATGAATAGATTACACCTCGACGGGGAGACTGTAAACCGTATGTACTCACACGCGGTGATATCTTTCGTCGGATGGATATATGGTGAAATAGGGATGTTTCTTATTTATAATAACATATAATTATGTAATTGATACATATGTTATTACATTATTATGAAATATCTAATTATAAAGATGTAGAAAACGATAGAAATTGGAATGAATCAGTAGAAGACATTGCCTCTTCCTCGACATGCCTCCTTTAAATTTACTCTTAGGGTAATAGAGTTGGTCTTTGAAAAAGATAAAAAACTCTTGAGTTTTTTCATTAAATAGGATATCTACAGGTGTTATGGTAGTTTTATAATATTATTTTTACCCTCAATTACCCGATTTACCTTTAACCATGTTAATAAAAACAATTAACAAAGTTACTATTCAGAATGCCCAAAAATAAAAGTAGTCTATTAACATAATTTGGACCTAAAGATTAAAAATATTTAATCCATTTTTTAAATTTCAACACAACTAAGTTTTAGTATGTAATTTAATATCAATCCCGTTTTCAGAAAGAGAGAATGAGTCTTTTAAAAGTTAAAACATTGCAAAAGATTAAAATGTTTTTCCATATGAATTTAATGTAAAATTAATTTCAATTAAATTCATTATATTAAATGGTAAAAATACATTCTTTTTATACCATAAAATAATTAAATATTAAAATTTCATCATATAAATTATCTCGATGAAAATTTTGTTTTAATTAAAATTTAGTGTATTTTTACTATTCTTCAAAACCTAAATGTTATCAGAAAAATATCATTAATTTATCCAAAGAAACATTTTATATCCCACATAAAAATAAAATTTTAATGTTATCATATAAAAATAATTAATGTGTCAAAATCATAATATAAAATCGATTATCCATTCAAAGGTGTAAAATTAACATTTTAAAAATATTGTTTTGTATACATCAAATATGATTTTATTTATAACCTAGTAGTAAAATATCCATTGGATGAATAAAAAAAATCTTATTAAATATATAATAAATATATATCTCAATAATTTCACTGCCCATAATGATTCACTAAAAATAAAAATTTCTAATTAATTTATATTTTTCATAAATAATTGATAGCCAATGAATTGATATTGCATTTTCAAAAGTTAGTTATAATTATTCTCGCTATCCTAACGAATAGGCCCTGACAATATGTTTGGAGTAAGGAAATCTCGTGGTTCATTTAAACTCATAAATACACACAAAGAAAGATACAGAAGAATATTTTTTTTAATGAATATATTTCCTAAAAAACATTCAGGTGTTACATGCATGGTGCCTCACTACATCACATGCTTGTCATTCCACATCATCTGATGGGTCCAACTACTAAATAGTCATCAAAAAAGGCACCCATATTTCCTAAATTAAAAATAAATGGGGATGGGTGGTAGGATGATAGGTGAAATAACATACATACCAATATCATTTCTACCCACCAGTAGTGTATAGATTGCGCTACACTACATTTTCTGCTTATTATGTTGAGTAATATACTCTTATCCTACTTTGTATCCTACAATCAAAAATTTGTGGATAGAAGGACGTATGTTCGAAAGACTTGTTGGTGGCCTAAATTACATTTACAGATTGATTTCCATTGGTTCTATAGGCTCAAATATGATTCTGGATATCCCAATTCTGGTGAACAATTTTATTGCTACAATACTTCTGTGTTACCACTACAATTCTACTATAGTACTTGTTATTGTACTATTAGAATGACACTAAAAATAATCCACCACTGGGATATGATCCTAGGAGTATAATGTAGTGTGACAAGGAGTTTAAAAAAATAGAACCACCCCAAATAGTATTTATGTTTTATTACTATACAAAAACTAGTAAAAAAATAATATTCATAGATGATGAGATAAAGATTTTTTGAATGAGTGGGAACTGACATGTTTTAGAATGTATTCAAACACTATGAAGTTTTATTTTATATCCTTTATATCATTATTTTTGTTTAAATATATTACATTAATTTTTTTATAATATTAAAAATTATATTCCATGTTTGATTTTATTTAAATTTCTTTCTCAGAGTTAATCATGAACTATATGTTCTATAAAAACATTTTAAATAAAAAAAGTGACAGAATGGGCACAATTATAATTTGAATTTTGGAAAATTATCGTTGATTTTTCTCGGATGTGTGCAAATTAATTTTAAATAAATTCAACATGCGATATGCCCGAAGCCATCCAAAGTCTCTTTTCACTTTTGAAAATCATATTAGCTTTATAAACATGTATGAAGTGATTAATAATAAAGGAAATATCTTATATTGACATGAAAAGATTTGAAAATTATCATTGATGTAATTTTGAATGGTTTAAAAAAACTAGAAATTAATATAATGTGTGAATTTTTAATAATGATATATTGGTTCTTATTGATATTAAAAAAAATATTTTAATAAAAAGGTATCAACCAATCATAAAAAATTAGAAAAATCATATTGATAAAAAATTTAGACAATGGACATTAACTAATTTTTTTACCCAGATAAAAAAATTGATTATCAATTCAATGTATAATGTTCTTGTAATGATTTAAAAAACATTTTTATTTTTTATAAAGATGAATCAATTGATGAAAACTAAGAAAGGGATATTGTATGGTCATGAAAATTTATAAACATTATTTATTTTTAAATTTTTACCTATATAAACAAAATATATGTAAATCATACTTGTAATTTGTATGGAATGATAAAATTTATGTTTTTTTACTATTCAAGTCCTTTAATTTATAATAAAATTTGTTAAATGATAATAATTGAGTAAATCAACTACTTTTTTTGAAAAAAATTATGTTAATAACCATGAAATATTTTTTTTATAAAATTTTTAACATATATCAAATATGTGGTATAAAGGAAATGATTTAAAGTGTAACTTTATGTTCCTTATACATGTATCAAAAAATAAAAACCAAGTAAAGGATATTAAGATGACCAAAAAAATATAATAATGATCCTTGATTTATATATGACATGGAGGAAAAAAATATATAAAAATTTTATGTGTAATTTTTCAAAAATTATACAATGTAACATTTTTTTCATAAAATTCATTCTTGTTATTTTAAATTATTTGACAATGAATAAAATAGAACTATGGGTTGTGATCCATTTGATTGGTTTAACTAAAATTAGAGGGGGTGGGTAAATTTGTATAGTTTTAGTTTTAATATTACTAAAACCCCAATTAGTGTTATCAAATTACAATATATCAACACAAAATTGGACTACAAGAATGAGGGTAAAAATAAATATGGACCAAAACACACAAGTTTTTATTTGGTTCATAGAAAATTTGTAGGATAGTCCTCAATGTATGGAAGTAGTTATTATTACGTTTCTATAGATTTCATATATCTTATTGAATAAAAAAGAAAAAATAAAACCCAAATTTGAAATATCAACCCAAAATTAGAATAAATCCATTTGTTACTTGTTAATCATGAAAGTATAACCCTTACAACAATGATCACCACTTCCATTTCCTTAGAACCTCCACTGGATGATGATACCTGATAGGTGAAAATAATATTATATCCTCCATAATTTATACATGGGTCTGTATAAATCATCCATTTAATGGGGTGAATCCTCCTCTTTTACCATGGTATGATAGTTCCTATCGATGTAAAGGTAGAAGGACTCAGAGATATTTGTGGGAGAATACAAATAATCGTACACACCATATCTATGAATTTTAACCTATTTATATTGATCTTAGGTGAACTCACTATGATTTATTTAACATTTACTAAAATGTTACATTAATATTCTTGTAAAACAATTTGTTTAATATATGTTGAAATATATTACATTTCATTTAACTCTTAATTACATATGAGCTCCCAAGAACATTATTTTTTCAAAAAATTTAATGATAGTCAATTCATGAGTGATTTATAATGGCATAGGAAATAACATCTTATCACTATAATAGGTTTTATGATATTATCCTCACTATATATAATATTTCATTATTAAATGTATATAATACATTATGATATACTATAAATAATATACTAGGATATATTCTTAAATGCAACTAATATATATGTCATCTTTAGGGAATATATCCCTCAATCCCCCCATATATAATAAATCCTTATAGAATTATTCAATTTCCCTTTTTTATTTCATGATATACCAAAATTTATGAAATCAAATCTAAATTGTTTTTTGATATCTTTAATTAAAACACTTTGTAAAGCTAAATATAATTCATCATGTATCACATCAAATAACACACATTGAGAATATCCATCCAAAAAAGTATTGAATAAAATGTAAAACAATTTTAGTGATTCGTTATGAGTATTATTGAACCCAATTCCATTTTATTCAACAAAACAATTTAACCACACATGACTTTATATAATTGAAATCAAATATGAATTCATGAATTCATAAATATCTTAAAAGGGAGTCCATTGGAAAAGAATCAATTATAACAATGATATAAAAGGATATTCATTTATTTCTCTCAAACAAAAGTACCTAACTAAATGCTTCACTAGGAATCATCATATGAAAGGATAAATATTAATATGAACCCCATTTTCTAGGACATCTTGTAACCATGTTACACAAATTATCTCAATGTTTTATATATTTTGAAATATTTTCATGAATCGGAGTATAAAATGACATGAATGGTGAATATATCAAATGTAATAATCTCTTATGGATGGAAACATCATACCACTCTCATATAATAGAAATTAAAATAATATGTTTTATAAAGGAATGGTCTTAGAAATCCTCAATTTATCTCAATTGAGGAACCAAAGGTCGTAATTGTCTTATGTGAGGGAAATTCCCCTTTTGGTATATCTACAACTGATGAAATGATCAAAAACATGGCCTAACAAACTATGATCAAGGGAGTATCATGTTTTTATAAAAGAAGGTATCAATGTATGAAAACAATCATGCCAGATTATTGACTATCCTTAGGTACATGGACATCCTAATATGGGATATGGACTATTATTATACCAAATACACAATATATAACACTCTATGTGTTATAATCCACGTGCCATAATGTGAAAAAGGACAATTTGGTACCTTATAATTATATTTTTCATCTCTATATGAAATACTACTCATGAGAAACTTATCTTTTTGTTGTAATTTTTAATTATCCATGTTTGGATTATTTTATTAATAACTCAATGGATTACTTTGAGAGATGAATTATTATTTAAATTCACAAGAAATGTTAAACAAATTTTAAAGAATGAAAAGGTGGTGTTTTTTATTATGTATAACATCATACAATTCATATTCTAAAACACTTTAGAGAATTTTTAAAAACTATACATAAGATTCTATCTTTTCATGTCACACAAGATAGATGGTATTATGAGCCTTATATTTTTTTTTCACTTTTTGTTTTTTTAACTCATTAAATACCATTTTATTTCCTTGCACATATCCATGTGAATTTTTTTAAACTGACCCAATAAACTATTTCAAGGATATCATTTAGAATAATGTTTTTTAAAATAATTATGAGATTAAATGAATAATATTCCTAATGTTTAACTCATTGAACATTTATCCAAACTTCATTTCTTGAGAAAAATAAATTGTACCTTTCAAATAACTTCTTTTTGTAAGATATAAAATGTATAATTTCATCATAATCATCATTCTTGGAACATTTTAGATCAGAAATTTTCCCGAAAATATTTTGGCAAGTTAATTATTTATTTACACTATTATTTTACTAACTTATCCAAAGAGTTATAAAAAATAAATGAACATTAACTTTATTTTAACTAGTAAAATAATTTATTTTAAAATTTTGAACTTATAAACTTTTAAACATATCCCCACAAGTCTCATAGAAAATATAACCACTTGTGGATGTCATGTTATACAAAAAAAACATTTATGTGTTCAGAAATGAAACATATTTTTTATTTATTGTAATATTAAACAACTAAGAAATAGTATATATATAATTTATTGAGTAAATTTTATTGGGATAAGTATTATGAGAAAAATAATTAAATATTTAATATCATCCACTAATTTTGGTTGGATAAAATACCAAGCATTTTAACAAACATTTTTATAGTTGCATTCTCCCTTTATATTTTTTTTCACACATTCTTCTGAAATATTTGTTATTGAATCAATCAAAGTGAACAATATGTATATTAGAATAATAATACATTGTTTTTCATAAAAAATAACAATAAATAAAAAATTTATTTTTATTATTGAGAAATATGTTGAATATCCACATTTCAAAATTAAATTTATTAAGAATGATATATTACATTGAATCCGACTCCATAATTCAAAAAATATTTTGGTTCAATATATTAATGAAAACATCAAAGTGTAGTAGTTATTTAATATATTTTTATATGTTTCATTTTTAAAACAATAATAAAACATATAATTGGTATCATATAGCATTCAATGATTGGTGAATTTACTTCTAAAATTCTAATACCAAATATCTACTTAACCCAACATTTCTTAAACCCCATTAGGTATTATAGACAATTACATCAAATGGAAACATTTTCCCACCTTCCTATAACCACTTTTAAAGATTTTATTACCATGTAATCCCATTAATTAAAGGAAATAATATAATTATGGATTATATATTTTCCCTATTATTCTATCAATGAATCATTAGAAACATGAAGACCATAAGAATCAAATTACTATAATGAATCTGAGTGAGTTAGTGTAACCCAATATTCTAATTTCTTGATTAATTAAGAAAATAATCCCTTGTAAATTTTAGGATAATATTTTATTAAATAAATAATAACACTTAGCTTTGAATAATAAATGAATATAATAATGATGTGTAGGGTACACAAATTTTTTTATATTGTTCATCTTCAATGCGAGAGCCTATTAAAGGAACTCAAGATTAATAGAATCATAAAGGGGTTGAATTAGTGATAAATATTTTTTTTTGTTTTCCCTCTCGAATAACCATATTAACTTATTAGTTTAAATTTAGTTTCTTAATCTACACACACAAGAGCATATAGATAGGACTTGATTGATTTAAATGGAGCACTACCCAATGTGTGTTGCTAGTCCATAGCATGATCAGGTGAAACACTTGTCCATATGATTCACTAATAAAATATTGTGAAACACAATGAGAAGAAAATACTTATAAAACACTTACACGTCTTCAAATTGTCTTTTATATCTAACAAAATTACATCATTTTATAATTTTACAAAAACAGATGATTTTTGGTTTTCTATAGGTACATCTTTCTCTTGTATAAAATTATCTAGATATCAAGTGTGAAAATATCTTCTTCACATCAATAATAATATAGAATAATTCATGATACAACTTCATATACTAAATGATTCTTCCCTAGGAAGGAGTTATTTATTAAAAATTAGAAAATATCAACAATTTATTCTCCTCTCTATTGTTTTATCTACTTTAAGAACTATCCCAGTTGGTTTCATCAAGAATCACAGAATGCCGCATTATTCTCCTATAAAACAATATATATTCACACATAATTTATAGGAATAACATTCTATATTTTTTCCCACTATATTCGACTACTAACAAGAAATGAATATTTATG
Source organism: Viscum album (assembly GCA_963277665.1). NCBI lineage: Eukaryota > Viridiplantae > Streptophyta > Magnoliopsida > Santalales > Viscaceae > Viscum > Viscum album. Next base: position 22,603,720 of record OY728137.1, on the reverse strand, counting down.
TTAATTTGAATCGAAAATATTCAAAAGAGAATGATCAATGAATTTAAAAACATGAACATTTTAATTTTTTACAAAAGATGTGATAAATATAGAAATAAATAAATCTCATTAATTCCATATAATATTTTCATTCATCATTATTGAATCATAAAATGACAAAATCATTTCTTCCATGATATTATAGCCATTTAAAACAATATATATGTAGAAAATAATTCCCACAATTAACTTGATATTCATCTTCTCTCGATTATAATTTTAATACAGCAATGATTCTTATAAATATATTCATGCATGCCTAAGAAATGTTCATGGGGACTTTATTATCATCAAAGTATGATCCTATAATTAGTTCATCTACCTTACACCAACCTAATATACGATAAACCAAAGTATGATGATAAAAATTTTCCATTTATGAAAAACATTCTTGGAACCATATTGGTTTAATTCACAATTAATATGTGATGTTTTAAGAATTTTATTATGGCCCAAAAATCAACTAATTAAAATAATCATCAAATGTTCTTATCAAGAAACCGATATTTCCCCCAAATATTCTTATGAAAACATTCTATGGGATATACTGTTTGAAGAAACCATTTAGGGATTAACAACGGTAGAAATGGTTCCATATGATGGTATGATCAATATTTCAAGCATATAAAATTTGACATGTGATAAATTAAATTGATCATATCAATAAAATATAAGGAGTATCGACTGTGTGATAAATTTTAGATCAAAAAAATGATTAATACCTAAGATATGAAAAAGGAAATCCTTAGTTGATCACATGAAAAATATTGATGTGACCACTTGACCACATATGGAGTTGATGAATGAATGAATTTTAAGAGAATAAATTACTCACACTTGAGTGACTACATAGCTAACTTGGATGTGGGTGAATGATTATCTCAATAGTGAACATGCCTACTCAGTCTGTAAATATTAGAAATTCTTTTCTTAAAACTAGAGGCTCATAGAACCAACTTTGTCCCTAATTAAACATGTTAAAAATAGTGTAACTACAATAATTAGTAACTAAAGTTGATTTAATTTATTAAATTATCACCAATAATAAAAAATAATATTTATGTGTTGTTAAAAAAACAATCCCAAAATACTATCTCCAATATCATAAAATATCTGCAGGATTTGACATATTAAACCCCCTTTATATTTTTCTAGAAACCATTGAACATAAATTAATATATGAACAAAAAGTATATATAAATTAATCACCAATTAATATTTTTAATCTTAATTAAGAGGAATCTGAATAGGAAACAAGAAAATTTGATAACCAAACATAATATCTAAAAAATGGTGACCTATATTTAGTTTCCTTAACCCAAAATGCCCAAACATGAATCAATATATCATAATAACTGCCCATAAACTAAAATTTTCTCATTAAATTAGTGGTAAACTAGTTTCTATCACCACATTCAATAAACTATTAAACTGGTTCACACATATAAAATCATTGATTATTCCCTTTCAACCCCCCAGAAATATATAGCCCTTAAATAGTTATTGAAAAAATCAAATAATATATTTTTGTTATGAAATATATCCCCATATGGAAAAAAATATTTGAAGACAGTGAGTGATATGGGAATTTAAATCCATACCTTTTAATTGTTATGGTTTACATTAAACACAATCATCAACATCAAATTATGGAAATCTTATTTAAGTAATGTATTGGTAAACACATCAACAATATCCTCATATATTGTAAAAAAATCATACGTAAATTTATATCTCTCATTTTTATAATAGATAATGTCATATTTTATATCTATATTATTGATTATAGAATGTATAAAAGGATTTATTTAAAAATAAAAATCACATTGACTATCACATCTTAAAATAATTGGAAGTTTCAATTCAATAGAAAAATTTTCTAACTATTTATTTATCCAAATTAGCCATGTAATAGCAGAGTGATAGCCACATATTATACCTCCACAATTCTAAAATTTATAAAAAAGTGCATCCTAGTTTCCATAAAAACTCATATATCACCAGTGAATACAACTCCACCAGAGGTGGATATTTTGAAATCGAAACAACCAATACAATATATATCCACAAAACCAAATAGATCAAACATCCCTTTTTCATATCTGATGGAAATATTAATGGTACTCTTTATATATTAGAAAACACTTTTCCCTATAATAATATCATATTATTTAGGTTCAATTGATACATTTTCTATTTGGTGACATATTATACTAAATCAAACATGGTATCAATAAAATATACCTATCTTAAAAAAAGTTTCTTGAGATATCTAGGATCAATATCCTTTACTTTAACATCATATTGAAATATATTATCCCACTGAAATGGGCGTAGAAACTAGTTTTGATTATTCCATTTCAAACCACTATAAGAGTTACTTATCATACATCTCAAACATTTATTCATCATTTATAGAATCTATAATATCATTTATATATCCAGTGAAAAAATATATACCACTTTTCTATCTTTAATATATAGATATGTTTCCACTCTTCCATTTCTGAAATTTATATTCTTTAAATAGGTATCCACATAGAATACTAAACTCATTGGGTTTTTTATCCATATAAATCCTTCTTCAATATAAATATAAAATTTTCATCTTTACTGATAAACATACTACATGGTTACTCAATATATACCAACGATTCCAATTCCATATTTAGGAAGGCAAAATTTATATCCATTTAAAATATCATCGATTGAATTTGTTCTATAATAGAAAGAAATATTCTAAGGGTTTTGAGCCTCGAATTTATGGAAAAATGTCTCAGAAAAATCAACTCATACAATTTGAGTATAATTTTTACACATAAGTTTTCCTTTATTGCTCAACACTTCTCCATTTTCTTTCAATTTGTTTATGAATAAAAATTTTTCAAATAAAATTATATTAATTATTCTTGAATAAAATCTCCCAATTATCATTGTTCTCAATATGGTCTATTTCATCATTAATAGTTTTAAACCACTATTTATTCATCATTTAGTTATCAAAATCGATATGTTTAACCTAGGAAAACAATGATATGTAAGTCATTTCAATGTTAGTTCTTCTTATTTGTACATGCTTTATAAAATTACCAATGTTTTTATGAATCTAATTCTTTATTCTTATCCTTGTAAGAGATGAGTGATATTTCTCCTCAACACGTGAAATGTTTGAGTCATCATCCCTATTATGGAAATCTTTAACTCTATCATTACTCTCTGACATTTATTCAACTTTTTCAATAAAATCATCAACTTCACTCCTAGAATTTACTTCATTATCAACAACATCATTCTTTTTATATTCATATAAAATTTGATAAAAATTATAAAAAATTCTTCAACAATTATATTTATAATTATGACATGACATTCCATTTTGGGGATAACTAATAACAATTCCCACAACACCTCTCGAATCAAATTTACCCATATTTTTTACCTTTGATTTTGATGATAAAAGGACATAAAAACAATTTATAACAAAAATAAATTTGGTTTATTTTTATAATACATTCCATATAATGTTACATATAAAATTTGGTCTATAAAAACAATTATTCTAAACATAAATTGTTTCTCAAATTTTTTTCCTCTAAAAATAAAGAATGGTATCATTATCTATCAATAATGTTAGATATATATTTATAAATATTTAATTCTTCTGCTACATAATTTTTTTGGGGTTTATAGAACACTATTGGCATGTAATTTATATATGTTTTCCTAGATAATCATTAATAATGTCATTAGTTTACTCAAAAAAATTATTTTTCTGGTATATCTTGAGAATGCAGCCACACTCTTTTTCATCACTTCTACAATAAATTTTGATCATTTTAGAGATTTTGAATTATGTTTTGTAAAATCAATACAAGAAATGTGAGTAAATTCAATAATAAATGAAATGAAATACTTATCTCTAGTTTTGACTCCATTATGATGGGTCCCTAGATGTCTGAATTAATTATCTCTAAAAGATGAGATGTTTGAATTTCAATATTTTTATGTTAATAATTTCTCATACTCCCCTTCCAATATGTACAGAAAATTTAATATATCAATCTAGTCACATTAGGTAAATAATGAAAACTACGTCGTTGATAATGAATAATCATATTTGTTTGATGAGATAAAAAATACCTCTATACATATGTTCACTCTATGATTTCATTCTTAAATAAAATGTATTCTATGTATCTCCAACTAGATATAGGTTACTATTTATTCACTTCCCCCTAACATAATATTTTTTGCATTCGATTTTTTTTAAAAAAAATCCAATTTTATGGAAATTTATTTCATTATATTTACAAAATAGTTTATAAACACTAAGAAAATTAGGACCCATCCCATTTAAAAAATCGATGTTCTTGGAGTTTCTTTTTTATTTTCCAATAATAGCAGAACCACCCCCTTTGGTCTTAAGTGGCCAATAATATCCCGTGGATAGAAAGCCTTATTTACAATTTTCAACATCATTATACATTATTAAGTCTCATATAATATTGTATGATCCCCATGAATCCAAAATTCATTCACATTACTTCATTGATGTATTTTGTAAAATATCTATATTAAAAAAAATTTCTTTACCTTCCCGTACAATATATCCAAACACATATTTACCTATTATTATGATATCATAGAAATTCATCCATTATAATGGTAAAATAATTTAATGGATACCCAATTATTCAATATTTCACCCACTTCCTCTAAATATTACAATATATTTTAGTCTTCATACAAGATTATTCAAAAGAGTTATTAATCATACTTCATTGAGTGGGTTGATTACCCATCATGATTTGTCTCCCAAATCATATAGACTTATTATTATGATGATAATTGAACCAATATATATTTTTTTATTCATAAATCCCCTAAACATCAATTAATAACCATAAAAAGAAAATTTTACTCTTAAAATCGCATGTTATAAAAAATGTTCCTTTACCATTCATCAATATTTTGGTCTAGAATGGTGGATAATTTTTGTAATAAAAATTGATATGTTATTATGACCTCCCTCCTCATAATAGAATTATTCTATATATTTATAGAGTATCTAGATATATTAAATCATTAATTAATGATTGAATTTATAGAATTCCATGATTTTTTATATTCGTTTAGTTTTTTCACAAACATGGTTCCTTTCAATTCTCCCTTTATATTAGAATTTTTACAAACCTTTTAAACAAATATATATGATAATGAGATGATAGGTTTTTTCCTCTTTTTAAACATATTTTTTATTTTAATATTATTCATCATCATTAGTAGTCCATTAAAAATCATTATGGGTAGGTTTAGTTATTCTTTTACATTGACCTATTTTAGTTCAATAATATCATGGTGCAGTTCTGAAATTTTTATCCATTCGTAAATATTGGTACTCATGGTTTCCTTATCATGAAGAATATTATTAGACCTTTAATATTCTTCCAAAAAAATCATTTTTTAATTCTCAATGAATGATTCAATTCTATTTATTTATTAATTATATTTCATCACACTTTTATTCCCATTAAAAATATTTGACTTCTTAGGGATGTAATATCTAAATTATCTCTTCCATATGTTCTTTAAGTGAGTATTCTCATCTAATGTTTTATGGGTTTTAACAGTATAAAGAGTGAAATATACATCATTAGATTTAGTAATAAGACTCTTTTCAGCAACATCATAATGTGTATCGACCATGTTTTCATCGTCACTACATTCACCTTCCTAATACTATGTAAAAATTCATTTGTTATTACTTGGAAAATTATTAACATTTAATTAAGAATTTTTTTTTGAATTGATGAAGATTTTTAATTTTTTAGTTATTTTATCTTATTCATTGATAGATCTATATTATTATTGTTTATGAATTTTTTAGGTAAATGTTCAATAACCTCACATTTAGAACATTTAAGAGGAATTTTACATTTAAACAATTCCGTGTTGCTCCTCATATTCCTATACATTATAGAAACAATTTTATCAAATTATAAAACCACATAAGAAACATTTTAATGAGATAAATTTTAATCATATTTATCAATATTATTCTAACTTTTCTTAGACATAAAAACATTAAATGAAATTTCTTTTTCCCATATTACAATTTTCATAATAGAATCATTTTTATTATTTTAATTATAACAGAGAACATTATAAAATAGTCAATATGAATATTTCAAGCATTATTTTTTCCAAATAAGAGACATTTTCATCAATATTATCTATTACGATTCAAGAAAATATTTTAAAAATATCTAGATCTACTATTTTATCAATATAGTCTCTCATAGTACACAGAAATAAATTTTCCCACGTGAAAAAGCTATTAATAGAATCATCATCATTCATATAAAGATATTAATATAAAAATATCTGTAATTTATCTTAGTCAAATTCATTTTAGTCCTATGTTCATAGATATTAAGAAGATTATCATCATATTTTTAAAAGTCTTTTTGCCTTTAACATTATGAAATTATGTCTTTAATAGGGAAAATAAAATATTATTATTTGCACTAAAATATTTTTCTAAATTCTTCTTGTCAACTCCTATCAATGTAGCACCTTCAGAATGGGAACAAATTATTGGTTGTACTATATATGACAATATAATCAAATTTAATGTGATAACGAAACATTATATCCTTCCAAATTGGATGTTCCATCATAATAAACATGGTAATCCAATTTATATTTAGTAAATTTAATTATACATAAAAGATAATAGAAAAGAGTGACCAAATAACAACGAGAGAGGCTTCGATCCTTAAAAATAAAAAATGAAGGTAACCAGGATCTGATACCACATAAATGAATATAGGATCAAAGGAATTAATCATGGGGAGATGTTGTTAATTTTTTAAAAAATTTATTTTATGTTTTCACAATAAAAAACATTTGTAAAATACTAGAGTGAATTTATTTTCTAATTTCAAATACACATGAACACACATGTTTAACTGATTTGATTTAAATGTTTCAGTACTCAATCTGAGTAGTTAGTGATTAAAATTATCCAATAAAACAAGTGATAAAAAAATAATCATAGAAACTAATGTGAATCATAGTGATCCGGGAAAATTATTAGAACTCACGTTCATGTCATTTGACTATTTTTTTCAATTCACACAATTTGTGCACCACACACTTGTAATAAAAATTAAAAAATTTGGTGATAACATATATATATATATATATATATATTAATTTTATAGAAAATTATATTTTTTTCAAATGTTTTGATATTACTCGCATCAATTAGATGAAAAAAATACATGAAATAACTTCATAAAAAAAGAATATTCATTGTGAAAATGTTCTAGAGAACAGGTTGAGGAACCTAAAATATTCTTCTAATCAATCTTTTGTGAACAACATGTCCAAGTCACCCACTTGTTTTCATCAGAAATCAATCTATGCCTTCTAATTAATATGAAAAAAGAATATATATTCACATATAATTTACATGAAAAATATTCTTGATTTAATTACCTCAAGCCTATTCTTCTAACATACATAGTGGAGTTATGGTAATTTTATTTTAAAAATATCTTAAAGATAGAGATCTTTAAATATAATAGATAACTCTTTTTAAATCATTATGACTAATATGAAAACTGGTTATATTAAATACAGGTTATAACTACCACATAATCTTGGAATTACTCCTTGCTAATAATCAAAAGGTTAGTTGTTTACTTCTATGATATTCCATGCATTTCAAACATCATGTATACTTGAGAAAATATCCCCAATTGTTGAGGAATTACTCTTATCATCATCCTAAATAAAATTAAATATTGACGCATTAATATATATTTATATATATATAGTAATGAATCAAATTAATTCATATAATCATTATTTTCATCCATTGATAAACCCATAATAAATTCATCTCCTTTACACCTACCTGATTCATGATAAAAAAATGTATCTTGATATTATTATGTCATTGAATAACAAATTACCAAGAATGATATTTATTTGAATGAAACCAAATTTGTGATTTTTAAATAAAATGAGTATGGCCCAATAATCTCCTCATTTAATATCCCTTCAGATATTCATACGTGGAAACATATGTTCATCTCTAATATATTAATTAAAAATATTCTAATTATTGGACTAACTTTATGAAGGGATTTCCTGGGGATCAACCATGGATGAAAAGTTTTTGTATGATGGTATGGTAAATTTATTGAGCATACATAAATTGATAATATGATAAAACCGATTGAACCTAGTGGGAATTTTCCTTATTAAAAAAACTGAATTTACCATATGACCAATACTTTAGAGACTGCATAGTGATACTAAAGTTACTACATGACCCACCCTAAATCCATTTAATGAAATATTATAGAGACGACATGAAAAATTACAATTCTTGTGAATTAATAAGTTTAAATAAAACACATGAATAACATTGGGGTTATTTAATGGAAAAATGTTAATCAACCACATGATTGATTATTTATCCTAAATTCCTGATTATTCTCAAAATTTCAGAATTGTCTCTTTGAAAAACAAATCCACTTCAATCCAACATCAAAATTCTTCAAAAATAAAAACGATTCTATCACTACTTCCATGAAAAATATATATATATTTATTTTATTAAAATCTCATCAGTCCCCGCAAACTATGTTTTATGCGTGTTTAGAAAAAGACATCAAAACAAACATAAATTCACTAACATAATTCAATATCATCTTGATTATGATTAACACATCGTCTTTACTGAAGCTGGTTATTATCTTATACTATTTATTTTACACTTGAATATTTTTTTCAATTAAATTTTTTTGGGTCAGTAATTATCCTAATACTCATGCTTCTCAATAAAACATTTCTTCTCATTAGTTTTACTATCTCTTGATAGTTATAATGAAATCACACAACAATAGTCTTGACAAATATCATTTTGGATGTGGGTTTATATTTTAAAAAATAATAGATCTCACTATTTCATCTAGAATAATATCTTCCAAGGAATATAACTGAATATCTTATATTGAAGAAACTTTAGAATCTACATGAACAATATCCACAGAAAAACACAGTTTGATTAACTATCTGTATGAAAAAAATTCAACGGTCAATTTCCTCCTCTTATATTAGAATAACCATAGTATGATTTAGTAAAAATATATATACACTCACAAAAAATAGGATTTATAAAATCAATATTATTACATGAATTCATACACTCAATCTAGAAGAATTTTTTTTTCTCAAAATCACTCTATTATTTTTAATACTTTTTTCCCAATCAGTGTTTAATAAAATATATATATTTTAAATGATATCTAAATAATATCATTAAATTTTTTTAAATCATATTTAATATCCAAAAATGATATAAAAGGTGGAATTTATATTATTCCAAAAAACATTTATGATATAAACAGCTCAGGTTAACACAAAATGATGCATACTGTTCTAAAAAGAATTCAAGAGTAGTCCAAGATTTCCATATCGAGTATCTAAAGTATATTACCTCACATAATCATCCTATATAACATGATCTTAACTTTTAAATTGAACTCCACAAATACATAACTCATTAAGTATACACAAAACTATGGAAATAATTTCTATATTCCCAATTTCCTAGAAACACTACACCTGCAGTATAGAAAAATTATTATGGATAAAATTATCTTACATACTATTTTTTAAAAAACCCATAATTTAAAATACCTAAATTGAATCAGAAAAAGTTTTTCATAATTCTTTTAAAACTATGGAATAATAAAGCATAATTATAATCATATCATCATTATTATTTAAAACTATTAAAACAAATTGGGTTTCTTCTCAAATAGTTATTATAAACATTTTAATTGTTATTTATGATGTCGGTAACATGGATTATTAAAAACATCTTGAATAAAAATACATTTATTATTTCGTAATCATTTGAGAAATTATATTGCATCATCAGCTTTCTTTTATGCTTTAGATGTTAATTCTGGAACATCCATTTTTAGTCTATAGAAATATTATAATTTTACTATGTCATAACTCACACATAACATGCCGATAACTCATATGTAGAGTTAAATGACATATAAATAGATTTTACCTAAATTTACACAACATTATGTGATTTATATAATATAATATTAACGTATATACTATTTAGAATGACTTATACATAGATTAAAATGAATCGTATGTAGACATGCAATTACATGGACATTGTGCATGACATTTAAAAAAACCCAATCTTATAAGGGTGACTCATATATAAATATGTAAATGAATTGTACTCATGATGGATTTTCCAAATTTTCTCTTCTCAATTTAAATCTAGATTACTTTATAATATAATATTACTTCTTCAAAATTAATGTTATCCAACTCTCATAAATCAGAAAAAAACTCCCAGAATGTTCTAAACTATATTACATATCTTCTATCAAGAGTGTTAATACAATAATCTCACCATCATTAATTATTAGGGGAACTAACATCATTTAATTTTGTTTTGTATTAACCTAATTTAGACCCTTCTTCAATCTAGATAATATCATTAATGATTTTTTATAACGTCACTCAAGACTCCATAAATCACAACCTAACTAAAATGAGAAATATCTTGAAACCACACAACAATATAATGTAGCATTTTGAAAAAATTATATACATATGTGATAAGGAACTCATAAAAAATTTACTAAAATGATTTTCCTTGTGATCTCCCTCAAATCATCAATAATTCCACCCCTTTTACAATAAACACCACAATAGATGACCGAATAATATATAATAACATTTTAAAACATTTTCTCCCTTCAAAAAGAAATTAGTAAGGTGTTTTTTACTTTTCTGACACCCTTTAAAAAAACAATCCAAATCCTTGTGGTTGTATGCCTCTATATATATTTAATTGTGTGAGGTAGGATGAACATGTACTTTTAGCCTTAATTAAAATAACAAATACTATCAAAATGTTTTTCTAAAAGTATTTATAACATGTTACTTGGTTAAAAAAACTCATGATTCACATTACTGTATTCCACCTTTAATTTATTAATCAAATATCTAAGAGGAATGTTCCTTAATATAATGTTTCGAACCAAATTCTTGAAAATATTTACAACAAATTGATTTTCACAAGCAATACATAGTAGATTGTCAATATTAAATCTCATGTTAGGTAGTTAAACATGAATCCATATTTCTTGAGTATAATAGTACATTATTTTATTGTACATAAAATTATTAGTCATCAATTTGAAATAAATTTTATTCTTTATATTCCAGGAATCATTGATTTAATAAATGAATAATGTCCCACGATATGTGGACTTAACATCAACCCAATTCCATTCACAGTCAATATATATTATTACTAGTAATGTTAGATATGAACTAGTTATATATAGTAGTGCAAAAAATATTTTATTCTTGATTTATTTAATGACTCTCTTGGGACAAACCATGTTATACTAATTGGGATAAAATTAAAATATATCACATAATTTCATTATAAATACCATGTCTGGTTATAATGTTTTCATGTAGAGAAGGTTTCCAATATATTGTCTATATTCCTTATTATTTATATAAAAAAAATTCTTATAGTCAGTAAATTTAGTATTAATAATATGAGGAATATAAATCCTATAACATTCCTCTATATCATATAACTTCATCAATTCAATAGAGTATATTCCTTATGATTGAAAAAATATTCTTATTGAATGATTTGAAATAATAAAAATTGTGGAATATCACCCAATATTGAAATATAAAATTCCCTTACTTTAAGTTATTAAATAATATATAAAGATACTCTCTTCCATGAATAAAATGATTTTATCAACACATACTGTTGTAATAAGAGAACATGTGTGAGTATCCTTCATATTGAGATTAGTGTTAACAAGAACTTTGGAAAACTTCATACCTCTCAAGAATCTATCCAACATGGAATATAAAGATACATGAGTCTTATTTAAAACATATAATAATTTTATAATCTTACAAACAATGCTATAATTATAAACATGAATGAACTATTATGGTTGTTCTGTGTAAACCCCTACTTCCTAGAAACCATTATAAATGGTAGTTTTGACATCCATTTATTATATTCTGTAGTTATTATGATCCATAATTTCTATGAAAATTATTATCATATTATGTTATTCCATTGGTGAAAATAATATATTAAATAGAAGATTTTCCATCTATGGATATCCCTTTCAGACAATCCTGTCTTTATTCCTTGTGACAACTCATTTTTATTCAGTTAATTTTTTAAAATCTCATTGATTCGGTTAATTATTTTGTCCATAAACAATGATACTAGATCTTATGTTGAGTTATTATACCTTTTATCAATTTTACCATTTATATAAGTGGTCCAAAATCCATGTTCCTCTACCTCATAAATAGTTTCATGTTCAACACGAGATATAAGAGAATATTTCTCATCAATTTTTAACCTTGTTCTTATTTGGATATTTTCATTTTTGGATAATAATTTTAGATAAAACATTATGTTTATTTATCTTTTGATGCCCTTACCAAGTATCCATAAATTATTCTTCATAATTGAACACCCTTGATTCAACAGAGACAATAACTTTCTCAACAACATCATACTTTGTAATATTTTTTTCAATTAAAATTTAGGTTTCTATATCCATCAATTTCATCCCTATGATTAATGAACACACATTTTAGGGGATATTTTACAAATTTTTTTACATTTTAACTCTCTACTAGATTGTGTTGTTTTTTTCTACACCATTTGTACCTACTACTATTAAAAAATATATCCCATAAATTTCAATTCCTGAGATCTTTCTTTAAAAATTAAAAAATTTAGGTTCTTTATCAACTTGTAACAATGGATTAGAAATACCTTAAAGTAACTGATAAATGATTTTTTTCTATACTAAATCTCATATACAGTATTTTGGGTCCCAATAGTCATAAGAAATATATTTTAATGTACATAGTTGTGCACTAGATTATCCTGAAAAGAAATATGAAATAATTTTTTTGCAAGAATGAATTTTCCCACATTCAAAATAATTTTATTTTTCTCCATAGAAACAAAATATTCATGAAGGGTGTATATTTTGATATATTAATTCATTTATAAATGATTCTATAAGTAATACTCAAAATAATTACATTGTTATTTTTTTCCATTATCACATCTCATCGATTTTCTATGAAATCCATGCCTATTTTCAACTATCCTTTTAGAGATTTTAAATATTATGGTGGCCTATAATTAAATTTTTTTAAATGGAACATCATTCATCAAGGTATAATTTTCAATGAAGGTAAATTAAGATCACGCTAGGTTGAAATATTCATCACATTAATATGCACACTAAAATACATAAGGTCTAATGGTATAGTGTATAAAATATTTACTTCTTAATGTGTCACATGAACCATCATTCATTTAGGGAATGTATCAAAAACAAATTATATATCATGTTTTAGTTTGGTAATGTCTCTCAACAACTCCTGGTTGGAAATATTTCTCATGTTTTAATTATGATATGGACAACTATTCTATGATATAAGTCATTCCCAACATTGGAACTCATACAATATGAATTGTATAGATCACCAATTTAAAGATACACCTGACTTCTACTTTCACCTACTGTAATAGACCTTGCATGTTTACAAATATTTATGATATACGAATTATTTTGAAAACAATACTCATTTAATTAATCTCAAAATTGGATAAAAATAATAAAATTATATTTTAGTATTTATCAAATTACACATTTTTGAATTTAAGTTCTTTTGAATTTATATAAATAGGTCCAACAAATCTAATTCTCAAGGATCTATCATTTTTGATTGTAATTAATACACCTTCATGATCTTATTTATATTAAAATATTTTGTTGACATTAATGTGTATGTAACACCTATTGTAATGGGTCTATGGAAATACTTTTTCTTTTATTCAATGCCATAGTCAGTATGAATTATTTTTTTTTCATGATTCATATTCTATAATTATTTATCATGTTTATAGGTTAAATATCATTGGAGTTTTTTTATAAATATATAAGAATAATTCCTCAGTCTCTCACATCAACTATAGACATAGTTCAGACATAAAAAACCTTTCAAAGTGGGGAGACCTGTATTAATTTGGTTCACAACCTTATTCTTTGGATATTAATTCATTTTTTACTTTAGATACACTTCCTATATACCCAATTCAACTTCTAGGTGAGGATGTGTTTTATAGGTATGTGTAATTATTTAGGATAAAAAAATACCACAACACTATCAATATTAATGTTATCTAAATCATCAATTAAATACATGGTTATATCTAAAAAATTTTATTTTATATTATTCATATATGATTCAATATCATCCCTTATTTTTCTTCTTTATTAAAGAGGATTTTTTTTCTTTTATTGTTATTTATTTATCATGTGTATAAGAAATGTTATAATTTATTTTTCATCCCTATAAATGTAAATATTTTGAATTAGTGACTCTACTTCTTAGAAAAGAGACTCTAATATTTATTAAATTTCAAGAAAAATATTAACCTAAATAAATGTGTTGGGAAAATTATATATTATATATAAATGATCCTTGAAATAAATATATTATTTAAGTATTATTTCATACTTATAACTATTTGTAGATGTAAAGTGGTTTTATTACATATTTCCCATTTATTATTTATTCAATATATGTTTTACTTCTAGATTCTTATTGGTCTTTTCAGATTCAACAACCTTCATCTTAGATTTCCTAACATCTTCAATGAGTTTAGTCTCACTTTTTATATGGTCTTCACTTTCATGAACATCCTTCACATCAATTTTCATTAATGTTTTATCCTCCATCATAATGATGGTACTGTTTTTGGGAAAATAATTTAACAAATATTAGAATACGTGTTCTGTATATGTTTCTTCACCACCTTTTTCATCACTACATAAATATTATTATTTTATTTTACACATATTCCATTTAATTGGTTTTTTATCCGGTTTTCATCATTTATCACAATATATAGCATGTTCTATTATTTTTATATATTTTTCTAAAATTTAATCGCATTATTTTGTAATTTAATCTTATGATCACTACATTTTGTCATTGTTTTAGAGTTTTTCCCCTAAACATTATTTTGAAACTTTTTATCTAGAAAATTATGATAAAACTAAAATTTTCATTTATTTTTCTTATATTACTAAAATTCCTCCAATGCCTCTACATTTGGGAAATTTCATTGGTAGTTTACCCAAGTATTTACCCATTACTTTTTCTAATATTTTTGGAGATAAGATGCATAATTTTCTTATAATCATTATCTATGTCATCATCATCATTATAACAACATCACGGTTGAAGCTATTCATCTTTTAGATTTGTATTCCTTATGGATTAAAAGTCCATATGATTTTTATCTTTATTTTTAATGTCATGTGCCTTTCAAATTTTATTAGAAATAAGGATATTGTGTAACTCAACCCAAAATTGATCGCAACTATTTTATAAATAAAACTTTTTTGATCAAACTATTCAGGAAAATTCCTCATGAATTTCTTTATAATAATTGAATCATCCTTTTTATCACCAAAACCACTAACATTTTTCACAATCTCATTCACTTTAGTGATGTAATCATCAATGAAAACATCACCATCCATATTTATTTCTCATTCCCCCATTTCCTAATTGGTTATCTTAGATTATTTCACATTTGAAATTTCCATAGTATCTACATTCATGATTATCCAAAATGTATTTTTAATTTTATAATACCAACACGTTGTTAGAAAAGTTCATGAAGAGATACATTATAATAAAATTCAAATATTCTCCATCAACCTCGATGTTCCGATTATAAAATAATTTCTTTTTCTAACCATTTTGAATGGGGGGAAATTACACTCTAGATGCACAAATAACATCAATCCTCAATTATTTCAAATATGACCAAAATATATTTTTTAAACCAAGAAAATTCCATCCATGAAATGATGAAAAAATTCTACTATTTATGGAGATTATATTATATGTCTTCATGTAATTTTAGGGAATCTATTAGTGGGATCCTCAATTTGAAACACATCAAATGTCTCATAGAATTTAACAACTATAATTAGAAGGGGTGAATTAGTGTGTCCAAACATTTCTAATTTCTTTTTTCTATTAGGAACTATCCCCTATGAATGGTTATGATATGATTCTCTTAATTAAACAATGAAACTCATCCTTGAATAGTAATTGAGAAAATTAAAGAAGAGGTGGGAATGATTTTTATTACCATTTTCTACCTCAATATCAGAATAGACTCAATAATATAACTATTTTTATCCCATGTTACAAATTTTATACAAGAATATTTTTAATTATTACAAGTAGTTAGGTTACATGTTATCCCTAAACCAACACTTCAT
The DNA here is from genome assembly GCA_963277665.1 of Viscum album. Taxonomy (NCBI): domain Eukaryota; kingdom Viridiplantae; phylum Streptophyta; class Magnoliopsida; order Santalales; family Viscaceae; genus Viscum; species Viscum album. The sequence continues at coordinate 22,587,239 of OY728137.1, read as the reverse complement.
AGTAATACATTGATTCCTGTAGCTTCTATAGTCTCTAGAATGTAATAATGAAATCCCACAACATTAGATATTATAGATCATCTTTTAAATGATTTTTAATTTAGTAGTTAATATAAAAATATACTATTTAATAGAACACTATATAATCTATATAATACATATAACATTCCTAAAGAGCATATACTTCTCCATCCACCTTGTGAGTAAACTGTGATAGAAATTCAATTCTTAAAATACTTAATGAAAAACCATAAAATCCAATTTCATATTCATATATAATATTAAGAACTGTAATCCTAGGGAATAAAGATTTCCAATAATAAACTACATATAATTTAGGATTTTCAAATTAATTCATCAACACCTACAGTAAGTCATGAAAAATTTATTTTTTTTAAATTGCCTCTATGATTCTTTATTCTTCATTCACATTCAAAAATTCAATAGCTAGAATATTTTTTGTATCTCTCTATTACAAACATTAATTTTCCATAAAATTTAACATCTCAAAATAGAATACATGGAACAATTCATATGATTCCTTCTAAAATGGTGAATATCTAATAACTACTTAAGGTTAAATCATAATTATATATGCTGTTCTTAGAAGATTCCCTGCGAGGACCATGATCTCTATCCCGAGTTAAAAATATATTGTCCTACAGTTCAACTATCTAAAAAATTATCTTTAAACATCTCAACAGAACATAGAAATAATATAACCAATTTTTTATTTATAAATAAAAACTCAAAATTTTCCTTTCTATATAGACAGGTTCCCAATAAAGCATGTCTGACATGAAAAATAACTCACAACTCAATTTTCCTTTTAAAGTCATCTTTACACATAATGAGACATTCAAAACCCATTATTTATTCGTAGAATTCTTTTCGTGTGATTTTAGAAACAAAGGAACAATAAATAATGATTACTTTTGGATCTTCATTAAACTTGAATATATATATATATAATAGTTTAAATTCTTCCTCAAATAGTTGTTCTCAATTGTGTTCTTGATTTTCATGAGGGGGGGATTATGAATTGTACAAAAAAAACAAATCATAATATTTTTGTGATGTTTTAATAACCGAATATTGGATTTCAGATCATTAGTTTTATTTCTTCCTTCATATGATAACCTTGGGATTTATATTTCTAGTTTTTTGAAATATTAAAATTTTCCATTGACCTGAAACACATTCAAAAATCATATGACTCATAAATCAATTAAAATAACTCATATAAAGTTAAAATTTACTCATTCATATCATTAGCTGACTCATATAGAACACATATTGACTCATATATAGTCTTAAATAGCTCGTACATAGTTTGGAATAACTCATATATGAACTCTTATTTACTCATACATAGTTCATTACATTGTAAAAAATACAACAATATGTTTGAGAAAAACTCAGTACTAAATATCCAAATAACTCATAAAAATAATGATGTAGCCAAATTTTAGATTCTCAATAGGATTATCGATTCCTCCATAAAATCACAAAACTTTTCCCACTATTTTCCATCCATATCTAGATTTCTCAAAAACACTCTAGACATGATTGTACCAATTTCTAGGAAATTCTATCCAGAGGATGAAAAAATACAACATTCTATAATTCCTAGGTGAATCTCACTTATAAACATCACATTTTTGACCTATATATTCTTGATAATTCAATAATATTGTGTAAAAAATTACTAAAATCATTTAAAAAATTTGAAATATTAAAAAGGATAAAAACATGATGAATTATATAGCCCGAAAATTCCTTAGAGAATATCGTAAGTCACATAAAGTTATTAACACAATCAATAAAATTGATTATATAATTGGAAAATAATGTTCCAAATATCAGTTTACTAATATTTAATTTAACACATTATGTGGAACACTCATTGTATCTTATAAGAAGACTAATTTATGTGTTAAAAACATCCACTATTGGTTTCTTAAGACAGGGTTTCCCTAACACATATAGTTTTTCAATTATTAATAATTATTCTTCTATTTTTCTTAGTGTAATAATTCACATACATTAATGTTACCAATTCAAAAATATTTTTCTCAATGTAATATTTTATGAGGAGGATTTCATATATTTAGAACAAAATCTTTTATCATATGGGTATCATGTTCTACTTTCATTTAAAAAAAAAAATTAAATGTCGTCATACTAATATGATAACACCTTTTAGAATATGGTATATCCATTAGTGGTTCAAGTGATATATTTAACTAATATATAGGGTATTTTATCATTAATTTCATCATTTTTATATTTACATAGGCAATAATATAAATCATTTTTGATATATAGCTTTGATAACTATGTTGATAACTATTTACCCAAATCCATCAAATAGATTAACTAAAAATTATTACTCCCAAACCAAATCCTATTGTGTTTCCCAACTAAGAAAAATAAAAATAAAACATTAAGAATGGGGACCTATTATGTTTAGGGTCACTCATTACATTCTTTCATTATCAATGAAAATCCAAAGGAACCAAAATTTAGCTTGATTTACCCTATTAGATGTTCTAGGTCTTGAAAATACTCTACATTAGAGGGAATATAGAATTAATTATTTTAAATGGGATTTAATCTAACCATATTATGAAATAATATTAAATTAATATTTATGCATACTATTATTACTTTTTTAAACCAATTTATTCTACCAAATTAATAGGTTCAAAACATATTTATGTGTAACTATTTACATAGCCTACATTCTGTGTTATTATACCATAATTAATGGCAATTATATACATATATATACAAATTAATTATATGCATAAGTTATATGACACCATTACAGATAAAATATTATATACATATGATATAACCAATACCTATAAGTATATGATAACAGAGATAAATATCCAACCCATATTTTTCTAGAAAAGGAATATGATTCAAGGCTAGGTAGCAGTCAGGCCAAATGTCCCCATACCAAAGGATACCTTACTCAAGAAATAACAAAATTAAATTATAATTATTGTACATAATATATAAATAAATTACCTACTAAATTTACTCTCATATCCTAGGAAAATTCAACATCAAAAATAAGAAATCTTAATTTGTTAGCATACCTAGTATGTAACTCCTTATATGTAACAACCAAATATTTTTTAAAACATATCTATTTAAGTAATTTTAATTCACTAATATCTTGTGTTGCTTGCAACAAATTTTTTAAACAATCTATGAGATTCTATTATTATAAAATCTTAATTATAACCAACCACTTAATTAGAGATAATTAATAACAATATCTAACTCAGTAAAAATAATTCTCAAACTCAATATTAATTTATTTGTACATTCATATAAAATAATCACACAATTTTTAATATGATCAGTATATGAAGATTCTTAATAAAATTAGTTTTTATTATTATAAAAAATGTTTTTGAAAATAATAATTTAATTTTTGAATTCAGAAGTAAAAATTATCTTAAAATCATTTCTTTATGAAAACATTTATTTTAAGGAATAGTGAAAATACTGATATTAATTGAAAGCTATTTTTTATAAGTTTTAAAAGGTAAAATTATGTTTTGGATTAGTTTTGAAATATAATTAATTTAGTTTGTTTTAAAATAAACAAAAAATGGTTCTCGAAAAGGATTTAATACCAAAAAATTTTAAGAAAACATTTTATGTTTTAAAAGAGAATTTTTCTTAAAACATTTTTTATTTATCACGGTAATGTTTAAATTTCGCTATTTTAGGTTAAAATTAAAATTAAAAAGAGTATAAAATTACCCTAACAAGTGAAAAAAATATATTGGATGAAATTAATTCAACCAATAACTATTAAGGACCCAATTTAATTTATTTAATGTATAATTTTCAAATAAAATTACTTATATATTATTTGAATCAAATAAAGACACAAAATTCCATTTTTTGTCTTTGATATATCTTGTGTATCTACATGTGTAAAAAAGGATTTTATGAACGAATATAAATGTAATGTTTTAATATAATAAATATATATTTATGATATAAATTTAATTTTGATGTTTTTATCCTTGTGGATGAAATTATGATATTTATAACATTTTATTGAATGACAATTTAAAGATGACACATTCATCCTTTAAATAATATATTATTTTCAATACAGTGATTCTATATATATATATATTCTACTATTAATATTATTATTAAATTTATAACATATATCTCAATCATATTAATACATTTTTAATATTTTGGGGAAAAAATTATACCAAATAATTACGCAACACGAATGTTATAATTATTTTATAAATGGAAATATGAACGAAATATATTTAAAAATACTAAACTAATTATAATTTAGATAAATAAAGTAGAAAAATAGTTATATATATGAAAAAGACCTATTAGGTATAAAATAAAATAATTTTTTCCATATTAACCTATTATCTTGATATTTTTAAAAACCCTTTTAAAAAATTGTTAGAACTGAGTCTATTTATATTTTATCAAAATATTGTTTTATTAAATTGTTCAAAATTCATAAAACATAACTAATATACCAAATAATTATAATATGTCCTTTAATGTTTTAGATTATTTATTTAGGTTTTAATTTAAAAAACATAAGTAATTATAAAAAACATTTAATATTGAAATATTTTTCAGCACAGCTAAAATTAAAATCAGTTAAGTAAGGGTTAAAAAAAGAATATGGTTTAAAAAGACATTTCAGAAATATTTTAAAATGATATGGGTTAAAAGAAAGAAAACTTGTCAAAAATATATTTCATGGGGAGATTATATCATAATTTCGTCTTAAATTAGAATACATGTCCTCTTGGAGGTAATTTAATTGAAATTCAATTTATTCTAAATTAATTTTATCAGAAATACCAAATGTTCCCCTCACCTCAATTATGAAAGGGAACCCTCCTTCAATTATTCATATAATATTGATCCTTAATGGTTAACCATACCATAAAAATATTCCTTATTAACTTCTCTATAAACATTAGAGAGAATCTTGTTTTCCCAAAATCTAAATCCTAGTGTCCCTAAGAGGAGATATAAGGGATGTTATCCAAAGAAGAAGTAATCGTCCTTAACAACACTTCCATGATAATTTATTCTTCTACTACCTATTTCTATGTTATTTACATTATAAAGTGTTAAATAAAGTATAAAATATATTATATTATTTTAATATGATTATATAAAAACTATATTCTATATTTTATCCATCCTATGAAAAATAAACGTACTACACGTTCATACGTACCCCTTGCCGTCTCCAGGATGTGGGGTTATCTATTTTTTATATCCACTTTACCTGGATAGATATAATAATGGAAAGTATATATATATATGTAGTAAATTTAACATTATATTTATTATAGAAGAAAATATATATACCATCAACCTTCTTACCCTTTTACCATTAATTGAATAATATAGTGGCTCGTTCGTATGTATGACCTACCATCTACACAACACAGTGAAATTAATTTTCAATATTAACCATTAATGAATGATTATATAAATGTACATAAGAACTAAATGAGATAAATATAACGTTACTATTACTCTGGAAGTGATTTAACAATGTCATAGGCCCATGAATTTGGACTTCTATGACCAAACATGAATCCAAAAACATCATTTAACACCCAAAAGAAGAGTAATAATGAAATATTATTAACAAATGGGAGATATTATGATCATATATGATATCATAAACATGAATATAGTTTCTAAATTAGTAAATATTGATCATTAATACATTATATAGAATTTTCTAATATATACAAATGAAACCTAACATAAGGTAAGGTTTAATTTCAGAGTCTCATTATTTTCACAGATTGTATATACATATGTATTTATTAGGGAAAATTTATCATCCATGTTCATGTTTATTAAAAATATTCTCAACTTTTTATATTTTCATTTATTATTATTAAAGTTATTTTTACCCATCTGGGATTTGTAATAATTTTTTTGAAATGAATCTTTTTTTTCTTTTTCCTAATGAGGTAATTTGTGAGTTTTCTGGAAAAAGTTTGAGAAGAATTTTTTTAAAGTTATATGACATGAATATATTTTTCATCTTTCAGGAAGCCTTCATTCCTTAAAAAATCCCTTTAAATATTACTAGTTTCTTTTTAAAATACAATGTTTTATTTTAAACTATGCATTATTTTAATAAAATAAATCTTTTTCAAGCTAGAAATGATATTTTCCTCATGAATTATTTTAAAGTGATATATCAAAATTATTTTCCATATAAGTTAAAATTATTTTATGTTACATAAGTTTTAATATGATTATTTTTAAATATTACTATATCTATTATTCCTATGGTTGGGTTGTGTTTATGATGGAATGATAACTATAAAACCCATTTATTTTCCATGGGTTTTGTTATGAGTGAAAGATGCTTGTGAAACTCATTTAATTCCATGGGTTATGATAGAATGAATGATTTATGTTCTTGTGGAAAACATATGCATTGTTTTCATTATGTAATGGTTTTGGCCTATATCTACCTCTAATGAAATGGATAAATATTTATATCTCATGAGATAGATAGGACAAGAATGGAAAATGATATTTGATCAGTAATACATGGATGAAACGAGAGAAAAACCCAGTTCAACAACATTGGGTTGGAATGAGGTGTGAAATTGGACTAATAAAGGACTTTATCGACAATGATTTCCATGACAATAATACTTGACTATTATATAAATTTTTTTCTATTCTTACGTGTATACCATACTTTTATGCCCTATGTTATGATTTAATGAAAAATTTTATTTATGGACATATATGATTTTTCAAATGACATGAAATCATGATATTTAATAGCTATGATATAATATTAATATTTTTTTCTTACATTCATGTGACACATGATTACGATATTATTGATATATAACAGTGTTTATCCTTACTAAGAATCTAATATCACCCTTTTTATGTTTATTTTCCATAGGATTTGAATAATGTTATTATTCAATTTGATTCAAAAAGGGGTTTTAGTTATTAGGGAATAAGTAGTAGATGATGTAGATGTGTTTTGAACCAGTTGTTTATTTTTCCCATTTTATGAATATAGTAAACATTGATGGTCAAACCATGATTATGTTATGTTATGTAATGAGTATTTTTATATTTGGAAATAATATCTATGTTTGAAATTTATGGTCCAATATAGTTCCTATCAGATATAGGATTTGTTATCCTTTGGAAACAGGAATGACAAAACCTTAGTAACCGACCAAATTATATTTCAAAGTATATGTTACTATCCTAGAGATTTTATAACATTCATAAATTTCCTAGGATGAATCCATAGGTGTCTAGAAGCTAAATTTAATAAGTAATTTATAATCCTTATGTGGTTTTACCCCCATGATTATTGTTTTTCAAACTAATCTTTTTGGTTTTAGAGAATGGATGGAAGCCAAAAGAACCATGATAAAAATTAATTCGACATTTATTTCCATGAATCTCATAATGAGAAACCGATTATTATGGGAGGAAGAATTTAGAATATTAATGCTATGATCACAAAACTTTCAAAATCTATGAATCATGAATGACTTTGAAACCATAAAATGTGTGAACAAAAATATGTTGAGTCATTAATTAGATGGGGTCCACCTTCTTTCAGTGGGTATTCAGATCCACTAGTGGATTAAAAACGGATCAGTACCACGGAAAATATATTTTTAGTTCTCCAGTGTTCTGAACATGTGAAATTCATATTGGAGTCTATCATTTGGAAGTAGAAGTAGATCAATGGTGGAATATTATAAAGAATATGATGAAAAGTGATGAAATTGACTCTATGGAATTCGATGAGATAAAGAAATTATTTTTCAAAATGTACATTCCTCGAATTTTTCATATGAATATGGATATGGAGTTTCATAAGATTAATAATAATGATAATGAATCTATTGGTACCTCCAAAGCAATTTTATCAAGGATTTCAAGGTACACTTCTTGAATTATCATTGAACCTTAGAGTAATATTGAATGATTATTTAGTTGTTTAAATACTTTTATTCAAAGGAAATTATCCATAAGCGACTTTAGTAAGGATAAGGTTACTATTTTATGTTCTATAAAGGTTGATATAGAGATCAGAGTCACCCATAAAGCTTATGTGTTTGTTAATATGTGAAAAATTGAATTCCAAGGAAAATTCCAAAACCAGTGTGAAAAGAAGATGTGCAATACTTATTTCACAATGTGAGTAATGGAACATGCAAGTAAATATATTAATGGGCCTTATAAATTTTATAACTATGGAATATAAGGTCATAATGATATTTAATACTTATGTGATGGTAAAAAATAGTGAACCTCTCACACTTAAATTCTCTAAGTGAAATAAAATTAAATTATTCAAACCAATTTCTTAATCCATGGGTTATTATCAATGATCAACTCTAGAAAACACTTACGGCTAATGAAAAATGAAAAATCACATTCATTTACTATTGGCTATGTGGAGAATGACAATGAAATGGTGAAGGGTACACAAACTATCCACTCGAAAGTAGAAAATATTTTATTTCATTTTGGATCTTACAACTAATTTATTTATAAATAATTATCTATTGGTATTATCGTATTACCTCAAAAAGTAGATATTGATTTAGCTGTGATAATTCCTAATAGAATGATGGTTTCATAATAAGTTTATAATTCTTCTTTGATTTATGATTTTTGGGAAGTTATTCTTTCAAATCTTGTTATCCTTCCTTTAGTTGAATTCGATGTGATTCATGGCATGTAATGGCCATATATATATATAGATATCATATCAAATTACCGGGAAGGATTTTCAAATTTTATATTACGAATGAATCGATGATTTTCAATCCATGAAAGGATGAATATGAACTTATAGTGGAAATTGATTCCATATTTTGGGTATTAATTCCTATGAATAATGGTTATCTATATTATATGATTGGGGAAAAACTCACCATTAAGCATACACCAATTTTACATGAGTATTTATTTATTTATTTTCTTATGAATTTCTATGTCCTCCAATTAATCGTGATGTTGAGTTTTCAATAGAACTTATACCAAAGGATATGCCTATTTTAATGAATCCTTAAATATCGTGCTCAGTTGAGTTATAAGAATTGATGATTCACTTATAATAGAATTTTTAAAAGGGATTTATATGCCCCACTTGGTCACCTTGGGGTGCACGTGTTCTATTTGTTAAGATGAAAGATGCATCAATAAGACTTTTCATTGATTATCTAGAACATAACCAATCCACTATCAAAACAAAATATCCAATTCACCATATTGATTACATATTTCACCAAATACATGGAGATCAATATTTTTCAAATATTGATATATAATTAATTTAGGGACACGAAGTAGGATTTACCCTTGATGACGTTACATACAAGTTTTGGACTCTATGAATTTATAGTGATGCATTTTGGTTTTACTAATGACCCTCCCTCTTCATGAATTTATTGAATAGAGTCTTTAGAGACTATCATGATATGATTTTTGTTTTCTTTATAAATAATTTTCTTGTATATTCAAATATTGAAGAGAAATATGAAGATCACTTTAGGATTGTACTAAAGACCTTGAGAAAGGAAAAACCTTTGGAAAAATCTAACATGTGTGAATTTTGACATTATAATGTTTAATTTTTGGGTCACATAATCTCAAGATAGTATATATCAATGGATCCTACAATGATGAAAGTAATTGAACATTGGACTAGACCAACAACGATAACTGAAATTTGATATTTTCATTTTTTTCTAGATATTATCAACATTTTGGAATGATTTATCTAGATTATCTAATCCACTATCCATGTTGAATCGAAGAGGATTTGTTATCATATGGAGGGATGAATGTGAATAAAATTTTAACAAGTAAGAAATAAGTTTAATAAGTGAACCCATTCTCACACAACCCCTATAGTTGAGAGATGTTTATTATCTATAGGGATTCATCCATGAAGGTGTTAGGATATCTTATCATGAAAACTGATATGTTGATATCATACACCTCATGGATTTCAAAAATTGAGAGAAACATTACCCAATTCAGAAATTTTATTTAGCTACAATAATATTTTTACTGAATATATAAATGAATTATCTTTATGAGGAATGGTGGGATATATATACAGATTATAAAAATTAATTTATTTCTTCACTCAAAAGGGGATGAATAGGAACCATAGGAGATGATCTAAGTTGATTAATGATTTTGTCTTCCCAATACATTACCACCTTAATAATGTGAACAATGTGGAAGATTTTTTCAGTATAAATAATCACGATATCCTATCATTGATGAGGTTCAAAAAAGATCCAATATTTAGGGATTTTCAATGGATGGATCTAGAAATAATAATTGAAGTGGATAAATCCAATCTTTCTCAAATAAATGTTCAACAATATATACATGATATGATAAAGAAGTTAGAAAAGAATTTGTAGAACTAAGAAAGAATGTGAGAAATTTTCCTTAGTTCAATAGTGATTGGGATGGATTATTATGGTTCATGAACCATTTTTGTATTCCTCCCATACTAAAATTAATGATAAACCTGGGTGATAGGTCTCAAAGTTTATCATTCTCAATTCATTATAGAATTTAATCGATGTATATATACCTAAAAGAGTATTTATGGTGGGTTGTAATGAATAAATATATTGTGGAATATGTTTCTCGATTATTTTTTTGGAAAGTTAAGGCTAAGAGACAAATATTTAAGGGGATTTCATTTCTATTACCTATACTAGAATATAAATAGTAATACATCACTATGATAGTTTTCATTAGAATACCCCAAGTATCTAAAGGAAAAATTGATATATTTGTTATAGTTTATCAGCTTATGATTTTGGAGAACTTCATTTTTGTTATAGATTATTTCTCTCTCGATCAACTTGTTATGATATTTGTATTGTAATTAGAAAAACTGCATGGAGTACCATATTCCATTATATCGGATCAGGATCTAAGGTTCACCTTGAAATTCTCTAGAATTATTCAATAGGATCGGGATAAAAAGTTATCTTTTAGAACTACATATCATCTTAATATATATGGTCAGATTTAGTGGAGAATTAAAACTATAGTATACCTTTTGAGGGCTTACTCTATGGATTTCATAGGTGTTTGGGATCAGCACCTATTTTTGGTAGAGTTTTCTTACAACAGTAGATTTACCTCTAGTATTGAAATGGAACCATATGAATACCTCTACGGTATGAAGTGAAAGACTCTAACAAGTTGGAATAAAGTAGGGGAAGAAATCTTCAGAGACATGATCATATTGAGGAAATAATAGAGAAGGCCAAGTATATTAAACAACACATAAGAGCGGCTCATAGATGAAAAAAATGTTATACTGACAATTGAAGAAGTGATATAGAGTTTGAAGTGGGTGATAAAGTATTTCTATGAATACTTCCATGGAATAGAGTGATGAGATTTTAAAATAAGAGAAAGCTAATCACTAGGTATATAAATACATTTTAAATTGTTGACTATTTCTTGAAGGTAGCTTATTGATTAGTGCTTCCAAAAAAATATATCACGTTAATGATGTCTTCCATGTATCTCTCATAAGAATTCACATAGTTTATCATTCAAATTCACTAAACTCAAACGTCATACCTTTGTATTAATATGTTTTTTATGATAAAAAAGTAATATAGAATCTGGATCCTAGAGAGAATGTTCTAAGAATCAAGAACGCTCTCTTGGTTAATGTTTTATGGCCGAACCGAAAATTTGAGGAAGTAATGTGGGGACCCAAGGATGTGGGGAGTCAGATTTATTTTCATGTGTTTGATTCCAAGTGATGAATTTCGAGATAAAAAATCATTTAAAGGGGGTTATAATGAAATAGTCAAATAATTTTAAGAAATATTTCACTTTATATAATTTTAATTCTGCAATAGATTGGGTTGGGAGCATATGTGAATTTGAACAAACTATGATACACTAATAGTTTAATATTTATATTATAAGATATAAATTAAATTGGAAATTATAACAAATAATAAAAAACATATGAAATATAATTCTTCAACTCAACATGAATTCATTTGTAAGGGCATAGAAAATAATCATACGATTTTTAATAAAATTACATTATACATCTTCTCCTAAAATGAGTTTTTATTGCTAAAAAAACGATTTTAAAAAATTAATTAATTTTCTAAATTCATCATGTAAAAGTTATCTTAATATTATTTCTTTATAAAATCATTTATTTAATGAAATACTTGAAATACTGGTTTTTATTGGAAACAGTATTGTTTTTTAAATTCGTTACAGGGAAAAATTATATTTTGGATTAGTTTAATATTTTATATTGATCATTTTTATTTTTAATAATAAAATAATATTTTTTAAAATTTATATTATAAATGATTTAATTATAAAAACATTATATGTTTAAAAATGGATTTTTTTTTTCAAAAAAAAATGTTTGTCATAGAAATTTACCAGCATTATTTTAAATTAAAATTTGAATGTTCTATATTTTAAAATATTGAAAAATGGATTTTAAATTTGGATTTAGATGGTATAAATTTAATTAGTAGGCCCCTTTCAGTTTTTTCCAATATTAGTAGTAACCATAGTAAATTTCTTTACCACGGTAAAGAGTAAATTAGTTAATTTAAGTTAAAACAAATTATAATGACTATAAAATGAACCTGAATAATTCAAAAATTATATTGGAAGAATTTAATATTATTCTTCTCACTCAACAATATATATTAATTCATTTATTGGACAGTTTTCAACGAGAATGAAATATATTATTTTTAAATCAATGAATGAAATGTTATTTTCTTTTCCTTTAATATCTCTTATCTGTCCAAATGGAAAAATATGAATTTTAGGAATTTATATGAATTAAAATTTTCATATTAATAAATATATTTACATTATATAAATTTATTTTTGATGTTTTTTATCCACTTGGATGAAATTAACATATTTATATTATTTTATACAACAAAAATATAAATATATCACATTCATGTATTCAATAATATTTCACTTTTAAAATAGGGATACTCAATAGATATATTTGAATATAAATATTATTATGAAAGATAAAATATATATTTTCATCATATTATTTTCTTTAATTTTATTCAAAAATGTATATTAAAGAATTAGACAAAACTGATATTGAAATTATTTTATTAAAGGAGATATCAACGAAAGAATATTAAAAATATTAAAATAAATAAAATTTGAAATAATTATTGAAGAATTTTTTTCAAGATGACCTTGATATATTATGCAGATAATTAATTACGTGTTTCAAAGTTAAATGGTATTCATCATATTTTTAAAATTCCATGAAATAAATAGTGTCCTTGTTGACATTATTAATATTTTATAAAAATAATGTATTATTTAATTATATAGAAGATATAAACCATATTTAAAAAAGAAAAATTATTATAATATGTTATAAAATGTTGTAATGTGTTCATTTATGGTTTAATTGAAATCACATATGTAAAAATTAAAACCTTTTATTATTGAAAAACTTGTTACCTTATATAAAATTAAAATTTGTTAAGTAGGGGTTAATAAAATTGAAATGGTTTAAAACAATAAAAAAAACATGTCAAAAATATATTGGCTGATGATATTAAAACATCATCACATATTATATTTGAATAAATTTTCTTTTGGATGTATTTTTATTGAGATGGAATTTATTATAAATTAATATTTTCATAAATTCTGAAAGTTCGCCTCTCTTAAATTATAAAAGGGAACATCATATCTAACTTATTATCATAATAATGTGACTTAATTAAAAAAATTACATACCAATATTCCTTCTAATCCTCCATATCCAAATTATATAGGTTCATGTCTCCTCAAAATGTAAATCCTAATGTCCCTAATAGGATATCTATTGGATGTTATTCAAGGAAGAGGTAATTATCTTTACCGACTAATCAAAGATAATTTATTCATATTCTTCCACTTCAAGTGGTGTTTCCACTTTAATGCAATGAATATATTATCCCCAATATTTTGATATGTTATTAGTATTACATAACAACCATATTCCACTTTTATTATATCCTATAAAAAATTAAAGTGACATAGTTGTGTATGATCGACTTACAGTCTCCGCATCCTTGTGTAATAAATTTTTTCATCACACCATTACCCAGAAATATATAATGATATAAATAAAATATATATATACTAATAATAGAATTATAATTATTTTGCATCAAAATATATACATTCAACTTCCTTACCCTTTTACCATTAAGGAAATTATACCATCTCTCATGCGTACATACGACCTACCATCTCCACAATACAATGTGATTCATTTTCCATATTCGCTTTTCAAAAATGATTATATAAATGTATATAATGTATAAATATGATATATTTCAACTCAATATAATTATGTAGATGATGTAACTATATCCAATTCTCAATAATTTAAAATTGTAAGATAAAACCATCATTGTAAAATAATTCAATTAACACAAAAAAGATTCATGATAATGAATGATTAATAAACTAATTGGTGATAATATGATCATATATGATATCATAATTATGATTATTTTTTTGTAATATGTTAATAAAATTATTTAATCCATTATGTTTTATTTTTTGATACATGTGACAGAAATATAACCTAAGGTAATGGTTAATTGCAAAATCTTATTAATTTTTGGGATAGTATATACATAAGTATTTATTGGGGAACATTTATCATCCATGTAAATGATTCTGAAAAATATTTTCCAAATTATTTATTAATTATTTACGAATTATAAAATTGTTTTTGACACATGTGTGAATTTCTAAAAAATAATTTAAATGGAATCTATTTTATTTTTCTTAAAGAGGTTCTTTTTTACTTTTCCTAAATAAGTAAATGATGAATGTTTTATTAACACATTTTACATGAATAGATTTTTCCACATTCATGATACCTTCATGACCTGGAGATTCCCTTAAAATCTTACATATTTTTTTCAACTAATTGTTTTTTCAAAATGTTCAACATCATTTAATGAAAATAAAAAAGTTTCAAATCAGAAGGGATGCTTTCCTAATGAATTATTTTCAACTGATATATCAAAATTACTTTCTACTTAAGATTAAATTCAATGATGTTACATATGTTTTAATGAGGTTATTTTTCAAGGATAATATCCCTATTATTTATATGGTTGGTTATGTTTATTATTGAATGATAACTATGAAACCCACTTCTTTTCAATGGTTTATTATATGATTGAATATTGTTTATAAAACCCATTATGTGGGTTCTAAAATGATGAATGATTTATCATCTTATGGAACACATATGTGGGGTTTTTATTATGTGTTGTATGGGGCCTATATATCCCTCCAATTCATAGGGTAAATATTTATATCTCATGTGATAGACATGAATAGAATGAGATATTATCTCGTTTTAGTAATACAATCCTGGAATGGGAAAGAAATCTGGTTTAGTAACACATTACCGCAATGAGGGGTGAACATAGTTTAGAAAAGGAATTTTTCCATCATGATTGTGATGGATATGAGGCGTGAATAATATAGGAATGATTTTATATTCTTATGTGTATAAAAAGATTCTCTGGTGTTTTGATCTTCTGAATTTTTTATTAACTTCTAGGATTTCTCCCCTTGCATAACATCATGATTTTTGATATGTAAGATATAGTTTTAAATTATTTTTGTTACGTTATTATGTCCCATTTTTATTATATGACTGATATCTCGTTTTTTAACCTTAACGAGCATTTGATATCAACCTTTGTTATGATTCATTACCCCAATATTTGATGAACGGTAGTAAGTAGGATGCATAAACAATTGGGTTCAACTTATGATGGAATAAGCAAGAGATGATGTAGATATTTTATGAACCAGTTGATTATGATTCCCAATTTCTAAAGAAACTAAACATACATGATCATGATGTCAATTATTATATTATGTAATGAATAATATTCTATATAAAATTAATATATATATATATATGTAAAGTATGGGAATTTTTAACATATGCATGTATGAAAACATTTTAAAGTTGTTTAATAATTTCTTTCAATACATAAATTCATTCATCATATAATAAATTTACATTCATAAATATAATAGTTCACAAATTAAAAAAATAAAAATTTCATATATTTAAACAAGAGTGAAACTATTAATAAAAATTTCAAAAAAATAAAAATAAACAATCAATAACAGAGAAATGAATCATACACCTTTAGAAATTAAATAAATATAATCTTTTTATATTTATTCACAATATAAATGCTTTTGTATTATCCTTTTATATGGTAATTACATTAAATATAAATTATTTAATGAAGTATAAAAATGGTGTTTTCAACTTGTATTATATTTATAATTTACATAATCTAAATGTCAAATATTATATATTATTTAATCCATAATCATTATCAACTATCAAAACAACTATTCATATGGTTAACATTACATACCCAATAAGCCCTTTTTTATTTGATAATTTAAAATTAACATGTATGAAAAATTATTAATTATATATTTAAAATTATCCATATTACTGCAATATTTTTTAGTATATAAACATTTTATATATTATGTTCACAATTTCAATATAACAATTTTATATCTAAATAATAATTCAAGGTATAGAACTTGTAAAATGTATTTTAATATTAAAAATTAAAAATTCAATATTTTTATTTATTAATTTTTTCAAAAATAAGTAATAATTATTTATAAACAATTTATAATAAATTATATAATTTTGTCTAAAAATTATAAATATATTTCAAATAATCATTTTTTATACATTGAATTTTTTGACAAATTATTTAATTCAATTCACGATTGAAAATAAAAAATATTTTTTTTACATATTAGATTTAATGATATATAAATATCCTAATCAACATTTTCTAAGAAAAGGAATGAATAAATATTGTCACACCTACTTTTTATATATAAATATTACATATTTCTATATTAATATTCCATACATTTAGAAAATCACACCTGAGGACCATAATGGTTTTTTTCATTGCAGACTAGATGCATAATCCTATGATTTCATGAATGATATTCAATATCTCCCATAAAGAACATTCAATGCAGTACTCTTCATAGAAATTAACTAAAAAAACCATTCATCCAAACCTAGGGAAATAAAAAAATAGGGTGAGTTCAGATGTATAGTGTCACGAACTGTCCTCGGGGCCGGTGTTGTGACTATCCCAAACCCGCCTTCCATAGGCTTGGGGCTGGTGACTAGCACCAAAGGCGTAAATCACTAAAACTGGGAAGTAATTGCCTAAAAAATTATAAACACACACAATAGTGTATCTAGATGTAATACACTAAGTAACACTGTATACAAAAGAAGTGCTGAAAGGTAAAGGGGCCAGATATACAAGCCCAACTGTCAAGTACAAGTACATCTGAAAGGGAACAAAAATCACTGAAAGGTGTAAATAAGTTCCTGGATCAATCGCCTGGGATCCTACGTAAGAGTAGGTACAGATATCCTCAACAGCACTCCATATCCATCCATCTTCTCCATGTACCGTCACATCGTGTGGTCCTCCTCCGGGTACGGTCTAGTCCAAGTCCACTCAGCCTCAGTCAGTGCTGTCTATCTTCTGCAACCAACACAACGAGGTACATGCATAACCCATGCAAAGGTGAGTATAACGATACTCAGTAGAGACCACTAGACCCTCAAGGTCTCACAAAATCCCACAAGGATAAACCAAAAAGTATGAAATCAATAGATAACCTCACTTAGGTATATGCCCATACATATACATAAGTTACCAAGTAATCAATCTCAATCAGGAGGTAAACACAAATGTTACTGACTCAGGTCAACTAGGATTTTATTCTAGTATTAGTACTAATATGAACCCTATGATTTTGGAGAACTCCTCCTCTATTGAGTACAGTGGGCTTTCCGCGTCACATAGAAGCGCTACACACTAACTTGGACTACATAGGTACTCCTCCTATCGGGTACCGTGGATCTGCCGCGCTCACATAGAGGCACTCCCCACTGTGGGTCAGCTGCTCTCACATAGAGGCGCTCCCCCTCATAGCCTTCTAAGGTACTCAATGAGTTGAGTACCGTCTGTCTGTCTCACTCACATAGAGGCACTCCCAACCGTGGGTCTTCCGCGACACCAAGGCACTCCCCACTAGGCTAGTTGAATCACTCTCAGTCGAATCGGTCAGCAATCATCAAGTCTCAGCCAGCAACTGGGTTCCCACCTAAATGTCTAATCATGTCAGGAAGATATGCTTCACAAGATACTATTTGATACTCCAACTAGCACAAAGTCTCTTGTAGAAGAATGTTAAAGGACTACTACGTCATAGATGTCTCAACGCAACTGACGGTGTGTCAATCAGATTCCATGTCTGTGAGTTATAAGCTTTTTAGTCTCGAGGCCCTGGTTGGATTCGTGTATGATCCAACATGAAAGTATCTCAACATTACCCCAAACTCCATTGGGATATACTCAAGGGATCGTCATGCTCCAAGAAAACCTGTGCCGCTAACGGTTCGTCAAACGGTCGTAAGGTGCCAAGGATATTGCCAAAGGAAGTAATGGTCGGTAGTGGGCTAGGGTTCGGTCCAATCCAGTCAGACTGACTCGGCCCAACCAAGTCTGGACCGACCTGGTCTGGGTCGACCTGGTTGGACCTACTAGGTCTGACACGACCTTTTGGGCAGGTCAGCCTGCTTGGTATGGCACGATCTGCTGGACCCGACCCCGTGGACTACGGGGGCAACTCATCCCGGAAAGCTAGACTAGTTTGGCCAGTGACGCCGCGAAGGACAACGCAGGCCGACTTGGGTAGGCGTCACGACGCGACCATTTCGGACGAGTGTTGGGGTGCAGGCAGGCCACACGGAGCACCAAGCTGGGTGTGTGTAGGCCGCGTGAGGTGAAACAATGCGTGGGCATGCCGGTGGGGTGAGCGGGTAGCACGCAGACAGGCCACGGGGTGCCGGGCAGGGAACCGATAGGCCGACGGGGCACGCGCAGAGCGCAAGCAGGCCAACAGGGCACTGGGCAGCGCGCGGGAGGCCGACGGGGCGTGTTAAGTGCGCGGGTAGCGCGTCGGCAGGCCACGAGGTGTCGACCAGGGTGCGGGAGGCCGGTGGGGTGTAGGCAGTGTGCGGGCAGGCCGGCAGGGTGGGGGCGGGCAACACACGAGCAGGCCACAAGGCACCATGGAGGGTGTGGGGGAGGCTGGAGGGGTGCGCGGGAAGCACGCAGGCGTGCCAGCGGGGAGAGGGCAGGTCGACGGGGCCCGCGGTCTGCGTGCGGGTAGGCCGGTGGGGCGCACGGGAGGTCGGTCGTGCCGGTTCAGCCGAGAGAATCAGTGCACCGTGGGGTAGGGGCGATTTTTGGAGGCCGTAGGTAGAATGAACATTGTCTTTACCGCTTTCTTCGCCGTCGCCTCTTCTCCATGCCAATGAAACATCACAAAAGATCGGCGGAGGGAGTCAGGCCATTAATGTTAAGCCCGCACCCTCAGTGCTTAGAGGTGATAGCAATTGGTTCATCAAAGGAGAACGATGATCAAGAATTTCTTACAAAAATTCACATCGATTCCTTTCAAATGAAGACAAGGAAAATAAATGTTTATTTCTTGATGTAAACCCCTTACATTTGACTCTTCCTTCATCCTTCATTGACAGAGTCATAGGAAGAAGACAAATTTTTCATTCATCACGTCCATTTCACTCTTCCACTCCCAAATTCAAATGATGGTTGTGGAAGCGGTTCCACATCGGTAGGTCATGGGGAGGAATTCAAATAAGTATCACCACCGGCATTCTTCATTCTTCATTGGGAGAGTTCTTCGTTAGAGGATGAGGTTCCTCATTGAGATCTTTCCCTCTAATCAAACAAGTGAATTTGCTGTTCTAAATAATAGATTACATAATCTATTATTTCGTTGGCACAAATTAAAAAAGTGGAATTAAATTAAAAAGTCTCCTCCACATTAATTCACGTATGATGGCATGTATTATTTGGTGAGTTGGCACCAATTCAAATTGGGGTTGGGTCCCCCTTAATATTAGAGGATTGGAAAAATTAAATTCTAGGGGAGGCCAAGAGGGTATCCCTCATTAATGGTGGAGAGTTGAGTGGTTATTCTCTCCCCTCATCAATAGGGGGTTCAGCCCTGTGTGGTCCCCACAACATAACCTCTCATGGGTGGTTATGTTCAGGTGGGCCCCAAAACCATAACCTCTCATTGGAGGTTAAGGTGTGGCAGTCCTACCTCCAACTTCTAAGAGGAGGTTTCAACTACCAGTCAACCACATGGCGGCTCAAATAAAATAATTTGTAGTTCACTTTATTTTGTAATTTCTTTATGAAAACCTAAAAACTAACATTTAAACATGACTCATTATCATCGAGGTGAAAGTCTTCTTAAGCGAATACCAAAGATGGATTTCAATGTTGCTCTCAGATTACAATTTCAAGTACCGATTCAAAAGTTATAAAAACCCACTAATACGTTTATTGAACACACCCAAACAAAACATCAAAAATTGATTCTGGGAACACCGGGACTCGGAATGAAGCACCCTAAACTTTCGCAGGCTCATAAAAATCCCATGTATTAAAAAAGAATATCCACGGTATTTTCAGGTCTTTACATTCTCCCCACCTCAAATATTTACGTCCCTATAAGCTACAACTCAATCTATTGAAACAAATGGGGGTACTGATCAAGCATCTGAGCCTCTTTCTCCTAAGTGCTCTCCTGAAGGTTCCCGTGCTGCCAGTGAATATGCACCAGAGGTATCGAATGTCCACATAGGACTCGCTCCTATCGATCCACAATCTACACTGGAACCTCCTTGAATGTCTCCCAATCCCCGATGTACATCTCTCCATGGTCGATGATGTGAGTAGGGTCATGTACGTATCTCCTCAGCTGAGATACGAGGAAGACGTCGTGCACCCGATGCATCTAAAGTGGAAGAGTTTAGTGGGAATCCTCTTCGCCAACTCTGTTGTGGACCTGAAATGTTCTGATGAATCTCAGAGATAACTTGACTCCTCGGAAAAATCTTCATAGACCTCATCGAGGTGAGACCTGTAGAATGATGTGGTCGCCATCCTCGAACTCCAGAGGCCTCTGTCTCCTGTCAGCATATGACTTATGCCTGCTCTGTGCAGTCTTCATCCGCTCTTGGATGATCTGCACCTTCTCTGTGGTAGCACATTCCATCTCTAGTCCCACTAGTGCAGACTCCCCTGGGTCTGTCCAGCACAAGGTTGATCTGCAAGGTTGGACATACAATTCCTCTAAAGGTGCCATCCCTATGGTGGTGTGATAACTGTTGTTGTAGGAAAACTCCACCAATGGTAAGGGAACCTCCCAGCTCTGACTGAAGTTGATGACACACGCATGTAGCATGTACTCGAGGGTCTGAATGGTTTGCTCAGTCTGACCATCTGTCTGAGGATGGAAGGCGGTACTCAAGCGAAGCTGTGTTTTGAAAGCCTTCTGTAACCCCTTCCATAGATGAGAATTAAATTGTTCATCACGATCAGAGACAATATTTGAAGGTAATCCATGTAGCCTCAAAATCTCATGCACATAGAGGTGTCCCATGTTCTCTATTGAACCTTGATCTCTGATCGGTTTGAAGTGGGCCGACATGGTGAGTCGGTCAACGATCACCCAAATTGAGTCATGACCCCTAGATGTACATGGAAGACACATCAAGAAGTCCATGGATACCCCATCCCACTTCCAATCTAGGACCTCTAATGTGTGTACCAAGCATGCTGGTACCTGGTTCTCTTCCTTCACTTGGTGACATGTGAGTTATAGAGAGACAAAATTTTCTACCACCTTCTTTATACGTAGCCACCAGTGCTATCGCCGAAGGTCCTAGTACATATTCTCCACATCTGGATGTACCACTAGAGGGGATGTGTGGAACTCCCTCAAATCTTCCACCTAAAGTGCTACTAGTACCCAGGTACATCCTCAGAAGAGGATGAAATGCTCCCCACCTTCAGAAAATCCATCAAGTGTCTACCATGTGGATATCTGAGCATGCTGTGTCTCGCAGTCAGCATTTACATGATGTGCCTCTCTAACTTTCTGAAGTATTGGGGGGTTTGACTGTAAGATACTGATGGAAGGTAGCTCCATATCTATCCATAATGTGTATCTAAAAGGCTGCCAGCTACTCTGTCACCTCACCTAGAAGCTGTATACCAGTTCTCCTACTGAGTGTATATAAAACTACATTCCCCTTACCATGAGTATAGACTATCTCAAAATCATATTCCTGGTATAAGTCATGCCAACATAGTTCTGTCAGGTTCAGGTCCTTCTGATAGAAGATATACCTGAGACTCTTGTGGTTAGAGTACACGAAAAAATGTTCTCCCATCAGATAGTGTCACCACATCTTCAAGGCGAAGACCACTACTCCTGACTCAAGATCATGGGTAGAATTGTTATACTCATGCCATCTCGGCTGACGAGAATGATTCGGTATCACTACTCACTTCTGCATTAGGACACACCCCAATCCGGTCCCAGATGCGTCGCTGTAAACTACGTACCCTATGCCTTCCTTTGGAAGTCTCAAAATAGGGGCACTAGTTAGCCTCGGACTCAGCTCTTGGAAGCTCTACTGACATCTCACCGACCACAAAAAGGGTTTTCCCTTCTCCTTCATGGATAATAGTGGTGCTACAACTCTGGAGAAGTCTGGTACTGAACTCTAGTAGTATCCATCCAAACCTAGGAAACTCCATATCTCCATCACACACCTGTGTGGCTCCCAAGAAAGTATCGCCTCAATATTCATTGGATCCACTGCAACTCCAACCTCTGAGATGACATGTACCTAAAAGTGAACCTCTCAGATCTAGAACTGGCACTTTGAGATATTACCATAATGTTGGTGCACTCAGAGTGTGTCACGTCCTACTCGAAAATGGTAGGAATGCTCCTCCTCAGCAGTCGAGTTGATCTGAATGTCATCAATGAATACAACAACAAAGCGATCGAGGTAAGGTGAGAAGATCTTGTTCACGAGTCCCATGAAAACTGCTGGTGTGTTGGTTACGCCGAAGGGCATAACCAAGAACTCGTAGTGGCTGTACCGACACCTGAATGTCGTCTTCTTTCCATCATCATCTTGAACTTTGTGATGGTGATAGCCTGATCTGAGGTCTATCTTTGAGAACCACCGTGCTCCCTTCAGCTGACCAACGAGGTTTTCAATCCTCGAAAGTGGGTACTAGTTCTTCACTATCACCTAGTTCAAGTGACGATAGTTGACACAATGACTCAAGCTCCCATCTTCCTTCTGGGAAAACAGAATCGGGGCTGCCCATGAGAGAAACACTGTTCCAGATGAATCGCATCCCCTATAAGTCCTCCAGCTGTACCCACATCTAACGAAGCTCAGTAGAAGCCATTTGATATGCTGTTGTAGATATCGGTACCATCCAGGGGTATAGGTCAATGTAGAAGTCCACCTCTCTGGGAGGAGATAGACCTGGGACATCATTAGGGAAAACCTCCACGTACTGATCCACCACTACAGGATAAGTTAGACTCTCCACATCAACTAATCTGAGGGAAAGGCAAGCCAACTGATGAGTGATCGACTACACCCACCTTTGAGTAAGTTAGTCCTGCATTGAAAAGGCTCCCTTCATTCCAGTGAAGGTAAACCTGGTCCCATCTGTGCGAACACACTGCACTGTGTGCCTAATACAGTCGATCTAAGCATGGACTGTAGATAACAATTCCTTATCCTAGATGACGTCGTAAGCCCTCGATTCATCTACGAGGAGATCCAAGATGAATCTCTTTACTCCTAGAGTAAGCTCACACTTCCGGAACTTGTGCGTAATCATGGAGTATGCTCCCTTAGGAGTTTCTATCAATAAGTATCGAGCCAACGAATCTGTCAGAATCTTCGAGCTCCGCACGAGGGAAGTGGAAATGAAAGAGTGACTGGAACCTGTGTCTATAAGAACTCCAGCTATGGTGGAGTAGACACATATCATACCTCGAATCATTTCTAAAGCACCATGATAATAAGCCTCAACTACCTAGAGCTGAACTCACCCCTGTCCACCAACTCCTTGTGGTCGGGGTGGACCTCCTAAAGATGGTGTCGGTAACACCTCGATTCATCACCCACCGCCTGCTAGAAGACTAGATCCTATGAAACATCTACCTACTCCCTGCAGAACTCCCTGATTTTATCTCTATCTTTGCCTGGATGGTCTTTCTACTATCTGCAGATCATCTGAACGATCGGTCGGGCAGTCACAAGCCATGCGACAATGCCCACCACATGAGTAACATTGTTTGCTCCTAGAATGGATGGATATACCTCCCCTCTGGGTGCCCCGCACAATGGATTCTGAGTCATGCGGTCATCCAACTGTTGGCCTGATCCTCTTGGACCTCTACGACATCTGTCTACTGCTAGCTGGAGAAGACTCCACTACATGTCGACTAGTGGTGGGTCTCACTACTGGAGACTTCTCCGCAAGGAAGCTCCCCACTAAGAGGGCTCACTCCAACACCCCTGCCTATTTTGGGATGTTGAGGGAGATCATCGAAGCCCTGATCTCTCATGAGAGTCCCTTCTCAAAGGCCAGTGACTTGAAAAATTTGTCCCGCACCACAACTGTGGAGTAGCGTGAGAGGTCGGTGAACCTCACTGAGTACTGAAATACCGTCAGGCTACCTTGTTGTAGATGCAGTAGCTCTTGTATTCGCACCGCACGTAGGGTAGCTGGGACAAACTCTTCCCGAAATAGGCTCTTGATGTCTATCTAGAGTACCATCATCTTGTCATGCACCTGGACCATCACGCTCCTCCATCTGCCTGCTGCTTCCTGAAGTAGACTCATAGAAAGGATCACCATGAAGTCGGATGGGGTCTCTACCTATTTTAAGAATCTCACCAATGCCTCCAGCCATTCCTCAACCGCATGTGGGTCCGTATCTCCCCTGAACCTAGGTGGCCTCTGGCGCTGGAACTCATGCAACTCGCTCAAGCGGCATGCATCTTTTGCTGCCTGGGCTAGTGGCATCAGTGGCCCAACGAGAAGTGGTACCGCTGGTACATCCATTGGTGTCTCTACTGGAATAGGGAACTGCACCAAAGCCTCATCGCTCGGTGGGCTATATGCGCGTACAACTCTTAGGTCCCTAGCCGGTTATCCGTGGGGATGCATCCTAAAAGAAACATATATGACACAGTCAATTATTTATACCTAGTGAGCTGACCTGGTTGAGTTGACTTTATAAAAACTTTTGAAAACACACACACAATCAGTGTTTTCATGCACTGAGTCGGGAATCAGTAGTTAGGTTCCTAGTTTATGGATATGCCTGTCGCTGGACCAATACTAGACAGAATGAACTGAAAACCACACTTAGTACCCTTAACACTATTTCTTCACAGAAATGAAAGATCAGAGTCCTAAGTTCTGTGGTATAAAGGATGACTTTGATACCAATTTGTCACGACCCTTTCTTGGGACCCATTCCATGACTACCCCAAGCCCACCGTCCATAGGCCAGGCGCTGGCGACTAGCACCAAAGTCGTCAATCCCTAAAACTGGGAAGGAATTGCCTTTAAAGATTATAAACACACACAACAGAGTAGCTAGAAGCAATATACTAAGTAAAATTGTATACAAAATAAGTGATGAAAAGTAAAGGGGCCATAAATACAAGACAAACTATAAAGTAAAAGAACAACTAAAAAGGAACAAAAATAGATGAAAGGTGTAAAGTAGCTTCTGGATTGTCCGCTCTGGGTACTACCTGGTGGGTAGGTATAGATAGCATCCACAGCACTCCAAGTCCGTCCGTCTCCTCCGTGTACCGTCACACTTTGTGGTCCACCTTTGAGTATCATCCAGTTCTGGTATACTCAACCTCGATTACTGTTGTTCATCGTCTGCAACCAACATAATGAGGTGCGGGAATAGCCAGTGCAGGGTGAGTGTGACAATACTAAATAGGGACCCTGAGACCCTCAAGGTCACACAAAATCCAACAAGGATAAAAAAAATGAATAAAATAAACAGATAACCTCACAGAGGTATATGCCCATACATATCACTGAGTTACAAAGTAATCCATCTCAAACATGAGGTAAACACAAAAGTTACTTACTCAGCTCAACTAAGATTTTATTCTAGTGGTAGTATCATTCTGAACCCTCGGTTGCTGGAGAACTCCTCCTCTATCGAGTACATTGGGCCTTCTATGTCACACAGAGGCGCTTCCCAATAACATGGAATACCAAGGTACTACTCCTATCTAGTACCATGGATCCCCTATACTAACACATAGGTACTCCCCACTGTGGGTCTGCTGTTCTCAAACAGATGTGCTCGCCCTCGTAGCCTACTAATGTACTCCACGATTCAAGTACCTTAGGTCTGCCACACTCACATAGAGGCGCTCCCCACCGTGGGTCTGCCACGACACCAAGTCTCTCCCCACAGGGCTAGTCAAATCACTCCGAGTTGAATCAGTCAGCAGTCATCAAGTCTCAGCTAGCTACTAGATTCTGGCACAAATGCTTCCTTGTCTATGGAAGGTCCACTCCACAAGCTATTGGTTGATACTCAAACTATCATTAAGTCCCCCATTAAAGTATCTCAAAGGTCTGTCACATCATTTAGGTCTCAACGCAATTGAGGGTGCGCTAACTGGATGCCCGGTCTATGAGTTATAATCTTTTTAGTCCAGGGGACCCGATTGGATTCGTGTACGGTCCAACTGGACCATATCTCAACATTTCCCAGAACTCGAGTGGGGCACACTTACGAAACCATCGTGCTCCAAGAAAACTAGGCCGGACCGTTCTAGGTCGACACTGTCAGACCAGCTTGGTCTGACCCGGCCTATTGGGAGGGTCAGCGTGCTAGGTTTGGCCCGGTCCTCTAGGCCTAGACTAACCGACTGCAGGGGTGGTTCGGCCTGGAGATCGCCTAGAGGGCAGATCGACCCAGAAATCAACGCTGATTCAGCCATCGACGCCGTGAAGGATGCTGCTGGATGGATCATATGGCCGGTAGTTCTCGACTAGTTCAGATGGGATCTAGCCTGAAGGCAGGCCGCCTGGGGTGCTGAGCAGTGCGTAGGCAGGTTGTGGGGCGCTGGGTAGGGCGATAGTGGCCGGAGGGGCACGGGCCTACCGACGTGGCACTTGGAAAGGCAAGGGGATGCAAGTGGAGCATGAGTAGCATGAGGGCAGGATGGCGGGGCGCAAGGGAAGTGCGCGGGCATGCCATGGGGCGCGCGGGCAGCATTGAAGCAGGCCACGGGGCGTCTGGTAGGGCGCAAGAGGCCGATGGGGAGCGGTCAGTGCGTGGGCAGGTCGACAAGCCACGCGAGCAGCGTACAAGCAGGCCGCAGGGTGTCAGGCATGGCACGGGAGGCTGTCGGGTCGCGGGAAGGCCGAAGGGGCATGCATGCAGCGTGTTGACAAGCCGGGCTGGCCGGTTCGGCTGAGAGCATCACTGTGTCGCGGTGGAGGCATGATTTGTGGAGGCCACAGGCTGCACGGACTTTATCGTTTCCTCTTTCTTCGTTGTCACCTCATCGTCATGATGATGAAACATTACAAAAGATCAGCGGAGGGAGTCGGGCCATGTTAGTTTGGCCTGCACCCTCCGCGTTTAGCGGAGATAGCAACTCATTCATTGAAGGAGAATGATGAACAAAAACATCTTACAATCCTTTGAATCGATTCCTTTCAATAAAAGATGAGTAAAAGAAATTTATATTACTCGAAGTAAACCCCCTACCTTTGATTCATCATTTTGAATTCATTGACAGAGTCATAGGAAGAAGACAGAGTTGTTATTCATTGCGTCCGCTGCACTCTTCCACTCCTGAAATCACATGACGGTTGTAGAAGTGGTTCAACGTCGGTAGGTCATGGGAAAGAAGTCAAAGAAGGATCATCATCTGCATTCTCCTGATGTCTAGGGTTTTATCCTCACTCTGCTCTCTTCTCTCCTCTAACTTCTCAGTCAGCTCGGTGTCAGCATCCCCCTTCATCGGCGATCCTCGGTGGCTTGGCTATTGTCGTCGTCTCATATCAGCGGTTGAGGCTTCTGTTGTGGCGGGCAGAGGTGTCCGGATGGCGGTTGAGTGCTTGGTGGCTGCGGGCGATCTTCGGTCCTGATCATCTCCGTGTCATCACGAAGTGGCATGAAGAAAGGAGGGTCTTCATTGGTTTTTTGTTTAAATTTTCATGTTTGTGTGATGATGTATTTTTCTGTTTATTGTCGGCGTTCTTGCGGTGGTAGATTTTGCGGTGTTTTTATTCCTGTCCTTCGATTCTTTCAGAATTCCATAGATTGACCATTTATTAATCTATTGAGGGCTCTTCTGGTGTCTGAATTTTTCTGGCTCCAACCTAGAGAGGTGATTCTAGATCAATTCTGCTTAGATCCCTTCAATGGAGTTCTTCCCTTGAGGTGTTGTTGGTTCTTCCAGCCATGGGCGACAAAGACCCGCCTTCATTCTCGATGGATTGTCTTCTTCTTCGGGTTGCAATGGAGGTGGCTGTTGGATTTTTTTGCCTGTGGTGGGATGCCTCTAGACTTGGGTCTGGTTTTTGGGCTCTTTGCTCTTGTTTGCGAGCTGGTTTGATCCTGTGAAGGTTTAAGATTATAGATTGGAAGGCTGCTTGGTATCAAATATGTTGTGGATTGCTTTTGGAATTCTGACATTGGATGGCTTGCATTCAGACTTGATGTTAGTGGGTGCAGCTGGATATGACCACATGGAACAACCCGTGAGAAGATTTAGATCTAGTTGTTCATCTTTGCGGATTGTTTCTGATTTGGATGTTTGAGAGGGTATGGCGTCAACCATCGGATCGGTCCTGTGCTTTGACACATGACACTTGCATGCTGAACTGCTATGCAAAGGCGAATGGCTTCATCTTGATCAATTGTAGGGGTGGGGTTCCTCCATGTTTTTTGTCTGGTTTTTATCACTTTTCCCTTGGGGTTTTTTATTTTTTGATGTCCATGATTTCTGGGTTTCCCCTTTATTCCTTTAAAAGGGGCGTTTCCTATAATAAAAAAATTGAAGGCCTTTGGGCCGTTGGATGGAGAGCTTTCCCTTCAATCACCAAAGTGAATTCTCTTTTTCAAATAATATATTGCATAATCTATTATTTCGTTGGCACAAATTCAAAAAGGGGAATTAAATTAAAAAGGCTCCTCCTCATTAATTCACGTGTGTTGGCACGTATTAATTAGAGAGTAGGCACCAATTCAAAATAGAGTAGGCTCCCCCTTAATTGTGGATGATTAGAAAAATTAAATGCTAGGGGAGGTCAAGAGGCTCTCCCTCATTAATGAGGGAGAGTTGAGAGGTTGTACTATCCTCCCATCAGTAGGGGGTTTATCTCCACGTGGTCCCCACGATATAACCTCTCATGAGAGGTAATGTTCAGGTGGACCCCACCACCATAACTTCTCATGGGAGGTTATGGTATGGCTTCCCCACCTTCAAGTTCTAATAGGAGGTTCCAACTACCAGTCACCCACATGGAGGCTGAAATAAAATAATATTTAGTTCACTTTATTTTATTATTTCGTAAGGAAAACCCAAAAACTAACTTTCATCCTTGACTCACTGCCGTCGAAATGAATGTCTTATTATTTGAATACTGGCACTGCAAGTTTAACGGTGCTATCATATTTCAATTCCGAGCATAGGTTGAAAAGTTATAAAAACATGCTCGTACATTTACTGAACGTACCCGGACAAAACTAAAAAAATTTATTCCGGGCACACCGATGCTCGAAATCAAGCGCCGTAAAATTTCATGGACTCGTAAAAATCCCATGTATTAAAAAAAAATTCCACGAGATTTCTAGGTCTTTACGAATAGTAGGGGTATGCAAGGGGGATATTAATAGATGATCACATGAAATGATTAAATAAAAATAAAGGTATTAGATTATAAAAAGAACATAAAAAATTCAAACCCAATCCTTCATGGATCGAAAACATTATTCATGAAATAAAAAATTATCCTTACAAAAGACATGATGGAATTGATGGAGAAATCCTCATAATCTTACTGTCGACCATACTTTCATGTCATAAAAGTGAGACACCATCGCAGGCATAGAAATAATTGCATATGTCAAGGTTATGTATTTCACCTATAAAATCATAGTGTATTGGGAATCATCACATATTTCTGATATCATATTTTGTCATGAATCATCACCAATTTCGCATAGTTGATCAATTAAATTGACTTATTTTTAATAGTGTATATAGTACATTGAGTTATTTCACACAGTGGATAAAAACGACAGACATAATTCAAATATTGTATCATTTAAAATAAATTTTTTCCATAAATATCTCAAGATATATAAAATTTTACCCAATTCATTAGAGGGAAATTTAATAACATACCCACTAATCAAATAATGAAAAAACCACCTATGTGCGCCATAAGATCACAATCCCTTCATCATATAATCATACCGTAAGCCACATAAAAAAAACATGTTCATAAAAATTGAATTATAATAATCATAAAACAAAAGAAGTAGGAATAAGGATGGTATCATTTTATAATATCCCCATCATATCATATGTGACATTAAATGATGTGATCATTGATGCAAGATTCCATTAAAAGTTTGCTGTAATATTTTATGAGAAAATCTCCCTTATCAATTAAAAATTACTTATTTAAAATACAAATATTTCCAAAACATTAAAGACACTTGTCTTAAATATGAAAGATGAAAATATATTATTGATGTTTTAGTGTAATGTGAAGTTGTAATGGTTAAAAATTCTTTTCATACTGTGTACTTTATAACAAATATTGCAATTAGATTTTTTGTACAAACAAAAAACATCCACTTTAAGAAAAGGATAAGAATATTCAATTAATTATTTTATTAAAAATAAATAATGGGAAAAAATGCATTTAAATAATCACAATATAATATTAAAAAAATATATAATTTTTTTAAAAAAACCTAGAAATAGAAGAAAAATTATTTTCAACTAATGAGATAAAAAAATAAGTTATCATTTTTTTCATTATTTGAGTACTTGAAGTGGGAGAAATTAAAAAATATGGATTTAAATTGAATAAATATAAGATAATTAAATATATGGTACTTATTAGATAATGATTATATAATTTCATCAATCAAACTCTAGGAAAAAATAACCCTAATTAAAAGGAGATTGACACATAAATCAATTAACACATTCGTAGATATTTAATTATAATCCACATGAATGATAAACATAAATTGAAATATGAACTATACTAAAAATAATTATATTAATGATATAACATGTAGAAGGTATAATATTTACACTATATAAACATACATTGGTCATAATATGAAACATATCCCAACAAACACTATTGAGATGAATAACCCTTACTATACATTTGTAATATCTAAATAAAAACCTCATGAAAGAGAGAAAATTATTTTGAATTTTAAATCATCATAGTTTTCTTGTAAAAAACCATAAAATACATTCATTTTCTTCATATACACTAAAAAAATAAAACAACTAGTGAAGACAGAATATTTCCCAAGGAAATAAAAGAGTGACGAGAAAATATATTTCCTCAAGTCTAACTTTCATATTATATGTTCAAAAATCCTGCATAAAAAATAAATATTTATTATAAATTTATTAAATAATCATGGCCGTATATATCAAAAAATATATGATTTAAGTGTAAATATTTATCACTTGTTTATCCACAAATCTTTCTAAAAATCACTCTCTCAGGATATATCTTCTTAATTTTTCATACGTGTTTTGGTTCGAGAGTTTTGATATTTATACTTTGATAATGGTAAAATAATGTAAAATAGGTTCAAAATTTTATTAATTATATATATACATTAATTATTTAATATTTTTGATTTATTCAAAAAATGATGATATAGAGAAAATAATTACATGGTCGATGGACATATTGTGCCACACGTACAGATGAACGTTGTTATTATTCATTTAGGAATGGAATGAAAGAATGGTTAATAACAATTCACCATTAAAAATAATTATTATTTCATATCTAATGCATATATATTCATTAATTCCATCTATACTACCATCAATAGTAAGTGGAAATAATGAATGAATCACAACGCCTCGAAGAGGACATAGTTTACATGTACACATGAGCGATGTTATCATTTTCCATCATATTAGAATGTTGGAAGGTATATAAGATATTATCTTTCAAGAATCATAATAATTTCATATTTATCTTGTTTAAATATTAAATCCATAAAAATACTCATCCATGAAGGATGTTGATGAAAAATTAATTGCATCTCTAGGTAGAGGTGGTAGTCTATATGCATGTAAAAGTGACACATTCAATTCATATTTCATAATAATTATACTGGATAATAGTTGGTTCCTTATAAAAATAAAAATTTAGTATGTAAAGTATACTTAATTTATTATTTTATGATTAATACCATAGGCTAATAGGGTTAAATGCTGAAATAAAATGGAATAGGCAGGGTTTGATGATTACCTCTTATTCAGGAAAAATTTTATATCCATTCTTAAGGACCTTTGGAATTGTCTTTTAAGAATACCAAACATCTAATTCATTAATAAGGAGGTATATAATAGATCTTTAATTGGTATAGTTAATCTAGATTTCTCATATTATATTAAATAAAAGAGATAAGGGGTGTCAATTTATAATATATGTAATAGAAAAACATGGAATTACAAAAACGATTATAATATAACTAAGTCATTCTCATGAAATGAACTTCCAATTGGAAATATATTTAATGAAATAGATTTTTTGGTCGAAATATCATTATAAAATGAATGTTTTACATATTCTAGTCCCATTTTAAAATTTATCATTCAGTTTGAATGCTTAGTAAAAAAATTTCATCCTTAACTGTTGTAACAAATTTTTAAAATTAAAGGTTTAAAATTTTAATTATAAGACAATAATATACGCATTAAATGACTATTATATTAAAATTTAAATCATATTATATCATCATCTTCCTAGTTCATTTGAATTATTATTTTTAAATAATTCAATAAAATATTTTTTTCATAAAATATCAGGAATGTTATTTTTAAACTATTAATTTAGTTTGACACTATAGACTTCTATTCATAGATGAAACTCAAATATAATCCTTTTAAAAATCACATATATGTTATATTAATCCTTAAAATTTATGGAACCTAATAATTAACCAAAATGATATTAATTTTAATATTTATAAATCATTCATTTAAGTTTTCTATAATTTGAATAAAAAATGTCTCGACATTGAGTAGGTATTCAATTTTATCGATCAATAACTAAAAATTATAAATAAATTGCAATGATAAAAAAACAATTAATAGTAAAAAATAATAATAACTAAAATTATTCTCTATTAAATACTATGTAAAAAGTTTATAGATATTAATTCCAAGAGAGTGACATTTTTTATTTATTAATTTCTAATATTTATATAAATATTATATTCAAAAAAAAAATTGTTACCCTCATTGGGGTGAAAATATATACTATGGATTCTATTCATGTTGTCTAATAGTAAAAGTTATCTATTTATAAATTTATATGCTCCTCATTCCAAATATGGAATACATTTTACATGATTAAATTTTGATATGTTTTTGGAATTCATTTTAAAATAATTCGGAAAAATAGGATTAAAATGAATTTTTAGAAAGAAATAAATTTTTTAGTATAAAAATATAAATATATTTTTAAATTTCATTAATATATATTATTTTATAATACTTTTAAAACATTTTAATGAAAATATATTATATTAATTTCACTAAAATCATTCACTATGAACGATCAATTTAATTTATTGAAATAAAACATGTCTCATACATAAAAATATGTTTCTATAGAAATTAGTCTCATTAACATAAAAAAAATTTATTATCTTTTCTAATCAATTGATAAAGAATGGATTCATTTTATATTTGTGTAAACTAAAAATTATCATAATTTAGTTATCACTATTCATAACTGTCATTCAAATTACTATGTGATAACTGTCACTTTTTATAATAATTGTTTAATATTATATCATATTTGGATTGAACTCAATTCTTCATGTAATAAACGATATCCTTGAAATAAAATTAATTTAATGATAAATAAATCAGAAAATTTTAGGATGATTCCTTATAACACTAAAAAATAATTTTCCCCGCAAAATTATATCACATTAATTCAAAAAAATTCAGATATATCTATTTCATGAAATCCTCATGTTTCTATGTAGCTTCTTCTAATTTATAACTTCACCACAAAACAATGACCATATGAGTGGTCTTGTTTTGTACAAAATTTTCTATACTATCTATAATCTCTAATGTTTTTTCATTATATGATGGATCTTCCTCAAGGGGAACAACCTCTGATTTAAGTACATGTAAAGGATTTGTTATGTAATTCTATAGGTTAGAATCATTGAACACATCATGAACATGAGGGAGATTCATTAAAAGTTCCATATTATTTTAAACCATACTAATATGATTAATAACTTCAAAATAAATACTATATATATGCCTCAACTATCCCTTATTTGAAAATATCATATCCTTCTTATAGGAAGATACTTATATGAATACCTTTTCACCAACATCCATTGCTATATCTCACCACATGTTGTTAGAATTACTTTATATTGACTATATGATAATTTTATGTAATACTAATATATCTGAATTTCCATTTTGTTTCCATATCTACACCAGGTTATAATATATTTCATTCCCCAACTTCATCCTAATATGTTGGAATTATGAATATCCTATTATGGTGTTCTTTATAAGGAGTCATCTTAATGCTTGTTAAAATATATTATTATATAAAAACATGACTAAAGGATCATGGTTATCCCAAGAACCATTTATTTATTTAGAAAATGATTTAAATATATATAATATAGGTTAAAATGGTTCTCTCAAACTAACCATCATTACAAGGATAAAATATAGAATAGAAACATAACTCTGTATCCATAGAATATTGAATACATCTCTAGAACATTGGGGTAATCCTTTTATCTTGATTAGATATTATTGAACATTGTAATCCATGAAATATCACCACTTCCCTAATGCATAACCAATAAATATTATCAAGATATAATTAATTATCTTATGGTAATGAAGTTTGTTAAATTTATAAGGTAATAAACTACAACCCAAATATAATTATTCCATTTAGAATATTTTTTGATCCCAACTACAAAATATGTGTAAATGTTTTGCCATTTCTATTTATGTATGGGTAATGGTTGTAACATCCACCAAGAAATATACATATTATCATTAAATTTTTGCGATAACTTGCATCAGGTTAAAAAATCTACAATATCACCTTTCATGTTGTCCCAACAAAAATATTCTATCATATCTATATACATCTCTGTACAACCACGATTTATAGAGAATGATGAACTTTGAGCTTCATATAACAACTAATTCATTAATTTTTTTTGATAGAACTCATACAATGTTTCAAAACCTTATAATTCCAACATAAACAAGGTTCAAATGCAGTAT
Organism: Viscum album; assembly: GCA_963277665.1. Lineage (NCBI taxonomy): Eukaryota > Viridiplantae > Streptophyta > Magnoliopsida > Santalales > Viscaceae > Viscum > Viscum album. The sequence goes on along the minus strand of OY728137.1, from coordinate 22,551,511 downwards.
ATTTATCTCATTTATTGGATGTTCTCCATATTCCCTCAATGCCCCTTAAATCCTCACATGGAAAAGTGGTTGAACTGTTATCCTAGAATTATAGAATCAATCCACTTTCATCAGATCATTTTCAACATATTTTTCTTCCTAGGGTGTTAATATATTTATCACACTTAATCATTAATCAACTCAAACAATCTTCTATAGAAAATATTCATCTCTTTCTATTGGATGAAATACATAAAGTATTTTTCATACTTATATTTATCTCACCTTCCTCTATAGAGATAATTCCCTTATATAATTAACACAAAAGTTACTACTTCATGCTCCAAATAATGATTCATGTAATTTGGACAATGGGTTTTTTATTAGGGTGAGAAATATTCTTTAATAATATTTTTATTATGATGGATAAATCATAGACTGTTATTTTATTAATAACTATACATCACAAAAGCTTCTCCTCTATAGGGTAGTGTGTGAATAGTTTCACTAACCTACCTTCTATTTGGCTTCTTAAAATTATCTTCAAATTTATCTATCAATAATAACTTAGCCCCCATCCAAGTCAACATGGTAAATCTATTTGATAGTCATGATAAATATCTCACAAATAATTATTAATATCCATCTGACCCCAAGAAAAATATTTATTTTGGTCACCATTGTTATTATATTCCATTTTAACATAAATATTTTTTTTAAGGATTTACCGTTATACCATAACTTGACAATATATGAATCAATATTTAAAAACATTGAATACAAAATTCACACTAGGTAAATATTTCAGATAACTTATCATTCCTCAGGGTATTTAACTATATTCTCAAATGATCTTTATTCTCTTCCAATCCCATTGAATACATAATAATATCATATATTAAAACCACCATAAAATGATCAAGTTAATTTGTAACATTCTTTTTTATTAAATCCTTGTATATTTTGGGGGAATTCATAATTCCAAATAGTTAGAAAATAAATTAATAATTCCCATACCTAACATGATTGAATTTGTTGATTATATACACATTCCAAACCTTCAATTCATGATGTCAAGAATGAAGCCTAATCAATGAAAAATATTGATTTCCCTATAGTTTACAAAAAAATTCATCGATACAGGGTAGAGGATACTACTTCTTTACAATGATATAATTATGTTTTTGATAATCAATTAACATAACAATTAGCCAAACATTATTCATAAAAAAAATAGGCGCACACCGTGTGATGCGCTTGGGTGTTTAAATCCCATATTAAGATTCTGATTGTGTTTACTTATTTTAATTTCATACAACTCATTTAGTGTCATTCCATAAAGAGTCTTTGAAATAGGTGTAGCACGATTAATGAGTAATATTCAAAACACTACTTCATGATTCAGAGGATGACTACAAAACACTTTTGGAAATACTTCAACATAGTCCCATATAATATGCATATCCTCAATACTTATTTTAGCCCAAAATATATGAGATATGTATGATTAATGGATAACAAGTAAGACCCATATGATAGAAGTAATTTACATTATTGGGTCATATTATTCCTTCCACCAATAAATGACCACAACATAATTAAAAACATAAAATGTGACTTCCCTACCTCCAAAATTGATATGGTATATATAAAAAAGAAATATAATCTATTTATAGAAATATATGATTTTTAAAAAAAGGGATACTCACAATGTTTTGAGGAAGAAAATTCCCACAAAAATCAATTGATGAGAAATTAAAAACATGAGATGAGAGAATCATTCTTTTAGGGGTTATCACCTCTTATTCCTAATATAATCATTAAAGAAGAAATTCTATGACATTTTCCAATTTCATAAATAAAAAATCTTGGGTTAATTCTGAACCAAATATTATATTAGTATATATAGAGTGGATGATAATTCTATCCATCATCTATAGTTGTGATCACATGATATTTCACTTTATCTTTGTGTTTCTGAGGTTATTGTTGTCAAACATTATCATAACCCATTAGAATCATGAATTGGTTGAAATAATTCCCATACTCATTTCATTTTAATCAGTATAGAATCATTGGTGAATTAATTGGAATCATAATTTCAACCATTTCATTAACCTCCCATTCATCACCATTCGACATTCACATGATTTATGATGTAGCTATATATATATAACACCCCTCAGTCCCATTCATCACATGAACATGATTTTTCATTCTAAATTAATAGCTTTCAAATGGATTTAATTTATATCCTCCTTGAGAATTATTCAGGTTTTTATGAGAATATATATTTCATTTCTAATCACAATCATTGGAATGTTGGGAATCTATAATTTTTCAAACAATAATGAGTGAACATCAGATGATTTCTTCATAGTTATTAAAGTATCTTATAGATAATGAATTTTAGTGACTTTGTTTTAACCCACCAATGTGTTGATAATTTTTTAATTCAAGGGTATTTATTATACTCTGAGTATAACTCTAATTTTTTTGTTAAATTTTCTTCAAATGTACCAATGGATTCATCTTAATTTTGAGTTTGGTTCAAAGAATTTCATCTTCATAATGTAATTTTTAATATGAGGGAAGTACTTCCTAAAAATTAATCCCTTAAACTCATACCATTCCTTGAAGTAAATTTATTCCACTTTCCTCATATTTGTAGTATAGTTCGACAACTGATCCAATTCACCTTCCAAATGATAAATGGCCTGAAATGTTTTTATGTACCGGACACTAGAAATAAAAAATATTTTCTCAGCGGTGTTGATCCATTGCATAGTCAATATTCGATCAAATGTTATAATAAAATAATGTGGATGTTTCATCGTTAATGACTCTATAATATGTTGTTCCTTTATTTTTATCATTCAGAAACACAGTATGATTCATGGATTGAGAATTTTGTGTGATCATAGAAAATATATTCCACATTCCAGCATATATAGACTTTGGTTTCTCTAGAGGAAAATTATTACATTATCTATCACATTTGTTTTTAACATGATGTATTCCAATTCAAGCCATTTTCATAAACGAAATTGAAATATCTTTGCATATAGCTATAATAATGATAGTGAACAATCATATAAAAATTTAATATCAATTATATTATGTCTACATCATGAATGATTCTTCTCATTCTATGGAAAATTATGATTAACCTATTTTTTCTATTTCCAATACAATTTTTTCGATGTTATCCTATAATTAGAACAACATCGAAGGTTTTCACCAATTATTTATAACCAGAATATCTATGATTATCAAAACCTGATATCTGATACCAAATATAGAAAACCAAACATTTCATTTATAAATATTACATGTTTTTAGATAAATGTTAAATACATTTGAAAACTACACACCTAAGGATCGTAATGGTTTAGTATATTTGGAGATTAGGTAAATGATATTCTTATTTAATCAATGATATTCAAAATATCTAATAAATTTATTCCCATATTGTAATCTTCATATATGTACCCTATATAAACCATTCTTCATAACAGGTGGAATGAAAACGTCAGAATGGGTGACCTTAGATTCTCAATAAGTGTAAACATGGGAGATATCAATCAAAGGTCACGCAAAAGAATAAGATAATAATAATGCTATGAGATCATGAAAATTTCATAAAAATTTAATACCTAGTCTATAATGGATCTAATACACGAATCATGGAATAAGACATTATCATTTCAAAACACATGAATTCTTTGAGTGAGAAATTATCCTAAATTAATAATGAACACTAGGTTCAGTTCAAAAAATTGTGGGATCATAATAGTTATATAAAACATTATATAGGTCAAGGTTAACTACCAAAAACATCAAATACATTTTGATCTGGCATAAATACATATTTCCCATATCATAATAGATCATGCATCTTCTACTATTTGTCATAGTGGATCAAGAACATCGACTTGTTTCTAATTGTTGATCAAGAAATAAAGACTTATTTCTCATAAAGTATTAATAAAATTGTGTTTTTACGCATATTTACCCCCTCATATAAAAAAATACCCAATGATTTCGGGTATATACAATTATATCCCCAACCATTTTATAATTAAAACCATACATCTCGGTGACACACTATCACAAAACATTCATCGTATCATCATATCAGAAAATGAGGAAGGGAAAATTATTTTCTATATATATCATAATTATAATCATAAACCCACAAAAGAAGGAATAAGGATTGTATAATTGGATAGAATCCCTAAAATACAATAACTAACATCAAAGGGTGATATCATAGATGAGATATTCCTTTAAAATATTACAAGACTATTTCATAGGAAAAAACCCTTTTCTTTTTAAAATCCCTTATTTAAAATAAAACAATTTACATAATATAAATGAAAGATTTTTTCTGAAAATATCTGTATAAATAAAAAAATAATCATTAAATCATTTAGTGGTTATGAGGGTTTAGAATTTTGTTAGAGATGAGACTGTTAAAACAAATATTCCTTTTACCTTTTCTATAAAAAGGTAAAAGCACCTCTTTTGGACAATTATATGAATTTCCATTAGAATTTTTTTATAATAATATAAAAAATTGAAAATTTGAGTTTAAATAATCATTGGATAATATTGATATAATTTTGAAATCATTATATATAAAATATGGACATTAAAGAAATTGGATTTTCAACCGAAGAGAGAAATAAAGTCATTTTTAATAACATTTTTTTGGACTTTTTAGTTTTTAAATAAAATAAATTGAAATAAAAAAATGATATCTCCTTAAATAAATATTTTATTGTAAAATGAAATTGAATTTTTAGATATGAATCATACAATTTCTTCAAACCATATTCCAGCACAAACAATCCTTATTAAATTGAGAGTGATATATAAAACCCTTACCACTTTGGTAACTCTGAATCATATGAAAAATGGAATAATAACATCAAAGGAATATTTAAATCTCATGATGAAAAGTATAATAATGATATAAATTTCAATTTATTATTATATATACCAAAAAACATAAAATAAACGGATAATATTAAAGTTGTCTCAATGAAATATATTCATGTGTTGTATATACACTACACAACAGAATCAAGTGGTGAATGTAGAATATGTCTTATAGAAATAAAAGATTGATGAGAAATATGCATACCTCAAACCCAACTAACTTCATACATATTAGGACCCCCTTTATAATAACTATACATTTATTAAAAATTTATTATAAATACAAAATAAAATATATAAAAAAATATAATATTTTCTTAAAACACTGTATCATACTTTTATTCACTGTTCCTTATTAAAATCATTATTCAAGGTGATAACTATGATATCCTTCATGCATGTTCTGGTTCTTCAATCTCACTCATTATAGATTGATTATGGTTAAATCATCTAGATAATTATTCCCATGATATTAATGCCATATATAATTATTTTATAAATATTCATATTCTTTTAAAAAGGTATAGATAGAAAAATTAATTACACCATTCTTGGAGATGGTAGGTCATACATACACATGAATGTTGTTTCTATTTTTGACCGTTGTAATAAAATAAAGGTAAATGATAATTAAAAATTTTAAAATAATTTTTAGTCACAAATTAATTATATATGCATTAAATATATAGTTTTTTGTATCAATATAAGTAGTAAATGAAAAATTATTCACATTTCTTTGTGGATGTGGTAGTCCACACATACGCACGAGTGATGTTACTGTTTTCCACTGGATTAGAGGGTAAGAAAGTAGATATTAAATTATAAATAAATATTGGAAATAATTTTATTAATATCATTTATAAAAATTAAAACTATCATAATAGTTATCCATTATGTATTCTCCTGAAAAATTAATTCTATCACTATGTGGAGGTGGCGGTCCACACATTTGCACCAGCACCGATTTCATTTACTATTTGATGTAAAATCAGGTGGATAAAAGTTATTTCATGGTGATCATAAAATATATGTATATTTAGGATATATACTTTATTATTTTATATGTAATAATATATATTTAGATATGGTTGATGAGGTAAAAAAAATAAAAAATGGTTGAGTTAGAAGATTAACTATTCATCATGACACCGCCTTCAGATTCTTTCTTAAGGATTAATGGAATGACCTTTGAAAAGAAAATATAACCTATAAGTCATGGATAAATATTTTTTTAAGATAATTGTGTAGATTTATTTAAAAAATATTTCTTAATGTGGTGTAATGAAAACCGAGTTGATGAGTCCTTTTATATGGCAGGAAAAGGATACACTTAGAATTATGAAAAATATTAAAATATTATTTAGTCATTATTAATCCAAATTCATCAAAATTTGTTGATATTGAAATAAAAATAATATGATTTGGAAATTACATAATAATATGAAATTTAGGATGGTTTTGGTTTTTTTATACCTTATATTTTGGTTTAACCCCCTTTTCATCCAATTTAAACCATAAACGTTGTAACGAAAATTAAATATTAAAGGGTTATTATTTTTTATACAAAGAAATGTTTTTTCTTATAAATGGAAAATAGATAATATTATAAATAATATATTATCAGCTTTGTCCTATTTTATGATTTTTATGTTTTTTTAATAAATTAATAAAATTTTATTTTCTTAAAATATCACTCTTGTCATTATTGACAATATTTAATTAATTTGAAAAACATACAACATGAAAAACCCTTAATTAAAATAAAATCCAACAATATATCTATAATATGTTATATTAATATATAAAATTTTACAAACACAACAAATAAATATAAGGTATTAATTTTAATTTATTTTAAATCATTTTTATTTTTGTAATTAATAAAATAAAAACTATTTCAAAGTTACATAAACAGTTAAGGTAATTATTAAGTTATTAAATATTATATAAAAATTAATATCATTATAAATTAATTAAACATTAAAATAAATATTTATAACCAATCATATCCTCTTTTTGTCCTTATGTAAAAATTTAGAGATATAAAAATCAAGAGAGTGAATTTTTGTATTTATTATTTTATTAAATTAATATAATGGTCATATTTAAAGAAAAATAAAATCTTAATGGCTTAATATTCTAGAAGGTGATTTAAATGGATGAAATACACTGTTATAATATGATAAATATGAGTTTTTTTAAAATTTTAATGACTTACCACAATGTTTTAACCCTATTTTACTCATTTTACCCAAAACGGGGTCATGCAAAATTACCATGGTTACTATACATATTAACCAATATTAAAATGGAACAATTAATAAAAATTAATCCCTTTTATTGAAATCATGCAATTCATTTTATGATTAAATTTTTATATGAATCATAAATCCTTTTTAAAAAAGTGCGCAAAACACAATGAAAAATGGTTTTTAGAAAAATACGTTATTAATAATACAATTGGATATATATTCTTATATGAGGAATATAAAAATAATTAGATAAATGGTAAAAAATTATTATATATATATTTTACAAATATATATACATTAATTGACACTTAGTGATCAGTTTAATTTATTAATATAAAATCATGTTTTGTACATAAAATCAAATTTTAATAAAAATATAACATTTACATTTAAATACGTTTTAGATCCATTTCAAATTAATTGATAAAAAATGAATTCATTTTACAAATGTGCAAAATATTCATTTTTCCTAATTTTATTTGTGATATTTATACCTCAATGTACAACGACTTGGTTTTAACTTCTACATTAAATAATCTTATTTTAATTGCATATCACGATTTGTTTAAACTCTGTATTGTGTGTAAAGAAATATTTCTATGAAAATAAATTTATTCAAGGGGAAATATATCATAAAATCTCACAATTATATACGAAACTTTTTACTTATTAACAATAATAATTTACGATTGAGAATCATTACATTGTTTGTCACTTATAACGACATACAACTATTTATGAACAAAAAATGGCATATGTCTTACTGAAATATAAATAAAATGGTGCAGTGATATCACATGTTATAGTTTTCTTAATGAATAATAAACCGTTACATAGAAACATAAATAGTTGTAACCATTCGATGTCACAAATTTATTTATTTTGAAATAAAATATATTATATCTGTGATGCCACACTCTATTTATGAAAAAATATGAATTGATGTTTTTTCCTTATATAATATCACCTATAGTAAACTATTATATAGATGCAAAATGTATTAAAATATACCATAACCAATAATTTTCCATTTCATACAGTGAGAATATCACATTTTATTACCACATATATCATATAAACACCAACATTTTAATTTCTATATATTTTTTATGATTAAAGGATAATATATCAACATGATATATGATTCTATTCATTTCAAAAATTATTTAACAAATCATATACTATTGTGTTAATTTTATAAAAATTCTTATTTTCTATGTATTTTTATTGCCTAATAATTAATATTGAGATAACTAGAAACCCATAAACTATGATTTATCATGCATGAAATTAAAACCTTGTATAAAGAAAGTTAATAACATAGTAAACAATTTACTAATGATTTCCACATATAATATCTTGAAACATCAATATAATAATGATACATTATGGTAAACCTTTGAACTCCATCTTCATTGGTGAGTCTTGAGGTTCCCCAGACCTACACTCCTAGGTCGACTGCTAAAAGCACTTATTTTTAGAAAATAAATTTGATGAAAACAAACTTGATTTGAGATTTAGTTGTAAATATTTACTAATATTTTCAAATATTATAATAATCTAAATCCACTTGGAGAGCATTTTAGTTTACTTTCATTGAGGAAAAGTTCTGCTGGAATCATAATCTATAAATTTTATTGAAAATTTCTCCATAAATGTACAATATAAGAATGCCTTATAGCCTTCTTAGAGGTTACTCTCCATCATTAAAAATGGAATTGAAATAGAAGAAAAGGATAATCATAAATGATCAGTAAGATAAAACATATCAACCTAACATCAAGGGTTAGGTATTAGAAAATAAGAAATCATGGGTCAAGAGAATTTTTTTAATAAGAAAATGGAGCATTAATAGTTAACTGAAATTCATAATATAAGATATGGAATATCAAATGAAAAAACATAAACCATGTAAAAACAATGTGTAATCCTAATATGATAATTATAATCTTTGGATCAAAACCATAGAGATATGACATGGAATTTCACTAAGAACTTCAAATAGAACATAATGGAAAACTTTGGCCCATATCTTATCATAAGAAAATTATTATAATGTGATCAAATTCAATACTTATAACACATTATGTTTCAAAAACAAATTTACAGTCATCATGTTGGGAATAAAAAAATCATGTTGTTCATGTTCTGAGAAAACAAAATATCCATTATCCATGTTGTGAAAAACAAAATGTCCACATATCATGTTGTTAATAAATAAAATATTTATGCATAAAATTATTAACACTACGATAGAAATACATTACTAATGAATTAGAATAAATTTTAGGACCCCTAAAAAAAATCAACTATACATGTGTGATTCAATTTCAAATATTCATTAATCACATTATTAAGAACCAATAGAAATAAAAATTAGGTTTTGAAACATTTAAAGACGATATCACTAAAATAGAATGGAAAATTTAAAATATTGATGCCCGATATTAAATCCCCTAAAAAATTATTTAATAGGAAAATTTAAAAGGTGATTCATGAGAAATAATTTCAATTAAAATAACACCTTTAGAGTTAATGATAAAATTTTTACCAAAACATTATAAAATATTTTTGAAAATTTTTATAACTTTATCATAAATGATGATGTTAAAAATAATATAAAAACAATATTTTTGGTACAATGAAGTGAACAAATTATAGATAATTTAAAAAAATAATTTTTTTTAAGAATATATAATTAAAAATTGATTAAGGTTTCTAAAAATAAATGTAGAGGATGAGAATTTTTTTTATTAATGAATTTAAAACATTTTTAAGTGTTTTTAAATAAATTTCATGACATACCACATCAAAAGAAGAGATGGTAATTTTTTTAAATGACAAGAGAAATATGAAGTTATTATGAGATAACACATAGTTGAGATTCAATATATAATAGGAAAAATAATTGGGAATGGAAAATATGGATAAGTATGGGATATTATCATTAAAGATGAAGAGAAAAATTCTTAACCATGATATAAAATTTGAGGAAGGAAATCTTCTAGATAAATATTTGAATTTTAAAATTAATTTTTCTTATATTGGAAGATAAATTTCCATGAAATAAAATCTTTATATGGAATAAACCAATCATAGAATAATTAGTTTAAAATGGTGTATAATAATTAAATGAAATAGGGCTTCTGTTAAATAAATATCATACAATTTCACTATCTTTAATATTTAATATCCATGGAAGGTAGAACATGTGATCGATTGTCAAAAAACTATTATGTATTGAAATTTATTAAAATAATTCATCTATTTACAATACATAAATAAATGTCCTGAAAATAAATTATATCTCAATGGGGCTAAATTGTGAAAAAACCATTACCTTAGGTGATGATTCGTTCTTATCATGCACCTATCAACATAGATAATTAAATTACATTTATCAAAAAGCTTCCCATGAATTTTTCCAAATATGTTTCAATTTATTGGGTCAATATATAATTTTTTTATTCATTTATTAAATTTTTTTATCTTATGTCAGCTGCCTGAAGTATTTTGTTCCATTTTTATGAAACATCCTTGGTATACTAACTAATTTATTGAGTTTTAAATTAAATTTATAATTTATATAAATAATAAGATTTAATTGTATTTATTTTTTTATTATAATGAAATATATACATTTATATTGACTTTGAAACTGGACTCAAATTATGAAAGGTTCATTAAGTTGTCCATTTAATGCATTGAAATTTACTTTAACTTATTGTTATTATTATTACTTTTTACAATTAAAAAATAATAACAGTGTTATAAAAAATACTTATAAGTTACATACAAATTTAAATCCATCTATGTGATCCAGTAATGATAAAATAAAATAAATCATTATGTGGAGGATGTAGTCTCCAAGTACTTGGGTAATGCTCTCAATTTATATAGAATTATATGGGGTACAATAATAAACTAAAAATAATTTAATAATATTAATACTTTTATAATTAGTTCTTTTTCATCTATTAACACATTAGGAAAATCCATGTAATGAGTCTATGAAAAATAGAAACCTCCATTCATAGAAGTGTTAGTTCAGCCAAATGAAAGATAAAGTCATTATTTTTTTATGGGATTGTAAAGTTGTATAATAATGACATTAAATTAGTATAATAAAATTAATAATTTTATTAATTCTAATTATTTTATAAAATCATGGTTATAGAATATTTTAGAGGCTAGAATATGATGATGAGTAAAAAAATATGTAGAAAGAACTTCTCACATGAAGAGTATCATTTTTTTCATGAATGTGTTCTTTGAAATACAGGGATTATGATAATATATAGGGAATAGTGGATTCAATTAGTGAACAGTAATTATAGGTGATGAAATTTAGTTCTACTTGTAGAAAAAGTAGAAACATATTTTATCCTTGAAGGGTTGGTGAGAGGCCTCATTTATTAGTGCAAGAGAATGAGTTTTTTTATAATTACCCATATATCTAAGTGATTACATGAAACTATTAAATGGTTAATGGATAAACAATTGATACATAATATAGTTTATAGTGATGTAGGTATATAAATCCTCAACCAATAATTTTCATAAATGATATAAATTATTTTAAGTCATTTACCTTCATATTTTTACACTTTACAAATTTATGTTTTACCTTAGTAATTAGTCATAAACAATGTAATTTTGGTTTTATTAAAAATTTATGATAACCATTTCCACCAAATGTAGTTTTTATGAACCTAAATTTAACCTAAATATAATTAAATTTAATATTTAAATATGAAAAACTAATCTTTTTAAATAAAACAAAATATATTTAAAAATGTGCAGTATAGAAAAATGACATTTTAACCATTACGTGTTCTTAATATTTTATACCATTAATGGAAAATTAGATATTTTAATAATATATTTATATATATATATTTATCATTATATAAGTGTAATTATTTAATATATGTAAAAATAATTTATTAGATAAAATTTACAAAACATGTTTCTTTTTAAAATAATCATTTCACCATTATTGTGGTAACAAACTTTAGTTATAGTAATTATACTTTTAATCCTAAATATGAAATTAGAAATATTAAATGACATGTAAATATTGATCTAAAATTGAAATAACATTTTTTAATATTTAATTTCAAGATGTGATGAACTGTACTTTTTACCAATGGAAAATAAAATAACATTTAGATAAAATATTAATTATGTTTCCAAAAAGTTAAATATGGGATTAAAAATTTAATCATATTATTTATAATATATTTAATTTAATTTATAAATAATTATTTTAATTATCAATTTCTTTATAATAATTTTTTTGATGTAAGATGACTTCATTACTAACGAAGATCTTTGGAATTACATGCGTGTTACCATGAGGGTATGTTGTCCAGCTAGAGATGATCATCATAAGGGGGTCCAGCGGCTTCCAGCAGATGAGCAGAATTATTTCCTACCCTTTTGATAAAAGAGAAAGTGCAGATTGTGGAGCTTTGACAGATGGAAAGAATAGTCTTAATGAGGGATCCAAAAGATTGAAGGCTGCCATCATTGACGTTGATGGAATTCACAATGGTGAGGCCGTCCAATTTGAGGTATATTGATTTCCATCCATGGTCTTTAGCGAATTTATGCCCGGGAAGGATAGAGATAACTTTAGCAACTGCGGGTTCCCAAAGTGCGTGGTGTGACTCATGTTTGGTGGCAATTATTTGATCACAGTGGTCCCACGCTAGCATACCAAGACCCACATGTCCATCATTGGGGAGAGACACATCCACATTAATCTTAACAATCCCTTACGGTGAAGGGCACCAATGTGGGGAGGAAGAAGGAGTTCCAAAGGGCCTCTTTGTAACATCCCCAAATGATAATGGGTTAAATGACTAAATGATATGACTAATCTCAACAAGGTGCACCTTACTTTTTCAGAGCCAGCCTGATTAGAACTCCACAGTTAAGCATGCTTGGCCTGGAGTAGTGATCAGGATGGGTGACCTTCTGAGAAGTTTCCCGGGGTGTGTGTGAGTGAGGAAAAAGCACACATGAAAGGACATGTGTTTTCCTGTGGGAACGATCATTAGTCAGATGACCAGTTCGGGCATGTTGGTCAACCCTAGGGTGGCCCCCACGTGTCTGCGGGGCAACTTGGGGTATTTTGTTGGGCAGGACCTGACGACCATGTTAAGGCGGGGTGCATGTGCTGTCACCGGGACCCGGTTGTCACATTTTGTCTCAGAGGAGGAACCCAACCTTAACTGCGGAGCACTGCCTGGGTTGAGATGTAGGGCACACAACGAGGGCGTTGTGCTCTAAAGGGGGGGGGGGGTGATTGTAACATCCCCAAATGATAAAGGGTTAAATGACTAAATGATACGACTCATGTCAACAAGGTGCACCTTTCTTTTCGGGAGCCTGCCTGATTAGAACTCCACAGTTAAGAATGCTTGGCCTGGAGTAGTGTTCATGATGGGTGACCTTCTCGAAAGTTTCCCAGGATGTGTGTGAGTGAGGAAAAAGCACAATGGAAAGGACAAGTGTTGGACTATGGGGACTATCATTAGTCATATGACCAGTTCGGGCATGTGGGTGGACCCTGGGTGGGCCCCACGTGTCTGTGGGGCAACTGGTGGTACCTGGTTGGCTAGGACCTGACGACCATGTTAAGGCGGGGTGCCTGTGCTGTCACTGGGTCCCGGTTGTCACACTCTTCTTGTTAGAGTGGTTTTGATAGCCTGTAATCTAAAAAGATTCATGTTCAATCCGAAATCCTGGTGGGGGACTAAACCGATGATTAAAGATGGAATCATTACGCCGAAACCAGATGATCAATGCCAGAATACAATGTGAGCCCGCTTTAGCCGAAAGAAAATAGGAACACCATCACATCAAGAGATAGATGAGGTTTGAGGCCACACTCATATAGATATCTTGTTGGAGATCTTCATTTGATCCAAACTGCCTTTTCCCTGGTCATTTGAAAAGAGAATGGATAGGAGATTCTGGGAGGTATGGGCATAAGAGGCAAGAATTGTCACGGAAAAAGTGTTGGATGGCAAGATGTTTCATGGTAGGGAGGGTTCCAGTGCACACCTTTCAATGGAAATGGAGGATGTTTGGGGGGACATTGAGATTCCACAACGATTTCTAGGGCCCCTCATTCCCATCCTCTGTCTGTTTACAAAGAGAGATCCAATAACCATATTTCACTGTGTAGGCTCCCAAGATGTCATCTTTATAATAATTTAATTCATTATTCAATTATTAAAATTTAAAAAAGATACGGTTTTAGAAAACAAGCATTTGTTTCCACCATTGACCAAAAAATCCATTATTTCAGAAAAATCTGAAAAATTTAACCTAAGAAAATCTTGAGATTATATTTTAAAAAAAATTAATTTAATAAAATTTTAATTTAAATATTTATAAATTTATATTTTAAATGAAAATATAATATATTAAGGTGAAGTTTTTGTTTGAAAAATTCATTATTAACACATTAACAATTTTCTATAATATATATTATGAAATTTAAATGATCATAATATTTTAATTTACAAAAGTTTTTATTATTTGTATGTTTTCTTAATAATATTCCTATAATATTTCAGAACTCATTTTATATCAGGGTTTCATTTTAAAAAATATAATCCATATAGTGACTATTTAAAATATTACTACATATTAAAATATTTTGTTTTTTTTCATTCACCCATTAAAAAAAATTAAATCCTATAAATTTTATTAATAATATTAAAAAAGAATATATTAGGTTATCTAAATTATTTAAATGATTCAGGGCATATGTTTTTTATGTATGAAAACCATAAAAAATTGGGAGACATAACATTTTCTTCTAAATAATATTTTCTCTTACATTGAGTTTTCCTTAATTATTTGATCCAAAAGTTTAATATTAATTTTTATCAAGACTCACAATAAATTGATTTCATCTAAAGGGAATTCATAATCATCAATTCATTTGATTTCTATAATTGGTTGGTATGAAATGTGATCAATTAACACATCATATAAATAGAGACAACCAATCAATTTCTAAAAATCACAATACATTTATCTAAACAAAGGATAATAATATCTTTAGAAGGCGCATTCCCAAAAACACCAAATTTGAAAAAATAATTATATAACTAGAAATATTTATATATTAATAAAAACAAATAGCTAGTTATTTTATAATCATAGAAAACATTCTTGATATAATAGAGTTATTAGAATCATGATCCAATAACACATTCTGGACATTCGAGTGTAGGATAATTATGCCTTATATAACATGACATACAACATTTGTAATTATTTAATAAATGCATCATTGTTCCCTTGGACCTAGAAGTTTTTTTGGTATATTCACATCATTACATATAGGGTTAGGTAAGTTATTTTCATAATTCACAAACTATATTAACCTGAAGCATTGAAGTGAGGGGGAGAATTTGTTGCAATATTATTTTCATCTTCCGAATTGATATAATTGTTTATCCAATTGTGAAAATCATTATTTCAATGGATTTTTACCCCAAGTTAAACACTTCATTTTACCTTGGGCATAATTAATATGGAATTTCTTCCCACATTTCTAATGTGAAGGTAATTGAACATCCTTTCTCACATGTGACATATCGTTAAATATTCCAAAAAATTACATTCCATTCACTCTCTCTCTAGAAAAATGAGATTCAACAGTATCCAAACACATATTTTTAGAACATTGAACAATATATTTTTATTATCCAATGTCCCTTATAGATAATTATTTTTTGAACAATTATTTTATGAAAATAAATAAATTAAATATTCTACTCTCAGGGTCATAGATAAAACTGTAATCATAACTTGCGAGCCTCATGATGTTTTATTTCTATGTGTTAATGGATTGATCCTCATTTTTTTCAACACTAAAAATTCTCTCTCAATCATCATACTAAGAGTTTGAGGAATTTACTTGGTGAAGAATAAATTATTCAATTCCTATCATTCCATATAGGTTACCAATTCCTTTTACATTTTTTTCTTACTAGTGTCCACTATTGGTCTGCTTATCCTTCCAAATGATAACCAGATAGGAAAAATATTCCACATCATGATCACCAGAGGATATAAATATCATTTAAATTTTGTTTATATATTTCTCATAAATAATTTTATTAGGAGAACCACTGAAGGAGGGTATAAGTCACTATATGAAAGACTCATTTTAAACTTTATCCTTAGTGTAGTTAGGTTATTAATATGGATTATTTTATGATTCATATCTTATGATAATTGAGTGAGAATTTTCATAGGGTTTTGTATTCC
The DNA here is from genome assembly GCA_963277665.1 of Viscum album. NCBI lineage: Eukaryota > Viridiplantae > Streptophyta > Magnoliopsida > Santalales > Viscaceae > Viscum > Viscum album. The sequence continues at coordinate 22,535,036 of OY728137.1, read as the reverse complement.
ATCACTAATCTCAATTGGTTTCTCAATGGTATTCACCTCACATATCATATCACACCCTTTGATAACCCTATTTATTATTCCTCCTAAAATTTCTTATTGAATGAAAAGGTAAACTTATAAATTTTTTAATATTATATTATTAATTACTAATAACATAAAAGTGGTAATCTATATATGATATTTTCAAAATATATTATTAATTTATAGGATTAAATATATGTTATTAATTTTGTATCTCATACTAGCTTCTCAAATAATACCATAATCATAAACTAATATCCTTCATATTACTTCACAAAGAGTGAGTAAATTTTATATGAAAATTCCTTAAGAGTGTAATTTTTTTTGAAAATAGGCCTCTTTATCATGCATTAGATAACGATTGATTGAATACGTAATAAATCCCTTTTAGGGTTACTATCAACATATAAATCAGTTCTTGAGACTAAATCAACTTATAGTATACAAGAAATGATTTTAATTCTCTTAAAAACCTATAATCTATTCATTAAGAAAATTTTGGTATTTTATCCTATAGTTATACATATTAATTATGATTATCCATAAGTTTTTAACTAAATTTATCTCATCCCAATACTTAAAAACATATAATCTAATCCAAAAAAACTAAACATACATTCTATAGAAATAGTTGAGCCCTAGAACCAGTCTCCTAGGTCAGGAGATTAAAATACATACATTTTTAAATTAACATTTATGATAAGTTAGATGATGAAATATAAAATTCAATTAATTTTTATTTTTTGTTATATCTCACAATAATCTCACCCAACTCAAAACCCATTTTATTTTAGTGTATTTGAGGACTAGTTACTTCCGAAACATACTCTATAAAACCTGTGTACATCTTCCACAATCAAACCATAATAGACTCTGTTCTTAACCTATCATAGGTTACACTGAAATTCATAAATAGGTAAAAGTAATCATAAAAAGGGGTTATTTGAAATGCTCAATAATGGAAAACAAATCATCATTTCATTAAGGGTTAGATCATATGTACATGAGAAAGCATGATTATGGGAGAAATTGTATATCCATAATTACATGGAACTATAATATGTAAGAATAAATAATGATATAAAGAATTCTAATATAAAATTAAAAACCATATACCAAAGAAAAATAATGCGAAATCATGAGATGGATAACAAGAGTCTTAGAGCATAATCATACTCATATGACATGGAATTACAAAAAAGGCCTTGAATCATGAAATAACAATTTACATTAGAAAAATCATAAGAATATAAAATTTATAACATTGTGATATAATTAAATCAATAACAAAAAATATGTTTTTATCAAAAAAAATTGACATTATGATGTTAAAAAATGTCTATGATTTATGTTGTGAACAAACAATACATACAAAACTTAGGATGTGAACAAAACAAATGTACACATAGAACATCCTTATCTATTGCAATATAAATATTTAACCAATGAATTATTGGTTGATATTAGACCCCAACCATGAATAATTAATATATATTTTTAACATTTGATAATCATCATTGATAAAAATAAAATTAATGCATTGAAAGAAATAATTGGCTATCAACATTTCAATATGGATAAAACAATTGACCTTAGGAATGTAAATGGTTATTAAACAATACTCAATAAACCTAAAATAGTATTTAACTGTTATTTTAAGGAGTTTATTCATGAAAAATAATTTCCATGTAAATATTAATTTATCACTAAAGAAAAAAATAGTTGGGAATTATTGAACGAGGTTTTAGAAATTATTTGTAACATTGTAATAAAATATAAAGTTACAAATAATATTCAAATAACTATTTTTTAATAATTGAATTTAAGAAAATTGTATAAATTTATTTTTTTAAATAATATTGACTAATTGATACCCTTAAATAAAACTAATGTTTATCACAAATAAATATGGATTAGATGTGAAACTTTTTATTGTTAAATAATTGGGAACATTTATAATATTTTGAAATATGTTTCTTTAAATTCAAAAAAGGAAAACATGATAATTTGTTTTTTAAAATTAAGATAAGTGAAATATATATTATAAATGAGATAACACACAGTTAGATTTAAAAATATAATTTTTTACATTAGTGGGAAGGAAAACAATAGACATGGAGGGGAGACCATTATTTAAGTGGATTCAAATTATCCTCAAAAATGATATACTTTTTAAGGGTTCAATTTATCAAGGTAACATCATTTAATTTAAGTGATATTTTTCTCATATAAAAAAATAACATAAGATGAAATAAACTATTAGTTTGAAGAAATCAATAAAATTCGTTTTAAAAAATGAAACATAATAACTAAAAAAGGGGAATTCAGTTAACGAAAAACCTTACAACATTATTAACATTTGAAATAAAAATACGTTGAAGGTATAATATGAGATTTATTTTTAAATACCACAGATTCCCAAAATTTTAAAAAATTATGAAATAAATTCTCAATTCATATTGAACAAAAATGAAGAAAGTGGCGAATATTAATCATATCTCAATGAAAAAATAGATAAAAAAAGCATACCATAGATCCTAATTTGTTTGTTTCATGCACCGAACCTCCATGAAAAACAAAAAATTCTTATTATAAATATTTATAATAATTTGTTTCATCTATATGTTATTTTTTGGGGTCTATATATTTTTATGTGTTTTCATTTATTAAATTATTTTTATCTTATTTTGGTTAGTTGAGGTGGTTTGGTAATTTTTTTGAATCATCCTTGATATATTGAATATAGTAAAGTTTTTAATAAATTATCTTCATAATTTAATGAATTAAACATTTTTTGTGCATATAATTTTTATTAGAAACATAAATATTGTTCAATATGTTTCAAAATAGAAAAAATTTAAGGACGGTGAATTGAGATGTTTATTTAATGAAGTCTAATTTACTTTAACCATTTATTATAAAAGTTGGATATATATTTTTTAATTATTATTATTCCAAATATTTAATATCTTCCTAGAAATATATTATACAAATTATATAAATATTTAATGTCATCTATATTATGAGATAATGGAGAAATTAAATACATAATTTTAAGGAGGAGATTGTGTGAATATAAATGAATTATGATCTCATTATTCATAGAAAAAGAGGGTCAAAATTTAATATAGTTTTCATTTTAGAATATTAATCATGTTTTAATTGTTATTTTTTTATAAGTTAAATCTTTTTTTCCATCTATGTGTAGAGTTTATAAATATCAGAACACATCATTCATGGATGTGGTAGTCTACAAAAAGAAATGGTTACATGCTCATTTTAAAAATTGTTTTTTGGGATGTAGAAAAGTGGTTTTATTTTATGATTATAACATTTATTATATTAATAAAAGTTATTTTAGAATAATTTCATGGATATACAATATTTTATTGGTATATTAACATTAATATTAAATGAATAAGGATTAATAATCATTCATGTGGATAGAATGAACTTTCTAAATAATTTATTTGGAGAAATGAGGGGATTGTGTATAATTCTAGAGACTAAGGTCTCTAGAATGTGAAATTAAATTAATTTATATTTAAATATTATTACTTATCATGAACCATATGAAACATAGAGTGGTATCAAAGGGGTTATGAGAGGACCCTTTTAAAAGGGGAGAAAAGTAGATTTTTATAGATAACCATTAATTCTCAATGATTTTCTCTTACTATTCAAGGAAAGATGGATCCAATATTTGTTCACAATAGATATTATATAGGTTTGGGTTCATAATTTTTCAAATATAAAATTTGAAACTTGGTTTAGTCTTTTTTCTGTAGTTTCCCATAATATTTTTTCACTTTATCATATTGGTTTTTTACTTTTATAACATGATTTTAACAAAGTAATTTATTATTCAATAAATATATTATATAAAACATCATAAAAAATTTGGGTTTCTAAAACATAAATTATCTTCTGTTTTATGCAATTTAATTTCTATAAAATGAGAAAATTACATTTTAAATTCAAACAAATATTATATAGAAGAAAAGTATTTTATAAAAATAATATTTGTACCATTAACTGTTAATAGTATTATATACAATTATTCAATATTAAAACGAGGGATAATATATTATTAGATGTGTTTAATAATCATATTAGATTTATTACATAAAATATATAATTTTTTAATAGATTAAATCTACCTAATATTAATACAATAATTCATTGAGAATAACCCATTCAAAATTATCATGGTAATTAATCCTAATCATAGTTTTAAAAACTTTATGCCTAAACTTTAAATTAAACTTAATAAACAATTTAAACATGTTGTTCTATAATATTAAAATATTTTTTTTTTAATTTCTTCATATCATGAAAATTATTTTCTAATATAGAAAAATAAAAATGTTTTTAGAGTAAAATATTATATAATTTTTCCAAACAATAAACAACTGTTATATAAATTTAATGTTTTATTTTAAAGGGGTTTATTTTTATATAAAAAAAGATTAAAAAAAAATTTAATTCAATATATTTTATGATATTTTCATAAAAGTGGCAGTTTAGAAAAATCCATATTTTCTAATATTCAAATATAAATAAATTATTTCTGAAAAAAAAAATAATTATCTTATTATATTAAGATTAGTAAAATTTAAAAAATTATTTAAATTTCATTATATTTTATTTATAAAATGTATAAAACTAACTTTTAAATTAAAATAAAATATAAAATAGATATATATTTTTATGAAAACAATTTCCCTTTCATAACATTAAATGATCATAATCCTATTTTTGATTCATTTTTAATTAATTAAAATAATATAATTTATTTAGCATGGGTTTTAATATTATAATATATTTTTATAATATTCATCTAATTTGATGTAGCACAACTTATTATTTCTTAATACATCAAAGAAGTATTAGATGATAGTGATTATTTTAAAGAAAATTATATAGTAAAATCATATGGTGTTACATATCGATGAGATGATATGAGTCATATGTTAAATATGTAGTATCCTCCTATATTCCCATAGAAAGATAGTTCATCTTGATCTAAATAGATAATGAGGGATAAAATATCTGGGGAGAATCTATAAAATATCACACTCTATCTCCATATCATTTGGAAAATTTATTTTGGACATAAGGATCCTCCATGTCACACCCTAAGTAACTTATTTTCTATTTTTTTATTTTGATTTATTATAAAATTTTCTCTGTTATGACTTGGAATTTAGTAATTATTGTGGGATTTACCATATCACATGTTTGTTTTAGGGTTAGGGGAAACCATACATGTCAACTCTATTTATTAATATGATGTTTAGTATTTTGTTTTCCACAGTTAGTGTAATTTACATCCAATTGTGTGGGGGTATATTGTAAAATATTTTCAACATTTTTGTGTGTGTGGTTCCCGTCATGGTTGGTGCATGGTTATGGGAAACCATGCATATGAACCGTATGAGTTGTGTGTGTGTGGAGGGGTGGGGTTATATTTATTATTCCAACCTGATTGGAGATTGGTTTTACTAACCATTCCTACAAAAAATTTTGATTTAACATTTTCATAAATATAAATCCCCTATATTTTATGAAATATTTTAAAAATAATAATTTTTTCAATTTCATGGGTTACATGCAACACTAAGTTTAAACACATTGCAATATACTATTATTTAACCTCAAATTGCTATTGAATTGGAGTGCATTAATATGACTACATAAATTATGAATAATTTCTGGTCACATATATATAAAATTAAATCATTGGTTATAGATTCATTATAAATTAAAATAAAATTCCATTGAAAGAAAAGGAAATATTTTTCCAAAGAAAATTTCATTTCGATCTATAATGTATTTTTAGCTTATTAAATAAAATTTATCACAACATTTGAGTGATCTTAATGAAATTTATATATCATATAATAAATCAAATGATTTAAAACTCATTTAATATTTTTCTAAGAATGGGACAAAAATAAACCATGTTTTATGATTAATATTATATTTTTTCTAAAATGCAGATTTTATCTCCTATAGCATGCTTATTTTAAAATTATATTTTCTACTATTAGAAATTGGATTTTAGAATCTATAATCTATTTTTTAAACTTTTTAAAATGGGTACCTTTTATTTTATTTCAATGTGAATATTAACTATGGTATAACTTTTCACCACTGTAAAATGTAAATTAGTAAAATCAGGGTAAAAATTAAGTTATAAGGTTATAATGATTCATCCTAATTCCAATTGGATAATGGAAATATGACCTTGAGAACATTATTATTTAAATTCAATTTTTCTAATATGTACTAGTCCATGAAAATGACATCTATAATATTTAAATCTATGAAATTTACAAAATGTGACTCTCTTTGTTATAAATACCACATGTGTGTCCACATAGGGGCCGAATGGTGTTATCTATGAATATAAGTGTCTCTATTTAGCATAATGATATAATTTTAATGTGATATATTTATTTAAATTTTTTAGAAATTATATTTTGACCTTAAACTCATATACAAAACCAACACGATATTTTTCAAATTAATAACAAATTAAAATATGTTAATCTAAAGCATTAAAAGTGATATAATTTCAACCGGTTAACACAAATGAAGATTTTTATATATTTATGTGTCATATTAGTGAGATTTTAAATCATTATATTCCAAATTTACATTTTTTGTGATATATTTAATTAAAAAATAGAATCATGTTAAAAGTGACATTAATTATATTTTACAATAAAAAATATTTTATTAAATAATATTAAATCCATAATAATATTATTTTTTAAAAAATTAATGGGATATGGTTTTAAACATAAAAAATAGTCCATTTATGGGTTTTTTTCATTTTTTTGTAACATTATTTAATATTAAAATTTAAAAAATTGATATTACCATAATTGATAGAAGGATTAAAACAAAAATATATGGGTAAAAACATGACCCAAACTTATCCAAATTTATACACCGTCATTCCATTGAATGGGATGCGAAAGTATCACTCATGCATAAATTTGGCCGACCCTCTGAATATAGTGATACAATTCAGTTATCATCATTAACATTTATCTATGGGTATTAGGATGGGTTTAATAGTTATATATGATACTTATAAAATAAGTATAGTTCCGGAATTATAATATTATATCTACCTTCGTACCTTGAAAATCATTGGAAAATGATAACACTGTTTGTTCATACGTGTTGACGACTACCTCTACGAAGCGATATGATTCATTTTTTATTTATGTTTTACATGGATGGTAATAAAGGTGAAATTAATGAATATATATGATATATATATTATATAATAATAATTATTTAAATTTTATTTCTCATTTACCAATATTTTTTTCAATCTACTGAAATAATGAATGCACTGTTCATGCATATGCACTACCTACCATCTCTAGGAATGGAGTAATTCATTTTTTATATGTACATATTTTGAATAAATTTATAGTTCTATATGATGAATATATATTTTATTTATATCACTTTTTTAAATTATATATATTATGTAACCATTATCAAAACATATGGTTTAAAACTATTGAACCAAAACATTCATGAATAACAAACATATATCACACATAACAATGATGTTAATAATGACTTCTTAACAAGAAGGCCATTAAAATTTAAAAGAGTATCATATATGTTAATATAAATATGATTATGGTTATGGAATAGAATTATAATAAATATATATTTCTATAAAATAGGTTCTAATGTGTATAACGGATATCGAACCAATGGTAAGGGATTTTATTCTCATTTTCATTTCTATGGGACACATGCCATATTTATCAATTTTTTATTCTATGTGTTTAATATAATTTACATAAATTTATTTTTATGATAATTTTTATTAAATATATAAGGATTTAAAAATAAATATAACTTTATTTCATTCATTCTGATGATAATTCAAATCCTACCAAGGTTGTAATGGGTTTTATGTCTCAACATCCTTGTTTATCAGGGTTGTCTATTATTATGTTTCCCATAATTAATTATTATTATCTAACTCCAAAAAAACTCATTCAGATTCTTCTCCTATAGAATTTTCTTGAGAATAAATTTTCTTATTTAATTTTACTAACCATAAGATCTTATGATATTGAAAATATATTTTTATTAAAAATGTGCTTTATTTCTCTCTTCGGTCAAAAACCTTTTTTTTCCATATCTATGTTTTCTAATAAAAGTTCAAGATGGTATTTTAAATATTATAAAATTATTTAATATGATCATTTTTACATTTGTTTTATTTTTAAAAAATTGGTTTAATAAGATTCTCCCTGTCATTTTTCTAATGAGGTACTTTTTGACATTTTATAAAAATTTTGAAAGAAATTTTTTTAATTTTAACTTATACAACATGATCAAAATATCTCACTTTCATGACAACAGAATGATTTTACATTTCATATAATTTTTAACATGGTTATTTTCAATGAAAATTATATTCATTATATTTTAAAAAAAATTATATATTAAATTTTTTTAAAAATGAAATGGTATTTTATTGAAAAATATTTTGAAAAATATTTTTAAGGAACATCAATTCATCAAAGAAAAAAAACCCAGGGTTGATTACATTTTACCAGGGAGAATCTCCAATGTTACTATCCATGTTCATTATTTGTATGGTTTATGATACTGACGGTGAAATGTTTATAAAACTCATTTTTTTTCATCGGTTATGATATTATTAATTTTTATTAATTTTTATTTGTGAAACCATGGAATGATTTTTATTATGTGATGGTGGAGACCAATATCATATTCTAGTGCGTGAGGTATAAGGTTTTACTCATGGGGTAAATATTTTATGTGTGATGCTAATTTGATGATCATAATTTTAGGAATGGACCTGGTTTTCATGTCCATATTATTTAATCAAGACCTAATTTTCAATTCTCTATGTTCATAGATGGACATGACTTTTATGTAAATGATATTATGCATAGACCTGGTATCAGGTCTATAATTTTAAATAATGGAATAATTTTATTTTCTATAACATAATAAATGAATTTATTTATATTAATACATGATAAAAATGATATACTATTATGCATGCCACAAACACATGTATTATACTAAGGTTATGATCTCATGGAACATGTTCTTTGATTTCTCTATGATTCATGTATTATGAACTATCATAGATTATTCAATGACTCATGATTATGATTTTTGAAATACGGGGTATAGTTTTGAGATGTAATGCTCCTGTTATTATTCCATTTGGATTATCTTATATTTTTATGATCATGAATATTTCCCTTTGTTATACATAACGAACAGCTTATCCCACTTATTGTTTTGTTTCCTTTCCCTGGGTTATGAAGAAATTTTTTTGGAATGATATTTTTAAGAAGGGTTCTAGTAATGAATATCTTATTGGGAGACTCATACGAACAATTATTTTATGTGTCAATGTTTCCAAATATGATGGGGATATATGATAATAGATTGTATCATTGTGTTATATAATGAGTACTTATCTACTATGTTGTGATACCTATGTATTAAAACAATTTTTTTGTTATAGTTGTTATCATATAGAGGTTAATTTAACCATTGTAAACAAGTATAAAAAAACATTAGGTAGAACCCTAGGGATATGTCAAAATATAGGATCCCATCATTATGTTTTATTAGTTATCATGTATAACCTATGATCAACTAAAGATATGATAGATTTAAAATAGGTTATCATTATTATACATCCATTGAATGATTCTTCATAAAAATGTGGTTTACTAATTTGATTACATTTTCTAACACTATAATTTTTGGGTCTATTAAATGGCTATAAACTAAAGGAATTGTGTGAATAAAGAATTTGATGGCCAATGAAAAGACTATCCGCATGAGAACCAAAATTCCCTAAGATATGGGATGTAATATCTTGTGAAAATGATCACTAAACACTCGCAAGCTATTGTTGGAAATAAGGATAGTATTAAAATTAAGAATTCACAAAGGTGGGGGCAATATGATGTTTATTATTTTATGTGATAATATCCACCCACATTTAATAAGGTCTTCTGGTCCACTATTTCCAGACCTATGTATCAGTACTATGGAAAAGATATTTTTCATTTTGTAATGGTCAAAAAATGAAAACTTTATCCTTCATGTCTATCATTTTGAAGGTAAATATGACCAATTGAGGAATATTTTTAATAATATAATGTAATAAGTGTAATTTAACTCAATTGAAAGTGATTATTTTAAGGTAATATTTTTCACTAAGTAATTCCCTCATAATCTACCAAAATAATTATTAAGGAAACACAATTGCATAAAAAATGATGGGCAATCTAATGGTATATATGAAGACAATTTTACTAGACATCAAAGGTATGATTAATGTTTAATCATTAGCCCTAAAAATTTATCGATTATTTACTGGTTTTAATATATTCATTATAAAGGAATTATCCATAAGGTACATTTAATGCTATGAAGAAATTTTTCAATGTAAGATAATAGTGTAAATGAAAGCGTGAAACCCTAAAGTTTTTGGTGATCATAAAATAAAGATGGAACTTTATGGAAGCTATAATGGTTTTTCACATAGACTGATTCAAACATTCATCCTCATAAATTCAAAACATATGGGAAGGAGAAATTAGGTGAATGCGTAAAATGAAGAAGAAAAGTTGTCATGTGTGGGAATCTAGGTCATCCAGAAAGACAATGCTGAAGTGATATAAAGAGGTAGTCAATGAAAGGAAGGGAGAGAGAGCTCAACAGAACACATCACCCAAACATCAATGCTATAAATGAAATATTTTTTTCTAGTAAGTGAATCAATGACCTATTACAATGAAAAATGAAAAGGGGTTTCAATTAGTTTTTATTTTCTTTTCTTCAAGAATACACATGTACAATGTGTGTAGTTCATATAAAACATGCCACCAGTTCATACTATTTGGGGAAGATGATATTTTGAACTAAAAATCATGTACCGGGGATACATACAATGATGTGATGAATTGGGGGGTCCTAGGGGCACATGGTCATATGGTGTACATAGTCAGGACCCATGTGAAGTATACAAACAAGGACCATATACTGTAATTATCTTACCCATATGTGGTTTTGATTTCATTTTACTTGGATGGTGACCTTGGGTGGAGAACACACTCTATACGGGGTGGTTCACATAGTGTTTTCTATTGTGTACAATCTGAGTGGGGGACGAGGTACATAAGAAGGTACACATGTGGCGGTACACGTTGTGTACCTAGATTAAATGAAAGTAACTTTAAGAAAGTACAAGAAATGTCGACCAATGAACAAGTATAAAGAGGATCATTTAGGATAATCATTGTTTACCCTAAGAACATGTTGTGTACTTTTCCTTCCCCAGTTCATTTTTCTTATTTCTCTCCCTGGTGTCTGAAATGGACTTGTGAGTAGTCCATTCTGAGAGTTTTTTATATATGTCTTGATGGTGGAATCATTTCATATTATATATTCCAGTTGGATATTGTTTGGGAGGTGACATTTTTTAAAAAAGATTTCTTATGGCTTATGTTTTCAAACCATCAAGGGGTGGGTTGGGATTTTGGTGTTCATCTTAGATCAAGTGTTCCCTGGTAATATTTTTCCGGTTATTTCAAATAGATTCAAAATTTATTGTTCTAGTTGTACATATCAAGGGATCATGGTTTATCTGTACATGAGGGGACACGTTTATTGAGGTTAGTTCTATAGAGGTTTAGATGTTGAGTTTGAGGACCCGAGCTGTTGGATCATTACAGATGGGTTGACGCTATGGGGTTTCAATTTCAATTGAGTACTGTTGAGATATTGAGATGAATATGAGGGACTAGTATGCATTAACTATAATAAATTGTTACTAATCGAGTGGGTAGTAGTTTTCGTAGTTGGATGTTGGAAATTCCCATGTCACATGGCATAGTTTAGATTCACATGTGGGTAAGTTGGTAGCCATGGATTTGTTGATATTCACGAAGGATAAATGAGGTTTTATTATGTGGGATTTTTCTAATGGTTTCTCTTATGCTAAAGACCCACTATGGAGGGAAAATATTTTTAGGTGTCAACAAGGACCTCTGTGAACTACCTGGTAGTCGAGATTAAATTTTTTATTCTCAATTCGGGTACCCTGTTGATCATGGATCAGTTGATGGACCTTAAGGTACATTTGGATTGTTTCTATGATAATGGACCAAAATATTGGGAGTTGCAGTGAAGTCTCTAATAAGATGTCAGCTTTTGAGTAAGACCCTATGGTTTGTGGGATCCCCGATTTTTGTTTTGGTACTATGGTGTGTCCATGTGTGACGTCTAGGCCTGACTTACCCTCTCCCCAATAGCAGCACCGGTCAACACAAGATCTCAAATGCATCTCCCCATATAACAGAGGTTGATGACTTGCAATGAGGGTATACATATAGTTGGTGGGGAGACTATACCCTAATATTCATAGTGCACAATGGAAATAGATTATAAACTCAGAAAAAAATAGAAGCAGATATAACGAAATAGTCAGCTGAATAAATAATGTGACCAACAGTAGTTTATAAAACGCATTCATGTCAGGGTGATACATATTTGAAGGCACAAAAAAATATAATTCATTAAATCTTAGAATAGAAACAATAAAAAACTCAAATCCCTAATGGAGATCTTCACAAGAATCCGGAGCTCCTACTCGGTCATTTTCCCCAAACTCCCATGTATATGAAAATAACAACAATCAAGATCCAACATCATGCAAACAAGTAGAGATTATTTGGGAACTCAAGTGAAATAGATGCCCATGTAGAGTGTGATATATATATCTTAGTAGATTGGGATCATAATTGTATATATCAATCTAGGAAATTCAGTATAATTAAATAATGTTCATGTAAAACGGTGTAATAAAAAAACTAAATAAATAAACTTTAACCCATCCAGGTTCCTAAGGGACACCTGATGGACCAAGATACTTTGGATTGTAGATAGAAATATGTGTCTGAACTGGATCGATATATATAGAATTCATAAATAAAATATTAAACACATTATTGAAAAATATTTATTTAACCACATAAATCCCCTGGTTCCCCTGAACACTCATATTTCAACACATGTCTCCAATGTTCTAGAGTCTGAACCGTTTCTCATAATCAATTTAACAAAAATCAAATCACATAGGCTTTAATTAACCATTTAATTCATACATTTTTGACCAATAAGACCCACAAATTGAATGTCAATTAATTGGTGTAAAACATCATATCTATCACCCTCATGAGTATTTGGAGAATCAGTCCATGTCTCACAATCCATGGTTATTTGGATCATTAGTCCATATCCCTTAAAATAATATTTTCATGCATGCAGGGTATGGAACACCATGCCTAGCACACTGTGAGTATTTAGAGTATCAATACCTATCTCAGATCCCATCTATCGGTCATACATATATATTTATCATGGTTGTAGAAAAATTCATGTCTAGAACCCCCAAGAACCCATCAATTAATTAATTCATAAATTAATTAATCGATTCCGTTAATTGATTCAATAACTAATCAGGAACATCACATTCACTACTAACTCAACAATTAGTTAAAAAATTAATTTCATTCATTGTCATGACAATGAACTAATCATAACTATAACATTAATTAATTCAACTCGTAATTAACCTAATAAATTTTTCATGTTAATTTAACATTTAACTAATAATAATGAAACCCTTTCAAAAAAATATAAATAATTAAAAAATTAATTATCACACAACCACCGACTCAAAATTACATAATTATGTCACAAAATAATTTTCTCAAGGTAACCATCCTAATATCACATTATTAATTCAAAAATTAATTATCACTAAAAAAAATATTTCAATATAACATAATTAATTACCAAATTAGGTATCTAAAGGAGGCCATTCCAATATCACATAATTAATTCAAAAATAAATAATCTCTAAAAAAACTATTTCAATATCACAAAATTAATTCACCAATTAATTATCTCAAGGAAGCCGTTTCAATACTACTTAATTAATTTAAGAATTATTTAAATTAACATAGACCAAATCAATATATCATAATACACTCCCCAATTAGTTATCTATATTATAATATTATAAACATCAAGAAAATAACAATTAATTATCTCAACATAACCAGTTTAATAACTACTAATTAATACCCAAATTAATTAACATTTCAAAGACACCACTTAACCAAATTAATTACTCATAATTAATCCCCCATTTATTTATCCTTTCAAATAAAAAAATTAATTATTTCAACCTATAAAAATTAATATCTCTTAATTAATTTTTTATAAGTTATCATCTCAATGAAAAAATTAATTAATAATTATTTATCTCAACTTGACCAATGTAATTACTCAAAATTAATCCCTTGATTAATTTTCATCTAAAATAAAATATTTAATTCATAATCTATTATCCCACCTTAACCAAATTAATTAATCATAATTAATCCCCTGATTAATTATAATTTCAAAGCCCAAAATTAATTCATAATTAATTATCTTATTAACCAATTAAAAAAGATAATCTAACATTTCATTCAACTTTAACAAAATCCATAAATCAAAAAAACCAACATTTTATTAATTAGGTAAAGTTATAAACCCTACCTCAACCATTTTAGATGAACCAAAGAATCCTTACCCAAACAGAGACCTTCTCGTACATAAAAACTTCTACATTAACGTGCCCACATACATGGAATAGATCGTAACACCTAACAAAAACAACTGGCACTTACAATTAGTGCGGCGGGGACCAACGCCCACCAAAATAATCAACTCCAACCTAATTATACCATAAGTACATAATTCAAGGGTTAAGAATCCATTTATCGGGTATATAGCCTTACCCAAATATGACAGTGGTGAATGAAATCAAGACGAGTCACTTCACCTTCAGAGAAAGTCATTAGAATAAAGACCAATGGGTCTCAAAACATCATCTGTACTACTTATAATTGAATTAAATGAATAAACCGAATCAATTTTAGACCTCACGGTTTCGGCCAAATGAAAACCAGGTGAAGGAGATCCGAGAGGGATGATGCGAAGAATCAAACATGAGGATAAAGACTTACCCAGATGAGATAGACAACTTCTATGATGAAACCAAGAGAACCGACATGTGTTGAGGGAGTTTAGAGAAATGGGTGGTGTGCCACCAATATAAGATCCGAGAGGGGGAGGAGTTGAACCTCACCTGTGTTGTGCGCCTCTCCCTTTTGATTTATCTACAAATAAATTAAATTCCTTATTTTATTAGAATAATAATAATAATAATACTAATAAAAATAATAATAACCTTATTATTATTATTATTATTATTATTTCCCATTTACAACACACATATTTGATAAACCCCAGCTCCCCAATTACACATTATTTAATTAAAAAATTCTCCAGTGAAATTTATTAAATAAATTCTCTAACTAATTTTTATTTAATTAAATTCTCTCAATAAAATTTAATAAAATAAATCCCCCATTTTTATCAAATAATTACATTCATCATAAAGTTGAATTTAATTATATAAAATCCTAACACCACATTTAACACATAATTTAATTAAATTCCATTACAACTGAATTTAAATAAAAAAATTTTCGAACTCATTATTATTTAATTAAATTATATCAACATAATTTAATTAAAAATACCCAGAATCCTCATTAATCATAATTTATTAAATATTCTCTAAATGAATTTAATTAATTAATTTCTCTACTTCATGTTATATAATTAAATTTCTCTAAATACAATTTAATTAAACTGAAAACTCCAAATCATAAAAACTATTTAATTAAAATATCTCAAACATAGTTTAATTAAATAATAACCCCCATTTCACAATGACTAATTAGATTATTCTTATTTTTGAATTTAATTAATTAACGCCTTCTTTTCACATTAATTAATTACATTCCTTTTTTACATGAATTTAATTAAATGAAACCCCAAATCTTCATTTACAAATAATTTATATTTTAACATTTAATATTTCCCTTAATTGACTACCCCCAACTCCTGATTTATATGTCATTTAAAAAATTAATATTCATCTCAATTTAATTAAATAGAGACTTCATTTCATCTGAATTCAAAAAAAATTAATTCATTTAATATCAATTTAATTAAATAACATCTCCATGTCAATGCTATTTAATTAAATTATCAAAAAATTAATTTAATTAAATAAAACCCACAATAGCTCATTGAATTAAATTCTTATCAACTATGAATTTAATTAAATCAATTTTAACCAAAATTAAAAACTGGGTAAGATGCATATTTTAACTTTCACGCACTAACAGACCGTGCATAGACCATGTGACTGCTACTGAAAACTTGTGGTATCAAATATGTATGAATTTCATGGTTTGACTAACCCTGCATAGCCTATGCGAATTCCTATGCCTTGATTTCTTATAACTGGCCTTCCATGTTCAATGCTCCAGAAACCCATTGAGACACCTTGGAATCTCCTACAGCCTTTACTCAAGCCTGATATCAACACTTAAAATGAACCCAACTCAAGAAACGTCATCCCGAATCATTGTTTTGTAACCAAGTCAAGCATTAAACAAAAAAGATAAAAGAAATATTTTAACCCTCATAAAAAACATGAGGCTTTAAAATATACCCACATTAATAACTTCTCTCCCCCGAGAAGAAATCGGGAGCTACTACAAGACTGACCAACCCACCGAGGTTAAGAAGTCTCATTTGAATGATAATGTTGTGTTCCCAAACACCCAACGCACCTATAACCATTTTAGAACACCCAGAAGTGAATATTTACTTGAATGACATTTTTGACCCATTAAACCCATATATGTTGCTAAACCAACAATATACTATTTAAACTATTTCAAAACTAACTTAATGTAATCAAAAGTACTTATTCGACTTCTGAAGACTTCTCTGAGTTATTCCATCACAAGGATACCTTAAAATTGTCATGCCACAACACAAATAAATCACTAACCCAATGAACCTTGTATCCCACATATAACCTAGATAAAAATAACATATAATTCCCAATGACTTTTAAAACATTACAAAGGAATAAGGCCCACTCAATCTCAGTGCCTCCAAGATGACGTCAAGATAAGGGACATGCTCATCTCAGTCAGAAGAGAACACTATGTGTAAACCCATGTCACCAAGAAGGATAAAAAAACCATCACCAGTCCACTCTATATGAAAATATTGACTTCATCTATTAATGCATCATCAACCTGAACTCGATAAAAATTTAATCCAAGTCATTCATGTTAATTCAAAGAAGAAAACTGAATCCACTCAAAAAACAAATGGGGTTTCCAAAGATATTCTCCCACAACAAACCTTATTAGGTTTTGATTCCAAGAATGCGCCGTCACATTCACCAGAAATGATGTGACACTGCCCACCTTAGGAGTGTCCACATTGTGTAAAGAATATACTAGCTTCTCCCATGCATGGTATTTCAAAAACACCTTAAATGCACATGTGATGTTTCATGAACCACGATCACCACGCCAACATCCAACATCAATGCCAAAATTTTAATCTGACTGGCATTTCAAAACACCTGAATCCAAAAAGTCCACCCATGTAGTTGGATAATATTACCATAAAACCTAAATATATATACTATGGAGTTAACCAGAGATTATCTGTAACAGATGACCATGTCTACTTCATATCTACCCCGTTGAATGAAGTATTTGTCAAATCATATTCCCAAAACAACAGTCGATATACAATGACCACACCACAAAACAAGGTTGTCATTTTTTTAAAACCCAATAGTCCTACTAGGGACAACGACAAATAAATTGTAACAAAATAAAAAATATCACAGTGTAAATGATGAAAAATACCCCATTAAACATTTTACATTCAATCACATTTCATTTTAACCAACAAATTTAGAATCTATATTACATTTTAACACAGATGTGACCTCTAAGGGTTCCATTTATTCTGAATCCAGGTTCTTCAAAAAGGAACAAAGACCATTTCATTCACAAAACCAATCATTTGTTACATTTATAATCATTTTCAAAAACATCATGGTTATACAAGTGTTAGTCACATGGGTGGCCATCTACAAATCAATACGTCTTCCATACACCATACCATTGGAATTTGGATGCAATTTATCATATTCTATTTCCATTAAATTTTTCTAATAATAGCATCCCTTTTAATTATTCCAATACGTGGGTTACCCTTTCCTTAGTTATAAGGCACCAGATACACCTTATATCTGAAATTGTATCCCGTTGCAAATGTAATCAATACATTTCCACTCATGAATCCATTTAACCCTCATAATAGCTCTATCATGTTATAATATGAAGTTACACAACATTATGTTATAACACTTGATCATGTAATATAATCATCTAAACATGTTTTACATGAAGGCATGCTAGTAGATCAAAACATTCTATTCCATCAGAAGAACACAATCAAAATTAACATGAATCTTACTAATTCATCTACATGGCATCAAATATACATTGAATGTGAATCTCTAATTCCTAAGATGATGTAAGAAATGTAATTTCCTTGTCAAATTAGGCCATGAAAATTTTCCAAATACTCTACTCAATAAAAATCCGAAAATAAACTAGTCACTCAGGATAATATCACATCAAATTTAATCTCATGTTGTATAAATATAGATTCCAATACTTAGACACTAGGTTTTTTCTAATATGTGGGGTGATTATTCTAAAGAACATCTATTTACCAAGAACTGACACTTTACTAGTATCTTATCTACCAACTCAAAATATAATGAGAAAGGAAAAAAGAATGAAAACCTGAACCTTTGATACCACTTTGTAATGTCTGGGACAAGATTACCCTCAAACCAGTTACTAGACCAGATGGCACATGACCTCAAGAGACATCTCCCTGTATGCCTGAGGCTACTGACTAACAGCGAGGGTCTATGAATGGTTAGTGGGAAAACTATACCTTCATATTTAGAGTGCATAGTGGACATTGATAATAAAATCAGACAATAGTAGAAGAAGATATAAAGAAATAGTAAATAGAATAAAGAAAGTGGACAAAAACATCTTATATAATGTATTCATGTCATGGTGATACATATTTAAATGCAGTAAATAAACATCATACATAATTCTCAGTATGGAAACAAGGTATGGAATCAAAGCCCTATGGGAAATCTCCATGAGCATATCAAGCTTCTCCTCCATCCATTGATCCTAACTTTTATGTACATGAAAACTATAATAAAAAATATCCAAGTTCTATGAAACAAGTAGAGTATATTAGTTAAACCTAATGAAATGAAGGACCATGTATGGTGTGATATATAAATCTCAGTATGACGAGACCCCTAGTGTATAGCATAATCTAAGAAATTCAAGATAATTAAATAGATTTCATGAATAATGAAGTAAAAAAAGAATTGAATAAATAAAAAACTACCCATCTATGTTCCTGAGGGACACCAGATAGAGATACCTGATTCAGCTCATAGCCAGAGATAAGAGTTTGAAAAGAAACTATATATATAGAATTCATAAATAAACTACTTAACACTTTATTTAATATTTTTATATACCAGCATAAATCTACAGGTTCCCCTAGACACACGTATCTGAACACCTATCTTTAAAATTCCAGAGTATGAAAAATTTCTCATAATTAATTCAAAAAAGATTAAAACATTTCATTATTCATTAACTATTTTATTCAATTAATTTGTCGCCAATTGGAACCACAATCCAATGTCAATTAATGGGTGTAGAACATCCTATCTTGAACCCTCATGAGTATTTGTTTCATCAGTCATTATCTCACAACCTATAGGTATTTGGATCATCATTCACTATCCCTTAAAAGAATATTTTCATGCATGTTGGGTGTGGTAATCCCAATCCCACACCCCATGAGAATTGGAGAATCAAACCCTATTTCACAACCCATTTATCAATCATAAAAATGTATTTATCATGTGTGTATATACCCATGTCTAGAACCCCGTGATCCTATCCATTAATTAATTCATATATTAATTAATATAGTTTAATAATAAATTAAATATATAAATTACAACATCTAATTAACTACTAACTCGAAAATTTGTTAAATAAAACAATTCCCTTCGTTAACTCAAAAATTCACTTAGCATGACAATAACAATAATTAATTCATCCATTAATTAATCTCATCAATTTCTCTAGTAAATTTATCAGTTAAATAATAAAAAATAAACCCTCTCATAATAATATAAATAGTTCTACAATTAATTATCACGCGATAACAATCTCAAAATTACATTTTTACTTCACAAATTAATTATCTCAAGGAAACCATCCCAGTATCTCATAATTAATTCGTAAACTAACTATCTATAAAGCAACTGTTTCAATATCACATAATTAATTCACAAATTTATCATCTGAATGAAACAATCCAATATCACATAATAAAATCACAAATTAATTATCTCTAAACCAACAGTTTCCATATCACATAATTAGATCACAAATTAATTATATAATTAAGGAGTTTCAATATAACTTAATTATTTTTCAAATTATTTATCTTACATTAGACAAAATCAAAATATCATAATTAACCCCCTGTTTGATTTTCTATATTATAATCTCACAACACATAAATAATTCGAAAATAATTTTCTCAACATAACCATTTAAATATAACATAATTAATTCCTCAATTCATTATCATTTCAAAGGAAACTACATAACTAAATTAATTACTCATAATTAATCCCCAACTTAATTATCATTATGAAGAACATAGTTAATTCATAATTAATTATTTCAACAAAACGAAATTAATACCATATAATTAATTTGATGATTAATTATCAGCTCAATGAACATAATTAATTACCTTGACTTAATAAAATTAATTACTCAAAATTAATCCATCAATTAATTATCATATCGAAGAATATAATTAATTAATAATTAATTTTCTCAACATAACCAAATTAATTACTCATAATCAATCCCCGTATTAATTCTCATTTCAAACAACATAATTAATTAAAAATTAATTTTCTCATTCCCCCAGTAATCAATTTAATCAAACATTTCAGTCAACATTATCAAAATAAACAAATTAACAAAACTATATTTTATTAATTAGGAAATGTTTTGATCCCTAACTCAATGAATTTTACAGAGTGAAAGATTTATAACTCAAATCAAAACCCTCTCGCACATACACACTTACAAATTAACACGAGAACAAACATAGAATTGATTGCAACACCAAACAACAACAACCCACATTCAAAATTAGTGATTTGAGGACCAACACACACAAAAATAATCAACATCATCCCAATTACACCATAAAAACCGATTTCAAGTGGTGGAAAACCATTTATAGGGTATATAGCCTAACCCAAAAATGATGGCGATGAACCGAATCAAAACGAGTTGTATCTCCTTTGGCGATAGTCATCGGTGTACAGACCAACAGGTCCTGAGACATCTTCCGCACCACCGAGAATAAAAAAAATGATGAAACCTAATCATTTTTGGAGATTAGGGTTTTGGAATAATAGAGACCAGGTGAAAGACATACGATATGACTGAGGAAAAGAATGAAATGCGCAGAGAAGGCCTTACATCTATGAGATAGACAACATTCATTATGAAAACAAGAGGAACTATTGCTCTGAGACGGAGCTCGAAGAAATAGGTGGTGCACCAGCCATGGGAGATCCGATAGCGGGACGGGTCGCATCTCACCTTTTTTGTGAACCTCTCCCTCTTGTTTTCTCTATAAATAAATTAATTTACTAATTTTATTAAATTAATTTTGATTAATAATAATAATAACCATCATCTTATTATTATTACCCATTAATGTCTCGCATCATTGATAAACCCCAACTCCCCAATTAAACATCATTTAACTATAATTTATCCAACGATATTAGAAAAATAAATTCTCAAACTCATCATTATTTAATAAAATTCTATCAGCATAATTTAATTGAAAAAATGCCATTTTTATCAAATAATTAAATTAATCATGACTTTAAATTTAATTAGATAATTTCCCAACACCACATTTAACACATCACTTATTTAAATTCATTTCCAACTGAATATAATTAAATAAATTTTCCATCCCCTTATTAATTAATAAACTTCTCTCAACATTATTTATTTAAAAAAGGGCCAGATTAATCTTCATTTAATTAAATTCGTTCTAACTGGATTTACTTAAATAATTACTTTAATTCATGTTATTTAATTAATTTTTTTGTAAAAAATTAATTAAATTAAAAACAGCAACTAATAAATATTATTTAATTAAATTATATCAACATCAGTATAATTAAATAATAACCCCCATTATTTAAATAATTAATTAAAATTTTCTTACCAATGAATTTAATTAAATAAAACCATAATTTCATAATAATTACTTATATTTAACTTTTACATTGAATTTAATTAAATGAAATCCCAACTTCTCATTTAACCATCATTTATATTATACCATTTTATATTATCATTATTTGATAACCCCAAAATCCTCATTTACAAGTAATTTAATTAAATTCCTCTCATTTAAATTTAATTGAATAAATACTCCGGCTCAACACAATTTAAATGAAATTTAATTATTTAAATATAAATTTAATAAAATAATATCTCCATATAAACGTAATTAAATAAAATTATCTAAAATTTATTTTTATTAAATTAAACCCCTAACAACTCATTTTATTAAATTCCATTCAAACATTAATTTAATTGAATTAAATTGTCCAGAAATAGAAAATATGTTAATCCACATGGTCTAACTTTCACGGTTTGATAGACTGTTCCAAGACCATATGCCAACTATAAAATACCTTTAGTATTTGGTATAGATGACATGCATGGTCTAGCTAACCATGCGATACTCATATGAACACCTCCGAAATTTATTTTGTATAACTATGTTTCTGGGTTTGGTGCTCTCGAAACCTATTAAGCCACTCATGAAACCCCTAGAGCCATTACTCAAGCCAGATATCAACTCTAAAAACTAACCAAACTCACAAAACATCATCCAAGAGCATGGTTTTAAAACTGACCTGATCATTAAATGCAAAAGATCAAAAAATAATATTTTAACCCGTTTTATAAACATAAGACTTTACACATTGAGATCCCATCATGGTTGTTTGTTAGATACTAATATTCCAGGTGCTGAGAGATTTCCCATTCATAATTAGATGAGTGTTGGACAACATTACTAGTTAAGCTATTTGATTGGTGGGTTAGAGGTTAGATCTTCTCATCTTTTGTTGGATATTGGATTAGGTGTTTGAGGAAGTTTATTCATATGAAATTGGTTTGAGGGGGATACATATGAGATATTGGGGTCAAGTGTTATCCTTGAGTTTCATTCTAGTTCTGTCCCCCATTACTTGTCTTTTCATAGATGGAAATATGGAGAAAATGGGTTCCTGGATGGGTTCAAACCCCAATAAGTTTGTTGTGACACCAATGATATAGTGGATTCCAGATCATGAGGTGTTCATGAACTCATGGGGATGTATTTTTGTACCATGGATGGCATTTCACTCCTAGGTCCATGAATGTTGGTTGATCTTTGTTTTATGTTTGGTAAACATCTTTTTTGGGTACATAGATAGTGTATTATCCATTTTGTAGGACCTTTGGGACTGATGGTTTCATCATGTAATATTGAACACAATATTTCTTTCACTACTTTAGATAATGTTATTATAGTCATAGATCATATTAGATAAAAAATTTTCATGTTGAATCGGAGGTTTAAACAATCGAGTCTGACATTTTAACATGTTGGGTTTATAAATCTTAATGATCATATAATTATCTGGTGTAAATTATAGTTGTTATGTGGATGGTTAGGCCATGTGTTGTAAACCTATTGATTTGGGAAAGAGAAGGGGTATATCTATATCTTGTGTTATAATAGAACATACGAGTGGCGTTATTATTTTTACCCACTTAATTTTATAAATTTTCTATCTTAATTCTAGAAATTATAGTCTTCACCTAGTATAGGTATACCATGTTTTGATTCACCTATTATGAAATTAATTATAGGTCCACCATAGGGGTATCCTACATAGATTTATTTCTCACCCTTTGTATGGGAACCTCAATGTTTATGTAGAACTAATGTCTCCTTCGTGGATGGATAACAGGTTTCTATATGGATAGTTATGATGCCTAGTTTTTCTTTAACAAGTTCAGAATCTCAAATAGAGTATCTGGAGAGGGTGGGTGTAGCTATATCATCGTAGAGACTGGGTATGCGGTAGGGATTGGGGTGGGAATGGGATCTGAATGTATATATCTAAAGTTTTTTAATTTATTATGCATGGGTGTCCCATTGTGTAACAAGATATTGTATATTTCACATGCTTTGAGTATGTATGATTGTATCCTATATTTCAATTTTTATAAAATTCTCATGTTTCAATTACATTTTATGAATACTATGAAGTATACTCCTTATTATGAGTTTGGTTATATCCACTGATATCTCACTCTAACTAGGGGGCATAGTCTCCCCAATATATCTTTTAGGCCCATGTTGCTGGTTAGTTACCACATAGAAGTTATGGAGGCGTACATGAGGCCTTTTGGTTAGCTATATCGGGTCAAAAGTTAGGTCGAACTGGGTTGGGTCATTAGAAAATGATATTAGTGGATTTTGGAGTTATCATTTGGGTAGTTGATTTAAAGGTGATCTAGGAATGTTGTAGAAATTATTATAAATATAGTAGTAGTGATTCATGAACATACTTGCAGAGAATAAGTCAATGTTTATTTGGAATAGGTATTCTATTGTTGGAATTTATTCATATGGTTGCATGATATCACATTAGATAAAGAACTTGGGTTTGGGGATTTATTGTTTATTCTTGTTTTTAGACCTTGTCTCATTGGTAAGAGGCTGGTGTTCATGTATAATTATAAGAACAAAGTATTCACATGATAAATTCTTATATGTGGTGTTTTTACAGACATTGGAGGTTCATTTGGTTAATGTGTCAGCAATTACTCATAAAGTGTTTCATCATATCTGTATATGGTGGAATTCTACTATATTAAAAAATATTTACTTCCATTATTTTGATATAAGTACATGTAGATCTTTTGGGTAGTTGTTCTATAGTGATGTAGGTGTATTCTCTTTGATGACTTGTATTTGGAGACTGTTGTGGTTTAGTAATGGTTTCCATTTTCCCTATTATTGTATTAATGTGGGAAATGATCCCTAAGATATCATTGGACCGTGATTGAGTTTCTTGAAGATGGTAGTTCTCCTAAAATTTTAGGTTTTTCTTGATTGAGAAGGATAATTTCTTTCCACATGTTGTTTTCATCTTCTATAGTGGTTCCCCTATGTCTACTATCACTAATGGATAGGTTGGTAAATGCTTCTCTTCCTTGGGTGGGGGGGATTTCATGTCTTTTATCAACAGGATATGGATAGGCATGATAATTCCTAGGAATTGAGAATTATAGAAATGGGATTTCTCTATATCCCATAGATTGATTGAGAGGGAATATTTTTTCAGGGTCATAGATCTTATCAATTCAGTTGTGCTCTGGGCAACGTGGTGAAAGACTATTTATATTTTTATGAATTTGGATTGAAAAATGAGGGGAGGGTGGTCATGTTGTTGATATTGGCATTAGGGATATTCGTAGATGATGAAGTGGGTTATTGAAGGTGCTTAGTTTTTCTAAAATTGTCTAGTATAAGGTCTATGGTTAGTGGTTTTATGACCATTAGCATAGTTTTTATTGGACTTGGTCTGCCTAATTACGATCCTTTATTCTTGTACAAGATCAGTTTATATACAACCTTGTTATGTGGTGTTGACCATAGGACAATAGAGGCCTATAACCTCAATTAAGGGGTTTGTTTAGAATTTGGGTTGATGGGTTTTTTCTGGTTCTCATTTGTGTATTGATTGGCCATATCTATCTATTGTTTTCAATGATGGATGTAGATAGGTACATGTGTTTTTCTAAGGGATAGTAGGGTGATGATACGGATAATATTGTGGAAGGTAGTGTAAGATTGATCACGGTTAAACATATATCATGTTGCGAGAGAGATGTGGATGTTTTATGGTTGGTTATTTTCTAGTGGAGATAGTGTCGGCTATTCCAATGCCTATAGAATATCACTATGCTGGTATTCCACCAAGGATTCTCATAGGAGAGAATAATTTTTTTAGGGAGTTTGTGATGATTTTTCACACAACAGATTGTAAAATCATGAGAAATTTGATGTTTTTTTCCTAGGAGTGTTTAGGGGAAAAGTAATGAATTTTACTTTGAGACGATCTTAGAATATTGTTCTGACCACTATTTTGGTCTCTAAATAAGGTTATTATCCTAGAATAATAGTTTGTTGAAATTGTAAGATTATTTAATTTTCACAAAATTAGATATTTAATTATTTAAATACTAATATATTTTCACATGTTCACATGGAGATATCATTCAAATGAAGTGTCATATTGATATTTTTTCATCATGTTAGATTTGGAAAGTGTATTTTTTCTTATGGTCTACAAAACCATGGGTTAGGTAGCAAGTCCAAGATCATGCACCTTTTTTTTCTTCTTCTTTATCAATTTTCATCCCATTTCCATTTTTTAATTTTTAATTTCCCCATTACCATTTTCCCCATGCACCCCCATTTTATTCAAAATTTATGATAGAGAGAGTTATAATGTGAGAAGAGGTGGAGGGATAGAGGAGTCACTACCCAAGAGCCTGTCCGGATATAGATCAAGGATCGACATGTGTACGATGTAAATCCAATGCAAAGCTTTAGAAATTTCTACATGTAGATTGGATAGTTTTACATTTTCATCAAAAAATCTCCATAGATTAGTTTTTTTAGATTTTAATTTCATGAATTGGATTTGGGAGTCCCCTTGACAGTTGTTCTAGGATTAATTTGAGAGAAATTAGGGTTTTCGGCCATTCTGAGTGGTTTCAATTTAGGAATACCTATTTACTTGGTATGTAGTTTAGATAGGGCACACTATATGTCCATAATATTTAAGGATGATTAATATTTTAATAAATTATATATAGTAGGTGTACATTCCATATAGTGGACACTAAGGTGTTCTAGGGAAAATGTCAACGTTGAGTACATGAATGAGAACTATGTGGAGTACATGGCTTGTGGCCGTGTAATGTAGTTTGTCTAACCTTGAATGGGGGTACATAGATTAGTACATATATGAGGAATATTAAAGTGAAATAAACCATGTGTGGTGTGTTACACACTATGCAGTAGATAGTGTACAACCCATGTAGGGGTTGTAGTAGACGGGAAGGTACCCATGTGTGCATATATTCCACGCAAGAGGAATAAATTCCATTTTATTTAGAAAATTAGAAGACAATTGCCCCAGGAACATGTACGTAGAGGATCATTGGTGTTATATTTTTTTCACCCCAAGTATAGAATATATAATTTCCATGCCCTAGTCGTTCTGTTTTTCACCCATGGGTTGGAATTAGAAATTTGATTAGTCGACTCTGAGTGTTTGTTCATGTAAATTTTGATTGGTGAATATTTTTGGTGTTTAGATAATTTATGGAACCTGATTTCAAATGGAAAATCATTAATAAGAGGATTTCCATTAGGTTTTCTTATACAATTATCCTACGGTTGGGTAGTGAGATCGAGGATCTCCCTGGCTCGAGTGTGCCCTATATAACTATTTTACATTACTTTGGATAGATTCCAAAAGGTGATGTCAAGTATAATATATGAGGGTATATTTTTTCTTCAATGTGTTAAATGACTAGTTTCATGAGGTAATATAATTTTTGTTTTACCTCATGGGTTTCAGGAATCTTGTTTTAGGAGACGTTAGGATGGTTTGACTCTAATTGGTGGAAATTAAAACCGTGTGCCATTTAGTTTTTGAGATTATTATAAGGGATTATTGGGGATTCCCTAATTGGATGGTTAATAATCTTGTGATAATTGGTATCCATATTCATTTTCTTGAAATTTCTTTTTTGAATGGCATGTTTTTTATTCCATTGTGGGTAAAATGGTACTTGTCGATAGACTGTTAGTCAATAAATCAAGATAAGGGTTTCCAAAGTGATGGTGTCCCCAAGTATTATATTTTTCCGAAAATATCTTTTGGAGGGTCCTACTTCTCAGGTGGTCCTGATGAATATTGTGAACACCCATTTTGGAGTGTTTTTTTGGGATTCCCCTTTAGGGTGTGTTATGGATCAAGGATCTTATGGAGGCCAGATAGGTCCATTTAAGATTTATCTCCAAGTTATTACTAAGAGAATAGTTGAAATAGGGGAGTCCTTAGTGGGATGTCACCATTGTGTAGTGGATCTAGGGTTTCTAGGAGACATGAATTTGGGATTGTCCTTGAGGTGTGATGTTGAGAGCCCATAGTGGATTTATGTTGGATGGTAAGATTAAGGGTGATTAGAGGATAAGCATTATTTTTCGGGTGAAAATTGATTGCTTCTATATTTCTACCAATTTTTATGGTGTTTAAAAGGTTTGATCTTCCCATATTTTGTTGGCCTTTGGTTTTGTTGTTTAAATAATTTCTACAAAAGTAATTTTTTTTGAAGATGATACTGTTTAGATATCTTGGATCATGTGTGGTCACTATGTTCTATTTTGTTTATCTCCTCCATTTTATTGATATGGTTAGATGATTTTAAAGAGATAATGGGTGATATTGATTAGTGTACCCCAATATAGTTTTGGTGTGAAACCCTAGCTATAGTGGCTTCGAGAACATACAGGGCCAAGGGAGTTATGGATTGGTTCTTGTGCACTGTGGATTGTTTTCTTACTCATAGTGATGTGAATTTTGGTTGATACATGTTTTATATATAGATCCCCCCATTTTGGACCCATATCTAGTGCCCAATTCATTATACAAGACCTTCGAGACAGAATAGTTCCATAGTTTTGTTGACCTAGATGTTCCTGGCGCCACATCAAATTATGTTATTGGAGTCCAGGATCCCTATATATTATATTTTTCATGTGGATTGCAATTTATATTCCATGGGGTATAATATTCTTGAATATTGTGTTTTTAATTCGTGGATATCCTATTTAGATCTGGAAGGTCCTTCAATTTTGTCTGGAAAGGTGAGCTCCATGTCATAAATCCTCTTCTTGAGGCCAGGACGGGGGTAAATCTACTTTGGGTGTCAGACTAAAACAATCAGTGGGTTATTTTCATTCTTTATTTTTCCCAGAATGTTTTATGAAACTTTTTATCTTCATACAAGTTGTTATTTATAATTTGATATACTAGGAATACCATTTGTGCGTATAATTGTTATGATAATAGATTATAGGTCCAAATTTGTGGGTGGTCCACTGAAATTTATTTCCTACTCTCATTATATTCACCTCGTTTTGTATGCAGACATGATGTATGCTTTCAGGTTGGATAATTTACTTTATGATGGATGTGGATAAGGACTAGTGTTTCTTGAATAAATAGATCCACTTTTCTAAAGTCCCTAGTACACAATGTTGTATCCCGAGCACTCTGGAGACCAGATATGTTATCGTGATCAGTGTTGGTAGATGAGCCTATTATATATATTTTTTTATTTTTTTTATTTCGTATGTGTGGTTGGCCCATTGGGAAACTAGTTGTTATATGTTTCATATAATTTTAGTCTATATGAATATATGATTATACTTATTCATTTTATCATTATTCTATTTTAGTTATTTATTATGCATATTCTAATATTTACCCCTATGTATGAGTTTAGATATTTTCACTATTATTGAAATTTGACCAAAGGGAATCCTCTTCATAGTTTTTGTTTTTGACCCACATTTCTAGTCAGCAGCCTATGGAATTTCGGTGGTGTTCTTGAGGCCTTTTGGTGAGATAGATCTAGTGACATGTTGGGTTGACCTGGGATAGTTTATTACCAACATGACTGGATTGGGTTCATGATTTATTTTTTTTAATGTATTTATCTATGGAAGGCCTTGAATAAAGGTAGGATTTTTATCTTTAAGAGTAGTCCCTTTATTTTTCTTGACTATTTCAAGACTATGAATAGAGGGGAGGAGTTATTTTCCCCTATCAATAATAAAGTGGTGTGTTTTGTAATTATTCAATGCATTGTTCATTTAGATTATTTTTTTGAAAATCATGTACGTTGATTTGAGTACACTCCGTGAGTGAGCCTCTATTGGACCGATATAGTAGTGAGGAGCTATCTTTTTGGAGTTTTAGAGTCTATCAGGGGATGAAGAGTTAAGGTTGTATGTTATATTTTTTGTGTTGATCCATTATTGGGATTATTCTTGATGAATTTAGGTTTTTTGGGTATAAATATTGTTTAATCTATTTATGAGTACTAGTTACATTAGTATGTTCATGAATAATTTATTTTTCTTATGAACGATGTTGTTTTAACATGGTTTATGGTATGATTTTAGTTTTGGTAACATGGTTTGAATATGGAAAATCATTGATATATGTGTGGGTAGAAAGGGTGTGTGTTTATTGTCAGTTAGACTATGGGGGATACTGGAATTGGAATTTCAATCATGATCACCATGAGGTAGTGTTCCGCATTCCTAACAATATGTAACCCTATGATGTAATTTTATAGATCTATGTTAAAAACAAGCAGTTTCTTCATTTTTAATGTTTATGGTTTGTTTTTTGATGAGGAATATTTTTTGTTGAAATATAAATGATGGGATTTGTGAGATATTTAGTGACCCAATATTGTGATCTTAGTGGTTTGTTATAGTCGGTTGAATTATACATTTCCATTTTATGATTAACATACATGTTGTTTTTTTTTGAAAAACATTCTTTAATGTAGTGATTATTTTAAACATCAACAAAATAGATAACTTTATGGGGGTATAAAGTGGAAAGGTGGGGATAATGATGACACCATTGTGTCACCATAGTGGTATATGTTATGTTATTATGCATTATTTTTTTGATACTTTTTCATTTATATTTCACATTTCAATGGTTTTACCATTTTTCCATTGTAGTTTCATGACAAGGGGAGACTTTGAAAAATAAACAAGCATAGTGATTCAAGTTTTAACTATTAGATTTGTATAGATGTCGCATAGTTCATCGAACCTTGTGAGGTATACAAGTTTCTATGTTGGAAAATATTTTTGGGGGATGAACTAAATGGTAGGAAAATTGTAAAGGAAACTATTTGTACAACCTATAGGTGGTGTAGATTCTTATATCTAGTGGATCCAACATGTTTGGAACTTGGTTTTCCTAAACATACCCCATAATCACAAGGATTTCCATGATTATTAAAAACATGAAATTACTATTTTTCACTAGGTTGATATTCAAAAAAAATTGACGGAAGTCTTTTACCCTATCATTCAGCTAATTCATAAGTGTATAATGGGACTATTTGCTCTATTTTTTCTTTAATATCCCAATTCCTCTTTAAATCTCATGTATATTTCAAATTAAATTTTTATCTTCTACCTTGATGTATTATTTTTTCCTCCATTCATATTAGTTTTTATCTCTAATGAACACTAATTTTCATATAGATCAAAATTATGGTTTTTGAAAATCTAATAATGGGGTTTTGGATGTTTAAGGGTTGTGAATGATATATCATTAATGGGATTATTAACAGTTATTTTCATTTTGATGAAATATTGATGTTTTAAGGAGATATTTTCTAAAATGTGGAGTTCTTTGGCCATGTGAATTTTATTTCAAATGGTGAGAAATGGATTGGAATCCTGATAATGTTTTTGATTTTCAATATTAATCAATTTTAATTCGTTTTCAAATTAAAGGTTATACACTAAATTTAATTGTTTTTTATTATTGTGCACGATAGGTATTGATGCCCCATGGAGAATGTTGTATATTATTTGTTTTTTAAAGTTGTACATGGGGGGTTTTAAGGAGAGTGTGTTGGATGTGATCAGAGGATTATTTGAGATTACATAATCTATATTTATTTTAGGATCATATGTTTTTTTCTCACCTCTTGTTTAATTTCATGTGAACCTTGGTAGGTGAATGCGGGTTTCAATTTATGGTATAATAACATTATTAACATGAATTGAACATGATATATAATGGCCTCACCTAATTTATAATGATAGATAATCATCAAGACTCAATCCAACAGTGGTAGTAGCTCGACATGACCAAGGGAGACTCTATGAACTAAAAAATGATTCCCTAGATTAGTTTGAGATCCACACCATGTTTTGTCTTAGAGAGATTCCCAATATTCCATGTTCTTCTAGTGGATAGTTTTTGGGATCCTTTTTGTTTTTAATTTTTATATCCCCTAGCAATTATTTTGATGCATGACATAATTTCATTATTTTATTAATTTCTCTTCAGTAATATATTGTTATGTGATTATATATACACACTTTTTTCTAGTAGTTTATTTTTTATATTTCAAATGGATTTCTAATATTGATTTGATTGAGTGATGTTAAATGTAATGTGATTATTATTTTAAATTAATTCAAGACATATTTTTGAAATAAAAGTCAAAAATAATTCTATTGTGCTTAAGATTTTAATAATTATATTTTTTGGTTCTGAAACAGTTTACTTTAACAAATATTATACTAGTTTTTTGGGATTAAAGTGTTAGTCTTAAGTTTTCTATATCTTTTATTTATAAATATGAATTATTTGGTCATATAAATACTGGGAATAATATGTGGTAGTTTTTTTCATTATCCTTACACATACGAAAAACCTATCATATAAATAATTTTCAAACTATTATTTATGGAATGTAATATAAATTGATCGATAAATATATAACACCATTGATTTTGAAATATATTTCCTCTAGATTAATACTACATTCAATTTAATGTTTCACTTTCAACATAGAACTAAATAGATACATGAATAATTTGATGAATATTATAATTATAATTTCAGATTAATATAACCTGTAGTAAATAAAAAGAGTATAATAAATTATATATTCTTCAAAAATGTATTTTAGAACACTTTAAATTTTTAAATGTTTTTTATCTATAAATGAATAATTTTATTTATGTAATTCCTTTAAATTTAAAAGGTATATATAAAAATTTTGGATGATTAATTTTTTGATATTTTATAAATTTTTTAACTCAGACTTCCATAATTATATTTGGGATATTTTTTGGGGTTATTTTGATATATTTGTTATTCCAGTTACTAGTGAAGGATTTTTTTTTACCAAAACTGAAAATTATTTGACATTATAATTATATCTAAAATAATTAAAAAATTTATTTAACAAATCATATATGTTATAATGGGTAAAATAAGCACTTAAAATATTATTCTGAACATATAAACCCAATAATTTATTTTTAGAACTTTGTTACAATTTCTTCTAATTTAGAAATAGTTTTCTATATATTAATGTAATTAAACAATATGATGGAAAAATTCTGGTTTGGTTTTCTCCAAAATCCAAAAAATGATATTTTTATAATAAAATAATTTAGTTCATTTAAAAATTAAAAAATTTATATGTAAATCCAAAAAATAAATTTGGATCTCACGACATACTTTTGCAAAAATTAGTTTTTAAACGTCATGTGTGTTAATTATGAAATTATATTTTCTATATATTTGATATAATATTTGATAAAATTATTTTCATATATTAAATATCAGGATCAAATTAGGTAATAAGAAAATTTTAAAATTTTAAAATTAAATTTAATTAATGAGGCTAAAAACATTTGTAACTATGTAAAAGGTAAAAAATATACACACCATTTTACTAACATTAAAAGTCCTAGAATATTTAAAACATTACACAAAGTTAATATATGATTGGTGGATTGGGAAACCCCGTCTCATACATTATTTTAATCTTTTTGATACTTTTACCCTAGAATGATGTCATACCATTACCTAAATGTAATGGGTAGTTACAAATTTAACATTCTCTTCACTTATAAAAGGGGATCACTTCCCTAATTTTATTCGTTACCCATCCCATCAAATTCCATAAAAAAAGTAAAAAATTATTATCCTCCTATAATCTTTTACAAATTTAAAAAAGCTATATACAAAATTAGTTATCAGAAGTAATCCATTCCCAAGGATTCTTCCAAGGGACAACTGAAGTTCTCAACTTGAGTACTAATCATTCCACATTTAATTTTCCATTCAATATTACTTTTTTGAACCTATTTTATTCTTTAATATATAATTTAATTTATATTTTTTAGATATAATTTTATTATTCTAATTTATCATTAATTAATGATATTTCCTATTTTTTTCTTTTATGAATGATTAAAATGTTGTTTCTGTGTTTGTGCGGACTACCTCCTCTATGAAGTTAAATCTCTCAATTTAAATATAGTTTCTTTCATATTGATTAAAAACATTTCAAATATTTTTCATCACCTAAAAATAATCTAATAATATATTTTATCCTAAATAATAACACTGAAAAACCATACTAATCTGTTAATTATGATATTTTCAAGTTTGTATCGGTCTATTCACAATTAGAAAATTTAATGAAATAATATCACGGAGAACTATGATTTAATAATTACATATAATATATTGTATAAATATGTAAATAATGAATTCATTTTTTTTCATTAATGGTAACATTAATATTAAATACATTAATAATGATACCAATATTAGTTCATCAAAAATCATGATAACATTCTCATCATTAATATCATATTTAATAATTAAAATAGACAATCCCGTAGAATGAAAATATATCACTAAAATAAATTACAAATCCAAAAAAATTACATTTTTTGATCTATGAATTTTGATCTTTTGGATAATATTAGAGAACCTTGCTATTATTACAAAACTAGATTTAATTGATCAAGATTACTCACACCTAATATTGAAAATAGAAGAAAACTTTCTGAATTAATTGTATATAATGGTAAACAAAATTCTAATAAAAGGTTATAGTTATGAATAAGGATCCCAAATAAATTATTAGAAGAGTTATTTTTTACAAGGTTTTTATTTTTTTTGGATATATTTTAAATCAGAAGCTCATTAATATGTATAAAGAAGAGTTATAGTGGTCTAGAATAGGGAATTTTACATTTTCTAAAAAGGAATATTTGAGGCATGTCATGTGGATGATTTTTAGAGCAGATGTGTCCCAAAAAAAATTTCATTCTTTGCAAGTCTAACCACAAGAGATGTTATATGATAAATTATCCATTACTGATGGTGATTTATGTTATATTATATATCATCTCTTTAAAGGGTATTCGATACATCAACTGACTTTTAGTTAGAAGTTGATGTATCCCAAAGTTTCGTCTCGTCAAAAGGAACTCAACGTGACAGACAGCCCGTCAATCGGACGCCCGATCTAAAAGTTATTGGCTTTTTCGTCCCAGGGGACCATTTGGTTATTAAGTCAAAACCAACGCAACTGTACTCCAACTGCATCCAAACCTCGAGTGGAGTAAGCCAAAAGAACTTTCACTAAGATTAACCCAACCAATTTTGACGGCACGTCAATCAGACGTCCGTAGCTTAAGTTATAAGTGTTTCCACTCCGAGGGCCTTGTTGGTTTCGTGTTCGAACCAACCCGGCCATACCCAAAGTTCTTGTAAACCTTGATTGTAATATATCAAAACGACCGTCTCGATCCAAGGATCGTATCGCAACTGACGGTGCATCAATCGGAGGTCTGTAGCCCATGTTATAGGCTGTTGGACAAACCTGTCCGATTTTAGTGGGGTTTGGCCCCGGACCGACCCGGCCCAGAACCCCCTGGGTAGGCCCGAACCGGGTCAACCCGAACCGGGTCCTGGTCCAGCCCGTTAGGTCGCGGACTGGCCCGGCATGGGTGGCCCAGCCCGACACGGCGCAGGCGGTCCGACCTGGGTGGCTCGGCGCTGGCCGAGCGGACGCGCAAAGGGGGGGGGGGGGCGCTGGCCCCCTTGATTGATGAAACGGCCCCCATGGGGGGCCCACCTCTTTCCATCCAGGGGTTATGACCCCCAAATTTTCCAAAACCGGGTGGTCGGTGTGCCACCGCGGGACCCCTGTGGGTCCCACCTTCCATGCGCCAGTGGCGGCGGTTCCGGCCACCGCTCCCGGCACCGCCGCGACCTTAAGCCACGACCTTGTCCGACCAGCATAGCGCGACAGTGCCACCCCCATCTGTCATAGCCCCACTCCGGTCGCGGCCTGTTTGTGGGTATCAGGTGCGGTGCGACTGCGCCGCGCCCCTCCGCCACAATCCCACTCTGGCTGCGGCTTATTTCAACCTCAACGGCGCGACGCGATGGCGCCACGCTCTATTTCCGCGTTCCTCCTTGTTCCCGCGCGGTGCCATTGCACCGCGCCACAATCATTCGAGCCGCAACGAGTACAACAACGATGGGGGAGGATGGTTAGCCAAGTTCATGCCGTCTAGCCCCCTCTCGTTAATTCGATATCAAGTGGCTAAAGAATATAATGTTAGACGCAAAGAATATTCACGAAAAAAACCAAACCCCAAACTCGAAGAAGTCATCGAACGAGGATCGTCAAGGGAAAAAGACGTCGCTGAGGATGGCGTCGTAGAAAGAGGCTCCGTAAGCGTCGTCGGTGTTCGCCCGATGAAGGATGTGGCGCATCATCATTCACCAGAAAAGGAGTCTGTCACCGGCTACAGAAAGGAGAGGAGACGGCACGGTGATCTCCCTTTGGGGTGATGGAGTTCTTCTTCAGGAAGGATGAAGCCGAGGGTGGCATCGGTGTTCTTCGTTCTTCGTTGGAGGAAGAGGAAAACTCTCTAAGTGTTGGGCGTCGTTCTTCGCTGCTAGCATTCCGCCGCTTGAAGAAGCCATCCAGAACTCCTCCCCCTGGCCTCCTTTAAATAGAAGTGGTGGTTTCGTCATTGGCATGAAATTCATAAATGGAGGATTTATGACATAGGGCCCCACTCAATTAATCCGCTGCGGTGGAACATTAAAAAGAGAGGAAGGAGCCTCATTAATTAAACACTTTGGCATTTAATTAAATAGAGGGAGAAAGGTTCCTCCTAAACTTGACGGGTTGACATGTATTAATGAGGGAGAGGCTGTTTAATGGGGTGTTAGGAAATCTAAGGAGGTGGAGGCTCATGTGGGCCCCACCCCACTTTCTCATAACTTCCTTTCCCATAACTCATAAACCACTACTGGCGTAATAAAAATATATTTGTAAAACAACTATATTTTTATTCCTCACATTTTCAACATATCTTCATGAGAAAATGGAACTCCAGAAAATGTCTTCCTAAGAAATTATCTGCTCTGTGGTTTCTTCGGTGCCTTTGGATTACAATTTCGTGAACCAAATGAAAATTTAGAAAACCTGCTCGTTCGTTCACGGAACGTACCTGAGCTAAACATCAGAAAATTATTCCGGTCACACCAGGACTCAGAATCAGGCGCCGTCAAAAACTGTGTACTCATATAATTCCATAGAAAATTAAGAAAAAAATTCCCTTGAAATTTATAGGTATTTACATTACTCACACCTCAGGACTTTACGTCCCCGTAAAGATAAATCTCAAACTAGGGAATCAAAAAAGGGTACTGAGCACTCATCTGAGTCTCTCGCTCCCAAGTGCTCTCCTGGAGGTTACCGTGCTGCCACCTCAGGCACATTAGAGGAATCAACCATCCATGTAGGACCCACTCCTATTGATACTCAATCTCCACCGGGACCTTCGCAAAATTCACCCCATCATCAATGATATGAGTCGGGTAACATACGTATCTCCTCAGCTGAGATACGTGGAAGTTGATGTGCACCTGGTGCAACTGATGTGGATGGGTCATGCAGTAAACCACCTCGCCTACCTTGTTGAGGACCTAGAAGGGTCCGATGAAGCGTGAAGATAACTTGTCGGCACGTCCAAATCTCCGTAATCCACGTCAAGGTGAGACCCGTAAGAAAACATGGTAACCATCCTCGAACTCTAGTGGTCTCCGCCTCCTATCAGCATAAGACTTCTGTCGGCACTGAGCTGTCCTCATCTGCTCCTCGATGACCTGATCCTTCTCCGGTCCTACAAGATCTGCAAAGATTTATTCTTTTCCGATAAGAGAAATCCGGTCTCATCCCCTGGATGAACCACATTCTTTGCCTAATAAAGTCAATCCTGACATGAATAGTACTAATCCATGCCATGGATGACGTCGTAAGGCCTCGATGCTACTACCAAGATATCCAACCATTTCTCTCACCTCCAAGGGTCGAGTCACACTGTCGGCAGCAGAGTGTGGTCACTAGGTCTCCTACAGTAGGAATCTCGAAAGTGAGGGTCAAGTAAGATGTTTTAAACCAGAACCTCTTAGTATCAACTATATAAAAAGGACAGGGAAGAAAACGTCACAAGAACAAGTGTCTTTTATTACTACAGCTCAAGGTACAAAGACACAAAACATCCATAAACACAACACTAACAAGGCTAGAAGCTACATGAACAAATGTATCCATGACCGGAGCTAATACCACTCCTTTCCATCAGCTCCTGGATCTCCATGGTGATAAGCCTTAGCTTCCTGAAGCTGAGCCCTCCCCTGTCCACCTGTTCCCTGGGGTCGGGGTGGTCTTCTTGGTGGTGGTGGTGGTAGGGACTCAAAGCGTTGCCCACCCTCCGCTGCTCGGCCAACACCTCTGCCTCGTCCTCCTGCTCCCTATGGACCGCCACGGTCGAACCTCTTCCTGAGAGGTCCCTCTACCACCTGCTGCTCATCTGCTGGGTGGGTCAGGCAGTCTCGAGCCATGTGAACCTGCCCGCTGCATTCATAGCACTGCCAGATCCACGTGTGGATGGCTCTCTTTTGTGTGCCCCGCACAACCGAGTCTGCATCCAGATATTTCTCATCTAATGGTCTGGCCCTCTTGGACCATTGTGTCATCTGTCTACTGCCAGCTGTAGAAGACTCCGCTACGGGTCATCCTGCGGAGGGTCCCGTCGATGGTGACTGCTCAGCAAGAAAACTCTATTCTTGAAGGGATCTCTCCAACACCCCTGCCTACGTAGGAAGGTTGAGGGAGATCATTGAAGCCCTGATCTAATTCCTCAGTCCCTACTCGAAGGTCCATGCCCTGAAGAAAGGGTCTCGTACCATATCCGTGGAGTAGGGCGAGAGATCAGTAAACCTCACCGAGTACTGGGCCATAGTCATGCTGCCCTGCCGAAGCTATAATAACTCTTGAATGCCTACCACATGAAAGGTGGTTGGGAAGAACTCCTTGAGGAAGAGGCTCTCAAAGTCTGTCCAAAGAAGTGATGCCTCATCATGCACCTGGATCATCTAGCTCCACCATCTGCCGGCTTCCGCGTGCAGGAGACTCGCTACAAGGATCACCATGAGGTTAGATGGTGTCCCCACTAACCTGAAAACTCAAACAACTGCCTCCAGCCAATCCTCGGCTGCCTAAGGGTCCATCTCCCCGCGGAACCTGGGTGGTCTCTGATGCTGAAACTCATGCAGTGCACTAAGGCGACGTCCACTCTCAGCGGCTAGGGCTGGTTGCATCGGTGGCTCAGCTGGTAGAGGTATCGCCAGTGCCTCCACTGTAAAAGGGCCATGCACCGAGGCCTCGTCGCTCGGTGGGCTGTCATCTCGTACAAAGCTCTGAGCCCTAGCTGGCTGCCATTGTGGGACCATCCTAAAAAGAAACAGGTGTGCCACGGTCAATACAGTATACCTGGTGAGATGACACAAAGTAATCACAAAGAAAACATTTGAAACACACATGGAAATAATGTTTTCGTGCACTGAGTTCAAAATCAAAAGTCACGGTCCTGGTTTATGGATACGTCGGCCCCCGCTCCAACACTGGATTCCCTGGACTGATAACCACACTCAATATACTTAACACTATTGCTTCGCATAGATGAAAGATCAGTGTCCTAAGTTCTGCGGTAGAACCGAACTCCTCTGATACCAATTTTTCACAACCCGTCCTCGGGACCTGTGCCGTGACTACCACAATCCTGCCTTCCATAGGCTAGGGGCAGGAGACTATCACCAAGGCGTAAATCCCGATGAAAAGCGGAAGGAATTGCCTTTATAACGTAAACAAACACCATAGACTAAGCCAACAGAAGTAAACACTAAGTAAACTGAGTACAATAGTAAGTGCGGAAATTTCAATGGGCCCGAATAAAAATCCAAACTGAAAGTGAAGTACAACTGGAAAGAAAGTACAACAACTGTAAAGTAAAGTAGCAACGTTGATCTGTCCACTGGAAATCCCACCTGAAGGGTGCATACAGATAGTCTCCTCATCTCCTCGGGTCTAGCCGTCCGTTCCGTGTACGTCTCGCCTAGTGGGCCACCTCTAGGGACAGACTTGCTCCACAATCCTCTACCACGATCATCGTTGTCCGTCGTCTGCATTCAACACAACGTAGTGCGCGCATAGCTCGTGCAGGGGTGAGTATACTCTACTCAGTAGGGACCTTGAGACTGCATAAGGTCTCCTAGAATCCTCGAAGGATAAACCACAAAGGAAAGGTAAAATCACGA
This sequence comes from Viscum album, assembly GCA_963277665.1. Taxonomy (NCBI): domain Eukaryota; kingdom Viridiplantae; phylum Streptophyta; class Magnoliopsida; order Santalales; family Viscaceae; genus Viscum; species Viscum album. The sequence continues at coordinate 22,494,379 of OY728137.1, read as the reverse complement.
AATATAAACCAACTCTACTTAGGTATATGCCCATACATATTGCTAAGTTATCAATTTCCAGTTCGGCTCCAACATCCGAGCCCAAGTTCGATCACATCCACACAGGATAGTACAACCCAATCCACATAGGAAAGAAAGTCAATCATATCGAAGAGAATGATTGATAGTCAAGACTCAGCTCACACAGGTATCCATTTAGGAAGAGGGGTGGAGATGATTAGATGGAGACTCTGAATTATCTCCTTTTCCGAACCCACATAGGATCCATGTTTATTAGTCGTCGCTGTCGAACCCACGTAGGATCCATGTATAGTAGTCATCGTCGTCGAACCCACAGAGGATCCTAGCATGGTAGTCGAACCCACGGAGGATCCCAGAACAGTAGTCGTCTTCTTCAAACCCATGAAGGATCCCAGTACGATTGTCGTCCTCATCGAAACCACAGAGGATCCCACTACGGTAGTCGTCCCCGTCGAACCCATGGAGGATTCCAGTACGATAGTCATCTTCACAGTCGCAGCCAGCTCTAGGGTTCCCTCACACAGCAAGCTCGATTCTAGGAGGGTCCGCTCCATGAGACAAGTGGGGTTTGATACATCAACTAACATGTAGTCCAGAGTTGATGTATCCCAATCTTCCATCTCGTCAAAAAGAACTCAACGCGACAGACGATGCGTTAATCGGACGCCCGGTCTGAATGTTATTGGCTTTTTCGTCCCAGGGCCCCGGTCGATTATTAAGTCAAAACAAACCCAACCATACTACAACTACATACAAACCTCGAGATGAGTAAGCCAAAAGAACTGTCTCACTAAGAGGAACCCAACCAATGTCGACGACACATCAATCGGATGTCCGGAGCTCATGTTATAATCGTTTTCGCTCCGAGGGCCCGGTTGGTTTCGAGTTCGAACCAACCCGGCCATAACCAAAGTTCTCAAAAACCTTGATTGTAATATACCGAAACGACCATCTCGATCCAAGGATCACAACCCAAATTACAGTGCATCAATCAGAGGTCTGTAACCCATGTTATATGCATTTGAACGAACTTGTCCGATTTTAGGGGGGTTTGGGCCCGGACCGACCCGGCCCAGAACCCCCTGGGTCGGCCCGAACCAGGTCAACTCGAACCAGGTCCGAGTCCATCCCATAAGGTCGCGGCCCGGCCAGGCGCGGGCGGCCTGGCCCAGAACGGCGTGGCCGGTCCGTCATGGGCAGCTCGACGCTGGCCGAGCGAACGCGAAGGGGGGGGGGCACTGCCCCCCTTGATTGATGAAACGGCCCCCATGGGGGGCCCGCCTCTTGCCAGCCGGGGGTTATGACAACCCACATTTTTCTAAACCATCCGGCCGGTCTTCCACCATGGGACCCCAGCGAGTCCTGCCTTCCATGCGCCGGCGGCCGGCGGTTCCGGCTGCCGCTCCCTGCACCGCTGCAGCCTTAAGCCGAGGCCTTGTCCAATCGACGAGGCACGACGGCGCCACACCCCTCCGTCGCAGCCCCGCTCTGGCCGCGGTCTCTTAGTGGTTCTCCGGTGCGGTGCAACGGTGCCGCGCCCCTCCGCCATGACCCGACTCCGACCGCGTCTTTTTTCGACCTCAACGGCGTGGCGCGATGGCGTCGCGCTCCTTTGCAGTGTTCCTCCTCGTCCCCTCGTGGTGTCGTTGCACCGCGCTGCCATCGTTCGAGCCGCAACGAGTATAACAATGAAGGGGGAGGAGGGTTAGCTGTGTTCATGCGGTTCGGCCCCATCCCATTAATTAGATATTAAGTTGCTAAAGAATTTAACGTTAGATAGAAAAGAATATTCACAAACAATACCAAACCCCTACCTCGAAGAAGTCGTCAAACGAGGATCGTCGTGGAAAAAAGACGTCACAGAGGAAAGCATCGCAGAATGAGGCTCCATAAGTGTCGTTGGTGTTCTCCCGATAAAGGATGTGGCGTGTCATTGTTTTCTGGAAAAGGCATATCTCACCGGCTTTGGAGAGGAGAGGAGACGACATGACGATCTCCCCTTGCAGTGACAAAGTTATTCGTCGGGAAGGATGAAGCCGTGGGTGGCGTCAGCGTTCTTCATTCTTCGTCGGAGGAAGAGGAAATCTCTCTATGTGTTGGGTGTCGTGCTTCGCTGCTAGCATTCCGCCGCGTGAAGAATCCATTTAGAACTCCCCCCCTTGCCTCCATTAAATAGGAGTGGTGGGTTCATCGTTGGCACGCAAGTCATAAATGGGGGATTTATGACATAGGCCCCCACTCAATTATTCCGCTGCGGTGGAACACTAAAAAGAGAGGAAGGATCCTCATTAATTAAACACGTTGGCATTTATTTAAAGAGAGGGAGGAAGGTTCCTCAAAAACATGAGGGGTGACATGTATTAAAGAGGGGGAGGGTGTTTAATAGGGTGTTAGGAAATTTAAGGAGGTGGGGGATCATGTGGGCCCCACCCCACTTTCTCACAACTTCCTTTCCCATAACTCATAAACCACTACTGGTGTAAAAAAAATATATTTTTAAAACAAAAATATTTTTATTCCTCACATTTCTAACATATCATCCTGAGAAAACGCAACTCCAGAAAATGTCTTCCTAAGCGATAACCGGTGCTGCGGTTTAATCGGTGCCCGCAGATTTCAATTCTGATCACCGGATCAAAAGTTAGAAAACCCACTCGTTCGTTCACTGAACACACCACAACAATACTTCAAAAAATTATTCCAGTCACATCGGGCCTCAGAATCAGGTGCCGTTAGAAACGGCGTACTCGTAGAATTCCAAAGAAAATTCGGAAAAATATTCCCTTGATATTTACGGGTCTTTACATGTAAGGGGATATAATACCATGACACAATAAAATATATTTATTATTTTAAATATTTTTTATATTTATAAATTCATGAAACACTATTTTATTGTGTCTTACCTGTAATAGATAATTTTTCAAATGATTACATTATATACAAGACAAAGTTTTTTCTAAACAATAATATATTATTGAAATATTATTATTTAATATAACATGACATAACATAGAAATTATATTTGTTTTTATGAAGAATAATATGTATCTTTTGAAAATCTATTATATGAAAATAAATGAATTCCTAGGTTATGAACTAATTAGAAATGAAAATTTGAACCAGTTGAATATAAAAGAAAATATTGTTATTTTTATGATAATGAAGATGTTTCACCATAATGAATTAAATTAATTTTGATTATTAGGTGATATTAATGTGATATCTATGTATTATATTATATCAAATCAATTAGATTTTTACATTCATCCAACAGATTTCATATGCATAAGATAAAAACAAAATGAATTTTATTCTTAAATTACTATATTATTTTAAGGCATTTTTACCACTATTTAATGGAGAACCAATTTTAAATTAAATTTTTGACACATTAATAAATTTAATATGTCAAAATTAACATCATAATTTTAATAAAAACATAAAAAAAATTTAGGGTGATTTTTTGGTATTTTTCTATCAAGATTCCTTATTTAATTAATAGTAAAAATACTAAATTTCAGTTCAAATTTAATTTTTATAAAATTATATTATAAAGATTAATTATATTTTATATTGGTTTTAAAGAATTATTTAAATATATGGATAAAAATTTATCAAATTTTCGTTATTGGAATCAATTTCACTTTCAAATTGACTATTTAAATATTGAAAGCATTTGGATGTTTTTACCTAAAAAACTTGCATTTTTTCGTGATTGTGGGATTACATTTAAATTAAATTGTGAATAGAATTTGAAAAATGGATTCTATATTTGGAATCAAGATAATTAATAATTTCCCATATGGTAAAATTAGTTTTTGACCAAAAATATCAGTGAAAGTGATTACATTTAATTGATGTAATTATGAGAAAATTGAGCTTAATAATGTACAAAACCCTAATCATAAGGCCATTAATGACCTATAAACTAGTAAAAATTACACTAAATGGACAAATATTTAACATATAATCCCTTTCTTAAAATAGGGTCCATAATTTTACACAATTTAAATGTGAAATATGTGTATTGAATTCATTTTGGAAAATATTACAAGTGGGCCACTCATCCTTCACAATAAAGTGGAATCCACTCCTCACACATCCTCACATATCTCCATACGCATTGGATCTATCAATATCTAAAAAAACGTTCTTCAACAGCCCTCCCTTAATACTAGAATACTCCCCTTTTATATAACTTAATCCATGGAATCCTTTGGTTCAATCCAAAAAGAGATGCATGATTAATAGCTAACATCATTCCTTAAGCCTTTTACTTTTATTTCCATTATCCACCCACTAAAATATACTTATTATCATATTATATAACCAAAAAAAGAATTATAAATATACTTGGATGGATTTAAGATAATGGTTTTATTTAAAAATACATGCACTTCCATCTAATGGGTAACATACATACTCTTTCTATGTACGGTGAACTACTGCCTCACGAAATTATAATTGTTCATTTTTAACTTTATCACATCTCATGGTGTCCATTATGATAGAAAATATTTTATATCTATTACATATTATTTATATAATCACATTATTCTTATTTAAATATTTACTGGGACATACATTTATTCTTTCCATCTTTTTTAAATACGATAATTTCATTTGAGGAAGTGTTGACTACCACCTCCTCAAAGTGATATGACTCTTTATTTACATAGAAGAAACATATAAAGGATGGTTTGATTAAACCTATGTAATATATATAATATATATAAGATTATGTAATTATTATATAAATATGTATCAAATAGTTTTCATTGTTTTAAAAAGACATAGAAAACAAAGTAGTGTTCATGCGTACATGTGACCTACTGGCTCCACAAATGGTGAATTTCATTTCATATATCCAAGATTTATAGAATATTATAAATATATATGCTATGAATAAATATTATTATTAATTCATAGATTACATTATTTATATTATGAAATCTTGATCTATGTAATATTAGAATCATGTAACAAGTCGAAACATAATTGAGTAAACAGTGAATATAACACCCGAAATAGTTTAAGTAATCAATGACTATTAGCAAAAGAGTAATAAGACATTATAGGAAGTTAAAATATGATATTATATACATGTTTAAGCTTATGGTATAAGTTATTAACATATTTTAAATCTCTATATAGGAGTATTAATACCACACTAACAAAAAGTATGATTAAGGTATGTGATTTCATCTCATTTTACATTCCATTAAGACTTATTTGTTGTTCTACACCTAGTTTATTTTATATTGTGTATATACTACCCTCAAATTTTTTTATCATGAATCTATTTACTCTCATGATATTTTATTTTTTTCCTCAAGGATATTATTATTTAAATGTTTCAATGTTATATGTGACACTTTGGGATATATGAAGGTTATTCGTTTTAAGAATGTTCTTATTTATTATATTTTCAATCTCCAATACATTGTGCTTTAAAATTTAATTTCAAATAAAAAACTTGTGGTAAATAATTATTCTATATATGTTTCCTTTAATATCCATATTTTTTTATGATTGATATTACTTTTTTCATAAACGATATAACATTTTTTATACATTGATTACTTTGATATTTAATTAATTAATTATGGAATAATTGATAAATTTGTATCCTTAAATCAAACCCAATATTTGATAAATCACATTTATATTAATTTAAATTTATTATTAGATATTAGTAATTCATTGGAATGTTATGACATGATTTGGTCCTAGTTATAGTTATCTCTTAGATGCATTGTTAGTCTCATGAGATGAAACAGTCTGCCAAATCGATGGATTTTTACCCTAGAGATAATGTATCTTATAAAAGCTGTTGATGGTACAAGTCCATGTACATGGAAAAAATGAAGTCCAATAATTAAGAATTTATTTCATTTAGATTCATTTATCATTCATCCTTGATATTTTTCATCGTCATATATATAGATTAATTTCATTTTAATTTATTGATTTAGATGGCATGCATTTCAGTTCCATACATTTTCCTATTGATATTTCCTTATCTAGTAATTTAAACTGTATATGTTATTAGTTATTTTCATTCCATTTGATTAATTATTTCATTCTATTCATGTAACCTTATAGAGCATTTTGGCTCCCCCTTATTATGTTTTCTTTATCAAGGTTATGAATAATAATCCATTGAATAAGCATTCATGGATGAAGTTTATTCCATTTTAATAAGTTTCATAATTTAATTTCCCAATACCCATGGTATTATGGTCATTAGTCATTTAATCTGGCATTACTCTACTTCTATAACAAATTTTCCTACTAGATTTTTCCCTTATAAACATGAAAATTTAATAAAGTAACACACAAAATATAGGCTTCTAGGATCAGGGTATTATAGTGTCTTTCACATATGTCAAAATATTTTATCATATTTTAAGCCTAATTGGTGATATTATTCAAATGTTTTTATACATATTTTTTTTCAATTGATATCCTATGAAGTTATCTTTTTTATTATTTGAGTGATACATCTATTTATTTGAGAAATTATTCACTAAATTGTACACCATTTATTTATATAGTTTATATATAATGTATTTCATTTCATGTTATATACCTGAAAATTAATGTAGTATAATTGGTAAAACATTAAAATATCATTGTTATATCATGTTTATTGATGGAATTATTAATGTTTTTGTCATATGATTTCTTTTTTTTGTACATGAAACCCATTTTCTTTCCATGGGTTCATTAGGATATGGCAATTATTGACATTATATGGAACACATAAGTATATATGATGATTTATGGGGTCCAAAAATTCCCCTAATACATTTGGTATGTTTTATATTTCATGAGATAGTTAGGCATGTACATTATAATTTTTGTAACAATGTCATGGGAATAATGGTTTTTTCTAAAATATTATTGTCTGGAAATAATGAGTTGGTTTGAAAATGTTAAAGAATAATTAATCTTTTCACAATGTATCTTATGTATATGATCATCCCATATTTATATTTTTATTTTCTTCTTTTGATTTGTTACATTCTATGTATATACCTATTTCTTATTATTTTCTGAACTACACACATGATTTGAGATTATTTTTATTTATACATTCCATGTTATTTTGGTTGTTCCAATTTTCGATATTGAAATTTCATGATATTTTTTTTTTATTTTTTTCTTGGAATTATTCCATGATATTTGATCAATTATTAATTGGGGATGTCTCTCTTATTTATCCTTATCAAAACTATATTCCAACCTTTTACTCACTTTTTATCATTGTTTATTAACTATTATTTTAATGAACTAGACGCAAGTATCATTGTTCTTATGTATCATTTAAAATATTAAATAATATAAAAGTAACCACATTCTAAAGGAATGAAAATTATATTAGTATTGGTAGAATAGATACATAAATGATACCATATTACCTTCATATAAAAAATTTACAACATTATTTTTTATAGAGAATATCATTATTCCCTCTAGAATATCCTTCAATATCATTTATAGTACATTTCCTTGATTCCTAAGAGTAGGAAAATAAAATGGTGAGATCAAATTCTCAGTAAGGATATAATATAGTGGATGCTATCATTAATTAATAAGAATAATCAACATGGAAAGGTAAATAACTAAACACACATTATATTTAAATAATTTTACTATCATGATTATATAATAAATAATCTATATGTAAATGTAAATAACTAGTCAAAAAGTCCATTTAATCAATAAATATATTATTATGAATAGATAACAAACCTCTAGTATGGAACGATAAATAACGAAACACACATACTATTAAATTGGTAAAATAAAAATAAAAGTACATCTACAGATAATATCATTATGAAAATACAACAGATAATAATAGTTGAATTTATAATGAGTGATATTATTAATTATTATTCATCATTATCTCATTCCTCATGATACCTATACTCTCATGACTATTCAAAATACGTCATTAAATTGGTGAGTAGGTATAAACCAGAAACCCATTTAACTAAGTATATCCAAAAGATTTATCTCATGAGTCTACATTTCCATTGAGGGGCTATAAGTAACATCACCCAGCCATATCTTCATGTTAAATTCATTCTTCAAAATATTGAATGATTGATATAATTCATTAACAATATTCCTAATTAAAAAATTACCTTATTGATTAAGGAATATGAATTAAATATATAATTTCCCCCAATCAATCATATAACATTTAATATTAAATGTTATATATATATATATATATATTATATATAATGTATGTAAAATTTATATCAATGATTAGTAATGTTGATATTTATGAAAATTTTATTGTCTAAAGAACACAGGTAAATGAATATTTCAAGGTAATACTAATGAATATAAAATGGAATCATGAATGTTGATGTCAATATTTTATTTGACTAAAAATATTATAAACAATCAATATAAATGATAAGGATCGTATCAATATAATATATCCATGGTGTATTATATGTAAAATAATGGTATAATGTCATTGACCCGTAGAAATTCCATAAAAATATCTTTAAAACCTCATTGATTAAAATAACATTTTCATTTTTAAAATAACATTTAAGATAAAGTCACAAAACAGTTTGAAAATAATTTTCATTGAAAATAGAATTATAAATTAGCAAAAAATATATTTAAAACAATAGATGGACATGATGGTGGGAAATTCAGTACATTATATATATGTAAAAAACGATTTTTTTTTTCACATTTCAGTTAATTTCCTAACATAACTATTTTGGGAAATAAAATAAATATTACTTTCAACACATTCATTAGAAATTAATAAATGTGTAAAAGTCTATTTAATAAATAATTTTGATATTTTAAAAAAATTGATTTTTTTTTGGAAATCATGGTTTTGGAATAAAAATATTTTTCAAATGAAGGGAGAAATTATGTCTTATTTTATAATAAAGATTTTATCAATCATTTTACTAACCAATGAGAAGAATATGGTGATATTAATCAGAAAAAATCATGTAAATTTGAGAAGAAAATTAAAGGGTTTGATAAGAAAATAATCAAATATTTTCCTTCAATGTAAATCCAATCCTAAAATATCCCAATTTATATAAGATTATTAAATAAATCCTCACATAGATTATAATGTTGATGTGAAAATTAATCAATGAATTTATTATTTTCATCCAATGTAAATCACTAAAAAAGTTAAATTAAAACATATAATAGTAAAACTCTATTACACACATAACATTATAATTTTAGTGGTAATGAATAAGTAATATAACCCAATTAAATTAAATTTTGTTGTGAAATTCTTTTCTACATAGTAATTTTCAGTCAAATTCCATTAGATGAAATAATTTACATTTAAATATAAATTAACTTTAATTATGAAGTATTTAGGATATTAAGTGAATGTGGTACACTATATTATATATGATAATTTTATAACATCATATAACCCTTTGATTATTAAAATGTCATTAAAACGATCATTTCAGGTCATAACTAATCTATTTTTTCATGCATGTTAAAACATGAAAGTTCATGTTTCTGGTAATATTATATAATAAAATACAATATATAGTGATATTAATTTTTTAAATATTATATTAATGAGTTATATATCTTCTTAAAATCATTATTGAATGTTGTACATGAAAACATAAATCACATCTCTTTGTGGAGATAGTAGGTTGCACGAACGCATGAGAAAATTTATCATTCCATTGACGACTAAAAGGGTAAGAATATTGAGGATATTTTAATTTTATAGAATAAATATAATTTCTTCTTTAACACAAATATTCATTATATTTTTCTTTATTACCTTCCATGTAATGTGTAAGGGAAAAATGAACCACGTTGGTTTTTGAGGTGATAGTCCATCATATACATGAGCGATGCTATCGTAATTTAAAAGATATGTAGATTAAGAAGGTATTGTAATTTTATAATTCAAGAAGTATTATAATAACATAAATATTAAATATATAAATATTAATTACATCATTATATCCTTTCGTGAATGGTGGTTGGGAAAACTAATTATATTACTTCATGAGGAAATAGCCCGTCATACACATGATGGATGTTTAATTTTCCATTTAATGGAAGAGGAGATGAATAGAGGTAATTTACAAAAAATTATATGAAAAATATATATTTAAGGTACTGATTTTATTATATTATAATGTTATAATAATTTTTTATTAAGGTGGAATACAAAACAAAATACGACCATTTAAGAACGTTATCTCTACTTCAAAAAACATCATTAGGTTTTCACCAGACACCTTAAAAGGTTGTATTTATGATAAAATAGGGAACTAGTATGTTGGGATGCAAGTTAAAAAGATATTTGGTAAGGTATTTTCCAATCAAAATTGATTTTTATGTATTTCATTAGGGAGAATAGGTGGTGGCATTTTATAAGTAGGGGATAAGACACACAAGGATATTTTAAAAATAATCAATTACACCCACATATTATATCATTAAAAAACACTACAAAATGGGTATTTATTGAATATTATTGGATAATGTATCTATATATAGACATAAAAATATGTTTTGAACAGTTTTTTGGTAATTTTTAACCCTTATCTTTTTAGTTTGACACACCAATAAAAATGTTTTCATATTAATCACAGTAATTAATTTTTACTATTTTAACAATTAATTACTGTAAAAATTTAATTTCACCTTATTATATGTATTATAAATTATTATTATTCTAAATATGGAATATTTTTATAAAAATTATATTAAAATAATTATGAAAATAAAATTTAAAATTATACCCAAATACAAGATGAAAAAGGGGTTCCAAAAAAATCTCATATGTATAGATGGTTTAAATATCAAAATTAGATACAAAATTTATTAAAATGACTATAATATATTAAATAACAATGTCATTAAAATATTTTTTTTAAATAATGTATAATTTTACGTTTTAAATTATTTTAATTAAAAAGTAGTTTTTTAAAAAATACAAATTTGTCAGTATTCATCAAAAAATGAGACATTTTAAAATAATTTATTAAAACCATTGCAAGATATTGTTAATTCGATAACTGAAAAATAATGTTAGTCTTTTAAAAATTATATATAATTGTTAGAAATTTACTTTAATTAAATGCTCAAATTATTTCTAAACCATTTTTATAAAAATACAGTATTTCAGAATTCTTATCTTTTTTTCCAATGATTCTTATTTTATTTAAAATAAATATTTATCCATAGAATTAATTTTATAAAATTTTAAAATATATAATTTTAATATTTTAGTTAGTTCAATTCATACCCACCATATTTATATCTTGGTCATAATAATATTCTATTTTATGATTTTTTTAGACATCAGGTTGGGTGTGTCACAATCAATCGTAGAGATTAAATTTAATGAAATATAATTTTTTTTGTTTTTTTGAGATTGGTGTTTCATGTCTCATAATGTATTTAATAGAATTATATTTTTAATAATATTTATGTGTTACATTATGAAAATTTTAAATAAATTGGTTCCTCCCAATTTGATCTTGCGCTCAAAAATTACCGTTCTGACATTTGAAAATTACTTTATTGAAAACCCAAAACGTAAAAAGTGTCAATAAGAAATACTATTAATAATAGAAAAAGGGAAGTAAACAATTTCACAACTAATAACACATAAATTTCATTAAAATTTGGATAATATTACTTTCAATGGAATATATAGAAATAGAAGAAATGTGTAAATAATTATAGTGACTAATAGAGATCACTAATTAGAAGAATGTGAATGATCAATGTAAATTTAAGGACCTCAACACCATAGATTGATAGTGACTTTAAATAATATTTCATTCATTAGATATAATGGTAATATTAAGTTTTTTTATAAATAATCATTTTTATAAAATTGAGGACTTTTTTTAATGTCTAATAATATATGGAAATATACTAACATGATATCATTCTACTTCATAAGAAAAATTTCATCCTTTGTCCCATATTAAATTTCCATGTAATAACTTACTATCAAAAATGAATAAGCAAAAAGATTTTTTGGTTCCATTAGCACTAAAGTTCACTTTTAACAAATCATAAGATCAATAAAATAGTGAAATATCTTTAGGAATTCATCTAAATATTTTCCTAAACTAACATGTTTATCCGATGTTATCCAAAATAATGTGGGTATAATCCCATAAAAAAAACCTAAAATGTCGTAGTTAAAACATTAAATTTATATTAACACTTAAAATAAAAAACCCATGATAGTATCTATAAATATTATGATAATGTATAAATATATGATTCAAAAATAATTATAATTTAAAGATGTTTAATGATTATTATAAATAATATAATTATTTAAAATAAAATTACAATATATTTCTAGAATACCAATAAATCCTTTAACTATTTTTTTATCATAGTTTCATCCTTGGTCTCTGTGTTAAACTTATAGTGAGGGTATTGACTTGGATAATTCACTACTTCCATAAATTCAAGTCAATAAACTATAGATGGATCCTTATTATGAAATTTATATCCTTCCAACATACTCTTCATTTTTTTCTCCGTAATTCATATCATTATTCCCATCTTTCCCACACATAAAAAATTTATATATTCCCTTGAGACACATTCATAGCCTTCTCTTTCACGAATTTTGAAATGAAGAAAACCAGTCCTCCATTCATCATATTCTTCTTCATTCGAGATCATAATGAAAAACATTATTCTCCTCATTGGAGAGTCCTATAATTTGGAAAGGAAGAGGATTTCTATAATATTTTCGGATAAATCATTAGGAAAAATGATGACATATTTCATTTAAGTCATCATACCATTTTTTTGAAATTGGTCACCAAATTTTCCATCTTATTCAACATTAAAATGAAACCTTCGAGTTTATAAATTACCTAATTGAAAAAATCATAATGCGAGTGACAGTTATCATAGTGGGAAAACAAATAATCAATTATCATATTTCTAGATAATGAAAAATTATATTAAATATAGTACAAGTTATATGTAAACTCGATTATTCATTTTCAAAAGCTATTCAAATAAATTATAATGGGTTATTAATAAAATGTGAATTAACTGGATAATATCCCTATATGGTTTCAAAATAGATGCATATTAAGGCCCATATTTGTGTACTGGGTATTTCATAAGTTAATCCAGACATGCCTTTTTTAGAGTTATTACCCCAAGGTAAATATAAGTGAGAAAAAATTCTATGTCTAATATCCATAAAGTGATGTGTTTATAGAAAAAACAACATAATATCCATCTTATTATCATTTTATGATGTTCTTCTAGGAATGTACCAAATAACTATTATAGGGAAATATTTCCTAATCTTTGGTTTCCTACATCAACTTCACATGGTTTCTACTAAAATTCCATGGAAAATACTATTACAAAATTGACTCTAATATCCCAAAGCCAGTATATACTTTATTAGATTAGCATAATATTAAAGGAATAGAATCCCAATGTACAAAATGGTTTAATATTAATGGTAAACTAGATATATACATAATTCCAATATAAAATATGATTACAAAAAATAAAGAATATTTTTTCAAGAACATCATTATTCCTAATATCATATCCTTCAATAAGATTTGTAGTACACATCATGGATTCCATTTTAAGAAAATAAAATGAGGGTGAGATAAAATTCTTAGTAAGGGTTTAGTATTGTGGAAATTATAATGAATCTATAAAAATAATCAATGAGGCATGGTAAATAAATGAACAATCAGACATTGCAAATATTTTTAATATCATCATTAGATAATGAATAACCAATATAGAAACATAAATTACAAAAAAAATTCCCCTTGATCAATAATTTCATTACTATTAATGGATAAGTCATAACCAACATGGAATGGAAAATTACTAAAAAATATCCCATTTAATCGAAAAATTGTGAATAAAAATTCATCTTTAGATAATATCATTTTGGAAATATAATCGTTAATAATTGATTTATTTTTAATGAAGTAAATGATAAATTATAGGATTTCATGGTCTAAAAAGTCATGATACCTCTGTTATCATGTCCTTTCACAAGATAAATTAAAACTATTGTGTAGCTATACACAATTTTTTTTAATTAAGTCCAAAACCAGATCATTCACAGGAGATTATTGATGCACTTAGGGGCTATCAATTACTAGTCCCCACAAATATCTTCATTTACAAAATATTACTGGTATATCAAATGATTTATTTAGTTTTTGAACAATATACAAAATCAATAAATTTACTTATCAATTAAAGAATAAGGATTAATATTAATTTCTGCAATTCAATAATATAACATTCATAATGAAATACCATATTTATGAATCAATTAAATTTTATGAAATAAGTATATCCATGATAAAAAAATATGAATATTTAGGAAATATATAATGTCTAATGATCATAATAAAGTGAGTATTTCAAGAGAAATTTAATGAATAAAAAAATTAATCAAGAACATGGTTTTTTATAAATTATTTGATTAAATTGATCATAATCCATATATAGAAAGAAAAATGATTTTATCAATACAATATATCACCATTGAATAGTAAGTAATATAAAAGGTTGATGTAGTTTATGAATATAAATACCATGATAAAAATCATAAATAACATTTTTTGAGGAACTATTTTTTTATTTTTAAATTCACCTTTTTAAACTAATAGTTTGAAAATAATTTGATGAAATTTTCATTGAAATTAATATTAGAAATTTTTAAAATAATATTATAATCATTGAGAGGTTATGATATTGGGAAATTCCATACATTCCATCTAATTTAGTGAAATATTCTTTTCATGTTATTAGAAAAATCCAAAGGATTCTTATTTGGAAATCTAAATGTTGATTCTAGTGATTTTTCATCAAAAAGCAAAAAAATGGAAAAAAATTAATAAATTATTTTTATATGGTAAAAAACATTAATGAAAACATTATTATAAAAAAATATGGAATAAAAAGGGTTTTTTATTGAAATTATAAATGATTTTGTATTTTGACAAAAACAATTTATCATTCATTTTTTAGAACCAAAGAGTAGAATACAGTTCTATAAAATAAAAAATAATGAATAATTAGAGTATAATAAAACTAATGGATATTATTAGTCACTTTTCAAGTAATTTACTTCAATGTAAATTCAATTTGTTCGATATCAAATAAAATGGCATTGTGAAATAAACACTTATAAAGACCACAATTATTAAGATAGAATTAATTAATGAATCAATTAAGTGAATAAAATGTAAATAAAAATAAACAAAAATATTATTTAAAACACAGTATTTTAAAAATTATTTTCATATATAATCTAAGAATACCAAGTACAATTTATATGTAATATAATCCAATGATAATAAATTTATTTATGAAATTTTTTACCACTTGTAAATTTTCATGTGATATCCCATCAAGTGAAATAATAAAATCTTTAACATAATATAAAAGTCATTATGAATTATTAAATATATTTAAATAAAAATAGGTAGTGTATAAAATATGTAAAAGAAATTAGGTGCATACTATTATAATATACGTCAATGAAGAGAAATTGAGACAAATTACCTCACCTCACACATCTTTTTAGTTGAATGCACCAATAGTAGATGTATGGTTGTTCTAAACATTTTATTAACTAATCCCAGATCCATATTAATATGTATGTTATTATATATTTTCTTTTTATAATTTTTTTTATCACACATTCATTTATAATATTTCATTATTACTATAATTTTGTGTGATATCTACCTTGTTTTCTCATGCATGGTTTATCATGAATGTTAACATTATTGAGAATATTACATAGTAAAAACATTATCATAATTAAATTAATGTTATAAATATAATATTTACTCATTTTACACAATTTTATAATCATTCATTAAGGATGGATATGGAAAAAGAATCTCATCGCTTCGTGAAGATGATTTTCAATTTATATGCACGAGCGATGATATAATTCCACTAACTAGAGAAATAGTAACGAATTGAGTGATATTTATTTTTCCATAATCAATATAATATCATATATTTGAATCTTATTAGATAATTTTATCCTTATTAACTTCCTTCTAAATTGAAAGTAAAAATCAAATCACATCGCCTTGCGAGGTTGTAGTGTGTCGTACAGACGAGCGAAATTATAATAAATTATACTGAAAAAATTTAAATATGGTATTAGTGATATTATAATAAAAAATTATAATAATATCAAAAATTTTATATACATAAAAATTAATTAAATTATTATATCCAATATTTAAATATGGTCATGGAAAACGAATTACATCAGTTCATGAGGCGGTAGCCCACCGTACCAATGAGCAATATTATTGTTTCAAAATTTTTTCATTTGTATATATAACTAGGTCAAGAAAAAAAATTATAACATAAAAAATATATGTAATATAATAAGTATATAATATAATGATGTTTTAATTTTATTTCAATGAAGTGTAAGAGGAAACACAGCAAATTCACAAAATTATGAAGTTTCCTCTTCTAGAGGAAAATTCATTATGATTGCAACAAAATCCTTCATATGATTGATTTATATAAAAAAATGGATATAAAATGTGGTTATATAATTAAAAATGTTTAATTTGAAGTTATCTTCTAAACCAAATGTATTTGAAGTGTTTATAGGGGAGGAGAGTGGTGTCCTTTTATAAGTGGGGGTAGAGGACAAAGATGGAATTCTTGAAAAGAATCAATTACACCCATCGTTGTATAATGAAAAAATATCCAAAATAGTTCATTATAGAAATTTATGGGTTACAAGGTCTAATTATGGTGGAAAATATGTTTTGGAAACGTTTAGGTCATCTCAATAGTTATCTTCTTGGTTTGACCCCTACTAAATCTGTTATTTTACCTTAACAATGGTAGTTAATTTTGATGGTTTTGATAATTTGTTATGGTCAAAAAATTAATTTTATTATATTACATTACTTAAATACTTATTATTATATATTTTATATCAATTTTTCAAATTTAATTCACATAAGTTTCAGAATCAAATTTAAAATTATAAACGTAAAGGTGATGAAAAGACAGGTTTCCAAAGAGAAAGTTCTCATTAGTATAGATGGTTTAAATATAAAAATACAACATTAAATTAATTAAACTGATCTAACTTAGTTAAATTTTAATATAATTTAACTAATATAATTTTAAATCTAATTTAAAATATATTTTTTCATTTTAAATTATATAAATAATATAACAGTTTTCGATAATGATATGAATTTTTCCTAATTCATTGAAAAATGAAACTTTTCAAAAAAATTCTAACTAATAAAACTAAGATAAATATGAAAAAATGAATTAAAAAATTATGTTTATTTTTTAAAATAAATTTTATATATTTGGAAACAGAATTAAATTTTTGTGTGGAAAGTAGGACGAAACCCTTTTATTGAAAAACACAGTTTTCAGAATAATTTATTTTTATTTGAACTGATTATATTTTTATTTATAAGAAATATAAATCCATTGAATTTATTTTTTACATGTCTAATCGATATATTTTTCATAATTTAGTTCTTACATTTCATATCTCCAATCTAATGGATTTGCTATAACGATATTCTATTTTACAGTACTTTTAGACTCGGGGTTGCATGTATTACAGGGTATCGATGAGATTATTTTTTAAGAAATAAATATAATTGTTTTTTCTCAAGAATAATGTTTCATGTCATATAGAGTATCAAGAAAATTGTTATTATATTATAAATTTTATTTGTAATAATTATGATTTATCTTATAGAGCATATGAGTTCAGACCTTTCATTTGTATCCATTTCCCCTGGTTATAAATTAATATAATATATTTGATTTCTCTAGAATAGTGCCTATCATGGATAATTTATGGGAGATTATTAATCCTTTTAATGTTTTAATAAGTGTCAGATATAGTGGTATAAATATCCATTAGTAGAAAAATATATGGGTCTTATTAATTTTTTTTTCAAATTCTATAAAACTCAAAACCTAAAAGATCCATGGAATTTATTGTAATGAAATATATTCATTATGTAATGTATTTATGATAAATTCATATTAATTTAACAGCATAATAAAATTGATGGTTGTATCCAATATTGAAAATTATGATCAAACCATGTATATATTGCACTATGTTTTTATGTATACAACTTCCCTATTTTATCTTAGGTACCAAGGTATTGATCCTAGTTGATGTGGTTCTTTTAGTTCTATCGATGGAAAATTTAGGATTTAGTAACTAAAATAGGGTCACATATGGATCTTTGAGTGGAATCTTGGGATATATATATATATATTGATCATTTATATTTCAACCAATTTGTGTGGTGGTATTTATTATCTTCTGCATTATCTAGATATACCGAACCAAATGATTGTTTATTATTGCGATGATGTGGATTATTTATATTTTTTATTACACATATTATGTTATACATGGTTTTTATGTTTTATTATTATTGGAAATTTATTTCTTTTTCAAGTGTGTTCAATATAAAGATGATTAATGCTAGATTTTATAAGCTAAAATGAATCATAAGTGTTTATTATTGATACCAAGGAACAACGTTCCACCTCATAGATATTGGGAACACCCTTTGATCCTAGCGGAGAAAAAGGCCTAGTGATGTGTCAAGTCATATAGTGCAGCTTTTTTATAGTCCCCATTCATTCTTTGGAATGTATATTTTATTTTATATCAATGTTAATGTAAAAACATATATTTAAAATGTTTTATAACATTCATCAATCCACATAGCTCTTGTGTTTTTTATCTCCCAATAATTTAGTCTTTGGAAACATTTAATCATTACCAAATATGGTATCCAATACAAATGGGAATGTGTTTTGAATTTTATCCCAATAAGATTTATTAATATGTACTTCTTAAGAAATATAAAATACCATAAATACAAGTATATAATACATTATGATATACAATTAATTGAAAACAATGAAATATACCTAAAAACATTATAAATATATATAATGGATTTAATGAATATATTTATGTATTATCCAATACACATATTGTTGGAGGGGGCTTGACGTAGTCTAGTAGGGAGCTCTCCTCTTAGAATTCTATTGTTTACCTACTTCCACTCTCCTTCCTACTTTCATTGCTTATCAAATTCTAACCTTCTCTATCTTGGGAATGGAGCTGTCAATGGTCAGGGTGAGTGAAAATGACATCATGGTGTGGTAATCAGTTCATCTAACACCAGATTATATATATTTTATCTAGATATTCATCGATGAATTTCATCCATTATTCCCCCTCCTTCAATGAAACCTATTTGCCTGTATTTTCCTTTTCCCCCGCTGAAGACTCACATTATTTGGGTACAAATCTAGTGGTTCTTTGTACATTGTTACTTTTTTGTGGTTTTCCTTATATATGGGGTGCCTCCCATCCAATAGTCTTTTGGTTTAGTGTTTTGGATCCTTTTTAGTGAATTCTTTACCTTTTTTAGTCTCCTCTAATGGATATGTTTAATGTCTTACTTTGCAATATTGGCCCTATTTCAGAGTAATTTTTGCCTACATTTTTTGTATCCCTAGCATGGTTATCATATTCAATAGTACCATTTACCGTTTTCCTAGTTCCATCATGCTATAACCCACTCCACCCTCGTTTGACAGCTTCCTTGGGGATTTGGGTTGTGTTTTTTGCTTCTGTATTGGTGGTTTGATTAAGGGTTCTGTGTTTTGGGTCAGTTTCCATCCAGATGGTGCGGTGTCTCTTGACTTATCGGTTTAGTAATCCCTTGGTTTTTTATTTTTAACCTCATCGATGAAGTCTCCACAATCATTCACCCTCCTTCATTGGTCATTATAAGATGGACTCTGTCTTCCAGTTTACCTGTGACCCTGCTCTAGTGTTTTCTAGGCCCATGTACTTTCCTAGTTTGTCTTTTCCCTAGCGTGGATCCATCCTTTGTTTGTCCTCATCTTCCATTTTCCCTTGTCCATCCATTCAGGATGCCACACTGGTCAAGTTCAATGTTTTCTTTGATGATTTGGGATGGTGTTGGTGGTTTTAATGATGATAGTCCTGATTTTGGGGTTTCTAGTAGTGGTTGGACCAATTTCAATGGTGCTATTTTGTAGTGGACCTCACAGGAAAATTAATGACTTTTTGTGTGTCAGAGATGATATAGTGTTGTGTGTCAAATTTTATGGCGTGAGATTTAGTGTGAGAGGGATGTCATGTGCAGTGCTCTATAGGTCTCTATTATTCCCACAATGGTGGAATCCCTTGGTCCACACTGACATGCCTATTGATGTTTTTCCTTAAACGGTTCTCAATTAACCATAATGTGTTTTTTATTTAAAAAAAATAGTTTTGTGGTGTATAACCATACATTTTTTCTTTTATTATCAGAATCAACTAATTGTAATATAATACACTCAGAGTATATATTTACACAAACCTATGAAACATGCACTAACATGTGATATTAAATAGTAGTGCTGATTATTTTTAAATATTCTCTTCTTATTGTTCTTATATCATCAAATATTTTAATATTTACAATTGAATCCATTAGTCTCTATCACTATTAACTCACCAATACCCTAACAATATACATGAATATAGTTTTTATGTTAGTCTATATGACCACTTCTCTCCATAAATATCTTCTACAAAAAGTCATACTATAATTATAATTAACAATCCCATATCGATAACATTCTATGAATAAAACAAAAAAACCATAAATATTGAATATGCAATGTAAAAATTTAAAATTAGTCTAATATTCCATTGAGAAATCCTCCATATTTATTACTTTAATTCAAGTTCTAATAGGTAAAAAGATATTTTCATTTAAAATTGGCCAAGGTATTATCTTTGATTCTCCATGAATCACACCATCTTCTTAGTTCCTTCTTCATTTCATTTTTCATAGCTCATATATCATTTTTTAAACAACTACATGCCAACATATAGAAATAAATGATGTGAAAAATGTTCTATAACATTAATAAAATTTTCACATTTATTTTTCAGTCCTAATATCATCTTGAATTAGGAATTATCAAAAATAATAACGATATTTTTATTATAAATATTGATATATAATCACCACATTAAATTTTATGTTTCACCTAGGAACAATAACTTTTTTCTTATGTTACCAACTATTTCATCTTACGTATCCTCTATAAAAAATAGGTTAGTCTTATGTATCAACATATTTATTATTACATAATTCATATTTTCCCACATATATTCACTAAATCCTTGGAGTTACTCTTATGTATCATTGAAATTAATATAATATAAGCTAAAAAACATCAGAGTTAAAATTATTTTTTCACCAAATTATTATTTTTTATACTCAATAATACTCCTTAATACCCCATTATGAATTTAGGGATATCCATAAACTTATCTATTATTTAACAATTTCAACTCAAATAAGATCTTATACATGCATTATCCATTTTTTAACTAACATTAAGAAATTATGTATATTATCCATCTAACCCCTAGACATCTTAACATTATCATATAGATTCCTCAAAACATATCATACGAACATATATCAATTCAAGAAAGATTCAAATCATATTTAGTCATGTTATTACAATTGAAAAGAATCGTTAAAAAGATATGAAATCTATTGGGTAATTCTATAATCATTTTCTAAGTCAGTTTCATCAGCACTTCTACAATCATAACAAATTAATTCATCCATGGTTTATTCAAAATTTTCTAATAAATTTAGGATCCTTATGTGAGAAGGTAAAAGTTAGTTCCTTAAAACATCATCATTAATATATAGCTCTCATATAATATAATAGCATCCATTCCTAAAAGAAGAATCATAAATCTTCTACTAATTGAAAAGTATGATTTATTCCTCATAATTCTCAGTAAGATCCTCATTTTTCTAGGTATATAATATTGAAAATTATCTATTTACCCTAAAACTCAACTCATTTCATCATATATCCCTCAATTTAGTATTACGTCTTAATATAATAACCTCGTGTAAAATAGTGATCCTCCATGAAAGGAATTCTAAAACACCTTAGATTTTTCTACTCTTAAATTCTATTAATCTATAAGCTTAATTATATATAATAAAATCAATGAAGCATCAACCTCATATTACTTGATG
Organism: Viscum album; assembly: GCA_963277665.1. Classification (NCBI taxonomy): domain Eukaryota; kingdom Viridiplantae; phylum Streptophyta; class Magnoliopsida; order Santalales; family Viscaceae; genus Viscum; species Viscum album. Next base: position 22,472,189 of record OY728137.1, on the reverse strand, counting down.
AACTCATATTTTCTCACTTCATGATCAATTAATCTTTCCCACTTTATCGATAGTTTACCTATGGTAGTAGGTCCAAGATATTTCGTAAGATAGTGGGTAATTGAATATATTGAATGACTATATTGTCCTTATACAATATCCTAAAAACAAATATATTTACATCCTTTCTTACTAACAAAATGATATAACACATCACTACATATGGGAGCAATAGTCCAAAAATTTGGATTTTTTCAATACCCTTAATGAAAATCCATTTTTATATGCCTTCAACCAACTTATTTCCTCTCAAATTTTTGGAAAATAAATATAGGGAGTGAAATTTTATTAGAATTATAAACAAATAAAAAATTTTCTACAAGATAAATCTATGGTGTTAAAAAATTAACTATTAAATTTTACAATATTATATTTACTAGACATTTGCATCTATAATTTCATGACATTGAATTATTTAGACATAAAAATAAAAATTTACATATTCATGAGTTTTAAAGTTAATAATAAATTTTAATTTGAATTTTTTTTCTCATTTTAGGTTTAGTGTTTTAGACAATTAGTTGAAAACTCTAAAATAATGAAACTGTATATTAAATTATTCACAATCCCACTCAGTATAATTTTTCCACATTATTATAATATTAAAATGAAACAAGTTTTCTTTTCGTGACAACTCTTCGTGGATTTTGAGTGGACTAATTAGTTGTGTTTACTTATCCTTAAACTCTGTGAAATCATATGAAAACATGGTATGATCAATGAAATAATTAGTGGTTTTAATAAAAAATAAAGAAACCTATTAGTAAATTTCAAAACCTTGATGTCATATAATAGAGATTCTATTTAAACTACTAAAAATTATGGTACAATAATCATTTAAATATACATGAAATCAAAAATACCACCCCAATTTTTTCTTAAAATAGTTTTTATGAAATCAGAAAGGAAATATCAAAATCCTATGGGCTTCATAAAAAACATGAGATCCACTAAGAAAATTCAAAAAATAAACCCTTTCATACAATAATTATGTAATCATTCACTTTGAAAAAGATATCTATAATAATTTTTTAATTAAAAAAATTTCCATGATACTAATTTATAAGAAATTGAAAATTACTGAAGGTTCTATTGGAAATATTCCAAATATAACCATTAAAGGATTCCTTACAAGTAGAATAACATATAAAATAAACTTAAAATATAATTCTTTATTAATTATAATCCCTTCATAATGAATTGGAGATCTATATCGAGCTCACTTTTCCTGATGACATATATTTTTCACACATTCCATGACGAGCTATATCAGGCTGAACCATTATTATAAAAAAACTCAAATGATCATATCAGGAATGAAATATTAATGTAATGAATTTAATTATCACAAATCTCTTATATAAATTTTTTAAACCAAATGCAAAACCCCTTCAGAGATCAAAATTCTATTTCCTCTTAAAAACCCAATTTGAAAACAAAAATAACTCTAAAAAAAGTATATAGGGTTTTTCATTGAAGGAAAAAAATAATCTTATAATTAAATAAAATCATCAAATAATTGATTAAATTGTAGGAAAAATTTTTGATTCTAAAATAAGATATATAATTTCCATTATTTAAGGAAAATAAAAAATATTCGGGATAAAATATGTATAATGATTTTTTGACCCATATGAATAGTGTTAAAATTCCTATAAAAGAACATGTATTAATAAATATTGTCCATAAAAATATATATAACTTATTTTTATGAATCTATATATAGAAAAAAAACATTTTTAAAAAATTTAAAAGAAGGTATATAAGCTAAAGTGTCTGTTACATTAATTTTGAATCATTATGTACGTTCTTTATCTTCCCCAAAAATATGTTTTATTTTAATTTTTTTCTTTATTAATAACATTTTGAACTTTATTTTCCAATTTATTTTTTTATTACCTTGTTATATTCCATTATATTATTAACCAAGTTCACATAAGAATTTTTAATGTTATTCGGCTCATATTTCGAAAATGACATCAATATATTGATAATAACATCCAATTACCCACTTTTAGGTAATTCTATAGCCTTTTAATTTTTTTCCTCTTTAATTAGGTGTATCTTGGGATACTTGATGATAATGAACATTTGTTAGGGAAAATGAAATAATGTTTGGGGGGTGTGTGTTTTTTTTAATTAATGGAGTCCCTGTATAATTGTTTTAATGGAATTGATGGTTCTACCAATTTATAGAGAATTCATGAATTCTTTTTGGGTTTTGGTGTAGGGATTTACAGTTTATGCATATTGACAGAAACATACATATTGTGAAATGGTATTATAGATTTGTATCTTCAACGGGGTGGATGCCTTGAACATGGAATAAAATGTGTAGGGAGTATACACAGTATACAAATTATAGGCCATTTGATTTTAAAAGGTTGGAATTTAATTAAATGATGATGAGGTTTTTAGATTATTTGTGTCCAAAAGATTACAGGATGTGTAAATGGATTACAAGACATGCAATTGTTGTAGAAATTGATTTTCGTGAATCGTACAAGTGATATGTTAATTCATACTCCCACAGGTCTGGTCCCTATCAACCTGTAAGGCTTATCCTAAATTTTATAGTGTCATGGTTTTATTTGTACTGATTAATTCAAATATTGTGAACTATTGTGTTTAGTTTTACTCTCTAGGGGTGATTAATCATTTCTTCTTCGATGTGGCATTGATTGGGGTAGCACTGTGGTGTTTTGTTATCAGATTGGTTGCACAATATTGATGTTTCATCTTATTTTCTTCTAGATCCATTGTGTGATCTTGTTTTGGGGTAGTTTCCTTTATTTTTTCTGGTGGAATTGGTGAATTTGGTAGATGTATATTGTTTCATCCATTAATCCAACCCTTTTTGATTACTTAAATCAACTATATGATTTTGAGGTCAATTATATGTCCTATCTTGTTGTTGTGATCTACTTATTGGTGGATCCTTTGTTGGATTGGAAAACCCAGAGTTTTGAGTTTTGTGGTTCCATATCTATCATAAGATAATGAATTATATTTATCCTTCTCTTATAAAGTATTTATAATTAAATATGGATTGTTTATTTTTTGTGTGTAAAGGTATTTTTAAAAAAGTTGGTTTCATCTACATTTTAGGTAAATAAAAATTAGGTTATTTTTAAATCAATGAAATTATTTATGAAATTCATCAGATGTGAAACATTAGTTATATAGCTAGGAGGTTTACCATAGTTCCATCAACCAAATTACAGTCATGATGTTTTCTCAGGGTAATTTTCTATTCTAACAAGGCATGTTTCTCTAGTTACTTGTCCTCAACATTATTGAGGTGGAGGTTCAGTCATGGGGGTTTCCACTTCTCTTAAAAAGTACTTATTAAGTAATTAATGTACACCTGTAAGTTTTTGTGGTACGAGTAGTCAACTCTCCAGGCATGTTGAGTTCTTTGGCATGATTTACATATTACTGTCTTTGTACCATTTTGGTATTGATATCCTTATTTTTATTTTGATAAATGATGATGAAAATTATACATGAAATTGTTATACATGAATTTTTTTTTGGAAACTGTTGTATAAAGGGAAATTTTTACCACACTTTGTAAAAAGTGAATTTCTTTTTACCATGCAGATTTTTTTAAATGAGAATACATGAGTTATTTGTATAGAGGCATATTAAGGAACACCTAGGTTGGACCATACTGATCATATTATTTCATGCCATGAGTACCTGTTCGGTGGTGCATAGACATTGTTACATCCATCTATACTGGGAATGGAAAGGCTCTGTAGTGAGGTTATAAGGTTTCCTTTCAACCATGTTTGGTAGCTAGTGGTGAGATGGTGGGAGTTTTCCCAAGAAATCACATCATTTGTTTCTATTATTTCTAGTTGTGGTAGTCTAGTATTGTTGGAAAAGTACCTGGAGATTGTTTCTACCCACAAATTATTTTTATTTCTGTATATTTTATGTTATTAAATATATTTTCCTCTTATATTGTATATTTTGTGTATATGTTCCATGTTATTAGTTCAGGATTGGAGAAATCATTCCCTTTAGTTATTGTTCATTTCCCAGGTTCTAGTATCCATCTCATGCAAATTAGGATCACCATTCAAGAATGTTATGCTTTAGTTCAGGTACATGTTTGATAAGGTACTCAGGTTGGTTCATCATAGTTTGTAATCAAAGGTGATATGTACTCAAGGGTCCTAGTCATGAGATATTTGGTAGACTAGAAATTATATTAACAGGGCTTGAAAGGTATATTGCAATATGTTGCTATCCAGATATTTCTATGATTAGACTCTTGTTACTATGGGATGTTGGGATGTATGTCTCTTGTTTTTAGATCACGAATTTAATTTTATTTTTTCATATGTATTTTAATGTTTTAATGGAGATTGTTTTGTTTTTTGATCATTGAATTTGTTTTAATGTTCATAAATTTTCATCTGAGATTTGTTTTGTGAGAACCTCATGAGGGTACATCTGATGCTAATCCATGAGATCACCTGGTGGGTCAAAACATTATTGAGGCTATCTTGTAGGCAATTTTTGCTGTTGATTATAATTTACCAAATTTTCTAAATGAATTATTTGAGGCACCACCAAGTGCTGGAGGAGAAAGGGATCCATCATGGGATTTCTCATCATAGATTGATCTTTGGTCTTGTTATCATCATCATAGATTTTTAAGTGTGATATACAGAATAAAAAATTCAAAAGAAGGTATGGCCATAATGAATATCTGGTGATTTCTTCTGGTTTGACTAAGTCTTCTAATGTTGTTAGGGATTTTATGAATCGTATATTCCTTATAATTACCTGAATATTTATAAATAAAATTCCCCTAAAGATTTAATTAAATGTATTTCTATGATTATGATAATAGAAAGAACAAGAAATTTTTGGGTTTTATTATATTCTATAATATATTAATGATAGTTAAGAATAATTAATGTTGATAATAATGTTTTTTAAAAATGATATCGTAATTAATATAAATATAGTGTTTTGATAAATCCAATTAACACTAAAAAAGTATATAATGGATCAAACCTGTAGGATCGTACGGTATTAAAACAATTTTTTAGAGATTCCATGGGAGATATCATCACCAGTATTTTTCCTTAACCAAGAACAATATATGATCCAATAACTAAAGCCTCAAAACCTACATTTATAAGAGAATATCATGCTCATCGAAGTCACATCCCTGACCATGTGTGCCAAACCACCCCACGAAAATATCATCATCATGCACCATACCCTTTGGGTGTTTGGTGGTGTATAAAATGGATATATATCAATAATATAATAATATGAACATATATATTTTATTTTTTAATAGAATAATTATTATATATTATTCCCATCATTACATTGTAAATTTATTTTATTTCTATATAATAAAACACACATAGTATTTTAATTAGTATTGAATTTAATTTAAAATCATTATTATAATTAATTAATTAATATTTAAATAAATAATAAATGAATAAAATATTATTATTAAATAATGTTTATGAAATATATAAAATCATCTACTTTTATTGAAGTGAAATTCAATTTTTATATGTTTTTGGAAATTGTTATTGTCAAAAAAACATTGCATTTGCCTATAAATGTCAATTATTAATTTAAAGTGAACACACACATATTTAAGAAATTATTTAGAGAAATTGAATTTTAATGTTGGAACCATAATGTTAAAATTATAAAAAAGTGAATATTTCATAATTTTCAAAGATTGTTAAATTTCTCTATATAGATTAAAAATGAAATAAATATCTGGGTTGAATTATTACACCATAATGAACAAAATGTGATCTAAAAAATAATATAAGGTGTATCCAAGGGAAAATATTTGTCTTCTATTTAAAATAATTTTATTCAATGTTTATTTTATTAAATTTATAAATTCATTATGAATCCTCCAAAACCAGTAATATATTTTATGGGTTTGAAATCATTTCATTAAGAGTATGTCTCACTTCCCCATCAGAAATGGTGTCATTTTAATAATTTTGGAGACTAAAATTATAAATTAATAAAACCCACCTTCTTTTGTAGAAACTATGGGCATAAATAGTGGTATGTGTTCCAGTTTTTTTAATTTTATTATATATAATCCAGAACCTATGTTTGGGAAATAAGAAAGAACTCCCCATCCATTTACTATATAAACCAACCAAACATCACCTTTCACTTCACTAAAAATATTTAGAGAACATTTTTACTCTAACATCCCTTATCTAGTGTCCTCATATGGTTCCCATATGATTTTAAAAATATCCTCCCAAGCATTTGGTGTCACAGACCCAAGGTAATGGTTCTTTTCATTAAAATATCTATTCAAGTATATTCATTATATAATTGACGTTTTAGACAATTAATAATGTTTTGATATGTTATTCTTAATCACACTTAGATCACCTATGATTCATAAATGATGATAATCCCCTTCCACTTTCATTAATCCCTCCCATGATCATTTATAATCCCATATTATGATGCTGAAATTTCACCAAGATTTTCCATGATAATAAAATGTGTAGTGAACACCCAAATCGAATTCTTATCAATGGTGTTCAGATTTTTTCATTTATACTTATTTTATTTTGAAATAAAATTTATGTATTCCACACTCCTTGATCATGGAATAAAATGTGATGATACTGAATTCCTTGTTGTATGATATATGTGTGAGAATGAAAATAATTTGACAAGTGCATCAAGAATTATATAGAAATCCAATGTATTTGGTAATAGTTTATTCTCAAGAGACATCATGAAAAAGATTAGGGAGTGAACATAATCCATCAAAAGTCCATTTTATCATGATTTATTGGCAGTTATCCATGACCTATGTTTATGATGTAATGTTTATGTTTTTCTCACATTTCCCGTATTATATTTATGTTATCAAGATATATCTACCCTAATTATTAATGTTTTTTATTCTCACCCATTTTATTCCCCATTAATATGTCTATTATATAAAATTTACTAATTTTATCAATTTATTCCAACTTTATTCCCTTACTGGACTTTATAGATCACCCATTTCTTATATATGTGATCAGGTTATCTATGCATTTTTAGGTACATCAGATTAATTTGAACATGCTAAGGATGTTTCAAATAAATGTGATGTATTCACTATTTTAAGTGGTTATGTAATGTATCAAATCCCCAAAGACTTTGGAATACTTGATCTTCTGGGTTGTATTATGTGTAATCTTATATAAAAAACATGAATTTATGTGTAACAAAGAGAAGGGAAGTCGTAATTGGTTTCAATGGAAAGTTTATTTATTTTAGATTTTATGATTAGAAAACTCCAGTGAAACCCTTTGGGTTAAAACTAATTATAATTTCAATTCCTAAATTTTGGTAATTTATAAAGTAACTGGTTAATCAAAAAAATCAATTTCATGATATTACTAGTGGATTTGGACTATAATAGATGTATATATGGGTAAACCATGAAAACACTGTGTTGAGAGAAGATCGACTGAGAACATGATCACGACAATGAGGCTTTCTGCACAGCTAGTTTGAAATCATTGGGGATATTCTAAAGTAGAATCACAAGCTGATAAAGTCCAACTATGAAGGGGGAAATTTCTATAAGATTATGTGTCATGAATTAGATCATGAGTTACATAGATTGAATCCTATAAATTCTTAAGTTATTGAAATACATGTAATTTAAAAAGTTATCCCTTTAATATCATTAGAATATCGTTTATGTGTATAATAGTTTAATAATAATCATCCCTTAATTTCACTTTAATCTATCCTTTGGCTGGAAATATGAGGAATAAGTTAAACAACCAATGTGATGGGAAATGTAGTGACTTCCCAAACGATATGCCTAATAGAATGGGAGATCATGTTTGAAGTATTTTGATCATTAAAAAAAGAAATAAAAAAAATTAACAACTACCATTTGTTTAATTCACGAAGTCATCATGGTTGCGGAAGATGAAATCTCATGGATGATGATCTGATAAAGCTGATATGGGATAGAAGACCCAATATTCATTTTACTAAAAACAAGGAAAGATTTACCAAGGAAAATGTCAAAAATGGGTCGGGATATGTTTTAAGTGAAGAAAGATAGAACATATTGTTTCTAATTGTCATAAAAATTAATAACATGATTTATGGAAACTAACCCTAGTATAGGGTTCGATATACCAGTTTTATGATCTAAATGTGTAGAATTTGGGTATATCTAAGAACAAGTTCAATTCTATTTGTTGCGATGCATGATGAAGATCATTAAACTATATGAACAAGGGATAGTCATATGCCGAGATATATTATGATGACATAATTACATGTAACCTCTACCCAATAATTTTTTATGTAACATTTTATTCTTATTAAATCCATATTATATTTTCTTTTATGTTTTTTATAACATCATGTCACCAACTAAATTGATTTTATATCAATAGGGAAAATATTAATGATTATGTATCATAATATGAGGTTTTTGAAAATGTTCTTCTAGAATATAATATCATTCTCCCTTTAGTGGAATTTGATTCAATTCTGGGAATGTAATTTTATTCCTTACATATTTCTAACATAAATTTACATGAGATTGAAATCAATATTCATATAATGTATCACCCATGTATTCCAAACATGTGTATATAGGATAATAAATTTCCTTTGTCATTATCATCATAAGCATGGATATTATAGCCCTATTATAATGTTTATATAGATCAAATGATCGAGGTTATAGAAAAGATCATAATCAGTGATATGATCATTATAATGGAATTTGATGATCTGTTTTCAATATAATTGATTTGTGTTTCTACTTGATGAGGGGATGAGTTCTCAATTATAATTATACATAGACCGAGTAATAATCATGGTTAATTTTATCACAATAAATGATATATATATGTTTAACCATCAAATAAAAAATCATTTTATGGATGGCCACACAAAAAATATGTGATATATATGTGTATTTTCCATGGATTAGCTAGGTACTATAATCTATTTGTGAGAGAATTATGATGACTCCTAAAACCTATAAACTAGATTACATGGAATTGACTGTTATTATTTTTTGAAAAATGAATTTTAATTGAACTTCATGATGTTTAAAAAAAGATACTTATCACTGCTGATGTACTCACACTAGCTTCGAGTTGATAAATATTCATGGTATCCAGTGATTTTTCGAAGAAGTTCTTGGGATGTGTGTTTATGAATAATGACAAAGTGAGAGCATAAGATTCAAGGAAGTTAAATCTTCCTGAACCGAACTACCCAATACATGATCTTGAGTCAGCTATTTTGATATTTACATTCAAAATATGGAGGCATTTTATCTTTGGGTAATAGTGTGAAATATATATGGATCAAAAAATACTTATGTATATATTCACACCAAAAGAGCTAAATATGCTGCAAGGAAGATGGTTATATGTTATCAAGGGCTGTAACTGATTAATCCAATACCATCGTAGGAATAATAATTACATGGTAGATTCTCTATGTATAAATGATCCGAAAAAATTATCATTGATGTAAATTGAGAAGGATCAAATCTTTTTATATTTGTAAATGATGGACATTAGAATCAGAAATTAAGAAACATCGTAAAACCATTCAGAAATAATTTATCATTCATCCCATTTGGAAAATGTTATGTATGATAAAAAAGATGATGTGGGAATTCATTATAATTTATAAAATATTAGAAAAATTAAATCCTCATAGTTCATGGTTAATGAATAAGGATTTATGATATTTGCATGTATAATTTGTATACAATTAATCTAAATTTAAATATGGAGCAATTGGATGATTTTTATAGCTCGACCTTCTCCATAAATCGATTGAGCACAAATATGTATCTAGATAAATGAGAGAACTATTGGTGGGGGAATATAATGAAGGATATAACTAAATATTCATCAAGATGTCTTTTATATAAGCAAGTTATGGTGGAAAAGAAGAAACCCAAGGGGTTGATGTAATTGTTACCCATACATACATAGAAATGGGAAAGCATCTCCATGGACTTTGTCACTTGTCATATAAATAATTCAAGAATAAATCATGATTTATGGGTTTTGGTGGACCATATTACAAAGACACCACACTTCATTGTGATCCAAGAGGGTATCTCACTCGATAAACTTATAATGTCATAAATTTGAGAAGTGCTGAGGCCACATGGAATGAAATTATCAGTTGTATCTAATTAAGATATAATATTTACAAATATGTTATAGAAGATTCTTAAGCAGGCTATAAATACAGATTTGAACATTACGACGACTTATCATCTTCATAATAATTTCCAATCAAATAATTTTATTTAGAAAATCAAGGAAATGTTGAGAGAATGGTAAATTGATTTCAAAATAGGATGGGATCAAAATCATCCTCTAATAGAGTTCTCATCGAATAATTTTTTTCACTCAGCCACCCAAATGGATCTTTATTAATACCTTTTTGGGATATGGTGCAGAACACCGGTATGTTGAGATGAAGTTGGGGAACAAAAATTAATAGATCTAGAAATTGTTGAGAAAATGTAGAAAAGGTTGTGAAAATTTATTAGCACATCAAGGATTCTCATAGTCGATGGAAGAGAAATGATGTCAATCATTATTGAGATCTAGAGTTTGATGTTGGATTCATGGTATTCCTTTACATATCTACAATTCTTTTTGTTATGTGATTTTTTAATAAGGGAATGTTTTCTATGCTACATTTTTCCCTTTGAGATCATTGATCTCATTGGAGTGGTGGTCTATTGACTAGTCCTCTCACAAAACCTATACCATGTACATGATTTATTCCATGCATTCCTCTTTGGGAATTTCATACCAAAATCATAAAAAGTATTAAATAAAATGTTGTACCATCAGATAATGACCTTTCATATGAGGAGTAGAAGGTGAATATCATAGATCATAGCGGCAATGTTCTATGAAATAAGATGATGAGTCTGGTCAAAGTGCTATGGAGAAAACAAAATTTTTTAGATGCGATGTGGGAACCAGAAGGGGTAATGAAAAATAATTACCCTTAAAAATTTTAGTGTATCAATTGAAAATTTCTAGTGTAATATTTAAGAATGGGTGTATATTATAATTACTGAAATAATTGTAACTAAAATTAGACATATGATATAATTAAATATCATACTACGTATTATGGTGTTAGAAAACACATTAAATTTTTTTGTTTCATTATATCATATAATATTTATAATTTAGAAATTCATATTTTCCATGGTAATATAGATAATGAACAATGATTGTATGATTTGTATAAATATTGTGTTTTTTATAAATCTAATTGACACCGGAAAAGAAATTAATGGATTAAAAAAGTATGATTGTACCTTACGAAACCCATCAATCAGATCTTAAAAGGGACAAAGAGTCATTGGAATTTTTCATTGAGCAACCTGAAGTTGTAAATAAATAAATAATGCATGAGGGATGCTATTTAAGTGAGAATTTCAAGCTCATCGAGATCATGAACCAAACCATGTACACCGAACTACCACATAAAAATCACACTACCATGCACATAAACCTTAGAGGTTTTCTGCTATATTAAAGGTTTATGTATCATGAACATATTAATATGAATACTTTTATTATATATTCAACAAAATAATTTTAATATTTACTTCATATCATTACTTTAGAAATGATTTTTATTTCTATTAAATAAATTTTATTTTAACTAGTATTGAATTAAAATTAATGTAAATATTTGATGAGTAATGGATTTTTGAAGTAAAAAAAATTATAATAAAATATCATTGTTAAATAGTGGTTAGTAAATATAAATAATAATTTAATATTTATAAAGTCATATGAAATTTTTATAATGGATCGAAAACTATTTTGATCAATAAACTCATTACTTCGTAATAAATTGAAATTCTTATTTTAAAAGTGAAAATACAAATATTTAGAGAATTATTTTGATAAAGTTAATATTATTTATGGAATCATAACTTTCAAATTATTCAACAAATAATTTTTCTATAATTTTCCAACGCAGCTGAATTTCTAGGTAAAAATTAATTACTATATAAATATAAGGGGTGTTTTATGTCATCGTAATGACTCCAACATAATGTAATAAAAATAATAAAGGGAAAAATAATAATATATATGTAATCTATTAAAATTAATTGGATTTAATTTTAATATTATTAATTTTATAATGCCTTTATGAATCCTCCAAGATCTAAAATATAATTTATGATTTTAAAATCATTTCTGTAAGATTATGACTCACTTCCAATTTAGAAATCGTATGAATTTAGTCATTTCAATACTTTGAATTATAAAAGAATGAATAACTCCACTAATTTTTAGTAATCATGGTCAAAATCTTTGTGTAGGTTTTTGGTTTTGGTTAATTTATTTTATATAATCCATAACCTATGTTTGAGGTATAAGAAAATCACTCCCCTCACTTTTTATTCATAAACCCTCCCAGGATCCCATTTATATTCACAAAAAATCTTTTGAGCCAAAACATATGCTTAAATCCCTCATATAGAGTCCTTCCAATGTCCCCAAAACTCTTGAGAAGATCTACCCATGAATTTAGAGTCATAATATCAATGAATGTTTTCTTTTCTTTTCCCTCATTATTGAAGTATAATTATAATCAAAGGCCCTTTTATCTAATTAATAATGTTGGTAAATGTTCTTCCATATCCCTTTTACTGACCCGATGATCAAAGAATTATTATATACCACTTACACTCTCATTAATCGCTTCCATGAATATTTATACTCCCTCCTTTTGATGCCAAAATTTCACCATGATTTTCCATGCCAAACTAATGCATTTTTAATTCCCATACCCATGCTTTGTTAATTATGATCACCTTTAGGAACTTATAATTATTTGATTTGGTACGTACATGTTTATTCTATAAAATACATGATCTTGGAATAAAAAGTGATGAAAAATGATTCCATGGATTATGATCTATGTGGAACACTTAAGTAATAGAATGAGATGAATGTGATGTGTACTCCATGAATTATATAGAGATCCAATTCATTGTGTAACATTTTAATTTCCCGAGACATCATGTATAGAATTATATATTTAACCCAACCATTCAGGGGAAAATTTCCATCATGATTTCTAAATAGTAATCCTTGACATATATTTATGATGTAGTGTTTTATGTTGTTCCCATATTTTCACTGTTTCCTTTATGTTGTCATTCTATATCATTCCTCATTGATCATGTTTATTATTATCACCATTTTTATGCCAAATTTAAATTCTTAATTTATACCATGTGTTAATTTCTTCATGTTAGGAAATTTTTATTCCCTTCATGGGATTTATAGCTCACTCATTTCATGTGTATGTCACAAGGTTATCCCAATCCCTTTCATGTACAAAGTAATAATATAGTAATATTATGTAATTTATCATTATATATGATTTATTCAACGTTCAATGTTGTTATGTAATGTATCTAATTACCTAATGATTCTAAACTTTCGATCATCCAAGTAGAATTAAATGTACTATTTTATAATAAATTATGATTTAATTTATAATAAAGGGAAGCATTTTCATATTAAAATTGTATCTTTGAACATTTGTGATACTGTTTTTAGATCACATTTTTGTTTAATTGATATCAGAGCACAAGCATGGGAAGAATTTTAGTATGGATCTTTAAATCCTATGATGCCACCATCTATATAGAAAGCATTCAATGTTACCTTTCTATATTCAAAAAGTGATGTTCCTATGGAAATTTATTTTGGATAATGGATTATCTATTGATGCTGAGATGTTGAAGGTTGTCTTGTCTAGGGAAGATCTATAGAATTTCAATGAGATTTAGAAAATCCATGGTCTTCGTTGATACTATCAAATTATTTTTGGGACGTCTAAACATTGGAATCACTTATTATTGATCTGACCAATATAATGGTGAAATTAATATGGGATGTAATGTGGTGGTCTTCTTTCGATGAGTTTTAATGACTTCTAACATTGACACCTATTTCAATCTTTCCTGAGATTGGTATGGGGAAGGAGGTTTTTTTGATGGTTCTGGCACTAATTTTGGTTGTGTTCACATACAATATGATCAAGTGGTAGCTTACGACTCTCAATAATATCTTACCCATTTAAATAATTACCCGAACCATGATTTTGAGTTTCTTGTGGTTATTCATGCCTTTATGATTGGGTGACATTCCGATTTTGGGTAAATGCTCATTGTCTTTTTTGACCATAAGATTCTGAGTTGTATCATCTCTTGAAAATAATTGAATCTTAGTTAATGGTTACGTGTGTAATACCTTCAAACATTTGACATTAATATCACCTAAACCCATGGAAAGGGAAATGTCATTTTTTTTTCTCTTACTAATAAAATACCATTACAATCTATAGTGGAGTCCATGGAAAAGTGGAACCTTATATGGATTTTTCCTCAGGTATATATGGATACTTAAGAGGATAATTCTATTATGGTTTTTATCATTGTTAAATTATATTTGTCTCTGATTGAGTATATTAAAGAGATTCAATATAAGGATTATGAGTTTAGAGGAATTAGAGAAACACTATAAGTGGGGAGACCCTTTCACATTGGTATATCTCTGCAAATGGTAAACTCAATTTTAGGGATTAGTTTGTTGACCATTAACTAGTAAGGGGAATAGTTTTTTGTTGTAATAAATCTTCTTATTACATTCAGCAAGTCACTAAAATTATGTATTATAACATGAGAGGGATATTATGGTTGTTAGGTATGAAGTGTTACATTCATGATTATGTGTCCCTATATTACACCTACCCATAGATAAAGGAAGAGCATTTGAAACCTTCTGGTTATCTCTATCCACATCCAATGCTCATTTAAAAATGGGATAAGGTATCACTGGACTATTGTTTTGGATTACCAAGGAATCCCAATTGCTATAATGATATATTGGTTGACATTTATCATATCAAACATCGTTATAATTTTATTTTGATCAAAGATACCAAAAAATTTGATGATATGTGTATGATATATGTGTAGGAATTTGTGAGACCATATGTGATTATGCCTTACACTTTTTTCAGAGGGTGATACTTGGTTTACTTCATGGTTCTGGAGAATTCTCTATGAGTTGAGGTGGTTTTCGGTCATATTGAGTACAATATATCATCCACATAAATGTGGTTAAACAAAACATTTTATTCAATACTTATAGTGTATGATTTGAGGCTATTTATTGTAATTTACTGGATCAATTGACAACTTTCCGGGACTTATTGAGTTTGCTTATAAAAATTCTTATCAGTGACTGATTAGAATGGCTCTTTTTTTGGCATTGTATGGTCATCTGTGTAGGTCACCTCTTTGTTGGGAAGAGGTGGAATATTTTATTTGGTGGTACTGAGTTTGGATTAGGAGATATCCACAAGGATTGAGGATATATTTCAGTGTCTAGTTACAGTGCATAGTCAGCTAAAATGTTATGTAGATAACTGGTGTAGACTTTTATATTTTTCCTTAGGTGACTTGGTTTTCATGATTGTTTCTCCTATATTGGGTCATGGTATGCTTTAAAAATAGGGAATGTTGGATCAGAGAATTGTTATACCATTTACAGAAAAAGATCGGATTTGATATGTTTCTTATCAGTTTGATTTTATGGTTCTGTTGAAAATAATTCATCATGTTTTCCATATATCACATCACAGGAAAAATCATCATGGTCCCTCTGATGTAATTAATTGTCAATAGGTTTTTTTATATCCAAATGTTTCTTTTGTGGAGAACTCATTAGAGATCATGAAATCTCATTTCAAAGTCATGTGTGGGAAGTCTATTCCATTGGATAGATTTTTATGTATTCATAGATTAACTTATAATGAGACTTGGGAGAACAATTTATTGAGAAAGAGGAAATGAAATCAATTATTTACCAGATATCATTCTTCTACATGGATTCCTCGTGATGAAATTTATTTTGGGGGGCTGTCTGAAACATCCCACCACCCACTGTAGGGTAATTCTCTTTCTATTTAATAATTTTCTTCTTTAATTTAATATGAATTGGGACTCCAAAAGATAGAGATAATTTATTTGGTAAGATGACATAAATTTCTGGTGTTCGTGTTTTTGAATAAAAATAGTCTGGTAATAAACTTGTTAATATGATTTAAGTGTATACCTCATGTTCATGGAATTACCAGTACTGTTTTGTGTTTTTATGTAATAATCAATTTGTTCTGCAATCTACAGAAAAAAATAGATTCTGTAATTTTTGTACATGATATTTATGTTCTACCGGGTAGAGTCCATAAACATGTTACACTACATGAAGGGAGTACACACCATGTAAACATTACACATAGTGTAATGTTAATTGGTCAATTTTTAATAAAAAGGTTACATTTTTTACATATCTGAGTCCTATGGAATACATGATGTGTAAAAGTGTTACACTCTATTAAATCTTGTTATACATGGATTTTTGGGTGTCATATGAGAGATATGTTATTTTATCCTCCATTAGGTCTTGTTTTTCTTGATCTAGAAGGCTTATTTTAAGATTTCGGGAGTCTTGATTTGATTTAGTCTGATTAACTCAGTGATGGATCACTGTAGGATTTGGTTTGTATCTATCTGGATGAGTATAATTTTTCTATTCTTCATTTCTTAGGTCTTGGTTGCATCATTGCGTTCCATTATTACCTCCATTGAACCATGGTGATGTTTTTTCTTGTTTCCTTCTAGATTAATTCTGTAATATTGTTATGGGGTCCATTTCCATTTTTGGGTGTGCTATATAGGGTGTGAATTTGTGTGGTATGTTTTTCACTCTTCTCCTCCAACCCATTTTTTGTAATTAAATCAATTCTATTATGTTTAACTTAATTTTATGGCCTCTATTATTGTTGTTTCAATATTATTTTTTATGTATAATTTTTGGGATTTCGCGGAGATGACATTTAAGGTAGGTGGGTTTTCTCTGGCCTATGTCGATGAACTATATTTCATATGTTTTTGTTAATTGACTTATAAATAAATGTGGTATGAATATTTGGTGTGTGTAAATTTGTTTTTTATAAAAGGAATTTTCCCCTAGTTTTTATAAATGGAAGAAGTGTTATTTTTGAATCATTGAAAGGGTTTATGAAATACCACACATGGGAACCCATGGGTTCATTGGAAGAAGGTTTAGCTTAGATTCACCATTTATATTACCATCGGGAGGTTTTATAAGGTCTATTTTCTTATCTACATTGGCCTATTTTTATGGGGACAATTTCTTGGCATTGTTGGGGGGTCACTAATTGGGTGTCCCTCTTCTCCAAAGTCATGTGTTCTAAAGAGTTTTTTGCACAAGTAAGTTATTTTTTGTATGAGTTTTATACTAAAATGAATATTTGATTTCCTTTGGTTGATTTACATATTCATTTCTTTGTATGATTTCTATTTTGATATGCATGAGTTGGATTTTTTAAATGATACCAGAATGTATAATTTCAAGAGTTATACCTGATTTTGTTTTAGAAATTGTTCGAAAAGGGAAATATTTACCACAACTTAATAAAACTTATTTAATACTTGACACTTCATGTTTTCATTAAAATGTGTATACTTTAGTTATTTTTTACTGAGGCTTGTTATGGAACACCTGGTTGGGACCCTACTAAGCTAGTTATCTCAAACCTCGTATTCCCCTTTGGCGATGCATGAAACTAGTTATGTATTTTAGTATAGGGAAAGGCAAGGTGACACAGTGAAGTGATGTTGTTTTTTGTCAGATGATTTGGTTTTATGGTGTTGATATAGTGAGAGTATACCCACTCTCAAATGTGGAGTAATTTCCTTCCTTCCTGTTTTTTGTTTTCCATTATGGTTGGTCATGTACTTAAATATTATTTATACTCTTGAGTTGTTTGGTTTCCACTATTTTTTTTAAAATTATTTCATTTATTTATCTCCTCCTATTTTTTTTCTACTCTGTATATGTTCCATGTTGTTACTCCAGGATGGTTGAAATAATTCCATATAATTATTTTTCGATGCATGGGTGCTACTCTCTAACATGTGGGGATCAGGTATGCGATGTATCTAGTATAGTATTAGTTTGGGAGGGTATTCAGGTCAGGTTGATACGTTGAGTATGGTAAAATTAGTAATTATTAAATCATCATCTAGAATAATATTCCTGACAAAATTATCATTATTATAAAATCATTATAATTTTTAAACCAATTGTTATTAATTATTTTGAGAAATGAGTTGTGTAAGAATCATGGACATGGTTGTATGCATGTGTGAGTGTTGTTTTCATTTTTCATGTGCATGAGGAAAAGAAGGATTGTATTATTTTATCTTTATTGAATTATTATTATATGATAAATATCATATAATATTTTTTAAAATACATATATATATACAATTCACGTGATTAAGTGAGGAAATATGAATCATGTTGCTTCATGGATATGGCAATCCACATGTACACATGAACAACATTATCTTTTTTCAAAAGAGGAATACATAACAAAATATTTTATTAAATAGATCAAAAAATTATAATTTCTTCATTAATATCATATAATTTCAATATATTCATTAACATAACTAGCCACAAGAGGTCATGACTGTAAATGAATTACATCATTTCAAAAGGCGTTATCCATTGTATATACATGAAATGGTTTAATTGACCATTTGAAAGAATATGAAATTGATATATGTTATTCCATTAAAATAATATAATATTCATATACTTAAAACACTAATGATATTATATTAGTATACTTGATGAATATTTCAAGAATGTATAAAAATAAATAAAATGACATTTCTGAATTAATAACTATACAACTTCTTTATAAAACCTATTTAGGTTTATATGTTAAAACATGTCATATTTATTTTCAAATATAAAAAAATTGTATTAGATGTGGGGAAGAATATTACTAAGGTATTTGTGTAGGGATTTTTTGAACCAAATGGTTGTTTATTTGTTGAGAGGCATGGATTGGGGGTGCCCATATAAAAGTGGATGGAGGGGAAATATGTTGAATGTAAAAAAATAATATAACATATTAATGCATTAACCATGTTAAATATCTCCAAAAGAATAATTTTTTAATATGACATGATATAGTGTAGAAATATGTGCATCCAATAGGATATAGATAGGTTTTTAAATCATTTAAACCATTATATATTTTGTTTAACCCCCAGTAAACCTGTTTTAACTTTAACCAAGGATATAAATTTTAATTATTTTTACTACACATTATGATAAAATATTAAATTGAACATATTAAATAATGTTAATTATTTTTTATAATTATTTAATACATTTTATCAAATTCAATTCAATGATGTTGTAGAATTTAACGTAATATTAAACCTATATAATGTGATAAAAAGGTTTATTTTTTTAAAAAAATCAATTTTTAAATATTAAATTTTTTATATTCCAAAATAATGAATAATATTGATTCCACTAAAATTTATCTTATTATTCAAAATAAAAATTAATTAATAAAATTTTATAGCTTATACAAAATATAATTCCACTTTTTAAATTATAGAAATGAATAGATTGTTTCTACTAAAAATAGTATTTATCAATATTGATTAAAATAAATAACTTTTCGAAAATTTTTAAAAAATTAATTCTACGATAGTTTTCACATGATGAAATAAAAATATAAGTAAAATTTTTCAAACAAAAATTATATAATTTGGAAATAAATATTATATATAAAACTATATGATGAATGAAAACCCAATCGAGATAGATATATATATTTTATCATTTTCAAAGATAAAATTCATAATATCTTTATAAAGAATATAGCACTGTAAAATTTAATTTATGATTATAAATAAGGCCTTAAAATGATTTATTTTTACATTTACTAAGTTGTCACATTATACCACCATTTTTGAAAATGAGTTCTAGAAATATTATTTTTTATTTAAACATGTGGTGATATCATTACATCCTATCATTTTATAATTCGTTTGTTGCCTCTAAAATCAAATGGGTTTTTCCATATAAACATAACCTAGTGAGTCACATTATTACAAAAAACAAAATCTCTATGGTTAATAATCTACACTGGATGTTCTCATAATAAAATATTTCTTCTAATAGAGCTAATTCAGGTTTTTAAACATGAGATGCATCTGAAATGAATTTTATTAACAATGAGTCATGAAAAACATCCTAATCTTATGGTAAACAAGAAAGAAAGGTCAATCAAAAAGAATCTAACGCAACATTATCTATAATCTCATATTTTATACTAATATAGGAGGAATGCTTTCCCTTTTTACCAAATTTTATAACCCTTTTTTATAGATATACTTTAATAATTACACGATCTCCCATGTCAAATGAATGATTTTTCATTATATTATCTTTATAAATTTTCTATTTATATTGAGCTATCCCCATGTTTTTTAACAATATTTACCTTCTCAACCATTTCATCTACTAATTCCAATCCCAATAAATTTCATTCACCTACATCATCTAAAGAAGCTATATTCAAAACCAAATTTTTATAAAATGATTCAAAATGTTCCATTTATATATTAGAATGAAAACAATTATCATTAGAAAATTTAAGAAACAAAATTTGTGGATCCATACTTCCCTCGTAATAGATTGATCATGCATGAATCATGTATTGCAATGTATTAATCGTTCACTATGATTTTCAATTATATTAATTATAAAAATATGTAATGAAATATAATTCAATACCGAATGACTTCTGAAGACATTTCAAAAAATTAGACGTAAACCTGGGATCACAATCACATACAATATAAAGATGGGATCCAGGTAACCTAACAGTATCTTTGATATATAGTCAAGAAATACAATCTAAAAACATTAGATTTAAAATTGGTAGGAAATTCAAATATTTAGTTAAATGATAAAAAATGGCCCATATCGCATTATTACCTCAAGATGTCAATGGTAATACAACAACAAAACCAATAGATATATTTTAATATTTCCTCTTCTATAATATAAAATGAAGATGCATACCATTCATTTATATTAATTAAACATTAATTTGTTTACATGTCAAACATTTCATTGTAATGTCTGAAATATCTATTTTCCTTCAATACCACTATACATTTTCATGAATATATTTATACATTATAGTGCTTCCATGATGTAAAGAAAATGATGGACTGTCACGACCAATACCATGGGGCTTGTGTTGTGACTACCCTAGGCCCGCCTTCCATAGGCCAGGGGCCGGTGACTAACATCAGAAAGGTGTATCCCTAAAATGGGAAGGCACTGCTTTTTGACCTGTACAGACACACAGTCCAAGAACACAACAAGAAGCAACCACGAAGTAAAATGTTGTAGTAAATGTGTGCTAAATGTAAAGGGCCAGAATACAAGACCAACTGAAATGTACAAGTACAACTGAAAACTACAAATACAACTGAAAAGTGAAAAAAAACAGCTCCTGGATTGTCCATCGAGGATCCTACCAGAAGGGTAGGTACATATCACGATCCGTAGTCCTTGCATCCCGTCATGACAAATGGCCCCACTTCAAGTACCGTCTAGACTGGGATCCCTCAGTTTCAATCAATGATGTATGTCCTCTGCAAAACACACAACAAGGTGCGGGTGTGGACCATGAAGGGGTGAGTATAACGATACTTAGTAGGGACCATGAGACCCCAATAGGTCTCTCAAAGTTCAGAAAAGGAAATACCACAAAGCAATACAACAACTAAAATCGTGAAATAATAGACATAAACTCTACATAGGTTTATGCCTATAAATATACATATGTTGTCAATATATACTCATCTCACACATGAGGGCAGAATACCACAATGGTACCACCACAAAGGTAAAAGTAAAAAATTCGCAACACCATAGAGATAGAAGTACCACATAGGTAACACCACGGAGATAGAAGTACCACATAGGTAACACCACGATGAAAAAACCATGAAGGTATAAGTGACACATAGGTGACACCAAAAAGATAGAAGTAACACACAGGTAACAACACGAAGATAGAAGTACTAGACAGGTAACACCACAATAACAACACCACTAAGGTAGAAGTACCACACAAGTAACATTTATAGGATAGAAGTACCACATAGGTAACACCATGATGGTATATGTACCAAAAAAGTAACACCGTGAAGATTGAAGTACCACACATGTAACACCATGAAGATAAAAGTTCCAAAAAGGTAACAGCACAAAGACAACACCACGAAGGTAGAAATACAACCCAGTTAACACCACAAATAAGGAAGTACCACATAGGTGACACCATGAAGCCAACACCACAAAGGTATAAGAACAACATAGGTAACACTAAGAATATAGATGTACCACACATGTAACATCACGAAGAAAACACCACGATGGTTTAAGTACAACACATGTAACACTACGATTATAGAAGTACCACATAGGCAACACCACGAAGGTAGAATTACCACATAGGTAACACTACGGAGATTGAAGTACCACACATGTAAATGACTTAGCTCACACCAGGTATAACTTAAGTACAGAAGTACAGATAATTTTTGGTAAGCTAGATCATCTTATTCAGTTATGAAGCACCGCTGATGACCCACACAATATCCATAGGTACAAACTCCCACTGACCCACACATTATATGACCCACACATGATCAGTATGCGTTGACCCACACAATATCACTAAGAACTGAGCCACACAGGATCTGATAGAAGCTGACCCACCCAGGATCGATAGATGTTGACCCACATAGGATCAATGTACTTTTTTCTTATTACAGCCTACCATAGGATTCCTCGCACATGTTGTGTTTGACATCCATAGAAACCACCCCTCAAAATATCAGTAGTACTTCGACCACCACTAATATCCAACGAGGTGTAACTCAAAGGATCTCCATGTAATTAGGGTAACAATGTGAAAGACTACGCAACAATCGGACGCCCGATCTGTGAGTTATAAGTGTTTTAGTTCCGAGGGCCCGATTGGACTCATGTAAAATCAAAACTACTCATTCTACAATTGCCTAAAAAACTCAAGTGAAGAATACCAAAAGGGTCGTCTCACTCCAAGGTTCCTAGTGCTGCAGATGGTTTGTCAAAAGGATTCTCGGATTTCATGTTATGTCCCTTTAGGTGTTTCTGGGTCTGGTGGAGCCTGGGTCCAATTCAATCTGTTTCAGGTGATGTCTGGCCTAGCTTGTATGGGGGCTGGCCCAGCCTCCAAGGGGCGGCTCGTCCCATATGGGGATGGCCCGCCAGGCATGCGGCCATCTATGCATGCATCCCAGACGTGTGTGGCACAATCCACGGTCCTCCAGAGATGGAAAATGGAAGGTGGTGTGGGTTTTACCTCTCCCACAGCTCGGCCATAGCCCTTTGCTTTCCAGAGGTGCACTGGTCACGTCTCCCTTCCATTCTGTAGTCGGATGCCTCCTCCAACCGTCGTGGCTGACAAGCCACGCTCCCTTGCTCACTGGTGGCATGCAACGGTGCGCCACACCTCCTCTGAGGCTGGAAAATGTTGGCCATTCTGTTTAGCTTCTCGGCTTCACTTTGCAACCTCCTCTTCAGGTGCAAAACTACATTCCACCTCCATCGTAACTAGTTGATGCCGCTACACCGATGGTCTTCCAAAGAGGAACAAGAGTATCAAGTTAGTGGAGGGTTCAGGCATGTTTTATTGGCCCACAACCTCTGCATTAGCTTGTAATAATGATGGAGGATCAAAGGGTTCAAGAATATCACTTGAATTAAATAATAATGAAACCTCTACCTCTTGAATGATGGAGAAATTCCTATGATTGAGGAGGTGGGTCAGTGTTCTCCATCCCCCGCAACTAGCATCCAATGAAATCACTCAATCATCGATCTACAGATCCATTTTTTGGTGTAACTCTTCACCATTGGCTGGAACCGGCTTCGTCCTCAATGGTTTTGGCATCTTAGTATTTTATCAGAACATTGTTTCTTGGTGAAGCTGTGTCGATACCTCTCCCTAAGCATCATATATATAGGATAGGGGGAGGGTATTTAACGATTTTGGAAATTAATGGGGGCTCATTAATTAGAAAATTTCCTAATTCCCCAACATTTCTATTTCATAGGATTGAAAGTTCAGTCCATTTATTGGCTTGACACGTGGTTGGTCTCACATTTCCACTAGTTCGTTGGAGGAAAAACAAAGAAAGTAAAATATAAATGTAATTATATTTAGTCATTAAAAAAGTTCCAAAATCTATATTTTTCTCCTGAAATTCTACAGTTGAATCGAGTCCTCCTTTTAGAGAATCTCGGAGTTTTCGATTCAACAGTGCCCTCATATTTTTAATTCGAGAACCAGTTAAAAAGTTAGAAAATGCCACCCACGATTTTATTGAATGTACATTAAAAACATTTCAATAAATTATTAATGTTCAACCTCAACCGGTGACGGTCAAGGTTTGTCTCCTCCTAATCAGGATACACAACAAAAAACTCAACCTGACTCTCAGATTTTTAATTTGAGTTACCATTTAGATATTATGATTTTTAACAATAAAATAATGGTCACTTAATTATTTTATTCATGTCTAAAAACTAACATTCACTGGTGGTTCGTGCCGACCAATGTTAGTATCAGCGTAAAGAAAGCATACCCTAGTAAGTTCAATGGTAGTATCAAATTTTCAATCTGAGATACCGTTCATGAGTTTTAGGCATTTAAAAATTAAAATGAATTTATTTAATTATTTTATTTATGGTTATGCCATTTTTGGGTTTTCTCAGAGGAGTCATATGCCGAAAAAACTTATATCATACCTAGGGTATACCCACCATCATAAATTCAATGGAGGCCTTGTATTTCTAATCTAGAAAACCATTTCTGAGTTATTCCAGTTTTTCAAGAAAACTTCTTACACATGCTAATTAAAGCATAACAAAGCTTCATCGGATCATTCTGTGCACTCTGGGTCTCGGAATCATGAACCGTCAAATTTGGTGGTCTTGAAATAATTCTATAGAATTAAAAAAATTATATAGAAATTCTGGGACATTACATTCTCCATACCTTAGATATTTAGATCACCAAAATCCAAAAATCTAAATCAATCAAATTGGGGTATTGAGCATGAATCTGAGCCTCCCACTCTAATGTGCTCTCTTGGAGGTCCCCATGCTTCCACCGAACTAATACCATAGGGATCGACCATACATGATGTAATCACTCATGTCGATCCTCTATCTCTACCAGGAACTCCGTAAAACATGCCTCATCATCAAAGTCCAACTCGCGCGAGTGGATAACATTTGATATATAATCCACACATCTCCAAAATTGTAACACATGAGAATATTATGAACCTAATGCATCTGTGGGAGAAGTGATAGATGGTTCACAATTGTGTCCCCTCTGTTGAGAATCTAGAAAGGTATGGTGAACCTTGGTGATAGCTTGCTTCCCCATACAATCCTCTGCAATCCTTTTCAGGGTGTGACACATTGGAAGACATGGTCTCCCTCCTCGAAGACCAAGGATATCTGTCTCTTGTTGGAATAATACTTACACCATATCTAAGAAGGCTTTACAAGATAACATGTGAGGAATTGTGATAGAAACATTTCCACTACTTCCTTCATCCTAGACCACCAGTACTAACGAAGGAGGTCCTGGTACATCTTCACGACACTAGGATATACCATTAAAGGGAATGTATGTATCTACCTCAACTCCTCCTCTCGAAGCGTCACTGGAACCTTGGTTCATCCTTTGAAGATATTGACGTGCTCCCCACCTTCTTAAAATCCTTTTGGAGGCCATCATGGGAAAATCTAAACATGTTGGGATTCACAGTAAATGTCAAAAGATGTGCCTCCCAAATTCACAGATAATTTGGGGGAGTGACAGTCAAAAAATGGAGGTAAGATGATCTATCTTTATCCATGAAGGATATCCGCTGCGCGACTAGCTACTCATATTCCTGGCTCTGTAGGTGTAGAACAAAACTCTTACTGAGTGCATCTGCTACCATGTTCCCATTCCCATGAGTATAGGCTATCTCAAAGTAATTTTCTGAGATGAACTCTAGAAATTGTCGCTTTTTTAGCTCCTAAAATATCTTAATACACTTCTTTGTCTATAGGAAAGGCTCCCCCTTATTCATCAAAGCTGTCACGGGATCCGTTACATTGGAGAAGTCTAATTCAAAACTATGGTAATACCCATCCAAAGAAGATGTCCCTCTCCCTTCGGGGAGGTAATCCTAGAAACATATTTTGAAAATATGTCCCCCACAAACTCCCACTCTTGTTTTTTACAAAAAACACAAAACTCTTGCAGCCCCGAGTGAAAGCCTCTCTTACTCAAGAGTGATCTGTTTCACCCTCTTATGCCTGAGTTTATCTTTGGATATTTGAGATTTCTTTTTTACTGACCAAGGAAAAACCCATTCAAATGTTGTAGATAAAACACAACCTTTTATCCTAATATAGTCATCTTGAGTATGAAATGTGGATGTCTATTCCATACCCAATCTAATGCCTTAAGGCCTCAACACTGTCACCAAGAGGGTCCAACCGAAACTTTCACCTTAAGGGTTAGATGATACCGTCAGCAAAGGTGTAATTATTGAGTCTTCTACCAATGGTATCTCCAGATATAAGTGTAATGTAAATGGTATAATAGGAAACTATAGGACTTCAACAATATTCGCGAAAGAAGGAATGATTTGTTCAAATGTCTATTAATATGGTAGCAAGTAGTAGACATAGACCATAACTCTAATCATTATTAGAGCACATGGGTCACACTCCATGACTAGATTCAATTAGTCCCTTCCCCTATCCTCCAACTCCCTTTGCCTGGTGGGGACAACATTGAGGAGGTGGTTGTAACATGTCAAAATTTATACCACTTCATGCTTCTATCCTATCTCAACTTCTGCATTTGCTGCTCTGCAGATTCATATGTCCCTATCACTTTCTCTTTCATAAACATTTCACACACCCATGTCTCTGAGAATGGAATCAGTTTACTACTTTCCCATTGTTAACATTCACTAGTTGAATCCTACCAGCCGATGAATATTCATCCACAAAGGTTCTCTCTAGAACCCTAAAATAAGTTTGAATGCATATAGAAAATGTTCTAGCTCGGATGTCACTAAACACACCTCGTTCGGAGGTCTGAGACCTTAAGAACTAACCTTACTATATTTATCCAGTACCTAGGATAGTCAGTACACCTGAATTAATACTAATCTACTAACATGTCATCCTACCAAAGCTGTAGAAGAACTAGGTAACACTCACCCCTTACCTCTTTATGCCAAGAGACACCCTTCTCCAAGGAAGGTTTTCAAGCTTTTCCATATAAAAAGTCACTTATTCACAAGACAAGGGTAATCTAAACCATCCCATTGTCATGCTGAGCCATGTATAAGGATCTCTACATAGACCGCCATCTGATTGAATGGTGCCCTAGCTTGATGGAAACATGACCACCTCCTCAGTCCAATCCATAGCTGCCTGGGAGTTAGGCTCATTTTGGAACCTGTGGAGTATGTGATCTTGAAACACGTACAAGGCACTAAGCCTACATGTTTCCTCTACCAGTACCGTTAGTTGTAACTATTGACCAACGGGCAGTGGTATAAATTGTACCCCACCCGAAGGTACTAACACCGTAAGAGATCCCTAGACCGAGGCCTCATCGCTCAGTGGGCCATCATCAAGTACTCTCTCGGTAATCCTATCTGGTTTTCTATGTAGCGGCATCCTGATAAAGAATAGGTGTGCCACAATTATTAAGTCATACCTAGTGTGATGACTCCAAAGAAACCAAGGGAAAAAACTTCCAAAACACACACAATCCGTGTTTTCGTGCACCACGTCGGAAATCAGAATTCAGGGTCCTAGTGTATGGATAAGTCGGCCTCCGCACCAACACATGACTCCCCGAAATGAAAACCACGCTCAAAACACATAACAATATTGCTTCATAAAAAAGATCAGAGTCCCAGTTCATTGGTAGAATCGACTCCTCTAATACCATTTTTTCATGACCCATCCCTTAGGGCTCATGTCATGACAACCCCAAGCCCAGCTTTTAAATGCCAGTGGCTGGTGAGTAGCAATAGAAATGTGTATCACTAAAACTGGAAGTCATTTCATTTTAACCTATACAAACAAATAGTCCTAGAACCCAATAAAATGCATCCAAGATTTATACTGTCATAGTAAAAGTGTGTTGAAAGTAAAGGGGCCACATTACAATCCCTACTGAAAAGTAAAAGTACAACTGAGAAGTACAAATACAAATGAAAAGTGAAAAAACAGCTCCAGGATTGTCCTCCAAGGATCCTACCTAAAAGGTAGGTACAACCCATGATCAGTAGTCCCTACATCCTATCACACCATATGGTCCACCTCCGAGTACCGTCCAGAACTGTCTCCCTCATCCTCGATCAATGTTGTCTATCACCTTCACAAGACACAACATGGTGTGGGTGTAGCCCATGCAACGGGTGAGTATAATGATACTCAGTAGGGACCCCGAGACCCATGTAGGCCTCTTAGAGTTCCATAAAGGAAAAACAACAAAGCAAGACCTCAAATAAAAGCACAAAGTGATATACATAAACTCTCATTAGATATATTCCCATACATATACCTATGTTATCAAGATATACTTATCTCACACATGAGGGAAGAATACCAAAATGGTAATACCATGAAGGGATAAGTACCACACAGGTAACACCACGAAGATAGAATTACCACACCTGTAACACCATAAAGACAACACTATGATGGTAGAAGTACAACATAGGTAACACCACGAAGATAGAAATTCCACACATGTAACACCATGAAGATAGAAGTTCCACATAGGTAACTCCACGAAGAAAACACATTGATGGTAGAAGTACAACACATGTAACACCTAGAATATTGATGTACCGCATAGGTAACACCAAGATGATAACACCATGATGTATTAAGTACCACACATGTAACACACAGATGACAGAAGTACCACACAGTTAACACCACGAACATTGAAGCACCACACATGTAACATCACGAAGACGACACCGGGAAGGTAGAAGTACCACATAGATAACACCACAGGGATTGAAGTACCACACATGTAACAAAAAAAAGGCAACACCATGAACGTAGATGTACCACACATGTAACTCCATGAAGATAGATGTACCACACATGTAACACCATAAAGAAAACACCACGAAGGTATAAGTACCACATAGACAACACCAATAAGGTAGAAGTACCACACAAAAAACACTACGAAGATAGAAGTACCTCATAGGTAAATGACTCAGCTAACACTAGGTAAAAAATATATACATAAGTACATATGATTAGTCGTAAGCTAGATCATGTTATTCTGTTATGAAGTAATGATGATGACCCACAGAAGATCTATAGCTACTAAACCCCGCTGACCCATAGGATCTGACCCAAGTATGATCAGTATATGCTGACCCACACAGGATCGATGAGGGCTGTCTAAAACATGATCTGATTGAAGATAACCCACACATGATCGATAGATGATGACCCCCGCATGATTGATGTTCTTTCTTTATATTACTGCCTACCACCAGATTCTGTGCACCCTGTGCACTCAAGTTCCATAAAAAATGCAACTCGAGATATAGGGAATAACTCAACCGCCACTGAGCTCCACAAAGGAGTATCCCAAAGGACCTCCATGTCATAAGGGTTCCTAAGCGACAGACTGTGTGTCAGTCGAATGCTCGGTCTGTGAGTTATAAGTGTTTTAGCTCTTGAGGGCCCAGTTGGATTCTGGTTCGATCCTGCCATGTTATACTCCCACTATTTCCATAATCCATTTAGAGTATACCAAAATGACTTCCTCGCTTCAAGGGTCACAAACCCATAGACTGTTCATCACACAGATACAAGGATTTCATGTTATGTCCCTTTATGTGTTTTTGGGTCCGGTGGGGCCTAGGTCTGGTCCGACCGGGTCAGACCGACTCGGCTAGGCGGGGACGTGGAGGGCTCAACCAACATGGCTGGGGTCTGGCCTGGACTGAAATGGGTCGGCCCAAACTACAAGGGGGTGGCCCAACCTGCATGTGGGGCCGCCAGTTCCACTTGGGGGGTGGCCTGGCCAGCAAGGGGGAGGCCCTCAAGGGGGCACGACCAGCTGGGCAGGCCGCCCAACCGTCTGAGTTGTTTCCCACAATCTGCTAGAGCTTGGAGGGGGGAGTTTCCCCCCGGTATCCCAAATGGTCCGGAGGCCGTTTGTTTTTGTGAAACAATGGCACCATGTGGGAACTGCTCGTTCACTAGAGAACCTTCCGGTGGCACGGGATCTGCCTCTGTCACGGCTTCGGCTGGAGCCCTTTGCTCTTCGATGATACCCAGGTTGGGCCTCCCTCCCCTTCTGTGGCCAACCAATGTGCCGACCGCCTCCTCTGACCACTGCAGCTAACGATCCGTGACCTGTTACTCACCAGCGGTGCGCTACAATGGGACACACCTCCTTTGGTGCTGCACGGTGTTAGTCGTACCACTAAATTCCCCAAATTATTTTTATGACCTACTCTTGTAGAGCGCAACTACATGCTTCCTTTATTGTAGTCGGTTGATGTCGCTGCACTAAAGGTCTTCCATGGAGGTGAAAGGGTATAAATGTAGCAGAGGGTTCGTGTCAGGTTCATTAGGCCCACATCCTATGAATTAGCTAGTAATCCTAAGGGAGGATCAAATGGTTCCAAAAAATAACTTTAATTAATCCCAAATCAAACCCCTTCCTCAATAACGATAGTGAAACATCCTCGATGGAGGAAGTGGGTCGGTGTTCGTCATCCCATGGAAATAGCCTCCAACGATGTCGCTCGATCGTCGATCACTGGTTTGGCATTTCGGTGTCGCTCGTCACCACTCACTAAAACCAGCTCCGTCCTCCAATGGTTTGGAATCGATGCACATTATCATCACTTCATTGCTCGGTGAAGCTGTGTTCATACCTCTCCCAAAGCATTATATAAATAGGAGTGGGTGAGGGTATGTAATGACATTGGGAATTAATGGATGCACATAGACTAGAATGCTTCCTAATTCCCCATGGTTGTTTTTACATAGGATTGAATGCTAAATCCATTTATTGGATTGACACATCGTTGGTCCCATGTTGCCACTTGTTTGTTTTAAGAAAAAGAACGAATGTAAAATTACAAATTTATTTAATTTATTCTTTTAAAATGTCCTTAAATATATATTTTTCTCCAGACCCACTGCAGTTGAAGTGAATCCTCATTTAAGCGAGTCCCGAAACTATGGATTCAATAGGGACCTCAGATTTATAATTCGAGCATTGGTTCAAATGTTGGAAAATTCCTACCACGCATTTTCTGAATGTACCTTAAAAAATATAAATAAATTATTAATGATCGCCCTCGACCCGCGTCAGTCGATGTTAGGGTCCTCCTAAGGAGAACACACCCCAAAGAACTCAATGGTACTCTCAGATTTCTAATCTGAGTTACCATTTAGATGTTTTTTATTTTAAAAATAAAATAATTGTCACATAAATATTTTATTCACATCCAAAAACTAATTCTCACTGGTGTCCTGAATAGGACAATGTTAGAATCAGCCTAAATAAAACATACCCTCATAAGTTCATAGGTGTTCTCATAATTTCAATATGTGTTTCCATTTGTGAGTTATAATAATTTGAAAAAAATAACATTATTAATTTATTTTATTTATGGTTATACCATTTTTTGGTTTTCTCACAGGAGGCTTGCACCGACTAAACTGATGTCGCGCCTAGGTAAATCCACCATCCTTAATGCAACGGTACCCTCTGATTTTTGATCCAGGTATCTTTTTAAGAGTTATTCCCCGTTTTCAGGAAAAATACTCACTCGCCCTAATTAAATCTTACCAAAATTGCATCAGATCATTTCGGGCACTCCGGGCCCCAGAATCATGCGTTGTCAGATTTTTCATAATAGAAATAATTCCATACAATTAAAAAACATTATACTAAAATTATAGGACATTACATTAACTATAATCTTCACTCAACAATTCTCTCTTGAACTGTGAATCATATTTACCACATAATCTCTTTAAAAAAAATATTATAACATGTACTTTATAAATATAAATGTAAAAATATTTAACTTCTTGATTGATTATACCATTTCTTGTAATATATAATTTAATTTATAAAATTATTAATTCAATCTAAAAATTATAACTATATGGCACTTGAAAAAAGAGAGTGAATTTCTAAATTTAAAATTTCTAGACAAATATAAATCAAATCATTTACCAATTGATCGTGTTTTGAACATAACATAGTTAATGGGTAATTATTCTTCCAAATTAATGTGTTTCCACCTATAATTTATTTTCCAAAAATTGCAATAATTCATGAAATGATAACTATTAATCAATTCTGACCATCTCTCATACCTCAAGTTCATCTCTTTTTGACTGAATATATACTTCAAAATTTTATGGCAATTATATATTTCACAATTTACCATATATAATGTATGTCTCTCTATTTTTGAAATAATCACTACAACTACTAGTTTAACATAACGTGTAAGATAATATAGCTCACGTTCTTTTAATCATCATGAATCACATGTAATTATATCATTATACATTATTATCTCAAATCCATGTTTCTTAAAAGAAGAATTTATATAGAAAACGGTCACCCAATATGGATTGTAGGGATGAAAATAGAGAATCCACTAATCTTATTTGGCATTCCTATAAACATTAATCACATTATTTTATCTAGATTAACTTCACCCACTTTCATGTTTTCTTTTCAGTGGGCTAGAAAACTAAAAATTGTTTTAAAAGAATTTGATATTAACATGAATATTTGTGAAAAATATTAATTTTTGTTATGATTCTTGGTC
This sequence comes from Viscum album, assembly GCA_963277665.1. Taxonomy (NCBI): domain Eukaryota; kingdom Viridiplantae; phylum Streptophyta; class Magnoliopsida; order Santalales; family Viscaceae; genus Viscum; species Viscum album. Next base: position 22,439,155 of record OY728137.1, on the reverse strand, counting down.
TTGTACACACATCAACCACATTAATTTTAACTAGATCAACATTTAATCAATCATTACTCAATATAAGGTAATGTAAGGAAATCGATAACAATGATAATTCACATTTACATATCATTCTATATAACTTCTTTTATTTTAAGTCATAATGAATAGCCCTCAACAGATTCCCATGAATATCAGAAATTTTTGAAATATTAGGATTTCATGAACATAAAGAATAATAAATGTTTTCCATGATATCATGGAAAACACTATTATAAGGTTGATGAATATAGCATGGCCATTCACCAACCCCTAGGAAATAACAACAAACTCATAATTCACATATATAGTCTGATATTCTATCTTTTTATTGTCATCATCCGACATAATTATTTGATGGAAGCCAAATCGATGATCAACCTTCAAAAAAAATACTTATCTCCCAATATCATGTCAAAATACTCAGCTATATGATGAAACATAAAATTAGGCTAATATATGATGTTATTCAATTCTCTGTAATCAAATCAATGACTCAAGAAAAATTTATTTATTTCAAAAAAACAAAAATAGTAGTACCCCGTGGTGATGTGTTAGGATGAATGAATCCCTTAGAAAGAAATGATTATAAATTGTTTTCAATTATATAACATAAACCCAAATCATTCAATAAGAAAGTTTCGATATTGGAATATCATTACGAACTAATCAAATAATAAATTCAATCTACAGAATCAGAATAATATCATGAAATTCATTAACAAATTTAACTGGATATTACACTAATACCACAACATCATCTATTTGAATAGTCTCCTTCTTCTCAACAATATGTACTAGTTGAATTCCCTTTCCTGATTTAAAAATTTTCATAGCTTCTTGATAAGTTATCATATGTATAAATTCATTATTATACAAAAAATTAAAATTATTCCAAAAAAATTATTTAGCTCAATCATCAATCACGGTAGGAAAATGATTGTGTAAATATTACTCTAGAAAAGTCAGTATCATAATTTAAATAAACATATGATATACCTCACACTAGATTTTTAAATGGTTCAATGTTTTCTAAATTTGTCATTATTTATTTAACAACACCTTTCAACATATTATGTTTAATACTTAATATCATTATAATCATATTTGAAAATGTACAGACATATTGAATTATTTTATTATAATTAAAATATCTTAGTCATATATTTTCTTAATTTGTTTTTTCAAGCCTATTATACTTTTCTTTTCAATATCGTGCAAAATTTCAAAAAATAACACATGAAAAACGCTTCTGATATTTTATTGGACATTCTACATGGATCTTTTTACCTCACCTATCACAACATAGATATTTTATTTTCATTGATTCATATTTCCATGATTGATTTCCACATTTACCAGCCACATGGAGCTATTTATCATTATGTTTTCATAGAATACATTATTATTCAAAACACTATTTCTACCATCTAGAATCATTGAACAAGTTTTTGATTATTTTTAAATTCTTGAGAATACAATAATCTTCAATATATTGGCAAAAATCTCGAGAAATGTTTTTTTTTAAATTTTACTACCAATGTTCCATATACAATTTTGTGAATAGCATACCGAACTAGTGATGTTTTCTTTTACACATCGACTATGAGTTCCTCCTTCTACATCATTCGGAAAAATTAATTTCCCTCATATATAGACCAACTATAGAATAATATTCTAAAAAATATATATTTATGGGATCTATATCATTAATTCACATGATATTGTTAGCCATTAACCACCACTAATCATCTTCAATATAAAAATGGTATATATAAATAGTTACTTTTTAATTTTTTTAATCAACCAATGAATTAAAATAAACCATTCATGGATTTAACCCTTATTCAACTATCACATTTTTAGATGATCAACTGAATACTATAGTGTGATGATCCATGAAGTTCTTCACTAGATGCATGTTTTTATATATTGAATTTGGTTTCTCTCTTATATAGATACCACAATAATTTATAACCTATTCTAACTGAATGATCATATTAATAAACAACTCTATTCAAATTACAACCATTATATGTTTTTAATTTTTATGGATATTGTCCACATGGTGTCGTCCAAAATCAGTTTTATTGTTTGCTATATGGGAAAACCATTGAGAAAAAATTGACATGATAAATAAAAATTATAATATTAAAATTATATATGTTGATAAAAATAAATTATAATATCATACTTTTACTTAAATATATAATTGTATTCTCTAAAATAATTTAAACCCTATCACCATAAAATAAGTACGTAATCTTGAGTTTTAAAATCAAGAATTCATTTTATTTCCTTTTTCAATGATATTTGTATCCAAAGAGTTTTTTTTTCAAATTCGGGCATCAATCCTACAAAACCAACAAATATATTATATTTTTTAAACACCTACATAGTATCCAATTTTTCAAAAATATAAAATCCTTAATATGGAACTTTTAATATTTTCTTAAAATATCATGAAGACATTAAACTTGACTTCTTCATTGTTCTTACTCATCCTCAAACCTTATGAAAATTATTTCAAAATGTGGTATGAGATCAAAAATATCATTATGAGATATAAAAAATGAATGAATACCGTTATCCTATTTTAAAGCAATGATATCATAAAATAGGGTCTTTCTATGACATAATTTAAATTGAGCACCAATAACCCATTACTTACATAATGAAATTAACATTATCAAAAACTGGTTTTTATAAACAACATTCTAAGAAATCATAGAGGAAAAATCGCAATCATGAGGTTTTCATATAAAACATGATAACTCAGGAAAATATATTCCATGAAAACATACCTTCCAACCGTAAAACTATGTAATAATTAATCAAAAATAAAATATCTTTAATACACCATTTGAAATCAAACCATTTCCTTAAAAATTCATTACAATAATATAATGGTCGGGTAGGATCATCAGTGAATCATCTTCATATAACCCTTATAAGAACCCATAATATAACACTTACATGTGGAATAAACTATATGGCAAACATATAAGAAAATGTTATACAGAACATTTTTATTACCCAATGCATTAGAGAACTCTTTCAAGATCACCCATCATCATAGACTATATCAGATTCACTATTCATCATGAGGTATGTCATGTTCACATGTAATGATAAAAATATTTAAAATAACATATCAGGATGAATTTTTTTTATTATTGAACCTTTTTTTATTATTCATTCAAAATCACTTTTTAACTGTAATGAAACCCACTTTCAGGTATAAAATGACGTTTCCATCAAAAAAACAAATTTAAAAACTAAAATACCTAGAATAAAGGAAATTGTAGATTTTTTATGGAAATAATAGAATAATATAAATTAATAAATACTTAAAATAATTTTTATGAATACATGGAAAAACTTTGGTTGTCATATATGATAAAATAAAGCATCCTTTTTTCCTTTGTTAAATAAATTGAAAATGTGTTGTATAAAATAAGTTAAATTAATCATATTGAAAATCATCGAAATAAAGTAAATATAGATATAAAATGTATTTTATAATTCATTATATTTTGGATATGTTAATATAATTTTTTTTATTAATTTCTACATGGAAGAAAATTATTTTATTTATTTAAAATGAGGTTTTAAGGTAATGTGTCCCTTGCCCCTACTTTGCATCACCTCATACATTCATAATCTTCCTCAATAATAATAATTTATTTATGATTTAATTTACTAAATAAGTTTCATATTGTTTATTATTACAATTATTTTATTTCAAATAATGAAATATTCAATTACTTAATCAATTAATTTCTCATCATATTTTTTAACGATATCGAGATCATATGTCATAAATGAATTCGATAGGTTGAATATTGAAATATATTTCCCTATATTATCCAATAAATAATATTAATAACTATATAATTGTTACTTTTTACAGCAATTATACTTTTAATATCCATAAATAATGATGGTTATAAAAATGGAATTATTTTACAATCATAATTATTATAAGTTATACCTATGCATAAGTAACATAAAGTTTTTTAAAATTATATTAGGGAATAATGTTAAGTAAGATATTATCATAATATAATGATTATTATATGATAAATATCATAATAAATCATTAAATAACCTTATTTATATACAATACTTTTAATGAATTGATGAAAAATGCATCACATCGCTTTTTGGTGGTGGTAATGCATAGATATTCTTGAATGATGTTATTATCTTTCAATCAATAGATTTATAAAAAACTATATGGTATTTTTTATTTAATTAATTATAAATATATCACAAATATAATATATATAGATTAAATCCATCATCATAACCCTTAGTGTGAGGTAGTGATGGAAACGAATTACATCAGTTCACGAGGTGGTAGTATGTAGTATACATGAGCGATGGGTCCATTTCACATTAGATGGAAGTGGAGATAGATAATGGTTATATAATTTACATAATAAAATATAAGGATTTTATGACTCTAATGATATTATTTCATAGCAGTTAAAGATTAATTGAATTAGGTATAAGATGAAATAAAATAAAAACTATATTTTAGAAACTACACATCTTTTTCAGACTACCTCTTTAGGTCTATACAAATAGCCATTCTATGATGGTTTTATAATCAAAATAAGGACCATAGGATATTGGAAGAGAACTAAAAAATATATTTATATAGGTAATGAATGATCCTAATGTCACAATAAGTGTATGTCATATTTTAAAGGGGGTTACTTTTATATGTTGGTGAGATTAAGCACATCGATTTTATAAAATGATTACAATATATTAATGTCTTAAGAAATATAAATGAAAAAAATATTATTTTTGGAATATAATATGTTATAGGGTATAAATATTTCTATGAAATTGTATTTATACTAGTATTTAGGATATTTTTACTCTTATAACATTAGTTTAACACTTTGTAATCATGTGTTAACCTTAACCATGGTAAATAATTTTTACTAATTTTATCAGTCATTATTAAAGAAATATGCTATAAATATTTTATAAAATTAAATATTATAATATCAAAAATTGGAACATTTTATCAATATATATTCTATGAAGTGGAAGAATGTAATTTTAATTTATTTTTCCCTATGTGATGAAAAATGTTTTTTCATAAAAATTCATTTTTAAGTATACAAATGTTTTTATACCAAATTAATGTATAATATTGATTCAAATAACATATATTATATTTTTATTAATAAAAATTCACTAATTAAATTTTAATAATAATTAAAAATTAAATATTACATTTTAAATACCAGAGAAGATAAGAAGTTCTAAAGAAAAGCTATGTTTGTCATTATTAATTAAAAAATATTAAATTTTTAGAAAATTTTCAAAAATTCATCCTATGATAAACTTGATATGTTGAATTATAATACTAAATCATTTTTGAAAATCTAATATTCTCTAATTGTGAAATAAATATTTGAAATATATTATATAATGTATGGAATCCCAATTTAGTTAAAAATAAAGCTTTGTTCCTTTTAACTAAAGAATAAACATAATATTCTAATAATGAATAATGAAATATAAAATATAATTGATGAATATTAATAAGAAAAGAACATAATTAATTTTAACATTACCTATCATTTGAAATGAATAATTTAATTTCTCCAAAAAAAATTAAAAAATTATTCTATACAAATAGCTGTGAGAAAATATTACAAAAAACCTCAGTAATGACATTCTTAATAACATTAAAAATTTATAGCTACATAAACAAATGAGATCAATCAGGGTACTCACATAGACTCCCCCACATAATGTATACGTTATCTTCACTTCATCATGGTTTGTATTCATTTTAAATAAAATATAAAATTACTTTTCATATTGTATCATCAATATATGATGTCTCTCAAATAGATCATATCCCGGATAGATATTTTCATCCTGCTATAAAAAATAAATTAAAAACATATAGATCTTCTCTAAAAACATCACCTTCAATTACATATACAAAAAAATCAATAAAATAAAGAAAATATTTGACTATGGTGTCTTATCCTTAAAATCATAGTTAGGGAAATATTATAGAGAGTAATTTGTTAACCAATAAACTAAATCCATTTATGTTTTAACCTTTAGTGAACTTTTCATGCAATCTATTCTATTTCTAAAGATATAATACAACATCATAATCAATGTATTTTTACATAATTTTTTATTCCAATTCATTAAGAAGTCGCAAGATTTATCCTCTATATTTTAATTGATAAATATCTCCCAAATAGAATCATTATTTTACCTATACTCGTGCTAATGTGAATAAATTTCAATATCTCTAACCAAAAACAGTCTATAACCATGAATGAAAAAAGTAACAATTAAATCAAAAACAAAAAATCATGATGTTCACTAAAAGGGTTGAAGATAATACCTAGTGTGTGGTTATTTTTTCCACACACACATGAAGAATATTTTATAATCAAAATCAACATAGGGGAAGGTAATAACCATGATCCCATTTTCTGCACTAACCAACTATACATTCACCAATGTGCAATTTTACAATCAGTAACTTATATTTGTACTCACACCAATATGTAATGTTGTAAATCAAAATTTAAATGTATTATCTAGGATAAAACATATAAGAAAAACATAATTTTACAAAGTGATAAATCGTTCTGATCATCTTCCATAGTTGCAGTAATGTCCTCATGATTCTATCTCTTATTAATCTTTAAGAACATTGAATAACGATATAGTTAATAGTGATATAATCTTATTATTAATTATATTTTTTTCATACTTAATTGACACTTTCTATATTTAGATACAATTGCATCAATATCTATCATATTTAACACATTGATAACCTCATAAAATTCATGTCTACGGTTTTTATGTTTGTACTTCATAAAATATCTATAAAATAATTTATTTATAAAAAAATTAATTTATTTATATACTAAATGTGTCAACATGGAATTAACATTATATTTGAAATAAGAAAAATCTGATAATATAACATTCATAAACATAAACATTTAATGTGGGAAATTATTCAATTGAGAAATTCTACCACATTGATTCTTTTAATTGTCATTCAAATTGGTTAAAAGTTATCTTCATTTATGATATTTCAAGCTATGATCATTACCTTTCCACGAATATCTTATTTTTGTCAAAATATTATTCATTTAACTTTTCACAGACCTAATATATTAATTTCCACTTCTTCATTGACACATTTAAAAACAATATTGATACATACTACCAAATCATGGGGAATTCCACCTATTTAAATTTTACCAGCCACAATGGATTTAATGAAGGATTAATACAATGTTTCGTGATAATTTTAATATGAATATTTGTATGGCGTCATTTGATTTAATATATTTTTATCATCTTAGAAAAATCATTTTAATCAATCTTGATTACTTGAAGGATCTTACATATCCTCTGAAAACCTAATATTACTCATATATACCATAAATGTTATTTTTTTTGTAAGTATAAATTATTATTATGTCTTTTCTAGAATGTTGTAGTTACTCTGACATATGAAAAAAATAATATGACATGTGATATAAAACAGCATATTTAATCATATTTATCAACATATTATTCATTCGTATACTCCTAATTAGTATTTTTTAAATTAGTGTGAACTCAATGTTATTCTTACATATTACAGTGCATTGTTGATTTATAAATTTATGAGATCTTTCAAATACCTTAACCATTTCTTTTATTTCACCAGGATATTACATATCAACTCCAATTTTCATTAAAAAATATTATTAAAAATCACATAACATTAATAAATCATCATGTTACATTCAACCTTATTATAATGATTATGGTATTTCATGCATCACACTTGTACTATATTTTGTAATTCAGTGGAATTACAATACCTAAATTTACTCAAATTTCCTCCAACTCTACAAAACAATTTATCTTCTAATTATTTCTATATTTGCCCATCCTTGTAGCATTAGTATCAATAATGGTTGAAAATAATTCCTGAAAACATAATAATTTATGAGTTCCTTCCAAATAATGAAACATCCATCAGTCTTGAAAACACAAGGATAAATGTCCCCTAAAATGTACAATTAGTTTTATTCCTTTTTATATGGAAAGAGATCCTCATATTTATATATATATAATATTAGGAAAAGATGAAGCTTCATAAAACAAATTTTAGATTTACAACATGAAATCAATATTAAAAAATATATTCATATAATTACCAAATATAAGGTGGTAATCCTACTAAAAATGCATTACACTACACCTCAGCTTTCTATACAAATTATTTTTTTTAATATCAAAGTATGATTTTATATACTAACCCATCATGTTTAAAAAAAACAAAAATACAATTATTATCCATGTATTTTTACATAATTATCAACTGAAATTTTCTCCTATTATTTAATGTTTAACATTTTCATAATCACCCCGATATGCCTCAAGTTGGTTGGAGAATTGATTTACCCAATGAGTGTCTTATTTTCAGATAATATCCTCAATTAAATACACAAACTGATATCTTTTATTATTAACAAAAAATATAACACATCAACATAAAAGGGACTAATAATTCTATACGTTAAAATAATCAAATATTGATGTTTTTACTCTTTAAATATGATTTAAATTTTCAGAAACAATAAATAATATTATAATATTAAGAGAAGTTAGGAAAATGAAATTTTATTATATTTTATATTTAGGAAAAAATATGATTTGTGACTAGTAATAAATAATAAATTGTGTAATTTTATAATTATTAGTGCTTATAGTTCTACATATATGGTTATATTGATCATAATTATGTAAAAAGCTCATATTATCAGAAAAAAATGGCAATCTGATTTGATGAATTTTTCACTGAGACAAAAAACATTAACCTCAATCCTATTTTGGATGTGCCCATAATGATTCAAACTAGTTTTTTATATTCTATAATAATATGTCATAAAATAAATATCTAACAAAAAATATTATATTTATTTGAAAATTTTAAACAACTATCATTGTATAATTTAAAACATATATAAAAAAGAAACACATAAATCTGACATATGATTTTTAAAAAATGATAAAAATTATAATTTTTATACTAAATATATTTTTTACATCAATAAAATTGTTTCAAATAATAAAAACTATGTAAACAAACAATGAATATCTCCAAAATTTACAAAAATTCTATCATTTTAGTATTCACTTTTTAAAAATAATATTCCTGTGTCTGATAAGTCATTAATGATTCAATGTTTTTATTAATGAATAAAACTCTTTAACATCTTATAAACATTGATCAATAATAATAAAAAATTAAAAACGTGATTTTTTAAAAGTGAACACTAATCATTAATTATGTTTTGTCCCGTTGAAATAACGTACAAGGAAATCATATTTTTAACCTATCTGGAATGATCAAATTTAGTTTTCAATATGCATAATTGCTATTTATCAAAACTGTTGTCTATAACTTTTTAGATCTGCTTTTTATTAACTATATTATTATTTTTATAGTTTTCCCATTAATGAAATATATTATTAATAACTTAAAATTTAGAACGTATTACATATGATTACAATTACAGTTATATTTCATAATTATGTAGTATGAATAAAATAATAATTATTTGGATTACAGGTATACATTTTTTTGATAGGTTAATTTAAAAATATTTGGGATTCTTGGAGAATACCAACTCCACATGTTTTTTTATATTTATATATTTAGTGGTTGTAAAAATGTTGTAAAATATTATTAAACATTACAATTAATGCTATATTTTTTTTAAATTATAGAAATGTAAAAAATAATTTGTTATGAAAAAAAATATGATATTATACTATAATTTATATTTTTATAAATTTTATATATTTTTTTGATATATTGTAGGAAACCAAAATAATGGATAAATAAGTATTATTATTATAGAAAAACATAGGTAAAAAATTTTAATCTCCATTTATGAATCCATTAGAAACACATTTAAAACATTATAACATGCATTTCCTAGCATTAAAAAATGCTCATTTAGTAGTAATGAGTGTATTTTGTATTATATTTAATTAAAATAGATTTTTAACACGTACTAATATATATTTTAAATACTATAAATATTTATATTTTTTATCATTTGATTTATAAGATTTATTTATTTCTTTACAATAGAAGTCTATTTTTACAATATATAAATTTTAAAATATTTTATTTATCATTCTGTAAATAGTATAACAGGCACTACTTATGGGTTCTCATGTCTATTTTTAAAATATCTACTTTAATAATATTTTTTTGAAAAATTATTTTTCCCAAAATTTAATTATTTTATTGAAATGTTAAAATTATTTCAATATTAATAATAGTATAATTAATAACACTCTTTTAAATAGTGATAGAAAAGATAACTATTTTTATATTGGTTATAATTACACGTGTCAGTTTTTTTACATTCCTTTATCAGCATTTTTTAAAATTTCATTACAAACCTAAAATTTCACTATTTTACTAGGACTTGGGTGGTTGGTGTATGTTTTTTTAGAGTTTTCTTATGACATGATTTTCTTATTTTCTATTAATATTTTAGTGGATAGTCTATTGTGAGATAGAGGGCATTATCCAAGTTTAACTTCTTATTTTCATGGGGTTCTAGAAATAGTGGATTCCTTTTTCAAGTTCTTAACATTGACAATTGATTGTTGGTTCATGTAGTGGATTTTATGTTAATTTATAGATGTCTCATGATGCTTAATGGTTGGTATTATCTATCACTATAATCATTATTATATTATTACCACCATATGTGGTTTTTATATTTTCTAATCTCTTAGTATATTATTTTATTATTATGATGAAGTTATAAGTTTTCATTAATGATATAAATTTTAATTAATATTTATATGATATTTTTGGGTACAACTATTAGACGCCATAATAATATTTTGTTAGGTTCTTATTTAATTTTTTTCTTTGCATTATTATTGGATTTTTACTATTAATTAAATTAATTCTTATTACAAAAAATTCATAATTTTTTTCATTACATGGAACAGTACTATAGATTTAAATGTTATCAACATGAGATACTAGATTTACAAATATATAGTTTTTGATCAATGATAAATGAAGATTAATTTTACCAACGTTAAACATGAAATGATAAAAGGTAACTTTTTTAGTATGAATTTCTGAAGTGGTGAAACCATTTCTTATTGGTACTATTTTTATTTATAAAATTCATTCTCAGGAAAAACACATTGAAGTTGTATAACTCTCAAATAAAAAAAGAATACAAATACACCTCCACAAAAAATTATTAAACAACACAATTATAATAATGCTACGAATAAATATATAATATAATAATTTACAATTCTAATAGAATTTACATTAGTACAAATATAATTTAGAAAATATAAATTATATATATTAATTATCACAATAAATATATAACATACATCATAAAAAACAATCAATCTCATAGGATACCTTCTCCATAGATAAACTCAACCTCAAATAGTGAATGCATGTTACTGTTATAAAAAACACGTTTTTTTATAATATTATAATAAATTAATAAAACATAAATATAAAAAAATAATTAATAAATAATAAAAATTATGAAAATAACATCCTAAATAATTAAAAATTATATTTATATATAAATTATAAAATTGTTTAAAATTAAAAAATATTACAATGAAATATGATACTCCTAACGTGTTATCTTTATTTTTAGTATGCTACACGATTTTAGTTAACACAATCACCACCTTTCTCAGATTGAAATGTAGTTAATTAATAAATGTCCCAAATAGATAACCACCCATTGTCCTAAATTATCATGAACATTCAAACAAATTTCATCTATTTTAACTACGTGAATGGGTTTTTATGAAAAATAGTCATTTTAAATTAAAAATGAGAATGTCTATTTATACCTATCACACCACTTATCCAATTGACACATGGATAATTTGTATATTTCAACATTACATAATTGATAATTTAAATAATGTATCATGAAATTTAATTTTTTTCATGGTTATGAGTTTGTGAATTTCCATTTAGGAGAAATTTTTACTTTTAAATAAAAACATGCACTTTGAGTCATACATTCCACACAATGGGTCACATTTATGTGTGGTTAATTCCTACATCAAAAAATGTAATAAAATTTTATTTTACGATTTTTTTAAGAAAATAATAGTTTGTTTCTTAATTTATGTGTATATGATTTGTGTTTAGTTCAAAAAAGTCATTATTGAACTAAAAACACATACTTTTAGTCAAAATTCCCAAATCATGTGTTTTATTAATGAGAAGAAAATTCAGACTAATAAAAAATGGAATTATCAATATTTTTTTATGATGTATCAAGAAAATATATGTTAATAATATCAATATGTATTTTGTTGTAAATGATTTTAAACTAAAATTTCCATATTCAATGAAATTTCTCACTATCAGTAACAATAGACACACTGTAAGCCAAATAGATGGGTGGTTAATTCACACTCTTAAAAAATGAATTTTGGATATTTTTATAATTCTTAGTGAAATTTGTTGAGAATTCTCAGGGTTTTGGTAATGTGATGTGTTTTTTTTGAAAAAAAAATGTCTGTTTTAAACTGAAAACATGTACTTTTTGTCATATTTACCACACCGTGTGATGGATTGAAATGAAATTAATTCATATACATAAATAATATTATATAAACATATTTAAAAAAGTTTCTAGTCATTTTGTGAAAATTTTATTGGTTTTGAGTTATATTTCTTATTTTAATCTATAATTAAATTTTTGAACTAATAACACATACCTTTTGTCATTCCTTTTACGTCATTTTTATATTGATGTGTAAAATATTACTACAAATAATTAATAAATATTAGATAATTATTAAAAATTATTAATATATTTTGGCCATAATTTTTTAAATTTTAATATGCGACAAGTGTTCTGAATTAAGATTCCTTTATTAAATAAAAATGCGCACTTTCGGTCATAATGGTTCTCATATTTTGTCTGATATATCTAAATCCAACTCATATAAATTTAAAATTAGTGAGAAATGATTTTATTACATAATCATGATAATCTATGAATGTTTTCTTATGTTTTAGTATCTGACTTGAATTTTCGATGTAAAATTTTACTTTCCAATTGAAAACATGTAATTAGCCTATCCTTTTTAGTGAACACATTTATTTTAATTGGGGATTTATTTAAATATGTTGAGTCCAATGATTTGATTATAACCATATATAAATTATATAAATTTCAAAAATATTTATAGATAATAAAAACAATAACACCAAAAATAATAATAACAACGAAAAATATTACGCCCAATTTAATTTGGTTGACTTAATGGTTTAAATGTTTGAAATTTCCCCTATTAAAGAATATATTTTAATTAAAAAAATTTATCATAGGATTATTTTGAATAATTTATTTAATGTTAATTTTACATCTACCTATAATTCTTTTAATAAGTGAATTTTTCATTAAACATTTCCAATAAACATGTGATTCCAGAAGTCATATTTAACAAGTTGAAACTATTTTAATCAATTACTAGTCAACAAATCATCAAATAGAGATGCACCAATTCTATCTTGAATACATTAATTTATAATATTATAAATCTTATTATTATCACTTGACTATCTTAACAGATATATTTATTCGATCCAATTACTTTTTTCTATGTGTCATATCAAAGTAATACACGAACTACCATAGCGAATAGTTAGTTTAAAAAACTCTAATAAAAGATTCCAATAACCATTTATCTATCTTATTCATCAAGTTTGAATTACATGAGACACATATGTGTCTATATCTACATTATAATGATAAAATGACCCTAAATATAAAAAAATTAGACTTTTTAAATAAATATGCCTACCAATTTCACACCCATAACATGAAAATACCATCCTTTACTGAAATGAAACTGTATATATTCTATCATATCCATTCTAAGAATGAATTATTTCAATTAAAAATCTCTCAATATCATTAAAAATAAATTGATAATGTTTTAAGATTCTTCATAGTAAACGTAAAAAATAAATACATTAGTAGTTGATAAAACACACCCAATGATCTCTATAAAAAATGAAAATAACATGAAACCATCACTTCATATTTTCATAAAACATTTTAAAACCTTATATGATTCCTACCCATTCAAAAACAAATTAATTTATAAGTCAAAATATGTTTATTTTTGATAGTACTAGTTGTAATGGAAAAATATTGTTAAAATATTGAATAAATATCTTAATTAAAATTTAAATTACATTAAAAAAAACCACTTCAAGGATTCAATACTATGGGTATAATATTATAGCCTTCATAAATTAATAATTATTATAATTACAATAGTTTTGATTACATTATTTTAGAAAATTTACATACATTGGGAATTGTATGTAATTTTTTTTGATATATGTTCTAATAGTGAAGTCATATGATAAACACTGTATTAATTATCTATTCATATAATTCAATAGGCTTATTGTGTGAGTTGTCTATGTTTTTCCCAGCTTTTGTGGGATAAGTAAATATCACCCTGCCATAATTTTTTAAAATTTTAATAAAAAAATTAATGGTTGATGTTTATTTATATAATGATGAACATAGTTTATTAAAAAATAATTATAGACATCATGCATGATTTATTTTTTGGATTTCCTCCCACTAAACAATAAATATATTTTTTTGGGAGTTCTATATGATCAAAATAAGTATCTAGGATGTGATAAAAATGAACAATTAATGGAAAATAATAAAATATTTTTTTTAAGAATACAATATAGGGTTTTACCCTGTATTATAGTTATCTAAAATGGAATATTTTGTGACATTTTTTCCCAAATGTTGTGGGAACTAGGTATTATATTATTAAAATCCCATATTGATCCATTGATGTTTTTTTATAAAACTAACTTTAGGAAAAATGAATCTATATTTTCCATTACAACATAAATCCATAAGACTTGTGTGATATATAATAATATATTAAATATTATGAGTTTAAAATAAAATAAAAATTTTAAATAAATTATTAGAAAAATAGTCTACTATAACAGATTATATATATATATATATTCAAAACTGAGGCTCCCAAGAATTAATTCTTTAGTATAACACATACATTCTCTAGAGAAAACATATAAAGCATGACCTCTATATTAATTAGTTCTTTATATTAAATGTTGTTTATATTTTTATCATGAAACATAGTATCTATATGAACTTATAATTATAATAAATGAGACAACATTGTTGGTAGGTAAATACACCTCCAAAAATTTCCTTAAATATATTAGTTTATCCTTTAGAGTTTTTTATTAGACAATAAATTTCCACAACAACTAATCAATCAATAATTTAATACATCAGTTTTTTCCTTTCAAAATTAATTATAAATGGGATTTCATATATTATAAATTTCAAATTATACACTTAATTATCATAATTATTCATTATAAAATTAATTAACCATAATAATAATGTACCAACCACAATGTCAACTATTTGAACATAATGATTTTCAAGGGGAATAGGTATTTCAATTCTCGAATTGTGGGTCTTTTGAATCTCAATTCTCAGATTATTTTAGAATTTTTCCTATTTTGTAGATTACTTACTTGGTTATTGTACATTTAAACAATCACAACATAGTTATGAGAAGGTTATAATATAATTATATATATATATATATCAAAATAAATATCACAGTATACATGTTTAGTATAAGAAATGTATCAGTAGTTCATTGATTTACATTTTCTGTATGCTGGATTTCAAATATTAATAGTATAGGGTAAGTAATGACATGGAGGGAGACGTATAACATCAAAATTTGGGGGGTCCTCATGTTTGTGGTTTATACTATGTTAATTATTCTAATTAACCCCTTAGAATAAACAATTTTATATCATGAGCCTACTTACTATGTTTTTGAATTTAGTGTATCTATATATTCATTCATCATTGTCATTAAAATATATATCCCCCATGTGTCTTCGTTTTCTCAAGCAACTCTCAATGGGACACACTATATTTTGAAGATCTATCGTGTCAATAACGTTTCATATGTTTCAAATCCACTAAATTTAATACTTAGTAGATATAGTAGGTAATGATTTTTTTGTATAAAATGGAATGAAATATAGAAAAATAATTATTCATTATTATATATTACAATTCTAGTGTAAACAAATTCTATTATATCATAAATACAAATAACCATATATTCATTATATTTTAATATACTATTTTTCCATTTTTATTTTTCAAGAGTATCCTTTCATACCACATGATGTGTGGTGGATGTTTCATAATATTTAAATTCATTAATATATATATAATCAAAGGAATATAATTATTTTTCTATATCAAATCACATGAAATTTTAAATTAGATTAAATGTAAATACCATTTTTCTTTCCAATGAAGCATACCCCATTCATAATTTTTGATAGGGGTTTTGTTTTTTTGATGTATAATTATTATTTTCTACATTATTTTTTTATAAGATAAAAATTAAAAATAAATTAAATTAATCCACATAATATCAAATAAAATTATATCCAATTATTACGTATTATAAATGCGTTTTCCACCTAAAAACTAATAAATGAAACCCATAGTTCATAGTTTGTTGATTTCGGTGTATAAATATAGTTGGTAGGATTTTATATTCCAATAAAAATTCCTAAAATTATATATCATTATATATCCTTTAGATTATATATAATACATTATAGTTTCCATTAGAAGGAATTTCATCCGAGAATATTGTTTTATTAATGTAATATACAAGGGAAAACAAATTAATAAATTAAATAATCAATTAGATTAATATATTTTTGAAGTAATTTTAGGAAAAAAACTCTTATGTTACTTTTTAAATATTTATTTTGGAAGATATAATATTTTTTTTACAAATTTGGATAACATAGATGTTGAAACAAGGAACTAATTATGAAAATGGGTTTTCCACAGATTCTTAAATTTTCATCTTCATTTTTTTCAATGATTGAATCTCAATATTTTTTATACCCAATTTTTTATTTGTTTAATTCCATGAACACTTTACCAATATTAATTGTGAATTATACCAAAATATTGAATCAGTTATATTATTAATAAGATAAATAGTATCAGAATTACAATATTTTTTAGGTGATAATATGAGATTGTGAATTACAAGATGGAATTGTTCCTGAAATAAAATAATCTCACCAAGAATCATGAGTTAATTTTTATATAATAAAATAAAACTTCCATATAAATTATCATTTTTTAAAAGAATGGTATGAACATTCATATATTTCATTAATGTTAATTAATATTCCTTAAGAATTGTTGATATATAAATGTACTCATGTTTTTAGGGGTGGTGTTTTAAATTAAAAAGAGTAACAAAATTATTATCAATATAATAATAACATGATTTTTTGGTGATATACTAAAATTTAACATATGAGATATATGTAATGTTTTGATAAATATTGACATAATATTTTTGTTATACATTTTGAGTGTGTTATTATTTAAAATATTATATTTTTTGCCTTAAATTTCATGTTTTTAAAATGATGTGATTTTTCATGGTATTATATTTAAATTTTTAATAATTTTAAATTTTATATGATGTTTAATATTTTATTCCAATATAAATATACAGAATTATTTTTTTGAATTCATGTTTCATACATTTGTTTGGTTAAATTATTGTTTATATTACCTTGAAACACACATCAATATATTAATTATTTTGATATGATTACAAATTTTTCAATAGTAATCTAATACATAAATGGGAGAATAAAATTTATTTGTCCTATTATAAATTTATACAATGTTTTTTAAAAGAATAAATATTTGAGAAAATGATATTGAAATAATTTCCTTCAAAATTCATGAGAAATGTATTGAAAAATATATTTCTATCATTGGATTTAGTTATAATAAGAAACAATCATATACCAATGAAGATATATTATAATTGAAGGGATAATAATATTCAAATAACACTTATTCAATGTAGTGGATGATAATATATTAAAAATACCAAAGAGGAACAATTTATGAAATACCAAAAACATTTGTTGATAATTGAATAAAATGTATACCTTTAATTATAGATTTGTACTTATAGTATATTCAATAAATAAAAGTATGAATATTATTAAGGAACATATGAACGGATATTCCCTTTAAGGTGTATCCATGGGTCAATTTAATCTCCCAACACTTAGAAAATCTCTTCATATATCCTTGATATGCTAAAATCACTCATAGTAAAGGAAGGAGGAAGAGAGTTATGACAGATTTGGTTGGAAGAGGTTGAACAATGAGAATAGATATGAAAATAAATACTTCCAATCTATATAACACATGGGGATACTTATTTAGTTTTCATGAATTTACTCATATAATAAAAATTCAGGATTAAATTTATTGTGGTTTGAAATAATTATTACACTTAGATTTAATTGATCATCCCAAACATTTTATCATATGAAACATTAATGATAGACAATATAAAAGTGATATGAATATTTTAAAACTGTTTCTTAATAAACATGAAAAATAATAGAGAGTGGTATAAATCATATAATACTATTCAACATACCTTGTGATATATCCATTTCATGCAATATGATTAGATTAGGTAATATGATATGATATCTCTATATTAATTCAATCAATATGACCCTCCATGTAATATTATACATGGACTAATTGACATCATCTAATATGTTATTTCTAAATAGTAAAATACGATATTGGATATCATTGAATATATATAAATTATGAATTTGAGAATACCACCTTCAATGTCCCACTTTCACGAAACCCTCATAGTCTATTTTCTATATCACATTTATTATATAATATAAAAATAGGATTTGAATCTATATCCAAATTCATTTTTTATATAATGTAAAACATTAGAATTATATAAAAAACAATCACGTGTCACATCATATGAAATTCCATATATCATTCTCATATATTCTTGATTATTTGTGTATGGACTGACCAGGTGGACAGATACTACACATGTCATTCAGGTAAGAAGATGATAACATCACATGACCTTAATAAAAAATGGATAATAAAATCACTTGCTCCTTTCTAGGTGTGGACATACCCACCCTCTGTCCATCTCAATTAAGATCCCATTTGTGAATTTTGTTATTTGATAGGAAAAATACCATATTGGATAAGCCACAACTATAATGACTTGGGATTTCTATGTTTTATTTTTGGATATTTTATAGATTTTTTTCGAGACTGGTCATTGAAAAAGAGTTATATTCTAAGACTTTTTTCAGGAATAGTGGTTTTAAATATATTAAATATATTTAATTGAACATTTGTACTGTTTTCTTAAGAAACTATAAAAACATCAAGAAGGGGACCAGATTAGAAAATTGAGGGCACCATTGAGTTTATAATGTGAATTTTACAATATGAGAAACATAACCTCTTATGGAATGGTTTGTTTGTTGGAAATTCATCACGAGCGCAAAAATTTTTAAACAATAAATTAAATTACATATTTTTTTGGATCCTGTTATTGGAGAGTCTTTAAATAGAACATTATATTAGATTTCAAGGACTATCCTCATAACCTTTGTACCATTAGAGTGCCATTGTAGAGAGCGTTTGAAGATTTATTTTAGAATACTGGAGACAAGATCATGGATCGATGATCAACTTGTGATAGATTCAATGTATCTCACAAAAAGTCACGAAACATCCCTATATTTCATATAAATATGATGAAAATTGAAGAAGGGAGTTTATTAATTTCTATTTCTTCCCCGTTCATGATTTCTAGGATGAATCTAAAGTAATAAAATAATGAGTTGTTTCGTAGATCGTTCACATTGATGGATGAGTTTTATTTCAATGATTAATGGATATAATTTAGTGTTTTTTAGATTCATCAATTATAATTCTAATGGAAACAAACTGAGATCAACATGAACATTGATTGAGGTTTGTTTCAGGAGATTGATATTTTGGTTTTCTTCCCTAATTCTCAGTTTATCATGGGTGTTCATTTTTTGGAACGTGGTTCGACATATCTGATGAATAAATCATTTCACTCATATTTCCTAGAGAAATGATCCAAAATCATAAATATAGGATCAGTATGACACAATAGTTGTGGGATGATGGGAGTGGTGATTTATCATATAGGTTTGTGTTCCTTATTTTTCATTCGTAGGATCAGAATGAAGAATAGTTCCAGAAATATTTCTATGTGGGTTGAAGGGCTGAATCAAGTAGTTTTTTGATCGAATGGTTCATCAAGCCATGATTTATGTTTTTTTGGAATTTTTGATTATGTGTAAAATATCCATTGAAAGAGAATATGGATGGATTCTAGATCTGAGATTTTGGAAAATACTCATTTCACAACATGTAAAATATATCTACAAACCGTGTGGGGCACCCTATGTAGCGGTAAGGGTTTTAGAGGATCTTTAATATCACATGGTGTTTGGTCACTCCCCAGAGACTATTAATGTATATTAGAGGGTATATAGATATGTGTTGGAGTACACATGATGGAGCATTCCATGTAATCCCCAAGATGGATTCGGTTTGGAAAAAGTACATTCTCTAAGATTTTTACAGGTACGCATGCAAATGTACAAGGGTTAATGTCATGTACGGACACATGGGTAGACTACATGTGAATCCTACATGTTGTGTAATTATACACAGACATAAGGAAGAGACAGAATCTGTTTACATGAACATGACCAGGGGTCATGGGACACGACATGTGACCCCTGCTACATGGAATGTACTCAAACAAACATGGATTTGAGACCTTGTACTTCATTTCATGGACATGTTTTTAGGTTAATTATCCAAGGTCATTCCCTGATGAATAGTATATAATTTTGTCTTACACACATGATAGTGAGTCTCTATGAGTTTTACATCTTGGACGAATGACATCAATGATATGAGACTCAGTAGTGTGTTCTCCCAGATGAGTGCTTTGTGGAATTCTTGGGATGGAATTCTTGGGTTGTTTAATTCAATTACGAATTACCTCAGAACTATGTGTATTTGATGAATATATTGGGATATTGTAGTTAAATGTTTTACAGACATATACTTATGTAGAACTGACTGTATTTCCATCATTGTATGCTTTATGGTGTCGAGGTTTCCTACATAGTGTTTTGTAAACTCACCCTAGAAGGTATTTTCCCACATGTGTTGTGTCTTGTAAAAAATATAGTCCTTTTGAAATTGTCCTATAAAGAACAATACCATAGGTTCTTAATGATACCAAACATAATGAGTTGTGTTCCTATGTTATTATAATTGTAGTCCATGTTTTACTTTCATATTAAATGGTTTTTGGACTCATGTGGTGGGAATGTATTTAGAAATATTTAATTTACATTATTTCATGTCATACTCTTGTTGTGAGATTTATAAGAATTCAAGCATGTTGTTCATTTGTGTTTATATTTCATCATTTTATGGTCTCATAGGTCTGTGTGTTTGTGTTTGTACATGTAATTTGGATAATTCCTCTCAGGTATGTGATATGCACAGTCATTGCTAGTCACCAGACCATTTAATATTGAAGGTGGTTATGGGGAGTTGAGGCATGAGCCCCATCGGGATGGTTTGGGACATAGTGGTTTTAGATTATCCAATTCTATCTTTGGACTAAGAGTCTATGAGATTGTTTCGGGTGAAATGTGTTAAGTGCATTGAGTTCATATTTCATGCCAGGGACTCCCATGTGGTTTTGGGGGCCAACATATCCATAAAAATATGTGTATTAGATTCTTTCCAAATATGGACATCAGATAATTGGATGCAGGTTAAACAATGGTACATGCATCAAATTTGAATGAGTTTTGTTTTACATTTCATTCTTATGTTAGCTCTCTAGATATATGTATTGACTATGATACATCCAGTCTACATAAGATGATTATGCAATGTATGAAATCTAGGATTAAGAATCATGATAATGAGGATGATTAACTCGATGATGATCCATCGATAAATGGACTGGTTCTCGAGATGTTACCTCTAGGTGGAGAACCAAATATACAACCACCTTTGGACAAACCTCTGGTCGAGGTAGTACCAAGAGATTAGGTTCCCTAGTTGATAATCCATTATGAGTTTTAATAATAAATACCCATCAAGATCCGAGGAAATAATGAGCCACAACCATCCATGGACATGTTTGGGGTGGTGACCCATGTTTTACATCTAGTCCACAAACCAAAAAATCAGATAGTGGTCCTAGAAGCAAGCATATCCATGGTTATATAGTATAATGGTGGGATTTAGTGACCTAGTCACACGATAACGTGACTCTTTTGTGGATATAGACTGAGCCCTTTTTCAGGGAGGAGGTCTCAGTAACTATGTTGAGGTATTTACATATCCAGGATCTCCTACAGCTCCTATAGGGAAGCATGATAGTAGCTGAGTGTTAATTGTGTATTACCATCATACACAGGTAAATGATTGATATGGTTCCTGATCAGTTCTTTTGGGCTCATAAATTTTAGATAGTTATGTGTAGATACATCAAATAAAATTTTATTCCTGTATAATTCCTATCTATGCCGAGGTTTTGGGGATAGATTTGGTGGTAGAGAGTTTCTTGATTGAGTATATACAACTAGTTCATTGTGGCAGTGGGAATGTAGTAGCAATGATATTGGTAGGAGAGATTCCATGTTAGACTTAGGGACATATATGGGCAAGATTTTTTAGGGTACGGTCCAATTATAGAGGATATGTAGTTAATGGCTCCCAAGGTGGGTCTAGCGAGCCTAGAGAAAAGAATTTTTACTCATGTGACAGTAGAGGACATCTTACAAAAGATTATCTGGCCCACTGTACCACATACAATGATACAATAGACGTGATGCTATGGGAGAGTAATTAATAGAAGAACGATGTTTTGGAAGGTTGTATTACATAGAAGGGGAGTAGGGAGAGAAAAAGGAGGTGGTACAGATTTTATCCTTTCTCCACAACCAACCCTTGTTCGTCCAAACTAAGATTATCAAGATAGAGAATAGTGGTGGTGAAAACTATAGGGGGATGAATATTATGCCATCGGCTCCAAGAATGATTCCACATTGGACCTGTATATTTTTTCTCTTAGCTACAGTAATGATTAACAATGGTGCTAGAAATTCCATTCTTCCCACTGATATTATCTTTGATATTGATATTCCAGTTGAGCCCTTGTCCTGACCTGTACACCTGGAGATTCCAAACTATGAGGAATTAGTGATCGAACACATGTGATAATGGTGTGACTTAAATATTTATTGTGAGAGTTTCTATTTGGATATTTATTATGTGTGATGAGGCTTCATGATTTCATCATCGGTATGGACTGGTAATCCAATGTTCATGCCCTAGTTTACTATTTCAGGTGAAGGATTTGTTGTTTTTGTAGTAACAGGATTTGGTTATCCTTTGGTAGTGAAATGTAAAGACCTGTAGTGTAAGATGGGCTCATTAATAAGATGGTGTAAAAAATTACTCATCAGTTGGCTTGCCCACCCCTTGGTCTATATGATTTTATGAGTTCCCTATTGCCTATAATGGTGGTCGAGTAAGGTGACTTATCCCATGAGGATGCCCGAATCTTACCTCCCCATTATGATATAGAATTCAACATTGTTATATACCCATGGAAAATACCAGTATCGAAAACGTCATATCATATGGATCATGTCGACCTTCATTAAATGATGGGGGATATGGCAGAATTGTAGAAGAATGTATTCTTTAGACATAGTGTTTCACCCAGGGTAGCCCCAGTTCTATTCAACATGGATTAAGACATGATTTTGAGTCTATTCTTGAACTAATAGTTCTTAAACTAGGTGACCATGAAGAATAATTATCCACTATGAAGGATTGATGACCATCTTGATCAATTAATAGGGATGGGATGGTTCTTTAAGGTTCGACAAAGGTATTTTTATCCCCATATATTGTGTGTAGGAAAAGTATATATAGAGTATGGACTTCATAGTTTGTTTTGGTCACTTTGATTACATATAGATTCCAATAATCATGATGAATTACCTAAAAGTGTTCATCATAATTATGAAAAAATTATTTTTTCATTTTATGGACCTGTTTATGTTAGTATTCATCAATGATATTATTTTTTACTCAACATATTTGGAGGAGTATAAAAAATATCTGAGGATAGTTCTTGATGTATTATGAGAGAATCATCTTTATAGAATTCTCTCAGAGTTTCAGTCTGTGATTTAGGGATTCCATTTTCATGGACATGTCATGTAAATAGAAATAGTGGTAGTGGACCTTGATAATGTGGAAGATGTTTTAGCTTGGGAGCCACCCATTAGAATGATGGAGGTGCCGAGCTTTCATGGGAATATAAACTATCCATTGCGTTTTAGAGCTATGTTTTCTAAAATTTTAGAACCCACGATTTCTTGGACCCAAAATAGTAACCCTTTTGAGTGGAAGAAATGGTTCCAATAGGCTTTTATATAGTTGAGGTAGGATTTGATGAGCACTCTCATATTAAGAATTCCAGAGGAGGGTGTGATGTTTTTTCTATCTAGTGATTCATCATGAACTAGTTATAGTTTAGTTCTGATGAAGAGGAAGGTAGTGATTTTTGATAGTTCATGAATGTTGAGACAACATGAGTAGAACAATGTGATCCCCATTATTATTTTTGTAGTGGTATTATTCACTCTAATGACATGGAGACATGGCATGATGGTTGAGGACTTTATCATCTATTCTGATCACAAGAGTCTCAAGTAAGTCTTCTCTTAGAAGGATCCCAATAAATGGCACTGTCAATAGCTTGAGTTACAGTACGATTATGAATTTTAAATTTTATATACTCATGGGAAGGTGACCATTGTAACATATTCTATCAGTATGAGATCTTTTTCTTTTTCTCTAAGTGAGCTTTTAGAGAAATCGAACATAATATAGTTACCCATTGTAGATGGATATGGAGAATAATTCCCCCAATTGATGATTGTCACACCTTTACTCTTAAAGCGAGTCAGGGAGGCATAGGTTGGGAATGTCAACTATGTGACCATAAAAACTCAGATATCCACTGTACATGATCATGATGTTTTTTTTAATGGTGGGATGAAATTTGTTTTTTTCATATGACTCATAATGGTTCCAGTGACATTTTGGATGGTTGTTTTTTGAGAGTTTTATATATCTCCTTTGGAGGTACATATAGGGGTGGAAAATATGTACAAGAACCATTGACAAGAGTTTTGAATGCCATGATGTTTAATAGAGTTTCATAGATTGGAACTTGATGCCTTAATTTTTAAAAATGAAGGATAAACACCATGTTTTAGTGAGTTTAACTCAACCCCATTAGGTTATATAGTGGAATTTTGATGAGACATCCATGGACTTCGTGATGGTTTAACCATGTACGTCCAGGGGACAAAATATCATATGGGTGATAGTAAATCAATTAACTATGTCAGCCTCTTCTGATATTTTTTGGAGAATCGTTTAGTAAATGGTTTGGGATGCCAAAACATTCATACAATAGTTCAACTCCATGGATTTCTATCAATGATTGGTTTTATTATGATGATCACATCATATCACAATTGTATAAGGGATTTTAAGTGGTGTTTGTGACTTATTTTCTCTTGAAAACAATATTTAACACCTAAATTTGTGGCAATACTGAGAGATCGATATATTTTATAGAGGAAATGATGAATGTAGTAATGTTTTATAATTCCCAATGTTGTTAGAATCATCACTAGTAGTAGATTTTTCATAAAATAATTGCTATAATGCCTCTATCGATATGGCTACATTCAATGATTTATGTGTGCAACACTATATGTCACCACTTTTCTAGACTAAACATAGAGTGTTAAAACTCATGGGCCCTGAGTTAGTTTCTATAGGGACCAAGAAGGTGAAGATCATCCAAGAGAAGATTATGACTCCACAGAGCCTTCCAAATTCTTATACGGATAAACGATGGGGGCTGTTCGAATTCTAGGTTGAAGATCGTATGTCCCTATGTGTCATTCCATGATTGGGATTAAAAATATTTGGGTTGGTTGGAAATATATCTCTAAGGTTAATTAACCTATTTTAGATATTGCATAGAGTTTCATATGTGGCGTACCATATACCTCTACCTCTCTAGTTAGAATAGGTGGATGATGTATTCCACATGTTATAATGGAAAAAATTGATTGAGTATTGATTCTTCAACATGTTATAGGTAAGGAGGTACGTGCACAAATCATCACACATTATCGACTGGGGGACCTAGACATTGGTGATGGATTTACCTTTCCTGATAATATATTATATATTTTGGATTGGTAAGAGAGGAACCGTTGATGGTCATCAATTACTTTAGTGCATTTTTGATGGCCACATGAGAACCTCGAAGATAACATATAGAATATAGAGACTCATATACATGCTCAGTGCCAACATTTGTTTGTGTATCCCATGTGTTTTATTTTAAGATGTAAATAACCGAGGTGGGGAGAAGGAAATGACATAGATTTTCCACAGATTTTTTTGATATTTTATTGTTTATTTTTTTGACCAGGAATTGAGATGGCGTACTAATATAGGGCACAGTGTCCTCAGAAAAAAAGTTTTAAAAATATTAAACATCTCACAATTTTATTTTCCCTCAAAATGTGGAATAACATCTATAGAGGGGTTGAGATCATAATTACAAGGGCACCATTTAGCTCAGAATATGAGGTTTACTCATGGAGAGATTGAATCTTGGTCAGCATGGGTCATTCGTGGAAATGACATCGCGAGTGTGGAAATTAATAAAATAATTAACTACAATATTTCAATTATTCTCATTTCCAAAATGATTAAAGATAAATTAAAAAGAATATTATTTTACACTTAAATGGTTTTTAACCTAACACTTGAACCATTGGAAAGACATTGGAGAGAGCATTACAGGATTTCTCTCAGACGAACATCACAAAATTGTGGATCGATGAGAAAAATGAATCAAATGATAAGGATCCTTCAAAAAATCATAGAACTTCCCCATTCATCATTAGATGTTGATTCAAATTGTGATAGGGTGTATTTATTTTGATTTCTTCCCTATTTTTATTTATATGTGGAATCTGAGTCAATCAACTAATAGATTGATTTGTGGATCATGAAAATTGTGGGGTGGGTTTTATTATGAGAATTATATCAAGATTATTATTTATGACTATTGATTCTTATATTTTATTTTTGATGGAAATTAACATTAATATACAAAAACAATGTTCGGTGTCAATTACTCTATATTATTCGTTTATGTTTCTACGCTGATTCTCCGTTCATCGCCTTCATTCTTCGTTTGTAATGTGGTTTGAAATATCATGATCAATCAATCATTAAACCCAAATTTCTTGATGAAATTATCCCAAATCGTATATCTGGTATATGCAAGACCTGAAGGTGGTGAGACAATGGGAGAAGTGATGGATTGGATGACTATGGATACCCAATTTTATATTATTTAGTGTGAACTGATGTGTGATGTATAGATACATTATTCAAGGTGACTAAAATCCGAAATATTGTTTATTTGGTGATGGAAAGTTTTTTTTGGTCCTTGATTAACTATTTTACCTAAATTAGGTTTCCAGTTCGAAGATCAGATGAAGGAGAATGTATGAAAATTATTGATCTGGGAATCAAGAGAATTCCATGTTACCAGGTGTGTAAACATGATATACATTCCATATGGGATCACCTATGTAGAATCTTGGGTATTATAGTAACTTCAGTATAACATGGTGAGTGACCCCTATCGCACGACATATGATCCATCACTAAAGGTTGTGCATGTACCTAAAAGGGTATATATACAAGAGTTGGAGTACACATGTTATAGAATTCCATGTACTAACCCACATTAATAGGGCTAGGACCATGTACATATGATAATTTGTTGACTGGTACATTGTAACATGTACATGGGATAAATATGTGAACTAACACATGGGTGAACAAAAATCAAAGCCTACACACCATGTAATCCACACATAATTGGGCAAGAGATACATGATGTTTGCTTGAGGGGGACCTGAGGTCAAGGGACATGGCCTTTCCCCTACTACACACCGTTTACTCTATAAAACATGGATTAAAGAAATTTTCTTCTATTTATTGGAAATTATTTTTTAGGGTGCATTCCCCATATCCCATCCCTAGTGGACAGAATTGAATTTATTCCTACTCAGAACATTGATCTCATCAACATGAATTCTTGGATATAGTTTTTTGAATCCCTGTGTGAGGCTCAGAGTGAGATACTCTATTCATCTTCGTGACATCGCTGGTGTTATTGGTATCATTGTGACCAGCGCAATGTGGGTATCGATCCTCTACAGATAAAGTTAATCCATATTGAGTTTTCGTATCACCCCACATCCATGGAAGTGATCCCCATATGTGTGTTTTTCTCTTCAATCCTTCAATGTGTACTTTTTAATAGAGATAACTAGTGATTTTTAACAATCATACTAACTTCATCAGTGTCATAATACTCATGTTTGTATTCTCTAGGAAGAGTACTTTGTGCAATATTGTAGCTAGAATACAAGGCTAGTAAATGAAAGTTTTGACTTACCACTTGATTATGTGTATATTTTGGGTATATATGGATATTATTGTAATATATGTGTATAAATATATATATTTATATATGATTGTATTCCCTTGTTTGTAATTATTTTAATTTTTGTGTTGCCTAATGAGTATTGGTATACTCACCCATATGTATGGTTTTTCCATAGTTGTCATTACTTTTGTAGATGGATGAAATTATGATAGAGTCCTTAAATAACTAGGATCAAATGGTGGTTATTGAGACTAGATATAACATTTTGTGTTCCAATAGTGTTCTGAAAACTGTACTGGTTTTAATTTCATATTGTACTTTTTTTCATACTCTTGTGGCGGGATTATATTTTTCCATATTTACTTTACATTACATCCTATCAAAAACTGGTTGTCATATTAAAGTGTATTCTAGCATGGTTATTTAATTTTTTACAATTCAGCATTATATAGGTTGGGATATTTGTGCGTGTGTACATTTACATAGGCTAAGGCATGCAATGTTAGTGATATTCCTACTCGGCACTAGTTGTCATCCTTTGGAATATTGGAGGCGGGCTTGGGATTCATGAAATGGGCCCCATTGGGATATTTCATTAAACCATCCTATAATATAATTAAAAAAAACCCAACTACCCCCCAAATTAGTTGATCTTTCAGTGAAAAAAAATTTACAAAACACCTAGGTTAACAAGACACATCACTTGAGATGGCCTGCCACATGGTGGAGATCCGCAAAAGAAAAAATAATAATAACCTGAATAACCCTAGGTATATAAACAAATAGATTATTGTTTTTCATATGATTACTCATCCATTAATCATACAACATCATGCTAAATGGGTAAACATAAAAACAAACCATTACCGGACTATGACCAATTCTTCATGTGGCCAACTATCACCACAAATCTATATCTGCAAGTCGGCAATAACCACCATAAGAAGGTGGAAAACTATATAAAATACTTACCACCACCAGAGAACTATAAAACCAAATATTAAAAGATCCCTTAAAAAAATAAGTGTGTGAGCACCAACAGTAGTAGGATACCAAAAAAACAATACAATATCTAATACCATTAATCCTATGTTTCGAACAAGAAAACAAAACTATTTTCTAATGAACATTCAAATAAAATACGTTTTTATAAAACATTATTTGGTTTCTTGATAAGAAATTACTATTTTTATAAAAAAATGATATGAATAATACATGAATGTTATTATAAATGAGAAAACATATCAATCCTTGGGAACATCATAATATAAATATCTTATAAATAAACGGGGAAGAATACAATAATTTATTTAACCATGAATGAGTGGGGTCTTCAAATTTGAATAATTAATTGGAAATGAGAATTCATACTATTATGGAAGAAGAATAATCCTTCTAATATCTAGTTCTGACCCAATCTATCTATATGAATCTTATCCAAAATCTTCTATATCGTTATAAATACCAAATCGCTTAGTGGTTCTATATTATCTAATCATTTTAAATGTTCACACTTGATGCACCCAATTATCCCAATGTTTATTGTTTTACAAAACTAATAAATATATCATACTCACAATTTAAAAAATATTTTCATAGTGATGCACCATCACTCCCATGATTGAAAACCAATTATTTAGTCAAAATCACCACTGGGGAATTTCATTGAAACCAGAAAGTAGATAAACTATTTTTAAAGAAAACCCCCTTTAAAACCCAATACTAATGTAATGATGTAATAAATAAATCATTCTAAATAATTATATTAAATTATTTTATATGGACATAGAGTAATATCTAGTTAAAATTATTTTACAGAGACAGTAACCTTACCAACAACAATAAAATTATCACCTTTAAAAATAATGTTCGTAAATGAGGAGATATAGTCCTTAAAAGAGAATATTTATAATAAAATGATAATATAACCCATAAAAACAATTACATTTTAAAACCATAGTAAAATTGGGTTCCAAAAAAATAATGGGAAATGAGGTTTATGAGGGATCAAGTGAGAAAGTGGGAAGGTCAGATCAAAAACAACAAAATACCATTAAGAGATGCACCATTAATGAAAATAATTCACAAATTATACAAGTGGAGAATCTATTAGAGAATCAGGGAAATATTAGTTCAAATATAAAAAAATTTATGAGGTTTTACAGAAAAAATGATCGAGGTAATTAATACAAATTTAACCTTTATAATGTTAATATTTGGTGCATTGTTAAGATACATAGTATATCAAATATTTTTATAACTAGGTGGGAATACTTCCATCAAAAAACATGTTCCACGATTAAATATGGACGATCCTCATGGTCTTATTAACCATTTTCAGTCCAAGGGACTCATCTAAAAACATCCAAATACACATAATTTTTTCATAGTGAGTCATGTGGTTTGAAAAACTACGCTAAAAACATGAAAAATATCATTACTATGAATTTACTATTTTGTAAGTGTTAACCATGTATCAATACCATGATTCATGCCTCTTTTCAAAAAAATCCATTATTTGAAACCCCTAATTCCGTAATCCTGTATAATAACTCAATGTGTAAACAAATATCCACCTAAAAAAATAGACCTAGAAGGGCTTCACAAGTCTCCCCACTATAAAATATTTTGACCCGCTAAAGTGTTTAAGATTATAAACTCACAAAAAGAGAAAGACACTAATTATTCATCCAAAATTCCTACTCCAAATTCTTATGTATATCATGTCTACAATACTATAGTACATGAATGGTGGGAATTTATTTTTTGTGCAGTACCTATTCAAAATGATCCGAAATTTGAACCAATTTTTCAATGGATGTGTTGAATGGATCATGATCAAAATATTCTAATGAAATCATAGGGAATTGGTATTATTAGTACCTACTCAAATACAAAACATTGAACACATCATGTATAAACATAATGTGAGATTATAAGTCGAAATGATAATACATCTTTCCATGATGCTCAACAAACTCAAAAGGGCCAAAACAAATTAGTACCAACTAACTATACATACCCAATGGACAATGTAGCAAGTGAGTTCAAACTACAACATAGACTTGAAAACCAAAACTAAATTCCATGAGGCAATAAAAATGGTCTATATAAGATTATTGATGATAATGAGTTGTCACCAACATCTTTTGGATAATCTGAATGTTTTCCATCCTATCTTGAACAAATCTTAGAAAAACCAAGGGCTGACTTGTATATTATTCCCAGAACAATTATGAACTACATTGATAAAAAAAATAATTTAAGTATCCCTTTTATTTGATTCCTATTAACTATTTTTATAGTAATATTCAATCAAGGATATATTATTTTACCAAGAACCGAAAAAACTAAGAACTAATCCCTCGATCATATTCATAAGAATATGAATATCTTTCTCAGTATACCCATCCATCCAAGGATGGTATAACATTATCAAACTACTTTAGTAACCCATCATCACATTCAAAACATTTCAAATCATTTATTTAATCCTTGAGTCTATGTAAAAAAATCATATATAGAATTCCATGAAGCTTCACGACCTCCCATATGTACATGTTCACCATATAATCCACCTTCACCATCTCCTCAATATGAATAAAATCTGGTCATTTAAGAATTCAATTAATAATAACCAAAAATTATTACCTCCCATAAGGAATTAATGAAAAAGTAAAATTACACCCATATATATCTCATCCAATTTCCACATCAAAATAGTAATGGTTTCAACGAACCTGTAGGTCTCTGGTTCTCCTCTATCAACTTCTAGAAAGTAAGGCATCATGAAAAAATTATGTAATCAACCACCTAATCCCCCTCCACCAATAACTATGTCTTAGATAATGATACAACATGGTATTCTCTAGGTGCACAAACCATCTTGTCCAGTTTCCACTATTTAAAAACCCATTCATCAGAGTTAAATAAATGGCCAAACTCCCATGAAAACACAAGTCACCAACAAGAGACTAAAATTAATCCCAATAGGTATCCACATATTTTATGATTTTCCTAAAAAAATTGAAATATTCTTCTTCCACCGACTCGAGTTAAATGAAATCATTTAATGATGAATGACACGTCACTAAACCTAGGAACACCTACACACCAGCCTCTTCCAATCCAAATATCATATCAATAAATAGTCCCATCAAAAACTACTCCTCTTATAGATATTCCAATACTTGAGTTGGTAACATAATACCCAATTCATCAATATAATCCTTCTAAGAAAAATAAATGTTGAATCAATTTTTATTAATATTCAATACATTTCACATTAACACGTTCCTAAGGATGGAATTTTTTTATTAAATGTGGAAACTATATACATAATCTTTTTATTTCATGAAAAAACTTAAACATATCCTACAATGATCTTCCAATATAGTTACCTTAATAGAAACAACCCACCTAGAACCACTCATCATAACTAGGGTAAAGGAAATATTAGAATGGGTGAGATCAAATTCTTAGTAATGGTGACCATGTGAGATATAAATTATAATAGAATAATATGATCATAAGGTTAGGATCAAATATTCTTTTTTATGTTCTAGACATTAAATATTCACAATAAAAAAACATATATCAACTGATTTTAAAACAATTAATACATAATAGAGTTATCAATAATGGTGTAAAAGTAGTAAGAAAAATTAGTGAGTTATAATATACGTGTGTGGGATCTTGAGAATAAGAAATAATAATATTGTGAACATATAAAAATTAAATCATGTTGCTTAGTAATCTTGTGAGAATATATATTATGTGGTTATACCCTAAAAAATGTGAACAAATATATTCACATTCCATTCATCTTTTTTTCCTATGAACTTATCATGAATGAATTCAAACTCATGAATTGTTATGTGAAAACGTATTCCCATTTATGTAAATTCTTATCATCATATTATCACGAGATATTCATCTAACATTATACATTGAATTTGAGGGATATAATAGATCCAAACATCACATAATCATAATCCATTCAAATAAAATTCATAAATCATAAAAACATCTTCCTATCATTATAGAATTACACATAGAAAATAAGAATATTTCATAAAAATATCATCATAATAATCACATACCATATGAAAAATGAATATAGATGGTATAATTGGATCAAAACCCTAATAATTCATAATAACCATCAACATAAGTTATAATGGATGAAAAGTTTCTTTAAAATATTGATGTAAAAAATGATTAGGAACATAAACATTTCACAGCAAAATAACTATTCTATTATCCAAAAATATCCCAAATATTAAAGAAAAACATTATATTTAAAAATAAACACTGAAAAATTAAATGGAAGCTTCAAATAATTGAGTGGTTGTGAAAATAATAAATTATGTTCAATTTATATAAGTTAAAAGAAATCATTCCTTTCTTAATATTGTAAAAAGTAAAAAAGTGCCTTGTTTAGAAAAAAATATGATTACTTCTCAAATTTTTTGTAAAAGGTAAATAATTGGTAAAAAGGACATTAAAAATCATAGGAGAATATTAAAAAAACTCCAGATAACATTTTTAGAAATCATGGATATGGGTAAAAAAATATTTTTTGAAAAAAGATAAAATAAATTCATATTATTATAAAAACATTAATTGTGTATATTGAGTAGTTCATGTGGGGAAAATAATTGTAATAATATTTAATATCTAGAAATAACATTAGGAGAAGATAAATCATGATAATCAGTGAGGTTTAGATAATGATTTTTTATTAGGAGCATAGTATTAGACAATCTTGGTAATCATGAGATTATAACATACAACCCCTACCTCAATTCATATCTTTATTCAAATGATTTTTTAATAATATATAGAAAAAATAAACATTTATTATACATGTATTCTGTAGTGATACCAATTTATCCCATGCCATATATTATTTTCTCAGAACATCATATTATATATTTTTAAATTATTCTTTATTAAAATCACTTCTTTCATGACAACTTCTTCATTTTCATCACATGTTATAGTTTGGTAGTAGTGACCTTTATGAATTGATCCTAGAACTATCATATAAAAAAATTAAAAATGATATTGATTTAATTCATATTCAATTTATATTTTAGCTTTATACATAAATATTAGTGATAGAAAACTATATTACACTGTTCACATAGATGATAGGTTTCATGTACACCACAATGTTGATTTTATTTTAGGATAGACGTAGTGAAAGAATGGAAAATAATAATTCGCATTTCAAGGTCTTAATAATATCAAAAACAACATATTTTTTTAAATCAATTTTTATAACCATCCAACTAATGTGGTGTCGATAAATGAATCACACTACTATGTAGAGGTGGTATGTCAGACATAATCAAATGGGATGTTGTCACTTTATGTCAGATAGAAGGAAATTTGATAATGGTTGATACTTCATAATACTGAAAATTAATTATATTAATGATTCTTATGTAATTATTTTATATTGGATACCATGTATTTAGATGAGGTTTAAGAATACATATTACTGAAAACTATCTGGTAAGAGCTATACCTCTTTATTGTGAACCCTCTTATGGAATACAAGTTAATCCATGAATGGATGGATGTATGGAAATAAAATAAGTTATCATGTGTATTGAAGGAATGTTAGAGATTTTTTGGTAGTTTTTTATTACATATAAGGATCCAAATTAATGAGGTTGATAAGAGAAGAGGTTCCTCTTTATATGTGATGGGAGGATCTCGTTTAGAATTATAAAAAGGATTAAAATATAATTTTTCTATTCCCCAAAAATATGATCCCAATGGAACATTGATTCATATAAAAATATTGTATGATTGATATATAATATTCTAATGAAATGTAGATAGTTTTTGGGGAAATTTTAATTCTTATTTATTTCGATTAACCCTTGGTTTGAAAATTTTATCCTTAACCACATTAATTAAATTTATGATTTTAATGGTTTATAATATTAATATTGTGGTGAAAATAAAAAAAAAATGAATATGTGTTGAAATTTTATATCATTTATTATCCATTATATCCTCTTTCATGTTTATATGATTTTATATAATTTAATAAAATATTTTTTAATAAAACTTCATTGATATCATTTTTGACACTCTTACATTAATTTGACTTTGACTACTAAAAAAGATTATGGATTAAAAATATAACACTTTAAAACATATCTAATTTTTTATATTTTTCTGATAAATTTATGGAAAATAATGATTCTTCATAATTTTATTACAATAAATATTTTTTAATTAATCTATTATAGTTTTCTTTAAATTGAATAAATAATTTTTTTTCAATGCATAGAAAATTATGGTATATATTCAATAACAAAAAATAAAAAAACATACAACATAAAATTTAATTATATTTTAAATATACATTTAAAACATAAAATGTCCTCAATTTATCCTTATGAAAATATTTTAATGATATTTTCTTTCAATAGATTGAAATGTTTTATTTACTCATTTTGTAAATTAAAATAACGGTTATATACCTAGATATACATCCCCATGTGGCCACATATTCATGACATGGATTGAAATATAAAAACACCACTCATCACATATGATGAAGAATCTTTTTAGATATATTATAGTGTCGTATACCAATGGTTTAACCCTATATTTCCCATTTTACACTTACTAAGGTGGATAAAATTATCTATGGTTACTATTCATTTTGATAAAAATTAAGGCATATTTACCAAATTTGATCATCCTAACTATAAATAAGAAATAATTTTTTTTAAAATCAATTTATTTCATTTAAAGAAATTAATTTTTAAATAAGTCTACATAACATGAAAAATACATTTTTTAACGAAATACATTTTTATTCATAAAACATGATATATATTTTTATCTCATGTGTAGAAATGTTTTAGGTAAATTTAAAATAATTTGAAATAATATATAACACATTATTTTCCTCAAAATAATTCACAATCACTGATTAATATAATTTTATAAAATAAAAATATATTGCGGACATCAAACCTATTTTTTGAAAAACATATCTTTTACATTCAAATGATTTTTTTTCATAAAAATTGTTAACAAATGAACCTTTTATATACATGTTTAAACCATAAATATTTCATAATTCAGTTATTATTATTCACACCTACCAATCCAATAACTAGGAGATTAATATCATATTAAATTTTAATTTTCAAATTGTATATTATGGTTCCTTTAAACTAGATGTTTCATATAAAAAATGATAACAAGGAGATTAAATTTATTTATATAGAAATATTTTCTAAAATATCTGGGAGTTACTTTCTTCCCTATAAGAAAATAATTTTCTCATCAAAAATTCATCAATATGATATAGAAAAATTATGACATGTCTATTTCATAAAATCCTCAAGTTCCCAAATATATTCTTTGAAATTATGATTCCTCCAAAAAATACTTTTTCATTTATGTAGTCTTGGGATGTAGCACATTATTTGTATGAACTAATATTTTTACATGTCTTTGTTTTTAATAAATATCATTCTCTACTGGTATGACCTTTGAGTTTAAAAAATGTGATATATCTAGTTTTTACTCTCTTAGGGGAGATACACAAAACAAATATTGAACTTTAGAGAGGTTTTGTAGATGTAATAAACAATAATCTCCCATACCTACTCAATCATGGTTTTAAAAGGGAACAATATACTAAGGGATCATATTTAATATCTTTCTAAATATGATAACTTTATTTCATGGAAAAATTTATATAAATAATAGCCCCTAATCATTGAATTGTTTATTTCACTAATGATTGTCACCATAATTTTTATTGACTCTAATTAACTTAATATTGTAATGAATTTAACTAAAAAACACAACCATTTCATTAGAATTGTCATGTCCCAAAATAATTCTTTCTCTCAAATCATCCTAATATGTTAGAGTTATACACTTTTTTCCAAAGATGGATTTGTAAGGAGGTATATGAAAGTACAATTGAAATATATTCTTTTATGAGAACTTGACTCGAGGAAGGTGTTGATACATACCATCATTTAAATCCATAAAACTATATATAAATATGTCCTTTAGGTTTTGAATGGTTTTCTTAGATTTAAAATATTTTAAAGGATGATAAGAAGTACTCAAAGAAAGTGTTGAATCAGGAGCCTACTGGAGACTTCAACAAAATAATTTGGTAAACATAAGATTCTAATATGACACAATAGAATTTAGTAATCCATGTAACCTTACCACTGTATTATTTTATATTATGGAAAGCTAATCAGTAGAGGAATATTCATTGATATGAATGAACTGTTCTGAATTCATAATCTTATCAATTACAAAAAATAAAACTATGACCTTTATACATTTTGGGTGTCCGTTGAAAGAATTCATAGTGATATTTTGTATTTTACATTTTGGTATGGATAATGGTTATAACATCCCAATAAACATCTATTTCATAACCTTACGTTACTCTAATAACAAGCACTAAGATACACACTCAGAAATATATGTCTATATTTTTTCACCATGAGAAATAATCTTCGATATATATATATATATATATATATATATATATATATTTCATACAATA
Organism: Viscum album; assembly: GCA_963277665.1. Classification (NCBI taxonomy): domain Eukaryota; kingdom Viridiplantae; phylum Streptophyta; class Magnoliopsida; order Santalales; family Viscaceae; genus Viscum; species Viscum album. The sequence continues at coordinate 22,400,844 of OY728137.1, read as the reverse complement.
TTAATAAAAAATGATTAACTATGATCTTCATGAAATAACTACATTTTTAAATATGGTATGGATGGAGAATTTCACGATACGACCTTCCTCAGGCCATGAAACTAGACATCTACCTCCCTGGGTTTCTTATAAATCGTTGGGTTTGAATGAATCAAAACATAATCTGTTACTCACTATAGATGATTAGAATACTAATAATGGATCCCAGATGACAACATATGTTCTTTCAGTGCCCTTTTTCCTCGCACACATACACCTTCAGAAACATCCCAGAAGGTCACCCATCCTGATCACTACAATAGGCCTAGAATTTTTATCTGTGGAGTTATAATAAGATAGAATCCAAAAATGAGAAATCCACCTTGATGACATGGGTAGTGAAATTTTTTTTAATCCTCACTCTTCTTGTGGTGTTACACTCTCCACCAATTTAAAGAAAAACACACTCATTGGGGACCCCACGTACCAAACCTAAGCTGTATCACTGCACCTCCAGTTGGGCATTGCCTCTGATACCATTGGTCATGAATCGTCCTTCCCCGGGCCATTGACCAAGTCATATGACCCGATGGGTTTCCTATAATATATTTGTTTTCTTCTAAACACAACATATACTATTACTCACTAGTTTGTATTATCATTCTAAGGATTATCCCCATAGGCAAACACATATTCTATTAGTATTATTTTAACTCATTCACACACACTCTATAAATCTTACCATATGGTCAAACATCCTAATTAATACTTCCATACAAGAATGATTAATTGTGGAGTTCTAAATAGTGAGGATTCTGAAATCAAATGTTTACCTTGTCGGCATAGGTATTAAAATTTAGAATTTTGATTCTATGATTTTTAGAGGTGTTAAACTCAACCTATACGAAACAAGAATGCCCCTTGGGGTATGTCTGGATCAGACCAGGTGTTAGGGTAACAAGGTCGCAAGGTATCTTCAAAAAAAACTGATATCAAAGGTGCATTTTTTTCATCATTTAATAACGTTAGTATGTAAGTGAGAGATATTTATTGGATTGTGGATGTTGCTCTGAATGGGTTCCTAGAATGATATCATCATAATGAGACTTAATTAACCATGGGTGGTTTGAAAAATTCATATTGAAGATTAATTATTGACCATTTCATGTTTTTAAATTGGATATGTAGAAACCCAAATCTTGTTTTCTTTCCTAATGGGATTAATTTCTATATTACTATTGTTTGATTGTTAAAATTAGTAATATTTTGATGGCTTTATTGTTTTTTGATGATGTCTGTGAAATCATGACTATGAGAAGAGGTGTGAATATGATCTTGGATGATGTTGCTGATGAACCATAATGGTAAAATCTTCTCATGGTCTAGACTTTTGTTGAGGATATTGTTCATGTTATCGGTGTTCTAGGAAAAGAACCTATTCTCTCATTGTCATTAGTTGGGACATCCCAAAGGGTTAAACTTTGGAGTCATGCTCAAGACTTCCTTCTCTATAAACTATATTTGTTCCAATACACTAATAATACTAAAAACAAAGAGGATTGGATGACCAAGAATGAAATATTTTTTCAGTTATCACATATTCTGGATGCAATCATAGTGAGATGTGCCAGCATTGAGATGAAATTACCAAGCTGGAGATGCTGGGACATGATGGGGAAATAAAAAATAATGATGGTCTAGATTGTAAGAATATAAATATTCCTTTCACCAACTAGTTATATCCAGTGTCAATAGTTTTTTCTTAGGCTATGTAATTTCTCATACTCTAGAAGGTTTAAAAGAACAGGGAAGAATATGAAAATTGATTCATTGAGATTATGTAGTTTACAGATGATATTATATCCAATAAGAATATAAAGGCTTGGAAGATCGGTATGGTACTTGGATATGATATATTTTTTTTTGTATTTCTTGATAAAGATCTATTCTTATGATGATTCATTGTATAAGGTTTCAATTTTCAATCTTGATATAGTGGATATGTTAGGTTTGATATGAGTTTTTTTTCTCCTATTTGAAGTTCTATGAGTTATTAAAATGTAAGAGAATTTCTGATGAGTCTCATGAAGAATCTAAGAAATTGTGTTCTTTTATACCTATTGCAGTTTATAGTAGTTTCCCTTTGACTTGTATTGACTTTAGAAGGCATGGGAATTCTAAATTTATTTTCACAAAAGAACCCAAGATCTGCATCTCCTATGGATGTTCGGGATACATGATGAAGTTATGTTAAATCTTATATTCTCTACATAGAGAAATTATATAATCAACAGTAGAAAGAAATGTAGTTGAACCAAATGCTTCATGATATAAGGGGATCAAGAAATATACATATGTGTTAATATTCTTTATGTAGTGGAGAATTCTCTAGAGGAAACAGATATAGCTCCAATGACAGTGAAGGGTACCATCATTATTGATTCATCTTTAGTGATTTTTTATACTGGTTAATCTCACTAAATTATATCAAATTGTATTGTGAACATACTAAATCATCCAATCGAGTTTTTTATATTTCATGGATATTACTACACCCCTCAAAACAAATATACATCAGGGTGTCTAATTTATTTCTTTTATTTTCTTCTTATCAGAGAACGATCTTACTTATGATATTATGGTTCTTGACATGAAACCACTTGATATCCTTTTTAGGATAGATTGGCTTAAATATAATAAAGAAAAAATTGTTTTTTATCTTCATTGAGTCTTCTTTATAGGGCCCAATAATTTGTTCCATGTCTTTCCGGGATAATGGGACCCATATTCAGGTATATCAAAACCATTTTATCCATAGTTGTGGAAATTAATATCATTGTCTTCTATTGATCTAGTGTTAGAATCCTTGAGTGATTTTCTCCCCTAGTTTTTATCGAGTTTTCTAACGTATTTCATTCTAGATTCATTGGTTTTCCACCAAAAATGGGGTAATAGTTTTATATTGATTTAGTACCCGGCACTCAACTATTATTTAATCCACCTTTCTGCATGTAATGAGATGAAATGAAAGACTTCAAGAGTCAGTTGGATAATATATTACATAATGTATTTATATTCCTTAGTGTTTCACCTTGGGTAGAAACTATAATAAATTTTATGAATGATGATATACCACTTCACCTATGTATAGATTTACAAAAACTATACCAAGTTACAATAATGAAAATTTTTCCATTACTATAGATTGATGATGTATTTGACCAGTTCAAAAGGGGAAGTGGGTTTTTATTATTGATCTTCGATCTGGTTACCATGAGTTGAGAATAAATTAATTGGAACTTTATAAAACCATATTTAGGAGTAAGTAAGGACTTTATAGATACATTTTCATGGCATTTGGCCTCTACAATGATCATATTACCTTTACATATTTGATAAACATGATCTTCCATGATTATAGTGATATGTCCATGGTGGTATTTATGGATGAAAACATCTTTCACTCTATCTTTGAGGAGGATCATATGAGTCATCTATGGGAAGATTTGTAATTGTTGAGAATTCACTGAATTAATTCCAATTATAAAAATATTATTTATATATTTGGGAAGTTATTTTTATGGATATATGGTCTTAGAAAATAGTATCAAAGTTGATCACAATATGGTGAGAAAAATTATGATGTGGTAACAAATGCATAACGTTTTCTAGATTCACAGGTTACTATGTTTAGATTGTTAATATCAATAGTTCATAATGAATTTCTCAAAATTAGCTTCTCTTATGACTACTCTAACTTGGTAGGGAGTGAATATTTATTGGCATGAGAAAGTTTAATGATCTTTTGTTGAGCTGAAAATATGTTTGACTTCAATAATGATGTTTAATTTCCCAGTGGCACGGAGCGACTATGCATTCATCCATGAAACATCATGTTTTATTATTTTTTGTGTATTTTATAGGGTGGTCATGTGGTAGAAAATGGGTCTAGGAAGCTTTAGATACACAAGAATAATTTTTTATCCCCGGAATATCAACTCAAAACTATGATGCGTTCTCTTGACATTTGGTGTCATGAACTTCTTAGATAATGGTCTAACATGTATTATAACTACCCATGTTTTAGTTTTGTATTATATAAAAGAGATTTTAATATTCCCCATAAGTATTGGGTGGAGTACCCATTATTATTTTATTTTCATATTGCCTATAACATGGGGAAAGGGAGCATAATTAGAAATTATTTAAGTAGGAAAATTATGACCCTGGTCATGAATGAATCATCAGAGGAGTGGAATTTTATGGCCCCATATTCGTGGTTTCATATTGGATTTTGTAAAATAAGGGTCAATGTTATCTTAGATAGTATTTATTTAACCACCTATCTTCTTGAGATGATTCTTCAAGAACAATTGGTTGATGATAAATTTTGTATCATTGGATAATATCATTTTGTGGGGATACCATTACAATGTGTTAATTCCCCATAGAGGAAAATATTTTTCATTAAACATTATTTATGTGATGTTACCCATGAGAAAATATGTGATGGGGGATATACATATTTCCCAAGAGTTTTTGTTCCCAAAACCACAAATATATTCTATGATATGTGGAAATGATTTTAGTTATTAGGTAAGAGATGGGTCATTGTATATATTTTTCTCCTATTATTAATCATTACAACAAGTTAATTCCATGATCTATATTCATTCATTATTCTTTTGAGATATCCACTGCTGACTAAGAAGTTGGATGATATTTATAAGTACATTGTGGTCTGGTTTACTCATACCTAGAGAGAGAATATTATGATATGTAATTTTATTGATAAAATGTTCAAAACATATCAATTTATACCCATTAGAGATAAACCAAATTTTATGGTGCTTAGAAATATTTATATCACATAAATTGTTCATTTTCTAGTAGTTATGTGCACTACAAACCTTTACAAAGACACCATTTTACATATCTCTTTTAGAGAGGCCTCCATGAGGTGTTGGGATAATGGGGTTCTTTGAGTATGAAATATCATCATCAGAAAGATGGAAGATAGAGAGAATTATACTAAATCTTGATGATATGATTCAGACATGCTTCCATGATTTTTTGGAGAATGGGATGAAGATTTGCAACAGTTTGAGTTTTCCTATAATAATTGTTTTCAAACCATTATCAGAATCTTTCATTTTGGGGACCCATATGGAAATACTTTTAAAATGCCACTATTTTTTGTAAGAGATTATTGAATGTTCCTTGGATGGAAAAATCATGGTTACAAATACAAGAATGATTATTTAGTAGATTGGATAGATGATACTAATGGCACAGAGCCTGTAGAAAATGTATGATTATCATAATCATAGAGCATTACAGTTTTCAGTCAGTGAACAGGTTCTCCCGAAAGATATACCTCCCAGAGATTATCAATTTCTTTGGGGAATGGAAGGTATAATCCTTATTTTTTGGCACCGTTTTAGAATATTGATCAGGTGGGGAAAGTGTATTACTATTTAAATTTTCATCCATAGTTGGTGTCGATGCATAATTTGTTCCATATATCTGAAATATGAAAATTTCATTACCATCCATATCATTTAATTTTCTAGAGTGATCTGGATATTGAGCATGACCAATATGTGACTAAGCATCTTTTAAGGAGAGTTGATTCTGAAAAAATGTTACTTTTTTTAGGATGATAATTTTTTTCAATTTCTATTGCTCCACAGTTCTGATATATAAGATAAGTGGGAGAGTGCGACAGGGATGAGAGAAAAATTTATTCATCTATTTGATATGGTATCTTCTTGAAAGGAATTCAAGGGGAAAATTTATCCATAATGGGGAGGTTGTAACAACATGTCACTATTTTTAAATACTCTTAAAAAAAATTTCATACTTTATTTGGGGTTAGTATCACTTTTTCAGGTGAAAAATTATTTTTTTAAAAACTCTTGGTTATTCATGGTTTGTTTTGTGGTTTCCTAAATCTTGAACAAACCCATAGTTAATAATTAAACCCTAATAAGTGGGGGATTCCATAGTTGGAACATGGATTGAAAATGTTTTTACCACCTAGTAGAAACTATAAATCCTAGTAGGGTGGCATATTTTTTTGGTGCATGATTTTTCTAATTGTGCGACCCTATCCAGATTATCGTTCTAAGGGAAATATTTGTTTAAAATATTATTTTAAAAATTTATGAACCACCTTTTTACCTGCTACTTGAACCTATCATCTAATATCATATTTTCATAGGACATTGGGGTGATGAAAACCCCTTTTGGATCCTCTAAATAATTTCATATGTGGATCGAGGCTTGTAAGATATCATTTGATCCCTCTCTGGTAAGTGATCTTCTCTCATTACATTTATCCCACTCTCTATTTATTTCTAGAACATGGTTTATTAGATAATAATGTGGTTGATGGATCTAAAATCATGTGATATGAATCGTGAATTGAGGTTGTATTTATAGATATCTATTTCCATCATTCATCATTTGATAATCCCCTAGTGGTGTTGCATTTTGTTACCATGAATTAACGGTTGGTTTATCAGGTTGAGATTAACCACATAATTAAAAATTGAATTTCTTGATTTTATTTAATTTATTTTAATTGAGTTATAAACCCCAAATTCATTACACATTTGGATGTGAAATTAATTTCATATGGATTTGGGAAAATCCCCTAATTACAATGCATTTGGAAGTTGTGGTGTGAATTGAAATCGATGGAAATTTATGAATTTTTTTATGAATTTATTTTTTTTGTATAAAATTCCCCAATTTTTTTGATAAGAATCTATGATTGGTTTTATTTTTAAAATCTAGATAATGAAGATGAAAATCCTATGATATAGTTTTTTAATGAAACTTTCATATTGAAACTAAAAATGGGGAATATTTATTTTATATTTATTTGAAATGAGTTCCCCACTATTGATTGATTTATTAAGAATATGTGACCCTGAATAGTTAGTAGGTTATTTTGGACGATTAAATTATGATTCTAATTCTTTAAAAATTGTTTGAAAATTAAAAGTTTAAAAAAATTGTTATAAAGAAAATTTTCTTGGTGTAACATTGATGAGTCATATTAAGCCAAATCCTGAGGGATGTATGTAAACATGTGCCCTGATGATAGATATGAGAGTGAGAGGAACCTATAATAAGAAACAATTGTGCCATATAGAATATGAAAATGTTTGTTATTATGACTGCCTTGATGTATATTCCAAGGATTAGAAAAATTATTTTCTCATGCCTAGTGATTTATATAAACTATATGATATACATTGTTTACCTAAAACATTTTTTGAAATTTTTCCATAATTTTAAATGAAAATAATTATTAGTTTTAAATTTGAAATTTTACCTCAATTTTTGTTTAATTAAAAATTAATGCATGATATGGTTTGTTATCATGGAATATTAGTATAGAAAACATGGTTATACCCTACTATAATTTTGATCTCACACCTTTCCTTTTACTTCTGGTGTTTTAAATTTTCGTTTTCCAGGTCTGAGAAAAGTGATTTTCCCTCTTAAAGAATGCCGGTGTTCTTGACCATTTAGGATTATAGTTATGAAAACTTCAGGATTTTGGTGTTTATATTGACTATTTTTTATTACTTTCATGATGATTAGTTTTGATATTTTATATACCTATTTGGTTTCCAATAATTCAACTTTTTGGATTTCTGTCCATACTGATATGTATCATTTTCTTCAACTATTTTGTCGAAAATTCATTATCTATTTTATATTTTATAATGATAACTACTAGTCAGCCACTCGTGGGGATAGTGAACACTCCTAAGCCTAGGTCCAAATAGTTTTTGGTGTTAGGGTACGAGGATGTCCAAGTCATTTCATGAAAAAACACATACACAGTTCCTAAAACATATCATTCCATCTCAATCTAAGCTAAACATAGGAACATTTCTCATATTCCTTTTCATCACCACATAATCCTTTTGTGGCACTATAATCTTAACTCATATAGATTGTTGGACCCCAATTTGAAGAATATATGGTTTCTCCATTTCGTTTCGGATATCTTGATCAATCCATTGCAAATCAGGAAACATTAATGGATTTTTAATCTTTATCTGGGAGAAACATGAATATTTCTTCTGACATATAGAATCATCAACCTTATTCTCTTTCCCAGGAAATTTATGTATTGATTAGAAAAGAACATTTCTCTACTCTAACCATATTTTCCTGTTCATATTCTGGTCATTTATTTTGAATATATACTGTAAATATATATTATCAGTCTATATGTCAAACATAGCAATGTAAAGATTATTCCTCGATATGGTTAAATAAAATATTACCACAAGTAACTCCAAATCCTAAGTTGGGTAACGACTCACATGAAAATTCAATTATAATGTGTCATAATCTATAACCATAAAATTTTATATTTGGGAAAATCATAGTCCCCTATTAAATACATCACTATAATTTATAAACCCTTCTCCACTGCAGTGAAATGTAAGAAAAGGTGACCTAACTAAACTTATTTTTAGTTACATACAATTTCTCTCACATTTATCTATCCAAAGGAAACTTTCTTCATTTATAGATATCTTGTTGAATGTATTTTGACACCATTAGAGATTATCGATAATGAATCAATAATATATATCCAAACCAAGAAATATACAAATCTTCGTCATAATGGTTATTCTGATCCAAAATTCAACAACCATTGGCATTGATGGATCTAGTGATATACCATCTCTTGAGATTGTATGACCTAAAAAGTATTAATTTTATAGAAATAATTCACACTTGGTAATTTTTTCATAAAACATATCATTACACAACGTCATTAGTAGAATTCTAAAAAAATAATCATACTATTTATTTACCTTTGAATATATAATAATATCATATATAATGACTATCACTAACTTTTCAGGGTAATCAATAAAGACTCTATTCATTAAATCAATGATGATATCATGAGAATTAGTAAGTCTGAATGGAATAAAAATAAAATCATAATTCAAATAACTCAAATATAATTCCTCCTTTGGAATATCATCCTTCTTTATCCTTAATTTATGATATTTTAAATGAAGGTAAATCATATAAAATTATTAATATCTGGATAACTAATCCACAAAATCATCGCTATAGGGTGTATGATACCTTTTAATTATTTTGGTCTTATAAATCTCCCAATAACAATTTTTATGATTATTTGTCCCATATTTATTCATAAAAAAATGAAAAATTTCATCGCATGGTAACACACATAGGAATATGAATCCTTTCTAGGAATTCACCTATTGTATTATATTTAATTATTATAACTCAATTGGGTCTAATAGGTATGGAGTTTGAAAAAAGTGTAGCACCATTTATCTGTTCTATTTAAAACTCAAAATTATCATTTAGATAAAGTCAAGGAAACTCTTCTAGAATGGAATAAAAAACACTTGTACATTAATAAAAACCGCAATTTCTATCTTATACTCAAAATTTTTCAATATATTCCCTTTATTAATATGAATTATAACCAATATGTTCAAATTAGTTTTCTTTGTATGTGTGTATTAATCCTAACATTGATTAATGATCCTAGGATCATTCAATATATGAAATTTCACTTCCATTACTCAGAAAAAATGATATGGGTTCTATATATAGAGTGATAATCCATTCCAAAAATGACTTCATATTTAACTAGTGGGATAATCACATGATTTGAAGGAATCATGTTCACAAAAAAATATATTTGATAGGTACTATAAAATTTTAATTTGACCATCATACTATTAAGAGTTTTCACTGGTAACATAACATCATTCTATTGAGTTTTTAATTTGATACACTTAAAAAATTATTCAAATAAAAAAATGTTGGTATATCGATAATCAAATAATATATTAGTTGTTTTAGAGAATATGTTCATCATAACATTAACTACATCATTCACCTAACCCACATCAGTTACGATAAAAAATGCATTCTTAGTATCAATATTCCTAGGGTTTTTTGGGCCCCACCAAATCCATTCACTATTTTATTAGTGCATTTATTATGATAATTACTAATCTCCATATATGAAATTCATTAAACATTTTTGGAGGAATCTTTTTTCTCCTCTTTTTTATTTTCAGACCTTTTCACCCCCCATCGATAATCACTAGTTCGATGGCTAAACTTTACAAAATTTAGGGATTATATACTACCATATAAATAATTTAAGAAATATTTAATCTATATGTTTATAATTTTATTCATAATTTATTTCTCCATTGATATTTATAATTATTGTTTCCATGATTATCCATTTTACTCATCATGTTAGCAAAACACAAGGAATAATTAGAGTTTCCACTCCGCATTTACAACATCAAATTATGTTGAATCATTTATTCATTATTACTATAGTCTCTTACGAATAACTCCCATTGAATACCTAGTTTTTTCCACAAAGAAAATCATTAAATATTTCTTATAGTATTTATTATAAACCTAGAATAATACCATGATAGTACTATAAAAACTTCTTTATGCATATTGATGGATTAATCACCCATATGTTTTATCTCTAGAATGTATCTCATATATCATGGTATGGTGGGTTTGAGGAAAATATTTTTTGTGAAATACTCTCTTAATATTTTTTAAATCCATGTATTTTATTTCATCTTCTTTCATAATGTTCTTGATAATTTTCCACCATTTATCATATTTTCCTAACAATAGATAGATTGTAATGAAAATATTCTCATGTAATATGTTTATTGGAACAAAAAAATCAATTCCATCCCATTGATACATTTATTGTAATATAGTGGAAAATAATGACCATAAAAGGCAGGTGGATATTGTTACATAAAAATTGAATGATATATTTCTCCCTCATGAAGAATTTTCAAGCTCATAATTAGTGGCATTATCATTCATAACTTGAGATACTTGAGTGATGATGGTTACAAGATATTGTATCCCAAATCCAAATCAATTTGGTATATCCAAATGATTTTTATTTAATTGAAAATAAAATTAATTATTGACATGATTTCTTATTATTCCATCCCCTAAAAAACAACCAAAACATGTAGTATGAATCACGATATCGTAATCCGAGTGAGATGTTGTATAATCTTGGAATATCATTTATAAGATGTCTAAATTTTGAACGGTTGTTTTTTATAAATGAGACCATATTTTTTTCATTGGTTTTCTATGTTCATTACAAAAACATTAGGATGTTATCCTATAGGTAGACTTATCTACAGTGTTCTCAATGATGTTTTATGACCATAATCATCAATGATAAAATTTACTTATTCTCTTATACCAGCTAAAGTGACCTAATCAAAACATATATAAATATTTCATAATTTTTGAGAAATATTATATAAATTTTACAATAATAATGAACATAGAGACCATACAGGTATAATGTATTTAGAGACAAGATAGGTAATATATTTTTTCCAGATGTTTCACCAAAGTCTCCCAAAAATATCTTCCCACATAATTCCTTTCATAAACATTCCCAACATTGAACCATTCATCAAATAATAGAGAATGTTATCATAAATAAGGGTTACGCAATATACTCAATGACGGTAACCAATGTATATAATTTTCTTTAAGGGATAAGATGATCATATGGGTGTGATAATATATTAAAGAGAATGTTCTTGAAATAATATATTCATAAAAAAATATATAACATAATCATAAAAATCAATTAACACCTAGAAGCATAATCAGTAAGTTAATAAAAGTAGTAATCAATATATAGGAGTTATAATATAGGCATTTGGAAGCATAAGAATAATATATCAAAATCCGATAAATATATCTAAATGCAATCTTTCAACACATAATCAAATTACTATACATAAAAAGTTACCATACACACGTATCTCATTTTGAAAACTTTTCTCAGTGATTTTAACAAATTTTACTATCAAAATTTCTAGAAATAAATCATATTAATTCATCAATATTTGAAAAAACTATTCAAAATATTGACCACACTTGTCATAATAATCTCATGAGATATAAATATAGCATTACCTAATTAATTGGAGAGATAAAATGGATCTATGTATATCATAATAATAATTCATTCAAAAAAATATACATGATCATAAATCATTCTCAATATCATCACATCATTACATTTAGAAAATAATATCTTTTTATAGTCATATCGTAATCCTGTTTTTATACTATACAAAAAAAGAATGAGGATGGTATCATTGTATCATATCCCCAATAAATTTTAATTAACATCAATCGTTGTTATCATAGAAGAATTTTTAAAATTTTATCTAGAATAATTATTGAATAAAATACCCTTTTCACATTGAAATCGCATATTAAAAAAAACAAATTATTAAATAAATAATTATATTAGTAACGATCCTTGTCAAATTTAAAATTGGTATTCCAATAATTGTGTTGGAATGATAATAATAATTTTTCTAATGACATATTATTTAAATGAAAATATTCCCTTTATAATTTTGAAAAAAGTTATAACGTATATCATTCAGAAAATAATAATATTAATTTAAAAAAATTAATAAAATTAAATCATGGGTAAAAACAAATATAAACTAAAATTAGATAATATTAAAATTTTTCTAAACATATTTTTCTAAAACAAGTACATTTAAGATAAAGGACTTTCAACCAATGAGAGAAATACATTCGGTTTTCCTTAATAACATTCCTTTGGTATCTGAAGTATTTATAGAGAGAAAAACATAAATGGAACATGTAATATATTGAAATAAACATACGAGAATAAATTTAATGAGTAATATAGATATTAAGATAGTGAAATTTCATCCATATAATCTTAATGAGAAACAATCCTTGTAAATAATGAGATTATAACATAAAAATCTGACATCCAGTCCCTCTATTTTCTTATGATTTAGAAAATACAATACAAAAAATATAGATTTATTATAAAAGAATTCAATATATTTAATACTTCACATCATACCATATATGAATTTATTATAACATTTTATCACTTATTTAGAAAACCATTCATTACTAACTTCATGATCTCCTTTGATAACTGCTTCATTTTTCAGGCATGATTCAGTTGGTATGTCTCAGTATTTATATAGAGATCATTGATTAATAATTTATACAATTTTTGAAATGATATTAATACAAGATATATTCATTATAAATATATTTATATTTATACAATATATTAACATATAGAAAAATTAATTACATAATTCATGGATATTGTTGGCCCTACATTTGCATTAACTCTATTTCTACATTTCGATTGATGGAAGACATGAAAGAAAAATATTAATTCACCATTACAAAGTAATAATAATATCAAAAATAAAACACATACACACAGACACACACACACAAAGATATATATATATATATATATATATATATATATATATATTAAAAGAGTCATTATTACCATCCACGTAACCTGGTGATGGAAAATGTATTTAACATCTATGTGGAGACGGTATGTCACTCATATGCATGAGCGGTGTTTTGGATTTCCACAGGGTAGAAGGAATTTGTTTAATGGTTTTTACATAATAAAAAAATTAACTATATTGAAGGAATTTAATTCACCAATTTAGAATGGATTCTAAGGATTTTGAACTAGGTGAAGAAGAAATAAAATTTAAAATTTTTGGTTAAGAGTTAAACCTCTTTGTTGAGACCCCTGTTTTCATTACACCATAGTCCATGAAGTGATGGTCTTTTGTAAAGTGCAGATGGTCTAGGATGTTATATAGGAATATATTAAGTTATTTCAACATAGATTTGTTATCAATAGGACACCAAATGTGTGGGGAAGATAGTAGAATATTTATCTTTTTATAAGAGAGGGCACAAGCACACATTGAGTTAATAAAACGATTAAAATGTAATTGAAACACCCTCAGGAATTATGTTTAAAAATTTATAATGTTTAATGAAAAATGGGGATAAGTAATATATATTCACAACCCATTATTTTTAGATAGTATTTTGTTTCATTTGAAAACAAACCTTTTTTACTAACCCCTGGTTTAACCAATTTTAATAATATCCCCAGTAACAACTTTTTCAATATTAATTGGTTGTAATTTGACAAATAATCTTAAAATTGTATAAAAAATGAATAAGGGAATAAATTTTTGACAAAATATTGTCTACAATGTACTCTTTAAATATTTTTATTATTTTTATATAATTTAATAATATATGATTTTCCTAAAATATAATTATTTTCATTTTGACACAATTCATTCAATTTATCAACAAAAGCACAATTAAAATTATTGAATTTGAATAAAATCACTGAAAAAACCCTCATATTTCAAATTTGTTAAAAAAATTTAATAAGAAAATTCACTCATATTATATTACTCTTACTATTCTTAAAATAATTTTTATATTTCTCGATTAATCGAATAAATACTTTCTTGGAGATACATATTATTTTTTTCTAGTTTTTAAATCAGAAAAAACTATAAAATATTTATCATGATAAATAGAATATATTGATATTTCAAATAATTATTTAAATAAAAAATAACCTCTTTTAATCTTAATGAATATTATTAAGAGATATTGAGGTCAATAGAGTGACTTTTTTATTCTTTTCCTAAATTAATATAAAGATCACATTCAAAAAAATATAGAACCATGTGGACATATGTTTGAGAAATAGATTAATATTAATGAATTCTTATCATCCATTAGGATTATAGAATGTGGTAGAAATATTTTACAGCCACATCCAAAAAATTTATCCATTTTTACTTGTTCATCCCTTATCGCGGTGACACAAATTTACAATGGTTTCTATTCATATTGATAAAAAAATTAAAGGTAGATTTTTACCAAATTTTATCCTCATGAATAAAAATATTTAATCAATATTCCATGATTAAATTTACAGAAGTGGAAGAATATAATATTAAAATATGTAAGAAAAACATTTTGAATGCTATTTTTTAGAAATATATACTTTTTCATAAAACTGGATATATTGTAATCTCATGAAAATATAAAATATTAATGAAATTGAAAACATTTAATAGAACATATATTATAAAATTTTCAATAATATTATTCACTATTAGTAACTAATATAATTTATAATGTTAAAAACATATTATGTGGGTAGAATGTTTTTATAAAAACATCACTTTTACATTAAAATGATATATTTTCTATATTCAACCAATTGATAACCAATGAATTTATTTTATATATGTATAAACCAAAAATTTGTTCAACATTTTTTCTTCCTATTCATACAAACCAATCCAATAGCACGACGATAACTGTTAAATTAATTATAATATTTTAATACTATCTAACTATTAATTAAAAAATGGTGTTAGCTATAACGAATCATATAAATGGAATAAAAATTATTTATAGAAAAAAATTCATAAAATTATTTGTGTTCAATGAAACAACAAAATTACATTAATATACAGTTAGAAATATCATAATAGGATGTCTGAGATTCTCAATCTAGCCTCTCTGTCATAAATCTATATCACTCCGAAAAAAATATACTTTAGGTTCTTATCACCAGAATATACGAAAAATGAATCCAAAAAGTGATAGTTGAACAATTTTTTTTATAGTTTCCCTCACAGGTACCAAATCAATGTCATTGGTTGGGTTGTCCTCCTCATAAGGTAATAATTATTGAGCTCAATAAGCCACCACCTTCTTTCCCTGCATCATGAAACACACCACACCTATACCTAAGGCATCACAGAAAACATTATAGCATAATCCCAATTCCAAAGGTATTAAAACCTCTACAAAAGTTATCCTCAAATTAATTTCCTCAAAATATTTCTAATATTTATCATTCCAGTCATATATATTACCCTTATAAGTTAATTATTTTTTAAAATATGAACTCAAGGATAAATCCAAAATAACCCACATATAATAACGAACTATGAATTGAAGCTCTAAATTTCAAACATGATCCTATATCTCGAACAATATAGTACTACCCAAATATTATTATTATCCATTTTAATTCACTAATTAGTTATAAAATGTACAAGAAACATCACTACTTATATAATAAAAATCAATTTTGAAATTATATCATACAATAGATATTGTTTTAGGATTTTAAGGATTATATTCAGATGATCCATGTGTTTTATATTAAACATTGATTACACAAAAACACCACACAAAAAATAAAAATAAAATAATCTCTAAAATGGTGAAATATCTTATTCAAAAAACTATAAATATCAAAGGTGAGTTAGTTAGACCTATTTAAATAACAAGGAAATTAAAATTACCATAATTTCTCATTAATTTTATCTTAGATATATTACATTATTGAGTCCCAACTGATAGTAAACATACTACAGAAAAATAGTTTAAATTTATGTTGATATTTTATGTTGATAAAAATGATTTTCAATCCCTAGGATGATATAATTTTTCTTAATGAAAAAATGATTACTCTTTCAATAACTGATATAATGTATAAAGATCCCATCATTATTTTTGGAATAGGGATCAGGTGTAGCATATTGTGACATGACAAGAAAAATAAATAACATGGCCTAAATATCTTCAATCTAAACATTACACTCCTTTAAATAAACTAGGTAAATGATAAATAATTTCATTTAAATTGGTATCATAAAATGATGTAAGTCAACAGTGAACCAGACCAATATCTATTGTTGTTACCCAGAATAATAATCTAGAAATTTTCTTATTGTATTTACTCACAACAATAGAATGTGGACTTCTTAAATGAGGATCAATAACATCTAGTAACAACACTAATAATAAGAAAAGATCCATCCAACATAAGGATAAATAGGCCACATGCTCCTTGATCTTGAATCCCTCTCACCATTAAATATATGAGTGAATCCATCATATGAAAGATACTAAAGTAAACAATATTAAAAATATATCTAGGCCTAAACTAGGGTCTTACAATTGAATTCAATAATATGGTTATGGATATCATGATCAATAAATAGTATGATACACATATCTTAGTGGATAGAAATATCACCCAACACTTAGAAAATTTGTATAATTGTTCAATCCACACTCGAGAGGCATGTAAAGATACAACGTGAATGGAATAATCTCAAAAAATAATCCAAACATGTTAATTAAAATATGTGGTACAAATTAATAAGATTCACTAGTATTGAAAAATCCAAAACCATAGAAAAGGAAGTAACCACTGTATCTCTAATAATAACATATCCAACTGTAGATTCCTCTAGTGTATACTATACTATATAAAGACCTCTAAAATAATCACCTCTAAAATCTTTCTTTACTATATGAGTATACTGTTACCAAGACAATGATATCCACCACCTAATGAGTCTATAGAAATTACTCGTGACCCTTTAGTAAGAGTCTTTCAAGCTCTACTACATTAGTTCATTATCCCACAAAACACTTTATGTGACTAGATTGTCCACCATGACAATATTTCCTAGGTGATGTAGTATAGTTGGTCTTGGATAGACCATACCTCGCACATGACTATAAAATCACCCAATTTGTCATGATGAAAACTAGTCACACATTTTTTCGTGATAGAAGACACGCCATGCCTACCTCCCATTACAACTGATGCTCCATCGAATTCCATTTTCTTGGTTATATCTGTCCCAAACATAATACCGTCATGAAGACTACTTAAACAAATTTGGTAATTATAATTGAATCATAATCAACCTAATATCATACTTAAACACACCATAAACCTTTAATATTTGAGGTGGTCCTTATAAATAATGTCTGATGCGAAGTGCGATAACATGGAGAAATCAGTGGAACACTTCAAAGAGGAATGCCATATTTTCATGAAGGAAAAACTTATTGATTCATTACCAATATAAATAATTCAGGATAAACCTACTAGTTAAAGGACTTCATTAAAGACTCCCAACTAAAATCCTTGTTTAACAATGCTTTCAAGATGAATTCACACCACCTCCTTCCTGGTCATTCAAATATGCCTATGTTAAAACCAACCATAGAGCTCACTAATGATTTAAAATATTAGATGATTCTATCAATCATCTCAAGAAACACTTCAGCTTCATGTGGTACTTATTACCATGGGTGTTATGATGGTTATTATTATTAAATTTTGAGTCATGATTTCCAGTTCCAATAAGGTTTACAACACCTTCCTAACCAAGAGTCTTTATAGTGTGGATAATAGCTTACACCATTATAGGGTCTACTTGAAGATTCCAATGCAGAACTAGGCTTGGAGTTGCCTCTCATGGGTACAAAAGATCTCATCTCAGAGGAATTATTTTATAATAAAATTAAATATCTAAAAATTAATATCTAATTCCAGAATAAAAATAAGATCGTCAAGAATCAAAATTTAAACCGTTATATAATAATATTGAATAAAAAACATGAATTATAAAATGATGGGCAAAAAAATTTAAAATTAATAATTCAATCAAGATGAAACAAAAATCTCTTTGATTTAAATAACCCCATGAAACATGTATCAATATTGGTAAAATTCATTGGAAATCTATATTTACTAAAGTTCAGACACAAAATTTAGTTATCTGGGAACCCTACCACATTTACTATATAAATTATAATGGTCATATCTCGTCTATACCATATACATTAAACCAAACATAAGAACCACCATCAAAATTTTGACTAGGTAATGTCTCACACATCGGGTTTTAATGAACCAACATAGTTTGACATGAATCCTAACCTGAGATTCACTTCCAAAAGGTTAATATCAAAAAAAGAACCAAACAATCCACAGGAATAAACAACAGGAGATAAACCAAGATAGTATAATGTGGTAGAAGATTACACTACCATTACACAGAAAACATCATACTAGAAGGAAAAACCAAAAAACAAAAAATGAAACGAATATAGGAAATTATCCAAGTGACTAATCATAACCACCAATCAATTTATAATAAAAAAAATTTACAAATTTTTTTTAACTAAATTAAATTTCTTTGGCAGCTTGTATTACACAGCACACCATGTTTTGGTAAACATTAATATTATATTAATATTTTCATTTAATCATGATTTTTATAACATAGAAATTAAAATTTTTGGTATGAGTAAGAATAATTTTTTTAAAATTATTTATAATGGTTTTTTAAAAAGAAAATAACTTTCTAAATAAGTACAAAAATTATATTAATGTCAATATATGCATTGAAAATTTCCTTCTCTCATAAAATTATGCTCATTTATTTCTGTGAAAAGTAAAAAAATTAGTTATTTATATTTAATTCGAATATATTTTTTAATTTTTTTATTCAACATATAAATAATATATTACTATGTAAATTTTTTGTTTTTCCCAATAGTTATAATTTTTATATGAATACTGAAAAATAATGATTATTTTTGAAAAAATTATGTCCATTTAAATAAATTATAAGATTTTTTAATTGATTAAAATAAATATTATTACAATTATATTATTAATAATAAAATTTTCATAACTATAATTATATTCATATCGATTTTTGATGTTAAATAATTTTATACCTATGAAATGTTTCTCATTGGAATTCAA
Organism: Viscum album; assembly: GCA_963277665.1. Lineage (NCBI taxonomy): Eukaryota > Viridiplantae > Streptophyta > Magnoliopsida > Santalales > Viscaceae > Viscum > Viscum album. Next base: position 22,381,298 of record OY728137.1, on the reverse strand, counting down.
CTTTCTCATGATGTGTGTGGGTTTATTTTTGAAATAAAAATTTGAAAATTAGTTAATAGATTATCTTAAAATAGATCACATATTTGTAATAACAATAATAATTAATATTATATAATAATTTAAAATTAATTTTTTTCCGAATTGAATGGGAAATTAGCAAAAATTATTTGTTGAGGTTATGGTTAAAACTGGTATATTAGGGTAAAACAAACATGATAAGTGTTAAAATAAACATACCAATAGTCCAAATCATATTTCCGTGAAATATTTTGACCATATATTGTTTATGTTTAAATAGTATTCAATTTTGAATCTTTTTTTTAATGTTTAGATCATGGATACATTTTTATATTTTGAAAACATCGAACTATGTCCTCTCCCCAACTTATGAAAGGTAACCCACACTCCTCTCCACATCTCAATTAAAAAACATTTAGAAAGGATATTAACCACAAAAATATATTACATAACTCTCTAAAAACATCCTATAAGAATTTTTTAACTATAAATAATTTGAATGATTGGTTTTGGTGTTTTCCTAAGAAGGTTGTCTGAGGAACCTGAAACATTCTTAATCATGGGTTTTGATTTTATTTAATATTCCACCTCATTAATATCCTGTTTAAATATAAAGATATAAAAAAAGTATCTACCATGTACTAAAATGATATTATATTAATATCAAAACCTAAATCTATCTACTCTTTAATCAAATGGGAATCGAAACCATCAACCGTGTGTTGGAAAGACTACTACCTCACAGAATAATGTAATTAATTTTCCCAATCACCATCGTACTAGAGGTTTTAATTATCAATTTAAATTATATATAATATATTATTAACAAAAATTAAATTCTAGAAATATAATATCATAAATACTTTCTTTCATTCCATTCCTTGGGAATATGAAAATGTATCTCATTTGTACGGTGGACTACCCCCTCACGAAGCGATGTGGTTCGTTTCTCATATACAGATTTTCATGGAAGGTAATAAGGAAAAATTTACTATAAATATGGGAAATATATTAAAATAAAATGAATCTTGAAATGTGATATTCTATGTAACATTATTATTTTAATTCCATCATGAAAATGGAATCATTGTTCATGCGTACGTATGGATTAACATCACCATGAAAGGTGTAATTCATTTTATATATCCAACCTTTATGGATTAATATAAAAAGATTTGTAATGAATACATATTATATTTACATCATTGTCGAAATTATAGATTTTATGTTACCACAATTATTTTAAATGGACCCAAAATACCAAATCAGAATAGAGAAGGAAAAAAAGCAGTTATTACCCGAAATGTGATTTTAACAATGATTTATTGATAAATGGGTAAAAAAACATCATATTTAGATCATATATTGAATGATATATATATGTATGGTTATGTAATATATTTATATTAATCTGATATTTATTATAGATTTTTTTAATTTGTATGAATGATGTAGAGACTTAAGGTAAGGGATTTCTAGTCTCTCTTTTATTTATTGGAGTCATTTTTTATATTCCCCACTCATTTATTATGTACAGCGTAGATACATAAAATACTAAATTATATATCAATAATAAATATATTTTTATTTCTTTTAATTTTAATTTTATTATTATTATCTAATGGTGACTAGAATTCAAAAGTTGCTAACGTGTTAAGGGTTTTATGGCATAATCTTGTCACTTATCAAGAATATTTTTTATTTTAATTTTGATGATGAATTCTTCTGATATATATCTAAACTTCATCATGTATTTATTGGAAACAAATAATTTCATAAAAATAAATGTTTTTATTAATTTTTAACCCTTTCCATACTTAGGAATATAAATGATTTTTTTTAAATAAATTGCCTTTATTTTTTTATTTGTTCAAAAATTCTTTTTCTTCCATGTACATGTTATCGAAAAATTCATGAATGGAAAATTTTAAAATTATAAATAGTTTTTTAAAAGAAATTTTTAACAAATTTTTAAAATTTTATATTTTTTAAATGGAATATTAATTCCATTATGTAAATATGATACATTGAATTTATACTGAAAATATGAAGGGAATATTCTTTTAAAAATGTATGGCCTGAAATTTATTTTCCATAATCATGAATTGTCCATGATTGTAATTTTACCTTAATTTTATGCAATATTATATTCAAAAAATCTATAATATTTTCTATATTTTTATATTTTAAATATGTATTTATTAAATTTGAAATGTTTTTTCCTCAAAAATATATTCCTTGTGATATTTTTATATCATATTCAATATAATCTGAAATAAATTGATGTTACATAATACTTTCAAGTTATATGAACCAATGATAACTTCACCATTCATTCATTGGATAGTTTATGGATACAATAAAATTATTTTTATGAAACCAACTACATCTACCTTGGTTATGCTATGATAAATTGATGAAATGATTATAAAACATGTTTTCCATTAATGGTTTATTCTATATTAAATGGTTTATAAAAACCCATTTATCATCATGTCTTATGATATGATGAATGTATTATGGTATTTTGGAATATTCATGGATGATTTTCATTATGTGAAGGTGGTTATAATAAAATAAAGGATGGTGGTTACATTATTACCTATGATGGTGGATACGTTATAACCGATGATAGGTAGGGACTATATACCTTTATAAGGAATTTGGTGAAGATTTACATATGATGATATAAACATGACTGAAATAGGGTGTTTACGAAGATTAGTAAGTGTATTTTTCCACTGTGATTTACGTGGGATTAAAACTTGACTATAATAATGTTTTGGGAGTGAAAACATTCCACTATGATGGCATTTGAAGTAATCCTTAACTACTATAGAATGATATTCTATAATTATTTTAATTGAGAAATATTATTTCTTAGGGAAATATTATGCTATCGTATCTAATTTTCATTGATTCCATTATTATTCATTTCCTATAAATATTTATGATTTATTATTTGAAACTTTTTTATAATCTAGATATTAATGGTATGCTTTTAAAATATTATTATCCAATTACAATACGATTATTCTCAGTATAGGTTGATATATTCCTTATTGATACTTATTGCGCATCATATCTCACAATTTTTTATGTTTATTTTACCAAGGTTTTGAAGACCTTTATTATACATGACATGTTTATGATGTGTTCTATTTATGGATATCTTAGTGTGAGATGTTATAGTTCACATATGATCCCATTTTGTATGTATATGAGTTTCCAATGGCACTAGAACTAAATTATTCTAGTGTTTATGATTATATTATGTAATGAATATTCATGTAATAAGATGTTATATCTATATTTCCAATCTTTGGGTATTTTAAAATTTTTATGTGTGAAATGTTTAGATATCCTTAAAAAATTTGGATGAGAGAAACTAGTGAGAACCATATGGATAATCCCAATATATGATAATATCATGGAATTTTGGTGAAGTATATAGATCTTAGTTTCTAAGAAATTACATCCATATCAAGATACTATAATTATATGTTTCTTTTAAATAGATATACCTTGGGTTAATAAATTTTAAGAGGGTTCATTGATTTAGTATTGATAGTCACTTGGTGGGTGACAATGGGAATTGCTAAACACCTAGGTTGATAATCATGTGGGATATGTTTTGGAAATTCACATTGGATTTATAAATTATAGTGATGTATTTGAAAAATAAATATGAATTCATTAGGTTGAACCTAATGTTTCATTGATAGAATGAGTTTTAAAGATTCATTCATCCTATGAATAATATTTCATGATAAATCACTCCTATTAATCAGGTTTTATATCACTCAACCTATATTGGTTTTAGTATGGGAATTAATATTGAATGATAATTTTTAGGTGGTAACATGTATGATAAAATATGAAAGAACCTATTATATATATGTTATATGAATTTCTTTATGTGATGAAAATTATAAAGGAATGATAAATTCTATCCTCAAATATTAGATTTGAGTTCACAGTGAAATTAACTTATGGTATGATGATCACATATAATGTATTTGAATCTTTTCCAGTGGAAGGTTTTGGGAATGTGCTTCCTAAAATTATTTTCACTCTTCTTTTTTAATTTATTGTATTTTTAGAAATATATTATCTTTATTTATAAAAATACCACATTAAGATTCAATGATGTGATGTAAAATTTGATATTTCAAACCAAACTATAATCATCTATCAGTGCGACAAATGATATTAAATTCAAATGCATATAATATAAATTGAATGGTTTTAGATTCCCATTCAAAAGGGTTTTTTGTCTTACTTGTCTAGGAATAAACTTAAAATTGATGATATTTATATTGTGTCATATTTTTCTAATGTATTTCAAGAAGAGTTTCATGATCTTACACTAAAACATGAGGTTGAGTTCTCAGTAAAAATCATACTTTGTGCCACACATATTTCAAAGAATCCCAATATAATAACCCCAATTTACTTACATTAATTAATGAATGAACTCTGGAAGAAGCTTGAATATGGATAAATTTTGAAAAGTGTATCACCTTGGGTTGAACCTTCTATTTTTGTTAGGAAAAAAGGTTGATTAATGAAAATTTTCATTAATTATCAGGGGATGAACAAGAAATAAATGAAAAAATATATCTTCTACATCATACCGATGACTTGTTTGATCTACTACATTAAGATCAATACTTCTCAAAGATTTACCATTGATTTTGATATCATCAATTGGGGGTTAATATGACATATATACCCAATATATCATTCCACAATAGGTAAGAACATAACGAATTTATAGTGATTCCATTTGGTCTTATTAATACCCCTCCAATCTTAATGGATTTAATGAATATATTATTTAGTTATTACCTTGATTAGTTTATTTTACTCTTTATAGATTACATTATTTTTTATTCATGTTTATAGAAGAGTAATAAGTATACATAAAAGTTATAATAAAGACCCTAAAGAAGTATAAAATGACTGAAAAGTATATAGGCAGTTAATTTAGTCAACAAAAGGATTTTTTTGGGCCATATAATCTCAAGATAGGGTATATCGGTGAATCCATTAATGAAATAGACTTGGTAAACACTAGCCTAGGAAAACCCAGATAAATAAAATATGATGTATTATTTGATTTGTTTGATGTTATCGATGGTCATTGGGGATGTTTTCATGAATATATAATCCACTCACTCTGTTAACATGGAAGGGAGATAAGTACCTCTAGACATATGAATGTGGGGAACATATTGAGTAATTTAATAGTCTTTTAGTCGGTTCACTTGTAATACATTAAAAAATAGTTGATAATTGTTTGTAATCTATAGTTATTCATACAAAAGGTATTGGGATATGTTATAATTTATTCTAACATGGTAATAGATTATGACTCAAGAAAATTAAAGGTTTATGAGAAAAATTATATAACTCATGATTTGGTGTTGGCAATGATAATTTTTCATTGAATGATATGCTGATTTATATTTATGGAGAAAATTCTTATATATATATATATATATTAATCTCAAATCATTGAATTATATAATAACACAAAAATAGTTGAACATGAAACAAATGAAGATGGTTTGATATGGTTTAATAATATGAAAACTAAAAATATTTCCACAATGGGAATGTGAAAAAGGTGTAAAATGTTTTGAGTTGAAAGGATCATGCCTGATAATTAATAATAAGGATATAAGAATAACAAATATCTTTGGATTGGTAAAAGATAGATCTATAAATATTTATGGAAAAGGAAAAATATTATCATTCTCCAATTAGTGTTCAACCATTGATACAAGTGACGATTAATGAGGTACAGAAGGATGATGAGGAGAAGATGAAGAAGGTGAGAAATTTTCCAATGTTTAATATTTAATTCAGTGGATTAATAAGGATAATGAACTATGTTTATTTCCCCTTAACACTAGTTTTGAATTAAGAGTTTTTAAAATAGGCTCATATTTATTCCTTATCAATTCATCATGGGAGAATATATATATATATACATATATATATATACACACACACACATATATATAAATTTCGATTATAATTTCTAGTGGGATCACATGAAGAGAGATATTGAAGAGTTTGTATAATAGTTCTTGTTATTTAAGAATGTTATTAAAATGTGAAAATTTTCAAGGGGATTTTACAACTATTACCCATACTAGAATGGAAATTGAAAAATCTCACTTTTTTTGTCGGACTCCCTAAAAACATAATAATGGGAAAATTATATAGTATTTATAGTCGATACCCATAAAATTTTATCACAAACCACTGATAACATATAATATTTATTTATAGATCACCATTCTAGAATATACATTAAAAAATTATATACAAATCATGGAGTACAAAATTTAATTTTAGAAGATTATAATCCTAGGTTTACCTCAATTTTATAGTAATGACATTATAAATATAATTATAAGGAGTTGAATTTCCTTACAACGTATCATCCACCAAAATATGATTTATTGAGAGAATCATTTAAACACACGAGGAAATTCCGAGATCGGGTTGTATGAATTTCAAAGGTGGTTCAGATAAACAACATCTTCTAGTTTATTTTTCCTTGAAAAATAACTTTCCCTCTTTATTTTAGAAGGATCATTACAAATACCTCTACAAAATTAATTATTGAGCTCCAATGTGATGGTATGCTGTTTAAATAATGTAAGCTATTCAAACCAGAATTGGATAATAAAATAATAGAGAATGTTAGATCCATTCAACAACACATAGGTGAAGCAGAATGATGGAATAAATTTATGCTAGAAATCGTAGTTGTAATATAGAGTTTGAAGTGTGTGATAATGTTTTTGGATGAATTTATCCATGGAAAAAGGTAATGAGATATGAAAATTAGTTTAAATAAAGAATAGTAATATATGTCCCTTTGATATTATTAATCATATTTTTAATATATCTTATATATTGGTGCATCCACTGATCCTATATTAATTCAATGATGTGTTCCATGCATCTCTCCAGAGAAAGTTCATAAATGATCATTCACATGTACTGAACTCATAGTTCATAGCATGGGTGAATGAAATTTTCTACGAGGAACAACCATTGTAGATTTCAAAATGTATCATGAAAATACCTTGAAAGAAGAACTCCCACATGGTCATATATTTATTTCCAAGCCATCAATTTTAATAAGCAACATCAGAAAACTATATTATTTTGATATATATATACCTTTATTTTTTATGATAGTGGTAAATTTTGACGAGAAATTTTATTTTATGGGGGGGGGGGATAATGTAACACCTTTAGTTTTAATGAAATATTTTTTGAGTTAATTTAAATTTATTGGTAGGTTGTGATACATAGAACAATGAAATTTAAAGAACAAAAATATAGTATTAATAATATTATTTAACGTTCAATGTTATAACATTTTTGTTACTTTATTAAATATTAATTTGATAAAACATAGTTTAATAATTATATTTGAAGGATTTATGTATAGAAAATATATTTATAAATAAGAGATTAATTTTTAGAAAAGTATTTAGATGCTTTAAAATTTCATTTTTCTTAGAAAATTTATTTATTTGTATTTTTGGACAAATAATAAAATTAATTATTACCAATTTTTTGACATTTATAAGAAAAAATAAACCTCATATTTTAAATCAAAAATTAAAAATTATATATGGGTGATTTCTTTGTGTTTTTTCTGAAAAGTTTTACTTTTTCAATGAATAGAAAAAAATTGGTTTTTATTGAAAATAACCTTTTTATTTAATGTTTTTGTAAGGTTTTTATTGGTTTTAAAGTTCATTTTAAATTAAAATTAGGTATATTTTAGTGTATTTTGTCTAATTTAGGTCATTATAATCAAATTCATAGTCAATTTATATATTAAAACTTCCAATGCTTTTGAAAATGTTCTAATTTTTCGTGTCGTGGGATTTAATTTCAAAATAAAAATTCATGCTTATATGAATGTAATTTATAAAAATGTTTTAAATATTTTGAAATAGAATAATAAAAACTATATAATAATTTCAAATTATATTTTGATCAAAATGATTGGTATAAATTGAATAAATTAACTAGCACAGTTAAGGTTAATAAGGTTTTAGAAAAGGTTAAATTAAAAAGGCCATAGTTAAAATGACATAAATATTTATAATTAATGTTTTATGGACATATTTTAACCTTATATGTTTTTTGGATAATAAGCTATCTTTGTTCTTTTTTTACATGTTCAAAATTTGGCTACATATTTTTTTACCAAAATATTAAGTGTGTCCTTTCCTACACTTATAAATGGGAACCCCCACTCCTTTATAGTACACTCTTCCAAAAACATCTTGCATGAAAAGTAAATACCAAAATAATTTAACTAATTCCCTCCCAATATCCCAGTTCCATTTTTTTATTATGAAACCATCTTATGAAGTCTTTATGTGAAAACCTAAGGAGATTCTCCGAAGCATAGGTAGCAATCATAACTGAGAATTTAATCTTTTTATTTTATTGAACCACCTTCATATAATCTTAAATTATGATGATATAAAATCATCATTATATGTAATATAATGTTTGCATATCATGTTAATTTAATAAACATTATCAATGTCCCCTTCCATCAAATGGTAAATGAAACCATTGATCGTTTGAACGGAAGATTACTGCCTCACCATCCTACGAAATTATTTTTCCATCACCGTCTCATGTTGGTGGATGTAATGATTCATTTTAATTATATACATTCTGTTAATTAAAATTTTAAATATTATTACATCATATATACCTAATTCTTTTTTAATTCAATAATGTCGCTTGTGTGAATTTCATACTATCGCCTAACGAAGCAATGCAATTCATATTTCAAATATCCATTACATGGAAGGTAATTACGATAAATTTAATGAAAATGTATGATAAATATAAAATAAAAATTAACTAATGAATTTGATATATTAGTTACCATAATTCCATTCCTTGAATCGATAAAATGTAAAAAACATTCATGTATACCTAGGGGATATCGTCTCCTTGAATGGTGTAATTCATCATATATCTCTATCATTTAAGGATTAATATAATTATATATTTAGGGAATGTATATTGTATTTATATATTTTTTAACATTATTGAAATTATTTAACCCTGATCAACATAAGTTGACAAAAAAAATCCAAACATACATGAAAAATAATGTAGTTATTACCTAAAACATGATTTTAGTAAGAAATTGTTGATAAAAAGTTAATAAAATTTTTTAAGTAAATAATATATGGTTTGGTATATATAATCATAGTTATTTAATATATGTATAAAAACATTTATTATATATTAGGGTTGAATACATACAATGAAAGTTGATAATTAAGGTAAGGGGTTTCTAGTCTCTCTCTTTTTTGGGATATATATTCCTTATTCCCCACTTGTTTCTTTAGTGTGGTGTATATACTATATTTTTAATAATTTATATCATTAATAAACTTATTTTTATTATTTTTAATTATTGACTTGATTATTATTATTAAATAGGTATTAAGAATCAAATGTTACAGAAGAGGTATGAGTTTTATTATACAATCACATCATTTATCAGGATTATTTATGATTATGCATATAATGATGATATATTAAAATATATATCCCAAGAACATCATTAATTTTCATTTATTTTATTTATTTAATTAAATTACATGTTTTAATTTCATTTTACTCCCTTTATGTATATAATATTCAATAATTTTTTTTAAATCATCTTTATTTCCCTAATCAGTCGAAAATCAATTATATTCCATGTATTTGTTTAGAAAAAAGTTTTAAAGAATGATTTTAAAATTATCAAATTGATTTATAAACACTTTTTTAAAATATTTATACTTTTTAGATAATGGTTAAATAAACCCCTTTATTTTTCTGAACAAGACCCCTTGAATTTTTTCAAAAATGTGAGAGAAATATGTATTTTAACATATTTAACATGAAATATATATCACTCTGTAATGAAAGCACAATGAATTTTAGCATTATTTAAACGTATCAATGTTTATTTTAAGGAAAAGTTTTAATATTTTTGGAATATTTTTTATTTAAAATAAATGTTTTCAAAGTATAATTTGTACTTTCTTTCATAAATGTTCCCGGTGATATTTTAAAATAACATTCCATATAATATTAAATTCATTTATGTAACTTAAGATTTTTTGGGGTTATTATACAATGATAAAATCTATATTATTTTTTAGATAGTTTCTAATTATGATGAAAATATTTTTATGAAACCCATTAGTTTTCCATGGTTTATGCTATGGGAAAATGATAAAATGATTATCAAAATTGTTTTTCATTCCTAGCTTATTCTATTAAATAAATATTTATTAACCCCATTTCTTTTCATGGTTCTAATTTTATGAATTGTTTGGGTCCATCTGGATAAATTATGAATGGAGTTCATTATGTGATGTTGGTTATGTTAAAACCCAAGATATTTGATTTGTTATAACCAAAAAAAATGGGGTTGAGATCACCTGTTTTGATAATCCCAATTATGCATTCACATGCTTTGATAATCCCAAATAATGTTTATCTATATATTAATTATTTCAATCTATGAAATTCTATTATAAAGTTGATAATAATATCAAAATAATCATTTGAATATGTTAATCAATGTTTGTTGATGTTTATACACACATTGAAATAATTCTAACTCAATCTGGATATGTTCTTCATAGAACATATAAGTGTTACGCCCACTAGTATGAACATATCTATTGATACAGACAAATAGAGACCTACTCATACATAGTCTATCGATAGACAAAGGTTACCGATAGAGTGAATAGACAGAGTCACTGAAACAAAACAGAGCTACCGATATGTAAACGTTTACTAGTATGTATGTCTACCATTAGGGAAAGGTCACCGATACACAGATCTACCAGTATATATAAGTCCACCGGTAAGAAAATTCCACTGATAGATCAAGTCTACCAATACAGATAGCTACTGATACAATAAAAGCTGCTGATAGAAGAAGAGCTACTTATATAACAAGTCTACTGGTATTCACAAGTCAAATGACAAAGACCTACTGATACAACTAGATAGATGAATGGATACCAATACAAAGCTGCTGATACAAAGTTCACTGATAAACAGAGCCATCGATATAAGTAGTGACCATTATAAGAAGTTACTGATAGACCAAAGCTACATAGAGCTACTGTTACCTGAAGTAACTGCTACCCATACAAGCAGCTACCGATACAAGAACATAGAGCTATCGATAAGAGCTCACTGCTATAAAAATTCCACCGCTAAAGTCTACTGAGAGAGTGATACCGATGAGATGATTGTTAACCATTCACTTCTACTTAATCTCCTTATGTATTTATTTTTTAATCAATGTTCATATTTGATAATTTTAATGCAATTAATGTTATTTAATGATATTTGTTGTCATGTCAGGAAACCGTACCCTTTACCTATGAAAAAGTAATCCGTCCCATTTCCTGAGAAGAAAGCTATAAAAGGAAAGAGACATTCCGGACATAATAGTGTGCTGAAAGGAAGTGAAAAAGCTTCTGATACAGGAATATACTCATTCGATACAAAAGAAACACATGACCCGAAGCTTAAAGTGGTGAAGAACTTTTTCTGGAATCTGAGGAACATTGGTGTACTGCAATGTCTATTGGAACCTCAAGAAAGACTTAAATACACAGAAAATCAAGGAAGAAAATGCCACTCTATTTTCATGAAAAAAACTAGATAAGGACTTAGAAGCATTTCTGATCAATCAAAAGGAGTCCAGAGTTGCACCTCCAATCACTAGAGGATTCTAAACTCATATATACTCTCTTAGTGAATCATTTACTTTTGAGTAGTGTGTGTACACTATTTATATCATACAAACATTGACTCATATGGTGAACTAGAGGATTTAATCCTCCCTCACTCTTTCCTTATACTCTTATTTCCCACGGTGGATAGTGGTAGAGGTCATGTAGGCCCTGGATAGCCTGTGTGTTATTGTTTTGTTTTCCCACAAAGAACATTGGTAGTGGTATTAGTACCTAGATGGTCATTGCACTATTGTTAACCCCGATCCGGGATGTGGATAAAATTTATATAAATTGTTTGAGAGGACTAACTCTTGGCTTGAGACTGAACCTCTTGGTCAGAACTGATGTGCTTACATATTTTGGTTTTAACCTATATTGAATATTCCACTGCTAATAATTTGGAAAATATAATTTTTTAAAAGTTACTTTGATAGTTAATATTGAAAGTGTTTGTAACTATTGTAAATCAGTTGGTTAGTTCCAAAAGCTAATTAAATCTTCTGATTAAATTAACTGAGACCTAATCAATCTTCTGAGAACCTAATTGAACAATTACATTTTTAAAAATTCACTACTTTTTAACCTAGTTTTAAATTTGGGGATTTTAATAGATATATTTTTAACATAATTTTTTAATTGGAACATAATGAACCCCCCTCATGAGTATCCACTCCAACAAACATTTTCTATCAAAGGTTGTTTGTTATTTATAAAGGATATCCAAATACTATGTTTTTCAAATTTTATTTTAGTTGAATCCTAATGATCGTAAATTTTTGTTTGTTATAAATTTTATCTCATTAAATATTTTTACTAAAATATGATTATGTATAATAGACTTGAAGGTTCTTCTACCAACAGGCCACCGTTCTATAATGGTACAAATTATGCCAAATGGAGACAAAAAATGAAAATTTATTTGGAGTGTGGGGGATTTGACATCTGGACACCTATAGAGACTCAATATAATATTATAGAAACTAAAAGGACCAAATGGGATGATCCTAATAAAACTTCTTATAATAATAATTGTAAAGCAATGAATGCTTTATACTGTTCTTTAGGTGATGAAGAATTTAATAGAATATCTTCTTATAAAACTGTTTATGAAATCTGTGACACTTTGGCTATTTCCAATGAGGGAACAACCAAAGTTAAGGAAATGAGGTTGAATACCTACACTATTAAGTATGATAATTTAAAAATGAAGTCTGATGAACCTATTTCTGACATGTATCTCTGGTTTAATGAGATTGTCAACACTATGAGCTCGCTTGGAAAAGTTATTCCTACAAAGTAGCAGATTATGAGAATTCTATGATTTCTACAAGAAATATGGAGTGGAATATCTATTTCAATAACAGAATCATCTGATATAAGTTCACTTCCTATTAAAGAATTAACTGGTAAGTCGATGATGTATGAATAAAAATTGAAAGTAAATAAAGATGAAGATGATGGACCAAATAGGAAGTCAGCAACATTTAAAACTATTTCCATTAAAGAGAAAGGATAAGGATAAATTTCACATACCTACTGAAAGCTCAACAATTGAAGGTTCAGATTCTGATAGTGATGAAGAGTTGTCTCTAATATCCAGACAGTTGAAGAAGTTCTACAGGAAGAATAAATTTTTCATGAAAACCAAATTACAATGGAAAATATGGTAACAAAGGTCATTGGAAGAAGGATTGGAAGAAAGCTGATAAAGATGATGAGATAGTATGTTATGAATGCAAAAGGAAATAAAACATTAAGGTAGACAGTACAAAGTTACTGTTTAAGAAGAAATATGACTACAAGGACAGAAAATATAAGAAAGCCCTGAAGTCAACTGAGAGTGCTTCAAAACGCAACACAAGTGAGTCTGAATTTTCTGATTCATAAATTAATCGTTCCAACATGTGTTTCATGAATAATACTTCTGAGGTACCTATTTTCCCTATATTGAATTATTATTATTCAGGTAATGAATGTAGTGATGAAAATATGTCTAAAGATGAATTGTTTGAATACTGTAATATGATAGAAAAAACCTGTAATGAATTGAAGGGAAAGTATAAGACTTTTAAGAAACTGCATTCTTTGACCAACTCTGTTAAATCTGCACTTGATATAGAAAAGGAAAAGAATGCTCAATTAATTAAGGAAGATACTGAACTAAAATTGATTAATGAGAAATTAAGGAAGGACTTTGAGAAATTCACAAATGGAAAGAATAATCTAACACAAATTATTGGAGAAAATGTGGCACCCAAATATACCAATGGAATTGGTTATCATCCCGGAGAGAGACAAATTACAAAAAATAAATTTATTCAAAAATATGGATAGAATTCTGCAAGTTCTATTTCTAGAAATACATATTCTTCAACTATTTATTCACATGTTTATAGATCAAATAATGATTGTATTTAAATATCTTTTGAATCTATTGATTTTATGATACCCATTAGACAAATTTGGGAACCAAAAATTTTTCTTGCTATCCTGTCTGGACCCAAGAAAATCTGGGTACCAAAATCATTTTCTATTAAAACCTGTTATGTAGGAAACTTTCTTGAAAATATCCCATAATAAGGTATAGTACATGGATAGTGGATGTTCAAGGAATATGATTGGATATTAAACATTCATCAAGAGTTTAATCAAAGTTGATGGAGGCCATGTCACCATTGGTGATAATTAAAAAATAAAACTCATTGTCTTAGGCCAGATTGGTAACCCTAATTCAGTTTTAATTTCCAAAGATATATTTGTGGATGCATTTAAGTGTAACCTGTTAAGTATTTCTCAGTTGTGTGATGATGGTATCTATGTTAAATTATAAAATTATTCTTGTAATGTTTTTAATTATAAAAATATTTTAGTATTTTATGCTTTGATAAATGAAAATATATATGCTGTTTATATGAATTTCTTAGCTAAAAAAACAATACTTTCTTGAAGTATTTCCATAAAGATTCTTGGATATGGAACAAGAGATAAGGACACTACAATGTTCCTTCACTTAGAAATCTAACTAGGATAATATTAGTTATTTACTTAACTAAACTTGAATTACCAGCCGATAATGTTTGTTATCCCAGTCAAAAGGGAAAGCAACATAAAGATTCATTTAAATCAAAGAGAGAAGTTTTAAAATCCCAACCTCTTGAGTTGATATACATGGACATGTTTGGACCCCCTAGAGTTTATAGTTTAAATTGTAAGCACTATGTCTATGTCCTAGTAGATGACTATTCTACGTACACTTGGGTATACTTCTTAGCTCACAAAAGTGAAGCTTGTTCTTACTTTATTAAATATTCCATGTCTGTGGAAAACCATAGTGGACTTAAGATTAAGTCTATGAGAAGTGATCATGGTCCTAAGTTTGAAAATCATGAGTTTGAATTTGACTACTCACATAATGGCTATAGTCACAACTTCTCTTCCCCTAGAACACCTCAGCAGAATGGTGTAGTAGAAAGAAGAAACAGAACTCTTCAAGAGATTGCAAGAACAATTATTAATGCGTATGACCACTAATTTAATTTTGGGCAGAAGCTATGAATATAGCTTGTTACATTATTAATAGAGTCCTGATTAAACCTATTCTCAAAAAATACCCCTTATGTGTTATGGAACTATAGGATACCTAAGGTTAACTACTTTACAGTTTTTGGTTGCAAAGTCTATATTCACAATACAAAAGATAATCTTTACAAGATTTCATCCAAGAGTGATGAAGGAATTTTCCAAGGTAATTAAATTACTAGCAAATATTATAGAGTTTTTAATAAAATAACTAAATGTGTGGAAGAATTTGTTCACATCAATTTTGATGAAACTGATCCACAAGAACCCAAATCTTCCATTGAAAATCTTGAAGATGATTTGTCTATTTTAAACCTTAATGAGAAAATCAATGAACCTATTGTAAAGACATCCAGTTCTGGAAACATTCTAGAACCTGTTTCTATAGTGTCTGAATCTAGAGGATAACATGAAATTTCTAGTCCAACCTTTACTAGATTAACTAGGTTTCTAAAGAATCATCCTTTAGATTTTTTTTGTTGGTAATCTTGATAGAGGTACATAGACTAGAGCTTCTCTATGAAACCAGGTTGAACATCAAGATTTTTTGTCACAGTTAGAACCTAAAAATATCAATGTTGCAATGAATGATGAATTTTTGGTAATGGATATGCAAGAATAATTAAATCAGTTTGAAAAAAAACAATGTCTTGTAATTAGTTGATAGACCTAAGGACACTTTGACCATAGGCACTAAATGGGTTTTTAGAAATAATGTTGATGAATCAGGAAATATAGTTAGAAACAAAGAAAGGCTAGTTGCACAATGATAATGTCAAGATGAAGGAATAGACTGTTAGGAATCCTTTTCCCCTGTTGCTAGATTATAAGCTATTAGGATTCTACTTACCTATGCTTCTCATTTGAATTTCAAGTTATATCAAATTGATGTTAATATGCTTTTCGAAATGGTTTTATAATTGAAGATTTTTTTTGTACATACACCTATATTTACTAATCTTCATTTTCCAAATAATGTTTTTAAGTTATCTTGAGCTTTATTTGGTTTGAAACAAGCTCCACGAACATGGTGTGATAGAATTAGCAATTTTCTTATTTATAAAGGTTTTAAAAAAGGGATTGTTGATCGAACTCTTTTTATCAAAACAATTTCTAAAGATGTATTGATTTTACAAATATATGTTGATGATATCATTTTTGGATCTTCTAAACATACCTTGTTTATTGATTTTTCAAAGAGTATGAAAAATGAATTTGAAATGACATTTAATGGGAGAACTCAAATATTTTATTTGATTTCCTGTTTTTAAAAATGAAAATGGTATTATTTTAAATCAAAGTAAGTATACAAAGGATCTTTTAAAAAATTTTGGTTTAGATAATATTAAGGAATGTGATACACCCATGAGTACCACTTGCAAGTTGGACATTGATGAATCAGGGAAACCAGTTGATCAAACTAATTAAATAGGTGTGATTGGAAGTCTACTTTACCTTACTGCTAGTCGACAAAATATTATGTTTAGTGTGTCTATGTGTGCACGATTTCAAGCTAATCCAATAGAATACCATTTTCTTACTGTTAAAATAATTTTCAAATATCATAAACATACTGGAAATTTGGGTTTGTTTTATCCAAAATTAAAATCTTCTGATTTAATTGGTTATTTAGATGCTGAATTTGATGGTTGAAAGATAGATAGAAAGAGCACTTCTGGAACATGTCATATTCTATGTTAGTCACTAATATTGTGGTGTAGTATGAAGAAGAATTATGTTGCATTGTCTACTGCTAAAGTAGAGTATATAGATGCTGGTAGTCATTGTACACAAATTCTATGGATGAGTTATACTTTGTTGGACTACGGATATGAGTTTAAACACGTATCAATAAATTGTGATAACACAAGTGCAATTAACGTCTCTAAGAATCATGTGTCTCACTCTAGGACCAAACACATTAATGTAAGGCACCATTTTTTGAGATATTGTTAACAAAATGTTGATATTACTCTTGAATTTGTAGGTACTGGACATCAATAAGATGAAATTTTCCCCAAGAATTTATGTTCCGATAGGTTATAGTACATTACACATGAATTAGGAATGATAGAATCGGTTCGTTAGAAACCTCACTGTTATACATCACTGGTTTGAAACCTCACTGTTATACCTCACCGGTGGGAAACCTCACTGTTATACCTCACTTGTATGAACCTCACTGTTATACCTCACTAGTATGAACCTCACAATTATACCTCACTAGTATGAACCTCACTGTTATACCTCACTGTTAGTGGACCTCACCATTAAGAATTCTCACCGGTATACCCTACCCTTAGTATGCGCTGTTTTAAACATCTGTATTTAGCCTCTGTAATCTTAATCATTTATTCTTTACTTATAATATTTTAATTATTTATTTTATTATTTCTAAATTATAAGACTATGTATTAGTTACATATCAATCCACCGAACTCTCTTATCTCCAACCCAACTCTTTGAATCCCCAAATCTCTCGAAAACCCTATGTTCCTCGAACCAGAGATGGAAAAAACCTAACTCCCTACTGTCAGAGATGACATTGATGAGCTTAATGTGAAGAAGAAGAAGACATGGCCTGAAGAAAGTAGCAGTGTTAGTAGAACAAGTTCGGGGACGTGTCGAGTTAACCTGCATTTAAAAATTAGAGATATTGTATTCGAGAAAGAGCTATCCACAGAATGGATGATGTCTAGTAAATCATTTGTTTTAGAGGTGATAGGAGATCAGAAATGGGTAGAATAATTCGCGAATAACAATGTTCCCTACTATCTGAATCTAGTAAAATAGTTTTATTTGTTTGTGAGTGTTGAGAAAACCGATAAGGAAAATAGAATGATTTCATGTGTAAAGGGAAAGAAAATAGCCTTTTCATCTATTGAGTGGGCTGAGTACCTTAGAGTACCAAATGAATGATTTTTTGGATATTCATCGAAGATAGTACCACCTACAAGTGGAATATTTGATTATGAGACTGCCTTAGAGGAGCTCACTGGTAGTGGCAAGTAGTGAAATGTGGTGGCTACTGAAATGGATAGAGAAAACATATTGTTTTTCAAATTTGTGCAACATGTGCTAAGTCTAAGAAGAGGGGAATTTGATAATTTTTCGATGTCAAGATATCTATCTGTTACATCTCTTGAGAAATAATGTGAAGGTGAATCTGTGTAGGCTACTAATGATTCAAATAGAGGATATGACCACACCCAAATCAAAGACCAATGCTTTATTCTTTTCCAAGTTGATTTCGGTTATGATTAAAGTAATGGGATTAGGTGAGTCTCAGGATGAGACAGTGTTGGTAAGATACAAATTTTGTATCACAAGAACAATGTGTATGTACAAGAAGATAAGCAGGAATCCATGGATAGGGGAGTGGGTTACTGATGACTAGAAGTTATATGATATGCTTAATCCTGTAGATCATCCGTCTAGGCCTAAGGATGTCAGGGATCTAGTTCTAGGACTTGATGAGTAGGAGCCATAATATAGTGATGATTCAGAATAGGGGGATTCCTCTATAACAGATGGAGGAGATCCAGACATACCTCCAAGACCAACTCTTGAAATTGTATCACAAGAAAAGGGAAGTGCTTCTTTGAAACTACTTATTATATAAATTGTTTTCGGTGTAAGAAATGAAGAGGAACCTATAGATGAGAAAGACCAGCAATGATCAGATCAGGAAGAGCATGCCCTAGAGATTGAGGTAGAAGAAAGAGACTCTGAAACCGAAGCATCTTCTTCTACCACATTGAGTTTGAGTCCTCTAATTGAATGTTCTACTATGCCTTTAGAGGCTATTCTTGTTGAAGATGATAGAATTGCTCATATTCCTGACGATCCTTCTGCTATTGAAGAAATGGAGATGGTTGTGCAAGATTCTCTTGTGGAAGACCAAGCAGTTGAGGGTTCTATTGATGTACATGAGAATGCACCAGTTGAGGGGGAGCATCCAACCTGATTTGGCAGTGTTTCCGTGGCTGTTGAGATTTAAGACAGGTCTGAGGACCAAGGGTTTGTAGTTTGTGGATTTGATTACCCAAATTCTGATAATGAGACATCCCTTAGTCAACCAAAAGTTAACTATGATATTATTTTAGAGATATTACCTGAGAATGTGGTCAGAAAAGATGATATGATTAGTTGAAGACAAATCATAAGACACCTTTTATGGAAGAGATAAGAAAAATGGAAGCATCCTTAGTGTCATCCATTGAATCGGTTATGAATGAATCAGTGGCCAATTTTGTGTCTGAAAGAGCACCTGTTGTTGTTCCTACTAATATAATCACCAGGGATGACTTATAATATTTTAAGGGTGAGATGAAAGAGTTTTTGAGTGCTTCTGTTGCCGAGTTAAAGAGTCTCTTTGTTGAAGAGTTGAGAAATATGGAAAAATCTTTTGAGATCTCTCTTGGTTGTAATGTGTCAAACTTTGTGGTAGAGATAGTGGATGAAATCATAGCTTCCAAAATCAGGTTTGTAGCTTGGAAGAGGATGTTGATGTTTTAAAGATATCAGTTGTCTCTCTTGAATCCTATATGAGTTCTAAATCTCAAGCAGACAAGGATTTGGCTTTTGTGAAGAGTGCAGTCAGCCAAATGGTCTCAGTTTTTTAGGAGGTTAAGGATTCCATAACAAAGCATGTTAGAACAAAATAATTTTCAGTGAAAAATCTTATTATTTGTCTAACTATGAGTTTCAAGGAAATTGTGTCATTTTCTATTGGTTCTCGTGCTTTGATACCTTCAATAGAATTGGATCATATTAGTGCATTGATGAAGGAGGAGCTTGGTTCAGCTTAAACCAGTGGCTCTATGGACTCATCTTCCATGACCCAAGTGGTGTCTACCACTAGAGATATAGTGAATATTGTCCAAGATTATATGAGATAAGCATCTTCTTCTCAGAAATAAGTGAAATACAAGGTTAATTACTATTTCAAAAG
Source organism: Viscum album (assembly GCA_963277665.1). Lineage (NCBI taxonomy): Eukaryota > Viridiplantae > Streptophyta > Magnoliopsida > Santalales > Viscaceae > Viscum > Viscum album. The sequence goes on along the minus strand of OY728137.1, from coordinate 22,360,919 downwards.
GGTCTACACCAAGCATAATCTCAACAACCATTTAAAACTTCTGTTAGAATACATGTAGCTAGCTTCTATCAATCAATCCTTCAGAGAACAAGTTAGTAAGCACAAAGAGATAACCCCTGACCTAGAAAAATTCATGGAGAACAAGGATGACTTCATTTCTACCATGGAGACAGGAGGAGGAATCATTATGGATTTCATAAATCTCTTATTGACCTTATTCAATGTTGATGCTCAACCAGTGATTGTACCTCTAGCTTTACATGCCTCTGCCTCTGTTACTTCTCTTGCTCAGGTGACACCAGTCCAATCCATCCACAACCTTACTCCTATGATCACTCAGAGAACTACACAGTACAGGCCAATAAATGTTTCAGTAGCTCAGCCTCCTCTAATCATTTCTAGTGTTCCTAAGTCTCCACCTGCATCCACCACACATAAATCATCTTCTGACCCCAAGGTCAAATCTCATGCTGAGGATGTGGATTGATTAGTGGCTTGGATGTTTGATAGGAATCACATGTATTCTTTTTGTTTCATGTGTGTATTTCTTTGTATCTATTAGTCCCAAGGAATATATATGATCTCACATTCTTTTCCCCTCTGTTGCCTTTCTTTCCCTGTATTTCCTTATTATCCCCCTTTTTTCTAATCACACAGGGGGAGAAATAATATCTAACTACAAAATATCTAGGAGATAAATAATATCTAAGGGAGAATATGGGAAATCTAATATGAAAAATCATTATATTTTATGAGCATAATACATTTCTTTTTGGTACATTAATTTTATATTTTACCTCTGATACATGTGTTTTATAATATATTGTTTTCTATGATACAATTGTTTTTATATACTATATCCTCTGCTACTTTTAAAATCTCACATTTGAAAATGTCATTAATCACAATGAAAATTAAGAACCATTGCATTTTATACTGATACATTGTAGGTTATTTTGGATTATGATATCATAAGTTGTGATAATTAAAAAGGGGGAGATTGTAGACCTCACCTATTTCGATAATCCCAATTGTTCTTTCACACGCTTTGATAATCCCATATAATGTTAATCTATATAATAATTATTTCAATATATGAAATTATATTATCATGTTGATAATAATATCAAAATAATAATTGGAATATGTTAATAAATGTTTATCTATGTTTATACGCACTTTGAAATAATTCTAACTCAATCTGGATAAGTGTTTCATAGAACAGATATTTGTTAAGTCCACTGGTATGCACATAGATACTAATACATACAAATAGAGACCTACTGGTACTTAGTCTACCGATAGAAAATGGTTACTGAAAGAATGAATTGACAGAGTCACTGAAATATAACAAAGAAACTGGTATATATAAAACTACCTGTATGTAAGTCAACAATTACTGAAAGGTCAGCAATATATAGTGCAACCGGTATGTGTAAGTCCACTAGCATAAAAATTACACTGACAGATCAAATCTACCGATACAGAAAACTACAGATACAAGAAAAGATTCTGATTGAAGAAGAGATACCGATAGAAAAAGTCTACCTGTAAGCACAAGTCAAATGACAATGATGTACTGATACAACCAGACAGACGAACAGTTACCGATACGAAGCTACTGATAAAAAGTTCACTAATAGATAGAGTCACCGATATAAGAAGTCACAGTTATACGAAGTTACTGATAGACCAAAGCTACATTGAACTACTATTACACGAAGTAACTTCTACCGATACAAGCAGCTGCCGATACAAGAACATAGAGGTACCAATAGGAGCTCACCACTATACAAATTTTACTGTTATAAGTCTACCGACAGAGAGGTACTGATTAGATGACTGTTAATCAGTCAGTACTACATAAACTCTTTTTGTATTTATTTAATAAGCAATTTTAATATTTTATTATTTTAATATAAATAATGTTATTTAATGATAGCTGTTGGCATGTCAAGGAACCGTACCTCATACCTATGAATAGGTAATCATTCCCATTGGTGAAGCTGAAAGCTATAAAAGGAAATACAAAATCCAGGAATAATGGTGTGCTGAAAAGAAGTGAAAATGCTGCTGATATAGGAAGATACTCATTTGATAAAAAAGGAACACATGCTCTAGAGCTTAAACTGGTGAAGAACTTTTACTGGAATCTGATGAACATTGATGTGCCATGAAGTCTATTGGAACCTTGAGAAATACTTGAATACACTAAAAATCAAGGAAGCAAACCACACTCATTTTTCAACAAAAAACCAAGAGAAGGACTTAAAAGAATTTATGATCAATAATAAGGAGTCATAGATGCACCTCCAATCACTAAATCATTCTAAACTCATATATACTCTCTTAGTGATTCATTTACTTTTGAACAGTGTGTGTACTCTGTTTATTTCAAACAAACATTGACTCGTGTACTGAACTAGAGGATTTAATCCTCACACACTCTTTCCATATACTCTTATTTCTCACTGTGGATAGTGGTAGAGGTAATGTAGGACCTGGATAGCCTGTGTGCTATTGTTTGGTTTTCCCACGATGAACTGTGGTAGAGGTCTTAGTACCTGGACAATATTTTCACTATTGTTAACCCTGATCCAGGGTGTGGATCAAAATTTATATAAATTGTTTGAGAGGACTAAGTCTCAGCTTGAGACTGAACCTCTTGGTTAGAACTATTGTGATTACTTATTTTAGTTTTAACCTATATTGAATATTCCACTGCAAATAACATTGAAATATAAATTGTTTTAATGTTACTCAGATTGTTAATTTAGCAAGTGTTTGTAACTATTGTAAATCAATATGTTAGTTTCAAAAGATAATTTAATCTTTTGATTAAATTAACTGATACCTAATCAATCATTTGAAAACCATATCGAACCCTTACAGTTTTTAAAAATCACTATAGTTTAACATAGTTTTAAATTGGAGGATTTTAATAGAAATATTATTTGCATAAATTTTTAATTGGAACTCAATTCACCCCCTCTTGAGTATCCACTCTGACCAACAGATGGTTTCATTATAACAATGGATGAGTGGGGCATACCTCTCCCTCTAATAAATTGGGTAATTATTGATATTGAATGAGAAAAAAATGACTAGAATGGGGAGTGAAACTAGTTTGGTAAGGGACTTAGTTCGCTATTATAGTCTTGAGTGTGAACAATGACTATTATTATAGATTGTGAGGTGATCCCACTCTACATTGATAGTTGTATGTAAGCATAGACTATTAAAAAAATGATATTATATTCATATGTGAATGATAAAAATATATGTATTATGGAAATATTATGTGTTCATATCCCATGTTCTTTGATTCCATTATTATTCATGATTTATGAACGTCCAATATTTATGAAATAACACATTCTTAAGATCTATGATATAAAGGGTTTGTTATTAAAGTTTCATTACCTTTTTCGTATAACCTCATGTCCAGTCTATATCTCGCTTATTTACCCATATTTAGTATCTGAGATCACCAATTATTATGTTTCTATTCCCCATGTTATGAAGAATGGTGTTATGAACGATATATAGAAGGATGGTTCTAGTTCTAAAAAATTTATATGATGATTATATGGTTTACTTATGAAGTAGTTTTTTTAATTTTAGTTTAAAAAATCAATAGACTGAAATGTTTTTGGATAATATCACTATATTATGTAATTAATATTCACATATTAAGAGGTTATATCTCTGTATGGAAAGTGTCTATCATTTAAATTTTTTCACTATGTTGACTAAGACTACCAAGAGAAGATGGTGAACTATATGATGCCCTTAACTTATCCTTATTAATACAAAACCATATATATAAAATCCCAATGTAAAAAAAGTAGGTTCTAAGTATAAATCCTAGTAGAATACCACCATAAATCTATATAATATATAAAACTACAATACTATTAGTACTACCATTAAAAAAACTGTTCAATAAAATATTTCAAATTAACCACAATTTTATAAAACATCCTTTTGTGTTTTTTAAGCATTGCATACTCTCATATCCTAAATTATAAAAACATAATTAATGATAATATAAACGCATAAATTGTTCTGTCCAAGGAAATACAATAATATAAATTTTTTAGAAATCAAACATGAACAATGCCATCATGTATAAAATGGAGCATGATTGGGATCTCGGCTATGAGATGTCATTATAGAATACAAGAAGAAACTCTAAGTCGACATTACATGAATCCTATATATAACAAGTCCATCCATAGACCATATGTAACATGAAAACCCAAAAATTATTCAAAATATACTACTATATTATGGATACCTATTCCCATAGAATTTCCACACTCACTATTATTTTCATATATACATACTCAAAATACACAATGTTCCAAATGTAAAATGTTTTCTAAAAAATTTACATAAGACTCGCTCACAGTTTTAAAATAATTCTTATAGTGTAAGATCACCTCTCCCATGTTTGAAAATCCATTTTAGAGTCAAAATAAACATTTAGAAATTTAATCAATCACATATTTTGGATTAATATCTTTTATGGAAAATCCCCAATAAGACCCCCATTTAAGTCTAATAAAACACATATCAATATTTTTGAAAAAAAATAGATTTTACACGAATAGATTCCGACTAATGCGCTATCATAATTTTATAGAAAAACCTAACTTAATAATAGACGAAAACATGCTACCTTTGAAAATAGACGATGGAAATGAGAAGGTCATTTCTTCAAAGGACTATATCTATAAGAAAATATTCAAATAACCAATGAAACATTCCATATATAGAAATAAAAACATAATATGTTGTGAACTGAATAAATGGAAAGGCAATTAATGAGAGATAATGGGATAAGGGAGGATAAAAAATAAAATCTAGTACATAATTTGATTTTATGCACCAAGAACAATGAAAATTCACCCAGGATTCAATTAGAGAAGGGTATAGAAAAATTTGAAGAGATTGGTTTGAGCCTTAGAAAAATAAGGGGGTGTTCAAAGTTAAAAATATTAAATTGATGTTTGGTAAATTCCAAGATTTAATGGATTTGGATTATGAAACATGGTTAGGAAATATGGTCTATAAACTATTATATAATGTTTTTTTTACCTTAGCCATTTATAAAAATTAACATTATCCCCTAGGTTAGTGACGCCTGACTTGACATACCATTATCACATGATGTGATACCTTTGGATAAACACCTTGACACCAAGATAGTTTTCTTGGTGAATCAATCATTTTAAAAAACCATGAATGAACTATGAAACATTCCACTACATATTTAAAATTTCATACTTCATGTTTAGTACTAATTAAGCACTTAAAGAGTGAACTTATAATGTTTTCTCCAAAATCCTTCTTTTTAACCCCCAACACCTAGAAACCCCTAGAATGACTCATTGATTAATCTATGTTCAATCTAAGTAATACATGAAACCCATATAGAGTTAGAAAATAAATTATACCTAATGATAAAAAAATCATAATTATATTTCTATTTAAACAAATAAAATGTGTTTGACCACCATAGTGGTCATTTGTTTGCATCATTTTTATGTTTCGTTTATAGTCAATATAACAATTACTATTTTTACAACATATCAATGCTAGAATCTGATGAAAACATCCCATTACGGTCTATAATGATGAACACCTTACAATAAATTCAATTAAAATAATAATTAGACCAATGGATATTATTTCTAATGTTTGAATCTATAAACATAATATTCAAACTCATTTTATTTACAACATGAAATGTAACTATCTTATTAAATAATTATTTTTATATATAACGTCTTTAAGTTTACTATTTCCATCATTTTTGGAAAGTTTCCATCAATATTTTCCATGAAGTAATTTTTTAAAAATCTTACTATTTATATCATTCTTGAACAACACATCTTAAAGTCCACTGTGATATATTTGTTTTGGGTAAACTAAATAGTTTTTTATATTTTTCTCTTAAATACACACCCTATCATATTTAATGCTGTTATTTTCTACTCTAATTGAACTTTTTTTGTTTAGTATTTTATTTATGACCATTAAACTTAATTATTCTATAACATTGTCCCATTAATAATTTAAAAATTATAAACTGTCCATAATATATTATTAATATAAACAAACTCATTTGTGTTCAAGAATTGAAACTCCATTCATCAATGAGGAAATGATTGAAAAAACTATTTACCCATATCATATATACTATTTTATGTGTTAGGATTATTGTTTGGAAAATAATTTTTTAAAATATTCCATTTACTAGTTGTGGGATAACATCCCACTCATTTTGAATAACATATTGATAAACTCTTTTACCCTAGATAAGACTCCTTTTAACAATATATTATTTTACAAAATGATATTTAATTTTATTTATTAAAAAACCTGAAAAAAGATTATTCATGTTTTCTTAAAAACAATTCAATTTTTACTAAAAAATTCTCATATCACATAATAGAAATAAGAAAATATACACTTCCTTTAAAAAGATCCATTTATTTTTTATATATGTTCATTCTAAATATAATTCCTCATTTATTAGCTCTTTTCATCATCATTTCAAAAAAAAAACATTTAAAAATTTTACCACATACATTAGAAAATTAAATATCTAATTTTTACTATGTCAATATAGGAAATTGATATACCATATAGTTTCTCAAACCCCATTGGTCATATTATATGTATCCATCTCACATGGAACCATTTCACTCCATTCCTAACACCTCCTTTTAAGTTTTAATGACCTTATCTATATATTATAGAATCCATTTGTTTTTTCTTGTTAAACCATTATCCTTATGTAGGGTTATAATATCACCACATTCTAGACATATAATTTCATCCTTATAAATTCCCATTATTTTTTTCAAAATCATGGAACATTTAAGAAATAATTTTATATAATAAAAACCTTTCCAGCTGAATGAATTTCTTTTTCAGATCCTTAAAAAAATTAGTCTCTCTAGGTTAATAATATAGTAAGTCATATTGCATATATGATCATATACAGAAGTTTCATTATGTATCACATGTAATTCCATTGAAACAGAATGTGAATCCAAATATACTTGTATAAAGTATCTAGATTGATTAGATATTTTGGAAGGCCATTTGTGTACTACGATTTTAGTTTCTTTAAAAATTATAACATTACATTTATTTTATAGTATGAAATTATTCTAATAATATAACATATGAATCATTGATTTAAATTTATAAAACTCATTTCCCAATCCATCATGTGAATAAACTCAAATATATTCATTGTGTGTTGGAATACTATTAGTGTTTCCCAACTAATTTTAATCTAAATAAAATAGAAAAAATATTAAGATAACCCTATTAGGGTGACCTATTAAATTTTTACATAAAAAATATAATTTAAGGGAATTGAACATTAGCATGACCAACCCAATTTCATTATTGAGGTATTGGAAATGTTTCTTTTTGAGGGAATCTAATACTTAGTATTTCTAGGGGGTTTAATATCACCATCTTATCTCATGTATTCACCTTTACGTATTCCGGAATCTATTAATGTACTTATCATACTTATAATGAAGTTTCTTAAATTCTTGTATATTAATTTAATGAATTAGATTAATAATTTAAACCAATTCTTACACCCTTTTATAATATAATAACTATTTTCATAAATTACGCTTGAACAAATATAAGCAAAATAATAATTAATAAATTTATACATGAGATAATCATTTATGAACATTTCATATTTATTTATAATTTTTTTTTTCAATTTGGAATAGGTAATTATTTACAACACATGACTATCCTATATGAACATATCGTATGATCCTTTATAAGTAATAATTATGAAATCCATTATATTCCAAAAGATGAAATATTTCAGGAGCACTTTTGTTATCTAATAATCAACATCTCAAATTTCATGTAAAAAATTTAAATAGCATAAATTTTATTTAATAAAAAATATAAATCATATTATCCAAAACTCCTTTTTGTGTGGTATAAATAAATTTTATTGAATATGGAATTAATATATACAATTTACCATTATATTTCTTAGCTATTAATAAATAATTTGAAAAAAATGTATTGAGCATAATTTTAATATATAAACACATTATAAATTACTTTCTATCAAAATCCACTTTCGAATGTGATCAATTCCACGGAAAAAAAATTTTGTATGGTCTAATGCCACTGTCAGGTTCAATGAAGCCATACGGGCCCAACCCATTAATGTTTTTGTGCCTTTTTAAAAAAAATTAATTTTTCATTTATATTGTACATAATGATTTATGATATGTCATAATGCATGATATGAAATATTGTCTTCTCACTAAGTAAAACAACTTATGATTTATAGTTGGATGTTATTATTTATATTATATAATACATAAAAATGGTATACGACTTCACCTTACGTGGCAAGAGAATTTTATTTTATGATACACCCAATATTATAATGAAAATATGAGTCTCTTTTTTAAAATATGAAAATGATATAATATTTTAATACGATTTAAAATATCAAATTATATATTATAGTAAAAACTAATTGATTTTCACTATATCCTTGTATTCAAATTTCTTTTTTATATTATAAAATCATATTATAGATTATAATATACCATATCATAATCGTTAGTATTGAAAAAAAAATTATAATTTTTTGATATGAAATACAACATTAACATAATATCTATGTTTCAAAATTTTTGACATTATTTTATTGATCATGATAAAATTTATGTCACTAATACAACTAAAAGAGGTAAAAGTATCATAAAGAACTTATTCAAATAAGATAATGAAAAAATAATCCAAAAACCTAATATCAATGTTCTATGAAAATTTAAAACCATGAATTGATAAATGATGGTCAAGTATACCTCTCACCATATATGGTTTCCCCTCCCATCATTAATAATGTTCTTAATAAATATCATTAAGGGAGAATTTAATGAATATCACTTTGAGGTGTATAAATTAATTAACTGAATAAAAAATACTTTCAAGAAACCCTCCTTTCAACCCAAAATTGATGAAATATATAGAGAAAATAAACACCGTGGAATTTAATTATGGGTGGTTTGTTTAGAAGATGACTCCCACATAGAAAACTCATCTCAATAGTTATAATAATCATATAAATCCTTCAAGGAAACCCATCATGTTTTATTTACTTTACCTATACATTCACATTGACTAAATAACATACAATTAATACTATTTTATACCATATAGTATATCCAATAACCGGAAAAATTCATTATATTAATGGTTAATGATTGCCAATGTTGAATTAATATGAACATCGCCCACATAATTCTTGATAAACCTAACAAATAATATATTGTAATATAGATTATATTATGTGATTTACAATTACGTATGATATATTCATGTCATATAACATGTCTGCCTTTGGAAATATTTATACAATATCTCCATATCAAATCAGATAATTTGGTAAAACATTGCTTCTCAGCCTTAGGATAGTGGATAACATCTAATATGATATACTTATATCATTCAACAAAATATAAAAGAAAATAAATTATATATAAATATAAGTAATTGGATTATATCACCTTCAATATTTTGAATTTGTTTGAAGAACATTATGTAGAAAAGGATGTTTACATCTATATAGAATAAAAAAAATCGTGTGGTAAGTCAAAATAAATCTACTAACATAAATAATCCTAGAATTAAAACTCTTTTTGTGTTTTACGTTATTTTTGTATTTAAATATAGTTAATAACTCTTTATCTCATTTAAAATGGATCAATATTGTATGTGGCATGCTATTGATAACAATAACGATGAGTTCATAGATTATCAATGAGATTCACAATCATGGTATATGTTTGATTCATAATAAATTGATTTCTATTATTACCCTAGAAACACATGTTTTGGAGTATAATGTGCTGGATTGAAACTTTTGGAGGATTTAAATAATTTTTCTATCATATGTATAATTTATTTTATACGTTATAATATACCTAATTTTATTTTCATGAAACAAACATTTTTCATGCTATCAATTACTATTCCTAGAATACAATTTCGTGGAATTGATATTGACCACTTCCAATAGAATATAATAATATATTTATAGGGATTATAAAATTATTGTTAAAATCATATTATATATCAACTAAAAAAGTGATCAACATTTTATCTTATTGAATGTGGGCCATCAATGGATTTCTTCTACTACTAAATTTTTTCTATTTCAACACACAATTGCATAGCATATCTAGTATGTAATTTTGATTTTGAGACTCAATTTTTACTTAATAGCATAGAAAAATGTTTTTGTCATAATTTATACCTTTATATGTATCTTGAGTTTCAGAATACGAAGTCAATGTTCAACTGAAAAACTTATTTGTGGCATCCAACAAAATTTCCTCTTGATCGTAAATCAGAGAAACATTATCAAAATTTAGTATATAGTTTGTAAAAGGAAATTTTTTAATGATGGAGGGAAAATTATTTTAACACCATTTGATATAAATGGGTGAATAAAATGGAATAAAATTTTTATAATTATAAAAATTAAAATATTTCATATTAAAATTTTTAGGTTATATAGTTGATATTTTTCATAATGAGAAGAATGTATGAAATTTTATCCCTAATTACCCAAAATCCATAATTTAGAAATATCAAAAATCCAGTTTTTTGTAGGTTGGGTATAGATTAAAATCTCCTTAAACATTTAAATAGGAACTACCAACTAAAAATAAAACAATATATATATAAATATTAATTTTATCTTCATTTAGGAGAAGCTAGATTTTATTTCGATGAAAAATAAATTAGATTGAGCTCGATATTTTCCTTTAGGTTATATTCAATGATACAGGATATGAATTCAAAGACACTTAGGTATTCATAAATGTTAAAATATCATATATCAACTATTGAATGGTGAAACCAGGTAAAAAATAAAACCATATCCAATTATTACTATTATGATACAGAGAGAACACTCATAATCTACTTTATCTTAATTCTTATTTTTCATTAAGAATGTATTATTATTATACATAAAATATAATTAAGTTGTATATTTGCCAAAATTTTCATCTATTTTCATTATAATTCTAAATATTTGAGTGGGGTACGAAAAGTTCCATTGCTTAGTTTCTACCAGGGAATTGGATATATCATTAAATAGGAGGGGATTTTAGTTATCATTTTAACCCACTCTTCAGAAAAAACATATTTATTATCATACCTAATCATAAATGTAATTGGAATGAAGGAAAACACTTCTGTCATCTAATAATTTTCCCAAACATCAGCGGGATAACAAATGATTCGATTAAGGTATTGATTCATTTTCCCACACATGAGTGATAATATTCTTCTTCATTAGTTACATAAATATTTTTTTTACAACTTCTATGAATATTCATCAATCATCATTCAATTTTTAAATAACCAATAAATTCCTTTAACAAGGTAACCCTCTATATATGTTAATGTAAATCATTTTATAGTAGATATCATGACCTTTTTAGCTGAGTTTTGGGTACTCACACCAGCACCTCTATATAGTTTTTTTTGTTTTTAAATTTATTATCTCCCCTTTACCTAACTCCAAATATCCTTATCCTATATTTTTTTAATTTATAAATTTATTTACTGAGTCACTAATGTATTTATACTTCTGATAAATATTCTAGCTATTAGAAATATTTTGGTGATCCTCCTAGAAATAGGATATCATAAATAGATCCAATTTAGATTTTTAAATTCCATAATGACATAGGGAAACCAAAATACTATCTAAATGAATATATGAAACTATAAAATGGAATACCAATTTTTTTCAATGTAAAATTTTTAAGGGTAATTGTCTAGTATCTATTTTTCATTGAATAATCAACTAAAATTTGTATTATATTATGATTAAAATATGTCCATGTATGTAATGACTATTCAAATAAAATTTCAATACGTATTTATTTGAATCAAAATTTGATTCATGAATTGAAAAATTATGTATGACATATATAATATAGAAATTTTTTCCTTTGAAAATCTATAATTATTTTCCTAAAAAAGAATTAAATTTATAACTGAAATTTTCATACTATATCGCCAACTCCATGAGAAAACCCCTCAAAAAATTCATCTGGATAAACACAAGGAAATAATTGAATTAAAACATTATCATTTGGAAATTATCTACCCCTATTTTTCACTATTAATATGCATTTGACTATAATTTTTTTGAGGAAACTAATGTTGGAGGACCTGTAAATTATCAAAAAATGTATCTAATTGAGAGGTTCATAATTATAATTTTCATTTAATAAATGTATTATATTTTTCAAACATAGTAAATATTATATTTATTAATTAATTTTTTACCCATATACATCATATATCTTTTTATTTTTAGACTTATGTGAAAATTAAATATCACCAAGAAGGTTTTTGTTGTTGATTTTTAGATAGCCAAAGACTACATAAACTATTGTTCGATGTATTTTGATTTTATAGAGACAAGATTTATCTCTTTGGGGGTGTGATGATGATAATAAAAGTAATTCCCATGTAACAATAAATCATTATTCATTCCAACATCAGTTCAGAACATTAAAAACGAAACCTCATTCCTAATGATTAATTTTCAATTAAGAAAATAATGTGAATTATTCAAATAAAATATTGATATTATTGATCGATATATTGATTAATTGAGTTAAAAAATGAAAATTATAATTATAATTCAAACTCTAAATAAGACATATATTACCTAAGTGTGTAAAAACTAAAATATTTAATCATTCAATGGTTATATTGGTCATTATATTAATACCTATTTGGAATTTATTGATAACTATATAGTATGTGGGACAATATTTTATATCAATTTTTATAGATAACCAGTGATTATAATCATGGGTAATTATTATAGAATTTAAATTATCTTACCTATGTTCATAAGTTGGATGCTAAGATATTTTATCCCAATTATTATGGTGGATTCATGTTTCATTCCATTGACTATGAAAATGTTCTAAAGACCCAGAAAATATGTGTATTTACAGTTTTAGAATAGGGTTAATATAGAATCTTAGTTGATATTTTTGAGTCAAATTGTCATGGAAAATTTTAATTTCTGTTATTAAAAAGAAACTAGGTCAATATTAACATTGGTTATTGGTGAAATTAACTTCAATTTACATCTATAAAAATCTATCGGTTCATCAATACTATTTATAATGAGGAACATGGTCCATAGATATGGATACCCAAGAAACAATGGTATATTATTTCAATAATATAAAATTGGATGGGTGTTTAGTTTTTTCTACATTTAACCCATGTACATTTTTATACGGGCAGTTAAGATGATGTAATGTTTGATAGTGAACCCCATTAACAATAAGATGTTAAATTGTTTCTCCATACATATTTTAAATATTCCAATCATACGACAGGGTTTAGATGTTGAATAGGTAATGTTAATAATGGAATATGATAAAAACATGGCAAAAAATAAGAAAACGATCATAGTATATATAACTAGTATTTAATATTTAAGTAGACAAAAAAATTAAATCACATATATCTATTTTATATTATTTTTTTTATAATGGAAATTTATTTATGGGTTAAAATTTGTATTGCATCTATGAGGTTTTTTTTATTCGGTAAATTGAATAAATATAAATATAATTTATTTTTATTTGAAGTGAATGTTAAATTGAATAAAATTTTTTGTTAGTTTTATATCAATGGCCATCTTAAAGGGTTTTAGGGTTGTAAGCCATTCTATAGTGATGGATAATTGTTCTACTCTTGGTAAATAGACTACATCGATAGTAAAGAATAACCATTAAACATTAATCACACAGGGTACACTGCACAACATACCATTAATATTTCTATTTTTACTATTCCAGGTTATGATATTATATTTCCATTTTCATGAGGGTAAGCTATGGTGACTCCCCCTATCATTTAAATCACGTATAAGTTACCATTGAATAGATTATAACGTGTATCCATTATTAGTATATACTAAAAGATGATAAAATTTACTTCTAAAATATATATATGATTTTTTATCTTATATTATAAAAATAGAAAAATTATAAGAGAAATGAAAAAAATATATTATTTAAATATTTTGGTACAGTGATTCTTAAATTAAATATCATCGATTTTTCATTATGTGTTAGTTAAGAGTGCCTAAATGTTATTTCAATTTAAAAAAATGTTGTTAAACATGTCATAAAAAACCATGTTCTTTATCTTAGTGGCATGGGATTGTTCAATGATTTATTATTAGTTATAGGGCATCTTAATTTACTTATTAACTGAACTACATTTTAATTTTTTTTCATTTCATCCATTAATAAAATGAAATTATCTATTTTCAATAGAATAACTAGAGACAAAACTTCAGTTAGGAGAGAATTACTAGTGGGATCCATATTTGATGATTTAAGGTCATTAACTTTATAAACATTATTATTGGACTAGGATAAATATTCTAGTGGAATTTGAATTTAATATTTTTTTCATTGGAAAAATTTTGAACCAAGGTTTGTAATAAAAATCTATGTTTTGGAGTACTAAAAAATATTTTATGGAGATGGGTTTTAAGTCCTGAGTGGATTCTCTAATTTTAAATGAATTTAAAGAGCATTGGTTTTCCAAGAATAGTTTTTAGTTGAGATATGTTGAGGAACATGGTTTGCAAATGGTTAGTAGTAACAATATGAATCAACCATATGTTCCATTAATAGGTGGAGCATGGATATTTTAACCATGTAAAGTAGATTAGGATGCTATTTATGGTACTTAATATCCTCGAATAATGTCACTTAGTTTGCATATAGTTTTTTAACTATTTACTTCAATGATAGTATTAGTTCTTCATTTTGGAGAGTAGAACAACACATAGGACATGCTGTCTTCTAAACATGTTCCTAGCTATACAACGGGCATTATTTTGGGATAGACTCATTGCATGGTTGATATTTGGTTTCCAAAACATGATGAAAAACCAAAAATATATTTAAAATTGGGGACCTCTCTTTTCCTACATCCTAGGCTTCAATGGACTACCATTTTTCCGACTCATAATCTTACACCATTGATCACGTTGGATATCCATCTGTTATATATGATTCCAAAAAATTATTTCCCTTATTTACCTTTCTATATTGGATTCTATGTCTATTTTGGATCATATTCCGTATTTTTAATGTGTTTGTTTAATCGTCCAATTTTTCAAATTTAGACTTAATTCAATGACCTATAATAGATGATTGAAGTGTCCCTCGAATGATTTAGTTGGATTATACCATTTAGATCAATCATTATAGTGTTTAAAAACTGTTCCACTTGTCATACCATCCATGTGTTACTCCCTTAATGATCACTACCTCAAATTAGTTATTAAGCATGGCATAGGATTGTGAAATGACTTTGATTATTGCTTGAATATTTTATAAGTAAGCCCAAAACACCCTATTGGTGGGTTATGTATTATGCATTGATGAAATATTTCACATATCACAAAAACTCAACTAATGAATTTTTCATACATTAATAACTACAAGGAATAGTTTGATTTGTTTAATCCTAATAGAGGGGATGGAGGGAAAGTTTAATACTAGTCCCTTTTATGATTATGTCACATGAGACTGAGTCGTCCTTAATAAATTATACTGATTTTTTATTTTTCAGGAATTAATCCTTAGACCACTCATATTTTCTTGAATGATAATAGCTTATGTATTTAATTACTATATTTATTTTAAATCAATATTAACAATGTCTGACATGGAATTGATGAGTAAAATTACAACAGTGATTTAAGTTTAATTTAATTATAAATGATCATGAGTAATCAAATGGATTTATTGATAACATATAAATGAAATGTGTAATGTTATTTTATAAAATTGTATATTTGAATTAATTATTCTCATGTACTATAATTATTTATTTTGGGAAATTTCCCACTCATTCATGATATTTAATGAGTGACACCAAAATACCCATATTGGAATACCATGGATGGGATCTTAGAGAATGTGGATAATTCTACTCCTTGAGTGATATATATATTACCATGTAGGAATAACATAGAAGTTATTGTAGGTTAAATGAATTATAAAATTCCTTGAGTGATACAGGGCTTCTGAAGTAGAAGTTCAATGGATAAGGTTAGATGGAATATGAATCTTGATATGCCTTGAGAGACACTTGGATTTCGTAGTAAGAATTCCCAAGTTGATCTCATATTGTAAGTGATGTTATTAGGACTCTTGAATGTAATATGAACTAGGTTATGCAAAAGGTTTCACACATTCACATTTATAATTGAAATAATGAGAGTGGGATTGAACTTCTATGGTCATGTATCCCATTATTCCAACATAGATTTTTTTATAATACACATGGGAGCCTTAGATATAATCCCCATTTCATAAATAGTACTTATTATAAATATATATGATGACACAATTTTAGATTCATTATGATTTAAATCAATGATTATATGGCCATCTATGTATCACATTAGAAACATGAGGTCAACATGGGTTATATTTATTTAAATAATTTCTCATTTATTATTATACCTTCACAATGATGGATTTTATATGCACTAGAGGGAAAATTAATAAACATCCTTGGGGGTGTCCATCTATGTTTTTCTAACACCCAGTTCGATCCTATGTTTGGAACCCCAATAGATGTCATGGTGATGGGTCAGGTTAAATTGAATCTACCTATTACTTATATGTGATTTCTTATATGAAATTAAAGGAGTATGACATGTGCTAATGATGCTCATGGGGATAAATGTGGGTTATTTTTCATCTACATTCCTCTGTTCTACATGTATTGGTGAATGCCAAATTCCATGTATTCTTTTTGTTTTATGTATTATTATAATACCATTTATTTATGTTACAAGATGTGTGTTTTGGTCATTTATTATTGTTGGGATTATTTACATTAATTTACATTCATATATTTATTCATCCAATTTATTATATTGTTGATATAGAGGATATAACTCTACATTATACCACATATAGTCCCTCACTTCTATTTGGCATCCTCTATTGCATTGGAAGGCACTCTAGAGGCCGTGTGTTTTACATATTCGCGGAATTGTTTAAGTGGTTCTCAGGATTTTAAATTAAATGGTGGAATCATATAATACCTTTTGTTTAGTATTAATATTTTGGGATGGAAAATATGAGACTATAAATGTGTCAAAACTTCTTAAATATCTTATTTCTAACCCTATCTAAACAAAGAAAGGGAGAATGGTCGTGTAACCTAGGATGAGACTAATGTTCGTGATAGTAAATTATTACATGTGACCATTATTTCTCCTTGAGGGATTGATGTAATTTAGGATTAATATATATTTATGAGATATATCAATGGGACCATTGTGGAAAGAGTTTAGTTGTTCCCATACATCATTTTAGGAACATATCATTCAAATGTCATAGTAATTTTTATTTGAACACCATCCTTGCATAAATATGTTCCATTCTTATCTATATACAATGTTTATTTAAAAATGTAGAAATATTATCAGTATATCAAGATTATATTACTATTTCCATGTTTACGTTTTATTATTTACTTATGTGATATCTTGTCTTACTAAAATTATGGAAATATAATTTCTTATTACAGTGTCTTCATCAACTGAATTAGTGTTTTACCATATATCATGATGGTGGAATGTTAATCAATCCATTATGACATGTTTAGTCAATGATTAATTTGTTTAATGTGATGAATAATTTGTGGTTTTATTTAAATGGGTACCAATTTTAATATATAATTGTGTATGCATTCTCTAGAATATTGGAACTGGTGATCTATATAATTGAACCACCACATATGTATTATGATTCATTTGAAGCAGAATATATGAAAAAAAAATTAGTCACATGAATTAAAATTGTAAATTATAAGGTAAAGTACCTTTATAACTTTGGAATGTAAGTTATTTTAATCATTCCATTTTAAAAATATAAAATTCATTAAATTTTTACACATAAAATTATTTAGTTGTTTATGGTTATCAGACCGTTATATACCCAAGTAGGTTGTTCATGGTGTTTTATGAATATGTTATACACTATACTTTACTTTATGAGCTTTGTCTTAGAATTATATGTTTATATAATTATCCTCATATGTTTGTAATTAATCATTTTTATGTAAACTATAATTGTGTTAAACATAAATGGATATAGTTTGGAATGAAGGGGCCCTCACATGTCTCCTTTATAAATGTATGTGTTGGTACATATCCCCATGAGGTTATGCTTGTGATAAATAAGGGATGTATATGAACATTATAAAATATATTTATTTGTTTTTTTATAAATTCATGTTGTAATATTAGTTAATAAATCCATATTAAATTTATTAATGACCTTTTGATATGTATTGAACATTATAATGTGAGGCATGAGTTAATTGAAATGAAAATTACAACCTAAATTGTGTTTTCTCTTATATATTGTAATTTAAATTTTATTTAACCCAATAATATATTATAACTAATAAAAAGATGAAAATTTTAAAGGATATCATGTTTTAATTTTCCTTGAGTTATATGATACGGGAGTGAAATAAACTGGTATGTATGTTTACATTATAACTAGTACTATCTATTCAAAATATACAAGCCTCTATAATGTTAATAATAAAAATATAATTGATTTAATTGATTTAATTGATTAATTAAAATCTTTTAGAGGTATTAATATCATAAAACCTCATTTCAGGGTTAACATTAGTTTTCTCATTATTTTTTTTGATGGGAATGTGGACATTTCACATTGTTTTTGGAGTCCCTTTATATTATATTTGATCTCAATGATATGTGGTGTTCCCTAGTAATATTTTAGGTATGAATATATTTTTAATGGTTTATTCCATATTTAAAGGATATTAGTTATCTAATTATGTTACGAACCTCTGAAATATGGAACTAGATGGTTTTTTCATCCGAGTTTCTAAGTAGTAGGTGGGTTCATGATTGATCTATTGAGTCATGTAGGACTCTTACATAATAGAAAAACACCCAAGGTACGAGGGTGTTTGTTTTGTAATATAACCTATAAGGTTCATTTCAATATGTAGGTACCATGTTTAAATCACCTCATGGTCAGTTTTTCTCTAATATCATTACCCTCTTGGGTGTAGTTCCATATATTGACACTCGAAGATGATCATGGATATCCAACATGAAGAAAGGAAGGTGATGTCATTAATACTTTAATGATAGAATTCCACACTTTTGGGTCAATGTTTCTATACCCACATTTAGATTAACCTCTTTGAATATACTTTATAGGAACATTATATATCGTTTCATAAATTACATTTTTTTGAAAATTATTCTTGTGTGGGGAACCTTGAGGCTAAGTGCAATACCTAGAGACTGTTAGTTTCTTTTCTATTCGGACCCTAATAGAATTGAATCACTATTTATATTTGGGGAAAGATGAAAGAGGAGATGGAAAATGTTTCTGGAATCCTTTTTTGGCATTGATCTTGGTTTTATTATTATTTGACAATGATGAACATAAGGTTTTTAGGTTTTGTAGTATAGGCAAACAGATGCCCGTGTTTCCAAAGATGCACTTTGGGTAAAATAATATCCATAATAGAATAAATTGGATGAAATTTACCTTGATCAGAACATGTTTACTAGTTATTTCATGTATATTTATTAACGTTAGAAACAATTTTGTGAGGGAGGTGACCATTTGATATCTTGTGGAACAATTAAGGTACCTAATTTTGATGATGAGTTCCAAGGGAGCTCCAAAAGTGTTAATAGTAGAAAGCTAAATATAACAGGCTGTGTGGACATGATAATGGATGAATCATAGAAGTATGAGTTAGTTCATTCATCAGGTTCAATGTGATGTAAAGCACTAGTTATTAAATTTTTAGTTTTCAGTGATGTCTTGAGGTAACTATTGATATGGAACATTGGTGAGAAAACATGAAAAGGACGAGGATTTATGGTCATAGTTTGATGCATGAGGGCATGGATACCTAGATCTTGGGGTAAATATTAACATATATTTCCTAGTGATGAAGGCCGAGTTCTATTTAAATATAGTTATGTGTAATGGTTGACCAATTGTTTGACCTAGACATGCATGGCATTGAAATATGGGGTCAGAAGTTATTAAAAGGAACCTAAATACTATTTGGAAATGAGTGTGACAGATAGATATAAATACTCATATATTAATAAACTATCATAGTAATCCATATCAAATTAACCAATTAAATGTAACTAGAAATCATCCTGAGTACACTAAGAGAGTGTTATCTATACACCAAGATACCTGTTTTCCTTCTTGGTAGATGGAGGGAATCCTTAAGAATTTGGGTCAAAAACCATTATAAAGTTGGTCTTATGATGGGGATTATACAATTTATTATTTTTTATGGTGATCCAAATTATGTTTTGAAACATTACTAACACCATGGAAAGAATTAGAGGGAAGGGCGAGCTGGGGATGAATTTCACTTAGGTTAGTTCTTGGTTTTGAGTAAGTTCACATCCAAGGATGTTGTTATGTTTGATGATAGATATGGAATGTGCTATAGTAATCCTAGAATCATTTCACTGGTATGATGATTATGATTCTACAATTGTGAGGATATAGGAATTGATCTATGATGGGAATGCTTCATGTGAGAATGTTCATTAGAACTCTATACTGATTGTGTGACAGTCATTATGTAATTTTTATGCCATTTGTTTAAGGAAAACAATGTTTGACAAGAATTCACGTTAAATTCCATACTTGGGGCCATGAGAATCCATGTATTCATTAGGTTGTTTTAAAATTCAATATATCTAAGGAACATGAATCTTAAACAGGTTTGTTATGTCCTAAGTTACACATGTATTTATATGTATGAATGTCTGGGAAGGACTCAAGAACTCCAGATGATTTATCAACATGACCTCTATATGAGATACAAACTGTAGGTTTAGTCAGTTGTTCTTTTCTACTGATGTCCTGACTATGTATCAACACTTTACATGTGAATAGTTGGTATAGAAAACCTTGGATGAATCCCTTAGATTCTATTAGTATGATTTTGAGGTTACCCAAACTTATAGTTGCGGTCGATTGATCGCTAGCCTATGACAATAAAATGATGATGGAACAGGATTACACCGGTGTCCATAATTTATCATATTAATAGAAGTGACCATTATATTATACTAGATTTCAGTTTGGGGATTCTGTGTGTATGGAAAAATGATAACAGTGTGCCTTAGATTAAGGGCATTACGATTTGGTCTTAGTGAATCGTTGGCTATGAAGACTGAGAGTTTTCTAATTTAGTATAAGGGTGATGGTTCAACAAGATTTTTGTGGTCAAAATGAATGTTGTAAGAGAGAATCCTTTATGGGAAAATAGTTTGTATGATATAAGTGTATCTTGAAGGCGGTGTCTGAATTTTATAGGAAAATATTGTGTTAATATTATAAGGTTGGTCGATTAGAGTTCCACCATTTAGATAAAATGAAGGACCAAGATAAGTTCCCTCGTGTATAATATGATAAATATTCAGAGATAATAACTGGAAAAAAATTATAATTCCTCTATAGGATTTTTATTATAGTTTGAGGATAATGACATAGAAATTATCCATTCAAGGATTGGACCTATAGTGGGGAGCTCCAAAAGTCGGCTGATGAAAGAGATGATATTTGAGAATGTAATATGTTATACGAGCTCAGTTAAGATTCATTTTCATGTATCATATTTGGATATAAGTGTTTGATCATGTTTTAATGGAATTTTTACCATATTATTTAATATACTTCTTAGAGGCATCATGTGCCATTAAATATAACACATAAATTTTAATTACAATTCACAACTCTGAAAGGTTTGGGTGTTTTTTTCATTTTCCCCATGGTATCTTGGGGATATTAAGTTCTAAGGTGTGAAGGTATGAATGTCCTATGTATTGGGATTAGGTAAAAAATTTAATGTATTCATATTTTTTCTATTATAGAGTAGAAAAATATATAACAAAGATTTGAAATGAAATTTTAATTTTTAACACAGAAATGTATTTTATTTATATGTGTTTTTCACTCATGAGGTGAATCAAGTGTTCAATGGAGTTTTGAGAGAATTGGGATTCACAAACTAATTTTTAGGTGAGATAGGCTAAGGAACACAGTTAGTATATTATTTTATGTAACCAGGTGTCTCAACAATAAGTGAAGAATTACAAATTTAACAATGATATGTGGACCAAGGTGTTGTGTGTCATGATGAGAATCCATAGAGAATGTTTCACAATTGTAAGAGATTTTGACTAATGGTTCCATATAACTATGGAAGGGGTGTGCCTTTTTGGTGGTTACACCACACGGTCTACGCATGGTTTGTCTACATGTTTTCTTTGAAAAACGAGGGGTTGTGATTTTACATTTTTTTACCACACTACTAACTCACGGCTTGTGAAAATATAAATGAAAAATTGTGAATGTTTTTAAATGGGTAATGAAATTACCATTTCCTCCTACATCTACTTAAAACAATTTGTCTACTTCTCATCCCTCAAACACACTGTAGGGCCATGTGGTGAGATCTCAACTCCTCCCGCTTTGGCTTAAATGAATCTCATTTGTTTGTACCTGAAATCAAACATCACTGATCTCATTGGAATTTGATATGTTACTCTATGATTGCAACATATTTTATCAGTTTCTATATTCGTATTAGATTATATTTTATTTTGGGATCACATGACTTATTTTTAGGGTGTTTATAGAGTTATCTACTCTCTATAATTCATGTTTGAATAAAATCATGATTATATATGAGATAAGAATCCATGAAATGTTGTATGTGGTCTATAACTTTTCCATGAAGTTTCACATTGTTTATAAAACATGCAACATTACATACATTATTATTATTTATCCCTTAATGATAAATACATCGAATTAAATATGTAAAACATGACATAGTTTTGTTATGTAACTTATGTACCCCATTTTACGTTGAAAAAATCACCCTGAACCCCCCACCATGGGTGGTACTGGTCTAATGCCTTGAGGGATTAGTATTCATTTAGACAATACAATACTAATATATGTTTTTCTTGATTTAAAAAAATGAATAAAAAATTTTTAGTTTATTAATACTTAGAGAGGGGATGGATGTAATTTATAATACGTGATATTTATATTTATATGTAATATGGTAGTGATACAATGAGATTTAATTAAATTATTTGTGTATATGGTAGGGTTGAATCATTGGACCCCTCATTTGATTTTGAATGATAATAATATATGAGTAGTGTATAAAAATTTATATTAAATTGAGATTATTTAATCTTGGAATTTAATTGATAAACAGAATGACCAATGAAAATTTAATGTAATTAAATTCTAATTAATCATGTTTACTCAAATTGCCTTCTTAATTACTTAGTGATTAAATGAATAAGGGCATGTTCTGAAATTGTATGTTGGATTGAATTATTTTAATGTAAAATGATTATTTATTTAATGAAATTTTCCAACTCACTCAAGATATTCTATTAAAAACACCAAGATCCCCAAGTGGGAATTCCATATATAGTCTCTAAGGGAAAATTCAATGATGTAATTCATGAAGTGATGCATAGATTTCCATATAACAATTCCATGGATGGGAACATTGTTTAAATGAATTATAATATAACTGAGTGATAAATGTGTTCCCATATAATAATTACAGGGATAATCTTAGAGGTAAAATGAATCCTAATATTCACTTAGTGACAGAATGATTCCAAAGTAAGAATTCCAGGGACAAAAACATTTGTAAAATGAAATTATTATGATTATTTGTAGTTATATGAACTCGATAATAAATATTTCATCACTTATCCTCATATATAATATTTCCAATGAGAGTGGTCTTTTTAACACCCCATGATTTTAGAATATGACTTGTTTTAAAATTTGACTTCTTTGATAGCTAACTAGATTAACAAATGATTTAAATATTATTATTAATATATTATATTTATCTTCTAGATTTAGGGAATGGAGAAAATTAAAAGGAATATATAAATACATAAAATATAGATTACACATGTTTATAATATTATTTTATTGTTTACTAATTAATTATAAATGAAAACCAATTGAGCATAAAGTATGTATTTATATGAAATCTATTTTTTCCCCAATGATATTTTATATTAATAAATTAAATTAATCATTATTAGTGGAAGATATTAATGAGATTAATATATAATATATACAACCAAATATATTTACATTCATCCAATACATTTTTACAGGCATAATATAAGAATAAATGCAATTTTACCCACAAATGACCATATTTTTTTAAACACAACTTTACCCCCTTGTAAAGGAGAACATGTTTTAAAAAAAATTATACACTTTTATAAATTATATTATACAAAATAAACATTATATTTTAGATAAATATATCAAAATTTACTTTTCATAAATTTTTGGTATTTTTCTAATAAATTTCATTTTTGATGAATAGTATTGTGACATTTTCAATAAAAATGTTACATTTATGAATAGTAATATGGCCATTAGAACAATATCCTCACCTATTAAAGTATACATAAAATTTTATAATCTAAAAAATCGTAATAATATATAATTATATAATAATATAATTAATTTAATGTTTTAGAAATTGTTAATTGAGTGTTGGTATTTTTATAAAACATAAATGTTTATTCTCAATTTTATAATTAATATAATGTTTTAAAAGAAAAATTAATTTCATTAAATATAATAAAATTTATATATTTTTTTGTCTTCTGATTATAAGATAAATTTTTGATCCCCTAATTAATTTTTCAAAGCATCATAGAATCAATTATAATTTTAAAATCGACATTTTTCAATGAAATGATGATTTTAATTTAAAATTATATTTATCATTTTTGGAAAATTACATTCATGAAATTTAGTTATTTTGGAGTTCAACACATCAAAAAAGGGATAGGTTGTTTTTTGGGATTTTTCTAAAATACAGGAATTTTTTGTGTTTAGTAAAATACGATAATTTACGGTATAAATACATTATTAGTTAAATACACTCTTACTTGAGTCATTGATGATTTCATCACAATAATCTCTGACTAACATTCATTATTTTTATATATTGTTTGATAATTAATAATCTATTCATAGTCTTGAGAGAAAATAATAAATAAATGAGTAAAATATTCAAATAAACACCACCTCTTCTCCACTATAAATACTACCCCTCACCACCTCATCGCTTCACACCCCTTTTCATTGATTATGGTAGAAATACTACCCATTATTCTCAGAAAGCCTATTCCCCACATCCATTATTCTTTTTTATCACCAAAATCCCATAGAAATCCCCTTATGGATGTTCTCAAGGAGAGGAATTTGTTATGTAAAAATACTATTTCATTTCTTTTTTTTATCTTCAATTTAGTTTTTTTATCCTTAGATCGCCTCCCCTTCCCAAAGTGACATGATAACCCTTTTTTATTTTATATAAAATAATTTTATTTTGTCAATTGAATTTCCACCGTCAAGGGTCTTCTCATTTTCATGTTATTTTACAAGTGGAAACATCATTTGTGATGTCCTTATTTATCGCTATCATGGATGACGTGTTTTCATTTTTCAATTGAGCCATCAGGAATGGTCAAAAAAAATAATGGTTCAACTATATAATAATATATTTATTACATCATAATTAATTTTTTAAATAAATATATTTTTGTAATATTAATTAGTGAAACAAAAAATCATTATTGATGATTGGAAACCCACTAAAATAATGTAAAAGATTATCATTATCATAATTTCTATTTATTCATCCCCATTACAAATTAAAAAATGAATGATTTTACCATTTATTATAATAAAATATCATTAAAAAAATTAAATGCAATTTTGTAAAACTATTTTCATTTTACAAGATCATCCATATACATATTAAAGTAAACTTATCATAGAAATGAAGGAAAAAAACACTCCAAAATGATAGAATTTAATTTTATAACTCATCAAAAATTCCATAAAAGAACATAATAAAATTTTAATAAACCAAATACATGTTTAATTTGTTCAAAATTAAATTACTAATAAATCAAATTTCAATATCATGGATATTAAGTGCCTGTGGAGAGCACTTTTGTACATACATTATGCGTTTTCTCATCTCACTTTTATTTTTATGAAATATGCCTTATTCACCACTATTTATTGTGTTTGATGTATTCATACTTCCCACTAATGTAAAATTTCATGAATTTAATAATATTCATTGTAGTTAATGTTTCATTTTATTATAATTAATTTTATGTGTCATACAGTTCAGAAATTTTAATAGTGGTAATGGTTTTTCCTGAACCAAAATTTTCATTTAGGATACGATATCTCTCTCTTTACCACAATGTAATTTTTATAATTTTTATATAATTTTTATAAATTATGTTAATATAATGAAAAATCTTATATCAAGATCATTTCATCTTTTTTTCTGTGATAATTAACTTTTTATAAGTTTTCCTTTTCA
This sequence comes from Viscum album, assembly GCA_963277665.1. Taxonomy (NCBI): domain Eukaryota; kingdom Viridiplantae; phylum Streptophyta; class Magnoliopsida; order Santalales; family Viscaceae; genus Viscum; species Viscum album. The sequence continues at coordinate 22,334,288 of OY728137.1, read as the reverse complement.
ATTCATCATGTTTTGCAATCTAGATTCATAGAAACATCCCAATTGCATACCCATTATCAAGGACCATCCACAGTCTATTCTAAGAGACAATTATTTTAATAAAATCACAAAAAATTTCATGGAAAACTAAATTTTCATTAATTAATTTTTAGAAATTTTTTTATTATTTTGTCTTGAAAAATCTCGACTATTTTAAATTAAACCACACCTAAGAGGATCATCTCTAAACTTCTAAAATTATTTTTTACTTGTTTTATCATAAGTTGGAAATAATTTATTCATAAAAAAGAATTTTCCCCTCCATTTTATTTTCAAGAATATTCATTTATAAAAATTTTTTTGGTAAAAATAAATGAATTTAAAAAAGAACTCTTCTTTTGGAAGTTAAAAATAGTATTTCTCTACAGAATTCCTCAATGATTTTATTAGAGTATTTTAATCGATTTCAAAACCCTCAATTAAATTTTTTTTGTTTCGTTGGGATTGATATTTTATGATATATATTAATAAATTTTATTAAATTTCTTATAAATAGTTTGACTAAGGATGTGTTATCTTAATACCATTCACTATACTATCGAGAATGGTAATTAATTATGTTTAATAATTGGGGAATGTTATATACATTTAATATTATTATTTTTTAATGATTCATAAAATTAATATAAGGAACTAATTAGATATATTATGTGACTGGTTGGGCCTACTCTAACCTGCTATTTCATTGGTTGGTCTCATGAGTCAAACAATAACAAAATATTTACCCATTATGTATGTTGCCTTGTACAATTCTTTAATGGTATGTTAATGATGTAAGTCATTAATAATTCGATCATTATGAAAATTGTCATTGATAGCCCATGTGGTTATTTGACTACTAAAATATATATGGTTATGGTTTTTTTGTATAATTATTTATTTAGATTTGATTTTCTTCCATATTATGCTCAATATTATGATTCAATAGTATGTTTTTTAGTTATTCACCATTACATGTTGTTTATGATAGCTTAATCTATATATATTCTCCTTAACGATTATCTATGATCACCCATTTCTTTTGTTTTATTTTTCCTTAGGATGTGAAGATATATATTATGAATTATTTATATGGATAATCTTGGAGTTTATGGGTGTTTCAAATGGTATTAAAATGTTCTTTTCCTTCCAAGTTATAATGTAATGTTCAGGTATTTAATTTGGCTTCCAAAACTACAATACTATTCAATCCATTAGGATGTGATCTCTTGTTGTTAGTACCAATTTATTAATTTAAGGAACCAACTCAAGACTACTTGGTTCATGGCCATTATGGTCGGTATTTTTGAAAGTTCATTAGACATCTTGAAAATATATTCAGAATACATAGATTAGGCTATACGACCCTAAGAATGAATTTGAGGATATGGAAATTAGGAAATCGTCTTATTTTTGTAAGGCATGGATTATGTTAGTATTAATTACAATTCATTCAATTATACATAATACATGTGGATGTAGTTTCGGAAATGAGGTTTCTGGGTGTAACAACTCCAACAAGGTGTCTCAGGCCTGACTCAAGGTAACATAGTACATAAAAACATGCCTTACTGCGCACCTAGTTTAACACTCATGGGGATATTCTTAGGATAATTTTCATTTTCATTATAAACCATTATGAGTTATTTAAATTTAATTATATCCTAATAAAATACATTTATTTTATTATGATATTCGATTGGAATAAATATTCAATTTATGTTATATTTTTTCTCATTCGAAATAATTCATTATGATTCATTATTTTGTGATCTAATCCAGTATATGAAATTATTTAGAAATGGTGATCAAAAGGATGTTTGGTTAAGAATACATTTAATTTTATTTGTATATTAATTTTTTATAACAATTATTCATTAAATATGATTTTTAGTTGATGAACAACCACAAAATGGAAGGAGATAGATCTGGAAAAACTCTTCTCTCTCTTCTAAAGGATATAATTTCATGCATAATCCTAAAATTTGGAATATATTATTTTGAAAATTTTATCATCATCAAAGCTACAAGAAAAAATATTACGAGCCTTCACATACCTCTAATATTCCACATTTATTCTAAGGATGTTGGTTTTTATATTATCAAATCTTTCATTCTCATCTTTCCTTCTATTCAAGGCATGTAAGGTATTACCAGTGCATTTTCTGAAATATATACCTAAACTAAACTATATGAAGCTATCATCATTCTATAAGGAGCTGAAGATGTGGGGAAATTTGAGTAGCTTATATGTATTATATTTGTAATTTTTGTATATTTCTTATTATTAAATATAATTTTGTGACCTTTTAGGACAAAACGATAAGAATATTTTATAATGGTCATGTTCACATAGATGTTCATAAAATTAATATTAAAAATATAATGCATATAAATAATGATCAATGTCCTCATAATGATCATAAAAACCGAAAAAATTTCATTTCGAAAGTGGTGGTATAGAAATTTGATGGTGACCTAAAGTGCCAATGGAATTCATGGTCCCATGCTCTTTATAAAGGATGTCAACACTAAAGACTAGGAAGAAGATATGAGTTTTTTTGAGTAAAATTTTCCATGTTTAGTGTTATAAATAATTTTTTTTGGAAGAGAAGAAAATCTATTTTTAGAGAATATAAATCAATACATATACTGTGAAATAATTTAATAGCTAATAAAATGTATTCCACTGTGGAATTCTTTAATTAAAAGTCAATGAGACACTATGAAAGTCGATTTCTCATGTTCAAATATACACAAGAAGAGGAGAATCAATCATGGTCATATATATTTTACTACCATATAAAAAGTTGAATTATTAGTATGATTTTCTATACATTCAATAATTATTTTATTATTTTATTTTATCAATAATTATATGGTTATCAGCCTCATGATATATATAAGGATTTTACTAAAATACATCTTCATTATGGAAGTTTATTCATTTGTGGAATATCACCAGTTCCCAAGAGATGTGATTCTATTGAAGGTTGATGTTTTCGGAAACACATGTCTTGGAAAAAATCCCTAAATATGTACTTGATTATTGAGATAATAATAAATAGATGGTTATGGGATAGTATTGGTGACCATGTAGGTGGTTAGCGAACTGATGGTTTGTGTTATGATAGAATTATTATATGTTTGGTTTTAAGGAATACATAATTTTTTACACTTGGAAGCCTGAATTTTATGTAATTTTATAAATGTTATCAAGATAATAATATATTTGGTATGTAGGATTATATCAATATAATTTTCAGAATCTTATGTTATGTTAATTTTTTAAATATAGTAACCCTGTTTTTTCACTGAATGTGGACAGACCTGTTTTGTAAGAGTCATTAGATTAACGACATATGGAATGGATCATGATAACATTTTTAAATTGTTGTTCATTAATATAATATGCTAAGATTCCTAGTTTTAGTAAACATTTAAAGGATGATGTAATGACTTATGGACTATATGACATGTTTAAGTGTCTCTGTAATGAAAAATTTAACATAAACATTATTTTCAATGTGTGAGGAATAATATGAAAATATGTTGATGAAAAAAAAGATGAGAGTATTCTTATGAAACGGAAACTGATCTTGTATGTTTATCTTCCATGTTTCTATATATATAGTAAAAATAATACCTCAACACTAGGAAAATTATTTTTGAATAAAAATGTCATCAGTTTACTTTTCCTTCAGCAAAATCAATGGCCTTTTAACTAATCACATGTTTTATACTTTTTAAATGGTTAACATTATAATGACCATGTTCACTATGAATCTACATCGAAACAGGATATTTTTTTCATTCATGTTAATATTACCGCTTCAACTAATTATTTCCTATAAGAAATCCTAGTTTTTTGGAACCATTAAATTTTTCCTTCCCTCTTATTATATTAACTATATTTTCGATGTGGGATTCCCAAGAAATAATTTTCTAATACCAACCTCTAATTATTATAAATATTTCATATTATGAGGGTAGAATTTATTAAATGATGATAGAATATAACACACCCAAATTTTATAGTATGTCTGATTTTTTATTTATCTTCTTCAATAACCTAAGAAATCAACAAATTATTTATATATTATTATGTAATTATTATAGTTATATCCTAGATGTTCGTAATGGTAGTATTTAATGAGATTAATTAAAATATAAAAATATTGATCACAATTGTTTAAAAAATTATTTCATTGGTTACAAATTAATTGGGAATGAAAATGAATTGAATATAAAGGATGTATTTTTAAAAAATTAATTTTTTAACCAAAATTAAATATTATATTAATAAATTAATTTAATCACTATTAGTGAAATATATTAATGAAATTTATATATTATTCCTTTAATAAAATAATTTTACATTAATCCAAACATTTTCAGAAGCATAAGGTACGAATAAGTCCAATTTTTCACATAAAAGGCTAAAATTTTCTAAACATAGTTTTACCACCTTCTAATGGAGAATATGTTTTTAATATAAATTATGAAACTTTTATAAATTATATTTTAAAAAATAAAAATTATTTTATAAATTGTAATGAAAAATTACTTTTGTTAAATTTTGTGAATTTTTGTGATATGTTTCATTTTTCGATGAATTGCAAGGTGACCATAGGAATAACAATGTGTCTATTATGAATAGTAATATAGCCATTATAAAAATAAAATCAACTATGAATGAATAAATAAAATTAATGAATCTTATAAATCAAATTACTATATAATTATATCAATTTATAAGTAAATAAATGTTTTAGAAATTATTAATTAAGTGTTGATATTTTTATCAAACAAAAATGATTATTTTCAATTTTATATTTAATAAAATGATTTAAAATATAATTTATTTTAATGAAATATATTAAAAAATTAATTTGTTTGTCTTATAATTATAAGAAAAAATTTTCCGTCCTTTGTTGTATTTTCAAAGCGTTATAAAATAATATATAATATTAAAAACAATATTTTTCAAAAAAATAGATGATTTTAATTGAAATATACTTTTTCACATATTTATAAAATTAATTTCATGAAATATAGGTAATTTATTTATTCTATATTTCATGAAATGGTCGAATTGATGTTTTATTTATTTATCTAAAACACATAAATTATTAGTGAATAGTAAAATAGAAAAATTTATAGTATAAATAAATTATAAGATAAATTCAATATTCCTTGAGTAATATCTGATTTAATTACAATTATCTATAAGTCAAATTAATTATTTTAATATACTTCAAAAAAATTATAAAACAATTCATTGTATATAGATAAAATAGTAAACAAATGTATAAAATATTCAAGAAACACCACTCTCATGTACTACAAATACAACCCCTCACCACCTGTTCTCCTCACCTATCATTGGCCTTGTATATTTTTTAATTGCATCTCAATAATATCGTTATTTCTATTACCAACATACATATACCTTTTTTCACACCAAATTTCCAAACCAATTCCCTTAAGAAGATTCTCAAAGTGAACATTCAAGAGGTACGAATCTTCATTATTATCATTTATATTCTTTTGAATTTGTTTTATTTTATTATCCTTACCACTCCTCCCATGTCCAAAGTGACATCATAAAAACAAAATATTTTATATAATTGAATGTTATTATTTCAATGGAAATCCACCACAATGTTTATTCTCCATTTACTTTTATTTTTATTGATAAAAACATCATCTTTGAGGGGCCGATTTACCACTTTTGTCGATAACCTGTTTTGATTATACATTTCCACCATCAAAGATGGTCATAAAACCAATTTTTTCGTTTAAAAAGATAATAATATATTTATTACATCAATTTAATTTTCTATAACGTGAATATATACATAACATTAATTAATGAAACAAAACTAGTTTGTGATTATATAAAAATCATAAAATATCTAAATGGTTATCAATAATGTATTATTTAATAATTAATCCTTATCCCAAATAAATAAATGAATTATATGACTATATATTGTTTTGTATAATCATAAGTATAAGATTTATTAAATTATGGACAACTATTTTCATTTTACATGATCTTCTATATCCGTATAAAAGTAAATTGATCATGAAAACAAAGGGAAAGAACACTCAAGAACAAAAATATTTAATCATATAACTCATAAATAAGGACATAAATGAACTTAATGAAATTATAATAAATCAAATACATATTTAATAAGTTATAAATTATATTTTTAATTATTCTAATTTTATTTTCAATGAAATTATTCCCATGTGTAGAACACTTTCATACATTCGTTATGGGTTTTTTAATCTCCCTTTTATTTATGTGATATATTCCTTATTCACGAATATTTCTTTTGTTCGATGTATATATAAAACCCATTGATTTATAATATCAGAAATCCATTTATATTCATGGTATTAAATGTATCTTTATATAATCATTAATTTTATTAGGCATACAGTTTGACTGTTTTATTATGGTAAGTGTTTCTTCCTGAACCTCCATTTTTCATTGGTTTGTGATATCTATCACATCAAAACTATATAATTCTTCATTATTTTCATGTAATTTTCATACGTTGCTTTTATATTTTACAAAATCATATATATAGATCATTTCAACTTTCTTTGATGGGATAATACTTGTTTTTAAGTTTACCTTTTCAATTATTCCATTTAAACAAGCATAATTAAATTGAATATCCAAATTTCCAACCCATTTTTATGTACCATCAATATTATTTTTTAAAAACTTATTTTACTTATAAAATTAAACTTTTTTCACAAAAAAATATTTTTTTCATTTCTGGTTTTATATAAATATTATTCCGTATTCTTTTTAATGACTCTATCGTATTTTCCCTTAGACCACATATAAGATGCTCAATTTTAATGCATCATAAATGAATGTTTTATAGAAATTTTAATAACTCAGATTTTAACTAGTACCTTCCTTTGTGAAAAATAATGTTTTGAGGTGTTCGAGGGACGATCAATGGTTCATCTCAAAGTGTTTTCCAAAATTCCAGTTTTCCATCAGCATATCAGTGTATTAGCATGTTGGTGTGTCAACATGATAGTGCATCATTGAGTCAAGGGGTGTCAGTATTGGTGAGTCAGGGGCATTAACATCAGTTATTCAAGGGGTGTCCGTATCAGTGAGTTATGGGCGTCAACATTGGTGAGTCAAGGATATCTATATCAGAGAGGCAGGGGTGTCAGCATCAGTGAGTTGAGGGCGTCAGTGTCAGTATATCAGGGTGTCGGTAGGTTGAGGTGACCATAGGTCAGGGTCTCAGTAGGCCACATCAGTATCTCTCCCGTTGATGGCTCAACATCAGTGACTCACTCATCAGTGACTCATTTCATATTTTTCGCAACTTTTCATTTTTCACCCCTATTAGATGTTTTCTCTATTTAATGTTAATTTACAAAATCACAACCATCTTCTGGTCTATCTCCATAATTTCCAAGGGGTGTTATTAAATATAAATTAATTCCAACGTGTGAAACTTCCAAGCCCCATGGTCGAGCCATGATCCGACTTTTAAGTACTTCGAAATGGTCTCCCTATTTTTAGGATCTGGCATCTTCTTAAACTGAGATCCTCTCTTTCTTCTTCTATTTCATTTCTTTTGTTGCACCTAGATACTTCATCCCAAGACAAGTCATGCAACCACACCAAAGCCCTCCCTAGCAAGCCTTGGAGTTTTTCCTACAAGTCGTGACATCCCTTGTTCTGGCGTAAGAAGGAACATCGATCTTTCATCATCCATGTAAGGATTTTATTTTTCTTCTCTTTAATTAGGCTTCATTCGGGGTGGGTATATTAATTTTTTCTTCTAAGGGATGACTAGATATGCCTCTTAAAATTATAATCAAACATGAATTTTACACGATCAAAAGATAACTTTCACAACAAAAACAATGGTAATGGTGTGGATTGATGTTTGATCAAGTATTTTATTTATTATCATTGATTCATTTATATATTTTTTTAGTTCTATGTCTTGTGAAAATAATAACTATTGGTGGTATATTCATCAAAACAGGAGATACACTATCTTTCTTGTGGTGAATTGAAAAACAACAGTGACAAGAAAACTGTTTAATCACGTACACCTGGTTGACTAAAGAGATGCCCCATGATCAAATTATTTTTGTGATCATCTCATTTATATGAAAGTGGAAATTAAGGAACCCTGATTGGTTAAATTTGAACATGTTTGGTTTGATGGTTGTGGTTACATGTTTTGTGTTCTAGCCTATGTTATGTTGGTTTGGTATGTGGGGTGGTAAGGTGGTTTATGGTGTCTCAAACCGAGATATTAATTGATTTTCAAATGGATAATCTTTTAGGTAGTGGGGTTGTCCTTTGTCTATTGTGTATCAGTACGAGATATTGATTGATAGTAGAATGGAAGAACTTGTAGGTTGCTGAACTGTCTTTATGTTGTGTTGCTGTCGTGAAACAATGTTGAGCAGTGGGACTGAGGTGCAGTTATGGACTCGTTATGCAGTGGGACAGCATTTCAGATTAATTTGGGAATCGGGTCTATAGGGATGGGTTGTGAGATAATGAATTGTCCGATTTACAAAGAGGAATGATTGTTGGTAGTAGTCGAACAAGGTTGTGCAGTGGGAATTCAAGTCTAGTATTATGCTTTAGTTTTGTGGCATTGTGTAGTGGAACTATGGATTGGTTATGTTCGTTGATTTGTGTGGTTACAGTTGTTAGCTTCTTGGTAGTGACATAGTAATTTAAAGTGAATCCACTTAAATAAATTAATGGAATTTGAACAAAAAGGTGGTTGGGTTTGGGGTGGGTAGTGGCTGATATGTGGTTGTTCTTGAAGGGGAATCAACAAAAGTGGATCTTGTGTAGGCTTGTTGTCTGTTCGTGTGAAAACCAAAGGTTGTGGAAGAGTATTTTTACAAATATACATACATTGCATCATTTTGATTTCTATATGCACCCCACCCTCTTTTATCACAATGTGCTGAACACCCCCTTCTCAATGGGGATGGTGTATTTCCCAACATCTCGGTGGGAGGATGAATGGATGGTTACTGGTTTTCTTCCTCACACCCTCTTCTAGATATTTTCACTCAGGAATATCCCACCATGTTGTAATGTCTTGGGGATTACAATAATACATGATTAATCAGAAAAGGTATTTTTTTGGACCACAGGAGCAGGTTTTTGATGGCCATGTGTGTTTTCCAATATATGCTCAGGATGACGTCTGTAGTGTCTTTTAGCGTGGTGTCTGGTCGTTGAGGCCAAGGTGTTTTTAGGAGTAGTGGTGGTTGTTGTGGCCGAGGAGTCAGTAGGTGCGGTTTTGTGCAGTTTTTGGCACCGGTGCATAGGAGTAAGTTGTGGTAGTGGTATTTCTTCTGGGAATAGTGGAAGCATCAAGATTTCAAATCATTAGTAATGAGCAGTGAACCAGTGGGAAGGTGGTGTGCAAGGTACCCAATTATCAATGTTCGTATAATATTAATATACTTGACTTTTGTTACATTGGTGAGTGTTCCTTGGTGAGGATGGGCTAGTTAGTATTACCTAGTAGGTGATTGAGGTTCTACTGTTTTCTCATAGGGGAATTAGTATGATCCCTCACTTGTGCATGAATAACATTAGTTTCCCTAATGAGTATACTTTTATGCCCACCCAAAATATATAAAATTGTTTTCAAGTTCCTAGGAGGACATAGAGGATCGTGATTGTCATTACTAGCTTGAACCTTAGGATATATGTTGTTTCTGTTTATATATTTTCCTTGGAACATTATTTCGGATTATTATCTTACATTGTGTTAGTTTGACATTTTAACATGCATGTGGGAATGGATTCTCAGCATTAAATTTATCATTAGTCTTTAGTGTTGCTAGGATATTCCATCTTATATCCCAATATTATTCTATAAAATGTAAAATTCCTTCTATTTATGAGTGATTTTGTACCCTTGGTTATAGTCGCCTCTCCGAGGACTACTCAAGGCGAAACTCGGGGGGTCATTTTCTCTCTTTCACCTTAAAAAATGAAGGGTAATGCATATTTTCATCCCTTCCCCCATCATAGAGAAGGAGGGTTGTGACAGAATGGTATTAGAGGATGATGGTTTAGATATGGGGCCGAGTTTAGGGTTAGACACAGTGAGGATTTCCTGGAATTGCAGAGGAATAGTGTTAGGGAATCTTGATGTGTGAAATAAGCCTTGGAAAACCAGCTAGGACATGAGATTTTAAGTCCCCCTGTGAAAAGATGCAAGGACTCTAGGCCTGATAAATGACATGGTGATGCTATTCTGATTATAGGGTAGAGACACAAGGAAAGGTACAAGAATCATAATGAATTGTGTTCTTGTGTGTCTTTAGTGTTTTGGGAATTTAAAATAAATAAAATGTTTCATGAAAATATCAATGGAATTTTCAACACCACTCGAGCTTATGATTTTCTAGTTTTATATCAGCTATGGGGCCAAGGAATCATCCAAGAGTGGTACGTGAAATTGGGGCACAAGAGGTTGATGATCCTTATTAGTGAAGGTCTGATCGAGGGGAGGAGGATAACAAATGGGAGAAGATACTTCATGCATTCTGGCGACATACTTTGGGATAGTATGGGGCTAGCGTCTCAGACATGGAGACAGAGAGCTGGATTGAGGCACTGGGGATTGCTTTGAACATGATCTGGGCTCTGAAAGTGTAATGGGTTCCTCTGGCATTGAGCTAGATGTGAGGATTTCCACATTAGTGGTGGACGTTTTACCTCAGGAAGAGGAAGGAGACCGATGTCCCATAGGATGACATAGAGAAGGATTTATAGCCATAATTCCTTTCATCCATGATGAAGGTAGAGAAGAGGTAGGTGATACTTTCCCTGAAGAAAGGGACTATGTCTGTAAGGGAGTTGGGGATCACGTTCAATAACCTCCTTCATTTTTCTTCGGACTGCATTCTAGATGAGGAGTCGTGCGAAAAGCACATGGAAGAGGCCCTCAGATCTTCTTTTTAGTATATTGTTACTCCCTTCACTTTGGTAATCTACATTGAGGTTTAAATTAAGGAAGATTTAGTGGAGAGGATGCACATGCTGTAGGTATTCTATGAGAGGAGAGCCAGCTGAGTTCGTCAAATGGCAAGGAAATTAGCAGTTGTCTTCCAGTGTCAGGACCTTCCATGTTTTGGCCAATGGAGAGTAGGCATTGGTAGTTCCACTTATAATATCAGGGTCCTCGACCTTTCTCCACGTGCCTAAGACTGAGGTGCTTTTTTTAGAATCCATGGGTAACTTCAAAATCAATTCCTTGTTAGAGTGCAGTACAATGGGGGTGGGAAGGTTCACCACACACATCTGCAGTAACAGTTCAAAGCTAGGCCTTTCCAGCAGCAAGGGACTTGAGCTCCCGCTCCGCTAAGGGTGGATGGTGCCAGAGGAGGCTATCCTTAGGGTGCTCCTCAGGGACCTCGACCATGGAATGGTTTGGGAGAAGTTCGATAAATGAGGGGTAGAGGAGTTTTTCATGGGTAGTTGCACGCCCTAGAGGTAGGAGGTCATGTGCGGAAAAAAGTTGGACAAGGTATGATCAGTTTTTTTGGTACTCATTCATGTGCCTTGTTTGATTTAGGAGCTTCACACTCTTTTGTTTCACCCAGTCAATCCCATTACCTAGGTCAATATGTAGAAAGGATTTCCATGCCACTGGTGTTGAGTGTTCCAGTTGGATGTTAGAACATATTGTTTAATGCTTTTTGAGGATGTAGACTGATGTTGGGGCCACATAAGTCTAGTGGGAATCTTCTTCTACTGCAAATGCAGTCATATGAAGGAATCCTAGGTATCGACTGGATATTTTCCATGCATTATTTTATCGACTGGTTCTGTATAAGGGTCATGTTATCATATATTGGTAGCCAGCATGTACCTTTCTGGGGTGAGTAGAGTTTCCTGGAGGACTGCCACATTGTGGAGCCCCTTCTTTCATTGTAAGTTGAGTTGTCAGTGGAACCAGAAGACTCATAGATGGTGGATGTTCCGAGGATTATTAGTGAGTTCCTAGACATCATCCAATGGTAGATTTTGACTCTACCCCCTCGACGTGATGTTGAGTTTGGGATAGACATACAATCTGATGCATGTCTGTATCGATGGTTTCCTATCGTATGGTGCCTTCTGAGTTATGGGAGTTACAGTTTAATGTTTATGACCTGATGAAGAAGGATTTTATTAGACCGAGTGTGTCACCATGGGGTTCTATATCATTGTTCTCATAGAAGGAAGAAAGTGATCTCAGGATGTGTATAGGCTTCTAGAGACTGAATCAGGTGATGGTCAAAAATTGTTACCCCCTCCCAAGGATAGATTACTTTCTTGGCTAGTTTAATGGAGTAGTGTTGTTATCTATGATCGACGTGGAATTCTAGATATAACATGTTGATGGTGAAGGGGGGTGACATCCTAAAAACTATTTTAGGTGCAAATATGGGATCTTTGAGTTCGTGGTTATGTTGTTCGACATTACGAACATACCCGTTGTGTTCTTTGGACACATGAACTTTGTTTCCTGCGAGTATCTGAACCGTTTTATGGTTGTGTTCATTGATGACATCTTGATCTACTAATGATAATTAGAATATCTTGATGAGCATCTATGGATAGTTTTTTTGGTCCTTCAACCCCACCAGATCTACGTGAAGTTGTCCTAGTGTACGTTATGGACACAAGAGGTGCACTTCCTTGGAAATGTGGTGTCCCAACCTGGAATATAAGAAGACCCTTCGATAGTCAAAGCTGTTATTTCTTGGTTGGAAACCAATAATGTGGTAGAGGTTCGTAGTTTCCTTAATCTAACTGGTTACTTCTGGTGGTTCGTACCCAACATCTCTCGAGTTGCTGCACAGTTGATGGCTTGTACCAGAATGGAACAAGCTTTTATATGTATTGAGTAGTTCCACGAATATTTCTGCTACCAAAAGGAGAAGCTGGTCAGTGTCTTTGTGTTGAGGTTTCAAGAATAAGAGGTAATGTTTTAAGTGATCTGTTATGAATTCAGGCTAGGCATAAGATGTGTGTCGTGGAAACAACGAGGAGTGATCTTTTATGGGTCTATGCAGTTACGTACTCAGGAACGTAACTATTCCACAATTGTCTTGGAGCATGTTGTGGTCATGTTAGAACTAAATTTGTGGCAACATCACCTCAATGGGGAGTGCTTTGTGGTCTTTACCAAGTACCAGAGATTGAGGTATGTCTTCTCCGAACAAGACTTGGACTTGTGGTAGTGGATGTGGATTGATTTTCTTAAAGAATAAAACATCAAAATATCCTACACTTATGGAATGGGGAACATGGTGGATAATAAATTGAGTAGTAAGTCAAATGAGGATGTGGTTTAAGAGTTCACTGATGATTGGAATGCAATGGAGGAGTTGGATACATTATATCAGGGATTTAGAGTGGAGATGGTAGAGGCTATTTTTTTAGATGATAGTGAAATATTCCTTGGTACATTAGGTGGAGGAGTCTCAATGGGGAGATTCATAGGGTGAAGTGATTCAAGATCATGTTAGTCACAATGATGCATTAGAAGGATGGTTGGTGGAGAGTCAGAATCTCCATCTATTCAGTGGGAAGGTGTTAGTATAAGTGGCGATGTGTGAGGGACTTCTTAGTGAGATCCATAATTCACCCCTAGAAGTACATCCGAGAGTCATTAAGATGTACTGGGTCATGAGGAGTCAGTTTCTGAGTCTTTCAGTGATGTGGGTAGTGGATTAGATTGGGACAAGGAGCCTTTTGTTTCAGTAGGTGAAGACTAAACACCATGTTCCCAGGGGTTTTTGTATCCCTAATACATTCCCATGTGTATGTGGGATGACGTCTCAATGGATTTCATCACAAGATTATCCTGGGCTGAGGGAGGCTGTGATTCCATCTGGGTAGTGGTGGACCAATTGGCGAAATCAAATCAATTAACTGTTATGGCGACGAGGGAAGTGGATGGCATAACAGAATGGTTTGTGGGTGATGTTTTATTGATTCTCGGAGTTCCAATATCCATCATTTGGAATTGGGATACATGCTTTACTTCATGATTCTATTAGTTATTACCATTTGATTTCAGCCCACATCTACACCTTAACACTTCTTTTCACCCTCATACGGTTGGCTAGACTGAGAGGAACATCTAGATGTAGGCGAATATGTTGTGATATTGTGATATGGACATCGGTGGATCTTTGCTATGAAACTATCCCCTAGGGGAGTTTTACTACAATAATAGATATCACTCTACCATTGTCATGGATTTGATTAAAATTTTTTTTATTGAAGACCTTGATGTTCACCCGTGTATGGATAGAGGTTGGAGAGGTAGGTGTTCTTGGACCAGAGGTAGTGCAGAGCATGATGGAGAAGGTTCAGCTTCTGCATGAATGGGTGAAGGTAGCTCAGGACCAGAAGAAATCATATGTTGATCATAAGTGGAAATCTAAGGAGTTCGAGGTTGGGGAACATGTGTTCTTAAAGGACCCCTCAGTGTGGAAAGCAGAGGCTTGGGAGGAGGAGTAAGCATTTCCCTAGGTTAAGTGGACCATTTGAGGTGTTGGGAATAGATGGAGAGGTTGCGTGTTAGATGGAATTGCCCTCGTGGTTGGAGAGGATCCACAAAGTATTTCATGTCTCTCAGATTTATTGGTATCTAAACGATGTCTCTCACATCCTTGATGGGGGAGAGTTAGATATTGATGAAGATGCAACTTTCATGGATCGGTCGGGGATAATCGTGGAACATAAGTACAAGATGATTCATGGATGGACCATTCCATTATTTTGTGTTCAATGGAGGCATGGTGGACTCGAGGAGAGTACTTGGGAATGGGAGGGACAGATGAATGCCCATTACCAGAGTTGTTCTGAGATTTTCTCTTCTATTGGGTTTGTGAAATGCTTATGAAGTAATGTTTAACCTCCCTTGTTGAATGATATTTTTCTAACCCATTATCTATTTTCTAGTTAAAATTATATATTTGGGGATTGAGAAATTGATCCCTAATTAAGAGGCATTAATTTGGATGCGATTAAACCCATGCAGGCGAGTTAGTACCACCCAAAGTGGATAGTATCTTGAAATGGAGGAAGAATTTCCATAATCCATGTGTCATAATGGTGTTACATTTTGTGATTATGTGGTTAATCAGTTGTTCTATAGGTGATCAGAAGATAGATGTGAGAGTTTTTCTTAGATGTTGCAGTTTCCCCTCCAATTTTCAACAGAATGTGGTTTACCCCTGAGACGTATCTTAAGGGATGGTTGTTTGGACCTATTTTCTTTTGGTTTCGGATTAAATTATAAATGATAAGAATATATTGAGAGTTACCTGATGTAATAACACATATATTCCCAAAACCCTTCTGTTGTAAAAGTCTAGTGTTGACGTGTTCTGGGGACCATCAGTGGCTAGTTTCAAAGAGTTTTCCAAAATTATAGATTTTTCATCGGCATGTTTTTGAATCGACATATAAGTGTGTCAGCATGACAGTGCATCAGTGAGTCAAGTGGTAGAGGTATCAGTGAGTTAGGGGAATCTACATCATTTAGAAAATTTGAATCAGTATCAGTTAGTAAGGGGCATCGACATGAGCGAGTCAAGGGAATCAAAATCAGTGAGTCAGGGGCATCAAAATTGGTGAGTTGAGGGCATCGTTGTTGGTATGTTTAGGCTCAGCAGGTCAAGGAATCTGTAGGTCAGGGTGTCAGAATGTCGAGGCATCAGTTGGTTGCGTCGGTAGCTCACCTTTTGTGGGATCAGCATTGATGACTCACCCATCTGTGACTCATTTCCAATTTTTTTCAGTTTCGCCTCTTTTATGTGTATTTCTGCATTTAAAACTAATTTATCATCTAAAATATATCCACTGCACTTTCTCCACAGTTTTTTAGGTGAATTATTAAATCTCCATTAATTCCAACGTGTGATACTACCAAGCCCCATAGTGGAGCCACGAGCCGACTTTAAATTAAATAGAAATTGTATCCTTGATTATAAAATCTAGCTTCTTCTTAAGCCTAGATCCTATACTTTTTCATTATTTTTGTTTCTCTTGGTGCATATAGAAAATTCTCCCTGAGATGAGTTATGCCACCGTGATGAAGCCATTGCCGCTCAGCCTTGGAGTTCTTCATGCAAGTTGCTTCATCCCAAATTTTTGGATCAAGAAGGAACTTCGATCATTGATCATCCAATTAGGGATTATTTGTTTCTTCTATTTAATTATGCATCCTTTTGGGTTGGTATATTATTGTTTTATTTTAAGGAACTTCCAAAAAATATTATCGATACAATAAGTAATCAATAATTAAATAAGATCAAAATATAACTCGCACAACGAATATAATCGGTAGGGTGTGTCTTGATGATTGATCACATGTTTTATTTGTTATCTTTGATTATGTTATGGAATGTTGTGGTTTTATGACTTCTATAAATAAAAATCATTGGAGGTCTTTTCTTGTGCACTGGTGATAGTCTATCATTCTTGTGGTGATACGAAAAAAGAAAGCAACATGAAAACTATATAATCACATACAATTAGTTGAATAATGATATTCCCCAAGATCAAACCTATTTTGTGATCACCCTGGTTATATTAAAGTGGAAATTAATGAAACCATGTCGGTTAAATTTGAACATGCTTGGTTCGATGGTTGTGGTTATGTGTTTTGTGTTCTAGTCTGGGTTCTGTGGGTTTTATATGTGGGGTGGTACAAGGGATGTTAGTGTCTCAGTCATAGGGATTTATGGATTATGGAATTGATAAACTTATTGGAAGTGGTAATGTCCTTTGTGTGTGGTGGCTCAGTTCTAGTGATTAATTGACTGTGGAGTGGATGAACTTGTAGGCTTTTGAACTACCTTTATGTTGTGTTGTGGTTATGAAGCGATGTCGAGCAGTGGAATTGTGGTGTGCTTGTGGACTCATTATGCAGTGGGATTGCATTAGGGATTTGTTTGGGCATCAGGGCTGTAGGTATGGGTGGTCAGAGAAGGAATGAGAAGTTTTAATTTGAAGAATGATATTTGTTATTAGTCGAAAGGCGATGTGTTGTGGGACTGTAAGTCAAGTTTTTTGCTATGTGTTTCTACTATGGTGTTGTGGTACTATAATTCAGTTTTGTCTGTTACTTGGTGTAGTTACGGTTATTAGTTTCTTGGTAGTGACAGAGTAATCTAATGTGAAAACCCTTAAATAAATAAATACAATTTGAAAAAAATTTGTGTTGTTTTTGTGCTAGGCATAGGTTGATATCTAGTTGTTCATGTAGGGGTTGCAGCAAAAGCTGTACTGGTGTGGGATTGTTATCTATTTGTGTGAAACTCATATGATGGGGACGAGTCCTTGTTTACACACACACACACACACACACACACACACACACACATATATATATATATATTAGTTACTTTTTATTTCAATACACACCCCACCCTCATTTTTCACTTGGTGAAGAACACCTCAATATCATGGGCAAGGGTGTCTTTTCAAAAATCTCAATGGGAGGACGGATGGATGGTTACTAATTTTTTTCTTGATCCCTCTTCTAGATATTGTCAGTCAGGCTTATCTGAGAATTCATTAATGTCTTGAGGCTTACCATAGTCCAAGAATCATCAGGAAAGGGTTTTTTTAGACCACGGTCTTATGTGTTTTCGATCTACATGTGTTTTACCATGTATCATTGGGGTGAGGGCCAAGTGTCTTGAGGATTAGTGTGTGGTTGTTGAGGACCAAGTGTTTTTGGGTGTGGTAGTGGTGGTTGTGGCCCAGGGGTCTGTGAACTTGGTTCTATTCGTTTTGATGTCTAGGTTTGTGTCGTCTAGATGCGGTATTGGGACTATGTGTGGGGATAGTTTCAGAGTTAAGACGTCATATCGTTTGGAATGAGTAGTTAACTATTGGGAATGTGGTGTTAAGGGTACCCAAATGTCGATGTGCTTATACTATTACATTACATGACTTTCTTTATTTGGGTGAGCGTGCCTTGGTGAGGATGGGATGGTTAGTAATCCTGGGAAGATTCTTGAGATTCTTCTGTTTTCTCACAGGTGCATTAGTATGTTCCTACACTTGTTCATTAGTATCTTAAGTTTCCCTACTGAGTATACTTACAATCTCACCATATGTATGTAAAACTATTTTCAGGTTTCCTAGAAGAATTTGATGATCATTCTAGACATTACTAGCTCAGGCATTTAGATTGATTCTATTGTTGTTTAGTTCTTTTCCTTTGTACATTATTTAGGACTCTATTCTTACTTTATGACAGTTTTACTTTAAAACAATCTTGTGGGAATGGATTATTGGCTTTATTTTTATCATTAGTCCGATTTTTTTAGTGATTTTTCATCTTATATCTCAATCTTGTTCTATAAAAAGGATAATGCATTCCATTTATAATATATTATAAAACATTGCTACAAGTCGGCACTCCGAGGACTACTAAAGGAGGGACTCGAGTGTCATTATCTCTCCTTCAAATTGAAGAAGGAGGGATGGGGCAATTTGTGGTCCCTTCCCTAATCTTGGATAAGGTAGGTTGGGACATATATTCCCCTCATTTTGATTTCATTTATACCTAAAATATAATTTCATTGTACCTCCATCATCATTTTTTTGAAATATATGTTACAATCTTATATTATGACTAATAGAAATGATTTTCAAAAAGAACTATTCCTTCAGAAGCAGAAACAATAATTCTCTGAAAATTTTTGCGATGATGTTGTTAATGTGTTTTCATATAATTAAACACCTTCTATTGAATCTTGTGTTTTAATGGGATTGTTAGTTTATTATATCATATTCCATATTTTAATTAATGTATTATGATAACTTGATAGTGGATGTGTCACGACCCGTCCCAGTGGGGCCCGAGCCGCAACACCCCAAGCCCGCCTCTAATACGCCAGGGACAGGTTACTAACACTGAGTAGGCATCCTACTAACACGGGAGGCATTTCCTATAAACCTGTACACACGCACACACATCTCCAAGACCACAAAGATTAAAAGTAAAAACTACTGAAAGGAAAAGATGCATGATTACACTAAAACCCAAAACAACAGAGTATGATAGTGAAGTAAAGTGCAGTAAAGTAAAACCCTAGGCCAAAAGTACAAGCCCACCAAAAGAAAGTCTACAACAATTCCAACCAGTAGATAAAGGTACTGGGATTGCAACTCATCACCCAAGGAACGCACCTCGGCCTGTCTGATCTCACTGAGCACCGTCTGGACCTCGCCTGCCTAGAATCCTATCAAAGGCTCGCTCGTCGGCATGAGACGTGACACGTGCGGGAAAAGCCCGTGCAGGGGTTGAGTATAACAATACCCAGTAGGACACCCCAAAAACCACAAAGGAAATACAACAAAGGAAAATACCTCAAAGAACGGTACAATCATCTCTACACAGTATACATCTACGGAACATATAACAAGAATATCCAGATATACTCATACACAGGTGACCATCACGAAATCACCACTAAGATCCAGCTCAAAGATTTAACTAAGAATACCATCGGGAGAAAACACTCCTAGGTCTGAAGAGAGAGACGCGAAGTATTCATTCTGGGAGAACACACTCCACAAGTACCTTGTGAACAAGATGCTCATATGAGGATCACAACCAAGTCATGCGGTGATTCCAACAACTCAGTTTGAGGTAACCCACTAAACAGAGGATCGGTGCCCGGGTAAAGTTGGTCACGTCGATACCATGAACTCTACCTTGGGTTCCAGGAATGAATAGAGGTTCTGGCTATAAGTCTCACTGAGGGGATTCCAACAACTCTATTCAGGGCGCTCTACTAAAGGGATCATACTCATGTATAAAGGAATTGATACCAGAACCTGTAGTGGATTACCAAGGGTATGAACCCTAAGAACTAGTCCAAGTCACAGAAGGAAAGTGACTCAATCCATGAAGAAAAAGTTACACGACGTGTAGTAAGGTTACACTCCATGTTCCTTGACCCCAGGTACTGCCCGTGGCAATGGCCCGTGTCCTTCGTTCAAGCTCTGCAAAACCAAACTACACGGCGTGTAGAAAAATACACTCTATGTTCCTTGACCCCGGGTGCTACCCATGTAACCGGCCCGTGTCATTCATCTTGTCGGATAGAAAACAACTACATGGCCTGTAGAAGAAATCACACGCCATGTTTGAGCACCTGGGCTCGCTCCGTGTATGCTGGCCATGTGCCCGTACACGGTCTATGACCGTGTCCATGTCGCCTGCCCGTGTACCAGTACACGGGGTATCCCATGTATCTGGCCGGGTCTGGCTGGGGAGGGGTATACACGTCATGTCCTTGTACATGTACCCTTCCCGTGTCTGTGTACTCCCGGAGCACACGCCAGGCCATTCGCCGACGAACACACATCGTGTAGCCCATACTACACGGTGTGTAGTTGGGAATTTTCCAGAACCGTCGTCTTCCACCGCGCGCCTCGGCATAGCCTCCGGACATCGATTCAGCAGTCTGTTTGCTGCGAATATCAAGATGACAGATCACCTCATCATCGTGATGCTGAATCCATGGGGTTCAGGCCTTCAATCGGCTCCAAAATCCGATTCCGTTCACCCGTGCAGAAATCATTTGAAGAATGATTTCTTCCATTCCGCTTGGATCCGTCCATCGCCACCACTACCGCCCCTCTATAGGGTCGTACCAATTCCAGATCCTCAATTTGGGACCATTGCATCGCCCAACGGGTGCACAAAAATCTGTTGTTCTTCATCCCGCGAAGCACACGAAGAACACTCATGAAGAACACGATAAATTTGGGGAAGAGACACACACAAATCGAGAGGGACAAACCTCGATCGATGTTCATGTCGATCTTGGTCTGTCACCATAAGAAGGTTGAACAAAACCTAAAAATAACAAGAATCAAATCCCCAACATCCCCTCGAAAGCCCATCCCGCAAGAACGACCGATTGACGAGAAAATATGTTCATGGATTATTCTGCGTTCATCGTAGAAATCAAAAACGGGGAAGAATAACAATCACAATGACATCCTACCTGGATCCCAGCGTTCATTGTCGAAGATTCAGTCGTCGCCTCGTCGTCGGTGATGAAATCCGTCAAGAATGTCACCGCCCCATTGGGGGTTTCCTCCAGAGGTTTCCCAGAGCCTCGAGGGGAAAATCAGGGTTATTGGGATTATAACCCCGATCCCCTGCATAATCTCTATTTAAAAGATAAGTTATATTTCACGTAACAAAATTTAAATAAAAATATTTTAATTAAATATTTTATTACTATTGCGTAATAAAAACTAGATTTTATCACCGACCTACACTGGCCGATGTTAGGCCTTGCCTTAGGTAAAATCTGTGTTCTGAACGCAACGGTGTGCTCAAATTTCTGATTCGAGCCCCCGTTCGGGAGTTATTCCACATTTTCAGGAATACTGCACGCACGCGTAATTTAATTATTAAATTAAATTCAGACATCTGTTCCAGGCTCACTGGGCCTCAGAACTGTATTCCGTCTCAGAGCTTGGTCTCGAATTAATTCTCACATAATATTAAAATAATCTACGGAATGATCGGGGACATTACATCACACCCACCATAGGTCTTTTACGTCCCTGAAAAGCCAAAACAAGGGCTACTCAAACAGTTGTGGGTACTTCACGTGAATCTGATCCTCCCTCTCCCACAAGCTCTCCTGGAGATTCCCGTACTACCACCAGACATGCACCAAGGGAATATCTCAGCCACTAAGGATCTTATCCTACTGATCCTCGATCTCAACTGGGTACTTAACAAAGGTCACTCCATCTTCGAAGTCCAGCTCTCCCCAGTGCGATGGGTCATGCACGTACCTCCGTAGCTACGACACATGGACGATGTTGTGTACCCGGTCCATCTATGGAAGTAGATCCAAGGAATACACCACCACGCCAACTCTACTTAGAATCTGAAAAGAGCCAACGAACCTCAGAGATAGCTTGCCACCGTGGACAAATCTCTGCAATCCTCATCGAGGTGAGACCTGCAGAAACCCATGGTCTCCTTCCTCGAACTCCAAGGGCCTCTGTCTCCGGTCATAATAATACTTCTGTCGACTCTGTGCAGTCTTCATCCACTGCTAGATGACCTGCACCTTATCTGTAGTAGCTCTCACCATCTCTGGGCCCATGAGTGGTGACTCTCCCGGGTATGTCCAACAATGTGGCGACCTGCATGGACGCCCGTACAGAGCCTCAAATCGTTCCATACCAATAGTGGAATGATAACTATTGTTATATGAGAATTCCACTAGTGCTAGGTGATCCTCCCAGATATGACCGAAGTCAAGTATGCAAGCTCGTAGAATATCCTCCAGGGCCTGGATGGTCCGCTCTATCTGACCATTAATCTGGGGATGAAACGTTGTGCTCAAGCGTAAGTGCGTCCCAAAAGCTTCCTGCAATCCCTTCCACAACCGGGATGTGAAATGAGCATAACGATCTGAGACGATCGTGGATGGTACTCCATGAAGTCGAACAATTTCCTGCACGTAGAGTCATCCCTAGATCTATACTGAACTCTGCTCCCGTATGGCTAGGAAGCGGGCCGACTTGGTGAGTCGATCAATGACCACCCAGATGGCATCGTGTCCCCTGGACGTGCATGGTAAACCCATCACAAATTCCATGGATATCCCATTCCACTTCCTCTCTGGAACCTCAAGGGGCTGAGTCAAACCTGCTAGAACCTGGTGCTTAGCCTTTACTTACTTACAAGTAAGTCACCATGAAACAAACTCTCCCACACTCTTCTTCATCCCAGTTCACCAGAACTGACGTCAGAGGTCCTGGTACATCTTTGCCAAGCCTGGATACTCCCCCAATGGGGATGTATGGAACTCCCTCAGAACCTCCTCCAGCAACATCACTGGTACTACCATGCGCCCTCTGAAAAGGACAACGTGCTCCCCTCCTTCTGAAAATCCATCAGAAGCATCACCTGTGGATATCTGAGCACGTAGAGTCTCACAACTAGCATCCTTGCATTGTGATTCCCTGACTCTCTAGAATAGTGGTGGGGTAACAACCATCGACTAAATGTAAGATCCCTCATCTCTATCCATGAAGGACAACTTCAAAGAGCCCAACGGCCTTGTCGCCTAATCCAGCAACTACGAATTGGATTTCCTACTGAGAGCATCTTCCCCCACATTCCCCTTCCTAAGAGTATAAACGATATCAAAGTCGTAATCCTGGAGGAACTCAAGCCATCACATCTATCTCAAATTCATATCCTTTTGAGAAAAGATATATTTGAGACTCTTGTGATCAGATTAGATGGTAAACCATTCACCCATCAGGTAGTGCCGGAATATCTTCAATGTGAAGACTACTGCTTCCAACTCAAGATAATGGGTCGCGTAGTTCTGCTCATGTGGCATCAAATGACGTGAGGCATTGGAAATCATTTCTTGCCTCTGCATCAGGACACAACCATGCTCAGTTCTTGATGCATCGTAGAACAATACGTACTCAACACCCTCCTCTGGTAATCCCAATATTGGGGCACTCGTCAGACTCTGTCTCAACTATTGGAAAGCCTGATGGAATTTCACGGTCCACATGAATGGCTGTCCCTTTCGAGTCAAAGCTGTCATGGGTGCTGCAATCCTGGAGAAATCATGGATGAATCTCCGATTGTATCATGCCAATGCAAGAAAACTCCACACCTCCTCCACGCTCTATGGTGGCTCCCATGCTAGCACTGCCTCTACCTTTGCTGGGTCCACTGCTACACCATCTTCTTAGATAACGTACCCCAGAAAGTGGACCTCCTGTAAGAAGAACTGACACTTCTAGAGTGTCCCATATAGCTGGTGCTCTTGGATTGTGTCCAGAACCATCCTTAGGTGTCTCGCGAGCTCCTCCTAGGACGCAGAGTACACAAGGATATCATCGATGAAGACCACCACAAACCGGTCTTTATAAGGCTGAAATATCTGGTTCATGAATCCGATGAACACTTCCAGGATGTTCATCATGCCGAAGGGCATCACCAAGTACTCATAGTGGTCGTAGCGACATCTGAAAGCCGTCTTCGGTATATCCTCCTCTCGTACTTGCAACTGGTGATAACCTGATCGTATATCAACCTTGGAGAACCATCGTGCCCATCTCAACTAGTCGAAGATGTCATCAATCCTCAGCAGTGGATACCTGTTCTTCACGGTCTCCTGATTTAAGTGCTAGTAATCCACACATAGCCTCAAGCTCCCGTCCACCTTCTTGGTAAACAGCACTGGGGCCGCCTAGGGTGAAACACTAGGTCTCACAAAGCCCTTCTTCTGCAAGTTGTCCAGCTACATCCTCTCCTCACGAATATCTGCAGGAGCCATCTGATAATACGATGCTGATATCAGGGTAATCTAGGGTTGAAACTCAATGCAGAAATCTATCTTCCGATGGGGAGGTAGCCCAGGGACATCCTCCGGAAAGATGTCCTCGTACTCAGCCACCACTACTGGGAACCAGAAACTCGTAACATTTACAGTTCCAATGGCTAGGCTATCCAATTGGTGTGAAATCATATATTCCCTTCTATGAACGAGTCTATCCTACACTGCCTGGGGCTCTCATTCACCGAAAAAGAGAACCTCTTTACATCACTGCGGACACACCACACCCTTTACCTAAAACAATAAATCTGGGAATGAACTGTGGATAACCAATACATGACAAGAATGACATCATAAGGCCTCGATGCTACAAACAAGAGGTTCCAACTGAAACTCTCGCCTCCAAGGGTCAGGTTACACAGCCTACAATGGTGTGTGATCTCTGAATCTTCTCCTGTCGGTGTTTCTAAGCGTAAGGTTCGAGTCAACGGCTCAATTTGAATCTCAAGGTCTCAAACAAGATAAGCATCCATAAAGGAATGACTAGCACCTATGTCTATCAATATGGCAACCAAGTAAAAAAGACATAGATTGTACCACTAATCATTCTGGGAGTACCTGGGTTATAATCCTCTACCGCCTGCAGCTATCCCTGCCTCTGTCCACCAGCTCCCTGAGCCTGGGGTGGACCTCCTGGGGGTGGTGGTGGTAATGGGTCGAAACGCCGACCACCTCATGTTGATATCCCAGCTCCTCTGCCACGTTCGCCGCCACACAGATCTTCCTGCACCACACGTTGCATCTTCCTCGGTGGACAATCCACTGCTCCCATGTTAGTAGTACGACAGGTCAGACAATCTCGAGCGAGATGTCCCCTGTCGTCACATGAGTAACACCACCTCTCTCGAGGATAGCTAGATGCACCCTATGAACCATTTACGGCTGATCCCCGGTCCTTAGATCTCCTCTAGAAACATCTCCCATGCATGGGACCCTGACATTGGCTCCCTGCCGCCGAGGTCTCTGCCCCAACTCACCCACTACTGACAACTATCGACTGTCCCTGCTCTTCCAGGAATCTCTCGGCCACCAAAGCCCACTCGAGCACCCCCGAATAAGTAGGAATACTCATAGAGATGATGCTAGATCAGATATCTCTATGAAAGCCCCACTCAAAAGTCCGATCTCTGAAATACTGATATCTGACCATATACATCGAGTACCGTGAGAGGTCGGCAAACCTCGATGAATAGTCATCCACCATCATGGTTCCCTGTTCGAGCTGAAGAAGCTCCTGTATACGTACTGCTCTCAGGGTAACCAGTTAAAAATCCTCTCTGAAGAGATTCTCAAACTCTGACCATGCATGAGTCACCTATTTGTGAGTCTGGATGACCAAACTCCACCATCGCCCTACCGAGCCCGGCAGAAGGCTTGCAGCCAGGATCACCATCTGGTCTGCTAGTGTCCTGGACAAACGGAAGACTCTGTTCACTGCCTCAAGCCAGTACTCTGCTGCCTGAGGGTTAGGCTCTCCTCGAAGCCTAAGGGGTCTCTGTCTCTGAAACTCATGGAGTGCGCTCAGCCTGCGCTCCTCCTCCACTGGTAAAGCAGGCGCTAAACACTGCTCCACATGTGGCAGGATATCTGGCATGCCACCTGGTGGTAGAACTGGGGGATCTGGTCCCTGTATCGAAGCTTCATCATTGAGGGGGTCATCCTCGTGATCAAGTTTCTAGATCCTAGCCGATACACGTCGCGGAGGCATCCTGTTTACGAAACAAGATGTATCATAGTAAGTGAGTATATCTGGAGAGATGACTCAAGAAGGACATGGAAACCACAACCCATTACTATATGATGCATGTACCATTATTTTTTTCCCATGCAATTGGTGTTTTCATGTTCCGAGTCGAAAATCAAGTTATCAGAGTCTTGGTGTATGGATACATCGGCCGCTGCACCAACCCTCAGGTCCCTGGTCTGAGAGCCAAACTCAAAGCACTTAGCACTGTTGCCCCAAACCAACTCACAGACTCTCGATCCTAAGGTAGAACCGACCACCTCTGATACCACTCTGTCACAACTCGTCCTAGTGGGGCCTGATCCGCAAATCTCCAAGCCCACCTCCAATAGGCTAGGGGATGGTGATTAGCACCGAGTAGGAATGCTACTAACATGGGAGGCATTGCCTATAAATCTATACACACACACACACACACACACACACACACACACACACACACACATCTTCATGCCCACAAAGCTGAAATTTTGTAACTACTAAAAGGAAAAGATGCATGCATACACTAAAACAGAAAACAAAAGAGTATGATAGGGAAGTAATGTATAGTAAAGTAAAACCATGGGACAAAAGTACAAGCCTACCAACAGAAAGTCTACAACATTTACAACATGTAGATAAAGGTACTAGGAATGCAACCAGTCGCCGAAGGAATGCACCTTGGCCTATCTAATCTCACTGAGTACCATCCGGTCCTGGTCTGCCTAAAATAATGTCAAGGGCTCGCTCGTATGCACGAGACATGACACGTGAAGGCAAATCCCGTGAAGGGGTGAGTATAACAATACCCAGTAGGACACCCTGAAAACCACAAAGGAAATACCACATATGAAAATACCACAAAGAAAGGTACAATCATCTCTACACAGTATACATCTAGGAAAAACATATAACAAGAATATCTAGATATACTCATACACATGCGACCATCGCGAAACCACCACTAAGATCCAGCTCTACGATTTCACTAAGCATACCATCGAGAGAATAAACTCCTAGGTCTGAAGAGAGAGACACGAAGTACTCATTCCGGGAGAACACACTACACAAGTATCTTGGGAACAAGATGCTCAGATGAGGATCACAACCAAGTCATGGGGTGATTCGGAAAACTATGTCTGAACTAAATTGCTAAGCAGAGGATCAGCGCCCGGGTAAAGTTGGTCACGTCGATACCAAGAACTCTACCTAGGGTTCTAGGAATGAATAGAGGATCCAGCTCTAAGTCTCACAGAGGGGATTCCAACAACTCTATTTAGGGAATTCTGCAGAAGGGATCATACTCTTGTATAAATGAATTGATACCAGAACCTTCAGGGGATTACCAAGGGTACGAACCCCAAGAACTAGTCCAAGTCACAGAAGGAAAGTGGCTCAAGCCATGACGAAAAAGTGACACAGCACATAGTATGGTTACACACCGTGTTCCTTGACCCTGGGTACTGCCCAAGCCAATGGCCCGTGTCCTTTGTTCAAGCCGTTCAAAAACAAAATACACGGTGTGTAGAAAAATACACGATGTGTTCCTTGACCCTGGGTGCTGCCCGTGTAACCGGACCGTGTCATTCAGCTTGTCAGATTGGAAACAAATACACGGCATGTAGAAGAAATCACATGCCCTGTTCGAGCGACTGGTATCGTTCCGTGTACGCTGGCCATGTGCATGTACACGGTCCCTGCCCGTGTCCGTGTCGCCTGCCCGTGTACCAGTACATGGGGTATCTCGTGTATCTGGCCAGGTCTAGCTGGGGAGGGGTAAACATGGCATGTACATGGCTATGTACCCTTCCTATGTCCGTGTACTCCCAGAGTACACGCCATGTCGTTCGCTGATGAACACACGCAGTGTTGCCCATACTACACGGCGTGTAGTCGGGAATTTTCTAGAACCGCTGTCTTCCTCCATGCGCTTCGGCTGATCCTCTGGACTTTGATTCGGCCTTCTGTTTTCCACAAAACTCCAGATGCTGGATCGCCTCGTCATCGTGATGCCGAATCCATGGGTTTCGGGCCATCAATCAGCTCCAAAATCCGATTCCGGTCACCCGTGCAGCAATCGTTCGAAGAACGATTTCTTCCATTCCGCCTCGATCCGTCCGTCACCACCGCGTCTGCACATCCATAGGGTCGTACCGATGCCCTATCTTCAATTTCAGACCGTTTCATTGCACAAAGTGTGTGAAACGATCCGTTGTTTCTCATCCCGCGAAGAACGCAAAGAACACTCACAAAGAGCGCGATAAATTTGGGGAAGAGACACACTCAAATCGAGAGGGGAGAACCTCGATCGATGTTCATGTCAATCTTGGTCTGTCACCGTTAGAAGGTTGAACGAAACCAAACAATAACAAGAATCAAATCCCGAACATCCCCGCGAAAGACCATCCCACAAGAACGACCGATTTTCAGGCTAATCTATTCATGGATTATTCCGTGTTCATCATAGAAATAAAAAACGGGGAAGAATAAAAATCACAATGATGTCCTACCTGGATCCTGGCGTTTTTTGGTGAAGATTCGGTCACCGCGTCGTCATCGGCGATGAAATCCGTCATGAATGTCGCCGCCACATTGGGGGTTTCCTCCAGAGCTTTCCCAGAGCCTCCGGGGGAAAATCAGGGTTATGGGGATTGTAACCCTGATCCCCTACGTAATCTCTATTTAAAAGATAAGAGATTTTTGACGTAACAAGGTTTAAATAAAACTATTTTAATTAAATATTTTGTTACTGTTGCATCCAAAAAAACCAGATTTCACCACCGACCTGCGCTGGACGTTGTTAGGCCTTGACTTAAGTAAAATTGCTATTCTGAACACAACAGTGCCCTCAGATTTCTGATCCGAGCACCTGTTTGGGAGTTATTCCACTTTTTCAGGAAAACCGCACGTGCGTGAAATTTAATTATTAAATTAAATTCCAACATTTTTTCCGGGATCACTGGGCCTCGGAACTGCATGCCGTCTCAGAGCCTGGTCTCGAAATAATTCCCACATAATATTAAAATAATATATAGAATGATCTGGGACATTACAGGATGTGCTATCTTGATATCATTCACCATTTTACTGATAATTGTTGGTGATTATGATCACTAATTAATCAATGTTATTTACATTTCATTTACATATTTTTTATATATATAACCCCATGAATACGCGTATTTCATTCGAATTAGTATGTGATTTTTTGGTCCCACTATATTTTGATGATGAATTGGTAGGTCTAATGAGACAATATAGATCTAGTTTATAACCATTATTTATGGTGTATTGGCCAATGCCTTGATGGTATGTTTATGATGTCTGGTAATATGAATTACTTCATTATGAAAATTGTAATTGATGGTCCATGTAATTATTAAACTTGTATAATATCCATGGTTATTTTTTATTACGATATTATTTACCCATATTTTACGTCCTTTCATATTATGATCTTGATAATGATTTAATAAAAAAATTATAATTCTCTATGCCTTATTATTTATGATTTCTGATGAAATATTTCTTACCATTATTGTTCATCTGATATCACCCATTTCTTAAGGATTGTTCTTTTCCCTAGGATGCGAAGCTATATATTATTAATGACTTTTGGGGATAATCTAGGAGATTATGGGTGTTTCCAATGGGACAACAATGTTATTTTTTTTCAATAATAAAGCCATGTAAAGTTCATTTATGAAATATGGCATACAAAAATACAAAAAGTTTCACTCCTTTTGGATGAGATATCATATTCCTCGTACAAATGTAATAAATTAAGGCACTACCTCTGGGATATTGGGGTTAGGGTCATTAAAAACATGGCCATATATAGTCAGGGTTGTTAAATATATTCATTAGAACTTTTTTATATTACACATGGAACCTTTGTTAAATGAATAAGTTCCTACACCATAGCTATTATGAACATTAATGATGACACAGGTTCCGAGACCACAAGATTGAAATTGATTTATGTATAGTCAGACAATTATCCCATGGGGAACATGAGCGCAACCTGGATTATATTTATTTACATTATTTCTCATTGGTTATTATACCTCAACACTTCTTCATTTTATATTAACATTATGGATTAGTTATAGAAACAGTTGTTAGTGGATAAGTGTGTTTTACTCACACACTATTTGGGCCACTATTTGGTACCTAGACATACCTCATGGTTGTAGGTTAGGATAATGGGATGCTCCCATTTTTAGATGTGTGATTTCTTAGAATGGAAAAAAGATTGAGACATGTTCTCGAGATACTCACAATGATAGATGTTGGGTGTTTTTAATCTATTTCCCATAGTCATAAATGTGTTGGAGCATGTGTGTTTCCATGTGTGCCTGCTGCTTTATGAATCATTCAGACCTCATCTATTTATGATACATGTTGTTGAATATGGTGGTTTATTATTATTGGTAAGATTTACATTCACTATGTTTATTTATACATCCTTTATATTTTATAACTAATCAATAGGGTATAGCATCCCCACTATAGAACTTGTAGTCCCCCGTTGCAAGTTAGTATCTTGTAGGAAATTGGGAGGTGCATTAGAGGCTTTGCGGCTAATTGTCTTAGAGCACCATTTTAGTGGACCAGGGGTAAGGACGTTACATTACTGGTAGTAGGGCATATGATATGTTTATAGACTTTTTATGAGTTAAAATATTAATGGAAATGTCTCAAAAGAACATTTTATTACATAAAACACTATATATTATGGATGTTTATATTAGTTTATTTTATGTTCATGGTTATAATAAACATTTATTACATTTTATTAGATGAATGTATTATATATTCATTGGACTTTTTTTCTCTCTTAGGCGGAATATGGTAGAATTGTTAAAATATATGATTCATCTAATACTGAAAAAATATACAATTGTTGTGGTTATAATTAATATAATTTATTTCAATGTAGTTTTCATCACTCATAATAGTTAGAGAGGTTGTAAACTACAACATTTCATAGTAAATAACACATAATAGAAAATTTTTCTCTAATAGTTGTTTAAAATACTATTATGATAAATTATGGATGTCTAATAACTAGATCTAAATTTTTAATTCACGTCAAAATATAATATAGAAATAAAATTATTAATTGAATCAGTTTTTAACAGTGCTATTAGGAACTACTGATAAGCAAGGGTAACCATTGTTAAATATTGGTTTCACAAAAATATTAAAAAATAATCATGAAATAAAAATAATCATTGTGAAAATATCACATATATAGAAATACAGAAAGGATTGTTTAAAATGTCATGGAATAATTTAGTATTGTTTAAAACTACCACTGAACATAATAAACAATAATTTATGTTTCTAATTTATATAGTGTCTCAACAAGCATAACTTATTGGAGTGCTTCAAATTTCCATGAAATTTTCATGGTTTTCATATAAGATGCATCACATTAAGATATATTTATGGGAACCCCTTTTGAGTTCCAATTCATATATACAATAAACTGATCCTATTAAAAATCCTTTAGTTTGTAAGGATAATAAAAATGGTCATGAGAGTCTATCATTATATAGATAAGAATTATGGATCCTAAGTAATGTTTACTTTTTGGGCTGTTCACACACCCCTAAAAATTCCCATATATGACATGCCATATAACATTGATATATAATAGTAGACTATTTAGAGACCACCAACCTCATAGTAATAGAAACTTACTCAATAAAGATCATATAATGAATTTCACTTAATCAAAATAATTCTAAAAACATGGAGCAATCAACTAAATTTACGATATTAGGAGAATAATGCAATGGAAGTGATAAATAATAGGAGTAAATGGTTGTGGAGGCTCAGTCAAACCTATTATGACCCACCTGGATAGGAAAATCATCAATTAATGAACTGATGAAGATGTTAATTCTTTATAGGGAGGAAATAAAATTGGAAATGGTGTTGGTTAATGAGATCTTGCGTCCAAAATAAGTGTAAATTATGAAATCGTGTTATTTGAATTAAAATTAAAAAAACATAATGGACCATTATGAACTTGGCCAACACAACTAGGCAATATATTTAAATATGGTAATATCCCTAGGGTCATCAACCACACAGTGACCCTACAAGACTTTCTCCCACTCTTAAATAGAAATTATACACCCATTACCATACTAGTAGCTTACCGATGCATTTTTTCAGCAATTGATAGCCGAAACACTAATCAATAACATATGTTTTTAATCCTCAACCTCTGCTAACCCCTCAATCATCTACGGAAAATCATAATATACAAGTATATGAAATTATTTTAATTTATCTACAACCTAAAATAACTTTTGTGGACAATTATTTTCATATTTCGTTGAATGAAATTATTATCGATTAAAAAACAGACATATGACTGTAAATAAAATATACATCACATATAATGACTCAAAAAGTGTATATTTTTTTCATTTTTTTACTCAGAGCACTGGTAAAAACTCCATGAGTCAACCATTGAATAATTTTATATTCTATTAAATTTAAAACATAATGGTATAATTTCAAAAAAAAATTAATATATAATTTTTTATAATAAATAATTTAATAATTATGGGTGTTATTATTGTCAGGTGTGTTTATTTGTAAGGTCTCTGTTCCAAGGAATAGGGAGTTTTAAAAATTAAAATTTCTCATACTCTATTTTATGTCATCAATTCAAAGTATCAAAATTTTCATCAAAATCGATATATCTCCACCATTAATTGTATGTTAATGTATCTCTTATATATGACAAAATTATAATAGAAATTAATATTTTTAGCTAATAAAAAATCTCTATACATAAATTTTTTATATTATTTTTATTGTTAACATTATATTATATTTTAATTCATTCATCATTATCTTTACACTTCACATCTGATCATTAGTTCACAATTATTTTTTATTTTTTTAATGTTTCAATCAATATGAAAATCCAGATTTTTAATACATTATAAAAAATGTTTTACATATTTATAATGGTTTTAATTAAAAATTGAGATTAAATTTCTTGTAATGTTTTTTAAAATGCACTTCCCACCATATAGATATCACAAAAAATCACATGATATTATATTTATTCCAGACAATGATAATGTGGAATTGTTACACAATGTTTGTTCCAGATGTAGAAATCTCCCATGTTTTCAGATGATGGTGGTATAAAGGATGTTATTTTGTGGACTATGACAATGCTATTTTCTTTCATGAATATTTAGACACCTTCTAAGAGGAGAGTGAAGCTCACGACATATATTCCTTGACGAGAATAAAAGGGAGGGTAGGATTTTCTAAACCAGGATGTTAGACTGGGAGATATGGTTTGGGGTGATTTCTAAACTAGGATCTATATATGCTTATACCTCGAGACTCTGAGGTCGGAGTTGGTGAGTTACTTCATACATATGAAGTTGGGTACTACAAGTATTATGGGGTACTCATAACTCTCTACATAGTTACATCATGTTTCACTAACATAATGTGCTTGTGAGTTATAGAGGGTGAGATTATTTGAGAAAGGCCTCTTATATGTCATTAGATCTCAAGAAAACATGTTTATATTGAAATATGTTTCTGAATTGTGAATAATGTACTTATCAAAGAGTGGAACCTAAGGGATGCTTGTGGAACAGAGTTGAGTAGTGCAGTCTCTGAACCCTGGTGTTCAACTTATATCAACATGAAGTGATGTTTTTAGTCTTACCATGAGATTATTATGAGCAAATATGCGAGTAATATTAGCTCGTCTTCCTATCCTCATTGAGGAAGATGGTGAAAAAAAGAGAATCTGTGTGATCACAACATAGACAGCTACTGATCTTGCAGAAGGATGGGCCAAATGATATGTTTCTACAAGATCATTACTGAAAAACTGAGTGTTATGTGTTAGCTTCAACCCTTGGATCGAGATCAAGATTCATGACTCAATTTCAGGAAGGGACATAGAGTAGTATCGATCAATAAAGCCAAGGTGGTGGTGGTATGTTTTGACAAAGTCATATAGAGTCTAATCGAGGCAGTAGAGATGGTGTACTATTGGGTGTGAAGATGTTTCACAAGGTCACAGTTCAGGCCATATCTATATTATACAGCGTAACCCCATGGATTAGGGATCTCTACCATCTATACTGAGAGGTACAATATTTCAAACCTCAACTTTTGTTTTTTCTCTTTTTGACTTAGTTGTATCACATAGTTTCATATCTATAACTATTGTGGAGATCCTTGGTCTCTTGATTCATTTTATGAGGTTTTTATGATGAATGAAAGTACATTTGGGATTATATTATGATTTTACATCAATATAGTGAGTTCCCCATGGAGGCTTGTTGGTGTCACATCATATGGAATATTTTTCCCTCGATATGAAAATGTTTTACATCATTCTTGCGATGGATTTACTAGTGGATTCTTGATCCTACATCATCTTTTAGAACTGGAGGGTGAGATTTACATCACCAGAGGGAGCCATCTATACTCACAATGGTTAATGGGATATTCTGGTGATTCGAGGAGGACCATTTCACCATGGGTTGGGTAGGATGACAATCAATTTCATGTTTTTATCAAGACAATCATAGAACATGAGAGGCAGTATTTACCCCAGTGGTTGATCATTTTAGGGAAATTTTCTAAGATGAATTTTTTGGTTTACCACCTCAAAGAGAGAGGTTGATTTCACTATTTATCTAGT
This sequence comes from Viscum album, assembly GCA_963277665.1. Lineage (NCBI taxonomy): Eukaryota > Viridiplantae > Streptophyta > Magnoliopsida > Santalales > Viscaceae > Viscum > Viscum album. The sequence continues at coordinate 22,299,357 of OY728137.1, read as the reverse complement.
GATATTAGGTGAAAAAATATCTATTCCTCCTTAATAGATTTCAATTATATAGTTTTAGGAGATCAATAGGCAGGTAGAGGATTTAGAGACAATGTGGTCTATTTGATGTAGTGCATCACCATGTTGTTCACCGATATTTTTTTTCGAATAAACAGGATTGTACCCATAAGTTATGTGTGGCCTGTCAGAAATTTATCTAATTGATGGTTAAGGGATCGTATTATGTATTATGGGTAGTGATATCCTTGATCGGCTTCATAGAGCATGAATGTTCCCGAAAATTGATTTGAGATCAGGATATCACCAGGTTCATGTTAAACCTATAGATATACCTTGTACAACATTTCATTGAATGTATGGTTTATAAGAGTGTATGGTTATGTTATTCAGTCTCATGAACAAGACAATATTTTTCATGTCTTCGACTAACAGAGTTCCCCATCTTTATCTGTATTTTATTTTGGTAAATTTCATTGATGATATATTGGTGTATTCTCACAATGGGCCCGAACATGAAAAAAATTGAGATCACTTTTTATACTTTTAGATATCATAAGTGATATGATAAGATCACAAATATCCCCTTACGGATCGATAAGATTCACATCCCACGTCATATTATCTTAGATACATTAGTATTGTACCCAGAGAAGAGAGATTGAATTTAGTACAAATCCTGATTTTCCTAGAGAATATTAGAATATAAAATGTGTATTGTGGTATATTAGTTAACATGCATGGTGTATTTATGATTTAGGGGGATAAAGTCATGGAATACATGTCTTGTCTGTTGAGGACACATGAGAGTAACTTCCCAACACATGATTTTGAGATAGCTACTATAATTCATGATTTTTACTTTAAAATATTTTTTTATTGGGAGATATATATGTCTTTTACACAGACCACAAAATCCTCAAGTAAATATTTACATAGTGTACTTGAATCTAAGGCAGCGAAGGTGGGTTGAATACCTATATTATTTTGGATTCCAGCTTTCCTATTTGCATATAATTTATAATGTAGTAGACACTGCACTGATATGGAAGGCTCAGACAAAGGCAATTTAGGAGGCTAGAATCATGTGGAATAATATGGATTTTATTCTATATTACACTTCTCAGTTAACAATAGTTAGTGATAGACTAATATTTCGTTTCATCCTTGTTTATAACCTCTAACCTACATGATAGAATTAGGATATTGAATATGTAAGATTTAATGGGACAAGACATATATTAAAATGTTGTAGATGAGGACCATCCACCTGTTTAAAATGTATGTGAGTATGAGATCTTTGGTATCCATGATTATGATTGGGTTCAAATGGAATTACCTGAGTAGATGATTTGGTAGTTTTGTTCCTCATATTGGGTATTTCAACCCAGTGTCAGCAAGATGTATCATGAAATATTCCTTCAGTACCGATGGTTGGGTAAGAAACATGTCATAGTTGGTTTTGATAAAAAGTGTTCCACCAATTAGTATCTACAGGCGTAACACCAGGGACTTTCCAAAAAATTTCTGCAGATACCTATTCCAAAGTCTAAATTGGATGATGTGACATTTTTTTTCTAGAATGGTGTTCAGAGGTTGCCTTGAGGCAGTGATGTAGTTTGGGTAGTTGTTGATAGGATCATAAGGAATTCTCATTTCCTGTAAATCAAGGATACATTCAATATTGATGATTATGGGAAGTTTTTTATCTATGAGACATAATGACTTCATAGTGTCCCACACACTATCATTCCAGATAATAATTCATGGTTTATGTCTCTTTACTGGAATATTTTTTAGAGTGCTCAGGTTACATTGGATCTTTTGAGTAAAACATGCCACCCTTAGACAGATGTCCAATTTAGAGCCTACGATACAGGTTCTTGAGGACATGTAGTAAGAATGAATCCTTGATTTAGGGGTATTTTTGGAGTTTCATATTCCGCTTTTTGAATTTTCCTACAATAATTGTAAGCTGATGACTATTTATAAGGAACTTTTTGAGTATTTATATAGTACGACATACCGATCACCCCAGTTCGGGTAAGAGGTAGGTGTGTAAACATTACTAGGGCCACATATTCTAAAGGGGACATTCACCCAGGTCCAGTTGATCTAGAAGTGGATCGATACTGCACAGTATCGAGATAATCCCTGCACTGATCACAATATTAAACCACTAGAGTTTGAGGTTGTGGATTAGGAATTCTAACATGTTTTACAGAGGATGTGGAATAGATGAAATAGGAGAATTGGATATCGTTCATTATGATATGTCAGGTTGTTCGACATTCAGGAGGGAGTTGAATCTATAGACTATTAGTTGATGTTACTTGAGAGGTACTGAACCATAAATGGTGTCTTCAATTATTCTATGTTGGGTCATTTCAATTTGAACTCATCTCATGCCTTTAATCCCAAGGATGTTGAGTTTTATGTAGAAGTGTAAATTTGGGATATTCAAATTCATATCATTGATAGGGGCACGAAGCTTCTATGAGTCCAATCAATTCTTCTAGTATGGTTTTTGTGAAAAAATGTCTAATTACAAGATGTGACATGGGAGTGGGAGGCTAGCCTTCATTCCCAGTGGCTGGAGTTATTCTACAAAGAATATATACCAATCATGAGAGGAAAATTGGGGTTATATTTATTTAAGGTGGGGGAGATATTATAACCCCATGATTTAATATTTGGTAAAGATCATTTTTTTAGTTTAAATAATTGTTTATGTCATGATGTGATTAACCATTGAGGTCACACATGTATCATAAGTTTTTAGGGATTATTCAGAGCTCGTAACCCCGCTTTTTGGGATAATATGGTAGGCCTTATGATCAACCAAAAATATATGGGGAAGGTCACATGATTACTAAAAATCATGGGTGGATAGATTCTGGATTGGTGGTGGTCGTACGATATGTTAAATAATGTGATTTGACGTGAATTCAAATTCTAGAGGTCTTTAGTTTTTTATAGTGGGTTGGGAAAAGATTTACATTAAATTTAGCAAATCATACATGAAATCCATGCGAAGTGCCCCTCATTATAGTAATGGGCCCCTGATTTGCATATGGTTTGGCAACCGGTGAGTCGAAACATTGAGACCTATGAAATAATTAAGAAATTTAAAAATTTCCATTACTAAAATTCTAAAACTAATTATATTTTAAATTTATTCTTCATTGGATTGAACCGATGTGAAAACTCATTTTGAAGCCAAATCTGGTATTTTCAACAATTTCATCATCTGATCTCATAATCAACCATTGTTAGTCTTACTGTATCCTAAATGGAGAGTAATCAAGTCGTTTTGTATCATTCTGAATTCTTATATGTATTGTTTGTGTTGTTTAGGTGAAAGCTAATAGACACTAAGTTCAGGTTCTTTATCAATTCTTCAATTTTTTCGGGTCTGAGTAGAATCAATAGATGATACTAAATGTTGACCCTACTATCAAGAAACGGTAAGTGGTATAAACATTTCTAATTTAGTTTATTCATTATTTATTATGTTTCAATTGTTCCTTAAACCATACATCCTTGACTGAACCCATAATTGATATCAAAAATTGAATTAAATTTAATGGAACCACTTTGAGATTCACATGAGCTTCCATGGGACACTTTGGAGGTTGTTTCCCTCTACAAGTTCACCATAGGGGCGTTCCCTTGATATTTCCATTATTAAGTCACCTTTTGGTTGACTGCTTATTTATAAATAGTAAAACTAATCTTATTAATTAATGAATTAAACTAAATAGAATGACTAGGATATGTTTTTTGTTCTTTTCCTTGTGTCTACATGTTATTCCATGCCTTAGTTGATTTAATATCTTAGATTTAAGTATTATATGAGTGGGTAAATTTATTGGATTATTTTCAATGTGAATTTATATATTAGTGAATATAATCATGGGACTTGAATCTATGAAAAAATGAATGGTAGTGGATGTATTGGTTACTATACATTGGATTTAGACTCCATTAGACTCCATAGATGATTCTATTATGTGTTTTGAAAAAGAGTGTGTATTCCTTTAGATAGATATTTATCTTTGGGTCTTGATTTAATGGGATGTCCTGGGCCTTCATACACCTAGGATATTGTTTTTCTTGGGCTCACAGTGGACATGGTCAATTGGCTTGATACATGGAACCCAAGTCAAGCTTAACTGAGTTTCCTTCGAGATACTCCTAGGACTCTATGAATCTTCCTTTGTCCACTATACCTTGGATCTTCCCATGATAGGTATGGCATGTGATTATATAGCACAAAAAATTATGGTCTTCCTTATCTTGTACATCCCTTTAGCAGTATGATAGTTTAGAGTGGGAATCGGCTACGACCGAGGAAGCACTTCATTATTGATGTGGTGATGGGTCTGACATTTATGATATGTAGCTGTTTCTTTTACTTGTTGTAACTTCCTGTTGTACTTTTCATTCTCTTAATTAATGGTCAGGGTGTTTCCTCTGACTGAGCTTTTCTAGTATACAACATAACCATGGTAAATGTATCATTCATGGTTGTATGGCATGACTGTGGTTATTGTAACACATTTTCTCATATATTATGGTCGTGGTAAATGTGACATGGTTGGTTATATGACTCTCTTGTGGATATTTTAAACCCTATAGTCATATAGATCAACCATGGTTTTATGTTATTACATGTTTTATGAAATTTTCTTGGGTTATATGTGAAATTCTGTATATGGCATGAACAATGTGTTTATATTATTTATATTTTATCTTCCTTGTTGAAGTATTTTGACACTAGTTTTTAAGGGGTAATTGTGAGGCTATTCAGTATCACAAGATTCATGGTACCCATTACATGTGCACATTACATTAATATTGATTACATTTTATTATTTATACTCTTCATTAGATTTTTATATATAGTATCCAGAACATATTATATTCCTTTCGGTGGTTAACTCTATGATTGTATCTCACACCCTATTACCCTGAGAGATTATATGGTTGCAAGTATAGATTGGGGAAAGTGTACATAGTTCAATTCATAAATTTTATCTTGCATAGGAGCAAGGGAGCATGAGAATGATATAAGGCTCTCATAGATAGTAATTTTTGGAATTTGATTCATGTTTTGTACTGATGCCATGTATACATGTTTTGGATACATTTAAGATACATGAATTGTGTCATCACCAATTTATATGATATTCCTTTTCTATTGATATTTACTCCTAAAATATAACTATTGACTTAATTTTATACTACTTATTCAATTGATCATATGATTTCTAACATTGTGTTAATCATTGAAAATAGTGCATAGTCTTCCCACAATAACACCCAAGTCCCTCAGTACTAGTCAAAATCCTCTGTCATTTTGGAATATTTCATTGAGGCAATATAGTGGACCAGTCTTGGGGAACATTTTTGTGGCATCCAGGTCAGGGAAGTTATAGTCACCAATAATAGGACAACATTTGGTGACTATCTCAAATAATTCCTAATAATATACTAAATAAAGTAGATTAAAAATCGTAAAAATTACTATATGTCGACATTACAAATAAAATAAATAGAAATGAATAGAATATAGAAACTATAGACTAAAAGACATGTAGGATAGAACAATAAATAACTATTAAACATGTAAATTCCTTTGAAACCATTGAAAATATAATCACACAAAATCCCAATGTAATGGAAACCCCAAGACTAGTTGAAATTCACCTCTATAAATTAATGATTTCCATTTCGAACAATGACATCATACATCCCAACTATGAAATAGATCCATGAACTCCTCTTCTTCCGGGATCATCCCAAAACTATACTACTTCAATATAGACCACAATAGGTGCTGATAGAACATTCATTATGGGGTGGATATAAACCAATCAATTATGATTCCCAAAAAAAATGTGTGGAAAGATCAATAATTATATATATATATATATATATTAATAAATAGATATAAACCCAAAAATTGATAAGAGGATGAGATTAACTATGAATAGACAGTGTCCCAATGTCTCAACCCAGCCGATGTTCATGACTAATAGGAATCCAAAGATACCAATTCTCATTGAATACTAGCCATCATGCATTCTAAAGAATAAAAAATCCAAAATAAAAGAGTTAGGGAGAATCCAAATCAAATTCTCACCTCATTAATTTATGAATCCTTGAACCAAATCCCTATACCCTAAGAAAATATTATAAACCACTTCAATCACCCTTTAAACCCTTATTAAAATACACCTCATATATATAATTAATCAATATCCTCAGACCTCCCCATTTCTCCCATGGATAAATTTTGTATTTGAATTCATAGTCAAGTGAAAAATAAATCTGTGACTATAATAACATCACCAAATCCACTATCTAGCTGAAAAGATGATCATTGAGATTCATGTTCCAAAAGATTATTTAAAATTGTAATAACCCCTAATTAATAAAAAAAAGCCTCAGCTCCAAAATATCAGATTGAAATATTATAATAGTAGATGATACACTCCTCACTGAGGTGTTACATAAATTTGAGGGTGTACTGATCCAATTGATAGGGAATTACATCTCATAGTATGATTTATTTCCATAACCCATATCAGATAATGGATAACCACGCCCTAATAGTAACTTTAAAATAAAGAAATATATGATTTATAAGCCTAATATTGGAGGGACTTATCCTTGGTCTTTAGGGGGGTACTAACAATATAAATATATGGTAAACCCATACCTTATCAATTATGTAATGTTGAAGTAATTTTTGAATCTGATCCCATATGCACCTTGTCACTTTGACAATAAAACATTATAATTGATGGAAGTATAGCACAAATATTATATATACCCAAACATAACATCAATGGATATTAAATCATTTTAGATGAATTTTTAAAAAATTAAAAATTTATATTATGAAGGACTGTAATAGTGTAGTGTCATTCAAATCCTGGAATGCAATATTCCAACATAGTAAAATATTCTCAATGCTTTTCACAAATATCGTAACTTTTATTACTTCTACATAAAACCATTATTCTTTTCTTGGGGAAGGGAACCATTAGAATGAGTAAGATAAGATGCATAGAAAATTTAAATTATGGAGATACCTAACTATAAAATGGTTATAAGGGTATGATATTATTAAAATAATATTTTAATATAATTCCATTCATATTCAATATAATATTCATGACTCAATGAATAAATTTTAAATGTCTGTAAAATAAGAATCATAAGGTAATCTTGAGCATAAACCTTAGGGGAATAAAATAGGTACAAGTAATAATTTTTTTCCATACACATAAGAATATAAAACCATTTCTAATAGGTCAAGGATTATTTGCAAAACAAATTATGTCACTACATGTGGGATACACCTTTTAGGTGAGACACACCACAATCCCTAGTCAAAACCCCTTCATTGTAGTGTAATGGGTACATTTGTTAAACCATATTTGTATTAAATTTTCTCTCCCAAAACCATCATAGTACTCAAGGTTCACTCTCAATACCATTTTAGTAGTCATGGTTCACTCCAAATTCCATCCTAGTGATCAGATTATGTTAATTAACTACGATCCCCACCTATTTCAGCCAAATATATATCATGAGACATAAATTTTTATCTAGTGATTTGTTTCTAGATTTAATTCCAACACATCTCATAATGATATCATACATAAATATTTCAAAAGATCATAAAAAATAATTTAATAACCCACGAAATGAAATTGGAATCATAAACATGTCATTACATACACAATTATGGAAAATAGATAGGTTTTATAATCATTTCCTCAAATTATATCCTTTGAAAATAAGTAGGATTCATAATCATATCAACCATGAAATAAAAATAAGTTTCATAAATATATAACCCATGAAAGAGAAACGAATTTCATAAACATCATTCCATGAAACATAAACCATCTAGAGAAAAAATATGATGGTTACCCTTAGATCATATCCAGAAAAGTCATGAGTAACACCAATTGATTTAGTATGAGTTGGAAACTAATTTTGAAAAGTCTTTTTAATAAAATTTATTAAGGAAAATATCCATTATACTTTTGAAAGCAATTTTAAAAACATAATTTATTTTGAAAACATTTGTCTTATAATGTCCATCCAAATATATTTTCATTAAGAAAAACACTTTTGGGAAAAGTGAGAACCAGTCCAGCCACATGAAACCATTAAACAACATGATAGGAAATATCTGAATTTGAGATTTGAAGTTTGAGCATTTTACCAACCTTACCTATGTGAAGAGACCCTTGGAGGTCGGGATATTTCACAATCAGATCTTCATTAAGGATGTTTTCAATGCTATAAACCATATTATCCCTAGTTTGTATGAGCTCTTCCATAGTCATCTTCTTCCAGTTGAATCCACATGCCAGGAATCCAATTTGATTATTTCCCCATGCACCCTATCTTCGGGAGGATTGGCTGGGGACCACCTCCCAACCCGCCTGTCAAATTCCACTTGTGTGGTGTTTACCTCCAAGATCATATCCAAGAATTCTTCATTAAAATCAAGGATTTTTTCCCACTCATCACATTCCATCAGTTCACTTCTTCTTGGAGGAGTGTTTGAATCAACCATCTCCTTCCTTGCATCTACCAGGTCAGTAGTTATTGGTTCCCCTGTAAGAGGTTCAAACTCCTTAGTAGAATTCATCCTTGCCTCCATGGACGCCTTCTAAGGACACTGCACTTTACATGACAACCTAGTAATAGTAGGGATAGGTAGAAAGGACAAGTCTTTCTTCATTCGCGTCCCCCTAGAGTGTTGTATGAGACCTTCTGGGTCAATGATGGTGTTTTTACCCTTCTTTGATAAGAATCTAATGTAGTCCTCAACAATTCCCACTTCCTCTGGCTCGACAGGAGAGTCCAAGTCCGAGTCGTTTTCCTCCTATAAACCCTCCAGTCGCAAGGCACTGGTCTTTCTATTATCAGCATCTTCAACATCCCCTCCCGCCACCACATTGTTCTCTTAAACTTCCAAAACAGAGAACCGGTTAGGACCAAGACCATCCCTTCCACCGAACATCACTATATCAGCATAAGTTGAATTGGTCTGAGAGACACGCTCCAGAAGCTCTGAACTTCTAGGCTGCTCCAAACCACGAACCATGTACTGGAAATTTTTAACTGCAACGTCCCAACCTGCACTGTGAAACCGATCACCAGCACTAGGAGATACTTCCATTAGGGAAGCAACTATATTAGAAAAGCCAGAGAATTACGGCTGGCTTTTCGAGACCAAGTCTGGTTGGAGGCACCGCTCCCCATACCCCACCTCAGATCCCTGCACTGCCGCCCCCGAACCACATAACAAAGATTCAATACCCAAATCCCTTCTCAAATGGTTAAAAACCTCAGAAACCTGTGGATCTGGGTCTTTAGAGACTGCTTCCTTCACTGTTCTTGAGGAGCATCCCAAACCCAAACCTGAAGAATCCTCTACTCGGGGAAGCACATGACTGGTTTCCCCATAACCCACAGGATTGTGGGAACCATTGGTCACCATAGTGATGTCGGTCTGAGGGAGAACCACATCAATAGAAACTTATGTGCCTCTCACAATGGTCCCTGCCAGACCAGACGCAGGAATAGAAAGCTCCTCACCAGCCACAACCAAGTCGGGAGACAAATCGGGCAACATAGGAGGATCGTCCAACACACCCTGAGCCCTTTTTCGGCAATCACCCATGTTTTACCCCTTACTAAAGCAGGAAGAACAAAACATCATCCATGATTCATACACTATGGATTGTGCGTACCTATATTCTTCCTCTATCACAATCCATACCATTTCTGGAGGAGGCTTCGAAAGTTCCATTCTGAAACAGATGCGGGCAACTATAGGGTTCTACAAGGAGGAGGTCCTCCAATATGCGCAATGGAAGCGTCCAAATGGAATTACCAATTTATTCAAGAAGAGCCAGATTCTGGAAGGGTAGGGGGAGCCCTAGGAGTTGAATCCAAATAGCCGTCGTGGAGGGGTCGGGATTCATATATTGGTCAATAGTCCAGTGAAGAAAATGGAATTGAAATCTGCAAACAGATATACCAGCTCTGGACAAAGCCCACACCAAGTCTTCCTCAACACCGAAACACAAAATCATTTGTCTTGGCCTGAGGAGACCAACAGCCACAGGATGGCTTAAGCCCCATGCATCGTTCACATTCCTATCAAACACCTCCACCGGAGGTCGTCGCCGGACGAACATCACCACCAGGGCCATAGATAGGAGAGAAGAAGAAATGGTGAATTCCTGTGATGAAATTGGGACCACTGGTTGCCCATAGAGAATCCCAGGGACATTCAGAGAAACATTGATACAGGGGAGAAGAAAGGGAGAAACAATAGGACAACCTCGGGTTCTGAGGTCTTGGGGTTGAGGCCCCTCCCCCGGAAGAGGAGGGGCCGCCGGAGCCGACATCGCCGCTAGGGCAGCGCCGCTAGGGAATCACCTCTTTAGAGAAATTCGATTGTCTCCCATTTTTTATAGAATGTAAAATTGAATATAACACTGAAACAATATATAATGATTTTGAAAAAATAAAAATCATTTATAATACTTTTTCATTTAAAATAATTTTAAATGATAATTTTTAAAAAATAATTTATAAAAAAATTATTTGTTTAATAACAATATTTGTAACCAATGAGTGAAATTATATTATATTTTAATAAAAACACTTTATATATTATATTAAGTATCAAATAGTGGATAATATGTACAAATACATTAAGATATCAAGAAAAAATATAATAATAAAATCATTAGAATTATTGACAGATGGGTCCAAATAATTATTCAATGGAATCATAATCATAAACAATCTTGATAAATGATGAGATTGTAACAATAATCTCATACCACATTGGTAATATTGAATCATAACCCCCGTGAGATAATTAAATTAAATGAATATTAAAATATCATTTAATCAATTATATTAATGAAATAACGTTTAATATTTTCTTCTATACCCCTTATAAGAAAATAGAGTTGTATAACAAACCATGTGTATCAATGAAGGCATATTGAGACAAAATTTCATTACCGATTTGTTTACTTTTGAACTATAAAACAACATGAATTTGATATCTAAAAAATGGATATGTAAATAACCCTACATTTGAGGATAATAATCATATAATACATTCATGGAAAGTATATACACCACCAAAAATAAAAGAGTTATGAATAAGGCATGAGTTTCATATAAATAAATATGAGACTAGAAATTCTTCTATTACATCAGTAATATTTTAATCATGTGATCAATGAAATTATAACATCAATATAAAATTTTAATATCATTAAATAAAGGATATTCATGAAAAAACATTTCACAGTGTTGTATATACCCTACATAATAAAAATAAGTGGTAAATATAGAATACAACTCATAGAAATAAAAGGGAGATAAGGAAACCCTTTCCATAAGTCTTGAATTTATTTTAACATTTGAAACCTCATTTATAATAACTGTATGATTATTATACATAAAACAAAGAACCATATAGTATTATATCAAAACAAATATTATTTTATTGTGAACTTATATTTTCCATTTATTAACAATTTCATGTTAATGTTACATTTCTCATAATAACTTTTTTATTTTTCATATATGTTTTGAATTGTTATTATTGAAACTATTACATAGAGAATGATTTAAATTTTTTCATAATATAGAACATGATATTAGTATAATATTAATTCGGTTAACATATACATAAAATAATCTATAAAAATAGAAATTGGAAATTAAATACACCATTCATGGGGATAGTAGGTTGTACATTCACTTGAACGTTGTTTCCATTTTTAGGTTATATTAAAAGAAAGTAAGTAAAATACATATATATATATATATATTTATTTATGTTTGAATTATTATTTAATATATATAATATTTTTTTACTAATATATTCCTTAATACAGTCCATGTAATGTGTGAATGAATCACATCTCTTTGATGTGGTAGTAGTTCACACATCGACAAACAAAGTTGACGAATTCCCACAAAATGGAAAGCTTGAAGGTATTTTATATATAATAATTACATAATTATAAGTAAATTCTAAATTTAACATTTAAAAAATTTTAATAAATATCATCATTATACACATCCATGAAATGTGGAAATTGAAGAACTAATGACCTCAGTTCATGAGGTGGGAGTCCTCCGTACACAGGAACGATGAATCCGTACCCCATTTGATGGAAGTGTGTGTGAGTGTTGGTCATATCATTGACATAAAAACATATCAATATATTTAAGATAATTTGGTTATTATGTAATCACGGAGTAAGAATAATTAAAGGGTGGTGAATGAAATAAAACAAATGTGCATGTTGAAGGATGTTACCTCTTCTTTGGGTAACTCATTCTGGTTTGTAGTGAATGGATTCCTTAGTTGGAATTATAACCAATGTGATTCCTATAAGATGAAGGTAGGGATGTTTTTTTTTGGATATTTGGGAATTTTCTAGATGAAAAAATTGCATTATTTTTGTGAATAAGTGATGGCTTGTGTGGAGGGTGAGTGCCCTTCTATAGTGTAGGGGGGGTGACATTATTGTAAATATAAAAAAGAAAGTAACTATTAAGGGGTATTACTTAGATAATATGCCTCCAATAATTGTTATGTTTCTATATAACATATTATATGTTGTATATATTGATATAAAATAGGTTTTGGACATGTGTTGAGGTTACCTGGTCCCATATGACATTCATATAACCATAAAAAACACATTTTTACCTAAATCACTATAATTAATTTTAATTACATTCAACAATATATTTGGTCAAAAAATATGTTTACATTTATCGAAATTATATATTTATATAATTAAAAATTTATAATCTATTATAAAAAAGTATAAACATGTAAGTGCACAACTAAAATTAAAATTAACCCCATAGATGGGATGAGAAAACTATTATTAAAGTATAAATGTTCAAATCACTGAAATATTTTAATATCAATGTTTAATGTGAAATTAATTAAAAGGAACTAAACTTTTTCCATATATGTATAATTGATCTAAATATATTTAGAGCATAATAATTATTTATTTTATATATAATAATAAATTATATGGAAATCATGTTTTCAAATAAAATTCAGTATTTTTTCACTATTCATCAAAAATGAAAACTAATCTAAAAATGAAAAAAATATCCATACAATAATTTATGAGTTAATCTTTCGAAGATTAAGTTTATTTCATAAAATATAATTTATAAAAGTTTTAATAATATATTTCAAATATGCATTCCCTTGATAAGATGTAAACATACCCTTCATAAAAACATATATATTTATGCGTATAATAAGATTTGTTATTATCTCTTGAAAAGAAAAATAATAATATGAATGTTTAATAGTTTAATGAACCTAATATATATATATATAACTATATTATTTAACAAATGATTTTTAATAATATTATTTACGTAAAATGTTATTGATTTCAAAAATAGAGTTTTCAAAAAAAAAATATTTCCTATATTTTCCAAAGGTTTTTATTTTCATATATATTAAATTGATTACAAAAAAATTCATATTATATAAACATATAAACCATTTTTTAATAGTTTCACTTATCTTTTTTATGACCATCATTCCAATAGATAAATGAGAAATATAATAATATGTTAATAATTATGTTATTAATACGTTGTAGTTGGTAAAAATAGGAATTCTGTGTCACACAAGTTATGAAAGGAACTCCAAAATATATATAACACAAGATAAACATACTCTTTCATCAATTAAAAGAAAATTTTAGTGAACTCTATAGTGAATGATCATCACGGTGTTGCATACAAAGAAAAAATAACTTCATTCATTCATTTAACACAGTTTATATTTAGTGTCGTGGGAATTGATGAATATTGAAAAGATTATAGATATTATAAATCAATTCACAAAATATAAGGGTGTAACAGTATACCACATTAAAATATATATCTCCCTTTAAATTATTCTTTGTTATCAAATGAATAATTCATGAAATTTCCATTTACAAAACCCATATCATAACATTAAATACTATAACTCCATTTAAAAATGGTAATTTGAGAGATAAACGGTTACCCAAATTAACTTTTAACTAGGTTTACACATAGGAGAACATAGGTGGAATGTGAAAACATGGACATGTAAGTGAAATCTAACTATCATGTATTTGATAAGAGAGATAGAAAATATGGTCAGGGTAAAGATATTGTCACAAATTCATAACCCAAAAAAGCATTTAAAAGGTCAATGATAAGATCAAAATAAATGATAATGGGACAAACATTTATTTGAAGAACATTTTACTAATAGTGTATAATTTTCATCACAAGATATACTTATATGATTTCATCACAATCCCAACCATCATTATTCTTTGAACAATTTCTAATTCTTATTTTACTCCATTAAATAAAGGGGACCTTTTCATTCTTAACGTATTAGGAGATCATGTGATCTGTAAATAGAATTATATGTCATTCTATCTATATTTATCACAAAAAAAAATGTAAAAACATGTTTTCTATTATGCATAAATCCTCAAATGGGGAGTTAATACGTAAATATCTAAAACCTATTTCGATGATTAACATAAAATATTCCATAAATTCTTAACCATGTAAACCATTCAATGGTTGAATATTGAATACTTTTGAAAGAAGGTCAGTATTTTTTTAATAGATCCCACATATATCCTATTATACCTCCAGTTTTTCACATACCAAACATGTGAATACCATCAGCTGGTAAACTCTTGAACGATAGTAATAACTTGAATTACCAAAAATACTTTTTGAAAAAATGTATTATTTATAAATCAAAATATTTTTGTATATATAATTTATGTCCAAAATGATAAAAACATCATCCATGATAACATAAACTACATTTTCAAAAATTATTTAATCAGTTCCAATGTAACCAGTACCACCCAATATACTTATACATGTCCAAAAATATATTTTTCCAAACATCTTTATATAAACATATGGAATAAATTAAGGTTTATATTTCACTAAATCTTGTGATTTCCATGAATATCATGTTTCCATTAAATAAATATTATCTTCTATTTGAACAATTCCCCTATTCCTGTAAATACTTAGTGGAAAACATAAAGTAATCAATCATTATATATTTCTCCATTAAAAATTATTGAATCTAAATACACAAAAACATCGATTATTACACTTCACCATTGATAAATTAACAATAATACCTTACCATAAAACATAATAAATATTTAATTTCATATATCACCTATAATTTCATCATCATCAGAAATATAACCACTACTCTTACACCCTTCCTAATTCTCTTTAGGAGCCTTCAACTTAGGATATATATTTTTGTAATTCCCCTACATTCCGCATTGAAATCATTACACTATTGATGATGTATTTTGGATTCCATTATTCATAGTCATTGGATTAACCAATCTTTACCTTTTCACATTTTAGTTACTTTCCATTCTTTTCCACAATCAAAACATTTTCAATGTCATTCAATAGGGTGATTCTATCCACATTACTGACATAATGTAAACTAAATGCCTTTTTCTACATGATCCTTAAAACCTAAACTCGTAGTGGAATCCATAGTTATCATCATTTTTGAGTGTAATAGTTTATTAATGTACAATTTTATAATAATATTCCATGAAAAAAGATTAGGAATGATAAAAAAATCCATCACTCTAACTATCAACCAATTTGATTTACCATCTAAAAATATACATCAAATTGAAAAAAAACCTAAATCCTTCAAGATCCCTCCATATACTAAAAACATAAATAATTATTTGGGAAGAAATTATCATAGTATAAAACCAAATATCAATTAAATAACATATTTCATGTCTAAATTAGGACACATTCTTTGAAATACATGGCACGTTAGGCTTATCCATAGAGACACCCTAGCTATATCCTTTAAAACATACCCAGTTATCTTGCTAAATATGTATAATTATATTTTCCAAAGGTTAAATAAACTATTCCTTTCATACCAACTACAGAGAACCAGGATTCACACAAATGGATATTACATAATTTTAAATTAATATTTATAATTTTACAAAATTACATTCTTCTGTATCATTATAGTTTAGTGTCATCGGAAACATGGAGCATAATATTCTACCTTTGAGGAAAGATCATGAATGTTTCCCAAAAATCAAATTTCGTTTATTACTTATACTTATATCCTTTATTCATAACCTGGGGAATGAAAAATGTTTGATATGGTGAGATCAGATTCTCAGTAAGGGTAAAAAAGTAGATATGTAATCATAACATTTTCATAAGGAAATGATAACATGAGAATAACATATGAAAATCATACCATTCATATAAAATATAATATACATCAGTAATCGAATAATGATTATTGGTTTATAATACATGAATCATTAGTTAATCAAGAGCATAATCTATGAGAAAATAACAATGAAATAAGACAATGATTTTCTGAATTCACATAAACATATAATATTTTTCCCAATAAGTGAATTCTTATTGCCAAAACATATCAGTGCACTTCATGGGGGATACACCTATTGGTAGGGACACTCCACTATCTCTAATCACAACAAATTTCTTATAGTGGATTGAATTAAATCCCCAACCAATATTAATATTCAAGGTTCACCCCCAAGACCGTCTTAGTATTCACAGTTCACTACCATATCCATCCTAGTAGTTAGGGTTCACTCGTAAGGTCATCTTATTAGACAAAGTATATTACTGAACTGAGTTCACTCCATGTTCCAGCCATGTACAACTCATGGGATATATATAATTACCCAATTCACTAGAGGGAGATATTGATCCAACCCCATATCATAATTAAATCATATATATGTGTTCTATAAAATCATAAACAATGATATCATTACCCATGAAATGAAATGGGTATCATAATCATGTAATCATATCAGAAATTATGGATGCAAGATATGTTTCATAACATTTTCATCAAATAATTAACCATAAAAAGATGTGTTTTCCATAAGAATATAACCTGTTAAAGAGAAATGGGTTTTATAAACAGATAACCCCAGAAAAAGAAATGAGTTCCATAAATATTAGTCAATTTAAAAAAACCATTAAAATAAATAATATGAATCTTACACTTGGATAATATCCTCAAAAATGAATTAGTAACACAAATATATGTCAACTTATATGGAAAATATGTTTGATATATTTTTTAGAAACATTTATTGAGTAAAATATCATTTCTTTTTTTAAAAAATTTTAAAAATAGAAATCTTTTTTGATAACATTTCTTTTTGAAAATATCATTGAATACATATAAGGATTAAAATAAAACAAATAAAAAAATAAAACAAAAATTCACTTACAAATTTTCATAAATTATAATTTAATACCAGTTAATCATTTTTAAAACAATGTTTATTGAATAAATGTGTTTACTGACTGAAGATATAAATAAGGTCAGATGTTTATAAAAACACTATCTGAAATATATGAAGTACAAAAGTGTTTAAAATGGTACCAATAAATGAAGATATCATACACAAATAAGAGTATAAATAATTTTAATTATCTATATATGGATAATAATATTTAATTAATGGAAACATAAATGTAATCAATCTCGATAAATGATGAGCTTTTTGTGACAAACTCATACCACTTTTGTAACGTACAGTCACAATACCCATGAGATAATTTCATTACATGAAGCATAAAATATCCTGAAAAAATATATTAATCATATAGCATGTAAAATTGATTTATATGGACCTCATAAAATAATATAAGTGAATAAAAAAACATATGTATGAAAGAAGGTAAATTGAGACTATATTATCATACTGGTTTTCTATCTTTTGAACAGTAAAACCCTGTGAAAAATAGATAATAAAGTAAATATTTAAATTACCATAAATTTAAATATAATATCCATATAATACATTAATGATCATTATATAAACTACAAAAAAAAACTTGTGGGGTGTAAGACAAAAGTCTCATCGAAAATAGTGATACTAGAAATCCCCACACTACTTATGTAACGATTAAACTATGATATCCGTGAAAGAATGACATAAATTGAAACTTTTTTATTGTTAAATAAAGGATATTAATGATATAACCATTCATATAGAATTATATACACTATAAAACAATAATAAATGGTGAATATTTCATATATCACACAAAAAATAAATGTGAGATGAGAAAACCCATTACCTTAAAAATTTACATTCTTCACACACATTAATAACTCGTGTATAATTATTAAATGATTTTTACACATATACCACATAAATATATTGTTATATATCAAACCATATATGATTTTTCTATGAATTTATATATATTGTTTATTTACAATATCATATTATGGTTACGATTCGGGTAACAAATATTTCGTTTTCCCTAATTGTTTTTGATTTGTTATTTCTGATCCTCTTACATAAATTATGAATCACTTGTTTATAGAATTTAAAAAACGATATTAATTTCATAAATAATCAGTATATATATAGTAATAATAAACTATATAATATATAAATAATAAATGAAATACATGGTTCATGGAGACTGTACACTGTACATATGCAAGAATATTGATTCCATTTTCAGGGAATATTGAAATAAATAAGATAAATAATATATATATATAATAAATTTTTAGTTGAATTATTATATTATATAAAAAATATTTGATTTCTAAAACCTTCAATTATACAATCCGTGTATTGTGTGAATGAATTACATCTCTTTGAGGAGGCGGTAGTCCACACGTCCACAAATGAAGTTACCATTTTTATGAAAATTGGAATTCCAGACCGAATGTGTTATATAATAATTAACTAATAATAAATACATCATAAATATGATATATAACAAATAAAAACATAAAATCAATCGTTATACCCAACCATGATAGGTGGAAAATCAAGAATGAACGATATCTATTTGTGAGGCACATGTATGTCGTCCACACAAATATTGATTGTGGATCCCATTTGAGGGATGTGTGTATGATTATAGGTATTAACCATAAAATAACAACATATAAGTATATTTATGATAATTAACTAATTATATAAGAATATAATAATAGGAATTTTTATGGTCGATATTGAAATAAAACTAAGGTTCTTTTGGAAGGATTTTACCACTTCTTTGGATAAATCATTTTGGTGTTCAATAAAGGGATTTGATGGATGTATTTATTTCCATAGTGAGGATTCTATGATTATGGGAGGTATTTTTTATGTAAATTTTAGAATGTGTTTTTAGAGATAAATGGGTTGAGATGTGTGGAGAAGTGACATGGTGAGAACCCATTTATAGTCCCAGAGGAGTGATATTATTGTAAATATAAAAAGGAAAATAATATTGAGAGGTCTCACAAACATCATGTGACTCCAATAATGTAATTTTTTCAATAAAAATAGAGTATATGATCGAAATATTTCAAAAAATGTATTTTTTTACAATTATTGATGTTATTTGGACCCTTTAGATAAATTTTAACAACTAAATTAATTTTTTAACTTTATCAATGTAAATAATTTTTAATGCTGCCACTATTATTTTTGTTTAAAAATTAAATTGAAATTAGTAGAAATTAGAAATTATAATTATCTGAAATAAAGAATCCATTTTCCAAATTCTAAACCCATATGTTCATAAACTAATTTTAAATTAATCACGTGGGTGGGATCAGCCAATGATTTTTTAAATTAATAATGTTGAAAAGTTTAAAATGATTTTATATCCAATTTTAATTAGAAATTGATTTCAATGACATATATTGTATTAATAGATATTAAAAAATTGATATATACTCTAAAACAAACTAAAAAATAATATAACAATATAAATAAATTATAATATAAATTAGTTTTCAATTAAAATTCTTTATTTTTCAATATTCATAAAAAATGAAATTTCACAAAAAAATAAAAAAAAATTCACAGTAAGAGATTTTTTACATCACCATTTCAAAAATGATGATTATTTTTTCAAGTAGTATTTTCAAAATATTTGTGAAATATATTTAAAATAGTCACAATACAAAAGTATTTTAAAATTTCTGTTAATAAAATATATGTGTTTATGTGTAAGATTAGATTTTTTTATCATGTTTCTTCAAAAACATAAGATAAATGTTAAATATTTGACAGAATGTAATATATATATAAATATTTCTTTAAAATAATTTATCCTATGTTTTTTAATTAATTTTTTTATCTAAATCGTGTTTTATTGGACAAACATATTTCTCCAATAAATGAATTTCTATATTTACCGAAGGGGTTTATTTTCATTTCTAGTAAATGTATCAAAAAATAAATCATATTATACATATGTATAAGAAATAATTTTATAATTTAATTAATGTGGTTAAGAAAAACCATTCCAATGGAATGATTACAACTACAATGATATATTAGTAATATAATTTTTATTTGTACATTGTCGTTTGATAAAACTAGGTATTTTGTGTCATGCTGGTTATCAAACGAACTCAAAATTGAATATAACCCAAGAAAAATACAGTTTTTCATGTACCATAATATTATATATGTGTTTTATTTAGAGAAATCCTGACATGGTGTTGTTTACAGATCAAGACTAACTTTTTGAATTCATATAACACAAGATATATTCAACGATTCATGAAATTCAGAATATTGAAAATATTTAATTGAAAAGAAAAAAATTTCACAACATCTCATGGGGTTACATAAATCAATACTATATAGTGGATAAATATCCCTCACACCCACTATAATCACAATTATAGGGAAAATGAATTCATTAGTGAACTTATTTTCTTTCTAAAATCTATGATTATATAATTTGGGGAACTAATAGAAAAATATTTCCTTTCAATGATTTCTGTATGAATATTAAAAAATGGAAGTAATTAGAGTATGAATTATTATATAATATCCCAAATAATATAAGATTCATACAAACATTATAGGCTCATGAATACCACACCACTTTTTAAAACCCACAATTGTGGACCCATGATTATTTTTGAGAATATAGATAATGGGAGTATTTGAACCCTACATAGAATATTGGGGATCCACTCCATGAATATATAGGGTAGTACCATACTATATAGTTTTTTGTAGATGAATCAATACATATCAATGATACATTTTAATGGATTATAAAACCCTATGTTGAAACTAAACATCTCATAGAAACACAATCACCACTATATAAAAAGTTAAAATATATATCATATAGAGAACACATAAAATGGTCTTTTATTGGGATGAGTAACAGAGGGAAGTAATATAAATAAAGAAAAACATAATGTGATATTAATTTGTATAATAATGAATCCAAGTATAGAATTTGTGCTAAACACTCAAGGAAGGAAATTTCATGACATGAACATTGCATGACACATCTTATGTACCCCTGGTAGTATCATAGAATTTACATTGGTGGATAAGTCGTGATTCCTCAACCTAAATGGTGATTCATTTATCTAGTATTGTGTGTGGTTATAAGGGTTGTTTTGGGAATATAGCACCATTTCATGGGTTATGTAGTTTATAATACATTTCATGTATATAAATTACACATTCCATGTCTACCAGAAGGTGTTTCTAGGGGGTTACCCTTTATAAAAACCTATTTCTCTTCCTACACAACACGTTCTATTATCAAACAGGGAATGTGTAACATGAATAATAATTAATTTTGTATTCCTTATAACTCATTTGATTTTGTTCAATCGACAATAGATGTTTTTAGTTGATATATTCCATGTGATATTTTTCTACATACATGGAAACTCCAATAATTGATTGATATCTTAAATCATATGTCCCGAAGGGATACACAATATGTGATCATGTTGTCATTTCTAAAATACCTATTGGATAGTAATTGTAGACTATTGTGTTAATTTATCCAACCACTACCAACCATCATATACCACTATTTTATCTTGTTATCATTATCATGTTACATTATTATGATTTCAAACATATTCTTATGCCCTTCCATATTCTGGTCCTCCAATTTATTTTATTGATTCCCTAAGACTACCTTCTCCACTTTACCCACTATGTTACCTCACTGTCCCATCACCCATTGAATCATTAACCACTACTAGGTATGGTGGTGGGGTATTCATTCATTAGGGAGATAATTGTGATATGGAAATAGTGGACGAGATTCTATATCATGACCTGACTTCCTTGGATATGAAATAGTTCATTGGATCCGATGGGATTCTTATAATACCTTTGTTTACATCCATACACTCCATGATATATAACCCACTATGTCAATTTCAAGACAAATAATTGTTTCTGAGGATCAACGAATGTTTTTTAGTGTTATTTCCATCACTCACAGACACCATAGGAAACATATCATTATTTCAACCATCCTAACAAAACACTAGTCAACACATTATTATCTCTAGAATTCTATCCAGGTAGGCTCACATAATTAATGGTGCACCCTGTTTACATGAGTTATAATATTTATTCATCTAATTCTAATTTTTCATATGGTGTTACATTATAACCCTATTAAATAGAAATACCCACATTATAGACCATGAACATGAATCCGAGGATGATCCACTACACTTATAACAGGGTATTGGGTCTAATACCATTTGGCATGACCAAACCTCATGGGTCCATAAACATAGTCATTTGATCCACTAATTCACTATAATATCTTGGTTGAATAGATAGTATTAAAAAATATTATTCAATGATGTCACATATTATATTAATGATTGTATCCACAGTCAGATACATGTTTTTCGGTGTGATTTTCCATCACCCCCACACACTATGGGATTATTCACAAGAGGTCACGTACTTTGACACTATTACCATATTAGAAAGGTTATATATGGAGTTAAAATCATATAGGATCAAAAAAATAATGGTTCAGAATATTAGAAGGAGTAATAATATTTTTATTTTAATTCACAACATTCTAGAGGTATAACATGCATCCCTTTTAAGTCACACCACTCAAATTATTAACCCTACATGTTTAACCTATGCAGTTCTAATGCACTTACAACTGTGTATTAGCTCTGATACCATCATGAACCTACCATCACATGCTATAAAACATGTAATTTTAACCTATGGCTTCCTATAATACATTGGTTTCCTTACCAACACACAACATGTTATTACACATTGGGGAATCTAATTGGACTAGTGATTGTCCTAATAGGCCAACACATATTCTCCCAGCATAATCATTTCCTCACTAACCCACAAACTGGAAATAATTGAGGGATTCTATCTATCATGAAACAACTACATTCCAAGAACACTAAAAATAAGGATTTAGAATTATGATAAATGTAGAAAAGAAAAGTTCACCGTGTTTACATGAGAAAATAGAGTTAATATTTTATGAATCAGTTTTCTCAGGTTGTTATATTTATACATTGAGACTTGATCTTTTAATAAGATAAGGTAAAAATAAATAGTAATAAACCTATATATGAATATATTATAATTCAACCTCACTAAATCCATAGGGAAGGATTCACATTATATGTTTTTATAACCAATAAAAAAATAATAACATAAAAATTCTTAAAAATAAAGGATCATGGGGATAATGGTTGTGTAATTGTGAGAGAAATAATAAGACTAGTGATGATTAAGTGTAAATGAAAGAAAGAACCTAATTAGATGACGACCAAAAATAGTAGATATGAAAAATCAGATGATATATTGGTGAATTTTTTATTGGATTGTTTTAAAAATATTTTTCATTAATTCAAGCATCTCAATTAAACTTGTAAGACTAATTAGAAGTGTCAAACATATTTTTTACAAGGTAATATTGTGACTTATTAAAATAAACAATTTTCCATATTTATAACACAAATTATAACAAAATGATGAATAAATTTTCACTATGTCTAGATTTTATTAAAACCAACGAGCTTATCTAAAAATTGATCTTCAAGTTGAATGCATTAATTTGATGAAATTTGATCAAGGAAAGTTTTCATTAATTCATGATGTTTTAAAAAATGAGTTTAATAATAAATTATTGAGAGAGATGCATCCCTATTAATTGTAATTAATAAAGTAATAATAATAACCATCAAAATCTCATTACCTATAAAAACCATTCCCAATCATGTTCATAAAATAATATTAAAAATATTCATTCAATTCGAATAAATAAAACAAGGAATTAAGATGACTAAGAAATGTAGAATATGTTCATTATCAATCATCTTGGATTTCAAGACTATATGTCCTAGGTTGTACTTCTCATATCTAATATAATGTCCTCCCCCCTCTTGATAATTCTTTAAAATCATTTTATCCTGATCGCATTCGATCCTTCTCTATTAAAAATAATTTTTCTATTCATATTAATTTTGTACACCAATCTTTTCCTCTATCTCATATTTACATCATAGACTATATCTCTATACCCTCCCATGGAATGCCTATCATTATACAACATCATCCCCGATGATTACAAAAAATCCATACTAATGAAACATGCTCCTTATCATCTTCTCATGTATCCAATAATTATAAAACATCCAAAATATTCATGTATCAATTCATAATCAATAAATATATGTTAACTACATGATTAAATCATAATTTTATCTTGATATTGTTCAAATCATTTAATTCATAGAATTTATATTTATAGGGAACCAATAAAAGCATTAATATTATTTTTGTGACATGAATAAATCTTTAAACCTATGTGAAACGTCATTCTATAGTACAATGTAGTGCATTAAAGTATAATTATATAGCCCAGGTGACCTGAATTCAAGACTTTAGAATATTTCATTTCTTCCAGGATTCACCTTAACATAGTTCTAGTTCTAAATAATTATCATGAAATTTTCAAAGGTGGGTGTCTATTATCATCAATCATTTATCAAAAAATGTAAAACATTCATAGCTAACATGTTCAGTTTTCATTAAATATTTTACAATCAACATCATCCATAATTTCTAAGACCATAAGATTATTTTATCATGATTTAGTTTTATTTAATCTGAATTTAAAGCATGTGGTGTTTTCTCACCTCCATCCATGCCATTGTAGTTCTAGGAATAGTCTAGGCCTCACTCCATTTTTTACCAGCACCAGTTTTAGTTCCATAGTTTTTATGATAATGAGTGTTTCATATTAGTAAATTATTAAAACAAACCCCATCAAAGAACCATAATAAATTTCTAGATGGATTAGAGTAACATGATTGAGTGGAATGTTGGAGAGATTTGGATTTAGTCTCTTGGATTTACAACTCAGTGGGAGTAATATTCAAAATATTATTTAAATTAATTTATGCTATAGATACATCTTGTAATGGTGGACTCTAGTTTAGCATTAGTTTTTTTTAAATTCAACAATACTTATAGTTATTTTCAATGTTGATTGATTAACGGATTCAATGTTATTCATCTTTTCTCTTTAATTATCATCATGAATATCTTCAAACCTCAATTTAAAATAGATATTATACTGATATAAATTCCCTCCCTACCCATTAATAACATTATAGAATTAGACTAGGCCTCAAAATCCTATATTATTTAGTCTACAACGAACTCATTTGACACTAACAGAACTGGCCACAACCCTTCGACGTTCATTATCAGAAACTGATCATATCATTAGTGAACATGAATTAAACCATCCCTCTCCCATATACTGTTTCATTCAACAATATATTTCATAAAATATACATAGTAAATTTCAATATCATGAAAATAATTTATATTTGGTTTTAACATTTTTATTATGTTTAGATTGGGTTCCTCATCTAAACATAAGTTTGAAAATGATTCTCAATAAAAAATTAAGTGGATATTAATTTAGATAGTGATATCATAAAAAATGAAAATGTCTCAATAATTTACAAGTTATTATTATATAAAATCATTTTATTTTTATACACACCATTATGAAATTTCATGTTTGATTAAATTATCTCATGAAAAATAGTTTTAAAAAATGCAACTTCTTAAGGTAGAATCCAAAATTTAAGGCTATGAAAAGATTGTATATTCATGATTTCCTACTCAATTGGTTCTAGAATCATGGTAGGTCAAAAAATATTTTTATTCATGGTTTACTATATCACGAGTCATGTAATTTTTTCCAATTTTATTTTTTATTTATTTTAATGGACACAATCTATTTCTCATGGGTTGGTTATTTCAAGTCATGTACAATTAGATGTACACCATCATTGTTATTAAAAACCATAATAGGCGTGGTTTATTGGTGCAAAAATTCCAATATGTAGTCCCTTATTTTATTTTCCAAATAGTCATATTTTTTAATTTGATTTTTTATTTTGTGGAAATGTGAATTTGTTTTCATGTAGACTCTTTGAATATTTGTGTGATAGATCTGATAGTTTTTAAAATTCCCATGTTCATATTATGTTTTGATTTCAGTATTTAGTCACACCATGATTATGAATGATCAATTTCCATTTTTTATTTTATTATCTACCATAATTATACTACTTAACATGGTTAAAAAATATTTAATTCTGTAGAACGTCATTTTTATTCATGTTATCTATTGATGAAGAGACCATGCCCTCACTTGTTTGGGGCCATCACTAACAAAAATAATTGAATAAGTTAATAAAATACAAAATTATCCATGATATCAGTCAAAGGACATATCCTAATATAATTTATTAAACAAAGAATGAGGATGTATATGGAAATTTAGAAATATGGGTAAACAAATCACAACTAACATTAGAAAATTGAAAATAAAAACATGTAGCATAAATAAAATATTACCAATATGAGCTCTCATTTTCCACCAATTAATTTTACAAATTCATTGACCACCATTTTATCTTCTCTATTGGCATGTTTTTCATAAAATTTATTTCCTTCCAAATAATCTAGAGAAGATTCCCAATTTAGTTAATCTATCAAGAAACTATTGAAGAACTATTACTTAGAAGATTCACCACTAGGATAGATTCACTCTCAATCATGAGGATTCCCAATCATAAATGGTTCACATAAATAACAATACGATTGATTTCACACAACTATGATTCAAGGGAAATTATTGTACTAATGAAATGATAGATTTAACCCTTGATGAATACACTACTGGTCCTGAGGTACCAACTCATCCTATAGTGTTAGGTGCACTATTTATTAAACCATCCACATTATCCTTTATCAATAGTAAAATTGGAGGGAACCCTCTAAAAACATGGGAAATATGGCTTCTAGAGGACACCATTAATACCCTATAGTTTAATTATTGTGAAATAGTCTATGGTATTGTTAATCAAACAACATTGTAATAAGCATGAAAATTGAATTTCATTATAAAGACACACAGGTATGCTCATGGTTTGAGGTTTACCCCATTAAAACTGTATAAAAACATAATACATCATATATAATGGATGACAATAACCACAAAGGATCATAACATATTCCTCAAATGAACACTATATTTCAGGTTGAGCATCACATTCATAATATCATCAATATTATAATGATTTTATAGTGTTGAGTTATTAATGTGTTCCACAGGCTTTAAAATATTTATGGTAAAGAAGAATTCAAAAAAATAAATCCAAGATTATTTTTCCATAATTCACATAGAGTGAGTAGAATAATCTAGATGGCCAACATTCCATCTAAATTTTATCACCCTTGGGTACGTTGGTCAATGGGGGATTCCAAATTAGAAACAGTTGTGATAAAATAATGGGGTAACTCTAAAATAAAATCAATTATATGGGAACCTATTTTTCATTTTCATAAATATACCAATAACTAAACATGGTATTAAGAGATCCCAAATAAGCTGGGTGCAAGAAAAGGAAGTCATTCACCCTTTAGATTAAGGAAATAATTTCCATCCTCTAATCCCATGAAAGGTATTTAATCAAAGATACAGGAGTCTGTTAGTTATCATCAATACGAATATTAATCCATGAGCTAGTCTATAAGTTTATATTTTTTGTTTTAGAGGGAACCAATTCCACATTCATCGCAATTTCATTATAATGATCATTGAGAGTTGACCATCTAATTGATCTAAGAGGAAACAAATTTCTACAATGTATGAAATAAATAATCATTATTTTGATTAAATTATATGTGGCTATTATGGATGTAAAAAAGTTATAGGTATAACCATAAACAAAAGACCAATTGAAAATTCTGAGTATTTTTACTCCCATTCCACCCATATCAATTTATTTAACACATTATTCATGGAGAAAGTTGTATATATCTACTCATGAAAGAAAATAAACTATAAAATATATTTCATATGATATTAAAAATCGTATCCATGTCACTTTTTCATTGAGAATCACAAAATGGCCACATAAATGTAAATTTGATAATTGAGGAAATAAAGAATATTCATCCCACTAGAGAGTGAATATTCTCTTTTAGACTAGAATGTTATGAGGTTATCCTTTACAAAATTCATTCCAAATATATGGACCTAACACATCCCTAGAAAAGTGGGATTCACATACGAGTAATAGGTAACTCCTATTACTTGAAAATCATGTAATTAAAATATAAATATTTTCCTTACTTTACGGAAACCTTTAAAATTAATATTCATTTCTTATCTCTATGAAATAACCTACCTAGACCCTTGTTTATAGTTTTAAAAAATACCCTAGTAGAATTAAAAGAGTCATTTGAAACCCCAATAAAGATAAATATATCATCCATATAGAAATGATGAAAAAGAACCATTATATTTCCAGTAGCATTTATAAGAGGGAGATCATTACTTTAAACATCATGGATTGGGAATCTATTGAGGTAATGATAAACCCATATAACAAGGATTCCTGATAAGAGATCTCTATGTCTCACCCCACTAGAGAAACTAAAATTTACTTTAGGTAATCAATTTTTTCAAAATATATAGATATAATCAATATTGATTAATCAATATATATATATCATTATGAAAAATTTCAAATTCATGGAGCACTATAGGTAATAAATTCAATTTTAATGTGTCAATGTTCATTGAGATGTCCAACGTGAGAGAAAATTACCATACCTATATTTTCAATGATGTTTATTATTAACTTTTGATGAATTGTAGAGATAGTACTGAATTTTCATTCATAAAATTAATCCAAACTAATTAGGAGAGATAGTCCTATAAGCTATGTCCCCTATTCATGTAGTAGGTATTTTCCTTACATTTATTATGTAATTTATTCCCAATAATAATGGTTATAAATTCCAAAAAATCTATTCCATAATAAACTCTAGGTATGCTAATGACTAACTAATCATTTATACCAAGAAGGTGATTCACCCTTCTGAAAACCTTAATAACAAATGATGTGTCATACGGGTGCATGATAACCCAATTTGGAAAAAAAACACATATTGGTAAAAACATCTAGTCATAATGGGTTTTTCATATTATGAGAGAATGAATTTTATTTTTTCTCCGCATCAATATGGGAGGATATGAACAAATAATTTTTTATTTTAGTAATATAGTAGAGGATGAATTCATAAAACCATATATATTTTAGGCTACTATTATTCCCATTGAATATATTTTTGAAATGAGAATCCAGAGAATCTTTGATATCATAAATTTAATGAAAATAATTTCAATCAATAATCAGGGTTGATCTTTAATTTTCCACCATCCATTAACAATAAATAATATTATAAAATTTGAATTCCCAAATCTTAATGTTAATGATGTTAATGTTATTCATTTAAAATAATATCATTCCTACTTAAATGGGTATACAAAAAGTGAGAATTCATAATATCTTTTTTAATGGGGGAATAATTCATATTAATATTTCACTATACTTTATGATTTTAATTTTTATCATGGGAAATATAAGAATATATATTTTATTATTTTTCATTAATGTAATACTAAATGAAATATTTGATTCATTTAATAATTCTTTGAAAACTGTTGAAAGATATCTCAAGTCTTATAGGAGGACCAATAAGAGGTGATGAATTTCATACAATTTTAATAGAAAATGCATGATTGTTTAAAAATGATAGTGTATGTACATTTCCTACCAAATCTAGGAAGAGACTGATGAATAGTACAATGATCAGAATGGATTATATATAGAGATCTACCACAGAGAGAAGTAATTGAGTCTTCTCTAGAGAAAGGGATAAAAGCCTTATTAATTTTAATTTATTTAATTCCATTGATTGTGTGCATTGAAATGATTTACTCACCTCACCTACAAATATTCATTTATATAAGATTTATCAAATCTAAATGAACATTTGAAATTAAAAATAGGTATAACTAAATAAGTTCAATCCAGTTATCGAATAAACATTAAGGAAATAGTTAAAGTAACCTAAAAGCATAAAATTCATAGCAACATGATCTGAGATGCATGAATGGTCCCAATTAATAGATATCCTATTTAATTTACTATTGTAGACATAGAAGAAGGATAAAAGATAAGGGAACCCTAAAATATCAACCATGATAATGAATTTTCTTTTTCCCAGTCTAAAAAAGGGAGGCATGTATGGCCTTCCTTCTGAATACTCATAATATATCAATCTATGATTATTTTTTGTTGGGATTTATTCACTCATAAAAATTATTACCCCAAAAAACTAATTTCACTGTGTAAATCATCACCATGTTTTCAACAACTCAAATAATGAATAATTTGGGTTTTGAGAAAAAGTATATAAGGGCTAAATATGTTTCAACATTATTTATCCATTAGTAATTGAAAAAGATAGGATTTATTTGGGATATAAATATAACCATTATCTGGGGACCATTATTTTGATCCAAACCTATTAATGACACCTTTCCTTATACATTTTCCCCTATATTAAATTGTTAAAGGGAAATTAACCTTATTATACCATTGAGAGTCATGAAAAATATATGTGATTTCCTTCTCAAGAATAAGATATTCCTCATCCTTTTTTATCCCAATGCTTACATCATAAGATAATGAATTTATTACTAACTAATCTACACTTTATCAGAATAGATAGCCTCAGAATTCTTCCTCCTAGAATAATTATATGAGGGTACCTTTATGAAAATATCCTACACTATTCTTGTAAATTGAGTAATTTCTATAGGAGTTACAATCTATAAAAGAATCAATTGATTTTGAGTATCCTTAGAGTCCACCATTGTGACTTCCAATGGAGAAGGAGAATAACTAGTTAGGGTGTAATATTTAGACTCTTCTTATATAGGAATATAAAAATAAAAGGCCTTCATGGAAGATGTTTTGGTGTGAAAAATTTGTTCCTTTATAATGGGAGACATCCATTGAAAAAACACATTTCCTCTAAAATCAACAATAAACACATTAATGATAACGGTGTTCTTCCACCCTCCAACCAAGAACGCATCAATAGGTGGACCCACATTCCCATTAACAGTATTCCAATTTCAATATCATATGAATCCAATGTTTTCATAGATTCTCCATGCAGAGAGTCCAAAGAATCTATGGATTTTTATACCAAATAGGTCCAAATAATGATATACCCATCCATAGAGAAGGCCATAGAGTCTTTTTATCCTTCCTTAAAGCCTAAAATTTGATACAATTAGTATTACAATTTTTATCAAAATGGCCTTTAATATTTAAAATTTTCATGATTATTTGCTCCAGTTTCAGTGACACTCTACATGCATTATAAATATACAGTTGAAAAAGAGTGGAGGTCTCCATTTATGTAATAATTTAAAATTGATTATTTCTTCCTCTGGTTTCTAGATAACCTATTCAATCCTAGGGGTGGACAGATCCACCTCTATAATCATGTGTGTATAATGATCACACCCTTACCCTTATTTCACAACAACATGTTTAATTTTAGTACCGACTTAATAATAAATATCTGGGAAGATAACATTGTCCCAATAGAACATGTGAAGGCCATTTGATCCATCCTAGAATTTTGAATGAGTTTTTATAAAAATAACCCTGTCAAAATTCATATCACACTCATGCATCATCCAAACAACCCGCATCATTAATAGATTAATAAATATACAAATACTCTTATTCATATCATCATAATAAATATATAATATAAAAATACCCATTCCTTAAGGAAACAATCCTTCAATCAGAGAACACCTGGATCTCCATGCTTCCCTTCACTTAATATGGGATATTCATAGTTTCTCATCTTTTGGTAAAATAAACATAGAAAAAAATGATAAATTTTATATTTCCTTTAGTGCCATGATTGTGTCCAAATTTTTTAAAATGTGTGACATAGATTCGTTTCAAAGGATCCATGAAATGGAGGAAAACATATTATAAAAAGAGTCAATGGAAATTAGAATCAATAATAAATGTGATTACTATCTCATATTTAATGAAACCGATTTCTAGAAACCTACACCAAGAATGATTTTGAGGGATTCAAAAACCGTTTTTCCTTGATATGGATTAAATTTGTGAATGTTTTAGCATTGAGGGTTTTAATTGTTGAAGGGATAATTATCACATGTGGAACTTCTAGCTCCCATTCCTCCTCTCATATCAACCAATATTTTTAATGACTATTATTAGAATAATTTTTCATTAAATATTCAGGGAAATTAATTTCACAGTAAAATTATAAATATATATATATAGGATTCTGTAATGGAAATGAATGAAATGGGATAATAAGAAGTAAATTAATTTTGAAATTTACAATTATTACTAAATTCCATAAAAAAATTTAAAATGAAAACAAGGAATTTTTATGGAATTAATTACAGAGTTTGTTTTAATAAATATAATTACTAAAAAAATAAAAAAATTCATTCAATTAATGTTTAATATTAAACCCATGACAAAATAATCACATAAATATGAAATAAAAATAGTAAAATAAAATTTAATAAATAAAATTTCTGACATAAAATTACCAATAATTCATGAATTTCACATAATCATCACATTCAACCATTATAACCTAAATAAATACACAAGATATATGTAATAATTTATAAAATATTAAACATGTCAAACACCCCCTCATATAGTAATTTTATCTTTTATGTAATAAATGGAATTTAAAATAAAAATATGTGTTCAAAATTACTCAATTATGGAATATAGTTAGGTCATATTTCAAGAAATCATTTATTATCATGACTATTATGACTCCTCTAGGAGTTATTCCAACTAACACATTTCAAATACATTTGAAGATCCAATTATCTGTGTGATGATATGTTATATTTATGTGGAATTAGAAACAAAATCAGATCTACCTTCAATTATATATCTCCCCTAGGATCTAAAAATTGAATATTACTTTTTAGCTTCATTAATATAACACAAATGATTATATTAAAATTCATTTTATACTTCATCAATTGGGTTTAATATTTCTATCAAATTAAGGAAGTAGTTTTTGAAAACTATAAATTTTATTTTTATTATTATTATTTCGAAACCATGAATATGTAAATCACTTATATAATGTACAATTATCTTTTTAGTATATAATGTCTTAGAGATTCACCACTGTATTAAAATTAGACATTTTACCATTGTTTCAAGGGACTTATATTAGTTTTTTTTATCTTGGATCCCTAAGGTATTTTTTCAAAAATTGGCTAATCCCCTTGGTTCAAGTCAAAAAAATTTATTTTCCATACATTCTATATATAATTCCATAATGAGACAAACTATCCCAGATAATTTTTTCTTCTATAAAACAGTCTTTAGGAATATATTTATTAAATAACCTAGTAATCATTTAACACCTATAATTTCATGATCATTGATTACTCTCCTACAATGTACTAGTAACTTTACTTGGTAAGACAACATTTATATTTTTGTTCCTTGAAATTAATAGGGTGAAATTAATGTGTACTCTTTTGATGAGAAATTATGAACATATAATGAAATCTCTTTCCATCATAGAAAAAAATTCCTATAATCTTGAATCCAATGGATGGAGACTATTTTAATTAAAAAAACAATTCAGTAGTTTAATTAATGTTGAAGGGGTTACTAGAAAATTGAAAGAATATGTTTCCCACTAACCAAAATAAACATGATATATAAAAAAATTGAAAGAATTTTTATTTTGAAAACAAATAAATTTTTTAAATATTTGTATCAAAATTTATAATCTTGAAATTTATGTACTGTGATAGTTATTAAATATAAAGGAATTAGAAAAGGTGATTTCGAACTATATAATTAAAAAAATTGATTTCCAAATCTTTAGTAAACATGAATTTAAACACCCATGAAATAAAATAGATATACAAATTTTAAATAATTAGGGGAAATTTCCCAACACATTTTTCCTACTTGTATGAAGTAATGATTATAATAATTAAGAACTACATATTTTAAATTAGTACACCCTTGGGGATAAATTTCTTACCAATTCAGTGTATTTGATTCCACCTTTGTTATCTATTAGTAAGATCCCTTGTATCCAAATTTCATTTACCAAATACATAAACAGATCAATATCAATTATTATTAGATTAAATTTTTGATTGAATAACTATAAATGTTTGATCTTATGAAATATTTGTCCAAAAATACCTACAATGTTTCTCCTCTATGTGGTTGTTCAAAAATATGGGCTAATTTCCACATTATTCACATGATTGGTAGACATGGATAGAACTCAAAGAACAAGAGTAAGAATTATTTTCATAAATGTAAATAAGAAAACAAGAAAAAAACATGAGTTAGTTCCCATGAATATTGATGTTTATATACATTAGTTAAAATTAGTTAAAGCTTATCATTCATGAATGGGGATGATATGTGAGACACTCAACTGCCCATAAAATTATTGTTTAATTTATTGAACATTTCAAAATGGTGGATTCACCACTCCATACAGCTCAACACCTAAATTTAAAAGAACTCACATAATGTTAAAGGGAAAATCCACTTGGTTTTTAGTTCACTAGGAAATAACATGAGATTGTAACTGAATTGAATGAATCACTAACATGTTGTTAAATCAGAACTCTAGATGATAATATAATGTAATGTTTTTTCAATACCTTGTGGATTATTTTATTTTCATAGGAATTCATTCTAATTACTTCAAACTCAATATGCTCTAACAAACCCCTCCAACCATCCAATACGAAATCATAGTTTTGACTTTTCACAACATAATCTGACCTATTACGAAATTCCATAAACTGGTGATATCATTATTCAAAAGAATCCTCAATGGATACCTTATTATAGGGTTATTATATGATTTTTTTTGTACCCACTAAGATTTCATCTGATATTTTTGAATAGTATATCCTAGATCATGAAATTGGTTTCTCGAAAAAAATAATAATCTATTTGTTTGATATTAAACCAATTAAAATTGATTGAGGGGGATAGCTGGTTCCATTTTAGTGTTTAAAATGATAATTTTTCATTAAGGACATGAAATTATATTTCATTAAATAATTTATATTATCAATATAAATTATTTGGGCACTCCAAATCATGAAAATATATTCATCTCAATATACATAAAAATATAGATTATGGATTCTTGATAAGAGTGGATACCTTAACCCAGTTGGATACAAAGTCATAAAAAATAGGATTATACACATTCCCATAAGATGATCGAATTAGAGACATGAAATATTACCTCCTCAAATCAGAATCTCCAACCTCAATAATCCAATTGTTCAGTAGGTCTTGACTTCTTCTAAGCATTCTCATCCTTTTACTCTGGAAAGAGTTTATATTAAGAATCACAGTGTCCTTTAAGAGTTCGTAATGTATAAAAAATCTTGTATGACCTTATAGTTGGTTATCTATCCCCAATGAGGTCACCCCTAGGGTGATAAATGAAAAATCTCATGAATGGAATGTATGTACTCCTCAACCCTAAATACCATTGTGATTCAATGGATAAGCATTTAAATTAGTAAAGTATCATCCCAGAAGTAATATATATTCTTAGAAATTAATTTATTTCTTAAAATAAGTGAATTTTCATTGGGTATAGAACCAAAACTAAATATAATTGTCTATATTATAAAACCAATATTATTTCAAAATTTTGGAAGAATGTTTTTGATCATTTGGTAATAATGTATTTATCATTGTAAGAACTCGGTTTTTATTTTTGAGGCACGAGTTTCTCCTTTTCCTTTTTCCTTAAGTGTTTTTGTTAAAATAAGGAAAATGGGGAAAAATCCCAAATATTTTTGGTACACCTCATGTACTTTTCCACACACCGTGTACTTTTGTCGTGTCGGATGAGTACAAAGGGGTTGTAGCCCTGTTGGTGATGAAAGGTTTAAAAACCAACTACACGTTGTGTAGTGGGTATTTGCACGATGTGTAGTCAGTCAGAAGGTGAATAGTAATGCGGCGAAGGCAGCCGCCAGCAGAGCGACAGTACACGCTGTGTACTCAGGTATTACACGCCGTATAATCATGTCGATAGATGAGAAGTGCCGTGCAGACAAGGGGCCACTAGAGGAATAGTTGAAAACAATAAAATTACACACCGCGTACCCGAGATTACATGCCATGTTGATTTTATCGCTTAAAATGGGAAGTAGCCTCTTCTTTTGGAAGAGGAGGCATTTGGGTTCGTTTTGGAGCTCAAGAGGAGGCTAGAGTATTATAGATCTACCGCTCGCACACTGGGAATCTGATTTCATATCCGTCAATGACGTTGGGACTGCAAGGTTAAGCCCTCACTT
Source organism: Viscum album (assembly GCA_963277665.1). Taxonomy (NCBI): domain Eukaryota; kingdom Viridiplantae; phylum Streptophyta; class Magnoliopsida; order Santalales; family Viscaceae; genus Viscum; species Viscum album. The sequence goes on along the minus strand of OY728137.1, from coordinate 22,262,580 downwards.
CTCCTTGAGCCATTCTTACAAATTCCATCCCTAGGGGAAGTTATTTGAGGTTGAGTGTGTAGTTGTTTATCTCAGATATATGCCTTTCTCTATTGTTTCGAAAGGTTACATTCACATATATTGATCAGGGGTGATCAAAGACGGTGTTCTGATGTTTATTTCCAACTATTGAGTTGAATTTGTGTACCGTTGTTCCATGAACCCTTTTTTGAGGAGTCTTGTGGCTATGGAATTTGTTTAATGTTATCTAGAAATGCATAAATAAATTTTTGATAAGTTAACACTACATTTTGGGATCACTGATTGGATCCAGGACCACCCAGGGGTATGTTCATCTGTTTAGCTATTTGGCCAGGAGACATGTGGGTATAAAGTGAATTTTAGCTTGATTTAAATTTCCTTGAGAAGAATTGTATATTATTTATTGCTTATATGTTGGGCTTGGCCCGGTTACTTATATATCATGAGGGCAGTGTTTCATTTATCTTGCGTACAACCTTTCTCTTGTCTACGGGCAGTAGTATCTATGCCTGTGGGCAATAGTTTCTATGACGATGGGAGACACCTCGTACACTTGTGGGAAATATTCGTTATTTCTATGGGCAACCACATGTGGGTTTTGAATCTTCTTACCTGATGGTAAGACATGTATATCTAAGTATAGTGTTATCATGAATGTTCACCGTAGTGATTTTCATATCTTGTACTTGTAAAGTTAATGAACATTCTTTTCATGGTTAAATGAATATTAAAAATCGAAATATAACTGGTAAAGTTAGTTACTTTTGAGTTCTTATTCGTTTATTGCATTTAATGTTGCATACTATTAAGGAACATTTTTACTTACTATTGGGCACGAGCCTTTGGTTGTTTCCTTCTGGGATTTATTTCTCACACCCCATTTGGATCATGTATTTGGCCCAAAAAAATTACATTTTTGTAGGTTTCAATATGGGCAAGGGTCCTATACAAGTACATGATTGTAGCAGAGGAGTAGGAGACCCTGAGACCGAGCTTGGTCTTGCGATGTTGCTACGTTCTATTCACTCTATTTTGTATTATTTGGTTGTACCTTGTAATTTGAGATGTATTGTATTTTATTATAGTGTATCCTTTTCTAGTAATTTTCAAAGAATTAGTGACATGATAAATATCTATATATATGACTGTTGGTTCCCTTTTACTTCAGTTGTCCATTTCTGTTGTAGGTTTTTTAAAGCTTCTGATGTTGCATGTTTTTTCTATTTATCTTTTCTGCTGCATTAGACTTTGACAAATGAGGGCATAGTTTCCCAACTATAAGACCTAGGCCTTCACTGCTAGTCGGTAGCCTCTGGTGTTTGGGGAAATGCGTTTGAGGTCATGTGACCAACTGGGTTCGAGGCACCGGTGGGGTGACACCTGGATCCCAGACATTACAAAGTGGTATTAGAGGCGTTATTTTCTTGGACTTACTATTTGGAGCCTTAATCAGTAATTGGACTGACATGGTAGTTGGTAAAAAGTTGTGCCTAGGTGTAGCTAACCCTTGTACAATTAAAATCCAACCTACCTCGTTATTGCAATTATTATTGGTTTTTCAATTTTATAGTTGATTTGATTTTCACCTTTGGGTGACACACTTGTGATTGTGCTGTTTATATGTTATACATGGGTTCTATTTAGTTGCAACCCAATGAGACGAGGGTATTCAATCTCATGCATCATTTAGGAACATGCTATAAATCACATGTCATGCATAGTTTTCATGCCATGTAGGTGCATTAGAAATTGCATGATGTTGTGATAGTTGTTGTTCTAGAAAAGAATGTTGTTGTGATGGCTGCTTTGAATCATAACTTCTATTTGATAGGGTATTGTTATGTGAGGGTTTGATAGAATGAACACCAAATTTTTGTTCTTGAATAGTATGGTCCCTCAATGACCAGAACTTGGTGAATCATTAACGTGTTTTCCTTATTTTAACATGTATAAAATGCCATGATTTGGTTCGTGGGGAGTATGTGCCCTCACAGATCGGAATTTGGCACTTAGGTGTTGGTTTCAGTGTTTTTATAGGCTCCGAAGTAGTTTCTGAGGATTACTATCTGGAAAAACCAAGATATATGTCGTCTAGTTCTATGGACACGTGTCGTGTGTTCTTTTTTTCAAGAATAAATGAATTTTTTTATGTATATTCCTTGTACCCTCACTACACACAGTGTGGTCTCTAACCATGTCATCGACCGTGTGAGTGGGGACACGAGGTAGGGGATGGATTGTGGGAACACACCATGTACCAGTTGTACATGTCGTGTAGTGTTGACATAGTGTCGACCCATTTAACTAAAAACACGGATGGAGGAAACCTTAATACATACACTTTTTCTACCTTGAACACGCCATGTAGTCTGACCTTGGATCCTTGCCATATCACGAACAGAACGGGTCGATGTTATCATTCCTGGTACACACCATGTTGGCATGGAACATGCCGTGTAGTGTCAACCGGGTAGCCAGCCATGTAGCTAGTAACACGGGTCGGTCTGGGGCTCCTTTGTACATGTTTTGTCTTTTGTAATCACACAGTGTAGTTTTTTTTACGAGATCTATGTGGCATTACCTTGTAGAAGGACTTTGTCTGGGAAATAGCATTCAAGTACACACCGTGTAGATATAAGTACTCATCGTGTAGTTGGGGTGTTACACGACCAGTTTTAGCTGGAGTACGAACACATGTGGATGGCCTATGCGAACACGCCGTGTAGTATTTATACAAGACATGTAATCTAGTTTTGTAAATCTTGAATGATTTCTGTCTCATGTTCCCTTATTGGTATCATTTTCTGTCTTTGATATTCTTGATCTAAGGTTTGTGTTTGACCTTGTAGAGTCATGCCGCCGAGACGACCATAGGTTGTTCACCATGACAGCGGCAACAATTATACTCCTAGATGGTAGGCCATGGGAAACCAGTGGATCCTACAGTAGTGCCAGATGTGGCGCCAATCGATAAACCGGACACAGGTGCTGATGCGCAGTTCTGTGAAGGCTTTAGGAGGTTCATGCAGACCTTTCAGGGGGCACCGCAGGCTGCCACATCCATGGCAGATATGACTCGTATATTCCATCAGCAGCATTCGCCTATGTTTTCAGGGGATGGCGGACCACATGCTGCTGAGTATTGGCTGGATTCATTGCAGAATATTTTCAAGCATCTTGAGACTCCTCCTCGGTGAAGGGTCAAGCTCGTAACTTATATGATGCGTGATTCCGCCAAGAGGTGGTGGGATGTTACCACCTAGTCTGAGCGTCACTATGGCATGGCGTAGGATGATTTTCAAGGAACATTCAATTAATTATTCATCTCGGAGACACTGATGGTGATTGAGCTCGAGAGTTCATGAATCTACAGCAAGGCTCTATGTCATTGATTGATTATTCTGCTCGCTTCACTGAGCTTCTGCATTTTTCACCTTTTTTGTAGGGTGATGAGATGTTGAGGGCTAGTTTCTTTGAGGATGGTCTTCGATATGACATCTGAGTAATGGTGAATGTTTTTTGGTTTCCTTCAATGCATGATATTGTGAACCGGGAACTGATTTCTGAGCAGAACCTTTGAGAAGCTAGTGGTGTGGGCCAAGGAGATTCGTCACCAGTTTCTAGTACTATTTCTACTGTTAAGTGGAAGAGGTAGATGGATTTCTCTCATGGTGTAAGTACTAGATAGAGAAATACTTCAGGTGGCCAGGTCATTTTCTACCAGTATGGTAGAGAGGGGGACACATGACCTCAGTGTCCACATGACCCAGTGGAGTGTCGAGCTTTCAGTAGGATGGGTCATCTACAGTGTTTTTGTATGGAATTTCTACAAGTGTATAGTGAGAGGGGTTTTGTTCAGACTCTGCATGCAGGAGAAGGACCAACGGCTTATTACCAGTAGATAATTTGGAATACGTCTAGGCATGCAGGCCGAGATGATGGTCGTGGCCATGTTAGCCAGACCCTAGGATCTCAGAGACAGCAGGGCGGGTCAACCCATGGTAGCCAAGCTATGTCGCAAGGCTGCGGCACTGGGCATGCATATGCAGTGCAACCGCCCAAACATGACCAAGATTCTGAACCTTCTACCATCAGAGATACTATTCTAGTATCTTCTATTTTATCTTCTGCACTTTTTGATACAGTTTCTACACATAGATTCATATTTGTACCCGTATTGGAGAGCCCTGGGCTTGTGTTTCTTCATCTTCTAATGTTATGATGCTAGAAACTCCATTGGGAACTAGAACGGCTGGTGTGTGTCAGTGTAGAGAGTGAACCCTAGATGTTGTTGGGTGTCACTTTCTATGGGACCTTTCTTTCTTAGAGATGATGAGCTATGATTTCATTCTCGGTATGGACAGGTTGGTACCCTTTCAAGCATTTGTGGATTTCTATCATTGTAGGGTCGGTTTCACATCACCAGATGGAAAAGATTTTCTATACAAGGGCGAATGGGATGTCCTGTCGAGCCAAGCTAGACCTGAGCATCATGAGTTAGGTGGAGTGACAAACTAGATTGCGAGTTTATATCTAGATGATCAGGGAACTTGTTAGAAGGATTTACCTCCAGTAGTTGATCCTTTCAAGGATGTCTTCCCAAATGGATTTTTAGGACTTCCTCTAATGTGAGAGGAAAATTTCTATATTGAGCATGTTCCATGAGCAACACTGGTGCACATTCCTCCTTATAAGATGGCTACTCCTATGTTCCATGAGATCAAGAGACACTTAGTGGAGTTGTTGTCAAAGGGTTTCATCCGACCCAGTACTTCTCCATGGGGTTCGCTGATCCTTTTTACGAAGAAGGCGGACGGTACCCTCAGACTCTGAGTGGATTATCGGAAGATGAACCAATTAACAGTTAAGAACCAATATCCATTACCGAGGATAGATGATATTTTTGATCAAATTTGAGGAGAAAGGGTGTTCTCGAAGATTGAATTGAGATCTGGATATCAAGAGTTACGCGTTAGACCATCATACATACCACTTATAGATTATTGGAGAAGATATGGTATATACGAGTATTTGGTTATGCCATTCGGACTCACAAACACACAAAATGTTTTCATTGCAATGATAAATCGTGTGTTCGACCCTTATCTGGACTCTTTTGTGGTAGTTTTAATGGGAAAAATCTTGGTGTACTCTCACAATCGACATGACCATGCGACCTATCTTGAAATCGTATTGAGTACACATAGAGAGCACGAGCTATATGCTAAGCTCTCAATGTGCCACTATTGGATGTACCCGATACACTTCCTGGGTCATATTATCTTAGAGGTAGGAGTTGCGGTAGACCTAGGGAAATTGATAGTGTAGTTTTCTAGGGGCATCCTAAGAACGTGTTTGAGACACAGAGTAACTTGGGGCTGGATGGTTACTATAGGAGCTTTATACAGGACTTCTCCCCCTTATCAGTACTGGTGAAGGGTTTGACTAAGAAAGGTGTGAGGTTCTTTTATTCAGAAGCTTGTGAGACAGCCTTTCAGGAGCTGAAAGGTAGGTTGAAATCATCACCAATACTTTTACTTCAAGAGGAATGTTAGATCTATACTGTTTACTGTGATGCATCGGGTATTGTGTTGGAAGTAGTGTTAATGCAGGGAAATTGAGTTGTTGTGTACGAGTCTCGGTAGTTGAATCCACAGCAGAGGAAATACCCAACGCATGACCTCGAGTTGGCTGCAGTTGATCATGAGTTACGATGCTGGAGACATTATACCTTTGGAGAAAAATTTATGGTGCTCACGGACTACACAAGTCTTAATTATATCTTTAACCAGTGTCACATGAATTTGAGACAGTGAAGGTGGGTTGAATAGCTTCAGTCCTTCGACTATGAGCTTGACAATACACCTGGTAAGGGTAACACAGTTGTGGATGCATTGAGTAGGAAGACTCAGATACAGAAAGTTCATGAGCCCACTGGTGAGTGGCAGCTTAAGGCTTTGTTCTCTATGATGCATTAGGAGGTTCTTGATAATGAGGGGAAAACCTAACTATCATCCTTAGCTATGACTTATACCCTCCTGGATAGAGTGAGGATGAGGAAACTATCAGATTCAGAAGGCCTAATTCTATCGGAGTCTGTGGCGAGTGAGGACCCTCCTCCTGGTTAGGCGATAGGCGATGATGAGGTAATGTGTTTCCATGGATGATTATGGGTTCTAGGGGATAAATGCGAGGAGCTGATGTGGGAGTTTTATGCTTCAGCATGGGTAGTGCCTACCAGAGTTACAAAGATGTACCGTGACTTGAGACATCAGTATTGGTGGCTAGGTATGAAATGAGAAGTAGCCGGTTTTGTTATGAGGTGTTCGACCAGTCAGAAGGTGAAGGCGGAGAATCAGAGGCCTGTCGAACTGTTACAGCATCTACCCATTCCATAATGGAAATGGGATGATGTTGCGATGGATTTTGTGACTGTGTTGCCGAGGACACCATGAGGTAGTGATACCATGCGGGTTGTTGTAGACAGACTTACCAAGGTAGATCAATTTTTTCCGATCAAGTAGAACTTCAGTGTTGACGAGCTCAGGAGGTTGTATATATCTGTGAGTTTGTACATCTTGAGGGGGTCCCTTGTTCTATCGTTGCAGTTAGGGATTCCCACTTTACGTCTCATTTCTGGCAGAGTTTTCAGAGGGCTCTGGGTACACAGGTGCTTCTGAGCACATCTTTCCACCCTCAAACTGATGGCCAGTCAGAGCATGCGATACAAGTGCTTAAGGACATGATGTGTGCATACATCTTGGACTTTGGGGGCTCTTAAGAGAAGCACATACCCATGGTCGTGTTTTCCTATAATACTAGTTTTCATGCAACTATTGAGATGGCACCTTACGAGGATTTATATGGTAGGCCATTCATATCACCCTAGTGCAGGTTGGAGGTAGGTGAGGCAGCTTCACTGGGACCACGTCTCATGTAGGATAATTCTGAGTAGGTCCACTTGATTCATAAGCGGATGGCTACTATGCAGTCTCGTCAGAAATTTTATGATGATCAACGCAGATGACCCTTGGAGTTTAGGGTTGGGGATCTACTTTTCTTGCATGTTTCACCAAGGTTGGGACATAGGAAGATCCAGAGACAAGATAAACTTTCACCGAAGTATGTGGGTTTGTCTGAGATTTTGGAGAGAGTCGAGTTGGTTGCCTATCAGTTGAAATTACCACAGAGGTATTGAGACATGCACGATGTCTTCCATGTATATCAGCTGCGCCATTATCACTCTGACTTGTCTCATGTCTTTCAGCCCGAGGAGGTTGAGATTCAAACAAATGCATCCATTGAGGAGCATATAATTATTATTGTTGATAGGATCAAAAAGGTTCTATGAGGATGGTCAGTTCCTCTCGTACGGGTTCTATGGCAGTAAGGCTAAGTGCCGGACAAAACCATGGAGTGGGAGACTGACGTGCGTGCTAAGTGGCCAGAGTTGTTCTGCGCTTTATCATCACCACCCTTAGGATGGGAAATTCGGGGATTAATTGCTTTAAGGGGAGATGTTTTTAAGACCCCATTTCTTGTTTTTGAGGTATAAGTTTCTCCTTTTCCTTTTTTAAGTGTTTTTCAGAAAATAACAAAAATGGGGGAAAATCCAATTTTTTGTGGGTACACACCGATTACTTTTCCACACACCATGTACTTTGTCGTGTGGGATGAGTACACAGGGCGTGAAGCCATGTTGGTTATGAAATGTGTAAAAACCAACTAAATGCCATATAGTTGGTATTTACACAGCGTGTAGTGAGTTAGTAGGTGAATAGTAAGGCAGTGAAGGAAGCCGCCATTTGTGCGACTGTACACGCTGTGTACTCAGGTATTCCACGCCTTGTACTCTTGTCAACAGATTAACAGTGCTGCACTGGTGATGGTCCGCGAGAAGAGTAGTTTAAAATAGGAAAAGTAAATGTCGTGTATTGAGAGTACACACCGTGTAGTTTGTTTTTCCACTTAAAACGTGCAGTAGCCTCCTCTTTTGGAAGAGGAGGCGTTTGGGTTTGTTTTGGAGCTCAAGAGGAGGTCGCAGCTTTAGAGATCTCTTGCATGCCCACCGAGAACCTGATTCTGTATCTATCGATCACGTTGGGATGGAACGGGTAAGCCCTCCCTTCTCCTTGATCCATTATTACCAATTCTTTCTCGAGTGGAATTTATTTGAGGTTGAGCATGTTGTTTTTTATCTCAGATCTATGACTTTCTCATGCGTTTTAGGAGGCAGAGTTCACATGTACCTATCAAGGGTGATCGAGGTAGTTGGTCTGGTGTTTATTTCCATACTTTTGAGTGGAATTTGTGTACTATTGTTCTACGAACACAGTTTTGGGGTGTTGTATGGTTGTGGTCATTGATGAAAGTTATCTAGAAATGCATTAATAATCTTTTGATAAGTTAAGACTATTGTTTGAGATCACTACTTGGATCCAGAACAACCCTAAGGGTATATTTCTCTATTTAAACGTTTTTCCTGGATACCTATGGGTATACCGTGAATTTTAGAAAGCATTAAATTTCCATGAGATGAATTGTATATAATTTCTTTCTTATATATTGGGCTTATCCTAGTTACTTATATAGCCTGCGGGAAGTGTTTCATTTAGCCTACGAGCAACATTTCTCATGCCTGAGGGAAGTAGTTTTTGTGCCCATGGGTAGTAGTTTATTTGTCTGTGGGTGACACCTCATACACCTATGGGAAATATTAATTATGTCTGTGGGAAGACACCTGTGGGTTTCAACTCTTCATACCTGAGGGTAAGGCTTGTATGTCTAAGGATAGTGTTATCATGAATGTTCACCATGGTGATTTTCATATATTGTACCTGTCAGGTTAAAGAATAGGGTTGGAATAGTTAAATGAATATTAAAAATGAAAATATAACTGGTAAAGTTAGTTACTTTTGTGTACTGCTTAGTTTATTGCATTTACTACTGCACACAGTTGTGGCACATTTTAACTGACCGTTCGGTATGGGCTTTTGGTGGTTGCCTACTGGGATTTATTTCTCACACCTTATTTGGGTCATGTCTTTGGGCCAAACAGTTTACGTTTCTATAGGTGTCGATTTGGGAAAGGGTCCCTATAAATGTACATGATTATAGAAGAGGAGTAGGAGAGCCTGAGACCGAGCTTAGGATTTCAATGCAGCTGCATTAAATTCACTTTGTTTTGTTTTGTTTGGCTATACGTTGTAATTTGAGATGTATTTTATTGTATTGCAGTGTATCCTGTTCTGGCTGTTTTCAAAGAATTAGTGACATGTTGCATCTCTATATATATGACACTTTTTTCTCTTTTACTTTAGTTTTCCATTTCAGTTTCAGGTTGTTTACTACTTCCGCTGTTGCATGTTTATGCTATTTATCTTTTTCGTAGCGTTACAATTTGAAAAATGAGGGAATAGTTTCCCCATTACCATACATGGGACCTCAATGCTAGTCGACTTCCTATGTAGTTTGTGGAAATGTTCCTGAGGTCATGTGGCTGACCGAGTTCGGGGCACCCGTGGTGTGGCACCTGGATCCAGGACGTTACAATCTCTTTGTGTTATAAAACATTGATATTTGGAAACAAGGTAATTTTGTCAATTACAACGTTCTCAACTACATTATTATGGTTTATTTATCTACTCATCAACTTAAACTCAAATGTTCATATCATGACTCCTTATCTAAATTATTTCTTAGGAAACAATTATTTGTGTTCATAATGAGCTATGAAAATAATAACCTTAGACCCAATAAAATATTTTCTATTCTTTTTAAGGGAAAAAATAACATTAAAAGACTCATTATCTATTGTAGAGTAATTTATGTGGGCACCATAAAACAACATAATTACATAGTAATAAACATGAATCACCCACTCTTATATTTACTCTAAAACAAAAACTAAAACAATATCCCTCCCCCAAAACATAACTAAAAATCCAATTTATATTAAAGTGGAATGCCAATGGGTGATGTAGCATGTTTCTACACAAGGAGGTCAAATTCCTCTAAGAAATTCTAAAAAATATAAAATAGGTAATATTTAACTAACATTTGGCATTGGGTCCTTACAATTTTGAAAAAATAAATAATGAAACACCTTTAGAATCCATCATGACCTAAAGAGGTTTTTTTCCATTCCCATTTTTAGGTGGTTTCAAGTCTGGGATCACCTTGATTTTGGAATTATTAATTTCAATACCTATCTAAGAATACTTATAACATTAAAAAATACCTTGGTAACCATGACTTGAAACTTTTATATATTTAATCACTAATCTTATTCCTGATATCTCTCTAATATAGTTTACAAATCTTCCAACCATATTTTAGTGTTAGTGGAAACAATGCGGAAGTCATATTTGAACACCTCTATTATCCATTTTATAATTTATAAGAATATATAAATCATTCATCTTTAGAAAACGGTTGGATCACTAAAAACCCAATGGGAATTCAATAGTATGAAAATATCTTAAATTGAAATGTGAAAGTAGTTTTCTCCACGTTCTCGAGAGCTGTTATGATCAATATATAACCATAATATCCTTTCGAAAGAAAAATAGCTCGACATAAAAAAAATAGGAATCTAATCTAGAAATCTAATTTTAAAATTATCTTTTCTATTTTCATATTTTAGATTCCTATAATTAATTATGACATACCATTTTCTTTCATTATAACATGATCTTATTCATTATTATTATTTTTAAAAACTGTAACTCCTCTCATCTTAAATTCCACAATTATAAATTTATCACATAGGCTATCTATGATTGGAAATATTATTGTTGAATAAAATAATATATTTAAATCTTGTATGACCACATCCATTATGTTTGAGTAAAGTCTTCCCTCCCCCTCTATTTTTTATTTCTGGTCTGTTACTAGAAGAATTTTATGCATGAAATAATATCTAATTATTCCCATAATATCAATGATGGAAAACCCAATAATAGAATTAATTTTCATCAATACCTAAAGTGGAATTTATTCTAAATTATATGGAATAATCTTTGGAAGTAAATAATTTTCAATTAAAAATGAATATATTTGATATAATAGAATGTTTTTGAGATCCAGTATTTTTACTTTCACTTTAAAGGTTGTAATGTATTTCATAGGTGGTAGAATATATTTTAAGTGTTTCATAAAGTGAGTATTACTGTTGTATCGTTCATTAAATTTAATTCCAAAATGATATTTTTTACCTATTGTGGTCTAGCGGGGTAAGTATGATACTATTAATACTCAAATCCTGATTAAAGTCTAAAATCCTATATAAAATAAACATCTAAGTGTTCCCTGATAGTGTCAAAATAAATTTAGAAGTATTAATACACATTTAATGTGGGTAAATTGTCCTCTAATTATCATGAAATCAATAAAATTTTTGTAATGGTGTCTTTATCAATAAAACCCCCTCTCCGTAGGAACAGAATCATTATCTAAATTATTATTTTCATTTTTTTCTTCCAAAATGGTTTTTTTCAATAAATGCTTGTTTATTAAGTTCCTTTGAATATAATAAATTGATTCTTAAAAATAATTTAACACAACTCTAAAGCAACAATCACATTCTATGATTTCCTTGATATTTTTTAAGATGTTAAATTCATCAATTTTATCCCCATGATTAAAAAACATTTTATTCATTTAAATTTCATCATCATCTCTCTGGGTACCTAAGTAAGAAATGACAACAAAAATCTGTATATTCATGTGACACTCTATATATAGAAATAAAAATTATATAGTTAGAAACAACATCCCCACCCCATGTACTAGGTCATTCACCCTACCTATTGGGTGGGTAAGAGAACTTTTTGCTAACTGAAGGATGTATATGGTGGGATATAGATCTCCTAACCTCAACTATTAAAACAATCGATATGGAAGAAAATTAATGATTACATTAATAGAATAATGATAATTGTAAAGGAAACTCTCTCAAAAAAATCATGAAATGACAAATATTCCATGATCTAATAGTTTAAGAGGTATCATCTTTTTAAAGGAAACACTACCCTCCTATATAAGATTGTAAATGGAATATTCACCCAACATTGTCTTCATTGATTCTATTTTTAAGTGATTTATAATAGTATGGTACTTTAATTAATTAATCAAGGAAGTTAATGATTAGTTTTTCTTCACGAAATTTATATGAAAATAATGATTTTCTATTTTACATTTATTCTCCCTTATTCTCTCTAGAAGGGGAAATTTGCAGGAAATTTTAATTCAAATTATTGGAACTCATGTTGTTTCTTCCTTAAATTTGTTATTACCTTTATAATATTTTTTCAACTCTTTAGCCATTTTTATTTCAATTAAAATATCATTTTATAAAGTTATTTCATTTGGAATTTCTATATTTATATATTTAGATATTTCTAGATTCATACATTCAATTTCATCTATATTATCAGTTTTTGGACTTTGAGGTTTATTTCCCTCTTCATGGTGTGTTTAAAATACAGATATAGTTTTATGAACATTATATTCTCAATAGAACAATATTTTCTAGTTATGAGAGTCATTGCATTTACCTTGGGTGTACTCACCTTCCAATTTTTCCAATTTTGGATTTATGGCTTTTCATCTAATCATTTGTTCAGGCATTTTCTACATCATATTGACCAATTTTTTTATAGTTGAGGATTAATTATTTCTAATAGATATTACATTTCTATGAATATATGGTTTTTATTAAAATACCATTGCCAATATAAACCCCCTTCATAGTTAGAAAATTAATCATTATAATGTGTTTGAAATTTTGTCCCCAGTTGTTGCTAAAATATTGTGGTGCATTGGGTATAATCTCACCCTTCTATATGCATGAAATATCTAGATGGTTTTCAAATCCATGGTTTTATGTTTTTGAGAGTTCATCATATAATGGTTTTTTCTTAGATCTACATGTAGAAAAAATTATAACTTTTGAGGTATTAAGAATGTATGTTAAATTTGGTACAATAGGATTGTGAATGAATAAACATGAAAAATTTCTACATATTTATCCCTATGTGTGTTTTGAGTATTCTCATGATAGAAAACAGTATATTGATCCAAAAAATATGGTTCTAGTATAGTTACATTATGAATCATTAATATTCATATATATTATTTTTTCAGTGACTTTTTTTCAAGTGTGTAGTATTTTTATAATTCTAAAATTGTTTTATCAGAGAAATAACCCCATGGGGATTTATCAACCAGTTCTTGATGGTATTTTTTGAGACTATTGTAAAATGTATACATAATTGTTTTTAAAAATTATTATTTTTCAAACTAATTAAGAACCACATTAACATTTTACCATGCTTCATGGAAGAACTTAATCTCATATTGAATGAATCAAGTATTTTTTTCCCAAATCATAGATGTCATACTCAAAGGGTTATGTGTCATGAAAAAATAATTGTATAATAGGTCACATGTATCAAATATTTATACATCTATTTGATGGAAGTAGATTTTTATATTTCCCTTTCATTAATTTTTTTAAGAAATTTAGATTTAACTATTCCCCACCCATGCTTCAATGTTGATGTTATTTCACTATACCATATTTGTCCCTAATGATGACTAGTGACATTCATTTAGTAATCCATAGCATGATGGAAGCCTGAAAATTTGGAATTTATTATTCTCAAAGTTTCAAGAACTATTATTTTTCATAATTAATGACGTTTTTTTGGAAAATATAGATACATGAAACTCCCTAAGTATGACTCGATCTATTTTCTCATTTATAGATTATGGTGGATTGATATTTCAACATTGGTAATTATTATTTTCCATTACATCATCCATTTCTTTCATTAAGAGTTATTTTTTGAATATTAAACATTGGAATTAATCCTGTTTGGTTTTAGGATGATGAAATTGTTTTCTTCCACATGAAATTTAATAGATTTCACATAATTTTGTATGCATATTTTTAGTTTTTTATATATATATTTCATAATTTCTCATATATATATTTATTTATATTTATGAGAAATATTTTATCAACATTGTTGCATGTTCCCTTAACTAGAAAGTAATGTAAAATATATCTACCTAGAACCTATTTTATTGACTAAAATATGTATTGATTAATTATTTATAACCCCACTTATCAATAGTTTACTAATCAGCATGGGTCAATCCACAACGAAGGATGAACAATAAGTGTTTATGTGATCAAGAGACAATATAAACAAATAAATATAAAAGAAAATAATGTAATAATGTAATTTTGGTAATTAATTAGTGAGAGGAAAAATTTCCTTGGTGATGAGATAATGTGAATGGAAGGAACATAATAAAATAAAGAAAACCTGATCAAGTGTAAAGAATAAAAATACACTTACATTTTTGAGAATTCTTATTGGTAGGTTTTAATATAGCTTCCATCATTATTTAATGTCAATTAAATATGATGAATGACTGAATGTGTCCATCAAACATTAAGAGATGTTCAAGTTGTTACATATTAAAGTTTATAGTTATTCCACTATAGATCCCAGTTAATTAGAAAATGGTGAATCATTTTTCACGAAGTCCAATTTTTTTTATTAAATTAAAGATATTATTTCAGGATATATCAATAGGTTGAAATCATATATTTTATAAGTTATGTTGCGGCCAATTTTTACTAAATATCAATGTATTATAAAATGTGTACAACAAAAAATGATTTGGAGTGAGGCATCCAAGAGAATTATAATGAAATAAGTAATAATAGTTAATGGTGAAATCTCATTAGAAACATAAAATTTTGTTACATGTGGATTTAAAATAAATATTAAATATTTTTATTCCATTACAATAAATTATACAATGAAGGAATATTAATATGAAATGACTAGATTTTCTCTATAGTTGGGATTTACTTCCTAACCCCCATGCTCTATGATCTTGTCTTTTCCTCTTCTAGAATATCCTCTTCCATCGGAGGTATTGTCCAAAATCCATCCCTCAAGATTTTATTTGATCATTTTTTAGTATTATAATTCTATTGTTTATAATTATTCTTTTCACTATTCCCTGATTCACTCTCATAGTAATAGCTACGACTATATCTCCAAGGCTTCCATGTAGCACATATATCACTATAGGAGATTCCAAGAAAGTTATGCTACCAAAATTACTACCATACCATATTAATATGTATCCAATAATTCAAAAATTTCAAGAATTTTATTATATAAATTTCCCTTTAAGGATTCAACATGAAAAAATGATCAAATATCATTAACAACTCAATTTTCTTAGCACATTCGATTAATATAATTAATATTCTTATGGAACTCATACATAAAAATTGATTTTTTATGTGGCCTAAATGTAGTTTTGGGCCTAAGAAAAAAATCAATTTAAATCCCATTGAAATGTTTACCCAAAATAATTCAATAACATAGTTAAATAATCATTATAAAATAAAAAATTTCGTTTGAATTTGGATAACTAGTGAAGAAACAATAGATTTATATAATTATCAGGATTTGCCCATTTTTGAGAGGCCTTGACCTTAGATCATTTATCAAACTACATTCAAAACTATTACAACCTCCTCCTTCCCTTGTTGTCAAAGCTTCTATAATTGTAATAAAGAGAAATTAGAAATAAAAAATTATTTTTTTTTGTTTGAGTTTCATTCAATTATGTGGTCAATCATGTTGTCTATGTTTACCTCCAACCTTAAAATGGATATGTTGGGAAACATTAACACCTCACTCACACACTGTTTTTTGTTCATAATCATTAATGATACTCAGTGAATCAAATTAATATTTTCTTTAAATGAACCCCATAATAACACCATCTACCACTATCATCAATCTTTAAATCTTGAAATCAATTAGGTTGGAGGTAATATTTTGGTTCAGTCTTCTAGGTTTTCCTACATGGAATGTTTGACCATTGTAATTATATTTTACCTTTGAAATGATATAGTTGTTTCTAGTAATATTGATCTCTTTTTTAATGTATGTTTGGATCAATGTCATGAATATTGGTACACAAATTAAAAACAGATTGGTCCTTGGATGTAATGTTCTTCACCTCTCAACTCCAATTATCACAATTCATAGCTTCGATCCCAAATATTTGCGAATAATTTTACTAACATGCTTATGTTCACTCCACATTGAAAACACATCTATATTTGATTAGATGTTGAGACCCAATCTTGATCATCCATCCATGACCTTAGTCAATACTGCCATAAATATCCAAGACTGTCCAACATTTTCATCAGCAACTGATTGAAAAATCATCAGTCATTACGACTAACTTCCATTTATTTTCATCATGTCCATTCATACTCTTATTTAACATTCTTCACATAGTCAAGATAGATATAAGGTGACTCACTAAGACTTGTTTTTGATATTTGTTCCTATTTTATAAATTTCCCCACCTAAAAATCTCAATCTTGATTCCAATTCTTAATGAATAATTTATTAGGTCATGATTTGGATAGTCATATTATTACCATTATGTCAGGATCAATCATTCACTAGAGGGTATTCCAAAAAATCATTTCATTTTTATACACATCCGTTGAGAATTTATTGGTTCTTCAAAAATAATCATTAAAAAAGTATTTTTCAACATCACCATCATTGGGAAGGGTCTGAAATCAATGGCTTTCAAAGAAATACTAATTTCATTAGCTTCCACGTCTATAGTTTCCATAAGAATAGTATATAAATCTTGACGTTATTCACATTTAACTATATCATTATTCACAATCACTTCTCAATTTCATTTTTGGTCACATTGGATTGACCATGTCTATTACATATGGTGTATTTGATTTAAGTCTCAAGGGTGTGATTGTGGACCCTCACAATCACTTGGAATCTTAGTAATCATGGTATATTAGGACACAAATTGTAACATGTATTTTTATTGTTACTATTAAAATATTCATATATTATAAGTGGTGTAGAAAATTAAAAAATACCTACTGCAGTCTCTTTGTCTCTTGGTGTGGTGGTTCTGAATTTTTTTCAAATTACCATATACATAGTAGGTTGGGATATCAACATGAATTAAATCCAAAAAATGGAAATATTATTTTTATATAATTATTTTCTAATCATCCACACATAAATTACTTCACATGTTCTAAAATAATTCATTTTTTTTATAAAAACATTTCATCATGCTGATGATTGATGAAGTGACAATGCCATCAAATTTTTTTGAAAATTTCATAAAAAAATATAATAAGAGTATTGTGAATGATTTTAAACCAATTATTCAATGATACAAACTACAGTAAAAAATTTATGTAATATATATACAATTATATCATGGCAATGAAATAGACTTAATCATCCAAAAAAATCAATGAATATTTAAGTCATGAACTAAACCTGAATTCTATAGAACATTTACAGTGAAAAAACTAATAATTATAGAATAATATTATGATTTAGTTTCAAAAAATACAATGATTAAAAAAATGAAACCTTGTTTTTTATTAATGTAAAAAAATACTTATAGAATTCTTTGTATAAATCAAAAACCCACAAAATTATAATGATTATTTAATGAATAAAAAATTCAAAATCAAATTACAAATTATTTATTTATTTCCCATTATAATTAAATTTTAGTTATTAAAACCATAATAAAAACACATAAATTGTGTAATTAGTAAAATGGAACTATTGTTATACTATTTATGACACCCCAACCTCTGTTTTCCTAATAGTTTATTAATTTTTATTTTTGTCTTTATCCATGGGTTATTGAGAGATTTTATTCTAAATATTTTGTTTTGGGTAGTTTTAAATTACAACACATGGTAAGTGTGTGTGGATTTTGTGAATTAATGTAGTTTACCTTATAGAATATTGATTTCCTATTAATTTTGATAGTTTATTGTTCAATATACATTGATAGTTCACGTTTGAATCCAAAATGTTGAGAACCAATAATAAATCTTGCGGGATATTAGTGAATAGAGGATCTATCTTATGACATGTGCAGGGTGATGTGAATCATTATGGTGTATTTGTAAGATGTTATAAGTTTTTAAAAGATACATTACACATGGTTGGCACCCAGATTTCCAAACCATGTGAGAACATTAGTTAGTTTAGTATGAGGCCAATAGTTGGCTGATAGTTTAATAAATAATGCTTCCACACTTTTTTGCATTCCATGAATAATAAAAAGTAGTAAATTACCTTTTTATCAGTTTGATTTTTAATCCCTAAAAAATATTCATTTTCATCTCATCTCAAACCCCATGAGTACCTCTTCCTCCATTGTAATTGATGTTGTTTGATCATGTGTTCCTAAAGATATCTTCAAGGCTTGAACATTGTCATTTCAAGAAGTGGGTAATGTAATCTACAAGATACATCATCACTTTTGAGATACATGAACAAGTTGGTGAGGTGGAATATCAGATGGTATTTCCACTATGTATTAGTGTATTGAATATTTTTTCAATATATATCATTTGAAAAAGTTTCATCCTAATATTGATCATCTGATTCTATGTTATAATGTTGATCTAGTTCTATATGCTTTGTTGAAGAACATGCCAATGTACATTTTCGACTGGGAAGTGAATGTATTGAGTAGGAAAAAGAATTATTCTACTGCTTTTTTTTGTGGAAATTTGATCAGATTTTGGATTATAATTTTAAATATGAGAAATAAATTATCATGAAAATTGACCCGAACAATTTTGGGAAATTAGTGGTTTCTTCCTTTTGGCGAACAAATTTCTAATGGTGGAGAAAATTTAGTACCCCCATTTTCAAGTAACTATCCCTTTATTTTGGATTTTTATCAATATAAAATGTTAGGGTCCCATTTGGGAGTGTTTGGAAGACTTTTGGAATTTTTTTAGTACTTTCTAGAGGTGAAAATATTTAATAATGTTCGTGGAAGCTTTGAATCTTTTATATGAAACTATGCATAATGAGAAAGTGGTCGATGGAACAGTGCAAGGTTAGGTGCACAGTTTTGTGAAACCATGGGGCCACCAAAGATAAACAATTTAATATAGGAAATTTAGACATTTAATGGTTGGCACATGTTTTTTCTAATCATTCAGTCCAAATGTCTGAGGTTCTCTTCGAGATAGATGCTGGAATGTGGTTAGAGAACAATTTTCATAACTCGGTGACTACTCGTGCATAGTTTCAAAAAATAACCTAAATAATTTTATATAGATCGAGACAATGGGTAACCCCTTTTTTTCAACATTTCTTCCCTAACACAAGAATTCATCCTCACAAAGGTTTTGGAACACATTCCCATCAGATTTTAAATGATTGGAAGAGTTTCTTTTTGTGTTATAGAACAATTTCCTTGGAATGTCTGATTTTGTGTTAGTCTTTCATATTTTTTATGATCCACATTCTTACCTTTATCTCTCAATTTCATAGATCGTGTACTCTATAGATATATATAAGTTTTTTAATCCAATCATGGTTATATTTAGCCTTCTTGATATTACCGAAAGAGATCTATGGTAGGTTTTGAAGATTCAACAATGTTTTGTAGGCATTTTCTAGCCATTCATTATTTTCTCTGTAATTCCTAATGAAGGTTTCCTCACTCACGACTACTATTTCTAGAACATGAAACCTTGATTTCACATTCATTATTTTTATTGATATTTATTTTCAAATTAATGTTCAATTCAAGGTAAAAACCTTCCTTAGTGATGATTTGTAGATTTTTTGAATTTATGGAATCATTGTGAATGGTTCTTTGTTGAAAAATTTCAAAATGATGATTTTACAATTGTTTTTTAGGTTTTGATGAATTAAGAGATTTCAAAAAAAGTATTAATATTATTGAAATGGTTTGTGGAATTTAATTTAATAAAAAATTATTGAAATACATTGGAAATGAATATTTGTCATGTGGTGGGCTTAACGGCTAAGAAGGAGTTGAATTGAATTCCTATTGTTCATGAAGTACCCCCATCAATGGGATGAGTTATGAGAGTGATGTTCCACCATCAAGGGTAACACCAAGATTGTTTTTTTAGTGTGTGTGTGGGGTTATGTGAAAATGGAATAGAATTTTCCAATTATAAATTGAGAATTAATAAACAATATGTTTGGTTGTTTCCATTGAAAATGGGTTTCATTTGGTAAAATAGTTTTTCAATAGAAGATTATTTATATTCTAATATAAAATATTTTCAATTTCTTTTATATGAATTATTTTTTATAAATTTTCTGACATGTTCAATCCTAGAAATCTGAGTAGGGATTTAAATAGTCGAAAACCTACAGAGGTTCATTACTCGGCCATGCTTTGACATGTTGGTGATTTTACAGATATTTTCTTTCAAGATATGGGTATATTTAAATCATCACACTTCGTTAGTGGAAATTTTGATACATGGTCTTTGAGATAGAGTAGGATCTTAATGTTATGTCTTCATGCCCTTGAGATTTTTTGGTTTTTACTAGTACTTAGATGATTACCATTCTTCTGTTGTGGTACTCGGATTAGTTTCTTATATCAATGATAATATGTTGGGTTTTTTTCGATTGTTATCATAAAAAATGGACTGGTCTTTTTTATGATGTGTTAGGTTGGGTTATTTTATACTGAAAGGTAAAATCATCCCCTAACTATATTGAAGTCCTTCGATTTTATTACCATACTTTGGCATATAGGGATGTCACATAAGGCCATGTAATTCCCTTCCACCTTCTTAATTCAATGATGATGGGTATGATTTTTCACATGTTGTTACTTAGTATGTAGTCTTTTTTAATTTAGTCTTTGTACTTTTGTAAGACCTAAATATTTAATTAAATTTTTATACTGAATAAAATTAGTTAACAGACAATATATTTTCATAAAATGAATTCATAAATTACTATTCTATTTTATAATTAATTTAATATAATTTTAGGATACTGTAGATTATTTTTCAAAGTGCCATAATATAAGTTATTATTTTAAAATCAATATTTTTCATTAAATAAGGATTTTAATTAAAACATTGATTTATAATATTTAGAAAATTATTTTCAAAAAATGGATTACTTTTTTGAAATCAAAATGTTTAAAAAAATTTAAGGTGAATTCTCATGTTTTTTTCTAAAACACCTTAATTGTGTAGAATATTTGAGTACTATAATTTACTATAAATGTTAAATACATGAATTATTAAGCCATAAGTGTTTTATGGATTATATAATTCAAATATATTAAAATATAACTTATTATTTTAATATTTTTGGTGATAATTCTCAAATAATTTATAGTCTTCACTCAAAATAATAAACATATGAATAAAATATTAAAAAAACTACCATCTCCTCTACTATAAATACCACCCCTTATTATCACACCTTTCAAACTTTGATCCTTGTACAAATTCTGCACAATAGAATTCCAAAACACCTTACCATTATCCAGGATCATTTTTCCTAATAAAAAGAAAAAAAATTCCACAATGAGGTTATCAATGAGGATACATCTAACAGGTAAAAACCAATTTTTTTCCTCTTAATTTATTTTCATGTTTTTTTATTTTCTTATATTCATATCACCACCCTTTTCCAAGTGGCATGATAACTCAATTATTGTTTATTTAAATTAATTTAATCACTTTAATGGATTATCCATTATAAAAATCCTTTCGCTATCTCTCTTTTATTCTATAAAAGACTCCACCACCACCAATGTGCCAATTTACCAACATCATGGATGTTGCATTTTTTTATTTTACATTAACGTATTAAAGGTATTTCATAAAACCACGTTTATGTATAAATAAATTATTAATTTTGTATTTAGTCCTATGTAATTTTTTGGAAATATTATATTAATATGATGTTAATTCATAAAAAAACTACTTTCTAATGATTTAAAATCACCAAAATTAATATAAACTATTATCACTTTAGTATTATCTAATGATTTATCCTAAACACAAATATTGAAATGAATTGTATGAACATGTAATATTATGTATAATACTTAAAAAATATGAAATCAATTATGTTTATCAAAAATAATTATACATGAACATTCATACTCATATGCAAGCTAACTAATAAGGAATCACAAGGAAATGAACGCTCTCGAATGTTAAAATTGTATACTAAAACTCAAAAAAAAGATAGTAAGTGAACATTAAAAATATTAATATATAAAACAAATGTTTAATTATTTCATAATTATATTATTAATGAATCTAATTTCATTATATGTGAAATTAATTTAAAGTGAAAAATTATTTCAGACATAAGGTAAGGGTTTTCTCAACACACTTTTATTTCTATGAGAGATGCCCTTTTAAACACTATTTATTATGTGTGGTGTTTTTATACTATACAGTTATGTAAAATATCTTCAATATAGTTATATTAATGATACTAAATTTCTTTTTTACTATCCTTAATTCCATTAGCCATTTGGTTCAACTATTTTCAAAGTGGTAAGGGTTTCTTCCAGAACCTCTATTTTTTCATTAAGGCTATGTTATCTCCCACTTTTCCCCAATGAAATACTTAATTATTCTTATTTAAAACTAATAAATTATGTTTTAATTATATATATATATATATTTATAAAGAATTTATATTAATTCTTTTTGGGTAGTGTCATGTTTTTTAACATTCAATTATTAATTTATCTCGATATGAAATCCTGATTAAAGAGAACTTCTCAGTTTCTTACGCATTTCCAAGTGTGATCCGTAATATATTCTAATATTCCATTATATTTCTAAAAAGAATCATTTTATCATGAATTAAATATCTCATTTCATTTATGGTTTTATATACAAATTATTCTTTATTCTATTTTCAGGACTCTTTAGTCTTTCCCTTAAAATACAATAAAGTTTCTCATTTCAAAGGATTTGTAATGTATATTTTTACATGGTTTAACTTCATTTTAAAATAACTTCTACCTATAATATAATTTCACTCTCCTTACCTATTATTTTCTATGATATTCATTTTTACAATAAGATTTTATGAAAAATTTAATTTATTTCACAAAAGAAATCTTCTTTCAAAAGTACATATGAATTTTCTATCTCATTTTTTACTTATTTAAGATATTTTCCTTATTCACTACTTATTCCTTGTATGAGGTGTATGTACATACATATAATATATAATATCAAGAGACATTTTTTTCTTATGTTATTCTAATTTTCATTTAATGGTAATCCTTCATAGGGAATATGATTTCATAATTTGAAATTGTTATGGGAAAATTTGAAATGTTTAAAAATTATTTTCCCCTATAATTTATCAATTCTTTTGTTAGAATATTTTCATATATTATTATACTTTAAATATATGAAATTTGAATTGGACACATTTATTTAAATATATATTTGAATTTTACATATGAGTAAGTCATTGAACTTTGTATATGACATGTGGGGCCCTCTCTAGCCCTCGATGCATCGGCAGGTCTCATGAGACAAAAAAATAATTGATTTTGGCCAATGAATTAACAATTTATTTTTAGAAGTCTTGGATGAGGACCAAATGGGATCTTAATGATGTCTTACATGTTTCTTTCTTAATTATGATATTAGTAATTAATAAATAATAAGAGTTTTCAACTAAAAGAATATAATTGGTTATGTTCATTGTGATTACATATACTAAATTATATATCCATATTTTATTCTTTGCATATTATGCTCAAGATTATGTTTGTTGGCAGGAGTTTCAGTTTTTCACCTTTCCTTATTGATTGTATTTATTATAGATTCTGATTCATTGAATATGCTTACTAAAAATCATGCTCACCCCTTTCTTATGTTTTATTTTTCCCCATGATACGAAGAAATATATACTATGAATGACTTGTAGGGATAATATTGTTGTTATGGATGCTTCTAGTGGAGTTGTTATGTTCTTTTACCTTCCATTTTGTATAGTAAAACATATTTTTTATCTGTTTTTTTCAAAACAACTTAATAGTTAGGTCATTTGGGATGTGAATATTTGTTCACGGAAAAAATGTAAGGATGTAAGGAACTGGTTTTGGGGGACTTGGGTTAGGTTATTTACATTTGTGCTAGGGTACTATGCCCCCCAAACTAGGTTTTCTAATAAATTTGTGTCTGTATAGTTATGGTGTATGGGATTTGATCTTGAGAATATGTTGAGGAATCACCTTCTTTTAGTTCCATTGATCACACTGGCATCCTCTCTTTCTTGGTAAATCAGAAAATCACATCCACACTAGTTGATCGAGTCAAATGACTAGTCGTAAAATGAGAATTTTATTGATATGATGGATCACCATTATTCTATCCAAATTTAAAAAGTATTATCCCATGGGTATCCTATTGATTTATATATTCTACAAGTGTGGGACCAAAGCTATTGGGTTCAATTAGGCTGGCACCATCGTTTTTATCATCGGATTTTGAGTTATTATCCTCCTTCTACCCAGTCGGGTACAGGGAACCCATTCATGGGGGTTTATTCATCCTCAATGTACGGTTATGTCAATTGATCTATGTTAACAAAATAAATATTGATATATTTTTCATATTATGATTCCATTGGTGCGGTGGTGCCAATTCTGAATATTTTGACGGAATGAAATATGAGATGATCCATATTTTATGTGGAAGGTGGGAATAGATTTTTCTCTTATTTCTTTTTATGTGTCTAAAGATCACATATGCCGCCCAGATTAATTTTATATGATACCTACCAAGATGTAATAATTTTTGATGGTTTTAAAACTTATGTTCTTAGGGTGGCATGATCATAGTAAATTGTATTTCAAGTAATCCATTTATAAAAATTAAGTTCATGTCTAAATAAAAGTTCATTCGAGTCACTCTCTGCATCAATTTGAGTAAAGGTTACACAACATATCTCTATCAGGGCTTTCTCAAGTGTCACCTATCTAGAATAAAACATTATTTGGAGGATTTATTTGAAGATTAATATGTCATGTATTGTGTGGATCAATCTCTTATGGAAGGTATAATGTTGGTAGTGTTTATGAGGTTAACCTCATAGATTTCCTATGTTTTAGAAATTTCAATAGTTAATTTTCCAATGTATTATTGTAATAACTATAATCCAAGTCATTTCAAATGGAATACACATTTTACATCCATTTGTTAAATTTTGTTTGACCTTGATATCTATTTCATTAGGTCTTGGTATATTTTTTTGGTTCTTCCACTCAATTCGAGGCCCCACGTGCTTCAGGGCCTACCAGGGTGCTTGAAAAGACACCACTACTAGTTTGAGGGTATCAAAAATTGTCCATACCTTTCAAATATTTTCCCCTTCTCATGGGTGTGGATCGAGACTTATCCCAGGTCAACTAAATTTAATATTTTAGGTGTTGTTTTTTCTCTATTAACTCACATATTCCACATTTATATTTCATCAAGATCAAATAAGTTTGTAGCTTGTCAAAAATATTATCAACATAATTTAAAGTAATTATTCAAATAAGAGAGGTATACTAAATGAATAAGTTAAACCTTTCCATCTGTTGATGAAGTTAAAAACCGTATCATTTTCACTTTTTCACAGTTTTTAATTTTGATAATTATAATACTCAGTAGTATAGAGCCAAAATAAAAAATAAGTTTATGGTGATGGTCTTCCCATCAAATAATAGATTCTTCTGGAAGGCTAATATACCAAATTCAGGATGGACCCACTAGTGTCTAAAAAAACCTCCCAATTTTGTCACCTCCCATAGATCTCAAAGGCCCAACATTAGGCCACATTGAAATAAGATGTTCATAAGATGCTATTATGATTCTACCATTAAATAAAATGTTATGTAGATATAATTTCAAAAATTAGGGTTGGAAAAAATTTCAGCTGCCAATTTGGGATATGTATTCTCTTTAGGATGCACAATTACACTTTTACCTTCATTTAATTCTATTTGAAATGCCATGGATTCTATAAAATTGAGGATTTCTAGAGGTACCACGATCTGGACCACCATCCATCTATAGGCAGTTTTAGAGGCCTCATGAGGTAGACCCATTTTTCATGCCTAATTAATTCATTACCCTTTCATGGATTAAATGATCACCATGATGGTGGATTGGATATTTCCATAATGGATTCAATTCAAGATCATCCTCAACTTCTTCAATTTTTAAGACTAGTATTTTTACCTAGAGATAGACTGGTGCTCAAATTCCAATCTTGTAGGTAGATTAGCTCTCTACTAATATTTGTTAAGAGAGATTTTTCTTCTTTTTCTAAAGATGACACCGAACATGAATTTTCTCTTAGGTAGTTACTCTTTTTCTTCTATGATTTTGTATCTCAATATCAAATCATGAATGTTATTCTTATTTGGAGGGACTTTTTTCTCCTCTATGCAGTGATTCATATGTAGCCACACCCACACATTTTTCAATTATAATGAAACACTAAGGAATTGGTAATTAATTATTTTTTAGTTTATGTTTATGGATCATTCAATTATTCCGCACAAATGAAGCCTCTTTTGGTGAATCTAGATAGCATACCTCTTATGGAGATATTTTTGATTTTTATCCCTCAATATTTAAAAATAGGTCCATATAATATGATGGATTTATGGTATATACATTCATTCAGGTCTACTAGGAAATGTTATTTTTTCAATTACACTACACATAATATGTTAATTTTTCACTACATGCTCATCCTTTATTGGTGGCATCAGGGACATTTCTTTCACCATTGGAAATATTAGACCATTTTGGATTATGATCCTTATGTGGTATGATTTAATCTTTGTAAATTATTTATGTTTGAGTTTTTTAATAGAGACCATATGGGTGTTTTCAGTCATGATTTCATAAAGGTATCTAAAATGGAAAAGGTATTTCTCATAGTGGGAGGAACCGATGGGATGTAAACCATCGATATGTACCTCTTAACCTATAGAAGAAAAATTATATATGGGGTGATAATAAATAAAAATATTCCACTATCATTACTGGGTGGGGATGATTTGGGCCTCAATTATCCATTTCAGATCAAATTATTGAGGATTTTATGATTAAAAGGGAAAATGTAACATCTCCTGGTATCCATGTTGAGTCATAAATGCCCCCACCACTAGGGGATTCTGTTGATCTGGATCCAAAAAAAATTATTCAAGACCCTCTTGGGGTTTGATGAACCAGATTATGAATATTGAAATAAAAATTCCCCATCCCTATGATATGGGGTTGGTTTGAAGTCCCCAATGATATTTCCCATATCCATTTTAGGGTTTGATGACTATAGGGATGGATGTAGTGGTAAAATTATCTAAGCCTTAAGGGAAGTGTTTTCTATAAAATGGATGCTATAGAAGATTTTATTACAATCAATTTGATTTAGTGAAATTTTAATTGTGTATGAGATGGGTATAATGAATGCCTATTATAGGATTCCATTTTTCTAGGAATGAATTTGGCAGTGCACGAAATGGACTTTTGTGCCGGAAATGCATTACCATTTTTTCGATGGTACCGACTTCAATGTTTTTTAGATACCCTATCAAGACATTTATATTCACTTTACATTTTTATGGATGGGGAGTCTCTTTGTATTTACCAACTATCTCATGTGTTACCCAGTTCACGGATCTCATACACTCATACGACATTACGAGATGCCATATCAAGGTAGTTTTTCATTTTGGAGGATTTTTTGCAGTTCAGTGGTCCATAAATTCCCAATTATCATATACGGGAATCTGATGTGGATTAGGAAATCAATTGTAAAAGGGTTTTTATGTAATAGTGGCATGAATACTGTATATTTTCCATATGGTTTTTCTGGTTTTTATCCCTGACCAAATATATTGAAACAGGGTCCAAATGAATGTATATTATTTGTATGATCTAAAGGTGATAATTGTATCCTAGATAGGATTAGTGTACGTCCTTTAACTACTAATGAGTCACCCATAGATTCTAGAATAGGTAATGAAATCATTCCTTCTAAAGTTCTTCTTGGATGTCATAGTTGGAAGTGGAGATGGGATTGAACATCATTTGGAGGTTGTTTATGGGTATCTCTATCCATATATATATGTCATCCTCTTCCACAAAAAATATATTCATCCACATGGCCCGACCACATAGGTTTATTTTAATGGTCACCTACTGGACATAATGATGTGGTAATTATAGTGGATGTGGAAGTGTGTAC
The DNA here is from genome assembly GCA_963277665.1 of Viscum album. Taxonomy (NCBI): domain Eukaryota; kingdom Viridiplantae; phylum Streptophyta; class Magnoliopsida; order Santalales; family Viscaceae; genus Viscum; species Viscum album. The sequence goes on along the minus strand of OY728137.1, from coordinate 22,234,396 downwards.
AATTAACCATGTTGTTTCAATCACTTATCTATGTAAAGGTTTCTTAGTTTCCAATACCTATCTGTATGAATGATTTTGGGCATGGGATGATTTCCTTTTCTTTGAAATATATTATGATGTGTAGGGTAAAATGGTGGACGTCCTAAGAAGAGTCCATATGATCCATCATTGCACTGTTGCGAGGATGAATACCAAGACAGTGGTCACCATTTACTATAGTTTAACAGTCAAAGAACCATTATGGTGTAGTGGATATGAATCGTATAAAGCAAATGACATTGGCATTGAGCCTGTCATGGGTATGAGACTCATTCATTATTGTTGAAAAAATTTTGTGACCTTACTTGTGGGGTTGTATGGGGATATTATCCTACATCATGATTGTTTATAGAATATTTTGAAGACAATCAAATGCTATAAGGATATGATCCGACTACTTTAAAGATTATGGATTTTGACAATGACCTAATTTATCATCGTAAGTAATTTTCACTTTCTTATTGGTAGTTTTTGGAATATTGTAGTCAATCCTTTATAAATTGTGGGTATAAGTCCAGTTTAAAAAGGCATTCCCCATTAGAATATACTGATGGACCACTAGAATGAGGTAACTAATATGAGACTTATTCATTATAGAATCTGAATTTTTATATTCCAATCATTAATAAATAGATATATGGATATGATCCTCAATTAACAAAGATGATAGAATATACTTGGTAGATTCATCACAATAAAATGCTCCTATTATTAGGTTATTTACATATTATACTAATGAACCTCAGTCGGATTGGGTATATGTAAACGGTATTGTGCCTTTGGAGTGTGTCCATGGACATCGTTGAATGAAACGATATTATATACTACAAAATATTACATAGTAAGAAATTGAACCTTTTTTTGGGTGGGGATATGATCCAAGTCTAAAGCATTGTACATAATATGTCTATAGTCTTCCTAGATGGTAGAAATAATGTGTTATTGGTCTGAAGAATAAACCAATTCGTACTAATCATATAGTCATTCTTCTCTAGATATTAATATATGGATTTTTCTTATCCATTTATGTATAACAATGCTAGAATATGTTAGTAGAGATAATCTTCTATTGCTAGAAATTAGTGACACTTCAGAAAAGGGTGTCCTCGAATTTAATTTGGAAATTATTTTTCCCGAAGATATACTAGAAGAATTATTCGATTGATGTAGGGATATAATACCAAACTATTCATCTATGTTCCTTTAGAATATGAATATGTGATTCATGCATTGGTAAATGGATATGTTCCTCTCCAATGGTTGATGTCAGAATACACATGTACACTAGATCTGATTATGCAGGGATATGAGCATGATCATTTTCCACTACATGAATATAATGATGTGCTTCGTTAATAGAAATGGGGATATGATCCCACTCCCATTTATCAACCACCTTCAACTCCTAGAGATACCTTATTGGTTCAATTTCATGAGTTCCTAGGTTGGAAAGTTTTTGATTTTTCTACCCATGAAAAGATTGAGGTGAACTGGTGGGATGAAAGAAACAAGTGTTTTTGACCGAAGCCCTCCTATGTATACCATAAACTGGGACATATCCATAGTCTACCCCTTGTCACATCTTCCTAAGATAAGGGAGGTTTTTATTTCTTCAATTTGAGGATAATATTGCAATGTTATTGGTAGTGGTTACATGTTGCAATAGTTTCAATAAATATTTCGTTGAATGATGCAGACTTGTCAACTTAAGTGTCTGGAGACCTCTCCCTATAGTTTTTAGGGTTAATATTGTACCATGTTGGTTGAATTCTTTAACCATCATGTTTTACCTCAAAGTTGATGGCATCCAGTGGGTGAGGTTGTTTTGAAAGAATCATATGTTTATATTCTATCTATGTTTCCAAGACATTTATACTAAGGAGACATGATCTTAGGTTATGTTATTTATGTGAGAAGTTTCTAAAGTCAAAAATAAAGTGAGATACATGTTCACCAATCAGTTTATCATCACATGTTTGAATCATGATTAATCTACTAGGAATGTGTAACATAACTATGCCTTGTTATTTCTAATTTTTCCATTTATGGAGGAATAAGAGTAGTGAGAATGGTTTATTTCATGGGATCTCCAATAATGTTTTACGATTGAATGATTTTTTATTGGTCATACCATTTCTATTTTGATAGGAGAAAACATTGGCAAGACCCACAGTCAACATATTGTTTTTATTTTTTGAGAGATTCTATTTAGGTTCACCATTCATTATTTCATTAAGAAGGATGGATCAGAATAGCCCAATGTGTGTGAACCTTTTTTATTTCAAATGTTTTGTTTCATGTTGCGATCACCATTTCTGTTTCGATAAAAACGTGGGAAAAAATAACCCATTGAGAAGAATATTATTTTATTTTATATCTATAAGGCCCACATCAAGATCACTATTTCAATTCCATCATAATTTTATGATTCCCTTAAATTAATAAACAAGGTACCTGATTCCTATAATATTCATTTATTCTATCATTAGATGCTTTGTTATGGGATTGGCCATTTTTAAGACCATTTTAATATTGGGTTCATGGGTTGATTATGGGTGGTTCAGTAATGTTTTAAAAATCATTCATGAAAGGTTCACCATTTCTATCTGTCATGGAAACTACCTTCAATTCACACAAATATAAAAATTTATAAAATTTATTTTGAACGGCAGGTGGTCATTTGGGATTTCATGCCCAACAACACTTAGAAACTCACATTAATCGTGTGACATGGAGGTTAGGCTCATCACCCCCTTTTGGTGGGGAATTATTTCATACTATGGGAAACACTTGTAGATTAAATATATATAATGAATTTATTATAGATATGAATACAATACCGGTTACCGTAAAAAATGATTGAGTGTTGACTCCTTCAATGAGTAATGGAGATTCAATTGATGAGACCATTTGTATGTATATGATGATCTCAATATAATTCACATTATTTATTAGAAATGGTTAGAATATTATCTTTTTATGCCATATAACAATGAACTATAGAGTTTACTAATGTCCATGGAGGTTATTGCTGTTTTGAGGATATTATTGAAACATTATGAGAAATCCTACGTGTCCTATTTATAAAAGGAATAAAAAACAATGTAGTTTATTTAAGTCTAATACATGTAGTTTTACATTACTTGGGATAGAAATCTTTGAGGGTACATGTGACCCATGTATTGAGCTCATGAAATAATATGTAATCTTATGTATGTCTCTTATAAGAGGAATTAGCGTCTTTGTAGATCATTCCACCCTCATCCTATTGATGGGAAAGGTCCAATAAGTAGTAGTCATAAGGTTTATTTCCATACTGATTACCTGTATATATATTACTATAGAACATACACAAAGATGGATTCCTTTAAATGGAGGCAGTCATATCATGTCAATTAATTTGGATTTCACATAGAGGATTACATAACCAGGGAAGATTAAAGTTGATAGTAAAATGATCAATGAATGTCCCTAAGCCAACATGAGTCATGGCTCGTGTAAGAAAAAATAGGCATCAAATGTTTAGTCACAGTACACATGGATACAAGATATATGTATTAGGGTTTACCTAATGGAGTGTTTGATATATATATCGATCATTAGGAAGGTGAACAACATATTGGATGAATGAATGAATTAGTTTCCCAATAGTGAAATTTATCCCTTACCCACTGATGGGTTTAAGGTACTTGGGGTCATATCAGGGGACTATACTATAGAGGATTTCCACATATAAACCCACAATACATCCACTACAAGAAGTGGAATGATGATGGAATTATAGGATAATTTTTATTCAATGATCCTGGTTACTTGTAATATGGAGGGAATTATAACAGGGTGGATTGGAATTGGATGATATGCTATGCTTACCATCTAATAGATGGGGAATGGGACCATGAGTGGCCAACTATGCATGTATGGATTGCATGGGGACCACAGAATACCCATAATATTTCAGAAGTATCCAATAATAGTCTACCATGAAAACATCCCATATAAAGGGTGAATTCCCAACCAAAGACACATGGATCAATGTTCACACGATTCGAGGGAACATGCTAGAGTACTATTACTGGAAAAGGGAGACATTTCGTGGGGTGTCTTCCTTGTATGTACATAGCATATTCCTAACATGTTTAGTGTTTCTGAATAGCATGTCCTTGGTGTCTTCCTAAAATTTATGTTGTTATACATGACATTTCTAGGGTTTCTTTGAAAAGTATCAGGGGTACATTTCATAAAAAAAGTATACATGTTCAAATTAATTCTTGTGGTCATATCTATGATATATATTGACTGTCACATGATATAGATAAATTCTATTATGTATTTTTCAGGATAATTATGACATGTTGATGCTTCATCATAGGATAGAATAATACATTTGATAGGGAGACTGCATGATTCATCTTACATGTAATGGGATCATTTGCATGATTGATGAAGACAAATCCAAGGGTGTTTCATGATCAGGGCTGACATGTTCGGAGGAATTCACATGTTTGGGCCGATATATCAAGAGGGATTCATGTTTCATGGGTGATATATTGAGATTAAATCACATAAATTTGATCACATGTAAATGTGTTTTCAATTGAATAATTAATAGGTTATACAAAGAACATGAACCCATCGCATGGTAATCTGTGAATCCATCTTTACATAAGGATTTGATTATTTTCATCTTTATCACATAAATATCTCAATGTTAATCATGAATTGGCCTATTGAGACCCCATGTGACCAAGTAATCATGTATGAACATCTTCATATGATAATTGTAGACTAGAATAAACCCATAATGTTATTAAGAATTTGATCACATGAAGCATATAAACATTTTTCAAAATTCATTATGTCATTCCTCAGCTTTACCTAGTTAAAGACTATCACAATTGTGTGGCTCTCCACTATATGAAATAAATTATCCCTCATCAAAACTTATATCTATATTTTTAATCAAAGGGGAATTTATAGGAAAATACAACCCATATGTACCCCACTTTATAAGGATAAATCATAAGATATATTTAATTGAGTCAATTGGGGGAGAATAACAACACAAGTGTTATGTGAACCCGTCATAGGTCATCTAATGATTTATCTTTCTATCATGTGAGAAATTGAATCCATGATATCACATATTAGTTACCGTATTTATTCGAACCATGGATTTTAATGGCTTCCACATGTTATATTTGACATGTCGAACAACATTCTCAATATAAGGCTGATATATTCTAGAGACTCTACGATACAAGGTATTCTTTGAAATTGGATTTTTGTCTGGTCGAGAATGACATGTATGGGGACCATCATGAGATCAAAATAATAATTCTACAGGACCTTAACAATATAAATTTTTATGTCATTGGTCCTCCATGTTATTAAATTATTGATAACACATGTATCATAACCACTTCTCTTTAATGATTGTGTAATATTTAATCACACGATGGTAATAAAATTTTCAAATTTTAATCATTATTTTGAAATACCATATACATTTTTAGATTGATTTTTTTTTCAGGGAGTCAGATAATTGATTGGACTTGTCGAAGGACCTTCACATGATTATGGTGACATGCCCAATGGGTTTCACGTGGCATGGAAAACTTTCCACTTGATATCTCACATGATCGTTGAACTGAGAATATGAGACATATAATACCTTTACATGAATGTAAACATGACCTCCATTTCATAATAATTATTCCATATTCTAATTTGTTTCAATGATAATTAGAATATTTTAAATTTCTTTTTACATTAAATTTCACATTATTATAGGAACTCAACAGATTGTGGTTTACATAATCATGAATTATTATCCAAAGGGATTATTGTGAGGATGTGGGTTGTCTGATGTGGATTTATATGATTAGAAGAATTCACTAAAGGGGATTTGTGTGATCGTTATTAGATCATATGGAATGTATAATACCAAAATGTGAATTTCCAAGGGTTAGGAGATCATGTGTCTTATTTGGGTCACATAATCCATGTTACCTAGTCTCATAACCTTTATATATCCATGATGATCCTTTTCCCCATTCATAGAGAAAAAAATTCCTATGATGTATGAATATCATCAATCCAAAAAAATTTGAGTCTTATTTGGATGTAGTCAACATCTGTTTAAACTTGTTGTTGACATTGTGCCACTTTCATATTTTTTTGAATGGTTTGAACCATATCTATCAATTCATGGACAATTTTTGGACATATCAACTTCAACCCTCTGACTACATCTCAACATGTTGGATTCCTATATCTCTTACCATTAGAGCCTCAAATTGTAGCTCATGAATTCCATAATGGAAACTATTTTTATATGAGAACTCTATTAGGGGAAGTTAATTATCTAAAAATCCATTGGAGTCCATAAAAAATTATCTTATTATATCCCTCATGGTGTGAATTTTCCTATCAGATTGACCATCAACCTGAGGATGACAATTATTTATAAAACACAATTTTGTCTTCAATTAATTCCAAATACTTCTCCATAACATATAGGTAAAACTCATATCTAGATAAGATAGAAAGGGTTGTGGAAGTTAATGAATTCTCACCACATCCCTTATCTATATCATGGTAGTTTGATCAAAATGAAATTTTCATTGATGGAATAAAATACAGTGAATTGATTAGGTGATTGAATATAAATCAAACTAGATTATAAACATAAGTCATTTTGGGGAGTCCTATGGTGTAGTCTATGATGATGTTTTCCTATATACATATTATTAGGGGAAATTATTTCCACATTCCCTAAGGAATTTTCCATTATACATTGAATTTATGGCATACCAAACCCAGAGATGTCTATTCTTAATTTTCTCTCTTAATACTATTCCATTTAAATTTATTTAGATATCTATACATATTTGTTATAAATGGATCTATATAGAGGGATTATTTATGTGAATCTACAAAATATCAATCTTTAATTTGTTTTCATGGGACATATATTTGGATTCTAAATCATAAAACTCCATTACTATAAAATTTTAACCTTATAATATGGACTAAATTATTCTAGTTATAAATTATAGTTATAGGATTAATTGATCTTTAAATGAATGGATGATTGATCAGTCGATTGGTAATAATATTATTTATATCCTACCACTATTACATTAAGATTTATCCTAAGTAATTATTTGATTATTTGGCCTTTTTAATTCCTCATCATGGATATAGTGATTTGTTTTCCTACTCGGAGCATCCACCACTTTATTTTCTTCTTATGTAGTAAGGTACTGATCATTGATAATCATTTATCAGTTCCAACAATATCATTTGGTGCAAATAAAAATATTTTTTTCAATATATTTTTCATGCTAATGTAATCAGTATATATATAATCATTCCTCCATACATATAATTTTTCAAAATCATTTAAGAAAAGATATCTACCCCTAGCTACATATCATGAGTGGGTAAATATACCTTAAGAAACTATAATTATCCTAATGATTAAAAAATACATTATTATCATATACGAGGATGCATCCATGTACATTTTTCAAAGAATCATTTTATATTTCCAATCCTTCACCACTACTAGGTTATGTAATTATAGGATCATTCAAAAACCTACTTTTTAGTTCTTTAAAACTTTCTTCATATTCATCTATCCAAAGTAACGTAATGTCCTTCCATTTTTACATGGTTAGTGGATTGGATATTCAATGACTCGATTATTGATAATAAAAATCTATTTTCAAATGAATAAATTACCTACAAATAAATGTTGTAATAAAAAACACAAGATTTATATTTGATATTTTGTACCATTATTTTATATATACATTGATATTGAAAATACCATTATCCAACATAAATATTGATAGGATAGATGTATTTTAGTGATCATTTGGTTAATATATATTTATATGGAAATTTTAAATCCATCTGACATTGAAAAATGAATCGATTGCCATGACTAGTAGGATCATACCCTATAAATCACATTTATGGGATGTCATGAGGAAGATAACATCACTAGGATTATCCCATCATCAAGCCCAAGACAATATTCAACAACTAAAGTATGAGAAAAAATTTAGGGGAGAATTTAATGTTCACTGATACCACAACCCTGACCACAATCTCTAATCCACTAAAAGAATGTGTCGCCATCACACACCTTACACTTAGGGAATATGATGATTCAAAAAAAAGGTTATGTATCAAGACGTTTATAGTATGAATTTTATTTTTTAAAATAATTATAATAATTATACTTTTTTATTATTATCTTATTAATTATTTAATAATGTTATTGATAGATGTTTTATTTTAAAATGATAATACTAAAATTGTTTTTTTGTAAAAAATATAGTTTCACTCAAAATAATCTTTTTGATGAATAAAATATTTTATTAAATAAAATATATTTTAGTAAAATATTATTAGTAAGTAATATTTAATTAAAAATATATGATAACATTTTTCATGAAATGAATATTAATTTTTACAATTTTCAGAAGACTATTACCTTAAAAAAAGTTGTATTTTCAATAAATGGGGAATTTTAATTTTATATTGTGAATTATAATATAAATAGATTTATATTGATAAAATAAATATTATTTTTTAAATAATCATTTTAAAATTATCCAATGGTGAATTTTTCATATATTTTCAAGAGAAATTATTTTTTGGGTAGAGATTAATTACAATATAAATATAATGTATGTATAATAAAACCATAAAAGTTCTAAAGTGATGTAATGAACAAAATAAACAGTATACATGACCAAAATTTTGATTCAACTCTGAAAATATGCGATATGGATGTCATTTGATTAAATTTATACTTCCTTAATTAATACTCCAAAACTAATATTATATTATAAGTATTTAATAAAATTTCTTTTTTAAAATGAATCACATCTGCTCTACATTAGAATAAAAACCATGGTAAGAACACAAAGTATTTTTTTGGATTGGATTAATTTTTTATATAGAGTTCAAAATCTATCTTCATAAATTAATAATTAATTCCCATGTCTTTTGCTATAAAAATCTACCAACCTCCCATTCATTTTAACTCATAACACTAGGATCATGATGTTACAATACCATTCCCGCCATAGAGCCCAATAATTGTTCCACCAATCTCTTAGGAAGCTCCTCCCGTGATTTTAGAATCACCCTCTCAAGGTCTGTGATCCTCTCATTCTCCTCTCTATTCAAGCACTTTATTTTTAGTATGCATTTTGATAAATACGTTTTCATCTTATGAAATGGTCTTACACATCCCCCATATCATGTTTTTGATTTATATTTGACTAGATACCCCACTCACTCTCATTAAATCATTATAAGTGTAAAGACCCGTAAAATTCAAGGGAAATTTTTTTCTTAATTTTCTTTAGAATTTTACAAGAGCGCGGTTTCTGACGGCACCTGATTCTGAGGCCCGGTGTGCCCGGAATCAATTTCCAAATTTTGGCTCGGGTACGTTCAGTGAATGAATGAGCGGGTTTTTCTAACTTTTGAACAGGTGCACGGAATCGAATTCTGAGGGCACCGATGAACTCGCAGCACCGATATTCGCTTAAGGAGACCTTTTCTGAGGTTGCGTTTTATACGGGAAGAAAGTTAGTTTTGGCGGAAATTAGAAGAAGTTAAATAAATTGTGGAACACAATTTATTTTTAACCTTTTTTGTTATTTTCCCCCAAAGGGAGTTAGAGGTGGGACCCACATCCACATAACCTCCCTTGAGAGGATTAAGTGTGGTGGGGCCCACACGAACCCTAACTCTTCAACTTCACTTAAACTCCCCCAATAACTCCACTCTAATTAATTTTGACAACTTGTGTTATTAATTAAGATGAGTTATTGAATTTCAAAGTTTGAAATTGAAAGAGGTTAGAATGTGTGAATAAAATAAGGCTTAGACTTATTTTATTTTGGTTTGTATCTTTTTCCACCTTGAGAGGATTGGGAAGCATTTTTCATCTTCTTCAACCTTGACGAAGAACGTGAAGAACACTCAGGCTCCGACGAAGAACGTTGTCACCATAGAAGAGAAAGACGTGTCGTCTCTTCTCTTCCTCGCAGCCGGTGTGTTTCTGAAGATCGACGACGCCGCTTCTTTCGGTCTTCTTCTCGTGTCAATGAAAGGAGACACCACTTCCTCTTCCGACTTTCTCCGTCAGCTTACGAATCTTCTCTAGCGATGTACCTATTCGGACGCACCTCGACGTCAACGGAATCGACATACGATTACCGCGATGCCCGACCTCCGCGACGCTTGTCTTCCGCGGCTTGTTGACGTGCTCAGCTCTTGAAACCGAGGTAGGGGATTATTTTTATTTTATTTAATTATCTTCCTTTATTGATTCTAGCATGTCGAACTTCGAGGATAAATGACTAAATGTTATCGTTTAACGAGAGGGGGTCCGGACCTCACAAACACGGCCAAACCCCCCTCCTATGTTCATGTTTGTTTCCTTGTGGATGGAACGGGTTGGCGTGGCACCGTCACACCACGCGGGAATCACACGGAAAGTATTGCGCGGTGCCGTCGCGCCATGCCGTGGAAAGAAATTCAAGAACGAGACGTCGTCGCGCCACGTCAAAGGAAATCGAAGGCGCCGCGGCAGGAGCGGGGCCGCGGCCGGTTCCGAGCCGCGGCGGAGCTTGGTGACCGGCGGCCAGCCGGGCCACCAGTGTCGGAGCCGGAAAGGGACCAGCCACTACTGGTCCAATTGAGGAGGACCCGGCCAGCCAGGTTGGGCCGGCCGGAAATGGGGAAATCCGGGGGAATTAATTCCCCCGGCCAGCTTGAACGGTCCACCATTGTTGAGGGGGGCCCGCGATTACAAAGGGGGGCATGCGCCCCCCCCCCCCCCCCCCGTTTTTTCCAACAGCACGGCCGAAGGCCGAGCTGGCAGCACGCCCAGTGCGCTGCACTGAGCTGGGCCGGGTCGACCCTGTCCGGGGCGGGTCGACCCAGTTCGGGCCGACCGGGGGGTCTCGGGTCTGGTCGGCCCGGGCCTGAAACCCCCGATACCGAACAGTTTGGGTTCAAATTCCCATAAATCGGGCTACGGATTTCCAAACGACCCGCCGTCAGCGGCGATGTGATCCTTGGATCGAGACAGTCGTTTCGGTATATCGCACTCAAGGTTTCGGAATACTTTGAGTTCGGCCGGGTTGGTTCGTACACAAAACCAACCGGGCCCTTGGAGTGGAAATGCTCATATCTTGAGCTACAGACGTCTGATTGACGTGTCGTCAGCTTTGTTGAGTTCCTCTTATTGAGAAGGATATTTTGGCATACTCTGCCCAAGAATTGGATGTAGGTGGAGTATGGTAGGGTTGGTTTTTCCTTAAAAACCAACCGGGCCTATGGGACGAAAATGCCAATAACTCTCAGACTGGGCGTCCGATTGACGCGCCGTCTATTGCATTGAGTTCCTGTTGACGGTACGGAACTTTTGGATACATCAACTCTGGACTATGCGACAATTGATGTATCAGCCTCTCGGCTCGTGGAGCGGACCCTCCCGAATGAGCTTGCTGTGTGCGGGAACCCTAGAGCTGGCTGCGACTGCTACTATGACTGCAACGACGACTGTGCAGAGATCCTCAGTGGATTCGACGATGACGACTACAACACTCAGCGATCCTGTGTGGATCAGTGCTACCGATCCTGTGTGGGTCCGATCCTGTGTGGGTCTGCGCTCAGCGGTCCTGTGTGAACCAGCACCTATAGATCCTGTGTGGGTCTGATCCTGTGTGGGTATTTGCCGGGGTTAGTACCTATAAATCCTTTTTGGGTCTGATGACTTAGATGGATCAGTGATCATCTCTATCGTCTTTCGAAGAAGTATACCTGTGTGAGCTGAATCCTGTTTTCTTTCCTGTGTGGATTGTGTTGTACTATCCTATGTGGATTATGTTTTTCTTTCCTGTGTGGAATACATATACTTTCCTGTGTGGACTGATTTGTACTTGGGCTCGGAGGTTGGAGCGTATTGGAATTGATGACTTAGGTATATGTATGGGAATATACCTAAGCAGTGTCGGTTGTTACTTTGTGTTTGTATCTTTCCTTTTTGGATTATCCTTTGTGGATTTTGGGAGACCGTCGGGGGTCTCGGGGTCCCTACTGAGTAGCTTATACTCACCCCTGCACGGGCTATGCCCGCACTACATTGTGTTGGTTGCAGACGACGGACAGTGTTGATCGTGGTTGAGGCTTGCCAAGAAGGACGACACCTGGAGGTGGACCACTGGGCAGGACGTGCTCGGAGCGGACGGCGGGATCTGAGGAGCAGTGGAGCTATCTGTACCCACCCTTCAGGTGGGATTTCCATTGGACAGCTCAGCGTAGAGGCTTTACTTTACAGTTTCTGTTTTCCCTTTCGAGTTGTACTTTACCGTTGGGCTTGTATTTCCGGCCACTTTTATTTTCCGCATTTACTATTGTACTCAGTTTCTTACTTAGTGTTTACTTCTTCCTCTTGTACTCTGTGGTGTTTGTTTACTTTACAAAGTCAATGCATTCTCTTTTATCGGGATTTACACCTTGGTGCTAGTCGCCAGTCCCTGGCCTATGGAAGGCGGGCATGGGGTAGTCACGGCATGGGCCCTGAGGACGGGTCGTGACAAATTGGTATCAAAGGAGTTCAGTTCTACCACAAACTCTGATCTTTTCTATGTGAAGCAACAGTGTTTAGCGTATTGAGTGTGGTTATAAGTCCAGGGAGTCCAGTGTTGGTGTGGAAGCTGACGTATCCGTACACCAGGACCCTGACTTCTGATTTCCGACTTAATTCACGAAAACATTGATTGCCTGTGTGTTTCAAGTTTTCTTGTGATTACTTTGTATCAGCTCACTAGGTATACTGTTCTGACTGTGGCGCACCTGTTTCCTTTTCAGGATGGCCCCACGATGGCAGCCAGCTAGGGTTCCGAGAGTCGAGTGTGACGATAGCCCACTGAGCAACGAGGCCTCGGTGCATGGCCCTTTGTCAGCAGTGGCACCAGCGGTAGCATTACCCGCCGAGCCACCAATACTTCCAGCACCATCCGATGACGATGCACATCGCATTAGTGCACTGCATGAGTTTCAGCGCCAGCGACCGCTCAAGTTTCGTGGTGAGACGGACCCCCAGGCAGCCGAGGACTGGCTGGAGGCAGTCGTACGAGTTTTCAGGCTAGTGAGGACACCAGCAGACCTCATGGTGATCCTCGCTGCAAGCCTACTGCACGCAGCAGCGGGCCGATGGTGGAGCTTGATGCTCCAGGTGCACGATGAGACATCTATACTCTAGACAGACTTTGAGAGCCTCTTCCACTCAGAGTTTTTCCCAGCCACCCTCCGTGCGGTGTGCATACATGAGAATCTTCATCTGCGGCCGGGCAGCATGACGGTCGCTCAGTACTCGACGAGATTTACCGATATCACGCATTACTCGACCAACATGGTACGAGACACATTCTTCTGGGCCCGGACCTTTGAGCAGGGTTTGAGACACGAGATCAGGGCATCGCTGATCTCCCTCAGCATTCCGACATAGAAATGAGTACTGGAGAGGGCCCTTTTGATCGAGAGCTTTCTTGCTGAGTCTACACCAGCACTGAGACCCACAGCAGGGCGGCACGTAGCATAGTCTTCTGCAGCAGGCAGTCGACGGATGACTCAGGGGTCCCGGCAGACCAGACCCTCAGGAAGACAACCTCAGGGAACTGGCTCAGTAGTGCGGGGCACAGAACGCGGAGCCAGTCTTTCGAGAGGCAGACAGTGCTACTCGTGCGGCGGGCATGGCCACATGGCTCGTGACTGCCCGACCCGTCGTGCCGAGGAGTAGCAGATGGTTGAGGGACCACCGAGGCAGAGGCAGAGGGTCGACCGTGGCGGTCCGCAGGGATGAGGCGGACGAGGCAGAGGAGCTGGCCGAGCAACAGGTGGTGGGAGATGCTATGAGGCTCTACCTCCACCACCACCAGGAGGTCCACCCCGACCACAGGGAGCTGGCAGGCAGAGACAGGCACAGCTCGAGGAAGTGGAGGCCTACGACCATGGCGCACCCGAGATGATTCGAGGTACTATCTGTGTCTATTCCACCCTTGCTGCAGTTCTTATAGACACAGGAGCGAGTCACTCTTTCATAGCTGCTGCCCTTGTTCGGAGCTCGGAGATTCCGACAGAGCCGTTGGCTCGATCCTTACGGCTAGAGACTCCTACGGAAGCAGACTTGACGATTACGCACTGGTTCCGGCAGTGTGAGCTTACTCTAGGAAGCGAGAGTTTCGGCTGGGATCTTCTTGTAGCAGCGTCGAGGCCTTACGACGTCATCTTGGGCATGGATTGGTTACCTACGGTCCATGCACAGATTGACTGTTTTAGGCGCAAGGTGCGATGTGTATGCACTGACGGGAGCAGGTTCACCTTCACCGGCGAGAAGGGAGCCTTCGCAGCACAGGATGGACTTCCGTAGAGGAGAGGACAGCCCATCACTCATCAGTTGGCTAGCCTCATCCTAGGAGCAGTTGACGTGCGGAGTCCTGGTTTACCTGAAGTGGTGGATCAGTTTGCGGACGTTTTTCCGGACGAGGTTCCAGGGTTACCTCCTCGCAGAGAGGTAGACTTTTATATTGACCTGTACCCCGGGACAACCTTGATATCGACTATAGCATATCGGATGGCTCCCGCCGAGCTTCGAGAGCTACGGGTACAGTTGGAGGACTTGCAGGGAAATAGGTTCATCCGACCCAGTGTTTCACCCTGGGCTTCCCCGATTTTGTTCGCCAAAGAGGCGGACGGGAGCTTGCGACTTTGTGTTGACTATCGTCACCTGAACCAGGTGACAGTGAGGGACAAGTATCCGCTACCTAGGATTTATTACCTCTTTGATCAGCTCAAGGGAGCACGGTGGTTCTTGAAGATAGACCTCAGGTCAGGCTATCATCAGCTCAGAGTTAGAGACGAGGACGTGCAGAAGACGGCCTTCAGATGTCGGTATGGCCACTATGAGTTCTTGGTTATGCCATTCAGCATAACCAATGCTCCAGAAGTGTTCATGGCCCTCATGAACATGATATTTCATCCATACCTCGATCGATTTGTCGTGGTCTTCATCGACGACATTTTGATTTACTCGATGACTTAGGAGGAGCACGCCTACCACTTACGGGTTGTACTAGACACACTCCGAGAGAACCAGCTTTATGGTAATCTCTCGAAGTGTCAGTTATGGATACATGAGGTCCACTTCATGGGACACGTCATCTCTGAGGCGGGATTTGCAGTAGATCCTGCGAAGATCGAGGCAGTGTTAGCTTGGGAACCACCCAGGAGCGTGACAGAGTTTCAGAGTTTCTTGGGACAAGCCGGATACTACCGGAGATTCGTGCCAGACTTCTCCAGAGTTGTGGCACCACTCTATTCTTTGAAAAAGAAGGGGAAACCCTTCGTGTGGTAAGTCAGATGTCATCAGAGCTTCCAGGAGCTGATACAGAGATTGACCAGCGCACCTATCTTGAGGTTGCCTGATGAGGGAGTTGGATACGTAGTTTACTGCGATGCATCAGGGACCGGACTAGGATGTGTCCTGATGCAAGAGAGAGCAGTGATCACCTATGGATCACGTCAGTTGAGGCTGCATGAGAAGATCTACTCTACCCATGACCTGGAGTTAGCAGTAGTGGTCTTCACTCTGAAGACTTGGCGACACTATCTGATGGGCGAGCGCTTTACAGTCTTTTCTAATCATCAGAGTCTCAGGTACATCTTCTCGCAGAAGGACCTGAACCTGAGATAGCAGCGATGGCTCGAGTTCCTCCAGGACTATGACTTTGAGATAGTCTATACTCCTGGGAAGGGTAACATAGTAGCTGATGCCCTCAGTAGGAGGACGGGCATTCAACTACTTGAGGAGGCGACAGAGCAGCTAGCCTCTCTGCAGATATCCTTCATGGATAGAGATGGAGAAGCCTTCCTTCAGTCTCTCACAATCACTACCCCACTTCTACAGTGGGTCAGAGAGGCACAACGTGCAGACGATGACTGTGAGACGCAGTTTGCACAGATATTCTCAGGACATACACCTGATGGTTTCTCCCTTGGAGTAGATCACGACATCCTTTTAAGAGGACGTACCATGGTACCAGTTGATTTACTGGAGGAGGTGCTGAGAGAGTTTCACACTTCTCCCTTGGCGGTACATCCCAGAGTGGCGAAGATGTACTAGGATCTCAGACGATAGCACTGGTGGCCGGGCATGAATAAGGCAGTGGTAGAGTTCGTTTCTCGATGCCTCACCTGCCAGCAGGTGAAGGTAGAGCATAAGGTACCAGCAGGCTTGGTACAACCCTTGGAGGTCCCGTAGTGGAAATTGGGAGCATGACGTTGACGATGGGGCGACTTTTACGGAGGTTCCGGTGGAGATTGAGGATCGACAGGAGCGGGTCCTACGTGGACGGTCGATTCCTCTAGTGCGCATCAGATGGCAGCAGGGGAATCTCCAGGAGAGCACTTGGGAGCGGGAGGCTCAGATGCGTGCTCAGTACCCTCATTTGTTTCCCTAGTTTTGATGTATCTTTACGGGGACGTAAAGCCCTGAGGTGGGAGTAATGTAAAGCCCCGTAAAATTCAAGGTAAATTTTTTTCTTAATTTTCTTTAGAATTTTACAAGATCACGGTTTCTGACGACACCTGATTCCGAGGCCCGGTGTGCCTGGAATCAATTTCCGATGTTTGGCTTGGGTACGTTCAGTGAACGAACGAGCGGGTTTTTATAACATTTGAACTGGTGCCCGGAATTGAATTCTGAGGGCACCGATGAACTCGCAGCACCGATATTCGCTTAAGGAGACCTTTTCCGAGGTTACGTTTTATGCGGGAAGAAAGTTAGTTTTGGGGGAAATTAGAAGAAGTTAAATAAATTGTGGAACACAATTTATTTTTAACCTTGTTGGTTATTTTCTCCCAAAGGGAGTTAGAGGTGGGACCCACATCCACATAACCTCCCTTGAGAGGATTAAGTGTGGTGGGGCCCACACGAACCCTATCTCTTTGACTTCCCTTAAACTCCACAATAACTCCACTCTAATTAATTTTGACAACTTGTGTTATTAATTAAGATGAGTTATTGAATTTCAAACTTTTGAAATTCAAAGAGGCTAGAATGTGTGAATAAAATAAGGATTAGACTTATTTTATTTTGGTTAGTATCTTTTTCCACCTTGAGAGGATTGGGAAGCATTCTTCATATTTTTCAACCTTGATGAAGAACGCGTAGAACACTTAGGCTCCAACGAAGAACGCCGTCACCATAGAAGAGAAAGATGTGTCGTCTCTTATCTTCCTCGCAGCCGGTGTGTTTCTGAAGATTGACGACGCCGTTTCTTTTGATCATCTTCCTGTGTCAACGAATGGAGATGCCGCTTCCTCTTCGTGCTTTCTCCGTCATCTTACGAAGCTTCTCCAGCGGAGTACCTCTTCGGACGCACCTCGACGTCAACAGAATCGACGTACGATTACCGTGACGCCCGACCTCCGTGACGCTTGTCTTCCGCGGCTTGTTGACGTGCTCGGCTCTTGAAACCGAGGTAGGGGATTACTGTTATTTTATTTAATTATCTTCCGTTCTTGATTCTAGCATGTCGAACTTCAAGGATAAACGACTAAATGTTATCGTTTAACGAGAGGGGGGCCGGACCGCACAAACACGGCCGAACCCCCCTCCTATGTTCATGTTTGTTTCCTTGCGGATGGAACGGGTTGGCGTGGTGCCGTCACACCATGCGGGAATCGCACGACAAGTATTGCACGACGCCGTGGAAAGAAATTCAAGAACGTGACGCCATCGCGCCGCGTCAAAGGAAATCGAAGGCGCCGCGGCCAGAGCGGGGCCGCGATGGAGGGGCGCGGTGCCGTCGCACAGCGCCGGACGACATGGGCTGCGATCGGGTCCGGGCCACAGCGGAGCTTGGTGAACGGCGGCCAGCCAGGCCTCTGGTGTCGAAGCCGGAAAGGGACCGGCCGCTGCCGGTCCCGTTGAGGAGGAGCCGGCCGGCCAGGTCGGGCCGAACGAAAATGGGGAAAGCCGGAGGAATTAATTCCCCCGGCCATCTTGAACGGCCCCCCATTATTGAGGGGGGCCACAGTTACAAAGGGGGGTAGGCGCCACCTCGTTTTTTCCAAAAGCTCTGCCGAAGGCCGAGCTGGCAGTGCACCCAGCGCGCAGCGCTGCGCTAGACCGGCGCCCGGACGGTCAGCCAGGTCGGGCCAAGCCCAGCCGGGCCGGGCCGGGCCGCGCCGCGCCGGGCCGGGCCGGGGCATGTCGACCCTGTCCGGTGCGGGTTGACCCGGTTCGGGCCGACCGGGGGGTCTCGACCCGGGTCGGCCCGGGCCCGAAATCCCCGATACCGAACTGTTTGGGTTCAAATGCCCATAACTCAGGCTACAAACCTCCAAACGACCCGCCGTCAGCGGTGATGCGATCCTTGGATCGAGACGGTCGTTTCGGTATATTGCACTCAAGTTTCGGAATAATTTGAGTTCGGCCGGGTTGGTTCGTACACGAAACCTACCGGGCCCTCAGAGCAGAAACACTCATATCTTGAGCTACGGACGTCCGATTGACGTTTCGTCAGCTTTGTTGAGTTCATCTTAGTGAGACTGATCTTTTGGCATACTCCGCCCGAGGTTTGGACGCAGGTGGAGTACGGTTGGGTTAGTTTTGCCTTAAAAACCAACTGGGCCCCTGGAACGAAAAAACCAATAACTCTCAGACCGGGCGTCTGATTGACGCGCCGTCTGTTGCATTGAGTTCCTGTTGACGGTACGAAACTTTTGGATACATCAACTCTATACTATGTGACAGTTGATGTATCATATTCTCGGCTAATGGAGCGGACCCTCACGAACGAGCTTGCTGTGTGCGGGAACCCTAGAGCTGGCTGCGACTGCTACTATGACTGCGACGACGACTATGTAGAGATCCTCAGTGGAATCAACGACGATGACTACAGCACTCAGCGATCCTATGTGGATTAGTGCTACCGATCCTGTGTGGTTCCGATCCTGTGTGGGTCTACGCTCAGCGGTCCTGTGTGAACCAGCACCTACAGATCCTGTGTGGGTCCGATCCTGTGTGGGTCTTTGCGGGGGTTAGTACCTATCGATCCTTTGTTGGTCTGACGACTTATATGGATCAGTGATCATCTCTATCATCTTTCGAAGAAGTATAACTGTGTGAGATGAATCATGTTTGCTTTCCTCTATGGATTGTGTTGTACTATCCTGTGTGGATTACATTTTTCTTTCTTGTGTGGAATACGTATACTTTCCTGTGTGGACTGAGTTGTACTTGGGCTCGGAGGTTGGAGCGTATTGCAATTGATTACTTAGGTATATATATGGGAATATACCTAAGTAGTGTCGGTTGTTACTTCGTGTTCGTATCTTTCCT
The DNA here is from genome assembly GCA_963277665.1 of Viscum album. Lineage (NCBI taxonomy): Eukaryota > Viridiplantae > Streptophyta > Magnoliopsida > Santalales > Viscaceae > Viscum > Viscum album. Next base: position 22,214,907 of record OY728137.1, on the reverse strand, counting down.
TTTTGGTTTATCCTTTGTAAATTTTAGGAGACCTTCGGGGGTCTCGGGGTCCCTACTGAGTATCTTATACTCACCCCTGCACGGGCTATGCTCGCACTACGTTTTGTTGGTTGCAGACGACTGACAGTGTTGATCGTGGTTGAGGCTTGTAGAGTAGGACGACACTTGGAGGTGGACCACTGGGCGGGACGTGCTCGGAGCGGACGACGGGATCCGAGGAGCAGTGGAGCTATCTGTACCCAACCTTCAGGTGGGATTTCCATTGGATAGCTCGGCGTAGCAGCTTTACTTTATAGTTGTTGTTTTCCCTTTCGAGTTGTACATTACCGTTGGGCATGAATTTCTGGCCCCTTTTACTTTCCACACATACTGTTGTACTCAGTTTCTTAGTTAGTGTTTACTTTTTCTGCTTCTACTCTGTGGTGTTTGTTTACTTTACAAAGGAAATGCCTTCCCTTTTATCGGGATTTACGCCCTGGTGCTAGTCGGTAGTCCCTAACCTATGGAAGGCGGGCTTGGGGTAGTCACGACACGGGCCCCGAGGACGGGTCGTGACAATACGTATCATTATATCCAAAAATTATTCTTCCAAAATTTCCCTATTATTTTTCGATGATAATTTTTTTAGTGAATTACCATCCCCATTTCACAAAATATAATTCATATGTATGTGTCAATCTTTCATTGATTGGGGACTTATATTTAAGTAACCCACACAACATTATCATGGGATTAAATGTTATTAATTATGATATTATGTTGAATGTTCTATGTAGAACACATATACATGAACATAATTTGAAGGTCGAAGGTGGGACAAAGATTATATAGCCCTTTAATACATTAGGTAGTTCTTTTTATATAATGGAATTCCAAGTATAGTGCAAGGGAGGTTATCCTAAGAACAATATATTATTTTGTCTAGGTAGTTAGCCTTTATTTTTTGTTATGATGTCATTTTTTATGTTATTTCTATATTCGTATGTTTCTATTTTGTTATCATATTATATCATTCTTAGATGTTAATGTTTGGGATTATCACCACATTTATGTTACCTTCATACGAATCATTGCTTAAATGTAATTATTTTACATATTACATGTTTGATTATTCTTTTTTTTTGGCTTCATAGATCATTCCATTCTTATGTATTTCCCTAGGATATTCCATATTGTTTTATAAGTGAAACCATTGTTTTGGATCATGTTTAAGGAGTTGTTAAAAATATTTTAGTGTTTCAGTTTCTTGTTTTTTTATTATGTATCTATTTTTCTGAAGACACTAGACCTCATGAACATTAACGATTGTATTAAGTTAATATTTTTGTAGTTAATCATGCATTAATGTGTTTTAAAATATTTTTTTTAAAATTTCATATCAGAGGAGATTCTAATCATTTTTAGGGAATATTATTATAAAACCCCTATGAAATCCTTAAGGATTACGAAAACAACCCTGATTTTCTATTAATTAGAGAGTTACTGGTTTCATGGAAAATAAATCTCTCTCTAGATATGACATGTTAATATGGATCTGGTATAGTTTTAACTCAAGGTTATAACCCTAAAAATGTAATAATGAGTTGGAATTGATTGTCACCATGTACATAAAAATGAGCCTTGCTGCATACCTGGTTTGACACTCAGTGAAGATGTGATTTGGTAAAATCACATGATCATTATGAAAATTTATAAAAGGAAAAAAATACCAATAAGACACTATTTTTTGAAATCGATCGTGTATAACATAGATTAAAAATTAGAAATTCATAGCGTAAATAATATTTTTCATTTGATGGTTATCACATCAATGATCATATTTTCCATTTGTTAACAGTTTCTGTATTTTTATCCCATAATATAAATTTTATGATTTAAATAATTGGAAGTAAAATCATATAGTAAAAATAATTCTTATGATCCTTTATTATATTCATTATCTAATATCATACTTTTTTAGTAGAACTATGCATACACCATCAGAAAATGTGGAAGTAGAGTTATCGATAAAAAAAGAGAAAATTATTACACCACATTAATATAACTCATCCTATATCAATCTTTGTGGGATAAATTTCACAGAAAACATTTTGATGCCCATTTTAATGGGATTTGATGGACATACATTACTTATATAGGACCATCATATATTGTTAAGAGAAGAATATAACTCAAAAAATCAAAAATAGACCAATGATTCAATAAGAAAAATGATGACGATGCATCTAAAATGGATTCATTATATCTTGTATGGATATCATTTAATTTTGATTATGTATAGTAATATCAAATTAATGAGGCAAAAGAACAAATCTTCCTTAATGAATAACCCATTATAAGATAATTCACTGATGTCATTTCGGAAGAATTTATTAATCAACCTCATGGTTGAGAGTGTGACTTCATGATCGAAAATATGCCCAATTTTTTTCAAACATCCAAGTCTCTATATAGAATCTAAATTATTGAGCATGAGGAGATACAAAACAAACTATTGGATAATCTCTATAATGTGTTTTCATTCCCATGTGCATCATTGTGGGGTGCGCCTGTTCTCTTTTTTGAGAATAAGGATGGGTTATTGATACTCTGAATTGACTATAGAATGGAAAACAATATAATTATAAATAAAAATAATCATTTATTGTATATTGATGAAATATTTGATTAGTTATGTTGAAAGAAATACATATCAATGGTCAATCTATATTTAGGATATTACCATGTAATGGTGAAGAAGAAGGATATTCAAAAGACATTTTAGTATAGGGTAAGGGGACTAAGAGTTAATATTCTTGGCATTTGGACTCTCTAATTCTCATAGAATTATTCTATACATGATGAAAATATTCTTTAGGTGATACATTTTTAAAAAAATTAATAATATTTACAAATGTCATTATTATGTAATGTCACATCCGAGGTGCTTCTAGTCTGGTTCCCAAAGCTGGTTCACCATATGACCTCAGGAACACCTCCTCATATTCTAGAGAGAGCTGAGTAAAGTCTAAGGTATATGGATATACATTGGGTAGAATATATCATATTGTCAGAGTAAAAAAATCATCAAATAATGTCAATAGGTATTGAAACAAATAAAAACAATAATTGGAATAACATAAAAAATTTCCAACACCATGCCAAATGATAAATGACTAACAATTATAATTACACTCTACATGGAAGTTTGTCAATAAATAAAAAAATACCAATCCTATTAAAAATACAAGAACATGTTCTTGAGGCCAACATAGTCCATACATACCATGATCTATCAAACCATAAAATACATAAACTAGAAGTTAGGTCCCTCGCATGGACATATATCTAAAATAAGTATCATCAAATCAAGTTACTATGTGCTATGGTGTCCTGAGCTGGGTGTGAGTAAAACTCAGTAGGCATGTACCATGGGTGACTAATGATAAAACATTTCCATAAATAGTTCATTTAGATGGATCAGGTATTAAATATGACGATATTTTTTGGTCGTAGCTGATACTCAAGAGGGGGGTGAATTGAGTTCCAATTTAAAATTTCTCTTAAAAACATTATAGTTAAGAGAAACCCCAACATTAAAAACAGCCCTGTTAATTAAGGCAGTAGAAATGAAATTGATCAATTGGTCAACAGATTTCTCTAAGGGTGATTAGTCCACATATAAACTAGTTTAGAACACTAAATAAACTTTTGAAACGAGTTTTATGAATTAAACAAATACACACTCTAACCAAAACAAACTATCAATGTGTAAGAAAAAACAGTTTTATGTTTTAGAAAATATATGTAGTAGATAAAACAAAACAGAGTAATTAAAAAGTAACACAACAATGTAAACAAGTGGTTTGGTCTCATGTAGAGACTTAATCCTCTCCACTTAGTGATCACCTACCACCAAGATGTTTATATAAATAAACTTTTGATCCAAACCCTAAATTGGGGTTTACAATATCACACCAGGATGTCTAGGTAACACATGACCTCTACCATAATTAGTCATGTGAAACAAAAGAAATAAGTGTTTGAATTATGAGGATACTTTTATATCCTCCAGTTATGCTTATGATACATTATGTGTAATACAAATAATTATACACAATAATCAAATAGAATTTATAAAATACAATAGAGATAAGGATGAGAATAGAGTTAAGAAGTCTCTAAGTGTTGTGAAGAAAGGCTCTAGACACAATGAATGTTGAGAAACTGGTATTTGGGTCTTCTTTTTGAAGATGTCTTCAAAATACAGTATCACAGTTTCTGTAATCCATCTTTGAGGAGTGAAAATATTCATCTCATTGATCTCTCGATGTATATTGAGCCTTTTGGTTGAATATAGCTTGTTAGAGAATTTTTTTAATCTCAAGTGCTTAGTTCATCTCTTTTCGTATTAGCACAGTCTATGTCTCAGCATTACTACAACTATCATCGTCGCAACTTTAATATGAAAGATGAGGTCCATTTATACCACATGATCCTCAATGCATAAGGATTATCACACGTGCATGTTCCATGTACATGTCTACTGATTATCCCATAGACAACAATAAATAATGTCAGAAACATTAATTTTTCTACATATGACCATTATAAATAAATTTGAATTAATAAAATTGTAACAGTTATTTATATCAATAGGTGAGTAATCTTCAGTCTTTTGTGTTCAGTTTGATAACATTGGTCTATTATCTTTGGTGTGTTATATTTGGTGTTTCGTCTTCGGTCTATTGAATATCGGTGTGTCAACTTTAGTTTCGGTGTGTTAGCTTCGGTTTCAGTGTGTCGACTTTAGTTTCGGTGTGTCGACATCAGTTTTAGTGTTTCGACTTCGGTTTCAGTGTGTTGGATTTGGTTTTGGTGTGTGGTATTCGATTTTGGTGTGTTAACTTCAGTTTAGGTGTTTCAGATTTGGTTTATGTGTGTTGGCTTCGGTTTCGGTGTGTCGACTTCAGTTTTGGTGTGTCAAACATCGTTTGGTCAAATGTCAGTCTGTCGAACTTCAATCTATCAAACATCTGTGTGTCGTATTTCGGTTTTTCATGGAATCCAAAAAACATTATGAATATTCTTCCTTACATTTATCATTACAAGATGAAATTTTAATAAAAATAATTTTGTAAACAAATTTATTCATGACTAATCAATTGATTTATTAGTGTATATGTTGTTGTATGACAGAATTAATTCACATATAGGTATTAAGATTGGTATGAAGGATATGAATCATTATATTAACATTATTTATGATTCGGAAAAAATACAATATAATGATGGTTCCAACAATATCCCCCTTTTTTATTATCACAAATCTTGGAATATATGTAAATATATAGAATAAACATTGCGGAATATACTGGTCCAATATAACTATAGTTTTACATTGCTAGAATTTATATAAAACAAATATCCCCCTCAATCGATGAATTAAGGAGAGTATATTCCACCATTGTTTTTTGTATGCCATCATTACTTTCGACCCCTTTTGGGATTAATCAAAAAGAGAAAAGAGGGAAGGATAAATAAGAGAAAGGAAATACACCATAAGAATTTTCTTTCAAAGTCATAAGAGTACAAGAAAAACAGAAAGGGAAAATCCCTATCTAAAAGAAACAATCCATCACAAAGGTTTTAGATGTTGTTGACCTTTGCCTTTGTCTGAAGGATCCAAAGGAGAAGAAGAAGGGCTGGGAGTGGAAGATGATAGAGGTGATATTATTACAACACCAGGCAGAGGAAGACCAGTAGGAACAACAGCTACAAGAGTAGGCCTTCTTTTGGACAACACACCACCAAAAGACTGGTCAGTAACGATAGGTCTAATATGTGTAAGAGCTTGAGGGACAATCATTGGAGTAGGAGTCTGAGAGGCAGGACCTTTTCAAGTAGCTAGAGGGACCACAATATCCTTGGCTTGAACATGCTGATAAGGTTTGAGTTTTTTGATGAATTCATTTATGATTTCTCCTCCATATTGCATTGCCTTATCAAATTAATCCTTATTCTCCATAAATGTTCTCAGTAATGGTGTAAACTCTTTCAGTTGGAGAACATTCCTTTTGAATTATTCTATGACTAGGGGTATTCAAATATTTTCTACCAGAAACTTGAAACTATTGATGAGGTCATTCTTGGTATATATCATAGTGAAATACATATCCATTTTGTACCCAATTTTCTTCTGAGCTGAAGAGGCTTCATTGGTGAATTTTCTACCCATATTGTACAAAAGATTTGTATTCTGATGCACTTTTTCAAGAGTTTCTTCTTCTAAAGTAATCTGGAGTTTCTGAATGTCCTATCTCATCACAACATTGAGATACTCCAAATCAGCAACAACACTTCTTCCACTCTTAGAAATGGATGGGCCTGTCAACATTTTTACAAGATCACCTTTAAACGTTTTCAAATCTACAATGAGTCGATGGGTTACCAAGTTTTTGAAAACTTCCATAACACCACTAAAGGAGGCCTTGAAGTTATAGTTTAAGGAATTCAGATCATTTTTCATCATTCTTACTTCTTCTCTGAGAAAAGTGTTGTGTCTAACACTAGTCTCTACTATAGTAATAAGATTTGATTAAATCTCCTGAATAACAATTCATGCAATTTTTGCTAAATCAGCATCTGAGATACTTATGGAGGAGAAGGATGTAGTTCTGGATCCCACTAAAGCTAGCACAGACTCACATATCTCAATATTAAACATTTACAAATCGGCCTTAGTGACATTGTCACTAGACACTGACTGAGAAACAGGGTCAACTACTAGTGATTCCACAATTGGAACAGGAGTAGCAGGTTCTCGGATAGCATGGACTTGAGAAACAGGAGGAGGAGGTCCCACTTCCACATCTGAGTCATATTCTAAACTGAAAATAATATTTCCCGGATTACTATTCCACTCTCTAGCACAGGTCCAATATCTTGGCTCAATTGATTCAATTCTTAACCTTCAACCCTAAGGATTAGGAATAACATGAATATCATTAATTTCTTCATTCTGTTCTCTGGCCATAACACCTTGTCTGGGGACAAGAACCAACCAATCTTCAGGTTCTTCCTGAGCTCCAGCTATTTCAACTTCACCAGGTACTTCCTCAATTTAATGCAATGAAACTACATCTTATTATTCATGGCTAAAAACCATAATATCATTAAATTCCTGAATGACCTCTTGGTTTTTACCATTGATATGGAGTTGTCTATCCTCAAGTCCAACGTCTCTATGATCATCAGCCTGTTGATCAGCAGGCTCAGTTCTATCACTAGCTCTCGGAACAGATTCCTCACTGGATCTATCAACTGCTTGTTGTCCCACTTTTAGAGAGTCACTCACATGATCAACACTTCCTCCATCATCACCATTGTCACCACCACCACCACCATCATTATTATTATCATCATCATCATCATTAGATTCCTCATCTGATCTGCTAACATAACCTTCAACTCCAGTAACTTCAGTTTCTTCCTCTTCTTCATCACCTAGAATTGTTTCTCTTGAAGGATGTTTCATAGGTGGACAAGAAGGTGCATAAGTCATATTCTGGGGACATTTAGAGATATTAGGATCACTCTTATCATCAAAAGGAGATCCTTCTTCCTTAGTCCCCTTCAGCCTCAGCTTCCTCATCAAAATAGATAGGTTCTTCTGCAGGTTTGAGACCAAGATAATATTGGTCCTTTGATCTAGAAGGATGTTAAACCAGATTGAATTACTCATATATAATTACTTAATCTCCTACCCAACATCTCTTCCCTGGGTTCCGGAAGATTTTCATCCTTTGAAAAATGACATTTTGAAGGAAAAAACCACTATAGTCAGTTATCATTTCATCTCCATCTTCTACATAGTATAATTTCTTTAACATGGAAAAATAATTCTTATATAGTATATGCAGGTTGCCTTCATAGATGGCTTTATAAACTCAGAGATATGTATCATAAGATATCTGAACAGATTTACCTTTATTTCATGTTTCAACAAAAATATAAAGAACACATCCTGATATTTCACAGTAGAGAAATCACCCATCCTTGGGTAGATATGATGTTGTATGAACATAAAAACAGTCTCAGTTCTCCTTCATATTCATTTGAAACAGTCATTCTGGATTCATTTCTAGAAATCTCCTTCAGAGCATCTTCATATGAAAACAAATTTGATGACGGTGGAATATTACCATGATAGTCAGCATAGACACCTTCATGAGGTACCTCCAAGAATATAGCCTATTCCTTAGACGAAAAAGCTACTTCCTTTACTTTTACCACAGATTTCATATTTGGTGCCTCGACTTCATTAATTGTTATAATAAATTGATGATAGAACTCATATGCTAGCTAGGGATAATAGGGTATTTCATTGATGGTAAACCAACGAAGCCACAATTGTGATTCTAGTACCTTTAGCAGAAATGATTTTCCTGACAGAATCCACTCAGCAGACACGTCCTTTTCAACTATAACAACCAGACTTTCTACACTTGGTTTCCTAGTCCCACTAGTTTCACCCTTCTGACACTTAGTCGGGGGAGATTTTCAAGGCTCTCCCATTTCACTCTTAGTCTTTCCCATGGAGAGGCTACGGATTCTTACGGTGTCAAGAGGATGGGAGTTGAGAGATTGAGAGAGATAGTAACTAAATGTAGGAGGCTTTACACCTATTAATATGTTGAAAGGTTGGGATGGATTGGACTTAATATACTATTTAGGTATTTTAAATCGGAAAACATATTATTTAAACACAGTTTATCGAATGAAATAAAATAGTTTCATTTCACTGAAAGCGGATTGAATTTAAAAAACAGCCCTTAAATGCATCGGTGTCACAGAATCAGTTCCATGAAGATCGGTTTCACAACAATCGATTTCAAATAAGTTTGGTTTCACAAAAATCGATTTCACTGAAAATTGATTTCACAAATATCGGTTTCAAAAATATCGGTTTCACAAAGATCGATTTCACAAAAATTAGTTTCACAAATATCGGTTTTATAAATATTGGTTACTAATTTATCATTCCTAGTTCTTGTATGATGTAATTCATTCTCTCAAAATTTAAGGGTTTATTGAATATATCTGCAAGCTAATGTTCTGTTCTGATAAACTCAAGAGTTATATCAATTTTTTGATAATGATCTCTCAAAAAGTTATGTATTATGTCAATATTCCTTGTTTTAGAATGAGGTATTAGGTTTTTAGAAATGTTAATAGCAATAGTGTTGTCACAATTAATGGATTCATGTTTGAATTTATATCCATTGTCAAGTAAAGTGTGTTTCATCCACAAAATTTCTGCACAACAAATACCAGTAGCAATGTATTCTACCTCAGCAGTAGGCAATGCAACAATATTCTACTTTTTTACTACACCATGATACTAGTGACTTTCCTAACATGTGACATCTTCTAGAGGTGCTTTTTTTTATCTAGATTACAACCAGAAAATTCATCATCTGAATATCTTATTAAATCAAATGACTATCCTCTTTGATAAAATAGTCGTAAGTTGGGAGTATGTTTAAGATATTTGAAAATCCTTTTAATATCAATTAAACGAGATTCTTTGGGATTAGCTTGAAAGTGAGCACACATGCATACTCTGAACGAAATATTAGGTCTTATAGCTCTAAGGTAGGGAAAACTCTTTATCATTCCATTATAGCTAGTTTGATCCACTGATTCTCTAGCTTCATCAGCATCCAACTTACAAGTGGTACTCATAGGTTCATCACTACCAAAACTACCATCCAAACCATAACGTTTTAAAAGATCCTTAGTATATTTACACTGATTAAAATTAATACCATATTTACTTTGAAAAATTTGAAATCCAAGGAAAAATTTAAGTTCTCCCATTAAACTCAATTCAAATTTATTTTGCAATTTTTTTGAAAAAGCAGTACATAACGAATTTTCAGAAGATCCAAAAATTATATCATCAATGTAAAATTGTACTATCATAACATCTTGGTAAATCCTTTTAATAAACAACGTAGGATCAACTATTCCTTTATTAAAACCTTTTGAAATAATAAAGGAGTTAAGTCTATCATACCAAGCTCTAAGAGATTTCTTTAGACCATATAAAGTAAAATAAATTTTAAAAACCTGATTTGAAAAATGGGGATTTGGAAACCAAGGGGGTTTTTCAACAGATACTTCCACAACTATATACCCATTTGGAAATTCACTTTTGACATCCATTTGATAAAGTTTAAAATTCAGATGAGTTGCATAAGAAAGTAGTATGCTAATGGCCCCTAACCTAGATACAAGTGCAAAGGCCTCCTCATAGTATATACCTTATTCTTGACTATATACTTGTGCAACTAGCCTAGAATTATTTCTAAATATATTTATAGACTCATCAACTTTGTTTCGAAAACCCATTTAGTGCCTATTGTCAAAGTGTCTTTAGGCCTTTTAACTAGTTCCCAGAATTTGTTTCTTTCAAATTGATTTAATTATTCGTGGATAGCCGTCAACCAAAATTCAGAATTGATAACATCATTAATATTTTTTTGGTTGAATCAATTAAAGAAAGATTGATGTTCATATTGGTTTCTCAGAGAAGCTCTAGTTTTTGTTCCTCGATTTAAATCACCAACTACAACATGTAATGGATTATTCTTGAGAGTTTGAATACCTCTAAAAATATTTGACCTAGACTCCTCATGATTGTATATTGGTTCAGACTCAACAGGTGCAGATTCTGGAAGATTCCCAAAATTTTTTACTTTTACAGGGGATTCACAGTCATTATCATTAAGGTTCAAAATTCACATATCTTCTACAAGATATTCAAGATAGATTTTGGGTTCATGTGGATCAGTATAATCAAATTTTAAATGTACGGACTCTTCCAAATGATTGGTCTTCTTATTGAATACTCTATAGGATTTACTAGTTGTAGAGTATCCTAGAAGAATTCCTTCATCAATCTTGGAGGCAAATTTGTCAAGATTATCTTCAGTGTTAACGATAATGACTTTACAACCAAAAACTCTAAAGTAGTTAACCTTAGGCTTCCAATTGTTCTAAAGTTCATAAGGGGTATTCATAAGAACAGGTCTAATAAAGACACTATTAATGGTATAACAATCTTTATTTACCACTTTATCCCAAAAATAAATAGGTGAATTATATTCACTAATAATATTCCTAGATATTTCTTGAAGGGTCATATTTCATCATTCCATGAATCCATTTTGGTGAGGTGTTCTTGGAGAAATGAAATTGTGACTATAGCCATTGTGTGAGAAATTGGATTCAAAATCATGATTTTCAAATTCACGACCAAGATCACTTCATAAGGTTCTAATTATAAGTCCACTAAAATTTTCTATAGAAATGGAGTATTTGATAAAATAATAACAAGATTCAATCTTGTGAGATAGAATGTATACCTAAGTGTACCTAGAAAAATCATCTACAAGAACATAAACATAGTGCTTCCCATTTAAACATGAAACTCTTGATATTCCAAACAACCCCATGTGAACCAACTCAAGCGGTTGAGAAGTAGAAACTTCTTTCTTTGGTTTGAAAGAAACTTTGTGTTGCTTTCCCTTTTCACAAGGATTGAAAACTTTATTATGTGGGATTTCCAATTTTGGTAAGTCTCAAACTAAACATTTTCTAGTCAGTTTCCTAAGAGAGTGCACAATGTAGTTTCCTAGTCCTCTGTTCCACAACCAGGATGCCATATGAAAAGCACTTAAGCAGGAAACATTTTTCTTAGATAAAGAATTTATGTCATCAACACACACATTCTCATTTCTAGGAGCATTAAATATTAAATGATTTTTGGAATTAAAAACATTACATGCATCATTTTTCAAATTTGACATTAAAACCATTGTCACACAACTGAGAGATTCTTTGTAAATTGTACTTTAATCCCTCAATAAAAAATACTTTATAAATTATTTCTATATTAGGGTTATCGATCTGGCTTTAGCTGACAATTATTCCCTTTGCATTGTCACCAATAGTTACGTGACCACCATCAACCTTGAATAGGCTCTTGAAGAATGAGTAGTCTGCTGTCACATGTCTTGAACATCCACTATTGAAGTACTAAAAGGACTTACATGAACTCTTTAGGTAACATCCCCGTAAAAAAGGATTAGACATGGGGTATCATTAGTACCCAAATTTTCTTGGGTCCTGAGAGGTTAGCATGTAACATTTTGGGATCCCATACTTGTCTAACAGATTTATTATAATCAAAAGATATATTTTGAGACATTAACACTTTTTTGGTCCTTTAGAGAATTTTTTTCCATGAAATGGTTAAGTTCATGAACTAGTAGTTAATTTTCCCGATTTTGGAATAAATTTTATTTTAATGACCCTTTTCTGTCCGGGCTGATATCCCAAACCAATTGTATATTTTTGGGAAATCTATTTTCTTAGCATCAAATTCAATGTATCTCTAGCTGGAGTAATATTCTCAAGGTCTGTTCTTAATTTCACATTGGTTAACTTATGTTCAGTGTTTTCCTTTAACATTTGGGAGAGTTTTTCTTTTTTGATATCCAGACATGACTTATAATTTGCATTTAAAGCATGTTGTCTCTTTAATGGTTTATTCTTGTCCTTGAGCTTATTAAAGGTATCCTCAATAATTTCACAATATTAAATAATTTTATCCTTAGTCACATCTTCTTCATTATGTAACTCGCTATTATTATCAGAATAATATGAATTATGTATAGGAGTGTTAAGTGTTTCCTCAGATGTTTCTGTCATGAAACATAAGTTGGCATGATTGTTATATTCAATGTCTGAAGCATCAAATCCACTGGAGCTGTCTTCTGAAGCAATCCTAGTAGATATCATAGCCTTTTTATATCCTTTTCCCCTATCATCATATTAATTCTTGAATTTTATATTGGGACAGTCTGCCTTCACATGACATTTTCATTTTCACTTATAGCATATTTTTTCATTTGTGTTGTCATTCCATTTTCTATATTTCATCCATTGTCCATTACTATCATACATTCCCTTGTAGATTGAATTCTTAAATAATTTATTCTTTCGGTAAAACATTTGGAACCATCTAGCAAGATTATCCATCTCCTCATCACTATCTGAATATGACTCCTCACTAGTGGATTTGTCTGCAGGAACAAGCACTTTTTCATTGTTTTTTCTCTTTGAAGTAGTAGTCTTGAATGATACTGATTTCTTCCCTTGTTCCTCATCTACTTCTTGATTCACCTAATGTTCTTCATTGTACATCATAATTTTGTAAATAAGCACTTTCACTGGTAGCTTGCTTATGTCACAAGATTCTTCGATGGAAACAGATGTTCCCCTAGATCTGTCAAGTAGGCATCGAAGCATTCTAAAAATATGGTTCTTCTTGTCCACTAGTTTTTCAAGCAGACTCATACTGTTCAGAATTTTGTTGAACCTGAGAAACATTTTTGAGATAGGTTCATCAATATCCATTTTAAAAGTATCATATATAGTAGTATATGAATTTAGCCTCATTTTTAAACATTAGACATTCCCTAATGAGAAACAGCTAAAGTATCCCAAATTTTATATGATGTATTTCAAGAAGATATTCTGTTGAATTCATCATCACCTAGAGAATAGTACCAGGAATTAATTTATTTAATGTTATTATTATATGTATCTTTAGTCAACTGAGACCATGTATCCCTTGCAGTAGTAGGTAATGTACGTTCTTCTTTAATTCTGCCCCAGATTTCAGGTCCCATACTCTCTTGATACATTTTCATTTTTAATTTCTACTAAGCATAGTTATTACCATTAAATAAATGTGGCTTGTTAGTATCAGCCCCCTCAATTATAGTTTCCATAGTAACATAGATTTTAAAGAACAACAAAATTTATATATTACAAATATTTATGCAACTAAAATCAGAATTGAAAAATAAATTGAAAAATATTGAAAATAAATAACCCTTGGTAACCAAATGTTGGTCGGAGTGGATAATCAAGAGGGGGGTGAATTGAGTTCCAATTTAAAATTTCTGTTATGAACTTTATAGTTTAGAAAACCCCCAATTTTAAAAACAGCCCAGTTAAATAAGGTAGTAGAAATGTAAATGTTTAATTGGTCAATATATTTCTCAAAGGGGGTTAGTCCTCAAGTAAATAAGTGTAGAACACTAATTCATCTTTTGAAAACAGTTTAATCAACTAAAAAAACACACACTAACCATAAAAAACTATCAATATGTAAGCAATAAAAATTTTATGTTTTAGAAAATATAAGCAGTGGATAAAACAAAACAGAGAAATTGAAAATTGTAAAAAACATGTAAATAATATGTTCAGTCTAAAGAAGATAATTAATCAAATGCACTTGTTGATCACCTGAAACCAAGCTGTTTACATAAATAAACTTTTGATCCACACCTTGGATCGGGGTTTTAATCATCACACTAGGCTGTCCAGGTCACATTTGACCTCTACCATAGTTAATCATGGGAAACAAAAGAAATAAGTGATTGAGTTATGAGGATAGTTTTATATCCTCCAGTTATGCTCAGGAGACTATGTGTGTAGTAAAAATAATTATACACACTAGTCAAATAGAAAGTATAAAACACAACAGTGTTAAGGGTGAGAATATAGTTAATAATTCATTGTGTTTTGTGAAGTAAGGATCTAGACTGAATAAATGTTATGAAACTGGTATTTGTGTCCTCTTCTAGAAGATGTATGCAGAACAGAGTATCGCAGTTTCTGTAATCCATCTTTGAGGAGTGAAAAGGTTCATCTAATTGATGTCTCGATGTATATCGATCCTTTTAGTGAATATATCTTGTTAGAGACTTCATGTAATCTCAAGAGCTTAGTTCTTCTATTTTCTTATTAACACGGTCTATGTCTCAGTGTGTACTGCAGTTATCGTCGTCATATCTTTAACGTGAAAAATGAAGTCCATTTATACACCATGATCATCTATGCATAAGGATCTTCACACGTGCATGTACCTCATACTTGCCTATGGATTTTCCTAGAGACAACATTAAATAATTTCAGTAACATTAATTTTCCTACATATGGCCATTCCCACACAAAAATTTTCTATCTTATTATTTATAATTTCATTATTTTAAATAAGAGATTTTGGAATCAAACTATGGTTTATGAATCCTAGTCTCAAATCTTAAACTAAGCAGATGGTTTCCTTGATGTGTATTTCAAATCAATATAAGGTACACATTAATTTTATTCGTAATGGAAAAAAATATTAACCATTAAAATACAATAAAACAAATAAATAACCATGGTGAACATAAATACTATGAGAAAAAAATTATAGAACACCTACCTGATGCTCATAAAAGGCCACTTATCCAACCAAAATCCATGGTGAAATCTAAAATATCCTCAAATTTTAAGGATAAAAACACACTAATAATGGGATTCATGGCCTTCATAGGAAGAGGACTCTATCAATAGATCACTGTTAACAACATATAAATAAAAAGTGTCATAGACATTTCTTGAGCATTAATTATCACAAAACAATACTCTAAATTCCTATGAATTGAGGGAGAATCAACTTTGGAGGAAATGGGATAAAATATTTCACAACCTATGACAGTGGGGTTGAATGATGATGATTATCAGCGGAGAAAACATTAAAAATGAGATAGAAAATTGTAATTTCTCAACTTTTAAATAGGCACACATTTTTCATTATTAGTTTTCCAAATAGTCCAGTGACAATGTGGCTCCCACTTCCCAAGAGGGGACCAAGATTAATAGTCTCCCCTAGGTACCCACATGGGTTAAAAAATACTTGAAGACCATGTGATCTCATTTATGTTCAATTTCATTAGGCTGCATGGTCAACTGAGGAGCCTGTATGGTTTTTCAAACTGTTTGAAGGAAATGCATCCAACACCTTCTTAAACACCTTGGACCACATAGTTATAGAATAAATTTACTACTAAAAATATGAGATCCAAGTACCGAGTGTTTTAAGGAACATTTTCCACCATTTTCATGTCCTAAAACCTTAGGACTCCCCTAACACCCCTTCAAATCCGTGGAATCCCTCCATTAATCCATTTAAAAAGAGTATAGCCATATTTTATTATGATATGTACCTCATATCAGTTGTAGGATCTTACTATATCATAAAAATATTATATATTTTCATCAATATTCACTCTCATGAATCCATTAGTATCAAATAAGAAATGGTTGGGACAATGGTCCCACCAATCAATTTTCATCCCACTTATTTATTTCGAAACATGACCATGAATACACAACATTCAGACCAAATGAATCATCTTACCCCAAACAAAATTTCCCACTACAATTCAAAACATGAATAAAATTATTCTATAAGGATGAATCAACCTTAAACTAAAAAATTATAAGATATACCACATGATAAGGCAAAGTGATTCCACTAAAACTATGAAATAGGAAAATATCTATCATGTAAATATAACTCTATGGAAGATCAATCTGGTACACTATTGATATGAACCACTCACAAATAAAAAATATCTTGGTATACTTGTAAATTTTCTCTACCTATTCCCAATTCCAATAGATACCAAAACCTGACAACACATGAAGGAATACACTATCACCCAACCACCTCATTATCATATGTTGGTCAACAATTTAGGTCTTAATGGCCACGTTCAAATAAAAAAATCTGAAGCTAAACCACAAAACAACATTTTACAATAATTTATAAACCACAAAAACCCAATCCACCACCCATTTTCAAAATAAAAACATAATTATGACACTTATCTGATCACATCTAAGTTGAATGTTGATGGTTTTTTTGTTTGGACACTTTTCAGGCCAGTAGTGCTCCGCACCGTAATCTTTACCCAACATCCACACACTTCCAATGGTTGTCCATTCACCATTGGAAAAATCAATAGAATTATGAACTATAACTTCTACAACACACCTAACATAGATTCCAGTTACTATGTAAAAAATATCCCTGAGAATATCATTATTCATCTTCACCCATATTTGTAAATGGGGACACACTGGATTTGAAACACAATCATCATCCATACATGACTAAGAAGAAACATTTCATTCATCAACGGTCTGATTTAATTGTTCAAACACATTCATCAATGTTAAATTGGCACACCAAATTTTATTTGAAACTTTCCACATCACATTCTTTAACTATCCCATGTTGGATGATCCTCAAATGATTCATCCTAAAAAATTGACTCCAATTTCCATCATGTCACTTTCTTATCTGATCACATTGTAATATCACACAGAGGAATTCCGTATCAACCTAAACAATACCATTATAGTCAAAATCCAAATTCTAGTCTAATTCCATATTCAAAAAATCCACTATGTCAAAACCTTCATCATGATCTACCTCTCTCACTAATGTACCTCAACCGAAAACACCTCAGATTAAATTTAGAACTCCCCTAATTTTGGATCCTTTTATCGACTTAGTAATTCAAAATTTCTTATTATTTTTTATCATTACTTATATTATACAAGAACAAAACAAAAAGGATTCTTCTCTTCATTTTAGTGAATTCATTAACCCATGCATGGAAGAATTTGCATTTCCATAACCCTCACAACAAGATGTTCACATACCCATGCCTCACACAACACTCACCAAATTATAGAGTGTCATCGTCACTACCACACCAAAAAACTACAACTATCACAACCTAATCATTCAAAAATGTAAATCCGTAGAAGTGTGCGTGGCTTTATCACACTTAGGTGAGTGAGAAAATAAATATTAATTATAACCCATGTCATGATTATGAAGGTGACACCTACAATATTCACCAATATCAGGCCCTCCACGTAGAACTCACTCATAGAAAACCAATGGTTTATTCTCCATCATACAGATTCACTTTCCAATATCTATGAGTGAAACATCCATGAAGGTACTATATTGAACCCAAAAGAGACACCTTTAAGTATCTTGTCATATATTGTAATGCACTGAGCCCAGAATCTCATAACCAATGCATTATGTTATTACATTTTCATGTTTATAAGGAAATAAATATCCATGAGATGTTTTGTTTATCGATCATGGAATGAAATATTATATACATGATACCCATAATACATTGGGTATTAGAAAATAAAATCATGATAAATAATAAAATGGAATAAACTGCATCCTAGATTCCTCATCCAAATAATTATTACCCATAAACATGGTAAATGAAACATAATATGGTTGAGCTAAATAATTTAGTAAGGGTATATAGAGCTTATTAAATAATTATTCAATAGGAATAAAATAACATGTCATGGTAAATATATAATAACAAATACCTTTCAAAATTTATGTATGGTAATATCAATATGGAAGGGTAAAAAACTGAAACTCATTCTATCTAGATTAATAAACAGATAATGAAATGTATCATTCGATATGTCAATGAAATAATATCATGGATGAATAATAACTAATTATAAATGATGGAATGTTTAAAAACTTGACCCCATGTTACCTAGGTACATGTATCCTATACCGTCAAGAGTTTCTCAAGAAGTTTTACCTATTATTTAAAAACCTATCTATGGACAACTATTTCATCTCATGAGACAACCAATGAATCAAGTGTCTATCTATAGCCAGGTACCACTAAAGTCATACCTATTGAAAGAATTACCAATATATAATAATAAATTTTTGTAATAAAAAATTTCATTTATCTAATATCTTCATTGAATAAAGGATTCACATTTTTCAATTATTTCCCAATTAATAAAATAACTGTAAAAGTAAACACTGTCTGAAAAATGATATATATTTTAGTCAAATAATAATATCTATCATATGAATATATGGATATTAAATGAAATTTATTACTAAAAACGATTTACCATAATTATTTTTCTTTAAGAGAGAGTTGATAATAATAGAATATTTGATATTTCAAATAATATCATTAAGAAGATTCTTAAGGAGAATAATATTTAAACATCACAAAGATCCCCATAACCTATAAAAATATTTAAATCATAATCCACATGAATAAATAACATTAAAAAAAATTTATAATACCAATAGAATAAGTATATTAATTATATTAAATTTCATTGGTATTATATACATCATATAAAAAAATGTGTGAAAAACTATGAATAAGACTCAATGGAATGTAAATAATGACGAAATCCCATATCTTAACCATCATTTTTGGTCGTCTAGTCATTATTATTATATTTAGTTGTTAATAATATGTTAATATTTTATACCAGATCCGTAATCATGTTTTCTATATAATATATAATCTTCTTATAATATTTTATTACTCATCTATTAATAATGATTCCTTATTTTCACTATTCTAGGTGTTATTGTCCTAGTATACACATGTATTTTTGACTGGTTATTTGATTATACTATTAAATTGATCATTAATTCATAAACTATATAATATAAACCATTACTTCATTAATATATTTATTCAATGAATATGTATTTATAATAATCTATAAAGAATGGAGATAATAATTGAAATGCACAATTCATGGAGACGGTAGGTCATACGTACTCTTGATTTCTCCAATAATTTATTTTTTAATTTAATGAATTGAAATTTAATTGATAAAAATGTATATTATAATTAACATATCATATTTATTTTATATATATTACATATCTTGATTAAATCTATCCTTTATACGTTCCATGTATGGCATGAACAAGTCATATCGCTTTGAGGGGGAAGTAGTCCACACATCCTGAAATGAAATTATCATGTTTACAAAATATCAATGGCAAAATGTTTTGGTTGAAAAATTAATTAAAGAAGAATAAAGTCATTATAAATATCATATATAACATATATAAATATATTTTACATCATAATTTCTATTATGATAGGTGGTATGAAAATGTACAATCATCATTTTGTGAGGTAGTAGTGCTTTGTACCTAGAAAGAGTATGTTCCTTACCTATTAGTTGGAAGTGTGTGTAAGTGAAGGATGAAAAAATATAATTAAAAAATCCAAGTATATTGGGTCTACAGGTGATTTAATATAATAAAATAATTTAGATATTTTTATGGGAGGATAATGGAATGAAAACTAAAATGATTAAGGAATGATGTTACATCTTAATCGGGTTACTCCATTTCGTTTAATCCAAAAGCTCACATTGATTGATTTATACCCAAGGGGATGATTTTAGGATGATGGAGGTATTTTTATTAACTATTTTTTCAGATCATGGTCAATCCATAGTGGAATGAATGTTATGAGGAATTTTGAGGAGAAGTGGCACTTTTATAGTGGTGGAGGAGTGACACTCTAGTAATATTTTCAAAAAAAGAATTAAATACACGTTTTTCAGATTTTATGTGACTCTAATATTAGTCAAAATTATATAAAATGTAGTATTTGGTTGAACTGAGGCCCTAAAATGGTTTTTTACCAATTTATAGGTTTTTAGGCCTTATGTTTATGGTTTCGTCCTTTATGAATCTTAATTTTTTCTTAATCATTGTAATTAATTTTTAACTGTTTTTGCCTATCTTATTGGTCAAAAATTTAATTTTCATTATTTAAAATTTTAAATTATGATGATTCTAAAAATGGAATCTAGTTTTTAAATGTTATAATCACATATGTTTAAGAATATAATTTTAATTTAATCCTGTAGTTTGGATGATAATGTGGTTTTTTTAGGTAAAAACATCAAATAGTTTCTGATGTCTCTATAGTCAATTTCAAAGTGATGTTGGTCCAAATTACCTACATTGTATTAATTTATATACATACTATGTAATTATTCATTAAAAATATTCTATGTCATAATTCATCATTATAATTAAATATGATGAAATATCATTTTGGATCTAATATTCAGTATTTTCACTATTTATAAAACAATGTAACTTCATGGAAAAATATCTAAAAAATCACCCTAAGATAATTTATATTTTTATTTTCAAAATAGGATTTTTATTTTGACATATTAAATTTACAAAATTATCAAAAAGTGGATTTAAAATAGGTTCTATATTAAAAGGTTGTAAAAATTACTTAATAAAAATATAGATTCTTATATACCAAATGAGGTTTGTTATCTTCATAAGACCATCCAATATAATTGTTGAATATAAAAAATATTTTATTGGATATAATTTATATATATAATTAATATCACCTACATATTCTAACTAATTCAATTTATTTTGGTAAAAAAAGTTTTTAACCATTAAAAAATAATTTTCTCTTTTATATTAAATTGGTTAATATATTTATTAATAATTAGTTTGTAACATATGAATTTATTTTATATATGTGTAAAACATGTATTTTAAAATAATATTCAATTATATTAATAGACACTAATTTAATGTTTGGGTTATGTCTTATTATATTAAATATTAATATTATAATAATATTTTATTGTTCAGTTAAAAAATGGTCTTGCGTGTAATGTATGTTTTATATGAAAGTCTGTTTTTCATGTTACACACTCTAAATCGGGATGACATGAATTGAAAAATATCAAATATATTTAAAATAGTAAACATAATTTAAAGAATCAGTGTATTATATCTACTGATGTGCGTTGTGTTGTGTGTTATGCACACAATTGAATATAGGGTTCGTACTTTAGAATTTTGGGTTGTTACATTCTCCCCAAATTAAATAAATTGTATCCCTGAAAAATAAAATTGATCATAGTGATAGAGGGATTGAAAAAAACTATTATTAAAAGAACCACATCCTAAAACTTTTTAATACCATATATTCACAATAATAGGAAAATAAAAGTACAACAGTCATGTAACAATTTTCCCTTGTAAGAGTGCATTTTTGGGAAATGGAAGCATGGATATAAAGGAAAAATATAAAAAACATGTACGGATGGAGAGTTCTTGAGAACATGTATAGGGTAATGTAGACCATAAAAAATCCCTAAATCTATGATGATCTGAGGGACATTTCATTCATCAGAAACAAAGGTACTATGATTTCTTTTCATTTCATGGAGTTGAGTAATTATTCAACTTTCAAATAATATATTTAAATATAATTAGTAAGTTTCTATAATAACAATCTTATCTAGTGGTACTTATATGAAATATTTGTACTTTAAATCTTAAAAAAAATTCATCGTATAATGTTTAATTTATCAATCTCTAAAACCACATTCAGTGGTCAACATAATCTTTTTCATAACTGGTTAAAATTTTCAAAAGATTATGATATGAACCTTTATGAAAAATAATCATTGATTTTGCAAAATGAACTTATCTATATAATTTAATCAACATGAACCATCACTAAATTTTCACATTCCAAACATGTGAATAACTTAATCATGGGTCCTCTTGAAATATAGTAATAACACAAATTATTATACAACCTTATTATGAACATGTCTTTGACATTATTCCTTATGTAAGAAAACAATTATTAGATATATTCTTTAAATACAAACGTGTTAAAGACTTCATCCCTGATGGAATAGACCACATGTCAAAAATTCATTATTCAATTCCATGGTAGTCACTTCATGTCCAGATCAATCATTTCTTCATCGGAATCATAGAATTAAGAAAACTTTAAGGGTTTTTATTCCCTCAATATTGAGTTTATTGATTTTTTTAACTTTTTAATGAATATCGTTTCCTGGAACTATTATTTATATGATATCAACACTTTACTCAAAAATTTCTATAGTAAAATATTTATATATTTCATAAATAATATGATGAGATATTTATAAAAAATACATTTAAATAATATTTGTTAGATCCAAATTCAAAATTATATAAATCATTCCACATAATTTTTTTTGAAAAACTTTTCTTGGCTAGGATCCCTTATATTCTTCTGAGGTATATTCCCTTGAGTCTTGGTGAATTCATTTCAATATTAAGCTATCTCCCTTTATATGTTACAATGAATATATCCTTTTTTTCTTGTTCCCTATTCATTCTTTTTCTTGGGGACACATTTCTCCTTACATAAAATATACTCCCAATCCTATCAATGAATTACCAGGGTGCTTATTTACATAGTTATCAGAAGTTTTAAAATCCTAATTTTAATTCATATTCTTTTATTGATTAAAATTTTCATAATGTTAGAAGAACTATTATTCACATTGATACAATTGAATACATAGGATATCGATAATTCATTTTCTATTTTAATGGTAGAGAAAACTATCACTTCATATTATGATAAATTCTATGAAACTAGCACCATTCGATGATTTAGCATAATACCGTTAAATAAGATGTTGATCATTCAATCTATATTGAATGTATAATTAGTAGCATATTTGGATAACCATGAAAATGTAGCTTCGTAATCTATAACACTCTCTTATAAATTTTTCTTTATCCTATGAAACATTCTATTCATATCAATTTTCTGATCGTTAGGGAATTATTAATCAATGAATGTATCCTTAAATTCCCTCTATTCTAGGAGTTCAATTTCATCGTCCCCCATTGTATTATGAATCAGATGGCACCACAAATCACTAACTCCTTGGAGGAAAAAGACAATAAATGTTTCATTTTCCTATTCACTACATTTCAGGGTAGTAAATTACTTCTCCAAATACATAATCCATTTGATAGTAGTAATTGTAATATGGTTCCTTATCCGGGAAAGGCAACATTTCATACTTTGATTATGCTACACTAATACTTCCACAACATTCTCATTCCCAGTACTAGAAATAATGTATTCCTTGGTAGGGAAATATATACATTTTCCATGAGTACTGATACAAGTAATCCTCCTAGGAACTATATTTAAACAACATAATATACAATATTTCTCATAAAATTATGAACATTCAATAAATATAAATATAGAATACGATAATTTTTTAAATTTATATACAGCTAATCTTAATTAATAAATATTTATTATTTAGAGATATATTAACTTTTAAATTCTCCACAATTATAGATAAATGAAATGTTAATTATACAAGGTATGTCCTCTAAGATTTTCAAACTATAAAATCACTATGGACTGTTTTCATGTAATTTTTTACCCTAATTAAGTCCTAAAACAACTTTTCAGAGTTATTTCTCTGAGATACATATGTTCCCGAACTGTGTCCTGTTGTAGTATCCATACATGAATTTATTGCTAAGAATTCCAACATAATATATAATTTAACAGAATTCTGGGATTTTATTTTATTCTTATCCTAAATTTATATCTTAATCATGTGCTCTATAATATTTTTTATTTTCTAAATCTATTTTACAAGGTTATTTCTAAACTTCCCCTGATAGAAATTTTAATTCTCCAACACCAAAAGCTTAGAGATAGCACACTACATTATTACATTAGCATGTTTACCAGGAAAAGATCATGAAGGACTATTCATATTAACAGTCATAGAAAGCTATATATCATACATGGTACACTTAATTCATTATTTATTAAGAAATATATAATGATACATAATAAAATGGAATAAGGTGCATCCTTGAATACTTATTCAACGATTTAGTCATCATAACCTGGGTATATGAAACATAAAAAAAGTGTGACAAAATGATCATTAAGGGTATGAAAAGAAGAATAAATAATGAATAAATTAAAATAAATTTACATTGTAAGGTAATTAACCAATAACACATAAATTTCAAATAACCGTATAAGAAAATATAAATTTTTCAACGTATGGAACTGAAACCCATCCCATCTAAATCAATAAACTTGAAATGAAATGTATCTATATATATGTTGATGTAAAATCTCATGGATGAATAATAACTTAATATAAATGATGGTAATGATTAAGTATTAGACTATATGTTTCCCAGGTACATGGAACCTGTACCATCATGACCATTTATAATACGGTTTAGCTATTGGGTAAAACCCCATCTATTAAAAAAACAAGTTCATCTCTTGAGACTGGAAATGCATAGAGAGGCTATCTATAATCAGGCCCCACCTATTTCATAACTATCAAAATAATTCCTTATACCTAACAATCATTTTAAATGACAATAAAATAGTATTTATCAAATTTTCATATTGAATGTAATATACAAATTTATCAATTATTCCCCATCAAATCAAATAACTTTCAATATATACAATGTATGGAAAATGATATATAGTTTAAGAAAATAATTCTATTACTAATAAGAAAATAGGGATATTAATGAAAATTTCAATGTAAATATGATTTCCCATAATATTTTTCATTCAATAATGTGTCGAAAATCACAAATGTAGTGATATTTCAAAGATTATCATTAAGTACATTCTTGAGGAGAATAATATTTAAACATCCCAAAGTGTCCCATTCCACATTAAAACATTTAAATCATAATTTCCATGACTAAATAACATTAAAAGAAACTTATAATATCGTCAGAATAAATATATTCATGATATAACATTTCAAGGGATGAATATACACCATATAAAATAAAACTAGGTGCATATCTCTAAATAAGTCTTAATGGAGTGTTAATTGTGACCAAATCTTATACCATAGCCTTCTTTTTTGTTTTCTGGTATTTATCCTCTTGTTTAGTGGCTTAAAATAATTTAATAACCTATTATAGAATAATAATCGAGTTTATAACATCATACATCTTATTTTTATAGTATCGTATTAGTCATCTTCTAAAAATCATTTATTATTTACACTCTTTAGTGGGATATTTTCCTAGCTTACTCATGTATGTTTTTTCTTATTATTTAATTATAATATTAATTATATCATGATTTTATCATATTCATGTTATAAAAAAGGACTTAATTGTACTGTTTTTTCATATAGTATGTATTTTTAATAATCTATAATTCCTTTAGATAAGAAATGAAATGTACCACTCATGGAGACAGTAGGTCGTACGTACTCATGAACACTACATTCATTTCATGTACAAATTAAAATAATGAATAGTGAGTTATAAATAAATATATTATAATTACATAATAATATATATGTTATATAAGTTACAGTTTTCTATCAAAACCATAATTTCTAAATTCGGTGTATTGAATGAACAAGTCATATCGTGTTGAGGGGGTGGTAGTCCACACTTACTCAAATGAAATTATCATATTTACACAAGATAGAAATAATAATGGTATGTTGAAAATATAAATTATTTATGAATTAATACATTATGAATTCCCTATTTAACAAATAAAAATAGGGTGTCTATCATAATGGAAACCATTAGTGGTGGTAAAGAAAAAAATGAATAATCATCTTTCTATGAGGCAACAGTTCACCATACACAAAAAATAGTATCTATGATACCCTTTCAATGGATGTGTGTGTTAGTTTAGGTTTAAAAAATATCATAAAAACAGTATAGTATATTGAGGATATTTTTGTTGTATAATCATATAATAATAATAATAGTTGAATTGGTGGAGGTTTGAAATAATACTAAAAAACTGAAGTAATGATGTTACCTCTTAATTAGGTTACTCATTTTATTTGAACCAAAGGATTCCATGGATTTATTTATGACCAAGGGTAGGAATCTAGTATGAGGGTAGGTATGTTAAAGAAATATTTGGGTGATAATGGATGACCAAATGTTTCTTCAGTGGTGTGAGGATGTGAGAGGAGAGGAGGACCACTTATTATAGAGGTGGAGTTGAACTCTGGTAATATTTTTAAAGAAGTATTTCATACACATTTTCAAATTGAATGTGGCTCAATAATGTGCCCAATTCATTAAATTGAATGATTGGGTAGAAATATGAATAGATAATGTAGTTTGAATAATATTATAGGACGTTTTATTCCTTATGTTTAAGTAGTAGTCTTTTATTATGCGTAATTTTCTATTAGTAGTTTTAATTTTTTTTATCACATTCACTGATATTTTTGGTAAAAGACTCAGATGACCTTATTAGAAATTATATTTCATTGTTATTAAAAATATGGAATCCATTATTCCAAATTACTATTACAGACCTAGTATAAATTAATTTATATTTAATCTCGCAGTCAGGATGAAAATGCGAGTTTTAAGGTAAAAACGAAAAAAAGAGAAATACATATCAACAAATCGTGTGTGTTGGGTTATAATATGGTAAACATGTCACTGAAAACTCAACACTACCTAGATGGGAACCCTATAATACATGATAGTCTTATGTTCATCTTTTATATAATCAGTTATATAACTGATTGATCGATATCATCTGAAATGGGATGAGCCAAATGATTGTGGGGAGTATCATTGTTGTAGTGACACCTCATTTCACATTTCATTCTTTTTTATTATTATATATATTATCCTATTAAGTTATTTGTTTTACTTATAAATATATGAAAACTATGTTCATTTATTTCAACATTGATGAATCTTGTTTTTACATATGTTAAAATATTTTTTAGTTTTTGTTTTTATATTTTTTATTGTTGATGGTTATTATATGATGGAATAATCTCTGCAAAATATTGGGTAAGGACCTCACCCCTATTTGTAGCATCTTGCATACAAGGAGGAAGACATGAGATCATGTGTGACTCTGGATAAGAACCATCTTTCGAATTTTAGTCAATGTGTTACTCATATTGACAAAAAACTGGGAGATATGAGGGGCTACATTATCTATAAATTTATTTAGTAAAATATATACATAATGCATAAATAATATATATATATATATATATATATATATTTAAAAATGAATTTATTTATAATAAATAAATAATCATGTACCCTGGAATATAAAAATACAATGATATAACTACATATTATATAAAAATGGCATTTCAACCAATTAACAGGATCTTCCCCAAACACTCATATTCCACAACAACCTTCCAAATAGAGACAAAAATTATAAATCCAAAATATATATGTTCCTAAAAGTAATCATGATGGTCTATAAGAAAATTATGGAACCCCATGTCATATATATGTGTAGGTGGTGTGTCCAATGACAAAGTAGGATTACATCATTCATTGTTGTACACTAATAATTTCATTAATAAATTTGATGTTAATGAAAATATTAAGATAGTGTATAATTTAATTTTCTATATAACTCAACCACCTAGAAATGGACGACCAATTAAATGGAAAAAATAAAAATTATTATGTGAGTAAAAGTGGAAAAAACACCTAAAATCATACATGTATAACTATATTTTAGAGAGGAATAACATTTTTATAATTAGTATCCCTTATTCCCTTGTAACCTAATGCAAAATTCATCACAACATAAATCCATTCTATAGATATAATCATCAATTGGTCTCACAATATCAAATAAAATCAATCAATAGAGACATACTATAGTTTTTTGTCATCTCTCTAATAATCAGTATAAGATAAATTTAAATGTAACTGGAATTAATAATAAAACAAGAATAAAAATAGATAAAACCAAATAGGACCCATCCACTGAAAGAAATAACAGGTTGTCAATGAGGGAAAAGGTGTCAAATTAATCAGAATAACAAACCCATTATAAAATATTTGGTAAAAATAGAAAAGATCTCAAAAAAATTAAAATCAGAACCTCAACACTCACAACCTACATTAGTTCATATCATTTTTCCTTTAAAATTCAATCTAACAAACAAGCATCAAGAAACATTTCCTTGATCCAATGTATGTAAAATCATCACAAGTGTAGAGAACCATAAAACAGTAGTTCAATGTCGGTGTTTTCTATATTACATTGCAATTAGATTCAATAAATCACATATCTAATGATACAATACTATTTTAAACTAGTTACAACATTGAGTCTAGAATTACATTTGAAAACCCAAATGAAAACACAATTTTTTCACACAATATCAATATTCCCTTTCCTCTATCCATGTGCATCAATCATAGTACCCGTTACAGATTCCAATGAATTGAAAACAATAATTGAAATCTCAAATTATTTTCAAGGATTAATTATAGTGGAATAAATTCTGAATCAATTAGCATAATAAATATATAATGATTAATAAATGAATCTACTTTATTTAAAATCAATAATCTAAGAAAGAAGTGAGTCCATAGATAATATGAATGTAAAAATCTTCATGGATAATAATCAATATGGAATGTTAAATAACTAAAAAACCATTCCATAAATTTTATTACATTACTGTTATAATTTTATATGGATAAATTATTATGGATATTAAAATAATAGAAAATAAAATCCATTTAATAATTAATGAGAATGAAATGCATCTAAAGATAATAAAATTTCAATAATCTCAGGTATAATAATAACTAAATTATGAATGAAGGAAATGATTAATTATGCGATGTCATGTCTCAGTCATATGATTCATCTACTATCATGATATATCCTAATGAAATTTTATAACTATTGGTAAAAAACCTATTGGGATTGGAAATCAAATTTTATACAATCATTCTAATTCGGTTCATGAGACTACTGTTGCATTGGGGGATATCAATTACTAGGTACCACTATTTTCTTCAAGTATGAATAATTACTCATATATCTAATAACATGTTTTAGAAATGAACAGTGTTCCTTATTGAAAAATATCATTATTTTTTTTGGAATACATATTTATAAAAATTTTGTATACAATCAAATAACATGGAATATATTACAACATATGTATAAATAATATTTTTTTTACCAATAAAAACTTTTAAAGAATAATAATATATATATTTTGGGGAAATATAATATTTATAGGAAAGTAAATAATAGTTGAAATGTTTATGACTATAAAAAATAATCGATGTAGTGAATGTAAATAATTTCAGTCATGAAAATTTACATAAACAATCTAAAAAAGAATAATTATTTTACTAATATAATATAATCCAATTTGAGTAAGAATAAAGGGTTGTTGTTATTTATTAATAAATATTACCACAAATGATCTTAAAAAATACATTATTGAAGAAGATAACCTTTTCATTTTGAAAATTACATTTTAAAACTAATAGTTCACAAAACATTATGAAGATAATTTTCATTTAAAATTATATTTGAATATTATAATGGATTATTTATATCATTCTATTTGTCATGATGGCTAGAATTACATCCATGTCATACATGTTAATACAAAGATTCCTTTCACATTTTATGTAAAATCGAACAACCATTATTTTGAAAATGATGTGAGAAGTGTGTAAAAATGAATTTAATATATAATTTAGTGAAAATATAAAACATTTTTGAAAATAAGATTAGAAAAATGTCTTTTAAAGTTATCTTACTTCCATCCAATGATATAAATGAATTCATATTTTCAAAGAAACATCATATCAATTGTTTTAATTACCAATGGGTGGGAAAATGGTAGTATTAATTTAATAAGTTCAATAATAACCATATTATAATAAAATTTAAGGGCTTATTATCCAATCAACAAAAAATATCCTTTAATAATAATTCTTATATAAACACTCTCGATTAAAATGAGACTATGAAATTAACCCTTACAATGGTCTTAATAATGAATTGGGGATTAGTCAATGAATTGATTATGTGTATCAATTTTGACACCACATAATAATTATAAATACCATGATAGGTAGTAAAAATTAATTTGACACATATTCTAATAATATCAATGATAATGATGGATCAATACAACCCAATGAAAATAAATTGTGTTATAAAATGCTTAACCAATTGGTAACATTTAAATAAAATCACATTAAATGAAATAAATAAAATTAAAATACAAAATACAAGGATAAATTTAGTTTTCATGATATTAATGTAATATTGGTAGTATTAGATCATATAAAATAAATTAGGTTCATAACATTATAATGTTTCTTAATGAAATGAATTTGAGATGAAATCCCTTACCTCACGATTCCTTTTGAATGAAAGTGATTTACCCTTATATGGTGTTTTAAACCAGTAATTAATATATAGACGAACCATTTTAATATTTATAATATAATATATGATCTTTTAATATAATCATATCACCAGTTTGTTAATCTTTTTTCATTTTCCCCTTTTTCATGTGAAAATTGACTTTATTCCCCATTCATGATTTTTCCAAAATGACCTGATTATTTTAATAGTTATATTTTTATATCCTATAAGAAATAATAATAATGCCATAATAAAATATATTTATATAAATTATACCATTAAACATAATTATGAATAATGGTTTTTAGAAATCATGTATGTTATGTTCATAGAGATAGTAGGTCGTACGTAATCACGGGTAACGTTTCAATTATTCAATGATCATAATGTATAGTAGGTATGTAGTGTTATAAATTTAAATAATTCTAAAAATATAATATTATTTATTTTAATATAATTATATATATCATCCTTATGGTGTGGTGGGGAAAAGATAGTCACATCTCTTCTTGATTGTAGTGTTCAACATGATCACAAATGTTGTTTCTTTCTTCCAATAAGTTAAAAGTTGAATAAATAAAATGGTGTATTATCATTTTTAAATGATAAATAAGTCATGAATATCATAATTATATAATATATATATTATTTATTATTTATTTTTTCCTTATAAACTTCCCAAAAAATCATTAGATAAATAAGAATGACATCTTTTTGCAAGGCGATAGTCTATCGTATACATGAGCGATGTTGTCATATCCCCAATGAAGTGAAAGATAAATGGTAAATATTATATAATGAATAAATATGTATAATTATTTTATAAATATTATATATATATATACTTTATATCCATCATCGTAATTAACTATGAGAGGTGGTAAAGGAAAACATTAATGACATTAGTTCACAATGTTGTAGTCCACCATTCACATGAATGAATATTTTTAACCCATTTGATAGAAGTGAAGGGTTTTTATACCATTGACATAATAGAGAAACAAATAATTATATTTAATATAAAAATTTTATTATATCACAGTGGTTTTATAATAATTTTTATTAGGTGGAATAATATGTAAAAAAACACTCGTTGAAAAATGTTACCTCTTCTTTGGGTATCAAGCTTATTTTTCCACCGAATACTTCTTAGTATGGATTTATTCAAAAATGAAGGATTCTAAGAAGAAATTATAGATTTTATAAAGTTATTTTTGTAGGTCTTCTTGGATCCAAAGAAGATTCAAGCTATGAAGAAGAGATGAGAGGGTGGCCTTTAAAAAGTGAGGCGAGTGGAACACTTGTAATTTTTTTATATAATGAATTCCATATATGTATTTCCATGTAAAAAGGCTCCAATAATGGTCAATCATCATGAATATAAGGTAAAATGTTTAAATATGGATATAAAATATATTTTAACATATTTTCTTGTCAATTTAACCCTTTTTTATTTTTTTATCCCTTAGTAAATCTATTTTAACGTTTTCCATAATAAGTGGTTTTTCCTATTTTTGATATTTATGTTAGCCAAAAAGTACATTTTACTTATTTTAAATTATAAATTACTTTTATTTCAAATATTAAATAGATTTCTCAAAAATTATTTCTCATAGTGAAAAAATTAATTTAAAATTAATTTGACATACGCAACCAGAAAGCTAATTCTCAATGAGAAAAATTTAAGAAGAGTACATATTTTTCATATGAAGATTAAATATAAAAATGATTCAAATGAAATAAATTATATTAAATAAAATATTATCTAACTAGTTATGCATTACAACTAATATTATATAAAATTTTAGATTATAAATTTTTTAAATTAAAAGGATGTTTTCAATATAAATTTATAAATTTTCACTATTCATTAACAAGTGATACATTTAATGAAAATTAAAAAAACCCCATAATAAGAAAAAATTCAATTGGTGATTTATAAAATCAGGTTCATTTTTAATATAAATAATATTAAATTAGTAAAAAATCATTTTAAATTTATTTTGTAATGAGTGACTAAAACACCTTTCTAAAAAACACAATTTTTGAAAATACATTTCTTATTCATTTAAATAATTCTTATTTTATTTATAAGAAATAGAAGACAAAATTTTTCATATTATATTTAATAAAAAATTTAACCACCAATTTAAAATCATGTTTATTGAGATATATTATATTGTGTTTTATTTGGACTTGGGTTTGCATGTTCTACATGCTATCGAAGAGAATAAAATTGGAGAAATATATTCAAGGGGATGTGTAATCTTAGGGTTGTGTATATCATACACAATTGAAAACATTATTATTTTTTTATAATTTTTGGATCTCACATTATATCCACCATAATTAAATTATGTATTCTAAATTTAAACATTATTTTAGTAATCAAGGGTTTCACATTAAGAAATACCACTATTAGAAACCCCACAGCATAAAAGGGATTAAAAAAATATCAATTTAATAAGAGATAATGGAGAGTAAAAAAGAACATATGGGATAACAAATAACAATATTTATATGTTGGAGAACCTTTTTGTCAACTGAATATGTTGACATGTAATAAAAGTAAAGATAATTACAGAGACTGATATAGGTCATTGATCTCGTGAAACATAATTATTAATGGAATGTTGAGGGCATCAATACCATAATTATATAATTATTTAAAAGGATATATATTTCTTTCGATATTAATGTATTAGGATAATTTCATTCATGATCATATTCATAATTTTGAGTATTTCATTTTTGTCTAGTAATATTTGGGAATATAATTACTTGATATATTTTTATTTTGGAACAATAATTTTATTATTTGGTTTTGCTACAATTAATATCAAATCCATCCCTTACTCCAAGAAGTGAATGTCAATTAATTAATATTTTATTCCTAAAATCACTAAATTTCACATTTGACATATCATAAGATCCATAAATGATTGAAAATTATTTCCACATGCCTCTATCTATTTAAAAAAAACATCATGTTTAACACATGTTATCCAATATAAAAAATAGATCTGTAAAAATGAATTTAACACCATTGTTTCATAATTAATATTTGTTCAACTAAAAATAAGGATATATTAACTAGTACATTCTGTAAGCCAGTTCGTGTAAAATCGTTATCTTCTTATGGTCATGGATTCATGCTTCGTGGTATTTCCTGATGTGACTGGTTGTCACCCAGAACAAGGATATTCCTTTTACCTAAAACCATATTAGTATAATTCTTATAATGTTCCCAAAAGAAAAATCATAAAAATATATAAAATAAAATTGATCCTTAAATGACCTTTTTATAAGGTATTTCAATAAAAATTATTTTTTTTCACAAAGTCTTATAATATTTTTTACTATTATTATAATTTTATTAATTATAATTTTACCCTAAAGTTTATCAATGCCATTAAAAATATTTCTACTATATTTAAAAGAATCATCCGACAAATATATTTTCAAAAATATATACTCGATATGAATTTCTCACAAAATATATTTAATCATTTTATATTCCTACTATGAAAATTATAAAAATTGGGTGAATAAGAATTTGAACTTATGATTAACCATAAACTCATAATCCCAGAATGGTATCAATAAGTCTTATGTTACTGAAGTCAAATATTATTCTAAATGATTACAATATCCTCATATGTTTTATGATCCATAGAACCAAAATTCCTTAAGTAAAATACATATACAATTTCATTTTGGAATTCTAGTACATAAATACTTCATCTAATTGATTTCAATGTAAAACCTTCCATGTATAGTGGTTATATTTTGGCAGATTCCTTTAACTCTGATAATGACCTGGTCTTCATCCTTCAATAAAAAATTCCATAAATAGATCCCTTTGATGTTATTTTTTTCCTTAAATCATAAAAATAATTTTTATCTGTATGTTCTTTTCATTGTGTCATTATTTTCAACACTTAATAAATTTTCTAGGACCATTGTGTCAAATTTGTTTAAATGCTATACACCTTATGTTTAATATTTTTTTATTAATTTTAATCATATTTTAATATCAATTATAATTTTTCATAAAAAAATGTGCGTTATCTTATGTATTTTTTCTAGGATTGTCCAAATAGGTGTTCAGAAAAAACCGTTATCATGAACATTGTAACAATCAAGTCAATTCCAATGGTCCATATTTTAGAGTATTTACCCCTACAAACATTAATTCTAGAACCAGTTCAAATTTTAGTATGAAGACAAGGATTAATTTCTTGAAAAAAGATATAATATCAACCTTATAAAAAAACATTATGATGTTATTATATACTTATCCTAAAATCCTATCACATAGTTTTTATTCCTTTAAATTTTTATTCATTAATATTATTCCCAATGTCTCTACTAGCCTCACTATATTACTAACTATAGCAACCCCAGCCTTAGTAGCACAGATTTGGTGTATTATATTATTACATTTGTATATTTTACATGAAATCACATTTTAAAGAACATAATGGTTTAGTAGTCTTTGAAAAATTGATATATACATTAGTCTTTCATTATATTTAAAAATGAAAATTACAATTTTTTTCAGAATATCAATATTCCCTCTAGAATATACTTGATTTTGAATCATAGAACCCTTATTTGAGTCCTTATAAAGTAAAAAAAATAATGATGATCTCAAATACTTAGTAAGGGTTATGTGAAATAGAAGAATCGTGAATCAATAAGGAAAATCAATATGGAATGAAGAATAATTGATCACACATTCCATGAAAATAATAAAATTAGAAGTAAGCGCATCCATATATAATATCAATGTGAAAATATTATGGATAATAATCAATACGGAAATTTAAATAACTAAAATAATTTTTTTAATCAATAACATGAATATCATAAGTGGATAATGAATAACAATTAGGGTATGGTAAATTACTGAAATGACATGGAATTTAATGAATAATTGAATGTTAAATGAATCATTATATATTATCATTGTAAAAATCACATGGATAATAATAAATTAATTATAAATGAATGAAATTTCTAATTTTTGAGAATAACATCTTAGGAACATAATAATTCTACCTTAAATATGTATCCTCATGATAGTTTAACTATTGGGTGCAATCCTATCAGGGTTGGACAAATGATTTTATAATATCTATTTAACTCTCCTAAAGAGGATACTAATTAATTTAAGGTTTGTCTCTGAACAATACCCACCCATATAAGAATATCCTATATATTATTTCATATATTGAATAAATTATTAAATTCATAAACAATGTTCCATATCATTCAATATCTATATTGAGGAAAGAATACATATTTATATATATTTAAGCAGATAAGGAAATAAATTTCATTTTAGAACTCCATATGATTAAATGAAATATGTTTTAAGCAATAATCATATCCATGACAAATAATATGTACTTTTATAGTAAATTTAATGTCCATTGAAAAGATAATAAATCAAGGAAGTGTTAATGGCTACCAAAATTAATCATTGAAGTGAATGTCAACAAATTCCTTAGTAAAAACTATCATGAACCATCCATAGGAAGAATAATGATTTTTTCAACACAACATATACCCATTATAGTAGGAATAATTTTTTTTCATTGATTAATTCAATGTACCTTAAAATTATATTAAAAATAAATGTTTAGGTAGATATCGTTTTCATTTTGGAAATAATTTTTTTTTAAAATGTTCACAAAAACATTAGAAGATAATTTTTTCAAAAATAATTTATAAAAAACTATTTTTTTGATTATTTTATCTATACCAAATTACATTATTTCCTCACATTTGGATAAATATGTTCGTTTATGAAATATTTGATATTAGATAATTCATTTGAAAATTTGATTAAAATCTTGTTTTTCCCTTTTAAAATGCACTGTTGTTTTTTGCACCTAAATTTTTTAATATTACTTATTTGAACGTATAATTTTGTAAAAATAATCCTCACATAAGTTTCTACATCTTCGTTTTAGGAAAATGGAGTAAAATATTTAATTTGGTTGACTAAATGGAACATGAATCCAAAGGTGGGATGGAGCCGCCCGA
Source organism: Viscum album (assembly GCA_963277665.1). NCBI lineage: Eukaryota > Viridiplantae > Streptophyta > Magnoliopsida > Santalales > Viscaceae > Viscum > Viscum album. Next base: position 22,178,035 of record OY728137.1, on the reverse strand, counting down.
TTTGACATCAGTTCTGTATTTTGGACATAACTCCTTCGTACAATATTTTATTGGGCCCATATTTTGAGAGTATATCTCCAACAAAAATTTTCACAAATCAGTCTTTTGGAATAATAGATGGGTCATGCATTCTGTACGTCAAATTGGCAGTATAATTTGGATTTAAATATTTAACTGAGATTCCCCATTCACACTTGAATCCTCTTATAACCAAGCCTCCCCTCCACTCTATAAATTAGTGTTATTCTCATTTAGAGGGTTTAGGAAGTTAATTGGGAAGTGTAGGGCATAGGATAATTGGATCCTCTCCAATTATCCAACCATTTCAATAAGGGTATCTCTTGAAACAATAATTGCTTCGACGAAACCTTCTTCTTCTTCTTCGTGTAGTAATACTTTTGATAGTTTAATAAACTTCATTGTTCTTCTTTTATTTCTTCTCTTATATTATTTTGTGTTAAAATTTCTTCTTCTCATAATCTTCCTAATTAGTCAGGAATCAATAGTAGAAATGTGATTGGGTTCAACCCTTTCTAAACCTTTTCACATGCAAAATATTTCTAGGATGACTACACCTCCCATAGAAGAGTATTTATTTATTTGTGATAGACCTACATATAACCTTCTTCATTAATTTATTTTGAATCAATGAGATACTATAATTAAATTAATATGATCTATTAATTGTGTTTTTAATTTAAATGAAAATATTCATTCAATTGAACAATTGACCCAAAAACACGTGAGGTCAGAAGTTGTGTAAATTGTGAGAGTACGATTTTAATCCGTAATAAAAGACCACACAAGATACAATTGAAGAGTTAAAATATAATCCCTAAATACCACTAATAATAATTTAGAGAGTGGATATCTTCTGTAATTAACCACTGACCATAAGGTATCCTAAGGACATCAATCAAAGTAGGGTGTTGCAATTGTATGTTCTGTACCAAGCCTATGGTTTAAGTAATTTCATATTTTTGGTTAATTTCACTCCCATAGTGTTTGTGGGTTAACAATTTAAGGGATTATAATTAACATAATGTTAATTTAAATTATAATAAAAAATAATTGATTGACAGGTAGAGTTACATTTATTATTCCTTTTAAATATTTTCTAAAAATCTTCTTCATGTTGTGTCTTTTTAATCGAACTTTATTTCAAAAATAAAAACAAAAACATGTAATCTTCTTCCAGAAAACTTTCTATAGTATTATATCTGATAAAACCCCCATCATTTCAAGTAGTGTTTTTATTTTATTTTATTTTATTATTATAATACCTTTAAGAAGTTGTTTTAATTTGCTTCCTCTTTTGAGAGACGACCTTGGTCATCTACTCTACAACACCAAAGTAACCCAAAACCGAACGTCATTTGAAAGAACTGTTAAGACAAAAGTCTTCTTTTGGCTTTTACATCATGTTTTGGAAATCGCAAATATATTCTGTCATGTTTTGGAAATCTCAAATGTATTATATCATATGTTTGAAAATAACAAATTGTCTTTTATCATGTTTATCGTATCGTACGATGTTGATCGTACCGACCAAAACGTATCGTACTGACTCTGTCAAACGTATCGTACTGACTCTGTCAAACGTATCGTACTGACTCTGTCGATCGTATCGTACTGACTGCTATTCAGATGATCATTATTTGTTTTGGTACTTTGTCTAAAAACTCTCTCTGCATATGAATCATACTCATGTTTTACATTTCTATATATCTCTTGTCCTAACAAAACGATGTCGTTGAGTTAGTTATGTACTAATCAAAACGATGTCGTGCTTTCTGTTTCAATATGACCGTTGGAGGCAATATGATCGTTGGAACCCGAGGCCTATAAATAGGAGGTCATTTGAAGCTGAGAAGATACTGATGAACGAAGAGACTCTGTGAACTACGAAGATTCTAGAGAGAGACACTGTGACTTCTCTCATCAGCCTTGTGCGTCCGATCATCGTATCGAGGGCTTTCAAGTAATTGAAAGACAGAGGTGCCGATTACCTGCAAAATCGAGGGCTGCCAGGGATAGGCAGACAGACGAGCCGATCATCGTATCGAGGGCTGCCGGGGATAGGCAGACAGACGAGCCGATCATCGTATCGAGGGCTGCCGAGGATAGGCAGACAGACGTGCCGATCATCGTATCAAGGGCTCACCAAGGTGTTGGTGAGACAGACCTTTTTATCCTAGGTGAAAGGATAACCCTTCTCTTTGGGTTAAAAGAATTGTATTACTTTTACATTTCCGCTGTTTGTATTAGAAAGGGATTGTATCGTTTCTTTTTTTCTTTACATATTCAATTGTAATTGTTTCAATTACAATCATTCCTTTACATATTGTATTGATTGGTTCTATACGCTTTAAGGTAGAATCATTCATATTTGTATTACTCTGATTATTGTGTTTACCTTGAATACAATTGTTATGCTTTACAATAGTATTACAATACATCATACCTTTTACATTCAATACAATTGTGGGTGTTTGTATTTGTATTAGTTTAAGTTAGGTTTTTAAACCTACAATTCACCCCCCCTCTTGTATTGTTCCATCTAATAGACTTTTATATCGACTATTCGATCCAACAATTGGTATCAGAGGGTGGTTGGTCTCGGGACTGGTGTGGGCTTGGGGGGGGGATGTTGTGTCCTGGGCCCAGGATTGTTGGGCCCCCGCCAGGATTGTTGGCGCCTGTGCCCCGGTAACCAATCCCACATCGGTTGTGGAGGGAGATTGGTGGGTGCTTGACAAACACTTTTTCAAGGATAAAATCTCTGACTTTAGTTTTAAAACCAAATTCTTGTTTTCTAAAACATTTGAATTTGAACTAGAGTTAGACTCTAATATATCTTTCTTTGAAATAGCAGTTTCAAGATCCTTAGAAAGTTTATCCTTTTCAGATTTAACTTTCTCAAGGGTTTTTAAAATATTTTCAAAATCAGCAGTTTTCTCATCAAGATCTTTAGAAAGATCTGATACCTCTTTAGTCAGAATAGAAATTCTAGAATTTGCTTTTTCAAATCTCTTTTTGAGTTTAGAATTTTCATTTTCAAGTAACTTAGCAAATCTAGAAACTTCTTCAAAAGAAGGTAAAGTATCATCTTCTGATGATGAGGGTTCATCATTTGAAGATTCATAATATCTATTATCAACATAATTTGCATTTAAAGAGACATTTGTAACAACTTCAGCATTATGTACCTTAGCCATGAGACAATGATCTTCAATTGGTAGTCTGGCTAGAAGTCCAATATTCCTTTGTCCTGATGTCTCATATTCTGAAGAATCATCTGAGGAATCACTACCACTTGCACTCCATGTATCATTTGCTTTCAAGACCTTCTTTGTCTTATAAAACCTTTTCTTGTTTCTTTCAGAGTGTTTCTCTTTTCTATCATTCCTCTTCAGTAAAGGACAATCAGGCCTTATATGTCCTGTTTTCTTGCATTCATAACAAGTTACCTCTAAATCTTTCCTATCTTTCCTGTCTTTCTTTTTGAATCTATATTGAAAATCTTTCTTTCCCACAATCTTGTTCATCCTCCGAGCAAGATTAGCTAACTCATTATCCGAAAGATTACAATCACTTTAATCAGATACAACAACCTTCTTGGATTTAGACCTTGTAACCCTTTCAGGTGTTTTGGCTTTAGATGCAAAAGCAACACTTCCATTCCCATTCTTCTACTTATTGAAATCAGCATCTCTCTTCATTCTTGTCTCGTGCTGTAGAAGAGTTCCAAAGAGTTCATCAAGAGTAATCTGGGAAACTTTTCTATTTTCATCAATAGCTGTTCTTTTTGACTCCCATTCATTTGGCATAATATCTATAATCTTATCAACAAGAGCTTCATCATCAAGACCTTTTTCTCCCATAGATTGTAAGCTGTTGACAATTGTCATAAACCTTTGTTGCACTTTACATACTGGCTCTCCATAAGGAAAAACAAATCCATGATACTCTGCTCGAAGCATTGCTCTCCTTGTTTCTATAACTTTGGATGTACCAAAATGAGTGACTTCTAATTTCATCCAAATACAGTTGGCTGCTTCACATGAAGATATCTGACTATATATATTCCTGGTCATAGAGCATAATAAAGTATTGCGTACCTTGTAATTCAGTTGATATTCTTGCTTCTCTTGGTTGGTAAAAGTACTAACTTCTTTGTCAGGAATTTTGTAACCCCCAGTAAGCATAATAAAATTGTCTACACCAGTATTGATGACGAAAGTCTTCATACGATCTCTCCAATACTCGTAATCATTCCCATCAAAGATTGGTGGTCTAGAAGGATTCAGATTATCTATTGATCCGATATTCATTCCTGCCATCTAATATAACAAAAAACAACTTTTCCACTCCACACGTTAGTGTAGTAGGTATTCAAGATAGTAATAAGAAATAAAGCTAGTAATACAAATCAGTGGAAAACCTCCTGGTTTTCAAGATCCAAAACATCCTGATCATGTTTTTAAACTTACCAAGGCTCTATATGGTCTTAAACAAGCTCCTAGAGCATGGTATGATAGACTTACAGGATTTCTTTTACAAAACAATTATAGAAAAGGTACAGCTGATCCAACTCTTTTTATCAAAATGGAAAACAAAAATGTTTTGGTTGTCCAAATCTATGTTGATGACATCATATTTGGATCAACTCAGAAATCTTTAACCGATTCTTTTGCAAATTTAATGAAATCTGAGTTTGAAATGAGTATGATGGGTGAGTTAACATTCTTTTTAGGTTTTCAAATTTCTCAAAAACCAGAAGGAACTTATATATCTCAACATAAGTATATTAAAGACTTACTCAAAAAATATGGATTTGACAAAACTAAAAGTATTAGCACCCCAATTGGTACCTCAAATACTCTTGATCTTGATGAAACTGGGAAACCAGTAGATCAAACAATTTTTAGAGGTATGATAGGGAGTTTGCTATACTTGACAGCTAGTCGACCCGACTTGATGTTTTCTGTATGCTTATGTGCAAGATATCAATCTAATCCAAAAGAGTCTCACTTAAAAGCCGTAAAGAGAATCTTTCGGTATTTAAAAGACACTATGGATTTAGGACTTTTTTACTCTTCTGGAAATGAATTTGTTTTAAAAAGTTTTTCAGATGCTGACTTTGGTGGTTGTAGAATGGATAGAAAAAGTACATCTGGAACATGTCATTTCTTAGGAGATTCTTTGGTTTCTTGGTCCTGCAAGAAACAACACTCGGTAGCACTCTCCACAGCTGAAGCTGAATATGTAGCAGCTGGAAGTTGCTGTGCTCAAGTATTGTGGATGCAGCACACACTCACTGACTATGGTTTGAGTTTCTCCAAAACTCAAATTCTTTGTGATAATACAAGTGCCATAGCTCTTAGTAAAAACCCAGCACATCACTCTCGTGCAAAACACATAGATGTTAGGCATCACTTTCTTAGGGATCACACACAAAAAGGAGATATTGTTTTACAATTCATCGGAACGCAAGAACAACTTGCTGACATTTTTACAAAACCTTTACCTTCCGATAGATTTGAATTTATAAAACAGAAGCTAGGAATGATTACATTAAAATAATCATTCATATCTACTTCCTGTTTTAAATCTCTCCTTATAGTAAGAAACTCCTCGTAGAAAGGGGGAGGACATTTCTTTATGTCTTATGTTTCTGATCTTTAAATATTTACTCTCTTTTTATATGTTTCTTTCTGTTTATCGTATTGACCATTTCAATCTTTCTGTTTATCGTATTGACCATTTCAATTTTTCTGTTTATCGTATTGACCATTTCAATTTTTCTGTTTATCGTATTGACCATTTCAATTTTTCTGTTTATCGTATTGACCATTTCAATTTTTCTGTTTATCGTATTGACCATTTCAATTTTTCTGTTTATCGTATTGACCATTTCAATTTTTTTGTTTATCGTATTGACCATTTCAATTTTTCTGTTTATCGTATTGACCATTTCAATTTTTCTGTTTATCGTATTGAGATTCTTTTCCATCGTACCATTCAAATTTTTTTTGAATCGACCGATGATAGTATTCAAATTCTTTTCCATCGTATCATTCAATTTTTTTTGAATCGACCGATGATAGTATTCAAATTCTTTTCCATCGTATCATTCAAATTTTTTTTGAATCGACCGATGATAGTATTCAAATTCTTTTCCATCGTATCATTCAAATTTCTTTTGAATCGACCGATGATAGTATTCAAATTCTTTTCCATCGTATCATTCAATAATTTTTGAATCGACCGATGATGGTATTGAAATTCTTTTCCATCGTATCATTCAATAAATTTTGAATCGACCGATGATAGTATTGAGATTGTTTTCCATCGTAATGTCACCAAAACCAGCAATCACCTTACGATCTTCGACAGGTATTCTTTTTCATTTTTTATTATTTTTTTTATTTTTATTTCTAACCGTTGATCTGCTTTTCTTTAATCCTGACCGTAGAAGATCAACAGTCATCTTTTTATTGCCTATAAATACTCCCCTCCCCTCCCCAAACCCACATCGTTTGTCCAGGAATTGAGGCGAAGCTCTTCTCAACCGGCTATAATCAATCGTACGATCTTCTCAATCGGCATCATCTTTATGTCTCAATCTTCTGCCAACACTCCCGCTGAAATGTCTTCAAAGACCTTTACAGAGAAAGACTTTCACAGAGAAAGGTTAGTATCCCGAGAATTCTTTGATACGTACGATTCTACAATCAAGAGGATTATTTTGTTTCAAGGATGGGAACATCTCTGTGTGGAAAAGCCTGATACTCAAGATCCAGTTCTGTTTGATGAAGTGTGTCAATTCTACAAAACCGTTTCTTTTGACAAGGATATGAATATTAACTTCGCTGTGTACGATAGAAAGTTATCTATGTCTGTGAAACAAGCGGCGCATTTTCTAAATGTTTCTATAGAAGGTGATGCATTCTGTCCATCTCACAAACTTCCAGAGGAAGTTGGTACTTTCAATAGAGAAAATGCTGAAAAGTCTTTGTTTGTTGTTAATGAGGGAAAGAGGAAAGTTTATCATCTTTCACCGGACAATAGGTTTGTCACTCTATGGATGAAAGGTTTCCTTGTTCCAAGGAAAGGGGATAGAGAAACCCTTAATGTTTCTGATGTCTTTATGCTTGACTACCTTGTGAATATGAGGAAGGTAAATCTCATCGGATATATTTTTGAAACAATCAAGAATGTCAAGAAAGGAGGGATTAAATCCCAGATAATAATGTATCCAGCCATCCTCACAAAATTCATTCTTGAGAGTATGAAGTTTTGTAACATTCCTTTGAAAGGAGAACCTATGGATTTATGGCCGTCTTTGATTAATAAGAGTACGATGAAAAAGCTGAATGTTTGTTTTGATTCAAATTCAAAACTTTTTGTCAGAGATGTAGAAGCTGAATTGCCTGAAAATCAATCGGCACCTATGCCAGCCAAGGACAATCAATCGGCCGGTGTTACTCGAAAGTCTGATCCGCAGACTAGTTCAAAGCCGAAGAAGAAGCCGAGGTACAGTAAAGAAGTTGTTGCAAAGTGGAGAAAGGACAAGGAACAGAGAAAAGAGGGTGATCCGAAATTTGGACTTGATCCTGCTGAGGCCTTTGCAGAAAGGATAAGGGTAGAAGAAACCCTTCAAGCTGAAAAGAAAAAGAAGACTCTTTTGAAAAGAAAGGCTCAGGACTTTGATATCTCTAAAGTCTTGAAAGCAGTTGAAGATGCCAGTGCTCAACTAACTGTGGAAGTACATCAAGAGCCCATCGTACAGAGTCTGCCTGAGAAAGAGAAAGGGAAACAAGTGATGGAAGAAGTGGAAGAAGAAGAAGGAGATTTTCTTTTAGAATATCTTCAAAGTTCAAAGAAAAGTAAAGAGGAATCGCTTCAAAAGCTGAGTGAAGGAGTTCAACAAACTCCTCATGCTGATCAGGAAAGATCACCGGACAGGATGTCATCTAAAGAAAAGGAAGATGCTCAATCTTCTCAGTCTGATAAAGTTGTTGTCATCAGTGATAAAGTAGAAGAAGAAAGGAAGCAGAAAGTAAAAGCGAAAGGGAAACAGCCTGTTGTGGAATCAAGCAGATCATATCAACTAGCATCGTACGATGATGATACCGATTCAGAGCATACAATCTCTCTCAAGAAGAGTGATTACATTGTTCATGTTTTGAGGAGAATGGAGAAAACTATTCCTTATTTCCCGAGGCTGGAAGGAAAGATTGACTTTATTACTGAAAATCAGAGAAAGAAGTTTGGATCTGTGAAAGAATTGAGGAAGAAAGTTTTATCTGTAGAAGCCGATTTGAAAGTTCTTTCAGAAAGCTCAGTTGTTCATAGGAAGGCATGTAATAAGATGACTAAGTGGTCGTACAAAACAGAGAGCTCAATCAATGACCATGAAGTTGCTTTTGAAGATATAAGAAGGTTATCAAATGATCATGCAATTGCTTTCAACAAGCTTGATAAAGAAACGGTTGAAAGGCTGAATCTTTTATCTTCTCAAAGAGCCGATGTTCCTTCAGTGAAAGATTTGCAAGAGAGGATGAATGCTTTCCAATCTGAATTCTCGAAGGTTTCATCTTTCAAAGATGAAATGGTTTTACTGAAGAAACAAAATTCTGAGTTATCCAAGGATAACAAGACTCTACAAAATAGAATTGATACTCTTGAAGAGGTAATCAGAGTCCAGGAGGAAACCATCAGAAATCAAGATCAGATTTTTGCGGATCAACAGGAGCTTCTCAAAACTCAAGGTGAATCAATTTCTGAAGACAAGAAGGAGATCAAGAAGATGAAAGCCGTGCTTCATGAGCTGATAAAGAAGGAGAAGGAAAGAGAGAAATGATTGTTGTATTTGTTTCTTTTGAAACTTGTTTGTGTTGTAATAACTCTTATAATTCTCTCTTTTATCCATTGTCTTGTTTTACTTCACTAACTCTTTCAGACAATTCGAAATTACTCCTTTCTTTTTGTAAATCACAAAGGGGGAGAATTTTTACAAAGCAAAGATTGTTTTACAAAGGGGGAGAATGCATTACAATGCTCTTAAGGAAAATCTATGAATACAATCCTTAGGAAATTCAATACCTAAGGGGGAGTTAGTTGTATTCAATTTCTTATTCAGAAGAGTTTTCAATAACTCAGGGGGAGATAAGTATTTCTTGTTTCATTTACTGTGTGTGTTTGTGCTTTCCAAAAAGGGGGAGATTGTTAAGACAAAAGTCTTCTTTTGGCTTTTACATCATGTTTTGGAAATCACAAATATATTCTGTCATGTTTTGGAAATCTCAAATGTATTATATCATATGTTTGAAAATAACAAATTGTCTTTTATCATGTTTATCGTATCGTACGATGTTGATCGTACCGACCAAAACGTATCGTACTGACTCTGTCAAACGTATCGTACTGACTCTGTCAAACGTATCGTACTGACTCTGTCGATCGTATCGTACTGACTGCTATTCAGATGATCATTATTTGTTTTGGTACTTTGTCTAAAAACTCTCTCTGCATATGAATCATACTCATGTTTTACATTTCTATATATCTCTTGTCCTAACAAAACGATGTCGTTGAGTTAGTTATGTACTAATCAAAACGATGTCGTGCTTTCTGTTTCAATATGACCGTTGGAGGCAATATGACCGTTGGAACCCGAGGCCTATAAATAGGAGGTCATTTGAAGCTGAGAAGATACTGATGAACGAAGAGACTCTGTGAACTACGAAGATTCTAGAGAGAGACACTGTGACTTCTCTCATCAGCCTTGTGCGTCCGATCATCGTATCGAGGGCTTTCAAGTAATTGAAAGACAGAGGTGCCGATTACCTGCAAAATCGAGGGCTGCCGGGGATAGGCAGACAGACGAGCTGATCATCGTATCGAGGGCTGCCGGGGATAGGCAGACAGACGAGCCGATCATCGTATCGAGGGCTGCCGAGGATAGGCAGACAGACGTGCCGATCATCGTATCGAGGGCTCACCAAGGTGTTGGTGAGACAGACCCTTTTATCCTAGGTGAAAGGATAACCCTTCTCTTTGGGTTAAAAGAATTGTATTACTTTTACATTTCCGCTGTTTGTATTAGAAAGGGATTGTATCGTTTCTTTTTTTCTTTACATATTCAATTGTAATTGTTTCAATTACAATCATTCCTTTACATATTGTATTGATTGGTTCTATACGCTTTAAGGTAGAATCATTCATATTTGTATTACTCTGATTATTGTGTTTACCTTGAATACAATTGTTATGCTTTACAATAGTATTACAATACATCATACCTTTTACATTCAATACAATTGTGGGTGTTTTTATTTGTATTAGTTTATGTTAGGTTTTTAAACCTACAATTCACCCCCCCTCTTGTATTGTTCCATCTAATAGACTTTTATATCGACTATTCGATCCAACAAGAACCAACGACCAAAACATTAAAATTGGCATCATTTTAGGGGAGGAAAGTAATTATTTCAACTATTTAGAAGTATTTATTTTATTTTACAATTTATTCTCTTTTTCTCTTTTTTATTCCTTCTTTACCCATTCGGATTTTTTCATCTTTTATTATCTTCTTCTTCTTTTCAGAACCTAAATTCAAACTTCTCATTTATTACTATGGTCCACATTCTATCATTTTATTTTTATTTTATTTATGACATGAACTAATCTCTATGATCTCTTAGATCATGACCCTGATTTTGAACGTAGCCTTCGAGCTTGAATCAGAAATTCTCAGTCTACGGGAAGTTTCAACATTAAACCAGTTGGGAAATTCCTCAACTCTAAGAACAATAAAATTGAACACAATTTTAAGTCCAATATAAAACATTAACGAAAGTCTGAGGAAAATAATAATGAACTTAATAAAACCATTCGACAATTGGATATACTAGATATTAACTATAAACCAAATTGTATTTTATACCCAAATTTCGAATCGCACATTGAAAAAAATCTGGGTTAATTAATCTTCATCCAAAGATTCATGAATTATCTGGTGAGGATCCAAAAAACAATTTAAAGAATTTAATTTGGTCTACTCAACCTTAAATCCATGAAATGTTTCTAAATATCAAATTAAACTAAGAGCATTCCAATTCTCACCTGATGGAGCTGCAAAAGATTGGATTTATTATTTACAACCAGAATATGTAACTTGTTGGAATGATTTGAAATGACTTTTCTTGAAGATAACCTTTCTAGCTTCAGGGACCAAATATATTCTAAAGGATATATCAGGGATCAAACATGCCCAAGGGAAGTCAATGTATGCGTACTGGGTGCCATTCAAATAGTTCTGTGTAAGCTTCCCACATCACCAAATAAGTGAGCATCTCCTCATCGAATACTTTTATGAAGTAACCACACATATGGAGAGGAGAATGGTGGATGATGCAGATAGAGGAGAATTGGTGTAATATAAACCAGTAGCTACACGTGTGTTGACTGGAAAAATGTCCTGAAACTTCCATCAATTTAGTGATCTAGGTACACCGCATGTCTGAGGAGTACATCAAGAAAGTCCTTCTTCTCCTGAATGTTAGTTGATTGATACTATGTTAGAAGAATTGAACACTATGATAAGAAACATTTTGTTGGATCAAATGACATCCCAACACCCTCCTTCAAGTCCATGTTGAATTTGTAAATAAACAAATAACCCAACTAACTGTTTCCCCCAACTACAAAAAATAAAGATTGTGCCGCAGTGTTTTCGGGGAGACCATATCAGCAGTAGCAACAGCCACATCCCCAAAAGAAGTTTTATTACATTGTTTCAACATAAATCCAGGGGTGGAAGGATCAATCAGACATGAGGTATGGCTCTGGACAAAAAAGGCCCCTTTTTCAACAAAACATATAGAAGCCTCCACCTTACCAACATGGTTTCCAACAACCCCAATGGTGATTTGAAGCTCATGCATCAAAAATTCATCAACATGGGAATCCCCAAACCATGTAGGATTTTAACACTACGGATCTTTTGAGACAAATTTTTCTTAATCAATAGAATGAGTCGAATAGTCAAGGTTCAATGTTGGTGGAGTTGAAGACTGAAATGAGCCATATTCCCACTACCCTCCATGAATTGGTAAGTAAGAATTATGGAAATCTACCATCCCAACATACTCCAAATCCTAATTGGAATTTCAGTGCCTTTAAACTGAGATGTGGGAAGCAAACGAATCATACTTCTGCACCCACCATTCCACTGGGATTCAACTCAACTTTGGATAGGCCTCATTCCACACCAACAGTTGAGCAACCCAAGGAGAAAGATAAAGGTTATAAAAATATTGATGATGTTTCTCCTAAACCACTTCCACTTCCAAAAAAAATTTGTACAAACCACGATTATGGCCCAAAAGTCTATGCTAAAATATGTTTTAGACACATTCATGCATGTGGAGATCATCATTAATCTAGAAGAATCCATCAAGAAAATACCAAGGTATGAGAAATTATTAAAATAAATTTGGAACATTCAAATATGGATCAAGGGAAATAAGAGGATCAAACTTGGAAGTAATGTTTCAACAGTCATTACACCAACTTTATTAATGCCAAAATTGTGCAAGGATCAATGGACATTCACCATCCCATACACCATAACGGAGTTTCACTTTTCTGATTCTCTTTGAGATTTAGGAGGTTCTATAAATGTGATGCCTCAATATGTATCCTCTTATTTATTGGATTTTGAGTTGAATATAATTATATTAGTGGGGGAGATGGAGAATATAGTTATAGAATATCTAGCAGGAGTCCTCCAAGATGTACTTTTCCGGTAAGATACATGATATTTCTAGTGGATTTCTATGTGCTTAACATGGAGAAAGATCAGGTATGTTTCCATGCTCCCATTATATTAGGTAGCAACTTACTCAAAACTGTATAAACTATCATAAATGTCAATGAGGGTGCACATTCCATGGAATTTGGAGATGAAGTTGTGATATTTAATGTCCTGTAATCCATGAAGTGCCCCTCTAAGGACCATTTTGCATTTGTTATCTCCCATTTTGAACCACCAAATAAAATCCCCATGGATTTTGATTGTCCTATTCCTAGGGAGATTATGAGTATTTGTTGTACGTTAATGTCTAATAGAACATTCACACCCGTTTCTATTGAACAAGACACTTTTAGATTTTATATTGAAATGGAATCATATTCTGATAATTTGAACTCTGATTATGACATGGCTATTGAGTATTCTGATGGATTTTATGCTTTATTTTCCAACTGTGAGGATTTATATTCTGATAATGAGGCTCTTTGGGCACATATTTCAGTTCCTTCAATGTCTCCATCCACACACCACCTTACTCCATTGGATCTCAAGCCATTACAACTAAATCTCAAATAATCATACTTCTTGAGTGGCGAGAGATTACCTGTTATAATTTCTAATACTCTTATTTTTGAACATAAAGAAAATCTTTCGAATAATTTGACGGAGATCATTTAGGAAATCAGGTGGACCTTGGATGAAATATCATGTATTAGCCCCTCCATTTTCATGAATAAAAGTCTTTTAACCGATGGGGATAATCCATCCAGACAGCCTCAAAGGAGACTCAATCCAACACTATTGGACATTGTTAACAAAGAGGATGAAAATTTTCTTAAGGAATGTTTAATCTATCCGATTTTAGATTCCCAGTGGGTGAGTCCTATTTAGGTTCTGTCTACGAAAAGTGGTGTTACTATTGTTATAAATTAGAAAAATGAGATAGTTCTAATAAGGGTGCAAAACAGTTGGCGTGTGTGTGCTGATTATAGGAAACTAAATCAGTCCACTTGCAATGACCATTTTCCCCTGCAATTTATTGATCAAATGCTTGATAAACTTGTTGGGAAAACACACTACTATTTCTTGTATGAATTTTCTCTATATTTTCAGGTTCCTATAGCAATGGAGGATTAAGAGAAGACTACATTCACCTGTCCATTTGGAAAATTTTCCAACTGGAGGATTCTATTTGGACTTTTCAATGCCCCAAGTACCATTTAGTGATCCATGGTGAATATTTTTTCTAATTTTATTGAGACCTACATGGAGGTACTTATGGATGATTTTACATTTTATGGGTCTTCATTTGAAGATTGTATCTCTAGTATGGGAAATGAATCGAACCATTGTTTTAAGAATAATATGGTCTTAAATTTTGAAAATGTCATTTCATGGTAGAGAATGGCATTGTCATAGGGTATGTAGTGTCAAAACATGAGATAGAGGATGATAGATATAAGGTATACATTATTTCTTCCTTTCCATATCCTTTATGTGTGCGTTATGTTTGATCTTTCCTAGGGAATTCATGATTATATCAGTTCTTCATCAATGATTTTAGTAATATTGATCTTCCTATGTTGCGATTACTTCCAAAGGATTCATATTTTGTGTTTTATGATTTTTTTCAGGACTTACATTGGTGAGATAAAGAAGTTTCTAACCACTCCACTGCTTATACATCCCCCAAGGTGGGAGATTCCTTTTGAGATTATGTGTGATGCCTCCAACTTCGCAGTTGGATATATCTTATCTCAAAGGATGGAGGGACATTCACAGGTGATTTCTTATGCATCGGGGACACTAGATTCATCCCAATAAAATTACACAACCACATATAGGAGTTTCATTCTATCATATTTTCTTTAGATAAATTCTGATCATAATTATTGGGCTATAAAGTAGTATTTTTTCTAACCATACGACTTTGATGTTCCTATTGATGAAGCCAGCTGTAATGCCCAAGTTAATCCGATGGATGATCCTTCTTTAGGAATTTGACATTGAGATAAAGGAAAATAAGGGTTCTGAAAACCTTGGGGTAGACCACATGATTAGACGTACTCACACACTAGAGGATGTGACCTTGGACCAGGTACCACATCAGGACACTTTCCCCAATGAGCATCTTCTTTCCATATTAGGTATGAATCCTGGGTATACTGATTATTGATCCACCTATTTTGTTTTTAAATACCTACAAATTTAATGGAACATCAAGTCTAAAAATTAAAAAACTGAGTCTCTATATTATGTGTAGGATGATCCATACCTCTGGAACATATGTAGTGACCACATTATTAGGAGGTGTGTTCCTTATAATGAGTTTCAATATGTTCTACAATTATTTCAAAGACTTGCTTATGGTGGACACTTTACTCCCCAATAGACAGCTAGAATTGTTTTGGACTCTGGATTATATTGGCCTAGCTTATTCCATGATGCCCTTTTGTTTTGTAAGTCATTCACTCATTTCCAATACACTAGGATCATTTCTTGGAGACAAGAGATTCCCCCACAACCCAGGAAATTTTGTGAGATTTTTGATGTATGGGGCATCAATTTTATATGACCTTTTCCTAGTTCCTTTGGTTTTTTATATTTTGGGTTCTGTTGGTAAATGTAGTAAAATTGGTGGAGGCTAAGGTCACCAAGACTGATTATTGTCATGTTGTAGTGGACTTTGACAAGACACAATTTTTCTGCAAGTTTGGAGGACCAAAGCCTATCATCAGTGAATAGGGGACACATTTATTCAATCATAATTTGGATTCCCTCCATCGAAAGTATGGGGTGACACACAAAAGATCAACACCATACCACCCTCAAACAAATGGTCAGGCTGAGGATTCAAATCGAGAGTTGAAACAAATTTTTGAGAAAACTGTGCAGCTGAATAGGTACATTTGGAGAAAGTTCTTGGATGATGCACTTTTGGATTATATGACATCATAAAAGACACTCATTGGTTTGTCCCCATTTTATATTATTTTTGGGAAAGTGTGTCATCTCCCTATAGAGGTTGAGCATCGGGCTTATTGGTCTATAAAAAATGCAACATGGATTTGGCCCAAGATGGAATTCAAAGGAAGTTGAAATTTCAATAGCTTGGGGAGATTCGATTATCTTCATATGAGAAATAAATTTTATACAAGGAATGATTAAAATCATGTCCTGAAAAAATGATCCAGAAAATTGAATTTCATGTTGGAGAGAATGTTTTGCTCTATATTTCATAGCTGAAGCTAATGCCTGGTAAGTTGGGTTCTAGATGGTTAGGTATTTATGTTGTGACTAATGTTTTTTTTATGGTGTTATGGATATCACACAAGAAGAAACATGAAGGAGATTTTAAGTCAACTGAAAATGTTTGAAGAAATACATTGAGGTACTTCCTTCTGATGTAGTAGATTTCATCACACTGCAGGGCCCCATCATCACTTGAGCATATCACATTGTTCCTAACCCTTTACCTTTTATATTATTTTTCCTATTTAAAATTCTGAATTTCATGTCCATATATCATCTCATCGGTTCAAATTGAGAACAATTCACTATTTTTAGTGTGGGTGATGGAAACTTTTAGTTTATTAATTCTAATTGATTTCTTGTTTCTCAATGACTAAAAAAATTATGTTTTTCAAATTTTGTGTGTTTATGATACTTTATATCTGAAATTATTCTCATAACCCTTTTGAAATCCATATCTATATGTTTAACATTTTATCCTATGAAATCGAGCTTAAATGAATTTTGAAAATATCATTGTTTTAAGTTCAAATCATTAGTAATTTCATGAAAATTTGTAAAGACCCATAAATTTCAAGGTAAATTGTTTTCTTAATTTTCATTGGATTTCTACATGTATGTAGTTTCTGACGGTGCCTGATTCTGAGGCCTGGTGTGCCCAGAATCAATTCCCGAAGTTCAGATCAGGTACGTTCAGTGAATGAGTGAGCGAGTTTTTCTAACATTTGAACCGGTGCTCGGAATCGATATACAAAGGCACTGATGAAACTGCAGCACCAGTAATAGATTAAGAGAACCTTTTCCAAAGGTGCATTCTCTCAGGAGGAGTTGTTAAAAATGTGAAGAATAAAAATATAATTGTTTTACAATCTTATTTTTATTTCTTTACTTTGTGGTTTAACCCCCATGTGAGGGTGTTGGGGTGGGCCCACATGAGCCCCCGCCTCCATTAATTTCCCTAACATACCATTAAATCTCCCTCTTACAATTTATGTGTTTAAATCATCCTCCTCCACATTAATGCATTCCATATAAACTCGTAATTAATTTGACAACTCAAGTTAATTAATTGGGTGAATTCAATTTTGAAATTTAAAGAGGTTGGAATGTGTGAATAAAATAAGACAAATTCTTACTTAAATTTTGGGGGGTTGATTCGCTGTTTGGAGTTTAGAGGAGATAAATCTTGT
This sequence comes from Viscum album, assembly GCA_963277665.1. Classification (NCBI taxonomy): domain Eukaryota; kingdom Viridiplantae; phylum Streptophyta; class Magnoliopsida; order Santalales; family Viscaceae; genus Viscum; species Viscum album. The sequence goes on along the minus strand of OY728137.1, from coordinate 22,160,770 downwards.
GGTCTTGAAGATCTTCGTCTTCCACATTGAAGAACACGAAGAATGCCGGAGCACCAAGGTGTGATCGACGTGCCGTCCTTCTCCTCTCTGCAGCCGATGTCAGACGCCATCCTCCTTGGACGTATACCGACGTCGTCAACACCAACACCATCTTTGACATCATTGTTGAGGTAGGGGTTTTTCATCATTCAAGAATTATTAAATATAAATCTTCATTATTTCATGGTTTCATATTATCAGATTAATGGGAGGGGGCCGGACGCCACAAACATGACCGACCCTCCTCCCCTTTGTTATTGAGTCTTGATGAGGATTGGAATGGAGGCAATGCGGTGCAGTCGCTCAGCACGGGAATGAGGGATCTGCGGCCGGAGCGGGCCATGGCCAATGCCGGGCCGCAGCGGAGGGGCGCAGCGCGGTCGCGCCGCACCAGTCTGGAAGGAGCCACAGCCTTTGGCCACGGTGGAGAAACAGGAGGCGGCCGCCAGCGCCGGCCGCCGACAAGCAATAGGAAGCCACGACATTTTTCCATGGCGGTTTTTCAAGGGGGCCAGCTGGATCTGACGTCCGCCAGTGTTCAAGGGAGACGGGACCAGCGGGGGTGTCCCACAGCGGCATCACCGGCCGACCAACCGGGCCGGCCATTCGGGTGGTCGGGGGTCGTAACCCCCGACAGCAGGAAGGGCCCCCCTTCATGAGGGGGGGGGGGCACTGTTTTGACACCAGGGGGAATCGCCCCCCCCCCCTTCTGCATGGGCTCCGCACGCGAGCGCCACACCGTTCAGACCAGCTGAAAGAGTAGGGCCGCTCGCACTAGGCCGGGGCGCCCAACCGCTGGGCCGGACCGCCTACTAGGCCAGGCCGCGCCCGCTGGGCCGGGCCACCCACAGGGCCAGGCTATGCCCAAGTGGGCTGAACCAAGACCCAGGTCTGGTCGACCCGGTTCAGGCCGACCCAGGGGGTCTCGGGCTTGGTCGGTCCGGGCCCAATACCCCCTAAAAATGGACAGCTTCGTTCAAATGTCCGTAACATTGGCTACGGACCTCCGATTGATGCACCATCAGTTGCGATGCGATCCTTGGATCGAGGCGACTGTTTTCGTATATTATACTCATGGTTTTGGAGAACATTAGGTATGGACAGGTGGGTTCGAACACGAAACCAACCGGGCCTTCGGAGCGGAAACTCTTATAACATGAGCTCCAAACATCCGATTGATGTTCCATCGACATTGTTGGATTCCTCTTAGTGAGATGGTCCTTTTGGATTAATACTCTCGATGATTGGATGCAGTTGGAGTATGGTTAGTTTGGTTTGACTTAAAAAACCAACCGGGCCGCTAGGACGAAATGGCCAATAACTCTCAGACCGAGCATCCGATTGACGGTCGTCTGTCACGTTGTGTTCCTATTGTCGAGACTGAACTTTGGTATACATCAACTCCATACTACATGTTAGTTGAGGTATCAAACCCCTTGTCTCGTGGAGCGAACCCTCCCAGAAACGAGCGTGTTGTGTGTGGGAACCCTAGAGCTAGCTGCGACTGCGATGACGATGACAACTGTACTGGAATCCTTCGTGGGTTCGATGAGAATGACTGCCGTGGGATCCTCTGTGGGTTCGACGAGAAAGACTGTACTGGGATCCTCTGTGGGTTCGACGAGGACGACTCCCGTACTGGATCCTCCGTGGGTTTGATGAGAACAACTGTACTAGGATTTTCCGTGGGTTCGACGAGGACGACTAATGTACTGGGATCCTCCGGGGGGTCGATGAGGACAACTACTATGATGGGATATTTTGTGGGTTCGATGATAATTAACGTACTGGGATCCTCCGTGGGTTTGACTACCATTCAGGGATCCTCCGCGGGTTTGACGATGATGACTACTATACTTGGATCCTCAATGGGTTCGGCAGTGAAGACTACTAATCTTGGAACCTGTGTCGGTTCGGCAGAGGAGATGATTCATAGGCTACATCTAATCATCTCCACCCCTCTTCATTAGTAGTATACCTGTGTGAGATGTGTCTTGAATTTTAATCATTTTCCTCAATGTGATTGACTTGATATCCTGTGTGGATTGGATTATGTTTTCATGTGTGGATTGGGTCATACTTTCATGTGTGGATTATGTTTTACTTTCCTGAGTGGACTGGATTATACTAGAGCTCATGAGTTGGAGCTGAACTGGATTGGATGAAATTGGCATATGAATAGACATATACCTAAGTAGTGTTGGTTGATACATCGTGATTGTATCTATTCTTTGTGGTTTATCCTTTCTGGATTCGGGGAGACCTTTGGGGGTCTCAGGATCCCTACTGAGTATCATATACTCACCACTACACATTCTTCACCCACACTACATTGTGTTGGTTGCAGACGACGGAAATCACTGATCGTGGTTGAGGCTTGTAGAGCTGGACGGTACACGGAGGAGGATCTCATGATGAGAAGGTTCCCGGAGGTGGTTTTCACGACGAGTCAGTACCCGGAGGAGACGAATGGACGTGGAGAGACCAGGAGGAGATTTGTACCTACCCTTCAGGTAGGAAGCCGGAGGATGATCCAGGAGCGGCTTGTCACCTTTTAGCTATTTTCCTTGAGTGGTACTTTACTTTCAGTTGTACTTCCTCTTTAGATGGGTTTGTATTCTGGCCAATTTACTTTTCAGCACTTGCTTCTGTTTTCAGTTTACTTAGTGTTTACTTAAGTTTGCGTACTCTGTGGTTTTTGTTTTCTTTTATAAGGGCAATGCCTTCCTTTTTTATTTGGAATTACGCCTTTGGTGATAGTCTTCGGCCCCTGGCCTATGGAAGGTGGTCTTGGGGTAGTCACGACACGGGCCCCAAGAACGGGTCATGAAAAATTGGCATCAGAGGAGATCGGTCCTACCGGAGAACTCAGGACTCTGATCTTTCTTCAATGTGAAGTAATAGTGTTAAGGGTATTGAGTGTGGTCATCAGTCTAGGGAGTCCAGTGTTGGTGCGGCGGCCAACATATCCATACACCAGGACCCTGACTTATGATTTCCGACTCGGTGCATGAAAACATTGGATGCATGTGTGATTCAAAAGTTTTCTTTGTGATTACTTTGCGATAGCTCACAAGGTATACTATTTTGAATGTGGCACACCTGTTTCTTTTCCAGATGGCCCCATGAAAGAAGCTAGCTAGGGATCAGAGCTTTGTCTGAGACGAAAACCCACCGAGCAACGAGGCCTTGTTGCAGGGCCCTATTACTGTGGGGGCACCAGCGGTACCTCTACCTTCCGAGCCACCAATGCCACCATCCCCAGCCGCTGAGAGTGCACGTCACCTTAGTGCACTGAACGAGATTCATCATCAGAGACCGCGCAGGTCCCATTGGGATATGGACCCCCAGGCAGCTGAGGATTGGCTGGAGGCTATAGTTCGAGTTTTCATGTTAGCAGTGACACCAGGTGACCTCATGGTGATCCTTGCAGCGAGTCTCCTACATGCGGAAGTAGGCTGATGGCGGAGCTTAATGCTCCAGGTGCACGATGAGTCATCTTTACATTGGATAGACGTAGAGATCCTCTTCCACTCGGAGTTCATTCCAGACACCCTATGTGCGGTGCACATTCATGAGTTACTACAACAACGGTGGGGCAGCATGACCATGGACCAGTACTCGGCGAGGTTTACTGATATCTTGCGCTACTCCACATATATGGTATGGGACCCCTTCTTCAGGGCCCAGACCTTTGAGCAGGGACTAAGGCATGAGATCAGGGCTTCGATGATCTCTCTCAACATCCCGACGTAGTCAATGGTGTTGGAGAGAGCCCTTCTAGTGGAGATTTTTCTCGTCAAGCAGTCACCAGCGGTGAGACCATCCGCAGGATAACCCGTAGTGGATCCTTCTACTGATGGCAGTAGATAGATGAGGCAGAGGTCCAAGCAGGCTAGACCATCAGATGAGAAATCTCATGATGCATTTTCGATTGGGCGGGGCACACGAAGTAGATCCAGTCACACGAGGAGCAGGAATTGCTATGCATGTGGTGGCTAGGGACACATGGCTCGAGACTGCTCGAACCATCCTACAAATGAGCAGCAGACAGTAGGGTGAAATCCCAGGCAGACGATCGACCATGGCGGTCCATAGGGAGTAGGAAGATGAGGCAGTGGAGCTGGCCGAGCAGCGGGTGGTGGGAAACGCTTTGAGGCCCTACCTCCACCACCACCAGGGATACCACCCTGACTGTAGGGAACAGGTGGACAGGGGAGAGAATAGCTTCAGGCAGCTGAGGCTTACGACCCTAGAGATCTGGGAGCAGATGGACATGAGTGGGACTAGCTCCAAACATGGGGACATTTGTTCATGTTGCTTATAGCATTATAGATGTTTTTTGTCTTTGTACCATGGGCTGTAGAAATAAAATACAATTGTTCATTTGACGTTTTGTTCCCTGTCCTTTATTTTTAGTTGATACTAAGTGGTTCCGGGTTAAACTGTTGACTTGACCCTCACTTTTGAGATACCTACTAGAGGAGACCCAGTGACCAGACATTGATGCCAACAGTGTGACTCAACCCTTGGAGGCGAGAGTAATGGTTGGATCTCTTGGTAGTAGTGTCGAGGACTTACGACGTCATCCTTGCTATGGATTAGTATAATCCATCGGGGGAGTGACAGTTTTAGGCAAAGAACGTGGTTCATCTAGGGGATGAGACTGGATTTCTATTATCGGCAAAGAAGAAATCTTTGCAGCTCTTATAGGACTAGAGAAGGTTCAGGTCATCTTGGAGTGGATGAGGACAACTCAGTGCCGACAGAAGTCTTATGCCAACAGGAGGCAAAGACCACTAGAGTTCGAGGAAGGTGACCACATTCTCTTACGGGTCTCACCTCGACGTTGATTACAGAAATTTGGCCGAGGCGGAATGTTATCTCCGCGCTTCATCGGACCCTTGTAGGTACTCACTAGGGTAGGAGAGGTGGTTTACCGCTTGACCCATCCGCCTCAGTTGCACCAGCTACACGACGACTTCCACGTATCTCAGCTGAGAAGATTACGTGCATGACCCATGCATATCATCGACCATGGGGATCTGGACATTGATGATGGGGTGACTATTGCGGAGGTCCTGGTGGAGATCTAGGATTAATAGGAGAGGGTCCTATGTGGACGGCGGATTCCACTAATGTGCATCTGGTGGCAGCACGAGAATCTTCAAGAGAGCACATTGGAGCGGGAGGATCAGATGCGTGCTCAGTTCCCTCATTTGTTTCCCTGGTTTGAGATGTATTTTTATGGGGACGTAAAGCCCTGAGGTAGGAGTAATGTAATGACCCATAAATTTCAAAGGGAAATTTTTTCTTAATTTTCTTTGGAATTCTACGAGTATGAAGTTTCTGACGGAACCTGATTTCATGGCCCGGTGTGCCCGGAATCACTTCCTAAAGTTTAGCTCGGGTACGTTCAGTGAACGAGCGAGTGGGGTTTTTCTAACTGTTGAACCGATGCTCGGAATCAAAATCCGAAGGTAGTGATATAACCATAGTGCTAGTAATTGCTTAAGAGCACCTTTTCCAAAGGTATGTTTTCTTGGGAGGAGTTGTTAAAAATGTGAAGAATAAAAATATAATTGTTTTAAAATTTTATTTTTTTTCATTACATTGTGGTTTAACCCCCATGCGAGGGAGTTGGGGTAGGGCCCACATGAGCCCCCACCTCCTTTAATTTTCCTAACACCCCATTAAATTTCCCTCTTACAATTTAATTTTGTAACTCATCCTCCTCTACATTAATGCATTCCAATTAAACGCCTAATTAATTTGGCAACTCAAGTTAATTAATTGGGTGAATTAAATTTTGAATTTTAAGGAGGTTGTCATGTGTGTATAAAATAAGACAAAGTATTATTTTATTTTTGGGGGTTGATTCGCTGTGTGGAGTTTAGATGAGAGAACTCTTGTGGTCTTGAATATCTTCTTCTTCCTCGTTGAAGAACGTGAAGAACGCCAGAGCACCAAGGAGTGATCGATGTGCCGTCCTTCTCCTCTCTACATCCGGTTTGAGACGCCATCCACCTTGGACGTACGACGAAATCATCATCCCCAACACCATCTTTGACATCGTTGTTGAGGTAGAGGATTTTCATCATTCAAGAATTATCAATTGACGGTCTTCCTTATTTCATGGACACATGTTATCAGATTAACGGGAGGGGGCCGGACCACACAAACACGGCTGACCATCCTCCCCATTGTTGTTGCGTCTTGATGCGAATTGGAACGGAGGCAACGCAGTGCTGTCGCACTGCGTGGGAACGAGGGAACCATGGATGGAGCGGGCCGCGGCAAAGATGCGTTGAGTCGTTGAGCCGTGCCGAAGCCGAAGAACCCGCGGCCAAGGTCGGGCCTCGATGGAGGGGCGCGGCGCCGTCGCGCCCTGCTGGAGCTGCAGGACTGGCCATGGCTGGGGTGGGCCGCGACGGATGGGCGTGGCACCGTCTCGCCCTGCCGGTCGGGAAGGAGCCGTGGACTTTGGCCGTGGCGGAGCAACAGGAGGCGTCCGACCTCACTGGCCATCGGCTAGTAATTTGAAGTTGCGGCCTTTGGCCGCAGTGGTTCTGCAAGGGCAGTGGCCGGATCCGCTGGCCGCCGTTGTTCAAGGGAGATGGGACCCGTGAGGGGGTCCTGCAGCGGTGGTACCAGGCGGCCAACCGGGATGGCCATTCGGGAGGTTGGGGTCGTAACCCCCGACTGCAGGCAGGGCGGGCCCGCTTCACATGGGGGGGGGGCTGTCGTTTCGTGACCAGGGGCAGTGCCCCCCCTTTCCGCGTGCGTTCCGCACACGGGCGCCGCACCGCACGGACCGACCGGCCGAGTCGGGCCACCAACACTGGGTTGGGGCGCCCTGCCACTGGGTCAGACTGCTCACTGGGCCGGGCCGCGCCCAATCATTCCGGACCCGGATCGAGGTCGGGTGGACCCGGTTCGGGCCGGGTCGATGAGGGCCCAATACCCCCTAAAAACGGATTGCTTCGTTGAAATGTCCGTAACTTGGGTAAAGAACTCTGATTGACGCACCGTCAATTGCGATGCAATCCTTGGATCGAGGCGGTCGTTTATGTATATTACACTCAAGGTTTCAGAACACTTTTTCTATGGCCGGGTTGGTTCGAACACGAATTCAACCGGGCGCTCAGAGCGGAAACTCTTATAACATGAACTCCGGACGTCCGATTGACTGGCCGTCGACTTTTTTGGATTCCTATTAGTGATATGGTCCTTTTGGATTACACCTCTTGACGTTTGGACGAATTTGGAGTACAATCGGGTTGGTTTGACTTAAAAACCCAACTGGGCCCCTAGGACGAAAAAGCCAATAACTCTCATACCGGGCGTCCGATTGACGCGCCGTCTGTCGCGTTGAGTTCCTATTATGGAGACAGAACTTCGGGAAATATCAACTCTGGACTACGTGTCAGTTTATGTATCAAACCTCTTCGCTCGTGGAGTGGACCCTCCACGAAACAAGCATACCGTGTGTGGGAACGCTAGAGCTTGCTGCGACTACGACGACGATGACGACTGTACTGGGATCCTTCGTGGGTTCGACAAGAATGACTTTAGTGGGATCCTCTGTGGGTTTGATGAGAATTACTATACTGGAACCTCTGTGGGTTCCACGAGGACGACTACCATACTGGATCCTCTGTGGCTTCAACGAGAATGACTGTACTGGGATCCTCCGGGGGTTCGACGAGGACGACTACTGTACTGGGATCCTCCGTGGGTTCGATGAGGACGACTACTATGCTAGGATCCTCCGTGGGTTCGATGAGTACGATAGTACTGGGATCCTCCATGGGTTCGACTACCGTGCTGGGATCCTCTGTGGGTTTGACGACGATGACTACTATACTTGAACCCTCCGTGGGTTCAGTAGCGACGACTACTAAACATGGACCCAGCGTGTGTTCGACAGAGGAGACGATTCAGAGGCTACATCTAATCATCTCCACTTCTTTTCATGAGTAGTATACCTGTGTTATATGAGTCTTGAATTTTAATCATTATCCTTCATGTCATTGAATTGATATCCTGTGTGGATTGGATTATGTTTTCATGTGTGGATTGGGTCGTACTTTCCTATGTGGATTAAGTTTTACTTTCCTGAGTGGACTGGATTGTACTAGAGCTCCTGAGTTGGAGATGAACTGGATTTGATGACTTAATTATATGTATGGGCATATATCTAAGTAGTGTTTTTTGATACTTCGTGATTGTATCTTTTCTTTGTGGTTTATCCTTTGTAGATTCATGGAGACCTTCGGGGGTCTCGAGGTCCCAACTGAGTATCGTATACTCAGCCCTACACGGGCTTCGCCCGCACTTCGTTGTGTTGGTTGCAAACTATGCACATCACTGTTCTTGGATGGGGCTTGTAGAGATGGACGGTACCCATAGGAGGATCCCACGACGAGACGGTTCCCGGAGCTGGATTTCACGACGAGTCGGTACCCGGAGGAGACGGACGGACATGGAGAGCCTAGGAGATCTGTACCTACCCTTCAGGTAGGAAGCCGGAGGAGGATCCAGGAGCGGCTTGTCTCCTTTCAGCCGTTGTCCTTGAGTTTTCCTTTACTTTCAGTTGTACTTCATCTTTAGTTGGGTTTGTATTCCAGCCCATTTACTTTTCAACACATACTTCTGTTTTCAGTTTACTTAGTGATTACTTCAGTTTGCATGCTCTATGGTGTTTCTTTTCTTTTATAAAGGCAAGGCCTTCACTTTTTATCGGGATTTACTCCTTTGGTGCTAGTCTCCGGCCCCTGGCCTATAGAAGGCGGGCTTGGGGTAGTCACGGCACGGGCCCTGAGGACGGGTCGTGAAAAAAGTACTCTAAATTTTTAATCCCATGCCACATCCCACTATCTTTATATTTGAAATAACTTTCCAATGAGGCTTCTAAAACATTCGTTTCATATTCATTATATTTATGTCATTTCATGAGAGAACCATACCATGATAGAATTAACCAGAATTTGATTTATTCTTTTCCAAACATGAGGGTTAGAGGAACTTGTGTTTAAATTATTATGGAATTTGATTGGTATTAAAGCCCTTATTTAAAAGAATTTTTTTATTTATAATTGACTAACTTTAACATTTAAACATTGTATCACTTTGAATCCATGAACATCCTATTAGGTTTGACACATTACATGAAAATTTTCCCTATACAACAAACTCTTGAAGTGAAATTGCTTAATCTAGTTGAATTTAATTGTGGGGGAAACTATCTTGTGTTGTGATACCACATATTGTGATACATTGGGTGGAAAATTAAATTCCAAAGAGATGTTTTTTATTTTGAAAATATCATTTTATTTAATGATGTTATTTTCTATAGCATTCCTGATAAAAGAAGCAGTTCCTTTCTGGAACATCTAATGGAGAAAGAAAGTTGTGGCTATCTAGAGCTTTCACGAGAATCATGTTTAAAAATATTGACATTTATGATACTGAAATATTGAATGGTGTGAAAATTCCATTATTTTTTAGGATGATGAAGATTAATTGATTCTATGGGGATTGAGGAGGAGACCATATTTATATGGAAATTAGATTAATGCAAGTTTTCTTAAAAAAGAGTCATTCCATCCTCATTCAGCCTTAGAATATTTCACATCAAAATCTTATCAAATGAAATCCACAAAAATAACCTAGAAAATTCCTCCTAATATACATATGTCCTTGAATCAGATCATGTGGTGATGAAGAAATTTATCAAGCCTATGGTGACACTTTTATGAGTTTGGATTGGAAATACATTCCTAAAAGGTTGACATTTGTGTGATAAGAGAAATTTCATGTGAGGTAAGTGTTTTGTGCATGGGAGGATATATGAAGTGGAAATATATTAAATGATATAAACGAAGAACTATAAATAATGGTTTATTTACAAGGCATTATATCTTTTGTTTCTTGGTGTGGAATTTTTTGAAATCAGGGAAGTCTGTTTTAAAATTTGTTTTGATTTGATATTGATGTTTACTTGATAAAAGGTTTTTCACAGGATTGCAAAAGGGTAATTGTGTGGGAGTTGATAAAACACTATTTTGATGAATATTTTATTGATAATAAATGACATAATTCCCACACATGGTGCTAAATATTTTCATTTAGGAAGTATTATGGATTAGATCATTCATTTTATAAATTTGATGAAAATTCCTATTTTTCACTTTTAAAATTCACTATAGTATTTCGCATATAAATATTTAAATATGACTTATTTGAGATTAATATTTTGTAATAGTGTTACTCACTTAATTTTCTACAACTTTTATAGGACATTGGAGCTAAATCTTATATTTGGTTGGACTAAATTGACCATGATGGAAAAGGTGGGATAGACCCACCAGATTGGAAATTGGTTCTGTAATTAAGCCATAACACCTTAATACAAGCATGGATTGGGCCCTTATTTTGAGAGGATCTCTCAATCCCATATTTTCAGAAATCAACCGACTAGAATAACATCTCGCTAACACATTTTGAATGTCAAATGGGCAGTGGAAGTTGGATTAAAATATTTTCATGAGATTCTCCATTCACACGTGTATCCTCATTAAACCTTGCCTCCCCTTCACTCTATAAATTAGTTTTTTTCTCTTTTAGATGGGTTGGGATGTGAACTGAAAATTTTAAGGCAGAGGAGAAGTAAATAAACATCAATTATCCAAACATTTCAATATGGGTATCTCTTGAAGCAAGGATCCCTTCGACGAAGACTTCTTCTTGTTGTTTTTCATGTAATAATACTTTTGTTTGTTGAATAAACATGTTTGTTCTTATTTTATTTCTTAAATTATCTTATGTTTTGTGAAAACTTATTATTATCTTAATCATAAAAATTGGGAAGGAATCATGAGTAGAATCATGATTGGTTTATACCCTTTCTAAACCTTTTCACATGAAAAACATTTCTACGATTACTACACCGCCCATGGAAGAGTAGTTCTTTTTTGTAATCGATATACCTCTAAACTTAATCATTAAATTATTTTGAATCAATGATAAAATATAATTCACATAATATGATCTATTAATTGAGTTTTAATTTAAAATGAATCTATGCATGAAATTGAACAATTGACACAAAAACACGCGAGGTCGGAAGTTGTGTAAATTGTGAGAGTGTGATCTTAATAGATAATAAAATACCACACGAGATAAATTTTCAGAGTTCAAATATAATCCCAAAAATAAAAAATCCTCATTTCTAGAGTTGATATGTGCTCTAACTACCCACTTACCATAAGATAATCTAATAACATCAATCAAAGTAGGGTGTAGCGATTGCATGTTTCGAAGCTAGCCTAGGGTTTAAGTAATTTAATCATTGTGGTTATGTTAACTCCCACAGGATATGAGGGTTATAAAATTAATGGATTATAATTATATTAATGTTAATCTAAATTATAAGAACAAAATATTTTGTGAATATGTAGAGTATGATCGATTACGCCTTTTAAATATTGTCTAAAAAATCTTCTTGTTGTGTCTTTTTTATAGATATTCATTTCAAAAGTAAAATAAAAAACAATGAATTCTTCTTCCAGAAAACGACTTTTAGTTTTATAAATGATTAAAAAATCCTTCCTTTCATGTTGGGTTTTTATTCATTTTTATTTTATTATTAGAATAACTATATGAAGTTGTTTTATTTTTCTTCCTCCTTTAAGAGATGACCTTGGCCAGCCACTCTACTGCGCCTAAGTAACCCAAAAAAAATATTCATTTGAGAGCACCCATGACAGTGCCTTCCAATAATCTCTGAAAAATAATAATAAATCTCTAAAGAAATTACTGGTCATTATGGAATGAAATTCCACTCATTCCATTCATATTAAAACAAATATTCCACCCAAGTTATTTGTAAAATCCAAATAGACATTATTATGAATATGACAAGAATATTATTTCAATTTTTTTATAAAATCTAAAAATGGGTAAAATATTATTTATTAAATCATATGGAAAATGTTAAAATCACAATAGTAAACATTTTTAAAAATCATGGTTTTTGACTAAAATAGATTTTCAACCGAAGAGAGAAATGAATTCAGAGTTTCTAAAAACTTATTATCAAATATTTTAAGTAATAAAGATTGAAAATTGAGACTATTACATTAAAAGTATCATGAATAACCATAGGATAAAAAAATTATTATTTTTCTTGGCAATTATCAAATAATTTCTCTGAAAAGAAATTTATGTATAAATAATGCCAAAAAATTATATTGTGAAATAAACTATTTAAAGGTCACACTGATGATGTGTGGATTAATAAAAAAATAAATTATGTTTATCAAATGTAAATACCCATAATAAAAGATTAAACAACCTAATAGATAGTCAAAATAAATTAAGTTTGAAATCATATAATATTAATGACAATGAATGACTACGATAACCCAATGAAAAGATATTTATTAATGAAATTATTGATAAATTGGTAATGTTTCATTGAGAACCCAATAAATAAAATAACTCAAATTAAAACATAAAATAATATTTTTTATATTTAGTATTGATGATATCTCATGTAAAAGGGGTATTATATTCACTATATTAATTCATTTTTTTCATAACATTTTAATTTGACTCAATGAAATGAAATTGCGATTAAATCCATAACCTCTTGCTTTTTTTGGTTGAATGATATATAACCTAAGGTGCAATATTTTTAAACATTTAATTAACTTATATAAGAACTATATTAATATTTATAATATCATATATAATAATTCTATAAAATCATACCCCCTATTTATTAATAATCATTTATCAAACCCATTGTTTCATGTGATAATTTCCTTGTTTTCTCAACATTGGTTTGTCATAAAAGATCATATTATTGTAAATTTTATATATTTAGATCATATCTTGAATATTAATCATGAAATAATAATCATGTTTTAAGAAATTATATATTCAAATCCAATTATGGGATATGTTTTTGAGAAATGGAGTATGTTGTAATCATGAAGATAATAGGTTATAGTTACCCAAAAGTTACGTTTCCATTTTCAATGATCATTTTGGAAAATAGGTATGTAATATTTTAAAATTAAAAAATTATTATTGTATAATATTATTTCATTAAATTTATCTATATATATAATTCTTTTTGTGAAGTGATGAAAAAAGGGCCACATTACTTTATGAAGAAGGTACTCCACACGTTTATGAACAATAATATCACCATTCAGTTTTGGAAAAGGTAAAAAACTAAATTAGTATATTATTATTTCAGATTGATAATTATGTCATAATAATAATTATTTTTTCATTTATCACAAATAATGGTAAAATTAATCCTTATCACAATTTATGTAATGTGTTGGTGAAAGATTAATTATGCCAATTCATGAGGCGGATGTACGTTTTACAGAAAAGTGACGTTATTATATCCCATATGGAATGGAATGTAAAATAGTTACATATATATATATTATATAATGAATCTCTCATTTTAGTTATTTTCTAAAATATCATATATAAATTTTAGATCCAGAACCATAAACTACTGTGAAAGGTGGTAAAGGAAAAATGAATGGCATCTGTTTGTGAGTCAGTAGTCTGACGTACACACAAATGATGATTTCATAACCCATATGATGGAAGTGGAGAAGGTTTCAGTTAATGGAATTAACATAAAAACTTATATATTTATTTAAATTATTTATGTTTGTTTATCATCATCATTTAATTATAGTTGACAGAGGTTGTGAAATTAATAAAATAAAAGTGATTGCTAATGAACATTATCTCTTCTTCATGTTTCCTCCAAATATTATCAGTAATGCCTTCCCGGGATAGATTTATTCCCATATTAATGTTTTTATTAATATACTAGGTATGTTGGGAAGTTATTTTTCCATTATTTTCCCTATATTTAGAGGTTTGAATGTGTGAATAGGTGAGGAGATTGGGTGTCATTTTATAAGTTAGGTGAGTGCCACATTTGTTTTTTTGAAATGAATGAATTCATCCCCCATTTTTTATTTCACAAGGATTAAATAATGGACCATTATAGAAAATATAATGGATATGGAAGAAATATATCCATCCAAAATATTTTAGACAAGATTATTGTTTAGTTTGGGCATAATCATTTAAATTTAACACCTAGTAAAACAACTTTTATCCTAACTCTGGAAAATAAATATTACTATTTTCATTAAAAATTTGGTTAAAAAACAATGTTTAACTCTCTGTAAATTATAAATTATTTAGATTAAAAATGGATAATCCATTTTTCCAAATTCTATTCATATAATCCATAAAATTAAATTTATGATTAATCTTGCAAACACGACGAGAATGCAGGTTTTCAAATTGAAATTTCTCAAAAGTAGATGGTGTTTTGATATCAAATTTTAATAGGAAAATGATTACAATGACAAAAATTGGATTAATAAAAAGATAATTTTACTATTTTTAAATTAAAAACATTTAAATATATAATTTTACATTATAAATTATTTAAACTAAAAGGTGGGTTTCAATTAAATATCATTTTTTAATATTAATAAAAAATGATTATTTTTATAGGAAACTAAAAAATTAACCATAACAAAAAATTTATATGACAATTGAAAATTTTTATTTATATTTTTCAAATAATTTTTCAAAAATTCAAAGAAATTAATTTTAAATTATGGTTAAAATGATCTACTAAACCATCTTTTTAAAAAATATAGTTTTTATGAAATCATTTATATTATATTTAAATTAATCTAATTTTATTTCTAACCATTAGATAACCAGAAATTTTATTATTTAATTATTACTATGAATAAATTCAAAAAAAATTGGTCATAATTTTGTATTATATTATGGTTCATTTGGACAGATGGGTTCGTGTTCGGCAAGCTATCGAAGAGATTTAGTTTAAAGGAAAAATATTCCTTGGGTTGTTTATGATTATTGATGCATGTGAAATTCTCTATTGAATACAATGTTACTTTTTTAATTGAGGTGGTTACAACATAGACTATATTCAACTAATTTTTTTTGAAAACTCACTTGAAACAATTCGTACTCAAATCATGCATCAAAAAAATAATCAATAACATAAAATTGTGTCATTTCTATTGTCATGGTTGTGGAAGGTTGATAAAATGATTTATGTTAGATTTATTATTTATAGATGAGTATCAACTTTTAGTGATCAACCTTCATCCCACATAGATCATTATATATTTATGTTCAAAAAAATATCACTTAGAATAATCCCTTCCATATTTTTTTTAAAATTCATGTAAAAAACAGTTAATTTTTTTAAAAAAATTAATAACATAGAGTAATTAGTCACACAATCCTTTGAAAAAATTCCAATAAGAACTTTTTCTTGAAAATACATTTTCTTTTGAAATATCAACCCATAACCATTTCTTTAAATAAACCCCTTTATTTTGAGATACAAGCTTAAACAGAAACCATTTTCAAATTAAATAAAAAAACTAAACCCCATTTACTTCTCAAAATCAATCCCATGCCATCCCAAAAACCATGAATGGATCTTTTAGAACTTGTATGACCATGGTACCCCTAGAAAATAGTTTTTTTAGGATATAAAGTTATTTTCTACTATTATGATAAAGTGATCCCATAACAATATATCGAGTGAAATATTGTAGTATCATCCCGTATTTAAAAAAATGATATCGTTCACATATTATTTTAATATCACCATAAAAGGAAGGGACTCAATATTATAAAATCAACAAACCTCACTCTATTCTAAAAATACCGAAATAATATTCCATCCACTAGTGTGATTATGATCAACTATCACATCCATGAAATGTCATAAGTCAATTATAAAGTAATATAAATTAAAAATCTTAATTAGAAATAATCTATCACGAAATCATTTATTGGTACAAAACATCAAAATAAAGAGATAAAAGTTATTTTCCACTCTTGACATGAACCAAGACATAATCCATATAAAATCTCTATTTATATAAAAAAATTTGAAACCAATATAATCATAATTCATGAATATGTAAATAAATTCAACTAGAATAATATCTTAATCCAAAATTAATGAAACATTGATAATGCATTATTTTAATGCCTCACTTATAAACCAAAATTGGAATAACCATATTATCAATGACATTTCAAAATATTCATGTGCAATCCAAATTCAAATAACAATTATTATCTACTCAAAATTACAATATATGTAGTGGAAGGATAAATGGGATAAATGGAGAACCACATACTTCGATTCAGCAAAAAAATACACTGAATCATTAAATAATTAAGAGATAATCAAATGGAATCCATTGGGGGAATAAGGGGAGAAATGTTTGAAAAAAATAGCCTCTCAAAATCCCCACTAATATATAAGAGGGAGATGAATTGACTATAAAATTATGGTTTCATTTGTTTAAAAATATCATAAATAATGAATCATCATATGGCCCTTGGTGTCTCCAGACAATTCCCCCAGACTCGGGGCTTGTTGTAAACTGGACAGTTATACATTCCCCAACTATCCTTTATAATGTGGTACTAGAAACTCATGGACACCCATTACAATGTGACATAAATCTTCACAACATAACCCACCACTTTATGAAATGATTATTTCCATTATATTGATTATAAATTTTCACAATGATTTAAGGATTTACAGAGAAACACAAATTTATATTTATTATTTATACATAGACTATAGTGTTTAATATTACATAGAGAGTTCATGTTTTAATACCCCTTACAACAATTTGATTCTCTCTATTTATCGAAAAATTAATCTTATGTAAGGATATTAGGACATTATCCCTCATTATCACAAGAAATTCGTCTCCCTTCACAGTATTACTCGCTCTATTTAAGTGTTATTTTCCTATTTCTGTAAAAATATACTTCTTTCATACACTAATATGATTGAGATATAATCATTTAATAAATTTACAAACACTAAAATAAGTTCCATGTTCCATAAAATGATCAATAAAATATAAAAATTAAAAAACCATATTATGGTTTAAACATAAATAAAATTCAAAATAAAACATCCATGATTTATAAATAGATAAATTAATAATGAACCAACATCCTAAATAAAAATGTGTATGTGACAACTAAACATAATCATATAAAATATATGGTTCTAGTCTTCCATACATCTCTGTAAAATTATATAATATATAAAATAATCATATAAATAATTATTACGCTTACTCTCTAGGAAAATAAACAATGTGAAAACTAAATAAAGCCTTTAATATAAGTAATAATTTACTATAAATATTTAATTGTATATATTTTACGTCATTATATATCTTATAACATTTTAGATATCCAAAAAACACATTTTCTAACCAAATTATTTATTTTTGAATAAAACATTCAAGGAAAATAAATACACTAAATTCTAAAACAGTAATGTTCATCTCTTTAGAAGAAAAAAATATAAATGCATGAAAAAAAATGTACAAGGTGATTTTAAACATTGTATGATATTTCTATATTTTTACTCAGTTAAGTCAAATGTACCATGAAATAATTAATTCAAAAATACATCTAAAATATAAAACATTTTATATAAAATCAATGTAATAATTTTCAAACCTATTTTAGTCTCGTAAACTACTAATGAACCTTGTCCATGATGGAAAAAATGTTGTTTAAGAAATTATAGAAATAAACGTTTTAAAAAACTATTTTTAAATAAGACATTTTAAAAAATACTATTCATTTTACAAAAAACACAATATTTTTATAACTAAACCAATAAGAAAGGTAAAATAACCATACAATAAAATTTTTTTATATGAACCAAGTCATTGGGTGAATGCAATATGAATACATACATATTTTGAAAAATATATTTATGAAACAAAACTGGTAGGAATATATGAACCATTCAACGTTATAGTTTATTATATATTAAAACATCATGTTCTAACGTGGTATTTTATTTATATTACATCATGAGATATCACACTATTTTAAGAAATTATATAATAAGTTAAACTGGTGATATAATTGGAATTTAATTAATCAAACAGTGTTATATATATTTTGAGAATAATTTAATAATTACTAAATAATGTTTATTTATAAAATATTAAAACCCATCATCTATATCTATCATAAATATGTCAATATAATTGTAAAATTATATAATAAAACCACCTAAATTTTTTCTATCATGGTTGGTAATAATAAAAATTATAAAAACTATTCGTTCCATGAGACTAAACTATTCAATTAATTGTCCAAAAAACTATTCCTGAAAAATAAGTAAGTCGGATGAAATAAAAAGGATAGACAACTATTTTTATTAAAATAATAATATAAATTATATATTAATATTTAGGTTATGAATCCATTTCATTTAATGAATATCCATTATAAATGATTTGTAGGAAAATTATTTGTGTGTTATTATATAAAAATTATTACATAATATCATATATTATTTTAATCAAAATTAATTCAAAAGTATATAAATATTTCAAAAGTATATAAATTTATAACTAAACAAAAATAATTATGTATTTTTTTATAAAGTAAAAATAATTAATCAAGTTATTATAATATATATTTTTTGACACTGTAGAAAATTTGAAGACAGATGTTCATTTCCTTGATAAGGAAAAAATCATATTTCACATGGATTTCAACCATTCCATTGATTAAAATTTAGTTGTAAATGAAAACTAAAAAAAATTATAGAAGTTAGAATGCTGCAAAAATTAATGGAAAACAATAGTTTAACACCAGTACATGTTCCAAAAACCAAAATGTATCAAAAACTAACTACTGTAAATCTTATGAAATTCATTTTAATGGGAAAAAATATAAACCCACATAAATATAACAACTTAATGATACAACTTCATTACCCATTAAAAGATCTTTATGAATATACAAATGTGTTTCGTTTAAAAAAATAATTCAAATTACATTTAAAATTTCAATAAATGAACAAAAAAATCATCTTCCTAGAAACATAATGTGTTCATTATATAATAAAATTATAAAATATCTGAAAACAATTATACCATAAAATAAAATTTTTGAATACATTTCAATAAAAATTAAAAACAATTAATAAAACTGAAAGAGTATACACTAATCTATGATTATTAATCAACAGAAACCCTATATAATAAATAAATATATTTCAATAATTTAAAGTTAAAAAATATACATATTTTCATGTATTAAATAAAATTATAATATTAAATTATTTTTCCTTATCACTATAAAAAACTAGACTTATTGATATATTATTACATGTTTTTTAGCATAAAAAATATAAAACATGACACAAAAATCTATATTCGTACTATTATTGGGAGATTGATATATAAAAATCATTTTAAAAATAGACCACAAATTATTTATATAAATATATATAATTTTCACACAAAAAGAAATTATTTTCTATTACTTAATTGCATTCCTTCAGGAAATACATAAAGAAGATGTGTGGGATATAAATCCTATTAAGGTAATAAACATGGATTTCAACATGATAATCAAGAGGTATAATATGATATCATCAAATAAGTGGCTTATAAATTATAAAATGTAAATATAGAATAACGAAACACATATCATGATAATATGGAATTATTTCAATTTTACAACACTAATAAATATGATATTATAACCATATGCGAAGGATCACTACCATGAAAACATAATCTAATGTTCAAGGCTAGCATCCCATGTACCATAAATGGTATCTAATGGGATTGAAGCCTTAAAAAATGCATTAGGGAATATATTATAGTGGTCCAATGAATATCATCTTAATATTTAAATTATATGTCTTCCATATAAGAATAATTAATCATACTTCAATTATAATAATGATAATAATTATGAGTAGGATATTAGTTACACAGTATTGAATCAAAGTGTAGCCAAATAAAATATCATAAACACTTATAAGAAATTAATCTATTATATAATTTTTTTTATTTTTTATTAATAAATTATTTTTAATTATTATAGATGTATGTTAATAAGAAGTAATAATAATTTGTGAAGAATAACGAACAATATAAAACCTCTTGAAATGTATTTTATGCAATGAGAAAAGATCCTTTAAGTAAGATACCACCTAATTTTTTTCAAAAAAACAAAAATGGAAAAAATAATATTTTTCCTTAAAATGTTTGTTATATAATATAAATTTTAAAGTAAAAAATTTTAATTGAGTGATTCAAGAAAGAGGATAATAGATAAAGTAATTCCCATCGACCAGGTTTCTATAAAAGAATGAATTGAGAAGGTAAGTTGAATATGAAGTATAAACCTAAAAAATAAAAAGAAAATATTCCAGTTATATATATACATATATAAGATATATAAATATAGATAATATGTGATAACGACATGCGATGAATAAAGAGACAAAGTAAGGTGGATAGAGAGAAATCATCACAAAACATGTTTGTGGCTGCCTAGACAGTTATCTTCTCGTGGGTTCTGACACTCTTGGTGTGTGTTTATAGCCTCTTAAATAATAAAATTATTTCTATTAAGTACTTTATTATGAATTTTTTTTCTAATATATTATTTTTTACTATCAAATTATATTTAGTTATTGTAATTTTATTGTGTTCATGTTCACTCTTATAAGGATGTTTATTTCATGGTTCTATGGTCGCATCAGTTTTATGGTAGTTATAAAGATTCTCATAAAAATGGTATATAATTATCGATGTTTTATTTTGTGTAGTTAATTACATTCTTGATTTTCTAAATTTTTTAAATATCAAATATTTATGAAAAATAAGAATGATTTATTGGTTGTATATTTATGTGTTTAATGGTTTGTACATTTATGATCCTTTTACAAATATGTCAAACATAATCAGTTTCCAATAATAGTTTTCACTATTCACAAATAATAGAATATATAATGGAAATGAATTTAATTATTCTGTCTTATTTAATGATTATATGATATTTTATACTATTTGTGATTTTTTGGGAAAAAATAGTCCATCCATGAAGTCTATGAATTGACCATTATAAGGTTATCATTTTCATTAAGAATAAAATAGAAGACAAAATAAAATGGTTATTCAATAAATATGAAGAAGCATAATTATTTTAAATATATTTATATTATAATATTTCGATGGTTTGAAAATACTTGGGGGAAGTAGTAGAGGAAAATACAATATAACATCTTTGATGGGAGAATTATTATTTATTATGGATGTCTTACATTGAATCACTACAAGGGATTTTAGAATTGTTCATTTTTCTAAAAATCACAATCAGTTCTTAAATAAATTCTATAAAGTGAAATTGATTTTTTTTCAAAAAAAAATTACTTATTGGAAAATTTTAATTTTTATGATATGATCTAATTTATTATCCTTATTTTAATAACTTATGACTGCATAAAATTATTTTATTTTTAATATTAAAATGAATATTTATTTTCGGAAAATATTATCAATATAACAACTATAAATATGATTTTAAAAAATGTCTTTTAATGGAAAAAAATATTGTTTTCAAAATATATAATAATTGTTTATTTGTTATAAATAGTGACTTGATCAGGTTTAGTAATTTTTCATGTGTATTCTGATATAAATACATTGTCTTTTCATTTCATTAGATAATAAACAACTCTTTTACTATTCCAATAATCATTTTACAATTCCAATAGTCATGTTAATATTCCAATTGTCATATTTATAACTTCCCTATAGAGATTTTTCTATAGAATAAATACCATATACTTCATTAAATCATCATTCACATTAATTTCTACCATCGTTATATTTTTTATTTTTCAATGTACCATTTACATTACAAATTTTTAGATTCATATTTAATGTGTTCTCTTTTATTTTTGTTACTCTAGTGAACCATAGTGACCTATATTTCCGCATTCTAGTTATATTAATTATTTTTTTTTATCCGAATTTTTGATTATATATTTTATAGGTATAATTTTCATTTTAATGTAATGTTTCAAATTAACTTAATAAACGATTTTTGTTTTTTATTATATTATTTTGAGTTTGTTAGTGTACACTGTTATAAAATATGAAAATTAATTAATTAGAAGAAAAATTACCTATTTCAAATTATGTGTCATTACATTAATAATTTTTTTAAAATGTCATTCTAATGATTTTACTTCACACACAATGATGAAAAAAGATGGGGGTAGTTCAATTTAATGTTTTACATAGGTTCCCAATATACCTATTCATATATATGGTTTCACCAATGTAATGTGTCTAGGTGAGTTATCCTAATGAATTTAACTTTTTATCCACTATTGAAGATCTATAATGAATACTCCACATAAGAGAGACCCAAATCCAACATTAACACCTTTAGATTTATTAAGTATGAGTTATTATATTATAATTTCTAAATAGAGATATGTGGAACACATACTACACTTGAGAGATTATTGGTAGGAGTTCAATTTGATGGAAAGTAGATTAGATGAAATCAGAACTCTCAAGGGGGATTATATATCTACAACCTAATTGCAAAGAAAGAAAGGCATGATATATAAGAACTTGACTAGAGGATGAAGTCACTAATAGTTAAATTTTATGTTTATTACGTAATATTTAAAAATATCATCAAGTGTTTAGACAGTTATTTTAGATTCTCCTTTATTATATGAGTGTTAGGGTATAATTATGTTAAACACTATGTTAAAATAATGTTTAATACAATTCTAGAACATTTATTTAAACCTCAAATATTAATAATATATAATTAATATTTGTGTTCCATGAAACCTCACCACTTATAATATATATATATATAATTTCTTGTTGATCAAGTGACAATAACACTAAAATGGGAATAACTTGAGAATACATTATTAGACAGTCAATTATAAATCATTTTACATTATATTGTATGGATGTCATATGGAGACTAGTGAAAAAATTCCTAGTTAATTTATCCAATATTGATATAGGTATGGGTAATTCTATCACCATCACTATAAGATTTTACTTGTATTCATTCACTTTTTGGAATATCAAGAACATCAATGTATATTCATAAATATTCATTATAATATGTCCCCAGAAGTGGTTCTTTTAGACACCATTATAGATATTTACTCCCTTTGGGTGGATAAGATAATGTTGAGAAATATGAATCATTAAATTTATCCTTCAGAATGTCAGGCCTTGATGATATACATTATCATTTATAAAATATTTTAATTACATCATTTTCAATGTAGAACTACGAGTCATTCCCATCTCTAATTGAAGATAGCTTTTTTGTTTCTCCATATAAACTTTTTATTCATCCTTAATATTTTAAATAATTGATGGATGAGTATTCATTTGGGTAAGGTTTGATCTTTTTTCCTCTTATATGATTCCAATGTCTATCCTATACATGTCTAATAATATTAGATCCTTCTTAATCAACAGAATGTAAATTTTTTCAATATTATTTCTTGTTATTGAATGTTGCAATTTAATCACTGTCCTTTGTTACTATTGGATTGAGAAAACATAGTCTTTGATAATCTCCCTCAATGTTCATTAGGGTATGTGTATCACTGAACATATTAATATAATCATGATTCTGATTTGATAAATATATATGTCACAGAAATCTCTAGATAGATAATACCTCAATATAATCAATGTGGATATTACTACAACTATGTCTAGATGATTAGTCTCATAGATGTTATGATTGACCTTCAAATATTTAGAGGAATAAGATACAAAAATATAATTTAATTGAGTATCCCACCAAGATATTTCATTGAACAGTCATTGAATATCACAAAATGGACATCTCTTAGGTGTTGGGTGAGTTCATGCGTACTGATTATCATATTTTCCCAATATTTCAAGATCTATTTTAAATTTTTTTCTAGAAAATCTCCACACTCTTAAGATGTATGTAACATCATATGTCATTATGATATATTTTTATATAAATAAATTTAGAATCTTTTATATCTTGTAATACCCACAAACATGAGACCCTGTTATAGTAGAATTTCTTTTGATAGAACTATAAAAATGAAATTATAAATATTTTGGGGAATAAAAATTGTAATTTTATATGATTAATGTCAATTTTTAACCTGTCTCATCAAACCAATATGACATTAAATTTCATAAATTTTTCCTTAGAAATAATATTTTCTGAGAAATAAAAAATATAGTATTAAAAATTAAAAATATCATTGTTAATAATTTATTAAATTATGTGTATTATAAATTAAAAACAGTAAATTTCATACAAATAAGGATAAGAAATATTAGAAGTCAATGATATATTTTAATGCAAAATGCTCTTTTTTCAGAAAACTAGTTTTGTTTAAAATGTAATAATGTCTACACAATTCTTTTAGGTAAAATAATAATTAATGATGAATGATATACACAAAATTAATATATTATAAATATGTGAAAATTAATTTAAATCAATAAAATTATGATTATTATTAATATAATTAATATAAGAGCATCTAATACTTGAAAAATAAATATAATGAGAGGCTATTATTTGACACCTTTTTTCAGGTATATTATAAATTAAAATTTCACATTTATGAGTGTATAATTTTAAAAAAAGTGTTCCATATTGAGAAAA
This sequence comes from Viscum album, assembly GCA_963277665.1. Classification (NCBI taxonomy): domain Eukaryota; kingdom Viridiplantae; phylum Streptophyta; class Magnoliopsida; order Santalales; family Viscaceae; genus Viscum; species Viscum album. The sequence continues at coordinate 22,136,107 of OY728137.1, read as the reverse complement.
AAAATAATTAATATTACTCAATGTGGTCATATTATTTTTTTCCCTAATAATTATTAATAATATTAATTTATTAATTAACTCAATTATGGTTAAAAAGGTTTTGTGCATTTCATGCACTTGTGTTAAAATTAATATTATAAATTAATATATATATATATATATATTAATTTAGTATAAATTATGTAATACTGGTCATTTTATAATACTACTAAGTAATCCATTACTATTGTTTAAAAAACTAGTTTCCATGGGGAAAAATAAAATGGTAAAATTAAGAAAACATATTGGATAAAGGATGTAAATAATAAAAAAATTGTTTCTTATTATATTTGATAGGTGTGGATATAACTTAAATTCCCTAAAATTCATTATTTATTAACTTCTGAGTCATAAAGGGTGATATTGACATTATATTATTTGATATATTTTAGAATATAAAAAAATGCCACTCCTCAATTATAAATTACGCACCCATCCCCCCATCACACCTATAAAAGAATTTATCATGAAACACCCATAAAATAGTTATTCCCAACATCATTATAACATTTATGGGTGCTGTTAATCCAAAAAGACCAACTCTAGGGTCCTTAAGATGTGATCTAGAAGGGGTTTCACTAAAAGAAGTTAATCTTCTTCACAAATTTCATTCTTTATATTTCTTCATTTACAAAATTCAATTATGTATTAAAACATTTATTATAATAAAACCAATATATATAAATTTATAATATATTAATATATTAGTTAAATAACCTATATTCATACCCTCTTCCCTAAAATGGCAATAAAAATGTTGATTGTGTCTATAGTACACTCCCGCATTGCAAACTGATGCATCTCATTTTACCTCAACACCTCTTATAGTTAGATATTAGAATGTACTTAATGTATATATATAATTAATATTTATCATTTAGTTGAAATTAGAGAATTATAATATCAAAAAAACAATCTAATATTTTATTCGATTTAAAATATGATTACATTGCTCGTTTCTACAGAGAACTACTGTCTCAAAAAGTGATGTGATTCATTTAAACACATGCATTATATAACAAGTTATAAGGATAAATATAATGAATATATGTAATATATATGACATGATATTAATTCTTGGAATCTAATATAACACCCATTTTCTTTCACTTTCACACATTAAGAAATGATATAATCACTCAACCATATGTTCAACTTATAATCTTCATGAGGAGATGTGATTCATTTTCTATAATCAATTATCCATAATGGTTCAAAAGATATATATAACAAAAAAATTAATATTTATATCATTAATATCATTCCATAAATGATTGAACTATATTCTATTATCAAGGGTTGCAACATTCATGGTGAAATATGGATGAGAATATGTTGCAACCCTCTTTTTACGAACCTTTTTTTGAATAAATTAAATAAATTTGGTGACATGTGATATATGCTACCCCAAGTGAAACATGTGCTACCTGCAACATCCGCTTAGCATGTTTTACATGCAACACTGATTTTATATGAACAATCATTTTATTATTATAATTATTTAAATAAAAATATCATATCCAATTCGTTATAGTGGAAGGTATAAAGTAGATTATTTTTATTATGAAATTATATCTTACACAAAATTATATTAAAAATTAATTATAAATTAATTTTAAAAAATTTTTAAAATAAAAGAAAATATTTTTATGAAATATTATTTAATTTTCCATAAATGAGTTTTATACATATTAATAAAGAAATAAGAAAAATATTCATTATTATAATGGCATATATATATGTTTTTGTTATTTTAAATCTAATGTTTATCATTACTGTTATGTGTTTTCTAGACATGATATTAGTAAAAATACTAATTTATGTATAAAAAAATATTTTTTTAAAAATCAGTTTCAGCCTTTTGATGTAGGACTTGTTATAATTTTAGTTTTTAAAACATTTATAGATTTATTTTAAATAATATACTACTTATTTTCAATTATAATATCAACATGTACTTTGGTTTATATTATGGGTTTTTTCTGAAATGATTCACCTTTTAAAATATAGTGATAATACTAATCTAAAAATGTATATTATATTAAAGTATATATAAGGTAAAATTTTGTTTTGTAATATTTTTAAATTTTAATTTTGTCATTCTGATTTTAAATAATCGGATTATTGATTTTTAAAAGTATTTAATATATGATTTTATTATAAAATCTTTTTTATGATTTAAAAGGGAATTTTTCCAAAAATGATATTTTCATATAATTTTACCGTCATCATGTTAATTTAAATTCTAATTATTATATATTTTGAATTTTGAATAATGGATTCAAAATTTAGATTCAAATGGTAAAAATTTAGTTAATAGTTCCCTTTTATATTGGGGTAATAAGAATGGTAATCTTGGTAAATGTTGTTCCCAAGGTAAAGGGTAAATTTTGTAATTTATGTTAAAAATAATTTTATAATGACTACAAAATGAATCTATCAAATTAAAAAAATTTATTGGATGAATAAAATTAGGCAACTAAATAATAATGTTAGAAATTTAGTTATTTAATGAAAATTTTACAAAGAAAATGACTTATATTATTTTGAAATAAATTAAAATCACAAAATGCCACTTTCTTTGTCATTAATATCCCTTATGTCTCAAAATGGGGGAATATTTATGTTATAAACTAATATAAAATTAAAATTTTAACTTAATAAACATATTTTCATGATTTGAATTTAATTTTTCTTTTTGGTTAATTATATAAAATTATGTTATTTAAAATGTTGTAATTAGTGAAAATGTAATGATGTCACATTCATGTTTTAAAACATTTATCATTTTTATAATGGTTTTAAAAAATATCTATTCTACTCTATATTTTTTTTGAAACTTATAATATTTATCTTATTTATTGGATTTTATTTTGAATATTTAGTGAATAAATAATTATACTAAATAATTACACAACAATGATGTCATGCTTATTTTGTTAATGAAAATATAAAAAAAATATAACAAAAAATATTAAAAAATAAAACAATAGATAATTTTCATGATAAAAGAATATTAAATATTTTCATGTCCTATTATGGACATAATAAAATATTTTCTCCCGAATTTATCTTTTATCATACTATTTTAAAAGTCCAAGTAATGAATAGTGTCAAAAATTACTATAATTATATTTTATAAAGAATAATATTTCATAAAAATATTTAAAAATCATAAAACATATTTCAAAGGAAGAAAAATTTTATATGGTGAAAAATGATAAAAATTATTCATTTATGATTTAATTTAAATCACATAAGTACACATGTCTAAATTTTTATATATAATCATTTGTTAATGTAGTAAAAATAAAATATTTTAATTAAGTGTTGATGAAAATGATAAGGTTTAGCAAAATTCCAAAACATCTCAAAACACAATTGGTTAATGATATTAGAACATTATATTATATTATATTATAATAATATTTTTGGAGGTATTTTGATTGAGATTTAATTTACAATAAATTATTATTGTGGGAGATTCCAAATGTGCCCCACACCTCATTTATAAAGGGGCACCCCCTCCTTTACTTAATCAAATAACATTGAGCCTTCATGCTTTAACATCCCTGGGAAATTTAGCTTCTCAAAATTCTTATACAAATTCTATAGGATTGGTTCTTATCTAATGTCCATCCCCAGTGCCCCTAAGAGGATATCTAAAGAACGTTTTCCAAGAAATGGGTTATTATCTTTAGAGGCTCTTCCAATATTATTAAATCTTCAACTTCATATTAATGTTTTTTACATTATAAAGTAATATATATAGTATAAATTATAATACCAGATGTTATTATGATTAAAAAACATTGATATTCCTCCTTTTATACATCCTAATAAAAAATGGAGCACCACATGTGCCTACGTACGACTTACTGTCTCTATGTTGTGGTGTAATATTTTTTTTCATCGATACATATCCATGTTGGGAATAGTGATGGGAGTAATATGTATTTATAATTATTTTAAAATTATATTTATTCTAAAAGAATTTATATACCATCAAATTCAATACCCTTTTAAAATTAATGGAATGAAACCATCACTCATGCAAACATACGACCTACCATCTCGACAACGTAATGTGATTCATTTTACATATTCACCATTCTATAACAAATATAGAAATGTATATAATGAATAAATAGGATATATTTTAAATTAATATAATTATGGAAATGAAGAGACTATATTCTATGCACAAGCTGTAGAACCCACAGTTTGAGGCATGTGGACTTTGTTTATTCATTTTTTATGTTTTTAAAGTGCATGGGATGAGTTGGGAAGAAGTAGGGAGAGTTTTGAATTGTTTTGGATGATTTTGGAGGCCTTTAAAGGGGTTCATAGTTTGAACATGGTTAGTGGAAACCGTGCGGGTTCTCCAGGAAACCATGCGGCTAACCATGCAGCAACATAAAAATAGGTTTATAAGTTTCGGTCTCCCCCAGGCATAACCTATTTCACTCCAATATTTCTCCCACTTGACCCTCAATCGGGATTTTGTGTTCTCACAGGTTAAGGGTGCTCTCCCACTCAATTTGGAAGCATTTCAATGGGGTTTCAAGGCGGTTTGAAGGTGATTGCTCCCGGGTAAGTCCCTCCTCTTATTTCTCTTGTTTTTTCCTCTAGTTCTACATCCCTATCATTCATGGTTTTCTAGATCTACAATTTTTGTGTGTAGATCTAGGTTTGTGGTTGCCTTGGATGTTAATATTAAGGCTTGTGTATGTTAGGGAAATGAGATCTAGAGAGGGTTCAGTGGTGCGTTCGCCGGATTTGAGGTGTGGTGGCTTGTGGGTGGATTTTTCAGGAACCCTAAAGGTACGTGGCTTCTCTCTCGACTCCACTTGGTTATAACTAGTGGTTCCTTGTTATAATTAAATTTTGAGCTGAAAATTAATTGTGGATTGTTTTGCAAATTTTTTTGGAAATCCCTTGGGTGATGTTTTGGGGATATTTGAAAAAATGGGTGTTTAATTTTGAAATGAAATTCCTGTGGATTTTAAAATGAATATTTTAAAATGGGATGATAAGGTTGATTTTCGAAAAGGACTGATGGAAAGGGATTTCAAAAAAATGTTTGTTTTATTGAAATGTTGTTTGGCATGGAAAATGGTTTTCAATAAATGGGTGATTTATTGAAGTGGATTGATATGCAATTTGATTGGTTGATTTCATGTTGTTGTGAACTTGGTGGGTTTATTTTTGGTTTGGTTTGATTGAAATGTTGTATGGAAGTGGGCGGGAAGTCTCACTATAAAAATTGTATGGATAGTGGTAGGAAGAACCACCATATGAGAAGTGGTCGGGATGTACCGCTAGTTGTGAATGGGTGAACAGGTTGGGAGGAAGTCCCACAGTTTTGATTGTTTTCGTGTGAATGGGTGAACAGGTAGTGTGGAAGTCCCACCATTTTGGTTGTTTGTTGTTAATTTATTTTCAAGATGGAAGTTTTTGTGCTAACATGTAAATGATGAGATATATTTTTGAATGTTTTCTTTGGATTTCCCTTGGTTTCATAGGTTTGATGTGATGGTTTGGTAAGGGAATGTTTGTCTTGTGAAATATGGATGCACTTGTGATTTATTTTATATAAACATTTTTATATAAATGTGCTAATGGTTTCATCCTAGTGGCGTGTGTAGGGATGTCATTTTGGGAAATCCTATTGAGTTCTATTACTCACCCCTTTCTTTGGTACTGTGGTGTCTTTGCAGAGGTTGTGTATCGAGAGGTGGGAAAAGGTATGGAATCACCCTCCTTTAGTTGATAATTGTGATCCCTTAGTGGATCATGGAGCTTGGAGCTTGGCATGGAGCTGTAGGGGTGTCATTGCTTGTGGTGTTTGGTTATTTAGTTTCGGCAGTGTACTCTAATGTTGTGTGGACATGTTTAGTTGTATTGGTTTTGAGTTGTGTTGTTGAACAACTTGGTTGTTTTTTTGGGAATGCATGGTTGGTTATTTGAATAAACATGCATCATATAGTGGATTTTAATGGATGGTTTGGTTGGTTTTGTGTTAAGGAAAAATCTTTCCCCAACTTGATCTTGAAGCCCTCAGCATTTATTGTTAGCCATTGGCGTCTTGGGAACATCGCTTAAGGCCAAGTATCCCTCACCGCCTCCTTAAGCCAATGTGGTAGGGGCAGGGGTGTTATAAGTGGTATTAGTTTGTTTGGTCCTTTGGAGTTGATTATCGGATTTGGTGTTGACATTCATTGTGGTATAATCCTTGAGTCGGGTTGGTAGAAAGGCGTAGGACTGTCGGAACATGGAATGTATAGCATAAAAGGATGTAGCTAACCCTCTTATGCTGAAATTGAAGTTACCGGGGAGTTGGGTACATAATTGTTTTAGAGACACATATAATCATTGGATATCTCATTATCATGGGTGTAGCCAATGAGATGAGCATGGCATGCATGGTAGAAATGACTTCCCACTAAGATTCAAATTTCATTGGGGTATAATAATTTATGTTGTAATATGAATGTGTAAAATTGTAATGTGAATAAATTGGTATTTTGAAAATGGTATGGTTTTCAAAAGAGTGAAACATCGCACATGTGGAAAATATGGAAAGCCTTGTTGTGATAGAGTTGTGTAATGTGATTTGAAATGGGATTTCGTGTTGTCTACAGAAGTGAGACTCAGGGTTGTTTGTTTTCTATGTATAGAAATGGAACCAGGTAGGCATCGTAGAGACCAACCAGAGGAGGCTGGTGAAAATGTGGTAGCACCTGAGCCTCAGGTGAACCAGAAAATAAGGCAATGAATAGTGTATGCTTTCCAAGTTGTGGAAAGTGGAAATAAAATGGAAGAACCAAGGCATTTGGATCATGCAGTTCAGTTTCGAAAGCAGAATCCACCCATATTCAGGGGCGATTCAGAACCGGAGAGGGCATAGGCTATGTTGAATAGAATGAATAAGATCATGGAGTTCATGGGAACTCTGGTAGAGTTAAAAGTGAAGTTAGCGACGTATATGTTAGAAAATATTTCCCTTTAGTGGAGAGAGTTGGTAGTCCAAGCGAGAACAGACCAAGGATGATGTGGGAAGGCTTTGAGGAATTGTTTAACAATCAATTCCACCCACACAAGTTTATAATTTAGTGTACTACTGATTTCTTCACTTTGAGGCAAGAGATTATGTCTGTGACAGAGTATGTAGATAAGTTTATGAACTTAGTGCGGTTTTCACTGGAGGTGGTGGGTAGCACGTCGTTGAAGGTAAGGATCATTGAAGTGGGGTTAATGCAAGAAATCCATTCAAAGATAGCAGTACTGTGTTCAGATGATTACACAGAGATGGTAAATAGAGCCCTGGTTGCTGAGAGGGATTTGTTGGGCGCTCCAGGTGGAGGAAGCATGGTGGTACCCATGGGGAATAGTGGGAACTCTAATGCTGGGTTCAAGTGAAGGAGGGAAACTTATTCCTAGGGTAGGAATATGTCATATAATCTGACGACAGGATTTGTAAATCTTCTTTCGAGGCCCTAGAGCAAGACGAGATGTTTTCAGTGTGGTTCTACGAGCCACATCAAGCGGTATTGTACATCAAAACCTCAAGCATGTCAAAATTGTAAGCAAATGGGGGAATCTGCAGTGATATTCTCAAAATTCTCCAAGGTCGGGTGCACGCGACTCTCCTCAGGGATCGCAGATGTTGGATGCCTCGACAGGACGGGGACACCATCACATCCTTCGTCAGTAGAGTAAAGTTGGTCATGGTGATTCTCGAAATACCACGATGACATAGCAAGGAAACAAAGAGCAAAGTGTGGAATGAAAACATCCGTTTAGAGCTCATCAAGTTGTGGTGGATGATTAGCCAGGTCCATCCACGGTGCAAGGTACTATTCTTTTGAATTCTTCCTTGATGCAAGTGCTATTTGATACGGGTGCTTCACAATATTTAATTACTGCACGCGTGGTTGAGTTTTTGGGTTTTACGGGTAGAAATGATGCCCTCAGTTTTGAATCTTTAAAATCCTCTAGGTCGAAGAGAGTGTTGAGCCTTCTTGTGTGGAGAATGTTGTATCATTGTGGGCGCGGTTGAGATAGTGTATTTCTCAATTCATGAGATGGATGGGTATGATGTAATCCTGGGAATGGATTGGCTAGTTGTATTTAAGGCCCACATCGATTTTTATGTGCAGACTATGGCATTTACGACACACGATTGTGTTAGACATCTCTTTAGAGAATAGAGGCATCAAAGGAAGGGTGCAGCGAGTTTGTTGGAACTAGAAGTGGGTACTTTATCGTAACAGTTGGCGGTATTATCATTGGAATCGATAGAGGGTGTTGAGCAGAGTGTTCCTTCGGCAGTGGTGGATCAGTTCATGGATGTTTTTCCTAACGAATTCTCTGGGTTACCTCCTGTAAGGGAAGTGGATTTTACGATTGATCTCTTTCTGGGGACCAGTACTATCTCACTTCTGTCATATCTGATGGCACCGGCTGAATTGCTGGAATTGAAAATCCAGTTGGAAGAGTTAGAAAACAAAGGGTTTATCGGGCCTAGCACGTCTTCGTGGGTTTCACCAGTGTTGTTTGTGAAAAAGGAAGATATAACATTGAGACTCTATGTTTATAATCGTATATATAACCAAGTAATGATAAAGAATAGATATCCACTTCCAAGAATTAATGACTTTTTCGACCTGTTTTGGGGAGCCCAGTGGTTCTCCAATATCAACCTGAGGCTGGGATATCATCAATTGCGGGTGAGGAAGGAGGATATTATTAAAATAATTTTCCTAAGTATAGATGTCCATTATGAATATGTGGTTATTCCCTTTGGTCTAACGAATGTTCCAGTGGTGATTATAGCTTTGATTAATCAGATATTTCAGAGATATATGGATTTATTTGTGATGGTGTTCATAGATGATATTCTGGTGTATTCAAAGATAAGGGCGGAACATGAACAACACTTGGAGATAGTCTTGGGGTTCTTAAGGGATCATCGGTTGTATGGTAAATTTTCAAAGAGAGACTTTTGGATACGGTAAGTTCATTTTCATGGCCATGTGATTTCTAAAAGGGGTGTTTCAGTGGATCCAAAAAGGATAAAGGTCATTATCTTATGGAAGCCGCCAAATAATGTGTTTGAGATACAGAGTTTTCTTGGTCTAGCTGGGTATTATCGGTATTTTTTTCATGATTTTTCATGTTTGGCTTCACCGATGACAGCTTTGAAAAGAAAATATTTTCCATTCCTATGGAATGAGCAGTGTCAGTAGTGTTTCAAGGAGCTAAAAGTTCATCTTACATCAGCACCAATCTTGGTTTTTCCATAACTAGGAAAAGGGTAAGTGGTGTTTTGTGTTGCATTGGGATCAGGGTTGGGGTACATTTCATGAAAGTGAATCATGTGGTTTCGTATGGATCACGACAGTTGAGGGTGCCTAAGAAGAACTACCCAACTCATGATTTGGAGTTGGCAGCAGTTGTCCATGCTTTGAAGGTGTGGGGTCATTATCTATTCGGTGAGAAATTCACGGTATATATCGATCATAAGAGTTGAAGCACATTTTATCACAAGGGGATTTGAAATTGAGGAAAAGGAGATGGATGTAATATCTCTAGATGTTTTATTTTGACTTGATGTACACACCAGGTAAGGCAAATTCGGCGGCGGATGCATTAATTAGAAAATCATATTCTCAGGTGGTGAAACAAGCATCAGACCAGTGGTAGTTGATGTCGGTTATAGCTGACATGTGGTTGGAATGTGAGGACCAGGGTGATAAAGCGGTCTTCTTTATGGGTTTTTTGATTCCTGACGTGGATGGCCTGGTTATAGAGGCACAGATATCTGATCCCGAGTTTGTGACCATGGGGTCGAGACTCAACTTTGGGGAGACCATTGATGGTTGGAAACTGAATAGAGATTCATTTTTGTGTTTTCGGAATGGGTTGGTTATACTAGTTTTTTGTGAAGAAGATCTTCTCAAGGAGTACCATCATTCCAGATGGTTTGTTCATCTTGGAATTCAGAAAATGTATAGAGCGTGGAAAGAACAGTTTTGGTGGGTTGGTATGAAAAAATGTGTGGCTGAGTTTGTTTCTAGATGATTGACTTATCAGCAGGTCAAGGTAGAGCATCAGAGGCCAATAGGAATGTTGCAGTCTTTACTAATCCTTGTTTGGTCATGGGAGCAGATAGAAATGGATTTTGTTACAGGTCTCCCATGAACGGTCAGAAAGCAAGATGCCATTTGGGTGATAGTGGATCGACTAACAATGTTGGCCCATTTCATCCCGATTTTTCAATCTCATACAGTGGAAGATCTGTCCAAAATCTATATTCTAGGGGTGGTAAAGAGGCACGGTGTTCCAGTTTTGATTATATCAAACAAAGATCTATGATTTATATATTGTTTCTAGAAATCCTTGCAGCAAGCCCTGGGGACATAGTTGATGATGAGTACGACATATCACCACCATATGGAAGATGAATTCGAGTGGACCGTACAAACTCTGTAGGATATGTCACGGGCTTGTTTCATGTATTTTGGTGGATCGTGGGAGGATCACTTGTCTTTGGTTGTGTTCTCGTACAATAAAAGTTATCAGGAATCCATACAGATGGCTCCGTTTGAATCATTGTAAGGGCATCCATTTCTTTCTCCCTTATGTTAGGGGAAACCGGTGAGTCCTATATGGTTGGACCGAGCCTTGTCCAGGAGATAATAGAGAATATATTATTGATCAATAAGATAATAGAGACGGATTAGAGCCATCAGAAATTGTATACGTGTTGTCATCGATGGTCGTTGTCGTACGAGGTGAGTGATCATGTGTTCTTGTGGATCTCTCCTAGGTTGGGACATTGTTGGTTTCGGAAGCAGGGAAAGTTATCTCCATGGTATATTGGAACTTTTGAGATTCATGAGCGGGTTGGTGAGGTGACTTATCATTTTGATTTTCCACCTAGATTCAGTGCGGTGGACATTATGTTTCATGTGTTGTAGTTGAAAAAGTATCTACTAGATCATGACCATGTGATTTGATGGGATCATGTTGAGCTAGAACTGGATGCTTCATTAGTGCATGTGCAACTGCGGGTTGTGGATAGGCAATAGAAAGTCATTCATGGTAAAAGCAACGGTTTTTTTGGTGTTTTGTGGAAACATCGATAGATTCAAGAGGAGACATTGGAGCGGGAGAAAGAAATGGTTGAGTAGTGGCCCGAGCTCTTTCAGCAAAGGGAGGGTTCACTACATTCTGAGGACGGAATGTCCAATGGTGGAGAGAATGTAGCACCCCCGGTTTGAGGTATGTGGGATTTTTAAGCCTTTTTATGGGTTTAAAGTGAATGGGTTGAGTTGGGAAGAGGTTGGGGGTGTTTGGAATGGTTTTGAATGAGTTTGGAGGCCTTTAAAGGGATGCATGGTTTGAGCACGGTTAGTGGAAACCGTGCGGGTTCTCCTGGAAACTATGTAGGGGAGATAGTAGGCTTCTCACAGAATGCGTACAGTTTTCCAATCCATGCGAGGCAACCGTGAAGACCTTTTCTCATGAGGCAGTGGCATGCACACGGTTAGCGCACGGTTTTCCAAACCGTGTGGGCTAACAGTGCGTCCACATAAAAATAGGGTTATATGTTCTGGTTCCCTCGGGTCTAACCTATTTCACTCCAATCATCCTCCCACTCGATCCTCACTCGATATTTTGGGTTCTCAGGGGTTATGGGTGCTCTTCCACTCAACTTGGAATATTTTCAAAGGGGTTTCAAGTCGGGTTGAAAGTGTTTTCTCCCTAGTAAATCCCTCAACTTGTTTCTCTAGTGTTTTCCTCTAGATCTAAATCCCAATCTTTCATGGTTTTCTAGATCTACAATTGTTATGTGTAGATCTAGGGTTTTGGTTTCCTTGGATGTTAAAATTATGGCTTTTCGATGTTAGTGAAAGGGGATCTATATAGGTTTCACTGGTGCCTTTTCCGGATTTGAGGTTTGGTTGCTTGTGGGTCGATTTATCGAGAACCCTAAAGGTAGATGGATTCTCTCTTGACTCCACTTGGTTATGACTAGTGGTTCCTTGTTACAATGAATTGTTTTGATGAAAATTACTTATGTATAGTTATATAAAATTGGTTGTAAATCCATTGGGTGATGTTTTAGGTATTTTTTGAAAAAGGTGTGTTTTATAGTGAAATGTTATTCTTGTGGATTTTAACATGATGATTTTAAAATAGGATGATATGGTTGATTTGTGAAAAGGATTGATGGAAAGAGTTTTAAATAGAAGGTCTGTTTTATTGAAATGTTGTTTGGCATGGAAAATGGTTTTTAATAAATGGGTGATTTATCAAAGTTGATTGATATGCAACAGAATTGGTTAATTTCATGTTATTGTGACCTTGGTTGGTTTATGCTTGGTTTTGTTTGATTGAAATGTTGAATGTATGTGGGAGGGAAGTCTAAATATAAAAAGGGGATGGATAGTGTTTGGAAGAACCACCAGATGAGTAGTGGTCATGAATTACAGCTAGTTGTGAATGGGTGAACAAGTTGGGCAGAAGTCCCACCGTTTTGATTGTCTTGGTGTGAATGGGTGAATGGGTTGGGCTGAAGATCCACCATTTTAGTTTTTTCATGTGCATTGATTTCTAAGATTGAAGTTGTTGTGCTAATGTGTAAATGATGAGATGGTTTATAGAATGTTTGCTTTAGCTTTCCCTTGGTTTCTTGGGTTGGATGTGATGGCTTGATAAGGGCATGTTTGGCTTGTGAAAAATGGTTGCACATGTGATTTATTTTATATAAACTGTTTATATAAATGTGCTAATGGTTTTATCCTAGTGTTGTGTGTAAGGATGTCATTTGGGGAAATCCTACTGAGTTTTTATACTCACCCCTGCTTTGGAACTGTGGTGTCTTCGCAGATGTTGTGTACTGTGACGTGGGAAAAAGTAAGGCATCACCCTCTTTTAGTGGAGCATTGTGATCCCTTGGTGGAGCATGGAGCTTGGAGCTTCGCATGGAGCTATGGTGGGGTCATGTCTTGTGGTGTTTGGTTGTTTAGTTTCTGCAGTGTACTCTGATGTTGTATGGACATGTTTAGTCGTATTGGTTTTGAGTTGTGCTGTGGAACAACTTGGTTGTCTTTTTGGGAATGCATGGTTTGGTAATGGAATTGACATTCATCATATAGTGGCTGTTAGTGGATGGTTTGGTTGGTTTTTTGTTAAAGGAAAATCGTTCCCCAACTTGATCTTGAAGCCCTCGACATTTATTGCCAACCTTTGGTATTTTGGGAACGTCACTTAAGGACAAGTAGCCCTCAACACCTCCTCAAGCCCATGATGTAGGGGCGGGGTGTAACACAAGCATTGGGACTTATATTATTGAACATGCATAGGAAAATGAGCAGTTAACACCTGAATGAAGAGAAATAATGAAATATTAGTTCTCAATTTGTGATAATATAATAATATATGGCATAATAAATATTATTATAGTTATATAATAAGATAATAAAAAAATGTAAACAATTATATAGGTGTTTTATACACATACACAAAATCAGTTCTATGGTATGGGATTTTTCTCTCACTTTTATTTATATGGGACACATTCCATATACACTACATATTACATATACATGGTGTATATACTACACTAAAATGTATTTTTGAGTACTATAAAAATTATTATGGTATATTCACTACCATATACTTTTCATTCCTACATAGCTAATCTAATTCTACGGATTATAAGGTGATAAGTGCTTTTTCTGAATATAATCAATGTTCATGATTGTTTTGTTTTAAGTCTCAAGTGGGTAATAATTATCATCAATTTCCATGTTAAAAAACATTTCGAAATAATAATTTTTTATTTTCTAAGGAATGATAATTGTTATTTTTAAACTTGTTTTACTTTTTTACCAAATAGTGTAAAAAGAATGTATTTTTAAATATGTGCATCGTTCTGACTTTTCTGAAAAAAAATATGTAGATGGAATGTTTTATAAATTATACCGCATGAATGTTATTTTTTATATCATAAATCCTTAATGTTTTTAAGATTACATTACATGACTATAATTTTATTTTCAAATTAGTTATTTATTTTAAAATTTCACATAACATTAAGAAAAGAAAACATTTTCAAAGATAAAAGGATATTTTACAAATATATTATTTTCGATGATATTTCAAAATTATTATCCATCTATGATAACTTTATTTGATGTTACTACTGATTTAATGGGTATATTTTTTATAAAGGATATTATACATATTATTCTTATAGTTATATTATGTTTATGATGGGATGATGATGATGAAATAAGTTTATTTTCTATATGTTATGTTATGATTTGATGTTTTTTATGAAGCCCATTTCATTTCATGGTCTCTGATATAATGAATGATTTCTGTCCATTGGGAAAAAATATTAATGGTTTCATTTATGTGATGGTTGGGTCATATATCCCCCTCAAATGTGTTGGTTAAATATTTATCTCTCATGATATAGAAAGGACTGGAATGAGGAATGATCATGGTTCAGTAACATAAGGCTTGAACGGGAAGTAACCCAGTTCATTAATAACGGGATGGAATGGGGAGTGAACTCTGTTCTTTAATGCACTTTTTCCAATATAATGATATTAGAAATAAACCATTATAAATATGAAAATTATTTTATATGCATATGTGTATGTCATAATATATTTTCTTATGCTATTCTCCCGTAAATTATGTACGTTTTTTTCTTTTACAAACATCTCTGATTTTATGCATAATAGGACACCATGATTATTAATATATAGTATATTGGAATTTAAATTTTTTTATGTACTTATTTTTTATGAATATTTTTACCTTTACTGAGAACCTGAGCACACCCTTTTCATTTGTTTCACTTCCCCATGTTGTAATGAAATCTTTTAGGAAGGAACACTAAAGATGAATATATTTATAGAAGATATTAATGTTCTTTAGGAAAATTTGAATACTTTGTTCTAATATTACAAAGGTAATAAAATATTACTATAACATACTATGCTTCTAAAATGAAACACTATGTTTGATATAATATATGAAACATCATATCATGTATTAATGAATAATTAAATTTATAATATGTTAGTTTTAAAACAAAATATCTAGAAGGGAGGGAATGAATAGTATTAAATTAATTATAAAAATTGGAATTACACATTTGTATATAATTAATTCATTGGTGAATAATTAACTATAAATTAATATAAACCCCAATTATAAAATTTTTTTTCTCTAAAAATATATTTAAATTGGTACATGTGTATTTTATAACAATAAAAAAACAAATCACAATTTTATTATTTTATTAATGGAATATATATATATATATAATATTTAATCTAATATTTAAAAATCATATTATTTGTTTTCTAAACATGATATATGAACAAATCCAAAATTATAAATAAAATTAGTATTTTTCAAGAACCAAAGTCTTTTCTTCCATTTGATAGAACACCGGTTTATATATAGGTTTTGACATATTTACTTTATATTGAATAAAATAAACTTATTAATTAAATTTCTTGTATTAAAATTTTATTTGTTTTTATTTTATGCATTTTTTATATGATTTGTGTTTTGATGAATACTGAAAATTTATTATATTTTAAATAAAAAATAATATTCATCAAATTTATTGATACAGTCAAATTATATTTTTATTGTTATAAATAATAATTAATTCATTTTACATCATTTATTCCATTTATGTCATAAGAATCAATTTCACCTTGAAATTTTATATAAAAACATTATGATCTTTCATTATTTTTTACACTAAAAACCTTTTTTCTTATTCTGTCAATGGTTTTAATTTTCAATTACTTTATTGAATTTATTGGTTTTTTAATTTTAAAAAATAGATTTCATATTCAAAATCATAATTTTAAAATCTATCAAATTAGTCTTTTTAATTTTTATAAAATATGAATATTATCTTTTGTAATTTTTTTATTACCAATGTTAAGGGTAAATTGAGTAATTAGGGAATGAAAATAACATTATAAATATTATAAAATAACTCTAACAATTGTAATAATATTATTGGATGGTTATTTCACACCCCTAAGAAATAAAGTATAACTTATGTGACATTTTATGCCATTTGGGTGAGACTATAACATTTATAACATCATATTCAAATAAAAGTTAATTTTTTCATACTTTAGTTTTTTAGAAGTGAAATATTATTCATATAGGTTTATATAATGGATATGTTAGAATAGAAATATTAGTTCAAAATATAAAAAAAATTTACATCATGTTAATTTATTTATATTTCTAGTGATAATATGAGTACCTTAAATAGTGACGTAGTGATTATGATTTAATTATCTAATTAATGGAAGAATAAATTAAATGATTTTAAAATTAATAAAATAAAAATTATATTATATAATTCATGTCATCCACAAATTTTGTTCGAGTCTTTTACCTGATTGGGAAGAGTAAATAGAGTTTTATTGCAGATATCGGTTTGTTATGATATTTTTAAAAATCCAAATAATGATTAATGTCCATATTGAAATTAATAATATTTTCAAATAAATTGAATTTTATTAAATGATATAAAATTAAAAAAAACTATATAAAAAATCATTTAGTTATGACTAAAAATTTCATCATTGGCTTATTTTTTGGTATTTTCGCTTTTTATAGTAATTATATTAAACCTCATAATGTAAATTACATTATATCATTGTAAAAATTTAAATGGATGAATAATCGATAAGAAATTATAAGGATTAATAAAAAGTCAAAACATATCTAATTTTAAATGGGTGATGTTTATTCGATGTAAAATCATCATATATTTGAATGAAATTAGTTTTGTAGCATTTGGAATATAATATTAATTTATATTAATTTAATATTTTGAAAAATTCGATTACTGTCACATCCATCTCTTATAAAATGGAACCCATTATTCTCTTTCAACACACATAAAACCCTTTTTCGTTTTACTATTATCAACCTAATTAAATTATTAGAATCTCTTCCCACATTCATGATTCCTTGGACTAGGAATATCACCATCTTTAAAGGTTTTATAGTTTTAGTAAAAGGAGATCATCTGAAGAAGAGGTGTTGATTTTAATTAAGTATATATATATTTTTTTCTTCATCCACATCCTTAAAATATTTTCAAAAAGTTAAAATAACTAATCTAATATCCTCAATATACATGGATTTTATTATCTTATTATCATCAGCTAAATTCATCCCCAATTCCATCAAATGGGATTAGAATTAACATTCATGTGTATGATGATCAACCGCCTTGCAAACTGATATAATATATTTCCAACAACCCTCTATCAAGACCAATAATAATGATGGAATAAATATCTATATATTACTTACATGAAATTTAGTCAATTATGAATATAAAATATATCTTTTTTTGTCTTACCTTAACATTCATATAAAACTAATTATGGCGTTCATGCGTACTTGAAAACTATCACCTCCACAAAATGATGTGAATCGTTTATCATCACCACATCACATGAAGATATATACAAGTTTATTTAAATATGGAATATGATATAACGATATTATTGTAATTATTTATAGATAAGATAATACATTCTTTCTTTTCGTAATGATCGTTGAAAAATGATAATGTTACTCTTGTGTATGTATGGTTTTCCTTCTCCATGATTGTAGCAGAGTTAAATTTTCATGTCCCTGGTTAATGAATTGATTAAAAATTATATTTAATGTATTAAATTGATTATTATTTGATTGATATTATTCTGGAGATGGTGGACTTATGAGAACGTTAACTATTGGCATTATACCAATTTCATTTTGGACTCAAGTAACAAATATCATCAAAACACCCATCATGAAATTAAAAAATAAGTAATTGTTATAACATAATATTAATTGATATAAAAGGAAAAATAAAATTTATAAAAGTAATCGAATAATTTATTAATTAACATAAAATTAATATTTAAAAATTTAAAGGTCATACTTGGTGAATCAAACTCAGGGTAAGGGAATTCATCTCAATCTCCTTTTATTGAGGCATAATATGGTGTTATACACCTACCCTATTTTTGAGCTATATATATCACCTTTTACCAATCATGTCATAAATTTGTTTATTATCATGTTAATTAATGTTTTGTTAAACGTTATTATTTCTTGGGGTTTATGATTAAAATGTTCAAAGTGGTATAATACACCTTACATGTATACAGATTTAATTTAAATTTTTTTCTTCTATGTCAATATGTGAGTTGTAATTTTATATAATAATTTATATATAAATACTATAAATTAAAATTAATTTATATTTTGAATTTCTGTTAATATTTTGGGGAAATGAATCATTTTACTATTTTATTGAACATTTATCTTTTTTAAAAATGACAAAAATCAATATTCTTTTTAATGTATACTACCAAAAATTATTATCCATGGTGTTATTTGAAACATTTATTCCATTATAAAACTATTTTTAAAAAAAATAAATATAAATCCATTATTTCTATTTTTGGGTATTTTGGTATTGATAATGGTTTTGAAATTGGATTTATTATTTCTATATCTTGAGATGATTTGTTATGATTGAAAATAATAGTTTATTATTGAAATTCTAAACATTGAAATATTTTATATGTTATGATTATATAATGGTACTTTAAATTTTTATGGGTGGTTATATAAAATACCAAGAATGGCTGGTTTCATGATAAACCTTCGATGGGTGGTTACATTATAATGTCCAATGCATTGGGTATGAAATTCAATCATATGGATATTCTATATTCAAGAGTGAAATGTATGAATGTATACTGTATATTTATTAAATTTAAAATACTGACAAGTATAATGATGCCCCAAGATACCAATATATTTTATCTTTGATTTATATTGTTTTTATGGTAATCAGGTGACTAAGAAAAAATTAATAAATGTGATTATTTTAACCTATATAATTGAATATCTCTTAAGGGAGAAAATTAATAATTAATGTTAATGTATTCATGGGTTTTCATGTTTTCAAAGGACTAACATTTTTACAACTTTATTTATCCCATTCTACGATTTTTATGATCATCCCATGTTTTAAAATGCATTACTTTTAATTTTTGGGCGATTAGACACAAGGATGATATCAAGGAAAAATTATGAAGATTGATCATGAGAAGTGTCCTTGTTTATTTTAAAAATTATTAATTTGTGAAAAAATGGACACTAAATACAAGTTTCCACTTATTATTAATGTTTTCATTTTTTAAGTGTTTTTAAAAATTCATTATATATCTAAATTTAGAATATCCTCGCATGTGAATTCTCTTTTAAAAACACCATAATTGGTAGTTTCTATGGTTGAGTCCTTATTTTTATGATCCATGGCATCAGTTTTTGAAATGTAATGAATATTAATCTAAAAATAATTAATAACCTTGTCTGAAAATCATTCGACATTATACATGGTATCCGTGGAAAGGATTAGACAACCTTGGAAAATGACGATGAGAAAACCTCAGTAAGATCCCTAAGGATAAGTCAATATATATGTTACAATCATAGTGTTTTCATAATAATAATGAATAACCTATGATTAAACCAAAATTTTCATTGATTGAAATATTCTATATAATTTCCATTAATTATTTTGTTTTGCATCTATGATTAGTGTTTATATAAATATGATTTTTTAGTCAATGGATAGAAGTTAAAAGAACTGTGTCAATGATGAATGCAAGAATAAATTTAATGATTGTAGTCCCAAAAACTGAATGATATGGGAGAAATAATGAAAAGTATTATTGTTATACTTACACAAACTATGAATCATTATTAACTCATAAATGTGATGATAAGGGAATAAATTTCTATTAATTCCTTCATGAGGTAACGTCCACCTTCTTTCTGTGGGTCTTCAAATCCACATTTTCTGAAAAATGGATTAGTACCATTGAAAATATATTTTCCAAACTTATGTATTTGAAACATGAGGAATTAAATTTGATGTCTCTCATTTAGAAGGTGAAGAGGAATGGTGGTGGAATATAGTTAAGAATACAATATAGAATGATGAAATTTAATCCATAGAATGGGAAAAGATAAAGAAATTATTTTTGAATAAGGTCATTCATTTTCTTCCTTGTTTAAAGATATAAATTATTTTCCACAAGATTAGAAAAATGGGAGATGAATATTTTGGAAAATAATAAGCTTATTTTATAAGACATTAAAGGTATGCATCGAGTATTATCATCCGACATGAAATTAAGGTTGATTTATTCTTCAGTGTCTTTAAAAAAATGTCTCCAAAGGGAATTAGACATAATATACTACATTAGTTATGAAGATATTGTGTGTTTTGTTATCAAGGTGGAATTGGAGGTTTGATTTATAGCTAAATCTCATAGATTTGACATGAAACAAAAGATCGAGATTAAAGGAAAATATAAAAACCCATGGGGAAAAGAAGATGAACTTTATATTATTCTCAATGTGGGGAATGAAACATGGAGGAAATTGCCATTAGGGTACTTATTAATGTTTTTAAGTGTAGGAAGGCAGGTCATCAAGAAATTTATTATTGATGTGATGGGAAAAAGGTATCCAATTATACAGATAATGAAAAGAATACATATGATTCACCACCCACACTTTAGTGTTTAAAGTTCAAGGAAAATGTTCATTATTATAACCAATTCCCTAGTCTAAGGGTTACCGATTATGATCGACATCTACACCCTCTTAACTAAAAATATAAAGTAAAATCACATACGATATCTGTTAGATATGTAGAGTACAACAATGAAGTGGTGGAATTATTGAGTGTTTAGGTAATGTAATTAAATAATAATTTTTTAGATGAACTTTTATTTTACAAGGAATAATGAAACATATATATATTGGTCCAGAATTAGTTTTTAAATTACGATTTTAGAGGTTATGATGAATGATACTCTAACTATGAATCGTGATTATGTTGATAAAGTTATATATTTAAAAAAACAATATTAAAGGGAGTATAAACCTAAATATATGAATTATTTTAGGATAATTAAATAAAGAGATGTATTATTGTGTTAAACAAAATGAGAGAGTATTATTAACCTTGGTATTGATATGATAAAAAAATTATTTATGATATCAGTGATTGAGTTTTTTTTATTTTTTTGATTTATAGTATAATTTAAAAATGCATGCATTTTTCCTCTATATATTTATGTGAATTCAGGTTTATAAAATATGTAATGAGAATACATGATAATGGAATTCACGTGTTTATTAGGTGAAAATTGAGTGCTAAATATTGTTATTGGGGAAAAAATAATATGATTAGTGACATTATTTTGAATTTTTTTTATTTAAAAATTTAATAACGTTCATAAGGGTAGAAATTTATGAAATGTTTAAAATTTGGATAATGTTTTGAAGAATAATGTTTCAGATTATATATATTTATGAATATTGGATAAAATATAGAAACCATTTTTTCTATAATGATAACTGGAGACATAAGTAATGACTTGTAATCCTATTATGTATTTTATAATATACTAGTTCTTTAAGAATTATAATTTCAACCATATTTCAATGAGTGAGAGGTGATGTGGAGAGAGATCAAGTCACCACTTAAATATGAGAATGTACTTACAAAATAGAATGAAATTTTGTAAATATATCTTCTTATAAATATTATTCAACATTACCAAAAAATTCATGAATAAAAAAATTATCCAAATACCTTTATTATAAATGAATCAAATGGTCCCTTAGATTATAAAAAATTATTATTCTTTGATTATTAAATTTATAATAACAATGTTCTATATCATTGTCTATCAGAATATAATAGTTGAATTATGTTAAATTTCCATGTTTTCACCTTCCACCAATCCCAATTTTTTGGTGATCTTCACCATTTATTTTCTCAATGTTTAATTAGATGATTAATTTAAGTTTTTATATTGTTGTTATCCTATAAATAAATTTTCAAAAATCTCCCTTTTAAATTTTATTTGAAATTTGAAATTTCAAAAATGTGATTTCATTTTTAAATTCTTTATCATATTGGAATGGTATTCTATTCATTGTATCTTCCAATAATTCTATATAATGTTCATGATGTTTTCTATGCATCTATTTTAAGGAAGTTCACACCCGATCCTTCACATATACAAACATTGAGGTCGTATTTTTTGGGAAAGATCTTTTTCATGAAATGAAACAAGTAGAACTTTTTTATAGTAGACATACTGTCCTACAAAACCAGAACACTGTCCTAGATAATGTTTTATGGATAAAACCACCAATTTGAAGATTCTTTGTTGTAACATGAGGATTTGATGAGGTATAAGATTCAATATTTTTTATTAGAATGATGGATTTTGAGGGTGAAAATAATTTTAATGGTGGTAGAATATAAAACCCTATGTTTTCATGAACATTTTTTGAATAAATTATATTTCCTTGATATTTTTTGTTATTTAAAAAACATGTTAAACTTTTTGTACATCAAACATAGTTTTAGCATTATTAATAAGAAACAATGAGTTTCTATTAAAAATCATTTTATTATTATAATTATTTGAATAAGAAAAAAATAACCTAGATATTAGAGTTGAATGTATGAAAATTGTAAAATGAATTTTGAAATTATGGATTTAAAATATTTCATTGAAAAATTAGTTATAAGTGAATGTAAAACACTATTTAAAATAGAAGGAATTTTTTTTCTGAAAAGTTAATAAAATTTTAACAACATTTTTTAATAAAAAACAAATTATAAATCAATATTGTCAAATTATATTAATTATATATCTATATATATAATCAATAGAAACATTTAAATACATATTATGTGATTTATAGACATGATATAAGAAAAAAACCAATTTTATCAATAAAAAGAAGTATTTTTAAAAAAATGTAGTTTTTCAACCTTTTGATGGAGCGATTTTTTTTGAATATGATTTTTATACATTTATAAAATATACATCAAAATTACTTCTTATTTAAATTTGATATATATATTTACTTCAGCTGAATTTGTTGATTTTTTTGAAAAGTCTTATTAATTGACTAATTGTGAAAATACATATTGAAAACAGTATTTTTATTTATTTATTTACATGTTCAAATTATTTTATTAATTAGTTTTAAATATTAATTAGTTTATTTAAATTTTAATTAAATACAATTATTAATTTTGGAGAGTAATTTATACATGAATTTATTATAATATCATTTTTATGTTTTAAGAGGTAATTTTTTCTGGAAAACTGTTTTCTTGGAATTTTATTGGCTTTATATTAAATAAAATGTTTTTAATAAAATGTTTTTAATTTCAAAATGTAGATACAAATTTTGGATTTATAACATCCATATTTTGTTAATAATTCTCGTTTATATTTTCTAAATTTGAATAGTAACCTTGATAAGCATTGTAACCACATTAAATGGAAAATAAAGTAATTTTGCTTAGAAATAAAATTACAAGGAGTATAAAATGACTATATCACATTAAAAAAATCATTTAATGAAAAAATTATACCCTCAATATATTATGATATAAATTAAGTTGATTAATGGAATTATTTCATTGAAATGGCTTTTATAATATTTAAATCAATGAAAGTGAAAAAATTTCACATTATTTAACTTTGAAACCCCTTATGTGTCCACATGAGGAAAATTATGTAATGGACATATTTATATGTATATAAATAAACATTTAACTTAATAATCTTATTTTCCTGATATATTTTATTTTTGACTTTTTGGGTAACTTTGTTGAAATTATGATATTTATAATATTTTATTTAATGAAAATTTAATGATTTTACATTTATATTTTAAATACCATGTCATTTTTTATATAGGGTTACCAAAAATATATATATACTGATAAATATTCATATAGAATTTATAAGATTTTTCTTGATCATGGAATTTTAATTTTTTTTTGTGAAAAAGTAAATAGATTAAATAATTACGCAGCTCTGATGTAGTAATTATTTTATTAATTTATATATCCAAGAAATGTTACTAAAAATTCTAAAAATAATTTATTCTAAATTATTTAATTTGATGACTAAAATTTATAGATTATCTTAACCTTATACTGATATAATGAAATATATATATTTTTGAATTCAACATAAAATATGGATGGTTTTTTAATTTCCAAGTAATGAATAATGTGAAATTTCACTAATGATGTTTTATCAAAATAAGATATTATTAAATAATTTAAAAAGAATAAAATTTCATGGAAAATAAAAAATTTATATTTTTTTAAATTCTATAAAAATTCTATTAACGATTTAATCTACATCAAACAAGTAAAAATTACAAACTTTTAATATTGAAAATATTGTTACCTCTCTTCAAATTAAAATATGTTAATTAAGGTTAAATCAAAATGATAAGGTTCAAAATAAAAATGAAAAACTTATCCAAAATATGTTTTTTTTATGATGTAAAAATATTATATCATCTTATATTTGAATAAATTTCCATATTTAGGTATTTAAATTGATATTGAATGTATATGAAATGAATATTTTTGGTGATTCAAAATGTGAAACTCACCTCAATTATAAATGGGGTCCTCATTCCTCACATCATCACATTTCATTGAGAATTATATTTATTCCATCCCTTACCAATTTATATTTTTAAATCACCTAGAAACATACTTGAGGTTTGATTATACTCAAAATACAAACCCTAGTGTCCTTAATATGAAATCTAAAGAATGTTCCCCAATAATGAGGTAATTGTATTCACTGACTCTTCTAAAAATATTTCATCTTGAACTTCATCTTGATGTTTTTTTCTATTATAATGTATAAAATCATGTATAAATTAAATTATGATATGTTATTATGATTATGTAACAAACATATTCTACCATTTATCCATCCAATCAAAAAATAAAAGAACCTTTAGTGTGTACGTATGGCTTACCATCTCCACATCCTAATATAAATGATTTTACAATGCTACATTACATTTGTGGTTATAATGATTAAAATAATAAAAATTTATAATAATTTTAAGATGATATTTTTTAAAAAAAATATTTCATCCACTTTCATTCAATTATAATATAAGTATAATTATACCATCGCACATGCGTAGGTATGACATATTATCTCCATGACGTGACGAGATTTGATTTCTATATTCACCAGAAATGAATAATTATATAAATTTATATAAAAAATAAATATTATATATTACCTTAATATCATTATTTAAATTAATTAACTATTTTTTATAACAAATATCGGAACCTATATGAAAAAAATTCATAATAAAATGATGTAGTCAACACCTAAAAAGAGAAATAATGACATATAATTTAAAATAAGGTGATAATTTGATCATATTTGATAAAATAAATAAGAATACGGTTCTAGAATAATTTAATAAAAATATTCAAACCATTATACATGTGTTTTGGTCACATATGAACGAAATTAGACCTATGTTAAGATATTTTTGTGTCACCTTTTTTTCTTTCAGATACATACCTTATACACTACTTGTTTTTTAAATATTATCTATATAACACCAATGAATTTATTTTATGAGCACTATCCAAAATATTATGGTATTCTCATATAAATATAATTTCCATTCTATCACTTGTAAAAATCAACTAATTATAAAGTGATTGGTGTTTAGTTCACAATCTCATAAATATTTGGGATAGCTTCATTTTATGTCTTTATTTGGGAATAATTATCTTCCATTTCCATTTATAAAAAGAATATTTTAAGAAGGTATTTAATATATTCAAAGGAATATTTAGATTTTTTTCCCATGATTTAATTTTTACCAAGTGGTTTGAAATGAATAATTTTTTATTTTCTAAACGATTCTCTTTGTAACTCTTCTAACAAAAATTTATGGAAGGAATGTTTTTTTACTTATACAGAATGAATGGAATTATTTTCTGTCTTGATTCCATACCATTTTGAATATTCCTTGAAAATATTACAAGGCTATTTTCAAAGATATTTTTTTTAAATTGGACATAATTTTAATAACTAACATATTTTTAAAATAGAAAAATATATTATTCGAAATAATTATTTACATGTGATATTTCAAAATTATTTTCCATATATGATTATATTCATTGATGTTACTCATGTTTTCAAGGAGATATTTTCTTCAAGGATAAAATCCATATTAATTCTATAGTTGGTATAAGTTTTTGATGGAATGATAACTATTAAACCCTATTATTTTCCATTGGTTATGTTATGATAGAATTATGTTTATGAAATGAATTTCATTTCATGGGTTTTGATATGATGAATGATTTATGTTCTTGTGACACAAATATGTATGGTTTCTATTTATTGATGGATGAGACATATATGATCTTCAAATTCATGAGGTAAATATTTATATATCATGAGAGATACATAAATATAATATTAAATTGAATCGATTGAGTAATACTTGGCTGGACCAGGAAACATATCTAATTTAGTGGCATAGGGCCTGAATTGGGAGTCAAACTAGTTTAATAGATAAATTTTTCAAAAATTATGGTGTTGGAAATATTTATTGAATAACATGGAAATGATTTTCCCATCAATTGTGTATTTCATAATTTTATTTCTTATGTTATTTTCTCTTGTATTATATTCTCTGTTATCTTTTATAGACTTTTATGACCTTTTCCTTTACATGATATCATGATTATATATATATATGATTTTATTTTCAAATTCTATACTTATAAACTAAAGAATTATGATCATGTTTACCTTTTTTGAGAATCTGAGATCACCAATTTCTTTTGGTTATTTTCACAATGTTATAAATAATTGTTTTATGTAGGAATAATAAAGGGGAAGATCATTACAGGATATTTTGATGTAATTTCACCAAAATAAAAAATTGTGTTCACTGTTTAAAAAGGAACTAAACAATTACGGGCCTTTTGATTATGTTTTCTTAATGAAATGAATTTTCACCAAGAAATATGTAACATCGATGGATCAAATTCCTAGGGTGTAATAGGAAAATTGAAATTTACACCCAAAAAAATGATAATGAAATCATGTTTACGAATAGGAAAGAAGATCTTATAAAAAATCATATATTATATCATAAATATTAATAAGTTCATATTACAATTTTTTAAAATTTTAAAAAAAATTTAAATGAGGTAAATTAGTTCCCAACTAAATGTATTTGTGATGTAAAAGATTTCGTCTCAATCTTTACATTAGTAGTTCTAATTTGAAATTATGCAGAAATTTATTTTTACCTAGTGAATATACATTCTCATTATGATGATTTATTATTTTTCATTACATTTAACTGAAATATGGATATTATTTTTATTTTTGATATGACTTTTTTTAAATAGTATACCATTTGTACCAATGGTAGTTCATTATAAAAGATATTTTATTTATTGGGGAAAATCATGATAAATCGTTGTTCTTTGCTAAATATGGATATTTACTGATAAATAATATTTTTCATGAATTATATTGATCATTCAATATATTTAGATTTATCATGACATGTAGCAATGATTTGGGACTAGAATTATATATCCCCTGAATGCATCGATCGGTCCTATTAGTAAAATCTACTAGCCAAATTAAATGGGTATTTACTAATATATTTAAATATTCTTTTGAAAGGTAATGATAGTATAGGTATCATGATACATATGATCGTGTCATATACTAATTGATAATTTCCATCATTTTGAATTATCTGATGATTATTATCATGATATTTTCACATTAATACTGTCCATGGATGTATTTAACTCTCTTGATATTAATAAAATGGAACATGTTTTCAATTATTAACTTTTTCGTATTTATTTGGAATTATTTAATACATATTTTATTAATTAAACAACATGTCTTTTTAGTTATTTACCACAACATATTGATAAAGATTTATTTACAGATGGTATCTTCCTCTATATGTATATATTACTCAGAATGTTAGATCACCCTTATATTACATCCATTCCCCATGATATGAAGAAGATTTATTTGAATGAGTTTCAAGGATTCCAATAATTCAATTTCGGAATGTTCTATGTATTATTCCATATGGAAAATGGTTACTAAATATATAAATGGTTATTTAATACTACTAAACTATTATATCCTATTATTTTTTTCTCTTGGTTATAGTGAAAATGTGAAAATGTAGTGACCAAATTTCATTTATTGGAGTCATTTTTATTACAACATAGAATGGTTAGAGGGTATTAAAATCTGATAAGTTTGTAAAAACATTAATAGTAAAAATACAATTTAAAGAAATAGTTAATATCCATTATATATGTTAGAATAAAAAATTTTTATTATCAACATTATCTTAAAATGACCTATAGATATCCATTTCCTCATGATAACATTTCCCAAAAATTTTACTTTATACATCTAAATTCACATTTACTATAGTTTTCATATAACAAATATTTTATAAAAATATTTATGAAATTACTCTTATGTTTCTCATGATATTTTGTACTTATAGAGTATATTAGAATATCATCTATAAAGGCCACCACAAAATTTTCAAGGTAATATCTAAATAATCAATTCATCGTGTCCATGAAAATTTCTAGGACATTTCTGGGTTTGAATGGGATCAAATTGATCTCATAGTCTCCAAACGTAGTATAGAATGTATTATTTGTAATGTGTTACTTCATCACTATATATTAATGATATCATGATCATAGATCAACTCTATATAATTAATGATCCCCACATAGTTGACAAAACATGTCATTTGTCATGGAAATGAAATACTAATTCTTTATTATGATTTTTTGAAAATCACAATGATCGATGTAGGGGAATATTTACCTATCCTTGTTATTTACATAAACAAATGATGGACCCTATAGTTAATCACATAAGTATATGAATCCGTTTTCTAAATATTCATGTATTTTCAATTTATATTACACTAGTCTATTGGAGTCCATTCCAGAGGGAATATTAAATACTATTATTTATATAGGTATATGTTCATTTTTGAAAAAAACCACTTCATCTAGATATATTCATGATATTTTATTAGAAATACATGTATATATTCCATCATAATTGGAATATTCCCATGATTGATTCTTTATTTTTTTAGTCATTTGAGAATGATATCATTTGTTATTAGCAATCAAAACCCAAATATTGTCGGAATTTTTAATGTGGGTTAATAATCATGAATTTATTTTATATGTGAATAATATTCTCTATGATATTGAAATAGTTTCCTTTTCTTAATAGTTTATTTTAGGTTTATATAATGATAGCATATTCTTTCCCAGTATAGAAAAGAATTCATCAAAATTAAGGTTTAGGATTATTGTTGTAAGAATCATTCCAAATACCCATATTTGGAATGATTCTATAATTTAGGTTAAAAATATAGAACTACTATATGTATTTATGGATATTTCCTCTCAAAAACATTAGGGAGGTGATCTAATAGTTCTTACAAACAAGAAAGATAAAAAATAATCTAACAAAATCTAATCATATAATAAATAAGTAGTTTATTAAAAGATAATAATCTTACCACATTATATTTAATTGAGGATTGAGTCATTTACTAAAACCATTATATGGATAGTGATAATAATTATAAAATTAATTATCATATAAAATGGAATCTATGAAAATATAAGGAATAAATCATGAATGAAATCAACATAACAACTTATAATGTTCATTGATTCAATCTATGCCATTCATGCTATATCTCATATTATGTTTTCTAACATAGTCCCCAAAAATAAGTGGACTGTATTATAATAAAAATTATAGTAATTGAGTCCCATTCACATATTATTACATGATTTATATCAAAAAAATATAAAAATCAGAACCCATAAATCTATAACTCGAGGTCTTTTGGTTGATAATATACATAAAACAACACATAAAATATAGGCCCCAACATATTAGTATAATTAACAATAATGTGATTCTTAATCAAACTAACCTTATATTACTACAAAGGATACCCTAGGCGAAATATATAAATAAAATTTGTGAGTTATAAAACCCTATAACGGAATACATATGAAGTGTAACATACAAAAAAAATAGGGTTAAAATTATATCATAAAAGATGGGGGTTTTATATAGTGACATGAAAAACTGGCATATATAAGAAAATATAATAATAATTTAGAATAAGGAGAATGTAGAAAAATAATAAAATATAACCACATAATAATATTTCAATGATCATTGATGAGAGACCATGTGATTATTTGTTTGGTCAACTGACTATGAAACATAAATAGTATTTCATGAGATGAAAACATTTCCAAAAACATCATAGGTGAGTTATAATTATGTGACAAACTGTAATATAATAGTACATACATAACATGATTTCCACATAATAAAATGAAATCATATATAAGACATAATCCTAATTATTCTTATGAGAAATAAATGCATAAAATATTATTCTCTTAATGAAATACCAATTGAAATATCATATTGAATTGAACAAAAAAACCAAAGTCAATATTTTTTTTCCAACGTAATTATATAATCATACGTATTAAATAATTACATTGTTTATGTTAATAACAAGACATATTAATGGATTGGAATGTATGTATGGAATAAAACTTTTTAAATAGTGTTTAATAAAATGAATTAAAAAAATTAAATGAAGGTTTTGAATAGTATTTTCAAGATTACCAGAGATGAACAATAAAATTTCTCTGTAGAATAATAATTATTTGATAATTATAAAAGAAAATAATATATAATAGTTTGGTACATGAATAAAATTAATAGATATACTATTTTCCAATAATCAAGAATTTCATAAAAGAATGGATTGAGAAGGTCACATGTCACGAACCGAATCTGGTCGCCTTCAAAATCGGTACCCGACGCAGTCCATGGAAAGACCCGAAGGGAGTTCCCGATCTCCATGGGCTGGTACAAGTGCCCAGGTAACATAAAATGAATTTTGGGAACAATTTGGCAGAATTTGTAAACATAAAACAACAAACAAAACCAAGAAACCAAAACTGGATTTTTCAAACAAAAAAACTTTTACTAAAATTCAGAACTGAATTAAACAAATTTAAACAATGTATGAATACTATTACAAAGGTAAAACCAAGAAAAGATAGCCCAAGAACTTCCACATGGGAAGAGGAACCACCCTCAAGCCATCCCCACAAGACTTCACCACCAAGGACCTGCTTGAAACCCAATCCAATGGTACTAAAAACTGTACCCAACCTGCGACAACAAAAATAACCATGTCTACTTACACCCATGGGTGTATGTAGGGTACGATCCAATGCCTATTAGGATTCCACCACTAAGATATTCCATGTGATAAACATTTAACGATGAAAAGCATACAAGTTTTCAATAACATGAAAAGCTAGTTACAATTTCTAAAAGATGCGACTTTGAATAAAAATTGTTTTCAAGTGGGCTATTTTAATGTGTTAACACTTTCAAAATAAAAACCAAAGCTACTGAATTTTCCAGCCAAATTTACCGTATGCCGACGGTAAGTATAAAGTAACTAATTAGCACAAGCAATAGGAAATAACCCTTAAGCACTAGCTAGCTGTGGGTCCCATGTACCTCATATCTCGGTGAGAGTAACCATCACAAATATCCATTCTCGTGCATGATCCACTAGTAGGGAACATACCCATAACCTAGTGGACCCCAATCATTATCATCATAGTTTAGTTAGAGTTGTAAGCGTCAATCTTGCTAAGTGAAACTGAGGCCAAACCCCACAGATTCACTAGCATACTAGTACACGTCCACCCACCTAGATACCCAGGTTTTCCCCTTGTGCTCAAACAAGTTAAACAAGTCAAGATATATACATTGAACATGAAAATATAATTTCCACATCACAAATTTACCAAACATCCCATATGTATACCACACAAGTCACGAAAATAAATTTTTTTCATTCAAAATGATTTTGAAATCCGAATCACACCAAAATTGCCCAAAACACATTTCACATTTCATCAACACGTCCACAAAACCATTAAACAATTTTATAAAACAATTATAAGATATTTCAACTCATATAACAGCCCACACAAATGGAAAATAACTCTTCTTTCATAATCAAAAATTCAATTTTCCACATCACACTCACACAAAACACTCCACATCACTTTCACCCCTCAATATCTCCTTCAAACAATTTATTAAAATATTTCCAAGATGATACATATCACATAACATCATTTTTACAAATAAAATGGACCTTTCAAAAATATACTCCTACCAAAACAGTTTTCTGATATAGTATCACCTATTACATAATCCAATAAACCATTCAAAATGTTCATAAAACAATTATAAAGAGTATACCCAAACATTGCACATAAAACCCATTTCAAAAACCACTTTTTTAAGCCAAAAGCACACCAAGACCCTACCAAAACAAAAATGGAAGCCCAATCAACATGTAATAATCCAATTTCAAATTTTATATAATCACCTTGAATAATATCACAAAAGATACCCATGAGAACACACAAATCCACAAAACACTTTCAAGGAGTATAACAAGGATATACACATAAAACCATTCAAATACACCCCCTTTTTAGGCCCACATGGAACTATATCATTACCAAACAATAATTGTAAGCCCATTTCAACATCTAAAAATTCACTTCCACATTTCACAGAACTACCATAAGAGATAACACATGAAATACATTTGAAAAATACACACTACAAGAAAGAATGTAAATTTAAAAACAAATTCTTTACTATTGCAACCAAAAAATAGTTTTCTCATAATGAACATCACATAAGGAAAATGTAAAATTATTTAATCAAGCAAACAAACTCATCATTAAATGGTTACCCATGGAATCATCTACCGAAATTGTCGAATACCTCAAAACATGGTGCGAAACGTCAACCACGCCACCTCGGCACCACAAGGATGATAAATCCAGCTCTAGACCCCATATTTTTACCAAAAAGAACCATGGTTAAACCCTAGGGAAAAACCCTAGGTTCTGGACACTTTGGAACATCAAGAAAGAGGGATGAACCCCTAAGGAAATGGAAGAAGTGGAAGGGAGGAACACTCACCTTGAAAAATCTTGAAGCAATTACCCCTAATTAACAAAATGTTGAAACTAAAAGAATAAAAACCTGATAGTTAGGATCCACTGATGAGGAGGATGTCATGTGGGGACTGAAATGGTGGGGAAAGAGTAAATATTGAAGGAGATATGAAGGAATGAATTTACCTCTTCAAATCAGCCTGATTTTTGAAACCCTAATATGTTCAGCATTTAATCACGATGAAGAAGACCTCCAAAGAGGGTAGAGAGAGCTTGGTCACGCGACTGGGTTCCATGGGCACGTTTGAGGCTTGGAATCACCGAAAAATCCTTAAAAATTAAAATGTTATTAATTAATCAAATTTTATTTTTAAAACTGGAATTGGGCTTTCGGGCAGGCCCAATCCCTTAAATAAAAACCCATATACACCTTGGTTATGGATTTATAAAGGCTCCAAACTACAATGGCGGTGTTAATATGTCAGGGTAGACCATTTAGGAATTGTAATTGGTGAAAAATATTAAAAAAATGAAAAGGTTATAAAAGAAACAAAATTTATTATTAAATCTGGAATTGGGATCACGGTTTGGACCATTTCACGAAAACTCACCCATTCCACCATAGAAGCTTGAGAAACCCAAAAAAAACAAATGATAAATGAAAATTAAATTAAAATTAAATTTAAAATAAGTCATGTATGTGACAATTCTCCCCACCATGAAAACATTCCACCCTGTAAAGTCACATCAAGGACAAAGCAACAACCAAACCCAACTGAAAAAACCAAGAGGTACTCCCTTGTCAGGTTTCACCCCAAAGGCCAAAACACCTACAATGATCAATTAATGAAGGATTACTCTCACTAACAAAACTTACACCACTTTCCTGAAATGATCAATCACATTAATAATTTATCACAAAATAAAACTCATTAAACACTATCTGAACAAGACTCAAGCAATTCACCCAAATGAACAACAACGTCGAAGAAGGTTACACCTCCCTTACATTAACTAGACCATTGCGTACTCCCCAATCCCAATGTTTACAAGAGGAAGATATAGGTATCTTGATATCCTTGAATGAGACTACCTACCACCAAGCCACGACTATGGATAAGTCTGAGTTACTGGTATGTGGGAACAAAAAATAACCTCCCCACCATAAAAGACAACCTATATTTTGTTTCCAAGAAAGAATCAGGACACTAACAGGGGGAGGCCTGAATGTACTCCCCACTCCAAAGGGTATACATCAATTAGAAAATTTATAAAATAACTTATATAAGACTCATAGTGTGTCTCCCCACCATAAGAACCAACCATCTTAACTGACCAGAATGGGATGGTACAGAAAGCCCCCAGAATTTAAAGAGTTTGGACGACCACATGGTTAGTCTACAGGGTTTGTGAAACCGTGCACTAACAGCGAGGAACCTTCTATCTAGAAGGTTTTCTGGGGAATGGTCACTACTAACCAAGTGAAAATCGTGTGTCCAACCCATCTAGCCAAACATCAAACCTTTCTCCAAAGACTAAATGGAAAACAAAGGGGGGTGGAAAAACATTAGGCGAGGACAAGGGTACAAGGCCCTTTACCTATTTCCACTGAACATGAACTACAGAAGAAAGATATTAAGAACATAGGTTTAAACTCTTCCTATCTTTCATACGAAGGATAACACTTTGTACAAGGGTTTAAATGACCATGTGATTTCCCTTGACTACGAGCCAGCTTCTCTCTGACACCTATGGCTAGAGCTCAAATGATTGAAGCATCATCGGCCTCGCAGTTAGCCTTTCGAAACCCCCTGAACGAGAATTCTTCTTTCGGTGCAACCAAAAACTACACTGAAATCACCGATAAGTTTTCCAAGACATAACACATTCCAAACTCACTTTACCCTAACCCGATATTTCACTGAAACAAGGGATTATAAGATGAACACACATCACACCTTGTTTGTTCGGGTGAGAAACAATAGAAGTAAAGAACACTTATACTCAACTTCCTCTAAAATGGAATTTTTTTAAGTTTTTTCTAAGGGAGACATTCTCCCAACCTAACAGAGACTCTCATATGAATTCCCAACTTTCAACTTTATGGTCAATTGATCACATGACATCATAAGGCATCACCGAACATGACCATTGTGACTAATATAAATAATTCATAGAGAGGGGCCTTATACAACATCCCCAAAAAACACACAATTCTAGATAGTGGCCACAATATCCTATCGTGACCATATTTCCCACATTGGTGGTTTAACATAAACTCATGATTCAAAGAAACTGTGAAGAACCCAAAGGCCCTCGTAGACGACATCGAGACACTCATCCCCACTAACAACACTAGACCACTTCCTGCTTCGATGAATTAGGAAACATAAGAAACTAAGGTCCCTTTAAACCTTCCATGAGAACTCTTCCCATACAAGAGGATCTAAAAATCAAATAATGGAATGGGTGTAGACTCAATCCACAATGATCGATAACATATTCCTTATATTGATCAACTAGAGGATTTCCAATGACGAATCAATCCGGATTGTAGTTCAGTTATGCATTAACCCTTAATGGGGGCGTACCTTATCCAATGAGAGAACCCAAGGACCCAACCAATCTGGTCCATTTGTCAAAACAAGCCATAAACCCGATCCAAACACATGAAGGGAACCACCATAAAGGTGTCCCAAAATATATCTCAGAGGAGACTACTAACCGGTCCTTCTACCCAGCTTACCGACCAAACATAATCCCAAAACACAGTTCAAACAGGAGGGGATCTTGGAATCAAAACCTCCCACAACATCAACATTTTCCAAAAACACATAATATAATCCATCAAAATCAATTCATCAATACATCATGTTTTCTTTAAAAAAAATATTTCTTGAAAACAAACTGTTCAGCGGTTAGCGTATCCACCAATGGTACCCCATGGGCCTTACACATGCATGTTTCTGTGCCACACTGGGCACCCTCCTCAATCAATCCTGACACTCATCCAGATGTGAAATCAATCATCCATCATCCTATATAACCCCATGCATGTGGTTTCCCATGGAAATACCAAAGGCCAAAACCAAATATTCTTTCCATATTTCAAAACCAAAAAAGTCAACCAACATATCCTTTTTTTCTCAAAACTGCTAACCACAAGATCAAAATCCCAACTCACATCTTACAAAAAATTTCATAAAGACACAACCATTTATAAAATAACTCACTTTCAAGATATTCACATCAATTTCAAAACATCACATCCCATTAAAATACCCTTTGATTGTTTAGAAAACTTTTTTGGAAACACTTTTCAAAACCAACTTCAATATAGTTCCTTCTTTCAAAAGAGGTGTAAGTACACCATTTTCCATTTGAAAACAATTCTAAAAACTGACTTCCACCATTTCATAAATCAAACCACTCGCACTTTATTTGAAAATCATTTAACATAAACTTTACACTTCCTAAAACCAAAGTGCCATGATTTCAAAACCTAAGCACACAACAATGCGAGGGGAAACTAGTTTTAGTGGGTGACTTGGAAATATGGTTGGCGGCCATATTCCAATCACTTCATTATCATAGAGGGTGTTCTAGGGAATATCCCTGGCTCCACATGGCATTCCAGGACCTGCGAGCTCACTAGGACCATTAACCCAACTCTCTTTTCATTTCCCTTAATCATCATCGAACCAAGAAAACCAAAGGACTTAGATAAATCCCTACTTCTCTTGGAAACATGAATCCCATTATGAGGTGTGGTGATCAGGCACACTACCCACAACTAGAATTCCATTTCCCAACAATCCTAACTCTAGACTATCCTGACTCTTCCCCAAATAACATGACCCAAAGAGTTAACCTGAACATCCTCTGATACCATTTTGTCACGAACCGAATCTCTTCGCCTTCAAAATCTCTCACCTACCTAGTCCATGGCAAGACCCTAAGGGCATTACCGATCCCCACGGGCTGGCACAAGTTCCCAGGTATCATAAAATGATGTTTGGGAATGATTTACCTAAATTTGTAAACATAAGACAACAAACTAATCCAAGAAACAAAAACTGGATTTTTCAAACAGAAACAACTTTTACTAAACTTCAGAACTGAATTAAACAAATTTAAACAATTTATGAAGACCATTAAAAAGGTAAAAACCAAGAAAAGATAGCCCAAGAACCTCCACATGGCAAGAGGCTCCACCCTCAAGCCATCCCCACAAGACTTCACCACCAAGGACCTGCTAGAAACCCGAACCAATGGTACTAAAAACTATACCCAACCTGCGACAACCAAAATAACCTAGTATACTTACTCACAAGGGTGCATGTAGGGTGTGAGCCAATGCCCAGTAGGATACCACCGCTATGAAATTCCATGTGATAAAAATTTAAAGACAAAAAGCATGCAAGTTTTCAAAAACATGAAAAGCTATTTACAATTTCTAAAAGATGCGGCTTTGAATAAAAACAGTTTTCATGTGGGTTATTTTAACGGGTTAACACTTTTAAAATAAACACCAATGCTACTGAATTTTCCAGCCAAATGTACCGTATGCCGACGGTAAGTATAAAGTAACTAATGAGCACAAGCAATAGGAAATAACCCCTAGGCACTAGCTAGTTGTGGGTCCCAGGTACCTCATATCTCGGTGAGAGTAACCATCACAAATATCCATTATCGTGCACGATCCACTAGTAGGGAACATACCCATAACCTAGAGGTCCCTAATAATCATCATCATAGTTTAGTTAGAGTTGTAAGCATAAATCTTTCTAAGTGAAACTGAGGCCAAACCCCACGGATTCAGTAGCATACTAGCACACGTCCACCCACCTAGATACCCAGGTTTTCCCCTTGTGCTCAAACAAGTTCAAAAAGTCAAGAAATATACATAGAACATGAAAATATTATTTAGAAATCACAAATTTAGCAAACATCCCATATGTATACCACACAAGTCACAAAAATCCATTTTTCATTCAAAATGATTTTGAAATCCGAATCACACCAAACTTACCCAAAATCGGCACCCAACCCGGTCCATGGAAAGACCCAAAGGGTGTTACCGATCCCCACAGGCTGGCACAAGTTCCAAGGTATCATAAAATAATGTTTGGGAACGATTTACCTGAATTTGTAAACATAAAACAACAAACAAAACCAAGAAACCAAAACTATATTTTTCAAACAAAAATAACTATTAATAAAATTAAGAACTGAATTACACAAATTTAAACAATTTATGAAGACCATTACAAAGGTAAAAACCACTAAAAGATAGCCCAAGAACCTCCACATGGCAAGAGACACCTCTCTCATGCCATCCCCACAAGACTTCACCACCAAGGACCTGCTAGAAACCCGAACCAATGGTACTAAAAACTGTACCCAACCTGCGACAACAAAAATAACCAAGTCTACTTACACCCAAGGGTGTAAGTAGGGTTTGATCCAATTCCCATTATGATACCACCACTACAAGATTCAATGTGATAAACATTAAATGATGAAAAGCATGCATGTTTTCAAAAACATGAAAAGCTAGTTACAATTTCTAAAAGATGCGACTTTGAATAAAAACAGTTTTCAAGTGGGCTATTTTAATGGGTTAAAACTTTTAAAATAAACACCATAGCTACTGAATTTTCTAGTAAAATGTACCGTATGCCAAAGGTAAGTATAAAGTAACTAATGAGGCCAAGAAATAGGAAATAACCCCTTAGGCACTAGCTAGTTGTGGGTCCCAGGTACCTCATATCTCGGTGAGAGTAACAATCAAAAATATCCATTCTCGTCACTAGTAGGGAACATACCCATAACTTAGTGGTCCCCAATCATCATCATCATAGTTTATTTAGAGTTGTAAGCATCAATCATGCTAAGTGAAACTGAGGCCAAACCCCATGGATTCACTAGCATACTAGTACATGTCCACCCACCTAGATACCCAGGTTTTCCCCATGTGCTCAAACAAGTTCAACAAGTCAAGAAATATACATTGAACATGAAAATATCATTTCCACATCACAAATTTACCAAAAATACCATATGTATACCACACAAGTCACAAAAATCATTTTTTTCATTCAAAATGATTTTGAAATCCGAATCACACCAAAATTGCCCACAACACATTTCAAATTTCTTCAACACTTCCACAAAACCATTAAACAATTTTATAAAACAATTATATGATAGTTCAACTCTTATAACAGCCCACACAGATGGAAAATAACACTTCTTTCATAATCAAAAATTCAATTTTTCACCTCACACTCACACAAAACACTCCACATCACTTTTTCTCCTCAATATCACCTTCAAAAAATTTAATAAAATATTTCCAATATGATTCATATCACATAACAACCTTTTCAAAATTGAAATGGAACTTTTAAAAATATACTCCTACCAAAACAGTTTGCTGATATAGTTTCACCTATTACACAACCCAATAAACCATTCAAAACGTTCATAAAACAATTATAAGGAGTATACCCAAACTTTCAACATAAAACCCATTTCAAAAACCTCTTTTTAAGACAAAAGCACACCAAGAACCTACCAAAACAAAATTGGAAGCCCAATAAACGTGTAATAATCCACTTTCAAATGTTATATAATCACCTTGAATAATATCACAAAATATATCCACGAGAACACACAAATCCACAAAACACTTTCATGGAGTATAACAAGGTTATACACATAAAACCATTCAAATACACCACCTTTTTAGGCCCACATGGAACTATATCATTACCCAACCATAATTGGTAGCCCCTTTCAACAACTAATAATTCACTTCCTCATTTTACAAAACTACCACAATAGATAACACATGAAATACATTTGAAAAATACACACATCAAGAAAAAATGTAACTTTAAAAACAAATTCTTTACTATTTCAACAAAAAATGGTTTTCTAATAATTGATAGAACATAAGGAACGTGTAAAATTATTTAATCAATCAAACTAACTCATCATTAAATGGTTACCCACGGAATCACCTTCCGAAATTGTCGAATCCCTCAAAACATGGTGTGAAACATCAACCGCGCCACCCCGACACCACAAGGATGACAAATCCAGCCCTAGACCACAAATATTTATCAATAATACCCATGGAAAAACCCTAGGTACGAACCCTAGGTTCTGGAAACTTTGGATCATCAAGAAAGAGGGATGAAACCCTAAGGAAATGGAAGAAGTGGAAGGGAGGAACACTCACCTTGAAAAATATTGAAGCAATTACCCTGAATTAACAAAATTTTGAAACTCAAAGAAGCAAAACCTGATAGTTAGGCTCCACTGATGAGGATGAGGTCATGTGGGGACTGAAATGGGGGGAAACGAGTAAATATTGAAGGATATATGAAGGAATGAATTTACCTCTTCAAATCTGTAGGATTTTTGAAACCCTATTAAGTTCAGAATTTAATCGTGATGAAGAAGACCTCTAAAGAGGGTAGAGAGCGCTTAGTCACGCGACTGGGGTCAAGGGGCGCGTTTGAGGCATGGAATCACTAAAAAATCCTTAAAATGAATAAGTTATTAGTTTATCAAATTTTATTTTTAAAACTAGAATTGGGCTTTTGGGCAGGCCCAATCTTTTACATAAAAACCCATATAAACCTTGGTTATAGATTTATAAAGGCTCCAAACTACAATGGTTGTGTTAATATATCAGGGTAGACCATTTAAGAATTATAATGGGTGAAAAATATTAAAAAATGAAAAAGTTATAAAAGAATCAAAATTTATTTTTAAATATGGAACTGGGCTCACGGTTTGGCCAATTCATGAAAACTCACCCATTCCACCATAAAATCTTGAGAAACCCAAAAAAACAAAGGATAAATGAAAATTAAATTAAATTTAACTTTAAAATAAGTCATTTATGTGACATCACTAGAAAATAAATTGTTATACCCAATAATAAAAACATCTAGTTATATTTGTAAGAGAATGGTATATATAATATAGATGAATTATATTTGAATAATCAAGAATAAAACTGAGGGAGAAAGAGGGAGGAGGAGAATCCAAAAAAATAAATGACAGTGGTTTCTATGTTCCCATTCCAAAGGTCTCAACATTCATTGTGTTCGCATATAGAATCATCAATAATTAAATTATATTTATTTAATACCTATTTATAAAATTCCAATATATATATATATAGTTACTATCACATTTTTCATTTATAACCATTTTACAATGTTCATATTTATTGTAATGTGGATCCTCTTTTGATAGCTCTGTGGTCCCATCTTTTTCAGATTAATTATGGTTGCTCTTAAAAAAAATTACCTATAACTGTAGAGTTGAAATTTTTGGGAAATAATGAAATCAATAAAGTTCAGTAATTTTTTTAATATTAAATATAATTTCAAAATAATAATTATTTATAATTTATTAATATTAATATTTAATTGTTAGTTATTTTTTGGAGTTTTTTAATCTATCTTGATCTTAATCAGTTTTTATTGATTATTGTGTTTATTTAACAATTATAGAATAAGAAATTGATTTTAATATACTTATGTTGTTCATATTTAACCACAAGTGAATTTTTATAATAATTAATGAAAAAGATGATAAAAAATGAA
This sequence comes from Viscum album, assembly GCA_963277665.1. Taxonomy (NCBI): domain Eukaryota; kingdom Viridiplantae; phylum Streptophyta; class Magnoliopsida; order Santalales; family Viscaceae; genus Viscum; species Viscum album. The sequence continues at coordinate 22,094,314 of OY728137.1, read as the reverse complement.
ACACATCGTCCCATGAGATGGTAAACATGCCATAATATAGGGGATGTATGAATTTAGAAAATATAATGGGATGGTAGATAATGGGGTTCCCAAAAATTTAATAAGATTTTAGTATATTTAACATAATTATTTCAGGAATATTTTTATTTTGGTAAAACAATTGGAGGAGGTAAAAGTGGAAAATAACATAAGAGAGATCAATTGAAATAATTCGTTCTTCCTTTGGATATTTTCATTAGAAACAATAGTATGGTATCACGGTGCAGTCTTTTAGGAATATAAAAACATAAAAGACATACACATGTGAATTAAGATGTGATTTGGATATAATTTTTGTTATGTGATAAGCCTGTGGTGTGAGGATATGTGGAGTGGTGAAGGGTGGTATTTATAATAGAATGTGATGGGTGATTGTGCATATAATATTCATTAGTTTATTATAATTCCATATTCAACCAATAATGATGATTCATGTAGATATATATATCAATTGGTTCATTTTTTGGTATAGATAATGATTACGAACATCATCTAAGATGTAATATATCATATATTTAACTTCTAAATTAAAATAAGTTATTTTGTTTTATTTCTCAACTTTCTAAAAATGTATCATTTTCTAAAAAATACTATAAAAATAAACCTATGATAATTTTTATTTCCTTATTCCAAAAAATTATATTCATTTTTTCATAACAATTTCATAAATATTATAAATATATTTATCAATATGAAATTATTTTTCTAACCATTAGTTTTATAATAAATCATATTTCTCATCTATATGGAAATTATATGTGATTTCATAAAATTAAAATATAATTTAAATAAAACTTAATATTATTTTTTGAAAATATTTCAAAATATTAAGAACTTATTTAAAATCATTAAAATATATAATTTTTTTAAACAAAAAAAACTTATATGTTTTCTAAAATATATAATAATCATTACTTTCCATCAAATATTTATGTTTTTATATAAATATAATATTATATAAAACCATTATATGTTTATTTTATAAGATTCCCAACTATTATTTTAGTTTTCAAATGACCAGCTTACTATTCTAACTCGCATGTTACTATTCCTGTAGATAATATAACTATTCTAACAGTCATATTTACATTGGTCATATAAGATTTATACATCTTATAAGTACCTCCAATTTCATTATTTCATAATTAACTTAAATTTCACTCATGTTTACTTATTTTCAAATTTTTTATTCTATTACTAATATTGTTTTCATATATATATTGTTTTAATCAAGAGAAATTATTATTGGGGAGAATAGTGATCTAAAATTTTCTATTCCTATTCTTTTAGTTTTCATGCTCTTTATCTTTATGTATTGTTTTTAATTGTATTGGGATTATTGAACCTCTAATTAGAATTTATGAAATTAATATAATAATTTTTTCTAGTTTTTATTGATTGATTCATGGGCTTTATAATATAATTTATTACATAATATGAAACATTTTTATTTAGCAAAAACATTCCCCATATGTAATTTAAGCTTGTTACAGTTACGATCTAAAAGAGACGTTCTCATGAGTGTAAGGACATATTTAATAGAACATTTATTACAATTATTTATTTTAGATATATACCTAAAAAATAAATATTCATATAATTATTGATTATCTATATTACATTCAACATATGTAAATAACTCAATAAAAAAATCAAATTAATAATTTAATACCTTAAAATTTAAATAATAATTAATACATGGATTGTTTCAATACTATATCATATTTATATATTGAGAATATAGGTAGATTTAAATAATTGGTTTACTCATAATCATGGTACATATTTTACTTTTATAACCCATATACAGGTCATACATTTATTCGCTTCGAAATTGCCCAAAATCTGTCAACTACGTAGTGTTTCTATTATATCCATCACAGAATTTATATTAATGTTTCAATGGAAAATAAATATCTTAATATGGTTTTTCAAATTTATATGATTAATTTATAATATATATCGGTGACACTTATCTCATCCCATGATTTATTCTTTATTTCTTCTCCAACATATATCTATGGTATTCCTTGAATGGGTAAAATGTTTTTGTGATTGGAATGTCATATTAAAAAATATTTCCTAATTTATATTTTTTATAATTATATCCATGTCCTAATTATCATAATCATTAATATGGCTATTTCTATTCTGAACAGATCACATGTTTGTGTGAACTCATCCTATATTAGAAGATCTAACAACCCAGTAAAAAACTATTAAACAAAAATAACATATTTATAAATTTCTCACAGATTTCAGTCAATACTATTTAAACGCATTCTAGAGGGTGTTGATTGGAAGATCCTTGAAGTGTTGTGTTAGAATTTGTAGTAGGGGATGTATCATGTACTTTCGATTTCATTTTTCAACATCCAGACTACATTCAATTGTCAATAAAGGATACTAAACTACTGGATGAATTTAAAAAAGATAAAAATTTTACTCATAAGATAGTATATATTATAAATGTGAGAGAAATGTATAGAAGACAAGTTTCATAAACAAAATATGTTTTTATGAATAATAAATTGGTATTAGAAGAGGAGTCCTACAATCAAACATGTTCATGGGTGTAAAATGATAATAAAATTTTGATGGTGAACAACTCTGACTGAAAATAGGTGATTGAATCCCTGGGGGATGAAATCCACACAACTAATGTGGTACACTTTGTGGATGAATTTTAAAACATGTTGTGATATTAATAATAGAATGAGAAGGTAATATCAATCTATAATATTTAGTATCCTTTGAATACTCAAATAATCATGTTATCTACTTAATGAAACTCCCTAAAATTATAGGGATTAATAAAATAATTTAAATCTTATAACAATAATGGATAAATATAATATGTACATACATCATTTTACTCAGTCCTGGTGACCACTTCCAAATCATAGAGGTGATCATGGGATATGGAAGTCTATACCCATAGTGGATATCAATATAGAAATTCTGAAATCATTTATCCAAATCCTCTACTTCTATATTGTTTTTCTATGTACATCATCATACAATGACATGGTGTCCAATAAATCCAAATAAATGATTTGATGTAAATATAAATAACATAAATACAATATAAATCTATTTTATCACATAAAAAGAGTAAATTTGGAAATTTTATATAATAACAGTTTTTATCAATTAAATAATCTATAGGGATCTGTTTCTTAATCTAGTAACACAAAAACTATATTCCTAAAAATTTATTGAATAAATAAATTAAATATAGGTAGTTTTTATGTTTCAATAATCTTGGATAAACTGTATAATTAAATGTAATTAGAGAAAACTAAAAAATAAAATCATAAAATAAATCATTCTCTCACCAAGGAAAATATTTAATATCTTCCAAATTACAAATAACTGTATTCATATGATATTCCCTCCCAACAAAGTTAAACACCTTCATAACTTGTAGTTTAACCGACAACTTATTATGGAAAGAATATTCCTAGTAATATGATTCACATGAAGGATCAATATCAAATGCATCATAATTGTAATTTGGATGTCTTTCAATCTAATTTTTATACATTAATATCAAACATTATAATTTTAATGAATCTAATGAATGATGATATTTTATAAAATTTATAATTTCAACTCTTTCAGGGAAAAGTATATTTAAAAAAAATTCAAAATGAAATGATTTTAGGATTTTGAATTAAATTAATAGTTTTTTAATTAAATTTATAAATATTTCAACTCTTACTTTATTAGAATTTTTTTATAATTAATGTAATATTTTCAAATTTGTATTGAAATGAAAAATTTGGATATTGTTTATCGAAATGTCATAACAAAATTGATTAAACATTTTAATTTTAATGTGAGTTAGATATAATGTGCAAATTAAATAATTTGAGATTCCTTTCTATAATCAATAATGATTTATGTTTTCAATATCAATTATGAATGGTTTTCATTTATGAATATTTTTTTAAAAAAATAATTTCACTCTGTGAATTTTTATCAATATAAATATGGTTTATGATTCAAGAGTTTCCAAGTATGTTTATTTGTATTCAATAGTAGACGTGGAATGTGATTTGGAATATATTAATTTAAATGTCACTTAATATGTTGTGTGACTAAGAATGAATGTGTTATTTCAGTTATGACCTAATTATAAATTGGTTATGTATTTATTTTATAGAATAGTGTATATTCATTTAAATGATGTAGAATATACTATTATTTGATGAACATTTTATTGGTTAGTAGGGGATCACTCATGGATTTATGATTTATTTATAATTTTACTTATTTACATTTAGTAATCATTAAAAATTATGGGGTAGATTAAAATGAAAATTGTTTTCCAAATTATCCTCTAATGTATTTTTTATATTAATTAAGCATTCTAATATTGATTGATTTTTTAAGGATTATATGTGATCTTTAAGGATAATTCATATAGTATCATAAATATACTTCTTTATATATATGTCATAGAATTTAATTTTTTACATATATAGTATTTTGGAATACCATTAATTTTTTTATATATGATTTTTTAATTTTATAAGAATATGGTTCAACATATTTAATATAATTTCTTTGTATAAGGTAAATCATTGATATAATTATATCATAAATTTATTTTAATTTTTTTGGATGTATTCTGTTAGGGTGAATAATGAATAGTTTTTATTTATCAAATGGGATCATTGTTTTTATATCTATAAATTTAAATTTAGTTGAATCTGTTATCTTAATTTTTCATGTGATGTTTTTTAAGTGAATATAATTACTTTATGTTTTGGTATGTAGTGTTAAGAGAGTTTTATTTATAATAAAAATGTTCTCATATTAATATAAAACTAAAATTTCAACATCTTTTATATGGTTTTAGGATAAAATTATTTTTCATTAAAATAACTGAGAAATCCATGTATATGTAAACATAATCATTTCCAAGAATATATTTCTATAATGACAAAAATCACTAGAATATGTTGGAACCACTTGGGAAATATTTTTATTAAAATTGTTTCATATAATGTGGAACATGATATTCTTAGTGAGGAATAATGAAAAAAATAATTAATCGAATGTTTTGAAAATTCATATTTCGATAAGTAGAATGTTACTATTCAATATGATTTTTTCTAACATAGTATACATGAGGTTCTTTTTTTATTAGGATTATACAAGAGGATACTAAAATAATTAGTTATAAACACATAATTTTTTGAAAAATATCAATTAATTTATGAGATATATAGATTGATTAGTTACTGATGGATAATCAAAATTACACTATATTTATAATATATATAATAAGTGCAATAAATTTTTATATTATTATATTTCTATATTTTAACATCTAAATTTTCTTGTATTTGATGTCGGGATTATATTACTATACATTAAGTTTGATAATGACATTTATATAAATATCCCAAATAGATTCAATTATATTTTATCATGTTTTGTATCTTCAGATATTTATATGATTATGTTGAATAAACAAGTTTATAGATTCAGGTAGTAAAATAATAATTGTTAATAATATGTAAGATTACCTATAAAGAATGTGGGAAAAAATGGTTTAATTTTTATATACATTTTCAAAAAATTGGATGGATCTATGTTTATTATACATATAGTGTATGTTGATGATTAAAATGTTAGTAGGAGAAAATGTCAGGGCCTGTGAAACGTCCCAAATATGAGTTTAATGAAAAATATCCCCAAACCCAGTTGGTCGCATAAACTCAATAATATTTCTTCAAAATCCATTGGTTACTGACTAGAAATAAGGTCCATGGTGTGATAATGGTCAAACTATGCCTGCATTGGCAGATTATACATAGTAGAAAAAAATAGTAAATGATAGGGGAAACAATAATACCTTAAAATAGGAAGAAACAATCGAATGAGAAATGATAATCTAATAGAAGCCAGAATATTAATATATATATATATATATATATATATATGATGCATGGAAAATGCATCTATGGAAATAGATAAAGAATTCACCATTTTGGGATGAGACACATAAACCAATGTACAAAAAGAATAGTAAACTCTTTCAGCATCACATGAAAGATCATGGTCCCATGCTCTCCAGTTCCACCAATAATCAAGTATTTGATGAGGTAGGGTACATTCCACTATATATACCTACAACCATATAATATTTTTCTGTCTAAAAGCATGACCCAAATTGGATGTGAGACGAATCCTAGTAGGAAACCAACAAAAGATTTGTTCTAAACTATCAGTGAATATATATAGTAGAAAACATGGAGACATGAAGTGATAAACTAGGAAGTACTAAAAAGTAAACAATATAACATTTTTCATTTATATTAATTTAAATTCATTATTCAATCTGTTGAAACATGTAAACATTGGGCTCTAGGCTATGCTCATTATCCCCCATGAATTTATCGAAACTGATTTCTCATAAGACCGTCTAAACAAAACAGGTATGGCTAAATTCAAGATTCTTCTTTGGCATGTAAGATGATTCACAATCATTTAGTTGTTCAAAAATGAACCTTTAGGAAGTTCTCACATTCCTATCCCCCTATTCTAACATAACAAAAATTCATTTAACAATGACCCTCTAGGAAATCTCGCAAAGTCTAACCCCTTTGGTCTAATATACAATAAAAAAATAAAAAACCTCATGGGAATGATCTCATGGTCTAAATCCCTAGGTCGATGACCACCTGGAAGCTCTCTTGGTCAATACCCAGGTGTCAAAATTTCAAAAAAACATAAATAAATGACCCTACCACAAGAAGATCTTACAGTCAATTCCACTTAGTAAAACCTTAAAAATGCATATCTCAGATATCTCACATAATCATCAACTATATCCTGACCAATTAAGGCATGTAAAACCAAGTAATCCTAATAGGAATCCTATATCAAAGGGCAACAAAACAATCAATCAAGGTAAATTCACCCACGAGTGTCCCATAAACAAGTTATATACCTTTACACATATGAAACTACCATTTATCACATAAATAAACCATAAGTGGTACAAAATAGGGTTACATTCTAATTCCTGAAATACCCCAAACGTTTGTATGCAGCAATTTAATCATAAATAATACAAGACTACACAAAGAAAGCCCAAACCAGCTACCTTGATGTCGTATGATCAATATACCAGAATATCGACCCTTGAGTCGGCCTAAATTGGTGTAAAACTATAAAAAGGTGAAAAAATCCCAACCTTTAATAACTCATAAGTGAATAAGAATCATGAAAAAAATTATATAGTGGTTTTATAAACTCACCAGTGGGATTCTAATGCATCTAATGGTGTCTCAATCAGAGCTCGAATAGAGAATCGAGACTGGTTCAAAGTTCGTTGGTCATTCTTTCCCTCTCATATATGAACAACAAGGATAATAGTATATTTTATAACATAAAATGTGACCCCTATATAATATATAAATTAAAAAGAAATCTATATGGGATGTTCATTAAATGTACACTCCATGTATTAGCCTTAACTAGCCTATGAATAATTTGGTTTGTCATGTCATCACACGACCATGTACTCAGCCATTACACAACAAGTACGTGGATGTACGTAGAAAGTTGGTACACATAGTGTACTAATATGTACATGTAATGTACATAGAAAATACACATTTCTACCTTTTACACCATAACAACCCGAATACCAGATCCATACCAGGAATGATGATCAGTTTTCTTACCAACTGACCAATAGAGGCCTTCCTGGTCATTGAAAGGGTGAACCAAAACTACACAATGTTCCCCTCCATAGGTTGGGGTCTAGTGACAAGTGTTGAGAATACATATCTAAAATATGAGGCATTTTACTAATTTACATGTACACATGAACACATCTAGAAGCCTATAAAATGTTAAAATGTAAAACAATCGATACTAATGAATGCATACATCTATAATCCCATAATAAGAGTATGACATAATGTATTGGAAATAATATCAAATAAAATCCCACCAAAAACAAGAAAATAAATTTTGACCTTCTCAAAAAATGGGGATGACAATCAAATACAACTGTGGTATACACCTTAGACAACCATTCCCACACTATGTTGCACCTAATCAAAGGCCTCCAGGGACAACAAGAAAAAATCCATCATCAATTTATCATAAAACATGTTTCAGAAGAGCCCATGGAAGGTTGAGTATAAAAATATCCAATAGAACACCATTAAATAACCAAAGTTAAAGATTCAAGAGTATTCATCTCATCAAAATGGTTTTCTATAATAGGAAAATAAATGCAGATATAATCAAGGATATCTCATATGTTCTCATACGATAATCCTACTCACAATGGTCTTAACCACATCTAGACATAGAACCACTTGAGGCTCAAATGTAATGATTTTCTAGGAGGTATCACTCCTTGGGCCTTGAACTTCCTAGTGGAAATCAACGAGGAAAAATAATTCAAAATGTATCACCAATCCAATAGAAAGTCCCTTGTATACATGATGGAAATCATCTTAGAGAACATGATCATTGAATGCTTCCCTAAAGAATTTATCATTAGAAAATAAGAGGATTCATTTGAGATGCACACTCCACTAGACTAAAAACCCCATAAAAAACTGATCATGATACAGTGATAGAGGGTCAACGTATATGTCCCATTGTAGGGTCATCCAATACTACTAGAATAATCCTCTTGCATTGGGGATCGACTATCGAATAAGTGTTGGTCAAGATAATTCCAGAAAACCAATACAGGTAAAAATAGAATGACATGATTATCCCACGAGACCTCTCAGAGGGATTCAAGATTTCAACCGTAGAGGGGACTTTTCAAGTTGGATCAGGATAACTAACTCTCCCATAAGGAAACATTCCTAATATTCACTAGTCCTTATAAAACTAATGAGGGGACACCATCGGATGAAGAAGGTGATATTCTTCACCAAACCCTCACAAGACTAGACTAAGAGAGAACAATTACCCAATACTAGTTAATTTTAGTTAAAAGAAATGTCTCACTTACATCACGTTGTGTCATATCTGTGACACCATAACAAATCTCAACACCATGTTCAATGTTGATTAATGGTAATGGTGTATGTCTCGTGTGCTTGAATTTATGTCTAGAAAAATCCTAATTAACTCACACGTCTCATATTCAGTATGATGGTATAAAACATATATCTGCTGATATGTCATCATAAATGGATATTTATAGCTAAACATATCAAAGTTTTCTAATCATCATCACAATATTCATAGGATTCATTATTAATTTTCCCAAAATAGAAGCCCTCTGAAAAATAATTTTTGTCTTAATAGTTAATTAAAATTATTTATGGTCCCATTCCATGATTCAAAATTAAATACCAAATATTAGTAATTAAATGATATCTTCAATATTAGGGTTTGAAATATATAAACAGTTCATCATTCAAATATATTATGGTGATATTACGTTAGACACTTTATTTTGTAATAATAAATGGTATTATTATTATTATTATTATTATTATTATTATTTGTTTATATGTGGACCTGATCCCTAATCCAAAATTAAATATCCAATATTTTTCATGAAATAACCATATCAAATTCAAGGTTACAACAACACTAATGTCTCATAGGCTCAACATTGCTTGAATAAGTCATGACTGAATTAATGGTTAATAATAATAAAAAAATTATAAGATTTATAACATTATATTATTATATTATTATTTTGTTTAAATTTTAATTTTTTTAAAATTATTCATTCCTGACCCACATCTTCTCCACATAATGCATGAAGGGGTTATCATAACAAACATTATTGAAGGGGATTGGAGATCCCCACTGACCACCCATGTGCACTATCTTATCTATGCACCACTACTATCATCGTCATGCTTCTCCAATATTTTCACCACCCACTAGATTTTGGACATTAGAATCCCATGAAAACCATCACTTATTTGCTCCTATCACTATACAGTGAATCACCATGAATAACACTAATCTGATCTCAATTTATTGTCATTGACATCGTGGCTCGATCACATCATCATTTTCAAACCCCGTCCTCTCATCTGGGTCTCCCACTCCGATTATCTCCCCCGACAGTTTCTTGTATTGTAAACAAACACACACCAATAGAAAAAAAATCAAACAAAGCGTATTTCTCCGAACAGTCAATGCCATCAACTCCTTGAGAAATGAAACTTGACACTCAAATCCTAGCTTACATAGGTTGATATTGTATAACTATTCATGCACATACATCCTCTACTACTATATATGGGTAACACGATGAAACCAAAACCATTATGTTCATGAGGTTAAGTGGTACACTACCTCACTAACCCAACAAAATAGTTGGAATAATAATGTCTATAAGAACCATGTAGATATAATACACACATAATAGTACTCTATAACTCTCAAACACCATAGGACATCATCATTTGTCTTAAAATAACTCCTAATGTTTAAATATAGTAACCATTTACCCTAGGATGAACTTCACCATTACTACCATCACTAAAACCATAACAAGAAGCCATGAACTGTCACACACTACCTTCGGCTAGTATAAGAGTGACATAAAAGGTCTCTCATTCATGGCCTCCAAAATGTTCTACCCTTGTGGGGGAGTGGTAGAAATTGTGATACAATAATTCCACCGTTGGTAGATGACCATCACAGCTATAGTTCTAAACCGATAAGCAAACCCAAGGTATGTTCACCATCACCAGAATGGTCCACATTACCTGGCCAGATAACTAGGGTAAAAAATTATGCTCAACATCAATTGAGTCCCCAAAAGATTACCGTAGACTCTTCATAATCATGTTTTTATGTAAGAATCACAGTTTTTAATGATCATCACGGGAATTCCATAAAGTTGTACTACATTCAACATGCACAAGTGTCTCGAACTCTGTAAACATATTTATTGGTCGTCACCCACAAACATGTGAGACCACAAGTGATTATCATAATAAGTAGTTGAAACTCCCTTAGTTACCCAAACAATTCCATGATATCTTGGTACATTCACACCTCCACTAAATATTCTTCTAATGGAGACAATCCTCCTCAGTACCTCCTCTCGTAGTATAGAGGGTGTCATCATCTATCATTAAACAAGGATGATAATCTCCATAACTTTTGATAAATCTATCAGGAACATATTTTGTGAATATATATTCCAGAAAATCTCATAATAAATATCCCCAATTTTTATCTCCCTAGATCTATAATGAATTTGACGGGTAACAACAATCGACTGGTGGTAAACCACGCCATCCTCATCTGTCTCAAATGCTACAACTCAGTTAAAAAATAACACATATATTCCATTGAATATGACTACTATAAAATAATATATAAAGTTTAAAGGATACGATCAAAATTTATTACAACTCTAGTAAGGTGTAAAAAAATCTGAACGTTACCACAAAGAACTCAAAACATCCACAGTGGCATTAGAAATCCACTTCTATTATAACATCTCAAAAACTAGATCTGCCGATCACCATTCATGAAGTAAAATCTAATAACCACATTTCCCCCTAAACTATTGAATCATCTAATGTATTCTCAGTAGTGGATACCCATCCTTAAATCTCTTAGTTAATGATACAATAATTGAAACTGAAACTCAATCACTCATTCTCTTCTCAAGAAAACAACCCTGGACTACCCAGGGGAAATAACTATGTCTTAAAAACCCATCACATACCTATGGTAGAATTCCTCACACTCAATCACCATTATTTGAAACAATATATCAAATCAAACACTTCTCTAATTTCATAACAGGTAAAATGATCATATGTTTTTTATAATGTCCTTCATAAGAGCTTGTCCTGCTCTATCCGGGATCCCGCATTTTCAAAGGAGTAAAACCACATCCTGAAGACCATAAGCACTTCTACACTAACTAGTAGAAGAAAAAATGTGAAATCATAGTAGGAAATAATTCCATATTTAATAAGACAACATATACTCTCACCACAATTTTGATGAAATTCCACTTTATGCTCACTCTCCATCTAGATTCAGGTTACACCAATGGTATAAATGTATATTTAGAGATCCCCAAAGTAGTGTCATATAACACAAGGGTTTAGACAAAGTATCTTCTCATTCTAGTGGGTCTCTAACATGGGATATTCATATGGAAAAGGGGAACTTATAACCATATGATAATTATATGTGGGTCATTGATGAATCACCTAAAACATCAAACCATATATCAATATCTTGCACTCTTCTACTGCTTGGAACTCATCCTTTCCCTTTCCAAGATTTTTACAAAAAACCATTGCTTTCTCCAACACCTTATAAAAATAGAATAATCTAAAAAAACATAGTAACTCTTCCAGAAGCTCTTGATATAATCCTTTTGGGGAAGAACAAAATCACCCCATGGTCTTTTTTGATCATGTCCCAATAATTCATCTTGGTGGGGGAGTTTTAACTCTTAATTTCATGTCCAAATTCACATGAAACACCTCCTACACATGGATCTACTAATTACGTATATATCCCAATAAAATTCACTAAAAATGAAAAAAAATGTGACTCATTATTATGTATGACAGTACTATAATGATACTATAAGTAATACAGATTGTTCCTCGAAACACATCAAGAACCTCTATGTAAAAAACATCCAACACCTGAAGTAGTCCATAATTCTTGAACACATGATTTCAAATCTTGGATTGGTCCACCAAGGTGTGGTGGTTGTAGCATCAAACAAAATCTCCTGCAACATCATCCTCTCCCCTAGATCCTCCATCATGTCTGTCACATTGTGGGCCTCCCTTCTCTAGCTGGTCCCTCTACCTAGGTGGTTGATCGATCACCTATCTTGTTGTACCAAAATGGGTAGGACAATCCTGTAAAATATGTACATACACATAAAAATCCTATAAAATTTCAATGCCTGATTTATATAGATTCACCGAAAGTCTCATTCAATGATGATACATCTTGTGATGAGACATGCATTGTAAGCATGCTATCGGTAGATCATTCTAATACTACATCCTAGGAGATCCCTACAGTGGTATCTTTTGATTGGCACTAAAACCCTGCACATCATCATCTAGATCCTAAAGATACATCCTAAACATAAATTAACATGCGACATCCACATTGAAAAATAGTGGTGGGTATATGAACTACTCTCCGGTTAAAATAGAAACATGCAATCCATCTTATTGAAAGACCACATCATTACCAATCCCCTTTACAGAAGACTCATCATTCATCACGTCATACCCTCTACTCTCCTAGTAAAACCTCACATGTTATCTTTGTGAGTACTTATTGAATAAAGACAAGATATACCATAGTCAATGAGTTTATCTATGGAGCTAACTCAAGAAGGAGATGGAAACGAAAACCAATTCCTATATATTTGTAACATCTCGATTCCAGAAGCCACCCTGAGGCTCCCCGTACCTGTTTGGACACATGGCCTCAAGTAAATTTCCCCAAATTCCATAGACTGCTGACTAGCAGCGAGGGCCGTAGGTGTGATAGTGGGAAAACTATGCCCTCATTAGAAGAGTACACATCGGAATTAAACAAAGATATACAAGAGAGGAAGTAGTGAAAATATCATACAAAAATAAATAGTGGAAGACTTATAGAATATGATAGAGCACATATATAAAAATGATTCATTATAAATATGTCTACGAAAGCAGTGAAACAAAGTAGAATACTTAATTGCAGTACTTAACCAGAGTACAAAAGAAAAATGACAAACTCCTCAACAACCCAAGCCTTATCTTGGTTCCATGCTCTCCAGCTCCACAACATGCCATGTACTTGAAGTAGAAGGGCACTTTCCCTTGTCTATACTTGAAACAATATAATATGTTTGGGCCCAAAAGCATGGCCCAAACAGGATGTGAGACTAATTCCTAGTAGGCAACCACCATGAGATCTGGGCCTTACAGTCTGTGAATATATGGAAGGTAAAAGTACATAAAACATTAAACAGGAAAGTCCTCAACAGTAGACAATCCACAGTTTTAGTGTCAAGCAAAAACTAAACAAGCAGATAAACACAAACATGTAACCCTATGGGAAGTACCCATAGCCAATCCCCTCTACTCATACCTAGATATGAAAGCATGGAGCTAAAACAATGGTAACCCTATTTGAAGTACTCACAACCCATCTCTTCTGGTCCTACCTAATATGTACAAGCAACCCCATGGGCAGTACACTCATTCTAACCCCTCTGGTTCAGCTTAAGCATAGACTCTCTGAGTAAGCACTCACCATCAATTTAACCTATAGTCACGTAACATAACTAAAGGCAATCTAGGTAAGTACTTGCGTCACATTCCATCTGTGTCCCATGTCGAGGAACTACAAACACTATGAGGAAGCAGTGAACATCAATTCTCCATGTGGTCTCGCATCATAAGTAGAAAAATACACTCTGTAGAAGCCTTCAACGTCTATTCTCTCAATGGTGTATATACTAGGTTCTCACGGCCTTGGTAATTCCAGCAAATTTAGTAGCACGTATCGGCCAAGGTAAACCAGAAGAACAGATTGGATAACATTTTATTGCATAACAGTATAACTGAACAACAATCACACCATCCTACAAAACTATGCATTGGAATGTAAATTGTATAATAACAGACAAACTAGACCAAATGGTCAAAACAAGAAAAACATGCATGTGGAAAACATCCAAAGCACATCAATTAACACTATTTACAATCACATATCATCTAATCCAGCATAAAAGCATATCAGATAAACAATAGGGCTATAAAAATAAACATGCAATACCCTGTTCATGGGTATTGGAAAAATATTCACATAAATATCAATGAAATTCAATAGAAAGGCACAAACCACCTACCTCATCATTGCAAGACCAGTATATTTGAGTCTTTGGGCATGAATTGCATAAGAACTCTGTAGATATAATAAAAGGTATTAAACATTAAACTAACAATAACTCACGAATGAAGTGAAAACAGTAGATGCTGCTCTTAGATAAGAGAGAACTCACTGATGTGATTACAACGCAACAGACGGTGTTCGATTCAGAGGAAGGACCCTCGCTCAGGGGTTTGTTGATGATTTTTGGTCTTAAAAAGCTCTTGGTCGAACGAGACCAAGAAGGAGAGCATTCTGTGGATTAAATTCAACCCTGGTCTATTTAATGAAAAATAAAAGAAATTACATGGTTTTTACTTTTAAAGTACACGACGTGTACTTTCCTTTTCCGTACACTTCTTTAGGCGGCCTCCAGGTCACCCACACATGGCCATGTGCATGGCCGCTACATGACCAGAACATGGCTATCTGTAGTAACCAAGTCCACAGCGTGTACTCATAATGTACACGATGTGTACTCATAAAGTACATGATGTGTACTCTTAAAGTACATGGTGTGTACTCATAAAGTACACAATGTGTACTTTGCAAATTCATATAAAAACATATTTTCTCAAAAACAACCAGAAGAGGAAAAATATAACTAAAAAGAAGGTCTGGGTTCATACAAAATTCACCCCATAATGAAATTTATCCCTTAATTTCTCTAGCATTGTGGATAAGAAGGAACCATGAAAAACTCTAGCCACAACGCTCGTACATCAACCTCCATATCCCAAGTCTAGTCCTTTACTCACCCGTTCTACCATAGCACTCGTACCAGAGGAACAAACCGGCCATGAAGAACCTTTGTACTACGATCGACAATCAGGATATGATGCTTCTCGAAAGATTCTTCCACTTCCAACTCAACCTCCTCGGGTTGGAAAACATGATATAGGTCTGAAAAATAACGTCGAAGCTAAGAAACATGGAAGACGTCGTGCATAGCCTGGTACCTATGAGGTACCTACAACTGATAGGCAACCAACCCAACTCTCTCCAACACCTCAAAATTCCCAACGTACCTCGGTGAAAGCTTATCCAATCTCTTAATCTGTTTGTGCCCCAACCTTGGTGTGACACGTAGAAAAACATGATCCCCAACCTCGAACTCTAGAGGTCGTCTCTGCAGATCAGCACAAGACTTCTGTCGAGACCGTGCAGTATCCATCCTGTTTTGAATCAACTCTATCGGATCTGTGTTCTCTTGGACAAGACGAAGTCCCAACCTACCTGCCTCTCCTGCCTCCAGCCAACATAAGGGTGATCAGCATGGCCTACCGTACAAAGCCTCATATGGTGAAATATGAATTGCTTCATGAAAACTATTGTTTTTGGAAAACTCCACAAAAGGTATTTTATTCTCCCAAGAACCTCCACAATCCAAGATTCATGATCGGATCATGTCCTCAAGCACCAGAATCATACGATCGGACTTTCCATCTATCTGGGGATGGTATGCTGTACTCAAAAGTACATATGTACATAAAGCCTTCTAAAGCCCCTACCAGACCCAAGAAGTAAAATGTGCATCCCTGTCTAAAATGATGTATTGTGGATCTCCATGGAGACGTACAATATCACAGATGTACAACCATCCCAGCTCATCAACACGAATGGTTTCCTTGATTAGAAATAGTTGAGTGGCCTTCGTATGTCTGTCAATGTCAACACATACCACATCATTCTATTGAGGTGACTTTGACAACCCTGTTACGAAGTCCATCACAACATTATTACACTTCTACATGGGAATGGGTAACTACTAAAAAAGTCCTACTGGTCATTGATGGTCCGCCTTCACCTACTGATAGGTGGAACACTTCATGACAAAACCAGAAACATCTCTCTTCATACCTGGCCTCCGATACTAATGGTGTAGATTGTGATTCTTCTTGGAAACGCCTAGAAGAACTGCCCAAAATGAGGAATTAATGTCTTGCATCAGCTAATCGCATATGTCTGCTAGCACCGATATGCGCCCTTGGAAATGAAATACTTAATCCTTACCTATGGTACATCCAAGAATAGGGTCATGTCCTGACACGTTCTCCTGTAGGACTAGGCCTTCTGAATCTGATAGCTTCCTCATTCTCACTCGATCAAGAAGAGTAGAGGTAACTGATAATGAATATAGGATTGTCTTCCCTTGTCTGTCGTGCACCTCCAAATACATCTTTGAGAATACAACCAGAAGTTTCCATTCACCACTAGCCTCATGAGCTGCGTATATCTAAGTCATCATGCTCAATACATCAGCCACTATGTTTCCTTTCCTAGGCTTGTAGGCCAGATCAAATTCGAATTACTGATGCTACTATACCCACCTTCATAGCCTCAAATTGAAATCATGCTGAGTAAAGATATAATTCAGACTTTTTTGGTCGGTGAAAACAACAAAAATATTTCCCAAAATATAATTTCTCAAATAGCGTAAGGCATGAACAACTGCTGCCAACTCGAGATCGTGTGTCGGGTAGTTCCTCTAATGTGGCCTCAACTACCGAGACCCATATGCAATGACTCCTTCTCCCTGCATAAGCATAGATCATAGACCAATACCTAAAGCATCATAATAAACAGTATTTCTCTTGTCCAGCTCTGGAAATACTAGTATCGATGCTGAAATGAACATCCCTTTCAGCTTCAAAAAGGACGACTCACAAAAATCTGACCACAAGAACCTTGCACCATTCTTAGTCAGTCCCGTCAGCGGTGCTGCTAAGCGTGAAAATTCATGTATGTAGCATATGTAGTATCCTTCCATCCCCAGAGGACTTCTCACCTCAAAGACATTCTTCAGCTACTACCATGAAACTAATGCTCTCACTTTC
Organism: Viscum album; assembly: GCA_963277665.1. Classification (NCBI taxonomy): domain Eukaryota; kingdom Viridiplantae; phylum Streptophyta; class Magnoliopsida; order Santalales; family Viscaceae; genus Viscum; species Viscum album. Next base: position 22,076,552 of record OY728137.1, on the reverse strand, counting down.
TCTAGGTTGACTGATACTCCAGTCTCTGAGATAACATTACCCAAGAAGTGAATCTGATCCATCCAAAAAGGGGAATTTCGAGAGCATAGAATATAACTGATGCCCTCTCAGTGAACTAAAATTGATCTCAAGGTGTGTGTCATGGTCGTGTCAAGTATGAGAGTACACCAATACATTTTCCATGAAGACAACCGTGAAAGAATCTAAGTAAGTATGGAACCCTCGGTTCACCAGTTCCATGAAAACTACCGACGCGTTCGGGAGACCGAATGGAATAATTATATACTCTTATAGACCATACCTGCTCCAGAATGCATTATGAGGTATATTAAATGATCTAACGAACAACTGATGGTAGACGGACCTTAATTCAATCTTTGAGAACACCCGGGCTCCTCAAAGATGATCAAAGAGATCATCAATCCTCTATAAGGGATATCGGTTCTTGGCTGTCAACTAGTTGATCTTCTGATAATCCACAAAAATTATGAGACTATCGTCTTCCTTCTCCGCAAATAGGACAGGTGAACCTCAAGGATATGTATTGTGTCGAATGAAACCCTTTTCTTTCATCTCTTCCAACAGCTTATTGTGCTCATTCAAGTCTGGTGTAGCCATCCTATATTGAGGAATGGACACCGGTGCTGCTCCTTGCCCAGGCTCAATCAAAAATTATACCTCACGCTCTAGGAGAATACCTAAAAAGACCTCTGGAAAGACATCCCTGAAGTGATCCACCAATAGAGGAAAGTCTATCTGTTAACTCCCCTGGTCATCCAGATACAGACTAGAAATCTGGCTATAACTATTTCTAACCCATGATGGTCTGGACCTTCTCTGCTCGCCTGGACATCCCAGTCGCCCTTATGAATAAATGATCCTCCATTTAGTTATATGAAACTCACCTAGTAGCGATAACAATTGATGAATAACTAGAAGAGAACTAGCCAGTCTATTCCGAGAATGACACCATAGCCCATCATCTCTAGGACATAGAGATCCCAAAAGAAGTGACACCCAAAAACCTCTAGAGAGAACTCATTGCACTAATGTACACTAGAAGTTCTAGTCACCAACTATGTGTCTAGAGTCAAAATTACGGTAGAAGAAAAGATGCAGAGCCCAAGGCTCTCCACAACAGCAACAAATATAAAGTTATGGGAATCCCTTGTATGAAAAAGTGCTGAAGATAAAACTGAGGAAAATAAGATCATAACTCAAACTGTAGAGGGTCTGGGATCTTTCCCTTATTAGTTCAGATCCACTACCAAAGTATGGACTGCTCCACAGCCATGTGACCCTACCTGACCAATCTGAGCTGATCCACCCTATTTTCGATGAATAACTAGTAACAAACCACCATGGCCAGAACCTCCACCTCAGCCAGAGTGGCCAGAAGAACTCCAATTCCCAGACTGGTGTGAAATTGGTGGTGTTGCCCCTAAACGTGGAGTCATAGAGGAACCCATGTCACCAGCTGCTGCTGAGAAGATCTGATAGAAGAGCTGAAGATGAAAAATCTTGCTGCAATATTGGAACTCCACTAGGTCTCTCAGGCACTATGACCTCATATTCCCATACATCCTGCACTGGTAGCATACCAACTGGATACTAGAAGATGTTTCTTGTATCCTTGTATCTTCGCATGAGGACTCCCTATGGAACTTCCTACTATCAGTAGGAGGGATACTAACTCTAGATGGTGATCCGCCCTCGCTCACAACTCCATAATCTCTCAGATTGCGCTCCGTGATCAGTGTCTGGTTGACAATAGAAGTGATGGAAGTCAACATGATGATGTTCACTTGTGATCAGATGTCATGACATAGACCATCCTCGAACTTTCTTTCTAGGAATAATTGATCACCTCCAGGAATAGGTGTGAAGCACTGCCACTCGGTAAAGCGTGTGTAATACTCCATAACTGATAGATTACCCTGCTCTAGACTCATAAAATCTCATTCTCGATCTTCCCTCAAAGTCTCTTGATATAATTAGTCATATAAGATATGCTGGAACTCCTCCCATGTCATAACATACTGGCCTCACGTCTATGAGATCACATCCCACCATCTCTTGGTAGAATCCTGAAGCATATATGTATCCAGCTTGACTCGCATCTCTGGAGGCTTCTACAGATGCTCAAAGATCGACAACATGGATTCCTGTAATGACATTATAGCATGGGGTCCTCCATCCCCAAAGATAGTGGCAGGAGGCTGCTGTTGGAAAACCCGCATCAAATCATCCATCGACGTGGCAGGAGGCGGTGCTACATGAAAATTTAGCATCATTCTCATGAAGCCTTCCCTAAACTGTGCATCAACACTGGTATTAGGTATAACTACTGGTTTCAAGATTTTCAAAATAGGAGGATCTACAGAAACTCCCTGATCAGCCATATCTGGTGTCTAATCACCACCTGACACCTAGCATACAACAGGAGGACGTCTCGAGGGCATGACTCTGCAAAGTCAAACACAGACCTTAGATCAAGATTAACAGGGGCCAAAAAAATAGATTTATAAGAAAGGAACAAGATATGGAAAGAATTGATGTTTTTGAAAACATGTATATACAGCTTGTATAAACCCTACATGGCATGTTCCCTTAATCCATTCACATGGGCGTGTACATCTGTCAACTGAGGTCTTGTAACACCCCAAACACACAGTGTGTTGTCCTCACAAATGGAGTGTACATTAATTCTCTTCCCCTACCCATGTACTTCTACATGGCTATGCCAAATAGATCTCCTAATTCAAGAATACATTGCATGTTTATGGTAGACACGACATGCACTAGAAAGGCTTCACCTTGCCCATGTTGTTAGTGACACGACCTGTCACATGACTCACACTACACGGCATGCTCAAGGCAGACATGGAAAGTACGTGAAAGGATAACACTAACCTGTGTTGTTATTGACAGGTCTGGGAACCTTGGTTAGACTACATGACATGTACAATCCTAACATGATGTGTATAGATTATGTTTATTCGTCCATGTTGTTAGTTATACAGGCGAACACAGGGTCAACAACACAGGGCGTGCACAACAGGTACATGGTGTGTTCCTGCATGATTTTCCCAATCCTGTGTCTCTACCCACATGGCCTACGACACAGTTAGAGACTACACGACATGCATATAGAGTACACGGTGTGTAATTAATAAAAACCTTTTTTCCCGAATAGAAGAACACTTGGAATGTATTCAAAACTACATGATGTGTATTCTGGGTTATTCTGGATAGTTATCCTTAGAAACTACTCTGGAACCTAGAAAAACACTGAAAAGAACATTGATGGTTCCAAAATCCGGAACGTGAGGGCCCATTCACCCTGCGAATCAAATTTTGGCATCTTATATATGTTATAACAAGGTATACAAGTCAATGATCCACCAAGTTCCGGTCCATGAGGGCCCATAACACATCAAGAACCAATGTTTGGGGTTCATTCAGACAATGACTTACAAAATCAATACCCTATCTAACTATAGGTATTTTATCAACGAATCTATCATAATAGCATTCATATTCTACACAACATCTATCACAACAACATGAAATTTCTAATGCACCCTAGATGGGATGGAAATAATTCATGACTTGTGATTTCTAGAAAGTGAATATATGATGCATGAGAGGGAACACCATCATCTCATCAGGTTGTGATAGAAATAGAACCTCAATAACATCAAACGTAATAGTGCAAAACATGTGACTCACCCAATAGTAAAATCAAATCAACTATAAAATTTCAAACAAGAAAAATTTCAATAAACTAGGTAGATTTGAATTTCCCTATACACAGGTTATCTACTCCCAGGCACAACTTATTACCAAGTACCTATTCTGACATATCCCTGGATATTGGCTCTAAATAGTAAGTCAAAAAGAAAAAGAATTTCTCTGATAGCACTTTTTAATGTCCCGGTACAGGATTCCACACAATGGACCCCCACACCCGATTGGTCACATGCCCTCAATTGCATTTCCACGAATTCCAACGACTACTGACTAGCATTGAGGACCTTGGGTGTGATAGTGGGGAAACTATACCCTCATTGGAAAAGTACACATTGGATGTAAACAAATATATACAAGATCGGAAGTAGTGATAATATCATAAAAAAATAAAGATCGGAAGACTGATAGAATATGTTTGAGCAGATATATAAAAATGATGCATGATAAATATGTGAAAGAAATCAGTGAAACAAAGAAGAATGAAGAAATATAGTACGAGACCAAAGTATAAAAGAAAACAGATAAAATCCTCAGCATCGAAAACCTCATCTTGGATCCATGCTTTCCAGATCCACAACATGTCAAGTACCTGATGTTGAATGGAGATTTCCCTTGTTTATACCTGCAACAATATAATCTGTTTGGGCCCAAAATCATAGCCCAAAAAGGGTGTGAAAATAATTCCCAGTAGGCATCCACCACGAGATCTATGCCTAATAGTTAGTGAATATGTGGAAGTTAAAAGTATAGAAAACAGTAAACAAGAAAGTATTCAACAGTAACAAAATCCACAGTTTCAATATCAAGAAATAACTAAACAATAAGCTAAACACAAACTAGTGACCCACTAGGAAGTACCCACATCATATCCCCTATGGTCCTTCCTAGAAATGCAAGCAATTAGCTAACACAATGGTAACCCTCTGGGAAGTACTCACAACCCATCCCCTCTAGTCCTACCTAACAAGTACATGCAACACTCTAGGCAATACACTCAATCTAACCCCTATGGTTCAGCATTAGCATAGACTCTCTAAGGATATACTTGTCATCAATTCCCCATATAGTCTCGTAACGTAACTAAAGGTGCTCTAGGGAAGCACTTACGCCAGATTCCTTCTGTGGCCCACGTCGAGGAACTAAATACTCTCTAAGGAATCACTCAACATAAATTTCCCCTATGGTCTTGCATCGTATGTAAAAAAGACACTGGAAAGAATCCCTCAACATTTATTCTCCATATGGTCTATACACTAGGTTCTCATAGACCAATGTAATTCAAGCATGTGTAACAGTGTGCATCAGCCCTGATAAACCTCACGAACTCCTTGGCTAGAATTCTACATCATAACAGCATTATAGAACAAGAGTCACACCATCCTAAAATACTAGGAATGGGAAAGTAAACAATATCCACATAAGAAAACTAGACCCCAAAGGTCAAAACAAGAAAAACATACATTGGAAACACATCCAAAGCACAAAAATTCAACCTATTCCAAATCACATTTTTTTTAACATCCCAGTTCTGGAAGACACCCAGGGGAACCCCATACCTGGTTGGTCACATGACCTCAAGCGCATTTCTGCGAACTCCGGAGGCCGCCGACTAGCAACGAGGGACTTGGGTATGATAGTGGGGAAATTATACCTTCATTGGAAGAGTACATAGTGGAATTAGACAAATATATACGAGAGAGGAAGTATTGAAAATATCATACAAAAATAAACATCAGAAGAATGATAGAATAAGATGGAGCACACATATAAAAATGATGCTCGATACATATTTCTGGGAAAGAAACAAAACAAAATAGAATGTTGAAATACAGTACTAAAAAAAGTAAAAAAGAAAATAGATAAACTCCAAAACATCACAGGCCTCATTTTAGTTCCATTCTCTCCATCTCCACAGCATGTCATGTACCTTATGTAGAAAGGCTCTTTCCCTGAGCTATTCCTGCAACAATATAATCAGTTTGGGCCCAAAAGAAAGGCCCAAACCGGGTATGAGACTAAATTCTAGTAGGGAACCACTTCGAGATTTGTGCCTAAAATTCAATGAATATATGGCAGGTAAAAGTACAGAAAATAGTAAAAATGTAAATACTAAATAGTAATAAATCCCCAGTTTCAATATCAAGCAACGACTAGGAAAGCAGATAAACACAAACAGGTTACCCTCTTGGAAGTTCCCATAGACTATCCCATTGGTCCTACCTTTCAATGCAAGAAAGAAGCTAACTCAAAGGCAACCCTATGGGAAGTACTCATATCCCATCTCCTCTAGTCCTACCTAACTTGTACAATCAACCCAATGGAATGTACACTCAGTATAACCCCTCTGGTTCAGCATAAGCATAGACTCTCTGAGGAAGAACTAACCATCAATTATCCATGTAGTCTCGTAACATAACTAAAGGCTCTCTAGGGAAGCACATACGACACATTCCCTATGTAGACCACGTCAAGGAACTACAGACTCTCTGAGGAAGCACTCAACATCAATTCCCCATATGGTCTCACATGGTAAGTAGAATAGACACTCTGGAGAAGATCTCAACATCCATTATCCCTATGGTCTATACACCAGGTTCTCACGGCCCTGTGTAAGTCAAGAAAGTGTAGTAGTGTGTATCAGCCATGGAAAAACACAAGAACGACATGGAAGGAATTCAACAATATAACAGAATAATAGAACAACAGTCACACCATCCTAAAATACTAGGCATGGGAAAGTAAAAAACAGCCTAACACGTAAACTAGTCCCAAAGGTCATAAAAAGAAAATCATTCATGGGAAACACATACAAAGCACAACAATTCGCCCTATTAAAAATCACATCATTTTAATGTCCTGGTTTAAGAAGCCACCCATAGGCGCCCAGTACCCGGTTGGTCACATGGCCTCAAATGCATTTCCCTAAACGCTAGAGGCTGCTGACTAGAAGTGAGGGCCTTGTGTGTGATAGTGGGGAAACAAGGCCCTCATTGGCAGAGTACATAGTAGAATTAAAATAAATATACAAGAGCGGATGTAGTGATAATAACATACAAAAATAAATAGTGGAAGACTGATAGAATAAGATGGAGCACATATATAAAAATGATGCATGATACATATTTCTAAAAAAGCTGCAAAACAATGAAGAATTCTGAAACATAGTACAAAACAAAATTACAAAAAAAAATAGATAAACTCCTCTACATCACAAGTCTTAGATTGGATCTATGCTCTCTACCTCCATAGCATGTAATATTCCTAATATAGAAGGTCATTTTCCCTTTTCTATACCTGCCACAATATAATCGGTTTGGGCCCAAAATCATCTCCCAAATAATGTGTGAGACAAAATCCCAGTTGGAAACCACCATGAGATATGTGACTAAAAGTCAATGATTATATGGAAGGGAAAAGTACAGAAAACAATAAGAATAAAAGTACTCAATAGTAAACCATCCACAGTTTCAATATCAAGAAACAACTAAACAAGAAGTTAAACACAAACAGGTAACCCTCTGGGAAGTACCCGCAACCTATCCCCTCTGGTACTACCTAGCAACGCATGCATGTAGCTAACAAAAAGGTAAGCCTTTGGGAAGTACTCACAGCCCATACCCTCTGGTCCTACCTAATAGTTACAAGAAACCCTCTCGGAAGTACACTCAGTCTAACCCATCGGGTTAACTTAAGCATAGACTCTCTGAGGAAGCACTCACCTTCAATTTTACCTATAGTCTCGTAACGTAACTAAAGGTTCTCTAGGGAAGCACTTAAGTCACATTCTCTATATGAATCATGTAGAGGAACTATAGACTCTCTGAGGAAGCACTCAACGTCAATTCCCCATGCGGTCTTTCATCATAAATAGGAAAGTCACTCTGAGAATCCATCAACATCCATTCTCCATATGTTCTATACAATATGTTCTCACTGACTTGTCGAAGTAAAGAAAGTCTAGAAACACATATCATCCAGGTTAAACCTTAAGAACTACTTGGATTGAATTTTGCAGCATAACAACATAACATGACAATAGTAACACCATCTTACAACACAAGGAATGGGAAAGTAATCATTATCCTAACATGAAAACTATACCCAAAGGTCAAAAAAATCAAAACATGAATGGGAAACACATTCAAAGACCAGAAATTCACCCTATTCACAATCACATATTATCTACTCAAGAATAAAAGCATAGAAGTAAAACAATAGGGTAAAAACGGTAAACGTGCAATACCTTGTTTAGGTGTATTGGGCAAATTTTCACATAAAACTCAAATACTTTTAAAAGAACGGCACAAACCACCGACCTCACCATTGGGAGATCAGTATAATTGGGTCGTAGGGCTTGAATCACCTTAGAACTCCATAGATATAATATAACGTATAAAACATTAAACCCATGATAACTCACGAAAGAGAAGAAAAAATAAGATGATGCTCTAGGAGAAGAGAGAACTCACCGATTTGATTCCAACGCAACTGACAGTGTTCGATTCGAAGGACGAACGCTCTCTCAGGGGTTCGATGAAGATCAGCATCCGTACGGAGGTCTCAGTTGAACAAGACCAAGAAGGAGATTATTATTGTGATTAGACGCGACCCAGTGTATTTAATGGAAAAAAAAAGAAAATACACAGCGTGTACTTTATATGTACACAGCATATACTTTCTTTTTTGGTCCTCCACTTTAGGCAGCCTCTAGGTAACCCCCACATGGCCTTGTGCATGGCCACTACACGGCCAACACATGACTATTAGAAGTAACAGAGTACATGAAATGCACTCATAAACTACATGCCATGTACTTTGAAAATTTATAGAAAAACCTCTTTTTCTCAAAAACAAACAGAAAAGGAAAAACATACCTGAAAAGAAGGTCTGGGTTCTTACAATATTTCATGTACACATGTTTTCCTTGTGACCATTGCCTATATGTAGTAAGTCAAAAATAAATCTATATATGTCTTAGTGAATCGATACATTGGCTACTCCACCAACAATACAGTCCCTATCCTGGAAGCACAACTCAAAAAATTTATAAAATATTTCCCTCATTCCCAAACCTAACTTCACATCTAGACATAAATATGAAATCTAGTCCTAGGATGGGTACCACCTCTGATAGAACTCTTTAATGGACCAACCAACCATGGAATTCCTTCCAAATGGATGTCCATGTAGAAATAACCCCATTTCTGTCTCAATATGACATGGGTTAGACATATGTAAGGAGAAGAAATATCTAAAATGGGAGGCCATTTCCAAATTCCTTCGTGTGAATGCACACATCTCCCAACCCATAAAAGGATGAAATGTAAAAAACACATAAAAAATAATACATACATCTATAATAAGATGATTATAATATTAAAAAATTAGTTTTCACATAATAAAATATTCCAAGTACTAGCACACCTAAAACTATAAAATAACATCTAACATATTTAGAAGGAGGGGACTACTGTCAAATGATACCACTATATACACCAAAGACTATCTATCCAAAAATAATATCCACCTAATCATAATACTCTACGTATATTGAAAAAATTTCCTTCATCCACATAATACATTCCATATATAAGAAGTTCCCATGTAGGGGTGACTATAACAATACCCAGTATGAAAAAATGAAATAAAAAAAACTAAATAATCAAGAGTATTCATATAAAAAAATGTATTTAAAACATGATATGAGGAATTAATGTAATCCTAGATTTATAAAATATACTCATCAATAAATTTGATTCATAGAGGTCCAATCCAATTCCTTCTATAGATCATACTACGGCTCAAAAGTAATGCTTCTCTTGGAGATCTGACTTGGTGCACCCTTCCATACCAAATGAAAATAAAAAGAGATATGTCACTCATCAGTTATAACTAAGACTATTTCAAATCCATTCCATCCCATATTTCATACAACAGAGAGAACACTCTCATCAGGTCATGCTATGATTAATGTCATGAAATGGTGAATGTCATGCTAGAAACTGAGAGTGTTTATATGAGATACACAGTCTAACTCACTAATAATCCACCAAAAAGATCATATCTTTAGACATGGATTGGGGAAATTCAAAGGGATCCATAGGAGGACAACAACTGTACTTAAAAATTTTACATAGATAAGGGATTGATGCCCATTTATGTATTGGTCATGAAAATTCCACAAAACCTTCCTATGGAAATCATGAAGGACATGTGCATCACTCTTGGATAGTCTATGGGACACCCGATCTATCACACTAGGGGTTTATCTTTGATGTATTCTAAGAAAACATAATCTGGAATAAGGAATCTCTCCCATACTATGATGATCATAATAAAGTAGTAGAGGGGTCATCATCCGATAACAAGGATGTGTTGCTACACCGTACCATCCTAGTATTAGACCATGTGAATGTAGTCAAAAGATACTAGTTAAACATCACTAAAAAATTTATTTATCACATAACCTTTTTTGTATCTCTAATTACAATATGAAGTTAATCACCTCAGTCTATGAAGAAGACTACTCGTGGTGAATTACTCAAGTTCCCACATCTGAGTTAGGAAATGCCTGAGGAGCATGTGGGGATCATTATCAATCTAATTTGGTTAAACATTAATTAAATTATATGTCACCATAAATGTAAAATAGTGGATAAATGGATCAAGAAACTAAAAATATCATATAAAAAACATAGGAAATTAAATTGACGGGAAATCTCAGATCCCATTTATATTTTCTATATTTATTTATAGTACCGTTTTAATGGTTGAGGGGCAACCATACATTGCCTCTATTACCAAGAGGTATTCATATCCTCAAGCCTGTCCCCTGAATTCCCCATAGATTGAAAATATAATAGAGACCCAATATATATATATATATACATCAAATTCCCACACTTTTAGGGATTCACATCAAGCAATTCCTCATACATTGCAAGGGGCCTAGTCATGGTGGAAGATACCATAACAACACATTCATCAAAACTCAGAAGCCCTATGAATATGAGATAAGATGATATGAAAAGAATATACTTCATAATCAATTAATGGAATACATTTTTTCTCTGGGCCACCTCACGCCATGCAGCATTGGTGGACATTTTCACACCAATGACGTTTCACCGTGACTGTCGCTGCATGAAACTGTCGTAGGGCGCACTGAATCCCACCACTGATTTCCCTAGGAGATCATAACCCCTATATAATTCATGTAACCTCCAGGATCATCTCTTTCAAGAGATCCACATCCATCCCAGGACAGATATCTAGTGAAATCCTATGACAGAACTCCCTCCTGCATCTTTTACATGCTGAATGTTTCTATTGATAATTAACAGGGCCTTTGAGAGATCCCTTCCCCTCCCTTTGCAATGGTATGCCAACACATTCTCTCCCCCTCTAAACTCCCCCACCACCATGTTAAAACCCCCATATTAACATGTTTCCCTCATGAAATTACCCATAATCAGGGACTGATAGGTACTAAACAAATATTGATATGCAGTATTATGGGGGTTCCATTATATCTACGAATATACCCCAACATACAGAATAATATAATCAATTTCCCAAAATGGTTGATGGGTAAAAAATTAAATTTTTTTATTAACAAGTATGTATCATGCTTCATGGGAACAATAAATGAGTCCAAATTATATACATGATATTGGTATTGAAATATTCACCCCAATATCACGGTTTCAAAGTCATAGACATTTCCCCTCTTCTAATGTCGTATGAAGAAGTTATGTAAAAAACTAAATTCTATAATAATAATAACAATAATAATAATTTTATTATTTTTATTTGGAATATTTATGCACTCTAACCACAATTACAAATTAACTATCCAACATTGGTCTTAAAATGAACAAATAAATGTTGGGGTCATGATGCTGAAGATGGATCATCAACCTGATGTTGGTCGAATAAGTTACGTCTATATTAAAGTTTAATAACATCAACAATAGTAAAATAATTATAATAATTATAATTTATTTTATTTCACTACAAAAAATGAATATACTTCCATAGACCAATATTCATGGATCTAAAACCATGTTTATAGGTGGCTATAGCCACGGTTCTATAGCATATAGCCTTGATTTTAAAACCATTGATATAGGTCTATTTTTGGTGGCAAATAGCCATGATTCTCATAACTATGGCTATAGCGCACAGTTATAGACATCGGTATGTGGCCTATGTCCATGGATTTAAAAACTGTATCTATAGACCATTTTTTCGATGGATTATAGCCATGGGTTTTCAAAACCGTTGCTATAGGGTTGCCTCGCTTCTGTGGGAAAAAATGCTTACAAAAAAAATTGGCGAGAAGGCCAAATGTAGGGATTTTTTCGCTCTTTCCACATTTCTGTTAATATATATATATATATATATCATAATATATATATATATATATGTGAATGTTTTGGCATTGTAGTGGTGAGTGTTGCAAGGTGGCAAACGGGAGATGTAGAGATCAAAACTCGATGGGCACATTTTTTATTTAGGCTATTTCCACAGTTTACCAAGGCTATAGAAACAGTTTAAACCATGGAAGTATCTTCATATATCCACAATGATAAATTTTGAGGCATATATCCACGGTTTTCAAAATAGTGGCAATAGGTCGGGACCTACTACCACATCGATAGCGACCACGATTGGCCAAAACCGAGGCTGTAGGCTACAATCACGGTTTTGGGCCCAATCACCACAGTCTGGAACAATGTAAGTATGTGTTTTTTCTAGTTGTTTTTATATTATCATTTTTAAAATTTATACTTTATAACACACATATTCTCCATATCAGGCACGCAAGGGAGGGGTTGCGCCTACCACCATTGAAGGGTAGGGGAGCTCCCTGCCGATCAACACCATGCACTGCCATTACACATGTCATTATGATCCATGACCATTTATATTGATATTCAATACATAAATAAACAAAAACTAGATTCCATCCATTTGAATCACATTAAAACCCACACTGATTTCCTCACATCACTGCTCATCGAACCACCCATTAATAACATCGATTTGGTCCCAATATATAGTGATTTCCTTCACAACATTATGTCATTATCGATCACCACAACATATCTTTATAATCCAACTATATCATCATATATTGGTTCAATAATGACTTATTATCATGTATTAACCGAATTTATTGTGAAAAATATATCTGTGATGAACTAGTGGAGAAAGGAGGAAGAAAATATTGAAAAACTAATTTAGGTAAGGAACCTAGATCATTTTAAGGATGGACTTTATTTATTTATATTAAAATAATTAATTAATAAAAATAAACAATCAAAATCCATATCAATTGCTAAAACATATGAAGAAAAAACTAATAACCAAAATAGAAAATTGATTTTTGATGTAAAGACCCAAAATTTTCCATGTAATATTTTTTATTTATATTGGAATTTTACGAGTCTTTGAAAATTTACGGCATGGTATTCTGGGTCTCGATGTGCCCGGAATGAAATTATGATCTTTTTTTGGGTACATTTTGTAACCGTGGGAGTGGAATTTGGTAACTTTTGAACCAGTTCTTGGAATTGAAATCTGAGTACACTATTGAACTCCCAATTCCAATATTCTCATAAGGATGCCTTCCCCTTGACCGCAGTAAGTCGAGGGTGAAAAATGATTTTCGGACTTTTCATGGGAGAAATCAAAATAAACATGCGTTATTTTTTTTTGGAAATTGAAACCTCCCATTTTGATTTTAGTGATGGGGCCACCCGAACTCTCTTCTTTAATGGGAGGTGACCCTTTTAATTCCCACTAGTTAATATGCCAACTCCAAATTAATTATTGTGCCAACATTGATTAATTAATAAACATAATTTATTATGTTGGCTTCTCACGTTGCCTGAGGTTGGAAGAATCATTGGGAAAAAAGGATATCCTTGGATAGAACATTAAGAGGATCATCTTCCAACGAAGAACCACCCCCAATGAAGAACGAGACTGACATAGGAGCCCAAATTAGAGACATGTTGTGGGAGAAAAAAACGCCTGTGTCCACTTCACTGACATCATCTCCTTCCTCATGCCATCTCCAATGAATGTCAAGGTAGGGGATTTATTTTGAATTGTGATTGAATTTATTTGATTCTTCTTCATATTCTTGATTCATAATGATAATGGACAAACTAACATGGAAGTCTTCACACACTTATACATTGCCCATTTCTCTTTTGTTCTTAGTGTGTTCTTCGTGCATTCTTTGATGCCAAATAATTAATGATCCGGAAAACACAATGTTCTTTTTTGAGAGTGACATATGTATGTAGATCCATCAAATTGGGGATCAGAAATAGGAAAACAACAAAATTTTGAGCTTGGAACAAAGCCGCGATGGCTCACGGAAGAAGGCAGTGGTCGCTCGTGAGGAAGGAGGGCGGCACACTTCTGCACTGCCGGTTGAGTGGGAGGATATGGCATGTCGGCCACGGGGGATCAGTGTGGCGGCGGGCCATGGGGAATGGTGGGGGCATGCATCATCACCACCAGAGTAGGAGGCCGTAATAGCATGGCCTCGGTGGAGGATAGAGGGTGGTCGTCACTCGGCTGGCTGTAGTGGAGCAGTGGCACGTGATCGCACTGCTGGGAGGAGGACCATTTGAATGGCACAATTTGAGGCGTTGTATAGTCGATCTTGAAGATCACCTATGTGTTGGACTGATTGAGGGGAGCCATAACTCGTGGGACCAAAGATGGCATGGGCTACAACGGAGAAGGTACAGATCATCCAGGAGCAGATGAAGACTGCACAAAGTAGGTAGAAGTCCTATGATGATAGGGGATGGAGACCTCTAGAGATTGAGGATTGTGACCATGTATTTCTATAGGTCTCACATCGATGAGGTTTATAGATATTTGGCTGAGGCAGAAAGATATCTCCATGATTCATCAGACACTTTCAGGTCCTCGTCAGTGATGGTGAGGTGGGTTATCGTTTAGCTCTTCCACCTCAGTTGCACCGAGTGCACCATGTTTTTCGTTTTATCCCAGTTGAAGATATATGTACATGATTCTTCACACATCATTGATTGGGGAGAGATATACATCGACGATGGGGCGACGTTTTTAGAGGTTTCAAAGGAGATTTAGGATCGAGAGTAATGGGTCTTTCCTAGGCATTCGATACCTCTAGTGCACATATGCAGGCATCACAAGATCCTCCAGGAGATCACATGGGATGGGGAGGCTTGGATTAATGCTCAGTACCCCCGATTTTTTCCCTAGTTAGTGTTGTGGCTTTTGGAGAAGGAAATCCATATTAGCATGTAATTTTTTAATTATATGGGAATATTACGAGCCCACGAAAATATACAGTGCGAGATTCTGGGGCCAGGTGTGCCCAAAATGAATTTATGAAAAAAATTTGAGGTACGTTCAGTAAACACATTATTAGCTTTTTGTATCTTTTGAACCATAGGTGGGAATCGAAATCTGAGGACACTGTTGCACTCATAGAACCGATATTCACTTATGGAGTCCTTTATCTCGACCACAATAGGTCAAGGGGGAAAATTAGATTTCAAAAATTTTGTGGGAGAAAATAAAATAAACAAGATTAATTTTATTTTTGAAATTGAATCCTCCCAATTTGAATTTAGTAGTGGGGGCAACTTGAACTTTCTTCTTTAATGGGTGGTGACCCTTAGAATTACCCCTAGTTAATGTACCAAATACAATTTAATTAATGTGCCAACATTAATTGATTAATAAACTTAATATATTATGTTGGCCTATCGTGTTTCTTAACATTGGAAATGTCATTGACAAAAGAGGGGATCCTTGGAGCGAACATTTGGAGGATCATTTTCCAATGAATAAGCACCCCCAACGAAGAACGGGGATGACACACAAGCCTAGATCAGCGACGTGTTGCAGGAGTGAAAATAATTGGCATCTCTTTCACCTACTTCATCTCCTTCCTCTCGCCATCTCCCACAAATGTCACGGTAGGGGATTTATTTTGAATTATAATTGAATTTATTTGATAATTCATTTTATTCTAGATTCACAATGATGATGGAAAAACTAACATGAACATCATCCCTCACTTATACCTTTCCCCTTTTTTTCATCGTATGCTAATTGTGCTTTCATAGATGCCAAATATTTAATGATGCTGAACACAATGTTTTTTTGAGCACAACGTATGGATGTAGAGCCCTTGACCTGGGATCGTGAATATGTGAAAGACATAATTCTAGTGCTTGGAATGAATATGTGATGGCTCATGGAAAAAGGCGGTGGCCAACATCCGACCATCTGTGTAGAAGGATGGCAGGGCACATCCGTGCCACCGGTTGAGCATGAGGCTATGGCCTATTGGCCTTGGTAGAGAAGTGTGGTGGCCGACATCTGGCTAGCTGCGGGGTGGAGCTGCGACACATGTTTGCAAAACCGGAGAAGGAGGTCACAGCCTCTCGGCCATAGTAGAGGACGAAGGGCAGCCGACACTCATCTGACCGTAGTAGAGTAGCGGCACATGAATGCACCTCTGGGAGGAGGACCGGTTGGAGAACTGACTGACCTTAGCTGATCAGAGGGACCCACTCGGGTCCCGCAGGTGACATAGAAGTGCCTAAATGTGTTTCCCATTGATTTTTTGAATGGAAGGGGGACGCTCACCCTTCAACGCCTGGTCGTGCAAACCACGCTGCCCAGGGGGACGCTTCTAGTGGGAAGGGCCGGATCGTCCCCTTCGCGGGTTGAGCCAGACCACAGCTCAATAGGTTGGGCTTTCCGTGGACCTGGCCAACCAGTCTGTACCCAAATTGGGTCGGGAAGACCCATACTAAGTCGGGGTTGGCCTATGCCGGGTTGGGCCTGGTCGGACGGGACCCGGGCCCATCGAGACCCAGATACACCTTTGTGGCCTTATCTTGAGAACCTGGTGTCTGTTTGATGAACTATCGGCAGAAAAAGAATCTGTGGATCAAAACCGTCCTTTTGGTATACTCTACTAGAGTTCTTTATAATGTTGGAGTATGACTGGTTCTGATCAAACCCCAAATGCAAACGGGACCTCAGTGCAGAAACACTAATAACCTACAGATCTTGAGTCCAATTGACGTGTCCTCTGCTGCATTGGTCCCTCATGACGTGACAGACCTATGGGTAACTTCTTTGTGAAGCATAGTGGTAGTCGGGGTATGACCGATATCTCGAGGTACATATTCTACGAAACTCGAGCACACAGGGTGTGAGGAATCCAGTGGCTGGTAGTGAGGCAGAGGTAGGAGACAGATAATACGGAGGATAGTTACCTATCAACTATTGGTGGTTCAGATCTCGTGTGGGTCATTGAGGGGGTTAGTACTTATAGATCCTGTTTGGGTCATCCCTTAGCAATCCTGTGTGGGTCAGTGCATACCGATCCGGTGTGGGTCAGATCCTGAGTGGGTTAGCGCTCAGTGATCCTGTGTGGGTCATCTCAAACTGATCAAGTGTGGGTCAGATTATCTATGGGTCAGCGCTTAGAGATCCTATGTGGGTTAGTGCATACCGATCCAATGTGGTTCATATATTGTGTCGGTCATTGTGGGGGTTGGTACCCAACAATCATGTGTGGGTCAAACTTCATATAATCAGCAGTAGTTTCTGTTGACAGAATAAGATGATTCGTCTTTTCGACTGATCATCTTTACTTCCATATATTACAAATACCTATGTGAGCTGAGTCTTTACCTTTGTGGTGTACTTGTGTGGTACTTATATCTTTGTGGTGTCAACTGTGTGGTACTTCTACCTTTGTGTTATTATTTCCTCCGGTGTGAGGTGTGTTTTTAATGATAACATTAGTATATATATACACATATAACTAATAAGTGTGATGACTTTTTCTTCATGCTTTGATATTGAGGTCTTTATTTATGGTTTGTCCTATTTGGATCTTGAGAGACCTTAGGGGGTCTCAGGATCCCTACTATGTATCATTATACTCTCCCCTGCACACGCTTCACCCACACATTGTTATGTCATGTGAAGACGATGGAAAACACTAATCAAGGATGAGGGTACCAGTGCTAGTGGTTTGTCAGGGGTGGACCTCAGATGAGACGATCCATAGAGACGACCGTTCATGAGCTATACATACCCTTCATGTAGGATCATTGGAAGGTGTACAGAGGAGTTGTTTCCAGTTATACATTTACTTTCAAGTTGGCCTTGTATCTTGGATCCTTTACTTATTGTACACACCATGTTTACTATATGGATTACCTTGTTCTTGTATCTTTGTATGTTCTTGGTTTTCATGAGTTTACAGGTTTAGAAGCAATGCCTTCCCTGTTTTAGGGATATTCTATTCTGGTGCTAGTCGCCAGCCCCTGGCCTATGGATGACGAGTTTGGGGTAGTCACGAAACGTGCCCTGGGGGACGGTTCATGACATTTGAGTTAATTTTTTATATGATTAAAATGAATTTCACATGGATAAATAAATATTGGATAAATCCCCACAAAATAATGTCTATCCTAGTTTTGGATCAATAAATGATGAATAACAATAAAAGAACATTGTTTTTTTATAAAATCTATAAGGGTAATTGTTTTTTTCAATCCATATGGTACTTTTACCATTAATACTTGTTCAAGATTCCTGT
Source organism: Viscum album (assembly GCA_963277665.1). Taxonomy (NCBI): domain Eukaryota; kingdom Viridiplantae; phylum Streptophyta; class Magnoliopsida; order Santalales; family Viscaceae; genus Viscum; species Viscum album. Next base: position 22,058,152 of record OY728137.1, on the reverse strand, counting down.
CACACACTCCTCACAATTCCAATGGTTATAAGGAAAAACATTTGAATTAGCTGTAACAATGTGTTTATCATGTAAAAACTAGGTAGTTATGTCTACATCATAAATAAATTATATAAATCAACTTATAACATTATTTTCACCCCTAAAGGCTTTTAACCAAACACCAAATGTGAAAAATGATTATTCAATTCCTATTGTAAAAAACATCTAAATATCAATTGTGGATTTGTATTTCTGATCAAAGTTTCCTTTTTTTATTAATTCTAGTTATTCATTTAAACATTATGTGTCTGATAATAATATATTTAATATTATTAATATATCAATATTGGGATCACAGGGCCTTGGAATCTCATTCCATCTCCGTTCCAGACAAAAAAATATTCATAATCATATTCAATGGTCTTTAATATAAAAACAAGGACAATACACACAAAAGTATCATTCCTATATATGAAAAAATTTATATATTTTAAATATAATATTTTTAGATGCATTTTTTCCATGGATTTAAAATTAATCATCAAGAAGAAGGATTTAACTTACATGATATACTAGAAATGTTTTATTTAGAAAAAATGAATCGATTAAGTAGGGTAATGGTTGTATGATCTCTCTATTTTAATAAAGATCAATTTTTACAATTAGATAATAATAAGAAAAATATTATTCCAAATGTATCATATAATATTTTTGTAGGTGAATAAAATTTGAAACCAAACCATAATGTGTTGTTGTAAGTCAATTATTGGTTTATGATAGTGTAATACATGATATTGTATAATCCAAAATACTGTTAAGGTAAGTACATAATATTTATCTGTATGTTAGTGTACACATTCTGCAATAATATAAAATGTAGAACCATTCATCTACAACTGGCTGTTATTTTCAGATGGATCATCTTGTGACTGTGATTTGAGAAAATTAAACATCAAATATAATTTTTTAACATTAAAAACCAAGTATAATAATGAAAATTATATAATAAAGAGTTGAAATATTTAAAAACTTTTTCAAATGAATCATGATCTTGGCATTAATGATATGAAATTATTTAGTTCCTTTAAGGTTTATATAATCCTTTTCAATAATTATACAGATTATTTCATTAAAATATAGGATTTTTTTAGTGAAAAGATATAAACATGAAGAAATAAAAGGCTCTCATTTTCTTCTTGACATTTAAAATGGTTTTATATGATTTTTAATGAAGGAAATACTTCCCAAGTATTGATAGATTTATATAACCAATAGATGTCATTATAATAAGGATTTTTTTGAATGATACATAGTGATCTAAATCTGGATCATGTATGAATATATTTGAAATATTATTAAATTTTAGGGAATTATATTGATTTAATAAAAATTATTTTTAATGAAAAATGAACGAATCAAATTTTGGAAAACTGGGTTTTTTATTTGTTTAGATTTTGTTTTGATAGGTATTTTCCTTCGAAAATAAGAAAGTGTTTTCTGAGTAATGAATAGTTAGTAAAATAATTTATGTGATATATCACGCATGATATTTTGTTAAAATGTGACTCTATACCTAGGTTATTCATTATGGATTCAATGTGTTTTATATATCAATGTGTCATGAAAATTGAATGCATTAATAGGTTCCTATGGTTTTCAAGTAAGAAAATTTTATAAATAGGGTATAATTTATCCCTTTAGTGGTTCCATAGCCACGTCTTAATATCATGAGATACATAATAAAATTGTTGATGAAACGAAGGAAAATATTTTCTTTCATTTGGATAATGTGTTTTTAAATAATAGACATAGTTATTTATGTTCTTCATACCTATGTGATATTTCTATCAAAAAATAAATTCTATAACAAAATCTAAAAAAAACTCATTGTTAGTGGAAAATGATAATAGAGTTCTATTAAATATGAGTAGTAAAAATAGTTACATTATTGTTTTGTTTTGATTGGAAAAATAATTATTATTAATGGATTCACATTTCGGTAAGAAAACCAGGAAATAGCTAACAAAAAACACATTATAGTTTCAAGAGTACATATTTAAATAGATTTTACCAAAAATATCAACCAGAAAAAGTAGTCTTTATTTCTCTTAGTAATTTTTTCTTATAGAAGAAAATGTTTCATTTTAATATAAAAATATTTGTATATTTCATTTCTAAAATAAAAATTCTTATTATAATTATTTTCATAAACCATAACAAGTGCAAGCCTAGAGGTCTTGAACATTATCTCATTGATAATTCAAAACAAACAAAAACTGTATTTGGTGGATTTAATATTTATTTTAAGATTATTTACATTGTTTATTACAATATTATATTATTATGTATTATTAAATTAGAGTAAATACAAAATGTTTTTTATTGACTAATAAAAATGTTAATAAATTATAATGTGAGATATTAAAATTTAAAATCATAATTTTCTAATTTATATTTAATATTACACAAGGAATATTGTTGGATTATATCATGTCTTATTAAAAATATAATTTAAGATATTTTTGATGGAATTTTTTTACATAAAATATTTAATTCAAATATAAAAACATTTTTTAAAAATTATATTATAGACAAAATACGTTGCATTATATAATGAATTTATTGTAAATTGAAAATATGAAAGTGATAATGTTGAAATCAATATGAAAATATTCCTATTTATTTTTTATTAAATTTAAATTAATATTATTAATTCTAATACTTTTATTAACTTTTTTTTAGAAATGTATTAGAATTTTCTTGAGAAAAAAATTATTTATTTTTTATTTATATAAATTACCACTTATTTTATTATTCAGGAATATAAATTTTTATATTATGAATGAATTTATTATTTAGTTTGATTTATTCAAATAATTCTTATATATTTCATACCATTCATATATATAGTTAAATTGTATATAAAATTATTAATACAAACAAAAGTTAAAACCTTGGAATAATAGTTTTATCAACCCCATGGTTTACACTGGGTATAAAATATCATAGTAAATTCCACTATTTCATGGATCAGTATATGGAAATAGATGATTTATTTTGTAATGCATGGTATTCATTGTTGTTTTCAATATCATCAACAATATTTGGATGAGGTGAACTGTGATCAATTTTTATAATATCAATTATAAAAATCGTTATAATAATTTAACCATGTGTTATAATTGTTGGTAACATTTTGATTGTTTATATAATATCTAATTAGTGATAGAATAATGTATATGTTATAAGGACCATCTATAGATGTCTATATCAATGGTTAGTATCCCATATCAAAGGGTTCTATTAATATATTTTTGGATATTACTTTGATACTCATCGAAACCCCTGTTCACTTTTTCATATACTCCATTTCTCTTAAAAAATAAACTATAAAATTGAGGTAATGAGAGGGTTCTTACTATGAATTGGATGAATAATTTATCCAATAACTACCCTTTGAGGAAAGAGTCTATTATATTTTTCTCAAGGATCTGTATCATGTTGATGATAAGGAAATTGGATATATAGGGGAAATAGTGAAAAATGTACATGTCTTTAATTTATTTTACCACTACCAAAGAAAATGGAAAGATCATATAATCAAAAATGGTATTGGTTTGTTTTTTTGTATCTATTAGGAATATCTATCCTCTCTAAAACAATGTAATGGTGTTTGAAATAATTTTATAACATTTTTATTTATGTATTTGTATAGATTACAATTCCAGAAAAATATGAACTTTTAGAGTAATTAAATGTTTCTATATAATAGTAGTGTTTCATGATGTTTATTCAACCATGATACAGCTTTTTAAAAAACTTATAAATTCATTGTTTTGTAAATGTTATAAAATTACATGGTGTTATCACAAAAATTGGTATGTAAAATGTGTTTGAAAAAACTAGGTAACCTTAGAACTGCACACTCAAGACATCACGTATTAAGGACTATTGTTTTTTATCAATTCCTATCCGTTTCAATCTAGTTTCTGATCATCAATGGAATATCCATTGGAATGTTTATCGTAAAAAATAATTACTCTGAAATGTGAGTCGCCATCAAATGTTGTTTCAGTATGTTTCTTTATCCTTCATTTGTTATTTCAGAATCCCGCTCTTATTAGCATGCTTGGTAATGTAGTCGGTAGGTTTTTGTGCTCGGATAGATGAAATATGGTTGTTGGTCATCTGGTTAATCCATGGGTTTTTGTGGAATTGGATTCATCCCTACATCCTTTCGAGTATGTATGGATTATGATTGGCGAGGAATATAGGTGAAAGAAATCGGTGAACTATGAGAACTGAACAAATTTCTGCTCTCTATGCAATTAGTTGGGTCACATGATTGCAGTTTCTCGTAAGGGTATCCCTCTCCATTTGATGGATGTTCAATTTTGAGGATCTCAATTCGTAGAAATGAAGAAGGTTAGTAATAGTGGTAAAGCTCCAGAGGTCCGTATGGAAGCTGGACCGGAAGAAATGTTTGTCAGTGAAGGTTGAGGTCAGGATTTTCAGTCGTCGTAGGTGAAGGAGGATCATTCAGATGGTGTTTGTATGGTCTAGCAGATATATGGTATCATATAAATTACTTTGAATTTAGGTAATGTGGTTTGGAAATATATAATAGGGGGTGAGGTGGTTGTCACTGGTACAGATATGGCCAAATCATCCAGATCTACGAAAGACTCAGTCCAGTATGTTGCGGTTTGTATAGGTAATATGGCACAAAAGGTGGATGATGACGATGAATTCTCTGCCTAGGTACTTGGTGTGGGTAGATATGGTTTGAGGAATGGAATGGGATCATATAAGGAGTCTATACACACTTTTGATGAGAGGCATGTTCAGGTTGAGGCATCTCAGAGTGATGGTAGGGAATATTTTGTTAGTGTCACTAAGACTAAAGTGGCAGGTGTGGAAGAGGATCTTGGTGGTGCTCTAGTCATGGAGGTGGCCAGGGGAAGTGGGGTCCTGAAATAGGAAAATCAGGAGTTTTCACTTGATGATGTTGACCATAACTCAATTTTCGAAAGAGGGGAGCTTCCCATAGGGAACCGGTAATCCATACAGGTGAGAAATTGTATTGAAATATTTATTATAACAGGTCTGAAAAAAGACTAAGAATTCCCAGAATGATTAGATGGGTTCTGGGTGGAGGAATCCATTGAAACTAGTAAGAGTATATATGCAGGGGAAATCAGTCCGGGGACTAATTAGAGTAAAAGGAGGTGAAAGGGCAGGAAGGACAACTCTAACTTTCCACATCCATCGAAGACGCAGTCAGCATGAATGAAAATGGATGAGAAGATGGATAGAGAGTCCATCTATCCAATGAAACCATCTTGTCAGCTAGATTTTTCATTGGATTTTGATTTTGAGTTCAGAAGATGATGTGACAGAGCAGGTACAATTTCTCAATTCCTCTGAAGAGGAAGCAACCTAGATGATTGTCTGAGACATTGAAGTGAATCTGAATGATTAGCAATATTCTTGTCTTGAAAAAAATGACACGATTCTATTTTGGGGTTTTAATAAGGGGATGATCCATATAAAATAGTATATAGAGGTCTTGGATAAACTGTGCTTTTCATTTTATGATCTATTAATTAAAAAATTTCACACCTTGGTAGCTGCTATATCCTAGAAGTTGTTTAGAGATATGTTTTCTGGAAAAATTTATTTTGTCTTCAATGATTCTACTTGATACATTTCTGGCTAATGCTTGGTTTATCACTTTTACATAAATCATTTTAAATGGGTTACTTTATTATCAGTTTATGTGTTTTGAGGAGAATTTGCGTGTTTTGATTCCATCTTGTTACCTGGTTCTATATCAGATGGGGTTCAAAGCATGAGGATGCCATGTCTGCATGGCACATGGAGTAAAAGATGGGATGGTATGGTTTTTCCCTTGGTTCCATGCACATGCATCTTTGAATGGGATTGTTTTCTATATCATCATGCTTTGGTGGAGGTCCTAAACTTGATATTACTATTGGGGGAGGTGGAACCTGTAATTTTATTTTGTTTTTCTATGATGTTAATTTTGGTTGTTTTGCTGGATCTGGTGGTTTCTCACTTTCTCATTCAAAGTGATTTAATAATTAAATAAAAATATAATTTTCAGTCAAAATTTATAGAGGCATACAATAATTATCAATACAAGATAATAAGAAACTAACTTAAAATAAATAAATTAAACATAATATCATTACAAAACCATCATTCACAAATTATCCAACAAAAATTGTAAAATGGGTATCCATAATTATATAAAATAAAAAACTGATAGACAAATGATGAATAGGAGATAAAATATATATTAATGATCCCAACTAAAAAATGGATACCAACACCATGTGACATGAGTGTCATATTCTATGAAGTCACCATCATAAGTCTTAGAACTACAAAATAATTACGTGCCACCACCATAATCGTATTTAATTAACCAAAACCTATTAAAATAGAGTCTTCAGAAAACCATTGCATATATGTAGGGAGAGAGAAACATTACCCCTATAAGATCCCCCATGTGTTCCATGACTAAACATTTTCAAATAATCATATGCATTCCAGATTTACCTAAACCATATGACAATAATCATATTAAATATAAAATTATGAAAACAAGTAACATGTTTTATTGGATTAATAATGTAGGCCAACTCCATAAAGGTAATCATTCCATAAAAAAATCCCCACGGTGTATCTCTTTGTCCAAAAAAATTATGGGAACTCTTGTTACTTATATCAAATTTGGAAATACTCTTCAAACCATGAGTATACACTATCCACTAAGGGTTCCAGACTTATCCAAGTAGTATAGTGTCACAAAACCTGAACACCCACTTCCAAATAACTACTAAGGAGTATATACCTTGTCCTTGTGTTGTGGTGTCACCCTTATATGAAGTAATAATCATTTTCCAAATCCGGTGGTATAATCCAATAAGTAATATTAACACTAGTCCTCCCTCCTAATATAATGATTTTCCCATTTCCAAAATTCATTTCTATCATTTAAAATTATATTTAAAAATAATTTTAAACAATATACCTAAATCATTTCCATTTTATGTAGAATTTATTCCTTCCAATCCATTTCATTTCTTTAATCAATAAGAAAATTTTTAAATCGACTACAAGGTATATAAATAACCATTATTCTTATCGAAATGTAACATTAATTAATTTTTAAACCCATTATTAAATGTCACAAGGATAATTATTTCATAAAATAATAGCAGTTCATGAAATGAAATACAAATTAATAATTAAAAAAATTTCTTATTGTAGAAAATCAAAATAAAGTGAAGTGGTATCCAAAAGTGAAATGAACAACTGAAAATAATAAAAACTAATTCCATTTGAATCATCCAATATGAACACTAGCTCGACATGGCCCTTGGGAAGAAATATACTCCAGAACATGTAGAGGAAATATCATGAGGAATAAATGTTATAAACATAATTTAGTTACCCTTTATGAAACATGTCGAAACATCACCAAAATGGAGACATAAAGTACGGGAGAAGAGGGTTTGTCTATTGGGGAGCTATCTACTGTGAATGGGGAAAAGGAATAATTAGGGGTGTTAAATAAATTGAGTTTAAATTATATAAAAAATGTATTTAATTTAATGGAAATTTTATATAGTTTTTTGAAACTATGTTCTACCTGTATGGGTCAATAGAGCCTCACTTGTGAACATTCATGGTTGGCCCAAACTATTTGGGAAAAGGTTTACTGACCATGTAAAATTCCAATACTAACATTTTAGAATGTTCTTAATGATTTCAAAAGTTATAATCATATACATGAACAAACAATGGAAAAGTCCATTTTTTTTTAAAAAAACTAGTGTTTTTAATGAATAATCACCCATAAATGGAAAACAAAAAAAAACTTGGAAAAAGAAATCACATTCATGAAAGTGGCATCATTTAGTTCAAATCTCTCTATTATATATCGATATTTACCAAAAATAATCCACTTTATGTTTCACCCAAGAAAATATGTTCCAATTTTCCCATTATTTGATCTCCCCACACCAATATATCATGATAATAAAATATGTACTTCCAAACCAAATTAACATTTTGAATTATTATTACTATGGTTAACATTATCATGGGAGTCAAAAATTGAAATAGGTATCTTGATAAAATAGGTTCCTTTTTTCATCATGATATTTTTACAATTAAATTTGTTGGATGATTAGGATTTCGTTTCTTCCATTGAAAAACAATAAATACATGTTTGATTATCATTGGTTGAGGTGGTTTATTCAATATGTATGAAACCGTTCCAACCATCCCAATGGTCTCAAAGGGACTGACATACCTTGATGTGATAATTCTCTACCAAATCAACCTCATATGACCGAAATGGGGTGATTGCCTCGGAAAAACCTCTTCACCTATTGAAAATTCATGGTTTAAACAACAAAGGACGACATATGATTTATGATGACTCTAATCCATTTGAAAATGGTATAATTTTTTTAATATTCTTAGTTGTTTCCATGATAAGGAAAGATTCAACAAAATAATTGTCACCTACCTTTATGAATCAGAGAGGAGAAAAAACAGGAGACCGTAAAGAGAATCAAATATGAAAATCTATATAAAATAAGGTTAAATATAGTGAAATGAAAACATTACCTGACCAAGATAAAAATACGATAAACAGCTATATTCTGGGTTTTATTCCTGAAGAAAATTATCATGAATCGTATTGGCCCATTTCATTTTTATATCAATTAAAGGATAGTAATATTTACTCATTTTCACTTATGATCACATCACCTCACATAATACTTTCTTTAATTAAGACAGAATATATGTGTCACAATTAGATATTATGATAGATAGTACACTATAAAGTCTCACTAGTTCATAGACATAAAAACAGCCAAGATACATCTCCTTCATCATATCCTTGATTAGTTTAAAATGGTAAATTCTATTTAAAAGATTAGTAAGGACCCAACTACAATTCTATCCATAATGATTTTTAGGAAGTCTAAAAATAATGTCCATTGAACCCCCATCCTATTTCTTTAAAGGAATAATAAAATTGAATAGAAATCCATATGGTCATTGGTCTTCATCCTTTTTCTACTAATAGGAATACATCTGATACACCAAATCCTCTATATTTATTTTAATGAGATCACAATAGTTTTACTACTTCACGTAATAATTCATCTGAGTGGTAGTAGGGTGAAAATACCCCCAATACTGGTGGAAATCCTTCAAGACCACCTTACTCATTGAATAAGGAAACATGAGACTTCTCATATATGAAACAGAACCCCATTGTGGTATATATCATTATCCTGTGGTCTCCCTAACATATAATGCTTTTTATGACTCCATAACTCACTACCATCTGCATTATCTTTGAAAACAATCTCACGGAGTAGATGAGTCAACTAAACATTTCCAATAAATTGAACATATTCCTTATTTTCCCCTCTTGGTGTAGATCATCTAGGAGATGCCTGAGATTTAAAATTTCACTAGACTGCATTGAATCATGGGATGGACACTTTTGATTGAGGTAATTTGAAATAACACTCCCTTTACCAGATATATATGTAAAATGAATATTAAATTTCCAAATCCTTTCAACCTAATATCGCAAAATATGGATTAATCCCCATATTTAAAAATTTATGAAAGGAATTTTTGACAAGACAATATGTTGAACATCTCACCAATGTATTAATTCCACCAGAATTTGAGCATGTTTATAATAGCGGCCAACTATAGGTCATGGTTTGGGTAATTTTACTCATGTTTTCGATGCTATCAAAAGATTTTGGAAACCCCCTAATCACCATACATTCGTACATCATCCAAACCCTTTATAATAAAATCAAATTAAACCACATAACCATGATAAATACCATGAAGGAACAATACTATGTATTAGGAAAAACACTACTCCATCTTTTAAATGAAGTCTATCATTTAGAATTCCAAATAAATTTCACTCTTTTTTCAGTGTCCATGGTTTATATGGAGGCGAATTTGGAATTTTTCAAAATAAATCGCCAGTAGTTGCTGGAAATAACAAAACAAATTATTTAAATAAAAAATCAATGAATCCTCCTAGTACATCATGTCTATTACCTTGAGAGATATACCAAAATTTCTTTTTTAGACTAAATATTCTTAAGAAACTTCACATAACAATTCCAAAAAAGAAAACATTTTAGACAGTTTATCAAAGAGACAATGATCTCAAATTATTTCTAATAGAATCCAAATATTTTGGTAATCATCATCCTCAATCTGAAAATAGAATACAACACTTTCTCTATATAATAAAATTATGGAGTCTTGGTATCACTAAAAAATCTATTTCATTAATTCTATAATGATTGGTGGATCATTAGTTATCATGAAGAACGTCATGAGATGCTCAAAATGACTGTATCTACTCATGACTTTATTTTAAGTAAATTCATAAAAATTTAATCTAACATGGAGATTCCTTATGTAGATATTTTTTTTATTAATCATCCTTTCCACTATCAACTACTCAATGTGGTCAGCAGTGTAGATCAAGGGAAACTTATTATTAGTAGTATTTAGATTCAACTACCGACAATCGATTCAAAAGGTATGTTTTATATCCACATTCATTGAAATGATAGGAAATGAAACCCAAGGGGACATATGAATAAACAAATCCCTTATCCTAATAATAATCAACCTGAATATTTAAATATTTCAGTTCTGTTGCTTCCGTATGGTAAAATGGAAAAAAGATTAGCAGACCCCAAGGAAAAAACTCAATAGAAAACCTGTCTTCCAACTCTAGGGGTAAGCCTGATATGTCATTAGGAAACACCTATATAAATTACCTCATGATTTTGAAATGTTTCATCCTCAAATTAAATTCATCAACGATAAATAAAATAGATTCTAAAAAACACTCTGAACTACCTAGTTAAAGAAGGGGTGACCCAATCCAACATCCATGGGGATCCCAATCCCCTTCAAACTAATGGTTATTACATTTGAGAGTGGTGAAGGTCACCATTCAATTTTAAAAATTCTTATGCTGAATGAATAAAACCATCAAATTCATTCAGATAGTAATATGGAGGCAATCCATCTCATGGATGAGGATGTCTATGGAATCACACCATTTTTTACATAAACATTTTTGTAATTTTTATAAAATAAATGATCATTTAATGTTTTCTTTTGTGGAATATGGGAACATAAAACCTAAAAACATAAAACTTTATTATAATACAAGTGAATTTATTCTACATTGGTTAATCCTAAGTACAATTATGGAATCTCATAACATAGGAAAATTAATCAATAAAAAATCTAAGCATAAGGATTGATAAGGGAAATCAATAGAAATAGTTTACATGTGATCTTGAGAAATATTAACATGAACAAGAGGAATATCCCTATGGAATTATAATGGGAACATGAGGAGTATTATAAAAATTACATGGATCAAAACATATAAATTTGTCTAAGATAATTAATTTATACATTAATTAGATTATTATTAAGGCTAATCACAAAGGTGTTGTAAAGGGAAATTACCGTGGTTATTGACCGAGGTGTCATAAAAAATGTCATCTCAATAGATTAAATTCATTACCCAATGCATTCGATTTCTATTAGGGATTACCTTTAATATGTATTAATTTAAAATGGTCAAAATATATCATAATCATACATTTCCTAAATAAACTATGGAGTATAAAAGAATCATGTTTCATATCAAAATCATGGTGCTTAATAAGTTATTAACAACAAGAATATGATTTCATGTTCAAACCATGAAAAGATAATTCAGAATTCTCGTATTCAATAGTAGAATAAAATAAATAATTTTTTTCAAGTTGAATATCCTTGTAAAAAATTGAGTCACATGTATTGAAAAAAATATATTTAAATGGATTTTCTTTACGAGAAGAGGTAAATTTTTAGAAGTAAATTCTTCATCATAACAGTTATAAAACAAAATTTTAGATAAGTTACAATGAAATGGGTAAATGGAATCCCATTGATAAAAAATAATTATAGTATAATGTTATGGAAACAAGTGTCTTATAATATAATCTCTATAAAATTTAGTTTACATATATGAAAATAGGTTATTAAATTGAAGAGAAAGGTATGAAAATTTACATACCTTGAATAATTACTCATAAAACATGAGGATTAGGACCATGTAGGGCTTGAAGAAACATTTGGAGGATACCCTGGAAGGTAAAACATCTATGTCACATTAAAGGATGGATTGAAAGTGAATGGAAATAAATAAGTGGGAATATATTTATAAACAAATTGGGGGATTAGGTTATTAACTTCCATATAGAGTCCTTGGAAATCTATGTTGTGGAAAATGAAAAAACATGGTATATCCCATGTTTTTACCATGTTATTTTGGAAATTCTATATATATTACATGATTTTATAAACCAAATTAACCAAATATTATATAATATAACCTATTTTATAAAATTACTCATTTTAGGTCACGTATTTTGATTAACTAATTATTAAATCATTATTCCATAATTAGGAGGTCATTAAACATATGTAAAACCTCAAACTGTATGTTTAATATTCACAAAAAACTAATTAAGAAAAGTCTCATAAATTATCCTTAACCTAAATTAATTGTTATGGTTTCAAAAACAATTTCTTATTTTATAATAATAATTATCTATATATGTTAAAATTAAATTTTAACAATGAAAATCCATATTAATTATAAAAATAGATGGGTTAAAATGCATTGTAAAGTTTTTATGAAATAAAAAATTTTAAGGATAAGAAAAAATTATTTTATTGTTAATATTAAAACAAGATTATTTTTTCATACATTTTCATTAAAATATTTACTATTAAAAATACCTTAGTTTATTATAATGATTTAGTAATTTGATGAAAATTACAATTTCGTTCTGAAATGTCAATTTAGAAAATTTATCATAAATTCTAGTATGGAAAACTATTATTAAAATGGAATTGATGGAATACAAATTCTATTTTAACAAAATAATTTCACTTTATGTAACTAATGTCAGGACATGTAAACCCTAATAAAACCCACATATGACCTAAGGGTAAGGTGTGCGATGATGATATATTCATTAGATGGCTTAAATAATGCCATCCAAGTGGTAATTTCCCCAAAAATGTACTTATCTCATAGGGTATTTAATTCCAGATTCACCTGTTGAATCGTTTCTTGTTCATGGTAAAGGGTGAAACCTAGTGACACTACCTACCACCCATGTTATGAAAAATGGGATTGATATGAATGCATTATACTAGTCCATTCCATCAATTATTTTTTCAACATTATTTAGCCTTCATAATATATACTTATAAAAACTAATTATATCATTAAAATTATTATCAAGAGTACAGTTTCCAATGGTCATATTGACCAAAGATCATATTTTACCAATGGTCATACAATGATAAAATCTTGATTTTCAAATTTCCCTTTATACTCACTTTATTCATAAATGGATACTGTTTTTATGACTAATATAATAATAAAAAATTCACTAAACAAAAAACATTCTAAAATCTTGTGTCATTATATTCATTCCCCTATAATAATTGTTCTCTCAGAAATTTCAAATAATTCTCTAAGTTGTGAAAATATATGGGTTCTTCTATCTCATTGTATCCTCTAGTTCCCATGTCACTTCTTCATACAAACAATTTTCCAAAACAATTTTATGAGGATGGTAGTCTTACTTCATAGAACCTTTTCCCTACATTCTAATATATCCACCTGCATCTAATCATATGTGAGGTCATGTCCCAGTTGTTCCAGCTCTAGATTGAGTACATGTGACGGGTCATGTATATACTTTCTCAATAGGGATACCCATAATACATCAGGAAAATTATCGAGGATTCTTGTAAGTGATAGAACATAGGCTACTAACCTTATGTGATAAAGGTATTCATAAGGGCCAATGTATATGGGGATACACATTACATTCATTCCAAACTACTTGAATCTCTTCCATTTTTATATTAAATTGAATACTTTTTATATTATACAAATCATCATGTCCCTTGCGATGTTTTCACCATATATCTCCTACCAACTATGAGTATAATATATGTGTCTTTGGATAGAATGAACCATTTTTGTCATTTATTTCCAAATATAGGTCTTGAGAACATTTCTCTCACCATATTTACCTAATTATGTATGAGTTCAATATTTCATCCAATATAGAGCTTTATATTGTAAAATTTTAATACTTGAATGGAATTTGTTGTTATATGATAACTCAAATAAGGGGAGGTGTTGATCCCATCATCCTTTAAATTACATTGATCATTTTATCAGAATGTATTTGAGCGAATGAAGATTCCTTTCAGATTTGACATTGATTCGGGGATGATTTTCCATAATGAAATTAAATTCTGAACTCATTCAAAGTTGAGGAATTATCTAGAAATATGATTTGGGAGTTAAATCATGAATATAAAAAATAAAAAGCAGTACATCATGTAACCTCTCCACTTCTACTAGGTAAAACATGTGAAGTGGGTTATGAGGGAAATATTCCCAAATTGGGATGAAATGGGTAGTCATGATGAGTTAGTCCACTATAACCCATATATCAATTTTTTCCTTTTGATGATCATGGGTGACTATTGAAAAATCCAAAGTGGTATTTTCACACTACCATGTTAATAGGGATAGTGGTTGCAATACCCTGTTAAAATTTTGTCTCTCTGCCTTCACTTATTGACACACCAAGAACCCTATAGTGTAGTTAGAAATATTAATGTTTATCATATCCCATAAACAATAACCATGAAGGTACCTATACATTTAATGATTCTAGGATGTGTAAATAATGTCATGATTTGAGCTTCATCCATCAGCTCCATATTTATTTCCATAATAGATTTCATAGATAGCTCTGAAGGGAATTTTAGTACTCCTCATCGATCAATACTGTACTCAGGAAACATCTCATTCATCACATCCTCAGTATTATTTTGTAACAATGTATGTTGACTTTGATCATTCCTGATAATCTCTATTAATAATTATTGAGCAATAATTTGGGATAGGAATGATTATGTACCTTGCCTCATGATTTCCATGTCCAACCATTCTAGGTCCTCCATAAATGAATATCCTTTTCGTCTTCATCATTTCTAGAACAATAGGATCTTTCCAACTTAATGTATCAATGAACATGTTAGCTCTTCTAGTTTTATAATGAATTGAACTATCATATTATTTATGATGTTCCATCCATCGCTACAAAAATGTTGTGAAATAAAAGGGGTTATTTTTATGTATAAAAGGGGTTATAACCCCCTATAATCATATTATATGAGGTCATCAAAAACATTCACTAATTTTTCTATAACATATTATAAATGGTGGTTTTACTAAAGTGCTAGAAAGGTATTTCAAATTTACTGGTGTTTATTCTAGTGGGGTTTTAACCCCATGCCCCCCAATTTTCAAAAAAATACTGAAAAAGGATCATTTAGAGGTACTATCAACCACCTATAATTTATGTAATATTTTAGAGGGGTAAAAATACCCTCTCTAATTTTATATATAACAACATAAATGAATCATTTACGGATGGTTGTAAATAATCCCAGTATACACCTATCTAATTCCTTCGACACCTATACCCCACCCAATACGTTCCCTACCCACAAATTCTAATGAGGCCCCCTTTAGTTCCCATTCCCTCTCTTGAAAACCATGAACCCAACGGTTACAAGACTGACCTACAAATTTCCAAAATGCGCGCAAAAAATTCCTCACTCCCTAACCATATATAAGTGCCTCTTGAGGGACTTAAACCCATATCACGCCCAGAAAGCATGCCTCACACTTTCCCTCTTACCACAAATGAAATATTATTTCATAATATAATATACCCGTCAATATATATACATATATTTTAATGTTCATTCAAATAATTATTATTTGTTTAATATATTTAAATACATTTAATTATATTACATATATATACATATATATTAATTAATGTATTCATTTTTTAATATGTATTTATTTTATAAAATGTTTACATATCATGGGTCAATATATATATATATATTACAATATATATTCAAATATATATCTATATATATACACATTATGTGTTGTTAAATATATATACACACACAATACGGTATTTATAAGTTCACAACTAAAAAATATAATAATATATATCTTATATAAAAATATATGATAAATTTATTTAAATTATTTAAATTATTTACTATATTTATATGTATATACCATAAAATGTTCATTTTTATTATTAATACTAGAATGTCACCCAACAAAAACAGGGCCATAGGAAAGAAAAAATTTACAAAATTATGGTGGATCAAAATAATGGAGTCCAAGACAATCCCTACTAATCAGATTAACTTCATCCTGCTTCATTTAAAGAGTGCTTGAGATGCATAAAACATAGGCCCCCTAGTCTTCCCTTACCAAAGTAGTAAGATGGTCATCCAACATTTTTCCTTCATTCCACATGTGGATAACATGAATTTTGTTGTTGTTAAGGATAGATCTACATTTCTTGATTATATAGATTATCGGCCATGGATATGAGATTTTCCCATGCATGGAATCATCGATAATCCTAGAATCAATTTCCACCTGATTAAGAGTAATATTTTATTTCACACAACACTATTTTTGTGTTCATAGCCTTGGCTTCTACTAGAATAGTGTTCAATATTTATTTATATGTATATAAAATAATATATATTCAATATTTTGTATTTATATATTAGAAAAATATATTATACAAATATATATATATATATATATATATATTATTTGAAGATACAATATTAAAATTATATATATATATATATTACATAATAATATCAATATATATATGTATATATATGTACTTAATTTTATATATTTAAATAATTTTATATTTATTTTAAATAAAATTAATATAAATTATATTTAAATTAATTATTATTATATATATTATTGTGTTACACTATATATATTCCAATAATATAATATAATACTTCTATATAAACAAAATATTTTGAATATTTCAATATAAATATATTTTACATATTTAAATATATTTAAAAATAATGTTGTATTTAAATATATTGTTATATTATGTATACGAATATAAATTTAATATACTAATTTACATATTTATATATATATTGAAATAACTTTGTAAAAAATATTTTATATATATATATATATAATATATTTATATATTTATTTATTTACATATGTATGTATGTAATATATTACACATTTATGTATATAATTAAATGAAGTTATTTTATATATTATGCATACAAATATATATAATATACATACAATCAAATACATTTTGTTTTAATAAATACATGTTTATTTATATTCAGGTCTTTGTAAGTACGTGTATAATAGATTATTATTATAAAAATAAGAAAAACTAAAGGGTTTTGAAAATATACATTTTCTTTAATGAAATAGTTTTTATGTATATATAATAATATAATAGATTTATGATTATATATTATATTTAATATTATATTTTATACCATTTTAATAAAATAGATATATATTAATGTACACATAATACAATTATATCTATGTATATATATAAATAGGATTAAATAAAATCAAAAAAATAATTTATATAAATTTGTATATATAATATGTTTATATACTGTGATTAACTATGATAATATATTTGGATTTCATTATATATATATATATTATAATGAATTTGTATTTTTATTATAATAGTGGGGGTTCACGAGCCCCTCTAATGTCATAAAGTATAGGGGGATCAAAAACCCCTCTAACCGTAGGAATTAGTAGAGTTTCAGGAATCCCATATAATCTCATATAATAGAGGGGGTTCACCCCCACCAATAATTTCATACATTAGACGGGGTTCAATCACCCCTTTAATCTAATAGATTATAAGTGGTTCATGAATGCCCTCTAATTCAAAAGATCAGTGGCGGTTGTAAACCCCCAATATTTCTAAAAAAATTCCATTATATATATAGCCTCTAAAATTTAAATAAGTATTATATATAGTCTATAAATTACAAATGAGTAATTTATTTATATATATTTAGTTCATCAATTATCCGTCCAAACATATAGCCCCACTTATTTTTAAATTAGTGCCGGTATTGACAGAACAACCATTAAAATTGAACCAAATATTAAAAAAATAATTCCAATAAATTAATGAGGGGTTGTGAACCTCCAATAAATTAAATGATTAGTGTGGGTTTTTAATAACCACCACTAATTTATGCTGAAGATGATGTCATCCCCTTTTCAAGATAAATTTGTAAGTGGATTAAAAAGTCATCCAGATTTGATTCGCAAACCTCATAAAATATCTTGCTAAACCAATGAATCTTCGAATATAAATTACTATTGTAGTATGAGTCCACTCAATTAAAATCATATTCTTTGAAGGGTATACTCAGACTCCTCCATTGGTTAAATATTCCCTAAGAAGGTAACTTGTTGTATCCATAATGGATTTTTTTAAATTTTTCTAAATAGCCTATATATCCTAATATCCTTTAATATCTCCTTTATACGATCTTCATAATCATAAAGAAATATTTAATATTTCATAATATAGTCAATATAAAGTACCACAATGTTATCAAGGTGGTCCTTAATGACTCTTTTATTTACATCCATAATTACAGTAGGAGCATTAGTCAAGACGAAGGGCATAACACCAAACTCATAATGACCATATCTTGATTAAGATAAATTATTTAGAATTTGTTATTTAATCACCATAAATTGATGAAAAATGATCAAAGATCCATCTTGGACAATAATGGATCCCCATGATGGTATTAAAATAAATCATTAACCATTTGCAGATGGAACTTGTTATTCATGGTGATCCCATTATGTTCTCTATAATCAATTCATTGTCGCATTGATCAATCCTTCTTCACATAGAGAATATGTGCTCCCTATAGAGATACACATTTTTAGAAAAAACCCATCTACAAATGATCTTAATTAATTTTGATTAATTCCATGAGCTCCACGTATTCCATTTTATATGGGTCTATGATATTATCTTGCATCCATGTATGAGTTTATTAGAGAAGTCTACCTCTCTCATTTAGTGGTCTCCTTGTATCTCCTATAGAATAGATCAATTTATTCTTGAATGATTGGTATAATTTATATTCTTATAATATCATTCCCTTCTTCCTTCATACTGATAAAACCTATCAATAAAGCTATGTGAGGTTCTTCTTGAAAACGATCTGGTCGGGATATCTATCCTTTAAAAATAATTTAATGTTTTACATTCAAGAAAAAAGATATTTCCATTATTATATAGTTATTATTATCATTAAAAATTATGATCTGTTCTGTGAAAAGAATAATGTCATATTATATCATGGAAATGAATAATAGATTTTCAATGATATTTTTCTGTCCATATTCAGTAATAGAGTTTCTATACCCTGTTGATTCTTGGATAAATATTTCCTGGAGTCTTAAATAAAAATTCATTTTCTAATATTTCAGGGATTAATTTAATATTCTCAGTAAACATGATGTAAATAAAAGAATACATTAAACTAGAATCCAAAAAAGTACTTGTTAGGATTGAGAGAAAAATGATAGTACTTTATATCACAACAATTAGAGCTTCTAATTCAAATTTCATAATATAATAAACATTATCTTAATCCCTTATCCTATGTTGATGTTGTTGGTTATTTCAGTCCACTATATTATTATTTAATCAATGATTCAAAAGGTTCCCAAGATGTCCACACATGAATCATTTGAAATCAGGCAAGGCCTTCACTATCTTCCCTTTTTGTTTAGGTTGAGAAGATTAGGATTTACAACACTCTGATAGTCCTATGGTATATATCAATTTTTCGGCACATGTAATATTTTCCCGTCCTGATCTTGTAGTTCTCTAAATCCCTATTCCCATATTTTTTCATTTGGGATGTTTAACTTGCTTTTATCCTCTTATGATATCAAATTTCTTTCATATTATTTCCTCATATTATCTCTTCATTTTATTTTATTTATGTGACCCCTATGTCTCTCCAAACATTAATACATCCATTATATGAATCTGCACTATCCCCTAATAGTTTTCATCGCCTTGATTGACTAGATTTTTCAATAGATGGGGTATTAGGGCACCATGTAATCTATAAAATTTTCCATCAGTATCCATAAAAAATATAGTGGTTTAATGGTAAATCCTTGTAATGTTAATCTCATAGATTACCACATATTCATATTCTTTATACTTCAGCTATAATAATTCATTCCCCGATTTCATTCACATATAACGGGGAAATATATATTGAAAAATATTCCTTTGAAAACATCCAAATCTATATTATCAATATCCATTCTTGCCTTAATGTTTTATATCAATCTACACATCTGATCATCTTATCCCTCTATGAAGTAAGAAAAAATGTACACAATAAGTTATTTAAAAAAATTGAGAATATAAAAGATATATTCTATAGATATTTTCATTTTTTCTACAATAAATGGTCTAGTAGATCCACTGAATAATGGATTCATTGATGTGTGAATTAATTAATGGAAATTTTTGCCTTCATAGTCAATCTAGTCTCTCATCTTGATTCATTTTATTATTCATAACTCAATTTAGTTGATTCAATATTCTCATGATGTCTTCCATTTCATCTCAGATTAGAGGGTCTTTAGTGCATGGTCTGTTATGCACATCATTTATGTGCCTCCTAATATTTCATTCCATTTCATAAAATAACACAACATTGGTGAGAAATATTTCTATTTTATGAATAATATAATTCTATTGGACTTTTTTATCATAAACACAATTATAAAATATGTTATTTTTTAATTTAAAATAATATTTCTATAAATCCTTCATAACAGTTTATAAAAATCATGTGATTAACCAAACATATCCCTTCGAAGTGTAGTACCTAGAATATAACTAGTCATATTTTCATTCCCATGTTCCCATTCAAGTCTATCACAATGCTTTGGTTTTAGGTGTTACCCAATGATATATCAATGCAAGAGCGATGCCTAGTTATTGGTATCCATATAGGGATTTCTCTTCCTGGAACCCACTTATATATTACATAACCAAAATACCTTGATGTTTTATTATATATAAAAATTTACCTATGGTTCTTCTTAATGTTTTAAGACTATAATTTCTAGTAATAAATGATCCCTCCATTGACACCGACTAAAGAATCACACCTTCTTATTACATAATCGTTTCATTACATGGTACTAAACATAGGATCATTTAATGGTTAGTTTCTTAGAAAACAAAAACATAATACATAAAAACATAAAACAATGTTATAATCCACATGAATGTAATCTTCATTGGTTCATACTAATTACATTTATCACATCTAATAACCTAGGAAAATATATCAAATTAAAGAGTGAGCATAAGTCCCAATAAGGGAACGTAAGGGAAATAGTTTATATGTGATCTTGATGAATATAAATAAGAACATGATAAAAATAATTATAGAATGAGAAATAGAATATGAGGCATATAATAAAAATAACATGATTCATAACTATGAAATGAGGATAAAACAATTTATTTAGAAATTTATATGCATTTCAAAATGGTTAGTCACCAATGTGTCATAATTAAAAATTTCCTAGGTTATTCACCAAGGAATCCTAAAACATGTCATATGTTTATATTAAATTATTTACCCATTTCAGGGGAGAACAATCTATAAAATCCATTAATATGTACTAATTTCATATTATCAACCTAGATCATAATAAAAATTTCATAAATAACCCTTGGAGAATAAAATAATCGGGTTTCATATCAAAATCATGATGTTTAAAAATTGCTTAAAACATGATCATTTTATCATTTTCTTCCCACAAAAAGATAATGTTTGATTCATGTATATTAATATCAAGATTAATAAATCATGGTCACATCTAGTTGAATAACTAAGGAATTTATAAAGGCTTTTTCATTATAATAAATAAATTAAAAGAAATGTTTTTGAAGAGAATATGGAGATTATGATAATTAAATTCCATAACATAATCCATATAAAATGTGGTTTTAAAAGAAGGTAAAATGAGATGGGATAGGGGAATACCATTGATAATTTTTTTTGTAATTAAGCGTATAAAAAATGGTTATATAACAGAGTAAACATCATATTTTGAAGACATATAGGAAAATAACATCATCAATCAAATATAAAAGAAGGGTAATCCCTTACCATTATAAATTTACCATAAAACTAGAGGATTTGGTCCTTTGGAGCTTGATGGAACCTTGGAAAGAATATTTTTGTGGTAAAAATACAATATATACATAGTGGATGGATTTGGAGTGAATAGAAATAGAGAAATTGGTGTTTATTTATAGAAAATGTGGAGGTTTTTTTTTATTAATTTCCAAATATAGGACTTAGAAATCTAGGCTATTGAAAGAGAAAAACCATGGGTTTTATAATTGTTTTTGTACATGGTTTTGAAAATTTGGGATATATTATATGATATTTTCACCAACAAGAACCAAAAATAGTATTTTGACACTTATTTTTCAATGGTAATGTAATTTTTTAACAAAATAATATTTTTCATGTTAATGTTCCAATTTTAGGATTAGGAAAGTATCATATAGGTTTGGAAATTGATTAAAATACTTTCAAACATATTATATTAATAAAATTCAAATTTTAGGTCTTGGAATGTTGTTAAAAAATTATTACATCATTATGACATAATTATGAAGTCATTAATCCTATAAAAAACAAACATCATTTTTACTGTTCACGAAAAAATTATTATTTTTGAAAATTCACACAAATTTAC
This sequence comes from Viscum album, assembly GCA_963277665.1. Classification (NCBI taxonomy): domain Eukaryota; kingdom Viridiplantae; phylum Streptophyta; class Magnoliopsida; order Santalales; family Viscaceae; genus Viscum; species Viscum album. Next base: position 22,035,261 of record OY728137.1, on the reverse strand, counting down.
CCAAACTATTATTTGATGTTGTGATTAAGAAAATTATTTTTATTTTATCATAATAATTATCTAAATATTATTAATTTATTTTGTACCAATGAAAATCCTTGTTTATGAAAAAATATCTTATTCTAAATGTGTAATAATATTTTTGAGATTAAATTTTTTTATGGGCATAATAAACTATTTTATCATTTATATTAAAATAATTGTGATTTAATCCTACTATTTCATTAAAATAAATATGTGTCACAATATCTTTTTTTATTATCAATATTTACACCTTTTCTAAAAAGTCCAACTTTGGTCCGAAAATTCGATTTGTAAAATTCATCATAGGTTATATTAATCGAGAAAATATTAAATTGAATTTATTTAGTGAAAATTTTATTTATAAAATTGAATTGAACATTAATTAATTAAGGTATAGAAGTGTAACCCTATATAAAACATGAATATGACCTATGGGTAAGGTGTTCTATGGTGAATTATTCTTAGGGTGGCTCGACTAACTTTGCCCGAGTGATAATTTCCTCTAACCTAAACTTATCCCATAATTTTTTTAAAAACCTTCACTTGTTGAATCTTGTCTTGATGATTGTATAAGAAAAAGGCCAATGAAGTTACCTCCCCCCATGTTCTAAAAAATGAGATTCATATGTGGGGAATCTACATATTAAGGCCATCATATCCCCTTTACCCATTAATTATTCTTTTTCATTTCTACTTATAAACATTAATTATAATATTAATTTTTTCAATTGAATAGCTTTAAAAGGTCATATTGGAAGAAATCATATTTTTTTCAAAGGTCATATTTGACCATGATTTGTATAATGGTCAAATATTGATATAAATAAATATTTTTTATACTCACTTCATTAATGAAGTGATGTGGGATTTTGTGTACACTATAATATAACACACATTTTTTGGAAACAAAAAATAATTCAATAAGTATAGGTGGTTACAAAGTCCTATTCTAGATGAAATTTTGACATGAACACAACACAAGAAAGACATTGAAATAGTTTATCTTTGTTTATCATGAGGGGTATCAATACCTATATAATTTAGGGAATTGGTTTTGAAGGAAGATTATATAATTCCATAAAATAAGGGGAGAAAATTTATTTACAAGAACCAATATTATATAAACTATTCATTATAGAGAATATAAAATATATGATAAATTTCAAAATCAACAGCCCTACCTCAGGCTCCCTATTAGATGGGTTCATAGCATATAAATACCTTATTTGTTTCCATGTACATGTTTTTACATTCACCTAGGATTATTCTCTAGATTGACTACTTATAAAATATGATTTTATCATACTAACACTTCTTTATGATTGGTGTGTCATTATATTTGATGCATATGATAGAATAGTGGATCCTATGGCTGTTCAAAAGACCACGCCACCTCAGAGAGATGGAATATCATTAAAAAACTCTATTAATGTCCAAATAACAAAAATAATCGTTATCATGAAGGGAATATTTCCACCAATTCCATTAATTTCCAAATATTCCACACTGAAATCAATTAAGAGATTCATCACTTGATGGTGCTAATAATGAAAATTGAGACCGAGTCCTGAATTCGTTACTAACCACTATTCTTAGATCATAACACTTCCACTTCTTATAAAGAGGAATATTTCTACCCACAATAGATAAATGTGGCTCAAAAACCGTCCCCAACATCCCTTCGTGATCAATAATTACAATTGGTTCTTGATATAGAACCTTAGTATATCATGAGAGCATCAATAGTAAGATATTTGATCATATGGATGACTAATGTTCCACATCAAACATTAGTTATATTAATTTTTCCTGTTATAATTGCTTAAATATGAAGTTTCCAATTACTAGAATCTATTTTCATACTCTATAACTATGATGTAACTTTACTAGAGGTAAACAAATTCTCATTTCATGGCATACACCATAATGTCTAGATAAAACTTTATGGTGAAAGCCTATTCGATGGCCTTCCCTCCTAGGTGCACATGATATTATTTTGAAATATTGAAAACCATATAATAATATGGTTTCATTAATAATTAAGACAACACAATTCCACTTTATAATAATTAGACTCTCAAGGAAGTAGAATATATTCACAATCATTTCCATCTAATCATATGCTTAATTTGAATCATTAAATCCATGGAAGGACGTATGGTTATTTTTTAGGAACTCAAGAACAAAATACTTATAAACACCATATTCATCATCCTTTACTAGAGATGGGTATAAACCTATACATTGGTCTATAAATTGAATGGATTAGACCACTTCCTCAATATGATTATGATTAGTGAGTGGCTTCACTCATGTAAAGTTATCTACAACATCTTCCAGAGGGTACATGGGTCACACTAGAGTGGAATTGGTGATTGAAAAAGTGAAATAAATAATAAAAAATTCAAAACATATAAAACTCTAAGATTTTTGAAAACAAATTGACAAAATTTAATTTCTTCGATGGGTTGTGCTACAAAGAACTCCACATTTTAACGAACCACGACAAACTATTAATATTATTTTTTAATCATAACTATTATTTACCAACAATTAATAATGTCAACATGAATAGAAAAAATATATTTTTAATGTTAATTATAATATTTTTATATAAATATTTCATAGTTATAGAAATTTACTTAATTTTTAGAAAAGTGTTTATATGTTTTGAAAATACTATTTTCTCAAAAAAATGTTATTGAGATATTTATATAAAAAACTCCGAAGTGAATTCTTTAAATTTTATAAAATTAATTTCATAAAATATATTTAATTTTTTAAATCATCATGTCATAAATATAATAAGGTGATTTTTTCAAGGGTTTTTAAAAGTATTTTTTTCAATGAATAATGAATAATATTTATTTTTTAATTAGCATTTTCATTTAAAGAATTTATAAGGATAGATTTTGTAATGTAAAATTAGTTCTATAATATATCTATTAATCCAATTTAGTTCATTGGAGTCTTGTTTCTATTAAATTTTCATATGAAAACTTCTTAGGTTTTGAACGTTTTCTCTTTGAATAACCACATTCTCATCATATCATCTTTTTAATTTTAAATTAATCATTGTCCATTATGTGAATTTATTTAGGAAAAATATATTATATATTTTGAATCAAAACGATTTATATTATTTAATAATTTGAACATAATTTTTGGTGGATTTGAATTGTGAAATCAATAAAAATTAATTAAGGCAGTTAAGGCCCAAATCTATTTACATGGTGTTAAACTAAAAATATAAGTTGTAAACTGACATAATTTTTTAAAAAATTATTATTTGATGGTGATATTTAAACAATGACATCCATGGGTTATAATTTAATGTCATTTTGAGACACTTATCCATCAATGTGAACAATTTAATACTTAAAGTAAATAAAAAGATCAAATACCACCCACTTGCTTGTAAATTTGAATTGTGTGTGAAATAGAGACAAAATAAATATGTTAACAAATATTGATCATCATTTTTAGCACAATGAAATTAAGTTAAATAATTTAATTTTTTTAATTATTATTAATTGTCTAATTACTTTAAATTCATAATAAATTGTGACCTAATAATTATTTAATGAATATAACCATAAAATAAATGATACTGAAAATATAACAAGTAATATAAGTTGATGTAATTATTGTATTACATAATTTTTTCTATAGAAATTTCTAATTTTAAACCATTTTAAAAGTAATATAATAAAATTTCATCATTTTATTGGTAATAATTTGGAAGAATTAAATTATTAGTGTCAAAATTGACATTAATGTTATTTTATAATAAATAATATTATATTAAATGATTTAAAATTACTAAAAACAGTATCTCGTAGAATTTTTTATAAATGATTAAATATATAAAATATGGTCAACTAATTGACCAATTATTATTTTATAATAATTATATAGACTCTAAATTAGTAAAAACATTATTACCATGGTTATTGGTGAAAAAGAGTTTTTTTTATATGCGCTAATGTTAAAATTACTTTTCCTCGCATATTGATTTTTATTTTAAAAAAATTTTATTTAATATTAATAACATTTGAGTAAAAAATTTATAATTATGCTAAATTTTTTATAGACTTAAATGACAATATACCATGGTAAAAATACTAGTTAGTATAGTCATGTATAAAATTGTAAAAGTAAAGAAACATATATGTTATGGAATAACAATTTTTAAGAAATGAATTTTTGGTAGAGGTGTGTATTGACCATATATTCCCTAAAATCCATTATATATCAATTTTTGATGAACATTATGTAAGAGTAACATCCTATTACTGAATAGTTTATGGTATTTACAAAAATATCACTGCTAAATTATATAATGAAACTTCGTCCCCTCACTTCTTCACACATACAAACTCATATTTCTCAACCAAACCATACCAAAATCACTCCCAAAAATATTTATACATGTGTCAGATCTACTATTCATTCATAAAATCCAACCATATGGTTTAGAATAATATATCAATGACAATTTTTTATGCGTAGGTAATTGTCTTTAATAAACACTTTCTTTTTAATAATTCCTTTACCACTTTCATTTATGTATTAATAATTCAAGTATATTTTAATATAAATATAAAATATAATTAGATATTATTATGTCTATGTAATAAAATATATCCATCTTCACTTCTATCAAATGGGTTAAAAATAATCATTTGTGTATACGACGAACTACCGCCTCATGAACCAATGTTATTCGTTTCCCATCACCACCTCGAATAAATGGATATAATGATGGATTAAATAATGAAATAAATTTTTTATGATATTTTAAATCTTATATAATTATTTTATCACATATAAATTCCAAAATTTACTTTTTTTCGGAATAAGATCACGGCTCTCGTGTGTATAGAAGAATAACGTCTCAAGAAGTGATGAGATTCTTTCACGCATTACCTAGAAGGTAACAAGGACAGGTTTACTAAACATATCTAATATTTATAAAATAAAAATAATTATGTAATGGTAATATATTAATAACCAATTTTTTTCAATACATCATGAAAATGGAAACAACATTCCACCATACGTACGACATACGATGTTTGTGAATGGTGTATTTCATTTTTAATCAAAGTCTTTTATAGATTACAATAAATTCATATATATTGATATTATATATATAAATATCATATTTATATCATGGGTAAATTTTTTTAAGTTATGGATCCAGTATCAGTTTAAAATGACCACACATATTAGGAATACACAAATATATGAAAAATAAAGCAATTATTGCTTGAAACATGACATTAACCTGGAATTACAAATAAACAATTAATAAAATATAAAAATTAAATAATAAAAGATATGGTATTTTTATTATGGTCATTAAATATATTTATAATAGAATTATAATTAATATATATGAATATTGAATGTTTAGGAAGAACAAGATGCTTATGGTAAGGGATTTAATTCCCATTTTTTACTTCTACAAGACACATTCCCTTTTTAATAACTATTTCTGTTATATTGTATAGATAGTTCCCATGAATTTATTTTACTGTTTTTACCATGAAAAATTACTTGGAATTAAATATTTATTCTCATATATATCTTTCATGTTTTCAACATTTTAAATGTTACCAATTCCTTAAACGAATTTCAATCACTTTTCCTTCTTTGAGACATAAGCTCTGTTATGCAGCTATCTCATTTTATAATATTTATATAATTCATGTTTAAAAAATTATATACTAAATATACTTATAATCATGATAATTTATATTTCATTTAGATTTATTCATTCATGGGTTTTATGATTCAATTTTACCGATGTGGTAACAGTTTTATGATATAATCTCTTTGTTTATCAGGATTGTTTATGATTATACATTATATGATAAAATAAAATAATAAATATATGATGAAACTAATTGATATTTTTCTCTTATGTTTATGTCATTAGAATCAATCTTTTCCCATAATATTCCCCTCTTTACTCACATAAGATTGAAAATTACTATTTTAGAAAAAAATAACCTTTATTTCTCTCATTGGATGAAAACTGTTTTTTCATAAAAAAGTATGTTTTATAAAAATAATTATAAAATTGTAATTAAAATTATAAAAATTATTTATTAATTATATTCTATCCATTATTGGGAGTTTACTAATTGTTTCTAAAGGAATATTCACGTCATTTTCTAAATAATTCTCATTTTTCTTTTACTAACCATTCTAAAGAAAAAGTTTTTTTAACATGTAAAACATGATAAGGATTTCCACCATAAGAAAAATTATTTTATATTAATATTAAATTATATTTTTAAATTTTAAATTTAAAAAATATTAAAATTATATTTATTTTAATTTTTCATCAATAATTAGAAATAATGTTTCCCACCAGAAATGTTATAAAATATATTTAAATCATCCTCTATAAGTTTCAATTTTTATTTTCAATGAAAATGATTTGTAAAATGTTTTATATTCCAAATTTTTCAAATTGGAAATTTTAGTTTCCTCAAATTCATTACATAATATATAAATATTATTTTATTTGATTCTACTGATATATTCATTAAAAATTATTTTGATCATTTGTTTAGTGATAAAACGGAATTTTAAAAAATTATTTTCCCCTCAAAAAATATTCTAAGGGATATGTGGAAATTCTTTTCCATATAATATGTAATACATGGATGATACACATTATTTTATTTAGATATTATTAATATATACCATTACTATTTATTTTATGTATGGATTCAATTTAGAATCACAATATGTTTATAAAACCTATTTCTAATCCATAGGTTATACCATGATAAAATGATTATAAAATGCAGTTATTTTTTCCATGGGTTATGTTGTCTTTAAGTGTTGAATTGATTATAAAACCTGAATAGTTTACGCTTGTTATTATATAATTATATTATTATGAAAAAAATTTATTTTGATGGTTTCTAAGATGTTGAATTATTTATGAATCCCATTTCTTTTCAAGGGTTTTCATATGATGATTTTCAATGATATAATTGAAAATATATGAATGATTTTTATTATGTGATGGTTGAGAACTATGAATCCCTCCAATAAATTGGATAATGTTTGATATCTCATGAGATAAATAGTACTAGAATAATTAGTAAAACCAGTTCAATAATGGAATTCTTCAACTATGATATTCTTAGTATTTAAACATGACTTCTATGATGGTTTGGGGAGTGAACACGTAGCACTATTATAGTCTTCAAAATGAGCCATGATCTTCTACAGAAATTATTTTCAATCATTATGTGTATTCAAAATATATAATTCATATGAAAATTAAATGTTTTCATGGTTTTATATTCCAAATTATGATAATTGTCTTATGATCTATCATATTTTTTCTATGAATAATGTTTATGATCCATTATATGAATGTCAAAAACATGATCTAGTACCCTTTTAAACCCAAACCAAACATTCCAATGACAAGTCCCAAAGAGAGTTACCTATCCCCACTAGATAGCAAAAGTTCCTGGGTGTCATGAATATGTGATTGGGAATGATTTACTTGAGATTAGAAGTATTAAACTCCCAAAACTAATAAATAAAATGAATCTGAAAATTTAGTTCCAACAAGTCCTTAATAAAATTCAAAACTAAAATAAATGGTTTTAGACAATGACCAGTATGTCCAAAAACTAATGGTTGAAGAAAAAATAACTCCTTTTCAACCACACAGCAAGGGGCCATCATCTCTAAAACGTCTCCACAACACCACATCCAGGATATAATCTATCCACATGAACCGTCATTTCCAAGGAACATTACCTTACTTATTTCAAACATAACGAAGTCTACATACACCAAAATGTGTATTTATGGTCTGAGACTAATCCTAGTAGGTTTCTACCCAATAATATTTTATGTGATAAACATTTCAAAAAATATAATGATTGCATGTTTTATAAAGAAGAACAGTAGTAAGAATTTCAAAGAGATACACTTTTAAATGAAAATAGATTTCAAGAAGGTTACACTAATGTATGAAACCATTTTGAATATGACATAAATTCTAAGGGTCTTCCCAACAAAATGAACCATATTCTAATGATAAGTAAAAAATATCCAAAGAGTACTAGTCACAGGAACACCCCAATGCACTAGAAAGTTGTGGGGCCCAAGGTACATCGTATCTTAGTGGAAAATCATCGATAATAAATATCCTTTTCATGAATGATCCACTAGAATGGGAAACCAATATTTATTAGTGTTCTCAAAAATCATCAATGTTGTGTTAGTATTGTAATTTTCCAACTCGTTAGGTTAAACAAGTACTATACCACTTCGGACCACTAGTATACTAGTCCTATTTTGCCAACCTTGATAGCCAGGTTTCCATCTGTGTCCTCAACCATGTTCCACATGTTAATAAATACCATTTTCATATAAAAACCCCATTTCATAAACATACAGACACCAACCAGTACCCAACATGTTTTTTCACCCTTTTTGTAACTCAATAAACCATTCAAAATTTTCATTACACAACTTCAGGTAGTAAAACAAGGGGTTTCACACCAAATCCATTTGAAACCATTATTTTAAGGCCAAATGTAATTCAATACCATACCCAACCAGATTTTTCATCCCTAAATACATTTTATAAAATAAATTATTGATTATAAAATAACCCCAAATGATATAACATTGAATACACATGAAGAAGACCCATTTTCATGTCCAATTACAACATTAAAATTAAATGATCAGTCAACACTACCAAAAATGAATTTCGAACCACATGTAATTGATATAAAACAAGATAAATAGTTCAAAAAAGAATTATATATTCAACTTGGAATGTCTACACATGGAATCACCCACTGTATGTTTCAAAAACCCAAAATCATTGTACGTAACATCAACTGCATCTCTACAACACCGTAATAGAGTGTAAACTAACCTATATCCACAATAGTGAAACAAGAATCCCAAAAAATAAAACCCTTTGTATGAATGACTAGTTTAGGGACATTTAGAAAATCCTGAAAGATGGACGGAATCCTAAGGAAATGCATGAAAATCAAAGGATGAATCACTTCCATGAGAAATCTAGAACATTCCACACCAAAATCCCCTTCAAAAATGAGTTCCCAGAGAGTTTGTGGGAGATTCGAAGCCTTCCATGGAATCTAGGGTCTAATGGGGAATGAAAGGCATGGGATATGATTAAGGTAAAGGGGGAAAATTGGAATCAAAAAAGATTTTTAATGACCTAGACACTTGCGTACGGTTTACTAAATCATGCGGCCAAACCGTGCAACTTGGTCTAGCCACCATAAAACACCATTTTCATCCAAATTTCCTGGTGAGACTAGGTGGAATGAAGGGTTAAATAGGGGAAATTAATAGGAGAGAAAAATACCTGAAAATAAGGACATGGATGTGACAATTCTCCCCGCTATTAAAAACCTTTTTCCCTAGAAATCAACCTAATTCATGACCAAAAAACAAGAATGGGTTCTCTTGATAAACCCATGAATTCCACTCCCATGTATCATGTAAAACATTCTCATGCTTCAAAAAGACCTAATCTAGTGGAATACAATTCCACCGAATCACCTTCTCTTTGAAATCCACTATTCGCACAGGTCGTTCAAACACTCATAAATCATGCTCTATTTCCAAAACCTCTCAATTAAACACATGGGAAAAATCTAGATTAAACTTCTATAATTGGGATACATGGAATAAAATGTGAATATTTATCAATTTATAGGTAAAATAAAACTTGTATTTTATCTTTCTAATGCACTCAATGATCTCAAAAAGGTCGACATAGCTCAACACTATATTTCCCTACATTCCCAAATGTTGATGAACCAAATGAGGGGACACCATTAATAATTCATGATAAACCCCTGAAAACTATATATCACAATGCCAATTGTTGGAATTGGATTTTTGGGGATTCTGATCCATCAATAACTAATGCCTTGTCAACATGACCTTCTCAGATGTCTCTTGCACAATGCTTATCCCTAATAGTGAGGTCTCACCTACCATAGCCCAACACAAGTGGGACTGACAAGGCCGACCATTCATCACCTTAAAATGATCCATTTGAATTGAAGATTGGTTACTATTTAATAATAAAACTCAAAGTATCTGAAACGGCTATCCAACAAACCACCAAAGTCCAAGACACATGCATATAAAATGTCTTCTATAATGTGATTTTCCCACTTCATCTGACCATCTGTCTGAGGATGGTATGACATGCTCATTATAATCTGCGACCCAAAAGCCTTTTTAAGTCCTTCCAAAATTCGAATGTTTAATTAGGGGTCTCTATTTGATAAAACTTCATGTTGCACACCATGAATCGTTAACACCTCAGGAATATACAATCGTCCCAACTCGTCCACTTTAACTATATCTTTGATCATAATGAAGTTGAATTATTTCATCAGAAGATCAATCACCATAAAAATAAGGTCATACCCAATTTTGTACAAGGTAATCCAATAAAAAATCCACGGTGACCTTATCCCGCATTCAGGTATGAATGGGTAATCGATGAAGAAAACTAGAGGGTCTTTGATGCTCTTCTTTCCCCTACTGACATGTATATCACATTGATTCAAAATCAGTGATATCCAACATCATGCCTGGACACTAGAACCATTGAAGAAAATAGTATTACATTTTGGTGTATCCAGGATAAAAAAGCCACTAATATTGGTGGCCAAACTACATCACCACCTTCCTCAGAGATAACGACACTAGTAAAATGACCTTGAAGCACATGATTCCCTTGGGAGATGAAGACCAATTAGAAGACGTGTCCCCACCATGAGGAAACAACACTAGCCACTGAAATATCTCATCAATGGAAAACTTGCACTAAATCAAATCTAAAATATAATGGTTTATCTAAACGCTTGAAAAGATCACCCCCCCCCCCACAGTGCTCCTTGGTCTCCCCATACATCTGAGCGAAGAGTCCCATTAGAGTCTACTCATCACTCGAACTCCTCAATGCCTATAGTGTTAATTTTCTTCTCAAGGAATCCTCCACCACATTACCCATTCCTTGGGTATAGAAAATATCAAATTTTTACCCCTACATGTACTTAATTCAATGGCAATGTCTTAGGTTAATATCCTTCTATGATAAAATTTAAACTAAGCTCGTATGATTCGAGTAGATAATAAACATCTCTCCAAATATGTAGTAATTCCATGTCTTCAAATATTACACCACCACTGCTAACTCTGAGTCACAGTTCATGTAATTATTTTCATGTGGTTAGAGTTGGAGATATTAATATGAAACCACGTGATCACCCTATATAAGCACACACCAAACACACATACCTGATGTGTTCGAATACACCTCACATCCCTTTACTGATTCTAGTAATATCATGACAAGGGCGGTATTAAACTATTGCATCAGCACCTCATGGGATGCCTGATATTGTAGGACCCATTCAAACATCACCCCTTTCCAAGTGAGTTTGGACATGGGTGAAGAAAGCCAAGAGAAATCCCAAACAAACCGCATGTAGTATCCTGCAAGGCCGAGGAAACTCTTGATCTCGAACACTATTTTCCACTCCTACCATGACATAATTTCACTTATCATATCTAGGTATAAAAAAGCCATGATCCGAGATCACATGGCCCATAATCTCAAATTCCCTAATCTAGATGTTGGACTGGGACAAATTTACATAAATTCATTGATCACTCCTAGTGCCCAACATGATCTGAATGTGATACTCATGCTCCTCATCAGATCCAGAGTAAACTTGGATTTCAACCTCGAATACCTTGATGAATGAGAATTGATACTATTTGAATAAACTATTCATGAATTCCATAAAAACATCTGGAGTCTTGGTGAATCTGAATGACATGACCGAGTACTGAAAGTGGGCTCATCTACATCGAAAGGCTGTCTTCAAAATATTTGCCTCTCTCACCCTAACATGGTGGTAACCCGAACTAATTACAATATTTCAAAACCACTTTTCTCCCTCAATCTTATCAAAAGTTCATCTATTTGGGGTAAACCATATTATTTATTGATGGTTACCTTATTCAGATTCTATTATTCGATGAACAATTAGAGGGATCTGTCGGCCCTCTTTCCAAAAAGGACATGAACGACCCAAGGACAGATCCTCAAGAGAATGAATCCTATGGATTCCAAATAATCTAGTTGTGTCATTAATTAACTCAACTCTTTGGGGTCCATATGATATGTGGGATGAGATATCAGTTATGTTCCCAGTGCTAAATCAATTGAAAAATCACCATCCCGCTCTAGGGAGAAGCCAAAAAATCATATGGAAATAGCTCCTAGAACTCATCCTCAACAAGAGGTAATCCACCATCAATATCAAAACCATATTCCTATAGATTGAGCGATGATAACTGGAAGAAAATATTTACCAACTCTGGGAGTGGATGTCACACACGACATAACCGAGGATCCCATTTCTAAATAAAAACCAGAGGACTCCAAATAAGCTCCATGAAACTCACCCACCACCAATAGCAATCGATATGAACTTGAAAATGATGCAGACAATCCATGCAGAGTATTAGGTTTCATAGGTCCATTTTAAGTGATGAAGTTCCCACTCTACCTCAACCCCTGACATGGAAGGCACATATGACAGACACCTCAAGCCTTGCTCCTTCTACTAGCCCGAAGGCATCACCAACTCCATTGTAAAGTAAAAAAAACTCCCTTGGAAAATTCAGTAGCATCAGAAAATGAAAAAATATAAAATAAAAAGATTCAGCTGTATCAAAAAGAAGAATAACTATAGAAAATGAAACCAAAATTTCACCTTGAACTGTCGAAGGCCCTGCATGTGACATCACTAGTGCCTAATCCACCGCATGAAGATTCCTACCCTCTTAAATAGTAAGGCCATTGTCTTGTTGCTTTACCATGAACCATCTTTTCCCAAAATATGTTCTGGCTCTGCCTCCATGGTCACCAAACAAGGATCCCCCCATCCCCGATGGCTCTGACATAACTAACAATCCCTCGAAAGCCACACATCCCTCCCCACTTTGCACAAAACATGCCACCTTTAAAAAGTGATGCAAGTGTACCATAATTAAAACTGTTAGTAAGGATTGGGAGGAGATTTAAATAAATGTAGGTTGTGCTATGGCCTCCTAAACATGTGTCACAAAACAAACCTCACATCAGAATCCATAGATAAGAACTACCTTGGATGATGGCTGGACCTACCTCCTCCCTTCTTTCCCTGCTCCTCTCGCATCCTTTTCTTCTTAGATGAGATACCAATGCTCGTACAAAATACCATGTAAGAAAACTAATACATTAATTTCTATTCAATATTGACCATGCAATCATGGTCGACCAATTTAGCATAATTTCCCATCTTGAACAAGAAGACATGAGAGTAAATTTCTAGTCACAACCCCTTCCCAAACATTTGGTCTTTAAGGGTCTCATTAGAAGAAATCTCATGCATGTATCAAAATATCTCTAAAAAATGGTTATCACATTCCATTATTGACCGATATACATGGGAACAATCCATGAAATACTAGGATCTGGGAAAAAATAGGACCTTAGGACAATATTTATCATTCAAGAAGTCCTTGAAATCAATCCAGCTCATTTGCTCAAGATTCCTAGTTTGATGCACTAATTCCCACCTCCGGCGACTGGGACCCTGAAGCTGAAATGTGTCAAATTTCACCCCAACTTCATCAGGTTTTCTCATAAACCCGAACATATTCTTTTTATTATTGATACATTTCTATATATCTTGAGGATCTGAACTATGACAGAATGAATGAGGTTTATTCTTTAGAAACTATAAGGATTTATCCTTCATGGGACTAGAATCATCATTTCTAGATGAGGAAGCTGTAGGAACTACTCTATTCACCACAGCCTGGACATCCGGAACCAAATCCTCTACCAATATTTGATCGAGCGGTGAGGGAGAACTCTCTTTGGATTCCACTCGTGGGTGTGTGGGAGCTTTTCAGGGATGCATGTTGGTACCAAAGGCAACAAAAAAAAGAAAACATTTGTAAAACATTTTTATAAAATTTTAGCAACAACCTCAATTATAAATAAATAAAAATCCTCACAATAAGTAAATAAACATCTGCTTTACTCATACCTAATTTTCATGTGGAGTCTGCAGCCCACACATATCGCCTGGATGAGAAATCAAAAAAATCAGAAAATCCCATGGAGACTCAAGGTATATCACGAGAGGTGTTGGACATGAACCCTAATTGCATCCAAAAATCGAATCCCCCATAGTCCAAGTTCCTATCTAACTAGACTCACCCTAAACAATAACATAACATAAAGTGCTTAACCCACTCTGATACCATGGTGTCACGAACCAGATATGGTGTCCATCTAAACATTCACCTAACCCAGTCCATTGAAAGAACCAAAGGTCTTTCCATGTCCTTACAAGCTAGAACATGATCCCGAGATTCAATAATATGTTCTTGGGAATGTTTTAATTGAGTTTAGAATCAATAAACAACCAAAAACCACAAATAAACAAAATCTGATAATTTTTTCCGAAAAATCCTTTAATAAAATTCAGAACTGAAATACATTGTTTTTGACAACACATAATAGGGGAAAAACTAAAATTTATATGCCACTAAAACTCTAGAACCACCACACGGTATGGTTCCATCATCCCCAATACTTCTCTAAAACACCGCATCAAAGATGGTTGATAAAAATCCAAACTGTCATTTCCAAGGACCATTCCCTTAGCTATGTCAAAGATAACCCTGTCTACATACACACAAATGTGTAAGTGGTGTGTGTGCCTAATCCTAATAACACACCACACAAAAATATTTCTCTTGATAAACATTTCAATACATGGAAATCTTGAAGGTTTTATAAACAATAATGCTAGTAATCATTTCAACGCAATAAAACTATAAATGAAAACCGTTTTTAAGAAGGATACAATAATGAGTTGAATATTTTTAAATAAAACACATATGCGACTAGGTTATCCAAAAAAGAAAACCATATGGTTATGGTACATACAAAATATCCATATATCATTAGTCCTGGAAACACCCCTAGGCACTAGCTATTTATGGGGACATATGTACATTGTATCTGAGCGGAAAAGCATACTTAATCAATAATCTTCACATGAAAAATACAATTGGCGGGGAAACCAAAATTTCTTAGTGATCCCTAAAATCATCAAATTTTTTAGTGTTGTCCTCATCAACCATTCTAGGTGAAACAGGGACAATACCACTCTAGATCACTAGCATACTAGTCCTGGTCATCCCACCTAGACACCTAGGATTCCCTCCTTAGGACTAACCATGTTACACATGCTAAAGAGTACCATTTTCACATAAAAACACCATTTTTGAAACATACTCACACCAAACATTGCCTAGTATTCCTTCTTAACCATTGCGTAACCCAATAAACCATTCAAAATTGTCAGAAAACAACATCAAGTCGTAAAACATGGTTTTTTCACACCAAATTCATTTAAAACCTCTCTTTTAATGCCAAATATTCACAAATACCATACCCAAATAGATTGGGCATCCCAAAAAAATTTAACTAAACAATTTAATGGATCACCAAATAACCCCAAATGATTCAACATTGAATACATAAAAAACACCCGTCTTCAAGTCGAGTGGAATCATTAAAATTAGATTCACAATAAAATAAAAAAAATGAATTTTCCACCACACACAAAGATAGAAAACATGTTAATGAAGATAAAAAATAATGATAAATTCATCCATGAATGTCTACACAAGGAATCACCTACATTATGTGTTAAAGCCCCAAATCGATGTGTGTCACATCAACTGCACCACTACCACAACACATGGGAGTGAAAAAGACCTAAATACACAAGATTAAACCAGGAATCCAAAGATCAAACACTACGTATGAATTTCTAGTAGCTGTACATTTGGAAAATCAAGAAAGATGTAAGAAACCCTATGGAAAAGAATTAAAAAATCATTATGTTTCCCCACCAAAATCGCTTTCAAAAAAGAGTCCCAATAGTGGTTGAAGGACCATGGGAGACCTACATGGATTCTAGAATCACGTGGGGGAATAAATGGGTGAGAAAAAATTATTCTTGGGATAGAAAATTGAAAAAAAAATATTTTTAATGACCTAGACAACTATGTGTGGTTTGGTGGCATAGTTTAGTAAATCATGCAGCCAAACTGTGCAACCTAGTCTGGACACCCAAAAAACCCATCATTTTTACCAATTTCAAAGGGGTCTTCAGGGATAGAGGTGGCCGAAATATGATAGAAAAATACCTTAATAGGAGGATATGTATGTGAAAATGAATCGAATTTTTTCAAATGTTTTTCTTATTTTTATTCACTACCTGAAGCTCATGATATATTCATATCACCATATTTTACCCTTACTAATCATTTTCAATCACACTTTATTTTATTTACTTTATCCAGGTTCTGATAAAATGTATTATTTATGATATATCTACAAAGTGCGATTATTGGGAATATAATATTGAGAGTTGATGTAAATGTCCTACTGGCCAGTTGTTTATGTGTCTATGTTTCCAAAGGTACTACACCATTACAATATTCTAAATTGTATTTTTATATTAAAATGAATATTCATATATAAATATATAATATATATATCTTTATTTTAATATTGGGGATTAATATTTGTTATCATTGGAATGGTTTAATTTACCATTGAAAACTGGGATGATAAAAATTTAATGAGATCCATACGGTTTTTTCTTTGGATGCATCAATGGATATTTCTATAGTTAATTCTATGGATAATTCAACATATTCGAAAATGAAAATGATTTTTTTCAATGATAGAGAGAGTGGTTTCCAAGTAATTAAATCCTTTTTTGCATACTAAATGAGGGTGTGGTTCTGAAACAACGGTACCCATGGGTGATAAATCGGAAAATTGTGAATTGACCTGAACTTGATCATCACTAGGTGCCAGAAAATAGCCATCGAGTACACATGGTTTGAAAATCCCATGGGATATTCATTGGAAATTAAAAAAATGATTACGAAAAATAATAAATTATTTATATGGATAATAACATTTAATAACCTTGGTTAATCCCCCATGAATCATAAATTTATATGTCAATGTTATGATTTACTCATCCTATAAATGATTTTTCATGATTATGTGCTTTTACACTATGAATATTTTTTCTTATGATATTATTTTTGGATTTAGTCAATATAAATAACAAAATTGAATCTTGTTAATGATGAATTTCATTGAAAATGTGTTGATGAGAAACTAAATAAGATTTTAAATATATTCAATGATATTTTGATTATTTTTAATCAGTTATCTGGAAATATGATTAACTGCATTTACATTAACTAACTATTAGACTCAACAAAGAAAATAAATATAGTATTACTTGAGTGTTTGGGTTGTGGAAACAATGTATTTAAGAATATTGAGTTTTTTATATGTCAAAAATATGAGATGAATCTCTCAGGAAACGACTCAAAAGAAAAAAAAATATTTTATTTGTGGAGAAGAAGGAAACATAATAAGAGATTTCTAATGAAAATGAATAGTTCTGTTAAAGTAACCTATAGGAATAATGGTTTCTATAAAAAATAATCAGTGGATAGATGTTATAGCTGTGTAATGTATATGAAAGATAAAAATCGATTTGCTAGGGGAAATATCAAGAATATGGCCATTATGATACTACAAATAAATTTTATGTCTTTGATAATGAATTAAAATCAATTAAATTATAAAACGAATGAAGTATTATATAATAATATTGTGAAACCTAGAAAATGGTTTATGAATTATGTATTACTATTTAAGTTTTTATGTATTATATTTCATTAATTATAAAATATATAATAAATTTTATGTTAAATATTTTCATTAAGGATTTTAAAGAATACGTTGAATGGTACCAATGAAAAAAAATGTGATTTCATGTAAAGGTGATATTTTATGGAAAACAAATAATTAAGGGATGGATTACCCTTAATTTTTCTGTATTTTTAGATAATTATTTTAAAAAAATGAGATGATTGTTATAGATAAATAAAATTTGATGGTATTTATGACCCCAAAACTAATTAACGATTTATTGAAAAATTTTTATGTGATATCATTGACGAAGTTTATAGTATTTTTAGTTTTATGGAATATATTCAATAATATATGATTTTATTTAAGGATTGATGATGTATTCATGTTTTAATTTAAGGGTTTTCGGTAATTATGGTTATTACCGTGCATCAAGAGAATATATGGCCATGTTATTCACACTCGTTGTATGTGAATAGTGAAAGATACCTTTTAATATTTAGTGGATTACTATTAACATGAGTTTTTATAATTTAATGAAAATTATAAATTTTTAATTTTGGATGCTTCAAAAGGTTACCCATTAATGGAATTTTTTAAGTGATCATTGAGTTACGGTTCAAAATATTTTGTATTACATCACCATAGAATGATTTATGTGTAGTGGATTACTAGTTCTAACAATTTATTATAAATAGAACAGATAGAAGGAATGTATTATCATTATATTATGGTTCATTTTATTTTTTAGTTCTCCTAGAATAACACGTTCATCTGCATTTATGGGAGTAAGTGATGAAGTGGAAATTTATTGAAGAACAAAAAGTGGATAATTTTTTTATTAAAATATAAAGGAAGTAAAAGCGCCATGTATGTTAGTCCCTTTCAAATTGTGGATCATTTTGGGACTATACCCTACCATTTGTAGATTCCGCTAAACCAATATCAAGTTCATGAGGTTTTAAAATTATCTCTCCTGAGGAAGTAAATGCCTAATGTAATGAACTAATGTTTTCAATTGAATCCATTCTTATAATTATTTCATATAATAATGTGATGTCAGAACACAATTAACTAATAAGTACTATGTGACCACTAAATATAACTTTGTCAGTTGTGTGTTTTTAATTTCAAAAAACCGTCATTTAGAATTGTGCTCAGTATGTTATTTTGAGTTTGATAAGACAAAAATAATTGTTAATGAATAGTAACATACCCTTATGAATATTATCGAACATTTATTAAAATTAATGAATAGAAAACTAGACAAAAAATGAAAACTTCACAAATGATTGTACAAATACAATTTTTACATCATGAAAGTGAAAAAACGATCATAGTATATAAATTGATATTTTTGAATCTGAAAAATGTTTTATTTACAATTTTATGTTTAATTTAATAATTTAAAATATAAATGTATTTTCATAAAATTTAATCGTAAATTTTTACTTTATTTTCTAATGGTTATAATATAATTTTATGGGGCCTGGAATATTTTTCCAAGGTGTTATAAAACGATTTATTGTTTTAATGTTGATTTTGTTGAATAAATTATGATTTTATTTAAAAATTAAATTAAAATTATTTATAAAATTATTTTCATAAAATGGATTAAATTTTTTAATCCTAATGTTTGAACAATTGTTAGGGTGAGTTTTTTTGGATTTTACTAAAATACATGATTTTTTGTGAATAGTAAAAATATAGTATTGAGTTTTCTGTATATTTGACGACATCATAATGGTGTAATAATTAATAAAAATATCTGGTCAACTTTTTTACAGGAAAAATAAGATATTTGGTGACCCATGTGGGTAATACCATGGGAAAATACCAGGGACACACCCATGGATTTACAAAAACCACTAATGAGGTGTCTTTTTAAATAAATAAAACATTTATTCTCTTTTAATATAAATACCCACTCATCCATTCTTTTTCATTCATTCCCAAATCCTCAAACTTTATTCTATGGTGTTTTTACCACCCTAGTATCCCTCCCAAGGTTTTATTAAGCCCCCAATGTCCCAAATATCATGTTTTATGAGCTACATTACAATGTAAGGGAACATTTCACCCTCCTCTTTTTGTCATCACTTCTTTTATGTTATACTTTTAGATTTCCATTATCATATGTTGGAGTTTGATATCTTGTATCACTCTTATAGAATTTTATTTCATATGATTATATAACCTCTTCTCTCTCATCAATTCATTTTATTATATTTAAAGTGACGTCATTAGGGTACAAAATTTTCATAAGGGATCTCTAAACATTTCATTCATTTTAGAGTTCATCTCAATTACTTTTTTCCTCATATATTTTAATTCAAATTTTATGATGTATTTAGTACCTTAAATTCACAAGATTTTGTTCATAATAAAGTAATAATTATCCATTATCTATCATTATTTTATATACTAAAATTAAAATACCATCTGAGATGTGCTAATTTACCAGCTTCATGGATGATGAGTTTTCAGTTTCTGTTATTGTCTCTAATTATTGCCATGAAACCATATTTAGGGGTGTACCAGACCATAAAAAATGTATTATGTCTCATCTGTGGTTCTGGAATACTTTTGTACACAAGGTTTTTATTTTCAAAACAAAACATGTTTCTGGTGGTCAAAAACCGCCAATAAACCAAAATGCTTACCATTATATAATTTATATAATATTTCATCTTCATGCAATGTAACCAAATGTAATTTACAATCATGTAACCTCCTAATTTTTAAATAATAAAATATAACTAAAATTATAGATATTTTTACCAATATACAAGATTCTTCAATCACGAATATAAGTGAACCTATAATTAGAACCTAGGAAAAAACGGACCTGAACAATGGAATTGAACCTCGTAACGAATTAAAAGGTTATAAATGAACTCAAAACAATTTATATAAACCAATTTCATATAGAATCGGCTTTTGGATTATTAATAAATGATATTAAATTGAATATTCAGGTCATTAATATAATGTGGAGAACACCATCGGACTAAGGTAAGTGATTCTACCCGAACCACCGTTATTCTTTCTGGTTTCTCTATCTTTTTTATACCCAGAAGAAGTTGTCTTTTATTTTTAAGAAAAAATTATAAATTCAGTTTGTATACTCCAAACACATGTTTCAAGATCTATAACTCATTCTCTTTCGAGGATATGCGGGTTACTAAGTGATTCCCTCCTAAATTATTCACGATAAGCAAATCTATTTTAAGGGAACATCCTGAATTCTTACATGATTTCAAGGTAACTATATCCTCAGTTTTAAGCCACCATTTTCTTTATAAAATTATTCATTTTATTAGGTAAACATTATTATTTAAATTTTGGTATTATATAAATTACTTTCCTCTTTTCTATTTTATGTGTTCTATAGTATTTTTCTTAAAACCGCACAAAAATGTTTTAATTCTAATAACTCTCAAAAAAATTTATTATATATTTTCACATATGTTTGGCATCACTTACCATGTTATATTACAATTTTACACTATGAATGTAAATGAATGTTCTATTACCTTTCTCTCATGGACACTTTCATTATATGCCCATTGGATATGATTTATGACATGATTGTGGTACTGAATTCTTTCCATGGGTCCCCTAATTGTTATGTGTGGTTGATTATGTATGATTATTCATGTGTCAATAATATTCCTTAAAATTTTGATATGGGTGCACCCAGATAGTGATTCAATGCATTGGGTAAAGTTAAGTATCATGTGATGTGATGCGAAATAGGATTTTCGGCTATCTTTGACCCATACTACTATGGGAAATGAGATTGACAGTTATCCATGACTCGTAATAAAGAAATTTTTTATGTTTTTTCCACATTTATATGATTCCATGTTTATATGATCACATGTTCATATGTTATGATTCCATATTTTCCCTGATTTTATATCAATATGTCATGCCTCTTAACTAGTGTGATTATGCATTATTCTTATGTTCATTCCCTTAATGGGATTCTTATCTCATCCATTTGTTCTTATGTTTCCCCAGGATAACTTATGTCATTATATGAGCACAATGTAAGTTAGGAACTCATTATGGAGAATAAATAATGGTGTTTTTATCCCATGTTTTATGTTTTATGTACCTAGTTATCAAAGACACTAGACTTCACGATCCTTGGCCTATACTCTGATGTATCTTTATGCTTAATATCATGTAATGTTATACGTAAAAGATGAGGGTTTCTATAGTTGGTATCAGAGGATGGTCTAGTTATTTGTGGAGATTAAGAATATAGCACTCTAGTAAGAACCTTAAATATGAGACAATGTATAATAAAATTAATCTAAAAATCTGTAATTATAAGGTATGTGGTTTGTTAAGAAAATACGTCACTCTCTAGATACAAACATGTAGAGGTGGCTATGGCCCAGATATACATTGGAGTGAAATCTCCGACAAGGAGTTTTGGGCTTGACCGGGGGTATCCTGGTACACAACAATGGGCCTTACTGCACTCTTGGTATTGATACTCCCAGGGGATATGCATTGGTAATTCATGAGCTTGCTAAAAACTATTATTACGAAAAAAATAAGAATATATGATAAGAAATAGATCATAGATAACATAGATTAAAACATAGGGAATCACAAGTTAGTATATACATATCATTTAAAATATTATCCTTTTATGTTCAAAAGATTCTTTTTTATGTTTAATATCTACGTATTCAAGCCCTCTAATTGTACGTTCTATTTCATAGTTAATGGAGTAAAATAGACGACATGGTTCCAATATTCCATGTAAAATAGAATGTGATGAATGTCTGAATGATGTTCCTGATATGATAGGAATGGGTGCTCAAAACATTATGTCAATACTTGATCAATTGGCACAAGTTATGAATAATAACATGAATCATGTGGAACACCCTCCTCCTCCAATAAGAGATAAAGTTGTCATGGAATCCTTCTTGTGTCAAAGGCCTCTCATGATTAGTGGATCCTATAATCCCCTCCTCCCAAAATAGTGGATTGAATCCATTGAAATGTTATTATCTATCTTCTAGTTATCAAATGAAAATAAAGTTGTAATGGTGGTTTATCATTTTTTTGGGGAAGCCGACAGTCATGGACATTGATCGAAAATAAAAAGTCCTAAGAAGAAATTGATTTTGTGTATTAAGAAGAATTCAAGAAGATTATTTTAAATAAATATTTTCCTTGAACTCCCAGTCTCAATATGGAAAGAGGGTTCATTAGACTCAAGAAGAAGGAAGATGATTCCATCGAGGTGTATGAAGAAAACATTACTTGGCTTTCAATGTAAACCTATGGCTTTTCCATGAACTCTGAATTCATGTTGGATAACTTCATTAGTGGACTAAATCCGAGTCTACAAAAAACATTGGTGTTTCCATAATTTGATAGTTATGAAGGTATTTTTTGTTGTGACCTCATGTTTGAAATTATGATTGGATACTCTCAGTGTTTTTATGGGCCCACAACAATTTATGAAAAATGGAGAACAAAATGGATGGTTCAACAAACAAGTCCCATGTTAGAATGAATCCTGAATATACCACTTGTAAAAGTACTCTGAATAAGCATCCTTGGAACTATTTAAAGGGAACCATCAATTTCATGAAATGTGGAAAGAATGGTAATATGTCTAAAAACTGCCAAAGGGATATGAAAAATCCCACTAATGTGGAAGAAGAATGGAAGGTTCAGTTCAATGCTAAGCCAGTGGTGTAGTGTTTCAACTGTAAGAAGAATGGGAATTATGAAAACTATTTAAATAAGCCAAGTGTTTTAGGAGTAAATCAAAAAAACCTCCAAGGAAATTAGGAAGGTATTATGATATCACAACTATTGAGGTGGATATGGGCAAAGATGCGGTGATAGGTACACTAGTTATTCATTAAAGAATAGATAACATACTATTTGATTCTAGTTCTACTCATTCATTCATATCATGGAGGTTTAGTAGAACTATTCAACCACAACCTCAAAATATGGAGGAAATATTATATGTGAGAATAGAGAATAGGGCGATTATTGAATCCATATTTTATAACTCCTCCTCGGTTAATATTTGTGGACTAAACCTCCCAGAAAATCTCATCATACATTCATTGTATGAGTTCGAAAATATCTTGGGCATGGATTAATCATCTTTAAACAAAGCCAACATAATTGTTAGGAAAGTGAGCACACTCTCCACATCACAAAGAATCCTTAAATTGAATACAAGTGTTAGGAGGATGATGAAACTCTTTAATAATCATTATCTCATGTGTGGATATAATTGCCTTTTGAGAATGAATATCTAGCTCAAATGATTGATCCAAAAAATGGAATCATGATTGAATACATTCCAATCATGAGGGATTACCATGATGTATTCCCTGAATATTTTCCTTGTCATCCTCTTGAACGAGATATTGAGTTCTCAATTGAAATTATCCATAGATCTCTGCATATCTCAAAGAAAAGTTACAGAATGGCAACCATAGAGCTGGAAGAGGTGAAGAAGCATTTACAAGGGAATCTAGAGAAGGGTTTTTAAGCCGGAATGCTTCACCGTGGGGTGCGCCAGTACACTTTTATAGGAAGAAGGATGGATGAATGCACCTCTGCATTGATTATTGTGAGAGTAATAATATTATGATAAAGAAAAATTATCCCCTTCCACAGATATATGATTTGTTCGATAAGCTTTGTGGGTCCCATTATTTCAATATGGTGGACATTCGGTTAGGATATACCCAATTAAAGGTGAGGAAGGAAGATATTCCCAAGTCTACCTTTAGAACGAGTTATGGAAACTATGAGTTCATAATGATTCCCTTTGGAAACAGTAATGCTCCAGAAACTTTCATGGATTTAATGAATAATGTCTTTAGAGATTACCTCAACATTTCTTTGGTAGTATTTATTGAAGATATTCTAATATACAAAAATAGAAAGGAGGAACATGATGAGCATTTGAATACTATGTCAAAGACATCGAGAAGGGAGATATTGTAGGAACAATATATTAAATGAGAGTACTGGATGGAGGAAGTATCATTTTTGGGGCATGTTATCACCAGCAAAGGGTTATCTGTGGACCCTTCCAAGACAAAGGCAATTGAAGAGTAGCCTAGGACAACTTCTATAATAGATATCCACAATATTCTAGTTCATTCTGGGTATTATAAACCATTTTTGAATAACATTTCATGGTTTTTAAACCCAATGACCAAGCTAAAATGGATGGGAGTAATGTATTTCTATACTCGGGAATGTGAATACCGTTTTAAGGAGTTGAAAAAGAGGCTAATCATTGTGCCAGAACTCACACTCCCATCATGTAGAGAAATATTTGTTTTGTATAGTGATTCTTCTAAGATGGTCTTAGTTTGTGTGATGATGAAAAATGATAATGTTATAGTCGACACCTCAAGGCAGCTGAAAATCCATGAGCAAAACCACCCTATGCATGATATAGAGTTTTCAATGGTGATCTTTGCATTGAAAATATAGAAGCATTATTTCTATGGGTAGAATTGTAAGATATATACTGACCACAAGAGACACAAAGATATATTCACACAAAAAAGAGCTTAATATACGCCAATTAAGATGGATGGGTCTCATCAAGGATTATGAATGATCAATACACTACCATCCATGCAAGGGAAATAAGGTGGAAGATGCTCTATGTAGAAATGATCATGAATCTTAATCAATGATGAGAATTTATAATTATATAATCTTCTTAGATTTGAAGAGGATGGAAATGGGAATAATTATGGTAGGAAAATCATCAATACTTTCTCAAATGATTTCTCAACCATCGCTCATGGATAAAATAAAGGATGCTAAAATAATGGATGTAAAACTTATGAAAAGGATGGAAGCTATCAAAAGTGCTAAATCCCATGTGTTCCTGATTGGTGATGAAGGATTTCTAATAATCTGGTCACGATTATTTGTACCATACATTCTAGAGATAAAGAAGAGATTCTTAATGACGCACATAGATGAACCTTCTCTATCCACCTAGGGAGCACAAATATGTATCAAGATCTCTGAGGGAACATATGGTTGGAAAATATGAAAAGGGAGATAGCTGAATATACACCAAAGTGCCAGGTATTTCAACAAGTGAAGGATGAAAAATAGAAGTCTAAGGGAACGATGAAACTACTACTCATACCAACATGGATGTTGGAGAACAACACCATGGACTTTGTCACCAGACTTTCATGGACATCCAGAGGAAACATTGCTATAAAGGGCTTTGTGTACAATCTTATGAAGAAAACTCACTTTATCTCGATTAGTTAATTCTTCTTATTGGATCAAATTATGTGGATATATATCAAGAAATTACTAAGGATGAAGGGAGTATAACAATCTATTATATCATATCATGATCCGAGATTCACCTCAATGTTCTGGAAAAGTCTTCTACATGCTCTAAGCACTGAACTGATCATCAGTACGGCCTATAATCATTAAACTGATGTCCAATCTGAGAAAAATATTTAGAAACTGGATGATATGATTAGAGCATGTTATATGGACTTTAAAGTAGGATGAGACCAATATCTTCCTTTGGACGAATTCTCCTAAAACAACATTTTATAATTGAGAATATGAAATAGCACCATATGAAGTCTATTATGGGAAAAGGTGCAGAACACCAGCGTGTTGGGATGAAGTCATTGTGGATAAACTTCAAGGACCAAAAATGGTTGAATAATTTGTGGAGAAGGTGAAAACCATTCAGAAACACATCATGGCATCCCAAATCTGAAAAAAGAGTTATGCAGATAATTGTCGATGAGACATTGAGTTCAAAGTTGGATACATGTTATTTATATGCATATCTCCGTGGAAGAAGGTCATTAGGTTTGGGAAAAAGGGACACTAATTCCATGGTACATAGACCCCTTCGTGATCCTTGATCAAGTTGGAGCTGTGACCGATCAATGTGAACTTCCACCAACCGTGTCCAAAGTACATGATGTATTTCATGTATCCCTCTTATGTAAGTAAATACCAGACTCTTCACATGTTCTCTCCTTAGAGGTGGTACAGTTAGAGAATAATCATTCCTACGAGGAGAAGATAGTGGAGATCTTGGATCGTAGAGATAAAGTTCTACGTTACAAGAATACTCACCTGGTCAAGGTACTATGGAGGAACCATATGTATGAAGAGGCAACATGGGAACTAGAGAATGTAATGAAGAAAAGTACCCACACTAGTTTTTGTCAAAGAATGTAAACAGAAATTTCGAGGAAGAATTATCTTAATGTGGGAAGAATGTAACGACCCAATGCTTTTAATAGAACCCCTTCTTGTAATTATGACAAATAATAACATGGAGTCACAACACAATGAACTACTAAGTACTATGTATCCTTTAAACATATGTTTTTCCCTAGTGAACTTTATTTTGGAAAACGGTCATCTATAATTGTGATCATTATGTTATTTTTAGTTTGATAAGACAAAAATAATATTTTATGATTTGAAACAGACCCTTATAAATAGTACCATAATTTTATGAATAGTGAGGAATTGTAATAAATAGAAAATAGGCCAAAAAATAGAATACTTCACCCATAAATGTCCAAATACAATTTTAACATCTTAATAGTGAAAAAATGGTCATAGTATAAGAGTTGGTATTTTTGTCTATCACAAATATTTAATTAACAATTTTATGGTTAATTTAATAATATAAAATCAAATTGAATATTTATAAAATTTAATCATAAATTTTGACTTTATTTTCTTAAGGTATACGATATTTTTATAGGACCTTGAAGAAATGTTCATGGTGTTAAAAAATGAGTTATAGTTTTAATGACGATTTTGTTGAATAAATTATGTTTTTATTTAAAAAATAAATTTTAAATAGTTATAAATTTTATTAAAAAATTAGAGTTTATTTTATAATCTTATATGTTGAAAAATGGTTAGATTGAATTTTGGGGATTTCTCTAAAATACATGATTTTTCCGTGAATAGTAAAAATACAGTTTTGAGTTTTCGATATATTTGAGGACATACTAATGATTTAATAATTAATAATAAAATTAATCGGCTAGTGTACAGTACAGTATGATTTTAGTTATCCCTAGTGGATAATGACATGGGAAAGCCCATGGTTTTACAAAATCATCTTATGATGTGTCTTTTTAAATTAATAAAAAACTCCCTCATTTAATATAAAGACCCACTCATCCATTCATTTTCATTCATTCCAAATCCCTCATCCTCGATGCTCATGTGTTTTTACCTCCCCAGTATCTATCCCATGGTGTCCTAAAACCCCCATTATCCCAAACATCATATTTTAGGACATACTCCACTAGGTAAGAGAACATTTCAACCTCCTCTTTGCCAACTCTTCTTTTATGTTATCTCTTTAGATTTAAATTCTCATATGTTTTGTTTTTATATTTTTTATAACTATTATTTTCATTTTGTTTTCAATATGATGATATAACATATTCCCTCTCATCAATTCATTTTACAAAATTTTATGTGATTCCGTTTGGCTGCCGAATTTTCATAAGGGATTTCAAAACTTTTATTTCTTTTTCAAGTTCATCTATTTTCTTTTTCATTCCTCATATCCTACTATCCAAATGTTCTAATGAATCCATTACCTTACATTTACTATATTTGTTTCATGATAAAGGAATAATTCTTCATTATCTATCCTTTCATTTTTTATATAGCTAAATGATAATACCATCCGAGAGGTGCTAATTTACCACATTCATGGGCGATGGGTTTTCAATTTCTATTATTGTCTTCAATTCTATACATGAAATTTTTTTGGGATTAATAAGAAAATAATATATCTATTATGTCTTATCTATGGTTTTGGGATATTTTTCTACACAGTGTATTGATTTATAAAACAAAACATGATCATGGTGGTCAAAAACCTCCAATTTACATAAATGATTATCATTAAAAAATTTATACAATGATTCATCTTCATATAATATAACCAAATGAAATTTACAATAATGTATCCTCCGGGTTTCTCACTAATATAATATAACTCAAATTCTATAAAATCATCTCCATTTTACAATATTCTTTGAAGCTGAATATAAGTGGACTGATCATTAGAACCAGTGAAATAGAAGACCTGAACAATGAAATTGAACCTTGTAACCAATCAAAAGGTTCTGAATAAACTCAAAACAGTTTAACTTAATCATTTTCATATATAATAGGTTTTGTATTTATTAATTGTTGGACTTATTTTGATTATTTAGGTTGTTAATATCATGTGTAGAACCCCATCAGACTTATGGTATGTGATTCTACCCGAACCAAAATTATTCCTTCGAGTTGCCCTGTCTTTATTTCTACCCAATATAAGATGTCTTTTCATTTTATGAACAACATATAAATTCTGTTGGTATACTACAAAAACATTTTTCTTGATATATCACTCATTATATTTTGGGTATATATGTGTTTTTAAGTGATTTCCTCCCTCATTTTTCCTCATAAGTAAACATATTTTAAGGGAACATCCCAAATTATCACCCAATTTCAAGTGCACTCTATCCTATTTTTTAAGACATTATTGAATTTATAAAATCATTAATTTTATTATGAAAACATTATGGGTTCAATTATGTTTTTATATAAATTATTTTCCTCTTTTCTATTTTAAAATATCTATAGTATTTTACTTATAACTACAGAAATTTTTTTAAATGTTAATGTTTCTCAAAAAAAATTCTTATATGTTGTCACTTCTGCATGACGTCACTTAACATGATATATTCCTATTTTACCTTATGAAAGTACATTTATTTTCTAATCCCTTTATCTGATGGACACTTTCATGATACACCCATTGGTTATGCTTTATGTCAAGATTATGGTACTCTGTTTTTTCCATAGGTACCCTTCCATTTATGTATGGTAAATTATATATGATTATGAATGTGGAAACTGTATTAATGAAAATTTTGAGTTGGGTGCACCCAGATAGCGCTCCAATGTATTGGGTAATGTTATGTCTCATGAGATATGATGTGAACTGGGATTGGTGGTTAACCTTAACCAGTACTACTATAGGAAACACGATTGTAGGTTAGCCTTAAATCATTCTAAAGACCTGTTTTATGTTTCTGTCACATTTATATGATTCTGTGTTTATATGATCCCATGTTCATATGTTATGATTCCACATGTTCCATGATTTTAATATTAATATGTCATGAATTTTAACTCATGTGGTTAATCTTTATTCTTAAATTCATTCCCTTACTAGGTTTTGTAGCTCATCTCTTTTTATCATATGTTTCTCCAGGATATCCTATGCAGATGTATGAGCACAATGAAAGTAAGGAGCTCATCCCTTTTTATATTAACATGTCATGCATTTTCATTATCGAAACCACGACTACTTGAGAACTCCTCCTCTATCGAATACAGTGGTCATGTCGTGACTCCGAGGTGCTTCTCACTAAACATAGACTGCTGAGGTACTCCTCCTATCGAGTACTGTGGGTCTATTCCCCAACACAGTAGTGCACCCCGCCATGGGTCTGCTGCCCCAACACAGTAGCGCTCCCACAAATAGCCTACAGAGGTACTCCTCCAGTCGAGTACCACAGGTCTGCAGCCAAACCAGGCTCTTTGTCCGCCAGGGGTCTGCCAAAAAACCTGGCGCTCTGCCCATTGGGTGAATCGAATCGCTCTGAGTCGAATCAATCAAGCAGTCGTTAGGTCTACAGCTACTAGGCCACAGAACTCTGTACGCTCATCTCGGTGAGGGTCTGATCCATGAGATAATGGTCGATACTTCCAAGAGTCACGTAATCTCACGTGGAATTATCACAAAGTACCGCTTTATCATTGGGGTCTCAACGCAATTGACGGTGTGTCAATCAGGCGCCCAGTCTGTGAGTTATTAGCATTTTATTTCCAAGGGCCCGGTTGGATTTCAGGTACAATCCAACATGTCCATAATCAAACCAAATCTTAATCCAGTGTCGAGTATTCCAAAAGGTCCGTCTCATCAAGAGGAATCCAACGTAGTCGATGACACGTCAATAGGACGTCTGGTCCTTATGTTTAAAGCGTTTCCGCTCTAAGGGCCCGGTTGGTTTCAGTTTCAAACCAACCCTGCCGTTTTTCAAAATTCATCAAAAACTCACTTAGAGTATTGAAAAAGGACCGCCTCGTCGCAAGGGTCCCAGTTCCATAGACGATGCATCGATCGGACGCACGGTCTTCATTTATTCACGTTTAAGTGAAAACGGGCCCGACCCGTTAACCCAGTGGACTGGCGGGTTGGGTCAACCCATAATAAGCGGGTTCGACCCGACTGGGGGTCGGACCGGCCCGATGAAACGCGTGGCCTGGCCTGAAGGGTGCGATCGGGCCCGAGGGGGCGCAGCCCAGGCCGGCAGGGCTCTGCCCGACCCGACGCGGTGCGGCATGGCCCGACCCAGCGTAGTGCGGTCCGGTGCGGCCCGACCACAGCTTGGCCGGCCGACCCAATGGATCGGGCCGAGGGGGGGTTGCACAGTCCGAGGTGGGGGCGTGGCCCCCCATTTGCCCAAACCGGTGGCGCCAAGCAGCGCAGCCCTCCCTAAATGGTCGGTCGGAGCCGGCTGGCCTTCTTGGCTCAAGAAGGCCGCTCGGGCGGGCCTCCAATCTACTGCGCAACAACATTGGGTGTCGCGGCCTTCTTCTGCCAGGTCATCCATCGTGCCAGCCGGTTCATCCGCTGAAGCAGCCCGCCCTTTACAGGCCACAGGTTTCTACAGCGCAGCCCCGTGGGGAGCAGCGGTTCCTCCTTTCGGCCCAGCCAGTTCTTCGTCGGTTGAGCGGCCTGCGGTTCCTCTCCACGTGGCTAACATACGGCCTCTGATTTTTCCCCATTCTCTATCACTCATTCTGTCAATGTCGCCTTCCAAAAGGAATGAGGATCAACTGAGGGTCATCGGGCCGTGTTTATTTGGCATGTACCCTCCACGTTATGTGGTATCATGTGGTCGAAGAGAAACATGGATTCACAAAGAACGAATTGAAATTTTATTCAAATAAAATTGAATAAATCCATCATACCACGAATTACAGTTTGTCGTGCTCAGCATCGCAGAAGATGGTATCACGGGAAGAGGATTCGTTGATGAGGTTGGAGTGTATCTGAGGAAGAAACAACTTCTCCTCACTTGTTGCGGAGATGAGGAAGGAAGGAACGTCGTCTTTGGCATTCCTTGAGGGCGGTTTCTTCTCCATTGGCTTGGCCAAAGATCGAAGGTGATGATTCGTTCTTCGATGGTACTTCATTGGAAGGAGATGGGGTTCTTCGTTGAGAGAAGAACTCTAATCTCTAAATCCTCTCAAGTCCCATAAAAAATTTTCCAATCTAAATAATAAAAAGTCTTTCCATCCATTTCAAAACAATTCAAAATTGAATTATTGACACATAGATTAATTAATTAAGAGATTAATTAATTCATTGGGGGTGTCATAATCAATGGGAAGATGGTGGAGAGGCTCCACAATTAATTTTGGGGGTGTTCTCAATGAAATTAATGAAGGGGACAGTTATGGGGAGTTCAAGAGAGTTATGGGGAGTTCAAGAGTTTAGGGCATGTGTCGTCCCTACCACACAAATATCCTCTCATGGGTGGTTATGTGGGTGTGGGACCCACCTATAACTTCCCTTGGGATGAAATACCCACCAACCACAAATAAAAATATCTCACACATATTTTTATTTATTTTTTTAATAACAACCTGAAAATTAACTTCTCCTCCTGCCAAAACGTAACTATGTTAAAGGTCCCCTTAGGCGAATACTGGCGCTGCGAGTTCATAGGTGCCCTCAAATTTCGATTCTGAGAACCAGTTCAAAAGATAGAAAATCATGCACGTACGTTTACTGAACGTACCCAAACAAAACATCAGAAATTAATCTCGGCACACCGGGCCTCAGAATCTGGTGCAGTCAGAAACTAGGACTCGTAAAATTCCATAGAATTATGAACAAAAAATTTCTTTGATATTTCCAGGTCATTAAAAAATATTTGAGGTACCATGATAATAGGAAAAACTACTAATTACTTATATGTTAAAATCCCATTCTTTCAACATTTTTTGGTAAAATCCAAAGTTTATATCATTTTTGAAATTAAAATAAGATTCTATAAAAACACTTAGTAAAAATTAAAAAATGGGTAAAAAATATTTTAGAAAATTTTAGGATAATATTATAATCCTGTTTATGTTTTTTAGGTAACAGAGACATGGAAGAGAAATACTTCCCAGTGTAGACATAAATATAATCCATCAGGAATAATGATTAAATTGTCAAATAAATAGTTACCATATAGGTAATATTTGAATATAATCCCCAAAAAAGAAATAAAATAAGATTTGTTTTTATATGAAATAATATTCTAGACAATAATTATAAAATACATTCTTCTTTAGTGTATTCTCCAAATAGAAGAAACATGTAGTGTAAAATTCATGTATCCTATAGAAATAAAAGTGAAACAAAAATACCTTAACTTCAAGTTGACTCATCACGTACATTCCTTAAATTTAAGAATAATAATCATAGGATGATTATTTATAGTATTAATAACCTTTATAATATTTATTATTCCCTGTATAAAACTTATTACTATTTTATAACGGTTATATAATAATGTACATTCACATCAGATGTTTTACTGATATTTGGTACGTATGTCAAAAAATGGCTTCGATAGGTTGACCAATGTCATAGTGTTCATTATTTAGTCATCTAAAGAATAATAATAATGTAATAATTATCAGTTTTATACATAAATTATATGTTAAATTAAAACCATTACATATGGTAATGAAAAATGAACTATGTTATAATCAAGAAGATGGTAGGTCGTACGTACGTATGAGTAACATTTCCATTTTCAATGATCATTATAGAAAGAAGGTATGGTTTATTTTATGTTTCTCAAATAATAATACCATATATATAATAATACCAAATATATAATATTAATTAATTAAATATTTGTATATATAATTCATGTGAAGTGCGTATGATAAACGAATTACAACTCTTCACGGACGTGGTAGTGCACACGTACTCACAAACATCATTATCATTTAACAGTTCCATGAATAGTAAGAAGGTAAATGATAAATTATTTTTTATAATTAAAAACAGTACATTAATATAATATATAATAATAAATTATATGATTATAAATATTCTTGAGATATATTGGCAAAAAATTAATTACATCAATTCGCGTCACGGTAGTCTGCCATACACAAGAATGATTGTTTCATTTCCCATTTAATGGATGTGGGGAAGATTATATTTTCTTCAAATTAAAACTAAAATACCGGAGAATGTGGTATATACTAGTTTTATTATTTTATCAAGGTTTAATAATTTTTATGGGGTGGAGGGGGGGAAAACTAACACATGATATTGTAAACAATAGCTCTTCTATGAGAAATGTGATTTTCTTAACACATTATGACCATTAAGATTCATACTATTCAGAAAATAAGGCCAATATAATGAGGATATGGATTATAAAAAGATATTTGGTCATGTTTTGTACAATGAAAATGTTTTTATATGTTTTAATTAGTTGGATGAAGATGTTGCAATTCATAAGAGAGGTTAAGGTCCTCCTTGGAATTTTTTTAAAAAATATATAAAAATTAATTATCCATTTAAAATGTATATAAAATAGTTTATTTATGAGATATGATGTGTATGTGTACAAATTATATGATCCATTAAAAATTATATATCTCGTTACTATGTATTTATCCATATTTTTTAACCCCTCGTTAAATCTGTAAAAACTTATTGTGGAAATTAGGATATTTTTTGTTTGAGGGTTAATAAAGTAAAAATTAAAGGCAGAATCCCATAAATTGATGTTGTTTGATATTATCCACAATATTGAAATAAATTTAATTAATATAATATTTTTATCAAATTTATATAATATAATAGATAATTTATTATTAAAAATTTCAATAATATCATTGTTTAGAGATATTCATTAAATTGACAATAATAATATCATGATAAAACATATAATTCAAACTAATTATTATAAAAATTAAAAAACATGTCATTATATTATTGAGGAATAATAGAAATTAATAATTCTATAAAGTAAGAATACTTTTTATTTTATTAATCTCATTTATTTGATTTTTCACTAATAAAATTATTATGGCACTAATGTTGTGGAAGAATTTATGTTATATATTTCATAATAAAAACTAAAAATAAATTACAATTATGAATAAAAATATATTATATTTCAAAATAATTTAAATTTCTTAACATATTCATTCGATTAAAGGGTATATTAATATTATTGTTATTAAATATATAAGTGCGACAAGTTTTAATTTTTTAAAATACAATACTATAATATTTATAATATAAGAAAAATGGAAACAAATGGAATATAACATAATATTTAATGAATACAGATGAAATGGACTCATTGTATATAATTAAGTCCTGTTTTTGGGTTATTTTATACTCTTAAGAATTTTATTTTGTATATGAATTAACTGATTTACACTTTACCATAGTAAAGGAAATTTAAATGGTTACTATTCATATTGAAAAAAAATTAAAATAGGCTTATTTTACTAAATTTGGACCTCAATATTAAAAATTGAAAAAAAAATTTAATAATAGGAAATATAGAAATGGTATAATTTGATTTAATTTTATACTAAAAAATATAGGGGAAAACTATTTTCAGAAAAATTCCCATCTTAAAAAGAAAATGTTTTAATTCTATAATAAAGTATAAAATCCATTTAAATACCATAATTAAATTATATAAAATAAAATGTAATTAAATTATTTTTCATAAAAATCAATAATAAAATTTTAATTTGAATGTACTTCAATGAAAAATACAATTTTATATAAAAAATATTATTTTTCCCAATTCATTGAAAAATTCTTCTTTTCATGAAAATCTCAAATATTAAAATTATGAAAAGTTTCTAAAAATGAATTAAAAACTATAATTAACTTTTTAAAATTAATTTTCTTAGGCATCAACCAATTAATTGTATTATTCACTCATAACACAGATAACAATTCATTTTTGAGGAGAACTTATTTTTGGCAGAAAAATGACCTTATAATGAGAATTTAATTATTTTCTATGAATTTTTAAATAATTTAATATTTATCTAGACATTTTTATAATTTTGATAAATAATTTATCCATATTTACTTATAAATATTTAATGACTATGTTTTAATAGACACATAATAATATCTCGTTGTTGGTTTAATATTAATTTTGTGTATCTTGTATGATATCAATCATAATATATCCTGTTGAAATCCCAATATATGACATAGATGGACATTAATATTTGTAAAATGAATAAGATTCACATATTTTTAAATATTATGTGTTATTGGTTTTATAAACAAAAAAATAGTGATAAAAAAGAGTTTAATTTTGGTAAAATCATTATATATTAAAAAATATACTCTTATATAAGAAATTTTTTTTTGTATCCCTTTGTGAATAATAATAATTTTTTTTGAAATTTTATGAAAATTAAATTTATGAAATAATATACATAATTAATATCATAATTTTAAAATTATATTTTTATGAGTTTTTGAGAGATTTCTAAATGGTAAATTTTTCAATGAAACGTGAAAACTATAAGTTTATATAGATAACTAACTAATATTTTAAGGAATTTAAATGATTAATTATTTTTAAAAATTGTTTTAAAAGTAAAATTATTTCAACTTTATATTTTTAACCATATTTTTGTAATTTTAATACTTTCAATTTTTAAATTTGATACGTTTTATTTAAACTTTTGAGCTTTTTCTTATTAGAAAATAACTTTCTTGTCACTTCTATATGTTTAATTTAAAATTATAAATTTATAAATTTATTATTATAATTTGCATAATAAAATATATAATTTAAAATATCAAAGATTATATTATAAAACAAGGTCAAATAATTTTATTGGTAAATCTGAAAATTAAAAATAGGAAAAATTAATTGTTGTGGTTATGGTTAAATAGTGTTTAGAGAAGGTAAAATTAAAAATTATGTCCTAAAATGGCCCAAACAACTTGTCAAATTCCTATTTAATTGAGATATATTGACCATTATTAAGTTATGTTCTATTTTTATTGAGTGTAGAAACATTTTTCTTTCAATGTGACCAATGTATAAATATTAGGAAAATATACACAATGTGACTCGCATGCTTTTACATATCCATTATGTGTTTACATAGAGAAAAAATTATTTGATTGAATATTGATGGTAATTTTGAGAATAATGAAATTAACTTCATGTTTCTATTTTATTTTAAATTTTTTTAATTATATAATTACTATAAATTGATAAAAAATGCCAGTGTAGAATTTATTTAATAAATATAAAAATAAAATCAATTATACTATATATATAACGTAATATAATTTAATGAATTATTATATTACATGAATTTTGTAGATAAAAATAAATGTATGGATTTGATGAAATGAATATATTTACATTTCATCACTTTATTCATAATTTCACATTCAAATTTAATGAACAAGATTATAATTGACATTATTGTTATTTTATAATTAATAAAAATTTATCAAATGATTTAAATTCTTCAAAATCAAATATTATACTAAGTTATAAAATCATGTTTAATAATAATAAAAAATTTATAATAATTTACCCATGTTTCTTTTATAAAAATAATATTGACACCTAAATAGTAAAAAAATTTGTTACCTTGGTATAATGTGAAATAGTGTTATATGTGTTACATTCAATTTTTTTCAAAATTAATATTCCACACAACCATGTTTTTTTATTTTTTATAAAAATTTGATTTGTTATTTAGAACTAGTGGATTTAGATTGTCAACTTATTCTAATTATTATGTAGTCTTAAAAGATAAATTACCTAGGTAAAAATACATGTTACCATTTACAAGGGAAAAAAGGTAAATGTAAGGAAACATAGAAATTAACAATGATCATGTTTGAAAATTGTGTTTTTTGGAGGTCTTGATCATGAAAATATTTATTCTATTATTTTAATTATTAAAATTTTAGGCACATTATGTGAGAATGGCATCAAATTATTGAATATGTTTGGATATTTAAAAAATCCACTCCTCTTCAATTGTAAATTTCCACATAATAACACCTCATAACCTATGTAACCTGAACAAAACCATCAAAATTTCCCCCAGAAATACTTATCCATGTTCAAGAGGTTCTTAAATTTTAAAAATACCCACTCTATGGTGATTAATATCAGAACAAATAGAGTTTTATAAAAAAGGTAATTGAAATTACTAAAAACATTCTTTTTAATTCATCCTATACCAATTTAATTTTGTTTTAATAATTCTAATATTCAAGCACTGATATCTAAAAAATAATGATTAATTATTTTTTTATTTAATGGCGTATATTAACTTCATCTTCTATCAAATGTGTTTTAAAAAATAATTTTTATGCACTACGAACTACCGCATTTCGAAGAAATGTTATTATTTTTTCATCACCCCTTGTCATGTATTTTAATAATGTAGTAATAAATTTTTATATATGATATTTATATGTTTGTTATAGTTTGGTAATTATTATATAACAAATAGATTCTTACATCCCATTCTATAGTGATCTATAACGTCGCTCGTTTGTACAGCGAAATACATCTGCACGAAGAGATCTGATTCTTTATTTCATTATAGAGAATATAATAATGTTGGTTTTAATGAAAATATTTAATATATATGAAACAAATATTTCAATATAATTGTTAAATATTAATGAAATTTATTCAGTTTAATCGTCTATTGAAATTGAATCAATGTCCATGCATACATACAGTCTACTCTCCCCATGAAAATTGTATTACATATTATATCTATAACAGTTATGGATTAATATAAATATATATTTAATTGATTAATAAGATAATTATATCATGGTTATAATTATTTAGTTCATGGAAACACAATCAATTAATGTGGACCCCTTAAATAAATAATCATTACATACACAAAAAACATATTAGTTGTTACAAAAAATGTGACTTTAATAAGAAATTGATAATAAATAGAGAATAAAGGGTCATATGTTAAAAATATATGGTATTATATATAATATAATGGTTTTTTAGAAGATTTATTATAAATATATATTTATTAAATTATCGTTTTGAACATGTGTGAATGATTTCAAGACTTAAAGTATGTGATTTATGACTATTGTTTTTAAATTTATGAGTTACATTCCATATTCACCTAATATTTTCAATGTGGTTTATAAAACACCCATGAATATATTTTATTATTTTTATCCAAAAATTTATTGTGATTTATATATCTATTTTTATAACAATTTTAGGGTGGTCTACAATTTAAATGCCTCAAAAGCGGTACTATATTTTTTTTTCTCAATTTTCATTCTTGTTGTCATATATTATGTTTTATAGATATATTATTTTTTAAGGTATATATAATTCCCATTTATTATGATATATATTAATTATAGTTATTATTTTGATATTTTATTTTTCATTTAATTTCATTCGTTCATGGTTATGATGACTAAATACTACAAAAGTGGCTATAGTTTCATTATATAATCTCATCATTGGGATTATTTTTTATTCATTTGATGATGATGTCTTAGGATCCATATTTGAATAAAATATTGAATTTGTGTCACGTATTATTATTTAAATGGAATACATAGTTTCCCTCTAATTTCCTCTCATTATATATTCATTAGTTCAATGAAATATTTTTATAAAAAATCTTTTTTATTTCTTTATTAAGTCAAAAAACACTTTTTATCCAAAACCATTTTTCAAAAAATATTTTCAAAAAATATTTTTAAAATTATAAGTATTTATTAGTAAATATTTTTTTACACATTTATAATGTTAAAAATTTTAAAATTAAAATTCATGCCATTTTCGATTCAATCCCGATTTTTATATCAATAATTTAAAAGGAGTCTTTATTTTAACATGTACAGAATGAAAGAGATATCCACCATCATGAACATTATTTTATTTAAATATTCATATGTTAAAATGAAATTTATTTTTAAATGTTTTTAAGTTTAAATAGTTTTTCCAATGAATTAATGTTATTTTCAGCAAGAAATGTTTTCAAATGTTTTTAAAGATTCCATTTTTTTAAAGGTTATTCTCAAATTAATAAGATTTATAAAATGATTTATATTAAAAAAAATGTTTTCCCATGTGGAGTTGATATTTTCTTCTTTTTAATTATATTTATATCTTACAATATATGTTTTTAATGTTGACTTCAATGTAAAATAGTTTTAAAATGTGTTTATCTTTAAAAAATTCATTTTTTAATAATAGTTATTTTCATAATGAAATGTTTCATGTGATCTTTAAAAATAATTTTAATTTAATTTTAGATCCTTTAATGTTACAAATTATTTTTTCGAGATATGATCCAAAGATACCATACTTATTTTTTTTCTTGGGATGGATAAATTTTATGATGACATTATGTTTATGAAACCCATTTCTCCTCTAAGGGTAATACCATGGTCAAATGATTATGAAACCCGCTTATTTTTTCATGGGATATGGTTTGATGAAACGATAAAAGAATTATTCATTATGATTCATTTCCATATGTTATGATGTGATGAAAGGATTATGAATGAATTTTCATTTCCTAGGTTCAGATATGATCAATGTTTTTTGAAACATAATTTTTTAATTGGTTCAAATATTATGATTATTTTATGATATTGGGGACAAGTATGTATTATTTTCATTATGTGATTTGTGGGTGCTATATATCTATAAAATTTCCTAGGAAATTATTGATATCTCATAATAGGAACACAACTGGAATGGGGAGTGAATTCACTGAAGAAATGGACATTGTCCACAATGATAGTATTGGTATTTAACCTTGAAAACTATGATGGTTTTGGTAGTAGACCCATTGCACTATGATAGTCATGTAAATGAGCCATGAACTACTAAGGAAATGATGTTATGGACTTATTTGTATGATTTAAATCTATATCTTATGAAAATATAATATCTTAATGATTCTTGTTCCTTGATTCTAGTATGCTTATTTTTTCATGAAATGAAAGATTTATTCCATGACTCGTGATTATTATCTATTATATATATAGCATGGGTTTTGAATATTACTCTCATGTGATCATAGTATTATACATGAAATATTTTGATATCTCCCAAGTTTACCCTTACTCAACATCATAACAAAACATTTAATATGTCTCCTTTACCTAGGTTATGATGAGTATTTCTATGTATGATATGTCTAATGAGAGTGTTAGTTTATAAGAACATATTGAATGATGATGTTGCTCACTTATGGACAACATATTTATGTTTCCAAGTATCTAAAGGCTCTATACCATTATGATCCTCATACATTCTACTATAATATAACTAATATAAATTTAGAAATATATAAAATATATGTATGATAAGATTGGGTACTTACAAAACCAATGGTAAATGATCAATCCATAACACGAACAATTTTAAACGATAAAAATAAATCATCAATAAATGGTTTATAATGAACTACAACCTTCCATGAAACTATGAATATGTGTGCGGACCACAACCTATGTATCCTATACCATTAAGAGGGGTATAAAAACATAAAACTAATGTACAATCAAAATTACCACTAGAAACTCGTGTTTGGACACTATGTAAGTTTTCTCTATAGCCATTTACACCTATAACACGAGCATTGAAAACACCAATCACTTGTCTATACTGACACACCATGTATCTTAGTGATAAAAATAGTATCTCTCATTCTATTTTTTCATGATCCAATATAGGAAACCCTTGAATCGATCACCCTATCTGGAATATGGAAATGAAAAAATTACCTTCAGTATTTCTAGAGGCATGATTCCATATTGTGGGAATCAAAAGAATCATCCTTGGGATTTGTTTCTCTAAAATAATTATCAAATATATCATGTCCACGAAGCATAAATAACCATCCCATTACCCATGAAGTCATTCTCATGAATAATTTAGAAAAATATCAATAGAAAATATCTACTAATGAAATAATAACACAAAAGAAATAAAATAAATAATAAAAAATATTATATCTATCATCCATAAATTATATAAAAGGGGAGTAATAAGAATATCTATATATATGAACATATAAAAAAGAATGGTATACATATATAATTGGTGAAAATACATCAATAGGACAACCTATAAATAAAAAACAGTGTTACCAATCTCCAGGTAACATGAGGTTTATGTTCCCACCATCAACTAAATATCCACTAGTAAGTGTAATTTTTATCCCAAGGTGGTTCCTTTCCTTTACCTAAATCAATCAAAAATAATTTCTCCATAAATAAATTTAGTGTATGTACAGTCTTATAAACAAAAACCTAGTAATATTTCACTAAGACTTATGTGATATTCTTTATTTAGATAAAAAATTCATACTATTTTGAAATAACATAAATGAAAGATAGTATTTGAAATTTAAATGAATGAAAACAAATAATAACCCATAAAAATTTAACAATACAAGAAAATAACATGAAGGTAAATATTCCAAAAATAACTTAACATGGTCAATTCATATGTGGTCAAATTTTATTGGAACTATAGGTCATATTAAAATTTGATATAGTAGTAAAACCAACTATTTTCCCTATAGATAAATGTATTTATTCATTGTTTCGTGTTATATTATCTCACATCCTATGAAGCAACATGAAACCATCTCATAGTTCCTAAATTCATTAGACATGCGGTGATGTTTGTCACGCCCATGATAATAGAAAATTTATCCAGTTTGGGTATAGTTATATAGTGTAATGTAATCCATAAAGGAAACATAAAAAAATTCTTACGTTCCATATAAACCCAAGTTTCTCATCGACCAAATCATTTCAAAAATATCACATTCCATTTAAATATTACTGAAATAAACTTATGACATGTCATTTTAATTTCATATATATAACACAACCTCCAATCCATTTCACTTCATAAATAAATGGGAAAACCATTATAGCAATGACAATATATATAACTACACATCAAAACTATCACAAAACATCCTTAATTAATTAAAATAGCCATTGTAAATGTCATATACATGATTCTTTCAAGAAAAGAGCATCACATGAAAAAACCTACCATTAAAAAATAAATTTTTTTTCTTACAATGAAAAACTAATAAGGAAGTCAATAGGATTTATACAGAGGAGAAAAAATTAACACAAAAAAAAAATGAAATGAAAGCCATATGAATTGAGAAACAAAACTCATAAGTTTCCTTAAACATAGATACAGTGAAAATAAATAAGTATGAGAGGAAACATTAAGAGAAAGGAATATGATACATTTACATTATGATTTTTTTTAAAAAAATTATTGAATCCTCCCCAAAAAATGGATTCAATAAGGTATGGAGAAGTGGGTTCTTGCTTTGGGGTTTCCCTATTTGAATGGTTAAAAATAAAAGGTTTTGGGTGTTAAATTGATGGAGGATACGATATATTTCTCATAATAACAATTTTTTTGAGGACCACCTATTTCGGTTGTACAATATTTCTACTCATTCCCCAAATATGTCAGTCAATATTTTATAACCTAGGCACTTTCAATGTTGTCCTAAATTGTTTCGGCATATATGAACCTACCATGAATAACTACTATACCAAAGTTTTAGATCATGATTTATGATTTCCAAATGGTTAATCGTAAACATTAAAGAACCCAATGTTTCCAAAATTTAATTTTATAAAAATAAACCACCAAATAAATAAATAAAATATTTAAATATAAAAAAAAGAATGATCCATATAAGAATGTTATTTAATGGGTATGACAAAAAAGGATTCCATGAAAATAATTGTAATATAATCTAAAATTCAATTGTTTACTTGTAAAATTATTATTACTATGATTAAAATGTGATTTCATTAAAAACCCAATATGCAACCTAGCTAAACCACAACATGTGATCAAATTTTAGGCATTTAAGCTCTCCATTAAAAGGATTATCATAATTAAAATGGTCTTGTTTCCCAATTAACAGTTTATAAATAGTAAATAAATGAAATCATGGTGTATTATAAATTGGGAATGGTTTTTTAAATTTGTCTATTTTAAAAAAATCAAAAAAAATTCATTGATCTAGTTTTTTCATTTATTTCACATAGTGAATTTATAAAATGACTAAAATTTATATTTAAATTAATTATTTTAAATTTTTATTTTTTATTTTTTAAATTGATAACAATTTTCAAATTTATTCAAATTTATTTTTAAACACAATATTTAAATCATTCTTAGTAGTGTTTTAGTTGATTTAATCCAAGGTTAAAATATTTTAATATACGATATATTTATTTTAAGTAAATTGATAACATAAAATAAAACAAATATTTTTATGATTATAAAATTTAAAAATTAATATCACAAATTATTATATATTATAGACCATATATTAATTACCTTGTAAAATTATAATATTAATACATTAATATAAAAATAAATATAAAAAATATATTTATATTTATTTTATAAAATATAAATAATATATAGCTAAATTATAAAGTACTTGTAATTTTATTATCTATGAAAAGTTAAGAATTATTATCTCATTTTTAAAATTATTATTTATTAATTCATTTAGTTCATCCTAATATTTTAAAATCAATAATATAATTTTTTCCAATTACTTGATGTAGTTATTAGATTAAAATGATAAACTTGTTTTTATAAATTTCATTGCATGAAAATAAAATGTTGTATTCATCATTCAACATATTATTTAGTAGTTTTAAAAAATGAATTTCATTTTTAATGGTTATTAGTTTAAATGATATGTTTTATTA
The DNA here is from genome assembly GCA_963277665.1 of Viscum album. Classification (NCBI taxonomy): domain Eukaryota; kingdom Viridiplantae; phylum Streptophyta; class Magnoliopsida; order Santalales; family Viscaceae; genus Viscum; species Viscum album. Next base: position 21,990,397 of record OY728137.1, on the reverse strand, counting down.
TTTAACTACTAATTTTATTGTGTTTTACATTTAAATAAATGATCATGTTAATATGGTTCATCATGATCCTGGGTAAAGATGTGATATTCTCAAAACAGTACCTGATAAATTTCCAATATTGCTTGTATGTAAATTTAATTTGTGTTTAATTATCCCCATAATGTCCTCTTGGGATAGATTCATTGAAGGGAGTGTAAAAGAATAAAGGATTAAAACTCATTCATGTTTCTTAATTTATACATAAATCTCAAAATACAAAAATTGATCATGACCACACACTTTGTGTGTTAATATTACGTTCTCTATTTTGGCGATGATATAATTGATGATGTTCTAATAATATAATTAATCATATTATATTAGGTAGTTCATCAATGACATAAATTAAATTTTTTTTCTGTACCCTAAAAACACACTCTCAGATTTTATGAAAAAAATTAATTAATAATTCTCTTTATAACATAGTTAGATTAAACTAATGTTATTTTAAACACTTATTATTTGTTTAAAATTAATTCTCACAAATAATAACAAAATCTAAATAAGTAGAATAATACTTTCTTTTTGAATAACTACAAAATCATTTTATTTTACAACACTTGTTAAAATTTTCCATAATTGAGGAACACTTGACTCGCTTAATGACTTCTCATATGTTAAACTCATCTTCACAATTTAGGGATTGTAAAAATAGGAAAATGGTGAGATAAAACAATTAGTATGGAAAAAAAATCAAAAATATTCCATCACGGGATTGATTATAGAAATTTTATAAATCATGGTCATGGGATAAATATATTCTTTATAATATTTTGGAATAGTAAATGTTTAAAAAACAAAAAATAAAAATGCATGTAATCTTAAATGGTCAAACATATTCCATATTATAACTACATTGCAACATGAGATAATATATATGATCCATGGTAGTATAATCTATGAATATATCATATTTCTTTTTCATAACCATACAACCCATATAACCCCTTGGGATTCATTTAAAAATAATCTACATTCTTTCTCTTGGGAAATAACTCATTTACCGTCTTAACATTGAGATATAAATCATGTACCCTATTGGGATTTGGCCACAACTCGTATACCCTATTAGGATTTGGATACTACATGTGTACCATATTTGATCTCACTAGATATAAAACATAAAACAATTCATTTGAATGAGATATTAGACCAAACTCATCAATAATACATGAATATGTATTCCACAAGAAAATAAGCATTCATCAAAAGATTAAGGACGATTTTAAATGGGTTTTTATAACATTTCTAGATTATACCAAAAAATATAACCTCAAGAATATAATTGTTTAGTACTAAAAACTAAATCACCCAAATTAGATTTCCATAACTATATTCAGATGGATTTTTTTAAAATAACATCTATGGAAACATGGTAATTAGAGAAAAATAATAAAATGATAATTAAATTTTATGATATTTTTTAGATGATTTTTTAATAATCTCTTAAAAGAATAGGTTTCCAATATTAATAAAATTTAATATTCAAAAAGGTGAAAAGAGAAATTATGTGATCATTTACATTTAAAAATATTTTTATTAGTGGAAACAATAAAAATACATAATGATTTATAAAATGTGAAGTGAATTTTTTAAAATAATTAATTTTTTGAAATAAATAATCAACAATGGATCCTTTAGTAACATATAAATTTTTCAAATAGTTATAATGACTTTTTTATGAAATAATTTACTTTCAAAATTATATAAAATTATATATACTTTAAAATACATAAATTATTTCTAAATAAAATGGGGATTTCTAGATGAAACGTTTTATTTTGATAGGATGGGAAACTTTTATAATATCTCGAGATAACAATATTGAAACCCCACATCATAATAATAGGTTGTTAAATTTTCTTTTAAGTATAATTAGAGGTATATTTTGAGGCCATATTAAATAAAAAATATTTATATTTTCAAATGTAATGAAGAAATCTTATGGAATGTAAAATATGGGAAATTAGGGAAAACCATCATTAAATAGGGTTATAATTATTCAAAATTGTGGAAATTTTTTTGAAGAATAAACAGATGATGTAAAATCCATTTATACAAAAAATAATTCTCCCTATATAGGAAGGTAAAATTACTTCAAATAAAATTTACTTTATAAGAAACCATTATTGGGAGAAATAATTTCATGAAGTAGTACTATAAGTCATTGAAGGATGTTGAGTAAATAAAGACCCTAAAAACAATAATATATTTTGAATTAGTATCCATTTAAAGATAGTATATGAGATATTTTTTTAAAATATATTATTTCAAATGTAAAATATGATATAATAAAACCATGTTCAATATATACATTATAAAATGAAAATAGTTATAAATAAAAATCATATCTCAATGAATCAAAATTGAAATGATAAAACCCCTTGCCTCAAGTCCACATTCATTTTGCATATATAAAACACTTCTTAAATTATAAAATTATTTAAATTAATAATAATAATAAAAAAATTTGTATATATATTACATTTAGTAACTTTTTTTAATTTTTAAATTTTATGTATTTATTAAATGGGTTTCACTTATTGTTGTCACTTGAGTTGGTTTGGTCAATTTATCTATGCATCCATTGATATATTTATCATAAATAATTTTTTTGGAGAATAATATTTTAATATATATATTTACATTGGTTTATGTCATTTATTATTCCATTATCACAATATTGACATAGTATATTAGGTTATTCCAATACGAACTCTTATTATGAATACTACCTCAATATTCTCCATTAATGAATTTCATTTTACTATGATAATTTATTTTTAATATCTCATATAGAATGTATATTATTATCTATCTTAAATATTAATAGTATCATATATCTTATTTTCATATATTAAACATATATTATACGTAATAAATGTTAGATGGTGACGGAAAAATATAAATCATACCATGGTGGCAGAAGTCTGTATGTACAGAGGAACGGCACTTTCATTTTACATAGAATAAAGGGATGTAGGAATAAAAAATAATAACAATCATTTAATAACATTATTAATTTTATAAAATATAAATGTTTTCATTAAATAACTTCTTTTTATCGTACATTAAAATTTTTAATATAAAATAGAACACATCTTTAATAGAGGAAGTAATCCGCAAATATAAATGTGGAAGTTAATATTTTGAAAAATATTTTTAGTGTAAGGATGTAAATATATATTATTTTTGTTGAAAAAAATATATTTTATTAAAAATTAAATTATTAAACATTAGTGTATTATAATGGAGAATAATAGTTAAAATAATAAATCAAATATGTGACCTTGGTGAACAATATTTCCTACCCCTATGGATGTTCTCTGATTGGTAGCAACATAGTAATCATTATATTAGTCATATAGATTGATAATGGATTCAATAAAATGAGATTAGGGATTAGGACTTAATAGGTATGATTTTTTGTAGTCTTAATGCATGGGAATGGGTGGATAATGGTTGTAGAAGTGATCTTATTTTATAAGTGATGAAAATTGAACTTTTTTAAATACTCATAATTTTTAAATTTTGGCATGACAATATTCGTAGGTGAATAGCTCAAAAAGTGGTGACTACATAATATTTGGGGTGATATATGTCTATAATTCCTTTTCTATTCATATCCACACATGTTTTAACACCTATCAAGTCTTTTACCACATGAATTTTATATTTAACCATTTTGGTATTTTACAATATTATCTTTTTTTTCAATGAAATATATATTTCATTAAAAATATAAGAAATACCTTATCCAAAAATACTAAAGTTATGAAAATAAATCTATACACTATTAAATATAATTCAATTTATAAATAATATAAAATTATCTTTCCAAATTTAAATAATTAAAATATAGAAAAATAATTTTGTAGATTTTTTTTGTTTTTTCCATCAATATCCATTAATCATATTATGAAATGATTGTTAATTGAATAACTTTTAATACATGTATACAGAGTATTAAAATTATATTTTATTCATTCTTTATAATATATTAATTTATTTTACTAATTAATAACTATATAAGATTAATAAAATGAGTCTTTAAAGATATATATTTTTTATATAAAAATAATTAACATTAACCCTAGAAATATAAATTTTATTTCAATAAATCAAAAAAACCTATTTCAGTAATATTGATATGTTTATCAAAAAATATAATTCATTTTATTTAAATTTAACTGAATCACCTGGTGAAAATTAATTTTTAATATAAGAGAATAAAAAAATGAGTAAAATTTTACATAAGTTTCAAAGATATTTAACATAAGATATATAAATTCTACAAAGTCTTTGTCAATGAATTATTTTAATTTGTAATTTCATTTATTATAGTAACTTGATTTCAAAATATTTTAATTCGTTCATGTATTATGATACTGTAATAAAATTGATGGCTTTACCAAAATTTATATTTTTTTGTATACTTCTAAAAATCAATTTTTTTGCAAAATATATAATAACATCCCCTATTCATATTTTGATATAGAAAATTCAAAAAATGGTGTTCAATTTCAAAATTTTAAATTCCAGAAATTAGTGAATATATCATTAATATGATAATAAATATATAAAAGAAACTACTATCATTAATAAAAATTCCTTTAAAATAGTAATTAATCGTGATCCCATTTTATGTGAATTTTATTTTCGTACAATATTTTTACTTACTAGATAATTTTTTATTCATAAATTAATTTAATAGTGTGCATCTAATATGTTTTAGATCATTTTAATTTAGTGTTTACTGTGGTCTACGCTATCATACACAGTATATTTATTAAATGAAAGATATATCGTAATATCATGGGATATTACACACTCCACCATTAAATAGATTTCTTTCATAGATTCCTAATTATTAGTTACTAATGGAATAACTTATGGTATCCATAATAATCACAAGATATTTTTTCTACAAAGATATCTACCTCAAAATCATAAATACGGGGAGACTAATCATTTCCCATGTGATTGGTAGGTACTTGAATTTTATTATCTAAAACAATTGTACCAAACATGATTACATAGTTGGTTACATGAGTTTACCAGGATATAAATTTCATTTATTAATTATTATTTCCATGGTTATAAACAAATAATATATCCTTAATTGTTGTCATACTATATATCAAATCAAAATAAATGATCCTATGAATAGAAAAATTCAATACTAATATTCCTTCTGTAAAGATACCTTCATTTAATCCTATTATACTTTTTCTAAATAATAGAACACATGGTTTGTCCGATATATCTCAACGATCAAAATTGTTTAGCCATTTTAAAATTTACATTAGTTTTTTAAAATTCAATATATTGAAATATCATATAATGATTCATGCATAGTGTCTAATAACCAAATAATATCACTCGATTGTGTCTATAATTGTGTTCAATCATTGTCCTATACATTATTCTATGGGGAAATATATAGTTATAAATAAATAAGACTTATTCAATGTGATTATCCTATGGTGCATATATTCCATAGTTTAATACACACTCTTGTAACCATATAGGGATGTAATTTTAGGGGAACCACATTACATATATGTGAGCAAAAAAATTGATGTTATCCCATAAATAGACATATCGATGGAGTTTTCAAAAAATATATCTAATCATAATCCACATTAAAAACTAAAATAATCTTAAAAAATAACTAAAACATTTTTTGATAATAAATAAAGTTCAGAAGACTCACACACATTGATCTGGTGATAAAAACACTTTCTTTAAAAACTATCTTTGAAACAATGATGGATACACCTTTCTTTATTTTACATCATTTTTAATAGTTAAACACTACGTATTACAAATGATAAAACAATCCCAAGAGAAAATGATTCAATTTATTTTTGGATCATCCATATGTGATTATTTGTTTTACAATACTTTTGATCATTTTGAGATAATTGTGCCACATTCAATTAATATTTAGACTTCCCAAAAGGGATACTCATCCTCTTAACCTTAGTATAGAAAATATTAGAGATGGGTGAGATAAAATTCCCAATATGAAAAAAAACATTATTTATTTATGTTTTATATGATAGGTATATGATAAAACATATGAATTGGAGAAATATATTATTAAAATGAACATGGAATACTATAGTCTATCCAAAAGACATAATATAATGACAGATAGTATCTAATGGTAAAAAATATAATATACGATAAGATTATTGATACCTGATACAAAAAAAGTATCCATGGTACAATAAAATAAGAATGTAATAAAAAATTGTGGAATAGTAGAATGAATTGAAACCACATCCTAGTGGACTGAGAAATTCTATCTGATTCCCATACCATAGTGGGCTTGTTCTAACTACCCATGAACCTTTTTTGGATTAAGGTACAACCCATCAGCCCTATTTAGATTGGGTTAATAACTTTTTCACCTTATTAATATGTGTCCATAACACATATAACTTTTTGGATTTGGCTACTCCATGTGTACTATCAATGGTTTATAGTAAAAACCTTGTTCCCTCATGGTCTTCATCTATAACCCATGTACCAACATGATCATGGTCTACTACCCATGTTCCCTATCTATGATCTTGAGATGTAATAAAATTATCAATTTCATTATAGGATGGTATAGGACATGACCTACAAATCTTATTTAAATTTATTTACTACGTGAAAACAATCATTCATCACATAATAATGAACTCATGGAAATAAAAGTAATTTTTATAACATTTTTAGATTGTATGCCAATAATTGAACGAAATTTTTTAAAAAGTTGATAACAAAAATTAAATTTCTAGAAAATATTATTTCACAGTATCATTAATACGGTGTTTCATGAAAATTAATTTCCATGGAAATATGGAATGAATATATAAATAAAAAAATGGTAGGGAAATAGTAATGGGTTTTTTAGAAAACTGTTTTTACATTATTGTAAGAGAAGAAATAACTAGTCCCATTTAATTGTAATTTATGAATAGTTGAAGAGAAATATTATTATAAAATTTAATCATAAAAATATATTTCTGTAGTGATGTCATGAAAAATGAATAATAGTTTCCAAAATGTGAAGTGAACAGAACTTGAAAACATTAATTTTTCGAAGTGCATGCCTAATAATTGTTAATAGAAAAAAAAAACAGTTTCAAAAACATGATGTAAATTTTTAAGAAATTAGAAATTTAAAAATTAATATTTAATAACAGATGATTGAAAATTCAAAATGTATATCTATTGATATTTTGTAGTAGAGGATAAAACCTTTTTATATTGAAAGGATGGAAAACAATCTTAATATTCTGAACTACTTCTGTTGACATCCTGCATTGCAAAAAGAGGTAGTAGATTTTCGATTTAGAAATTTTCAATGGAATATCATAATACAAAATTACATAGATCATAATTATATTTCCAAATATAATGGAAATAATTTGTGGAAAAAGAAAATATTTACAAGAAGTTGAGTCCACCATTAAAGGTGATTAGAAATATTTAGAACAATGATATATTATTAAAAAAAATTATATATGTTAAATAATTTGATATAATAATTATTTCTTAAAATATTGGAGGAAAATTTAAAATGAACAATAATTTTATGTTTGAAGAAAACAAAATATTATGAACAAATATTCTATGCAAGTATTATAACTTAACAATGGTAGTTCAGTTCGGAATGATAATTAAAACTATGGTATCATTTGAGTCAAAATCTTATGAAATATATAATTCAAGATATATTTTCGTATCCATTATAATTTAATATAATTATGAAAAAATTCCTCAAAAATATATACACTATAGTAGGAAACATGTTGTGAATAATCATCGTAGCTCAATAAAGTAAAATTGAGATGCAAAAAATCCTTACATTGGGTCTCTAGTCAATATGTTCATGAAGTAAGAATCCAAAATAGTAAAATTATATATATTAATACATTTATAACATCTTTTCACATCATTAATTAATTTGATAAATTCATTTTGCTGTCAAATATTATATAATTAGTAATTTTTTCCTCTTATATTAGTCGGTTGATGTGGTTTAGTTGATTTATCAGAAAATTCATCAGAATATTAACCATGGTAAAAGGATTTTTAAAATAGATTCATAATCTAAATAATTAATTTTTTTAAAATCAATCAAAAAATAAAATTAAAATATATATAGTTCCAAAGGTTTTAAAAAAATGGACACAATTTAAAAAAGGTGACTTGATATCTTCATTTAAGGTGGTTTAGTTTACAATGGCCATTTATTGCTAATATATCTTATAAAACTCACAAAATTGTGTTTTAAGAATATTATTTGTGTCGTAAATAGGTTTTTATATATTAAATATGATTTTATTCTAATCCATATTAAGAATTATCTGAATAAAAAAATGTTTTTTGGTCCGGGTGGTAGTATGCATGTACACAGAAAGGATAATTTAATTTTTGTGAGAATCAGCGAGAATAAAAATAAAATAAATATAATTTAAGAATGATAATATTATTATAAATATTATATTTTATCATTAAATAATTATTTTCAATCTAATACAAAAGGATGATTTAAAATATAAAAGAAACTGTTCATTACGGTTGTAATCCAATCATTTTCAAAATAATGACATTATTTTTATGAATGGTGTTGGAGGATGGTAGGAAATTACTATTATAGTAATATAATAAAATTTAATAATACTATCAATAGTGATATTATCAGAAATTAATGGATTCTGAAGTATTTTGTACTTTATAAGAAGAATATAAATAACAGGGCTTTGTTGAGAACATTTCTTATCCCATTGGATAATCTAACATGCGTAACAAAATAAAGTACCATAGATTGGTATTTCAGAGAGAAAATGTATTCTAGTATGTGGAGAGAGGGTTTTTGAGAGTCATGGAGATAATATTGATTGATTTATGTCTTTAGAATTAGTAGATATCATTTTTGGAAGTGATCTCTATTTATAAGTGAAGAAAATGATTCATTTATAAATACCCTTATCATTTTCTATTTTGAAATGACACTATTAAAGTGTCAATGGATTAAAAAGTGGGAAATAATGAATTCTAGAGTGATTTAATGTTAATAAATCGTCTAACAATAAATTTAAAACATTTTTAATTATTTTTCATCTCCTTTAACAAATTTTTTTTTATATTTCCATTTTTTTACATTGGTAACAAGATTTTACAAAATTATTATATATATTATTAACAATATAAGGTAAAAACTTATAATTTTATTATATTATTCATCTATATTCAATCTCCATAAATTTTAATAAAATATTTAACTTAAAAAATATTATATATTTTATTATATAATTTAATTTAGAGAAAATATTGTTTGTAAAAAAATTGCCATTATGTGTGATTAAAAATATTTATTATTGATTATAGATTAAAATATAGTTAAAAATTTAAGTGTTTGTCTTAAAATTACCTTAGAATTTGTTTTAGAATATATTAATATATTTTTTGATATATAAATTAATATATGTTAATAAAATAACTTATTAAAAATAACAGCTTCACCGTTATTGCAATAATTATATTTAAACATAGTATTCATATTTTTATGCATAAAAATGAAATTTAACATATTACCTAATATAAAAATATTGATAAAAAATATGAAATTAATTTTTTATATTTAATTTATATAATTAATTAAAACTTATTTTAGATATAAGAATATATAATAATTTTTTATAAAAAAATCAGTTTGGATTCAAAAATGTTAAACAGTGGTTTTTTAAATTTGACAGACATCATTTCAATGAATAATTTTACCCTATAAATACATTTTTTTATAGAAAAACGGTTTCAAATTTTTTTTATGTACTCTCCAATTATGATAATTTTATAAAAGTGATGGTTTTACAATAATTTGTATTTTCATATTATTCTCCAAAAAATTTAAAACAAATTTAAAACATAATGAAAATATAATTCTAATATGATGAATTAAAATATTTATTTTTATCTAAAAATATTCAAATCTAAAAATTGATTAAATTATCTTTTAAATGAATATAAAATATATAAATAAGAATCAATTTTCATGAAAATATTCATTAAAAACATTAAGTGATCATAATATTTTATTTTTTGTATTTATAATTGATTAAAATATTTATATCTACATAAGGTATTATAAATATAAATTTTTTAATGATAAAAATCTAGTTTATTGAATCTCATTTTAATTTAGTGTTTCAGGTGGAGTAATATATCAAAAAAAATATATTTATCATATTAAAGGATATTTAAAAAAATCATAGGGGGATGGGGGGTTATTTTCATCGTAATTAATATAAGAAAATCATGAAAAAAATGCATTAATTTTACATGGTTCAAACAAATTAATATAGTCCATGGATCATACAACAAAAAATTTCTATGTACCCGAATCCATTAAATATATTGGAGTGGTGGGTTTTGGAATATGCCACTACTATGCATGGGGTCACTCGCCTAATAATAATTAGTGTCGTCTCACTATAATCCAAGGGTCATTCGCTTTTCCATCTCCCTTTTCTCCCTACTCAGGGAGGTAATAAACGTTTTCACATAAGACATTGTCATTAATCTATGTCTCTCTATTTTTATATTGACATGTTCATTTTGATCATAAAAGTAATATTTCATAAACTAACATTGATCTCTTTAATGACAGTGACTATGATTTCCCAAATAAACATCAATTTTAAATGAATAAGTTACGTTATTGTATAGTTCTACAATGAGTAATAATTATGTCATACAATATTCACTTGTAGAGATTGTACAATACATACATTAACAAAAATCTTAAACATCCTTCTACACATTTATATTTCTAAACATTATATTTTACAAGTGAAAATCCTAATGAGTCTGTATGTAAGATTATATTTAAGGTTATGTATTTCATGAAATAGATATGTCAAACAAAATTATATTTCACAAAAATAATTTGTTATTAAAATTAGTGAATTTCTTAAATTTATCATATTACTATAAGGTTTTCATAATTCTATTCACAAAATATGACTTTAGTGAATTAATGTTCTTTTTACTAAATAATCCTCCTTCGTAAATTCAAGATAATTTTCTATTTGGGGAATGAGATTTTATATAAAAACAACCCACCATCAAGAAACATAGAATGTCATCATTCACACAAAGACATTTTCATATAAAATGTAATATATTTATTAATTTTTGTAACTCTTGTATGAAAAACTATACCATTGTGTCGTTCCTTTATTAATTACCCCCACATATAACTCTTTATTTCAGAAGAATTTTTTTTAATTGAAAATGATAAATCTTTTTTTCTTGATTTTCCCACAACTATTTATTTCATGATCCTTTCTATCTTCTATAAAAATCACAAATTTTCTAATTTTCCCTATGGTGGATCTAAGTCACCATTCTTATTGAAGTCCAAATTTTCTAAAAAACCATATTAAATTGCTCTTGTATAGAATTTCTATACCCGAAAACATAAAAAATAATTCCATAATGAATATATCTTGGTCTTCACTATACAAAAGAATCATCATGTAATTGTCAAGAAAAAAATATATACCTAAACCCCTAGTTTAAGTGAAATTCTATACATGTTATTAGAAACTGAATTTTCAAAAATCGTTATTTGATTAAAAAAATGTCTAAAACATATCATTTTATACTCCCTAATGTCTATACATATGTCATCAAGAATAATCCCTATATAATTTTTATTATTGGTATTTTAAGCTATCATAATCCATCAAGTGATCACCCTTTATAGTCATTATATATAGTATAACCATTTCCCACATTGGATATTGTCATTCACTTCATCGAGAATGAAAAAAAACTCATGACAGTATTTATATGGAAAACAATTAATCCGAAAACATTCATTGACCATGTAAATGAGATTGATGAAACTAAAACATTAATTGAATATAATAATATGGAATAAATTCTCATTAGATTCCAAAATTCCCCCACATTGAAATTCATAACCTAAATATCAGGAATCCAAATCAATTTCATTAATTAGGATACTTCCCACTCCACTTATTTCTATATCATCACAATGTTTTCGTAATGTACAAATATTTATGGTATATACTATTATAACATTGAAATTAAATCCAAATTATACATTGTATTATATTGACCATGTAACACTTGAATCATCCATGGTACATTTCCCCTTAAATAATGCAATAGCTTGCATTGTACGCATCTTTGAGATTCTAACACACCGCGAGCAATCAAACTAGCCGGTATGAATAGTAATACCCACATTTTGAAAATTTATAAGTTTTATTTAACAAAAGGGACTTCATTTTTAAATTTGGAATATCGAAAATAGATTACGGTGAGATTTTGGTACATTTCTAAAAACCTTCAATTTTTTATGAATAGTGAAAAATACTAAATTTTATTTATAAGCAACTTTTTTAATCGAAATAATTTATTGTTATAAATTATAAATTTGAATGGTTTTAAAAAATAATTAGATTAAAAATTAATAATTTAATATAATTTAGGCCACTGGATGTAATTTCACTTTTAAACTAGACATAAACTAGTTTTAATCATTGGATAGTTATTATTTCTTAAAAACATGCTTTTCATTTTGTCAACATGAATTAATTTTAAATTAATTTCCACCACTTATTAGTTTTGAATTTTGAAAAATGGATTCCATATTTGGAATCATGAGATCTAATTTGTGTAAATATGTATCTTTTATTTTTAGATATTATTAATATTTACTTCACTAAATATTTTATTTACAATGGTTAATGTATAAATCATGTAAATAATGGTAAAAAAATGTTATTATAATAATATGAAACTACTCTGACATGTGTCCTATTCCTATTTTTTCATACTTATCGACCATGTGCATCGTTGGTTCGAGTTTGGGACCACATGGATCCACTTAAGATTAATAATGACATTTTATTTTAAATAATCTAATGTAAAGACAAATATAAAAAAAGAAAATATCTTTTTGTAAAACAATTTTTATATGAAATTATATAATTGATCTATTGTAATAAAAATATTAATTATAAATATAAAAACTTTTTTTACATCATGATATTTTATTTAGAATTTTTAGACATAAAATAAATATATTTATATATGACACAATAATGATACATTATTTTCTTTATTAATGAAACAATAAAATAATTGATATTATTAATATTAAAATAAATATAAATTTAATGTTTTTATTACATCCAAGAATTATAAAGGTGAATATGACATGTTAGGGTTGATTAAATGTATTATTTTTGAAGTAATGATGCTGTTATGACTTTAACAAAATTAAATTACCAAATAGTGTCAAAATTGATATAAAAAAGTTTAAAAAAAATATTATATTATTAATTGATAAAAAAGTTTTAAAAATCTAATGTTTTTCCAAAAGACTTATATAATTATAGGTGTCTCAATAATGAACCACTTTTTGTTCTCTTGTAATATTATTGTAAGTTTATAAACCATATAATTTAAAAATACAATGAGACATGGTAAATGTCAAAATATTTAACTAAGTGTAAAATCTAAAATATGAGGTTAATATAATTATAGAAACCTATATAAGACCTATTGGTTGAGATTTATTAAACCCATCCCCACCTTATCTTTTAAAAAATTCATTTTGTATCCATTAGAAACCGAAAATGATTATATTATAAAATTATATTTCAAGCAATTACTAAAGTGACCCACACCTCTCTTATAAAAGGGAACTTCCCCTTCACATAATATCACCACTCCAAAGCCATTTGGCTCAGACAATCCCTGACCAAATATCCTCCCAAATTTCCTCTGTTCATTCTATAGGCCATCCTTTGGTCAGAAATCAATTCTATGGAGCCTTTTTGATCAAATCAACAGGAAGAACCCGAAGAAGAGGTAAAAATTTCATCACCCCTTTCAAGTTCTTTTCTTCTTCCACATCCTCTTTCATTGTTTTCCATTATAAATTAATAAATCATGTATCATCCATACACTATGATGTCATTATAAAAATTTTACAATCGTATTCATTATTCTATCCATCCTATAAATGACAAAGTTATCATACGTGCGTATATACAGATTACCGTCTCCGCTTCGTGGTGTATTTTGTTTTTCAAACACTTAACTATTTGGATGTGTATAATAATGAGTGTAACCGATTTAAATTTGAAATGTAATATGTTAATGACTCTATATATATTATATAACATCCAATGAAATACGATTTCTCTATCAATATAATGATATTTTTGCTCTTGCCTACACACAGATTATCGTCTCCATGAACGCGATGAGATTAATTGCCCATCGTAACAATTACAGAATAATTTTCATTTTATGATTAAAATTAATATTTATGACCATAATATAATTCTTTATATGAATGAAATATATTCTATCCATAACCAACATGGCTTACGTAACCAACTATATAAAGTAAAACAGATCAGTTAACACATGAAATGATGATACTACTAAAATATTATCACCAAAGCAATATTAAAGAATCCAATATCATATCATATTTATGTATATAGTTATAGTATAATTTAATAACAGTTATTTACCTATTAAACATGATGTTATTGTATGCTCGACCAAGGAAAAATACAATATAAGGGCTAATTCCTCAATCTAATTATTATTCATGATTGTTTATGGGTAAGTTTTTACTGGGACATTTTTATTTTCCATGCCAAAGTTTCATAGGTGTTATTTAAAGGGGATTATTTTTAAGGGAATACTTTATTAAGAAATCATTTTAAATGTTTTAATGGTTTATTCTTATAAACCATTCTCATTAATGTTCATTTTTTCAAAATGGTTTTAAGGATTTATTTACATGGACATGAATGTTTTAAAATGTTAAATAATTTCAAAAGTTTAAAAGTGGTATGAGACAATTTGATTCCAAACTATCTTTTAAAGGACTTCCTTTATAATCTATGTGACTTTTAAATGATTTCATGTAAAAGGGATATTTATCTCAATTATTTTTACTGACCATTTTCATCTA
Organism: Viscum album; assembly: GCA_963277665.1. Taxonomy (NCBI): domain Eukaryota; kingdom Viridiplantae; phylum Streptophyta; class Magnoliopsida; order Santalales; family Viscaceae; genus Viscum; species Viscum album. The sequence continues at coordinate 21,975,321 of OY728137.1, read as the reverse complement.
TGTCGATATCCTTTATGGGATATTATTCCTGATCGAGGTTGATTTATTATAATAAAATCATCCATATTGCATTTAATGAATTATGATGTTTGTTTCTATGGATGTGATATTTTGATACCGTTCATGGTTTATGGTTAAAAAATTAACATTTTGCATGATAGTTTTAATATGAATGTTTATGTGATGTTTCAACCTTTCATACGAGGATTGTATTAGACTTGGTAAGTGATAGGTGGAGCTCTCTATAGATACCCATTGCGTCAGTAGGTCTCATGAGACAATTAGATGTGGATGATTCAAGTATAATATCTCTATGATTTACATTTTTCACTTTTCTTATGATGAAATGATATCCATTTTTTATGGATTATGTTATGATGGGATGATGTTTATGAAACCCATTTTATACGTTGGGTAATGATGAATGATTTATGTTCATGTTGTGGAACAAGTAAGAATGATTTCATTATGAGATGTGTGGGACCTATATATCCCTCCAATGCATTGGGTAATGATTTATATCTCATGATATTGACATGGCTGGAATGGCAAGTTAATCTGGTTTAGTGATACAGGACTGGAATGGGGAGTGAACTCGATTCAGAAAGGGACTTTGTAAATGAAGATGGTCTTGGAAGAAATGCCTTGGATACTATGGAAATCATAACATGTGCTAATGGTTTCCACAATTACTTGTTATATTCCCATGATATTTTATCATGATTTATGTTCATTTATGATATATGCCTTATGTACTTCAATGATTTATGTCTTTGCTCAAGATTTTTATGTTTAGATTTTTTGTTCAAGAATATAAATTCAAATGTTTATGGATTGTTTTACGTTCTATATTTTTACCCTTACTGAGCATTTAAGCTATCCGTTTTTATGTTTTCTTTTCCCTATGATATAAATAAAGGGTTTAGGTAAGAAAACAAAAAGAAAAAGATCTTTATGGGAGATGTTGAAGATCATTCACCATGATTAGAAGATTACATTTTGAGTTTTGAAAGACACTAAACTAATATGGTCTTTGGGCATCTGTTTTTGTCATGTATTAAGTTTTCTGCAAAAGTAATGTAATGTCCATGTATGTCATGCATTGGGTCTCCACATGAGCTCACTTCTTTCTATGTATTATTTTTCCCAGCCTGTGAAATAGTATATTATGACTGAACTACTGGGATAGTATATGGGATATTAGTGTGGCCTATGAAGACTATATTGTTTTGGTTTTTAATTTTATAATGTAATGTAAAAATTATGAATTTATCTAGAATTTTAATGGATACTAAACTAATCGGTATATCGAGACATGATATATTGTGATCATGACAATGTTATGTATTAATGCAAAAACTCTAGGTAACTAGGGTCGGGGCATTACAGTTGGTATTAGAGGATTTTTAGTACAATCCTTGGAATAATGATTTAGAAAACTCTTATTATAGAACATTACCCTAAGATAGAATCTGAGGATTATTATAGAAGAAATTCCTAGAATTTTTTTATTGTTGATATTTTGTGAGTTTTACAAGAAATACATCTCTATCTGGATATGATCAGGTAGAGGCATCTCTAGCACAGATCTACCAAGGGAAGAACCTAAAAACATCTCTTTAATCTAGACTCGAACGAGAACCAGTGCACGACAATGGACCTTGCTACACTCTTGGTTATGACAATCCTAGTGGATATGCTTAGGGCAATTCTCATTTTAGTTAGAAACCATTATAAAGAGTTTATGAGTATATACTTCCTCAATGAAAACATTTTTATGATTATGGATTATATCCATAAACTATTCATGGAATGTTAAGTGTTTTACATGTTTTGAAATATTTATTGTGACTCTTAAACTAATCTAGTCTATTCAATTGTTTATAAATGGAACCTAGTGAATGAAATAGAAACTGTATCAATGCACGTAATCTATGTATGGAATGACCTTCTACTCGAGATAATTATAATTGATCTAGTGAAACAACTAGTGGTGATCATCTTATCACCATAATGGGAAAACTCACTCAGGTTATGAATAATAACCTTACCCGTAAAGGGCACCACAATCCATAATGTGGAGGATCAATGTTAGACTGCTTAATGAGGCAACAACACCCATTATTCAATGGGAGTACAAATATATTAGTATTTGAGAAATGGATAAATTCCTTATATAAAATAATTCATGCTTTGGGGAGTAGAGAAAGGGATAAACTTGACTTGGTAGTTTATCGCCTAACGGGAGATGCAGATCAATGGTGTCATTGATTCAAAAAACAATGGAATATGATAAAGTTTCAAATATGTAATGGAGGGTGATTAAAGATATTTTCTTAGAAAAATAATTTCCTGATGACCATCAAGTGGATATGGAAAGAAAATTTCTTAGTTTGAGGAAAAAAGATGATGATAATGTCACAATGTATGAGGCTATATTTACAAGGTTAGAAAGAAATGTTGCTGATTATATACATAACCGAAGAAGTAAGATTGATTAATTCATTGATGGGTTAAGACCATTTATCCATCGAGAATTATTCTAACAATCCTTATCATTGTACGAAGATATTTTATCAAGAGCTATCAAGAGAGAAAATGAATTTTCTAAGTATTATGAATTTAAAGCAATGCAAGAGAAGAAGAGATCTTCTAAACACTCTAGAAATGGAAATAAGGGGAATAAGGGTAAAGTTGAATATCCATCCTACATTAAATGTGTGAAGAAACCCCCCAGTACTTTCCTAAAGGGATTGGGAGTCTGTTACATGTGTGGTGAAAAGGCCACTAAGATCGTTATTGTGAGGTGAAGAAATAATCTATCAATGTTGAATGATAAAATTGCAGAGAAAGGGGGAATTATGAAAATGAATTTCTTATGTTCCAAGGAAACTTACCTCATTAAAGGACAAGGGATCAAGGAAAAATTTTTGTTATCACTATTGTTGAGTTTGAAGCTCTGAAAGATGTGGTGGCAGGTAATTTAATGGTTCCCTCAAGTTTAGAAAATGATTTATTTGATTCTAGATCATCGTATTGTTTCATATCTTCCTAGTTTTCTACGAAAATTAGATATTTGTCATTTTATTTAACTAGGTATTTTTTAGTCAAAACTCTTAAGGTATGTATCATTGCAACAATGTTTTGTGAATCAGTTCCCATTAATGCATATAAACATTATATATCTTCTGATATCATCGTCATACACATGATTGAATTTCATATAATCCTTAGTATGGATTGGCTTTTGGGCCATGATGCGAAAATTTATTACAACATGAGGGAGGTTACAATTTTCGATGATGATAAGGAGTACCTTATCTTTAAGGTAGAAACATCACCATCTGATTCTTATCTAGATGCTCCCCCGGTAGCTCTACTAAATTCAATTTTTGGGGAGGATGAGAATGAAATAATTATGGGAGAGGAAAAGAATTTTCAAATAGAGTATTTACCTATTGTGCAAGAATATGTTGATGTGATTCCAGATAAATTTCCTAGACATCCTCTAGAATGAGAATTTGAGTTTTCCATTGATTTAATTCCTGGTTCAAAGACCATATTGAAGACCCCTTATAGAATTACCATTGTGTAATTATTGGAACTAAAGAAACAATTAATGTTATTGAGTAATAAGGGATTTATTTTCCATAGTGTTTCTCCATTGGGAGCCCCTGCCATTTTTTAAAAAAGAAAGACAGATCTTTAAGGTTGTGCATTGACTACATGGAGATCAATTATAAAACAATAATGAACAAGTGTCCTCTACCTCACATTGATGATTTATTCAATGACCTTCATGAATATCAATATTTTTAAAAATTGGAGTATGATCTGGATATCATCAATTGCGTGTAAAGAAGGATGTCATTCTGAAAATAGCATTTCGAACCAGGTATGGGCATTAAGAGTTTGCAATTATGCCTTTTGGGCTGACTAATTCACCCTATGTTTTCATGGATATAATTAACAATATCTTCAAGGAATATATTCTTGAATAATTAGTGGTATTTATTGATGATATCATGCTATAATCCAAAATCTATGAAGATCATGAAAATCACTTGAGCACCATTCTGAAAACCCTCAAGAGAAATGAATTATAATGGAAGTTTAGAAAATTTTAATTCTTGATAAAGAAGATTTATTTTCTTGGCCATATTTTCTCTAAGTATGGAATCTTTGTTGATCCTTCTAACATAAGAGCAATTCGAGAATGGCCAGCACTGACGAGTATAAATAAGTTATGTATTTTTATTTTTCTTATCAGGTTATTATCGATGTTTTGTCCAGAATTTTGCTCTATTGGCTAACCCATTAACCACGGTCACACATAAATGGGTTATTATTGTTTGGAAAAAAGTGTGTGAGTATTGTTTTGAATAATTTAGTCTATGTTCCTATCTCGAAACTATCATTGGGGAATAATGGGTTTGTTATTTACAGTTATGCATCAAAGAAAGGACCCGATTGTGTCCTTATGCAGAATGATAGGGTTATTTCATATCCATCATGATAACTAAAAATTAATGAGCAAAACTATCCTACTCATGATCTTGAGTTAGAAGTTATAATATTTTCTTTGAAGATATGAATACATTATATCTATGGTGACAAATTTGAAATATATAGAGATCAAAAGAGTTTTAAGTATATTTTATCAAAAAAAGAACTCAACACGAGGCAAAGGAGATGACTTGAATTACTCATGTACAATGATTGCACAATACACTACTACTCAGGGAAGGCAAATAAGGTGGTAGATACATTCAGCAGAAAGGATCTTGGAGTTTTGAACATGATGTGTGTTGAAAGGGATCGTATATTCATGGATCTAGTGAAAATAGATATGGAAAAAACCATGGAAGGTGAAACATCAATTCTTTTTCAAGTGGTTTCCAAACTATCTTTACTAGAGAGGATGAAAAGATATTTCGCTGATGATGAAGAGTTTCAAAAAAAATTAATGCTGTGAATGATGGGATATTGGTTGACTTCATATATGAACACGAAATTTTGAAATTTGGGAAGAGATTTGATGTTCCCAATATACTTGATATAAAAAGAGAATTACTAGATGATGCTCATAGCTATAATTTCTCTATAAACCCGGGAAGCACTAATATGTAAAGAGATTTGAAGGAAACTTTTTGGTGGGACCACGTGAAGAGGGAGACTGCTGATTTTGTGTTAATATGTATGGTTTTTCAACAAGCTAAATCTAAAAGGAAAGAGTATGGTTGAGTCATGCATCCTCTTCTCATACCTGATTGGAAATGGGATAATATTACGATGGAATTTTTCATGGGACTACCAAAGACTCATAGAAAGAATGATGCAATATGGGTCATTATTGATCATCTTACCAAGTCAGCACATTTTCCTACTATAATAGAAGATTTACCACTTGAAACTCTAGCAAGACTATATATTAATGTGGTTGTAAGACTTGATGGAGTACCCTTATCGATTCTTTCTAATATTGATCCCCATTTTAAATAAAGATTATGGAAAAGTCTTCAGAAATCCTTTCATAATGAACTTTGTTTGAGCACTGCCTACCACCGTCAAACTGATGGACAATCAGAATAGACTATTCAAAACGTAGAATCCATGTTGAGATCATGCTTAGTTGACTTTCATGGTATATGAGATCAATATTTACCTATGGTAGAATTTTCCTATAATAATAGCTTCCATTCATGTATTCATATAGCACCATATGAAGTGTTATACAGAAAGAGATATCGCACACCAACCTGTTGTGATGATGTTGGTGAAAGAAAACTCATAGGCCCAGAAACATAATGAGGAAAAGATGGAAAATGTGATGGTAATCCAAACACGCATCAAAGAACGTCAACGTAGGCGGAAGAGCTATACTGATAACCGAAGGAATGATTTAGAATTTGAGGTGGGAGATCACATTTTCTTAGAGGTATCTCCATGGAAATGGAATTATACGATTCGGTAAAAACGGTAAATTGAGTTCCAAGTATATTGGACCTTTCAAAATTCTAGAACAAATTGTGGTTGTTTCTTACCGTTTAGCAATGCCACCAAGTCTTTCCAAAGTTCATGATGTGTTCCACATATCACTATTGAGAGATTACATGCTAGACCCAATCCATGTACTCACCTATGAGGAATTAGAAATGGAACACGATATGTCTTATTTCATAAATCCTATCAAGATTCTTCATACAAGAGAACAAGTGTTGAGAAACAGGACAACTCGTCTCAGAAATGTTTAATGGAGAAACCATAAAATGGAAGAGGCAATATGGGAAACTGAGGAACTTATGATGAAGAAGCACAAAAATATTATTATGAATTCAAATTCTAGAAATTTCGGGGACAAAATTTATTGATTGAGTGGAGAATGCTACACCCCAGTATTCCACGGTACGTGTCCCTTTGAATAATACAATAGCTTTTGTTTTACGCAATATAGAGTTTTAACACACCACGACCAATCAGACTAGCTGTTATGAATTATAATACCCATTTTTTTAAATTTTATAAATATTATCTTTCAAAATGGACTTCATTTTTTGGATTCAAAATATCAAATTTATCTTAGGGTGAATTTTTGGTATTTTTCTGAAAACATTAAATTTTTGATGAATAATGAAAAACACTATGATATTAGGTAAAACCAAATTTTTATTTACATAAATAGTTATTTAATTTTAATTTATTTTTGATCAAAATATATACATAATACCTGTATATGTTCAGCATTATTCATTGGAGTCATTTTATAATAAGTTTAGATATAAATACTTTTATCGAACTTTTTACCATCTTTTACCCACCTTCTAGGTGCATTTGAAAATTTTTATAAAATTTTATTTTACCGCTTCATTGAGTTTAATTTAAAAATTTTGAGAGACACAGATAATATTTGTGTGTAAAATGTTGTTCAATAATATGAAAATAATTTTTGGTGAATAATAACTTCTGACTTATATTTACTATAGTTAAAAGTAAATAGGGTAATTAAGGGTAAAAATGATATCATAATTACACTAAAAATGTCTTAAATATATTGGATAACTATAATTAGACCAAAAATAACCTTATAAATAATATATTATTCTCTTTGGTCCACTTGGATTAGTTTAATAAATTTATTATTATTTTATTTAAAGAAGAGTTAAAAGAGTTAAATTCAAAGTTTAATAACTAAACAATGTTTAATTTAATGTTATTGATAATATAAATTAGGCCATAAATATTAATTATAAATCTAAAGAAATTTCCTAAATAATGATATTTTATTTATAATTTATAGATATTAAATAATTTGATTTAATTATGACACAATGATAACACATTAATTATCTTAATAATGACATATTAAAATAATTGATATTATAAATAAACAAATAAATGTAATTTGAGACTTTTGATGAATTCCAATAATTTTAAATGTTAATATGAAATTTTTTTATTGAACATATTAATTTATATCGATGTAATAATGTTGATAGTACTTTACCAAAAATCATTTATTAAATAATGTTAAAATTGACATAGTTGATTTTTAAAAAAATACTATATTATTGGTTGATAAAATATTCCTAAAAAAATAAGGTTCAAAAATTGAGCCTTAATAATTTTATATATGTAATTAATGATCCTATTGGTGTTCTCTTGGATGTTTATAGTAAATTTATTAACTATATAATATAAAAATACAAAAAGACCTGGTAAATGTGAAACTATTTAATTAAGAGTCAAATCTAAAAGATAAGGCTATTATGGTGACCCAAACCTATCTAAAAAATATTTTTTGAGATTTTATAGACCCATACCCAACTTAGACTCAAAACTAATCATTTTGGAGCAATTAAAAACCGAAAATAATTTTATTATAAAATAATATTTCAATCATTTCCTAAGGATCCCCTCACCCTTCTTATAAAAGGGAACTTCCCCATCTCTCAAATTCACACCATGAAAGCCATTTAGATCGTCCAACCCCTAAACAAATATCCCATAAACTATCCTCCCTTAATCCTATAGGCCTCACTTTAGTCATAAAGCCTGCCTATTGAGCCCTTTTGGTCAAATCAAAAGAAAGATCTCGAAGAAGAGGTAAATATTTCATCAACTCTTTCAAGTTCTTCTCTTCTTCCACTTCTTGTATCATTGTTATTTCCATTATAAAATAATTAGTCCAGTATATTATATATACATTGATTTTATTTTAAAAATGGTGCAACCATATTCATTATTCTATCCATCCTATAAATGAAAATGTCACCATATGTGCGTTTGTACGGATTTCTGTCTCCACGTCGTGGAGTACATTGTTAGTCAAAAAATTCATCATTTGGACGGGTATAATAATGAGTATAAATGATGTAAATAGTAAATATAACATGATAATTATTTTTTATATATGATATAACAACCAATTATATGATATTTTAATATCAAAATAATGATATTTTTGCTCGTGCGTACGTACCGATTACCGTCTCCATGAATGCGATGAGATTCATTCCCCATTATATCCATTCAAGACAGATTTTCATTTTATTATTAAAAATAAGTTTTAATGACTTAAAATCATTATGAATATAAAAAAGACACATCATATCCATGAAAAACATTACATACCTAACAAAGCATATAAAATGAAAACGTATCAGTTGTCACCTGAAACGTTGATAATACTGAAATATCATTAACAAAGCTATATTAAAAGATTAGATATGATATCATATTAATGTATTTGGTTCTTCTATAATTTTATAACAATGACTTAAACATTTTACATGAGGTTACCAATGACCATGGAAAATTACAAGGTAAGGGTTAATTTCTCAATCTCTTTATTATCTGAGGTTATTTTTACGTGAGTATCTACTGTGACATATTTATTATCCATGTACATATTACATAAAATAGTTTTAAAAGGTATTCTTTTTAAGGGAGTATTTTACTAAAAAATCTTTTTATATGTTTTAGAGATTAATTTTTCTAAACCGTTATCATTAATATCAATGTTTTCAAATTGTTATTAATGATTTATTTATGTAGACATGAATGTTTTAAAATGTTAATTCCTCTAAAAGTTTCAAAGTATTATGGGACACTTTGATTCAAAATTGTCTTCAAATTTATTCCATTATACATTGAGTGACTTTAAATTGTTTTCATGAAAAATGGATATTTCTCTCAAAGAGTTTTACAAATAATTTTCATCTAGATCAAAATCATTTGATGGATTTTAAACATGTTTGAATTTGATTTATTATGATACAAATATTCCACATTGTATTGATGGTTTTGTGATAGGTTTGACTATGGATGTGATATTTTTATACCATTCACAGTTTATGGATAAAGTATTGACATTTTGTATTATATTTTTAATATGAATGTTTACGTTATGTTTAAGACTTTTCATATGGGGAATGAATTGGATTTATTATGTGATTGGTGGAGCCTGAAATAACTCTTTGATGCATCAGTAGGTCACATGAGACAAACTATTGCCTTAGAACAAGGCCTTGACAATATATTATTTATAGTCCTGGAACAATTCCTAGACTATTTGGTTATGAATTCTAGCATTATGCATTCTATCATTATGAAAGTCACTATTTATATTGCCTGAGATTATTCGACTAGTAGAATATCCATGTGAATAAGTAAATGGAATTATTTAATTTTATCTTTTCCATATTATTATGATGTTTAATATTAGAAGGCATTTGTTTTAGTCTTCCATTACCTTAGCTTTTTATACATATTTATGAATGTTTCTGCTATATTTTTATCCTTACTGAGCATCTGATCTCACCCCTTTCTATGTTTTATTTTTCCCAGGATGCGGAGAAGTATATTATGACTGACCTGTAGGGATAGTATAAGGGATGTGAGTGTGTCATATGGAGACTATGTTGTTATAGTTTTTTAATTTATAAAGGCTATTAAACTAATCAGTCTTTTGAGACTTGATCTTTTGTGATCATGCCAATGTGATGTAATAATGCACCGACTCTGGGTAACTAGGTTCGGGGCGTTACATCTTACATAAACCAAGGGATCCTAGTACATGATAATAGGAATTACTATGAACCTGGTTTGACACTCAATTTTTATATACTTTGGAAAAGATTAATTTTCATTACAAACCATTATGAATGATTTAAAAGTAATTTTCCCCAAAGAAACTATGACTATGATTTTGTGAATTGGAAATCATGAATTTTAAATTTTTGTAACGTATTTTGGATCTTTGAGATTAATCCTTATGATTCATAATAAAATTTAGTGTGTACCATTTTTTGGGAATAGAGCCTCATAGAAGGAATTATTTCCTCTCCAATGGACATGATCTATATTGTTAGAATGGTCATATCTGTTATGGTCTTATGACATTTCTTCGAAGGGAACATGTCTCCCAAAAATTTTCATCATATGAGGATATAATATCATGTTATATTTATAGAGTGAATGAATTATCTATGTTTTAGGAGTTTCATAGGAAGAAAAGGAATAAAAAGGAAACAAACAAATGATATATGGAGTAAGTAAGAGAATGAATTATTTTCCCACATATGAAAATTGTGGCAATAAACACCTTGGTACTTTTTTGAATGAAATGAGGGTTTTCTAAATTTTTCCAGAGTATGTAAACCATTATTATGATTTTAAGGGTATGATAATGCTTCCAATGTAAAAGGAATCAACTAAAAGGATATAGGACACTATGAAAATAATGGTCTTATGATTAAAGGAAATATATTCCAAAAGGGGATAATGGATCATGGTCAAACATATGGTAAAATAATAGATGAAGAGGAATGTTTATTATAATTATTTTTGGATTCAATATTAATGTTATTTGAGTATTTTATAAATAATTTTCTAGTTATAACAATCTTGATATATATACGGATTGTACTTAACTACTTCTTCTTCAATGAATTGGAAGCGTGTGATGACGAGCACCAGTAATCAAGATGTGTGTTTCTTTTGTTTTTTATTCTTCATGAAAACACATTACATGTAATGATGATAAAAAATACATGGTTTATGTTGATATAATTATAAATAGTTGATTATGGTATAATATTGATGAAAAATATAGTGGTTAGTGAATTAATGGTTTATGATATGCTTAAATTATTATATGTTTTGATTTAAGGGATTTATCCATAGAAGCATTCATGTTTCCTAAATGTTTAAATTATATTAAGGTATTCATATATTTTTATGTGGTAATAAGGGGTAAATTATTTGGATAATCTAACGTTGATTTTGGTAAATGAGGGAACTTATTTATAAAGGTTTTTATATTTGAATTTTGATCGACTTATTTTTGAGGAGTCATATGTTTAACTACATATAGAGTAGATTTATGATATTATTGAAAAATATTCATGTACGATTTTCCATATTTGGTAATATATTCTCATAATTTTGATTTTAGTAAACATTGAAATCCTGAAGTGTTGACTTATGAACTATATGATTTGTTAAAACTGCTCCTTGTATAAAACAGTCATCTAAAACATCCAATTTTTTACGTTAAGAAATAGAGTGAAGATATATAGAATCAAAACCAAAGGATGAGATTATGACATGAAAAGGAACCAGGAATATTCATTTTCCCTGGTGCCTCTATGAATAGTAAATGAAACACTAAAATATTGAAAAAAGATTTTAGAAAAATATTTCATCCATTTATTTTTTGGTTAGAGAAGTCAATGGTCTTTTAAATAATCACACATTTATGATTTTTTGAATATAGATTTTTAATAACCATATCCTCTATTAATTTACATTAAAACATGATTGTTATATTTTTCATCGATGACATTAATCTATTTAATGTTCATTTATTTTGGAATCACAATTTTGTATTGACCATCACATTTCTCATTATCTCTTTTATGGGGAAGTTTTATAAATTCTTTTTAATGATGTGGGGTGTCCAAAAAAATTTCATGTATCAACTTGTGATATTTTTTTTAATTTCAAAATTTTGGAGGATGCAATATATTGAAGGTGGGGAGAATGTAACACCCTATTCTTTTAAAGGATTCCTTTTTTAATTTAAATTATTCGATTGCGTATGTGATTAAAAAATGTTTAAATATTAATTCTCAATTATTATAGTCATATATTAGATGTTGAGAATTGAAGGAATGAATTAGATTATGTAAATTCTAAAAATATTGAATACTCATATTTATAAAATTAATTCATAAGAAACCAATTAATAAGAATTAAAAACCAAGAGAATTTAATGGATAAATTTTTATAAAAAATATTTCTATTCCCCCAATGAAATTTTATATTAATAAATTAAGTCATTCACTATTAGTGAAATATATTAATGAAATGAATATATCATATATTCTATAAAATATTTTTACATTGATCAAAAACATTTTTAGAGGAATAATATAAGAATAAATCCAATTTTACACATAACAATCTATACTTTTATAAATACAATTTTACAACCTTTTAAGGGAGAACATTTCATAAATAAATATTTTGAAAATTTATAAATTTTATTCTAAAAAATAGATATTATTTTTTAAATATGAATATCAAAATTTATTTTGGATAAATATTCAGTATTATTCGGATATGTTTAATTTTATATGAATAGTAATGTGATCGTTAGAATAATAATTTCACCTTTTGAATAATAATATGAACTTTAAATCAGTAAAATCAACTATTAATGTATAAATAAAATTTATATATCTTATAAATGAAAACAAGGTATATCCATGTCATTAAATAAGTAAATAAATATTTATAAAATTATAAATTATGTATTTATATTTTTATAATTAGTAAATATTTATTTAGAATTTTATAGTTCATATAAACATTTAAAATTATATAAATTTTCCTAAAATATAATAATAAATTAATATTTTGGTATCTTATTATTATAATATAATTTTAGGAGACCATAATTTATTTTTCAAAGGGTTACAAAATCATTTGATATTTAAAAAGTATTATTTTCTGAATAAATGATTATATTATTTAAAAAATAAATTTACCATTTTTAGAAAATTATGTTGATAATTATTTTTCATATTTAAATTCTATCTATTTAAAAATGGTTATTTTTTATTTTTCGTAATTTTTTAAGATACATAAGTTTTTTGAGAATTATAAAATATGATAATTTACCATATATATAACTTATAAGTTTAATACACTATTACGTTAGATTTGGATGATGTAATGTAAATAATATATATCTAACCAATATTGGTTTAATATCATTGGTGATTACTCTCAAAATATTTATAATCCTATACCGAAATAATAAAATAATGAATAAAATAATGAGAAAACACCCATCTCTTCCACTATAAATACCACCCTTAACAACCTCTTATCCTTACACATTGAATGATTTGGGACATGTAAAAACCTTAACAATCCTCTTTCTATGACACTATCCCCTCTTCATGATCCTTTTTTCTCAAAAAAAATACATAAACCAATCCCCGTAAGTAGGTTCTGGAGAAGGAAACTTCAAGAGGTAAAATCCTCTTTCTTTTCATTTATTTTCTATTAAATTTATTTATTTTTATTATCCTTTCCTCACATTCCATTTCCAAAGTGACATGATAACTCTATTAAAATTTATATACTGGAAATTTATTATATAAATGGAAAATTTAGCATCATGTCTCTCCTTTTCCTTCTATTTTAATGATGGAAACATCGTCTATGAGGAGCTGATTTAACGCCTTTATGGATGACATGTTTTTGTTCTTCAATACTACCTTCAAGTATGAAAATAATTTTTTTTAAAGAGACTAAAATATATTTATTACATACTATTTATTTTATGGAGCTATTATATGAAAATTCTAATAATTAATGAAACAAAACTAGTTTGAGATGATTGTAAAATCACCAAAATAATGTAAAAAATTATCACTGATGTCTTATCAAATGATTCATCTGAACCACAAATAAAAAAATTAATTATATAACAATTTAATATTATGTTTGATCATTAATAACATATATCTTCAATTATGTATATTTATTTCCATTTCAATTGATCTTTTGTACATGTATACAAGTGAACCAATGGTGAAATCCAAGGAAACAGACACTTATAAATATTGAAATTGAATCCTAAAACTCATCAAAAGGGCCATAAATGAACATAATATAATTATTGTAATTTTTTTATTAACATCTGAATTAAATTATTAAGGAATATTATTTCATTATTTTTGACATTATTTATAAGTGAATAACACTTATGGACATAAGGAATGTGTTTTCTCATCTAACGTTTATTTCCTTATGATATTCATTGTTGTCCACTATTTATTATGTGTGGTGTATGTTTACAACCCATTTATGTTTTATATGAAGAATTTATATATTTTAATTTAATTAAATATCTAAAATAATGACCATCATTTTCATGGGGCTTACAGTTCAACTGTTGGCAAGGTGGTAGGGGATTCTCCTCGAATCATCAGTTTTTTCGAGATATGATTTATCTCTCTTTACCCATAATTTAATTATTATTTCTATTTATATACATATAATGAATTCTATTTCTATGTTCCATAATCAATTATTTAGATCATTTCATCTTTATTTTATGGGTTGTTACTTGTTTTATAAGGTTTCTTTTTAATTTAGCCCAATAAACAGGAATGATTAAAGGGAACATTCCAATTTCATAAAAAAATTTATGTACATGCCACAATATTTTTTAATCCACCATTATATTTCAAATATATCAATTTTATCCTGATATTGTATATTATTTTAATTATGGTGGTATTTATACAGTTAATCCTTTTTCCATTTTAATGTGTCATTAAAATTTTATATTAAACTTCAATAAAGTTGCTAATATCTATAGTTTCATAAATACATTTTTATATTTATTCACTTCAATTGGAATGATTTTATTCCTTAAATTTAATTTTACTATCCTGAACTTTTATTTTCTAGGATATAAATAGTTATAATCTAATTTTATTAAAAATACATATGATTTTCCAAAATAACTCTTATTTCTAAAAGTAAAAAAGGGTACTTATCTGAAGAATTTAACAATTATTTTACTTGAGTACGTTCATCTATATTTATGATTTAAATATTTCAATGTGTTATAAGAATATTTTATTTAAATATATATTTTTATTTTACAAAGGATGAATGATTATGACTTAGTAAGTGATGGGTGGTTCCCGCAATAGCCCCTCGATGTATCGATAGGTCGCATTAGTGAAACTAGACTGAGTTTTTACCCATTATGTATGGATTCTTGCATGAATCATTGATGGTATGTTTAGGATTTTTGACATTATTAATTACCTCATTATAATATTAGTAATTTTTTACCCATGTGATTATTCAACTAGTAGAATAACTATTGTTATGTTTCATTGTCATGTGATTATTGTTTATGGAATTATCTGATCGGCATTTATTCCAACCACATTATGCTCTATATTATGATTTATTTGAATGAATTTTTAGTTATTCACAATGAGTTATTATATATGATAGATTCTTCTCTATTTATTACAATTACTTTGAATCTGATCTCACCTCGTTTTTTGTTCTATGTTCTTTCCCCAAGACAAGAAGAAGTATATTATGAAGGACATGAAAGAATAATCTATGAGTTTATGGGTGTTTACCATTAAATAGAAATGTTTTATTTTAATTCATATTGGAATTTAATTTTCATGTATGTAATATGGTTTCCAAATCTACTAAACTGATAGGTCAATGGGGATTCAAGTCGTGTATGTATTTCAATGTATTAATGTATAGCATAAGCTCTGAGCTACTTGTGTTGAGGTATTTACACACATTGCGAAATATGGACAGGTGAATATATATAAAAATAACTTCCTAAAACCATTATAAAATAAATATAGGTTCTTGAATCACCAAAATACCATCCTAATAGTCTTATATAGAGATCTGTGAGAGGATTCCCAAGAAAGAGTTAATCATCTTAGTTGAGATCATTCAATTTTCAATCATTTTCCACAACATGAAATATTTATTAACCTTTATAAAATAATTAAATCAAAATTATTTTTATTTGTAAATGTATTTATGATGAAGAAAAATTCATTTTATACCTTGATTTCATGAATTATAAAATGGAAACATTTTTTTTGTGTCTGTACATACTACTGTATCTATGGACAACGTATTTAATTTTTCTCCAATGAAACAAATAGAAATATATGTTGATGGATTTAATGAATAAATATTTTACCCATTACATAATAATTATATTTTATAATAAATAATTATCTTATTCTATTTTCATTCATCCACTAAAAATGAAAATATCCATAGTGTGTACTTGTCGACTAACGCCTGCATGGATTAATTATTACATTTATCAATACTTTCAGAAGTAGATTGTTATAAGAATGTATTAAATGAATATAAAATATATTTATGACACGATTTACTTTTTAAAAATATATATAATAAATATAAAATAACATGTTCTTCTTTATTCAACTATTGTTATGTTTTCTTCTTTTAGTAAATTTTAAAAACTACATGAATATTTTTATAAAGTCTTTGTAATGATTGATTAAATAATTTAATTAATTTTTAAATAGTACTAATTCATTGAAGTTTTATAACATAACCATCTATTTTAAAATTCACATAAAAATAATATTTTTTTTTCTAATATTCTTTTTGAAAAAGAAAGTACTTATATGAATTTAGTAATATAAATACAATTATTTTCTATATTAGTGAATAAAGATAAATAATATTTTAATATCACTATCTATAGTAATGTATATAGTAGTCAAGTCGTAATAATTTTTAATATAACTGTAATGTGGTAATGCATTCTACAAAATAAACGATTATCTGGATATCCATACTATAAAATAAAAAATATATGAATCTATATGGATAATGGTGCATATAGAATATCTAAAAATATATATGTGCACATAAAAATTCACATAATGTCAATCTAAATTTTCATTGAGATGAGTAAAAAAATATGTACACAAAGAAATAGGTTCAATTTTTTAAATTGTTTTATATATGTATACAAAATTGAAAATATATTCTATATATAACATAAAATATTCATATTAAAATATATGTGTAAAGAAATGTGCTTATTTTCTATACTGATTGATGATATTAATTACCTTGAAAAATAATAAGTAATCAAACGCATAGAGAAATAAGTGAATATGAAAAATAATTTCATAAACAATATGAATAAATAAATAAGTGAACATATAAATGTACATAATTTCGTTATTCATTATAATACATATAGAAATATCTTTATACATAAATTGGTTCATATATGTACTCAGTTGTACATATACATTAATATTATGTATACGTAATCTATATGAACTAATTTATGTATGCACCTAATTTCTTTACGTAGTAATTGGGTAATATTGTTGAGTATAGTGAAAATTTACAATATATGTATTCTTCTAGAAAATATTATATTTTTCTAGTGAATAATAAAAATTAAGGGGATATATATATATATATATCTAACATTACTAAAAATGTCATAGATGTACTGGATAAATGATTAAACAACAAATACTAGAAAATGTATAAATTTTAATTAATTACTTAATATAAAATAGACTTCTCAATCAATAATTAAATAATAAAACTATTAAAATGTATCAAATATGGTATTTATTTATTGAATTAACCATTTAAAAGTAATATTTATGGTTAAGGTGTTTCATATTCATATAACGTACCTAAATAATGGAATACAATTTAATATAATGAAATATGAGTATTTCAAAAATTCCAACATGGTATAGTTGTAATGAACATACTACTGGATAAACGGTAGTTATTAAATGAATGTATATTAGTTGAGTGATAAAATAATAATGGCTGTCAAATGATTTTATAAAATGGATACACCTAAAATATTTATATGGTTTTCATTAATACAATCGACTTGAAATGATAGTCAACATT
Source organism: Viscum album (assembly GCA_963277665.1). Classification (NCBI taxonomy): domain Eukaryota; kingdom Viridiplantae; phylum Streptophyta; class Magnoliopsida; order Santalales; family Viscaceae; genus Viscum; species Viscum album. The sequence continues at coordinate 21,957,312 of OY728137.1, read as the reverse complement.
TTTATCACAATGATAATTCTATAATAGTGTAATAATTTGATAAATTGTTTTTCTATTTTTCATGTTCATGGATATTAATTCACTAGGTTTTTCAATATCATGGGAAAGATATTGATTTGTGGACTCTACATAAAATTCCAAATATATCACATGGAACTATTTCTATCATGTGATGATGTAATCCAATGAAACTAGAGATAAATTATAAAGAATAACCCATATAAAATCACTTAAAATGTTCATGTAGAAGAAATATTTACATCAATGATCTTTGAGCAGACATGTTTAATGCTATGATAGTCAATCACATGACCTATACAATTATCATTCAATCCATAAAAGAACATTATATGTAATAAAATATTTTGATGTGAAAAATGAAATATATATGGTAATTTTATTTTTTACAAAATAAGGCAATATATCATTTTGATCTCTAATACAATTTATAAATAAGATAAAATTTTATAAAAGAGAATAAATGGATTTCATAGTTTTATCGAATAACAATATGAATATACATACATATATATATATATAAATAAAACATTTAGATGCTATTATTTTTAAATTAACAATTAATGTTATTTGGTTCAATATAGCTAGTAAGATATAATTAAAATCCATACCCTATAGATTAATGGGAATCATCCAAATAACAAGATCCTATAAATATTGATAGAAAATATATATTTAATATGTTACTTTCAACAATTCAAGGATAAGAAATTTTAACATTGAATTAATGAGAGGTGAGATTACATAAAAGATTAACATGAATCGTGAAAAATATTTCCTTTTAAAATGAGATAAATAGAAAAATATAAATCTGAAATTAAAACCATGCTCAATGAAAATTCTCTACCTATGTTAATGAATCAAACAATTGTTATTTTTTCCTTTGACTAATTATTTGGGCTAATGACTAAATATCATCATTTTCTTATTCATTAATATCTATTAATATTTAATTTTTTTCACTTTTATTCACTATTGATGATTTCCATGTGAAAACCCATTCCTCCCAACTTTTCATTATACAACGAAATTTTGATTTTTTTTATATTTATATATACAATATAATTTTAAATAAAAAATTTGGAGAAGATGTTATTCATAAAAATTGATTCATATTGAAAAAATAATTTTTTTAAATATGATTAATGGGAAACATGAAATATGAATATATATATACATAAGATCCTATCATTGTTACCCCCATGTAGATGAACTCCATGGAAGTTTTCTTGTTTTTTCCCATTCAAAAAACCCGTGGATAATTTCCATAAAATCATTAATATTTTAATATTTCAAGAGAACTATTTTGTAAGTATTAATCTATAATATATTGAATGATAACAAATTCAACAAGGCCAATATGGAACTGGAACTGATTAAAAACATCCACCTTAAAAAATAATAATATTTTTTTATGATGGTTGGATAAGGAAATAATTCAATATTTATATGCCAAATATTAATTCAAAAGTAATAGAAGTAATGAAAAAATTAAAATTTTAGAAAAGTGACCTTAATCAACATTATTGGGTAGGTATTAACTTCTTTATCCACTTATTTAATATATAATATTACACATTTGATTTATCTCATTCCACTAAAGTTTCAATTCAATGTTATGCAGCTTATGCATCTCCATATGTATAATTATATTATGAGACATTCCTTTTGGAATTAAACCAAACATTTTGTGAATTCACATATGTGTGTGGATTGATGAATGAACTGGGGATATTAATTGATCATTAAAAATTGTATCACTAAAAAATTTATTAAATTTTATTGTTTATCTTCGAGTTACAAAATAATAAATATTCATTTACACAAAATATATTTCAAAATATTCAAAAAATGAAATTCTTCCAAGAGTTTTTTTTAACCATGGTTTATAGATACTAAATGAACGTTTCATCAAAAATATTCTAGTAAAATTGTAAAAATATGTTATTTTAAAATATTAAAATCACATATAGGAATTGAATGTGCTGTTTAAAATTTCCCAGTAATTTTGTGAACATATATGATTTTTAAAATAGAAAATAACATATCATTAAAAGGTCATTAATCATTGAGAGAGAACTATGATCCAAAAAAATGACAAATTAGAATATATTTATTCGGTATGAACACATTCTATATATGTATTATAGTTTCAAGGTATATATAAAACATTAAATTATCAATATACATATATAATCATGAATTCTGATTGTTAAAATAAATTAATATTGTATATATTATATGAAATAAAAAAATTATGGAAAATGAAATATATTATATTATAATATTTAATTTATAATCAAAAGATAATTTTTTGGGAGATAAATTCTTAATATGTTTTCAAAAAACATTTTAACAAAATATCTACAATAATCAAACCCTATAATGAAAAAATATTCAATCTGAACTTCACCTGGTTTATAGATAAGAATGATTTTTTAATATCTCTCTAAAAAAAATTATTAGGTCATTCAATGATCATTACATAATAAGAGGTCCATAATAATGTTCTATAATGTTTTAAAATCAATACTTTAAGAACACCATGAGAAAATAGATCACACACTAGAAGAATACGTATAAATCACCCATTTCGTGTTCCAAACCATGAAATATAATCTCAAATGACATGATCAGTACCAAATAAATATTTAAAATTAATTCAAAAAGATATTTATGTTTATACGATAAATTACATGATTTTTTTGTATTAAATGGAATTGATGAAATATATATCTTCTAATAAATATTATCCCTTCATTAAATAAAAATGGAATGATAGATATAGACCCTTCATAAAATCAAGAACACAAACTAAAAAATTTCACAATTTATAGTTTATTTGATGAAATGACATGAAAATTTATTATGGTAAAAAAATTTACAAACACAGAATTAGAATGAAAAAGAATGATGAAATACATTCATATTGTCAATTACCAAATGTGAGGAACTATATGAAAAAAAATTGAATAATTTATAACAATAACTCAAAATATAATGTATTGAAATGTATTATTAAGGATGTTACTTTGTATCTATTGCTAATATTCATTGTAATTGGAGTGTTGTAGAGTTTTAGGGAACTTTGGAATAGATTACATGGCTATTTAATGGCGATGTAATCAATTTTGTAGAGGGATATAGGTCCTAAGAAGATTATAGTTGTCAAATATATCCTCTATAAAGAATATAATGTATTATTTATTCTCCCATGTATTGATTCATTACACCTTCAAATGCTCACCCACTTCACCGACCAAAATATGTAGGGTTAAATAATGAATAAATAGTGACATCCAATCAATAATGAGGCAAATGAATCGATAAATTCAACATCAATTCACATAATATTAATAAACATAACTAAAATAATCAAACTGGAAAAAATATATGATAATCTCTATTATGAAAGGAATTCCAATGAATCATACCTGAAATTGTGGTATGTGCCAAAAATAACCAGGAAAATAATTTTTTATGATGAAGAATGAAATGATGGGATTTATGTGAGGGATGGTACGGTTAAAAAATTAATGATATATGTAGTTTAAAGTATGGAGGATGGGGATTTCGGGATAGATTAAATCTTAGTGGTGGAGGAAAGGGTGGAGGAAGATGAAAAGTCTTGGATGAGAAGGAGATCTTAGTTTTAGGATTGTATTTGATTAGAAGTAGAGGTGGAGGTGGAGGGGAGATCAAGGTGGAGGCGAAGACTGAGGTGGTGGAGGAGGTAGGGGCTGAGACCAAGGAAAAGGAGGAGGACGAGGTGGAGACCAAGGTGGAGGAGGAGAATAATACGAAGGATATGAAGGTGGAGTATATGTGAATGAATTTGAAGTTTGCGGTATTTGAGAAGCCGTAGGTGGAGGTATAGTTAGAGGATATGGCGGTGACAGTGGTGGAGCTAGAGACAATGGTGGAGAAAGAGGCTGAGGAGGAAACTAAGGTGGAGGAGGATATGGAGTGGGAGGAGATGAAGGCTATGGATATAGAGGGAGATGAGTGCAGATTATGTGGATACATAAACAACACTAGAGAGGAGAAGATAAATTGTTATCTGGAGGTTTTAGTGAGATTAGATAGAAGAGAATGTAATATAAATTGAGGTTTTGGCCCAACAAAATATGATCTAATGATCATATAATTGTTATATTCACATTTAATCACAAATATATTCAATTATTTATATTCAATCAAGATTTCTAAAAAAATGATATTTTATTGATTTCTATGAAAATTGACACCATAAGTTCCATGAAATGACAATGGATCTTCGTAAATAAAAAAAAATTATATGAACCTTTATTAACATTTATTAATGAATAATCCATGACCAATTCCCAAGGCCTAGAACCATTGAATTGGAACATTCATGGAAAACCAAATAATTAGAATAGAAATATAGATTTTCACAATGCTTTATTACTAAATAGAAATTAAAGAACGATAATTTAATATTTCATTGTAATAAAAAAGTAAATTTTCTTATTAAATAGATATTAATAAATATTAATTTATAATATTTTATTGTACTGAGGTAAGGGTATTTTTAATTCATTTTCCTTTCATTGGGTTAGAATACTACCCCATTTAATTTATTATGTGAATATTAATTGTGGTATTTACAATCATTTTATTATGTTATATTTCCAATTTATTTATTTATATTTATATTTCCATAACACAATAACTTCAATAATTTATTATTTCTTCAATTTAAGTGATCTTGTATGGCGTTTTCATCTCAGTTTCACTGCACTGGGATATGTTTTGTTTTCAATATCATACATTTTTCTATCATTAAATATGATTATGTAATATGAAAGTAGATTTATAAAGACTAAATATAAGTTACCATAATATTAAATCTATTGAAATGACATAAATTAGTAGTAGTATATTTTAATAGACCCTGTTTTTTAAGATAGGAAGGGAGGTGTTTTCTATATAATTTCACATAGATGAATACTAATATAAAAATCATTATGTGAACCTTCTGATAAATCCGAAAATGTATAAGTCCATGTTCACGGAAATTACTATGTGATTAATGTTAGAAAAACCAACACCTCTGGGTTCCACCAATTCATATGTTAACTTGATATATTATATAATGTTCATTGGGTATTTTTAATTATAAAATATTATGATATAAACATGTAGTTATTAGAAAATATTATTTTAGTAGTCATAAAAATTTTAAATATTTACAAGATATTCATTTTTGTAAAAATATTTACTTTTAATATAATAATAATAAAATGACTTTATGATACTATTTGAATTAGTATTAATATAAATTATTATCATCCATCAAATAATTCTGTATTTATAATAATTACTACTTCAATTATTCATGACTAAATTTAAATGTTTTTCTAAAACAATGTTTTTCTATTCTTTATTATATATTATTGATTTCACAAATTTCACTATTTGAATATGAAAAAGATAAATTCATTATTTATTTCACCATGAAAATTTTATCATAGGTTGATATAGTGTGATTATTATAGAATTTTTTAATTGTTGATAAATTGTTAACAATACATTTATTTAAAAATGTTGTGAATTATATGACATAATTATGTCGTAAGAATGAATTAAAAATATATGAAACATTTGGATCAACCAATGATATTATTTTGGAATAAAATAATGAATCTATAATTACTGTAACAAATTGGGAAACTTGATCATTAATTTTAAGAGAATAAGTGATATTCTTCCAAATAAAGAAATAATTTGTCACCATTCATTTAAAAATTATTCAAGATGAATTATGTGATTTTTCCTTGATTTTGATGTTAAAAAGTTACGTTCTTATCAATAAACCAATAATTACATTAGACATAGTCTGATACATGATATTGTTGGAAATAATTTGATATGATTAGAAAGAAATTTTAGGAAAAATATTTTCCATTGAATTTTTTAAATTATATTAAGAGAAAAAATTCCAGCTATAGAAATTGAATCTTGTAAAATAGATTCAGTAATTTAAATAAGAATATTTAAATTTTTATTCATTTAAAAATGTTAACTAGAGATAATTTTTTCATTGTGGTTAACGTTAAATGTATTTATTTTCCTTAATAATTAAAATTTTTACCTTTTGGTTACAAATTCCATTAACAATAACAACTATATTATTTTCAAGTTATGTGTATTTTGAAATTTTCAACTCATCCCACATATAAAAGGAGTATACCAGCCCCTAACTTTTAGACAGACATTAAATTGATAATATTGACAAATATCATTTTTTGAAAATTTTAAAAATTAATTTACATAAACTAGTGGTTCTAGAATCATTAAAATTTTTAAATAAGAAAGATTAAGGTTATATTCAAATGTGTATCCCAAGGAATAGGTAATCATCTTAAAAAAGAGAATTAAAATTTATTTCATCTTCCACCTCCCCAAAAAATATTTTACAAATTCTAATAAATTTTTTTAGTATTATATTTACAATTAAATAATATTAAATTTTTTCAACAACATTATATACCATAATTACATGAATGATGTATTTCAATTTTTATAAATACCTCACATGGATGGTTATAAAAATTGATTTAAGTAAGTAATATGAAATATATGACATAATTATAACTATATAAATAAATATAATTGTCTACTTTATTTCTTTCCCATCCATTAAAAAAATGGAATATAAAACATGTGTGAATATGGACTACTGCATCCATGGATGACTTATTTTTAATGGATCACATTCTCTATGTATTATTTTTAAATATTTAATGGATCAATATTGAAACCCTTCACTGAGAAAGTGTGTGATTCTAAGGCTATGTGTTATGAGATAAAATATTCTAAATATATTAAAATACTAAATAGCACGAGCGCATGGTTTTCATGAAAAAAATGGAATAACATATAAGAGGGTTCTCGTATAAGAAATCCAAGGGAACCATTAAGTTCAGAATAGTCGTAATACCATAGGTCTGACCTAACATTTGTTGACGTAGGAAGACTGTGGAAAGTCATCACGAGTGATTCAATGTATAAATAAACTAAGAAAAATTTAATATATTTTATTTCATCAATGATGAAATGCAGCTATAGGTTTATTTTCAAATAAACCCTTTTATAGAGATCTAGGGTTATTATCATAACCCTAGAACCCTCTAGAGTCCCTAGAGAGATAGTTCTAGAGAATTATTTCAAGTAGGTGATGATAGACCTTCTAATCAATGATTTATGAATACTGATATTGATAGATTACACCAATGGTAATGATATAGAGAATATTCATCATCATCGAGCGATCCAAATAGATTATCCAAGGGATTGATTTTATTTTTGGGAGGGGTTATATTGTGTGATTTATCAGGAGTTTATTATTAATATATTTTTGATTCATTATTGTTATAATGGTGACAACCCATGATAGAATGAACTTCAATGGTATTTTTTCCTCTTGATTTTTTTGATTCCCCCCCCTGATTCATGCTTACATTGTCATGTGTTCTCTATTCATCCAAATGCATTGAAACCCTTTCCTAAAAAATCGATTGTTACGCCTTCAAATCTAGGCGTAATGATCCAAAACCGTAGATTCATGTTTGGGACAACCCAAAAGCAGTGCGATGTTGGTTATGATATCATATCAAACTACTAGGGGTACAAAATTCTTATTCATCAGTGGTAATGAAGACTTTCTATGATTAAATTTTTTTAGATGATCAAACGAATGAATCTAATCGATTTATTATTAGAGTGGAAAATGAGATTGTATCTAAAGTTTTGAGGAGAAACGAACCCTTGAAAGGAATTAAACATATCAATAGTGCAAGCAGTAAGAATAGGAAGGGTTTCTAGAAAAACTCGATCCAAATGGAATGTTGTCCGAGACTACACAGTGTATAGTCCCCGTTGTACGAACATGGCATTTACAATGTAAGTACACATACAAAGGGTGGAGTACATGGGTTTACAACAAGGTCTTTACTCCCCTATAGATCTTGGAATGTATTGACTACATGTAATACCCCAAGTATTAGTACTCAAGAAGGTATAAACAGTTTGACGGTATGTACTGGCACACTGCCAAAGTACATAAGAGAAATCTTGGTGGAAGGAAATTATGTGTGACTTTTACTACACGTTGTGTACCCCACTTCTGCACGAAATGGTCACAACAATATGGTTTTTTGTACACGAGATGAAAATGAGGTCATGGGACATAGTGTGTGACCCTATAACACACAGTGTAACCCTTCCTACATCGATTGAACCACCATTTCCATCATATCATGGACAAGTTTAATTTGTATTTATTCATTTTATTGTTTCCCTATAGGTTTGTAAAAATATTTTCCTACTTTTATGACCATGATGACTTCAACAAGACTTCATGGATATAGTTGAGAGAATCACCCAGAGAGGCCCGAAGTGGGATCCTCTTTTCATATTCATGTCCTACATGGAGTTCATGGTATCTATATGACCAAAACTATGGAAGCAATAATCTTCTACCTTACAGGACATTCTAGATTGAGTTATTGGTATCACGACATTGCCCAGTTTTTCATCCTCATCTTTTGAATCTTTTCTCTCGTCAATTATATCTATGTATCCTTCTCCTAGAATGACCCGACAAAAAATACCTCTCTTAAGGACATCATTAGTGTTATCCGACTTATGAGTGTGTTCTCCCAGATGAGTGCTTTAATTAATCTTCAAGATGGACTCCTAGTGTTGGTATGCAGTGCTTGTGACTTACATCATAACTAAGTATCTTCACTGAGTATATCGGGATATTCATGTTATATGATCTTTATGAATATACATGTGTATATGTGACTGTAAATTACTTTTTTATATTACTTTTAGGTTTAAGGGTTCCCTATTGGGTATTGTTACACTCACCCTTGTACGAGATTTTCCTACACGTGTCATGTCTTTTTCAGATGATTGGCCTTTTGATAGTGTTGTAGGTGGACCAGAACTAGAAGACTCTTTGTGAGACCTGGTATGTCGAGGAGTGTTCCTAAGGATACATATAGCTATCCCAATACCTTTTTTGTAGGTTGTACTTATGATTAAAAACTCTTACCAGTGGTCCTATATTTATACCATGTTTACATAATTTACTTTTTCCATACTATGGTCATTGAATATAGTGTTTTGGATGATTTTTTTTACATTTTAGTTTTTTCATTTATGCATTTTTTGTCTTGAAGTTCTCTGTGTGTGCATACATGTCCATAAGAAATGACTTCCATGTTAGTGATATTCCTATATAGTGTTATTCACCATCACATGTCCTATTTGATGTGTGCTTGGGATGTCACATAATGGGCCCACTATGATGGTTCATGACAGAGTGTGATCAAAGGGGTTGAATTATACTTTAAGACTATGAGTATGTGAGATTGTTTTTGGGAAATAGTGTTACGTGTTTTATGTGAAGATTTCAGGGTAGGGACACTATTGTTGTTGTGGAAGTCTATGTATCCATACATGATGACAATCATAACTTTCTATTCGACTTCTTACAAGAGAAAAATGGTTGTAGGGAACATAATGATAAATGAATAATATAGTAATCGGTTTTGGTCTTCATGACCTTAAGGAGTCAAGTCTCCAGATATACTCATTGACTGTGCTACATCTGGTTTATTTATAGGATGACTCTGTGATAAATACCTACTGGGATTCAGTAGTATGATCACAAGGATAAAACCCTCTATTATGAGGCTTTAATACCTGGAGATGTTCCCCAAATGTTACCTCCAGGAGGTGCAACAACCATAATTCGACCTTTATAGAGACACATGGTACCAGAAGTACTAACAGATTAATAGTTTAGGCTTCATGCGCTTCACCATTTTTAGTGATGTAGATCCCACATGTTTTGAGGCAAGCATGACAGTATTGGTGGATGAATTTATCTTGAGGTGTTGACACATTTTTTCCATCTATTCAGGATGCCAGCATATCATATAGTGGTCCTCGAGGTGATACTTCTACATGGGTCATCATGAAGTTGGAAAAGTTTGAAAATCTAGACATATAACGTGTTGACTCTTTCATGGAAAGAGTTCATGAAATACATAAAAGAGGAGTTATCAACAGTTATGTTGAGGGCTATACATATTCATGTCTTCCTTTAACTCCTACCGGGCAGCAAGGAAGATGGTGATTATTTATCAAGGTTCACCAACTATTCTAGGTACTCGATGGTTATGGTTAGAGGTCAATACTCTAGGGCTCAGACATTCAAGTGAGGTTTGCATAGATACATCAGGTCTAGTGTTATCCCTATATTCATTCCTATATTTTATGGTGTGGTTGATCAGGATTGGGTGGTTGAACGAAAATTAGTTGAGCATATACAGCCAGTGCCAGTCAATAGTGGGTAGGTAGGAAAATAGAACTCCGTAGCTGGAGCTAATATGAGACTCAGGGAATTGTTTGTGGAATACATTTTAGGAGGATGTCATAGTACTAAATATCTGTAGTTCATGTCACACAAGTTGGGTCTAGTGCGCCTATATATAGGCAATGCTATTCATATGATGGTTTGGAACATCTCACTAGAGATTGTACAACATGTCGTACTCTTAAGAGGAAGACTGTGGATAGACCATTGATTCATAAAAAATGATAATAGTGGGTAGATATCTTGGGTGGTAGATGTGGTTGAGGAGTTGGGAGAGTAGTAGGAGGTGGTAAATTTCTCAATTTTCTACCATCACCACCCCCACGTGCTCTTTTCTTGGCTCATGTAGCTCGAGGATAGGGACAAGGAAACCAACATGAAGTCGAGGATTATAACCTAGGGGATCAATTTATTATACTAGGTATGAAATATGTATTTTATAATTTATCTACTGTATTAATAGATGTAGGCTCTAGTCATTCCATTCTCACTGAATATCATATATGAGACCTAGAAGTTTTGGATGAAACAATGAATCATCCCTTATGCATAGAGACACCTACTGGAGGAGACATAATGAACCAAAACACATACAGATTGTGTGATCTTACACATGAAGGCATGATTATTGGTTGGAACCAAATTGTGGTATCATCGAAGCATTATGACTTAATTAAAGGCATGGATTGGTTATCTATGGATCATTCCATGAATGAATGCTTTAGGAAAAGGGTCTAGTGTAACCGTATTAATGGAGCATGGTTTGTCATTGATGGTGGAACAGAAACCCACACAACCCTAAATGAACGAATTAATAGGAGGTTGAATCTAATTTCTCATCATTTGGCTATTTTGAACCAATGAGTATTGGATGTTATGAGTTTCCAATTTCTTACAGTGGTGGTGGAGTATGTGGGTGTCCTTCTGGAAGATGTTCCATATTTACATCTTCTCCGAGAGATATAATTTTTCATTTATTAACACCCATGATGTAAATTATATACAGACCAACATATCATATGGTTCTCCAAGAGATTCAAGATTTAATAGTGCGATTTTAGGACTTTTAAATGAAGGGCTTGGTGAGACCTAGTGTTTCCCCCTTGACAGCCCTAGTTTGGTTTTCCAAAAAATGTATATGATTTCTTATGGTTGTGTGTGGACTATAAGGGATTGAAATAAGTTAAAATAATGAAAAGGTATCCACCTCCTTAGATCGATGAACTAGTCGATCAGTTAAGAGGGGGTCGATGGATTCCATAGGTTGACCTCTGATCAGACTGCCACTAGTTGTGGGCCTACGAATATGATATACTAAAAGATAGTATTCAGATTTAATTATGGTAATTAAGAGTTTTTTATTCCCATCGGCATGAATAATTTCATAGAAGTTTTCATGGGAATCTGAAAATGAATCCTTCCGCATTACATAAACTGGATTGTGGAAGTCTTCATTGACGTTATCCTTGTGAACCCAATGTCTTATGAGGAGGACGTGAGACGCTTAAGGACGGCTCTGGATTTAATCTGAGAGCACTAGAATTGTGTTAATCACTAGAATATCTAGTTATTGATTCAAGAAGTACAATTTTTGGGACACGTTATCTTAGTGTATGGAATGGTAGTGGACTTAGACAAGGTCATGGAAATGTTGGAATGGGAGCCACCTAAGAGTGTGACAGAGGTGTGGAGCTTGCTTTGTCTAGTATGATATTATTCAGAAATCATTCCTGATTTCTCCAAGATATCATCACCTATGGAATCATCGATTTGAAAGGGGATACCTTTTTTGTTGACAAAAAAGTTCTAGAAGGATTTTCAGAATTTAGGGGAGAGTTTGATGAGCGCTCTGATATTATGATCTCCGAAGGAAGGTGTCGAGTATGCAGTGTTCTATGATTCATCTATAACTAGAAATTTTTCTGTCATGATGTAGAGGTATAAGTGATTGACTATGGTTCATTCTAGATGACACCACATGAATAGTAATACCTGGCCTATGATATTGATTTAGCATCAATAGTCTTCATGTTGAAGATTCGAAGACACTGCCAGATGGAAGAGTAGTTTATCATCTACTCTATCCATTATAGTCTCATGTTTATATTCTCGTAGAAGGATCTGAACATGAAAAATATGAGGTGGCTAGAGTTACTCAAATATTATGAAATCCTGATTGTTTATACTCTTGGGAAGTGGAACGTGGTACTATATTCTCTCAGAAAAAGATATAGATCTCAATTTCTAAAAGAGGATTCATAGTTTTTATATTTGAATTAGTTATCATTAGTGGAGAGAGATGGATCATCTTACCTCTATTCGATTGTTGTCACGCATCCACTCGTAGAGTGACACAGAGAGGTACAACTTGGGGATACCAACGGTGAGACACTACATGCTCAGATGTCCATAGGTAATTCTTCTGGTAGATATTTAAACGGTAGAGAGCATGTCATACATTTTATAGGATGCACAGTAGTATAAATGAATTTACTAGAGGAGGTAATTATATAGTTTCATACACCACCATTTCTAAAACATACAAGTGAATAATATATTTACCATGGCCTCGTATGTTAGTTTTGGTTTCCACGGTTGAAGAACGATATTGCAGAGTCTCATTCTTGATTCCTTACCTGTCAGCAAGTGATGGTTGCACAACATGCTCCAAAGGGTTTAGCTCAACCCCATGAAATGTCAGAGTGGTTGTGGGATGGGATATCTATGGATATACTGAATGGTTTACCACAAATTTGTAATGGACGTGATTCTATATGGGTGATCGTTGAATGACTCACAAAGACAACCCACTTCATAGCTTTCCTAGATTATAGTTTAGTAGAGACATGGGACACCTCTAAATGAGAGAGATAGTTAGACTCTATGGAGTTCCATTGATGATTCTTTTAGGTTAATAAGCTCTCTTTACATCCCAGTTTTGGAAGGGATTATAGGAATAATTTGAGACATAGACTTTCTAGATCACAACGTTTCACCCTCAAACTGATGGCCAGACTGAGCGGACCATTTTTGTTATGGAGGACATGATACGAGATTTCATGTTGGATTTTGGCAGTAGTTTGAGTAAAACCTACCACTCATGGATTTTGTGTACAAAAAACATCTATCATACCACCTTTTGTATGGAACCATTAGAATATTTTTAGAGGAGACCTTGTAGTTCAACTCTTTGTTGTACTAACCCATGATAGTCAACACTCATGGGATCAAAGATGTTGCGAGCTACTATAGAGAATTTTTCCGTCATCCATGAGTGGATGAAGTCATCACATATCCATAATAGGTCATGTGATAGTGGGTGATAGAGGTATTGGAAGTTAAAGGATGAAGACCATGTGTTCTTGCAGGTTTCACCCCCACATTGATTAAGAAGATCTAGCTGGGGTGGCAAGAGATCTCTAAGGATTTTCAGAACTTTTAATATATTCATAGAATTAAAGAGGTGGTATAATGGATAGATATACATTCGTAGTAATACCAGCTTCATGAAGTCCTCAATGTGTCACGGCAAAGGAGATATGTGCATGACCTGTCGCACGTCATCAAATGGGGAGAGCTAGACATTAAGGATCGAGTGAATTTTTCCAATTACATAGTACTGATTGAGGACCACCAGAAGATAATACATATTGGTAGAACAATTTCTTCAGTACCATTATAGTAGAAACATGAGAATCTCTAAAAGAGAACCTGGGATCAAGAGGCTGAGATTCGTTCTCAGTACCCTAATCTTTTTTAGTCATTATTGTTTTAGATTTAATGGGGACATAAATACCCAAGGTGGGGATAATGTAATGTCTTGGAGTTTCAGTGTGTTATTTTTAAATATTATTTTGATCAATTTAAAGACCATTTGTTGAGATGGTGTGTGATCCTGAGGCCCAGTGTGCACAGGACAAATGTTTAAAATATATTAAAATATTTAATAGCGTGCATGTGTGTTTTTCAAGAAAAATTACAATAAATTTTAAGAGGTTAAATATATCATAAATCTAAGGGAACTATTTATTTATGAACCATGGTTTTACCATAGGCAAGACCTTTCATTATTCGTCTTGGGTCGATTGTGTAAATTCATCATGGAAGCATAAAGGAATAAAATAAATTCAGAAAAAAATAATTTTATTTTATTTTGTTGGATCAACGATAAATTTATCTTAAAATAAACTATTATTCAGTGATTTATGGTTAATATCATAACCCAAAAACCGTATAATGACCCAGGAGAGAGAGATCTGGGGAATTCTCTCGAGGAGGTGATGACAGAACTACGAATCGATTATTGATGAATGTCGATCTGGATGAATCTCATCAATAGAGATGATACAGTGACGATTCTTTTTAAGAAATTGATCCAAATCTATGTAGAATGTGTTATTTTGATATCATTTCCCCGCTTTTCATTTATTACACAAACTCAGACTACTCAATGATCATAATAGCCTCTAGATCGATCTTATTGTCTATATGGGTTATTGTGAGGGATTTATCAAGAGTTTATTCCTGATATTTGTTGGATTAATTACCATTATAATGGTGAAAAACCATGATCAATAATAACATAGATCAAGAATTATCCATTTTTATTTTTTTTGCATTTCACCCTTCATTCATGCCTTCTTCATCATGAATTCTTCATACATCCCCATGCTTTGAAATACATAGCGAACAGTATATCATTATGCCTTCAATTTATGGAGAAGTGATCTGAAACTATAGCTCAATCATCGATATAACCCAACAAAGTTTGGACGGTGGGCCCTTCCGTAAATCGAATGATAGTGGGAATGAAATTCATGTTCTTTAGTGGTATGGAATAACAAATTATATTGTGTTTTTGAGATGATTGAAGGTATAAATCCCCTCGATCTGGTGTTATAGAGAAAAAAATAGCATTGATCTAGAGTTTTTAGGTGAGGAAAACACCCCAACTGAATATGGGTGATCGACAATGTGAGAAGGAGGAAGAACACATGTTAATGGAAAAATAAGATTCAAACTTCATGTAGTCCTTAACTACACGACGTGTAGTCCCCCTTATACGAACCTGGCGTGTGTATGGGATGTACATAGACATGGGGTGGAGTAAATTAGTTCCCTACATGGAATGTACACCCCCACATAGCTTGGCCTATTCCAATTACACATACTACCCCATGTACTAGTATTTAGTGAGGAATACATGTCTGGATGCTGTGTACCAGGACACATCCAGAATCCAAGGGTAGAACTGAGATGTTAGGACACATAGTGTTGCCTTTTAAACATTTTATATATCCCACTTCTACATATCATGGTTGGAATGACGTGGTCTATTGTACGTAGGCTATAACCAGGGTCAATGAAAATGATGTGTGACCCAAATACACATGTTGGACCCCTTTATACATGGTTTGATCCCCTTGTACACCATATCATGAAAAATAATAATTTAGGTTCATTTCCTTTATTGATTCTTTAATGTTTTTTATGGATTTTTTCATACTCCTAGACCATGATCCAATCAGTGGGTCTTCCTAGAGAGATGTTAGAATTTCCATGAGAGTCACAGAGTTGGATCCTCCATTCATATTTGTTCTATAGGGGTGGTTTTTGGTATAAATGTGACCAACACTTTACATGCATCAATATTATACATAGAAGATTAATATAGATTGAGTTGTTTTTATTGACCCATGGTCCTACTTGAGATCCTCATTTATTTTATTTTATTATCTTTATTTCTATCATTGTTTCATTATCACAGCAAGACCATATGAGAAGTACCTCTCAGACGTACATCATATGGTTTGTAAGACTCAATATTACGTTCACCTAGATAAGAGATTCATGTAATATTTGAGTTGAATTCCACGTGTTTTTATTTGTGGTAGTGACATACAACTAGAATGTGTGCCCTGGTTGACTATACCTAGAGATTCTGGTTATTTTCTATATAGATATATACTTTTTTAGAGATGACTATAAATTCCATTGTTATATTACTTTGTGTTTTTATTGTGTCCTACTAATTATTTTTATACTCACACCTTTATATCCTTTTTCCTTACATGTCATTTCATCTATAAAAGATCAACCATTCGATGGACTCCTTGGCAGACCAGGACTAGATGCTGCTTTTGGAGACTAGGAAGGTTGAGGGGTGTTCCTATAGCTATATACAGTAAGACATGTTTATTTTTCTTACCAGGTAGACATATAGTGGAAGAATCTTTTTTTTTGGTCTTGTATTCTCTCTATGCTTACTTATTTTTCTTTCCACCGTAGTCTAGTTATGGGATATTCGATTTTTTGTTCATTTCTTACTTAGTGGAACATAGTTTATGCAACCCATGATAGTTATATAACTAAAAAATGATATTCACCAGCCACTATTCTATTGGAGGTGAGCTTGGGGTGGCTTGGTATGGGCCCTACTAGCATTGGGAATGACATATTTCAATTTTCTTTACTACATTACGTGTATTGTACAAAAAATGAATTTAATGAATTCATAAGATATTAGTAAAATGATTAATATTCATTAAAAATTATAGTATAGATATAAAATGAAATTTTTTCACTCATTAAACTGTTATAAATGTTCTTGTTTTTCTCGGTTTTACCACTGACACAAAAAGAATTATAATGTTTATATCATGAATGATTATGAAATTTTATTTAAATTTAATATTATGTAATAAAGAATTATTTAAGATGTATTAATCAGTGTAGAATATATATATATATATATATGGGTGTGTGTTTTTTTATTCTGATAAAAATATTTATTTATATGTAATCAAAATTCCAAAATATATATTTTTTTTATGTTTTCTATGGAAATCACACCATATGGTACATGAAATAGAGATTAAACTATATAATCATATCAAAAACATAAATTGAGAATTTATATAATTTATATATGTGATTTAAAATTTAATAATGTGGAAGGACTAGTACATATGAATCAGAACACACTTGGAAAATAAAATAATTAACAAAAATATTGACTTTAACAAATAATTATTAAAAATAGACAATAAGAAATAATAAATGGTTGGTATATAGTAAGATAAATAAAAATATGGTTTTGATATAGATGAATAATATATTTAAATTTATTATACATGAGGCTATATAGTATCTAACCATGAAGAATTTTTATGTAAAGGGTTTTTACTCAATTTGTTTTAATTAGTACATATAACATCTCCATTAAATTTTTTATTACAAGATTATGTTTGGTCTAACAAATGATTGTTTTTTTGGTGTTCCAATACTTTTTTTATTTTTTAAATATTTCAAATAATCTCTCCATTGATGTTTCTTACATAAATTCTTTTGATCTTGTAAGCGGTTTTCATCTCTATTTCACTTCATTAAGGTATTATCTATATTCACTACTTTATTTATTTCACATTGTTTATGTAATACACATGAATGTATTTTATGAAATTTTTTTGTTAAAATTCAAGGGTTTCAAAATTCATTAAAGCTTATATATTCCAAGATAATTTTATTTAATGGTTACAAAATCTGTATGAGGTTTTATTGAAAACTAATGTTTTAAAATCATTGAAGTCATTTACCCAACTCTTTTTCTTCTATATCCATATATTATTTATTATATTTTAAATTTATAGTTTTATATATTTTAATTATTGTTCAAATTCATTTATAGTAAAATATTAATTCATTTATAAGTTTTTAAAAAATAATATTTTCATCATTTTCTACATGGGTCACTTTTTCACATTCTATGTAATGTCAAAAAATAATTTATTATCCTTTTTCTCTTAAACAAATTTTTCTCTCTCAATAAAATTATTTTATATTATGATTTATTTCTAGTACATAAGGATTCATCAATGAAACACATTTTCAAATGCTTGTTTAATATATAATTTTAAATGGTTACAAATTAGAAAGGATATTTTTAATAATTTGTTAGAGAATATTTCTTATAATTTTATAAAAGTATGTTTTACCTCTATCAATAACCATTAAGGATTTCTTTGTTTCACTAGGGTTTTATAGAAATTATATTACCCTTATTATTTCTCATTAGGTATTATCATAGTGGTTTAAGGAAATTTTCATGAAACCCATTTATTTTTTTGGGGTTAATTAAGCGTTGAAGGAATGAAGATTTATTCCATGACCTTTTGGAATACATATGAATTGTTTCACATTAAATAATTTATGGGTATAATATATTGCTCAAATATAATGTGTTATATTTGTATATGATGAGTTTAAAATGGTAAAATGGTAGTAATATCAACCCTAAAATGGTACCCATGTTGTTATCCCAATCCCAATAGGGTACAAATATAGTTAAACCAACATACTCCATGATAAATATATTCATGGATATCCATGACACATGTTTTCACATGTTAATATATATTCCGTAATTTTTTTTATTTTATTATTCATAATTTTTATTTGTTGGTAATTGGTTGATTATTCTATTATGAATGATTACTTATGTTATTCCAAAGATTTATGCTCATACTCAAGATTTATGGTCTATGTGCTGTTTGTTATGAATATCTTTACTTATTTCCATGAATTGATCTTATTTTATCATACCCATATGGTCATTTTATTCACAATTGTGATAACTAATTTATAATTCTTGTATTTAACCTTATAAAAAATATAGCCTCACTATACTAAATTTTTAATTTACCCATGTTATGAAGAATGGTATTATTTAAAATGTGTCTAGAATGGTATCATGGGATGGAAATTTTGGGGGATTTTTATGTAATTTTCATTCAATAGTAAATATTTGGTTTAATAGAAGAAACTTCTCCTTTTAATGGAAAGTCAAGGGTTTCCATTCCTAATTGTTTTTCAATATTTCGATAAATCAGTAATACTAAATGTTAATGGGTATGTACTTACTAACTAGTGGTTATTGATATTATTAATTAAGAAGGTTAAATTAGATTCTCCTCAATTGGTGTAAATGAATATATGCAATGACTGTGATTTTAAAATAAATATGGTTTAATGGGGTTAAGGATCCACCTTAAGTGTGGAAAAATGAATCACTATAAAAAATAGGGAGACACCTACATGGATATATATGAATATAGAAATCAGAATGTGGGAGACACCCATGTACAAGGTAATGATAAAATTGTAGTGTCATCAAATGATTTAAATTTCATTTTCAATATCTATAATATAGAGAATTTTTTTTATGAACACATATTAATATAAAAAAATTAAAAAGATTATGGAGTTGTAATTGAGGAAGAACTAGGTGTTGGTGTCAAATGTGAATAATTTAATAACTCTCGAAGAAGAATATGATTAAGTAGTCAGTGTTGTGCTAAAGAGATACACTAATTTTATTTAAGTAAAATGATCAAAAACATGATAGAAAATATTTTCAGTTAAAGATGCATTAAATATAGTGATAAAAGGAAGATTGTGAATAATAGAATAATACTATTATAAACCATTCAAATATGATTGTCATGAATATAAGATAGTTAGGATCTATTGGTTTCCTGAAGTATAAAGGACTTTGATAATGATATGAAAACTCATAGTAAGATTTTGTTTGGGAAACCAATTCATTAAACTGGGATAATAATTAATATTGGGTTGTAATTTGGTAGTACATAATAAACTATCACATTTGAAGATAAAATGTGTAGAAATAGATAAAGTCATATTTATGTAGTTATATAATATGGTGATTGTAGATCTACTTTAGATGGGTTAAAATGGGAAAATATACACATTTGGAATTTGGTGAATGAGTGTGACTCTAGGTATGCATAGAGTTCATAATGCATCTCTATGAGAATAGTAAAAATGTGTAAATACTATAATCATTGTGATAAGAAGTAACATTTTAAAATAAACTATAAGGGTCAATAAGAATTAATATATTGATTTTTTTATGTTTTATAAGTAATCGATAGAATTCATTAGACACCATTATTGTTGGTGTATTGAGTTTTAAGAAAAACATATTTGATTCACTACTTTGTTGTTGAGAAGGTACAATGGATAAATGTTACTACTAGGCTACATTCTATTTATTATTTCTTATCATGGGAAAGTAAACAGAATGGGAGTTATGTACCGAAAACGCACTCAGAAATCTAATAGTAATTTTGTAAAATTATTTATATATTTATTAATCACTGTCTAATACATTTTATGATCATTTAGAGTTTTTTAATAAAGTACCTTATATATGTGTAATCATTACTCCTTGTGTGGGTGATTTAATTTTTCACAAATTGAATTATTAGTTTATTATTATTGTATAAAATCAATTTTGTTAACATTACTTTTTATTGTATGTAGTCCTATTATAATGGTTATTTTATCGCCACCATACAACGATTATACCCTCACTACAAGTAGGTTGACTTTGGTGTACATAGAGGTTCTCTTGAGGCATGTGGCCCCCATGTTTGATTACTTATGAGTTTATTGGGAATGTGAGTTCTCAAAAGGTTATCAATGGTCTTCTTCCATTTCCTTACTGTTTGGTCTAGAAGATTGGAAACCTGAAATGTATTGAAAAATGTTAAATAGATCATGTCTACGATTTATCGACCTAGACCTGGGAGAATGATTACATTTTCATGGATGTGATTTTTTTCATGTTGTTCGCTATTATATTCTATTTTCATTCCACCTTTACTAAATGTTTTGTAATGTTACTATTACTAATTTATGGAATTTATCTTTTGGATCTACATGAAAATATAGGAGTTGTGTTCATGCATCCTTTCATGCAACTAAGACTTATATTCCATTGGAATTATTATATGTATACCTCACTTGATTGAATTCTTTCCTTCTATAACATTATTATTTTTGTATGTGATGTATTTACTTATTACAACTATGGTACAAGTTTTCTTATTTAATTTTTATTAGTTAGGAAAAATATCATTTTCTAACACATCTTGAGGATGAAATTATATCTAAACATACTAATATTAATTAAGAAAATATATAGTCATTAATATGTTATTGAATAAACTATGATTTGGGGATAATAAATGTTAAAATTAATAGTGTTTCATTTATTAAACTTTTTTGATTAATTATGAAAATTAGTGAAATTGTGTCACCATTGAATCTTATAATGGAATGTTCCTCTATTATGTTAGAATACAAACACATATAACATAATCTATGTATACTTTTATCCAAACTCATAATATGATCAAGGTCTTATAATTCTATATGATAAACCAAATATTAGGGTGTCCTGGAAATTATATAAACTGCTTATTAATTAAATTCACATAAATAGGATTCTAATTGAAATTTATATAGAGTTTCCTCCATAAATTGGGAATGTATACCCAAATTATGGAACCTAGTTTTCCATAACATGTCCATTATAGGTCGATAAATTCCTTAGAAACATTGGTTCCTAAAACCTTGGGATTATGCATAGGTTAAATGGAATTGTAATTTAATGTGTTCATATCTACAAATTCTGTGTTTCGTATAAGTGAGTTGTGGAATATTACATAAAAATTTCCTTTAATATGATAAATGATATTATGTGTGTTATTAGGCATTATTATCGTGTGGAGATTGTTGATTAAATTTCCAATTACAACATAAAATGTGTCTGAATATATATATTTTAACTTAAATTTTCATTTAATGAGTCTATTTTTTAGATCATTTGAATAATTAATTGTTTAAGAGAAATTATAAGTATATTTCCCTAGACTTATCTGAGATATCAACTAAATAAAAATAAAATTTTCATTTCATAAAATGAATTCCTCTATAACTAATACTTGAAATATCATTTCTGTGATTCCATTTAATATTTATAAAAATAATAATTTATTTAATATCTTAAATAAATAAGGGAAATTTGGTTACTAAAAACACTATTGTAACGGTTAGTTTTAGAGTTTCATTCAGAAATTTCTTGGACAGGTACAGGGAGGTTCCCCAGGAGTGATAGTTTTTTATTTTCTTCTAATATGATTATAGTTTAGTTGGGAGAGACCAGTCACCTATTAAGAATTAACATACTATTAATGACATGGTGTAGTGTTAAATTGATTAGTTACCCACGTTTTGTCTTCTCCCTTTAATATAGGATGTATAGTTGGATTCCTATGTCTTTATTGTGGCATGAATTTTTTGTGTGTGTCATTTTAGAATATTTTTGACACTTTGTTTAAGAAATGATGCCACGTGCAGATGGGAGGCCATTCTATAATTTTAGCCTAGTGTTACTTGTGAGCATCATGTCTTCCATGTTAAATGGGACTGACATGCCAAGGGAACGGTCATCCAATTTGTGAGTTATGTGACCATTCATTTCAAAAGATGTATAAATCAACAAGTCATCATCAAAATTAATAGTGATGAGGGATAACATTGATTCATGGTATGATGTTTTTTATAATTAAGTTAATTATTTTATGTGTAGGGTCATTGGGAATATAAATCACATTAAATGGTTTCTCTTGTTAAGTTGAGATAATAACAAGGCATGGTTTTTTCCAAATTTTTTTCTTGTTGAGGTATATCTCATTTGTATCATTCATGATCAGTTCAGAGGTAATTATAAAAATCTTGACCTTTTGAGTGATTCAATCATGAAAACACATTTAGAGTTTTTTTATCACAACCTCTAGGAAATGTTTCATTGGTTTTTGGGGGCTCTGTTCACAAGTCACTATAGAGTACGGTGACCTAACCATTTGGAGCTTGTAATGAGTGACATAGACCTCGATATTTATTCATTTATTCCCTATTTTATTATATATTATAAAATTTATATTTGATGGAAAATGAATATATATTTTTTATTTCACCAATGATTGGTAATTCCACTTCAAGGCCTATGTATTTCTTGTTTTGATTGTAATGAAAAGTTATGAAAATATAATTATATTAATTTAGGTATTATTATAATGATATATTTTTTCATGATTGATGAATCATTAGATTTCTTTATTATATATTTAAAATAATTATTTTATGAATCAAAAGTATTGATTTTGTTTGTTGTTTTTACTTCAAGTGTTCTTATTCAGTAGTTTCCAAGGGTTTATATTGATTTACAATTTTTTTAATCAATAAAATTATTTTTTTGTCTAATTGGTTTTAGAACATTGTTCATTTATTCTAGAGAGATACTATGTTATGAAATTGTCATGATGATAGTACATGTTTGTCTTAATAGTAGTGGTTTTATACCCCAAAATTATTATTTGTGTGTTTCTTAAGATATTCATTCCACTGTACTTTTAATACAGTAATAATGTTGAAGATTGATTTTGGAAAATCAAATATATGGTTTTAAGAGATTAACTAATTTTATAATTATAATTTCCTATCATTATATGTTTATTTCTATATTCATGATTTGTCTTGATTTACTTATTATTAACATATATCTGAAAATCATTATATTAGAATTTTTATTTTATTTTTTAGAAAACAGGGATTATTTTTATTATTAATGGGAATGATTATTTTTTAAATATTGTGTTTTCTTTCATGTTACATAACTATAAAATAGGAGTTTTTTATAGATTAATCCATTACTATTATATTATATGTTTTGAATATTATATGAACGGTTTATTTTCTTCTTTTAATTAGGATAAGAAATTTATTCAACAATTTAATTGTTTAATCACAATTTATTCCACCAGTTCAGTACGTTATATCTGAAAGGATTGTAACTGGTTTATGAACCAAATTCATTGACACACACACACACACATATATATACATCTTTCATTCTCATGTATGTATAATCAAGGATATAACATTTTATAATAAGTGAAAATAAATTATTTTATAAAACAACATGAATGAATTAACTATTTTTTAACCCTCAACATAGATGTTGAATCCTTGAAAATGTAATGGTTTAGTTATTGTGTTAGATATTGATTTTTTATTCTATTAGTATAAAAATATTTTTCAATGTTTTTTTAATTTCATAACATGGAACAAATCAATGTTTCAACTCTATTTTAGTATGATTTGGGTTATTTTAATAATCTCATTTAGATTGGCTCTTCGTCTAAGATGTTAAACCATTTACATCTTAAACATTTTATTGGTCTACCTTTACTTGGTTAAATTATTCCTTACTCTCTATAATTGTTTAATTGAGTTATTTTTGTTAGCATTTTTGGGTTATTTTTTTTATTTTTTCTCCATTTCTTATTATTATATGTTATGCATCAAACAGTCATGAAATTCTAATATTATGTGTTAGTTTTAATAGGAATAATTTTTACACCCATTTTGGTAATTTCCATCTAGAATTTTTAAATATTATTTTTGGTCAATATTAAATCAAATTGGTTACCTGATGGAATTTAATATATGTGATGTGGTTGTGAGTATACTTAGGTAATTTAATCATGATAGGGATCTAGATTGGTTAATTTAGTATGATAATTCTTTGTAACTAAATTTTAAAATAAGGAATCAATTTCGAAATGGGTAATTTTGATGTATGTAAATTCTACTCACTCATGTGGTTTGGAGAATATATATATATATATATATATGGGTAATGTTTTCTAGATATTTTCGATTTCCCTTTTATGGAGATCCTAACATATTTATAGAAAAAAAATTGGGATTGTAAATTATTTTATTATAATAAAAAATTAGGTTCGAATTAAAAATGATTTTCATAAACTGATCAATTAAAATAAAATTTCTGAAACAATTTATTATATTTTATATAGTTGTGGAATAATTTTAACATGACTCTTAAGATATTTCATATTATATTTTAAATTGTTATTAACTGATTATACGTCTTCTAAAACGGAACTTTTAATTGATGCATTTTTATCATTGACACCTCGGTAATACATGTGTTTTCTAGTATTTTATGTATATTTATAGATTATTGTTTATCATTAATCATTATATATGACATATTTTCTTATAAATAGATAATGTTAATCCTATGATATGTGTTGTAATACACATTGTGAATAAAATATTTATAGTATTTTTAGGGGATTCGTTTAAAACTATCATGTCAATTTATAATTATTATTATACGATATATTATTAATTTTTTTTTGAATTTTCCTTGCTATTATGAATATTTTATAATGACATGTTGATAATGTCCAAGCTGAATAATTCATTGATGATGGTTCAAGGAGTTTATGTGGATACACAATTTATCCATGGGTATGTTTACACCAATAACACATGGTTATTGATGGATCATATTTAATGGGCCATACAATGTTTTTATAAAACATTATTTCTTTTGTAATAATTATTGATGTTCCCCATCTCATGTTTATAAAATTTTCTTTATTAAGCGTTTACTAACTCAATGGGGAACATATTTTTAATATATTTTAAGGGTAAAAATCATTGAAGGGGTTGAACTTGTTT
Organism: Viscum album; assembly: GCA_963277665.1. Taxonomy (NCBI): domain Eukaryota; kingdom Viridiplantae; phylum Streptophyta; class Magnoliopsida; order Santalales; family Viscaceae; genus Viscum; species Viscum album. The sequence continues at coordinate 21,931,460 of OY728137.1, read as the reverse complement.
CTTTAAGTGCTTAATTATATTACCAAAAGTTATTTTTCAAATGGTGGATAGGTTATTCCTTTGAAGATAGGTTATACCATTATAGACTGGTTATTTTATAATATATTTGATATACACTATTATATATTTCAATCATGGATCAATGTGATTTTGGATCCTTTGAGTAGTGTAAGAGTAAACCAGTAAACTATAAAACTTATTCTTTGTGTAATATATAACATGTTATGTTTTTTTAATGTTTCAATATATATAAACACGTGTTTAAATGTGTAGAAATTCACTTCACTAGTAGACAATTGAAAAATATATGCATGAAATTAATGAAGAAACCAAATCAGATTGGTCAAAAGTGGTGAAGTGTAGATATTCACTTGTATAAATAAGATTTTCTACTTGTGTGAGGTGATATCTATGGTAGTTCTTCATGAGTCTTCGTACTCACACCATGTATGTTTTCATAAAATAAATTGTTGTTTATTTTGTTTTATTTGATTTATTAGTAGATATATTGATATATGACTTGATTTTCTATAGACTAGATGTGTGTAAATGTTTCAATAGCATGTTAGCAAACTATGAGATGATAGAGAATGGATGGGCTGATATTGAATGAGGTTTGTTAGTCACATTTTAATGTTTTCCAATATTTATTTTAGAGTTGACTCATCGTTATTTTTTTTTATTAGTATATGTTTTTATTATTTTAATACTTATAATATTTTATTTAATTTATATATGTGGATAGTAAATAGTTTTTCATAGAGGGACCAAATGTATTGTCTGACTTATATGTATTGATAGAATTTGAGAAATATCCAATATTTTGAAATGTGTGGTGGAATTTTTACAAAAACTTATATCAACCTGTTTTATCATGTGAAGGGGTAAATCATCCCCCAAATGTAAAAATAGAAATTCATAAATAGTCATGAACCCATAATAACTAATGAATGTAAATGGGGTTTGTGATAGTCTAGTATAAGATGGGAGATCTAGATTGGGTTATTTCATGTAATATTAGAGATTTGTTTATATTTTCTACAATTTTATAGTCATCATAGTATATAGTTTGGATTAGGAGAATTAACCCATATATAGATGCGGTCAACCATTTATAGTAGAATGATATGTTACCATAGATATCTATGAATTTAGTAGTCACTGTATGAATAAGTGAGCTTTGTATTTGTGTGTCTCATGTATGAAATAGTATAAATCATGAATAAGTCATAAGGCTCACCGAGGATCCAATATTTTAATTTTTAATGCCACTTATCATTATTGGAAAATAAGTTTTGTGATTTCTATTTATTATAGTGATTTATATGATTGGGATCAACCGAATTTATAGAACAAATAATCTATTAATAGTTTTGATTAATTACTTATTTAGGTAAATGTAATTAATTATAGTCACTTATAAATATATTTATAGTTATAATATTTATTTTTAACCTTATAGTGTCATACTAATAGTTTTTCTTAGAGAAGTGATTTTTAATTTGTTGGATAAATGTTTTATTCTTCCAAATGTAAGTAAAACTATTTTATGTTAGTTTTTTTATAATTATGTTTAATTTGAATTGTATTTGATAATTAGATACAGTTATTCCATTTATTATAAACTAAAAAATGTACATATTAAAATGTATCTAATTGTTTTTTAAAAAAATCTTGGTGTTAGGAAAATAAAATCCTGTTGAATTTTATGAAGTTAAATTTATATTTTGGAAATAAAAAAATTATTTAATATAAGTTCATTTATATTTATAAATCTAGTAGTATGAAATAAAATTAAAACCCATGTTATTTTACAATGGGAAGTACCATGAGGCTATTATTGGATTTTTAAGAAATGTTTTGGAAACAATACATGTGTTATTTTTTTATTATTTGGATATTATAAATTTAAATTTATTTTGGCCTTAGTAGTTTAGGATTTCATGTGTTATGATAATATTGGGATTTAACTTATTGTATTAAATGGGAAATAGTGATCATGGTAGATAGAGAATTTTTTTTATGAATTTCTAGTTTATATTTTAAAGAATGAAAATAATTAGGATATATATTTTTCATGACTTTTCTTATAATTATTATTAAAAAGGTATAATAAGATTAGAAATAAAAAATATAAGATGTTAATATAGAATAAATTTGGAATTTTATAATTTATGTAACAAGGGATATAATTTTTTACAATCTAGAATGTGTAAATTTGATATTTTAAGTGTTATAAATAGTTAAAAAATAATAAAGTTAGTATTTTTTATTTTTTTTGAGTATTGTTCATAGGTGGTTGTGGTAATTGGTGATCGACTACCCCATATTTTTTCACTTGGTACCCAATGATAATTCTAGTGGTAATGTACCCACTACACTACCACTAGGTAGTTTGGGGATTAATAAGTACCATGTTGAGTCTAGTTTTTGTATATTAAGTGGGTATTATTGTCATTTCACCCCTTTATTTTCACACCCTTAAGGAGAAGAATGTTGGTAAACTACTATTAGGAAAAAGATTCATGGATGGATCTCATACTTCTAATTCTCTTACAACACATTATCCCATCTCAACCAATGGTGTTTATAATAAATATCTCCTGGGTAATTGAGGCAATCCTTCTATTTTGTTCTTATTATTTACTATTATTTAATTTACATTGGTATAATATTGGATTTATTTGAGTAAATTTCACTAAATAATGGTGACTAACTCTAAATATTAGTTTCTTATTTTTACTTATAAACAGAATCTATGAAGTATTTATTATATTATTCTAAGATGTTATTTTATTTTCTATAATTTCATGGTGAATAATTATTTTTACTTTCTTATTTGGGGTTAAAATAAAATGATTATATATGTTGGAATAATAGGGTATTTTATAGTCCCATGTGAGAGTATATTGCCAAATAAAGTGGGTGAATATGAGGTCACAAAAAACACAAACTCTCAAAAAATGTCAATCTGATAATGGGTAATGGAGAAGATATTGATGGTGATGATGTAGTGATGATAAATTGAGTTAGTATTAAAACACATGGACTCAGGGTTACTTAAAAGGGTTATTGACAATTATTATTAGTGGGATAATTCTTGGTGTATCGCGGTTTTGATCCTGGTACACATTTTCTAATTAATTATCAAATGAATAGGGAAAGGATTAACGTGAATGTTTAGAAATCCAATTACAAGATGAAAAACATGAATCGTTTAGTATAAAAGAAATGATTCTTATACCTCATGAGCCTTTGTACATTGATTTTTTTTGCACTATTATTTTTCTCCAAAATAACCCTATACATTCATCCATGGAAGAGTTGGCATACCTCCCAATGTTTCCTCTCTCTATAACACACCCAATCATCGGGTGGATCACCACATATATATTGAAATAACACATATTTTTTGAGGTTTCTAGATATTGAATGATCATTGTATATACATTATATGAAAAGTTAAATCTCAATGAACTCACAGATTTTCAAAATAATCTATACAATTATTTTCATGTCAATAGTATATTATGACAGGATATGTTCAATTTTTCTAGAACCAGAAATTTATCAAAACTATAAAGTGAGACTCATAATTGTGTGGTATGTTCACTATGATATGGTATGAATTGAACCTCCATAATCAAAAATCCTCAAACATTTTTCGACTATGTTTTAGAATATTGGCTTCTCTTACTATGTCAAGGTCTTCATTACTTCTGCACGCCCTACACTCTGAACCATTTCTTTACAACGAACGACCTACATGCTCAATAATAAATATGACACTTAACTATCCATGGGTTTTATTCCTTATGTAGTTGAATCCTAATATATTCCAAAATTATCCCTTTCTGGGAAACTAGTCTCAATATAGTTTTATCCTTCCTATGTCAGAATAACACTTCATGTTGTATTTTTTTGAGATAAAAACATTATTCCAGAGAAATTTTACCAAATTAAAGTGAAATTAAAACCCACCCATGACCATGTCTGTAATAAATAAAATATTTTAATAATCATAAACCTCTAAATTAGTTTCCCCATGTTACATGTTAAAGTATTCCCCAAATAAAATAATATCTAAATGTGACACCATAGCTGAAAATTTTGATTATGAGAAAACACAATCCCAATGTGCAACAAAAATTATATATTTATGATGTTTCAATTATGATAATAAAATAAGTCTATTTTTAAATTCATTTCATAAGGATTAAGTAATCTCAACATGTAATCTTTAGTCCCCCAGTATTTATTTATAATATGGAAATTAAAACATAATTTTTTCTCCAAATTCAATATGTCGACATCTAAATCATTCTCTCTTGTTATAAAGACTTCTTACCTCATATAACTCATAATGATCACCTATAAAAGAAACTAGAGTCTATGTAATTAGTTAAGAATAAATTTTTTATTATCCCCTTTTTAAAAAAAATAAATGGAATAAAATATAAAAAGTAACCAAAAAATGTTATTAGTATTTTTTGAATAATGAACTCCCAACAATACTGTCATGTGATGGAAATCATCCTTTTATTATGTTCCTAGAATAGTCCTTGGTTAAAACATATTAAATTTAAACAATAGCAAGATCCATATTCTCCATGATTAATTGGAATGGTATTTCAATAGGCATTGACCATGAATATTGCATATGATTCTATTAAAAGTTTATTTCACTCTGATGGTAACAAACAACGACCATTGGTTATGCAGCATCATTAGTCGTGTCTTATTGTTATTACATAATCCATATCATTTTTAATTTCTAGTTTTTCTACAATATACTTAGCTGCAGTTGATCCAATAATGATAAAATTTCCGTTTATAGAGATCCATAAAACACATCTTCCTTTAATTAAGAAAGCATTAAAAAAGTATATTTTCCTATTGAAACATATATTTCCAAAGTTATATCATTATAATCATAAATCTTAAAGGGTATATCATTATCATATCCCAATACATATTTAATAGTTCCTTCTATATATAAAAAGATCAATTTTTCTTCCAAAATATGTCTCTCCTTTGTTTTTCTTTAGAATCATGAACAAATATTAACCAAAAAATGTCTACTATATATTATTTTAGATATATTAGGATTCCAATGATTCAATATAACATTATTAGATCTAAATTACTTCATTATTAATTCATGGATAGATAATCCTATTGTCTATTATAGTGAAATATTCTCTTTACTTCTTCATTCCAATATTTTTAGGTTAATAACATGCATAATTTTATTATGACAGATAAATAGAACATAATATATTGGTGAATAAAAATACCCAATTAGAAGTATATTGTAACAATTATTTACAATTAAAAAATATTCATCATATTGGAAGGTTTTCATGAAAATTTTCTTCTTTATTCTAGGAAAAAGTATTTTCTTTGATATAAAAAATCAAAATGATTGAGTTTTTATCATCTCACTGGTCATATATATTTTAATATTCCTTTATTTAATTTCACTATCTTTATATGATCATATATCTTCAAATACACTTCTTAGGGTTCTTGTTTGAGACCATTTAATTTCTTCATTATCTTTTGCACTCAATAAGCAACATTGTTATAGATGATCCATTAAGATTGTTTCATATTAACTCTTTCTCATTTTTAACATTATGAAATGACTGCATTATAACTATTGAAAAATAATTTTAATATCTTTTAGAAAAGTAAAATAGAAATATTAGAATCATATTAAACATTTTTTTTGGTGAAAATTTCTCATCAAAATCCACACCCCAATTTTGAGTGTTTCCTTTGAAAACAATATAAGCATGTTCAACAGTACAACACATTTACTATTGATGTTATTCATAAAAAAACACATCTTTCCAATTATATATGTTCATTTTGTATATAAAACGAATTAAAAATCTTTATCCTTCTCAATTTCACTCAACACATCATCCATAATTGAAACCAAATTCCTACATTGTGAGGATTCATCAACATTATCTATCAAATCCAATGAAATAAAGCTAAAATAATAAGATATTATTAAGAATATTCATCTTTGTTCACAGTTTTTATTATATCCAAGGAAATTTTAATGATCAAAATGGGTTATAACTATTTTAATCATATAAATTCATGTCTCTAAGCCTTCATCAATGCATGAATTTTCAGAATCAACCTAATATTTAAAGAAATCTACTTGATCCTAAACACTCATGTTTTCTAACATCTCCAGATTCTTCAATTGATTCTTTAATTGGAATTGAAACTTATGAATAATTTAAATTATCCAACACAATTGAATGAATAACTCCAATATTATTCCCCATGTTATTATTATTTAAAAAAACTACTTCCACTAGGTATAACCGCAACTAATATACCTTCTGTGACTCTATCAAAAAAATTACATATTTTTTCCTTTAATCCCGATATAACATGGGATTTTAAAAGCCTCTATATTCTTAAAACATACCATTTTAATAATGCCAAACTAATATGTTTTTTTGACTAATTTGGGTGATAGTAGTTAGTAGTTCAATATAAAAATACTTTTGGTTATAGATTTTCACTAAACAATATTTCAATGATTCATTCCCTCATAACATTGTAATTCAAATGTTTGCCGATCGCTAATTATTCAAATCAATGAATTAATTTTTTGGGGGATTGTATAAAGTGATACATTCATTTTTTATCTCTTTCTTCTAATTATATTCCAAAAAATATCTATTCTAATATGTGAATCCATTATCAGATCAAATTATTTTATTGACATAAATTGTCTTATTATGAGTAATTTTTCAAAAAAAATATAATATTCTTAAGAGAAGTTGATTTATTGGAAATATAATTGGTAGATGAAAAATGTGTTAAATAATCAAAGAAATTATTCAACTACATATCTTTATTAGATGATCTTAATCTTATTAGTGCGAACTAATTTAAGTATACTAACTTCCAATGTTTCTTCATTTAGATCTCCACTATCTTGTTACTCCTATTCAACATCTCTACCATGAGGCATGAATAAAAATTACGTATTTATAAAATATTTATTAAAATTATTAACTTAATCATTCATAATAAATTTAGTTATATGTTTCTAACCCAATTAGATAAAAATTATATGATAACATTAGTTATTCTCTTTCATATTCCATTAAAATTAACTACTCAATCCTTCAAACTCTTTATGACACATTAATTCTTATAGAAGATATTTACATTCCACTTATCATAAAATTAGGACTCACTGTGGAGATGATGCTTCAACCAATTGAAAAATAGATTATTACCATATTTATTATATTTAATAATGGGGTACCTTACTCCTTTCACATTGAGTTTTTCATTGATTTCTAAATTAACAAATTCTCTATCATTCTATTGGATATCTTTCAATAATTTTTTCCCTTGTAAAATTAGATGCCAATGTTCAGTAGAAATGAATCATCAATATTTATAGTTTTATAATACCTTTTACTTTTTATTTATTATATTGAATATTCCACCATTTAATATTTTTTCCAATATTCTTCTAGTACATGGTAAGTCATTAATTAGTTGTGTTAATGGTTTGAACAACCCACCGATAATTCGGGACAATAGAATCCAATTAATGTTACAATTTTACCCTCTCTATTAGTTTTTTTCTCTCTTTGGCTCTGGGATATTTTTCATTACTATCCCTTGATCAAATTCCTCACCTCGATTACAAAAGTAATATTTTATATTATCAGATATTAGATTTGTTCCCATATAGTTTACAAAACTAATATCTTCTTCAATTAATAGACTTCCTTGAATGAAAATTGTTTCTTCAATATCCACAGACTATGTTTTCCTCTAATTTTTTATCTATTTATTATTTTTAACACCAACATGCATATGATCCTACTTTTTTGACTATAAATATGACATAGCATTATCCTAAATATTTTTTTTTCATGAAACACTTTTTTATTCATTTAAATCACCATCAACAAACATTAGTGTGGTTGTATCATCCTTTTTATTTAATATAATAACCTTCTTATATTTAGTATTATTTTATCTATAAATGGAATTTATTGTTTGACAATCCCAATAAACAATTATTGAAACTATATTAATATGATTTTTATGACTAGTAGCATAAAAAACATTCTCTATTTTTTGGAGTTTCCATTATCTACATTCACATAGTTTTTAAACACCATATATTTGGATTTAATCAAGTAATTTTAATCTTCTGAAATATATTCATAATTTTCCTTCACCACCTCATGTTTGGAAAGTATATTTGGAATTTTAATCTAATTATGTTTTTATCGTTATTTAATAATTTCATTGATATCTCCCATAATTCCTCTAAATTAAATTTACATCTCTATAATATCATTAATTTTTGGATCATCAATTGTTTTCCATAAAAATATTTCAAAGTCTTCATGGATTTATTTTCTCTTTAGAGTATACTATTTTTTAGGTACACCATTTGATACACTATATATTGAAACTCTTTTGGTGTCTACTAATAAATGATTTGTTCTTAAACACTCTTCATTTCATATTATCCACTCAAAAAACCATTTCGATAATTCTATTATGATATAAACAATTTTTCCCATTCATTCTAAGAGTTTTAGTGTTCTATTTCACATTATATTTCTCAATATATGGAATCACATTGTGAGAAAATATTTTTTATTCTTATTACAATGATCTTACCCTTTCTATTAATGAATATTCTCATATTACGTCCACAATCCATATTTATTATCCAATATGAAATTTTTTATTAATCAACATTCCCCTATTAACATTTATGATAAAGGAAAACTATTTTAAAGTGTCCACATATTAAATAATTATGGAATATAATTGGTAGACTACAACTATATATAACTTTTTCCCATGTCAGGTCATTTGAGAATTCACACATTAATTATAAAAAATCCATGGAACCATCTTTGACAATATTCTCTTCAACCTGATACTTTTATGAATCATCATTTAAGACCATTGATGAATAAATAATAGTATCTGTATTCTTCCCTTTTCTCCTGAACATAGGTCCTCTTCACATAAAATAAGTGACCGAAACATTGATTATTTTTTCCAAGGTCCATTAATATATTTCTTTAAACCTAAGGGATGAAACATTCACATCAAATATATCATGGTAGATTCTTAAAAACAACTTCATTATGGAATAATATTCCATAATTTCATCATATTATCAAATCATGATTACAATGTTGTTCACATGAAGGAATAATTCAACCACGAATTTGATTTCCCCAATGTTGATGTATTCCATATGAACCTATGGGATTTATTACTGAGTTTCTTTCAAATTATTGTATCAATCATGGATATCCTAGAGTTTCCTATACAATTCATTGTTTTCATCCTTCCCATGAATACTATCAACTATTAATACGAATGTGATAAAAATAACAAAAATTAACCCCAATATTATATAATATTCTCCATATACTCTAATGTCTAGATCATTTAAAATTTTAAAATATTTACACCATTCCCAAAAATATCATGAATTTTTATGCAGGATGATAGATTATATATAATTAACCACTCTCAGAATAGGTTGAATCCATTTCCAAGGAAAATCTTGACACATAAGTTATTGATGGTATTAATTATATCAAGGAATATCATATATCAATTATATATGTAACTATAAAAAATCAAATATATGGTAATCATACCTTGAACCATTTCATGAAATCTATGAAACAAATTCATTTTCAAATGAGATAGTGTACTAACACTACATTGTGGTCAATTTTTTGTTTTGAAAATCACCAAACCTCAAACTACATGATTTCGATTACATATTTTTGAAGATATATATTTCTGGTGATGATATGAGGATAATATTTTGGGATGGAAAAAATAAAATTCAAAATATTACATTTTAAAAACATCACTCAGTTTTATTATTATGTGGATAATACTTAGTGTGGAGGGGTTGTGATCTCTCTATCAACATTCCATTTTCTCGAATAAATAAATAATGGTGATATAAGATTATCTCAAAAACATATTACTAGATGTACAAAAAGCATGAATAATTTCAACAATCATAAATTCTCATACCTTAGGTGCCTCTATAATTTAGACATGGTTTACAAAGTTATTCTTCTCCCCGATAGCCTTAAAAATATCTCATTGTAATGTTGTTTTTATCACTCATGGATTCCATTTATCTTAATATTCTCAATCTATAAGTGGATCTCAAAAAAATTATATAAATAACATGAATCTTGGAATGATGTCTCTGTAAATGACATGATTCTTCAATCATGAAAGGATAAAACACAATGATTTAAGAGTATCCATTTTTTAAATTATTTTATTTGACGCGTGAATGATCGATTATGGAATGATAGGTTCAGTATTTATAAAAGAAAAATTCCACTAATCTAATATAACTAAACTCGTCATGGACTGAGACGATCACTACAATGTGGTTTTAGTTGAACCTAATAAACAATCAAATCCTTAATCTATTTTTTACCAAGTCGTATGATCTTGGTTTCTCATAGTAAAGAATTATATTATATACTTCACAACAATGGTACCAGGAGACACCATGAGAGTGGAGGGGGTGAATCTGGGTGTCAAGTTTTTCTTTTAAACTGATAGATCATGTTCTCACATTGGGGGGGGACTCATTAGACCTATTGGATGGATAAGAACATAAGACAAAAAATCACTTGTAAAGTGACCCCACATGAATTTTACATGGTTCACCACTAAAGGATATGTCCAAGGAGCTTATTCCTATTGTGTGTAAGTCGTAACAAAATACACTAATCTTTTCTAGTCGTGGAATACAAATGCTCTGTCATAGACACTCAATTCTAGGAACACAACCATTACAAGAATTCTAGGATAGCTCACTACATTCCACAAAACAATTTTGTTGACTCCCCCTAGATCACTGCATTGGGTGAAGTCTAAATCTACATATCATATTTAATTTCACATCAATAGATTATCATTTAATTATTTGTCTCTCTCTTGAATGATAATATTCTTGAATTTTAATCCAAAATTTATGCCCTTGGAATCACTGATCAATCAAACCAAACATTAAAAACATGTCGGAAGCTCAAAACATCACATGCACACAACACCTACTCTTGAGAAAAAAGTTTTGAGATTTTTCATGCAATATACCTTTCACGCAACACTAATTTTTCATCAAAAAATTGTCTTTCACACATCACGACCAAAAGGTTCACTTGGTCTTTTCAGACTAAAGGAACACGTTGTGAGAATGATTGATTTGTACTTCTCTAACATGTGCAAATATTTTACATGGTAGAGGAACCAGATCTTCGATGATTTTTGTAGGGATCCATCATGGTAGCTGCCTATTTATAGGCCTAGAAAACCACGTGTTCATGTTTCTGACACTTCATTTTCATTTTATGTACGATTCATTATGAGCATGAAAAACCACCATTATCGTCCCATTGGGTGTGTAAGAATTTTCCCAGAAACATAATATTTTATGCACATTTTAAATCTTGTGTGCACTCTTTTCCTTTTATATATTTGGATACACTAATCCTAATTCATGCATTTTATGCATGTTTCCAAACCTCCTTCAATCTTGTGTGCAACCTAATTTTCCAAAATGACTATTCTCCGTACTCTAATTTTAGACTCAAAAAATTGTAAGACACTAGTAAACAATGAAAATTTCAATACTATTGTATAATTGAACTGTATGAACCCTTTACTTGAGAACATCATAATAATCAAATGATGATTGAAAACTAATAGAATATATATTCTACTTCTAGAACAGAATAACCTAAGTTCCAACAACAACTTTGTATATCATTATTCATTTTTTCATGGTTTGATACCACTATAATCCCCAATAAGCACAAAAATATATTCTCCAAGAGTAATATTCATGGAATAGTTTGGTCCTAAAAATTTACCCAATGACAGCATGTAAAATAACTGGTCATTTTTTATCATTAGTATAACATTAATCCATTCTTTCCAAAATAATACATATAAACACAAAAGAGATTAAAAATCATCCATAAGTATGTATGCAATGAATAAAATATATAATATACCAAAATCATGACTAAATTTCATTAGGGAAAAAATCATAGAATGTACTCGATATGAAGGTCACGAAAACAACTCAACATTGGTTAGAATGGTGATTGTGAGAGAACTCTAACACTATTTATTAGATAAATGTTTTATTTACCATGTCTCAATTTAGATCAACTCAATTACCCATTTTTCAATCCACTTCACCGGGATTCTATATTTTCAAAATGGGTCATCGATATTTTGGTTTTATTAATTTGAAGAGTTCAGATAGATTTTTTTGAAAGATTTAAAGGGATTTTTAGAATTATTATCAATGGAAATCAATTATTTAGTAATATTAAATTGTATAAGATAGTTTACTGGTTTAATGGAGTTAATTTGTGGTAATCATTTTAAATTTTTTTCTAGCATGTTTCATTGGTTAGTAATTTTATCCCCATTCTTTTTATTTTGTATTTTCAAGTGATATGGCTACCATTATATTTTCCAAACGCTAAAAATGTTAGAAAATTATTTTAAAAATATAAATTTTAAAAAAAAATTATTTCCTTGTTAAACTATATATTTATTCATTGCACAATTACTCAAATATTATTTAATATTATTATTTTAGTTAATAAATATATATATATATATATATGTTTCTATATGTGAATTAATTTCTGTTATCTATGTTTATTTTGTCTCGTAACCAAATTAGTTTTTTTATTGATCTTGTGGATATATTTGTTTATATATAAAATATTATATTTTATGTAATGTTATCATAAAAACATTATTCATGCGAAATTTTTTCATTATGGTCCACATCTTGAATTATAAGGGAATGTTTAATTTATTTATTTTCACATTAGAGAAGATATTATAAAACTTGTTTACGGTATTTTCATTATTTATACTCATGGTTTGTTCGGTTTTCACTCACATGAAAATTCAACAGTTCATGAACCCTAATTCCTTGAAATATAGAGATATATGGTATATTTTTAAATATGTTTTTCTTGAGTTATAAATTTTAAATAAAATATTAAATCATTCCATTCATAACAGAACTTGAATAAACAACATATTAATAAATAGTTTAGTAACTCTTAATAGGTTACCTCAGTAATTTAGTAATAGATGTGTCAATGGGTAGGAAATAGATTTTTTATTAACTCAATATGTGAGGTGTTTTTTAAATTTTTAATAAACAAACAATAAAAATCATGATAGGCTATCAATATTTTATAAGGAATCATTATCTTCACTAATCGATATAAAGAACCAATATTCATCCTAAATAAATATGAAAAACATATCTATAATGAGATATAATGAAAAATAAAATAATAACAATATAATTATAACAATCATCGAAAAATAATGTACTAGATGATGCATAATATTGATTATTTTCATGAAAGAAGTAAAAGATAAAAAATAAGGAATGAGGGATAATGAGAAATTATAAGAAACACATAAAAATTATTCCAACATCATACTAAATTTTAGGTAGGTTTTATATATTAAAAGGAAAGACTGTGAATAATGATATCATTATAGGGGAATGATGTGAAATATTACTTTAAAAAATGATTAATGTTTAACCTCTATTGAAAATCACAATAATATTTGTTTTTATAATATTTATATTAGAAAAAGACATTAAAATCCTAGGTTTTAACATTTGTTGATATTTAAATGATATTGAAGCCCATTTGTGGTTGTTTTTAACACTTCTTAATATAAAAATGTTGTAAAAATATATTTTAAAAACCATTATAATATTAATAGGTGTTAAATCAAACCATGATAGGGTTTTTTAATGTTGATCATATAAATAATTTATGTTACAACAACTTAACCTCTATAAGTAAATAACTATTACGAAAACCCAAATTAAAATATTGTATTTTATACTAGTGTGAGAATTATTTTAGATAACCTATTTTTTATTTTTTATTTTCCATATCTATTTATTATGAACATAGATTACACATAATGTATTAATTTAAATTTAATATATTCTTTTTTAAAAAAAATTATTTTTTCTATAATATTAAATAAATTATTAGAAAATTTTCCACTTTCATATTGAGATTTATTTCATTAATTTATATATCAAATGAAATTCACATTGGTTTTTATGGGGTTTGGTTTTGTGTAACCTTATTGAATGTTATCAATTTAATGTTCTTTATTGGTCAGTGGAGTGTGATAATGCAGTATAATTATAAATATGCATAGAGAGATGATGTTCTAATTTTTTATTTCGTGGTTTGGAAATTCTTGATAATCATTTTTTTAGATTCTTGTGTGGTGGTTTGATATTTTGTGTATTTTCTATTTTTATTTTAGGACAAGAATATTTGTTTTTTTGGGAAAATACTATGGAATGGATAGGAAATCTCTTATTACTAAATTCAATTTTCTGATTCAAAATTACTTTTATAGATATTTCATTTTTTAATGAACCAGATTAATCCATTTGATCAGTTGTTCTAAGGATTATATATATATATATTATTTTTCAGTTGTTTCATGTAATTAATTATTATATTATAAATTTAATATACATTGTGTGATATTTTTTTGGGACTCCCTATTCCACCAATAAATTCACCGATTTATGTCCCCTCTGGGTCTCAAGCATGCCTCCCGAAAACACCAGAGGATGAAAACTATTAGGGAGTGCCAAATACATAAAAAAGAATATTATACAGAAAAATCAGACCCATACAATATATAAACAATAATAAAAACCTAAAAAACCGTAATCATATTATTTATAAAAACTAACAAAGTGGTACAACAACGTTATTTATATTCTATACAGTCACAAAAATTATAATCTCCCACTATGATGATCCCCAATACAAAATAAAAAATTAAAACACACACACACACAAGACATACAACCATCTTTTGGCATTTAACACATGTTATCCTATTACCCATCCAGCTACACCATCTATATCCCATGAAAATCTCTTGATCATCAAGAGATAAGAAAAAATGCCTTCATGTTCACTAATGTTTCCATGCAAGGGGTCAAAAATACATCATTGTAGGACCTCACTATATTCCCCTAGTATATTAAATTTTATGTCTGTATTCAAGCATAATAAAATAAAATTTAAACCAAATAATTTAATGGTATGTACCACCTTGTAACACCCTTAGATTTTATGAATTATTCATTTTTCAGATAAATAAAATCTTTTGATATTTTCAATTTAACACAACTATGAATGTAACATTTATTATACGAAAGAACTATGTTTTTCTATCATTATACATAATATAATGTTAATATTATGCTACTTGGAACACTTTTATTAGCATGGGATACACGCAACACTGTGTTTGGCTTCAGTTACACACAACATTGAGTCCCTTTGATAGCTTGTGCTATATTCAAGGATGAGTATTATGAATCTATAATAAACTATTAATATTATTATATAAAATATTTTATTGAAACCACCTAGATGATGGAATAAATGTTAATAATAATATTATCTAAATTTTGAAATTATTATTTAAACATCTATATAAAATGAATCCTTTTGTTATAAACTATTTATAAATGAATATAAGAACTATACGAAGATCAATAAATTATTTTTTTCGAAAAAAAAATTCAATAGAAACACAATTTATTCTGAATAAATTAAAAAACAAATTTTGATGAATGTCAAGAATAAAATTAATATATTAAATATTCAATAATTATTTTTGATACTCATCCAATAGATATTATAGGAATGAGATAAGAATAAATCAAATTATGAATAAAATGATGTATTTTTCAAAAAGGCAGTTTTTCCATTTAATGGAAAACCAAACTTAAATATTTTTTTTGAAACATTAAAATTTTTTATTTGAATATAATAACTTAATTTTTTGAAGATTAAAATAAAAAATTATATCTGGTGAATTTTCGTTATTTTTTTGGGATGTTTAGTTTTGTTTTGAATAGTGAAGAACACTAAATTTTAATTCACAGTTAACATTTCCTCTAATTTATGTATATAGTAAAATAATGTTTTTAATTTTTTCAGTATAATTATATAAATTTTATATCATTAAAAATAATTTATCTCATCTAAATCAATTTGACATTCATTTTTTATATAAAAAACATTTCAGATTTTTGAACATCTTAACTTTTAAAAAAAAATTGTCACGTTTGTGGGATTAACATTAAATTAATTTTTCTCACATATTAATTATAACACACAAAAATTACTTCCATATTTGGAAAAATAATAATATCTAATTTCTAATAAGGTTAATATTTTTTTTACCAGAATTATTACTGTAAGTATTTTGAAATAATTACAACAATTAAGGTAAAAATGAGATTACATAATGGTTAAAAGATAATATTAAGGGTGAAATGACATATAAAAACTTCCAAAATCCATTGTATGTAAATATTTAGGCCAATTAAAATATTTTATAGAATATGAAAAATTATTGGAGTCACATGATGTAAAGGAGATATCTAAATATTTTTTTCCTTTTTTATTTACAAGAATGACACTCCTCTTCATCTATAAAAGGGAACACACCCCCTCATATCATTACACATATAAATACAAATTGGATTCTCCAAAAATAACCCAAATAATGACACAATATGTCCATTGTCATCTTATAACCCTAAAATTTGGATGAAATCTATCCAAGGAATCCCTCTGGTGAAAACCAAAAGGAATTACTCGAAGAACATGTAATATCCTTCGATAATCAATTTTTTTTATTTTCCATATCCACCCAATAATATTTTAATATTCCATTATTATAAAATGACAAAAATATAATCAATATAATTATATTTTTTTAATTTTTAGGGCTCTCTCAAAAGTTACACACACTTCAATTGAATGGTTAATGATCATTTTGTTCTTGTGTATGGTGATCTCCAACCTCAGGAATCAATGTTGTTCGTTTTTTCATTCCCAACTCAAATTATTGGGAATTATGATAGAAAACTATTTTTTATATTATATACTTTTTTTATTTTTTATATATGTATTCTTTAAATTTTATATAACACATAACTTTATGATTTCCATTTTTTGTAAATATGATAACTTTGTTTGTGGAGGTGTGGACTACAACATCTTCAAAGCGATATGATTCATTCACACATTACCTGGAATGCACATAGTATGGGTTTAGTGACATTATATGATATATATGAAAGAATATTTAATAATTAATTATAATATATATGTGTGTGTGTGTGTCATTTAATTTCCTATCAATAAGATAAGATATTGGAAACAGTGTTCATGAGTCTGTATGACCTATCATATCAAAGAATGATCTATTCCATTTCATATTACTTAATATTATAGATTATTATAAATATTTATATATTGAATGTATATGATATATAAACCAGGTTTTAAATTACACAAATAATAATAACATTATCTAGGTAATAGGAACAAGAAGAACAAGTTAAAACAACTACGATAAACAATGGAGTTATTAGCTGAAATGATTCTTTAACATGTAATTATTAATAAAAACATAATATAATGTCATAATTCCATAATATATGGTATGATAGATAATAATATGGTTATTTCCTATTTATAATATACATATAAAAATTATACATTATGTTTTAACTTGAACAATGAATTTCAAGACTTAAGGAAAGGTTTTTCCCATCTCACTTTTTATACCTCTGAGATACATCCCTAATTAAACACTAATTTATTTTTTGTGTTTTCTTTACCTCAAATGATTTTATTTTTTGATAACTATACATAAATTTAGATTAATTTAAATATACATTTTATCATCTTCTATTTTTGGTGTTTTTGGTTTCAATGTTATGAAATTTGTAATTTAATTTTTGTCTCAAGTTTCATTCTTTGAAATACATGCCATGTATTGAAATTTAATTTTCTTATGGGTTTTGTATAATTTCTATTGACTTTTGATATCATAAATTTCATTATTTCATGATATTTTAATCTTATTTTTATTAAATTCTTTCATTTCGTGCATGAGTCAATGTTACCAAAGTGTTAATGGTTTATTGGTATAATCTAATCATTTATCAAGATTATTTACGATTATTATTCCATTATTTAAATATAATGATCAACCTCTAAAGAACAATAATAATTTTTTTAATCCTTTATTAATTATGATATATTCAGGTATTGGTACCATTTTCCCATTCTTTGGAACTTGTGAAAATTATGAAAGTGTTTTAAAAAAATTGACATAATATTTCTCTTTGGTATAAAATGTATGTTTCCTCAAAACCATGTCTTCTAAAAAATGTTTTCAAAACATTTTCTATTTAAAAATGGGTTTATAAGTTTTAAACCCCCTTTTGTATGATTTCAGGGGAAAAAGTTTTCAATAAATTTCCAATCATCCTTAATAAGTTTTCAAATATTTATTCATATAAAACATTTTTCAACATATTATTTTTTAAAAAATAATTTTTCTTAGTGGCCAAGATAGTTTCCTCAAGAAATATTTAAAATTATTTTAAAACAAAAATTATATATTTTATTTTTTTTATGAAATTGATTTGTTTTATGTTTTCTGTTTTAAAAAACTAATTTCAATGAAAGGATAATTTCCTTATGAAATGTTCTGAGTAATAATTCAAAATACGTCTACATATTTGATTGAATCCTTCGATATATTTTATTTCTAATCATGGGAATGATCCATGAATATCATTCATATTATTTCTAGAATGCTCTATGTTTTTACAGAATGATTATCACGACACTAATTACTCGTTCACATATTATATGCATTTGGAAACTTATTATTTTCCAGGGTTATTCATTAATGAATTTATTAGGAAAACCAATATGTTATCCATATGTTTTGATGTTATGAGATTTTATAATAACCATTTAATTTCATGGGTTTTTATTTGAAATTTATAAAACCCATCTATTTCTATGGGTCATGATATGATGATTTTTTTTATCTTGTGGAACATAAATGAATGATTTCATTATATGATGGGTGGGACCAATATATCGATTCAATGAGTTATCTATATATTTATATCTCAATAGTATGATAGGGATGGAATAGGAAGAAACCCCAATTCAGTAATACTGGTCTGGAATGTGAAGTGACATCGATTTAGTAATACATTGCTCGAATATGGAGTGACCGTGGTTAAGAAATAAAGGGTAGTAATAAGGATTCAAATCGGCTCAGTAAAATAGTGCTAGTATTGGAAGTGAAACTAGTTGAATAATACAAGGATGGATTGGTAAGTGAACCCTCTTAAGTAATATAGAGAATGAACAAGGAGTGTTCCTATTCCAGTTAAAGAATTTGAGTGCTAAAATTGTCTTAAGATTGAACCTTGGCTACTAATATGGTAATGAGAGAGAAACGTGGAACCCTTGATAGTATGGGGAGTGAAGAAATACTTCTAATATGTCCTTGGATGTGATTACTTGACTACTATAGAAATCATTTAATATTCATATGTGTCTTTCAAAAATTCTATGTCTTATTACTGTGTTATGATTCTATGGAATATGATCTTTATTACCTTATAATTTATGTATTCAAAACATAATATCATGGTGCCATTAATCATTATTATGATATATGATATACATGGTATGATTTTAAATGAAAATATCATGTTCTCAAACCCTTTTTCTTGTGTTATTCTCACTTATCTCCCTTGATTACACTTACTGAGAATCTGATTTCATTCCTTTTTTATTTTTCCATACCTAAGGTTATTAATGAAGGTTTTAAGTAGGATTACTAATGTGAAATATCATTAAGGGAGATTTTGAAGATTATTGACAATGTTAAAAGATTATATTTCCATTTTTCTAAAGGCACTACACTATTATGTTCTTAAGAGATGTATTTTTGTATTGTGATAAATATTCAACTTAAAATATAAAATATCCATTTAGGTTAAGCATGAGTCTCTATAGTTGGTATTAGCAAAAATATGTAATCATCATTTAGAAATTAGGACAATAAATATTTAGTGAGATCTCAAGGGATGTTTCTAAGGATGTTTCTATAGATGTATATAATGATAAGAATACGATTTCATAGTTTAAACAATTATGTGTTATTATTTAGACATCATATAAGTAATTTTTCATTATTATATAGTTTTCATCCTAGATAACTTTTTCCCAGGCTATGATTTTGGGTTTTAATCAATGGTTTGAAATGAAAGGAATACTGTGAATGAGTAATTTAATATAAAACACCATGATTTTCATGTTGATCAACCGAATGTAATAGAAGATGGAGTTAAAAAACTCTTTTACAGGACCACAAAACCATATCAATGAATGAATCATGATGTGTTTCCAAATGTCTGTAGGAGGGAACATCATTTTTATGAATCCTTCTTAAGTAAACATTCACCTTCATTTAGTGGAATTACTTTTCCACTTGTTGTTGAGAAATGGATCCATACAATTGAAAATATGTTTTTCATTCTTTGTTGTTCATAACAAGATAAAATTTATATTGGAAACGTATCACTTGTATGGTGAAGTGAAGAAGTGGTGTTACATTATAAAAAATATGAGAAAATGAGATAAATTTGAATCAAAGTATTGGGGTGAGTTCAAGAACTTATTTTCTGTAAGTACGTTTTTCATGACCATATTAAAAAAGGGATATTGAATTTACAATCAATCTGATGGTGATGATAATAATAGAGGGATATAATTCAAAAGAAACACTTAAAAAATATGGAGAGAAAAAAATTAATCTTACTTTACTATAAATGTGTAGAAGGAAACATTGGAAAAATGTTATTAGATGAACTACTAAAGGATTTAAGTGTGCATAGAAAGGACATTGATCAACTGAAATCAAATATAATCAGAATAAAAATAATTATCAAAATAATGAACCTCCCACAATTCTATTATTCAAATGTAAGGAGTATCATTATTTTTCTAGGATATTCGTAATAACAGTGCTCAAGGATGATGTTAGTCATCTGAAATCTCATAATATAATTGATAAAAGAAATTATAAATCAATCACAATGGATGAAGTGAATCATCATAATTAAGGAACACTTATCCTTATATCTTTAGTTTAGAATTTCACGTTTTATTTTGAATGAATAATCCCAATAAAAATATTATTTTTTGTTTTTTGTTGAAATTTAATGTGATTATATACCTCTACCTAGGTGGAAGTATAATAAAATCACATTTGATATTCTATCGGTACAAGGATAGACACATGTTTCCAAAGAAAATGTTTTTTTTATAGTATAATATATTATTTAAGGATTAAAGGTAAAATTATATTCTGGACTTGTTACAAGGGAAACCATTTATAGAATAGTTTCATTTATGTATTGATTGAGTTTTTAAAGAATAAATGTTTATCGTCTCATGTGGGGATTTACCAATATTGAATAACCTCTGAGAAAAATTTTCATTGATGATAACCAAGGAAATATGGAATGGCTTATCGTTCGGTATATGGATCTTATGATCTTATAGTGCTTTAGGCATAACAAATTCACCTTCATTTTTGGAGTAAGTGGTGAAGTGGAAATTGGTCAAGACATAACCAAATTAAGATATTGAGCATATGAAATGGAACAAAATATTGTATATCTCTATGTATCAATTATAAAACATTGGGAAAAAGGGTCTAGGAATAAAATGTGTCCTAGTTTTCTTACTTTTTAATTATATAAAAACCCATTTTCAAGATTTTTTGGGTTATGGATTTTTGTTTTTTAAATTTTTCGTGACCTTATTCACTATCACTCTCCATCAAACTTGATAGATAGATTTCACATCAATTTTCCTTGTTTTCACTTTCCACCTATGTTTTAATGAGTGTAAACCTTGTTATAAGAATCTTTGAGATACTGTTATGTTTCCAATAGCCTCTTTTTAAAATATATTTTAGTATTCCTCTTTAACATGTGGGATTCTACGAAAAATCATTCATGTATTAAACCTTTGATAACCCAAAAAAAATTGAGAGTGGAATTCCGTTTTTTAGGGTTGTAGAATGTAACACCACTATATTTTTGTGAATTTTTACTTCAAATTAAGTTAATATTTTAATATTTTTCATTTCACACAACACATAGTGTATCTTTTTTTATATGACAGCAGCAATTTTGGATTGAGTTATATGAAACACCAAGATAATACTACACTCCACTCAATATTATCATTATTTTTTGGTGCAAAAAACACTATTTTTGGCTTTTGTTCTGTAAAATATTGTGTCTCTTTTATATCATTCCCTACAAGAAATTCTGAGTTATACTGAACTAAAATATACTATTAATATTACTATTAATATATTATTATAGCCCGCACCAAACCATTAGAATCAATGTTAAGAATAATATTAACTAACTTATGAGAATATAACTTAAACATGTATATCAAATGAATCATTTTGATATCAATTAGTTAGGAATTAAAGTATTATCTATTTTGAGATAAATAAATTACTTTTAAAAGAAAACAATTTTTTTATACAAACAAATTTTTATCCCAATAAATTTAAAAAACAGCTTTTTAGGAATTTTTTAAATATATTTTATTTATTATATATTCAATAAATATTTTTATACTCATCTAATAGTTTTTTATGGCTAAGTGGAAAATAAATCCAATTCAATGAATAAATAGATGTATATTTCAAAAAGGTAACTTTGTATCCTCTTAATGGTGAACCCATTTTAAACAAAAATTTTAAACATTTTTTAAATTTTATTTGAAAATATAAAATTCATCTTTTAATGAGGAATATAAAAATTTATTTTGGGTAATTTTTTTATTTTTAGGAAAATTTTCAATTTTCAATGAATATTGAAAAATACTGAATATTAATTCATAATTTTCATTATTATCTAAGTTATTTATATATTTAAATAATATTTTTAAATTTTTCTTTAGTATATTTGGGCCAATTTAATATCATTTGACCAAAATTATGTCATCTTAAAAAACTAAAAACTATATTTAGAAATAAAAATTCCCAATATTTTGAAAATTTTAACTTCAAAAACAATCATTATGATCCTATTTATTGGATTAAATTTAAATTTATTTATGAAAATTATGTTATTAGAATTTAGAAAAATGGATTGAATATTTTGAATAAGAATAATTTGTAATTTCTAATAAGTCCAAAATATATTTTGACAAAAATATTCTAGAAAGTAAATAAAATTAGTTATAGTTATTAAGGTAAAAAAATATTATTTAATGGTTAAAGATTAATATTAAGAGGAAAATGAACTAGAATCATTTAAAAAATCCATTTTCATTAAATATTCCAAACAATTTCCATGTTTCATAAAATGTTATTAATTAGTTTATGCAAGTCATGTAATGGAGACCTCTCAATATTGTTTTACTGCTTATATTTACAATAATTCCACTCCTCTTCTCTATATAATGAAACTCACCCCCTCACTTCCTTACTCCCATAAAGACATTTTTTCAGGTCAAAACCTACCCAAAATACATAATTTATACTTATAATGCTCACTTTTTTTAGAGATCCAACCATGGAATCCATTTGGTGAAAACTAAATGGTGTTACATAAGGAAGAGGTAACATCCTTTCCCTGGCCCTTCTATTTTATTTTCATTATCCACACACTAAAATATTATTATATCATTCTTTATATAATAACCTCACTATCCTAAAAATACATATATTTTATTATTATATGTTTTATAACTAAACTAACAGGCATTTTATTTAATGGCTAGCGAACTTATCGATCATGTGTACACTGAACTACCGCCTCACGAAACAATATTGTCTGTTTTTCATTCCCACCTCTCATTATTGTCCATTAAAATATAAATATGTTTTTATATTATATATATAATTTATATAATTTATTTATTACTTATGTAATTATTATATAACACATAACTTCATGATTTACATTTTTTTAAATATGATAACTTCATTTGAGGTTGTGTGGACTAATTCCATAAAAAAGTGATTTAATCCATTCACACATTACAGTTAATGTATTAAGAATGAGTTTAGTAAAATTATATGATATATAATAAATAATAAAGATACTATAATTACATATCATTTAAAAAATATATATATATATATATATGTTATTTACTTTCCTTTAAATATGGAAAGAAAACAAAAATAGCATTAATTTGTATGTACGGACTACGATCACCATTAATGGTGTATTCCATTTAATATATATATATATATATATATATATTATAGAATAGTATAAATATTTATATACTCAATATAAATGATATATAAATATTTATAAAAATTTATTAAATCATTAAATCATTATCTAATTAATTGGTCTATAATAACATGTCAAAACACATACGACTGAAATTCAAGTGTTAATGTAAGGGTTTTCTCATTTCACTTTTTATATCTATAAGATACATGCCTTTTTCACAAATCCTTTCTTTTTTTTTGGTGTATATACTACACATTATTTAATTATATTAATATTATACTTAAATTTATGGGTATTGAAATATTTATTTTATGACTTTTCATTTATGGGGATTAGTTTTTAAAAGTTACCAAATTGGTAAAGTATTTTTTTCTCTTAAACTACCTTCTTTGAAATACATTCCATGCTTTCAAAAAATATTTTTTAATGAGGTGAATATACCACCCATTTAAATTTTATATCTTGAATATCCTTATTTATTGATATTTTATTCTTTATGTTATGGTTTTATCTCATTTATAGTATTAGTCAAAGTTCCTAGTGTGGTAATTGTTTTTCACTACATTCTCATTGTCTATCAGATTGTTTTTTATTAAGCTTACATTGAAGAAATTCTACTGTACATATATAAAAGAAAATAATTAATTTTATTAACCTATGATTAATAATAATATATTCATGTATTTGTCCAATTTTCTCTTTGGTATATAATATAATTAGGAAATTGTTTTTAAAGAAAAAATACATTTTCTCTCACTTCGGTTGGAAATTTATATTCCTTAAAAACAAATCTCTCTTAAATATAGTTCTTCAAAAATGGTTTATGATTAAAATTGTTTTATAGATTTTCGATCCCCTTTTATATGTTTTCAATAGAAATAGTTTTCATACTTCGTTCAAGCTTCCTTTATATGTTTTCAATGCTATTTTAAAAGAAAAATGTTTTCAAATTGATTTATGATTTAATATGTGTTTTGTACATAAGAAACA
Organism: Viscum album; assembly: GCA_963277665.1. NCBI lineage: Eukaryota > Viridiplantae > Streptophyta > Magnoliopsida > Santalales > Viscaceae > Viscum > Viscum album. The sequence goes on along the minus strand of OY728137.1, from coordinate 21,906,172 downwards.
TTACATTCCTCAAGAATTGTTTTAATTTATTTTATAACATAATATCTATGTTTTCTATGTTTTTTTAAGAAATGTATTTTTTGTATGTTCTAGGTTTTAAAAAGATAATTTCAATGAATAGTTATTTTCATTATAAAGTACCACATGTGATATTTCAAAATACATCACCATCAAAGATGGAATCCTTTAATATGGTTTATTTTATATTGGGGACATGATCCAAGAATACCATTTATATTATATCATGAATGGTTTATGTTTTTATGGATTGATGATTACAACTAACGTTTCTCTTCCACAACATATTTTATTTTTTAACATACTACTTTTTGTGAAAAAATTATTAAGAAAAAGTTATATTTTCTATAGGATATGATGTGATTAAATGTTAATGACACCTATTTCATTTCATGTGTTATGATTTGATTTTTATAAAACACATCTATTTTCAGGAGTCATGATATAATGAGTTTTTTTAATGTTAGGAATGTGCATGTATGATTTTATTATGAGATGGTTGGGACTTATATCTCCATCCAATTCATTAGAAAAAGATTAACATCTCATGAGTATGAGAGTGATAGAATATGAATTTATCATGGTTTAGAAATACGAGGCAAGGAAGGGATGTGAAATGGGTTCAGCAATACAGGGATGGAACGAGTAGTGAAAAATTATCAGTTATATAAGTATATAATGTGGAGTGAACTTAGTTCAGTAATAAATTACTGGAATGGGATGTGAACCCAGTTCAGTAATAAAAGGATAGAACGGGAAGTGAACTCCCATTAGCAATGTAGGGCATTAATGGGAAGTAAACATGATTCATTAAAGTAATTTTCTTTCTAAGATGGTATTAAGAGTAAACCTTGACTACAAAGTAGGCCATTGGAGTGATCTATGACTTACAAGATAGTATGGGGATTGAACACCTACTACTAATATGAACATGGTTGTGATGAATTCACTACTATGGGAATCATTTTATATGCTTATGCATCTGCCAAAAATTCAATATCATATTTCTATGTTATGATCTTATTGATTTTTATGTGGATTCCATTATGATTCATATCTTATGAACTATCAATAATTATTACCCGACTCTTGATTATGATATCTTATATAAATGGAATGATCATATAATGAAAAGATCGTGTTAACATTACCTTTTTATCACATTATTCTTACATATCCATATTTTTTACCTTTACTAATTATCTGAGCTCACCTATTTCTTATGTTTCAATTCCCAATGTTATGAAGAATGGTTTTATGTATGATTATTATTTGATAATATCATTATGGTAGATGTTGAAGATCTTTCACCAACTTATAATATTGTGTTTCCTTATTTCCAAAGACACTAAATTATTATGTTACTCCTGCATGTATTTTTGTAATGTTATAATATTCATTTAATATTTTGTAATATCCATGTATGTTATGCTTGGTTCACACTATCCATGGAACATTAGAGTGTCTTAAATAGGTTTTATTGGAAGTTCATAAGATATTTTAAGATGTTTGGAAGGGTTTATGGAGTTGGAGATATATATATATATGTAGTTCTGAGGATGTTTACGATGTAGGAAAGTGGTGTTACGCAATTAAAATATAGTTTTCGACTTGATATGTTGGTCCCCTTATGGATTCTATTTAGAATGGGGTTGCATGTGATATCAGTTTATAATGTAAGATTGGTGCTTATATAATTAATTTATCAAATCCCATAAAACCATGTTTTATTCTTCATGTTTTGTAATTTTTAGGGTCTTACGGTGCACATGTGTGTTTTATAGCATAATATCAATATCTCTTGGAACAGATATTATAAAATCATAATTTAATATTTATACTAGTTAATTTACATGTTTTTAATAGGTTTGTTTTTCTGGCCCATTCCCATTCATTCATCACATATTTCGATAATATTTGGTGGAAACCTAGGTTATTTTATAGAATCTTCCATCCCTCCATTCCTCGTTGGAATCTATTGGTTCCAGGGGATGCGAGTTGGAAATCCATGGTGAGTTCCTTGCTCTTCCTCAAGGATATCCTTATATACTTCTTCATTGATCCCCTGATGTTGTGGTTTTTTATGGTATGTATAGGATGTGTTTTTGATTACCCTCTATGTGTTGTATATTTATTTGTGGGTTTGTTATGCAGTTTTGGTTTATGGGCATTGCTTCTTCTCCATGTGGTGTGCAGCGAGATGAAAATGATTCTTTGATGTATGGAATCCCTTATTTATATTTTTTCTTACCATAGGGGTTATATTTTATTTATATTTGGGTAGATATATATCACTAGATTAATCAAGCTAAATTAATCTGGTAATTAAAATTTAAGGGGAAAGGGGCTTATTTTTCCTATTTATATAGCTTTAATATCTGTGTTGTTGTGATTGTATGGGATAAACACCCCACTAAAAATGTAATTTATTAGAGGCCATTTAATATTCAATATTTTTCTGATATGTAAAACCTTTCGTGTGTAGTTTCCATATATACATAAATGGAAATTTCATAAAAAATATTTTTTCCTTAATAAAATGATTTCCCTTGGATTTATAGCTTTTTTTTATTGCTCCAAAAATAATGAAGTGAAATTAATAAAATACCCTTTTAAATCTATAAAATGGTTTTTCAGTTGTTGAAATGTGTGTATTGTAGAATATTTGGATAATGGTTTTTTTTTGTTTTGGGTTGGCGATGTGATGGTTTCTTAGTCATGTTGAGGGCGGTGATGAGAAAATTTGTTTGTCCAGGATATGGGGAAGTGATGCAATGGTTTAATTAATTGTACACTCAGGTAGATATTTTTTTTATTTTTTTGTTATACTATAGATTAGTGGTAATGGATGGTGTGTGTTTATGATTATGTGAGGGGGTGTTGATTTGGGGTTGGTTATCATGGTAGATTTGATGTGCTATTTTTATGTTTTTCAGTGATGAATTGTGCTAGTTGCTTGGGTAGTAATGTAATTAATATATAATTAATAAAGTTTAATGGTTTGGTTTGGATAATTGAATTTATGTTATTAATGAATTAATTGATAAAGATAATTGTGGTAATGTGTGGCTTATTCTTAATAATGAAATGGACTGGGTGGATAATTGAATTTTATTGAAATGATAAAAATGGATTGTGGCTTTTGTGGTGTTTTATATTTAGTGGTGGAAAAAATTGGTAGTGTTATGAGTAGTTTTGTTATTATTTTAACCCATATGTTGCGAATTCATTTGAATATATATATATATATTTATTTATATTCATTGTGAATTTCTATATGCTAGCCACCCAAATACAACACCATGTTTCAACACACATATATTTATATTGAGGTGTTTTCCATCATTCTAATGATGAGGATGTATGAATGACCACTCGATCTTTCCCACTCTCTCTTCTGAGAGACTAGATATGAATTGTTTTTTATGGTTCGAGGTTCGATACTGTACTAGGTGATGGCCTAGGTTTCCTAAGGTGAGATATGATAAGACCGTCATATGGGGAACAATTGTTCTGTCTTAGGGTGATATGTGATTTGGTTTTGCAATGGGGATGTATTTAAGGTTTCATTTTTCAATATGTGTTTTGAAAGTTTTGTTAGGTATTGAACCATATTTATATGGGTTTGATGTGATTTTATCACCCTTTGGGAGGTGTTATAAGTTATACAGAAGATATAGAAGTGTGAGGACATAATATGTTCAGTTGTGAGAGTGGTAAATCATTGGGAAATTGTTATGGGGAACCCTTTATCGATGTTCTTCATATTATGTTTTTAAACTTGCAATTTTTAATTTTGGGAATGTGACTTGTTGAGATTGGTATTAATTAGATGACCTATATTAGGTGAGTTGGTTATGTTGTCTTCTCATGGGTTAAATAATATACTTCATTCTATTACGCATGAGTGACATTGGGTTTCATTCTGAGGATACATGTATTCTCACCATATGTATATAAACTGATTTTAGTTTTTAAGGAGGACATTGGGGGCCACATGGAATACTACTAGTTTTTACCTTTTGATAGTTGTTGTGTTACTAATTTATCATTCCTTTTGTGTATTTACCTCAGATACTTTAATATGCACCAATTTTCATTATACATTCATTGTGAGAATTATTTTGTAATTATTTTCATCATTTTTTCATGGATTTTCTTATGGTAGATTAATCCTATGTCCTAATACTATATTTTAAAAGGGGGTAATGAGTCCCATGTTATTATATTTGTATAAGATCAATTCAAGTCACCAACTTGAGGCCTAATGGAGGTGAGTCTCAAGGGACCATTTGCTCTCTCCCTTCAATGATGTTTCTTTGATGGGAGGGTGACATGATAAAGTGGTATCATTGTTAATGGTTTAGGGATAGAAAAGAATATGGAGTTAGAAACAATGTTGTTTTCATAGGATTTTATGAAAATGGAACCACTTGATCTTGGTGTGTGACATAGCATTGATATTTCAACAAATACATGGGATTTTAGGGCCCTCTGTGATCTTGATTTGGGACAGTGTTCCTATTAAATGACCAAGTGAGGTTGACCTATTTGAATTGTAGAGACATGGGAGGGGTACATGTATCATGATGACTTGTTTTATTTTATAAATTGGTTATTTTTGGTTTTGGGAAGTTAAATGGAATTAAAAATAATTAATATAAATTTTAATTAAAATCAATATAATCAGGCTGAAGACATTCTCTTTTCATTCCTGCAATGCCTCCAGAATGTTATATATGTGTTTTTCAAGTAGTTTTTATTCATCAAGATGACTATGTTTATCATTATAGGGTTAATGTAATTGAGGTTTATGATTAATTGTAGAGGATTTTGTGTATTTTTAGTCATAGGAATTAAGGATGATTGAGTTAAATAATTTTGATGTGAAGACATAGAGATGGTAAGAGAGGATCTAGTTTACCTTTAGTATGACTCAGGCCTCGATAGAATAATGGGTCTTATTGGTTGTTAGATAGATGTGAGGAGATCATTATCAATGGATAAAGCTATTTTCGGGTGAGTGGAAGTAGTCTTATATTGTTTGCGACGAATTTCTAAAATAATTCTCAAAAAACTTTTTTTCATCGACCATGAAGACAGTAATGAGAGGGTATAACGACCCACACTTTACATACATTGTTAATACTTCAAAATTGAAGCACACTTATTACAACATATGACAAAACCACAAAGGACCGTATAGGTATAGTGTCTTTAGAAACTGGGAAACATAAACAACTGGTTCATAAATCTTCTACAGTGTCTCCCATTTATTTCATCATATCTAGGGTCCCTTTTAGCATATTCTACTTAATATCCATCTTCCTGACCTGGGGAAAAGAAAACATAAAAGGGTGAGCTCAAATGCTCAGCAAGGGCAAATAAAGGAAATAAAAATCATATCATATCTTTATGAAAATCAAAACCTGCAAAAGAGATCATAATATCTTAACATGGAATAAATCATAGAAGTGAAAATGAGATCCACATAATCATAACATAAAACTTGAAACTTTGTGGCATGCACACATAATCATGGAAAATCATTTCTTGTTAGTCATGACTCATTGCCAAGACTATCTTAGTGGACAAAGTCCCTTTCTGAACCGAGTTCACTCCTCGTTTCAGTCCTGTATCACTGAACCGAAATAACCTTCCGTTCCAGCCATGTCTATCTCATGAGATATAAAATCATTACCCAATGCATTGGAGGGAGATATAGGTCCCACCCATCTTATAATGAATCCTTTCTTATGTGTGCCACATAATCATAAAACATACATCATCGCATAACACATGAAACAAAAATGGGATTCTTGAAACATCATGACATCATAAATCAATTCATATAAGATAAAGGAATTCATAAAAATAATTCCATCACAACATGATCAAATCAATGTAATAATAGGGATAAAAACAGAACCCTTTATTATCTTAGATGGAAAATAATTTTGAAAATCACTTGAACTCCATTCTTGAGGAAAATATCCTTTCTTCTTCAAAAACATTTTTCCTTTCATAACATGTCATATAACTTTAAAATAAAAGAAGTTGATTAAAAATAAACATGAGAACTTGTAAAGGAAGCTTCTTGGAAATAATGTTTTAAAAATCTATTCATGCTGTATAAGTTAAAAAAACATTCTTCGCACTTTTGTCGAAAAAGTCAAAAAGTACCTCGTACGAAAAACGACAAAAGATTCCTTTCATATCTTTTACAAAAACTCATCGAATGGTAAAATTGGATATAAACTACTGTAGAAGGATCGATATAATTTTACATATTGAGGTAACATGCATTTGGATGATAAAATACACCCCAGTAAATACCAAAGTAAAAACAATCTCGGATAAAAATGAGATTGTGATATTTCCCTTACCTTAGGTCCGATTTGCTTTGTTCGTGTCCGAAGCTCCTGTATAATGGTTTAAATAATGTTATTGACTTATTCCAGAATCATAAATATTGATATGATATCATATATGGTCATATTATTAGCTTCTTGTTAGTAATATTTCATTGTTACTTGTTACTCGGGTCTTTATAACTTTTTGTTCTTATGCGTGTTTTGTCGAATAAATTCTTATTCTTATCTTTAGGTTATAGATAATTCATTTCCAGAATGTTATTATTGTAGTATATACCATATTCATTCATTCAATTCATTTATATAATCATTATGAAATGAAGATCATGTAGAACGAGTCGCATCACATCGTGGAGACGGTATTCCGTACGTACGCACGAGTGATGATATCGTTCCTATGATCGTGGAATTGTTTTGGAGTATATATATATATTATTTCAGTATCAATATTACTTAATAATAATCATATATAGTTACTCATTACACCATTATACCCATCCTTGTAAGGTGATGGTGGAAAATAGATTACACCACGGCGTGGAGACGGTATTCCGTACGTACGCACGCGCGGTGATTTCATTTTTCCGTAGGATGGATAGAAGGTGAATTAGGGTTGTTTCATATTTATAATAACATATCAGTATGTAAGTAATACTTATGTTATTACTTTATCATGAAACAACTAAATAAGAAAAAGTTGAAGAAGAAAGAAATTGAAAAGATCGGTAATGGATATTACCTCTTCTTTGGAACGCCTCTTTGAATCCTCCACTTAAGGAACTAAGATTGGTCTTTGGAGAATCCCAGGACCTCTAGGATTATTCTAGGGAAGTGGAGAGGAGAAAATGGCAGGGGTTGGCCGAGCTTGAGTGCTCAAATTGGTGTGAGGAGGAGGGGGAGGAGGTGCCCTTTTATAAGGGAGGAGAGGGGCACCTTAGGAATATCTCAAAATATTATTTTATATTAAAGTCAAAATCGGTTTATAATGGTTCCAAAGGGTATTATTTCGAAGATAAAGTGGGGATGGGTCGAAATCCTATCAACCAATAGGATTTAGACAAGTTTAGGGTATTATTTTAACCTTATCAATTAGATTTAACTCTAAGTTAATTAATTTAACTTTTACCGTGTCTTTTTATTTTCTTTCACTATATGGTTAATAAACTTACTATAACATGCCAAACGAACCCCAAATTGTTTATTATTAATATATATATCCTTATCTAAGTCATTTGGCCGAACCTTAGATTTTTAGGAATAAAATAACAATTAATAATATAATATTTGATTTAAAAACTATTTTGTGTCAATTTTGACACTATTTGATATATGATTTTTGTGAAAGTCATAACAGAATTATATGTTCGAACCAAGTTGATTAAATCAACACTAATATATCATAGTAACCTAGAAAATTAGTGGAATTCATAAAAAGTCTCAAATTACATTTATTTTGGTATTTATATTATCAATTTTGTCAATATTTCATTAATAAGATAATTACTGCATCGTCTTTGTGTCAAAAATAAATTAAATTATTTGATGTCTAAAAATTAAAAATAAAATACCATCATGTAGGAAATCTGTTTATCTTTCTAATGAATATTTACAATCGAATTTATCTTATGTATAACCCTATATTAAAAATGATTTACTTATTAAACTTTGATTTTAACTATTTTAACCCTTCTTTAAATAAATTAATAATAAATGTCCTAATCTAATCCAAGTGGGCCTAAATGGTCATATTTTATTCCTAAGTTTGTTTTTGGTCGAATTACACTTGTCCAATAGAATTAGGACCTGTGTTAGGGTAATATTAATATCATATTTACCCTTAGTTACCCTATTTACTATTAACCGCGGTAAAAATAGTAAAAAGTTACTATTCACCAAAAAATTATTTTCATCTCATTGAACCACATTTTAGTCCTTGATATTAACCGTGTCTCTCGGATTTTTGAAATTCCATTCACAGAAGCGGTAAAATTAAGTTTTATGTAAAATTCAGTTTTTAACCTACCACTTAGTGGTTTCACTATTCATCAAAAATTGAAAGTTTTCAGAAAAATACCAAAATTTCACCCTAGGCTAATTTCGATATTCTGAGTCCAAAAATGAAGTCCATTTTGAAAAATAAAATTTATAAAATTTCAAAAAGTGGTTATTACTATTCATAACGGCTAGTTTTAATAGCATATTGTTGTTTAGTAAAACTCGGTATTGCGTATGACGCAAGCTATCGAGGAAGGTCGCGATTGCGTGTAAAGCAAGCCAAGCAAGTGTTGTGTAGAAAAAGATTCCTTTGATGATTTATATAACATAAAAGTCTTGGGTGTTACATTCTACCCCCCTTAAAAAGAATTTCGCCCTCGAAATTCATCACTTTGCAACAAACAAATGAGGATACTTCTCCCTCATCATATCCTCAAGCTCCCATGTAGCTTCTTCAAGTTGGTGGTTTCTCCATAAAACTTTCACCAAGCGAGTGTTCTTGTATCGTAGGACTTTTTCGCTACGATCCAGAATCTCTATCGGCTGTTCTTCATAAGAAAGATCTTGCTCCAGCGGTACAACTTCTGAGCTGAGTACATGTGAAGGATCTGGTATGTACTTTCTCAGGATAGATACGTGGAACACATCGTGAACTTGAGAGAGATTCGGTGGAAGCGCCAATCGGTAAGCTACCTTCCCAACACGATCCAGTATTTCAAAAGGACCGATATATCTAGGGCTCAACTTCCCCTTCTTTCCAAATCTCATAACCCTCTTCCAGGGAGATATTCGTAAGAACACTTTATCTCCTACTTCAAACTCTAGGTCTTTTCTTCGGTTGTCGGCATAACTTTTCTGTCGGCTCTGAGCTGCTCTTATGTGTTGTTGAATAGATCTGACCTTTTCTTCCATTTCATCAACGAGATCAGGTCCTAATAGCTTTCTTTCCCCAACTTCATCCCAGCAAGTTGGAGTCCTGCATTTCTTTCCATAGAGAGCTTCATAAGGAGCCATTTGAATACTGGAGTGAAAGCTATTATTATAAGAAAATTCCACCAAAGGTAGGTGTTGATCCCAACCTCCTTTGAAATCCATAGAGCAAGCTCTCAACATATCTTCTAGGGTTTGAATTGTTCTCTCAGACTGACCATCTGTCTGGGGATGATAAGCAGTGCTGAAACTCAACTCTGTATCCAGAGTATGCTGAAGACTTCGCCAGAACTTCGAGGTAAATCTCGGATCTCGATCAGATATAATAGAAAGTGGTACTCCATGCAATCTTACCACTTCCTTTATATATATCCGGGCAAGCTGATCTAGAGAGAAATCATCTCTAATAGCAATGAAGTGTGCAGACTTTGTAAGACGATCAACTATGACCCAGATAGCATTATTGCCTTTGGATGTTTTAGGAAGTCCTGTGACAAAGTCCATAGTGATGTTTTCCCATTTCCATTCGGGTATGGGTAATGGTTGTAACATCCCCTTAGACTTCTGTCTCTCAGCTTTAACTTGTTGACAAACCAAGCATTGAGAGACATATTCAGCAACATCTCTTTTCATGCCATCCCACCAGAAGTACTCTTTCAGGTCCCTATACATCTTCGTGCTTCCAGGATGAATAGAGAATGAAGAACTATGAGCCTCATCCAGCAGCTCTTTCTTTAATTCGGGGATGGAAGGAACGCAAACCCGATTCCTGAACTTTATTATCCCATCACAATCAAGGTTGAATTCAGGAACATTTCTCACCTTCTTTTGTAACTCGACATCTTCTTTCTGTGCCTCTTTAATCTTCACATGTATAGATGGTTGAACATTCATTTGAGAAAGATAAGATTTTTCCCCTTCCATTATAATTCCAAGATCCATCCTTTGTAAATCCATAAATATTGGATCTTTTGTGATCCTCATCATGGATAAACTAGCATGGTCTTGTCGACTTAATGCATCTGCCACCTTGTTTGCTTTTCCATGGTGGTAATGGATTGAGCAGTCATAATCCTTAATCAGCTCCAACCATCTTCTTTGACGCATATTCAACTCCTTTTGTGTGAAAATATACTTTAAACTTTTATGATCAGTATAAATATCACACCTTTCACCATAAAGGTAATGCCTCCAAATCTTTAATGCAAAGATTACCGCAGCCAACTCCAAATCATGTGTTGGGTAATTTTGCTCATGGATTTTCAACTGTCGTGAGGCATAAGCTATCACAATATCATTTTGCATATGAACACACCCCAATCCCTTCTTGGATGCATCACTGTAGATCACAAACCTTTCTCCACTACAAGGCAGTGTGAGCACAGGTGCACTGGATAACCTTCTTTTCAACTCCTTGAAATTCTCTTCACATTCCTCTGTCCAGACAAACTTAACTCCTTTCCGAGTCAACTTGGTGAGTGGATTAGATAATCGTGAAAAATCTTTTACAAAACGTCGATAATATCCAGCCAAACCAAGAAAACTTCGGATCTCAGTTACTGTTGTTGGTCTTGAAAATCTTTCGATAACCTCTGTTTTTGCTGGATCCACAGATATCCCCTCTTTTGAGATTATGTGACCCAAAAATGCAACTTTTTGAAGCCAAAATTCACACTTGGTAAATTTGGCATAAAGCTTCTCCTTTCTCAGGGTCTTCAATATAATTCTCAAGTGATCTTCATGCTCTTCCTTGCTCTTTGAATAGACAAGAATATCGTCTATAAAGACTACCACAAATTGATCAAGATAGTCTCTAAAGACTCTATTCATTAGATCCATGAAGATAGAAGGGGCATTAGTAAGACCAAATGGCATCACTATAAATTCATAGTGTCCATACCTTGTACGGAAAGCCGTCTTTGGTATATCCTCCCTTTTGACCCTTAATTGATGATACCCTGAACGAAGATCAATCTTGGAAAAGTATTGAGCTCCGCGTAGTTGGTCAAATAAGTCATCAATGCGTGGGAGAGGATATTTGTTCTTGATAGTGATCTTGTTAAGTTCTCGATAATCAATGCAGAGTCTCATTGATCCATATTTCTTCTTAACAAATAGAACAGGTGCTCCCCAAGGTGACGCACTAGGGCGTATGAATCCCTTATCAAGATTCTCTTGGAGTTGCTTCTTCAATTCCTGCAACTCAATTGGGGCCATTCTATAAGGTGTCTTTGAAATAGGCAAAGCACCCGGTATGAGTTCTATTGAAAACTCAACTTCACGATTTGGTGGAAGACCCGGAAATTCCTCCGGAAAGACATCATCAAACTCCCGTACAATGGGCATATTCTTAATCGTGAGTTTCTCACCAACTATTTGAGATAAATAACCGTCATTTAGTGGAATCAATACCCATAAGATGGAAGAAATTTCCACTGGAAGGTTATGTTCATCCTTGCATTGATAGACGATCATAGGTTGATCTGGAATATGAAATGTGACTTCCCTTCTTTGGCAATTGATATGAGCTCCATGTACAGAAAGCCAATCCATGCCAAGAATCACATCAAATTCCACTAAAGGAAGGATCACAAGATTTGCAGGAAGCACTTTCCCACAAACTTCGATCGGAGAAGAATTATAAACTTCTGATGCGATTGATGTGCCATTAGGTGTTGTCACAGCTAACTCAACATCTAATTGTTGAGGTAATACGGTGATACCCTTAGAAAATTTTTCAGAAATAAAAGAGTGGGTGGATCCAGAATCAAATAAAACATTTGCTACTTTAGAGTGGATGGTAAGTGTACCTTTCACCACATCGTTATCGTACTCCACCTCGATGATAGAAATTGCATGTGACTTTCCTTTGTCTTTAGCCTTAAGAGTTTGTTGACGTCGACCATCATCATCAACCCTTGGATTTGGGCATTGATTGGCATAATTCCCCATCTCCTTGCACTTGAAACATTGAAGTGTAGTAGGTTCATTCTGTGTATCCCTTCCTTTGTTTGCATCATTAGACATCTTCTTCCCATTATCACGGCATTCAAATGCCCGATGACCTTCCTTTCCACATTTAAAACATTTACTTGTCCCTTTAAGACAACTCCCTCCATGTTTCTTTCCACACTTTGAGCATAAGGGGAAGTTCATCTTCTTTTCCGTGTGCTCTTTAGATTTTTCTTTGAATTCCATCTTCCTCTTCTTATCAAACCCATGTGACCGATGGGTTACTCCAATCTCCATCTCGACTTTGAGAGCACATCGAACGATTTCTTCGTAGCTATTGAAGTCCCTTATGGCTAACGCCCTTCGAAGACTTGGTTTTAAGCCACTAAAGAATCGATCGATCTTACTCTCAGGTTGGATAATAATACCAGAAGCGTACCTTGCAAGTCTTGTAAAATTTGCTTCATAGGTACTAACAGATTCATCATCCCTTTGCTTCAGTTCAAGGAACTCTTTCTCCATCTTTGTTCGGAGAATACGAGGGAAGTACTTATTGAAAAATAAGTTCTTGAACTCGTCCCATTCCATAGACTCAATTTCATCCCTTTGCCTCGTATTCTTAACAAGATTCCACCATTGATCCGCATCTCCTTCCAAACGATACACTGCTAGGATGACTTTATCATGCTCAGAACATTGAAGAACTGAAAATATCTTTTCAGTAGTACTAATCCATTGTTCAGCAACTAATGGATCAGTAGACCCGCTGAAAGATGGTGGACGCTGCCTCATGAAGGATTCAACAGAATGTTGCTCCCTCCTTTGTTCGTTTGGAAATCCCGCATGATTCATAGCTTGAGAAAGTTGTGTGAGCATGGCTACAAGATTTTGCATTCCAGCTCCCATATCGTTTGGTTGCTCAGGGGGACAATCATTGCATTGCCCATCGCATTCCGCATTAACACGGTTCCTTCGGGTTCCAGCCATTGACTAAAACCAAGAAGAATAGTGTGAGCAACACTAATTATAATAGGAAACCACATAATTCAAGAATAATATTTTCATGCTTATGGTCTTATCCTAGGTTATTCATGGCCATTTCTAAGATTGTGTTCTATGCTTAGACTTATCCTTAGGGTTCTTACTAAGGCTTTCACATCCTAGTTTCCAAAGGTTGACTATACCTTTCCTCTGATACCAACTATAACGACCCACACTTTACATACATTGTTAATACTTCAAAATTGAAGCACACTTATTACAACATATGACAAAACCACAAAGGACCGTATAGGTATAGTGTCTTTAGAAACTGGGAAACATAAACAACTGGTTCATAAATCTTCTACAGTGTCTCCCATTTATTTCATCATATCTAGGGTCCCTTTTAGCATATTCTACTTAATATCCATCTTCCTGACCTGGGGAAAAGAAAACATAAAAGGGTGAGCTCAAATGCTCAGAAAGGGCAAATAAAGGAAATAAAAATCATATCATATCTTTATGAAAATCAAAACCTGCAAAAGAGATCATAATATCTTAACATGGAATAAATCATAGAAGTGAAAATGAGATCCCCATAATCATAACATAAAACTTGAAACTTTGTGGCATGCACACATAATCATGGAAAATCATTTCTTGTTAGTCATGACTCATTGCCAAGACTATCTTAGTGGACAAAGTCCCTTTCTGAACCGAGTTCACTCCTCGTTTCAGTCCTGTATCACTGAACCGAAATAACCTTCCGTTCCAGCCATGTCTATCTCATGAGATATAAAATCATTACCCAATGCATTGGAGGGAGATATAGGTCCCACCCATCTTATAATGAATCCTTTCTTATGTGTGCCACATAATCATAAAACATACATCATCGCATAACACATGAAACAAAAATGGGATTCTTGAAACATCATGACATCATAAATCAATTCATATAAGATAAAGGAATTCATAAAAATAATTCCATCACAACATGATCAAATCAATGTAATAATAGGGATAAAAACAGAACCCTTTATTATCTTAGATGGAAAATAATTTTGAAAATCACTTGAACTCCATTCTTGAGGAAAATATCCTTTCTTCTTCAAAAACATTTTTCCTTTAATAACATGTCATATAACTTTAAAATAAAAGAAGTTGATTAAAAATAAACTTGAGAACTTGTAAAGGAAGCTTCTTGGAAATAATGTTTTAAAAATCTATTCATGCTGTATAAGTTAAAAAAAAACATTCTTCGCACTTTTGTCGGAAAAGTCAAAAAGTACCTCGTACGAAAAACGACAAAAGATTCCTTTCATATCTTTTACAAAAACTCATAGAAGGGTAAAATTGGATATAAACTACTGTAGAAGGATGGATATAATTTTACATATTGAGGTAACATGGATGTGGATGATAAAATACACCCCAGTAAATACCAAAGTAAAAACAATCTCGGATAAAAATGAGATTGTGATATTTCCCTTACCTTAGGTCCGATTTGCTTTGTTCGTGTCCGAAGCTCCTGTATAATGGTTTAAATAATGTTATTGACTTATTCCAGAATCATAAATATTGATATGATATCATATATGGTCATATTATTAGCTTCTTGTTAGTAATATTTCATTGTTACTTGTTACTCGGGTCTTTATAACTTTTTGTTCTTATGCGGGTTTTGTCGAATAAATTCTTATTCTTATCTTTAGGTTATAGATAATTCATTTCCTGAATGTTATTAGTGTAGTATATACCATATTCATTCATTCAATTCATTTATATAATCATTATGAAATGAAGATCATGTAGAACGAGTCGCATCACATCGTGGAGACGGTATTCCGTACGTACGCACGAGTGATGATATCGTTCCTATGATCGTGGAATTGTATTGTAGTATATATATATATTATTTCAGTATCAATATCACTTAATAATAATCATATATAGTTACTCATTACACCATTATACCCATCCTTGTAAGGTGATGGTGGAAAATAGATTACACCACGGCGTGGAGACGGTATTCCGTACGTACGCACGCGCGGTGATTTCATTTTTCCGTAGGATGGATAGAAGGTGAATTAGGGTTGTTTCATATTTATAATAACATATCAGTATGTAAGTAATACTGATGTTATTACTTTATCATGAAACAACTAAAGAAGAAAAAGTTGAAGAAGAAAGAAATTGAAAAGATCGGTAATGGATATTACCTCTTCTTTGGAACGCCTCTTTGAATCCTCCACTTAAGGAACTAAGATTGGTCTTTGGAGAAGACCAGGACCTCTAGGATTATTCTAGGGAAGTGGAGAGGAGAAAATGGCAGGGGTTGGCCGAGCTTGAGTGCTCAAATTGGTGTGAGGAGGAGGGGGAGGAGGTGCCCTTTTATAAGGGAGGAGAGGGGCACCTTAGGAATATCTCAAAATATTATTTTATATTAAAGTCAAAATCGGTTTATAATGGTTCCAAAGGGTATTATTTCGAAGCTAAAGTGGGGATGGGTCGAAATCCTATCAACCAATAGGATTTAGACAAGTTTAGGGTATTATTTTAACCTTATCAATTAGATTTAACTCTAAGTTAATTAATTTAACTTTTACCGTGTCTTTTTATTTTCTTTCACTATATGGTTAATAAACTTACTATAACATGCCAAAAGAACCCCAAATTGTTTATTATTAATATATATATCCTTATCTAAGTCATTTGGCCGAACCTTAGATTTTTAGGAATAAAATAACAATTAATAATATAATATTTGATTTAAAAACTATTTTGTGTCAATTTTGACACTATTTGATATATGATTTTTGTGAAAGTCATAACAGAATTATATGTTCGAACCAAGTTGATTAAATCAACACTAATATATCATAGTAACCTAGAAAATTAGTGGAATTCATAAAAAGTCTCAAATTACATTTATTTTGGTATTTATATTATCAATTTTGTCAATATTTCATTAATAAGATAATTACTGCATCGTCTTTGTGTCATAAATAAATTAAATTATCTGATGTCTAAAAATTACAAATAAAATACCATCATGTAGGAAATCTGTTTAGCTTTCTAATGAATATTTACAATCGAATTTATCTTATGTATAACCTTATATTAAAAATTATTTACTTATTAAACATTGATTTTAACTATTTTAACCCTTCTTTAAATAAATTAATAATAAATGTCCTAATCTAATCCAAGTGGGCCTAAATGGTCATATTTTATTCCTAAGTTTGTTTTTGGTCGAATTACACTTGTCCAATAGAATTAGGACATGTGTTAGGGTAATATTAATATCATATTTACCCTTAGTTACCCTATTTACTATTAACCGCGGTAAAAATAGTAAAAAGTTACTATTCACCAAAAAATTATTTTCATCTCATTGAACCACATTTTAGTCCTTGATATTAACCGTGTCTCTCGGATTTTTGAAATTCCATTCACAGAAGCGGTAAAATTAAGTTTTATGCAAAATTCAGTTTTTAACCTACCACTTAGTGGTTTCACTATTCATCAAAAATTGAAAGTTTTCAGAAAAATACCAAAATTTCACCCTAGGCTATTTTCGATATTCTGAGTCCAAAAATGAAGTCCATTTTGAAAAATAAAATTTATAAAATTTCAAAAAGTGGTTATTACTATTCATAACGGCTAGTTTTAATAGCATATTGTTGTTTAGTGAAACTCGGTATTGCGTACGACGCAAGCTATCGAGGAAGGTCGCGATTGCGTGTAAAGCAAGCCAAGCAAGTGTTGTGTAGAAAAAGATTCCTTTGATGATTTATATAACATAAAAGTCTTGGGTGTTACAGAGGGGATCTTCATTCAACTCATAGCAGAGTATGTTAGGGATGGATATGTGGATTATGATTAAGGACTTGTTTTATTTCCCCCCAAAATTTTTCCTAATGAGGAGTTTCATGTGAGAATTCTTGATGAGTCACTTCTTCCTTCTATACAAAATAGAGTTACTCACTTTATACTTCCAACATACCTAGATGTTCAGAAGAAAGAGGAGGTGATAGAGTTTATGAACTCATGTGGATGTTTTCTGTGAGAGGGGAACTATAAGGGTTATTGAAAAAGAATAGTTTTTAGTGACAGGTATCAAGAACCCGAACTGTCTTGGTTTTGAATAGTAGGGGTCAGCCTTTGGGACATGTTTATGAAATATTGGGACTAGTGGTTTAAGTGTATTTATGAGGGACTTCATGTTGATGCCCTTTTTCACCAGAGTTTTTGGCCATCACCAGAGCAAGTTATGAGTGGTTTTTTAAGCATAGTTTGGTGGATGTAAATCATGTTTTGCATCATCATCAGGAATTGTTTACTATAAGTCTATTTCAGCAGAACGGGTAATAGGATTTTACATCGATGAGAGGAAATGGAGTCGTTTTAATTCAACCTTAAGATGTCCTTGGATTTCTGGAACCATGACCCAAGTGCTCTTCTGGAGGTTGAAGTTAGTAGAGCATTGGATGAATTTTTCATGGTCAGTTGAAGGTAGTGGAGGATGCTATTATATAGGGTCTAGAGATCATTCAATATACGCTCATATTATCATACACCTCCATTTTTGCATGATTGATTCATTCCATCCACACTTATTATTTTTACCTACTCTAGTCCATTCTCTGGGACTAGTAGAATTGATGATTCATATTCCCCCGGTGTTGAATAAACTAGTTAAAGGTTATACCATCTTGTTTGATGTGTTCTAGGGGTGTACACTAAATATGGGGCCACATAAATCACATGGGTGATCTATTATTAATTTATATGAAACTGGATGAAGTCATTCATCACATTGACTAGTTATTTTTTATGTGTTCTTCAATCAACTACTTTTTGGGTGGGTCATATTATAATATTTATATTTTTATCATGTGGTTTTTGTTAGTTAGAAGAGTTTTTAGTTGACCAGATGGTATGTGTATCCCATTCTTTCTCATATGGCTATGATGTCTACAAAATTAGTGGAAAATAGGATTCTGGAGGTTATCTAGGTCATGGGGGATTTTCTAGTTGTTTTTATCGAGGAGGTTGTCACACTACCCACAATACATGATTTTGAGTTTAGGATATAATTTTAGCCTAATTATTATATGATTTTAATGGTTCCCTATCAATAAGAACCTTCATAGATGTAGGAATTAAGGATTTATATAGATGATATGATGTGGAAAGGTTTTATCTAGCCAAGTGTTTTGTCATTTGGATATCCAGTGTTATTCTTCAGTAAAGAGGATGGTATTTTATGCTTTTTATAGACTACCATAGATTTCATCAGGTAATGTTAAAGAAAGGTTACCAAATTCCAAGGATATATGATATTTTTAATGAATTGATTGGGTCCAATTTGATTTAGAAGATCGATCTGTGATCTATGATTCACAAGTTGAGGGTGATTGAGAGAGATATCCCTAATACTATTTTCTGATTTTTGTATACACACTTCATGTTTTTATTAAGGCCATTGAATTTCAAGAATAAAAAAATTTTGTTCATGGGACTCTTAATATCTATGATCCTTGAATTCCAAAACGATTTTTCAATCAAGTTTATCAAAAAATATTAATATACACATAGTTAGAGGAGGATCATGTAAATCATCTTGAGTCTCTATTGTAGGTTCCTTGACACAAACATGTATTTTTAATGTTCTCTAAGTGTATGTTCTAGTTGTTATTGGAGTGTTTCTTCATTAATTTGGTGTCTCGTAAGGTTGTCAAAATATAACTTAAAAGTTGAGGAAGTTGTTTCATGGCTTGTACGTAAGATTGTTGTAGAGGGTACTAACTTCCTCGATCTTGTGGGAGATTATCTAAGGTTTTTACCTAATTTATCTATTTTATATCCGTTATATATGCATTGAACAGAATGTATGAGGATTTTTTTTTTTTGGAATGATCAATTCCTAGTGGTGTTCAGTTAAAAATAATAGTTGTTTGTTGGTTCCCTTGTGAATTTTTTTTCCAATAAGGGTGTGTCGTTTAATTTGATTTGTGATACATCCCACCTTGGAATAAGATAAGTGTTGATAGATTAAATGGAAGTGATATCGTATCGGTATATGTAGTTATAAACCCAAGAGAGTAATTATTCCACCCATGATCTAGGGCTCGAATTGGTTGTGTTTTTAGTGAAGCGTTGGAGGAATTATTTCATTAGGAATCAATTTGTGGTATTCATGGATCATATGATATTGAGGAATATATTTTCATAGTGAAGACTGAATCTATGATAGAGGTGGTGTATGGATTTTCTAAGGTATTAGGATTTCCTGTTATCTGACACCTATGGATGGAGGAATGATGTGGTTCAAAATTTGAGCATTAATTAATAGAGGGATATTCTTTATTCGACAAAAGGTACATAGAGAGAGATATAGGATTTGTAATTCTTTCACTTGGAGGAGTCTCAGTGGGGTTACTGAAATATTGAGGTGATTCATGATTATATTTGAAATTGTGAAGCTACAAAGGGGCAGTCAGAGGATGTTCATAATCAGATATTGTTTCAGGGGGGTCTTTTTGTTTGGACAGGAATGCCCGGAGGAGTTATTTGAGAGTTTCTAACCTCATATTTTGTGGTACACCCATGAGCGTCCAAGATATATCATGGATAGAGGATGAAGTTTTAGTGTCTGGTAATGAAGTAGACAAAGGTCAATATTGTGGTTCAGTGTCAGGTTTTCTATCAGGTAAAGGATGATAATCATGTTTCTTACAACATCATACATCCTTTAGATATTCTGGAGTAAAAATGGGATAAAATATTAACGGAATTATTCATAGGGTCACCCATTGATTATGAATATTGTAATTTTATCTAGGTAATCATGGGATGAGATATGAAATCTGCAAACTTCCTACTGATCATTGTGATGATCACCATGGATGTTTGGGTGAGGATGTATATTGAGGATGTGGTTCAGATTCATGGAGTCCAATGTTCCACTATCTTGGAAAAGTAAAATCATGCTAACTATCAAGTCTAGAGGGTATTTCATCATGTGATTGGCACTCAGTTACACATCATCAATACATTTATTCATCAGATGGATGGGAAGATAGAGAAGACTGTCTAGATGCTTGAGTATTCATTGTGGGATTTTCTGTTAGACATTGGTGGGTCTTGGTTAAGACACATGCTTTTGGATTATTTTTATACCAACAATATCTATCACTCATTAATCGACATGGACCTATTTTAGAATTTTTATCGGCGTATGTCACATTCATTGTTGTAAAAGATAGAGGTTGGTGATGCATACGTTCATTGTTCTTGAATGGTGATGATATAGGAAGAAATGTTTCAGATTTTTCATGAGAATGTGAAATAAGAATAAGACCAGTAGATGTCTTGAAATGATTATAATATAAGTTCGATTGAGTTATTTGATGGAGATCATATGTTATTAATGGTCTCATGTCAACAAGGCATCAATGTTTTGGTAGGGGTGTCAGATTTTTACTTGGGTTGTTAGGAACATTGATGTGTTGGGGTAGCTAACGATATGGAGTATTAGTTGGTTTTTCCATAGTGGATTGAGGGGATCCATGATAACATCCATGTTTCTCAACTCTATTGGTTTATTCATGATGAATCCCATGTCATAAACTCTTTTGAATTGGATATCGAGGTTGATGTGAAATTTTTTGAGTGGCTAGTAAAGATACAGGTTAATCAAGATATGGTTATCTATTGGAGGAACATTCCCTTGGTTCTTTTTTTATGTAGTAATGTTGGCCTGGAGGAGATTACTTTGGAGCAACATAATTTTTTTCCATGTACGTAGAGTTGTTTTGAGATTTTTATCCTCTATTTTACCTTATGATGTGATGTTTTACCATGTCGTTTTATCAGATGAGATATTTTCATTGTATTGTGTTGTGTGATAATGTTCCAACATATGAAACGTGTTGGACCAAATTCCAAATTGATCTCATTATACTTCGATGTGATTAAAATGAAGCAAGAAATTCGGTTCTTCCTATAGTAGATAGTTTCATGACATAAGGGAGAGAATTTTTTATTCTATTATTTTGGGAAGTGTGGTTTATTAGTTTTTTGGTATTTTTTTGTCAATGTGGATATCGAGATTGTTTTTCAGGGGTTGTGTGTGAATGTTGGATTTGCATATGTTCAATAGTAGGGCGGATCATATGGTAATAAAGGGGTTTATGCCGTAAGATTACAGTTTATGTCATGATAATTCTTCTATTTGATAGAATGTGTTTAGTGAGGGGATGTCATGAAATGTTATTATTTCATAACAAGGGGGTTTGAAATATTAGATAACTAGACCCCTAGGATCCAATTTTTTAACACATTAACAGATTCAATGGTTTTATAGTTAAATGGTGGGTATTAAGTTATAAACTCCATCACCTAGGAAACTCATGAAATAAAATATTAATTTAAACATCAATATATGAATTTTATAGGTTTTAAATATATTGGTTTTTCTGATTCATTCACATTCAACTTTCACACCATTCTCTCATTTTTGGAGAAACCCTAGGTTATTTTGATGGACCATTCTAACCACGTCCTATCTGTCTAATTCATTTTTTCATATGGATATCATTGGGGATTCATAGTGACATATACATTCTTCCCAATGTATTTCCTTTTTTTCTTCTTCATAGATCCATAGTAGTGGTTTAGTTTTGGTTTTGGGTGTTTGTACGGTACATTTTTTATAACCCTTAATTTAGTGAATGTTAATCTATGTGTTTCTTCATGTGGTTATGATTTTTTTTTCATTTCATATTTTCCCTAGAGTGAAAAATGAGTGTGAAATATTCTTTCATATAGGGAATCCCTCATTTCTATTTCTTTTGTATCATCCATTATATGTTTTATTTTTTTATCATTTGGATGATATTTTCACCAGCTTAATTGAAATTATATACTCAGTTAATTGAAATTAATTGATAAAGGGTTTTGTTTCTCATGTTTTCAAAACTTTTATATTTTTTTATTTTGTGATTGTATATGATAAATGTCCTTCTGAAAATGGTATATATTATGAGAGTTGTTTGTCTTGAAGTGTTGTGACATGAAAAAATTGTTTTGTTTTGTGGTGGTTTCACCTTAAATGGATAATGGATAACCACTATTTATTTCTAGTAAAATTGTTTGAAATGGATTAATGGATTGTGTGATAATTACCCTAAAATAAAAAATTATAATTATAAAAGTATCCCGGATAAATATGTAAAAATAAATTTAATACTTTATGTTGTTTGATTTAGAGATTAAGGTGTTCTTGTTAAATGATAACATGGTTTGTTAGTTTGTTTTGTGGGGAGTAAATGTGATATTATATTTGGTTGTTCTATGTGGTGATGATGTGATGGATTGATTGGAAATGTTGTGGGGTGTCAATGTGAAATTATTTTTTGTAGTTTTATTTACAGGCAGTAATTTCAGGTAGAATGTAACCTTGGATGTCATTTTTAAATTACATGATCCTTTATAAATTAAAATAACTTTTAAAATTTCCTTATTAAAAACTGCAATTATCGAGCACACATGCACCGCATTCGATATTTTAGACCATTATAAATTATATAATCTCAAATTTTAATTTCAATTAAGCATTATAACCATTAATAGTATAGATATTAAACAATGATCATATGATTATTATGGAATAAAATACCTCCTTCAATCTATGTATAGGGAGACCAGTTACATAACCCATAAACCCAATGCTAAGTTGTCTAAGAAAATTTCCTAAAGGCCCAGTGTAGTATCATGCGAACATTATCCGGCCAACATCCCCATGACTACATCATGCCAGTGGTACCACCTTCCTTCTACTTTTGTAACGCACATTCGACATCATAAATCCCCATGGGGATTTCAATGAATCAAAACCCAGACTTTAGGATGCATGATTATTGGGTTTACCAATCATGAACAATCCCAACTACAGTGATCTTATTATTTGTGTATGTTGGGTTATAAAAAATAAAATTAACATATAAAATGGAAGTAATGGCCTTAAAAAATATGGTCGTGCAATATAATTTCCATTTATCAATTCTTTCATGGGACATAAATTCACATGCATTTATCCCTATCCAAGCACATGAAAGGATTCAGCAACAAATGTTTGTGAGAAACTATTTTTTAGAGAATTTTAACCTCATCGAGATCAAGTTCCAAACCTTCATTGTTGAACTTCCTTAATAAAATTTTACCAACACACACCACACACATATGTCTTTCACTAGTCTAATAATGGTTTATGTATCTAAACCCTAACAATATAAATTTTTATAATTTTTATTGATAAATCATTACATATTTATTTTATTACAAATTTATAGCCATTAAATAATATGTTTGTTAAAAAATTAATTTTTATATAATGAAAAAACAAATTTATTTGTTGGAAATAAATAGTTTGAATCAAAACACACTATTTTTTGAATTCAATAGTATTTTTAATAATTGATATTTTAATAAAATATTTTATTAAAATATTATTTATTATATATTAATGATGATATAATTTTATGAAGTCAAATGTAAATTTTACATGTGTTTGAAAACTATTTTTTATCCTAAAATGAATTTTTATAATATTTGGAATTAGTTATATATTTGGGTAAAAATTCAATGTGTTGTGTATTATTACATCATGAGATCCAAAAATATATCTAATAAATGATATTTATAGTATCTATGTTGAAAAATATGTTTCCCTTTTAACATAATATGATTTTTAGGTAATTTTATTTTTTTTAAACCCTTAATGAATCATCAAAAACCTATCTTATATTTTATGTTTTCAAAATAAATTCTTTATAAACAATACTCACTTCCACATAACCAATGGTATTACTTAAATGAATTTGGTTCTTAACCTTGTAAAATAATTATATAAACTCCAATTCAGATGAAACAATGTGAAAACCCATGTTATGGTTTTTTTTATCATATTGTGTGCAAAACATATTTTTTAAAATTAATAATTAATTTTACTCCCTTTTGATATATAAATTCAACCACACTCTAATTTAAATTCATTAAAAACCTTGGATGCTTATATAAATATGGAATTCCCTCCCTAGATCCCTCCCATGGTTCCCCTAATCTCTCAACCCCCCTCCCAATATTGTAGATGAATCGTCTCAGAATAAGGGATTATCTCCTTCTCATCATTTTTAAGAACCTTATTATTATTATACAATTTTATTCCCATTATTACAAATTTTAAACTGATCAAACTCATCTGTAATATAATCCTTATGATGTGAATGTTATGAGAGTCTCTTTTCACAATTATAAAATCCTTCATTGACTCTTTCTGAACCCTAGATATGATACTAAATATACAATGTGATTTTCCATGTCAAACATTTGGGTAGTCAATACCCATCCCCATTTCCATGCAATGGTATTCACCTAGATGTACCATTCATTCAGTTATGTTTATTTACATTTATATTACCCAAAATCATTAATCATGGTATTTAATGTGAAAAAATATATCATATTGTTGAATGACTAATGTGGTACACATATGTATCTACTTGATATAAATGTGATGGGTGGACTGTAAATTATATTTTCCACCAACCATTTTATGTTGTTTTAATCTCAAGATATTCTATATGTTGTTTGTGGGAGGTTATCTAAATCAAAATATGTTATGACAACTTTATGGTTATCCATTAACTATTCTTATGATATCATGTTTTATTTTGTTACCAAATTCCCATGTTTATATTATGTTATCGTCTTATTTAATGATTCCATGATCATGTTTATGACTATCACCCACTTATGATACATTGATATTTCAATTGACTCACATGTATTACACTCTATAGATTATTCAATGATTATTTATATTATTGGGCTTTAAAGCTCACCCTCTTCATATATACATCCCCGAGATATCCCATGAAGTTTTCAAAGACTAATAAAATTTATGTTAATGTAATAGAGTACTAGTTTACATAATTTTATTTATATTTCATGGTTTTATATTTTTTAAATAATTACCCAACAACACTAGGCCTCCTGATCTTATGGGTTAATATTAACTATATCTTTATGAAATTAATCTCGGTATAAATTTCATGAATTTAATGTGTTTTTATTATTGTTATCAAATAAATTTTTTTTTTTCAGATTAGGGTATGAAAATTCTAGTGAAAACACTGATAATTTTTTTCTATAGATTAATATATTTCCATGAAAATACATAAATGTCTTGATAATAAATTTTGATTTTTCTATATAGTGATTTTAACCTGGTGTAATAACCCCTAATGGGAATTTTTATGTTAAAAAATTTTCTCTAAGTGGATGAGAAAGATACATTACTTGACAATTAGTATGAAACTTTTGATAGATATGCTTTGGTAAATTTGTATTCTCATTACAATCTATTATTAAGGGGATAGAAATTACCCAATGGAATTGTGTTTGGAAATATATCATGGAAAACATATATTGAAACCTATCAACATATATTTGGAGGAATATATATCATTTATTATTTTTACCACTAATTTTTAGAAATTGTCTTCTTTGTTTTTAATAGTTAAAAATTATCATCCCCAATTTTAACATTATCATTAGTCAATGTTCAAAAATAAGAAGAACTAAGTCAACAACCATTATGATGAGAAATTTTTGAACTGTAGAAATGATATTCCTAACCTTATGGAAGAAATATTTAGGAACATAATGGAAATAAATTATCAACTAACTCATTATTTTAATTGAAACATGAATCACGGATAAAATTCACATCAACCTATGAAGGAGAAAGTTTCAATTGATCCCTTTATATAAAACATTCCTCTAACATTCAATGTATCTTAGGATCCGTTAATCACAAAAAATGGATCAATTTCTTTGGAAATATCTTTTCTATCCCTCAATTCTCAAAAATGTAAAAGCCCTTAGTGAATTTTTATCATGGGGAGGGAGAAGCTGATTAATAGTGGAAAATGATTAAATATAAGACACCAAAGTTGGATATTTATGTGATGGAATGTAAAGAACTCCGTAAAATTTTTATCGATAAATACTTTCCCCACAGCCACTAAAATAAAATTATGAGATATTTTCTATCCTCAAGAAAAGGACGATTAATTTGTTGCGGTTTATGCGAAAAAATTTATAAGTCGTACAAGATACTCTTCATAATTTTTCATTGACCTAATAAGTAAAGGTGACTGTTTCTTTAGTGACATGAATAAAATTCTACAAAAAAATATAGATTCAAGACCTTGAAGTGTATGAGGAAACTATATAATGTTCCCTTAATATTGAAATGAAAACCATTATATCTCGAGTATCTCATGGTTATTGAGATTATAAGTGGAGAGTGGAATTTAATTCTCTGGGAGATATAGAAAATTTTAATGGGTGAAGAAATATCCAACATTCCACTTGTTAAAAGTTTTTGAAAATCAATTGAGAAATTTTATGAATGGGATAATGAAATTCAATAAGTTTAGTTAATAAGGTAACAGAACTAGCAATTTCTAAAGGAAGAACCCCTAAAATTTGATGGAAGAAATAATACTCCATTAAACCCTTAACATATCATCCAATGACTCACCTTCAAGGTATAAGTACACGATTAATATAATTTCACTAATCCAATGGTTGTTAATGTAAACTAATGAATAGAGTATTCAAGGACTAGAGTTAAAGGGTGATCTTATTAGATCATAATTACTATGGTGGATCCCGAAAATGTTGTGGTGATAGGAATGCATGTTACTTCTTCAAAGATAGTGAGTGTACTATTTTATTAAGGTTTTATTCATTCCTTTATATAAAACATGTATTACAAAACAATTCAATCACCCCAAAAAAAATTGGAAATACAATTGTCACAAAAAACAAAAAATAGGGTAATTATTGTATCCCATGTGAATGACTCCTCTCTTGTAAATATTTGTGAGTCAAATTTCCCCAAAAATCCTTGTGGTATTTCAGTTTTTGGAATTTGATACTATTATGGGCATGGATTTGATTTCCATTTTTATATCCAACATTAATTTCTATGAGAAGGAAATCACATTCTATTACACAAATTTCCATCTTATTCATTACAAGTGTAAGGAGGGGAAGGAATCTCATATTGTATAATCATCTCATTAATGGATGCTATTTATTGTGGAAGAGTTTATCTTGTCAAACTATTTAGGCTAATGTCAATTTCATCCTTGATGGCATCCCCATTGTAAGGTAATTCATCGATGTGTTTCTCAAAAAATGATATGTCTTCCTTCCAGGTTAGAGGTTATGTTTGAAATTAAACTTATACCTAGAAATTTTACAAAATAGAAAACACTATATATATTTTTAAAAGTTTAAATTTAATAGTTTAAGAATACGATATAGTATAATTTTGGTAACGGGTTAATTTGACAAGTGCATCATAGTGGGGTAAACCTATCTTAATCATTAAGAAGAAAAAAGGGTCAATGAACCACTATTTTGATTATAAAGATCTAAATAAACATTGATAAAGAAAAATTAACACATTCCATAGATTTATAACTTATTAATTCAACTATGTGGATCCCATTACTTCTATAAGGTGTAGATTTGGTCTTGATATTGTCTAGTATTTTTAAAGAAGGAGGATATCCCAAATAGTACATTTATAAAAAGTATAGGAACTGTGATTTCCTAGTGATTTTATTTGAACTCAATAATTATCTAGAAATATTTATTGGATTAATTAATGTAGTCTTTAGTGGTTACATTGACAAAGTTGTGGTAGTATTTTGTGTACATATTATTATCCACTTTAAAATAAATGAGGCACATGATGAGAATTTGGTTGTTATATAGAACACATAATACAGAGAAAATATTTATACATTGTAAAATTAATCTGCTTTTTAGATTCATTGCGTATAATTAATGGGGCATGTTATCTCAAAAAATGGGTTATCTATGGATGAATTAAAAATAATTTGTATTTGAATTATGTTCTAGACCAACCAATGTGACATAAAACCATAGATTACCAAGATTATCTATGTACTATTGTTGATTTGTGAGAAAATAGTTACAATTTTCAATCCCACTAAGCAAGAAAAACTAATAAGTGGGTGATGTTTTTCTATATGGATGAATGTGAACTGAACATTAAGGAGCTTTACAATAGGCTAATTAAAACACATATTCTCACATTACCCACAAGTGGGGAAGGATTTTTGATTCACATTGATATGTCAAAAAGATAATTTGATTTTATACTCATGATGGTTGATAATGTAGCTTCTTATTCTTCCCACTAATTAAACTTATATGAGTAGAACTACCCGACACATGATCTGGAATTGGCTGCAGTGATATTTTCACAAAATATTTGGCTATGTTATCTCTAAAGGGAGTGCTGTAACATATATACGAATACTAAAATCTTTATGTTTACATTAACAAAAAAATGTACTCAATATTAAAAATTGATGTTGGTTAGAGATGATCAAAGATTATGATTGTTCAATCCATTAACATCCATGGAAGGTGAATAACAGGGAAGATGCCCTTAGTATAAAAAAAACCTACAACCTTAACCATGATGAGAATTATAAGGAAACTAATCTTTTGGAATGACATAGGATGGACATGGAAATAATAATATGAACATTTTATTACATTTTTTAATAAATTCTCAACCATCTATTCTTGAGAATATCAACGAGGATCATTAGGATGATGAGGTGATATAGAAAATGCTTGAGAATATACCAGACTATAAATTTTCAAAATATATATTTATACGGTATGGAATATTGATACATGTCTAATAAAATCCATAGTTGTAGAGGGATGTTTTGGATTATTCACAATGAACATCCTTCCCTATTCATCTATCCTAGATATATAAATATAAATATATAAATATATATATATATATATATGTGGTGAAAAAAATATGTTGAGATAACATGAAGAGGGAGATTGGAAAATTTGTACCATAAAGCCTACAATGAAAACAATCTAGGTTTTAATGGTATGTTTCTAATAGTATGATGAAACCATTTCCAAAAACAACATATAAATTAAACAACATAACCATGATTTCCTCTATAGCACTCCTTAGGACACCTAAAAGAAAATAATTCCTTCTATGTGGTAGTAGATCTCCTAATAAAGTTAGAATATCTCACTTTTATTAATGAATATTATTATCTTAAATAGATCATTATTATGATATGTATGTAAATAGGTGTCAAAATCTAATATTCAAGGATGAATTTGGAAAGTGGAAGATGATGGCACTGGATCTTTTCCATGAAATGACATGGATGGTTCAAACCATTGAATATCATAATAAATTTTCACAATGTTATTAAAAATAAATTGTTCATAATCACCAATGAGAACAGTAGTTTGAGGTCGGAGATTATGAATTCCTTCATATTCCATCAGGGAAGAATGTCCTGAGGTTTGGGTGTATGTGAAAGATTAGTCCAAGATACATCAGCCACATAGAAGGTCAAAATTGCATCAAGTTGTTGGCCTATCAACTAGCACTCCCACAAATCCAATGTCAAGTACATTATGTGTTATATTTATCTCTCTTGAAGAAGTAAATAAAATTCCAATAAAATCTATTGAATCTAGAGGTGTTACCATTAGAGAATGATATTTAGAAAGAGGTGTATCTTTTTAAGTTCTTATATAATAGAGACAACATCAAATGAAAGAATATTACTTACCATGTTTAATTGTTATGGAAGAAAATGATGTTTGAGAATGAAACATTGGAAACATAAGAGGAAATGAAAAAGAATTTACCCAATATTTTTAGGGTATGAATGTAATTTTTATGAAGAAATTTATGAAGGGGGAATATTGAAATTACATAAACATGTATATATTAAATTATCTTCTGAAAAAATCCTTTTATGAACTGTAATTATTGAAAACACATGCACTATTTTTGTAATATTGGACTGTTATAAGTTATATCTTTTCATATTTCAATGATTGTTTAGAATTATAATATTTGATATTATATCCCTTATAGAGTGATAATATTGTTAGTATATATAGGGTTATAAGAAATCCAATTGATATAATAAAAGGAATAAAAAGCATCGACCTGTTGCATCATACCCTATAAATCCCATTTATTAGAGATTATGGGGTAGATAGAATCACTGGCCTTTTCCTTTGACCAATATGAATCCAAAATTTAATTACGAATTATCAACAAATATTGATTACTAGATAACATCAAACTCATCATGGTTATGGACAAAACAATGTATTTCAAATCACCCCAAAAAAATTACATCATTGCATACCCTACCATTAGGTCACTCAAAAGTGTATTAAAGGATTGTGTATTAGAATACCTAATAGTATGAATAATTTCAAATATTTTAAATTAATGAAATTATTTATATTTTATTATTATATTATAATGTTTAAATAATATGTAGGATAAAAATCAGATTTTCTTTTGATGAAACACACATTGTATTTTTGGTAAATACAATGTTTCAAACAAGAAAAATCATTTTATAAATTCAATAATTTTGGAAATAAATTATGTTTTATTAAAACATTATATTTAACGAATATTTATTAAATATAAATAAAAATATACTTTTATAAAGTTCAATTTAATTATTATAAGGTTCCAAGATACTGTTATTCTAAAAAACATGTTTTTTAATAAATCACGATTTTTTATATGAAATTATAAATTCTCATTTTTTTATAATTTTTTTGATAAACTAAATAATATTTTCTAAATCAACATTATTTAATTATACATAATTTTTTCTTTCAAAATTTTGTGACATGGTTGAATATTTGGCTAAAAAAAATACTTCACAATTACACTATATGCATTATAACATCATAAAATCACAAAGGTCGTGTAATAAATACTTTAAATAGTATCCATGACCCTAATTATGTTTAAGGTTCCAACCAGGTTTCCAGAAAACAGTTCCCATATCCAGTTGGCAACATGCCCTCAAGCATGCCTCCTAGTATTCTTGAGGGTGCTGACTAGTTGTGTGGGTCTTGTAAGTTAGTCTTGGAGAGCCTATACCCTATTTTATAATAATAAAACACGAATAGAAGAAACAACAATTACCAAGTGTGGAAGGGTATAAGTAACCAGAACAATACAATGTCATAAGATATTAAAAACAAGAAAATAAAATACTGAACGGAAAGGTAAAACATGATATGAGAATGTGAATGTCACGTGTATACAATGAAACTAAAAGTAAAGACACAACGACTCACATGGGGGTCTGAACCATTATTGGTTCCCTCTCCCATGCTCCAATCACAAATACCAACTTATATCAATCCCTTTCCCTTATCCTATCCAACAACAACAAAGACTACTCTGGTGCCGATCGGGCGGCCCAAATAGGGTGTGATTACAACTCAGTAGGCCACTACCAACGGTGTGTAAAACATGTCCAATCAAAAGATAGTGTATGTAGTTTTGTGAAGCAATAAATAAACTTCATAATTAAGAAGATATCATGTTGTTATTTAATCATTAATCGTCACATTATTACCAGTTTAAATTCATGTTTCACACTTGATTCATCATTAAATATTATCATTCATTTGTTTTTGAACGTCATGTCATGCACCTCAAATATGATTGAGTGTAAGTCGATATGCCTAAAACTCCATATCTTATTTTGTGTAGGTTACCATGCCTAGCACCCAAACATCTCATGCTTGGATAACTCATGGAGAGGAATGCCATGTCCATGCCCCAACATTTAATCAGTCTATAATGCCATGTCTAGCACCACACAAATTTCATCCATTTAATCATTATTTAAATCCCATGAGTTAGCCACATCATTAAATTACTAATCCTACGATTAGTTAAACATTAAAAAGGAAATTAGTTAACTCCATAATTAAATAACCACATAACTGATTAATTACTCCATCAATTAATTAATCAATGAACACTATTCACATTCATTAGTTAATTATTCAAAATTAATTATCCATATAAAATTTAAATTTTTCATAATTAAATCTCACAATTAATTATCTTTGATCAACATTATAAAATATTATTAATTATCACAATTAATTATCAAACATATTGAAAAATCATTTAATAATTAATTTCATCCAATTAATTATGTTAATGTAATCAATTAAATATCTCAATTACAATATTTCAGTCCATAACCAATATCCAAATTAAATATCTATTTGGGAAAACCCCTCTTTGTATTTTCTGTGATTCAATTATCAGTCAATCACTGAGGAAATCACATGTCAATTCTACCATCCTAATTACTCCAATTTAGAAATTCAATTATCTATGTAAGCTATAAAATCCATAAAATCACATTTACAAATCAAATCCACCACTATGGGAGTTAGATTTAGAACACCACCATGGTTTATTGATGGATGTTAGACAACCAAAAATCCCCAAATTTTGAACGGCACAACAACATCAATCAAGATCTTGATCCAAATCCATAAAACCCAAATTAAGATCAAATGCATAAACATATTGTATGCCTAGATCTATATCCACAATCCTAGATCTATATCTCAACTCATTAATTTAGATCAAAAGAAATAGTGGAGATCATCCATGATAATATCAAGGAATGATAAAGGAATGAATGGGAGAAGAAACAGGATGAAATCCACATACAAGGAAGAGAGGATATCGTCAATATAGTATTTTGATCTCTACTAATGATGTTCAAATAACCTTACAATCCTTTTGAAAGGCTCATGAATCACATAGAATATGTCAAGCCTAAGACAAAGTCTAAATATGGGATTCTTAGGGGCTCAAGTGGTTTTAAAATAGATTTTCTGTTCATTAATCCTGCCTATATGATTTCCTTATAAGAGGTTCATGGTTATTGATAAATGTGATCCAATTGTGTTGACCTATCTGTCTAGTTTTTCATGGTTGGAATTGTTTAGTCACATGGGTTTTCAAACAGTGTGCAAACTGTGTGGACCTCTTTGGTTAGGTTTGCAAGAATGGCATGATTTAGTCCCACTAGTTGTCAGACCATGCGCAAGATATGCCCAACCCTTTGTCTATAAGATATTATTAAAAATTCATTCAAATGCACACCAAGAAACTACTCCAAATCAAAGGTTCTTAAAAACCAAAAAATGTACCTAAAAACACACTCTATATGACTCTAGAAAAGGTTGGGATCATACAATCTCCCAACCATATAACAGCTCGTCCTCGAGCTACACACCCAAACTTTACTAATATTTTCTACCAAAAGGATTGGGCCATTGATCCCATATATATTCACCCCATTCCAATGTTTACTCTTGAACTCTTCTATGATTCCATAACACATGAACTAACAACACGTTCATTCCCCATAAAAAATTCTCAATGTGACCCAACACACGTATCAGATGCTCCTCAAAGGACGCATCTATCTCGAGTTCAACCTATTCCATATCAATCACATCAGAAGGGCCTTGGTGATATTTTGGTATTTGTGACACATGTAATAAATAAAGCATAGTTCTGAATTTTTGTAGAATGGTTGATAGGTACGCCATTGGCCTTGTTCTCTTTGACACCTCAAACGGTCCTAAAAACCTAGCCACCAACATGCCCTTCCTATGTATCCTACGATGACCAAATATAGGTGATGCCCAAATAAATACATGATCTCCCCATATAAACGCTAGGGGTTGTTACTATTTATCATCATACAACTTCTCCCTACTCTGAGTTGCAGCCATACATTTCAGAATCAACTACACTTGCTCTGATGTCTCCTGAACGAGACTCAGTCCCAACAGATCTCACTCACCCACCTCTAACCAACATAACAGTGATCTATAAGGACTAAAATAAAGTTCTTCACATGGTTCCATATATATAGTTTCTCGAAAACTATTGTTATATGAGAACTCCACTAAATCGAATTTCTTCTCCCAAAAACCACCAAAGTTAAGCACACATGCTCGCAGCATATCCCTTAATATCTGAATGGTACACTCCTACTTCCCATTTGTTAATGGGTGGAAGGCAGTAAATTAAAAAAACTATATACGTAGAGCCTTTTATATTCATTTCCAAAATATTGATGTTAAGCATGAATCACGATATGAAACTATAGCCTATGGAACCCCAGGAAAACGAACTATCTCTCGTAAAAACAGTTCCCCCAACTACATTACTGTAAAGGTGTCTCTAATAGGTAATAAATGTGAAACCTTCTATAGTTGATCCATGATTCCCCAAATTTAATCATTATCCCTTAGTGTCTTTGGATGTCATACAACCATATCCATAGTCACGCCATCTCACTTCCATTCCGGAATAGATAATAACTATAATTGGCCTCCAGGTCGTTGATTCTCTGTCTTCACCTCTTGAAAGGTCAAATATCTTATTATAAACCCTTCTATCTTCTTTTTAATTCCTTTCCACCAAAACATTCATTGTAGGTCTCATTACTTTTCCCCCGATGATTTACCACCCACTTTGAGGAATGAAATTCTCATAAGAGTTCCTCTCAAATACTCATAGGCACAACAACCCGATTTCTCAAATAAATGTTCTCATCCTCATCTATTTTTTACTCTAAAGGTGTCTCTCCACCTTCAATGCATTACCTTATGGATAAACACTCTGGATCCTCATACTTCATGTCCCTTCCCCATTTCATGTGTTTATACATTAATGCTATAGAAACCAGAGTAATCATCTCCTAACTCTCTTTAACTACCACATGCATTTTTGAAAGCATTGTCATCATCTTCCTCTCTAAACTCAACTCATATACCAACTGAATCTGAGTTTTTCATGCTCAAGGCATTAGCTAAAACATTCCCCTATCTGGTTGAATATTCTAGTTACGAATCAATGGATTTCATATACTCTACCCATCTTTTTTGATGGAGATTCAAATCACACTGTGAAAACATATACTTCATGATTTTGTGATTCGTAAAAACTATAAACGTTTCACCCAAAATATAGTTTCTCTAAAACATAATAGCAGAAACTACTTCTTTAAACATGAGTTCATGTGTATGGTATTTCCATTTATGTGGCCTCAACTGCCGAGAACCATAAGAAACGACTTGATACCCATGCATCAGCACAACTCCAAGTCTGTGGCCAAAAGAATCACAATACACCATTTACTTTTCACCAAACATAGTTATGATCAATATTGGTGCTGATGTCAAGCTCTTATTCAACTCTAGGAATGAATTATCATATGATTCTATATAATTAAACTTTACCAATTTCTTTTTCAAACTTGAATGTGGTGATTCCAATCAAGAGAAGTCTTAGATGAACCACTTGTAGTTACCATATAGTCTCAAAAAGAATCGGATATCAAAATCATTATTGGGATTCTCTGAGTAATCACTACCTGTACTTTTTTGGGGTCCACTTTCACACCTTCTTCTGAGATGATATATCCCAAAAAGTGTACCTTGTTAATCCAAAACATTCATTTAGAATGCTTGGAATATAGTTCATGCTCTCTTAGTGGACACAGGATGATGTTCTGAAGTTGGGCTTGATCATCATGATTCTTAGAGTATGCCAAGATTTTGACCACAAGAACCCCCAAAAGCTACTCTATTTCTGAATGAAATAACTATCTCATCAAGGCAATAAATTCTGCTAAAGTATTTTTCATCCCAAACGGAATTACAACAAACTTATAATGGTCTTACATTATTCTAAAAGTAGTTATTGGTATATCAGAGGTCTAAACTCTCACCTGATCAAACCCTTATGTCAGATCGATCTATGAAAACACACAAGGCCCAATTATTTGTTCATAAAGAACATCGATAAACACAATATGATATATGTTCTTCACGATCATTTTATTCAACATCCAGTAATCGACACACAAGCGTAAACAAATGTGAGCCTTCATTGCAAACAAAACTGGTGATCCCCAAGGCGTCGTACATGGATGGATATACGCTTTATCCTCCAACTCCTCCAACTACGTTTTGAGATATTGAAAATTAGTCAGTTCAATTATGTATAGTGGAATAGATACCAGCTCCACCCCCAACATGAGATCAAAAGTAGATTCCACATGACTCCTTGGTGGAAACCCTGAAAATTATTTATGAAATACATCCCAAAGCATTTATACTACCGGTTTAAGGATGTATTTCCTGCCACTCCCATCATCAATAAAAAGGCTAGAAACATGAACTATGAGCTCCCACAATTGCTGAGTAATTAGCCCAACATGACCTGAATGGATATCCCATAATCCATGGCGAACATACTGGTCACCCTTATGATATATAATAGTCATTATAAAGTGGAAAAAATTTATGTGGCCTCGGTATGAAATTATCCAGTCCATTCTAATAATCTTGAAAAATCCCATTATATCAAGGATATAGATATCCCAAAGAAAATGATACTCCCTGATCTCCAGAGAACATAACATGCATAATCAGATATCCCTAGATCGCGTTCCCAATAGTGAATAGATATCCATCACCTATTTATGGGATTCACCTACAGGTTCAAAACATTAAAAATATTTGTAAATATAAATGATGGAGAGGTGTCGGTATCAAACAGGGTAGTATCTAATGTAGAATCAACTAGAATAATACCAATCACTATGGATGGAACATCCATGCTCTCCACAAGTATTGGCTAAAATGAATATAATTTACCTTCCCCTCCTCCATGTGGTTTCTCCTGACTCCCTTGAGTAGAACCACTCTGATGATATGGGTGATAATATAATGCACCACATCGACTACTTCTACTGCCTCTGCCCATAGAGTTCCAGCTACTATACCTATATGATGTAGAATACCCCCTTCCAACACACTGACCATGAGAAGCTATTCCCTTAGCAATCACATGTCTTTGCTTCTAGAAAAAATTCTTTAGGTTCCCCAACTTGCCAAAAAACCTACACTCCACTGGTGGTCGAGGAAATTGTGTATGATTGTGTCCCTTCTTACCAAACTATTGGAAAATCACATGAGTAATTTCAAACTACTCCTCCTGGATATCCACCTAGATTTACATTGTCCTGACTAATGTTCTCATAACGGTGTTGTGTTCTCTTGGAAGAATACTACATGATCATCTAGTGAAATCTACTTATCCAGTACTAGAATATTCCTTCAGGTTCCCCTCTGAGATTATAGAATGATTAACCACTTCTAAGAATTTATTTAGCCTAAATATGTTTACCAGGGATTTATTTACACACCTAATTCCATCATTACATAATTTTACAAATAAGCCTCATCCGCCTCCAAAGTTGTGGAAAAATGCTGTAAATATGTGAAATGTTCAACACAATCCATTTTTTACATGCTTACTTGGGTCAGATGCCAAAACTATGAATTCCCTCTTCTTTCAAAATCCCTTGATAAAAGTTCTCCATGATCTTCTCCATAAATTTGTTCCTTATCATATCATCAGTCTATCCAGATCGTACATGAATGTCCCACCACTGCATCACTAATACCCATAGTAAATAAGTAGCCAACATAACCCACCTCCCTACCAAAGTCTCTAAATAATCACATATTACCTTTATGGATTCAATTCATAAATAATCTTCTGTAGTTCCACCCACTCCATTAAATGTATGAGGGTGATGATGTTGAAAATACCATGTTAACTCAGGCAAGATTTTCAGAACCCAACCTTGGTTTCTGTCCCTAAATTTCATGAAATGACCAATGTTACCTTGGAACTGTTCCAGTTCCTCCCCAGCTTGCACCAATGGTGCCTCAAGTTCCTTGTCTGGATGTGCAATCTGGTCCATACCCCTTTGTCTCTCCCTCCACATTTTTCATGGAGGAATACCTCTACAAATCCAAAAAAACGTCTTAGAACTCATAGAGAAACCTTGTAACATTTACATAAGGTAAGAAACTAACATGTCAAGTTTCATTAGGTAATTTATACCTTTTCTCACCACACGGTCAAAACATAGGCCTTTTCAATACCCTTAACCATCCTACTCCTAGGTCTGGGTTAACAATGGTACATTCATTCTCATTAAAAAATTATACCATTAATTAATAAAATTGTCTCAAATTAATTAATTAAACAATTAATTAATAAATAATTATAATTTCATTAATCAAGGTTCACATAGGCACCCATTTATTCTCATTTTAAATCATTATTTCAATCTACCGATAGGGAAAACAGCTCAAGTTCAAAAACGTCCCATAACCCATTTTTCTATGACTTCCTAGAATGAGGCATGTCAAGACAACCCTGAGTTCCTAGAATGATTCATGAAAACTCATGTATCATGACTCTTTAAGACACAAATCAAAATTCAACAACTAGAAAAACTTATGTCACATCACACCACAACTGTATCAGCGATGGTTAAAAAATATCCAATTGTAACAACAAATAAAAATCACAACAATCACATCCTATGTACTTATATTTCCCCTCATACATGGCTTTGAAACTCCCATTCAAGAGTACATTACCACACCTCAACACATCCTAGCCTCCTATCTACCTTTCCCAAAATAGTATGAAAAAAATAAGAATGAAAATAAAAAAACTCTAATTCCACTTTGTGACATCCCAACCTGGGTCCCAATAAATGGATCCTTGAGCCTGTTGGCCACATGCCCCCAAGCATGCATCCATGTACGCTAGAGGGTGCTGACTAGTAGTGAGGTTCTAGTATGTTAGTCTTGGGGAGACTATAAAATCTTTTATCAGAATAATAAAACATAATAAAACAATAATAACTATGTGCAGAAGCATATAAAT
Organism: Viscum album; assembly: GCA_963277665.1. Taxonomy (NCBI): domain Eukaryota; kingdom Viridiplantae; phylum Streptophyta; class Magnoliopsida; order Santalales; family Viscaceae; genus Viscum; species Viscum album. The sequence goes on along the minus strand of OY728137.1, from coordinate 21,867,115 downwards.
AACCAGAACAATACCATGTCATATGTTATTCAAAACAAGAAAATAAAATACTCAACTGAAATGTAAAACATTTTATGAAAATGAAAATGTTAGGTGTATACAATTAGACTAAAATTAAAGACACAAATACTCCCATTCAGGTCATGAAACATGTCTGGTTCCCTCTCTCATGCTCCAATCCCAAATAGAATCTTGTCCCAGAGCCTTTCCCACATCCTTTCTGGTAACAAAAATATCTAATCAGGTGCCAATCATCCATCCCATATAGGATGCGAGTAAAACTCAGTAGATCACCAACAATGGTTTCTAAAACAAGCCCATTAAAATGATAATTTATGCAATTTTATGAAGCAATAAATACAATATATAATTAAGCAGTTTTTACACTGTCATTTACTCTCTAATCATCACATTAGAAAAAATTTCAATTCTCGTTTCCCATTTGAATCATAATTCATTATTATCATTAATTTAGTGTTGAACATCATGTCAAATACCCCGAATCTCATTGATTGTTGGCCTCCATGCCTAGTAATCCATATCATATTATGTGTAGGTCATTATAACTAGCAACCCAATATCTAAATCAGTGATAACTATTAGGGAGGTACACCATGTACAAGCCCCAACTTCTAATCTGTCAAGAATGCCACGTCTAGAACCAAAAAAATTCATTGATTTAATAATTATTTAATTCATATGAATTAGCCACATCATTAAATTACAAATTCAATTATTAGTTAAACATTTCAAATGCCATAAGTTAACTAAACAATTACCTTTGCACATAACGAATTAGTTAATAAATCAATTATTTAATCAAACAATGCAATTATCATTAAATAAATAATTATTCATGATTAATTATCCATATCATAAATCAACTTTTCATAATTAATTTTCACAATTAATTATCCTTGATCAACATCCTAGAAAATAATTAATTCTCACAATTAAATATATTGCATATCCAAACATCATTTCAAAATTTATTTCCCCCAAATAATTATCTTAACACAATAAATTCAATTTCTAATTATAATATCCAAACCCCTAACCAATCTCTAAAACTAATATCTCTATGCGTAAACCCCCGTTCATTTGGTCCATGATTCAATTATCAATTAATCACCAAGGCAATCACATGTCAATTTCATATTACAAATATCTCCAGTTTTAGATGAAATTTACCAAGGAATGTGAGAAAATCCATAAGCATACATTCACATATCACATCCATGACTATGGGTGTTTGATTTAGACCACCTACCATGGATTATTCTGGGATTTTAGACCACCAAACCCCAAAAATCTGAGAGACACAAAGTCATCAATCAAGATCCATATCTGAACCCCTAAACCAAAATTAAGATCAAAGGCATCATGATATTGAAAATCTTGATCAAGATCCACTATCCTAGATCTTGATCTCAATTCATTGGTTTAGATCAAATGAAACAGTGGAGATCATCCATGAAAAGATCATGGAAAGATAAACGAATGAATGGTAGAAGCTACAAGATGAAATCATCTTACCTAGAAGAGAGGGGATATTCAATATGGGATTTTGATCTCCAAGAACAATGTTTAAATCACACTATAATCTATATGAAAGGATCAGGGATCACCTTGAATTTTAAAGCCCAAGCCAATGCCGAAATATGGGATTCTTTAGGGTTTGAGTGCTTTAAAATAGATTTTATGTTAATTAATCCCACCCATATGATTTCCTGGGAAGGGGTGCATGGTTAGGGATAGCTGTGCACCAACAATGGAGACCATTCTATCCAGGTTTGCCTGGTTGGCATAGTTTAGTCACATGGTTTTTAAAACCATGCACAAACTATGGGGACCACTTTTTATATGTTTGAAAGCATGGCACAGTTTAGTCGCATTGTATGTCATACTATGTGCAAGATGTACACAACACTTTGTCTATAATATTTTCCTAAAAATTTACCCAAATAAACCCCAAGACACTAATCCAAAACAAAGGTTATTAAAACCCCCAAAAGTACCTATAAATTCACCCAATATGACTCCAGAAAATTTTGGGATCTTGCAATCTCCCCACCGTATAATAGCTCATCCTCGAGCTACACTCCTGAACATCACTATGATTTAATGCCAAAAAGATATGTCCATTGACCCCTAATATTTGCTTCCCATTCCCATGTTTCCTATGGAACTCTTCTATGTTTCCATAACAAATGAACTAATTGCACAGTCTTTCCCCATCAAACTATCTCACTACGACCCAACACACGTATCAGATGATCCTCAAAGGAAGCATCTATCATGAAGACAACCTCTTCCAAATCAATCACATGGGAATTATCTTGGTGATATTTATGTAGTTGTGACCCGTGGAAAAAATCATTAATAGAGATGAATTTTTATAGAAGGGATAATTGGTACGTCATTGACCTCGTTCTCTATAACACCTCAAAGAGTCCTAAAAACCTGGGAACCAACATGCCATGTCTATGTACCCTGGGGTGACCCAATCCTAGTGAATCCCAAAGGAATACATGATCTCCCCCTATAAACTCTAGGGTATTTCACTGTCTATCAACATACAACTTCTTCTTACTCTAAGCAGTAGCCATGAATTTTTGAATAAAGTATACCTGCTTTGATGTCTCCTGAATGAGACTTTGTACCAACGACTCTCACTCACCCACCTCTAACCAACATTGTAGTGATATACAAGTCCTACCATAATGTTCCTCAAATGGTTCCATCTATATAGTATGTTGATAATAATTATTAAAGGAGAACACCACTAAATCCATGTTCACCTCCCAAAAACCACCAATGCCAAGCACACATGCTCGCATCTTATCCTTTTATAGATGAATGGTACACTCTGGCTACCCATTTGTTTATGGGAGGAGGGAAGTACATAACAAAACCAATATATAAAGATCCTTCTGTATGCCCTTACAGAATTGTGTTTTAAAGAATGAATCATGATATAAAACTATAGTTTATGGAATCCCATGAAAACGAACTATCTCTCATAAAAAAAGTTCCCCCAACTATTTTACTGTAAAGTTTTCCCTGATATGTAAGAAATGTGATACCTTCTTTAGTCAATCCACAATGACCAAAATAGAATCATTATTATGATGTTTTTTTTGGAATTACTACCAAAATATCCATTATAATGTCATCCTACTTCCTTTCCAAAATAGGCAATGACTGAAATAGGCCTCCAGGTTATTGATGCTCTGCCTTTACCTATTGACAGATGAAACATCTTGCAACAAACCCTTCTATATTTTTTTAATGCATATCCACTAAAACCATCATCATAGGTCACATTACATTCCCCCCACCCTCAATGTTGTACCATCAACTTTGAAGCACGAAATTCTCACATGAGTTCCTCTCACATACTCATAGGCACAACAACCCGATTTCTCACATAAACTATCTCATCCACATATATTTTCTAGCCTGATGGTTTCTACCCGCCTTTAAGGATTTCCCTTAAGGATAAAAACTTTGGATCCTCATACTGCATGTCCCTGAACCATCTCATGAATGTAGACACTCCTAATACAGAAACCATAGTAATCCTCTCATAACACTTTTGAACTACCACATGCATTTCTGACAGCTTGGTCATCATCGTCCACTTTTCACTTGACTCATATACCAACTTTGTATGAGTTTTCTAGCTCAATTCATCAGCCCCACAATTCCCCTATCTAGGTACATATTGTAGTTCAGAATCAAAGGATTGCATATACTCTACCCATCTTCACTGATGGTGATTCAAGTCACACTATGAAAACATATACTTCAATATTTTTTAATCCATAAAAACTATAAACTGTTCACCCAAAATATAGTGTCCCTATCACATAAGAGCATAAACTACTTCTACAAGCTCGAGGACATTCGTAGGGTAATTCCATTCACGTGGCCTCAGCTACCGAGACCTGTAAGCAATGAGATAATACCTATGTATCAACAAAACACTAATTTTGATCCTAGAAGTGTCACAATACACCATAATGTCCTCATAAGACTCATTTAAGATCAAAATTGGTGCTGATTTCAAGCTCTTATTCAACTCTTTGAATGAATTCTCACATGCTTCTATCCAATCAAACATTACCCCATATTTTTTCCTACATGAATGTGGTTCTCCCAATTTAGAGGAGTCCTAGATTAACCACATATAATAACAATATAGTCCCAAAAATATTTAGATCTAAAAAATATTATTGGGATTCACTGAATAAATCACTACCTATTCTTTTTCTCGGTCCACATTCACAACTTGTTCTCAGATGATATGCCCCAAAAAGTGTACCATGTCAATCTAAAATTGTTATTTAGATAGCTTGGTGTATATTTGAGGCTCTGTTAGTGTTCCCGGAATGAAGACCTTAAGTTGGGCCTGATCATCATGAGTCTTATAGTACACCATTATGTTTTCCACAAACACCACCAAAAAATAATCTATGTTCGAATGAATGAACCAACTCATCGAGGCCATAAATACTATTGGAGCATTTTTTTACCCAAACAGATTTTAAAAAAACATATAAAGGAAATAGCTTCTTCTCAATGCAGTTTTTGGTATATCATAAGTCTGAACTCTAACCTGATCATATCCTTATCTCAGATTGATCATTGAGAACACACATGGCCACATCAGTTGTTCAAAAAGAACATTGATACATGGAATAGGTTATCAGTTCTTCATGGTCGTTTTATTCAACATCCAGTAATCAACAAACAATCATAAACAACCATCACCCTTCTTTTCAAAGAATACTGATGACCTACAATGCGATGTACATGGACAGATAAACCCTTTAACATCGAACTCCTCCAACTAAGTTATGAGATATTTAAACTCAGTTAGTTCAATTATGTTTGGTGGAATAGATAGATTCTCAGCCCACATCACGATCTCAATTGTAAATTCCACATATATCTCTTGTAGAAACCCTAAAAAGTATTTTGGAAAGACATCCAAAAATAGTTTTACAACTTGTGGAAGGATGTGTTGCCTTCCACTCTGGTCATCTAGTAAAAGGCTAGAAACATTGGCTTTGAGCTCTCCTAGTTGCTGGGTAATTGGTCCAACTCGACTAGCATGAATATCCCATTATCCACAATTAACATAAAAGTCTCCATTAAGAGATAAAAAGGTCACTCTACCTCAGTAACAATCTATGAGGGCTCGGTTTGTAACTAGCCATTCCATACCCAAAATCAGGCAAACGACCATTATATCTAGGAAATTGATATCCCAAAGAAATTGATACTCTCTGATCTCTAGGGAATATTACTATCCTAATAAAATATCCCATGACTATGTTCCCAACAATGTATTGATATCCATCACCTATTTATGGGTTCCACCACCAGGTTCAATCCATTAGAAATATTTTTAGATATAATGGAATGAGAGGTGCAAGTATCAAACCGGGTAATATCTAAAGTAGAATAAACTAGAATAATACCACTCAATATTGATGGAGCACCCTCTCTCTCAATATGTGTAGGCTGCACTGCATGTAATTTCCATGCCCTTCTTCCATGTGGTGTCTTCTGACCCCCTTGAGTAGAACCACTCAAATGATACGAGCGACCATACCCTGATAAACCAAATCCACCACCTCTACCTTCTTTTCATATAGAGTTCTAGCTGATAGACCTATATGGTGTAGAATACCCCCTTCCCACACTCTGACTCTGATAAAATACTCCCTCAGCACTGTCTTGTCTCTATTTCTTTCAGAACTTCTGTAGGTGACCCTTCTCGCCACAAAACATGCACTCCATTGGTGGACGAGGACAATGTCTATGATTTTGTCCCTTTCTACCATACTAGTGGAAAATCAGAACAGTAAGATCCAACTACACCTACTGCATGTCCACTATGATTTCCATTGTCCTGACTAAGGTTCACAAAATGGCTCTTTATGCTCATAGAAGGAACCATGCCCGATCGTCCAGTGATAACTACGTATCTCTTACTAGAATCCTCCTTCAATTCCCTCTCTGAAATTAGACTGTTATTAACAACTTTGGAAATTTATTTAGCCAAATTATATTTACCTGGTAATTAACTTCACACCTATGTCCATCCTGAAATCATTTTACCAAATAAGCCTCTTCTGCCACCAAAGCTACAAAAAATTGATGTAAATAAATGAAATGTTCAGAATAATCCATTTTGGAAATGCTTTCTTTTGTCACATGCACAAACATTGAAGATTTATATCATCTCAAATTCTCTGTATTGAAGTTCTCCATGATCTTCTCCATAAATTCATTCTATAACCTATCATCAGTCTGTCAAGATCATACTTGAATGTCCCACTAGTGCCTCACTAAGCCCCGTATTATATTAGTATCCATCATCACCCTCCTCCCAGCCAGAGTCTCTAAATAATCTAGTATATCTCTATGGATTCAATCCATAATTATGCTACCTCAGGTCCCCCCTCTATTAAATTTATGAGGGTGGTGCGGCTGAAAATACCATGTTAACTCAGACATGCTTTTCAGAACCCATCAAAGGTTTCTCTCCATGAATTTTATGAAACGACCAATGTTCCCTCGGAATTGTTCCTCTTTCTCCTCATCTTTCACCAATGGAGACTCATGTTTCATGTTTGTAAGTTCGTTCTGGGCCATACCCCTCGGTCTCTCCCACAATAAGTGTCACGGAGGCATACCTCTTCAAATCCAAACAAACATCTTAGAACTCATAACAAAACCATGTAACATTTACACTTGGTATGAAACTAACAAATCAAGATTCAATATGTCCCTTCTCTCTGTTCTAGCCACATGGTCAAAACAGAGGTCTTATCACTACCCTTTACCAACCTACTCCTAGGTCTTGGTTAACAATGGTAAATTCATCCTCATTAATTAACTGTACCATTAATTAACCACATTATGTCAAATTAAATAACTAAAAAAATTTATTAATTAATCAGACTCATTTCATCAATCGTGGTTCCCATTAGACAACCATTTATTCTCATTTTACATCATTATTTCAATCTCTCAACAAGGAAAAAATCTCTTGTTCAAAAACATCCCATAACCCAGTTTCCCATGACTGCATTGAATGATGCATGTCCCAACAACCCTGAGTCCCTATAATGAAACATAAAAACTCATGGATTATGCCTCTTTAGTCCATGAATAAAAATTAAAAAAACTATCAAAAAATATATAACCTCACACCACAAAAATCCCATCCAGAGTACTCAGATTTCCACTCATACATGGGTCTAAAACTCCCCTACATGAGCTCATTACCCCACTGAGACTCTTCCTAGTCTCTAATCTATCATTAGAAAAATATATAGTCAAATAAAGATGAATGAAAAGAAAAATCCTCTAATACCACTTTGTGACATCTCGACCTAGGTGCCACTAAACAGTTCCCTGAGTTGGTTGGCCACATGCCCTCATGCACGCCTCCTCATACGCTATAGGATGCCGACTAGCAGTGAGGGTGTAGTTAGTCAGTCTTGGGGAGACTATAACTTATTTTATAAAAATAAAACAAAAACATAAGAAAACAATTATAACCAAGTGCGTAATCATATAAATATCTAGAATAGAACCATTCCATATGATATTGATAACAAGAAAATATAACACTCAACTGAAATGTAAAACATTATATGACAATGAGAATGTTAGGTGTCTACAATTCAATTAAAAGTAAATACAGAAATACTCCCAAGTAGGCCTTGAACCACATTTGGTTCCCTCTCCCATGCTCAAATCCCAAACGGCCACCTATCCTAGGGCCCTGCCCTTATCCTGTCTGGTAACAACAAAGTCTACTCAGGTTCTAATCAGGTGGCCCAAATATTATGCGGGTAAAACTCAGTAGACCCCCACCTATGTTGTCTAAAACAAGCCTAGTAAAAAGATAGTGTATGCAGTTTTATGAAGCAATAAATACAATGTATAATTTAGCAGTTTTGACATTGTCATTTATTTGTTAATAATCACATTTATCACCGTTTGAATTCAAGTTTCCCATTTGAATCATCATTAATTATTATAATTCATTTTTTGTTTAACATCATGTCAAACACTGCAAATTTCACTTAGTGTTGGTCTCCATACCTAGCAATCCATTTCTTATTTACTGTAGGTCATAATAACTATCTCCCCAACATCTTAATCTTTGATAACTATTAGGGAGGAACACCATATCCAAGCCCCAACTTGTAATCACTCTAGAACACCATGTCAAGGACCACTAAAATTTCATCTATTTAAACATTCCTTAATTCATGTAAATTAGACACATCTTTCATTTACTAATCAAATGATTAGTTAAACATTTCCAAGGCCATTAGTTAACTCAAAAATTAACTAGGCACATAACTGATTAATTAATCCATCAATTAATTAATCAATCAATAAAATTATCGTTCCATAATTAAATCTTTACAATTAATTATCCATATCAAATCTCAACTTATCGTAAATAATTCTCACAATAAATTATCGTTGATCAACATCATGGAACATAACTTATTCTCATAATTAATTATCATACACAGCCAAACAACATTTCATAATTAATTTTCTCCCAATTAATTATCCTAAGAAAATCAATTAAATTTATCAATTATAATCTCCCAACACATAACCAATCTCCCAACAAAATATCTATTTTCTTGAACCACCCATCATTTGTTAAATGATTCAACTATCAATTAATCACCAAGGTAATCACAAGTCAGTTCCACATTCCGAATTACTCCAATTTAGGATGTCAACTATGAAGGAAAGCTAGAAAATCCATAAAATCACATTTACATATCACATCCACAACTATCGGAGTTTTATTTTGACCACCAACCTCAATTAATTCATGGATGTTAACCCGAACAAAAATCCCCGAAATCTGATCAACCCAACGTTGTCGATCAAGATCCAGATATAAGTCCATAAAAAAATTAAGATCAAGGCCATAGGGATCATGCATATCAAGATCTAGATACACAATACAAGATCTAGATCTCATCACATCGATTTAGATCTATGGAAATAGTGGAGATATTCAATGAAAAGATCATGGAAATATAGATAAATGAAAGAGATAAGTAACGAGATGAAATCCACTTACCATGAAGAGAGTAGATCATCAATCTGGGATTCCGATCTCAAAGAATGATGTTTGAATTACCTTAAAATCCATCTAGAAGGCTCTAGGATCACCTAAATTTTTTCAACCCTAAGAACTGGTGGAAATATGGGTGTGTTGAGGGTTCATGTATTTTTAAAATAGATTTTCGAATAATTAATATCGTGTGCACAGTTTCCTAGGTTGGGGCACATAGTTATGGAAACCTGTGTTCCAAACATGTGGGCCTATCTCTACAAGTTTTCACAACTGGAATGGTTTAGTCACACAATTTGTCAAATTGTGCACAAAACATGTTGACCTCTTTATCAAGGTTTTCAATCCTGGAACGGTTTTTCAGAGAGTGTGAAAACCATGTACAACACTCTATCTACTAGATTTTCTTATAAATTCACCCAAATGAACCCCAAGTTGCTACTCCAAACCAAATGTACATAATGATGACAAAATGTACCTAAAATACACCCGGTATGACTCTTGAAAATTAAAGGATCTTACATTTTTTTCATTTAAAATAATGTAGTTTTATGTTATTAAATTAACTTTATAAACCATTTATGAATCCTCTAAAACCAAAATTATAATCAATGATTTGAACATAATTTTTTTATAAACATGACTCACTTTCACATCACTATGTGTAAAATTTTTATGAGATAAATTATTTGAATTATAAAATAATTAAATCCACTCCCCTTTGATATTAATTATAAGAAGAAACCATATGATGGTTTGTTGTAATGTACCATGTTTTAGTCTAGTTGAATTCGTTAGTGAATTTTATTTCTTTCTCCATTGGTTGAAGAGTCACCCTTTTAATTATAAATAATAACGAGTTACTGTTTTTTCTAACAACTGTATTTCATGTTTTCAAACAAGGTTTATGTTTTACTGAACAATGATGGAGGAATGTGTAGTTGGGTGACTGAAAATGGCTTCTACGAGTTTTATGCATCATGTATTATTTACAATATTTGTAATGATTTCATGTGGTGTGTCCCAATATATTAATGAAGTGAAATCTTGGGGGTGCACTTGGAGAATATATTATGTGTATATAAAACACTTCATGAATCTATTACATGATATGTAATAGTTACACGCAGTTTAATTATCGGGCTATGCTTTTTAAAAAGTAAAACATGGGGTCCTAAATCATTATTCATGTTTGTAAACAAGTGGTTTATAAGTTTATCTAACACACCCTTATTATCCCACTATTATTCATGGATCAATGAGATTTTGTGAGTGATTTAACATTTTTAAGGGAAATACCATTATCCACTTTCCATCTAATCTATTCTTCATCTGTTATTTATAATTTCATGAGTATTTGATTAGGGTTCTTCAATGGATTCCACTATAGCATGGTGGAATAGACCATTTTGGTTTAGGATTTTTCTCGGCCTAGGAATAGGTTATCCTAATAGCCAGTCTACACATCTCCACATGCCATTTCATCGTGGTACTTTTTGAGGAAGAATTTTTAAATCATTAATGATTTTAATTTTTTTTGTAGTGTTTTTTGGGGTAGTGTCTTATGAATTGTTCATGGTTCATGGTTTAGGATGTGTTTCATGTGGTAGGTGAACATTTGGTCTTGGTTTTTATGATCTGATTTCGATGAGGAGTCGTTAGGATATATGCCTTTATTAATTAATTTATTTTAGTTTTTTTTCTTCATGATATTAATTATTTAATTATAGAGTAATTATAATTAATTAACATCTGATGGTGTAGTTGTGAGGGAGGACCCTGATTATGTTGGATGAGTATGGACATGCCTTAGAGGTTGCTTCTAGCCCTTGGGAAAATAAATGGAAGCCTTCATAAAGGTATGTGTTCTTTCATACAATCCCATTAGTTGTTATGAATGTTTATGTTATTATGAATATGTGTGAGCATTCTAATGAGGGTGACTCCACCTATTTAAATTCATTATATTAAATGGTTTAAATAAATTAAATGCTAAATCATACAGGATGAATTCCTGGGGACATAAGAAACCCTAGAAAGCTATTCTCATCCTTGACATGTGGATGTTATCCTAATTGCGGATCACCTATGGGGTTTCATTGCTTTTTATTCTTGGTCCCCAATAGGGATTCCTTAATTATGTATTGAATTATAGTACCCCACAATATTTTACTCTATTTATTGGTGAACAATGTGGATCCAGGTAGGATGTATCAATTTAACGGTGGACCCCGTGGATCTGGGTAGGATTCCTCTCAAAAATTTTAACTTAGGGGACCCATTGGGTGCCTTTTTGTTGACCAAACTAGAGTTAGTTCATCAGATTTGGGTTTACATGGTAGTAGAGGTCACCATATATTCTATTCCATAATTTATTTCCATGATTTTGAGTCAATAGTGTTGGGTTTTGGCATTCTGACACCCTCTATATTTTAACTTTTCCCTTATTTACTACAGATGCAGTGATAGTTACTAGAGTTTCTTCCAGGTTAGAGGCCAATATATCTGACATGATGAGAATTTATTTTATTCTATTGGGATTTATAGACATATTTACTACAATATTTCTTCTGAGAAAATTATTTTATTTTATTTGTATACTTATATTGTCTTCCTTTGATCCATATATGATCCATATACATTTGAATGATCTACAAAACACTTTTTAGATGCTTATGAGGATAAGTACCCTATACATGTTTTTTTGTATAATGAAGAAGAATATTCTCGGATATATTTACTATATGATAAGGTTGATTATTCTATAATTAAATTGTGATATATTTAGGATGTTCATTATATAAAATAATTGAAAACTGATAAGGATGATTACCCACACCCCGATATGATTATATAATGAGTATAAACTTACTTTATTTCTAGGAACAGGCTTATGAACCGTACTTATCTAGGAGGTAGGTTGTGGTGTCTCACAACCAAGATTGATGTGGGTCATGAATTTTTCAATCATAGACCTCGAGGGGTGGTCCTAATGTATCACTAATGATCTCTCCTTATTCATCATTTAAGGGTCAAACCATTAGGTTTTTTCTAAGTCTCAAGGTCATGACCCCCAACATACCATGACCTGAGGCATAGACTTTTGAAAGGAGTTATGAGGGGCATGAAATCTCTCTCTCTGACCATTTATATAATTTTTTGTTTGTATAAGGTATCTATTTATTGGTGGGGTTTATGAGTTAACCTATGGAAATGACATGTATCCCCCTTTCATGAGGTAGCACGACCAGATAAATTTTCCAAGTTGGATGATGTATGTATTGTAGATTAGGATTACTAACCTAGAGTTGAACAAAATTATATACTGCTTGAGGGGTGTGACATCCAATTAAACACCATTATTACAATATTTCTAGATGGCCAAGATTATGGAAACAAGTATTAATTAATTTTTATTGATTTTGTGTATTCACCTTACACATGTATATACATATTTATGCATATATATATGGTAATATATATATATATATTTACATATATATTTACATAAATACACCTTTATAAGTTAACTGGGATCACAGACCTAGAGATCGGCTATGGTTCACTTGATTTATTTATATATATTTTCCATTTCTATATTGGATAGGATGAATACATTCACTTGGAATGTCCTATATGACAATTATATTAGTTTATTTATAGTATTTATAGTTATCATTTCTGTTATCCTAATAATTTTTTCACAATTAGAAATACTTCTTCTGATTTTAATTTTATATGACCCAATGGTGGTTCCCTAATGATTTTTTTGTCACATCCTTCTTAGACAACCATTGAATTGGAATACCGAAGAATATTTTTACATGTTTGCGAGTATATGTATAGTTGAGGATCAAGAAAGATCAAGCATGATGGATCAGATATGTATGTTAATCTAATTTTTTTGGTATTTCTGATCGTTAATTATAGATCCATATACATATATTAATGTTTATTTTATATGATTCTTTCTTGGAATACCTTGTGGGTGACCGGTGTTGTCATTATGACAAGGCCAATGGGGGTTTTATAAAATTTCAATTATTAATATAAAATGTTCTTTTTCTTATATTTATAATCTCTATACACTTTTTATTTCTGATATAGATGACATATGGTAATTGCCATTGTTTTTACTCTAATGTGAGGGTATAGTCTCCCCACTATACCACCATTAGAACGTTAATGATAATCAGAATCCTCTGATTTTTGAGGATTATCACTTGATTCCTTATGGATAACTAGCTATAGTAACTAGTTTTATGGAATCGCATTCCGAATTACTCAAAGTGGTATCAGCGGTGTTTCTTTTTCACATGTATTGTGATTTGGACCGTGTAAGGTATAAGTATTAGGAACATGTCAAAACCTATGGTGTATATTAGACTAGTGTGTCATGAACACTTATACCAGTAAGAATTCCTTTATAAAAGGGATATGTGATTACTATTATAATCTATGGAATTACATATTTATGTGATCATTGCATCAGGAGACCCACATATTGTGCAGATGTTATGAATTTTTATGGATCTATGGATATCCACCATTGGCAAGAGGTCAGTGATCAATTTTTCACTCATTGATAAAAAACTAAAGAGTCATCTCAGCAATTATATTTGGAATGCAGGATTCACATGTTTCTGGTCCTTTTATATTGGATTATTCCTAATAAAATAGCCCAATTATTTAAAGTGTCAACAAAACCTAAATAGGGTTTTAAAATATTGGTTTTTTGGCATTATACCCAATTTTGATGATTTATATATATATATTTATCTAATGGATGTCAATGTTGATCAACATTGAGACATTCAGTGGTGACATTGATTACTCAGTTGTCATGCATGGTAGGTACAGTGACCCTATTTGACCAATAGAAAACTTGTTTCAGAGTGTTGCAAGGCCCTCATTTGAATTTTTTCTTAGGATCAATTATATAATGTGCCGGTAACAACTTATATTGTGTTTTACTACATAGATTTGAATATAATCTATCTTATATAAACTATGTGATTTTGGTACTAATCGATGTAGGCGAGTATTAGTTATTGATTCTTTTGATGTATACCGATTTTTTTGGAATCTTTTTTTATAGGTCTCTAGTTAGATCAATGGATATAATATTTTTAGGTACTGGGATGTTTCTAATAAATTGGACCTTGAGTGTGTATTACATTATGTGAACTCCTAATGAGATCCCATTTAGTTTTTCATTTACATTAGTATCATTAACTCAAGGGACCATTTCATTATGAGGATGCTCTGGAAGGATTAGTCCCTTGTAGGATGTCTTGAAAGTGATGACCCTCATAGTTTTGGGTTATGCTTAACTAATAGTGGTTTTCTCTTTGGGTCTATGTGGTTAAAACTAGTGACAATATTATGGGAATTGATTTTTAGGGTTAGGTGAGAGAACATGAGACCCTTAGATTTTACTCAAAGGTTTATTGGTTGACATTTCATTTAATTGAAGGGAACTCATGCCAGAGAGAATAGAAAATGAGCATCGGGTCCTTCTTTGGGAGTGAGCTAGTGTATACACTGATTTGAGACCAATGCATGGTATGTTCTTATGAATTTTCATTATAGTCAGATTTAAGTATTATGTTTTGAGAGTATCATTTATAGGAAGAAAATTTTTGGTTCTTTTCCTGGTTTACAAGTTATCCCACTATATGAAAATATATCAAGATCATCAATAAGTTCTGTTGGAATGGATGACTTCATGTGATATGTGGTTGTGGAATAAGTCATGTCACCAGAGTGGTGTGCAATTTGGAAAGAAGACTTCTAAGGGAGATTTTGGATTACGAGACTGATGTTCCTTGTAACATGGTTGTCTTATACTTTTTATGGAAGTGTCACATGAGAATTTGTAAGGTGATAATGGTATGCAATGATTACACATGGTTCCATTTAAATAAAAAACTAGAGAGAAATTGTGTGTGAGCCGAGGACTAATTAATCAAAAATTATATTGTGGGCCTGATTTCTAAATTTATTTGACATAAATGAATTAAATTTCCAACATGGTAGGGTAAACATATTGAATTAATTGGACACTGCAATATAGGTTACTGGTGGTTGTACCTGGACACACAATATCAAGTGATGTGGTGTTAGGTGTTGGCTAATGAATATTATAGCTTATTTTTTGTGAGTGTGGTTCATGTTATCTTTATTTTTTTATAAATGAAATATAAGTGTACTTATAGTCATATATGATCCTGATTTACCTTGAAAAAATACTAAGTATGTTGAGATATATTTTGATTTACAAAAAGATTCCTAAATTTTCTTTTGTGGGTAGTGGTGGTACTTGTTGGAGTTTTTTTCATAGATAAGTCTACGGTTAAATTTTTGGGATGTATTACACTATTTACAATTTTATGGTGGTAAAAAATATTGTGTTGATTAATATTTCAATGTTTGATGAGTAAAATTTATGTGGAATAGGAATGGGTGACATGTGATATTTACATGGATGCTTGGGTATGAGCATAGTTTTAGCCATGCCTATGGGCATGTCCGGGTATGGACGATGAATAAGCTTTCATGATTGGGAATTGACTCACAGTTGTGGTGAAAAGGATGATACATGGATATGTATTGGGATCTTGAGGTTAGTTTTTAGACATTTTTTTTGTCTCTCGTACGCCATGGCAAAAATGGAACTCTAAACACCTAAATATAACATGAATCTTTAGGTTTAATTTTGAATATAGACTTGAGTAGAGTATTAGTGCAGGGGTTGACCATAAAATAGATTAATCAAATCCATGAGTTTTCATTAATAAATGCATAATTTTTCATGTGGTGGAATGAAAATGGTGATATAGGTAAATTTCCTCATGCGTGATCAAATTCGCTGAATTAATAAAGATATCAAATGCATTATTATAATTATATGGATGTTCTTTCATAATTAGTTCTGATAGTGGGTGTACTATGGCATGGATTTTCATATTCATGTTGGAATCTATGGTGAAAATTACTATAGGTTGTTAGATTAAAGAGATTATAATTTTATAGTGTCTTAAAATATATGGGAATGATTAATCCCCATCTTAGTATTTCATTATCAATTTCAAGATATGGCTCAATGTTTTATGTCATATGTTCCACATTACATAAGTATTGTTTGGAAGTACATTTGATGTTAAGAGACACAACCATTATTTTTGAGTCAGAATTGATGACTTGGGTAGATTAGGTGATGTTTTCATTGATCCTGAAGGATTCATTGGGTTGATATGTTTTAAGGTGGTGAGGTTTTAATTTTAGTTGTTTTGGACCAGCTAAAATTGGGAGAGAATTTTAAATTTTAATCCATTGGTGGATGGGTCATCCCATGAACTAGAAATAGAATTTTTTTTTCTAGTGTTTTAATAATAAGATATCATTTTTTATTCATTTTATTTATTGGTGGATTTCCCAAGGTTTTAGGGTAACACTAGAGGGGGAATGGGCAACTAGGCCTTTGAAAATATCTCCTGTGAGTTTCAGACATTGTGTATTACTTAAATGATTTGTACAAGTATCATGGGATGAATCTCGAAAAAATTATTATATGAACGATTGGGTTATAACCCTATGTAATACATTACGTGTACTTGATTTATAGGGTGTGTCTTAGAAGATTCATGTTGTGCAAGTTTGGGTTCTAACCCTGCTGAATAAATGAAATGTATATATTTCATGTTGTGAAACTCATACACAACATATAACATGTGGGATAGATTTTATAAAAAATGAAACACGGGGATCCTACCCTCTTTGTACCATTAAGAAAAAATATGTGCATTGGGATCCCTCCCACCATCCATTAGGCCTCCATTCATCATAGTTCAAGGATATTTTAGGTGAGATTTGACGACATTGATGGGTAAGATCTTCATCTACCATCAATATATGCTATTAATTTTCAATAGATTCTGATTTCAAGAGTTTTAATTTAGTTTTATTCATATTATTCAATTGTATTAATATAGAATCAATCATTTTGGTTGGGTATTTCTCTCTTCCATGGAAGAGGCCCTTCCGAGAGGTCTTTTGTAGTTTGTCGCATGTTGTTTTCTCGAGGTGAATTTATATGATGAATTTATATTGTCTTAATGATTTTAATTTGTTTTTTGGGTGGATTTTTTTATTTATATATCTTATATATTATGGAAAATTCATATCTTATGATTTTTTGTGTGCTTTTGGGGAATTTTTTGTCATGCTCCAAATATGATGAGATTTTCTGGTGAAATTTTGAGCTTTAAGAATTTATAAATTCATTTGATTTGGGGTTTTTTCAAGACAATATAAATTGTATAATTTTAATGTAATTATAATTAATTAATTTCTAGGGTTTTTGTTTTGATATAGGACCCTTCTTGTTGGGGATGAGTTTTGAAGGGCCTTGGAATCTTCATCAAAACCGTGGGAAAATAGATGGAATGATTCCCAATGGTAGGTGGTTTTTCATAATGTCCCATTAGTATTTATGAATGACTATGGTATTATTATTATTGTTGGTCATTCTGGTCAGGGAGAATCCCCTGTTTAATTTCCTTCAATTATATTGTTTACATAAATGAAGGGGCAGTAAATTCTAGACGAATACTCAGGGTCACTGACAACCATAGTGCACTAGTGTCATCCTTAAATTGAGGATTTGACTATAACTAAAGATCAACATTGGGATTCCTCTAATTTTTCAATTATTGGAGGCTAAGACGGAAGAATTTCTCACATATTGCCTTAGGGGGTGTGTATGGGGGATTCCATTGTCAACTAGTGGACCTTGTGGATATGTGTAGGATGACTCTATTTACCAATGGACTTTGTGGATCAGGGTATGATTCTACTCCATTGTTTTGACTAAGGGGACCTGGTGGGTGGCTCAGTGTTGACAAACCCTAAGATAGTAGATTGAGATTGGTTAGATATGGTAGTGAGAATCACCATAGATCCCATAATGAACTTGTAATCCCTGTAGGGTGAGGCAATAGTGGTGGGTTTAGTCATTTTTCCACCCTCAACAATTTATTCATATTTTAATTTTTTTACCACAGATTCAAGAATGGTAATGAGAGGTGCTTCTTGGTCAGTAGTTTATGTGTGAGACACAATGCCACATTCATTTGTACAATTGGGATTTCTAATTGTATTTCTTGACCTCTTTCTTATGAACCATTTATTTTGTTTTGTTTAGGGTTCCCTATATTATCTTTTTGGGATCCCTCCACGAGACATATAATTTTGTATGATCTTAACATCTATTTTTAGATGTTGATGAAGATGATTCTCCTCTCCTAAAATTGTTATATGACGAGGAAGAATATTTTCTCCATGATTTTTATATGATGAGGATGATTTTTATATACTATAATTTTTATATGTTGTGGATTAACACGCTCTCATCTAATTTACATGTGATGATGATTATAATTATCTTCTGTTTCTGATTATATGGTGAGAATACCAAGAATTTATTTATAGGAACATCCTTATGAGCCTTACTTATAAAGGTAGTTGGACATGAAGTCTCACCCCCAATATTGATGACGGTAATGGCATTCCAAAACAAATTTAGTGAGGGGTGGGAAGGAAATCTCACTAGTGAGATATCATTACTAATTTCTTAATGTTTGTACCCTAAGGACTATCTGAGTCACAAGTTCATTAAAACCTATATACCAGGGCCTAGGGATCATACATGAAATAGGATGTACATGTAATGAGTGTAACAACATCCAACTCAGTAACAATTTATGGGATTTTTCATCAGTATACAATGTCATTCCGTATAGTGATTGGTGGTTAGTAGAAGTCTACCAATGTTTTGTAAATGTATCCCATTATAGTCGATTAGATTTCTTAGAGAAATTTATGGCACTAGACAAAGAATGTATTATCAATTAGGATTATGGACCCAGGGTACAAATTCATTATACACATCTTTATAAGTATAAAATGTAGCTCAGTTCCCTTCTATAAGATTTCCAGATTATTGGTATTATATACCCATGGATCAGTTTTTATTGTTTGATGTTCTTTATTCTCCATACTCATGTATATACAAATTTAGGTGTTTATATATTTATTTATAGGAATATATATAGACACATATAAAAATAGATATATATGAAGACACATTTACTGGTTTCCGAGTAGCATGGTACTTAGGATTGACTGTGGTTAACTTGATTTATTTATTTATGAATTCTAATTGTGTCTCAGCTCGGTTAAGCAAATTCGATGGGTGTTTCTTATAAGACTGGAATTTTATCTATTCTAGTAGTTATTATTATCATTACTAATAACCTAATGATTATCTCCCTTATACATGAATTCTGTATTTCTGGTTATTTTAAGAACCACCATGGGGATCCCCTATATATTTTTATACTCACACCTTGCTCAGCCTACTATTACACCATGGTACCCAAGAAGACTTTCAATTGGTTTCAGCATATGTAAGATTGTGTCCTAAGACTGATTTATCATGATGGACCAGATATATATGTGGGGATCAAGTATGTATTTCTAGCTCTAAGATAGTAGTAGAGTCGTATAATATTGTTTATGTTTTTTTAATCCTGTATGTAGGGGTGTCCATGTTGGTGACCAATTTTGTATGTATGACATGGCCATTCAAGAATTTATCACATTTCATTTATTATTTTATGTTTTTATTTTTATTTTTTTTTTGTATTTCTTCACACATTTTATTACATATATTTATGCTTTTAGGTTATTTCTCTTTTTTAACACTAATAGGAGGGTATACTCACCCCAATTTACATCCTTCCAACCCTTGGTTCTAGTCGTCTACCTTTATCATACGCGGTGGAATGATTGAGGCCCTATGGAAACTAGATTAAAGAACTATATTAGTGTTATTCAATTTGGGATGTTAAATTTTTTGATTGTATTAATTTATCATATAGTTTCCAAAACCAATGTTTAGAAATTATTAAATATGTATCCCCTATTATGAGATATAACTCACCTAGGATCTTATTGTTATTCTCTCAAATAAAATATGGAATAAAGTTACTCCCCCTTTCATATTTAGAGCCCTCTAATGGTTCTCAATGATCCAAATAAGATCCTGTCAATATATTAGAAGATCCCTGTCAATTTAATAGATCATAACCTTCTCCACTTTATTCAAGTTAATTCATTATTATAATACCTTTTTATTTCCTATTTTTTAAAATGGGATTGGTTCATACACATCCCTCTTACTATATTTCTAATTTCAATGTGATAAGGGACCACATTCAATCTCATTAAATCCATCAATGAATCATTATGTACAAACATTATGCTGTCAAAATAATCATGTGATTTTCCATGCCAATCATTTTTTAGTGAATAAACATATCCATTTCCACTCATGTGTGTTTACATAAATGATCACATCCTTTATTTATTGGGGAAAACGATTCACATAACCAAATATCCCTAATTATAAGGGTTCCAATCATCTTTTATATATATAAGATATCTTTGGGGATAATAAAATTATCTCTATCCTAACATTATCAAAAGACTTCTCAACCACCTATCCATGATATGGTCAATGATTATCATATGTAGACAAGATGATATAGAAAATGAAATTTAATTTTAAATAGTATAAATTTAATATTGATGGATTTATATGGTTTAGAGCTAAGATATGTGTCCCATTAACAGAATTGAAGAGTGATGTTCTGGATGACATGCATAGCTCATCCTTATCTATTTATTCAGGATGAAATTTTATTTAAAAAGATATAAAGAAAATTTTATAGTGGGATAACATGAAGAGGGAGATCAAAACATTTGTATCATGATGCTTGGTATTCCAAAATTTCAATATTTAATGACATAAGTCTAAGGTTATGATGTAACCATTTCTTGTACCATTAGGAGAATGAGAAAAACTAACCATGTATTTCATCATCAGACTCCCCATGATTCCTATATGAAATTAAGAAATATTAATGGTAGTATATTGCCTTACCAAGTATGAAAATTTCAATTATGTAAGGAATATTTCGCCCATGACCAACTAACCAAGATATATATAGAGGATGTGCTAAGACTAAACCAAGTTCCAATCTCTATTATATTTGATCGAGATCATTGGCTTACCTAAAGGTTTTGGAGAATCCATCACTATGTATTGTATATATATTGAGATTCACTAATGCATATATCCCTTTTATGGATGGTTATTTTAAAATAATCATTCAAAAACTAGATGATATGTTGGGAATTTGTTTCTTGAATGTATAAGGATATTGGAATCAATAATTTCCCATAGTGGAGTTCTTGTAAAAATGAATTTTTATTTTTATATTTCAAATGGAATCTTATGAGGATTTATGTGGGGAAAGGGGTTAGACTCTAACTTGATATTATAATGTTGGATAGGTAAAGGTAATGGGATCCAATCATATCCATGAAATGACAGATACTATTCCATCAATTTATTATAATATGTAATCTTCATAAATACAATATAAAATATGTACATACAATAAAAAATGAAACCTAGAGTTTGAGGTCCGAGATAAAATGTTCCTTGAAATATCATCATTGAATAAATTCATGATGATTGAAAATAAGGGAAAACATAATACAAGATAAATCGTCCCATTTGAGATCCCTGATCACATTAGAGCGGTGTCTTATTGACGTGAAATCCCACCTAACCTATCTCGTGTACCTGATGTATTTCACATATCCTTCCCTAGAAATGATATTCCAAAAACCTCACCTGTACTGAATCCATAGTTGTAACCTTCGGAAAAGGATCATCCACATAAGGGGAATCTAGTAAGGATCGTAGATTATTGAGACAAGCTTCTATGATTCAATACAACCCACATGGTCAATGTTTTGTTTAAAAAACCAAATGTTTGAGCAAGTGACTTGTGAACCAGAAGAACTAATGAAATAAAATCACTCTTATATGATTGGTGTATGAAATAAATTATTTGGGAGATGTTTCTAATTGGAGAATAAGGTTAAACCTGGATATTTGTAAATGAAATTACATATTTTAAAATTCTTTATTGTGAAGTGAAATTATAGAAAACGCATGAATTACTATGGTAAGTTTGGGAAATTATATGTTAGATTTTGTTAGATTTAATATATTATAAAAAATGATAACTATTTATACTGTGAATTTTGTATATTTATCATGTGATTAGTATATGTATAGGTTTATGAAAAAACTGATTGGCAGAGACAAAAGAAGAGACAAAATCTACCGATGGGATTTTACACTATAATACCCATTTACTAGATCCTAATGGAAGATAACATAACTGTGATTTTCCTATGACCAAGTCCAATACATGATTCAAAAACTACATCTTGAGTGAAAAATTTAATTTCCCAAGTTCGAGATCATCGAGATCATGACCCAAACCTTGTTCATTAAACCACCCAAAAATAATCACACCCTTGAACACCATACCATTGAGATATTCACTAGTGTAATAAAGAGAGATATATATATAGAAGGAAATAGTATTAATAAGATTTTTTCTATATTAATGATATATTTATCATTTTTTATTACATTATAATGACTAAATAATGTGTTTGATAAAAAATAGATATTGAAACAATGAAACCCAAACTATATCTTGGATAAATATGTAGTCTCTATCAAGATATACATTCTGATGAATTTTATAATCTTTAAAATAAAATAAATTTAAAAAAACTATTATTAGATAATATTTTTTTTAAATTATTTATTATTTAATTTTACGAAGTCAAATGTAATTTTTAAAAGGGTCAATAATAAAAAATAATATTTCATAATAAATTGAGATTTTTTTATTTCAAATAGAAAATTATCATATTTATTTAAAAAATTTATAAAATGTATATTTTTTTTAAACTCACCACATTGAAATAATATAACCCTAAATTTTCCCACGAATTTTGAGATGGTTGAAATTTTTGGTTAAGATTAAATGCACTGTACTTTTAGGGTATATATTATGAAATCAAGAAATACTTAGAGTAATGTAAAAAATACAATAATGATCATGAAAAATTAAAATTATTTTCCCCTAATAAATTAATCAATTTTTATGTAATTTTATTAATTTTATAAAACATTACTAAATCCTTGAATCCAACTATTATATTTTAATGTTTTCAAATCAATTATTTAAAAACATGACACACTCACATATCACTAAGGATTTTTTTTTAGGATTTTGTTTCTTAGCCTTATAAAATAATTAAATACACTCCATAACATAATATGTAATGGGTAAAATCCTATGGATTGTTTGTGTAGAAGATTAATTTATCATAAGGAATCCAAACCATATCTTTAATAAATAACCATCCTCACATTTTCTTTAATAACCCATAAAACCTTCCATTCATCATCACTAAAACCATTAAATAATTAATTTACTTTTCCATTCCCCCTATAGAGGCCTCCCAAGGATCCCCCATAGTCATAAAAAGCTTCTCCAAATATTTTTTAAGTGCCCTCTCAATGTAAGGTATCATCTCATTTCCCTATTTATTTAAGAACAATCTTATTATTATGCTGATTAATTTGCAGTTTTTACCTGCAGATATGTTATTCAATATTAAAATTACCGTATTTATTAATTAAATGTTATGGAAACCACTTTAACTCCCATCAATCCATTTTATAAATAATTATGTACCTCGGTTATGCTTCCAAAATTATCTGTCAGTGTCCATGCCAAAAAAATTTGTACTTAATACTTATTCCCATTTTAAATCATATGAAATAAGCTATATATTCCAATCCTTGAAAGAATGGGTATTCCATTTATATATCCCCAACATCTTAATCATGATATTAAATTTTTTAAATAAATCCTTAGGTTGTATGATATATGTTGCACACATATTTATGTAAATGATATGAATGTGATGGGTGGGACTGAAATAATCTAGACCTCCAATTCATTAGGTAATGTTTTTATAACATAAGACACCATGTATGGTTCCCAAGCGGTTACCCTAATCACAATATGTTATGATGTCTTGGTGGTTAGTTTTAAACTATTATAATGATGTCATGTTATTTTTGTAACAACATTCCCTTGTTTCCTTTATGATATAAACATATATAATTCATAAATATTCATGTTTATGATTATCAACCCACTTATGTTACCTTCATATGCCTAATGAAACATTTGTATTAATTTCATCATGTATACATAATTATTCCCTTTTGTTCCTTAATATCTCACCCCTTTCTTATGTACGTCCTCTGGATATCAAGTGTTATTTTAGATGGTGTAGGAAATATAGGGGTATGTTATGGAGTTTTACATTATGTATATGTATTTTTAGAAGGTTATTTACTTTTCACCTGATTACACATAGAAATTATTCCTCATGATATTATAAGGTAAATTAATAATATTTTTTCAATTAAAGCATTAAATAAAGTGTATATAACGTATAGGTTTTCATACATGTAATAAGCAGCCACCCCAACTCCATGCACATCAGATCACCTATTTCAGACTTTTTTCTTATAGAACCTGATCATACACACTTCAATGAAATGTTTGAATCCATAAATATGAATCATTGTATCATAAAAATAAACTAATTAATATCCCATACCCATATAATCTAATTATGTAGACATCGTAAACCTTGTCCCTATGCCTGCAGACATTAGGCATGGTCATAAAACTATAAGCCATGACCCAAACCTTCTAGCATGAGGGAGGTACATTAGTCCCATATCGTAAGAAAACATGAAAAATCCCTTAGGGATGTCCACAATCCAATAATTATCATGTCATGAATGAATTATTCAAGATGACCTAAGACACACAGGTAAATTTCTATCAAGAAATACTATCATCAGGGCAAGGATAACATACCAACCCATCCTTAGGGACACTAGGTTAGTCAAAATTAGATCCACAAATCCATGAAAACTATATGGCGGTTATAGGAACATGAAAAGAACTTATAGAACCACCCCTTCCTAAAAATAGCTTCCTGATTCTAGGTAACTAATCATTAAAGACTCATCTTTTCATCACATCATGCCCCACCTCTCTCATAATTGTGTCCACTAGGTTCTACAGACTGATCATCATCTCTAATTAGCTATACTACCTCATGCGCAACAACAATATTGGCTCCACATCCAATATTATCATACTAACCCAAAAAACAAAGACTTATTTAACCTCATAAAGATCCCTTAATACTTGTAATCTACTACCTATGGACTATCGTAATCCATACCACTCTAATCCATCTAGGAAATTTCTGACCAAGTCCTTAAGAAATGGACATAACCCTCACAATTTCTTACTTCTCATATTCTATGGAGGATCTAAAAAACTATGACATAGAGAAATATATTCTCTATAAAAGCTAATATAGTTTCAAAGGAATCATCATTAACCCAATGATCATAAAAATAGACCTATATCATCAAGTTGTTGTTCCTTATCAGACTAAATATGTACAATCATATCATCCATAACCCTAGGGTCCAATCCCATTATAACATTTTCACTAGCCTAAGGATCACCCACTCATGCTAACCATTTCATAAAACACATCCTGAGACTACGCAATTTCTCATATCATCCTAAACATCACTCTCTCCCTAGGGGGATATATTATTAGTGTGATTACCATTTAACAAAGAGATAAATAGCCCTCAACTCATGCATAAGAGGCCCAATACCACCCTATATCCTCTCCTAGGACACCCTCGATCAGTATGTATTCCACAAAAATACAAAAAGAAATAATGGAGTATCCAATAATTTATCAAAATTAATATGATATTTTATTAACAATTAATATGATATTCAATAAGTTACAAACCTCAAAAACATATTTTGAGCCACAAACAAGCCCATACATGCCTGATTAGTGCTTGTACCACCACCAGAACTCCCGAATCACATCATTTGGTAATAATAATTAAATTTAAATACTTATAATTAGTTATTTAATTTAAAAACATGTGTTATTATTGATTACAAAATCATTGGGTGCCTTGGTTTCATGGGAACCTCAACCAACTGCCCATGGAAGGCATGTGACATACCCTCACAATATCCATGAAAATATTAATATCACCATGCACATAGAAAAATATCAAATTCATATTATTTTACAAAATTCAAAAAATAAAATTAGGGAACCATCTTACCTATATTGAATTTTTTAGGACGGTGTGTAGACATTTAATTTGGTCCTCCTCATGCTAATGCACATGAAATCCCCATCATCTTCAGCCAATTTCACAATGCCCTGATGGAATAAACATTAAAACATTTCCCAATTCACAACAAATCAATTGGAAACTAAATATAAGGATAAAATAATGGATCTATGTTATTATTAGGTTTAGTCTTACCAAAAATGAGTATGTTTTATTAAATGAAACTTATATCTTTTAAGAAATGAGGTTGTAAGAGATCCCAGATGACGAAAAGTGTAAATTGAATATTAAGGGGATCACTGAAGAATCTAACAATAAATTACAAAATAAAAAACCTAAAACACTGTCTAAGTTATATTAATGATGTAAATAATGATTTTATACCTCTAGAATTTATATAACACCTCAAAAGTTTCCAGCCCTAATAATTCATAGATTGACACACCATGTTACACTATGAATTAAATCTTATAGCTCTGAATAGTAATAAGTGAATCTTGGTCCACCAAAACACTCTTTAGAACCCTCTTAAAACCTTAAATGGCTCAAACAATTCCTAAAACATCTTTTATATTAATTTGAAACCTTGTATTCACAATATAATCCTCATTTCTCAAAAGTAATATACCCACCATATAAAAAGTTAAAATTATCAGGGTAATATTCAACCCATATGAAGTGGTTAATTATTAAATCTCAACCACAATTAACCACATCCTCAAGTAGAAATGGTAGTTAATTATGCTTATATCCCAAAAAAACCAGTATTCCAAAACACCAATAACACAATTTTGCCATCTTTCAATGAAAACTTTTCTTCAATTGTGAAACTATAAACAACAAACAAACCTTCCACTAGAATTAGATCCACCCACTCACTAACAAAACTAAAAAACACAGGGAATACACACATGCACCTCAAATTAGAAGAAATACTATATTAAAATTATTTATCATAGAGACTATGGTGCTCCCCGTTATATGACTCAAGTTATAGAGGCTGATTCCCAACCATTATACTCACCACCATAGGAATTGACTACCAAAAAACACTTCCGTTGGTCCACCAACCTGATAACCACATTACATAAGATGTTACAATTTTATATCCCCTCCTTTCATTTCCAACCTCATGAACAAAACCAATCTAAACTCATTTGACTATGCCTTCCAAAAAAAGAATTTTTCTCGTACTATATGACATGTTCTTAAAAGAAACACTTCACTCCAACACGTAATTTTCACTTGTGAACACCATATGAAATGTATCACTCCTTCCCTAAGACATATCAGTATTCTTCAATATATTATCAAGCATTTCTGTCCCAATGAACACATGGACAATATTTTTTAACATAATTCACCCCCTAAATCGTGCGAGGAAATGGGTTCACCTACTGAACCATGTCCCCAATTATTTGTGAACCCTATAATGATGTGAAAAGTAATAATATCTCCTATGAAACCATATGATGAAAAAAACATCCCTCTTGAAACATGTGACGAAGCATGTATTACACCACAAATAATAGAAAACTCACAAATAACCCACCCTCATCTTGATTTTTGTGCCCAGAACCCAAATAACAGATAACCCGCATCTGAAATATTGTATTACCAGAGCAACTATATATTTGTGGAACTTATCATGCTCTAAACACCTGGTCCCACATCAAACATACACTTCCTATTTTCATCACACCTATAACCCATATGAAACATGGTTTTTTCACTCATGAATGATATGATGCTCCCCACAAAATGAGTATCATTATCACCACCAGATGAAACCAAATTCACAATCTACGTGCCATATACTTCATCCAGTAACACATGTAATGACTAGATGTGGCCATCCCTCTCTCAAATGAGAATCAACATGAAACACTAACATACGCATTAATGGTTCACCAAGAATATCATTAATAAACCACAGCTAGTGTACTCCCTACCATATAGATTTTTTTTAATTTAATCCGTGAGAACCAACCTGAATGTGTCTGAAGATGGATTGTGGGTTTCCCCTCGTAACCCACTCTACATCAATATCATCCTCTAACATCAGGACTTTTTAACAATACTTATCAATCCCTACACTTGAGTTGATCATACTATGTTACAACAATCCTATGTTGATACCACCTCTCACCATCATGTGATATCTCCCAATCCACTAATTATTAATCTTTCATTCCCATATATACCTCACTAATTCAATACCTTTGAAATAACACTTAGGTTTATCCAAAACCCAAATCATTCTCATTAGACTCATACAATTTCTATTCACCAAAAAACATCCCAACCAGGCATTGTGTATGTCCATCATGCAATTGTGCAAGTACATCAGTACCTTTCCAAAAAGTGTTGATAAATATAATAGTCCTACCATGAGGGAAATGAGATCTACTAAAAACAATTTAAATGATCGCATCCACAAAATTCTCTAATTTTAATCAAACTTAATGATTTCATGGTCCATGAAACATGATCACACACCTAGACCTAGGCTGTCATGAGTATCATATCATCATACTGCAGATCATTGTTACAACACGACCTGTACTAGGGCTCAAACTGCAACTACCGCAAGCCCGCCTCCATAGGCCAGGTTATGGCTACTAGCTCCTAAGGCACAACAAAATCAGGGAGGCCTTTTCTTAAGAACCTGTACACACACGTAGCTAACTAAATGAAAATGTGCAGAGGAAAAGAAGAAATCAAGGATATAAAATTCTATAAAACGGTAAAACACAAAAATTCATCGACCTATAACAGTACAAGTACAAGAAAAGTAAATCCAAAAGGGAAAGGGGAAAAATACACCCCCAACTAGAAATGTGTCACAACCCAGCAACAGTTGAAAAGGTAAAATAGCTGGAAGAGTCCCACTCTTGAATCCCATGCTATGAACACCACACGCGATCCAAGCACCCCGTATCCCGAAGCTCCTCTAATGTCACACTCAATCTGTTCGCCATCTGCAAGGGCATGCCAAATGCAGGAAAAACCCAAGAAGGGCTGAGTATAATAATAATCAATAGGATTCCACAAATGGTCAAGGGAGAAACAAGAGATATACTAAAGAGGAGAGTAGTAAGAGAGAACAAGGTGCAACAAGAGTGAACAAAAAGAGTAAAACTCCACCCAAAAATATATATAACCTCTCAAAGAAGCCCAAATGTGAGAATAAGGGGATCTTCATCTCACAGGTCTCACTAGGTATATGCCCATGTATATACCTTGGGAAACCAAATATACTCGTAATTTAGATTTGTAGTCTAGAGACAAGTTACACAACTACATAATCACACTAGGGATCCAATTCAATGATTCTACAAAGTAGTCATCTGAGATAACTCACTCCACAAGTCTGGTAGCTCTGATAACATCTGTCTGAAAAGTATCATTTGTCGAAAAGGTCTTGTGAAATTGATTCAGTCATTATGGGAGAACACACTCCAAAGTGGGGAATGATCAGGATAGATAGATGCACTCATTACGGGAGACACACTCTTGAGTGGTAATGGTCAAGATAGATATATGTACTCATTACGGGAGACACACTATTGAGTGGGAAAGATCACGATACACAGATGAGGATCAATGTCAGGGAATTGGCGGATACCACAACTCATCAATATTCACCCGATTGGTGGATTCACAAGCTAGGTAGATGATCAAATCCTGGTAGAGTTGGTTACATTGATGCCTGTATCTACCTGGGGTCAGGAATGGATAGAGGATCTCACCCTGGGCTTCTCAGAGGGTTGTCGACTCTATCATAGAAAGTCATACTGAAGGGATCATACACTTGTAGAAGGAAACGATGCTGGACCATCAGGGGAACAATAATAAGGGGCACTAACCCAAAAGAAACATGTACATGATATGGTGAATATGAGGACCATGCCATTTACTAAAAATTTCACAATGTGTAGAAAAGTTACACATCGTGTTTTCGGACCCTGGGTACTGCATGTGTACAACAGCCCATGTCGAAAGGCTGGTCATGAAAAATGAAACTACATGTCATGTAAAAAGATAACATGTCATGACTAAGTATCTGGGGTATGCCCCGTGTACGCTGGCCATGTGCTTACACATGGTCTCAACTCATGTATTCCAACACGTGTAATCAGTTCATAGGGTGACCCATGTAATCGTCTTGGTCTGTCCATGTGGTGGAGTACCGACTCCAAGGATATGAAAACCATCTTAGAGGAAAATGAACCCACACTCATGAGGTGGGGACTCGCATCTCTACCAGAGCAGAGAAGTAAGGAATACCTGGGCCTTTAGTGATCAAGGGAGTAGCCATCCTAACTCTCACTTAAAGAAATTCCCTATATATAATCCCCAGGTCATTGTTCATGCCTCAACCTCCACGAAGGTCCACATGGGAGCAACCCAATGGACCTCCATGTCATCAGGGTTCCAACATGACAGACGATGCATCAATTTGATGCCCAATCTGTAAGTTACATGCATTTTAGTACTGAGGGACTGGTTTGATTGATGATCGATCCAACCCAACTGTACTTCAAATGACATCGGTTAACCAAACCAGTCACAGTGTTGCAATCCATATAAAAAAACACACTATATGGACTGCCCATTTGTCAAAAATGGATAGATGGAGAAAAAGTTTCATTTCAACGTGAAACAAGCGAACCAGGCCTTGTGGGGCCCACACCTCAACCCCAACCTAAATATCCAAAATGTTTCTTGAAACATATGTCTTAATATCTTGGTTTCAACGTCATAGACGGTTCATCATTCTGACATTGTATGAGGGATACATGTTAGATACAAGATCCCATATAAATAATAACATTATTATTATTGGGTGTTTTGTGGACTCAGGTATGAACATGAATTTAATATTCAATATTATACATGAATCGTCCATATTAATGAAATGATCACATTTCCACTGACGGAAAGTATATTTGACGTCACACGCAATTGTTATGGCTGGTCGAAGATTTTATAATAATATTAAATCTATTATGTTTTGAGCACTTTGGGTACCCTATCTGAAATCCCAAAAAAAGACATCCAATATTAGACTCATAATTTTCATCTCGAAGTTTGGGTCACACAACATCTGACGGTTCATAATACCGAGGTCGCATGAAGGAGTTATAGTCAAAACAATGTTTTATCATCAAAATTAATAATAATAATATTTTATTATTATTATTAATTACTTATTTATTTAGTTTTCAAAATAAAAAATAAATCACAATTTGGAATCCCTTGGGATCTGGAATGCATCACCAAATCCCCCATTTATCATTTATTTATCTTTCAATTTTATTCCCATTATTATCTTATAATTCTTTTTTAATGACCCGAAATTTTGAATAAATCTTGTTTCCTAATTTCATGTGTTATTTTTTTTATATACTCAAAAAATGTTTTATTTGATAAACATGATTATAATTAAAATGAGACCATTGGTTTTTGAGTGTTATATGACCATCGGTCAATATGACCACCGTGAACAAAATGTTTTGATTATTGTCTCTAAATTTAAGTAATCTTGGTTAATTATTATAGAAAGAAGATTTGATGGCCTCACCTAGTAGTCTTGGACCAATCGAAGCCCATCTAACAGATCTTGGGAAGGAGGTAGCACCACTGGGCTTTGCTCTGGATCAAATCCAAGCCGAACTTCATCATGTGAAGCTGGAACGAAATCGCCTTCGTGAGAAGTTCAAACTGATAGAAATTACTACTCGGGCAATGTTGACTGAGCCACCCAAAGCTTCTATCACCCTAGCACACCTTACTCTTAGGTCCTATGCTGGTATTATAAGGGGTTATGTAACGAGACCATAACTACCTTGTGTAATCTTTGTTTTAAATAAAAATTGGGATTTCTTCTTATGATGAAGTTTATGAATTTTGAAATGACCGGATAAATATAGTATGCATATTTTTGATGAATTTTAGAAAAAAGATATTTTAAATATGTTTATGTAAACCCTAAATAATTAAAAATGTGTAATGATTTTCAAAAAATGGTCTTCTGCAATTATGTTCAGTACTAAATTTAGAGTCTAATAAGATCAACTTGATTTTTGATGAATAGTAAATTATGAATAGTGATTTTATGATTAGGATTAGTAATATGACCAAATTGATTAGTAATCTCACATAAAGAAAGTTTTAAAATAATCTAGGCACCTTGATTAAGTAATGTGATTCAATAAAATAGTTAAATAACGGTTTCATTAATTATTATTCAAGTATTAGTTTTTTCGGGTGAATAGTGTTTTTTAATTAAAAATTTAATTAAAAATAAATAGAAAATTATTTTTATCAAAATGACTTTATTTTTGAACTCAGAGCATCGATATTATGTTATTGTAATTTTTGGGGTTTTTTCTGAAAAAAATGAATTTTCGATGAATAGTGTTTTTATTTAAAAATTAAATTAAAAATATTTAGAAAATTATTTTTATAAAATGGATTTCATTTTTGAAATCAGAGCATTGATATTTGGTTAATGTTAAATTTTGGGATTTTTCTGAGAATGCTGAATTTTCAGTGAATAGTAAAAATACAGTTTTAGGGTTTCGGTATGTTTAATGACATCATAACGGTGTCGTGATGATGTCATGAGATCATTTGAGGGTTGGCCGGCCAAGGGTGATGAATTATTGTTTTGGGGGCCCCATGTGGCCTAACTCCATGATAAATGACAAGGGAGAGCACATGGGTTTGAGAAAAGCACATGTGAGGTGTCCCTTGGCCATTAATGCCTTGTCCCCTCACTTTCCCTATAAATACCAAGCCCTCCTCTCATCCATTCGACTCCCCACTCATTCCCAACGAATTTATGGTCTCATTACCTCCCAAGGAGTCCTCCCAAGGTGCCCCCAAGCCCTCAAGGTCCCACCCTTTGAGGTTTAAGAGTTACATTTTACGGTAAGGGATCCGACCTCTCTCTTTCTTTTCAAGTAATCTCTTTTATGTGTTTTCATTTATACTCCATGTTCTTATGTTGGAGGATGTTATTTTATATTCATCCTACTGCCTATTTCATGTTCATATGATGAGAGACCCCCCCTTGCTCTCATCAATTCGTTTTAAGAAAGTTTAAGTGGCGCCGTTAGGCTGCCGAATTTTTAAGGGATTCTTTCACCTTCCTCGTTTTCAAGTTCTATTTTCATTCAAGTATTTAATGTTCCTTTTTGTTATATTGGGGTATGATCTTTATATATATCATACTGGACTCTTATGTTCATATGATGAGAGACCCTCTTTGATCTCTTCAATTCAGTATTTTGATGTTTTAAGTGGCGCCGTTAGGCTGCCGAATTTTTAAGTGGTTCTTCACCCTTCTCGTTTTGAAGTTCTACTTTCATGTCAATTATTTCAAGTTACTTTTTGTTATATTGGGGTATGATCTCTATATATATCATACTGGACTCTTGTGTTCATATGATGAGAGACCCCATTTGATCTCTTCAATTCAGTATTTTGATGTTTTAAGTGGCGCCGTTAGGCTGCCGAATGTTTAAGTGGTTCTTCACCCTTCTCGTTTTGAAGTTCTACTTTCATGTCAATTCTTTCAAGTTCCTTTTTGTTATGTTGGGGAATTATCTCTATATCTATCATACTAAACTCTTATGTTCACATGATGAGAGATCCTATTTGATCTTTTCAAATCATTGTTTGTTGAGGTTTAAGTAACGCCGTTAGGCTGCCGAACTTTCATAAGAGAAATCTAATTTTTTTCTTCCTTCCATGTTTTTCATTTCAAATGGTATGTCCTTGAAATCTCATTACCATGATCATGTATCCTTCTTATTCTGTCCATGTACTATTTTATGGGTCATTTATGAATGTTTGACCCATTTTACCTCTCTTTTAATGTCTTCTAAAACCTCGGAACATTGCCGTTATGCTGCAGAATTTCTGTCTCAAAATGTCTATCTCTTTTTCTAAAGTCCTTTTATTTTATTAAGTGAATACTCAAAGCTCTTTCTTCTAAAGGGGTATTCACATATATACCAAAATGTTCTATTTTAAATTCTGGGATTTACATACATGAGACCCACCTTCCTTTTCTGTGGGTTTTAAAGTGACGTAAAGATCATGTCTTTAAAGTAGTTTTTAAAACGTTATGATTATGAAATGAAACCCATTTATTTTATGCTATATGGGTTATTTATGAAATGATTGATGATGATATATGTGTCTCACATGATAATAAAGGAAAATTTAAGGGTGCGCCCTGATAGCGCTCCAATGCATTGGGTAAAGACTTAATCTCTAGAGATGACCATTTTAACGACGCCTTGGTGAATAACCTTGGTAATTTTTAACGACACCTTGGGGATGGACCTTGGTGAAACGAAACGATTTTCAATATTAAATGTTTCAGCCACATCTTCATGTTATGAAAAAGTTTTATTTTTATTATGATATGCCTCATGATTTCATTTTCATGCATTAAAGTTCTTTTCATGACTTTATTGATGTATCTCAAGTTCATATGTAAAATGTTTCACTTGTTTCCCTTGCTGGGCCTTATGCTCACCCTTCCTTTTGATGTATGTCCCCAGGTTATGAGATGCAGTAATGAGCCTAGGGTGAACATGAGGAGAAGCCTTTCAAGTGTTTAAGAAGAATGTTTTTTTTTGTTTCATGTTTTATGTTCCTTATTTCCAAGACACTAAACCTTAAAGATCCTCAGTTCCATGTAATGGAATGAAAAGTTATGTTATAAAAAGACGGGATGCTATAGTTGGTATCAAAGGATGGTTTAGTTATTTGTGGAAATTAGGATATAAAAACATTAGGAAGAACCCTATA
This sequence comes from Viscum album, assembly GCA_963277665.1. Taxonomy (NCBI): domain Eukaryota; kingdom Viridiplantae; phylum Streptophyta; class Magnoliopsida; order Santalales; family Viscaceae; genus Viscum; species Viscum album. Next base: position 21,831,932 of record OY728137.1, on the reverse strand, counting down.
GAAGAGTTTAAATATAGGAAATCTTCCTGGTATTTTGGTGAGTATTGAGTAAGGGGTTTCCAAGCAAATACATCCCTGTCTGGATACGAGCAGGTAGAGGTGGCTCTGGCACAGATGTACATAGGGGTAAAACCCGAAAACACCACTTTGAGCTAGACTCAAACGGGAACTAGTACACGACAACGGGCCTTGCTGCACTCTTGGTTACGACACTCCCGGGGGATATGCTTTGGTAAATTCATAAGCTTAGTATGAACCATTGTTAAAGGAACAAAGATAAAATAAAATAAAGGTTCACATAAGAATATATGATCATGGATAACCTAGAAGGGAACCTAGTGGATCACAAGTTAGGGTATACTTTACTTCTACATGTTATCCTTAGATGCATTATGTTTCTTTTCATGATTATTGGCTAAGTATTTAAGCCCCTAACTATAGCTTCTTTTCTTAGTTAATGGAGCGAATGGAAGAACATGTCCCAACAACCAATGTGATAGGAAATGCTACGATTGCCGTATTAATACGACAGAGATGATTAGGGGATTAAAATATGATTATTATTTTGGAAGACGTTCACTATTTTGAGGACCATATATGATCAAGGTAAATATATTACTACGGTATTTTCATTGAGGAGTAAGGTTGACTTATATTTTAAAGAATCAATGAATTTAAGGTGGACTTATAGTAATTTAGGTTACTTACGGGAATGATTAACCTATCTTGGGTAAAATATGATTAGGTTAGCTACTTTTGTTATAAGATGTTAGGAGTGGTTGATGTTGTTTGGAGATGAACAATGAAGTTTATTTTGGAAGACTATGTTATCAAGTCCTTCTTGTATTTGGGTTTCAATCTAAGTTTGGTTTATTTTGAGGAATTTAAGGACTGTTATTTATGGAATGGTCTATGATGAACTTTGGGTATTACCATGGAACATTGAAGATTTAAAATTAGTTCCCATTCCTATGGGATTCTTCCTTTTTAAAGAGTTGTTTAACCTTACCCTTTCTGTTTTGGGATAATGTTTAAAGATAGAATAAATAGATAGTTAATCTTTTATAGATTATGTGATTCTCTAGAAGATGAATCTTGTGTTTTGATGAGACCAAGTAGTTTTAAATGCTCATCGTTTGGAGAAAATATTAGTTTTGGTAGAAGCTTATTAAAGTATGAAACTCTACATGAAGGTAGATATATTTCCTTATGTTTTTTATCGATGTTGTAAATGAATTCCTCAAAGTTATGAAAAGGAATGTAAAACAAAAACGTTGTTGGTTTACGTTTCCTACTGGGTAATCAAAGACCGCTTACACACATCATAATTTTGGGATTTTCTGGTGGTTAACTTCCTCCTAATCATGTTTTCTATCACTCTCCTTTAGAACGTTACCCTTTGTTTTCTCCTCCATGTCCATGTTTCCTACATGGAATCCTAGTATGAGTAAACTCGGGTGGCCTTTGTACTTCCTTTTCTTTCTTTTAAAGTAATAGTGTTACTGACTCTTTTTCCGATGTGGGACTTTCAATGAAATTTCAAAACCCAATTTAAAAAAATTGCGAGGACGCAATTTCTTAAGGGGGGAAGATTGTAATGACCCGAAATTTTGAATAAATCTTGTTTCCTAATTTCATGTGTTATTTTTTTTATATACTCAAAAAAATGTTTTATTTGATAAACATGATTATAATTAAAGTGAGACCATTGGTTTTTGAGTGTTATATGACCATCGGTCAATATGACCACCGTGAACAAAATGTTTTGATTATTGTCTCTAAATTTAAGTAATATTGGTTAATTATTATAGAAAGAAGATTCGATGGCCTCACCTAGTAGTCTTGGACCGATCGAAGCCCATCTAACAGAGCTTGGGAAGGAGGTAGCACCACTGGGCTTTGATCTGGATCAAATCCAAGCCGAACTTCATCATGTGAAGCTGGAACTAAATCGCCTTCATGAGAAGTTCAAACTGATAGAAATTACTACTCGGGCAATGTTGACTGAGCCGCCCCAAGCTTCTATCACCCTAGCACACCTTACTTTTAGGTCCTATGCTGGTATTATAAGGGGTTATGTAACGAGACCATAACTACCTTGTGTAATCCTTGTTTTAAATAAAAATTGGGATTTCTTCTTATGATGATGTTTATGAATTTTGAAATGACCGGATAAATATAGTATGCATATTTTTGATGAATTTTAGAAAAAAGATATTTTAAATATGTTTATGTAAACCCTAAATAATTAAAAATGTGTAATGATTTTCAAAAAATGGTCTTCTGCAATTATGTTCAGTACTAAATTTAGAGTCTAATAAGATCAACTTGATTTTTCATGAATAGTAAATTATGAATAGTGATTTTATGATTAGGATTAGTAATATGACCAAATGGATTAGTAATCTCACTTAAAGAAAGTTTTAAAATAATCTAGGCACCGTGATTAAGTAATGTGATTCAATAAAATAGTTAAATAACGGTTTCATTAATTATAATTCAAGTATTAGTTTTTTCGGGTGAATAGTGTTTTTAAATTAAAAATTTAATTAAAAATAATTAGAAAATTATTTTTATCAAAATGACTTTATTTTTGAACTCAGAGCATCGAAATTATGTTATGGTAATTTTTGGGGTTTTTTCTGAAAAAAATGAATTTTCGATGAATAGTGTTTTTATTTAAAAATTAAATTAAAAATATTTAGAAAATTATTTTTATAAAATGGATTTCATTTTTGAAATCAGAGCATTGATATTTGTTTAATGTTAAATTTTGTGATTTTTCTGAGAAAGTTGAATTTTCAGTGAATAGTAAAAATACAGTTTTAGGGTTTCGGTATGTTTAATGACATCATAACGGTGTCATGATGATGTCATGAGATCATTTGAGGTTTGGCCGGCCAAGGGTGATTAATTATTTTTTTGGGGGCCCCATGTGGCCTAACTCCATGATAAATGACAAGGGAGAGCACATGGGTTTGAGAAAAGCACATGTGAGGTGTCCCTTGGCCATTAATGCCTTGTCCCCTCACTTTCCCTATAAATACCAAGCCCTCCTCTCATCCATTCGACTCCCCACTCATTCCCAACGAATTTCTGGTCTCATTACCTCCCAAGTAGTCCTCCCAAGGTGCCCCCAAGCCCTCAAGGTCCCACCCTTTGAGGTTTAAGAGTTACATTTTACGGTAAGGGATCCGACCTCTCTCTTTCTTTTCAAGTAATCTCTTTTATGTCTTTTCTTTTATACTCCATGTTCTTATGTTGGAGGATGTTATTTTATATTCATCCTACTGCCTATTTCATGTTCATATGATGAGAGACCCCCCCTTTCTCTCATCAATTCTTTTTAAGAATGTTTAAGTGGCGCCGTTAGGCTGCCGAATTTTTAAGGGATTCTTTCACCTTCCTCGTTTTCAAGTTCTATTTTCATTCAAGTATTTAATGTTCCTTTTTGTTATATTGGGGTATGATCTCTATATATATCATACTGGACTCTTATGTTCATATGATGAGAGACCCCATTTGATCTCTTCAATTCAGTATTTTGATGTTTTAAGTGGCGCCGTTAGTCTGCCGAATTTTTAAGTGGTTCTTCACCCTTCTCGTTTTGAAGTTCTACTTTCATGTCAATTATTTCAAGTTCCTTTTTGTTATATTGGGGTATGATATCTATATATATCATACTGGACTCTTATGTTCATATGATGAGAGACCCCATTTGATCTCTTCAATTCAGTATTTTGATGTTTTAAGTGGCGCCGTTAGGCTGCCGAATTTTTAAGTGGTTCTTCACCCTTCTCGTTTTGAAGTTCTACTTTCATGTCAATTATTTCAAGTTCCTTTTTGTTATGTTGGGGAATTATATCTATATCTATCATACTGAACTCTTATGTTCACATGATGAGAGATCCTATTTGATCTTTTCAAATCATTGTTTGTTGAGGTTTAAGTAACGCCGTTAGGCTGCCGAACTTTCATAAGAGAAATCTAATTTTTTTCTTCCTTCCATGTTTTTCATTTCAAATGGTATGTCCTTGAAATCTCATTACCATGATCATCTATCCTTCTTATTCTGTCCATGTACTATTTTATGGGTCATTTATGAATGTTTGACCCATTTTACCTCTCTTTTAATGTCTTCTAAAACCTCGGAACATTGCCGTTATGCTGCAGAATTTCTGTCTCAAAATGTCTATCTCTTTTTCTAAAGTCCTTTTATTTTATTAAGTGAATACTCAAAGCTCTTTCTTATAAAGGGGTATTCACATATATACCAAAATGTTCTATTTTAAATTCTGTGATTTACATACATGAGACCCACCTTCCTTTTCTTTGGGTTTTAAAGTGACGTAAAGATCATGTCTTTAAAGTAGTTTTTAAAACGTTGTGATTATGAAATGAAACCCATTTATTTTATGCCATATGGGTTATTTATGAAATGTTTTATGATGATATATGTGGATCACATGATAATAAAGGAAAATTTAAGGGTGCGCCCTGATAGCGCTACAATGCATTGGGTAAAGACTTAATCTCTAGAGATGACCATTTTAACGACGCCTTGGTGAATAACCTTGGTAATTTTTAACGACACCTTGGGGATGGACCTTGGTGAAACGAAACGATTTTCAATATTAAATGTTGCAGCCACATCTTCATGTTATGAAAAGGTTTTATTTTTATTATGATATGCCTCATGATTTCATTTTCATGCATTAAAGTTCTTTTCATGACTTTATTGATGTATCTCAAGTTCATATGTAAAATGTTTCACTTGTTTCCCTTGCTGGGCCTTATGCTCACCCTTCCTTTTGATGTATGTCCCCAGGTTATGAGATGCAGTAATGAGCCTAGGGTGAACATGAGGAGAAGCCTTTCAAGTGTTTAAGAAGAAAGTTTTTTTTTTGTTTCATGTTTTATGTTCCTTATTTCCAAGACACTAAACCTTAAAGATCCTCAGTTCCATGTAATGGAATGAAAAGTTATGTTATAAAAAGACGGGATTCTTTATCTTTCCTCTCTCCTATCTCATTTATTCTTCCATGATTCCCTCATGCTCCAACAAAAGTGGCACATCCACTTGGCCATTACACCATTCCAAGCACGCCCCGACTCCTATCTTACTTCAATTTTATTATTAATAAAATTAACAATAATAAAACACATTAATAATGTTCTAATTTAATCCCATTAAATTAGTTTACCATGGTTTTTCTCATATTAAATTAAAATCATTCCATTTAATTAATCACACACTAAAATCCACCATTACCATTATTATTTAATATAATAGTAATAAATCCTCCTCAATTTATCTATGGGTCTCGATCATTATCATTAATAATTATTGTTATTATTGACGCCTGTCATGTCACTCCATCACGCCAGACTAGTCTTACACACCTCCCCAAACCGTCGGAGCTGCATCACATGCCACCGGAGCTACCTCAACCAGCTTCTATGATCTCCAAATCGCCTCACCGAACTGCCACCTTGAACAGCTGAAACCCTCATCGGACCTGTGCTACGAGATCCTTCCGCGTGCCATTCCGGCTTCGATTTTGTCTCAGAAAAAGTGAAAAATGTGGATCCCTGATCCTTGGGTTGAGATTACCGCATCCATATGTCTCTCTCAACAAAAAATCGAGTTTCTAGAATGCATAATTGTTGTGAGATGAAGTACACGCGAATAATGCATAGACAATGAATAATGAATGACCTCGGTAGAACATAGGATCTATCGCTATGTTAGTTTGGCCATCGTTTTTGAGAATCATGAACATGGGGAAAAGACAATTAAATATTTATCCTGCTTTAAGAATCATAAATTCACTTTAAACATGATGAAAATTAATTCAATAAATTTTTTATCGATCCATGAATTAATTTATTTAAATTGCATTCAACGTGATAAATTTAAACTGGGGTAAGGAATCCACAAAGATAAATCATACCTCAAGTTTGGATTGATTGTTGGTGAAGATCGTATTCATCAAGATCCATTCGGTGTTGACGAGGGTCGCACATGCACCCATATGATAAGAAGATGTTTCGTTCATCGCTCTTCAATTCTCCTGGACTCGAGGCTTCATTGTTCTTCATTTTTCATTCTTCGATTCGCTTGGATCAAAGGTTTCATCATCGTTCATCAACAGAGAGGACAAGAGAGGAGAGGAGGAGGAGCCATTGGCAAAAAGGGTTATGAGGCCAAGATCTCATAACCATGAATTTATAACATCACATCATGTTAAGTGAAATTAATTAATTAATAAATTATTTATACAATTACCTAATTATTTAATTATTCTCCCACGATAGCGTATAAGATGAACTCCCAACACCAACAAAGGTTACACCATGTTTAGGGTAAATCCTACATTCTGATCTCATCAGTGGCCTCATATTTTTCATCCAAGTCACTCTTCGATATATATTCATTTTTGATATAATAAATGAATAAATGAATAATTTAATTTATCCATTTAATATATCACCAACAAGAGAGGGGTTTGAACATCTCGCGCCGACTTATTTTATGTCACGCCTAGGGGAAACACTGCGTTCAGGACCCAACCGTGGTCTCGGATTTCTGATCTGATCAACCATTTCCAATATGTCAAGTTTTCTTTAGTTAATCGTGTTTGTGTAATATAAAAACACTTAACATTTTTATAAAATTTATTACGGGCACACCTGGCCTTGCAATTGCATTCCGTCTTAGCACCCAGCTCTGTAAATAATCTGAGAAAAATTTGAAAGTCTTATTAGGCCAAAAAATGGGTATCTACATTATTCCCGCCATCAAGATTTTGGTCCTCAAAAAGAAAAGCCTGAGAAACCACTCAGGATTCCAAGCCCACACTTAGCTCTCCCACTTCTAGGGAAGTCTGTACGTTTCAGTGCTGCCAAGGAATATAGACCAAAGGGTTGGTCCACCCTCATAAGGAATTCTGGAGTTGATGACGTGGGTAGGAACACACATGTATCTCCTCAGTTGCGACACGTGTAAGGCGTCATATACCCACACCAACTATTTGGGATAAGGGATATCTATATGGAACCTTTCCATCTCCTTTCACAGTCTCAAAAAACCGTATAGAACTCATGGGAATGATTGCCTCCCGGACCCAACCTCTACATCACATGTCACAACTGGAATCACTATTTGTCACTAGGAAAAAGTATCGTGTTTCCATCCTTCAGGATATATATATGGTGAAACACATAAGGATATCTGGTCACATAGGATTTCATAGTCAATGAATCAAAACTAAGACTCTCTTACAAGATCGAGAAGCGAAGGATTTAACACCTTCAACTGAAGAAATGTTGTACCCTCTGGTTCATCTTGGGTCAGCTGCAAGGATGTTAACTACTCTAAAACTTCCCGCACAAGGTGACTTTGGGACATCCTGCACATCTCACTAAGGGAATCTTCTACGTAACCACACCTTGATTGAAAAAGCCGGCAAGATTCTTCCACTGTGCTTTCGTTGCGCTGCCGGGGTCCCATATGACCACATGCCTGTAACTAATCATGATAAGATCTCCTATGATGAGATCTCGTCGTCTGGTATCTTCTAACTACAGTGAACGTCTCAGCTCTATTGCACTCACTATCCCAACCTGTAGTATGGCGTGACAGGAAGCTCTTTGCCACTAGTTCCTACTCTCGCACCTTGGATAAGGTGGGAATGCACAAGGGAACTATGATAGCACATATCTCTCTATAGAGTCCCCGATCCATCTTCTATTCTCAGAAACTACCATTATAGACTAGTGGACCACCAACTCTATCCAAACCTCTACTGTCCGTGGTTTTGGATTACTATGGAACCTCAGTGGTCTTTGATGTTGGAACTGGTGAAGTTCCCTCAACCTTCACACATCCTTAGCTTGCTCAGTAGGGGTTTTCTTCTTTTCAACAGGTAGGGGTTCTGCTACCTACCCACCAAGAGAAATGGGCTCACGTTATTTGCCATGAATTTATCTCTCATCAATCATGGAATCATCACCGCGAATCATAGCTAGTATCCTAGATGGCTATCATCATGGAGACATCCAGAATGTAATCAAGGAGTATGGTGGTCGGATGAGTATATCTATATATATCAACAACGATGGGAAGCTGACTCGAGAAGGACATTCAAAGACACAATACTATATGATGCATATACCATTGATCCCTAAAACAAGTGTGTCAGGGTGACGAGTCAACAATCGGATAATCAGTGTCCTCTGGAATGGATATGTAGGCCTCTCGTACCATCCCTGGACTCTCGGGCCTGAGAGCCGCTCTGGAGACACATCGACACAGTTGCCCTAAACCCAACCAAGACTGTTTAATGTAAATTTCTGAACAATGTCCCAGGGGTCGAACCACCTCTAATACCACTCTGTCATGACCTGAACCATACCAGGTCTCGAAACACAACTACCCCAAGCCCACCACCATAGGTCAGGGGCTGGAAACTAGCGTTGAAGGCCTAACAAACTCAAGGAGGCCTTTTCCTAAGAACATGTACACACACATGCTGCTAACTCAAAGAAAAAGTGCAGAGGAAAAGAAAAAGGAAAGGTTCCACACTACTATAGAAAGGGAATCAAACAAAAATGCATCAACCTCTAATAGTACAATTACAAAGAAAATTAAAGCTGAAATGAAGGGGAAAAAAATACACACCCAACTAGAAAAGTTCCACTACATGGAAACAGGTGAAAAGATAAAATAGATGGAAGAGTACCACTCTGGAATCCCAAGCTATGACCACCACAAACGGTCCAAGGAGCCCGTATCCTGAAGCTCCTCTAATGTCACGATCAACCAATTCATCTTCTACAAGGGAACACCAAATGCGGGAAAATCCTAAGCAGGAGTGAGTGTAAGAATACTTAGTAGGATTCCCTAATGTCTCAAGGGAGCCACCAGGGATGTACTGACGAGGATACCAGTAAGAGAGAACAGGTTACAAAAAGAGTGAACAAAAAGAGTAAAGATCCACCAAAAAATAGATAAGATCGCTCAAAGTAACCCAAATGAGTGAGTAAGGGGATCTTCCTCTCATAGATCACACTAGGTATATTCCCATTCATATACCCAGGGCAACCAGATATACTCGTAACTCAGACTTGTAGTCTAGAGACAAGTTACACAACTACATACCCATTCTAGGGATCCAGTTCAAAGATTCCACAAAGCACTCATCCCGGATAACTCACTCCATGAGTATGATAGCTCTTAGAACATCATTCCAGAATGTGTCTTTCATCATAAAGGTCATGAGAGATAGCTGCACTCATTACAAGAGACACACTCCTAAGTGGGAATGATTGGGATACACAGATGAGAATCACTGCCAGGGCCATGGCAGATACCACGACTCATCTGGATTCACCAGCTACGTGGATTCACCAGCTATGTGGAGGATCAACACACAATATATTTGGTCAAATCGATGCATGAATCTACATAGGGTCATGAATGGAATGAGGATTTCACTCTGAGCATCTCAGTGGGATGACGACTCTATCGTAGAGGGTGCTGCTGAAGGGATCACACTCCAATAGAAGGATATGATTCCTAACCATCAGGGGAATGAGAAGAAGGGGCACTAACCCAAAAAAAAACATGTCCAAGATATAATTAACATGAGGACCAGGACATTTTCCAAAAAGGGAATGGCGTGTAGAAAATCTACATGTTGTGTTGTCTGACCCCGGGTATTGTCCATGTACAATGACCGGTTTTGTAAGACTGGTCATGAAAAATGAAACTATACGGCATTTAAAAAGATAACATTCCCTGTCTATGTATCTGGGGTCCTCCCCATGAGCTCATTCCATGTGCATGTATACTGTCTCAACCCATGTATGTCATCCTGTGTAATCTGTACACAGGGTGACCCATGAAACCAGCCAGGTCTGTCCATGTGGTTGAGTACCAACTCCGAGTATAGGAAAACCATCTTAGAGGAAAATGAACCCACACTCAAGATGTGGGGATTTCCATCTCTACCAGAGCATAGAATTAAGGAATACTAGCACCTTGAGTAATCAAGGGAGTAGCCATCCTAACTCTCAATAAACGAAATTCCCTAGCTCTTCTCCTCAGATCGACGATCATACCTCAACCACCAAGAAGTTCCACAAGGTATAATTCCTAAGTACCACCATGTCATAGGGGTTCCAGCACGATAGAAGGTTCACCAATTTGACTCACAATATTTTAGTTTTAGGCATTTTAGTACCGAGGGCCCGGTTGGATTTGTGTTCGATCCAACCCAGTCGTATGTCAAACTACACTGGTTACCCATACATGTCACACTATTGCGATCCATATGAAAAAACACACGATATGGTCTACCCATTTTCCAATAATGGATAGCTGGTGAAAAATTTTCATTTCACCGCAACACGTACGAATAGGGCCTCGTGGGTCCCACACCTCGACCATGACTTGAATATCCAAAATTGGCCTTGAAAAATCCGTCTTAATTTCAGGGTCACAACGTCATAGACGGTTCGTCATTCTGACGTTGTATGAAGGATATATTTTAGATATAAGATCCCGTAATAATAATAACATTATTATTATTGGGTGTTTCATGGAATCGGGCCACAAAACCAAATTTAATATTCAACATTAGACATCAATCGACGATATTAATCACATGATCACATTTCCACTAATGGAAATTAAATTGGACGTCACAGGATAGAGTTATGGGAGGTCAAAGATTAAATAATAATATATAATCTATTATGTTTTGAGGGCATCGGGTACCTGATCCGAAAACCCAAAAAAGGCATCCAATATTGGACTCATAATTTCTGTCTCGATATCAGGGTCACACTGCCGCTGATAGTTCGTAAAGCTGAGGAAGCATAAATTAGTAATAGGTAAAACAATGTTTTATCATTAGAATTAATAATACCAATATTTTATTATTGTTATTAATTATTTATTCATTTATTTTTCTAAATCCAAAATAAATCATGATTTGGAATCCCTTGAATGCTGGAATTCATCACCAAATCCACCATTTATCATTTATTTTATCTTTAAATTTTATTCCCACTATCATCTTATAATTCCTCCCTCTCTCCAATCACATTTATTATTCCCCAAATCCATCACTCTCCAACAAAAGGGGTTCCTCCCCTTGGCCTTTACTCCATTACTAGAATGCCCCAACTCCTTTCTCACTTCAATGTGATTATTAATAAAATTAGTTATAAAAACACTGATCATTAATGTTCTAATTTAATCCCATTAAATTAGTTTACCACAGTTATTATCATATTAAATTAAATTCATTCCATTTAATTAATCACACACTAAAAGCCACAATTACCATTATTATTTAATATACTTGTAATAAATCCTCCTTCAATTTTTTCAACGGATCTCCATCATTATCATTAATTATTATTATTATTATTGACGCCCGTCGTGTCACCCCTTCGTGCCGGCCCGGTCATCCAGACCGCCCCAAACCATCAGAGCCGCCTCACATGACACCAGAGCAACCACACCCATCTTCCACAGTCACCTGATTGCCTCACCAAACCACCGCCATGAATAGATAAATCTCTCATTGAACTAGTGTAACGAGATCCTTCAACATTCCATTCCGGATTCTATTTTGACTCATAGAAAAGAGATAAATGTGGATCCCTAATCCTTGGGTCGAGATCTCTATGTCTATAATTCATGCTCAACAAAAACATTGAGTTTCCGGCGTGCTTAATTGTTTTGCGATGAAGAACACACAAAGAATGTGTAGATCATGAATAATGAATGATCTTGGTCGAAGTGCGGATCGATAGCCATGTTCGTTTGGCCATCATTTTTTAGAATCAAGAACATGGGGAATCGACGATTAAATATTTATCATGCTTAAAGAATATCAAATTCAAGATAAAAAAGAAGAAAATTAATTTAATCAATTATTTATTGATCCGAGATTTAATTTATTTAATTCTGGTTCATCTTGTGAAATTTAAACCGGGGTAAGGAATCCACAAAGATAAATCATACCTTAGGTTTGCATCAATCGTTGGTGAAGATTGCATTCATCAAGATCCATTTGGTATTGATGAGGATCGCAGATGCACAATGATGTGAAGAAGATGTTTCATTCGTCGCTATTCGATTCTCTTGGATCTAAGGATTAACTTTTCTTCGTTCGTCGTTCTTCGATATAATGGGATCCAAGGCTTCATCGTTGTTCTTCAACAGATAAGATAAGAGCGGAGAGGAGGGGGAGCTGTTGGAAAAACAGTTATGAGGAAAAGATCTCATAAAAATGAATTTATAACCTCCTATCATGTTAAAAGAAATTAATTAAATAATTAAATAACCAATTACATTATTATTTAATTATTCTCCCACAATGGTGCATAAGCCAACGACCCAAATCCAAAAAAGGATACACCATGTTTAGGGTAAATCCTACGTTCTAAGCTCAGAAGTGGCCTCATATTTTTCATCTGAGTCCCTATTTGAGACATATTTAGGATTGAGATGTTTAATGATTAAATTAATAATTTAATTTATCCATTTAATATATATCCAACAAGAGAGGGGTCTGAACATCCTACGCTGACAAATTTTATGTCCCACCTAGGGGAAACACTGCATTCCAGACCCAACGAAGGTCTCGGATTTCCGATCCAATCAACCGTTTAAGTGAAATCATTTTTCTTTAGTTAACCACACATATGTAATATAAAAACACATAACATTTTTATAAAATTTATTCTAGGCACACCTATCCATGGTATTTCACGTCGTCTTAGAGCCCAGCTCTGGGAATATTCTTAAAAATATTTCAATGTCTTATTAGGCCAAAAACAAGGTGTCTACAATCCTACCCCAAGCCTAATAATATTTCCCAACTACATTCCACAATGAAATCGATAATAACATGATTAACCACCACATGGGAATTATTCCAGAATATGATTGTCTACCCACACTCCCACCACGCAAAACAAAAATTCATATTCAGAACTATTTTTTTAAGAATCCAACTTATATTAACCGGATTTCTATTCCTCTATACCAAAAAATAATGCATTAACTGGCCTTTCTTAAATACTCTATGGTTTCTCACTCAATATCCTAGTCTATTTATATTGAGTTACACTAAGAAGTTGTATTGGAAAAAACATTATTGTAAATTTGTTGATACATAATGTAACTGAACCAATATCATAAAGGAAACCCATTCCCATCCTAATACATTTACATTTTCAACCATGGCCTATACCAACGAAATCATGGTTCCATTGCTATGGAGATCAATACCGTCACGAGCCCACTAATGATCCCTATGATTACCTTGAGGAAGGGACTAAACATCCATCATACAAAAACAGTCTGTACTAGGATCCAAAAGACATTCCATTAGAAAAAGATACAATGGTCCAAATGAGTAGAATTCTAATAACATGTTATATAGGAATACACTATTTATGTTATTGATAAAATGTTAAATAATTGAACTCTATAGTCATATAAATAATGAATAATTATCATAAATAGGTCAAATGAGTCATACATACAAAATTATATTGAATATACAACTACCTATTTTGAATAGGCCATGATCAAAAACCATAAAACAATATCTGTTAACCACATCATATTTAATGATATTTTCATCCACAATAACATATTCTAAGAAAAAAAATAATTATATCAATGTACCCAATATTCCCTATAGTAATGTTGTCTATGACTCAATAATCTGAGTTCCATCACAATTTGTTACACATTTCTATCCTATCCATTAGTAATATACCTAAATCATAAAACAAAACATGATCTGATACTAATTTTGAATAACCCGCCCAATGCCACTATTCAATGATAAGGTTCTAGTTTTGACATGGCCTCAAGAGCACCTCCCCATACCATTGATATTGGTGAATAGTGGTGAGGTAACGATCTATACAGTGGTGAGATTATAAAATTGAGTTAGAGTCATAAAATATAGTATAAATCAAAATAACATACACATCCATTATAGTAGTATGAATATATGAATAAACATTATGATACAACAATGTGAAGAAAAATATAAGAAATTATAAAAACACTAAACACCAACTAGATCTATCTCAATAAAAATTTAATGCAGGAACACTAGACATACTACCATTGTCATTATTTACACACACTCTATCCAAATACCCATCATCCTACACCAACCCAATCTATTTAACATTTTCTTGTCAATCGGAATATAGATAAATGTTCTAAACAAAAACCTAGGGTCCCATGAATTGTGTCTGATATAAATCACTATAGGATCTCCCTATGTTCTCCTAATATATTCTATCATATTAATTAATGATTGTGGAATGAAATAAAAACTTCACATGAGGGCCTTGGGCGTCATGTGTGGACTAGTCCACTGTGACTCCATTTGAATCTGCTCAATGTGTTATAACATGGAAATCATTTCACATAAACATACCTACTTCGGTACCATGATATAATCCACCCCATCCTCTCGCCATCTCATACCACTATAAAAATTTGTATCTTATACATAGTGAATCATCATAGGGAGACACCCAAAACCATAAAAAATCATTGACATTTGGAAGGCCATTCTTCTATAAGACTCAACCCCTTGAAGGAGGTCTATCGATCTCATATTTCATCACACCACGAACGATGCCCAATGGTGTCCCATTACATATGAAAGCTTAACATATGGTCTAATAATACACACTAACCCATACCATTTCTGGGATGGTTAATGACACAATACCATCATCATGGTATGGTCATCACACTAAACTACATCGATGGACACTAGGGGGTACTAAAGCACCCAAACTCATCATTCAATTCTCTAGAGAGGTTACAAGCACCCTCATCTATCCCAGTGAAATATAGAGAGGACATATGAATATTCAATAAACATAGGGCTCCATCCATCAAAAAACACTACATTGAACCACCAAAGAACCCGATTCTCGATAACTAGCCCATCATAGAAATATGATTCACCTCACCCATAAGGGAATCCATTGGTTCCTCTAAACCCATATCAGACTGTTATCATTGATACCACCTCACACCTGTCACTCGATTATGACTCATGATAATAAAGGATTTTCCAATCCCAAACCCCATCCATCCTAATAAAGATTCCTCAACACCGATGGCCCTGCTTCCTAGGAACGAACATAATCCATTCCACTCAAAAACCTATTGGAATCCTAATTAAATGTCTAAAAGTAAGGCCCATGACCCTTACTAGGTCTCATCTCTCAACCATAGTGGAAGATCAATCAACCCATATACTATAAGAATATCTTTTCTAACAAAAAATGTATTCTCCCATTGATATATTCTTTATCCAATTGACCACTATGATTTAGCTCCACCTTCAATAGTAGATTTCATATCACAAATAAGATGTTCGACTATATCATACATCACCCCTGGTCCCAATACCTCTCTCCATTACACAAAATACCTAGGAGGACCAACATAGGTTACTGATATATTCTCCCACATAATGAAATCAGAAAAATATCACACATTAGATTCAAAATCACTCCCACCCTTAAAGACATAGTAATCTGGTGATTCCAATTTACTCATGTATCAAATAATACTAAATTGGAGTATAGGAGGAACAACGGTACCCTATATCATCTCTTTGGCCATCCCTAGTCCAAATTTGTTCTACCCAAACCCATATAACATTCATACAGTTTGAAATCATGCATAAGTAGGTATATGAGATTGTATTAATGGGACCACCTACCTCCTTCATGGAGTTTCCATCCATTCCAGTTTCCAAGAATCCTCATCAAATAGATCCCAATATTTGGGAAAACCTAACACGCTATCTATTGGAAATTAATGGTGTGAAAAATTATATCACACTAAAAACATCATTGGGAACCCCATAACAACCATCCTTGGTAATTCATAGTCTTACACACTATGTGACATCATGAAAACATCCCTTTATCTCCCAAATAACTGTAGGTGCATCCTGATCATATCAAACCTGATCCCAAACATTCCTAACACCTCAAAAAATTCAAGCCTCACACCAAATCTATATAGGAATTTAAACCCTCATATTAAAATTTTTATCCTTGGTTATGAAAATGATCCAACCAAAAAAATGTAATTTTCAAATGACATTAAGAAGTTTCAACGTGTAATGACACATGTCATTATAGATATTTAATTATTTTTGATCATTGTTGATTATTGACACTCAGGCTGTATATATGATATTAAAATATGTTATGTTGTTTTGTATAATGTTTTTTGTCATTAATCATTATATGTTATAGTGGGAATTATTAATCATCGTTTATAATTTCACTATAATTTTTGTGGTAGCTTTATATGTGAATGTTATATTATTTATATTCCCCTAAGATTATTAAACCAGTATATAGAACATTAATAATGGTTTTCATTTCCTCTATTTTTATTTATGTTGGTCATATTATCATTGTTTTTATGTATATATTAATATTATTTGTTGATAATGTCCTAAATTCAAATGTATTTTATGACGGGAAAATATTTTGGCACTGATGTGTCACCAATCCATGGATATGTACATGTTAAATAAACATGGTTATTGGTGAATAATGATTGAAACAAACCAATTTATATTTATAAAACATTATTATTTAAGGGATAATTAATAGGGGTCCCAAAAGCATTAATATAAAAAATTATTTATTGGGGCATAATTTATCAGTTTCCTAACCTCATCTTTATAAAACATTTAATTTTGATGGAATAATCATTGTGGTTCCCACATCTCATTTAATTAAAACTCAATTCCTTATCCTGAATGAAATTTTTCCATTAGTGGATATTTTTTCTCATAATTGTAATATTTTCACATTGTGTATAGGATTAACCATGGTCGATAGGTTTTCCAAAGGAATATGCGTTATTCCGTAGTTAATATGTTATTTCATGTGTGACTGTTCTGACACTTCTATGGATTATGATCATGAAATAATGTAGGATTCTATTTTCATAGTCATGTGTGTGTTATCCTTTATGGATATATTATTCGTTCCATGACAAAATTATTAGATGATACATCTAATAAGTGTTTATATATATATATTTAAAAAAAATGTTTATAAATTCCAAAAAAAATACTTTTATTCGCATAATTCATCACCCATGGGAGTTGAAATCTATAGTTGTGAATATTTAGAGTTTTTAATCACACCCTACATATGAACCTTAGTGAAAATGTAGTTTCACTTGTTTAGTTTCAGGAATGAGAAAATATACATATTAATACATGTATCATTTCTTGATTAATAAGAAATAAATGTTATATAAGAAAGTAAAATTTATAATAGGAGTTGGTGAATAAAATGCCAGTTATGGAAAGAGGAGCGTTTGGAAAATTGTTTTCTATGGGTACATCTTGAGGTATTTTTTTAAATTCAAATAGGTGGTCAGGATGTTTTTTTCATACAAATAACACAGATTCTTTCCACAGAAGAATTCTTAACATTATTTTTTGGAAATGATTGACATATGGATGGTTTGATCCATATTTTTTGAAGAATTTACTATTTACATATTCTATAATTTAATATGGGTAAATCCTTATATAATGATAACCTAAGGCCCTTTGTGCTATTCAGAATCTCTTGATGATTGGGGAATGTTCCTGGGGATTACTAAATAACCAATTCCAGATGACTGGATATCTAGGTCAGGTCATTATCATTATTTCCTACCACAAAATGATTTTTTATTTAAAATTAATTTTATATAAATTATATTGTCAAAGAGAATTTTGGGAGTTTGGTTGGACATAATCAACTTTAATGTTTCATCAATGAATGATTACACCGATATAATTCAAAAAGAATTTCCCATCAAAATAAGAGAGTGTATAGAACATATTGGTAAATAATGATCATGATATATAGAGTAAAATATAAATTATATACCATTTGAGAACAAATGAAGTTATTGAATGGAAATTTTCTAATGTATATGATCAAAAATATATAAATAATTCCATGTATTTACGACCACAAAAATTTCAACATCATAACATTTTACATAATAATGTGAAGAATTATAAATACCTTGTTCAAATTATTGAAGACTGGTATTTTAAATACCAATCTCACAATTATTCAAATAATATATTTTATTTTTTTTACATATAAAGGGATTTTAGTAAGAGGGTTTATCATATGGTACAATGATTTTGAAGTAATTATATAATGATATTATATGTTTAACACAACCTTAAAAATGCAGAAACAATATAAGGCATATCTAGTTGTTTATCATTGTTGGTTTGATTAAATAGGTATATATATATAGTTTTACAAATGTTATTATTATATTCAAGTAAAATAGAAAATGTATCAAGTTATATAAAATGAGTTATCAACATTATCATTTTTTCTGTTTGGTTTCATATTTTTCTAAAGTGAAATGAATATTAACCATAAATAGTATGACATTGAGTTATATATAATATATTTTCATTATAAATAGTTATAATTATGAAAATATATGAATACTAGCATGGTATTTTTTTATATTCATAAAAAAATCAATCATTAGGTAAAAATATAGTTGTACAATGGTATTCGAATGTCATATGGAGTTCAATATAAATTATTTTTGATATAATCAAGGTCCATATTTTTCTATTTAAACCACATTACCGGAGGTTAAAAATATACCAATCATGAAAAACATTATACATTGATAAATTTAAAAATACAAAATTGTGTCTCATATAGTCAGGTGGTGGTTGGGTATATTTATGATCATTTCATCGATAGTGATATAAAAAATGTGGTATTTGACCTCTCATATGATGAGTTTTACAACTATTTATGGGATTGTGATAGAATATGGACGTTTATGTCCACACCTAAATATGTTACAAGTGATTTTCTTATATATTATGTGTGATAGGAATGTTATGTGCTCATCTTTATGGGTGAATAATATGTGATGAATTAAATATTTTGGAATATTTTCACTATGAGAATAAGAAATCTATTTATAGGATATATGATATTAATATAATCTATTATTAATGGTCACTCGATGTTTAAGAAAAAAATGATATGATTATTAAAAAAATATGATACTATTAGTGGAAACAAGAATTGAGATTCATGAGTTTGATATAGATCATTCCATATTCCTTTGAAGCATCGGTAGCATAGAAACATTGCATGAGGCCACTCTATGATTATAATAATGGGTTAGTTAATTCATAATTATTGTTAATTTTATAAATACAGATGTATTCATACATTATGTTTTTTATGAGTATCTTTTTGTTATAATGTTTTTTTATTAAGATGTCATAGTTACTCTAAAATATAATTTAGAGGTTATAAGAAAAGTTTTAGATAAACATTCAAAAGAAGTATTATATGTTCTAACATGTGGTTGAAATAAATGATATCTTTTATAAAATATTTTTTGGAAATAATTTCAAGATTTCATTATACTATGTAAAATAAGGTTAAAGTACACTATGTCTTTGAAGCTTTAGTAAATGATGGGACTTACTAAAATTGTCAAAAAAAACAAATCCCTTTTACGGTGGCATAAACCAGATCATGGTCTTATATAGTGTAAGCTATGATATAGTTATCATCACAATACCATGGTTCTATACATGATAGTTTACATGTTATGTGATATCATGTGGAACATATTAATTTTCATACCATAAGTTATCATAGTTATGATCTAACTGCATAAACATTCAATTAGTTTTTAAAAAAATAAACATTTGATGGAAATGATGAATTGAGATTCATAATGATCTTTAATGTTCTTAATTCATATAAATATTTCATTAAATATGATAAACAATGAGAAATAATTATTTATTTTGAATGACTACATTATTATAATTATGTACATAATCTTAAAAATTTTGGGATAGTGTAAACCATATTTGGTTTTGAGATGGTTAAAACCATGATTCCATGGGGGTCCTTATGAAATGGTTTTGAGCATTTGAAATCATGTTTTATGAGGAAAAACTCCAATTTTTTATTCCTTTAGGTAAGTTATCATGTATTAATTAAATCAACACCTATTATTATTTATGGAGTTTTAATTTTAGAATATGAAATTGTTAATGAGCTGAATGTTTCATTATTGTTTTCCATAGGTAAAAAAAATTTATAATGGGTTTTATACTAAATTGATTATAAGTATTTTTGAATCAAAAAATAAATTTCATGGAGAATCATATATGTCTATATAGATCGTAAAAAATCATTTGATGGTGGGACATTATTAATATCTTACAAAATACAATGCTAAATCTCTTTATATATTTAATTTTTCTTCATCTTTTAATATGAAGTAGCCTGAAAATGATGGGTAAAATGGGATTCTATATGATGAATTAGTAGATTCAAACAAACCATATATACTATAAGAGGAATTAAATTTTCACCTAGTTTGTAATGATCCTTATGCAGCTCACGTAGATATTCTTGAAGAAAAATATCGATAAAAATGTATTTTCTGTCCATTTATTTTATTTTGTCCATGAAAAGGGATTAACCATGTGGAATTATGAGGGTTGTATGATTATTTTTCATGATCCTAATAATACTTTTCCTACTAAAATAATATATATATATATATATATATATTCAATCTTATTATAATGTACTTTATTATAATATGATATTGATGATATAAAAACATTATTAACTATATCTCCTATTTTACAAAGGAATTTACAAAAAGGTTTTTCCAACTTACGGGTTGAAGTACATCCTTAGAATGATTTGAAATACTTATATGACACATGGACACACTATAAGGAATAATTATATTGGATAATTATTAGAGATCCCTATCAATAGTTTGTAAGAAGATATTATACGGATCACATCATTAAAGAATATTTTTGTTCATAATTTGTACTTATGTTCAATCTAATATTAATATATTGATCTTATGGAAAAATAGTTTTTTGCCTATTTTTCTATGTTTTGAAATGTTTTATCCACTCAAAAACCCTTCTATAGAGGTACTAATGTACTTCATACATAAAAAATATAGTATCCTTGATTTTTGATATGAAACTAATTGATATAATTTATATGTTTTCCATAAAAAACTTTCAGTTTAGTATATAATATTATATAAATAAAATTCATTCACAAAATATTTATATAATTATTATTTATTACTTCAATATATAAATTTAAATAAACCGTATAAATATATTCCATTAATGTAGACCATGTATAATGAGGAAATAAAAATAATTAAAACAAATAATATAAGTGGTAAATCTGATGTATCATGGTTTTTTTTAAATACAACAACCAGGAAAATCGATGCAAAAACACGGATGTGATCACTGAGAGGTGGAGTGGTGAATCAGTCATCCTTTTTGTTATAAAATTTATTCTTTATTAAGATAAAAACATTAATATTCTATTATAAAATGATGAAATCTCAGAAAAAATATACGAAAACACATAAGATCCCATGCAATTTCATGGTAAACAAAATAACAAGTGTGTCTAGTCTTTAAAAGGATTTGGAAGTAATCCAATTCCACAAAATCCAATTGAAAAAAAACCATTTCACATGGTTATGGTTTTTATACAATATCCTTACACTGGAATTGGACGATAATAAGATAATCTTAAATGTTCTTACTATCACAAAAGATGTAACCATGTTTTTGTAACAACATTTATAAACCATCATAAATTGGAACTGAATTGGGTTAATTTGCTCCTTTTAAATAATTAATTTTCAAATTCTAACCAAAATTTCTTCTTCAATTTCCAACCATATATAATTTAGGAACTTCTTCTATTAGATGGATATTTTTCTGGAATGGTAATATAGATTTTTATGTTATATCTTCGCCTGGAATGTTCATCTAGGGACCTCTAAAAAATTAATCAACTTTTTTAATACAATTTCTTCTAATTTCAAATTCTTCTTCAACTAAGTGTTTCCTTGGATGGAATATTACCTAGTATAACAATTTCTTTCTTCATTTTCTTCTGGTAAGATTATCTAATTGGTATGTTTGGAACATTTTTTCATCACATCAATATTGTCATATGAAAATTCAATCATTTTACTCTATTATTATGTCTTATTTATAGATGCCTTACTGGTAGAAAAGGTGGGATTAAAAATTATCATTTATACATAATTAAATCATGAAATTAAAATAATAATCTTTGAACATTTCAGAAAATTTCAACATTCACAACCTTCCTTAAAAATTAGCAAGAATAAATGATATTCCTCCTTTGATATTTGGATCTTTGAGTGACCGTTATGGCATCAACATTTTTGATATATTAAAAAATATTTTGCAATGAACATTACATAACCAAATTTAATTCAAATATTGATTATCCAAAATTTTCATCCAAAATTTTTGTTATAATGTTCGTCTAAAATGTTAATATGAAATATTCATCTATAATATTCATCTGAATTGTTTTTAAAAAATGTTCACCTGAAATGTCTATTAGAAATGAACTTATAGAATGTATTCCTATAATGTTTTCCAATTTCAATTTTTTTATCTAGAATTTTATTCTAAAATTTTCATCAAAAATGCTCATCCCAAATTTTCTTCAAAAAAGGTTTATCCAGAATTAAAATCTGATATATTCATCTAATTTCCAATTTTTTCATCTAAAATGTTATTCTGATCTTCATTATTAATCAACATTAATTTATCTACTACACATCCCAAATTTCTATTACAAAATACATACTAAAAAATAATTAAAACATCATAAATATCATAATCATAAAAATCATTAGAAACATTATACAAATTTAAAATAACATTATCCATCTAAAAATTTATCTTACATTGTAAATCCAAAAAAAATCATACACCTTTATTTGAAATTCATATATCATTATTTTTTTAACTCATGAAATTGGAAACATTCCAAGTAATATATAAACTCCAAATTTTAATTTCACTACCTTATATCCATGTTACATTCTTTTAGTAATCTTCTTAGGAAAACATCATCCAATAATTTACAATTTTTTAATGAAACTCTATTTGATCCTTTTCACATTAATATATAAAATCCATAAGAACTATCAATTCCTCAAGAAAATATCCAACAATATTTTTTAATAAAAATCAAAAACATATTTTTTTGTTAGGGAAAAAAATAAAATGGTTTATAGTAAATTCTTTATTATAAAAATAAACCATCAAAATTTCTTCAAAATTTCTCTCAAATACCTAAAAAACACATTTAAACAACTTGGCCCCAAAAATATCCCCCATTTTATTTTTTTCATCCAAGAACCAAATATCACTGAAATAATATACCTTATTCTATGGATTATTTATCAAATAATTCTATGCCTAAATTGGTGAACTCAGTGTTTGAAATAAGAATTTATAACCAATAAAACCATGATTTCCACAAGTAGTGACTTTAAACACTTTTCTAACCCACTTCTATTGACATAAAACATTCACACCCTTTTATATTTTCCTTC
This sequence comes from Viscum album, assembly GCA_963277665.1. Lineage (NCBI taxonomy): Eukaryota > Viridiplantae > Streptophyta > Magnoliopsida > Santalales > Viscaceae > Viscum > Viscum album. The sequence goes on along the minus strand of OY728137.1, from coordinate 21,808,375 downwards.
ATCAACAATATTTTCATCATTCACTTCAAAAAAAAATTAACAACTTTCAAACAAGGTGAAATAACCTCTTACCCATTTATGAAACTCCCCCTAATAATGTGTTTTTCTTAAAAAGGTTTAAACACATTCCAATGGATAGACTTATATTAAATAATTTTTCTCCACCATGATAACACTATCCAATGAAAATATGAGAGAGATAATGATGAACATACCTTAGCCTTGAATAGAGATCAGTTGTACTCCCATTGTCAACCTCATCATATAAAATGTATCCATTGGTGGTGGTTTAGTGAATATTTTAGAAACTTGTTCTATTATAGGAACATAATCTAGATTAAATTCATTATTGTAAACATTTTTTTTGATTATGATATATTTGAATTCACTATACTTAAAAGGAGAGTGTAGCATTGGATATTTAGTGACATTTATAATACATTTATGATCATAACCCAAGAGTAGGGAAAACATCACTTATACTGAAAAACCATCCAACCAAGTTTTCATCCAAAAATGTTGTGTTGCTGCTTCAGTGGAAAAAACATACTTAGCTTCATCAATATTTTGTGTCACAAAATTTCTATTCTTTTTATTAAAACATAAACAACCTTCCCCTAGAAATAAAACATCACTATATGTGGGTCTTTTATAATTATCCCTTCCTTTGAAATTAGTGTATGTATAAGAAAACAAACGATTATTTTAGGATTTTTAATATTTTATATTGAAATATATTATGCATTTGATTTATATTAAAATTCATTTTTCTAACATGATATTATACTATTTTGGAGCACCTTGAAATATCAAAAATAAAGTAACATAATATTCAATACCTAGAAATCATGATGACATTGAAAAGAAACTTCTAACCATCATACTAAACTCATTATGATGTACATAATTTTCCTTATCATATTCATAAAACATGGATCCCAGATAAAATTGTGTTGAAATAGGTTTTGAATCATCCATTATAAACTTCCAAAGATGTTCTATAGTATACGTCTCTTAAAATTGGATATGATTATTCTTCTTTTCAATTATTTTTAAGAGAAGAAAATATTTTGTTTCTCCCAAAACATAAATTTCATATAACATTTTCATCTTCTAAGTTAACTTATCACAAGTTTCTTTTTCATCCCCAGAAAAATATTATATCATCAATATAAATAATCACAATGAGGGATGTGTATTTATTTTTATTATTGTGGAGATTACTATCAACTCTTCATTTCTTAAAGATTATCTTTCTTAATTAATTATCAAGATTGGAATACCAAGATATCTTATAATTATTTAACCAATACAAATAATTTCTCAACATACAAACATAACATTCATCATTCACATTCATGAAGAATGATGTTTTTAATATAAACCAATTATTGATAGTTCTATTAAGAATAGCTGACTTTACTTCGATCTGAAAAATTTTATATTCTCACTATGAATATATTGTAAGAAATATTATAATAGTTTTTAATCTTATAACTAGACAAAATGTATAATAAAAATCACTTCCACCAATTTGTCAGTAACCTTTACGAATGATGCACTATTTGTTTCTTATTACATTAATATCTTAATTTAAATTATTTTTAAACATATACTTTAAACCAATAACATTATTATTATTGTATAATATCTCAAGTTTAATTCTTTTCAATCTGATCTATGTCTTGATTCATAAAATCAATCCAATTATAATTACTTCTGGCTTCTTAAAAATCATTTTTCGTAACCTAGGAATATTTATAAGTATATAAAATATTATTTGATGATATTTTGAATTAAAACTGTTATTCATCTCTAAAAAAGAGGTAACAACCCAAACTATCATGAATAAAATCACAGTTATTGATTTAATTTAATGTCTTATGGTTATAAAAAAACACATGAACATATTTTGTTTCCCTATATACAGTTGTATTTAAATAAATGTTATCTATCAACTACTATTGATAATATATCTATTGAATGGTGATTACATTACATCTAAAAATATAGGGTTTTAACAAATCCATTTGACAAAGATAAAGAAAGTGATGGAATAATAAAGTTGGATTATACCCAATGAAGCCCTTATATCGCAGCTTCCATGGGAGATATCATTTATGATCTTTTCTTTAAACGAAGACTAATTCTATATCAAATAACATAAGATTGAGAGAATCATATAATGAGAGAATTTCAAGTTCATCGAGATCCCAACACAAACAATGTTCATCGAACAACCCCATGGATGCCCCACCATCGCACCCCTTATGGATTATACTGGTGTATTAGAAAAATTTGTCTTGAGACCCTAAAAATATTTTTATATACGATATATTTTAATGATTTGTGAATATAATTTCATCCTAATAATTTTTACATTGTGAATGATTTTATTTTGATAAAGTAATGAAACAAATTTATTTTTTGGTAGTATTCAACTTAAATTAATGAATTTAGGAATTAATTTATTATTAGAATAAATAATTTTTTAAATAAATATTATTATTAAATAATTTTTATCCAAAATAATTGATTTTATAAATTTTATTATTTCAAATGTGAGTTTTTTTATAGTTAGAAAACTATAATTGTTAATAAATAGTCATTTTCAATAAATATCTATCATTATTTTCAATGTGGAAATTAAAAAATAAAGAAAATTATTTTGATAAATTAAATGTTTTTAATGTAATCAGAACATTAATATTATTCAACGATGTTTTTTTCGATAATTTTGTAAGTCAATCAAATTTTCAAGTAAAAATTAAATACAATAAAAATTTAATTTGTGTTATATAACATCGTAATGACCCAAATGTGATGTAATAAGTAATATAAATTGGATCCAGGACAAAATATAAGTTTCCAACTAAAATAATGTGGTTTTATGTTTATTTAATATTTTTTAAAATCCATTATTAATCCTCCAAGTCTTATAATATATTTTTCACATTTAAAAATAATTTTTTAAGAGTGTGACTGACCTCTACATCACCAAGGGTAATATTATAATATATTAGTCCCTTTTCATTAAAATGTAATAAAAACCACTCCCATTTTCTAGAAAACATTGGAAAAACCTTGGGATGGTTTTCGGTTTTGGATATTTTATTGTATCGAGTCCAAAATATAAATAATAAAAAAATCACTCACCTTTCCTATATAAACACACACAATATCTCATTTCAATTCACTCAAAATCTATATATAATATCCAAACTCTAACCACAACCCCATAGGGTCTTCCCGAGGCTACCCTAGTTTTTTGGAATCCCATCCCAAACCTTTTGGGTCACACACTCATGTAAAAGACTTCTACTCACTTATTTTATCAAGCACTCCTTTTATGTTATTTTTTGTAATATGACTATGATTGGATATGATATTCCATATTTTACATACATTCCATTGGATGTAAAAATGATGTGATATTACATTTACTCTCATTAATCCTCCCATGATTTTTTATGTATGTCATTTACTATGCCGATATTTTTTAGGGATTCTATTCTCATTTTATGTTTCTTCATTACATTATGCATTATATTTACAAAATTCTATTTTTGGGATGTTAAATTACATTACCCTAATACATTAAATTTTATTTCCATAAAATTATGGACCCCTTTATATCTCATGAACAATTTTTATTAATTTTACATAATGTTATTATGTTTCAAAAATTTCCCTATGATTTTTCATTCCAAAACATTGGTGTAGTGGATAGTATACCGACTATTCTATCATGTTTATTCACATTAATTCACTTATAAGTATTTATTTGGGGATATACTTGTATTTATTTCATATTCCATGATTTTGGAACAAATTATGATGATGGACAACTCAATGTCAAATGATATATGTGGAACACTTAAGAATTAGAATGAAAAGATTATGATAGGTGCACATAGATAGTGCTCCATCGAATTTTTTTAATGTTTAGTATCAATGTAAATGATGTTAGGATAGGGGTTTACCTGATTTCTTTATGATACATTTTCCACCATGAGGTCGTGGTGGTTTTGGAATGGGCATTGTTTAATGAATCATTATTTTATGTTTTTTCCAAATTTCTCATGTTATAATTATCATGTTAAATCTTTCCTTATTATTAATGTTCTTATTATTCTACATTGACATTACAATTGACTAATATGTATTATCTTTTTCATGTTTTTCCATTTTTATTCCCTTAGTATGATTTATAGATTTCCCATTTCATATGTTTTTCCCCATGATATCCCATGTAGTTTTATATTTGTTAGAATCATACGATCATGTCAAGGAAGTGTTCAATAATGTTTTGTATACGATGTTATAAGTTGTTATTCTATGTAACCACTCCCCAATTACATTATAATTATCAATATTTAGGTTTATACTAAGATTAATTTGTAGTAATAAAACATTTATTAATGTTATATAAATATCGGGTTGTTATAGTTGGTATCAGAGCATGAGAATAGTTATATTGGGATTATGATTAGAATATTCTACTGAATTCCCTGGGAATGAGTCTATGTGTAATAAAAAATCACTATATCTTGGATATTATAGATTAAGTGGTATATCATGAAAATGCATCAATGTCTGTATAATATAAGTGGGCATGGTTCTTGCGTAAATGTACATAGTGGAAACAAATATGAAAAGATGTTCCAGACCTTACTCGGTGTAATATGGTACATGACCGCATGGTTTACTACGAAATTAGTTTAACACTCCCATGGGATATGATTTGGTAATTTCATTATCACATTAAAAACCATTATTAGGGATAAAATTTTAATAACTGTATATGTTCTGAAATAGTTCATGGATAACAGATATTGTATCCAATAAATTCCAAAGATAAGGTAATATTCATAATTTATAAGATAGCTCATTGAAATCCTTATATTCTCGTTCATGTGTTTAATATTTTAAAAATATGCATCACTAAGTATATATTGGTTAAACATGGACCAAAATCAACAATCAAAAATTAGGGTAATGATCCATAGTTTTACGTATTCTTTAATGTCCTAAAATATTCGTAGAACTATTCAAACACCACTATAAGGAAAGGAAGTAGAGATTTTCATGAATATAGAAAATGTGGAAATTATTTAATCCCTTTAATGTAACTCATCCCCTATCAAAATTTTGGGGGTTTATCTTCACATGTAACCTTTTGATACTTCCTTTAGAATAATTTTATGTAATTATGGATAGGGATTGGATTTCCCAATATATATCCAACATAAATCCTCATAAAAAGGAAATCACTAATTGTATGGAGAGTCGACCATGGATTCTATTGATGTTCACGGATGTGGATAAATATTATTTTCACCATCATCTTCATCATAGATATTGGTACTCTATGAGCATTCATAACTTTCTAAAATTATTGAGTCTATGGAATGAACCATCCTCAAATTCATGCATATTGTGAGGAAATATGTTGATGTGTTCCCCGAATAATTTTCTAGACTTCCTTATAATTGAGAGCTTGATTTTTAAATCAATCATATAACTAGGGTGTTTCTAGTATCCTAGACTCCAAATATGATTACTATTGTGGAACATGTCAAGAAAAAGAAACCACTATTAGATAATCTGGATAAAGTTTTCTTATGCCCATGTGCTTCCCCATGGGGTACACATTTCTTCTTCCCTGTGAAGATGGATGGGTCAATGCACCTTTGCATCAATTATTGGGAGCTCAACAAGATCATGATAAAGAACAATGTCTTATACCTTAGACAAATTTATTGTTAAATTAGCTATATGGTGCATAAATACTTCTCCATGGGTGTTCTTTAGTTGAGATATTATCATGGGTGAAGAAGGGAGATATCCACCAGACTGCTTGACAAACAAGGTAAAAGAACGATGTGTTCCCAATGATGGAATTCGGACTCCCTAATGCTTGAGAAATAATCATAAACTTGATGGAGAGAGTATTTAGAGATTTCCTTAGAAATGTTTTTGTATCCTTTATAGATGTTATTATAATATACTTCATATTCAAGGAGGACCATGAGGATCCTAAGAGAAGATAACTAAAGACCATACCATAGTGGAATATCTATACGAAGAAAAAGCATGTGAGTTAGTGTTGATGGAATTATCATTATTGGGGAATATCAACATGAGAAATGGGATATCAATGGATCTTATAATACCAATGAAATTGAAGGATGGTTGAGGCCAAAATCAAAGACAAATATATGTAGATTCCTTGAGCTAGGTGGATATTATTTCCGATTTGTGAAAAATTTACCATGATTTTAAAACTCTATTAACAAGATAACTCAAATGAAAGTAAAGTTTTCTTGGAAGGATGAATGCAAATAATACATCATGTAGATGAAAAGGAGTCTTATCACTACCCCTATGCTCATACTACCCATGAGTGGCGAATAGTTTGTATTTTCTTAAGATTCATTAAAGAAGGTATTGGTATCTATGTTATGTAAAAAGAAAATTTAATTAATTATACCTCAATATAGTAAAAAATTCATGGGAAAAGATATCCCATACACGATCTATAGTTGGTAGTTGTGATCCTCTAGGAGAAAATAGGGAGGCATTATCTCTATGGGGGGGAAATGTGGCATATATAATAATCCCAAGAGACTAAAATATAGATTCACACAGAAAAATATTAATGTGCACTAATAAATATGGTTAGATATAATCACATATTATGAAATATCAATCCACTACCATCCATGTAAAGAAAATAATGTGTAAGATTCTCTAAGTAGAAAGGACCTAGAAATTCCATTATCAATGAAAATATAAAAGGATCCAATAACCTTGGAATTGAAGAGGATGTACATGGAATTCATAAATAATGTAATATAATCAATTCTTTCTCAAAAAAAATTCAATTGTCCATTTGGATAGGTTAAATTATGGTCATAGAAATGATGTGGAAATTTAAATGATAGTTGAAACTATAAGGAAATAGAAATCCTCATAGTTCAGTGTTAATGAAGAAGGAATTGTGAGATTCTGGTAAGGGCTATGTGTTCCATAAAATATTGAGTTGAATAAGGAACTAATAGATTACGCACATAGTTTTACATTCTCCATTATCCTAATAAACAAAAAATAAGTATAGAGATCTCTGAGAGAAATATAAGTGGGACAACATAAAGAATGTGATCACCGAATATACACTAATGTGCCTAGTATGTCAGAAAGTTTTGGTTAAAAGTTAGAAGTCTAAGGGAATGATGAAAACATTACCCATGACAACATGGAAATGGGAAAACATCACCATGGAATTTTTCACAGTAATTCAAAATAGGTCCAAAGAAAACCATTTTATCTACGTTGTTATGGATCATCTAAAATGACAACAAATTTCATTAATATTTTAGATGATTTATCAATCAAGAAAATGAAATGGATATTCATTATATAAGTGGTAATTCTATATGGAGAAAAACTATAAACTGTATCTCATCAAGTCCCAGGTTTCACCACCTCATTTTGGAAAAGACTCAACATTCTATCCAAAATCTGAGCTGAATTTTACTACGACCAATCATCCTCAAAATGAAGGAAAATATGAGAGGAAAGTTTAGACATTTTATGAAATGTTGTTACCATGTTCTACAAACTTAAATGGTATATGGGGACATTATATGTTTTTGGTTGATTTCTCTTACAACAACAGTTTCCATTCAATCATCCAAATGGATCCCTATGAATCCCATTGTGGGAGAGGTGTTGAATGCCGAAATGTTTGGATTAATTGGTGGAACACATACTACCATGTCATGAAATTGTTGGGGAAATAGTGGAGATGGTTAAAACCATTTATTAGGACATAAAAGATACTCTTATTTGATAGAAGAGCTATGTTTACAAACATTGACGATACCTAGAGTTTGCTGACAGAGACATGGTATTCTTCTGAATATATCTATGGAATAATTTGATGGTATTTTGGAATATTTGAAAGTTTATTCCAAGGTACACTATCCATGTTAATATCCTTGATTACATACAAGTAATGGCGTATAGACTATTTGTCCCACAAAACCAATCTTAAGTACAAGATGTATTCTACATATCCCTCTTGAGAAAAAATATGTCATAACCCTCACATGTACTCATTCCATATATGGTACTATTGTAAAATGATAATTCCTATGAAGTTTAGTAGGTGAAGATCATAGATAACATGGAAAAATTTCTACAAAATACTAAAAATCTCCTCATAAAAGTGTTGTGGTGAAACCACTTGATTAAAGAATAAATGTAGTAATTGGGGGAGGTGATGAAGTATGGATTCCATTATTTGTTTTAGTTTGTGGAAAGAAAATTTTATGAGTGAAAATTATAAATGCGGGGAAATTGTAATGATACAAACTATTGTGAATAAATTTTAAGTTTAAATTTAATTAAATTTATTATGGTTATATAATACAGATGCACTTATTCTGTTTTATTAAATCTATTTAGACTTAAATTAGTGTTTGGTATAAATTATCATTGATAATATAGTCATTTAAGACTGATGACATGGCTATTATAAACATTGGGTTTTAAGAAATCCATATGACTTAGAAAAAGGAAGTGATGGCCTGAACTAGTAGAATCATACCAAAAAATCCATTTTATTGGATGTTCTGAGGGAGATAACATTTACATGATTTTCCTAATACCAAGGCCAAGATGAGATCTAAAAACATTATCATGAGAAATTCATCTATAGGATAAGTTAACACTCCACGAGATCATGGCGAAAACCTTGTTTGTCGAACGACCCCTAAAATCCCCCCCATCGTGCACATTGTTCTTATGGTGTATGCTGGTGTATTAAAGGGATGTGTATCAATACCCAATAAATATGAGTATGTATATTATTTTTATAGATTAATAAATGTATTTTCATCTGATTATTGTTACATTGAAAATGATGTTTATTTTGATACAATAATGTAGATGTTATATTGAAGGTTAAAATTGAAATTTAATTAATGAGTCTATAAACAAAGGGTTTTTTTTGAAATAAAACATATTTTAATGGAATGTTATTAATAAACAACATTTATCAAATATAAATGTTCATATAATTTTTATGATACCGATTGTACTTTTTATTAGGGTTCGAAAACTATTATTACTAACAACCTATCATTTTCAATATATATTGTTCATTATTTTAAAAGTAAAAAATTCATATATTTAAAAAAATTATTTAGATTAAATTTATATTATATTTGAAATCCGAATTTTAAAATTATTCAATGGTGAATTTTTCATAATTTTTTGAGGCAGTCAAATTTTCAGGTAAAAATTAAACATAGTATAAATATAGTGTTTGTTTTAAAACATCAAAATGTACCAAATGTGATTTAATAAGTAATTAAAATGGGTTACATGAACAAATATAAGTTTCAAATTTAAAAAAACTATGGTTTTTTGTTTATTTGATTTATTTTGAAATTCCATCATGAATCATCTAAACATATAATATATTTTAAGATTTTAAAATCCTTTTTTATGTGTGAATCACGTCCACATCACCAAGGGTAATATTTTAATAAGTTAGTCTCTTGGAATTATAAAATAATAACAATAACTACCCTTTTATAATAACTATTAAAAAACCTTAGTGGAAGGTTTTTTTTGGATATTTTATTTTGCAGAGTCCAAAGCCTAAATAACAATGAAATTCCCCTTATATTCCTATACAAACCCACCCAATAACCCATTTCTATTCACTGAAAATACTTGTATCATGTCCACACTCGGAATTCAACTCATTAGTGTCCTAAAAAGGTACCCATAAGATTTTATGAATCCCCTCCCATGCCTTTGGAGTCACGCAGTCATGTACGGGATCTTCCACTCTCCCCATTTATGAAGAACTCAATCTATGTTATGTATTTTAATTTTAATTTTCATATGATCGGATAGTATATCCCATATTCCACTTACATTCCATTGGAATTATAAATTATGTGATCTTCCATTCACTCTCATTAGGCCTCCCATGATCCTTTATGTGAAGTTGTTACCATGCCAAAATTTCCAAAGGATTATTTTCACTAATCATGTTTTTCCATTGTCGTATGCCTTCAATTACCAAATTTCTAATGTTAGGATATGATATTATAGGTCCATAATACATCCAATTTGATTTAGTAATTATGATGGACTCATTTATCTCTCATAACCCATTTTTATGAATTTTCATATAACGTTGTTATGCTACCAAAATTTAACCATGACTTTCCATGCTAAAACAATTGTGTATTGAATACCATACCTGTTATGATGTCAAGAGTATTAAACTTTATGAAAATATAAACATTGACTCGGTGAAATACATATATGTATTACACATTCCTTGATATTGTAATAAATTATAATGATGAATAAATCAATGACATATGAGCTATTGGGCACACATAAGCATGATAATGAAATGATAATGATGTGTGAACCTAAGTAGCGCTCTAACGCACTAGGTATTGTTTAGTATCATGATATGTCATTCTGTAAATATGTCCCCGTGATTTTGGGACATTATGAATAGTAACATCAGTAATTATATTTTTACCACTGTTAAGGGTAAATTCATGTAATTAATGGTTAAATAATATTATAAGTTCTCAAAAACTACCTGAACCCTAGTCCTAATATTATTGGATACATTATTTCAAACCAAAAAAAATCATTGGGATGGAATTTTCTCCTTTGGAATCCATTTGGGTGGGATTATTACTCTTATAACATTTTATTTGAAGAAAAGATAAATATGTCATAATGTTGAATCTCATAACTATAAAAATTTTAATTTATGGTTACATAAGTGGTTTCATCTACTATAAATATACCATATAAAGTATAAAATATTACATAAAACATGATAATTTATTTATTATTTGTAGGAAATATATAATTACAATAAATGGTGTCATAATGATGATGTAGTAATTTCCAAATTAATGAAATAATCAATTTAATGATATTATAAATATTTAAATAAACATTAGATTACATAATTTATTGCATTCATGAATTTTTTTCGATAATTTTAGAATTTTAGTGATGATTTAATGTATCCGGTTAGAGATTCTTATGCTGTTATGATATTTTTAAAAATACATCAAACTAATAATGTCAAAATTGACACTATTCAATTTTTGAAATTTAAAATTTTCTATTAGTAGCCATAAAATTTATAATAATAAAATATTCTTAAAAATACATTTCCAAAATCCTAATATCTCATAAATAACTCTTTTATTTTTCATTTTCTTATTATGGTAATTACATTATCCTACAATTTATAAATAACAAGATATCACGGTAATATTATAAATGAAAAAATAAGTGTTAAATCAAAAACATAAAGATTAAAAAATAATCAAAACAGGTATACTTTTTATTAGATGAATGAATTTAGACCCATCCTAAATGTAAATTCTAACTAAATAAATTTTTACCCATTTTGAATAGAACATGAATTTATATTAATTTAATAATTTTTATAATTCCAAGACTGTCCCACCCCTCTCCTATTAAAGGGAACCCATTCCTCTCTATTCCATACACTAAAAAACAATTTGGATCATCCATGCTCTATAAAAAAACCCTTCCTATAATTCTTCCCCACATTATAGAGGTCATATGTTGGTAGAACACCCTCCATAGAGGTGTTCAGGTGTTATGAAAAGGTGATCATCCGAAAGAGAGGTAATATTTTTTATTTTAGTGTCTCTATTTTATTTGTTATTCACCTTCATTCAAATATCATTCAACATGATGAAATGATAAATATAGTATAATAAATGTACTAATGTGTTATAATTGTAATATCCTCACCTAAATCCATATCCTATTTAATCAAATGGGAAATTAACTTTTCATTCGTGTGTATGACGGACTACCGCCTCACAAACCGATATAGTTAGTTTTTCATTACCGTCTCTAAATACTGTTCATAATGATGTAATTAATGTTTATAAATGATATTCATGACATATTTTACATTATATTAGAATAATATATCAATTACATTCTTAATTTTCATGCACATAAAAATGATTACGTTATTCGTGTGTATGTGTGAACTATCACATCCACGAAGCGATGTGAATCATTTCTATTCATCACCTTATATGTATGATATATGTGTTTATATTTAAATGATAATTATTATTTTAATAATATTATTATCATTATATAAAACTAAAATAATAATTAACTTATTTCCATAATGATTTATCAAAAATGGAAATGTTACTCACGCATACGTACGACCTACCGTCTTAATGATTATAACGTTATTAATTTTTTATAACCATAAATAAATTGTTTTATTTAAAAATTTAATTTATGTGTAAATCTTTTTATTATGAAATGAATATAGTTTTGGTGAAAGTGGGCTTATGACCACATGGTAAATTGACATCATATTATGTTTAATTTTCACAAAAGTACCAAATATCTTCAAAATGTCCGATATGAACATAAATAATTATGTAATTATTATAAAAATGAAATATGTGATGGAAAGTGAATAAAAATATTGAACAATGTTAGTAAGAAAGTATAAATTAACCTAATTATATTACTCATGATGTTAAATAATGTATGAGATGATTCAGACTCAAGGTAAGGGACTTTTTAACCAAAAACCACATTTTAATGTTTTATGATTTATTCATATAAATATTTGTATTTTAGGATGATGAATTCAAATGTTTTCTGTCAAAGTATTTCTAATGTTATGAATTTTTTAAAATTTAAATTTCACTCATATGTTTTCATAATGATATCATTGTATGGAACTGCAACTCAATCTTCATTCATTAAGGCATATTTTGATATTATAAACCACCTTCTTTTATAAGCTATATAATCAAACCATTTGATATTTAATATAATTCAAAGGTTTTCAAAAAATAATGTTTTTATATTAAGAACATTCCTTTCATTATAAAAAAATGTAATTTTTTGAACTGATGTGGCCACAATGACTTCTCCACCCACGTAATTGTTGTTTGACATTTGACTTCCTCTATAACCCGTAATGTTTTTAGAAGGTAAAAAATCAATTATTCTATTTTTTGGGGATTTTGTTATTGAAAATGGTTTTGAAAATGGACTAATTAATTCAATAAATCTAAATGATTTCTAGTGAATAAAACTATAATTTCTTGAGGTAAAAGTTCATAATTCCATTCATTTATGTGTTATGATTATACAATTGTACGTGGATATTTGATGAGTGCATAAATGATAAATAAAATAAGATTGGTTCCATGATAAACCAATGATGGATGGTTCTGTGATAAACCAAGGATAGGTGTTTAAATTATAACATCTGTTTCATTAGGTATGTAAGTCAATTGTATGGATATTCTATTTGTATGGGTGGTGTGTATGGAAGTTGACTGCATGGTTATTCCATTTAAGTGTGATTATGTCCCAAGATACCATTATATTATAGATGTTATTTATATATATTTCATAATAATATTTTGATTAAAAATGGTAATAAATGATCATATATTCGGTGAAAATTATATACTACCTCTTTAAGGTGGGACATATTACTTTATGATAATGTTTTTATCATTTTCATGTTTTAGCAAGGGTAACGTTTTCCCTTATTTGAGTATTCCATACTGAGCTTCTTATACTCATAACAGGTTTTAAAATTTATTTTACAGGTCTTAAAATTGTTATGGATCATGAGTATTTCACAATCAAAGTATCAAAGAAGTGTCATGAAATGAAGTCGTTTTTTATTTTAAAAGGGTTTCCTTTGGTGAAAAAATGGATACTAAGTATATGTGTCTATATGTAATGTATGGACTAAAATTATAGTTAGTATTATTTCCATGAAACTCTACTCAGAAATTTTTTTTCTAATGTGAATCCTACTTCAAAAATACTATAATAGGTTTTGTTTAATGTTTGGTCCTTACATATTATAACAAACACATTCCTACCAAAATTTATTTAACAGTCTTTAACATCTTTCACATTCTTAAATAGAATTAAATATAATTTCATATGTGAATATAACATCTTTTCCAAGATTTAGGGTCGTTATCCAATTCTAGATTTATTATAAATTTCAACAACAATAGATTTTCATTTTACTTTTCCTTTCCACACATATGGATTTTGTGATTTGTTATAAAAACAATTATCTAATAATAATGAAATAAATTATTTTATAGGATTACAATGGTATTAACATATTTAAAAAATAGATTCTAAGGGTTCTACTCTATTTTTAATCATTACACAAACTTTATTATAATGACTTGTATGAATATGTTGACTCTCCCTTAATCGCCAAATTCAGTTTCTCTTGGAATTATTATAATTATGATCATTGAACAAAAATATATTAATGGTATATCTCAATCTTCCACAATAACCACAGTAACTAATGAATAATTATTTTCCTAGGAAACATCAAAATGTTATGTAGTTTTTACCTTTATTAATTTTTATTACCTTCCACTTTGATATTTTAATGAACTTAAATGTTTGGGATAAAACAACTTATTTTGTATTCGTCCATAATAGAATCACATATATTGTCATGACCCCTGCCCTGGGGCCCATGTCATGGCTTCCCAAAGACCACCCTCCATAGGTTAGGGGGCTAGGGACTAACATCGGAAAGTCATATCCCATTAAGGGAAGGCATTTACTTTAAACCTGTACACACATGCCCAACTACATCCAAACACACTGAAAGGGGGAGACAGGTATACCACTAAAAAAGGTGAGTACAAGTAAAAGTGAATTTAAGTGGGCCAAAATACAAACCCAACCAAAAAAATTTGCAAAGTAAAAAAGGAAATTTGATGGACATCTATAGAAAATCCCTCCAACTCATGAGAGTAGTGAAGCTATTGGAAGATGAAGTGGTATGTTCTGCCCGCCTGGTCCTACTAGGCCCCATATAGTCCTAGACATCCATGTCCACCATTGTAGCATTCTTCAGTCCCATCCCACTGAGCACCTGTGTCGAAACTTCAATCTTCTGCCCCATAAACAACACGTGAGGGCGAAGCCCTTGCATGGGTGAGTATAAAATTTCTCATTAGGGACCCCAAGACCCCTGAAAGTCTCTCCGTAATCCACAAGGGAAAACACAACAAAGAAAATACCCTAGAGGTAATTCCACCAAGTAATACCTCAAACACATATCCTAAACTGAAAGATGAATCTCACACCAGGTATACATAAATACAGAAGTAAAGATGATTAGTTGTAATGATATATCATCTTATTTTTTCGAGAGGATCTACTACTAACCGACACAGGGTCTCAAGCTGATGACCCCAAGAGGATGACTTGGTGTTGACCAACTAAAAACCACTAGATGAGGACCCATATAGGATATCTATGTGCAAACCCACAGAGGATCGCCAGTTGTTGACCCACTCAAGATCGCTATTCATTCTACACATTGCATCCAGGCACTAGATTACCACACTTAGCACGCATGATATCCATAAGATCCATTCCCCATGCCATAGTCTCAACCTCAAACGCCACTAATTACTACATAGAGTAACATTAAAGAACCATCTCATCATAAGGGTCCCAACGAAATAGAATACACATCGATCGGATGCCCGGTAGGTAAGTTATAGAATTTTTTATAAAAAAGGCCCAGTTGGATTCAAGTATGATTCAACCTGGGAATACACCAACTTCTTCCAAAACCCATGTGGATTATCTATAAAGGACTACTATGTAGCAAGAGTCACAATGCCCTTAACGGTGCGTGAATCGAACGCCCGGTCTGAGAGATACATTCATTTTAGTAAATAGGGGTTAGTTGTGTCTAGGACAGGTTCGACCTGTTGAAATAGTGGGTTTCCTAGACCCAACTATTATGTTATTTTGATTACCATATCATGTATACATCAATTTATTCATGATTTCATCTTACCATTATAGTATAGACTTTTCTGCCTCCACTATTGAAATGGTAATGTCCAAAGATTAGTTGTCGTGTCGAAAGGTTATAGCAGTTCCCAGGCTATAATGAGAACCTCTAGATAATATGACATTAATCTTAAACATATGTTATATGGTCTAGATACATCTTAATAATTGGACATAGTAAATTTCTGACCATCAGGTGCTGGGGGCTCATAAGCATTGAGACTTCTTCTCATGAAGATCGCACTTGGTGACCTCTAATAGTGAGATCATGAGGACTGACCTTCCAATAGGAACACCCCATGATTCGAGTGTCATTGGATGTTCCTATATACGATCATGTGTATGGTCTCATGACTTGAGATCATTACCAATGTATGTCATTTGATTGCGTACTTTGATTCAAGACGAAAACCATGGCAATGAAGTCGTGGAGAGGTAGTTTGTGTCGGGTGCATCATTGGTAGCATGACATTGGTTGAATGGTGAAGAAAGGATTTGTCGCTTCTGGGATATTGAAGTAATATATATCAGGACATGTTGATATGGATGGAAGTACCTTTTTAAGACTATGGACATGGAACTCAATGGTAAATTCATCCAGTTACACAAACAAACAATAATATAAGAAAATGATGATGACACGAGAGTGAGTCCTTCCTTATGAGATACTACAGACAAAGAGATTATATTACACAGTGTGTGTTCATAGGTAGGTTGTCGCTACTATGAAAATCCTTATTTCTTCAAGGGCCATGATGGGTTTCTAGATCTCATTCTTGGTCTGTAAATACTATTCACGGCTGTCGAAATAATGGCCTTGAGGGTCACACACAACAACGTATTCAAGAATTGGCCCTATTCAGTTGAATAGGAGTTTTGGACATGGTGCGCCCCTCCACAGGGGTTCAAGATTCCTCCAAAGTTAAATGATCACCAATAAAATAAATAAATTCATATTATTCGAGTTTATAATAATGAGTATTAAATTTATTTATTAAATTTATTTATGAATTTTAAGAAAATAAATGAAAAATATTAACTAACAAATATTAAATTATTTGATGTTGAATTAGTATTTATGGGAGCGACGAGTTGAGTGAATGACTCAATTATTATCACATAATATATTTTAATATATTACAATTATTTGATAATAATATTTATGACTCAGTTTAGTAGTCAGTATCCGGGGCCAACGAGGTGATACCAGCCTTTTTAATTGAGCACTATAAATAGAAGATTAGGGGCATTTTCCAAACACTATTCATAGAGCTTATCTCTCCTATCCTCTCTCCCGCATTCTAGAGTGAGATGCTCCAGATCCAAGGTACTCGTATGGAGCTCTCTCTCGGGCATCACTAGTGATGTGATGCAGTGGTCGTTGGAGCGTCGAAGGCAACATCACAAATTTGTTCTAGCACTCGGATTACGACGAACGACACTCCCACAGATTCCTTGAAGCACATGTGGAAGATATAGAGGAATTTTACTTCAGATACTTTGAGCAGTGATCACCAATGATGAGTAGACGTCGTGCATGACATCAGATTTAAACCAGGTATTGTATGGTTTAATTTTGTGTTCTAAATCATCCATGTGTGGTCCTTGGCTAAGACCAGGCTGTTCTTCTCCAACGTTGACAAGTTTATGTCGACCGTCAGTAGAAATTGTTTTAATACCCACCTATTTGGGGCTTCCGTTGCATTCATGGTTCAAAAAATTGGAATCAAAGGGAGCGTGTTTCCATTTTAAGCCATGAAAAATTTAATTTTCATTAAAATATAAAGAGGGCGTGTCGATAAGATCCCAATGACGCAAACGGAATCTGAATCATATGTCGGATATCCAGTCTGTGGACATCCAAAGTTATGAATTCGGAATTGAAAAAAAAATTGCAGGTCACCAGAATAGTGTTTTCCGGTGATTCAAATAATAGTTATTATTATAATAATTATATAATAATAATAATGGGTTATCTTAATATAAATTTTATTATAATAATATTTTTATATTATTATTAATTTCTAAAGCCCAAATAGGCTTTAGACTTTTTAAAGGGGTGATCCTTTGTTTAAAAAAATACAAGGTGAAGAAAGACATGAAAAAATCTAAAATTCAAAAAAAATTAAGGGTGGGCGACCAAGTGGAGGGCAACCAGCAGGTCAATAAAAAAATAATAATAATAAAATAAGTTTATGCATGGGGCGACCTGTATAGCAGGTCGCACAAGAAATATTAAAAAATTATGGAGACCAGCTAGAGTCGTGGCACACAGCGTTCTCCCCTCCCGCGGACCTTCTCCGCACCAAAGCCTCTTCTTCTCTAAACCAGGTCGGCAACCAGGAAGCATCGACACCCCACTCCCGGTCTGCTCTAGTTGGTTGCCTCCTCCCTGCTCTAGTGGAAGCTCATGAGCGCACCAAGCAACCACATATCCTCCCTGTTAGGCTCTAGCAGCAGTGCGGTAGCCATGGAGGCCGCCCTCTCTGGCCATCCCAGCAGACACCCGTGCAGTGCCCTTGACGGCTGCAAACTTCACCTCTGAGCTTCCTCCTCCTACAACATGTAGGTGCGGCTGCCTCCTCCTACACCAACAGCCGAGCTGTCCAACCCTCCTACACCTGGCGCACCATCCTGAGCAGTTGTTCCCCTTCCACCAGTTCTCCTCACTACGGCTGAAGCAACACCGGACAGCTCCAGGTTAGTGACCTGCACCCCGAGTTCTCCCTTTGTAAGGCTTCTCCCTACACCAGCCGTAGATGGCCAGCCCTGCTTCAGCCTCTCCAGCACTTGGAAACGGTCCCCCTCCGCACAGGTGAAGCACGACCGCTCCACCCTGTGTGCACCCAGCTCCACCCAGCCCTGCTCTTTCCGGCTACCCCTGGCCTCTGTCCGGTGGTTTTTATGGGGAGCCACGGTACACTGCACCAGTCAGGACGTACCTCCCTGTTACCCACCTTCCACAGCTACCTCGGACTAACACATATTCCCATGGACATGCCTCGTTCCCACTGTCGCTTGGTCCTCATAGCGGGCATGTAACATTCGCTGCACTGAAACATCTCTAGGCCGGTCTGCTCATCCCACAATTGGATTGGGTGGACCTGCCCAGCCCAGAATGCCCATGCACAGGGTCGGCACTACCCGGGATGGGCCTGCGCGGGTTCGCCCTGACCCGCACATGCTCTACCCGGGGTTCATGTGGCTTGAATAATTTTATTTGAATCAAAATTTAATTTAATTAATTTATTTAATTTCAGTCTACAATTAAATTAATTAAATATTAACATTGTTTTATAAATAATGTGGCACAATTAATTTAATTGTAAGATAATTAAATTAATTTATTAATTTAATTTTTAGTTTTAAAATTAAATTCATTAAACGGTATAGAACGATTTAAATACTGAATTAAAATCAGAGGGAAATTTTAATTCAATAAAATAATTCCCCCAAATTTATATTAATTCAAGTTTAATTTTTATTCTTCCCTTATTTAATATACGCAAGTTTAATGTGTATATGACTGATCCTGAGCTGAGACCTTCCAATGCATGTATGGTGTTTAATTATTTATTTAATTATTTATTTAATTGTTGCATGTGGTGTTGTTAAAATTATTTTAATTAAATAAAAGGTGATCTGTGTGATGTCTCAAGTTTCATTGTATGTATAAGGGAATACACGCCCATTCTTAGAGTTTTAATTTTACTCCACGGGATCCCCTTGCCTACGTGCGAGTACAATTGTATAATCACAATATGAGATATGACACATTTCTCACCAAGTGATGGTGACCCCCCATATAGGAGTCTGATGCATTGGATGAGCAGACCTTGCTATTCATGTTTCAAGCCACGCGACCAAAGGTACTTACCACTAGGGTTTCAGTTGGTCTCTTATTCACTCAATGGATCAACAAATAGTACCGGCTCATGATCAGGTTTTTCATTTTATTTCTGCATTGTTTATTATTTTGTGAATGTGTAGTTAGAACGTCATCACATTGAATAATAATAAACAAGCATGCAAGAAAAAATGAACATCAATCGTGATGAAATTTCTATTTCTTACAAGGTCATATGTGAGTGTGATCACATAGTATGTGTTTATAAAATTAGAAAATGATTTCTTTCATCACACTAAAAATATTAAAACCCTCAATGATATATTAATCATAAATAGCCTTCCATCATTCAAATTTGGATAAAACCAGCTATTTGAGGTGCCTCTCATGCCTTAGCTGAGTGTGCCTCTTACTACTGGGGAGTCCTTACAAGAATGATGGGTCGACATAACTAAATTTCTAGTAAGGATTAGCCCTAGATAACTTGCTATCATTTTAGAGGCATGTTTTGAGTAAATCATATTTTGATTTTATGAAGCTGAGACTTCACTCAACAGATCAAGGAACAGCAAGTTAAAGTGGTTGGCCAGCCAAAAGCCTACCTAGAATGCTCCATGTATTGGCATAGCCATAGCTTGTAGACTATGAGGGGTGGTTCCAGGATCCTTTCCACTAAAATACTCAAGTGACAGTGTATTTCGATTCTAGCACAGTGGGTTCCTAGAATCCGATAAAATAGTGGGAGACATTAAATTATTTAAGTAATTAATCAAAATGTATAAACCGGAAATCCAGATAAAAGTCACTAATCAGCTAAAATTCTTTTTTGTAGAAAAATGGAAGTTATACCACAAGATTAAAACTGTGATATGATAATGGAGAAAGTAAACTTCCACACTAACATGAGTGTCCATGAATAGTACATGCACGTGCGCATAGTACTATGATATAGGAAACTCAAGGTGTCAGTGTCCCCAACACTATTAAACTATCTCAAGAAGCAAGGGTGGAAAATGCTTACCAGAGACTTATGTACAATTCATATGATAGTTATATCATCTTGATTTCATCAACATCCGGTGTCAGTTGCGGCCACTACACCAGGACATAGATGATATAACATAAGGTCTCATATCCGAGAAGTTTGCAAGGAGAAAGCAAAGAAATGATATGAATAAGGAAAAGTTTACACCGGCATGTGTAAATTTAAATATTGATCATGATCAGTAAATATAATTTTCACCACATTACTCAACTCTCATTTTATGTTACAAAATAAACAAGTATTGTGTAAATTCTTCATTACCTATCCAGGTATGGGTCACCAAGTGAATACTAATAAAAGACAATTAAGCTCTAATTATTATGGAGGATAAATTGAAAGAAAATGTGAAAATGTAAAAGGCGTTTAATTCCAATGACACATTCGTCGCGTCATTAAATTAATGAGGTATTACCAGAGGTTATTTTCATTGCATATTATAAAATAATACTACAGAAGTATAAAAGCAATAAACTGATTTAAAGAAGCAAGTTTCTACTTCTACATCTGGCATATTCATCAATGTGATGTTTCCTTTTACTACTTGGGTATTAAATACAATTTTCTGGTTACATATGTGTATTCTAATACTATAAAAAATTCAGTATAGAAACCTTACTAGAAGTCAGGTGTATTCTCTATGTTGATGTGAAAGGGTTATACCTAGGATAGTTGTGGGGATAACATGACTTCATAATTGGAAAGCAAATGATTTGTGTTGAACTATTGTTGATTATAACCAAAAAATGTAATCTCATGTATAGTTGGATGCAAGGAGACATTCTTTCTGTTATTGGAATGAATGTTGTTTTTGGTAAACTCAATCACTAGTTTAGTAATACATGAATAGTAGACAATTAGTGATGAATATAAATGTAGAACTTATACCCAGTTGTGAAAGGACAATTCTTTTTCAAGTAATACTAAAAATGGACAACAAGAATATACCAAGTATGGTATTTAGGCTCAAAACAGCTAAATACTTATGGTATTATCGATGTCTTTAGTTTGGACAAAGGATCCTTTAGAAATAAAGGTACATCACAATGCATTTAGAAATAGTTCTACACGAAAGTGTGAACTATTCCAAGTATAAGATAAGGGTATATATACTTAATAAGATTCCTTTTAGTAATTAAGGAATATCAAAGTGAAGTATTTTCATGGTTAGGAGATATGAGTGGCTTCAGGTTGGGATACCGAAGAATATCTAGAACAACCATTCATCAATCATGATAATGTAGCATGGAGTAATTACTAAACACACATTACCTTATCGAAATCAGAACATTGATGTTAATGAAGAGGATTTATAATCAAGTCTTACATATCAACATTGATCAACAATCATATAGTGTGGAGCAATTCCTAAATGTATATGGTATACATCAAAATATTGATGTATGTAATATCAATGTTGCAACTAGCAGAAATTTTCATTGTATTTCATGAAATTCTTTGTAAATAACAATGATATCCCACAACCATATGTCAAATATAATGACAAATGGATATCATACAAGTCACAGAATTATAGAAATCCATTATGTCATAAGAACATGTGTTTGCATGCAAAGAGTTTGTTAGGACATAAAAAAACTAGCGTCAAGACAAACACATTGTGCATTTAGTGTAATAATCTGAACAGTTGTTTAGGACATTACATAAGTCCCTAATACTAAAGTGTATGTAGTCAACAAATAGACTAAACTTCTATATAAGTTTTCACATCTCTATTAAAGATAGTGTGTGCTATATTGACTTGTGTTTAGTAAATGCTCAAAATGCACAACTATTTGGATTAAGAACTAGTTCCACAAGCTCATGTGGAAGAAAGTATGTTGCAGAGACACATACTGTGTAGGAAGGATAAATCCATGGTGATGGTTTTTATATTCACCGTGGCTGGTGATCTATTATTCAATGTGAATAAAATTCCCTACAAGTATGCAGTGTATGGAAATTAGAAAAAATTGATAAGACCAACTAAAATTCAATTAATCGATTCCATGTATCATAGTGAAAAATGGGATATAATTTTGAATACTACGGTGGGTATTCAAGTGAGTTGATACATGGATGGTACGAGCCTATTACCAATACGGCTTAATTGGATTCACCAAGTTGTTATGCCTAAATCAGTTAGAATTTAACTTATCAGAGCTAATATATATGATGAATTTATTTAGCATTAGATGTCATGATACCCAATAATGGATGGTGTCTATACGACGCAACCATAAAGGGATGGTCACATCACAGAATGCTAATAAAGGTTACAAGTCACTGAAATCTAGTTTAGGATTAAAGTAATAAACATGATCATAGTATATACATTTAAAAAAATGTTAGCCATGTGTCTACCCGAGGTTAGTGGGAGCGCTTAGGTTTTCCAATATGAAATATCATTGGTAACATTTGGAAAACAGACATTGGTATGAATGTTAGTTAAGACGAAAATGAAATTTA
Organism: Viscum album; assembly: GCA_963277665.1. Classification (NCBI taxonomy): domain Eukaryota; kingdom Viridiplantae; phylum Streptophyta; class Magnoliopsida; order Santalales; family Viscaceae; genus Viscum; species Viscum album. Next base: position 21,785,069 of record OY728137.1, on the reverse strand, counting down.
CTCTCCAATGATTGACTTAAAGTAGCAACCTAAGTTCTAGGGACCAGGATCTACTATGGTATATCTATAGGTTGATTGGTCCTATTAAATTGTACATATATTGACATTGTATTAAAAAATACATGTTGGAACAATTCAGGAGATGAATTGTTGTCTATGTCACTGGGCATAATCTCTCCATGTTAACATGTCGATGACATGGGAAGAGATAAATGTGGTGAGTTGAAATCCTTATGTTGGATTGATGGATCAATCACATATTCCATTATATGTAAATGAACTAATATTTCCTAGGTACATTTTACAATAGGAAAATACCAGTTATATCCAGGAGAACTGCAAGGGAGAAGGTCAGAAATATCTAATTGTACTTCTCAAAGTACATAAGATATGTACCTGGTTAGTGGAGAAGAAAGGATACTAGTTTTTTGGGATAAAAATAATTATTCCATATATCAATGTGGTCTAGTATTGCAGTAATGCTAAAGGAGATGAGCGAGTAAAGATTATATTAGCCAGTGGTGGCCATACCTACAATCCTGAGTACATTGCAGCTTCTTAGATAACTAAGAAGCAGTTTAATGCAATGGTTTGTTCGGGTTCATGGAATCAAACCTGGTGAGAAAATTATTATCATAATTTAAATTATGATTTTTTAATAGACAAGATTTCAAGCTATGACAGTGGACAAAAGGTGATATATACTCGGGATACCATCTATTGAGTAGTTTTACTCAATGAGATGAGGTCTCAATAGCAGAATAGCCACGCGGTGGAGCTGTGGTGGACCTAGTAGCTAAATCCATTACTCAGTAAGAACATGATGTTCATCATGTGAGTAGCTAACAAGTATGGTTAGAATGTTGTCTCTAGTGAATGTGGGAGTGTTGACATAGTGGGATCCCTAGACCCAACTATTATGTGCTTTTGATTACCATATTGTGTATACAGTAAGCTATACATGATGTCATCATACCATAATAGTGTAGAGTTTTCTACGTCTACTATTTACATAGTAATGTCCAAAGATTAATTATCATATCGAAAGGTTATAGTAGTTCCCAGGCTATAATGAGAACCTCTAGATACAATGACATTAATCTTAAATATATGTTCAATGGTCTAGATACATCTTAATAATTGGACATAATAGATGTCTGACCATCAGGTGCTAGGGGCTCATAAGCCTTGAGACTTATTCACATGAAGTTTTCACTTGGTGATCTCTAGTAGTGAGTTCATGAGGACTGACCCTCCAATAAGAACACCACATGTTTCGGGTGTCATTGGATGTTTCTATCTATGATTTTGTGTAATGGTCTCCTGACTAGAGATCATTACCAATTTATGTCATCTGATTGAATACTTTTATGCAAGATGAAAACCATGGAAATGAAGTGGTGGCAAGGTAGTTTGTGGCGGGTGCGTCATTGCTGTCATGACATTGGTTGAATGGTCAATAAAGGATTTGTCGCTTCCAGGTTATGGAAGTAATTTATCTCAGGCCATGTTGATATGTATGGCGGTACCTATATAAGACCATTGCCAAGGAATTTGAGGCTAAATCCATCCAGTTACATAAACAAACAACAAATTAAGAAAAGGTTGATGACTCGAGAGTGCATCATACTTTATGAGATATTACAGAAAAGAGATTATATTACACTGTTTGTGTTCGTAGGTTGGTTGTCACTGTTGTGACAGTCCTTATTACTTCAGGGGCCATAATGGGTTGCTAGATCATGCTCTTTGTCTATGAATACTATTCATTTTTGTCGAAATTAGGGCCTAAAGGGTCCCACACAATAGCGTATTCAAAAATTTTCACTATTCATTTGAATAGGAATTTTGGACTTGCTGGGCCCTGCCACAGGGGTCCGGGATTTGTCCAAAGGTAAACGATCACCAATGCAATAAATAAATTCATATTATTCAAGTTTAGAATAATGAGTATTGATTTTATTTATTAAATGTATTTACGATTATTATTTAAATACATGAAAAATATTAATTGATGAATATTAAATTATTCTAAGTTCAATTAATATTTATGGGAGTGAAGAGCTGAGTTAATGACCCAATTATTATCATGTAATATATTTTAATATATTAAAAGTAAATGATAATATTATTGTTGACTCATTTTAGTATTCATAAAATGTCGTTGATAGTGGATTAAGTATTCGAGGCCAGCGAGGCGATACCAGGCTTTTTAATTGAGCACTATAAGAAGAAGAGGAGGGGAATTTTCCAAACACTATTCTTAGAGATTATCTCTCCTCTCCTATCTCCCACATTCTAGAGATATATTCTCTGGATCCAAGGTAATCGGATGGAGCTCTCACTTGGGCATCTCTATCGATGTGATGCAGTGGTCTTTGGATCGTCAAATGCATCGTCGCAAATCTGTGCTAGCACCCGGATTATGATGAATGGAACTCTCATTGATTACTTGAAGCGTGTGTGGATGATCTAGATGAATTTGACATCAGATTCATTGAGCATTTATTTCCAATGATGAGCAGACGTTGTGCATAGATTCAGATTTAAACAAGTTACATTAAGATTTAATTTTGTGCTTAAAATCCTCCATGTTTGGTCCTCGGCTAAGACCGGGCTGCTCTTCTCCGACGTTGACAAGTTTACGTCGACCGTGGGTGGAAAAAAATTTAAAACCCACATATTTGGGGCTTCCGCTACACGCCCAGTTCCAACACGACCCTGTCGGACTGACCCAAAAAACTCATCCTGACAGTCCCATGTATCCTAGTTTAATGAGACAGACTCGACTTGACTTAGTTTGGGTTGGGATTGGTCTAGTCTGGCGTGGCCAGTGGGACAAGACTAATGGGCCTTGTTGTACCCGACATGGGGTGACTGAGGGCCTAGCCCGCTAGGTCGCCCTGCTACCCGGTTTAGTCTGACCTAGGTTGAAGGGCAGGGGTGTGGCCTGCTGGCACAAGTCCATCCCACTAGGTGTAGATTCGGCCTGCTGAGTGCATGTATGACCTAGCCTGCTAGCTGGGGCATATCTCACATGCAGAAGAACAACTGCGAGGTGTGGTCAGTGGGGAGTCATCTAGTAAGGATGTGGCAGCCACACATTATCTGGCCCTCACTCGCTCCGCGGATGTGGGGCCTCCTCCATCCATTGTCAATGGTCCACAGCTCAGCTACCACTAGACGGCCCGGACGTGGGTCATCCCTCCACACCATGCCTGACACCGCATCTCCCACTGCCGCTGCGGACAGTCGTCTACGTCCTTCGGCCACCTCGGCACCCCAACAGGCATGCCGATCCTACCAGATGGTGGCCCTCTATCTCGTCTTCTAGCATGCGGCCGGCACTGCCATGTGCCGCTGGCACCGTCGCGGCGGTGGAACATTCATCGGACCACTATATATTATTTGGCGGTTTTTCATTCACATCACTAAAGTCTATGGACCACAAAGATCACCCACTTCACCATCAAGGCCTCAAATCATTCTTTTCGTCGATTTGAGAGTTTTTCCATGATTAACACCCACAATGGAGGGGCTCGGGCCTTGTTCATGATAGTCTACACCCTACACATTATAAGTTTTTAATCAATGGAGGTATCATGATTTAACATCAATCAACAAGGATAATTCACCCCTGTATAATGAAATATTAAAAGAAAAGTCACCCACCAGTATGAATGCTCAAATCACAGATCAACCTATTCTTGGGTTGACCCATGATCATTGTTCCTATGAAAAAGAATGGGAAATAACTTTTAAAAATTAATCGACCACTACCTCATTGATGTTATCTGCTAAATCATCCTTGCTCGAGGTTTCATGTTGTCGATGTCACTTATAGCATTGTTCTTCAAGGCACGTCGAAAATGATTATGTCTCACTAGTGTTTGTCATTATTCATTGTAAGGGAAAATGACTGGTAGTTCATCTTAGAATATTCTTAGCTTAATAACCCAATCAACCACATGTTGGTTTTATTAAAATAATCACATCACATCATTTCTATTATGCTATGATGTTGCGTCTCTATAATGTTTCTTTTATGAAACATCATCATTGTTAATCTTACTTTATTTCTTCATTACACTGCATAATATAGTTTTTTAATGAGCCTCGTTAATTCCCCTTTACTTCTTGGCCCATGTTGGCCAAAGTTAATTTATTTGTAGGAGAATCACATCGTTCCGAATTTGAAGGTTCCCTATGATTTTTGATCTATGAACTGGTTCAAATGATAGAAAACCCCACTCTCACATTTTCTGAACGTAAATTTAAAATATTTCCAAAAAAATTAACATTTACCCTCGATGAACGCCGATCGAGGATTGGCCCCTACTATGAAAAAAATTCCCTTACAAGGTAAACCTTACTCTCAGATTTTCAATATGTGTATCTGTTTAGGAGTTATACATGTTTGAAAATAAAATAATTGTAATGTAATTATATTATTCATGAAAAAAACTAATTTCCAATGTTTGAATGTGCCATCCAGTGTTAGGGTATACCTAAAGAAAGCATACTCTCATGAGTTTAGCAGTGGTCTCTAATTTTTAATCCCAGTCACAATTATTGATATATGTGCTTTTAAAAATTAAAATAATTCTATTTAATATATTTATTTATAGTTATGCCATTTTGGAGATTTATCACAAGATTCCTAAAAAGACTAAACTTAAGTCATGGATAGGGTACATCCTCTATCCTAAACACAATGGTACCCTCAAATTTCTGATCCAGGGACCCATTTATTAGTTATACTACTTTTTCAGGAAAACCACTCATGTGTGCTATTTAAAGCATAAAATTTTTTGCAGATCATTTAAGGAACTCTAGCCCTCATAATTGCACTATATCTTAGTGCCTGGTCTCAAAATAATTAAATGTATATAAAAAATGACATGGAAATTTGGGTACATTACATTCTCACCACCTTAGGGATTTTTGACCCCGAAAGACTAATCAAAGGAAAAACAAACAAATTGGCATACTGAGCATGAATCTGAGCCTCCATCTACCATGTGTTCTCCTGATGATTCTCTTGAAACCCTCAAACACGCACTAGAGGAATCGTTCATCCATGAAGGTCCCACTCCTTTTGATCCTCTATCACGACTAGGAACTATGAAAATGTCACCCCATCATCAATGTCAATCTCAACCAAGTCGAGGACATGTGATGGATCATGCATGTATCTCCTTAGTCATGACACATCAAAAACACCATACCCCCAGTGCATCTATGGGATATTATCAAGGCAGCACACCACCTCACCAACTCTATTGAGAATATTGAAAGGCCCGACAAATTTTAGAGATAACATGTTGTCCCATCCATATCACTACATTCCCTGCCGGGGTGAGACCCGAAGAAAAACATGATCTCCATCCTTAGACTACAAGGGTCTCTATCTCTTGTTGGAATAAGGATTATATATTCCCTTTGTAGTCCTCATCCAATCCTATATGATCTTCATCTTCTCAATGGTATCTCGTACCATCTCTGGACCCATGAGTGATGACACCCCGGGGTTTTTCCAGTGTAGAGGTGATATGCATGGCAGCCAATACAAGGACTCAAATGGTGTCATGCCAATGGTAGAGTGATAGATATTTTTCTATGAAAACTCCATTAGTAGTAGTTGGTCCATCCAAATGCATCTAAAATTAAGGATGAAAGCATGAATCATGTCCTTCATGGTCTGTAGTGTTTTCTCTGTCTGACCGTTAGCCAGTGGGTGAAGATCAATGCTTAAGTGCTATTGAGTCCAGAATTTCTCCTGTAATACCTTCTATAAATGGGATTTAAAAGTTCATCATAGTCTTATACTATCATTGATGGAAACATGTGGAGCCTCACTATCTTCTGGACTTAGAGGTGTCACAATCCCTTTACCAATCCCTGCTCCTAGATAGGTAGAATGTGAGCCGACGTGGTTAGTCGTTCAAGGATAACCCAGATAGAGTCATGGCCCCTTGATGTGTAGGGTAACCCCATCACAAGGTCAAACAGTATATTGTCCCATTTCCACTTGAGTATCTCGAGTGGCTGGGGAAATCCTGCTAGAACCTAATGCACGACCTTCACTTGCTGACAAGTGAGGCATTATGAAAAGAACTCGTCCACCACTTTCTTCATCCCCGGCCACCAGTACTGACGTCAGAGGTCCGGGTTCATATTTTCCACATACGAATGTACCACTAAGGGAAATTTGTGGAACTCCTTCAACACCTCCTCATGTAATGTCACTGGTACCACAATGTGCCATTTAAAAAAAATAATGTGCTCCCCACCTATCGTAAATCCATCAAGAGCTTGTCCTAGGGATAACTGAGCACGTCAGGAATTGTATCAACATAAACAAATTGTGCATCTATAACTCACTATAAGAGTGGGGAAGTGAGATTCATTGACTAATGGTAAGCCTCTCCATCATCATCCATGAAGGATATCAGCATTGCGGTTTGCAGCTCCATCACCTCACACAACATCTATAATCCCGACATCCTACTGAGCGCGTCTACCATCACATCGACATTTGAAAGAGTATAGACTCTATGAAAGTAATGATCCTGGAGGAAATCCAACCACATATACTAACTCAACTTATAAAAAGATTACGAGAACCTTTCCAGCCACAATAAAGGATACCCCTTTTTAAGGATTGATGTGCCCATCGACCCTTTGGTAGCGGGTACTCATTCTCAATGGTCACTTTGTTAAAGTGATAGAAATCCACACATATAATCAATCAACATGTCTTACTAATCCCTTCCTCTATAGTCCTACAACTATTCACCCTAATTTAGAAGATTTACTAAATCAAACTGATATACTGATGTTGATATCGGTGCCATTTCAGGGTGTAGAATGATATAGAAGTCCCTTCACCTGTAGGGAGGTAATCTTGGAAACATATTTTGTAAGGATATTCCTGTACACTACCTCCACTATTGGGAACTAAAATCTCGAAACATCTACAACCATGAGGGTGAGGCTAGACAAATCAAGAGTGATTAGTTTCACCATCTTATGCATTAGTTTATTCCATGCTTCCCGGGCTTCCTGTTTCACCGTCCAAGAGAAAACTCATTCAGACATTGCGGATATAAGTCATCCTTTTTGCCTAAAATAGACAACATGAGCATGAATTGTGTATGAATAGTCCATACCCAAACTAACATCATAATGCCTCTGTGCTGCATAGAAGAGGTTCCAACTGAAACACTTTTTTAAAGGGTCATATCAGACCTCGACATAAGTGTGATTATCGAGTATCCACTCTTAGGTATCTCGAGACATAAGGATCAATTTAATGGTTTAACTAGAAACTCTAGGTCATAAAAAAGATTCATCACAAGAAGTAATGATTTTTTCATAGGTCTATTAATATGACAGCTATTATTAGACACCGACCATATCTAGAATAATTCATGAAACCCTTGGGTCATGATCCTTGACTGAATGAATCTACTCCCTTATTCTATCCTCCAACTCCCTAAGCCTGGTGGGGACTGGATTAGGGTGGTCGTTGTAACATGTTGAAATTTATACCACATCCCACTGCCCTCCTAGATCCTGTTCTACGTCAATTTCACTAGATATTTGTCTATCCCTATCACTTCCTCTTCCAAAAATATTTTCTACGTCCATATATTTGAGACTGATGTCAGTTTCCTTTTTTCACACTATTGTCATTCACTAGTTGTTTCTGCTCAGCCAAAGAACAGTCAACCACAAGGGTTATCTCTTCCACCCTAACATAAGTAGGAATGCAAAGTGGAATAGTACTTGATCTAATTTTCCTAAACATATCTCACTCGGAGGACTGAGCCCTGATGAAATGGTCGTATTTTATTCATTCAATACCTGGAATAGTTTTTACACCTCGATTAATACTTAACTACCAATATGTCATATGGAAAAAGCTGATGAAGCCCTTGGGAACTCATCCCCCATAGATTTTTTTGGAAAGAGACCCCTTCTCTAAGAAAGGCTCTCAAGTTCTGTCCATAGAAAAGTCACCTCATCGTAATTTTAGGGTAATCAAAACCATTCCATCGCCAGATTCATCCTCGTAGAAGGGTCACTTATTGGAACTCTATCTAATCTAATGGTACCCTAGGAAGATGGAAACTCGGTCACCCCATCATGCTTTTCATTCACTGCCTGTGAGTTGGGGACGCCTAAAATCTTGGGGTGGTATTTGTCACAAAAACATCTATAAGGCATTGTGCCTATATGTGTCCTCTACAAGATGTTCCAGTAGTAATTGCTAACCAACGGGTAGTGGTGTTACTAGGAAACTTCCCAAAGGTACGATCTTGGGTAGTGATACCTTTTCCAAAGCCTCATTACACTGTAGATCATCTTCCTGGCCACACATTGGAATCCTAGCTATTTGTCTGTGTGGAGGAATTTTGAAAGAGAATCAAGATTAAACAAGGTTAAAACATTTTACCTAGTGAGATAAATCTTAATCAAAATAATATAAGAAGACACTCAATAAGCCAACGATTTCATGTATTTTAATGATAAATAGAATTCATGGTCATGGTGTATAGATATGTTAGTCATCGCCCCAACACTAAACTCCTTGAATCTGAAAGTCAAACTCACAACACATAGCATAGTTTCTTCAAAACAAAACACACACTCCCGATATTTGTGGTATGAATGACAACCCATTGATAGCACTTTTTCATGACCCATCCCTAGGCGCACGTTCTACGACTACCCCAAGCCCACCTTTTATAGTACATGGGCTAGTGACTAGCACTGGAAAGGCATATCCAAAAAAGAGAATGCATTTCCTTTAAACCTGTACAAACTCAAACACTCCCAATAGCATCCTAACACACTCAAATTGGGATAAAAGTATTGCAAGAATACAATGTTGACTACAAGTACTAGTGAAAATAAGTAGGTAATAATATCAACCCAACAAGAAACTGAAAACTACAAGGTACAAAGGGAAACATCGAAGGCCATCCATGGAAAATCCTACCTTCTCATGATTGTAGTAAAGCCACTATAATCAAAAGTAGTATGTTTTACCTGCTCATTCCTACTTGGCCCCACCAGGTCTTTGGTCACCAAGTCCATCATCGTAGCGTTTGTCAGACCCATCCCCCTGAGCACCTCTGTTGAAACATCGATCATCTTCACCAGAAGCAACATGTGTGGGTGAAGCCCATGCAAGGGTGAGTATAACAATAGACATTAGAGACCCTGAGACCCCCGAATGTCTCTAAGTAATCCATGAAGGAAAACACCAAAAAATACCCCATAGGTAATACCACAAATAAATACCTCAAACACACAGAATAAATTAGACGACGGTGCTCACACTAGGTATACATACGTAAAGATGTAAAGATGATTAATAGTAAATATATATCATCTTATTATGTAGAGAAGCTTTGCTGGTGACCCGCACAGGGTTGCTAGGTGCCGACCCACAGAGGAACGATATGTGCTCACCCAAAAATGATCACTAGGGGATGACCCACATAGGACCCCCAACTGCTGACCCACATAGGATCACAAGGTTATGACACAAAAAGGATCACTAGGTGCTACCCCATAGAGGATTTAAAGGTGTGGACTAACTCATGATTGTTGTTGTTTCTTCACATCGCAGCCAACCACTGGATTCCCGAACATAGAACGCTTAATTTATGAAGGATCTTCTCCTCATGAAATCAATCATACCTCAATAGAAAATAATTACCACATATGGTAACCCAATGAAAAAACTTGTTGTAAGGGTCCCAATGCTAATGACATTGCGTCGATCAGATGCCCAGTCTGTAAGTTATAGGCTTTTAGTAAAAAGGTCCCAGTTGGATTTGTGTCTGATCCAACCGGGCCAAAGAACAACATCCACCAAAACTTAGGTGGGTTATCTAAAAAGGACCACCCCAAAATTTGGGTCCCAACTCCACTGATGGCGTGTCAATCAGGCGCCCGGTTGGAGAGAAACAAGCATTTTAGTAAATAGGGATCAGGTGCATCTAGGCCCGATCATGCCGACATTACCAACTAGACCATGGGGTCCCATGTAACCCGATTTAATTTGATGGACTTGACCAGACAATATTTGGGTCAGGGAAAGTCTAGTCTGACCTTGCAAGTGGGCCAGACCCAATGGGCCTTGCTGTACATAACCTATGGTGGCTGACGATACGACCCACTGGGTCGTTTGGTTACCTAGTCTCGTCCGACAAGACCTGAAGTGTGCGAGTCTAACCTTCGAGCTTGGGTTTGGCCCAATGGGTGCAGGTATGGCCCACCATCGTGGGTCTGACCAAGAACGCTGGAAAGGGTGTAGGCTGCTAGGTGAAGACCTTTCAGGTAGTGCAGTCGATGGGGCATCGTCCAGTCGGGATGCGTCAGCCGGCCCCTGCTGGCACTACAGACGCGGGGCCTCCTCTGGCTGTGGTCGATGAACATCTACTCACCAGCCACCAGATGGCCTAGAAAAGGATCGTCCCTCTATGTGGTGCCCATCCCCTCCTCTCACGCTTCCATTGGGACCTGTCAGATGTGGCCTTCGAACAACTTGGTTCACCGACAGGGACACCACTCCACATGGGCATTGGTCCTCGGTCCCACCATCTAGAACGCTGCCAGCACCGCCACGTGCAGCATTTACCGGTGCGGAAGAAAAACCTTCAAGATACCACCAGACACGCTTTTATGGTGTGTTATTCACGTCTCTTATGTATATATCACATGAAGATCACCAAATTCACCGTGAAGGTCTCAAATCAGTATTGTCGTCGATTCGAGGGTTTGACCACAAGGAATACCCATGGTGGAGGGGCTCAGGCCTTGTTCGTGTCGGCCCGAACCCTCCACATTATAAGTTTATAATAAATGGTTGTCTGAGGATTTTTCATTAATCAAAAAGTATAATTCAACCGCAGATAACGATTTCCCAAAATAAAAGTTGCCCTCCAGTATAAACGCGTGAATCACGAATCAACCTTTTTTTGGGTTTATTCCAGTCTGTCGTTTCTATGAAAAATAATAGGGAAGAACTTTAAAAAATTAAACAACCCCTTTCCCCATTGAAATTTGATGTCGAAGCATTTGTACTCGATGTATCAAGATGTCGACGTCGCTTCCGGTTTGGTTCTACTAGGCACATCAAAGATGATGAAGTCCTGCAGGCGTTCATCGTTCTTTGTTGGGGAGGAAAAATATCAGCAGTTCATCAGAGAATCCTCGCTATTTAATTCCCCATTTCCCCATGTGTTAGTTTAGAAAAATGAATCACATCGCAAAAATTTTGGTTACGCTTCAACATTTCATCATTATGCTGTTTCATTTATGAAAGAGCGTCGATGTAACTCTTATATTATTGCATCATTACACTACATGATACGTGCGATTAATGAGACTCATTAATGTATCTTGTTTCTTCCTGGTAACTGCACCATAGTGTCGACATCTACCACACAACAGTGAGTAATAAAATTAAATGATTATATTAACATTTTTTTCAAAAACACCAAAAAATAACATTTCCACTAAGCCCTTGCCGACCGAAGTTAAGTCATTTTTTTGTTGAATCGTAGTGTTCTTAATTCAATGGTGCCCTCATATTTTTGTTCTGAGCACCAACTAGAAATATATAAAAACCACTCACATGTTTACTGAATGTACCTTTAAAAAATTTCAAAAAATTACTTTCACCCTCAACTAGCGTCAGTCGTGGTTTGGCTCCGCCTAAGGAGAAAACACCCCTTCGAGCTCAACGGTACCCTCAGATATTCAATATGAGTAACCGTTCAAGAGTTATAAGGATTTAAAAATAATATAATTGTTACATAATTATTTTATTCATGGAAAAATACATACATCCACTGTTGGCCCACAATAGCCAATGTTAGGGTCTCCCTAAGTAATGTGTACCCTCATGAGTTTTGTGGTGGTCCTGTATTTTTAATCTAATACATTGTTCGTGACATCTATGTATTTGAAAAATAAAATAATTTTTCTTAATAATTTTTTTACAGTTATGGAATTTTTGAGTTTTATCACTTGATCCCTTGTCCGATTAAACTTAAGTCATTCCTTGGGTAAAAAATCCATCATGAACTAAATGATGCCCCCATATTTTTGATTTGGGAACTCATTTAAGAGTTAATCTTCTTTTTCAATAAAACCACTCATATACACTATTAAATTCATAACATTTTTCGATGGATCACTCTGAGCACTATGGGCCATGGAATCGGTCCCTATCTTAGTGCCTGATCTTGAAATTATTCCATGTAAATAAAAATATTTACACAGAAATTCCAGAACATTACATTTGGTTTCCATTTTTTAAATATTTTGTTACCTTTGAAACTTTTGCCTATTCATAACTACTTGTTTTATTAAAAATTATGGTTTTCCATTATTAATAATCCATCAAATGATCTTACATCTTAGTATCAACCTTTTAAAATATTTGTTTTTATATATCGTAGGTTTACGATTCTCAGAAAAGTCATTATTTTTCTTCACTATGTCTTGGAAATTATTAGGTCTTTCCTCAATGTTAACAAGTTTCTCTTCGAAAAATTTTATCACTACCTACTTCACCATAAATTGTTTATCATGATTAATATTGATATTTTTCTATTCACTATGATCCTTTTTTAGAACATAAATTCCTTTAAGAAACATCTATTTTTTCTCAAGAAAAAAAATTCTATGTTATTTTCTAAGATATTTTCTTTCATCAACTTCTTGTTTTCTCATTTAAGTCTTACAATATTTCGACCAAATTATTTGTTCATAATATCCACCATAATATCCATCTAGGTCATTTATTCTTCATAACTACAACATTATTACCTAGTAAATTATTCATCATTTAATTTTTTTAAAATATGTATTTTTTTAGCTTTATAACTAAGGTTTTCATATTGTTATCCTCTATTATCACATTCATCACATTTATAAAAAAATAATCTTCCGTTTTGATTAGATAAATGTTAATCATATCTCTTTATATTGTAATTTGATATTCCTTATTACATTTTTAAGGGTTTTATTTAATTTTATCATCATATCCACTTCCATCATCTTCCTTTAATCTTGGGAAATTTTTTCTAATGTGATGAATGAATATGGAGACAAAAAATTTCAGTGGTATCTTACTGATATTCTTTCATGTTACCCATTTCACATTATTATAAAAAACTACATAATTTATATCCAAAAACTTATTAACCTCTCATTTTGTGTTATAGTTACAAAATTATTCTTCTATGAGAAGATTCATTGAGTAACATTTCCTTGAATATTTGAATGAAATTTATCAAACATAAAGTTCCACACAATTCGTAACATTATATCTTATTATTTTATATATTATAATAATTCTATAAAGACTATTTAGAGATATATTTCCAGGATATCTATCATCAAAAAATTATATTTTTTATTTTTTTAAATCCATATTTTTGGAAAATCAGGAATCATACATAGATAGACATCTGTTCACGATTCATGTTCAAAATTAAAAAGACTAAAAATTTAATTTCAAAACCAAAATTAAAAATAACGCCATAAATAACATAAAACAATGAGAACCCATCTTCATGCACATCATGATAAGACCTCAAACTTCACCTCACTGCAGAAATATTAACGGTCTGACAACTCATCACAATCACTTCCATCACATCTTCACGTCACCAGAGTCATCGTCTTCATAGGCTCTTAATGCCGACCTATTCACCGACGTCAACCACCTCAACCTATCATGGATTAAAACCAGCGTCTCAGACCTTCGGATAAAGTTGAAGATGGAGAGTCCGCCTCAAGAGACACCACCTAGAGCTCTGATGACCAATCAAAATCATATCCCAAAACACCATATAAAACACCGTTAAAAACCAACTATGAGAGAATGTTGGAATCCTAGAGTAGGAGAAGATAAAGGATAGGACTCAAGCCTTCACCAGCAGATGATCTCCGTGGACACCAAACGCTGATGACCACCGCATAGACCTTCATTATTGGCATCATGGAAGAAACCTAAAATAAGTGTTCGTCAACACAAGGGAAGGTAGACTCAGGTCACACAAGAATACCATCTACTGTCAAACCGCCTAACCTAAAATCCCTATGAATACTTCATGCCAGATTTGAACTAGATAGATGCATAGGATTATGGTTTCAGAATTGAGGTTTGAGTGGCCAATGGCTTTGATGCCACACACATCATCAGGATCCCCAACCTCCATCAAGAAATAATAGCATTGAATGAGAAAAATGACCACTAATGAGAAAGGCATCAAAAGATAAGGGGTATAGGAGGGTTATAGATGATAATAAAAGAATTAGGGGGAGAGGGAGACATTAAAGAACCCCCCCCCCCCTCCAGAATGATCTCTATCATCCATTTATGAATGCATTTAATCAAAAATATCATAAAAAATCATAAGATCTTATTATGTATGGTTAAATGTTCAAACTCATCACCAAGACATATTAATGTTCTTACAATGTTATTAATCATTTCAAAAAATACCCCAACAAAATCATAATGACCCATTTTGAGATCTACAAACATCATCCTCATCATTTGTAACGTCAATTTGTTAACTTTCATATTTCCTTCATAGATGTCACTAAACTTCTACAAAATAAATGTAATAATTATAACTCTATTAACTCTATGAAACTCACTATTATAGGGTGAGGATATAATTCAATTCCCGAGTTAGCCATATTTTTTCATTTTTCATTATTAGTATCATTTTTTGGAATATTCAAAACATGTGGAGGGAAACATTATTTATGAGCTTCAAAGAAAATATAACCAAGAGACATCATATATTGAAACCTTTTAACATTCTATATATGTTGGAGCATTCCATAAAAAATTGTAATCCCTATATTGTTCACAGAATTCAAAAAATCCATAGAAACATATATTTTCTTCCCACTTCAATAAATATTTAAGGAAGGGAACCTTCCTATGATACCAATTAAATCAACCAATGTGATCATTGAGAGGGGTAGTGATGATTAAGTGATATTTTTCTTTATCAAATTCCTAAATTCATAGGAATAAATCCTTCACCACCTCTTAACAACTTCAAACATTTCTAAAAATAAAAAATAAAAAAATACCCCAGGAACACAAGTATTTACATGGTTAACTATAAAAATGATTTTATAGTCCTTAGAATGGATTTTAAATAATCCAATATTAAAAAATCAACTACAAGTTGTCCATTTATATACATACACTAATCAGGGAATATCCTTATACTTTCATTTTTCAATAATATAACAACTTTACATGTTCTTTGTAGAAAAAAAGATGTAACAATGATTTATTAACAAATTTTACAATCCATCACCAATAGCGTTAAAATTCTGTAATTGTGTTGCCCATATTTTTCACTTATTAAAAAAAAATCTTCTTCAATTTACTACCCAAAAGTATTTAAGAACTTCTTCTATAATATGGAAACATGTTTAGGATGTCCATATAGAATATTTTCTGGATATTTTTTATGTAAATTTAATCCACTTTTATCTAAAAACCTCTACAACATTTTTAGATTTAGTGCATCAGGTTATGAATTCTTCATCAAATAGGAGATTCCATGGTTAGAAGATTCCCTACTCAAATTATGTCTTTAAATATGTTTTTATGCAATGTATCTTTTATTGTTTTATATAAAACAAATAATGTAGCACCTCATTTACTTGACACATGAATCACCTAGTTGGTATTTTGTACTTGTATCCTATTAATATATTCATGACATAAGGAAAAGGTAGGATTCCTTATTTACATTCCATAATAATGAAAACTAGAAATTAAAATATCCTACACAGAATATTTCAAAAAATTAAAAAATTCACAACCATCCTTAAAACTAGTAAGGAATCACGTTTCTTTCTACCATGATATTGGTAATTTTGATCGATTAGTAAAACTTCAGCACATTTGTTTTATTTTTGAATATTTCATAAATATATTCACTTCACAAAACATCAATTAAAAAATTATTTTCTTAAATTTTCATCTAAAATGACCATCTTAGATGTCCATCTGACATTTTCATATTATATTTTCATCAAAAATGTTGGTAAAAATTCTTTATTTAAAATATATATTTGAAGTTTCCATCCAAATTTTATATCCAAAATTTTGATAAATTGTTCATAAAAATGTTAATCAAATTTATAATTTCCTCATTTGAAATGATCCTCCAAAATTTCAACCCAGTATTTTAGTATGAAATTTTCATTGGAAATGCTCATTTTATATGGATTTCTTATATTTTAATCCAAAATTTTTATCATATATTTTCATAAATTTTCTAGTTTGTTCGCATGAAATGTATGTTTTTTGTATTCTTCAGTATATTTTCTTTTTCTTTTAGACATCACAAACATCAAACAAAAGTTTTATACTACCACATATTCCAAATATAGTGATCCTTCTAAACATTTTAGACATCATAAATATCAAAAAAATCATGAAAATCAGAAAATCTATAAACATCATAAATATCGTAAACTTCAAAAATGCCAATAAACATTCATTATACAAAAATATGTCTGAATTATTACACCTATAAAACGTTCATAACATTTATTACAAATGGAAGGATCACAATAATTTATAACTCATGATGTTAAATAAATTCAGAATAGAAGTGAAAGGTCAAATTTTATATTCACCACCTTATAGGTCTGGTAACCGTCCGCTCATAATCTATTTACAAAATCATAATCCGATCATTTTTTCATTCATAAGGAAACTCTATACAATATTTTTTTGATATTTTAAAGAAACTATGTATGTTTGGATTCACAATCTTAAAGAAAAGATAATCCTTTTTTTAGAAAACATTACAATTTAATGTAATTTTTTTACGGAAGAAAATGTAAAAATTTCCAATAAAGCTTCGTTAAAAAAAATAATCTACCCCATAATCATCAAAATTACATCTAGAAACCACCAAAACCTTTTATCCAATTTGGATCCAACATGATGTATAAAGAAAAATAAATATTATAAAAATGGTATTAATTTTATAAAATAATTTGTAAATACCCTAACTAAAATATCCCAAAGATGATGGTTATATTATTACATTGGTATAAAATACAAGCCATCATATCCTGATGGATTGAATAGTTTATTAGACTTGGAAAACAAGATATTAACTTGAGTTTCACAATACATTTAAAAAATAAAATATAACATAGTATTTTATTTGATAACAACATAGTCCCATTTACCATATCAATTTATAACAATTATAAAACACTTCTTGATATCCTAGGGAAATATAACGTAAGAAAGTAGTGAGTATAAATTCTTAGAAAGTGTCTTCATTATGAGATATCCAAATAAGATATATATAGTTTTGTTTGAAATAAATTACAATCATACAATTCAATATAAATAATAAAATGATGTAAATGCAAATCCAGGTAAATAAAAAATATCAAGTAATCATATAGACATCAATATATGATTTCACAATGAAGCATTGTGTAATGATGGACATATGAAAAATAAAATTTAGGTCTCATTCCATGACCTATAAAACATATCATCATGATCTCAGGCCAAGAAATATTACCTAAATGGGTAAGGCCTCAACCACTTTCCCAAGATAATTTGTATTATGGGGCCCATTTTGGAATCAAGATAATATGTAATTTTGGGTCATGCCTATCACATAATAATTCAAATGAATTAATCTAATTAATATACAATATAATGCAATCATCAATCCTTAAAAATAAATTACTCTTTATATTAGTGGAACTATCATATGAAATATCAATAATTTCCCTAGAAATTCATTGCATAAATGAAACACCCTGACCATAGTTACCTAGAGTTGGTGCATTATTTCATAACATTGGTATGATCACAAAATATCATGCCTTCAAAGACCAATTAGTTTAGTAGCCTTGGAAATACTAGATACATTCATATGTTTTGCATTACATTATAAAATGAAAAATTACAACCACATAGTTTCCATAGACCACACTCATATCCCGTATACTATCCATGCAGGTCGGTCATAATATACTTTTTTTCATCTTGGAAAAAATAAAACATTAAAAGGGGTGAGCTCATATGCTCAATAAGGATAAAAATATTTCGGAAACATTCATAAATAAGAATTTACATTTTTGGTAATGTAATACTAAAAAAATCTTTTAAAACTTGTACTTAATTATAATATGTAAATGATAAAATAAAATAATTTCATTTACTTATTCACATGGATATTCTACTAGTGGAATAATCACATGAAATATCAACAGCCAATTTCATAATGATGGAATGCATAATGCTCGACTTTATAACAACATATTCCAGGCTTTGTTCCAAGATTAAAAATAATATTTTTTCAAGGCCTTTTGCCATCACACTAATTTCTCTCATGAGACCTACCGATGCATCGAGGAGCTATAGCGGGCGCCACCTGTCATTTACTAAGTCCAATGTATTCTCATATAATAAGGATTAAACATAAATTAAATATTCATATTAAAAAAAGATTATGAAATTTCAATACATTATCCATAAACCATGAATGGTATAAATATAACACATCCACATTCAAACATATAGAAAAACCATCAATAAAATATTGAAGATTTGTATCATAATAAATCAACTTCAAACTAGTTTAAAATCCATCAATTGATGTTGACATAGATGAAAATGATTTGTAAAACACTTTGTGAGAAATATACCTTCTCATGAAAACATTTAAAAGTCCCAAATTTTAAAAAGGATGACATTTGAAGATATTTGTTAATCAAAGTGTCCTATTCCACTTTGAAACTTTTGAATTTAATTAACATTTTAAAACCTTCATTCCCATATAAATAAATCTTTAAAACAATTTGGTAAACAACGAAATTAATGATAATGGTTTAGAAGAATACATCTTTAAAATAATTAAAATTATGTTTTTGTAAAAGATTCACTTAAAAATAAAATCTTTGAAAAATCATCTATGAAACATGTACATGGATAATAAATATGACCCATTAGATACTCACATAAAAACAACCTCAAATAATAAAGAAATTGTGAAATTAACCCTTACCTTCTACATTTCCATGGTCGAGGGTAGGCTAACCTCTTTCATAATGTTGAAATCATTGTTATTAAATTATAAAAGTACAATATACAGTAATATGATATCATATATAATATTCTAATATTTATTCGTTAATGATTTTTTAGTAGTATCATCGTTTTGTGTGTCAACTGATTCATTTTCCATTATATGATTTGTTACGTAAGTAATGATTGTTATGTATAAAATGCATCTTATTAATATTATATATGATATTAAGTCTCTAAAAAAAATTTAATCATCAAATAAAATTATACTTGAATGGATACGAAGGGGAATGAATATCATCGCATTCGTGGAGACGGTAATCCGTATATATGCACGAGCGAAAATATCATTATTTTTTATTTTAAAATCATATATAATTAGATATAATATCATATATATAGAATCATTATAGTTTTATATTTATTATTTACATCATTTAAATGTATTATTATACACATCCAAATGATGAAGTGTTGGAATAACAAACTACAGCACGACCTGGAGACGATAATCCGTACATACGCACCTATGGTGACTTTTTCATTTATAGGATGGATAGTATAATGAATATGTTTGTACAATTTTTATAATAACATAATAGTATATATTATATACTAGATTTATTATTTTATAATGTTAAAAACAAATAAAAAGGGAAGTGGAAGAAGAAAACAACTTGAAAGAGGTGATGAAATATTTACCTCTTCTTCGGGTTATTCCATTTGATTTGATCAAAAGGAAATCATAGGTTGACATTATGACTAATTTAAGGCCTCTAGGATGAATGAAATACTGTTTAGAGGATATTTGAGAAGGGGTTGTCAGAGCCAAATGGCTTTGAAGGTGCGAATTTAAGAGAAGTATAAGTGCCGTTTTATAAGAGCGGTGAGGGGCACCTCAGGAAAAGATTGAAATATTTTTTTATAATAAAATAACTTTCGGTTTCTAAAGGGTTGAAAATGATTTATTTTTAGGATAAGGTGTGGATGGGTCGAAAACCTATCAAACAATAGCTTTTAGACAGTTTGGGGTCAATATAATAACCTCATCTTTTAGACTTAACTCTTAGTTAAATAGTTTGACATTTACCATGTATCATTGTTTTTTATATTATATAGTTAATAAAATAAGTATAAAATACCAAGAGGACACCAATATGTTCACTAATTACATATATAATATTATTAAGGACCTCTGGCTGAACCTTATATTTTTAGGTTTATTATATGAACCAATAATATAGTATTTGTTTTAAAAACTCAATTATGTTAATTTTGAAATTATTTAATAAATGTTTTTTTATAGTCATACCATCTTTATTACATAGAAATAAATTTATTTTTTCAATACTAACATGTCATATTAACTTAGAAAATTAGTGTAATTGATCACACGTCTAAATTTAATTTTTTTTTTTGATATTTATAATATTAATTTTTTTAATATTTCATTATTAAGGTAATTACTGTGTCACCATTGTGTCATAAATAAATTATATTATTTAATGTCTAAAAATTATAAATAAAATATCATTATGTAGGAAATATTTTTATCTTTCTAAGGAATATTTATAATTGAATTAATATTATGTATAACCTTAAATTAAAAATGGTTTAGTTTTTAAACTGTGAATTTAACGCTTTTAACTCATCTCTAAATAAAACAATAATAAATGTCTTAATATAATAAAATTGTACCAAATGGAATAATATTTTATTAATAAGGTTTTTCTTGGTCTAATTATACTTAAACATTATAATTTGAACATGTTTTAGGTTAATTATGATATCATTTTTACCCTTAATTTCCCTATTTAATTTTTACCGTGGTAAATAAAAGTCAAAAGTTATTATTTACCAAAAATTATTTTCATATTTTTGATCCACATTCTAAATGATGATATTAATCATATCTATCAGATTTTTGGAATTCAACTCACAAAAGTTGTAAAATTAAGTTTTATACAAATTTTCAAATGCTCATAGGGGGTGGGTAAAAGACGGTAAAAAGTTTGATAAAATTTTATATATCTAAACTTATTATAAAGTGAAATAAATGAATTATATAGAAAATAAATAGGTTTTATGTATCTATTTTGACCTAAAATAAATTAAAATTAAATTACTCATTATTTAAATAAAACGTTGGTTTAAAACAATAATGAAGTGTTTTTTCACTATTCATCAAAAATAGAATGATTTCAGAAAAATACCAAACAAACTCTCTAAGCTAAATTTGATATTCCAAATAAAAAAATGAATTCCATTTTTAATGATAAAATTTATAAAATTTTAAAAAAAGGCTATTACTATTTATAACGGCTTGTTTGATTAGCCGTGGTGTGTTAAAAATCCAAGTTCTGTACAACACAATCTGTTGTATTATTCATAGGGAAAAATACCATGGATGCTTGGGGGTTAAATTATCCCCACTTTAAAATATTTTTCTCCTAAAAATTTATAGAATATTACTATATAAAAAGATTTGTGTGGTTCTTCATCATATGTTCCTAAGGTTCCCACATTGCCTCATTCATTTTATGTTTTCTCTATTGAACTTTTACCAGACGAGTCGTCCGGTTTCTCAACACTTGTTCTCTTGTATCAAGAATCTTGAAATTCTCTTCACAATAAGACAGATATGGTTCCATTTCTAATTTCTCATAGGTGAGTACATGCGTTGGGTCAGACAAGTTTTTTCTCAACAGTGATACATGGAACACATCATGAACTTTTTAGAGACTTGGAGGCATTTCCAAATGGTAATCTACAACCCCAATTCATTATATAATTTCATAAGTTCTGATGTACCTAGTACACAATTTACCATTCTTACCAAATTTTATCATTTCCTTCTATAGAGATACCTTCAAGAAAACATGATCTCCTACTTGAAATTCCAAATCCTTCATTCCGTTATCAATATAGCTCTTCTGCCTACTTTGAGCTTCTTTGATGTCATTTTAGATTACCTTCACCTTTTCTATCATTTCCTCAATAAGTTCTGGGCCTACCAGTTTCTATTCAAAAACATAATCCCAAGAGGTTGGTGTGCGATATCTCTTTCTGTATAACCCCTTATATGGTGGCATCTGAATACATGAATGGAAGCTATTGTTATAGAAAAAATCTGCAAGAGGTAAATATTGATACCACATACCTTGAATGTCATGTGAGAAAGATATCAATATGTCTTCTATAGTTTGAATAGTCCTTTATGATGGTCCATCAGTTTGTGGGTGGTATGCAGTGCTCAAATGATTTTCAGTTTCCAGGGCTTTCTGAATTATTTTATAGAATCATGATGTAAAACTAGGATCACAGTCAGAAAAAATTGATAATGGTACTCCATGAAGTCTTACAACATCATTAATGTAAATACCCATATATTTCAAGGAAATTTTTTTCTTAATTTTCTTTGGAATTTTACAAGAGCGCAGTTTCTGACGACATCTGATTCCGAGGCCCGATGTTCCCGGAATCATTTTCCGAAGTTTGGCTCGAGTACGTTCACTGAACGGACAAGAGGGTTTTTCTAACTTTTGAACTAGTGCCCGAAATCGAATTATGAGGGCACCGATGAAATCGCAGCGCCGGTATTCTCCTAGAAACACCTCTTTCGGAGTTGTGTTTGCTCGGGTGTGGTTTTTAATTTTTGGGATTAAAGTTAAAAAATAAAATAATTTTGCGACAACTTTATTTTATTTCACTTAAGCCACTTGGAAGCCACTTGAAGCCACTTAAAGGCGGCTTGAACTGAGTTAAACCGGATATGATGCTATCCAGAAATATCCTACCCCCTTGGTAGGATATTTGTGAGGTGGGGACAGCACGAGCCCCGCCGTTTCTTTCGGCTAAGAAACGCACCCGCGAAAACCCATCTTAATGAAAGTCAACTGGAACATTTCTTAAAATCTTAACAGACCATTTAATTGGGTGGTTTATTTCATTAATTAAATGGGCAGTTTTTTTCATCGAATTAATTCAACAAATTAATTCAATCATTTCTTAACCAGTTTTCAAATTCGTTGGCGTAATAATAAAATAAGGCCAACGCACGACCTCTGGTTATTTGCGCGTTGAAAGGATTTGAGAGGACCCTTGTATCTTCTTCTCCCTTGCGAAGAACGCGAAGAACTCGAAGAACGCGAAGAACGCGAAGAACGCCGAACCCAGAAATCGACGACGCTCCCGTCCGAGACGTTCTTCCCCGCCCCGATCTATGATCACCAACCATTTGAGGTGAGTGATTTCGGGTTTCCTCTAAAGGTTCTTTTTGGTTTTAAATGAAACAAAGATTTAATTATTTATAATTTAAATCTGTTGTTCTTGGTCTGTTGAGCTTGCCGACTCAATGCCGGATTCCGTGACGACGCGACGCCTTCCCGCGACGACACGATGTTCTCCACCTTCCGCGACGAGCAATTCCGCGAAGAACGCTCACGCGCGACGACCCACGAGGTAGGGATTTATTTGGGGAACTACCCCCTTTTCTTTTTATATTCCCGTCAATGTTTCTTTAAAAAAAATTAAAGAACCGGTTTGTGAACAATTTTAAACATATTAAAATTGTTGTTTCATGTGTGGAATAAAATTTCTCCCGTTGTTTATCTCTAACGCGGAGGGTGCGGGCCAAACGAACACGGCCCGACGACCCTCCGTCGTTCTTCGTTTTGTGCAGATTTGACAGGCGACGACGGAACGTGCCGCAACGGATGTTTGACGATCCCGTAGTGATGAACGAGTCCTGGGAGGAGCAACGGCGCAGACCGGAAGAAAATCGGGCCACCGGAGCGACTCCGGCGGCGCCCGGCGCGCCGCCGGACGAGGCCGCCGCAAACGGCGCTAGGAGACACCCCGCGGGTGTCCCGCGGGTGTCATGCGGGGGTGGCGGCACCCCCCGTGGCTCCCGGGACGCGACTTCAGCCGCGTCCGGTTGGATGGCCGACACCCCGCGGGTCACGCGGAGGTGTCATGCGGGGCGGCGGCTCCCCCCGCGTCGGGCCGCTCTGCCGCTCGGCCAAGCCGAGCTGCACCGGTCCTGACCGAGCCAGACCGGTCCGACCAGGTCGGACCGGGCCGGACCGGGTTCGGCCGACGCAGGGGGGGTCGGGTCGGGTCGGCCCGGGCCCGGACCCCCGTCTTCGGACGATCTTCGTTCAAACGCCCGTAACTTGAGCTACGGGCCTCCAAACGACTCGTCGTCAGCGGCAACACGATCCTTCGATCGAGTCGGTCGTTTCAGTATATCGCACTCAAGGTTTCAGAACACTTTGAGTTCGTCCGGGTTGGTTCGTACACGAAACCAACTGGGCCCTCGGAGCGGAAACACTCATATCTTGAGCCACGGATGTCCGATTGACGTGCCGTCAGCTTTGTTTTTTTCCTCTTTGTGAGACGGATCTTATGGAATACTCTTCCTGAGGTTTGGACGCAGGTGGAGTACGGTCTAGTTGGTTTTTCCTTAAAAACCAACCGGGCCCCTGGGACGAAAAATCCAATAACTCTCAGACCGGGCGTCCGATTGACGCGCCGTCTGCGACGTTGAGTTCCTATTGACGATACGAAACTTTTGGATACATCAACTTCGGACTTGTGTCAGTTGATGTATCGGCCTCTCGGCTCGCGGAGCGGACCCTCCGAAACGAGCTTGCTATGTGCGGGAACCCTAGAGCTGGCTGCGACTGCTTCTTCGACAGCGACGACCGTGCAGAGATCCTCAGTGGACTGTGGCGATGACGGTGTAGAGATCCTCAGTGGACTCCGACGACGACCGTTCAGAGATCCCCAATGGACTGCGGCGACGACTGTGCAGAGATCCTCAGTGGACTGCGAAGACTACTGCACTCAGCGATCCTACGAGGATCAGTGTTACCGATCCTGTGTGGGTCAGGGCTTAGCAGTTCTATGTGAGCCAGCGCCTACAGGTCCTGCATGGGCCCGGTTCTGTGTGGGCCCGATCCTGTGTGGGTCCGATCCTGTGTGGGTCACTGCGGGGTTAGAACCTATCGATCCTTCGTGTGTCCGACGAATTAGATGGTTCAGTGATCATCTTATCGTCATCCGAATAAGTATACCTGTGTGAGCTGAATCTTCTGTTTTTTCTCCTTTGTGGATTCTGTTGAACTATCCGTGTGGATTTACTCTTTACTCTCCTTTGTGGATTGCGTTGTGCTATCCTTTGTGGGTATACTTTGCTTTCTTGTGTAGACTGGGTGTGCTTGGGCTCGGACATTGGAGCCGAACGGGAATTGATGACTTAGGTATATGTATGGGCATATACCTAAGCCGTGTCAGATGTTACCTCGTGATTGTATCTTTCCTTGTGGATTATCCTTTGTGGATTTCGGGAGACCTTCGGGGGTCTCGGGGTCCCTACTGAGTAGCTTATACTCACCCCTGCATGGGCTTTTCCCGCACTACGTTGTGTTGGTTGCAGACGACGGACAGCGCTGATCGTGGTGGAGGCGTGCGGAGCACGACGGTACCTGGAGGTGGACCACTGGGCGAGACGTACTCGGAGCGGTCAGGTGGACCCGGGGAGCAGTGGAGGCTATTTGTACCCACCCTTCAGGTGGGACTTCCAGAGGACGGCTCGACGCTGTAGTTTTCCCTTCAGTTGTTGTTTTTCCTTTCAGTTGTACTTTACAGTTGGGCTTGTATTTTCGGCCCCTTTTACATTCATCACAGCTTGTACCGTTTTTACTTAGTGTTTACTTTCCTCTTGCTTACTCTGTGGTGCTTGTTTACTTTTCAAAGGCAATGCCTTCCCTTTTTGTTGAGATTTACGCCTTGGTGCTAGTCGCCAGCCCCTGGCCTATGGGAGGCGGGCTTGGGGTAGTCACGGCACGGGCCCTGAGGAGGAGTCGTGACAAATTGGTATCAGAGGTGGTCGGTTCTACCGCAGACTCTGATCTTTCTTCTATGTGAAGCAATAGTGTTTAGCATATTGGGTGTGGTTATCAGTTCAGGGAGTCCAGTGTTGGTGCGGCGGCCGACGTATCCGTACACTAGGACCCTGACTTTTGATTTCCGACTTAATGCTCGAAAACATTGATTGCATGTGTGTTTCGAGTTTTCTTTGTGATTACTTGTGTCAGCTCACCAGGTATACTGTTCTGACCGTGGCACACTTGTTTCCTTTTCAGGATGGCACGACGACAGCAGCCAGCTAGGGTTCCTAGAGTAGAGTGCGATGACAGCCCGCCAAGCGATGAGGCCTCGGTACAGGGCCCGTTGACAGCAGAGGCACCGGCGGTACCTTTACCCACCGAGCCCCCGATGCTTCCAGCACTGGCAGCTGACGACGCACAACGCCTCGGAGCTCTGTATGAGTTCCAGTTCCAGCGACCGCCCAGGTTCCATGGGGAGTCAGACCCCCAGGCAATCGAGGACTGGCTGGAGGCGGTCGTCCGAGTTTTCAGGCTAGTGAGGACACCAGCAGACCTCATGGTGATCCTCGCGGCGAGCCTACTGCAGGCAGCAGCAGGGCGATGGTGGAGCCTGATGGTCTAGGTACACGATGAGGCCAACCTCATCTAGATGGACTTCGAGAGCCTTTTCCGCTCATAGTTTGTCCCGGCCACCCTCCGTGTGGTGCGCATTCAGGAGCTTCTTCAGCTGCGGCAGGGCAGCTTGACGGTCGCCCAGTACGCGGCGAGGTTCACCGACCTTTCTCGCTACTCGACCTACATGGTACGGGACCTCTTCTTCTGAGCCCGGACCTTCGAGCAGGGATTGAGACACGAAATCAGGGCATCACTGATCTCCCTCAGCATCCCGACCAAGGCAGGAGTGCTGGAGCGAGCCATCCTGATCGAGAGCTTTCTGGATGAGTTTACAACGAGACCTATAGCAGGACGGCAGATGGCAGAGTCTTCGGCAGCAGGTAGCCGACGGATGACTCAGGGTTCCCGGCGGACCAGACATTCCGGAAGACGACCTCGGGACACTCGCTCAACAGTGTAGGGCACCCATCCCGGAGCCAGTCTTCCGAGAGGCAGGCAGTGCGACGAGTGCGGCGGGCGGGGCCACATGGCTCGTGACTGCCCGACCCGCCGTACCGAGGGGCAGCAGACGGTGGAGGGGCCACCCAGGCAGAGGCAGAGGGTTGACCGTGGCGGTCCGCAGGGAGGAGGCAGACGAGGCAGAGGAGCTGGCCAAGCAGCAGGTGGTGGGAGACGCTTTGAGGCTCTTCCACCACCACCACCAGGAGGTCCGCCCCGACCACAGGGAGCTGGCGGGCAGAGACAGGCTCAGCTCCAGGCAGCGGAGGCCTACGACCACGGTGTGCCAGAGATGATTCGAGGTACGATCTGTGTCTATTCCACCCCTGCTGCAGTTCTGATAGACACAGGAGCGAGTCACTCTTTCATAGCCACTACTCTTGTTCGGAGCTCAGAGATTCCGACAGAGCAGTTGGCTCGATCGTTACGGCTAGAGACTCCTATGGGAGAAGACTCAATGATTACGCACTGGTGCCGGTAGTGTGAGCTTACTCTAGGAGGCGAGAGCTTCAGCTGGGATCTTCTTGTAGCGGCGTCGAGGCCTTACGACGTCATCTTGGGCATGGATTGGTTATCTACGGTCCATGCTCAGATTGACTGCATTCGGCGCAAGGTGCGATGTGTGCGCACCGACGGGAGCAGGTTCACCTTCACCGGTGAGAAGGGAGCCTTAGTAGCACAGGATGCACTCACACAGAGGAGAGGTCAGCCCATCACTCATCAGTTGGCTAGCCTCATCCTGGGAGCAGTTGACATGCGGAGTCCCAGTTTTCCTGCAGTGGTGGATCAGTACACGGACGTCTTTCCCGACGACGTTCCAAGACTACCTCTTCGCAGAGAGGTAGACTTTTATATTGACATGTACCCCGGGACAGCCCCGATATCCACTCCAGCATATCAGATGTCCCTCGCTGAGTTTTGAGAGCTGCGGGTACAGTTTAAGGACTTGTAGGGCAAGGGGTTCATCCGACCCAGTGTTTCACCCTGGGCTTCCCCGATATTGTTTGCCAAGAAGGCAGACGGGATCATGCGACTGTGTGTCGATTATCGTCGCCTGGACTAGGTGATAGTGAGGAACAAGTATCCGCTACCCAGTATTGATGATCTCTTCGACCAGCTCAAGGGAGCGCGGTGGTTCTCGATGATAGACCTCAGGTCAGGCTATCATCAGCTCAGAGTTAGAGACGAGGATGTGTAGAAGACGGCCTTCAGGTGTCGGTATGGCCACTATGAGTTCTTGGTTATGCCTTTCGGCATGTCCAACGCTCCAGCAGTGTTCATGAGCCTCATGAACAAGATCTTCCAGCCACACCTCGATCGATTTGTCATAGTCTTCATCGATGACATCTTGGTGTACTCGGCCACCGAGGAGGAGCACACATACCACTTGCGTGTTGTACTAGACACACTCCGAGAGAACCAGCTTTATGGAAAGCTCTCGAAGTGTCAGTTCTGGTTATGTGAGGTCCACTTCTGGGGGCACGTCATTTCTGAGGCGGGAGTTGCAGTGGATCCCGCGAAGATCGAGGCAGTGCAAGATTGGGAGCCTCCCAAGAGCGTGACAGAGGTGCAGAGTTTCTTGGGCCAAGCCGGATACTATCGAAGATTTGTGCCGGACTTCTCCAGAGTTGCGACCCCACTCTCAGTGTTGACGAAGAAGGGGAAACCCTTCGTGTGGTCAGACAGATGTCAGCAGAGCTTCCAGGAGCTGAGGCAGGGGTTGACCAGCTCACCTATCTTGAGGTTGCCTGAGGAGGGAGTTGGATACGTAGTCTACTGCGATGCATCAGGGACCGTACTCGGGTGTGTCCTAATGCAGGAGTAGGCCGTGATTGCCTACGGATCACGTCATTTGAGGCCTCATGAGCAGAACTACGCTACCCATGACCTGGAGTTAGCAGCAGTGGTCTTCGTCCTGAAGACATGGCGGCACTATCTGATGGGCGAGCGTTTCACAGTCTTTTCTGACCACCAGAGTCTCAGGTACATCTTCTCTCAGAAGGACCTGAACCTGAGACAGCGGTGATGGCTCAAGATCCTCCAGGACTATGACTTTGAGATAGTCTATACTCCTGGGAGGGGTAACGTGGTAGCCGATGCCCTCAGCAGGAGGACGGGCATCCAACTACTTGAGGAGTCGACAGAGCAGCTAGCCGCCTTGAAGATATCCTTTGTGGATAGAGACGGAGTAGCCTTATTCAGTCTCTCACAGTCTCTCCTCCACTTCTACAATGGGTTAGAGAGGCACAGCGTGGGGACGCTGACTGTGAGACACGGCGTGCACAGATATCCTCGGGAAAGGCACCTGATGGTTTCTCCCTTGGAGCAGAGCACGATGTCCTTATCAGAGGACGTACCTTGGTACCAGTCTCTTTACGAGAGGAGGTGCTGAGAGAGTTCCACACTTCTCCTTTGGCGGTACATCCTGGAGTGGCGATGATGTACCAGGATCTCAGACGTCAGCACTGGTGGCCGGGCATGAAGAAGGTTGTGGCAGAGTTCGTTTCATGGTGCCTCACCTGCCAGCAGGTGAAGGTAGAGCACCAGGTACCAGAAGGCTTGGTACAGCCCTTGGAGGTCCCGGAGTGGAAGTGGGACGTCATATCTATGGACTTCGTGACTGGACTTCCACACACTTCCAGAGGTCACGACTCCATTTGGGTGATTGTTGACAGACTCACCAAGTCGGCACACTACTTACCCATCCGGGAGCAGGGCTCAGTGGAGAGCTTGGGACGTCTCTTCGTTCAGGAGATTGTACGGCTTCACGGTGTGCCATCGACTATCGTCTCCGATCGGGACGCTCGCTTTACTTCCCGGCTTTGGAAGGGGTTGCAGGAGGCGTTCGGGACGCGTCTACGTCTGAGCACCGCCTTTCCCCCTCAGACGGATGGTCAGACGGAGAGGACCATTCAGACTCTCGAGGACATGCTCCGTGCATGTGTCCTCGACTTTGGTCGCAGCTGGGAGGACCCCCTACCCTTAGTGGAGTTTGCGTACAACAACAGCTACCACTCCACCATCGGGATGGCACCTTATGAGGCATTGTATGGCAGGCCTTGTAGATCTCCTTTGTGCTGGACAGACCCTGGGGAGTCAGCACTTGTGAGACTAGAGATGGTCCGGGCCACGACAGAGAAGGTCCAGGTCATCGAGGAGCGGATGAGGACAGCACAGAGCTGGCAGAAGTCATATGCTGACAGGAGGCGGAGGCCACTAGAGTTCGAGGATGGCGACCATGTCTTCTTCCGTGTCTCACCTCGACGTGGTTTGCGGAGATTTTCCCGAGGCGGAAAGTTGTCTCCACGCTTCATCGGGCCTTTCCAGGTCCTCGGCAGGATTGGTGAGGTGGCTTATCGCCTGGCTCGGCCACCTCAGTTGCACCGGGTGCACGACGTCTTCCACGTATTCCAGCTGAGGAGATACGTGCACAACCCGACGCACATCATTGACTATGGGAATCTAGACGTGGATGATGGGGTGACTTTTGCAGAGGTCCCGGTGGAGATAGAGGATCGACAGGAGCGGGTCCTATTTGGGCGATCAATTTCTCTCGTGCGCATCAGATGGCAGCACGAGAACCTCCAGGAGAGCACATGGGAGCGAGAGGCTCAGATGAGTGGACATTACCCACATTTGTTTCCCTAGTTTTTGATGTATCTCTACGGGGACTTAAGCCCTGAGGTGGGAGTAATGTAAAGACCCGTAAATTTCAAGGAAATTTTTTTTCTTAATTTTCTTTGGAATTTTACAAGAGCGTAGTTTCTGACGGCATCTGATTCTGAGGCCCAGTGTGCCCGGAATCATTTTCCGAAGTTTGGATCGGGTACGTTCAGTGAATGGATGAGCGGGTTTTTCTAAATTTTGAACCGGTGCCCAGAATCAAATTCTGAGGGCACCGATGAAATCGCAGCGCCGGTATTCGCCTAGAAACGCCCTTTCCGGAGTTGCGTTTTCTCGGGTGTGGTTTCTAATTTTTGGGCTTAAAGTTAAGAAATAAAATAATTTTGCGACAACATTATTTTATTTCACTTAAACCACTTGGAAGCCACTTGAAGCCACTTAAAGGCGGCTTGAACTGAGTTAAACCGGATAGGATGCTATCCAGAAATATCCTACCCCCTTGATAGGATATTTGTGAGGTGGGGAACGCACGAGCCCCGCCGTTTCTTTCCGCTAAGAAACGCACCCGCGAAAACCCGTCTTTATGAAAGTCAACTGACGCGTTTCATAAAATCTTAACAGACCATTTAATTGGGTGGTTTATTTCGTGAATTAAATGGGTAGTTTCTTTCGTCGAATTAATTCAACGAATTAGGTCAATCGTTTCTTAACCAGTTTTCAAATTCGTTTGCGTAATAATAAAATAAGGCCAACGCATGACCTCTGGTTATTTGCACATGAAAGGATTTGAGAGGACCCTTGTATCTTCTTCTACCTTGAGAAGAATGCGAAGAACGTGAAGAATGCGAAGAACGCGAAGAACGCCGAACCCGGAAATCGACGACGCTCCCGTCCGAGACGTTCTTCCCCGCCCCGATCTCCGATCACCAACCGTTTGAGGTGAGTGATTTTGGGTTTCCTATAAAGGTTCTTTTTGGTTTTAAATGAAACACAGATTTAATTATTTATAATTTAAATCTGTTGTTCTTGGTCCGTTGAGCTTTTCGACTCAACGCCGGATTCCGCGACGACGCGATGCCTTCCCGCGATGACGTGACGATCTCCACCTTCCGCGACGAGCAATTCCGCGAAGAACGCTCACGCGCGACGACCCACGAGGTAGGGATTTATTTTGGGAACTACCCCCTTTTCTTTTTATATTCCCGTCAATGTTTCTTTAAAAAAAATTAATGAACCGGTTTGTGAACAATTTTAAACTTATTAAAATTGTTGTTTCCTGTGTGGAATAAAATTTCTCCCGTTGTTTATCTCTAACGCGGAGGGTGCAGGCCAAACGAACACGGCCCGACAACCCTCCGGCGTTCTTCGTTTTGTGCTTATTTGACGGGCGACGACAGAACGTGCCACAACAAATGTTTGACGATCCCGCAGTGAAGAACGAGTCCCGGGAGGAGCAACGGCACAGACGGGAAGAAAATCGGGCCCTCAGAGCGACTCCGGCGGCGAAGCAGCGGCGCCGGGGCCCGGAGGTGGCGGCGTTCGTGGGACGCGGCTGAAATCGCGTCCGGCGCCAGGAGACACCCCGCGGGTGTCCCGCGGGTGTCACGCGGGGGCGGCGGCACCCCCTGCGGCACCCGGGACGCGGCTTCAGGCGCGTCCGGTTGGCTGGCCGACACCCCGCGGGTCACACGGGGGTGTCACGCGGGGCGGCGGCTCCCCCCGCGTCGGGCCGCTGGGCTGCTCGTCCAAGCCGAGCCAGACCGGCCCTGGCCGAGCCAGACCGGTCCGAACGGGTCGGACCGGGTCGGACCGGGTTCGGCCGTCCCAGGGGGGATCGGGCCGGGTCGGCCCGGGCCCGGACCCCTGTCTTCGGACGATCTTCGTTCAAACGCCCATAACTTGAGCTAAGGGCCTACAAATGGCTCGTCATCAGCGGAAACGCGATCCTTGGATCGAGACGGTCGTTTCGGTATATCTCACTTAAGGTTTCGGAACACATTGAGTTCGGCCGGGTTGGTTCGTACACGAAACCAACCGGGCTCTCGGAGCGGAAACACTCATATCTTGAGCCACGGATGTCCGATTGACGTGTCGTCAGCTTTGTTGTTTTCCTCTTTGTGAGACGGATCATATGTCATACTCCGCCCGAGGTTTGGACGCAGGTGGAGTATGGTCGTGTTGGTTTTGCCTTAAAAAACAACCGGGCCCCTAGGACGAAAAAGCCAATAACTCTCAGACCGGGCGTCCGATTGACGCGCCGTCTGCGACGTTGAGTTCCTATTGATGATACGGAACTTTTGGATAAATCAATTTCGGACTTTGTGTCAGTTGATGTATCAGCCTCTCGGCTCGTGGAGCGGACCCTCCGAAACGAGCTTGCTATGTGCGGGAACCCTAGAGCTGGCTGCGACTGCTTCTTCGACAGCGACGACCGTGCAGAGATCCTCAGTGGACTGCGGCGACAACTGTGCAGAGATCCTCAGTGGACTCCGACGATGACCGTGCAGAGATCCTCAGTGGACTGCGGCGACGACTGTGCAGAGATCCTCAGTGGACTGCGACGACTACTGCACTCAGCGATCCTACGTGGATCAGTGCTACCGATCCTGTGTGGGTCAGCGCTCAGCAGTTCTGTGTGAGCCAGTGCCTACAGGTCCTGCGTGGGCCCGGTCCTGTGTGGGCCCGATCCTATGTGGGTCTGATCCTGTGTGGGTCACTGCAGGGTTAGTACCTATCGATCCTTCATGAGTCCGACGACTTAGATGGTTCAGTGATCATCTTATCGTCATCCGAAGAAGTATACTTGTGTGAGTTGAATCTTCTGTTTACTCTCCTTTGTGGATTGTGTTGAACTATCCGTGTGAATTTACTGTTTACTCTCCTTTGTGGATTGCGTTGTGCTATCTTGTGTGGGTATACATTGCTTTCTTGTGTGGACTGGGTTGTACTTAGGCTCGGACGTTGGAGCCGAACGGGAATTGATGACTTAGGTATATGTATGGGCATATACCTAAGCCGTGTCAGATGTTACCACATGATTGTATCTTTCCTTGTGGATTATCCTTTGTGGATTTCGGGAGACCATCGGGGGTCTCGGGGTCCCTACTGAGTAGCTTATACTCACCCCTGCACGGGCTTTGCCCGCACTACGTTGTATTGGTTGCAGAGGACGGACAGCGCTAATCATGGTGGAGGCGTGCGGAGCAGGACGGTACCTGGAGGTGGACCACTGTGCGAGACGTACTCGGAGCGGTCAGGTGGACCTGAGGAGCAGTGGAGGCTATCTGTACCCACCCTTCAAGTGGGACTTCCAGAGGATGGCTCGACGCTGCAGTTTTCCCTTCAGTTGTTGTTTTTCCTTTCAGTTGTACTTTACAGTTGGGCTTGTATTTCCGGCCCCTTTTACTTTCAGCACAGCTTTTACCGTTTTTACTTAGTGTTTACTTTCCTCTTGCTTACGATGTGGTGCTTGTTTACTTTTCAAAGGCAATGTCTTCCCTTTTTGTTGGGATTTACTCCTTGGTGCTAGTCACCAGCCCCTGGCCTATGGGAGACGGGCTTGGGGTAGTCACGGCACGGGCCCCGAGGACGGGTTGTGACAAATAATATATAGCCTTCTTATACAATCAAGTGGTAAATTTTCTCTTATATTAAAAAAATGTGATGACTTGGTAAGACAATCAACAATCATCCATATTGCGTCATTTCTTCTAGGAGTCTTTAGTAGTCCCATGATAATGTCCATCGTAATATTATCTAATTTCCACTCAGGTATGGGAAGAGGCTTCATGACTCCACCATGCTATTGGCTTCTAGCTTTCATTTGTTGACAAACCACTCATCTAAACACCAAATCAGCAATCTCCCTCTTCATGTTGTCCCACTAAAAATGTTCCTTCAAATATCTATACATCGTAGTGCTACTAGGGTGTATAGAGAAATTGGATCTAATAGAAAAATATATCAATTCCATTTTCAGATTAGGTATATCGGGAATACAATGTCTCTTCCCAAATATCAAAATCCAATCTTCATATATGAAGTCGATCAATCTCCCATCATTCTCATATTTAATTTAATTTTGAAATTACTCATCATTAGGCTTATAACTTCTTATCATTTCTAGTAAATATGGTTTGGCAACCATTTGAAAAGGCATTGATGTTTCAACTTCCATGGTTATTTCCATATCCATTTTCACTAGATACATGAAAATAGGATCCCTTTCAACTCTCATCCTGTTCAAAACTCTGTGATCCTTTCTGCTCAATGCTCTACCAGCTTATTATCCATCCCTAGGTGGTAGTGTATTGTACAAACATAATCCATGAGTAATTCACGCTATCTCTTTTTCCTCATGTTGAGTTAATTCTGTGAGAAAATATACATCAAACCCTTGTGATTATTATAAATCTCACATTTCACCATAAAGATAATGTCCTCATATCTTCAAAGAAATGACTACAACTTCTAACTCAAGATCATGAGTAGGATAGTTTTTCTATTGAATATTTAGTTGTCATGATGCCTTGGCAATAACCATATCATTCTGCATAAGGACACAACCATGTCCTTTCTTTGATGCATCACTATAATTAACTAACCCATCATTCCCCGATGATAGAGTAAATATTTGATCATTGACTAAACTTATATTCAATAATTAAAAACATTCTTCATACTTTTTTTCCAAACAAATTTAACCCCTTTACGTGTGAGCTTCCTTAATGAGTTATCCAATCTGGTAAAATTCTGGACGAAACTCCGATAATAACCTGCTAAGACAATAAAACATGGTACCTCATTTATACTCATTAGTGCTAGACATTCTTGGATTTCTCTTATCTTAGAAGGATCAAAAGATATTCTATCCTTAGAGAAATTATGGACAAGAAAATAAATCTCTTGAATCCATAATATACACATTCTAAACATCCCGTATAATTCATTTCATCTAAGGCTTTTTAGAATGGTGTGTAAGTGATTTTATTGATCTTCCTAGCGTTTAGAGAATACTAGGATATCATCAATAAATAACACTACAATGTCCTCAAGATATTCCCTGAAAACTCTATTCATTAGATCAATGAAAACATAGGTTTCATTAGTCCGACCAAAAGGATTTACTGTAAACTCGTAGTGCCCATACCTGGTTCGAAATGCTGTTTTTTGAATTTCTTCTTTCTTTACACATAATTGATTATATCAATATTGTAGCTCAATATTTTAAAAATATTGAGCTTCATGAAGTTGGTTGAATAAATCATCAATGCGAGGTAGGGGATACTTGTTCTTTATTGTTATAGCATTGATGTCACTATAGTCAATTCACAACCTCAAAGATCCATATTTCTTTGTAACAAAAAATAAAAGGGGTTCCCTATAGAGAAAAACTAGGGTGAATAAATCCCTTATTACACAATTCCTCTAGTTTTATCTTTAGTTCTACTAATTCCATAGTGTCCATTCTATAAGGGTTCTTCGATATGGGCCTCGAACCATGAATTAAATCAATGAAAAACTCAATTTCTCATACTGGAGGATGTCCAGGTAAATCCCCTAGAAACACATCAATATATTCTTACAAAATTGGTATGTACTCTATTTGAACATTCTTTTCCTCTCCCATAATTATTTCATTCTCATCCTACACAATAATTAAATTTAGTAAAGCGACTGGGGTGGATCTAGATAAGAATTAAATGGTGGAATTTATACTCTAAAGATAAGGTACACTTTATCATCATCGAAAATTGTAACCTCATCCTTCTTATAATATTTTTTTTATCATGGTCTAAAAGCTAATCCATATTAAGGATTATATCAAATTCAATCATGGATATGACGATGAGATCAATAGATAAACAACGTTTATATGCCTTAATTGGAACTTATTCACAATACGTTGATGAAGTGATACTTCCCTTAGTAGTTTAGTCTGACAACTCCCATGTTAAATCAGATTGGAAATATCTAATTTTTTAAGAAAACTGGGATGATATAAAAAAATTTGATGATCCAGAATCAAATAAAGAATTTTGTAAACTTGAAGAAACTATTAAATTACCCGCCACCATGTACTTTAGAGCTTTGACCTCAGTAGTAGTGATAGCGTATGCTTGGCCTTGATCCCTTGGCCTTTTCTGAGATATATTTTCTTGGCATTTAGGATATTTATTTTCATAATTCCCCCTTTCTCTACAATTGTATCATTCAACATTTACATCTTCTTTCTTCCCCTTACAATCAGGAGCATGGTGGTATTTTTAAACACATTTGTATTAGAATCTCATTCCCTTCAGGAAAGTACCAAGGTGTGTGTTTCCACATTTACAGTAGGATGGATATTCAAATTTTCCCTTCTTCCCCTTATTTCCATTCCTAGAGTGTTCAATAGATCTCTTGTTCTCTTTCTTTGCTTTAAATTCTTAAGACTTAGAGAATTTATTTTTTGTATTGATAGCGCATGAGATAAAATCTTCATACGATAAGAAGGATTGTGAGACTAATGCTCGACAGAGAAATAGTTTTAACCCATCAAATAAACGATCAATATTACTTCTTGGTTTATGTATATAAATCTGAAGCATACCATTCTAACCTTGGAAATTTATCCTTATACTATGCGACATTCTCATCCTCTTTTTTCCTCAGACTCAGAAATTGACTTTCCAGATCCACTTGATGGTCATAAGGAACATATTTTTCTAATAAAATCTATTTAATCTCCCTCTATTCCATATTTTATAATTCATCATCTTCATTTGTGTTTTGAATCAATGACCACCATTGATCTGCATCTCTGGAGAGGCAAAAACTCCATGAAATTATTCTTTCTATCGCTTCTCCACAAAGTGTGAAATATTTTCTCTAAGGAATATATCTATTGCTCGGGTAATAATGGATTTCTACTCCCATTGAATGTTGGAAGTTTTTTGACTCATGAAGAGGTCTAGCATTGATCCTCTGCATTGGGGATAGGGTGGTCCATACGGGTAATGTTATTATTCATAACCTCAGTGAGTTATCCCAGTATGGTGATAAGGTGATCAGTAATATTTGCTTCAGTAGATCCACTATAATTATCTTGAGTAGGAGGGAAATTCCTACATTAATTACATACATTGATACAGTTTTCATTCCATCCACTAGGCACCATTTCTAAACAATGGAATACACCACATTAGATTATGAATCACAATTCATAATTCCATACTTGTAAAACACTTAACATAAATTGAAAATTTTATGGATATAATCCATAATCATAATTTTTTTTTATTTGAGTAAATATATACTCATAAACCCTTCATAATGGATTGTAATGAAAATCATAATTATCCTATGCATATCCCCTGGGAGTGTCATAACAATGAGTGATGCAAGCCCCGTTGTCATGCACTAGTTCTCTTTCGAGTCCAGCTCAAGGGGGATTTTTTGTGTTATACCCCTAGGTACATCTATGCTAGAGTTGCCTCTACATGATCGAATCTAGAAAGGGATGCATTTCTTGGAAAATTCCCAAAATCTCTAAAATACCAAAATTGTAGAATGTTCATCTATACTAATCCTCAAATTCTATATTAGGGTAATGTTCTTTAATCAGAGTTTTTCTAAATATCCCTTCTAAGGACATTACTAAAATATCTTTGATACCAACTGTAATGCGCCGACCCTAGTTTTCCAGAGTTACATGAATTATTACATAACATTGGAATGATTACAGAAGATCAAGTCTCAAAAGACCGATTAGTTTAGTTTCCTTGGAAATACTAGATACATTCTTAGGTTTTACATTACATTATAAAATGAAAAACTACAACAACATAGTTTTCATAGGCCATATCATATCCCTTAAACTATCCATGTAGGTCATTCATAATATACCTCTTCACATCATGGGAAAACTAAAACATAAAAATGGGTTATATTAGATTCTCAGTAAGGATTACAATATTGTAAAAACATTCATAAATAATCATAAACAGTAAGGCAATGTAAGACTAAGAAAAAATCATTTTAAATATGAAATTAAGCATATTATGGAAATGATAAAATCAAATATTTCCACATACTTATTCACATGAATATTCTACTAGTTGAATAATTACATGCATTATCAATAGCCACTTTCATAATGATGGAATGCATAATGCCAAACTTTATAACCACATTGTAAATGATTTGTGCCAAGAATATAAAAATGATTTTGTCAAGGCCTTGTTCCAAAACACTAGTTTGTCTCATGATACCTATCTATGAAACATGGAGCTATAGCGAGATCCACCCATCACTTACTAAGTACAATGCATTCCTCATATGAAATGGTTTAATCATAACAAAAACATTCGTATTAAAACTAGCATACGAAATGTCAATACTTTATCCATAAAACATGAATGGTTATAAAATAACACATCCACAGTCTAATATATCACAAAACCTTCAATACAATATGTAATGTTTGTATCATAACAAATCAACTTCAATCATGTTTAGAATCCATCAATGGTAGTTGACATAGATGAAAATTATTGGGAAAAAACTTTGAGGGAAATAATGATTTTACATTAAAACATTTAAAATTCACACAATTTAGAAAGGAATAAAGTTAATGAAATTTTTGAATAAAAGTTTCCCATTCCACTTTGAAACATTTTAAAGGAATTATCATTTTATAACATTCAGGTCCATATAAATAAATATTTAAAACCATTTAGAAAGCAGGGAAATTATTTATAAAGGTTTAGAAGAATAAATGTTTAAAACATTAAAAATATTGTTTTACTAAAATATTACCATAATATGATTTCCTTTGAAAATTATTTTATAAAACATGGACATGTATAACAAATATGTCCATGTAGATACTCATGTAAAATCAATCTCAGATAATAAAGACATTTTAAAATTTACCCTTACCTTGTACTTTTCCATGGTCAAGGGTAGGTTAACCTCTAGTATAATGGAGAAATAATTGTTATTAAATTATAAAAGAACCATATAAATTAATATTATATCATATATAATGTTCTAATATTTCTTTTTTGACGATATTTCAATAGTATCATCGTTTCAGGCGTTAACTAGTTCATTTTCCTTTATAAGCTTTATTACGTAATTAATGGCTGTTATATATAGGATGTATATTATTAATATTCATAATCATACTAAGACATTAAAATTAATTTTTAATCATAAAATGAAAATTATTCTTGAATTGATACGATGGGAAGGAATCTCATCGCGTTCGTGGAGACAATAATCCGTACGAACACACAAGCGACAATATCATTATTTTCATAGTAAAATCGTATATAATTGGATGGTATATCATATATGAATAATTATTATCATTTTATATTCATTATTTACATCATTTATACTCAATATTATACCCATATAAATGATGAAATGTTTGAATAACAAACTACACCACGACATGGAGACTGTAATCAGTACGTACGCATGTATGGTGACTTTGTCATTTATAGGATGGATAGAATAATGAATATGGTTGTAAAATTTTTATAATAAAAAATAGTATATATATGATATTGGAGTTATAATTTTAGAACGTAGAAGACAAAGAAAGATGAAGTGTAATAATAATAGAACATTAAAGAGGTGATGAAATATTACCTCTTATTCGGGTTCTTCCTTTTCATTTGAACAAAATGGCTCTTTAAGATGGATTTCTGACTAATTTAATGAATCTAGGATAAATATATGATAGTTTATAGGATATTTGGCTTGGTTTTGGACAATAAAAACGGATTCTAAGGTGTATATTTGAGATAAGGGGAAGTGACCTTTTATAAGAGGGGTGAGGGGCACCTTAGGAAAAGATAGAAAAATACTATTTTATAATAATATCATTTTCGGTTTCTAATGGCTAAAAAATGATTTAATTTGAGGATAAGGTGGGGATGGGTTGAAAAAATTTCAACCAATAGTTTTTAGACAGGTTTGGGTCACCATATTAACCTTAACTTTTAGATTTAACTCTTAGTTAATTATTTTGGAATTTACCATGTCTCTTTTTATTTTTATATTATATATTTAATAAACATACTATAAACCTCCAAGAGAATCCCAATAGGTTCCTTAATGACATATATATTATTACTAGGGACCTTATTCATATTCATAGATTTTTAAGATTATTATATTTACCCATATTAACGTATTTTTTTAAAAAACTCAATTATGTCAACTTTGACATTATTTAATAAATGGTTTTTGTTAAAGTACTAAAAACATTATTACTTATAAATAAATTCATATGTTCACTCCTAACATGACATATTAATCAATAAAATTAGTGTAATTAATAAAAAGGCTCAAATTACATTTATTTGGATATTTATAATATCAATTATTGTAATATTTTATTATTAAGGTAATTATCGAGTCATCATTTTGTCGTAAATAAATTAAATTATATAATGTATAAATTTATAAATAAAATATAATTATGTATAAATATTTTTATCATTCTAATTTATACTTATAGATGAATTAATGTTATGTAAAACTCTATATTAAAAATGGTTTAGATATTAATCCTTAAATTTTACTCTCTTAACTCGTCTTTAAATAAAATACTAATAAATATCTTAATCTAATCCAAGTGGACCAAAGAGAACAATATTTTATTTATAAGTCCGTTTTGGTCGAATTATACTTATTGAATAGAATTTGGGCATGTTTTTTGTTAATTATTATATAATTTTTACTCTTAAATACCCTATTTACT
This sequence comes from Viscum album, assembly GCA_963277665.1. Lineage (NCBI taxonomy): Eukaryota > Viridiplantae > Streptophyta > Magnoliopsida > Santalales > Viscaceae > Viscum > Viscum album. The sequence goes on along the minus strand of OY728137.1, from coordinate 21,743,542 downwards.
TTTAAACGTGGTAAATAAAAGTCCAAAATTACTATTCATGAAAAATTATTTTCTTCATATTGAAGAACATTTAACTTACTGATATTAATCATGTTTCTTGTATTTTTGAAATTCAACTCCCAGAAGTGGTAAAATTATGTCTCATACAAATTTTCAAATTCACTTAGAAGTGGGTAAAATACTGTAAAAAGTTCGATATAATTTTATTTATCTAAACTTATTATAAAATGACTACAATGAATTATTTTTAACATATATATGAATTATGTATATTTTTTAACTAAAATACATTAAAATGAAATAACTAATTATTTAAATAAAAAGTCATTTTTAACCAATAACGTAGTGTTCTATCACTATTAATCAAAGATTGAATGTTTTTTGAAAAATAAAAAAGAATTACCCTAAGATAAATTTGATATGTCAAATCCATAAATGAAGTTCATTGTGATAGATAAAATTAATATAATTTCAAAAATGGGTATTACTATTCATAATGGCTAGATTGATTGGTTGTGGTGTGTTAAAACTCCAAGTTGCGTACAACACAAGATATTGTATTCTTCGAAGGGAAACATACAATAAAAACTTGGGGTGTTATAATAAAAAATCTAGATAAATATAGATGATGTTATTATAATAGTATATCCATAATAAAACATAATTCTCAATAAATGAAATTGATGTTAATGAAAATGATTTCAAAATCTCATTATAAATATTTTTTGGGAAAATAACCTTTTAACATTGAAAACATTTATTTAAAAAAATTCATAAATATTAATTAATATATTATATATAAAAATATACATAAAAATTATAATTTACTTTTCTAATAAATGAGAGTACCTGAAAATAAAAATAATAATTCATCTCGAATAAGATAAGAAAACATTATATATATACATTTTAAAAAAATCATGAAATACCTCATTTCGAAAATGATAAAAAGATTCATAATAAACCATTTTTTAAAATTTCAAGCATGTGTAAAAATTACTCTAAAAAATAATTGATTATTTTTGAATACATTATTGAAATTTTTTTAACAATCATTGACATTTATGATAATGGATTCTCAACCAAAGATAGAAATAAAGTTGGTTGTCTATAAAATATTCTTAGGGATAATGAGTACATAATGAGAATAAAATTATAAGGAAAACAGTTAATTTATTTAAATATACAATTTAGAATTTATTTTTTTGGTAATATAAATATTAAATAATTGCCCCAATGGAATAATCAATCCCGAATAATAATGATATTGGGAAATATATTGTCACCTCCTGGTCGACGTCTTCCACATGTGTCCAAACCATATGTAAAATAAGTATAGATTTATTATACATATATATATATATCCTTATATTATTTACTTATAATATCATATCACCCTTTTATATACAACTCTTTGTCAAAATCAATATTATCAGTCATAATTGCTTCATTTTTTATCTCTGTTTTGTTAATTATTTTCATTCCATATAATTTTATCATGGTTCTATATTCATCATAATTTTATCCATGATATAATTATCATGTATATTAATAATATATTTATTCATATTAATCTATACATTTTATATATAGAAAATGAATTACACCCTTCATCGTGAGAGTATGTCATACATTGTCATGAACTATGTTTTCACTTTTTGAAAGATATAATTGATGAAATATAAATAATATTCATCATTTAAAGAATAATTATTAACACATATATTTCATATAAGATAACTAAATTAATCCTTATTTCCATCCATATAAAATAATAATTTAAAAAAATATCGCATTGCTTCTTGAAGTTGGTAATCGACATATACGCATGAGAGACGTTATTATTTTACAATATATTGTATGGTAAGAAGATATATATGATATAATAATTCCATAAGAATAATTATTTAATAAATATTATATATAAATATTAATCTCATCATAATATCCATACAAAAAAATGGTGATTAAAAATCTTTTGTATGATTATATGGAGATGGAAAGCTATACATACCCACGAGCAATTAATACCCATCTCATTTTATTAGAAAAATTGTATATAATGTGGATTTCATTATCAATATAGAATTTAAGTATATTTAGTACAATTAAATAATTATTTTATTGTTATTAACATTGTTTTAGAAAATGAACATGAATAACTAATGAAGAAATTGATAAATTTAGGTGATTACCTCTTATTCAATGTAACTCCTTTAGATCTCATCTTAAGGGTCCTTGGGTCGGTATTTTGGGAATCAAATCACCTATAAATATGTATATTGATATTGTTAAGGAATGTTTTCAATTTATGGGTGACATATATGGATAACATTGGTCAAAAGAAGTGGGGGAGGTTCTTTCTTTTTATAATTGTGTAGGGACACTTTTGGAATTTCCCTAACGATTAAATTATAATAAATTAAATATCAATTGTAAATTCCTCTGAGATACAAGTGATTATAATATAGGATAGTATGTGGTTGAAATATTATAAAAAAAATAAGTTTTTATGTTATATTTTAAACATTATATCATAGATTAACCCCTTAAATATCATATTTTAATATTATTCTTGGTAAAACATCTTTCATTCATAAAGTGTTTTAAGTTTACATATAAAGATATTATTGAATCATAAATGATAAAAATGAAATTATAGAGATTATCTTATACATGGGTTCCTATTATCCTTGATTCTTAATAACTCTCTGAATGTAAAGGGAAACATACCCAATTCAGTCTCAAACACGGTTAAGAACTGCCTTTCCCTCATCCATAATATCATGGTGACTCACACATGGCCTGAGGGGAACAATGTTGTAGATCATCTAGCATCAATTCCGAACTCGGGCTCCAACATCGCTTGCCTTACTTCATTTAATCTCTTAAAAAATGAGGGGTTTAACATGATTAGAGGATATTCTCTTGGTTTACATTACTTTTGGCCCCTTGTATTGTGGTCTTCGTGTACGTTTCTTGGGTCTTGTTTCTTATCTCTTATTTAGTTTCTCATCTCCTGTGTTTGTACCTATGGTTTATTTTCTGATTGAATAAAAATTTAATGTTATATAGAAGGTAAATTTTTATAAGATAAAAATTATAAATAATTCACCATCACGAAAATAATATTTCTTAGTCTCAAAATATACATTTATATGCCTAAATTATTTATTAGTTGTCAATTTTAACCAATAATAGATATTTAAAACTAAGAGTGTGCGATTTTTTTACTTTCAATAAATTAAATATTATATTTGTCATTATCAATGAAATTTTCAATTAAAACTAAAATTCAATCATTCATTAATAAGTGTTGAAATATAATCATACAATAATAATTAAAATGAAAACGTATGACCGTATCACTTAATTTTAACTTATATAAATGGGATTTACCATTTTCCAAGGAGATAAATTTTACAATATTTAAAATTCATATGGGAAAAAATAAAAAGAGAATGTATACAAAACTTTAATGATGTGATAAAAAATAAAGAATCAATTATCTAATATTCAATCTCAATTTTTTGAAGATGATAATTTTAAAAAGAATTGGGAAAATGCGGCCAATGCACTTTTTATAAAGTACATTTTTTTAAATATAAATCCAGATTTATAAATATCTCATACCTTAATAATATTAGAAGAATGTTAAAACATTTTATTGAATATATAATATATAAAATATGATATATTAATTCAACAATTAGTGGTTAATTTATTTAATTGTTTCCATAAAAACAACTCCTTCGAAAAAAATCTCCCTTATAATCAAATGATTTTATATTTTAATATTTTAAAAATTTATTATCAGTGGATTTATTTTAAATAGGTTTAAATTATATATGTATCATAATTTAGTAATCAAAATTCATAACCACTTATTTATCATCTAAGTAATAATGGTATTTTATGTTACATTTCATTTGGACATAGGGTTGTGTGTATCTCAAACTATCGAAATATTTTATTTGAAGAGAATTGTTTCATGAAATATTTGGTTGTTACATTATTCCACAAATAATTTTTTTTCACTCAAAATGCTTCAATTTTGTATAAAAAAGTGGGATATGAATATGTTTCATCACATCCAATGGTTCCCATGTAGCTTAAATTAATTTTTTATTTCTCTACAGAACTACAACTAGGTGAGTAATCATGTTTCATAGAACATTATCTCTACCATCATTGACTTTTATTTGCTATTCATCATAGGAAATATCATGTTCCATTTGTATCACCTTTAATATTAGTGAAAGTTGGGGACCACAAATACAGTTCCTCAAGATTGATATTTGGAAAACAATGTCAAATTTAAAGAGGTCAGGTGGATGTGCGAATAAAATATCTATCATCCCTACTCTATCAATAATCCTAATGGGGGAAATATTACTTGGTGTTAATTTTCCATTTTTTTAATACCTTTACCCTCCTCCATTGATAAATTCAATGGAATAACATTTCAATAGCATTAAACATCAGATATAACTGATTATTGGAAGTATTACTTTTTGATCGATTGTGAGATTGCTTGACGTGCTGCAGAATAGATCTAACATTCTCTTCCCTTACCCAAGCCAGCTCAGGTATCAAAAATTCTATTACTCCAACTCTATCACAATATGTTGGAGGTCTAAAATTATTTCCATTAACAGATTTATAAGGACCCATATTAATTATTTTTTTAATGTTATGTTTGTATGAAAACATGAAAAGAGGAAGGTGTTGATCCTAGAGAACATTCAAATCCATAAAATAAGATCCCAAAATGTCCTCTAGGGATTGACTGTTTATCTAAAACTGATCATTTTTTAGATGATGATACATCATACTAAAAATCCAATTTATGCCTGAATCCTTCTAAATAATTAACCAAAACATTGAGGTAAACCTCATATCCCGATCAGATAAAATAGATAATATTACTCCATGAATAATTACCACCTCTTTAAATATATTTTTAATAGTTGATGAAGATATAAATCATCTTTGATATTAATAAATTTTTATAACTTTGTATAGAGATCGACTAGAGCACAAATATTAGTATTCCCTTAAGATGTTTTGGGGAGTCCAATAATTAAATACATGGTTATGTTTTCCCATTTCCATTATGTTATGGTTAATGGTTGTAACATTACCTTAGATTACTATCTCTTATGCATAAATTAATGACATACTAACCACCAAGATAAATACTCAGTGATATAACTCATAATGTAGTCAAACCATAAATATTCTTTGAGATCATGATACATATTTTTTACTTACAATTTGAATAAAAAATAACGAACAATGGGACTCATCTAATATCTCCTTATTCAACTATAGTACGGATGATCACACCCACAGTTCCTAAACATTATCATTATCTCACAATTAATGTTAAAATAAGCAACATTTCATACCTTATTTTATATTTCAAAATCTTCCTTGTATTCATCATTATTATTTACTTAGATATATATTTGATCAATCCATTGTGGAAGATATTATTTTCCCCCTTTACATCATGATTTCACTGTCCATGTTTTTGAAATCCAAAAATATTAAATTTTTTGTGATTCACATCATAGAAAACCTCACTCGATCCTTTTGACTCAAAACATATGCCACCCTGCCAGCCTTTCAAAGGTGGTAATATGTTGACCAATCATAATCATTAATCAGCTTCAAATATATTTTTAGGTTTATATTCCACTCATTCTATGTAAATAGATACTTCATGATTTTAAAATTTTGATATATATAACACTTTTTCTATAAAATAATACATCTATATATTATATGAAAAAAATACTGATTCCAACTCTAAATGGAGAGTTCAGTAATTTTACTCAAAGAAACTAAATTTTACTATTGTATATGAAATAACCACATCATTATAAAAGAGAATTCATAAAAATACATTCATCAATGCATCAACCTAGATTAAAAACCTTTCTCCATTATAGGGAAGTGTATGATAAGTAATGCTCACTAACCTCTAACGGTTCGCATGCTTTAGTTAAATTGCACTCAAAGTCACCTGGATATGGTTTTCCAATCTGAAACCATACTAGAATGCAAGGTCACCAATGTTGTTGCTCTGAAGTGCAGCTTCCAAGGCTGTTTCCTGGTTCCTAGACAAGGCCATTCTGGGGGACACTTTCTCATTTTGAAGGATAATGTCAACATGAAAATTTTGTCCTTTTCCCCGCACCATGTGGAAATGACTATTCAAACAGACCGTCACTCACCCTCGACTTTTGTGGGTTTCTATGGCTGGACATCCCATAATGACAAGGTGAAGTCATGGGATCTTCTATGCAAGTTGCGAGTTGACTTTCCGAGCCCTATTCATTTCAGAGGAGACTTCAATGAGATTATGTTCCATAAAGAAACGTTTTGAGGAATCATCCAACCTTTATCTTTGATGTCATACTTCAAGGATTCAGTTTTCAGGGCGGACCTGGTCGATATGGTGTACTCAGGAAATCCGTTTACTTGGTTCTGTAGCAATTTAGAAGGCATCCGTATCATGGAGCATCTTGATAGATTTCTGGGCTCCACTGATTAGATAAATCTGTTCAGCATGTTTCATATCAACCACATGGCCATAAATTACTCAGACCACTATCCAATCCTCATTGACTGTACACGTGGCAAACGTACTAGACATTTTAGTAGACACTTCATATTTGAGAGCTTCTGGTCAAAAGATCATGAATGCGAAGAGGTGATCCGATTAGGCTGGAAATGTACTCACAAGGATGTATGCCTCAACCTCCAATAGGTCGCATCCGATCTGAGGTCATGGAGTAATAAAAAATTCTGACACCCTCACCAGCATTATGGCGTCCTTGAAAGGAGAATGAAATTTCTCCTCAAACAACCCACATCCAATGGAAATCTCTCTAAGATTGGCATCACATAAAGAGAACTAGACATGGCCCTTCGTATCACTGAAAGCTTCTAGGCTACATGTGTGAGTGACAACCATATTATAGAAGGGGACGCTAACACCCAGTATTTTCAACAGAAATCTTCAGCTAGGCGTCATAAAAACTCTATTACCTACATATCACAACCTGATGGAAGCAACGTTTCTGACACCAATGGTATCCATGAGGCCTTGAATAGCTTTTTTCAGAACATCTTCTCTGTAGGAACCCCTTTCATGTCTATAGAGGTGGAAGAATGTATCAGAACTGTGGTCACTGAAGAGATCAATAGGATACTCTCCAAAGATGTGACAGATGATGAGATACGCCTGGCTCTAAATCATCATCATCCCACCAAGGCCCCGGGACCAAATGGGTTCCACACCCTATTTTTTAAGCAATAATGGAACATAATTGGTCCTAACATCTGCAATATGTTTAAAAATATATGGGCTGGTAACACCAGCATTGCGGCCATCAATGATACTGTCCCCGTTCTCATCCCCAAAATCAAGAAACATATGGGGATCCCTGACTTTCGACCTATCAGCCTCTGTAATGTCTCTTACAAGATCTTCTCAAAGATCCTTGTCAATTGGTTGTGTCCTTGGATACTAGATATTATCTCCAAAACTCAGAGCTCCTTCATGGCCAAGAGACTAATCACTGATAATGAGATAGTGGCCCATGAAGTGTTCCACTCTATGAAGTCATGATCCACAGAAAAAAGAGGAACCATGTCCTGGAAATTGGATATGTCTAAGGCCTACGATAGAGTTGAATGGCACTTCCTGAGAGCGTTATGCAGAAAATGGGTTTTTGCCCCAAATGGACAGATATGGTCATGAACTATGTTTTGACTGTGTCTTTTAAAATCAAGGCCAATGGGGAGCTTACCAGAGAATTCACCCCATCTCGAGGCCTTTGACAGGGAGACCCTCTCTCCCATTTTCACTTTATCTTGGTGGCTGATGTATTTTCTAATCTTATTTCCAGGGTTGTTTCCTCTCAGTCTATTCAGGTGACAAAAGTACACCGAGTTATCCCTCCAGTGTCGCATCTCTTCTTTTCTGATTATTGCCTCCTTTTTTACAGAGAAATAATCAATGAATTTCAGGTGATCTGCCAAGAAATTCACCAGTATGAGTGGGAATCTGGCCAAATAATCAATCAAGGTAAATCTGATATTTCTTCAGTGCAGGGGTGCCTCTTTTTAAGAGGGATGAACTTTGCGCATCAGCTGGAATTCATATGGTTGTTATACATCAGATGTGTCACGGGGTTCCCACTGTGATTGGCCGGTCTAAAAAAGAAATCTTCACATCCATCGTGGATAGGATTGAGTATAAAATTCAAGGCTGGACCCCAAAAAAATTTCGAAAGGTGGAAAAGAGACCCTTAACAAATCGGTCATCCAATATGTCCTCAGCAACTTTATGTCCCTTTTCAAGCTCCTGGTGACCGTCTTCGACCAGATACAAGCCCGTACTGCAAATTTCTGGTGGGGGAAGAAAGATGGAAGGAATTGAACCCATTTGATGGTCTGGGAGATACTTTGCAAACCAAACTCATAGGGTGGTATGGGGTTTCAGAATATTAATATCTTTAACAATGCGCTTCTGGCCATGCAAGGATGGCACCTTATTAACCGTCCATCATCTCTATGTGCATGAGTTCTACGAGCTAAGTACTTTCCCCACACAGACATTCATGATTCCTCTCTTGGTCCCCATCCTAGCTTCCTATGGAGAAGAATCTGGGGGGCTAAAAAGCTCCTGGATAAAGGATTGGGTTGGAGGATTGGGACTGGCTCAGCTATAAAAATTTGGACTGATCCCTGGCTTGTTGACAAGGATGGCTTACGAGATACATCCACCGCCCAACTAGGTCTGGAAGATGCCACTGTCAGCTTCCTCCTTTCCGACCAGGGACAAGGGTGGTGTTTGGAAAAGTTCTGTGAATGGTTTAATGAAAGAGATCAATGAATTATCCTTAGCATCCTATGGGTACCAGATGCAGCCCATGACCGTCTCTTCTAGATCAATGATATTTCGAGCGATTACATGGTGAGATCCGTCTACAGACTTGCTCTTGAAATCCACGCAGTTGGTAAGGATGAGGGTCCTTGGAAATCGATTTGGTCACTCAACGTCCCCTTAAAAATTCTTAAATTTTTGTGGCAGGTTTGTGCGGGCACTCTACCAACAATGAGCCTTCTCCTTATCGACATATAGCCAGTACCGCCTTTTCCTCTTTTGTCTGAACACTCCTGAAACTCCCTTGAACGCTATTATTCTCTGCCCGGGAGCTAAGGAAATCTGGAATCAATGGGGCCCAGCTTCTTCTGCTTCGCTGGCATTGGTCTCTGACCTCCTCGACCTTCTGATGCGTTGGTTCTCCTTTCTCTCCCCGGCTGATGTTGGTTCACTCTGCACTTTGTCCTGGATTATTTGGGTCTGATGAAATGACAATGTCTTTCATCATGCCCACAGACCCCCCCCAAATTCCGGATTGATCGAGATACTTCTTGGATTGAAGGTTGGGAAGGCCACAATGGATGTTCTATGACCGGTGTCTCCCCTCCCCTACTGGTCACTGGAATCCCCCTATGGATGGGATTATTAAGATTAATGTGGACGCGTCACTTCCAAAAGCTGTTCTTGTTTCCCTCGGCCTCCTTGCCCGAATTTATATATGGGAAAATTCTTACTGCTAAGTGTGAACCACATCAGGAATTCTAGGAACTGGCAGTTGCTGAAGCCAAGGACATCCTTGCTGGTATGATTCTAACTATTGAATGTGGATGGGGTGACATTATCATTAAGTCAAACTGTCTTTCTGTAATTGATGATATCAATCACAATGACAGAGGACTCCAGTCATTTGGCACCATTATCAGGAAAATTCTCTCATTCCACAAATGCTTCTCAGTGTGCACCTTCTCATTCAACAAAAGGGAAGGAAACAACGCGGCCCATCAGCTGGCGTCCTCAGGCCCATTCGATACTAACCAGTTCTGGCTGGACAATTTGCCTTCATGGCTTCACACATGTACTTTTTCTGATCTTTGTCATTTATATTATATTCTTTTATAAAAAAAATATACTTCATGATTTTAGAATTTGGATATATATCACAATTTTTCTATAAAATAATACATCTATATAATCGATTAAAAAATACTGATTCCAACTCTAAATTAGAGAGTTTAGTAATTTTACTTAAAGAAAATAAATTTTACTATTGTATAAGACATAACCATATAATTATAAATGGGAATTCATACCAATACCTTCATCAATGCATCAACCTAGATTAAAAACTTTTCTCCATTATAGGGAAGTGTATGATAAGAAATGCTCACTAACCTTATCTCAATTTCTTTATAGATTTATTAATATTCATCTGTCTGGTTCTGTTCTGAGTAAATTTAGTGGGATGATTTGATTTTCATGAGAAATTTTATACAATTCATTGATAATATCTATCCATACCTTGAATACCTTAAAGCTTAGTTACTTTAGTGGGTCTACTCTAATGATCAGTAGCTTCTATATTTTTTAAAACCACCAAATTACTGTCACTTTTGATTATGTGACCATCTAATGATGCTTTCCTACACCTTAATTCTAAAATGGTATATTTATCCTATAAATTTTCTTTCCTCATGATCTTTAGTGAAATTCTCATTTTAAATTCATGATCATCCTTTATCATAGAAAATATTAGAATATCATCAATGAATACAACCAAAAAATGATTATGCTAATATATATAATATATTCATTAAATCCATAATAATAATATGATCATTGTTAAGTCCAAATGGAATTAAAATAAATTCAAAATGACTGTACCTTATATATAAGGTTATATTGGGTATATCATCTTTTTTTATCATTACATTATAATGATAAATCATGAAAAAATATTGAGATCCTTATATTTGATGAAACATATCATCAATAATGGGTATAAGATACTTGATATTAATAGGTATTTTCTTCGGTTCTTGATAATTAATGAAAAGATGTATTGTACCATCATTATTCTTTACAAAAAGAACATGTGAACCCTATAGAGAAGCATTAGGTTGATTGAATACCTTATCTATTTTTAATTGATGTTTTTTATTAAATTCATACTACTCAATTGGGACCATACTATAAGGATTCTTTGAAATAGGAACAACATTATTCAAGAGTTTAATTTATAACTCCACTTCCTCATTATGAGGAATACTAGTAAATTACTCTAGAAACTAATCATCATAATATTAAATAATTGGGACATTATTCAGTTTATCCCCAACCATTTGATATATATATCACTCTTAAATATGTAAAAACCCCACATGATAGATTTAATTTACAATACCTTTTTAGGTTCATCATCTTTCTTAATGATGATTTAAGGATGATTCAGTATATCAAATGTAACTACCCATCCCCTTAAATTGATCTGAGATTTATAAAAAGAGATCCAATCCAAACACAGAATTACTTCAAATTCAACTCGAGGAATATTAATAAGATTCTTAGTAAGAACCACCCCACAAAATTATGTTGAAGTGGGGATATATACTTGAGATTCAGTCATCATACAATTAGAATTTTAACCACCAAATCATTATATAGTCATTGAAGTAGTGACACAAAACCATTATTAAACTCATTATATATATAAAAGTTGTTATAAGTAGAATAAAATACTACGTCTTCCATAATGTAGTATATGATAAGTGTACCTTTCACATCATGATTAAATTCCACTTAATTTATTATAACTGAATGAGTTTGGACTTATCTCCTTAACAAATTTTATTGTCTGTTACCATGATTTTTGGGTCATTAGTTGGAGAAGAACACAATATCCTTGTATTTAATTCACTTTTTGTTGGTGGATTCCCCCTTATTCGTTCATTCATGGTCATGATCACCGTTTTCTCCAATCATAGAGAATATTCTGTTTCCTTTTATGAATTTTCCACTATGTTTGTTCCCATAAGTATCATTTGTGGGAAAATTCATATTTCTTTTATTCTCCTTATAAATTTTATTCTATTATTTACTCTTGTTTTTATTATATCTATTGAATCCACTGGATAATAAAAATTCAATGTATATCTAGATATAATATGATATTATAAATTAATATGATAAGAATGTTTGAGAGATGAGTTTCCTTCACTAGATTTTTATTAAACAATAAAATAAATGATCGATCATTCTATTTTGATTATGTTTATAGTACTAAAAATTCCATGATAAACATTTAGTGTTAGATTCATACATAGAGACATTTTACTCTTCCTTTTATCTCAGACTCAATAATTCTTTATATCTACTCATTTTTTTAGAAATAATTTTTTCCCAAGAAATGTTTCATAAAACAATTTCATTAAAATGTAATTATTTCATCATCATCTAATGTTTTTTGAATTAATGAACACCTTTTATTTATATTACATGATTAATTATAAACTTCCATGAGAAAATTATCTATTTCATTGCTTTTCCATGAAATAAATATCCTTAATAGGTAAATCATCCATCATTTAGCTTCAAATTTTTTTATGGTCCAATTAAAAGATGGATTTTACTAATGCACTAAGTATACTAAGATTTTTACAATATATTATGGGTTAGTGGGATACATTATATGGTAAAAGTATTTGTTCGAAACCTACATTTTCTTCTAAAATAAAGTTATAATTTGTTATCGTCCAACTACATATCTATATCCAACTTTATAATCTTTCACATGAGGGAAATCCTTTCATGTATTATGTGTATTTTACTATTTAAAATCATTATAGTAGGGACAGATTCTATATAATGAAATATACTAGACTAGCTAATAAAATTATGAATCAAATTGTATAATTTCTAATCTAAAGATACATTTTACATAAATTGAAAAATATTTGAATAGAAAATATAAGAATCATAAACATTGATTCCTTGAGAATATTATCAATATATTACACATGGTTTCATTCCATAATCAATTATTTAAGAAATATAGTTTCCAAAAATTATAAAAAGCATTCTATAATAGAAAATTTAAATACCCCAACTCCAATAGCCCAGAGCTGATAGTTACATTATAAAATTTGTCTTAATATAAACAAAATAACATCAAAAATGATTTAATAGTTTATTAGTATTGGAAAATTATATACATAATTTAGTTTCATATTTAATATAAAAATTTAAAATAAAACAAAAATAATTTTCATTGATAAATACATATTCATCATTATCATATCCCTATATATCAATCTTAAAACACATTTCAGTATCCTAGGGGAAGACAACATACGAATTGGTGAGCTCAAGAATTAAGAAAGGTTATGTCTATATAAAAAGTTAAATAAGAAATAAATAGAATGTTAAGAAAAAAATGATAATAAAACAATACATTATAAGTAACCAAATTCACTAAAATCCTATCCATGGATATAAAAAATATTCAAATACTAACATGTAATTTAATAAACTGATTTCATAATATCATTCGAAACGTACTATCAAGGCATCATGCTAAGACATTTAAAATAAATGGGTAATTCATTACTAAAATACCAAATATAAGATTCCTCAAAATAAATAATGATATTTCAATGGGATTTGTGATTATGGGTTCCACATGTGGCTTAATAAGTTTCATTCATTCATCATATGAATAAACAACATAAATTAATTAACATGCCTTAAAAACAAAAAAAATGTATATACTAGTAGAAATAAAATTCTAAATATTAGTACATTGACCAGTAAAGTCGATAATAAAAAATATATGTAAATATTTAAGGTGTTATCATATGAGTTTTCTTCATAAAAAATAATATTAATCAAAGCATATTGATGTAGATAAAAATATATTCACAATCTCACTAGAAAATTTCAAGATGAAAATACACTTTTCACTTTGAAAAACATTTCATTAAAAAAATTCAAAAATAATAAGGAATACTTTTTCACTATATATAAACATTTAATCATGTATTTTTATATATAAAACAATGATGAGTAAGGGTGATATAAAATTCTATATATATTTTATAAGTTAAAAACATTCATTTCATACCTCTGAAAAAACCAAAAAGTCCCATATTTTGAAAATTAAATAATATTACATTAAAACCATTTTATAAAAACTAATATGTGGGAAAAATTAATTTTCCAAAAAATATATAATATTAATGAAATTATTTAAAACAATATTTTTAAAACCTAAACACATAAGTAAATTGATTTTCGATTAAGGAGATAATTATACGCAATTCTCCATAAAACATTCATTCATGATATTAAGTAATTAAAGATAATAAAATTGAATGGAAAACATATAATTTATAGAAATACCCATAATATAATAAAATATATTGGGATTAACATATAAATATCAAATAATTCTATTATAGTTTCTTAAAAAAAAGGCAATCCTTAATAATTGTGAGATTTTAAAACACACCCTTACCTCATGTTCAAATTCCATCATACATTTCTGAACCTCCTTTATAATGTATATATATTTATTAAAAAATATATTATAATATTTTTCACATATATATCATACAATTTTTTTTATAATATTCTATCACACCTTTATTAAAAAATATTTGGTAAAATAACTATTCTCAACAATAAATACTTTTTTTCTTTTATATTTTTGTTTGGTTGTTTTGGACTTTTAATTTTATTACAGTTAACATATCAAGAATATTATAAAATAAATATATATAATATATTTTCATAATAAATTTATTTCAAGTAAACCATAAAAGTTAGTGATTGAATAACGAAATACACCATTCTTGGATATGGTAGGTCATTCATATGTAGGAATGTAGTTTTTAGTTTTTCTTATGGAACGAAAGAATGTTATGAAATAATTAACAATTAAAGAATAATTTTTATAACATATAAATCATATATATTAAAGAAATATATTCTTATTATGATATATATATAATGTAAATAACGAATTGATCATATCACTTCGTGGAGGTGGTAGTCCACATGTATACATGGGAGATACTATCTTTTTATAATGAATTGGAAGGTAAGATGATATTTTCGATGGTACAATTACATAATAATTGATTGTAATAAATTTAACATATATATGTTAAAACCTTCATAATACCCATCCATAACATAGGGTGAGGAATAACAGAATTTATTGAGAGATGATAATCCCTATGTACACACGAGCGATACTTTCACTAGTAATTTGATGAAAAAGGGATGAATAATTGCGATTTAGTGATAATTATAATATTTAAGTATATTTTTGACTCTTATGTTAATATTTATGTTTAGTACCATTGGATTACAGGTGGTTCAATAAGAAGTAAGATAGAAAGTGATCTGTTAGTTACATTGCCTCTTATTTGGAAAATCCCCTCTAGATATCCACTTAAGGATCCTAAGGATTATCTTTTTGGAAGAAAAAAACATGAATAATTTGTATAATTAAGTTTTTAAGTTATTTTTTCATGTTATGGTTGAGAAAGAAGGCTCAACGGGGTGTATATAATTGAAGGATGAGGTCACATTTTATATAAAAAGAATTAGCTTAAGATCTATTTTAAACCATATCTTTCATTTCAACCACTTAGTAAACTATTTTTAATATTAAACGTGGTAAAGAAAATTTCCCTCTTATATGGTTATAATTATATGTATAAGGTTACTGTTGAATAATAGATGTAAAAAAGGAAGAAAATATTTACCATATAATATACTATTTTCCTCTTTAAATAGTTTACTATTTTTTTAAATAACTGTAGAATATATTATTATGAAAAAATATCAATAATTTCAATTTTACACTATTCATTAAATTTTTCATAAAAACATAAATATAATGTTCTGATTTTAATTTAACATCATAAAAAGTAAATTATATAAATAAAATTTAACACTATAAATCAATGAAATTATATCACTTTTACTATTTTCAATAGAATTTTTTTTATTTTTTATTAATTAAATAAATATGTTATAAGTGTTGTGTAATTATTTAAGGTATTTTATAATACATAAATATTATAAACAAATTAGTATCATGAAAATAAGTTTTTTAAGATGAAAATATCAATTTATATTATTCTACCAATAGTTCTTCCCCTATATAAACATATAAGAGATATTTAAAACTAAGAGAACGATATTTTATTGGTTTCTTTGATTTAAATAATATATTGGTCATTTGAAAGGACATATTCAAATTAAGAAATTCAAATAAAATCATAAGGTGATAACAACCTAATTTCTGTATAGAAATATGTATACATATAAAATATTAACACCTTATCAATTAATTTTAACATAGATTATCTGGATTTAACATTTATCGAGGAAATAAATTTTTCAGTGATTACAATAAAAATTTACAAAAAATTGAAGGGTTCTTTTAACCAAAATGAATCTTATAAATTTTAAATAATGAATACATTTTTCATGATCTAAGTACAATATTTTTAAAATATTAATTTTAAAATAAATGTTCAAAAAATATAAAAAGTGTTTTTAAAAAATATAGTTTTTTAGACATAAATTTTTTTAAATGTTTTCTCATCTTTAGAAAAAAATTAGAATTATGTTAAAAAAATAATGGAGTATATAATATATAAATTTCATTTAAATAATTCATTAATTATTGACTATGGTAATTTATTAATATAAAAATACAATGCGAACACACAAATAGATTTTCAAAAAGGGGGTTACCATATATAATTGTACTGTGTTTTTGACAAAAAATTACTTTAAATATAGTGACAAATATTTTTACACATATATATAACATCTTAATAGATAAATAATCATTAAAGCATATAATAATCCACTTCATAACCGTATATGTATAACATCCTTGGAAGCATGGACATATAAATAACTACTTCATAAAATATCTACATCATCTCATAATAAGTTCATTAGGATGAGAACACTTCATAGAAATTTCATACATAATATTTTTCCTCATAACATGTAGAAAATTAACATAATAAAAGTTGAAATAATAAATTTAGTAAGGGTAAATAAGGGATATATCAATGATCACTTGAGAATAACATGAACATAAGGGAATGCGAACAAGATTATAAAATATGAAAATAATATCTTACATATCATAAATATAAATATTTAATCATGGAATAAATCATGGTACATTGTAATATATGAATCTCTGTGTAATTAGATAACATGATCCTTGATAGCATGCCATTAGAATAAGATATAAGTATATGTCTTACACATAATCATAGAAAATCATTTTCTTTTTAGTCAAGGTTTATTTTCAAAAATATCAGATTGGAATGGGTTCACTCCCCATACCATCAGAGTAGTCAAGGATTAGTCTCAAGACTATCATAAAGACCTATTCCCTTAAAAATGGGTTCACTCCAAACTCCAGTCATATTTATCTCACTATATATCATTATTTACCCAATTTATTTGGTAGAGATATAGGTCCTAACTATCACATAATGAAAATAATTTTTCTGTGTTCCAAAATATCACAAACCACTCATCATATCAGAACCCATGAAAATAAATGGGTTTAATAAACACTTTATCATAGAATAACCCATGTAAAGGAATGGGTATCATAATCATTTCCTCATTTTATCATAGTATTAACCTTTTAAAAGAAACATATTCCATAAAAATATTTTCTTCAAAAATATAAACCACCATGTGAATGAATAACAATGGTATCCTTTGATAATTTCCCCTATAAATAAAAATTGGAATCAAGGGTTGTTTTCATTGATGAATATATATACCATTAAATTGTAGGTAATAATTTTTTATGAAAATAAAAAATCCATTTTGAAATCTATTTTTGAAAAACATAGAAAATATAAATAAAAAACATTACTTTGAAAAGAACGATGTAATATTATTAAATAATATTAAAAAAGATAACTACTCATGATAGAAGGAAAATAAATTCATGATGTATAATTTTAGAAACATTCCATTCACACTGTTAAATTCTGATAAAAAGATTTTCATCTAGAAAAAAAGATTATTAATTTCAACCCATTTTATAAAATATTGAAATATGGTTAAAAATAAATCTAAAAAATCCTAGGATAATTATAAAAACCTTCATTGAAGCAATTTTATAATGCATCAACGTGGATGAAAAATTATTATTCGACGAAAGAGAGAAATGATCAAAAATTTACATAAAACATATTATTGGACTCGTGATCAAATTTGGTTGTGAAAATGAAAGAGAAAAAGGTATTTAAAATAAATAAACATATGAGAATAAAATTATTACGTTTTTTATAGGTAGATAATAATATTTCTTCCCCATAACTTAATTATAAGTAGTCTTCATAAAACAATGATATCATTACAAAAACCACTTACAACTTTTGTAACATTGGAATCACAATGCCAATAAACAAAATTATGTATATATAATTATAAGTCACTATAAAATTTATATTAATAATAATAAAATTCATTTAGGGGTAGTATATACACCATAAAAATGGATCAAGTGGTCAATATGACATGTGTCTAATAGAAAAAATAATTACATAAAAATCACTTAAATAAGGTTTGGCTACTATCATATACGTTGTAAACTGTGATATAATAAATATTTATTTATAATAAATATATTTAAGTAATATAATAAATATATCATACCATATATAAATTAATTATATCCTTTTATCACATATTTATTAACAATTAATTATTAAAATCATTTTTTCAGATTATATCTTCTAGGTCTATTTCGGTTCAATAGTTTTTGTCCCTGTAATTTAATTATGGTTTCATCTTATATAGAATTTAAAATTTTTACTAAATATATTATATATTACATTTATAATTTTTTATATTAATTCATAAAAGTATATTTTTAAAAATCTAATAAAACGTTCATGGAAACAGTATGTCATACGTACGCATGATTGTTATTTACATTTTCTGACAGACAGATTGAAAGAAAGGTAAATAATAATTCACATTTAAATAATCATTATTATAACATATATATTATTTAGGTACATCAATATTACCATCCATGTAATATAAAAATCACAAAAGTCACATCCCTTGGTAGAGGGCGAAGTCCACATTTACGTATGATTGACTATATCATTATCTGAGGGTTTAGAAGGTATGTCGGCATGTAAAATTCCAATATTTTATGAAATTGTTTATTTTTAATTAATTTTATATCTGTTTTTTTATGATAAACCAAAATAATTTTACTCTGTAAGAAACATTGTATTATCATGTAGTATACGCATCACGATACTTGGCTTGTGTTACACAAAATCCCATGTTCTTTTGATAGAATAAATTTCACACAACATTGAGTATAGATTTCATCAACATATAAAAAAACTTTTTTGTATTATGTTATAAGTTAAAAATAATATTTAACTAATCACAACACTGAATTTGATTGCATTACATGCAAGATAAACCTCCCTCGATTGCTTGCATTGTATGCAATACTGAGTTTCACTAAACAATGATATATTATTAAAATAGTTTTATTTAATTGTATATAATCTAGATATTTTCAATATTATTACCCAAATTTTTAATTTTATATTACATTAAAATTAATATTATGTTTTTTCTAGGTAATTATAAAATTGAAAATTCTATTGTTCATGTAAAGGAAGTATTTTTTTAAAAAAATGTGGTTTGTCGCATTTTGATGGAAGATCAATTTTAAATATAGATTTTAAAAAATTTACATTTTATATTCGAAAAAAAAAATTATTATTTTGAATTAAGAAATCAAAATTTACCTTGGATGAAATTTTGTTATTTTGCCTATGAAATTCATATTTTAATGAATAGTGAAAAATGCTGAATTTTAATTCAAAATAGTATATTCATATGACTTATTTGAATAGATATATTATCATTTTAATTTGTTTTAAAGTGTAATTGGATTGTTTTTTGTCATTTAATACTATTAAGTTCATTGGATATAATATAAAATTTAAATTAGAAATTGACACATGTCAATCTTTTGATAGTTTTTACTTTTAAAAAACTTACATTCTGGTTTTGACAATGAAAATTAATTTTAAATTAATTAATGCAACATCATTGTATTGAATTCAGAAAAATGGATTCCATATTTGGAATCACTTTTTCAAAAGTTTCTTAACAGGACAATTTATTTTTTTGGATATTATGAATAGTAACAATGGTGATTTTTATTTACTACATTTGAAGTTAAATCAATTAAATTAGAGAGAAAAACTATATGATAAGGATAATAAAATTACCACAACACAAAGAAAAACATATTGGATGAATTTATTTAGACTAATATCACCTAAGGGTCAGAATTTATTCATTCAATGGACTTTTTCCATAAATGTGATGTACTAAAAATAAAACAAATGAAAGTGAAAACATGTCACTCACATATCTCCTATAATTATAATAATTTTAATTTAGTGATAAATTTGATAAAACATTGAACCTAAATAGTATTCAGAAAATATAACAAAATTATCCAAATCATGTGAATTTATTTACAATTTTTATATAATAAATATTTACCATTAACGATGGCAGAAAAATGATGTCTAAAATATTTTATCAATAGAAAAATCAATTAAATTGTTTTAGAAAATTTAAAATATATATAATATGAACTATTTAATGTGATAAAACACTTTTATAAGTTAAAATAACATTTTAGGAGGGTATTAAATAATTTTTTTCGAATTTTTGTTCTATGTGTATTTTATTTAAATTCAAATAAATGAATAGTGTAGAAAGTTTCACTATTGATAGTTTATAAAAATAACATGTTATTAAATTATTTAAAATAAAAAAATTACAAATTACAAATTGAAAATTATATGGTAGAAAATTGGATAAATTATACAATAATTGATAATTTAAAACACATAAATAAATATTTATTATCATTTAATATTTAGAATATTATTACCACAAATACAATTAAATAGATTAAATAAGGTAAAATCAAAATGATAAGGTTTAAAATAATTTCTAAACATGTCTAAATTTTATTGGATTAGAGGATTTAAACCCATAATCATATTATCTTATAAATAAATGATTTTGGGACCATTATAATCCAAAAATAAACTTATAATTAATTAATACATCTTGAATTTCCTAAAGTGCCCCTCCTCCCACTTATAAAAAGCAACCAACTCTACTCACTTACTCACACATTTTAATCCCTTTTTATCATCCATAATCTGCTCAAATAAGCCATCAACATCAATACCTTCCTCCTAGCGTGAACAATTTTTTCATAAAGCCATCCTAGGGAGACCTTTTGTTCAAATCCAAAAAAGATACTTGAATAATAGGTCATTGTTTTATCTACTCTTTCAAAATTATTTTCTTATTATACATCCATTTATTATGTTTTTCTGACACTAAAGTAATAAATATATAATATTATACATAATTATATGTCATTATAATTATTTTAAAACCCTATACTTCATTCTATCCATCCTACAAATAACAATATCACCATGTGTGCGTACCTACGACTTACCGTCTCCACACCATGGTGTGATTTGTTATTTAACAATATTTAATTTAGATGGGTATAATGATGAGTATAATGGAATTATATAATGAATATAATTTGATAATTATTATTTATAATTAATATACCATCCCATTCCATACCATTTAACTATTATGTGATCGATATCACCACTCGTACGTTCGTACGGCCTATCGTCTCCACGACAAGATATGATTCATTCTCTTCGTTAACCATTCCAGAATTATTATAAAGTATATATAATAAATAAGAATGAAATATATGACATAATAATTCTATTGGATTTAGGTATATATATATATATATGTATATCATTTTCTTTCTTCCATTCAATTCAATAAGGAAATAGAAACAGCGTTCATGCGGATGTATGACGTACCATCTCCATGAATAGTGTACTCCATTTCATTTATCTATCTAGTATATATATTTATATACTGAATATTTATGATATATATTTATATATCATGGTTTTAATTCAATAATTAATTAAATCATGATGTATGTAATAAGATCCAGAATAACAAGTTAAAATACATATAATAAATAAAATAATTATTACCCAAAACATTGTCTAAACATGGAATTAATATATAAACGGGTGATATATAGTAATAAGTGAATAATATATGATGTAATATATATTATTATGGTTCTATTACAAGTTAATAAAATTTTTAAACCCAATTTATTGGGGTTTTCGACACATATAGAAGAAATTGGACCAAAGGTAAGGGATAATTTTGCAATCTCATTTTTTATCTGAGATTATTTATTTGTAAATATTTTCTAGGGTATATTTATCATTCACATCCATGATTCCTAAATATATAATATAATTAATATTTTTATACTATTTTTAAAGTAAAATTTACCTATTGGTGAATTTTTATTAAATGGTATGGAAGGAATCTTTCTTTCATTTTCGATACAATTTATTTGTTGACTTTTCTATCAAGAGTATGAGAAGAATGTCTTTAACTAACATGACATGAATGGATTTGTATATCTTCATAAAAAATTATTTCAATGAATATTCCATTTCATAATTTCATGTTTATTTTAAAATAAATACTTTTCTTTAAATATTGTAGGGTATTTTCAAAAATGAAATGGTTTTTGAAGAAGAAAATAAAATATTCCTTATGAATTAAGTTTTAGTGTTTCATCAAAATTATTTTCCATGGAATATGATTATATTTAAATTTTATTATGTTTCTATCCATATTGTTACTATTATTTTATTAATTTAATGAAGTATTGATATTTTATATGTATTATGTTATGATAGAATAATGTTTAATAAACCCATTTTATTTCTTGGGTAATCCTATGATGAATGATTTTTGTTTTTGTGGCACATGTAAGAATGATTTCATTAAGAAATGGGTGGGACCTATATCTTCCATCAATAAATTTTTTAAATATTTGTATCTCATGAGATTCATATGAATAGAATAGTATGTAAATCTGGTTCAACAATACAAGGCTTGAAAGGAATGTAAATCTGGTTCAGTAATACAAGGCTAGAACGACATGTAAACATAGTTCAGTAGTGTACATTTTCAACTATGATCATCTTGGAGGAAATTCCATAGAAAATATGGAAATAATATTATGTGGTTATTTGTTTTCCATAATTCCATGTTTTATAAAAATTCTATTTTATCATGGTTAATGTAGTATTGTGATCTATTCTTTATAGATTGCCAAGATTTATTTCATGACTCATGTTTTTTATGTCTATAATTTATGTTAAAATTTATAAATTCATATGTTTGTGGTATGTCTTATATTTTCCATGATTACCGTTACTAAGAGTTTTAGCTCACCCTTTTTATGTTTTCTTTTCCATCGGATATATAGAAAGCTTTTAGGTATGAAAACAAAAGGGAAAGATCTTAATGTGATATGTCGATGATATTTTACCAAGTTTGATAATTATGTTCCATGTTTTGAAAGACACTGAACTAATATAGTCTATGGGTGGAATTTTGTTTCATGTATTAAGTATTCTAAAAAACAAATGTAATGTCTATATATGTCAATGTTGGGACTTTATAGTTGGTATCAGAGTAAAGGTTTAGTTAACCATTGTAAATCAGGATGCAAAACCATTAGTGAGATACCTAGAGGTACTTCTAAGATATGTGTAGGGATATACCAATGAATAAGTTTAAAATTATTTAACCATTCTAGAATTATAGTAAAGATCATGAAAAACCTAGGATTAAACCTAATATGTTAGAGTTTGAAAGATATGCCCAGGGATTATGTTGTTTTACTATTTTAAATTTTTCCTCTAAAATTATTCTTTTTTTAGACATTTTATGGAATACAAAGGAACCACATTCATTCTAGATGTGATTGGAAATGAAATGATTTTCCTACTAAAAAACAAAATGTTATGGGAGCTCGATTAAATAATTCAATTTCTATGACCTCAAATTCTGCTTGGCTACCGAATGACGAAAGGTGGGAACAATGTTCTCTTGAATCGTTATTAATGAAATATCCACCTTATTTCAGAGGCATGATCAATTCACTTGTTTCTATGAAATGGATTTTTACCACTAAAAAGATATTTTTCATTCTCTATCGATCAAAATGCGAAAATGTTAGGTTGGGAACTTATTACATGGAATGTAAAGTGAATATGTGGTGGAATATTATCCTGAATATGAGGTAACAAGATAAAATTGACTCTATGGATAGGGATGAGTTCGTGAACTTATTTTTCTGTATGTACCATCCATGTAATCTTCTTACAAAAAGGGAGAGCACATTATCTCATCTATCTCATTTTTGTGATAAGAAAAAAATGATAGAATTTAAATGAAACAATAAAAATTATTGAGAAATAAAGATTATATTTTCTTTATTATCAAAGTGTGGATGGAAAAATAAGGAAAATTGTCTTAAAGGGACTAGAAAATGATTTATGTGTTGGAATAAAGTGCATAGAGAATTTAGCTACTGAGATAATGGGAATAAGAAAAAAGATCCAAAGAGTTCATCTCCCACAAATCAAGGATAAAAGTGAAAGAAAATGAGGCATTATGCTAACCAGGGCCCAAATCCAAGGGTTAATGATGATGATCGACACCAATAACCTGTTAAGGCCAATGATAAAAGAAAAATCACATACGATCGTTGTTTTTGTTGTTGAGTATGATAATCAATTGGTGGAATGATTAAGTGTTTATGTAATTGGTTTCCAAAGTAGTGTTGTTGAATCTATTATATAGTATTATGGAAAATGGGAATATCTATTTATTGGTCCATTGTGGTTTTTCATAAGTAAATTGTACATGTATCCATGAAAATCAATTGAAATATTTTTAGAAAGCACACGATATGCTTATAATGAAGGTATAATGAGATAATGATATTTTTATAGTACTAATGACTTAATGAATAGTATAAGTAGAAAGTGATATCATGTTTTGAGTTTTTATTATTTTTGGTATTTTTGGTGTGTGTAATGAGTTAATCTTGAATTAATGCATGTTTTCACTAAGGTTCTATGATAATTCGTGTTATTACCATCTTTCAAGAGAATACATGTTTGGAATGTGACTTCCAAAAAATTCCATCTGAAATACGGGGGATAAATGTTTATTCGATTTAGTTCTTTCTAAAGATTTATATTTTCAATTTTTTGGAAGGATTATGAAGTTATAAATTTATGAATAGTGTAAGTTATATTACGTTTAATGTTTGTTAGATTAATGTATTATCTCAGTATAGGATGAATTAAGAAAATTTTATTACCTATGATATCATTTTTGTTGAGACCAATGGAATGACCTACAATTATATCTCATGATCTAATAACTCTTCAAGAAAGAAAAATAAAACTTCATTTATTTAAATAAGTGATGAATTGTAAATTGTTCAAGGAACGAACAATGGTTAGATTATCCAAAAATCAAGTAAATATTTATTCTCAAGTAAAAATCTTCAACTTTTGGGAAAGGATTTTGAAAATCAAAAAATTTATCTTAGTACCTTTTATTTTATGAATCAGATGGCCCCTTAAATCATCTCTCATTAATGGATTTTTTGTTTTTAACTTTCCTTAACCCTTATCTCTAAGACAATCCATCTAAACATGATGGTGAATGATTTCTTCCATATCCATGTCTTCACTTCCCACCAATGTTCCTATATATGGAAACCCAGTTATGAGTTACTTAGGGTAACCATTATGTTTCTAACTACCTTTTTAAAATGATGTTTTAGTATTCCTTTTCACGATGTTGGTTTCTTTGAAACAAAATTCATGTAGTAAACCCTTTATAACCCTGACGAATTACTAGAATGAAATTCATTTTAAGGGGGGGTATAATGTAACACCCAGAAATTTTATTAAATAGTTTCTTTTTAATTTTCTTGATGTATTTGGTTTTACAATAATCTAACATTATCTTGCGCTATACGCAACACCGTATTAGCATGTCGTATACGCAAAAATATACATGTATTATGTTACATAAAATTTCATGTTATTTTGATAGAAGTCATTTCCAGAAACATTGTGTATAGAGTTTATTCAATGAATGAAAGAACTATGTTTGGATTATGATATATAGAGCACCAAAGGAAGATTTCACTAAACATAACACTAACATGTATTCTATTTCAAGAATGGTTTACCTTCCTCAATATCTTGGGTTGTATGCAATACCGAGTTTCAGTAAACAATAATATATTATTAAAATATTATTATTTAATTTGATATAAGATAGATTTTATTAATAGTATTAACCACATATTAAATTTTATATGACATTAACATTTATTTTTGGTATTTTCTAGAACATTATGTAATTTTTTTTTAATTTTTCAGATAAAAGAACTATTTTCCATAAAAATAATGTTATTTCACATTTTAATAGCGCACCGATTTTATATATAGTTTCCAACTATTTTATATATTATATTTTATAAAATAAGTGTCTTCTTTGGAATTGAGTCATTAAAATTATCAGTGGCTGAGATTTTGGTATTATTTTGATTAAATTCATAATTTAATGAATAGTACAAAATACTCCATTAAAATTCAAAAATACCTTTTCGTCTGATTTGTTTATATATATAAATATTTATTATATTTTTCATTTAAATTAATATTTATTTGTATTTTTTTAACATTTAATCAAATTTTGATCATTGGATGTATTTTAACATTTAAATTTGACATTAACACCTGTCAATCTTTGGACAGTTTTTACTTCTGAAAAACCCAATTCTATTTTTGAAAACAGGAAAGAATATTAAATTAATTAATGAAACATCTGTGATTCAAATTTTAAAAAATGGATTCCATATATAGATTATGTGGGTCAAAATTATCTTAATAGTTCTCTTTTAATTTTTTTGGGTAGTATGAATAGTAACTCTGGTAATTTTTACTTACAATTGTTAAAGGTAAATCAGTTAAATTAATGCAAGAAAAAATATTATAAGGACAATAAAATTACTCTTATACATTAAACAATTTTATTGGATGAATTAATGTTGTCCAATATCACATAAAGGTCGTAATTGATTCATTTAATAGACTTTTTCCATGAAATTGATGCAATTATATTAAAATAAATGAAAGTGACAACATGTCACTCCCAAATCTCTTATAAGTATAATAATTTTATTGTAGTGATAGCCCTCATAAAACATAAAACATAACTTATCTCCAAAAATATAATGGAAAAATATAAATCCTATTAATTTATTTATAATTTTTAGACACTTAATAATTACCATTAATGATTACATAATATTGATGTAGAAATAATATTATTAATAGAAATATCAAATAAATGGTTTTAAAAATATTAAAATATATATCTTATAAACTAATTATTGTACTCCATGAATTTTATAGGATATTATGATATGTTATCAGTGTATAAAATATTTTGGTTCAAATTTATCTTATGTGTTCATTTTAATTAAAGTCAAATAAATTAATAGTGTCAAAATTGACTCTATTAATATTTAATAAATATAACATGTTATTAAATTATATAAAAATCCAAAACTATATTTAAAAATTACAAAATTTAAAATTATATCATCTAAAATTTCTTAAATTTTCCATTTATTGACAACTAAAAACACATAATTAATTATGTATAAACATTTATTATTTAGAATATTATTACCTCAAATATAATTTAATTGATTAAATAAGGATAAATCAAATTTATAATGCTTAAAATAATATAAAAACAGGTCAAAATTTTATTGGTTGAGATTATTTTGACCCATTTTCATCTTATATTTATAATAATTGAGTTTGGAATCATTATAAATCATAAATAAAATTCGAAAAAATTAATATTTCAACACTTTCCTAAAGTGCCCCTCCTCCCTCTTATAAAAAGCCACCACCTCAACTGACTTACTCACACCATTAACTCCCTTTGGCTCATCAAAAAACTTCTCAAATAGGCTTCCAACTCCCCTCTCATCCTCATAGAGGCCACAAATTTGTATGAAATCCATCATATGGTGACATTTTGGGCAAATAAAAATGGGATATATAGAAAAGAGGTCATGGTTTTATCACCTAAATCAATATTCCTTTCATATTCAACTTTTTATTCTTATGGTTTCCAATAATAAAGTAAAAAATAAATTATTGTATACGTTATAATATTTTATTAGAGTTTTTTAAAAACCTTATACCACCTTTTATCCATCATTTGAATAAAAACATCATCTTGCATGTGTACGTTCGACCTATTTTCTATATGTTGTGGTCTATTTTTTTATTCACCAATAATTAATTTGGATGGGTATAATGATGGGTATAATGGATGTAAATAAATAATATAACATCGTTATTGTAATTTATAATAAATATACCATCCAATTCTATACCATTTAACCATTCGGTGAATTATATCGTCGCTCATGTGTGTGTATGACCTAAAATCTCCATAACGTGATGAGATTCATTCTCCACATTTACCATTCAAAAAAGAATATAGAGCATATATATTATATAATCATGAAATATATGAAAAAATAAATCTATTATATTTAGATATATATATTTTTATATCATTTACATTCTTCATTTCAATTCAAAATGGAAACAGAAACTGCTTTCATGCGGATGTACGACCCACCATCTCCATAAAAAGTGTATTTCATTTAATTTTTCTATCTACTATATATATTTATATACTAAATATTTATGATATAAAAATTATTCATAATATTTTTTAAATATTTTAATCATGATCTACATAATAAGATCAATAACAACATGGTAAAATATGTATGATAAATAAAACAACTCTTATACAAAACATTTCTTTAACATGAAATTGATAAATAAACATGTAATATAATGTCATAAGGGAAAAATATAATATATAATAGATATTATTTTTATTCTGTTACAAGTTAATAAATTTTGGAACCCGCAATACAAGAGTTCTGGACACATACTAAATAAATTGGACCTATGGTAAGGGGTAATTTTGAAATATCATTTTTTTCTGAGATTGTTAATATGTAAGTATTTACTATGTTATATTTATCATTCAAATTAATGTTTCATAAATATATAATATTTTTCTATCTTCATACTATTTTTATGTAATATTTACCACTTAGTGAATTCTTATTAAATGGTATGGAAGGAACCTTTCTTTCTGTTTCCATACATGGTACATTTTGACATTTCTGGCAAGATTACATGAAGAATGTTTTTTTAACTTACACAGTATGAATGTATTTTTACATCTTCATAATTCCTTATTTCCCTAATGTTTAATTTATATATTTTTTGTTTTATTTTTGTATAAATTACTTTCTTTTAAAATTGCATGACATTTTGAGAAAACAAATGGTTTTTAGAGAAAATGGATATTTTCCTTAAGAATTATGTTTGAGCATTTTATCAAATTTATTTCCCATCTAATATGATTCTTTTGAAATATTTTTATTTTTATATCCATATTATTATAATGATTTTATTGTATTAATAAAGGATTGATATTTTATATGGATTATGTTATGATTGAATGATGTTTGTGAAACCTATTTTATTTTATGGGTTATGCTAGGATGAATGATTTATGTTTTTTTGTAACAAGTAAGAATGATTTCATTATGAGATGGGTGGGACTTAAATCTCCACATAATGATTGGGTAATGATTTATATTTCATGAGATATACATGACTGGATGAAAAGTAAATCTGGTTCAACAATACAGGGATGAAACGACAACTAAATCTGGTTCAGTAATACATGTTTGGAGCACCAAGTAAACCCATTTTAGTAATGGACATTTTCCACTATGATGGTATTGGAAGAAATGGCTTGGCTACTATGAAAATCATATTATATTCTTATTTGTTGTCCCTAATTCCAGGTTTTATGAAAATGATATTTTATCATGATTAATGTTCTATTACGATATATGCCTTATGTTCTCCAATGATTTATTTCATAACTCACGATTTTGATGTTTAAACATTATGTTTTTGTTTTTACATTCTTATGTTTGTGGTTTGTTTTATATTATCCACATTTACCTATACTATGAATTTGAGCTCACCCTTTTTATGCTTTCTTTTCCCATTGATATAAATAAAGGTTCTAGGTAAGAAAACAACAGGGGATGATCTTTGTCGGAGCTGTTGAAGATATTTCTCTATAACAGAATATTATGTTACAATTTTCCAAAGACATTAAACTTATACAGTATTTATGCATATTTTGTGTCATGTATTAAGTATTCCACAAACGAAATGTAAGTTCTATATACATAAAGCTTGGTTCTCTATAAGGTATAGGTGATATTATAGTTTTATACGTTTTATAATAACATTTATATCATATATAAATATAAAACCCAAAATAATACCCATCTATTAATTATGGTTATGAAAAAATGAATTTTATCTCTACCTAGAGACTGTAAGTCATACATACGCACGATCGATTCATTCACTTTCTATTTGTTGGGAAAGTTTTTTTATAATGATATTTTCATTATATTAATAAAATTTGAGAATATATATGATAATAAATTTTTTATTTTATGATAAAATTGATATATATATAGACGATTTATAGAATATTATAAATGAAAGTTATTAGTTAAGGTGATTACCCCTTCTTTGAAATGACTCCTTTAGATCTCCCAAAAAATGGCTCTTAGGGGGGACTTTTTGGAAGAACAAAACCTCTAGAATGTGTATAGGTATGTTTATAATCCAAATTTTTTATAGTTTTTTCAAGCTATAAGGCCCAATGTAGTTTAAATAAGTGACGGAGGAGATTCTCGTTTATAATTGTAGTAATGGGATCTTTTGAAATTTCACAAAATATTTAACGATAAAAAATTAATTATCTAGAAAACATTATACAAATTTATTGGAATTTGAAGATAAGGTATGATATTTTTGTAATTATAAAAACAATTTATAGGAGATTTAGTGTCAATTTAATCCTTTTAATTTTAATTAACCTAAAGATAAAAAATTATTATTTGAACCACAATAACACATTTTTCAATATTAATATGTTACAATTTTTAATTATATGGTGAAATTTTTCCCATAAATGATAAATTAATGAAATTACATACCACATCATATAAAAATTTCCTTATTTTAGGATTTCCATGATTATTAAATAATTTAATAAACAATATTTCTATAAAAATTCCTTATTGTCTATTTTGGAACTATTCATTTAATTTGACTTAAAAGACGTAGATACAATGTTTGAATTTAAATATAATATCTTCTCAAAAATTTAATATATCATATCTTCTAATAAAACTCATGGAAGACTTTACAATACTCATATTTTATCACTTCTAATATTTTCAAAATCATTTATTTTATTTTCCCATTAATTAAATGAATAATTTTTAGGCATTTTGCAATAATTTTAATTAACTATATTATACCTAAAAGATAAAGATAAATTTTCATAAATAATATAATTTCGATATGCAAAAAATTACTATTATAATTAGTTTTCATGTATTTTTCTCCCCTATGTTAACACATAAAGGATGTTGAAAACTAAGAGAGTGACATTTTGTAACTTTCTTTTATTTAAATAATATGTAACTAATATTCTTGTAAATTATTGTATTAAATATCCATATTTTTATAAAAATTTGTTAATTTTAGATTACACCTATCCTATATCAATTTTTATCAAACAATTATGGTCTTATCACATAGTATTAACCAAGATAAACTCGATTTACCCTTTTCTATTGTGAAAAGTTTTACCAAGGTTATTGTTCATATTGTTAAAAAATAAACAGGGACTATTTATCAAATTTCAAACAAATGATTCCTAATGTGGAATATATTATTTTAAAATAAATACATATAGGTGGAATAAATTAATTTATAAATTATAATGAAAAAGTAGATGTAAACTACTATTTAGAAAAATATATCTTTAATCATGAGTCATGAATTATTTTTATCTCATGACTAGAAAAATATCAAATGAATGTTACATTATTCATTGAACATACAATAGAATAATTTAATTAAAATATTCCATAAATATTTATTAATTTATGTTATTAAAGAAAACACATTGTGCTAATGAAAATAGTATTTCAGCAAAATACATTTTACGTCTGAAAATGTTTTTACCCAAAATTCAAACATAATTATTGATTCCAATAGACTTAATTGGATTATTTGAAATATATTTTTTCTAATATTAATTTTAAACCATTTAAAAAAATTGATCATTTAACGTTATTTAAAAAAAATC
Organism: Viscum album; assembly: GCA_963277665.1. Lineage (NCBI taxonomy): Eukaryota > Viridiplantae > Streptophyta > Magnoliopsida > Santalales > Viscaceae > Viscum > Viscum album. Next base: position 21,711,255 of record OY728137.1, on the reverse strand, counting down.
AATAAAAAAATCGGTATTTTTCACAATTCATAGGAAAATCAATCCACTCAGAAAATTAAAATAACTAAATATAATTTAATTTTAAAATTATTATTTAAAAATTTTATATATATTTTTGAAATAATTAAACACTCTAATATTTTATAAAATATTTATGTTTAAATAATTATGTTTTTTCGAATGCTTGGGTAATGCATAAACAAAAGTTTTAACACATCGAGATAAACTATTATAGTATTATTATTTAATGTGACCACTATATCCTTGAAATTATATTGGTGGGTATTATTATGATTAACTATTTTATTAAATATATATTAATTTCCAAAATAAAATTATATTTATTGATAAATTCTAATTAAACAATCACTGAATATTTTGTACAGTTATTTTATAGTTTAGAAATGTGTCTTCCTCATAAATGATTTTATTTTTATTTTAGAGAAATTATAATATTTAATTTCATGAACATAAAAAATTTTATTTAATAAAAATATTATTATTTTTTAAATAATCATATCAAAATTATCTTATATTTACTTTATAAGGATTTTTTATAAAATATTAACTTTTCAGTGGATAATGAATATACAAGATTTTGAAGATGTTTTTCAAACATTTATAAACTACTACATTAATTAATTAATGTTTTAATTTAAATATTTGTTCAATTACCTTATAAATTAAAATTTTATTTTAATTATAATCTATTTTATTATCAAATATTTTATAAAAACATTTTTTACTTAAAAATGAAATTTATTCTAAAATATGACATTCGTTGAGTTTTACGCATTTATATTTAAATTATTATTATTCAATTGTTTATATTTAATTATGTAAAATTTATTTATTGTCTCATAAGTATATATTTTTTGATTAATATTCTTTATCTTTCTTATAAAGAAGATAATTTTTTAGAATGGGGAAGAAATAGAGTTTTTATTCAATATGGTATATTTAATGACATCATAATGACCCGAACATTAAAAAATATGAATGTTATGGAATAAATAATTCCATAAAACATAATATAAATATAAGACAAAATTAATTCAATATATATATATATTAATTTTTTCAATGATAAATATGAAAATCATTTTCTGTGTCGACAGAAAGCATGCATAGTGCTGGGAAATTAAAATTAGTTGCACTAAAGATAGTAATTTAGATTGAATAATTCATTAATAAATATTTAAATTAAATATTAAATATTATAGATTATTTTTATAGTAATATAAGAATTATTTAGATATATATGACATGTGGTTTATCTAAATTCTTGAGCAATGCTTGTGTATAGATGGAAAAGTCAAAATAGCATATTAAATAAGTTTTCATAATATATATATATATATATATATGAGTTAAGATACATATTTAAAAATATATATATTGATATTCTGAGAATAATAAACTTATTTTACTCATGAAAATTTATTTTTTATTTTTAGGTATTTAATAAATATCTTAGATGCTTAGACAATGCCAACAAGAAATTTATATAATTTAATGAAAAATAAAGTAAATAAATTTCATAATACTAAAACTATTATAATTTTAAATATTTAATATGTACCATAACATTTATACATATATATTTAAATTTATATATGTTTTATTTGATTATATTTTAAATAAATCTTTGTCTAGATGTATTTAAAGTCAAATTAAATGAATTGTTTCAATAAGGAAATTAATGATATATTATGAAAATAATATATCATTAAATTATTTAAAAAAATAAATATATTTAAATAAGATAAGGTGGCCATGACACTGTCAAAAATGTCATAATGTCATTTATAGTAAAAGTTTCATCTCATAGGTAAAAATTAAAACCATTAATATTGAAAAAGTCATTATCATAGATAAAATTAAAATTTGTTAACTAAGTCTTAACGAAAGTGATAAATTTTAAAACAAAAACAACTTTTATAATTTTTAATTTATGATTGTTTGAAAACCCCATAAAACGTTATTATAGAATCCATATGCATTTTAAGGCATTTTTTAGTAGAATTAATTAATAATAATTTACTATTTCAGGTAATTCCAAAAGTGGACTTCATAAAAATTATAAAAGGGAAACCAATATTCACTTATATAAATAAAATTTATCTCTCAATATAAACCAAAGTATAAAAACTTTATCTTTTAAACAACTATATACACATTTTAATGATGAGTTTCTTCCCAAAATTCAAACCATAGAAAACATTAGGGATATCAAAAGGATTTGTTTCAATAAAGAGGTAGATGACCCGTATATCATTGAATGTGATGGAAAAGATTATATTTTTTATATTATTACTTCCTAATGTATTGCGGTCTGTAGGTCCGAACAATAGGGATGGAAAAAGTGTTGTTTGAGTGACCATTTTTTGAAACTAATCCCACTGTTATCACTAGTGGGTAAAAAATATATTAAATTTTTCTTATTTTAATATTTTTTAATATTTTATTGAATGATGTAATAATAAAAGAATGAATTTAGTTATTTTTGTTAAATAAATAAGATAAATGTAGGTTGTGGTCAAGTAGTTAGAGACAAATACACATGAATGGAATGCAATAATCAATAAAAAAAATTCCTGGGAAATTTTAACTTATTGTTCGAAGTTCTTATTTTTCATAAGAAATAAAGAAAACAAAACAACTGAATTTGAATGAGTTATCTCCAAATCCGGGGGATGAAACACACAGATTGACCTATCATGGAGTTTTCTTCTCCAAGAAAGATTCATCTACAATTTAAATTCAAAAGTCACAATAGATATAAACTCAAATTTAGTTCTGCTGTTTCTTTTTGTAATAAAATCATTAGAAAAAATGAATCCATGAGCAAACAGAATTATTGATCATGGTGATTAAAATTAAATCCAAATGGAATGAACTAAATGAATGGTTTCAGAACTGATCAAGCCATTAAATTCTGAAATCATTGAAAAGAATGAGGGAAAAATGAGATTAAAGATAAACTGTATAAAAAAATTTCCCACGAACTCAATGATTTACCCTATGATCTTCTTCATGAATTGAAAATTGAAAAAAATTCAATTATAGGGTATGAATTTGAAAATAATGGAGAATAAATCTCCCATCAATTATAAACTATTTCTCTAATATCGATATACTCCATCTCTAGGTCTCTTCTCTCAGAGACACTTAGAGGTTCTCTGCTCTCCAGGCCTTGTGAGAATGATAAGTGTCGAATGTGTGGGAAAAAAATCTATGTTATTCTGCCGCTTCACTATTTTTAATAACTTGTGCCTCATGCTGCATTGTCAACACATTCCTACACCGACTAAGATTGTTCTCTCACCAAATCATTGAACACCAGCTCTTTTTTTAAAGACATGACTTTCACATTAACAAAACCCCAACAACTTACAATCGACCAATTAGTTAGGTTACACCAGGAAGGGATTGTAGTACCAACATGTATCTGCAAAACAACAACTAAATTAGTTAATAGATCAAATATAAATATTTTTTATCTAATTAAATATTTTAAAATTAAAGTGTAAATTAAATAATAATTATTAATTTGATTATTATTTGTAATTAATTTGGATTATTATTTTATTATATATAAAACTATTATAATTTTTTTAAATACTTACATTAAATTAATTAAAAGTACTAAAAAAACATATTATTAACATAATAAAATATTATTATTATTATTTTGATATTATGATTTATTAATATAATTATTTAAATATTGTATTATTTTAATAATTTTTTTTCAAAAGATAAATTTTAATTTTTATAATTTTTATATTTTTAAAGATTATTATTAATATTTATTAATTTTATTTAATTATCTTATTTCAAAAATTTACATTATTTATAGATTATAATTATTATAATTTTAGTTTCATAATTTAATTAAATAGTTTTATACTATATTTTATTATTATTATATTTTTTGTTTTATTTTTATTTTATTTATTTTTTTATTTATTATTTTAATTATATATTATATTTTCTTTTATATATTTTTTACTCTTCCCCACCCCTTTTAATTTTTCAACACGCATGGGTAGCGGTTTTGGGTGTCCCTGAAGCTGAAGGTGGAAGCTCCTCAGGTATCAGTCACAACTGGTGGCTCTTGTTGTATTACAAACATCTCCTATTTTGTGTGACAACTCCGATCTACGACTATAGCACCAATGTCACTTCCTTCACCCATTAGCTCTGATATGAAGTGCTCTATCATCAGGAGGTCCACAGATAATGGTTATAGTGCTGTAAATTCTACTGAAATGGCCCCCTTGGGTGGGGGTCAACACAAATGGTGGTTTTAGGTTGGAATATTAGATTGGTGATGTTGGATATGATGAATTGGGTATTGTGGTGGTCTGATTTGGTCTGCAAATGGTTTAATTATCTATTTTCATCAAATTTTAATTGAAATGTTGATTTTGAGGGGCTATGGGGTGGATGCGTTTCCTTGTGGTGGTAACTTGTTCTTCAAATTCGAACAATGAATCAATGGTTAGTGGAGAAGAAACTCGATTAGAAAATCTGGTGAGTTGAGCTGTGATGCTGGTTTGAACATGTCTGTAGGAACCGACATGAAGGAAATGATGGCAGTGAGACTGTGGTTGATGTTGGGGCTTCATGAAGATGAAGTATGGTGGGGATAACTGTGAGAAAAACAGTGAAAGTGATGGTGTCAGTAGGTTTAGAGATGGTTCTTGATGATGGAAAAGGGTGACGATGAGGCATACATAGGTGGAGACACTAGTAGGTAGCAGTGTTGGTAAGATATAAGCAGGGGGTTTGTGCTAAGGGTGTTGGTAGGTGGTGTGATGATGGAACAGTATCATCGGTGAGATAGTGTAGCGGTGAGACACTTCAAGCGAAATTAGTGATACACTACATCAGTGAGAAGTGGTGTCAGTAAGTGGTGTGACCTATGACACAAGTCCAAATTAGAAGAGGGGAGGAGTCAGTTTCAGTAGGTCATGGTCACCGACTTAAATTAGGTAGGTGGGAATAGTGTTTGTGACTCCAATGGGAGGTACAAAAAATTAGAAAAGAACAAAAGAACAATGAGATAAACATTTAGAATGGTGAATTATGAAAGGAGGGGTCATCATTGCCTTGGTGGAGTGATATTTGAAAATGTGTCTTAAAATTAACCTCCAATCATAAAACTCAAATTAATAAAATTTAAAACAATATTGAAATTAAAAGACTTAATTCACCTAAACAAATAGATCAATATTAAATGAAAAATTGAATTAATATAAATTAAAACTAATTACAAATTAATTAATTCACTAAAGAGAACTAAAATTAAAATTAAATTATTATCTACCTAAAATTGAAATTCAGTACAAATACATAACATCAAAAATAAATAATTAAATTGTTTAAAGATATTTAATTTAAAATAATTAAATTAATAAACTAAATCAAGTTAAATACGTTCATTCTAACTTAATGATAAATTATATAATATTAAATAATAAAATTAAAATAAATATTAAACTAAATAAATTAAAAAATTTAGAGATTGTATAACTAAAATAATCAACCATGACATAAAGTTACAATGTGTAGGAGAATTAGAATACAATTAGTATAGAGAATATTAAAGAAAAATGAAAACAATAAATATTAATAGTTTTAAGACTAAAAATAAAATTACTACTATAAAAAACTATTAATTAATGGTATTAATTTGAAAATAAAACTGAGTAATTATCAGCTAAAAGTAAAAAATCAATTTATTAAATTACTAAAATCATAAAAAAGTTATTTTTCAAATCCAATGATTTTAAGTCCACATAAAATTCCCCCATTTTTAATTATTGATTTTTCTTAATAAATTCCATGCTTTAATACCATAAGAAAATATAAAAAATGATTTTTAAACATTATGATCAAAATATTGCATGTTACATTGTTAAAAAACAGAAGAATTCAAAATATGAATAATGATTTGGAAAAGATGTCTTCAAATAAAGTGTTTTATAAAACATACTTTTACTGGTGATCAAGAAATCAATGAATCAACTATTATATAAATTTTCATGCTTCATAAATGAAGCTCCCAAATAAATTATTTTAATTCAAAATTATTTTATCAGTCTTGGAGTGATAAAAGGATAAAAATGAGTGGAATTAAAAACATAACCAAAGGAAATTTGTACATTGACTCTCTCATATGTTCCAAAATCAAAAATTAATTTTTTTTATTTTCCTGATTGATACAATTTAAATGATTATATAAAAATCAATTATCCCCTTCTTCATCTGTCGTTCATTATTCCCCCCATCCTGATAAACTGGTTTTTAATCCAAGTGACTTTATTTTATTTTTTCTAATCCGTATTTCTTTTGGAATGCACTAAGCATATCAATTATTAAAATTAAAAATGGATCCAGTTAACAGGAACACACCCAGTGGTTGGAGTCTTAGAGGTTCACTGTGGTTTCCCAAATTCCCATTCTAATATAGATTTAAAATATCTAAATTAATAACAATCAAATTGGTCCACTAAGAGAAATATTATTTTTTTAATTAAAAATAAAATGATCCCCCTAGGATAAATTAAAAACATCTGACTTCCTAGTGTTATAGTCATAATTCCACAAACATATAGCCTATATCACTATCAAATGAAGATCCTAAATAGAAAAATCATAAATCAATATGCCCATTTACTCAATAATCATTCATCCTTACTTGTTTTATGATTCAAGGAATATTTTAACTACTATTAAGTTATTATCATTTTGGGAGAATAATTATATATATAGTTTAAAGCCTATAAAATCAAATATTGAATCAATTTTGAAAACTTTTTAACATTTAAAAAATGTTTAAAGAGTTGCGAAATCTTATAGGCTTCCAATTAAGCACAGATATTCTCAACATATGTTGACCCCCTCCCACACACATAAAACTCAAATTTGTCCCCAATGTTGAATTTAAATATAGAGAAGACAATTTTTACTTTTAATGATCAATGAATATTTCGTATTGAATTGAATTAATTACATGTTTCAAGGTGTCGATGATACTCAAAAGATTGTTTTCCATAAAATTTATGTTACTACATGATTACATGAATTATCATTCAATCTAGCGATAGGTATTTTAAATTAATCTAATAATGTACCATGTAACCTTATTTTACAAAGTCAATATGGTGTTTGAAAATTGAAAAAATTTCGTCAAATGAATTTTAAATATAGAAGAAAATTTTATGCTAAAACACCCAGACGATTCAATAAAAAACCAGACCCGACTGAAATTAACCCCCCACCACTTAATTTATAAAAATAAAGAGATTTTAAATAGTGAAAAATTATTTTCAATGAAAATATAGTAATTTAGATAAAATTTATACATAACAACACAAAATGTAGAATTTTTATAGAAATAACAAAGTAAACAAAAAAATTTCTATAAGAAAATAACATGTCGTAGAATTTTGAACAACAAATATTTTAAGTAGAATTTTTTTTCTCACCCACAAAAAACAGACACATCGCTACTACCACATTAGTGTATCATCATTGAGGCGACTCATCGATAGTAGTGTAATGGTTTTGTCAATGACATACCATTTTATTAAGATATTGTGACATAGTAGAATTTTTTTAAAAATATTGTAGTTGAAAAATAAAAACATAAATTAACAAGTAATTAACTTAGCAGATTAATTTTCTCTAAGGGAATTCCACTCCATTGGGACAACAAAAGAAGCATACGAATTAATGTAAGTAATAGAACAAGTAAGACAAAAGAACGAAAAGCATCATAAAATACACACAAAGAATAGATCAAGAAAATATTTATTCAAAAAAATCTAGAATAAATGTAAAGAAAACGCATAAACCATGGGATGACTTCGATGAAGCAGGAAGTTTTAATTCTATTGTTAGACTTTATTGTTAATCAATTTTCAAGAACAGTTGTGAAAACCAAGACCTTTGGCTTCCCATAAAAATACAAATTTTCAATTCGACTTTTTACATTAATGTGATTGTTCTCCTCTCCAAAAATAACTAAATCACCATTCATAAGCACTCTATCAATATTAATGTGTTTGGACCACCTGGTTTTCAATTTCCAATGAAATAACATAAGACTCAAAATAATGAAAAGGTCTTTTTATCTTGGTGTATAATATATGTTTTGTATGATAGAGTCTTTAAGGATTTTATAACTCTCCTTTTATATCCTAGTGTTTTCATAAGACTATATCTTTATCTCATCATGTTAACTCAGCTTTAGAAATCTCATCTCTCCATCACTTTTAAAATGATTTTTTGTAAATAAATGCCTAATACGACTAGTACTGAAACTCCATATGCAAATTGTAACATTTCTCTAATAACAGCTTATATAGAGGAATACCTATTGAGGTTTTAAAAGATGTTCTATATTCCAACAAAGCTTAATGTAATTTAAGAGACTAGTCTTTCCAAGAGTTTGAGACAACTTTCTCTATGATCTGTTTTAGCTCCATATTTGATATTTCAAACAATCCGCTATACTATGGATGGTAGGAAGCATCATTTTTATGGATTTATCCATATTTTCCCATTAAATCCTTATACTTTTAATTTTTAATGTGAGTTACATTATCAATTATTATTGTTTTTGGAACTCTAAATCATGAAAATATATTCATTTTTAAAAAATTAAATACATTTATGGACTAATTATTGGGCAGAGCTACTGCCTCAATCCACTTGCACACATAATCTATAAAAATTTATAATATACTCATTCCCATTTGATTTTTGAAATGGAACCAAGAAAACTAATCCCAATGAATAAAAAATTAAAATATATATAATACCCTTCTATGGTAATTTATGCATCCTACCAACATTTCCTACCCCTTAAAATTAGTCACTTCCTATAATAAATATCCTAGTATCCTTTAATAAGGTGGGATAATAAAAATCAGCTTGAAGGAATTTTTGAACTCTAATTTCTCCACCATCATGTCCTCCCCAACGTGTGGAGTGACAAATCTCCAATATGGGAAGCATCTATTCCTATAGCACAAACTATCTAATAATTATATCAACAAGCCTCTTAAACATAATTAGATCATAAAAAAGGTGATACTTTTGTTATGTAATAAATTTATTTCTTTGAATATTAGAAAATTCATTGGGAATGATATTAGCTTCCATGAAATTGGTATATTATGAAAATTGGTACAATACCTTTTTTAAAACATGAGTAATTTTTCATCTAGAATAGAAGAGTTAATATCCCATGGATCTTCACAATGTGTTTGATAAAGTCGAGAATGATGGTATAAAACTATGTTTTTATCTCCCTGGATAACTCTAATTTAGAAATAATATTTTTTGATTATATAATCAGTTTAAAGAGTATAGGATTGTACTCCTTCATAGATAAAATATACTTCAAGGAAGAATGGTTTGTGAATATGATGACCATAGATCCTAAAACATAACACCTAAAGGTCCCAGGAGAAATCACAACATCTAAAAAATACTTCATAGTAGTGGTGTAATACATTTAAGCCTCATTTAGAGGCCAACTACACAATATACCAAAAAAACCTCTTATCTCTCATATGTCCTAATACAACACCAATAACCATATCAATTGCATCACACATTAGTTCAGTGGTTAATTTAAAATAAATTTTGGTGATGATAAGTGATGTATTATGTTTATCCTGGAGAAAATTAAATGATTTTTTATAGTTTTCATCTTTTTTGGAAGTGAAATCCTTGACAAAAAATGGAAACAAGGTCATTGTGATTTTTGAGATATCTTTTATAAACCTCTAGTAGAAACTGACATGTCTTATGAAACTTCTAAATCCCTTTACATTTTTTGGAGATTTAAATTTTTTAATAATATCAATTTTGGCATTGTCAACCTTAAAACCCGTCTTGGGAAATTTATTTCCTGAATATCCCTTCTATGACCATTAATTAACATTTTTTCAATCAAGAATAGTGTTGGCATCTATGAATCCCTATAACACTAAATCTATATTTTTATGAAAGTACCAAAAGTGCTACCCAAAATGGCTAAATCAACCAAAAAACCATCTCTAATCTTCTCAACCATATGATAAAAAGTATAAATCAAGAATCATTGAAATGTATAATGTTATACAAAAAACCTAAAAGAAATCTACGGGTAGTAAAATGTCCCAAAGGGACACGTAAAGGTAGTTTTCTTTAGATCCTCTGGAGAATTGGGAATCTGGTTGTATCCTGAATACCCATCTAGAAAACAGAAGAATTCATTCCCCAAAATCCTCTCAATCCTTTGAAAAATGAATGGAATTGGAAAATGGTCTTTATTAGTGGATGAATTGAGCTTACTATATTACCTACAAATTGTCCATTTGGTGGATTTCTTAAGTTTAATTTCTTTATTGATATCATCATTTATAATAATGAGACCTCCTTTCTAATGGACTACATGGACTAGAATAACCATGGTACTATCTAATATATAGGATATATGATATGACATCCCATTAGTTTTATAACTTCCTCCCTCACAACTTGTTTAATATTAGGATTTAATCTCCTTTGACACTTTACTCTAGGCTTATGGTCTGGCTCTATATGTATTTTTTGTATACATAAGGAAGGACTAATTCCATTAATATTAGCTACAGTCGACCCAATGTGAAACTTTAATTTTCTTTAGACCCTTTAATATTATTTCCTCTTGACTAACAATCATCATATTACATAATATAACAACAAGTGTGGAATTGCCTCTTAGAAAAGAATATTTAAGATGTTCAAGAAGTGGTTGCTATTCTAGTATGGGAGGTTTTTTAGTTGGTCGAATAATTTTGTTTCAAAGAGGACCTTGGTATTCATTATGTCACTAATAAGGTGTTTGAAATATTAATGGTTTTCAATTTCTGGATCAGTTTCAGAATTTTTAGCACTTCTATCCAAAGTGGACAACACTCTGTCAAAAATATACAGATTTTAGATTAAAATAATTATTAAATCTAAATCTACATGATTTTAAATAATCTATTACTCTAATTCATAAAAATATTTATTTTTTATTGTAACAACATAATCACCCAAAAGTACACTCGTAATGTCCTTAATTTTATAAACACATGAAACATCTACAGTAGAAGCATAAAATAGATTGTTGTCCAGTGCTGAAGAATATTCCAATTTTTCTATATGAGCAGATTCTAAAATTTTTTAAATAGTAAAATTAGTATAATTATTAAACCAATTTATTTAATTAATAAATGGTTGTTATTTAGATTCCTCAATGATTTAGATGAATTTTTTTCTTTCAAGGACTCTACCATTGAACAAATATCATAGATCATTGGTCCCTTGACATTTTGAATATATTAAACTCTTCTTTTATCTCCCCAATTTTAAAAATTACTGTTCCCATAGAAAAATTAATAATTGCTCCACTAGTGGTCATTAAGGGCCTACCCAGAATGATGAGAAACTCTTGATCATACTCCACATCAAGAAAATATAATTCTGTAGGTAGAAACAATTTCCCAACTCCAACTAGCAGGTCAGGTACACTTCTCATAGTATTAGTGAATGAATGGTCAACCAACTATAGGATTACTATGGTTGATTGATGATCATCCATTTTCATATATTGAGTCAATAAGTATGGGGGATGGGTGATACTAGAACCTATGCCACATATTCAATTGAGTTGACTATAATTTCATATCTTAAATGGTATGATAATGATACTTGTGTCTTTGATCTTGGGTGGATTTTCTTTTGGAAAACAAAAATAAACTCTATAGTGCAATTGGAGGTAGAAATTTTTTCAAGATTACTTTTAAAAAAATATATATTTGAGATATTCCATGTATGATAAAATTTTAATCAAGTCTTCTATGAAATTTATGTTCACTTGGATCTTGGTCAAAATCCTAAGGATTTGAAAAAGTTCAGTCTTGGTAGTTCATTTGGGTTTTATGTTTTTTTGTAAGGAAATGGGTGTTTGAAAATCAATTTTGATAGTATACATGTCCCTTAATTAATCAGAATATTTAACATTCCCTTTATTTCTATTATTTTTAGAAAAAAAAATAAAATTTGAATTACATGTGAACAATTCATATTTTTATCAATTTGAATAATTTTTTTTTGTGATTTACAAAAAATGTACATAGTAGATATATGTTGCTAGATTCATTTAATATCCCTATTTGGGGTTTCTCAAAGTATTTTTCAGCCATAGTTTGATTGTTCATCCCACATCCTGTGACAACATCTATGATATTCTATCAAGGGTTCAGTTCAGTTGTACTAGACAACCATCCTTTATATCTAGAAGTAAAGTATCTTGCTTGTTGTCCAAGATGAGTTTCCATATTCTGTATTCTAACAATATTTTGAGTTTTTTGAAATTTATATTGGGATTGTTTTTTATTTATATTAGTCATGAATAACGATTTTTTGTAATTTAGAAGACATTTGGACATAATAATTATCTTATGAATTAATGGATTCTTACATCTATTGGTTTTGAAATTTTTCTGGGTTGGTTTTGATAGGAAGTGGATGCAGGTTTCTTAATTAAGATATGTTCTTTCCAGGAGAGGTTTTGGTGGATCCTATAGTCTTTATTTTAATTGTTTGAAAATGGATAATCTTTCATTGGAATTCTAAGACCACAATTGAAAATGTTTCAGTTTTCTTTTTTGGGATGGAATGTCAATGTTGGGACTTGAATTTTTGGTTTGAATGAACGTACCGTATTGAGAGAATTGTTCCTTATAGTTTTATTTTGATTTCATAGACCAATTTATTGATATATTTTTTATAATTGTACTTCAATAAATTTTTATGTTTATTAGTAATTTCAGAAAGTTGATCTTGAGTCTCATTTTCTGAACTAGTGTTGACATTTATATTCACTCCCTCCCTTATTGAATTTTTAGTATTAATAATTTAAAGAAACATTAATGATAATTTTTATTAACTCGTCATCATTCATATCATTGGAGTTTCCCCCTGTTACTTAGTCAACAAGGTCTTGAAAGGAGGCGGACAACCCTACAGTAAAGGTGTCAATGAGAAGATGGGACGAGAGTTGATGATGGGGACATAGGCTAAGCAGGTACCTGAGTCTATCCCAATCCACATGAGAGTATTATCTATCTTCCTGATACAAAATAAATATTTTAGTATTCAAAAATAATTTATGTATTTGGGGAAAAAATTTCATAATATATGAATTACAGACATGGTTCCATATCAAAGAAAATTTGTTCATCTAGACTCAATAACAAATTACTAGGATTCCATTTAGGGGAAAGAGAGATACCCTCATCATAATCTTTTTCCTAGTGAGTCATAAGAGAGGAAATTGATGCACTTTATTTCATACGTCTCAAATAATGTCTTTAAAGTACTAATTAGGGAGTCCAATGAATACTAGGAGAAGTGATATGTGAGACTATTTAAATTCATTTTTTATGGTTCTAGGGGATAACAAAATAGAATATGGGGCTCATGACACTTTATTATGTTGGAAATCCTTCATCCTAGGATTCTATACTTCTTCTAAGAGTTCAAGGTGAAAGTGTTGTTGATTTTTAGGGGTAACAACCCTATTTTCTAAATTTTCCATTTCAGTTATTTTTCTTTTTATGTGAAGTAATATGTTTATCATGTTTGGGGTTTGAGGTATTATATCTATTATTTGTTGATAGAGATCTCATGAAATATGTAAAAACAAATGAATTTCATCACAAACATCTTCATATAGTACACATTAGTACAAACATAGTAATAGTGAAAATATTTTGTAAAACAATTATACAATCACAATAACTTTTTTTCAGAAAATATCCAAATTGTAAAATAATATTATTATTATTACATTTTATATTATTAATAATTTTTTTGAAAAGTGTTCGCTTGAGACCATCCCAGAAATAGTGTTAAAAACCTTACCAGGGTGTCATTGAATATGATGAAAAAGTTTATATTTTTTATTTTCCTACTTATAACTATATAGTGGTTTGTAAGTTCGATCCCATAAGAAGGAAAAACGTGGTATTTGAGTGACCATATATTTCAAACTAATCCCACTGTTATCAAGAGTGTGTAACCATTGTTTTTAAATTTTCTTCTTTTAATACTTTTTTTATTTCAATAAATTCTGTAATTATAAAAGGATTAATTTATTTATTTTTGTTAATGAACAATGATTAAAGTAGTCTATGATGAAGTAGTGAGCAGAAAAGACATAATAATGATAAATAGTGAAAAATTAGAAAAAATATACCTAGAGAAATTCTATGCTACTTGTATAAGTTATTCCATTTCAAATGAAATAATGAAAATGTAACCACTGATGTTGAATGATTTATCTCCCTCACTAGAAGATGAATCAGGTATATTGACCTATCATGGAGTTCTCCACTCCACCAAAGATACATCTACAAAGTAAACATGAAAATTACAAGAGAAAAAACTCACCATTTGTTATGATGTTTTCTTTTTGAATAGAAGCTTTAGAAAAAATGAATCCATGATCAAACTCACCATATCATCGTGGAGTTAGAATTTATGTAAAAATGGAACCATGAAATTGAATTGCTTCATAATTTATATTTTCGATCAATTTAAAAAATATTAAAAAGAATGAGTGAAAAAGGAGATTAATGATAACTGGTATAAAATGAATTTCCCTCAAACTCAAATATTTTTCTTATGGACTTGTTTTGATTTGGAAATTGAAATAATTTAATTATAGAGTAATGAATTGATAATAACAGAGAATAAATCCCCCTTAAACCATAAAAAAATTCTCTTCTCTTGAGCTCTGTTATCTCCTGGTCTCCTGTCTTTGAGTCTCCTGGATATTCTCCTCTCCCTAGGTATCAGGAGAATGAGAAGTTTAAAAAGAATGAGAAAAATATCCTTCATATTCAGTTGCTTCATAAATTTTAATACTCTCTATCACCTGCTGCTTTCTCACTGTTTTCCTATACCGAATAGGATTGGTCTTTCACCAAACCACCATACACGTGCATTTTTTTCTAACATGACCACCACATTAACAAAACTGCTTTAACTAACTGCCAACCAATTAGTTAAGATGCACCAAGATGGGATTTCAGAACTTGTGTGTATCTTCAAAACAACGTTTAAATTATTTACTGATTTAAAGATAACCATTAATTTAACTAATTAATTATTTTCAAATTAAACTGGATATTAAATAATAATTTTTAATTTTGTTATCCAATTTTAATTAATTAAAATTATTATTAAATTTTTTTAAAAAACTATTATAATTTTTTTAATATTAACATTATTTACATAACATTATTAAAAATAATATATCATTAATTTAATAAAAAAATTATTAATATATTAATATTAAGAGTTATTAAGTTAATTAATAATTTAATATGTTATTATTAATGTTTTATTTAAAATTTAACGTTATAATTATTATAATTATTATATTATTAATGTTTCTAATTTGTATTTATTAATTAAATTACATTATTTATTTTACAATTTATTTCATATATGGAGTATGATTGTTATTTTTTTAATTTAATAAAAAAATAATTAGTTTTATATTTTATTTTTTGATTATTATTATAGTTTTGTTTTTATTTATACTTATTTTATTATTATTTTTTTCATATTTTTCTTATTATGGATTATATTATATTTTATAATTTTTTACTCTCCCCCCTACTTCTTCACAGCACATGGGGGTGGGAGGTTATTGTTCTTCAAAAAGAATGTGGTTGATGCTTTTCCCTACAGCTCCTCAAGCTCCAGTCACTCACGAGGGCATCGACTGAATGACGAACTCCTCCCATTCAGTGTTGCACCTCATATTTGCAGTCATGACACCAATATCACCTCCATAATCTAGAGACTCTGATATTAAGTGTTTAGGAATCATGTGTTCCATGGACAATGGTTATAGGGTTGAGGATTCTTGTGGCAATGGAACTCCGTAGTGGTATTCATCACAGATGGGGTTTTTGGATTTTATTCTTATTTTGGTGAAGGAGGATCTGATAAATTCGGTCTTGCGGTGGCTGAATTTATTCAGTAAGGGGTTAAATCGTCTAGTTTCTTCAATTCTGAATTGAAATGTGTATTTTGAGGGTATATGATGTGGTTCAGTTTCTCTATTGTGGTAACAATTTCATCTAATTCGAACTATGAAACACTGGACAGTGAAGTGGAAACTTGATTAGATGATCTGGTGAGTCAAGCTTTGGTTCTTGTTCGAACATGTTGTCAGGAACTGATGTGAAGGAATTAGTGGTTGTGATACTGTGCTGGATGTAGGCATGTCATGAATCTTAAGTATGATGGGATGATGGTTTTATAGATATCATAAGTGACAGTGTTTGTAGGTGGTGTGAAGAGGGAATAGTGAGTCAAAACGTTAGTGAGACAATGCAGTGATGAGACGTTGCAAGGTGAATCCATGAGAATCTACACATGTGAGAAGTGGTCTTGGTAAGTGGTTTGATCAGAGACTCAAGTCGTAGTTGGAAGAGGGGAAAAGACGTTTCCAGTAGGTCATTTTCAGTGATAAAATTTTATTAGGCGGGAATATTGTTGGTGACTCAAAAAGGAGGAAGAATATATAGAAAAGTACAAAATAATGGCTAGAAAAATAGATATAACAGTGACTCTCAGAAAGAGGAGTCGCTATTGACCAAATAGTTTTATATTTGAAATAGTGGTTAAAAATTAACCTACTAACTTATATAAAAAATTCATAAAATTTAAAACAACGTAGATATTAAAAGATGTAATTATATTAATTAAATCAATCAATCTTAAAATAAAAATTGAATTAAACAAATTAAAACTAATTAAAAATTAATAAATTCTAAGAATATAGTTAAAAATAAAATTAAATTATTATATTTCAAAAATTATAAATCAGAAAAAAATATGACTTAAAAATTTAATAATTATATTGATTAAAGATATTAAATTTAAAATTTAAAATTAATCAATAAAATCATGTTAAATACATAAATTATAAATTAATTTTAAATTATATAAAAATGAAGACACAGATGAAAATTAATATTTAATTAACTAAATGAGAAAATTAATGATTATTTGACTAAAATAAACAAACCTGCCCTAAAATTAAAAATTGAATCATAATTTAAATATAATGAGTATAAAATATTTTAAAGAAAAACTACAATATGGAATATTAAAAATTTTGAGGCTCAGAATACAAAAGAAAATATACAAAAAATATTAGCAAATGACATAAATTTTAAAATAAAAAAGTGTAAAAATCTGTTAAATTTGTGAAATTTATTAATTAAATTATTAAAAAATTCATAAAAACATTTGGTAAGTCGAATGATATTGAGACCACATCAGCAATCTCCTTAACCATACACTTTCTTTTGAACTATTTTTAATTTCCTCCAAATATATGTTATTTATCATAAAATAAAAAATTCTATATTCTAAAGATTCGTAAATAATTTAATGACTATGAAAACACCATTATACACCCACTTTCCCTTCATATGACTATTGAATGTATCAATTGTTCATATATACAAACTACAATAAAATCAGTTGATAGTAGCAGTTTTATAAAACACCCACTAAATTGGGATTCAACATAAAACACGCGGTAGTTTCTTCAATTTAGTGGTGGTTTCGGGTAATCATCGTAGTAAACAAATTTCACGGTGGTTTTCCAAGAAGAAATGAAATATATTTTTTTGGCATTTTAAACCACCAAACAAATAATTACATTTATCCCTAGGAAAATGTCATGAAAAATATGTGAATAACTGTTAAATGATAATGAAAAATGAGCAATGTTTAGTAGTGGTTTAGACTCCTACTATAATAAAACCCCATTTTTTCAGAATAACTACCACCAAATGAAAGAAATTGCCGCTAAAATTATATTGTTCATGTATGTAGAGATAGTTTTAACTGCCTCTAATAGACGAATACCGAATTATAGTGGCGTTTTGAATCATCACAACATGTGTTCCATTTACATAGCAGCAATTTAAACCGCAGCTAAAGGTTGATTTAAATTAAAAATCACAGAAGATCTAAAACCCTAGTACCAGTACCTTGAAACATATGAACATGTAATCCATAAAATTTTAAACTTCCAAACATCCATTCCTTCAAACATAAAATCATTCAATCAACAAACATTAAAACTAATGATTTCTTAAAAAACAAAACAAAAAATTATAAGACTGAAAAAATATAATCCTCATACCTATATACAATAATTATATAGTATTAGAGATCATTAAACATGATATATCCATACATAAAAGTCTAAAATATTACAAAACTCTTTTTTGAAAACAAAAAATGTGCAAACATCTTTCCATTAGACTAAAAATAAAAACATCTGAAACAATAATATTTCAAAGAAGACAACCTGAAAACATCAAATTTATAAAATATGAAATATATATATTTAAAAATATGAAATTTGGATGAGAAATTTCTAGATATTTGATAAAATATAATTGATGTGAACATATATCATTATAATATTTAAAAAAACATTTTATAAATCTGAAAACATGAAAAGTGGAAAAACATATGACTGGAAATGTACAAAAATTGAAACATATAACATGAATCTAATAAAACATTATCTTAAAAAATAAAAAATGTATAAAGAGTTAAATAAAAACAAAAAAATAAAAAAAACATGAAACCTGGAACCTACAAACCTAAAAAAACATTAAACCTAATACATACAAAATTAGAAACCTAGAAACATGAAACATATAATGAGAATCAATGAAGCCATCAAACCCAGACCTTTAAACCTCAATATTTTCAATATTATAACCTTCAAACCTATAAAATTGTTAATTTTTAATCCTAGAAACTTTAAAAGTTGAATGTAGTAAATCTATATTCCTATGAAACTAAAAAACATCAAAAAACCATATTATAAACTATAAAACCCCCTAGAATACATAAGTATTAACATATATTGTCATATCTTATCAAGAATAGACTATGCCACATCCCCGCTCTATTGTGATACTATTCCAAAAAAGGTATAACCACTAAAAACTCCACCATTATCCACTATGTTGAAGCTATTATCTCTATGATAAACCTATGATGATTTTAGAAATATCACCAAAACCCCCTCCTGATCCACTACACCATAGATATAACAAATTATAAATTTTTAAACATATTGTCGAATGATTCATAAATCTAAATATCCATTTATACAACATAAGGATTGTAAATTACAAGTGTCTTTGGAAAACTGGGTTCATAATATATAAAATGAAACATGAGAAATCAAGAAAATGTTTGGTTATGAAATTTTTTGGTGACTTATCTATTCCACACATGTTACATATAAAAATACTATTACCGGCACCCTGTACACTAATCATTTTCTGATGGTGAACACTTGTCACCCACTCTACCTTCACCTCTACTTCCTTCTACCAACACCTGTAAGAACATTATATTGAAAATCAGATATTTTTGTATATTTATATTTAAACATAAAATCTATAAATGTCTCCAAAATAAATAATTTTGAATTATTTTGATTAACCTGTAAACCACCAATGAATGCAATACCACTAGGGAATGATCTAGTTTCATTCTGATATAAATAAATCATTTATTTTTGAAAAGTGGATATCTAAGTCTGAGGTTCCTAAACTATGTTTTGTAGATAAACAATCTCTCTCTGATCAACTCGGGGTATGAACGGACTAAAACTAGCAGTACATGCAGCATCAATCCTTGATGACCTGCCAAAGACCTCAGATGGTATGGGTCCCAAACACATCCTGTGCACTCGACCAGGATGCTCTTTCCAATGGTCTTTACAAACAACGTCATCATAAGATACTGAGTAGGACTTCTTGGGATTGGAATCCCATATTTCAATAATTTTTACCTACAATTCAAATATTATTCATATTAGAAACAATATATATTAACGAAGTGACAACTAATATTAAGTTATTATAATGAAAAATGAGTTCATACCCAAACATCATTGACATTCTCATTAACAAAAACTTCTATCATATTTTTTGTGAACATCTAAGAACACTTATTTTCAGGATTCATGGTGCCCAAAATTATGTGAGTTCATTAAACAAATATAAATCAATAATTTAATATATTAAATATTTAATATCTTATAATAAATATTTAAATAAAAAAAGATTATAATAGTTGATCGACTTCTAGAAAAACTATTTGACCCTGCCGTGTGATGGATGAATTGGTTATCCTGGATTGTTGCATTCATCCTTGAAAGATCCTAATATAAATTAAACATAATTAAATAGTAATTTATTCAATGTTATCTCTTTTTCATTTACATATATAATTGTAAAATGATATTAATATAATAATATATATTTAAATTCCATCAGCTTCTCATCACAATGTGTGTCAACAAAAACATTAAATTTCTATTTGGTTATCCTATTGGGTATCTTATCATATATATGTTTGGCATTCAATGATGTATCGTTGACATCGCTCCATAATGTACATTTAATGTCCATCCATTTATTGTCCAAAATTTTCAAAACCCACTTTTGTGCTAGAACATCAGAAACCATAAAGTGGAATAACATCTGTATATATAAATTCATTTTGAAAATATTATAATTTAATAACATAATGAAATTCAATTACATAATAATTTATTTTTCAAAATAAAAAACATCATTTTTCCAAGTTGAAGGAATATGCCTTCAACCATCATAAGTAATAGGAAGAGAAAATAGTTTTGTAGGCAGTTGGCCACAAGTCTGGCCAAGTAATCCTATGACGGTATCTATAGGGAACCCATACCAATTTAATGGGACAACTATCTTCTCTCCCATTAGATTCCATATATATGAACATTTCATATTTTTCTCCGTACATGCATTGTTTCCATATTTTTTTAACAAACAGTTAGAATAAAAAATTGAAGTAAATTTATTAATATTAATTTTTTTACCTATAAGAGTCACCCTACAGTTTCCCCATGTATAAGTAAAAGAGAAAACACACCCCATCACTCATTAGGCTCCTGAAGGGGAAGGCGACGACTGAGCAGCTGAAGGTACACTCCCAAACTATGTGAGAGATGGTGTAGGGGGAGATGGTGTAGGGGGAAAGAGGATGGCGTCTCATATGGTATAGGGAGGGAGATAGATGTATTATTATCTATATGTGTGGTTGATGAAATAGTATAACACTTCCACTTTGTAATTCTTGTCATTTAGTGAAACAAAATTATGTTGAGGAAATATATTTCAAAAAAAAGATGCATAAAAAAATTAAAAATTATAACATATGCACAGTACTAACAAAATATATATATATATATATATATATATAACAAATCCTATCAAAGTTCATGTTATATTAATGTTATGGGTGGAATTTAGTTTTTGGGTACAACAATTATTTTGTTCAATATTGAAGTTATAGGTGAAAATTCATTGTTTGTAATAAATCCTATCGAATTTTTTTCACTGCAAAGATACTAAACATGTTGTCAGTTGAAAGGGAATGAATTTATTTATAGGTGTTTCTGGATCTGAAATTTTTATTTATCAACCATATAACTCTAAATAATGGTTAATGTATGATGTACATTATTTTTTAATAATTTGTTATAAGGTTCAATGAAATGGGGAATTTAATGTGATGCAATCTAGGGTAAATATGACCCAAAAAATGGAAGCTAATGATTCGATAGATTCAATGATGTGTAAAGTAATATAAATTTGTTTAACAACCAATGTATATGAAACAATAATTTCATGTTATGATAAATTCAACAATTATGTACCTAATGATAACAATCTCTAGATATTGATCATGTTCCAGATTATAAAAATCTTTAGAAAACATGTAGTTTTCATATATTATGTATGTTTTCCATACTATCCTATTCTCATATAAATAAAAATGTGTAAATTTAAATTGATGTATAAAATTTTGAAGTAATAGTTAAAAATATTTTAAAAGGGGAAAATATCATATATTATGGTTGAATATTTTTGATCTATTTGTTGATATTGATTAATGAATGTATATTGAATGAATATATGATAAATTAACACATAAAATATAATTTAATTATATTTGAAATAACTTTTTAAATTTTAATGATATCCATAATGTTTGAGTTAATGAAACTTTTTTTATATTCCAGTCATGGAATACATAGACATTGATTTAGCCAATTCATTTCCTACTACTATAAGAAGTTCAATGTCATCGTCCTCTCAATAAATTGAATACTTAAATTCAATTTATTGGGAGAAAATTGGAGAAGGATAAAATTGTTGAAAAAAGTTCTTCCCTAACCCCAAGATTTAGATAAGGGCGAATTGAATTGAGTTCGTTAATGGGGAGGTGTAGGAATCAGAAGTGGCTAGATAAAAGACTTAGTTCCATAGGTAAATCCTATAGTTTAAGAGGTTGTTTAGATTCAAGGATCTGGAGTGATTGAATCCAAAAAAGGAGTTCATTATGTAGATATAGTTGTTGAGAATACTATTTTAGTTCCTAATGAAAGGCCAATTGAAATGGTTCATGGTTTTAAGATCCCGTGTTTTGAACTGGGTAAAAGTTACGAATGTTTCTAAATTTCTTTTTCAGTTTATCAATGGGTCGGTCTTTTTAAACTGAGCTTCAGAATTTTATTCCGAGTGAATGATCACATAAAGATTGTGTTTTTTTCAAACTTTGACAGATGTTTTGAGGTAAAGGGGATGTCGCACAGGCGGCACACGGTTTGTCTAACTGTACGGCCAAACCGTGCGTAGTTGGTCTTGGAGGCAGTTTCTTCTGCACGGGCGATGCACAGTTTGTCTGACCATGGAGCCAAACTCTGCAAGAAGGGTGGTCAAGGCAGTAGCTAATGCATGGTAAGTGCACAGTTAGTCAAACTGTGCGAACTAATCGTGCAGGCACATAAACAAGATCCTTAAATTTTGGATCTTGCACATTTTTGCCTTTAGATGGCTCGTTTTTTCTCCTATACAGCCATAACTAAGGATTTTGCTTCTCTTTAGGTCAAAGTAGGTTCTCCCATCATTTTGGAGGTGATCTGAAGGCTTCTCTTGTCAAATCGATGTGGGTTTCATGAGTTAGGTAGATGTTCTTCTTCGTTATTGTATTATTTCTTATATCTTCTTATATATACATCTCATCTTCTCATGGATTTTAGATCTAGTCCTGTTATGTATAAATCATTGTGTGTAGATGAAAATTTTTACGAGTTTCGGTCTTTTTCTTGATAGGTGAAGTGATCTAAGGGGGTTTCTTGATGAATCAACTCATTTCTCTTGATTGTTCTTCGTTCGTTGTGGTTTCCGTAAAAACTGAGCTAGGGTCCCAAATCATTAACACTTTATATGAGAATTTGATATCCTTTTGAAAAATTGATAATGTGAGTTTCCTTTTTTATGATATGTCGATGCATGGAAATTTTTATGTTATTAAATAATGCCACCCACATGAGATAAATGAGTACTTGAACATGTGTTGATTTTAAGCATGATTTTCTATTTTAGTAAAAGTGATATGATTAAACAATTGAATGATTTTATTGGGAAGATTGAGTAATAGGATAATTAATTGTTGAATTAATTATCAATTCATTAGTTGTAATGAGTTTGTGGCCTTTATAAATTATTTGGAATATTGAATATTTGACATGTTCGAAGAATAACTTGAAACTGATAGTATTTAATAGAGGGCTTAATTATTACATGTTAAATGGTAAATGGTTAACTAATTTATTATTGGTTAAAGAGATAAGTTTTTATTAATTAATTGATGAATTAATTAATTTTCATGCATTAAATTATGATTTTGAATTGATTGTTTGTTACGATTGTGGGCCAAGGGTGCCTTTTTATGCGTATTATCATTCCATGCCTTATGTTTTCTTGGATGGTGTTGTTAGAAAATATGATATGTTTTGAGAGATGATTTCTAAATATCTTGGCATGTTCAACATGTTTTTAAATGATTATGGTGTTCTTGTGAATTGTTAATATCATGGACGAGCCATTATTTGAATGGACGGGTTCAGACTTGTTGAAGAATTTCAATAATGAAGTGATGAGTTAATTATTCAGTTTGTTTCCAAAGAATAATTAATTGTTAATTAATTATTAATTAATGAGATGTCGAATGGTTAATTATGTGTTGACTTATTTTATGATCAATTTGTGTTGTGAATTAATTGATGAATTAATTAACGGTTTGTTTTTGTACTACTAGAGATGGTATACTACACAAATGATAAATATATATGTTTGATTGATGAATGGGTTGTGAGACATAGATTGAGGCTCCAAATAATCACAGGGAGTTAGACATGATGTTCTACACCAATGATTGATGTATTTGTATGATTGATAAATTGGATGTGAGATAGGGACTGATACTCTAAATACTCATGGGGTGCAAGACATGGCGTTCTACCCCCAGCTTTCTAGAAAATGTTCTTTTATGGGTCATGGAATGATGATCCAAATACCCATGGGTTGTGAGACATGGACTAATACGTTGAATAATCATGAGGGTGCTACACATGATGTTCTACACCCATTAATTAACATTGGACTGTGTGTCCAATTGTTCGTGCATGAAATATGTTAATTTGTAATGAAGGCTGTTGTGACATGATGTTTTGTGAATTGATTATGAGAAATGGTTTAGACTTATTAAAGAATTGGGTGAACCACTGTTAGTGGATAGACCCAGGAGCGAATCACTTGTTTAGTTGATGGTCTTAGACATAATATATGTAAGATTTAATTGAATAACTTATCATGCGTTATACAAGCCAAAGAACAAGATTTGATTCAGTATTTACTTTTATTACTTAGATGGTATTTGGAGACATCTTTGGTGATTGAATTATACGGGTGATGTTGGGCGTAGTCCTAATCTCATGACTTTCATAATAATATATGAGTAATTGATAAATGGAAAATGATTATGTAATTTTTGTTGAGTATGCATGAAAGATGAATACTGCAGGTTCAGACACTAGCTGAGGGCTGAAGCAGGTACTTGAGAATATAGTTACATTGTACTGGTTACTTTATTTTATGCATTCTTTCATGTGTTATAAGTTATTTATAAAATTTCAAGTTTTTGGGAAGACACCAGTGGTACCGACATACTGGGATTTATATCTCACACCCCACTCAATCCTCCATTACAGTGGGTACCCAAGAAGATTCTATTTGGTTGCAAGAATATGCTATTTGCATTTACTAGGGAGTAAGATGCAGAGGACCGAGTGGAGGCTTGGGATGCTTGAGGAGATATCCCTTGGGGATATGAGTCATTATTTATTTATTTCTGCATTGGAATGAAAATCATTCTATTTTTTTGTTGTTTTCTACTTTTGTATCACTGGCGTGTCATGCATGAATCTTCTGTATAATTTTGCATTGGCCACTTTTATTAATTTATTATTATTTGTCTTCCGTTGTTTGTCATTTATGAGTTACTTCTTCCCCTATTGATTGTCATCCACACTAATATACCATTGTGAAACTCTGAAAAGATTGTATAGTCTCCCCACTAACTATCCTAAGACCCTCACTGCTATTCGGCCGCCATTGGCCTACAGGGAGATGTGTTTGAGATCATGTGGTAACCGGTCCAACCACAGGTTTAGTGGTGACCCGGGTCGGGACATTACAAAGTGATATAAGAGATTTATGTTTCTTTCTTTTCCTTTGTCTTTTTTTTGGGGTTGGTAGATAGGAACTATGAATGTGTCAGCACTTGGGTCAATATCTTTTAATGGGACTGATCACCTCATTTATAGGAAATCTCCAAGTGGCCGGGAATGGGAATTGATGTTAGTACTATTGGAGGATATAGTTCATATGATTTCACCCTGAGTGACTGATGTATTTTATGCTGTTTATTGATTTTGAGAATTTTGAGTAGAATAATTTTCTTGGCCTGATATGGGTAATAAGATTCATACATGAATCATCTTTGGCACTTAGAGATTCACATGTCATGCATATAACATTCCATGTAGTTTCATTAGTATGATTCCAGCTAATTTGGATTGTGTTCCTTGGGTGCAATGCCATGTTTGCTTTTCTATAGCATGCCTCTTTAGATAGCATGTTTAGATGACATAATTAACATACTGGAATGATTATATGCCATAGTACCTCAGTTCTTAGCATGTTTTGTTGTTGTGACATGCTTCTGTGTTATAACATGTTTGTCTGATACTGCTTATGCTACCATGTTATAGTGGTTTTGATATGTGAAAGGGGTGATAAAGATAAAATGTTAAATAACTGTTGATTGTATTAAATGGGATCCCAAATACAATTATAAGGTGTATGGTAACCTTATAGATTGGTAGGTGTTCATCAATATAGTTTGGACCATTAGGTTCATCATGTTAATTTTTGAATTGATTTTGGTATCGATTAATGAGATCCTATTTTTAATCGATTGATTGTGTAGGCGCTTCATGAATTGGGAAATGACGACTCATATTAAATATGATGACTTGATGTCATGTGAAATACTTATAAATGTGAAAGATGATTAATGTTGATTTGAAATCAAAGGTCTAGCTTCCAAAATGTTTCTAGACCCAAGTAAGTCAGTTGTGGGTGATTTTATTGGATGACTCATTTGGGTGTCTAGAATTTTAATACCTATGTGTTTTCTATTGGGTTACTGTATAGAGAACTGATAGAGAAAATATTTTCAATTAATTTATATTGAATATCATTGTTTTAAACCCACAAAATTGTTCCTCTAAGATGAATTGTTTCATTTTTATAATAATGGTGTTATGTTGAGCTGAATAGTAAAAATTGGCCATTTTGGATTTTTAACAGTTTTAAATTATTTCGGTATATTGACCATAACATTATCTACACTGATCCAAATTGAAAAATTCTTTTTTTTCAGCTTCTAAACATCCAGGTATTCATTTAATATATTTGGACCAAAATCAGAATCGGCCATATGGAAGCTCAAACAAAGATCACAAGTTGGCTCAAGAAAACTGATTTCAGTTCTGCCTAGTTTTGATGTGGGATCCATAACTCATCCACTGTGGGGCCAAAGCTTGTGAAATTCGGTGGGTGGACGCGAAAGGGGTTTTGGAGCATCTTTTATGAAGGAATCACCGAGTGAAATGGCCGTTAATGGGGCCATTAAAGCACCCTAATCCGGAGGAGTTCGTTTTGGAGAGTCTGACTGGACAGAATATATTCTCATAGTAAAACGACCATAACTCTCGGAATACATGTCCACATCCGCTGCAATTTTGAGGGGACACGTCCAAGGTAATTATGAACAACATTCATGAAGGTCTCAACGCGTGAAGATGTAATTTAATGGGGCTAAAACGCGTCGACATTCGGGGGAATAATTCTGGCTATAAAAGGAGGAGAGCTCCACCCTCTCAAGGCATCCATTCTCCATCCCATTCCTTCCGGGACACCAAGAAGGAGAACCTTTCAGCTTTCTCTTTTATTTATTTTTTTTTCATAGTTTTTTAATGTCTTCTTCTTCCCCATTCAACTCGATTACCCTTACCATGGTGGGGTAAACTTTTGGAGTGATTGGGGAAGGGTTGGTTTTCTACATTGTAATGCTTGAGTTCTTGGACGCAATTGAATAAATTCATTTCTTCTTCAAAGTTGTTTTCAATTTATTATAGCGGATTTTATTATCAAGTTCGATCATTCTTGAATATTAATTCCGTTATTTATTTTTGCCTTGGTAAAATAATCAATATCTCCCTCCACTAATTTCTGGTTTATATACGATGGAATAAACTAGGAATTAGTGGTGAAGTACTCGACGATCGTCAGTACGTGTAAAAGGTGTAGTGAATGTTATTGATTGTTTGGGATAAACAAAACCCGATCGGGAATTGCCCATTTCAATTAAGGATATTCAATACAACTATTTTACACATGGAAGGAGAGTTGACCAAACCGAGATCTGGGTAAGGTTTTCTCTCACAATAACAATTTCACCAAGGAAGTGAGAGGAAACGATTGTGGAAACTCACTTTAATCAACTAAGAAGAAGAGGTTTGAATTAAATTGAACAAGGATAGCATTATAATTAGGAAAACGACCCTGACCTAATCACCCTTTTAATTTCATTTTTTTTCAATCATTTGAATTTCAAATTTCCGTTCACAACATTTTTACCCCCGTTTTAAAGTGACAACTCATTTTGTGTGCACTCCTCTTCGGGAGACATCCTAGGTCAACCACATTACTACATTTTATCATAGGAAAAAATTGGTTTGCCACGCCCAACGAAATGTGTGCGTCAAACTTGGCGCCGTTGCCGGGGAGGTAGTGCCACAAACTAATTGTAAATATTTTACTTTTTCAATTAAAAAAAACTTTTTCCATGTTGTTTTCAAATGATTATTTCTTCAATTCATGGAACAATTACCCACCAGTGAGAGAGCCAATTATTGAATCACCTTGGTCTATAGAGTATAAAGTTTCTTTCTTGGCTAAACAAATTCGGGGAGCTCGAATCCAAATCATAATAGAGGATGAATTCAAGGATCTCATTGAAAACCTTAAAAAGAACCTCGAATACACAGTGTTGGAGGGTTTGGCAAGATAATTAATTGAACTTCAGGAGTATTTTCCGGAATTTTATCAAGAAATGATCAATGTACAACACCAAGAAGAAGAAGTTCACAAGGATATTGAAGCCCAATTTGAAAGAATTAGTCAAACAGTTCAAAACCTAGAGACCTCAATACAGTGGATAGCAGAACAAGTACATGCATCCCAGGATCCACAACTGGAGCCAGAACAAGAACCAGAACCAGAAAAATTGATGGAAGAAGTATCCTCACAAATCATTCAAGTTGAAGAACCCATGGAGGCCTTGATGAAATTAAAAGAAAATCCATTGATCCCATCTCAATCAATGTTGGAGAAGATTGATGAAGATGATTTAGCTATTGAAATGCATATGGGAGATCAAAAAGATCTGGATAACTTCTGGAATGAGTGTGAGGAACTTCTTGATCCAACTATTCCTGATAATGTAGATGATTCAGAAACATTGAAGGAAGAAACCAACCAAGTAGTGGAATTTGAAGATAAGATAGAGGAGTCTGACTACCTACCTCTATCTACGGAAATTCAACTCCAAGAGCCACCTCCTTTTGAAGAAGAAATTGAATCCAAACAAGCTCAGGGAGTTAATCTTTTTATAAACTCATTATCTTTTGATTTTGTTGAAAATAAATTGAGTATTACCACCCCTTGTTTTAATTTGTCAGATTCATCCAACACTTGTATTACCTTGGAGGGAGAATATGGATCTGAAGAGGAACATCTAGAGCTCCCCAAACCTGTTGAACATTTAATGGAGGGAGTACAAGAGAATATCAAAGTGGATTTTCTGGTGGAAAATGAGACACAAGATACTTACTTTGAAAGGGAAGAATTTGATATTGATTCTTCATGCTTTAATTTTTTT
Source organism: Viscum album (assembly GCA_963277665.1). Taxonomy (NCBI): domain Eukaryota; kingdom Viridiplantae; phylum Streptophyta; class Magnoliopsida; order Santalales; family Viscaceae; genus Viscum; species Viscum album. Next base: position 21,681,699 of record OY728137.1, on the reverse strand, counting down.
CAAATAGAATTAAACTCTGACATTCCCTTTGATTTATCCCCAGATGTATCATACCTTCATCAACCACAAGATAATAAAGATGATGTTGTTCATGCAGAACCCAAGAAGGAGGAGGCTCTGTACTTCATCCTACCCCCACCACGCACGGTGTACCACATTGATAAGGGGGTGGATCTGGTGTACTCTATCTATGGAGTCCTCATCAACAAAAACAATGAACATCAAGCTGGGAAGATCCACATGTGGTGTTTCAAATCAATGAAACCTCATCCACCATCAGATTGGGGATAATCGATTAGAACTGCCCCACTGGAGGCAGTCAAAACCCAGGGCCCACTTGGGGGATTAAACCAAGTTTTATTCTTCTATTCTCATCCTATTTCTATTTTTATTTCTTTCAATAAATATCTTATGTTTTCTTTTGTTCTTTTATTTGTAGGTTTTCAGAGTGCAACACTTGGAAGCTTAACTCAATGTTGCACTACGAATAAATCAGGTTGTACCTCTCTTTCACACTTTCTTGATGTTGTGATTAATTTGAAAATTGGCTTACATGTTAAATCCACTTGAATGCATCGAGGACACTGCATCATTTAAGCGTGGGGGAGGGAACCTTTTTAGTATAGGATTTTTATTTGATGTTTGTTTTCAAAAATAAAAATGTTTGTTTTCAAAAATAAAAAAAAAATAAAAAAATGTGTGTTTTCAAATTTTTGTGTGTTTATTTTTCAATTTTTGGTGTAACTTTTGAGCTGAAATGATAATCAATACCATTTTTGAAACCCATGTCAATTAGTGAACCAGTCTATTTCATGAAACTGATCTTAAATGAATGCTGAAATAACTTTGTTTCAAGTTCAAATCTTTTGTAAATTCATGAAAAGTACATTGATTTTTAAATCTCAAGCCATATTTCACTGTATATATCTTTGAAATAACTTTCCTGTGAGGCTTCTGAACCATTTTTGTCATATTCTTTTCATTCTCCTCGATTCTTGAGAGAACCAGACCATGCTTTCTTTAACCATAATTGTAACACCCGAGACATTTATGTTATATAAATCATCAAAGGAATTTTTTTTTTACACAACACTTGCTTGGCTTGCTTTACACGCAATCGCGACCTTCCTCGATAGCTTGCGTCGTACGCAATACCGAGTTTCACTAAACAACAATATGATATTAAAACTAGCCGTTATGAATAGTAATAACCACTTTTTGAAATTTTATAAATTTTATTTTTCAAAATGGACTTCATTTTTGGACTCAGAATATCGAAATTAGCCTAGGGTGAAATTTTGGTATTTTTCTGAAAACTTTCAATTTTTGATGAATAGTGAAACCACTAAGTGGTAGGTTAAAAACTGAATTTTGCATAAAACTTAATTTTACCGCTTCTGTGAATGGAATTTCAAAAATCCGAGAGACACGGTTAATATCAAGGACTAAAATGTGGTTCAATGACATGAAAATAATTTTTTGGTGAATAGTAACTTTTTACTATTTTTACAGCGGTTAATAGTAAATAGGGTAACTAAGGGTAAATATGATATTACTATTACCCTAACACATGTCCTAATTCTATTGGACAAGTGTAATTCGACCAAAAACAAACTTAGGAATAAAATATGACCATTTAGGCCCACTTGGATTAGATTAGGACATTTATTATTAATTTATTTAAAGAAGGGTTAAAATAGTTAAAATCAAAGTTTAATAAGTAAATCATTTTTAATATAGGGTTATACATAAGTTAAATTCGATTGTAAATATTCATTAGAAAGCTAAACAGATTTCCTACATGATGGTATTTTATTTGTAATTTTTAGACATCAAATAATTTAATTTATTTATGACACAAAGACGATGCAGTAATTATCTTATTAATGAAATATTGACAAAATTGATAATATAAATACCAAAATAAATGTAATTTGAGACTTTTTATGAATTCAACTAATTTTCTAGGTTACTATGATATATTAGTGTTGATTTAATCAACTTGGTTCGAACATATAATTCTTTTATGACTTTCACAAAAATCATATATCAAATAGTGTCAAAATTGACACAAAATAGTTTTTAAATCAAATATTATATTATTAATTGTTATTTTATTCCTAAAAATCTAAGGTTCGGCCAAATGACTTATATAAGGATATATATATTAATAATAAACAATTTGGGGTTCGTTTGGCATGTTATAGTAAGTTTATTAACCATATAGTGAAAGAAAATAAAAAGACACGGTAAAAGTTAAATTAATTAACTTAGAGTTAAATCTAATTGATAAGGTTACAATAATACCCTAAACTTGTCTAAATCCTATTGGTTGATAGGATTTCGACCCATCCCCACTTTAGCTTCGAAATAATACCCTTTGGAACCATTATAAACCGATTTTGACTTTAATATAAAATAATATTTTGAGATATTCCTAAGGTGCCCCTCTCCTCCCTTATAAAAGGGCACCTCCTCCCCCTCCTCCTCACACCAATTTGAGCACTCAAGATCGGCCAACCCCTGCCATTTTCTCCTATACACTTCCCTAGAATAATCCTAGAGGTCCTGGTCTTCTCCAAAGACCAATCTTAGTTCCTTAAGTGGAGGATTCAAAGAGGCGTTCCAAAGAAGAGGTAATATCCATTACCGATCTTTTCAATTTCTTTCTTCTTCAACTTTTTCTTCTTTAGTTGTTTCATGATAAAGTAATAACATCAGTATTACTTACATACTGATATGTTATTATAAATATGAAACAACCCTAATTCACCTTCTATCCATCCTACGGAAAAATGAAATCACCGCGCGTGCGTACGTACGGAATACCGTCTCCACGCCGTGGTGTAATCTATTTTCCACCATCACCTTACAAGGATGGGTATAATGGTGTAATGAGTAACTATATATGATTATTATTAAGTAATATTGATACTGAAATAATATATATATATACTCCAATACAATTCCACGATCATAGGAACGATATCATCACTCGTGCGTACGTACGGAATACCGTCTCCACGATGTGATGCGACTCGTTCTACATGATCTTCATTTCATAATGATTATATAAATGAATTGAACGAATGAATATGGTATATACTACACTAATACCATTCTGGAAATGAATTATCTATAACCTAAAGATAAGAATAAGAATTTATTCGACAAAACACGCATAAGAACAAAAAGTTATAAAGACCCGAGTAACAAGTAACAATGAAATATTACTAACAAGAAGCTAATAATATGACCATATATGATATCATATCAATATGTATGATTCTGTAATAAGTCAATAACATTATTTAAACCATTATACAGGAGCTTCGGACACGAACAAAGCAAATCGGACCTAAGGTAAGGGAAATATCACAATCTCATTTTTATCCGAGATTGTTTATTCGTAAGTATTTTCTGGGGTGTATTTTATCATCCACATCCATGTTCCCTCAATATGTAATATTGTTTCCATCCACTTGAAATAGTTTAAATCCAATTTTACCCTTAGGTGAGTTTTTAGTAAAGAATATGAAAGGAATCTTTTGTCGTTTTTCCGTACGAGGTACTTTTTGACTTTTCCGACAAAAGTACGAAGAATGTTTTTTTTTAACTTATACGGCATGAATGGATTTTTAAAAAATTACTTCAAAGAAGCTTCCTTTACAGGTTTTCAAGTTTATTTTTAATCAACTTCTTTTATTTTAAAGTTGTATGACATGTTATGAAAGGAAAAATGTTTTTTAAGAAGAAAGGATATTTTCCTCAAGAATTCAATTCAAGTGTTTTATCAAAATTATTTTCCATCTAAGATAATAAAGGGTTCTGTTTCTATCCATATTTTTACATTGATTTTACTATGTTGTGATGGAATTATGTTTATGAATTCCTTTATCTTATATGAATTGATTTATGATGTCATGATGTTTCAAGAATCCCATTTTTGTTACATGTGTTATGCGATGATGTATGTTTTATGATTATGTGGCACACATAAGAAAGGATTCATTATAAGATGGGTGGGACCTATATCTCCCTCCAATGCATTGGGTAATGATTTTATATCTCATGAGATAGACATGGCTGCAACAGAAGGTTATTTCGGTTCAGTGATATAGGACTGAAATGAGGAGTGAACTCGGTTCAGAAAGGGACTTTGTCCACTAAGATAGTCTTGGCAATGAGTCATGACTAACAAGAAATGATTTTACATGATTATGTGTGCATGCCACAAAGTTTCAAGTTTTATGTTATGATTATGGGGATCTCATTTTCACTTCTATGATTTATTCCATGTTAAGATATTATGATCTCTTTTGCAGGTTTTGATTTTCATAAAGATATGATATGATTTTTATTTCCTTTATTTGCCCTTGCTGAGCATTTGAGCTCACCCTTTTATGTTTTCTTTTCCCCAGGTCAGGAAGATGGATATTAAGTAGAATATGCTAAAAGGGACCCTAGATATGATGAAATAAATGGGAGACACTGTATAAGATTTATGAACCAGTTGTTTATGTTTCCCAGTTTCTAAAGACACTATACCTATACGGTCCTTTGTGGTTTTGTCATATGTTGTAATAAGTGTGCTTCAATTTTGAAGTATTAACAATGTATGTAAAGTGTGGGTCGTTATAGTTGGTATCAGAGGAAAGGTATAGTCAACCTTTGGAAACTAGGATGTGAAAGCCTTAGTAAGAACCCTAAGGATAAGTCTAAGCATAGAACACAATCTTAGAAATGGCCATGAATAACCTAGGATAAGACCATAAGCATGAAAATTTTATTCTTGAATTATGTGGTTTCCTATTATAATTAGTGTTGCTCACACTATTCTTCTTGGTTTTAGTCAATGGCTGGAACCCGAAGGAACCGTGTTAATGTGGAATGAGATGGGCAATGCAATGATTGTCCCCCTGAGCAACCAAACGATATGGGAGCTGGAATGCAAAATCTTGTAGCCATGCTCACACAACTTTCTCAAGCTATGAATCATGCGGTATTTCCAAACGAACAAAGGAGGGAGCAACATTCTTTTGAATCCTTCATGAGGCAGCATCCACCATCTTTCAGCGGGTCTACTGATCCATTAGTTGCTGAACAATGGATTAGTACTACTGAAAAGATATTTTCAGTTCTTCAATGTTCTGAGCATGATAAAGTCATCCTAGCAGTGTATCGTTTGGAAGGAGATGCGGATCAATGGTGGAATCTTGTTAAGAATACGAGGCAAAGGGATGAAATTGAGTCTATGGAATGGGACGAGTTCAAGAACTTATTTTTCAATAAGTAGTTCCCTCGTATTCTCCGAACAAAGATGGAGAAAGAGTTCCTTGAACTGAAGCAAAGGGATGATGAATCTGTTAGTACCTATGAAGCAAATTTTACAAGACTTGCAAGGTACGCTTCTGGTATTATTATCCAACCTGAGAGTAAGATCGATCGATTCTTTAGTGGCTTAAAACCAAGTCTTCGAAGGGCGTTAGCCATAAGGTACTTCAATAGCTACGAGGAAATCGTTCGATGTGCTCTCAAAGTCGAGATGGAGATTGGAGTAACCAATCAGTCACATGGGTTTGATAAGAAGAGGAAGATGGAATTCAAAGGAAACTCTAAAGAGCACACTGAAAAGAAGATGAACTTTCCATTATGCTCAAAGTGTGGAAAGAAACATGGAGGGAGTTGTCTTAAAGGGACAAGTAAATGTTTTAAATGTGGAAAGGAAGGTCATCGGGCATTTGAATGCCGTGATAATGGGAAGAAGATGTCTAATGATGCAAAGAAAGGAAGGGATACACAGAATGAACCTACTACACTTCAATGTTTCAAGTGCAAGGAGATGGGGCATTATGCCAATCAATGCCCAAATCCAAGGGTTGATGATGATGGTCGACGTCAACAAAATCTTAAGGCTAAAGACAAAGGAAAGTCACATGCAATTTCTATCAGCGATGTGGAGTACGATAACGATGTGGTGAAAGGTACACTTACCAACCACTCTAAAGTAGCAAATGTTTTATTTGATTCTGGATCCACCCACTCTTTTATTTCTGAATACTTTTCTAAGGGTATCACCGTATTACCTCAACAATTAGATGTTGAGTTAGCCGTGACAACACCTAATGGCACATCAATCGCATCAAAAGTTTATAATTCTTCTCCAATCGAAGTTTGTGGGAAAGTGCTTCCTGCAAATCTTGTGATCCTTCCTTTAGTGGAATTTGATGTGATTCTTGGCATGGATTGGCTTTCTCTACATGGAGCTCATATCAATTGCCAAAGAAGGGAAGTCACATTTCATATTCCAGATCAATCTACGATCGTATACCAATGCAAGGATGAACATAACCATCCAGTGGGAATTTCTTCCATATTATGGGTATTGATTCCACTAAATGAAGGTTATTTATCTCAAATGGTTGGTGAGAAACTCACGATTAAGAATATGCCCATTGTACGGGAGTTTGATGATGTCTTTCCGGAGGAATTGCCGGGTCTTCCACCAAATCGTGAAGTTGAGTTTTCAATAGAACTCGTACCGGGTGCTTTGCCTATTTCAAAGACACCTTATAGAATGGCCCCAATTGAGTTGCAGGAATTGAAGAAGCAACTCCAAGAGAATCTTGATAAGGGATTCATACGCCCTAGTGCGTCACCTTGGGGAGGACCTGTTCTATTTGTTAAGAAGAAAGATGGATCAATGAGACTCTGCATTGATTATCGAGAACTTAACAAGATCACTATCAAGAACAAATATCCTCTCCCACGCATTGATGACTTATTTGACCAACTACGCGGAGCTCAATACTTTTCCAAGATTGATCTTCATTCAGGGTATCATCAATTAAGGGTCAAAAGGGAGGATATACCAAAGACGGCTTTCCGTACAAGGTATGGACACTATGAATTTATAGTGATGCCATTTGGTCTTACTAATGCCCCTGCTATCTTCATGGATCTAATGAATAGAGTCTTTAGAGACTATCTTGATCAATTTGTGGTAGTCTTTATAGACGATATTCTTGTCTATTCAAAGAGCAAGGAAGAGCATGAAGATCACTTGAGAATTATATTGAAGACCCTGAGAAAGGAGAAGCTTTATGCAAAATTTACCAAGTGTGAATTTTGGCTTCAAAAAGTTGCATTTTTGGGTCACATAATCTCAAAAGAGGGGATATTTGTGGATCCAGCAAAAACAGAGGTTATCGAAAGATGGTCAAGACCAACAACAGTAACTGAGATCCGAAGTTTTCTTGGTTTGGCTGGATATTATCGACGTTTTGTAAAAGATTTTTCACGATTATCTAATCCACTCACCAAGTTGACTCGGAAAGGAGTTAAGTTTGTCTGGACAGAGGAATGTAAAGAGAATTTCAAGGAGTTGAAAAGAAGGTTATCCAGTGCACCTGTGCTCACACTGCCTTGTAGTGGAGAAAGGTTTGTGATCTACAGTGATGCATCCAAGAAGGGATTGGGGTGTGTTCTTATGCAAAATGATATGGTGATAGCTTATGCCTCACGACAGTTGAAAATCCATGAGCAAAATTACCCAACACATGATTTGGAGTTGGCTGCGGTAATCTTTGCATTAAAGATTTGGAGGCATTACCTTTATGGTGAAAGGTGTGATATTTATACTGATCATAAAAGTTTAAAGTATATTTTCACACAAAAGGAGTTGAATATGCGTCAAAGAAGATGGTTGGAGCTGATTAAGGATTATGACTGCTCAATCCATTACCACCCTGGAAAAGCAAACAAGGTGGCAGATGCATTAAGTCGACAAGACCATGCTAGTTTATCCATGATGAGGATCACAAAAGATCCAATATTTATGGATTTACAAAGGATGGATCTTGGAATTATAATGGAAGGGGAAAAATCTTATCTTTCTCAAATGAATGTTCAACCATCTATACATGTGAAGATTAAAGAGGCACAGAAAGAAGATGTCGAGTTACAAAAGAAGGTGAGAAATGTTCCTGAATTCAACCTTGATTGTGATGGGATAATAAAGTTCAGGAATCGGGTTTGTGTTCCTCCCATCCCCGAATTAAAGAAAGAGCTTCTGGATGAGGCTCATAGTTCTTCATTCTCTATTCATCCTGGAAGCACGAAGATGTATAGGGACCTGAAAGAGTACTTCTGGTGGGATGGCATGAAAAGAGATGTTGCTGAATATGTCTCTCGATGCTTGGTTTGTCATCAAGTTAAAGCTGAGAGACAGAAGTCTAAGGGGATGTTACAACCATTACCCATACCCGAATGGAAATGGGAAAACATCACTATGGACTTTGTCACAGGACTTCCTAAAACATCCAAAGGCAATAATGCTATTTGGGTCATAGTTGATCGTCTTACAAAGTCTGCACACTTCATTCCTATTAGAGAGGATTTCTCTCTAGATCAGCTTGCCAGGATATATGTAAAGGAAGTGGTAAGATTGCATGGAGTACCACTTTCTATTATATCTGATCGAGATCCGAGATTTACCTCGAAGTTCTGGCGAAGTCTTCAGCATACTCTGGATACAGAGTTGAGTTTCAGCACTGCTTATCATCCCCAGACAGACGGTCAGTCTGAGAGAACAATTCAAACCCTAGAAGATATGTTGAGAGCTTGCTCTATGGATTTCAAAGGAGGTTGGGATCAACACCTACCTTTGGTGGAATTTTCTTATAATAATAGCTTTCACTCCAGTATTCAAATGGCTCCTTATGAAGCTCTCTATGGAAAGAAATGCAGGACTCCAACTTGCTGGGATGAAGTTGGGGAAAGAAAGCTATTAGGACCTGATCTCGTTGATGAAATGGCAGAAAAGGTCAGATCTATTCAACAACACATAAGAGAAGCTCAGAGTCGACAGAAAAGCTATGCCGACAACCGAAGAAAAGACCTAGAGATTGAAGTGGGTGATAAAGTGTTCTTACGAATATCTCCCTGGAAGAGGGTTATGAGATTTGGAAAGAAGGGGAAGTTGAGCCCTAGATATATCGGTCCTTTCGAAATATTGGATCGTGTTGGGAAGGTAGCTTACCGATTGGCGCTTCCACCGAATCTCTCTCAAGTTCACGATGTGTTCCATGTATCTCTCCTGAGAAAGTACATACCAGATCCTTCACATGTACTCAGCTCAGAATTTGTACCGCTGGAGCAAGATCTTTCTTATGAAGAACAGCCGATAGAGATTCTGGATCGTAGCGAAAAAGTCCTACGAAACAAGACCACTCGCTTGGTGAAAGTTTTATGGAGAAACCACCAACTTGAAGAAGCTACATGGGAGCTTGAGGATATGATGAGGGAGAAGTATCCTCATTTGTTTGTTGCAAAGTGACGAATTTCGAGGGCGAAATTCTTTTTAAGGGGGGTAGAATGTAACACCCGAGACTTTTATGTTATATAAATCATCAAAGGAATTTTTTTTTACACAACACTTGCTTGGCTTGCTTTACACGCAATCGCGACCTTCCTCGATAGCTTGCGTCGTACGCAATACCGAGTTTCACTAAACAACAATATGCTATTAAAACTAGCCGTTAGGAATAGTAATAACCACTTTTTGAAATTTTATAAATTTTATTTTTCAAAATGGACTTCATTTTTGGACTCAGAATATCGAAATTAGCCTAGGGTGAAATTTTGGTATTTTTCTGAAAACTTTCAATTTTTGATGAATAGTGAAACCACTAAGTGGTAGGTTAAAAACTGAATTTTGCATAAAACTTAATTTTACCGCTTCTGTGAATGGAATTTCAAAAATCCGAGAGACACGGTTAATATCAAGGACTAAAATGTGGTTCAATGAGATGAAAATAATTTTTTGGTGAATAGTAACTTTTTACTATTTTTACCGCGGTTAATAGTAAATAGGGTAACTAAGGGTAAATATGATATTAATATTACCCTAAAACATGTCCTAATTCTATTGGACAAGTGTAATTCGACCAAAAACAAACTTAGGAATAAAATATGACCATTTAGGCCCACTTGGATTAGATTAGGACATTTATTATTAATTTATTTAAAGAAGGGTTAAAATAGTTAAAATCAAAGTTTAATAAGTAAATCATTTTTAATATAGGGTTATACATAAGATAAATTCGATTGTAAATATTCATTAGAAAGCTAAACAGATTTCCTACATGATGGTATTTTATTTGTAATTTTTAGACATCAAATAATTTAATTTATTTATGACACAAAGACGATGCAGTAATTATCTTATTAATGAAATATTGACAAAATTGATAATATAAATACCAAAATAAATGTAATTTGAGACTTTTTATGAATTACACTAATTTTCTAGGTTACTATGATATATTAGTGTTGATTTAATCAACTTGTTTTGAACATATAATTCTGTTATGACTTTCACAAAAATCATATATCAAATAGTGTCAAAATTGACACAAAATAGTTTTTAAATAAAATATTATATTATTAATTGTTATTTTATTCCTAAAAATCTAAGGTTCGGCCAAATGACTTAGATAAGGATATATATTAATAATAAACAATTTGGGGTTCGTTTGGCATGTTATAGTAAGTTTATTAACCATATAGTGAAAGAAAATAAAAAGACACGGTAAAAGTTAAATTAATTAACTTAGAGTTAAATCTAATTGATAAGGTTAAAATAATACCCTAAACTTGTCTAAATCCTATTGGTTGATAGGATTTCGACCCATACCCACTTTAGCTTCGAAATAATACCCTTTGGAACCATTATAAACCGATTTTGACTTTAATATAAAATAATATTTTGAGATATTCCTAAGGTGCCCCTCTCCTCCCTTATAAAAGGGCACCTCCTCCCCCTCCTCCTCACACCAATTTGAGCACTCATGCTCGTCCAACCCCTGCCATTTTCTCCTCTCCACTTCCCTAGAATAATCCTAGAGGTCCTGGTCTTCTCCAAAGACCAATCTTAGTTCCTTAAGTGGAGGATTCAAAGAGGCGTTCCAATGAAGAGGTAATATCCATTACTGATCTTTTCAATTTCTTTCTTCTTCAACTTTTTCTTCTTTAGTTGTTTAATGATAAAGTAATAACATCAGTATTACTTACATACTGATATGTTATTATAAATATGAAACAACCCTAATTCACCTTCTATCCATCCTACGGAAAAATGAAATCACCGCGCGTGCGTACGTACGGAATACCGTCTCCACGCCGTGGTGTAATCTATTTTCCACCATCACCATACAAGGATGGGTATAATGGTGTAATGAGTAACTATATATGATTATTATTAAGTAATATTGATACTGAAATAATATATATATATACTCCAATACAATTCCACGATCATAGGAACGATATCATCACTCGTGCGTACGTACGGAATACCGTCTCCACGATGTGATGCGACTCGTTCTACATGATATTCATTTCATAATGATTATATAAATGAATTGAATGAATGAATATGGTATATACTACACTAATACCATTCTGGAAATGAATTATCTATAACCTAAAGATAAGAATAAGAATTTATTCGACAAAACACGCATAAGAACAAAAAGTTATAAAGACCCGAGTAACAAGTAACAATGAAATATTACTAACAAGAAGCTAATAATATGACCATATATGATATCATATCAATATGTATGATTCTGGAATAAGTCAATAACATTATTTAAACCATTATACAGGAGCTTCGGACACGAAAAAAGCAAATCGGACCTAAGGTAAGGGAAATATCACAATCTCATTTTTATCCGAGATTGTTTATTCGTAAGTATTTTCTGGGGTGTATTTTATCATCCACATCCATGTTCCCTCAATATGTAATATTGTTTCCATCCACTTGAAATAGTTTAAATCCAATTTTACCCTTAGGTGAGTTTTTAGTAAAGAATATGAAAGGAATCTTTTGTCGTTTTTCCGTACGAGGTACTTTTTGACTTTTCCAACAAAAGTACGAAGAATGGTTTTTTTTAACTTATACGGCATGAATGGATTTTTAAAACATTACTTCAAAGAAGCTTCCTTTACAAGTTTTCAAGTTTATTTTTAATCAACTTCTTTTATTTTAAAGTTGTATGACATGTTATGAAAGGAAAAATGTTTTTTAAGAAGAAAGGATATTTTCCTCAAGAATTCAATTCAAGTGTTTTATCAAAATTATTTTCCATCTAAGATAATAAAGGGTTCTGTTTCTATCCATATTTTTACATTGATTTTACTAAGTTGTGATGGAATTATGTTTATGAATTCCTTTATCTTATATGAATTGATTTATGATGTCATGATGTTTCAAGAATCCCATTTTTGTTACATGTGTTATGCGTTGATGTATGTTTTATGATTATGTGGCACACATAAGAAAGGATTCATTATAAGATGGGTGGGACCTATATCTCCCTCCAATGCATTGGGTAATGATTTTATATCTCATGAGATAGACATGGCTGGAACGGAAGGTTATTTCGGTTCAGTGATACAGGACTGAAACGAGGAGTGAACTCGGTTCAGAAAGGGACTTTGTCCACTAAGATAGTCTTGGCAATGAGTCATGACTAACAAGAAATGATTTTCCATGATTATGTGTGCATGCCACAAAGTTTCAAGTTTTATGTTATGATTATGGGGATCTCATTTTCACTTCTATGATTTATTCCATGTTAAGATATTATGATCTCTTTTGCAGGTTTTGATTTTCATAAAGATATGATATGATTTTTATTTCCTTTATTTTCCCTTGCTGAGCATTTGAGCTCACCCTTTTATGTTTTCTTTTCCCCAGGTCAGGAAGATGGATATTAAGTAGAATATGCTAAAAGGGACCCTAGATATGATGAAATAAATGGGAGACACTGTATAAGATTTATGAACCAGTTGTTTATGTTTCCCAGTTTCTAAAGACACTATACCTATACGGTCCTTTGTGGTTTTGTCATATGTTGTAATAAGTGTGCTTCAATTTTGAAGTATTAACAATGTATGTAAAGTGTGGGTCGTTATAATAATTTGATTTATTCCTTTCAAAACTTGAGGGTTGGGGTACGTGTGTTTTAAATGATTGAGGCATTTATTTAGTTTGAAGCCCCCTTTTCAAAATAATCCTTTTCATTATGGCCCACCTTTACATTTATCCATCATTGTAGCCCCTAGTATCCATGAATTGCCTGTTAGGTTAGCCACATTACAAGCCAACTTTCCCTATCATACCTGCTCTTGAAGTAAAATTGCATGATCTAGTTGAACTTAAGTGTGGGGGAAGATGTCTTGTGGTGTACTACCTCATTTGGTTATAGTTTGGGTGGAAAATAAATTGAGGAAGAGCTGTGTGTGATGCTGAAAAATTATTCTGTTGAAAGCTGTGCCTTTTCTGGAGCTTTTATGAAAAGAGAAGCTGTGCCTTTCTGGAGCTTCCAATGTAAAAAGAAAGTTGTGCCTATCTGGAGCTTTAAAAAAAATTATGTTTAAAAAGATTGAAATGTTTGCTGCTGAGATGATTGAATGATGATGGAGCCTATTTTCAACAAAGGGGAAGTGAAGGAGACCATATTTGAGTGAAAACTAGAATCTTGCAATTTTGCTTCAATAAGAGCCAAGCCTTCCTTTTTCGGCCTCATAACTTTTAACATCTAAATCCTACCAACCGGAAGCCACAGAACAACCCTTAAAAGTCCTCATGATAAACACATGTTCTTGACTCACATCGGGTGGAGAAGTAGGAATTTATCAAACCTATGGTGACTCTTGTGTGAGTTTGGATGAGAAAAGCCTTGTTCAGCCTTTATATTTGTGAGATGAGAGAAAATTCATGTGAGGTAGGTGTTTTGTGTGCATGGGATAAGAAATGAAGTGGAAATATATTAAAATCTTAAATGGAGAAATTGAAATAATAGTTTTTTATGAGGCATGATATCTTTTTGTTTCTTGAAATTGATTTGATTGATCTCATTGATATGTGTTTTGGATTTGATTTGATTTGATTTTTACTTGTCCAGGAGTCCAAGTGCTAAGTGTGGGGGAATTGATAGAGAAAATATTTTCAATTAATTTATATTGAATATCATTGTTTTAAACCCACAAAATTGTTCCTCTAAGATGAATTGTTTCATTTTTATAATAATGGTGTTATTTTGAGTTGAATAGTAAAAATTGGCCATTTTGGATTTTTAACAGTTTTAAATTATTTTGGTATATTGGCCATAACATTATCTACACTGATCCAAATTGCAAAATTCGTTTTTTTTTCAGCTTCTAAACATCCAGGGATTCATTTAATATATTTTGACCAAAATCTGAATCGGCCATATGGAAGCTCAAACAAAGCTCACAAGTTGGATCAAGAAAACTGATTTCAGTTCTGCCTAGTTTTTATGTGGGATCCATAACTCATCCACTGTGGGGCCAAAGCTTGTGAAATTCGGTGGGTGGACGGGAAAGGGGTTTTGGAGCATCTTTGATGAAGGAATCACCGAGTGAAATGGCCGTTTATGGGGCCATTAAAGTACCCTAATCCGGAGGAGTTCGTTTTGGAGAGTCTGACTGGACAGAATATATTCTCATAGTAAAACGGCCATAACTCTCGGAATACATGTCCACATCCACTTCAATTTTGAGGGGACACGTCCAAGGGAATTATGAACAACATTCATGAAGGTCTCAACGCGTGAAGATGTCATTTAATGGGGCTAAAACGCGTCGACATTCGGGGGAAGAATTCTGGCTATAAAAGGAGGAGAGCTCCACCCTCTCAAGGCATCCATTCTCCATCCCATTCCTTCCGGGACACCAAGAAGGAGAACCTTTCAGCTTTCTCTTTTATTTATTTTCTTTTTCATAGTTTTTTAATGTCTTCTTCTTCCCCATTCAACTCGATTACCCTTACCATGGTGGGGTAAACTTTTGGAGTGATTGGGGAAGGGTTGGTTTTCTACATTGTAATGCTTGAGTTCTTGGACGCAATTGAATAAATTCATTTCTTCTTCAAAGTTGTTTTCAATTTATTATAGCGGATTTTATTATCAAGTTCGATCATTCTTGAATATTAATTCCTTTATTTATTTTTACCTTGGTAAAATAATCAATATCTCCCTCCACTAATTTCTGGTTTATATACGATGGAATAAACTAGGAATTAGTGGTGAAGTACTCAACGATCGTCAGTACGTGTAAAAGGTGTAGTGAATGTTCTTGATTGTTTGGGATAAACAAAACCCGGTCGGGAATTTCCCATTTCAATTAAGGATATTCAATACAACTATTTTACACATGGAAGGAGAGTTGACCAAACCGAGATCTTGGTAAGGTTTTCTCTCACAATAACTATTTCACCAAGGAAGTGAGAGGAAACGATTGTGGAAACTCACTTTAATCAACTAAGAAGAAGAGGTTTGAATTAAATTGAACAAGGATAGCATTATAATTCAGAAACCGACCCCGACCTAATAACCCTTTTAATTTCATTGTTTTTCAATCATTTGAATTTCAAATTTCCGTTCACAACATTTTTACCCCCGTTTTAAAGTGACAACTCATTTTGTGTGCACTCCTCTTCGGGAGACATCCTAGGTCAACCACATTACTACATTTTAACTTAGGAAAAAATTGTTTTGCCACGCCCAACGACAGGCGTGCGTCAAGAACCCTGGTTGGATAAAATGGGATCCTCATAGGTCTCCGTATATTAATAAAAGAAATTTATTTTTATACATTTCCAGAAAATGACGGGATGTCCACTAACGTAAATTTTTTAAAAATGGATTTTTATGAAACTTGCCTATTTTTCCTTGGGGTGTTTGGAAAATGGAACATTGATGTTCTGATTAAATCTACGATGATTACAAATTAAAATTGATTAAATATAAGAGTCATGGAAATGTAACCTATTATGGTGTCCACTTTTTAAAACCCTCATGTAAAGGCATGTTCAGACTTCTATTGAGTTTCCTTGTAACGGAAGCATGAGTACTTTCCATATGTGTTCTTCTCTTTAGCAATGGACTTATGTTCGGCTTTTGAGCTTAGTGACTTGTTTGAAATGACTCAGATTAGGTTTGACAGTTATTCTTCATAAGGGGCTAACATGTGGTTAGTAGTACCCTCAGAACTTAAATGCCTTTCTAGAGCTATGGCTTTTCTCACTCTTTTGGTGTTTTTGTGTGTCGTTGTCCTAGGTAGGTCTTCATGTTTTCAATGACATTATTGTTGGAATAGGTGGTGATGTGTTTCTTGACCTTATTATGGTCTTGATCATCTAGTAATGCTCTTTATCAGCGGGTTAGACCTTCCTTGGGCCTGGTCAGCTGCTTTGTTGGTCATTTGACCCTTTCTTCTTAGTAATGGATGCTTGGTTATGGTGTCATCTCGAAAAATGGTCATTTGAGGAAAAATAACTATGTAATAAGTCTTTTATACTGTTGAGTACGGTCTCGGGTCAAATCCTTGCAGAGTAACTTGAGCATTAGAGAATCAGTTTCATTTCATTACATGGAATGGTTTTCAAAAGACTTGGGTGTTTTGACACGGTGATCTTGTTATTAATCTAGCGCACTGGTGAGTGTCTGATCTTTTCAAGAGATGTCATGGGAAATCATAAGGTGGTTATTTCCACTTTTTTCAGGATGAATGTGTTGGAAGGTGATACCGAGCTTTTAGAACATAGTTGTCTGGTAATGGTTTGACTAATCATCCTCAAGACCTCATTTTTCTCTTAGCGTTCTCTTCTGGACACTATGATCAGGTCCTCTATCATGACCTCATCAGGGAGACACTAAGATAGCATTGGTCTTTTGCTGCGCAATAGTATAAATGTTGTTGGGATTGAGGAGTAGTTCTTATTTGGGGAGTATACGGGATGCATGGTTTCTTTCAGATACTTCAATTTTCTTGTTTGAGCATGGTTGTTTTGAAAATAGCCTTACAATGGTTTGACATGGAAAATACAGCATATATTTGGTAAGGAATTTGTTATACTGGCGGATGGTTTTGGAATAGTTTTAAAGGCTCATCTTCAGATAAAGGGTTAAAGTGGCTTATGGGTCTGTGGCGTCTTTAAGGGAATCACGAGAAACATGTTCCTTTATTTGATCGAATTTCAACCTTTTATGTTACAAGGTCCATCTAATGACCATAGAAATAAGATCGGTTTCGATGTTTAATCTTTAGAGTAATATTTGGAACTAGTTATAAATGATTATCCATGAGGTTTGACAAGGGATAATGGTGTGTTTGGCATTGGGAATACAACACGTCACTTCTAATGAAATTAAATGACCTTGGTAGGCCGTTTATTTTAGTAGGGGTTCCCGATGGATTCTCTCGGATGAGAAGTTTTTAAGATGGGTATAATATAGGATCCTGTGTATTTAACCGAGTTAAAATTACTAATGTTTCTGAATTTTTTTTTGATTTATCAATGGTTCATTCTTTTTAAACCGAGCTCTATAATTTTATTATGAGTGTTGTATGAACTTAAAATGGAACTTTTTTCTAACATTTATATTATTTTTGAGGTAAAGGGGATTTCACTTGTGAGGTGCATAGTTTTTCTAAAAGTGTCTCCAAATCATGCATAGTTGGTCTTGGAGGCAGTGGATTCCACACAGGTGGTGCACAGTTTGTCTAACCGTGCGACCAAACTGTGCGAGAAGGGTGACTGAGGCAGTAGCTAACGCACGATTAGCGCACAGTTTGTCAAACCATGCGAACTAACCATGCGATCACTTAAATCAGATTCATAAATTGTGGATCCTGCTCATTTTTTCAACTAGATGGATCGTTATTCCTCTTAAGAGGCCATAACTCGGGATTTTGCTTCTCTGAGGTTTCACAAGGTTCTCCCATTTCTTTGGAGGTGATCCAAAGACTTCTCATAGTGAATCAATGCGGGTTTCATGAGGTGGGTAGATTTTCTTCTTCATTCTTGTTCGGTTTCATAGATATGTTTCGATCTGCATCTCCTCTTCTCATTGTTTCATAGATATATGCCCGTTATGGGTAAATATAAGTGTATGGATGACAAGTATGATGAGTTTTGGTCTTGGTATTTCATGGAGAAGTTATCTAAGGCAGGTTCTTGAAGAATCAACCCGTTTCTCTTGAGGGTTCCTCGTTCGTTGTGGTTTTCATCAAAACCTGAGGTATGGTCCCAAATATTTAACACTTTATATGTGAATTTGAGCACCTTTTGATAAATTGAGAATGTCAATTTCCATTATTATGATATTTCAATGCATGGAACATTTGATGTTATTAAATAATTCCACCCACATGAGATAAATGAGGACATGAACATTTGTTGATTTGAAACATGGGTTTCTATTTTAGTTATAGTGATATGATTAGATAATTGAATGATTTTAATGGGAAGAATGAGTTATAGAATAATTAATTGTAGAATTAATTTTCATGTCATGAGTTGGAATGAGTTTGTGGCCTTTAAAGATTATTGGGAATATCAAATAATTGACATGATCAGAGGATAATTGGAAAATGATAATAATTAATGGAGGGATTAATTATTACATGTTATATGGTAAATGGTTAAATAATTGATGATTGTTTAAAGTGATATGTTTTGATTAATTAAATTTTCAATTAATTAATTTTAATTCATTAAATTAATATTGTGAATTGATTGTTTTTTATGATTGTTGGCCTAGGGTACCTCTTTATGTGTGTTATATTTCCATGCCTTAAGTTGTCATGGATGGAGTTGTTTAAAAATATGATTGTGAGATGATTTCTAAATATCATGTCTTGTTCAGCATGTTTTGAGATTATTATTGTGTGCTTGTGAATTGTTAATGTCCTGGATGAACCATTGTTTGAATAGACGGGGTCAGACTTGTTAAAGAATTTGTATAATGAAGTGTTGAGTTAATTATTCAGTTAGTTTGCTGAGAGTAATTAATTGTTAAATAGTTGTTAATTAATGATATATTTAATGGTTAAATAAGTGATAACTTATTTGATGAGAGATTTGTGTTGTTGATTAATTGTTGAATTAATTAAAAGATTGTTTTTGTGGTGTTAGACATGTTACTCTACACCAATGATAAATATATATGTTTTATTGATGAATGGGTTGTGAGATAAGGACTGAGGCTCCAAATACTCAAAGGGTTTTACACATGATTTTATACACCAATGATAGATGTATTTGTATGATTGATAAATGGGTTATGTGACAGGGACTGATGTTTCAAATACTCACTGGGTACTAGACATGGGGTTCTACACCCAACATGAAAGAAAATATTATTTATGGGTCAGGGACTGATGCTCCAAATACCCATGGGTTTTTATACATGGACTGATGCTCCGAATACTCAAGATGGTTCTAGAAATGATGTTCAATACCCATTAATTAACATTGGACTGTGGGACCAATTGTTCGTGCGTTAAATGGGTTAATGGTTAATGATGGTGGTTGTGACATGATATTTTGTGAATTGATTATGAGAAAGGTTTTAGACTTATTAATGAATTGGTTGAACCACTATTAGTGGAAAGACCCAAGAGAAAATCACTATTTTAGTGGATGGGCATAGATAAAATATAGAAAGATTTATTTGAACAACTTATGATGTGTTATCCAAGACAAATAACAAGTTTGGATTCGGTCTTTACTTTGATTACTTAGATGGTTTTTAGAGACATCTTTGTTGAGTGACTTATACGGGGGATGTCGGGCATAGGCTGAATCTCAATACTTTCATAATAATATTTGAGTAATTAATAAGTGGAAAATGATTATGTAATTATTATTGAGTATACATAACAAATGAATACTGTAGGTTTAGACACAAGCTGAGGGATGAAGTAGGTACTTGAGTATATAGTGACATTTTACTACTTTATTTTATGCATGGCTTTATGTGTTATAAGTTATTTATTAAATGTCTGGTTTTGGGGTAGACACTGGTGGTCCCGGCTTTCTGAGATTTATGTCTCACACCCAACTCAGGCCACCATTGCATTGGGTAACTGAGTAGATTCTATTTGGTTGTAGGAGTATGTTGTTTTCATTAACTTGGGAGTTAGGAACAGAGGACCGAGCGGAGGCTTGGGATGCTCGAGGAGATCGCCCATGGGTCTTTGAGTCATTATTTATTTATTTCTTGCATTTGAATGTACAGAATGATGTTTTGTTCATTGTTTTCTACATTTCAATCCTTAGCATGTCATGCGTGCATCAACTGTATAGTTTGGCTTCGGGGACTTTTATAAAATTACTATTATTTGTCTTCTGATGTTTTTCATTTATGAGTTTCTGCTTCCACTATTGTTTGACATCCACACTAATATACCGTTGTGAAACTCTAACAGGAGGGTATAGTCTCCCCAATGACTATCCTTTGACCCTAGCAACTAGTTAGTAGACTCTTGCATATGGGGATACGTGCTTGAGGTCATGTGGTGGCTGGTCCGACCACCAGTTTAGTGGTTAAATGGTTCCGGATGTTACACTGGAGTTTTAGTTATTGAAGGAAGACCTATAGATACATTTGATCATTAATCATTGTATCCAATTCTTCTTGGACCAGCTACTGGTGGAGATATAGTTTTTTATATGTGTATAGAGACTATTTACCATTATCATAGACCGAATATTTCATCACCACCTCTTGTTCATACGGATTCACCATGAGGGATTAAAAGATTAGATTGTTCTGAAATGAAATCCTTTCCCTCTATCTTATTAACTGAATTTTATAATATCATAATATATTATAATAAATTAAAATAGGAGATGGGATCCTCAAAATATAAGATCAAGGAACTCAATGTGAATTGTATTTAAAAGTATTATTTTGAAAATTTTTTCGGGATAATGGAAAAATAAACTGATTTGAATAAGAATATTTAGATAGCCCATCCTATATAGTATTTCATTTATGAGGTATTTGAAAACGTTCTTATGGTTATGGGAGATATGGTAAAAGATATGAAATATGTTTATTCTACCGAATCAATGTTCAATGATCTTGGGGTATTAATTATATCTCAAAAATATATGTTTTAAAATCATCTCATGGTGCAATCTAACAAGTCTCAAGATGTTCTTTAGGAGATTATGTTCTTTAGAATATAATTTAAGGATATATTAAACACATTAAAAGAATAAATTATGTCAATACAATTATGTTACTAAAAATAACAAAGACTATAATAGAGGATTATAGGGGTGGAGAATAAGCAGTGAGGCAGGGTGATGTGTAGCGAGGGCAGTGAGGCACGACAAGGATGGTGTGGTGCGGTGAGGGTAGCAAGGGGCGATGACGGGTCCAGTAGGGCTTCAGGGAGCCAGGGGGTTGAGGGTGTAGAGGGAGAGGGAGAGTTTCGTGTGTATTAAAATATTTAATGTTTTAGCGGTGGTTTTTTCTGAAACTTCTGCTAAATAATTTTATAAAAAATTAACAGCGGTTTGTTAAACTGTCGCAAATATATCTGTTTGCTGTAGTGATAGATTACCGTCCCAACATAGTGGCATAATTCATTTTTATCACCATATATTATGGATGGGGGTTATGATGGGTTTAATATTTATATATTTTTCATGATATAATTGTACTTTTAGAATTATAATATCATGTCTACCTTCTAACCATCCAATCCTTTAGGAAATGATAATGTCTATAATGTGTTATTGTGGACCACCACCACCATGAAGCGATGTGATCCCTTTATCATTTAAATTTTTCTTGGATGGTAATTAGTATGAATTTTGTGTGTATATATGATATATTTTAATATAATTATGACCATGAAAATCAAAATTAATATTTATCTTTCATTTATTCCATCCATTAAAAAATAAAAATAATGTTCTTGTGTAAATTTGTATTACCGTTTCCATGAGTGGTGTAATTAATTTTTATATATCCAAATTATATGTACAACTATAAATATTTATATGTATAATTAATTTATATGATATTTATATTATTATAATCTAAATTTGATGGAATCAATATAAATATACACAAAAATAACTATGAAACCAAAATACTTTTGATAAATGAAACCATTGGCACACCAAAATAACGATTTTGATAATAAAATATAGATATATTTTGGAATTTAAATTTTATAAATTAATCATATATGATATTATAAGTATTAAAAAAACAATGGTATTTAATTATACTAAATTTTAATTTCATACAAAGCAGGTTAGTGTAATTATAAATAAAGGATAACTCGAGGGAAGGTATTTTCATCTAGATTTTATTTCTATGGGACACATGACATATTCACCACTCATTTCATTTGTGTAGTTTATATACTACACATGATTGCATTTTATTATTCTTCACCTAAAATTACTGGATCTATATAGTCATATAATTTTATTTATTTAATGGGGATTAAAACAAATAATATACTATTTTGGAAAGGGATTTTATATTTAAAACTCGTTGTTTATTGATACTTTTTATGATCATGTTCTGATGTTCAAATATTATGATAAATAACTAATTATAATCCTGAATTTTATTATCCTCCTATTATATCTCTAAATATTTTCCATTTATATTCCTTTATTTTTGTACTGAATCGAACAAAAAGATTATAATTAAAAGCTAATACATTTCTCTCTTTAGTAAAAAAACATTTTCATCTATAATCATGTTTTAAAAAATTGGTTTAATTTATTTTTAATTTTTTCATAAAACTATTTAAATTCAATTTTTCACATTATTGAATAATTTAGAAAATATTTTGATATGATTTTATTTCATTTTCCAAATGATGTGCTTTATGTATTTTCATACAAAAGTATTCAAGGATTGTTAACTTTTAACTTAAATGGCATTAATATATTTTCCATCTATCAAGAGTAATTGTTTATTTTAATATTCCCTTACATGTGTTATTTGATTATTTAGAAGGAATCATTTTCCTTTATATTTGTGTAGTTTTTTTACTATGTAGATTGAAAATTTGAAATTTATTATCCATATGATTTTTAATGATGTCATAGTGGTATTTCTACTCATTAAAGGCAGCAACCCTTAATTTATTGTATTCTTTATTAGGGATATGATCCCTAGATACCTTTTTATTCTTTCTTTGGATGGTTTATAATAATAATACACAATATTTATGAAACATATTTTTTTAAATATATTATATTGGTATTAAATGATGAAGATTTTATGAAATTCATTATTCTTTTGTGGTTTGTTCTATGTTGAAATACTTATAAAACCCGTTTCATTTCTTGGCTTATGATATGATGAATGGAATATGATCTTGTGGCACACGTATGTATGATTTTTATTATTTGGTACGTGAGACATATATCTCCCTCTAAAGCATTGGTTAACTATCGATATCTATAGAGATGAAAAACACTAGAATATATAGTGAACCCAGTTTAGTAAAGGACTATATACACTAATATTATCTTCGTAGTGAACCATGACTACTATGATGGTTTAGAGAGTGAACTCATTCAACTCTGATATACATAGAAATGATTCTTCACTACTAATAAAGACATTTTAAATGCATTTGTGTATTCAAAAAATTAATTTATTTTGTCTTTGATAGTCATTCAAGATCAATTTAATCTAATTCACAATAACTCACCTCTTATGAATTTCCTAAATTTATGCGAAGACTTAAGATTATGATATTTGATATGTGGGGTTTGGATTTAGAATGTTTGGATAATTTTAAATTAGTCTTATGCACATTTTATTCTTATATGATCATTGATATCTTCATTTTTTACCATTTCTGGGAATTAGATGACTTCATTTTGTATGATTCCAATCTCCATGTTATTAATAAAGGCATTAAGTAATATATTTTTACAAAGGTTGCAGGTTATGATGAAATAAATGTGAGAATATGTCGATACTTTATGAACCAATTGTTTATTTTTTCAGGTATCCAAATATACTATACCTACATTATTATAGCAAGGGTTGGAATGTTATTAAATTGATATTAATATATAATGATTTAATATCTATATAGGAAAAGTATAGGCCACTATAGATGATATTAGAACAAGGTTTAATTTACCTTTGAAAACTAGGATGAGATAAAATTATTGAGAACCATGGGGATAAGTCTATGTATAATCTGAAATACTATTTTTTGTAAATGAAAATGAAGATCCTAGGTAAAAATAAAGGTTTCCTAAAAAATTCACTATTGAGAAATCCAATGAATGGTTTTTAATATTTATTTGGTTTTCTACTATGATTATTGTTGCTCACATTGTTCTTATTTTGTTTAATTCTATGGATAGAACTTAAAAAATGTTGTTAATGTTAAATTTTATGGTGAGTGTAATGGTTGTACTCATGAGAAACCAATGAAAATAATATATAGAATGTGAAACCGTGTGATTATGACTGATAAGATATATTATTATATGATTATCAACCCCAAATTTGGTGAGTTTCATGTAACACCTAACAATAGAAATATGGAGTTTATTAATTATTATAAAGGAAATAATATTCAACATCCAACATGTAAATATTATTGGAAAAAGCAGTCATATAAATTCCTCAGAGGAATGCAAGGATGTTTTGAGTGTGAAAAATAATAACAAAAGTAATTTAATTTTGTATGAAAAATGAAAAGTTTATTAATGAAATGGATCAGAATAAGGATCCATAAGTTATACTTAATGTATTATTGTTCTAAATGTAGAATGTATGGGAATTATTTAAATTAGATATCCGAAGGGGAAAACAAGATATGATTATAAGGAAGTTTGTATATATAATGGTTTTTCCAATGATGGTGCATAGACTATGAATGACATATCAAAGGTAAGGGTTTTCTTAATAGTATTGATTATAATGACCCATAATTTAAAAACATTGTTATTTCCTCAAAATTGAAGCACACTTATTACAACATATAACAAAACCATGAAAGGGCCGTATAGGTATAGTGCCTTTAGAAACTGGGAAACATAAACAACTTGTTCATAAAATCAACTACATTGTCTCCCATTTATTTCAATATATCTAGAGTCCCTTTTGGGCATATCCTACTTAATATCCTTCTTCCTGATCTGGGGAAAAGAAATCAAACAAAAGGGTGAGCTCAAAAGCTCAGTAAGGGTAAACAAAGGAAATTTCAGTCATATCATATTCATAAGAACATAACATTTTGAAAATCGTATCATGCAAAAGAGGTCATAAAATCATGTCATGGGATAAATCATTGTAATTAAAAGTAATCAAAAATAATCATAAAATAAAACATGAAACTTTGTGGCATACACACATAATCATATAAAATTATTTCATATTAGTCAAGGCTCATTTCCAAGACCATCATAGAGGACAAAGTCCATTACTGAACCGAGTTCACTCCTCCTTCCAGTCCTGTATCACTGAACTGGTTTAACTTCCCATTCCATCCATGTTTATCTCATGAGATATAAATCTTTACCCAATCAGTTGGAGGCAGAAATAGGTCCCACCCATCTCATAGTGAAACCATTATTTTGTGTTCCACAAAATCATAAATCATACATCAATGCATAACCCATGTAATAAAAATGGGATTCTTAAACATCTTGCCATCATAACACAACCCATATAAGATATGAGGACATCATAAAATTAATTCCATCATAAAACAATCAAATAAATGTAAAAAATATGTATATAAATAGAACCCTATTTTATCTTAGCTGGAAAATAATTTTGATAAAACACTTTAACTCCATTCTTGAGGAAAATATCCTTTCTACTTCAAAAACATTTTTCCTTTATTAACATGTCATACAATTTTAGACTAAAAGAAAATGATTAAACATAAAACATAAAACTTTTAAAGGAAGCTTTTTGGAAATAATGTTCTAAAAATCCAGTCATGCCGTATAAGTTAAAAAAACATTCTTCTCGTACTTTGGCCGAAAAAGTCAAAAAGTACCTCGTACGAAAAATGACAAAACATTCCTTTCATATCATTTACATAAAACTCAAAGAAGGGTAAAATTGGATTTAAACAATTATAGGATGATGGAAATAATATTACATATTGAGGAAACATGGATGTGGATGATCAAATACACCCCAGTAAATACCAATGTACAAATAATCTCGGATATAAATGAGATTGTGAGATTTTCCCTTACCTTAGGTCTGATATTCTTCGTATGAATCCGAACCTTTTTTAATATGGTTTAAATAATGTTAATTGACTTATTACAGAATCATATTCATTGTTATGATATCATATATGATCATATTTGTATCTTCTTAGTAGTAATATTTCACTGCTACTTATTATTCGGGTGTTTATTGCTTTATGTTCTTATGCATGTTTTGTCTAATAAATTCGTATTCCTCTTTATAGGATATAGATACATCATTTAAAGAATGGTATTAGTGTAATATATATCATATTAATTCATTCATTCATTTATATAATCATTATTCAATGAAGATCATACAGAACGAGTCACATCACATCATAAAGACAGTAGGTCGTACGTACGCACGCGCGATGATATCGTTCCCATGATCGTGGAATTGTATTGAAGTTTATGTATAATATTTCAGAATCAATACCACTTTAAAGTAATCATATATAGTTATTTATTTACACCATTATACCCATCCATGTAAGGTGGTGGTGGAAAACATATTACACCACGGCGTGGAGACAGTATTCTGTACGTACGTACGCGCGGTGATTTTGTTTACCGTAGGATGGATAAGAGGTGAAATAGGGTTGTTTCATATTTATAATAACATATCAGTATATTAGGAAAACTGATTTAATTACCTAATAATTAAAAAACTAAAGAAGAGGTAGTAGAAGAAGAATAAAACTTTAAGAAAACGGTAGAAGGTATTACCTCTTCTTCGAAGTGCCTCATATAAACATTCTCTTAGTGCACTAGATTTGGACTTTTGAGACCCCAGTAACTCTAGTAGGTTTCTAAGGAAGGGGGGAAGTGAAATGGGTAGGGTTCGGCTCAGCTTGAAGGCTCAAAGTGGTGTGAGGAGGAGAGGGAGGAGGTGCCCTTTTATAAGGGAGGGGAAGGGCACCTTTGAAAAGTGTGAAAATATTATATTATTATAAACTTATCTTCGGTTTCAAAAGGTTAAAAAATCATTAAAGATGAAGATATGATGACTCATGGTCGAAATAAAGTCATCCAATCTGAATTGGACATGTTTTGGAAAATATTTTAATCATTATAATCTTTTTTTTAAATCATTTATTAATGAGGTAAATACTGCATCATTATTCTGTCAAAAATAATTTAATTTATAAGATGTATAAATTTTTTTTAAAAAATACCAACATGTATTAAATATTTCTATATTTCCAATGAATATTTATAGTATAAAAGATAATTTATATATCCCCTTATAAAAATTAATTACTAAATGATTTTTGTTTCTTCCAATTTTGTCTTTACATTAAATTAATTAATCTAATGTGTCATTGTCTTTCATAAGTGGCTCCATGGGGTCTTAAAATAGACCCAAGGATGTCCATGGTCGGACATTACTAATCCAATAAGGTTTGGACAAGTCTTAAGGATATTTTTAATTACTATAATATTCTTTTAACCTTGAATTTCCCTATTTACCTTTAACCGTGGTAAATAAAAGTAAAAAGTTACTTTTCACCAAAAATTATTTTTAACTAATTGTACAAAATTTAACTCTTTGATATTAATTGTGTCTCTTGGATTTTCGAAATTCAACTCACAAAAGTGGTAAAATTAAGTTTTATGAACAATTGCAAAAGCTCCTTGGAGGTGGGTAAAAGACGGTGAAAAGTTCAATACAATTTTTTTTATAAATCTAAAATTATTATAAAATGTTTACAATGAATTTCATTGATCTTATATAAGTATTATGTATCTATTTCTACCTAAAATAAATTTAAATCAAATAAATTATTATTTAAATAAAAAGTCGGGTTTAACAAAAAACTCAGTGTTTTCACTATTCATCAAAAATTGATGTTTTTCAGAAAAATTCCAAAAATTCAGCCTATGAAATATTTGATATTCCAATTTCAAAAATGATTTCTATTTTTCAAAATTCAAAACATATAAGTGGCATTAATTAATTTTAAATTTAATTCCTGTTATCAAAACAAATAGTGTGTTTTTAAGAAACAATAACTATCAAAAGATCATCAATTGTTTATGTCCAATTTCAAAGTGAAATTAATTCCAATGACCAACATTGATTTAAATGGTAAAAACATATTTTAATTAAACTTTAAAACCAATTAAAAACATAATATATCCATATAATTTATTACGATGAAAAAAGTAGTTTTTAATTAAAATATATCGTGTTTTTACTATTCATCAAAATATGAAAGTTACCAGAATAATATGAAAATTTTATCCAAAGTAAATATTTATATCCTGATTCCAGAGAAGAATTTTATTTTTTCAAATTGAACTTATAAACATGTCAAAAACTAGATTTAAAATGTGTGTTCCATCAAAAGGTGGTAAAACTGCATTTTTTAAAAATACTTCTTTTATCCAAAAAACTGATTTTGTTTTCATACATAATTCTAGAAAATGTGTAAGATGATTTATAATGTTATAAAATTTAAAATTCACTTAATTATATTAATAACGGCTAGTTAATAATATTATAATAATATATCTTTGTTTAGTGAAACTCAGTATTGCGTACTACACACGCTATCGAGGAAGGTCACGATTGCATGTAACGCAAGCCAAGATAGTGTTGTGTGTAGTGAAAGATTTCTTTTCATATAACATAATAAATAAAAATTATATACTTCTCATAAAATATTAGTTTGTTACATTCTACCCCCCTTAAAATGAATTTCTCCATCGAAATTCATCACTTCGTAACAAACAGATGAGGATACCTCTCCCTCATCATATCCTCATGCTGCCATGTAGCTTCATTAATTAGTGGTGACTCCATAAAACCTTAACCAAGTGAGTGGTCTTGTTCCGTAGAACTTTTTCACCAGGATCCAGAATCACTATCGGTTGTTTTTCATAAGAAAGATCTTGTACCATCGGTACAACTTCTAATCTTAGTACATGTGAAGGATCAAGTATGTACTTTCTTAGGAGAGATACATGGAACACATCATGAATATGAGAGAGACTCGGTGGAAGTTCCAATCGGTATGATACCTTCCAAACACGATCCAGTATTTCGAAAGGACCAATATACCTAGGTCTCAGCTTTCCCTTCTTCCCAAATCTCATTACTCTCTTCGAGGGAGATATTCGTAAGAACACTTTTTCACCAACTTCAAACTCTATGTCTTTTCTTCGGTTGTCAGCATAAATTTTTTGTCGACTTTGAGATGGTCTTATGTGTTATTGAATAGATTAGACTTTTTCTACTATCTCATCATCAAGATCAGGTCCTAATAGATTTATTTCCCCAACTTCATCCCAGCATGTTGGAGTTATGCATTTCATTCCATATAGTGCTTCATAAGGAGCCATCTGAATACTGGAGTGAAAGCTATTATTGTAGGAAACTTCCACCATAGGTAGGTGTTGATCCCAACCATCTTTGAAATCCATTGAGCAAGATCTTAGCATTTCTTCTAGAGTTTGAATTGTCCTCTCAGACTGACCTTATGTTTGAGGATGATAAGCAGTGCTGAAACTCAACTCTGTATCTACAGAATGCTGAAGGCTTTGCCAGAACTTCGAGGTAAACCTCAGATGCCGATTAGATATAATAGAAAGTTGTACTCCATGTAATCTTACCACTTCCATTACATATATCCTAGCAAGCTGATCCAGAGAGAAATCTTCCCTAATAGCAATGAAGTGTGCCGACTTCATAAGACGATCAACTATAACCCAGATAGCATTTTTGCTTTTGGATTTTTTAGGAAGTCCAGTGACAATGTCCATAGTGATGTTTTCACATTTCCATTCTGGTATGGGTAATGGTTGTAACATCCCTTTATAATTCTGTCTCTCAGCTTTAACTTGCTGACAAACAAAGCATCAAGAGACATATTTAGCAACATCTCTTTTTATGTCATCCCACCAGAAGTACTCTTTCAGGTCCATATACATCTTCGTGCTTCCAGGATGAATAGAGAATGAAGAACTATGAGCCTCATCCAGTAGCTCCTTCTTTAATTCTGGTATGGGAGGAACACAAACCCGATTCCTGAACCTTATTATCCCATCACAATCAAGGTTGAATTCAGGAACATCTCACACCTTATTTTGTAACTCAACATCTTCTTTTTGTGCTTATTTAATCTTCACATGCATAGAAGGTTGAACATTCATTTGATAATGATATGATTTTTCCCCTTCCATTAAAATTCCAAGATACATCCATTGTAAATCCATAAATATTGGATCTATTGAGATCCACATCATGGATAATCTAGCATGGTCTTGTCGACTTAATGCATCTGCCACTATGTTTGCTTTCCCAGGGTTGTAATGAATTGAGCAGTCGTAATCCTTAATCAGCTCCAACCATCTTCTTTGGCTTATATTCAGCTCCTTTTGTGTGAAAATATACTTTAAACTTTTGTGATCAGTATAAATATAACACCTTTCACCATAATGATAATGCCTCCAAATCATTAATGCCATGATTACGCAGCTAACTCCATATCATGAGTTGGGTAATTTTTCTCATGTATTTTCAACTGTCGTGATGCATAAGCTCTCATTATATCATTTTTCATGAGAACACACCCCAATCCATTATTTGATGAATCATTGTAGATCACAAACCTTTCTCCACTACAAGGTACTGTGAGAACAGGTGCACTGGATAACCTTCTGTTCAAATCCTTGAAATTCTCTTCACATTCCTCTGTCTACATGAAGTTAACTCCTTTTCAAGTCAACCTGGTGAGTGGATTAGATTATCGTGAAAAATATTTCACAAAGCATCGATATTATCCAGCCAGACCATGAATACTTTGGATCTCAGTTATTGTTATTGGTCTCGACCATCTTTCTATAACCTCTATTTTTTGTTGGATCCATAGATATCCCCTATTTTGAGATTATGTGACCCAAAAATGAAACGTTTTGAAGCCAAAATTCACACTTGGTAAATTTGGCATAAGGTTTCTCCTTTCTCAGGGTCTTTAATACAATTCTCATGGTATCTTCATGTTCTTCCTTTCTCTTTGAATAGACAATAATATCGTCTATAAAGACTACCACGAACTGATCAAGATAGTCTCTAAAGACTCTATTCATTAGATCCATGAAGATAGCATATGCATTAGTAAGACCAAATGGAATCACTATAAATTCATTGTGTCCATACCTTGTATGGAATGTCGTCTTTAGTATATCCTCCCTTTTGAATCTTAACTAATGATACCCTGAATAAAGATCAATCTTGGAAAATTATTGAGCTCTGTGTAGTTGGTCAAATTAGTCATCAATGTGTGGGAGAGGATATTTGTTCTTGATAGTGATCTTATTAGGTTCTCGATAATCAATGTAGAGTCTCATTGATCCATCATTCTTCTTAACAAAGAGAACAGGTGCTCCCCAAGGTGACACACTAGGGCGTATGAATCCCTTTTCAAGATTCTCTTGGAGTTGCTTCTTCAATTCCTTCTACTCAATTGGGTTTATTCTATAAGGTGTCTTTGAAATAGGCATAACACTCGGTATGAGTTCAATTGAAAAATCAACTTCACAATTTGGTGGAAGACCTGGAAATTCCTCTGTAAAGACATCATCAAACTCCCATAAAATGGTCATATTCTTAATAGTGAGTTTCGCATCAACCATTTGGGATAAATAACCTTCATTTAGTGGAATCAAGTCCCATAAGATGGGTGAAATTTCCACTGGAAGGTTATTTTCATCCATGAATCGATAGACGATCATAGATTGTTCTAGAATATGAAATGTGACTTCCCTTATTTGGAAATTGATATGAGCTCTGTATTAAGAAAGCCAATCCATTCCAAAAATCACATCAAATTCCACTATAGGAAGGATCACAAGATTTTCAGGAAGCACTTTCCCACAAAATTCAATCGGAGAAGAATTGTAAACATTGGATGAGACTATTGTGCCATTAGTGGTTGTCACAGATAACTCAACATCTAATTGTTGATGTAATATAGAGATACCCATAGAAAATTCTTCAGAAATAAAATAGTGGGTGGATCCAGAATCAAATAAAACATTTGCGACTATAGAGTGGATGGTAATTGAACATTTCACTCCTTCGTTATCGTACATAACATCGCTGATAGAAATTGCATGTGAAATTCCTTTTTCTTTAGACTTAAGAGTTTGTTGATGTCGATCATCATCAACAACCCTTGTATTTGGGCATTGATTAGAATAATTCCCCATTTCCTTTCACTTGTAACATTGAAGTGTAGGAGGTGCACTCTGTGTAGGCTTTTCTTTGTTCATATCACTAGACATCTTCTTCCCATCATTGTGGCATTCAAATGCCCAATGACCATCCTTTCCACATTTGAAACATTTTCTTGTCCCTTTAAGAAAACTCCTTCCATATCTCTTTCCACACTTTGAGAATAAAGGTAAACTCATCTTCTTTTCAGTGTAGTCTTTAGATTTTCCTTTGAATTCAAATTTCCTCTTCTTATCAAACCCATATGACTGATGTATTACTCCAATCTCCATCTCAACCTTGAGAGCACATCGAACAATTTCTTCATAGATATTTAAGTCCCTTGTGGATAACGCCCTTCGATGACTTGGTTTTAAGCCACCAAAGAATCAATCGATTTTACTCTCATGTTGGATAATAATTCCTGGAGCGTACCTTGCAAGTCTTGTAAAATTAACTTCGTAGGTACCAACCGATTCATCATCATTTTGCTTCAGTTCAAGAAATAATTTCTCCATATTTGTTAAGAGAGTATGAGGGCAGTACTTATTGAAAAATAAGTTCTTGAAATCGTCCCATTCTGTGGACTAAATTTCATCTCTTGGCCTCGTATTCTTGATAAAATTCCACCATTGATCAGCATCACCTTCCAAAAGATACATTTCTATGATGAATTTGTCATGTTCAGAACATTGTAGAACTAAAAATATCTTTTCAGTGGTACTAATACATTGTTCAGATACTAATGGATCAGAATACCTGCTGAATGAAGGTGGACACTGCCTCATGAAGGATTCAATAGAGTTTTTCTCCTTCATTTGCTCGTTTGGAAGTCCTGCGTGGTTCATATATTGATAAAGTTGTGTGAGCATGGCTATATAATTTTTCATTCCAGCTCCCATAACATTTGGTTGCTCAGGGGGACAATCATTGCATTTCCCATCGCAATCACCATTAACATGGTTCCTTCAGGTTCCAGCCATTGACTAAAACCAAGAATCATAGTGTGAGAAACACTAATCAAAATAATAAAACTACTAACCAAGAATAAAATTTGACACTTAAGGTCTTATCATAGGTTGTTCATGGCCATTTCTAAAACACTAAAATTGTGTTCTATGCTTAGACTATTCCTTAGGGTTCTTACTAAGGCTTTCACATCCTAGTTTCCAAATGTTGACTATACATTTCCTCTGATACCAACTATAACGACCCATACATTAAATACATTGTTATTGATTCAAAATTGAAGCACATTTATTACAACATATAACAAAACCATGAAAGGACCATATAGGTATAGTGTCTTTAGAAATTGGGAAACATAAACAACATGATCCTAAAATCAACTACATTACCTCCCATTTATTTCATCATATCTAGTGTCCCTTTTTGGAATATCCTACATAATATCCTTCTTCCTTACCTGGTGAAAAGAAAACATAAAAAAGGGTGAGCTCAAATACTCTATAAGGGTAAACAAAAGAAATATCAGTCATATCATATTCATAGGAACATACCATTTTGAAAATCATAACCTGTAAAAGAGGTCATAATATCATGTCATGTGATAAATCATAGTAATTAAAAGTAATCCCAAATAATCATAACTTAAAACATGAAACTTTGTGGCATACACACATAATCATAGAAAATCATTTCATTTTAGTCAAGGCTCATTGCCTAGACCATCATAGGGGAAAAAGTCCATTACTAAACCGAGTTCACTCCTCGTTCCAATCCTGTATCACTAAACCGATTTAACTTTCCGTTCCAGCCATGTCAATCTCATGAGATATAAATCTTTGCCCAATCCATTGGGGGGAGATATAGGTCACACCCATCTCATAATGAAATCATTCTTATGTGTACCACAAAATCAGATATCATACATCATAGCATAACCCAGGTAATAAAAATGGGATTCTTAAACATCACGCCATCATAACATAACCCATATAAGATAAAATGACATCATATAATTAATTCCATCATAAAACAATCAAATCAATGTAAAAATATGGATATAAACAGAACCCTATTTTATCTTATATGGAAAATAACAGTTGAACTCCATTCTTGAGGAAAAAATCCTTTCTACTTCAAAAACATATTCCCTTTCTTAACATGTCATGCAATATTAAACTAAAGGAAGTTGATTAAAAATAAACTTGAAAACATGTAATGGATGCTTATTGGAAATAATGTTCTAAAAATCCATTCATTCCGTAAAAGTTAAAAAACATTCTTCTCGTAATTTTAATGGAAATGTCAAAAAGTTCCTCGTATGAAAAACGATAAAAGATTCATTTCCTATCTTTTACTAAAAACTCACTGAAGGGTAAAATTGGATTTAGAAAATTGTAGTAGGATGGAAATAATGTTACATATTGAGGAAACATGGATGTGTATGATAAAATACACCCCAGTAAATACCAAAGTACAAACAATCACGGATAAAAATGAGATTGTGAGATTTTCCCTTACCTTAGGTCCGATATGATTCGTATGAATCTGAACCTCCATTAATATGGTTTAAATGATGTTAATTGACCTATTACAGAATCATATTCATTGTTATGGTATCATATATGGTCATATTTGTATCTTCTTAATAGTAATATTTCATTGCTACTTGTCATTTGGGTGTTTATTGCTTTATGTTCTTATGCGTGTTTTGTCGAATAAATACTTATTCCTCTTTATAGGATATTGATACATCATTCACAGAATGTTATTAGTGTAATATATATCATATTAATTCATTCATTTCATTTATATAATAATTATTCAATAAATATCCTATAGAACAAGTCACATCACATCGTGGAGATGGTGGGCCGTACGTACGCACAAGGGATGATATCATTCCAATGATCGTGGAATTGTATTGAATTGTATGTATAATATTTCAGAATAAATAACAATTTAAAGTAATAATATATAGTTAATTATTTACACCATTACACCCATCCATGTAATGTGCTGGTGGAAAACATATTACACCACGGCGTAGAGACGGTATTTCGTACATACGTACGCGTGATGATTTTTATTACCGTAGGATGGATAAGAGGTTAAATAGGGTTGTTTCATATTTATAATAACATATTTGTATATGATGGATACTGATGTTATTACCTAATAATGAAACAACTAAAGAAGAGGGAGTATAAGAAGAATTGAACATGAAGAAAATGGTAGAAGGTATTACATCTTCTTCAAAGTGCCTCCTTTAAACATTCTCTTCGGGCACTAGAGTTGGTGTTTTGAGAAGACCAGTAACTCAAGTAAGTTTCTAATGATGTGGGGAAGTGAAATGGTCAGGGGTTAGCCATGCTTGAAAACTCAATGTGTTGTGAGGAGGAGAGGGAGGATGTTCCCTTTTATAAGGGAGGAGAGGGGCACCTTTGGAAAGTGTGAAAATATTATCATATTATAAACTTATCATCGGTTTTAAAAGGTCCAAAAATATTTAATGATGAAGATAAGATGACTCATGGACGAAATAAAATCATCCAATCAGAATTGGGCATGTCTTGTAAACTATTTTAATCATTATAATATTATTTATTTAAATCATTTATCAATGAGGTAAATACGGCATCACTATTCTGTCTTAAATAATTTAATTTATTTGATCTCTGAAAAATATAAAAAAATTCCTAAATGTAGGAAATTGTTTTAGATTTCCAATAAATATTTATAGTCAAAAAGATAATTTTCATATCCCCTTATAAAAATTAATTACTAGAGGATTTTTGTTAATGCCAATTTTGAATTTACATTAATTTAATTAATCTAATGTGGCATTGCCTTTCATAAGGGGCTCCATGGGGTACCAAAATAGACCCAAGGATGCCCATGGTCGGCCATAACTCATCTAATACCTTTTGGACAAGTGTTATGGTAATTTTGAATTATTATAATATTATTTGAATCTTGAATTACCCTATTTACCTTTAACCGTGGTAAATAATAGTAAAAAGTTACTATTCACCAAAAATTATTTTTATCTAATTGACCACATTTTAATCCTTGATATTAACCGTGTCTCTTGGATTTTTGAAATTAAACTGACAGAAGTGGAAAAATTATGTTTTATGAACAATTGCAAAAGCTCCTAGTAGGTTGGTAAAAGACGGTGAAAAGTTCAATACAATTTTTTTATAAATCTAAAATTATTATAAAATGATTCAAATGAATTTCATTGATCTTACATAATTATTATGTATCTATTTTGACATAAAATAAATTTAAATAAAATAAATTATTATTTAAATAAAAAGTCAGTATTAACCAAAAACTCTGTGTTTTAAATTTTCATAAAAAATAGATGTTTTTCAGAAAAATACCAAAAATTCAGCCTAAGCTATATTTTATATACCAAATTCAAAAATGATGTCTATTTTTTCAATTCAAAACATATAAGTGGAATTAATTAATTCAAATTGTAATTCCCATTATAAAAACAAATAATGTGTTTTTAAGAGAAAATAACTATCAAAAGATCATCACTTGTTTATGTCCAATTTCAAAGTAAAATTAATTCCAATGACTATAAATGGATTAAATGGTAAAAATATATTATAAATACACATTAAAACTAGTTAAAAAAGATAATTTATCCATATAAATTATTGCAATGAAAAAAATTTGTTTTTAATTAAAATATAGCGTGTTTTTACTATTCATCAAAATATGAAAGTTACCAGAATAATATGAAAATTTTATCGAAAGTAAATTTTTATATCCTGATTCAAAAGAATAATTTTATTTTTTCAAATTGAACTTATAAACATGTCAAAAACTAGATTTAAAATGTGTGCGCCATGAAAAGTCGGTAAAACTATATTTTTGGAAAAATATTTCTTTTATCTGAAAAACTAATTTTGTTTTCATACCTCATTCTAGAAAATGTGTACGATGATTTATAATGTTATAAAATTTAAAATTTACTTAATACTATTAATAATGTCTAGTTAATAATATTATAATAATATATCATTGTTTAGTGAAACTCGATATTGCATACTTCACACGCTATCGAGGAAGGTCGCGATTGCATGTAACGCAAGCCAAGATACTGTTGTTTGTAGTGAAATATTCCATTGAGTACAACATAATACATAAATAATATATAATTCTAATAAAATTTCAGGGTGTTACGTTGATTACGTTAAATGTATAAAGTATTATAAAATTGAATTTGATATATCCTAAGACAAGATTCATATTATTTAACGTTGGAAAGGAGTATTGGGGAATATGATAATGTATCCTTGATAATTTTTTATGAAGGAATTTTTATGATTGAAGTTTTTATGTATTTGGATTCCTTAATTATTATTTATATGTGTTATAATATTTACATTTTGGTTATAAATATCCTGAAACATATAAGCTTTGTTTTGTGTTAATTTTTATTTAATGATTTTAAAATATATTTTGAATGGGATTAAAAACAATGAGATGTCATTTAGTATTAACGTTATATTTTTTTTGGAACACATTCTTTTAGAAAAGATATCCATTATTATGTGATTGTGTTTGAGTTAATAATATTTAGTTTGGATAAAGATATTATTTAAATTAAAAGAATTAGTCACCTTGAAATTAGTATTGGATTTAATAAAATGTGAATTAGGTCTTCTATGATGATTTTTATTGCATTTTTTAAAATATGGAATGTATTCACTAGTTGTGAACATTTTTAAGGAATAAAGATTATTATATTTTCTGAAGAATATATTTTTTCATGTGATTCTGATATAACTGATATGGATATCATCAAGGGTTTATAAGTATAACCATGATCATATGTTTAATGGAATCAACACTACCTTTTCTTTTTTATGTTCTAGGATTTAGATGTGATTTATATCTTTTTATGGGTATTAGGATGAATAATATATTGAATTTTATATTAATTTTTTGGTTGGTATATGATTTTAGGTTATGTTGTTTATGTTATATTCTGTTATGGTATATACAAAATTTTTATTGTTGAAATGTGATTCAGTAACAATGTTATATTTTATGAGATATTTATGATCCAAACAAGAAATATCATTCATGTAAGAATCTAAATTTGGTTCATGAAATGATGGATAAAATTACATCATTAAAATATTATATAGTAATTTATCATGGTGATTAATTATATTTTGTATATGTTCCATGGGGTTGATGTATATGTAACCCTTAGGTTTCAAAATTAATTAGACATGAAAAATTATTTTGGATGAATACAATTAAAATTTTAATGAAGTAATGTAAAGACCCATAATTTCTATGAATTTTTTTCTTAAATACATTGGAATTTTACAAGTCTGCAAAAACTGACAGCTCGTAATTTCGATGCCCGGTGAGCCCCGAAATAAATTTCTGAAGTTTTGTTAGGGTATGTTCAGTAAACGTTCGAGCATGATTTTATAACTTTTGAACCGGTTCACAGAATTTAAAATCTTAGGGCACCGTTTAACTCTCAGCACTGGTATTTTCTTAAAGAGACATTCACCTCGACGGTAGTTGGTCGATAATAAAAGTTAGATTTTCTGTTTTCATGGAAAAATAAAAAAATAAATTGAATTACACCATTTTTTTGAGCCGCCATTTGATGTGTGGTGATTAAAACCTCCTCATAGAGGTTGAAGGTGGGACCACAACACCTTAACCTCCCATTACAAGTTATGGTGGTGGGGCCCACCCGAACTCAACCTCCCATGAGACTATTAATGTGGTGGGGACCACCCAGGTTTTTAACCCCTAGAAACTCCCCATTAAGGTGGAGAAAACCTCAAGCTACAATTAATATAGGGGATCCTCTTCAACTCCCATTTATTTAATTTGTTCAAATCTCCCCTAATTAATTCATTTCAACTGTCGTGAATTAATTAGGGGGATCCTTTTAATTTAATTATACTTTTTGAATTTCTGTGCCAACGAAATATTAGACAACTCAATATAATATTATTTTCACATGGAATTTGGGTGGATGTTGGGAAAAAGGAGAGCTTGGGGGATTAGAATTCTCCCAATGAAGAATGAAGAATGCATTATTCCAATGAAGAACACCGGCGACGATCCTTCTTCGACTTCTTCCCTGGAAACCTATAGAAATGGAGCGTCTTCCACAACCAATGCATCTCGGGTTTGTAATCGTGCAGCAGACACGATGAACGACGATTCTCTTCATCTACTTTCTACGACTCTGTCAACAAACGATGAACGAGAAAAAAAAGGTAGGGATTTAATTTTATCTAAGTATGATATTTTACCATGTCCATACATTATCTCAAAAGGAATAATGATGGTTGTTTTTCTTCATACTTTTGAGCCTCTTGGAATCACCTTACCTATAGAGGGTGCGGGAAAAACTAACATGGCCCGACACCCTCCGCCGTTCACTTTGTGATATTTCTTCAGCATGGAGATGAGGAGATGAGACGATGAAGGTGGTGACAACGATGGTTGGTAATCCCACGGTCTCCCGAACCCACAACAACCTTCATTGCGCCCCGGCCGAACCCCGAAAAACTACGTTGGCCCTGCCCGCGCCCCGTCGGCCTACCCGTGGCATCCCGCGTGACCTGCTCGGCCTGCCGGCGCCCTCCCGCACGCCCCACCGGCCTACCCGCGGCCTGCCACACCCTTCCAAGCCTACTCGCGGCCTCCCGTGCGACCCGTAGTACTGCCTGCGGCCCGCCGCCCCATAGAAGGCCTACCTGTAGCATCCCGCATACCTTATCAATCCTGCATGCGGCCTGCCGCGCCCTTCCCGACTTGCGCGCGTTCGGCCACTCTTTGCCCGGCTACCCGTCGGCCTGTCTAGCACCCTGACCGACTGCCCTTCAGCCTCCCCTCATCCCATCCCAGCCCACGACATCCCATGTGGCATTGGTGGCCAAACCAGCTCGGCCGATGAACCGGCCCAGGACTCCGAACCGAGCCGCATACGCGGTGACCTCCGGGCCGAACCTCCCACGCAGTCTGCTGGGTCGGGCCCAGTGGAATGGGCTGAAACTAATAGGCTTGTCCACCCAATGGTCCGGGCCTGACCTAATTGGTCTGACCGGTTCTACCCAGACCGGGTTGGCCCAAACTAAGACGGGTCGAATCAGTCCGACCGAACCCGACCCAATACATGCCTTTACTTTCTATTGGCCATATCATTGGCACCGAATGACCGTTTGACAAACCGTCAGTGGCACTGGTATTTTTGGAGTGTGTCGGTCCCTTTATGTTTACCCCATTGGAGTTTTGGGTATAGTTGAGATACGGTCAGTTTGGATCGTGCACGAATCTAACCGGGTCTTCGGAACTAAATGGATGATAACTCACAGACATAGCATCTGATTGACACATCGTTTCATGTGTTGAGACCCTGATGACAAGGAGGATCTCTGAGATACTTCTTCATGGGACTTTGTGGGAGTTGACGTATAGACTCTTGGATTGATAAGAAGACCCTCCCAAAATCAAGCATGTTTTGTGGAAACCCTAAGGCTGGCTGCGCTCTGATGACTATTCCGAGATCCTTTGTGGGTCCGACAACTCCGACTACTGTTCCTGTATCCTTTGTGGGTATGGAAGCTCTGACTACTGTTCCTGAATCATGTGTGGTTATGAATGTTCTAAATGTTAGTCCTAGATCTTGTGTGGGTCCGATATCTCCAACTACTATTCCTGGATCCTGTATGGGTCCGAAAATTCTAACTGCTAGTCTAGGATCTGGTGTGGGTCCGACATCATAGATGATTTAGTGGAAATATATAATCATCTCTATATTTCTACATAAGTTGTATAACTATGTGAGCTGTGTCAATGACTTCTGTTTTTTCCTCATGATTAAGACGAGTTACTTGATAACTTATGTATAAGTATTGGTATATACCTATTTAATGGATATCTGTTGATTTCAAACTTCGTGGTTTGTCCTTGGTGGAGTTTGAGAGACCTTGGTGGTCTCTGGGTAATTAATGAGTGTCGTTATACTCACCTCTACACGGGCTATTCCTGCACCTCGTTCTATTGGATGAAGACGACAGACATTACTGACCGAGGCTGAGTGTACTAGGACTAGACGGTACCCAGAGGTGGTCCACATGGCATGATGGTACACAGAGGAGAATTACATACGTGGGGTGATGTGTAGCCTATCTCTACCTACACATCAGGTATGATTTCCCAGTGGATGATTGAGGATCTGTTTTCCATTTTTCTATTTCTTGTACTTTCAGTTTACTTGAACTTTATAGTTGGGAATGTATTTACATCCCCTTTTTACTTTCAACACTCTTTTGTTATATAGTTTACTTGTATCCAGTTGTGTGCTCTATTGTGTTTTTTTATAGTACATAAAGAAAAATCATTCCCGATTTTATGGAATTACACCATTGGTGTTAGTCACCAGCCTCTAGACTATGGACGGTGGGCATGTGGTAGTCACAACATGGGCAATCGTGGACGGGTAATGACAAATTGGTATCAGAGGAGTCAGTTCTACAATATAACATAATACTATGATCTTTCATTTTTGTGATTTAATAGTGTTAAGAGTATTGAGTGTGGTTTTCAGTCCCAGGAGTTCAGTGTTGGTGCTGCGGCTGATGTATCAATACATCGGGACCCTGACATCTGATTTCTAACTCAGTGCATGAAAAAACTGATTACGTCTATGTTTCAAGAGTTTTCTTTCTGATCTCCGTGTGTCAGCTCACCAGGTATAACTTATTGACTATGGTGCACCTGAATCATTTTAGGATGGCCCCACACAGATAGCCAACAAGGGTTCTGAGATTTTTACCAGAAGACAGCCCACCGAGTGACGAGGTCTCGGTGCAGGGCCCTATCACAGTAGAGGCACCAACAGTACTACTACCCATTGGGCCACTAATACCACCAACCCCAGCAGTAGGGAGTGGATGCCTCTTGAGCGCATTTCATGAGTTCCATCACTTGAGGCCACCTAGGATCTATGGAGAGAGGGACCCCCAGGTAGCTGAGGATTGGCTGTAGGATGCAGTGAGAGTCTTCAGACTAGTAGGGACCCCAACCAACCTTATTTTGATCCTTGCCGCTAGTCTTCTTCAAGCAACAACAATCAGA
Source organism: Viscum album (assembly GCA_963277665.1). NCBI lineage: Eukaryota > Viridiplantae > Streptophyta > Magnoliopsida > Santalales > Viscaceae > Viscum > Viscum album. The sequence continues at coordinate 21,639,274 of OY728137.1, read as the reverse complement.
TGGGGGATCCAAATGCTCCAGGTGCATGACAAGTTTACACTTCTCTGGGAATACTTCGAGATCCTGTTTTGGGAGGATTCTGTCCCAGCCACCCTACGTGCGGTAATGATATAGGAGCTACTGCATGTACAAAATGGTACCATGATGGTGTCACAGTACTCAATGAGGTTCACCGACCTCTCGGACTACTCCATAGGTATGGTTCATGACCCATTGTTCAGGGACCGAACATTTGAGCAGGGGCTTAGGCGAGAGATAATATCTTCGACGGTCTCCCTCAACATCCCGACATTGTCAGGGGTGTTGGAGCAGGCCCTCTTAGTGGAGAGTTTCCTTGCTAAGCAGTCACCAGTAGTGAGACCCATGACCAGGAATCATGTGGTGGAGTCTTCTGTAGCTAGCTTCAAACAGATGTTGCAAAGGTCCAAGAGTACCAATCCATCAGGTGGATGACCTCGGGACATGGTTTCATTTATGCAAGTCACATGAGATAGAGCTAGTGATGTGAGGAACACACAGTGTTTCACATGCAACGGGAAGGGTCCCATGGCTCGTGATTGTCCGACCAGCCGTTCGGATGATCAACAGACTGTTGAAGGACTGCCCAGGTAGAGACAGAGATTCGATCGAGGTGGTCTATAGGGAGCATGAAGATGTGGCAGAGGAGCTAGTCGAGCAGCTGGTGGTGGGCGACGTTTCGAGGTGTTATTTCCACCACCACCAGGAGGTCCACCCTGACCACAGGGAGTCGGTGGACAGAGGAGATCTCAGCTACAGGAAGCTGAGACATACAATCACGGTGCTCCGAATTTGATTTGAGGTATGATCTTTGTTTACAACACCTTGGCTACAATTCTTATAGACACAGGTGTCAGTCACTTATTCATTTCCATTGCCCTCATTCGGAGCTCAGAGTTTTCAATAGATTCGTTCCCTCAATGGTTACGACAAGAGAATCATATGAAAGTAGACACGACGATTACGCACTGGTGTCGGCAGTGTGAGCTTACTTTATGAGGCGAGAGCTTCGGCTGGGATCTCCTCATAGCGGCATCGATGCATTATGACGTCATCATTGGTATGGACTAGTTATCTACATTCACTACTAGAAATGAGGGTTTTAGCGACCACCAAAAGCGGTCGCTAATGCCCTTTAGAGACCGCCCTGCGACCGCTTTTGGAAGTCGTAGTTTCTCCGTCGCTATTGAGTAATAGCGACCGCTAATGGCGGTCACTAATACTCTCTTCGAAAACCGACGATTATTTGGTGCCGATTGTATACTAGGGCGCGCACGGCATGTTGGAGGTGACCCCGAGCTTGGGTTGACGGCCATGGAAGAACCACGGTGGCCGGAGGAAGCGTCAAGGGTGACGTTGGGGATTTAACAGCATCGGTTGTCTGCCGGGGGTGAGAGGTTTTCCGGCAGCATTGGTAGGGGCGACGGGAGGCGACGGGGTGGCGGCGACAGGGGGTGACCTGTGGTGGTGGTGCGGCGGCGGGAGGCGTTGCCGCTGTTGCAGCGAGTGACATCGAAGAAGACAACGCGGGGGGCGGGAAAAATCCCGCCATTTACATTTCAGTTTTAGCGACCGCTTTTGGCAGTCGCTAATTGCATCAGTAGCGACCGCCAATGGCGGCCGCCCGCTACCATAGGCGCCAAAACTAAAAAATGTAGCAGTGATTCCATGCTCATACCTAATGTATTAGGTGCAAAGTGCAGTGTGTCCGCACAGATGGGACCAGGTTCACCTTCACCAGTGAGAAGGGAGCCGTTGCAACACATGACATACTTACTCAGAGGAGGGTGTAGCCGATCAATCATCAGTTGGCCTTCCATTCCCTCGAAGCAGTAGATGTGGAGAGTCTGAGCTATCTTGTAGTGGTGGACCAGTACACGGATGTTTTCCCTGACAATGTTCCAGGACTACCGCCATTCATAGAGGTGGACTTCAATATTGACCTGTACCCCAGGACGACACCGATATCTACACCAACATATCGGATGGCTTCTGCTGAGCATCGTGAGCTGTAGGTATAACTAGAGGACTTTCAAGGGAAGGGATTCATCAATCCCAGTTATTCTCCTTGGGCAACCCCGATTCTATTTTCCAAGAAGGAGGATGAGAGCTTGAGGATTTTTTTCTACTACCGTTGCATGAACTAGTTGACTGTGATGAACAAGTACCCACTTTTGAGGATTGAATTCCTCATTGATCAGCTGATGAAATCAAGTGGTTCCCAAAGATAGGCCTCAGATCAAGCTATCACCAGCTCAGAGTTCAAGATGAAAATTTTCATAGGATAACCTTTTGGTGTCGGTGCGGCCACTATGAGTTCTTGGTTATGCCCTTTGGCATAACCAACGCTCCCGCAGTGTTCATGGGACTCATGAACAAAATCTTCCAGCCATACCTCGATCTCATTCTCGTAGTCTTCATCGATGACATACTAACCTACTCGACTACTGAGGAGGAGAATGCTTATCATTTTCGGGTAGTATTGGACATAATCCGAGAGCACCATTTTTATGGAAAGATCTATAAGTGCTAGTTTTTTATCCGAGATGTTCACTTTTTGGGACATGTCATCTCGGAGGCTGGTGTTGTTGTATATCCAGCGAAGATCGAGGAGGTACTTTCTTGGGAGCCACCTAGGAGTGTGGCGGAGGTACAGAGTTTCCTGGGTTTGGCTGGTTACTACCGAAGGTTTCGGCCAAAATTTTCCAGAGTTGCAGAACCACTACCATCCATGATGAAGAAGGGTCACCCTTCGTGTGGTTGGAGAGATGTTAGTAGAGCTTTCAAGAGATGAGGTAGAGGTAGACTAGTGCCCCCAACTTGACGCTTCTAGAAGTGGGAATAGGGTATGTAGTCTACTGCGACACATCAAAGTCAAGACTCAGGCGTATCCTAATAAAGGAGCGAGAAGTGATCGCATATGGTTCTCGACAGCTGAGACAACATGAGCAGAACTGTGCTACCCATGACCTGGAGTTAGCAGCAGTGGTCTTTACCTTGAATATGTGGTGACACTATCTGATTGGATATCATTTCATAGTCTACTCTGACCATCAGAGTCTCAAGTATATCTACTCTCAGAAGGACTTGAACCTGAGAAAACAATGATAGATTGAGTTCCTCCAGGTCTATGACATCGATATAGTCTATATTCTTGGGAAGGGGAATGTTATAGCAGATGCACTCAGTAGAAGACATAGTATACAACCACAAGGAGAGGCAATAGAGAAGCTGGATACTTTATTGATATCATTTGAGGACCGAGACAGATCATACATTCTTCAGTGTCATACTTTCACTCCTCCACTTCTTCAGTGAGTTAGAGAGGCACAGTTTGGCGACACTAACTACGAGACACGATGTGCTTAGATATCCACAGGGCAGGCACCTGATGGATTTTCTGACGGTGGGGAGCACGTCTTCCCCTTTAAAAAACGTAATATGGTGCCAATGTCAATTCGGGAGGAAGTGTTGAGGGAGTTCCACATATCACCTCTAGTGGTACATCCACGAGTGGCGAAGTTGTACCAGGACCTTCGATGATAACACTAGTGAAAAGGTATGAAGAAGGTAGTAGCGGATTTTGTCTCTCGATGCCTCATTTGTCAGCAAGTGAAGGCAGAGCAACAGGTAACAACTGCCATGGTTCAACCTATAGAGGTCTCACAGTGGAAGAGGGATGGGATATCCATGGTCTTTGTGACAAGTCTTACACGAACTTCTAGGGGACATGACTCTATCTGGGTGATTGTCGAACGACTCACCATGTCTTCCCACTTCTTACCGATCAAAGAGAAGGGTTTAGTAGAGAGTTTGCGACACCTCTATATGCATGAGATTGTGAAACTACATTGAGTAACTTCTTCTATTGTCCCCAATCATGAAACACGATTTTCATCCTGACAATTGAATGGGTTGCAGGACGCTTTCAGAACACAGATTTGTCTGAGCACCACCTTCCATCCTCAGACAGATGGTCAGAACAAGCGGACCATTTAGAACCTCGAGGACATGCTATGTGCTTGTGTCCGCGACTTCGGTCATAGCTAGAAGGATCACTTACCATTGGTGGAGATTACGTACAACCAAAAATATCACTCCACCATCGGGATGAAACCTTTTGAGGCCTTTTATGGTTGACCTTGAAAATTTCCATTATACTAGACAGACCCAGGTGAGTCAGCACTAGTGGGACAGGAGATGGTAGGAGCTACCACAGAGAAGGTGTTGATCATCCAAGAGTGGATGAAGATTGCACAGAGCAGGCAGAATTTGTATGCTGACAAGAGTCAGAGACCTCTGGAGTTCAAGGATGGAAACCACATATTACTACAGGTCTCACCTTGATGAGGTCTACAGATATTTGGCCAAGGCGGCATGTTATCTCTAAGATTCATCGGAACTTTACAGGTCCTCAGCAGAGTCAGATAGGTGGCATACCCCTTGGCTCATCCACCTCAATTGCACCGGGTTCACGATGTCTTCCACGTATCCTAGCTGAGGAGATACGCGCACAACCCTTCTCACGTCAATAACCAAGGGGAGCTGGACGTCGATGATTTGTCGAATTTTATGGAGGTTCCTATAGAGATTGAGGATCGACAAGAGTGTGTCCTTCATGGATGGTCGACACCTTTGGTGCACGTACGTTGGTAGCACGAGAAACTATAAGAGATCACATGGGAGTAGGAAGCTCAGATGCGTGCTCAGTACAACCATATGTTCCTTTATTTCGAGTTATGGCTTATGGGGACGTAAATCACTAGGGTGGGGAGAATGTAATGAACTAGAATTTCCATTGAATTTTTTTTCATAAATACATGGTAATTTTACCAGTCTGTGAAAACTAACGGCGTATAATTCCAAGGCCTGGTGTGCCTAGAATCAATTTTTGATGTTTTTTTCAGGTATGTTCAATAATCATACGAGCGATATTTTATAACTTTTGAACTAGTGCTGGGAATTGAAATCCAAGGGCACCATTAAACTCACAGTACCGGTATTCTCTTAATGATACTTTCACCTCGACGACAGTTGGTTGAGAATAAAAGTTAGATTTTTGGTTTTCATGGAAAAATTATAAAATAATGTGAGTTGCACTTTATTTTATTTGAGCCAACATATGATGTGTGGTGGTTAAAACCTCCTCATGGAGGTTGAAGGTGTGACAACTACACCTTAACCTCCCTTGAGAGGTTATGGTGGTGGGGCCCACACGAACTCAACCTCCCATGAGAGGATTAATGTGGGGGTGACCACCCAGGTTTTGAACCTCTTGAATCTCCCCATTAATTTGGAAAACCTTCAAGAACCAATTAATAAAGGGGAGCCTCTTAAACTCCCTTTAATTTAATTTATTCCAATCTCCCCTAATTAATTCATGCCAACTCCCAGGAATTAATTAGGGGGATTATTTTAATTTATTTCTACTTTTTGAATTTTTGTACCAACAAAATATCAGACTACTCAATCAAATATTATTTTTACTTGGAATTTGGGTGGGTGCTGGGAAAGAGTAAAGCGTGGGAGGATTAGAATCCTCTCAGTGAATATAGAATAATGTGTTCTTATAATGAAGAAGGCCTGCGACGATCCTTCTTCGACTTCTTCCTCGGAAACCTACCAACGCGTAGCGTCTTTCACAACCGATGCAGCTCAGGTTTGGAAGTGTGTGGAAGAAGTGATGAATGACGATTCTCATCATTTACATTTTGCGACTCTGTCAAGGAACGATGAACAGCAAACAAAGGTAGGGGTTTAATTTTTACTAAGTATGATTTTTCCCATGTCCATACTTTCTCTCGAAACAAATAACGAGGGTTTTTGTGCTTCATACTTGTGAGACTCTTGTTATCACCATATCCGTGGAGGGTGGGGGCCAAACTAACATGGCCTGACACCCTCAGCAGATCACTTTGTGATGTTTCTTTGGCATAAAAATGAGTCGACGAGATGATGAAGGTGGTGAAGACAAAAGATGGGCTTCCCGCAGCCTTCCCAACCCACACCGGCCTTCCGCGCGCCCGGGGTGAACCCCGCCGAACCACGTCGGCCCTACCCGCATCCCGCCGCCCAGCCCGCACCCCGCAGGCCTGCCCGCATGCCCTACTCGGCCTGCTCATGGCATCCCGTGTGCCCCGCCGGCCTGCCCGCGGCCTGCCACGCCATGCCCGGCCTGCCCTTGGCCTCCTGCGTGACCCGCCGGCCAGTGCGCGCCCTACCGCGCCCTGCCCGACATTTCGGAGGGGCCCCGCGTGCACTGCCCGACCAGCTCACAGCCTGCCTCTCCCAACACAATGTGCCAAACATTCTCATGGCCAGCCGCACCCTACCCTTCTGCCCGCCGGCCTTCCTGGCGACCTTTTCGGATGCCTGCTAGCCTCCCAGCCTCCCAAGCCGGATCGCGGCATCCCGCGGGGCATCGTTGGCCAAGCCACAACAGTCGTGCCGTGCATGGTGCATGCTGAACCGACCCCAGACTCTGGACTGAACCACCTACGTGGTGACCTTCGGGCCGATCCACCCTCGCAGACCGCTGGGCCGGGCCCAGTAGACCAGGTCGTACATAACATGCTAGTCCACCCAATGGGCCAAACCTGACCCTACAGGTATGACCGGGTGGACCTAGACTGAGTCGACCCAAACTAAAATGGGCCGTGTTAGTCCGAAAGGGTCGGACTAGACCCGGTCCCATTACCGGCCTTTACTTTCTTTTGGACATATCATTGGAACTAGAATACCTTTTGATGAACCATCAGTGGCAATGATATTCCTAGAGTGCATCTATACCTTTATGTTTACCCCATCGGATTTTGGGGTACAATTGAGATTCGGTTAAGTTGGATCATGCACAAATCCAACCTGGCCCCCAGAACCAAAAGGATAATAACTCACAGATCGGGCATCCGATTGACACGCCGTCTATTGTGTTGAGACCCATATGACGAGGCGAACGACTGAGATACATCTTCCTTAGACTTTGTGGCAGTTGAAGTATCAAATCTTGGCTTGAAGAGTAGACCCTCACGTAATAAATCATGCTTTGTGGAAACCCTATGGCTGGCTACGCTGTGATGAATATTCCTCGATCCTTTGTGGGTCAGACACCTCATACTACTATTCGTGGATCTTGTGTGGGTTCGACAATTCTAAATTATGTTCCTGGATCCTATGTGGGTTCGATTGAATAGTTGGTCCTGGATCCTGTGTGAGTCCCATATCTCTGACTACTGTTCCTGGATCCTGTGTGGGTCCAACAGTTCTAAATGCTAGTTCGGGATCTTGTGTGGGTCTAACAGCTCTGACTACTATTCCTGGATCTTGTGTGGGTCCGACAATTCTAACTGCTGGTCCAGAATCATGTGTGGGTCTGATATCTAAAATGATTCAGTGGCTATATTTGATCATCTCTTTCACTCTACATAAGTTGTATACCTGTGTGAGCAGATTCAGTGACTTCTGTGTTTTCGTCATGATTGAGATGCATTAATGGACAACATAGGTATATGTATGGGCATAATCATATGTAATGGATATCTGTTGATTTCGTACTCTTTGGTTTTTCCTTGGAAAAGTTTGAGAGAAATTGGTGGTCTCGGGGTTCCTACTGAGTATCGTTATACTCATCCCTACACGGGCTATGCCTGCACCTCATAGTGTTGGATGCAGACGATGGAAAGCGCTCACCGAGGTTGAGTATACCAGGACTGGATGGTACCTGTTGGTGGTCTGCAAGGTGTGATGGTACACGGAGGTGATGGATGGACATGGAGTGCTATAGTGGATATCAATACCTACCCTTTAGGTAGGATTTCCCAGTAGAGGATACAAGATTCATTTTCCCTTATACTAGTACTTCTACTTTCAGTTTCCTTGTAATTTATATTTGGGCTTGTATTTTCCACCCCTTTTACTTTCAACAGTCTTTGGTTATACAGTTTACTTAGTGTTTTGTATCCAACTGTGTGCTCTGTTGTGTTTATTTATAGTTCACAAAGGAAAATTCTTCCCAGTTTTAGGGAATTACGCCTTTAGTGCTTGTCACCAACCCCTGGCCTATGGAAGGCGGGATTGGGGTAGTCACAGCACGGGCCCCAGGGGACGGGTCGTGACATGTAACTTGATGGTAATGACATTTCCATGAAGGATAAAAAATAATTTAATGTTTATTGTATTAAGGTTATTTGTGATGTATAGTTATTTATTGAAATGTCTAAGTGAAATATTTTTTTGTTATTCTTAAAAAATTTGGAGTAAAATGTATTTTTTCAATGTCACTTCATTTTTTGAGAATTAAATTCTGATATTAATTTTTTGGTTTTAGTTAATTCCTATTGATATTAACAATATCTTGATATACATTTTTAACCGATTTGAATATTATTATAGTGCATCATGAATAAAATTTTTTCATCTTGAATACTAGTGAATTAGATAATTATATGATATTTTCTTAGAAATAAATTAATACAAGAATCTCTAATTTTCAAGTAAGTATATTTAATTTTTCTATGATTATATATGTGAAATGAATGAATAAAATCTAAAAATTGGACTTTAAGACAATTTTTTTTTCATATAACCTTTCATTATAATGAATTGATGATCTTTTTACCCCTCATTGTTTCATGGTTTGTGGTTGTTAACGTTCTCCTCACAAAGTTCTCTCTCACACTCTATTAGTCCTTGGGGGTTATTTTTATCTTCTATTTCTATATTTTTACTTCTGATAGATTTTCTATTATTTGAAATCCTAGTTTTGTGGTGAATTTCATACTTATCTTTCCCACCTTTTAAGGGTATGTTTTATTAACCCTTTATATGATGTGGTATTTAAACAAAATATTTTCATGATATATAACATCTAATTTCTGAGAAAAGGTTAAAATTGAATGGATACAATTTTTAAAATTGGGAGAAAATTTCAATCCTTAAAATTTTAGAAATTATATATCTTTAAAGAATTTTATTTCATTAATAGGTTGTGTTACACACAACACCGATTTTTAATGAACCAGGATACACTATCTAAATATTAATATTTAACATGGCGGTTTTAAGATTTCAATTAAATTTGAGGGTTTGAATGTAGTTAAATAATTCATTAAATATATATAAATTTTATAATTAATATAAATTTACTATTAAATTATTAATGAATAATAAAAAATTATGAAGATTGTTTTTTTATGATTTATAAATATGAATTCCTCAAAAATGATTTAATTTGTTATTTGTGAGAAAATAATAAAATTCATTTATTTAAAATTTCGATAAGTTATTTCATAAAAGTAATATTATTTTTTAAATTCTTATATCAGAATTAGCTTAGGGTGATTTTTTCCTATTTTTCTAAAAATATATTTTTTTAGTGAACGGTAAAAATCCAATGTTTTATTGACTATTTTTTAAAACATTTAAAAAGTACCAGAGAGGTTTTAAAGTTATTTCAATGTAAAATTATTTCTATTATATTATTAATAATCCAATTGAGTTCATTATAATATATTTTATCATTGAATTTTTTATTAAATATTTCTATTCATAAAAGGCAGTTTTTGTATAATATGATTTTCATTACATTTTACACATTTATATAAAAATAAATTTCATTAAATTATAGTAATTGAATTTGATGAAATGTAATTTATTTTTGTGTTCAATAGCTCAAATATATCATAGAATTGTTCTTTTGATATTTTTATGGAGAAGTTAATCATTATGTTTATAGTAAGAAATAGTTATTAAGAAATAAAATATCTTTTATGATATCGCCAAGATATATACATAATATAAAATTTTATAAAGACAATGAATGGAATAAATTAGTATAAAATATTAAAAATATCATAGATTGGTAATTAAAAATATATATATATTGGAATTTATTTCAGAATAAATATGGAAAATGTTTTCATTGTTGGCATAGATATTTCACAACATTTGAAATGTAATTTTCAGTAAACTAGAAATACTATTTAATAATAAATCAGTCCTACATCAATTTTTTTCTTAAATATTATGTATTATATAATATTTTAATATTTATAATTAAATTTTGGAGTAATTTATAATAGTTCTTCTCCAAATTATTGTGTATGTCTTACACAATGTAGAAAAACTCAAAATAACATATAAAATAATATTTCATGACATAGATATGAGTGAAAATAAATATTTAGTGAATAAAAATGGGTTTTTTGAATAATTAAATTGAATTATGTTTTGTAATTTATTTTTAAATTTAATGGTTTAAATCAGTTCCTTAAATTATTAAACAATGCCGAGTCCATATTTATTTAATTAATAAGAAATTAAAATAAATTATTTTTAAAATTATAAATATAATATAATTTAAAAAAAATTATGTATCCCAAAATTTGTATAAATATATATTAAAATTTAGTAATTTGATAAGGAGTTATATTCTAAACCCTCCATTGTCTTGGTGTATTTGAATTCATATTAAATGAACAGTGTCCAAATTAAAAATTAATAATATTTTTTAAATTAAATATGTTATTAAATTATTCAAAAATTATTGAAAAATATATAATTAAGATAAGTTGTGTATTATATCTCCTAAAATTTCATATATTTTTCATTTACTGTCCAATGTTTACATAATAAATAAAAATTATAACCTTTAATATTTAAATAGTTTTTACCATAGTAAAAATTAAAATTTGTTAACTAAGGGTTATTCAAAATTATAAGGATTAAAAATACAACAAAAAAATTAAATAATTTTTTATTGATGGGTATAAAACCCTATATTCTAATATATTTCCTTTGTTTCATTTCTATTTGAAATTAATTTATTAAAATTTAACTTTTTAATGGATTCCAAATGTGCTGCTCACATCAATTATAAAAGGGATCCTCATCCCTTACATATTTACACCACATTTAGCCTTCTATATCGATAAAAATCATCCATTTTCTCTTATTAAATATCACACAAAAATGTTATTGGTTTTTTTATTTCCATATGACTTATACTATATCCCTGTAGAGGATTTTAAATGAGTCGTTCCAATGAATAGGTAATCACCTTAAATGATCAATTTCTTTTATACTCTTACTCTTTACCTATTTATCTATGAAATTTATCATAAATTAATTATTTTTTTATTATCAATATTCTAAAATGTTATTACGTATATTAAAACCCATTATTCACCCACATTATCATCAATATAAACATTAATGTATTACTCATGTGTAGGTTCAGATTACCGTCTCCGCATAGCTCTATAGTTCATTTTTCATCGTTATATTTTATAGATTATTATTATTATGGGTTTCATTTTTATATATGATATTTATTGTGAAACTATACTTCTAAAATGAAAATATAATATCTACCCTTTTATGATCCAATAATCTGGGAAATAATAATGTTGCTCGTGCATACATGTGGTCTACCACCTCTATAAAGTGATATGAAACTTTTTTCATTTATATTTCAGATGAATTATAATGAGTTTAAATTAAAAAATATGATTTATATGAGATAATAATTAGCATGAATATGTCAATTAATATTTACCATTCTCACATTTCACACATCAAAAAATGAAAACATTGTTCACACATAAATATGGCTTACCTTCTTCATGAAGATATTAATTAATTTTTCTCTTTTGAACATTTATGGTTAACTCAAAATATGTATATAAGTAATAAATTTTATTTTTATATCCTGGTTAATATTATGGGTATTATGTATGTAATATCAAAATACAAGTGGCATAACCACTGAACAGAAATACATAGGATAAATGAAACCATTAACACCTGCAAAAGATGATTTTAATGATTAATTATTGATAAAGTGATGTGTTAAAATTTTATATTTGGTTCATATATGATATTATGGTTATTAAAATTACACATCTATATAATTTTAAAAAATATTAAATTTATTATACATTAGTTTAAATTTCTTCCAAATCAAGGAGGACTCAAGGTAGAATATTTTTGTCTCACTTTTATTTTCATGGGATACATATCATATTTACCACTCATTTCGTTTTTGTGGTATATATAAATCCCACGAAGAAATTTCTGGATTATTTTCATTATATTATGGGTTATAAATATTCAAATAATGTTATTAATTTCATGGGTATTATGAATCTAAAGTCCCCAATGTGGTGATGTGTTTTATGGTATGATCTCAATGATTATTAAGATTTATTATTATTAAGTTCTGATGATGAGATCATTTGATCAACCTCTCAGTATACTAATTATATTAATTCCCCTGTGGTTATTTTTTTTAAAAGTTCCTTTTTTCATTCATTTTCCTCACCTTATGTTATAAAGAGAAAGAATTTTTTAATGGAATGTAAACTTTATTTCTCTCATCAGTTGAAAAAACATTTTCTTCCTTATTCGTGTTATCTGAAAATGATTAAATTATTGTTTTTATTATTATACTCTATTTTTTTGGAGTGATTTTTTTAATTTTATAATGCTTTACACAACGGTTTGAAATGAATCTCTTTATAAATTTCTAAATGATGTATTATTTGAAATTTACAAAAACGAATCGATGGAATTTTCTTAACATAAACAACATGAAAATATTTTCTAGTCATTGTGACACATTTTTATTTGAAAAATTATTTACTAGTTTACATGGTTAATTTTAAAAAAATTAATTAATATTTTTTTATATTTTTTTAAGTGATTACCAAATAGAATATTAATTTTCATTAAGAATGTTTCAATGATGTTTAAATGGTATTTATATTAATCAATGAAAACAAACTCTGATTTATATAATTATTACTAGGGATATTATCCAAGGATACAAATCTTATTATTAATCTTGATAGTTTAGGAATATGATGACACAATTTAAATGAATTTATTTCTTTTACAAAGATATTAATATGAGGAAATGATGAAATATTTATGTAACTCTGACCTTTTATAGGTGTTATTATATTATTAAAGGTATATATGACCCATTTTTTATATGTTGTGATATGATTAATATTTTATTATCTTTTGGACTAAATATATAGGATTTTAATTGTGTGATGGGGGCCCTTTATATAGCTCCAATTTATATAGTAATAATTGATATATCATGAGTTAAACAGGTCTGGAATTGTTAGTAGACCTAGTTGAATAATGGACTGTGTCATATTATAGAGTCTTGGGAGTGAACCTTGAGTGTTACTAGGGATTGGTGAGTGACCCTACTACACGATGGAATCCTTGTAAATTTACCTTTACTACCAAGGAAAAGATTTTCTATACTTATTTTTTCAATAAATCAAGGTCTTATTCCTATATTATGATTTCATGATTTATGTTCTTTATTCTCGTATGATTCATGTCTCATTAATTATCAATATTTTTTTCATGAATTAATATTATGATTATTTATATATAGGGTAATGTTTTGAAATGTAATTATCATTTTTTTATGTTTATTCTCACATTTTAATATATTGATCATTGATATCTACCTTGTTTACCATTAATAAGAATCTACGGTCACCCATTTATTATGTTTTATTTACAAAAGTTATGATGAAATGTATATTTATGATATGTTAATGAATTTTGATATTGATAAATGAATGGGAGAAGTTGTACAAATTTTCTGTACTATTTTTTATGTTTCCAATTTTCTAAAGATACAAGACCTAAAAAATTGCAACATTGTTAAAAAATTAATCTAATAATTATTCCTCTATTAAAATGTGAAATCAATATATTATTATTCCAGGTAGTTATAAATAAAATTTTTAAAAGGTATAAAAATTAATATAATTTTTTCCAGAAAAATCAATTAAAAACATTTTTAACGAATCCCACTTTTTATGAATTATATGATGTCTAAAAATTAAATTCTTATTTACTAAGAATTAATCAATAAATTTATATTGTGCAGGATAATTTTATATATCTCAAAATTTATTTAATCATATTCATACTCTCAAATTTAATTGCTAGGTTATAATGATCATAAAATAATATTGTTAATATAGCACGATTCATTTAAACTCATTGTTATGTGTAACACATGATATCAATGATATAAAATTAATTAAAGATAAGTATTTTCTTAATTCATAGTCTGTTACATTATTACCCTCCTACATTTTCAAAATTACATCCTTTAAATTTTTACTTCTATGCTATAATTAATTGTTTCATACTGTAAAACTACATTGCTGAAAAACCACATTGTAAAATGGGTTAATAAAAATCACCTTAAAATATGGGGAAGTGAAGTAAAAAAGGTAACCAAAAATATTTTTTTTATTAGAATAATGTGAGTATAAAATGAAAACATAGAAAAGTAAATAAAAATTAATTTCCATAGAATAATAGAGATTGATAGAGGATATCATATTCATAAAGCTAAAACCATGAATCTACAAAAGGTTAACAGTACAAAAATTCATTTTATGTGAAGGCTATCAGAAATAATTTTTGACTTAATATACATTTATTATACATTAGGAATTCAATCAGCATCATATATAAGAAAATAATGGAATATAATTACTTAAAATGTACATTTTCATCCCTTATGTAATTTCCACAATAATATAATTTTTTTATCTAAAAGATATTTACTTGAGAGGTGAATTTATTTATTATTGACTAATAAAATAAAATTTTAAAGCATAAAAAAATTAATTCAATGTATTCTGACAATATTTAGTGTTTTACTAAAACAAAAAAAATATTTCCCAAGATATTTCTCAAAATGATTAAACAACCATGTGAAGAAATACATAATTAATCTCCAAAACCACAGTTGTATGAATAACCACAACATTAATGATTGTTTTAATCTCAAAGTATATAACATATCTATTATATTATATCTTCAAAATAGATAAATATTAATAATTAATAATCAATGATAAGAATCTTGTTAAACATAAAGATTATATATACCTCAACCAAGTGACACTTTTTTCAAAATTCATTAGTTGCCTTGTTAAATTACTATATTTTCTATAAGAGAGTGAACTTCACTATTACATATTCAGTAAAATTTTGATACTAACATCAATGGTAATACTAAACATTAGTATAAATATCTGAAAAATTATCAACATTTAAATTAATTACTTTTCCGCCATCAGGATTATCTATATTAAACATATATTAGTCAGTAGTTAACTTATCACAAAATCATATATCAACCAAAAATGGTTTTTAATCCTCAATGAAGAATCAAAATATCATCACATAAAACATTAAAATTAGGGTGTTAATTCCTTTCATTTTATAATAAAATATACCATTATTAAATCATGAAGGTATCCATAACATTTTAGTTAAACTCACATAAATAAATATATTCTTAAAAAATCAACACAATCCTTATTCATTAAAAAGTGGAAAATAATTAAATATATTATATAAATTAAATAATGTAATAAAAATCATCAAAGATGAGCTAAATAACTTTTTATAAAACAAAAACCCAATTTCAAGTATACCAATACAATCTATTAAAATCATATCGTTATCCGAACTAAATATTATTAACTCAACATAAGACGCATATTATGTTTTATCCTTACCTTAATCACATGTTCTCGAAAAATATAAACATACCAATAAACCAATTTTATTAGTTATTTGTTCAATTCAAAATATGTTTTAGACTCCATAAAGAAAAACTAATGTTGAAAAAATCATAAATGGTTCATTATTTTATTACCTTAATATCATTATTATAACACTTACTCAACATAATTATTGAATCCAAATTCATAAACATTTCAATCATACCATTTCATTTGGAAAAAATTAACTTGTATTTACAATCCAACTCATCAATACATAGTTCCTTCAATATGACATATAAATAATTTATTAATATTAATCAACTACAATTTAATCATCCTAGTTACATTGAAAAAACTATTAAAAAATAAAATACCTTTAATATTTCAATTTTAATCTCTTTATCACCATCATTAAAACTATTACACATACAACCTTTCAAATTATCTTTTAGAGGCATCCCCCCGGGACATTGATTTTCATAAATAACATGATTAACACATTTGAATTATTCATCCATCAAGGATAAATTTTGTATTACATTAGCCAGAACCATTTTGTTAACAAATAATTTCCTTTTCTCTCATTAATTTCATGATTTGTGTTATTTAATACATTCAAATAATCTATATGTTCTTATGAGACATTCGTTTGAGTGCATATTCCCAAAATTTAGACATATTCAATCCTGAATCTTCTTACATCAAGTATCATTGTGAATTTGTATATTTACTTTATTTGTTCTATCTAGACACCCAAGAAAGATGATATTATTAATCATGTAACGATATAGTTGATTATCCATAATTATAATGATTCACATTAACTATATTATTTTATTGTTTTCCCATGAGTAATATCACTCTATAAAAAACCCATACAATTTTTACATAGATATCACATCTTAATAAATGAATATTCCTTATAAAATATAACTGTCCATGAAAGAATCTTTTAGGTATCGTACCTCTACAAACAAAAAAAACATTTTCAAAAATGATTTACATCACCTCCCACTAATTTCATCTATACAAGAACCATTTTAGGATATATCATATGTAGTAATTTTATTCAAAACCTATGGTAAATAAAAAAATTATACAGTGAGCTCAGATTCTCAAAAAGTGTTTACAAGGGAGATATCAATGATCACATGATAATATCATGAACATAAATTTATAATAACATTAAAATAACTTTTGAAAATCATACAATTTATATCATAAATCATAATCTTGAATCATTTCTTAAATCATGGAATTGTTTAAGACATGAGTCATAATGAAATTAAATGACATAAGAAATGCGGGAATGTCATTATCATAAGACTTATATGAATGAAATAAACTTAATAATAAAAAATAATTAATTTATTATTCATGTAAAATTTCCAATAATATTATAGTTTAATGGTTTCACTCCTTAACTATCGTAGTAGTCATGGTTCACTCCTAAAATCATCATAGTTGAAAAATTCCCTTAAAAACTACTTTCACTCCCCATTCTAGTCCTATTTTACTCAGGATATAAAAAATTTACCCAATGAGTTGGAGGGATATGTCATTACCAACTATCAAATAATAATAATAATATATATGTGTGTAAAAAGATTATAATATATTCATCATATCTGAGTCTATGAATAAATGGAACTTATAAACATTTCAACATATTATATTGAATGGGTCTTAAAAATATTTCATTATTTTGCCAAATAATTTCACATAGAGAAGTAATATGTTTCATAAATATATTTTCATCATAAAAATAAACCATCTATAGGAATATAAAGATGATATCCATGGATTACATTATCTGTAAATCATAAGTGAAATCAAGGGTTGTTCAATTTGATGAATAGAGATGTAATTAAAAGTGAATAAAACCATTATTGATGAAAACGACCTTTCTATTTAGAAATAAATTAATTATAAAAACATTTTTATTATAAAATAAGACTTTCATTTAAAATAATCATGTAAACGAGTTATGTAACTTGAAACGAGGAATTAAACATGATGAAGTGAAAATATTTTCATATCATATAATTTATAAAAACATTTATTTACAACTGTTAAAAAAAGTTAAAAAGTTACTCATTAAAAAAATGTAAGAGAATATTCAATTAAATCCATTTAAAAAATACTGAAATGTGGGTAAAAATGAATTTAAAAAATCATAGTATAATATTTAAAAAATTCATTGGTACAATTTTAGTAATTGTGGGTATGGAAGAAAATCATTTTTGAACAATGAGAGAAACGAAGTCAATGTTCCTTAAAAAGTTATTTTTTTATCTTGGGTACATTATGTGAGGAATACAAAATAGAAACATGTATTTTAATGAAATAACTAGGGAATGTGAATACAATTTAGGAACATGAGAGGTTGATGTAATATTTCGTCCTTAGAACTTAATCATAAGTGATTGCAAATAATAGTGAGACGACAACATAATGCCCTTACCACTATGGTAACCTTTGAATAATATGGAGAATGAAATAAAAACCCTATATAGATATGTAAATCCCCCTAATCATTAAAATAATAATCATAAATTTCATTCAAGGGTATTATCTACCCCAAAAATGTAAAAAAGTGGTGAATATTTCATGTGTCCCACAAAATTTAAAATGAGATGAAAATATGTTACCTTAGGTCCGACATCCTTTAAATATATTTTAATCTACTGTATAATAAATATATATTTATTACAAAGATACTAAACAACCATTCTCATATATAGCATTCTATATATTATTTATTGTAATATTTTAAAACACATTAATTAACAATTCTTTATTAAAATCATTATTTACGGTTATATCCGCTTCTTATGTTTTGATTATTTAGTTATAGACCTTTTATTTTGATCATGATTCCATCATATCCATAATTTTAATCATTACATAATTTTAATATATATTAATTATATACATGTTTTGGGTTTATTGTAAAATTAAATTTAGTTAAATGAACTACATCATTCATGGAGATGGTATATCATATATACGTGTGAATAATGTTTCAATATTCAAATGGATGGATAGAAATAAAGGTAAATAAAAAATAAGATTTATATAATAATTATTTCATCATATATAGAATATATATTCATAAAAAACATATTTATTACTATTTATTTAAAACAAAAATTAAAAACAAATCACATCACTTCTTGGAGGTGGTAGTCTATGCGTATATGTGATCATCATTATAATTTTATAATGGGTTAGAAGACATGTAGGTAGATGTGAAATTTTAATTCATAAGTTATAATTATCTAATAAATATAATATATAAATTTGAAACCCTTTTTAATACACATCCAGAAAACATGATGATGAAAAATTGAATTTTATCATTACGTGTAGATAGTATGTCAAACATACACATGATCCATACAATCACTTGTACTTTAATGGGAAGACGGTGTAAAATTTTATTTTCATAATAATAATTAAAATGAAAAATATTTTAGATACTAGACTTATTATTTTATGATAAATAATGTTTATTTAGAGTTCATAAATAATACTATAAAAGAAAGTGGTCAGTTAAAGCGGTAACATATTCTTTGAAAAGACTCCTTTAGATATCCTCTAGAGGGCTCTAGGGTTAGGATTTTGGGAATATCATACCTACAATAATATATCTATGGAAATTTATAATAAAAGTTGTTCTAGTTTAGTCAATCTAGAAGGCTCAATTCGGAGAAAATAAGTGGGGGAGTAGATACCATTTTATATTTGAGGTGAGGGGAACTTTTGGGTTTTTTCCAATGAGTAAATTATAATAAAAATTCATTCAAAGGAAAATTTCCTCCAAATGGTCAGTAATTTTAAGATAAATTATTATAGGATTGTCACAATATAAAATTATAAAATTTATACAAGTTTCACTATCATTTAAATGCTTATCATTTTTATTAACCCTTAGTTTTCCAATTCCAATTTGAAAAATGATAACAATTTTTTTTGATATTAAAGGGTTGTAAGTTTTACATATTTTTGTAACAATTGTACAATAAATGAAAATTATATGATTTGTTGAACCAAAAATATTCACCTTCTCTTAGTTCAATATTTTTATGAATATTAAATTATTTAATAAAATATTATTTTTATAATATATCATTGATTTATATTTGGACATTATTTATTTAATTTTTCAAAAAAAATAAATAAATAAACTTTTTTAATTCGATTATAATCTTTTAAAAAATCAATAATATGTCATATAAACCTAAAAATTCGTGTAATAGAAAGAATAGTCAAATTCCGTCACATTAATTGATTTTTTATTAATTTATTTTGTTATTTTGTTAATTGAATAAATACGGCTTCAACATTGTGTAAGAATATAAGGAAAACAATAATACCATAATATTATAAATAATTAATCATCATGAATAAAATATTTTTACTCTAAAATTGTATATTAATATTTATTTATAACTGGTTTTCCCCCTATGGTATCATATAAAGATTATTTAATACAAAGATGATATTATTAATCATTCATTGATTTAAATTTTTTTAAGTCACTTTCCCAGATTATTGTCTATTACACAACTCAATTTTGAAGATAAGGTGTTATGTGTAGAATTAAATTCATTAAATAAGAAATAGGATGGGAAATTATGCTCGCATCAACTATTTTTCAACTAGATTTACCTGATTTACTCTTTATCAAGGTGAGAAATTTTAACAGAGGTACTTCTCATATTGGTAAAAAAGGGGCCTATTTACCAAAATTGAACTACTATGTTATTATTATGGATTCTAATTATCAAATTTAATACATTTATGAGGTATAATTTTTTCCCAAAATAATATCCCTAAACATGCTGAAATATCCTTTTTTGAAAAATGCATATTTAATCATAAAACATAATTTACTCTTATCCCATGAATAAACAGTTATTAAAATAACATTACAATATTTTAATTAATATATTATATATTAAATTCATTGAAATCATTAACCTATATTGATTAATTTAATTTCATAATACAAAAACCCATTTTATTTATAAAAATTTTCTTTTAGATAAATGTATTTTACATATATAAATTCATTTACACTATGCTCTATCTTAAAACTGATTCTAATTAAATTAAATGGATTATATAAAATATATGAGATCTACTATTATATTGAAAACGTTTTCTAAAAAAAGTAACATTTTACATTCTTCAATAAAAAATATATCCTTAAATAAATAAGTTAGTATTTTTCACTGTTCATTAGAAAATCAATCATTAAAAAATCGAAAAAATTCACCCAATTATTATTCTAGTAAGATGATTTTTTATGTTTTTTCTTTTTATGAAATAAATTTTTTAGATATTACAATAAATTAATATTATTTTTTCTTAAAAAAACTATAAAATTCATTTTGATGGAAATATATTTTTAAGCATAGTATAACATTGAAAATAATTTATTTCTTAGGTCTAAAAAATTAATCAATGAATTTATTTTTAGTTGGATATTTTTATATATCTAAAAAATTTGTTATTGCTACTCATGACCACCAATTTAATGTCTTGGTTATAATTCTCAATTAAAAATATTTTAATAATTTATCATGGTTCTCCTAACCGTAGTATTACATGAAACTAAGCTATCAGAGAAATAAAATTAATTAAAGAATAGTATTTCTTAAAATATTTGGGTTTTACATAAAACATTATTATATAATATATTCCATTCATAATTCCAATATATCAAAAATTCTATCTCATCAATGTTAACAAAGGTACAATAAAAATTCCCTCAAATGGACAACTTAAATCTTTTTTTGGGATTAAAGAAACATTATCTCTTAGCATAACCCCATTATTAAACCATTGTAAACTTTTTCATAGTGATAAAACATTATCGTGGTTCAAGTCATTATGACAAAAAATTGAATTTATATTTATAATTTAATAATTATTTCATAGGAAAGAATCAATAATTTTCATTCATGAAAAATTATATATATATATATATATATATTCATGTTTTATTTAGTGATATTCATATCATCCAACCCCAAAAATATGTGATAATGTCACATCGAAGAATTTTATATCATAGTTTTTTAAAACTCGATGTTTCTTGTTATATATGGTATCAAATATAAAATATTTATTTAAAGAGATATATATCATAGAGTCTTAGGGTGTTACCCATTATACCCATAATAATGGTCGGATACAACTCGTTATATACATTGATCAGAAGAATATAATTATTCAACATGAGTAATATGAAATAATAAAATCTTGACCCTCCATAAATGTGGTGTAAATGTAGATGTTCAACCTCATTTGTACATAGAAGTATTCTTTGGGTGTTCTCAATTACATAGAATATTTGTATCTTCTTTACTTTTTTTTTATACACATTTCATCTTAATTTGAAGTTATTTACATAATACAGGGATCATCAAACAATTGTGGACTGTATTTTTAATGTAAATAGGTTATTGAAAAATTCTCATGAAGACTCAACATTTAATTCCTCATTATAATTATAATTATTATGCTCCTATTTCTCATTAAATGATCATTAAAATTCTCTATTCTAATATTCATTTAAATATCTCATTTTCCCAATATTACCTTCATGAAATATTTAAACATTCATAATCTTATTCTTTATAAAAATTAACAGATATTATTTATTTTAATTCTTTGATGTGTGTGTAACATTGTGCATTATTTTTATATGGAATATGACTTCTAATGTGGTGAAAAATCTTCTCGTAATCAGATTCATTTTGATTCTTTATTTTCATATTCAGTTTTATGTGTTAATGCGATGTTTACTCAATTAATATTATTATAATATTATTTTTTGATTTTTTATCCTCAGCAAATATTTAGAGTATTATTCATTTAAATATAAACTAATCTATATAGTGAATTGTAATAAGGATAAATAATGATTATTTTTAAAAAAAAATTCTTATATTCGTCACTAATTTTTTATTGACAAATAATCCATATAGTCTCACATATAATCTTTATATTAATACCTTTATAAATTTATTTTTATCCCTCTTAATCATAAGAGTAAATCATTTTGAATGGATATTATATAAACCGTAATAGTAAATGACTATTATGAAAATGCAGATCATCCTTATGGTAATCAGTGGTTGTTTCCATTTTAAAATATTCCCCATTTATCATTACACGGGTTTAGTTTCATTAGACAAAATTAACAACATTATCATTTAACAATTTATTTTGTAAGTATTTTATTTATATTTATTGAAATATATTTATTGATTGTAACATGACTCAAATCATTTCAAAATGTCAACCAATGTCTCTAATACATCAGATATAGAAAAAGTTCTTTACTAATATTTAGTATATTGTTTCTCTAAATCCAAACAAACACTTCACTCCTACCATCATCTCATCAAGATATTATAATCAATAGAACATGTTGTAGATAATACTTATTAGAGGCATCATCACTTTTCATTATCCTTAAGACTAGCTCACTAATAATCAAACTTAAACATTTATTGAATTAGTAATAAAACAACTTCCACAAATGGGATAAAAATCCTCCCTTTGAATTTATTTTTAAAACCATCCAATTATTCTCCCACTTATTGAAAATAAAAAAAATAGAAAGTACTAAAATCAAATTCCATGAATAATAGACTCGTGAATAAATCATCTCTACATATGTGTGAGGTTTATCAATGTTGAAAAAAATATTGACTAAAAAATAACTTATTTTATTAAGTAAAACATTCTATAAATTTAATTTTAGGAACATAGAGATATTTTCAAAGAAAACAAATTTCATTGAAACTATTCAATACTTGTAGAAAATCATTTTGAAACACCTTATAAAAAAGTAAAATAGCTTTCTCACCCCATAGATCACATATATTACTTAGTATAATATATAAATATAATTAATGAAAGTGAGAAACTCAAAATAGGATACGACAATTATAGATAGATGGAGATACTCCCATTTGATGCCTTAGTTTCTCAAAAAACTGATTTTGTATGTGGCATGGTAAGAATAATAGTTTTATATTCCCCATGTAAAACAAATTTTTATCTTGGAATTACTTCAACTACATTATTTGTCAAAAAAAATTCATTATATCAATTTTTCAAATATATAGTATTGTAGTATGGTTTTATAAATGCTTATTAAACTCTGATAATTACTGTAAATTATCAATGAATATTTAACTTCAACATTCATATCCTTAAGCTATGTTTTTATCTGGATTATTTTAGTTTCTACTAGTGATGTAACCAAATATACGGCCTCCTAAAACTCATTTTTACTATTACTTTTTTATTTGAATTCCATATAATTTTTTCTATTAATGAAAAATAACCCCACTAAATTTGGACTTCCAATCATTTTTTCCACCTTCAATGCGACATCATTAAACCCTTTTAGATGTATCTTACCATCCATTTTATATATCATAACATAATTCTATTTCATTAAAGTATATATCAAATTCATATTTTTTAGTGAAAATATGTTATTATTTATTACAATTTCTTTATCTAGAAAAAAAGGTGACATCAATAACAACACTTGGAATTAGTGTCTTCAAGGATACGATACTCAAAAATTAATCTCTATCATAGATTATAATTAATATTTTTCTTATAATCATCCTTACTCAATTTTGATCCCACCAAAATTTGTGTGGATATTCCTCCGTATTTATAAATAATAAAATTATTTGGTGGATATTTAAATTATTTTTATTAATTGGTAAAAATATAGATAGATTCATGTGTAATCATTAAATTAAAAAAATCTATTATTTCAAATATATTACATTTGAAATCATTATTTCATGTTCATTGTGATTTCATTACATAAACATTCCACATTGGTAAAAAAGATAATGTCAGAATCATACACATTCAAATAGAGTGATGTGGTGTTGTACCTTTTTATAAAAATACTCCTTTACACCTTCCCCTTATCGAATTTCAAGCATTTAAGATATTTATCAACATTAAAATACCAATATAATGTATCTTGAATTAACCCATTGATAACCCTATTTATATTATATAACTTTTCCATATTTCTCTATAGCATATCTCTCAAGTTACTCCATGAACTCTTCATCAATCTCAGCATTCATAAGTGATTATTTAATGTCGATTCTGAATAAAATAATTAATTTCTATGTTTTGATATAAGGAAGTATCCTGATAAATTTATTTTTGAAATCCTGAGTAATAGATTAATCAAAATTAACCACTTTAAATTTTGTATATTGCATGCATATTATCCTAGCCATGTTTCTATCCACTTCCTCTTTTTATTCCAACTTGTTCAAAAAAACCCATTCCCCACCCCCGTTAATATTTTTCGCTTTAAGTATTTGTAACTCTCTTAGGTTTCATACTCAACAATATAATGTTTTTATTCAATCATATGTTTCATTTTGTACTTGTTCTTGAAGGCTTCATCAACTATTTAAGGATAAATATATGAAAGAAAACTTATATAACTATTTTCTATGAATCATCTATTGCATTCTACTCCTTGATTCTAATATACAATAATATTATAAAAACAAATTTGTCATTATAAAATAATATACACTTTTTTACTTCTTATAATTATCCCCATCACTTGAGTAACTATAATCTACAACTTTATTTGGTGTTTGAGTATTCTATAAAACTACTTTAAAAGATTCAAAATTTTCAAAATTATCATCGACATTTATGAAAACATAGTTTTTTAGTGATTCTCAATTTTAAAAAATTAGGATATAATCAAGGTGAAAAATATTCTTCAACATATTATTATAACATATATATAAACATACATTGTGTGCGTACCCAAAGAATATCTCATATTTTACTATTTTATTAATTTTTTTAACAAAATTGTATTTATATTTTGTATCAAATAGACACTAAAACTCCCAAATGTGTTTATCATTTGGATTTATATAAAACCACACCTCATAGGGATTCTTATATGATTTGGGAATCAAAAAATATATTTTATGAATAATTCCTATAGATATTATTATCTGTATCATGCAATATCTTAATGTATCACAATCTATAATAATTTTTCTACAAATATCCACTAAAATTGTGTTCTTCCTTTTAGCCACCCCATTTTTTCAGTTTTTATATGATGCAGTAAAATCATTCAAGATGTCATGTTATTATGATATTAAGTAAAATATTTATTTTTATATTCATTACCATTGTCATGTGGAAATATTATCAATGTTATTCTTGTTTGTTTCTCTACTGGTTATCTATAGCCCTTGAATATATCCAAGGCCTATTATTTGTGTGCCATAAACATGATTAATGTCACAATATGGATGTAATATATGAATGAAATGATTTATTTTTCTACAATTATTCAAATCCGTGTCATATGTCAAAATACATCAGATTGGATCAGCTCAACTGGTGTCCTATTTTGGATTTCACCTCCCATGTGATATTTTATTCACCATTTTTCCATTTTGAGAAGATTTATAAATTGTGTCTATATCTTCATTTTAGATTATGATATTTCTTATATAATATTTTCTGATATGTTTTTGAATTACTTTTTCCAATATATCCAAGACTTTTGGGTTATAAATTATTTCTTTTGATGATCCAAATAGTAATATGTTCTAGCTTCTACAACTTAAAAAAGAAAACATTGGCTTATCAACACATTTTTTTATATCTTTCACATCAATCAATATAATTAAATGGAAACAATTTTCTATAGATACAACTTCTATTACATAGTTTCAAAACTATGATACACTCATTAAATTTACATTTAGTCATTCGCTAAATAGAACAATTTCATGAATAATCATATTTTTTACAATTTTTTTGGTACAAAATCCATTGATATTTAGTAAACCATAATTTCCAAAAGTTATATCTCCCTTGGTGTATATAAAATATAGATTATATTATTCTAATAACTATAAATTTGATAAGATCAACCACATTCCATGATACATTTAATTTTAGTTTTATGTACATTAATTTCATCTTTCACTACATTTTATTATTTTCTATTATGGAATAGGTTTTAAATGATTCATAATTTTGAAACAATATTGATGTAAGGTTGAATAAATTTAATGTAACCATCATATATATTTCCTTCTTGATCAAACATCACACAAACCTCCTGAAATATTCTAACATTATTCATACTTCAACTTTTTTCCCATGTTTTGGAAAATTATGAAGAGTGATAACATGTTAATGTATTATTCCGATTAATTATTTCGACCTTTAAAATATATAAATTGAAATATTATATGAAAATTTATAATCTGAAATAATGTATATGATATAACACTAGAAATAACAATGAAGCCTCATTGTTTTAATGAAATGTTATTACCGATTAGTTTATTGAACAACCTTGTTTTTAATTTTTTGTTTACATTGTTTCATCTGGTTCCTTTTTGGAAGTATTTCATAAATAAATACAATTTATACATTATTGATTAATAAATACATATCTTTAGATTTTTAGAATATTTTGACTCTTATTCAGGTTCTCGAAATAATTCAAATCATTTTCTTATACATGATTCTTCGAAAATCATATAATAATTTTGAGGTTGTATTCTGTTTAAAAATTCAACAATATTTCTAGTTTCATGAATAAAAAGTGCTTGAAAATTTCTTCATAGAGAACATAAATTTCTCTAAAACTAATATATTCTAGTAATAAGTTATTTTCTATTTCTATTTCTCAATTTATGTTATCTTATTTCATATATTTATAACTTTTCTATGCCCAAGGGTAATTGTTGAAGTATTATCTTCACTGATTATTCTTTTTTTGTCAAACTTATTCTTTATATTTTTAATTTCATTGATCAGATTGTTTTATAAACTTGTAGTTGACTTTTTTTATACAAAATTAATTTTTTCAATGTATTTCCATCTCTTAGAATGCATATTTTCTTCAAATATTTTTTAATCTCCATAATCAAGGTGTTTGCATTTGTTATTTATCCATCTTATATAGAATACTCATTATTGATTTTTGATTCACCCTTTTATGATTCCAATTCTTCTTTTTGTTTCATGATAACCATTTGAGATTAATATATATGCAATTATATAATATTATCATTTTCATACGGGTCTAATATATAATTTTACCCTAATTGAAGGATTGTTTAGAAGGATATGGGTAAAGTATTTCTAATTCTAGATGATTGATCTTTATTTATAGAATAAATCATATTTTTGGTATTCATTAAAACTCATTCATCTTTTTTTCTACTTTTATTTTCAAGGGACAATTGGAAGAGAAACTAATAACATTCTGATAATAAAAACAATTAAAGGGAATTTTACCTCTATACTTGCTTCTCTCATAAGTTAATCATCATTTCATTAGAGAAATAGTTTCATAAAAATAATTCATAATTTCTTCCTCATTAGAGCATCCCTTCTCCCATTCTACATTCCAATCATTGAAATCTTTATATAAAATATTCTTCTTCATTATTCCATTAATTTTAATAGATTATTCTCTCCGCATATAATAATTGGTGACTAATTTGGGATTTTTATCAATGGTGAAGTTATGAAGATATATATTATCATGACCATATATCATAGTGTGAAACATGTTTTATAGTACCATTATATTATTATTCACAGCAATTGAGTCATTTTTATATTCTCAAAAAAAAACTAATGAGGTGTATAAATACATTAAAAATTGTATATAATTCATTAAATATTTCATTTACCTTATATATTTTATAAAATATTATTGACATATCTATAACATTTCTTTCATTACATTCTTGTTTCATTTATTGGTGTTTTGATACTTATTTGAAAAAGAATTATGTGTTCTAGTGCCCCAATTGTGTTATGATACTTATCATAATTAAAAGATCTTCCATTAGTTTCACTGAATTTATTGTTAACCACATACCATGTTGAGGGCCCACATAGAACATTGATACAATATGAAATCAAATTTTGTGTATCAATCCCATTAAAAAATGGTAGGATAAAATTCTGTCTTTCGAAAATGGAAACCACTTTCATGAAAATGTCATAATTAATTTTTTGTTATCATATTTGTGTTAATTAATGAAAAAATAATTGAAAAACATAAACTTTTAAATGATATGATACTAATCGTAAGGATCAAAAATAATAATTATAGTCCATGAGTGGTAATCCATCTTGTGGTTAAATATTTTCACTAAAATCTTCACACTCATAGTCTTAGTCAAAATTATTACCACAATACTCATAGTGATGAATAAATGAAATAGACATAGATCATTTATTAATGTATATTTACTATTTAATAGATGATAACATTTTTAAGCTGTTGTGGAATTATCCCTCTCACATAGCTCTCTTATATTACCAGGAAGAAACCGAGCAAGGGTATGAGATTAGAATCATACCATTGGTAATATTCATCCAACTAGAATTTTGAATCAACAAAAAATATTATTCTCCTTGAATAATGATTTCCAATAAAAGCATAATCATCCACAATGGTATGCAAATATTTAACATCTTCCACTATTATTCAAAAAAAATTTCTTTATTTCCTATCAATTTCACATAAAATTATCAAAACCCAAATTTCCATGCATTTATTAAATTTATACACATTGTATAATTAGTGGGAATTAATTCCCCAAGATATAAACCGTAAACGTTTCCCAATATTAAATTTCAATTGAAATAGTTAATTGATAAATGCTCATAAATACATGAACATTAATTATTCATGATAATTAAAAATATTTTTTTTCATTTCCCTCAACAAAAAATATTTCAAATTAAAAATCAAAATATTTATGATAATTATTATTTCTTTTATTTTTTTTGAACTATAATGGAAATATTATTTAAAAATTCAATGTCCATTTAATTCTTTTAATTTTTTTATCCGTGAATAACAACATTTGTCTTTTTGACATTGAAAAATTTATTCCAATTTGGCATCTTCTCCTTTAAAATTCATCTTCTTCATTAATATTCAGTATAATATTAATTAAAAACATCTTTCGGGTGGTTATGATTTTTCTTTAATGAAAATCATTATAGTATCATCATCTGATTTACTGTCCTTGTGAATTTTATGTCCAGAAAATATTTCATTAAAATAAATAATCCTTGTAAAATCCTATCAAAGAGACACATGATACTAATATATTTTTTCTTCAATATATTCCATAAATCACTCATTTTTTAATAATAATTAATAATTATAGACTCATATATGATCATTATACTATTTCCTTAATCAAATTCATCCCATTTTCCTTCATTGTAAGATAAAATTTCTCTTATGGAGTGTGATAATGAATCTTATAGAGTGTCAATTATCCTTATAGACTCATTTATTCTCTTTGAAAAAAGACTCTTAATAATTATTTCTACCAAAATATATACTTTACCACTAATAATGACTCTTATAAAAACCCATAAGAGTATATGTATCTTACAAAAATACAGATAATTCTTATAGAAATCATGATCCTCTTTTCTCTTATAATTTTCATGAATTATCATTATAATTGTAAATAACCCTTATGGAAAATACAAGAAATAAATAATTTTTTTTAATGATAAATTAGATATCATTGTATACTTTTCTTCATTTAATAGAATATAAACTCAAAAATATTATTAATATCACCAAAATAAACTAATATATAATATAATAAATTATTAAATCTTAATGGTCCTTATATGGTTTCTCTATATTTGAAATATTAATTTAATATAATTATATTATCTTCAACCTATCATCAAAAATGGAACATGTTTTAGAAACTTCCTCCTAATAGAATTAGAAATTTTATTCCACTTTATGATAATCTCATAAAACATCAAACATGAACATGTTCCGACAAAAAACACACATAACAAATTGAAAATAAGTGGTAACTTTAATTTTTTCCATTTCATTTTTTTCTCTTATTTATTTACAATTCATATTTTTAAATTTATCTTCTAATACTAATTAAATATTAAATATAATTTATTTTAATATTTTACGATTTATTTAAATTATATATCTACTTACTGTTAATTCTCCCCTCCCTAGATGCATCCTAAGATGACAAGTTTTACCATCTACAAGGGAACTATCTATTCATTACTTAACACCACATTCAAGGATGGTTAGTGTATCATATATAATAAATATAAAATAAATTTTATTTATGTTTAATATTATGTTGTTAATTGAATGCATTGAAAAATAATAGCTACCAATAAAACAATATTAATACAACCATTGATTGATTTTAAAACATTTCCACATTAATTGTACATAAAAATAATGATCAATAAGTAATCACTAATGGAAATAAAGGGCCAAAAATATGGTAAATTACTATAAAATATTATTTAGTTATAATTAGATATATATTAGATGGTTATATAGTAATTTTATTCATAATTTAGATAATCATGATATATGGTAAGGGTTATCCTCCTTTTTTTAACGTTTTGGTTTAAATTTTCTCTTCTTCCATAATTTAAAATATCATATATTCTATCCAATTTATATATCAATTCTATTTTGTTTTTTTGGGAAGATTTGTTACATTTTAATATCATAATATAATAGTATAGAAAAACTATGTTAAAATTTATCATCTTATATTCCTAAAAATGTCCCACCCCCCCCCCCCGATACAGACATGTACACACTCAGACAAACATAAAAATCTATATTCTTTAATAATATTTTCATTTATTTTTAATTCCACTAATTATTTTGTTTTATCAATAATATTTTCTAGTGATTTATTATCTTATTTTCACCCTTACTTATTCATACTTGAATTATTAAATTTCATTTGAGAGGATCATTACTACAGTTTACACATGATTTCCTCTCACATTATCTATAGAATTTATTTATTTTTGTTAAAGTTATGTTATTATATTTTTTTATAATGTAAAAGTATTATATAACTTTAGAGACCCGAATCCTAACGTACATGGACTTTACATTACTTTTGCGGAATACTTAGTACATAAAAAAACACACACACACAAGGATCGTAATAGTTTAGTGTCTTTGGAAACTCGGAACGTAATCTTCTAATCATGGTGAAAGATCCTCAATATCTCCCATAAAGATCTTCCTTTTTTTACCTAAAACCATTCTTTATATCCTGGGGAAAAGAAAACATAAAAGGGTGAGCTCAAATGCTCAGTAAGGGTAAACAAAAGAAATATCGATCACATCATATACATAAGCACATAACTTTTGGAAATCTTAACCTGCAAAAGAGATCATAATTTAATAACATGGGGTAAATCATGGCAGTGAAATGTACTCAAAACTTAAAACATGAAACTTTGTGGCATTAACACATAATCATAGAGAATCATTTCTTGTTAGTCAAGACTCATTGCCAAGACTATCTTAGTGGACAAAGTCCCTTTTCTGAATCGAGTAACCCTCATTTCAGACCTGTTTCACTGAACCGGTATAACCTACCATTCCAGCCATGTTGAGATATAAAATCTTTACCCAATGCATTGGAGGGAGATATAGGTCCCACCCATCTCATAATGATTCCATTCTTATGTGTGCCACAAAATCATAAATCATACATCATTGCATAACCCATGTAATAAAAATGGAATTCTTAAACAACATGACATCATAAAACCATTCATATAAGGTAAAGGAATTCATAAACATAATTTCATCACAACATAGTAAAATCAATGTAAAAATATGGATAGAAACAGAACCCTTTATTATCTTAGATGGAAAATAATTTTGATAAAACACTTGAAATGAATTCTTGAGGAAAATATCCTTTCTTCTTCAAAATCAATTTCTTTTCACAAAACATCATGAAATTTTAAAAGAAAGAGATTTTATTGAAAATATTCATGAAATCTTTTGGAGTAAGCTTCATGAAAATAAGGCTTTATAAAACCGTAAAAATCCATTTGTTCCGTTTAAGATAAAAAAAACATTCTTCTTGTACTTTTGTCGAAAAAGTCAAAAAGTACCTCATATGAAAAACGAAAAAAAATTCCTTTCATATATTTTACTAAAACTCACCAAAGGGTAAATTTGGATTTAAAAAATTGTAGGTGGATGTAAATAATATTACATATCTAGGAAAAATGGATGTGGATGATAAAATACACCCCAGTAAATTTCAAAGTATAAACAATCTCGGACAAAAAATGAGATTGTGATATTCCCCTTACCTTAGGTCCGATTTTCTTTGTATGTGTCCGGAGCTCCTGTATAATGGTTTAAATAATGTTATTGACTTATTCCAGAATCATACATATTGATATGATATCATATATGGTCATATTCTTATCTTCTTGTTAGTAATATTTCATTGTTACTTGTTACTCGGGTCTTTATTGCCTTTTGTTCTTATGCGTGTTTTAACGAATACATTCTTATTCTTCTTTTAAGGTTATATATACCTTATATCCAGAATGTTATTAGTGTAACATATATCATATTTATTAATTGAATTCATTTATATAATTACTATGTAATGATTATCATGTAGAACGAGTCGCATCACATCGTGGAGACGGTATTCCGTACGTACGCACGAGTGATGATATCGTTCCCATGGTCGTGGAATTGTGTTAAAGTGTATGCATATTATTTCAGTATCAATATCACTTTATAATAATCATATATAGTTACTCATTACACCATTATACCCATCCTATTAAGGTGGTGGCGGAAAATAGAATACACCACGGCGTGGAGATGGTATTCCGTACGTACGCACGCGCGGTGATTTCATTTTTTCCGTAGGATGGATAGAAGGTGAATTAGGGTTGTTTCATATTTATAATAACATATCAGTATGTAAGTAATACTGATGTTATTACTTTGTCATGAAACAACTAAAGAATAAGAAGTTGAAGAAGAAAGAAATTGAAAAGATCGTTAATGGATATTACATCTTCTTTGAAACGCCTCTTTGAATCCTTCACTTAGGGAACTAAGATTGGTCTTTGAAGAAGACCAGGACCTATAGGATTATTCTAGGGAAGTTGAGAAGATATTTTTTCAGGGGTTGGCCGAGCTTGAATGCTCAAATTGGTGTGAGGAGGAGAGGGAGGAGGTGCCCTTTTATAAGGGAGGAGAGGGGCACCTTAGGAATATCTCAAAATATTATTTTATATTAAAGTCCAAATCGGTTTATAATGGTTCCAAAGGGTCTTATTTCGAATCTAAAGTGGGGATGGGTCTAAATACTATCAACCAATAGGATTTAGACAATTTTAGGTTAATATTTTAACCTTATCAATTAGATTTAACTCTAAGTTAAATAATTTAACTTTTACCGTGTCTTTTTGTTTTCTTACACTATATGGTTAATAAACATACTATAACATGCCAAAAGAACCCCAAATTGTTTATTATTAATATATATATCCTTATCTAAGTCATTTTGCCTAACCTTATATTTTTAGGAATAAAATAACAATTAATTATATAATATTTGATTTAAAAACTATTTTGTGTCAATTTTGACACTATTTGATATATGATTTTTGTGAAAGTCATAACAGAATTATATGTTAGAAAAAAGTGTATTAAATAAACAATAATATATAATAGTAACCTAGAAAATTTTTGTAATTCATAAAAAGTATAAAATTACATTTAATTGGGTATTTATAATATCAATTATGTCAATATTTCATTAATAAGATAATTACTGCATCATCTTTGTGTCATAAATAAATTAAATTATTTGATGTCTAAAAATTATAAATAAAATACCATTATGTAGGAAATATTTTTATCTTTCTAATGAATATTTACAATCTAATGTATCTTATGTATAACCCTATATTAAAAATATTTTAGTAAATAAACTTTGATTTTAACTCTTTTAACTCTTCTTTGAATTAAATAATAATAAATGTCCTAATCTAATCCAAGTGGGCCTAAATGATAATATTTTACACTTAAGGTTGTTTTTGATAGAGATAAACTTGTCCAATAGGATTAGGACATGTGTTATGGTAATATTAATATCATTTTTCCCCTTAATTACCATATTTACTTTTAACCGTGGTAAATAAAAGTAAAAAGTTACTATTCACCAAAAATTATTTTCAACTCATTGAACCACATTTTACTTACTGAAATCAACCGTGTCTCTCGGATTTTTGAAATTCCATTCACAGAAGCGGTAAAATTATGTTTTATGAAAAATTCAGTTTTTTTAACTACCACTTAGTAGTTTCACTATTCATCAAAAATTGATGTTTTTCAGAAAAATGCCAAAATTTCATCCTAAGCTATATTTCATATTCCGAATTCAAAAATGAAGTCTATTTTACCAAATTCATAACATAGAAGTTGCATTAATTAATTTTATAATTAAATCCCGCTGTTAAAACAAATAGCGTGTTTTTAAGAAACAATATCTATCAAAAGATTGACACTTGATTATGTCTGGTTTAAATGTGAAATTACATCCAATGACCAACATTGTATTAAATTGTAAAAATATATTCTAAATACACTTTAAAACCACTCAAATTAATGATTTATCACTATTAATTATTTCGATTAAAAAAAGTTGTTTTTAATTATAATTTAGTAATTTTCACTATTCATCAGAATATGAAAGTTATCCGAAAAGTACCAAAATTTTACCTTAGGATAAATTCGATACTTCGAATCCAAAAATGAAGTCCATTTTGAGAGCTAAAATCTCTAAAATTTTAAAAAGTGGTTATTACTATTCATAACGGCTAGTTTTAATAATATTTTAATAGCATATCGTTGTTTCGTGAAACTCAGTATTGCGTACTACACACGCTATCGAGGAAGGTTGTGATTGCATGTAATGAAAGGAAAGTCAAGGATGCATGTTGTTCAAGCTCCATTTGGTGTAGCGTACAACACAAGACATTAATAAAATTAAAAAGAATAGTTTTCATAAAATCTCGGGTTGTTACATTCTACCCCCCTTAAAATGAATTTCGCCCTCGAAATTCGTCGGGGTTATAAATAGTTTACTATTCTAAAGTTTCTTTAATAGAAACCCACATCGTAAAAAGGAATACCAAAACTTGTCTTTAAAAACTAAAGTATGAAATGTAATGATTACCCACATAAACTAATCACTAGGTTTCCACATAGGTGAAAATATGGATATGGAAGAGAAATCTAACCATCATGTTCTGATGGAGAGTGGTAGAGAAAATGGCTATGGAAAATCTAGTAATCACAAAGCCAAAAATTTGTGACAATCTAAGGTACCATCTGATTCATCAGATATAAGATCACTAGGAAAACATTTTTGGTTTTCAAGATCATTTCCCTAAAGTAGATGAATTAAAAGAAATACTTACATGATTTTGTTACAATCTCACTGTTGTTCGTGAATTGAATAATTTCCTCTTCATATCATAAAGAAATGAAGTTGAATTTGTTATTCATGAAGTATTAGCAGATCATGTGATAGAATGATGGGTCATTCCAACTATTTCAAACAAAAGGTTAGCAAAAGTTATAAGTCCATCTTATAGTGAGATGAATCGTATATGGTTCCAAAAATGAACATATACTTCATATATCATACCGCTTAATAAAATAAAACTAGTTTCTACTAAACAGGGACTTCCTGTAGGCCAGTGGTAGGCGATAAAGAGCAGTCGCACTTCGGTTGTGGGTTCGATTCCCACAGCCTTGTCCGAAGCGATGGGCTGTCGCCCGTCCTGCGGGTTGTCCTTTTTCTAAAACTATATTACTATAACATCCCATCAATAATATCGAAAAAACATCTATCCTTAAACAATACTAACTTATGTCCAACATAATCCATTCCAATCTTTAGGCTTATCCATAATACTGTAGTCCACTCTCATAACATAGTGAAAATGATTACCATATATTTAATACCATCGTTGATCCCCATATATCATAAGATATATTTTGTTGGTCACATTCCAGACATTAAAAGTCCTTAATCATGTGTTCTCTTTAATACCCATTCAACCTTAGTGAAAACATGAATGCAGATAAAAGTAAACACTTTCCACATACCAAAATCCTCAAAATTCTATATACTCAAACCATGAAATCACTTAGTCCTTATATCAATCATGAGCTCATGAATACTGTTAAATATTTAATTTTCTCGTTTTCCCTTCATTATGCGCATATCATTCTTTTTCCAAAAACTATCTCAATCACTTTCCATGATTACTGGTACCATAAAATTATTGAAAACCACAATAGACCAATACATAAATATTCCAATATTCCACAATACTATATACAACACTATTTTGGAATCCCAGTACATAAACACTTAATCATTCCACCACATCATTGTCATATTCAACATCTCCAATAGTGATCGCATGTGACTTCCCTTTGTCCTTTGCCTTAAGTGGTTGCTCATGTTGATCATCACTAACCCTTGGATTAGGGCATTTATTGGCATAATGTCACATCTCCTTGCACTTGAAACATTGAAGTGTTGGTGGTGAGTTCTCTGCAGTGTTTGCTTTTTTCACATCATTAGAAACCCTTTTTCCATTACTTCGACACTCAGCTACTCGATGACCTTCTTTTCCACACATAAAACATTTTCTAGTCCCTTTAAGACAATCTCCTCCATGATTCTTTCCACACTTTGTGCATAAGGAAACATTCATCTTCTTTTCACCATTATTCTGAGATTTCTCCTTGAACTCCATCTTTCGTTTCTTTTCAAAACCATGAGATGGATATATAACACCAACTTCCATTTCTACCTTCATAGCACAACGCACAATTTCTTCATAGCTACTGAAGTCTCGTATAGCTAATGCCCTTCGAAGACTTGGTTTTAAGCCACTGAAAAATCGATCAACTTTACTTTCAGGTTGGATGATAATGCCAGATGCATACCTTGAAAGTCTTGTAAAATTTGCTTCGTATATACCAACAAATTCATCATCCTTCTGTTTCAGCTCAAGAAACTCCTTTTCCATCTTCGTTCGAAGAATACGAGGGAAGTACTTACTGAAAAACAAGTTCTTGAACTCGTCCCATTCCATAGAATCAATTTCATCTCTTTGCTTCGTATTCTTGATAAGATTCCACCATTGATCAGCTTCACCTTCCAAACGATATACTGCTAAGATGGCTTTATCATGTTCAGAACATTGAAGATCTGAAAATATCTTTTCAGTTGTACTGATCCATTGTTCAGCAACAAGTGGATCGGAAGTCCCACTGAAAGAAGGTGGACGTTGCCTCATGAAGGACTCAATAGAATATTGTTCCCTTCTCTGCTCATTTGGAAGTCCAGAATGATTCATAGCTTGTGTAAGTATAGCAATAAGATTTTTCACTCCATCTCCCATAACATTTGTTTGTTCAGGAGGACAATCATTTCATTGTCCATTGCATTGATCAACATGGTTCCTTCGGGTTCCAGACATCGTCTAAATCCCAAAAAGAATAGTGTGAGAGGAAAAAATCATGCTAGGGAAAACAACATAATAAAGGTGGAGTACCTTCAATATCTAACATCGTAGGTTTAATTCTATGATCGTTATAGTAATTCTAGTACTATAACCTATACGTATACTTAACCTTAGGGACATCCCTAGACATACCTTAGAAATATCTCTAGGGATCTCACTAAAGTTCTCACATCCTAGTTTCCAAACGATGACTAAACCTTTCCTCTAATACCAACTGTAGAGACCCGAAGCCTAACGTACATGGACTTTACATTACTTTTGCGGAATACTTAGTACATAAAAAAACACACACACAAGGATCGTAATAGTTTAGTGTCTTTGGAAACTCGGAACGTAATCTTCTAATAGTGGTGAAAGATCCTCAATATCTCCCATAAAGATCTTACTTTTTTTAGCTAAAACCATTCTTTATATCCTGGGGAAAAGAAAACATAAAAGGGTGAGCTCAAATGCTCAGTAAGGGTAAACAAAAAAAATATCGATCACATCATATACATAAGCACATAACTTTTGGAAATCATAACCTGCAAAAGATATCATAATTTCATAACATGGGGTAAATCATGGCAGTGAAATGTAATCATAACTTAAAACATGAAACTTTGTGGAATTCACACATAATCATAGAGAATAATTTCTTGTTAGTCAAGACTCATTGCCAAGACTATCTTAGTGGACAAAGTCCCTTTTCTGAATCGAGTAACCCTCGTTTCAGTCCTGTTTCACTGAACCGGTATAACCTACCATTCCTGCCATGTCTATCTCATGAGATATAAAATCTTTACCCAATGCATTGGAGGGAGATATAGGTCCCACCCATCTCATAATTATACCATTCTTATGTGTGCCACAAAATCATAAATCATACATCATTGCATAACCCATGTAATAAAAATGGGATTCTTAAACAACATGACATCATAAAACCATTCATATAAGATAAAGGAATTCATAAACATAATTTCATCACAACATAGTCAAATCAATGTAAAAATATGGATAGAAACAGAACCCTTTATTATCTTAGATGGAAAATAATTTTGATAAAACACTTGAAATGAATTCTTAAGGAAAATATCCTTTCTTCTTCAAAATCAATTTCTTTTCACAAAACATCATGCAATTTTAAAAGAAAGAGATTTTATTGAAAATATTCATGAAATATTTTGGAGGAATCTTCATGAAAATAAGGCTTTATAAAACTGTAAAAATCCGTTCGTTCCGTTTAAGTTAAAAAAAACATTCTTCTGGTACTTTTGTCGGAAAGTCAAAAAGTACCTCATATGAAAAACGTCAAAAGATTCCTTTCATATATTTTAATAAAACTCACCAAAGGGTAAATTTGGATTTCAACAATTGTAGGTGGATGTAAATAATATTACATATCTAGGAAACATGGATGTGGATGATAAAATACACCCCAGTAAATTACCAAAGTAAAAACAATCTCGGATAAAAGTGAGATTGTGATATTTACCTTACCTTAGGTCTGATTTGCTTTGCACGTGTCCAAAACTCTTGTATAATGGCTTAAATAATGTTATTGACTTATTCCAGAATCATACATATTTATATGATATCATATATGGTCATATTCTTAGCTTCTTGTTTGTAATATTTCATTGTTACTTGTTACTCGGGTCTTTATTGCCTTTTGTTCTTATGCGTGTTTTGCCGAATACATTCTTATTCTTCTTTTAAGGTTATAGATACCTTATATCCATAATGGTATTAGTGTAACATAAATCATATTTATTCATTCAATTCATTTATATAATTACTATATAATGATGATCATGTAGAACGAGTCGCATCACATCGTGGAGACGGTATTCCGAACGTCCGCACGAGTGATGATATCGTTCCCATGGTCGTGGAATTGTGTTAAAGTGTATGAATATTATTTCAGTATCAATATAACTTTATAATAATCATATATAGTAACTCATTACACCATTATACCCATCCTATTAAGGTGGTGGCGGAAAATAGAATACACCACGGCGTGGAGACGGTATTCCGTACGTACGCACGCGCGGTGATTTCATTTTTTCCCTAGGATGGATAGAAAGTGAATTAGGTTTGTTTCATATTTATAATAACATATCAGTATGTAATTAATACTGATGTTATTACTTTGTCATGAAACAACTAAAGAAGAAGATGTTGAAGAAGAAAGAAATTGAAAAGATCGTTAATGGATATTACCTCTTCTTTGAAACGCCTCTTTGAATCCTTCACTTAGGGAACTAAGTTTGGTCTTTGAAGAAGACCAGGACCTCTAGGATTATTCTAGGGAAGTTGAGAAGATATTTTGTCAGGGGTTGGCCGAGCTTGAATGCTCAAATTGGTGTGAGGAGGAGAGGGAGGAGGTGCCCTTTTATAAGGGAGGAGAGGGGCACCTTAGGAATATCTCAAAATATTATTTTATATTAAAGTCAAAATCGGTTTATAATGGTTCCAAAGGGTCTTATTTCGAAGCTAAAGTGGGGATGGGTCGAAATACTATCAACCAATAGGATTTATACAAGTTTAGGTTATTATTTTAACCTTATCAATTATATTTAACTCTAAGTTAAATAATTTAACTTTTACCGTGTCTTTTTGTTTTCTTACACTATATGGTTAATAAACATACTATAACATGCCAAAAGAACCCCAAATTGTTTATTATTAATATATATATCCTTATCTAAGTCATTTGGCCTAACCTTAGATCTTTAGGAATAAAATAACAATTAATTATATAATACTTGATTTAAAAACTATTTTGTGTCAATTTTGACACTATTTGATATATGATTTTTGTGAAATTCATAACAGAATTATATGTTCGAAACAAGTTTATTAAATAAACACTAATATATCATAGTAACCTAGAAAATTAGTGGAATTCATAAAAAGTCTAAAATTACATTTATTTTTGTATTTATAATATCAATTATGTCAATATTTCATTAATAAGATAATTACTGCCTCATCTTTGTGTCATAAATAAATTAAATTATTTGATGTCTAAAAATTATAAATACAATACTATTATGTAGGAAATCTTTTTATCTTTCTAATGAATATTTAAAATCGAATTTATCTTATGTATAACCCTATATTAAAAATGTTTTAGTAAATAAACTTTGATTTTAACTCTTTTAACTCTTCTTTGAATTAAATAATAATAAATGTCCTAATCTAATCCAAGTGGGCCTAAATGATAATATTTTACACTTAAGGTTGTTTTTGGTTGAGATAAACTTGTCCAATAGGATTAGGACATGTGTTAGGGTAATATTAATATCATTTTTACCCTTAAATACCCTATTTACTTTTAACCGTGGTAAATAAAAGTAAAAAGTTACTATTCAAAAAAAATTATTTTCATCTCATTGAACCACATTTTACTTACTGACATCAACCGTGTCTCTTGGATTTTTGAAATTCCATTCACATAAGCGGTAAAATTAAGTTTTATGAAAAATTCAGTCATTTTAACTACCACTTAGTAGTTTCACTATTCATCAAAAATTGATGTTTTTCAGAAAAATGCCAAAATTTCATCCTAAGCTATATTTCATATTCCGAATTCAAAAATGAAGTCTATTTTACCAAATTCATAACATAGAAGTCGCATTAATTAAATTTATAATTAAATCCTGCTGTTAAAACAAATAGCGTGTTTTTAAGAAACAATATCTATCAAAAGATTGACACTT
This sequence comes from Viscum album, assembly GCA_963277665.1. Classification (NCBI taxonomy): domain Eukaryota; kingdom Viridiplantae; phylum Streptophyta; class Magnoliopsida; order Santalales; family Viscaceae; genus Viscum; species Viscum album. The sequence goes on along the minus strand of OY728137.1, from coordinate 21,597,474 downwards.
GATTATGTCTGGTTTAAATGTGAAATTACATCCAATGACCAACATTGTATTAAATTGTAAAAATATATTCTAAATATACTTTAAAACCACTCAAATTAATGATTTATCACTATTAATTATTTCTATTAAAAAAAGTTGTTTTTAATTATAATTTAGTAATTTTCACTATTCATCAGAATATGAAAGTTATCCGAAAAGTACCAAAATTTCACCTTAGGATAAATTCGATACTCCGAATCCAAAAATGAAGTCCATTTTGAGAGCTAAAATTTCTAAAATTTTAAAAAGTGGTTATTACTATTCATAATGGCTAGTTTTAATAATATTTTAATAGCATATCGTTGTTTCGTGAAACTCAGTATTGCGTACTACACACGCTATCGAGGAAGGTTGTGATTGCGTGTAATGCAAGGAAAGTCAAGGATGCGTGTTGTGCAAGCTCCATTTGGTGTATCGTACAACACAAGACATTAATAAAATTAAAAAGAATAGTTTTCATAAAATCTCGGGTTGTTACAATAACATCCCTAACCGATATCTCATGACCCAAACTATGTTAATACATGAAATCATGTTTACCTACTCAATGATAGAATCTTTTAACCAGTGATAATGATATAATAATAATCATGTGAAAGATACACCTATATTATAATCACATATAATATCATAATAATAACATTAATATCCATAATAAGTGTAACAGTCAGAGTGTAAGATAAATATTTATTGGATGGAATGTAATAAATAATGAACTAAAAACCAAATATAATAAATAATACTTGTATATAACATACAATCATACATTAATAAAACACTAACAATTGAGTTGATACATGTAAATAAAAAATTTAACTATAAATAGAAAACATGTATACCCATCAAACTATTATTTACCTCACCTCAAACCTATATTTAAAATCCCTAATGATATCCTCATGTTTTTTCACTTGTACTATAGACAATTCCTTGATTTAAATTCCAACCAGAAGGTTTATAATCCCAATAAAGATTCTAAAAAGGGAATAAGAAAAAAAATATTCAATTATATCTAATGAGTACTATATTAAAAATGATTATATATATATGGATGTAGGTATATAATTAGATGGGATCCATAAAAATATTACACTTTCAGTAGTATGCCATCAATTTCTCAAGAATCTCCACTAATGGTGGTCCCATACCTACTTCTAGAAGTTTTTTTTACAATTGATCAATGGTAGAACCAAGATATATAGTAGTCTTAACAAAATAAACACATCTATAACCTCTAAAGTTTGTTCATTAAACTCGGAATGGATTACAAGAACTAGGGGTAGAACATCCCAACAAAATATACTCTTCATTAACATCATTGAGTCCCTCATCAATATACCCACTCATTCTCAGGGTGGTAGAATGTCCCACCCTATGTACTCACTCAGTCTCGGGGGTATTAAACCGTACCTAGAAGACTCGCTCAACGTCTTGGTGTTGTTTAACCAAACTGGAATACTCAATCGACTATAGGGATTGGTTTTTCCCACATGAAATATGTACATCATCCCATGGGTAGTGTGTATCACCTAGAATAATCACTTTGTCTCAGATCTTACTATATCCCACTTGTCGTACTCCCACAACCTTAGGGGGGATATAAATAATCTTTAGCATTTACACATAATCTCAATGAATTTTATATATCACCACATATACTAACTCATTCATAGTGGGCAGTATAACCCACTTGAAATATTCACTTGATCACAGGCCGTAATGTATCCGACCTAGAATATCCACTCAATTTCATATGGTAGTAAAGAAAAAAACCATATGATTGATGATAATTGACTTATATGGGAGTGTGATTTAATGAATTCAATTCAATTTTTGTTTCTCAAAAATGACCTTCAATAATTATTAAATTGAATGAATAGATCATTGTCACATAGATAAAAGTAGAGGGAAGTAGGGAAGATATTTTTATTCAGGGATCAAAAAATCTAAAAAGTAGTTAATAATCTGAATTGCCCAAAATATAATATCATAAATCATAATAGTATCGTCATTATAGATTATAAAATATTTGTAATTTCATTGATCTCAAAATATAAAAAAATTTCTCCTGAATTTTGTTCAGTGCAGACACACAATAAAAATATATGGAATATTTATTAAATAATAAGATTGTTTCTAATGAACTTTTAATTGAAATAATTTATTTTTTTTTATTTTTACTATTCTCCATCATGATGTTATTCTACTTTCAAAATTTTATGTAATATCCTCTTATTATCCATTACAAAATCTATATCTTCGATAATTAACACATTTACAAGTAATATTTATGTTAAATTTTATGCTTCAGAGCTGTCTTAGATCCTCCTTCATCAATTTCAAATTCCAAATTTAATAGATAATAATATAAATATGCTCAAATTTTTTTTGAAATTATATTTAACAACTCTTTTTAATGATTCAGTATATGGAATATTTTTGGTCATCACATAGTGATATTTCATATTATATTATTATACCCTGTTATTCCTTTTTGGTTCTCTAACTATTTCACTCTTCACGGTGCGAAAATATGTTAATGACAAAACAATTCATTTAAACATATTTTATAAGGATTTAACATTATTATATTCGATTAATATAATAAATTTTCCAACGTAAATATTTTCAAATCTCCAGAAATTATCACCCTTTGATAAAGGAAAATTATTTTGTACCACATATAGAGATCATAACTTTAGTATTACATTAACTCTAAACATAAATTCTAAAAACATTTCACCTTCTCATATTTTAATATATTTTATATAATTATATATCCACTGAATAACATTTAAATAAAACAATTTTACTCTTAAATATACAGGAGGTCTCAGGAATTCATTTATTTCCAATATGAAAGGCCATTAAATATTATGATTTTTTCTTCTAAAGGATACTACGTATCACTAATGGGTTTTCACCTTGAACATTTTTTCGACTAAAAAAACATATTTAGTGATTTGTAACCATTATTTATTACATAATACATTTCAATTTGTAAAATATGTGTTCTTTCCTTGAGAATATATATTATGTCTACTTCTAAAAGTCTTATATAACAACCATTTTTGAGGAAATCTCAGATTTCCCACTCACAAAAAATAACACGTATATTACCTATTTGAGAAATTTTTAAATTATGTAATCTTTTACTCAAATAAAAAAATAACAACTATTTCATAACGATACTCTTATTTTTTGCCCTTCAAATAAATCTTGTTATAAACAATATTTTATCTTTTTGATACATTAAATTCCAATAAAAATTTAACTAATAAATTAATTAATCATTTGAAATTTTTATGAATTAGAAAATAATGTTCTAGAATATATTCTATCATTTATATTCAATCATGTATTCCTCAGACTTAATCTGGATACTTCCGCATTTTGGCATCTCGTCATCTGATATTCCTCATCTTTTTCTCTCTATAATGTCTAGTCACACTTAAATAGAAAATATAATATATTTAAAAAATATATAAGGATAACTTTTATAATTAAAACATCTTGATACATTGTCTCCTAAAATAAATAACCCCCAATTTAAATACTCCAAAAAATTTTACTTGATTTAATAAAAAATCATCTATATACATATATTCATAAATAACAACTCCACCATATTTTGAAACTCCTATAAAAATAATAACAACCTCAACTCACATAGTAAACATTATTTAATGTGATTTTAAACATGATATATGTATCAGTACTGAAAAAAATATTATTATCTAGCTCAATCTGATTACATTTATTTTTTACCATATAAATAATTTCTCCCTTCTTGGGATCAACTATATCTCCATTTGGATTCTATTGGAAACCATTGAATATAAATCACTCATCAAGTGCAAGAATATATGTAATGAATATTTATTCAATTATTATATATTTATATTGGTGAAATTAGTAAAGGAAATATAGTAGTGATACATAATTCCACATTCTCTATTAAAGGGATTTTGATGAACCCCTTTATAGATCTTGAAACTAGTAAAGAAAGAATTCATGAAAAATAGCTTTTCTTCCGCATAATAAACACAGTCATGCATATATACTCACCAAATCTGTCATATTCATTCAAAAAAATAACATTATTACTTGTATTATTATGATTTCTAAAAACTCCCTATAAATATATGTTCCTCCAAAATAATAGATCAATATCCCATTAATTTAGTCACTCATCCGTAGATTCTTCCCATACATAGTTTTGCATCCCCTTTTTAAATACATTGGGGGATAAACGTAAAGTAATTTTAGTTTCTTTTCTCTACCTTATACAACAAATTTCCAAAGTACATGTAATGGAGTGTTGGAATTCACTATACCATAACCTTGAGAGGAATGTGTTTGAATTCCCATTATCAACTTCAATATATGAAAGGATTCCATTGGTAGAGGTTATGTGATCGCTTACGAAATCTTATGATTAGTATGAAAACAAATCCATATTTAGAATACCATGTTCTACCAACTCCATAAAAAAGTGAAATTAAAAATTGATATGATTTGATCAAGAATACTAATCTAGATTTATTGACAAATTCAAATCAATTTGATTATAACAAATCACCAACAATGGGAACACCACATTCAGTTTAGTATATTCCTATTGGGTTCTCATCCAAATCAATTAGAATATACATTCAGTTGATACCAAATATCATGCTTCATCAATAATCAAGGACACTTATATTTTTATTATTATGAGTAAACAAAAATTACTTTTTCCCATAAAGAAAAATCCATCAATATGTTGATATTTTATAATTAATGTTTCTAAATCATATATATCAATATATCCAAATTGATAAATCCACAAAAAATTGAAATATTTTTTTCAATAATGAATCATTCATTTATTGTACATGGGATTTATCAATATATAAATAAAATGAATATCCATTTTTAAATTTTATACCTCACATCTAATTTGACAACATGTACAATACACATTCATACATATATCCAGCAAATTAAACAAACAATAAGAATAATAAATTCTATTGAATCAATATCCCTTACATTTTCATATTTTTTATGATTAATTACCATATAAATTAGGGTAAAAATTTAATTTTATCCCTTCATTCTAAAAAAGTATTCAAGGTCATAGTAATAAATTCCTAAAAAATGATATTATATTTATCTTGAAAAAGTTTTAATTAAAAAAAGGTCATTAAATCACTATAAATAAGAATCTGAATAATTTATTCATTTCCAAAGAAGATTCTTCAAAATAAAATTATTTATTTAAAAAAATGATATCATTTATAAATATGGTAACAATAAATGTTATATTTTAATATTATTCAATGTAAATGTTGTTGTCCACCCTTCCATTAATGATCTTAAAAACATTGAAGAAATTATATAACATGAATAAACCAAGTCTTAGGGATTGTTTTAATAAATACAAATAATTCAAAAAAAGTATCCTTTATCTCCATTCAAAAACAAACCACCAGTTTTATCAATATATAATCCCTCTTCCAACTCACTGTTGAGTAATAAAAATCTACACAAATTTTAAATGTACATATATTTCCATTATTTTATAATAGAAAGAAGAATTATAATGACCACAATCCATGAATTTGGTTCAATATTCTCATAAAAATAAATTTCTTCCACCTAGGGATAACCAATTGGGAAAATACATTCCTTATAGCTTTCCACCTCCCCTCTTTCATTAAGCTAGTTGCAAAAAACCCACTATCTTATGATAACATTTTTATTTTATTTCATTGGTATCAAATCCAATGGACCATTATTATTAATTTTATCAAACTAGTCTTTCATAGCATCAAAACAATCTTGATCATATAATTTATTTGTCAAATAAATTTCTTCAATAACAGAAAACACTGATATATGTGTTATTGTCCTCAAAGATCACCTACTTTGAATTGATTGTATTTCTTGACAACAGCTATTTCAAACTAACATCTTCTTTTTTGGATTTTTATAATTATAAAATAGGTTTTATTCTTCACATTAAATAAATAAATCACTATCTCCAATATATACTTCCTTGTAAATTTAATTGTGTTAGGAAACATTGCACGTCTTCCCATCAAAATAGGTTGTATTTTTTTCACTTATATAACATGAATGTTGATAAATTATTTTATTCATTATTTGTTTCAATAAATTCACATCATATATTTATATAATAACCCATTTATCTTCATTGAAATGTTTATATTCTCTTCTATTTTAATAATTACCCTGGAATACACGATCAATGCCTCCCTTCTAAAAAATTATTAAATTTCCTCCCTTCACGTTGATAATATAAGGGCTTCCAAACACCATTAAGTCATAAAAACATGTGAAATTATTATAATACATCCTTTATGTTGTAAAATATAATTTTTTTCATTGCAAACAATGGTTCTGAATATGATTTTTTGTAATGATTTATTATCCCTAAATTTAATGATATGTATTATGCACCTCAACATATTACGAGACATATCTTCAAAACTCCTATTACTCCATTTAGAAAAATAATCATTTATTTTGCATATAGTTATCTATGATCTTGGTGAATAATATTCCTCTCATGATATACCTTAAATATTACACAAGAATATTATACACCATTATATGTTCACATCTACTTTATAGAGAAACCGCACTCCTTCTCACTACGTCTTCTATAACTATTAAGAATCTTCAAATCCTCAATCTACTTATTAATGAACATAATTATTTTAATATGAAAGAATTCATCTCTAAATGAATATAAAATAATTATGTCGGTTTTCATATTGCTTCCTTATTGGATAACAAATATTACATCTAATGAGCTCCAACAGTTGATATGTTTGAATAACCACATTCATGTGCAAAGAATATATCATTATTCCCCATTGATATATATTAAGAATCCAATTTATTTCTCTCTTAATAATATTAATTACTATAACATTATATCATTTTGAAAAATTTCTCATGTTATTTTGGACAAGATGACTATGACTTCAATACCACAATAGTTTTTCCTTTTTATGAATACTTATAATGAAATTTTCAGAGTCCAAACCTAAAAAAATATTCACCATTTTCATTATCCAAATATGAATAAAAACATTATTCAAATGTCTTCATACATAGACAAATAATTATACAACACTACATAATTTCTGAAGGTTCTTGAGCCTTACTTTCACTTCTTAACATCCTTCAATAAATATAAACATCCTTTCATGTTTGAAGAACATGGAAAATATAAAATCCAAGCAATTTTTTTGATGTTTTAAATTCTAAATAAATAAATAATACATTATCCTTTAATTTATATTTCTTATTATAGGATTATTGATTATTAAAATTCAATCTCATTTAGGAATTTATAATTACTTTAAAATATGTAGCAAATTTACCAAGCTGAAAAAATCATTCAAACACCACTCTAAAGGTTTAAAACATATTCTCAACATTCAATCATTATTATTCTGTTTTCTTATGAAATTTTTTGAGGTGGGTTCACACACAAAAAAACTATATATCAAATCATTTAAATGTTTATATAGATATTCTTATTTAATCCAACTTCTCCATTAAAATTTTATAGAGCCTCAAAAATAACAATACAATCTATAAAAAGCATGCATTCCTCTAATAACAACTTGTTGTCCTAATGTTGACACCTACTTTTAATATAGACTTTGATCATAAATATTAATCACCATTCAGAACAAAATATTTTGTAGAGTCTACAAATATTCCTCTTCACTCTTTAGTTTATCAATAAATTATTAATTCCACTATTTATCACATTTTTACCATTAAATCTATGTTCCCATAATCTCCATATTTCTGAGTATCCGTTTTCCTTTCCCCAAACATGAATTTCTTTACCTGTGACATTGAACAAATCTATTCACCAAAATATTAATGATATTTTACATTCTTTTAAGTTGACAATTATTGTCCCACCATATTCACACCATTCATTGAATCGTATCCTATTTCTCTAATCATATCATTTGATCTTTTTCTAACTATATTCATATAATATTTGAAGTTTAATTTAAATTTGATACATTACTCTTCACCCTATAAGAGTTTTTATTAAAGATGATCATGATCCATAAAATTGTATTCATGATTCACTTCTACTTCAACCTTACAATTATCCTATTTAGAATGAAATTTCATGACATTACAAATCTATTATTTAATAATTAACTAAATTTTAATATGAATAGAATCATTATTTCTAGAACATTAATTTTCATTATTTCATTTTTTATCTCATTCTCCAATTTGGATAACTTTTAAATAAATTCATTTAGTTATCCAATAAAAATTAACACCATTATAATTTATTCTTCACTTCGAAAACCAATACGTTCTTCACTAGTTAACACATGCTCATTTAATTTAGCAATTCATAGTTTTTCATCAACTCCACACGAATTATGAACTTCCTCATTGTCCTTACTTTTATGTTCTTATTAAAATACTGTTAAGAAATTTATCATTCGGGTTTATAAAAAATCAATCCTTTTCCATTTGAAGAAATATTTGTCTAATGAAATTTTTTATATTTAATCTTTGAGAAACGGCTTAACCCTTCATCATCAACTTTACAATATTCTTATCCTTTCAAAATTATAAATATTTCTATAAACTATCCAATAGAACAACACATGAAACACATTACATGTATTTTCTATTAATCGTTCCATTACCTATTATCACACGTCCAAAAATTAGTTATTAGTGTTTTTTAAATTTCACATTGACATCATATTCTTTTGTCAGAATCCAACTCTTCCCAAACTAATAATTTCTTATTATTTTATTATTCTAGAGATTTTAGTAAAATACCTACAGTAATTAGTCTCTTCTTCTTGAATAAAAATCATTTCCATATTTCATATGAAATCATACTGTTATGAATGTCACCTTATAAAAGTATAAAAAAATTCCAATACCATTACATCAATCATGTGTGGAATAACACATAATTTTTATTTACAAATGTAGAATGACACCAACATTCTCTGAATTCATTGATATTTCTCATAATTTAATTATATTGAGGTAATAATTAATATAATGTTTAAATATAAGAAATTTTTATGTCATTATATTTCAAACACTAAATTTTCATTTTGGATCACTCAACCATCATATTAAATTCAAAAATATTTTCTAATTTATCCCAAAATCCATATTTATCTTATTAATATAACTTTGGAAAACTCAATTTCTGAAAGATTCAATAATTTGGAATTTTAGCATGAGCATGATTTTATATATTAATTACATCAACTGATTGAGTAGAAGAAAAGTCAAAATGGGGAATAAATTTAAAAATATAATCAATTAATATTACTAGATTAATTTATAATAAGTATAAAATAATCATAACTTTTTGGTTATATTAATATTTCAAATCTAATATGGGAATCCTCTCATTATTCACAGAATTGATATTGTTTATATTACAAAAACATAAAAAAATAACCCTCCTTACTCATAGGATAAACAATCACTAAAAACACTAAATAAAATATCATCTTTGAGGAAAACATGAAATCTATAATACAATATGAAAATTTCCCACAGGATTAGTGAGAATTCAATTAGAGGTTGGAAAAATTCTGGATTCAACTCAAATTTTATATTTTCTATAATAAATTTTATAAACCTATTAATTTCAATGAAGATATCACTATCACACACAAAAATTCACAATATCGGTTGAATATGAATTTTTATAAGGTTCTCCACTCAAACTGAGTAGTTATTCACAATTATAACCAATAATCTCCTAAATCATACATCACATTTTTATTATAATTCGGGATTACTACATGTTGGTAATATTAATAAGAAAATCATACACATAAATTCCTCCCAACATCTTTAATGTTATCCTTTTAACAAGTAATGAAATATATTCTACTTTTCTTAAATGAAGTTTGTCTTTCGAAATCGACTTCCATCTAGTTGTTAATGATTTTATAATACTTCTATGTCCTATACAACTTCAACCTGTATAGAAGCATTTGATATCATATTCTTATAATTTATACTGTTACCATCTCTTCTATTATTCACACATCTTGATGAAATAAACATCATAAATTATTTCCATTTTATTAATGATTTTTTCTTCTTTATTTTGAAATTAAAACTATAAAATTTGAATATGTAATTTAGTTTAACGATTATTGATCTTCTCTTTAACTTATATGGAAACTTATTTAATCATTGGAACCATATGGATTATCATAGATTAGCCTAAAATGTTGCAGTATGAAAAATCATTAGTTAAAAACATCTAATCTAACTAGTTATTTCTTCATAGTGTGATAAACATCATTACATTGAATATACTATTCTTTAACTACTTTTTTCATGATTTAAATTCAGGATATTTAACCCACAAAATTAAATCATTATCGTCATCATTTATAAGTCACTAGTAATCTTTACACTCAAATATTGTAATATTTTTATGTATCATTCAAAGATATCATACCTTATGACTCCCTTAACATCTATATCAATATATTAGGAAATATTAATCATATCATATATTCTAAAATTATGATTCCTTATATGTCCACCTGATAACCTTTAACTAATAGATTTTTACTCTATTGTATCGTATAGATTCTTAATAATATTTCTATTTATATTATATATAACCCTTACATATCATGTAACATTTTTTTAGTGATATTATATATTAAATAACATTTTATTCCATTGAAAATCTTTCAAAAAAAATAACCATTACATATGGATTTATAACCTATGGATGTTGCACAACAAATTTCCATTTATCAAATTTCTATATACACCTCAAAAAATATATCACACATACTTTGGAAAAACATACATATCAACCTTATTTTAGGCATTTTCATATTTTCTACACATCAAAAAATAATAATAAACATCAAACTCTTTTGAAGAATTAATAAATTTTATTTCATCTTATCCAATAAAACAATCTTATGTATTGTAAAAAGATACTCTTATGTATTTACTTTGTGATTTCATTGTTCATAAATAATATTTCATCTTCTAAATACACCACCTTCGAATATTTATATAGAATAAAATAACCATAGTATTTCAAATTATATATAAATCAAAAACTGATGTTCCATAATATATTCTATATTTTAGATTAAATCATAAATTCCTCAAACATACTATGACAACTTCCATATATTAACATCCAAACTTTTTAGATTTCCTATATTCTACTCTCTATAACTTTAGATCTTCTAGACTTGGTAAATTTATTATCATGAAAACACCTTCGATTAGTATCATCATTGGGTTCATCATATGAATAAAAATCCTTCAGAATTTGCTAAACACAATCTTTCAAAATGTCTAAACATTAATATAATTGAAATAATATCATTAATGTTTATACATGTAGTAATAAACACTCAAAAATAATTAAAATCACATTTAAACATCTTTACAGATTTCAAATCATATATCAAACATTATTTATTGTGAATTTGATCATTATTCTTGTATTGATATCAAAATTCAAAAACAAGAATCATATCCAAAATATTCTCTTCACATATATTATTTATCATTTCAAAAAATTAATCGTTAATGTGATTAAAATGAATGTCCCACCTGGTATAATCACGTAGTTTCAAGTGGAACTTAATTTCCACAGAATATACTAACTTTGTCTTAAGGGGACGTGCACCCCACTTAGATATACTCCATCACATCTTATGTTTGAAGATCACCCAACCAATATATTATATCTATCAAACCTAAAATATATACAATAAATCAATCCTGGAAATTCAAATATCTCTAATAGTTTAATGTATATCCTCATATCACTATCTATCATAAATATCAATCCTAACGTATTCTACCTCACCTTAGTTCAATCAATCACTACACTCACACAAAATATCATGAGTAATTATTATAATCATAACCTTGTGAATAAAACCACAAAAATCATATCCCATAACTATACCTATATCACCTCATGTAAAACATATCTTTACATTTCGATAATGTAAGAACATTGTTCATAACAAAAAAAATCCAGGTCTATGTTCTTGAAGTACATTTGTTATCTTCCAACACACAAAATAGCACATAGTTGTATATTCATTGCACATAGTCCTAATATACTACCATAGATCTATGAAATTAAACTAATTTCGACATCACATATAGTATATCACATGGTGACATAGCCCTAAAACCCTATACTAACTCATATCATACACTATCCCAATGGGGAAATAGTTCCCAACAACTAAAATGCTCATCGATCCTTACTGTAATTCCCTGTATATATAAATTATCCTAAAAGATTCGTCTTATTAACCATATTATTATCCCATATTCGGTTTAGATGGGATAACTCGTTCCATAAAATGGTTCCCAAGTAACGGGTTATACATCTCACTCTTAATCCATCACATATAATAATACATCATATCGTGAAATGAAAATATCTCTAGGACAGACAATCATTTACCCAAGATCATGCACCCTCAACATTCCTCGCCTTATACAAACCAAGTTTATTAACAAATTTGGTCATATAGAAACTAAAAAGTTTACAAGTCATAAATTACCACCATAAACCTATTAAGTTAATCACAGTCTATCAAAACCATAATACCCCTTTCTATTAACTCAGATCAAATAATCTCACTTACCCCCAACATATATTCCACATAATATAAAATTACATATAATGCAGGTAATTTCTTGTAAATCGTACATTTTAACAGACTTGTCAACTTTATCATGAATTCTTACACTCAATCCATTCTCTCATCAACATTCTTTGATGCTTTTGAGCCCCATGAAATTACATGATACAAAAAAACATGTTACGAAGTATTAACCAATCCCAACATATAAACAAGTCCATTATATAAAAAATTGAAAATAAAATTCAAAAATAAAAGGTTTTAAACCATTTAAATTTATCTGCCCTTAATAAACTCTTACTATAATAAGTAAAATCCCCATATGTAACAATCCTATGATTTTTGAATATACATATACACACAGAAATATATATTCTTTAAAATTTATATTATGTTCGATAGCACGATCCACATGAAATATTTAACAATAAAGTGACGATCCATATTTATTATTAATAAAATATAATAATAGTAATCCCTAATTTATATAAATAACTATTACAATCAATTATAAAATTAACAAGGAATATTATTAAGGACACTTTTTGTTTTGAAAAGGCATTTCTGAATAAAAACGATTTTTATTAGTACGTATATATATATATTAAATTTAAATTTAAATTAAATATTTATAATTTTTTTGGATATTAATTTTACATATAAAACTATAAATTTGAATTAAACATATAAAAATTAAACTAACGTGAATTTATGAGATTTTTTCTAAAATAAATTTTTTTTGGATGAATTATGAAAATACACCTTTCGTCAATAGAATAACTCTTGTGACAATATCATAATCCATGAAGAAATTAATAGTTTCCAAAACCATTTTCTACTAAAATATATAATTATAAATCAATATAGATCATTCAAAATTTATATTTTGAATTTATGAATTTAGTGGTTAACGTTTTCAAAATCAATTAATATTTTACCCAAAAGATTTTTTACTCAATTGTATTAAATATTTGTTTTCATCAGTTGCATAAATTTAACATAATAATTGATAAAATATTTAATAACTATATTTTAATAATATTTAATATTTTTTTATTTATATTTTCTCATTCTATTATGATTTCAATAATAAAAGTAAATGGCCAAGAAAATGGTAAAATTTTTATTCTCAAAGAGTTGTTTTATTTAAATTTTTTTATCTAATAAAATTTACTGATGTTTTATAAAGAATAATTTAATATAATTTTAATACATATTTATAATAATAATTTCAATCATTCAATTGGTAATCAATACTTAGTACAATCGAGAACACATAATGGTGAAACCACATTTTTCTTACAAAATAGTTTATATATCTATTAAAATTTTCTATTTATATGTTAATTTTATTTTATTTAGAAAGTGAATTATATTATATAGAGACTAAATTTAGGTTTATAAAATAAATAATTGATCATAATGGTTACCTTATATTTTAATTAAAATATAAACTACATGGGTAAAAATCAGTTACAAAGGTAATAGTGGAAATAGAAATATGTAAAGATAATGTAGTAAAAGGACTGAAAATGTAAAAAACATGTGGTTAAATGAGAATTAGATGGTTTATAGACTTTTTAAGAAAAAATATATTTATTTATTTTTTTTAACCATCCATATCTCCCGGACATTATTGGAAAATAATGGATATTCACAAATGTTCCGACTTCATTCCTTGTAAAAGGGAAACACTTGCACCCCATCATGAAAACCTTATTACATAGAATTTAATCCCAAAACTCTTATTTTTTATTCTCATGGTTGAAAATTGTCTCATTTTTATAGAAAAATGAAATAAATTACTTATCTTATGCACTTCATTTTCAAACTAAATATGAAATGAAATATCAAGGATTGAAAATTTATATTATTTAATACTTATGCTTTTTATCTTACAAATTCTTTTCCAATCATATCCAAAACATTGTAATATTTTTAAATAGATATAATTTTTTTACAAAATTATTGGTATATTAATGTAATAAAAATTATTTATTCATTATCTTTAATTAAGAATAATATAATATTGTCTACTATATGTATATAGATATTATTGCCTCAATGAAACAACATCTTTTGTTTTCCATTACCGCATATCATGACTTGTTTTCATATTATTATTGAGAAATTTATATGATAAATAAAATATATTAATGGTTTTAAATTAAAATTTATAATATACCATAATCCCCTCTCATTCAAGGAGAAATGATGATGTTAAGTAAGAATACCTGCAGGAAACCACCTCCTCGAAGTAATGCTTTTAATTTTCCAACTTTATTTTAATTATTTTATAAAATCTAATAAAATACTACTCAAAAGATTAAAAATATTAAAAATATAATAATTATTATATAATAATTATTTAATTTTAAATGGATCCACTTTCAAAACCAAGGTCAACCATTAATTATTGTATGTTCATGTTTGGGTGGGTCCAACAACCTATTTCAACAATGAAACAAAATAATATTAAGGATGACTATTAGAAGATAATTTTTGAAGATAGATGAGATAAATAAGTAATAAATAATTATATTTTTTATCGAAAAGATAAATAAAATATTAAACACGTTAGTTACGAGACCATTATTTGTTTTTTGAAAATCA
The DNA here is from genome assembly GCA_963277665.1 of Viscum album. Lineage (NCBI taxonomy): Eukaryota > Viridiplantae > Streptophyta > Magnoliopsida > Santalales > Viscaceae > Viscum > Viscum album. Next base: position 21,582,121 of record OY728137.1, on the reverse strand, counting down.
TTGAAACATGTTGGTCACTAATTTTGTATACAATGACATTGACTAAAACTATTATAGGAGGAACTTACAACTCTATAAAATATCATTAAATAGAAATTTTAGTACCTTTTATGATCTTGTAATAATTATATTTGTGTGAAGAAAATGAAATTACAATGTTATTATAAAACATGTTAAAAAAGATCATGATAACTCATGAACGCTATTGAATACAAATATTGAATAATTATAAATTATGTTCATAAAAAGTTACATATATAAATAAGGATATAAAATAGGTGATTAAGATAGTTAGTTTTTATTTTTATTTATATTCTATTTCGTTAATTTTTTTATGAAATAAGGTATGGGTGTTTCATCCCCATGTCACTTATTTGATACATCATAGTTTATGCACCCAATTTCATTTAATTGGTGTGTATACATCCAATCAAATATATAATATCTTGAATTATATTTTAATAATTTTATTTTAAATCCAATTTCAAAATCATTATTTTTATTGGTTTTCATTCAAAGATTAAAAAAATATGAAAATGGTATTGATAACTCAAAAATAATTTATTTGAGTTATAAAATTGATTTTTTAAAATACTTTTTTCCTTTCACCCTATGATTTTATATTGATCATTGTCCTTCTCATTTGTTAAAATAAACTATTCATTAATATATTCTACCTTGATTAATATCTTAAAAATAGAAGTATGACATTGTTAATAATAATTCATATTCTGTTTCACAAAAAATTTATTTAATACCCATATTGTCCCAACCCAACAATGATATCGACAATTTTTTGAAACCCAAATATGTGTTACATACTGTAACCATCCATCCAATGTCCCAAAGGCCTTAAAAGTTTCCTTATAATAACAAACTCACTTTTAAGGGAATATGGGGGAAACCCAAACTTCATGAACATTTAATATAACACGACTCAAAGGTCAAAGATAGAAAAACCAGATAAAAACATGGAGAGGCCCCACCCCAACATTAGATCGTGAAAATTCCATCTACCTTTGCTTGGATGTTTAGAAAGAAAGTGTCTTCTGTTAGAAAACATGCCTGATTTGATGGCTGACATTATAGCATCTTAAAAAACCAAATATGAACAACTATATATCAATGGACCGCCAGATTTGAATCCTCCAATGGGGCATGTTCCACGTGGTCAAGTACATTTGTATCATAATACCCTGTTGTTCTAAGACCCGAATATTTCCGGCCAAGAGAAGAAACCCCCCATACCTGTCGTGACACCCTGACTCTCCTGTACAATCACACTCTGTAACCTTTGATTCCAAAAACTAGAACCAACACGATATCAAAGTAATAATCAAGCATCAACACAATGACCAAGAGCTAGATCCAAAGATGGAATCACCCCACCGCAACCATGGGACATCCTCCAACCTAATTCACATAATAACAAAGAGAAAGATGAACCAGGGATCTTAAAGTCGAGTCTTCATCACTGATAACTATAATATCCAACATCACCTCAAGGGAAGGTCTCCATTGATGGGATCCTAGAATATTGAAGCCAGCATTGATAATCTAGACTTATAGTCAAGTAGATGGAGAACATATGAGATCCCTCATTGGATTCCCAATCGAGAAAACCATGAAAATTCGAAGAAACCTATGAAGAAGAAGGGGCACACTGAAGACAACACTACCACAACAACTCCGAAAAAGAAACACAATTCGAAACCATCAAACAAATCTGAAAACATGAAAACCTTCAAATTCCCTCCCCCCTCTAGGCCACTCTAGGGCCAACACGGATCCTCTTAGGACTAGAACATTCTCCCACAGCTGCCAAGCCCAAATCCACCATTGAAATTCCTCCACCTAGCCAAATATGAAGGCTTCACCTGGGTAGGTTTCTTTCACCCACTACAAGGCCATCAAAATTCTAGATTCCTCCATCTCAGTGTCAGTGACCAACTGTTAATGGCGCATTCATCTCATTATTCACCCAAAACTATAGATAATTTTTTTGGAAGTCTCCAACTAACCAGACAAATTAAAAATCTATTAAATTGTTTTATATTTATTCAAACACCTATCTTTGAATTTATATTTAATTATTTAATTTTAAATCGTATCATGATCCACAGGACAAAAACCATTTATCTCACACCACTTCCACCTAATGGTGTTATTCATCAAAAAATACCTACTATATCACATTAAATTATATAGAAACCTATTTATTCATATAATATCATCCATTTTGGTCACTATGCTTTCATTTAGACTCTAATTCACAGACATTGTATGAGATATATTGTATCCCACCACACCCACACTAGTGAAAATATCCAATTTTTTATGAATCTTACATTGTTCCACTAAACATAACATTTATATATAAAAAGGCTTAATTTTTTATATATTATTTAATGTACTCAATCACTAGAAAAACATTATATTTAGTACCATGTTTTATCTACTTCCCTTGATAAACTGATTCTCTAGACACTAGTACATTGACTAAACTCACAAACTCCACGATGACGTGTTCATCCCAATGAATGTTTTGAAATTATCAATTTTTTAATGTTATAGGATAATGATTAATATAATTACAATACACAAGGAAAATTCATAATTTTTTATGTACATAACAATATCTAATAACCCAATATTGAATCATAATCACACAATTGGGGCTTTTTCTATTTCATTAAACCTCAATTTTTAACACAAGACTTTATAATCTCTAAAAAGTATCAATCTTCTCTATCCGAATTATCATCCTAGCCTAATCCTTTAACCACACACTCTTAAGTATGTGAATCCACTAACTTCACCTAATCCCCGCATATTAACACCCACACCTTGGTATATGCCTATTACAATACATCTTAACCACTTTTATATAGGAACTGTTGTGATCCTTTAGCCACCCAAAGTGTGGGTTCATCCTCTAAATCATTATTCATGTACATTATAATCTATACATGAAAGAGGTTGTGCTAGCAAAAAATTAGTTATTAATTCACAATCATATCATGTACCTTATCATTGATTAAAAAGTATCGATTTTCTAGATTCCACTATAAGTCAAACATTGACACTCATGAGCCTGACTAATCATTGCTCAACTTATCCAAGCCATGAGAATCATAACATGTTCTAGACTACAATAGTGATCTTTTGTGCAACTACCCAATCTTATTAAATATTCATTACCATAACACCCTTATCCAAATAGTCATATATCATGGTCGATGAGCCCAGTAATTTTAATGATAATATTACATTTCAATTTTCTATAGACTCCATATGATCCTATATTTTGTTTTTAAAATTCATTGTTACCGTTCAATTCATATCTCGACAACTCTATAGATTCCCCTTAATCATTTCTAGTTATTCAGTCTCTAAATGTTCTGTAATCCATCACTCATCAAACAACATTTAATGTTTATAAAATTGCTACAGATCATCACTAAAATGAATTCACTACCATTATTTAACAACACTACTCATAACTCTTTATTGATTTCACAATCACCCTATGGATAACTCATACCATGTACCAATCATACACAAATCCACTACTTTACATATTACTTTTTTTACTCGAGCATTCATAGAGAAGTACATACTATTGATAAATCATGAGATAACATGTAAGGGATAACTTCTTTATCCATTTATATCCTCAACAAAGGATCCTCTAAATTTTCCATATGTCCTCAAATAACACTCAAACATTATTAATGTGATTAGTTTCATTAAAATCCAAGGAATATTTTTTAAATACTCGTGGATAACTAAATATTTGTAGAAACTATCATGATCTCACATCATTTGATATTCATTATCATCCTCGTATCATAAAGTCTCACATAGAAACCAAGGTTGTTCCTTCCTTTTAATAATTTAGCTCCCCAAATCAAGGGAAATAATAGGTAATCAAAACCAATATAATACATATTATAGGGATAAAATAAATCTATTTTTAAAATCATAAGAGAGTCTAAGAACAACATTGCAACAATCCATAACCACAATCATTTTCTATCGATTCCAATTCAAGGTATGTATTATTTTCACATTTTTTCTTCTGAACACATCCATCTTTTGTTATCATGAGTCGTACCTCATAGATCCTAGGAAGATAAGCCTAATCAAATATATGAACATAACTCTAATGTATATTAGTCATGACACACACGAAAAACTTATTCCATTATTACCAACACGCGTCCACGTAATCCTTTGTGCATAAACATATCCCATAAAAATATATTATTCACGTATCATTATTATCACAAAACAAATCTAATAATTCTAATAATTTTCATAGAATATTATGGATTAGGATAACCTATATATCTATGGTTACATATATATGTCATCACCAATCATAAAAATAATAGGAAAATAAAAATGATCATTAACTAGAACACATGAATAACCAGTATATTGAATCATATATCATCATTATGGGGATCTAATGTCTATTTTATAAACCATATACTAGTTTATGTCATATATCATAATGAAAAATTAATGCTTTTATCTCATAAATATTAAGGAAACACATATCTAATAAACCCACTCTAGGTCTCTCATCAACATCAGGTGTCCCAATACCCATCAAAACCACTCTATATTCAATGATATCATATTCACGTGCATATTAATTAAATCATTGTCAATAAATCTATATCCTAGAATTAATTATGGATATGGAATAATTCAATAATGATTCACCAATAACATAATAAAAAAATACATAAGTAATTATTAATTCATTAAATAACAAAATCATCTTTCATCTATGTCAAAAATTATTCAATTATAATGAAGAGTAAATAATTCATATAAACCTACATTACAAGTATGACTTATGAACACATAACTCTTTCCACTTTTAGGATGATGGAGAATAATAAACTATAACCATAGTGTCATTATTTAAAAAATCAACTCAATTTTAAATATGAAATGGAAAAAACAACAATTGAGGAAATTAGATAGTATTAATCAAATTACATAAAATCCATATTCAATTGAAGAAATTACCAATAATATCCATGATTCTAAAAATTAACTGATGAATAATGGAAAGACAATAAAAAATACCTTTTAAAACTGTTCAGAATATTTAGACCAAGGATGAATTATCGAATCTATATCTCTATTTTTATCCACTGATAATTCTAACAATAAATTCCTTGGTGGTATTATCCTTCAATATATGTTATGTGAGTCTCTACTTTAATTAAATGAATGGAATTTTAAAAGACTAATGAACTATATTAGCTATCAAATGATGGAAATAAGGAAACTTTCTCAAATCATTAATAATAGATAATATTAAGTGACACCTAGAAATAAGGTTATTAAATATCCTTCAAGGATGAAAAACTTTTTAAAGACAAATTTTGATGAAATAAATAATATATATTTCGTGTAATATTTAATAAAATAAACCTATATACAATATATACATGATAAAATTCAAATATGTGGTGTGTACACACCATATCTCCATAAAGAAAAATTATGATGCACCAACCCTAACCTTGTTTCACCGCATAATTGAATGTGATCTATACTCCACTAAAACAAATATAAATATATTAATATTGAATTTACTAACCTTAATAATATAAATTTACTTCTATATAGTTCACTCATTACAATTTAATATGAATATAATAGTTAATTACATATTATTTTTACCATTCAGAGTTATTAACTTAATATTTTTTATGTGGGATTTATGATGTCTATTCCAATATTAAATATTTTTTAACAAGATCATAATTACTATATTATTTAAGTTACTATAATAGTTACCTTATATTGATTTAAAAATTTATTCACTCATTCTATAAATTTTTTTTGCATGAAAATTGTATCACTCTCTCCTTATTGTGATAATATTTGTGAGTAATGATGATTTTTTAATAATTAGTTAAATAAATCATAAAAACATTAGATAACCATAAATAAATAATTTAATTAACACTGACATATACTGATATAAGTCATTAGGTTTCCATATTTATCCATGATAGAGTTTTATAGTGTTTTTCATATAAGTGGTTAAATAGACCCAGATAATAACAAATATAACTTGATGGGTGAGTATGGTTAATGATGTTTATAATATACATATATAATACTAATAATGTTGTTATGTAGATATTTTTAATTTGTAAAATATAATTCTATGTGGTTTGTAAAATTAATTAAAATCCAAATAAAAAATATTAAATCATAGAAATGGTTGTCTTCGTATATGCGTGATTGAAGTTATTTAGATTTTTAAGTGGATATGAAGAAATAAATAATGATTTTTATATAATGTAATAAAACCCATGTATGAAATTGATATTGTGGCCAATGTATAACTATGTTTGTGTTTTTTTGGAAGTGAAATATTAAGTTGAAATAGTTTAGTATTATTTAAAACTAAATATTGGAACTTAAACATTCTCTTAAAAGTAATTAGGAAATGAAAACACTATGATAAATTACAGAGATCAGGAGATTTAAAACATAAATATAATAGAAAAATTGTAAAGGGAATTATGTAAAGTTATGTGTAATTTTATTTAATTTAAATGGTTGAAGTGATTCCATTTTATAATTGATTAAAATATAATATTAGTGAATACTCAATATTTTTCAAATATTGCATGAAACTATTCACTAGTTAATGGTTCAAGAATATATTATAATTTTTTACATGGTGATATAAGGTCTATAAAGCCTCTACCACACATTTTAATATATATTTTTAAAAAAATTCAATTCATTACTCGTTTTTTTACATTTTACCTTATTCTATAGTATATAGTTTTCACCCAAGTAATTTATATTTTATTAGAAATATATGGTATCCCCTATTACCAATTTTGAATATTCTAATAAACTTTTCCTCTATTTAAAGGTAATAAATTTATAAATAATATAATATTTACTTATAAATTAAAACATTTAATATAAAGAAATACTATTTTTTAGAAAAATGTTGTTTCAATTATTAAGTGTCCAAAAATTAATAAAAATTTATTACAAATTTAATGAGTGTTAATATAATTTTATATCGGTTTAAAAATTAAATTATTATTATTTTTTGAAATTCATTAATATATTTGAATTGATAAAAAATAGAAAAAGTTAACAATATAATTATTTTAAAATAATATTTGTACCATTATCGTGGAAGTTAACATTAATCATATTCATCTAATTTTTGTAAATAAAAAAGACATTAAACTTATTTAATTATATGAACATTTTGATATAAAATAAATAAAAAACCTTTTTCACATTTAATTTTTACAAGTTATAAAAACTATATTTTCATACAAGCAAATAAAACATTTAGAGTAAAATATTTCTTCAGTTTCCAAAAAGTTAGGAATTAGTTTTATATTTTCAACATTGTATTTTTAAATTTTTGATATAATATTAAAAATGTATATTTTTATATAGAAAAATTTTCAGAAAAATTTAATCCATTCTTTTATTAAGATAATTTCATAAAATTGGTGATATTGGATAAAATTGTTATTTTTCCACCATCCGAATAAAAACCCATTATTTTCAAAAATAAAAATAAAAAATAAAAAATAAAAATAATAAAATGATGATTTATTTTCAAATTAAAATTCAAAATTTTTTAAATATACTTTTTAAATGAAAATAAAATAAAAAAATAAAACTAATTTTAATGCGAAATGCACTTGAAAAACATTTACTACTCTTAATCATATTATTTTGTATTTCTAATTGATTAAAATCATTTTATTTGAAAAAATTTAATTATTCATAAATAATATTGATAATATTCATATAATATTATTTGGATCATTTTAGTTTTATTTAATGTGTCAAAGAGGATATCAAACAATGATTAATTTAGAGAAATATATATATTCAAAAATATTGGTGTATTAGATTCTCACACCAATAAAATAAATATAATCCTTTAAATATCAATTATAGATAACTAATAAAGATATTTAATTATAATTTATACATAATTTCCCATCAAGATATATCTTCTAATGAGAGATATTAGTTATTATCTAATACGAGGTGGAGACAAATTTCTTTTTCAACATTAATTACTCATATACTCTAATATGTATATTCCTTAATATTTATTCGATTATAACATGAATTTCCAAGACCAAAACAATAGAGAAAAAATTTATGATTCAATAACATAACTATATATTTATCCCTGAAATGGATTAAACTAGTGTGTCATAAAATCATACACCATCAATTTTGTAACCCAATCTAAAAATTTTGGTAACCTCACCAAAAATATAAAGTACTAATTTATGATAAATTATTTTGAAAACCATAAGGTTAATAATATTTTTTAACATTATTTTTCTCAATCTATCAACCCTTTATCACATCCATCCACTATTATCTCACTGTCAGTCACCTACTAACTATTGTATTTTTTCACCCTCAATCATATATTCCTCAATAGTTAACTCCAAAAATATTATTATTTCATTAAATAATTTTTCATGGTTATCGATACCATAGAACACATATTTCTAATCCATTAAAGAAAATATGTATAATAAAAATCCATACTTGTTCCATATAATCCTTATAACTTTTAAATTACACAAAATATAATTCATAAAAACCAATGAATCTTGTTTCTTTAATGACTATACATAAAAAGCCTAATTATAAAACAACCTTCATGAACCATTATTTTTCAATTTATTCCCTAATAATCCCTTCCCATTACAAAAAATATGAATCATGTTCAGAGGTTTATTCATATCAATTAATCATATTTAATACCATTAAAATATGAAAAATAATCCAATATCTTTTACACCTTAACTGAAATCATTTTTTCACCATAGAAATATATTTCCCTATTCCTTTCATTTCTATAAATAAAATGTATAATAATTCCATTAATTTATTATAATGGATTATTTTTTTATATTTTTTCAAATGAAGGAAATTTTTCATCATTTAAATCATCATCCTCATCACAAAAACATCCATGAGATTCATTATGATTCTTATTTAGTACAATTGGAAACTAAAATAATTTCATGTTATCAATAATAATTCTAGTTAGATGGATTGTAATAATCAGATGATTTCTCACTTTAACTTTTATCCCATTATATTTCTCATTAGGACAATCTTCTCACTGTTCATATAATTAATTATAAATTAGGATCCTTTAGGATTCATCCATTACTAATACCAAATGTTTTTACTGTGAATGATTTATAATTAAAAATATAAATTAAATATCACCATAGTATTTTGTGAGTAACAAAATCTCAAAAGGTTTTACTCTTTAAAACCATCATATTATCTTACTATTTAACCTAAATCACCCTTACTTAAATAAAAAAGTCTTAATTTGGGTTCTATAATACTCCCTAACATAATTTCATAACATAATAAAACCGTCCAAATGACATGAAAAGTTAATGTGATTTATAAAATTATATCCACAAAGATTACAAACCATATGGGGTTTTAGGACTCTCTAACATGTGTAGGGTGATGTTTAAGATAACAATAATTCTTTTTTTCTTTTTTAGGTTTCAACTCCTATGTAAATATGTGACAAACCATTTATTCACTTATAGTTTCTGTGAAGATATTTTTTTACTATGGAAACAATACAATCTCTCCCTTATGAAAACTTTTGGATGTAATCATATATATAGACTTATCCATTAAAAAAAATCTCGGGGTTTTAACAGATGATCAATTAACCTAACACTGAATATATTCAATATAACATCAAATATCCTAAAGGGTTTTCCATAACAATTAAATCATAATCAAACATAAATTATCAACACTTAAATTATCCAAAATTAATATCCTAACAACTAAAGTTATTTATGCCCTACTTCGATACCAATTGTGATCACCCACAAACATCAGCATTGCATAATTACATGACATAAAGATGATATTACATTACAATATATTCTATTGATATTTTAGTATTTGTGTTTTGGATAATTATCCTAAAATATTAACTAATTAATCCTGTGAATTTATATAATAACATAATTTTTCAACTATATAAGAAACTACATAGTTTGTAATATGTCTTCAATATTTTCCATATGATTTATGGACATGATACTCCTGTAGGACCATTATTTTTATTAAATTTCTTCACAACATGAGGAAATATAAGTATATGAAATCGGTGATCTTAGGGATCAGTATTCAATCATATAATATATCAAAAATAAAAAATAAAAGTGTTCCTAATATGAAAATATGGGTATAAAATGAATTAATAACAATGTTAGGAACAATAATTCATAGATCATAAATTTTTGACAAGGATTGATATAATATATAGGTACCAAATATCATTTAAATGAGGAATAAGAATGTAATGTCACCAATATGAAATAAAATTAAATATGGCACAATTATAAGAATATGATACTTTTTAGAAAACTCATTATGCCTATGTATTTTTGAACAAACATTTTTTGTTCACACATTAAAATGTGAGAAAACTCATTATACATATTCCTTTGTAAACAAATTCATTATGTCTCCAACTAAATATATAATGAGATTTAATATTAATTAACTCAATGGAAGGAGATATAAGATTTCACCCATCATCATAATACATATGGGTTCGATATAAAATCAATCATCATCATATCATATAGAACCCATGTAAATAATCTTGGTTACTTATCCATAAATAATGTTATAATTTAACGAAAACATTCATAATTGCATCAATAAAGCATGATATCCCATGAAATATAATATAGTTATCCAATTATACTAAATAACAGTAAAGGAAGATACCATTAAATTATAGAAATTGTATTCTCACTATATAGAAAAAGGGTATATGTTTTAGTAAATACTTTTCTCAATCAATCGATGGACATAATATAAGTGAACACCCACTTATTAATGAACTAGAAAATAATTTTCTCACAAAGGAAAGTGTTGATATAATTTTTTTAGTAGTGTTTTCTTAAATAATGTAAAATACTAATTCATGTCAATACATTGAATTAGAATGTTGTGTGATGAATAATATTTCAGGTTAAACGAATTGTTTGATCTTTCTGGTTTAATAAATTCATACGATGTCTAAAATGGTATGTCGTAGTAAAATATCAAGTAATGAGACACAATGATGTGAGAAGGAATACTCAGGTAGACAATATGCTACAATTTGTGTATTATACTAAGAAAAGTATGGTTAATGGAGTAGTATGATGATGAAAAATATACACACTGTGGAGATGCATAATTTTTATTTTGATGAAAACCATTCTCCATGTCCTCACCTTACAGATTTATTGACCATGCCATAGAGGAGGATTGATCATTAGACACCACATCAGAATGAAACTGGTTTCATCACAAATATAATATAAATGTGGTTTCCATACTATAGAATTGATCTAATGTTACAAATCTACTTGAGATGTTATTTTAGAGGCCTTGGATGTTTTATGACCTCTATTTCATATTTTCATGTATCATCGTAGTTGATAATGAGGTCATATTTTTTCGAACAAGAAATTTGAGGACCTACATGCTACAAGAAAGGGGTTATTTCATAATGGATGGAGAAATTAGGCATTATTCTGTTTAATTAGGATCATATTGCAGTAGAAGTCATGGAATGTTTTCATTCCAATAGACAATGGGAGACCCATATGTTTCCTTAGATGGGGTAAAATATAATATGTTCAAGAAGGTAAAAAATAATATATTTTAACAACCACCACATGTCATAATTCAGAAGACCATGTTGTATATGATTTTTCATGAAAAATTCATGGTAGTCCAAATATTATTTCTAACATAGCTTTGTTAAATAAAATAGGAATTTATCCTAATATATTATATACACCATTTTAAATTAGATGGTGATGATAAATTGATAATTTCTCAAAGGGTTATAAAATAATTGGATGAGGAAATTTAAGTATGTGATTTTTAATTTAAAATTGAAATTCCAAAAAGGATAACATGAATTGTGTTATATAATTTTATTAACCTTTGAGAGAGTAGTGAGAAAACTAATAGGAACATAAGTTATAATGGAATATCTTATGTAGAGGAAATAATGGAGTCTATATCAAAGAGATAATTTTTCAAATGAGAATATTTATTCCATACCTATTAAAAAAATTGAGGGTCCATATCAACTTGAATATGGTTGTAGATTCAAAGATAGTAGGTTAAAAATCATTAGCAAAAATTAAAGATCTTTAAAAAGTAAATTTTAAGGATTTTTTGTTCAATATTTTCAAAGAAGAAGATTATATTATCATGTTTTCCAATAGTAACCAGGAATAAAATGAACATTACTCTCTATTTGACCATCATTTTTATTGAGAGTTGTATGATAGAGTATATTTTGGGAATTTTTAAGCACAATATATTCTATGATGTAATTGTTTTGGATATAGTGGAGGATTCCTATTTAATATAATAAAAAACATATCAAGAAGAAATATTTGGATCCAAACCTTTAAAATTACAAGTGATTAACATTCATCAGATTCCTACACACTATGAGTTTGTGAGACTATAACATTAATTTATTTTTGGAGGATATTTTAAGAATAAATAATCATAAATATATTTTACCACTAATTCAACCATTTATTCCACCTTAAATGATACCAAAATAGGTCCTTGGAAAACCAATCGGTATCAAAGGGAAGGTTACTACTACAGGTCCAAAATAAGTTGTTATAATGATTAAAAATCATTATTATTTGAATATCTACAGAGTTCAGACCTTTGATGTAACATCCCCAAATGATAAAGGGTTGTAAGACTAAATAATATGACTCATGTCAACAAGGTGCACCTTCCTTTTCTGGAGCCCACCTGATTAGAACTCCACAGTTAAGCGTGCTTGGCCTAGATTAGTGATCCGGATGGGTGACCTCCTAGAAGTTTCCCACGGTGTGTGTGAGTGATGAAAAAACACACAGGAAAGGACATGTGTTGGCCTATGGGGACTGTCATTAGTCAGATGACCCGTTCAGGCATGTGGGTGCACCCTGGGGTGGGCCCCATGTGTCTGTGGGGCAACTGGTGGTACCTAGTGGGCCAGGACCCGAAGGTCATGTTATGACGGGGTGTATGTGCTGTCACCAGGACCCGATTATTACATTTGGTATCAGAGGAGGAACCCAGCCTTAAGTGCGTGGTGCACTACCTGGGTTGAGATGTAGGGACCACAACGAGGATGTTGTGCTCTAAAGGGGGAGTGATTGTAACATCCCCAAATGATAAAGGGTTAAATGACTAAATGATATGACTCATGTCAACAAGGTGCACCTTCATTTTCAGGAGCCTACCTGATTAGAACTCCATAGTTAAGCGTGCTTGACTTGGAGTAATGATCAGGATGGGTGAACTCCTAGGAAGTTTCTCAGGGTGTGTGTTAGTGAGGACAAAACACACTAGAAAGGACATGTGTTGGCCTGTGGGGACTGTCATTAGTAAGATGATCCGTTTAGGCATGTGGGTGGACCCTGGGGTGGGTCCCACGTGTCTGCGGGGCAACTGGTGGTACCTAGTGGGCCTGGACCCGACGACCATGTTAAGGCGGGGTGTTTGTGATCTCACTGGGACCCGTTTGTTACATTTGAAGGCATAAACTCTCATAGTTTCATCAATAAGATTTTTACCTACCCTCATTTAGTCAAACATTAGGTCATATATAATACCACATTGTTATTTCAACCTGTTCGTATTAATTCCCATATGACCCATGTTGACAAAGTGAATTTGGATATTCATGTAATGGTTTAAATTAATATTTTGATGTTTTAATTAGAAAACATTTATATTAAGGTTATAGGACTTTTAATATCTAAAGATATGGAAAAAATATAAAATAATATTTTATGGAAACATCCAAGTTATGAAATCCAAGATACAAGTTTGGTGGAGTATATTTGAGGACATTGAAGTGTGTAATGATGAGAAAATGGATGATATTTCCTTAGAGTGACAAAGATAGTTACAAATATTCAATGATTTGTATAAAATATGAAGGAATTCATTATTGTCAAAAATCTAGTTGGGGAATTTTCTGGATAGATTTGATCCCAAAATTTCTATATTGGTATATGTTGATCATTTTTATATGTATAAGAATCAAATATTTTTAATGATAATAGAACATTTAGTAATATTTTTTTATGGGATAAAGGAAAAATATGAGCTATATTTTGAAAAAATGAGGAAACGAAATCACAATATAATATGAGGTTATAGATTTCATTATTTTAGATGTTGAGGTTAATGAAGAATTCAACAAAATTCTCTTTGTTTTATCAATGAGGTTCATGAAAAGAAATTAAAATTAAAAGGTAATGAATTATTTAGTAATTTAAATTTTAATGGTTTTGGTAATATTTTTAAATTGTTTCCAACGAAACATGGTGATGAATTTGAATCAGATGAGGATGTTGATAAATCTAAAAATGTTTAATATTATATTAAGAAGAAGAATGTTAGCTATAATAAAAATAATTTAATGTCAAAACATGATTATGATTAATTAAGAGGATGTTATTTTAATTCCAAAATTTTGTTCATTAACAATGTGATGAAATACTCATATTCATCAAGAATAATTGATCTTAAAGATAAGAGGATAAAAAGTGAGTGGGGATTTAAAGGAAAGATTAAATCATTTCATGAACATATTACCCAACTCAAGAACTAATATAAGATGATGTTGAAGAAGAAAAAAAAGCTATTGGTGAAAATATATAACTGAACAATAAGGAATCTACAAAAATTTATTATATCAAGATAAACATGTTGAATGTCACTTAATAATTAAAAATTATATTTCATATTAAAGATAAGTTGATGATACAAAAGAATATCCAATATTCAAAATATATTATAGACAATATTTAGTTGAATATGGATAAAGAGGACATAGAAATAAATAGTGGATAATGGTTAATATTCTCAATTAAATGAGATGAAATCTTCCAATCATTTGGTAAATTCATTCAAATATAAATCTAGAAAACATTTTTTTCATAATTGATATTGTAGGTCAAAAAAATACATAGTCTGATAATAAAATATGTTGAGACGCCATATTCCCCCAAAAAAATTATAGGAGAACTAGAAACCCATTACTCCCAGGAAAAAGTAATTCTAACAGTTCATGAAGACAACAAAAAAACATTAGGATATTTGTGTAATCAGTTTTTAAGACCCCGTTTTAAGGTTTTTTACAGGTACTGTAAAATGTTTTCACAGAAATCATATAATTTTTTTTAATGAGGAAATTTTAAGAAATAGGAATGATTAAAGGGGTTGTTTTAATGAAAACATTAATGGAAAAATGATTTGGAATTAAACCAAAAAATTTATATTTAACCCCAAAATAGATTTAGACATTTAAGAGATGTTTTTGTGATTTTTCAAATGGAGGATCATAAGGATGAGGTATAGATGACTATGACATCGAGAAATGTTTTTCATTCTATGATATTTAAAAATAATTACATAATAAAGGATACAAATCTAGATAAATCTACATATACATAATAGATAATTAAGAATCCTAAGAAAAATGATCATGTCACGAAATATTTATTCAATGTCAGGACACATTTTTTAAATTGACTAAAAAATAGAAGGAATCTAAAAAACATTGGAGAGGAAAAACATTATCTTAATATGAGGAAGAAAAATTTCATTAGAGGTCATCTAATATGGATAAAATTACTCTTTAACTAAAATTATTTTTATAGATGAATTTTTTTTCAAAACCTATTGAAATTGATTATTAGAAAAGTGTCGATATTAGAAGAAAAGAGTTGGCTGGGGTGAGAGGAAAATCTCCACATGATTATTAAACGTATGGAGTAAATATGTCCCTTCTAATTAAAAATTATTCTTGTATGCGTACACTAACATATAGAGAATTAAATTATATGTTTGAGGATATTTTTGTGTTCATTAAAGGGGATGATTTGTATATACAGTACTACTCTATGATTAATATGATAGTGTGCATCCCATTAGGGGATCAAATTATGAAAAGAATTTGTCATGTAATATTTTTGAAAATCTAAGAATATCCATGAAATCTATGATTATTGTATGAGAATAATACTTACACTACATTGTTATTAATATATTCAAAATTGTTATCAAGGTGTACTATTTATTGATCAATGGATTAGAAAATGGGGAAGGTAATGACTTCTAAATGAATAGTTTTGATGTGTTTACTAATGTGTGTGTAGGATCATTATTTTATGGATAAATTTCTTTTTGAAGGGATCATATATTATGATTATGAGATGTTATCAAATTATGTGTTTAAATTGACATCATAGATAACTTTATTAAACATCTATTATTTTCAATATTTGGATATCCCATGAAGAGTTAATGAGGATTAATAAAATTCAATTTTCTAAAGAACTTTCTGATATCATACATGTATTTAAAATTATAAATTTCAGGAGAAGAAATATGAGGTGTGATGTTTTTACACATTTTCACTTTTCAATTTTTTCTATAAGGTAATAATAATTTACCTTTGATCCATATATATTGACTTAACACTGATAAGGTTATTTTAATGAAATGTAATCAGGGATTTTATTTCTAACACTGTGAGTTTTATTTGTTTTTAATAAGATAAGTCCTTTATTGATTTTAAAATGATAATGAATAACTTGAAGTGAATAATATGATTACATGTTTTATGAAGATAGTATTCTTTTTTGTATAAGAAATTATGATGATGCAGAAGCCATTTTTACTAATAATATATCATAGAACGAGATACAATGTCATAAATGGTGGATTTAGTAAATGACAATTTCATAATTTATATATTATTCTATGGAAATGAATGAGGATTGGGTTTGATGCCACACCATAATATCCACACAGTGGAGATACTGCATTCATAAGTGGGATAAAAGAATATCTATGGGACATCATGACCCATATTATGTGTCCCCTTTATTATGGAGTAATGATTAGAATTCTCCACACTAGACTAAAATGGGTTTCACTACATGAATTATAAAATGTAGGAGAATGTATTATAGAATCGATCCGACCTCATAAAGAAATTCAAGGAATGATTTCAGTGGATTTAGAAATTTTAGGGCATCAATATCATTAGGGAATGCTACACCATTTTTTAGGACTAGAATAAATTTTTCTGTTCCTAATAATATGATCACTCCCATGTCAATATATATGCGCTACTGTAGCACCCCTATAATCTTATAGTATTTTTCTCATAAATACATTGTATTCATTAGGTAGCCTATATTTAATGAATCACTACGCCCCTATTGAACAAAACATGGTTACCAATAAGGGATAGACACAACTTAGCGCCTAAACTTAAATTTACCAGCTCTGTGATTTGAATTTTAATAATGTGATATACACAGTTGTGTTCAAGATGATATTTAGAGTCTGATAGAATTAACTTAATTTTTAGTGAATAGTTACCTACCCTTATGAATAGTAACATACCCTTAGGAATAGTAACCTGCCCTTATGAGTTGTAATATGCCTCTTATTAATGGTATCCATACACTTGAGTGTAAAAATGAATTTCGACACCCTAAAGATGAAGATGAATATTCTTAGTGATTATATATTTCAATTAAATAATGAGTTAATTAAATATTTAATTAATCATATTTAGAAAATTATTTTTGAAAAATGGGCTTAATTTTTGGATTCTACACATCCAAAAATGGTTAGGGTGAATTTTAGGGAGTTTTTCTGAAATACATAAATTTTTGATGAATAGTAAAATTCGATAATTCACAATAAATGATAAATAATGGATTGATTGAGTCATTGATGATGATCTGCTGATGTAAGCCCAATTATTTCGAATGGACATGAATATATTACTTTTCATGGTCATGGAATACTCACAATTGGTTTTATTGAGAAGAAATAATAAATTAATGAGTTTTTTATTAAGAAATCCCCTCTCTCCTCCATTATAAAAACCACCTCTCACCCCATTCCATTCACTCCTCTCAAGCCTTGTGCCTTCTCCAAATTCTATTCAAATACCTTCCCAACCTCCTCCCCCACGTCCAAAAATATTTTTCTCAGAAAAATACCGAAACCTCTCCCCTTAAGAGGTTCTCAAAGGAGGATGTCTCATGAGGTAAATTCCTCTTTGAAATAGCTTCTTTTCTTTTAAGTTCTTTTATTTTTGTTTCTTTTCTCACCTCCCTTCACCAAAATAGAATGATAAATCCAGTGAAATACATGAACTGGAATGTTTTCACGCTAATGTTATATATTTCATTATCTTATCTCCTTTCCCTACTCTTATTTGAATGAAATGAAAACACCGTTTTAGATGTGCTAATTTAGCACATTCAAGGACAACGATTTATCGATTTCTATTATAATATTTAATTCTGGTTAGGAACCCATTTGTGTTATTGTTGAAATATATTATTTTTTAATATATCCTATTTTTAGTTCTGTAATACTTTTTTAATCATGGTATTATGTTATAATTCAAAAAAAATGTTCATCATGATCAAACCCACCGATTAACCAAAACAGTTATCACTAAGATTATATAAATAAAATTTCGACTTCAATCTAAGTAACACAAATTAAATTTAAAACCTTGTAATCTAGTGTATGTTCACTAATAGTGTATAACATCATTTCTAGACAACCAAATCTATCTTATATATTTATCCAAAACTGAATATAAGTGAACCAATCATTTAATACCAAGTAAACAAACGAGCCCGAACAATGAAATTGAACCTTATAACTAATCAAAATTGCCTAGAATGTACTAGAAAGGATTATAATAAATCATTTTCATATAAAATAGGTTTTTTAATTATGAATTAAGAATCCTAATTTTTTTCATGACTTTAATAACAGGTCAGGAACACCTTCAAGCATAAGGTAAGGGATTGCCTAACTCAATTTTCATTCATTGAGATAAACTTCTATTTCATTGGTTACATTGTTCCACGAATATGTGTAAATGTCCTATGATTGTTTTATTATGTATATAAATTTTTATCTTGTGGTATTATGTTTGTCACAAATAATTATGTCATTGATTTTTCCACAATCTAATGATACGTTTTTTGTAAGGGATCCTCACTCTCACTATTATTCATGAATCCACCCTATCTTGTGTGATTTTGTTTTTAATTTCTAATGATGGGGTATGTTTTCTCAACACCCCCAAACTGTCCTTTTGATATATAAATAATGTAATACACCTTTACCTCTCATTAAGACCATACAATAATAATCATTACTGTGCCAAAATGTTTGTAAGAGGTTTCCTCATCTCACTTTCAATTCTATGGGATTTTCATTGTTCACCTCTTATTTCATATATGTGGTATACATGTACTACCATTTGACATATGTTATCATGGTTCTCAATATATTCATTGTATTTTGTGACTAATTTGGTGGTTATTAACTTTTTTCAAACGAATCTGTTGAATACAACACGGTAACGAGCTTTGTCTCAATTTTCACTTCATTGTGACTTGCTTAGTATATGTCCACCTACTCTTTCTTATTTGGTGTACCTACTGCCCATTTTGGATAACATTTCAACTGAAATTATATTAAATTTAAATATCTATATTCTCATATCATGTATATTATTATTATCTAAGCCGTATACAATTTTACATACGATATTTATTTTGAATGTTGTTTTGACTGTGGAAATGATGGTGAATATGTATCCTCTATTCTATACAGATAATGTAATTACATATTTCCCTTGTATATAATTTATTTATAAAGAATGATTTGTATATATGGGTGGGTGGGGCCCACTACAGCAGCTCGATGCATCAGTAGGTCTAATGAGACAAAACAGTTTGGTGATAGACCCTTCTGGTTTGTTTCCAAAAGTCAGACGGGTTTTTACCCCTAGAACTAAACCGTTTTTACTGTATTATGGTTCATGTGCCAGATAGAGGACATCCAATTAATAAGAATTGTCTTTATTCATTGTTAGTAATTATTATTATCCATGACATTTTCACTATCACAAAATCTATGGATGTAGTTTCATTCTCAGTTTATTATTAGGATTAGTTATTCATTTATTCACTATTCCATATTGATATTATCAGATAGATTGTGAATCATTTATTATTGTACTCATTCTTCCACTATTTTTAACCCTTACTGAGTGTTTGGGCTCACCCCTTTCATTGTTTACCATCAATAGGTCATGAAGAAGAGGTCATTTTTTAGTGCTTATGGGTGCAGTTTTTGTTTTTCATTATGTATTGTATCTTGTAACCTTATCCACTGTAATTTTATGTTACATCTATGTATCTAGTTACATAAAGACAACCAAACTAATCATTCCTTAAATATTTTCATTCCTTCTAACCATGACAATATCAGAAGTAATGCACCGGCTCCAACCTAGAGGGCTTGGGGTGTTACAGTTGGTATCAAAGGAAGTTTAGTAGGAAACATGGAAAGTAGATTAGGAAACATATAGTAGGGAACAAATCCATAGGGTAGTATTTGAGGATAAACATACAAGAACATACTCATATTTTGGTATGGAATAGATTATGTGGATCTTTCAAGAAATACATCCCTATCTAGATACGAGTAGGTAGAGGCGACTCTGGCACAGATGTATCTAGGGGTAAATCCTGAAAACACCGCTTTGAGCTAGACTCGAATGGGAATTGTTACTTGAAAACGAGGGTTGCTGCACTCTTGGTTACGACACTCCTGAGGGATATGCTTAGGGTAATTAATATTTTCTATAAAATCCATTATGAAGGGGTTTAATGTAGATTTTACCTCAGAGAAACCATGTTTATAAGATTAGTTATGCATAGAAATTAAATCTATGTTGGGAGATTTTATATTTTAGATTCATAAACTATTCTACTTTATCCCATTATTTTGAAATTGCGACTAATAGATGAAGTGTAATCAATACTCATGGGAAAGGTAGGGATCTGCTAATTGAGCAAGTCAACACATTCAATGTTGGAGCAGATCAGATCATGACTATATTTGGACAACTTTCTCAATTTGTAACGAATAACCATTCCACACCTATGTTGGATCGTTTCATGTAGTAGAAGCCCCCATTTTTCAGTGGGACTACTAATCTAGTGGTAGCTGAGCAGTGGATCAAATCACTAGAGAAGATATGCATGCCATTAATATGCATTGAGAGTGAGAAGGTGGGTTATACTATATATTGTCTCAAGGGTGACATTGAACAATGGTGGTCCCTGATTCAGAATACCATGGAGGAAGAACAAATAAAAGATATGGAATATAGGACTTTTAAGGAAATATTCTTCGAGAAATATTTCCCCTGTGAGCAATGAACTGAAATGAAGCAGAAATTCCTTAGCTTGAAACAAAGGGAAGAAGACAGTGTTGCAGAGTATGGGGCTACTTTTACAAGGCTGGCCAGGTATGATGTAGATTACGTATGTGACTCGGCAGAAAAGATTGATCATTTCATTGAAGGTCTTAAGCCAAGTATTCAGAGGGTGCTATCTTCTCAATCATTTTCATCATATGATGAAATTGTATCAAGTGCCATCAAAATAGGGAGGGAATTTTCTAGATCAAATATTTTTAAAGTAATCCAAGATAAGAATCGGTACTGAGATAAAAAAGGAAAAGGAGAAGAACCAAAGAAGAGCAAGGGAATGAATAGTTTCCCATTATGCAGGAACTATGGAATGAATCATCTTGGGAAATGCTTGAAAGCCATGGGAGTCTGATATAACTGTTGATAAAATGGTCATCGAAACGATGAATGCAAGGGGAATAAAAAATTCAATGATGTTCAATCTGCAATTGCAGAGAGATGGGACACTATGCAAATGAATGTCCTAAATGCCAAGGAAACATGACTCAGAAAAGGCCAAGAGATCAAAGGAGAGCTTATGCGAATACAACTGCAGAGGTCGAAGTTCCTACTGATGTGGTGGTAGGTACTTTAATTGTTTCCTCAAACATATCCAACAAATTATATGATTCTAGATCATCACATTCATATATATATTCTTTGTTTTCCATGAAAATTATATATATCCAATTTGATTTAATAAAGGAGTTCTCAGTCAAAACTCTAGGGGGTGTATCATTGCAACAAAGGCATATCGACAAGTCCCCCTCCAGTCACCAAAACGTGATTTAGTTTCTAACCCAGTCATCATACCAATGACTAAATTTGATATCATTATCGACATGTATTGGATGTCAAATTATGATGCGAAGATTTATTGTAAGTATAAGCAAGTTAAATTTTTTTAAAATGGTGTAGAATCCCTACTCTTTAGGACAGAAACATCGCCACCTGATTCATATCGAGAACCACCCCCAGTAGCACTACTAAATGAAATACATGGAGAGGAAGATAAAACAACATCTATGGGCATGGAAATAAATCTTCAAATTGAATACGTGCACATAGTGCAAGAGTACATTGATGTATTTCTAGAGAATTTACATAGACAGCCTCCAGAAAGGGAAGTTGAGCTCTCTATGAATTTAATTCCAGTTGAGAGACCTATATCAAAGACCCCATATATAATGACCACTATGGAGTTAGTGTAGCTAAAGAAACAACTAGAGGATTTTAGTGACAAAGGATTTATTCGAGTTAGTGTTTATCCATGGGGATCCCCGGTCTTGTTTGTCAAGAAGAAAGATGGATCCATGGGGCAATTCATTGATTATAGGAAAATAAATGCTATTCTAATAAATAATAAGTATCCATTGCCTCATATTGATGATTTATTTGATCAACTCCATGGATCCCAATGCCTTTCAAAGATTGATCTTTGGTCCTGATATCATCAACTACGTGTGAGGAAGTAAGATATTCGAAAGACAACATTTCAAACCAGGTATGGGCATTACGAGTTTACGGTGATTCCATTTGGACTAACTAATGCACCCTCTATTTTCAAGGATTTAATGAATAGAGTTTTCAAGGAATATCTTAATAACTTTATTGTGGTGTTCATCGATGATATCTTGGTATACTCAAAAAGATATTAAGATCATGAGAATCACATACAGATTATTCTAGAAACTATTAGAAGAAATGAATTATATGGGAAGTTTATAAAGTGAGAATTCTGGCATCAATCAGTTTCTTTTCAGGGCCATATTTTCTCTAAGGATGGAATCCTAGTTGATCCTACGAAGACAAAGGCAATGCATGATTGGCCCATGCCAACAATCATAACCGAGGTACGCAGTTTAATTGTCTTAACAGGTTACTATCAGCATTTTGTTTAGAATTTCACCCAACTGGATCACCCGTAAACCAAGATCACACAAAAAGGAGTTTAGTTTGTGTGGACAAAAGAGTGTACATAATTCTTTGAAGAATTGTAAAGAATATTGGTCAATGCTCCAATTTTGACTCTTCCATCTGGAAGTGATGGATTTGTGATATACATAGATGAATCAATGAATGGGTGGGTTGCGTCCTTATGAAAAATGATAAATTTATTACATATGCCTCAATAGAATTGAAGACTCATGAGAAAAAATATCCAACTCATGATCTTGGGTTATTAGCCATAATATTTTCTCTGAAAATATGGAGGCATTATCTCTATGGAAGGAGATTTGAGATCTATAGGGACTATAAGAGTTTGAAATAAATTTTCACACGAAAATGAACTCAACATGGGGTAAACAAGATGGCTTGGGTTACTAAAAGATTACGATTGTTCAATACACTACCACCTAGGAAAGGAAAATAAGGTGGAAGATGCATTGAGGAGGAAAGATTATGGCTTCTTGACTCAAATGAGGATTGAAAGAGATCCTATATTCATGGATCTATTGAAGATAGATATGGGAATTTATAAGTAAGGGGAAACATATTTTCTCTTTAAAATGATTAATAAACCATATTTATTAGAGAAAATAAAGAGCTCCCAATCTGATGATGATAATCTACACAAGAAAATTAATGCTGTCAAGGATGGAAGTCTAGCTGACTTCGTGTGTGAAGAAGGAGTTTTGAAATTTGGGAAGAGGCTATGTGTTCCATCAGTACCTGAGCTAAATAAGGGAACTATTAGACAATACAAATAGCTCAAATTTCTCTATACACCCGGGTAGCACCATGATGTATATCGATCTGATGGAATATTTCTAGTGGTATAATATGAAGCGGGAAATTGCTGACTACTTGTCAAGGTGTCTAGTTTTTTCACAAGTGAAGGCAGAGAGACAACATCCCAAAGGAGCGATGAGACCACTACCTATTCCTATGTGGAAGTGGGATAACATTACGATGAATTTTATCACCGGAATACGGATGACACCTAGAAGTAACGATGAAATATGGGTATTTGTTGATCATTTCAAAAAATCAGCACACTTCTTTCCTATACGAGAGGAGTTTCCACTCGAGCGCCTGGAAAGACTGTATATTAATGATGTTTTAAGACATCATGGTGCAAATCTATCAATTTTATCTGATCGAGATCCCAGGGTTACATCAAAGTTCTAGAAAAGTCTCCAGAATGTTTTGAATACTGAGCTTTGTATGAGTACTTCTTATCACCCCCAAACTGATGGACAGTCTGAAAGGACTATACAAACTCTAGAAGACATGCTGAGGTCATTCTCTCTTGACTTACATGGTATGTGGGATCAATACTTACCTTTGGTGGAATTTTCCTACAACAATAGATTCCATTCTAGTATTCAAATGGATCTGTATGAAGAATTATATGGAAGAGGTGTCGAACTCCAACTTTTTGGGACGAAGTTGGTGAGAGGAAACTTATAGGCCCATAACATATTGGGGAGACCAGGAAAAAAGTAAACAAAATTCAAGCCCATATTAAAGCTTCCCAAAGTCAGAAGAAGAGTTATGCTGACAATCAGAGAAAGGATTTGGAATTCAAGGTGGGAGATCACGTCTTTTTGAAATTATCTCCATGGAAGGGTGTCTTATGGTTTAGTGAGAAAAGGAAACTGAGCCCCAGGTATATCGGGCGATTTGAAATTTTGGAAAGAATCAGAGCTGTAGCTTACCCTCTAGAAATGCCAAAAAATATCTCCTGAGATCATGATGTTTTCCACGTGTCATTGTTAAATAAATACAGGCCATACCCGACACATGTTATCACATATGAAGAAATTGAACTACCACCTGATTTGTCATATTGTGATAAGCATATTGGGATTCTTGACAGAAGAGAGAAAATATTGATAAATCAGACAACTTGCCTATTGAAGGTTCTTTGGAGAAACCATAATATGGAGGAAGCAAGATGGGAACCTGGGGATGTTATGAAAAATAATCAGCCACATCATTTTGGTGGGTTTTAGACATAAAATCTCGAGGATGAAATTTCTAAATGAGGGAATAATGTAGCACCCCAAACATCTTATAGTATGTTTCTCTTAAATACACTGTATTCTTTAGGTAACCTATATTTCAGGAATCACTGAGCCCATATGGAACAAAAAATTGTTACTTATAGGGGATAGCCATATCTTATCCACTAAACATAAATTTTCCAGCTCTGTGATTTGAATTTTAAAAATATGATATACACGGTTATGTTCAAGATGAAATTTATAGTCTGATAGAATTAACATAATTTTCAGTGAATATTAACCTACCCTTATGAATATTAACCTACCTTTAGGAATATTAACATAACCTTATTAATAGTAATATGACTCTTATGAATGGTATCCATACTCATGAGTGTATAAATGAATTTAGACACCCTAAAGATAAAGATGAATATTCTATGTGATTATATATTTCAATTAAATAATTATTTAATTAAATATTAAATAAATCATATTTAGAAAACTATTTCTGAAAAATGGGCTGCATTTTGGGATTCTACACATAGAAAAATGATTAGGGTGAATTTTTTTGATTTTTCTAAAATACATAAATTTTTTATGAATAGAAAAATCTGATAATTCACAATAAATGCTAAATAATGGATTAATTGAGTCATTTATGATGATCTACTGATGTAAGCCCAACTTTTTCAATGTAACATGCATATATTATTGTCCTTGGTCATCGAATACTCACTATTGGTTGTCTTGAGAGGAAATAATAAATTAATGAGTTTTATATTAAGAAATCCCCTCTCTCCTCCACTATAAAAACCCTCTCTCACCCCTTCCATTCACTCCTCTCAAGACATGTTCCTTCTCCAAATTATGTCCAAATACCTTCCCAACCTCCTCCCCCACATCCAGAAAGATTTGGTATCATAAATAAACTAAAACATATCCCCTTTAGAGGTTCTCAAAGGAGTAAGTCTCAAGAGGTAAATTCCTCTTTCCAATCCCTTCTATTCTTTTAAGTTCTTTTATTTATGTTTCTTTTCTCACCTCCCTTCACCAAAATAGCATGATAGATCCAGTAAAATACATGTACTAGAATGTTTTCATGCAAATTTTATATATTCCATTATCTTATCTCCTTTTCCCACTTTTATTTGAATGAAATTAAATCACCATTTGAGATGTTCTAATGTAGCACATTCAAGGAAAACGATTTATTGATTTCTATTATAATCATTAATTTTTTTTAGGAAACCATTTTTTATGGTTGAACTAGATTATTATATAATATATCGTATTTATAGTTCTGTAATACATTTTTATATATGGTATTAAGTTATAATGAAAAAAAGTTCATCGTAATCAAACCCACCAATTAACCAAAACAGTTATCACTAAGATTATATATATATATATAAATTCGACTTCAATATAAGTAACCCAAAATAAATTTAAAACCATTAAATCTTCTGGATGTTCACTAATAGTGTATAAATTCATTTATGGAAAACCACATCCATCTTATATATTTATCCAAACATGAATATAAGTGAACCAATCATTTAAGACCAAGTAAACAAACAAGCCCGGACAATGAAATTGAACCTTATAACCAATCAAAAAAGCCTAGAATCAAATAAAAAGGATTATAGTAAATCGTTTACATATAAAATAGGTTATGGACTAATGAATTAATAATCCTAATTTGTTTATTCAGGTCTTTAATAACAAGTCAAGGACACTTTCAAGCATACGGTAATGGATTGCTTAACTCAATTTTCATTCATTGAGTTAATCATCTATTTCATTGGATACATTATTCCCAGAATATGTGTCAATGTCCTATGAATGTTTTATTCTTTATATCCACATTTATCATGTGGATTTATATTTTTCACCCATATTTATGTCATTGATTTTTCATTAATCTAATAATATGTTTTTTGTAATGGATCCTCTCTCTCACTTTTATTCAAGAATCCACCCTGTAGTGTGTGCTTTTGTTTTCAATTTCTAATGATGGGATATGTTTTCTCAACTCCCTCATAATGCCCTTTTGATATATAAATAATGTAATACCACTTTACCTCTCATTAATACCTTTCAATAACACTCGTTACCGTGCAAAAATGTTTGTAAGATGTTTTCTCATCTCACCTTCGATTCTGTGGAATTTAAATTGTTGGCCTCTTATTTCTTATATGTGATATAGGTGTACTGCCATTTGAAATATGTTATCATGGTTATTATTATATTAATTGTATTCTGTTACACTTTTGGTGGTTATTAACTTTTTTCATATGACTCAATTGAATATAACACGGTAAAGAGATATGTCTCAATTTTCACTTCGTTGTGACTTTTTTAGTAATTGTGCACTAACTCTTTCTTATGTGTTGTACCTACTTCCCATTTGAGATTACATTTCAATAGAAATTATATTACATTTAACGATCCATATTCTCTATATCATGGATATTATTATTGTCTATGCCGTATACCATTTTACATATGGTATTTATTTTGAATGTTGTTTTGACCGTGGAAATGTTGATGAATATGTATCCTCTATTCTATACAGATAAAGTAAATACATATCTATCTTGTATTGAATCTATTTATAAAGAAATATTTAGATGTGGAGGTGGGTGGGGCCCACTACAAACCCTCGATGCATCGGTAGGTCTCATGAGACAAAACAATTTGGCAACAGACCCTACGAGTTTGTTTCCAAAAAATAGATGGGTTTCTACCCATTGAAATAAACCGTTTTTATGGTATTATGGTTCATGTTCCAGATACATGACATCCAATTAATAAGAATTATCTTTATTCATTATCAGTTATTATTATTATCCATGAGGTTTTCACTATGAAAAAAATCTATGTATGCATTTTCATTCTCAGTTTATTATTGGAATTAGTTATTCATTTATTCACTCTTCCATATAGATATTGTCAGATTGATTATGACTCACTTATTAGTATACCCATTATTCTTCTATTTGTAACCCTAAATGATCATTTGATCTCACCCCTTTCATTGTTTACCTTCAACAGGTCATGAAGATGAGGTCATCTTTTGAGTGCTTGTGGATGCAATTTTTTTTTTCATTATGTATTGTATCTTGTAACCTTATACAGTTTAATTTTATGTTACACCTATTTATCTAGTATCATCAAGACTACTAAAATAATAGTTCCTTCAGGATTTTTATTCCTTCTAACCATTCCAATATCACAAGTAATGCACCGTCTCCAGCCTAGAGGGGTCAGGGTGGTACAACTACAATGTAATTGATAGCGAAATGTGGTGCTACACCGCAGAAGGAGAATCAAGTAAAAATAAATGAATTGGCATATTTTTTGGCCACTCAACTTTGGAAAATGTCATCATATAAATATATAGGATATTAAATAATATATTTGAGTAGTTAAAAATTAAATGCATTGAAATGACACATCACACCATAATGGTGGAGGTCGCGCTATAAAATAATTTTTTTAAGAATCTTCATTTCAGTTTCAATAACTATTTTGACTTGGATTAATTAATGTTCAGTGTTTCTTATTCTAACCTATTCTTATGACCATTTTTTATTTGATGATGAAGGTCAATTAAGATATGATCAATGTTTTATTAAACATGTTGTTGATGTAAGTAGAATGATTGAATTCGAATTTGAAATTAAATTTCAGAAAAGGATAACCTAACAAATATTATGTGCTTATTTATTGATATGTGAGAAATCAGTGTGAAATTAGATAAAAATAGAAGTTATAAATAAATATCTTTTGCGATGAATGAATGGATTTGGAATCCATGAGATCATTCATCAAAGGATAATGTCTATTTTGTTAAGAATTCAAAATTATGAGGATTAATATCATATGAAATTATGTTGATGATTCATGACTAGCTGTATAAAAATTTCTATCTATTACTAAAGTTCATGAATAAATATACATTTGGGGTTTTTATCCATCTTTTCATGGGGGAAGATTATATTGTCAAGTGGTGCAACAATATCTATAGAGATTAAAAATATTCTTCTCTAATGGATATTCATTATTATATAGTGTTGTATATTCTCTTGGATTCTGTAAATGGTGGAACATGGTGCATTACATATTGAAAAATATTATTTAAAAATATTAGATTCCATATCTAAAGGATTAATCAAAATGGTAAGGACCCCACTTCGAATATGAACCTTGTAAATTTTTTAATCTTACCTCTTATCACATTCATGCACACAGTGAGGCTAGGATACTATCCTGAGTGGATAATAAACATTAATAGGTACTATAAGCTTGATAAAAAAAATGAATTTATACAAGGTGTTTACCATTAATTCACCCCCCTCGTGGATATAAAAATAGTTCCTCATAAACCTCAAAAATTCATTAGATGAATAGTTATTCATATTGAGAGTAAAAATATTGGCATGATGAAGGAAATGGTCAATCACTCCTATGATATAAAAAAATATATCATTATCAATCCTAATTAATAAATTTTCTTGTATCATTTGAATACTATCCTTATATCAAAAATCAAATATTTTAAAGTACTTTTGAGTTAGATGAAAATCATTTTTATAAGCATTTAGAAAATCTCTTAGGAAATCAGAAACATTTTTAATATTTTTTAAAACACTTTTTAAGTATAAAAATTTAAAAAAAGTGATTTATAATTTATTTTAGAAAAATGGAAAATAATATTGGATAATTTATAGTAAAGGGTAAATGTTGTGGGAATTTGGGTTCGCATGGAAAATGTTAAAAGCAGATATTTTTCAGACATTGATGAAAATGAACCATATGAAAAATTTTAAAATTTTATTTAAAACATATAAAAAATGAAAAATTATTAAAATTTGAAATTATTAAATTATTATTTCGTTTATAATGATATTCAAAATATCATCCAATGATTACAATTAAAGAAAAAGAAATATTACCATCTGAAAATAACTGGAGGTGCTGATATCTTTACAAAAATTTAATAATGAAACAATTGTAAAATAAAATAGTGAGAAGACATATAAGACCCAAAACAAAATCAATGGATTGTATATGATATGGTTTGGGAAATAAAGATCATGAAAATTTCTCAGATAGAATATCTTCTAAAAACAATTCCAATTTGAAATTGAATTTGAAGAAGAAATTGTAGTGGTAACTTATGAATCAAAATAATATTATAGGTTCACCATGAAACATAAATTAAAATATAATGAAATGAAATATATTAATTATACTTTAATTTGATGAGGTAGTTATTTCACCATATAAAATAAATTTGGTGTACAATATCAAACATGTCTCGCGAAAATGATTTTGTAGACAAATAACTACAATGGATTTTGAAAATTTTATGTAAAATCATCATGAGTGAAACAACATGGAATAAAACATTGAATTAAATGATATATAAAAAACCGTGATGTAAATGTAAATGTGGTTATAATTGCGTCATACAAAATAATGTGTTGTGTATAATATAAACATGTCTTGAGGAATTAAAATTTGAAACAAACAACACATAAAAAATTGTATTGTTACAATAAAAATACCATAAAATATAAAATTAGAGATTTATTTTTAAATACCATATTTTTATTAAAAATAATGATAAAATAAATCCATGTTCAATATTTATAATAAATAAAGTAAACAAGTGGTGAGTACACACTATAACATAATGAAACAAAATTGAGATGCTAATACATACACTTAGTTTCACCACATAATATAATTTGATATAACATCCTATAAAAAATATGAATATCTTAATAATAAATTTAATAACCATATTCAAATAAAATACATTTTATATACTTCATATAGGATCATTTATTATGAATATAATTGTTAGTTATAGATTATTTTTACCAACAGGTGTCAGTAACTTTAATTGCCTCATGCATGCTTTATGACATTGATTATAGTATCTATTATTTAATACCTTGTTCATAACATGTATATTTTTTAAGGATCCAGTTTAGATAAATTATTTTTATTTATAGGGCTCTTCATTCATTCCACAAAAAAAATTATTTGAAAATGGAATCTCTATAAGCTTATATCGATAATTTTAACAATCATATAAGATATTTTAATAATTATTTTAACACATAATATAAATATTTTAAATAATTAAACCAGTCATTATTTTACAACTAACCTATAAAATATTATTATTTTAGTTCTCACAGTCATCCATGATATGGTTTTTTTTGTGTCATTCATATAGGTGATTAAACTGACCCAAAAAAAAGAACATGTTATAACTCAATGTGTGAGTATTGTTATTGAAGTTTGTAACATTATTATATTATAACCCTAATAATATTATTTATATTTTTCAATTTTCTGAATCATATTTTAATTTTTTTGTATAAATATTGAAAATCAAGATGAATAATGAATAACATTACTTTTTGGAGGTGGTAGTCCGCACATTTGAATGATCGACATTCCATTATTTTTATATGTGTATGGGAATAAATAAATAATTTTTATTACATTAATATAATAACAATTTTTTATAATAATTTTACCAAGTAAATTATATCACTATTGGACCTGCTCTAAGTTTTTTCACTCATGTGTCAATAAGTGTGAGGTTAGTTTGGATAAAGTTATGATTCTTGAATTTTTTTTAGGGATTCACTTGATCACGTTGTATTTCATTCTACAGAAATTTAACATTTTTACTCAAATGGTTTTTGAATAAATTTTAATATCCAATACATGTGTTAAGTAAAAAAATTACTACAACATTTATATAATAATTATAATTGGAAGAAGATGATGAAATATCTCTCATTTCGTGAGTTTAAGGATATGAAGATGGTCTTTTATTAATCATTTGATATTGAAGACTATTGGATTTCAGTTTCGTTATATACATAGACATTTATGTATATTTGTTACAATGATTTACTTATTACAAAATTAGGTCAAACCACAACAGATAGCCTTGTTTGAGTATCAACCAAGGATTTTGTGGGACTAAGAGATTAACCACGCACAAGGGATCCATATTAAGAAAATCATCAAGGTTGTATAGGGAAGGTTTTTTCTTGTATAGGACCACATGAGAAAGTTGATGTGTAAGGTACATGGGTTGTCCCCATTGGGCCCATAATATACATATATTCTTGTGTAGCTGTAACATCACGGGAAAATAATGAATAAGAAAATTTCAAATTTATTAATATTTTTAAATTAAATATTAATTTTAAAGGGGATGTTATATTCAATGGAGTACTTGACATGCAACAGTGAGTTTCTCTGAAGTCTTATGTTCCACACAATGTTGAATCATACTGAAGAATAATAATATATTATTATTTTAAATGGTAGATAATGCCTCACCATTTTATTAGCTGGAATGAATATAACTAACTACTGTATGATTATACATGATTTTTAAAAGTTTTTACATTTATTTAATAAATGTTAGAGGCTTAAAATGTGAATAATCCAATTTTAAGAACAAATACTCTAATATTCATTAAAATGTATATTTACTGCCTTTTGATGGAGAAGCCCAATTAAATCTAGTTTTGGTCACTTTTATATGTTATATTTGACAAAATATAATTCTTCTATTGAATCAGGACATCAAAATTTACTTTGTGTAAATTTTTGTTATTTTTTTGATAATGTACTTTTTTTAATGAATAGTAAAAAATATTGTATTTTAACTCAAAACTGCCTTTTAATCTAATTTATTTATATTGATAGATCACCATTTTAATTTTTTTTGAAGTTTAATTTGATTTTATTTTAACCATTTTATCCAATGGTGGTCATTGAAATTAATTTCACTTTGAAATTGGACATCAACAAGTGTCAATCTTTTGATAGATATTATTTTAAAAAAAGATGATATTTGTTTTGAAAACCAAAAACTAATTTTAAATTAATTAATTCAAATTCTATTTTTTGAATTTTGTATAATAGACACCATTTTTGAATTCGGAATATCAAATATAGCTTAGGCTGATTTTTTGGTATTTTTCTTGAAAACATAAATTTTTGATGAATAGTGAAACAACTAAGTAGTAGTTTAAAAAATGAATTTTTCATTTAAATGAAATTTTACTGCTTTTAGGAATTTATTTTCAAAAATCCGACATACATGATTGTTATTAGTAATTAAATTGTGGTTCAATAAGATAGAAAGAATTTTTTGGTGAATAGTATCTTTTGACTTTTACTTACCACGGTTAAAGGTAAATAGGGTAATTCAGGGTAAAAATAAATATTATAATAATACAAAATTATCTAAAAACTTGTCTTAAACTTATTTTTTGAGTAATGGGTGACCATGGGAATCCTTGGGTCTATTTTGGGACCCCATGGAGCAATGTGAGAGTGATAATTTCACTTTAGATTAATTAATTTAAAGTAAAGACAAAAATGACACAAACTAATATGTTTTTTGTAAATTAATTTTTTCATGGGATTATATAAGTTATATTTTTTACTATTAATCTGTATTGAAAATATAAAATTATTTCTTCATCATGTTATTTTTTTATAATTTTTTGAATCAAATAAATAAAATTAATTATGACACAAAAATGATGTGGTATTTACCTCATTAATAAAGGACTTAAATAAATAAGATTATAAATATTAAAATAACATCCAAAACCTGTCCAATTATTATTGGATGAATTTATTTTCACCATGAGTCATCTTATCATATACTTTAATTAGTTTTGAATCATTATAATTCGAATATCATTATATATTAAAATAATATTTTCACACTTTTCTAAAGAACCCCTCCTCCCCCTTATAAAAAGAACTCAATTCAAACCAATTACTCATAGCTCTCAAGCCCCATGGCTGGTCCAAACCCTTACCAAATAATCTCTCAATATCCCTCTCTTCATCCTAGAAGCCTTACCTTATGCATAAGGCACTTCAAGAAGTCCTTCTATTTCAAACCAAAGGGAGTTACCCGAATTAAAGGTAACAATTTCTATAAAATTCTTTTCTTTTATTTTACGTCTCCAACCCCTAAACTCTTTTTATTATTTTATTTTATAACAACACCAATTTCATAAATATTCTAGTATTTTATTAATATAAGGGTTAAAACAACACTTACACACACCTCCATCTAATGGGTAATGAACATTCTGTTTTTGTGGATGGAAAACTAGTGCCTCATGAAATGATGATTGTTCAATTATCTCTTACCACCTTTTATGTTGTACATTATGATGGAACTGTATTTATATATGATATATTTTTTGTTTTTTATTATTATTTATTTTTAATTTATAACTTACCTTTATTGTTTACATTATGAGTAAACGAGAGAATTTCATTTGAGGAAGTGCGAACTACCGCCCCCTCAAAGTGGTATGAATCATTTATAACATATGTGGGATGTATAAAGGATAGATTTATTGAAATTATATATGATATAATAATCTAATTATAGCATTAATATGTATCATAAATGTTTCATTACCTTAAAATACAAAGTAGAAATCAAAGTAGCGTTCATGCGTACGTACGGTTTACCATCTCCATGAACGGTGCATTTCATTTCTTATCTCCAAATGTTATGTACTGTAATAAATAAATATATATTTGGAATATATATTATATATATGATATCTAAATCGTGAATCTCATTTTTTAGATGATTGAATCTTGACCACAAGGACAACATTTAATTATAAAGTGTTCGTTTTTTACTCAAGTGCCAAATATCTACAAAATGACCATTATTAACTTAAATGACTACATAATGTTTATAATAAGGTAATAAATGATAAAAAATGAATAATAAACATGAAAAAGGGTTATAAATAAATTATAATTTATCTCATCTTTTTTATCCAGGAAGAACAATGAACATACAAGTCAAGTCGGACACGAGGTAAGGGATTTCTTATCTCACTTTCAATTCCATGAGATTTCCATTGTTCACAACTTATTTATTGCATGTGGTGTATTGGGTACTTCCATTTCATATATATTATAATTATTCTCTTTATATTCATGGTATTTTGTGATTAATTTTTTTGTTATTAACTTTTGGTCATACGAACCAATTGATTACAATGTGGTAAGGGATTTTCATCTCACTTTTTATTTACATGAGATTCCTTCTATAATTTCCACTATTTCGTTTTTTTGTGGTGTATGTACTATCCAATATTGTATTCATTTTGTAAAATACATCTGTTTATTATTATTTATGTCTCCATTTTATGACCCTTCTTTCATGTGATGTATGTTTCGTAAGTTACCAAATCGGTAAGAGAACCATTCAACCCAATTTCCATTCCTTGGGTTAATATTATAATTCTTAATTATTTAATGCTATGATTATGTGTAGAATCCCTATTTATTTATTTATTTTGAAATTTCCACTCCCATTTGTGTTGATATACATTTGATACACATAATCACTACATTGATAAATTCTCATGTCATCGATATGAACTTGATAAGAGTAATTTTAACTCAATTTCCATTCATTGAGTTAAACATCCATGTAATTGGTTTTTTCTTAAAAAGAATATTTTTGAATGTTATTTAATTGATTAACACTGAATATAAAATCCTATTGAGTGTATTTATATTTGTCACACATTATTATGTAATTGATTTATCCGTAATCTAAGGATACCATTTTTATAATGGATTTCGTCTCAATTCAAATTCCTTTGAGACTGCATTGTTTTTATGCACCAATTCTCTCTTATGTTGTGTATATACTCTCATTTGGAATATTATATCATGAATACATTTACTCTCATGAAATTATAATGTTCTTATTAAATGTTATTCCTCAATTATTTGTATTCAAGCGTCTCTCATTTTGTTAAAAACTCATAAACTAAAATATTGTGTTAAATGTTTTAAAGATTTATTATTCTAAATATTTATCATTAATGTCAGTGTTTTCAAAATGATTTTTATGATTTGTTTATATGGGAATTAAAGTTTTCAAATGATAATTCATTAAAAATCTTGAAATTGGTATGGGACACTTAGATTCAAATATCTTTATATTAAATGTTTATAATGGTCTTCAAAATGATTTGATAAAGCATTGTTTATTTCAATATCTTGATTTGATATATTGTGATTGGAATGAAGAAATTTTATCTTCCCTTTATTCTTATGTAATGTGTTATGCATATGTTGTGATTATTGGGTATTTTTTATGTAAATGGGTGGTTTTGTGATAAACCTAGGGTGGGTGAGCCTGATATAGCTCTCAAATGCATTGGGTAACATGACAGAGGTAAACGTTAATGTTTCTCCTAAGAGATTTAGGGATTATAATGTGATGGGTATTCCAAATGTGACTCCCTTTGTAGTTGAGACAACTACAATGTAATTATGTTTTTAATTACATAAGTAATCATTATGATTTATAATTTCTATATGTTATTCATAAATCTTATGACTTTGTGAGGTATGTTATGATTAAAGAGTATGGTTTCATTTATTTGTATTTATTGATGGGATAATGTTTATTTTCATTATTTTATAACCCTTACTAAACGTTTTTATGATAACCCTATGTTTTGAAATGTTTTTCACATGACATAAAGATGAATAGGGTCAAAGACGAGATAAAGGAAAAGTCATGCTGTCTAAAACATGGAACTAGACATGTCTCTTTTTCTCAAGAGTTTTTATTTTATGAAAAATGGATACTGGGTAGTGGTGTCTATATGTAATACTTCATGTTGTTATGTAATTTTTATAGCCTAATTCTCTAAAACAATAAACTTGAAAATATCCTCATTGTGAATTATTGAAAAAATCAAGATTGTGTAATGTTGAAGGTCAGGTCATTATAGTCTGTATCAAATGACGGTTTAGATAATATTAGAGGTTAGGGTATTCTTTATGCATAAGTGACATAACCATAATGGTTTGTATTTTAGAAAGAGATGTCAAATTTTTAATAAACTGAATGATTTTAAGATAACATAAATAAGTGTATCATAGTATTAACCCTCCTCATAATATATTATATAATGATTTTACTAATATACTAACACTAACATTTGTGGTTTTTGTAAATGGTTGGATCTAGAAGTCACTAATGTAACAATGAATGTGAAGAAAACTGTGATGGTTTTTTGAATGAGAAATTAAATGAAATGGGAGTTGCAATTAGAAATCTTGTTGTTATTCTCCACCAACTATATGGAGACATTATTGACAACCTGAACATTGGTGATTTTTATAAGGCATCATATATGTGAGAATTAAATCCCCATGGATGTTCAGGTAATTATCATAAATGTAAGTATATTAAAAAAACTATGTGTCAAGGAAGTGGAAAGAAACACATAATAAAATGTTTAAAAGGGATAAAAAGATGCTATAAATGTAGAAATAATAGTTATAAATCAATAACCTGCCATGGAAAAAGGAAGCATCCAGTTGACTCTAGGAAAAGTAAAGAAGTTCATTCTCAGGGATCAATTGAATGATTTAAATGTGGTTTACCTAGTCATTATACAAATAGATGTCCTATAAAGATGTTTCGGGAATGGGATCACTTGTATAATACAAATATAGGTTTATGAATACATAATTCCATCCCGATTGAGGATGAAGAAAAAAACAATGACTAATGAAATGTATGGATTATTTCTTAACATATGTTTTAATATTATTGAAACTTGGGATATGTTTCATGATTTTGATTGTAGGAAAGAATTATTTCTGTATAATTTGTAATGTAATGGTTAATGGATCATGAAAAACTTTTAATGAGTAAGAAGACAACATATAAGGGATTCAAGAGTTATGGAAGATTTTAGGATGGTGAAATGGTAAAAAGTATTAAGGTTTTTTTATCATAGGAATACATTAGAATACTTTTTATAGTATGTGTAACACTGATGTTTGAAATATGAAATTTTTTTCAAGGAATATTTATATTTTCTTTTGTAGATATAGTTAAAATGAACTGTTTGGTTTTATATGTTCCATGAATTTGAGGTAATTACAGGTTAATAAATTTTGGGATGAAAAATGAATGTTATTTGAATACCATTGTGATTAAAATATGTTATGGTTATATTTGATGAATTTATCTCCTTTTGGGAATGTTATAAAATAATATAGTTTTTGAAAAAGGAGTACTCACAGTTCGCGTGACAACCCGTCGCATCGGACAAAGCTGCGGGAATCGAACCCACAACCAATGTGTGACTGGGATTTGTCAGCTACAAATGAACTACATGAAGTCCAAGGTTAGTATAAATAATTTTTTTTAGTTAGATTATATTATGAATCAAGAATAATTTGTGTTGGACCCTCCATGATACTGTAGTTTTCGTAATAGCAAATAATGTAAATATACATATTCTAATCTTTCATGCCAGTTTAATATCTCTCAGTAAACCAATTATGTTATACAGCAAAATATAAATTAATATGTCCATTTCCTATATTCATGAATAAATATGTTTACAAAAATATTTATACATACACTTTTCCATAACACATAGTCTGGTAAGAGAGACACCTCGCAATCATTCTAGATTCCCTAGCACTGATGGTTAGATGGAGAAACCTAATTATGACCCACCGAAGTTGACACACTGAAACCGAAGTTTTACATACCAAATTATGACACAATGAAACCAAATTCGACAATATAATTTATGACACACCGAAACTGAAGTCGACACACCGATGTTTGCAGACCGAAGTTGACACAACGATGTTTGAGACACTGAAGTCGACACACCAATGTTTGAAACACCAATGTTTGACAGACCGAAGTCGACACACTGAAGTTTGACACACCAAAGATGATACACCAAAGATGATAGAATGGTGTTATGAAACCAATGACAACAGACCTAAGATGACTCACCGATGGTCATAAATATCTATTTTGTGTTTATTAATTCAAATTTATTTCTAGCAGTCATATTTAGATAAAATTATTTTTCTGAAATCTTTGTAATGTTTTCTGTAGGATAATCTGTAGAGAGTATGAGGTATATGCACATGTTCAGATCTTCATGTCTAGAGGATCCTGGAGTATAAAATACATCATCTTTCACAGTAATTGATCACATTACATGAAGTATTACATGCTGAGACATAGACATTGTGAATATGAAAAGAGGGGAACGAAGTGCTTGAGATTACAAGAATATCTTATCAAGAAACTTTCTTCAAAAGCTCAGTGTACATTGAGTCCTTGAAGAGCTGAACCTTTTCACTCCTCAAAGCTGGATCATAGAAACTTCAACACTCTTTTCTAAATACAAATTACAAAAAAGGATTAAAATACCATTTTCTCATCATTCATTGAGTCTAGATCATTACTTCACAACGCACAGAGAATTATTAACTCTATTCTCTTTCTTAACTCTAATGTGTTTTATCTTCACTATTTGAGTTGTGTGTATATCTATTTGATTAACTCACACTGTCTCCTATGAATAATTGGAGGATATACAACTATCCTCATACTTAATCACTCCTTATACTATTATCCCATGTAGAATTGTGGAAGAGATCCTATGTGATATGTTTACTTGTTTTTCCCACGAATAACTGTGGTATATGTCAAGTGTGACCTAGACAGCGAGGTGTTCTATAGTGAACCCCGATCCAGGGTGTGGATCAAATGATTATTAACATAAACAACTTTGTGGTAGGTGATCACCAAGTGGGGTGGACTAAGTCTATGCTTGAGACTGAACCTCTTGTTTTATCCGCGGTGTTCATTATCTTATATTTCTTATGTGATCTGTATTTACTGCATAACGATAACATGAACATTTATAGTTATTTTAGAATGTGTTTACATCTATTTTGAATTAATAGGTTTGATTAGAATGTTTTCTTAATTTTTAGGTTATTAAAACTGAGAACTAATCAATCTTATGAGAATCGAATTGATCCTCCAAGACATTTATAAATTCACTACAAATTGACTTCGTGTTTAATTTTATAGGGGGATTTTATTTGTAAAGAATCATTTTAATAGAAATTTATATAGATACTCTTTTCACCCCCTCTTGAGTCATCTACTCTGACCAACATTTGGTATCAGAGGATCTTGAAAGTTACTATTAATTTTTGAAATCGTATCAACTGTGATTATAGTTGTGTTTCAAATATATTACAATTTCTGTTATTTTTAAAATTTTATCACTATTAAATTCTTTTACAACTTTTATCAAGGAAAATAGACTAAAAGGGACTACTACTAATCGACCACCTTTATTTAATGGAACTATGTATGGTCAGTGGAAATATAAAATGAAGAAACATCTAGAATATGTGGTCTTTGAATTCTGGACTGCTATTGAATTCCAATATACCATAAATAAAACTTCTAGAAGCAGTTGGGATGATCCTACCAAATATTCTTATAACAATAATTGTAATTCAATGAATGTTCTTTTCTATGCTCTTGGGGATGAAAAATTTAATCGTATTTCTGATAGTAAAAATGCATATGAAATTTGGGGTACATTAGCTAACTCTCATGAGGGAAAAACTAATGATAATGAAATGAGATTAAATACGTACACTATTAAATATGATAATTATAAAATGAAGAATGTTGAACCTATCTCTAAAATGTATCTCAGGATCAATGAAATATTGAGAAACATGAGTCTACTCGAGAAACCAATGGACAGAAAGTACCAATTCATGAGACTACTTCGATGCCTACCTGAAAGATAGAGAGGAACTTCTGTTTCTATTTAAAAATCTTGTGACATATGCAAAATTCTAGTGAAGGAACTAATTAGAATGCTTATAATGTACGAAGAATATCTTAATGTAAATCAATAAGTAGACGATGAACCATTGACTAAGTCATTAGCAATCAATATTTCAACTTCAAAGAGCAAAGATAAAGAAAAGATTCAAGTTCCTATGGACAGTTCCACTAGTGAAGAGTCAGAATCAGATAGTGATGAGGAAATGGCTCATCTTACTAGAAGGTTCAAAAATTTCTACCAAAAGAATAAATTATTTAAGAATCTAAATTATAAAGGAAATTATGATACTAAAGGACAATAAAAAAAAGACATAAAATGGGATGACAACTTAAATGAAAAATTATGCTATGAGTGAAAATGAAAAAGGTCATGTGAATATAGTTTATTGCAAGATGAAGTTGAAGAAGAAATATGAAGATAAGGGAAAGGGTTATAAATAGGATATGAAAGCTACTTGGAGTGCTTTAGAAGATAGCTCCAGTGGATCTGATGCTTCTAATAGTGAACAGAACAATGATGCCAACTTTTGTTTCATGATAGAATCATCTGAGGTAATACTTAACTCTTCTATACATAATTCCTATTATTATGAGAATAAGATTGAGTAACATAATGATAGAGATATGAATAAAATGAATTATTTGAATACTATGAAATGATTGAGGATAAATTAAATGATCTCCATGATAAATATAAATTATTAAAAAGGAAGCATGGTTTAAATGCTAATTGCAAATCTGATCTGGATATTGAAAAAGAAAAATGTGCCCAACTGTTAAACTAAAATACTGAACTCAAATTATCAAATGAGAAAATAAAGAGAGATCTTGAAAATATTTCTACTAGTAGAGATACCTTGACTCTGTTTCTAGGACAACAGATTTCCCCAAAATATACTTCTGGGATAGGTTATCAATAAATCAAAGTAATTTTTCTAAATCACATTTTATATCCAAATCTGGAAAATCTACTTCTATTTTCAAAAAATAGAATTGGATTGCAACTTCATGTCCCTAAAATAATTTTAATGTATCAAATTCCACAGGACCAAATAACGTATATTTTTCAAATACATTATATTCTACATATATGAAACCCATAACACAGTTGTGGGTTCCAAAATCTTTTATTACTAATGTTTGTGGACCAAGAAAAGTATGGGTACCAAAGTCATTTCTTGGTTAAACTGTTTTGTAGGTTAGCTACCAAAATAATTCTTGTAAAAAGATATGGTACTTGGATAGTGGGTATTCAAGTCATATGATAGGGTATTTTTCATGCTTTAAAAGTATTTTCAAGATCGATGAAGGACATGTCACATTTGGTGACAAGGGTAACAGAAAAATCATCAGCCTAGGCCAGATTGGTAACCCAAATGCTTTTTCAATTTCTAAAGTATTATATGTTGATGGCATGAAGTATAACCTACTTAACATATATAAACTCTGTGATGATGGATTTAGTATTAAGTTTATAAATTATTCATACCATGTGTTTTAAGATGAAAATACATTAGTATTTACTAGTTTTTGAAATGATAATGTTTATGCTATAAATTTAGACACACTACCCTCAAAGAATGCCTCTTGTCAAAATTCCTTTCAAAAAGAATCTTCACTCTAGCATAGAAGACTAGGACATTGTAATATACAGTCTCTTAATAAGTTAACTAGAAAATGATTAGTTAGAGACTTACCCAAATTAGAGTTTCCAGACAATAAAGTGTGTAATCCTAGTCAAAAAGGAAAGCAACATAAAATCTCATTCAAACCAAAGAAATAATTTATTATTTCTCAACCTCTTGAGTTGGTTCACATAGACTTGTTTGGACCATCTAGAGTTTCATGTTTCAATGAGAAGCACTATGTTTATGTTCATGTAGATAATTTGTCTATGTACACATGGAAATTTTTCTTAGCTCATAAAATTGAAGCTTGTTATTATTATACCAAGTATTCATGGGATGTAGAAAATCTCAGTAGACTAAAGATTATATACTTAAGAAGTGATCCTGGTCATGAGTTTGAAAAACACGTTTTTGAAGCCTTCTACTCACAAAATGGCCATAATCATAACTTCTTTTGCACCTAGAACACCTCAACAGAATGGTGGTGTAGAAAGAACGAATACAACCTTACAAGAAATTGCTCAGACTATGCTCAATCAATATGATCTAACCATTTACTTTTGTTTTGAACCTATTAATAACGCTTTCTACATAATAAACAGAGTCTTAATTAGAACCATTCTTAATAAAACTCTTTACGAGTTGTGGAATAATAGGAAACCCAAAGTATGTTACTTTAAAGTGTTTGGATGTAAAGTTTATATCCGATATACTAAAGATAATTTAGATAAATTAGACTGAAAAAGTGATGAAGGAATATTTCTTGGATACACTACATCATGTAAAGCCTATAGTGTCTTTAACAAGAAGACCAAATGTGCGGAGGAATCTGCACACATCATGTTTGATAATGTAGATCCACATGAACCCAAGACCTCAACAAAAAATATTGAAGAGAATATGTTCAATCTAAACATTAATGATAAAATCTAAAATCATCATGAGAAGGTTTCAATGAAAACATTTAGTTCATAAATTTTTCCTCACCTTAACCGTAGTGAACCAGATCAACCTGACCAACTTGAAATATCATGTCCTACTTTCTCAAGACCAACAAGAACCCTTAAAAATCATCCCTTAGATGTTGTAGTTGGAGATTTAGATAGAGAAACACAAACCAGAGCTTCCTTGAGAAACCAGGATGAACATCAAGCCTTATTTTCAAATCGTGAACCTAAATATTTCAATGATTATATCAATGATGGATTTTGGGTAATGGCTATGAAAGAGGAACATAATCAGTTTGAAAGAAATATTGTTTTGAAACTTGTAGATATACCTAAGGATATATTTACCATTGGAACCAAATGGGTTTTTATAAATAAGGTAGATGAAGATGTAAATATAGTTAGAAACAAAGCTAGACCAGTTGCAAAATGATATAATCAAGAATAAGGAATTTATTATAAAGAGGCCTTTACACCAGTACTTAGACATGAGGCAATTAGGATCTTACTTTCCTATGAAGCACACTTAAATTTTAAACATTATCAAATGGATGTCAAAAGCGAATTCCTAAATGGTTATGTAATTCGGGATGTTTTTTTGAATATCCCCCAGGTTTTTCAAATCCATATTTTCCAAATCTTCTCTTCAAATTAACAAAATATTTATATGGTTTGAAACAAGCTCCAAGAGCTTAGTATGAAAGGTTAAGTAATTTTAATATTTCTAAATGTTTTAAAAAATGACTTGAGGAACCTAATTTTCTTATAATTTTTTTAAAAGACGTTTTAATATATCAAATATAGGTAGATGATATTATTTTTGG
Organism: Viscum album; assembly: GCA_963277665.1. Taxonomy (NCBI): domain Eukaryota; kingdom Viridiplantae; phylum Streptophyta; class Magnoliopsida; order Santalales; family Viscaceae; genus Viscum; species Viscum album. The sequence goes on along the minus strand of OY728137.1, from coordinate 21,537,546 downwards.
ATCTTCTAGAAATTCTTTATGTAATGACTTTTCAAGCATAATGCAATGTGAGTTTGAAATGAGTTTAATGGGTGAACAGAAATATTTTCTTGGATTTCAAATATTTCAAAATGAAGAAGGTATTATTCTAAATCAATGTAAGTATACAAAAATTCTTTTGAAAAGATATGGTTTTGATTACATTATGAGTACTGCAACTACTATGAGTTCTACAAGTAAGTTGGATCTTGATGAAAATGGAAAATCAGTTGATCAAACTGCTTATAGAGGAATTATTGGATGTTTTCTGTACATAACTGATAGTAGGCTGGATATTATGTTTCATGTGTGTATGTGGGAGAGGTTTCACGAAAACCCAAAGGAGTGACACCTAAATAGTGCTAAAAAAATTTTCAAATACCTCAATTATACAACTAATTTAGGATTTTTCTATCCTTAAATACTACCTTTTGATTTAGATAGCTATGTAGATGCTTATTTTGGTGTATGTAAATTAGATAGAAAACGTACCTCTAGAACACATCACTTTTTTGGGAATGTCACCAATATCATGGTGTAGTAGAAAGAAAAATTCTGTTTCATTATCAACTGTTGAAGCACTGAAGTAGAGTACATTTTTGCTAGTAGTTGTTGTGAAAAAATTTTGTGGATGAAACACTCCTTATTAGACAATGGACTTCAATTCAGACATATCTCCATAAATTGTGACAACACTAGTGCTATTAATATTTCTAGGAATCTAATTTATCATTCTAGAATAGAACATATTGATGTAATACATCACCTTTTGAGATATCATTATCCAAAGGGTACTATGACTCTTGTGTTTATTAGGACTGAACATCAGCTTGCTGATATATTTTCTAAACCATTAAATTCTAAGGGAATTAATTACATCAAACATGAATTAGGAATGATAAACCACTAGGATCTTTATATAACTACTCTTTATGAAACCGATCATTATAAAACTGATCTTTATATAAAAATCCTTTTAAAACCGATTTTCATAAAACCGATCTTTATGAAACCGATCTTTATGAAACCAATCTTCATGAAATCAATATTTATAAAACCAATCTTTATGAAACTTATCTTTATCAAACCGATCATTATAAAACTGATGATTATGAAACCTATCATTATAAAATAGATCTTTATGAAACCGATCTTTATAAAACTGATCTTTATTAAACTGATCTTTATAAAACTAATCTCTATGAAACCAATATTTATAAAACCAATATTTATAAAACTAATATTTATGAAACAGATCTTTATAAAACCGGTCTTTATGAATCCAATCTTTATAAAACTGATCTTTATAAACCCAGTCTTTATAAAACTGATCTTTATGAATCCGTCATTAATGAAACCGATCGTTATGAAACCGATCATTGTGAAACTGATCTTCATGAAATTGATTCTTTGACACCGACTTGTTTAAGGACTATTTTGAAAATTATATCTACTTTAAATGAAACGATGTTGTTTTGTTTTTTTAGCATGCCATGTTTAAATTTTATGTTTGAAGATTTACAATCCCCAAATGATATATTTAGTACAATCCATCATGAACTTTCACCTTCTCCTCTGTCGTAAATCCTTCTACATTTAGTCACACTCTCTCTCAACTCTCAACCTCTCAACACATTTAGATTTAGAAGCTTCATCATGGCTAGGACTAAGTGCACAATAGAAGAGCCAAAAAAACTTCTCCAACTAAGAAATAGAAAGGTGAGACCAGTGGGACTGGGAAACCAAGATTAGAAAGTCGAGTAGTTACAGCTGAAAAGGAAATGTCTACTGAGGGGGTTCTGTCAAGTAAATATTTTCTGTTGAATGTACTGGAATATCATGGGTGTCTCAGTTGCTTCACCAACAATAAAAGGCCATATTTTCCCCTACTTGTGCACAAATTATATCAACATTTGAGTATATCCCTAGATAAAGTTGATGTTGAAAAGATGAAATATATGGTTAAGGGAATGGAAGTGGTTTTTTTGTCGATGGAATGGGACGAATTTATAGAGGTTCCTCATGAATGTGTATATTCTGACTATCTTGGTAATATTCAACCTTCGTCAAATTTGTTTTCCTATGAAGATGCTCTAAAGGAGCTGACTAGAAATGAATAATCCAAAAGAACTTTTGAAAATGAATTTGAAGGAGAATTGAGATTTATTTTTATGTTCATACAACATCAAATCATCCCAATGAAGGGTGATTTATATGTGGGGAAATATCAGGATGATTTCTTGATCTTTTTGTTGAAACATAGAATAAATGTGAATCTGTGCAGATATCTTGTGGTATATCTCTCTAATTTTATTAAGCCATCTAATAAAGAAACTTTCTTGTACTATCCGAGTATGATTTCTACCATGTAGAAAAAAAATTACTGTATAGAATATGGCGATGAAGTGATAAGTACTTGTTGTGGCTTTTTTCTTCATAATTTTTTTTAAAAGAATGAAAATCTTCTAGAGATCTAGGAAAAGGTGTTGGATAGGGGATGAAAAAAAGTGGAATGAAAATTTCAATCCAGTTGATCACCCATTTAGACATAAGTACCACGTTTATTCAAGTCTCAAACCTGGAGAACTTCCAGTTTATTCTGATGAAGATATCGAACATGAGGTTCTAAGAGAAAAATGATCTCCTTTTGATGATAGGAGGGATCCAGATATTTCTGAGATTCCAAAGTATATGAATTATGGACCTGATAGTACACCTATGAAATTTCATTCAAGAGAAACAATTTTAGGTGATGAAGAAGTGGAAGAAACTAATGTTACTAGAGTTGAAGGATATGATAGAAAATATGATGAGGAATCTGGGGATGATGATGCTGACGGTGATGATGGTGATGATGGAGGAAGTGTTGAGAATGTGAGTGAATCTCTAAAATTGGTACAAAAAGTGGTTGATAGATCCAGTGAGGAATCATTTCATGGAACGGGTGATGGAATTGAGCATGCTGGTCAACAGGCTGATGATCATAGAGATGTTGAACATGAGGACAAACCACTCCATCCTAATGCAGAAAACCTAGAGCTCATTCAGAGATTGAATGATCTTATGGATGCAGGCTAAGAGGAAGAATATTTAGTACCAGTGCCTCAAATTGAGGAAGTACCTGGTCGAGCTGAACTAGCTGGAGCATTAGAAGAACCTGAAGCTCAGTTGGTTCCTTCTCCAAGAGAAGTTGTTATAGCCAGAGATCATGATGAAGTAGTAGATGATATTCTTTTTATTTATGAGCCTCAGGGAAGAAGGTTAAGAATTGACACTATTGATCCAAGAGACTGGACCTTCACTAGACAGTGGAATATTAATCCAGGATATATTCTTTTGGTTTAGATTATGACTGAAAGGAGGAAATGGTACCTCCTCTAGTTCCATAAGTTCATGCTGACCTAGAAACTATTGCACTTGTTCCTCTAGATTAATATTCACCTCAAGAACCTATAGCTCAGTCAGTTCCTAGTGAATATGTCACTAAGGCTGATTTGAAAATGTGAAAGAATGAGTTATGTGTATTTTTGATAGCATCAGTGGGATCCAGATATGAAGCCTCCACCTCCATAAGTATCTTAGATCCTGATGCAGGAAAAAATAACAAGAATAATAATCTAGGAGATTCAACTGATTCTTATTACTACAACAAAAACTATTATTAGCCACAACACCTTACTGAGAGAAGAAGTACGAAAGATGATCAATGACTTTAATTCCTTAACCTCTGACTTCAAATCCTCCTTTAGTGGTGTTCTAGAAGTTCTAAGGAACTTAGTAACTCATCTACTCAGTGTTAACTTGATAAAGTCGAAAGGAGATCTTGTAAAAATGTTGACTGGCCTATCCAGTACTAGGAGTGGAAAAATTGTGGCTACTAATTTGGAGTCTCTCAAGGCTGTTATGAGAGAGGAGATTCAAAAAATCTATATTATTTCAAATAAAAAAATCCTTGAAAAATTACGTCAGAATTCTAATCTTGTATATAATATGGTCAGCCAATGCACCAATAAATCCTCTGTAGCTCAGAACAAAATTCGAGAAAAAGTGGATAAGTATTTCACTAAGATATACACTAAGCATGACCTCATCAGTAGTTCCAAGTTTCTTACATAAAATCTTATAATCCCACCAGTCACAGAAGCATTCAAAAAGAAGGTTCTCCAATTGAAAGAGTGCAATCCTTTGTTGTGTAAATTTATGGGGAATAAGGATGACTTTGTGAAAGCCATGCAATATGGAGGAGAAATCATTAATGACTTCATCAACATGCTCAAACCTTATCTACATGTTCAAGCCGAGGCTATTGTAGTCCCTCCAACCGCTTCAATTGGTACTGCCTCTCGGCCTCCTTCTCCAATGACTATCTCTCAGGCTCTTACTCAAATTCGATCGATCATTACAGGGCAGTCTCCATGTCGTGTGTTGTCTGAAAGAAGGCCCAGCCTTATAGCTACTATCCCTACGGGTGTGGCCCTACTTGGTGTTATCCTCAGACCTCCCTCCTCTGCCACTCCCAAACCCTCTCTTACTCCTTTTGTTCCTTCAAAAAAATGAAAAGCTCATCTTCATCCAAACACTTAATGATGGATTGTATATTTTGATAAGGATTTGATCTATTTGTTTTCCTTGTACGCTTATGGCTTTTAATAAAACATATTATGGTATCTTTCTGTTATATTATATCTCCTTACTGCATTTCTCTTTTTGTTAATCCAATAAGGAGGAGAAATTAAGGATGGCATATAAGGATGGAATATACTCTCCTTAATCCATTCAGTGAGGGGGATATTTTTTTAAAATCAATTCTAGCAATGAAAAACATTAGTTATATTGTACAATTACATTCTTCTATGTAGATCTCTCTTTATTCAATATATTTCCATGCATGCCATCATTTTTTATTATCAAAAATGGGGAGATTTTTGGACCCTCCATGATATTGTAGCTTTGATAATCATAAATAAGGTCAATATACATATTCTAATCTTTCATGCCAGTTTAATATCTCTCAATAAAACAATTATGTGATACAACAACATATACTTTAATAAGTCAATTGCCTATATTCATGAATAATTATGTTTCCAAATATATTTATACATACACTTTTTCATAACACGTAGTCTGGTAATACTGACACTTCGAAATCATTCTAGATTCCCTGGTACTGATGGTTAGTCCGAGAAATAGAACTATGAAACACCGAAGTCGACACATCGAAACTGAGGTTCGACAAACCAATGTATGAAACACTGAAAAAAAAAAGTTCATCAATCCAAATAATCAAACACCAAAACCAAAGTCCACACACTTATGTATGACAGACCGAATTCGACACACCGTAGTCGACACACCGATGTTTGACAAACCGAATTTGACACAATGATGGTCGACACACCGAAGTTTGAAAGACCAAAGTTGACACACCGAAGTTTGATAGACAGAAGATGACAGACCAAAGAGAACAAACCGATGTTATCTAACTAAAGACAACAAACCGAAGATGACTCGCCGATTGTTATAAATTACTGTTTCAAGTTTATTAATCCAAATTTTTTATAACAGTCATATTTAGACAAATTAATGTTACTCACATTTTTTTTAATGTTGTCTGTAGGACAATCCGTAGACAGTATGATGTATATGCACATGCGAAGATCTTCATTTCTTGAGGATACTGGAGTATAATAGACCTCATATTTCACATAAAAGAGTATAGTACATGAACTGTTACACGATGAGACAAAGACTGTGCAAATACGAAAAGAAAGGACCTTAGTGCTTGAGATTACAAGAAGATCATAGAAAGGTACTTTCTCTACTAGATCAGTTTACTTTGAGACCATGATGAGATGAACCTTTTCACTCCTTGAAGCTGGATCATAGAAACTGCGATACTCTGTTCTGAAGAAAACATTCATAAAAGGACTCAAATACCATTTTCTCAACATCTATTGAGTCCAGGGCATTACTTTTCAACAGACAGAGAATTATTAACTCTATTCTCTTTCTTAACTCTATTGTGTTTTATCTTCACTATTTGAGAAGTGTGTATATCTGTTTGAATCACACACACTATCTACATAGCATAATTGGAGGATATCTGACTATCCTCATACTTAATCACTCCTTACAATTTTATCCCACATAGAACTACGGAAGAGATCATGTGTGATCTGTTTATTTTTTTCCCCAGAATAACTGTGGTAGAGGTCAAGTGTGACCTAGATAGCTGGTTGTGCTATTGTTAACCCCGATCTAGGGTGTGGATCAAAAGTTTATTAATATAAATAGCTTCATGGCAGGTGATCATCTTGTGGAGAGTACAATGTCTATTCTTGAGACTAAACATTTTTTTATCTGCTGTTTTGATTATCTTATATTTCTTATGTGAAATATATTTAATTCATTAAGATTACCTAAACATTGATAGTAAGTTTAGCAATTGTTTACATCTAATTTTAATTTGTATTTTTTCATTAAATGATTGGTTAATCTATAGGTTAGTAAAACTGAGAACTAATCCATCATTAGAGAGTCAAATTGAACCTTCAAGATATTTATAAATTTACTACAAACTGACATTGTGTTTCATTTTATAGGGGGATTTTATTTTGAAAAGAATCATTTTAACAGAAATTTTTATAGATAATTAATTCACCCCCACCCTCTTGAGTCATTAACACCGACCAACAAGTTGATTTTGTGTTATCTATGGAAATTATTAACCTATCTTGGAAAATATGTGATTATGTTAATTAATTTTGAATATAATACTTTAAGAGTAACAGATATTATTTGTGGATAAATGTTAAGATTTATCATGGAAGACAATGTGATTAAATCCTTCTGATATATGGTTTTCATTCATAATTTGTATTAAATTGATGAATTTTATGGACAACTATTTATTGAGTGGTATTTGTTGAAATTTTTGGTTTGTTTGATATTTTTTGGAGAATAATAATAGATTTTATTTTTAAAAAGATTTTCCTTTTTGGGTATTATCTGATCTCTCACAAACCATTTTGGTTTTGTTTACGGTCTAAAGAGATGATAAATATATAGTTCTTCTATTGTAGATTTTTTTATAACCTATAAGTTGATTCTATCTCTTTTTATGTGACCTAGTCATCTTAAATACTCATTGTTTGAAGAAAAGATGATTTTATGATAGTAATTTTCTAAATGATGAATGTCTACATGCCAAGTAAGTATGTTTCCTTATGTTCTTATTCAATCTCATAAATAAATTCTCCAAAATTATGAAAAGGATCTTACAAAAATGTTGTTCGTCTACTTTTCTTACTCGGAAACCAATGACAGTTTAACCCATCACAAATTTCTGGTTTTCATATTGTTAACATTCACCTAATCATGTTTTCTATCACTCTACATCATAACATTACACTTAGTTTCTCTTCCATTCCATGTTTTCATGGAATCCTAGTATTGGTTATCTTAGGTGATATATGGACGTATCATTCATTCTATTAAAGTTATTATTTTATTTACTCTTTATCTTATGTGGGACATTCAACGATGTTTCCATGACAAATATTAAAATTGAGAGGACGCAATTTCCAAAAGGGGGAAAGATGTAACATCCAAAGAAAATATAAAATATATGACATTTTCATATTTATTAATATTTTTAAATTAAATATTAATTTTAAAGGGGGTGTTATATTCAAGGGAGGAAAATACAAGAAAAAATGAGTTTCTCCAAAGTCTTAGGTTTCACAGAATGTTGAATCATACTGAAAAATAATAATTATAAGGCTCCAGCCTTAAACATTACTTAATATTGAGTTATTACAAGATTACACAATGATGATCTTTTCAGGTTTAGAGTTTTAGATAATTAGATCATAAAACATGCATTACATTCAACATTTACACAAAGTGGTTATATAAAAGATAGTATTCATTTTTCCCCTCAACGGAAACATATTTAAAATAAAACATGGATTTTTTCATGACACATCCTTGACAATATCATCATATCATGTACCCTTCCCTTGACTTGTGAAAAACATTTCAAAAACATGGGATGAGCATAAAAATCTCAGTAAGGGATATAAAAAAATATGTAATGGAAACATGAGTGCATATGTACATAAGAATGAAATCACACTTTACCCATTAAACAAAGGCACTTTAACATATCTCATTAAATAATAGAAATCATAAGACATAAAAGGTAACTTGAGGCATTCATAACATTCTTACATAGGGAGTAACCCTCTTGGTTACGTTTGGAATACCCACCACAGTATATTCCCTAAATCTCTTCGGAGAAACCTTAACGTTTCACTCCTTCGCGTTACCCAATTCATTGGAGCGCTATATCGGGCTCACCCGCCCTTAGTTTATCACGGAACCACCCGTCTTCATAACAATGCCCAAGTACCATAACATAATAATAGATCATAACTTAGGAACAAAAGAAACATAACATTCCCACATTGTAATAACAATATAACATTTTAAGATATTGAAATAATGAACCCATTCTAAAAACCATTTTCAAAACCATTTAAAACATTTAATAAAGAGATTTTTAGAATCATAGTCTCCCATACCACTTTTAACCTTTTAACATTTTAAACCATTAATATCCATATAAATAAATACTTAATACCATTTTGAAAACATGGATATTAATGGGAACTATTTATAAGAATAAATCATTAAAACATTTAAAATGATATTTTATTTAAAGTGTTTTTAACAAAATGAGAGACACATGAATACAATAATTGAGGAATAACATTTAATCAGAACTTTATAATATCATGAGAATAAAGGAATTCATGATATAATATTCCAAAGGATAGTATATACACCATATAAGAGTGAATTGGTGCATAAAAACAATGAATTCTCAATAGAAATGTAAAATGAGATGAAATCCCATGTAAAGAAGGTACCCCTAAATTAAGGATAAATCAATCGCATAATTATGTGTGAAAAATATAAATACAACCAATATAAGTGGATATTAATTGTAAAACACTCAATGTTCATTCACACATATTCAAAGTAGGACATATTCAATAACTACATGTTGAACCCAATGAAATCGAAATTGGGTTAAGAAGTTCCCTTGGTAAAATTCGACAGCCTAACAGCATCACTTTAAAATTCAAAAAATGAGTTGATGAAAGATAAAAACGGTATCCCATCACTTGGACATAAAATTTAAATCAATAAGGATATACAAGAACATATCCCAACATAATAGTATGTGAATTAAAAGACATAACAAAATAAGTCTTTTAAAAAGAGGATGGGGAAAGGTTCCCTTACCGACATGGGTATCTTTCGAGACATGCATCCCGTGAAAGAAGGACAATACAACATTGATGTAAATACTCATAAATAAATGTATATTACACAATGAATAAAATAATGGGCATTACATACACCACTCAAAGGAAATTACGGAAAATTTAACATGAATCTCACAGGAATATAAGTGAGATGAAAAAATCCCATACGAAAACACGGCAACCTAACTGCGCCACATAAAACATAAAAAATTGGATCGATGAGATCAAATAGGGTCTCTCATCATATTAAAATAATGTTTACAGAAGGATAAATATAAAAGGACATCCCCCATCAAAACAATGAGGAGCTTAAATGAGGTAACATCAAGGAGAGTACTTAAAAATAAAGAGAGAGGTTTGATCACTTACGAAAATTCGGCAGCCTAACGACGCCACTCAAAACATCCAAAATGGATTGATGAGAGAAAATAGGGTCTCTCATGATATTAACACAATAAGTACCATAAGATTAATAGAAAATAACATCCCAATCATAAGAAAGATTATCTTAAAAGGAATTACATAAAAGAGTGTACTTAAAAAGAAAGAGAGGAGTAGGATCCCTTACCACAAGTCCAACTTGTCTTGTTCGTTTCATTATATTCCGGAATAATAAACTTTGGTCAATTTATAATTGCATAAATACCTCCTATAAAGATTATTATTCAGTTCATATCACATATTTTAATGTTATAATAATTGGTTAATAATATTAGTTCATATCAGATGTTTTTGTCGATGTTTGGTACATGAGTCAAAAATTGAACTTGTTGGAAAATAATTTTCCATGTAGTTATATGTACATAATATCCAGAATAGTATTTATGTTTTACATATCATATATATCCCGTATATTTTCATTTTATACCATTCCATAGCATTTGGAGATAAATTAAAAGCACCGTTCATGGAGACGGTAGGTCGTACGTATGCATGAACGCTACTTTCATTTTTTTGTCATATTAATAGAATTAAAACAAAATGGGAGATATATATATATGTTATAATTCCAGAATGATATCAATATTTTAGATGTAATATATTACATATATATCCATTATATATATGTACTTATAATAGTACATAACATTTTGAGATAAGAAATGAAATGTACCGTTCATGGAGACGGTAAGCCGTATGTACGCATGAACGCTACTTCCATTTCTATTTAATATTTAATGGAATTAAAACATAATGATAAACAATATTATTTTAATTCCAGTATGGTATCATATATAATATCATTAAATATATCCTTTATACGTACCACATATGGTATTAATGAATCAAATCACTTTGAGGGGGCGGTAGTCCGCACTTTCTTAAATAAAGATATCACGTTTACCCATAATGGAAACCATAAAGGTATGCCATAAATTTAAAACACAGAAGATTAAGTAAAACATAAAAATATTATAATTAATATATAAATATAGTGAAATATTAATGTCCACCTTTGACGGTGTTAAAAGAATGTTGAACAATCATCGTTTCGAGAGGCAGAAATTTTCCATCCACGGAAACAGTATGTTCTTTAACCATTAGATGTAGGTGTGTGTAAGTGTAGCTCGAGTACTTCTTATAAAAACATCCTAGTATATTGGATATACTGGAGTTGTTACAAAAGAAATGAATAAAAATATTTTAGGGGGTTGGAGAAGCAAAATAAAACAAAATGACTCAATTGAATACATTACCTTTAAATCGGGTAACTTCCTTTGATTTGAGCTCAAAGGATTCCTTGAATGGATTTTGCCCAATGTGAGGCTCCAAGGAGTTATAGAGGGATGTGGAGAGCCAAAACGGTCAGGGTTTGGCCGAGCCAAAAGATTTGGAAGTATGGGTAAAGAGGTAGAGGTTGGAGCCTTTTATAAGAGGAGAGGAGGGTCACTCTTGGAAAGTAAGAAAATGTTACTTTATTTGAAAATGAGTTTCGGATTTAAAAGGTCCCACATTGATTTAATTAGTGTATAAGGTGATAAGGGTTCTAAATCCACCAATCCAACAGGTTTTGGACATGTTTAGGTCTTAGATTTTACATTATATTTCCATTTTATTTAAATCAATAAATAATGAGGTCATCAGTACATCATCATGATGTCATAAATAATTTAATATATTTAATGTCTAAAAATTATAAAAAAATATACTATGATGTTGGAAATATTTTTATCTTTCCAATGAATATTTATAGTCCTAAATATCATTTATGTATACAAAATTAAAAATATTTTACTTAGGTGATACATTCTTTGTTACATTTAACATTCTTTAAAAATATAAAGATAAAAAGTCACTTTCTCACAAATGTGAATCCATAGGGCCCCCAAGTTTGGCACAAGGAATCCCATGGTCGGCCATGAGACAACCAGTAGGCTTAGGACACATTTTGTGGTCATTTTTTATTATTATGATATTATCTTATTATCTTTAACTACCCGATTACTCATTAATCTAGATAATTAAAGATAATTACCGTCGTTACAATTCATAATGTCCAAAAACAAAAGCGTCTTAATTACATAATTTGGACCTTCTGATTCCAAATATTTAATCTATTTTACCAAATTACAAACACATAAATTGAAAAAATTAATTTAAAAAAACTTCCCGTTGTCAAAACAAATAATGGGTTTTTTAGAAACAATATTTATGAAAAGGTTGGCACATGATTATGTCGAATTCCAAAGTTAAATTAATACCAATGACCATAATTGAATTAAATGGTAAAAATATATTCTAATTACACTTTAAAACAATTTAAAAAGATAATATAACCATATAATTAAATTATATGAAAAAGCAGTTTTGATGTAAAATGCAGTATTTTTCACTATTAATTGAAAAATGCACATTGTCAGAAAAATACAAAAAACTAACCCAAGGTAAATTTCAATGTCCCAATCATTAATAATATGTTTATTTTGAAAAATAGAGCTTATAAAATTTTCAAAAAGTGTATTTAAAAGAGGATCTCCATTAAAAGGCGGTTAATCGACCTTTTAAAGAATATTGGAATGTTTACGCTTAAAATTGGATTCATTGGCATTTTTAATCCTCTAACATTTATTGTAAAGAGTAAAAATATTTGACAAACATATATAATCATTTTTTAGTTATTTCTGTTCAGTCCTTCCATTACAACGGCTAGGCATTAACTACCATTTAAAATAATATTATTTTATTATTAGAGTGCAACGGATGATTCCCAAGAAACTCGTTGTTGCGTATTGGGTACGTCATCACACATAGTGTCCCCATTAAAGTAATATTAATATTATATTCACAAATATGGATAAATATGAAAATGTGGTACTCTTTATTTACCTGGTGTGTTACATCCTTCCCCCCTTTTGGGAATTGCGTCCTCGCAATTTTAAAATTGGGCTTGGAAACTTCATTGAAAATCCCACATCGGAAAAGGAGTAAATTAAACTATCACATTAAAAGAAAGAATGGGATGTACAAAGGACACCCGAGTTAACCCATAATAGGATTCCATGTATGAAAATATGGACATGGAGGAAAAAACAAAGTGTCATGTTCTGATGGAGAGTAATAGTAAACATGTCTAAGAGAAAGTTAACCATAAGAAAATCACAAACTTGTGATGGGTTAAACGGTATTCGATTCCCCAGTAGGAAAAGTTAATAGACAAAATTTTTGTTTTAAGTTACTTTTTATTGAGGAATTTATTCATAATGAAACATTATCACTTATCATGTTGACTTTCAACACAAACTCAGATTTTCTCCAAAAGAAGAGTATTTAGGAAGACTTGTTCACATTAAGAGTACTATAATCAACTTCTAGAGAATCACCTAATCCATAAAAGAGAACTATATACTTCCCATGTCTTTAGACTTTAACCAAAACGAAAACCAAAAAGGTTAGTACAAGATCAGATAATGCAGAAAAGGATAACCCTTTATAAAAAGAAAATCTATTCTTAATCTCCAAATTCTGTCCAACAAAATCCAAAGTTCAACGAGGACCATTCGATAAACAATTTGTCTATAAAATTCTTCAAAGTAAACCAAACTAAGATTGAAACCCAAATATTTAAAGGATTTAGTCACATAGTCTTCCAAGTTAAATCGTAACATTTATCTCCAAACAACATCAGTTGCTCTTAATGTCTCGTATTGAAAAGTAATTTACCAAATCACATATCCTCCATTATAGGTTAATAAATTTCCATAGATAACCCAAAATCAACTTACTCTTAATTCATAAAATCATCTAACTAAAAATAATCAGTCAAATTAACCAGGGAATTCACGTAGTCCAGTGGTAGGTGGTAAATACCAGTTGCACTTTGGTTGTGGGTTCGATTCCCGCTGCTTTGTTCGACGCGACGGGTTGTCACACGGTCTGCGTGTTGTCCTTTTTCTAAAACTATATAATTTTAAAACATTCCCCACAACGAGATAAAATCTTCAAAAATAATCATAACATATTTTAACCTCAAGTTTATCTCATGCCTTTCATTTTCCAGCATAACATATAGTAACCCATAATTACCTCAAAAGTAAGGATCATATAAACCCAAATCATTCTCTATAACTATGTCCACAAAAAACAGATAAATATTCCTTGAATAAAATTTTCATATATAAATCATCAGGGTTACACATAATATAAAAAGTCTTCTAATGTAACCCCATCATCAAAAGAGACTTAATACTATTATGAATTTCACCATAATTCTTAAAGACCTTATATGTTGACATCTTACTCATTAAACATTCTTCATGATCCATTTACCATTCCTTTCCAACTTATTCTGAAATACTTCTTTCCTACAAAAAAATCATGAATCATATCCTAAGATTCCAAAATAGGAAAACAATAGTCATGAAATAATTCATACCTTTGATTGGTCATTTTCAGTTTCTTCATCCTCAATCGGAATGGCATTAGGTATTGGTAAACGAAAACTGGTATGATCTTGGTGATCCCATTCACGGAACTTCTTCATAGGACATGTGTTTGCATAATGACCATGCACACCACATTTAAAACATTCAATTGATCCCTCAGAAAGAACTTCTTTCCCTTTCCTCGAGTCAACTGGATGCTTCCTTTTTCCATGGTAGATTCTTGATTTATGACCTTCATTTCCACATCTATAGCATATTTCTGTCCCTTTGAAACATTTTCCTAGGTGTTTCTTTCCACATCTTTGACACATAGGTTTTTGAACACACTTACCTTTATGATTATTACCTGTAGTTCCGTAGGGATTTGTTTCTCGCATATATGATGCCTTATAGAAATCACCAAGGTTTAGGTGGTCAATCATGACTCCAGATAGTTGGTTGCGGATAATCACAAGAGTTCTCATTGCATCTCACATATCATTCTGTTGCTTGCTCAAAAAAACTTTCACAGTTTCCTTCACATCCACTGTTACTTTGGTGCCTGCTAGATCCAGCCATTTACAAAACCAAAAAGGTCAGTGTGAGTATATCAACAAAACCATCATGTACTAAGGAGGAAGAAAAACACTAAGATATACTTACTCATTCACTTTATCTAAAACTATGACTCTTTCTGAAATCCTAACCATTATGGTAATGTCACTTATGATTAAAGAATACCCTAAACTCTAAAGTTATCTAAATCGACCTCTAAATACCAACTATAAGGCCCCAGCCTTAAACCTTACTTAATCTTGAGTTATTACAAGATTACACATTGAGGATATTTTCAGGTCTAGAGTTTTATAGAATTAGATCATAAAACTCTCATTACATTTCACATTTACACAATGTGGTTACATAAAATATAGTATTCATTTTCCCCGCAACGGAAACATATTTAAAATAAAACATGGATTTTTTCTTGACACTTCCTTGACACTATCATCATATCATGTACCCTTCCCTTGACCTGTGAAAAAAATTTCAAAAACATGGGATGAGCATAAAAACCTAGTAAGGGATCTAAAAAAAATATGGAAAGGAAACATGAGTTCATATTTACAAAAGAATGAAATCATACTTTACCCATAAAACATAGGCACTTTAACATACCTCATTAAATCATAGAAATAATAAGACATAAAAGGTAACTTGAGGCATTCATAACATTCTTACGTAGGGAGTAACCCTCTTGGTTACGTTTGGAATACCCACCACATTATATTCCCAAAATCCCTTCAGAGAAACTTTAACGTTTCACTCCTTCGCGTTACCCAATGCATTGGAGAGCTATATCGGGCTCACCCGCCCTTAGTTTATCACGGAACCACCCGTCTTCATAAAAATGCCCAAGAACCATAACATAATCATAGAACATAACTTAAGAACAAAAGAAACATAACATTCCCAAATTGTAATAACAATATAACATTTTAAGATATTGAAATAATGAACCCATTCTAAAAACCATTTTCAAAACCATTTAAAACATTTAATAAAGAGATTTTTAGAATCTAAGTGTCCCATACCACTTTGAAGCTTTTAACATTTTAAACCATTAATATTAATATAAATAAATCCTTAAAACCATTTTGAAAACATGGATATTAATGGGAACCATTTATAAGAATAAATCATTATAACATTTAAAACGATATTTTATTTAAAGTGTTTTTAACAAAATGAGAGACACTTGAATACAATAATTGAGGAATAACATTTAATCAGAACTTTATAATATCATGAGAATAAAGGAATTCATGATATAATATTACAAAGGACAGTATATACACCATATAAGAGTTAATTGGTGCATAACAACAATGAATTCTCAATAGAAATGTAAAATGAGATGAAATCCCCTGTAAAGAAGGTACCCTTAAATTAAGGATAAATCAATCTCATAATTATGTGTGAAAAATATAAATACACCCAATATATGTGGATATTAAGTGTAAAACACTCAAAGGTCATTAACACATATTAAAAGGAGGACATATTCAATAACTACATGTTGAACCCAAAGAAATCAAAATTGGGTTAAGAAGTTCCCTTGGTAAAATTCGACAGCCTAACAGCGTCACATTAAAATTCAGAAAATGAGTTGATGAGATATAAAAAGGGTATCCCATTAATTGGACATAAAATTTAAATCAATAATGATATATAAGAACATATCCCAACATAATAGTATGTGAATTAAAAGACATAACAATATATGTCTTTTAAAAAGAGGAGGGTGAAAGGTTCCCTTACAGACATGGGTATCTTTCGAGATATCCACCCCGTGAACGAAGGACAATACAACATTGATGTAAATACTCATAATTGAAAATATATTACATAATGAGTAAAATAATGGGCAGTACATACACCACTCAATGGAAATTGTGGCAAATGTAGCATGAATCTCACGGGACTATAAGTGAGATGAAAAAATCCCTTATGAAAACTCGGCAACCTAACGACGCCACTTAAAACATACAAAAATGGATCGATGAGATCAAATAGGTTCTATAATCATATTAAAATAATGTTTACAGAAAGAGGAATATAAAAGTACATCCCCCATCATAACAAAGAGGAGATTAAAAGAGGTAACATAAAGGAGAGTACTTAAAAAGAAAGAGAGAGGTTAGATCTCTTACGAAAATTCAGCAGCCTAACGGCGCCACTCAAAACTTCCAAAATGGATTGATGACAGAAAATAGGGTCTCTCCTCATATTAACACAAGAATTACAGTAGTATTAATATAAAATAACATCCCAATCATAATAAATATGATCTTAAAAGGAATGACATAAAAGAGTGTACTTAAAAAGAAAGAGAGGAGTAGGATCCCTTACCTCAAGTCCAACTTGTCTTGTTCATTTCTTTATATTCCAGAATAATAAATTTTGTTCAATTTATAATTGCTTAAGTACCTCCTATAAAGATTATTATTCAGTTCATATCACATATTTTAATGTTATAATAATTGGTTAATAATATTAGTTCATATCAGTTGTTTTTGTCGATGTTTGGTACATGAGTCAAAAATTGAACTTGTTGGAAAACAATTTTCCATGTAGTTATAGGTACATAATATCCAGAATAGTATTGATGTTTTAAATATCATATATATCCAGTATATGTTCATTTTATACCATTCCATTGAATTTGGAGATAAATTAAAAGCACCGTTCATGGAGACGGTAGGCCGTACGTACGAATGAACGCTACTTACATTTTTTTGACATATTAATGGAATTAAAACAAAATGACAGATATATATATATATATGTTAAAATTCAAGAATGAAATCAATAATTTAGATGTAATATATTACATATATATCCATTATATATATTTACTTATAATAGTACATAACATTTTGAGATAAGAAATGAAATGTACCGTTCATGGATACGGTAAGCCATACGTACGCATGAACGCTACTTCCATTTATATTTCATATTTAATGGAATTAAAACATAATGATACATAATAGTATTTTAATTCCAGTATGGTATCATATATAATATCATTAAATATATCCTTTATATGTACCACAAATAGTATTAATGAATCAAATCACTTTGAGGGGGCGGTAGTCCGCACTTCCTTAAATGAAGATATCGCGTTTACCCATAATGGAAACCATAAAGGTATGCCATAAATTAAAAACACAGAATCATAATTAAAACATAAACATATTATATATCATATATAAATATAGTGACATCTTAATTTCCACCTTTGAAGGTGTTAAAAGAATGTTGAACAATCATCGTTTCGGGAGACAGAAATTCGCCATCCACGGAAACAGCATGTTCTTTAACCATTAGATGTAGGTGCGTGTAAGTGTATCTCGAATCCTTCTTATAAAAACATCCTAGTATATCGAAGATACTGGATTTGTTACAAAAGATATTAATAAAAATAGTTTAGGGGGTTGGAGAACCAAAATAAACCAAAAGGACTCAAGTGAAGACATTACCTTTAAATCGGGTAACTTCCTTTGATTTGAGCTCAAAGGCTTCCTTGGAAAGGATTCTGCCCAAAGTGAGGCTTCAGGGAGTTAGAGCGATATGTGGAGAGACATAATGGGCAGGGTTTGGCCGAGCCAAAGGCTTTGGAAGTGTGGGTAAAGAGGTAGAGTTTGGGGCCTTTTATAAGAGGAGAGGAGGGGCACTCTTGGAAAGTAAGCAAATTTTAATTTATTTGAAAATGCGTTTCGGATTTAAAAGGTCCCACATTGATATAATCCGTGGATTAGGTGATAAGTGTTCTAAATCCACCCATACAATAGGTTTTGGACATGTGTAGGTCTTATATTTTACATTACCTTTCCATTTTATTTAAATCGTTAAATAATGAGGTCATCGCTGCATCATCATGATGTCATAAATAATTTAATTTATTTAATGTCTAAAGATTATAAAAAAAATACTATGATTTAGGAAATCTTTTTAGATTTCCAATTAATATTTATATTCTAAAATATCAATTATTTATACAAAACTAAAAATATTTTACTTAGGTGATACATTCTTTGTTACATTTATCATTCTTTAAAAATAAAAAGATAAAAAGTCACTTTCTCACAAAAGTGATTCCATGGGGCCCCCAAGTTTGGCACAAGGCATCCCATGGTCAGCCATGAGACAACCAGTAGCCTTAGGACACATTTTTTTGTCATTTATTATTATTATTATATTATCTTATTATCTTTAACTTCCCGAGATAATTAAAGATAATTACCGTCGGTACTATTCGTAATGTCCAAAAACAAAAGAGTCTTAATTAAATAATTTGGAACTTCTGATTCCAAATATGTAATCCATTTTACCAAATTCCAAACACAGAAGTTGAAAAAATTAATTTAAAAAAACTTCCTGTTGTCAAAACAAATAGCGGGTTTTTTAGAAACAATATTTATGAAAAGTTTGGCACTTGTTTATGCCTAATTCCAAAGTAAAATTAATAGCAATGACTGTTATTGAATTAAATAGTAAAAATATATTCTAATTACACTTTAAAACAAATTAAAAAGATAATATAACCATATAATTAAATTATATGAAAAAGCAGTTTTGATGTAAACGCAATATTTTTCACTATTCATTGAAAAATGAACATTGTCAGAAAAATACAAACAAATTAACCCAAGGTAAATTTCAATGTCCCAATCATAAATAATATGTTTATTTTGAAAATAGAGCTTATAAAATTGTCAAAAAGTGGATTTAAAAGAGGTTCTCCATTAAAAGGCGGTTAATCGACCTTTTAAAGAATATTGGAATGTTTACGCTTAAAATTGGATTCATTCTCATTTTTAATCCTCTAACATTTATTGTAAAGAGTAAAAATATTTGACAAACATATATAATCATTTTGTAGTTAGTTCTGTTCATTCCTGCCATTACAACGGCTAGGTGTTAACTACCATTTAAAATAATATTATTTTATTATTAGAGTGCAATGCAAGATTCCCAAAAACACGTTGTTGCGTATTGGGTACTTCTTCACACATAGTGTCCCCTTTAAAGTAATATTAATATTATATTCACAAATATGGATAAATGTGAAAATGTCATACTCTTTATTTACCTGGGGTGTTACAATAATATATTATTATTTTAAATTTTAGTTAATGACTCTCCATTTTATTTGTTGGAAATGAATAGAAATGACTATTATATGATTATACATGTTTGTTAAATGTTTTTACATTTACCCAATAAAAGATAGATGCTTAAGATGTGAATGAATCTAATTTTACGCACAAGTAATCTAATATTCTTTAAAGGGTCTATTTACCTCCTTTTAATGGTGAACCCTCTTTAAATCTGGTTTTGTTCACTTTTATATTTTCTAATTTTCAAAATAAAATTTTACATTAGAATTGGGACATCAAAATTTACGTTGGGAAAATTTTTGGAATTTTCTGATAAAGTTCATTTTTTAATGAATAGTTAAAATTACTCTATTTTAATTCAAAACTACCTTTTAATCTAATTTATCTATATGGTTTGATTACATTTTCAATTGGTTTTAAAGTTTAATTATATTATATTTTTATTATTTAATTCAATGGTGTTCATTTTAATTGATTTTACTTTGAAATTGGACATAAACAAGTGTCAATCTTTTTATAGACTTTTTTTCTTAAAAATACACTATTTTTTTGACAACGGGAAATAATTTTAAATTAATTAATGAAACTTCTATGTTTTGAATTTTTTAAACTAGACATAATTTATGAATTCAGAATATCAAATATATAATAGGTTTAATATTTGATATTTTTTAGAAAAACTTCAATTTTTGATGAATAATGAAACCATTATATAGTTGTTAAAAACTGAAATTTTTATTTAAATGAAAATTTACAACTTTTGTGATTTTAATTTCAAAAATATGACATATATTATTGTTATTATTTAGTAAAATTTTGTTCAATAGGATGAAAATAATTTTTTGGTGAATAGTGACTTTTGACTTTTTTTACCTCGGTTAAATGTATATTGTGAAATTCAAGATAAAAAATTATTTTAATAATAAAAAATTATCTTAACAATTGTCTTAACCTTATTGTATGATTCATGTATGACCATGGGAATATTTGGGTCAGTTTTGGGACCCCATGGAGCCACTTCAGAGTGATAATGACACTTTAGATTATCTAATTTATGTAAAAGACAAAAATGACACAAACAAATATGTTTTAGTAAACTAATTTTTTCATTTTGTTATAAAATATATCATTTGGAATATAAATATCTATTTGAAGGATTAAACAACTTCCTACATCATTATATTTTTTTAATAATTTTTAGACATCAAATAAATAAAATTAATTATGACACAAAAATGATGCATTATTTACCTCGTTGATAAATTATTTAAATATTAAAATAACATCCAAAACCTTTCCAAATCTTATTGAATGTATTTATTTTAACCATTATTCATCTTATATTCATCCTTAATCAGTTTATGACCTTTATAAACTGAATACCATTATATAATAAAATAATGTTTTCACACATTCCTAAAGAACCCCTCCTCCACCTTATAAAGAGACCTAACATCTATGAAATTTAACACACCTCTAAAACCCATTGTCTCGTTAAACCCCTCCCCAAATAAGCTCTGAAGATATATATTTTTCTTCTAGAAGCCTTACCATAGGCAAAAATTTCTTCAAGAAGTCCTTTTTTTTCAAACCAAAGGGAGTTACTCGAATTAAAGGTATCTGTTTCTCTTGAATTCTTTTCTTTTATCTTACTTCTCCAACCCCTAAAATCATTTTATTCCTTTATTTTATAACAAAACCAGTATCTTAAATATACTATGATGTTGTAATGAGAATTATTTGAACCACACTTTTATGCACCTCCATCTAATGGGTAATGAACATACTGTTTATGTGAATGGCAAACTAACACCTCACGAAATGATGATTGTTCAATAATATCATACTGCCTCTAATGGTGGCTATTATGATTGAACTGTATTTATATAGGATATATATTATGTTTATGGTTTTTTTATGATTCTTTATTTTTTACTTTATAGCATACCTTAATGGTTTCCATTATGAGTAAACGTTATAATTTCATTTGAGGAAGTGCGGACTACCGCCCCCTCAAAGTGATATGAATCGTTCATACATACGTGGTAAATATAAAGGATTGAATTATTGATATAATATATGATATTATACTGAAATTATAATATATATATGCATCATTAAGTTTTCATTAAATTAAAATTTGAATTAGGAATGAATGTAGCGTTCATGCATACGAACGGCTTACCATCTCCATGAACGGTGCATTTAATTTCATATCTCCAAATGTTATGTACTATTATAAATAAATATATATACAGGATAAAAATGATATATATGATATTTAAATCATTAATATAGTTTTTTATATAATATAATCAAGACCACATGGAAAACTTATAACAATAAGTTGTTCATTTTTGACTCTAGTACCAAATATCGACAAAATGACCATTTTTTACATTAATGATAACATAATGTTTATGACATGGTAATAAGTGATATAAATTTAATAATAAACATAAAAATTATTTCATAATAAATTATAATTTAACTTAAGTTTATTATTCTGGAATGACATGGAACAAACAAGTCAAGTCAGACACGAGGTAAGGGATTTTTTTTCTCACTTTCAATTCCGTGAGATTTCCATTATTCTCTAATTAATTATTTCATGTGGGGTAATGTGTACTGATATTTGATATATATGATCATGTTTCATTTTATATTCATGGTATTCTATGATTAATTAGGTTCTTGTTAACTTTTTTTTCATATGACTCGATTGATTACAACGTAGAAATAGATCTTCATCTCACTTTTTATTTCCATGAGATTTCTTGCTATAATTTACACTATTTCCTTTTTTGTGGTGTATATAATACCCAATATTATATTAATTTTGTAATATAATTCAATTTATGAGTATTTAAATCTAAATTTTATGATCTTTCTTTCATGGGTTTTATGTTTCATAAGTTACCAATCTGATAAGGGAACCTTTTAACCCAAATTTCATTCCTTGGGTTAATCTTCTAATTCTTAATTATTTCATGATATGATTTTGTATGGAATCAATATTTATTTATTTATATTGTAATTTCCACTCCCCTTTTTTGTATATAAATTTTATACACATAATCACTCCATTGATAAATTCTTTAGTCATCGATATGAACTGATAAGAGAAATTTTAACTCATTTTCCATTCACTGAGTTAAACATCCAAGTCATTGGTTTTTTCTTAAATAGAATATGTTTTAATGATATGTTATTGATTTAAACATAATATACAATCATATTTAGATTATTTTTATTTGTCACACATTATTATGATATTAATTTATCTGTAATCTAATGATATCGTTTCTATAAGGGATTTCGTCTCAATTTACATTCTATTGAGACTTCATTGTTGTTACACACCAATTCACTCTTATGTGGTGTATATACTCTCCATTATAATTTTATATCCTGAATCAATTTATTCTCAAGATATTATAATGTTCTTATTAAATTTTATTCCTCAATTATTTTTATTCAAGCGTCTCTAATTTTGTTAAAAACACTTTAACTAAAATACCATTTTAATTTTTTTAATGATTTATTCTTATAAATATTTACCATTAATGTCATTATATTCAAAATGGTTTTTAGGTTTTGATTATATGGACATTAATGTTTTCAAATGATTATTTACAAAAATTATTCAAAGTGGTATGAGGAACTTTGATTCAAAAATCTCTTTATTAAATGTTTTAAATGCTTTTCAAAATGATTTGATAAAGCATTGATTATTTCAATATATTGACTTGATATATTGTGATTGGAATGTTGAAATTTTATCTTTAATTAATTCTTGTGTTATTTGATATGAATATGTTATGTTTATTGGACATTGTTTACATATATGGGTGGTTCCATGATAAACCTAGGGTGTGTGAGCCTGAGATAGCTCTCCAATGCATTGGGTAACATTAAAGAGATAAACATTAATATTTCTCCTAAGATATTTAGGGAATATAATATGATGGATATTCCAAATGTGGCTCTCTATTTATATGTGATATCTAAAATGTAAGAATGTTATGAATTCCATAATTTAACTTTATGATTTATAATTTCTGTATGTTATTCATAAATATTATGATTTCATGAGGTATGTTATGATTGAAAAGTATGGTTTCATTGAGTGGTATTTAGTAATGGGCTAATATTTCTTTTCATTATTTTATAACCATTAATGTGATTTTTATAATCATCCCATGATTTCAAAAAAAAATCACAGGACATAAATATGAATAGGGTGAAGGATAATATCAAGGAAAAGTCATGCTATCTAAAACATAAAAATTGACATGTCTCTTTTTTCAAGAGTTTTTATTTTATGAAAAAATGGATAATTAAAGGATCCTTAATGTCAAATCATGACATAATTCAAGATTATGAAATGTTTAAGGTCGGATCCTTATATTTGGTATAAATGGTTGGTTTTGATAACTCTAGAGGTTAGGGTATTTTTTAAGAATAAGTGATATAACCATAATAGTTAGGATTTAAGAAAGAGTCTTAGTTTTTTTTAATATAGTGAATGATTTTAAGATAAGCTGAATAAGTATATCTTATTATTTACCCTCCTCAGAATATATTATATGATGATTTTACTAAAATACTCACACTGACCGTTTTGGTTTTAGTAAATGGATGGATCTAGCAGGAATCAAAGTAATAGTGAATGTGAAGAAAACTATGACAGTTTTCTAAATGATAAATTGAATGAAATGGGAGTTTAAATGAGAACTTTTGAGGTTATTCTCAACAAACTATCTGGACTCATGATTGACCACCAGAACCCTGGTGATTTTTATTAAGGCATTGTATATTCGACAAACAAATCCCCACGGAATTTCAGGTAATAATCATAATGGTTAGTATATTCAAAAATGTATGTGTCAAGGATGTGGAAAGAACACATAGAAAAATGTTTCAAAGGGACGATAAGATGCTATATATGTGGAAATTAAGGTCATAATGCAAGAACCTGCCATGGAAAAATGAAGAATCCAGTTGACTCTAGTAGAGGGAAAATGTTCTTTCTAAGGGATCAATTGAATGTTTTAAATGTGGTGTGCATGGTCATTATAAAAATAGATGTCCTATGAATGATGTTTCGGGAATGAGATCACATGGTTCATAGAAATATATGTTTATCAATACCTAATTCTATTCAGATTTAGGATGAGGAAACTGACAATGACCAATGAAAAGTATTGATTATTTCTTAACATATGTTTTTATATTTTTGAATCTTGGGATATGATTCGTGATTTTGATTATAGGAAATATGTATTTCAGAATATGTTGGAAATGAATAGTTAATGTTTCATGAACAACGTTGAATGATTAAGAGGTCAACATATAAGGGATTCAATAATTATGGTTGATTTTAGGATGGTGAAATGCTTAAAAGTATTATGGGTTTTTGATGATGGGATTACATTAGAAGACTTTTTATAGTATGTGTAACCTTGAAGTTTGAAATATGAAAATTTCATTCAATGAATAATTATCTTTTCATTTGTAGATATAGTGATAAATAACTGTTTAGGTTTATATGGTCCTTGAGTTTGAGGCAATTACATGTTAATACAGCTTGTGTTAGAAATTTTGTAAATGATGAAAGTTTTCATGTCATGTAAGTAAGTTTCCATATGTTCTTATTAAATCTCATAAATAAATTTTACAAAATTAAGAAAAGGAACTTAAATTTTTTTTGCCTGTCTACTTTTCCTACTAGGAAACCAAGGACTGTTTAACCCATCACAAATTGGTGGGCTTCTAGTTGTTAACATTCTCTTAATCACGTTTTCTATCACTCTGCATCAGAACTTGACACATAGATTCTCTTCCATATCAATGTTTTTAGGGAATCGTATTATTGGTTATATCAGGTGACCTTTCTACATATATTTCTTTCTTTTAAAGTGAAAGTTTTATTTCTTCTTCTTCTGATGTGGGACATTCAATGATGTTTCCAAGACAAATTTTATAATTGTAAGGACACAATTTCAAAACGGGGGGAAGTATGTTACATCCAAGGAAAATAAAGAATATTTCAGTGTCATAATTATTAATAATTTTAAATTAAATATTAATTTTGAAGGGGATGTTATATTCTAGGGCGTACCATACACGCAACAATGAGTTTCTCCAAAGTCTTATATTGTACAAAATGTTGAATCATACTGAAAAATTATAATATATTATTATTTTAAATGGTAGTTTAAACCTATATGTTTTATTAAAAAAATGAATATAACTAACTACTATATGATTAAACATGGTTTTTAAATGTTTTTACATTTATTAAATAAAATTTAGAGGCTTAAAATGAGAATGAATCCAATTTTTATCACAAATACTCTAATATTATTTAAAAGGTCAATTTACAGCCTTTTGATGGTGAACCATATTTAAATCTAGTTTTTTCACTATAATATGTTTAATTTTTAAAATAATATTCTTCTTTTGAATTGGGACATCAAAATTTACTTTTGGTAATTTTTTGGTATTTTTATGATAAAGTTCAATTTAAATGAATAGTGAAAAAACTATATTTTATTTCAAACCTGTATTTTATTCAAATTTATTAATATGTTTAGATTATCTGTTCAATTGGTTTTAAAACTTAATTAGATTATATTTTTACCATTTAATCCAATGGTGTTCATTTTAATTAATTTCCCTTTGAAATTGGATATAATCAAGTGTCAATCTTTTGATAGATATTTTTTCTTAAAAACAGGAATTTTTGTTTTAACAACGGGAATTAATTTTAAATTAGCTAGTACAACTTCTATGTTTTGAATTTTGTAAAATAGGCAGCATTTCTAAACTCGTAATGTCATATGTAACGTCCCGGTTCCGGAAGCCACCCAAAGGGGCCCTGTACCCGGTTGGTCACATGGACTCAAGCGCATTTCCCTAAATGCCAGAGGCTGCTGACTAGAAGAGAGGGACTTGGGTGTGATAGTGTGGAAATTATGCTCTAATTGGTAGAGTACACAGTAGAAATAAATAAACATGAAATAGTGTAATCAGTGAATAACCAACAATAATAAACAGTGGAAGACTAAATCAATAAACCGAAGAACAAATCTATATATGGAATGATGCAAGATACAACTCTAGGAAAACAACCAAACAAGTCACAATGCTGAAAAAACCACAGTACCAAAAAAACTACAAAATAAAAGTAACCATCCCCTCAGCATTGCAATCCAAATCTTGGTCCCTTGCTCTTCTGCTCAAAGCAATCATGTTCTAGAAGTCGAAGGGCGCTTTCCCTTGCCTATACCTGCAACAACATAGTCATCTTGGGCCCAAATGCATGGCCCAAACTTGGTGTGATATAAAATCCCAGTAGGCAACCACCCGAAGATCAGTTCCTAACAGTTAGTGATTATATGGCAGGAAAAATTACAAAAAGCAGTAAACAACAAAAACAAGCAGTATGTAGTAAACAGTAAGTAGTGAAGCAGGATGATACACAACAGTAATCGATCCAAAACAAACACAAACAATGAGAAACACTGCTAACACAAACATGAAAACCTTTGGGAAGTACCCAAAGAAATCCCATCTAGTCCTAACCAAGAAATACCAGAACCCTCTGGGTAGTGCACTCAGCCTAACCCATCTGGCATGGTCATAAGAATTTATGAGACTCTCTGGGGAAGCTCACTCGGTCAATTCCCCTAATAGTCTATGGTAGTCAGGGACTCTCTAAGGAATATCATGTGGTCTAACCCTCTTAGCCCCAATGTCTGGAGACTCTCTGAGGAAGCTATCTCGGTCAATTCCTCCTATAGCTTCAGGTATACCACAAACTCTCTAAGGAATCTCACTCGGTCAATTCCTCCTATAGCCTGGGAATGGTTCTTAATGAGAAAACAAATAGGGTAAGACTCTCTGAGGAATCTCACTCGGTCTACCATCCTATAGTCTATAATATCTGAATTCACCCTGGGAAGCTCACTCAGTCTATCCCTTGTGGCCTATAATGACTAAGACTCACTAAGGAAGCTCTCTCGGTCTACCCTCCTATACTCTATAATGTCAAGGACTCTATGGAAATCTCACTCGGTCTATCCCTTATAGTCTATAGCACCAGGTTCTCACAGCCCCATGCCAGTCAGTGCATGATAATGCTATAAGGCCAAAGTCCACCTACATATCTACTTGGAATTCCAAAGTACACTTATAGAGCTACTTGGATAACAGTCTACAAGGCAACAATCATGTAATGAAAAACACTCCATCCTATAGACACAAGGCATGGAAACGGTCATAACGGCCAAAGGCTAATAAGACCCAAAGGTAGTAACAGAGAAAAGAAAGGGCAAGGCATCCAAGCACAAGAAATTTATCCTCTAACATGATAAATTTACATCTACACATCCATAAAATCAAGGAAGGAAAACAACAACGGAAAAGGGTAAACACACAATACCCCATTCACAAGTATTTGTGGAATTTTCACATATAACTCAAAGAATTTGAACGGTAAGGCACAAACCACCTACCTCAGTCCTAGGACATTGATATACGTGAATCATGACGACTGATTCTCCTTAGAATGTCGAAGATCTAAGAAAACGCCAAAAATGTTCAAACCACAATAACATTTGAATGATGAGAAATTGGAAAAGAAGGCTCATACAGAAGGAAGAAATCACCATTGTGATTCCAACGCAATTGATGGCGCTCGAATCAGAGAACTGATGGAGGCTCGGTGGCTCATTGAAGATCCGCGGATTCTCAGCACTCTAGGACGAACAGGACCAAGAAGAAGATGTTTATGGCAGTTGGGTGTGACACTGGTCCGATTAATGAGAAAAGAAAGTACACAGCGTGTACTTTTATAGTACACCGCGTGTACTAGGTCTTTCTGTACTCCACAAAAATCAGCCTCAACACCATCCCTATACATTGTGTGTGTGGCCCGGACATGGCCAGCACACGACTTTGAGCGGGAAAAGAGTACATGGTGTGTACTCAGAAAGTACACGGCTTGTACTTCAAAAATTTCTAGAAACGTCATTTTTCTCAAAAAAATATAGAAAATGGAAAGAAATTCCTGGAATAAAGAACTGGGTTCTTAGAAACTTCCCCCCTTAAAGAAATTCATCCCCTAATTTCCCTAGCGAGGCGTACAAGAAGAAACCTCGAACAGCTCTGGCCACTGCGATCGAACCTCGGGCTCCCTCTCCCAAGTCTCGTCCTATACTCGCCCATGCTGCCAAATCACCCGTACTAAAGGAACAGACCGGCAATAGAGATCCTTCGTACTACGATCGATAATCTAGATGGGATTCTCCTCAAACGATGCATCTGATATGAGCTCATCCTCCTTGGGCTGAAAGACATGTGATGTGTCTGAAAAGTAACATCTGAGATTAGAGACATGGAAGACGTCGTGCATAGCTCGGTACCTCTGTGGTAATTGCAACCGATAGGCAACCGACCCAACCCTCTCCAATACCTCAAACGTCTCGACGTACCACGGTGAATGTTTACCCTGTCTCTAAATCCTCCTGTGTCCCAACCTTTGTGCGACACGTAGGAAAACCTGATCTCTGACCTCAAACTCCCGAGGTCATCTCTGCTGATCAGCATAAGACATCTGTCGAGACTATGTTGTATCCATCCTCTTCCAAATCAACTATATCTGCTCTGAGATCTCCTGAAGAAGACGAGGTCCCAGCAAAGCTGCCTCTCCTGCCTCCAGCCAACATAAGGGTGATCGGCATGGCCTACCATATAGAGCCTCGTAAGGTGCCATCTAAATGGTCACCTGAAAACTGTTATTGTAGGCGATCTCCAACAAAGGGATATGCTTCTCCCAAGAACCTCTAATGTCTTGAATGCAAGCTCGGAGCATATCCTCAAGCACCTGGATCATGCACTCGGACTGACCATCTATCTGGGGATGGTATGTTGTACTCAAAAGTAGCTACGTTCCCAAATTCTTCTGAAGTCCCCGCCCGAAACGAGAGGTAAAACACACATCCCTATCTCAAAAAATGGAGTGTGGAACTCCATGTAGATATACAATCTCTCGGATGTACAGTCATCCTAGATCATCAACCCTGAAGGTCACCTTGATCGGTAAGAAGTGTTCATCCTTCGTAAGCCTGTCGACGACAACCCAAATAGCATCACTTCCTTGAGGTGACCTTAGTAACCTGGTCATGAAGTCCATTGCGACATCACTCCACTTCCACTCAGGAATGGGTAATTGCTACAAAAGCCCCGCTGGTCGTTGATGCTCTATTTTCACCTATTGACGAGTATAACATCTAATACAAAAACCTGCAACATCTTTCTTCATACATGGCCACCGGTACTGGAGTTGTAGATCACGATACATCTTGGTGACACCAAGATGAACTTCCCAAATTGAGGAATGAAAATCTGGCATCAGCTCCTCGTGTATGTCTACTGGAACCCATACTCACCCCAAGAAACCCAAGATCTCATCATTTCTCATTGTCCATCCAGGAAGAGGGTCCTCTCTTGACACTCTCTCCCACAAGACTAAGGCCTCTGAATCTGATAGCTACCTCATTCATACCCGATCAAGAAGTTTAGAGGTAATAGCTACAGATGATAGGTTAGTATGTCCCTGGCTGTTGTGAACCTCCAGATGCATCTCAGAAAACATAGCCATCACTTGCCACTCACTGATGGCCTCTTGAACTGCTTGAATCTGAGTTCTCCAGCACAACGCATCTGCTTCTGTGTTGCCATTTCCCAGCATAGAGGCGAGCTCAAAGTCTAAGGACTGAAGATACTAAAACCACCTATGCTGTCTCGGATTCAGATCACGCTGAGTGAAGATATTCTTGATAGTCATGTGGTCGGTGAAAACCACAATGTGCTCTCCTAGAAGGTAGTGCCTCTACCAGCGTAAGGCATGAACAACGGCTTCCAACTCCAGATCATGCGTTGGGTAATTCCTCTCATGTGGCTTAAACTGCCGAGCCCCGTACGCAATGACTCCATCTCCCTGCAAAAGCACAGCTCCAAGCCCAATACCTGAAGCATCACAATAAATAGTGTAACTCTTGTCTGGATCTAGCAAGGCTAGTATTGGTGCTGACGTCAACCTCCCCTTCTGCTCCTAAAAGGAATACTCACAAGAATATGACCATAAAAACTTTTCCCCCTTCTTGGTTAGACTTTTAAATGGTGCTTCTAGGCATGAAAAGTCTTGAATGAAGCGTCTGTAGTATCCATCCAGCCTTAGGAAACTCTGCACCTCAAAAACGTTCTTCGACAGCTCCCAAGAAACTACAGCTCTAACATTTTCTGGGTCCACAGATACTCTAGCCTCTAAGATGACGTGACCCAATAAGTGAATCTGATCCATCCAAAAGTGGCACTTCGAGAGTTTATCATATAGTCGATGCTCTCTCGGTGTACTCAGAATGATCTCAAGATGTGTGGCATGGTCATGTCGAGTGTGAGGATACACCAATATATCATCCCCGAAGACCACAATGATGGTGTCCAAGTACGGATGGAACACTTGGTTCATCAGTTCCATGAAAACTACAGGTGCGTTCGTGATACCGAACGGAATGAAAGTATACTCGTATAGACCATACCTCCTCTTGAAGGCTGTCAGCAGTATATCTGATGGTCTAACGTGCAACTGATGATAACCAGACCGCAAATCGATCTTCGAGATCACCTGGGCTCCTCGAAGCTGATCAAAAAGGTCATCTATCCTCAGCAAGGGATATCGGTTCTTGATTTTCAACTAGTTCAGCTTTTGATATTCCACACATAGACGAAGGGTACTATCTTTCTTTTTTCTAACAGGACAGGCGAACCCCAATAAGAAGTACTGGGTCGGATGAAACCCTTTGCCTGCAACTCATCCAACTACTTCTTGATATCCTGCAACTCAGGTGTAGCCATTATATAAAGAGGAATGGGAACCGGTTCCTCTCCTATCATGAGTTCAATTGAGAATTCTACCTCACACTCTCGAGACAAACCCGAAAAGTACTCTGGAATGACATCCCAGAAATGATCCACCACTAGGGGAAAGTCTAACTGTGAAGTCCCCTAGTCATTCAGTTAAAGACTGGAAATCTAGGCTGTTACTTCCCCTAGACCATGATGCTCGGGTCCGGCTCTACCCTCCTAGACATCCCACTCGCTTCTCTGAGGAAAAGATATTCCCTCTAGTGATACGAAGCTCACCTTGTGGCGATAGCAATCGATGACTACATGGAACGGAACCAACCAGTCCACACTGAGAATGAAATCATAGCCCAACATATCTAGGACATAGAGGTCCCATAAGATGTGACACCCCGCATCCTCAAGAGGGACTCTATTCACTGACGTATGCTAGATGTCCTCGTTCCCAACGGCGGGTCAAGAGTCAACAAGTCGGCAGATGAAAAGATATAATGCCAAAGGTTCTCCACAACTGCAACAGAAATAAATCTATGCGAAGCACCAGTATAAAAAAGAGCTGGAGATAAAACTAAGGCTACTAAGACCGTACCTCAAACTGTATAAGGGACGAGATAATGCTCTTGATAGGTCTACTCCATGGCGAAAGACTGGCCTGCACCGCGGCCCTGCGCCCCTGGCTGATCACTCTGAGCTGATCCACTCTACTATCACTGATGACCTGGTGACTGAACAGCATGGTCATGACCCCCACCTCAGCCCAAACGGACAAAAGAACTCTAGTTCCTAGACTTGTGGGAAATTGGTGAAGCATCTCTAGAATATGGGGTCATAGTCAAACCCCTACCACCAGCTGACGGTGAGAATATGTGACATAAGCACCGAAGATGGCCCATCTTTCCACAACATTGGCACTCCATCAGATCTCTCTGGAACTGAGGCCTGGTATGCCCACTCCTACTGCACTGGTAGCATACAACCTTGCTACCAGAAGTCGCATCCCCCGAACCTCAATCTCCTCGAGAAGACTCTCAGTGACGCCTTCTACTGTCCATAGGAGGAACACAAGCTCTGGATGTCAAACTGCCTTGGCTCACTCCTCTAGAATCCCTCAGATTGCACTCAGTGATCAATGCCTGGTTTACAATAGAAGATATCGAAGTCAACTGGATGATATTAACCTGGGAATGAATCACCTACCTGAGACTGTTCTCGAACATCTTAGCAAGGAACAACTCATCGACTACTGGGATTGGCGTGAAACGATGCAGCTCAGTGAAGCGATACGAGTATTCCATAATAGAATGAGTACCCTGCTGCAGACTCATAAACTCCTGGGCTCGATCGGCCCTCAGGGACTCCGAATAGAAGTAGTCATAGAAGGTGCATCGAAACTCATCCCATGACATACTCTGCTGGCATCCTGACTACGAGATCACATCCCACCACCTCTTGGCAGTGTCCCAGAGCATATAGGTGGCCAGATTTACCCTCTTCTCTAGTGGTATCTCAAGATTCTCAAAGACAGTTAGGGTAGACTCAAACCACGACTCTGCAGCCTGGGGTCCTCCATCCCCTGATAAAGTAGGAGGATGTTGCGGCTGAATGACCCACGTCAACTCAGCCATCGATGGGGCAGGAGGCAGTGCTCCCTGAAAATTCTTCATCATCCTCATGAAATACTCCCTGAACTACTCATTGGAGCCTATGACGGGTATAACTGCTGGTGCCATGTCTGGCACAGCAGGGGGATCAACAGGGGGTCCCAGATCGGCCATATCCATTGTTTGGCCACCGCCGGGCAACTGACGTACGACCGGAGGATATCACTGAGGCATAGCTCTGAAAGATCAAAAGCAGACCGTAGATCCTATTAACAAAGACTGAAAACACAGGAGTATAAAATGGGAACAGGGGAAGAACTATCAAGTTTTACAAAACACAACTACACGGCATGTTTGAAAACTACACGACGTGTACTTTCATCCATTAACATGGGCATATACTCCCTCCACTAGTGGTCGTGTAACACCCAAAACTACACGACGTGTTTTTCACACACACGGCGTGTACATGAACTCTAAACCTCTGCCAATGTCTCCTTACACGGAAAACCCACACGGTTCATACTAACCACAGACTACACAACGTGTTCCCTTGGGACACGACGTGTACTAGACATGGTCTCGGCAGCCCGTGTTGTTAGTTACATGGCCATCTACATGGCTGCCCTTACACGCCGTGTTCTGAACAGACACGGTGTGTATAGGAGAAGATAACACAGACCCGTGTTATTCGTGACACGACCGGGTACATGGGAAAAAACTACACAGAATGTTCTTTACCAACACGACATGTTCTACTACAGCTTCCCAGTCCTGTGTTGTTAGTGACACGGCTGAGTACATAGGTCTCGACTAAATAGAATGCACCTACCATACGCGGTATGTTCTTGAAGTTATTTTCATGACATTGTGTTTCTGCTCACACGGTCAGTGGCACGACCAGAAAACTACACGTCGTGTATCCTGAAAGTACACGCCGTGTATTCTTGGATTTTCTGGGTAGTAGATCAGAAACTACATAGAAGCCCAGAAACACTAAAAACAAGGCAAAGAGGTGCCAAATTATGATCCATGAGGGGCCATACACCCCGAGAATGAATGCATGGAATCTCTTACAATCATGTACAAGAGAAAAAAGGATCATGATCCACCAACTTCTGATCCAAGAGGTCCCATAACACCTAAAGAATCAAAATTTTGCATTCATTTTTAGCAATGTATAAAAAAAACTGTTTCTCTATCAAACTGCATAGATTCTATCAAACATCTATCACAAAAGCATACATAATATTCACAGAGTCTTTCACAAAAACATGCAATCGCTAATGCTCCCTAGTTGGAATGAAAAGAATGAATGGAATGTGATTTATAACAAGTTCCTATATGATACATGAGACGGAATAACCTCATCTCATCGGGTTAAGACAAAAATAGGACCGTAATATCAAAACAATAACATCACGAATCATGTGAATCACTCTAGGTGAAATCATACCAACTGTAAAATCTCAAAACAAGAAAAATGCTATAAACGAGGTAGTATGACTTTTCCATGTACATGGGTTAGATACTCCTGGGAAGAACTTATTACCAAGTACCGAATCTGTCTTATCCCTGGATAAAGGCTCCAAATAGTAAATAAAGATAAAATAATTCCTCTGGTACCACTATGTAACATCTCGGTTCCGGAATCCACCCAAAGGCGCCCCGTACCTGATTGTTCACATGGCCTCAAGCGCATTTCCCCAAATGCTAGAGGCTGCTGACTAGCAGCGAGGGCCTTGGGTGTGATAGTGGGGAAATTATGCCTTCATTGGTAGAGTACATAGAGGAAATAAATAAACATGCCATAGTGGAAGCAATAAATAACAAACAGTAATAAACATCAGAAGACTAAATCAATAAGCTGGAGCACAAATGTATATTTGGAATGATGCAAGATACAACTCTACGAAAATAGCCAAACAAGTCACAATGCTAAAAACACCACAGTACCAAAACAAGTACAAAAGAAAATTAACCACCCCTCAGCATCGCAAGCCAATGCTTGGTACCTTGCTCTCCTGCTCCATGAAATCATGTTCCAGAAGTCAAAGGATGTTTTCCCTTGCCTATACCTGCAACAACATAGTCTTATTGGGCCCAAAATCCTGGCCCAAATAGGGAGTGAGATAAAATCCTAGTAGGAAACCACCCGAAGATATGTGCCTAACAGTCAGTGAGTACATGGCAGGTAAAAGTACAATAAGCAGTAAACATCAACAACAAGCAGTATGCAGTAAACAGTAAGTAGGGAAGCTAGATGATACACTGTAGTAATCGATCCACAACCATCAAAAGCAATGAGAAAAACATCTAGAAAAAATTTGAACACTATGGGACTTACCTACAGCCATCCCCTCTGGTCCTAACCAAGAAATACCACAACCCTATGGGATGTAAACTCAGCCTAACCCCTCTGTCGTGGTCATACGAATTTATGAGACTCTATTGGGTAGCTCACTGGGTCAATTCCCCTTATAGTCTAGGGTATTCAAGGACTCTCTGAGGAAGATCACGTGGTCTAACCCAATTATCCACAAGGTCTAGAGACTCTATAAGGAAGATATCTTAGTCAATTCCTCCTATAGCCTCAGGTATACCACATACTCTCTAAGGAAGCTCACTCAGTCAATTCCTCCTATAGCCCGGGGAAGGTTCTTTATGAGAAAACAAACAAGGTAAGAATCTCTAAGGAAGCTCACTCGGTCTACCCTCCGGTAGTCTATAATATCTGAAGGCACCCTGGGAAGATCGCTCGGTCTATCCACTGTGGCCTATAATGTCTAAGAATCATAGAGGAATCTCACTCGGTCTACCCTCCTGTAGTATATAATGACTAGGACTCTTTGGGAAGCTCACTTGGTCTTTCCCTTATAGTCTATAGAACCAGGTTCTCACATCCCTATGCCAGTCAGTGCATGATAATTCTATAAGTACAAAGTACACCTACAGAGATATGTGGCTAAAAAAGTACACCTATAGAGCTACTTGGATAACAGTCTACACAACAACAAGCATGAAATGAAAAAAACTCCATCATATAGACACAATGCATGGCAAAAGTCATAATGGCCAAAGGCTTATAAGACCCAAAGGATGAAACAGATCAAAGCATGGTAAAGGCATCCATGAACAACAAATTTATCCTCTAACATGATTAATTTACCTATACACAAGCATACAAACAAGGTAGGAAAACAACAAGGGAAAAAGAGTAAACACGCAATACCCCGTTCACAGGTATTGGTGGAATTTGCACATAAAACTAAAATAATTTGAACAGTAAGGAACAAAACACCTACCTTGATCCTAGTAGATCGATATACATGAACCACAATGACTGATTCTCCTTAGAACGTCGAAGATCCGAGAAAACTCCCAAAACATTCAAACCACGATAACATGAGAAGGAAGAGGAATTCCAAAACAAGGGTCAAGAAGAAGGAAGAACTCACTGCTGCAATTCCAACGCAATCGACAGTGCTCGAATCGAGGAATGGATGGAGGCTCAGTGTCTCATCGAAGATCAGTGGATTCCCGGTGCTCTCAGGTGAACATGACATAGAAGAAGACGTTTATGGAGGTCGGGTGCAACCCCAGTCCGATTAATGAAAAAAGAAAGTACATGACTTGTACTTTTAGATTAAATGGGGTGTACTAGGTCTTTCCTTATTCCACCAAAATCGGCCTCCACATCACCCCTACACACTGTGTGTGTAGCCTGGACACGTCCAACACACGACTTTGAGTGGGAAAAGAGTACACGGAGTGTATTTCAAAAAATTTCAGAAACTTCATTTTTCTCAAAAACTCCAGAAAAATGAAATAAATACCTAAAAAAATTATCCAGGTTCTTACATCAAATATAAAATAGGCTGAATTATTTATATTTTTTTGAAAAACTTCCATTTTTGATGAACAATGAAATCACTAAGTAGTAGTTAGAAAACTGAATTTTTACTTTAAATGAAATTTTACAGCTTCTGTGAATTGTATTTCAAAATCTGATATAAATTATTTTTATTTTTAAGTAAATATTGGTTCAATAAGTTGAAAATAATTTTTTTTGGGAATATAAACATTTGAGTTTTATTTACCATGGTTAAAGGTGAACAGGGTAATTCAAGGTAAAAAGAATATTATAATAATACAAAATTACCTTAACACTTATCCTAACCTTATTTAATAAGTCATGTAAGACCATTGGCATCCTTGTAATGATTTTGGAATATCATGGAGCCACATGGAAGTGATAATGACACATTTGATTAATTAATTTAAAGTAAAGACAAAAATGACCAAAACAAATATGTTTTAGTAAATTAATATTTACAAGTGGTTATATAAGTAATATTTATGACTATAAATATTCATTGGAAATATAAAACTATTTCCTACGTCATGGTATTTTTTTTATAATTTTTAGACATCAAATAAGTAAAATTAATTATTAAACAATAATGATGCAGTATTTACCTCATTAATAAATGATATAAATAAATAAGATTATAAATATTAAAATAAAATCCAAAACCTATCCAATTCTTATTATATGAATTTATTTTGACCCTGAGGATTTTTATATTCTACTTTAATTAGTTTTTGACATTTATAAACAGAAAATCATCACATAATAAAATAATATTTTCACACATTCCTAAACAACCACCCCTTCCCCTTATAAAAAGACCTCACTTCTAACCAATCCCTCACACCTCTAAAGCCTCTTGGATCATCCAAAACATACCCAAATAAGCTCTCAATATAACTATATTCCTCCTAGAAGCCTTTCCTAATGAAGAAGGAACTTCATTAAGTCCTTTTGGTTCAAAAGAAAGGGAGTTACCCGAATTAAAGGTAACAGTTTCTATTAAATTCTTTTATTTTATTTTATTTCTTCATCCCATAAACTCTTTTTATTACATTATTTAATAAGAACACCGCTATCCTCAATATAATATGATTTTATTGTTATATGGATTTGAACAACACTTACACAAACCTCCATCTAATGGGTAAAGAACATACAGTTTATTTGGATGGCAAACTAACGCCCCATGAAATGATGATTGTTCAACTATCTCATACAACCTCTTATAGTGTCCATTATGATTGATCTATACATATATATCATATATATTATGTTTATTCATTCTTTATTATTCTGTATTTCTAATTTATAGCATACATTTATGGTTTTCATTATGAGTAAATGTAATAATTTCATTTGAGGAAGTATAGACTAATGCCCCCTCAAAATGATATGACTCGTTCATACCATACGTGGGATGTATAAAGGATGGATTTATTGAAATAATATATGATAATATACTGAAATTATAATATAACTATTAATCATTATGTTTTCAATAAATTAATGTGTGAAGTTGAAATGAATGTAGCGTTCATGCGTACGTACAGCTTACCGTCTCCGTGAACGGTGCATTTCATTTTTTAGCTCCAAATGCTATGTAATATTATGAATACATATATATACTAGATATATATTATATATATGATATCTAAATAATGAATATCATTTTTTAGATAATGGACTCTTGACCACATGGAGAACATTTAATTATAAGGTGTTTATTTTTTACTCAAGTACCGAATAACGACAAAATAACCATTATTAACATTAATGATTAAATAATGTTTATAATATAGTAATAAGTTATATAAAAGGAATAATAAAAAAAAACGTTTTATTAATCAATTATAATTTTACTTACGTTTATTATTCTGGAAGAACAAGGAACAAACAAGTCAAGTCAGACATGATGTAAGGGATTTTTTATCTCACATTCAATTTTGTGAGATTTCCATTGTTCGCCACTTATTTATTGCATGTGATTTATTGGGTAATGAAATTTGATATATATTATCCTGATTCTTTTTATTTTCATGGTATTTAATTATTAATTTTTTGTTTATTAACTTTTGGTCATACGGCTCGATTGATTAAAACATGGTAAGGGATTTTCAGTATCACTTTTTATTTCCGTGAGATTTCGGCTATAATTGACACTATTTCCCTTTTTATGGAGTATGTACTGCCCAAAATTGTATTAATTGTGTAATATAATCCAATTTGTTATTATTTATATCTTTATTTTATGATCCTTCTTTCATGGGATGTATGTTTCGTAAGTTACCAAACCGGTAAGGGAAGCTTTTAACTCAATTTGCATTCCATGGGATAATCTTATAATTCTTAATTATGTCATGATATGATTATGTGTGGAATAAAAATTTATTTATTTATGTTATAATTTCCAATCCCCTTTTTTGGATATACATTTGATACACATAATCCCTCCATTGATAAATTCTCGAGTCATCAATATGTACTTGATAAGAGTAATTTAACTCAATTTCAATTCGATTATTTAAACATCCAAGTAATTGGTTTTGTTTAAAAAAGAATATATGTGAATGTTATATTATTAATTTACACTGAATATCCAATCATATTTAGTGTATTTATATTTTTCACACATTATTATGTAATTAATTTATCTATAATCTAAGGATACAGTTTTTATAAGGGATTTCATCTCAATTTATAATCCATTGACACCTCATTGTTGTTATTCACCAATTCACATTCATGTGGTGTATATACTATACTTTGGTATATTATATCATGAATCCCTCTATTCACATCATATTATAATGTTATAATTAAATGTTATTCCTCAATTATTTGTATTTAAGCATCTCTCATCTTGTTAAAAACTCTTTAACAAAAATATCGTTTAAAATGTTTTAATGATTTATTCT
Source organism: Viscum album (assembly GCA_963277665.1). Taxonomy (NCBI): domain Eukaryota; kingdom Viridiplantae; phylum Streptophyta; class Magnoliopsida; order Santalales; family Viscaceae; genus Viscum; species Viscum album. Next base: position 21,497,320 of record OY728137.1, on the reverse strand, counting down.
TCTAAATATTTATCATCAATGAACATGTTTTCAAAATGATTTTTATGATTTTTTTATAATAAATTAATGTTTTCAAATGATATTTCATTTAAAATATTCAAAGTTGTATGGGACTCTCTGATTCAAAAATCTCATTATGAAATATTTTAAATGGTTTTGTAAATGATTTGATAAAACATTGATTATTGAAATATATTGATTTGATATATTGCTATTGGAATGTGTAAATGTTATATTTCCTTTTATTCTAATGTTATTTGTTTTGAATATTTTATGGTTATTGGTGATTTATTACGTATACGAGTGGTGCCGTGATAAAACCTAGGGCGGGTGAGCCCGAGAGAGCTCCAGAATGCATTCGGTAGAATGATGGAGGTAAATGTTAATGTTTATCCTAACAGATTTAAGGAATATACTGTGATGGGCATTCAAAATTTAACTCCCTATGTATATGTGATAACTACAATGTAATTATGTTATGAATGCCATAAATTACCTTTATGATTTATAATTTCTCTATATTATTCATAAATCATATGATTTCATGAGGTTTGTTATGATTGAAAAGTATGGTTTCATTGATGTTAATTTATTGATGGGATAATGTTTTGTTTCATTTATTTATAACCCTTAATATGAATTTTATGTTCATCCCATGTTTTGAAATGTTTTTCACATGATATAAATATGAATACGGTAAAGGATGATATCATGGAAAAGCCATGCTGTCTAAAACATGAAACGAGACATGTCTCTTTTTTCCAAGAGTTATTATTTTATGAAAAATTGATAATGTATAGTAGTGTCTACATGTAATACTTAATGTTGTTCTGTAATAGTTATGGCCTAATTCTCTAAAACTCTAAACCTGAAAAGATCCTCAATGTTAATTCTTGCATAATTAAAGATTATGTAATTTTTAACGTCGGGTCCTTATAGTTGGTATCAGAGGTCAGTTTAGATAAATTTAGATGTTAGATTATTCATTAAGCATAAGTAACATAACCATAAGGGTTAGGATTTTAGAAACAGTCATAGTTTTTTTAATAAAGTGAATGAGTTTTAAATAACTTGAATAAGTCTATCGTATTATTTAACTTCCACATAATATATTATATGTTGGTTTTATTGATATACTCACACTTACCTTTTTTTTAGTAAATTGATGGATCAAGAAGGCACCAAAGTAACAGTGAATGTGAAGAAAACTGTGACAGTTTTATGAATGAGAAATTGAATGCAATGGGAGTTGCAATGAGAAATTGTGTGTTTATTCTCACCCAACTATCTAGTGTCATGATTTTCTACTTGGACCTTGGTAATTTTTATAAGGCATCATATCTGTGAGAAGCAAACCCCAATAGAATTTCAGGTAATAATCATAAATATAAATATATTCAAAAACCTATGAGTCAAGGATGTATAAAGAACACATAGGGAAATGTTTCAGTGGTACGGGAAGATGATACAGATGTGGAAATGAAGGTCATAAAGCATGAACCTTCTATAGAAGAAGGAAGAATTTAGTTGACTCTAGTAGATGAAGATATGTTCTTTTTGAGGGATTAATTGAATGTTTTAAATGTGGTGTGCATGGTAATTATACAAATAGATGTCCTATGATGATGATTCAGTAATAGGATCACATGGATCATACAAATATATGTTTATCAATAACTAATGCCATTCTGATTGAGGATGAGGAATCTGATAATCACCAATGAAAGGTATGGAATATTTCTTAACATATGTTTTGATATTATTGAATCTTGGGATATGATTCATGATTTTTATTGTAGGAAATAATTAATTCATAATATGTTGGAAAGTAATGGTTTTTGAATCATGAAGAATGTTGAATGAGTAAAAAGTCGTCATATAAGGGATTCAAGAGTTATGGTAAATTTTTTGATGGTGAAATGCTTAAAAGTATTAAGGCTCTTTTGATGATGGTAATAAATTAGAATAATTTTTATAGTATGTGTAACCCTGATGTTTGAAAAATGAAAATTTTATTCATGGAATAATTATCTTTTCTTTTGTAGATATAGTTATAATGAACCATTTGGGTTTATATGTTCTCTAAATTTGTGGCAATTACATGTTAATGCATTTTGGGATGAAAAATGAAAGTTATTAGATAACCATTATTGGTAAAATATTAAATTGTAATTTTGATGAATTTATATCTTTTTTTTTAATGTTATAAAATTATAGATTATTTGATAAAGGACTACAGGCAGACTGCGTGACAACCCTTCGTGTCGGACAAAGCTGCGAGAATCGAACCCACAACCAATGTGCGATTGGGATTTATCACTTACCATATGACTATGTGAAGTACCAAGTTAGTATGACTAATTATATTTAGTTAGATGATATTAAGAATCATGAATAATTTTATTTATGGTTATCTATAGAAATGATTTACCTATCATGGTGCATATGTAATTAGGTTAATTAGTTTTCAATATTAGACATTAAATTTAACAGATGTTATTTGGAAATAAATGTTATGATCTATCTTCGAAGACTATGTGATTAAATCATTATAATATTTTGGTTTCAATAATAGTTTGGATTACTTTGAATAATTTTATAGACAAGTGTTTATTGAGTGGTCTTTGTTGACCTTTCGGTTTTGTTTGACAAATTTTTGAGATTAAGGGTACTTTTCTTTTTTAAAATATTGTCCTTTTGTTGGTTTATCTAATCTATCACTAACCATTTTGGTTTTAGTTATGGTCCAAATACATGAGAAATATATAGTTCTTCTTTTGTAGAATACGTGATCACCTTGAAGTTGATTCTGGCACTTTTTATGTGACCAAGTCATCTTGAATACTCATTGTTTGGAGAAAAGATATGTTTGTGGGAGAAATTTTGTAAATGATAAATGTATACATATCAAGTATATATGTTTCCTTATGTTATTATTAAATATCATAAAACAATTCTCCAAAATTATGAAAAGGAACATAAACAAGTGTTGTTTGTCTACTTTTCTTACTGGGAAACCAATTACTGTTTAACCCATCACAAATATGTTGTTTTATTATTGTTAACTTTCTCATAATCATGTTGTCTATCACTCTCCATCAGAACATGACACTTAATTTATCTTCCATATTCATGTTTTTATGGAATCCTTGTATTGGTTATCTCAGGTGGCCTTTGTGTATATCATTCTTTCTTTTAAGGTGATAGTTTTATTTACTCTTTTTTTATGCGAGACTTTCAATGAAGTTTCCATGCCAAATTTTATAATTGTAAGAACGTAATTTCCAAAAGGGGGGAAGGATGTAACATCTGAAGAAAATAAAGAATATGATATTTTCATATTTATAAATATTTTTAAATTAAATATTAATTTTAAAGGGGATGTTTTATTAAATTGGGTACTTGAAATGCAACAATGAGTTTCTCCAATGTCTTATGTTGCACACAATGTTGAATCGTACAGAAAAAGAATAGATTATTATTATTTTAAAAGGTAGTTAACACGTTGATGTTTTATTAGAGAGAATGGATAGAACTAACTAATATATTATTATACATGTTTGTTAAATTTTTTTTCTTTTATCCAATAAATGTTTGAGGCTTAAAATGTGAATGAATCCAATTTTAAGAACAAATACTCTATTGTTATTTAAAAGGTCGGTTTACCACCTTTTGATGGTGAACCCTCATTAAATCTAGTTTTTTTCGTTTTTAAATGTTATATATTTCAAAATAAAATTATTCTATAGAATCGGGGAATCAAAATTTACTTTGGTTAATTTTTTGATATTTTTATGATAAAGTTTATTTTTAAATGAATAGTGAAAATATTGTATTTTAATTCCAAACTACCTTTTAATATATTATATTAATATAGTTATATTATCTTATTAATTGGGTTTGAAGTTTAATTAGATTATATTTTTTCCATTTAATCCAATGGTGGTCATTTGAATAAATTTCACATTGCAATTGGACATAAACAAGTGTCAATCTGTTGTTAGATATTTTTTCATAAAAACACGCTATTTGTTTTGACAATGGGAATTAATTTTTAATTAATTAATGAAACTTCTATGTTTTCAATTTCTTAAAATAGACATAATTTTTTAATTCAGAATATCACATATATGTTGTGCTTATTTTTTGTACTTTTTTGAAAAACATAATTTTTTATGAATAGTGAAACCATTAAGTAATAGTTTTAAAAATGGATTTTTTATTTAAATGAAATTTCACCACTTATGTGAATTGAATTTTTAAAATATTACTTACATGATTGCTATTATTAAGTAAAATTTGGTTCAATATTAGTAAACTAATTATTTGGGATATAGTAACTTTTGACTTTTATTTACTGTGGTTAAAGGTAAATAGGGTAATTGTAGGTAAAAAGAATATTATAATAATATAAAATTATCATAACACATGTACTAACATTATTGGATGAGTTATGTCCGACAATGGGCATCATTTGGTCGATTTTGGGTCCCCATGGAGCCACATTGGAGTGATAATGACACATTAGATTAATTAATTTAAGGTAAAGACAAAAATGACCCAAACAAATATGTTTTAGTAAATTAATTTTCACAAGGGGTTATATAAGTTACATTTTAGAATATAAATATGAAATGTAAATCTATTACTATTTCCTACATCATGGTGATTTTTTTTAATTTTTAGAAATCAAATAAATAAATTTAATTATGACACAAAAATGATGCATGATTTACCTCATTAATAATTGATTTAAATAAATAGGATTATAAATGTTAAAATAACATAAAAACCTTTCCAATTTTTACTGGTTGAATTTACTTTGACCATGAGTCTATTTATATTCGACTTTAATTAGTTTTGGACACTCAAAACCAAAAATATTTATATAATAAAATAATATTTTCAAATGTTCCTAAAGAACCCCCCCAGCACCTTATAGAAATCTCTCACCTCTAACCAATTCCTTAAACCTCTCAATCCACTTGGATCTTTCAAAACCTACCAAAATAAACTGTAAAGATCAGTATCTTCCTCCTAGAAGCCTTACCATAGTCATAAGGAACTTCAAGAAGTCCTTTTTGTCCAAACCAAAGGGTGTTACCCGAATTAAAGGTAACAATTTCTCTTAAATTTTTTTCTTTTATTTTACTTTGTAAGCCCCTAAACTATTTTTATTCAATTCTTTTATAACAAAACAGGTATCCTAAATATACTAGGATTTTTTTTATGGTAATTAATTGAATTACACTTATACACACCTCTATCTAATGGGTAAAGAACATACTGTTTCTGTGCAAGGAAAACTAAAAACTCACGAAACGACGATTGTTCAATTATCTCCTACCGCCTTTTATAGTGGCCAATATGATGAAACTATATTAATATTTGATATATAATATATTTAAGTTTTCTATTTTATTATTTATTTTTAGTTTATTTAATACCTTTATGGTTTCAATTATGAGTAAATGTGATAATTTCATTTGATAAATTGCGGACTACCGCCCCCTCAAAGTTATATGACTCGTTCGTACCATACATGAGACTTGTAAAGGATAGATTTGTGGAAATTATATATGATATTATACTTGAATTATAAAATAACTATGTATCATTAATTTTCCATTAAATTAAAATACGAAGTAGAAATGAAAGTAGCGTTCATGCATACGTACGGCTTACAGTCTCCATTAACATGGCATTTCATTTCATATCTCCAATTGTTTTTACCCTTATAAATACCTATATATACTACATATATATGATATATATGATATCTAAATCAAGAATTTAATTTTTGAGGTAATGGAATCTTGACCACATGGACAACTTGTAATTATATGGTGTTTATTTTTGACTCAAGTATGAAATATCGACAAAATGACCATTATTAACTTAAATTATTAAATAATGCTTATAAAATGGTAATAAGTTATGTAAAAGGAATAATAAACATGAAAAAGGGTTCTTATCAATTATAATTTATCTTAAGTTTATTATCCAGAAAAAACAAGGAACAAACAAGTCATGTCGGACAGGAGGTAAGGGATTTCTTATCTCACTTTCAATTCCATGATATTTCCTTTGTTCGCCGCTTATTTATTGAATGTGGTATTTTTGGTACTGCCATTAGATATATATTATAATGATTTTTTAATATTCATTTAATTCTTAGATTAATTTTGTGGTTATTAACTTTTGGTCGTACAGCTTGATTGATTACAACGTATTAAGGGATTTCCATCTCACTTTTTATTTCCTTGAGATTACTGCTATAATTTACACTATTTAATTTTTTGTGGTGTATGTACTACCAAATACTATATTCATTATGTTATATACTTCAATATATTTGTATTTACATCTTCATTTTATGATACCTCTTTCATGGGTTGTATGCTTCGTATGTTACCAAATCGGTAAGGGAACCTTTAAACTAAATTTCTATTCCTTGGGTAAATCTTATAATTCCTAATTATGGCATGCTAAGATTATGTGTGGAATCACTATTTATTTATTTATTTTTTAATTTACACTCCCATTAGTACAGATATACATTTTACATATATAATCACTCCATTGATAAATTCACAAGTCATCGATATAAACTTGATAAGAGAAATTTTAACTCAATTTCCATTCATTAAGTTAAACATCCAAGTCATAGGTTCTTCCTTAAAAAGAATATGTGTGAATATTATTTGATTTATTTACACTAAATATCCAATAATATTGAGTGTATTTATATTTGGCACATATTTTTATGTAATTGATTTATCTTTAATCTAAGGATACAATTTTTATAAGGGATTTCATCTCACTTTACATTCCATTGAGACTTTATTGTTTTTATGAACCAATTCTCTCTTATGTGGTGTATATACAATCCTTTATCATATTATATCATGAATCCATTTATTCCGATGATATTTTAATGTTCATGTTAAATTTTATTCCTCAATTATTTTTATTCAAGCATCTCTCATTTTGTTAAAAACTCTTTAACTAAAATATTGTTATAAATGTTTTAATGATTTATTCATACAAATATTAACCATTAATGTCATTTTTTTCAAAGTTGTTTTTAGGATTTTTTATATGTACATTAATTTATTCAAATGATAATTCATTTAAAATCATCAAAGTGGTATGGGACACTTTGATTCACAAATATCTTAATTAAATGTTTTATATGGTTTTGAAAATGATTTGATAAAGAATTTTTTTATTTCAATATCTTTATTTGATATATTGTGATTGGAATGTAGAAATGTTATCGGTCCTTTATATTTGTGTTATGTGTTATGAATATATTATGGTTATTGGGCCTTGTTTACGTATACTGGTGGTTTTGTGATAAACCTAGTGTGGGAGATCCTGAGATAGCTCTCCACATCATTTGATAACATGACGTAGGTAAACATTATTTTCTCTCCTAAGACTAACTGAATTTTTTTTATTATAAAAAAAACACTTTTGAGGAATAAGTGAGAAACCAAACATGACTTCATGGCTTCACCACTTAACCACTTCACCACTTCAAACATACAAGAATTCACAACAAACAATATTGATTCACAATCAATGTAAAATCCATTCATGCTACAAGCAGACAAACACTCATAGCTAGAGTTGAAATCATTAAGAGAAGGCCAAGAAACCACAAACCAGGAAAAACGAACAACAGAAAAGCTAGAAAAACCACAAAACTGGCCCCCTCGAATGTCCACTGGTGCGACCATCGGTACCAGCCCAAATCCACAAACCCACTAGCGAACTCCAGTCGTAGTATGTGCAAACCCTCCAGCGACGTGCGATGACCCAAGAGAGCATCCACAAAGCGTGATGAAGAAACCAGAATGAGGAAAACCAGGCCTTCTGGATGCCGCACCCTACTCCACAGAAACTGCAGCGCAACCACGAACCAGTCGACTTCGCATTTTGAGCAACGAACCAAAGCTCTATCTCTTAACCACAAACCACACCATAACAAAAAACACTGAAATCGAACCTGTAAGGAATGACTCATAATGCGGGAATCCAAAACTGAAAATCTCGCCCCCCTCAGCGCAACACTGGGGCTAGCTCTAAGCCACGCCTAAAGAGCCGGACGCGTGGAACTCACCAATCCTTATCGAAGACAAAGCTGAAACCACGCCATATCCTTTATCGAAGCTAGATCCACCCCTTCGCCAAGCCGATCCTCCAGATTTAACCACACCAGGACATCCACAAACAAACAAAGATGGATCTACACCTTTGAAGACATAAGATGGAGCTGAGGCCTCGCCTGAACCAAATCCAAGCCGACATGACTTGAATGGCTGCCGAAACTGAGGCACGCCGATACCAAGAAAAGGATGCCAACCCACATCACGCCATGTCGGAGGAGGTGGGAGGGAGAAAAATGGAGGATGAAAACCCTACCCTGCGAGAATACCGAGTCACCACCACTCAAAGGCCAACCCCATTTTATCCTATGAGATTTAGGGAATATACTATTATGGGTATTCCAAATTTGACTACCTATGTTTTTGTGATAGGTAAAATGTATGTATGTTATGAATTCTATAAGTTACCCATATTATTTATAATTTTTGTATGTTATTAATAAATCTTATGATTTCATAAGGTATGTTATGATTTAAAAGTATGGATTCATTGATTTCTATTAATTGATGGGATAATGTTTCTTGTCATTATTTTGTAACCCTTAGTGAGATTTTTATAGTCATCCCAAGTTTTGAAATGTTTTTTCATAGGACATAAAGATGAATAGGGTCAAGATGAGATCATGGAAAAGTCATGATGTCTAAAACATGGAACTAGACATGTCTCTTTTTAACAAGAGTATTTACTTTTTGAATAATGGATACTGGGTAGTAGTGTCTAAATGTAATACTTCATGTTGTTATGTAATAGTTATGTCCCGGTTCTCTAAAACACTAAACTTGAAAAGATCCTCAATGTGAATTCTTGAAATAATTCAAGATTATGTAATGTTTAAGGTTGGGTCCTTATAGTTGTTATCAATGATCGGTTTAGATAACATTAGAGGTTAGGGTATTATTTATGCCTAAGTGACATAACCATAATTGTTTTAATATTAGAAATAATCATAGTTTTTTTAATAAAAAGAATGAATTAAAATAACATAAATAAGTCAATCATAGTATTTACCCTCCTCATAATATATTATATGACTATTTTACTGACATAATATCACTAAACTTTTTAGTTTTAGTAAATGGTTGGTTCTACCAGGCACCAAGGTAACTGAGAATGTGATGAAAACTGTGACAGTTTTCTGAATGAGAAATTGAATAAAATGGGAGTTGTAATGAGAACTATTGTGTTTATTCTCAACCAAATACTTGGATTCATGATTGACCACTTGAACCTTGGTGATTTTTATAAGGCGTCGTATATTTTAGAAACAAATCCCCACCGATGTTCAGGTAATAATCATAAATGTAAGTATATTAAAAAACCTATGTGTCAAGGATGTTAAATGAAAAACATAGGAAAATGTTTCAATGGGACGAGAAGATGTTTTAGATGTGGAAATGAAGGTTGTAAAGTAAGATCCTGACATGAAAAAAAGAGGCATCCAGTTAACTCTAGGAAAGTGAAAGAAGTTCTTTCTAAGGGATCAATTGAATTTTTTAAATGTGTTGTTCATGGTAATTATACAAACAGATGTCCTATGAATAAGTTTTTGGAATGGGATCACTTAGATCATACAAATATATTTTTATCAATACCTAATTCCATTCTTATTATGGATGAATAAACTGACAATGACCAATGAATGGTATCGATTATTTATTAACATAAGTTTTAATATTATTGATTCTTGGGATATGATTCATAAATTTGATTATTGGAAAGAATTATTTCATAATAAGATATAAAGGAATGGTTAATGGATCATGAAGAACGTTGAATGAGTAAGAAGTCAACATATAAAGAGTTTAAGAGTTATGGTAGATTTTAGGATGGTGAAATGCTTAATAGTATTAAGGTTCTTTTGATGGCGGATTACATTAGAAGACTTTTTATAGTATGTGTAACCCTGAAGATTGAAATATGAAAATTTTATTCAAGTAATAATTATATTTTCATTTGTAGATATAGTTATAAATAACTTTTTGGGTTTATTTGATCCTACAATTTGAGGCAATTGCAAGTTAATAGATTTTGGGATGAAAAATGAAAGTTATTAGATAGATTTTATAATTAAAATATGTTATGGTTATTTTTTATGAATTTATCACTTTTAGGAAATTTAATAGAATTATATAGGGTTTGAAAAAGGACCACACACATACCACGTGACAACCCGTCACGTCAGACAAAGTTGTGGGTGTTGAACCCACAACCAATGTGTCATTGGGATTTATCATCTAACACTGGACTACGTGATATCCATAGTTAGTATGACTAATTATTATTTAGTTATATGATATTATGAATCAAGAATAATTTGATTTAGGTTTATCTATTGAAATGATTAACCTATCATGGAGAATATGTGATTAGGTTAATTTCTTTTCAATATGAGACATTAAGAGTTACTGATGTTATGTGGAGATAAATGTTATGATTTATCATTGAAGACAATGTGATTAAATCCTTATGATATTTGGGTTTCATTCATAGTATTTATTAATTTGAATAATTTTATGGAAAAGTGTTTATTGAATGGTCTTTGGTGATATTTGGGGTTTTTTTGACAAATTTTGGAGATTTAGAGTTTTTTTCTTTTTGTAAAAGATAGTATTTTTGGGTATTATCTGATCTCTCACTAACCATTTTGGTTTTGGTTAAGGTATAAAGACATGGGAAATATATAGTTATCCTTTTTAGATTATTTGATAATCCTAAATGTTGATTCTAGCACTTTTTATGTGACCATGTCATCTTGAATACTCATCATTTGGAGAAAAGATGAGTTTGTGGTATAAATTTTATAAATGATGAATTTCTACATGTCATGTAAGTAATTTTCCTTATGTTATTAATCAATATCATAAATAAATTCCACAAAATTATGAAAATGGACATAAAATAATTGTCCATCTACCTTTCCTTCTGGGAAACAAATGATCGTTTAACCCTTTACAAATTTGTGGTTTTCTTGTTGTTAACTTTCTCCTAATCATGTTTTATATCACTCTGCCTCAGAACATGACACTTAGTTTCTCTTCCATATCAATGTTTTCATGACGTCCTAGTATTTTTTATCTTATGTGACCTTTATACATATCTTTATTTCTTTTATTGTTATAGTTTTATTTACTCTTTTGTTGATGTGAGAATTTCAATGAAGTTTCCATGCCAAATTTTAAAATTTTGAGGATGCAATTAACAAAAGGGGGGAAGGTTGTAAAATCCCTGGAAAATAAATAATATGACAATTTAATATTAATTGATATTTTTAAATTATAGACTAATTTTAATGTGGATGTTATATTCATGGGCATACCTGACACAAGACAATGAGTTTCTCCAAAGTCTTATGTTGCACACAATGCTTTGTCATATTAAAAAATAATAGTATATTATTATTTTAAATGGTAGTTTACCCCTAGAAATTTTATTAGTGATAATTAATGGAACAAACTACTATATGATTATACATGTTTGTTAAATATTTTTACACTTATCCAATAACATTTAGAGGCTTAAAAAGTGAATGAAACCAATTTTAAGCACAAATACTCTAATATTCTTCAAAAGGTTGATTTAGTGCTTTCAGATGGTGATCCATATTTAAATATATTTTGGGTCACATTAATATGTTTTATTTTAAAAAATAAAATTTTTCTTTAGAATCTGTACATAAAAGTTTACATGGGTTAATTTTTTGGTGCATTCCTGAAAAAGTTCATTTTTTAATGAATAGTGAAAAATACTGTATTTTAATTCAAAACTGCCTTTTAATATTATTTATTTATATGGTTATATTATCTTTTTATTTTTTTTAAATTGTAATTATATTATTTGTTTACCAATTAATCCAATGGTGGTCATTTTAATTAATTTCACTTTGAAATTGGACATAAACAAGTGTCATTCTTTTGATAGATATTGTTTCTTAAAAACACGCTATTTGTTTTGACAATGGGAATTAATTTTAAATTAATTAATGAAACTTCAATGTTTTTAATTTTTTAAAATAGTCTAAATTTTTTAATTTGGAATATCATATATAGCTTCAGCTTATTTTTTGAATTTTTCTAAAAAACATCAATTTTTGATGAATAGTGAAACCACTAAGTAGTAGTTGAAAAACTAAAATTATCATTTAATTTAAATTTTACCACTTCTGTGAATTGAATTTCAAAAATCCTACATATATTATTGTTATTATTATGTAAATTTTGGATCAATAATATGAAAAACAATTGGTGAGGAGTAACTTTTGACTTTTATTTACTACGGTTAATGGTAAATAGGGTAATTCAAGTTAAAAAAGAATATTATAATAATATGAAATTATATTAACACTTTACAAACCATATTAGATGAGTAATGGCCAACCATGGTAATCCTTGGTTTTATTTTGGGACCCCATTGAGCCACATGGGAGTCATAATAACAATTTCGATTAATTAATTTAATGTAAAGACAAAAATGACCCAAAAAATATGTTATATTAAATTAATTTATACATGGGGTAATATAAGTTATCATTTCAACTATAATTATGAATTTAATATATAAAAATATTTCCCACATCATGGTATTTTTTTATAATTCTATACATTATATAAATATATTTATTTATGACACAAAAATGATGCAATATTTACCTCATTAATAAATGTTTTAAATAAATAAGATTATAAATATTAAAATAACAACCAAAACCTACCCAATTTTTATTGTCTGAGTTTATTACAACCATGGGTCATCTTATATTTCAATTTAATTAGTTTTGGAACTTTATAAATCTAAACTCATTAGTTTATAAAATAATGTTTTCATACTTTCCTAAAGAACCTGTCCTCCCCCTTATAAAGAGTCCCCACTTCTAACCAATTACCCACACCTCTCAGGACCCTTGGCTCATCCAAACCATCTCTAAATAAGCTCTAAATATCCCTCTCTTACTCCTATAATCCTTACCATAGGCATAATGCACTTCAAGAAGTCATTTTGGTTCAAACCAAAAGGAGTTACCCGAATTAAAGGTAAAAGTTTCTCTTAAATTATTTTCTTTCATTTTACATATCCAACCCATTAACTCTTTTTATTCTTTTATTTTATAACAGAAACAGTATCCTAAATATACAATGATGTTTTTATGATAATTTTTATAACTACACTTATACACACCTCCATCTAATGGGTAAAGAACCTACTGTTTCAGTGGATGGAAAACATACGCCTCAAGGAACGACGATTGTTCAATTATCTCTTACCGCCTCTTTTGGAGGCCATTTTATGGAAATATATTAATATATGATATATATTATATTTATGTGTTCTTTATTATTATTTATTTATAGTTTATATCATACTTTTAGGGTTTCTATTATGAGTAAACACGATAATTTCATTTGAAGAAGTGTGGACTACCGCCCCCTCAAAGTGATATGGCTCATTCATACCATACGTGAGACTTAAAAAGGATGGTGTTTTTGAAATTATATATGATATTATACTGGAATTATAAAATAACTATGTATCATTATGTTTTCATTAAATTAAAATATGATGTATAAATGAAAGTTGCGTTCATGCGTACGTATGGCTTATAGTCTCCATGAACGATGCATTTCATTTCTTATCTCCAAATGTCATTTACTGTTAAAAATACATATATATACTAGATATATATGATATATATGATATCTAAATCATGAATTTCATTTTTTAGATAATGTAATCTTTACCACACATTCCACTTGTAATAATAAGTTGTTCATTTTTTACTCAAGTACCAAATATCGACAAAACGACCATAATTAAGCTTAATGATTACATAATGCTTATAAAACAATAATAAGTGATATAAAAGGAATAATAAACATGAAAAAAATAATTATTACAAATTATATTTTATCTTAAGTTATTATTCAGGAAGAACAAGGAACAAACAAGTCAATTTGGACACGAGGTAAGGTATTTCTAATCTCACATTCAATTTAGTGAGATTTACATTGTTCGTCACTTATTTATTGCATGTGGTTTTTTTGGGTACTTCCATATGATATATATAATCATGGTTTTTTATATTCATTGTATTTTGTGATTAATTTTGTGGTTGTTAACTTTTGGTCATACAGCTCAATTGATTACAACGTATTATGGGATTCTCATCTCACTTTTTATTTCCATGAGTGTACTGCTATAATTGCCACTATTTCCTTTTTTTGGTGTATGTACTGCCCAATAATTTATTCATTGTGTATTATACATCAATTTATGAGTATTTACATATATTTATTATGATCCTTCTTTCATTGTTTTTATGTTTTGTATGTTACCAAATTGGTAAGGGAACCTTTTAACCCAATTTCCATTCCTTGGGTATTCTTCTAATTCTTAATTATGTCATGCTATGTTTATTTTGGGAATCCCTATTTATTTATTTATGTTGTAATTTACAATCCCTTTTTTGGATATACATAAGATATAAATAATCACTCCATTGATAAATTCTCATTTCATCGATATGAACTTCATTAGAGTAATTTTAACTCAATTTCCATTCATTGAGTTAAACATCAAAGTCATAGGTTCTATTTTAAAAAGATGAATTATGTATATTATTTGATTTATTTTCATTAAATATCCAATAATATTGATTTTATTTATATTTTTGACACATTATTATGTAATTGATTTATCTTTAATCTTAGGATACAATGTTTATAAGGGATTTTGTCTCAATTTATATTCCATTGGGACTTCATTTTTGTTATGCACCAATTCACTGTTATGTGGTGTATATAATATCTTTTTTCATATTATATCAGGAATAAATTTATTCTCAACATATTATAATGATATATTTAAGTGTTATTCTTCAATGATTTTTATTCAAGCATCTCTCATTTTGTTAAAAACTCTTTAACTAAAATATTGTTTTAAATTTTTTAAAGATTTATTCTAATAAATATTAATCATTAATGTCATTTTTTTCAAAATGGTTTTTAGGATTTTTATTTATGGAAATTAATATTTTCAAATGATAATTTATTTAAAAGCATCAAAGTGGTATGAGACACTTTGATTCAAAAATATCTTCCTTTAATGTTTTAAATGGTTTTGAAAATGGTTTGATAAATCATTTTTTACATGAATATCTTGATTTGATATATTATGATTGGAATGTGGAAATGTTATCTTTACTTTATTATTATGTTATTTGTTATAAATATGTTATGGTTATTGGGCCTTGTTCACGTATACTGGTGGTTCCATGATAAACCTAGGATGGGTGAGCCCGCGATCGCTCTCTAATGCATTGGGTAACGAGACGGTGGTAAACGTTAATGTTTCTCCAAATAGATTTTGGAAATATATGGTGATGAGTATTACAAATGTGACTCCCTATGTAGCTTTTAAGGCTTAAATTTAAGAATGTTAGGAATACCATAAGTTACATTTATGATTTATAATTTCTGTACGTTATTCATAAATCTTATGATTTCATGCAGAATGTTCTGATTGAAAAGTATAGTTTCATTGATTTTATTTATTGATAGGCTAATGTTTCTTTTACTTATTTTATAACCCTTACTGAGATTTTTCTTCTCATCCCATGTTTTAAAATGTTTTTCACAGGACATATAGATTAATAGGGCCAAGGATGAGATCATGGAAAAGTCATACTATCTAAATCATGGAACTAGACTTGTCACATTTTTCCAGAGTTTTTATTTTATGAATAATGGATACGGGGTACCAGTGTCTACATGTAATACTTCAGGTTGTTATGCAATAATTATGGACTAATTTTCTAAAACACTAAACTTGAAAAGATCCTCAATGTGAATTCTTAAAATAATTCATGATTATGTAATGTTTAAGGTCGGAACCTTATATAAGGTGAGGCACAACGCGTATGGTGTGGGTGAAAGGTGCCACGACTTCTAATAACAAATCTCTATATAAAATAGTTTATGTAACAACATTTAATAAACATAGTGAAAATGGGATTCTATGTAGATTTGGGATGAATAGAAGTTGGTAACTATTCAACATTCATTTAAATATATTGAATGATTATTGTTTATTCAATTGATATAATCATACTAATTTTATCTCCCATGTTGTGCATATTCAAATTCTACCATCATCTTCAAACATAATACGATTTTGATTCTACACAAATGGATGTTTACAATTTCCATTTTGAGTGATGATATGAAGAAAATGAGTAATTGTAGCTCATAGTGAGCACATGAATGAAATTGATTTCTGTTATCCATGTGATATTCATAAATTCATCTTATGAACAAGGGACGTCGCATGATTTCATCACATGAATGAATGATATTCACTAGTATAGCATGCGATGTTTTATGGAATATGAGGTAGTATGGTGAAAAACATGAAACCATCTCATGAAGAAGAACATATCATGGATTATGTGACCTTCCATATTATATATATATATATATATCACATGAATTATTCAGTATTATCATGAGTTTTTTTGAGTGTATATCCATAGGGGAGTCACAATATCAATGAATAAATATTGTGAAGCGATCACATGATCACGTGGTTATTTAAGTACCAAAGATCTTAATATCTTTGGGAGTTTGAAAAAAATAATTTGTTTTATATTATTATAATACATCACACTTTTATCATTGGTAGATGGAGGATACTTGGATATATATAATGTTCAAGGGATGAGGGAAAAAGCTTCTTTTATACTTTTTTATATTGCAAGAGATCTCGAAATATAGAAATTTCATAAACCATTAATGTTATATATATACATAGCTTTGTTTATTGAATCACACAAAGAACATCTATGAATAACTATCTAGTTCATGATGATAGGTTATAAGAACCATTCGGTTTCATTGAAGAAATGTATTACTTATTCATACAATGTAATAAAGAGGAACATGCAATCATCTAGTGTCATGATAAGAATATAATAGTTCTTGTGATCAATCACGTTATTCCCATATGTGAAGGAGATCTTTCCCACACTCTTCTATATCCTAAATAAAAGTTAATTGCAAAAAATGATTTATGGAAACCTAGGAAAACCCTTGTCTCACAATGAAGTGCACATAGACAAACCTCATTCCTTGTGAGGGAACCCATAAATAGTTCTCTTTTCAGGCTAATCACTGATAAAAATGGTAGTGAGACATTGTGTGAAATATTCACATTGATGAGGTGAAGCACCCAAGAGCCTTTTTGAGAATTTTCATTAATATATTTATTGATGGAAGGATGCTCATGTGAACCCAAGCTGGTTATGCGAAGGAAGTTAGAGACTAGCCTAGCACACAATCCATAAATGTCATTATCACTTTTTATATCAATTGATAAACATTAATTTCTTGTAAGGAATAGCTAATGAAACAAAAATTCTTGAAATAATTTGATATTAAAGAAATTGATTTTATGGAGGGAATAAATTTATAATGAATATTATTTTCATGTGCCCATGAAATTCATACGTGAAGTGTAATTTGTTTGAGAATTCAGGAAAGAAAATAATTAGGATTGTGTTATATCCTTCATTAATAAAAATGTTCTTTATTAATTTGTGTTCATTACATGAACACATCAATTTAGTATGTTACCTCTTTTTATTGAAGTAATAATTTCCTATGGATTTATTCTTTGATAAAACAGATCAAATATAGGGGATTAGAGATAATTAATAAAGACCCATATATTTTAAAAGGTACTTTAATAGGTACATGGGAAAGTGTAGTTTAGGGGACTTATGTAGTATGATAAAATTTTAATTTTGTAGTAGATCGTTTATTTTATAAATATGGAAGCCTAACAATTGAATATGGTAGTATGAGAAGCCTCTTGTTTAATTCAAGAGAAAAAGTATTTATTGCAGATTCTGGAGCCAAACAACGTGAATTATGGTAAATATGTGGTATAAAATTTTAATAAACTCTTATGTGGATTTAGGTGTACATAATGTTTTATTCTGTATCAACCAGTCTAATTTATTATAACATTACAGTAGAAAATCCTTGTTAGGGAGAGTAACAAACAGGGTAAGGAGTAGGTATTTGTACCGAACTTCATAAATTCCTTGAACTTTACTCCCTCTTATTATTTATTCATATTTAGTGACACTATAATATATCACTTAGACAATTGATAAACATAACATTTTCAAGAGGTTGAATTCAAAAGTATGAGTACTTAAAAATCAAACAATTTATTTACCCCCCCCCTCAATGGTCACTCTAGATGGGGTACTACATGTGGTTTAGATCATAGGTTGCCTCTAATTATCCAAGATACTTTTTATGATGTTCAAATTATAGGAAATTATTTAGAAACATCCTTTGGTGAAAATGATGTTAATCCTCAAGATATTAGTCAAGATATTTCTACCAATACTCATAATAATTGAAATAAGATATGGTCAAGAAATATGAAAACTAATCTTATATTATTGGAAGAGATACCTCCATGTAAAGGTAATCAAAATAATATATCTTTAAATAATTCCCAAGATTATTATTCTTCTAATATATCCTTCTTATCATTTGATGATGATGGATCACTTATTTAAAAAAATTTGAATCCAAAGAGAATATAAATACATTTCCCAATGAAGTTGTAAACAAATATTATTGAAGGTCTCAAGGTGGTTCTGGATAAATTAATACTGATTGAAGAAGTGTCCAATTCAATGGATGATGCATTTGAGAGAAAGGATTCCTTAACCCCTAATGTCACAAAAAATATGAATGGAGTGGAAGAAATAATTTGTCATTGTAATAAAAGATATGATAATGTTTCTACATAACTAAAAATAAATTCCTATGAGAAATATTTCTATGGGGCATCATTTTTAAAATCATTCCATGCATTTGAAAATTTTCATAAAGATTCTATGGTTGTCAAAGAATCTAAACTGGAGGATAAAACTAACTAGATAAAAGATCTTGAGAATTAATTACAACAATAATTTAGCATGCATAGAGAAAAATAAATATTCTTATGGATCACTAAGAACACTATCTGATATCAGTTAAGAATGAGATGTAGTCCCTCAACAATACTTTTTTAGATATGTAAGTGAGAATGAATTATTAGGAATGAATAGTAACAAAAATTTACCAATTTTTAGGAAAAATGTGTTCTTTCCACACAATTGTGAATGGTGGATTAGGAGACTATGAAGATCATGATATCATTCTAAAATAAAATGGCATCATCCTCCATGAAGAAGGTATCCCTTTATCCACAAACTATCTTGTCATCCGATATTGTTTCTACTATTGGTACATGATTTAAACTAATCATTAAGAAAGTATGGATTGAAAAACAAGTTGTAAAATCCACCAAATCCATGGTGGATGTGAAAATAATTTTGAAGATCTATTCTGCAATATCTTTTCTATAGAGTGGTGGTTCCACCCAGAAGTAGAAAGGCACAAAAATTGTTAAATCTTAATAGACTGCACCATAAAAAAAGTGAAGAAGGTTTATATACTATTTTTGGTGTCGTTGGATGTTTATGAATGATGATTTGGAATGATTGTATAAAATGTAAATTCTTGAGAATAATCGAATACCTTCATTTTTGGGGATAAAATATAAATATAAGAGATTAACTATACTAAATAATTAAAACATATATAAAAAAATTAGTATACAAAAAACATATTTTAATGATTTAAAAATTTATATGAGTATAGAAATATAATTGGTCACAATTATGATTTTTTTGAACGTTCTAAAAATGAATGAATCGTCTAATAATGTGAATAGAATACCTTTTCAAAAAAGATGATATGTAGTAAAATAACGTGATATGTTAGTCCTAAAATATGAATAAAAGTATAAAACTATTAAAAAACTATCACTAATAGGAAATAAGGAAAAATAAATTTCATCCTCAAATATAGAGACAAATAGGCTAATAAATTCATTATCCTTTGGATAACAAAGTCTCAGATTGAGTAAGTATAGTTAAAGAAAATTTCCATAAAAATACATATCAAGAGGTGAATATAGGTTCTAGGGTTTTTTCTGGAGTTTTGAATTATATGGACACAAATACTACTATCACCGGTATAAAGATTAATTTCATGTAAATTGACATGAATCATGGGGGATTCATAATTAAAAAATGAGCTTATGTTCTTAGAAAAATAATTTTGTGACCATAAATTCATCACAGATTCCAGAAAAAATAGATATGAGAGGCTCAAAGAATTTGTTATTGATATAATCCTAAGGGTCACAAAGATGATAAATGAAAGACAAGGTTTCCATGTTACATACCTTATGTTTTGAAAATGAAAAGGTATCAATATAAAAATAATGGTAACCCATTATATGTTTTTTATAATATTAATAATGTAATGACAGTGCCCAATTATTTATCAAAATCTATTGAAATTGTCTCAAAAATTTGATGAAACTGAAAAACTTTCTAAAGAAAAAAATAAATCAATTGGTACGATAAATTATGATGTAAAAATATATTCAATTTAAAGATGTTTTTTAAGTGTAATTTGTGATAAATATGGACATGTTCCACACAATTTTTTAGAGATTCTCCCCGATCATTGGGAGGTGTTTAAAATGAAAATTAAATCACATGAGATATCATATACTCAAATGAATACTATAGAAATGAATAGTTCACAAAAAGGAATGAAAAATATAGGGAGAAAATAATGGCCTAGGTTAAGAGGAAGCTCTCATCTTGAATGTTACTTGAGAAAAAACATAAGTTCTCTAATTATTACCCCTCCCCCCCCCCCCCCCCACATATTTATATATAATGTTTACTATTATTCCGATAATTAATGGAGATGGGTGAATACCTTAAGAGGGGCTATTGATGGGATGAAACTATTAAATCTTCACTAATTAATAAATGAGGAACTTATGAATATCATTGTAAAATTTAATTATGAGGTATGTCAACCACACATTCATCACTAATTTTTTTTTCGTATTCACGATATCAATTACGGGGGTCTTTTGGGTGATGAAAAGAAGTGAAAATGGTGGAGTTCTTCTCTTTCACTTCAACATTATGATATGTATTTTGAAATCTTTACATCATTTATCTTTTTATTTATAAATATGTTCATTTCAAACCCCTAAAATAATAATACAAAATTTATAGGATTGATATCACAAGCATGGTTTCTTATGGATAGAAAAGACAACCGATGTTGTATCTATGGTTTTTATTTACATTGGGATAGCCCATATAGACATAGTATTGATTAACTAAAGGATCATTGGTAAAAACAAATCATGTCATATCATCCCTCTATTATAAGTGTTCAAGATATTTTCACAGGCAGGAGGTTAACATGTTTTCAAATGAAAAATGATTTTAGTTGACCCCACAACCATTTACATTTTATTGCAAGTAAGGGAGAAAAGAATGATCATAGATGTTGAATTTTATATGTGTTAAGATATATTGAAAAAAATAAAAAGGGGTAGATTAGTTTCCCTAATGTTTTAGTTTCTTCAACAATATGTTAATATGTGTGAGGATATTTTAGATTAGGGGGTGATTCATCAAAAAATTTATTGATTCAATTGAGGGAATTGGATATCCATATGAAGAATTTTTTCGTGTTTAATATAGTGATTATTGAATAAATCATAATATAGAATTAATGTTTTAATAACTAATTGTTTACTACAATATTTGGAGAATAATAAGAATTGGACAAGGGCTATTAAATCTCTATTATTTCAAGTGTTTTACTGTTTGAAGATTGTCATGAAAAAATGATTTGATGTTGAAGATTCAATGATTGATATTTAATTCTGTGAAAAGATATAAATATGTATTATTTATAATGGTGTCATTATTAAAAAAATAAAGTCCAACCACCCAAACATTCATTTTATAAGGCTCAATGGAGGCTTTGTGGGATGCGGCAATCAACCAATCATAAGGGAGCCCTCTCACGCCTATCCACAAAGTGGAATAGGTAAGAGTGTTGCAAGTATATTACCATAAGCGCGAATCCAATAGTAAGGTGTATTTTTATGGATCATGGGGCCTATAGGATGAAGGTGGTATAAAGAAGGTGATGTTAAGCCTTTGAGGCATGGGTGTGTCGTGTTATGGGTGTTATTCCCCTATCACCCACTTGAACATTTAGGCTCACGACATATATTAAATATGGGGGAATATAGGATGATGGATCGATGTGGAATGCAGAGAATCCACCCATTATTCCTCTATTATTTATTGATATCGGTAGAAATTGGCTCATTCAGTTGAGATAATCTAAACCAATCAAAATATTTGTCCATTAATATATTAATTTTTTTCATCATCTACAACCCTTATACAATGAGGGTTCTACCAACATGAATGGAGACAAAATCCATCTAATGTGATCATATGAAGGAAATGATATTTGATTGATCATACAATTTATATTCACGAAATTGATGTATTTCATGCATGAAATATTCACCACTCTATCACAAGAACTAGTTATGTCACATGAGTTCATCACATGAAGAATAAAAAATAGTAGTTCCATCGAGTGATTTTTTTTGGATCACTTAATTGTATAGAGAAAATAATAAATCTATCGCATAAAGAAAAAAATATATTCAATCATGTGACCTTCCATATTTTATATACATTTTTAACGTAAAATATTTTTGGATTATGATGAAGTTGTCGAGTGGCTATCCATGGGGGATTTGCATGATCAAAAAAGTGATCATGCCAATGATCCTGATATCATGTGATCATTACATAGATGAATGAAAAAGTTGAAACATTCGACATTCATTGAGATCCAAATATCTTTGGGAGTTTGAGATAATTCTTAGATAACTTATTTTTTATGAATCAACACTTTTATCAGAAGTAGGCACTGGAACATTAGCAATTTAAATAGAGGAAGGAATGTGTGAATGATATGTTGTTACCCTAGTATAAATCATGAGATATATTAAAATACAACACTTCTATGAACCATTCATGTGATGGATAGATAAAACCCGCATGATTTGATCAAATGAATGAGATGCTTTAATCTCTATCTAGCCATTGAGTATTGGTTTGACGAACTACTCAATTTCGTGATGAACTCATATACTTGTTCATGTGAAGTAAATTGGAGTAACCCATGGGCCACCAGTTTCATATGAAGGATCAATGAGCGCATGTGAACATTCATATGAAGACCACATGTGATGAAGATCTCAAACATACTATTTTTCATCCAGACATATATTGCATTGCATGAAAGATTTAAGAAAATTCTAGAAAATCATTTGTCTCTTGAAGCAGCACCAGTACAAAAACATCTTGTCACATGAAGTATCCCATGTATAGTGCCCTAGTCACACAAATATCATAAATGATGTAATTAATACATGAGGTGAAACACTCACATGAAGAAAGATAAACACCCATAATCTTTTCCTACATTTCATGTTAATAATGTTCTTGAAGGGGGACATCTTGCATGAACCCAATATGGTCATGCGTTGGAAGAAAAGGAAAAGGCTTTTATGAAATCCATATATTCCATATACCATATGTACTACCACTGATAAACTTCAAGTTGTTGTAATGGAAGTTAAAATATAAATATTAAAATGGTACATGAAATATTTTTAGATTAGAGAGATTAATATAGGAAATCAGATAAATTTTAAAAAATAATAATTTCATGTTCCAAAGAAATTAATCAATAAAGTTTACTTGTGTTTAAATTTAAATAAATAATAGAATCAATATTCTGAAAGATACTTCCTGAATACAAATTTTATTGAATAATTTGTCTGCTTATATTCAAAGAACTGTTGAAGCCAAACCTTCATCAAACAGAAGGAATAATTTCCCAGCCATGGTTTCATAGAAGGATATGGTCATATATATGGTCTTTGAGAAGATTAATAATGAACAAAATCATTGAAATGGTTTTTGAGCAAGTACATCAGAAAGAGTGATTCCGTGAGATCCTGGAGGAAGAACAAGAGATCAATATGTTGTGGATCAAACATTGTATAAAGGTGGATTACTCTCAATTAAATTTGAGAGTATTACAGGTCTCTTCTGTGATTTAAGAGAAGAAGCCTATATTGAGTCTTCTAGATTATCCCATTTTGGATTCTGATAACACTGTGGTATTTGTACAAATAACCTCCTATAGAGATTTAGGAGTAGATGCAATGTTATTATTTATCAATAATTATATTTAATTATTATATAGTAGAGTGGATTAATATGTTTGGCGGAATTACCAACATCGTAGGTAGTGTGAATTTATACTGAAACAATTTAATATTTTTTTTAATTATTTCTACATATGAAGTAGGACTATGAGATATCACTGAGTAGAAATTTCAAGACCATTAATTGGAAATAATAAACTTCAATTAATTAAACCACTGATTCTTAACCCCCAATATTGGTGTTCAATCTATCTTGGTGGTCTATATTATGATAGATAGGGTTAGGTTAGGAATTAAGGAATATTAAGAAAATTTTAAGGATTAGGTAATACTAAAATTTGGTCTTTGATCTTTCTCATGAAAATTTCCATGGAAATGAATGGATTAGGATAACTTCTAGTGATAAATGGATTTAAAACATGTAAGGGAGAGGAAATGGAATAGGGTTTCCTTTAAATTTATATTAGAAAGTTCATTATTTAATGGGAAAAAATGTTCCCCTTTTATAAGTGAAGGAAATGAAGCCTTTGTGAATATTGATTATTTTTCAACAATGGAAGGATATTATTCATGGTTAATTAGTTAGAAAAAGGTAAATAATCTATATTATGTGTTATAATAGTTTTATTAATCCATAACCACTCATTTTCACTCACGTGTTATAATTTTTGAACGCCTTTAACAACTTGATTTTTAAATTTACCTATTTTTGTTTTGAATGTAGTAACTAGTTTTTACCCAATAAATTTAAATTTTATTTAAAATATAAAGAAAATCACCATATAAAATTTCTATGGAATGAACCTAAATTTAATCATTATATAATCTAGTTCAATTTTTAAAAAAATATATTATTAATAATTAAATTAAAACATTTATTTTATAGAAAAACTATTTTCTAAAAAAATTCTCTTTTCTATTATGTGTTTTTAATATCAGTTGACATGGATTATATATTGAATGAATTGTAGTACCTTTTATAATAGATTTAAAATTATATTATATTTATTTTAAGTATATATTAATTTATTTTATTATATAAACTGCACAATGTTATAAAATAAATCTTTAAAAATTATAGTTTTACCATTATTTTTGTAATTAACATTAATCGTACTATTATTTGTTTCCTAAAAATTAAATTAAACATCTTAAATAATATGATCATGCTGGTAAAAATTGTTAAATCAATTTTTTAACTATTTTATTTCTACAGTTGATGAAATCTTGATTTTAACATAAGCGATTAAATATAGTTATTAGTGTAAATTAATACTTATATTTCCAAAACAATAAACACGGGTTTCATTAATCTTAAAAAATAATTATAATTTATTTATTCAAATTTATACATATACATTTTTCTAAAAATTTTGTATAAAAAACATTTTAGTCATTTTTTTACTAGGATAATTTCATAAATGTGATGATATTTTCTGGATTGGATTTTTTTTTACAATTCACCCAAAAATCATTAAATTTGAAAAGAATATAAATTTTGTTAGTATAATAACGAAATTATGAAACCAAAAAAAGATATTATTTTTGAAAATATAAAAGTTTTCAATTTTTCAATTTTACTTTCTACCAAAAAAGACAATAAATAATTGTGAAAAAATTTAAGAGAAATTTGAAATTTATAATTATTAGTGTTCTTAATCCTACTTATATTAATTCAAAATTAATTAAAATAATATTTTTTTATAGTTTTATTATTAGTACATTCTCTTTATAATATTAATCTAATGTTTTTTGGATTATTTTTGTTTTATTTTTCATCTAATACATGATATCAAACAATTTTTTTAGGAAGAAAAATATATTCCAAATCTAGAATTATTTCCCACATCAATAAATAATAATGAAATAATATGAAGAAAGAGTAATATATTTAGGTATTCACATAGATTCATGTTAAATGAATTTCTGTTGGTACAGGTCTGTCTAATTTCATGTTGGGATATGGAAGGTATTCATAAAATACATATTAAATTTTTGAGATAGCTAATATTATGAATGATGCTACCATAAAAGTTTTGATGATCATGTCCTCCCACTCTCTTGATAAATGAAAACTGGCAAGAATCATTGGTAAGAAGCTGCTATGACAACCTACATTTTGAAATCAAATCTACACTGAATTTTATTATTATAGATATAAGAGTTTCCATGTGTTTCTAGTTCCAAAAATTCACCCCAATAGAAACTATTCAAAATAAAAATGGTGAACCCAATGTGAAATATTCAACTGTGTTAACCATTCACTAATAAATATCATTTTTTTTAATATGATGTAATATTAACCAACATGAATCTTTTAATTGAGAACTTGGTTTGGATGAAATATTTCTAATTTGTGGTGTTGTATTTATTGATATTCTTGTTAACGTTTTGTGATCATTGAAGGCTATACCTGAAATCCATTAAATCCATATTAATGGTATCACATTAGTAAAAAATGTACACTTCAATATTCTTTGGATTCAGGGCCCTATTAGATCAAAAAAATCTCACCTACTAAGCGCCTTCAATCCCAGGTGATAGATTGACATGTTTGAGAGAATGGACTCTTTAGAATAATCCTACCTCAAGATATTCAATGAGAATCCCTCCTTGATAAAGAGCCCAACAAAATGTCTCCTCGGTAATGATTCATGAATAAATAGGGATAACATGACTCAAAATTCATCCTTTTTAGAGACTATACTTATAATTTACCAACAAGTCCCTATTTTATTTAAGGGAGTTTAATTAAGAGGATAACTATAAAAAACACAACAAAGGAGTCCCCTTAGAGGGAAATAATCAATAACTACAAGAATCGACATCATAAAAAAAATTCCATAGAAACCCCCTGAGGATGCCACATAGAGAGTTCCTGCTCCGTTGATCTAGAAATGAGAATTTGGAAGACCTCATAAAAGGTTGTGAGCGACCACCATAATGGAGTAGTCCCATATTCCATATGTTATTAAATATTTACACCAACATATCATGGAGGCAATTTGTGAGTCGGAACAAATTGATTCCCACACATATAAATACTAAAACAATTGTTGCATCATAGGATGCCTATTGGCATTTCCTAATAGCTATAAGTGGTATATGATATATTCCAACTTTTTATATGACCCTTTCCACATATCTAAGTTGAAACTGAAGGACATGAGTGGGCCTATATTCCTATTCACATCATGGAATGTTCACACATTCTCATTGTCATTGTAGAATCCCATCAACATATTTCAGTCAGAATTGATGGGTAGGAAAATGTTTCTACCCATTTATACAAAATAATCAACGTGTACTTGTAGTTGGAGAAGTGAGTGGTTATCATCATATTCATGCAGCCAACTATGGATGAAAGGTAAACCCACACCACCACTAAATTATCTCCTCTACAAATATCAAGAGCCACTCAATATCATAAGTACATCTTTTTTTGTGTTAAGGAGGACCATAGAGAAATCTTGAAAAATAATTAACAACAAAATTGGAAAAACATTATTGTTACCCTTGTAGATCAACATCCCATTTCACTATCCACACCAGGGGAAGAAAATATTCCTTCAAAATCTTTTAGAACATTCCATCTTTTTCCAACACTCATTCTGGAGGAGGATTACATTTATTTTCTCTTTTAATGCATAAAATTAAGTGTCCTAAACCTTAGACACATAAATATTATATCTTATTAGATTAATATTCATTACATTTTATTACAATCTACATTATAATTGTAAATTTTTACTGTCTTAGTATACTAGGACACATTGAAAATTGATAAATAATAAACCTACACAATCTCCAATTTATTTGATTATAACTATCGTCATTATTATATATATCATACTTATAACATATCATTATAACCTGGGTAAATTAAACGTAATAATTTTTTTGATTATATACTAACTAAGGGAAATATTATGATATTTTCGGTGATATTTTTTAAGAATAAAATAAGTACAATGGTATGAGAACATGAGATTTAAATTTTAAAGTCATTCCCCAAACATCATAGATAATAATCATGATTCTTGTCATAAATTGTGATAGTTCATAACACATTATCTATAAAATAGTAAAAGATCATGATCTATGAGAATATAAGATTATCATATTATCATGCTCTAAAAGAGTGGAATAAAGTGTTCCACAATCATAATCAAAGAAACATTATGTCAGTAAAATCAACCAAGAAATTAATCACATGTAAGGAATTGGATAAAGACCCACGTACTAACTTTGGTCATGGGATATCCTCTGGTTACCACTTTCTAGTATTAGCATAACCACTTGTATACCCTATTTTTAGCTTATGATAACCTCTATTGTACCCTTGGATCTCATAAATCATTAATATTTCATGATTAAATGGAGGTGATAATGAAATCTCCCACCACATACTTGTAATGAATTCATATGCATTCTATGAAATAAAGAAGGAATTTATCATCACATCATAACATAACCTATGGAAAGGAAAATTGGTTTCATCAATATTTCATCATCATAATCACAACCCATCAAAAGAAAAAATAAATATGGTAACACTAGGTA
This sequence comes from Viscum album, assembly GCA_963277665.1. Taxonomy (NCBI): domain Eukaryota; kingdom Viridiplantae; phylum Streptophyta; class Magnoliopsida; order Santalales; family Viscaceae; genus Viscum; species Viscum album. The sequence continues at coordinate 21,468,379 of OY728137.1, read as the reverse complement.
ATTTTTCCATTATAGCATAATAAATATCAAATTGTTTTCTATATATGAAAATACCAATAAAATTTCAAGAATAATTTATTGGAGAAAATTTCATTTTTATTATGAAATCACTTATTTAAAATAAAAAAAATCAATATAATAATGAAATAATTTTCATAAATTACTCAAAAAACAAAAAAGGATTCCCCAAATCATTTAGTGGCAATGATTAAGGCAATTATATTCTTGTTATCAATGTTAAAATAACAATTTTGTTCACACCATTAGTGAAAATTATCTTGTTTAGAAAAAATAAAAGAGTATTATTTTTAAAATCATTCATAAGAATTCCAAAATAGGTAAAAAATTAATCAGGAATCTCAAAATAATAAAATAAAACTTCGTAATATTTTAATGAAAATATAGACTTGCAAGAAAAATTTGGCAATGAAAAATGATAAAACAATTTCCCTTAAAAACATTAATTAAAAATTTTTAGAAAATAGAGAGAGGAATATTAATAAAATACATGTAATTGGAAGAAATAATAATAGAATAATAAAATACATATTATTTTTGATAGAGATATATAATAAAATAATTTTCATCACAAGAATAATCATAAACACTAAATTTTAAATTAATGATTGTAATGTAAAAATGAAACTCTTTTGATAACTTTTGAGTCGTAATTTCAATGAAATGAATAATATAAAACAAATCATTTAATACCATTAAAATATTGTTATTCATGATATATGATATCAAATGTGTAGTATATACACTGAATAAAATAATATAATTGTATAACATTACATATATCCCAAAGAATAAAATATGAGATGGTAAGCCCTTAACACATTGGTAATATTCTGATTAAATCACATTGGATAATTTTTATGAATTTTAACAGTAATTATATTGAATAAAGAAGGATATATTATATAAAATTTCAAAGTGGATATATATACACATCATAAATATAAATTGGTGTATAACATCAAACATGTCTCAATGTGTCACATACGAAGCCCAGGTTCCGCTCAGAAGTGCCCTGATCCCGGTTGGCCATATGGCCTCAAACACATTTCCCCAAATGTCGGAGACTACCGACACACAGTGAGTGACTAGGTTGTGTCACTAGGGAGACTATTCATTTCTTACGAATGTGTGATAAATAGATTGGATATTAGGTAAATAGTATAAGAAATATAAGTAAATAGATGGAATATCAAAATTAAACACTATAAAAACGGGACCCATAACAAATCATAGCAGAAATAGAAAATATTAATAAATAATATAGGAAACTGATAGAAATACTAAAATGTTAATAGTAATTTATTTCATGTATCTAGATAACTAAATATATGTATACATGGTAGCATATAATACATTCTGCACAAAAGGAAAAAATCTCAAAACTATCCCAGAATCTCGAGCTCTAACTCACTCATCTACTATCATGTTTTATCCAAACCATGCACGAAATATCAGTTTTCCAATGTGGGATGTCTCCCTTTGTCAACACCTACGTACATGTACTCTTCTAGGGTAACAATGGAACCCTGTATAGGGTGTGAGATAAATCTCAATAGTCCACTGTCAACACTGTCGTAACATCTATTCCATGTAATGTAAGCAGGAATAGTGTGTACACATGGATACATAAAAGTAAAGAAACACAATAATGTAAATACCCAAGTACATGCTATAGCCTCAGTTGGTGTCTAAACATATAATCATTTCATTTATTAATTATATTCCAGTTTATATAGTATTTCCTGTGAAGTATAACCATCACTGATATTATTGTATGATAATAGAAATAATTAGGAATATAATATTTAACAATGCATCCTATAGTGATGATCATGTTAAGGAGGAACTAAGGTAACAACTGATGAATACTTAACCTCAAGGGTTGGTCTGAATCAATAATAATTTGTAACCGTGAAAAATAGGTTGTGAGTAATCCATGGATCATCACATAAGGAATTCAACTGATATATGATCTAAACAGGTATATGAAATTTATCCAATGTAAAACATGTTATCTAATGACTAGGCCTAAGATTGTATCTAATAAACCACATGTGGGAAGATGTCATGCTGGATAAATGGAGTGTATCCAATGCATCTTATAAAGACAATTTATTGATCTTTTAGTGTCATGTTAGGCATCCACATGTATAAAAATATCATGTTACAAGGTTTTCCTACCCTTGGAAACCTTTATCCTTTAATCAGAATGGAATCCATGTGTGTTGAAGGGATTTCCTCATGAATCGAAGTCTAGAAAAATTCTAAATAATCTTATAATAATGTTACGGTCTTTATGAAATAGTTACCTTATAATTGATTCATTATTTATTTAAGTCCATTTAATAGTTATTCCATTAAATAATTTATTTGGTTCAATCCATTCCCATTTCTTATTGTGACAAGGCATTAATATGCATGTAAATATTGGTTAGTCAGTTTAAGTCAAAATAAATTCATTGGTATCTCTTCTCTACCGTCCATTTAAAATGAAAATGTGTTTAATGGATACGAAAACAAATCATTAAATGACATTAAATCAGTCCATGTGATATATATATTATAAATTCCAATTACATTCGATATTTTTTTATATTCAATCACTTATCAGAGTAGGGTCAAGTGAAATGGTCATATAAATGTCTAACTATTACAATTTAAAATTCAATTTATTTATGAATGTCTCACATTAATAATTTTAATCCTTTTCCCACATGAATTGTGGTGAAAATGAACATAAAAACCCGCTAAAGGCATAATTTTTTAAAACACCCCACTTTTGGTTGTGGGCATTGTAGATGTAACCTCCAACTATTGATAAAAAATATAAAATGGGTCATATAATACTAATATAAATACTATAAGCAAGTCATGTTATTTTAATAGGCCATGGAAGATGAAATTGGTGAGCACACAAATTTGATAATTTATAAAATTAAAAAACAAGTGGGATAAGTCATTAACATCCTACCTTAAGCTCATACGAATCTTCAAATCAAGTTTCTGCCTTTATTTTTTCCGGGATAAAAAATATAATGAAGGGATTAATTCCCTAAAAATAGGTAATATGATACTACATATAAATAACTACACTGATGATAATAGAAACTAATAATGGATAAAAAGGAATCACATAAATTATGTTGTGTATCTAACGTGACGAGTATGGATTGAATTGGGCTTCATATTATATCTTAGGGGAAATCCTATCAATGTGGGATTGTGAAATTTAAAAAGGAATAGGAGAATCCTTCATTTCCATTGGAATGATCTAGGAAGGGAGGAGTGAGTTAAACATTTCTTTAATATAATTTCTGTAATTTTTTCCACCAAACAAGGCTTGCATGGTTTGGGAGCATGGTTGGAAAAACCGTGAACCAACCATGAACCTACCATTACCTAAGGAGGGAATCTACATAGTTAGGTCACACATTTAGGGAAACATCACTCTAATCATTTGAATCACATATTCTAAAAATTGTAGACATTTTACATAGGTGTGTTTCCCCTGACACATGTTTGGGAAACTGTGCACATTGATTCACCCAACAATCCATCCCCCACACATGGTTAATAGAGACTATATAGACTAGTGTGCAATGTTTCTACTAAATGTGTGTCCTAGTTGTTTTCTCCAATGGCAAGTGTTCATATCTCCGAAAAAGTCCTTGACACCCCACAAACCTTTATAACCTCCATAAGAACCCATATTTGGCCTAAAATAAAAATTTCAACTAAAATAAAAGAGATACACACCTGAGGTAAAAATTGTGTTTGGAAAATAATCTCCCATTAAAGGAACATGCACTACGGGAAAAATGAGCAATTGCGACGGGTTATTTTCGACGGGAATAAATCCCGTCGCAAATAGTCATGTTAAAAACTTATTTGCGACGGTTGTATTTCCCCGTCGCAAATAAGGAGGCTTTTGCGACGGGATTGCTTTCCCCGTCGCAAATAGTTTTCCCGCGATGCGTGCCAAATCGCGGGAAACTTATTTGCGACGGGGGAATTTTCCCGTCGCAAATAACCGGCGGCGGTAAAAGGTATTTGCGACGGGAATATTCCCCCGTCGTAAATACTATGTCGGCAGGGGTTATTTGCGACGGGTCCCGTCGCAAATAACTATTTACCGGTTGACCGTAATAAATGTTGGCTAAGGTATTTGCGACGGGTACCGTTGCAAATAATCTAACCTATAAATACCCCCATCCGTTTTTTTCATTTCATTCTCATTCCTTATCTTCTCCTTCTCTCAAAATTATATTTCTAGAGTTGAGTTTTTCTCCAGTTTAATTTTTTTCTCCGGAGCTGATATTAAAGTTTTGAAAAACGATCAGAACAGATCAATTTTCAAGGTATTTATCTTCATTTTAATTTTTTATTTATTTTTAATTTTTTATTAGTTTCAATTATTATTAATTAGTTGTAATTTAATTATGTTTACATTGTTTTATTACTTAATAAATATAAATTATTAGTATTGTTTATAGTTAATGGTAATTAGGAATAATTAGTAATAATTTTAAATAATTAAGAATAAATATTAATAATTAGTAATAAATACCAATAATTAGGAATAAGAACATTATTACATTATTAGTTTATTTTATTATTAATATTAAAATAATATAATTTTTTTATATATATACAATTCTTTTTTCATCTGTGTGTTTGCTGTCTTCACATGTATTATTTGTATGTGGAGATAGAAAACGCACAGATGAAAGAAGAATTGTATATAAATTAGAAAATTATATTATTTTAATATTAATAATAAAATATATTAATAATGTTTTTATTTGTAATTATTGGTAATTATTTCTAATTATTGATAATTATTCATTTAATTACTAATAATTAGGAACAATTATCAATAATTATCAATAATTAGGAATAATTAGTAATAATTAGTAATAATTACCAATAATTAGTATTAATTAACTATAATTAGTATTAATTACCAATAATTAGTATTAATTACCAATAATTAGTAATAATTAGGAATAATTAACAATAATTAGTAATAATTACCAATAATTAACAATAATTAGTAATAATTACCTATAATTAGTATTAATTACCAATAATTAGTATTAATTACCAATAATTAGTAATAATTAGGAATAATTAACAATAATTAGTAATAATTAGTAATAATTAGGAATAATTAGTATTAATTAGGAATAATTAGTAATAATTACCGATAATTAGTAATAATTACCAATAATTAGTATTAATTACCAATAATTAGTATTAATTACCAATAATTAGTATTAATTACCAATAATTAGTATTAATTACCAATAATTAGTATTAATTACCAATAATTTGTATTAATTACCAATAATTAGTATTAATTACCAATAATTAGTATTAATTATTAATAATTACCAATAATTATCACTATTTAGTAATAATTAACAATAATTGCCAATAATTACCATTAATTAGTAATAATTACCAATAATTATCAATAATTACTAATAATTATCAATAATTAATAATAATTAGCAATAATTAGTAATAATTAGTAATAGTTACTAATAATTAGAAATAATTAGTAATAATTAGAAATAATTAGTAATAATTAGAAATAATTAGAAATAATTAGAAATAATTAGTAATAATTAGTAATAATTAACAATAATTAGTAATAATTAACAATAATTAGTAATAATTAGGAATAATTAGGAATAATTAGGATTAATTAGGAATAATTAGGATTAATTAGGAATAATTAGTATTAATTAGGAATAATTAGTAATAATTACCAATAATTAGTAATAATGATTATTAATTACCAATAATTAGTATTAATTACCAATAATTAGTATTAATTACCAATAATTAGTATTAATTACCAATAATTAGTATTAATTACCAATAATTGGTATTAATTACCAATAATTAGTATTAATTATCAATAATTAGTAATAATTACCAATGTTTAGTAATAATTAACAATAATTGCCAATAATTAACAATAATTAGTAATAATTACCAATAATTATCAATAATTACTCATAATTATCAATAATTACTAATAATTATCAATAATTAATAATAATTAGCAATAATTAATAATAATTAGCAATAATTACTAATAATTAGCAATAATTAGTAATAATTAGAAATAATTAGTAATAATTAGAAATAATTCGTAATAATTAGGAATAATTAGTAATAATTAGTAATAATTAGTAATAATTAGCAATAATTTGTAATAATTAACAATAATTAGTAATAATTAGGAATAATTAGGAATAATTAGTATTAATTAGGAATAATTAGTAATAATTACCAATAATTAGTAATAATGATTATTAATTACCAATAATTTGTATTAATTACCAATAATTAGTATTAATTGCCAATAATTAGTATTAATTACCAATAATTAGTATTAATTATCAATAATTAGTATTAATTACCAATAATTAGTATTAATTACCAATATTTAGTAATAATTACCAATATTTAGTAATAATTAACAATAATTTCCAATAATTAACAATAATTAGTAATAATTACCAATAATTATCAATAATTACTAATAATTATCAATAATTACTAATAATTATCAATAATTAATAATAATTAGCAATAATTAGTAATAATTAGCAATAATTACTAATAATTAGCAATAATTAGTAATAATTAGAAATAATTAGTAATAATTAGAAATAATTAGTAATAATTAGTAATAATTAACAATAATTAGTAATAATTAACAATAATTAGTAATAATTAGGAATAATTAGGAATAATTAGTATTAATTAGGAATAATTAGTAATAATTACCAATAATTAGTAATAATGATTATTAATTACCAATAATTAGTATTAATTACCAATAATTAGTATTAATTACCAATAATTAGTATTAATTACCAATAATTAGTATTAATTACCAATAATCACCAATAATTACCAATAATCACCAATAATTACCAATAATCACCAATAATTACCAATAATCACCAATAATTACCAATAATCACCAATAATACCAATAATGACCAATATTTTCCAATATTTTGCAATAATTACCAATAATTACCAATATTTTCCAATAATTACCAATATTTACCAATAATTACCAATATTTACCAATAATTAGGAATAACTACCAAAAATTAAGAATAACTACCAATAATTTGGAATAATTACCAATAATTTGGAATAATTACCAATAATTTGGAATAATTACCAATAATTTGGAATAATTACCAATAATTTGAAATACTTACCAATAATTTGGAATAATTACCTTATTACATTATTTGTATATTTTATTATTAATATTAAAATAATATAATTTTCTATATTATATACAATTCTCTTTTCTTCTGTGTTTTTTTGTCTCCACATGTAATATTGGCATTCTTTTTCAAAATTATCAACCTACTCGCCAATGGAGAGGGGAAAGTGAATGCCAATATTACATGTGGAGACAGAATGTGAAACACACGGATGAAAGGAGAATTGTATATAATATAGAAAATTATATTATTTTAATATTAATAATAAAATATACTAATAATGTAATGATGTTATTATTATATAATTAATATTTATGAAAAAAATTATATTAGTCTTATTAAAAAAATAAAAAATTAATATAATATTAAAATTATCAATATTTGTAACAGGTTTTGCTTTATTCTCAATATATTCAATCCTTGCTTGTGTTTTTTCTAACAAATTATTCAAAACCAGTAATGCTTTTATATTTTATAGAAAAATATGGAACAACGAGGTCGTCAACAGTCATTATTAGATGACCGCATATGGATAAATCAACGTAGAAATCCAAATGGTTCTGGTTTAAATCCAGTATATATAGAGGGTGTGGAGAGTTTTTTATCATTTGCAGCATCAAATCCAGAATTTGTTTCAGAAGGAAAGATAAAATGCCCTTGTAGAAAATGTGCATTGAGAACGTTTGACACGTTTGACAAAGTGGGGGAACATCTCTTGCGTTTTGGTTTTCAAGCAGATTATGTTTTTTGGTATCAACACGGTGAACGCAGTTCCAGAGCAGGTGATACCAACTTGATTCCGGATCCATCCAAGTTTCAAGATTTAGTACATGATGTTGCAGGTTCATCTGTTCAACATACAGAAAATCTGGCTGATATAGCTTCAAATCCTGAGTTGTAACCGTCTGAATTTTATGAGTTGTTGAAGTCTGCTGAGGATGCATTATATCCTGGCTGCAAGATGAGCAAATTAGAAGCAGTTGCAAAATTTATGGCTATAAAATCAGATAACGGAATGTCAAACACCTGTTTTGACCAGATATTTTCTTTGCTGAAAACACTGTTACCCGAAGGAAATGTTTTACCTGCAAATTACTATGAAAGTAAGAGGTTGGTTCGAAATTTGGGACTTACTTGTCAGAAGATTCATGCATGTTCAAATGACTGTATTTTATATTCAGGGGAAAATGAGTCGTTGGATAGTTTTCCCACATGTGGGCAACTGAGATATAAAGAAGGACAACACGGGAAGTCTGGTTTGATTCCTGTAAAACAGTTGAGATATTTTCCGCTTACATCCAGACTTCATCGTTTATTCATGTCTAAGAATACAGTGACAATGATGTCATGGCATAAAGAGAATAGTTCAACTGATAAAAGCTTGAATCATCCAGCCGATGGTGATTCATGGAAACATTTTGATAGAGTGCATCCATCATTTGCTTTAGAAGCTAGAAATGTTCGACTGGGCCTTTCCACTGATGGTTTCTGTCCGTTTGGATCTTATGGTAGTCAATATTCATGTTGGCATTTTTTTTAACTCCGTATAATTTACCTCCATGGATGTTGATGAAGGAGCCATATATCTTTTTGACTCTACTAATTCCAGGACATCCGAAGAAAAATATTGATGTTTATTTGAAGCCATTGATTGATGAATTAAATTTATTGTGGAGTACTGGTGTCAGTACATATGATGTTGCAACGAAACAGAATTTCATACTGAGAGCAGCATTGATGTGGACAATAAGTGACTTCCCGTCTTATGGGATGTTATCTGGCTGGAGTACACATGGTCAGAAATCATGTCCTTACTGTATGGGAGAGAACAAAGCATTTATGCTCATTCATGGAAAGAAACCGTGTTATTTTGACTGTCATCGCAGATTTCATCCAGCTGATCATCCTTTTCGCAGAAACAAATCTCATTTCAGAAAAGGAACAGCTGAAAGGGATGGACCTCCAAAAATGCTATCAGGTTCGGAGTTAAAATCAATTGTATTTTCATTACCTCCCATCACTTTTTGTCCCACAATAAACCAACAGAAAATTTCTGGTTTTGGGAAAGAACACAATTGGATTAAACGTAGCATATTTTTGGATTTTCCATATTGGTCTGATTTGTTAGTCTGACACATGTTAGATGTCATGCATATTGAGAAGAACTATTTTGATAATTTGTTTCATACAGTTTTGGATACGCCAGGAAAGAGCAAAGACAATGTAAATGCACATTTAGATCTTGCCCAAATTTACAGGCGTCCAGAATTGGAACTATTTGAGAATGTCAGAACAGAAAGGTTACTGAAACCAAAAGCAGCTTATACACTGTCTAAAGAAAACCGTTTATTATTTTGTCAGTGGATTGCAGATTTGAGACTTCCAGATGGTTGTGCTTCCAATTTGGGTAGATGTGTAAAGAATGGTCATATTACTGGATTAAAAAGTCATGATTGTCATGTTATAATGGAGAGACTTCTACCCATTGGATTAAGAGGTCTGTTGAATTCTGTGATTTGGGATTCCATAACAGACATGTCTCATTTTTTTCGGGAAATTTGTGCGGCTACGGCAGATTACGATGCTCTAGGCAAACTTGAAAGAGATGTTGTTGTAATTATATGTAAACTGGAAAAAATATTTCTGCCGTCTTTCTTCGACTCAATGGAACATTTGATGTTACATTTGCCATATGAAGCCAAATGTGGAGGTCCGGTACAGTTTCGATGGATGTACCCATTTGAAAGATGCATGCAAAAATTGAAAAGAAAAGCACACAACAAAGCATATGTTGAAGGATCTATTGCAGAAGCTTATTTGCAAGAGGAAATATCTTGTTTCTGCTCCCATTATTTTGAATCTGAGTATCCTTCAAATCAAAACCGAATGGGACGGAATGAGAGGAATATTGATGAAATCGACAATCAATTATCTGTTTTCAACCAGTCAGAGCTTGGTTTTGGTGGAGTTTCTGAATGCTGGCTTTCAGATGATGAACATCATAGAGCTCATACGTATATTCTGCTCAGCTGTGAAGAGATGAAATCAGTTGTACTGTAAGTGTTTATATGACTTATTATATCATTTATTTTACAGTAAATAACTTTTGTTTTTATAGGTTGTATGATAATCATATCAAGAAACAAATTCCACAAATTACAGCAGCTGCTCTCGAAGAACGTCGACTGAAAAATTTCTCTCAGTGGTTTCAAAAACTGGTAACATAAATTCTTTATCTTTTAGAAACTCATTCAATGTATAGTTTACTATATTGATAATTATTTCACAAATCTTCAGGTGTCTCGACATGCTGATAAAATTGACAAACGACTGTGTGTATTGAGTAACCCACCTTCCAAACTTGTTAAAACTTATAATGCATATGTGGTGAATGGATTTCGATTCCACACACATGCATATGGGGAATCGAAAAAAACAATGAACAGTGGAGTTAGCTTGAGAGGATCTCATCATCGAGAAAATGAAGTTGACTTTTATGGCATACTTGATGAAATCATTGAACTCTGTTATCTTGGACAACATTACATAACCATGTTCAAATGTCGGTGGTTGGATACAGAGAGAGGCGTGCGTGTTCATCTGACTCATGGAATCATCGATATTAAATGTAAAAGTGTTCTCGTAGTAAATGAACCATTCTTATTGGCTCAACAGGCATATCAAGTTTATTATGAAAAGTACTGTGCAACATCAAGAGACTTGACTGATTGGTGGAGTGTAATAAAAATCAAAATTCGAGACAATCAGTTTAGTCAAAGTGAATGTGCTTTCACTGATGTGCAAAGAATTGAATTTTTTCAAGAGAGTACTCAAAATCAATCTTTTTTACAAAGAGACATGAGTATCGATGACGACACCCCACATTTAAGAGTCGGTGATGACGATGATGTTAATGATGTCACACATGAATTTGAAATGGTAAGAGATGAAGCAACTGCAACTCGAATGGATATCGATGATGTTGAGGAGGAATATGAAGATGACATTGACATATATGAAGATGATGATGAAGATGAACACTTATAGAATTCCATGGTATTTATATACAATCATAACATGTATATATGTATATATAGTAGTAATTATCAATTATTTTCTAACATTAACATTTTCTGTTTCAGATGGACGAGGCCACATTTCGTGAGTTGGCGGAGGCTGACCTGCCTTTCGATGCGGATGAGTTGCTGGCAGATGACCCTCAGCCTGCAGGCGCTCCAGGGAGTACGCGGAGGGGGCGCGGTCTTGCACGATTGATGATTCCTGACCCCGTCCCCGAGCGACGTCCACGTCTTGGGTTTGATCCGCGCACCCGGAGGTGTGATAACCTGTGTGATAACCTGTGGATTTGACTAAGATTTCATTAATCTATTCACATAATAAATGTTTATTATTTTTTCAGTTTTCTGCTTATAGCAGTCGGACAGGGCAGCGCTATTTTGCGCAACTATTTCTCTCAGCCGTGGACCACATGGGAGCAGATTCCCATTGATGTGCAGTAGGCCATGTTCGGCCATTGGTTGGTACGTACGTAAATAAATAATTTTTATTTTGAAAATTTTTTCATTTCTAACTTGATATTTTGATTTATTTGTAGGGTTTATGGTATCCGATCGAGGATACCATGCGTGACGCCATCCACGAGGCATGGGAGGTGGCCATGCGTGATCGTCTTCGTCAGTTTTTGCACAATTTAAGAAAAGCTGCGATGAAGAAAGCAGGAGTGTCAGATTTTGAGGAGTCATGTAGAGCACACCGACCAGAGTATATTTCATCCCATGTATGGGATGGATTATGTGCGCACTGGTTGAGTGGTGCCTTTCAGAGGAGATCATCGGTGGGGAGGCAGAATCGGGGGAGACAGGAGGTGACTAATCGAGCTGGGAGTCGTTCTTTCAGTACTCATAGACAGCATCTGGTACGTACATTATTTATAAATATTTTATATAACTATAAATATTAACAGTTTATTTTTTATTCTTATAGGCTGTCGAGCACCCCGATATTATAGAGTACGACGTATATCGGAGGATGTACAGTGATCCTGCTACTGGGGAGCTCAGAGGTGATCGTCAGCATCACATCGTGGTCAGTATTTTTTGTTTTCAAGTTTAAAAATTAACTGCATATAATATATTCACAATTTTAATTTTAAATTGCAACTATAGGAGTCATATGAGGCCGTAGCCGCACAGGCCCGGCCTGAGAGTCAGGCCGAGTCATCAGATCAGACCAATGCCTGTCAGTTTGATGAGGCGGCATGGATGCAGGCCACCCAGTATGCCTTCGAGAAGGGCCGGGTAGTTGGTATCGGCTCTCGACTGACTCCCGGAGATTATTATGGCAGTGCTGCGATGTCGGCGTCCAGCTCGAGAGGAGCTCGTGCATCTTCTTCTACACAGTATGAGGATCAGTTGCGATCTCAGACTGCACAGATAGTGAGTCTCCGACAGGAGCAGGAGCAGATGCGTCAGCAGCATGAGGAGGAGCGTCGACGCCAGCAGCAGCTGTACGAGGAGCAGACGAGTCGGTGGCAGCAGCAGCATCAGGAGCAGATGGAGTACATGCGCCAACTCACTCATGCTTTAGGGATGGAGTTTCCTCCACCACCATCTGCAGATCCCCCACCTCCCCCCCTCCCCCCCTCCTTCAGATTAGAGTTTGTATTTCTGTTATAAAATTTGTGAAATCAAAATATTTTTTTTTTCTATTCGTAGTTTCTGTCTCATTATAAAATATTAATAATATTATATTTTTAAATAACAATATTAATATGAATAATAATATTATTTATATTTTATAATATTAAATTTTATATATATATTAGAATTTTATATATATATTAAAATTTTATAATATTATAATTTAATTATTTTTTTTTGTAATACTTGAATTATTTTAATATTTGAATGTAAAATAATTCTATTATTTTTATATTAATTAAAATAACTTATTAATATTCTTTTATTTATGAATTATAATTGTAATATTATTATATTAATTAAATTATTTATTAATATTCTATTATTTTTATTTTTGAATTATAATTCTACTATTATTATAGTAATTAAAATAATTTATTATTTTCAATTGTAAATTATAATTCTATTATTATATTTATTAAAATAATTTATTAATAATTTATTTTTTTTATTTTTTTTATAGTATTTGCGACTGGATACTATGCCCGTCGCAAATACTAGTATTATTAATAGTTTTTTATTTTTTTAAAAAAAAGTATTTGCGACGGGTCCCGACTCCCGTCGCAAATACTAGTATTATTAATTTTTTTTTTATTTTTTTAAAAAAGAGTTTTTGCGACGGAACCGTCGGAAAAACTGTTTTAAAAGTTTTTTACAAAAATACGGAATACTATTTGCGACGGGGAGAATGCCCGTCGCAAAAAAAGGCTTTAGCGACGGGCCCGTCGCAAATAAGTGTAGTTGCGACGGCGTTTTCAGCAACGGGCTATTTGCGACGGGACCCCGTCGCAAATGGCTATTTGTGACGGGATCCCGTCGCAAATAGCCCGTCGCAAATACCTGTTTTTCTAGTAGTGATGTCACTAATTCACCTTCAAAGTGTAGTGAAACACTATCTGAGAAGACCTCTAGGCCCTAGGCATGTACATCGGCCTCCCACTCCCAAGTCTCATTCTATAAAGATCAGTTCCTTCATAGAATGCGTACTAAATGTATAGAACATACTTAGAGATCCCTCTTGATCTATTCAATGATGCAAATAAGATACACCTCAAATGTGGCATCTAAATTTAACTCAACATCCACATGATGAAAAGTATGAGATGAGTCAGAATGATAATTAAGAATCTATGAAATGTGAATGATGCCGATCTTGGAAAAATACCAATGAGGTAGTAGAAATAGATAGGATACCAACCCGACTCTCACCATAATCTCAAACAACCTGACATAATGAGGGGGAAAACATCCCCTATTTCTATATCCATCGATTCCAAATCCTTCACTACAAGAAATCAGAGTATTTGCAACAAGATCCCGGCGCAAATAACCTTCAAGGAAAACGGCGCCGTAATTAAAAATATTAGTGATGGGACAGATTACCGTCGCTAATACCTCTCAAGTTATTTTTAAAAAACGTTTTTGTGACGGGCTCGTCGTAAAGAACTTTTGCGACTAGTGTCTTTGCCCGCCAAAAATAGTTATTTCGAAATAACTATTGGCGATGAGCCTGACACAAATACCTTTGGCGACGAGCTCCTATTCCCGCCGCAAATACCTTTTCGAAAAACCCTATTTGCGATGGCCCGTCGCAAATACCTTTTGCGATGGGCCTCTTTTCCCGCATCAAATAGTTATTTCGAAATAATTATTAGTGACGGGCCCGTCGCAAATACATTTGTGACGGGTCCTTATTCCTGTCGCTAATAAGTATAAAAATATAAAAAAATGAAATAATAATATCATAAAAAATAATATTTTAATAATAACAATAAAATTAATATTCAATCAAATATTAAAATTAAAAATAATTCCAATATTTAAAACAATATAATTAATTATAATTTTAAATATATTTAAAATTCTTTATATAATAAAATATGAATAATATTAAAAAATAATAACAATCATATTAATACTATAATATAAAAAATATAATATAATATAATATAATAATTTTATTATTACTATTAATATTTATGAAAATATATTATTAATATTATTAAAATAATTAAAATATGAAAATTATCAACATTTGCAAAAATATATATATATATAAACATTAAAAAAATTATACTAATAATAAATCATAATTTTTTTAAATAATAAATCATATTTATTATCAATATTTGCTACAAAAAAATTTAAAAAAATAATAAAATAGTAAGAGTAGTATTATTATTAATAAAATAAACAAACATTAAAAAAATAATACGAAATATAAATAATAAACTATAAAAAATAAATATGAATTAAATAATGCAAAAATGAAACCAATATAAAAAATATAGAAACTATATATAATTAGAAAATAATTCATATTTTGAATTCAAAAAACTTTATAACTTCAAAATAAATCACTGGTCCGAAGGAGGGGGGAGCTGGTCACTGGTCCAAAGGAGGGGGGGAGCTGGAGGATTTGGAGGAGTAGGTGGAGGAATCTCTATCCCTGATACATAAGTTAGAAGACGCATGTACTCCATCTTCTCCTGATGCTACTGTTGCCAACGAATCATCTTCTCCTCATACTCCTGTTGATGTCGTCGGCGTTCCTCCTCATGTTGTTGTTGTTGCTGACGCATCTCCTCCTGCTCCTTATGGAGACTCTCTATCAGCTCATTCTGTGATCGCAACTGATCCTCATACTGTGATGAAGAAGATGATTCATTAGCTCCTCTCGAGCTGGATGCCGACATCGCAGCACCACCATAATAAGCCGTAGGAGTCAAATGAGAGATGATACCAACTACTCAGCCCTTCTCGAAGCCATACTGGGTAGCCTGAATCCATACAGCCTCATCAAAATTCTGGCCACTGGTCTGATCAGATATCTCGGCCTGACCCTCAGCCTGGGTCTGTGATGTCGCAGCCTCATATGACTCCTTCAGTTTTAATTTTAAATTTAAATTGTGGATATATTAAATGAAATTAATTTTCAAACTGAAAAATAAATAATACAGACCACAATCTGACGCTGGCGATCACCTCTAATCTCCTGAGTAACTGGATCACTATACATCCTATGATATATGTCGTACTCTGTAATTTCGGGATGCTCGACAGCCTATAAGAATATAAAATAAATTGTTAATATTTAAAGTTATATAAAATATTTTTAAAAATTGTACATACCTGATGCTGTCTATGTGTACTGAATGTACGACTCCCAGCTCTATGAGTCACCCATGTCTCCCCCGATTCTGTCTCTCCAACGATGATCTCCTCTGAAGCCACCACTCAACCAGTGTGAAGATAATCTATCCCATACGTGGGATGAAATGTACTTTAGTCGGTGGGCTCTACAAGACTCATCAAACACGGTCACTCATGTTTTTTTCCTGGTCATTTTTCTTAAATTGTGTAAAAACTATCATAAGTGCTGACGCATCACCACCTCCCATGCCTCGTGGATGGCGTTACACATGGAATCATCGATCAGATACCATAAACACTACAAATAATTTACAATATCATGTTATAAATTAAATAAATTTCAAAAGAAAAACTATTTATTTACATACCAACCAATGGCCGAACATGGACTGCTGCACATCAACGGGAATCTTTTCCCACAAGGTCCATGGCAGAGAAAAATAGTTGCGCAAAATAGCACTTCCTTGTCCAACTGCTTTATGCGGAAAACTGTAAAAAAATGATCATACATTTATTATGTAAATAAATTAAGGAAATCTTAATAAAATGCATAGGTTATCATACCGCAGTGTGTGTGGATTGAACCCAAGACACGGACATCCCTCGGGGATGGGGTCAGGGATCATTAGTCGTGCAAGATCACACCCCCTCCACGTACTCCCTGAAGTGCAATTAGGCTGAGGGTCAGATGACACGAAATCATCCTCATCCAAAGGTAGGTCAGCCTCCGACAACTGACGAAATAACTCATCATTCATCTGAAACATAAAATTAATGTTGTTAGTAAATAATTAAAAATTATTATTATATATACATACATATATATATATATATGTTATGATTATATATAAATAGAATTTAATTGTATTAATGTCCACCTTCATCATCATCTTCATATCTGACGATGTCATCTTCATATTTCTCCTCAATATCATCGATATCCATTTGAGTTTCAGTTACATCATCTCTTACCATTTCAAATTCATTTGTGACTTCATTAAAATCATCGTCACCATAGAATCTTAATTGTGGGATGTCGTCATTTATACTCATGTTACTTTGTGAAAATGATGGATTTTGAGTAGTCTCTTGAAAAACATAAATTCCTTGCACTTCAGTGAAACAAGCTTCACATTGAGAAAACTGATTGTCTCAAATTTTGATTTTTATTATACTCCACCAATCACTTGGTTCTTTTGACGTAGCATAGTACTTTTCATAATAAACTTGATGTGCCTGTTGAGCCAGTAAAAATGGTTCATTTACTGCAAGAATACTTTCATATTTAATATCGATGATTCCATGAGTAGGATGAACACAGACTCCTCTCTCAGTATCCAACCATCAACATTTGAACATCATTATGTAATGCTATCCTAGATTATAGAGTCCAATAATTTCATCAAGAATGCCATAAAATTTAACATCATTTTCTATACGATGACATCCTCTATAGAAAATTCCACTATACATTGTTTTTTTATTCCCCATAACAACGTGTATGAAATCTATATCCATTTAGCACATATGCATTATAAGATTTAACCATTTTGGATGGTCGGTTAATCAATAAACACAGATTTTTGTCAATTTTATCGACATGTTGAGACACATGAAAATTTGTAAAATAATTATCAATATAATAAACAATAAACTGAATGAGATGTTAAAACATGAAGAAATTATGTTACCTGTTTTTGAAACCACAGAGAAAATTTTTTCTGCCAGCGTTCTTTGAGAGAAGCTGCTGTAAATTGTGGAATTTCTTTCTTGATATGATTATCATATAACCTAAAAAAACTAAATATACTTATTGTAAAATAAATGATAGAATAATTGATATAAGCACTTACAGTACAAATGATGTCATATCTTCACAGTTGAGCAGACCATACATATGAGCTCTGTGATGTTCATCATCTGAAAGCCATCATTCATGAACTCCCCTGAAACCAAGCTCTGACCAATTAAAAACTGAAAATTGATTGTCCATTCCATCATACACATTCCCATAGTTTCATCCCATGTGGTTGTGTTTTTAGGGATACTTAGATTCAAAATAGTGAGAGTAGAAAAAAGATATTTCTTCTTGAAAATATGCTTCCGCAATTGATCCTTCAACAGATGCTTTGTTCCGTACTTTTTTTCAACTTCTGCACGAATCTTTCTAATAGGTACATCCATCGAAATTGTACTGGACCACCACACTTTGCTTTATGTGGAATATTTAATATAAAATGTTCCATTGATTCAAAGAAAGATGGAGGAAATATTTTTTCTAGTTTACATATAATTACAACAACATCTTCTTCAAGTTTTCATAGAACATCGTAATCTGCTGTCACTGCACAAATGTCTCAAAAAAAATATTACATGTCTGTTATCAAATACCAAATCATGGAATTAAACAGACCTCTTAATCCAATTGGTATAAGTCTTTCTATTATAACATAACAATCATGAATTTTTAATCCGATAATATAACCATTCTTTACACATCTACCCAAATTGGAATCACATTCATCTGGAAGTCTCAAATATGCAATCCACTGGCAAAATAATAAGCGACATTCTTTGGACAATGTATAAGCATATTTTGGCTTCATTAACCTTTGTGTTCTGACATTCTCAAACAGTTCGAGTTCTGGGCGCCTGCAAATTTGGGCAAGATATAATTGTCCCTTTACATTATCTTTTCTCTTACTAGATGTATCCAAAACTGTACGAAATAAATTATCAATACGGTTTTTCTCAATATGCATAACATCAAACATGTGCTGGACCAACAAATCAGTCCAATATGGAAAATCCAAAAAATGCTCCATTTTAACCAATTGTGTTCTTTCCCAAAGCCAGAATGTTTCAGCTGGTTTATAGTGGGTCCAAATGTGATGGGATATAAGGAAAATACAACTTATAATAACTCCCTACCTAATAACATTTTATGAGGTCCATCCCTTTCAATTGTACCTTTTCTTAAATGATATTTTTTTCCTCCGAAAAGGCTGATCATTTGGAATAAATCTGCGATGAATGTCAAAATAACAAGGTTTTTTTCAGTGGAAAAGCATAAATGCTTCGTTCTATCCCAAACAGAAAGGAAATGAATTCGGTCCAAGTGTACTCCAACCAGATAACATGCCAATGTCGGGAAGTCACTAATTGTCGACATTAATGCTGCTATTATTATGAAATTCTGTTTTGCAGCAACATCTTATGTATTGACACTAGTACTCCACAATAAATTTAATTCATCAATCAATGGTTTCAAATATACATCAATTTTCTTTTTTGGATGTCCTGGGATTGATAAGGTCAAAAAGATATAGGGCTCCTTCATCATCATCCATGGAGGTAAATTGTACCGAGTTATAAAGACAGGCCAACATGAATACTGACTGCCATAAGATCCAAATGGGCAGAAACCATCAGTGGAAAGACCCAGTCGAACGTTTCTCGATTCTAAAGAAAATGACGGATGCAATCAATCAAAATGTTTCCATGAATCACCATCGTCTGGATGATTTATGATTTTACAGGTTGGAATATTCGTTTTGTGCCATAAAATCATTGTCGCTGTATTCTTAGACATGAATAAACAATGCAGTCTGGATGTAAGCAGAAAATATCTCAACTGTTTTACAGGAATCAAGCCATACTTCCCATGTTGATATTCTTTATACCTCGGTTCTCCACATGTGGGACAACTATCCAATGACTGATTTTCACCAGAATATAAAATGCAATCATTTGAACATGTATGAATCTTCTGACAACTATGTCCCAAATTCCAAACCAGCCTCTTACTCTCAGAGTAATTTACAGGCAAAACATTTCCTTCCGGTAACCATGTTTTAACCAAAGAAAATATCTGATCAAAATAGTTGTTTGACATTCCATTATCTAATTTTATAGCCATAAATTTTGCAACTGCTTCAAACTTGCTTATCTTGAAACCATGATATAATGCATCCTCAGCAGACCTCAGCAACTCATAAAATTTAGATGGTGCCAACTCAGGATTTCAATCAATATCATTTTGATTTTCGATATGTTAAACAGATGGACCTGTTACATCATGTACTAAATTTTGAAACCACGATGGATCTGGAATCAAGTTAGTATCACCTTCTCTGGAACTACGTTTACCGTGTTGATACCAAAAAAGATTATCGGGTTGAAAACCATAATTCAAGAGATGTCCCCCAGCTTTATCAAATGTGTCAAACATTCTCTGTGCACATTTTTTACAAGGACATTTTATTTTGCCTTTTGAAACAAATTCTGGATTTGATGATGCCAATGATAAGAAAGTCTCTACATCCTCAATATATACAAGATTTAAACCAGAACCGTTTGGATTTATAGGTTTATTTATCCATACGCGGTCTTCTAATAATGACTGTTGCTGACTTTGTTGTTCCATATTTTTCTACAAAACATTAAAACATTACTGGATTTAAATAATTTGATATTAGAAAAGTTCCCAAAAAAGGAAGATATTAGAACTACTTCTTAATAATTACCACTATTTACAAAAGACATAATTTTCAGTGAAATTACTACTAATTACTGCTAATTATTGGTAATTATCAGTAATTATTACTAATTATTGGTAATTATGGGTAATTATTACTAATAATTGGTAATTACTTTTAATTATTCTCAACATGATTTGATTTATTCATAACATGTTAAAATATTAAAGGTTCGTTAATATTTAGGTCATGCTCAACAAAAAGTTTGCGTCAGCTGTGTACAATGTTAACTTAGAAAAATACCCAAAAATAAAAGATATTAGAACTACTTCTTAATAATTATCACTACTTATGCGCGACACAATTTTCAGTGAAATTACTGCTAATTACTGCTAATTATTGGTAATTATCAGTAATTACTGATAATTATTCGAAACATGATTTGATCTATTCTTAACAAGTTAATATCTTAAAGGGTTGTTAATATTTAGGTCAATCTCAATAAAATTTTGCGTCAGCCGTGTCCAATGTCAACTTTATAATTGTCCATGCTTGGTTGATCACCTCGTAAGTAGGGTTGCAATAAGACGACCCAAGTCATGTCGTTCACGTCTCTAATAATCATCTCGCATTACCGTTTACATCGATCATTTTCTTTAAAAATTTAATCCCTAAAATTTTCAAGGAAAAATGGTATGTAAAGGGTCATGTGTTATGATTCTTATAGATGAGAAAGACATGACATGGATCGTCTTATTGCAAAGCTACTTACGAGGTGATCAACCAAGCAAGGACACTTATAGAGTTAACATTGGACCCGGTTGACGCAAATTTTTTATTGAACATGACCTAAATATTAATATTATTATTTCCTTAAATATTAATCATATAATAATAACATATGTTACTAATTATATACTAAATATTTTACTAATTAGTAATATGAAGATATGTAGAGACCAGGTGATTAACCACACGTTCAATGGTAAAGAAAACGTGATTGAACACTCATCCACCTCAATTCTCTTTTCATCTATGTGTTGACGCTTGACAGGAAAGTTCTATCTCCACAAGTAATATTCACATTCACTGGCAGGTTGATTTTGACAGTGAATGCAAATATTACATGTGGAGAAAGAAGTTTCATATCAAGCATCAACACATTGATGAAAAGAGAATTGAGAGGGATGAGTGGTCAATCACGTTTTCTTTTTCATTTCTAATTATTTTAATCACTTGCTAGTTATTTTAATCACATGATAATTATTTTAATCACATGCTAATTATTTTAATCACTTGCTAATTATTTTAATTACTTGCTAATTATTTTAATCACTTGAATTAAATCTCTATATATTTTAATTCCAAATTATTTGAATTAAATCACTATTTATTTTATTTGATAATTATTTTAATTATTTGTTCATTATTATAATTAATTATTTGAATTAAATCACTATTTATTTTATTTATTTGCTAATTATTTGAATAAATCTAATTAAATTGATATTTATTTTAACTGCTAATTATTTTAATTCCTTATTATTTGAATTAAATCGTTATTTATTTTATTTGATAATTATTTTAATTAATTCCTAATTTAGCTAATTATTTTAATCACTTTCTAATTATTTTAATCACTTGTTAATTATTTTAATCAATTGCTAATTGTTTTATCACTATTTATTTTAATTCCTAATTTCTTACTAATTATTTGATAATTATTTTAATTATTTTCTAATTATTTTTATTAATTTTTTGAATTAAATATCTATTTATTTTAATTATTTGCTAATTATTTGAATAAATCTAATTAAATTGTTATTTATCATAATTTCTAATTAGTTTAATTTCTAATTATTTGAATTAAATCTCTATTTATTTTATTTTATAATTATTTTAATTATTTGGTAATTTGGATAATTATTTTAATCACTTGCTAATTATTTTAATCACTTGCTAATTATTTTATTGCTATTTATTTTAAATCCAAATTATTTAAATTAAATCGTTATTTACTTTATTTGATAATTATTTTAATAATTTGATAATTATTTTAATTATTTGATAATTATTTTTATTATTTGATAATTATTTAATAATTTGATAATTATTTTATTTATTTGCTAATTAATTTAATTATTTGCTAATTATTTTAATTATTTGCTAATTAATTTAATCATTTGCTAATTATTTTAATTATTTGATATTTATTTTAATTATTTGATAATTATTTTAATTATTTGATCGCTATTTATTTTATTTGATATTTATTTTAATTATTTGAAATTTATTTTAATTATTTGATATTTATTTTAATTATTTGATAATTATTTTAATTATTTGATATTTATTTTAATTATTTGATAATTATTTTAATTATTTATTTTATCTATTTGATAATTATTTTAATTAAATCGCTATTTATTTTATTTTCTAATTTAGCAAATTATGTCATCACTTGCTAATTATTTTAATCACATGCTAATTATTTTATTCACTTGATAATTATTTTAATCACTTGCTAATTTTTTTAATCGCTTGCTAATTTTTTTAATCAATTGGTAAATATTTTAATCACATTCTCATTATTTTAATCGCTTTTTAATTATTTTAATCACTTGCGAATTATTTTAATCACTTGCTAATTATTTTAATCATTTGAATTAAGTCGGTATTTATTTTAATTCCTAATTATTAGAATTAAATCATTATTTATTTTATTATATAATTATTTTAATTGTTTGCTAATTATTTTAAATAATTATTTGAATTAAATCACTATTTATTTTAATTATTTGCTAATTATTTGAATAAATCTAATTAAATCGCTATTTATTTTAATTGCTAATTATTTCAATTATTTTCTAATTAATTTAATTATTTGAAATTATTTTAATTAGCTGCTAATTATTATAATCATTTTCTTATTATTTTAATTATTTGCTAATTAATTTAATTATTAGAATTAAATCGCTATTTATTTTAATTATCTGCTAATTATTTGAATAAATCTAATTATTTGAATAAATCAAATTATTTGAATCAATCTAATTATTTGAATCAATCTAATTATTTGAATAAATCTAATTATTTTAACTATTTGCAAATTTCTAATTAAATATAATTATTACCATATAAATATCCCCCGAGAGTGTCAAACCAATTGTGCAACAAGGCTTGTTGTCGTGTACCAGGATACCCCGGGTCAATCCCAAAACTCCTTGTTAGTGTTTTCACTCCAAGGTACAATAGTGTCAGGGCCACCTCTACTTGTTCGTATCCAGATAAGGATTTATTTGATTGATAAACCAAAAACTATACTTAACTACTAATTATACAAAATTAATTTTGACTAATTATTACTAATTGTTTATAATTATTTATAACAATATCGTTTTATTAATAAAACGAAATATAAATAATAAATTAATTGAAATCTAATTTAATTAGAACAACAATTAAAATTAATATTCAAAATGAAATAAATATAAAATTAAATAAAATGTAAATAAATTTCAAATCTTGAAGCTATGGACCCCTTTGATTGCCTTCCGACGAAAATAATCGAATTTTTTTTTGCTTAAAACTAAATCTTCAAGGAGAAGAGAGGAGAAGAGAGGAGATTTGAATGTTTTCAAAACTGAAATGGTTAGGGGAATATACAGGTAAACATATTTACGACGGGCCCTGTCGCAAATTCCCACCGCCCGCATTAATTACGGTCGGCGTTTAAAAAGACTTTTACGACGGTTTCCCTCACAAATACTTATTTGCGATGGACCCGCCGCATATTCCCACTGCCCGCATTATTTACAGTCGGTGTTTAAAAAGGCTTTTACGACGGTTCCTGTCGCAAATACTTACCTGCCGACATAACATAAGCGATGGGCAAGCTTTCCCATCCCAAATACCCTGACGCGGAAAATACTATTTGCGACGGGTAAATCCGTTGTCGCTACTGTTTACCTATTTACGACAGTCCAGTCGTAATTACTTTTATGACGGGTAATGCCTCCCACCGCAAGTGTTATGTCTTTCAAAAAGTATTTTCGACGGACCGTCACAAATACCCTCGTCCGTGAAAAGGTTATTACGACGGGCTCGCCACAAATACATATAGAACGACATAACTTTAGCGGCAGGCGGCTTTACCAGTCGCAAATAGTATTTACCACAGCAGGGTATTTGCGACAGGGAGTAGCCACCCGTCGAAAATACTTTTCCCGCGTTTTGGCGCGAAATCAATGCCAAACCTATTGCGTTGATGACATTATCCCTGTCGCAAATGATCCGTTATTTGCAACGGGAATATATTCCCATCAAAAATAATCCTTTCATCAGACATTTTGCGACGAGAATATGAACCGTCATAAATAACTCGTCCCAATAAACCCTTTTTCCCGTAGTGCTTGGAGATACCCATTGAAAAACCATATCCCTAACCCTATACTCTAGAGGTTATAGATGGAAGTGAACATAAATGTATTTCCAGACTGAGAAATAGACATTCTCTTATGGATTAGCATAACCTTCTTTAAATCCTCTTACACAATATTATTAACTATTAATTCTACATATCTTTCTTTTAGCTAGCAAAGTGGTAAAGTACATGACCAACCAAACAAGGCCTCAAAAGGATCCATATTAATTTTTTCATGAATGAAATTATTGTAAGAGAACATGATGATACATATATAATTCTCCTAACATCCAATGTAATCATGGATTCATACTTTGAGCATGTACTCTAGACCCTATATAGTATGTTCCAGCTAGCCATCGTATAGAGGGTGAAATGTTGTTCTTCAAAGCACCTATGTACCCAAAAACTTCTACAACCCCTTCTAGTGATATACATTGAACCATGAATCCCTATCTAAAATGATAGTATAAGGAACCTTGTGTAGTCGGATGATCTCATGCACATACAAACATCTAAACTCATCAATAAAGAATTTCTCCCTAATAATATGGAAGTCAGATACTTTTTTCAATGTGTTAATGATAATTAAAATAGTGTCCCTTCATCAAGGGAAACACAATAAGCTAAATAAAAAAATCATAAAAATTTATTCCTATTTAAATTCTAGGATTGGAAGTGGGTTTTACAAACATAGAAGTATATATTGATCCACCATCACCTACTAGAAGGTTGAATACCAAGTGAGGGAGCCTGGTATTTGACATTTCATCCCAGGATACTAGTTCTTGTGTCACAGATCTATATACATATTGGAGATTCAATTATCAACATCCCAATCAGATGTGTAGAACTCATTCATTGGTTCTTCTCTGATATCTATAGTAAAACATATATTTACTTGTATATTTAGGATTTTGTCTCCTCCCACACATCAATATAGAGGTGGGTCATCACCAGTAAATCTCCCTTAGATAACTAAGCCTTTAGGATACGTAAATTTCTTTCTCATTACCCTATCTAGGAATGAAGAGGTAACTCTCATTATTAATAGATAATAATAGTCAGGAATTTCAGGAAAGTCTAGATTTATCTCAAAAAATAGGGCAATCAATTTCCAGTCATCCCTTTCTTCCAGTACGCCCTATGCAGGAGTTTTCCGACATTGTGCATCTACTATCACATTTCCATTCCTTGGCATATATCCATCCTAAAAATCTAAGGAAGAAATATAGTAAACCAAAAATTGATATATAATAATAAATTTCTATGACGTATAGATATATTTGATTCTCTTCTAGTCCAAATACATCTAAAATATCTCACCCATTTGATAATGTCTCTATAAAAATAATGCATGGACAACTGCTACTAGCTTGAGGTTGTTCTTTGGGTAATTTATTTCATGAGGCCTCATCTATTGAGATATGTACGTGTATATATCTTCTTATATCAGCAATACACCTAGACTTATGTTGGATGCATCGTAGAATATTTTATAGCCTCTTCCATGCCTTAGAAGAATGAGAATAAGTGATGAAACAATCATTCATTTTGACTCTGGAATGTCTTTCTCTCACTCATATGACCACGAGAGATTTTCACCGTTATATGTAATACTTATAAGAGGTACAGAAAGGCATGATAAGTCTTATATGATGTACCTATAATATACATTCATTTCTTAGATACATTAGAAACCAAACATGTACTTGGGATTATCCTAGTAAAATACACCACTCACATTCATTATGTCAAAAGATATTCTTGATTCCTTAAAAATATGACCCAGTAAGAGATATTTTTTAATATATAAGTAGAAATTTAGAAAATTGTAATAAATTTGATTCCCTCGAAATGATTTAAAATATATCAACTTGCTTAGCTTTCCCTCTGTGAGTGTGAGAATAAACCAAGATGTGGTCCACAAAGACCACGAATAAAGAATCCTGATATGGGTGGAACACCCTATTCATCAAATCCATGAAATTAGAGACTGTGTTTGTACTTCCAAATGGAATAAAAATATACTCAAATAAAACATACTTGATATAGAAAAATGTATGAGTTATGTCTAATAGCGTAAATAACACTTGATGATATGACAATCTTATGTCAATCATATAAAACAAACTATTTTCTTCATGATGGTCAATGATATCATCTATTTGAGGTCGTGGATACTAGTTCATGACATTAACATGGTTTAACCATAAATTATCCCTTCATAAATGAATGGTATCATTCAACTTCTTTGAAAAATGCTTGGGTGAACATTAAGAGAATGTACTTTTCTGTATAAATCATTTGGCCTCTAGATCCTCCAACTCTCAAATGATCTCCTGGAACTCAGTAGGTTTCATCCTACATGGAGGAATTAACACTGGATTTTCTCTGGGAACAAGCTCAATCGTAAACATTACCACTCTCTTAGGAGGTAGGTTATAAAAAATGTCCCTAAATACAACCCTAAAATTATTTATTATGGGAGAAACATATGAATGATTTACTCTATGATCCTCCATGAATAGACTAGTAATATTTTTTGGTAAATATACCAAGCCCAGAATGCTCTAGTCAAGATCTAATAGGTTAGACATCCCACTCACCTTGATGAAGATAATTTATACCCAATGGTGATGTAAACAATCCCCTACTATAATATTAGTCTACAAAGACATGATACATGACCAACCCATACATCCATAGAATTACAATGATGAAAATCATCTCAAGTACAAG
Organism: Viscum album; assembly: GCA_963277665.1. NCBI lineage: Eukaryota > Viridiplantae > Streptophyta > Magnoliopsida > Santalales > Viscaceae > Viscum > Viscum album. Next base: position 21,440,577 of record OY728137.1, on the reverse strand, counting down.
AGGTCCCACAATAAATTGTAATTATCAACCTTAAAGATACATTCCATACATTGGTATATTCCCTCTTACTGTGATCCTAGTGGTGTATACAGTCTCACTACCCCAAATTCATACTGAATTTATGGGCCATGACTTCCCGCAATAGATAAAGAGATGAAGGGGTGTGATTCACCTATATCAAATAAATCAGATACTACAATGGAGGGTACTAGAATAGTACCTCATACTATAGATGTTCATGCACTCTAATATATGGGTCTCGGATGTAAAATATGAAACTAACCTGGTCTATATCCCTATGCAACATCTTGACTACACTAAGTCTGAACCCTCTGATCGAACTGTTGATATGGAGTTTGGATTCCATAGCCACGACCTCCGCCATAGCTAGTCCTGTTAGTGATTCTCTATCACCCCACTAGGCATGGTGTAAAAGAAATTTCCCCTGATAATACAGCTTGTTCAGATCATCGTCCAGTGGATGCAGATGGAATGGTTTGCTTGTATCTCGTATGATTCATAATATGTCCAAAATTAGGGAACTCCATTGGGACTCTATCATGCTAATGGTTCATATTATCCTTCCATCTACATTGATGGAATTCAATAGAGCTACCAGTGTGGCTACCCTGACTATGACTATTCTTACATGAAACATCTATGGAATGCTTACTACAAACAGAAGAACTATTACTGATCCTTGTCTTTATCTTGTTTTGTTGTAACTATAACGTTCTATCAGGTTTTTCTCAATTATAAGAAAATTATTAATGATCATAGAAAAATTATGTAGGAAAAATGCATTCACCAGTGTAATAATAGAATACTAGATCCAATCATCAAATTTTCTAACATGTGAAATTTCTTCACCGGGAAGAAGAGGTAAAGGTCTCTATAATTGAGTAAAACCTGTGAAATAATCCATGAATGAAAAGGAATCATTCAATATATACATGAAATATCCTGATCAGTCAACCCTTTTCGTATGAGGAAATAATTGATCATCCAATTAATTATAAAAATCACTCTATACAATGGCCTGATGATAACCAGTATAGTCAATAAGATCCCACCAGTGCTTGGTTGAATCACATAACATATAGGTATCATGTTCTACACTCTACTCTCGAGGCATCTCTACCTGGTCAGTGATCGACAAGGTTTCCTCTAGCCATGAATCTGTAGGCATTGAACCAAAATCAGATAGGAATATATGAGGTTGTTTCAACTGAAATCACTTATAAGATATGAAATATTATGTTCCGGTCAAGGAGAAATTTACATGGACTGCGTCTGACATAGGAAACACACAAGAAGATGAGTGTCGGTGAACAAATCATGTATAAAACAAGCATCCTCAAGAGGCACATATAGTGGTAATATTGGTATATTCGGGCTCACCACATCTGGAGTGTGGTCTTCTCCACCTTCTTAGAACAATACATGAGGACTTCATGGTGTCATAGCTCTAGAAATTACACAAACACACATTAGAATAAGATTGAGAATATATTGAACTACTATAATACATAAAACATAAGAATAAGGGATCACTAAAAAATATGTACTACACTAACTACACACTTTTGAGGCCAGGTATTGGTAAGTGTTCATTTTTATAGAAGTTCTTGTAGATGAAGGTTCAGTAGCACCGTGCCACTACATTTAATGAAAACCATTTAATATTAAGTAAAGAATTTACATTTTATCAATGTTTTATTAAAATATATTGTAATTCATAGTTAATCAAGGCCAATACACCTTATCACATAAAGTGACACCCATTTAATAAAAATTTAAACCGGTTTATATTTGGTCTTAGAATATAATGGTTTATATAAGATGGCTTGGCTCGAAAATTAGTCCATTCGGACCAATGAGGTCCAATTATACTTATGAATTGAAAATATAAATTGATCAATCACATCCATAGTGAATCACAAGAATACCATTACTACAATATAATCACCTGAAAATCACAGAAAAATGCAATTAAAGAATGAAATGTACCTAATGGTAGGGAATATACAAGGCATGTGAAATTAATGTGATTAGGATGATGCATTTAACAATACCCCTTCTCCTCATATCAATGGTAAAAGGGTATAACGAAATCCTAAATCTTAATAACAATCATTATCATCACAAAACATGTGCGTCACCAAATAGTGAAAGATTATACACTATAATAAGAGAAAACAACAGAACAAATCATTTTTTTTGAAAATCAAAATATTCCCTCAACATAGTTCAGCTACGCTCATGCGTGGATTATAACCAAGTTCTAAAACATTATTAATCAAATTTATTTTTTCTCCAAATAGTAGATCAAGAAAATAAACATTTGATACCACTTTCGGTGATCCTTGATATAGGTTCCACTCAAAGTTTTCCCAATATATATTGGCCACAAGGCCTCAAGAACATTTCACCCAAATGCGAGAGGGTGAATACTAGTATTGAGGGCCTAGGGTGTGTCATGGGGGAGATTATTCGCTCACTATGAGAGTGTATCATAGAAGATAAATTGGATATCATTTTAATAGTTGGTGAAATAGAAGTAAATCGATTGAACAACAAAATAATACACTATAAATACAGGACCACTAACCCACTATAGTAAAAATATACAAAAAATAATAAATAACAAAATCATCTTATAGAAATAATAAAAATCCAATGATAGTTTATGTAATGTTTAAAAAAAACTAAAAAACAAGTATACATGGATGTATAAAATACATGTTATAAAAAATACATTAATCGAATCCAAAAATCTCAAAATCATCTTGAGCTCCATTTTGGTCATCTACTATAATGATCTAATATAATCAAGAAAGAAATAGAAGGTTTCCAAGGTGGGATGCTTACCATTTTCAACACCTAAAAACATGTAATCTACCTTAGTACCAATGTAGGAACTAATAGGGTTTGAGATAAATATTAGTAGGCCACCACCAATGGTTTCAATAACATCTTTTCTATGTAATTTAAACTGAAATAGTGTGTAGGAATCTATATATATATGTAAAGTAGTACAGTAATGTAAATACCCAATTACCTCCATTAACATCGATTGGTTTCTTAATATATAAATATTTAACTAATTAACTATGTTTCAATTTATATATTATGGGACATGATGTATAACTGGAACTAACATCATAACATTATAATAGTATTATTGAGGAATCCAATATATAACAAGGAATATTGTAGTTATTTTAATAAAAATGGGATCTAAGGTAATAACCAAGGAATCCTTGACTTTAGGTGTTGATCAAACTATGAAATAATTTGTAGAATGGATTAAGGTTTTGTTTCTAATACAGGGGGAATTGACGAAGTAATTCAACATATATATGATCTAACAAAGTCAACAGAATTCATCCAAGGTAAAAAAAGGTTAATCAACAATTAGGACCAAGTGCCTATACAAGGCCTCAAATGTTTAAAGATATAATGTTTTAAGATATAAAATAGTGTCCTGTCGGGAACACACAAGTAGAAAAAGATCATTTTTAATTGTAGGTCTCACCCTAGGAAACCAACATCCTTCAATTGAAATGGCTTCCTTGATTAATCAATTAATTTTCATGGGAATCAATTGTGAGATCTAGTCTTACCACACCAAAAATGGTTTCAAGTACTGTATGTAACAAGAACCTTATATATGATTCACTAATTTGTTAATTTCATTTAATAGTCATGTCATTTAATAACTCCTTTTGTTCAAGTTTTTTCCACTCATTATTGTGATAAGGAATAACTATTCTTGAGAGTATTTATTAGTTTATTTATTTTATAATAAATTCATTAGACTCTCCCTTCTACCTCTCATTAAATGTGGCTAGGGGTTCTATAGTAATACAACCAAATTGTTAAATTTCATTTAAATAGACCAAGTAATATATATAATATACATTCCAATTAAATTTGAGATTTTTTATATTTAATCTCTTACATTAGAGGGTTCAAGTAAAATTTTTAAATACCTGGATAACCATTACAATTTTAAAATCACATTCTTATAGAAGGAGCTTCCATTTATAGGGTCAATATAGTCAACACCCAAATGGTTTCACACACGAATATAACAAACCACAAATGGCATAATTTTGGTAAACAACCTAATTGGGTGGTCAGTGTTTAGTATTTAACATCCAGTAATGTATAACATAAACATTAATTGTCTTATAATATGATTCTAAAGACTATAATCTAGGAATGTGAATTTAATAGGACACTACAAATGAAATCATTTTGTGCACAACAATTAAAATTTATAATATGATGAAACCAGAGGGATGAGTCATAGACCACCTAACATTAGGTCGTATGTCTCTCATAATACAGTATCAGTCTTTAGTTTGGCCTGGGTCAAAGGAAATCTGATGAATAGATCAGTTCCATAAAAATAGTTCATATGATCCTACATATAAATACCTACATCAAGGAGATTATAAATAAAAAAATCCAAATAAATCAATTACATACTGATTTTAATCCAACATGTTGAACTATGATTGAATCCATCTCCGGATCAAGGATTTGGAGAAAAACCTATCAATGATGGCTTGCAAGCTTCAAAATGGAAGAGGACAATCTTTCTTGACTATCGGAATTGTACATGGAGGTAGGGTTGAGTTAAACATTTAATCAAGGGAATCTCAATATATTTTACCCCAAAAATGGGTCTCACTATTTGAAAACACGGTTGGCTAAAACATGCACCAATTATGCACCTCCTATAATATAAGGAGGGTGCTCGCATATTTATCCTACATGGATAGGGAAACCATACTTGAACCATGAAAATCAACTCTCTAAAAAATATTCACTTTTCTCATGGGCATGTTACCTATGATGCATGGCTATGAAAATCAGTGTGACTTTATATACCACATTTTCCAACCCAACCTGGTTATGTGAGACTACGTGGGATGAGTCACATAGTTTCTACTAACTGTGTGGCCAACTGATTTTCTCTACTAATCATGGTTCCAAGATCCAAACACCCCAAAATAATTATAACATCCTTAGTAATCAATATTTGTTCCAAAATAATGAATTGAAAAAAAATTAAATTATCCAATACTGAGATAAAAAATTGATCCTCACATAATTAACCAATATTGAGTCTATGATCCCTTAACTTATGTCCATATTGATTCATAATAACTCTAAAATCCAATATAACTACTTTATAATTATAATAATTATAGTAAATAATTTTTTACATATTTATAATATTATATAAAATCAACCTGTAACATTTCATCACCTATTTATTAATAATTCTTTACTAAAATCTTTATTTTGAGGTGACAAATATTTTGTTTTTAAAGTATATTCTAGTTCGGTGTTTTGGTCTATGAACAATGGACATAGATTCATAATCCCTATAAATTAAATCATGTCATAAGTAATATATTTAAATATTATATATATTTATATTAAAATTCCTATAAAATTGTGATGAAAATTTAATTTCAAAACTTCATTGAGATGGTACTCTATACGTACTCATGAGTTATACACTCACATTTTGACGGATAAAATTACATAAAGGAAAATAATAAATAACCATTCAATATTTATTATTATAAAATAAGTATCATATATATTTATTTAAATCCATGTAAATTTGAAATGAAAAATGAATCACAATGTTTTATTGAGGTGGTAATCCACAAATAAGGATGACAGATGATATTGTTTTCCAAAAAATTGGACGGTAAGAATGAATAAACAATTACATAATTAAAAAATAATAAATATTTCATAAATAACTTATGTAAACATTAAATAAATTATAATAAACATCCAATTAAATTAATGATATAAAATAAATCATCTCGCAAGTTGGAAGAGGTAGTCCACATGTATGCATGGGGGATACATTCTTTTCCCATTTGATGAAAATGAAGTGGGAAATTGTTATTCCATAATTATAATAACCTTTCATTATGTTTATGATAATACATTCATCATTCAATGATTAATACAATATGTTTTGAGAATTTTCAATAATTTAAAAATCTCAGATAAGAGTTATACATCTTCTTTGAGAGACATAACTTGGTTTACAAATTAATCCTTAAAATATTGGTCTTAAGAGAAGTAAATCGGAGTAAAAAAGAAGGTATGTAATCTAGTAATTCTTATCCGTATGTATTAGTTGATATATAACTCTCAAATTCTATGAATAAGGGAGGATAATACGTACCCTTTTATAAGTGTGGGGACGGACCCATATTGAATTACATAAAAGATTTCAATAATATAAGGTAACTTTTAGGTGAAAAGGGATTCAAATGGACAAGAAATTAAACATAAATTAATTTAAGGTTTATATATCTTAAAAATTAATAATTATACACCTTAGGTAGAATTCCTACCCTTACCTATTAGTTTATCCCCTGGTAAACTTGTTTTAGTATTAAGCGTGGTAATAAACTTTTATTGGTTTTACTAATCATCAATTTTTTTACTTGACCGAGTTACTATATATTAACTATTTTAATTAAAAAGATGTAATAAAATATTCAATATTAAATTTCCATAATTTTAATAATTTATTTTTTAATAATCTCACATAAATAAATGAAAACAATTTTTTATGTAAATCCATTTTGGGCATAAAACCTTATTTAATAACATTAGATTCCCTATAAAATAAGTAAAATTAATGTTAAAATAATGTATTTATAATATAATTTATAAATTGAAATAAAAAAATTAATAAATATATAATAGTTTAAGTTATTATAATAAAAACACATTGTGTCCATAAAAACCGTGACTAGAAAAATATAAAACAACAAAATGATATTACACCTAAATCTAATATAATGATCATTCATATGTAATTATTTATATTATTTATAATTTAATGGGTATTAATTGAAATTAATATATAATTAAAACAATATATTACATTTAAATTGCTAGATTTGATGAATAGAAATTACAATTTAACAAAAATTGGTTATTTTCACTATTCACAAAAAAATAAATCTTTTTATACATATCATAAAAATTAACCCAAATACAATAATTGAATTATTATTGAAAATGATATTAATTTATATAAAAAACTAAAAATAATATAAATTAATTATATTGTTGATCAGGAAAATACAATATACTACATTTTTGAATGTCTCAATTATTGGAAATGTAAAATCACATTACTAAAGAATTATTACTTTTTATTATAAATAAAAAAATAAAATATAGTTATAGAAAACTTTTATATATATTTTTTATTAGTTTCTATTCTTATTCGTACAACAAATTTAACTATTAGGTTATTATGCTCTCCTTTAAATTATTCTTTTATTGAATATCGATGTTCGATTGAAGCTCGATGTTGCCTATTAAGAAATATATCTAGAATATAATACATAAAAATTAGGGTTTTAAATCCCCCTCCCCCAACTAAATAATTTTCATCCTAATAATGTGTTATATAAACAATAAAGGGTTGTCCATTTGAATATATTTTTACTAAATACCCAAATTGTAAGAAAGGACAATAGAAACTCCATTAGAATTGGGAAGTGGTAAACGAAATGATTGCCAAAAATAACTCAAAATTTGGTTCCCTAAAAATGATACTATTATACTGAAATGAAATTATTGAAATGTATTAGAAATAAAATATCTAAATAATAATATATTGTTATAGTAAACATGGCCATGACAAATCTAGTGACCACCAAACCATAAATCATTAATGGATAATCAATACCATAAGTTCATCAAAATGATGGTAATAGAATAAATTTTTTTATTCCAAGATCATTTTTCCTATAGTTGAGGAAATATCATTCTATGTAAAACTGGAACATAAAGTTTTAATACTTCTTAAAATATATAAAATTAATTTCCTCATTTTTTCATGATTTAATTAGTCTCTACCACTTCTTAAATAAAATTTATATTATTAATGGAAAAAATATTTCTTTCCGGAAGTGATAACTTTAAATTTTAATAGAGAATAATATCTATAAAATAATAAAAATTTATTCCTTATATACCTTTATAGTTACAAAAATATAAATATTTACCAAAATTTATACAATATAGATAAATAACCATATGATGAAATAATAAATTAATAACTAATATCTCAAAAATAACACAAAATTATCAACATAAAACATTCTATAAGTAATTAACAATAGGAATCATCCAAAATATATTTATCCAAATTTCATACCCAAAAAAATCAAAATATTTTTCCACAAACCTTTTCCCATGATAAAAATTAACATTTATCCCCAAGCAATGTAAAGTAACTCATAATGTATTGTACCAAACATGTGAATACCTTGATCATATATTCTTCAAAAAAAAAGCTAGTAATATAAATCACCATTAAACCACAATGATAACATATATTCCAAGGAAATTTAATTTCATTCCTATTAATCAAACAAAATTATAAACATTGAATATATTTAACAAATACCAAAATGTTCAAATCATACACAAAAATAACATAAAACATTTAATCATAAATCCACCATTCAATATCAATGTCAACAATAAAATAAAATTTAGTTAGCCAATATCAATCAACATTTTATTCCATCTAAACATTTTTATCTCATCATTATTAACATATTAAGGGTTGTATATCCCACAATAATGTTCTTCCCAAAAAATTCATTTTATCACTGACTCATTTATCTTTGTTGTCAATTCCATTCAACATATTATTGAAAACCATTAATTTGAAACAACTAAATAATGGTCCATATAATTTTAGTGATTTTTATAACCATAATATCATTGATAAATCACATCTATAACATAATTGATGAATCCAAATACCTAAACAGTTCAATAAATCCACTCCCTTCTTAAACCATTAACTGGGAATCATTATATTAAAATTTCATACTTCATTACTATGATATAGAATATGAATATTCTCTTATGATTCATCTACCTTAATTTAATCATGTATCTTCCTTCAACATAATAAGCACTGTTAAGATAATTTATACCATTTATATGTAATTTTTATTCTCTTCATCATCTTTAGTAAAGAAATTGCCCATACAACCTTGATAATCCTTCTCTAAAGATTTGCTCCTAAAAAATATATTTGAAAAATTCCTATACATTCCACTTTTAAATCATTCAAGCATATATGATTCCTTATTAAAACTATTATTTAAATCGGTATCATTAAAAAAACATTTTCATTTTTCCTCATAAATTTATCATTTTATGCTTCTGTTTTTTCAACATAGAATATTGTATTTTTTTTCATGAGACATTACCTTGAGTGTTTCATTCCACATTTTAGATATATCATAAGATAAATCCTCTTTCATATACAGTCTCCAAGAAAATAATTTTTTCTCTTATTTTATTCATTTGGAAGCTCCCCTATGTTCATGTTTTTAATCATATATTGACATAGTTGATCTGGTAATATAACACAATTTCACACTCCATATACTTGTTTATTTAGTTACACATGAGGATAGAAATTTCATCATCCATAAAATTCAGTGTTAACATGAATCCTGCTAGTTCCAATCATTAAATACAACCAAAAATAATATTTTGAGATAAAATATTTATAACCAGAAACCATATAATCATGAAGAATCTTTTATAAAATGCCCAAATGATGACACAATATTTTAAATCAATGATGAATTATGTTTATCCATTTTCGTCCATGATCATTATATTCTCAAATCCATCATAATCGATTATGGAAAAAATATTCCATGAATTGCACTTGGTAATATATATCCTTGTTTGAAATATTAGGCTCACTCATCAATTAATGGTGTTTATCGATGTGATCTCAAATATACCCTATATAGAATTATTATCCCTGGTATATTTCCTTCCAAAAATCTATCAACATTATATTATCTACAAATAGATGTATTTGATATGAAATCTACACTATTATTTATCATAACTTAATATATTCCCATAATGATTGGTTTTCTGATGATTTTTCACTAATGTGTTCTCATCCTAATTTCCAAAAATAGCAAAAAATTACTCTAAAATAAATCTATGAAATCCATACATTATGTTTATAAATATTACATCTATATGAATTTCACTACATATCATTATAGTCCATGCAAGAACTATAATAGTTTTGCATCTTTGGAATCATCGATACAGAAAAATCTAATACATAAAAGAACTAAATCATCACCCACTATGTTAATCATTACTAGATCCCTTAATAGATATATAATAATAATAAACATTCTTCATATCTAGGGGAAGATGAAAAATAATAATGGTGGAGCTCAAATTCTCATTTAGTCTACACAAGGTAGAAATCATTTAATAATAATTATAAGTATAACATGGGAATAATGGCATAAGAACTTGAGCATAACTTTTAAAAATCAAAACAATAAATTCATAGATCATAATCATGAGTCAAGTCATAAATCATGGAAGTCTGTAAGACATAAATCATTAAACTAACAAATCACATGATCCATGACAGCATAACATTGGCATTGAATTTTTTCTCAGAAGAGTTTCATGATTTTTTTAATAATTTTAATCATATAAGTATTTTTTTAATGTAATCCACAAAAACATTCATTACAAATTAGTCGTTAAATAACCACCTCTATATCTACTTTGGGAATTGGAAAACCACTAATGTAACCCTCTTGGGCTTTTGATGAACACATGTGAATCATTTTGGGATTTTTATAACCTCTAATGTATAATTTTTTATAATAGAACATTAATACGTACCAACTTCCAAGTATTAATATAACATGAAACCCAATTACACAATCATAATCCATTCAGATATATGCCAAAAGATCATGAAAACATTTATCATAAAATTAGAGATTAAAAAAGGAATAGAAAAAAAATTTAATATGTGTTTCATCATTCATAATCTTAAACATTCCAAAGAATGAAAAAATTATAAAATTGGATCACATTCCTATGAAATAATAAGGAATATTAATGGTTGTTTTAGTTGATAAAAATATAATTAAAAGGTCACGATAAGATTTTTTAAGGAAAATACCCATTTATATTGAAATACATTATTTAAAATAATTTAATTTCCAAAATATTAAGGAACAAAATTTCATTAAAAATAACTATGGATTCTTGTAAGGGGAGATTAAAATCATTTTCTTATCAGGAAATCAATAAATTATATTAATTATGTATACATAAAAATAATGATTTTTTTCACATCATTATCAAAAGTACCTCATTTGTTAAATGATATGAATATTCTTTTTAAACAATTTGATTAAAATTAAAAAAAACTCTATAAATGAAATTAAAAAATAATTTTATTATTATTAAAATTGTATTGAAATTTTTTGAAATATAATTTTGATGTAGAAGAATAATATTCCTGGGAAAATAGATAGACAAATTTCACTTTCCTTAAAAATATTCTGTTGACCTTTTGATTACCTAGAGAGAGGAAAATGATATAAAAAATTTAATTTATATAAATTTATAAAGGATAAGATAATGATAAGAATTTTTAAGAGAAACAACTTATAATATTCATCATCTAGAATATAAACATAAAAAATAATGAAAAAAATTGAGATTATAAAATAAAATCCTTTACTACATCAATAATGTTTTATTTTTAATTACCATAAAATGAATAAAATTAAATAACATGAACATTTGGTCATTCTTGGAACAAAATATCAATGGGTTATTATATGCACCCAAAAAAAATAGGATATAGGTATAACATAACAAATATTCAAAAGAACCAACATGAGGTAGTAAACCCTTACCAGTTTGGTATATTTTCAATAAAGTCACATTGGATGAAACAATTTGAATTGAAACATTAAATACAATGAAAAAAGGAATAATAATTGATATAAAATATAAAATGAGAACTATATACACGTCACAAACATTAATAGGTTCTTAACATCAATCATGTCTCAACAAAATAATATTGATACAAAGAAATTGTACCTTATTACCAACTTCATTGAGAAGTGTTTTAAAATCTTGTTTAATATATTTAGATTTATTATAATTATTTAAAAAACCATTTAATAAGTTACAATAGAATATATTGACAACATATAACTTTTTAGCTCCTAATAATTAAAAATTCCTTATGAAAATCATTTTTTTGGGTGAAAACAATTTTATTTTTCATGTATGTGTCAGCTCTACCATTTTGATCTGTGCACCTTGATCATGGTTACATCATTTCGAAAAAATTAATAATTTCATTAGTATAATATTTTTTAATTATATATACTTTTATAACCATTAATATAAAGCTATGATGAAAATTTAATTACATCCCTTCATGGAGACGACAATCTAAACATAAAATAGACAGATGCTTACTCTTCTCAATGGATAGAATTAAACAAATATAAATAATCAATAAAATTTAAAGAATTATTATTTCAAAATAATTCTGATATATATTTAAAAAAATATTTTAATTTTCAACCACGTAAATTAAAAATGAAAAAAATCACATCTCATTGTGGAAGTTGTAGTATGCACGTACACTCGAGCGACGTTATCATTTTCAAACTGTTGGAAATGTAACAAGGCATATATGATTTTATAAATAAAAAATAAAAAATATTACATATTTATTATTCATAAAAAATAACTCAACAATGATATCCAACCATGAAATATTGTTATGGAAAATTAATTTTATCACTCCTTTTATGTAGTAGTCTACACATACAAATGAGTGATACATTCATTTACCATTTGATGGAAAGTAAGTGTGAAATGGTTGTTCCAAAATAATAATAACAGGAAATTATATTTTTAATACCATATTAATAATGGTATTATAGATACAAACATTTTAGATAAGGTTGAATAATAATCAAAATTGAAAAATCTCTGTTACGATTTATAAATTCTATTTGAGAGACCTCCTTCATGTTAATACATAAGTCATGAAAGATTTTTCATAATAGAAGTTAGAGGGGTCAAAGAAGAACGGAAGTAATCTATGAAGGTTTTTGTGTATGTATTGGAATATATATGTGTCCCACATTGTGTAATTAAGATAGGATATTATGTTTCCTTTTATAAGTTAGGGGAGGGATAAACATTGAATTATTTAAAATATTTCAATAATATAAGGTCAATTTCATGTGAATGTTTTTCTAAATTGCCAAGACATCAATGGTATTATAAGATAAGGTTGAAAAATGTTAAAAATTAAAAATTAACACACATTTTTTGTTTGTGTTACTACCATTATCACTTAGTATATCCCCACTTTCCTCCCTCTATAAGCGTATTTTTTCATTTGATGTGGTAAAGTATATTTATAGTTTTAAGTATTGATCCTAAATAAAAAAATTAAGGTGAACCTATTTAATTATATTATTTATGATTATTCAAAATATGTAATCCATTGAAGAATATTAAATTTCACAATTCAACAAATTTAACAATAAATAACCGCCCCAAACGCAATGAAAACATATTTTTCTGGAAAAAAATTATTTTTATGAAAACAACTTAATTAATTTACATTCCATAAATTTTAAAAAACATAAAATTAATGAAAAATTATATTTTTTAATAAAATATATGAAATTATTCCAAAATCAATCATAATGATGATTCTTATGTAATTATTTATATTATTTCAAATTAATGTGCTCTTATGTTACTTTAACATCAAATTTCAAAAATAATGTGTCTTTTAAATTGATTTATTTAACTAAATTAAAAGATAGTTCTACAAATATATATTTTTTCACTATTCAATAAAACATATATCATCTTAGAAAAATCCTAAATATTTATCCTAATATGATATTGACATGAATACTTCAAAAGAGATATTAATTTAATCAAGTAAACTATCTTAAAATTGAATAAATGGATTTAATTTCCTTATAAAAAAATGAAATAAAATCCATTTTTGATGAAAACACATTTTTTAAACATAATATTAATTTACTAAAAATTGACTACATATTTATATAGAATCAATAAATATATTTTTTAATATAAAACCATTATAAATATTATTCTATAAAGGGGTAATTCTTATTTTTACATAAAATTTAATGGCTCAATTAAAATAATCACATTTTAATAATATTTTTGTAGAAAATTTCAACTATATTAAATCTTAGTGTGGGATTTATGGAATCTATCTAGTAAAGAATAATTTAAAAAAAATATGATATTACATTTTGTTTCATCAGTACATCTCGATGTGAAAAAAAGAACAATTTCAATATTACTACTCAGTCTGAAGAAGTTTATTTTCCTACTCCAAAGGAAACAATGGGTTCATCTAAGGAGCCTGGAAGATTATAATTTCATTCACAAAACATGACTAGGTCTTACAAATTGATAAAATTGCGGAATAAGTCAACTGAAGGGATCATAAGGATCAATGGAATGCACATATCCCAACCTAACTCAATAATGGTTTTCTTGATTCCATAAATGAAATTTTAATAGTTACCCATGTCCCTATTGTCCCATCATAAGATAGTGGAATTAAATGAAGATGTGAAGGTGCAACATATATTTTTCCACCAAAAGATCAGGTCGTCCTCCCCCAAAAACTCCCTAGGATGATTCTCCAAAGAGTTATATTATGATCAATCTTATAAATTATTCTCATTCTGTTATCCATAAACATTCTACATATGGATGGAAGATCAAATAGTATGTAGTTCTTCCCCTTTACATTTTCCACCGAAAAAAACATCCCCATGTAATATGTTGAAGAAAAATTCATTCTGTTGAGAAATTAATCTAGGACGTTAGTCCTCCACATTATGGTATTTATTTTGAAGGCCATCCCTATATTGACATATCACATTTATAAGAAGTCCATACTATTTCTGAAATAGGTCTTAGAAATCCCTCATATAGTGATCTACTCAATATATTAAGGCGAGTTACACAAGTTACCCTGTCTGTAATGAGAAATAATATTTCTAAACAAAAATATTGTATAAGGAAACAAAAAATTTCTAAAACACTTTATCATCCCATTGCCTATAATTAAATTGAGGAGATTCCAACTAACATCGCTCATCCTGGTATTGTAGCTCGGAAAGATAAAACTCTAGTCACACCAAGTAGAAGAATATACCATTTATGAAAATGGAAATAATCTATTGATGAGTAAAGAAGTAGATAATGGAAAGAACACCGTTATGTTCTTGACCCTAGCCACATCTTTATAAAATATTCTAGACTCATTGATAATGGAAATCATGCACCATAATTGATTTAATTTATAGAAAAATATTTAAATATAAAGAAAAAATTCCTACAATACATTTAATACAAAAAGCACATTAAGGAAATAGAATATCATTTTCATTATATCAGCTCAGTAATTATTTAAGATTAATTGTGCCCAAAATTATGAGGGTAGTAAGGATGTATATAACATACATTCCTTAATGTTTTGAGAACTCTATTATGATTTATTTCCAACACTCCATCAGACATTCAAATAAAAGGATGGGGTGATTATAGAGTGGTTTATTTCACTCATCTCTATAGTTAATAAATACCACCCATAGACACATCATGTAATTTCAATATTATAGGAAAAATATTGATCACATATTTTTCTTATGTGAACAGGTCTATTTTTACAAATCATATCATCTATATGTCTCATAGGTGAAATAATCTATTGGAACAGTCCTTCAAAAGTCTCCTCCATTTAGCCTCTAAAATTGATGAACGAGCTTCTAATTTAGGAAAATCCAAATCTTCGACAACAATATTGATCTCAATAGTGAATAACTTCCATTAATACATGCACAACATCCATCTCACACTCAAAAAAAATCCTGGAATATTGGAAGATAATTTTTAGTTTTTTTCATTACTTACATATAGGATAATGCTTATCTCATATGGTTGGGAGAATTTTTACCACTGCTACTATCGCAAGGTTCATAAAATCCCTAGTGGGTCTATGGTTTCATTATAGAAAAACAACACCCATACAAAAAAAAATTGAATTTATCATTGATTATTTTGATTATCCAAATTTATAAATGTGACTAATTGGTTTACCCATGTTTGTAAAAAAACACTAGGAAATGGTGCATTGATAATTATCCATATTTTTAAATGTTATAAATTAGCGGTGTCTATGAATATTTTTATATTATCCACGTATATAATCATCCCAAAATTAACCATGTTTATAGCCATCACTATATTACATATGTTCATAATCATCAAAAATTTATACATTTTTTAGATTTTTTTTTAAATTATTCAATTTTACCCCTAAATTAATTAATTTTTTTAAATACTAGGAAATGATTTATTACATACCCAGATTTTAAGAAAGCATGTGTAATAATTAAATTTTTAATTATTTAAGTCCATTTTATTTAAGAAAAATATATTTTTTAGAAACTAATATATACACCTACATATAAATTCATATTTATAAATTTATATAAAAATTAATATATTTAAATACATAAAATAATATGTAAACTAATATATTAATATATATATACCTATATAAGAGCCTTTAATATATGTGTGTTGGTAAACTAATATATATATATGTATAACTTATCTTATATGGGTGTGTGTGAGTGAAATAATATATATGTGTCTATATATATTGATATATATCAATATATGGATATGTATATATATATATATCAATATAAATATATATCTCAGTGTGTGTGATTCAATACACACACACACACACATATATATATAAGAGTTAATACAAGTGTCCATGAGTAAACTAATATATATACACTAATATCTCTATTATTAAATCATTGTGATATATTTGAACAATATGCTTCCTTAGTTATTTCATATCCCTTGAAATGCATGCTAGATATATAAAACCATACACACACACATGAACATATACACATATATATATATATTTATATATATTCATGAATTTAAGTACGTATATATATATAGTATTATATTAAATGTATAAGATTATATTCATATATATGAGTTAATACAGTCATAGTTAAAACATTATATATTAATAAGTATGTTAATTTTCATATATTTATATATTAATCAATAAGATAATAAATATTTTATATATATGTATATATGTATATTAATATATATATATATATATATGTGTATATTTATATTTAATGATATGGGTATATATACTTATATTTATTTACGTATTAATGCTCATATATTTAGTTATTATTTATTAATTATAATTATTATGTAACTTTTGTGTTTTGAGTGTATTTTATTTATATTTTATGTTAATATATTTTTGTTTATATATAAAGAATAATAAGTTTTTAAATTTATTAATATTTTATAATATTAATTCATTAACATATATTATAAGTTCAAACACACACACATATATATATTTAAATATTTGTTCATATATATGTATATATATGATTAAATATATATATATATATTATAAATTAACATAATCACACTGATATATATATATACATAAATTTGTAAATGTATATACATTTATTTATTTATTTATTTTATCATTATATATATATAATTAATTATAAAATATATATATATATATTATAATTTTAAATTTCATTTGATGTTTAATTATAAAGATTTTTTGTTCTTATTAAAAAATCGTAACACTATTATATGTATATACACATAAAATGGTTTTTAATTTTTTAATTGGAATTTTTTCTCATTTAAAGCACCCTTTAAATAATAATTTCTCATATTATTTGAGTTTTAATATGGGGATAATTATTGTGATTTTAAAACATTTTTAAATTACAGGTTTTATATAATCATACTATATTAGGTACAATTTAAAATGCATCTAATTGTGCATGTTTTTAGTAAAAGCAACTACTTATCCATGTTTGCTGAAAATATAGCTAAAAATTCTATTAAATGCATATTTATTTATAGTGAGTTAGTCATGTACAACATTGTTCGGGAATTATTATCGTAATCTCTCCATAATTCGTGAATGTTAGTTTTCAACATACCATGAAACATGACATATGAGGAACCTCCACAGTTTCTCTAATGGTGAAACCCACATCTCTCACTAGGGATACACTCAAGAAGATTGTTTGGAAATTCTATTATGATAACCCACTATGAACAAACTCTAAGAGAATAATGGGATTAAAAATAGAGGCCTTGAAAAGATGTCAAAAAAAGTTATCTTTTCGGAAAGTAAAGCCATAAAAGAGTTGTAATTTTTCCCTTGATTGAAATTTTGAAATAAAAAATATATATTTTCCCTTATGATGACGAAATGGTCCTGGAAGTATACTACAAATCATTAAATCCCATCAACATCATCCCCACTGATGATCTGGATCATTATTCAAATATAGTGTATTCAGATGAGAATGTCTATGTTCAAAATATAGTCTATTGTGATTATTCAATATAAGGAGTGTGTAATCATAAATAGAGATAGAGCTCACCAGAATTCTTGGTTACCACCCCTTTAGTAAGCCTTCATTAAAGAAATATAAAAGGATGTTCCAAAATATAAACCTTTTCCTGAAGAAATATTTTCTCTTAACATAGAATAAAATGATTCTCGATTCGGAGAAAACATAAAAGAGTTTTTGTGACTCCCTATTGAATTACACATGGGAAATAATATCACTAAGTAATGTTCTTAAGAACATACACATTTTTATCCTCTAGCCAATATCCCTTAGTGTTGAGAGGTTCTACATCAATTAGAGCTATTTTTATTCATTTAGATACATCAAGATTTAAACAACAATTATTCATGGTTTTGAATATAAGGGAATATCAAGGAATTTCTCTACTAGGGAGGTTTCCAGAACCATTTCAAATGGGCTTCTAGAGGATGACCCATGATAGTTATCAATAATATACATGGGTATGCTGTAAATTTCATGTCATACCCACTACATCTACCCAATTAATTTTCCATTCAACCATTCCATTGTAGTTTATTGAATTCATTGAAAATATGAATAATTTAATTGGGTACAATGAGGGGAGGTATTCTTTAATGAAACATAATAAATAAAATACCTCAAATGTATCGACATGACACCCCCTCTTCTTAACATCATACATCCAACATTCTAGAATTTCAATACAAATAGAAACCCTGAGAAATATTTGACAAATTTCTAATCTCAATGTGGCCCCATGATCAGAACCCTTGAGCAGAATGAGTAAAATAATCTCATATATTTCTTTATGACTTTTGAAATTCCATTATTTTTTTATAACAATCTTCTATCCAGATTGATCATAATATGGGGATACCTCTCTTAGTAATTCCATTATCAATTCATCACTATGAAGAGGAAAACAACAATCCTTTCCCTTTAAAACAACAACAAATTTGAAAATGTGAAACACTTTGGATTTATGTAACAAAACTAATAATAATACAATAAATCATTTTATTTTTTATTAATATTAATTATATAGTTATATTTTTTATAAAAAATTTCAATAATGCATAAAAAAATGTAAACAGTTTTAACTAACTATTTTTTCTAACTTTTTTTAAATAAATATTTATAAAATTTAGAATTTTAATACGATAAAATTAATATAATATATGAAATTAGTATATAAGAAGTTATTGTGGTTGAAATTTTAGGTTTTTCAATATTTATCAAATTTTCAGTGAATTGTGAACAATGTCGATTTTTTTATATAAAGTATTTTACATTTAATAAATAAAGTTATTTAAAAGTACAAATATGTTTTGAATAATATTTCATGTAACATAAGAATTATTTTTTAATATTCAATCAACTTAATTACTTTTTAATCATATTAATGTTGGTTTTCGGTATATATTTGATTTCTGGTATAATAACGGGTTTTTTAAAAACTATTAAAAATTCAAAATGTTTCTCTTTTTTATTTAATTACATTAATACATAATGGGGAATATTTTATATTAAATTTTTATATTTTATATTAGTAAATTTTTAATTTATATTCATAAAATGATTATTATTAGTCAAATATTTTATATAGTGATGTTAGTTTCTAAAAACAATACTCTCATTAAAACTTACTTTCTCACCACCTTTGTGGGATTAAAATTAATTTAAATATAATAAATTATTTTCATTGAATTTAGAAAAATATATTGCATATTTTTTATAAAAATAAATTATATTTTTATATTAATGTGTAATTAACTTTTCACCAATGTGATTAGTGAAAACAAGAATAATTAATTAAAGTGGTTATGGTAAAATGAGTTTTCCGAGAACGTGAACAGTAAACTTAAGTGGGAAATGACCAAGAATCATGTACCACACCAATTTTAAAGAAATATTTACAAATTTACCATTCAATTATCTATAAATTTCTATTAGTGGGGCCTAGTGGTATAAAATATTCTTTGGTGGAATTCACTCCTTAAAAAATACATGGGTTCCACTCACCTCACATATAAAGGCCTCCCCTATCGTCATATATTCACACCTAAAAAATTGGTTTCCACCAATTCCATCCCAAATAACATCTCAAATTACATCCAATCAAAAAATAAGGCTTTAATTTTGAATAAATCCAAACAAGTAAGGCCTTTTGTGCAACCCAAAAGAACATACACCAAGAAGATGTGACATGCATCAACTAGAAGTTTTTTATTTCTTCCACCCAATTAAATTCTTATTATAAAATGATTATATGAAATAATAATTATCAAATATATTATGATATTTTTTTATTTTTTGTTTACCTCCTAAAACCATACACACTTCCACTAAATGGGCAATGTAATATTATTTGAGTGTGCGATAGATTACCGCCTTGCAAAATGACATCATTCGTTTTTCAATTACAACAGCTACATGTTGGTTTTGATGATTAAGATAATATTTATATATGATATTTATACAATAATTATAACTATACAGTCATTATAACATATATACCCTTTCACATCCCATTCTGTACTGGATATGACAACATCACTCTTGTGTGTAGTGTACTACTACCTCGCAGATCAATGTGATTGATTTTTCACCAATGTGTTTCGTGGAATGGAATATTGTTTAATATAATAAATATATGTGATAAAAATTAAATATTTATGATATCTATGAAATATTTATCACTCTGAAAAAATAATATATCATTTACATTTTTAACTCTTCACTCACTAAAAAATGATAATGTCGTTTGTCGACGTGTGGACTACCGCCTCCTCAAATCGGTGTGATTCCTTTTTTCACCACCAAATAAAAATGATTATATATATATATATAAGTATATATAATATAATAATATTTTATTTATGAAAATATTATAATTATTGTATGATAAAATATCATTTACCTAATTTTCATAATGTTATTGAAAAAAAATGTTACTCATGTGTACGTATTGCCTACGATCTCCATGATCATAACATTAGGTCAATTTTCATAACCATATTTCTTTAGAGATTTTAAAATTATACCTGATGTATAAATATGAAAATTATTTCAGGATTATTATTTTTTAATTTTTAAATAATTATGTATTTTTTTAGAGTCAACCTACGATGGTGATTTTTGACCCATATAACGAATATGGTCAAGATATCAGAATTAAACTCAATTTATTATGTAATTGTTTATAAAATGTTAAAAATTTAAATTTCAGATATAATAAAATTGAGAAGGGTTAAAAATAATAAATTAATTAACCAATGTTTATTATTGTGGAAGATAAAGAAACATCTTACTAGTCAGACTCATGGTAATGGAATTTGTCTCAATTTTCTTTCATTAAGGAATTTTTGTTATGTTATCCAAAAATATAATTTTATAAGGTGTATAAAAATCCCCATATAAAGTATATATTGTGAATATATATATATATATATATATATATTCATGATAAATAATGTTTTCTTAAAATAGTTTTTAATGGGGTTATTAATCCAAGTGTTTCCTTAGTGTCAGAGGAGTTTTCTTTGAAACACGTACTCTTTTAATGTTTTCTATCCAAACATTCATTTTCCGTTCCCATGTATTTAAAATTATTTTAGTAATGTTTATATATATAATTAACTGATTTATAAAGAAAACTTTATTTCTATTAACTCTATTTTGTTTTTTTCTAAAATGGAATCCTTTCACATGTTTTATATGGAATGTTTTGACAAAGGACAAAGGGAATGATATACTCTCAATGTACATGATGAAAAAGAATTTTTCATCACTATGAAAATTATTTTATTTTAGGATTCCTTTGAATGATTTTATGTTTTATTCAATAAAAAACCCTTTTCAATTTTTTTTGTATTTTGGTATTGAAATTGAATTTTTCAAACTAAAGGGTATTTTTGTATTGCAATTGGGGTTTTAAAAGTAAAGGGTATTCTTATGTCCAAAATTTATTTTCCTAAAAGTTTAAAATATTTTTTCAAATGAGAAAGAATATAAATTTTTATTAATGTTTTGTTAATTAAGAATTATAAATGAGAAATGGTTTCTCCAAGATTTTGTTGGGTGATCCCATTACATTTTATATGATGGAGCGAGCAGTATTGCATCGTGTGAGGCCATTGTAGATAATATGATTGGGAGACCCAGATCACACTGGGTGAGACCATTATAACTTAAATGATGGGTGGGCCCAAATATCTCTCTAATTCATTTGTTAATTATTGTATTGGAATTATTATATTTTCTTATTCTAATTAATTTTTAAAGGGTTTTTTTGTATATGATGCTTTGAGTCACCAAAAAAAGTTTTAAATTTATTGTTGTTAGTTTTAATGATTTTATTTGAGAAAAAAAGTGTTTGTGTTTGGTATGTAAAACTATTTCTTTTATATGGTCAATGAAGATTGATGATAAATTTAGATGTTATTTCAGATTTCAGTTTTTTCATAGGAATAATTTTTTTACTTCCTATTGTATCACTTACTAAGAATCTTGTTCTCATACCATATTTTTTAATATTTTTATAGGATATAATGATGGTTAAGGGAAAGCAAGAAATCAATTTGAATGTCATAAAGGTTTTCTAATGAAATGAAAGCATGCTACATTTTAGATGTATTATATTACAGCAAAAAAGGATACTAATCAGAAGTGTCCACTTTGTATTATATGGTTCAACGATGTATAAGTTATTAAATATTTATATAAAACTCTAAATATGAAAATTTCTTAAAGATTAAGTAAATTAACATATTTAATAAATGTAATATTGATCGTTAAAAAAACTCATTATTATGTTATGGTTAAGGTTAGTTCGTTATAATTTTTATCCGAGTGTTTTTATATAAATTTATAGGATATGATAATCTTAATATCATAAACTTGAATTGCTTATCCTTATTGTATTATTTAAATATCATTTTAATTTTACCATGTTTCTTTATTGAAACAATGTCACTTTAGAATGGTTTTCTACAGAGGAAATAGGGAAGTTGTAGTGGAATGGAACCTAAAAGAAATTACCCTTCCAAATCAGTATTCTGATATGGTTGTAATGATAGTGAAATTGATTATTCATGTTAAGGATCATTATAAATAAGAAATTAATTCTGGTGTATCCATTATAGATAAGAAACCTGGACTTCTATGAAAGAATATATATATTTTGTAGTTTTCATTAGGCAATATCCCCAATCATTAAGTATATAATTTAACCATGTTTTAACAAAAGAATGGATCAAAGATCTATAAAAAATATTTTCTGTCAGGCTACTTTTGTAACATCAAAATTTAACTCTTTAAATATATCATTTTAAGGTGAAACAAATATTTGGTGGTCTTTAATTAAGATTACCAAGGGGAAATATGATCTTGATTCCATGGAATGAGAATAATTGAATGATATATTATAATTTTGAAAATATATTTTGTAAAAATGGATTTAAAATTTTGAATAAGAATAATTTTTAATTTCTAATATAGTCAAATAAATTTTGGACCACAATTATTTGTGAAAATAATTAAAATTAATTGCAGTGATTATGTTAAAAATTATTTTCTTAAGGGATTAATCTATAAAAATATGGGTAAATATGACCAAGGAAGCTATAAAACCCCACTTTTGTTGACAAATATTAACCAAATACCCTATATTATTTATAACTTACGAATATTTGGGTCTATTGGCTTGAATCAAACATGGGTGGAATTTAAAATTTTAAAATATTACAAGAGTGCCACTCACCTCACTTATTAAATCCCATTCACTATCTTAATCTCTCCAAACCATAAAGTCCAACCATTTAGGCCATTATTTACCCAAATAACTTATCCAATTCTCTCTTATCATCCTATTATACTTAATTTGGTTATAAATCCATCCATGTGAATCCTTTTACGCAAACAAAAGAAATAGATTCCCAATGAATGTGTAATGTTTATCAATGGGTATTTTTGTTTTATTTATTCATCCACACCATTAAATAACTCTTATACCATTATTTTACAATAACCAAATTTTCTTTTGTATACTAATAATTTTTCATTTTATGGTTATGACCTACAATGAGACACACTTCCTTCAAATGTGTTAGGAAATCATTATTCATGTATACGGTGTATGACTACCTTGTAAAATGATGTCATTCATTGTTCCATTTCCACATCTAATAGTTGTGAATTGCGATACATATAATGATTATATGTTCTATTTATAAAATAATTATATCTATAGATATTTTATATATTATATACACTTTTATTTTCCATTCTATAATGGTGATAATGTCACTCGTGTGTTTGACAGACTATTGTTGATGTGATTCATTTTTCACTAATGTGTTACATAGAAGGAAATAAGGGTAAAGATAAAAAAATATGTGATTTAAATAAAATATATATCATATAAATTAACTATTTATCATTATTTTATAATAAAATATCATTTTCATTTTAAACTTTTTCTTTTATTAAAAAAATGATAACCTCATTTGTGGACGTCTAGATTACCACCTCCTCAAAGCGATATGATTATTTATTTCACCACCATGTTAGAAGAATGATATATATCATATTTTATAATAAAATAATTTTATTTTTATTATATAATTACCATTATTTAAATATCCAATATTATTTACCTTTTTCCCATAATTATCATTGTAAAATTGAAATGTTTCTCATGTGTTCGTACAACCTACCTTCTCAATGATCGTAACATTATTACATTTTTTATAACAATATATGGATATTAGTATTAAAATAATAATTGATGTATAATTATTATAATTATCTTTTGATTATTATTTTCCCTCTATTTAAATAATGGCCTTTTTGACTATAGTCAACCAACTAATGTATTTTTGACACAAAAGAAGAATATGGTCCAAACATCCAAATTAAAAATAATTTATTATGTTATTATATATAACATGTTAATAAGTGATATAAAATTAATAATAAACTTTATAAGGGTTATAAAGAATGTTAATAATTAAAATATGTTTATTATTTTAAGATCATAAGGACAGAAATCACAAGTTAGACTCAAGGTAATAGACTTTGTCTCAATTTACATTCACTTGATATAATTCACTTATATCCTTTCATAATGTGTTTATAAATCACTATTTACATTCTCTATCATGAATTTATACTTTTTTGTATATTTAATGTTTTTTTATTGTAAATATTTAAAAAATTTACAATTCTATTGTTTTGCCAACTGATAATGAACTATTCTTAGAAAAAAATCTTTTTATGGATTCCTTTAAACACATAATTTTCTCTATCTATGTGTTTAAAATGATTTTATGAAATTTTTTATATATTCTTAAAATAATTATAAAGAACATTTATTTATATTATTAATTATTTCAATGGTTTTTCAAATTGAATCATTTTAGTTATTTTATACGGAAGATTTTGAAAAATGACAAAAGGAATGTCTTATTCTTAATATACATGGTGAAAATAATTTTTCTTCTACCATGCCAATTAGTTGGTTTTAGATTCATTTAAATTATTTATGGATTTATTAAACAAAAATCCCTTTTCCATTTGATTTGTTAAATTTTTTTCATTTTTTTCAATAGAAAATGGTATTTTGGTATTAAAAATATAGTTTTAAAAGAAAAGGGTATTCTATTATCAAAAGGTGATTTGATTGTGTGTTTGAAATATTTATTCAAAAGTAAATCCAAAAACATTTTTATTTCATGTTATGGTACATTAAAATCATACATCATGATCGGGTGGAACTATATTTCTTCGTGTGATCCCATTGCAACTTATATGATGGGGTGACCCAGATAGTGTTGGGTGAGCTCGTTATAACATAAATGGTGAGTACCCCAAGATTGTGATCCAATTAATTGGTTTATGATTATATTGTAAAAATCCATTTGGTTATTCTAATTAAATTTTTTTCAAAGGGTTTTATTTAAATTATTCTCTAAGTCACCAAAATGGTTTAAAATTTCTTGTTATGAGTTTTAATGATTTTGTTTGTGGAAAAAAGTGTGTTTGATTTTTATGTCAGAAATTTTTTTTTAGTATGCTCAATGAAATTTTAAAAAATGTAAATGTTATATTAGTTTTCATGTCTTTAAAAGACTATATTTTTTCCTTACCATTTTTTACCACACAAATCATTGTGTACTCATCTCACTTTTAAATGTTTTCTATAGGATTTATGGATGGGAAATACAAAGGAAAAAGTCTTGTTAAATGTCATTATGATTTTCCATGAAAGAAAATCATGATTTATTTTAGAAGTTTTATATTATTGTAAAATTGTATATTAAGCATCATTTTCCACTTTTTATTATATAGTTTTTTATTTTTTGATTTATGAACTAATTATTTAGAACTCTAAACCTAAAAAGATCCTCAAATTGAACGAACGTATATTATTAACTAAAACTCAAGATTATGTAATGTTTAAGGTCATGTACTTATAAATTATTAACATGTTGAAGGGTTTTACATATTCCTTGAACATATATCTCCCTCAATAAGGGAAGATATAAATCTATACTCAAAATATAGGTAATTATTTATAAACACATCTCAACCTAGAAAAATATCCAAGTCAGCACTGCGATATTTCTATAATCCTTCACTGGTGAGAAAATTAGTTTTATAATTTTAATCTTATGCCTCATACAATGATAAATATTATATGAAAGATGATTGTAAAATAATATTTAGTAAATATTAATATTAATTAATCTCTATAACCAACTCTATCCCCTAAACCACTATAATATTTTTCTAACCCCTCGTGAAAGTAAAAAAAACACCACCACTTCCACCGTAAACATTAATGAATAAAAATTAGTGGTTCATTCTATATGAATAAAAGACAAAAAAAATTGGTTCATTCCGAGACCACATGATCCTTATATATTTTATCCATATTTTGGAAAATAATTTTCTAATGATATCAAAGAGAAGGTATCTGGTCTAGGTTATCCTTACTTTTCTCCCAATTTACTATCCCTTACATTGAATGTTGGGGCACTCCATAATAGAGTTCAATGATTATAAATATATCCATCATAACATGGAGTATTATGGATATGTTAATCTAGGAAATTTAGAACCATAATAGGATTCTATCATTTCACCTTTTCTAGAAGAATACTATTAGTGCAAACAAGTGTGTAATAATGGTGATCATAATTTTGATGATTATATACCCATAATGGTGGTCAACCTAATGTTCACTATTCTTAGTGTTATAATAAATCTATAATTAGTAACCCCATCCCACTATATAAGAACAAATACAGCATCATTAAAACCATATTTCTCTATAATATGGTCTTAAAAGAAGAAACACAATTAATATAACATGAAAAGATTCATGATGACGAACCAATGATGAGGACTAATCTAGTTTAAATAATCATAGATTGTAAGACTTTGGAATAGGGATAATGAGTACCCACTCCCATAAAATTAAGATCCTTATTTGGATCTATTAATGTAATTCAATAGCTAAATCCTTTTCGCTTGATAAGAAGATATATATAACGCTAAATTATCCTCACACAATTGGATAGTTGGAGGAGGTTTCCATTGAAGCTATAATGGTCATATAAGATGAGGCTAATATAGATCTCAACATTTGGGTCACATCCCTATTGTGAGCATATAATCTACAGAGACCCAAATATAGACACTTCAACTAGACCAATATGAGCATAAATCTAATCTATTGTCATATATGCCCAATTAAGGTCCCATCAAACCAGAAGATGGTCTGAAAAATCAACATTTATCTAGTAAGAATAAAAATGTGGGAATGAATGCTTAGAATAACTAATAGAACACTAGGATTTCTTCAATATCCATTTTGGGAATACATCCAATAACATAACAAACTGCATCTTCTAAGCCACATATTAAGGATTGGACTCATTTTGGAAAAAATAGTCTTATAGCCTAGATATATGACATAATTTAAAATCCATTTTTATAATAGATAATCAATCAATCATAGTTTTCCTTAATTTTTCAAATAAGATAAAATAAATGCTTATTGAGGCTCCCTAGAGCCCTAAAGAGTTTTATGTTTAGCCCATCATCACCAAGTTATACCATGTAGAAATAAGTTCAATTGAGTGATGCATAACCATTTCCATCTTATAATATGATAGGGAGACCAAAATAAAATGGCATATCAGGCCCATGTACATATCTAGAAAGTGGGGTGATGTGTATTTTCATCAATATCTCTTTAAAAACTGTTCCAGGATTAATAACATTCCATTATAGACCCTCTGATTCTTGGGCCATTGTGAAACTTATATGTCTCCCTCCTTATATTCAATTCATGTGTACGATAAAATTAATCAAAATACACATGGAAAAATAAATTTCATATTCTAATTTAGAGACCTTTTCCCTAATTCTATATTCATGGACTTCCTTTAGGATAAGGATTTTTTTAATATCCTTATAATAAGGCCATGGATTCATATGCATTTAGTAATACCCTTATCATTCCATCGATGCCTAATCACTACCCATAATTGATATCATACTTAATCAAAAAGAGGGGAAACAACCAGTTGTAGATTATATCTCCCCAATCACTACCCATAATTTAATGGATAAGTATCTTGTAAACCTATTCAATTACCTTTTTGAATGCTATGTATTTTGCACTGAAAAAATCAAGGAATAAATATTAGGATTAAATGTGTATGTCTATGTCTTCGTTATATTGAGGGTATCTTCTAAATGAATCTGCATATAGTAAACAGTTGTTCCAAACTACAATGATAACATCCTAGATGATAGTGATACTTATTCATCTATAGAATTTTAGGAGACCCTTTTATTACCATATGGACATTATGATTCCCCCACATTATCGATTAGAGTTCAAAATTATCCTAAAAAATCTTATGAATCCCAATATATCTATATTATTACTTCCCCAATAGATAGTGTAGATGAATGAAACAATATCCTAAATTTTCCTGATCTTAAAACCCTAACATTAGATCTTTCAAATTCAATATACACCTCATATTCATTCAAAGGAAGTAAACATTCTAGAAAATCATCCGATTTACCACAAAATAACTCTTAATCTCTTACTACTACTATGATTATGGTTGAAGGATAGAAAATAAATCATGTATAAAAGGAACATGGAACAAATTCCTCATACATCAGTACTCACTGGACTAGGAAACACCTTCCATCTATTGACAATGTTCCGAAGTTTCCCTTTATTTTCCTTTAGTAATAAAACAATTCCTTAATCATCGGTTTCCACTGAGATTGAATAAAAAAAGTTAATGAATAAGTTCTTAGAGACATCTTAAAATATTTTTGAAACACCATGAGGTATTTTGAAATAATATTTTCAATGTAATTTAATATTTTCGATATTTATCATTTCACGCCACACTGAATATGGATTTTATATACAAGAAACATGATTTTCATGCATTATATGGAACACCAAGTAAATATTTCATTACATGCAACACATATATTATCTTGCGATACAAAAACCATTATATTTGCCTTTTGTTATTCATAATTTCATGTTTTTTATAGCTTTCATAACACAAAAGGCCATGTTTTACCAAACAATAATATTCAATACATATTATTTTTATATTATTATTATAGTTTCCACCTTGAAATTAAAATGGAAGTTACATATAAGATTATATAAATTTTTAAAATATGATTGACACATATATATAAATTTATTCCTTTAATTATGAATTACATGAATTGAATTTAAGAACTATTGGAAAATAAAGAAATTAGTTTTATTAGAAAAGTAATTTTCTATCTATAAACTCAATTTTACCACAAGAAATTAGGCATTCCATTTTGGAATAAAATTTTGAACAAAATTTAAATATTGTATATTCGATCAATATTTTTTATACTCATCAAATTTGTTTTATTGGTATATGATTTAAAAACATCAAATGTTTTTGAATAGAAAAATGTATTTTTCTAAAAGGTAAATTTACGAAATTTTAATGGAGAACCCATTATAAATCTGAATTTTGAAATGTTTATAATTTTAATTTTAAAAAATATACTTCATTTGTTTTAGAAAAACATTAATTTTATTTAGGGTTAATTTTTTATATTTTGATGTGAAGTTTAATTGTTTTAGTAATAGTGAATATTATTGAATTTTAATTCAAAAATGATTATTCGTATAATTCATTAAAGGATAAATTATTATTATTTAATGTTTTTTAAGGGTTAATTAGTTCAATTTCAAATAAAATAATCAAATATAGTTAATTAGAATCAATTTAAATTTAAAATTATATTTAAAAACATACTATAAATTTGAACATCTGTACTTTAAAATGTACATTCTCATCCTGTCTGTGAGATTGAATTTAAATTAATTTTATTAACTAATATGATTGGAATTTGGTAAAATGGATACCTTATTTGGAATTAGAAGATTTTATAATTTATAATAAGTTCATCATAATTTTTCTCAAAAAATATTTGTTAAAATAATAATAATTAATTACAACGATTAAGGTAAAAGTATGCTTATCAAGGGACTAGACCATAAACTTATGGATCCAAATTTCTTATAAATTTGCTCGAAAAAATTATCTACCCATATTTTCACAATATACATTTATGGTAACAATTTTATGTGTTATTGGGTTATTATTCGACAATATTTCCCTATTTCATAATTTATGTAAAGAAAAATAAACAAAGGAACTTTTCTAACGTTATTACTTACAAAAAATTGAGCTATGAAAAAAAATCATTTTTTAGGTTATACATATCATTTTGAAAGATAAATGAGTTATTTTTATCATAACAAATTACCATTAATTTTTATTGAGGAATTAAGTACATTAAATGCTTACAAAATTCTAACGCTTGGATTTTTTAGACAATAACAAAATAAAATAAATGATCCTAAAATAATTAAATGATAAGTAAATTTAAGTAAAAATTTTGGTCCATTATTTTTTAGATGAAAATATCATGTTACAAATATGTGAAAATAAAATATCTCAATTAAAATAATATTTTGATATTTTTTTGAAATTAAAATTAAATAAATAATTTCCAAATTCTAATTCTCGTTATTTTACAATAAATTATTTTTTATTGAATGATTTAAAATTAATTAGAAACAACTATTTTATTAAAATTTATATTTTTGTGTCAAGGAATAAAAAATTTATTCTATTATTGGAAAAAATTTCCTTTTCTAATGAACAAATAGACCCATAAATATGAAAAATATAATTAGCAAGGTTTTGGTTAAAGTATTTATTTTCTCATAACATATTCTTGTTTTAAAATTAATTTCCAACACAAATGTTATTTTTATTTTGTAATTTATATATGATAATTATAATTTATTGGTCATTTATTTTATAATAAATTACAACATAATTTTGTATCAGTTGTTAAATTACAGAGGTTCAAAAACTAGTTACTTAAATGAAAATTTAAAATGGAAATATAAAAAAACATAAATACTAGGGAAAAAAATTCAATAATTGAAATTATTATTGGGTATTATAGATTTTATTTGAAATTAAATTCCATTTAATCCATTATATTTCAATTTTGTAAACAAATTAGGTATGTTAGACCACAAATTTGTTGCTACTTTGGGGTATTTAATGGAATGTCACACCTCCTCCACTATTGAAAGACATTCAATCATCACCTTGATCACACCTAAAAATATACTTATTCTCATAAAAACTCTTTAAAAATAGTCTCCCAACAGCCTTACCTTAATCATAGATTATTCCCTGTGGGTATAAATATGTCATGGAATCCCTTTTGTGCAATCCAAAAGGAGTTTCTAAATGAAGAGGAAACATCCTTTGTCAAGCTCCACAATTTTATTTTCATTTGCTTCCACCTTAATTATTATTACATGAATATATAATAACATAATTACCATAATATTAATATATTTTTTTTATTTTTTTTTCGACAAATCCTTATACACATATCCTTGTAACTAGTAAAAAACTTTCTATTATTGGGTACGGTGAACTACTGCCTCACAAAACGATGTTGTTCATGTTTCCATTACCACCACTTATGGTTGGGAATTATTATGTAAAATATATTTTTATTTGATATATATTATATTTATAATGTATTTATGATTATATAGTTATTATATAATATATACCTTCATGGTCTTCAGTTAGTGTACCAACGATAACTTTTTTTGTGAAATGCTGGATTACCACCTCCTTAAAATTATGTGATTCTTTCACAGAATACATGGAATATGTTTTATAAATGTATATGATATATATGAAATTTTAATTCTTCTTGAATTATATTATATATACACATACATATATTTCATTTATATTCCATATTTATATATAATAATTAAACGGAACCAGTGTTCATGTGAACGTTAACTCTACCATCTCCATGAACAGTGTATTTCTTTTAGTATTTATATCTTTTATGAATTACAATAAGATTTTATATACTAAATAAATTATATATATATATATAACTTTTTACATTCTATAAGTAATTAAATCAAAATCTAAGTAATATGATCTAGAATAAAAAGTCAAAACCCATACGATAAACAAAGCGGTTTTTACCTGAAAGATAACATTAACATAGAATTGTTAATAAACAGGTAATATAAAGTCATAATTAAAGAATATATGGTATTAGATATATGAATATGGTTATGTGGTAGATTTATAATGAAGTTAAATTTATTATATAGGATATATTAATTTGAAAAAATAAATTCCATAATTAAGGTAATGGAATTTCATCTCACTTTTTATTTCTGTGATATACATGCCATATTCACCACTTGATTCATTTTTGAGGTGTATATAATTCCCTATGACATTTTATATCATTAATTTACTTTATTTAATTATTTTATTATATTTTATTAATGTATTTATTTCTAAGGATCTTTATTTTATTTTTAGTCAATTAATAATGGGTTCTCATACCTCACAATTATTTTCTGTCAGACAGAAGGCAAGTTCACCAAATATTTATCATATGTGGTGTCTATAATGTCAATTTATGTAAAATATTATTACTATAATTATATTTTTTTTACTTATATATCCATTTTATGATATATATTTCATGGGGTTTATGTTTTAAAAGATACCAAATCAGAAATGTAATTTTGTCTCAGTTTTCCCTCTTTGAGACTCATGCTAGGTTATGCACCTATATTCTTTTACAAGGTTCATATAATAAAATTTGAAATCTTATATCATAAAAAACATTATTTATATGATATTTTATGTTTAATTTAATTTCAATGTCTTAAATTGGGAGTATAAATCAATGTTACCAAGTGATTGGATTTTATTGAAATAATCACTTCATTTATCGATATTGTTCGTAATTATTCGTCCATTGATGAGATATTATGATCCTTATATCAAGATCAATCATTAATTTTATTCTCCTAATGTAATTATTGATATATTTTTGTATTGGTAACATTTTTTCCACACATTGGTACTTACAATATTAGAGAAAGTTGACTTAAGAAGAACTGACTTTATTTCCCCTTTCAGTCAGAAATATGTGCTCTTTCAAAATCGTGTTTTCCAAAAATGTTTTCAAAAATGTTTTAATATTATATAATGATTTTTTTAATGATTATTATACCCAATTTTTACCTTTTTAATAATTGTTTTAAAAAGTAATCTTTTCTTTTATTTTATGTTCAATGATATTTTTTAAACTGTTATAGTGTAAAAGGAATGTTCAGATTTTATGGACTTACACACTATAATGAAAAAACATTACATGAGGATTATTTTATAATATTACAATGTTATTTTTATATATAAAAGTTTTTCCTAATATTTTAGAATGTTTATGAATTTAAATTTGTTTTCAAATAAAAAGTTGTTTAAGAAGGTTTTACGATCAAAATATGTTTTAAATGATTTTCAATGCTTCCATTATATATTTTTAAAATGATATTTTTAATGAAAATGATTTAAATTATTTTATGAATTTTTTATATTTTTTCAATGAATTTTTTAATAATATTTTTTTTTTCAAAATAATTTTAGTAATCTTTTATAATTTTTCAAGGAAAATGGTTTCCAAAATTCTATATGTTTTAAAAATAGTTTTTCCTACTGGAAAAGATATTTTCATCAGTAGTGTTTTGAATGATATTGTAATAATTTTTTATTATAACGGAATTTTGAAACGGTATTATAAAAATAATTTTTATTAATGATTATTTTCCTTAAGAAATGCTTCATTTGATCTTTTAAAATTCATCCCCATCTAAGATGTTATACATTGATATAGATTATTCTTTACTATGTATATAATACATGAACACCATTCATGTTATTTCTTGAATGGTTTAT
The DNA here is from genome assembly GCA_963277665.1 of Viscum album. NCBI lineage: Eukaryota > Viridiplantae > Streptophyta > Magnoliopsida > Santalales > Viscaceae > Viscum > Viscum album. Next base: position 21,405,752 of record OY728137.1, on the reverse strand, counting down.
GTCTTGAATGAATGATGTTTATGACACATGTTTCTCTTCCATAAGATATTTTCTCTTGAAACCCACTTCTCTTCATGAGTTATGATATGATTCAAGGATTTTGAGACTTATTTCTTTTCCATCGGTAATTATATATTGAAATGATTATGAAAATAATTTCATTTCTTAGGTGATGATATGTTGTTTATGAAAGCCATCTATTTTTGTGGGTCTTGATATGATGTATGTTTTATTATCCTCTATCACATGTATGCATGATTTTGTTAAGTAACAGGTGGGGCCTATATCCCAATCCAATGTTTTGGGTAGTGATAAGTGATATTTGAGATCAAAGGGTACATAAGTTGTACCCCAATCTCGAAAATAAGAATGTGAGATAAAGCCTAAACCTATGCCAGTATACGGGTTGTATCCCAAGCCTGAATGTTAGAGGGTACATGGCTTGTAGATAAAGCCTTAAAAAAGAGGATACATTGGTTGTTTTCCCAATACCAAGGAAGTTACATGGTATACTTTCCCAATAATAACATGTTACGAATGTCTTCGTAGGTACCCATGAAATTTGATTTTATATTCTTTGTTCTATGTCACAAATTCTATGCCTTATGCCGATGATATGTTCACAATGTTCATGATCTTGATTATCTAATGACTCATGTCTTACAAACAGCCAATCTTCATTCTAGGTCTCATGATTATGATCATTAATTTGTAGTTTATGTTATTAAAATGTTACGATCATGTTCTTGTACACTTATATTCATTTTATTCTTGCACATTTCATTTATTTACCCATACTGAAAATTTGATATCACCCCTTTCCTATGTTTCCAATCCTCGTGTTTTGAAGAAATATATTATGTAGGAATACTAAAGGGGATGATCGTTAAGGGATATTTTTAAGATCATTCCCTAAACATGTAGAATATGTTCCATGTTTCCAAAGACAATGGTCTATTATATTCTACACACTTGTATGTTTTTAATGTCATAAATATTCATTAAAATTGATGTAATATTCATATTTGTTATGACTAGATTGTTATATTTTGTATCAGTGGAAAGGTTCTGTCAACTTTTAGTATATAGTATGATAATGACTATGTGAGAAACCTATGTTCCTATCTAGGTATTAGTCTATGGATAATTAAAATTATAGGAAACATTAATGGGTTTTTAGTAAAGGATAGATTGGGTGGATTATTAGAAATAAATCTCAGTCATGATATTATATGTGGATATAGATCTAGAACAAATTTACCCAGGGGTAAATATATAAAAAATGTTTGTCGGGCCAGATTTTAGCTTAACCTATTACAAAAAAATGTGCCTTTCTGCACAGCTCGTTTGACACTCGCGAGGGATATTCTTTGGGAGTTCGCAAATTATTCACGAACCATAATGAAGGGATTAAATATGAGTAAGTCATTAATATTCATGGATATACCGAAGGTGTTGTTGATTAATGATTTATTTTTCATTATTTAGATATTCTAAAAGTAATTTTTCTTGATTATGTGAATTTATTTTATGATAAGTGGTTCTCACACTATGCTTTCTAGTTTTAGTCAATACAGGGAACTATAAGAAACCAGAATAACATTGAAGGTTTTTTATGTGGTAAGTATGGGAATGATGAAAATTTATTTTCTAATTGGAAATACCATGAATATAATTTGAAAGGTGATAATAGAATTGGATATACTAATAATGATAATGATACCACAAGCTATATGTAAAAGGTATGGTAGGATTTTCTATTATTGTTCACATTAAACAGAAGAAGAAATAATAGATTGTGGTTGAGGAACCTTAATACATGATTCATATTTAACATTCTACAAAAAATGTTTAAGTAATATGTCTATGAAGCCAGATTAATGGTTTAAAATTAATATTCAATGATTGAAGTGTAAATGTTTTGGAATTCAAATATTATGTTATATGAATCATGAACTATATAATGATTAGTTGTAAATATTTTCTTTTGTCATTTTCATGAATGTGTAAAATTATAATGAAGACCTATAAAATTGAATTATTGGAAAGCTTACATTAAGGGAAGGTAACCCTTAACATGTTCTTAATGATGAGAAAATGATATTTTACATGGATAAAGAGATGATGGTATGGATAAAGTAAATTTGATAGTATTTATGAAATCATAATTGAAAAAAAATTTCTTACAGATTGGTATATTTTATCATGGAAGTAGATTATATATTCTTGTATTTATGTAATATGACATGTAATTGTTCTAATAAATAAGAATGAATGTTTTTTAAAATCATTTATGGTAATTCAGGTTAATACAATATTTCAATAGAATATATTATGAGGATATTCACATTTTTAGAATGTGAAAAATAATAGCTACTTTATGATATATAGGAGATAAATATAATGATTATTTTGAAAAATTTAGTGACTTTCCTTCTATGTTTTTGAACATTTATCTTCCAAAAGGGCTATATAGGTAACTATTTATAGAATGTTTTGTGTTAAACTTTGGATGAGGTTTTAGAGATTAAAGAATTATCTCAATATATGTGGATCTTTTCATTTTTAATAATAATGGATACCATATTTTTTGTGATAGGATGACTTCCCTATAATTATAATTATGTATCTCATGATATAAAAATGCTTATACGGTAAAATCATTACCCTCTTCATTGTCTTGGGATTGATGAAAGAAATTACAAAGACTTAAATGACATCCCCATAATGACAAAAAAGGGTAAAAAATTCTTAGGGCTTTATTAATATATGAGGGTGATTTTCGATTTGAAAAATAAAACAACCATCCAAAAATTACATAAACAATTAAACCACTACCTGGTGCATGATATAAATGAAATACAACACAATTATGTACCATTTCTAATGATACTAACTAAGAATTATTACCCCAATGGAAGACTAAAATCATTAAAGTTCCCAATGGATGAAAAAAACCAAACTCAACAAAATATCAAAATTATAAGATTCAACATGATCCATGCACCATGAAATATCCTGAGTATCATGAAGAACAACTAAAGAGATGTGATACCTTACCTTTTCTCATATCTCAATGAACAATATATACAAAAGCACTAGTTTTCCAATGTAGGGGTGAGTAATGAAACTCAGTAATCTTTAACAAAATGACTTCCAAAATCACCCCACTAGAATTGTACATGTTAACACATTATATAAAATAATTTATAAAGTACACTTCAAAATAGATTATAACAGAATATTAATCAATTTCCATGTCAAGGATGATTTCCAAAAAATCCATTTTTCTAGGAAAATAACCAAACAATACATTAAATCAGTTTTGTAAGTTCCATTTTGGCCTAACTAATTCCATTCTACATATCTGCACATCTAACCCTACATACAACCTTGACCTACCTATACATGTGAGTGATGAGTCGTCCTATAACTAAGCAGTCACTTAATGAACCGTTTTGACAGGGGAAGTCCTAACCCTTAACTATCCCACTAAAAATGGGCGGGGGGTTTCATTCCCTTATCCACCCTGAATACATTAAAACACACAAAACCATTATACCATAAACTAATGAAAAAAACATCTCAACAATTTCAATAAATCAAATCCTTTATTGAAATCCTATCATGAAAAGATTTTAATAAAACTAAACATTTAATAGAAAAAAATATCCCTTTCATAAAAGAGAAAAATTCATTTTAAAATCATCATTTTATAATTATGTTGTGAATTATACATTCCAAAAAACACACCATTTCTCGAATTCTATAAATCATCACCAAATAGGGATTCCAATAAAAAAATTCAAAACTATTTATAACCAATTTCAATCAAAATAAATAATTTGATTATAAATATTTAAATTCTAGTAGGAGTACACAAAAGTTAAAAAAAATACCTTCGGTTTTATAGTAAAAATAAATAATAGCCTAAACCACCAATTAAACCAGGTTGAATCTCAAAAAAACCCTTTTCCATCATCCCCTATCATCAATAAGGGAAAATATAATCATATTTGGCATAAATAACCTCAGATCTATAAACAAAAATTCTAGATATAGGAAACTATGAGGGACGAAAAAGTATATTTAAAGAAAACCAACATAAATGATGACTTACTACAATAGACAGGATTCAATGAACCAAGAAGTGCATTTGGATAGGATCCAGATCCATGGTGAAAGATTCATTGGCCTTTAATAGGAACAAATCATGAGTTTGGTTAAAAAATAAGGAGAAATGTGTAGGAAAAATATAATCCTGACCTAGATCTACCTTTTATGGGTCATGTTTTCTATACCATCAAAATATTGTTAAATGGTTCGGAAAAATGTACACTAACCATTCACTAGATTCTTCCTTAAGAAGGAGCCTCACATTATTGGCTCACATATTTAGACAAACTGTGAACCAATCAAGAAAAATCCCACTATCCCAAATTGAACAGTTCCACCTAGGCGACTACATGGTTTGTAAATACCATGCTTCTGCACATGCACCTTTCCCTTAGCCTATGTGTCATTTTGAATAGTTTCTAATAAGAATTTAACATTTTACACAAACCATGCACTAACTCTTTGATTTTATAAATTCCAAGATAATATTCCAAATGGTTTCTGAACCCTACAAACATCACCCAAAAGTATTATATAATTAAACTAAAAAATTGAATGGTTATTTTCATGCAACCAAGGGGGATACACTATCACCACTATTATCCTTTCCATCCTTATAAAGAATAAAACTATAATTTCTCTAAAATTCATCAAATCATTACTCATTAATTTATTTTGGTCATTACCATATCTTTTTTTGAATATGACCACATTTCCAAAAAACCCACAGAAGACTAATGTTCTTCCCACATAATACTTTCTCTTGCCTATCAACAATCTCCACCCGCTTGTGCACCAATGAGTAATATGAATCATAGTTAATGTGATCCCATTGATTTACATGTTCAAGATGATGCTGATACTTTTTCAACTATAATAATTGAAATACATTTTGCACAGTGCATACCCATGGTGGAAATGTCAACTGATTCTCCACCCCACTAACTAGTTCATGTATCTCAAAAGGGCCAAAGTACTGAGGGGTTATCATTCCCTACTTTCTAAAATTATGATGTCAAATACATAGAGAGATATTCAAGAACACATGACCACTCACCTTGAATTACAATGGTCATCGATGATAATCATCAAATTATTTCTGACAACTCTGAGCTGTCACCATATGTTTCCTGATCAGCTAAATCTTCTCTATTATTTCAGGGAGAAGGCTCAGACTAATCAGGGATGTCTTATCTATGTCCACCAACAAAATTTATAACAACCAGGAGTCCCATAATATTATTTAAAATGATTCATATGTATCCTGGTATGATAAATAGCATTATATTAGAATTCCACTAATTGTACATTGTCCTCCAATGGGCCACTAAATTCAATTACATAAGCCCAAAACATGTCTTCAAATATTTATATCAGCCATTCAGATTATCTAACCATCTAAGGATGATACCCCATAGTCATTATGAAATGATTCCAATGTATGTATTTCGAGAAACTATACAAAAACCTTTAATCTTAATATGATACTATTGATATTTGTATTCCATGACTCCTTACCACTACATGGATATATATTTTACGCCGGTCCTCCACCGTATGACATTCCCAATTAGGGATGAGATGTGCCGAATTTGTGATCTGGTCTACTATCACCTATATGGAATTGTTTTTCCAAAATTTTATTGCGAGGCCAGTTTCAAAATTTATTGCTACATGGTCCCATTTCTATACTGGGATAGGTAAAGACTACAATATACATATTGGTCGCTAATGTTATTCCTCAACTTGCTGAAAGGTTAATCATCTCACATAAACTCATCCACCTTCTTTTTCATAACCACTCAGAAAATATATGGTTTCACTACCTTATACATCTAATGTATTATAGGATGATAAGACCATATCATGGGTTATTAATCGTGAAGAAGTTGTTCCTAAAAATCCATTGGTGTGACTATCTGATTTATGAACCGCAACACTAAACACTCATCTAGCATCAATCCATCAATGGTTTCCCTACTATTGATTCTTGACCTCATATCCACACATTATCTATTAGATGCATGTTTCCCTTTCACCATTTTCACAAAATTAGAAACAAATGAATCTATAAATAAGGACCAAGCTTCATCATAGACTTCACAGTCCATGCTCATGTCTTCTTGGATCAACATAAACTTCCACTCATCTAAATCGGTTTTTCCAACTAAGCAAATGAATTTTTTCTTAATCCATCTTCCACCATACTTCTTATTCTAGGTGTATACATAAATTAAAAGTAAAAATTGTGTAGATACTCTAACCATATTAAATGTCTCAAATTCAAATCCCTTTGTGGATAAAATGAAATGCAATATATTGTGATCTATAAACACAAAAAATTTCTCACCAAATTGTTAATGATGCCCAGTCATCAAAGAATAGACTACAGAAACTAACATAAAATCATATTTTCTATAGTTATAATCATGGTAATATTACTATTTTTGACCATAAGATACAAAATAATCATCTAAAATGAGAAAAAATCCCATCCGAGATCCTAAAGAATCACAATAAACCACATTGCATTTTCATGATTCTATAAAAATAAAAATTGGTGCGGATGTAAGGTGAAAATTAATCTCTTGTAAATACTTCTTTCATTCCTTGACCCATTAGAATAGAAATGTATTGTAATTTATGTCTATAATATGTGAATAAAGTCATGAGAAATCAATAACATAGTGAATATAATAACATCATAAATGAAGAAAACTATGTATCTTAATGATATTTTTTGGTGGCTTCCAAGAGATAACAGTCGCCATTATTATAAGATCCATACAAACACATTTTTAGAGATTACATTGCCAAGGTAGTACCTCGTGTATCCAAAAATCAAACATTAATAGTTTGGAATAGAAAATTGATCCCTTAATACTCCCAACTCTATTTCCCGATTTTTCTCCGTCTCATCCATTGTCCTTGAATACACCAATTTGTTATCCACAAAAACCACAACAAAATAGTTGAGGTATCTCTGAAATATCGGATCAATCTATTATATAAATACCGAGGGTCTGATTGTATGACAGAAAGGCATTACTACATATTCATAATTTCTATATATACTTCTTCAATATATCTTCAGAATATCCTTCTAATAAACACATAATTGGTGATATCCAGATCCCAAGTAAATCATAGAGAAAAACTTGTCTCCCCTAAATTGATCAAATAGATCAGCAATGTGTGGATGTGAATACCAATTATTTATCATAACATGGTTAATCTTATGATAATAGAAATAAATATCTTGAGTTTTATCCACCAATTTTGCAACAGAAAACTGGTCATTCCTAGTGGGACGAGCTTGGGAGAATGAATCTTTTTCATTCTAGATCCCGTAACTACACATAAAATACCATTAATTATTTTGTAGTCATTCAATAATATGGACTAGAAATATAACTATCTCCTAAAAGGATATCAATCGTAATATCTACAACCCTTATAAGGGGAACCCTGAGAACTTTTCAGAAAATACATCTGGAAACTGATCCATAATCGCTAGAAAATGGATATCCTCGGTCTCTTCCATTAATTCCAATCCAAATCCACAATATGGTTTGAGATCATTCCAACTGAGGGTTCCAAAAATCCCATATCACTTTCCTTAACACTTATTTCTCCTTTAAATAAATACTTGACACCATCATCAATTGTAAGAATGACACATCAGGTATAATAGTCGATGTGAGCCTTGAATGTTGTCAACCAATCTATACCAATGATTAAATCATAGACATCATTGTCAAGCACATACAAGTCACATTTCATCTCATCTCCCTCAAGAGTTAGATAACATTATCTACACATAATGGCTAGATATTCGTATTGACCATGATGTGTTTTCTGTTTTAACACAAAAGGAATCATTTCAATGATTAAATCTTGAAAATTAACATCATAAGAAGAAATAAAGAAATGGGATGCACATATATCAAATAAAGACTACGTAAGTGTATAATTTAAAAACATTGTTCTTCTTATAGTTGATGGTCAATACTGGTTATCCACAATCACATACTCAGCACCATATATTTTCATTCTCAAAGTACTTTTCAATTTATTTCCCTGTTGTGATTTCCCCTATTGAGGAGATGTAGTATTCTTGGAATCATAATGGATAGCTCTATTATATTGATGAGATTGATTTTTCTACCCTCATATCGTCAAATCATATGATCCCTACGACACTTAAAAACTCTCTCAGAAACCCGATCATGGGTCACATTGCTAACATCCCAAAAAAAACCCCATTTAATTGAAACTATAGAATTCTCTAGGTGTTTTTATATATTTTCTCTTAATTTTGTAGAATGAACCGCATTTAAAACATCCATAATAGCTATTTTTTTAGGAAGATTCACTAATCCAGTCGATTGATTCTGATCCATACTCCCACCTTAGATATAGGTGTCCTTCATTCAATTTATCCTAGTAATAGATTTCTGTCTATTTCTCAAAGGTATCAACATTCTTCCTCTAGTTGTAGCTCTTGAGATGTCCCTTTCTACAACTATCACACTATTAGACATATACTAATAATATTTTATATCTATCACATAAATCATTGAGTGAATCTCCTTCCTCAAACCCAATATAAAAATATGTACCTTTAAAGTCATATTAAGAAAAACTTTGTGTGAAAAGAGGACTATATTCATGAATTTATCTATATACTATGTCACTATGAGGCTCTCCTATTTCATGATGACAAAGTTATTTTTCAATGACATTTGAACATGTGAGGATATAATTTTTTGCTGATTTTTTTTCAAAATATATTCATTCTAGGTATTAGTATAATATACAATGAACAACTACATCCAACCACTAGTGTGACAGATCATCCAGCATATATGTCCCTAGCTAGACCTTCATCCTTATGGATGTGCCAATGAAATTAAATATTCCTTTCAGACTCTTTATTTCCCCCTCTTCCATTTGTGGTTTTAAATCCCCCTCAATGATAGGTCGATTATGATTATAGAACTGGACATAGTGATCTGATTTCTTTTGTTCATCATATCAATTCCCATTTTCCAAAATGTGAAAAGCATGTACAATACTCTGAACCAGTTGTTGGTTCACCTGTGGCTCAGGTGCGACCACATTCTAAGAAGCTTATTCATGTTGGTTCCTACTATGTCATCTATGTGCCATTTTATATACAAATAACAATGGAATAAGTGAAAATATCTTTCAACTGAAGTCTTAGCACTTCAAATTCTATGACATTACAATTATCCCAACATTTATTTATAAAATTAATCATTTACCATATTCAAACATTTTTAAAAACTTTCTACTAGATTTAGTAAATAAAACCGTTTCTAAAAATACCATAACATGCACTTTCCAAAATATTTCATTTCAATAAAATAAACATATATTAAAAATCCACAAATTGAACCAAATCATATATCATTACTCATAATGAAATATTCACTCCTTGATTGAAGTCATTTTTCTAATTCATGTCATGCTCTTCTCTTTGGATACACCCATGACAATGAGATTACTATTAATATAAGTTTCTCTAAAACAATAAGGTACCCTAATCCCTTTTAACGTGATGTTAAACATAAAAAGGTAAGATACCTCTTTTTATTTTCTAAATTTATAGACTTGGCCATCATATTCCTTTATACCATCCTATCTTGAGAAATCAACTAGAATGTATTTCAACTCCAAGACCAAAATAACAGAAGACCAATTGTTATTCAATGACTAAACAAGATGATACCACTTGTTCCATAATGACAGTTGGAAGGACCAATACTGATACCACCTGTAAAATCTTACCCCTCCTAATTGTCTTGAGAAGGTGGTACTACATTAAAAGTCCATAAGAGACATTCCCAAGATGTGAAAGGCTAGAAATAAATGACAAGGGCTTCATTAATATATGGGGGATGATTTTCCCTCTGAAAAATAAAACAACCAACCAAACATTCCATAACCTATTAAACCACAATATGATGAATGTTATAAAATAAATAAATCACAAAGAAATTCCATTTATAATGATACCAACTAAAAAAGGGTACCATTGTGGGAGACTATAAAACATCAGAGTAATCAGTGGAAGATATCCAACAAAACTCAATGAAAACTACAAAACTCCATGATCCAACATGATCCATGCTCCACAAAACAACCCAAGTGTCATGATGAACCACTAAATATGTGTGATACATTACCTTTTCCAATATATTTATGAACAAAATCTGAAAAATCACTAATTTTATAAAGCAGGGTAGAGTAATGAAACTCAGTGGGCTTTCCCCAAAATAATTCCCTACTTGTTCCACTTGGATAGTACTTTTTATCACATTTAAAAAAATTATATAAAATACATTACAATGGTTTATAAAAGAATATAAAACATTTTCCATTTCAAATATGTTTTCCAAAAAATACATTTTTTCAGGTAATACAACCAAATAATACATTATAACTATTTCACAAGTTCTGTTTTGGCATAACAAATTCCATATCACATATCCACACTTCCAACCATGTATGCAACCAAGACCTCTCTATACTCGTGAGTGGTGATTCATCCTTTTCACTATGTCAACACACAATAAACCATTTTTATGGGGGAAATTAATAACCTTTATACATCCCAATGATGATGGGGATACTTCAAACCAATATATGTACCAAATTCACATGAACAAACCCAAACATTATACAGAAAAACCAATTCAAAAACCACTATTTCAACCATTTCAATAAAACCATTATTTTTATTAAAACCTTTAAAACAACATAATAAATAAAACAAATATATTATTCAAAACACTTTTCCAAGAATCGTATCCAAACAATATTTTTAAAATCATATTTTTAAAATAATGTTACCAACATCAATTCCCTCAAAACACCCTATTTCCAAGATTCTATAAATCTTGACTAAAGAGGTTTTCCAAAATGAAAGTAATAATAGTTTCACAAACAACTCCAAACAAAACAATAAATTTGATACTAATACTTTTGGATTTAATATGAATATTCGTGAGTGATGCCACAGATCCTGAGGTTTAAGTCCAAAATGAAGAAATAGATAAAAATGCACATGAAACCAGGATAAATTTCCAAAAAAACTCCATAGATCAATTCCCCTATCAAAAAAATGGTCATGTAAAATAATATGAGACATAAAAAATATTATTTAAAAAAAATAAATATATGAAGATATATATATCTATGGGAAACCATCTAAAACGATGAATTACCGTCATAGACGGTCTTCAACGCAAGAAGAAACACCTTTAGATTAGCTCTATATCAATTGGGAAAGACTCATCTCTCATTAGGAGGAAGAATCCTGACCCTCGATCAAAATAAGGATAAAATATGTGTTAATATATAATATCATCATAGATCAACTTTTTTTGGTTCTTTTTTAAACTGTGAATGGTTAGCCGCACGGTTAGGCAAACCATGCGTGAACATAGCTATTGCTTCTGCTCAAGGAGGAGCCTCGCACGGTTGGTCACATTTTTAGACAAACCATGAACCAAAAATATAACTGACCACTAAACCAAATTTCATGGTTTTCCTAGTCATCCTCACAATTTTGACAAACTATGCACCTTCCCTCATCCTGTGTATCATTGTGAATGGTTTCATGTAAGAGTTTCACAGTTTTCAAAATTGTTCACTAACTGTGCACCCTTATAAATGCCCAAAAAACATTCTAATATATTCCCAAACACACCCACGCTTCACGCAAAAAATTTATGTACTAAAAAAATTATTTAAGGGTTACAAATTTGATATAGGGGGTTCAACATCTACAACAAAAAATTCACCTTATTTTCATTAAATAAGTTATAAGGTGGAAATTGTTCAGGGGAAAATAAATGGTGAGGTAGTATGGAAATCATGGAAGTATATCATTTTAGGAAAATTATTCAACTTTTGGAAAATTATATAGAAATAAAATGATGTCCCAACACCTTAATTTTTTTAACCTATGGCATTTTATATCATTGAAAAATTATGACTTTAAGGCCCTAAAAATTCCATTGATCTGTCACTTAATTGTGATTGATGACCTCAATCAATCCATATAAATATATACACTTATCCTCTATGTCTATATTTTCATGTCACATCTATGTTCTCTTATGTGGAAACCATTTTATGTGATACGTTGGGTAACCATTATATTTCCATCTTTAACTTTTTTAAAAGAAGTTTTAGTATTTATTTCTACGATGTGGGTTTCTAAGAAATGAATTTTCAAGTATTAAACCTTTCATAACCTAGATGAATTTGTATTGAAAAATTAATTTTAATAAGGACAAAATGTGACACTCTGAGATTTGTGGAATATTTTTTACAAAATTATTTATTTATTTTTTGATATTCTACATTTCATGCAACATTGAATATAATTTTTTATATAAAATTACTCGGTCAGGAAACCATTATATGCAATAACAATTTAATATTTCACTACATGCATCGCTTAGATTATATTTCATTATAGAAAACACCATGTTTGGTTTCTGTTACACAAAATTCTACGTTCCTTCAATAACATGCATGACATGTAGGGCTGAGTTTTACCAAACTACAATATACTATAAATATTATTAATAAAATATTATTATAGTTACCACATAGCTATTAGAATGGAATTTATAAATATGATTAAATAAATTGTGAAAATATAATATAGACATTTATACAAAAATAATAATTTGGTTATCAATTACAATAAGTGAATGTAATAACTATTTGAAAATAAATAAATTACATATCTAAAAACCTATTTTTTATGTAAAAACAATTTACATCAATAAATTAAAAAAACAACCGTGGATTAATTTTTTAAATAAAATTAATATATTATATATTCAATAAAAATTTCTGATACTCATATAATATATTTTATTTGTTTAATATGAGAATAAATCCAATTTTATTAATAAAAGGATGTATTATTTTAAAATGTTATTATATAGTCTTTTAATAGAGAACCCTTTTTAAATTATATTTTTAGTAGTTTTTAATTTTTATTTGAAAAAAGAAACATTATTTTTGAAATAATAACATATAAATTATATTAGGGTGAATTTTTGGTAATTTTCTGTGATGTTTAATTTTTTGATGAATGCTGAATAATTATGATATTTAATTAGAAACACTTTTTCTTCTATTTTTTATAAGGGTAAATTATGTTATTGATTGGACTAAAAGTTAAATTTGGTAAATAATAAATCAATTAATCGAATTTATTTAATTTTAACCAATTCAAATTGATATTTGATATAAAAACATACCTAGCATTAAAGCATATTTACTTAAAACCCCTGCATTTCCGTCTCTTCTACATGATTTGATTTCAAGTAATTTCCACCATATCGATCATTGGAATCTGGAAAAATGGATTCCATATTTAGAATAAGAATAATTTATAACATTTATTAATATTAACATAGTTTTTGACGAAAAATATTAGTCAAATTAATTAAAATTAATTACAACGATTATGGTACAATTAAACTTAGCAAAGGACTAAACCATATACATAAGGGACAAAATGACCTAGAAACTACTTCAAAATCCAATTCTTTAGCTTATTTATACTATATACATTGATGGTTATAATTTTATGAGTAATTGGTATACAATTAAATAAAATTTCTTTTTTTTTCCGAACATATTTAAGGAAGAGGAAAAAAAAGACTTTCTGTACCTTTAACATTTATAGAACATTGAGATATAGAAACAAAAACATAATTCTAGTTATAAATGTAATTTTTTAATTATAAATGATTTATTTTTATAAAAATGATTTATCAATGATTTTTAGAGATGAATTAGTTACATTAAAATCTTAACTAACTCTAACACATGGATTATTTAGTTAATAATTAAATAAAATCAATGATTATATAAAAATTAATTATAAAGTAAATATATTGATTTATTGTGAGAAATTCTTTTATGGGATGAATATATCATGGTACATAGATTTTAACTTAATATATATGAATAAAAATATTGTATTAAAATTTTTCAAATTAAAATTTAATAAATAATGTAACAATTGAAATTAATGTTATTTTATAACAAATATTTATGTAAATGATTTAAAATTAATAAAAACTACAAACTTCTGACAAGTGATTTTTATTTTTAATAAATATAATATATTTCATATTAATGGATTAAATGATAATTTATAATTTAAAAATAGAACAGTAAATATTAAAAACATTTTCACTGTGGTTTGGATGAAAGTAGAATTTTTTGCGTTACATGCGCTTGTTCTAAAATTAATTTACAAAAAATAAGATATTTTTTTAAAAAATATCAATATTCTATATAATTAGGTGGGAAAATATTTTATACCAAATCTCAATATAACATAGTCTTAACAGCCAAATTACATAGGATGGAAAAGTAGTTACCAAAATTAAAAACAAAACTGGAAAATATAAGGAAACACATAGACTAAGGAACGAAATTATAAAAATGCACTTATTTTTGAGTTGTGTATATTTTTGGAGGACCTAAAATCAAATTAATATATTATTAGTCCAGTTATCCTGAAAATGAGGTATGGTAGATATTCCATTACTGACTACCATTTTTATTTACAAGAATGTCACTCCTCATCCACTATAAAAATTTATTCACTCTTCCAATCCGGAAAACAACTCAAGACACTTATTCTGATTAAAAAATAACCAAATACTCTAAAAAATACCTAAATTCACCCAAGAATCATTCTTTTGGGGATAAATCCATCCAGGTAATCCCTTTAGTTCAAACTAAATGGAGTTACCCAAAGAAAAGGTAACATCCTTCCTCAAGATCGTTGGTTTTATTTTAATTCTCAACCACCTAAATTATTACTATTCCATGATTATATGAGAACATAAGTATCCTAAATATTATTTTATGATTTTGTTATAAGTAATATACATAAACATAAACACACATCCATGTAATGGGTAAAAAACTTACTTTTCTTGTGTACAATGAACTACCCCCTCACGAAACTATGTTTTTCATTTGTACTTTACCACCTCTCATGTATGGGAATTATGATAGAAAATATGTTTATTTGTGATAAATATATTATATTTCTTAATTATTAATTCTTATTGAATTAGAATGTAAAAAATACATTCAATCATTCCAATATGTGAAACTATGATAATTTCATTTGTGGAAGTGTGAACTACAGCCTGATCAAAGCGATGTGATTCATTCACACATTACATGGAATGTGTTTAGTGAACATATATGATATATATTATATTATAATAATTCTTGAGTTATATTATATATACCCATATGTTTCATTTACATTCCATCTTTCAAAATTATATTTAAACGGAAGCAATTTTTATGCATGCGTATAACCTACCAACTCCATGAACAATGTATTTTGTTTAATATTTATATCATTTAAAGATTAATAAAAATATTTATATAATAAATATATGTGATATATAAAAAATGTTTTAAATTATATAAATATTTGAATAAAGTTCTATGTAATACTAACAAGAATAAAATTATAACACATATACGGTAAACAATGCATTTATTACCCAAAACAATACATTAACATGGAATTGTAAATAAACAGTTAATATGAAGTAATGATTGAATAAATTATGGTATTAGATATAATAATATGGGTTTTATTTATATTTTTAATAAACGTATATTTATTATACAATATTCTCTAATTTTGACAATGAAATTCAAGACTTAAGGTAAGTGAATTTCATTTCACCCTTTATTTCCATGAGATACTTTTGATATTCGCCACATGATTATATTTTTTTGGTGTATCTACATATATATGAAATTTTATATCATTAATTTAATTTATTTAATTATATTATAATCTTTAATTTTTTTTATTATTTCACGCGGATCATGATTCAAATGTTAGACAAGTAGTAAGGGTTTTTCTCATGTTACTTTTGTTTTCTATAAGACCCAATCGATGTTCACATACGATTTCTTACAGGTGATGTTTATACATCCCAAGGATGACATTTAAGATTATTATTCGTAAATTTATCATTATTTACATATCCATTGTATGATATCTCATTCATGGGTTTTATTTTTCATAAGTTACCAAATCGATAAAGGATGTTTTTCTCAATTTTTAATCTTTGAGATATATAACAAGTTATGCACATATATTCTTTTACGACGTGCATATACTACAATTTGAAATTTTATATAATGAAAATTATTCTTTTAATGTTATTTTAATCGATGTGTAATTTAATTTTGTTACATTAGAGGATTAATTCAATGTCACTAAGTGATAATATTTTATAGAAACAATCACGTCATTCATAAAGATTTTCTATGAATATTCCTTCATTAATGTAATATTACCTTCCGTCTCTCAAGAACAACCATGATTATTTTGTAATATGATAAATCTTGAAATTTTCATGTATTGTTACCATTTTCCCTACAATTTGGTACTTAATCTATTTAATATTGTTTTTTAATAAGATCGGAAATTATTTCCATATTCAATCGAAAATCTGTGTTCTTAAGAGGCCAGGTTTCATTAAAATGTTTTCAAAATTATTTTAATACTATCAGATGCGGATTAAAGGATAGTATTACCCACGTTTTCCCTTTTTTACATAATTTTTTTAATAGGAATATTATTTTCATTTTGCATTCAAGGCACTTTTCTAAAAATTGAAGGTAAAAAAGAATGTTTTGAATATTCTGACTTACATGTCATCATGACCATCATTTCCTTCAATATTACTTGATACATTTACAAGGTAATTTTTTAATAGAAAATTTCCTCTTCATAATATATATATTTATTTGATTTAAATTATTTTTTAAAAAATAAATGTTTTCGAAAATATTTTGTGATCCAAAAATGCTTGAAATAGTTTACAAATAATCTTATATATGTTTTCAAAATTTTATTTCTAAAGAATATGATTTCAATTATTTCCATAATTTGTTACACTGTTTCAAATAATTTTCATTCAAAATGATTTCTAATAATTTTTCTATATTAATTTATACGTTTTCCAGGAAACTGGTTTTCAAAATTATTAATGTTTACAAAATATTTTTTTCATAATAGAAAAGTTATTTTCTGCAAGAAATGTTGTGAAAGAAATTGTTAATATTTATCTATTAGAAAATTAATTTGAACTGATTTTATAAAAATAATTTTTAATGAATGGATATTTCTATTAAAAAATGTTCCATGTGACATTTATTAATACTCATCCATCTAATATATTATACTTTTATATAGTTTATTCCTTTAGTGTGATGTTATCCAAGAACACCATTCATATTCTTCCTTTAATTGTTTTGTCTTGATGGAATGATGTTTAGTACACCTATTTATCTTCCCATTGATACATGCTCTTGAAACATACATCCTTTCATGTGTTATAATTTGATAGAATTATTATGAGATGTATCCCCTTTAAAAAGGAAATGATATGTAAAAATGATTATGATGCCCATTTTATTTCATAGGTTATGAAATGATGTTTATGAAACCGATATCTTTTTATGGGTTATTATATTATACATGTTTTTTTATATTGTGGCATGTATAGGATTGATTTTATTATTTTATTAGTGGGAAATATATCTCCATACAATTAATTGGGTTAGGATAAATGGTGTATGAGAACAAAGGTTCCACAAGTTGTGTCCCATGCCATAAAACAAGAAGGTGCACTGGTTATAGCCCAAAATTCATAATAAAAAGGTATAAAGGTTGCATTGTATTCCTGAATGTACGATTGTACATGGGTTTTATCACAATTCTGTAAACAAGAGGTTACATGGGTTGTTATACCAAGACCGAAGAATTTACATGAGTGAATAGCCCAATAATAACATGTTATTAAGTTCTTGGTAGGTAGCCTTGACATAATATTTTCAATTATTAGGTGTATTCCAAAAATTTGATGTATTATTCTTATGATATGAACACACGGTTCGTGTTCTTGATTATATTATGTTTCATGTAACGACCAAAACATTGACTAATGAAAATGCCTCTAGATCTGATTAAATGCATTATTATGTAAAATGTTTATATACAATATATGGACTTCTTTGGTTTTATGTTTTTTGGTTTTAAAACACCGTAATTATTTTTTACCATTTCTAATGTTGATGTTGAAATATGATCACATGATTAGTATAAATATATGGCTTTAACAAATCCTATTTAATCAGAAAAAGGAAGTAATGGCCTTATCCAGTAGAATTTCTCTATATGAAGACCATTTGTCAGAGATCAAAAAGGTGGTAGCATCCATGGGATTCTCTCTTGACCAAGACCAAGTTGAGATTCAACACGTTAAGCTTGAACAGAACCACCTACACGAGAAGTTGATGTTAATAGAGATTACCACCCGAGTGATGGTATCTGAGCCACCCCAGAAGTCTGTTACCATTGAACCCCTTACAATTAGGTCTTATGCAGGTTTTATAAGTGGTTGTGTAACAAGACCCTTGGACTAGGAATATGTAAATTATTTTTCTGTATTTAATAAATAATAAACATTTATTTTATTATTGTTACTTTGTAAGTAGTTTTAAAAGAACAAATAGTATTTTTAGTTAATATTTGATTGTGAAATATATTTTGATGAATTAATGAATTGTTAAATTAAATAATATTTAAATAAAATATTATTACTAAATTATTTTTTGTAAATATAAATCTTGGTGTAATTTTAATGAATAAAATTGTAATTTTTATTATTGTTTGAAAGCTATTTTTGTCAAAACACAAGAATTTTCGATAAATATCAATTTTTATTTTAAAAGTAAAAATTCATGTATTTATAAAACTATTCAGATAAAATGAATATTATTCATGGAATCATGACATCAAAATTATCCAAAGGTCAATTTTTCATAATTTTCTGAGATTGTCATGTTTTTTGCTGAAAATTAAATACCTTTTAAATATATAATCTGGTTTATGACATCATAATTACCCAATAGTGAGGTAATATAATAAAAAAAATGGGAATTTATTCTAATATATGTTTTACCTTTAAAATAATGTGATTTTATGTTTTTTGATTTATTTTAAAAATCTGTAGTGGACCCTCGAGGACTTATAAAACATTTAAACATTTTAAAATGATTTCCTTGAGAGCGTGACTAACATCCACAAAAGAAAGAATAATATTTTATTAAGAAAGATCATTATCCTTGTAGATTAAATTTTTTCACTCTACATTGGCATAAACCATTGGAAAAAACATGTGATGGTTTGTGGTTTTGATTAGTTTAATGTGTGGTGTCCAAAAACCTAAATAACAATGAATTCCCTCTATTTTCCTATATAAACCCACTCAATATCCCATTCCCCTTCCATTTTAATCTCAACCAACCTCTTCCATAATCTATCTATTATCCTCCCATGGTTCCCCATGCTCGTAATAATCCCTTCTCAATCCTCTCCAAAGCCATTCGGATCACACTTCCTAATAAGGGCTTTCTTCCTTTCTCATTTTTTCCATCTTTCGTTATGTTGTTATTCTATTTTATTTTCAATTAAAAATGTTGGTGGTATGATTTTGAACCTCCTCCATACTTTCCAAATTATGTTTGAATTATGAGATGCCTCTTTGTCTCTCATTAATGCCTCCCACGTACACTTGTTACCATAGAAAAATTCTGTAAGGAATGTATATCCTCCCATTCACATTCATGAAATTATCATATATTTTGCATCTAAATTCCCTTCAATATTTTGGGATATTATGTCCCATGAACCCCTTTTAGTCAATTTGAGGAATAAATTATTAGATACCCCTTTCTACCTCATCAACCCATTTTACAATTTCTATTTGACGTCGTTATGCTGCCAAAATATTCAATGTCAAAATATTCACGTAAGTGAATACCATACCAATTTCTCTATCGATGGTATTCACCTTTATGCACATATATTTATTGATTATAGTGCTTAATATATGTATTAGACATTAATTTATCCTGGAATAATTGATGGTGTCGAATGATTCAATGTTATAGGATCTATGTGGAACACTTATGCATGAAATGAAATGATTATAAAGGGTGCACCCTGATAGTGCTCTAATGTTGTGGGTAAATATTAGTATCATGATACATCAAGTGGAATAAGGGTTTACGCCTGCTGACTCATGTGAAATTAGTGTTTAATCATATAATTCAAGTGAAATTAGGGTTTACTCATGCTCTATGTGCAATGATCCTTGGCTCATGCTAATATCATGTTAAATTTTTTTGCCACATTTCGATGATTTGATAATCATGCAATATAATGCCTTTATGTTCATGTTTCTATTATGCTACATGGATATTCATATTTCCTAACATGTATTATATTATTCATGTTATGCCTTTTTACTCCTTTATTGGGCCTTATATCTCACCCTTTTCATATGCATGTCCTCACGATATCCCTTCAATGCTAAGAACGAAGAAATGATGTGGTCATGTAAAAGAAGTTTTCAATAAAGATGTTGGGTTTAATGTTCTAAGTTGTTATGTAATGTTTCTTATTTCCCAAGACACTAGACCTATTGATCCTCATATTTGTATTAATTTCATGTTTGTGTAATAAATCATGTTTAAGTGTGTAATAAATGGCATGGTTGTTATAGTTGGTATCCGAGGATAGGTTTAGTTATTTTTGGGATTATGAATAGAAAACAATATTAAAAGCCTTAGGGATAAGACTAAGCATAATAAAAACTTCCTTAAATATTGGTGAGTATTGAGTTAGTGTTTTATCAAGAAAATACATCCCTATCTGGATGCAAGCAGGTAGAGGCAACTCTGGAACAAATGTATCTAGGGGTAAAACCTGAAAACACCGCATTAAGCTAGACTCAAATGGGAACTGGTACAAAAAAATGGGTTTACTCCAATGTTGGTTACGACACTCCTAGGGGATATTCTTTTCTAAATTCTTAATCTTAATATTAACCATTATTATGGTAATTCAAAAAAATTCCCCTAAGAATATATGTTGGGTAGAAGATCATGGATTACATAGATAAGTGGAGGAAATAAAGGTAATTTATAACTTATCCTTTTTTTCCATATGATTACATTTTATGTGTTACCCCTAACATTCCTTTTACTCAAATCAATGGCTGGTAATAAGAGGAATCGGGCTAACAACTGATTCAAAGATCAATGTGATGACTGTTCTGATGAGATGCCCCATCTAATGGGAGCGGGAATCACAAAATTTGTCACAATACTCTTTCATTTATTTCATGTTATAAATAGAAACATGGGTCTATATGAATGTTCAACCCCCCCCCCCCCAAGAATGAACAAGCCGCAATTGAGAGATTCATGAGGCAAATTTTTCCTATTTTTAATGGATCATCTGATCACTAAATCTCTGAACTATAGATCATATTTATTGAAAATATATTCTCTATCCTTCAATTTTAGGAAAAACAGAATTTACATCTTGCAATTTAACATATGGATGGTGAAGCTGATCAATGGTGGACATTGATAAAAAATATGATGTCTGAGGAGGATATCAAGGCGTTGGAATGGAATAATTTCTAAAAAAAAAATTGAATTTTTTTTCCTCACACCCTCTGAATTAATATGGTAAGGGACTTCTTTGACCTCTAGAAAAATGAAAATGGATCCATCCGAGTGTATGTGAAAATATTCACAAGGCTTGAATGATATATATCTGTCTTTATCGTTACCCCCCAAATGTAAGGTTTTCCACTTATTTGGGGGGCTTAAACCTGCCAACAGAATTCCTTAGTGATCCATACCTTCGAGATTTATGAAGAACCTTTCTGATGTGCCCTCAAAGATGAAATAATGATCAAGGACCCCTACAGGTATCCCAGGGATAAGAAGAATAAAGTGGGATTTAATTCTGGTGGAATGATTGATACATCCAATGGTTCTATGAAATTCTAGCACCCCACTTGTCAAAGGTGTGGAAACAAGCACCCAAAATTTTCCTAAAGGGGATGAAGAAATTCTGTATTTGTGGAAGAGAAGGGAACCATGCTATTAAATGTTGATAAGATAAACGTATTAATGTAACATAGGAGAGAAACACTCCTTTCATCCCTCGAATCATTTTTCATTGATTCTACTTCAAAGAAATAGTGCACTTTGAAAACCAGTGTCGTAACCCTAGGGTTTTTAGACGCAACAAACAACCTCTATGCCATCGAGGGCAATATTTTACTCTCACTACAACTAAAGAAAACCTCTAAAAATAAGTGGTGATAGGTATGCTAGTTATTTATTCATGAATAGAAAACATACATTTCATTATGGTTATACACATTATTTTATATCCAAAAAGTTTAGTTGAACAATCCCAACAACACCACAAATCATAGAAGTAAAGATATTAGTTAGAATGGAAATTGTGTAACTAATTGTATCCCATGAATATAACTCCTCCCCTATCGCAATTTGTGTTTTGAACTTCCTAGTGAACCTCATCATACTCCATTTATTGGAATTTGAGGAAATTCTTGGCTTGTATTGGATTTACATATATAAATCCAACATAAAATTTCAAGAGAGGGAAATAACTCTCTATAGGGAGAATCGACCCCCAATTCTATAAAACTGCAATGAGAAGGATGAATTTTCCATAGAACCATAATCTCAAGAATGAATAATACTTCCATATGAGTGCACATATCGTGCTCAGATGATTATGTCTAAGGAAGTAACCATTATTGAATACATGCCTATTGTGAGCGAATTCTGTGAAGAGCTTCCCAAGGAATTTCATGGACTTCATCCTACAAAAGACATTCAATTCTCAATTGATCTTATTCCTGAGGAATTTGCAATATCCAAGACTCTATATAGAATGTATTTTGTGGATCTTGAGAAGCTAAAGAAACTACTACAATATAATTTTGATAAAGGGTTTATATGCATAAGTGCTCCACCTTGGGGTGAACCAGTCCTCATCGTCAAGAATATGGATGGGTAAATGCACCTTTGAATTGATTATCGTGATCTCAAAAATATCACGATAATGAAAAATTATCCAATCCTCCAAATTGATGACTTTTTTTATCAGCAATGTGGAGCACAATACATCCTCAAGGTGGATTATCGGTCGGGATATTACCATGTAAGGGTGAAGAAGGAGGATATTCCCAAGACAACTTTTCGTACAATGTACAGGATCTATGAATTCATAGTAATACCTTTTGAACTCACTAATTATTTGGAAAACATCATGGACTTGATGAATAGATCCACTGGATATTACCTCAACAAATTTATAGTAGTCTTTATTAATGATATTCTAATATACTAAAAATCCAAGGAGGAGTATGAGGACCATCAAAGCACTGTACTATTGACCTAACGAAATGATAAGGTCTATGAAAAGTACATCAATTGTGAGTTCTAGTTGAAGAAAGTCTCATTCCTAGGTCATATCATCATAAGAAATGGCATATATGTTGATACCTCTAGGAAAGCTACAATAGAGAGATGGATAAGGCCAACATCGGTTATGGATATCCGTAGCTTCCTGAGTTTATATGGATATTATATAAAATTTGTGAGAAATTTCTCTTGATTTTAAAACCCTCTTACCAAGCTAACATGGAAGGTAGTAACATTTTTATTGAGTGATGAATGTGAAGATAGCTTCTTGAAGTTGCAAAGGAGGCTAATTACTACACCCATACCCACCCAACCGACAAGTGAAGTACTTTTTGACATATTTAGCGATGCATTGAAGAAGTTATTAGGCTGCGTGTTGATAAAAAATGACTAATTCATTTCCTATGATTCAACAAAATTGAATGTTCGTGATAAACACTATCCAACACATGATTTGGAGTTAGCTATAGTAATCATCTCTTTGAAAATTTTGTGGCATTACCTCATTGGGGAGAAGTGTGAAATATACACGGATCACAAAAGTGTAATGTATATTTTCACACTGGAAGAGTTGAACATGGGCCAATGAATATGGTTAAATCTGATCAAATACTATGACATCTCAATCCATTAACAACTTGGGAAAGTCAACAAGGTGGAAGAAGCACTGATTAGAAATAAACCAATGATTGTGTCATTGATGAGAATTTAAAAGGATCAAATCTTCCTAGATTTGATGAAGAGGGACTTGGAAATCATAAATAAGTGAACATCATCAATCCTTTCACAAATGATTTCTCAACCATCTCTTTTTTTATGGTCAAAGGATGCTCAAAAGAACAATGTTGGAATTAGGATTAAAGTGGAAACTATCAAAAAAGGGAAATCATCTAAGTTTAATGTTAATGAAGAAGGGATTGTGAGAGTGGGGTCAAGACAATGTGTTCCATAAAATATGGAGTTATTGAAAGAAATTCTGTTTGATGCACATACTTTGAATTTCTCAATTCACCGAGGAAACCCAAAGATGTATCGAGATATCTGAGAGAATTATTGGTGGAATAATATGAATAAGGAGATCACTGAGTATACATCAAAGTGCAATGTATGTCACAAGGAGAAGGTTGAGAGGATGAAGTCTAAGGGGATGATGTAAACATTACCCATACCAGCATGGAAATGGGAGAAAATCGCCATGGATTCTTTTAAAAGACTTCTGAATAAATCCAAAGGAAACAATGTTATCTAGGTTGTTTTGGGTCGTCTAAAAAATATTACACACTTCATTTAAATTTGAGAGGATTTATCATTAGATCAACGTGAAGTGATATATATTTGAGAAGTGGTAAAGCTGCAAGGGGTACCAATATCTATTATATCTGATCATGATCCAAGATTCACCTCTATGTTCTGGAGGATTATTCAACATGATCAGAATACTAAGCTGAACTTCAGTAAGGCTTATCATTCTCAAAATGATGTACAATCTGTGTGGACTATCCAAACCCTTGAGGATATGTTGAGAGAATTATCAATGGACATAAAATGAGGATAGGATCAACATCTTCCTCTGGTTGAGTTCACTTACAATAACATTTTCCACTCAAACATCCAAATGGTCCTTTATGAATCCATTTATGGGAAGAGCTACAGAACAACATCTTGTTAGGACGATGCTGGGGAGCGAAAACTCCTAGGTCCAAAAATGGTCGAATAAATGGTGGATAAGGTTAAGACCATCCAAAAACACATTAAAGCTGCTCAGAGTCCACAAATGAGTTATACAGATAATCATCAATGTGACCTATAGTTTGATGTTGGAGGCATGGTATTCCTCTACATATCACTTTGTAAGAGAGTTATGAGATTTGGGAAGAAGGTAAATCTTAGTCCAAGGTACATAGGCCCTTTTGGGATCATAGATTGTATTAACATGTTGGACTATTGACTATCACTCCTAGAAAACCTATCTCATATACATGATGAATCTCATGTATCAATCTTGTGGAAGTACATAGTTGACCCATTTCATGTACTCAATCTAGAGGTTGTACCATTGGAGAATTTCCTATCATAAGAATAAAATCTATTGAATATCATATATCATAGGAAAAAGGTTTTACAAAATAAGACAATTCCCCTTGTCATGGTGTTATTGAAAAACCAAAAGTTTAAAGAATCAATGTGGGAATCAGGGGAAGTGATGAAACAGAATACCCACATCAATTTTCATGTGGGGAAAAAGAAACCTTGGGGGAAATTTTCTTAAGGGGGGAAGATTATAATGACCCAAACATTTAAAAATAAAAATTCCACTTGATCAGATTAAAGGTATTATTATGTAAAATTGTAATATAAAACATGTGAACTTATTTGGTTTAATGTTTTTGTATTTTAAAATACAATTATAAATTTTTACCATTTATAATATATCCATTGAATAGTGATCACATGATTAGTATAAATATATGGATTTATTAAATCCAATTTACACAAAAAAGGAGGCAATGGACTGATCGATTAGAATTGATCCATATGAAGGATATTTTTTAGAGCTCAGATAGGAGGTAGTATTACTGGTCATTGCTCTTGATCAATCCCAATCAGATATTCAACATGTTAATCTTGAACGGAATCGCCTACGATAGAACTGGAAGTTAATCGAGATTACCACTTGAGTGATGTTATCTGAGCCACCCCAAGAGTCTATCACCATTACACACCATACCCTTAGGTCTTATACAGTTGTTATAAGGGGTTATGTTACAAGACCATATCACTAGGATTATGTGCATTATTTATTTTAGAATAATGATTATACATTCATTTTTTTATTGTAACTTTGTAAATAGTTTTTAAAACAAAAATAGTATTGTTAGTCAATATTCATTTAAGAAATATAATTTGATGAATAAGTTTATTTTTAAATTATGTAATATTTTAATAAAATCTTATTACTAAATTACTTTTTATTAAATAAAAATGATAGAATAATTTTTATGAATGCAATTGTAATTTTTATTAAGGTTTAAATGTTGTTCTTTGTCAAAACCCCTGAAATTTTGATAAATGTCATTTTTTAATTTAAAATTAAATATTCACATATCTAGAAACTTATTTAGATAAAATGAATTCTATTTTTTAAATCAGGATGTATAAATTATCCAACGGTAAATTTTTCATAATTTTATGAGAGAGTCAATTTTTTAGGTAAAAATTTAATACAATTAAAATATATGATGTGTTTTATGAAATCATAATGATGAAATAGTGATGTTATAAAATACTATAAATGGGATGTTCAGATAATATATTTTTTACCTTTAAAATAATATTCTTTTAGGGTTTTTTTATTTTACAAATCCTTTCTTAACCCTCCAAGAGTTATAAAACATTTTGACATTTTAAAATGATTTCATTGATTGTGTGACTCAACTCCACATAAGAAAGCCTAATACTTTTATAAGTTCGGCCATTCACCTTATAAAATAATATATTCCACTAAAAATTTTCAAAAACCATGGGCAAAAACCATGGTATGGTTTGTGGTTATGATTAGTTTTATGTGCGGTGTCCAAAACCTAAATAATAAAGAATTCCCTCTCATTTCCTAAATAATCCCACTCAATCTCACATTCCTCTTCCATTTGGAGTTCGACCAACCACTTCTATCATCTCTCTATAATCCTACCAAGGCACCCCATGCTCCCAATAATCCCCTATGAAGCCTCCCTCAAACCATTGGATCACATTTCCAAGTAAGATATTTCTTCTGTTTTCATTTTTGTACAAGTTTCATTTTGTTGTTATTCTCTTTTATTTTCAATTAAAAAATTTGGGGTATGATTTTTCACCTCCCCCATACTTCCCTAATTATGTTTTAATGATTATTGATATCTTTTTATCTCGCTAATTACTCCCATTTACACCATTTTCCAAGCTAAAATTCCATAAGGAATTTCTCTCTTCTCATTTATATTCACAAAATTATATTATATTATGCATCTAAATTTCAATTAATTATGTTGGGATATTATGTTACATGACCCATTAATATCCATTTAAGGTATAAACTATGAGATACCCCTTTCTCTCTCATCATCCAATTTTATGTTTTCTATTTAACGTCGTTATACAATGAAAATATCCCATGCCAACATCATCGTGTAAGTGAATACCGTACCTATTTTTCAATCAAGGGTATTCACCTTTATTCATATATACTTATTAATTATATAGTTTTATTTCTTTATTCTACATTACTTTATCGTGGAATAAATTATTATTTTGAATTATTTCATGTTATATGATTTATGTGGCACACTTATGCATGAAATGAAATGATTATAAAGGGTGTCCCATAATAGCGCCCAAATGAATTGGGTAATGATTTGTATCATGATACATCTTGTACAATGAGGGTTTACTCACGCTAAATCATGTACTATTAGGGTTTACTAATTCTTCATGTCCAATGAGCCTTGTCTCATGCTAATATCATGTTTAATTTTTTTGCCTCATTTCAGTGTTATGGTAATCATGCTATATCACGTGTTTATGTTCATGTTTCTCTTATGCTCCATTGATATGCCTATCTCCTAACATGAACTATAATTTAATATTATGACTTTTTTAGTCCATTACTAGGATTTATAGCTCACCCTTTTCTTATGCATGTCCTCGGGTAGTCATATGCAATGTTTTGTACGAAGGAATGTTGTGGTATTGTAAAATAGCTTTTGAATATAGATATTGTGTTTTATGCTCAATGTTGTAATGTAATGTTCCGAATTTCCCAAGACACTAGAACTATCGATCCACAATGACGTCATAAGTGAACTTTTATGTAATAAATTATTCTTAATATTCTTATTAACAGTAGGGTTTATATACATCATGTCTTATGAAACTCCAATATTTATTTCATGTCTAATGGTTATGATAATTAATATCAAGGGTATGATCTTCAAATGTTATGATCATGTCCTCATACCCTAATGTTAATGTTGTTCTTATTAATTTCCTGATTTTACCCTTTTTGAGAATTCGATCTCTCCCCTTTATTATGTTTCTCATAACTAGGTTTTCAAGAATGGTTTTACGTTTTGGTACTAAAGGGGAATATCATTAAGGGATCTGTTGATGATCTTTCACCAAAGTAGAAAAATGTGTTCCAATTTTCAAAAGATACTAAACTATAAAAGTCCTCATTAATGTACTTTTGTAATGTACTAAAATATTCATCTAAATTTATTTAATATCATTGTATGATAAGCATGGTTAGTTCTAATTTGAGTGAGGCATCTATATCACCATTGATGATCTCAAGTAGGAGAATCTGGTTACAAAAGAGATTTGTGTCCCACCTAAATTAGTACCTATATGAACTCTAATGAACAAGAAATATATTCCTTTTTTCATATAATATTGAGATTAGATATCTTGGCATTACATTGAAATAGTTTGGCATTATCATGATGTTTCCACCTATAATTTGGGTATTACTAAAGATAATCATGGTTACAATACGTTTGACTCATGCTATAAAGGTCGATGTGGATTTGACAATCTTTTCATTTTCAAATTTATATTACTGGTTCAATACCAGAAATAGATTACCAATATCATCTCTAACAAGAATAATATTGTTCAAATAATATATTTCATGACTGTGAAGAATATTACCAGTTATTTCCCAGTGTATTACTTCCTAGTTTGGATCATGTAACTTATTATTGTTCCAATTTCTCAGGTTGAGGACCTTTCAGTCCTAGAGAAATATTATGTTTATAACCAGTATCATATAGCCCATCAGTATGTGGATAATTTCTATATTAGGTATCCTTATAGGTTATATTTTTACTGAGTAATTCCCTTATAACATGAAGAATGTTGTTTCAACATATCAGCATGACATACACCATATATTCAAGCATTTTCATGGATATACCAAAGAATGTTACATTGCTATTCTAGATGAAAATATAAATATTTCTATGATCATCACATTGACCATGAAATAGTTTTAAAAAAACTATAAAAACATAATAAAAAGATAAACCCATTCAAATTTTTGTTCATATTGACATCATGAAAACTACATGGATTTATAGTATTCCATCATTAAATAAAAGTTAATCCTATGATAAATATGTCAATACTTATCTTAACACCCCTTATAAACCTCAAAGTGTACAGAGTGATTCAAGGACACTATTTAATATTAAAAAATTCATATAAATCCTTACTTCAATGTGATTATACCTCAAAAATATTATATATAGTGGAGTAACTGATTGGTTGGATAATGAATTTATGGTGGCTTTTAGTTATCTCATAAAATACCTCTCGATCCCACCAGTGTTAATGTTTCTTGTTGTAAGGTAGATTCTTATTATATTTTTGGTATCACCCGATCTGTCACATTGTTCCATACTCACATAAAATAATTCAATATTATGATAAATTATCCTCTATTATCTCATGTGATCTATGTTATGTACTGACACATGATATTTTGATATCCATAAGAATTGTATTTCACTGACCATTATGGTTCAAAATTTATGGTACTGGCTACAGTATCCCAAGTTCCATTTGGTCTCTCTAATTTTTCAAATGAAGTTCAACCTCAATCACCCTATTTTTATAATAAATTTTATATTCTTGGATAATATTACATGTTATTAAAAATCTAGTACATAACATATAAGGAAGTTAAATGGAAGGAGTTGAACGAATTTTATTAGTCGCAAACCATCACAAGAAGCACACCAATTGACACTAAACTTCCTGATGAAGATGTTCTATCAATTAAAGACCCCCACCCCAGAAAAATATTAATTCATTCTGATATTTCTTTGAGAATACTAACTCAAAATGGATGGAAAACACAAAGCTCAACCATGTCAATTTAGGAATTATTCTAATCTATAATGAAAAAGTATTTTTCCCAATTCCACATACTAATCAAATGGTCACATAAAAAATAAATCAAATAACTATTCCCAAGAAGTATTTTTGGAAATGAAATATTATATACCATTGGTCCACCTAAATATCAAGGGTGATTCAGATTAAGTAATAAAAAATATTAGTGGTTCATATTCCATTAAGAATGTGGAATTGATTCAATTATTTTTTTATGTATGAGGGTTTATAGAAGAATTATATTTTTATTTGAAACAACTTCATGTTCTAAATTCATATAATTCCCAAGAATATTTGTTTACTAATGTAGGTATCTCCATAGCAGATCTAGATTAGGACAAGGCAATTGTTTGTATTTTATAATACATTATGGTATCCCTGTTCACTAGAATCAATAATGATGATGTCTATAAGATTAGCATCACCTATAAGAATGATGTTTTGGTATCTATATTAACTAATATCTCAATTGGATAGATGATTCCCATACTTATTTTTCTTTAAAACAAATTTATTTCATTAGACGAACAAAATAAATAGAAAATATGATGAAGTGTTATAATCATTGTTCATTAAGATATCCTAAATTCGAAAAAGTCATATATAAGAAAATATTTGATATATTAATCCCCATATATATTATAGGAGATACCATCATTATTGTTTAAGATAAAAAACATCTTCCAGTGGTGCTCATCAATAAAGAAATACGTATTCCCACGAGATTAAGTGGTTTGGATACATATTTCCTTTGATGAATTATGATTGTGTGGAGTTTACCATGAATGTATTTCCTTCCAGATACATGTAAAATTTATGCTTCAACCCCATAGTTATTACATAAAACTAAATATTTTTTTTGTTTACTATATAGTGAATATGTGTCATGGGCCTATATCCCACACCTAAATATAGAAAATTCAAGTATATTCATACTATCATGGTCTTTTTCTACAAGTGATCCAAGCCTATATACCACAAGGATTTTAGAAAAAATGATATTATCATCATTTTTAACACAAAAGACATTACCATATTTGGTGTTACTAAAATTATATTGGTAGAAAATAGAAACAATGTCTATTATTCATAGTTGAAATGAATATATAAACAATATAACATTCATTCTAACCACTCATCATACTATAATGTTGTTGAAAAAATAGATTATGGATTTAAAAAAGATAATATATTACATACTTCAAAAGATAGTGGATTAATAAAATAATTCATTACCTAATAAACAGGTTCAATATTAATGGCCCTATCATATTATGACCCGAACTACAAAAAAAGTGCCCCCATATTTTCTCATATACTATATAATTGTAGTTTTTCCCATTTATCTATTGTTTTACTCACTTATCATTGTTATATACGTCCATCAATCTGAAGATAAATGTTATTAAAAGGGACTAGATGGTTTATAATGACTCCTTGATAAAGGATTATGTACATTGCATAATTGTGAGATTCATTAGAACTGGGTAGTAAGATAATTCGATTAGAATGTAAATATTTATTCATTCCTATAAATATAGCTACTATTGGTTCACAGATCCCTAATTATAATAATAAAGAAACCTCTAAATCTCAAAACAATGTGGGAGGGAACTTACATAATTTACAAGGTATACTCTAATGGATATCATTCCTTTTCAACAATAGATGGTGAGAATATCACACAGTAAACGAATTATTGTATTCTCAAAAAATTCCCCTCATAACATTTAATTTGGTACACTAATCCAAGCATAAAAATGAAAAAGTACCTACTAAATAGACTATTCACATGATATAAAACAACATGAAATTATACAAGTCATATGATATTAAAATATATTACAACATCATAGTTTCATTTCATGAATATGTATAACAATTCCCTACCACATGAAAAAATAGATAACAATATCTCAGACACTTGGTGTAAAACTGAAAGATAATGACATAGTCACATGATATAAACTGCACAAAACCATCCTTGGAGCATGATTTTATACAATAGAGATCTTTTGTCCTAGAATTATTACATAAATATTAATGATATCAAATATTACATTGAAAGTAAAATCCTTTGGTGGGTAAAAAAATACCCTTTCCAATTGTTCTACTATGTTATGGATAACCTTCGAATTTCCACTTACTTTCAAAATGAGCCGGAATAACATGATCATATAATTCTTGTTTGATATATCATACTATCATGATTGTAAATTTCCATGTATAATGTTATGGGTTGTTTTGTTCCATCCTATATAACCTTAGAATGATTTAAACATCCCACATGTCTTCATTACACTGTATAAGATTCATATCTATGAAAGGATTCATAGAGAATAATTTCTACAAAAATAAATACATAAAAAATACCATCACAAAAAAAAATAATATTAATCTACATATTTTGGGAATTCACTATGAAAAATAAATGATTTTATTATAAATTTTGTATGATGTGTACTGATGAAGGGATCTCTAATCCTGAAATCATCCATGAATAAAAAAATATTACTTTTCCTATTATATAATCCAAATATATTAAATTAATTTATCTCCTTGAACTACATGTGGATCGATTCTAACTATGTTAAGATATGTAATGACACATCAATCATCTATCCTGGGCATAGTAACAATGTAAAATAAATAAAAAACCCTTTTTAAACTTAGATTAATGTTCCTTTTGGTAATACATTGTTTTCATCATAGAAATGTGTCGATGTAAAGCCCAATTTTCTTTCATCACACATGACATTGATTTGGGAAAAAGGGGTCATCCAATGACTATATAGGCCTTAGTAAAATTTTCTATTCAATTTGTAAGATATGTTTCATAGAAAATAATAGTATAATTACCATTTTACTATTTCTAATAAAGATCTACATAGGATTATTCATTGTAAAATTATTCACTTGTGAAATAACATGAAACTACAACCCCTATGAATGAGCTTGATCTACATGAGGATAAAAATACATGAACTATGTGTGTTGAGTTTCTTCTTCTGAAAGGATATGTAGTGATTCCTAGATCACTTATTCCAAGTCCAACCATAAATTCTATAAAAAATAAACTCCTATCAACCAAATATGAGTCTCTAGTGAAAATATATTAATAAATATATTCTAAAAAATGGAAAATATATAAATTTCAAAATATTGATATTGGTTACATTTATCCATAAACCAATGAAAATGGTAAAATGTCCCCATTTTTAGATATTACAATTTTATTCCTCATTATAGGATCGTAAACTGTTTAAAAACTTTCCATCCAATATGACACTAAATGTCTCAAAACATCCTATTACAGATGGTCCAGTTTCTATACAAGAGAGAAAGATCCATGTGAGGTAACCCTACATACTTTGAATATCTATAAAATATTAAGATAAAAATTTACCTTACTCATTATAATCTCTAAATGAATGTACCCTCCTCAATAATATTTTTACTATGGATGGATTGAATCGTATAATCTCAAAGAACATATCTGAAATATACATTCAAGACCCATTGATGAGTTATCATTCACTTACACCACCAAATAATCCTTAACATCAAATTAATGAAAATCACAAATATGAATGATAATCATTGCTATTTATGGAAATTATTTATCATAATTAATTACATGTACATTGAGTGTATCATATCTCTATAAACCTACCCTCGACTATCATAAATGAGTGTATTCAACCCCAAAGGACTCCACTGGTTTACTATGTGTATTATGCACTTAATTTGGCTCATTATAAGATCCCTTGATAATATATGTCATCTAGAGTTATCTTCCTCTTGAGGGGAATATAATTTAACTTTTTAATGCCATCAAAGAATCACAGTAGGTCACATATTTTAGATATGGTCCACAAGTCTCCATTATTTATTATCTCATCATCATTAATCCTTATCCAAGTACCTAATGGTAATATTTAGGACATTACCACTACATTTTCAAATGGTTTTGGGGAATTCATATCCATTTTCTCCCATTTTGTATTTATCCCAATTTATCATGTCATTTCATCATGCACAAAAAATATCCCCCCCCCCGAGACGATTTGTAGTTCCATTGGTGCGTCCATTCACATTAGGTTAACATTCCCATTTTCCAATAGTTTTATTTTTTTCAACTACTATTGGTCCAAGAACATGGAACTCTCACTGTGACCACTACTTCTATTAAATAATATAAAATATCATTGGGACCACTATTCATGTTGGGTTTCACCTCTCCCATTCTAAATATGTTTTCCTACTTCATATTTGGTCATATATACAGGACCTTAAACTCTTAATTTGTTGGTCAAATTTGTATAACATTAAACTCCATCCTCTTAGTATTCTATATTCTAAGACCATAAACTGTAGTTGAAAAAGAAAAAATAATATTCTTGGTTTCAAAAAACATTAATGGATGACTGCTCAAATGAAAAATCCCTACTAACTAAGCCTCCCTATTTTTTGGGATTAGGAATAATCTAAGCTTAAATTAAAAAAAGGCATTGTGATTATAGGACCCATCATATGTCCATTGAAAAGGTCATGTAATTCTAGTTGGACCCAATGGTTTGGAATAAAGTTAGATCAATAACACATCATGTCTCTTGATTATTATTTTGTGGTACTTACTTGCTGGGGGTAGCCTTTAGGTTTCCATTACACTTATTTATCATTCCTTCCTTCCATGAATAGTATTTATCAAATAATTTCTTAATTCACCACAAACCATTCATTGGTTATCCATGAGGACTATATGCATCCCCAAAGGAACCCACATCATATTATGAATATTAGTTCCACTATATGGCTCTCTATACGAACCCCTAATATGTCATGTAAACTAGATGAATATTCATCCTTAGAGGTTGGATCCTCCAACACATTACTCCATTCATCCATTTCTGTGAAACCTTTCATTAATATATGGTATGTGGTCTCCTCTATCACAAATATATCACCACATATTTCATAATCCAAACACATTAATTTATGATATAAACAACTCATAATCCAACTAATAATGTTGATCCCATACCATTGATGTTTCAAATTCATACCAAGATCATTTTCAAAAATAGTGTTGACATATAATCCTCTTACAGTTCATTATCCATTTTTAGTGTGCCTCAAAATCACATAACATGATAGTATGAGATTTATTACCATAAACTGAATGCCTAAAACTCTAGGGTTGTCTCAGACATCCAAATCCCAGCAAATAAGAGCAATACATCCCCTATGTCACTACTTCCATTGAACATTATAAAGTTCTCTTATCTTATTCCCATAGTTATATAATCACTGCATAAAACACACTTCAAAAATTTTCACCAACCATCACCATGTGTGGTAATATTTTTTATGGGTTAATTAGTCTTTATTTGCTAATGATATTGTTAGCATCAATTATATTAAACTCTTTAAAATCACATCATGTCAAAATCACCCACGTTTCTATGAATATTACCTCACCTTTTGTTTCATACATCATCAAACTTATACGTTGTGCACCTGGGTCAATGTTGTCATATCATAAACAAAATATTTACTGGTCAACTTATATGACATAAAACTGCCTAATATAATAAAGATTTAACTATTCATGTGAAAAACCCATAAATGGATGTATATTGACAAAATTTGAGTATCCTCTCTCTAGAGATACACCTCATGTGATTCAAAAAAATTGATACTCTGATGTTGAAAGTAGAATAGAACATGCTAGGTTAAAAACAGCTGATGGGAAACTAAATAAAAATCCAAGGCAATTCCTACCAGACCTCCCAAATATTATTAATAGGGTAAATTTATAGTAATAAATCCAGATACTAAAATTTTAGGGGTTCCAAAATATAAATCTAGAATATGTTAGGATTTTCTTGCAAGGACCCTTGAGTATGGAAAATTTTATGGAATCTACTCCTTATATCATCCCTACTTTATCATTATTTAGGATATGTGTGAAATTTAAAAATACATTTAATAAATATTCTAGAACCCTTTTTAACTTTTGGAATCCTTATTCCATATATTTCTTTCAAAATAATTATAACATTAAGAAAACATAATCATCAAAATAGAAAACACTAGTGTTATTGTGATGGAATTTATTCCAATACCCATCCATGATCCATGCCCAAAATGAACACATTTATCCAAATGGACCATCCTAAGTGATATAGTGGTGGAAGATATGCGTATAATCATCTATTATCCAAAAAATGGATCTATTTAGTATAAACTAATAAACTATAGAGTTATAGTGATGATAGTTATGCGTATACCCATCCAGATCCATGATGAAGCAAACTATTTCATCCACATAGACAAACTATAGTTATGTGATGATGTTTATTAAACTTATACTCATCTGTGAGCCATTCTGAGGATAAATTTAATTCCTAATCAAGTGTTCGAGATGAAAAATTGATTTTTTCACTTCAAATTCAATGTTTAAATGGGATTTTTATGGAAAAAAATATGTTTCTTTCATTAAATAAAATGGGGAGGTGATCCTAGAATAGAATTTATCTCAGTTAAATTACAGGTAAAGGGAAATAAACACATGAAAGAATAAAATTAGTGGACTCTAATCATTTTTGTATAAAACTAATCAAATGTATTATGATAATTATCCATGGAATATTGATGTTTATAAAATAGGGAAGGTTATACTTTAGTCGATGGATGTATTCACTTGACCTGAGTGG
Source organism: Viscum album (assembly GCA_963277665.1). NCBI lineage: Eukaryota > Viridiplantae > Streptophyta > Magnoliopsida > Santalales > Viscaceae > Viscum > Viscum album. The sequence continues at coordinate 21,368,550 of OY728137.1, read as the reverse complement.
TTTTTTCTTAGTAGCATTATCTGATGGACTCAAGCCTAATTTTTTTAGAAAGTAGTTGTTCCTTAATCCTTGAAACATGATCATAATATTACTATAGTTATATTGTATTCAATGATAACCAATCAGGAAGTTATAATTCATTTGTATACAAGTTTTGCAACTGCATAATGTCACCCTCCATAACTTCTTATTCAATGTTAATGGGATTCAACATTAGGTGGTCACATTTTTGGGATTCTATATTATATCAGGATGTGGTGACATGATGTATGAGTGTGTAATGGTTATGGTAGTTTAACCAACCTGCTCTAAAGATATAAATAGTTGGATAAGGCTCTTAAAATTATCAATATATCATTTAATTGACTCAATGGGATTATATAATTAAATTTCATCCATGCCCACATTCTCAAAGCATATTTTTAGACAGTAATTTTGGGATAAATCATTGTTTACATGCTATTATATGTATATAATTTGGAATTAGGTTCTCTATAGATGAATTTAGTTTTGTTAGTACGATGGGTATGAAAAAATATTTTTTCATTGTTTCTTAGTTGATTTTAGGGACTGTGTCAATAGGGATAATCCCCACTAAATGAGTGATCACTATTGTGGTAACATGATCGATGAAGGAAACAAAACCAAAAACCCTAGTCAGAAACACCACGTCAGTATTATTCCCAGTTTTGGAAATGTCAGGTCTAATAGTGACAAATGACTCTAGAAAAGATAGTAAAAGGTAAAAAAAATAATAAAATGAAGACTATGAGATAGTGATATTTATATTTTTTAAGAAATGATCAATGTATCAATTTTGAGGTAGAATTATCACTTTTATTGAGTTCATATTTACATTAAAAAAACAAAGTTTCACACACACACAAAACACTATCTCAAATGAACGCATAAATAATAATATGCAATTATGCCACCAAAAAAACCATTATTACAGAATTAGATAATCATTAGTGGTTAGAATTATGTGGAGATATAGTACCAATATCTTCAAATTCTGAGATACTTCATTTTCATTGTTAAATTCCACAATACTACTGTGTCACATTGGTATCAAAAGTCAACAGTGCTATAGTATTGTGAAATATGTTAAAGTGTACAAAAAGTTTCCTAACATCATCCATAGATCATGCTACACTGGTCCAATAGTCTCCCGCTAGAATCATGGTTTGGAAATCAATACTATTTTGATGCTAATGACAGAGAAAATTACTTAACCAAATATCCTACACTTATTCACTCATTCGTGGGTACCTTCCATCAAAATATTCAAATTCATGTTGAATAATTCTAAAAGGTCAATTTTTACAATATATTCTCTCATAATGTTCTGCCATATCCTTCCACTCATCCTCAATTCATTAGTTTAGATCAATAATGGAACATTTTTTCCTCATCTTCTCTATTATTTTTGGTTACCTCAATATGTTTGTTGGATTACTTTATCCATGAAACATAAGTGATGTCACCATCCCATCCTATATTATTCCTATGATGAAATGGTACTTCAAATGAATGTACATTATCTGAGTATGAAAATTTAGTTTCTTTCATGAGTCATAACACACTATTAGTCATAGTAAAATTTATTTTCCCATAATTTTTGTTCTATATTCTCCATGATTTTCTTCATCTAAAACATCTACATATTGTTTTCTATTATATATAATTTTTTTCACTTTGGTAAATATCTCTACCAACACTTTTTACTATGATATCTATCTCACTACAGTCTCTCCTTAGATTACTAAATAACATATGGAACTCCTCCCACTGTCAATATATCCTCCATGGATACCATCTACATATCCTGAAAATTATTCTCCTTTACCAAAGAATAGACAAACTTTTTCATTCCCATAGAGAGTCTCAAAATATACATCATAGATTTCCAATTTTATCATCCAGGGTTATCCATATTTCTTATCACAAATCCAACTATATAATCAATACCATTATGGGTTGATAAAATAGCAAAAATTAGGCATCCAAGAGTTGATACATATAAAATATTTTCCATTTTCTCAGCCTATGCTACTTTTTTTGGGAGTTCTCTAGTTTTATAGGTTAAAAAGGATTATGAGTGGAAAATAATTTATGTTTCTACTTTATTAATAAATATAATTTAAAGAATTATAATTTAGTTATCTTGTTATAACACCAAGGTTATATTTGCACATTCTCTCTTAATCTTCATCCCTATCATGTTTTCATCAACTCCAAGATCATTCACCTCAAACTCATCAACTAGATACCCTTTCAGGAAATCAATCCTCAATTTATATGATCTTATAATGAGTATGTCATCCACATAATTAATCTATATATTTTTTACAACACCAAAAGATTTATCATAAAATCAATTATCTATTACAGAATGTTTTTATATATTTTTACACATGAATCCATCAAACATATTTTTCCACTACGTGGGTGACATCTATAAATAATAAAAACATTTTAATAGCATGAATACTAGGCCTTCCATACCTAAATAAACATATCCCACTAACCTTTAAATATAAATATCCTCTTTTTGTTCTCCATTAAGAAAATTAATCTTCACATCAAGAATCTCAATATGTAATTTATCTTATTCAACAATAATAATAACCTCCTAGATGGTGGTAAGAATCACTGTATTTGGGGAAATCATAGTTAAATCCAAACCATCAATGTGTTGAAATCCTTTAATAACTAGTATTTCCTTATACCCCATCTTACTATCATAAACTTCTTTGGCAGGGTACAAGTATTTCTTTTTTAATTATTTATTTACTTGTGTCAAGGGTCTCATATCATAATTATTATTTTCATGTAATGAAGAAATATCCTACTATATAAGACAAATCCCACTTACTATACACCATTAATTAGATTTCCTCCTCAAAATATTATGGCTCTCAACTACAAATAAAAAATAGTTTATGTAAGGATGATGAATATATCTTCATATGACATCTCTCCCTAGTTGATCTCCTTAACTTCACTTGAGGAATAGGCTACACTAGGTTGGTTTCATGTTCTCTTGTACACCATTGTGCTACAATTTATTTTGGAACATTGATTATTTATTCCCAATATTATCTTGAACATCATGACGGCCTTTGTACATGACACCTTTATTAAATATCACATTTTGGATTATAAAGATCATCATTTTATGATCATCAGAGAAGTGATAACCAAACCTCTTTCCACCATATCTGATAATAAAACCTGATTTATACATCACATAATGAATTTTCATTATATTATAATCTATATGTACATATGTAAATAAACTAAAGTCATATAAATGTGATCATATTACCTCCATTCCAGACCAATGATCCTCAGGTAGACATTATCCCATTAGAACTGATGGACTCATGATAATGAGATATATCTCCAATTATAGGGTCTCCACATTGAATTTCTTGGGTAACCAGGAGTGTAGCCTCATGATCTAAGAACGTTCATTCAGTTAAATATTCATCTATTCATCCGCACAATTATAGTGTGGTGTACCCATAATATTCTTCCCCCATCGAATTCCATTACTAGAATAGAATCCCTTTAACTCATTACTTTCATATTCAACACCATTGTAAGACCTCGACAATTTTATCATTGATTGTGACTTATTCTCCCCCTTTATCTTTGACTTTTAAAATATATCAAAAATATCATATTTTATTTTCAAAAGGTAAACCCATACCTTCATTACTGATTCATAAATAAATGCCACATAATATTGTGACCCTCCATGGGAATGTACTTGTGTAGGACCCCAAACATAATTGTACTCCATGTTTAGTTTCCCACCCATTGGTGTTCTGTATCCTTTCCTAAATGATACCCTATTATAATTTCCAACGATAATGTATTCTTATAGGCTAATTCATATGACTTCATCTCTGGTATAATTCCTTTTGTTTTCATCCCCTTAATTCCCTTCATACTGATGTTCCCTACACTATAGATCCACAATTCTGAATCCATAATCGTATTTATTGATGGAGTAATGTAAATTTTTGTTTCATAGATATTTTATAAGGTGATAATATTTAATCCATGAGGTAAAATCATAGATCCCTTGGTAATCATTCATATTCTATAAATTTATGGGGTATTAAAACTAGAATCATCATACTTCCCAATAGAAATAAGGTTTCTTCTTTATCAAGGAATATACTATATATTCCCTAAAATATGGAAAATGTCATTGTGCGTTTTAATTCATTCATCTCTATTCCCAACAATCAACTATGGTTCATCATTAGCATGATGTACCTAGCCGTAAATTTTCAAGAATATTATTATTTGAGAGACCCTTCTCCGAAGATAAATATAAAGGCACATCAGAGTTTAAATTCCAACAATCTATATGGCTATCCATGCTTAGATGAAACACATCATCAGTTCCTTCTATCATCATTTTTTATTCATTGGTTTTAGGATCCTTCTATTTTTCATATTACTCTATATTATGTCGTTTCTTTCCATACATACATTACGTAGGACCAATCTACTTTTCCTAGTCTCAAACCATTTCTGTTGATTTTGATTATCCTCAATGATTATATAATTGTGTATATTGGCATCTTCATTACACATTTAGAGAAAACCCAAAGTATATAATTGAATATATTCTCAAAATTTCCCCATTTTTTGATTTGTTCTTACTCGTCTTTCATAACCAAATATGTATTCCCCATAAAACTACTCATGGTTATTACCATGGCTTCCCAACTATCATGTATGGAAGATATAATGTCCAGAGAACAGAACTCATAACCCAATGTCATTCCCATCAATGAAAACTAACATGGGATGGTGTTGATTTCATTTAAATTATCAGTAGAAATATTCTTTTAAATCATCATAATATTGAATAATCCTCATAGTAGGTACTTCTTTATTTACCATAAATGGCTTATCAAATGTTTTTATGAGATCTTTCATCGATCAATTTATCATATTCACCCCTTTAATATTGAAATCAATGTTTTTGTCTAATGTAAAGCACAAAACTCCTTGAACCTATAAATATAGTGTCACCCAATACAAATTTGTGGTCTCTGGGTATTTTTCTCCTAGAAGCGGAAAGTGAGTCATATTCTAATAAGTATATCCTTAGATATGAATCCTCTAATAACTAAATTGAGTTCAATAGATGAAATTAAAATTCACATTTTAGTCTTCTATAGACATATTTTAATTCAATAAAATCAAATATGAACATTTTAAATCAATCTATCATACAAGTTGTTGTGGAATTATCATGAATAACAATGACAAACAATTGTCGAAATGATAGTAAAATAGAAAAACCAAAATAATATGAAAAAATGCGTATATCAAAATATTTACACGGTTTGAGAAATGATCCATATATCCATAAGATGAAATAATTTTCATTATTTTCAAGTATTATAATTATATTGAAAAAAATTGAGTTTTACACACATAGAAACCAACAGATGAATTGGTTCATAATGAAGATGATGCAATGGTTCCAATAACAACACAATATGTCCACTACAATATAGTGATCAGGGGACAGATGTATGAATCTATATAGTACCACTACCTACAATTTTTGAGAAGCTATACTATTCATGTTAATTTCTGCACTAAAATAGTGTAATTTCATGAGGTGTAGCCTAGTGTGAAATATGGGCCTCTAAAAATTGGCCCAACTACATCCAATGATCGTGATACACAAATCCAGCGGTTTAACTGTAAATATAACATTAAAATGAATGTTCCTTATGATGTTTGTAATGTTTTTATACTGGATTATGCATCTCAAAAATTTATTATTAAAGCATTTCAAATTATTGACTCTGGGAAATTAGTGGTTTATATACTGATTTTATTGGTATCCTTGATATGTTCCCCGTACAATTCTCCACCCATAATTTGGAATATACTGATAATAAGAATCATTGGATGGAAATGTAATATTCATGACTACATCATCCCATGTTAGCATCAACCACAACTATAAAATAATTGATAAATATTGATTTTTCTTCACCCTGATAAGTAGTAATTATGCTACTAGAAATAAACATCTATATTTTCATGTAACCCTAAAAACGGTATATGGTTTTATAATAATCACTCAATATGTTTGAGATATCAAAACCCCATCATGAAGTGATATGATGTAAGAATGTTCTCCCCATATCTCCCCACCAATGTCTATTAACATTCTACAAGGAAAGATATAAGGGATAAAGACATAGTCATTGGAATTAATCAGCATTGAAATATCTGTTTCAAAATATTTATAAATTCGATAAGTTATAGAAACGTTGAACAACATGGGGATATATGAAAAATGTGCTATTATTATGAGGTTTCAATATTCATATCATTTTAAATGTTCTACCATCTATCCACAAAGAAATTTGAATGGTCCTATAATATGATGTACAGTCCTAACATCAAATATATGCCCCAGAAAGTGAAAAATGTAAAGACCCGTAAAATTCAAGGGAAATTTTTTTTCTTAATTTTCATTGGGATTTTACAAGAATGCAGTTTCTGGCGGCTATTGATTCTGAGGCCCGGTGTGCCCGAAATCATTTTCCAATGCTTAACTCGGGTACGTTCAGTGAACGAACGAGCGGGTTTTCCTATCTTTTGAACTGGTGCTCAGAATCGAAATCTGAGGACACCGATGAAATTGAAGTGCCAGTTTTTTCTTAGAAACACCTTTTCCAGAGTTGCGTTTGCTCGGGTGTGGTTTTTGAATTTTTCGGGTTATGTAAATGAATTAAATAAAATGGTGCGACCAATTTATTTTATTTTATGTTGTTTAACCTAAGCTAAAGGGTTAAAGTGGGACCCACAATATCCTACACCACTAGGTAGGATATTTTTGGGGTGGGGCCCACACGAGCCCCACCTTTTTCAACCCCCTCCTTTAATTAATGTAACGCACCCGCAAAACCCCCTTTTTAAAATGAATTCAACTTCTGCGTTTAATTAAATATTAAACACCCCTATTAACTGGGCGGTTTAAATGTTGCAATTAATTCAATTAATTGATTGATTCAATTTGAATTTCAAAACTTTGGTTTGTGTGTTAATAAAATAAGACAATTCTTATTTTATTATAGGTTGGTTGTGTGAGAGGGTTTTGGAGAAATCACTCAAGCCGTGAAGCACCCCTTCCCCGACGAAGAACGCGAAAAACGCGAAGAACGCCAACCTCTGACGATGGTCGACAAGAACGCCGGATCCTCAAAGATCGACAACGTGATACGACGATCCTCCTTCCGTGACGCTTCTTCTGTGACGCTTCTTACGCGATGAACCCTCGCTCGACGATGCTTTAGGTAGGGTTTTTTTGGTTCAATTAAATCTATGTGATTTATATCCTCGGCATGTGTTTTAAATTTGTCAAAAACGGTTTAAACCGCTAACGCGGTGGGTGCGGACCAACGAACACGTCCGAACGCACCATTTCTTCTTTATTGGTGTGCATATCGGCGGGCGATGACCAAGCAGGCCACAAGGGAATTTTGAGGTCTTCGCAGTGAAGAGCTGGTCCCGGGAGGACCGCTGGCGAAGACAGCAGGCAAAACGGACCACCGGAGCGCGTCCGGTGGTCCGCAGAAAACCCCGCCGGCGCGCCACGCAAGGAATGGCCGCCATGGCTGAAGCCGCGGCAGAAGGCTGTGGGTCCCGCGACCACGCGGGACCAAGGAAGAAGGGACGCAGCACTATGCCGCAACTGTTGGCAAGGAGCGGCCCCAACTCGGGGTCGCGGTTTCATTCAAGGGGGGCGACGCCCCCCCTTTGCGTATCCGCTCGGCCGAAACGGCCGAGCCTCTTGGCCACTGGGCCGCACCAGCGCACCGGGTCGCACCGCGCCTAGGCCGGGCCACGCCGTGCTCAAGCAGTCTGGTCCCAGACCCGGGTGGGGTCAACCCGGTTCGGGCCGAACCAGGAGGTCTCGGGCCGAGTCGGTTCGGGCCCGAAACCCCCACTTCCAGGCCTCTTTCGGTCTTTTGCCCATAAAATGGGCTACGACTCTCCGATCGACGCAACGTCAGATGCATAGTGATATTTGGATCGAGTCGGTCGTTTTGGTATATTACACTCAAGGTTTCGGGGAAATTTAGGATCGGCCGGGTTGGTTCGTACACGAAACCAACCGGGCCCTCGGAGCGGAAACGCTTATAACTTGAGTTCCGGACGTCCGATTGACGTGCCGTCAACTTTGATGGATTCCTATTAGTGAGATAGACCTTTTGGATTACTCCGCTCGAGGTTTGGATGCTGTTGGAGTACGTTCGGGTTGGTTTTGACTTAAAAACCAACCGGTCCCCTAGGATGAAAAAGCCAATAACTCTCAGACCGGGCGTCCGATTGATGCGCCGTCTTTGACGTTGAGTTCCTGTTGACGATATGGAACTTTTGGATACATCAACTTCAGACTATGTGTCAGTTGATGTATCAAACCCTCGGCTCGTGGAGCGGACACTCCCGAATGAGCTTGCTATGTGCGGGAACCCTAGAGCTGGCTGCGACTATGACGACGATGATGACTGTACAGAAATCCTCCGTGGATTCGACCGCGACGACTACAACACCCAGCAGTCCTATGTGGATCCGTGCTACCGATCCTGTGTGGGTTGGATCCTGTGTGGGTCAGCGCTCAGTGGTCATGTGTGGGCCAGTGCTTATAGATCCTGTGTGGGTCTGATCCTATGTGGGTCCTTTATGGGGGTTAGTACCTATCGATCCTTTGTGGGTCATTACGGGGGTTAGTACCTATCAATCCATTGTGGGTAATTGCGGGGGTTAGTACCTAGCGATCTTGTGTGGGTCTGACAGCTTAGATGATTCGGTGGCTACATCTGATCATCTCTATCGTCATACGAAGATGTATACCTGTGTGAGCTAAATCCTGTTTTGCTTTCCTACGTGGATTTTGTTGTGCTATCCTGTGTGGATGTGATCGAACTTGGGCTCGGATGTTGGAGCCGAACTGGAATTTTTATCTTTGGTATATGTATGGGCATATACCTAATTAGTGTCGGATGTTACATCGTGATTGTATCTCTCCTTTTTGGATTATCATTTTTGGATTCTGGGAGACCTTCGGGGGTCTCGAGGTCCCTACTGAGTATCTTATACTCACCCCTGCACGGGCTATGCCCACACTACGTTTTGTTGGGTGCAGACGATGGACATCGCTGACCGTGGTTGAGGCTTGCGGAGGTGGACTGTACCCGAAGGTGGACCACTAGGCGGGACGTACTCAGAGCGGACGGTTGGACCCGAGGAGCTGTGGAGCCTATCTATACCCACCCTTCTTGTGAGAATTCTAGCGGATGGCTCGACGTTGTGGCTTTACTTTCAGTTGATGTTTTCCATTTACAGTTGTACATTACTTTTAGTTTGGGTTTGTATTCTGGACCACTCACTTTTCTGCACTTACTTTTGTACCCAATTTTACTTAGTGTTTACATCTTCTTGCTTGCTCTGTGGTGTTTTATTACTTTACAAAGGAAATGCTTTCCCTTTTTACAGGAAATTACGCCTTGGTGCTAGTCGCCAGCCCCTGGCCTATGGAAGGTGGGCTTGGGGTAGTCACGGCACGGGCCCCGAGGACGGGTCGTGACTAATTGGTATCAGAGGAGTTCGGTTCTACCGTAGAACTCATGACTCTGATCTTTTTCTATGTAAATCAATAGTGTTAAGAGTATTGAGTGTGGTTATCAGTCCAGGGAGTCCAGTGTTGGTGCGGCGGCCGACGTATCCGTACACCAGGACCCTGACTTCTGATTTCCAACTTAATGCACGAAAACATTGATTGCCTGTATGTTTCAAGTATTCATTATGATTACTTTTTATCAGCTCCCCAGGTATATTATTTGACCGTGGTGCGCCTGTTTCTTTTCAGGATAGCCCCACGAAGGCAGCAATCTAGGGTTACGAGGCGTGGTACAGCCGACCTTGCAGATCACCTCTGTGCTGGAAAACCCCTGGGGAGTCAGCACTTGTGGGACCAGAGATGGTCTAGGCCATGACAGAGAAGGTCCAAGTCATCCAGGAGCAGATGAGGACACCTCAGAGCCGATAGAAGTCTTATTCTGATAGGAGGCGAAGGACACTGGAGTTCGAGGATGGAGGCCACGTCTTCTTGCGGGTCTCACCTCGACGTATATTATGGAAATTTGGCCGAGGCGGCAAGTTGTCTCCACGCTTCATTGGACCATTCCTGGTCCTCAGCAGGATTGGTGAGGTGTCTTATCACCAAGCTCTACCACCTCAGTTGCACCGAGTGCACGACGTCTTCCACGTATTCCAAATGATGAGATATATGCATGACCAGACGCATATTATTTACCATGGGGAGCTGGACATTGATGATGAGGCGACGTTTGTGGAGGTACCAGTGGAGATCAAGGATCGATAGGAGCGGGTCCTACGTGGACGACCGATTCCTCTAGTGCGCATCAGATGGCAACACGGGAACCTCCAGGATAGCACTTGGGAGCGGGAGGCTCATATGCGTGCTCAGTACCCACATTTGTTCCCCTAGTTTATGATGTATCTTTATGGGGATGTAAAGCCCTGAGTTGGGAGTAATGTAAAGACCCATAAAATTCAAGGGAATGTTTTTTCTTAATTTTCTTTGGGATTTTACAAGAACGCAGTTTCTGACGGCACCTGGTTCCGAGGCCCGGTGTGCCCGGAATCATTTTCCAAAGTTTAGCTCAGGTACGTTAAATGAACGAATGAGCGGGTTTTCCTAACATTTGAACCGGTGCTTGGAAAAGAAATACGAGGACACCGATGAAATCACAGTGCTGGTTTTTGCTTAGAAAAACCTTTTCCAGAGTTGCGTTTTCTCGGGTGTGGTTTTTGAATTTTTTCTGGTTAAGTAAATGAATAAAATAAAATGGTGCGACCAATTTATTTTATTTTAAGTTGTTTAACCTAAGATAATGGGTTAAAGTGGGACCCACAATATCTGACACCACTAGGTAGGATATTTGTGGGGTGGGTCCCACACGATCCCCACCTTTTTCAACCCCCCTCCATTAATTAATGTTACACACCCGCAAAACCCCCTTTTTAAAATGATGTCAACTCGTGCATTTAATTAAATATTAAACGCCCCTATTAATTGGGTGGTTTAAAAGTTGAAATTAATTCAATTAATTTCTTGATTCAATTTGAATTGGAAAACGTTGGCTTGTGTGTTTATAAAATAAGACAATTCTTATTTTATTAGAGGTTGGTTGTGCGAGAGGGTTTGGGAGAAATCGCACAAGCCATGAAGCACCCCTTCCTCGACGAAGAACGCGAAGAACACGAAGAACACGAAGAACACCAACCTCCAACGAAGGGTGTCAAGAATGTCGGATCCTTGGAGATCCACGACGTGATGCTATGATCCTCTTTCCACGATGCTTCTTCCGCGATGCTTCTTCAGCGACGCTTCTTCAGCGACGCTTCTTCCGCGATGAACCCTCACTCGACGACGTTTGAGGTGGGGTTTTTTTTGGTTCAATTAAATCTATGTGATTTATATCTTCGACATGTGTTTTAAATTTTTCGGAAGCCATTTAAACCGCATACGCGGTGGGTGCGGACCAACGAACAAGTATGAACCCACCGTTTCATTGTTCTTGGTGTGCGGATCGGTGAGCGATGACGAAGTAGACCGCAAGGGCATTTTGAGGTCTTCGCAGTGAAGAGCCAGTCCCGGGAGGACCGATGGCGAAGACGGTAGGAAAAAAGGACCACCAGAGTGCGCCTGGTGGTCCGCGGAAAACCCCATCGGCGTTCCACTCCGGCACGGCGGCACCAGCGGCCAGAGGCGGCGGCGCCGGGGTGCGCTGCTAGGAAGGACCGCCGCCGCTGAAGCCGCGGCGGCAGGCTGCTGGTCCCACGACCGCGCGGGACTGAGGAAGCAGGGACACGTCACTATTCCATGTCTGTTGGAAAGGAGCGCCCCCCACACCGAGCCGCGCCCAAGAGGGCCGGACCCGTACTCAGGTCGGGTCGACCCGGTTCGGGCCGACCTAGGGGGTCTCGGGGCCGGGTCGGTCCGGGCCTGAAACCCCCACTTCCAGACCCCTTTCGGTCTTTTTCCCATAACAAGGGATACGTACCTTCGATCGACGCACCGTCAGTTGTGTATAGATCCTCGGATCGAGAGGGTCGTTTCAGTATATTACACACATGGATTTAGAGAACTTTGGGTTCGACCGGGTTGGTTTGTTCACGAAACAACCGGGCCCTCGGAGGGGAAACGCTTATAACTAGAGCTTCGGACGTCTGATTGATGTGCCGTCCACTTTGATGGATTCCTCGAAGTGAGACGGACCTTTTGGATTACTACACTCAAGGTTTGGATGTAGTTGCAGTACGGTCGGGTTGGTTTTGACATAAAAACCAACCGGGCCCCTGGGACAAAAAAGCCAATAACTCTCAGATCGGGCGTCCGATTGACGCGACGTATGTGACGTTGAGTTCCTGTTGACGATACGGATCTTTTGGATACATCAGCTTCTGACTACGTGTCAGTTGATGTATCAACCCCTCGACTCGTGGAGCGGACCCTCCTGAACGAGCTTGCTGTGTGCCGGAACCCTAGAGCTGACTGCGACTGCGACGGCGATGACGACTGTACAGAAATCCTCCATGGATTCGACGGCGACGACTACAGCACTCATCGATCCTACGTGGATCAGTGCTACAGATCATGTGTAGGTCAGATCCTTTGTGGGTCAGCAGTCAGCGGTCCTTTGTGGGCCAGCTCTTACAGATCCTATGTGGGTCCAATCCTGTGTGGGTCATTGCGGGGGTTAGTACATATCGATCCTTTGTGGGTCATTATGGGGGTTAGTACCTATCGATCCTTTGTGGGTCATTGCGGGGGTTAGTACCTATCGATCATGTGTTGTTCTGACAGCTTAGATGAATCAGTTTCTACATCTGATCATCTCTATCGTCATACGATGAAGTATATCTGTGTGAGCTGAATCTTGTTTTGCTTTCCTATGTGGATTGTGTTGTGATATCCTGTGTGGATGTGATCAAACTTGGGCTCGGATGTTGGAGGCGAACTGGAATTGTTAACTTAGGTATATGTATGGGAATATAACTAAGTAGTTTCGGATGTTAATTATTGATTGTATCTTTCCTTTTTGGATTATCCTTTGTGGATTCTGGGACACATTCGGGGGGTCTCGGGGTCCCTACTGAGTAGCATCTACTCACCCCTGCACGGGCTATGCTCGCACTACATTGTGTTGGTTGTAGACGGCGGACAGCGTTGATTGTGGTTGAGGCTTGCAGAGTAGGATGGTACCCAGAGGTGGACCACTAGGCGGGACGTACTCAGAACGGACAGCTAGACCCGAGGAGCTATGGAGGATATCTGTACCCCCCCATTCAGGTGGGACTTCTAGCGGATGGCTCGACGTTTCGGCTTTACTTTCAGTTGTTGTTTTCCCTTTACATTTGTACTTTACATTCATTTTGGGTTTGTATTCTGGCCCACTCACTTTTCAGCACTTACTTTTGTACCCAGTTTTACTTAGTGTTTACTTCTGCTTTCTTGCTCTGTGGTATATGATTACTTTACAAAGGCAATGCCTTCCCTTTTTACTAGAAATTATGCATTGGTGCTAGTCGCCATCCCCTGGCCTATGGAAGGCTGGCTTGGGGTAGTCACGACACGAGCCCTGAGGACGGGTCATGACAAAAACCTGATCAATGATTTGTATTTTCATGTTAATGGAATATCCTAGTACCAATATAAATTCCGTCAATATGTTTCTGATCCTAACACCTAAATAATATTTATGGTCTAGGAAAACAATCCACCTTGAAAAATGGAAAAAATTCCAACAGATAAATATTTGAAGTACTTCTAATCAGACCATGAAACCCCATGGTGTGTAATAGATTACTTTTATGGTATCCTATTTGGATCCTTTGATATATCAAGGCTATTGATTAGTTTTCTTCCATGTGTGCATGGAATTTTACTTTGCCACATTATATTTTAGAAATATTTGCACTCAGTCACTAAATGAGATAATTGAACATGTACGAGGAGCTATTCCCAATGATCTCTTAACCAATATCAACAACTCCCTCCCAAGAGGAGGGAACTTCTCTATATTCATCCAATTTTTAGCTATAAGATAAAACCCATCATACATCTCTGTAGGGATTTAGACTACTCCCAATAGATAATATCACCCAAATCAATCCTGAACAAACAATGTCGTAGATGGAATGTGTTTTTATTTCAGAAACAATGGATAAACTACTCATGTAAAACCTATGATGGTTGATACATCATAAATTGATGAAATAATTCTGGTCGGTGTTAACCAACTTCTACCATCCAATCGGGGAATTGTGTGTAGAATTGATGTACCAAAAAATCCAAGGACCATTCATCTGGAAATATTCCACAAAATTGTTGGTCATTTTTGGGAATCAATCTCCATTAAAAAATTTCAATGAAAATTTTTAAATAGATTGTAAATCAACAGTTATAAAACACTAGTATATATATTGATTATAATGAATCCATGATGAGTTTTTCATGATAAATACAATTTTATATCATCGCAGTTGGATTATCAGACATGTGGTGTAGTTTTTTTCATGAACATTGTTCCAAAAAACTCATACAAGGTAGACTGAAATTTTTTTCTAGCCACTATGATCCTAGAATCCTCATATATCAAAATTTTTTATAGTGACAATTTGTTAGAAAATGGATAATTCTGGAATTATAGTGTAAGAAGGTTCTTCATGATGTAATTTTGGGGAATAAAATTATATCAAGGGTAATTCTTAATATTTTTTCCAATTCCATTCCAATTTTTTCCAAATTTATTGAATTTGATAAAAACATAGGTTTTGAATCCATTTTCCCTACCAAAATATTTTATGGGCATAAAAGTGATAAATCATAGAAAAAAATTAAAAATTCTCATGTATCATTATAGGCTCTACCCAAATGTCATAGTTATTTAATCACTACATGGACAATCATTGTATGGGATAATGACATTAATTAAGGATATTTTCCTACAAAGAATCAACAAGAGACTGTAAAATGCATAATCATCGATAAATCCCTAACCATATCTAGAGAAATCATCATCTACAAATAAATCCTTATATGCAGTCATGTCATGAACTCTCAAATGTGTGTGTAGAGATAAAATAGGAATCATACCAAATTAACTCAGCAGCTAACCTTTATATTGGGGTGGTCCCTCTTCCCAGCACAATAATACACCATAAAAATATCAGCATGATATGTATCTTACCCAAAATCAATTACCCTTCATATTTATTGAATTAAATTTTTAGGAACAAAATATTGAAACTAATTAAATATAGATCTACAAAAATCTGATATTTGAAAGAATTGTTGTTTTCTTTTGAAATGTTTCTTTTTTGGATCTCCCATGTATGAGTTTTTTTTCAAAACTTTGGAAAAATATGTCTAATGACATAGCATTTGTATCACTTCATATTTCCTCAATAGTCCTTCTAACAGATATAATTTTAGAAAAATGTGTAAATTTTAGGACCCCGATGAACTATTAAATTTTCTTAAAGCTTTTAGGTGGGTACTTTTAAGACAATTACATATCACTGTGAAAAAGAAATTTATAACAATTTTCAAATCGTATTATTGTGTTAAATAGTTTATAGGGTTACGGAAAAAAATACTATATTCGTTCTGGAAAAAATGATACGGTGATGAAGGGGGGATCACCAAAGGAGAGGAACATAGATATGGATAAGAATTTCTATTTTGGTATCCAGAATATTGTAATCCATTGATGTTACATTTAACGAGAAAAGGACTTCATGAAGAATGTGTGATAAATCTCCATGGTGATTCACAACCTAGGAATATAACATCCAATAATCTCATCTATAGAGGGCCCATGTGAAGAATTTCCATAAACATTGTTCGCGGTGGTTTCATTATGGGGGAGCTTCATGAAAGGTTCTTCATGACGAATCATTAAAGGTAGAACATTATAGGATTTTTACACCTAGTATAACAAATCCTCATTTGTGAGCACGAAGTATTCATATGTTTTTATCACCCTCTCTTCCATGAACTTGGACAACAAAGAATTTGGATCCTCTATATCTATTTATAAATTCAATAAAATAACTAAAAAATGGTCCCCTATGGTGTTTTATCCTTCACATAATTCACCCAACATGACCATATTAATTCAAATGAACATGGTGATAAAACTTATAGAAAATTGATATCCATATATGTGTCACATTCTAGACGACACATCATGCTTGAGATACTTGATGTGTATGCCCCATGTATCATTTCTCTGTCACTCCTTCTTTGATATCGATATTTAAGATGCATAAAGATAAACTATATATAATAAAGACATCTGATCTCGATGATAAATTGTGAGATAATAATCCTTAGTGTAAGACATAAAACTAAATTATTACCCAATGTGATGATCATATGTTTTCTTATACAATTATCAGTGGATGCCTCAATACTAAAGAATGAGATAACCTAACATCATTAATTAGAATTGTTAGTGCCTAATCCCCACATAAATCTATTTGTAATCTTTTTATAAGGTTTTCATTCATTTATTACCTCTTATTTATCACATCAGTCATCACTCATATAGTCATAGATTCAAAATTTATCATTTCATTAGTAGAATTTAAATTCCCCTACATGGGCCTCATACGTGAAGTAACCCCCAACATTTTCTATCCCTATGGGAATCTTACTAGGATTAAAATCCAAACACACCTTCTCATGACTCATTTATAGGGTCTAGTATATAATGGGATACCATACATTATCCCCCCTTAGTCCCCAATTTTAATTCATTTCACATCATGGGAATCCTACCAAGGAAGTATAAATTCATAATCCCAAAACAAGTATAATGGGTTTGCACTCTAATGAGATACAACTAATCAAATATATCTTATTATTCACATAGATAATAAATAAAATGTTATTAGTGGTTTATTTGAACAACATATTTTCATAATTGAGATGCATCACAGGAAACACCTAGTAGTTGGTGTTTAGTGTATTTAAAATTCCTATTGCACGTTCTTGTCATTAGATGTTATACTACTTGGTATGGTCCTATCACATGAACTTATACCATGCATATTGAACTATGTAGAAATTTCCAACTATTAATTTGGATTCAAAGGATTTCTCCAGGAGGTTCAAAATAAACATCTAAACCATCTATATATCTACTCATTAGGTTATATCCCCCTGAATCATGGAATACTCGCTAATTGTTCCATATTCTCTCTCAGCTCTCATCCACCTCCACCTCATCCATTTTCTCCATGGTTCATCCTTAAAACATTCCACAATCTTGATAAATATAAACCCCACATAGAGGTCCATGTTCTATCTAGGTCACATCATAATATCCTCAATGGTTTTTATTTCATGTGAGGCTTATCCTCATAAGGCCATATTTATTTTAAGTCCACTTAATCTAATGTGAAAATTTTACCTTATATGTTAACCAAAATAGTCCTCTCATGCATAATTCCCAAACCAACCATTTATATGAATCTTTCACCAAAACATAATTATCATATGACATTTAAATTTATGTATTAGTCCTTTTCAAATGCCCTTAAATGGAATGAAATAATAAATTATGTGGAAACAGTCAATGTGGGTTCATATTCTTTTATAAGGATCTATAAGAAATCCCATCAAGGGACTGATCCCAATAATATATAAATATAAAATTTCCCCCCATTATTATAAAATTCATTGTTAATATCTAAGAAAATCTAAACAATGGCCTCGTAAAATTAATAATCACCTAGTAATAAAGAAATATGGGGGATAAACACTAATACATACAAATTTTCAAATTGATTCATGCTGAATGGCCAAATGTTCAAACAAGTGAAACATATTCTACATTAGTTTATGAAAAGGATTTATGAAATAAATAAAAAATTATGTGACAGATCCATGAGTATGCAAGAATGCCCTTCAAAATATGAGATGAGAATGACATCACACCATCTCCATCAATGCACATTCCTAAGTATGATTGGTATGAAACCTCGTTGAGAGAAAAAAATTGCAAAGTAGGCATAAAATTAGATTTCCTGTCATGGATATGTGATTAACTGGGTGTTTCTAATTCTATGAATACACCTCATTGGAAAATGACACTTATAATGTTCTCAAATAATTTTAGAACACTATGTATTCAAGGGATTATAACCCTAAAACATTGGTAAAGAAACATTTAAAAAATTACATCATTATATTTTTTTAAATATTTTACCAATGTATTTATTCTAAAAAAAGTAAAAAAATCATTTATATCTATCTATAATGATTATGATACCTAAAATATATGAAATTTCACCAATATAGTTTTTTGAGAAGAGACTTCCCCAATAATTATTCATTGATTGTAACATTGAGATGTCATTTTCAATGATAATTTTATCATCATCATTCAATAATAATATGGTAAAAATGTAGGGTCAATATCATTAATATGAAAAAGTATCATATTATATATTTATTAATTAAAAATATCTGATAAATTCATCAAAATGATTATTATAACACCATAAATCATGTTTCAATCCATAAATGGAGAGTTGTGACTTAAAAATATTTTCTTCATTTCATATATCCTATAAACCTTATGTTTGTATGATATATACATACTAAAATAAATTCACAAAAGAAAATAAAGGTTTTGATCTATTTAATGTGTCTCAAAATCATAATATGATATTATTTTTGAAATATTTGTAATATATTTGATCATAGATACTCGAGAAATTCTTTCATCATAGTATAATATGAAATTTTTTTAAAAAATTTGATACTAAGAGAGAATTATAGTAAGACACTATACCATCCATGTTATCCTTCATATGAAAAAATGATTATTTGACCCAGTTCATTAAAACATCAAGTGAATATACCAGGTTTGAAAATTGGTTACTATACATGGATTCTAACTAACATGTCATCTCTATTTGCTATATATCATAGTAATAACGCATGGGGTCCTCATGATAATATGTTGGAATATATTATACTCCCATGACATCACCTTCATCAATGAGAAAAAATACTGCTCTCTTAGGTTCCACTAGAAATATACCTAACATTCTTTATTTTTTTTATATTGTGTTGAATCATTTTATATAGAATTTTATGATATTAACTCATCTACCTCAAGAATAACATCATCTTGTTGGCCCTAAACATCAATAACTTCAATTTACTACCAGAAATTCTCTTGGAAATAATTTACTTATGTATAAAGAAATCATTTTAAGATATAGAGACATTGGGCTTTAAGGTATTACATAAATAATAACCCACTATCTCATTAGGAAGATATATTACATTATTTGATTTATGTTCCAGATTAATTATGATTTCCTGTCATGAATATGACTTATAATCCCAAATATTCATCAAATAAAAATTGGGATACTTCACAATTCCCATCTTCAGCAGTGATGTTTTAATATCCATTTATGGAACACATTTTAGTATAAATGAGGAAATTTCTTGAGCATGTCCCTAAAAGGAAATAAGACAGATTACAAGACTTATTATTGACTAAACCATGTCCTATATTGTTTTATTCCACCATTTTTATTTAGTATTTAAATATTGTGTATATTTGGAGTGTGTTATGTTATTATACTATAATATTATATATTATCATGAAATTATTTTCTCGAATCTTCTCTACCTCAATCAGATCCAGTGTAATAATGATATTTTTATATTTATTTTAATAATTTTTTTTCACAATTTAATTATTTAAAAATATTCATAGTTATATTTATTTAATATATACATACTAATACCTATTAAATACATCTATGGAAGAAATGATGTGCTAAAATGAAACTTGAGATATGTTACTTATGGGACCACATATATACGTATGTATGTATAATAATAAATCATTAGCGCATTCTTATTTACCCTTTCAAGGAGATTTGTTCATTTTACCAAATCAAAATTATTCAAATTCATTAAATGATTCATAATCATTTGAATCTATTAATCTATCAAAATAGAGTCATTGGATATAATTCTTATTTATTTGGATATGGTTACAATTCTAAAAATATGTGAAATTTAAATCAATTATTTTAATGTATATATTAATTACATTATAGATTACATTTTTAAGATCTAATAAATAAAATCCATTTAACAATTTTTAATAACCATAAAAATTAAATTCATATAAATATAACACCGACTGTTCATTTTTATAATTTAAATGCCCACTTTTTATAAAAAAATGTAATGAACAAAATTATTTTATTTATTGTTCAGGATAAAAGTCTTATAGAAATAATTTAAATAAAATAGGAAGTATTTAATTCACTATATATTTTGATAACTCAACAAATATTGATTCATTCCCTACTTGTTGGGCCAATTCACCCTTAATATGATTCTTATGTTCTCTGAACATCAATACCTTAAAAAAATATAGTTTCATCCATTATTTATTACATTGAATTAAAAATTAATGAAACTGATTTCAATAACATAAATACTTAATGTGTCTATTTTTAGGATTCTCTTTATGGACCTGTTTTTTAGATGTACTGGGGATGTTACGATCTGGATTACAAAACTACTATTTCAAAAGGTAGGTAGCTAGTTACCATGAAGCTAATGATGATAACAATAATGATTGAAATAATATTATATGAGTTTGAATATTTTACATTAGGATATTTTTTCCATGTCTAAAAATCCCTAATGTACCTAATAAATACTCATTAGTATTATTCTATATTCTATATTCATCTAAAAATTAGTAAATTAGAACACTTTCTTCCATTTTAGATTGAATAAATCTTGTTTATAGAGGTTGAGTGTGTCTGGAATGGTGGTAATATTGGGGAAAAAGATGTTTATTTCTATTCCACAAGTAGTTTCTTTATTGTATCTTATGATCATCATATAAATGAAGGACGTCTATTCAGTTTAGAGTGGGGTTGGTAGGATATTTGATATTCCGCATGAAATTCCATGAGGGGATCTAATACATGACACATAAGGTTTTATATTCTCATCACACGAGGTATCTGGTTCTTGTCACCCATGGAATACTAGGAACATCACATATGTAATACTTTCCTCAACTGATAAAGAATCACATACATATCACAAGAGGCATCTGGTTCTTATTATATAAGACATCATATACCCATCACATAAGAAATGAAACACTTTTCACAGGAGGCATATGGTGTTCATAACCTTAGGCATTTTATGCTTATCACATAAGAAAGGCTTGTTTTTTTATGCTTCAATAAGTGGAATTCATGAAATTCTAATACCATAGATAATATTAGGTTCACCATATTGAAATAATGTTTAATCTTATTCTCATCATAAAAGGTAGGTTGATGTTAAATTATCTTCACATTAGTTTTTTAAAACACCTATGCTCATCCTGCAAGGAAGGTCTTGGATTCTCTATTAGTGAGGGAATTCATGGTTTAATATCATGTGGGGACCATATTGGTGTTATGATGTTGGGATTTAACCTCAAGAAGAAATACTATATATAATGTCGGAATAGGAATAAAAACAAAAATATTTTGATTTGAACAATTTAATTTCATATAACAAGAATAATTTAAACAGTTTAACATCATTTGGAAAGGGTTTTTATTTCATGAAAGAGGAGACAATAAGGGATGGATGGGAATATGTATTGGGGTTCACATTTTTTTTCAAACTGGGATATGACTCGGGTGAAGGTAGTTTATGAGGTTTATACATAGTAACAATCCATCACAAGGGTGTATAGATTATTGATCAAACCAAGGGTAGTATTATAAAGGATGACTATGTTGGTTATTACACCTTATAGAAGGCCAAGATACATTATAGAAGAGACATGGATTTATATGAGACATATAATAATGTTTCTCAATAATCCATAATTTCGGTTATCTATTATTGGTTTTCTTGAATGAATGTGAATTTTGACGGTGTGAGTCTCAAAGTTCCATTGAACTATGAAAAATATTTTTTCATGATGGAAGAATAAAATTTCTCATTCTATTACTTTTTAATTCTAGATGATAGTTCTTAAAAACATCATCTTACATAAAGAATATTTCTTTTCTACTATAACTCTAATTCTTAGAGAGATAGACAGCTTTGAGAAAGAATTTCTACTATCTATGAAAGTATTAAAGGGCCTGGATGATAGATATTTCATAAGATTCATGCATGTAAGACTCTATGGTGGTTTATTGGATTATCAAAGATTAAATTATGAAATCTCATGGGATGGTAGTTTCTTCTTCCTTGAAATATAAAATACAATTTCATAACCATTAAAATGGAATGATCATGGGTATTCGTAGGCCTTTATATCACAAAAATAATTGGACCATATAAGACATTCATGAACATGAAACCCTATACTTGGGCATCATATTAATTCATCATGTTATGTAAGACTAACAAGCACATAGAATATTACACAAACACTATTCATCATGTTATATAATAAAACAACATAATTTTCATGAAAATCTATCCATGTGCTCTAAAATTTAGCCTTTTCAGTTTTTTTTCACCATCATCAATCATGGATGTATTTTTTTCCTTAAAAATTACCCCTTATAGAAATGGATCTGACATGTTCAATGAGAATTGAATTCAAATGAAAAAAAATAAATTTTTTTGTTTTTCTCCACATGTATAATGAAACTCAGGTAATTCGTTTCTTCTAAATATGGGTAGGGACCCTATAGTGGAACACTGAGATTATATAGAACCTCATTTGATTATCTCATTTCATCGAACCCTTATTAGTGAGAGATTCTTGAAATATTGTTTTGGTATTTCACAAGAATCCATGAATTTAATTGTTAGTCCTTCACAACTATAGATTATGTGAATATAACTTGAAAAACTACATAGGATATCTTTTTTAGGTGAATAGTCCTTCACAAATTGGGTTTTCCCATTTTTTAGAACTATATAATATATTTTCATGGTGTCTCAAAATGTGGCGGTAAATGCTTCACTTACAATTGAGATGTGCTAAAACCATTGAATTGGTTCGATTAACTAGATTTATCCACTAGATTCGGCATTCGTGGATATATGGATTGAATATCAAAGAGAATACATATTTTTTAATAGACTGCCTCTATATGGGATTGGGATGAAAGATGATATTAGAACTCATGAGATTGAATTTTATTATTCTATTCATTGGTTAAGAAGTTATGGGGAACTCATTTGAACAAATATCTTTTTCTTCATCCATATTGTGAATTAAAATAACCCAGTTCCAAACATGTTTTTATTTTACACTCTCTATAATTCCAATGGTCATCTTCCTATTGTGGATGAATCTACCCCTTTATATTCTAGCATATACTATGCCTCTATATGGGATGAATTCTAGGTCTATTTGACTAATTAAAAGATGCACCTAGGAGGAAACAATAATTATGAATGGGAATGAGAATATATGTTTTTTTAAACATATAAAGAGTTTATTTGTCCTCTTTATGGTATTTTTTGGAAAAGGAAATGTGGACATAATAAATCTCTTCTTACCACCACCAAAAATTTATATTAGAGATATATAATATGAGGTATCTAGATACAAATAATTTTTATATGCATTTTTTTGAGGATAGGATTATAATATCAGATCTCCACAAAATTATTGGGATCCTCATATTCAATGAAATATATGATGAATTCATGTTGGTGGTGAAGGCATGGGAATACATAGTGTAGATACCGATGGTGGTGAAGGAAAAAATATATATTAATACCATGATGTGTTACATTAATGGGATGGATAGGCTGGGTTCAGAATGATTCATTGACCTCTATATGTGAACATGTGAATATGGGGAACTACTTGTCTGTGGTTCCATAAGACTAATTATTTCAATCAATGTGAAAAGAAGCATGAGGGGTGGAGACTGTGGATGTCATAACATTTATTAAAAAATAGATTCCGAAGTGAGGTAAATTGTGAACTGTAAGGTATAAATGGTAAATGGATTGAAAAATATACTAATGATTATAGTTAATCAACCATTCAAAGCAAAGGAAAAATTTTAATGCTCTCTTCAATAGGTTTAAATCATGATGAGGTCCCCTTTTAGAAATTTATTTATAGATCATTATTAATCATGTTAATGAATAAAATCATACATATTATGTTCCATGGATGGGAGTTAGGTTGATACATTTTTTTTGGGTTGTAATTATATGGGAGTCCATTTAAGAATGAGATATTTATCAGGATTCATACTTTAGGGGAACAGTGTAGGAAGGTGAACATACTGCAGTTGTTCTACCAGAGTTCGATCACATTGGGTTTTGTGCAATCATACATTATTCACATCAACAAGGTCTACCAATATAGGTGGAATTTGAATATAGAATAGTGTGATTTCTAGTTGAATTCAATTTTCAAGCCTATAATTGGTATAATAGTGAAATTTTATCATGATTGGGTGTAAGATTTGATCCATAATATAATATATATTAGGGCCATAAAACTCAGACCAAACGGTGGTTACATGTATATAGTCATAGAAATCATACTAGGGGTAGATATATATTTATGTTCATACATATTTGACTATTAATATCGCAAGTCTATTTAATATGAAGGGTATGGTAAAACTAATGTGAATTTTGATCCTAACACTAATATAGCTAGCCTTAGGGATAAATGTACATGGTTTAATGTTATGATACCTAGAACATGGGTGTTTTAGACTTTAAGGTCACAAAACATAGAATATTGGGGGATTGAGTATTATATGTAACACTAAGGAAATGAACCACTATAAGTGAATTAGGACCATTTATTTAACACTAATAGCCTATTGGATGAGTAGACATAGTTTAATGTTATTATTCTTAGACCTTGAGGGGAGGCTTGAGATAGTCTATATACTACAGTTGGGGCATGGTAAATCAAATGTGAAATGGAACCCCAATACCAATATGTACATCCTCGAGGAGGAATTCACACTATTTAAAGTCATGATTCCGAGATCATGTGATATTTATTTTAAAATCATATATCCAGTACCGAGACCATATAGTGTAACATCGTGCATTAAGGAAAACATGTTATGAAGTTCAAATTCATGTATTCAAGAAAAATTGGGGGTATAAGGTATTCTATATAGTAATAGTTCAAGAAAAAAACCAAACATGAATCTTGACCCACATGTTAATATAAATAGTCTCTAGGATTAGTGTATATAGATTATGGTAATGATGCAATGACTATGGTTCTTAGTTTGAGGAAACAAAGCACATAATACCTCCTTGGAGAGTACCATAAACTTTATGTCTAGATGGGAACCTAAAAAGGGGTGGGGTTAAAATTTGGTAACATAAATGGAATATATTAAAGGATATAATGAGGTAATAAATTATAGCTGGGCATGGGATAAATAATTTTCAATCACATTGTATCCTATGAAATGAGAATCAAGCTACATAAAGTTCATCAAAATTGACAGTGTGGTAGATGACTATCAATACCAAAAATGGTTGTCCCCTTTCATGAGAACAAAAGTTTTAGACATTTATATATTATTTTATTCTGATATTTCAATTTAGTTTAACAATATATGAAAATGAAATTGACCTCCTCATATAACATCATAAATTGTGGATGAAGACTATGTAGTTAATGTAATATTGAATGTATGAGTGTTATATAATTTAAACTCCTCTAGTTCAAACAAATAATACATGAATTTATAGGGTCATACATCTAGGACATATTTGAGGTACTTTAATTTCAAAAGGAATATACATATTATTTTTTTAAATTCATGTGTAATGAAATATGGTGAATGAAATGTGATTCTATGAAAAAATTTTATTGAGGAACCTAGCATTACAAGAAGATATAATGAACTCCTCATCCATTGTGAAAAAGGAATATTCACCAATGAAATAATTCATACTAAAATTGAAAGGGTCTTAGCATTTGTGATCAAAAATTTGTTTTCTTATTTGGAGTGTCATTGGTGTACCCAATTTCAGTACCAAATCACAAAAAATGAATGAGTGAATGTTAACCTTTTTGTTCAATTCTAGTGATACTCAACTCTTATATGCCTTAATATTATTTTGGGATTGGAACATATTTTAATCATGGAATTAAAATTAAGATATTTATACTTGGGAAAAATAATCCAGTATCAAATTTTTACAGTTGACTATGTATAGCGATGGAATTTTGACCATGATGAGGAGTAATGATTTTCTTCCATACGCAATGGGGTATGTGGATTCCATGTCTGAAGTCAGAGTCATGGTATAATATATTCCCAATGAATTTGAGGTATTTTCAAGTCAATTATTCTTTTATTTATCCAACATATTTTAAATAATGGTATATATGACTTTATTGAGTTACTCAATCAACAAATTTATAGGAACATGGTATTTGGAAGTATGGATGGACCAAATTTTTTACTCCGTACAGACCTTATTCAACTTGGAGGCCTAGAAATTGGGTA
This sequence comes from Viscum album, assembly GCA_963277665.1. Taxonomy (NCBI): domain Eukaryota; kingdom Viridiplantae; phylum Streptophyta; class Magnoliopsida; order Santalales; family Viscaceae; genus Viscum; species Viscum album. The sequence continues at coordinate 21,341,919 of OY728137.1, read as the reverse complement.
AATTTCCTGTAAATTTTTTTAGAAATCTGGAATCAATGAATGAGGTGTTAATTCAAGGATTCAATCATGGACCTAGTCATACCATCCTTTAAAGGAATGAATTCATCCCACTCCAAAAATAAATCCCTGGTAGTAAAAATAATCTTGAACTAACACACTATTTATGGCATGTAGGGAAACATGATTTTGATTCACCATATAGTGAAGTGAAAATAGTACATAGTGTTTTGGATCAGATCCATGGGTTGATTTAAGAAGATGGAGTGAACCAATCATGGGTGGTACTTTTTGGTGAATTCCTGAAAATCTTGAAATATGGGGGAAAATACAACCCATCCTTTAGATCTAATTTGAAATATTCAGTCATGTATGATTGGTTCTATATTATAAATAATTAACCAAAAAAAGTTATGGAATTTACTATCCCTATATTCAGTTGAGAGTGATTTCATCAAAGCATCACTTATAGAGGTCTCTCTATAAGCTGAATCTATCATAGAGGTTTAAATTCATTTCCCTTATGTGGATTTTCTCCCATTCACAATTTATTTTTTGAAATGTATCATGAAATTGGGAAATAACTAATTGAGTCATTCAATCATAATTTTATTGAACTATAGGGTAAATCAATGAAACCTACTTGGTGGATCAACTGTCATGATAATTTATATATGGATCATCTTCATTGGGAGTGGAATGGGAGATCACAATTTGATGAACCATGGTGATGACAATGTCATCATATTTTTTATTAGAAAAGTACGTTTCTATGTTTTCCAGGGAGCTAACCCAATATTTTTGGGTCCAATGGACATTGGGCACCTTTATCTAGGAGGATAATTTGTCCATCAACCCATAGGTGTGCCCAAGTAATTGGATAACCTCTTTCTTGTTTAGATAACAATACTCATTTATTTTCCCAATTATTATATCCATGTCACACATCACGGTTAACTAGGGGAAATAAAGATTGGGGTATAATTTGAGTTTGATAAAGAGGTATTTGTACTCTATCTCATAATTAGTGAACCCCTCTGAAAGGAGGAATGTGTACAATATAGGGGTATTTAAGGGTTGTTAAGGAAAACCACAAAGAAAAATCTATTGTGTTTAGGGATTTTTATCTTATTTTAAGTAGTAATTTTAGAGGAACCATTAAAATATATTAATTATTGTAATATAGGAATAAATAATAGAGAGAATGGAATCATCGAGAAACTATGCATCTATGGGTGACACTATATGGGTTTGGTGTGTGGTAAGGAAACCTTCCAATTAATACTCCACGATAGCCCTCTTATTAATGAACCTAATGTCTAATTTCATGAGAACCACTACCTGTTTGTCCAATCACCTATTTATCATGGGAAACTGACCATGTACATCAAAGGCCAAATAGAGGAGATCAACCAGACCTCGTGATGGGGAAGATGATGGTCCAACTTGTGCATAATAGAGACTAATTTAATGTACTTCATCTCAATGATATAATATTTAACCACAATATTTTTTACAATCATAAAATGTTACTAAATAATATTGTCTTTAACCAGAATTTTCATTTAATTTTAGAGGTTCATTAAATATTTCTTCATGGAAATCATGTAGAGTTTGAAAAGCTTCAATAAAAATGTGTCATTTTAATCGGTGGATGTAGTACGTAATACATGACATCGTCGAATCATCCATTGGATTATTAATCCCACTATAATGTGATTACTTCCATATTTATTTTTGAAACTAACTTAAAATTTCCTTCAAGGCTGCTAACAAAAATTTCATATGTATGATAGATTCTATAGAAGGACACTCAAATCTCAATGATAATAAATTTGGGGGTATATTAATGATGAAATTAATCTTCTATTGGACAATTTCAATGTATCTATATTAAACAATTAAGATAAGAAATTTATTATAGGTGAACATGAATACCTACTTCAAAATTATTATCCTTTAATATTGAGAAATGAGTGTGGTAAAATATTTCATAATATCATTGAGATTGATTTGGAATTGATGGGATTGGGCCACGAAATTGATTTTATAGAAATACACTACTGTCTGAAAATGTATCTTAGTGATGTGGTGAATATCCATCGAGTAGGTCAATCCAGTATTATTCAAGAAAACTGAAATCATATAGAATTTTTTGATCCCTAGGGTTCCGGGAATATAGTGACCTCATTATCTTCAAGGGAAATCTAGATTTATTATACTCAAATCATCCATAAATGAAGTGTATTTCCTTAATGTCATAGGTATCTTCAATTAGTAACATTATAATGGGAATGGGATTCATTTGTTCGAGTAGCGGTGGTTATGTTCACAAAAGAACATACAGACTCTGATACTTACATTCTTATTCCTAGATAGGATAATGTTAATCACGAATCCAAGGGTACTAAACTCCTTGATGATGTAGGAATTAATCATCTTATTATCTTTATCCATGACCAAATAATTGTGAGAGGATTTCATTCTTATGAAAGTATAGAAATCGTGGATTTTTGGGATTGTTTATTTGTGAAGTGTTTGCATCACAATTTATTTGTAAAATATTTCCATCAAAATATTTTTTTTTTGTGATGGATTTTCACCACAAAAATATGCTCTTATAGAAAATCTATCCATAGATACTACTATTTGTGATCTTCCATTGCAATTTTTGTTTGACAGACACACTTTTCAATTGATTTAATATTTCCTCACAAATAGTTCTGACAAACAAATTATCATAAAGGAATGCCTATTTTTCAAAAATTAATAATTTGTGAAATATATATACTTTTATTGAAAATAATTAGTAGTGATGGAAATTTAACTTCATCAAAAAAAAACTACAAATAAAAAAATACACATATTCGTTTGCAATCCTAATGTATTGAGTTGGAATTTTTGATAAGAGGTGTTGTATTTATTGACATGAGGATTGTTGATAATAAGATTTGGTTATTATGAAATGGGTTGATCCTAAAATTGATGGAAAATGTTAATTGTTAACAAAAAGATTAAAAGATATTGATGGTATAATTTTTTTCAGAGGGGTTATTAATCTTTTTGATGTAATATGAAATAAATACCAAAGTTGATAAACAGAACAGGTATTTCGTAATATTGAAAAATGGACCATGCAGGAAGGTTATTCCCCCAGTGAAGGGTGTATTGATTAGATGATTCCTAAAATTAGATACTATCCAAGGATTATACTATACTTTTACCCATGGTGGAATATCAGTATTCCTACAAAAATAGGTATATTCATGTGATAACACCCAAATAGAGATAGGTTGTAGTCGATTGATGAATGTACAATCCAACATGGCTAGGCTAACAATGGTGTATGTCAGGGTGTTTGGAATTTTGATTGAAAAATGACCAATATATTTTCGTCAAGCCATGTAAAACAATTTTTGGTAGGGTTTCTATTCAAAATCAAATATTTTTAATTCATAGGAGGTTGATATGTATGAAAAAAATATTGGAAGGTTTGGTGGTCTATAATGATCCATGTTTAATAGAAGGGAGCCCAAAATGGTTGTAGTGGTGCAAGAAGTTATCATGGTTTATAGGTGGATTGGAAATATAAAATATTTAAACCCATAGGACCATACATATAGTGCTTGGTATTATAGAGGAAATAAATCCAACTATTTTTCAATATAATGTAATGGCTAGCATGTTATCATTTGGCATTAAAAATTAAGAGATTGTGATTCAAGTTTTTAGGAGTAGATATTTAATGATTCAATAAACATAGTTCATGGTTTTAGACCGTTTTTTCATCCTAAATTATAGGAAATCATAGTTCTATAAATGATGGATTTAATCTAGATTTAATCCAGACTACAAGGAAGATACAATTTTCCATGACGAAGTTTGGTTTGTGGACTGCATTTGATGTATCGGGGATTTGGTTGTTAAAGATGTTAATGGGTGGTTTCAACTTCCCTTTGAGGAACTGTTATTTATTATGGAATATCTTATTATAAGGTTCATTGATATATTCTAAATTTAACCGACTCGAAATAATATTTAAAAATATATTTCATATTTGTGACGAAAATAAAGGTTAGTTGGAATATCCATAACAAACATTTAAATTTATTGATGAATTGGAAGAAAAATGAAGGGATTAGAAATTTCTGACAAAAACCATTAAATTCACGTAAACATATCACCCATAAGGATATGTGATCACTTCCATGCATAAAGGGATATATTCCAAAAATATTATAGAAAGAGTAACAGTTAATCTAAAGTATAATTAATAAGTACAGAGGAAGAAACCTTGTGGGACTACAACAGATCATCTATCATTATTTTAATGTTCATTCAATGAAGATATGAAGGGACCAACACATGAATAAATAGTGTAGAGATCCTATTGTGCAGTTATGGGTGAAGGACGAAGAATTCATAATTTAATCAACAATGGTAGTGATCTAAAGTGAGTATAGTATTCCCTGGGAAATTATGAGTTAGCCCCCAAAAAAATAGTGTGAGCCTCCGTGAAATGTGATTGAAAATGATCATATTGTGATTTTGGTGCATTGTAATATCACTATTCATACTCCTTGGATGTATCCTAGAGGGTATGAACCATGTAAAATTATCATGATCTTATTTAGATTATGCATTCACAACAAAATGAAGTAAAAGGAACCATTAAAAAATCCATTAAATTGTTTGATTAGGTATTTAATTTTATCAATGTCTAAATTCAAGTGTATAAAAATTAGTCTTTAATGTTGAGAGGTTAATATTTTTTAAGAGTTGTGATATAATATATTGAAGTATATATAAATTTCAATTCTGTTTTAACAACTTTATTACCCACCTCCTCTTTTTGTGACATCACTCTAATCCCTTATTGAGTGTCCAATAAGCGGTTTTAGGGGGAAATTCCCTTTTTTTCTCTGAATTGATTTTATTATTTTTTAAATTTTAAAATTTTTTCATACTCTTTTTTATTATTATTGATACTGTAGGACTTAAAAGAAGAATTATAAATGTTTAAAAATACCACATTTTGAAACTATCAATAAAAATGTAAGGTCATTTCGAATTAGGCTAACGACCCATAAATGGAATCTATGGATGTGTTGGATAATGAAGTTATTTTATCATCTAACAATCTTATATAAATATATGATAAACCATGTATACTCAATTATAAAGGGAAACATGATGATGAGAAGATTCTAAGAAGATGATGAAGGGAAGATATCCATTTGTCGCAAGATGTTTGATAGAAAATAAGTGTAGAAGGATTTATAATCAAATAGGAAAACAATTCTTTAGATCATAAGATCAAATTGTTGTAAATTAAACATGAATAGATTAAATACTGAAATAAATGAATTTATGAATTTCTATTTGAACATAGAGATAAGAAAAATTATAAAGGATAATATTTTATGGTGAGGTCCACAAAGGAGCAACAACTCAAAGAATATATAAAGGAATATTGTCTTACCTGAAAATAAGTTTATAATATGACGGAAAATAATGATGAGTTTCCTAGATTCACATATTATTTTTTTATCATAATAAGTGGTTTCGTCAAAGTAAGGTATTCCTTAATGACTTCATTTCTTGAATGAATTTAAAAAAACGTAAAAGTTATTTTCTAGAAAAACTCTCACTAACACTATAAAAATAGATTTCTAGTGGGAAGACTCTCAAGGTTGAATTTAATGCTCAATGTGAATCAAGGATAAAGATAATAAAGTAGTTTGAAGAAGATATGGACTCATTCAAGAACTAGTCAGATAAAAAGAAAGACTTATGAAGTTTATGGATGTGGACATACAATAACCCCATGATTGTAAAAAACAACTCATTGACAAATGAAGGAATGTATTGTAACATGTGTTACATTTTTCTATTAATAGGAACACTTTTTGTTTTTTCATGATGTATGTAAATGTATCAAATGATTCAAATTAAGAGAAAAACAATAAATAATGAGACAAAAAATAATAACTATGGATGTATGGGTCTTATCCTAATAAAAATAATTAATATTATAATTATATATAAAGTGGAATTGTTGGATGATATTCAGTTGGGATTGAGGTGCAATATCACCCCATATACAATGAAGGAATGTTTCCTTCAAAAATAGATTTCAAATTATACTTTAAAAAGTCTCCTTTTTTTGAATCTATAGTTATGAAGATCTCTCAAAATTTAATTAGACATCATACATCCTTTAGATATAATAAAATGGTTTGGAATTAAAAGGATATATCAATTGATGGTGGACCAAATAAGGATATTGAAATATTAACATCATAAAGTAAATGTAACCATTAAAAATATAATAATTATCCAAGGTATTTTCAAGGAATAAATAAGGTTTTTATAAAGAAAAACTGTTATTTTATCGAAGAATAATCCATTACTGTTGTAGATACCAAATAAAGAACATGTTTTTCATTTGGCGGTTTTAAGGTGAAAAAAAGATAAAGAATTTGAGAGGTTATTAGAATACATCAAATCCTGTTCAGATCTGAAAATGGTATCTAAAATGACAGGTAATAAAATAAACTGTTGTCTATAGTGATCCACCATCATCCTAAAATGAGAAAATTTATAGTACACATATCCCTATATTTATTATTTTTTAAAACAATTTCTAAATAAATTTATAATTATATAGGATATATGATTCATGGGGTGATTTTTCAAAAAAAATAATATGTGATGAGTGCTAAAAATAGGAACTGATAATGTTCTCCCAAGTGGTACACCAAAATAGAGTTATACAAATTAGTGTTAACATTTAAAGGCTTAGTGGGTGTTGTGATGAACAGAAAAACAATTATAGGTTATAATAATTCTTTAAGTATATGAAGAAATAAAATTCATGGAGTTCAAGTGGAATAATTTTTTCAACTTTAACCTATAAATACCCTTGTTTAACATACATAGATATTACATTTTTTGATAAATATTAAATTTATATACCAAATAAAAAAGAACGAGAATCATAAATGCTTAGTGTACATGGATAATACATACATAAATAATCAATATGAGTAAAATATTCATTTTCTCAAATGTATTTAATTAAATAAGTTACTCTTTTAGACTCATCACACACAAATCCTTCCCTCAAAACATAGGGAAGTAGAATATAAGAATGGGTGGCTATAGATGATCAGTACGGGTAAACCGGGGAGAAATACATCATCTTAAATAATAAGATGATAATAATGTTATGATCATAAAATAACGTGACATATCACATCATAAATATTCATACCCAGAAAATACAAGATCATAATCCGTAAAATAAATTCATATTCAAAACAATGATCAATAAGGGTGTCAAAATAGTAATAATCTTCCTAGATTCATATATAGGAATGTAGAATAATAAGCATAGGAAATCATAATCTTGTAAACATAGCTAAATATAATCATGTACATGAATAATCATATTATAATAGATAGAAATCCATCATACTCACACATAAAAATTTCAACATATCCATTCATTATAATAGACATGAATAATTTTCTAATCATATTTAGAAAGAGATCACACTCACACAATAAAATTTGACCAAATATATTTTAATTCATGTACAAAATTATCATAATAATCTCTTGTGGTATCCATATCCCAATACCTAATGCATTGGAGGGATATAACAGACCAAAATATCATATAATCATTATATATTCATATGTATTCCACAATGTCATTAAAATATTTAACATTGTTTCATGTCATTACAAATTAAAATTAAATAGATTTCATAATGATTATATCATCAAAATAAACAACCATTTTCATCATAATAAACTACCATCTATATTTAGAATATTAATTTTATCATTGGATCATGTCCCCTGTGAAGAATAAGTAACATCAAGGGATGTTTCCATAGATGAAAATACTTTACAAGATTACTAGAAAGTTTTTCAATGAAAATACACATTTAATTTTAAAATCACTAATTTAAAATTTTAAAACCTCCATGATATTACAAAAAAATCTATTGAAAACCCTATAGAGTAATGAATTTTAATATTTAGTCAAATGATTGGTTATTGTGGTGGAAAAAATCGAATCGTGTTGTATATGATATAATAATTAATTCATTTACATGTAGAGTAAAAAGTACCTTGTTTAGAAAATGACAAGAACAATCAGTTTCAATATTATAATATAAAGTAAAATATGGGTATAAATAAAATTAATAAATCATTTGACAATGTTAAAAAAAATTGAAGATGTTTTAAAAGGAATATGGATATGGAAAAAATTTATACCCCAAAAAGTGAAAATTGTGTCTTTTTTTTTCAATAAAGAATATTTCTCTTTCATTTTGTGTATCAAAAAGTGGAATATTGTAATATTACCTAAAAATGACATTAATAACCATATTATAAGAAAATATATTAGGATTAAGGATAAAATACTTACAAATTAAGTTCAATGTAAATTATGTATAGATAGTCCTGAAATATATGAGATTGTAACATAAATCTCTTTCCTCAGGTATCATCTTACTTCGTAATTGTTCAAAACTATTTTATAATAAATACTTATTTATTACACATATATTCCAGAACCATATTATTTAATAAATTTATATGTAAAATTATTTTATAATTTCCAATATTCATTTTATTAAAAATACCACATTAAAATGAATATTTAGGTGAAAACACATATGTTTTCCATGCATGTTTTGGTAGGGTGGTTCATGTCCACAAAACATTCTCTTTATTTAATCATATTATGTATCTAAGTCATAAAATACGTATAATATTTATTCATTATATACAATTTTATAATCAATCATACAAATCTATGATCAAAATTGAAAAATATCCCTCCATGGAGATGGTAGTGCATATATACGAACGAATGATATTTTCACTTTTCTTTAGATGGAATAAATGATACGTAAATTATAAATAACCTTTATAGAATCCTTATTATTCCATAAATATAATATATATATATATATTAATTTTATATATCATTATTACCATCCATGAAAAATGGAAATGAAAAAAATATCACATTGCTTCATGATGGTGTTAGTCCACATATATGCATGGGAAAAATTATTGTGTTCAAATGGATGGAATGGTAAAAAGGGAGATAAGACGATCTATTTACATTATAATAATTGTATAATGAATATAATATATAAATATTAAATAAATCTTGAAACCCATCTATGAATTATGATGACAAATAAATTAATCATATTACTACGACGGGGCGGTAGTCCACATGTGTGCAAGACTGATATTTTAAATTTTCAATTTGATTGAAAATAAGTGGAAGATAACGGATCCATTATAATAATAAAAATTAAGTTTATTTATATACATAATTAATTATTTTAGGATTTATAACATATTTTTCATGGATGTAGAAGAATAAATAAAGTTTATATTACTTGATTAAGAGTTATACCTCTTTGTTGGGAAACCTCCTTTAGAAAACACCATAAGCCTTAAAAAGATGTTATTCTAACCAAAATATGACTCTTGGAGGTGGATAAGGATTATAGGGAGGTATTAGAAAATTAATTTTTGGATAAAAAGACGCAATAAGTGTGTGGAAGAGAGGGGATGTGGTATTCTTTTATAAGGTAGGGAGTGGATACACTTGGATGTTTCTAAAAGATTATACTATAATAATTTCATACTAATGAAAAATTATATACAATGACTCATCATAAAAACTAATATGATATAGGATCTCTATATGACTATAAAATAAATGTAATGTTGTTTTAGGTCGAAATATTACCCTTATTTCTTAGTCTGACCCCACCATTAGTAAACCTACTTTAACCTTAATAGTGGTTACAGATTTTTTTTTCTATTTTAACAATTCATTACGAAAAAATTATATTGATATCAGTAAACAATTATGAAATTATGTATGAAAATATATATATTCCAAATTACCAAATTTAGTGCTTATAATTGGTATAAATTAATTTATAAACAAACCATCAAAATATAATAAAAAATGATTTTCCATAAAAATGCATTTTTGACTATAAAAATGATTTTATAGAAAAAATAAGAATATTGACGATATTAATGAAATTATTTTGGGTATTTTTAATAAAAACAAACTATTATTGTTTTAATATAAAAAAATTTATTGTTTCAGATACCTGAATGGAAAAGACAATTTTCTATAAAATCAGTTTTTTTATAATATAGAAAAAATATTTTTTTCAAAAAAATGAAATTTATAGATATATATATTTTTTATATATTTATTTCATAAATTATATAATTTTTTTAAAAATAAAAATTTTTAATTTAAAAAAACATAATTTTAATATACGTACACCAATTTCAAAATACCCTTTTTGATGAAAAAATATTTCTATACCCTAAAATGACATTATCAAAAATGGAGTATTTTTTATTATTTATTTATTTATTTATTTTTGAAATATAAAACCATTTTACATGTTTTTTTCTTAATTTAGTAATTTTTATTCATACCACCAATCTAAATGCTTTTTCATTAAAATATAATATATCACATTTCATTCGGAGTCGGGGTTGCATATAAAACAATCCATAGAATAACTTATGTTAATATCAAAGGAATATATATATATATAATCTCAAAGAGTTTCCTAACCACTCTTACTACAAGTGGTTTATTTTTTTAACATGTGGTGTCAATTTTTTTCTAATGAGGTATGATCCTCAAAAAAATTACCATAATTATTTTTCATTAAAGGTTTGGTGTCAAGTGTGTTGAGGATCACAGGTTGAGAATTGAGAAGTTTAATGTAAAAGATGTCATGGATCATATAATACAATTCATGAATTTTATGGATTGCATTTGGGTTTTTATTTCAAAAAGTCTTGATTCTAACACTGATCGTTAACCCAATAGAAATATAGTATTTTCATACATATCAAGTGCAAACATGTAAATTCACATAATTAAAAAATTTAGAATAGTGAATCATTGTGAAAGTAGATTTTATGGTGTTGGTAATTCTATCTAAAAAATTTTCTCAATGAATTTAGTGAATCAACATTTAATTCATTACAATGTAAAAAATATGGTTTAAATAATGGTAATATTACAAGAGATGATGATGTCTGCTCTATCCTCATATGGGGAGTCAAATCCCATGATGAAACCCTCTAGGAAGGTGGTGACTAAGTGGGATATAATATTTTTTGGTGTTTCTTCTCATGCCTCAAGGGGGGATAGATTTTTATATTAAAGGATAAGGATCTCATTCAAAATGATACTGTGATACTCAAAGAAAAATCCACACATTTGAAGGATGATTAAGATATGTTTTTAATTTCTTTGAAAATAAGTGGTAAAATAACTGAAATGAATCGTTGTCAATAAAATACAATGGGGAAGCTTATTTGAAAAAAAACAATTTGTTGAATTTTTTGAAAATAGGTTTTGGATTTATTGGTAATAAGAGTTTTGAAAATTATGGGTGGATCTTGGGATATTTCTTGAACCTAATGGATATAAAAAATTGTGAATTTTTTAAGACAATAAAAAATGATATTTATGTTGGATGTATTGAAAAATAGGTGATTGGTGAGGTGGATTATGTCTGTATGCATGTGAGAAGAAAATAATCAAAGTTTATAATACATAAGGGTGAAACATTTCCAAACCAATAAGGCCATGACCACGTTGAAGGGAATGTTGCGAAGAAAATTTAGAAAATGGAAAACTAAACAGGGACCACATAGTAGTGTTATCCATAGTAGAATCCTAGTGAACATATCCGACATGAACTAATGTAGGTGACCGAAACCATAGTGAGACAATCCATGGATGAAGGGTGAAGGTTTTAAGAAACATGGCTAAACTAATTGGTTTTTATGTCATGGTTCAATGTTTTTTAGTGAACAGAGTCCAATGGAATGAAACACATTGTAATGAATACATTTTGTAGATTATTCATGAGGATTTTAATGATATTAATTGGTGGATTTAATGTCCCATTGAACAATTATTATTATAATATGACATATATAATTATAAGGGTTATCGTCATTTAATGAAAGTGAACATTGGAAAAACACTATTAAAGCATATTGATTATTTTTTATGAAACTAGATGTGAGTTTGATAGTCTAGAACACGAATTTATTTTTAAAAAAATAAAAGGAAGAAAAAGGATGTGATCTAGATAAGGGTTTAGAATATTTTGAATAGGCATTGAATATATTTCCATTAAGGGTAAGTGATTACTAATGTGCGGTGAGGGATATATTCTAAAAATAATGTGGAAATAACAAATATTTCTTCTATAGTGGAATTAAGACTTAGTAAAGCAAAATCCCATCATGACTAAAGTATAACATCAATCCTTTATTTCTTGAATATTATTCTTATTATGTTGTAAAATGACAAACATACCCATAAACTGTGTGAAAATCATATCATGGAGCAGTGAATAACGGTGGAGGAAGTTTACAGTGGCCCAAAAATGTTAGTTTTCTAATCATAGAAAATGATCCTAGAGTGACAGTAATTTGACCTTAATTATTTTATGGTAGTGTGCCCAGGTGGGACGTAATTTAAACAAATAATATAGATATTTTGTTGGGTAAGAATATCTCCATGCATTCTCCTTGGATGTAGCCTAGTTAGGGTGAACCAACTGAACACAATATATACCATTTTACATTATCCACACACTACAAAAATGAAGTAAAATGTACTTTAATGGATATTAAATAAAAGGGTTGATCAAGTTAATAATCAAATCAATATCGAATGTCAAGACTACAAAAAGTGGCTCACTTGGTTGAGAGGGAAATATCTACTATGAGAAAATCCATAAAAGGTTCACGTTGTTTTAAACGATCAATTTATTTCCACACCATTATTCATCCATCCTCCCCATTTAGTGTGATATAACTCTAATCCCCTATTGATGGACCAACAATAATAAATTATGAATTCAACTATATTTTTTGATTAATTAAATAAAAATAATTAATAACAAGTCATAATAATTAAGGCATAATAAAAATAAAAATATTATATTAAAAAATATTTAAATAATTATTATGGTAATAAAAAATATTTTAAATTTGAAATATAAATAAAACTATTAATAAAATAACAATTAAATAAAATTAAAAATTGAAATAAAACTATTAATTAACTATTAAAAATAAATGGTTATGGGAAAAAAAATTAATCATTGTTAAATCATGAGAAATTATAGATTGATTTAGTAATGTGGGTGGATTGGTTATATTTATAGTTGACATTTTTACAACATGCATTTTGTGAAATACTATTCCTTCAGGAAAAAGTTTATTATTATTTTTTCTACGAAAATAAATAATAAATTTTTTTATGAATGGTTTTTTCAATGGAATAGTTTCCATCACAAAATGTAAACGTAATAAGTATTTTCCCACCTATTTGAAAATTATTTTTCTACTACTAGAGAAGTATTTACGATGGAATCTCAAGTTCATCATAAATAATTTTTTCAGTAGGTTTATTTGTGGTAGCTTTTTAATTTCCTCATTTTTAATCCTTAGTGATAGAGATACTTATGATTAAATATTATATACATTGAATAAAATTAAGCATTATTTAGATTATTAATTTAGATGGAATTTAAAAATTGTCATAAGTAATTATTTGTGACATATTTTCATGTTTGTTCTAGATAATTATTTGTGATAGATATATAATTCTATCAAAAATAATATTTTATAAAGAATTAATTATTACATATTGAAAATTAAATCACAAATAACTATCTCACTCCCTGATAAGAAAATTTATCCAAAACATATAGAAATGGATTCCAATTATATAACAAATTTTTATTGTTAAAAACAGTATTCACAATGGAATTTTAATTTCATCAAAAAGAGTAATTTCATTGAACTATTTTGGATTAATTCTAATAATTTTCATATAATCCATCAAAAAATAGGAATTTTCTATGGTATGGGTACCTAAATATATCCCCAGTGGCCAAAAGGGAGGCCCATATAGTGGATAGTAGTGATGGGGTCAATCCTTAGAATCTATTTTTGGTTCCATTAAAATACATCATGTGATGAATAAAATAATGGAATAGACTAATCTATGTCAATGGGAGGTAAGAAAGAACATATCAATAACATCCTTATGGAATTTTATATACCAAGGATCACCTGTATTAGCACATATTTGGTGGTGAATAGTACTTCTTAAAATGTATGAGAGGATTCATTCAACTATTCCACTAAAAAAGTGTGTGAGATGTAAGGGGAATCCAACAACCCAGACCTAAGTGGTTATAGGATTGAAACATCTTAATGTGTGGGAAAATATTCATTATTTTTAGATTCCAAGAATTTCATTACTTTTGAAGCCATATCAAATAACATCAAATATTCTATCCCATATAATATTCATTAATGTGGTCTACTTTGGATGTTGATACAACATGGCTTAGTTTACCATCACTTTGTCAACATCGATATTTGATATACATGGGTGAGCCATTGGAATATTGATATAGGGAAAAATGTTAGGTGAATTCAATGAGGGTGAAACTCTAGATATGAATTCACCTACCCCTTATAAGATTATTTGGTGATCTGAGGGATCCACTTAGTCGTTTGAATAGTTAAGTGGTGTCCATGGTCTATGATTGTTTCTTCGAGAATGTGGATTTAATAAAAAAAAATACTCTTCAAGTCATCCATGTGTTAACTAAGGTGGATAACAAGTCATTAGGACCATTTATAAAATTATATCCTTTCACATTGGGATTATTTTTTCCCCACCTGTAATATCTGGCATAAGGTAATGAGTTTTACATGAGTTAGATGTGGAAGAATCCCCATGAGAAACCCTAAATGATCATTGAGGGATTATTTGAGGCATCGATGATATGATGAATGGATGGAAACATAAAATTATAGTTAGAGCTTTCTCAATAAGTATATAAAGGTATAATCTTATGAGTCAACTGTAAAATTGGTATTGGACATAGTATACCATCTCAGGGTATAACTTCTTTTTGGGATATAATAAAACATTTTTGAGTCTTCATGGATTCTAGGTGAGTGGAAATGGATCTAACCATATCATCCTTAGAGAATTCATAATGTTTCAACCCCTGGATGACCTAATCACTCATGAAGAGTACCATCAAAGGACTAGTGGTGGTAGGTCAGTCTGATTGACTAGAAGGGGAGCTTTATCCAATGATAGACTCAACCTCAGCTTTGGGGATCCTCCTTCCATGGTCCAAGATGATCATTCTAGGAACTTAGGTTTATGAAACTCAATGGGAGGTGTGACAGAGTTATCTTGGAAATCATCACAATCATGATTGTATCCTTAGAGGATATTGTGAGTAATCTATTTTAACCATCAAAATCCTATAGGGAAAAAATGATCTAATAATTTTTATTAGTTGTCTTAGTGACATATGATGGAATAAGAAGCACAATCAGGCCATTTAATTAGTCTAGGTTTCATCATGTTGTTGGAATTAGTCTGTTAGATGGACCCCTAAGGTTCATGTCTTGTCTCTACCGAGGAATGTGGACACATCCAAAGGGATTCACCAATCACCTTTTTTAATTTGGGGGAAAATAATTTATACATAAATCATCGTTTTTATAATTTCTATGATATTCATGTGGTTGACTATGGTCAAATTCACCATGGAAATGGCCATAATTTTTAGATCATATTATAAGTACTAGCTTTGAAAACCATCTATTGATGTTTAAGGGGATTGAAATATAGATAGGTATACAACCCCCAACATATAACATCCACAAGGTGATATTCATTATCAATGATTCATCATAGTAATATGAGGCTAATATTATATACCTACTAAATATTTTGACATTATCCAATATATCCTTAATACTAATCCACCAAAAGTGATATGATACAAACTATTAATCATAGTTAGTTGAGGTGTATATGGGTTTTAATTCTTCTTGGAATGTCTATGTGATTTTTTTAATGTGGATAAACATCGATTTCAGATTATTTCAGAGGTATTCCACGTGGTTAAAGAAATTATATCTGGGATGGATATGTATGGTGCTAGATGGGGCTAGAACTTGAAAATAATAATGATAGTTTCCAAGATCATCTTAGGTTATCATAATCCTCATTAATCATGGAAGTGTGATCCTAATATTTTTAAATATAAAAATATTCACAAGGCCATTAGGAATCCATAGGATGGAGTGATGAGAATACTCTTTATATAGGATCCCCATATGGGAGTTTCAACGTCTATGAAATCCAAACATGAGATAAAGATCTATCTTGATATGGTTTCTAAATCATTAAATGTATCTAAAAATAGGATATAGACCATATAAACTCATATTGAGGTAACTCTACATTTTCCTACGGCTCTACCAGTTGGTGTTACATATCTTCAAATTCTATATAGAACATTGATATTTCCCCGAAACACAAAGGTAGAAGTAGATGGAAAGGACGGTCAAAACATTACAAGCAGCTTCCTAGATAGTCCTTGGAAGTAAGACAACACATAATGTATAGAGAGGGACTTCTAATGGTATTTTGGGACCATGTGCTCCTTGATATCAATAATAACCATCCTCAGTCAGCGGGTTGTTTATTTAATATTTTTTGTTCATCCATGTAAACACTAGTGCAGAAGAAAATTTTTACGTCGGTTATTTTTCATTTTTTACGTCAGTTTCTTGCCGACGTTAATACATGCAACGTTATAAATAAGGTTTTTGACGTCGGTTATTTAAAAACCGACGTCAAAAATATAAAATCGTGATGTTTATCACGTCGGTTATTTTAGAACCGACGTGATATTGAAAATGGGACGGGTTTATCACGTTAGTTATTTAACAACCGACGTGATAAAAGGCCTGGAAAATGGTTAATCACGTTGGTTATTAAACAACCGACGTGATAAACAGGGGTGAGGGGGGTTTATCACGTCAGTTCATATAGAACCGACATGATAAACTGGGGTGAGGGGGGTTTATTACATCGGTTCTTATAAAATCGACGTGAAAAACTGGGGGAGGGGGGACTATCACGTCGGTTAATATATAACCGTCGTGACAAACTGGCGGGCGGCAGTTTATCACATCGGTTTTTTAATAACTGACGTGATAAACCATTGTCCAGGACATTTATCACGTCGGTTATTCAATAAGCGACGTGATAAACCATTGTCCAGACCTTTTATCACATCATTTATTAAATAACCGACGTGATAAACCATTCTCCAGGCCTTTTATCGCGTCGGTTATTAAATAACCTACGTGATAAACTATTTTCCAGTCATTTTATCACGTCGGTTATTAAATAACCGAGGTGATAAACTATTTTCTAGGAATTTTATAACGTTGGTTATTTAATAACCGACGTGATAAACCCAATTTTTTAAACAGAATGCAGTCATCTTCTCTCCACCAGAATCAACCAGAAAACAAATCAGGAAATTGTAACACAAAAATAGAAGTAGATCAAAATTAATCATGTATATAGATAACATATAAAACATACCCCCTAGACAGCCCTCGCCCTCATTTATACCCCATGGACAGCCCTCCCCCACCCCGTTGGAGCCCTCACCCTCATGTATACCCCCTGGACAGCACTCCCCCACCCCATTGGAGCTCCCACCCTCATGTATACCCATTGGACAACCCTCCCCCACCCCATTAGAGCCCCCACCACACTCCTGGACTGCCTCACGACCCCCGGACACCCCCAAACACCCCGCGACAACCCCCCACATGCCTGAACAGCACCCCCTCACCCCTCACCCCACTTGAAAGCCCCCACCACACCCCTGGACAACCCCAAACACCCCTGGACAACCCCCCACCCCTGGACAACACTCCCACACCCATGGACCTTCTTCCCACACCCCTGTACATCCCTGCCACCCCCCAGGACTGTCCCCCACCCCACCGGACAGCCCACCCAGACCGTTGGACACCCCCAAACCCCACTGAACACACCCCCACACCCTTGAAACCCCTCCCCCACAGACCCAAATCCATACCAGAAAAACCATCAAAAGTAGACCAAAACAAGAAGTAGAGAAAAATTAAACATTCAATTATATAACATTCAAAACATACGTTGTCAACTTCAAAAAAACTAAATCCAACCTAAACAACTACCAAATACACAATTAAAATGACAATATTCAAAATTACATTTTACATTACAAACAACTAAAATTCAATCAAACCTGTAAAATAATTTGACCACTCCACTTGTACGTGTTTGATGTCTTCAGAAGTATAGGTTTGAGGTTCATCAAAAAGCTACCAATGAAAAATAAGATAGATAACGTGTATAATGAATAAATCAAATTGAAATATTATGGCAATGTTTAAGAGGAAATCACACCAGGAAAAAATTCACAACTGTCCCAGTTGTTATTATTTTATACATAAATCATAACATATAATATCCGCATTCGATCACGCCTTGTTGTTCATGACAATTCTGTTTGAATGAGTGTAAATTCAATATATTATTTTTATGTAATAAATCAAAAAGTAAAAATTATAAATGGAAATTTACCTTCTCATTTACATATTTGATCTTTGCATTTCTTTTCTTTGTGTTTTTTCGAAAGTAGACCCATGAACTGTTAGAAAATAATACGAATGGGGTAAATTTAAAATTCATTATAATATATAAAACTATTTAGAATTTGAAACTTACTATTCCAATATATTCTTAAAACATTCCCGCACATCACCATGAACAGAGTATATCCAATAAAGAGCTTTCTCCCTTGGGCAAAAAGCCCTAACATCCAATGATCACTGATAAAAGGAAATTTAATGTTAGTGGTTTTTTATGTTAAAAGATAATTAACTCTTTGAGAGAAATGTGTTTCATACCTCTCACAAAAAGGCATCATCCAACATTGTGTGATTATATTCTTTTCAAATATTTCACCAATATAAACCATTCTTTATTCCTCATTCAATGCACATGCTTCAGGGGAAATCAATTTTGGGTCCATGAATCCATATACTTCTGTTAGCTCATTCCTCTCACAAATTTTATAAAGATACCTAATACAAAACATACATAAGGATACATTATTAATAAATATAACGCAGGGAAAAGGTGTTATGACTAACATGGAAAAAAATTTCACCACGTTGATTCCCAACTTATCTCCAGTAACAGGCTCCATGATATCAGTTTTTGTAATCCCCACACTTATTTCACGTCCAAAAACATGAGATTCCATTGGAAACTCATAAAAACCCAACAACAAATGTGAATATCTTGACAATCTGTCAAGACCACTAGAATCTGTATCTGATGTCATATTCTGTTGTCTTTGTTGTTGTCTATATAGTATTTCTTTACCTTTGAAGTATTCTTGTGAAAAAAATTGAAAAATATAGTAGTTTTCAAATGATAAAACAACTTTGATAAAAAAAATAAAATAAAATATATAACATTCATACCTCTATGGTAATGAGTCGAAGAAGTCTGGATGGACAAACTAAAAAATGGCCAATACTTTGTCCAACTGTCGCCACCTCATCTGTAGGTATTGGTACCCTAGATGATCTATCTATAATATCTTGTACAATGACCCTCTGATTCTCTACCTCTAATTTTTGATGATGAACTGTATCTCCTATAAAATATACCAACCCGTATGCTACTATATGATGTTGAGAATCATCAACATACAACTCGCAATATGTAGAATGCTGCGGCAGAGGCGTAGGATAAAAAATGGGGTCCTCAGGCTGAGGTGGGGGATTGGGAGTTACTGGTGGAGGTGGAGGATAAATATTGCGGTCTCTAGGGGGAGGTGGAGGAGTGGGAGCTGCAGTCTGAAATTGTCTTTGCAATTCTCCATACATAGACTGCACCGACTCTCTAATCTTGTCCTCCATCGTCGCATTAATATTTTTAACTTCAGCCTCCAAGGATTCTATTTTTTTTATAAACCCCCTCAATGTTAGAATTTGAAGAATGTGGAATCACTTTTCTTACCGATACACCTACCGGATATCCTCTTACACGACCAAGATGTTTGGGCCTTCCCAATGCTGCAAATAAAATATCTTCCCTCCTAGTAGTTATAAATGTCCCCTTTGAACTCTGCTCCTCAAGAGAGTCCTGTATTAATTAATTGAACATTTTTGTAATGATTGAAACTTATATGAGGAAAAAAGTTAACTTAAATAAATTAAATAGATATCTTACAATCCTCTCAGCTACGATTCTCGATTCTCCCGAAAGATATTGCACTTTTTTCCCTTCCGAGCTCTCTTCCATTTTTCATGTCTAGATGGAGGAAATGGAGGGGCCACCTCTCCAGAGCTTGAAGAGTTAGCTCTTAGTTGTTGAGATTTTTCTGCCATCATTTGTTCTTCCAATAATGCATACCCTCCCCGAGATAAACTATGAGGGTATACATATTTAGATTGTATATCCTGATGATCTTTCCTTGTTTTCTGTAATTTAAGAATAAGAAATAATTAACAAAACATTAATAAAATCATTTATATAAGAAAGTTTATAAAATTTTACATTTCCCTTAGCAGAAATGACTCTTTTTTGATACTTTCAAAAAACTGTCTTCATGTGTCTTCATCTATAAAAGGATATATACGACATGGATTGTTGTGACTCCTATGACCATAAATGAAATCAGATGATAGGGTTGATTTGAAATCCCTTCATCTCCTGACAGCCAATGATAATTATTTTTTCCTGACCCCTCCAGTGTCAGGAATATCAATTGCTATCTGATAAAGAAGAGGTAAAACATATTATATATACTAGAAACATTAAAATAATGGCCAAACAATGACAAAAGGTCTTACCAAAATCGTCTCCCACAACTGATAGATAATCTCTTTATCCACACCTCTCCAATCATCATATAGAATGCTTACTTTGGTCTTAGCCTGATTTTCAACAAAACTCTTAAAATATTTGGCATTCGGACCTCTAGGAATATCATCATCATCAAACTCAACGACTATCCTCTAATCCTGCGTACGGGCAAGTGATAATTTTGGTAAACGTGTGCACCCACGTTTACCAACCTTTGATCTCTTTGTCGTAATAGGAGCATGTGAATGTTCATCCCCAGAGGTATGACCAGCAATATTCTCGTCTCCAGAATCATGTGGTTGATCATCTGAATGATCTGTCATTATCCTTCAAATGAAAAAAACAAACGTCAGTTCACAAATATACAAATTCAAATATTTTTATACTACTGTAATCATAAAATAGAAAAGTGTACTAAGTTACATAATAGTAAACATTGTTAATATGGTAAGCATGTTAAACAATGGTAAAGATGGAAAAGATGGTCAAGATGGTCAAGATGGTAAAAATAGTAAAAATGGTAAGCCTGGTAAAAATTGTAAACATGGTAAAGTAATTGTCAGTGAACAAAAATAAGCATTTTAAAATTCAGGTAATGGTTATAAACATGATAAAGTAAACTAAAAAAACATCAAACAAACAAAAACATATACTTATTTTATTTTAAAATATGTTTTAATAAATAAAAAACTTACAATATCTAACATTTATGGAAAAAATAAATGTAAACAAGAAATAAACATATGTTACCTGTAATTTTAGGAATGTACAAATGGATTGTTTTCCCAAATTCCTTCATCGTGATCGTTCCTTATGGCAGAAACTATGTCTTCAACATGATCATCATTATGTTCTGTTAATATTTCCATGGAAGTAGGGATCTCACATAAATCAGCATATTCATCAAGATCATCCTCACCAACATATTGTTTTCCCCTTGTAAAACAACAGCCCACTGCATATCTGATTGATCTACTACATAGAAAATTTGTTTTGCATGTGTTTCCATTATAAAAGATTCAGTCGTGTCTTCCAATCTATTCAGATTAACAAGTGTCATTCCAAATTCATCGTGTCTGACACAGCTGTTACCGTTAAACCATTTACAGTTAAAACTGGGAACTTTAATTTTAATGTAATCAACCTCCCATATGTCTTCAATCACTCCATAATATGAACTTGATGCCGAAATTGGGTTTTTGTCCTTAGCACTCGAAAAATGCATTGCTTCTGCAAACACCAATACACCACTATTCTGAACTTCACTTCTGTTTTCTTGAGCTTTTGTATGAAATGTATAACATTTAATGTCATAACTGGACCATGTTATCACATTTAAACATGGACCACCCACTATCCATTTTAATGTCTCTGATACATCTGATCTACCAAGAAAATTATTTTTAATCCACGAAAAAAAAGTTTTGTTGTGCTCATTCAAAATCCACATTTCTTTCTTATTTGGATGACATTGTTTCAACTCATTAATATGAAATGTGATATACGGTTGAGCATCGACTATGTTATTCAAGATGTATGATTCTAACTTCTTCATCTGTTCAGCTGACAATGATTTGACTTTCAAGCCGAGAATCCCCTTTCCCTCATTATTAACTCTTTCGTGGCGAGATGGAGGCAAACCTATGTGTTGCGCCGCATCCATGTAGCTCGTACAAAACTCTGCTACCTCCTCATAAATATACTTTTCAATAATGGAGGCTTCAGGTCGATATAGATTTTTAACATGCCCCTTTAATATTTTCATATACCTTTCAAAAGGATACATCCAAAGAAGATATACAGGTCCACAAAGCTTTATTTATCGAACTGGATGAATCATTAAATGCACCATTATATCAAAAAAAGTTGGAGGAAAATAAATTTCCAATTGACAAAGTATAAAAATTGCATCCTTTTCAAAAAAATCTTCAAAGAATTCACATCAATCTCCTTGTTACAAATTGAATTGAAAAAATAACACACCTTTATTATAGTCTTTCTGACATGAATGGGAAATATTCCATGCAATGCAACTGGTAGAATTTATTGCATCATGACGTGACAATCATGTGATTTCATACCTATCAACTTCAATTCCTTCAATGAGACAAAAAATTTTACATTAGAAGAATAACCTTGAGGCACTTTGGTATCATGAAGACACTGACAGAAGCTAATTTTCTCCCTCTTCGATAATGTATGACAAGCCGGGGGAAGAAATGTTCGTCTTCCTTTAGAAGTGGGAGCTAACTCCAAACGTATTCCCATTGATATTAAGTCTAATCTTGCATTCAACCCATCTTTCGTCTTTCCTTTAATATCTAAAAATGTTCCAATCAAAAAATCATAGATATTCTTCTCCACGTGCATGACATCAATATTATGTTTAACTTCATAATACCTCCAATATTGATGCTCAAAAAAATTGACCTTTTCTTCCAAATATTTCTATCATTACCAGATTTCTGTGTCTTTCACAATGTCACGTCATGGTTTTTCACCCTCTCAAAATATAGATCAGTGGATAATGGTTTTGGAGCAGTATCAAATTCTTGTGAGCCGTTGAATTCCTTTTTTAGTATTCTATAAGGGTGTTCCATAGGCAAAAACTTTCGATGACTCATGTACATTGTTTTCCTCCCATGATGCAAATGACAATATGACGTCTGTTATTCGCAAATGGGACATGCTTTATGCCCTTTAACACTGTATCCACACAAATTTCCATATGCTGGGAAGTCATTTATAGTGAACAGAAGCACTGCATGCAGTTGAAAATATTCCATTTTATAAGAATCATACACCCAAATACCATCAGCCCATAACAGTTTCAAATCATCAATCAACGGTGACAAGTAAAAATCAATATCATTACCGGGTTGATTTGGACGAGAGATCATTGTACTCAACATGAAATATTTGCGCTTCATACAAACATCCGGAGAGAAGTTGTAAATTACCAATAAAAAAGTCCATGAACTATGTATGCTAATGAGTGTTTGGTATGGATTCATTCCATCTGTGCAGAACCCTAGTATGAGATGTAACGACCCAAAATTTCATTAATGGAAAATCCCTCTTGATCCAGTTAAATGTTTCTTTATGTTTTTATATGATGTCAACTTCTTTAGTTTAACGTCAAGATTTGTGACCGTTACTTTTATAGCCGTTGAACAGTGATCATCTGGGTAGTTTAAATATAAGGATTTAACGAACCAATTTTCTACTTAGACAAAGGAAGCGATGGCCTCATCCAGTAGAATTGCCCCTTACGAAGCCCATTTGTCGGAGCTCGGAAAGGAGGTGGCGTCTTTGGGCTTTGCCCTTGACCAAGCCCAAGCTGAGCTTCATCAAGTCAAGCTCGAACGTGATCGTCTACGGGAAAAATGGAAGTTGATAGAGATTACCACTCGAGCGATGTTATCCGAGCAACCCCAAGAGTCTGTCACCATCGCACACCTTAACCTTAGGTCTTATGCGGCTATTTTAAGGGGTTATGTAACAAATAAGTAGCACCATGTTCATGTACATTATTTTTTTGTATATAATAATGAATATAATTTCTAGTCATTTTTGATGCATTGTAATTAGTTTTTAAAGTGCAAATGATGTTTTTAGTTATTATTTAATTAAGAATTATATTTTATTAAATTAAAGGATTTTTGAATTAAATAATATTTTAATAAAATATTATTATTAATATTAAATTAATTTTTATTAAATATAAATGATCTTATAATTTTATGAATGCAATTAAAATTTTTATTAAGGTTTGAAAGCCATTTCTGTCAAAACCCGTGAATTTTTATAAATGTCGGTTTTTATTTTAAAAGTGAAAATTCACATATTTAGAAAATTATTTAGATAAAATAAATATTATTTTTGGAATCAGGACGTCGAAATTATCCAACAGTGAATTTTTCATAATTTTCTGAGACAGTCAAATTTTTGGGTAAAAATTAAATACCATTTAAATATATAATGTGTTTTATGACATCATAATGACCCAATGGTGATGTAATAAAATACCATAATCCTTATGTTCGGCCAATATGTGTTTTATCAATAAAATAATGAGGTTTTGGGTTTGTTTGACTCACTTTTCAAAGCATTAATGGAGCCCTCAAGACTTATTCAACACTTTTCCTTTTTAAATTAATTTCCATGGGAGTGTGACTCACCTCCACATAAGCAACCCTAATTTTTTAATAAGTTCGGACCTTGGCCTTGTAAAATATTGTTTTCCTCTCTCCTTTTCCAGAAACCATGGGCAAATACCATGGGATGGTTTGTGGTTTGGATTATTTTAATATAAGGGGTCCCAAACCTAAATAATAAAGAATTCTCTCACCTTTCCTATATAAACCCACCCAAGCTCCCACTTCCTCCTCACTCAAATCCCTTGAAGTTCGTCCAAACTCTGCCCTACTCTCTCTAGAATCCTCTCAAGGTGCCCCAAGCTCCCAAGAAGCCTCTCACAAGCCTCTCTCTAGCCTTTGGAAGCACACTTCCAAGTAAGGGTTTTTCTTCCTTTCTCATTTTTGTCAATTTTCTTTAAGTTGTATTGTCCTTTTAATTTAATTTATGAATGTTGGGGTATGGTTTCGCACCTCTCCCATACTGCCCTCTTATTGTTTGAATGATGGGAGACCCCTTTCTCTCTCATTAAATGCCTCCCATGTACACCCGTTACTATGCCGAAATTCCGAAAGGAACCTTTTTCTCCTCTTCTATATTCAAGCAATACTTTTGTATGATGAATCTAAATTCCTTTTCAATTGTTGGGACATGTATTTATATGACCTTCTTACTGTCCATTACATGTAAAGATGATGAGGAACCCCTTTCTCTCTCATCATCCTTTTTTTATGAATTCTTATGTCACGCCGTTACGTTGCCGAAATCGCACCGATTTTCTAAGACAATGTCTTTGTGTAGTGAATACCATGCCCATTTCTCCATCAAGGGTATTCACCTTTATGCACATTTACTTATTGATTGTAAAGTTTCATGTATGAATTCCACATTCCTTTATCGTGGAATAAATGATTATGTTTTATGAATCCATGTTTTATGATCCATGTGGCACACTTATGCATGAAATGAAATGTTTAAGAAGGGTGCGCCCTGATAGCGCTGCAATGCATTGGGTAAAGTATAGTATCATGATACTTCATGTGCAATGAGTGTTGACTCATGCTAATTCAAGTGCAACGAGGGTTTACTCGTGCTTCAAGTGCAATGAGGGTTTACTCATGCTCCATGTGCAATGAGCCTTGGCTCATGCTAATTCAATGTTAAGTGTTGTTGCCACATTTCCATGTTATGATTATCATGCTTTATCATGCCCTTATGTTCATGTCTCTCTTATGCTCTATTGATATGCCTATTGCCTAACATGTATTGTACTCCTCATGTTATTCATTATGTACTCCCTTACTGGGCTTGATAGCTCACCCTTTTCTTATGCATGTCCTCAGGTTATCCCATGCAATGCTAAGTACGAAGGAATGTAGTGGTCATGTAAAGGAAGTTTTCAATAAGGATGTTGTATTTCAAGTTTAAAGTTTTTATGTAATGATCCTAAGCCCCAAAGACACTAAACCTCTCGATCTTCTTTGTTGTATCAAGTGAAGTTTTATGTAATAAAGCATGTTTAAGTTGTAATAAAAAGCAGGGTTGTCATAGTTGGTATCAGAGGATAGGTTTAGTTATTTTTGGGATTAGGAAACCCTAGTAAAGCCTTAGATACAAGACTAAGCATAATAAAAACATCCCTAAATTTTGGTAAATACTAAGTAAGAGGTTTATCAAACAAATACATCCCTGTCTGGATACGAGCAGGTAGAGGCGGCTCTGGCACAGATGTATCATAGGGGTAAAACCCGAAAACACCGCTTTGAGCTAGACTCGAACGGGAACTGGTGCACGACAACGGGCCTTGCTGCACTCTTGGTTACGACACTCCCGGGGGATATGTTTTGATAAATTCACAATCTTAGTATGAACCCTTATTAAGGGAAAAATGCCCCTAAGAATATATGTTAGAAGGTAGATCATGAAAAGCCTAGGTTGAATCCTATAGACTCATGAGTTAAAGAGATTAAAGTTTATTTATAAGTCATCAACTTTTGTCTTTGGATTACCCTTTATGTGTTACCCCTAACTTTCCTTTTATTCCAGCCAATGGCCGGTAATAGGAGAACTCGGGCTAACAACCGTTGTGAAGATCAGTGTGACGATTGTACCAATGAGATGCCCAATCCAATGGGAGCGGGAATCGCGAACTTTGTCACGCTCCTCTCTCAGCTAACTCAAGTTTTGAATAGAAACACTGGTCAAGAGGAACGTTCAACCCCCCCTAAGAATGAACAAGTCGCTATTGAAAGCTTCATGAGACAAAGGCCTCCTACTTTTAGTGGATCATCTGATCCCATGATTGCTGAACAATGGATCAACTCCATTGAAAAGATATTCTCGATCCTCCAATGCTCTGAAAAAGAGAAGGTTCTCCTGGCGGCTTATCGTATGGAGGGTGAAGCTGATCAATGGTGGACGTTGATCAAAAATACGAAGCCTGAGGAGGAGATCGAGGCTTTGGAATGGAAGGTATTCCGGAAGATGTTTTTCGATAAATATTTTCCACGCACCCTCCGTCTTAAGATGGAAAGGGAGTTCCTTTCCCTCAAGCAGAAAGATGAGGAATCTGTGGGAGCGTACGAGGCAAACTTCACAAGGCTTGCACGATACGCTTCTGGCTTTGTCGTTACCCCCGAATGCAAGGTTGACCGCTTCTTTGGTGGGCTGAAGCCTAGCTTGCGGAAAGCATTAGCGATCCGTGACTTCGACAGCTATGAGGAAATTGTCCGATGTGCCCTTAAGGTTGAAATGGAGATCGGAGAATCACAGGGGTATCATGGGGACAAGAAGCGGAAGGTGGACTTCAATGCTGGTGGTCCGATGGATAAATCCAACGGCGCTAAGAAATTCCAGCACCCCACTTGCCAAAAGTGTGGAAAGAAGCACCCTGGAAATTGCCTTAGGGGGACAAGAAAATGCTTCAAGTGCGGAAGAGAAGGGCACCTAGCTGTTAACTGTCAGCAAGAAGGACCCGCGGCTGCAACGGAGGGGAGGAACGCTCCGTTCGAACCTCAACGCGTTGTTCAATGCTTCAAATGCAAAGAACCGGGTCATTTTGCGAATCAGTGCCCTAATCCAAGGGTTATCGGAGGCAATCAACAACCTCCAAGACAGCAAGGAAGAGCTTTTGCCATCACTTCTGCCGAAGTGAACCCCGACAACGAAGTGGTGACAGGTACGCTAGTTATTCATTCAAGAATAGCGAACGTACTTTTTGATTCAGGTTCTACGCATTCTTTTATATCTCAAAAGTTTAGTAGAATAATCCCTGCACCACCACAAGTCATGGAAGTAAAGATGTCGGTGAGTACGGCAAATGGGGCAATCATTGCATCCCATGAGTATAAGTCCTCCCCTGTTATAATCTGTGGATTGAATTTCCCGGCGAACCTCGTCATACTCCCTTTGGTGGAATTTGATGCAATTCTTGGCATGGATTGGCTTTCCTTATATAGAGCCAACATAAATTGTCGGGAGAGGGAAATCACACTCCATATGGAGAATCGACCCCCGATTCTTTACAAGTGTCAGGAGGAAGATGAATCTATTTTAGCTCCATCATCTCAAGCATGGATATTACTGCCTTATGAGCACGCATATCTGGCTCAGATGATTGAGTCCAAGGAAGAAACCACCCTTGAAGAAATGCCTATTGTGAGGGAATTCGCTGAAGTATTTCCCGAGGAACTTCATGGTCTTCCTCCAAGAAGAGATGTTGAGTTCTCAATTGAACTTATACCTGGGGCACTACCAATATCCAAGACTCCATATAGAATGGTTGTGGTTGAGCTTGAAGAACTGAAGAAACAACTACAGGAGAATCTGGATAAAGGGTTTATACGCCCAAGTGCATCACCATGGGGTGCACCAGTCCTCTTCGTCAAGAAGAAGGATGGGTCAATGTGGCTTTGCATCGATTATCGTGAACTTAACAAAATCACGATAAAGAACAAGTATCCTCTCCCAAGAATCGATGACTTGTTTGATCAGCTGCGTGGAGCTCAATACTTCTCCAAGGTCGACTTGCGGTCGGGATATTATCAAGTAAGGGTGAAGAAGGAAGATATCCCCAAGACTGCTTTTCGTACAAGGTACGGGCACTATGAATTCATAGTAATGCCTTTTGGACTCACCAATGCTCCAGAAATATTCATGGATTTGATGAATAGAGTCTTTAGAGATTACCTAGATAAATTTGTGGTAGTCTTTATAGATGATATTCTGATATACTCCAAAACCAAGGAGGACCATGAGGAGCATTTAAGAACTGTACTGGAGACTTTGCGCAAGGAGAAGCTCTATGCCAAGTACAACAAGTGTGAGTTCTGGTTGAAGGAGGTCTCATTCTTGGGCCATATCATCACAAGCAATGGGATATCTGTGGACCCCTCCAAAACAGATGCAATTGAGGGATGGCCGAGGCCAACATCGGTAACTGATATCCGTAGCTTCTTGGGGTTAGCTGGATATTATCGACGATTTGTGAGAAACTTCTCACGATTGTCCAACCCTCTTACCAAGCTAACTCTAAAGGGAGTAAAGTTTACTTGGAGTGATGAATGCGAAGAAAGTTTCAAGGAGTTGAAAAGGAGGCTTATCACTGCACCTGTGCTCACTTTACCCACAAGTGGGGAGCTTTTTGTGGTATTCAGTGATGCTTCGAAGAAGGGCTTAGGATGTGTGCTGATGCAGAATGATAAAGTGATATCCTATGCCTCAAGGCAGTTGAAAATCCATGAGCGAAACTATCCAACGCATGATCTGGAGTTGGCGGCGGTGATCTTCGCCTTGAAAATCTGGCGGCATTATCTCTATGGGGAGAAATGTGAGATATATACTGACCACAAGAGTCTTAAATATATATTCACACAGAAAGAGCTTAATATGCGCCAGAGAAGATGGATAGAGCTCATCAAGGATTATGACTGTTCAACACATTACCACCCTGGGAAGGCGAACAAGGTGGCGGATGCCCTAAGTAGAAAGGATCCAGCAATTCTATCAATGATGAGAATTGAGAAGGATCCAATCTTCTTAGACTTGATGAAGATGGACGTGGGAATCATAAAGAAGGGAACATCATCAATCCTTTCACAAATGATTGCTCAACCATCTCTTTTGGAAAGGTTAAAGGATGCTCAAAAGGATGATGCGAGAATCCAAGAAAAAGTGGAAGCTATCAAAAAGGGAAAATCCTCAGAGTTTAATGTTAATGAAGAAGGAATTGTGGGGTTTGGGAAAAGACTATGTGTCCCATCAAGTTCGGAGCTGAAGAAGGAACTTTTGGATGATGCACATAGTTCAAATTTCTCTATTCACCCAGGGAGCACAAAGATGTATCGAGATCTCCGAGAAAACTTTTGGTGGGATAATATGAAGAAGGAGATCGCCGAATATACATCAAAGTGCCTGGTGTGTCAGCAAGTGAAGGCAGAGAGGCAGAAGTCTAAGGGGATGATGCAACCATTGCCCATACCAGAATGGAAATGGGAGAACATCACCATGGACTTCGTCACTGGACTTCCAAGGACATCCAAAAGCAACAACGCAATCTGGGTTATTGTGGATCGTCTTACAAAGACTGCACACTTCATTGCTATTCGAGAGGATTTCTCTTTGGATCAACTGGCACGGATATATATCAGGGAAGTGGTACGGTTGCATGGAGTACCACTATCTATTGTGTCGGACCGAGATCCAAGATTTACCTCTAAGTTTTGGAAGAGTCTTCAACATGCTCTGAATACTGAACTGAACTTCAGTACGGCCTATCATCCTCAAATTGATGGCCAATCCGAGCGGACTATCCAAACACTTGAGGATATGTTGAGAGCGTGCTCAATGGACTTTAAAGGAGGATGGGATCAGCATCTTCCTCTGGTTGAGTTCTCTTATAATAATAGTTTCCACTCAAGCATCCAAATGGCACCATATGAAGCCCTGTATGGGAAAAGGTGTAGAACACCGGCATGTTGGGATGAGGTCGGTGAACGTAAGCTGCTTGGACCAGAAATGGTCGAAGAAATGGTGGAGAAGGTGAAAACCATTCAGCAGCATATCAAGGCAGCCCAAAGTCGACAGAAGAGTTATGCAGATAATCTTCGACGAGACCTTGAGTTTAAAGTCGGAGACATGGTGTTTTTACGCATATCTCTGTGGAAGAAGGTCATGAGTTTTGGAAAGAAAGGGAAGTTAAGTCCAAGGTACATCGGACCATTCGAGATTCTTGATCGTGTTGGGGCTGTGGCCTATCGACTAGCACTTCCACCTACTATGGCCAAGGTGCATGATGTCTTCCATGTATCCCTCTTAAGGAAGTACATACCAGACCCTTCACATGTACTCTCTTCCGAGGTGGTACAATTAGAAGACGATCTTTCTTATGAGGAGCAACCAGTGAAGATCTTAGATCGTAGAGAAAAAGTTCTACGAAATAAGACAATGCCCCTCGTCAAGGTGTTGTGGAGAAACCACAAGTTTGAAGAAGCAACTTGGGAGTCGGAGGATATGATGAAGCTAAGTTACCCACATTTGTTTTAGTGTGGGAAAAGGAAAATTTCGAGGGCGAAATTTCTTAAGGGGGGAATGTTGTAACGACCCAAAATTTCATTAATGGAAAATCCCTCTTGATCCAGTTAAATGTTTCTTTATGTTTTTATATGATGTCAACTTCTTTAGTTTAACGTCAAGATTTGTGACCGTTACTTTTATAGCCGTTGAACAGTGATCATCTGGGTAGTTTAAATATAAGGATTTAACGAACCAATTTTCTACTCAGACAAAGGAAGCGATGGCCTCATCCAGTAGAATTGCCCCTTACGAAGCCCATTTGTCGGAGCTCGGAAAGGAGGTGGCGTCTTTGGGCTTTGCCCTTGACCAAGCCCAAGCTGATCTTCATCAAGTCAAGCTCGAACGTGATCGTCTACGGGAAAAATGGAAGTTGATAGAGATTACCACTCGAGCGATGTTATCCGAGCAACCCCAAGAGTCTGTCACCATCGCACACCTTACCCTTAGGTCTTATGCGGCTATTTTAAGGGGTTATGTAACAAATAAGTAGCACCATGTTCATGTACATTATTTTTTTGTATATAATAATGAATATAATTTCTAGTCATTTTTGATGCATTGTAATTAGTTTTTAAAGTACAAATGATGTTTTTAGTTATTATTTAATTAAGAATTATATTTTATTAAATTAAAGGATTTTTGAATTAAATAATATTTTAATAAAATATTATTATTAATATTAAATTAATTTTTATTAAATATAAATGATCTTATAATTTTATGAATGCAATTAAAATTTTTATTAAGGTTTGAAAGCCATTTCTGTCAAAACCCGTGAATTTTTATAAATGTCGGTTTTTATTTTAAAAGTGAAAATTCACATATTTAGAAAATTATTTAGATAAAATAAATATTATTTTTGGAATCAGGATGTCGAAATTATCCAACAGTGAATTTTTCATAATTTTCTGAGACAGTCAAATTTTTGGGTAAAAATTAAATACCATTTAAATATATAATGTGTTTTATGACATCATAATGACCCAATGGTGATGTAATAAAATACCATAATCCTTATGTTCGGCCAATATGTGTTTTATCAATAAAATAATGAGGTTTTGGGTTTGTTTGACTCACTTTTCAAAGCATTAATGGAGCCCTCAAGACTTATTCAACACTTTTCCTTTTTAAATTAATTTCCATGGGAGTGTGACTCACCTCCACATAAGCAACCCTAATTTTTTAATAAGTTCGGACCTTGGCCTTGTAAAATATTGTTTTCCTCTCTCCTTTTCCAGAAACCATGGGCAAATACCATGGGATGGTTTGTGGTTTGGATTATTTTAATATAAGGGGTCCCAAACCTAAATAATAAAGAATTCTCTCACCTTTCCTATATAAACCCACCCAAGCTCCCACTTCCTCCTCACTCAAAGCCCTTGAAGTTCTTCCAAACTCTGCCCTACTCTCTCTAGAATCCTCTCAAGGTGCCCCAAGCTCCCAAGAAGCCTCTCACAAGCCTCTCTCTAGCCTTTGGAAGCACACTTCCAAGTAAGGGTTTTTCTTCCTTTCTCATTTTTGTCAATTTTCTTTAAGTTGTATTGCCCTTTTAATTTAATTTATGAATGTTGGGGTATGGTTTCGCACCTCTCCCATACTGCCCTCTTATTGTTTGAATGATGGGAGACCCCTTTCTCTCTCATTAAATGCCTCCCATGTACACCCGTTGCTATGCCGAAATTCCGAAAGGAACCTTTTTCTCCTCTTCTATATTCAAGCAATACTTTTGTATCATGAATCTAAATTCCTTTTCAATTGTTGGGACATGTATCTATATGACCTTCTTACTGTCCATTACATGTAAAGATGATGAGGAACCCCTTTCTCTCTCATCAACCTTTTTTTATGAATTCTTATGTCACGCCGTTACGTTGCCGAAATCGCACCGATTTTCTAAGCCAATGTCTTTGTGTAGTGAATACCATGCCCATTTCTCCATCAAGGGTATTCACCTTTATGCACATTTACTTATTGATTGTAAAGTTTCATGTATGAATTCCACATTCCTTTATCGTGGAATAAATGATTATGTTTTATGAATCCATGTTTTATGATCCATGTGGCACACTTATGCATGAAATGAAATGTTTAAGAAGGGTGCGCCCTGATAGCGCTCCAATGCATTGGGTAAAGTATAGTATCATGATATGTCATGTGCAATGAGTGTTGACTCATGCTAATTCAAGTGCAACGAGGGTTTACTCGTGCTTCAAGTGCAATGAGGGTTTACTCATGCTCCATGTGCAATGAGCCTTGGCTCATGCTAATTCAATGTTAAGTGTTGTTGCCACATTTCCATGTTATGATTATCATGCTTTATCATGCCCTTATGTTCATGTCTCTCTTATGCTCTATTGATATGCCTATTGCCTAACATGTATTGTACTCCTCATGTTATTCATTATGTACTCCCTTACTGGGCTTGATAGCTCACCCTTTTCTTATGCATGTCCTCAGGTTATCCCATGCAATGCTAAGTACGAAGGAATGTAGTGGTCATGTAAAGGAAGTTTTCAATAAGGATGTTGTATTTCAAGTTTAAAGTTTTTATGTAATGATCCTAAGCCCCAAAGACACTAAACCTCTCGATCTTCTTTGTTGTATCAAGTGAAGTTTTATGTAATAAAGCATGTTTAAGTTGTAATAAAAAGCAGGGTTGTCATATGAGATTTCTAATTTCATTTCCAAATGTAGAATATTGCGCATCAATTTTCTTCCATTGTGGACAATCAGCTGGATGACGTATTTTTCCATCACATACCCGCCTTTCAGCATGCCATCTTAACCTTTTTTCATCATTTGAATTAGCAAATAAACTTTTGAAATTATTAATTATAGGAAGATACTAAAATACCTTTGAAGGGAGCTTTGTAATCTCTACATCAGCCTGTGATTTTTCTTTCACCTTATACCGTGATGTCCCATATTTAGGACACTCTGACAGAAATTCATATTCCTTCCTATATATAATGAAGTCATTCGGACAGGCATGTATTTTCTTATATCCTAATCCCATCGGGCATAATATTTTCTTAGCTTTGTAATGTGAATCTGGAAGATCGTTATCTTTTGGAAGAATGTCTTTCATCAAATGTAGCAGCTCTGTAAAACTTATGTCACTCCATCCATGCTTTTACTTCTGGTTAATCAATCTTAACACCACCGAAAAAACCATAAAATCTATACAACCAAGATATAATGGTTTTTCAGCATCACCATATAGACGCGCAACTGTCGGTTCTACCTCAATTTGTTCTGCTACAATATCGCAAATCATTTCTTCAATTCCATCATTGTTACCATCTTGCGAATAATCATCATCAGTGAAATTCCGTCCAATTTCACCATGCCAAATCCAAGGGATGTAACTCGGATTAAAACCATGACAAATCAGATGATCTTTAATCTCTCTACTTTTCATCTTCTTTATATTCAAACATTTCAGGCATGGACAGAAAAAAATGTCACTACATGGAACATTTCGTTTTGCAAATTCCAAAAAGGAATCAACACCATCCTCAAATTTATTACTCATTCGATGTGTCGTAATCCAACTTTGACTCATTATTACCTATAAAAAATATCAACAAAAAATATATATTTTTAAGAAAAGACAAATATATGTTTATATGAAAAAAATCATAATTTGAATGTAAAACAATTTAAAATATAAAACAAATCTATAGGTATTTAAAAAAATATACTTGAATATTATTTTTAAAACAAAATATAGTTAGATATAACAGTTTTAAATTTCATTGAATCAAAGAAAACCATGACGCCTACATAGTTTAACATTGATTGCGGTTTTGATGTTTTAATATATTAGATAAACTGCCTATTTAACATGTTATTAATGGTTTCTGTAGACCCTAAATCCATTTGGTAAATATTTTCACACAATTATAAAAATCAATGGAAGTGTTTTTGGGAGGAATATGTTCAATCATTTGATTTTGATGTCCCATATTCTATAACAAAAGGCAATGTGGATACCAAATCCCTTTGTTTGGTTTTTTATTCTCAAAGGGATTGTGATGAAAAAGAAGAGTATAAGTTGATGTATATGATAAATAAAATACAGCTATATTTTTTTTATGGTTATGATAGAATGAATTAATACCATATGATTTAGGATCTGCTCCCACCAAATGTAACCCTCCTCAGTTCAAAAAGAATTAATTTAGTTAATTATTCATGAATTCATACATGTATTGTTGTACATAAACCAAAAAAAATATTATTAGTACTAAAAGTAAAACTAAGAAAAAACAATAAACTCTATATACTCATGAAAGCTACTCCACAACACTTCCATGCTACTAACATCTATAAAAAACTAAAAATTTCTTTTAAAACCAAAAAAATTGTTTATATTTATGTATGGTGGGCATAACATGTATACATAGTAAGATCCTCCCTAAAACATCTCATGAAAATGATGAGGAATCACACTAAAGCCCTATGAAAAAAGGAATCTAAATCATCACCTAAACAAGGAAAAATAGTTTCATATACTCACTATGGATCACTCACAAAATAATTCATATAAATAAACATTTTTGTATAAAAAATTATATATATATATATATTAAAATTATGGTTCTCAGATACCACTTCTCCACTAGTTTTCCTCTCACACCCCAATGCGCTACTCCACAACACTTCCATGCTACTAACATCTATAAAAAACTACAAATTTATTTTAAAAACCAAAAAAATTGTTTATATTTATGTATGGTGGGAATAACATGTATACATAGTAAGATCCTCCCTAAAACATCTCATGAAAATGTTAAGGACACTAAATCCCTATGAAAAAAAGGAACTTAAATCATCATCTAAACAAGGAAAAATAGTTTCACATACTCACTATGGATCACTCAAAAAATAATTCATATAAATAAACCTTTTCGTATAAAAAATTATATATATATATATATATATTACAATTAAGGTTCTCGGATACCACTTCTCCACTAGTTTTCCTCTCACATCCCAATGCTAATGTCATGGTCTCACCCCGCCCATAAATCATCCTACACCATGTGAAATTGTATCACTTCCATCAATGAATCATATGTATCTTAGATTATCTCATCATTATCTTATCAAAAGAGTAATGAGGTGCATACTTGGAAACCACTACATCTTTTTTACATTAAATGTACAAAAATCACAAAACATAATTATAGAATATCCGTGAAAAAAAACGAATGAAATAAATTTGTGGAAGGCTTACTTGAATGTTGGGAGTTGAGATGATAGATCTTAGAGGAGTGAAGAAGATAAAAAATGAAGCCAAAATGAGTTTAATGCAGGTCGATCGACGAGACGATTAGGGTTTACCGCGTGAGAGAGACGAGCCGACGGACTGTCAATCGAAAAATCGTATATGACAGTCCACAGGGATTTAATTTCATTAAAAGTTTTATAACGTCGGTTATTATATAACCGAAGTTATAAACTATTTTTTAAATTTATAACGTCAGTTATTTTAAAACAGACGTAAAAAAGCTCCCGCGCTTTGGTTTTTTATGTCGGTTATTTTATAACCGACGTAAAAAACCCCCCGTGCTTTGGTTTTTTAGGTCAGTTATTTTATAACCGACATAAAAACGCGTAGATATATCTTTTTTTACGTTGGTTATAAGATAACCGACCTAAAAAACCAATGCGCGGGGGGTTTTTTTACGTCGTTTATTTGGAAACCGACGTAAAAAAACCTGATATCTACGCGTTTTTTACGTCGGTTAACAATTAACCGATGTAAAAAACCAACGCACGGGGGGGGGGGGGGGGTTTACGTCGGTTATAAAATAACCGACATAAAAAACCCCGTGCTTTGGTTTTTTACATCGGTTATTTGATAACCGACGTAAAAAAATCCCTGCGCATTGGTTTTTTACGTCGGTTATAAGATAACCGACGTAAAAACCGAACAGGCACGATTTGTAACGTCGGTTGATAAAAGAACAGACGTTAAAAATCTACTCGCCACATTTTTACGTCGGTTATATATAACCGACATAAAAAATGGTGATGTAAAAAACTTTTTCAGCACTAGTGAAATATTGGCTAATTCCTTAATATTGTAGTATTTTGTAATATTATGGGTGATATACCATTGATACCCGATGTGTTCATTCCAAGGACATTGTGAATTTTTTAGAGCATGATTTTTTCAACATCATAGGTTCCATTCATAAGGAATTTATATTGGTGTTGTGGGAAGTACCTCAATAGTTAAAGGTGTTTTGAGAGGATATCTATAGTTTCTAATTGTTGTTTTTCCCTATAGAGGAAATTTGGAGTGGTACACTATAAATACCTTGACCCCACTGGCCAAGAGTTTGTAGTTAATTTATTACATTTCCATATGATACAAAGAATCACATTCTGAATGATCGGATAGTTTAGTATTCTTGGAAAAAAATAAACATAATTTAAATTCACATTATAAGAGATAACATAGAATGAAAAAAGTTTTTTCATTGAGAATTTAATATTTCCACATAGAATATCTCTATATATCAATCATAAAATAATTCCTAGTATCCTTAGTAGAATAAAACATAAGAAAGGGGTGAGATCAAATGCTCAGTTAGTGTATGAGTATAGTAGAATATATCAGGAATAGATAATCATAATAAATATGGAATTGTTAAAAACTGAAACACATTTCACTCAGTCAATTACTTGAGCATAATATGATAGAAAGAGAAGATGATCAAATAATGCCACATAAATAGTCACATGAGCATGAAACTTAACCATTGATATTATAACTATTTGAATAATCACATCGAATATAAACAATTAATCTAATAATGAGGGAATTCAAAATTCCATACACCATAGCCAAACCGTCAAGGCCTCGTGCCA
The DNA here is from genome assembly GCA_963277665.1 of Viscum album. Classification (NCBI taxonomy): domain Eukaryota; kingdom Viridiplantae; phylum Streptophyta; class Magnoliopsida; order Santalales; family Viscaceae; genus Viscum; species Viscum album. The sequence continues at coordinate 21,303,440 of OY728137.1, read as the reverse complement.
CGAAATATCACAGAAATGGGCATGGCCTTGTCAGAAAACCCAATATAGTTTGTCTCATTAGACCTACTGATGTATATCATGGAAATAGCATACCCCATCCTCCACTTAATAAGTCCAATTCATTACACATATATAAGGGTAAATAATGATCAATATAAATATTTATATTGGAAAAAATATCATATGGAATTTCCATACTTTCCCTAATCAATAAGAATATCCACAAACCTTTTAGAGTAATATTAAAAATTGTATCAAAATAGTGTATCATAGTCATCTTATCATAAAAATTAAATTTTAAAAATAAGTATCGTATCATTACAACGTAATTTGAATAGAGAATAAGGTAAATTGAGGGTTTTTATAATTGACAAATAGAAATACCGTAAATTTTTTGTTAAAACTACTTATGAGGAAAATACCCTTAAGAAATTAATAGTAATTTTTTAAAACTAAAATTTCATAAAAAAGAAATAAAAACTCATATAATTGAAAATAAAATTGTAAACATTTAAAATAATATTTAAAACAATGATTGGTAATGACATCGGTAAATTTTATAAATTTAAAGTAAGATTAGAAAATTATTCCTTTCACATTTTTTATAAAATATTAATGGTCCTTGTTTAGAAAAAGTCGCGAAGATTACATTCAATAAAATTTTAAATATTAAAACATGGTAAAAATTTCATTCCTAAATAATTTTTACAATAATAAAAACCTTTTTTTAAATTTTTTTATAAATCATGGGTTCTGAAGAAAAAAGGACTTTCAACCAAAGAGGGATAAGAAGACGGATTTTATTAAAAACATTTTCTCTATAATTTTATGAATGAAAAAGTAGAATGAGATATTTATAAATTAAAAATTAATGAATAACCAATGTATAGTAATTTGAAATGATTTTATTTCATAAATATCAAATAATTTCCTTCAATGGAAATTAATGTATAAATAACCCCGATTAAAACTAGATTCAAACATAAATTACTTAACACATTGGTATCTTTTGAATCATAAGACCCATAAAAAGAATAAAATAAAATGAAACATTAAATAACATGTATATAAATATATTAATTTTATAAATTATCTAAATGGGGAATATGTACACCACATATAGGCTTTGGTGGTGAATACGGTATATGTATCATGTAAGTAATACAGATAAGAGAAATAATTACCTCAATCTAAAATTCCTTTGTGTGAGTCTAAACCTCATTTATAATAAGTATTGTTATATTATACATATTTTATAAAACAATGCTCTGAAATTTCACACCATATATTATATAATTATTTTTTTATGTCCAATTTATTTTAAATTATTTGATAAAATCGGTGTTTTAGGTGATAATTGATTTTTCTTCATGTATTTATTGGTTCTTTAATTTTTGTCATATTAAATTGATCATGGTTAGATCATAAATAAAAATTTAACCATGATATAATTATCATATATATTCATTATATGAATATATTTATTGTAATCTATAAAATCTAGAGAGGGGAAATGGATTACAACTTTCATGGAGATGGGAGGTTGTACATATGCATGAATATTGTGTCCATTTTATCCAATAGATAGATTAAAAGTAAAATAAATATTAATTAACCATTAATAAAATATTATTATGTTATAAATATAAATTATATTAATCAAATCCATTCTTATTACCATCCATGTAAACATAAAATGATAAACATCTCACATCACTATGTGGAAGTGGTGGTCCACACGTACGCATAAATGACATTATTGTTTCCCAACATATAGGAAGAAAATAAGTTATATGAGATATTATATTTAAAAAATTATGGGTTTTTAATAAATATATCATATATTCATTAACATTATCTTTCATACCTTCCATGTATATTGTAAGAAAAAAACCAATAACATCACTTTGTGAGGCGGTAGTCTGCCATAGACATAAGTGACATTATAGTTTTCATAATCAGAATAAAAATTATAAAATTATATGTGTTATAATATTTCCATATGTATAATAATGTATTAAATATCATAAAATTATTATAAATACATAATTATATCCATCCTTCAATGGTGGTGACTGAAACAAAATTACATCATTTCCCATGGTGCTAGTCCTTCATACACATAATCGATCATTTTGTTTCCCATTTGAAAGAATTGATATTAGGTACAGTTGATTCACTTAATATAGTAAAAAATATATATATTTTTGTTATTTTTGTTATTATATTGTCATTGACAAAAAATATTATAAAGATTTATAAGAATAATCAAAAAACACAGAGTAAAAAACATTTTGTATTCTCTAGGAATCCAATTTATGTTTAAGAAAAAGACATTATAAGAAGGATTAACAATAAAAATAATGACTATAAGATGTGTGGAGTGAAGTAAAAAAATTATTTTTTAGGTATTTTGTAATCCAGATTTTTTTTAACAAGAATAGGGGAGCATAGTGGGTGGCCATTATTATGTGCGTGAGAGGACACACATGGAATATTTGAAAAGATACAGTTATACACATGTTTTCTTAAGGTCAAAAGTAACTAAAATTTAAATATGAGACATTTGGAGGTGATAAGGTTTATATGAGGAAATAATATTAATTTTTGACATGTTTTGATAATTTTAATCCTTATCTTCTTTGTTTAACCCCTAAGAAATCCATTTTTACCATAAAAGTGAAAATTAATTCTTATTATTTTTACTATTAATTATGATTAAAAGTTAAGATGACCTAATTAGTTACTATTAATTATTCTGATTCTAAATATGGAATCCATTTTTCCTTGTTCGGTTCATAGTAGTGTTAGTATTCAATTTAAAATTAATTTCATAGTAAAATCAAAAAAGTTTTCTAAAAAGAAAAACATTCTAACATTTGAATAAAATTTATATCATAATTCATTAATAAATTTATTCTAATTAACTAATTTAGATAACATTTACATGTGACTTCTTTGAAAAAATACATAAGAAATCCTTTCAAATAATTTTTAAAAAATTAAAAAATGTGGAAAAAATTCTTTAATAAATCATTGTAATATTTTTAAATATATTTTTAAAAACATTTTTAGATAACATGGTTTTCAAAAAAAATTATTTTCGACCAAAGATATAAATAAAGATAGATTTTATGAAAATAATTTTCTCAATCATTTTAAGAACCAAATGGTGAAATTTTGTTCGATTATTTGATAAATATCGGAATAAAAAGTGTATAAGATAATTTGACTTGTTTATCAGATAACTATTAAAAAAATTTCATTCCTTGTAAATTCATGTATAAACAATCCTAATGAAAATGATGTAGAAATATAAATCTCTTACATCTTTGGTAACATTTAAATCATATGAACCATGAAAGGAATCCAATAAAATTTAAAACTAAATACCATGAAGATAAATGGATTCATTTTCTATAATATCAAAAGGTTCAATATATTCACCACGTAAAGAATATGTTGTGAATATGGCATATTTCTTATGAAATCAAAAGTGATTTCAGTAACCCTGACCACTAGTTAAATTTTTTTATGTATCCAAACCTCATTTATAATAATTAAATATATATTTTAAATCTATTATAAACCAATAACAATATATTTAATACCATATATGATTTACATATAGTATTTTGTGATCCATTTATTAACAATTATTTATTAAAAACAGTCTTTCTGGTGATAATTGCTTCATTTTTCAAGAATGATCAGTTTTGGTAATATCATTACATTTACATTGATCAAGGTTTAATAATATAAATGATTTTAACCATTATATAATTATCACATATATGTATTATATATTTAATTATAATTATCTAAAAAATATAGATATATAAAATAGATAACACATTTCATGGAGAAGGTTGGTCATATGTACGCATGAATGTGGTTTCAATTTTTATTAATAGATCGAAAGAAAAGAAAAATACAAATTAATTAAACATTATATAATAATTAAAATTTTATTTTATCATATATATTATTCAAATACATCTTTATTACCATATTTTTAAAAGAAAATAAAAAACATTTCACATCGTTGTGTGGAGGCGGTATTCCAGACTTATGCAAAAGTGACGTTTTGATTATCAAATAGAATTACAGATAAGAATTTATATGTGATAATATATTGAAATAAATATGTTTTATTTACAAATATAACATAAATTCATTACATTTATCTTTAATATACTCCATTTAAAGTGTCAATTAAAAATGAATCACATCGCTTTGCGAGGAGATATTACACCGTACACAACAACGATGTTATCAATCACCCCTCAAAATTTAATGTATAAAATTATATGTGAGATTATAATTAAATACTTATGATAAAATCTTAAATAAAATGTTAATTTATTAAATTCATCATTAAATAAAACCATTATATGTGGGTTTATAGAAAAGATTACAGAGGTTCTTGACTCAATAGTCTACTATACATACAATCAACGGTTCCATTTCCAATTTTATGGATGTGGATATGGATATTGGTAATTATCTTACATAATAATATAAATGTGTATAGAATAAAATTATATGATTATATTATCATATATATAAAATTATAAGGTGTTAGTAGAAGAATAAAAATGAAAATTCATAGTTAAAAACGTTGCCTCTTATTCAGGAAACATATTTTGGTTTAACCTAGAGCCTTTTTAAGGGATTAATTATTAAATAATTCCTCTAGTATTTGGGGAATGAAGTTAGGACATGATTTTTTTAGTTCTTTTACAATCCAAATTGTTATTAAAATGTGAATTGGGGAAGAGTGTTTGTGTCCTTTTATAAGTGAGGTAGTGGACAAAAATAAAAAAAATTAAAATATAAAGGGATACCCAATAATTTCACAAGAAAAAAGCCTTCAAAATTGGTAATTATGTACCCTTATAGTCGACTCTCTATAAATATTTCTAATAAAGGGGTTTTGTAAAAATTTTAGGCCATTTTAAGCATTTTATTATTTTTTTAACCACATGTAAGCTCAATTTTACAGTAACCATGATAATTAATATTTACTATTTTACAATAAATTATGGTAAAAATAATAATTTTTACTTATTAGTTAATATTAATTATTATTAATTAAAATATGTAATCCAATTATCCAAATTCATCCTACAAAATTGTAATAATTCCATTTATAATTATTCCCAGAGACTCATTGAAAAAATTATTTTTCTAAAGATAAATGTTCCAATGTTTAATAAGTTTGTATATAATAATTCAATATGAAATTACATTGAAAAACCTATATTAGTTAAATTGTAATATCATTTAACTAATTTTATGTTAATCCTAATATACAATAAAATTTATCTTTGTGAATAATTTAAATGAAACATGCAATTTTCAATAAAAATCTTTATTTTTCACTACACATCAAAACAATTAATATTATAAGAATATTCTAAATAATTAATAAAAATATACTACTAACATGTATATTTTAAAATTATGTTTAAATGAAAAAATTAATTTTCTAAATTTGGTAAAAATTATTTTTAAATTGTGTTCGTAATGCTTGACAAATCAGTCTTTTAGTAAAATAAACTTTTTTAGAAAATAGTAATTTTTATTTCAAATTATTCATATTTTATTTCTAATAAATAGAAAACCATTGAATTAATTTTGTACATGTGAAACAAATATTATTTTCATAATTTATTTATTAATATTCATACCCATTAATTTAACAGCAATTTTATTATGATGTTCTATATTTTCCTTCATTCAGACTCAGGTTTTTGGGTTTCTCATGCTATCAAATAGAATTATTTTTTAAAAAAAATAAATTTATTTTTAAAATATTATGGTGTTAAATTATCTTATAATCACAGTATTTCATTCCATATTTAATATCAATCAAAAAGTTAGTATTTTAAAATATTAGAGTGTTTCCAACACTTCTTCATCATGGAGTGGACCACCAAGATGGATACTATTAGCCATAGTGGCCCAAATAGTTTACCCATAATTCATTATTTATGGTTTGGTTCTAGATCCAATTCAATAATTGATGTCCCTTGTGAAACGTTCTAGATTCTGACTAATATTATATTAATTGTGCACGGGTCGAGAAGGAAAGCTCAGTGCAAGAATGGAGTCAATCGAAATCCCTAATTCGGCGCTTGTAGTTCAAGACCATGGGTTCCTTTGATCTGGAGTGGTAATCAATTGTGTCTCCCACAAATATGTTCGAAGGAGCAGCAGGAATGGAGATAACCATGGATCATGCACCTTTGGGAAAAGGGGTTTCCATATTTGTTGCACTGAAGGGAATCACTCGTTATATGTAGGTTCCTCTACCGCCCTCAGACAGGACATCTCTGATTATTGATGCTATTTTTTTGTACATTATAATATAGATAAAATCAAGAAACATCTTTAAGCCTACAAGTATTCTTCTCTGGGTCTCATTTCCCTAGTCAATGTGGATAAACTGTGGAATAATTTTGATTTCAAAATGTGGATTTCTCAATGTTGGGGTCTGCGTGATTTTAAACTTATCCAGATTGGGATAGGATTCTATCTTGTTGTTTTCAATTGCAGAGATGATCTCTAAATGGCATGGAACAAGGGGGAGACTCCTCTTAAACTGGGGGTATTCAAATTTAATAGATGGGATAGGCATTTCTACCCATTCACTAATTGAAAAAGAACAACACGTATTTGGATGCACCCGCACGGTCTGAATTTGTTTCATTAGGAACCAAAAATACATTGGGATATATCTTTTTGTGTGGAGACTCCAATGAATATGGAATAAAAAATCATTGGTGGAGAGCTTGTATTTTATACTCGTGTTCTGTTGGAGGCAAACATGGACTCAAATCTACCTAATATAAATAATTTCGTTAACAATGATAAGAAGTTTGAAATTAGAATAAAATAAGAATAGAAGCCACCATTTTCATATTATTGAGAAACAGTTGGACATGTTATCTCGAAATGAAAGAATATTCAGATGTAGCAGAGGTTAGTGAAGGACTCCACTACTGACAAAGATATCCCATTGTAGGAGTCTAGCAAGAAAAATAAGGCCAAGGTCCCTACTGAAAAGGGAGAAAATTTTGGTAAGGATCATCATGTATCGAAACATAATGAGGAGAATGTTGGGACTATTGTAGCTATTTTATACAATCCTTCTAAAAATAATATTGATGATTTTGACTCGAAGATTGATCTTAATGTGGTCAATCGTGTCTCTAGTAATCCTTCTATGGCTCTAACCTCTATAGAGTATGTGTCCAAAGGAAGTCTAAAAGTTATTACTGACATCCATGTTTCTCTTATAGAATATAATGCTCAAAGGGATGAAAATTACATGGGTTTTCCGGTATATGTTGATCTAAAAAAATATGCATTCCCACATAAGAAAAGATGGTGTGCCATGGTTGTGTAAGAAGATGCATTAGAGGCCAAAAATTCCCCCCTCGCCACTAGTGGAAAAACTTTTAACACGTCAGAATTTTTTCATGTCGGTTCTTTATAATCGACATGAAGAGCTGTAAAAATAGATTTATTAGGTTGGTTATTTTATAACCGACGTGATAAATCCATAATAATCCATTTATAAAGTCAGATATAAAATAACTAATGTAAAAATACCAAGGTTAGATTTATCTCGTCGGTTATTTTATAACCACAATGGAAATCCAATATGGGTGCTTAATCACGTCAGTTATTTTATAACCGATGTGATAAAATAAAATCTCAGCAATTTATCATGTCTGTGATCAAAAGAACTGACGTGATAAAGCAAAATTTATCCCATCAGTTATTAAATAAATGATGTTATAAACATAAAAAAAGAGTTTATCACATCGGTTATAAAATAAACGACATGATAAACCCTTAAAATGATTTATCACACCCTGTATTCAGTCATTCTATTTTCATAGATCTGTCAAACTGTGACTCTTCTCTTTTGCGTGGAAAACATAGAAATGATTCTTCAAAGTCGTGACCTCTGGCCTCATTTTTTCAACATCATTCATCATCATTATTTTCACCAGATCAATCAGGCCGACTTTCAACACTCATGTAAGCTTGACATAGCTCGACTTTAGTTTTTATTTTTCATGATGCCCTAAACTAATTTTTTGAGATGTTATTTTTCTATCTTTGTTCATACTATCATGGTAAGTTTCATAGTTTTCATTTATATCGTGCAAAATTATTTTCTGGAAGAGAAACCATGAATGTGATATCAAGAAAATATAAGATTTTTGTGTGTTCCATCATGTGTGTTTGAGCGTACAGGGGGTGTTGAAGCGGGTGGGGGCTGTCTAGAGGGGTGGGGACTGTCCAGGGGGTGGGGGTGTCCAGGGGGTATCAAAGGTGGGGAGGGTGGTGTCTAGGGGGTTTGGGGGATGTCTAAGGGGGATGGGTTATCCATGGGGGTTAAGGGGTAGTTTCATGGGGGTGAGGGGATATTCAAGGGGGTAGGGGTGTCCAGGGGTGGGGGTCATGTCCAAGGGGGTGAGTGGGATGTCCAAGGGGGTGGGGGTGTCCAGGGGGTGGGGGTTGTCTAGAGGGGTGGGGGTTTTCCAGGGGGTGGGGGATATACAGAGGGGTGGGGGTGTCTAGGGGGTGTCAAAGGTAGTGGGGGTGGTGTGTATGGGGGTGTGGGGTCTTTCCAATGGGTGTAGGGGTGTCTAGGGGGTGGGGGATGTCCAGAGGGGTGGGGGCTGTCCAGGGGGTGGGGGGATGTCCAGAGGGGTGGGGGTGTCCAGGTGGAGTCAAAGGGGGTGTGTTGCTGTCCATAGGGTGTGGGGGTTGTCCATGGGGTTAGTGTGTCCAAGGGGGTGGGGGTGGTGTCCAAGGGGTGAGGGGGCTGTCCAAGGGGGTAGGGATGTCCAGGGGTGGGGTTGTCCAGGGGGTGAGTGGGATGTCCAAGGTGGTAGCGGTGTCTAGGGGAAGGGTGGTTTAAAGGGGGGTAGGGGGACGTCTAGAGGGGTGGCGGTTGTCTAGGGGGTGGGGGCTTTCAAGAGGGGTGGGGTGTCCAGGGGGTGTCAAAGGGGGTGCGGGTGGTGTCCAAGGGGGTGCGGGGGTTATCCAAGTGGGGTGGAGGTGTCAAGGTGGTGTGGATTTTCAAGCGGTGGGGGATGTCTAGGGGTGGGGGTTTTCCAGGTGGGTGGGGGTGTCCATGGGGTGTCAATGTGGGTGGGGTGGTGTTTAGGGGGTGTGGGGGATTTCCAGGGGGTTTGGGGTGTCCAAGGGGCTGGGGGTGGTGTCCACGGGGTGAAGGGGCTGTCCAATTGGTTAGGGGTGTCTAGGGGGTGGGGTGGTGTCCAAGGGGTGAGTGGGTTGTTCAAATGGGTAGGGGTGTCTAGGGGTGGGGGTGACTAGGGGGTGTCAAACGGTGAGGGTGGTGGTGTCCAAGTGGGGTTTAGGGGCTATCCAAGGGGTGTGGGAGGTGTTTAGGGGGTGGGGGATCTTCAGGTGGTGGGGGTGTCTTGAGGGGTGGGGGAGTCCAGGGGGTGTCAAAGGGGTGGGGGTAGTAACCAGGGGGTGCGGGGGGTGCCCAAGGTGGTTGGGGTGTCCAGGGGGGTGTCCAGGGGTGACATTCTTGTCTGAGGTGGTATGGGTATCCAGGGGGTGGGGAGTGGTTTCCAAGGGGAGAGTGGGCAATACAAAGGGTCAGGGGGATGTCTAAAGGGTGGGGGCTGTCCAGAGGGGTGGGGGTTCTGGTTAGGGGGTGGGGGTTGTCTAGGGGGTGGTGGTGCCCTAGGGGTGTCCATGGGGGTGGGTGTGGTGTATAATAGGGTAGGGTTTGAATATCCCCCGCACCCCCTGTACACCACTCCCACACCCCCTGGACATTGCCCATCCCCGTGGACATACCCCCACCCCCTGGACAGGCCCCCACCCCCCAAGACACCCCCAGAGAACATAGACATCCCCCTACCCTCATGGAAATCCCCCTGGATAGCCCCCAACCCCTTGGACACCCTTTTGGTGTGTGTGTGTGTCTATATATATATATCCCAAAAGTTTCATTGAAACCATTGGAATATTTTTACTTCAGGTAGTCTATAGCAACAGTTCCAATAGAATCATTAGTATAGGGCTATTGCAATGACCATCATGCCAACGGTGTGTGAAAACATTGTGTACCCCAACTGTTTCAGGGGGTTATCCCAATGGTTTCAAATCAATGGGATCTGTGTAATATTTAGTAGTGAATGTATAAATATTTTATTATTTATACTTCATATTTCTTTTTTACAAAAGGGTGAATTTCCAATCCAGTTGCACCAGGATGTATTCATTGTGTATCTTTAGAAGAAAGTGTCCAAGATGAATCTAAAACTATTATAAATAACTATAAATAAATTTTAAAATGATTTCCATGTATATTTTTTCAAATATGTATAGATTTTTTTTTATATTTCTAAATTTTTTTTACATTCAAATTATGATATTTTTCATAAAATATATATCTGTATTATCTTAAAAAGATTTATAATTTTGATATTTGTTATAGGTTAATAATGAGTCGATGTTCGATTACAGCACATCTGATGAGTAATGAATATGAGGATGGTGTTGATGCCTTTTTATAATTATCTAAAAGAAATGTTCCAAGCAATGACATTTTTTTCTATCCATGCTTGAAATGTTTGAATATGAAGAAGGTGAAAAGTAGAGAGATCCAAGATCATCTAATTTTTCATGGTTTTAATCTGAGTTACATCTCCTGGATTTTTCTTGGTGAAACTAGATAGGATGTCAGATCTACTGATGATGATGAATCGCAAGATGGTAACTTTGATGGAATTGAAGAAATGATTGTGATATTGCAGCAGAAGAAATTGAGATAGAACTGACAGTTTCATGTCTATTTGGTGATGTTGAAAAACCATTATATCCTAGTTATACAGATTTTACAATTCTATCAGTGGTTTTAAGATTTATTAACCTTGAGGTAAAACATGTATAGAGTGACAAATGTTTTACATAGATGCTACAATTGATGAAAGACATTATTCCAAAAGATAACGATCATCCAGATTCACATTATAAGTCCAATAAAATACAATTTCCTATGGGATTGGTATACAAGAAAATAAATGCCTATCTAAATGACTATATGATATATATGAAGGAATATTAATTTATGTCAGAGTGTCCAACATTTAGGACATCACAGTATAAGTTGAAAAAAATCACCAGCTGATGTAGCGATTACAATGATCCCTTCCAAGGTATTATGGAATCTTCCAATAATTCCTAATTTCAAATGTTTATTTGGTCATTCACATGATAAAAAAAGGATACAATGGCATGCTGATGAGTGGATATGTGATGGAAAAATATTTCACCCAAAATATTGTTCACAATGGAAGAAAATTGATGAGCATTTTCCTACATTTGGAAATGAAATTAGAAATCACATATTAGGTTTGTGCATAGATGGAATGAATCTATATCGATCCCTTAGTAGCACACATAGTTCATGGACTATTTTATTGGTAATTTACAACATCTCTCCAAAATTTTGTATGAAGCCCAAACATGTCATGTTGAGTATAATGATCTCTATTTTGAAGCGACTTGGAAATGATATTGATTTTTTCTTGTCACCATTGATTGATGATTGGAAATTTTTAATGGAGGAAGGTATTAGGGTGTATCATTCTTATAAAATGGAGTATTTTCAACTAAATTTAGTGCTTATGTTCATTATAAATGAATTCCAAGCATATGGAAATTTGTTTGGATACAGTGTCAAGGGTCATAAAGCATGTCCAATTTTCAAACATCAGACTTAATATTGTAAATTGAATCATGGGAGGAAAACAATGTACAAAGTTCACAAAATCTTTTTTCCTATAGATCACTCTTATAGAAGACTAAAAAAGGCATTCAATGGTTCAAAATACTTTCATATTGTTCCAACACCATTATCCCCTAATATGTATTTTTATATTGTGGGAAAACTTTATGTGACATTGGGAAAGACAAAAAAATCTGGTAATGATAGACATATTTGGAAGAAAAGGTCAATATTTTTTGAGCTACTATATTGGAGATATCATGAAGTTAAACAAAATATTGATTTCATGCATGTGGTGAAGAATATATATTACAGTTTGATTGGAACATTGTTAGATATTAATGGAAAGACAAAATATGGGTTGAATGCAAGATTAGACATACTATCAATGGGAATACTTTTGGATTTAGCTCCCACTCCTAATAGAAGACAAACATTTCTTCCCCTGGCTTGTCATACACTATCCAAGAGGGAGAAAATATGTTTTTATCAGTGTCTACATGATATCAGAGTGCCTCATGGTTATTCTTCAAATGAAAAAAATTTTGTCTCTTTGATGGATTTGATGTTGATAGGTATGAAATCACATGATTGTCACATCATGATGGAACATCTTCTACTAGTTTCATTGCGTGGAATACTTCCCATCAATGTTATAAATACTATAATGAATTTTTGTTGTTTTTTCAATTCAATTTGTAATAAGGTTATTGATGTTAATGCTTTGAACATTTTGGAAAAGGATGCAATTTATATACTTTGTCAATTAGAAATGTATTTTCCTCCATCTTTTCTTGATATAATGGTGCATTTAAAGAATCCTTTAGTTTGATAAATAATGCTTTGTGGACCTAAATATCTTTATTGGATGTATCCTTTTGAATGGTATATGAAAATATTGAAGGGGTATGTTAAACATCCATATCAACCCGAAGCCTCAATTGTTGAAAATTATATTTCTAAGGAGTTTGTGGAGTTTTGTACTAGATACATGGCTGTAGAAAAGAACCTAGGTTTTCCTCCATCTCGTCATGAATGCATTAATAATTAGGGAAAGGGGATTCAGGGCTTGAAATTCAAATCGTTGATAGATGAACAGATAAAGAAGATAGAATTATAAATCATGAATAACATATTTGATGCTAAACCGTATATCACATTACATATTAATGAGTTGAAACAATGTCATCCAAAGAATAAAGAAATGCTGATTTTGAATGAGCACAAAAAACATTTTTTTCATGGATTAAAAAGACCTTGCTTGGTAGATCAGATGTATCAGAGACATTAGGATGGATAGTGGGTGGTCCCTGTTTAAATGTGATAACTTGGTCCGATTATGAAATTAATGGATATAAATTTTATACGAAAGATCAAGACAACCTAAGTGTAGTTCAGAATAGTGGTGTATTGGTGTTTGCATAAGCAATTCATTTTTCGAGTTCTAAAGACAATAAATCAATTTCTGCATAAAGTGCATATTATGGAATTATTGAAGAAATATGGGAGGTTGATTACATTAAAATTAATTTTCCTTCTTTTAAATATAAATGGTTTATCGATAATAATAGTTTTAGACACGATGAATTTGGAATGATAGTTATTAATCTAAATTTATTGGAAGACACATCTGATTCTGTTATAATAGAAACACATGCAAAACATATTTTCGATGTAATTGATCAATCAGATATGCAGTGGTCTGTTGTTTTACAATGAAAAATCCAATATACTGGTGAGGATAAACTTGATGAAGATGCTGATTTATGTGAGATCCCTACTTCCATGGAATGATTTCCATTACATAATGATAAGCATTTTGAAGACATGGGTTGTGCCATAATGAACGATCTGGATGATAGAATTTGGAAAAGAAATCCACTTGTACATTCCTAATACTACAGTTAACATATGTTTATTTCTTTTTTACATATATTATTTTCATAAAATGTTAGATATTGTAATTTGTTTCTTTATTAAAACTCATATTAAAACAAATAAGTTGAAGTTTTTGTTTATTTTAATTTTTTTTAGTGTAGTTAAAAATGTTTACCATATTTTACCATTATTTACAATATTTTACCTTTATTTAATTTATATATTTTTCAATTTTGTTGAATAAAAATTACACTACCATGTTTACCACATTTACCATATTTACCATTGTTTAAAATGATTACCATATTAACCATGATTACTATTACGTAACTTCGTTCAAATTTCCATTTTTTATAAATTAGTATAATAATATTTGATTTTTTATATTTTTGAACTAATGATTATTTTTTTTATTTTAAGGATAATGACAGATCAAACAGTTGATCAACCACATGATTCTGGAGATGAGCATAATGGTCATTACTCTGTGGAGGAACATTCGCATTCTCCTCTTGATGTACCCCAATCATCCACACGTGCTCCCATAATGACAAAGAGTTCAAGAGTTGGTAAACGTGGGTGCACACATTTACCAAAATTTTCAATTTCCCATACGTATGACCCAAGGATACTCCTTGAGTTTGATGAGAATTACATTCATAGAGGTCCAAATTAAAAAGATTTTAAGAGTTTTGTATCAAATCAGGGTAAGAGAAAAGTAAGAATTTTTTATGATGATTGTAGAAGTGTGGACAAAGCGATAATATCTCAGTTGTGGGAGATGATTTTGGTAAGTTCTTTTGATATTGTGTGCCTATTATTTAAATATTTCTAGTATAATATGTTTCACATATTTTTTATCAGATGAAATTTGATATTTTTGACCCTAGAGAAGTCAGGAATAAGTGTTTATCGATGGCTGCTAAGAGATGGAGGGATTTCAAATCAACCCCCATGTATGATTTCATTTTTTGTCATAGGAGTCATGAAAATCCATTTCATATATATCCTTTCATAGATGAAGGCACATTAAGATCTTTTGTTGAAAGTAGAAGAAAAGATTCATTTTTTGAAAGGGCAATGTAAACTTTTAAAACTTTCATAAATAAATGGTCTAATTAATGTTATGTTATTGATTTCTTATTTTGAATTTACATCCAACAAGGTAATCTCATCAAGAGATCCAATATGAAAATGTGTACTCTCATTGTTTATCTCGGGGAGGGTATACATTATTGGAAGAACAAATGATGGAAGAAAAATAACAAAAACTAAGAGCTGAGTATTCAAGATCTATAGAGGATGCCCCACCATCACCTCCATCTATACAAGAAAAATGGAATAAAGCTTGGATGGGTAAAAAGGGAAATATCTTTTGAATGATTTTAGAATCATAGCTGAGAGGATTTTAAGATATTTATTTTATTTATTTAAGTTAACTATATTTTTCATATAATTTGAATCATTACAGAAATTTACAATTAATTAATACCGGATTCTCTTGAGGAGCAGAGCTCACAGGGGGTATTTACTACTAATGATATGAAATATATTTTACCTGAAGCATTGGGAAATCCCAAACATCCTAGTCATGTATGATGATATCTGAAGGGTGAATCGGTAAGAAAAGTGTTGCCATGATCTTTTACTTCTTCCATTGAGGGTGTTTATAAAAATAATTGAATCCTTTGAGGATAAAGTTCATAATATTAATGTGACGATGGATGGAAATATTAGAGTTTCGGTATAGTCTATGTTTGCAAGCATGCAAGGAAAATTTCATACTACAGCTCGCACTCCTCCACCTCCCCATACAGACCCCATTATCTATCCTCTACCTCCGCTAGAAGCTCCCACTCCACCACCTTAGCCTTTAGACCCCATTTCTTATCATACTCCTCCGCCATAGATTCCTAATTATTTCGATTTGTATGTTGATGATCCTCAACATCATATAGATGCATATGGGCCGGTATATTGTATAGGAGATACAGTTCGTCGTCAAATTTTAGAGGTAGTGCCTCATAGGGTCACTGTAAATGATATTATAAATAGGTCAATTAAAGTTCCATTACCTACGGATGAGGTGATGAAAGTTGGACATAGTATCAACCATTTTTTAATTTGGCCATCCAGACTTCTGCGACTCATTACCATAGTTGTATGTATGTTATATCTTCTATTTTTTTATTAATGTTGTTTCAACATTTGAAACCTAATATATTTTTCATTTTATTTTTACAGGAATACTTCAGAGGTAATGAAATACTCTATAGACAAAAACAAAGAAAAATGGATATGACATCAAATACAGATTCCAGTAGTCTTGACAGATTTTCAAGATATTCAAATTTTTTGGGGGACCATTATGAGTTTCCAATGGAAGCTAATGTTTGAGGATGTGAAATAATTGTGGGGATTGTGAAAACTAATATCACGGAGCCTGTTACTAGAGATAAGTTGGGCATCAACGTGGTGAAAATAGTTTCCATGCAACTCTTAACAACTTTTCCCTTTATTATATTTATTAAAAATTTATACTTCTGTCAGTTCTGTATTAGGTATCTTTATGAAATGTGTGAGAAGAATGAGCGGACAAATGTATACTGATTCATGGACCCGCATTTGATTTCTCCTAAAAAACATGCATTGGATGACCAACAAATAATTCTTATATTTCTGAATGATTTGAAAAGAATATAAGAACATAGTATTGGATGATGCCTTTTTATGAGAGGTATGAAGCATATCACTGGAAGAGAGTTCATTATCTTTTAACATAAAAACCACTAACATTAAATTACCATTTATCATTGATCAATTGATGTTAGGTGTTTTTTCCCCTGGGAGAAAATACATTATTCTATATGCTATGTCCATGGAGATGTGTGGAAAACTTTTATAAATATTCTGGAAAAGTAAGTTTAAATTTCTTAAAAGTATTATTTATTATAACAAATTATAAATTTATATTATACATATTATTTTTTAACAGGGGATGGGTCTACTTTTTAAATAACACAAGGAAATAGAGTTCCAAGATCAAATATGTATAAGTAAAGGTAAATATCCATTTATAAATTGTATTTTTTGATGTATTGCATAAAAATAATATTTTGAATTCGCACTCGTTCAAATATAATTGTCATAAACAAAAAGGCATCGTCCAATGTGGATATTGTATGTTAAGATTTATGTATGATATAATTACAACTGGAACAGTTGTGAACTTTGACATAGTATGATTTCCATTTATTCTTTTAAATTGTAAGGTTTCCTATTATACTTTTCCATAATATTTCATTTGATTTTTTTCATTATACATGTTAACTACTATCCTTTTAATGTGTTTCTATTTTATGACCCTCAACCTTATAGTGCTCAAGATTTCAAACAATTACAAGTGTAATGGTCAAATTATTTTATAGGTTTGATTGGATTTTAGATTGTTTGTAGTATAAAATGTAGTTTTCAATATTTTAATTATAATTGGGTATTTTTTTAGTCATTTAGGTTAGATTTAGTGTTTTTTTGACATTGTAGGTTATGATTGTTATATATGTGACTGTTTAAATGTGTGTAACATCTTTTTTTTGTCTAGTTTTGATGGTTATTGGGGTATGGATTCAGGTTTGGGTAGGGGAGGTTCGGAGGGTGTGGGGACGTGTCCAATGTGGTGGGGGGTTTCTAGGGGTGTGGGATGTCTCTCCAGTTTAGTGTAGGGGTGTCCAAGAGGGTGGGAGGGCTTTCCATGGGGGTGTCCATGGGTTTGGGGAGTGCCCAGTGGGGTCAGGGGGATTTCTAGGGGTGTGGGAGGGCACTCTACAGTGTCTATGAGGGTGGGGCAGTCCAGGGGGTGTCCAGGGGTGTGTGTGTGGGGGGGGGGGGTGGTTCTAGGGGTGTGGTAGGGGTGTCTATGGGTGGGGGTGGGGGTGTCTAGGAGGTGGGGGAGGCCTTTACAGTGGGGTGTGGGAGACAGTCCAGAGGGTGTCCATGGGTGTGGGGGGATGTCCAGTGGGTTTCCAGGGGTGTTGGGGGTTTATAGGGGTGTTGGAAGGCTGTCTAGGGGTGTGGGGAGGGCTTCCCAGTGGGGTGGGGTCTTTCTAGGGGTGTGGGAGGGATGTTTATTGGGGAGGGGGTGCCAAGGGTATCCATAAGGGTGGGGGAAGTCCAGGCGGTGTCCAGGGGTGTGGGAGCGTTGTCCATGGGGTGGGGTGGGTTGTACCGTGGGGTGGGGTGTTTCTAGGGGTGTGGGGGGGGGTTCCAGGGGTGTGGGGGGTTTTCCAGGGGTATGGGAGGGCTGTCCATGGTTTCTATGGGGGTTGGGGTTTCCAAGAGGGTGGGAGGGCTATCTAGGGGGTTGGGGGCTATCCAGGAGGGTGGGGGTGTCTAGGGTTCTGAGCAGGCTATTTATTGGGGGGGGTTCTAGGGGCGTGGGGGCTGTCTAGGATGGTTGGGGTAGACTAGGGGTGTGGGGGTGTTCAATGGGGCTGGGGTTTCTAGGGGTGTGGTAGGGATGTCCAGTTTTGTGGGGGGAGGGGTGGTGTCTAGGATGGTTGGAGGGTTTTCCCGGGGGTGTCCATGGGTGTGTGTGTGGGGGGGGGTGACCAATGGGGTTAGGGGGATTTCCAAGGGTGGTGGAGGGATTTCAAGAGTGTCCATGATAGTGGGGGCAGTCCATGGGGTGTCCAGGGGTATGGAGGGTGGGGGATTCTAGGAGTGTTGGGGGTGGGGTGTCCAGGAGGTGGGGGAGGCATATCTAGTGGGGTGTGGGAGGCAGTCCAGTGGGTGTCCAGGGGTGTGGGGGTGGGGCAGTCTAGGGGGTGTCCAGGGGTGCGGTGGTGTTTCAAGGGGTGTGGGAGGGCTGTCCAGGTGTGTGGGGAGGGCTTCCCAGTTGGGTGGGGTCTTCCAGCGGTGTGGGAGGGCTGTCTAGTGGGGTGGGGGTGTCTAGGGTGTCCATGAGTGTGGGGGCAGTCCAGGGGAAGTCCAGGGGTGTGGGAGGGCTTTCCAGGGGTGGTGGAGGGCTATCTAGTGGGGTGGGGTTTTAAGGATTGTTGGAGGGCTATCCAAGGGGTGTTTAGGGGTATGGGGGGATCTAGGGGTGTGGTATGTATGTCCAAGGGTGTGGGAGGGCTCTCCAGGGTGTCCATGGGTGTGGGGGTGTCTAGGAGGGTGGGAGGGTTGTCGAGGGGGGGGGGGTTGGGGCTATCCACGAGGGTGGGGGTGTCCAGGGTTGTGGCATGCTATTTAGTGGTGTGGGGGGATATCCATGGGTGTGGGGGGGTGTCTAATGGGGGGGTTCTAGGGGTGGGGGGGGGTTCTATGTGGGGTGGGGGAGGGGGGTCGGTCTGTTTTTCTTATGTTTCATGAATTATTTTAGCAGAGAATAGTTGTGGGGGTGTCCAGGGGTGTGGGGGGGTGTAGTTGGGTGGTGGGTTCTAGGGGTGTTGGGGGAGGGGGTTGTCCAGGTGGGGTGGGGAGTTTTTGTTCTGTTTCTGGTATTATTTTGGCTAGGCATAGTTGAGGGGGTGTCCAGAGGTGTGGGGGGATGTCTAGGAGGGTGGCGGCAGTCCAGGGGTGTGAGGGTGTCCAGCGGGGTGGGGCGGGGGGGGGGGGGGGGGTGGGTTCCAAGGGTGGGGGTTGTCCAAGTGTGGTGGGGGGATTTTGGTCTGTTTTTATTATATTTTAGGTATTCTTCTGGCTGAGCATAATTATGGTTGAACGATGAAATAAAAAAATTGGGTTTTACATCGGTTATTTTATAAAAGAAATAAAAAATGCACTGGGATTAATTTTAAAATTTTTAGTTTCATAACCGACATAATAAATGGAAAGGAATAGTTTGCATGTTGTCTATAAAATATCCGACATAGTAGATATGTTCTCAAGTCAGTTATTATTTAACCAACATGGAAAACCACTTGGTAGACTGCTTCATCACATAGGTTATGAAAATAAATGATGTGATAAATTCTTTAGAGGCATGATTTAGGACATCAGTTATTTAATAACCGACGTGATAAAGTATATACAACGTCGATTTTTAATAAACGACGTAATACATCATGACTCTAAAGCCTTTTTCATGTCATTTTTTGAGTAATCATCGTAAAAAATGCTTCAGTTTTTGGTTTTTTACATCGGTTTTAAAATAACCGATGTTAAAATATTTTTATAACGACTTCTGCAAAATGGTCGACCAAAATCCGATGAAAAAACTAAAAAATAACCGCCATAGAAAACATTTTCTACACTAGTACATGCTCATTGGAGGCGAATGTCACCTCTATAGAAGGAATAAATCATGAACCTTCAATGGATATCTCTGGGTATTCGGCTCATAGAATGAAAACTAGAAGCCTCTCCAAGCTTTCTAATGGATCCAAAAATTAATCTGCAAAGAAGAAGGAAAAAAATAAGATGAGAAAATTTCAATTATAAATTGGTTTCAAAAATGAACGTGATCTATTTGAATTGTAAGGGTCTTTCTAATTCCTCTACTATTAATTCTTTTCATAGGCATATTCAGATTCACAAGCCTATGTTGATTGTAAATACTGAACCCAAATCCTTATTTTCTTTGTGTTTTGCAGGCCTTAATATGTTGGGATTTCCCTTTATTTCTACCAATGGTTCAGCTGGATAGTATGAGAGTTTATGGGTATTTTCTCATAACTCCATTGGTATTGGTTACACTATCTCCATCAATGAGCAGTTGATTTCTTGCTCATTGCAGTGGCAGTCTAAGAGGATGGTTGGATTATTTTTTATGCCAAAAGAAGGTATAAAGATCACATGAGTTTGTGGTAGGAACTTGACAACATTAGGGGCATTACTTCTTACAGGTTCATTGTTGGTGATTTCAACACTACCCACTATTATAGTGAAAAAATGGGTCTCACTCACTCACATGTTTCTTTTTGGGAATGCAAATGTTGTTTTAATGATAATAATCTGACTAAGGTTAGTCTTTTTGGTGCAAAATACACTTGTTAAAGAAGATATCACAACTGTATGATTTCTAGTTAGCTGGATCGGGCCCTTGTGACCAATATATCCTTGGGAAAATGGGATTCCATTTCAAGTACCAGACTCACTAAAATTTATTCTTATTATTATCCAATTTTGGATAGTTTTAACATTATGGAGAACCATAGGCATCTACTATTTCATTTCAACAACTCTTGTGCTCTTCAATGTGATTGTGGTTGGTTGATTAAAAACTTCTGGAGCAATATGTTAGGTGCATATTTTCTCTTAAAACATTGGATTATCATGTTCTATTTAAAATCGTGAATCAAGGAGACTTATAGTGATCTATAAAAGGAAATTTTATGTCTTGAATCCTCAATCCTGCAACTTCAAGATGAATCCTTGAAAGTGGATTTCAATCTGGATTATTTTAGGGAAGCTATTCTGGCCTCTAAATTGAACTCTCTCCATGCAATGAAACAAAATATTCGTAAGGAAACCTTTAAAATAAAATGGCTTCAATAAGGGGATCAGAACAAAAAATAAACTCTCTCTAAATAATTTAGAAGGACAATCATCCCTTATATTATCATATGGTTTGTGATCATATATTAGACAATAATGAAATCATTCCTAGTTATATTGTGGATTACTTTACCGGTATGTTCAATGGGACCGCTTTGAAGGGGTCCTTGATGGATGGTATAATCCCTTCATTGGTGTTTTCTACTTATAATTACCTTCTCACTAGTCCCCCTTCGGAATTTGAGATTAAGGATTCTGTATTCAGTCTTAATTCCCCCAGCTCCATGGGTCTAGATGGCATCAACAATTTCATTTATCATAAGTATTGGGAAATTATTAAAGGTTATTTTTGTAATGTAGTCTCCACTTTCTTTTCCTCAGGAGCTCTTCCTCAGGGCCTCAATTCCCAGTTATCTCCTAAATTGCTAATGTTGAAAAGGATTGTGAGATTCACCTTTTCATCCCATTGCTTGGTCAACACTAGTTACAAGATCATAAGTAAGATTTTTTCAAACAGGCTATCAAGCATTTCATATATGATTGTTTAATGGAATTAATATGCATTTATTATGGATGATGTGTTTATGAATGTATTTATTCAGAATCATAATGTCTGAATATTATCAATAAACCTGCAATGGAGGGAAGAATTTCTATCACTCTTGACACCAAATGGATTTTGATACTCTATATTAGACCTTCCTCTATAAGTTTATTTGAAGTTTTGGTTTCAATGTCATATTTATTAGCTATATTTACACTATTTTTGGATCTACTCAGGTCTCAGTTATTTGAAATGGTTCCCCAAAAGGGTACTTTTCTTGCTCTATAGGTGTTCATCCAGGCGATCCTCTCTCAGTCCTACTTTATTCAATCGTAGAAGATTGTCTTAGTAGAATCATCTCTCACATGGTCTCATAGGGTCAGATCAAGCCGATTTAGACTTCTATGTCCCTCATCGTCACATTTCATCTTTTATGTGATAATGATATGATCATCTTCCTTCTAGGTAGAAAAAATAATATTCGTGTCCTGAAGAAAGTTCTATATCATTATGTGGGTGTTTCTGGCCAATGAATCAATTGGGATAAATCCTCCATACATTTTGGGTAGAGGATTTCATTTTCCTGGAAGAATTGGATTATTTTAGATTTTGGAATCAAAGAATGGGTCCAACCTTTTGACTATCTTGGTGTTCTTTTATTTTGGGGGGAATCTTGGAGCTTCTCTATTTACTGAAATTGTTGATAGGGTTAATAGACATTGGTCAACCTTAAAAGGGAAGAGTATCTTCGAGCTTGGGGGATTAATCTCGGTTAAGTTTGTTATATTTTCGAAATTGTTTTATTTATTCGTGGTCTATAAGTTAAAGAGAGGACTACTCAAGTGTCTTAATATATCTATCGGAAATTTTATTTGGAGTGGTAATTTCCATGGGAGGAAAATAGCGAAAATTCCATGGAAGGTTTGTTGTCTCCATCTACATTAATGTGGCATGGGAATGAAAAATATTTCTATTTTCATTTAATCCCTTCAAGCCTTCCTTTTCTAGAAGATTATTCACATTAATTATGAGTCAATGGGTTTTCTCAGAGCTCGTTTTGCTGGTAAATTGAGGCAGCGAAGGAATTACGTCATCGATTCTTCATTATGGCCAGCAATTAAATTTTCTTTTATGAATATTAATGAACTGATCTAGATGGATTGTGAACAGGAACTCGACTCTCAAATTCGGGTTTTATAATTGGATTGAGCCCATTATATTAGATGATTACTAGCCGGATGTCCTAGAATTATATGAGTAGTTCACTGTTAAAGAATTTTTTGAGGCTCCTCCCTAGCCGCTCCCAAATGATCTTCAGGCATTAATTGAGCATTATGATTTTTTGTCATAATATTCTAGTTTGGGAAAATTCTAGGAATGTAATTCTTACTTGAAAACTCAATTATAAACATGTCACCAAGAGTGATCATGTAGAAAAAAAATGCTTATCCTTTTTCAATAAAAAATGGATCAGTCCCTCATGTCTTACCCTTGTTTGGAAGCTGGCTTACAACATGTTACCATATGATGAGGTACTTCAATTGTTTAGTTTTTATCTTTATTCTAGGTGTGCTATGTGTCACCAGCATAGGGAAGATGCAGAGCATCGCTTCCTTAGTAGTGCAAAGGCCTTGGCGATTTGAAAGAATGTCTTGGAGGCTTTTGAGATGGATGGTCTTCGATTATTAGTTCTGTAATCCCTCCTTCAGTGTGGCATAGTCATCCAGTTATCTCCACTGGTACACTCTCTACAATATTTTCATGTAGCTGAATTCATTCATGCTATTTGGGGCACTGAAATGCATCAATTCACTTGGGAAAAGGCTTCCTTGTAAAGAAGGTCAGGAAGAATATTTTTTCTTCTATAAGAGATATGTGTAGCGCTAGCATGGGGGATTGTAACAATTGTATACATGATTTTGTTATGCTGAAAAATCTGCGTGTTTAAGGAAATTTTAGACCTCCTTCGGGGACTTGTGAAGTGTATTGGTTGCCTCCTCTCATTCTTTGGATAAAGGTTAATACAGATGGTTTGTCAAAAGGAAATCTGGGGCCAGTGGGGTGTGGTGCGGTCTTTAGGACACATTATGATTCTATTAAGGGATGTTTATATGGAACTTGTGGTGTAACTATCTCACTCGAGGTAGAGATTCTTGGAAAAATTCATGTTGTCTAATTTTCTAGAATGAATTGTTGGACTAATATATTGTAGGAATGTGACTCTATCACTCTTGTAGAAGCCATCAGAATTTTTTAAGTTCATAATTCGTAGAGGATTGATGATAGTCTTACTAATATGGGAGTTAGTAAGCCTCTTACATGGTTAAATTCTCTTCCCGTGGCCCTGCTCCCTCATTATGATGCTGACTGTAATAAGAACCCAATTTTTCATCTCTTGTAACATTCCTTTTTTTGTAAATATTAGCCTTGGCCTTTTGGTTACAGTTCCTTTTCAAAAAAAATATAGATTTTTGGGGATAATAAAATAGATGTAGTAACGGTGGAACCTTTGGGAATATCCCCCAATTGAGGTGGTGAGTCCTAGCCCCAAATGGGCATTATATTATAGACCGGGGGAGATGGAACATGAGTCAGCTCAACCTATTCAATGGCTAGTATAGTGGCCCTATCTAATAGTGACATCAGTTTGAATGAGACCTACTTGGTGACACATTTCTTCTAGTTTATGTTGGAACACCTTATATATATTCTATCTCCTTGGTAGAGTTATGGATAGTGTCACCATGTTCTATAGAAATACTCCCATTGTGGTTGGTATTGGTAACAAGATATTCATTCCCTCTTTGATATCTTTGTTACTCTGAGTTGAATCTTAAAGACATGTTTTCATGACCCTCCTGAGCCATATGTCATGTTGGGATGATTCAATGATATTTTTAATGTAGGACAGGAGAATTTGTTACCACATTTTATATGATCTCAGTAGTGGAAAGGGGGAGATGCTAATTTGAATCCAAGGGAGATGTAGTGGTCACCACCTTTGAGTACAAGTAAAAGATATCCAGGTGAGAGATTCATTGGGTGTCCAAAGCATTGTGGGTACTCCTGTTTAACAAATGAATGTATGTAGTGCAAGTGTAACATCACCATGAATTTACAATGGTTATAATTCCCTATGAATTAGAACCAAACATGAGTAGATAATTTAATGTGGAAGCTCTAAACATACCTTACACTTCTCATCCCCTCATCATTTAAGGATGAGGGATTCATGATTTCTTCACCAATTGTGTTGCTGATTCCTGATTCATATAATTATGCATCCTCTCACTATTAAACTAGAAGGGATTATTTTTGTTTCACACAATGTGTTTTAAAAACTTCTCTATTCAGATCATTTCATTTGATGCAAAAGGATATTCATTATTTTGGTCCATCTATCCTGATTTCCAATGGTGGGTGTATTGTCACCATTGGGTAATGATGATGGAAACATTGGTCAAAATATGATGATTTAATGTCAGTACTTATCTTTATGGAGTTCGTTTCCAAGTCTAATACACCTATATATATTTAAATAATACTCATGAATAATGTACATGAAAATATATACATGTGGGAATTTTTTAATTAGATAACATACACCATGGGTAAGGTGAATGCCTTTAAGTTGAATAAGGTATTGATGTCATGTTCATAAATTATATTGGGGATTTACAAAATCAGATGTTACTCTTCATCACCTTATTGAAGGATAAGAAATTCATATATTGTTCTAAAATTGTGTTGATGATTCCTAAAACCTAATGTAACTCTTTCTATCTTTGTTAATGGAGGAATTTTTCACATGGAGTTTAAAAAAATCAACTTCTTAATTATTGGGACTATTATATTAGATTCATTGGGATTATAAGGATCTAAGTACCACATTCTCACTTTCTGAAGGTGGATGTCCTATCAATATTATGGTGATGATTATGGAGTATTTGATTGCAATGGGAGAATGGGGTTAAACACTTCCATCGATGGTGTTTTTTCGTAGTTCCGGACCCCTCATAGATTTATGGCATACATTTAACTATTTTTACCAAACACATATTCATGTGAATGTTAGTTAATTACATCACTTATTTACCTAGAAAGATGAATTTCATTCAACTATAATGGAAAAGTGTGTTAGGAATCTTGGTCATTTATATTTTTGTTTTTCTTCTACATTATGGGCTATTGTGGAATATTATTCTATTCATATAATAGAAGAATTATTATTTAGTTTAGATTTAGGTGATAAGGATCTTTTATCATCTTTTTATAACACCATAAGAATATCATATTGTCATCAAAAAAGGAATTTTATTCTTATCTTCCATGAAATCAAGTGTTTATCAGACTATATATATCCCATGATCAACACATAAGGACTCTTATACTCTTAAAATAATGCATATCATGATCTTAACATGAGGAATCAATTTATCATAACCTAATTAATATTATTATATAAACAAAAGAAAACCATTCTTGTCACATGATTCATCTTGTTCTCATCATTAATGGAAAATTATTCTCATCACATAAGGATGTATTTCTGATGCACTAGTATAGACGAGTTATCCTTTTATCATAACATAGGGTGTATTATTCTCATTAAATAAGGAATGAAAGGGTCCTCATTTACTCTTAATATATTATATTTTATCCTATTATTATTTTCATATAATCTAATATAATCCCTTTATTCTATTAATATAAGGGAGGAAATTCATTACATCTCGTGGGGATGTTCACAATTTAATGTCCAATTGGATCACAATAGATTTGGTATGTCAAGATTAAAACTCATGGTTGTGTTTATGTATACTATTATAATAATATTAAAAATGAGAATATTTTAGGTTTAATGATTCATGGTCATGTGACAGTAATAATTAATTCAATATAACATTATGTAGTAAGGGTTCATGTGTCATGAAAGTGGGGTATAATAATGGATGGAGTGAGGATTATGCCTTAGAATTTATTTATTATTCAACTAGTAATATATATTGGGTGATGTTAGGTTATGGGGATTATACTAATTAATATTCATAGAGGGAAGGGTTGTCTCATTGAGTGGACTGGGGATAATATCATCAATTATGAGATGGTTTGGAATTACCCCATGTCGGAGGCCTATAAGATACCTATAAAAACCAAGGATATGTGTGGGACATACATCAATGCTATCCAATATGCCACAATTCTGGTTGCTCATATAGATTTCAAAAAAATGATTCTATATATTTTGTTTGTGGGTATCATGTTCCATAAACATGCATTAAATATTGATTAGTGAAGTAGGAATCAAATGGACCCTTACAACTAAAGTTGTTCAATAATGGGGTTGTATAAAACATTATCCTATGTGACGTATAATATATTTTTATGAGGAAGTGTTATACATAGAGTGTGGGTTCTACAAAAAAATTTAATGTTCCAGAAATTTCATTTAAGGGAATCTATGATGAAAATTTCATAACATTCCCACCTACAAGAATTTATGGTGGTTTCATGGATTAAACATGTTGACGAGGTTGTGGTTACATAATCATAGAACATTGTCTTCCCCAAAATTTGAATTCTAAATTCACACACCTATGAATGATGAGTTGAGGGATATTTATAAGTATTTGGCTCATAGAACTAAGTGATTCATTGAATATTATGTTCCATTTGAAATAGGTTTTATGTTTCACCTTACATTACACACTTATAGATGTATTTCATGTACATATACAATTAGACATGCATGGCTCCATATGTTTTAGACTTGTTCCACTGCAGTTGTGTGATAATCTTGGATTATGCTCTTAAATTATTCCTTTAATTCATTATTTCTACTAGTTATATTTTTGGATACATTTTCTTATAATAAACAGTGGTCTAAACATCCCCACATCACTTCATAATATTAATTATGTGCTGATGAAATTTTTTATACAATACCATAATTTTTTACTAAATCATCATTAAACATATTTTTAAATGATGAATTTATGATATTCGTTTGTATTAAATAATTATATTTACTTTCAAATATTTTTATTAATTTTTTTTTAAATTTTTATCACTAATTTATATATTCATCATCATGATAGGGTGGGCCTTTTAAGGGTTTGTTTTATTGTTTTCAATTCATTATGATCCTCATGAAGGGTATAATAACCCTTAAGTGAAGTGATCCTAAAATCAATCAATACATCAATTTTTAGGTGATTTTAAATGAATTTTTCATAATGTTAATATAGAAAAATATTATAATATATTTTAATATTTAGTTTATGATTTTTTTATTTATTCGGTGTAACTCTAATACCAATTTCTATTTTACAGACATTCCTGAAACTTCATATGCAAATTAAACAATTATAATACCAATATAAGAATATGAAAATGAAATGAACAATAAAACTATAATAAAACAATAAAATAAAAATAATGTTTTTAAATATTTTGTTAATGTTATATAAATATTAAATTATTGAATGTAGGCCTATATCAATATCCAATCATAACACAAGTAAAAAATTCCTTTTTTAAGTTACTTCCCTTTCCAAGTGACTTTGGTCACATATCAAATGAAAAGAACCAATTAATGAAAGATAAAGGTACTATAGAACCACTAAGATGAATAAAACTATGTAACTCTCTCAAATGAAAAACAATAGAGAATGTTAAGAATCACCTTTATTTTCTCTAAATTAAATTAAAATTTCATATCTAATCCAAGATATTAATAGAAATAGAAGCATTAAATATCCTCCAAGTAATCTAAATTCCTAAAAAAAGAGATGATGTTCAATAAATATCCTCCAACGGTTATTTGGAGCATTGAATGGCCTCCAAATGCGTCCTCACTTCAAAAACACCTTTGGGGATGCATTATCAGGACTCCAAGATTGTTAAAACCTGAAAGGAAGGTTCTCTAATTGTATCTCTATGTGGAATTATAAGGCCCCATCCATAAAAATTACTTAATATTGAATTAAATGAATAATTAACATTGAGGATCTTTTCTGGTTTATAGTTTAAGAGAATTAGAACATAACTATTACATCTCAAAAGATTTACAAAGTAGACACTTCTAACATGTTTCGGTAGAATAAAAAAACTCCTAAAAAAACATGTCTACTTCCATGTTTTATATAGCATGACATTCCCTTCATCCCATCCTTGAACTTATTCCACATTATGTCCTATGAAGAACATTTCAAAAAAACATGGGGTGAGCATAAAAATCTCAGTAAGGTATTCAAAAAGAATTAAAACTGTTAGTTTTTCAAACATCAAGTAAACCATGTATACATTATCAAAGTAATACCTTCACCTTAATGAAGTAGTAAAAAACTCTTCACTGAATAAAATATCATTACTTACCTTTTTGTAACCAAAGTATTACCATAAAACCCATATAAATAACACATAACATATATAAAGGTAACTTGGGACATAAACATACATAAGTGGAATAACCATATGGTCGACTTCCACACATATCACTTAATGGAATAGCCATACAGTCAACTTCCATACATACTTAATGGAATAGCCATACGGCCGACTTCCATACCCAATGCACTGGAGGTTATAATGTAACCACCCATCCTGGTATTCATGGCACCACCCGTCATATGGATTATCACGTAACCACCCGTTAAAATGTCTAAGTACCAATATAAAATCAAAAAACATAAAACCAATATAAAGGAATGATAACATTTCCACATTTCAATCACAATATATTATAAATATATTGACATAATAGAATCATTTATCAAAACAATTTTCAATAACAAAATACATAAAAGATTATATGGTATTTATTTTATTTTAAAAACATTACGGCTTGTTGAGGAAGACAAAGACCAAATAATACTCGCGGCGGTGGAAAAGGTCGTTGTCACCGCGTACGTTAAATAAACATTCCTTTTTGTCGTTTAGTAAAACGCTTCATAGAAATAGATTGCTTTTGTATAAAATTAAAAGTCAAATGGTTTTATACACTGTTATAAAAGAATGTTGTGTATAAAATGAAATATTCCTCAATGAAAGGAGATTGAGACGAAGTCCCTTACCTCGGGTCTGAATTGACTCGATCGTTCTTTAACATCCTGAATAATAAACTTGTGTTAATTTATAATTGATTAAGAACCCTTTTCAAGTTCATTATTACTTTTATATCACTTATTACCATGTTATAATCATTATGTAATCATTTAAGTTAATAATGTTTGTTTTGTCGATATTTGGTTCCTAAGTCCAAAGTGGACTTCTTACAATTACATGTTGTTCATGTGGTCAAAGGTTCTTTATATCCAGAATGACATTCCTGATTTGGATATCATATATATCAAATATATCCAGAATATACATGTATTTATAAATTAACATAATCATTTAGAGGTAAGAAATGAAATGCACCGTTCATGGAGACGGTAAGCCGTACGTACGCATGAATGCAACTTTCATTTCTTTGTCATATTAATGGAATTAAAACTAAATGAGAGGTATGTATATTTTAATTCCAGAATTATATTCATCATTTAGATGTATCATTAATTATATTTATCCATTATATACATGTACTTTTAACATTACATTACATTTGGAGATAAGAAATGAAATGCACTGTTCATGGAGACGGTAAGTCGTACGTACGCATGAACGCTACTTTCATTTCTATATCATACATTAATGGAAATAAATAATAATGATATAGAGGTATATTATAATTACAGTATAACATCATATATAATAACTTTAAATCCATCCTTTATACGTCCCACATATGGCATTAACGAATCACATCACTTTGAGGGGGCGGTAGTCCGCACTTCCTTAAATTGAGATATCATGTTTACCCATAATGGAAACCATAAAGGTATTCCCAAAATGAAAAATACAGAAGCTTAAAGAAAAGATAAACATATTATATATAATATATAAATACAGTGTCATCTTAATGGCCACCTTTGAAGGTGTTAATAGAATGATGAACAATCGTCGTTTCGGGAGGCAGAAATTCGCCATCCACGGAAACAGTATGTTCTTTAACCCTTAGATGTAGGTGTGTGTAAGTGTAGCTAGAATAATTCTTATAAAAACATCCTAGTATATTGAGGATACTGTAGTTGTTACAAAAGAAAAGAATAAAGAGAGTTTAGGGGGTTGGAGAAGCAAAATAAAACAAAAGGACTCAAAATAAGACATTACCTTAAAATCGGGTAACTCTCTTATATTTGAGCTGAAAGGATTCCTTGGGAAGACTTCTGCCCAAAGTGAGGCTTGAAGGAGTAATATAGGGATGGTTAGAGACAAAATGGGCAGGGGTTGGCCGAGCCAATGGCTTTGGGAGCGTGGGTAAGGAGGTAGAGGTGGAGGCCTTTTATAAGAGAAGAGGAGGGGCACTCTTGGAAGGTAAAGAAAAGTCACCTTATTTTAAAATGGTATTCGGATTTAAGAGGTCCCACATTGATGTGTTTCTAGGATAAGGTGATAAGGGTTTGCAATCCACCCATCCAATAGGTTCTGTCCATGTGTAGGTCTTAGATATTACATTATCTTTCCATTTTATTTAAATCGTTAAATAATGAGGTCATCGCTGCATCATCATGATGTCATAAATAATCTAATATATTTAATGTCTAAAAATTATAAACAAAATATCATGATGTATAAAATCTATTTATCTTTCTAATGAATATTTATAGTAAAAAATATGACTTTTATAACCCCATGTAAAAATTTGTTTAGTAAAACATCTCATGTGTGTGTCATTTTTACTTTAACATTAAATAAAAAGGTATTTATGTCATTTCGCAACTAAAGTGGCTAAATGGGGTCCCCATGTTGACCCATGGCTTGTCTTGGTCGCCCATGACACACCCAATAAGGTACGGACATGTGTCAAGGTATTTTCATTTTATTATAATATCATTTTTTCCTTAAATTGCACTAATTACCTCTAAGCGCGATTAAGAACTTAAAAGATACTATTCACCAAAAAAAAATTAATCTCATTGAGCCACATTTTACATATTAATAAAAACCATGTATTTTGGATTTTTAAAATTCAAAAAACATAAGTGGTAAAATTTCATTTAAACGAAAAATCAGTTTTTATAAGAACCACTTAGTGGTTTCACTATTCATCAAAAATTGAAGTTTTTCAGAAAAATACCAAAACTTCACCCTAAGCTATATTTGATATTAAGAATTAAAAAATGAATTCCATTTTACAAAATTCACAATATATAAGTTGCATTAATTAATTTAATAATTAATTCCTGCTGTCAGAGCAAATAGCGTGTTTTTATGAAACAATAAGTATCAAAAGATTGACACTAGTTTAAGTCCGATTTCAAAGTGAAATTAATTCCAATGATCACTATTGGATTTAATGGTAAAAATATATTCTAATTTTACTTTAAATCCAATTCAAAAGATAATATAATCATCTTTAAAAATTAGATTAAGAAGAGGTTTTGAATTAAAACAAAACATTTTACAGTATTCATTAAAAATGAACTTTATCAGAAAGATACCAAAAATTTACACAAAGTAAATTTTGATGTCCTGATTCTAAAGAAGAGTTATATTTGGTCCAATAGAATTTATAAGATCAATCAAAACTATATTTAATGAAGGTTTGCCGTCAAAAGGTGATAAGTGGACCTTTCGTGAAAATTAGCGTATATAAGCCTAAAATTGAATTCTATTCGTATTTTAAGCCTTTATCCTTTATTAGATAAATATAAAAACAATTAAAAAACATATATAATAATATTTTAGTTATTTCTATCCATTCCCACCAGTACAACGGCTACGTGTTAACTAACATTTAAAATAATATTATTTTATTACTAGTGTGCAACGTACGATTTCAAAGAAACTCTTTGTTGCGTATCGAGTACGCTATCAAACATTGCAACCCCTTTAAAGTAAAATTAATATTTAATTCTCAAATATTAATAAATATGAAAATGTTTTATTCTTTATTTACCTGGGATGTTACATCCTTCCCCCCTTTTGGGAATTGCGTCCTCGCAATTTTATTCACTTATCAAAATAAGTGGGGGTATTTATCCCTCATAGAATTTCAGATTCCCACGTTGCCTCTTCAACCATATGGTTTTTCCACAAAACTGTTACCTGGTGAATTACCTTATTTCTCAACACTTTCTCTCTTCGGTCAAGAATCTAGACTGGTTGTTCTTCATAAGATAGGTTCTCTTCCAGCTGAACTACCTCTGGATTCCAAACATGAGATGGATCTGGCATATACTTTCTCAACATCGAAACATGAAAAACATTGTGTACCTGAGATAAACTCGGAGGTAAATCCACTCGGTAAGCAACTGATCCAACTTTCTCCAGAATTTCATATGGTCCAATAAACCTTGGACTCAGCTTTCCTTTCTTACCAAACTGCATCACACTTTTCCATGGTAAGACTTTGAGAAAAACATGATCACCTTCCTCGAAAGATAGATCCTTCCTCCGGTTATCCGCATAACTCTTTTGTCTGCTCTGAGCTGTTTTCATGTGTTTTTGAATCAACTGAACTTTTTATGCCATCTCTTCTACCAATTCTGGTCCCATCAGCTTCCTTTCACCCACTTCATCCCAAAAAGCTGGATTTTGACACCGTTTACCATATAACGCCTCAAATGGTGCCATCTGTATACTGGAATGAACACTTTTATTATATGAAAACTCAACCAAAGAATGATGATGGTCCCAACTTCCCTGATAATCCATCGATCAAGCTCGTAGCATATCCTCCAAGGTATGAATTGTTTGTTCTGACTGCCCATCTAATTGAGGATGAAAAGCCGTACTAAAATTTAATTCAGTACCCAACGACTTCTGAAGGCCTTTCCAAAAGTTAGAAGTAAACCTGGGATCACGGTCAGATACAATGGAGGGAGGATCTTCATGTAACCTGACTATATCTTTATGATACAAACGGTATAGTTTATCTAGGGAAAAAGTATCGCGTATATCAAGAAAATGAGCATATTTATTCAAGCGATCAACAATAACCCATATTGCATTATTACCTCGAGATTTCTTCGGTAATACCACAACAAAGTCCATGGATATATTCTCCCATTTCCACTCTGGAACTGGTAAAGGCTGAAGCATCCCTTTCGGTAACTGCCACTCTACTTTATCCTGTTGACATGTCAAACACTTCACAGTAAAATCAGCAATACCTCTTTTCATTCCATCCCACCAGTAATACTCCCGTAGATCTCTGTACATCAAAGTACTGCCAGGATGAACTGAAAACAGAGAACTATGGGCTTCACATAAAAACACTGTCTTCAACTGTGAATCACAAGGCACACACAATCTCTTCCCAAACCTCAAAACACAATCATTATCAATTTTGAATTCAGGAAACTTACCCTTCTGAACCAGCTCTACCTTTTTCTGCGACTCACTACCTTGCTTCTGTGCTTGCTTGATTCTGTCTGATAGGGAAGATGTCAATGATACCTAAAAAAACAGAAGGACTTCCTACTCAAACAACATCCATTCCAATGTTCATCAAATCAAAAACCAAAGGATCTCGTTCCAAACGTAGCATGGTTAATGAAGCATTACTTTTTTGACTTAAAGCATCATCCACTTTATTTGATTTCCCCCGATGGTAATGAATTGTACAATCATAATCCTTGATTAATTCCAACCATCTCCTCTGTCTCATGTTCAATTCTTTCTGAGTGAATATATACTTTAATCTTTTGTGATCAGTATATATTTCACACTTCACTCCATACAAATGATGCCTCCAAATTTTTAAAGAAAAAACAACATCAGCTAATTCCAAATCATGTGTAGGGTAATTTACCTCATGAGTTTTCAACTGACGTGAAGCATAAGCAATTACCTGATCATTCTGCATAAGGACACAGCCAAGTCCCTTCAATGAAGCATCACTATATATAACAAACTCAACATTCCTTGAAGGAAGTTCCAAAACTGGAGCACTCACCAATCTCATTTTAAACTTCTGAAAAAAAATCATCACATTCTTTTGTCTAGATAAACTTAACACCCTTTCGAGTAAGCTTAGTCATTGGACTAGATAACCGTGAAAACTTTTCAACAAACCTTCAGTAGTAACCTGCCAAACCAAGAAAACTACGAATCTTGGTTACATTTGTGGGTCTTGGCCATTCTTCAACAACTCTTTTTAGCAAGATCAACAGTTATGCCATCTTTTGAAACAATGTGACCAAGGAAAGAAATTTTTTGCAACCAAAACTCACACTTGCTGAATTTTCTATACAGTTTCTTTTCTTTTAAGGTTTGAAAGATAACCCTTAAATGTCTTTCATGCTCCTCTTTACTTTTAGAAAACACCAAAATATCATCAATGTAAACCACCACAAACTTATCCAAGAACTCATGGAAAATTCTATTCATTAAGTCCATGAATACAACAGGTGAATTGGTTAGCCCAAAAAGCATTACTAAAAATTCATAATGGCCATATCTTGTACGGAATGCAGTCTTCGGAACATCTGCTTCCTTTACCTTTAGCTGATGGTACCCCGATCTCAAGTCAACATTTGAAAAATACTGAGCTCCCTAGAGCTGATCAAATAAATCATCGATATGAGGCAAA
Organism: Viscum album; assembly: GCA_963277665.1. Lineage (NCBI taxonomy): Eukaryota > Viridiplantae > Streptophyta > Magnoliopsida > Santalales > Viscaceae > Viscum > Viscum album. Next base: position 21,268,088 of record OY728137.1, on the reverse strand, counting down.
GGATATTTGTTCTTAATAGTGATATTATTCAAGGCTCTATAATCAATACAAAGTCTCATTGAACCATCTTTCTTTTTAACAAATAAAATAGGTGCACCGCATGGTGATGTGCTGGGTCGAATTAAACCTTTCTCTAAAAAATCTTGCAATTCCACCTTCAACTCTAAAAGTTCAATTTGAGCCATTCGATAAGGGGGTTTTGAAATTGTCTTAGCATCAGGAACTAAGTCAACAGTAAACTCAACTTCCTGATCTATTATTATTCCAAGAAACTCATCAGGAAAAACATCAGGATACTCCCTTACCACTGGAACATCATTAATCTGAACAGTTCCTTTATTTTCAACAATGTGTGCAAGGTACCATTAATTTCCATCTTTTACAAGTTTCTTGGCCTCTTGATAAGTTATCAACAGTAAGGGTTCATTCTTGTACACAAACTGAAACTCTTTTTGAAAAGAAACTTCTTTAGCTCTACAGTCAATCTTAGCATGGTAAATAGTGAGCCAATCCATACCCAGGATAACATCAAACTCTACTAGAGGTAGAACAATAAGGTTTGCAAGTAGGTTCTTTCCACAGATATGGATAAGAAGATTCTTATAAATTCATTTTGCCTCAACATTTCCCCCAGGTGTTTTTACCAAAAGTTCAAGAGTCATTTCTTGAGATGGTATTCCCATTTTACTAGAAATGGTTTCAGAGATGAAAGAATGTGTAGACCCCGAATCAAAAAACACACTGGCATAATCTGAAAAAACAAACAAAGTACCTGATACAACTTCATTTGATGGCCCGACATCTGCTGAAGTAGTTGTAAAGGATTTCACCACCCCTTTTCTGCTTGTAGTCTAACTGGTTCCCATCACTCAAGCTCTTTGTCGGACACTCGTTTGCATAGTGACCCATCTCATTGCACTTAAAACATTTCACTAACTATAAATCAAATTTGGTCTTACCTTCACCTTGATCTTTTTCAGTGCAATCACAAGCCTTATTTACCATCCTACCACATCGTTAGCACTTTCCAGAATTCAGAAGACATTCCCCAGCATGCCTTTTACCACATTTATCACAAAATGGAAACTTATTTTTCTTACCATCATACGTTTTTGAAGAATTAATTCCTTTCTCCTACCACCCGGTCTCTTCGTCTGTTGGTTGCTATAGAACAATTGATCATCGGAAAATTCCATTTCCACCTTCTCATCACATCAAACAAGCTTTTCATAACTTTTAAACTCACGAGAAGCTAATGCCCTTTGATATTTTGGCTTTAATCCTGAGTAAAAATGATTGATTTTACTATCAAGGTCTCAGATAAAATTTGGAGCACACATTGCCAATCGAGTGAACTTTTCTTCATAGGTAGCCACTGAGTCTTCCTCTTGCCTCAATTCCAAGAATTGTTTTTCCATCCTAAGTCGAACAGCCTTAAGAAAATACTTTTCAAGAAACATACCTTTGAATTCATCCCAGTCGAGGGCATCAATCTCATCAGCGTCCCTAATATTTTTAACCATCGACCACCACTGATCTGCTTCACCCTCCAAATGGTAAATAGCAAGACTAACCTTTTGATTGTCTAAACACCCCATGACATCAAAAATCTTCTCCAGTGCTTTAACCCACCCTTCAGCTAGCACAGTGTCAGATGATCCTCTGAATGATGGGGGATGTTTCCTCATGAAATGTTCTACCACTGACATGTTCCTCTATGGTTGATCTGGATGATCTCGTGTATGGATACCACAGCCATTTATCGCTTGAGTCAACTGCGCCATTACTGCAACAAACTATTCAGTTCCAATTCCGACCATCTTAGGATGCTGATTCGGAAAGTTATTTCCTTCTGCATGCCTTCCTAGCACTGCTTCCCTGTTTCCTCTGGGGAAAACCATTCTGAACAAACATGTCTTAGATGAAGCAACATGGTAATGTTCAAATACTATATCACTTCAATTTGACCATAAAAAATGGATATTCATTTAATAGAATTCTAACTCTTAAAGTTATCTAAACCGACCTCTGATACCAACTATAAGGCCCCATCCTTAAACATTACTTAATATTGAATTAAATGAATAATTCACATTGAGGATCTTTTCAGGTTTAGAGTTATAGAGATTTAGAACATAACTATTACATCTCAAATGATTTACAAAGTAGACACTTCTACCATGTTTCCATAGAATAAAAAACCTCTTAAAAAGAAACATGTCTAGTTCCATGTTTTATATAGCATGGAATTCCCTTGATCACATCCTTGACTTTATTCCACATTATGTTCTATGAAAAACATTTCAAAAAAACATGGGGTGAGCATAAAAATCTCAGTAAGGTATACACAAAGAATGAAAACTGTTAGTTTTTCAAAAATCAAGTAAACCATGTATACTTTATCAAAGTAATACCTTCACCTTCATGAAGTAGTAAAAAAATATTCACTGAATAAAATATCATTACATACCTTTTTGTAACCAAAGGATTACCATAAAACCCATATAAAAAACACATAACATATATAAAGGTAACTTGGGACAAAAACATACTTAAGTGGAATAACCATACGGTCTACTTCCACACATATCACTTAATGGAATAGCCATACGGCCAAATTCCATACATACTTAATAGAATAGCCATACGACCGACTTCCATAACCAATGCATTGGAGGTTATAACGTAACCAACCGTCCTGGTATTCACAGCACCACCTGTCATATGGTTTATCAAGTAACCACCCGTTAAAATGTCCAAGTACCAATATAAAATCATAAAACATAAAACCAATATAAAGGAATGATAACATTTCCACATTTCAATCACAATATATCATAAATATATTGACATAATAGAATTTTTTATCAAAACCATTTTCAATACCAGAATACATAAAAGAGTTTATGGTATTTATTTTATTTTAAAAACATTACGGCTTGTTGAGGAAGCCAAAGACCAAATAATACTCACGGCGGCGGAAAAGGCCGTTGTCACTGCGTACGTTAAAAATACATTCCTTTTGTCATTTAGTAAAATAGTTCGTAGAAAAACATTCCTTTTGTATAAAAGTAAAAGTAAAAGGGGTTTATACACCGTTATAAAAGAAAGTTGTGTATAAAACAAAATATTCCTCAATGAAATGAGATTGAGACGAAGTCCCTTACCTCAGGTCCGACTTGACTCGATCGTTCTTTATCGTCCTGAATAATAAACTTGAGTTAATTTCTACTTGCTTAAGAACCTTTTTCAAGTTCATTATTACTTTTATATAACTTATTACCATTTTATAAACATTATGTAATCATTTATGTTAATAATGTTTGTTTTGTCGATATTTGGTTCTTAAGTCGAAAGTGGACTTCTTACAATTACATGTTGTTCGTGTGGTCAAAGGTTCATTATAACCAAAAATGAAATTCCTGATTTTGATATCATATATATCATATATATCCAGAATATACATGTATTTATAATATTACATAATGATTTAGAGGTAATAAATGAAATGCACCGTTCATGGAGACGGTAAGCCGTACGTACGCATGAATGCTACTTTCATTTCTTTGTCATATTAATGGAATTAAAACTAAATGAGAGGTATGTATATTTTAATTACAGAATTATATTCATCATTTAGATGTATTATTCATTATATATATCCATTATATTCATGTACTTTTAATAGTACATTACATTTGGGGATAAGAAATGAAATGCACCGTTCATGGAGACGGTAAGCTGTACATACGCATGAACAATAATTTCATTTCTATCTCATAATTTAATGGAATGAAATAATAATTATATAGAGTTATATTATAATTCCAGTATAACATAATATATAATAACATTAAATCCATCCTTTATACTTCCCACATATGGCATTAACGAATCACATCACTTTGAGGGGGCGATAGTCCGTACTTCCTTAAATGAAGATATCGTGTTTATCTATAATGGAAACCATAAAGTTATGCCCAAAATGAAAAAAACAAAAGCTTAAGGAAAACATAAACATATTATATATCATATATAAATATAGTGTCATCTTAATGTCCACCTTTGAAGGTGTTAAAATAATCTTGAACAATCATCGTTTCGGGAGGCAGAAATTCGCCATCCACGGAAACATTATGTTCTTTAACCATTAGATGTAGGTGTGTGTAAGTGTAGCTCGAATAATTCTTATAACAACATCCTAGTATATTTCAGATACTGTATTTGTTACAAAAGAAAATAATAAAAAGAGTTTAGGGGGCTGGAGAAGCAAAATAAAACAAAAGGACTCAAAAGAAGACATTACCTTAAAATCGGGTAACTCTCTTAGATTTGATCTCAAAGGCTTCCTTGGGAATAATTCTCCCAAATTGAGGATTCAAAGAGTAATAGAGGGTTGTGGAGAGACAAAATGGGCAGGGGTTGGCCGAGCCAAAGGCTTTGGGAGTGTGGGTAAGGAGGTAGATGTGGGGGCCTTTTATAAAAGAAGAGGATGGGCACTCTTGGAAGGTAAAGAAACGTCACTTTATTTTAAAATGGTATTCAGATTTAAGAAGTCCCACATTGATTTATTTAGAGGATAAGGTGATAATGGTTCTAAATCCACTCATAAAATCGGTTTTTTCCATGTGTAGGTATTAGATTTTACATTATCATTCCATTTAATTTAAATCATTAAATAATGAGGTCATTGCTGCATCATCATGATGTCATAAATAATTTAATTTATTTAATGTCTAAAAATTATAAAACAAATATCATGATGTAGGAAATCCTTTTATATTTATAATTAATATTTATAGTCAAAAATATGCCTTGTATAACCCCATGTAAAAATTGTTTTAGTAAAACATCTCATGTGTGTGTTATGTTTACCTTAACATTAAATAAAAAGTTATTTATGTCATTTCCCAACCAAAGTGGATCCATGGGGTCCCCAAGTTGACCCATGGATTGTCTTGGTCGGTCATGACACACCCAATAAGGGTAGGACATGTGTCAAGGTATTTTCATTTTATTATAATATCATTTTTTCCTTAAATTGCACTAATTACCTCTAATAGCGATTAAGAACTTAAAAGTTACTATTCTCCAAAAAAAAATTTTAATCTCATTGAACCAAATTTTACTTCCTAATAACAACCATGTATGTCATATTTTTTAAATTCAAAACACATAACTGGTAAAATTTCATTTAAATGAAAAATCAGTTTTTTTAAGTACCACTTAGTGGTTTCACTATTGATCAAAAATTGAAATTTTTCATAAAAATTCCAAAACATCACCCTAAGATATATTTGATATTCCGAATTCAAAAATGAATTCCATTTAACGAAACTCACAACATATAAGTTGAATTAATTAATTTAATAATTAATTCCCGCTGTCAGATCAAATAGCTTGTTTTTATGAAATAATAAGTATCAAAATATTGACACTAGTTTATGTCTGATTTCAAAGTGAAATTAATTACAACGACCACTATTGGATTTAATGGTAAAAATATATTCTAATTTCACTTTAAAACCAATTCAAAAGATAATCTAATAATCTTAAAAAATTATATTAAAAAGAGGTTTTTAATTAAAATACAACAATTTACACTATTCATTAAAAAAATGAACTTTATCGGAAAGATACCAAAAATTTACACAAAGTAAATTTTGATGTCCCGATTCTAAAGAAGAGTTATATCTGGTCCAATAGAATTTATAAGATCGATCAAAACTATATTTAATGATGGTTCACCGTCAAAAGGTGGTAAGTGGACCTTTTGTGAAAATTATAGTATATAAGCCTAAAATTGAATTCTTTTCGTATTTTAAGCCTTTATCCTTTATTAGATAGATGTAAAAACATTTAACAAACATATATAATCATATTTTAGTTATTTCTATCCATTCCCGCCAGTACAACGGGTATGTGTTAACTAACATTTAAAAGAATATTATTTTATTACTGGTGTGCAACGTACAATTTCAAAGAAACTCTTTGGTGCGTATCAGGTATGCTATCGAACATAGAAACCCCTTTAAAGTAAAATTAATATTTAATTTGCAAATATTAATAAATATGAAAATGTATTATTCTTTATTTACCTGAGATGTTACAGGAATTACTAATTTTCCACATGTAATTGAATTTAGAATCCCCCCAAGCCCAAATCCCATTTTTTTCATTGCGATTTCCTAATGTTTTTGTATTAAAAATGTAAGTAAATTATTATTTATATTGTAACAAAACATTAATTATTTAATTAAATAAATATTATTTAATTAATTTTTCAACATGTGAAAAACATTTATCATATCCATGATTATAATAAATATTGACATTTTGACACAATGATGAATAACAATACTCCAAAAATCAATATTAGAGTTATCTTATGTGCAGACCCAATAGCACATAGTAATGTTGATAATAATCTTGAATCTTATACATATTAATAGAGTAATAGTGATAATTATAAACATTCCATGGGTACCAAAATTACGATGGGGTTTTGTGTGATCTAATACACTATAATTCAATTTGAAAGTTTATTTTTATTTGAAATTAAGATTAAGAACAAGACATGGATAATATTAGTACCATTTAACTATTCCCTTTTTAAAAATTCCCATTTGGGAAAAACCATACCAACTTAAAAAAATTAGTTGTATTTTCATGGGAAATGGTATATTAATAAATACATAATTGTGGGACACCATGGGTGGAAATATTGTATATTGGATAATTAAATCATTCTTCTTTATTAGTTTCACACACAATGACAATCTATTATGATAAACTATCAAAAAACTTCTGATAGGTATCAAAATTTGAAACCTCCCAATTCGGAAATCTAAATGAAAACCTTTGGTTCATAGATCCATACCTAATGTTAACTTAATATTAACCAATAAAACATATATAAGAATCCATGTCATGTAATTAATACTGGTAAATTAAAATATAGTTTTAATAACTTATATACAATGGTTCATTGATTGTATCCCAGCATAAGTGATCCTATAAAAATGATCATCATTTATCATTCCAAACCAATATTATGATAATTCATCAAGGATAACCTTGTAATAGATATATTCTAGGGGGTTTTACCATATCATATCTCATATTTCAAATGAAAAACCAAAATTAATGATAGAGTATTTCAATTAATATAAATTACATGACACATCACATAACTATGATACCCATACTTCAATAATGTTAGGTTATAAACAGTAATAATCTTTTAACTCTACTAAATTCAATCACCCAAGTATGTAATACCAAGGTAAATGGTTTGTATTTCATGATTTTGATACAAAAAATGGTATTTTATAAGAAACATTATATTATTTTATTTTGGAACATGATATATCTTAATATCTTTTTTATCAATTATATTTTGAATAAGATAAAATCAATGAAGAATGTTTTAAAATATTTGGTGTGATTTCTGTTACTTATCATTGAAAACATTACTACTATTATCATATAAGAGTTCAATTAGATGCATAATTCTTGGTATTTTCCATACATTCTTGATGAACATCTTTTCACAGAATACTTATTTAGAAACATAAAATTTTGTGATATATTTAGAATCTATTATAAAATTATGTAGTTTTTATTTCTTATAAAATTTCTAACTTACAACTACAAAATTGAGGAAAAATAAAAATCCTTATAGAGATACAAAATAATCTTTTTCTGATTAGAAAATAATATCGGGGTGACTCTTTATAAAGATCTCTTCATAACATCTAAATACATAGAATAGTCACAACGTTTTTATCAATTACATAAGGATATTATTCATTAAAACCCAAGTAAATTACCAATAATTGATTTTTATAGACACGTAATACTTAATATAAAATATAAATTGAGTTCAATATACAATATATAATTCATGATTTATCTGAAAGTCGATGAATATAGAATCTTACTCATTTTTAATGTTCTTCAACCATTAAATGGAAATATGTCATCAAAATACTCTTTCGATGAAGCATTGTGAAAGAACATTTTTTAGTGTTAAATATATTTAAACATTTTAATACATTACCAATGTTTTTGTTCTAATCAATGGAAACATTTGTTTCGATCTATCTCTATAGATCTTTATAAATAGTATACACGATAATTAATCCTGATTTTTTATTTTGGGGAAATGTCACAACCACTATATCACTTATTATTACATTATCATACAATTTTTATAATAAGAATATCCATAAAATATAATATGAAAAATATAACCATAATTCCACAAACCCATTTTTATACACAAGGTTCATAATCGTTTATTAAATCAAATTCATTAATATATTTATCTAATCAAATTTCCCAACAAGAGAATCTTTTTTAAAACCATAAATGAACTTTTATAGATTTAGAAAATTTATAGTATTTATTAAAACATTAAAACATTATGGTTATATAATATATTCATCCACAAATAAATCATCATAAAAGAATTTAATTTTGATATCCATTTGATATACATCATAATCTGATATGTTGTTACAAAACAATGAATGCTAATGGATTTGAACATTGAATATGATAAAATTATTACTCATTTTATATTTCATGAATTCGATTCAAACCATCAGAAACCAAGAAATATTTGTACATATAAAAACTAATTTCTATATCAGTCTTCTTCTGAAATACCCTCTTGCACCCAATGGGTTCTAACCCTTCAGTTCAATAATCTATAATCTGAATCTAATATGTTTATATAAATTATACATTAGATTCCAATGAATTTATTTTTTTTTTCTAACTAAAAACTCATGATATCTTCTTGAAAATATGTTGAATCATATTTTATGATTATTACATCTGCATCATCAGAAATGATAAATTAATATCTCTTTAGATCCTCATCAAATCTATCAGACCTTGTTAGTTATTTTTGTACACTATGTCAATTCATTTTCCAAATCCCTTTTTGTTTCCAACACAACTATCTTAGCAATAAAATCTTTATCTTGGTCTCTAAATTCATCAACGAAAAAATTATTTCAACTAATTCTTTAAGAAATAAATTACATTTCTATAATGAATTATTTTTGAATTATAAACACGTTCTTCTATATCAAATTATAGAAATAATAACCCAATGTATCATTATTACAGCCAAAAAATATTTATTTATAGGATTGGGGTTCCATTTTAAATAAGGTAACATAATGTACATTTTCCTCACAACCCAAAATATTTAGGAAGAAAACATGATAATTTAAAATCCACATATCATGTGGTGTATTTTGAATGGAAATTAATTTATCATAGTTTAGTTTAAATAGATAAGTTTTAGAGAAGAGCCAAAAAAATTGGAAGGTCAGTATGAGTCATCATTGACAAGAAAATGTCCATCAATGTTTCTATACTCATTTTAGATTCACTATTGACTATGGTGTACAAATGGTGTGATTTGTGAGGTTATACCATAATATCATATATAGTCATAAAATTATTATTTCAAAATATTCCCCATCATTAAATCCTTAATGTTTTTATATAATATTTTAAAGTTAATTTTTTACTTCATATCTGAACACTAAGGACACATAAAATAATTCATACTATTTTTTCATAAAATAATAATTCCCATGATAGACATACCCAAAGCTACTAAAGTTATAAGTAGAGGTAAGGAAATATTTAATTACATCTTATTCTATTTTATCTATAGAACTACAGAGATCATTATGTTTAATTTCAAATAAATCATTAACTTTTTTATAATAACCCTTAAATGGAGTCCTTTTAGTTTTACTAAATAAATAAGATCCATATAATTTACTTTATTCATAATCATTCTAATCTATTATTTAATAATAATTTTATCATTATATATTATTCTTGTTTGTATTTTAAAGATGAAAATTCCAAAGATAGGTGCAATTCAAAACATATACATTCATATTTTTATCATTTAAATTAAAAAATATATTTATGATCTATTATTTATAACCCATTAAAAATGTTAGAATAATCAAAAAGCATTTTATTCATATAATGAAATAATAGTTGATTGCTATTGAAAATAAAAACCCTTTTTTATCAAGGAAATATGAAAACATAAAATGTAAGTTTATTGATATTATACTATGAGGTGATTCTAATATTAATGAAAATTAATGGGTAAGAAGTGAATTATAAGTATAAATAATTAGTTTAGAAACAACTTATTCATTCCCAACTTTTTGGTCCATTTTCCCCTTAGTAAACAACCTTTACTCACTAAAAATATATACTTTGTGATAAAATATATGATGCAGATACGATATCTAAAACCTATTATTCAATTTTGAGAAAATTAATTTCTATGACATGAATAACTTATGAGGTAGAACCAAGATCTCATTAATTATGAAGCATCACAAGGTACTAAAGGAAATTACACATCCAATACTTTGTTTTCATTTTAAATAAACATTTCCCATATTATTAAATTTTGAATTTTTTATCTTTTAGAAGACATAATAAATATTTAAAAATTAAAATAGTATTCTTATTTTCTACATTACCTTATCCTTTCCCATATCCTTTATCAATAAATAGAATGAATGTTTTGGGTTTTTTTAAATTATTATCAATATATTTATATGATGGTGAAGGGAATAATTAATATTTTTCATGTAATAATTACTAAAAAATTATGAAATGATCCCAGAAAGAATTACTAAATTTCCTCAATAGATCTTTCTTGGGAGGAAACACAATCTTTTCAATATTATTTATGTGCCTAAATATTTTGACTACAAAATAATAAAATGGATTTTTCAAAAAAAAGCTCACTAAAAAAGTAATATATTACCTCATGTTGTTAAATTATATCATTCCTTTAGTGGATATATTTAAGGTATTAAATCACATTGAATGCCTATATTAATTATTGTTTTTATAAACATCAAGGAGTATTGTACTATAATAAGACATGATACATCCAAATAATTTTTCTTATACATGTTATAAACATCCATATAATATCTAGGACTACTAGAAGAATGATTATCTATGATAGAATTTTTTTTATAACAGATATTGTCCCCTCACGAATAATAAATGAATTTATTATGTGTAAATATTTCATTCTCAATTACTCATCCAAATGATAAATTTGAGTTTCTGTTTGATTCCGTGAATATCTATAAGAAAATATTTTTCTTATACATGTTATAAACATCCATATAACTCTCAATATTATAAATTTTCTGGACCAAGATCTATATTTTTACACATATCAATGCAGCTATGTTCATCTCTTGATGCATTTATATTTAGGTAAATTAATCTTACAATTTTCATAAATTATTCCTCATAGATTATTGAGTGATCAATATATTTCCTATTTTATCTAATGAATTTACTCATCAATATGACTCAATGTGACAATCGAATTGGTTTAAGAAGTAATTTTTCACCTAACAGGAAAATTCATATTACTATTAATGCTCTGATAAAAAAATATAGAATTTTGATACTCAGACAAGAATGACTTATCTATTTGATCAATCATGATCCTGATTATTATGTTTCACATTTGACGGAATATGACACTTCAATATTTAAGGTATGATTTTATATTTTGTCTCACAATTAACATTATATATTTCACAATTATGTGTTTCACGATTACATTGACAAAAATTCAATAACATGTATCTTATACATAACTGACACATCTTATTTATATTAATTAGAAAATATATTTCCTTACATATCACATGTAATGTTTAAGACTTTAATCAAATTAAAAAAAATTATGTCACCACATCAATTTAAGTATTATATAGTGATTTAGTATTCATAAAGGATGTTGTTCCCTATGATGATGGGATTTTTTCAATACGAAATGATGTCAGTATGTTCTGTTTTGAGAGTGATTAAATAAAATTCACAGACATAAAAATATATGATAATATGTTCTTAGTTGATATTAAAATTGAATAAGTATATTCAATGAATGGTAAAATGTAAAATAGAATATATTAAGAATATTAAGATATAGATTAGACATCACAGAAAATCTCTATACGGTTGTTTTCAATTGGATTTTCTACTAGAGATACATTTATATTTATTAAAATAATATTATTTTTCTCCCATTTCCCATGATGTATTTTATGTGATTATCTATTGAATATTAGTTATGAAAAAATGCCAATAAAGTGAAAATAATGAGTTCATAATTATTGAATGAAGGTGAAATACTCATTCAGTTTGGGTAACTGATGTACTATGATGCGTTTGATAGAGTATATATTTTTTTGAATGATATGTATCAATGTAGTTTGTTTATAGAGGGTTTTAATATATGAATTTTATCTATCGAATAATGGGATTTGTTAATTTTTTGATAATTCATCCTATTTTTTCTATTATATACATGAAATATAAGTAACACCTAGATGAGGATAAATATTGATTAAAATGATATGTAATAAATTTTCCATTAATATAAAAATGAATGCAAGATTCATGGATATATCTTTGGATTATTTTTTAGATTTTCTAATGAAATATTTAGTTAATTCCAAAAGGATTCATGTTGTAAGGGCCAAGAAATTATACAATAATCTTTTTTAGGGGTTTAATTTTTTATAGTGTTATTTTAATTGCTATTAAATTAATTCATATAGGTGTGAGTGATTATAGAAAATTTAAAATAGAAAAACATGGATTTATAAATTTTGAGCTATATGTTTTTGAAAATTTTGAAAAATTAGTTTATTGTTAAATATTACTATAAAATTTAGTTAGTGTAAACTACTCCCACATAATAGTATAATAGAATAATATAATAGTGACATTATTTTGTTTAAGAAGAACCTAGAGCTATGAATTATTAATTATGAGTTATCCTGAACTATAATAGAATTAATATAGATTTATAAGTTATATATAAGAATAATTTAGAGCTACCTAAACATAATAGTTACATTTATTAGTATAACAAGAAACTATGTAAGAGTTACATGAATTTGAATTGATATAATTAAGAGTAACTATGATCTATAGAATATTTACTCAAATATAAATAGGGTAATATGTTTTTACATAATATTTTTTTGATGTTGTGTATGTATATATCAAAAAATAAAAATGATACATAGGAGTAAATTGTTCTTAGTTAAGAACAAATATGATTTTGTATAACAAAAAAAATATTTTCTAATGATATGTATGATAAATAATTGTTTCATGTAAGATCAAAATATATATCAAAGTGAATCATAAAATGTAAATCAGAGCATTATATGTTGTTATTTATTGTAAAAAACACAAAATACTTTTTATTAAACTATTATTCATGTTATGATTGATTATGATATTTCAGGAATTATTTTTCATCATGATATAAAGCCTTAAACATCAACGTTATTATTACATCTGACAATACATAGGTGGAAAATAAATATAAAATTTATAAAATCACAAGGTAATGAAGAACTTTTAATTCATGGAGAACTGAACTGGTGATCACAAAAAGGTCCTTGGATAATATTGGGTGGGAGTTTGAATAATATAATATGTTCCCATATCTTATAGGATCACTGCTAAATTATTATAAAAGGTCATTTAACTGATAAAAAATATTAATTTTATTGAAAATAATGATGACCTAATTCATGAATATTTACACATTCAAATATATAGGAAATATTCTATTGATTATTATGAGTTTATAAAAATGATTATGTTTCAAAATATAAGGGATTTTTTATACCAATATATTTTATTTAATAACCTATTCAACAAGGGTCTTAAATATCAAACATTTTTGTGATAGGATAGATTTATCATTGAAGAAGAGTAAGGATAGAAGTGAAAGAAACTCGAGTGCACAATATCAGGTAAATATTATACTTTTAATTGATGTATTCAAAGATATATTAGTGAGAAATAAATGAATAGATGTTTTTTAGTGATAAGTGGCTTAAATTTATGGATTACATCATAAATGAGGATGAAATATCTAATATAATTATTCGATAATAGAATTTTTTGTACAATGGATCTTAATTCAATAAGGATCCATTATAGGTTGTTATTGATGAAATAAATGATTTGTGTCGATGCTTGAATATCTGTGAGTTAGTGTTTACTAAGAAAGCTAATTTCAAGTGTGTAATCTAGTTGGTAAAAAATATTTTGGTTTCAAATCAATCCTGATTCTGTTAGTAATTGTTAATTATAATATATTACTCTTGTGTATTTGGGAAAACAACCACCACATTCCTAATACTTCCTCACACATTATGATTGAACCACGTAAATATTTGTACACCTTATTATATATTGTACAAAATTATCTTTTAACTCATTAATGTTCAGTTTGATTTGGGAGTGTAACATTCATTCAAATTAATTAGTGAATAGGTAAAAAATAAAATGAGTGCAAATCAGTTTAAATAAATCCACCCTGACTCACCCCCTAATCAGTCTGTAGAAAATGATCTTGTGGGAATAACAACTAGTATAAAATTTATATGGTTTACCTCTAATAGGATTATCTATATTTTTAGATTTATGTTTGGGGTATCTCTTCTAAATAAATTTTAAAGTTCAATTTTTGAGAGGATTTGCAAAACACGAATCTGAACTCCTTCTCTTCAAATACACTATAGAATAGAAATAATAAAGAGATAATAAAATTAATGAAGGATCTCCTTGGGAGAAAAGAGAATGAAATATCAACTTACATAAATGGTAATATATAAGAAATCATAATTGGAATGGATAATGTTATTCTTCTGGGTAAATCACATAGTGAGAATATGGAATACAATTATACCTAATATATTTCAATGTATTTACATAAATATGTGGTAACTAAATTTTTTTTCCCATGTTCTCTTATAAATGGAAAAATTATAATTGAGGAAGATCATGCTTCAATTGAATTATGTGACGATTCAGGTGATATTTTTATAATATAACTACATAATATTCCTAAAAAATCACCATCATATGTGGCTCATGTACAAAATTCCTATAAGAGACAACAAAACCTGATGAAGATTCTAAAAGGATGGTGGAAGCATAGGACCAAAAGTCTTTAATATGCCCAAATATCACCAAACAAATGAAGGTAAAATCACAAATAATATGGAGTTGTATGAATAATTCTCCAAAATTGAGTAGAATTTCTTTAATGAAATTCAAAAAAAATTGTTTCAATAAAATGGATTGAAGATAAGTTCAATGAATTGGTTTAAATGGAACAATATGTCATTAATATCAACAAAACTCAAAAATAAATAAGTTAATAAAACACAAATTTTCATGAAATGTCATTATAAAAATTCTTAAGATGTATGAAAATAATGTGAAACTGGATGAGATGATGAAAAAATTTTATTATATAATTTTGGATTTCATTATGTATTTAAAAACACTCCTAATCTAAAGTGTATTTATTTGGAAGAAAAAATGGTAAATGCAGAGTTTAAATAATTTATGTCCTCACAACCTATAGAGAAAAGAGTTAATGTCATCAATAATTCTAATGAGGGTATTTTTCATTAAATACATTTTTATAATTAAAAGAAAATAATTATTTATTCAAAAGTTCTGGTTAATGAATTATAAATGAAAATGATAAACCTTATTCTAGAAAAAAATTTATTGATAAAGTTATTTTCATGCACAATAAATTAAATATGGGTTCAGAGAAGTAAAAAAATAATATTTAATAAACTTTTATCTTAGTGTCAATAACAAAATCATCACACAAAAATATTCTCAAAAGAAATATGAATTAAAAAAATAGTATGAATGAAAATTAATCATGATTTTCTAAAAAAGTATTGTATAAAAGTTTTTTGGATACTGTTGGTACAGTTAAATGATTTGGGACATGTATTTTGATTTTTCACATAATATATATATTGAGAGAATAATAATAAGTCCTTTTGTCATGACCCATCCTCGGGGTCCATGTCGTGACTACCCCAAGCCCGCCTTCCATAGGCCAGGGGCGGGCGACTAGCACCAAGGCGTAATTCTAGGTAAAAATGGAAGGAATTTCCTTTGTAAAGTAAACAAACACCACAGAGCAAGAAAGCAGTAGAAGTAAACACTATGTAAAAACTAGGTACAACAGTAAGTGCGGAAAAGTTAATGGGCTAGTATAAAAACCCAAACTGAAAGTAAAGTACAACTGGAAAGGGAAAAACAACAACTAAAAAGTAAAGGTGTAGCGTCGAGCCGTCCATTGGATGTCCCACTTGAAGGGTGACTGCAGATAGCCTCCACAGCTCCTCAGGTCTAGCCGTCCGCTCCGAGTATGTCCTGCCCAATGGTCCACCTCTGCGTACCGACCTGCTCCGCAAGCCTCAACCGCGATCAGCGCTGTCCGTCATCTGCAACCAACACAACGTAGTGCGGGCATAGCCCGTGTAGGGGTGAGTATAAGCTACTCAGTAGGGATCCCGAGACCCCCAATGGTCTCCCAGAATCCACAAAGGATAAACCACAAAGGAAAGACACAATCACGAAGTAACATACGACACTGCTTAGGTATATTCCCATACATATACCTAAGTAATTAATTCCAGTACACTCCAACTTCCCAGCTCAAGTACAACCCAGTACACACAGGACAAAAAAATGTAAATCCACACAGGATAGCACAACACAATCCACATAGGAAAGAAAAACAGGATTCAGCTCACACAGGTATACTTCATCGTATGACTATAGAGATGATCAGTTATTTCCAACGATTCATCATAGCCGTCGGACCCACAAAGGATTGATAGGTACTAACCCCCGCAATGACCCACACAGGATCTGACCCACAAAGGATCGATAGATAATTAACCCCCGCAATGACCCACAAAGCATTTGACCCACAAAGGATAGATAGGTAACTAACCCCTGCAAGGACCCACACAGGATCGGACCCACACAGGATCTGTAGGCGCTGGCCCACACAGGACCGCTGAGCGCTGACCCACACAGGATCGGACCCACACAGGATCAGTAGCACTGATCCACGTAAAATCGCTGAGTGTTATAGTCGTCACCGCCGAATCCACTTAGGATCTCTGTACAGTCGCCATCGTAGTCGCATCCAGCTATAGGGTTCCCGCACACAACAAGTTCGTTCGGGAGGGTCTTCTCCATGAGCCGAGAGGCTGATACATCAACTGAAAATATTTCTGGAGTTGAGGTATCCAAAAGTTTTGTATCGTCAACATATCTAGTGTTCCCGCACACAACAAGTCATTTGTGACTTGTACGAATCGACCGCACCTCAATCTGATGCACGGTGTGACCGGTATGGCTAAACTTGACTGATATCAGTTTGAAAATGACAAACTTTTGAAAACAACACCAATGTCATATTCCAAACCGAGAAAACGCCTTTGGATTGTTTTGATACTTTAGGATAATGATCCACGAGTCATTTGTGATGTGTATGAATCGACCGCACCTCAATCCGACGCACGGTGTGACCGGTATGGCTAAAATTGTCTGATATCTGTTTGAAAATGACAAACTTTGGAAAACAACACCAATGACATACGCCAAACCGAGCAAACGCCTTCGGATTGTTTTGATACTTTAGAACAACTATCCAGGAGTCATTTTTGACGTGTATGAATCGACCGCACCTCAATCCGACGCACGGTGTGACCGGTATGGCTAAAAGTGTCTGATATTAGTTTCAAATTGAGATAAAATTTGGAAAACAACACCAATGACATACACCAAACCGAGAAAACGCCTTCGGATTGTTTTGATACTTTAGGAAAATGATCCACGAGTCATTTGTGACGTGTAAGAATCAACCGCACCTCAATCTGACGCACGGTGTTACCGGTATGGCTAAAACTGTCTGATATCAGTTTGAAAATGACATAAACTTTGGAAAACAACACCAATGACATACGCCAAACCGAGAAAACGCCTTCGGATTGTTTTGATACTTTAGGAAAACGATCCACGAGTCATTTGTGACGTGTACGAATCGACCACACCTCAATCCGTTGCACGGTGTGACCGGAATGGACAAAAGTGTCTGATATTAGTTTCAAATTGAGATAAAATTTGGAAAACAACACCAATTACATACACCAAACCGAGCAAACGCCTTCGGATTTTTTTGATACTTTAGAAAAACAATCCACGAGTCATTTGTGACGTGTACGAATCGACCGCACCTCAATCTGACGCACAGTGTGACCGGTATGGCTAAAATTGTCTGATATCAGTTTGAAAATGACATAAACATTGGAAAACAACACCGATGACATACGCCAAAACAAGCAAATGCCTTCGGATTGTTTTGATACTTTAGGAAAATGATCCACGAGTCATTTTTGACGTGTACGAATCGACCACACTGCAATCCGACGCACGGTGTGACCGGTATGGCTAAAATTGTCTCATATCAGTTTGAAAATGACAAACTTTGGAAAACAACACCAATGACATACGCCAAACTGAGAAAATGCCTTCGGATTGTTTTGATACTTTAGGAAAATGATCCAAGAGTCATTTGTGACGTGTACGAATTGACCGCACCTCAATCCGACGCATGGCGTGACCGGTATGGCTAAAAGTGTCTGATATTAGTTTCAAATTGAGATAAAATTTGGAAAACAACACCAATGACATACGCCAAACCGGGAAAACGCCTTCGGATTGTTTTGATACATTAGGAAAACGATCCACGAGTCATTTGTGACATGTACGAATCAACCGCACCTCAATCTGACGCACAGTGTGACCGGTATGGCTAAAATTGTCTGATATCAGTTTGAAAATGACATAAACTTTGGAAAACAACACCATTGACATACGACAAACCGTGCAAACGCCTTCGGATTTTTTTGATACTTTAGCACAATGATCCAAGAGTCATTTTTTGACATGTACAAATTGACCACCCCTCAATCCGACACACGGTATGACCGGTATAACTAAAATTGTCTGATATCAGTTTGAAAATGACATAAACTTTGGCAAACAACAACAATGACATACGCCAAACCGAGCAAACACCTTCGGATTGTTTTGATACTATAGGAAAACGATCCACGAGTCATTTGTGACGTGTAAGAATCGACTGCACCTCAATCTGACACACGGTGTGACCGGTATGGCTAAAATTGTCTGATATCAGTTTGAAAATGACATAAACTTTGGAAAACAACACCAATGACAAATGCCAAACCGAGCAAACACCTTCGGATTGTTTTGATACATTAGGAGAACGATCCACGAGTCATTTTTGACGTGTACGAATCGACCGCACCTCAATCCGATACACAGTGTGACCGGTATGGCTAAAAGTGTCTGATATTAGTTTCAAATTGAGATAAAATTTGGAAAACAACACCAATGACATACGCCAAACCGAGAAAATGCCTTCGGATTGTTTTGATACTTTATGAAAACGATACACGAGTCATTTGTGACATGTACAAATCGACCGCACCTCAATCTGACGCACGGTGTGACTGGTATGGCTAAAATTGTCTGATATCAGTTTGAAAATGACATAAACTTTGGAAAACAACACCAATGACATACGCCAAACCGAGCAAACGCCTTCGGATTGTTTTTATAATTTAGGACAAAGATCTACGAGTCATTTTTGACGTGTAAAAATCGACCACACATCAATCCGACGCACGGTGTGACCGGTATGGCTAAAATTGCCTGATATCAGTTTGAAAATGACAAACGTTGGAAAACAACACCAATGACATACGCCAAACTGAGTAAACGCCTTCAGAGTGTTTTGATACTTTAGGACAACGATCCACGAGTCATTTGTGACGTGTAAGAATCAACCTCACCTCAATCTGACGCACGGTGTGACCGGTATGGCTAAAAGTGTCTCATAGTAGTTTCAAATTGAGATAAAATTTGGAAAACAACACAAATTACATACGCCAAAGAAAGAAAACGCCTTCAGATTGTTTTGATACTTTAGGAAAACGATCCACGAGTCATTTGTGACGTGTACGAATCGACCGAACCTCAATATGACGCACGGTGTGACCGGTATGGCTAAAATTGTCTGATATCAGTTTGAGAAAGACATAAACTTTGGAAAAAAACACCAATTTCAGACGCCAAACTGAGAAAACGCCTTTGGATTGTTTTGATACATTAGGAAAACGATCCACGAGTCATTTTTGATGTGTACGAATTGACCACACCTCATTCCGACGAATGGTGTGACCGGTATGGCTAAAATTGTCTGATATCAGTTTGAAAATGACATAAACATTGGGAAACAATACCAATGACATACGCCAAACCGAGAAAACGCCTTCGGATTGTTTTGATAATTTAGGACGACGATCCACAAGTCATTTGTGACGTGTACGAATCGACCGCACCTTAATCTGACGCACGGTGTGACCGGTATGGCAAAAATTGTCTAATATCAGTTTTAAAATGACATACACTTTGGAAAACAACACCAATGACATACGCCAAACCGAGCAAATACCTTCAGATTGTTTTGATACTTTTGGACAACGATCCACGAGTCATTTGTGATGTGTACGAATCGACCGCACCTCATTCTGACGCACGGTGTGACCGGTAAATCTTTTCATTAGATAAAGAATCAGTATTTATTAAATGAGATAAATCAATAAAAAACATATTGATTTTACATTATTCCCTTTCATTGTTATGAAAATGAAAACTTTTTAGTTTAAAATTTAATATTTTAGTTTCACATTTCCATATTAATGTATTCTTTCATATTACTATTTTAATTTCGTTCATTATTGCATTACTAACATAATATTTGTTTTCTTATATAGGTGAATTTTTTTCCATGAGTTCAGATGCTTTGTTCGGCAACAAATACCATCGAGAGTGGATCACGGATATCAAAGGATGAAACATGCATGTTTATAACTGTTGTTGAATAATTGTAAATGTAACCATGTAAAAAATGTTTGAAATGTATATAGCAATGCATTTTTTTTGTATTCATGATGTTAATTAAATGTATATATCGTTGTCAGTGAAAATATTGGGTGCGGGTGCTATGGTGTGCAGGTGTGCATGTGCTACATTGTGCAGGTATTCTGGTGTGCAGATGTGCAGGTATTGTTTTTTATGTGCAGGCGTTGGGGCCTTTATCAGTGCTTTTTTAGCGCTGATAAAGGACACCTTTAACAGCGCTAGAGGAGCGCTGATAAAGGGACCCTGTATCAGCGCTCAAAGAAGCACTGATAAAGGACCCCTTTATCTACGCCGGAATTAACAACTCTTTTCTAGCGCTGTTAATGCTGGTTTTTAGCGCTGATAAAGGGGAAGGTTGTAGTGGTGCACACAAGAATACCTGGTCACCATCCTCGAACTCCAATGGCCTCCACCTCCTATCAGCATAAGACTTCTGTTGCCTCTATGTTGTCCTAATCCACTCCTGGATGACCTGGACCTTCTATGTCGTGGCATGAACCATCTTTGTTCCCACAAGTGTTGACTCCCCAGGGTCTCTCCAGCAAAAAGGAGATCTGAAAGGTCAGTCTTACAACGCCCCGTATGGTTCCATCCCGATGGTGGAGTGGTAGCTGTTGTTGTACGCAAAATCCACCAAGGGTAGGTGGTCCTCCCAGTTGTGACCAAAGTCAAGGACACATGCACGGAGCATGTCCTCGAGAGTCTGTATGGTCCTCTCCATCTGAACATCCGTCTGAGGGTGAATGGTGGTGCTCAGACGTAGCTGCATCCCGAACGCCTCCTAAAATTCCTTCCAAAGTCGGGAAGTGAAGCGAGCATCTCGATCGGAGATGAAAGATGATGGCACACCGTGAATCCGTACAATCTCTTGAATGTAGAGACATCCAAAGATCTCTACTGAGCCCTTCTCTCTAATGGGGAAGAAGTGAGACGACTTGGTGAGTCGGTCGACAATCACCCAAATGGAGTCATGACCTCTAGAAGTGTGTGGAAGTCCCATAACGAAGTCCATAGATATTTCGTCTGACTTCCACTCCGGGACCTCCAAGGGTTGTACATAGCCCGCTGGTAGCTGATGTTCTGCCTTCACCTACAGGCAGGTGAGGCATCGAGAAACGAACTCTGCCACAACCTTCTTCATTCCTGGCCACCAGTGCTGTCATATGAGGTCCTGGTACATCTTCGCCACCCCAGGATGTACCGCCAAGGGAGAAGTGTGAAACACTCTCAACACCTCCTCCGAAAAAGCAACTGGTACTATGGTACGTCCTCTTAAAAGGACGTCGTGTTCTGCTCCAAAGGAGAAACCATCAGGTTCCTGTCATGAAATATCTGTGCACGCCGTGTCTCACACTCAGCATCCCCATGTTATGCCTCTCTGACCCACTGCAGTAGTGGAGGGGTGACAGTGAGAGACTGAAGGAAGGCTTCTCCATCTCTATCTATGAAGGATATTTTCAAAGCAGCTAGCTGCTCTGTCGCCTCCTTATGTAGGTGAATGCACGTCCTCCTGCTGAGAGCATCAGCTACTACATTCCCCTTCCCAAGAGTATATATTATCTCAAAGTCATAGTCCTGGAGGAACTCGAGCCATCACCACTGTCTCAGGTTCATGTCCTTTTGAGAGAAGATGTACCTAAGACTCTGATGGTCAGAAAAGACTGTAAAGCGCTCGCCCATCAGGTAGTGTCGCCAGGTCTTCATAGCGAAGACCACTGCTGCTAACTCCAGGTCATGGGTAGCATAGTTCTGCTCATACAGCCTCAACTGACGTGATCCATAGGTGGTCACCACCCGGTCCTACATCAGGACACATCCGAGTCCGGTCCATGATGCATCACAGTAGACTAAGTACCATACTCCCTCCTCCGGCAACCTCAAGATAGGTGCGCTGGTCAATATCTGTCTCAGCTCTTGGAAGCTCTACTGATATATGTCTTACCACTCAAATGGTTTCCTCTTCTTCGTAAGAGCTAAGAGTGGTGCCACAACTCTGGTGAATTTTGGCACAAATCTCCGATAGTATCCAGCTAGTCCCAAGAAACTCCGCAACTCCGTCATGCTCTTGGGTGGCTCCCAAGCTAGCACTTCCTCGATCTTCGCAGGATCCACTACAACTCCCGCCTCAGAGATGACATGCCCCAATAAGTGGACCTCACGTATCCAGAACTGACACTTCGAGAGCATTCCATAAAGCTGGTGCTCTCAGAGTGTGTCTAGTACAACCCGCAAGTGGTAGGCCTGCTCCACCTCAGTCGTCGAGTATATCAAAATGTTGTCGATGAAGACCATGACAAATAGATCGAGGTATGGCTGAACGATATTGTTCATGAGTCCCATGAACACTACTGGAGCATTGGTTATGCCGAAAGGCATAACCAAGAACTCATAGTGGCCATACCAACATCTGAAGGCCATCATCTGCATGTTCTCGTCCCGAACTATGAGCTGATGATAGCCTGACTTGATGTCTATCTATGAGAACCACCGTTCTCCCTTGAGATGATCGAAGAGGTCATTAATCCTCGGTAGCGGATACTTGTTCCTCACTGTCACCTAGTTCAGGCGACGATAGTCGACACACAGTCAGAAGCTCCCGTCCGCCTTCTTGGTGAACAATATCGGGGAAGCCCAAGGTGAAACCCTGGGTCGAATGAAACCCTTGCCCTGCAAGTCCTCCAACTGTACCCGTAGCTCTCAAAGCTCGGCGGGAGCCATACGATATGCTGGAGTGGATATCGGGGTTGTCTCGTGGTATAGATCAATATAAAAGTCTACATATCTATGAGGAGGTAGTCCTAGAACATCTTCGGGAAAGACGTCTGCATACTGATCCACCACTGCATGAAAACTAGGACTCCGCACATCATCTGCTCCTAGGAAGAGGCTAGCCAACTGATGGGTGATGGGATCTCCTCTCCTCTGTGTAATTACATCCTGTGCTATGAAGGCTCCCTTCTCGCTGGTGATGGAGAACCTGCTCCCGTTGGTGCGTACACATCGCACCTTGCGCCTAATACAGTTGATCTGAGCATGGACTGTAGATAACCAATCCATGCCCAAGATGATGTCGTAAGGCCTCGACGCCGCTACAAGAAGATCTCATCCAAAGCTCTCGCCTCCTAGAGTAAGCTCACACTGCCGGCACTAGTGCGTAATCGTCGAGTCTGCTCCCATAGGAGTCTCTAGCCATAAGGATCGAGCCAACGACTCTGTCGGAATCTCCGAGCTCTGAACAAGGGCATCAGCTATGAAAGAGTGACTCGCTCCTATGTCTAAAAGAATAGTAGCAAGGGTGGAATAGACACATATAGTACCTCAAATCATCTCAGGAGCGTCGTGGTCGTAGGCCTCTATTGCCTGGAGTTATGCCTGTCTCTGTCAGACTTCTCCCTGTGGCCGGGGTGGACCTCCTGGTGGTGGTGGTGGTAGAGCCTCAAAGCGTCTCCCACCACCTACTGCTCGGCCAGATCCTCTGCCTCGTCCGCCTGCTCCCTGCAGACCGCCACGGTCAACCCTCTGCCTCTGCCTGGGTGGCCCCTCAACCGTCTGCTGCTCCTCGTCATGGTGGGTCAGGCAGTCACGAGCCAGGTGGCCCTGACCGCCGCATGTGTAGCACTGCTTGCCTCTCAAAGGACTGGCCCTGCACTGTGTGCCCCGCACTGCTAAGACAGTGTCTTGAGATCGTCTACCTGAGGGTCTGGTCTTCATAAACCCATGAGTCATCCGATGACTACCTGCTGCAGTGGAATCTGCTACGTGCCGCCCCGCGGTAGGTCTCGCTGCTGATGAAGGCTCAGCAAGGAACATCTCGATCAAAAGGGATCGCTCCAGTACTCCTGTCTAAGTCGGAATGCTGAGGGAGATCAGCGATGCCCTGATCTCATGTCTCAATCCTTGCTCAAAGGTCCAGGCCCGGATGAATGGGTCTCGTACCATGTCTATCAAGTAGCGCGAGAGATCGGTAAATCTCACTGAGTACTAGGCCACAGTCATGCTGCCCTGCCGCAGTTGAAGAAGCTCATGGATGCGTACCGCACGGAGGGTAGCTGGGACGAACTCAGAGTGGAAGAGGCTCTCAAAGTCCATCCAGAGGAGAGATGACTCGTCGTGCACCTGGAAAATCAAGCTCCACCATCGGCCCGCTACCGCGTGCAGTAGCCTCGCTGCGAGGATCACCATGAGGTCTGCTGGTGTCCTCACTAACCTGAAAACTCATACAACTGCCTCTAGCCAGTCCTCAGCTGCCTGGGGGTCCGTCTCCCCATGGATCCTGGGTGTTCCTTGGCGCTGGAACTCGTGAAGTGCACTAAGGCGAGGAGCATCGTCAGTGGTTGGGGCTGGTAGCATCGGTGGCTCGACTGGTAGAGGTACCGCCGGTGCCTCTACTGTCAAAGGCTCATGTACTGAGGCCTCGTCGCTTGGTGGGCTATTTTCACGCTCAACTCTTGGATCCCTAGCTGGCTGCCATCGTGGGGTCATCCTGAAAAGGAAATAGGTGCGCCACCGTCAGAATAGTATACCTGGTGAGCTGACACAAAGTAATCACAAAGAAAACATGAAACACACATGCAATCAATGTTTTCAGGCATTAAGTCATAAATCAGAAGTTGGGGTCCTGGTGTACGGATACGTCGGCCGCCGCACCAACACTGGACTCCCTGAACTGATAACCACACCAAATACGCTTAACACTATTTCTTCACATAGAAAAAGATCAGAGTCCAAAGTTCTGTTGTAGAACCGAACTCCTCTGATACCAATTTGTCACGACCCATCCTCGGGGCCCATGCCGTGACTACCCGAAGCCCGCCTTCCATAGGCCAGGGGCTGGCGACTAGCACCAAGGCGTAATTCCCGGTAAAAAGGGAAGGCATTGCCTTTGTAAAGTAAACAAACACCACAGAGCAAGGAAGCAATAGAAGTAAACACTATGTAAAAACTGGGTACAACAGTAAGTGCGGAAAAGTATGTGGGCCAGTATACAAACCCAAACTAAAAGTAAAGTATAACTAGAAAGGGAAAAACATCAACTGAAAGGTAAAGCAGCAGCGTCGAGCTGTCCACTGGAAGTCCCACCTGAAGTGTGAGTACAGAAAGCCTCCACAGCTCCTCGGGTCCAGCCGTCCGCTCCGAGTATGTCTGTCCCAGTGGTCCACCTCTGGGTACCAACCTGCTCCTCAAGCCTCAACCGCGATCAGTGATGTCCGTCGTCTGCAACAAACACAACATAGTGCGGGCATAGCCCGTGCAGCGGTGAGTATAAGCTACTCATTAGGGACCCCGAGACCCCCGAAGGTCTCCCAGAATCCAGAAAGGATAAACCACAATGGAAAGATACAATCATGAAGTAACATCCGACACTGCTTAGGTATATGCCCATACATATACCTAAGTCGTCAATTCCAGTACACTCCAACTTCCGAGCTCAAGTACAAATTAATCCACACAGGAAAGCAAAACGTAAATCCACACAGGATAGCACAACACAATCCACATAGGAAAGCAAAACATGATTCAGCTCACATAGGTATACTTCTTCGTATGATGATAGAGATGATCAGATATTGCAACAGATTCATCTAAGCCGTCTGACCCACAAAGGATCGATAGGTACTAACCCCCGCAATGACCCACAAAAGATCTGACCCACAAAGGATTGATAGGTAACTAACCCCCGCAATGACTCACAAAGGATCTGACCCACAAAGGATCGATAGGTAACTAACCCCCACAAAGACCCACACAGGATCGGACCCACACAGGACCGCTGAGCGCGGACCCACACAGGATCGGTAGCACTGATCCATGTAGGATTGCTGAGTACTGTAGTTGTTGTTGCCGAATTTATTGAGGATCTCTGTACAGTTGTCGTAGTCGCAGCCAGCTCTAGGGTTCCCGCACATAGCAAGATCGTTCTGGAGGGTCTGCTCCATGAGCCAAGAGGCTGATAAATCAACTGACACAAAGTCTGGAGTTTATGTATAAAAAAGTTTCATATCATCCACAGGAACTCAACGTCGCAGACAGCACGTCAATCGGACGCCCCATCTAAGAGTTATTGGCTTTTCGTCCTAGGGGCCCGGTTGGTCTTTAAGTCAAAACCAACCTGACTGTACTCCACCTGCGTCCAAACCTCAGGCGGATTAAGCCAAAAGATTTTTCTCACAAGAGGAATCCATCAAAGTCGACGACACGTCGATCGGACGTCTGGAGCTCACGTTATTAGCGTTTCGGCTCCGAGGGCCCGGTTGGTTTCGTGTACGAACCAACTCGGTCGAACAAAATGTATTCCAAAACCTTAAGTGCGATATACCGAAACGACCATCTTGATCCAAGGATAGCATTGCAACTGAAGGTGTGTCGATCAGAGGCTCGTAGCTTATTTTATGAGCAAAAGACCGAAAAGGGGCCGAAAACGGGGGTTATGGGCCCGGACCGACCCGACCCAACACCCCCTGGGTCGGCCCGAACCGGGTCGACTCGACCCGGGTCCGGGTCCGACCCGGGTCCGGGTCCGACCCGGGAGGGCGCGACCCGGCACGGCCGGCGCAACCCAGCTCGCGCGCTGCCCCTGCATGAAGGATCCGTGGCCCCGCCTGGGGCCGCCCTTGCCAGCGGATGCAGCCGGCTACCGCTTCCCATCCCCCTCTGGTCCCGCGCGGTCGTGGGATCGCGCCATGCCGCCGCGGCTTCAGCCGCAGCGGCTCCTTCCGGCAGCGCACTGGGTGCCTGTGCCACCTACTTTCGGTGCCGCCGGGCCGGCAAGGCGCACCGGCGGGCTGCTCCGCGGACCACCGGACAGGTTCTGGAGGTCGGAAAAACGTGTCGTCTTCGCTGATGTCCATCCGGGGGCCGTCCTTCACTGCGAGGACCTCACATCACCCGTGCGGCTTGTTTTGTCGTCGTCTGCTGTTTCACACACCAATAATGAAAGGGGTGGTGGGTTCGGACTTTTTCATTGGTCCGCACCCACCGCGTTAGCGATTTTTAAAAGTCTGACAACAAATATTTAATCATACGCCACGGGTATAAATCGAAAATATTTAAAAGAATCAACCCCTACCTCAACGTTCTCGTCGAACGTGAGTTTGTCGCGGAATTGACCGTCGCGGAAGAAGAGGATCGTCGCGTCGCGGAGGGGGTGTCGCTGTCATCGCGGTACACGGCGTCGCGTCGATGATCTCCGAGGTTTAAAAACACATAGATTTAACTGCACCATTTAAACCGAAGTTGAGGATAAAATTCACAAGGAATTAAAAGAACCGCAATCCCCTACCTCAATCGGTTGTTGATCAAAGATTTTCGCGGGGAAGGAACGTCGCGGAAGGAGCGTTGCGGAAGGAGGATTGTCACGTCCCGCCATCGATCTCCAAGGATCCAGCGTTCTTCGTCACCCTTCATCGTAGGCCGGCGTTCCTCGCGTTCTTCACGTTCTTCGCGTTCTTCGTGAAGTAGGATGAAGATCTCCAAGACTTAGAGCTTCGTCCAATTCCTCTCAACAAGAAACCCTCATGTAAGCACATGTGGGTCTTATTTTATTCTCATTCCAACGATTTGAAATTCAAAGTTAAGAAACGAACCATTAATTCGATGAATTAATGGTAACTAATTAACATCCCAATAAATGAGGCGTTTCTTAACTCAAAAAAAAACGGACGGTTGACTATATTTAAAAGAGAATTTCACGGGTGCGTTACTTAGAGGAAAGTAAACGGTGGGTCTCGTGTGGGCCCCACCTCACAAATATCCTACCAAGTGGGTAGGATATCATGGGTCCCACCATATCCGCTTAGCTTGGCTTAAGTGGCTTTATGTGGCTTTAAGTGAAATAAAATAAAGTGTCGCATCACCTTTATTTTATTTCTTAATTTAACACCAAAAATTAAAAACCACACCCGAGAAAACGCATCTCCGGAAAAGGCGTTTCTAAGAAAATACCAGCACTGCGATTCCATCGGTGCCCTCAAAATTCGATTCCGAGCACCGGTTCAAATGTTAGAAAAACCGGCTCATTCGTTCACTGAACGTACCCGAGCCAAACTTTGGAAAATGATTCCAGGCACACCGGGCCTCGGAATCATGTGCCGTCAGAAACTGCGTTCATGTAAAATTCCAAATAAATTTAGAAGAACATTTCTTTGAATTTTACGGGTTTTTACACCTTTATTAAGTGAGATAAAATATATTCCAATTAAAATTAAAAAGAATAATAATATAAAGAATCTATCTCATTTAAATAGATTTTGATTCATGGAAAATATCATTTGAAAATGATACAAAGGTCCTATGTTTGATGAAGAAATTTATTATAAATCAACCAAACAACTTGAAAATTAATTTCAAAAATATGTTCGTAAGATATGTGGAATTAAAAAAGAAGTGAGGATATGTTATACATGGATTATAAGATATAAAATTTTAACAAAATATTCTCAAGAAGGATAAAAATAATGACACACCAAATAGAATAAGTTGATTCAATTTGGGTGTGGGGACACACTATTGACCCTTTTAAGTAAGCCTTGAGTGATTATGTAATTATTTTAAATTAGGTATACAATTAAAAGAATGAACATAAGAAATACATGTGTAATATACTGGTGGCTGACATCTCTATGAAAGAATTAATTTTCATTTCATGAGAGGATTCTAAAATATGATGATCCATGAATCATTGGTAAGTTTTGTGGATAGTTAATGAAAGATGGTCATGTCTTAAAAAATATGGTATCATATTACTAGTAACATAAGATATAATACAAATGAATATATAGAGAGAAGTATGGAATTCATTTTCATTAGTTTATAATGTGAGTAAGGAAAACAAACAGAAGGAGACAGCTCAAAGGTTACAGATGATCTTGTTTCCCAAGAAGACTACTAGATAGAGAAATAAAGGAACAATAATGATAATTTATATGTAAATGGTTTCTAAGGATAAATTAAAACTTATTATATTATTTGGAATTGCAAAAATCCCAAGATTCGTATACATTAAACTAAAAACATATATAAAATATAAAGGAAGAACATTATGCACCTTTCACGGGTGGGGGTTATTATTATTTTATTAAATATCTATGTTTGAAGAAGATATTTTAGAGATAGTTTATGGATTCAGTCCAACATCGTGTCTGTATGTGTTGAAGTAAATCACAAAACACATGGGTATAATATTCCATAACTCACATCGTATGGTAGTTCCTCTTTGTGGAAAATGGAGGAGGCAAAAGAGAGCTTCAAGACAAGTGGAGAACTATTATTATGCTTAGAAAGGAATTGGCCAATCATCTCAATGTTTCATACTCTACATAGGGGCCTCATAGATGATTCTCAATCGTCCAAAAAATTTACTCATACACTCTCAACATACACGTAAATGGAATTTCACTTATAATTATATGTAGCCCTTGAAGATTCAGTCTCCCAAAATTTCATGTCATAAAAATATTAATAAATCATATGCCTTCTTAGAAGATATATCCAAATTGTAATTATTAACATTATACTACCAATTCCAATTATATGGTATGGTGTCAAACATATGATATGATTTGCCATGACTTACAATATAGACTATGATTTTTTATAATAGGTTTGGTTAGAAACATTAATGTATCATTATATCATATTAAATTATATACCCACAACACATGGAATATGAATTTGATTCATGGATTTAAAACAATATGATTAATCTTATTTCATATTATATAATAAAGTCTACATATATCAAATAATTATAGTATATAATACATATATCCTTTAATATTCCACAAACACAATAGCATTATAGACTATATTCCACTTTATATTGTTTTTTTATAACATAAAAAACAAGTGAAACTATATCCAACACGGATTTCAAATATCATGAAAAACACTTTTAGAAAGCTATCATTATATTCACCATGCATCGCATTATATGAAATGCCTTTTGGAAAATTATATAAAAATATTTTGGGATTAACTCTATCACTATTAGACAACTTCACTATGTTTCTTAAAAATCCATCTCATTTATTCAACCACAAAGTGTGACCCAGTGATCCTTTGTTACATTGAAAATAGTATATTGATTCTGAAATCCATAAATGAAATAAAATTGAGTTGTCTAAAAAACAATTTCAATTACTCCAAAAAACAAATGGATTTGGTATGATCTACATAAAACATGTTCATATCAAAACCTTTTTCCGCCATTTTTAATATATACCGCATGGATTTTCATATGATCCATTTTTCAAAAACCATGAGTGAATGAGGGATAGAGTGTTTTTCAATCCCATATAGACTACTTATTTGTTTTGAATTATATGCGTATAGACTAACTAGGTAAATAAATACTATATATTTCTTTCATCCTTATAAATGAGCACATAACATTCCCCATATCCAATAAATAATCACACCACATACCTTTAAGGGGAATGGTAATACTCTCATTCATTTTATCTCTATTATGGGTGCATATTTAATACTTTTTATAACAGTGTACAAATACCATCTTATTTAACCTAAAAATGATGTCATGATCAGACAAATACTCAATTATCCATTGAATAGGTAAACATCGAGTCTTCAATAAGAAAGGTGTGAATGTATAGAGGTTCCAATGCTAAGTATATTTCAAACCATAGGTATATGGAAATACCAATATGAAACATTCACCCCTCTAATAACTAATACATAGTGTATGAGGATCCTTGTGTAATTATAAAACCTAGATCTCTCTTGAGTGAATAGAATCAGTGTTTTACATGACTAGTATCATTCCCTAAAACATCAATGGTTGGAAACTAGTAATGGGAACCAAAATAAATCATTGGAGTGATTATTCTAGAAATATCATAACCAACAATTATACTAAATTACCAAAAAATATCCACAACATCATTTAATGTCTGTATAAATAAATAATAAAACCGTGATATATCAAAGGAAATGTATTCATATAGTCATGTACCAATACAAATCATCAACTAGATAGATCACATATACAAAATAACTACTTAAAAAAGTACACATAGAGTATCTATTACTATCCCCGAACTACACCACTATCCAATAACCAAATCAAATCCAAGCTACTCCGGCTTGATCTACTGTACATCTGATTGTGAGAGGGTACTACAGACCCAAATCCTATATATATATTGAGTAATATTAGTTATTTAAAAATAGATATTTTCATGTGTTTTCGCGTACCATGATATTAAAATTATTTCTTTCAATAATATATAAATTGTAATTTCCATATAATAAATTTTGTATCATATGGTTACAGTAGTTCTTTTCCATAATGATAATCTTGAGATATTATCATAGTAGTTCTAAACATAAATCATATAGTCTTGATACATCCTAAATATAGGACACAGATTATTTCAAACTATCATATGTTGGATACTCATATGCATTGTCATGTCTTCTCATAAAATTCACACTTGGTGATCTTAAGTAAATATTATCTTGAGGTCCAACCCACCAACAGGAATACTTTAGGTCATATATTTAATTGGTTATTCATTTCTATGAACATGTGTATTGGTATCATTACATGAGATCATTATTGATTTATACAATATGATCACATCCTTTGATGTAAGATGGTAATAATGTTTTTTATGTTTCTCAGAGGTGTCTTATATTCTGTGTGTCATTGGTAGTATGACATTAGTTAAAGTATCTGGATAGAAATTTTTTTCTGAGTAGTGGAATAGATAATCAAAGCCTAGTTGTATTGGATTGTTATACCTTCACTAAATCCATTACTATAATTTAAGATTGTATGTATATCTGGTAATTTCATATAAGAATAAATAAATCAAATAAGGATTATGACAAAATTTATGCATCCTAATTTATAAGATATCATATGAAAAATATATTTCATTACACGATGTGCATTCATGGGAGAGGTTGAAATTTCTATAACTGAACCTTATCTCCTTAGGGTATTTGATGGGTTTCTAGTATCCACTCTTATTCTACGATTTATACTCAATGCTACCAAGATAAGGTCATAAAGGATTAAACAATAAGTGAACGAGTCTGCCTTAGGGTTTGGGTGATGTTCGAAATTGATTGATCATGTGGAAGTAAATAATTTAAAATTTATTAGAGCTTAGAATATTGAGTTTTAAATTAATTTACTCACTAAATTTAATCTAAAATTAATTCCCTATATTTAAATAAATTACAAATTTAATTTTTTACTTCTATTAAAATTCATGTTGACTAATTATGTACTGGATCACACAGATGCATGTCTTTTTTCATTTATTATTTACTTGTTCATTAAAATATTATTGGTATTAATAATTAAATTATAAATAATGTTATGTGTATTTTATTTCCCTTAAATTTATTATATAATTTATTTGGTGTCTCTATGTAATTTTATAAAATTGTATTTCCCATTTTTGGGACCCCCTCACAGATGTGTGAATATTTATGTTTAATGCTAGTGATGTTATGATATTCAGATTACCCCAATACTTGGTGAAGTACCAATATAGGTTTATATACATTGGATGGGGGTATGAAATAAGACACAATTTTAATGTGAATAATGGAATCACTATAGTATCACGATTGATCCAGTATCAACTCAATGGATCAATCAGTAGTAAATTATAATGATTAGTTTCTCCATTAATTTACATATACACATCTATTACTCTTTTATGAATATTTCTATTTTATAATAACAAATAATAATAAGAGATAATGTATATATAAAAAGAAATAATACATGGTGAATTTTTTCTATTTTAATAATGGTTATGTAGTGAGTGTGATCGCATAGAAAAATCTTGTTAAAAAGAAAACTGATTT
Source organism: Viscum album (assembly GCA_963277665.1). Classification (NCBI taxonomy): domain Eukaryota; kingdom Viridiplantae; phylum Streptophyta; class Magnoliopsida; order Santalales; family Viscaceae; genus Viscum; species Viscum album. The sequence goes on along the minus strand of OY728137.1, from coordinate 21,234,284 downwards.
CATTCACTTAGAAAATTTAAAAGTCCTTCCACGATATAATAATTCATTAAACATTAAATCACATGAGCTTTAACAAAACCATAGGTATAAAAAACTAGTTATTCCATTTTATGTTTACTTCTTATTATAGGTGAATTTTTATGAAACTGGTGGGTCAACATTACTTTAGTTAGAAACAAATAAGTACACATAGATTGGAAAATGATAATAGGTTTTAAGGATCAATCCCATAAGAATATCGAATATATTAAATAATCCAAATTTTTATTTTAATGTCTACTATAATAAAATAAAATTGTATGATCTATTGATATATTATTTAATTTGTAATTTCTATAATTTGGTAAAAAAGATGATTACTAATAAGATAAAACTTATTTCTGGTTGATCAAATGGAAACCACCACCAATTCAGTTTCACTATCATCAATATTTGGTAAAGATATCATTACTGGATATAACATATTTTAGGGGTATAGATTCTGGTTCATAGAACAAATCCATGAAAGGGATATATATTTATTTATATACTAGAATATTTAATTCATATTGATCTGTAACATCCTAGGTAATTATAGATGTATTCATTTTCATATTTTTAAATATTTATGAGTTAGATATTAATTTTACATTAAAACTGAAGCTATGTATGATATCATATCCGACACACAACAACAGTTTTCTACAAAATCTTATGTTCACAGAAGTCTAATTTATAATAAAAAATAACATATTATTAATATTATTATTTTAATTTGTTGTTAGCGCATAGCTGTTTGAATGGAGGGAATGAATGATATTAACTAAATTATGAAAATATGGTTTTCACATGTTAATATAATGATTAATTGGTTACCAAATTAATTATGAAATTAAATAAAAACCAATTGAATACAATGGATGTGTTTTCCTGAAAAAACTATTTAAATGAAATTAAGTGAGTTATAACAAAATGAAATCACTCTTTATAGAAGTTATTAAATAAATATATGTGTATATATTAAATTTTATGTTTAAAATTCATATTATATGTTTTCTAGACATGATATATGGACAATCTCAATTTTTATAATATAAAATTATTTTTAAAAACCTAAAATTTTGTCGTCTTTTGATGGGGAACCATTTTTAAATATAATATTTTTCACTTTTATATATTAAATTTGAAAAAATAAACTTCTTATTAATAATTTAGAAATAAAAAAAAAATTTGGATAATTTTTTTTGTATTTTTCTAATAACATTCAGATTTTAATGAATAGTAAAAAATATAGCATTTTATGTTAAAACTTAATTTTTGAATAATTTATTTATATTTTTATATTATCCTTATACATGGTTTTAAGGAATAATGATATGAATATTTTATAATTTAATACAATTAAGATCATTTAATTCTTTTTCAATGAAATATTAAATCTAAAAATAATGTGAACTTTTGAACATTTTACTTTAAAACCCCATTTTATCGATACGTCAATGGGATTATTGTTACACATAATTTAAAAATTTATATAAATTGAATTTTCAAAAACATACATACTTGATTGTACTCAGTATGAAAAATTTTGTGCTATAGGATCTAAATTATTTTCCGGGAATAATAACTTTAGTACCTTATTTACCATAGTTAAAAGTAAATATGGTAATTAGAGGTAAAATTAATATTATAGTAAAATAAAATTATAATAAAACTTTTCATAATATTATTTTATGAGTTATAATCGAACATAAACTTCCTTGGGACGAAATTGTGACTATTGAAAGCTGGTTGTGTGTGATTATGACATTTATAACATTTAATTTAAAGAAAATGAAAATATGTCATAAATATTTCTCTTCTTACTAAAAAAATTTTACTATGGGGTTATGTAAAATATATCTTCAACTATTAATATTACATAGAAACCTAATATTATAACCTACATCATTGTAGTTTCTTTATAATTTTTAGGAAGTAAATAATTAAATTTATTTGTGACACAGTAATGACGGCGTTATATATTTATTAAAGAAAGAATCAAATAAATGATATTAGTAATATTAAAATAAATGTAGTTATAAATATTTTATTTTATACACAAATTTTATTGATTCATATTACAAGTTATTACTTATTTAATATATTTTTTGGAAGTAATAATGTTTTTTTTATATTTTAAAAAATTAATGTAATGAATAGTGTCAAAATTGACAAAATTAATATTTTAAAATATAATATATTTAAGTAAATGATATACTATTAAAAAATTAATATTTAGACAAAAATATTAGATAACTATAAAAATTTCATTAATGACTCACTAATTATATGTTTCGCATGATGTGGTAATTATTTCAACTCTATAATTATAAATTACATGATATACTTGTATGAGTTAAAAATGATGAAACAAAAAGGTAATGATTCAAAATTATTTAAAACATGAATAATCCACATTAGATGATTATATTCCGACACCTAATCATCCTATATCATCTTGGACACATTTTAAATGGAAATTGAATTTATATTAATTTATTACTTTTAGTAATTCCTAGGGTGCCCCTCTCATATCCTATAAAAAGGTACTCATTCCTCTATTATTCACACTTATAAAACCATTTTATCGGCAATGATCATCCCAAACCCCTTACTATAATCCCTATTCTCATTCTTGAATCATTATTATAGATATATCGCCCATTTTATAGGTGTTAAGGTTTTCTTAAAATGTGATCAATAGAAAAATAAGTATCGTTTAATTTTTGTATTTCTATTTTTTTCTTCCTCTATATCCATGAAATAGTCTTCATTCATGATGAAATAATAACCACATTATCCTGAAAATAATTATATGATATTTTTTTAATATCATCACCAAAATAAATCACTAATTTCATTAAATGTTGGAGTAATTAATCATTCAAGTGTACGTGTGTATTGTACCACCACTAACCGATCTAATTCATTATTTATAATTGTCTCTCATGGCTGGTTGTAATAACAGAATTAATGTTAATATGTATTTTCCATGAAATATTAATAATTCAAATATAATAATAGATCAATTACATTCTTAATTTCCATATATATTAAAATGATAACATCGTTTGTGCGTACGCGTCAACTATCACATCCATGATGTGATGTGACTCTGTTTTATTAATTAAATAACTTTTACGATATATATATATAAGTATATTTATATTGTTAATATGATATTAATGATTTTATAATATTTATATAAATATAAAATAATAATTATCATATTTACATAATGATCAATGAAAAAATGAAAATGTTACTCATGCATACATACAACTTATCATCTTTAGGATTATAACGTTCTTGATTTTTCATAACCACATTTCATGGTTTGATTTTATGGTATAATTTATGTATAAAAATTATAATTATTTCCTGAATATTATTCTATAGATGACCGAATTATGACCACATAGACAACTGACATCATACCATGCTCATTTTCGACTCAATTACATAATATCGACAAAACATCCAACACAAACTCAAATAATTAACTAATTATTATAACAAGGTAATTAATTATATAAAATTAATAATTAACATTTAAAAGTTCTAAATCAAGTTTAAATTAAGGTAATTTTATTATTCAAGAAGATAAATAACATACAAGACATGTCGTACTTGAGGTAAGGGACTTCTTCTCAATCTCCATTCATTGAGGCATATCTTGAGGTTATAAACCTTTATTATCCTACAACATGTATATACAAAAATTTATTATTCTAATTAATTGTCAATAATTTCCATGTTTTAAAGATGGTTTTAATGATTTATTTATATAGATATGAATGTTATAAAATATTAATTCCTTTAAAAAGGTTTACTGTGGTGTAGAGTAGTTCAATTCAAACATCTTCTTTATAAATATTTTAATTCTGTTTTAAAAACATATTGATTATTTTAAGAAAATGGATTTTTTAACATATACTCCATGAATGGAATTTCTCCCATTCATTTAGCTATTATGTATTGATATTTAGTTTACAATTTTAGTATTATATTTTAAATTAACGTTTCTATTTGTTATTGTTCCTCTTTTGATGATGAAATGTGATTTCAATGTGGAAATGTTATATTAATTTATGCTAGTTTTATGTATTAAGATTGTGTAATTGTTCTTCGGAATTGTTTATGTATACAGGTAGTTCTGTGATAAACCAAGGTATGGTGAGCTCGTGATATATCTCCAATGCATTGGGTAATTAGATAGAGTTAAATGATAAGTTATGTCCTAAAATATTTAGGGAATATTTTGTAATGGGTATTCCAAATTTTACCATGAAGGATACTCCCTATGTAGCTGAAAAAACTACAATGTAAGTACGATATGGATTTCACTAGTTACCTTTAAGATTTATGATTTCTAATATTTTTTTTAAAAATCATATTATTTCATTTTTTATGTTAAAGATTTTATGTTTTATGGGTGAAAAGTACTATTTTGTGAAAAAAAATTCATGGGATTATAAGTATTCAGGGACTGATAGTTTATTAATTTATTTTATTCCCCTTACTGATATGATTTTCTCATACAAACTTTTAAAATGTTTTTCATAGCATTTATTGTAGAATAGGGTCATGTATTTATTACGGAAAAGTTATGATGATTAAGCCTGAAAATAAACCATGAATCGTTTTAAAAAAAATTGTTTATGAATTAAGTCGATATTTTTGGAAGTGTCTACTATGTATTTACATGGTTTTTTATGTATTCGTTATAGCATAATTTCTATAAATATATAAACATTAAAAGATCCTCAATTTGTAAAAAATTATAATTATTTAATTATATAATTATTATGTAATGTTTTTTTGGGCCTTATATGATCTTCCTATGAGAGAAAGTGAGGAACATAATGAAACTTATAAGAATAATATATGTGATGGGATATATTTACAAAGGGTTATGTTTTATAAATTTCTAGTGAGTAAAAAATGAATGATAAAGAAAATAGGTGAAAATTCCATCTCATATTTAATAAAATTATCTAAGGAGATTACAATTGAAGGATTTTAGAATTACAGTTCACTTTATGGGTTCCAACTAGTTGAAAAGAATTTATAAAAACCTCATACACTATAAATGATTGGACACATTGAAATACCGGAGTCCCTAGGGTTCATGTTAAACTATGAACTACCGATATATCTATTTCACACCTCTTTACTTCCTAGATTATTGAATATAAATATTATTTATAATATGAATAACATAATGATTTCAAACATAATTCCATGGGATTTAAATCACTATAAAGATAAGGATCTAAATAATCCAACACATTTGTCCTTATGGTAAATAAAAGGAGTAAGTGAAATGTTAATGAATCAATGTCTATGTCTATGAAAAATTCATTGATTCACTAACCCTATAATAATACAATGATACAAATGGAGGGTAATTATTAGGAGGTAGTCTACTTTTTCTTTTAAAATGAATGACACAATAAGAAAAAATTTACTATTGAGAATAAAAATACAGATGTTTCATTGGTATAATTATCTTTGACTGGTATATTATTATTTCTATAAGATGTATATTGGATAAATAATGTTGATAGATTTGTTGTATTCAAATATTGCAATCAAGTATACTAGATAAGATGTAAAATGGTGGGATGAATCACCAAGTAGAAAATTGTGTGATACTGCTAGAATTATTTGTGGAAGATTATCATCACCCATGACCTTGTCCCATTGTTCTTATATTAGAAAAAATTTATATACTTTTTATTACTAGGAAAATAATCCCAATTCCTAGTCTACAAAAAATAGGTATTTATTTATTTTTTTGAAAAAAAATTATATATTTTCTAAGGAAAACATAAGTTTTGGTACAATTCTTATTAAAAATGGATTGTATATACATTATCTTGACAAAAAATCTTTGGAAATCGATGAAAACCCATAGGAAAATAAACCATATTTTACCCCACCTATGTCATATTAATTTATATTATATAAATGATATGTTTTTATAAAAATTACATCAAGAAGGATTTTAGACCTTATTTAATTAAAACCATATTATGTATTTCATTCATGTTTAAAAGTGAAAATATCAAAATTAAATGTTAATGGTAAGAGATAAAGAGATACTAAACTATTGTAATTGATTCATATTGATGTATGTGGTACAATCTGAGTAAATGAAAGGGGTGTTTTTTGTTAATTATTTTCCTTTATTGATGACTTTAGTAGATATGGTTATATATACTTAATGAGTTATATCATTGATTCTATAGGAATTTTTGAGGAATATAAAATTGAATTGGTGTCCAAAATAGGAAGAAATGTAACGAAAAATACCATAGGACAAGGTAGATATTATCTAAACTAATCTTTCATCAACCAGTTAATGTAGTTTAGTATAGTCTCATGACTCACTCACTCCTATACACCTTATTGGAATCTCATATGTGAATTTTTGAAATTCCCCATGGTTGACATGTTTTTGTCAATAATAAGTCATGTATCTCTACCATTTTTCTTTTTGTGGATGTAAACTATAGAAATTTTCACGATTAATATATAATTACAATGTAAATTAGCATCATGGATTCTATAAAATTTATGGGTAGGAAAGAAACAAACATTGTCACATATGTGTGTATAGGGGTGAACGGTGTTTTTTAATGCTATAATAATTTGAAAAATTAACATCCTGAATCAAAAAGTTTATAATCATTAGTATTAAAAAAAAGTTAAAGTATATTAATTACAATAACCATTTAATAGATGAGTAATTTTGAATGATATTCCATATTCTTGAATGGAAAACATTTTTATTGGAAATATTGGGATCAATATAAACTTCAATTAAATTGATTGTTCACATTAACAGGAGTTGGGAATAGAATAATCTCTACAAGAGATAGTGTGATGTTGAGATATGTTGGAGACATAAGAACTAAATAGTTCTATGAGAGATGTTAAACAAATAGAGAAATATAGTTTTATTTTCACTGGTCTAGGTTACACATTACTTCTATAGATCAATAAGCCTATGACCATTAAGAAGGATGTAGATGGAAGGTAAAAAACTTAATGTAGAGAATACATGAGTTTTGAGATATAATCCATGAACCAAAATCAAATATATATGTTTGAATATCTTCTATATGATATAGAATTTATGGGGATAAATGGGTATTCCATAAAAATAATAACATGGAGTATCAATTATGGTTTTATAAATCACAAAATCTTGTGAAGGGTTTATGTAAACATCAAGGAATTGACAATGAAGAAACCCTTTCATCCGTCATTATTCTAAAATCCATTATAATATTATATACAATGGAATCCTTCCATGATTATGAGATTTTTGAAAATGGATGTCAAACATATTTTTCAAAATTTTATGTTTGTTTAATACATATATATGACAGAACCTTAAGGTATAATCATATTATAAAGTTTCAATAAATTACTAAAGAAACATAAATCCTTTTTTAGATTGAAGAAAGAATCACATCCATGGAAATTTCATTTAAATGAGTCCATAAGATAATTTACGTACATCGTGAATGAATTTATATATTGTATAAATAAGAATAATGATTATTGTTTCATTGTTTTCAATGGTATACATGTTGATGAAATATGATTAATAGGAAATTATGTGAAAGTAGTACATTAAAAAAATTAATTTTTGGATCTCATTTCCATGAAAGAATTAATAAAATAAGCATATATTCGAAGGATAAAGATCAAGAATGAAAAATATAAAATTCAATTGAGGCTAGCACAAACAATATATATTGAAAAGGTAAACATAAATTATAATATGGAATAATACAATAGATTTTTATTTTCGATATCACCTTGTATCAATCTGTTCGAGAGAATGTAACCATAAACACCAGAGGAAATTGATTGGTATATTAGAATACCATATTCTTAGGAAAAGGGTTCCATCTTGTATGTCATTTAACACACAATATTATATGTTTACTTTTCTTTAGATATAGTGGGAAGATATCTACCAAATCCAAGAGAGCTTCATTGGTAAGAAATAAAAACTCTCTTAAAGAACTTGAGATGTAGAAAGGATATGTTCTTACTGTATGGAGGAGGTGAGGAGATTGTAATGAGAGGATACACAAATTTGATCTTCTATATAGAAAAATATAATTTAAAATTACTATAAAATTATGTATTTTTTATGAATAGTGATACAATGTGCTTGCTAAGTTCAAATAAACATGTGGTTATCATTTCTATAGTTGAATATGAGTATATAATGGCTTCGGATATAGCAATACATGTAGTTTTGATATATATTTTTCTCAAATATTGGAGTTATACCAAAAACTCCAAAACTTGTTATAGTACACTGTAATTATATTTTACTACTGGTACTTTTTTATGATCCCAAGTCATATATGGGGATAAATCATATACTATGAATGTTTCATCTCTTGGTGGGTTCTAATATGAGTGTTGAAGTCATATTTATGAGAGATTTCAAAATAGAGATTTCAATACACCCCGTGACTAAATATATATCTCAGTAGAGTAATGATTATAAATTGAGAGATAATAGATTGGGAGTTGTTAGTCGTAGTATTTTCTTGAGTTATTTCCCTACTACTAACAATTGAATCTACACTGATTACCACTACATGTATATACATTGATATATATATGCGTTTTTTTCTCTTAACATGATAGTAGAAATTATTTTTAATGTGCAATATAAACTGTAATTTTCTTTATATTACATGTCATATTAAATAGTTTTAAGAGTATCCAACTATAATTAAAACCATATGTTATTATGTAAGTAGTCGTAAACATACATATTATAGTCTAGATACATCATAATTATAGGACATAGAATCTGTATGAAAATCAGGTGTGGTGGGATCATAAACATTGAGACTTATTCTAATTATTTTTTCACTTAATTACATCATGTATATGAGAGAAAGGCGTCAGACCCGCCAGTGGGTTACAACATGTTTTATGTGAACCTGGTTATTCTTATCTAGGAACATGTGTATTGGTTTGGTAACATTAGCTCCTTATCGATGTCCGCAATTTGTTCCCATTCTGTAAAAAAATATAAAAACCATGGTTTTTATGATTTGGTGGGGGAAGCTGCATTTTGAGTGTCATTGAAGGTTTGAAATTGGATGAATACCCAAGAAAAGTTTGATCTTTTTCGAGTGATGTAATATGAGGCCCAATTGACCAACAAGGTTTTACCTTTAATAAAAACATTTCGATGGTTGGAGATTCTATTTCTATCTAGTAAGGTCATCAAATAATAAATAATGTTTGTATCGATGGTGGTACATGTTATGTAAAATGTTTTAATAGATATTATACAAAAAATATATTACTATACAAGATTTTTATTTTTAAGAGAGTTTTTTATTTTTATTAAAATACCTTTTCTCATTTGGGGAAGTGTGATGGTTCTATGAATAGAAAATGGACTTATTCATGTTAATCACCAAATATAGAATGTCAAATTAGATGGATCATTCCCATATTTTAAAAAACAAAAATGACAATAACATTGAATTTTTTTAATATAATATAGATTGGAAATGTCCAAAAACCAAGAGGATATCATTTCATCTTAAATTTATAACTACTTTAAATAAATTAGAATAAATATTACCACGTTCCTGAGATCATTAATCATAGTTGATTTTGATTTTCCTAATACCATTTTCAGTCATCTTCCATTACACTTATAGGGTCCAATTGTAGAATCTATCAAATGGTGATCCAAAGGAAACCTTTGATATATAAATGGCATAGATTAATTATTAGGTGTTATCATAGTCGATTGACCGTATTATGTTGTTCATATTTATTTCATCACGTTTCATCAGTCTTGAATAAATTATCTTGGTCTTATTATTCTTGAATGGATGTGTAGAGGAAGAGGATAATTTTAGAGAGAAATCTGTTGACCATAATGATTCCCAATTAACAACTCAAGGAATGTATAAACTATCAATTTATAAACCTATGTTTAGGTTTTTTAATTTAATGAACTTCAAATTTCCCTTAAATAAAATGATAAACTCATGTTTAGCCACATATAATTTTTTAAAATAAAAAAAATAAAAAAAATATTATTATTACAATGTTCCATGGAGTGTTCTAGCTAGTGAAACTATAAATATTCTTTTACAAGATTTAAAAAAAATTCCCATTGGACTCAACCATGGTCTAACAATATACTTCATAATTTATTAAATATTGGAAAAAAATTAATATTTATTTCTTCAACAAATAAATACTATATTTCCACATAATTTAAAGATTACCTTATGAAGAAATATTTATTTAATCACTATAATAATCATTCCAGAATAAAATTATTCCACAGTATTTAGAATAGTATTCATTCTAAAACATAAATTAAAATATAATTTAACTATGATCAATGGAAACACTTAGTATATGAACTTGTAGACTTATTTATCATTGGAAAATGATAGCCATTCCAAAATTATAGGATTGCTTTATTAAAATGTTTCATAGAAACCACGAAAAATAATTCAATGTCGTAATGTTGAAAATCACATATGATCTCTCTTTTGGTATTATAAACCACTTGTCATAATATCTCATTAAGAAGGTTGCACTCTCATGTCATCAACCTATATACATGATATGTCTTTCTTTGACTATTTAAAATAAACTATTCATTACCCCATGGACATGGAAATTAAGGTAACAATTCTATTTCTATCAAAGTGACGTGATATTCACATCCATTTATATATAAGGGAAAACTCCTTCAACAACATATTCATTAATTACATGACATTCATGATGCACTCAATGTACCCACATTCAACAAGAGTTGTAATATTCTTGGGAAATAGTTAAACATATAAGTGTGTGAGTCATTACATGAATTAATAATAATGATAAATTATAAGAACCATTAAACATGTTGAATGACATGAATATAAAATGACATATAAACATGTGGAATTCCTTATAGAAGGTATCTACTCATAATCTCTCATATTACAAATTAACATGTGTGAAATTCATGAGATGAAGTCTCATCTAGATATAATTACTCACACATTAAATTAAACATACTATATTCCCCATCATAAGATGTTGTCCAACCATAGAAATATATTTAAGAATATCATCTTGTAATTTCAAGGATCTCATCCTAGTGGGAAACTACTCTATGATTTTTAATGTGACTCATATTTTAGTATATTATTATATAAAATTCATCCTATGAAATTATATGTATATAATTATATGTTTAATTAATATTTAATTATATAATTTTGAATGTAATAAAAAGTTCTAATAGTTTGTTCTATAATAGCAACTCCAAAAAAAACCTACTTGGAAAAGAGCCAACTGCAAATGAATTTTAGTCTACTTGTCCTCACATGAAGATCCTATTTTTGTTGAGTTATGTATTTGGTAAAGGGTTCCACCATGTTGTCTTATGTAGAGTCTATTCCCACCATGACTTAACCACTTTGACAAAGAACCCTCGAGATTTAATACTTTTGATGTATGTTCTTCATATATTGATGTGACCTTTCCCCCTTTCTTATAGCCACCATTATGATATTATCTATATATAGTGTGATACAAGCAATACATATAGGTTAAAATTCATTCCCTTAGATGAATTTTCATGCCAAACTACTTTTTTAGATACCTTAGATGTAGAAATATTCTCAGATTCTACTGTAAAATTTGTGCCCAATGCTTTTTTAGCTCTTCCTACTCACTACACCTCTATTCAGAAAGAAGATATACCACATCTGTGATTTCATATTATCATGATCTATTTGGAAATTATCCTATATATATCCTCTACTTACTAGTTCCTCATATATTCCATATAATCAAAACCTACCCATATTTTTCCTTAGATACATAAGTATAGTCTTGTCTACGATCAAATAAAAGTAACATACGCCATGTTGATATCTTCATACATCTGATAAGATATATGTGACATTTATCCAAGTATATATAATAGAAAACATGATTGACCCAATCACCAAAATGTGTAGAATTATTTTTGTCCATTGTCATTCCCCATGTCTCTGAGGAAACATTTTCTTATAATGATATATTACATGTTTTACAAGAAAACAATCCCCTCCTAGATTGTTCCATACTAAATATTTTCGATATCTTGTAAATGTATATAATTAGAATTAGACATAAGAGCCTCTTGAATCTACCAAGATTGATAAATATACCAATAATATATGTTCCTCCTCTTATATCCATCACATAGATTCATTTTTTAACCATTCTTTAACAAAATGTAAGGCTGCTATTTTATTTCAAATGATTATTATTTAATCGAAATGAACTATTAAAAAACAATCTCACTCCCTCTAATCCACTTGTAGGTATAAATATCAAATTCATTATTTATGAAAATGATTCCTAAAATGGATACATCAAGTGAAATGTTCCATTAACTAAATGCTAGATTTAATCCATAAATCAATCTTTTCAATTATCATAACTTTTTAGCATCCTTTGGAGTCATGAACCCTTTTTGTGGTGTCATATAGACCTCATATTTAGGGTTCAAAATAAGGAATAGTTTTTTGACATCAATCTTATAATCATCATATCCATGGTATGAAATAATTAAAAAAAAGTTCTAAAATATTTTAGTGAAGAAGCTTTTGAAAACATTTTGTTATACTTTATTCCTTGACATAAATTAAACCCATTCACAACCAGCCATTCTTTATAAGAATTTAATTGTGCATCCTTTTATATGTTCTTCATGAGTACCCATTCTCAAAAAACAAGATTTATATCCACTAGAGGATCTACCAAAATCCATACATTATTTTGAATCATGGGATCTATTTCATAATTCACAGTTTCTTTCCATTGGGAAACATTTTCCCAAATCACTACTTATTTATAGTTTATAGGATAATTATAATAAACTAATAATTATTCACCATACTCATGACATAAAAACCATATCTTTCAAGTAATCCAACCTCTTCAATACTACTATGGTGTACATGTGTTTATAGAACTACTTCCCCCATGTGAATTATTAAAATATGTTTCTTTAAAAACACTTCTATTTCACGATCCTGGACAACATCAAAGTATTTCTCTTTCCCACAATCCCTTTTGAAGATATCATCCATCGCATGAAATGTTGGATAACTGTGAAGCAAAATCTTGTTTATATGAAGGGGTTTGTAGATATTTTCCCCTAATTTCAATGGTATATCCTTTAAATATTCACTAATTGTATCATTGTGAATGTTTGTTTCTGGAAATAACCTTAACAAATGATTCTAACCACGGTATTCATACATGTTTCAAACTAGATTTATTTTAATATGAGAATTCATATGGAATAAATTTTTCATCTTTAGTTTGAACTATTTTTAGAACGTGTGATGTTTTTGGTAATTTTTATCCCATAAATGATAACGGTATACTCAAATTACTCATCATTGATATCAACATGTCTTACTGGGTGTGGTTCCTACTTTCACATACACCCCTACATTGTGTCATATAAAGAGTAATTTAGGAAATAATATCAAAATCATATAAATAAAAAATTAATAATTTAAAAATATATTCTCCACCAAGGTGTGAGAAGTGTTTTTTAGTATTATTTTCAATCTTTTTCTCAACATCATTCTTATATTCCTTGAATTATTTAATGAAATCTAAATGATAACTCATTATTTATACATATAAATATCTAATCAAATAATCAATAAAAATTATGAAGTATGATTAGCCACCCCTTACTTCAATAGGAAATAGTCTATACACATTAGTATGAACTAATTTATAAAGCTCCAAGACCCTTTCACCTTTTAAAAAAACTTATGTTTTTTTCATTTTTTTCTTGTATACTTGTGTGACAAATACAAAGTAGATATATTTTAAAAGAATCCAAATATCTATGTTTTCATAATTTTGTAAAATGATTTTAATTTACATGACCTATTTGGTGAAACCCTAATTGGGTTTCGTGTAGGTCATGTGAATTAATTTTGTTATAGTTTCAATTATATGGTTTTCATAATCCATCAAATAAAGACCTCTATTTTAATATTCCTTTCCATAATATATTATTCTTTATAAAAGATACAATATTCATTCCCAGACAAGAAAATATGTTTATCTATATGTAATAGCAGTTTGGAATATTTTTTTGGAATTTATATCACTTAATAACTAACTTTTAGATCCAAAATCATTTCTTTAGGAAATTTTTGGTGGTAGTCTCAAATAGATACAACCTAATGTCTAGATATTTTAGCTTTTTTGGGATCTAAATCCCCTAAATAAATTTTATGAAATTTAAATGATTTCTATTTTGAATAATCATGTGAAAACCAGAAGATATATCTAATAACAAATAAGTAGAAATATATCAATTTTTTCTTGAACAATAATTCACTAATTTCTTCCTCTTTCTTCTTTTAATGGGTTTATTTTTTATCCTAATGGAATTTCTTGCCACATGTTAAATAGATAAAATCATATTCCATTGCTTGACCCTTAATCATTCCCTTCATGGAAGGGTGCTGTGAATAATCATGGGACATAGATATCTTCAACATTCTTTCTCATTTATTCACCATAAGGATTGAATTATTTTTCTATTTATATCCTTGTCTATTTATTGAAGTAGTTTGAGAATATATAGGAAATACTTCAACATTTTTCTCATATCGTAATTGAAAAAAACATGAGAAGAATAGAAGTGGTGATGAATGAATCAGATTGGTGTCTAATTTATCAGGTAGAATAAATCAGAGAACATTTATTCACTCAATGTAGCCAATGAATTTGCATACGTGATGCTCAAATGGAGAACTTTCTCTATGTTCACCCTAAAATAGTGTAACAACAGGATCATTTATGCATAAAATTCTGTTTATTTTACTATATTATAGAAAACACTGAAACTATTTCTTTTATTATTGGGTTTAAATTACCATCAAGTATCATTACATTCGATTAAATAACCATTGAATAGTGATCACATGACTGATATACATTTAAGGTTTTTATAAATAATCATTTTCTCATAGGCAAAGGATAAGATGACAACATCCAGTAGACTCGATTTATACGAAGCTCATTCATCGGAGATTATAAATGAGTTATCGTCTCTGGGATTCACTCTTGACCAAGCCCAAGATCAGCTTCAACACATTAAGTTTAAACTGAATCACATATTGAACAAGTTCAATTTAATAGATATTACCACCCAGGCGATGTTATCTGAGCTTCCCGAACAGTCTGTCACCATCGCTCAACATACCCTTAGATATTATGATGGAGTTATATATAGTTATGTAATAAGGATTCAGTTTCTTATTGTGTAATCCATTTTATAAATAATAGTCATTTTCCTTCAATTTATTAATGATAATAGTCTTTCTTAATAAATGATGACTTTTATAAATTTACTGTTCATGAAAAAATGGTAATTTTGAGAAATGTATACATTATTTTACCAAAATAATTATTTTATTAATAAAATTAAAAAAATTATTACAAATGATGATTATATCACTTCCTTATCTTTAAATGATTAGGTAAACACTTCTATAAGAGTTATATTTTTATACGATATCACAGAAAATGTATTTTTTTAGGGAATTTATATTAAGGACTTAATGAATTTTTAAAATAATTAATATTTTAATTAATTATTATTATCAAATTAATTTTATGAATACTGAATGTTTATATAATTTATATGAAGTCAACTATAAATTCTATTGAGTTTTGAAAAATATTCTTGTCAAAACCTGTAAACATTAAATAAATGTTATTTTTCATTTTTAAAGTGATAATTCAAATATTTATTAAATTATTTAGAAAAAATGAATATTATTTTTTTAATAAGCACCTCAAAATTTTTTCCAACGGTGAATTTTTCAGAATTTATTGAGGTACTCAAATTTATGGATAAAAATTAAATACTGTATAAATAAAATATGTTCTTTCTGACATCATAATGACTCAAAAATGATGAAATTAATACTATAATGGGTATTCTCAAACCAATATATTTTTCCCATTAAAATAATGTTTTTTATATTTGTTTTACTTATTTTATAAAGCAATAGTGAATCCTCCAAAATTTATAATATATTTTATGATTTTATATTCATTTCAAGGAGAGTGTGCTTCACCATCACATAAAAAAGGGCAGTATTTTAATATGTTCGTCCATTTTAGATATGAAATAATTTTTTCCACTTTTCTTTGGAAAAAACCCCTAGGAAAAAAACATGTGTTGGTTTGTGGTTTTGAAAAT
Organism: Viscum album; assembly: GCA_963277665.1. Classification (NCBI taxonomy): domain Eukaryota; kingdom Viridiplantae; phylum Streptophyta; class Magnoliopsida; order Santalales; family Viscaceae; genus Viscum; species Viscum album. The sequence goes on along the minus strand of OY728137.1, from coordinate 21,217,948 downwards.
TTAATTATATAGATTCCAAAACCTATGTTTGTGAAATATAAAATAATTCCCCTCTCATTTCCAATATAAACCCACCCAATATCCCCCCTTACCTTCACTCAAAATCCATAGATCACGTCCCTACTCTTCCCTTGCCTCTTTATAATATTCCCTGGGTGCCCCAACTATCAAAACTTCCCTCTTCAATATTTTTAAATCGCACACTGATGTAAGGGATTACTTTTTAATTTTTATCTATGTTTCTTCATGTTGTTATACACTTTTATTTTCAATTAAAAATATTGGGGGTACAATTTATCACCTACCCCATACTGACGTCCTTATTTTTTAATGATTTTATATCAATATCTCTCTCATTAATGCCTTCTATGTACACCCGTTACCATGTGGAAATTCTGTAATGGATTTCTCCTTTCTTATTTCCATTAAAGCATTTCTTATGTATTGTGCATCTAAATTCCATTTAATATTCTGGGATATTTTGGTCCATGATCCCCTTAATATCTAATTTTTTTATATAAGATGATATACCACATTCTCTCTCATCAGCTATTTTTATGAATTTTCATGTCACGTTATGCTGCTGAAATGTACCATGATTTTCCATTACAAAATCACCATGCTGTGAACACCATTCCCATTCCTCTATCAATTGTATTAACCTTTAGGAATAAATACATATAGGTTGGTACTAACATGTATGTATTCTGAATTCCTTAATTTTGGAATAACTAATAACATTGAATGATTTCATGTCATATGATCTATGTGGCACACATGTGCATTAAATGAAATGTTTATGAAGGGTGTTCCCTGATTGCACTCCAATGCATTGGGTAATGATTATTATCATGATACACCATGTGTAATGAGGGTTTAATCATGATAATTCCTTTTAAATGAGGTTTTACACATGTTAATCCATGTTTAATGACCATTTTCTCATCCTAATATCATCTTATATGTTTTTCAATATTTCTGTGTTATGATAATCATGATTTATCATGCCATTCTGTTCATGTTTCTCTTATCATCCATTAATATGTTTATTTCCAAAATATTAATGTATTATTCACATTATTCCATCCATACTCTATTACTGGGCATTATAGCTCACCCTTTTCTTTTTTATATCCTCACTTTATCCCATACAATGAAAAATAAGAAGGAATGTTGTGGTCATGTAAATGATGTCTTTCAATAAATATGTTGTATTTTATGTCTTAAGTTGTCATGTAATGATCCTAAGCCCTAAATACACTAGAACTCTTGATCTTCTTGGTTTTTATTAAGTGAATGTTTACGTAATAAATTGTGTTTAAGTGTGTAATAAAGAGAATGGTAATTATAGTTTGTATCAATGGATTTGTCTAGTTATTTTTGGGATTATGATTAGAAAATCCTAGTGAAATCCTTAGGGATAACAATGAGTATAATAAAATAATCCCACTATTTTGGTGAGAATAATTTATATTTTTTATTAAGAAAATACATCTATGTCGAGATACAAAAAAGTAGCGGTGGATTTAGCATAGATATATCTCGGTTTAAAATCCAAAAACACTAATTTGTGCTAGACTCAAATGAAAACTGGTGCACAAAAATGGTCCATGATGAACCCTTAGTTTGATACTCCCAGATGATATGATTAGGTAAATTCATAAGTTTAGTATGAACCATTATTAAGGGAATAAAAAAAGGCCCCTAAAAAATACGTATGGAAGTAGATTATGGATAAATTAGATTGATGCCTATAAATTCTAAAGTTAAGTAAATAAATTTTATTAATGTGTTTTCCCTTATTGTATTTGGATTAAAATTTCGGTGTTTAATAGTTTAAAACACATACCTATAACTTACCTTTTATTATATCCAAAATCTATTAATAGGAGGACTCATGATAACAAATGATGTGAAGATTAATGTGATTATAGTTCTAATGAGATTCAATATCCAATGAGAGTGGTATTAACAAACTTTTCCATGATACTATCTCAGTTAACTCATGTTTTGAATAGAAACATGGGTCAAGAATAACGTCCAACCCCCTCCCCTCCTGAATGAACAACCCGCAATTGAGAGCTTCACGAAACAAAGGCCACCTACTTTTAATGGATCATCTGATCCCTCAATCTCCAAAAAATGGATCAAATCCATTGAGAAGATCTTCTCCATACATAAATGTTCCAAACAAGAGAATTTTATTATACCAGCTTATCGTATGGATGATGAAGCTGATCAATGATGGACATTGATCAAAAATACAAAGCCTGAGGAAGAGATTGAGGTGTTGGAATGGAAGGATTCCAAGAAAATGTTGTTTTGATAAAATTTTTCCTTGTACCCTCCAACTTATGATCGAAAGTCTCTTCCTTAACCTCAAGAAAAAATATGACGAATCCATCAGAGAGTATGAGGAAAAATTCACAAGGCTGGCATGATATGCCTCTTGGATTTTCATTACCCTCAATTGCATGATTGACTGCTTCTTTTGTGGGATAAAACCAAGCCTACAGAATTTCCTAGTGATCTGTGATTTCTATATCTATGAGGAAAGTGTATGATTTTCCTTCAAAGTTGAAATAGAGATCGGGAAATATCAAGGGTATCATGGGAATAATAAGTAGAAAGTGGAATTTAATTCTAGTGGTCCGATGGATAAATCTAACGGTGCTATGAACTTTTAGCACCCCACTTGACAAAGGTGTGGAAAGAAGCACCCTAAAAATTGCATGAAGTGGGAGGGAAAATGATTTATGTGTGGAATAGAATGGCACCTACCCATTAATTTCCGAAAAGAAAAAACTCTACTATAACAGAGAAGAGGAAAGCTCTGTTAGACACTCAACGCATTGTTCATTGCTACAACTACAAATAAATTGGGCACTTTTCAAACCATCTACCTAATCCATGGGATTTAGTTACAACCAAGAACCTCTAAGGCAGCAAGGATGTGATTTGTCTATCACTACCAATAAAGAGAATCCTAACTACAAAGTGGAGATTGGTACACAACTTATTCATTCATGAATAGCGAATGTACTTTTTTATTCTTGTTCTATGAATTCTTTTTGTATCCTAATGGTTTAGTATAACAATCCAAATACCACCACAAATCATGGAAGTAGAGATGTTGATGAGAACAGAAAATGGGAAAATTAAAAGCATTCCCCAAATATTACTCCTCCCCTATCACAATTTGTGGATTGAACTTCCCAGAAAACCTCTTCATACTCACTCTAGTAGAATTTGATGCAATTCTTTCCATGGATTGGTTTTCTCTATATTGATCCTACATAAATTATCGTTAGTTGGAAATCACTATCCAAATGGCGGATTGACCCCAGATTCTATACAAGAGGAAGGAGGTGGATGAATATTTTTTAGCCCAATAATCTCAAGCATAGATATTACTACCATAAGAGTACGAGTATCATGCTCATATGATAGAGTCTAAAGAAGGAACCATCCTAAATGACATGCCTTTTGTGATTGAATTTAATGATGTGCTTCTTGAGGAATTGCCTAGTCTTCCTCCAAGAAGAGATGTTGAATTCACAATTGATCTTACACTTGGGGAATTTCTAATATTCATGAATCTATATAGAATGTATATTTTGGAGTTTTATGAGCTAATGAAACAACTACAAATGATTCGTGATAAATGGTTTATATGCCCAAGTGCTTCACCAGGTGGTGCAATAGTCTTCTTCATAAAGAGGAAGGATGGGTCAATGAACCATTGTGTTGATAATCTTTAGCTCAACAAAATAACGATAAAGTACATGTATCATGTTCCACGAATTGATAACTTTTTTGATCATCCACATGGAGAAAAATACTTCTCCAAAGTGGATCTGCAGTTGGGATACTACCATGTAAGGGTGAAGATGGAGGATATCCTCAAGACTGCTTTTCGTACAAGGTACTGGCAATATGAATTCAGAGTAATGATTTTAGAACTCACTAATTCTCCTATAATCTTCATGGAATTGAAGAATATATTATTTATAAATTATCTCGTAAAGTTTGTGGTAGAATTTATAAATGATATACTAATATAATCCAAACCCAAGGAAGAGCATGATTAGTATCTCTATACAGCACTAGAGACCTTGTGAAATGATAATATCTATGAAAAGTATAGAAAGTGTGAGTTTTTGTTGAAGGAAGTATCATTATATGGTAATATCATCACAAGAAATGGGTATCTGTGGATCCTTCCATGAAAAATGAAATGGAGGGATGGCTAAGGTCAATATCTATGACAGATATCCATAGCTTCCTTTGGATAGATGGATATTATCACTGATTTGTGAGAAATTTCCCATGATTTTCAAACCCTCTTACCAATGTAACTATGACAGGATTGAAGTTTGAGTTTAATTATGAATGAAAATATATATTCAAGGAGTTGGAAAGAAGGCTTATCATAGAACCCATGCTCACACTACCCACAAGTGGATAACTTATCATGGTATTCAACATTTCTCAGAAGAAGGGCATGGGCGGTGTGATCATGAAAAATGACATTCAATGCCTATGCATAAATGTAATTGAATTTTCATGAGTTGAACTAACCCAAACATTATTTGGAGTTGGATGCAATAACATTCTCTTTGAAAATTTGGTGACATTAACTCTTTGGGGAGAAGTGTGAAATATATACATATCACAAAAGCCACAAATATATATTATCACAGAAAGAGTTGAATATACACCACCAACGATGGTTAGATATGATCAATGATTTTGATTTCTCAATCCATTACCAACCTGGGAAAGAGAACATGGTGGCCAATGTTGGAAGTAAAAAGGACCAAGTGACACTATCATTGATGAGAATTTAAATAGATCCAATTTTCGTAGTGTTTATGAAGATGGACATGGAAATAATAAATAAGTGAACATCATAAATCCTTTCACATATTATTTCTCAACAATCTATATTTGAAAGGTCAAAGGATGTTCAAAAAGGGGATGTAGGAATTCATAAAAATGTGGAAATTATCAGAAAAGGGAAATCATCATAGTTCAATGTTAATGAAGAAGGTATTGTGATATTTTCTTCAAGACTAGGTGTTCCATCAAATATGGAGTTAAAGAATGAAATTTTGGATGATGCATGTAGTATTAATTTCTCCATTCACCCATGAAACACAAAGACGTATCAAGATCTCCAAGATCAATATTGGTGGGATAACAAGGATAAGGAGATCACTGAGTATACATTAATGTGTCTAGTATGTCAAAAAGTGAAGGATGAGAGGCATAAGTCTAAGAGGGGGATGAAACCATTACCCACACCAACATGGAAATGGGAGAACATCACCAAGGAATTTTTCACCGGACTTCCAAATACATCCAAAGGAAACAATTATATCTAGGTTTTTGTGGATTGTCTTAAAAATATTGCACACTTCATTAAAATTCTGGGGGACTTTTCATTGGATCAACTAGATCAATTATAAATTAGAGAAGTGGTAAGGCTACATGTTGTACCAGTATCGACTGTTTCCAATCGAGATCCACGATTCACATTTATGTTATGTAAAAGTCTCTAGCATGCTTTGAATGCTAAGCTGAATTTTAGTACGAATTTTCATCCTAAAATTGATGGCCAATATAATTAGAATATCCAAATACTTGAGGAAACATTGAGATCATTCTCAATGGACTTCAAATGAGAATGGGATCAACATATTCCTATGATGGAGTTCTCTTACAATTTTATTTTCCACTCAGGCATTATAATTTCTCAGGAATAGGTTTAGAACTTCAGCATATTGGGATGAATTTGGGGAGCGAAAACTTCTAGGTCAATAAATGGTTGAAGAAATGGTAGAAAAGGTTATGACTTTCCATCAGCACATTAATGAAGCTTATATTTGAAAAAATAGATATGCTGAAAATCATTAATGAGTCATAGAAATTAATGTTGGAGACACGGTATTCCACTGCATATCACCAAGGAAGAGAGTTATGAGATTTGGGAAGAAGGAAAATCTTAGTCGAAGGTACATCAACACTTTTTCAGATAATTGATTGCCTTAGTCCAATGGCATATCTACTAGAACTAACATCGAACATCACTCAAGTACATGATGTATTCAATGTATCAATCATGAGGAAATACATACCTGACCTATTGCATGTACTAATTCTAGAGGAGGTACCATTAGATAATATCCACTCATTTGAAGAGAATATAGTGAGTAACTTAGATCATAGGGGAAAATTTCTATGATATAAGACAATTCTCCCCATCGAAGTGTTGTGAAGAAACCCCGTTATTAAAGAATCAATGTGGGAATCGGAGGAAGTGATGAGCTAGAGTTACCCTCATTTTTTTAGTGTGGGAAAATTTAATTTCATGGGAGAAATTTCTTAAGGGGGGAATGTTGTAAAGTCCTAATCATTTATGAATAAAATTCACTTTCTTTTAATGTCTTATAGAAAACACATGCACTCTTTTTTTTATTGGTTTTTAATTACCATTAATTATCACTACCATTGATAATATATCTATGGAATAGTGATCACAGGACTGATATTAGCTTATGTTTTCTAAGATGAATACTTTTTTGCAAGAGAAAGTTGAGGATAGCCTCATTTATTAGACTCGAGTCATATGAAGATTATTTTTCAGGGCTCAGAAAGGTGGTAGAATAACTGGGATTTTCTCTTGACCATACCCAAGATGAGCTTCATCATATTAATCTTAAACAGAATCGCATATGGGAGAAGTTCTAGTTAATAAAGATTACCACCCGACCGATGTAATCTAAGCCACCCCATGAGTATATCACCTTCACACACCTCACTTGTATGTCTTATGTGGGTGTTATATTGGGTCATGTAATAAGTTATTTGTTACTTATTTTTTAATCCTTTTTTATAAAAAAAATGTCTTATTCCGTCAATTCCTTTATGAGAATAGTCTTTCTAAACAAATTGATGACTTTGCTAAAATGAATCTTCTGGTTAAAATGTCACTTTTGAGAAATATATACATTATTATATTAAACTATGTTTTTTATTAACAGAATTATTAAAATTATTCTTATAAATGATGATTATATTTGTTCCTTATCTGAAAATGATTAGTGATTCAATTTTATAAGAGTTTTATTTTTATGCAATAAAACCAAAAGTGTAATTTTTTTAGATTTTATTTTAGGTAACTAATAAATTTTTTAAATAATTAATATTTTAATGAAATATTATTATGAAATTACTTTTATGAATAATAAAAGAGTATATAATTTATATGAAGCCAAATTTAATTTTTATTAAGGATTGAAAACTGTTGTTTTTTTCAAAACCCCTGAATTTCCAATAAATACGAATTATCATTTTAAAAGTGAAATTTCAAATATTTTTAAAATTATTTAGATAAAAGGAATGTTTCATTTTTAAACAGGATGTCAAAATTATCTGATGGAGAATTTTCATAATTTTCTGAGACAACCTAATTTTTGCGTTAAAATTAAATACCGTAAAAATAAAATGTGTTTTATGACATCATAATGACCCAAAAATGATTTAATAAATACTATAATATGTATTATATACTTCATATATGTATTACCATTAAAATAAATTGTTTATATATATTTTCTACTTATTTTATAAATCCACAGTGTATCCTCCAAATTTTATAATATATTTTATGATTTTAGATTCATTTCCTTGAGATTGTGACTCACCTCCACATAAGAAAGGAAAATATTTTTATATATTCATCCTTTTTAGTTATAAAATAATTATTCCAACACACCTTTTGAACAAACCATTAGAAAAAACAATGGGAAGGTTTGTTGTTTTAAATACTTAATTATAAAGATTCCAAAACAAAATTTCAGAAATATAAAAATAATTCTCCCTCATTTCCTATATAACCCCACCCATCCTCCCACTTCTCTTCACTCAAGATCCAGGGATCACATACCTACTGTTACCTCCCCTATATAAAATCTTAAGAAGGCTCTCTATGCTTTTAATAATGTCCTCTTCAAGCTTTTGAAGTCACACACTCAATTAATGGATTCCTTTTTCATTTTTTTCCAAGTTCAATCATGTTGTTATACACTTTATTTTTCAATTATATATTTTATATTATGGTTTATCACTTCTCACATACATACCTACAAATTTTTTTATGATGATATATGTCTTTCTCCCTCATTAATACCTTCTTTGTACACCTGTAATCAAGCAGAAATTCTGTAAGCAACTTCTCCCTTCTTATTTCCATTCAAGAAATTAATCCGTATTATGCATATAAATTCCATTTTACATGTTAGGATATTATGGACCATGATCCCATTAAGGTATATTTCATGTATATTTTATGACATAACCTTTTTTCTCTCATCAACTCTTTTTATGATTTTTTATGTCACATTGTTATGCTGTCGAAATTGCATCTTGATTTACCATGCCAAAATCATTATGTAGTTAATGCCATACCCATTCCTCTACCAATGGTATTCACCACTATACACATATATTTATTGAATGGTACTCATTAGTATGTATTCTACATTCCTTAGTCAGGGAATAAATTATGAAGTTGGGAGATTACATGTTCTAAAATCTATTTGGCACACCTTGGGAGGAAATGAAATATTTATGAAGGGTGTGCCCTGACAGCACTCCAATGCATTCGGTAATGTTTAGTATCATGATACTCTATCAGCAATGAGGGTTTATTCATTATTATTCTCATTCAGTGAGTGTTTACTCATGCTAATTTATGCCTAATGAGCGTTTACTCATGAGAATCCATGGGAAATAATCCTTGGCTCATGATAATACCATGTCATTTTTTGTTGCCACATTTCCAGGATATGATAATCATTCTATATCATGACTTTATGTTCATGTTTCTCTTATTCTCCATTTATATGTACATATTTCCTAACTTGTATTTTATTTTTCATGTTATTCCTTGTTTATTCCATTATATGGCTTTACAGATCACTCATTTCTTATGTATGTTCTCAGGTTATCCCACACAAAGCTAAGTATAAATGAATGATGTGGTCATGTAAAATAAGTTTTTCAATAAACATGTTTTATATTATGTATTAATTTGTCATGTAATGTAACTTATCCCCAAATACACAATACCTCTCAATATTCTGGGTTGTATTAACTGTAATTTTATGTTATAAATCATATTTAACTGTTTACTAAAGAGAAGGGTTGTTATAAATATTGCCTTAGATATCTCAAACTGTTTTTTGTCTTATTCCCTCCTAATATAGACCATTGATATGCTAGAGAATTATATAAGTATCAATTTATTCATGTCACTTTATGAGTTTAATATCTATGTATAAGGGAATTAAACACTTAATGTTGATCATTTCATTCGAGCTTTTATCATAAAAAATGAACTCCTCATCACATTCCTTCTTAATAGGAAGGTTTGGTAGTGAGGGTTATATAATCTAATATTTCTTTTAATGGTACAACACTACCTGTAGTCATCAATACTATTCCTGGAATGTACGTTCAGTAAGAATATCGTCATTGTCTTAATTTTTTCATATGTATAATGTGGATGATGAACATTCCATTGAACATGGAATTTCCCATCACTATTGAAATTCTTGTATAAAAGATCTATTTTTCTCTTATTATTATCCAGATGAGCACATTGATAATTATAAGAAAGGGACAAGATATGTGATCATTCCAACTGAAAACTAGTAGCTCCCTGAATGGTTGAGTGGGATACCCATGCTATAAATCCGGACCCATATGTCCTCAAAAAATTACCCTAAATTTTTATTATAATATAGGAGACTATTAAATACATTGCTTATTTTATTAATTTTCCTCACTTAGTTAAGATTTAATAATAATTTTGATGATAGATGGAATAATGATATAATATTAATTAATGGGATTTTTTTATGTATAAAATGAATTATTTTATCTTTAAAGTGTCTTATTAATATGATGTTTCTTTTTCTTTATAGATAAACCTTGTCTTGATTAAAAATTTTCACATAATCGATATATTTAAATACTATCTTATCGTATTAGTATATTTATTTATGTGATAATAGTCTTACATCCATAAAATAAATCCTTCATAAGATAAAAAATAAATGAAATCATCATTATCATTATCTAATGGTTAATTTGTTGAGTAAACAATAAATCAACCTATGAACCTATAGGTGAACACTTTAGCCTAATCATGTAAATAGTTTTATAATCTCACTTATCAATCTATGTATTTCCCATGTTGATTTTTTCTCGATTCCATCTTGAACCGACTCCACCTCTGCTCAAACATGAACATACTCTATGCTCCATTTTATACGTGTTTTGTAACATTTTTTTAGAACTAACACTTATGTGGTGGGAACCAAAGTATTGATCATGTGAAATTAAAAAAACAACCTTGTAAATGTAATTCCAATTTAACAAAGTTGGCATGGATAAATCCCAATCCATCATATTTAATTTATTAATAATTAAATTAAAATCCATGTAATAAAAATTAGATAAAATAAAACCATCACATAAATATGTCCACCCAAGATCAAGATCAGTCATACTCATGCAATGATTGTTCATTTAAAACATCTATCCATCATTTTTTATTAATTATTTAATACGATAAAACATAGATGAATTAATTTTATTAAATATTTTATAAACCAATTAATTCAATCTATTTTATTTCATCCAATCATCCTAAAAGTATCATCCAATATAATTTTAAATAAAATAAATATTTTTATTTTTAAAAACAAAATATAATAGTCTACAACTTCACACTTGGAATATGCTTGTAGATTACTTATCCAAACTACTCAGTATGGTTTGAATGGTAGAAAAGTCACTCATTTGACATATTTTGTACATGGAATGTTTTATAATATCATGACACATACAACCAATTTATTTCCACGTGGAACACATTATAATTATGTAGCTTATATAATTTAATTTTTTGGGTATTTAGAATACAAAAAAAACATACATGATTCATGTTTTTTTTATTTAATGGAATTATTTATACATTTAATATAATGTAAAACATAATGAAAAGTGTCCATTGTCAAATTAATGACCCATGAAAATAAATTTGATGAGTTTCAATGGAGTAATTAATTAAATTTAATCTTTATGTGTAAGCAGATAAAGTACATCGTGTCTGAATTTCATCCCAACAGTCTTTAATTCGTCTTCCTCAGATATACACAGAACATTCCTTAGGTCTACATGTGTAATTATATGAGACATTTTTGAAGCACGTAAATTGTATAATAGATTATATGGCATGTACTTAGAGTTACACAAATTCTAAACTATATAATTCATGTATAAAATTCACGTAGTGTATTAATTACAAGATTTTGTTTTACCACTTATTTTTAACTATGAAATAACATTGAGTGTACAGTGGGTAGTAAAACTATAGGGTTTGAATGCTGGAAAAGAAATTTTTATCCTCTTTTGGTGAAAACATAGTGTGTTAATTATATGCAACTTATACTAATTACACAATGACCCAAAATCAACAAGGGAATCCATATGAAAGAAAAAATTATCCATGTCGTGTATTATATCATCCCCTAATTTCGCACTCTCTCACATGGCCAAAAGGGTTGGCTACAAGACCTCAAGAGATCCTCCCCATAATCTATTAGCTTCCAACTAGTAGTTTAGGTGATATAAGTATAGTGGGGAGAATATTCCTTCTAATTAAAATGTTATAGAATAAATGAGCAATCTAATACCAACAATAATAAATAAATATTAGAGTGCTGAAACAATGGTAACAATAAAATAAATGAGAAATAAATAGTAAAATACAGCTAAATAATTCAATAAATAATAATGGAATAATTTAATGATGTGTGGTAATGTGACAAAATGGCATGCTAGAAGTAACAGAAAGTAAAAGACTATCATAATCAATAAAAGAATCAAATATTCCTGGTCCAAAGCAACTTGTCGGCCACATATCCAAACTCTATATCATGAAGCAAGTAAATAATCAATAGAAATTTCATTTTCCCATGTCTATACCATTGTCCATATTATCTTCTCTTGTACCAAATGATGGCCAGAATAGGATGTGATTACAACACACTAGGTCGACACCACTGTGTCTAAACAAAACCTTCTTGATAATGGGTGTTTGAAATTAAGCAATAAAAAGATTATTATACAATTAAACTATTAAATTAATACCACATCAATATATTTGGAACTATAACATCCCAAGTAAGTAATGAATAATATATATTTTTATCTATGTATATTAATGATTAAGATAGTGTTTTAGAGTCTTAAAATGAAAATAAATACAATCTTATGCATGGAATACAGTAATATTCTTAAAAGATTGTTTTACTGCCTTATGATGGAAAACCCTTTTTAAATCTATCTTTTTAAAATTTTATAAACTATGTTTGTCCAAATAAACTTATTCTTTATGATTGGGACTTCAAAATTTACTTTGTGTGAATTTTTGGTATTTTTCTGACAATGTTCATTTTTTAATGAATAGTGAAAAATACTGCATTTTACATCAAAACTGCTTTTTTATCTAATTTATTTATATGATTATATTATCTTTTGAATTGGTTTTGAAGTGAAATTAGAATATATTTTTACAATTTAATCCAATGGTGGTCATTGGAATCAATTTCACTTTGAAATTGGACTTAAACTGGTGTCAATTTTTGATACTTATTGTTTCATAAAAACACACTATTTGTCATAACAGCGGGAAATAATTATTAAATTAATTAATGAGACTTATATGTATTGAATTTTGTAAAATAGACTTCATTTTTGAATTCGGAATATCAAATATAGCTTAGGGTGAATTTTTGATAATTTTCTGAAAAACTTCAATTTTTGATGAATAGTGAAACCACTAAGTGGTACTAATAAAAACTGATTTTCCGTTTAAATGAAATTTTGCCATCATTGTGTTTTGAATCTCAAAAATCTGACATACATGGTTTTCATTAAGAAGTAAAATGTGGTTCAATGGGAATAAAATAATTTTTTGGTGAATAGTAACTTATTAAGTTTTTAATCGCGATTAGTGGTAATTAGTGTAGTTTAAGGTAAAAATAATGATTTAATAAAATAGGATGAGCTCGACACAAGTCCTACCCTCATTGGTTGTGTCATGGCCGACCCATACAAGCCATGGGTCAACTTGGGGACCCCATGGATCCACTTTGGATGGGAAATGACATAAATAACTTTTTATTTAATATAAAAGTAAAAATGACACAAACATAAAATGTTTTACAAAAACAATTTTTACATGGGGTTATAAAGATCAGATTTTTGATTATAAATAGTCATTGGAAATATAAAACGATTTCCTACATCATATTATTTTTTTTATAATTTTTATACATTAAATAAATTAAATTATTTATGACATCATGATGATGCAGCGATGACCTCAGTATTTAACGATTTAAATAAAATGGAAAGATAATGAAAAATCTAAAACCTACACATGGAAAAAACCAATTGGATTAGTGGATTTCGAAGCCTCATCACCTTATCCACGAATTATAGAAATTTGGGAACTTTTGAATCCGAAACTCTTTTCAAAATAAAGTAACTTATCTTTACTTTCCAAAAGTGCCCCTCCTCTCCTCTTATAAAAGGCCCCCACCTCTACCTCATTTCACACACTCCTCAAGTCTTTGGCTCGGCAAAACCCTGCCCATTTACTCTATTCACATCCCTCTCCTCATCATAGAGGATTCCCTTTGGGAAAAATCCTTTCAAAAGAATCCTTTAGGCTCAAATCAAAAGGAGTTACACTTTTAAAGGTAATTCATTCTCTAATGTTCATTTGTTTTATTTTTCTTCTCCAACCCCCTAAACTCTTTTTATTTACTTATTTTGTAACAACACCAGTATCTTCAATATACTAGGATGTTGTTATAAGATTTATTTTAGCTACACTCTCACACAACTACATCAAATGGTTAAAGAACATACGGTTTCCGTGGATGGCGAAATTCTGCCTCCAAAAACGATGATTGTTCAATACGCATTTAACACATTCAAAGGTGGCCATTATGATGTCACTATTTTTATATATGATATCTAATATGTTTATTTTTCCTTAAGCTTCTGTTTTTTTTTCATTTTGGGCATACCTTTATGGTTTCCATTATGGGTAAACACGATATCTTCATTTTAGGAAGTGCGGACTACCGCCCCCTGAAAGTGATTTGATTCGTTAATACCATATGTGGGATGTGTAGAGGATAAAGTTATTGATATTGTAGAGACCCGAAGCCTGACGTACATGGACATTACATTACTTTTGTGGAATAATTAGTAAATAACAAAAACACACACACAAGGATCGTAATAGTTTAGTGTCTTTGGAAACTCGGAACGTAATCTTCTAATCGTGGTGAAAGATCTTCAATATCTCCCATAAAGATCTTCCCTTTTTTTTCCTAAAACCTTTCTTTATATCCTGGGGAAACGAAAACATAAAAGGGTGAGCTCAAATGCTCAGCAAGGGAAAATAAAGGAAATAAAAATCATATCATATCTTTTTGAAAATCATAACCTGCAAAAGAGATCATAATATCTTAACATGGAACAAATCATAGAAGTGAAAATTAGATCCCCATAATCATAACATGAAACTTGAAAATTTGTGGCATGCACACATAATCATGGAAATTCGTTTCTTGTTAGTCATAACTCATTGCCAAGACTATCTTAGTGGACAAAGTCCCTTTCTGAACCGAGTCACCCTCGTTCCAGTCCTGTTTCACTGAACCAGTATAACCTACCGTTCCAGCCATGTCTATCTCATGAGATATAAAATCTTTACCCAATGCATTGGAGGGAGATATAGGTCCCACCCATCTCATAATTATACCATTCTTATGTGTGCCACAAAATCATAAATCATACATCATTGCATAACCCTTGTAATAAAAATGGGATTCTTAAACAACATGACATCATAAAACCATTCATATAAGATAAAGGAATTCATAAACATAATTTCATCACAAAATAGTCAAATCAATGTAAAAATATGGATAGAAATAGAACCCTTTAT
Organism: Viscum album; assembly: GCA_963277665.1. Taxonomy (NCBI): domain Eukaryota; kingdom Viridiplantae; phylum Streptophyta; class Magnoliopsida; order Santalales; family Viscaceae; genus Viscum; species Viscum album. The sequence goes on along the minus strand of OY728137.1, from coordinate 21,202,845 downwards.
TATCTTAGATGGAAAATAATTTTGATAAAACACTTGAAATGAATTCTTGAGGAAAATATCATTTCTTCTTCAAAATCAATTTCTTTTCACAAAACATCATGCAATTTTAAAAGAAAGAGATTTTAGTGAAAATATTCATGAAATATTTTGGAGGAAGCTTCATGAAAATAAGGCTTTATAAAACCGTAAAAATCAGTTCGTTCCGTTTAAGTTAAAAAAAACATTCTTCTTGTACTTTTGTCGGAAAAGTCAAAAAGTACCTCATATGAAAAACGACAAAAGATTCCTTTCATATATTTTACTAAAACTCACCAAAGGGTAAATTTGGATTTAAACAATTGTAGGTGGATGTAAATAATATTAAATATCTAGGAAACATGGATGTGGATGACAAAATACACCCCAGTAAATTTCAAAGTATAAACAATCTCGGAAAAAAATGAGATTGTGATATTCCCCTTACCTTAGGTCCGATTTGCTTTGTACGTGTCCGAAGCTCCTGTATAATGGTTTAAATAATGTTATTGACTTACTCCAGTATCATACATATTGATATGATATCATATATGGTCATATTCTTAGATTCTTGTTAGTAATATTTCATTGTTACTTGTTACTCGGGTCTTTATTGCCTTTTGTTCTTATGTGTGTTTTGCCGAACACATTCTTATTCTTCATTTAAGGTTATAGATACCTTATATCCAGAATGGTATTAGTGTAACATATATCATATTTATTCATTCAATTCATTTATATAATTACTATGTAATGATGATCATGTAGAACGAGTCGCATCACATCGTGGAGACGGTATTCCGTACGTACGCACGAGTGATGATATCGTTCCCATGGTCATGGAATTGTGTTAAAGTGTATGCATATTATTTCAGTATCAATATCACTTTATAATAATCATATATAGTTACTCATTGCACCATTATACCCATCCTATTAAGGTGGTGGTGGAAAATAGAATACACCACGGCGTGGAGACGGTATTCCGTACGTACGCACGCGCGTTGATTTCTTTTTCCGTAGGATGGATAGATGGTGAAATAGGGTTGTTTCATACTTATAATAACATATCAGTATATGATATATACTGATGTTATTACTTCATAATGAAACAACCTAAGAAGAAGAAGTGGAAGAAGAAATAAAGATGAAAGAATTGGTAACGGTAATTACCTCTTCTTTGAAGCGCCTCTTTGAGACCTCCTCTTAGGGAACTAAAATTGGTCTTTTAGGAAGACCAGAACCTCTAGGATGTTTTTTAGGGAAGTGGAGAAGATATTTTGGCAGGGTTTTTCCGAGCTTGAGTGCTCAAATTGGTGCGAGGAGGAGGGGGAGGAGGTGTCCTTTTATAAGGGAGGAGAGGGGCACCTTCGGAATATCTCAAAATATTATTTTATATTAAAGTCAAAATCGGTTTATAATGGTTACAAAGGGTCTTATTTCGAAGCTAAAGTGGGGATGGGTCAAAATACTATCAACCAATAGGATTTATACAAGTTTAGGGTGTTATTTTAACCTTATCAATTAGATTTAACTCTAAGTTAAATAATTTAACTTTTACCGTGTCTTTTTGTTTTCTTTAACTATATGGTTAATACACTTACTATAACATGCCAAACGAACCCCAAATTGTTTATTAGTAGTATATATATCCTTAGATAAGTCATTTGGACGAGCCATAGATTTTTAGGAATAAAATAACAATTAATAATATAATATTTTATTTAAAAACTATTTTGTGTCAATTTTGACACTATTTGATATATGATTTTTGTGAAAGTCATAACAGAATTATATGTTCGATCCAAGTTGATTAAATCAACACTAATATATCATAGTAACCTATAAAATTAGTGGAATTAATAAAAAGTGTCAAATTACATTCATTTTAGCATTTATAACATCAATTATGTTAATATTTCCTTAAAAGGGTAATTACTGCATCATCATTGTGTCATAAATAAATTAATTTATTTAAAGTCTAAATATTATAAATAAAATATCATTATGTAGGAAATCTTTGTATCTTTCTAATGAATATTTACAATCGAATTTATCTTATGTATAACCCTATATTAAAAATGTTTTAGTAAATAAACTTTGATTTTAAATCTTTTAACTCTTCTTTGAATTAAATAATAATAAATGTCCTAATCTAATCCATGTGGGCCTAAATGATAATATTTTACACTTAAGGTTGTTTTTGGTCGAGATAAACTTGTCCAATAGGATTAGGACATGTGTTATGGTAATATTAATATCATTTTTACCCTTAATTACCCTATTTACTTTTAACCGTGGTAAATAAAAGTAAAAAGTTACTATTCACCAAAAATTATTTCCATCTCATTGAACCACATTTTACTTACTGACATCAACCGTGTCTCTCGAATTTTTGAAATTCCATTCACAGAAGCGGTAAAATTAAGTTTTATGAAAAATTCAGTTTTTTTAACTACCACTTAGTAGTTTCACTATTCATCAAAAATTGATGTTTTTCAGAAAAATGACAAAATTTCATCCTAAGCTATATTTCATATTCCGAATTCAAAAATGAAGTATATTTTACCAAATTCATAACATAGAAGTTGCATTAATTAATTTTATAATTAAATCCCGCTGTTAAAACAAATAGCGTGTTTTTAAGAAACAATATCTATCAAAAGATTGACACTTGATTATGTCTGGTTTAAATGTGAAATTACATCCAATGACCAACATTGTATTAAATTGTAAAAATATATTCTAAATATACTTTAAAACCACTCAAATTAATGATTTATCACTATTAATTATTTCGATTTAAAAAAGTTGTTTTTAATTATAATTTAGTAATTTTCACTATTCATCAGAATATGAAAGTTATCCGAAAAGTACCAAAATTTCACCTTAGGATAAATTCGATACTCCGAATCCAAAAATGAAGTCCATTTTGAGAGCTAAAATTTCTAAAATTTTAAAAAGTGGTTATTACTACTCATAACGGCTAGTTTTAATAATATTTTAATAGCATATCGTTGTTTCATGAAACTCAGTATTGCGTACTACACACGCTATCGAGGAAGGTTGTGATTGCGTGTAATGCAAGGAAAGTCAAGGATGCGTGTTGTGCAAGCTCCATATGGTGTAGCGTACAACAGAAGACATTAATAAAATTAAAAAGAATAGTTTTCATAAAATCTCGGGTTGTTACATTCTACCCCCCTTAAAAGGAATTTCGCCCTCGAAATTCATCGGGGTTATAAATAGTTTACTATTCTAAAGTTTCTTTAATAGAAACCCACATCGTAAAAAGGAATACCAAAACTTGTCTTTAAAAACTAAAGTATGAAATGTAACGATTACCCACATAAACTAATCACTGGGTTTCCACATAGGTGAAAATATGGATATGGAAGAGAAATCTAACCATCATGTTCTGATGGAGAGTGGTAGAGAAAATGGATATAGAAAAGCCAACAATCACAAATCCATAAATTTGTGACGATCTAAGGTACCATCCGATTCATCAGGTATAAGATCACCAGGACAACATTTTTGGTTTTCAAGATCTTTTCCCTAAAGTTGAAAATTTGATTTAGAATAAATACTTTCTTTATTTTGGTACAATCTCACTGTTGTTTGAACAATTTCCACTTCATCTCTTAAATAAATGAAGTTGAATTTGTTATTCGTGAAGTGTTAGCAGATCATGTGATAGAATGACGGGTCATTCCATCTGTCTCAAACAAAAGGTTAGCAAAAATTATATACATAAGTCGATCTATAGTGAGATTAATCACATATGGTTCCTAAAATAGACTTATACTTCATATATCATACTGCTTAATATAATAAAACTAGTTTCTACTAAACAGGGACTTCATGTAGGCCAGTGGTAGGCAATAAAGGTCAGTCGCACTTCGGTTGTGGGTTCGATTCCCACAGCCTTGTCCGAAGCGATGGGTTGTCGCCCATCCTGCAGGTTGTCTTTTTTCTACTATAACATCCCATCAATAATATCGAAAAAACTTCTATCCTAAAACAATACTAACTTATGTCCAACATAATCCATTCCAATCTTTAGGCTTATCCATAATACTGTAGTCCACTCTCATAACATAGTGAAAATGATTACCATATATTTAATACCGTCGTTGATCCCCATATATCATAAGATATATTTTGTTGGTCACATTCCAGACATTCAAAGTCCTTAATCATGTATTCTCTTGAATACCTTAGTGAAAACATGAATGCAATTTAATGTTAACACTTTCCACATACCAAAATCCTCAAAATTCTATATACTCAAACCATGATATCACTTAGTCCTTATATCAATCATGAGCTCATGAATACTGTTAAATATTTAATTTTCTCGTTTTCCCTTCATTATGCGCATATCATCTTATTTCCAAAAAATATCTCAATCACTTTGAATACCACATCAATAAATATTGCAATACTCAATGATACAACATTATTTTGGAATCCCAGTACATAAACACTTAATCATTCCACCACATCGTTGTCATATTCAACATTGCCAATAGTGATCGCATGTGACTTTCCTTTGTCCTTTGCCTTCAGTGGTTCCTCATGTTGATCATCACTAACCCTTGGATTAGGGAATTTATTAGCATAATGCCTCATTTCCTTGCACTTGAAGCATTGAAGTGTTGGTGGTGCGTTCTCTGCAGTGTTTTCTTTATTCACATCATTAGAAACCCTTTTTCTATTACTTCGACACTCAGCTGCTCGATGACCTTCTTTTCCACACTTAAAACATTTTCTAGTCCCTTTAAGACAATATCCACCATGCTTCTTTCCACACTTTGTGCATAAGGAAACATTCATCTTCTTTTCACCATTCTTCTGAGATTTCTCCTTGAACTCCATCTTTCGTTTCTTGTCAAAACCATGAGATGGATATGTAACACCAACTTCTATTTCTACCTTGATAGCACAACGCACAATTTCTTCATAGCTACTGAAGTCTCTTATAGCTAATACCCTTCGAAGACTTGGTTTTAAGCCACTGAAAAATCGATCAACTTTACTTTCAGGTTGGATGATAATGCTAGATGCATACCTTGCAAGTCTTGTAAAATTCTCTTCGTATATACCAACAGATTCATCATCCTTTTGCTTTAGTTCAAGAAACTCCTTCTCCATCTTTGTTCGAAGAATATGAGGGAAGTACTTATTGAAAAATAAGTTCTTGAACTCATCCCATTCCATGGAATCAATTTCATCTCTTTGCCTCGTATTCTTGATAAGATTCCACCATTGATCAGCTTCACCTTCCAAACGATATACTGCTAAGATGACTTTATCATGTTCAGAACATTTAAGAACTGAAAATATCTTTTCAGTGGTACTGATCCATTGTTCAGCCACAAGTGGATCAGAAGTCCCACTGAAAGAATGTGGACGTTGCCTCATGAAGGACTCAATAGAATATTGTTCCCTTCTCTGCTCATTTGGAAGTCCAGAATGATTCATAGCTTGTGTAAGTATAGCAATAAGATTTTGCACTCCATCTCCCATAACATTTGTTTGTTCAGGAGGACAATCATTGCATTGTCCATTGCATTGATCAACACAGTTCCTTCGGTTTCCAGCCATCATCTAAAACCCAAAAAGAATAGTGTGAGAGGAAAAAATCATGCTAGGGAAAACAACATAATAAAGGGGGAGTACCTTCAATATCTAACATCGTAGGATTAATTCTATGATCGTTAGCATAATTCTAGTACTATAACCTATAACTATACTTAACCTTAGGGACATCCCTAGACATACCTTAGAAATATCTCTAGGGATCTCACTAAAGTTCTCGCATCCTAGTTTCCAAAGGATGACTAAACCTTTCCTCTGATACAAACTGTAGAGACCCGAAGCCTGACGTACATGGACATTACATTACTTTTGCGGAATACTTAGTACATAACAAAAACACACACACAAGGATCGTAATAGTTTAGTGTCTTTGGAAACTCGGAACGTAATCTTCTAATCGTGGTGAAAGATCTTCAATATCTCCCATAAATATCTTCCCTTTTTTTTCCTAAAACCTTTCTTTATATCCTGGGGAAACGAAAACATAAAAGGGTGAGCTCAAATGCTCAGCAAGGGCAAATAAAGGAAATAAAAATCATATCATATCATTTTGAAAATCATAACCTGCAAAAGAGATCATAATATCTTAACATGGAAAAAATCATAGAAGTGAAAATGAGATCTCCATAATCATAACATGAAACTCGAAAATTTGTGGCATGCACACATAATCATGGAAAATCGTTTCTTGTTGGTCATAACTCATTGCCAAGACTATCTTAGTGGACAAAGTCCCTTTCTGAACCGAGTCACCCTCATTCTAGTCCTGTTTCACTGAACCGGTATAACCTACCATTCCAGCCATGTCTATCTCATGAGATATAAAATCTTTACCCAATGCATTGGAGGGAGATATAGGTCCCACCCATCTCATAATTATACCATTCTTATGTGTGCCACAAAATCATAAATCATACATCATTGCATAACCCATGTAATAAAAATGGGATTCTTAAACAACATGACATCATAAAACCATTCATATAAGATAAAGGAATTCATAAACATAATTTCATCACAACATAGTCAAATCAATGTAAAAATATGGATAGAAATAGAACCCTTTATTATCTTAGATGGAAAATAATTTTGATAAAACATTTGAAATGAATTCTTGAGGAAAATATCCTTTCTTCTTCAAAATCAATTTCTTTTCACAAAACATCATGCAATTTTAAAAGAAAGAGATTTTATTGAAAATATTCATGAAATATTTTGTAGGAAGCTTCATGAAAATAAGGCTTTATAAAACCGTAAAAATCTGTTCGTTCCGTTTAAGTTAAAAAAAACATTCTTCTTGTACTTTTGTCGGAAAAGTCAAAAAATACCTCATACGAAAAACGAAAAAAGATTCCTTTCATATATTTTACTAAAACTCACCAAAGGGTAAATTTGGATTTAAACAATTGTAGGTGGATGTAAATAATATTACATATCTAGGAAACATGTATGTGGATGATAAAATACACCCCAGTAAATTTCAAAGTATAAACAATCTCGGACAAAAACTGAGATTGTGATATTCCCCTTACCTTAGGTCCGATTTGCTTTGTACGTGTCCGAAGCTCCTGTATAATGGTTTAAATAATGTTATTGACTTATTCCAGAATCATACATATTGATATGATATCATATATGGTCATATTCTTAGCTTCTTGTTAGTAATATTTCATCGTTACTTGTTACTCGGGTCTTTATTGCCTTTTGTTCTTATGCGTGTTTTGCCAAATACATTCTTATTATTCTTTTAAGGTTATAGATACCTTATATCAAGAATGGTATTAGTGTAACATATATCATATTTATTCATTCAATTAATTTATATAATTACTATGTAATGATGATCATGTAGAACGAGTCGCATCACATCGTGGAGACGGTATTCCGTACGTACGCACGAGTGATGATATCGTTCCCATGGTCGTGGAATTGTGTTAAAGTGTATGCATATTATTTTAGTTTCAATATCACTTTATAATAATAATATATAGTTACTCATTACACCATTATACCCATCCTATTAAGGTGGTGGCGGAAAATAGAATACACCACGGCGTGGAGACGGTATTCCGTACGTACGCACGCGCGGTGATTTCTTTTTCCGTAGGATGGATAGATGGTGAAATAGGGTTGTTTAATACTTATAATAACATATCAGTATATTATTGATACTGATGTTATTACTTCATAATGAAACAACCTAAGAAGAATAAGTGGAAGAAGAAATAAAGATGAAAGAATTGGTAACGGTAATTACCTCTTCTTTGAAGCACCTCTTTGAGACCTCCTCTTAGGGCACTAAAATTGGTCTTTGAGGAAGACCAGAACCTCTAGGATGTTTCTAGGGAAGTGGAGAAGAGATTTTGGCAGGGTTTGGCCGAGCTTGAGTGCTCAAATTAGTGCGAGGAGGAGGGGGAGGAGGTGTCCTTTTATAAGGGAGGAGAGGGGCACCTTAGGAATATCTCAAAATATTATTTTATATTAAAGTCAAAATCGGTTTATAATGGTTCCAAAGGGTCTTATTTCGAAGCTAAAGTGGGGATGGGTCGAAATCCTATCAACCAATAGGATTTAGACAAGTTTAGGGTGTTATTTTAACCTTATCAATTAGATTTAACTCTAAGTTAAATAATTTAACTTTTACCGTGTCTTTTTGTTTTCTTTAACTATATGGTTAATACACTTACTATAACATGCCAAAAGAACCCAAAATTGTTTATTATTAATATATATATATCCTTATCTAAGTAATTTGGCCGAACCTTAGATTTTTAGGAATAAAATAACAATTAATAATATAATATTTTATTTAAAAACTATTTTGTGTCAATTTTGACACTATTTGATATATGATTTTTGTGAAAGTCATACCAGAATTATATGTTCGAACCAAGTTGATTAAATCGACACTAATATATCATAGTAACCTAGAAAATTATTGGAATTCATAAAAAGTCTCAAATTACTTTCATTTGAGCATTTATAACATCAATTATGTTAATATTTCCTTAAAAGGGTAATTACTGCATCATCATTGTGTCATAAATAAATTAATTTATTTAAAGTCTAAAAATTATAAATAAAATATCATTATGTAGGAAATCATTTTATCTTTCTAATTAATATTTACAATCGAATTTATCTTATGTATAACTCTATATTAAAAATGTTTTAGTAAATAAACTGTGATTTTAACTCTTTTAACACTTATTTGAATTAAATAATAATAAATGTCCTAATCTAATCCAAGTGGTCCTAAATGATAATAATTTACACTTAAGGTTGTTTTTGGTCGAGATAAACTTTTCCAATAGGATTAGGACATGTGTTAGGGTAATATTAATATCATTTTTACCCTTAATTACCCTATTTACTTTTAACCGTGGTAAATAAAAGTAAAAAGTTACTATTCACCAAAAATTATTTTCATCTCATTGAACCACATTTTACTTACTGAAATCAACCGTGTCTCTCGGATTTTTCAAATTCCATTCACAGAAGCGGTAAAATTAAGTTTTATGAAAAATTCAGTTTTTTTAACTACCACTTAGTAGTTTCACTATTCATCAAAAATTGATGTTTTTCAGAAAAATGCCAAAATTTCATCCTAAGCTATATTTCATATTCCGAATTCAAAAATGAAGTATATTTTACCAAATTCATAACATAGAAGTTCCATTAATTAATTTTATAATTAAATCCCGCTGTTAAAACAAATTGCGTGTTTTTAAGAAACAATATCTATCAAAAGATTGACACTTGATTATGTCTGGTTTAAATGTGAAATTACATCCAATGACCAACATTGTATTAAATTGTAAAAATATATTCTAAATATACTTTAAAACCACTCAAATTAATGATTTATCACTATTAATTATTTCGATTAAAAAAATTTGTTTTTAATTATAATTTACTAATTTTCACTATTCATCAGAATATGAAAGTTATCCGAAAAGTACCAAAATTTCACCTTAGGATAAATTCGATACTCCGAATCCAAAAATGAAGTCCATTTTGAGAGCTAAAATTTCTAAAATTTTAAAAAGTGGTTATTACTATTCATAACGGCTAGTTTTAATAATATTTTAATAGCATATCGTTGTTTCGTGGAACTCAGTATTGCGTACTACACACGCTATCGAGGAAGGTTGTGATTGCGTGTAATGAAATGAAAGTCAAAGATGCATGTTGTGCAAGCTCCATTTGGTGTAACTTACAACAGAAGACATTAATAAAATTAAAAAGAATAGTTTTCATAAAATCTCGGGTTGTTACATTCTACCCCCCTTAAAATGAATTTCGCCCTCGAAATTCGTCGGGGTTATAAATAGTTTACTATTCTAAAGTTTCTTTAATAGAAACCCACATCGTAAAAAGGAATACCAAAACGTGTCTTTAAAAACTAAAGTATGAAATGTAACGATTACCCACATAAACTAATCACTGGGTTTCCACATAGGTGAAAATATGGATATGGAAGAGAAATCTAACCATCATGTTCTGATGGAGAGTGGTAGAGAAAATGGATATGGAAAATCCAACAATCAGAAATCCATAAATTTGTGACGATCTAAGGTACCATCCGATTCATCAGGTATAAGATCACCAGGACAACATTTTTGGTTTTCAAGATCATTTTCCTAAAGTTGAAAATTTGAATTAGAATAAATACTTTCTTTATTTTGGTACAATCTCACTGTTGTTTGAACAATTTCCACTTCATCTCTTAAATAAATGAAGTTGAATTTGTTATTCGTGAAGTGTTAGCAGATCATGTGATAGAATGACGGGTCATTCCATCTGTCTCAAACAAAAGGTTAGCAAAAATTATATACATAATTCGATCTATAGTGAGATTAATCACATATGGTTCCTAAAATGGACTTATACTTCATATATCATACTGCTTAATATAATAAAACTAGTTTCTACTAAACAGGGACTTCCTGTAGGCCAGTGGTAGGCGATAAAGGCCAGTCGCACTTCGGTTGTGGGTTCGATTCCCACAGCCTTGTCCGAAGCGATGGGCTATCGCCCGTCCTGCAGGTTGTCCTTTTTCTACTATAACATCCCATCAATAATATCGAAAAAAATTCTATCCTAAAACAATACTAACTTATGTCCAACATAATCCATTCCAATCTTTAGGCTTATCCATAATACTGTAGTCCACTCTCATAACATAGTGAAAATTATTACCATATATTTAATACCATCGTTGATCCCCATATATCATAAGATATATTTTTTTGGTCACATTCCAGACATTCAAAGTCCTTAATCATGTATTCTCTTGAATACCATAGTGAAAACATGAATGCAATTTAAAGTTAACACTTTCCACATACCAAAATCCTCAAAATTCTATATACTCAAACCATTATATCACTTAGTCCTTATATCAATCATGGGATCATGAATACTGTTAAATATTTAATTTTCTCGTTTTCCCTTTATTATGCGCATATCATCATATTTCCAAAAAAGATCTCAATCACTTTGAATACCACATCAATAAATATTGCAATACTCAATGATACAACATTATTTTGGAATCCCAGTACATAAACACTTAATCATTCCACCACATCGTTGTCATATTCAACATTGCCAATAGTGATCGCATGTGACTTCCCTTTGTCCTTTGCCTTCAGTGGTTGCTCATGTTGATCATCACTAACCCTTGTATTAGGGAATTTATTAGCATAATGCCCCATTTCCTTGCACTTGAAGCATTGAAGTGTTGGTGGTGCGTTCTCTGCAGTGTTTGCTTTATTCACATCATTAGAAACCCTTTTTCCATTACTTCGACACTCAGCTGCTCGATGACCTTCTTTTCCACACTTAAAATATTATCTAGTCCCTTTAAGATAATCTCCACCATGCTTCTTTCCACACTTTGTGCATAAGGAAACATTCATCTTCTTTTCACCATTCTTCTGAGATTTCTCCTTGAACTCCATCTTTCGTTTCTTGTCAAAACCATGAGATGGATATGTAACACCAACTTCTATTTCTACCTTGATAGCACAACGCACAATTTCTTCATTGCTACTGAAGTCTCTTATAGCTAATGCACTTCGAAGACTTGGTTTTAAGCCACTGAAAAATCGATCAACTTTACTTTCAGGTTGGATGATAATGCCAGATGCATACCTTGCAAGTCTTGTAAAATTCGCTTCGTATATACCAACAGATTCATCATCCTTTTGCTTTAGTTCAAGAAACTCCTTCTCCATCTTTGTTCGAAGAATACGAGGGAAGTACTTATTGAAAAATAAGTTCTTGAACTCGTCCCATTCCATGGAATCAATTTCATCTCTTTGCCTCGTATTCCTGATAAGATTCCACCATTGATCAGCTTCACCTTCCAAACGATATACTGCTAAGATGACTTTATCATGTTCAGAACATTGAAGAACTGAAAATATCTTTTCAGTGGTACTGATCCATTGTTCAGCAACAAGTGGATCGGAAGTCCCACTGAAAGAAGGTGGACGTTGCCTCATGAAGGACTCAATAGAATATTGTTCTCTTCTCTGCTCATTTGGAAGTCCAGAATGATTCATAGCTTGTGTAAGTATAGCAATAAAATTTTGCACTCCATCTCCCATAATATTTGTTTGTTCAGGAGGACAATCATTGCATTGTCCATTGCATTGATCAACACGGTTCCTTCGGGTTCCAGCCATCATCTAAAACCCAAAAAGAATAGTGTGAGAGGCAAAAATCATGCTAGGGAAAACAACATAATAAAGGGGGAGTACCTTCAATATCTAACATCGTAGGTTTAATTCTATGATCGTTAGCGTAATTCTAGTACTATAACCTATAACAATACTTAACCTTAGGGACATCCCTAGACATACCTTAGAAATATCTCTAGGGATCTCACTAAATTTCTCGCATCCTAGTTTCCAAAGGTTGAACAAACCTTTCCTCTGATACCAACTGTAGAGAACCGAAGCCTGACGTACATGGACATTACATTACTTTTGCAGAATACTTAGTACATAACAAAAACACACACACAAGGATCGTAATAGTTTAGTGTCTTTGGAAACTCAGAACGTAATCTTCTAATCGTGGTGAAAGATCTTCAATATCTCCCATAAAGATCTTCCCTTTTTTTTCCTAAAACCTTTCTTTATATCCTGGGGAAACGAAAACATAAAAGGGTGAGCTCAAATGCTCAGCAAGGGGAAATAAAGGAAATAAAAATCATATCCTATCTTTTTGAAAATCATAACCTGCAAAAGAGATCATAATATCTTAACATGGAACAAATCATAGAAGTGAAAATGAGATCCCCATAATCATAACATGAAACTTGAAAATTTGTGTCATGCACACATAATCATGGAAAATCATTTCTTGTTAGTCATAACTCATTTCCAAGACTATCTTAGTGGACAAAGTCCCTTTCTGAACCGAGTCACCCTCGTTCCAGTCCTGTTTCACTGAACCGGTATAACCTACCGTTCCAGCCATGTCTATATCATGAGATATAAAATCTTTACCCAATGAATTGGAGGGAGATATAGGTCCCACCCATCTCATAATGATACCATTCTTATGTGTGCCACAAAATCATAAATCATACATCATTGCATAACCCATGTAATAAAAATGGGATTCTTAAACAACATGACATCATAAAACCATTCATATAAGATAAAGGAATTCATAAACATAATTTCATCACAACATAGTCAAATCAATGTAAAAATATGGATAGAAATAGAACCCTTTATTATCTTATATGGAAAATAATTTTGATAAAACACTTGAAATGAATTCTTGAGGAAAATATCCTTTCTTCTTCAAAATCAATTTCTTTTCACAAAACATCATGCAATTTTAAAAGAAAGAGATTTTATTGAAAATATTCATGAAATCTTTTGGAGGAAGCTTCATGAAAATAAGGCTTTATAAAACCGTAAAAATCTGTTCATTCCGTTTAAGTTAAAAAAAACATTTTTCTTGTACTTTTGTCGGAAAAGTCAAAAAGTACCTCATACGAAAAACGACAAAATATTCCTTTCATATATTTTACTAAAACTCACCAAAGGGTAAATTTGGATTTAAACAATTGTAGGTGGATGTAAATAATATTACATATCTAGGAAACATGGATGTGGATGATATAATACACCCCAGTAAATTTCAAAGTATAAACAATCTCGGACAAAAAATGAGATTGTGATATTCCCCTTACCTTAGGTCCGATTTGCTTTGTACGTGTCCGAAGCTCCTGTATAATGGTTTAAATAATGTTATTTACTTATTCCAGAATCATACATATTTATATGATATCATATATGGTCATATTCTAAGATTCTTGTTAGTAATATTTCATTGTTACTTGTTACTCGGGTCTTTATTGCCTTTTGTTCTTATGCGTGTTTTGTCGAATACATTCTTATTATTCTTGTAAGGTTATAGATACCTTATATCCAGAATGGTATTAGTGTAACATATATCATATTTATTCATTCAATTCATTTATATAATTATTATGTAATGATGATCATGTAGAACGAGTCGCATCACATCATGGAGACGGTATTCCGTACGTACGCACGAGTGATGATATCGTTCCCATGGTCATGGAATTGTGTTAAAGTGTATGCATATTATTTCAGTATCAATATCACTTTATAATAATCATATATAGTTACTCATTACACCATTATACCCATCCTATTAAGGTGGTGGCGGAAAATAGAATACACCACGGCGTGGAGACGGTATTCCGTACGTACGCACGCGCGGTGATTTCTTTTTCCGTAGGATGGATAGATGGTGAAATAGAGTTGTTTCATACTTATAATAACATATTAGTATATTATTGATACTGATGTTATTACTTCATAATGAAACAACATAAGAAGAAGAAGTGGAAGAAGAAATAAATATTAAAGAATTGGTAACGGTAATTACCTCTTCTTTGAAGCGCCTCTTTGAGACCTCCTCTTAGGGCACTAAAATTGGTCTTTGAGGAAGACCAGAACCTCTAGGATGTTTCTAGGGAATTGTAGAAGAGATTTTGGCAGGGTTTTTCCGAGATTGAGTGCTCAAATTGGTGTGAGGAGGAGGGGGAGGAGGTGTCCTTTTATAAGGGAGGAGAGGGGCACCTTAGGAATATCTCAAAATATTATTTTATATTAAAGTCAAAATCGGTTTATAATGGTTCCAAAGGGTCTTATTTCGAAGCTAAAGTTGGGATGGGTAGAAATCCTATCAACCAATAGGATTTATTCAAGTTTAGGGTGTTATTTTAACCTTATCAATTAGATTTAACTCTAAGTTAAATAATTTAACTTTTACCGTGTCTTTTTGTTTTATTTAACTATATGGTTAATACACTTACTATAAAATGCCAAACGAACCCCAAATTGTTTATTATTAATATATATATTATTATCTAAGTCATTTGGCCGAACCATAGATTTTTAGGAATAAAATAACAATTAATAATATTTTATTTTATTTAAAAACTATTTTGTGTCAATTTTGACACTATTTGATATATGATTTTTGTGAAAGTCATAACAGAATTATATGTTCGAACCAAGTTAATTACATCAACACTAATATATCATAGTAACCTATAAAATTAGTGTAATTCATAAAAAGTCTCAAATTACATTCATTTGAGCATTTATAACATCAATTATGTTAATATTTCCTTAAAAGGGTAATTATTGCATCATCATTGTGTCATAAATAAATTAATTTATTTAAAGTCTAAAAATTATAAATAAAATATCATTATGTAGGAAATCTTTTTATATTTATAATTAATATTTACAATCGAATTTATCTTATGTATAACCCTATATTAAAAATGTTTTAGTAAATAAACTTTGATTTTAACTCTTTTAACTCTTCTTTGAATTAAATAATAATAAATGTCCTAATCTAATCCAAGTGGGCCTAAATGATAATATTTTACACTTAAGGTTGTTTTTGGTCTAGATAAACTTGTCCAATAGGATTAGGACATGTGTTAGGGTAATATTAATATCATTTTTACCCTTAATTACCCTATTTACTTTTAACCGTGGTAAATAAAAGTAAAAAGTTACTATTCACCAAAAATTATTTTCATCTCATTGAACCACATTTTACTTACTGACATCAACCGTGTCTCTCGGATTTTTGAAATTCAATTCACAGAAGCGGTAAAATTATGTTTTACGAAAAATTCAGTTTTTTGAACTACCACTTAGTAGTTTCACTATTCATCAAAAATTGATGTTTTTCAGAAAAATGCCAAAATTTCATCCTAAGCTATATTTCATATTCCGAATTCAAAAATGAAGTCTATTTTACCAAATTAATAACATAGAAGTTGCATTAATTAATTTTATAATTAAATCCCGCTGTTAAAACAAATAGCGCGTTTTTAAGAAACAATATCTATCAAAAGATTGACACTTGATTATGTCTGGTTTAAATGTGAAATTACATCCAATGACCAACATTGTATTAAATTGTAAAAATATATTCTAAATATACTTTAAAACCACTCAAATTAATGATTTATCACTATTAATTATTTCGATTAAAAAAAGTTGTTTTTAATTATAATTTAGTAATTTTCACTATTCATCAGAATATGAAAGTTATCCGAAAAGTACCAAAATTTCACCTTAGGATAAATTCGATACTCCGAATCCAAAAATGAAGTCCATTTTGAGAGCTAAAATTTCTAAAATTTTAAAAAGTGGTTATTACTATTCATAACGGCTAGTTTTAATAATATTTTAATAGTATATCGTTGTTTCGTGAAACTCAGTATTGCGTACTACACACGCTATCGAGGAAGGTTGTGATTGCGTGTAATGCAAGGAAAGTCAAGGATGTGTGTTGTGAAAGCTCCATTTGGTGTAGCGTACAACACAAGACATTAATAAAATTAAAAATAATAGTTTTCATAAAATCTCGGGTTGTTATAGATATTATAAATTTTATTGTACTGGAATTATAATATACTCTTATATAATTATGATTCCATTCTAGAAAATACGAAATGGAAATGGAAGTAGCGTTCATGCGTACGTACTGCTTACCGTCTCCATGAACGGTGCATTTCATTTCTTACCTCTAAATGTGATGTAATATTATAAATACATGTATATGATGCATATATAATATATATATGTTATCCAAATCATTAATATAATTCTGGATATAACGAACCTTTGACCAAATTAACAACATGTAAGTGTAAGAAGTCTATTTTTTACTTAAGAACCAAATACTGACAAAATGAACATTATTAACTTAAATGATTACATGATGTTCATAACATGGTATAAAAGGAATAATGAACATGAAAAAGGGTTCATAAGAAAGTAGAGATTAACTCAAGTTTATTATTCAGGAGATTAATGAAAGGTCGGTTCAAGTCGGATACGAGGTATGGGACTTCGTCTCAATCTCCTTTCATTGAGGCATATTTTGTTTTATACACAACCTTCTTTTATACGGTGTATAACCCCCTTTGACTTTTAAGTTTATTGAAAAGGAATCTTTTTTATATGAAGCATTTACTAAACGACAAAAGGGAATGTTTTTGTCGTACGTATGCGGCGACAATGACTTCTCCGCCGTCGTGACCGTTATTTGAGTTTTGGCTTCCTTTACAAGCCATACCTTCTTTTTAAAAGAAAAATAAATACCATGTTTTACTTTTCTTTTATTTTGGTATTGAAAATGGTTTTCACAATGTTTTTTTGTGTTGTATTGATATCTTGTGATTGAAATGTGGAAATGTTATGTTTCCTTTATGCATGTTTTATGTGATACGATTATGTTATAGTTCTTGGGAATTATTATGAAGACGGGTGGTTCCGTGATAAACTAAGGGCGGGTGAGCCCGATATAGCTCTCCAATGCATTGGGTAACGCGAAGGAGTGAAATGTTAAGGTTTCTCCGAAGAGATTTTAGCGAATATACTCTGATGGGTATTCCAAACGTAACCAAGAGGGTTACTCCCTACGTAAGAATGTTATGAATGCCTCAAGTTACCTTTATGTCTTATGATTTCAATGATTTACTAATGATTTGATGAGGTATGTTAATGTGCTTATGTTTTATGGGTAAAGTATGATTTCACTCTTATGTATAAATGTACCCATGTTTCCTTTCAATGTTTTTATAACCCATACTGAGCTTTTTATGCTCATCCCACGTTTTTTTGAAATGTTTTCACAGGTCAAGGGAAAGGTACATGTTATGATGATAGTGTCAAGGAAGTGTCAAGAATTAATCCATGTTTCATTTTAAATATGTTTCCATTGATGGGAATGAAGAATACTATCTTTATGTAACCACTTTGTTTATATGTGGAATGTAATGCAAGTTTTATGATCTAATTCACTAAAACTCTAAACCTGAAAAGATCCTCAATGTGTAATCTTGTAATAACTCAAGATTAAGTAAGGTTTAATGATGGGGCCTTATAGTTGGTATCAAAGGTCAGTTTAGATAACTTTAGGAGTTGTAATTCTATTAAATGATTATCCAAAAATATTTTTTTTGAAGTGATATAGAATTTAAATATCACTATGTTTCTTCATCTAAGACATGTTTGTTCAGAATGGTTTTCCGCAGAGGAAATAGGGAAGCAGTGCTAGGAAGGCATACAGAAGAAAATAACCTTCTGAATCAACATCCTGAGATGGTCGGAATTGGAACTGAACAGTTTGTTGCAGTAATGGCGCAGTTCACTCAAGCAATAAATTGTGGTGGTATCCATGCATGAGATCAGCCAGATCAACCGCAGAGGAACATGTCAGTGGTGGAACATTTCATGAGGCAACATCCACCATCATTTAGAGGATCATCTGAGCCTGTGCTAGCTGAAGGGTGGATTAAAGCACTAGAAAAGATTTTTGATGTCATGGGGTGTTCAGACAATCAAAAGGTTAGTCTTGCTATTTACCGTTTGGAGGGTGAAGCAGATCAGTGGTGGTCTATGGTTAAAAATATCAGGGATGCCGATGAGATTGATGCTCTTAACTGGGATGAATTCAAAGGTATGTTTCTTGAGAAGTATTTTCCTTAGGCTGTTCGACATAGGATGGAAAAACAATTCTTGGAATTGAGGCAAGAGGAATACTCAGTGGCTGCCTATGAAGAAAGGTTCACTCGATTGGCAAGGTATGCTCCAAATTTTATCTGAGACCTTGATAGTAAAATCAATAGTTTTTACTCAGGATTAAAGCCAAAATATCGAAGGTCATTAGATTCTCGTGAGTTTAAAAGTTATGAAAAGCTTGTTCGATATGCTGAGAAGGTGGAAATGGAGTTTGTCGATGACCAAGTGTTCTATAACAACCAGCGGAAGAAGAGACCGAGGTGGCAGGAGAAAGGTAAGAATTATTCAAAAAAGTATGATGGTAATAGAACTAAGTTTCCAGTTTGTGATAAATGTGGAAAAAGTCATGCTGGGGAATGTCTTCTGAATTCTGGAAAGTGCTACCGATGTGGTAAGATGGGACATAAGGCTCGTGATTGCACTGAAAAGGATCAAGGTGAAGGTAAGAACAAATTTTATTTACAGTTAGTGAAATGTTATAAGTGCAATGAGATGGGTCACTATGCAAGCGAGTGTCCGACAAAGAGCTTGAGTGATGGGAAGTAGTTAGAATACAAGCAGAAAGGGGTGGTGAAATCCTTTTCAACTACTTCAGCAGATGTCGGGCCAATAAATGAAGTTGTATCAGGTACTTTGTTTGTTTTTTCAGTGTGTTGTTTGATTCGGGTTCTACACATTCTTTCATCTCTGAAACCTTTTCTAGTAAAATGGGAATACCATCTCAAGAAATGACTCCTAAACTTTTGGTAAAAACACCTGGGGGAAATGTTGAGGAAAAAAGAATTTATAAGAATCTTTCTATCCTTATCTGTGGAAAGAACCTACTTGCAAACCTTATTGTTCTACCTCTAGTAGAGTTTGATGTTATCCTGGGTATGGATTGGCTCTCTATTTACCATGCAAAGATTGACTGTAGAGCTAAAGAAGTTTCTTTTCAGAAAGACTTTCAGTTTGTTTACAAGAATGAACCCTTACTTTTGATAACATATCAAGAGGCCGAGAAACTTGTAAAAGATGGAAATGAATGTTAACTTGCACACGTCGTTGAAAATAAAGGAATTGTTCAGATTAATGATGTTCCAGTGGTAAATGAGTATCCTGATGTTTTTCCTGATGAGTTGCCTGGAATAATACTAGATCGAGAAGTTGAGTTTACGGTTGACTTAGTTCCTGATGCTAAGCCAATTTCAAAACCCCCTTATCGAATGGCACAAATTGAACTTTTAGAGTTGAAGTATCAATTGCAAGATTTATTAGAGAAAGGTTTCATTAGACCTAGCACATCACCATGGGGTGCTCTTGTTTTATTTGTTAAAAAGAAAGATGGTTCTATGAGACTTTGCATTGATTATAGAGCCTTCAATAACATCACTGTTAAGAACAAATATCCTTTGCCTCATATCGATGATTTGTTTGATTAGCTCCAGGGAGCTCAGTTTTTTTCAAAGATTGACCTGACATCGGGGTACCATCAGCTGAAGGTAAAGGAGGCAGATATTCCGAAGACCGCGTTCCGTACGAGATATGGCCATTATGAATTTGTAGTAATGCCTTTTGGGCTAACCAATGCACCTACTGTATTCATGGACTTAATGAATAGAATTTTCCATGAGTTCTTGGATAAGTTTGTGGTGGTTTTCATTGATGATATTTTGGTGTTTTCTAAATGTAAAGAGGAGCATGAAAGACATTTAAGGGTTATATTGCAAACCTTAAAAGAAAAGAAATTGTATGGGAAATTCAGCAAGTGTGAGTTTTGGTTGCAACAAATTTCTTTCCTTGGTCACATTGTTTCTAAAGATGGAATAACTGTTGATCCTACAAAAACAAAAGTTGTGGAAGAATGGCCAATACCCACAAATGTAGCCGAGATTCGTAGCTTCCTTGATTTGGCGGTCTATTACCGAAGGTTTGTTAGAAATTTTTCACGGTTATCTAGTCCAATGTCTAAGCTTACTCGGAAGGGTGTTAAGTTTATTTGGACAAAAGAATGTGATGATTGTGTTCTGGAATTGAAAAGAAGATTGGTGAATGCTCCAGTTTTGGCACTACCTTCTAGGAATGGTGAGTTTGTTATATACAGTGATGCTTCATTGAAAGGACTTGGTTGCATCCTAATGCAGAATGATCAGGTAATTGCTTGTGCTTCACGACAGTTGAAAACTCATGAGGAAAATTACCCTACACATGATTTGGAATTAGCTGCTGTTGTTTTTTATTTAAAAATTTGGAGGCATCATTTATATGGATTAAAGTGTGAAATATATACCGATCACAAAATTTTAAAGTATATATTCACTCAGAAAGAATTAAACATGAGACAAAGGAGATGGCTGGAATTAATCAAGGATTATGATTGTACAATTCATTACCATCCAGGAAAAGAAAATAAAGTGGCCGATGCTTTGAGTCGAAAAGGTAATGCTTCATTAACAATGTTGCGTTTGGAACGAGA
This sequence comes from Viscum album, assembly GCA_963277665.1. Taxonomy (NCBI): domain Eukaryota; kingdom Viridiplantae; phylum Streptophyta; class Magnoliopsida; order Santalales; family Viscaceae; genus Viscum; species Viscum album. Next base: position 21,181,656 of record OY728137.1, on the reverse strand, counting down.
TCATTTGGTTAAGGATTTGATGAACTTTGTCATAGAAGTTGTTGGTGCAGGAAGTCCTTCTATTTTGTTTTAGGTATCAGTGAGATCTTCTCTATCAGATAGAATCAAGCAAGCAAAGAAGCAAGACAGTGAGTTGCAGAAAAAGGTAGAGCTGGTTCAGAAAGGTAAGTTGCCTGAATTCAACATTGATAATGATTGTGTTTTGAGATTTGGGAAGAGGTTGTGTGTGCCTTGTGATTCAAAGTTGAAGAGAGAGTTGTTATGTGAAGTTCATAGTTCTCCATTTTCAGTTCATCTGGGCAGTACTAAGATGTATAGAGATCTGAGGGAGTATTACTGGTGGGATGGAATGAAAAGAGATATTGCTGATTTTACTGTGAAGTGTTTGACTTTTCAGCAGGTTAATGCAGAGCGGCAGTTACCGAAAGGGATGCTTCAGCCTTTACCAGTGCCAGAGTGGAAATGGGAGAATATATCTATGGACTTTGTTGTTGGATTACCGAAGACATCTCGAGGTAATAATGCAATCTGGGTTATTGTTGATCGCTTGACCAAATCTGCTCATTTCCTTGCTATACGAGATACTTTCCCTCTTGATCAACTTTCTCGTTTGTATCTTAAAGAGATATTCAGGTTACATGGAGTTCCTCTCTCCATTTTATTGGATCGTGATCCCAGGTTTACTTATAACTTTTGGAAAGGCCTTCAGAAGTCGTTGGGTACTGAATTAAATTTTAGTACAGCTTTTCATCCTCAATCAGATGGGCAGTCAGAACGAACAATTCAGACATTGGAGGATATGCTACGAGATTGTTCTATGGATTATCAGGGAAGTTGGGACCAACATCTTTCTTTGGTTTAATTTTCATATAATAACAGTTTCCATTCCAGTATACAGATGGCACCATTTCGGGCATTATATGGGAAGCGGTGTCGAACTCCAGCTTTCTGGGATGAAGTTGGTGAAAGGAATTTGATGGGACCAGAATTGGTAGAAGAGATGGCAGAAAAAGTTCAGCTGATTCAGAAACACATGAGAACAGCTCAGAGCAGGTAGAAGAGTTATGCGGATAACCGGAGGAAGGATCTATCTTTCGAGGCAGGTGATCATGTTTTTCTCAAGGTTTCTCCCTGGAAAAGTGTGATGAGATTTGGTAAGAAAGGAAAGTTGAGTCCAAGGTTCATTGGACCATACGAAATTCTGGAGAGAGTTGGATCAGTTGCATACCGAGTGGCTTTACCTCCGATTATATCTCAGGTACACAATGTTTTTCACGTTTCGATGTTGAGAAAGTATATGCCAGATCCATCTCATGTTTTGAGTCCAGAGGTAGTTCAGCTGGAAGAGAACCTATCTTATGAGGAACAACCGGTCCAGATTCTTGACCACAGGGAGCAAGTGTTACAGAATAAGGTGATTAATCAGGTAAAGGTTTTGTGGAAAAACCACATTATTGAAGAGGCAACATGGGAATCTGAAAATGCAATGAGGGATAAGTACCCCCATTTATTTGATAAGTAAATAAATTGCGGGGACGCAATTTTCTAAAGGGGGGAAAGATGTAACATCCCAAGTAATTAATGCATAATAGATATTTTTATCTATGTCTATTAATGATTAAGATAGTGTTTTAGAGGCTTAAAATGAAAATAAATACAATCTTATGTATGGAATACACTAATATTCTTAAAAGATTGTTTTACTGCCTTATGATGGAAAACCCTTTTTAAATCTATCTTTTGAAAATTTTATAAACTATGTTTGTCAAAATAAACTTATTCTTTATGATTGGGACTTCAAAATTTACTTTGTGTGAATTTTTGGTATTTTTCTGACAATGTTCATTTTTTAATGAATAGTGAAAAATACTGCATTTTACATCAAAACTTCTTTTTAATCTAATTTATTTATATGATTATTTTATCTTTTGAATTGGTTTTGAAGTGAAATTAGAATATATTTTTACCATTTAATCCAATGGTGGTCATTGGAATCAATTTCACTTTGAAATTGGACTTAAACTGGTGTCAAGCTTTTGATACTTATTGTTTCATAAAAACAAGTTATTTGTCATAACAGCGGGAAATAATTATTAAATTAATTAATGTGACTTATATGTATTGAATTTTTTAAAATAGACTTCATTTTTGAATTCGGAATATCAAATATAGCTTAGGGTGAATTTTTGGTAATTTTCTGAAAAACTTCATTTTTTGATGAATAGTGAAACCACTGAGTGGTACTTATAAAAACTGATTTTCCGTTTAAATGAAATTTTGCCATCATTGTGTTTTGAATTTCAAAAATCCGACATACATGGTTTTCATTAAGAAGTAAAATGTGGTTCAATGGGATTAAAATAATTTTTTGGTGAATAGTAACTTATTATGTTTTTAATCGCGATTAGTGGTAATTAGTGTAGTTTAAGGTAAAAATAATGCTTTAATAAAATAAGATGAGCTTGACACATGTCCTACCCTCATTGGTTGTATCATGGGCGACCAAGAAAAGCCATGGGTCAACTTGGGGACCCCATGGATCCACTTTGGTTGGGAAATGACATAAATAAATTTTTATTTAATATAAAAGTAAAAATGATACAAACATAAAATGTTTTACAAAAACAATTTTTACATGGGGTTATAAAGATCATATTTTTGATTATAAATATTCATTGGAAAGCTAAAACGATTTCCTACATCATAGTATTTTTTTTAATTTTTAGACATTAAATAAATTAAATTATTTATTACATCATGATGATGCAGCGATGACCTCATTATTTAACGATTTAAATAAAATGGAAAGATAATGAAAAATCTAAAACCTACACGTGGACAAAACCAATTGGATGAGTGGATTTCGAAGCCTTATCACCTTATCCATGAATTATAGAAATGTGGGACCTTTTGAATCTGAAACTCTTTTTAAAATAAAGTAACTTATCTTTACTTTCCAAAAGTGCCCCTCCTCTCCTCTTATAAAAGGCCCCCACCTATACCTCATTTCACACACTCCTCAAGACTTTGGCTTGGCCAAACCCTGCCCATTTACTCTCTCCACATCCCTCTCCTCATCCTATAGGATTCCCTTTGGGAAGAATCCTTTCAAAGGAAGCCTTTAGGCTCAAATCAAAAGGAGTTACACTTTTAAAGGTAATTCATTCTCTCATGTTCATTTGTTTTATTTTGCTTATCCAACCCCCTAAACTCTTTTTATTTACTTCTTTTGTAACAACACCAGTATATTCAATATACTAGGATGTTGTTTTAAGATTTATTTGAGCTACACTCTCACACAACTACATCAAATGGTTAAAGAACATACGGCTTCCGTGGATGGCGAAATTCTGCCTCCCGAAATGATGATTGTTCAATACTCATTTAACACCTTCAAAGGTGGCCATTATGATGTCACTATTTTTATATATGATATATAATATGTTTATGTTTTCCTTAATCTTCTGTTTTTTTTCATTTTGGGCATACCTTTATGGTTTCCATTATGGGTAAACACGATATCATCATTTTAGGAAGTGCGGACTACCGCCCCCTGAAAGTGATTTGATTCGTTAATACCATATGTGGGATGTGTAAAGGATAAAGTTAGTGATATTATATATTTTATTATACTGTAATTATGATATAATCTTATATCATTATGATTCCATTCCAGAAAATACGAAATAGAAATGGAAGTAGCGTTCATGCGTACGTACGGCTTACCGTCTCCATGAATGGTGCATTTCATTTCTTACCTCTAAATGTGATGTAATATTATAAATACATGTATATGATGAATATATATGATATATATGTTATCAAAATCATTAATATAATTCTGGATATAACGAAACTTTTACCCAATTAACAACATGTAAGTGTAAGAAGTCTATTTTTGACTTAAGAACCAAATACCGACAAAATGAACATTATTAACTTAAATGATTACAAGATGTTCATAACATGGTATAAAAGGAATAATGAACTTGAAAAAGGGTTCATAAGCAAGTAGAGATTAACTCAAGCTTATTATTCAGGAGATTAAAGAACCGTCGGGTCAAGTCGGATACGAGGTATGGGACTTCGTCTCAATCTCCTTTCATTGAAGCATATTTTGTTTTATACACAACCTTCTTTTATACGGTGTATAAACCCCTTTGACTTTTACATTTATTCAAAAGGAATATTTTTTATACGAATCATTTACTAAATGACAAAAGGGAATGTTTTTGTCGTACGTATGCGGCGACAATGACTTCTCCGCCGTCGTGACCGTTATTTGAGTTTCGGCTTCCTCTACAAGCCATACCTTCTTTTTAAAAGAAAAATAAATACCATGTTTTACTTTTCTTTTATTTTGGTATTGAAAATGGTTTTCACAATGTTTTTTTTGTGTTGTATTGATATCTTGTTATTGAAATGTGGAAATGTTATGTTTCCTTTAGGCATGTTTTATGTGATACGATTATGTTATGGTTCTTGGGCATTATTATGAAGACGGGTGGTTCCGTGATAAACTAAGGGCGGGTGACCCCGATATAGCTCTCCAATGCATTGGGTAACGCGAAGGAGTGAAACGTTAAGGTTTCTCTGAAGAGATTTTAGGGAATATACTGTGATGGGTATTCCAAATGTAACCAAGAGGGTTACTCCCTACATAAGAATGTTATGAATGCCTCAAGTTACCTTTATGTCTTATGATTTCAATGATTTACTAATGATTTGATGAGGTATATTAATGTGCTTATGTTTTATGGGTAAAGTATGATTTCACTCTTATGTATATATGTACCCATGTTTCCTTTCCATGTTTTTATAACCCATACTGAGCTTTTTATGCTCATCCCGAGTTTTTTTGAAATGTTTTCACAGGTCATGGGAAAGGTACATGTTATGATGATAGTGTCAAGGAAGTGTCAAGAATGAATCCATGTTTTATTTTAAATATGTTCCCATTTATGGGAATGAAGAATACTATCTTTATGTAACCACTTTGTTTATATGTGGAATGTAATTCACGTTTTATGATCTAATTCTCTAAAACTCTAAACCTGAAAAGATCCTCAATGTGTAATCTTGTAATAACTCAAGATTAAGTAAGGTTTAAGGATGGGTCTTTAAAGGAACCATACCAGAATATCATTGACCATGGCTCACCACCTTGCCAATCATAACCTTATAACCATGGAGTATCAAAACTAGCCTTGGTGTCATGCCCGATTGTTTCTGAGTTTATATTACCACCATCCCTATCATAACATTATAACCAAGGTATAAATCAAACAAATATTGGTCAATAAATCTATATAAAAATCTCATAATTTAGTTTTCATTGATCACACTATATAAGAATTTCATCATGTTACACTGGTCATAGCCCGATAAATTAAATTTTCTCATGTATCACTTTTCCAAGTCCACTGTATGTGAATTTTAGTGTGACTCACTATGAAAAGCCCTCTATATAATCATTTCTGCGTGATTCACTTGCCCAAACCCTCTATATTGGAACTTTATCATGATTCACTGGTCCAATAACAATATATAAGTACTTAAACATTTAATCACAACAAAATAAAAAGAAAAAAATGTTTTCACAATATCATATTGTCTGTCCCAGTAGTTAATTATGCACATTACCATTCCGCTTTTTATCTCACATTTCATATACTAATTGGTCATAACCAATAACCTGACAGTTATCTCAACAAACAATCTAATAGAAGGTGAATCTATATAAATAAATCAAGAAAACTCTATTCTATGCTAATCACAAATTAGTCCATTAAATAATTCATTTATATCCAAGGGTTCTCTCACCTGAATGGAAGCCACAAGTCGTGACAAGAACCAATTTAATCCAAAAAGACTTCAAGATATAATTCAATTTATTATTTCAATTTACTCAGTGGATGATATGTTGGCACAAGTTCCCTATTGCCCATATATGATAATAATACAACCAAATGGTTTTGGTTTAGACCCCTTACCTTAAACTAACAATCAACCAATGCTTCTAATGGAAAACACATATGATGATGAACATGTAGTCGCTCACAAGAAGGATCCTAGTTCAAAACCGATCAATATAAAAACAAAAAACTCACATATTCAACATCTAACAACACTGCATTTTGATAAATATTGGAGGGAATATAAAATACTAGACAAAAACCACTTACCAAGGATTGATCACACAAACAGGATGTCTGGAAGGAATTTTGGTACTCTAATATAACATAGAATGTTCCCTATGGTCAGGATAAAGAATCTTCACATTAGAAAAAATAAAAATAATCCCCACAGAATACATTAAAATACCAAGTCATAGAATTAAAATACATGTAATATGGTTTTATGTCATGTAATTGTTTTTGTATTCCCAAAAAAAACCTCGCCTTGGATTATTATTTTATTCACCTAAAGATAAAATGACATGTAATTAGTTCATGGAATGTAACCAATTCACATAATAAATCAGTTCATGAAATGATTTTGGAGGCTTTTACACATCATGTATCCACATAGAATAGAGTGTAAGTTCCCTCCAGACAGTTTTCACCTCATTTTACACATAAAACCCTAATCCCCTATTAAGGATTCCTAACTTTTCATGAACCCATGATAACATATAATCAATTAATACTCGAAGTCGATTAATTCATACAATCATACATCCTTGAACATTAATTCATTTTCCCAACAAATGTACTTCATCTCCCAACAAAACATGTCCATCAACACTCAAACAAAAAACTCAAAGAGGGACGTACCTGAAAAAATATTGGATCTGACAACCTGCCCACCAAGTAATAGCTCATCCTCAATATCCTCTATGCATCATTGTGGGGTCTCACTGGACCAGTCTAGATACTTTTATAAAATATCAAACTCCCCATCTCTAATATTTACCTAATATTTCCCATGCTTCCACGTCACTCTAACCAATAGTATAGTCTTACCCAAGAGACACTTCTCACTACGGTCCACAATCCACATCGGACGCTCCTCAAAGGATGCATTAGCACTATGCTTGATGTCCTATACCTCTATCATGTGAAAAGTTTATGAATGATATCTATGATGTTGTGACCCATTGGAAACATAAGGAAATGAATTGTAGCACTACGGAATCGATAAATGGTATCACATTGGAAGGAACCTATCCTCTATCTCAAAAGGCCTGACAATATTGGATTCTATCTTTCAACGATTCCTGATATGGTGTCGTCCAAACCTAGGTGACACCCAAAGTAAAAAATGATGAACAAACTCAAACTCTAGAGTTCATCTCTGATGGTCATCGTATGACTTCTTCCATCTATGTAGGGTTTCCAACTGCAATCTGATCAATTTATCTTACTGAGATGTATCATGCATGATATAAGAACCAACAAACACTCACTCACCTACCCCCAACCAATAATTTGGAGAACAACCTGACCAACCATTAAAATACTCAAAATGGTCCATTTTGATAGATTCATGGAAGTTTTTACTATATAAAAACTCCACAGGTTCCATATCATCCTCCCAGAATCCATCAAAATCCAAAAATTAGGCACGTAACATATCATCTAGAACATGAATAGTCCTCTCAGATTGATCATCAGTCTGAGAATGATAGGACATAATCACTATAACCTATGATCATAGATCCTTATAGAGACCATTCCCATAACATGATGGGAAATTACGATACCTATCTGAAACAATACTCCTAGTAATATTAGGTAGCTAAACTACCGCTCAAATGTAATGACTACATATATCAATAACATTGAGGGTCTCCCTAATAGGAAAATGTGGGATAAAATCATCATTTAACTCCCAATCACCTATACAGCATCATTTATATGGTTTTTCCTATGAAATAATTTTACAAAATCAATAGTGACATCATCTCATTTCCACATCGGATTGGGAAAATGATGGAAAAGCCCTTATGGACTCTGATGGTAAAATGTATCCTAATGAAAAGTAAAACATCTCACCACAAATCATTATACCTTGTTCTTCATTCTTGAGAACCAGTACTATATATAGAGATCACGGTACATATCTTCCAAACCTAGAGGTATCACCAATCTCAATGCATGAAACACTCTCACAAACTCCTCACACAACCCCATTGAAACACATACTCAACCCCATAAACGAATAGAATTACAACTGTCAAGAGAATACCCCAATGTTGTCTCCCCACCATATAAAAATATCTCACAGTACTAAGACCTACATATCATATAACATATCTAGCTTAATACAAACCAAAATAATGTGTTTAAAATATTTCAAATCTGAAGCTACTCATCCATTCTACTCTTGAACATATATATGCATATACGAAAAGAGGTGCATTACCCACCACTCAACACTTAAATTCCATAATTCTTCTAATTTTTTTTTCCTCATTGAATCAGAAAAAAAGTTTCGATTTCCTATTGTAGAATCCAACTCAAAGGTGAAAGACAGTGGATACTCAACAAACCACCTCTGGTTAAGGTTTAGGTCTAACAACGAAATGATGTAACTGAGGCTTTTATGGTATATGTATTCCACAAAATTCTCACCCATGGGGAAATGTATCCAATATCATAGTGAATGAATCAATTCATCTAACTCCAAATTGTGATTATGATAATTAATCTCATGAGGTATCAACCATCTAGAGACATAAGAATCCACTCCATCCTCATGCATCAAAACTGATCCAAACACAACTCTAAATGTTTCAAAATACAAAGTATATGATTTAACCAATACACGTAACATGAGTACAGGTTTTGGTGTAAGAATTCCTTTCAACTCCTAGAAAAATCTCTTACAGGAATATGACCAAACTAACATCAGTCCTTTCTTGGTCAGCCCTTACATTCAAACTGTAAAATATGAAAATTCCTTGATAAAGAACTGAGAACAACCTACTAAACCCATAAATATATATATATATTGAAGACATCCTTATGATTATACCAAGATACCATGGATTCAAAATTCTATAGGTTGACTGAAACTCTATACTCTACAATTAAATTTCTTTGGAAGTGCACATTATCAATCTAGAAACTACATTTAGTTAGATTGGTGAAAAGTAGATGCTCTCTTAATACACTAAACAAAATGACAAGATGTTTTTCATGATAAACAGATAAATAAGAGTGCACTAATATTTCATCGACAAAACCACCATAAAATGGTTCATAAAATGATGAAATATCCAATTCATCAATCCCATGAATATCATTGGCATATTAGTCGAAGAAAACGGTATCACAACAAACTCTTACAAACCATACATGGTCTTCAAAGTAGTCTAATGTATCTAGGATGGTATAAAACACAACTAATGGTATACAATCCTTTGGTCAGTTATGGTGAAGTTCTTAGAACCTATCATCTAACCAAAATGACCATCGATGCAAGGATGAGGATACTGGTTCTTTTATTTCGTTCAACCTCAAATAATCAACAAACAATGGAAAATCCTCATCAAAATTTATGGAAAAGAGAAATACATAAATCCATGGATGTGTAATCAGACATACGAAACATTTATATTCTATATCCTCCAAATTCACATTCAGCACCCAAATAACGATTTCTTCCTTTTTGCAAGGCAGGATAGAAAACGTATTTTCTCCCAACACCAACTCGATTGTAAAATTGACTTCCCTCTTGGGTTGTATGTTGTATAACCCTATGGGAATACATGATAAAAATATTCTACCACTAAGGGAAAATAAACCTATATAATTCCATAATCATCTAGATAAATTCCATCTACTAGATCCATGATTCAATCCAATATTTACTAAATTGGCCATGCATGACCACCCTAAAGATCCCACCAACCATTGTGACAATAGTTGTCTACTTATAGAGAAAAAAAGGTAAATAACCTATGGTAATAGTTGATATGATACTTATATAGAACAAAACAATTCACAACGATAATTAAATCTAAGCTTATCATCTCTAGCACAAACAGTTCCCAAATGAGACTTCTACCACCAACCATTAGAGAACACAATTGTCAATGTCTGATATTCTCTGATCACACTCACAATGGTGTGTCTATGGTCAAGACACCATCCAAATCCAATCCAAGAGTATTAAAAAATATTATTAAAAGGAATGTAATATTCTAATATAAAACCAAACATATTAAAGGGTATATGACATAATAATCATACCTCTGATGGTACACAGTCCTTCAAACAAAATAGACTAAGTAGTTTGCATAACATGCATCTTACTAGACCGTATTACCAAGGCTCTATCCTACCTCCCCTAAGCTATACCATCTTCCTAGTATTTTCATTCATGTACTGGAGTACCACATCTTCTTCCTTGACCACAACATCTCATGGATCTTCAGATACATGTATGCTAAGGCATAGTCGATTCCTACCCAGACTTCGGTACCTATCAAGTTCCTCTTTCATTTCCCTGTTTTTATTCACCTAAAAAATCATTCTTTAGACCATTATAATACAAGAATGAAACTATATAATGGGGTACAAACACTGAGGAATTTTTTTTCTCATCTTTCCACAATGATAGCACTCCAAAGGAACATGGTCTTGAGATGGATACTCACTTCTCTGATGGCTCTGACCACTACTTTTATAGGTAAAACATTCATAACAACACCTCTATCCACTAGAAGAAGAGTTCAATGTTTTATTTTATAAAATATCCTAGAATATGCTCTAGGCCTCTCTTACTTTCACTTCTTTGATGAGTTCCTGATACTTAACATCTATAAAACTGCTCAGATGAATCATGTTTACCTATGACCTTATCTCATAGAGAAGACCATCATGAAAATGTATCACCCTATAGATATCATATCTTTTAAATATTGGAAAATGATGATGCATGTGAGTGAAATATTCAACATAGTCTATCAATTACATTCCCTCATGTGTCAGATGTATGAACTCATGAGCCTTATCATCTTCAAACATATTAGGATAGAATTGTCTTATGATATTCATCTTGAAGTCCATATTTGATAACTCCTCCCACTTCCCTTTCTACACCATAAATTTCCTCCAATTATTGGTTAGTCCATGAAGCATGTAAGAATAAAGCATTATCCTCATATCTATAGGTGTCTCAAGATACTTGAAGATCTCCTCGACTGACTCAATCGAGGACATGGATGCCTTGCGACGTCTTTCCCGAGTAAACATAGGTGGCTGCTATAGATAAAACTTTATTTTCATCTCATACATCGAAGTAATGATTCCCACAATATCCCTTTTTATGTATCTCATGACCCTCATGAAGATTTCAAGAAGCTGGACATCAATATAATCCTTAAGGACTAATGGAAGATCCAGTTCTTCTATATTAGGACTACACTAATTCCCACATTCCTAACATGAAGATAACATTGAGGTATTTTCTCTACAAGGAAAATACAATCCTTATATAAATGGATGTTATAAAGTAAACTTAAAAAGGTGAAAATAAAATAGATCCAATGACTCATGGTCTCTCTAAACATAGCTTGTAACTTTTTTATCAGGATATAATAGTTTACATATTACATTAATATGGTATAACTTATATCTCATATCATAATTCAGTGGGAAAATATATATCACTTGAAAAATAAATAAGTCCCTATCATAATTAATATATGTAAATATATATTTTTATGTTCCTATAATGATGCATGAATTCTCATCTCATTCCATACTAGGCCATGAGCATAAATATTAATATCCAACAACATCATAAAACCATAACTTCACAAAACATTTGTATCACTCTGGGTAAAAAAACATAAACTGTAACAAGAACATGGTATAAATAGAAATCCACCCATTGCCACATGGATTTACTCCCATACATGGGTTAGCTACTACCATGAACAAGTACATTTCCAATCATGATACATCCTATTCTCCAATATTCCTTTCCCAAATAGTAAATAAACAAAATAGAGAACATTATCAATTATAACACATTGTAACATCCCATAATCTACAACACTGTCTGTATCTAGAAATGTTTAGTTATGAGACCTCAATCAGATCTCCTCATATTCTAGAGAATGCCTACTAGCAGTAGGGATCTGGTAAGTATAATGTATGGGCTCTACCCCAAGTTATAGGGTTACAAAATTGATGAAAAATTAAATATTAATTATAATACTAGAATATCATAGTGTGGAAATAATGGGAACAATATAATATAGTGAAAAATCTATTTTAAAATACAACAAAATAATCTAATAAATAATAAAGGAATAAAGTAATGATGTTTTACAATCTAACTAAATTTCATTCAATAAGTAGTAAAATATAAAATACTACAAGATACTACAAAAGTATCAGGAGTCCCTGGTCATGTACCCCATGTCAGACCCATATCCAAACTCTATACTATCTATCAGGTAAAAAATCCACATGAACGTCATTTTCCACTTTCCAACCTATATCCATATAATCTACTCACCTACCAAATAGAGGCTTGAATAGGGTGTGCGTGTATCTCAATAGGTTGGAACCACCTCTTATAAACAAAACATGTATGATTATAAGTTATATAATAAATTAAAAAAAGTGTATTAATCAATTAAACAAATAAATTAATACCACATCAAACTACCTCTATGTAGTTCCAAAATATCTCCAAGCATGTCACACAACCATTCCAATCATACCCTAATAACCAAAGAGTAAAATTAACTATCTGAGCACCATTACGGAATATATCTAAGCATGTATTATAACCATGCCAACCATAACCTTATAACCAAGGTATAAAAATAAAAAATCTGGTTCAATCCTTCTATATAATCATTTTGGTAATAAATCAGGGCTGACACTACTATATAATCATTTTAGTATGTTTTTCTAGGCATAGCGCAACATATAAGCATTTAAATATGTATCGCTGGCCCAAGTCCACTATATAATCATTTCAACATGATACACTATGCTAGGAACACTATATATGAATTTTGGCATGAGTCACTAGTCCAAGACCACTATGTAATACGTTTAATTTGAGTCTCTAGGGCATGACTTCTAGATGAGAATTTTTTTCATATAATCAAAACCCAAGACATAGTAACAAGGATATAAAAATATCAAAACATATGGCCCAATTGATAATTTTTAATATTTCCATTCATCTTTCAATTACAAATTTCATATATCAATATGTCATAACCAATAACATATTAGATATAATAATAAAAATCCAATCCATTGTAAATTTATGTCAAAAAAACACCAAAAATTTCATTAATGATTAAAACACATTAATCCATTAAACAATTCATTTATATCCAATGGTTATCTCACCCAAATGAAAGCAATAATATAGGCCAAATAAAAAAACTGGATCAAAAGGAACACTAAGTAATAATTCAATTTATTATTTCAATTCACTCATCCCACAATATTTTGGGGTTTTTTTTAATTGAAAATACATGAAAAATATTAAACCATAAGTTTATGAATTAGAACCATGACCTTTAACTGATAATAAAACAACCCTAATAACAAAATATACCAATGAAAAATAAGGTTCATGTGATCAAAAGAATGATCCTAGATAAAAACAAATCAAGATCAAAACCCAAAATTCACTTGGTCAAGAGATTACACAGAAAAATTTGGAGAAATAATTGATATATGGGAAAACTAGACAAAACCACTTTCATGGGATTGATCAGACAAGAAGAATGTTTAGAAGGAAGGATAAAACTCTAAAATCACCTAGAAGGTTCTGTAAGGTTGACAGGAATAATCTTCATGGGAGATTGAATAAACATAAAATAAACTGGGTAATTTTAAACTAATTTTTTTTAATTACATTGTTTCTAATCAAATTACACGTTGTGTAATTATTTTTAAAGGTATTCGGAAAAAAACATGTTATCTACGATTATTATTTAATTCTCCAAAACACTACATGATGTGTAATTGGTTCACTAAATATAACCATTTTTAACTGGAATCTCTTCCCAAAATGAGTCAAGCTACTATAAATGTCTTTTAACCCCGTTATATGGTGTGTAAATATCATTTAGGTAGTTCTCTGCTCAGTTTTCTCATAACAACGCCAACCCACTTTAAGGATTCCAAATATAAAAAGAACACGTGGTAACAATTAAACAATTTCTACCCCGACTCGATTAATTAAAAAAATCTTACATAACCTACCATTAAGCCATTTTCACCAACAAAGGCTCGTTAACTCAGAACAATACATAAAAATAAAGGCTCAAACAAAAAACTCAAAGAGGTATATACCTAAATAATATGGGATCCTACATGTAAAAAATATGAAAATGTTGTGTAGTAATATATTTTCCTAGAAGAATTCACGGTTCCATTGTATGGGTTATTAATTTCATTATTATCATGCATTGGTAATATTAGATAGAAATGATGAAAAGAACAAACTGATTTCAATGAAATATCAAAAAGGAAATAAAACTCCACATGAATTTTAAATTTAAATGTGACATGACCAATAAAAAATTTAATAATTATAAATTTAAATGTGATCCATCTTATATGACATTGTGGTTCCAAGAATAGTAGAATCATTTATAAGGGCCAATCCTAACTTATAAAATGTTGGATTTGATGGATAATTTGTATATTGTGCAACACATGAACATAGTGACCAATGAATAATTTCTACAAAATTTTTGAAAACAAAATTCATAGACCCAAAAGGATATATTTTCACATTAAATTTAAAATTAATTACATTAAATTAACATAAATATTTCCACATTCATGAGATCTTTCTACATTGTTGATATCGATCCTAGTGTACAATCACTCTAATGGGGATCCACACATGCTCTTATAATATCTGATAGATGCCAAAGAATCATCTAGTGCTATCACTATTAGTTTATCATCTCAAATTATTAGTCTTGAACTCTTTACATTAACTCAATTGTGAAAAAATTATATTCCACTTATTATTCTTGAGAATATAGGAAGTGGAAGAGGATATTTATGGATATTAATCTATTATAAATAACGATTCTCAATTAACATCTTTTAGAATCTGTAGAAAATCTATTTATAGGCCTTGGTTTAGGGTTTGAAATTTAATTAATTGGAAATGTTACCTAAGAAAATGTTAAACCCATGTCTGATCTCATTCAATGTATTAAAATAATAAAATATTATTATTATTTTATTCTATGGAATGTACTAACATGAAAAATGATAATTGTTATTTTACGAGCCTGTATAATAATATTTGTCATTAATCTCCCTCTTGGTCCTATCGTCATACTATATATCTATTGAATAAATAATTAAATTACATATTTTTTCATTAAATAAATAAATAATTAAATATTATATATCTACATACTTGAATAATTTATTAATGAATGAAAATTTATTTAATTTATATCACAATATTACCTGTATAAAATTATTCCTTGATCTTGAGAATATATTTATTATAATAATTAAATTCAAATATAATTTAATTAAGATCAATGAAACACTTAGTGTTTTACCCTCTAGGATTCATTCTTATTGGAATTATGTTGGATTTCCAAAAGTCCAAAATTACAATCTAGCAATGGGTTAAGGCGATGAAGAGAAATAAGGTAATATAAATCTTTTGAAAACCACATAAGAGAATTAATTATATAATAAAATGAATTTTTTATGATATCACATCAAGAAGGCTTTAGTTTACTGTCAGCAACCAATATGATTGATATATCTTTCTTTAACGACATGAAATAAAATCATCATTACTCCACGTCTATGGAGTTTAATTTGATTATAGTAATTCAATAAAAGGGTAAGGATATTAACTTTCATTAATATGAAATGGAAAAAAAATTCCTTGAAAAAATCATTAATAATATGTCATTCATGATTCACCCAGCATAACCAACATTTACATGAACTGTTATCGTTATAGTTTTTGGAAATAGATCAATGTGTTCATCTTATGACATGAATTAAAAATAATCTTAAATTATAAGAATGGTTACACATGCTTTCATATTGGAATATACAATGGCACATTAATATGTGGATTTCTAATAGGTGGATCTATTCACATAAGCTCTCATATTAGAGATTAGAAACTTAAAACATCATGAGATGAGGCCTCATATACTTATGAGTAATTTCATATATATTCAATATACTATATTCTCCATCATATTATGTTATCAAAACAACTATATTTATGAATATAATCACATAATTTCTTGGTTATAATTATAACATATAACTACTATACCTTTTCTAATGTGGTAAATACTGAAGAACATTATTACACTAATGTTACATAGAATGAGGACTTGTTTATAAAAATATGTTTATTTAATATTTTCTTATTAGAATATACATGTAATCCAAAGTACTAACTATTTGTTCTATATCAGAAACCCGAACACATTGATGGGTTTCTAAACTCCACTCCATGTATGTGAGATGTACTTACATCTATTGACATAAATACATAGAGGGTCATACTCTAAGTGTATTCAAGAGTCTGGCATTTTCTATGTGAAAAGGATTTGACGACATTGTGGTCGCCACTTTGGGGTTTGGTGATATCTGAATGTGATCAATTGCTAAGAAATAAATGAATTCAATATTATTCATGTTTAGAATAATGAGTTTTAAATTTATTTACATGTTGTATTCATATGTCTTCTTGTGAATACAAAGTGAATAATTTTTGGATGAATATTATCATTCAAGGTCTATTAAGTATTTAATTGGATAATGAAGTCAATTTAATGGCTATAATTTTATCATGTAAAATATATTTGGTACAATAAGAATTTTATAATGTATAAATGATATTTAGAATATATTTACTATGTTATTTAATGTAAATTTGGTATTATTTAGAGGTTTATGTTATTCAGGGGACAAAAATATTTTTTTGGAAATTTAAACATACATTTATAAGACAAGAGAAAGAAAATTTTGGTGGTATATTCATTAAAAATATTTTGAGAAATTATCTCTCTCTTATATATAAAATTATAATGATAAAGAGGTTATCATACCAACTCAATCTATATTATTCATTTTGGAATGAACAAATAGTGCTCTAGGGATCGTAATGACTTCTACGGAATCTTGGTTTCTCCATGGTAGCACCTTTATTCCAATTATAAATGTATGATAAGGATCTTGTCTCATGTTTGGTTGATCTATAGGGTTTCATCCTTGATTCCATTGAGAAATAATCACTAGAAACAAAAAAAATTATATTCATTCAAACAAAAATAATTTTTTTACAGTTTTGAAGTTTATTTGTTCTTAATTAAACTACATATGATGTATTGGATATGTAACAACTATTTATTTTCAATGAAATTATTATAATAATTAACAAAATGAAAATTTTAATTTCTCAAGCTTTTGGTCTTCTTCTCCACACCTAGTAAAAACATATACTATGCTCTTTCATTAATCATAAGCACAAGGTTTGGAAACACACTAGAGTGACCAAATAGTGTGTGAGAAAAAAATCATAGTAAGTTCCCACTAACTGTCCCAACATTGTGTGTTAACCAAGACACCAAGACACCTGACCATACCTACTTTAACAACCACTAAAATAAGATGTTACCGAATAAGATGATTCTAATCCAAAATCGAATACTCTAGGTAGGGTGATACCCAATTACCTATCCACCAAAAGATTTCTATCAAGGAAGGTCCCATAATTAATATATGTTTTATCACACAATTTCTCAACCACTAATTTCTTCATAGGATAGGGTTCCACATTGGTTAATAAAACATACCTAAAGACTCTTGATGGGTAATTCATAAGTTCCCAAACCATCCCATCACTCAAGAGAGTTCTTACATCAAATACCTATACCAAACACTCACATGGGAGGTTATACATCAAGTACCCAATGAATCCCCTCTCAGGGTAAGTCACACATAGATACCAATACCATCACCTCTCAATGTTGGTAACACATCTAATCTTGACCCATCCACTCTCACATAGGGTTCACACGTCATAACACACTAAGTACTCCCCTCTCACTCAAGGAGGGTGTCAAAAATAAAAACTAACCACAACTGTTTCAATAAATTTAGGGTTCTACCAGCACTTTCTCACTGAAGGTGATTCCATACAATCACATCATAAGAATGTGCCTAGCTTTCATATGCATAAAACAACAAACATGACATAATAGGCTACCTCACAAGCTAATCATCTCATATCCAAAGTGTTGGTAACTTGATACCTAGAACTATATCTCAAAACACATATCATTTTCATTTTATAATCATATTCTACTCTGCATGATTTTATCATAGTTACCCAAGAATAACATGTCTAGAAGTTCAACATTCCCATCTCACTCATAAGGGAATCCTATGGGTTCACTAAACCAAACAAAGATCACCCCATCGATACCAATCCATTTTCATCACCTATAGTTATCCCATATCCAAAATATACCTTAATTTGGTCTTATTAGGATTCTCCACGTCCATATCACATTTAAAAATCACAAATTAGTCTAACAAACCAAGCAGTATCCAAAGAAACTCACACTATGGAACTTTGCAAAAAATTGTCTAGTTATCCAAAAAGTTCCCAGGACACGTGATTGGGTTCCCTCTCACATAACCCATTTAGATATCTCATGAAACTCATTAAGAATAATAACTCCCTTACAAAAAACATATATTTCATGAAAAATAATCCCACTCATCACACACACCAATTCTCTACTCCATCCTCAAGTCGGTGTTCCCAATTATGTATAAGATGTACAACCTTCTCACCCCTCACCACCTAGAATAATCTCATCATTTCATTACAAATATACCTATGAAACTAATGTTTATTATTCAAATATCATATAAAGTCCATGTACATTTCTCAACCCTCTCGTAACCTTAATCGATAGCTTCTCCGTCATGGAGATGTAGTCATTGGGTGATCCCAAAATAATCAACGTGCACGTGTGTACTTTCTCCAACTATAAGAGAATAAATAATATCCTCTATATTTACCTAGGGAACTCTAGATCCCTAACACTTTAACATTAAAAAATATCATCATGTAAAAATGTTCATTAATGTATAAGTATGATTATGGTTTAGTATTAAAGGGAAGATCTACCTCCAAAAAAGAGCTACCGTCTCCATTAAGATACAAACATCCTTGGCCAAGCCCCTCAATACCTCAATCAAGATTATATCCACACCTAAGCCCCTATCTCATGAAATAACATCCATTTAATTAATTAGAAGATATAATTAATTGTTTAATTTAATATAAAGTGTAATAAAGGCTAACAACTCAATGAGTTACGTTCACTGAGAAAAATACTCAATCAACTTCATGCCCAAATCCAACGACATGCTCTTAGTTCCCTTATAAAACATTTTTTCATCAATTGGAACCTAATAGAATATTAATTCACGGTCTAAAAATTAAAAATAATTTAAATTTGATACGGATTTGTATATGAAATTAAATAATGGAAAATATGTAGCATCTCTTCTCTTTTTATGTTCAAAAGGAACCGACACATGAATGATCAGCCATCTGAAGTGATTCTTCCATGATTAGGAGGAGTCATCACTAAAACCCTTGGTGTAACCACCCAAATTAACGAATGAACAAGTTGAATTGTAATTGAGGTATAAGGATAAAATCATACCTCTAAATATCATGAAAATTCCACTAAGAACACCCCACACCAAAGGGGGAATGCGAGAATGATGATGGAAAGTATGAAATAAACTAGCCCTCTCTCAATACCCTCATTCAATAAATCTCAAAGTGACCTATAATAAAAATTATATTTGTACCCCTTAATTAAAAAAACTAAAAATGGGTTACGTCACATTGATACCATAGTCATCATGATGTGACAACCATCCTAGTGTCTGGTTATGAGATGATCATATGGGTCATGAAATGATTCACCATTTTTGCCCCTACTATGTTTAAAACTTCCCTTGTGGTAACCACTCCATATATTCATCCCTCTTGTCACACCATATAACTCCCATATTATATATAATAAAACAATTGAGTTAATTCCTCTATGATATGGACCCCAACCTCAATGGTATGGCACCAAAAACATGTAAAGGCATCATGGTGAGTCCTAAGGGTGATTTCATGACCATGAATTATCCCCGAAAAAAAAAATATTACCTCAAACTAACACATAAGAGTCATTATCAATTACTGAAACCTCCATCAATGATGAGAACATAAATAAGGTTTTTTTATTTATTAAAACCCACCACGTATTGATAACAAAATGTTTATATGTGTCCTAAAATCAACACATTGTAGTGACTCTATGTCTTTTTCATGATCCCTTAACCGTACCATCTATAGTGCATCCCTCACCTATCATGTTTTGATGATCCATTAGCTGTAAATTTCATAGAAAGGCCACCCTACCCCTTCTAAAATCCTAAAAAAATAATATTTCCCTAGAGAAACAAATGACCCATAAATTTACAAGTCATTATGAACTCCACGCCATAACAAATATCATACATTATAATCAATCATCAATATATTCTATCATTAAATTTATCAAGAAGAATCCAGTACTATTCTGAATTCATGATTCTAGGATGAACTAGAAGCATTTACAATTTCTATTAACTATGCCTAAATTACACAACTTTTACAAGAAAACTCTTTGATAGAACATTGAATGACACCAATGATAGATGATATGTTTAACTTGATGTATCCTCCACCACACCACACCCAATATTATGAAAGAAAGCTAGTCATTCCACCTATATCTAACATTTCCTATAAAATATTGTCCTTAACTATCATTTCTTCATCACATATCCCAATAAAAATTCTATTCTTCCATTTGGAATCAATAAATCATCCAAATTCCAACAAAAAAAATTATAAAACATAAAAATATTGTACAAACACAGTTGGATCCTCGATCAAACAAATCCACCATCTACTCCAGAAAATAAAATCGACGCATCTATGATCTGACTCACTCCTGGATTCAACTATTCTTTCACTCCAAACACCAATGAAAAATATTGAATCGATATTTCATGTAGATGTAGTATTTTCCATGGAACCAGTTAAAATAATAACAACATAAACCCCTAAATTTTACAATCCTTTTCAATTTTCCTCTAACTAGTCTCACTGCATCCCTGACCATACCAACATGAGGGGCATACATCAATGACTAATTAGATGCTTCAATCTATAATAATATCCTCATCATCACTCTACCAATTAAAAACATAATCTATTTATCATCTATAATTCATATCACCAATAATAATAAATATATACGATTATCTATCGCATTCCATAGTGATATCAAGAAACACCCATCACTACCAATTAAAGACTTACTGGATATTCCTTCCTCAACATTTTCCAAATCCACCCACAATGAGGGTAAAAAACTTAAAATCAAATATTATACACCCCAATATAGTTTTTATCTTACCCAGATCGTCAAACACTGACCTATATGGATCCTAACAACAAACATTGTTTTCTCTTCTCGATCCATGCTCATCCCATTATAGAAGACCCTTTCAAAGGCCCATGATTAGGGTGAACATACCAATGTACCATTATCCATATCTAATTTCACCTATTTCTTTAGAGGGAAACCTATCATTATCATTAAAACCATAGTTCTACAAGACCATAAGTTCTCATCACATTCAGGTAAACTTATCCCACACAAGCCCCCTCATCAATCTACAGACAAAATGTGAATCACACATAACCAGCATGAACTTCACCTTATACATCAAATATTTTTCTGGAAATACATGATGACCATCACTCTCTTATTTCTAATAAGAGTGAAACTCTAATGAAAAATCTCTTATGTTCTCACCCCAATCCATATCAATCTCATCCAAACCCTATAGGTGATCACTTCTATAAAATCTTTTCCCACAACCAAACTCATCTCCCAAAGATTCTCACACCATCAACCCCAAGACCATGAACCTATAAAATTAAATATTTATATCTATATTTCATATCCATAAAACATAAATAACCTTCACTTGTTTCATTATAATAATTTTAAGTCACTCACTTCTTCAATGGACTCCCACATGTTCTCCAACCACTTGAGAATCATTCCAAAATTGTGAATAATCTATCTATTATTTTATTCTTCCAATTGAAAACCACACCTAATATTAATAAGTCTAAAAATTTAACCAATCATGTCCTCTAAACCCAACCTCAATAAAAAAATAACTTTGTGTTTTTTACATCTCAAATAGAAAAAATACAATCTAAATTCCTTTCCCCCACCCACTCATTTGAATACACATTATCAAGAGAACCTAAGAATATCAAGAACCTTATCTCCATAACATTCATCGCATGTACTAAACCATCTTAAAGGAATCCAATTCCAAAACCAAACTAGAAAGGGTTACTACACATCCCTTTTACCTAGAGATTGTATATCAATCAATGGATAAAATCCCATGATTGGATCCAAATGACCTTCCATCAGGAAAAATGGATACCAAATTTCAATTTAGTAAATTCCCCCAATAAGTTATATTTAAAAACACAATTTTTGTTATTATTTCAATTTTAATTAATATACTATATGTCATTATTGAAACCAATCACATACAATCATACATATTTCAAATGAATGTTGTAATCTATATATGAAATTTTCATGCCGATTTACACTACATGATAGGAGCCAAGATAGAAAATATTAATCTTAAATATAAACAAAAAACCTCAATGAACATCATAATCATAATTGAGGAATCCAAGATTAGTAATCTCATTACCCTAGTAACTTGGACATCCCAAGGGAAAGGTATTTATGAGACGTGTGTCTAAGATCCATAACAATTCTTTTCATATCCATAATCCCTATCTACCAAATCCAATATTGTAATACTTGAGAAAATACACTATGAGAATGCTTTGTAATACCCTAACCCATCACACTCAACATTAATCATATCTTTGTGGTAAGTGACCTTAAGTATGACTCTCAGTATTTCATAGGCTAGTGACTAGTAGTGGGGGACTAAATCATACATTAAAGAACAATTACCTTGATATCATAACCCTAAATAATAGTAAATAACTAATTAAAATTGACCTAACTATTCATAGTACTCATAAAAAAAATTAAAAAAATTATATAATAAATGAAATGAATCCATGCTTCTATAAATCCCAACAGATTTCTTACTAGTTTGACTATATATATAAAAATAAATAAATAAATAAAATTATACATTGATTATATACTAAAATCCTTGAGCCTCAACTCAATATCATCTACAAATACCTATCAAGAAACTCCTTCCTATTCAACTACACATCATGTGCTCTGACCTGTATAATAGTTGTAAAGTAAATATCCATATTAGAGTACCAATGTATAGTGTGAGAATTATATCATAGTAAAGTCTCCAAAATATAATTACTACAAAGTTTAATATAAATGTGTATTCATATTGAAATAAATAATTGAAATCAAACACACTTTCCAGTATGTTGAGTCATCATGTGATAACTAGGAAACCATGACACCCGAATATACCTTATTTAGAAAAAACATGATGAATAAGTAACATTGCGCCCCATGTTCTAACCCATACACAATGAATCTAGGTAGGGTGTCACAATATACCCATGTCACATCCTTACCTCTCATGATAAGGCCCACACTAAATCTCTATAAAATTGTACCATGTATTCCCCATTGGCATTTTCTCATATTAGTGTTCAATATAAATTCTAAAAAACCATTATCAAAGACCTTAGATAAGAATAACATCAATTCTCAGACAATCTCATGTCACAAAAGGTAAGGTTAGACATAATTTATCAAAACCAACAACTTATAACTGATCTCACACATCAATTACCCAAGCCAAAACGTCTCATTAGAGGTCACACATCATGTACTCAAACCAAACCCTCTTAGAGGAAGCCAACAATAATGTGTTGAACTATCTAATCTCACATAGGGGAGGTCTCACATTAATCCATAAACAATCACATATCACTTAATTAAGGTTGTCAATATATCATAACGAACACTCCTCTCGTTGTCTAGGTGGTTCTTATATACATAACCAAACCTCTACCTTCTACTTAAAATAATATCATCATCTAATCATGATATTGATTATCAAACTAATCCTTTCCTCGCATCTTGAAACACATCACATCATATATCTACCTTCAGAGGTTGATCTCTTTAATACCATCCGAGTAACACCAAGAACAATATGATGGACCCATCATGATATCCATATTGTATATAAGGTCATACTATATTTTCCATAAACCCAAAATAAGAATTATAAATCAGTACAAATCCATGTTCCTTCTTAATTCTTATCATAAATCCTATATACTCTACCCAATACATTTCTCAATAGGAATTTCCTTGTCCTCTTCCAATTTTTACATGAAAATTTGTCTCTCTAACCAATAAACTTCTTAAGAGACTCACATTATAGACCTTGGAGACCAAATTCAATGTAATTTTGGTAATTCTAATGAACCATGGTTAGGTATCATATCAAATCTACCTTAGAGATCTCTTAATTACCCACTCTAGATGAATCCATCCACATCACTCTATTCAATCCCTATAGTACTTTAGCTAATCATTGCACATGAAAATTATTCCCTCCACCTTCGAGAGGTTGTTAACATTGATGTATGAGTCATAGGACCATCTCATCTATCAAAACATGGACTAAGCCTCTCATGTATTCCCTACTAGACCCAAAAATCATTCATTAATTCATATATCACTTCATAATCAAAAGAACCAATAACAAACATCTAATAGACACAAAAAGTATCTTATTCCACTATAAAAGGTGGTTTCATGGAAATACCTAAATACATAAAGTGAAAGGTTGCACATGCTTCAACTCTGTCAGGGTCAATTACATCCTATCAATTTATGTTGGGTTTTATTGGTCCATATCCATTTTTCCCTCATGTATATCATCATCCATGAAAGTTAATTATTGAATAAACATGTAAATGGATTAGTATTATAGGGGCCACCTACCTCCAACATAGATCTAGAATCCTCGCTAAACTCTTCTCATGCTCCTCCAAGCTAAACCTTGCCATTTCGCTAGTCCAATCAACACATAATCTCCTATTGCAAGCAATCACATCCAAATCAAATTTTTAACAATTTATTATTAATTATCTAATTTAGTTCAATGAGGAATAATGGGAAAAACTCATGCTTTGGAATATACTAATTTAACCCTTATGAAAAAACACAATAGCATCATATTGAATTCACTCAGTACGCATGGAAAATAAATTCCAATTATTGGGTACACAATTGGTCATACATTCCATGCCTAAATGAAAAATTATAAAAAAACCATTGACTGATGAAAATATATTTAAACAGGTAGTATTTAGTACAATTTATTTTCATTTGATGTCAAAAATTCACTTCTACATGATTCCTCATCACTTAAAGATGATTCCATTTCTGTCAGGTGGGTGATGGTTCAAATCATACCTCATTGTACCCAAAAATCACCACTAAGAAAACCCCGCACCAAAGGGAAAAATGGAAGAATGAAGTGGGGGATATTTCGATGAACTGGACCTCTCTTGATTCCCCCATTACCTAAATCTATTAGGGGAAAATAGGGAAATAATAGGTCTACGTTTTTTTTAAAAACATCGACAATGGTTATGTCACAGCATAACCTAAACTGTCATTACAAGATGAAACAACTAGGTTAATTGTCATGGTGTGGCCCTAGGGGTCATGGAATGGTTTCATTTCATGGAATCCCTATATGGAATAATCCATACCTCATGGTCAACCCTCTATGTCAGGATCCCTATGGTCTTTCTATGGAACAACCTTATCAGGAGGGACTAAAAATATGAGGACCTACCCTCTAGATCATGACATCCTCCCTCCATTTCAGAAAACCAAACACATGGAATGTCTTCATTGCGTGAACTAAGGGTCTCGATATGACCAAATTTTTTTAATGAAAAATATGAAATGAATATATAAATATCCACATCCTAAATTTATAAGATTCATTATCATGGTGTGACACATTCCTTAGAAGAAAACCCCACCTAGAGATCACCTATGTTGGGACACGTGATGCTCATTGAATGTTCAAATTCCTCTACATTGAATTGAATCCTTTTTAACAGTGTGATCACTTCAATATCCCCTATTCCTAAAATGAACCTCACCTTTCATGGACTGATGATCCAAAAATGACAAAAAAAACACATCATGTCCACACTGACTCTACTATAAAACAAAAAAAAATCATATTTCCTGAATAAATAAAAACTTGTAAATTTACTGGTTG
Source organism: Viscum album (assembly GCA_963277665.1). NCBI lineage: Eukaryota > Viridiplantae > Streptophyta > Magnoliopsida > Santalales > Viscaceae > Viscum > Viscum album. The sequence continues at coordinate 21,155,269 of OY728137.1, read as the reverse complement.
TTTCAACATGTGGTATAATTGGGGGGGATAACTATATTATAAAAAACTCCTTATATTCCTCATAATCATATGTTATATTTTTATACTAAATCATACTCACACTAACCATTACATTTCATTACAAAATATAAGTATTCATGACCAACATCTATTATGGATAACTCATTGTCATATATTGAGAGGTTAATTATCATTTGACATCATTAAATATATGAAACCAACATAAAATAAAGAAAAAGTGGAGTATCCTTTTTTAATATAAAATGATGCATTTTGTATTATTAATATCTTTTATAAAAATTTATAAAACCACGCATATGAACCTATCTCATCATATACCATATGGAATAACACTAGATTATATATATGTTTCCCACAATTTTATTTTCTTCTTAAATTCATTACTTACTTGTATAATTCATTTCCCATTTATTTGTGACCATTTGAGGAAATACTCTACCTAAACTCTTTTAGTTAATAACGTTTGGAATTAAAAGTTTCTGGAATAATTATGAGACATAGGAATCATATTACCAATTTCTAATTACCATAACACAAATTCAAACTCATTAACAATGAAAAATCATATGTTACTATGTTAATAATTTGTATTACCTACTTCCAATTATTCATAATTTCACCATTATCATCATCCTTGGAACCAGTCCATCATAAATTTCTTTGAGATACTTTTTTTTTCATATATAACTCTTTACATTATTTCATTGTCAACACGTATTAAACATTGATATGATATAATGTTATATCCACTAAATTATAGTAACTAAATGTTAATATTTAAATATATGTTTAGAAATATAAACAAAACGTTTTTAGGATGCTATATGACATTCAATTTGAGTTTGTAATGGAATAGTATATTATTTTTAAATCTTACAACTTCAACGAGTCCAAATATTCTCCCACTAGCCTCATAGAATCTATATTCTATACATATTATCATGTAAAGATAAAATACACATTTCTATATTTAATAAATGAACTATCGATATCCATATATTATATTATATTATATGTATTTAAATAATTCTTCTAAAAAATATTTTATTCTTAAATATATTCTACTGATGGGTGGTTAGGTCATATTGGTCATATTTAAATTATTATCTGGAAAAAAAATTTATCATGGATAAACTATTTATATCCTAATATCCATTTCAAGAATACGATAAAATTAAATTAATCATAAACCAGTTATATCAAAATCATTATCCCATATTGGTTATAAATTAAATTTTTTTACAAAAAACCTCACATACTATGTAAGAGATATTAGCTGAAATCACCCAAAAATCATTTATATCCATCAAGGCTTGATATATATTACAGTTCATTAAACTATTTGATATTGATGATCCTCTTGTTATTTTAACCACTAAGAGGTGATTAGAAGTTGGAATTTAGTTTTATCAATTATTAACATTCAATTCAAGCTCTAAAAATTGTTAAAGTTCTTTATTCACTCAATAAAATCTCACATTCCCACCTTGTGTCTGAAAATAATAATATAGAGCCCAACACATGGTAATTACTAGGTTATATAAAAATATTTACTCTTTTACTTGTTGTTTAAATGACCTAACTTAGATTCTATACAATAATATTGTTTTTGAATACAATGGTTTAGTAATAAAAGGGTGATTTACCATTTTATTTTATCTCCATGTTGATCATAGTTATACACCCCATCAAACAACTATTCTTACTCTATTGGTTAGACACCCCAACCATCTTCTCTTTTCATTGACTGTTTTGACACCCTATTCTCTATCCTTTTTAGAAACTAGTTCGACACCCAGTATAGAACCTCTTTCTTATTATTAATTTTTTTTATATATTGATTTAATTACCTCTTCCTTATTTTGATTTATCATACTCCATGACCATATTGGATAAGGATTTCTCTTCTGCACCTATTTTATCTTCAAAAGAATATTGGAATAGTCTTATTGGTCTAGAAACTCCTTTTAACTATATCTTTATTTATTCTATTTTTTCACCTTACTGAATACTCATATATAAAAGCCTTCTCATTTATGTTTCTTCCAACATCAGTCTCAATAACATTTTATCTTTATTAAAAAATAATATCCTTCTCAATCGGTCAAATTATTCGGAAATAATTTCCTCACCCTTATAATTTACTTCCAATCCTAAATAAAATGTGTTCATGAAATGCCCAAAATTTATTCAATATTAATGGATCATATTCTTCACATATTCCCAAGTATTTCATGGACATATCCAATAGATATTTATGAAACTATTTTATTTCTCCACTAAATATTTCTTATATAGTTTTTGAAATTCTTCAAATGAACATTATATGATTATAGTAAATAATAAATGTCTTGTCATGTACTATAGGATTACATATTTAATGCTTCAAAAATATATTAACAAACTATATTTTTCATAGAAATTTATTTGAATAGAACATTAATTTACATAGAACATACTTCCCAAAATTTTCACATTTGTGAACGGCATAAATTTCTTTATTTATCACAATTTTTTCCTTCACAAAAAATAGAACATTTCTTTTAGAATTCAGCAGGATAAAAACACAATGTTATACTATCAATATTCACATCTAAAAAATTTGTTAATAATATTACCTAAGGCTTATCCATGTATTTTTAAGATAATATAGAGGGTTTTACCTCATTAAAATCCTGTAATATATTGAAATCCAATTAATTATATGTGACACTGAAAGTTACATCTTCACTCTCTAAAAATGGACAGACCATCACATAATGTATGCACCCATTAGGATTATATCATTGTATTATGGAAAACAGAAAACCCTCATTTATATGGCACACATCTCTAAAAAATATCTTCACATGCACCATCATCATTGTATTATTTATTTATCACATGCTTCTTTCATAGGGAACATTCTAAACTCAATTCAGGGTATGTTATTTTTTGTATTTAACTAAATTCCATCATTTAATTAATATTATATAAACCACTAATATCATTTTATATGCTATGAAAACTAGTATCTCATCATGTATTTTCCTCTTCAATCCCATAACATTCATATTTTAAATTTATAACACATAATCATGGACTTTTGTTATGTTTAAAAAACAATCTTCTCACTGGGAAAACTACATTCAATGCATTATGTATGGATTTTTTTTACTAAAATTAATTCATGTAATATAGATTAATCTCTTAAAATTGATAAAAAATAGTGGGTTCACAACAAAGAAACTACATCCAAAAGAATACTTGGTATGAAAAATTTTATACATAGCTGGATTCAAATATTATCCGATTCTTTGGATGATCTAAAATAGTGTTTGAGTTCATATGTGGTCACAGAATTAAATCCCTTGGATGTGAAAATGGTTCAATGTCTTGTGGATAAATATGGTGCACAAATCAATTAAATGACTCAGATTCATCAGATTGAATAACACTTGTTCTATTGATATTATTTAAAGAGTGTGAAAAGTTCTCATATAACACTAAACCCATATAGATTTTCAATGAAGATTCCCTCTACCTAAAAAGGGATTAAATTCCTTTTATAGCTCACATGAAAATAATAGTCTCAAATACTAGCTCTCACTGGAATTAACCGATGATGGAACACCTCTACAGTCATGATGATATAAATTTTTGAACCACCTCTACTCATGTGCATGATATTTTTATACTCTATATTTATTAGGAAGTACTCCTACCACTATGGATTCCTATTCATGGGGTTAGATTATTCATATAAGAGATTAATCCCATAATCAGTTGAGTCAGATATCCTTTTGTGGTTATGGTTGGAAATATTTATAATAAAATCTTATAGAATTCCTTTACCAAATACACTAATTCATTTATCAAAAAAAACTATACAATTGATAAAATTATTCTGTATGATATCATCAAGAAGAAACATTTATATTTCTTTCATGGCATTATTTTTAATTCCCTTCACAATAAATCTCATCTTGAAATAATAAAATATTGCAAATAATTATTCAAACTTCCCAATCATGTTGTAAACAATGTGCCTATTTCTCAACATTAGAGACACATGTAATTGATCTTTGGACTTTTCCAATATTCATAAAAATAATTATGCCACTATGTATTTAACTTTTCTCTACTCATTTAAATTATTCAATCTTCCATCATCACATTAATTTTCCATAGACCATTGTAGCACCTTATACAAGTTATAGACTTGCATGGATGCATTATTAAGCATCACATCCAATGTATGATCATCATCATCACTTAATTTATGTATTCATTATATATTTACATTATATTATACTAATAATAAATATAGAATTCATTCAATAATCATGCACTTATGCTCTTCAATATCACCCTTTTAATGTTTTTCCAATATTTATTATGTTTATAAAGTCAATATCCCCCCTTAATGAGAATAAATTAAAACATACAACAAATATTTTCTCACCTCATCACTTCTACCATGCCATCAAGGCATACTATTCCCATATATACATATAATGCCTCATATTTATCTACTAATGAGAGAGTATTACATAAAATTGGGTTTTCTTATCAAATAACTTCTAGAAATTTAACTCTATGTATATGTGGTAACAGACGTTTATAAAAAATAAGAATGTATAACCATTGTGATAGATCTATCCATAAATTTTTATGCATGGGATACCAAACTTAGATGAATGAATTTTTCAAATTTTGTGGATTCTAATACAATAAAATTATAAATTATATCCATTCTTCACCCAAATCAAAAAATAAATTTAGTTATTTCAAATTAAAAAGAAATATATCGCTCCCTTGTAATATATATATCAATCCCTAGTTGGTAATATTTTTAAATTCATTCATCATAGGGAATAGTTGTTGATTATTATACATTATCATAAAATTGTGAAAAGTTGTTTAGGAGTTACACAATCATTATGTAGTGAATATTTAGCATCGTTTACTCATTATTATCCCCCTTAATGGATACATAATTCTCTTTTCATTATCATAATGTAAGTATAAAATAATACATATAAAGAAATAAGAAAAGACCACTTAGTTCCTTAGCAGTAGCATTCATTCCAGGAGTTTCCTCTCAACATATGACATTATTTACATCCAATCATACTCTGGGAAGATTCATTGGGAATTTTTTTAATTTGAGTCTCATTTGTTTTATTATATTCTTTATTCCCTTGAAGTTATTCTTTTTCATGAATACTTGTTCTCACTTTACTCTTTTGGATTATCAAGTTTCTAGTTGTGGATAAATTCTCATTATATTTCCCCCTCAATTACGAATCCACTTTATTTCCTTCAACTTAGTCATTTTTTAAATTTCAATCAACTTTTTAATCTAATTTCAATTGATTTCCACAAACAACTAGGAACACTTTCAGAACTATTACAGTCTTATTAGAAGAATCACATGAATTAACACTATTTTTATATTGAAACTTCTTCCCTTTCACAACATATGGAATCTCAACTAGAAGTATTTTCATGTATTTCATAATTTCCTACGCCTACTACATACATCTAGAAAGAAATTCTTCTAATAATTCATATCTCGGGGAAATTTTTCATCATACTATTATTTATTTGATAAATTTTCATTATATATACATCATCACTCCAACCATTATTCTTGTAAATTTCCTAGTAATTAAATATTATATAATAAAGAGAAGGATTTGTTTTAATAACTAGGAATGCACGAGAAAAATCCTTTGAATTTAAAAATTCCACCTGGATATGTATTCTATCAATACATTGTGTGTTGTTTTAATTAATAAAAATGAGACTTATTTTCGCTATAGGGTAGTGAATTTATTAACATGATTTCATTTCCTTTTGATGTAGTAAAATACTTATCAGATATCTTATTTGTCAAGATAGTCTATATTTATTTTTGTCACATGACCTGTTGAAAATAAAATTTTTCTCTAGATAATGATTAGGTGCATATTTGGATTTCTTATTTAGTCCATTCATTGTTCCAAAAAAATAATTTCCACTTATAGGGGAATGTTATTTCTCTTTTATTTGAGTTTTTAATGAATATAACTAAGTGAATCATTATCATCACCAATTGATAGGGATTCATTAGAGAAATGATATTCAATTGAATTACTATGACACATACCACATTGATTTCCACTAGTGTAGAGTCCCACACTTTGAGGATATGGAAATTACAATAATTTTTCAGAAAAAATAATATATAATAGAAACAGACACCCAAGGACTGTAATAGTTTAGTGTCTTTGGAAACTCAAAACATAATCTTCTAGTCATGGTGAAAGATCATCAACATCTCGCATAAAGATCTTCCCCTTTTTTCTTACCTAAAACCTTTCGTTATATCCTAGGGAAAATAAAACATAACAAGGGTGAGCTCAAATGATCAGTAGGGGTATACATGGAAAAAATAAAACAAACCATATACATTTGATCTTAAAAAAACACGAACATAAAGTTTAAACATAAAAATCTTGAGTTCTGAAATAAATCCTGGCAATACATAAGGCATAGATCAAAGTGGAATATCAATCATGATAAAATATCATGGGAATAAAACATTTAATTGTGTCATCCATTAATAACATGATACGATTTCCATAGTAGCCAAGGAATTGCTGCCAAGGCCATTATAGTGGACGAAGTCCCTTACTGAATCAAGTTCACTCCTCGTTCCAGCCCTGTATCACTGAACCAGATTAAATTTTCATACCAGCCATATCTATCTCATGGGATAAAAATCATTACCCAATGCATTGGAGGGAGATATATGTCCCACCCATCTCATAATGAAATCTTTCTTACGTGTGACACAAAATAAACATAAATCATTCATCATACCCCAAAAAATAAAATGGGTTTCATAAAAATCATCCCATCATAACATAATCCATATAAAAAAAATGGATATCATAAAAAATCAAACCATGTAAATAATAGAGTCATTAGACTTGAAACATAAACATACTAAATAATGTCATCTTAGAAGGAAAACAGTTTTGATAAAACACTTGAAATGAATTTTTGAGGAAAATATCCATTATTCTTCAAAATCATTTTCTTTTCATAAAATTCCATTCTATTTTAAAATAAAATGATTTTGTTGAATATAATCATGAAATATTGTAGAGGAAGATTCATTAAAATTAGGAAATATGAAACCGTAAAAATTCTTTCATGCATTATAAGATAAAAAAACATTCTCCTCATACTTCTGTTGGAAAAGTCAAAAAGTTTCTAGTATAGTAAAAAAAGAAAGATTCCTTCCACAACACAATGTAAAAGTAAAATAGGGTTAAACATGACTTTAAACATACACGGATGAATATTAAACACTTTATGAAAAACATTTTTATGGACATGGATGAAAAATATAACCCTAGTAAATACTTACGTATAAGAAATCTCGGATAGAAATGAGATTTCCAAAACTATCCCTTACCTTATGTCCAATTTCTTTTATATGTGTATGAGACTCAAGTATAGTGGGTTTAAACAAATTATTAAATTGTAATATTAACACAATAATATTTATGATATCATATATGATTCACTTATGACTTTATATTACCCGTACTTTTTTAAAATCTATGTCAAAGCAGTGTTTTGGGAAAAATCGTTTCATTTATCCTACATGTTTCGACTTGTTGATATTGATATTATTACTTATATCCTAATTTAAATAGTTATAGAATGTAAAAAAATATTTATATATTATATATATTGGGCATATAAATATAAATGATAGATCGATAAATGGAATGAAATACACCGTTCAGGGAGAGGGTAGGTCGTACGTACGCCTAAATGCTGTTTTCGTTTCCTTATTGAATTGAATAGACTTAAGTAAATAAAACATATATGTCTATAAAAAAGTATCATTATTATGTAATATCATTCATGATTATTTATTATATATAATTTATAATCATACTTGAATGGTTAATCATGGAAAATGAATCTCATCGCGTTCGTGGAGACGGTAGTCTGTACATACGCACGAGCGACAATATCATTCTATTGAAATTAAAATCATATATAATTGGATAGTATATCATATAGAAATAATAATAATAATTTTATATTTATTATTTATATTATTTATCATCATTATTATACCCATCCAAATGATGAAATTTTTGAGTACCAATTTATACCACGATGTGGAGACGGTAAGCCGTACGTACGCACATGTGGTGGCTTTTTCATTCATTGGATGGATGAAATAACTAATATGGTTGAAATTTTTTTTATAACATCAAATTATATATAATATACTAGATTTATTAATTTATAATGGAAACAAAAAAGAAAGAGTAAGTTGAAGAATAAGAGAACTTGAAAGAGGGTGGTGAAATCATTACCTCTTCTTCGGGTTCTCCCTTTTGATTTGATAAAAAGGGATTCTTATGTTGGCTTTATAAATAATGTAAGGCCTCTAAGATGAAGGGAGGACATTTTATAGGGTATTTGGGTGGGTTTTTCCGAGCCAAATGGCTTTGGAGGAGTGAATTAGAGAGAAGGTGGGGGTGCCCATTTATAAGAGGGGTGAGTGGCACTTTTGAAAAAACATAATATATTATTTTATAATAAAATCATATTCTATTTATAATGGCTCGAAAGTGACTTATTTCGAGGATAGTGTGGGGATGGGTCAAAATACTCTCAACTAATATGTTTTTTACAAGTTTAGGTTACATTTTTAACCTTATCATTTAGATTTAACTTTAAGATAAATAATTTATCTTTTACCGTGTCTTCTTGTATTCTTACACTATATGGTTAATAAACTCACTATAAACTTCCAATAGAACCCCAATAGGATCATAAATGTCATATATATTATTATATAAGTCTTTTCCCGAGCTATATATTTTTAGGACCATTATATCAATTAATAATATAATATTTGTTTTAAAAACTCTTTTTTCTCAATTTTGACACTATTTGATATTTTGTTTTTTCTAAATTCATATAACTAGTATTACTTCAAAAACAGTTCATCTATCAAACCATAATATGATATTTTAACCTATGAAATTATTTTAATTAATAAAAAGTCTCAAATTACATTTATTAGTGTATTTATAATCTCATTTATGTAAATATTTCATTAATAAGGTAATTACAGCATCATCATTGGGTCATAAATAAATTAAATTATTTAATGTCTAAAAATATAAATAAAATACAATTATGTAGGAAATAATTTTATATTTCTAATAAATATTTAAAGTTGAATTTATCTTATGTAAAACCGTACATTATTAATGTTTTAGTTATTAAACATTGATTTTACCTATTTTAACTCTTCTTTAAATTAAATAATAATTAATGTCCTTATCTAATCCAAGTAGACCTAAAGTGTAATATATTATTCCTAAGGGTTTTTTGGTCGAGTTACACTTATTCAATAGAATTAGTACATGCGTTAGGGTAATAATAATATCATTTTTACCCTTAATTTCCCTATTTATTTTTAAACATGATAAATTAAAGTTAAAAGCTACTAATCACCAAAAATTATTTTCATCTCATTGAACCACATTTTACATACTGATATCAACCATGTCTCCATAAGTTTTGAAATTCAACTCACAGAAGCGGTAAAATTATATTTTATGTAAATTTGTATATGCTCCTAGGAGGTGGGTAAAGATGGTAAAAAGTTCAATAAAATTTTTATATATCTAAAATTATTATAAAAAGACTCCAATGAATTACATTGAACTTATATAGGTATTATTTATTTATTATGACCTAAAGAAAATTAAAATTTAATAGATGATTATTTAAATAAAAAGTCGGGTTTAACCAATAAATTAGTGTTTTCACTATTCATAAAAAATTCAATGTTTTCCGAAAAATACAAAAAAAACACCCTAGGCTAGTTTCGATATTCCGAATGAAAAAATGAAGTCCATTTTGAAAGATAAAATTTATAAAATTCCAAAAAGTTGGTATTACTATTCATTACTGCTAGTTTATATAATATTTTAATAACATATCATTGTTTAGTGAAACTCGGTTATTGCGTACAACGCAGGCTATCGAGGAAGGTGGCTCTTGCATGTAATGCAAGCCAAGAATACTATTGCGTATACTACAAGATAATATGGTGTTTCATATAGTGTAAGATAATATTGGTGTAGCGTACAACACAATACATAAAGAAATAAAAAATAATATTCCTCATAAAATATCGGGGTGTGACATTCTACCCAACTTAAAATGGATTTCGCCCTCAAAATTCGTCAGGGTAATAAATGGTTTACTACTTGAAAGTTTAATTCATAGAATCCCATATCGTAAAATGGAATACCAAACCTTAATTTTAAAAACTAAAGTATGAAATGTAGAGGTTACCCAAATTAACTCATCACTGGGTTTCCACATAGAAGAACATATGTGAAAATATGGATATGGAAGAGAAATATAACCGTCATGTTCTGATGGAGAGTGGTAGAGAACATGGATATGAAATAGACAACAATCACAAAGCCATAAATTTGTGATAATCTACGGTACCATCTGGGAAAACATTTTTGGTATTCAAGTTCATTTCCCCAATGTTGAAAAAATTGGAATGAAAAGAAATATACCTAATTTTTGTACATTATCACCGTTGGTCATTCCTTGAAAATTTTCCACTTTATCTATTAAAGAAATTAATTTGAATTTGACTTTCATGAAGTGTTAGTTGATCATGCGATAGAATGATAGGCCATTCCATCTGTCTCAAACAAAAGGTTTGCAAAAGTTATTAAATATACATAACTCTATCTATGGTGAGAATAGTCATCGATGGTTTCTAAAATTTAATTATAATTCATATATCATACCACTTAATAATTTAAAACTAATTTATACTAACCAGGGACTATCTGTAGGCCAATGGTTGGTGGTAAAGGCCTGTCACACTTCAATTGTGGGTTCGATTCCCGCATCCTTGTCCGACATGACGGGTTGTCACCCATCTTGTAGGTTGTCCTTTTTCTAAAACTAAACTATTATAACATTCCAGAAATAATATAGAAAAAAAGATCTATCCTTAAACAATATTATCTTATGTCCAACATAATCAATTTCAAATCTTTAGGCTTATCCAAAATACTTCTATCCGAGATCATTGTATAAAGAAAACGATTACTAAAAATGTCATAAACCAAGCATGTGAATTCAATCATTTATCCACCATATATCATAAGATATATCTTGTTGATTGCATTCCAAGCATGTGAATACCTTAATCATGTATTCTCTTGCAACATGAATTACCATAGAACCTTATTGAAAACATAAATGTTGTCAAAAGTTAACTCTTTCCACAAACTAAAATCCCAAAAAAGATTTATACTCAAACCATGATGTCACTTTGTCCTTGTATTAGTCATGAGTTCATTAATAATATAAAACATATTATTTTCTCCTTATCCCATCATTATGCGCATATCATCTTCTTTCTAAAAAAAGCAATCACTTTTCATGGTTATCGGCACCATAAAATTAACGAAAACCATTGTAGGCCAATACGTAAACATTACATTATTCCACAATAATAAAAATGAGATTCCACAACAAAATTTTGGAATCCCATAACATAAAAACTTAATTATTCCACCACTTCGTTGTCATATTCAACATCGCTAATAGTGATCGCATGTGACTTCCCTTTATCCTTTTCCTTGAGATGTTGTTGATGTCAATCACCATTAATCGTTATATTAGGTCATTGGTTAGCATAATTCCCCATTTCCTTTCACTTGAAGCATTGAAGTGTTGGTGGTGCATTCTCTGTAGTATTTTCTCTATTCACATCATTATCTAACTTTTTTCCATTACTTCGGCACTCATCTGCTCGATGGACATCTTTTCCACACATAAAACATTTTCTAGTCCCTTTAAGACAATCTCCACCATGATTCTTTCCACAGTTCGAGCATAAATAAAAATTTGTCTTCTTTTCACCATATTTTTGAGATTTTTCTTTGAACTCTATCTTTATTTTCTTGTCAAAACCATGAGATGGATATGTTACACCAACTTTCTTTTCTACCTTGATAGTACAACACACAATTTATTCATAGCTACTGAATTCTCTTATTGCTAATTCCCTATGAAGACTTGGTTTTAAGCCACTGAAGAATCGATCAACTTTACTTTCAGGTTGGATGATAAATCTAGATGCATACCTTGAAAGCCTTGTAAAATTCGCTTTGTATATACCAACATATTCATCATCCATTTTCTTAAGCTCAAGGAACTCAATTTCCATCTTTTTTCGAAGAGTGCGAGAGAAGTATTTATTAAAATACAAGTTCTTAAACTCATCCCATTCCATGGATTCAATTTCATCTTGGGGCCTTGTATTTTTAACTAGAGTCCACCACTGTTATGCTTCGCCTTCTAACTGGTAAACAGCCAAAATGACTTTTTTATGCTCTGAACAGCGATGTATGGAAACTATCTTTTCAATGGTACTGATCCATTTCTCAGCAACACGCAGATCAGAAGACCCACTAAAAGAAGTTGTATGTTACCTCATAAATGACTCTATTGAATATTGTTCCTTTATCTGCTCATTTGGAAGTCTAGAATGATTAATATCTTGTGTAAGTATAGAAATAATATTTTTCACTCCATCTCCCATAACATTTGTTTGTTCAAGAGGACAATCATTGAATTGTCCATTACATTGATCAACATGGTTCCTTCGGGTTCCATCAATTGTCTAAAACCCAAAAAGAATAGTACGAGAGGAAAAAATCATACTTGGAAAACAACATAATCAAGGGGATTACATTCAATCTCTAACATCATAGGTTTAATTCTATGATCTTTACCATTATTCTAGGACTATAACCTATACTTATACATAACCTTATAGACATCCCTAGACATAGCTTATAAATATCTCTAGGGATTTCACTAAAGTATTCACATCCTAGTTTCCAAATGTTTACTAACCCTTTCCTTTGTTACCAACTGTTGAGACCCACACTTGGCATACATGGATATTACATTACTTTTGCAGAGTAATTTATATATATCAAAAACATACACCCAAGGACCGTAATAGTTTAGTGTCCTTGGAAACTCGGAACATAATCTTCTAATCCTGATGAAAGATCTTCAACAGCTCCCATAAATATCTTCCCCTTTTGTTTTATTACCTAAAATCGTTCTTTATATCCTAGGGAAATGAAAACATACAAAGGGTGAGCTCAAATGCTCAGTAAGGGTAAGCATGGGGAAAATAAAACAAACCATATACATTTAATCTTAAATAAACATGAACATAATGTTTAAACATCAAAATCATGAGTTGTGAAATAAAGCACGGTAGTACGTAAGACATAGATCATAGTGGAATATAAATCATGATAAAATAGAAAGGGAATAAAACATGTAATTGTGGAATCCATTAATAACATGATATGATTTCCATACTATCCAAGGCATTGCTCCCAAGACCATCATAATGGACAAAGTCTCTTACTTAATCGAGTTCACTCCTCGATCCAGTCTTGTATCACTAAACTAGATTAACTTGTTGTTCCATCCATGTCTTTCTCATGAGATAAAAATATTTACCCAATGTGTTGGATTGAGATATAGGTCCCACCCATCTCATAATGTAATCATTATTATATATGACACAAAATAAACATAAATCATTCATCATAACCCAAAGAATAAAATGGGTTTCATAAAAATCATCCCATCATAACATAATCCATATAAAACTAATGGATATAATAATAAAAATCAAACCATGTAAAAAATATAGATATTATACTTGAAACATAAACATTATAAATAATGTCTTCTCAGATGAAAAATAGTTTTGAAAAAACACTTGAAATGAATTCTTTAGGAAAATACCCTTTCTTCTTCAAAATCATTTTTTTTCATTAAAAGAAATTCAATTTTAAAATAAAATGATTTTTTTTTGAAAATAATCATGAAATATTATATAGGAAGCTTCATTAAAATTTTTAATTATGAAACTATAAAACTCCATTCATGCTGTATAAGTTAAGAAAACATTCTCCTCGTACTTTTGCTGGAAAACACAAAAAGTTCATCGTATGGTAAACAAAAGAATATTCCTTCCATAACACAATGTAAAAGTCAAGGAGGGTTAAAAATTACATTAAAAATACATGGAATAATATTAAAAACTTTATGAAAAACATTTTTATGGACATGGATGAAAAATATAACTTCATTAAATACTTACGTATAAGCAATCTCGGATAGAAATGAGATTTGCAAAACTATCCCTTACCTTATGTCCAATGTCTTCTATATGTGTCTGAGACTCTTGTATAGCAGGTTTAAACATTTTATATACTTGAAATATAACCATAATAATATTTATGATATCATATATGATTCACTTATGACTTTATATTACCCGTTATTTTGTAAATTCTATGTTAAAGCAGCATTTTGGGTAAAATCGTTTCATTTATCCTACGTGTTTCAACTTGTTGTTCTAGATATTGTTAATTATATACTGATTTACTTAATTACAGAATGTAAAACATGATTTATATATTATATATATTCATTATATAAATATATATGATAGATCGATAAATGGAATGAAATACACCGTTCATGGAGACTGTAGGTTCTACGTACGAATGAACGCTGTTTTGATTTCCTTATTGAATTGAATGGAATTAATTAAATGAAACATATATGTAAATAAACAAAGTATCATTATTATGTAATATCATTCATGATTATTTATTATATATACTTTATAATCATACTTGAATAGTTAATCAGGGAAAATTAATCCCATCACGTTCATGGTGATGGTAGTCTGTACGTACGCACGAGCGACTATATCATTCTTTTGATATTAAAATAGAATATAATTGGATGGTATATAAAATATACAGAATCATAATAATGTTATATTTATTATTTATATAATTTATCCTCATTATTATACCCATCCAAATGTTGAAATATTTTAATAACAAACTACACCATGAGAGAGCTGATTTCACGATGAAGATGCTAGGGAGAAGCAGTTCCAAGTAGTTTGTCTGGGTTCTATGTAATGTTTGAACCTACGACAATGAATTCCTCTAAGTCATACAAGAAATGTAACACATATTCCTACGGGCCTTTTAAGGGTTCCACCTCACCCCATGAAAGGTGTATTATCAAATATCAATAAAAAATGAAGGCCTCCAGGCCATTGGAGGACTACACCACGACGTGGAGGTGATAAGCCATATCTACGCACGTGTGTTGACTTTTTCACTCATAGGATGGATAAAATAACTAATATGGTTGTAAAATTTTTATAATAATATCACAGTATATAGAATATACTGGAGTTATTATTTTAGAATGGAAAAAAACAAAGAAATATTAAGTGGAAGAATAAGAGAAGAAGAAAGAGGGTGGTGAAATCATTACCTCTTCTTCGAGTTCTCCCTTTTTATTTGATCAAAAGGTCTTCTTATGGTGGCTTTTTGAAAAAATTAAGGCCTCTAGGAAAAAGGGAGGAAAATTTAGGGGCTATTTGGGCAGGGTTTAGCCAAGCCAAGTGGCTTTGGTGGTGTGAATTATAGAGAAGGGGGAGGGCCCTTTTATAAGAGGGGAGAGGGAAACCATTGGAAAAACATAAAATATTATTTTATAATAAATTCATATTCTATTTATAATGGTTTTAAAGTGACTTATTTTGTGGCTAGGGTGGGAATGAGTCGAAATCCTCTCTAACAATAGGTTTTAGAGAAGTTTAGGTTACCATTTTAACCTTATCATTTATACTTAACTATAAGTTAATTAATTTAACTTTTACTGTGTCTTCTTGTATTCTTACTCTATTTGGTTAATAAACATACTATAAACTACCAATAGAACCTAAATTGATTCATTAATGTCATATATATTATTATATAAGTCTTTTGTTCAATCCATAGATTTTTAAGACCATTATATCTATTAAAAATATAATATCTGTTTTAAAAACTCTTTTATGTCAATTTTGACACTATTTGATATTTTGTTTTTTATAAATTCATAAAAGCATTATTAATTCGAAAAAAATTCATCTAACCAACCCTAATATGTTATATTAACCTATAAAATTAGCGAAATTCATAAAAAGTCTCAAATTAAATTTATTTGGGCATTTATAATATCAATTATTTTAATATTTCATTAATAAGGTAATTACTCTATCATCATTATGTCATATATAAATTAAATTATTTAATGTCTAAAAATATAAATAAAATACCATTTTGTTTGAAATATTTTTAGTTTTCTGATTAATATTTATAGTCGAATTTATATTCTGTATAACCCTATATTAATAGCATTTCAGTTATTAAACATTGATTTTAACTATTTTAACTCTTCTTTAAATAAAATAATAATAAATGTCCTAATCTAATCCAAGTGGGCCTAAAGGGTAATATTTTATTCCTAAGGTTGTTTTTGGTAGAAATAAACTTATCCTGTTGAATTAAGACACATGTTTGGGTAATAATAATATCATTTTAACCCTAAATTACCATATTTACTTTTAAGCGTGGTAAATAAAAGTTAAAAGGTACAATTCACCAAAAAATTATTTTCATCTCATGGAACCAAATTTTACCTACTAATATCAACTGTGTCTCTCAGATTTTTGAAATTCAACTCACAGAAGTGGTAAAATTATGTTTTATGTAAATTTTCAAATACTCCTAGGAGGATGGTAAAAGATAGTAAAAAGTTCAATAAAATTTATATATATATATATATAATTATTATAAAATGAATCCAATTAATTACATTGAACATATATAGGTATTATGTATCTATTTTTTCCTAAAATAAATTTAAATAAAATAAATTTTTATTTAAATAAAACGTCGGTTTAAACCAATAACTCAATGTTTTCACTATTCATCCAAAATTCAATGTTTTCCGAAAAATACCAAAAATTCACCCTGGGCTAATTTCAATATTCCGAATCCAAAAATGGAGTCCATTAGAAATGATAAAATTTATAAAATTTCAAAAATTGGGTATTACTATTCATAACGGCAAGTTTATATAATATTTTAATAACATATCATTGTTTAGTAAAAATTGGTATTGCGTACAACGCAAGCTATCGAGGAAGGTTTCTCTTGCATGTAATGAAAGACAAGAATAGTGTAGTGTATACTAAAATCTAATATGGTGTTGTGTATAGTTTGAGATAATATTGGTGTAGCGTACAACACAAGACTTCCAAGAAATTAAAAATAATATTTCTCACAAAAAGCTCGGGGTGTTACAACAAGTTAGTGGTGTGTCTCTCTTTACTATCAGATTCGTCTTAGACATACATTCTTATCTTCTCTTCAAGTTCTCTTGAGTCATTAAATAAGTCTATATATTTTTATCCTCAAAAGTTGATTCCTATTTCACGAACCCAGTTGTCTCACACATTTCCCATATTCTTCATTTCATAACAGTACGTGAGAATCTTTAGAGGGAACCATTACTCTAATACCCCTCAAAGAGTCCTAGGTGAGACTAAAAACATATTTTTGGTTAATCAATGGTTTAATTTATGAATTATTTCTTTGTAATTATTCCTATTAATCTTCAAAATGATTTTACTCGCTTAATAATATCTCATAGTCTCTCCTTGTATGCATAAATAATAAAAGAGAGAACAACGCATGGTATTTATAAGGTTACGTAAAAAGTCATAATTTCTTCATTGATGGTAAGATGACCCAATATGTATTATACATGGTAGTATTCTCATTCATTAAAATAAATATTATAATAATGGTTATACAAACCACTAGTTGATGCTCTATTTTATCATAATTCTCCAACCTAAAAAAACTCTTCTTCCTTGGTTGGTTAGACATCCCAACTATCTTATCTTATCTTTAACTTGTGATACATACTATCCTCTAGCCACATCAAAAAGTACATAAATGAACTTTTAATAAGATCCTTCTTCTTATTATCATGTTTTTTGATCTAATAATTGAATTTCATATTCCCTATTTAGAGTGATCTCACTCATTGATCATGTAGAATCAGTCTTATTAATTTAAATCTTAATGATCTTCAACAACTTCTAATAATAATATAATTTTTCATGAAATACCTATGTATCATATCATGAATGGTCTGGTTCATATAAACTTACTGAATACACAGATATTAATGTCTTCTCTTACAAGTGTCTTCCATATTCAGTCAAAAAATGCAAGATCTTTAATGAATGATCATATCTTCCACAGTCATTCAATTTCCCATTCAATAATATTCTCCTTCTTCATAAGTTCCTAGACTCAACAAACAATTTTCAAGTGATACATAGAATTTATTCAATATTAATAGATAATATTATTCATGAAATCATATGTATTTCATGTAAATATCAACCAGTTATTTTTTAAACATTTTTACTTCTCTATAAAAAATACTCATATAGTAAATTAAATCGTATCCATGCACATCATGTGAATATAGCATAGAATATAAGTCAAATCACCTATTATTTGTTCACTTTATTTGATTCTTTACATAATAATAACAATAATATAATTCACATGGAACTTCATCCACATAGACCATCACCTCCAATGGAATATACTTGAAAACATTTTCTCCTTCACAAATAGAAACACCTCCTTTTCTTCATTAAAAATCATCCTTCAAAAAAATTACAAAATTTCATACAAAAGTAGACTATTTTAAAATATAATCTTTCACCCTCAATAATCACTCATTCCAAAATTCGTTATAATTTCCAATAATTAAATAGGTATTCATTGGAAACTATGCAAGTGGTTAACATTTGATAATCCCACAAAATGTACTAAAACATTCAATTGTATGTGATGTGGTCAAATATATTACATGTAACATCCAAATTAAGTAATGAATAATAGATATTATTATCTATGTCTATTTCTGAATTAGATAGTGTTTTAGAGGCTTAAAATGAGAATAAATCCAATCTTAAGCATGAAATACACTAAGATTTTTAAAATATTGTTTTACTACCTTTTGATGGAAAACAATTTTTAAATAAAACCATTGACAATTATATAAGCTATATTTGTCAAAATAAACTTATTCTTTATTATTGGGATGTTGAAATTTATTTTGGATAAATTTTTGGTATTTTTCTGACAATGTTCATTTTTTAATTAATAGTGAAAAATACTGCATTTTACATCAAAACAGATTTTTCATCTAATTTAATTATATGGCTATATTATCTTTTTAATTGGTTTTAAAGTGTAAATAGAATATATTTTTACCATGTAATCCAATGTTTGTCATTGGTATTAATTTCACTTTTGAATTGGGCATTAATTAGTGCCAAACTTTTCATAGATATTGTTTCAAAAAAACCCGCTATTTGTTTTGACAACGGGAATTATTTTAAAATTAATTATTGAAATTTCTGTGTTTGTAATTTGGTAAAATGTATTACATATTTGGAATCATAAGTTCCAAATTATGTAATCACGACTCTTTTGTTTTTTGACATTATGAATAGTAACAATGATAATTATCTTTAATTATCTGGATTAATTTGTAATCAGATAGTTAGGGATAATAAAATTATATCATAATAATATCAAATGACCCCATAATGTGTCCTAATGCTACTGGTTGTTACATGTAAGACCATGGGATGCCTTGTACCAAACTTGGGGACCCCATGGAATCTCTTTTGTGTGATAATGAATTTTTATCTTTTTATTTTTTAAAGAATGTTAAATATAACAAAGAATGTATCACATGAGTAAAACATTTTTAATATTTTCTACTTAAATGATCTATTGAAAGATAAGTATTCTTTGGAAATCTATAAATATTTCTTACATCATAGTATATTTTTATAATTTATTGACATTAAATAAATTAAATTATTTATGACATCATGATGATGCAGTGATTACCTCATTAATAAATGATTTAAATAAAATGAAAAGATAATGAAATAACTAAGATTTACACTTGTCAAAGACCTATTTTATGAGTATATTTCGAACCCTTATCACCTAATCCTAGAAATATATCAATTTGGGGCCTTTTAAATCTGAAAATCATATTAATATAAAGTAACATTTTTTAACTTTCCAAGAGTGCCCCTGCTCTCCTCTTATAAAAGACCCCCACCTCTACCTCCATACCCACACTTCTCAAGCCATTTTCTCAGCCTAGATATGCTCATTGTATCTCTCTACATACCTCTATTCATCATAGAAGCCTTACCTTATGCAGAAATCTCTCCAAGAAACCCTTTTGGTACAAACCAAGATGAGTTACCCGATTTAAAGGTAAAGACTTCTCTAATGATCTTTTGTTTTATTTTGATTCTCCAACCCCCTAAACTGTTTTTAATCATATATTTTTTAACAAAACAAGTATCTTCAGTATACTAGGATGTTGTTATAAGAAGTATTCGAGCTACACTTACACCCACCTACATCTAATTGTTAAAGAGCATACTGTTTCCGTGGATGGAGAATTTCTGCCTCACGAAACGATGATTGTTCAATATTCTTCTAACACCTTAAAAGGTGTCCATTAAGATGTCACTATATTTATATATGATATATAATATGTTTATTTTTTCCTTAAGCTTCTATATTTTTCATTTAGCTCATATTTTTATGGTTTCCATTGTGGGTGAACGAGATATCTTCATTTTAGGAAGTGCAGACTACCGCCCCCTCAAAGTGATTTGATTCATTAATGCCATATGTGAGACATATAAAGGATGGATTTAATGATATTATATATTATATTATAATGGAATTATAATATACCTTTATATCATTATAATTCAATTCCATTAAATAGGAAATTGAAATGAAAGTAGCGTTCATGCGTACATACGGCTTACCGTCTCCATGAACGGTGAATTTCATTTCTTACCTCTAAATGTTATGTAATATTATAAATTCATGTATATACTGGATAAATATGATATATATGATATCTACATCATGATTATAATTCTGGATATAATGGATATTTTACCACATGAACAACTTGTAATTATAAAGAGTTTATTTTTGACTCAAGTACCAATGATCAACAAAACGACCATTATTAACATAAATAATTACATAGTGTTCATGAAGTGGTAATAAGTTATATAAAAGGAATAATTAACTTTAAAAAGGATCTTATACAAGTAGAAAATAACTCATGTTTATTATTCCGGTGATTAAAGAACGATCGAGCCTAGTCGGATACGAGGTATGGGACTTCGTCTCAATCTCCTTTCATTGAGGAATATTTTGTTTTATAAACAACATTCTTTTATACTGTGTATGAACCCCTTTGAATTTTATGTTTATTCAAAAGGAATCTTTTTATAGGATGTGTTTTACTATATGAAAAAAGGAAATGTTTTTGTCGTATGTATTCGGTGACAACGACTTCTCCGTCGTCGTGAGAATTATTTGAGTTTCGGCTTCCTCTACAAGCCATAACTTTTTTTAAACTAAAAAATTAATACCCTGTTTTACTTTTCTTTTATTTTGTAATTGAAAATGGTTTTCATAAGGTTTTTTTTATATCAATATGTTTTATTGATATCTTGTGATTGAAATGTGCAAATGATATGTTTCCTTTATGCATGTTTTATGCAATACGATTATGTTATAGTTCATGGGAATTGTTATGAAGACGGGTAAATCCATGATAAACTAAGGGCGTGTGAGGCTGATATAGCTCTCCAATGCATTGGGTAACGCGAAGGGGTTATACATCAATGTTTCTCCGAAGAGATTTAAGGAATATTCTGTGATGGGTATTCCAAATGTAACCATGAGGGTTACTCCCTACGTAAGAATGTTATGAATGCCTCTAGTTACCATTATGTCTTATGATTTCTATGTGTTATTCAAAAATCATATGATTTCATGAGGTATGTTAATGTTCTTATGTTTTATGAGTAAATTATGGTTTCATTTATTCTTATGTTTACATGTACTAATGTTTCCTTTCCGTATTTTTATATCCCTTACTAAGCTTTTTATGCTCATCCCATGTTTTTGAAATGTTTTTCCTAGGTCAAGGGAAAGGTACATGATATGATGCTAGTGTAAAGGATGTGTCAAGAAATAATCCATGTTTATTTTAAATATGTTTCCATTGATGGGAAATATGAATACTACCTTTTATGTAACCACTTTGTTTAAATGTGGAATGTAATGCATGATTTATGATCTAATTCTCTAAAACTCTAAACCTGAAAATATCCACAATGTTTATTCTTGAAATATCTCAAGATTATGTAATTTTTAAGGCTGGGGCCTTATAGTTGGTATCAGAGGTCAGTTTTGATAACTTTAGAAGTTAGAATTATATTAAATGATTATCCAAATATATTTTTTTATGGTCAAATTGAAATGATATAGCATTTGAATATTAACATGTTGCTTCATCTAATAAATGTTTGTTCAGAATGGTTTTCCGCAGAGGAAATAGGGAAGCAGTGCTAGGAAGGCATACATAAGGAAAAGACCTTCCAAATCAGCATCTTGGGATGGTTGGAATTGGAACTGAACAGTTTGTTGCAGGAATGGCGCAGTTGACTCATGCGATTAATAGTGGTGGTATCCATGTACGAGATCAGCTAGATCAACCACAAAGGAACATGTCAGTGGTGGAACATTTCATGAGGCAACATCCCCCATCATTCGGAGGATCATCTGACCCTATGCTAGCGGAAGGGTGGATTGAAGCACTGGATAATATTTTTGATGTCATGGGGTGTTCAACCAATCAAAAGATTAGTCTTGCTATTTACCGTTTGGAGGGTGAAGCAGATCAGTGGTGGTCGATGGTTAAAAATATCAGGGACAATGATGATATTGATGCTCTCGGCTGGGATGAATTCAAAGGTATGTTTCCTGAGAAGTATTTTCCTAAGGCTATTCGACTTAGGATGGAAAAACAATTCTTGGAATTGAGGCAAGAGGAAGACTCAGTGGCTGCTTATGAAGAAAGGTTCACACGATTGGCAATGTATGCTCCAAATTTTATCCGGGACCTTGATAGTAAAATCAATCATTTTTACTTAGGATTAAAGCCAAAATATCGAAGGGCCTTATCTTCTCGTGAGTTAAAAAGTTATGAAAATCTTGTTCGATGTGCTGTGAAGGTGGAAATGGAGTTCTCAGATGATCAATTATTCTATAACAACCAGTAGAAGAAGAGACCGAGGTGGTTGGAGAAAGGGATGAATTATTCAAAAAGGTCTAATGGTAAGAAAACTAAGTTTCCAGTTTGTGATAAATGTGGTAAAAGGCATGCTGGGGAATGTCTTGTAAATTTTGGAAAGTGATACCGATGTGGAAATATGGGACATAAGGCTCGTGATTGCACTGAAAAAGATCAAGGTGATGGTAAGACCAATTTTGATTTACAGTTAGTAAAAGGTTTTAAGTGTAATGAGATGGGACACTATGCAAACGAGTGTCTGAAAAAGAGCTCGAGTGATGGGAAACAATTAGACTATAAGCAGAAATGGGTGGTGAAATTCTTTGCAACTAATTCAGAAGATGTTGGGCCATCAAATGACGTGGTATCATGTACTTTTTTTGTTTTTTCACATTATTCTATTGTGTTGTTTGATTTAGGGTCTACACATTCTTTCATCTCAGAATACTTTTCTAGTAAAATGGGAATACCATCTCAAGAAATGACTCCTGAACTTGTGGTAAAAACACCTAGGGGAAATGTTGAGGCCAAAATAATTTATAAGAATCATCCTATCATTATCCGTGGAAAGAACCTACTTTCAAACCTTATTGTATTAACTCAAGTAGAGTTTGATGTTATCCTAGGTATGGATTGGCTCTCTATTTACCATGCTAATATTGAATGTAGGGATAAAGAAGTTTCTTTTTAGAAGGACCTTCAGTTTTTTTTACCTAAATGAACCCTTACTGTTGATAACATATCAAGATGCCGAGAAACTTGTAAAAGATAGAAATGAATGTTACCTTTCACATATTGTTGAAAACAATGGAACTGTTCAGATTAATGATGTGCTAGTGTTAAATAGTATCCTGATGTTTTTCCTGATGAGTTTCCTGGAATAATTCCAGATCGGGATGTTGAGTTTACCGTTGACTTAGTTCCTAATGCTAAGCCAATTTCAAAACCCCCTTATCTAATGGCTCAAATTGAACTTTTAGAGTTGAAGGATCAATTTCAAGATTTATTAGAGAAAGGTTTAATTCGACCTAGCACACCACCATGGGGTGCTCCTGTTTTATTTGTTAAAAAGAAACATGGTTCAATGAGACTTTTCATTGATTATAGAGCCTTGAATAACAACACTGTTAAGAACAAATATCCTTTTCTTCATATCGATGATTTTTTTGATCAGCTCCAGGGAGCTCAGTATTTTTCAAATATTGACCTGAGATCGGGGTACCATCAGTTGAAGGGAAAGGAAGAAGATATTCCGAAGACTGAGTTTCGAACAATATATGGCCATTATGAATTTGTAGTAATGCCTTTTGGGATAACCAATCCACCTACTGTATTCATGGACCTTATGAATAGAATTTTCCATAAGTTCTTGGATAAGATTGTGGTTATTTTTATTGATGATATTTTGGTGTTTTCTAAAAGTAAAGAGGAGCAAGAAAGACATTTAAGGGTTATTTTGAAAACATTAAAAGAAAAGAAATTGTATGGGAAATTCAGAATGTGTGAGTTTTGGTTGCAACAAATTTCTTTCCTTAGTCATATTGTTTATAAAGATGGAATAACTGTTGATCCTACAAAAACAAAGGTTGATGAAGAATGGCCAAGACCCAAAAATGTATCTGAGATTCGTAGTTTTCGTGGTTTGTAAGGCTATTACCGATGGTTTGTTAGAAATTTTTCACAATTATCTAGTCCAATTACTAAGCTAACTCAGAAGTTTGTTAAGTTTATCTGGACAAAATAATGTGATGATTTTTTTCAGTAATTGAAAAGAAGATTGGTGAATGCTCCAGTTTTGGCACTACCTTCCAAGAATGGGGAGTTTGTTATCTATAGTGATTCTTCATTGAAAGGACTCGGTTGCGTCCTAATGCAGAATGATTTGGTAATTTCTTATGCTTCACATCAGTTGAAAACTCATGAGGTAAATTACCCTACACATGATTTGGAATTAGCTGATGTTGTTTTCGCTTTAAAATTTTGGAGGCGTCCTTTATATGGAGTAAAGTGTGAAATATATACCAATCACAAAATTTTAAAGTATATATTAACTCAGAATGAATTGAACATGAGACAAAGGGGATGGCTAGAATTAATCAAGGATTATGATTGTACAATTCATTACCATCCGGAAAAAGTAAATAAAGTGGTTGATGCTTTGAGTCGAAAAAGTAATGCTTCATTAACAATGTTGGGTTTGGAACGTGATCCTTTGGTTAATGATTTGATGTGCCTTGGCATAGAAGTTGTTGGTTCAGGATGTCCTTCTATTTTGATTCAGGTATTAGTGAAATCTTCTATATCAGACAGAATTAAGCAAGCACAGAAGAAAGACAGTGAGTTGTAGAAAAAGGTAGAGCTAGTTTACAAGGGTATGTTGCATTAATTCAACATTGATAATGATTGTGTTTTGAGATTTGGGAAGAGAATTTGTGTGCCGTGTGATTCACAGTTGAAGATAGAGTTGTTATGTGAAGTTCATAGTTCTCCGTTTTCAGTTCATCCAGGTAGTACTAAGATTTATAGAGATCTTCGATAGTATTACTGGTGGGACGAAATGAAAAGGGATATTACTGATTTTACTTTGAAGTGTTTGACTTTTCAATAGGTAAAAGTAGAGTGGCAGTAACCGAAAGGGATGCTTTAACCATTACCAGTACCAAAGTGGAAATGGGAGAACATATCTGTGGACTTCGTTTTGGGATTACTGAAGACACCTCGAGGTAATAATGCACTCTAGGTTATTGTTGATCGCTTGACTAAATTTTCTCAATTCCTTGTTATACGAGATACATTTTCCCAAGATCAAATTTCTTATTTGTATCTTAAAGAGATAGTAAGGTTACATTTAGTTCCTCTCTCCATTGTATCTGACCGTGATCCCAACTTCACTTCTAACTTTTGGAAAGGCCTTCAGAAGTCATTGGGTACTAAATTAAAATTTACTACAGCTTTTCATCCTCAATCAGATGGGAAGTCAGAACGAACAATTCTTCCTCTGGAGAATATTCTACATGCTTGTTCGATGGATTATCAGGGATTTTTGGACCAATATCTTTCTTTGGTTGAGTTTTCTTATAATAACAGTTTTCATTCCAGTATACAGATGGCACCATTTGAGGCATTATATGGGAAGCGGTGTCGAACTCCAGCTTTCTAGGATGAAGTGGGTGAAAGGATGTTGATGTGATCAGAATTGGTAGAAGGGTTGGCAGAAAAAGTTCAGCTGATACAGAGACACATGAGAACAGCTCAGAGCAGGCAGAAGAGTTATGTAGACAATTGGAGGAAGGATCTCCCTTTTGAGGTAGTTCATCATGTGTTTCTCAAAGTTTCACCATTAAAAAGTGTGATTTGATTTAGTAAGAAAGGAAAGCTGAGTCTAAGGTTCATTGGACCATATTAAATTCTGGAGAGAGTTGGATCAGTTGCATACCGAGTGGCTTTACCTCCGAGTTTTTCTCATGTATACAATTTTTTTCATGTTTCAATGTTAAGGAATTACATGCCAGATCCATCTCATGTTTTGAGTCAAGAGGTAGTTCAGATGGAAGAGAATCTATCTTATGAGGAACAACCAGGCCATATTCTTGACCACGGGGAGCAAGTGTTTCGGAATAAGGTGATTCATCAGGTAAAGGTTTTGTGTAAAAACCACATGTTTGAAGAGGCAACATGGGAATCTAAAAATGCAATGATGGATAAATACCCCCACTTATTCGATAAGTAAATAAATTGTGGGGATGAAATTTTCTAAAGGGGGAATGATGTAACATACAAAGTAAATAATGAATAATACATATTCTTATCTATGTCTATTTATGAATTAGAATGTGTTTTAGAGGCTTAAAATGAGAATAAATCCAATCCTAAGCATGGAATATAGTAAGATTTTTAAAAGATTATTTTTCTGCCATTTGATAGAAAACCATTTTTAAATCAACCTTTTGAAAACCTTTTAAGCTCTCTTTGTCAAACTAAACTTATTCTTTATTATTGGGATATTGAAATTTATTTTGGACAAATTTTTGGTATTTTTCTAACAATGTTCATTTTTTAATGAACAGTGAAAAATACTGCATTTTACATCAAAACTGCTTTTTTCATATAATTTAATTATATAATTAGATTATCTTTTTAATTGGGTTTAAATTGTAAATAGAATATATTTTTACCATGTAATCCAATGGTGGTCATTGGGATTAATTTCACTTTGGAATTGGGCATAAACAACTGCCAAACTTTTCATGGATATTGTTTAAAAAAACCCGCTATTTGTTTTGACAATGGGAATTATTTTTAAATTAATTATTGAAATTTATGTGTTTGTAATTTGGTAAAATGGATTATATATTTGGAATCATAAGTTCCAAATTATGTAATCAGGACTCTTTTGTTTTTGACATTATTAATAGTAACGACGATAATTATCATTAATTATCGTGATTTATTAGTAATCGGGTAGTTAGGGAAAATAAAATAATATCATAATAATAAAAAATGACCCCAACTTGTGTCATAATGATACTGGTTGTGAAATTTCCAACCATGGTATTCCTTGTGCCAAACATGGGGACACCATGGAATCACTTTTGTGTGATAATGACTTTTTATCTTTTTATTTTTTAAAAAATGTTAAATATAACAAAGAATGTATCACATGAGTAGAAACATTTTTAATTTTGTCTACATAAATGGTCTATTGGACAATAAATAGTCTTTGTAAATATAAAAAGATTTCCTACATCATAGTATTTTTTTTTATAATTTTTAGACATTAAATAAATTAAATTATTTATGGCATCATGATGATGCAGCGATTACCTCATTATAAATTATTTAAATAAAATGAAAAGATAATGTAAAAAGTAATACATACACTTGTCAAAGACCTATTGGATGGGTATATTTCAAACCCTTATCACCTTATACTTGAAATATATCAATTTGGGACCTTTTAAATATGAAAACATTTTAATATAAAGTAACATTTTATAACTTTCCAAGAGTGCCCCTCCTCTCCTCTTATAAAAGGCCCCACCTCTACCTCCTTACCCACACTTCTAAAGACATTGGATCATCCAAGATCTGCTCATTTTATCTCTAAACATCCCTCCCTTCATCCTATAAGCCTTACCTTAGGCATAAAGCTCTTCATGAAACCCTTTTGGTACAAACCACGAGGAGTTACCCGATTTAAAGTAAAAAGACTTCTCTAATGTTCTTTTGTTTTATTTTGCTTATCCAACCCCCTAAACTCTTTTTATTCATTTCTTTTGTAAAAACACCAGTATCTTCAATATAAAAGGATGTTATTATAAGAATAATTCTATCTAAACTTACACACACCTACATCTAATGGTTAAATATCATACTGTTTCTGTGGATGGCGAATTTCTGCCTCACGAAACGATGATTGTTCAATATTCTTCTAACACCATCAAAGGTGGCCATTAAGATGTAACTATATTTATAAATGATATATAATATGTTTATGTTTTCCTTATAATTCTGTATTTATAATTTATTGCATATCATTATGGTTTCCATTATGGGTAAACGCGATATCTTCATTTTAGGAAGTGCAGACTACTGCCCCCTCAAAGTTATTTGATTCGGTAATGCCATTTGTGGGATGTATAAAGGATGGAGTTAATGATATTATATATTATATTATACTGTAATTATATTATACCATTATATCATTATGATTCAATTACATTAAATAGGAAATATAAATGAAAGTAGCGTTCATGCGTACGTACGGCTTACCGTCTCCATGAACGGTGCATTTCATTTCTTACATCTAAATGTTATGTAATATTATAAATGATTGTATATACTGGATACATATGATATATATGGTATCTAAATCATGAATATAATTCTAGATACAATTGATATTTTACCACATGAACAACTTGTAATTATAAAGAGATTATTTTTGACTCATGTACCAATGATCAACAAAACGACCATTACTAACTTAAATAATTACATAGTGTTCATGAAATTGTAATAAGTGATATAAAAGGAATAATGAAATTTAAAATGTTTCTTAAACAAGTAGAAATTAACTCAAGTTTATTATTCAGGTGATTAAAGAACGATCGAGTCAAGTCGGATACGAGGTATGGGACTTCGTCTCAATCTCCTTTCATTGAGGCATATTTTCTTTCATACAATACATTCTTTTATACGGTGTATAAAACCCTTTGACTTTTACATTTATTCAAAAGAAATATTTTTATACAAAACATTTTTCTAAATGAAAAGATGAAATTTTTTTGTCGTACGTGTGCGGTGACAACGAATTCTCCACCGTCGTGACCATTATTTGATTTTCAGCTTCCTCTACAAGCCATAACTTTTTTTAAAAAATAAAAAATAAATACCATGTTCTAATTTTTTTATTTTTTTATTGAAAATAATTTTCATAATGTTTTAATTATATCAATATTTTGTATTGATATCTTTTGATTGAAATGTGTAAATGATATGTTTCCTTTATGAATGTTTTATGTGATACGATTATGTTATGGTTCTTGGGCATTGTTATGAAGATGGGTGGTTCTGTGATAAACTAAGGGCGGGTGAGCCTGATATATCTCTCCAATGCATTGGGGAATGCAAAGGGGTTAAACGTTAAGGTTTCTCCAAAGATATTTTGGGAATATACTGTGATGGGTATTCCAAACGTAACCATGAGGGTTACTCCCTACATAAAAATGTTATGAATGAATCAAGTTACATTTATGTCTTATGATTTCTATTTTTTATTCATAAATCTTATGATTTCATGAGGTATGTTAATGTGCTTATGTTTTATGAGTAAAGTTCGATTTCATTGATTCTTATTTATACATGTACTAATGTTTCTTTTCTATGTTTTTATATCCCTTACTAAGCTTTTTATGCTCATCACAAGTTTTTGAAATGTTTTTCACAAGTCAAGGGAATGGTACAAGATATGATGATTGTGTCAAGGAAGTGTGAAGAAAGAATCCATGTTTATTTTAAATATGTTTCTGTTGATGGGAAAAATGAATACTATCTTTTATGTAACCACTTTGTTTAAATATGCAATGTAATGCATGATTTATGATCTAAATCTCTAAAACTCTAAACCTGAAAAGATCCACAATGTGTATTCTTGAAATATCACAAGATTAAGTAATGTTTAAGTCTGGGGCCTTATATTACATCTCTCTATATACTAAATTTCCATTGAATAATGCATGAAATGGATTGGATTATCTCAATGAATTATGGAAATCTGAAACCTTTCTTCTAAACGAACATATCCTTACAAAAATTCTTGACATGTAAATTTATATTTTCATAATATTTATATCAAATTATGTCTTCTCAGGGAACATCAAAAACTCAATTCATGGTATGGGAATTTTTTTACTTATCCAAATTTTAACATTTCATTACTCTTATATAAATATTAAAAAGAATTTTATATACTATGAAAAACTAGAATCTCATCATGTACTATCCTCATTAATCTAATAAAATTCATATTCTTAAGGAACAATATGATATCATGGATTTATTTATGATCAATGAAAATTCATCACAATGATCATACAACACTCACCACATACATCATTACATTTTTCACTCTCAACATCACATTCATCAAGCATGTTAATCTACTCAAATTGATTTCACATAGAGGATTAACTACATTTTAACATCATATGTAAAGAATCCTCAGTATGTGAAATTTAATTATTATCCAATTTCAAAATATTCCTTCAATATTTGGATGATCCCAATTTTTTTTGAGTTCATCTATAGTTTCCACAAGGAAACCCCTTGATGTAAAAACCCTTTGAAGTATTGAGTAAGAAGACTATGCATGAATTAATTAGAAGGATTAGATACATCATAATGAATGATTTATGTTCTATGCTTAAAATTTTCAAGAGGATTAATATTTCCCACATAGTTCTCATCCCTATTCTGTTTTCATAACAGCATCCCTTTTCGTGATAATGGATATTGTTTTCATTGTGTCTTAGCTATGACTGACTGGGTCTACAGTCAGCTTCTACAAGCACGAATCCATTACATCACACCTCTGTTGTCATTCCAGCAAGAATGATGGTACTATATATTATCTTATGAAGGATATGTGAACTCTATTCTTACTTATATAGGCCATCTACCAACTTGTCCAGCCACTCTTGGGTTAACACCAATGTAACACCCTGATATTTTATGAGAAGTATATTTTTTTATGTCTTATGTTACACGCAACATTAAAAGAATCATTCATGGCACACAACACTCGATTGGCTTGCGTTACACGCAATCGCGACCTTCCTCGATAGCGTTTGTAGTACGCAATACCGAGTTTCACTAAACAAAGATATATTATTATAATATTATAAACTAGAAGTTATGAATATTATTAACTGAATATTGAATTTTATAACATTATTAATAATATTACATATTTACAAGAACATTTTATGAGAACAAAATAAAATTTTCGGATAAAATAAGTATTTTTCAAAAAATGGAATTTTGCCGCCTTTTGATGTCACACCCACTTTAAATCTAGTTTTTGACATTTTTATAAGTTTAATTTGACTAAATAAAATTATTATTTTCAATTAGGATATGAAAATTTACTTTTGATAAATTTTTCATATTATTCTTGTAACTTTCAAATTTTGATGAATAGTAAAAAGAAGATATATTTTAATTAAAAACATCTTTTTTCACCATAATAATTTATATGGTTAAATTATAATATTGAATGGTTTTAAAGTATAAGTAGAATATACTTTTACCATTTAATAAAAGTTATGTTATTAGCATTAATTTTACATAGAATTTATAGGTAAAAACACTTCAATCTTTGGGAAAGTTTTATCTTTTAAAAACCCGTTTGCTTAACAACGAGATTAATTTTTAGTTAATTACTGCAAATTATATGTTTTGAATTCTGAAAAATGGATTCTATATTTGGATTCAGTGGGATCAAATTATGTTAATAGGATACTTTTAATTTTTTGAGATTATGAATAGTAGCTGCGATAATTTTTATTTACTGCAGTTAAAGGTAAATCGGGTAATTAAGGTTAAATATAAGATTATAAAATTACTCTAACACTTTCAGAAATCCTATTGGATGAATAAAAGTCGACCCATATCACCTAAGGATCCAACTAGATACATTACATAGACTTTTTGACCATGAAATAATATAATTATTATTAAAACCAAAGAAAGTGACAACATGTCAATCTCTTAAATCTTATAAGTATAATAATATTAATTTAGTGATAAACATCATGAAACTTCGAACATGAATAGTCTACAGAAATATAATAAAATTATATACATCATATGAATTTATTTATAATTTTTAGGGATTAAATAATTATCATTAATTATGACACACTAGTGATGTTGAAATTATTTTATTGATTGAAATATCAAATAAATTATTTTAAAACTATTAAAATATGAACTATTTGATGTGATCCACTAATTTTATAGATAAAAATGACATGTTATGAATCTATTAAATATTTTAGTTTGAACATATCATCTTTATATATTTTTTTTAATCTCAAATAAATGTATAGAGTCAAAATTGAAACTATTGTTAATTTATAGAAATTACATATTATAAAATTGTTTAAAAATCAAAAAAATATTTAAAAATTGTAAATTAAAATTTATATGGTCGAAAATGTAATAATATATACAATTATTTACAATTCACAACATATAAGTAATTATTTATAATTATTTAAAATTTACAATATTATTACCACAAATAAAATTAAATAGATTATACAAGGATAAATCATGTTGATAACGTTTAAAATAAATTTCCAAATTGTCTAAATATTATTGGGTGATGAGATTAAAACCCTATCTCATCTATTATTTTGATTCGAGTAATTTTTGGTGGTTTTAAAGTGGGTTTGGAATTTATTATAAATTAATATTTCTTATAATTCCAAAGGTGCCCCTCTTCTCCTTTATAAAAGGGCACCTTGTCCCTCTCCTCTTCACACCACTTTTAGTCTCCAAACTTGGCCAAACCCTGCCAATTTATCTTATCCACTTCCCTAGAAACATACTAAAGGTCATGGTCTTCTTCAAAGACCAGTCATAGGGCTCTAAGAGGAGGTTTCAAAGAGGCGTGTCAAAGAAGAGGAAATATACGTTACTAATTCTTTCAAATTTATTTCTTTTTATACTTCTTATTCTTTAGTTGTTTAATTATGAAGTAATAACATAAGTATCACTGATATACTGATATGTTATTATAAATATGAAATTACTATATTTCACCTTTTATCTATCCTACGGAAAATGAAATCACTGCGTGTGCATACGTACGGAATACCGTCTTCATGCCGTGGTGTAATCTGTTTTCCACCACCACCATACATGGATGGGTATAATGATGTAAAGAATAACTATTTATGATCATTTTAAAATGATATTTATTCTGGAATAGTATACATACAATTAAATACAATTCCACGGTCATGGGAACGATATCATCGCTCGTGCATACGTACGGCCTACCGTCTCCACGATGTGATGCGACTCGTTCTACATGATCTTCATTGAATAATGATTATATAAATGAATTTAATCGGTAAATATGATATATATTACAATAATACCATTCTGTAAATTAGGTATCTATAACCTAAAAATAAGAATAAGAATTTATTCGACAAAACACACATAAGAACATAAAGCAATAAACACCCAAATAACAAGTAGAAATGAAATATTATTAATTAGATGCTAAGAATATGACCATATATG
This sequence comes from Viscum album, assembly GCA_963277665.1. NCBI lineage: Eukaryota > Viridiplantae > Streptophyta > Magnoliopsida > Santalales > Viscaceae > Viscum > Viscum album. The sequence continues at coordinate 21,121,192 of OY728137.1, read as the reverse complement.
ATATCATAACAATGATTATGATTATGGAATAAGTCAATGGAATTATTTAAATCATTATACAGGAGGTTCGGACACATACAAAGCATATCAGACCTACGGTAAGGGAAAACTTCACAATCTCATTTTTATCCGAGATTGTTTATACTTCCGAATTTACTGGGGAATATTTATCATCCACATCAATGTTTCCTCAACATGTAATATTTTTCATATCCTCCTATAATTTTTTAAATCCTATTTTAACCATTGGTGAGTTTTTAGTAAAAGATATGAATGGAATCTTTTGTGGTTTTTTGTACGAGGTACTTTTTGACTTTTCCGGCCAAAATACGAGAAGAATGTTTTTTTAACTTATATGAAATGAATGGATTTTTTTTTGTTTCATAGAACATTATGTCCATGAAGATTCATTTACCAGTTCTCAAGTTTATTTTTAATCAACTTCCTTTAGATTAATATTGTATGACATGTTAAGAAATGAAAAATGTTTTTGAAGTAGAAAGGATATTTTCCTCAAGAATGGAGTTCAATTGTTTTACCAAAATTATTTTCCATCTATGATAATATAGGGCTCTGTTTCTATCCCTATTTTTACATTGATTAGATTATGTTGTGATGGAATTAATTTTATGATGTCCTTTAATCTTATATGGATTATGTTATGATCGCATGATGTTTAAGAATCCCATTTTTATTACATGGGTTATGATCTGATGTATGATATTTGATCTTATGGAACAAATAAGAATGGTATAATTATGATATGGGTGGGGTCTATATCTCCCTCCAATTCTTTGGGTAATTATTTATATCTCATGAGATATGCGTGGATGGAACGGCAAGTTAATCCGGTTCTGTGATACAGGACTGGAATGAGGAGTGAACTCGGTTCAATAATGAAATTTTTCCGCTACGATGGTCATGGAAATGAGCCTTGACTAATATGAATTGATTTTCTATAATTACATGTGTATGCCACAAATTTTCAAGTTTTAAGTTATGATTATTGGGATTACATTTTACCGGTATGATTTATCCCATGTTATGATATTATGATCTCTTTTGCAGGGTAAGATATTCAAAATGTTATGTTTTATGAATATGATATGATTGATATTTCTTTTGTTTAACCTTACTGAGAAATTGAGCTCACCCTTTTGTATGTTATCTTTTCCCCTGGTCTGGATGAAGGGTATTAAGTAGAATATTCCAAAAGGGACTCTAGATATGATGAAATAAATTGGAGACAAAGTAGATAATTTATGAACCAGTTGTTTATGTTTCCATGTTTCTAAAGACAATATACCTATACGGTACTTTCATGGTTTTGTTATATATTTTAATAAGTGTGCTTCAATTTTAAAGTAATAACAATGTATGTGAATTATGGGTCGTTATAGTTGATATCAGAGGAAATGTATAGTAAACCTTTGGAAACTAGGATGTGAAAGACTTAGTAAGAACCCTAAGGATATGTCTAAGAGTAGAACAAAATATTAGTGTTTTAGAAATTTCCATGAATAACCTATGATAAGACCTTAAGTGTAAAATTTTATTCTTGATTATGTGATTTTCTTATTATGATTTGTGTTTCTCACACTATGCTTATTGGTTTTAGTCAATGGCTGTAACACGAAGGAACCGTGTTAATGCAGAATGCGATGGGAAATGCAATGATTTTCCCCTTGAGAAACCAAATGTTATGGGATCTAGAGTGAAAAATATTGTATCCATGCTCACACAACGTTCTCAAGTTATGAACCATGAAAGACTTCCAAAAAAACAAAGGAAGGAGTAACATTCTGTTGAATCCTTCAAGAGGAAACATCCACCTTTATTCAGCAGGTCTTCTGATCCATTAGTGGCTGAACAATGGATTAGTACCACTGAAAAGATATTTTATGTTCTACAATGTTTTGAACATGACAAAGTCATCTTAGGAGTGTATCGTTTGGAAGGTGATGCTGATCAATGGTGGAATCTTATCAAGAATACGAGGCATATAGATGAAATTGAGTCCATGGAATGGGACGAGTTCAAGAACATATTTTTCAAAAAGTACTTCCCTCATATTCTTCGAACAAAGATGGAGAAGGAGTTTCTTGAACTGAAGAAAAAGGATGATGAATCTATTGGTACCTATAAATAAAATTTTATAGTACTTTCAAGGTATGATTCCAGAATTATTATCCAACATGAGAGTAAAATCGATCAATTCTTTAGTGGCTTAAAACCAAGTCTTCTAAGGGCGTTAGCCATAAGGGACTTCAATAGCTACGAGAAAATTGTTCGATGTTCTATCAAGGATGAGATGGATATTGGAGTAACCCATCAGTCATATGGGTTTGATAAGAAGAGGAAAATGGAATTCAAAGGAAAATCTAAAGACCACACGGAAAAGAAGATGAGTTTTCCTTTACGCTCAAATTGTGGAAAGAAACATGGATGGAATTGTCATAAAGGGAAAACCAAATGTTTTAAATGTGGAAAAGAAGTTCATTGGGCAGTTGAATGTAGAAATAATGGGAAGAAGATGTCTAATGATGAGAACAAATAAAGGGATACATAGAATGAACCTCCTACACTTCAATGTTTCAAGTGCAAGGATATGGGGCATTATTCCAATCAATGCCCAAATACAAGGGTTTTTGACGATGATCAACGTCCACAAATTCTTAAGGCCAGAGAAAAAGGAATGTAACATGAAATTACTATGGGCGATGTGGAGTAAGACAATGAAGTGGTGAAAGGTACACTTACAATCCACTCTAAAGTAGAAAATGTTTTATTTGATTCTGGATCCACCCACTCTTCTATTTCTGAAGAATTTTCTAAGGGTATCACTGTATTACCTCAACAATTAGATGTTGAGTTAGCTGTGACAACTCAAAATGGCACAACGGTTGCATCAAAAGTTTATAATTCTTATCTCATTGATGTTTTTGGTAAAGTGCTTCCTGAAAATATTGTGATCCTTCCTATAGTGGAATTTGATGTGATTCGTGGCATGGATTGGCTTTCTTTATATGGAGCTCGTATCAATTTCCAAAGAAGGGAAATCACATTTAATATTACTAATCAATCTACTATCATCTATCGATGCAAGGATGAATATAACCTTCCAGTGGAAATTTCTTCCATCTTATGGGTCTTGATTCTAATAAATGAAGGTTATTTTTCTCAAATGGTTGAAGAGAAACTCATGATTAAGAATACAACCATTCTATGGGAGTTTGATGATATCTTTCGAGAGGAATTTCCATGTATTTTACCAAATCGTGAAGTTGAGTTTTCAATAGAACTCATACCGGTTGATATGCCCATTTCAAATACACATTATAGAATGGCCCCAATTGAGTTACATGAATTGAAGAAGAAACTCCATGAGAATCTTGATAAAGGATTCATACGCCCTAGTGCGTCACCTTAGGGAGCACCTGTTCTATTTGTTAAGAAGAAATATGGATCAATGAGACTCTGCATTGGTTATCGAGAACTTAACAAGATCACTATCAAGAAAAAATTTCCTCTCCCATGAATTGATGACTTATTTTACCAACTACGTGGAGCTCAATACTTTTCCAAGACTTATCTTCGTTCAGGGTAGCATCAATTAAGGGTTAAAAGGGAGGATATACCAAAGACGAATTTTCGTACAAGGTATGGACACTATGAATTTATAATGATGCCATTTGGACTTACTAATGCCCCTGCTATCTTCTTGGATCTGATGAATAGAGTCTCTAGAGATGATCCTGATCAGGTTGTGGTAGTCTTTATAGACGATATTCTTGTCTATTCAAAGAGCAAAAAATAACATGAATATCACTTGAGAATTGTATTAAAAACTCTAAGAAAGGAGAATATTTATGCCAAATTTAACAAGTTTTAATTTTGGCTTCAAAAAGATTCATTTTTTGGGTCTCATAATCTCAAAAGAGGGGTTATCTGTGGATCCAGCAAAAACAGAGGTTATCTAAAGATGGTCGAGACCAAAAACAGTAACTGAGATCCAAAGTATTCTTGGTCTGGATGGATATTATCGATGTTTTTTGAAAGATTTATCAAGGTTATATAATCCATTCACCAGGTTGACATGAAAGGAGTTATGTTTGTGTGGACAGAGAAGTGTGAATAGAATTTCAAGTAGTTGAAAATAAGGTTATCCAGTGCACCTATGCTCACACTTCCTTGTAGTGGAGAAAGGTTTGTGATCTATAGTGATGTATCCAAGAAGGGATTGGGGTGTGTTCTTATGCAAAATGATATGGTGATAGCTTATGCCTCACAACAATTGATAATCCATGAGAAAAATTACCCAACTCATGATTTGGAGTTAGCTATGGTAATCTTTAAATTAAATATTGGGAGGCAATATCTTTATCATGAAATGTGTGATATTTATACCGATCTTAAAAGTTTAAAGTATATTTTCACACAAAAGGAGCTGAATATGTTCCAAAGAAGATGGTTGGAGATGAATAAGGATTACGACTGTTCAATTCATTATCACCCTTGGAAAGCAAACAAGATGGAAGATGCATTAAGTCGACAAGACCATGCTAGCTTATCCATGATGAGGATCTCAAAGGATCCAATATTTATGGATTTACAAAGGATGGATCTTGGAATTATAATGGAAGGAGGAAAATCTTATCTTTCTCAAATGAATGTTCAACCACCTATACATGAGAAGATTAAATAGGCACAAAAAGAAGATGTAGAGTTACAAAAGAAGGTGAGAAATTTTCCTGAATTCAACTATGATTGTGATGGGATAATATGGTTCAAGAATCGGGTTTGTGTTCCTCCCATCCCAGAATTAAAGAAGGTGTTGTTGGATGAGGCTCATAGTTCTTCATTCTCTATTCATTCGGGAAGCACGAAGATGTGTCGGAACCTGAAAGAGTACTTCTGGTGGGATGGAATGAAAATAGATGTTGTTGAATATGTCTCTCGATGGTTGGTTTATCAGAACGTTAAAGTTGGGAGACAGAAGTCTATGGGGATGTTACAACCATTACCCATACCAGAATGGAAATTGGAAAACATCACTATAGACTTTGTCACTAGACTTCCTAAAGAATCCAAAGGCAATAATGCTATTTGGGTTATAGTTGATCGTCTTACGAAGTCGGCACACTTCATTGGTATTAGAGAATATTTCCTTCTGGATCAGCTTGCCAGGATATATGTAAAGGAAGTGGTAAGATTGCATGGAGTACCACTTTACATTATATCTGATCAGGATCTGAGGTTTACCTCAAAGTTCTGGCGAAGTCTTCAGTATACTCTAGATACAGAGTTGAGTTTCAGCACTTCTTATCATCCTCAGACAGACGATCAGTTTGAGATCACAATTCAAGATCTAGAAGATATGTTAAGATCTTTCTCTATGGATTTCAAAGGTGGTTGGTATCAACACCTACCTTTGGTGGAATTTTTTTTATAATAATAGCTTTCACTCCATCATTTAGTTGGCTCCATATGAATCTCTCTATGGAATGAAATGCCAAACTCCAACTTGATGGGATGAATTTGGGGAATGAAAGATATTAGGACCTGATCATGCTGATCAGATGGAAAAAAAGGTCAGATCTATTCAACAACACATAAGATCAGCTCAGAGTCGTCAAAAAAGTTATGCCGACAACTGAAAAAATGACATAGAGTTTGAAGTGGGTGATAAAGTATTCTTACGAATATCTTCTTGGAAGAGAGTAATGAGATTTGAAAAGAAGGGAAAGGTGATCCCTAGGTATGTTGGTCCTTTTGAAATACTGGATCATGTTGGGAAGGTAGCTTACCGATTTGAACTTCCTCCAAATCTCTCTCAAGTTCATGATGTGTTCCATGTATCTCTCCTGAGAAAGTACATACCCAATCCTTCACATGTACTCAGCTCAGAATTTGTACCTCTGGAGGAAGATCTTTCTTATGAAGAACAGCCGATAGAGATTCTGGATCGTAGGGAAAAAGTTCTATGGAACATGACCACTCTCTTGGTGAATGTTTCATGGAGTAACCACCAATTCGAAGAAGCTACATGGGAGCATGAGGATATGATGAGGTAGAGGCATCCTCATCTCTTTGTTACAAAGTGACGAATTATGTGGGTGAAATTCATTTTAAGGGTGGTAGAATGTTACACCCTGATATTTTATGAGAAGTATAATTATTTATGTCTTATTATATACGCAACATCAAATGAATCTTTCATGGCACACAACACTATCTTTGCTTGCGTTACACGCTATTGCGACCTTCCTCGATAACGCGTGTAGTATCCAATACCATGTATCACTAAACAATGATATATTATTATAATATTCTATACTAGACGTTATGAATAGTATTAACTGAATGTTGAATTTTATAAAATTATTATTCATCTTACATATTTTCTATAACATGGTATGAGAACAAAATAAATTTTTCTGGTAAAATAAGTATTTTTCCAAAAATGTAGTTTTGCTGCCTTTTGATGGAACACTGAAATTAAATCTAGTTTTTGACATGTTTATAACTTCAATTTGACAAAAAAAATTCTTTTATGGAATCAGGATATAAAAATTTACTTTGTATAAATTTTCATATTATTCTGGTAACTTTCATATTTTGATAAATTGTAAAAACACACTATATTTTTATTAAAAATAAATTTTTCTCATAACAATAATTTATATGGTTAAATTATAATATTTAATGGTTTTAATGTATAAATAGAATATATTTTTACCATATTATATAATTTATGTAATTAGCAATAATTTTACATTGAATTCATAGACAAAAACATTTCAATCTTTGACAATGTTTTAACTTTTAAATATCAGTTTTCTTAACAAAGAGATTAATTTTAAATTAACTACTGCAAATTCTGTGTTTTGAATTTTGAAAAATGGATTCCTTATTTGGATTCAGTGGGTCTATATTATGTTAATAACTTACTTTTATTTTTTTGAGATTATGAATTGTAACTACGTTAATTTTTATTTACTCTAGTTAAAGTTAAATCGAGTAATTAAGGGTAAATATAATATTATAAAATTAACCTAACACATTCCAAAATCCTATGATATAAATAAAAGTAGTCCCATATCACCAAAGGGTTGGACTAGATTCATTTCATGGCTTTTTGACCATAAAATAATATAATTATTATTAAAACCAAAGAAAGTGATAACATGTCACTCTCTTAAATCTTATAAGTATAATAATTTTAATTTAGTGATAAACATCATGAAACATCGAACATGAATAGTATTGAAAAATATACTAAAATTACCTACATCATATGAATTTATTTATAATTTTTTGTGCTTAAATAATTATCATTAATTATGACACAATAGTGATGTTGACATTATTTTATTGATTAAAATATCAATTAAATGATTTTAAAAGTATTAAAATATGAACTATTTAATGTGCTCCAATAATTTTATAGAGAAAAATGAAATTTTATGAATCTATTAAATATTTTAGTTCTATCATATCATCTGTACATATTTTATTTAAAATCAATTAAATGAATAGTGTCAAAATGAACACTATTGTTAATTTATAAATATTACATATTAAAAAATTTTGTAACAATCACAAAAATATTTAAAAATTGTAAATTAAAATTTATGTGGTCTAAAATTTAATAAAGTATAAAATTATGGACAATTCACAACATATAAGTAATTAATTATAATGATTTAGAATTTAGAATATTATTACCACAAATAAAATTAAATAGATTATATAAGGATAAATCATGTTGATAATGTTTAACATAAATTCCCAACTTGTATAAATCTTATTTTCTGATGAGATTACAAGCCTATCTCGTCTAAAATTAGTATTTGATTCATTTTTGGATGTTTTTAAGTGGGGTTGTAATTTATTGTAAATTAATATTTTTTATAATTCCAAAGGTACCCCTCTCCTCCCTTATAAAAGGGCACCTCCTCCCTCTCCTCCTCACACCAAATTGAGACTTCATTCTCAGACAAACCCTACCAATTTCTCTTCTCCGCTTCCCTAGAAACATCCTAGAGGTCTTGGTCTTCTTCAAAGACCAATCTTAGTTCCCTAAGATAAGGTTTCAAAGAGACCTGTCAAAGAAGAGGTAATATCTATTACAAATTCTTTCAAATTTATTTCTTCTTCTACTTCTTCTTCTTTAGTTGATTCATTTTGAAGTAATTAAATAAGTATCACTCATATACTGATATGTTTTTATAAATATGAAACAACCCTATTTCACCTTCTATCCATCCAACGGAAAATGAAATCCCTGTGCGTGCATACGTATGGAATACCGTCTCCATGCCGTGGTGTAATCTGTTTTCCACCACCACTTTACTTGGATGGGTATAAATGTGTAAATAAAAACAATATATGGTTATTTTAAAATGATATTTATTCTTAAATATTATACATACACTTCAATACAATTCCACGATCATTGAAACGATATCATCGCTCGTGCGTACTTACGGCCTACCATCTCCATGATGTGATGCGACTCGTTCTACATGATCTTCATTGAATAATGATAATATAAATGATTTTAATGAGTAAATATGATATATATTTCACTAATACCATTATATAAATTAGGTATCTATAACCTAAAAATTAGAATAATAATTTATTCGACAAAACACACATAAGAACATAATGCAATAAACACCCCAATAACAAGTAGCAATGAAATATTACTAATAAGAAGCTAATAATATGACCATATATGATATAATAACAATGAGAATGATTATGGAATAAGTCAATGACATTATTTAATAATTATACAAGAGGTTCGGACATGTATAAAGCATATCAGACCTAAGGTAAGGGAAAATCTTGCAATCTCATTTTTATCTGAGATTGTTTATACTTTCGAATTTATTGGGGAATATTTATCATCCACATACTTGTTTCCTAAATATATAATATTATTACTATCCTCTTAAAAATTCTTAAATCCAATTTTAGCCATTAGTGAGATTTTAGTAAAAGATATGAATGCAATCGTTTGTTGTTTTTAGTACGAGGTACATTTTTAATTTTCCGGCCAAAGTACGAGAAGAATGTTTCTTTAACTTATACAGCATGAATGGATTTTTTAGGATGTCATAGAACATTATTTATATGAATCTTCTTATACAGGTTCTTGAGTTTATTTTTAAACAACTTCATTTAGATTAAAATTTTATGACATGTTAAGAAAGGAAAAAATGTTTTTGACGTAGAAAGGATATTTTCCTCATGAATGGAGTTCAAGTGTTTTATAAAGATTATTTTCCATCTAAGATAATATGAGGTTATGTTTCTATCAATATTTTTACATTTATTTTATTATGTTATGATGGAATTAATTTTATGATGTCCTTTTATCTTATATGGATTATGTTATGATGGCATTATGTTTAAGAATCCCATTTTTATTACATGGGTTATTATATGATGTATGATTTATGATCTTGTGGAACACATAATAATGGTATCATTATGAGATTGGTGAGACCTATATCTCCCTCCAATGCAATGGGTAAAGATTTATATGTCATGAGATATAAATGGATGGAACGGAAAGTTAATATGGTTCAGTGATATAGTACTAGAATGAGGAGTGAACTCGGTTCAGTAATGGACTTTGTCTGCTATGGTGGTCTTTGAAATGAGCCATGACTCATATGAATTGATTTTATATGATTATGTGTGTATGACACAAAGTTTAATGTTTTAGGTTATGATAATTGGGATTACATTTCACCACTATGATTTATCCCATGTTATGATATTATGATCTCTTTGGCATGTAAAGATATTCAAAATGTTATGATCTTGTGAATATGATATGATTGATATTTATTTTGTTTACCCTTACAAAGCATTTGAGCTCACCCTTTTGTATGTTTTCTTTTCCCCAGGTCTGGATGAAGGGTATTAAGTAGAATATTCCAAAAGGGACTCTAGATATTATGAAATAAATGGGAGACAATGTAGATGATTTATGAACTAGTTGTTTATGTTTCCCAGTTTCTAAAGACACTATACCTATACGGTATTTTCATGGTTTTGTTATTTGTTGTAATAAGTTTGCTTCAATTTTTATGTAATAACAGTGTATGTAATGTATGGGTCATTATAACCAACATGTTCTATCCTTCTCCCAAATGTGGTTGAGCTAGCTCCCCTTTAATGTTTATGTCAAGCCTTATTCAATTCACATAAATTTATTATCAAAATGCACCAAGTAATTTTTAAAAAGAAACTCATTAATGATTTAAATTATTATTCACGAAATCATTATAAGAATGCATTAATATTTTTCTCATGGACTATTTTTAATTCCCTTCACAATAAATATCCACATGAAATAATAAAATCTATCATGGCCTTATTTAAACTTATCAATACTTTTGTAAACAATGTGTCAACTCCTCAACATCGTTTACACATATCATTAATCTTAAGACTCGTTAAATAATCTCCACCATTATAGTGACACTATGTCTTGAACATCTGTCTTCATAGGAATTATTTATGTTAGCACCCTTTTATTCTTTTCCATAGACCATGGTAGTACCTCAAACAACCTATGAACATATAGGGATTCTTTATCAAGAATGATTTTTTATTTTTGAAAATCATAATTTCATCATTTATGGCTTCCTCGTATATTGGATTCATAATATATTACAACAAATACAACATTCATTCTTCAATCACGAGCTTATGAATTTTAGATATTGAATCACATTGCTTCATCACTTGTATAAAAAGTACAATATATATCTTTTCATACCATCATTTTGAACTCCTATATGTTTACGAAATTTGTAAAATATACATTTGTTATCATATTACCTTTAAAATGATAGAATATAAATCTATAATATTAATTCATAGCAAGTAATATCCAAAGAGTTCCATAATATCCTTTAGGTATTTCAGACAATTACATCATATTTATCTATCACCCTACCATCCCAACACCACCATTAGGTTTTAATTTCCTAGTCTAACTATTAGACCATTCCAACATTCATTATCATGATCAATACATTACCCTTTAGAACATTCAACTCAATACCCTAACCTATTCATCAGATTCCAAGCTCATATATTCTCAACACGTTGATAAAATTGTATAAACATTTCTTGATCATATTCACAATCTAACAACATTTCCACTGATGAAAAAAATGAATTCTTTAATAATAAAAAACATAAATAAGAATCTAGACTCCCCAAGTAATAAATTTAATTAATCATACTAAGTATATAATAGGGGATTGGAGTTCCTTTTGACTATATTTTATCTCATCACTTCATGTGAATCCAATTATGCTTATCATAGTCATATAGATTCAAAATGTTGAATAATTTCAACATTTTGATATATTGGTAGGGGTTTTCTATAACAAATTGAATGTTTCTCTCCTGATTATGAACAATTCTTAATTATCATTCTTTTATATGAAGGTTCTTAAATAAATAATCTAATTTATATATGATTGATCTCAACGTATTTATGATGATAACACAATTTATCAATAATTTAATTTTTTTAAAGAGTATCATGTTCTATATTTATTTAAAAATACCATTTATTAAATGTCATCCCACTAAAATTATGACCCCATTTGAATATTCATAATACCAATTAATGGTACAGGATTTATATTTCATAAAGTATTGAGTCTATTTTGGAGTTATTATCACAACTTAGCTGTTTTTGTTTTTCATTATTCTAGTCATGTTTTATATAAATTTTAGATAGCTAAGAAATAATCATTTCTGTAATACATCAAATCTATAATCTCAAAATTTTTCCTCTAATATCATTCATATGGGTTTCCATTCTTTATGTAACCCAAATCAAGATTCATAAAAATCCAGATAATATAATTAAAATCACCCATTATTTTTTTTCATAAAGAAGATAATATATCATAACCCTTATTTTTGATAACCAACTCGGTTGAATGATCAAGGTCCTAATAAGTGTTTCCTTTTGAAGTAATGTGACAAGTAGTATATTTAAAGGGGATTTAGTGTCACCATTTTATCTGATGTTATTCAATTTACATATATGTATGATTTTAATGATTCAGTTTTCGAATGTTCTTCCTACCACCTAATCAAAATTTCAAACCATATTTATCTGTAACTCTTTACACAACTCATATAATGTGTTACATTCCCGAATTAAAAGACTCATATGTTCACACATATCAAAATTCAACTTATGATTAAGGTATATGAAACCCTTTATTATAATGTCTTATAGTAATATGACATCAATAATCCCTACATGAGTAATCTTTGAGCGACAAATAGTCAACCATAACATTTTATACAATTCATGTGCCTCGTGACTTGTGAGAAGCCCGACCCAATGTCCCTCGACCTAAGGTTACTTTACTCATAAGATAACCCAATTCCATACTAATAGTCACACCCAATATTTATAAACTATAATAAACCTTTAAATTTAATCTCATGACCAAATACAATCAAAATTTTAGGTAGAAGAAAATTAAAACATTAATAAAACCAATCATGTAACATATTATATGCACATATGGAAATTTATAGAAGTTTCTTAATACTTTAAAGTAACATATACATCCATTCATAATATAAAAATTATATTTTTGAATAAATAAGGGATTAAACTCAATGAATGCAAAATTGAAATATTTAAAAATGATATAATTTTTTCTGACCAATTAAAAAATACATAAATTATAATCATTTTATGATTTAGTTTTGCATGAAAACCATTCTATATTTTAAAAAATATAAATACTTTATATTTTTTTATTATAAATACATAATATTATTATTTATATGGCATTTTATTTATATAAATGATATTTTAATAAATAAACACACATTATATTGCAATTTTGTAAAAAATTTACATAATCCAAATATAAAATGTTTAATTTTATTTAAACCATGATCATATAAAATATAAAAATCAAATTTATGTTATTTAATTAGTTTCTAAAATAATACCATTTTAATTTGAATAGAAACAAGTATATGTTTTTTGAAAAATTCATAATTTTACATTTAAAATATTTTTTTTATACTTATTTTTTAATTTATAAAATCTTCCAAAGATACCCTTATAATTTCCATATAGAAAATTTAAATAAAAATTATAATCCATTTAATATTAATTAAAAATTATTTTAATATTAAATTTTTTTATTAAGGATAATTATTTATTAAATTTACTATAAAAATTTAACAATTAATTACAAATATTTTATAATTTATTAGTTTATAATCATTTTGAAAATTAAATCAATCACCGAAATACATTTTTCTATAAATTATTGAAATTTTATAATTTATATTATTCAATCCATAATTGAAATTTTTAAAAAAAACTATGGATATCATATTCTATGATATCAATTATGTCGTAAGGTTTTACTAGCATCATCATATATTATATATTATGATAGATTACTATCAATTTTTTGTAAATCTGTCAGTATATAGCATATCCTATTCTATAATTGGTATTGATATCACCAAGATGATATGATAATGTATTTTTCACATGTGAAATGATAATAATGAATAACCCGGACAAGCATATCCTATGCTATGATACACTGAAAAATAAAGGATTACACTATCCCTCTAGGTTAGATATCATATATCACATGGAATGATCTTATTGCATCTTACAACAACATATATTATAATGATAGTCACATTTCTGGTTTTCTATTGTGTTTTATGATATGTAATATGATATAATAAATCACATATTTTTTCTTCATTTCAGACATGATTTCATGAATATAAATAGATGGACCTACTATAATACTACTAAAGGGTTTCAATTAATTGAATAAATCTTATTCCATATATCAAAATATATTAGAAACCTAAAAGTATCAAGATCTCTATATAAAAACTATAAATAAAGAACACTTTTAATCTTTCACAAACATTAGTTGTTACTATTGTCTTTAATCATTATCCTTGATAAGGATCCTTGAGTGGAATCCAATGGAATACCTCCTCCATGGTGTATTCCAAGTTTTATCTGAATCACCTGATTCATGGGATATATTACCTATAACTTCAATGGTATTCTTGTACCTCCCAATGAAAAGGGGGTGGATAATAGGAGATTTAAGACAAGGAAAATTTTAGTAGGTGTGTTGGGAAATCATAGACTATCCATCTCAATATTTTAGAATCCGTATACCAAAGTTACTATATAGGATAAAGAAGTTGTTTGAGTATACACATTAAGGGGATAATATTTGAGATAACTACCTAATAATCATTATTTTGTGTGAAGCTAGAAAATATTAAGAGTAATAGGAAATTGTCAATGTTAAGTCATGTAACACCCTAACATCACTTTCCCATTTAATTATAATTGATTATTGGCCTTCATATTATTATATCAATGTATCTTCACCATTTTTTGTTTCATGGGAATTTTTAGCTTCTATAGTGAAGTATGAGGTGAATACCACCTCATTGTGCAATGGTGGTGGGCACCACGAGCATGGTGCTAGTTTGGCGGGTAATCAAAGAGGAAATCCACACATAAACACTTATTGTAGTGGTTGTATTGACCCATTATATTATCTGTGAGAAATAGGGGTCTAATACACTATATCAAGGAATTTGGGGAGTCCAAGGGTATCTCGAGAGACTAGGTACTTAGGAGATCAAAATATGGTCCCTCTATGTCTGGGTCAATAAAAGTTAGTTTCAAAGGGTAGATCATGAGGACCCTAATAACCAAGAAAACCACATGGTGAGTATGTGAATTACCTTACCTATATAGTGAGTAAGTAGGTATATCATTATGGTGATTCAAAATTTTGGGACTCATCAGGGGTGTCCTAATGAACTATTATACCATGGTCCGTGGAACCACATCATGGTGGGTATTTTCATATTTTTTATAAATTGTAAATTTTTGAACATGAAGTAATAAATTTTAAGCCCTATTTGAGATTGGTATTTCCTTTCCAACATACTTATCACCATAAATAGATACCTAGGAAACTCCACTATGTTCTCTTTTAACTTTTTTGCTATTTCCTAAGGTGATCTATATTCTTCTTCCATTCTTCCTTCCATACCTTCTTGTTTTATTTCACTATTCATTATATAAGTTGATATTGATCAGAAACATAGTTAGTTATGGATATATTTTCTTGTGGTTTTTATTCATGGGATGTATGTATTCCTTTTTTCCATATTTTCTAAAAAATTATAGAATTGAAAACATTAGAACTTTTGTGAAGTTGTTTCTATAATCTTTTCTTTTTATTAACAATTCATTTTCTACTTGGGTTCTATAAATTCATTTTCCATAAAATAATATATATATATATATAGTGTATAATTTTATGTTACTATGCTATTTTATTCAAGTATCTAGTTCTTTAGGGGCAATTTATTTAATCTTATAGTCCATTTATATGGTTTATAAGGGGTTCTACTTAGAATTCATTTAAAACACACATATATTTGTGTTGGGAACTATTTCATGGTTGTTTACCGGTTTATATGTTAATAGTGAGTGTGATACTACTGAATGATATTGTTATTTACTATATTACAGTTCAAATAATCTATTTGGGATTCAACAGAAAATTTGTCATTGGATTTAATGGAGTTTTAAAATTTCACTTGATTTCAAATTTATTTTCAATATTGTATTTCAAGTGAAATTTCAAAAGGAGGACCTTAATTCTCTTTGGTAATTTAAAAATAATTTTGAATAAAATTGATAATAAAAGTGTTTTGGAGAGTTTTTGGAACAAGTACTCAAAATAATTACACTATTTTGGAAATTTAATGTCCAATCGGTACATTTTTAAAATGTTTTTTCATAAAAAATTCATGAAATGGTTTCCTAATGTCCCATGTATTAATATTTAGAAAATGTTTAAGGATGTATATGGTTATTTTTTTCTTCTATATACCATTTCGATCATTTCATTTATTGGGGAGTGTGTATAACGGTCATTTCAAGTAATATTTGGGCAAAAAAAATTTACAATTGTATGTCATGTATGTCACACATTATTCTCCATCTTATACTTCTAGTATCATAATGATACTGGGAATGAATATGATAAATTGAGAGATGATTATTTCATAGTAATGATTATAGTTATAGATCTCCCTTATTATATCATGAGCCTAGGAACTACAGTATTTCAACTAATGAGGCTAGTTGAAAGTAGTGGATTGTTTATAAATTTTGAATGCATCGACGGACTAATAAATAATTATTCCCGTGCACATATAATATCATCTTAGTAGACGATTATGAGATACCCATGATTATATACATTTTAATTTTACCACTAATAATTTATATTTTTTTTGTGATTTTATATTATTATTTCTCTACATATTGTTTTTATAGTCTTCTACTATTTTCAATATTTACTTCATTTTTAGTTTAATTTTAAATATAATTTATTCCCTATTTTTTTATTTGGCTACCATAATAATTATTTTCAATGAAATGGTTTTATTAATAGGTTTTTTAAATTGGGGTTTATCATATATTTTTAAATATGGTTTCTAAGGATTATTATGCTCTTCATGGGTTTTAAAAGAAATTTGTAAAAATGTTATTTGTTTTCATTGAAAAAAATTCAAAAAATATATTTTAAATTTTTGTATTGGAAGCTAAGGTTCACTAATTTTTTCAAAAGTGAAATTCCTAGGATCCTTGGTGAAATACTACTAGGATATTTATGCGCACACTCTAAAAACACCAAAAAGTGTCTATAATATGAGTGGATTTCTTTCACGTTTGTGTTCTATATAACAATAAATCATAGAGTGGTCGTTCTAGTCAAAAGGATTGAGATTTACTCAAAATCACATGGGGATCCTATCATGTATTATAGTTTATGAATTTTTTAGTTTTATCGTCCAAATATTAATCATTTTGTACTTCTAGATATATTTTTTAGTTATAATTTTTATTTTTATTTTGGTGTTTATGTTTGATGTATTGTTTTGGTATATTTATATTTTAGTTTTCATTTTTATGTATGGGTTCCCAATATAAGTGTGCACCATGATAGAATTATGATTGAATTTTTTTACCTGTTAAATTCCATTTATTTAGAAATTTTTTTTGATTCCATGTAACTTCTTTCCATCAAGGATGGATTGGTATTTCACCTCAGCCTTTATCATATAATCATTTGGGATCTCGATTTATGGTTTTCATATGATGGTTCATGAAAAAATAATATCATAGCTTAGGTTTTTAAGGGGACATAGGTTCTTGAAGGGTTTTCTCTAGTTGGGATGTCCAATGGAAGATAGATATGATGATTTAATCTCGTAAGGTTGGTCGTAGGTGAGTTCTTGCTTACTACCACTCATGAAGTAACTTGAATTACAGTGGGATATAGAGATAAGGGGACATAGGTTCTTGAAGGGTTTTCCCACATGGCCTAACAAACCATGTAGTTCAATTGAACATGGTTCAATGAATCTCAATGTACAATTTACCATGATTTTATTGTGTTATATCAAATTGTGTGTTCAAATCATTTGTTTCCACGATCACTTTTAATTTTTTGGTTTTTTATTCCTTTTCTTTTTTTACATGGGTCTTTCTTATTTTTATTTGAGATGATTTATAGAAATATATAAGATATTTAAATTTTATTTGGATTGATTTTGATTGTATTTTATAATAGAAATATTGATTCATAATGGAAAGGGATTTTTTTTGAAATTTTATAAAGATGTTTTCTAATATTATTTAAAAAAAATTAATTGGTTTTTAATGTGAAACAAATTTGTAAAAGAACACGGGACTAAAAAAATTCATATGAAATTCTACGGTTTAAAAAATAGGTTTATGAGTGATCTTTTAAAAATAAATAAAAATTTACCTTTTTAAAAGGTGTTTTGAATTTTAATTTCATGGGTATTTTTAATTATAATGAGTTGGATTTTTAATTACTTTACTTGAGACATAAGTTTTATTTTTTAGATTATACATCCTAGAAGAGTCCTCAAGGATATGGGAAGTACACATCATGGTGTGCTCCTTAGCCTCGTTCATCTCACGGAATTAATGTTGTTCTCCCTATTATAAACCTTATATACACTCTATTTATAGTGTGGGATCTGACCTATTCTCTGTATTCACTTTTTTGTTATGGTAATAAAAGAATTAATGAAGTTAAGGAGTAGGTATAGAAAATTAAGGTACAATTAAATTCACTAAAATATCTAAAATCATCATCAGTGGAATTAACATTCTTATTATTATTCAAAATACTATGCCTAAAATGGTGGAGAAATTTCATTCACATTTATCATTAATTTAGTATGTCAGTATGAGTTTTTATGCCCAAATTTATTCAATATAATTTTCCTAATAAGGATAAAGTGGAAGGTGGTATTAAGCTCACGGACCAATAATAGGGCGACTATTGAGTGAAATAGTATGTCAGGTGTTTCAACTAATTGACCCATTTCTCTTTCAATTTTATGTTCAAGGTTTCTCTAATGTTTCACTATTTCATTATGGGTATTTCTCTGAAATTAGTTTTAGTATGACCCAGCTTAATTCAATTTTTCATGAAGATGTGGTAAATAATTTCATGATGGTGGAATTAGTCTCTATAGTCCAGCCTACCTTGGGGGTAATATCTTTTTTTGTGTTAGTGAGGGTTCCATTTATTTTGAGATGAGAAATCAGGATGAACTCGGGTACTAAAATTGGAAGTAAATAGGTGAATCTTATTTTTCTTATCTCATTTATCTTGCAAAGAAGTGATTTATTACATGATATCTGTTTGGAAATTTTTTCACCTTAAGAGATATTTTCTAATGATCTATGTACCTACTATTGTTTGGGTCACATATTAAATATTCATATGTTATTTATGTTTTTCAATTAGTGGAATAAAGACTCCTTATATTAGTTTGGACTATAATGGGAGTCTAGAAAATATTTTTCTTTGTTCTCTCAGTTTATTCTCCCACACATTATTAATTTAATATAGTTTACTAATTTGATTATTTTTAATTTGGTTAATTTTCTATTGATCTATTTTAGAGTGGTTTTTAATTATTTTTATTGAATTATAGATGGGGTATAAAGATTTATAATCTATTATGAATTCCATAGTTTAGTGAGATGAGTAATTCTTAGTGGTGTTCTCTTTTGAATTTTCAGTTTTAAACATCCCACCATGATAAGTGGATGTCCAATGTAGTGTGGAGACCTATTAAATATCTCATATATTGAATATCTCAATTATTTTATCTTTATATATTATAATTTATGGGTCCTGGGTCTGGTTGTGGTTTGTTATATCTTTTGGGTATCACCTTTAATATGCATTGTTATCTATAATATTTTATATTTGACCTCAATTACATTCATTGGTATTTTGGTTAATTTATGGCTATAGATAGTGTTAGAGTGGTGATATTTTGTTATACCACACCCTCACTTTATGGTGTAATTATATTTGAATATTGGTTTTTATCTTTATTTTTTCATTTTCTATGGTTTTTTAGGAGTTTCCATAGCACCTAGACCTTATGGGGTAAAGTGTAAGGTGAGGAACACCTCAACACAACATGGTGGTTGAGAATCATGGTTAGTGAGTTAGCTGATGTAAATATATCAAGAGGCTTATAAATTTACATTTTACAAAATATTTACCAATTAAAACTAATTTTTATGGAATTAAAAATAATAGGACTTTAAGAAGAATTAATCATGAGAATTTGAATTATAAACAAAATGATTTTGTAAACTAAGTTTTTAAAATATTTATAATTATTTGAGAAAGTTATTAAATACAAAAAATAACATATAAAAAATAAAAAAGATAACATAAGATAATTTCGTAACATTTTTTTGAAATCACTTATGAAAAGAACCTATGTCTCATCCCATCATGTTTCCTTGAGAGGATTTGGATAAAACATTTTTCCAATGGAATTAATAATAAATAAAAACCTTTATTTTAATTTTTCTAGAAAGAAACTGGTTATTATAATTAAGATTCTTGTGTTTCAGTTTTTATAACGAGATAAACCAATATCTCCTTTATTTAAGGCCATGTAATAACCAAATCCTCTGTATTTATGGAAAATAAATAAGAAAATTAAAAAAAGAGGCTTTATATATTTAAGCCTAATAAACCACAATTTTTCTCCCACATAAGTATTACACTATGAAACTAATGGAAGAAAGAGATACAATAGATAAAGAAATCATTAAAAATTAGAAAATGAAGGATAATGTTATCAATAGTGATTCATCAAGATTCCATTACCTCCTAATAACTTTAGGGGTGTATTTATATCATCCGAGAGACTTAGGAGTGTTATATAACCTATGATGGTTAAATAGAGTTTTTTATAGGTTAATTAAGGTGACTATGACCCACAATAATGGATATATGTTTTAGTTTTTCAAGGTGCACCTTGGTAGTTGGTGGGAACCGCTGGCTAATAAACGAGGTTCACCAGCACACTAGTGGAACCTAGAAATATTTTTTTTTCTTTCTTGGTGTCATCGGGTATCGTCAAGAACCTTCTAGGTTTGCCTCAACAAATGGTCTTTTTTCTAATCTTGAGGTCTCTAATTAGTTTGGAACATTCATAAAAACGTTTATAAAATATAAATACATAAAATCATCAAAAGAAACATTTAAAAAAAATTTGTGTTTTTTATCATTAAAAACAACATTAGAGTGTAAAACATAAAACATTATCCCCATATTTTGATGATCACAAACATTTAACAAAGCTAGGCATAACTAATTCATCATTTACATAACTAAGATGAATTTCAATTTTTTATAAGTAAATTCATCAAATATATTTATGGTAATGTTAAATTCTTAATGAAAAATTTATTTCACTTGAAAAAATATTCTTCCAAATAATGTATTTTTAAATCCAATGTTATGATCATCAAAAATACAAAAAAAATTAAAAATAATTTTTATCAATTTAAATTTGATCATAATATTTTAGTGTTAAAAAAAAATATAAATAATAAAATTAACATGATCAAGGCCTTCTCCCCTATATAGTTATAAGAACATAATTAAATCATTACATGAGATATAAAATTCCTTCACCATAAAAGGCTTTTCCTCAATTATAATTGTTAATATTCTCATGGATATGGGTTATAGAAATAAAATAATAAATTCACATTTTGAGAAAAAAATAATTTTTGTTAACCTTTTAAGAATATTTTTAAATTTCTTTTGAGATAGAATGATTTATTATTTATTAGGAAATATAAATCCAATATTATAATAAAAATATATTTTGAAATTAAATTTCAAAATATAAGGATTTTAAGATTTCTAAGTAGAATTTTGAAAATTAATTAAAAAAACTCACACTACATGTGCCCTAGGTTAATGATGGTTTTTTAATTTTAAAATATTATAATATAATTTTCAAAACAAGTAACTCTGTTGGAATATTATAGTGGAGAGGGATCGATACCCTTCAAATAATGTATTATTTTAAATGTATATGCGGTCCATCATATGACATGAAAACCAAGAGTAAAATGAAAAAAATAGTGAAACAAAGAAAAATATTACTATGAGAGTGAAACATGTTAATATAACAATTCAATATATATATAAGAAATAAATAAGATTTAAGGTTTAGATAAAACAATAATTTAATGAAATGATTACATTGAGCTGATCATAAACATAAAATCATAATTTTTTCATTCATAACCACCCCGTAATAAAATGAATATGTTTAACCATAATCTATTTAGTGAAGATATAATCCAATTGAATATTAGTGAAAATAAAAACTGTAGTGATATCTCCTTTTTGGAAATGGTCTCTAAAAAAGTGGTGCATAAGGTCAATGTTCTTTGTATGAGAGTGTTGAATTGTATTTTTTGAAATAAAAATCATACATGTTTTGCTTCACTTAGCTTTCACATAATCATACTTTCATCCATAATAAAGATGGGTATATTTTATCCAAATGATTTGGGAATAACATCCCCTTATGAAAAGTTATTCTTATTCTACCATTAAAATAGAAATATTTTTTTACTACTCTATTATATTAGGTACATTCCATGTTACTGTAATTTACCACTGGTACGCTTCCTATCACATTGGAACTCACCCAAATATATATTGAAAAAAATATGAAGTTAATAAGAAGTATATTTTTTATAAAAGAAGCTAATATTCTTTTTTTCCATTCCAATATTTAAAAAATATTTTATGATTTTTTAAATGATATTCCTTTGGATTGGCTAAAGTTAGGGCAGAAAGGCATAAACTAAACATGAAGTCCAACTGGGTTGTGCTAAGTTAGAGAAGACTCTCAATAAATGTTCTATAAATATAATTTTCCATTGTCATTTTGGAATAATCCAAATTAATATTTTGAAATATGTATCTATTTTAATATTAATCACCTTTCAATCATAGATTTAGAAAATATTAATGTATCATTCATTATTTTTTCTAAGAAAAGTGACATCTAAATTTTATGAAATTTTAAAAACAAGGAAACTTTTTTGTTATACCACAAAACTCATCTAAAATTCCATACTCATTAAAACATAATATTCATTAGAAGGAGATTATATAGTTAAAAAAATGAAATCATCAACAAAAGTTTTAATAATAAAATGATCCTTCTAAATAAGATTTAAAAAAACGGTGGAATATGCATTACACATTTCAAAAACATTATTTGAAATAAATTTATTTATCCGTTCATTCCAAGATTGATATGATTTTTTTGATCTATAATTCTTTATGGTTAACATTAAAACTTTATTTTGTGATTTTGAATCCTCAAAACTGTATAATTGTTCCAATTTTATTTAAAATAAAACTATTTAAAAATCATTTTTAATAACCAATTTGAAAAACATTGAATTTAAATTATATGTGAATTACAATAATTTCCATATAAATTAAAATGTAGGGACAAGAAAAAATAACTCACCTTAACCAATTTATTCAAATTTGTTATAACAATTTTCCATAATCCATGATTTTCTGTGGGTGATATTACAAAGCCCATCCAATTTATTTCTCAAGACTGATTTGGTACTAATAAAACCATGCTCATTAGGTATTTTTAGAAAATTCCAAATATTATTCAAGGTAAATTGATTCAATTTGTCTTGCGTGGATAGAACCAAATTTTTATTTTTAAAGGTATCATTATGTTTTGTGAATCTATCTATGACATAAAGGTATAGTGTTCCACAACATTTGACATAGACCTTCTAATACGAGTACCAGCTTGAAAATCACCAATTAAATTATCAAGTGGTGATATTTATATTTAATCCATTATTTAGGTAACTTACTAGGTTATTTTTCAACTTAAATTTCCTAATGATATTAAGGATAATCTAAGGTCAATTTATCTTCTTCTACCTCAACAACATTAATATGAATATGATGTTTGGAAATTTTATCATCTTATTTTTTTGTGAATTGACTCTTCAGCATTTTTTCAATTTTTTTTGAAAACTTGGTATGATTTACTTGGGTTAAAATAACTAATAAATATATCATTATCTGATTTAGGGAAAACTTTAAAAGGATTATATTTATTCTTAAAAATAAAATATTTATAACCAAACAAATTAAAATATTCAAACATATGTAACATATTTCCCCTTTTCTCATGTAGGGTTTTTTAATAATGGGTCTTATAAGAACACATTTAGTTGAATAGAATGTAGTATTGGTGGCCTAAATTCAAAAATATTGAGGGATTTTAAATTTATTAAGGATATTTGATGAAAATTATAAAATATATGTGTTCCAACTTTCAAAAAACACATTATATTGGGGTTTTAGAAGAGGAAAAATTAATGGTTATTACCATGTAATGATCAAAAATCATCAAAATCCTTATTTTTAAACTCTCCACAATGATCACATAGAATGTAAATAATGTCATATTATTTTCATTATAGAAATTCTTGGTATACTTAATGAATATTTTACTGAATAAATTTTATGTTCCAAGAGATAAACCAAATTAAATATTAAATAATCATTAAAAATTTCCAATAAGTAAGATTTATCACCTATAATATCCACATGGGTTGGTCCAAAAACATATGGGAGTTTAAGTAAAATGAATTATGAGGTTGATGCTTCATTTTTAGAAATAAAATATCAATTTTTATGTCTACCAAGTAAGCATGGTTCACACATAATGGAATTCTTGAAATTATGTTCTGTTAAATCTCATAATAGATTTTTTTGAAAAAGATTCACAGGTTAGTGTTTATAAAAATTTCAATGGTGTTTGTGAAATAGCCACAAATTTTTATATTTAGCACCTAATAATTTAACAATTACCCTTGAATGGTATTTAAAATCAATGAGATATACAATTTTAAATCTAGAATCAAAAAATAAAAGACTTCCATTGGAAACAAAAAGTTTTCAAACATCATTTTCTAGTGAAACATTATAACCACTATCACATAATTGATTAATTATGACTAAATTAATTTTTAAAACATTAAAATATAAAACTTATGTAATAAAATATGTGTTTTAGAATCCAATTTTACCTATACCAATTTTCATACTCATTAATTTGTCTATTAATGGGAGATTCCCCCCCATCAAACTCTTCAAGATGATTGAATTTGGTGTTTTCCCCATATATATGACTTAAGAACCCTTAATACAAGTAGCATGTAGCACAATGGGATTTAACATTGAGGAATTTTACCTATATGACATTTTAAGAAACTAAATAATTTGGTTCCCAAATTTTGGGTCAAAAAATGTGAGGTAAAAGTTATTACAGAACACATAAGGGTTTTAAAAAGTATTTCCTAGAATAACTATTAGAAGAAAAATTTATAGATGGGGGCCTATATTGTCAAGAAATTTTTCAATCACATTCCTAAATGTGTTGCCCATTTTTCCAAAAAATAATTTTATATTTTATATTTAGAGAAAACATTAACCAAATTTCTGTCAATTTTTTATGTGCTATAATTATTTAAAATATCCAATCCATAAGTTCCTTTCCCATTACATTATGAACCTAAAATGAAATTCAAAATTTTCACTTCTAGGGTGAATTATAAAATATAACAGTTGAGCTATTTTCTTATATTTTACAATGTCAAAATATGGGATTGGTCCTTTTTATAATCAATATAACCTTTATAATTATCCCATCCCTTATTAAAATCATCATTTTCCTTCAAGAAAAATCAAATAATATATTTTAAATTTTCACCATTATTTATTGTAAATCTAAAGGTTTTTTGTATTAATATTTTAAATTCGCATTTTATTGAGTGATTTAGAGATAATCCTTTTCATTAAAAACAAAATTATTCTTCTTATTAATAACATTTAACATAAAGTAATGTTCAAAATATAGTTTTGAAATTTATCCCTTGATTGTCTTAATTTTTTCTAATTTATATGGATAGAAGAAAAGAATAAGTAGAATAATTTACCTATTGGGTTTCCTTAATGTTAGAAATTTGGAACATGGGGATTCCACCACATTAGTTCGATGAAGAAATAGAGTCACATCTAGAACTCCATGAGGAAACATTGAATGATTTTCTAGTTTCTTTCATATCTTTTGGATTATTTTTGGGGTTGCGACACACCAACTTCATATGAACCTATTTATTACCTTCATAAAGATTACCTTTAGTGTATTTTGATTCCTTTACTTATTTTCATAGTTTCATGAATTTTCTATTTGAATAATTTTTTCATGCTCTTAGAAATATGTGTAATCTCTCCCATACTTCAAGAAGAATGATTAATGTTTTCCTTGAAGGAAATGACCTTGTTTTCCTTGTCCAGATCAGCTTCCTTCTCATATTGTCTATTAATTGTTATCTCATAATTAATGAGGGACCCTATGATTTCTTCACATAAATTTTTCTTTATATCTTTCTATTCTTGAATTTCTATCACTTTTGGTACCTAATAATAAGGAAAAACACAATGTATCTTCTTCAAAAGTGTCTCTATGGAAAGTGAATCACCTAAATTATAACATTCCATGTTTTATGAAATATATTATTTCAAATTAATTTGAATTATTTAATAGAGTTTTTTACACATAACACTAATATTAGATTATGTTTCGTGCAACATTAAGTATCTTTGATAACTTTTGTTACACACAAGACTATGATTTACTGAATAATAATATACTATTAAAATTATTATTTAACATGATAGTTATCACCTACACATTAGAATTGAGGTAATTAATATGAATAAATAAATTATGAAAATATAGTTTACTCATGTTTACAACATTAATTTATTGGTTACTATTTTATTGGAAATTTAAAAAAATAATTGAATATAAAGGTTGTGTTTTTATGAATATATATTTTTATGTTCCCAAAAGTATTTTATCTAATAAATTTAATTAATTAAAATTAACGAATGATATTAATATTATCTATACATTTTATATTCAATATAATATTTTTAAATTCATCAAATAGATTTTATAGGTATAAGATAATATTAAATCTAATTTTATGCATAATAAGATGTATTTTTCTATAAATGTAGTTTTTACCTTTTCATGGAAAAAATATTTTTAATCTAAATTTTGAAACATTTATAAATTTAATTTTTGAAGAAAAATATTTTCTAATGTCTTAATATCAAAATTAAATTATTGTTGAATTTTTGGTATTTTCTTGATAGGTTTAATTTTTTGATGAATAATGACAAATAATGCATTTCAATTGAAAACTAACTTTTCATATAAATAATTTATAATTTTAATTTGTATTTTAAAATTTTTTTAATGTATAAATATATCAATTATAAATATATTAATAAAATAGATGTTATTTTAATATTTTTCATTATAAATTTGAATATAAAAGCATTGCACACTTTTGAGAATTTTCATTTTAAAACCCTGCTTTTTCTTTCCATCCATGGGATTAATAATATATTAATTTTAGCAACATATGTGGTTTAAATTTTTTATTATTTATTCCATATTTTTAATAATAAGTTATTAATTTAGTAAATAGTTCCCCTTCATTTTTTGTAAATATGAATAGTTGCTGTATTATTTTTTGTTACCATAGTCAAGGGTATATTAGGTAATTATGGTAAAACTAATAGTATATATATTATAAAATGACACAAACAATTCAAAAAAATTATTAGATATTTCTTGTTTTCTATAGTTATGAATGGATTGGTATTTTGAACACTTATTTACATTTCAATGAGATTATACCATAATAATATTTTATTCAAAGAAGAGTGAAACTTGTTATCCGTTTGTTTTTAACAAGTGAAATATTTTGAATATAATGAAATATAGGCGATATGTTAATCTATAAATATTATTTTTAATGATAAAATATATATATTCCTCTTGGTAATTTATTTCTAATTTTTAGGGAATACATAACTACCTTAAAGGCATTCAGAATAATGATTCAGTAATCATTTAATTCATTTAAACTTCAAATAAATGATTTAAAAAATATTAAAATAAATATATATTTATATAATTAACGTCATCCATGAATTGTACTGATTAAATATACATATTAGGGATCTATTCAAAGATTTTCTATGAAGATATTTTATTTTTTAATTTTTTTATATGTAAATGTATTGAACAGTGTCAAAATTGACATTAATGAAATATTAAAATAAATAATATTTGATTAATTGATATAATGTTCTTAAAAAAATTTGCCAAAAAATTGTGATAATGTTCAAAATTTTATCAATTATTCATTTAAGATTATTCTGAAATTTTCATGTAAATATGTCATCCCTTGAAGAGTAAAAGTCCTAGTTGTCACGGTAAGAGTTAAAGGTGTTCAATAAGGGTTAAAATGAAATGATAAGGATTTAAAATGGTCAAAACATTTCTCATATTCGTTATATTAATTTATTTTTACCCATAATAATTTTATATTTTAATAAATTAGTTTATTACAAATTTGGATCTAAAATTTAATTTAAATTAATTTATTATTTTAAGAAATTCCAAGAGTGCGCCACCCCTCTCTTATAAAAGGGTACATTTGCTTCTATTTTCTTCACCCTTCCTAAAGCATTTAAATTGGAAAATATCTTCTCAAATAACATATTAGAATACTTCTCCCCATTATAAAGGTGTTCTTTTACACATAACACCATCTTTAGTGTTCTTAAGTTGTTATGAAATGAAGGATCACTACTGCAGATCAGGGAAAAACGTGTTAGGTTTTATCAGTGAAAAAGAGAAAGTTTTGATAAAATGGAGGTCCTTATCATTGCTAAAATGCGTGTTGGTAAACATGTACCCTTTATTAGTGTTTTTTTAGTGTTGATAAATGGTAGATTTATCAGTGCAATTATTAGTGCGGATAACTGTTTTTAATAAGAAAATATTATTAGTTTATATAAAATTATTATATTTATATTCAGAAATAATGTTTATGTGTTTACAATAAATAAAAAACATATGTTTATAATTAATATATATTTTTAAATAATTCAAATATATATATAATGTTTTTAAAAAATATTTTCAAGATTATGATTAAATAATTATATATTTACATATTTATAATATTATAGTAAATTTCATTAAATAATATATAAATATATTTGAATTAATATTTATATTATTTTTAAAAATCTTATAATTATATATAAATAATTTTAATGTATATAAATTATTATTATAATTATGAATAAAAAAATTTATGTTTTTAATGAATTTCGAAAAAAATATATTGATGTGTGAGTATAATTGATCTGCATATATGTTTTGTTTTCATCATGAAAGTTCCTTAATACATTACATACTGATTATTATTCTTTTTTTTCTATATGTGATGACTCATTTTTTATTATCTATACTTTACTATATTTATGACTCAATCATGGTATACCTGTTAATCTATTATGTTCTCAAAATTACATATAAAATTGAAATAAATATATTTAAATTATTAATATTTTTATTATATTTATAATTATAAAATTTTAATTATATTTAAATAATTTTTAAATATATTTATTTTTAATTATAATTATAACTAAATATATATTTTAAAATAATTATAAAATTAAAATAAATACGTCTATTATAAATATATATATATATATATATATTCATAATTATATAAAAATATTTATAAACATATTTTGTATAGTTATAAACATAAATATATTATTATTTATAATTATAAAATTATAATACACATATTTATTATAGTTTTAATAGTCCATGAGTCAGGTGAACCATCTCCTACCAAAATTTATTGAAAAGAAAAATACATTATAAGAGAGGGATAGAGGATAGGGGCAACAGACAAAATGTCCTCATCTAGAAAAGAAATTTCAAATGGGTAGAACCAAGGCCATTTACTTAATCTTGATCAGTGATATCATAAGTAGATTCCCATTATGATTTCAAATTCTTATGACTAAAAAGCATATAAAACATTTCCTTGAGTTTAATCTTCTCCAATGTGAGGTCCTTTAAAGAAGTTCTAGTAGACTGGCCATGCCCAATCCAATCATCTTTGCCACGTCCTCACCCATAGTTTTTTAGATGCCAACCTCATTTTCATGTTATCATTTTCTTCCAATTCCACTCTTGTTCAGTGAGAGACTTCACTATAGAGTCATTAATGACTCTTGATGAATTATCTATCATATATTTCACCATAATATCATGATCAATAAGCTCCATTCTATTCTCGATAGGTGATGGATGAAAATCAGTCAATTGTCTACTAACAGTCTCAGTGGATTTTGGAACACATTGATCCAAAATTCCATCCCCTACATTATGCTCCCCTAGGACAATATCTGATCATAATTTCCTTTTTCTAGTACATTGAATGCCTAAAAGAGATGTCCCCTTCTCTACTCACCTATTATCACTTAGAAGTTATCCGAAAATCCGACAAGATGTTTTTCTATCCCTTACACGTCCAATTCCATGAGTCTCTAACACATGAGTAGGGTTCCTATATTGTGTGCAATTAATTTTAGTAGTAGCATCCGCCGACTGTGTGCCATCTTAAAAATCATCAAGTGTATAAAAATCTATCCTTGCCTAGTATTATCCGTTGATTTTTCTTCAACCCAAGACTAATTCTTCCCACCAATATGGGAGGCTAAATTTTTCATTTTCTTCAGACACATCTTTAATCATGACCATATTGGGAGAAAAAATCCCAGATGACAGATTTATTACAAATAGAAATTTCATGTTCAAATACCTTAAATTACAAGTTTTTTCATTTTTTTCTTTAACATTTCTAAAATTATGTTCATCACTATTAGTGGATAGCAAAACACGGTCCACCAAAGTGGAATTCATATCATCATAAACCAAAAAATGGGAAAATTGATAAAATATTTTCATCTCTATTTATTTACCAATATTCATTAGAAAACCAATTGACATTGAGATAAGATTTAGTATTTTAGGGCTCTATAGAATCCAGTTAATTCCATAGACGCTTACCTGGAGTTGAACAGATGTCTAACCCACTTTTAGGGGATTAACGTTCATAACCCATTCATGGAAATGAATAATAATTAGTTTGGGAAAAATTTATTGAAAACCCAATGCTTTCATCCCACCTCATAGGAGGGGAATATCATATGATTGAAATTGTGCCCTAATGAACACACTTACAATATAAGAACCTAATACTTCTGAGATCCATAGTGCTAAAACATAAATTTTCATTGGAATTTAACCTCTAGGTTGAATAAGAAAAAAATAATGCAGAGTTCACCGATTTTGAGATGCTCTGCGACAGTAAATGGACCTGCCTTGATGTGAGAAAGACTTTGTTTCTAATGGATCGTAGGAACATCTGATCCCTTCTTGACCAATAATGATTTCATACCATCCCCATTAGTATCAATTATTTTTTCACCACAACTAGTAGATGTAAAACATCAAACATTTGGGCACAGAACCATTGGATCTACATCAATGTGATACCATCATGGAACAGATTTAGCTTTCCTATATTTATCAGACCACCACTAGACTACAAAGTATTCAGCAGCATAAGTCATAAATCAAAGGATCCTATAGTAGGTCGCCAAGGATTGAACCAATAGAAAAAAAATGGTACATCACATGTAGATTAAACCCACAAAGATTCATCTATGATCACAAGAAATATTGATAGTGGAAAAAAAGGGAAAAGCCCACATATATAAGAAAAGGCAACAACTCAAGAATCACCATAATTGTGATCAGAGCTATGGCCAAATTATTCATTATCATTAGCATTCTCCCACTCTAAATTTGAATTTCACAATTCAAAAAGTTCAATATACTTCTTCATAATCTTTTCCTCATATGGAGTGATCTTAGCCAATCGAGAGGGCATGCGTCTCCCACTACCTCGATTTGAATCATTACAACCACCCCTGCTAGAAAAATTTGGATTCCTACCACATCTCCATGAATTATGATGTATCAGTACATCATTCTCACCCATTTAATCAAGAATTTTAATATAAAAATGGCTTGCATCATCATTAAGATAATAAATTTCCTCAAAATGGTTTCCCTCTATGACATTATTAGAATTATGATAATTCAGATCAAAAAATTTAGGTGACATAGAATGAAATCCAATTTTCCTTGAAACTATATGGAAAATATTATTATCCACATTTTGAGTACATTTACTGCCCCCTTGATCATTCACTCATTTATGACACCTATGTCTTAAAAAACCACTAACCTCTCGATAGACTCCATATGTCTGATGAAGAAGAAGCATCAATAATATCTCTAAAATTTTGATTATCATTAATGGTTGCGGCATATGTGGATATTTATTTCACATCAATCTCTCTAAAACCCTGATCACCAGGTTTTGAAATATCAGAATTACTATACATAGGCCTGTCAAGTGGAACTATATCTATGTTCACCATTTCACTTTTCCCATCACCATTTTGAGTTAACCCAGTAACAATATCTGACCAAATCCTTTGCTTACCGGATCCCTACGCAAAAATATCAATTGACCATTAGGTGTCATCTTCATCCACTTTCCTGATGACATTAGCTTGTTGTCCTTTATAGTGACCTACATCATTTCAATTAAAATTGGATACAATGTCTAACTACCCATCCTTTAGAGTGTCAGAAACACCTGATTTCATCCTTCTTTTGAAACACAAATCCTTATCATAACCCTGAGTATGAGAAACCTCATAGAAATATGATCTCCAATAATTGGAATGATGATCCCTAATAATATTAAATTCCATGTAGAATTTAATAACTCTCTTATAAATAGTTTTCAAGTCAAAAATAATATTCAATAGTAGTCAAAAGTACTTGATCTACCAAATATGAACCCAAATCAACCTCGACCTAAAAGCATTCAAAGCGTCCCAACCATGTAGTCTCTGTTTTCTTATCCATTTTAATGGGGAGACCAATTGAAAATGTAATATCATATATGATTTTTTGATGGAAAAGGATCCAATTTAGTTTATGGACCTTTCCCTAGATTTGAGAAGAATAATTACTGGCATCCGGCTGATTTCATTTTTTTCCCAGCCCTTAATGCGAAGAACATTGGACTTTAGAGATAAATAGTCGAACCCTCTTTCCCACGTCTTCAACTCCTTAGATAGAAAGATGATATAATAGAACATGTGTCCCAATAAGACTCACCTCCAATTACCGAATCCATAAATTATCGATATCCAGTCATCTATATAACAAATCTTCAACTACTTAAATATTAATAGGAAAGACACTTCTCTTGCAATGAATGGAAAAGTTAGTCGACCATTTGTAGAGGTAGAAAGAGGTACCAACCTCTTAAGTTTCTAGAACCTCACATCCTCGTTGCATTGTAAAACCATCACTATTCTTACTTGCATCACCAACCTCAAGAAAAATTCTACACTTTTCCCTAGCGCCAGTAACTGAATCCTCAACCACGAGCAGGTCATACATCAATCCAGTGCTATCAATTCAATCATTATCATGCAGATCAAGCCACTTTGATCCATAATCAGCCGCATCATCATCTAGTAGATCTCGCCTCTTCAATCTAACATCAACCACATCATCCTCAAGTGGATTTAATCATATCAAACCATCATTGAGCAAATATCTCCTCTTCCAACCCATGATGGAAATACCCACAATGAGAAAACCTTTCCATGGATTCATCGTTTCAGCACTAGTACCTACAACCCATCAATCATCCTCCTTACATGTAGTGTCCTTCCCACCAACCAGCACAACACCAATGTATTTAGGGATTGACATGTAAAACCCTTCATCCACAACAAAACGCCATGGGAGTGTCGTGAGAACCACTACATTTCCATATTTCTCTTTATTTTATTAATATATATATTATATATATTTATAATATTATAAATATAATAAATATATTTCTTATAATTTGATAATTTTTTAAATGAATATGTATTTGTTTATAATTAAAACTACAAATAAATAAATATATTTTTTTATTTATTTAAATAATTATAAAATTATAGAAAATATATATATTATATTTATAATTTTATGAATATATAAAATTAATATATTTATTTTAATTTTATAATAATAATTAAATATATTTCTATTTATAATATTTAAAAATATATGTAATTATATTACTATAAATAAATATTTATTAATAGTTACACCCATTAATAAATATATATTTACTTATGGTAAATATAATTTTATAAATATTTGTAATAATATGAAAAAAATTATTAACATTATATCTTTAACCGCGATTTTTTAGCACTCATAATGATAGGCCATTATCAATGGTAAAAAGTCACGACAAACAATGTATTTATCTTATCTATAATTTTATCACTGATATAGGTATATATTATCAGTGATTTTTATTTTAGCACTGATAAAACATACCTTTATCAGTGATATTTAACTAGCGCTAATAAAAACTTCAAATGATTTTATAAATGAACCCTAAAAGTCAAAATCATCTCTCATACACCTCAAGCTCTCGTGAAAGCTGACCCCAGCGCCACTGACCCCTCTTCTACCCCAACCTCACCTCGATGGCTGTTGACTCCACCACTGCCACTGACCCCTCCTTTACTTATGCAAATCCATCCCCCACGGACATGAAACCCTCCTTCGCCACAAACCCACCACCACCACGAACCCACCTCTTCCATGAACCCTCCTATGTTGTGAAGCCACCTTTGTATGTGATGAACCTTGACACTACAATGAACCCCTCATCCACCGTGAACCATCCTCTTCCATGAGCCCCACATCCTCTGTGAACCCCTTTGAGGCCTCTGTTGCTGCTACAACCACTGCCTACCATAACTCCGCTGCTGCCAGACCCTATTGCTTCCCCCAGACATTCAAATCTAATGTATTTTCTTATTTTATTTGGAATATTTTTAGATATTCATATATTCATTACTAGGTTTTATTGTTTTAAATTTTTCTTGGTTGTATGAATTATACAATTGGTTTGATTCATTAGTGTGAAAAAATGGTTTGTTTATTGGAAATGTGTTTGATTGGTTTTTTGGGAATATTCTATGAAATATTTAATTTAATTGTTTTCTATTTCAATTGAAACAATATTCTAGTTTGATGATTATATTAATTTTTCACCATATATTATCTCCCATGTAATTTGGTAGGTACCCCTTATTGATTAATTATTGATATTTTATTACTATTTTCTCTTATGCTTGTATCCTGTAAATTATATTTTCCTTAAAATAGAAACATATATTTTGTTAAGTATATTTACTCTACCCTTTGTAATAATATTATTTTCATTATTTTCACGAAAAATATTATTTTTTGGTTTTTCTTAAAAAAATGAATGGTATAAAATATATTTTGATATCCTACTAGGCTCTTTTCTCAAACAATACATATACACATTAGTGTATATATAGACTTATCTGCCTATGATACAGGAAATAAGTTTCATGCTTTAATATTGGGGTTCCATAGTCACATGTTAATACCTAAATGATAATGGGATTTAGGGGACACCATAGTGAATAAGGAGACAATATTCATTTATTGTTATTTTAAGATATTTACTATGAATTCCCTCTTTCAAAAATAAATTTATTCTTGGTCTTCCCTTATATTTTTGATAATCTGTAATCCTTTTATAGCTGTATATTTTATAAAATGTTTGTTTTTTCATTTCTCTTTTATGAAGTGCATTTATCAGGATTTATTTTTTATGAAAATTCATATGTTTCTCTTTTTCAAATGATTCGTGTGTTTTAAAATCATTCCAAAAAACTTAAATATGTTCAAAATATGATTTTATGGTTTTAAATAGCTTTAAAATGCTTTAAACACTCAGCATGGACATAGGTTTCATGCAAAGTGTTTTTAAACTCATCTTATTGTCTTTCATAAAGGGACATTAATGTTTTGAAATCTTATTTAATGTTATTTTAATTTTTTAATAAGGGGTTTGTGAACTTTTAAATGAAAATTTGTAATATATAGATGGTTTCAGCTAATTCTAAATGATTATGAATATTGGTTCATGAATTTATATTGAATGATTTTAAAAAGGAATTTTGGTTTTGTGAAAGAGTGCTTGGAATTGATTGGATTATTTTAAAAACGGTGCGTTATTTTAAAGAAGAATTTGTGTAAATGGTTGGTTGTTTAATGGGATTTTATATGTGATTTTATAAATAGTTTTCAAAGGACATGTGAAATATTGTTTTTCAATAATATTTTATATTTAAATTATTGTAGAATTAGTAAAACCAATACATTATATGAGTTATGAAATATGTCCATAAGTATACTAAACTAGTTAGCTCACACACTAGCTAGTTTCCACTAGTTGTATAGTTTACTTAGTTTATAGAAGTGTTCCTAATGAAAAATGAGTGGGAAATTTATGTTGATTTTATATTTACTAGGATTCAACGTAGGCTAACTATTTTCCTTATTGTAGTGTGAGTATTAAAAATGGAAGAATAATTGAATTCTCTCTATGATTTTAATAGATTGTAGATAATAGAATTTGAACCAGGAAAAGGGATATAAAGAAAAATTAGATTTATAATCTATATGAGAAATTTTATGATATGAAATAGTGAAGGGGGACTCTAGTTGTAAGTTTATTTAAATAATTACAAGGATTATATTTCAATTATATTTTCCCCCTGGCTATAAAAAATATAATAATTTAGATGGTTCTCAGCTTTCATTCTTTTGATGGTTTATTCCTAGAAAAAATGGATTTCAGGATTATATTCCTTCATTGAGATTCATAGGATGATATTTACATAGATAAATAGGATTGATTCACGATAAATGGAATATAAGGTTCACCTATTATCTCAAATGTATTTTTGGTGGTCTAATGTAGGAACCAAGACAGTGTAAATGGGATTTAAATGATTTTATGGTAGAATTATTGATATTGCAGTGTAATGTAAATAATTTCTACTATATGATGGTGTACTATGTTGGGATTTTTTACATTTTACATAATTATTTGGATGAATTTATCATATCTTCAATGATGAAGAAAAGGATATAAGAGTTGAAGTTTGATTTATCAAGAAGATACCAAATGAAGGATGAGATCAAAATTGAGAATAAAGATGAATATCATATTGATGAAATGATAAGGAAAACCAAAGATGAAATCCATGGTTTCCCATTTTTTTTTTGAGAAGTTAACTAGTTGTGAAAAGACTCCATGGTATGATGGTTTCACTAAATATATCTCATTATTAGCTGTACTAAAGCATTCTAATTTGAAATC
The DNA here is from genome assembly GCA_963277665.1 of Viscum album. NCBI lineage: Eukaryota > Viridiplantae > Streptophyta > Magnoliopsida > Santalales > Viscaceae > Viscum > Viscum album. Next base: position 21,084,336 of record OY728137.1, on the reverse strand, counting down.
AGGGAATGAGTTGAGTGAAAATAGTTTTATGAAACTACTTGCTCTCTTGATTGATAGGACCTCATAATATAATGAGCTCATGATCCGAACATTTAATACCAAAAATTGCTAAGCTCAATGCATATGATCTAAGAAAGAATAAACACCTTCCTCAATGATTGTATACTTTTACTAAAGGGCCACAAATAACTTACAGAATTACATAACTATGGTGCTTCCCAATTAAATAAATATGAATTCAATACTATGAACTTTTTATCATACTTTACAATTATCACATGGTTTAAGTGCATATATGGAAGTGAGGAAACCACAAGTCAATTTACATGGCACGTAGATTCAAGAAATAATGATGGAAACTACATTACCAGATAGACAATCTTTAGTGGAAGAGAATCGATCATGAGTATCCATGATTTTGAAACGAGCCGAGAAACAGTTCTCTTGCATTATCTAGAAATATAGTGAATCCTACTAGTTTTCAAAGAATTACTCCTAGTACATTGCTGGTGATATTGGTAAATTATAACATTAAACCATGGTAATGCATGAAATGAAATGGCATCAGGTTTTCTATACTTATATCAAGACCAAAACAACTGGTTAGTGATATTGATGATTATTTGGATCCATTGATCAAAGAGTTGAAATTATTATGGGATTCAGGTGTTACATTGTGTGATGATTACATATATTAAGATTTCATGTTCATATCCATATTGTATGGGATGATAAATGGATTTCTTGATATGGAAAATTGTTAGGATATAGCATTAAAGGAACTCAAGTGTGTCCCATTTGTAATCAAGGTATATAATAAATTAGGTTGAAATATTCATTGAAACCCGTTTTTCTAGGACATCACAGATTTAAACCCTAAAGACATAAGTACCGATCAAGGATGACATTATTTTATAGATGTTTAGAAGAAAATACAACACCGTATCTACTAATAGGTCACAAAATTTTTTAGAATGTAAAAGATGTGCACACTTATTTTGGTAAACCTTTTTCTAAATCCTTTTGAAAACAAGTTAGAACGAGATCTTAGTTATTTTGAATTACTATACTATAATTTTCATTACATCATACATTTTATTGATGTTATGCATGTTGATAAAAATGTATGTGATAGTGCCAACAATAAATTTCTAAATGCACTCGAAAAAACCAAGGATTGAATTAAGGCTTGGTTTGACCTGGTTAACATGGGAATACAAGAGAAGTTGGATTTAGTGTAGGGTGAAAAAAAACATTTCTACCTATATCTACAAAAACTCATTCCAGGTGAGAGAGATATCAGTTTTGTGACTTCTTGAATCATATAAACGTTCTAGAGGGGTATTCATTGAAAAAGAAGAACATCGTGTAAATGAACGCTTTAAAAGTAAAGGGTCTAAAATCTCATGACATTCATGATTTGATGAAAGAACTAATGCCAATAGATTAACATTGTATTTTTCCCATGAATTGTTTTCAAAAATTAACCAAGCTCTATTTCTTCTTCAATGATATATGCAACAAATTTATAGACATAGTGAAATTTCCAGCTATGGAAAGACAAATTTCAATCATATTGTGTGAATTGGATGTGTTATTACCCCAAACATTCATTGATATGATGGCTCATTTGATGGTTCAATTGGTGAGAGTGATTCGACTATGTGGCCATGTACACTATAGATGGATGTACCCCATTGAAAAGTATATGAATATTTTGAAAGGGTATGTCAAAAATCGAAGTCGGCCAGGGGTTGTATTGCAGAGTGATATATTTTGGAGGAAGCATGTAGATTTTTTTAAAAATACCTATTTTTTGTCGAAAGTATTGGCCTACAAAAATCTCATCACATTGGATGGATTACGGGAGAATGAATTTTTTTAATATATGTTGTCACAATCAATTTTATAGATTCATAACATGCTCACTATTACATTTTTTGTTACAGTTTGGAGGTTTCCCCAGATGTTGAAACCCACAAAGAAGTTCCTAAAATTTGAATCGATCACGGTATCAAATGTGGATATCAAATAAAAATAATAAATATTCTATAGGATTGTTTTAGGACCATATTCTTAATGATTCATATGAAAATATGGATTCAATATCAGAATGACTTCAATGATTATTCAAAGGATAAAGTGTGTTGGTATTATCATAAAATGGTTATGTAATTAATGGTTATAAGTTATATAAAAATGAGCATGATGAGGACAATACTAGGAAAAATAGTGGAGTTACACTTATGGAAGAAGCGATTCATGTTTCTGGTAATAAGGAAAAAAATCTGATTTATGTGAATTTTTATATTATGGCATCATCAAATGATTATGGGAGTTCAATTATTCAACATTCTAAGTGCTTATTTTTCAATACAAGTGGGTTGATAAAAAGATTTTGGTTGAAATAGATGAATTGGGATTCATGAAAGTTGATTTTAGTGAGGAAGGGTACTAAGATAATCCGTTTCTAATGGAATCACATGAATTACAAGTATTTTATGTTCTAGATATTGTATACCAAAAGTGATTAATTGTTTAGTTATCGACCAAAATCATTGAAGGGTAAGATGAATATTATATTGAGGTTAACCCTTTCATTGGGATGTCTCAATCATTTCATAGTGTTCAAAATTTAGAGGGAAGTTTTTATTTTATGGGAGACCACAATGAAGGGGTTTGGATACTTTATAGACGAGTTAAATCCCTCCAGCCTTTTGAAAAAAAAGTGAAATTTCAATAATAAATTTAATTTTTTTATAATATACATCATGTTACCTCATGTTGTTATTTTTTTTCTTCTGAATTTATGTAATCTAAATTAAATGTTAAAACACATTTGTAGATAAGGAATTATGCACGTGTTGGTGCTCAAAATCCAAATGCACTATATGTCTCTCAACCTGCTGCTACTCATAGTGTAGAGGAGAAATGACCTTCTGCATGTGTAGGTGCACTCATTTATGAGTAACAATAGGTTTATAAACCTATTTCTTCTTACAGTGCAGAGGTACATGAACATCTACCCATTCCAATGCTACTGCTCCAAAGAAACATATTTACGAGGTTGAATTTGAGGGAATGGAAGGAAATAGAAGGAAATGAATAACCATTGACACAAAATAACTGAGCATCGTAGTTTGATGGTATTATAAAAAATAATTAAGGGGAATGTCAATGGAATCAAAAAAGATGTCAGATGGAATGTTTGGGACCATCTTGTTAACCCCCATAAGGCCATGTTCAGTAGTTACATTAGAATCATCACTCGGTATTGCATGTCGATTGATGTAGATTTGTGGCACCATGTTGTACCTAGGACGAAGACACTGATGTGGAAAGAGATTATAGAAACATTATGATATCACTTCTTCATTTTACTAAATAATAAAATAATGAAACTTTTACTTACTCTTCATAAAGCTTTATATAGTGAATTTATATTATATGCCTCCCATAAGAAATATATATTAATTCGTTTTTTGAAGGATTCACCGAGTATTTCACACAATTCATTTCATACATCATGTTAAAGATGCTTAAGGGGAAATAAAACCACACCCACCACTTATCTATTTACACTAGATAACCCATGAATTGTGGGATGTGTTTACTAGCCATCAAACAGTTGTGCCTTTTTAGGTGCATTGTGTATAGTAACACGTTCTTTGATGATACGTGTATTCATCACTTTGATAGAAAATTTTTTATTTTTGAAAAAAATAATTGAGTGTTATAAATAAGGAATGATCATCTAAACCAGCATACCCCTATCGTAAAGTAAGGATAGGCGATGCTTCACTTGAGAAAAAAAAATATTGTAATTTAAATCTACCATAATACTTTTATGTGACTTAAAATGTCACCATAATTATGATCCTATATTTATATAAATATTGATGACCACAAATCCAAATCCACTTCCATCCCATGTCATGTTCTATGGAATGAGTTATGTGTAAAAAAAGACAGGATACTAATATATGAAAAAAAACATGTGGGAAACATGTATAAGTTTTACATAATAATTTTTTGGTTTAAACAATTATTTCATAATAATGATTACTTATTTTCCTACATTTTCTGTCCAACATAGTAATATAAATAATAAATTGCTTTTCATAATGAACACAAACTATCGGTGGCATTGAAATGGACATAATATTATGTCCACATTAGAGGTGTGGGTTTTGGGGTGACACTATGAACATATTTTGAGAAAAAAAGAGGAGGATCAAATAGAATAAATGAAAAAGATGAGAGAAAGAATAGCTAAACTTGAATAAGAATTACAATGGTAGATAGATCTGATTAAAACATTTATGGGGGGTAAATTGAAGAAACAAATCAAGAACAATCATAATTTGATTATCCCGCCCCACCCCCACCAGCTTTGAGATGATCCATTCCCCTCAAAAAAATATCATTGTTGTTGTAATCAATGTTCTAAAAAATTTTCTATGAAATGTGAATCAGAAATATACTAATACCTTTAATTTATTTATATTCTATAGGGTGGTAATGACTGTGATGTATATCTATTAACACCCTCCCATTGCCTTATAGTCAGGCTATAGTGTTCAATATCAAAAAAATAATGCTACAGAATAGACCACTTCCATGAGATCATGTGAGAATTTCAATTATCATAGCCTATATTCTGAGCACCGATCTCCCTACTATAATTGATCAGGAGGATATTCATACAGTCAAAAAAGATTTTGGAACATTCTTCTCTTGGTCTCCACAACTTGTAATACAACATGTTGATAAGGGGGTATTAATTTGAAATAATTTTTCATGCCAAAGCATTAACAATTAAGGAAAATTGGTTTGGATCGATGAAATTTATTACAGATAAACAAAGTGAATGGGGTGAAATGAAAGACTGAATCATAACCATCTAAAGGATCAGACAAACGATTAAAAATATCTATCGGAATATTCATTATCATACATGTTCTGTATCAAAATTTTCTAGATTTGAAAGATCATGTGGATACAGAGATAAAATATGGTAGCAGTCACATAGTTTATCTTGAAGAAAATATATATGGAGATGATGTTAGAGAATAAATTGGTTTTGAGAATTTGAATTAAATACTTTAATATTATTGTCAAGGCACCTAAGTTGTAAATATATACATGAGGTATCTTTCATGATTTGATATTCTAAAAGTTGACATAATGTATTAATTATGACTAAATACATTTTATATTTTTGGTAGGTGAATATATCAAAAATAATTGAAGGTATTTTCCCAAGAAAAAAACAAAGACCCTTTAGTACTCACATCATCTCTATTGAATAACCAGAAATAGATACCAAAAAGAATAATGAAATAGTAGTATTTCTGCTCAAATTGATTAAAAGAAAATTTTTGGATGACAAACTCTACTTATTACAAAATATTTAGTGGTAAAACTATACAATCTGATCATATAAAATATAAAATATATTTCATTCATTACGTATTCCTTTTTTTTTGTTTATAGGCAACATTGTATGCTCATTAAGGAAATTTTGGATACTCAAATGATTAATTTCTGGGATTCAATGCATGGATATCCAACAACCCAGCCAAACATGATGGAATTTTCCAATTTTTGATACATTAAATCCAATGTTTTATAACTAAAAATCATGTTATATAATTTATATTATCTTTTAATGATAATTGTTTTATGATAGGGTGTCACATCAATATCCTGAGAAATAAGGAATAAGGTCAGGGTATAAGCTTTAAAACCAAGTCATGTTCCACAAATGGAGATGTATTAGGGTATGTATAATGATATTTTATAGTCTAAACAAATAAAAAACAAATTAAATATCCTAATTAATAATTCTAAAGTTTCTATAACACACAAATGGAAAAGATTGTGGTTATTATGTTCAAATATTTATGAGAGAGATCATATTACATGAACATACTAGCATCCCAAAAGTGGTATTTTCGAAGATAATTACTATTTCATTGAAAATATTTTTTAATACTTTTTGCTTTTATATTTTTAAATTACTACTATCACAATATAAATAACCCAACTTCATATGATGATTTTGATATGCTCAGAAACGAATCGGCAGCACAGGTGATGGAATATTTTACACAAATAAGATGAAGATGTGACTTACATGGAAGTAGTTTCTTGTTTCATATTTATGTTTAATTTCTCTATTTTTATAATTAATCACATAATAATTGTTTTCTTATATGGGAGGATTACTTTTTTTAATTTGGGTGGTTTTTAAAAAAATTATCATGCTCATTAGAGATTGGACTTCGAGGATGAAACTGAGATAATGAAAATATGGAAATGGATCAAGAATATATAAAAATGAATTCCTATTACTTATTTAATTAATTAATTTTGTCATTATTTTGTCTATTATATTTAATTTAATTGACGTATCTTTTTTATCTAATACTTATTTAGTTTTTTTACAATTATTTTGGGAAGTCATAATTTCCTTTCAACCATCTACAACAAGAAATAAAAGAGAGAACATGATCTTTTCGGGTGGAATAAGAAAACTCAAATTGCATGAAATGTGAATTGAATCATAAGGATACAACAACCAAGGTATTTATTAGTAGTTTAATGAAATTTATGACTTCCCAAAACATCTTTCATCAATATTTTCCAGAACAGTGTAGTAATCAGCCTCACCTCAATCTGATACACAGTGTGCTCAGTATAACTCAAAGTGTATTTTCTTATTTTATAATATTTTTTGATCCTTTAGTTTTTATGTCTTATAAACTACTAGGATTTTATACCTGACCAAAGATTATAATCTATGATATCCAGGGTATGAATATTTTATGTTAATATCACCTTCAAACATATTTATTCCCATGTTATCCTTATATGATCATTGATATCTCCCTTGTTTACATTTTTTGAGAATACATGATCACACATTACTATGTTTCATATCCATTGGTTAATATGAATTGTTTCCTAAATGATATGTCTTAGATGTTTTCAAGTAAATAATAACTTAATTAGAGACTCTTATAAAGTGGTTTTTTATGTTTCCATGTTTCCAAAAGAACTAGACCAAAACTATTCTATCGTGGATCATTATGTTATAAAGGTAATATTAATCTAATATGATGGGATATAAATGCATGGAATGTCTCTGTCAATATAGTTGGTATTAGAGAAATTGAACTACTGAAAATATATATAAAAACAAATGATCGATGCCACTCAAAGTGTCTCTTTTTATTCCAAATGGACATTAAATGTAGTAAAAAGAACAATTGACAAAATGAAATATGATAAAATTCAATACAATTTTTAGGATAACTTATGAAATGATCCGTAAGTCTTTTATGATTTTTCAAAATCAACTACACCTCAATCTGATTCACAATGTGGATTGAATGAATTTATGTGTCTATTTGTACATTAAATTGATATTTAATTTAGAAAAAAGTGAAAGTGAAATACTGAAAAATAAGAAAAAAAATTTATTATTATTTTGATATAATAGGAAAATTAACCATGAGTCATTTGTGACATGTTGGAATCAAGGACACCTAAATTTGACACAGGGTATGATCAGTATGACCAAAAGTATCCATTATCAGTTTAATATTAATATTTTCGTTCCAAATTTGTCACTCCCTCAAAATAAAGAAAAAACACTCTAATTATTTTCATGATTTAGGATTGATATTCCTATGTTTTTTTTATTTCAATGAAGTATTTTCATGTCAATATAAAGCATGATGCGATCATTATGACTCAAAATACTTGTTTCCAGTTTTTAATGGCATTTTATTAAAAAAACTAGCATACTAAAAATAGGTAAATTTCATTTAGATTGTTTTGATACATTATTAAACTTAACTATATGTCATTTGTGACATGTAGGAATCAACATATACTCAATAGGACACACAGTGTGGTCGGTATCACTCAATGTTTCTCTTTTTATTTAATTTTAACATCACTTTTAGTAAAAAGAACAAGTGACACAATATTAATAGGGAAAAATAGTTTAGATTATTTTTAGACCTTATGAAAAATATATATAAGTCATTTTTCATTGGTATAAATCAACCACACCTCAATATGATGCACAATGTGGCTGATATTACTTTAAGTGTGTATTTTTATATTAAATTGATTTTAAATTTAGAAAAAACAAAAACTGGCATACTGAAAACAAATAAAACGCTTTTAAATTATTTTGATACTGTAGTGAAATGATACATGAGTCATTTATGACTTGTAGGAATCAAACACAACTCAATCCAACACACGGTGTGACATATATGACTAAAAGTGTTGATTAGAATTTTAAAATTGACATTTTAATTCAAAACATGTCACTCCTTAAAACCCAAGAAAACATGGTTTAATTTTATTCATAGTTTGATAAAGATATGCATAAGTAATTTTTGATGTGTATAATGTAGTCTCACATCCAACTAATGCACGGTTTGATTGTATGACCCAAAATGCATGTTTTTAGTTTGTAATGACATTTTAGTAAAGATATACAATTGTTATAATGAAAACTAAGAAAACACATTTGGATTGTTTTGATGCTTTAAAAAAATTATCTATATGTCATTTCGGATATGTAGGAATCAACTGAACTTCAAAATGATGAATAGTGTTTCTGGAATTACTCAATGTGTCACTTCTTATTTAAAATTGACACTACATTTAGTATAAAACATGTGACATATTGAAAATAGAAAAAATGCATTTGGTTTTTTTGATACTTTAGTAAAACAATACATATGTAGTTTTTGATGTTTAAAAATTAACGTAACATCAATCTGATGCATGGTGTGGCTTGTATGACATTATGTGTGTATTTTTATATTAAATTAAAATTAAATTTTAAGAAAAAAATAAGTGACAGACTAAAAACCAAGAAAATACATTCAAATCTTTTTGATAATTTAGTACAATTATCTTGGAGTAATTTCTGATGTTTATGAATCATCCAAATATCAATTTGATGCATGGTATGACTGGTATTACTAAAAGTTTCTGATGTTCATTTAAAATTAACAATTTAGTTCAAAATGTATCACTTATGAAAAATCAAGAAAACATGCTCTGATTGTCTTGATAAAATATTAAATTAATTTATATCGCATTTTTGACATGTATGAAGGAGTCTCATGTCAAAAAAATGCCTTATGTGACCATTATTACTCATAATGCTTGTTTCTATTTTGAAATGATAGTTCAGTAAAAAAACAAAATCTTCATACTGAAAATAGAGAAAGCATGTTCGAATTGATTTGATACATTAGAAATGATATCTTTAAGTTATTTTCGGCATGTAAGAATTATTTCTAACTCAATAAAATGCATACTGTGATTGGTATGACTCCATGTGATTCTATTTATTTAAAATTAACATCAATTTAAGTAAAAAATAAAAAGTGACCTAGTGAAACCCAAAAAAATGAATTATAATTGTTTTATATTTTATAAAAATGATCCATGAGTTATTCTTTACATGTGGGAGTCAACCTCACCAAAATACGATGCATGGGGTGATTAGTATGACTCAAAGTGTGACTTTTTATTTAAAATTGACATTAATATAAGTAAAAAAGAACAAGTGGCATACTGAAAACCAAGAAAACATATTCGGATTGTTTGGATACATTAGGTAAAAAATACAAGGGTCATTTGTCATGTATAGGAATCAACCACATTAAAATTCAATTCACATTTTGACCGGTATGACTAAAAGTGTCCATTTTCCTTTTAAAATGACATTTTAGTTCAAAATGTGTCACTCACTAAAAAAATAATACATACTCTAATTTTCTTGATATTTTTCAAAAATGAATTATAAGTTTTTTTTCTGTTTATGAAGTATTTTCAAGTAAAAAAACACCTGATGTAGCCAACATGACTCATAAGGTGGGTTTCCGGTATGGAATGACATCATAGTAAAAAAACAAATGGAACTTTGAGAAACTAGATAATGTTTTTGTAATTTCATGATATTTTTATGAAAATGATCCATCGGTTATTTTTTATTGGTAGGAATCAGGTTCACCTCAACCCGATTTAGGGTGTGACCAATATGACTCTAGGGGTGTGTTTATACATAAAATTGACATTAATTTATGTAAAAAAGAACAATTAACATACTTCAATTTGATCAAATACATTCATATTGTTTTAATATTTTAGGAAAGTGACCCATGTGTCATTTTTGATGTGTAGGAGTCAACCACACCTTAAAACGATGCATGGTGTGACCGGTATGACACCATGTTTGTCTTTCTATTTGAAATCAAAATTAATTTATGTAAAAAGAACAAGTGACACGCTGAAATCTAAAAAAAAGTTATATTGTTTTTAAATTTTAGGAAAATGATCCACGAGAAATTTTTGATGTGTTTAAATCAACCACACCTCAATCGGACGAACGATTTTATCGGTATGAAAAAAATATCTGTTTTCAGTTTAAAATTGACATTTAAGTTTAAAATGTGTTACTCACTAAAAATCCAGATAACACACAGTGATTGTATTAATAATATAGGACAGAAAATCATAAGTCATTTGTAACATGTATGAAGAAATCTCACATCAAAATGACACAATATTAAACCAGTATAACTCATAATGTGTTTTTATATTATGAAATGGAATTTAAAAAAAAACTGGCATATTTAAAACTGAGCAAACACATTCAAATTTTTTTTGATACAATTGGAAATTAATCCATTGGTTATTTTTGATAAGTAGAAATCAGCGGCAAATAAATATGATACATGGTGTGACCAGTATGACTCCATGTGTGTCATTGTTTAAAATTTACATTAATTTAAGTAAAATAACGAGTGACATACTCAAAACCATGCTGACACATTCATATTGTTTTTATATTATAGAAAAACGATCCCAAAATCATTTTTGATGTGCACTAACCAACCCCACCTTAATACGATGCAATGTGTGACCAGTATAACTCCAAATGTGTCTTTTTTATTAAATATTGATATTTAATTAATGTATTATTTCATATTAATGTTTAATTTACTTCTTCATAGTATTACTAACACAATATTTTTTTCCTTATATAATAATAATAGTTTTAGTGGGTTTTGAGAATTTTTTTTACAATTGATACCATGGGCAGACATTTCATTGTGGGGATCATGGACGTCAAAATATTAAATACTAATTTTTTAAAATGTTTGTGGATAATTTTAAATTTAATTATATAAAACATTGTATAAAATGTAAATATATGTTTTTATTGTATATACCATGGGTGTTCATTTTTTTATTCATGATCTCAATTAAATTTATATACTATTATTTGAAATTATATGTTTTTTTGAGTGTTCAATTATATTACCAGTACATTATAGCCAACTAGGAAATTATCAAAGCTATTTTTAGTGCAGATAAAGGGCCACCTTTATCATCTCTATTTAAAGTGTTGATAAAGACAATTAATTATCTTCGTATTCTTTAGTATAGATAAAGGATCCCTGTTATCAATGCTCTTTTAGCACTGATAAAGGGACCCCCTACAATTTTTGTGATTAACAGTGATTTTCTAGTGCTATTAAAATCCTCTTTGCATGTTTTTAAAGGATATATGTGTATCAGTGGATTTCTAAATAAGAGTTAGGAAAAGACACACATGATGAATCAAACTCAAACTAAGGGACCTTATCTCAATCTCTTTTATTTGAGGCATATTTTGATATTATAAAACCACCTACTTTTATATAGTGTATTAAAACCCCCTTTAACAAATCATACCATGTATTAGATTTTTCTCATGTTATTTATTGGGGATTAATATTTAAATGTTTCAAATTTCTATTATACACATTGATTGGTAAATATATTTCTAATTGTTCAAAAAAAATTAGAATGGATTGAATATTTCAATAACATGAAATGTTTCATTGTGAGTGAAAATGAAATTTCAATAGTTAAATGATGAAAATTGTAAGCTTTTATATGCTATGATAATATAATTGTAAATTTTAATTTTATGGGTGGTTACATGATAAACCACCAATGGGTGGTTCCATGATAGACTAATAATGGGTAGTTCCATGCTGTCCCTCAAATTCAATTGATATGGAAGTCGATCATATGGTTATTCTATTTGTATGAGTGACATGTATTGAAATTGACAATAAGATAATTCTAATTTATTATAGTTATGTCTCAAGTTACCTAGTTATATCTTATATGCATGATTGTGAGTTTTTATAAAAATCAATTGATTTTAAAAAAATGATAATGGTCTTTTGGAAAATATGATTCCTTTTTCATGTATGTATTTACGAAAATGGTTTTATGGTTTTTTCATTAGACCGGTTGTTTCCAATCTTTGATATATATTACTGAGATTTATGTTCTTAGCCAAAGTCTTAAAATGTTTTCACAAGGTTTCAGGGAGACTAGGGAGAATGATGAGATCATTGAGAAAACTGTGACGATTTTTCAAAACTAGAAACCATGTTTTATTTTTAAATATTGTGTTTGGTGGGAAAATTGATAGAGAGTATATAAGTCCACTTTTAATGTATGGATTTAATTTGTAATAGTTTTTCCTAATTCTATTAGAATCCTAACTGAAATTATCCTATTAATTTTATGAATGTGGATTCTAATTCCAAAACTCTAGAATATGTAATGATTAAGGATGGGTCCATACAGTTAGTATCAATGTAAGATTTAGAAAAATTTAAAGGTTGGGATTATGTTAATTCCATGACCACAGATTATTATAATTTATTATTGAGTTTAAATGATATCTAATTTTAGTATTTCATTGTCTCTTAATCCAACGTATGATTGTTTTGAATTTTTTTTTACATTGGAAACAAGGAAGCTATAGTGGAAAGGAACTGAGAAGAAAATATCCTCCCAAATCAGCATCTTAAGATATTTGGGATTGAAAAATTTAACTTTATTTTAGTTATTAATCAATTGATATAAGATATTAATGGTGGTGGTATCCATTCTAGAGAAGAACCTAATGTTCCACAAATTAATATGTCAGTAGTGGATAATTTGATGAATCAACATCCCCTATTATTCAATAGATCATATAACCTTGAGGTAACCTAAGGATGGATCAATTCCCTATAGAATATGTTTTAAGTCATGGGATGATTGGAACATGAAAATTTAACTATTTCCCTCTGGTTTTTTAAATGTTAATTTTATCAATGGTGGCCCTTGGTTAACAATATCATAGGGAATTATGATCTTTATTTTCTAGAATGGGTCATGTTTAAGAATATTTTCCTCAAGAAACATTTCCCTGTAGTTTCTCATATTATGATATATAAATAATTCATGGAACTAAATCAATAGTTTGACAATAAAGATTCCACATATGAATAAAATATCACAATATTGGATTGATATGTTATGGATTTTATTCAATATATTGACCGTAAAATTAATATATTTTACTCATGATTAAAACCAAGCATACAACAAGAATTGGATGCATGAGAATTTAAAATATATGAAACAGTTTTTCATTAGACTAATAATGTTGATATGGATTTTTTCACCACTTATGTTCCCTGAGATTAAAAGAATATGAAATCGTGCATATGGAAGGAAGAGGAGAATAAAAAAAACAAATAATTTATATGGTAATCAAAAAACATGATCAATGTGTGGTAAAATACATTTTGGGGAATTTTTGTAATGATCTGTAAAGTGTTACCATTGGGGTAAGTTATGTCACAAGGTCAGTGAATGAAAATAAAAGAATCCTAAAAAATATAACAATGACATAATGGATATCTTTTTGAAAGTGAGATGTTTTAGTATCAATGAGTTGGTAAATTATGCTAATTTTTGTTTGAAGAAACTTAATCAAAATTGAAATCATCCTGATCAGAAGAAAAAAATGTGTGGAAAAACATTTTCTATTTCTAATATTGATATTTTGATATCTGGTAAAGGGGAGATATCCCTGGGGAGCTAAATATTTTTCAAAGTATGATCACAATAACTATTTCCTAGACACCCCTCTTTTATATTTTTAAATAATGTAAATACCTTATGAGACATTTATTGAATTTTTATAGATGTATTGGTATAAGATTAAATGTTATATAAAGAAGAATTTTAATAATTTTGTGTGCATAAGTTTAATGGTATTGTAAGGCACTAGGGTTATATAATTATGGAATGATTTATTTGTATCTTTGGGTATTACTATTAAACATTAGAGATTAATCACATGAATACTTGATAATTTTGATTATTATCTTATTATGTTCTAAAACATTTGGTTTTGATTAATATATAAAGATAAGGGGAATATTTTTATACTTTTTTGGAAAATTTTATTGGTTAGAATCTAATTATAGTGTATTGGGAGTAAAAAATACATTTTAGAGGGTCATTTTTTAATCAAAATTGGAGGTTATGAAAATTGACTAAGGGAAATAATTTTTCTCATCATGTATATATATTATATTATTTTCTTAGTATAAATTGTTAATGAATCCTTAAAATTTATGGAAAGTATATTTAAAATATTTTATCCTAGTTTCTTCATCACTGATGTCCAGAAGGTATTTTTGATCATCAAATATTTATGGTATTGAGACCCTAAACTTTCTATTAACCATTCACTTGTTTATGATCGATGTCCTTAATAACTCTCTATATTTATTTGCACATTTCCTCCATCCCCACATGTATTCTTGTATATGGAAATCTAGAATGTGTTGTTCTAGATGAATTTCATACATCTATTTCTTTCTTATTCCATGGATGTTTTATTAACCCTTTACGATCTTAGTTTCTATGAACTATTTAATAAAATGTTAAACCTTTGATAACTAATATGATTTTTATGAGAGAAATTAATTTTAAGGGGCGTATAATGTTGCAACACTAGATTTTATAAAATATATCATTTCAAATTAATTTACTTAATTTAATAAATTTTGTTACATGGAACATCAAAATTAGATTTTTTTTCTAAAGTAGATAGTTTATTCGATAACTTGCATTACATTCAAGAATATGTTTTACCGAACAACAATATAATATTAAAATTTTTATTTAACATGATAATTATCACATTTCCATTGGAATGATGGGAATGAATATTATTAACATAATTATTAATATATGGTTTAAAAATATTTATAAAATTAATTCATTGGTTATTAATTAATTATAATGGATAATAAAATCCAATTTAATATAAAGGATGTGTTTTTATAAATATTTATTTTTAGGTGGAAAAGTTATTTTACCTAAATAAATTTTATTAATTACTATTATAGAATGGTATTAATCATATATAAATTAAATAATAATTAATTAATTTACATTCATCCAATATATTTTATATGCATAAGATAAGAATAAATTAAATTTTACGCATAAAAGATGTATTTTTCTAAAAAGGCATTTTAGCAGCCTTATAATGGAATATTAGTTTTAAAATGAAATGTTTAAACATTAGTAAATTTTATATCTAATAATAAAACATTTCTTTCAAAGGTGGAAGATCAATATTTACATTGATTTATTTTTTGGTATTTTTATGATAAGATTCATTTTTTGCGAATAGTGAAAAATACTGCATTTTAATTGAAAACTGACTTTCCATCTAAATATTTTATAATTAAAAATATATTTTGATTTTCTTTAAATTATAATTATATAAATAATACATATAATAATCCAATTACTGTCATTGAAACAATTTCATATAGAATTTTGAGATAAAAACATTTCCAACTTTTGAGCATTTTCTCTTTAAAACTCTACTTTCTCATCCCATATGTGGGATTAATTTTAAATTAATTATATCCAATTATATGTTTTTAATTATTAAAAATTTATTACATATTTTTAATTATAAGTTACAAATTTAGTAAATATGTACCTTTTATTTTTGGTCAATGTGAAGATTATTTTTTGTAATTTTTATTACCGTGTTTAAGGGTAAATCAGGTAATTAAGGGCAAAACTAATATTATAAATTTTTCAAAATAACCCTTACACTTGAACCAAATTTATATTACTAGTATTTTTCATCCATATTTATTAAATTATCTGTTATGTGACCATTTATATCCTTTTTATGAGATTATAATCTTTATGATTTTTTATTGAAAGAATAATCAAACTTATTGTATATTTGTTTTTAACAACTAAAATATTTATATTATGTGTAATCTATAAAGTATGTTCGACAATGAATATAATATTAAAAGATTAAATGTTTATATTCATCAAGGTAATTTAGTTTTAATTTCATGGAGTCAATAATTACTTTAATGGCTTGTACAATGATGTTATAGTAATTGTTTAATTAATAGAAATGTCAAATAAATGATATTAAAACAATTAATTTAAATATAATTTGAGATAATTAATGCCATATAAAATTTTAATTCATCAACTTGACATATTATAGACGGATTTAAATATTTTGTTTTTAATTATTTATTCTATTTACTCAATATAATGAATTTTGTGAGAGTTGACATTAATGATATTTTAAAGAAAATAATATTTTATTAAATGATATAAAATTATTTAAATTTTAAAATATGAGGAAATTAATTTTATAAGGTCTAAAATTTCATCAATGAATCATTTTTTATCTTTTTATAGTTTATAAAAACTATATTTACCCTAAAATAGTAAATGTCAAAGTTGTCACTATAATATTTAAAAGAGTTAAATAAGGGTTAAAATGAAATGATTTGGATTCAAAAACTAGTAAAAATATATTATTTTTATTGGTTGAATTATTATGAACAACAAAAATACTATATTAAAAATAAATCAGTTTTGATCCATTTGTAGTAGAAAACTAAATAATATTAGGTTAATATTTTTAGAAATTCTAAGAGTTCTTCTACCCTCTATTATAAATGGGTATCTCTTATTATCTTTTGTTCACAATTCAAAAACCCATTTGGTTGGGCCAATATGTGTCCAAATACCTTCCTAAAAACCCTATCCACATTTTATAGGTCTTATTTTTGGAATAACACCATCCCTAGTGGTCATATATCGTTATGAAATGAAGGATTTCAATAGAAGATGAAGGTAAAGTCACAAATACAAAATATGAATCAATGTAGACGATTTCATCTCAATCTATTTTCATTGAGGCATATTTTTATTATATACACCTATGTTATTTTATGAGGTGTATAAATATACCCTTTGACTTATCATATTGTGTATTTGATTTTTCTCATTCTATTTAATGTGGTTTAAGATTTAAATCACTCAAATTGGTATCATAAACTATGATTAAAAAAAACTCTTTTTAAATGATTATAAATGGCTTTCGAAAAAATATTGAATACTTTAATTAAATGAAATTTTTCCTTTTGAGTGAAAATTAAATTTTAATTATTATATGATGAATATTTCAAGCATCTATGTGTTACGATTAAATAATGGTACATGGACATCTGATGGGTGATTATGTGATAAACTAATGGAAGGTGGTTATGTAAAAAAACTATTGATTTTGAGTTTTCTAATATCCCACAAAAGCATTGGGTATAATATTTGACAATGTGTTTTTTCCATTTCTAAGAGTGACATTCATGGAAGTTGACAACAAGGTTTGTCCATTTGATTATTATTATGTCCCAAATTACATGATTATATCTTATATTCTTACTGATGAGTTTTTAAGAAAATCAATTGATTTAAATAGATAAGATAATGACCTTTTTGAAAATATGATTCATTTTCAGAAATGTTTTTAATTAAATATTTCTAGGAGAATTCAATTTAATAATGGTACCCTTTTTAAATATCCCTTATATATCATTATGTGTTCATCCAAATTATTAAAATGTTTTTCACACGGTTTAATTGATATTAGGCATAGTGAGGAGATTAAGTAAAAATTGTGATGATTATTCATAAAGTGAAATAATGTTTTACTATAAAGGCTTTTTTTTGGTGGGAAAATTCATATTAAGAATATTTGTCTACAATCAATGTAGGGGCAAAATTTTTAGCAGTTTTCCCTAATTTTTTAAAAGTATAAAATTAAAAGATCCTCAGAATTAATGGAATGAGGATTCTAGATCAAAGACAGCAGAATATATAATGATTAAGGTTGGTTCCTGGAAAAAATACTTTCTTCCAATGAAAATATAAATGAAATTACTAAAAATTTAAGTTATAGATTCATTATTATTTATACTAATGCTTTCAAAATCTTGATGATACATGTCAAGCCTTTTATCTATAACATTATTTGTTCCATCATGAGTAACCTCCAAAAAATTAAAAAAATCATGAGATTTTTTTCATATTGATATTTTTAAAAATTTATTTCTATCTAAACCAAAATGTAAGGAATTTATTACATTACCATTAATATAAAATGTTGTTATACCACCAGGAGTAAATTTAGTAGGGTATGTCAATGCATAAAAAAATCTATAAATTTGATACCCTATAATTCTAAGAAAATTAGACATTCTAGTTTTCCCATAATCATACTTGGTTCTATCATAGTAAGGGGAACTTCTGGTAGATTTAACTTCTAGAGAACCTCAAACATTATAGGAAAACTCCATCCTTATTTTATGGTTCCATTACACTCATTGCGTTTTAGAAATCAAGTTACTCTTTGATACTAATTCTTCTTCATAGTAAACATATGAAGAAAGGGTGAATTTTAGTTTTAAAAATAATTTATGATTAAAAAATAATTTTTTGGAATTAAAATAAATAGGGCTTTATAAATAATTATCCATGTGATTATGAATTAATAACAAAATAAAGAGATAAATTTATTTATCATAAGATAGATAATTATAAGAGAAAATACTAAATAAAAAATGATAGTGTGTAGGAAATAAAAATAAATATGATAAGATAATTTGATAGCGTTGTTTGTAAATCACCCATTGAAGTAACCAGAATCTCCGCCCCTCCAGAATAATTTATAAAATATTAATTTAAAGTTTCTTGTTAAGGGTTTTAGTAAGAAACTAGGTAATTTTTTATGTTGGTTGTAGAAGGAACCGTATTACAAGATATAAGATCAGTGGGTTTTAGTTTTTATTCAAATAAACAACAATCTCCCATTATTTGAAGACCAAAAAAACCAAATCCTTTATTTCGTTAAGGTAGTGAAAGAATCAAAAGGAAATAAAAAATAGACATTCTATATGAAACCCCCATAGAAACATAATCTCTCTCCCATGGAAATACTACCCCATGACATGGGATTTTTGGGGATAGGTTCACCTAGTGTAATAACAAAATAGGTAATTAGAGAACTTGGTTCATATTGGAATGGTGCCTTGGGAACCTCCATGAAATATCATCCTTCCCAAATACAGAGATTATTGACTTAATTCATGCATTATTGGACCACTCTCATCTCCTTGTTCACATTTATTCTGGTGCTTCTAGTGGAAGTCATTTATTTTTCTCCAAAATATTTATGTGCCACTCAGCTTTATTTTCCATGATAAAACATTTCTTTTAGGTTATGAACCAAGGGGGGAACTTGCGTGGTCTCGATAACAAATTTCATCGTTTGAAAAATGATCTTATAGATTGGAAATGATCCTGTCCCTCAGCTCATCCAATTATAGATGAGATGAAAAACGACATAGAGAGTGAAATTCTATGTTTGGTAAAATATTTGTTTGATGATATCATTGTCTCACTATGTATCATGATGTAATAATTTAATTATATTATTTTGGAGGAAGATATGTGTCTCGATGAAAGATCATGGGATACTTGGCTTATAGAGGGTGATAATAACTTGAAATTCATCAATAAATTTTTTGATGTAAAAGAAGAGAAGTCCTTCTCCAGATATACCTCTGGAGGATGGCTCATATACAAGTGATCTGGCTCTGACAAGTGACATTGTTGGTTCTTTTTTTAAATCATTATTTTATACTATTAACCATCACTTGAAAAATTTATACCCTTTTGAACAATCCACCCACATCAATTTTATTCTAGGAGTGGTATAAAATCATTATAATGATTTCTTGTAAAGTGAAATGGAGGATAATGTGGTATGGGAATCTATTAAATCATCGAATCAAGAACAAGATCTATACCCTGATGGGTTCCCAAGGTCGAATTTTTTCATCACCTAGACTCTAATTAAGGATGATGTTGTTACTACAATTTTGGTCTTTTTCTGTGGGGGTATGCTTCTTCAAGTTATGAGTGCCGCTACCATGATTCTCATCCCTAATGTGAGATCCCCCCTCTATTTCTCATTAACATTCTATCAGTATGTGCAGTTTTACTTAAAATGTTATGGTGACCATAATTCATAGAAGGCTATCACTGTTTATAAATAGTTTGGTTTCATATGAGTATCATAAATTTATCCCCAAAAGGTAAATTAAAGGTACATATGTAATTTCTCAGTAGATTATTAGAGAAATTAATAGGATGTTTTTTGGATCGAACATTATTATCATAGTGGATATGGACAAGGCCTACGAATTTCTGGAGTGGGAATTCATCATTAGAGTCATGAGATGCATGGTTTTTTCCGAATGGGTCGTTGACATGTATTTTCAGTATTATAGGTTTTCTTGGTTCGATATTTTTTTATATTGAGGCAATGTGGGTTGCTGAAATTAGTTTGATGGAATAATAAAGGTTACCCTATTTATCTCAGTATTTTTATCATTGATCAATATGCCCTGAGGAAATATGTTATCTCCCACATGCAATATGACCTCATTCTTCTTTACCATTGTGGGGATCAATTTTATAGGGTTTTACCTATTAGCTTTTCTAATGACTTGGTATTATTTATCAATGTTCAAAGCACCTCTCTTAGGGATTTCAATAGTTTCATGGATGATTATACTTACTGGAGTGGGAAAATGGTTTATCAGGACAAGAATGTGTTCTTTCTTCCACTAGTCGGCCCTAATAGAATATGGACCACATTGAATCCCTCTTTGGAATATTAAGGAATAACTTTCTAATGGTCCACATGGGTTCCCCCATTTCTCCTAGAATGATTCATGCATGGAATATTGATAATATGGTTAGTAATATCAGAAACCGTATTAATAACTTGAAAAATAGGTTCTTATGTTTTGGTGGAAGGATCACCCTTGTCAACTACAAGTTGTCCTAAATACATAGGCAAATCCTATCTATTATCAAGGTCTAGAAGACAATTATACATTATATTGAGAGTACCCTAAACTCCTTTATTTGGGATTCACACGTGGAGGGGAGATGTCGGTGGGCCTCATGGAGCAAACTAGTGAGGATGATTGTGCATGGGTCCATTACTGTGAGGGACATTGGTGAAGCTATATACATTTTAAAGGGAATTTTTGCATGTTAGGTGATTGAGGGAAAATCCTTGTGAGGTTGTTCATTAAAGGGAATTGTGGATTTATCTTAAGATAGAATGGAATAACCCCCTCCACCATTTGGAAAACTCTTCATGTTCATATCCTAGTGCTTTTGGATCATTCTCTGTTGATCTTGGGTCAGGGTGGCAATAACTTTTGGCAGTGCAATTAGGGGGTGCGCTTCTGGGATTCTTAGGCTATCCATCACTCGAATTGGCCTTCAAGGAGGCTATCTCTCACCCCTTACTCATAAAGGTGATCCTAAACCCTCCCATAATCCTACATTTTATAATATCATGATGGACGATACCCCCGATCAATTCATTTACATGATCTCTACATCTTCAAGGTTCACAGCCAAGTTCTATAAAAAGAAGATGCATCCTCATCATGAAGTTGACCCATGGGATGGCTTCCTATAGTGCAAGAAGATACCAAATAAATTTAATTTTCTTATTTGGAGAATCTATTTTTAGAATATCCCTATTGATATGGCTGTTTAGTAAAAGGGGTATATTTTTATTCTAAATTCATCTTCTTTCCACTACCGCCAGTGGATTCAATGTTGCACCTTTTTACCAAATCGATTGGGTTGGAGTGACTTGGAGAGAAATGGGAGAAATAAGGGATACATATTAAGTGGATTAATCCTTTGAATATTTTGTTTTATAATGGGTTTTTAGATATAAAATGAACAAGTAGTAGGAGAAGGCATGATTGATCCATCTAGTGTGTTTCCTGATGCCATTGGCTCGGTGCTCTTTTCCTTTAGCACTTTTTATGGGGATGGTGACTCGCTTTGGGAGGAGGTGATGGATATGCTCAATGGACTTTTTCAATGCATCTTGATGAATATCAACTTGTCTAATGTGGAAATGAACTTCAAAATCATTTGGAATTCCCTCAAGGGTGTGTCTTATTCTCCTTGAAAAATCACCTATTTGATCATGAAGTATAAGTCCCTCATCTACAATGAACATTGGTTCCTCCATATCTGGTGCGAAGGTATCAGTGTGGCGGACTAATTAGAATAAAAGTAATCCCATGACCTCCCCTTTATGGAAGTTGTAACATAGGCTCCCTTCCCCTGGAATGTGTTAGGGATGCTCAAGAGTTCCACTTCCTTCTACCGCCGTAATTTTTTTTACATTTTAATAATTATAAGATTTTGTCAAAAAATGGGTGAAAGGGATACAAGAGAGATTGAGAGATTTAATAATGACAAAATTAATCACATTGAGTTCAACGGTGATTCATAAGGTAACTATTTCCTTTTAATTACCCTTAGGGGTGTATTTTGAGACTCTTAGGGTTTATATGGGTTATTGAGCCGTTGATGATTTAATATAAAAATTTGGAGGAACATTAAGGTTATTATGATATACCCCAACAGTTATATGTTTTTTTATTTTTGGGTTTCACTAGCCTTCTTGTGTTACCCACTAGGCAACCATTGGTATCTTCTGTTGGAAGACTCGAAAAATGGTGTTTTCTCTCTTCTTGAGACCTCTGACTGGACCAAAAGTTTACTTAATTTTTTATAAAATACTAATATTTAAATTCATAGAATTAAAATTTTAAAAACAAAATTGTGTTTTTTTTATTATTCAAAACTATTTAAGATACTAAAATACACACCATTTTTTGTGACCACTGAGGAAAGCCCCACTATAACTCCCATTTCAAGGGAATTTTTTTGACATTTTGTTTACTTATATTAAACGTGGAAACATAAATATCTGTGAGGGGTTCTTGGGGTGTTCTAGGGTGGTATAGGTGACTACATATATAGAGGATAAAAATGCAGTTCCCTCTATGTGGTGTTCATTATCGGGTGGGTGTTTAGGGTAGACTATAGTGAGCCCAATGATATGGATGACCCTATGGTGTGTTAGTGCCCCCCCCCCCCACTATAGTGACTATATAGGTCCCTCACCCAAGTGTTTGGGTGTTTTGGTATGCCTTAGGGGTTTCTAGAGATCTTTCATATTGTGGTTCATGGAACCACTCAATGGTGGGTATTTGTGTAGTTTGTTTTGATATGTAAATTTATGGATTTTTTCTCATGGGTTTTATGACCGCCAACATGGTAATTATTTTTGTTTACTCACACATCTCTATTAATAGGGATCCATAGGTTATTCATATATCATCTCATTCAATTGTTTGTATATTTTAAAATGTGATCAATCTTCTACTTCCTTCATTCCTTCATTTCCTTCTATTTTTTATTCTTTACTATTATTATGTGTGGTTCATAGTCAATACAATTAGTGTTTCATTGCTCGAATTTATTATGTATTTCATTCTATGAATAAATATATTATCATTATTCAAAAAAAATTATATGTAATAATATTAGGAACACATGATTCTTAAAAATGACACTTAAATAAAATTTATTTTTATTAATATAATTTATATTCTATTAAAGATAATGTTTATAAATTTGAGAATATAAAATAAAAAAATAATTTCACTTCTTTTATTTAGAATTTAAATATTATATTAAAATTCATTTTTTGGATTTTTATAAAATAATTTTTTTTGTTGAATAATGTAAAATAAATTTTTTTCTAAAATAACCATTTTAATGAAATTATCATGCTACAGGAATGATTTAAAAGTTTTTGAAAAAAACTATAATATATATATATATAATTACTATTTTTTTATGAAACCCACGTATATCATTTTGAATACATAAGTAATATTTTTCTATAAAAGTGTTATTATTCAATTATTTTAAAAATTAAATTTCATAACTTATAGAAATTTCAATATATAAACATTGATTTTATATTTTAGATTAATATTATATGATTATGTAATATGGATAATTTCCATTTTTCTCATAAAAATATTAATACTGAGGTTGAAATTAAAAACCATGAAAATGGAAAAACTGTAATTTTACAATAATTGATTTATTAATAGAAAGAAATTTTAATTTAATAAATATGATAAATATATTTTAAATTATTGCCCTAATATGATGTATAAACATAGATATATATATATTATTTCCCATTTAATAATAAACCAATTCTAAAGAATTTTCAGAATTGTCACGACCCGACCCTCCCCGGGCTCGAGCCGCAACTACCCCAAGCCCGCATCCATAGGCCAAGGGCTGGCGACCAGCACCGAAGTCACAACAACTCTGGGAGGCCTTTGCCTAAGTACCTGTACACACACATGCAGCACACTCAATGTGACAGTGTAGAGTAAAAGAAAAGTCAAGTAAATAAAAGTGAAACTGCAAAATATATACCAAAAAAGTGCATCGACCTCTAAACAGTACAAGTAATGTGTTGAAAAGGAAAAAGGGGCAAAACATGCACCCAACCAGAAAAGGTGCCACAACCCGGCTATAGGTAAACAAAAAGAAACAGCTGACGGGTCTCCCACCTGGAACCCGGCTATGACCACCGCACGCGGTCCCAGCTCCCGAACTCCTAAGCTCCTCTAAAGTCACGACCAGCCTGTCTGTTGTCTGTAAGGGCACACCAAGTGTGGTAAAAGCCCAAGCAGGGGTGAGTATAAAAAAACTCAGTATGATACCCCGAAGGCTCGAGGGAGAAACAAAGGAGGTACCGAAGGGTGAGCAGTAGAGTGAAAAGGAAAAGTAAAGGAGTATAATAGAGAGTGCAGTAGAATACCAGTAAAGAGTCCAGCTCAACCCAACACAAGAAAGGAGGTAGACTCGTCCAGACACAAGGAGTCGGAAACAGTGATAAGATGAACTTCTCATCGAGTCTTCACTACCTATAGTATGAGAGTAGACTCGTCCCACCATGAGAAGCTAGACACGGAAAGCACGTGGCATACCCTGCACGTCTTCGCCTCTTCTGGAGGGAGAGTAACCAAGCCCAAGAAAGTGGGTACTGAAACAAGGTATATACATATCCGTATTCTCAACCAAAAATCCCAAACATGATCGTAAGCGGATCTCCATCCCATAGCTCAGACCAAGAAAGTGAGTCACCAATAGTCCCAGAAGTAAACACCATCGATGCGCAGCATCCTGCACGTCTGCCCCGAACTACAATTCAAAGGGATCAAATCACCACACCTAGACACTATACTCTTTAGGAAAAACTGACTCGCCGACATGGTTTTGGGTAGCGTCTCAAGGACATGTCTTGGTGGGGAAAAGTTCCCCTCGTACTTGAGAGTTATGGGTTAAGTCAACAGCACCTCGTCACTGCCCCGTAGTCGAGAGGTCTCCTCAAAGTCAAAGTCATTCCATCACCGAACCGTACAACCAAGGGTCCTGATCAAGTGATCACTGAGGAAAACAACAGACTAGAATAGTAGAAAGGACTAGGTCTGGAATGTCAACAAGTGTCCCACTGCCCAGACCAGCTGGAGGGTAATTCATAACATGATATCGGGTGACCCACTACTGATCCTTGCTGGAGGGTAAACCTAGAATAAGTCATCAGGCGACCAACAACCAAGCCCTGCTGGAGGGTAGACCTGGAAGAAGTCAACGGGTGACCCACTACCCTGCCCTGTTGGAAGGTAAACCCAGAACAAGACGATGGGCGACCCACTGCCACGCCCTGCTAGAGGGTAGACCCTCAAAATGTCATCGGGTGACCCAGTACCTAGTCTCTACGAGAGGGTAAACTCAGAATAAGTCGACATGAGACCCACGACCCAGCCCTACTGGAGGGTAGACCTGAAACAAGACAACAAGTGACCCACTTCCCAGCCCTACTGGAGGGTAGAACCTCAAGAGTCGTCGGGTGACCCATTGCCTAGTCTCTACTATAGGTTAAACCCTGAACAAGTCGACAGGCGACCCACTACCCAGCCCTGCTAGAGGGTGGACCTGAAACAATACGACAGGCGACCCACTGCCTAGCCCTGCTGGGGGGTAGACCCTCAAGAGTCATTGGGTGGCCCACTGACTAGTCTCCACAAGAGGGTAAACCCTGAGAAGTCGATGAGTAACCCACTGCCCAACCCTGCTGGAGTTTAAACTCATAACTGCTCTGGCCATCTCTACTGGATGGTACAACACTGGCCAACCGAACACGGAGTGGGTATCATGCAACCATATGACTCTGGAACAAGACCCGGGGAAACCACTCAACCCTTCTGATCAAAACCATCGAGTAGAGAGCCGGGGGAAAAACTCAACCCCGCTGGTCAACAAACGAGAACTGAGGGACCCTCTACATCGCGAGAGGTCAAAGGTACACAAAGCAGAACACAACACACACATGGGGCCCATACGACGTGTGGCCACAATTCAATCCCCAACCAAGTGCACAAACTGTCTCAGGTACAAACCACACGTACCTCCAAGCGCTCCCGTATACTCCCAGAGTATACCACGTTCCAGACCAAAGGCTATCATGCACACGACACCCAACGCCATCATGAAGGCATGACCTAACAACTCCAACCTACCACCTCATCTCTTAAGGCATAGCCAACCACATCTCTTCACTCACATGGGAGTGCACGCGATCACACACCAAGGGTTCTCTGCAAACACGGTGAGAAGAACCGCCATTAGAGCGCCTTCCACATTTCCACATTTAATAAGATCGCGCAAGAGGCTATACACAACCAAACGGATCGCACCGTTGTAATCATCGCGGAAAAACACGCGAGATAGACTACTTACATGCCTCAAATGAATATCCGATAGAAAAGTCACTGACACCGCCTCACGCACGAACATCATCCCGTGATCCCTAGCCTTGGCCCCGAAAACAGTCGGGCACATCGCACAATTGCGATCCCATCGGAAAAACACGTCAAAAAGACTACTCACTTGAGTGGAATGGATATCCGGAGAAAAAGATTCATTCCGGCACACTGCACACGAGCAGTGCTACGTGGGACCTGCATCGCGGTCCCAAAACACAACGAATAGATTGCACCTTTGTGATTCTCTTGAAAAAGTACACAAGTTCGACTAATCACTTGTCCAAAACGGACACCCGGTGATAAAGCTGGAAATCTCCATCAACTCCCGAAATGGCCCTCACGGGGCCCGCACAAGTGTTCGTAATTAGGGCGGTTGGATTTCACCATTGTAATCCCCTCGAAAAAACATCCAAAAATGAATGCTCACACGTCCCAAACGGATGTCCGATGAAAAAGTCATGAAACGCTG
The DNA here is from genome assembly GCA_963277665.1 of Viscum album. Taxonomy (NCBI): domain Eukaryota; kingdom Viridiplantae; phylum Streptophyta; class Magnoliopsida; order Santalales; family Viscaceae; genus Viscum; species Viscum album. Next base: position 21,056,826 of record OY728137.1, on the reverse strand, counting down.
CACGGAGCTCAAAAGACAAGCCGTGGGGCCCGCACCTCAACTTTGGCCTCAACGCCTGAAACCACCCTGGAAAGCTGCGCCTTGGTGATAGGGTCCAAATTCCACTGACGGCGCTTAAATCGGATGTCCGACGTGTCCGCACCGTTCAAAACAATTTCCCCCGGAAAAACGACAATTCACTTAAAGACGGATCGCGCCTCTGAGGCCCCTCGTTTCGGGAATTAAAAATTCTTGTAACAATATCAATTACTTCTTCTTGACACGATCTCTAGGTTGCGGTAGACGACGCTCAAAACGGATGCTCGTAGCCCGAAATACAGGCGTCCAAATATTTTAAAGGGGGGGATCCCCCCTTGGGCTGGACCAGCCGGTCCACCCCGCTCGGGCTGGCCCGCTCCAGCCGGCCCGCTGGGACCGTGGCCCATCCACCTCCCACGAGTCCCGCGCTACGCGCGGGTCGCTCCACTGACCGGTCGGCCGGCCGGTCACGTCCACGCGGAGACCCGCCATCGGTGGGTCCCGGTCTCCCCGTGGCGTCACAACCCGACCTCGGTTGCCCCCCTCGCAGGCACCTTCGGCCGGACCACCAACGTCACCCCGCATCGGTGAGGTGTCGCCCGGCCGACCGAATGGTTGGCCTCTTCCAAAGCATCCCCTGCAGACCCAACACCGACCTCTGCTCTACCTCCGCTCGCCCAACCGCCGAAGCTAGAGCCCGCGCCGCCGTCCGAAATCCCCCAAACCAGCCTGAAGAACTCAAAACCCCGCAAATTTAGGCGGTCTATTGCGAGCTCCTCCGAACTCAGAATTAAACTCCGAAAAGATTGATGGAAAGAGAATAAAATCTAATACACATTCAATGTATTTTCTAGATATTTCAACTAAGTTTAGATACAAAAATTCAAGCACACAGTTGGTGCGGGAAAAGAAAATGAAAACGAAAAATCCTACCTCGATGGGCTTCGCCTGAAGATTCGTTGTGACCCGTCAGAGCTGCCTCGCCAGAGCCGCCTCACTGGAGATGTGGAGGAGAGGAGAATTTTTTCCATGGGAGGGTTTGCTCCAGGGAATTCCAAAGTGGGATATGGGAGATTTAGGGGTTAAATAAATTAATTAACATTTTAATTAATTTAAAACCCCCAAAATAACCCGCATCAGCAACTCTCAACGGGGTCGAGGTTATGCCTCACCTAGGCCAAACACCACCTGCTGAGAACAAAGGCATACTCAGAAAATTAATCCGAGAGTCCGTTCAAATGTTATACAACTAAACTCCCAATGCCGCCAAATTACGAAAACGCATCTGTTGCCATTTTTCACGGACGGGCCGCGCCCGCAAAACATACACCTCTCCTAGGGTAAAAGGCACGATACGAACTCAACGGTGCCCTCTGTTTTCCAATCCGAGCCACCGTTTAAGAGATACATGAGCTAAGCCATTAAATGAATTAATTAATTAATTAATTTATCCGTTTAACGTTCCGAAGCGGGCGAGGGGTCCAAACATCCTGCGCTGACTAGTTTTATGTCATTCCTAGGGTAAACACCCCATTTCGAAACCATCCGTACTCTCAGATCTCTGATCTGGATCACCGTTTAAGAGTTATCCCATTCATTTGGCATTTCCAGTGTGAACGCACTGAAAATTTAATTCCGGCCACTCCGGGGCTCGGAATCGCACGTCGTCTGAAGGCGTTGCTCTGGAATAACATCAACAATATACCAAAGTCTTTCGCTTTAAAAACTGGGTTCTTACATCATTCCCTCCTTCCAGCATTTCATCCCTGAAATGAAAAACCAGGGAACAGCTCAGGGTACTAATCCCACACCTGGCTCTCCCGTACCCAGAAGAACTCTCGCATAGCTCTACGCCACCGCACACAAACCAAATGATTGGATCTGTTCACACGAGGTCTTCCCTAACCAATGACGTGCACGGGAGCACGCACACATCTACCCAGGTGAGTCACACGGGAGACACTATGTTCCCAAACCAGCTTTTGGATTTAGGGAAAGGCGGTAGGGAGCCTCACCATCCCTTCGCACGGTCTCAAATGGCCTGAAGGACCTCGGGGGTAACTCACCTCCCCAACCGAACCACTACGTCGCACGTCGCGACTGGAATCACCGCCCGCACCTGGAACAAGGCCCAGTGATTCCCTCCTTCAGAATATCCATATGGTGAAATACCCAAGGATATCTGGTCACACAAGGTTTCATAGTCGATGTCCCATGACCAAGACCATCTTACACTCTCAAAAGGTGAAGGAGTTACTACCATCGACGAATGATAAAGGTTCCACGTCTTCTAACATTCTGACACAGGGCCATACCGACGGCCCACGTCACCCTGGTAACACCTCAAGAAAGGATCAAGGAGAAAAGCATTGCACACCCAGAGTCTAAAAATTCTACTATAAGAAGTAGAAGAGTTGTAGAGTATGTCTCTTACCACCTCCTGCTCACCAAGATCGTAGACATCTAAAGCTCGCAGCTGTCCACGGTCCCAACTATCAGCTCCCAGGGCCTGACGTGGACCACCTAGTGGTGATGGGAAGACCTCGTAAGGTCATCCCCCACCTCTATATCCTCCCACTTCTCTGCTAGAACCACCTCCCTGGGCACTACTCGGATCACGGCGCTGCCTCTGCCGGGGTGGTGCTCCTGCTGCCTGCCCGAAGCTCTCAGCAACTCGGGTCTGGCAGTCTCATGCCAAGTGATCTCGCCCATAACAAGAATAACATCGGTGCTCTCTGGGCTGCCCTGGTGCTCTCCGACACCACTGTGGTTTACGACCATGGCCCGGGATCCACTCACGGAAGGGAATCCTCAGCTGAGGCCCTGCGCCTTTTCACCATAGTGGTATACGTCCATGTCTCCGAAACCGGCAATGGGAAGGCCATCTGCATCAAGGTTCTATCATCCGAAACATTCTAGCTACGACAGACGTCTCAGCTCCGTCAATCCCACTTCCACTACCAACCAAAAAACGTGACAGGAAGCTCTCTATCACCAACGCCTACTCTATCACCACGGCATATTTGGAAATTCCCAAGGGTACTATGATAGCATGAATCTCTCATCAGAGACCCTGCTCAAACTTCCGCGCTCGGATGCTGTCGGCATGGACTAAGTCCGGGTAAAGGCATTCACGGTCTGCGAAACTAGACGCATACTCAGCCACCGTCATCCCTCCCTTCTGAGACTGCAAGATCTCATAAATCCGAAAGGAGCGCAAGAAAGTGGGTAATAACTCCTCACATAACAAAAACTAAAAGTCATCCCACGAAAGGAACGACTCTTCAAGAAACAGAGTCACGAGTCTCCACCAACGCCGAGCTGCTCCACGAAAATGGTTCACTACCAAAGCCACTCTCTGATCTGTCGGCCTCTGCACAAGCCTGAAGAGGCGAACCACTGTCTGTAGCCAAACCTCTATTGCAAGAGGATCTGGCTCACCACTGAACCTCAATGGTCTATTCCACTTGAACTCATGGAGCATTCTCAACCTGCACCCATGCTCAGCTTGCTCTGCTGAAGCTGTCTATAGCTCAATAGGTGGGGGTGCTGCTTCCAGCCCACCTGGAGAAAGGGCTTGCATGATGTGTCCTAGACTGTGGCCTCGTAGCTCACAGGGTCATCGTCATGAACCCAAGCTTGTATCCTGGCTGACTGTATTCGCGGAGTCATCCGGAATATTATCAAGGAGTGTCGTGGTCAGTTGAGCATATATGTATATGCAAATAGCAACTATGGGGAGCTGAATCAAGAAGGATAGTCAAAGACTCATTCCTATGTAATGTAGAAACCAATTTTCCCTGAAAAAGGTGTCTCAGTATACTGAGTCGACAAGCGGGTTATCAAGGTCCTGGTGAATGGATACGTCAACCGCCACACCATCATTGGACTCCCTAGCCTGAGAGATGCTCTCGAGACACGTTAAAACTGTTTCCCTAAATCCCAACCAATTCCTTTTATTTTAGGGACTTCCGAACAGAATCCCAAGGAACGAACCAGCTCTGATACATCTTTTTCACGACCTGACCCTACCTGGGCTCGAGTCGCAACTACCCCAAGCCCGCCTCCATAGGCCAGGGGTTGGTGACCGGTGTTGAAGGCACAACAACTCGGGGAGGCCTTTGCCTAAGTACTTGTACACACACACGCAACACACTCAATGCGATAGTGCAGAGTAAAATAAAAGACAAGTAAAGAAAAGTGAAACTGGTATATATATACCACAAAAGTGCATCGACCTCTAAACAATACAAGTAATGTGCTGAAAAGGAAAAAGGGAAAAAACATGATCCCAAATAGAAAATGTGTCACAACCCAGGAACATGTAAACAAAAAGAAACAGCTGACGGTTCTCCCACCTGGAACCCGGCTATGACCTCTACACGCGGTCCCAGCTCCAGAACTCCTAAGCTCCTTCGAAGTCACGACCAACCTGTCTGTCATCTGCAAGGGAACACCAAGGGAAGGAAAAGTCCAAGCAGGGGTGAGTATAAAAATACTCAGTAGGATACCCCGAAGGCTCAAGGGAGCAACAAAGTAGGTACCAAAGGGTGAGCATTATAACAAACAAGAAAAGTAATGGAGTGAAACAGAGAGTGCAGTAGAATACCTGTAGAGAGTCCATCTTAACCAAACAAAAGAAAGGAGGTAGATTTGTCAAGACACAAGGAGATGGAAATGGTGAGAATATGAACTTCTCATCGAGTCTTCTCTACCTATGTCAGGAGAGTAGACTCGTCCCACCATGAGAAGCAAGACACAAAAAGCATGCGGCATACCCCACGCGTCTCCACCTCTCCTGGAGGGAGAGTAACCAAGCCCAAGAAGTGGGTACTAAAACAAGGTATATACATATATTTATGCTCAACCAAAAAACCCAAACAAGTTCATAAGGGTATCTCCATCCCATAGCTCAGACCAAGAAAGTGTGTCGCCAATTTTCCCATAAGTAAACACCATCGATGCCCAGCATCCCGCACGTCTGCCCCAAACTACAATTCAAAGGGTTCAAATCACCGAACCTCAACACTATCCGCTTTGGGTGGCACTGACTCGCCCACACAGTTTTGGGTCGCATCTCAAGGATGTGTCTTGGTGGGGAATATCACCCCTCATACTTGAGTGTTCTGGGTTAAGTCAAAGCGCACCTTGTCACTGCCCCGCAGTCGAGAGGTCTTATCAAAGTCAAAGTCATTCCATCACTGACACATACAACCAAGGGTCCTCCTCTAGTGATCACTAGGGAAAACCCCAGACTAGACTAGTAGAATGGACTGAGTCTGGAATGACAATGAGTGTCCCACTTCCCAACCCTACTGGAGGGTAAAACTGGAATAAGTTGTCAGGCGATCCACTACCTAGCCTTTCTGGAGGGTAGATCTTGAAGAAGTCGATGGGTGACCCACTGCCCAGCCCTGCTGGAGGGTAAACCCAGAACAAGATGATGGGCGACCCACTGCCTAGCCCTACTAGAGGGTAGACCCCCAAGAGTTGTCGGGTGACCCACTGCCTAGTCTCTGCTAGAGGGTAAACCCTAAACAAGTCGACAGGCGACCCACTTCCCAGCCCTGCTGGGGGGGAGACCTGAAACAAGATAATGGGCAACCCACTGCCCAGCCCTGCTGGAGGGTAGACCCTCAAGATTCTTCAGGTGACCCAATGCCTAATATCTGCTATAGGGTAAACCCCGAACAAGTCGACATGCGAACCACTGCCCATCCCTGCTGGAGGGTACACCTGAAACAAGACGACGAGCGACCCACTGCCCAGCCCTGCAAGGGGTAGACCCTCAAGAGTCGTCAGGTGGCCCACTACCTAGTCTCTTCTAGAGGGTAAACCTTAAGAAGTCGATAAATAACCCACTGCCCAGCCCCGCTGGAGGGTAAACCCAGAACTACTATAGCCATATCTACTGGATGGTACAACAATGGTCAACCGAACACGGAGTGGTTATCACGCAACCATCTGACTCCGGAATAAGACCAGGGGAAACCACTCAACCCTGTTCATCTGAACCATCGGGAACAGAGCTGGGGGAAAAACTCAACCCCGCTGGTCAAAAAATAATAACCGAGGGACCCTCTATGTCGCGAGAGGTCAAAGGTACGCAAAGAAGAACACAAAACACACATAGGGCCCACACGACGTGTGGCCACAAGTCAATCCCCAACCAAGTGCAAAAACAGTCTCAGGTACAAACCACACGTACCTCCATGTGCTCTCGTATACTCCTAGAGTATACCACGTTCCAGCCCAAAGGATATCATGCACACGACACCCAACATCAACGTGAAGGCGTGACGTAACAACTCCAACCTACCACCTCATCGGTTGAGGCACAACCAACCACATCTCTACACCCACACGGGAGTGCACGCAATCACACGCCAATGTTTCTCGGCAAACAGTGCGAGAAGAACCGCCATCAGAGCTCCTTTCACATTTCCACATTTAATAAGATCGCGCAAGAGGCTCCGCACAACCAAACAGATCCCACCATTGTAATCCCCGCAGAAAAACATGCGAGATAGAATACTTACTTTCCGCAAATGGATATCCGAAGGAAAATTCACCGACACCTCCTCACGCCCGAACGACGTCCCATGATCCCGAGCCTCACCCCCAAAAATAGTCAGGCGCATCGCACCATTGCGATCCCCTTGAAAAAACACATCAAAAAGACTATTCACTTGAGTGGAACGAATATCCGGAGAAAAATCTGCATTCTGGCACACCACGCATGAGCGGTGCTATGTGGGACCCATATCCCAGTCTCGAAACACAACGAACAGATCACACCGTTGCTATCCTCTCGAAAAATTACACAAGTTCGACTAATCACTTGTCCAAAACGGACACCCGGTGATAAAGATGGAAATCTCCGTCAACTCCCAAAATGGCCCTCATGGGGTCTGCCATAGCGTGTGTAATTAGGGCGGGTGGATTTCACCATTGCAATCCCCTCAGAAAAATACCCAAAAACGACTGCTCGCATGCCCCGAAAAGACGTCTGATGAAAAAGTCGTGAAACGCTGCACGCAGCTCAAAAGAAAGGTCATGGGGCCCACGCCTCAACTTCGGCCTCAAAACCTAAAAACACCCTGGAAAGCTCCGTCTCGGTGCCAGCGTCCCAACTCCATTGACGGAACTTAAATCTGACGTCGGACGTGTCCGTGCCATCCAAAACGATTTCCCCCCGGAAAAACGACAATTCACTTAAAGACACGTCGCACCTCTGTGGCCCCTCGTTTCTGGAATTAAAAATTCCCGAAACAATCTCAAAAACTTTTTCTTGACACGAGATTTGCACTGCCATAGACGGCGCTCAAAATGGATGCTCGTAGCCCGAAATACGGGCATCCAAATAATTTAAAGGTGGCGGGAACCCCCTTGGGCCGGACCGGCCCGGTCCGGGAGGTCCGGCCGGCTGGGACAGCGGCCCAGCCGCCTCCCGCGAGGCCCATGTTGCACTCGGGTCGCTCCACCGACCGGCCCACTGTCTGATCACGTCCACGCTGAGACCCGCCATCGGCGTGTCCCGGTATCCCTGCGGGGACACAGTGCGACCCCGGTTGCCCCCTCGCCGACGCCTTCGGCCGGCGCCCTCTGCCGCCCCGCCTGTGCCGCCCCGCACCGGCGAAGTTCCTCCCGGCCGACCAAATGTTTGGCCTCTACCGCGGAGTCCCCTGCAGACCTAATGCCGACCTCTGCTTGGCCTCCGCTCACCCAGCCGCCGAAGCCAGAGCCCACACCGACGTCCGAAAGCCCTCGAACCGGCCTGAAGAACTCAAAACCACGCAAACTTCGGCGGTCGATTGCGAGCTCCTCCAAACTCGGAATTAAATTCCGAAAAGTGTGATAGAAAGAGAATAAAATCAACTATGCATTCAAGGGATTTTCACTATAATTAAACAGAGGTTCAATAGATAAATTTGTGCTCAAATTAGGTGCGGGAAAAGAAAATGAAAATGACAAATCCTACCTCGATGGGCTTCGCCCAAAGCTTCGTCGTGACCCGTCAGAGCTGCCTCGCCGGAGCCGCCTTGCCGGATATGTGGAGGATAGGAGGAGTTCCTCCTTGGAAGGGTTTTTGCCAGGGAATTCCAAAGAGGGAGAGGGGAGAATTATGGGTTAAATAAATAAACTAACATTTTAATTAATTTAAAACCCCCAAAATAACCTGCATCCGAAACTCTCGACGGAGTCGAGGTTATGCCTCGCCTAGGAAAAACACCACATCCTGAGCACAATAGTGGTCTCGGAATTTTAATCTGAGACTCAATTCAAAAGTTATAAAACTGAACGCTCGAGGCAGCCAAATTATGAAAACGGCCCTAGGGCCATGTTTCACAGACGGGCTGCGCCCGCAAAACATACACCACTCCTTAGGTAAACGTCACGATCCAAACTCAACGGTGCCCTCGGTTTTCCAATCCAAGTCACCGTTTAAGAGATATTTGATTTAATCCATTAAAATAATTAATTAATTAATTATTTATTCCATTTAACGTTCCAGAAGTGGGCGAGGGGTCCAAACGTCCCGCACCGACAAGTTTTATGTCGTTCCAATGGTAAACACCCAATTTTGGACCCATCCATACACTCAGATCTCGGATCCGGATCACCGTTTATGAGTTATTCCATTTATTTGGCATTTCCAGTGTGAACTCACTGAAAATTTAATTTCGGCCACTCCGGGGCTCGGAATCGCACGCCGTTTGAAGGCGCTGCTCTGGAATAACATCAAGAATATTCCAAATTCTTTCGCAGTAAAAACTGGTTTCTTACTAGAATACATAATATTTTAAATTCAATTTTTATACCAAAATAGTTTTTTATAAATATAATATTTTTTAATATTAAATTTATTATTATATTATATAGGAATCTAATTATATTAACTTTATATCAACATTAGGATAATTACAACCAAATTTTGTAATATGGTTTATTTTATATTTTTAATAAAACACAAATAACATAGTTCAAAATCCATTACCATGGTAAAAACAAAAGATTGTAAAAGTGAAAGGGATAAGAAAAATGACTTCAAACATTTTTATAAATAAATTTTTGAGGCTTTGATGACCCAAGATCACCCTATAATCCATTTTTGTAACCATTAGAGAATTTTAGCATTTATTTTTGTAATAATATCATGGATAATTAAAGGGTGTTTCATGTCCATTTCTTCACTTATAAAAGAAGATATTTCTACACATTCTTGTAAAACCCATTACATGGAATTCCATTATATAAATATTCCATTTTTTACTTCTATAAACCTAAATCAATGATATTTTCATCTAATAAACATTAATTATCATATGCCATCTTTTCGAATAATATTTTCAATAGAAAATTCAATGTCGCAACATTACTACTGTTGAAGTGTCTCTTTACCTCATTAATTATTTGATGTGTTGATAATTATAGTATCTATTAATATAATTTTTAGTTTATTAAAATTGTATGTTTATTAAATTTTATTTAATAATATTTTGATCATAAATTATACATATATTTCTCATTTCTCTATATTTATTTTAAATTCTTTTCCGTAAAAAATTAAACTTCTAATGTTTTTCATTACCCTTATGTTTCATGTATAAAATATCCTCAACCCTTGTGTTAGATCATTTTATGTTTAAATGTTCTTTATAATATTTGATTTACCTTTTTGTAATCTTTCTTACACCCTTACACATGACAAATAAACTCTATTATACCCTTACACAACTCTTATTTTACGTTTACATGGCATTTAAAACTTCATTATTATATCTATGTGAGTGTTCATAACCTATATAAATATCCTATAATGTTCTTCATACCCCTATGAAACATTTATATTACACTTACGAAACTTTATTCTTATGCTTACTCAATACATTTAAATTGATTTTTCCATTACATAACTCCTCTTTAACCTTATGCATACATATATATTTATTATTTAACCTTATATATATTTATTTGTAACCTTACATACATTATATTCTTCCCTTACATTGTGCATGTACACTTACGTAGTATATAAAATTTGTTCTATACCATTATGTAGTGATCTAGAAACCATTATGAAACATGTATTGAATAAATTTTACCATTATGTATGTTTATGTTTCCCTTATGCATACATGTAACTTACTCTTATGTAAATAAGAGTCTCTAAATTAATTTATTTTCATGGTTTTATTTATATTTTAATGTGATTCTTGTGTATAACCGGACATTAAATTGTTTTAATGATTTCCAAATTATTATTAATCATATAGAATATATGAAAATTATTTTCACATTATTTTAAAAACTTTTATATGAAGATTTATGTTTTTCTGCATTAAAGTATGGACATATAGTAAATGTTTTAAATATATATTATTCATTTATTTAAATGTATTTTTTTATTTTGAAATTGATTATTATACTAAAAAATATATTTAATCAGTTTTCATTGATTTTAATTTAGTTTCCTTAATGATTGATATTATCACATGTTTAAATACTGAATTAACTTTTAATTTTTAATTTATAATATTGTAGAATGAAACCATGTGATATTTTATGAGTTATTTGATGTATTATTTTAAAAATGTTTTGAAATAATAAAAAATTGAGATTTCAAATTAGATTTAATTTTTCAAATACTTGTAAATTCAAATAGATAAACTTGTCGATGATATATTTCTCTATTTATCTCTCCATGAAAATTCAATAATAGTATTATATATACTTTAAAATTAATTTTTCAAATAATTTTCTAGTCTATGTTGATTTAATTATTATTTAAATAGGTATAATAATGAATTGAAATTATATTGGTTAACATTTAGAAAATGTGGAATTCAAATACCTCAATGGCTAAAAGAATCCATAAAATTTCCAAAGGTTTTTAGGGTTATAAATAGAGACCCTTGGAGGCTTTAAAATAAACCACACATCTACAGAAGATTTATCATCCATTGTTAAAATGTTCTCAATTTCTTATTAATCATTCAAATCTATCACTTTTAAAATCTTCAGATACTTAAAAAGCTTGTGTGTTAAAATTTTAATATATATCTCTATATATATATATATATCCTAATTCACACCATCTGTTGGTCATATTCCAAAAATATAATACTAAACAAAAAACATCCTCTTACTTTTCATTAATTTATTTTTTGGGTTCTTACTTCCATTAAATTAATGGAAAATTATTATTTTTCTTTTTTCCCCTCGAAAGACCGGGGACTATTTCTTTTTATGTTTCCAGCTTCATTATAAAAGTGGTAGTATCTAATGTGTATAGATTCTTATTATAACCTAAACATAAAAATTATAGTTTTGGAATCTTGGATTCTAATAAATCCAGGGGACTAATACATTATGTCCCTATGATATATTTATGTGTTAAATATAGGGTTACCATATTGTACTATTTTCAGACATCCTTACAAAATATGTTGAATTATTTACTCTTTAAAATTTAATTTATTTATCCCGTAATCATATAATTATTCATTTAGTTATTCCACTTATTTTTTATATGTAATTATATTTTTACTCTTTCATATTTTTTTTATTTCTTAAATATTTTTGAATGAATTTTTTAAATTTGATTATTTTGCCTTTATTTGTAATAGGCACATTAACCCCTCCACTCTTTCCATTTAACCTATCTCTGACCAATATTTTCTATTAGAGGGTGACCCTTAAAATTATTTCAAAAATGATTTTTCCATATAAATTTTACCTTGTTAACACCATTTGATATCTATGGGGTTTTGATTTATTTAATTTCTTTGGTTTAAGATTCTCATAATGTTTTTATTTTTGAAAATCATTATTTTGTTTTTTAAAGATAATCACTTTTTTAAAACAGATTTTTCATGAAACCTTTTATGACTTGAAGGAAAAACATTGTGTCATGTTATATTTTTGATGGTACTAATTATTCTTACTGTATATATATAATTCCTACTTTTCATATATCTATTAGATATCATTTTATCAAATTTATATGTCTGATTATGATCTTTCTACTGAAAAAGAAGATAACTAGACCATTAATGATATTTATACATTTTAATTAAAAAGTAAAATTATAAATGTATTAATTTTTTTATTTATTAATTACTTTTAGAGGGTTTATTCATTAAAATATTATCATGAGATATATTAATTATTAGATGTTACTCGTGAAGGTATAAATAAATTCAATGATACAATGATTTTCCTATATAAGAAATACTTTGAGATATTATCTATGAATCATAACATATATATCACTTCTTAGGTTAGAAGAATTACTAATATTGTTAATTTTAAAAAATATCATGGTGACTCTATTTCTAAAAAAACATTGGTTAATAAAATACCTAGAGTTTTACCAAGCTTTTGGGCCCCAAAAGACACAGTGATCCAAGAAGCTGAATAAGACAAAACAATACTGGTCAAGGAACTCAACTATTCTCTCAATACATAAGATATTATTATGATATGTAACTCTAAAAAAATATATGAGGCTAAATAATGAAAAAATTATAATTTCCATTAAAGAAATGAATCATAATTCATCCAAAAGAGACTCTCAAAATAAGTGTGAAATTGAAAATTTGAAAATATGATTGAAAAAAATAGAAACAAAGAATAAAATAATAAATCCTTATAATGATATAAAAAGAAAAAATAAATAATTCAAGGTAACTTAATTCAGTTTCAAAATGAATGGCCGCATCAAGTTTAATAATCCCTTGAAAAACTCCCAAATAATATAAGCAATGTAATAAGGATCTAATAGTATCCACATGGTGTTCTATAACAGATTAAATATCAACTTGTGAAACTAGAAACTGAACTCCAAAATTCCTTATTGTAAAATACGAGGTAGTTTAGGTTTCTAGTAGTCAGTTTCCTTGTCATTATTCTTCCTCAACTTATTCATCCTCTTCATTGTACTCATCTTATTCTAATAATGGAATTGATAAAAAAAATTAGGAACTTATTTAAATATATGAAAATATGTTGAATAAATATAAAAGGTCTCATAATGAGAAAAAACTACTTTATAATAAAAATTATCAACTTTTAAAAGAAAAGGATTATTTAATTATGAAATTAAAAAAATCATCTTGATGTCGATGTTTTCAAAAAAGAAATCCATTGTCTAAAAATATCACTTTAAAAATACACCAAATCAAAAAAAATATATTAATATTATTACTGATTCTATATGTATTAAATGAAATAATAATGGTTTTTGGGTTTTCTAAAGATTGTGATACTTATTTGTGAGACAGTTGTTTTGTAAATGGTTTTTCTCAAAAAATAATTTTCAATGTATTATCATAACTATGGACATCTTATACTTGAGTGTAATTGAAAAAAAACTAGATATGGAATACCATAAATAATTCATCTTTCTTACGAATTTTTAAAATTAAATTCACATTTAAAAAAAATTGTACTAAAATCCAAATTATCTAATCTTTGTGGGTCCAAAATTAATTATATGTCATTTTGTACTTGATCTTAATGGTTATGACCAAAAAATATAGTCATCATATGCATGGAAATTGGGGCCTAATTCACACCTATTTTACCACTCCCAAATAATTTTCTATGATATATTAACTCAATATTTACTAGTCATTAATAATGACAAGGATTTAGAAAATACTAATTTTTTGTGTCTTTTAATTCTTCTCATATCTTTTACAATTACTTGAATATTATATTATTATCTTTCATGGATCCCATTTAAAGAATTTGACAAGGATTAATTTTTTGGGTGGTACCTATTTTTTTATATATTTATTTAATTTTAGGTATTTACATCAAAAGTGGGTGGAAATATTTAAAAAAAATTATCTTCTTGATCAATTCCAAAAGAGGGGACAAATTTTGAAACTGGTATATTTTATAAAATTATAAAAAAGGGGTAGATAGATAATATATATCATTGAAACATTAATTTCTTTGTGTTTTGGTAATTGTAGAATCTCTTATTTTATTTTTTGGTTAATTATAAATTTCTTATTGAATTTTATTGAAAATAATATTGTTCTTCAATTATTATTATTTTTCTTATTTCATTATATTAATGATTAATTATTTATTGTGAATAATTAATTTGTTTTTGTTTTTATTTACCATTATGTTTTATGTGTTAATTTTTTCCCTTATGTGAGTTATTTTTTACTTATATACATGATTTATAATGACTGATTTACCTCTATTGTGACACACCCAAAATTCTAAAATACTAACTTTTATTTGATATTGTGCATAACACACAACAATTTTTTTTAATGAAGTATAACCTCTCAAGAAATTATGGTGAATTTAATAGTATAATAAAATTTAATATATTATATATCTTTCTATGCACACAATACTGTGTTTTCTTAGCTCGTACACAGTAAAGACTTTTTCGATAGCTTGTGTTACACACAAGATCAAGTTTACCGAACAACACTATATTATTAAAATATTATTAGTTTATATCATTTGATATAAAATAATTATTAAAATGAAGGTTCTTAATAATATTAACTAACTTATAAAAATATATGATTTATAAAAATATAAAATAATTCATAGGTTAGTTATAAATTAGAAATTAATATAAAAACAAATTGAATATAAAGGAAATGTTTTTATGCTCACAACAGTTTTTTATCATAATAAATTAAATTAATTACTATTATATAATGTTATTAATGAAATATATATTATATATTCAAGAAACTATTTTTGATATTCATATAATATATTTCATAAGCATGAGAATAGAATAAATCCAGTTTTACTCATAAAAATTGTATTTTCCAAAAAGGTATTTTTTCACCTTTTAATTTCTCAACTATTTTAAATATAAAATATTTCAATTATATAAATAATATATATATATATATAGTAAATTTAATTTTTTAAATCGTAACATCAAAATTAGCATAGAGTGAGTTTTGGGTATTTATTTGAGAAGTTTCATTTTTTAATGAATAGTGAAAAATATTGAATGAACGTCAGAAAGAATTATATATTATTTATTAATTTGATAATATTATTTTATAGGTTTGTTGGTAAAATATTCATGTTTCATAAGAACAGAGCCACTAATCCTTGACACATGGCTTCTTCAAGCCCAAGGACCAAATGCCCAACCGCAATCCCAATGCCAGCTGATACAAGTTATTTTTTAACCAAAAAATATTAACCTGCAAAGATGATTAACTAGTAATACCAATGCATTAATATATATTTCAAGTACTGATGGAAAATAAATACCCTGCCAATCATCCAAATCTGAAAGTATTGCAGGTGTTTTCTCCTTGGTATGACCTTGTCTGGGATGACAACTAGGCATTGATCCAAATAATTCTTACTGAAGTATATTCGCTCATCAGGACCCTACACTGCCATGATTCATGCCACCTATATGAAAAAACTAACCATGTTGTTGTTGCTTCTCCATGATGTCACATGACCCAACCATTTTCCTTCCCGATGAAGCCAATTTTGCCATCGTAAAGCATGCTGCCTGTATGGATGACCTGACAACATTATCTCTACTTCTCCCATCTATCTAGATATTCTCCCTCATGACACCCACTAAGGATGAACCCATCCTCGACACACTTCATCTCTAAATTTCTCACCCCCACCCCTAAGACCTATCACTTCATTGCATTCCCCACTGAGATGCTGACCTGGATATCGCACCGGCTACCCACACCCCCACCCCATGTCCCAATAAATCCCAAAATATGGGGTACCATGATTGGAACCCTGTTTTAATGAAATATTATGGGGTATTTTTCACCACTAGTGTAGCTCCCCCACTAAAATGTGAAAAATACTAAATTTTAATTGAAATCTATTTTTTCATCTAAAATAATTGTATAAATAAATTATATTGGTAATTGATTTTAATTACTAATTATATCAATTGAACATAAATTAATCTAATTTATTACATTTCAATAAAGATAAATATTAAATTTCATATAAAATTGTTTCAAACTTTTAAACATTATCAATTTAAAAAACCCACTATGTCATCATGTCTGCAGGATTAATTTTAAATTAATTTATAACAATTCTATGATTGGAATTTTTAAAAATGGATTTTATATTTAGAATAATATTAATTTATTATATCTACTAAGTTAGAATTATTTTTTAAAAAAAATATTAGGGAAGTTAATTGAAATTAATTACTGTTATTAAGATAAACATTTGCTAAACAAGGGAATAATCCATAATCTTAATGGCTAAAATGGCCTAGAAACTTTTACAGAAGCCATTTTATGGCCATATTTCGACCTTATCTTCCCTAAAATCAATTGTTTTCATTATTGGATCCACATTACATGGAAAAAATCATTTTGGAATTCACACTTTCTAAAATTTACAAGAATTCCTCTTTCACTTTAAAATGGAAATCACCCCTCCCATGAATTAACCTTTGTCAAGACATTTGGATCATCTAACACCTTCCAAAAAAGACCATAAAATACCATTCCTCATCCTAGAATCCTATAATTGGGAATAATTCAACCCATGTAAGCCTTGTGGTATAAACCAAAAGGATTTACCGGAATAAGAGATAACATTCTTCAGCAATAACTTTTGATTCAATTACATTTTCACCCCTTCAATTATATTTATAAATTGAATATATATTAACCATAGAATAATTAATATACTTAAATGTTTTTAAAAAAAATATGTCAACATACTCTTTCACCCACATCATTAAATGGGATTTTCAATCATCATTCATGTGTATGGAGGACTATCGCCTCATGAACTAACATCGTTCATTCTTCCATTTTACACCATTAAAGGATAGAAATAATAATGTATTTAAAGTTTCTATATGATATATATATTAATTATAATTTATTTATTCTTATCAAACATTTTATATAACCACACTTTCTTTCTTTCCATTTTTTGGGAATACATTGAAAACATTAGTGGACGTGCGGACTACCGCCTCCTCAAAGCTATATGATTCTTTCACAAAATAAATTGATTGAATAAATGATGATTTTAATAATAAAATGTATCATATATGACCTAAATAAGATATGGTAATTATAATATACATATATATATATATCATTTACTTTTATTCTTTTAAATATGACACAATAATTTAATTAGCGTTAATGCATAGATAAGGCATATTGTCTCCATAAACGATGCATTTCATTTCCTATATTCAATATTTATGGATTTTTGTAAATACGTGTATAAAAATTATGTATGATATTTATATCTCTTTTTACATCCCATATATTATAAAATCAATATCTACATAATATGGAAGAAAATGAAAAGTAAACACTTACTTGAAAAACTAGGCAATTAACACGTAAAACGATGGAAATAATGAAATATTGTTAACAAATGAGTAATAAGATATTTTATAACATATTATATTAGAGATAATATTATTTTTCTATGATAAGTTAATGAAACTGTTTAAACCATTATATAAGATTTTAAATGATGTTCGCCCGAAAGGAGATACAAGGTAAGATATTTTCATCTCACTTTTTACATCTATGAGATAAATGTCATATTCACCACTTAATTATTTTGTGCGGTCTATATACTACCCATTTTGATATATTATCTCTCTAATTAATTTATCATCATGGTTTTTTGATCTTAAATTTTAATTATTTCGTTTAGGGGGGTTTTAATTATAGGTTACCGTGTGGTAAAGAATTTCATAACTCGATTCCATTTCATTGGGTATTATTACTTCTTCATTGTCCTTAATAATCAATGACTATGTGTATAATCACTTTTCACTATATATTTTCTCAATTCTACTTTTTTATGTGGTATTAACTTAGATACACATAATATATTAATGGTTTTATTATTACTTAAATGTTATGGTCTTTTCATGGGTATACTTCGAAATCACATTATTTTCATGATTGTTTACACTAGAACTTCCATTAACAAAATTATTAGATAATTATTTAATATAATCATTAATTTTATTCTCCTATGGTTATTCATTACAATTTTTATTTAATATTATCATTTTTCTAGTCTTTGGTAATCAAAATATTTGATAAATTTTTTTTAAGAAAACCTGATTTCATTTTTTTTTAGTTAGAGAACTTGTTTTCTTCTAAAATATCTTTTTTATAAAATGTTTTTCAAAAATATTTTAAAACATACCAATATTATTTATTAAATTAATTTTTACTCTTTTTCCTTTTATAAATATTTTTAATGTAATCTTCTTGGTACCTTTCTAAATAGGGATCTTTTTTATCCTTTTTACCTCAAAAAAGGAGTGTTCTTTTTTACTAGTATGACATGTACTAAATTTCCAATCATAATTTTATTGAAACATAAATTAAATGTTTAAAAGGTTAATTTTTAATAGAAATTTTTTTAAAATTTTTTTCCATGGAAAATTATTTTTAAAGTATTTTTCAAAATGAAAATTAATTTTTTTCTTTTCTTAGAGTATTTCAACACATCAACAACAACAACACTTTATTCATATAGGACATGGGATATTTTGTATTGATACCATAATTATTTTTACTCTAGATGGTTTATTATTTACTTGTCCAAGGATAGTATTGAAATTCTCTTCCTTGATTCCACTCATTACCATTGAGATATTAAATTTCCAATGATCATTGGACATTAAATTTCCCCAAAATATTCATATTATTTATCATGGATATGATTATTTCCCAAACCCATTACCATTTTCCTATGATGTTTACATTTAAGGTTATTTGATATCTAGGGAAATATTGAAAAATCATCATCTTTTAATCGATTTGGATAATTTGATTGGAAACATTTTTCACAAGTTAAATCAATAATTCAATATATGAAGACGGATTTTGATAGGTATGATAGGGGTGGGGCCTAGTTGTAGATATCCCCTTAATGAAACTGTAGTTTCATGGGATGGGCCAATTGGTTAGCTATTGGTACTAAAAACCATGCCCTTAAATACGTAAAAAAGATATGGAAAAAGTCCCAGCTGGTTAGAATATCATCTGAACCCAAATGGCCTCAAAACCCCATAAAAATCATTAAAGGGGTCTCTTTTCCAAAGCTCATCCATGAGGATCCCATGACAAGCTGACTGCAAATAAATTTATAGGTACCTGTGGAAATGTATGTTCTTTTTGGAATCCCATTTATAAAATAGTGATTATAGTGAGTGTCCTCCCCCCACTCTCATGTGTAAATATTTCCTTCTTGGCATCCCATTTCTTCCACAGCGAGCACCATGAGCATCTTCCCAACACTTTCGTGTGAACTCATGTCCCTTTCGGTGCCTTTTTTCTTCATATCTTGTCCCATGACCCTTGTGAACTCTCTTTTCCTATAAATATCTAACTCACCCCATCATAACCATTTCTACTCAAAACTTTCTCCTTTTGAGATCCCATTTCAAGAATCTCCCAATCATCATGAAGACATCTTCCCTTTGTGTATCACTATTCTAGTAATAAGATATTTTCTATGGCAAGGTCATTCTCCCTGAATACCATTTATTCTCAAATCCCACAGCCTTCACCAAGCTCCCTTCCATCTCAAACAGCCTTTCCTTCCTGAATCCCCTTTTATCAATCCTCAAATCTTCACGAACCCCTTTCCTGGATTACCATCTAGGCTTTTGAAAATTAATTTCAGTGGTGTTTAATATTTAATTCCCTACTTTATTCTTCTTCTCATAGGTACTCCAGTAGCTATTTATTCTATACATAGTTATGCTAACATGGACCCATCAGTTGACCACTCCTCCACCTTACTCTCATCAGGCATAGCTTGTTCCTTCCCTTCCCCATGTATGGTTTGGTACATGTTATGTAAGTCCAATGTATGATAAGTGAGTCATCTTCATCCGAGTTTCTAGACATTAAACTCCCAAGTGCCAACATCCTCAACACAAGATGCTAAATTGTGATCACCACTTCCATAACAAGTCCACGGGGACCAGAAATGGCACTAGGACCAGCGGCCTCCCACTCTCTCTCTCCCATTAGGCTTTTTTGACATGTGTTCCTTGAGTCATATCCACAGAAGCCCTGAACATCTTCCTCGAGCTTCCCTCCTAAAGTAAGTCAAAATCTCAATCTCCCTGGGCCATTACACATGTGTAATCCCCACACCAGCTCTTGTGGCCACATCTTTCATGACATGATCATCAGGACTACTATTACCACACTATTCTCACACTGAGCATTAATCACGTGATCTTAGAGTGATAGTGACCATGACATCCTCTTTGGGCCACTAACCACACATAAGACCCATCATGACATTGGGTCGATGGCCATGTGTATGCCCCATGCCCCTCCACTAAATTATCTGGACATTGATCCTTATTTTTCAAATGGGGTATGTATAAATCCTATTTGAGGTTCAAGCCCCCCATTCCCAATAATTCACTAATTTTTACATCTTCACATCAGCACACTTTATTCATGCATGACCATAAATTGCACAGTTTGAATTACATTTAATTTTATCCTCTTAGAGTATGTAGGATGCCTCATTGATGTTCAATCCCAACCAATGATAAACATTAGTGCTCCATTCTAGGGATGTACCCTATTATTGTGACATCTTCTCTTTTTGGGACACATATATCGGATCCTCCACCCTGAGTTTTTTTGATCCACATGAGCAGTTAACCATGCATTATCCCCACACTTCACTGTACTTTTCCAACCAAGAGTTCCCCTCTTGAAAAGGGCCTCTATCCACACACAATCCTTTGGAGAGTCTCTAGGTTGTTTACTTTGTGTATTCCCTGATTCTATTCCCCCATTTTTAACAATGTGGACTTAGATCACTGCCTTCAAAATAGGGTATGTAGGAAGCCTCCCTTAGGTTAAATTCCTTCACTGATTTCCCATTCTGGTATTTCCTTCGAGCCTTTCTGTCATGGAATGATCATTCTCAAACCCAAATGTTCTACATCATTCATGAACTTATCCATGTTCTCGATTTCTCCTGATGCTCCTCCCTAGGTGTCTCATTTCCTCATCCTAAACTACGTGGACTTTGCTTCCCAACCACTGGGATACGTAGGAAGGCTTCCTATGGTTCAAGCCCGAGGCCCACTTATTAACATCTGATCCATCTCATACATTTCACCCCCTTCATCCAACCCTAAATCTTTCATCCTAATTCCTACCTAGGAAACCACATACCGGTAGGATTCTGTTATCAGCCTCGGGCAGCAAACCATTCATAATCCATGCACTTCGTATCCATCTAACTAAGAGTTCCCCTCTTTCAATGATCATATCACCATGTGTAAGACCCAAACCACCGACTCGAAAATTGTGGTTTTTTATCCCTATCTGATCAAATTTCATAACAGTTATGATTATTCTGATTCATCTCTGCCAGATGATAAACTTACAGCATACACCATGTGAAACCGGGGAATCTAAAAAAAACCTCAGAGAGATGCCTCTGTCATAGGATACCCTGCAATCCACATGCAATGCCTTGGGTTTCCACTACCCTTGATATGCCCTCTAATATGGTGGATTTTAGGTGTACCAATTTTCTAGCATCCATACATGCTAATGATTCCCAAAGGGACTACTCTTCTCCCTGAAGCTTTCTACCTTAACATAAAACTTTGGAACATCCTAGTGGAAGTAGCGTAATCAACCAGCATCTTAAAAGTGTTCAAACCAAGAAGAGTTTCCTGAACAACGTCTTAATCTCTAAGGGATACCTATAGTAGGCAATGAATTTTGAGGAGGAATCAATGGAAGGAGAGACCTACATCCTATCATCCTATTTCGATGATGGAGAAAGCACAGCTGGAGAAGTGATGAATTTTTCATTCCTTTGGAAAGTAGGATTGTAGATTACAATTCATCTGTCACCATTGGAAACATGCAAGATGGCATACCCCAGTGGAAAGAATCAAAAACAAAAAATGGTGAACCTGACATTATTTTTTTCTACTTCAACCATGGGGATTAGTACCGTTTGAGACATAAACATATAATCTTTTCATTGGATCTAGCTATCTCGTTCCAAGTTCCACTGAAAAAATAATGGTTTTGGTGTGTAACTCATCATAATTTTTGGGTAGATGATCATTTGGCATTCCAGTCTCTGAGATCATCAATTTGGATATCTCTATCCATCCATGGAAGACTGAATGACGTTATGGAACAAGTCCCCGATTATATACTATCCACACTGATAGTTGAATCTTCCTACTTTTCCAGAACCAATCTATAATAAATTAGTCTCCTTCGATCCACGGGCGTAGGGGAAGGGTAATTCCAATGTGGAAATCCCACATGGCTCCACCTCCACCATGATGTCATCCACAACCACAGCTATCGGGTGCCCACTCCCCATCTCACCCTCATAATTTACCCATAGATGGGTAGTCAACACTCATACCCAACGATATGAATAGGAGGGGGTTATACCAATGAGGGATATGGCATGCATGGATGTCGTGTTTTCTATGGATTTCCATCATTCCCACCCCAAGGGGAGAATATCGATCTGCTTCTCCCCACACCTATGTTAACTATTTTAGGACCCTATCTCTGGAATACTCTCATGATTCACTCCCCTTAACCAATTAGGTGAGGGGAATCTGATTCATCCTAGATAAGACCATCACATGGGAGCCTCCACGGAGGGGTCCCACCAGGCCACATCAACACTACCATCTGGTCTCTCGGGTTGAGGAACATGTTGTCTATACCCATACACTATTGGCCCTAGTTCGACAAACCTTACACCAATGTTAGGTGTATGTTTAGGATAACTTCTATTTGGGGCATCATTTTCTACAGATTTTGTGGTCAATTCCATCCTTGTTGCATTATATCAGGTCCATTCTAAGGAATATTAGGTATTCACCATCACTCAATTGGGATCGATGCGCCATACGCCCCATGGAAAGTCTAGATTGACTCTTCCAGTCACTGGAACGATCAGTAGTGGTCACAGGCCAACCTGTGTCATCGAGATCCTGTACGGATGTCTTACCCATACCATCACCACTCCAAGTGGAGGTCCTCCCTATCTTGTTGAAATCAAACATGAAGGTCCTCTCCATGTTCTCACCGGCTATAGTGGAGGTCATCACCACTCTATTAGCAACCAAAGCGGAGGCCATACCAACTTTTTTGTTAGAATACATGGAGTTCCGCCCATGTTATCACCAGCTCCAGCAGAGTTCCTCACTACATACCTAGTAACTAGTATGGAGGTCCTCCCCATACCTAATATTTCCAACACATAGGTCCTCCTTCAGTCACATTCGACATGTCCCTAGGTGATCTTCATGCCATATCTCACCATAGTGGAGGTCCTCACTACTCCCATACCCAACATGGATGTACCCCCCCCCCATATTCTCATTATCACCCATAGTGGAGGTCCTCCCCACTATCATTTCAGTCACAATAGAGGTCCTCCCTGATCCAACAATAATAGGTATGGATGTCCACCTTTTAACCCATCTAAATCAGCTAGAGGTCCTCCCTAATCCGAAACCAAACCATAGGGAGACCCCCCCCCCCCCCCCCCGTTTCATAGAGCTAACATTCCCAAAATAACCATTCTAGGGAAGGAGGTAGAACCATTGTGATGAGGTAAGATCTGTGAGAAACTCTAGGTTGTTCTGAATCCCATTCTCTTTTCTATTTCAAGAGAGGAATTCAATTCAACAATGGAACCTTCACCCTGATACTCTGCATCATTATTTTTGGAAGGAACCTGACGTGTGAGCTCCATCCTTCCCAAAAGTGAAATGTACTTGATACTTGAATCCCTCCTCAAATAAATGTGATGGGAGGAATACTTAGATCCTTTCCATGTTCTTTCCATGAATTCTTCTCAGTCATCACCAGGATCATTCTCCACCTTGACACGTGATGAAAAAGATTTTTTCTAGGAACTTGTAGCTGATGAGAACTATTCTGACTGGCCCACAATTATCACCACATTTGTATAGGAAGCAGTGGTCAAAACCCTATCCTACAGAGGCATGATGATCCATTCGTAATTGTCTCTAAGAGATGTCCTAGTGAACATGGGCCTATCATCTCAAGCACCATTATCTCTATAAATTCATCCTCCTCCACAAAGTTCCATATCAATGCCATTTTTGGTCCCTAAACCACCCCTAATTGAGGAAACCAGAAACTGAGCACTGGATCCCGCTTCTGAATGGTGATGCTTATGGTACATTCTCACTATATACCACTTCACTGAGATTTTATGGCCAATCACAACACTAGACGTCAATATCCCAGAGTTCCTCTCATATGATGAAATAATGTTCTTCCACTGAATTCTATGGTTGATGAATTTCTACCTCCTTCATCGTCATTTAGCTCATCCATAAATCTTGTAGCATTATGAAAACATCATTTAGCAATGTCGCATGGTTGACCTAGCCGGGCTTCCTGTCGATTCTCACCCCATATCTCAAGGTTATCACCATGCCCTTCTATAATGATATGTTCAAAACCTTACTTTTCTCATAATAATTATTTTCAATTCATAAACACATGTCTAGATATATGATAAGGTTATTATGAAACTCTTCACTTCAGTCATATCCGGCACCGACCCAACTTATTAGGTGATATTGAGGATATATCATAAGGTGTAGTCATAGTGAACATGCTTGAACACAATATGCTTAAAGATAAGGACACTAAGTTAGGGATCATTGAATAGAACATTCCCCTAGGAAAAACATAACATTTTTTGGATCCCTCGGGCATTGTCACTCACCACTAAAGACACTTTCATGGCCTTGTTGAACCTTCCATGTCATTACCTCTCGGTCAGGACCCCAACAAGGGAAAAGGATACACAAGGAACGTTAAGCCCTCTTACACATCTAGATCAATGAAGAATACCTAATATGATCCTAATAAGGTTTTGTTTCTCTAACAGATCATAAAATAGAACAATATCATTGATGATCTCCACCCTCAACACGTTTTGGAATAGCGGAAATACTATAGAAATCATCGGTATGATCCCATCCACCATCCAAGTGGAAGTAGGGATGACCACATGTTATTCTTAGTTAATTGGCTATAATTGATCTTGAAAACACTATGCATACCGACAAGGAAAAGGCTGGTGTTTATGAAAAATGGAAATGGTATACATCTCCAAATCTACCCGAGCTTCTGGAGAATATTATCTGAAACCCAGTTCTATAAGTCATTCCTCCATTAGTTCCTCAGAATGTTCCTCTAGCCACTCTACAAGATATTGATATGGCTTATCGTGTTGAATAACTCACCAACAAACTAGTGGATAGGAATCCTTGTCATCATAGGTTCCCCTGTTAAGAGGATCAAATAGTCTGTCCCATTGCTCACCTTGAGGCTGTAGAAACATGGAATGTGGTGATCCATCCTGATTTTAAGCCATATCCAGTGTTGATATATGATATTCCATCACCCTCAGATTTTGAGAACCCCACTTCCTTCTATGGAAATAGAATGGGTGACTTGCTATAACATCTAACCCACTTCATATAAAGATTTGGACCCATGATAGGAACTCCATTGTAATGGAAGCTGCCAAACTCCGATTTTTCATACATATATTGGAAAGACTTGTGTTTACTTGGTATAACCAGCTACCCATTGGGTCAACAGATGGTTGGGATGAACATTGTAGGAATGTTTTTTATCAGTTTTGTGACACCACTAGAAACAACAACATTTTCGGCTTCATCAAGTGAAAATAATGGCTAGATGAGAGATTCTTAGTATTTTCCACTAAATATAAAGGCCTCATGTATTTACTATATTTACAGTTGACTCATTAATACCTACTTACAATGTGTGTGGGGGATGTGATGACATAATTGGCCCCCTCCTTCATCACTCAAAACTTTCCAGCTGGATTATGAAATTTCTATGACAATGATTAGGGCCTAGAGGAAGCCTTTCAGTAGGCTAAACAGGCAGACATGTTTCCTCCCACATCTCTTGCAAGAAGATATACCAAGATCAAGAAAACTTCAATTTCATATGTAGAGGCCCCCAGACCACATGTATTTTAACAAGAAGATTCATTTCGACAACCTCCCTAAGGGAAAAATCCTCAGTCTTAGTATCACCCGCCTTAGAATCATTTTGTGCCACCGTGTAATGCACTACCACCACTAAAGTGAGATAATCAGGCTCCACCTACTCTCCAAGCTCCATCCCCTCATTTGTTCAAGGATATCAGGGTCCCTTTCATAGACAATATTGACTATACATACTCATTTTATTAATCCTATGTACCAATTTATTTTTAATTTTTCCTAGATCAAGGGATTTTAAGGGTGTTCGAATGAAGGGGGCCCCAAGAGGATGATCTCAATGATCACCTTAAACAACTTCCATTATCACTTATTCAAAGGACATATTCTCATGTAGAGTAATGTGTTAATGAATTGGCTCCATGACCAGGGTCAAAATAATGTAGTTGAGTTGGGTCCTGCCCTAGCATAGGTGGCATGTGTATTTGCAGATTCAGGAGGAAACGGTGGGGGTGAATGGTAGTAGGTCTCCAATCAAATGCCTTATAAGGATGAAAAAAATTCCCATAGGGAAGTCTCTCATGCCCAATGTATCATCAATTCTTTCTTGAATCATCCTGATCCTTTTAAAATCATTCTTCTTCCTCCCCCCACCGTTATTATATCTATGTATCTTCCTTCTTATTATCACAAGAGTATGTGTCAATGGTGTAAGGGATATAAAATACTCACATCGTTGTTGAACCTCCCTTGAACTATCGTTGACTACATGCCACCATAGATGCAAGTCACCCCGAGAATCAACCCAGTGATGGAGAATTCCTCATGTGACGATCAGGAAAATTCCTCAGTGATTACTGTTGAACTAGTAGACCCTTACATGGTTCCAAGGGACGAGAAACTCTGTTTTTCCTCCTAATGTCCCCTATCAACACCATCATCGTTGTAGTTGTAGCTATGTGAAGAATAAGATATCCTAAGATAGTGCTTCCAACCATGTTCAACATGATACCGAGACAAGATAGAAGGATATACATTGATCTCAACATGCATCACCCTCACATCCTATCCCATCGGATTCCCTCACATCATTGTTGCTACCCAATCAGGAAGATACTCTACGACAATGCTATGCTCATTCATGATTTGTTGTGGTCAAACCTCATCTATCAGACATGAATCCAATGGTATATTTTCATGGTTTGGTTATTGAATAATAGGATATCCCCAACACTATCCAGAATCCATTGGTTTGTACAGAAATTCCCATTATAACATCAACTATAGAGTGTCATATTTCTGGCATAAATGTGTTCCTATAACCAAGGTATGGTGTGATTAAGTAGTTTTCCATCATTCTTGAGATGCTCTCAGTACTCTGGGCTCCCCACTAGTTAGAATATATGAAGGAATCCCTCGTAGAAATATTAAAATCCCCCTCTAGTTTGAAACAGAGGTACTGCCATAGATCTCTTCTATACTGAGGAAGTTGAGTGAGAAGAATACCAAGAAAACATCTAGTTCTATATGGAATATGATGGTTCAACCGTATAGGGACATATCCACACATTGTACATCACTAGACAGTTTAATGGCGTGGAGATATGACTCTATCTTGTGGACATAGGTTCTACGGTCAATCGCATCCCGACCCAGATGCTCTGTAAGCTAGGACTGACTGAAGTAGATCTAAGTCCCAATGACCAAAATATTTAGGGTTATGAAAGGAAAGGGTAAAGTTTGCGTGGAAGGATTCAATTGAAGACCTTGTTTTTTGGCATGATTGTCGACACCAATTTCATGGTCATCTGGCAAGAAACTACCTACAATGCATTAATGGGTAGTATATAGATCCACTAGCATGAAGTAGTTCCCTCCTCATATCACCAATGCCTTAAATACTCCCTTAATGGTCGATTAGGTATCCTCCAAGGTGACGCATCTCCCTTTTCCTCCTATGAATCCCTCTACTAAGAATCTGACAATTATAAGAGAAATGCAATTGGGTTTGAACCAATGAGGGTGAGCACACTACCTCTATGGTTGACATGAGGGTATACATGAACAATGATTTCATCCTACCGATTCACCAATTGGAGGCCACAATAATAGACTTGGGACACTGTTTCGTGGTCTCTTTGAAAATGGGGAGGCTTGTCCCCAGGATCTAGGAATTCTTGAATATGACATTATTCTCCTACAAGATTCGAACATGAGTGATTCTAAAGCCCCTACTATAAGGTATCAGAGTTTTCACCCCATGGTATCAGAAATATGCAATGCTTTCTTATTCTTCTAGTATGGTTTGAACTGATTGAAGAAGACGTGCCATTATGTCTTTGATATTATCAAACGTGGCCCCTCGGGTCGAAGAACTAATGGAATTGGGTCCATATATTTCATATATGTGGTATCAATAGTGTAGGAGTCTCATATTGAAGATTCTACCACCACTCAGGACAGTACCAACATTCCTCCAGAGTCAGATAACTCAAAATAATTGCTTCATACTAATGATCCTCTTGGATCAAACAATGAAAATGATTTTTAAGACACTCCTCCCTTGTTTGAAGAAGGTGTATCCACCATCATCAATGTATTGATCCAGGTGAACCTTGATACCAAGGCAGACATGAGGTTAACATTGATTAGAACAGATATGCATACTAATAAACAATAACATTATGTGGATTCTCTAAAGTAGTATCTTAATTTATTTTCTGGGAGTTTTTGACAAGATTATAGGATTAGATCCCATAGTCACAATCCATTATCTTGTTCTCCCAAAAATCCATCAAGAGTTCAAGCATCCTTCTAGAAAGACACACCTCTCTCACAAAACCATGTTTGAGGCTAAAGATGATAGGGTCATAAAATCCATCTTCACCAAGGAGTTCCAGTACTCCTGATGGTTGGCCAAAATCATTCCCTCCAGGAATAAGAACAGACAGTCAGAGTCTGTATAAATTTTCATGATCTCAATCTTCACTGCCCAAAGGATGAGTTTCCCATTCCTGTGACATAACTATCAATCGACTTCGTAACTGGATTCTGATACCTCTCCTTTATGAATGAATATTCTATATATAATCAAATCTGGATTCCCCATAATACATGGAGTGCACTACCTTCATAGCACTTCAAAATAACTTTTTTTAACAGGTAATACCTTTCGGTCGAATGAATTAAGGAGCTTCCTATCAATGTGATATAAAACCCATATTCTATATGATACATTGGAAGTTTTGGCATTATATGTTGATGATTTGGTGTTCAGATCCAATAAACAAGAGGACCATCTCAAATATATTGGGAAAGTGTATGTTTTCCTCCACTCCAGATATTTGAAGATGAACCCTTTTAAGTCTGACTTCGGGGTTACCTCTGGAAATTTCCTTGAATTTTTTTCTAGATACAAAGGGATTGATATCGATCAAGAGTTGATCAATGCCATTAGTCATATTTGTCCTTTGAGTAATCTTCGGGATCTCTGAGGTTTTCAAGGCCACATAAGCAACATATGGTGATTCATTGCAAATATGGACAACAAGTTCATGACCTTTTCTAGAATCAGGAAGAAAGGTGATGCCTATCATTGGGATGAAGGGTGACAACCCACATTTGGGGGATCAAGAATTATTTCTATAGAATCTTCTTCTAATTCCACCAATCTTCAGAAAGCTACTAGTCCTCGATTTCACTACCCTGGGATGATCCCTCAGCACCCATATCACCCAGAAGAACAATCAAGGGATAGAGAAAAAATTGTACTATCTCAGCCACATTCTCCTCGACACTAAGATCAGATATACCACTATTGAGAAGAGTTCACTCATTCTGGTACTTTGTAGTGAATAATTTTCAGAATTATCTACAACATCATGAGATAAAACTCGTGTCCCATGTGGATCCCTTGAAGTATTTACTGAACATCACCATGCTAACAGCCCATCTATCTTGGTGGGTTGAAATTCTTTAGTAGTTTGACATGAGGTTCATTCTGTATAAATATTTCAAAGGTCAAGCAATAGAATATTTTTTGGCTGTCCATCCATCCCCTAAAGTGTATTCATGGGATCGTTACATTCCATACAAGGCCATCCACTTCGTGGATTGATCCATGTCATGTTGGTAGATGCACTTCGATGGTGCCTCATGGAGCCCCACTAGAAGAAGACTCAATGATATTAGAATAAACAGGGTAGGTTTGGGTTCAGTCTGCATCACGCCTATATAGGTTCTTTTTTCCTATTCATTTTTTTCATAATTTTACACCGACAATGAGGCAAAGTGTTATTATATGATCAC
This sequence comes from Viscum album, assembly GCA_963277665.1. Taxonomy (NCBI): domain Eukaryota; kingdom Viridiplantae; phylum Streptophyta; class Magnoliopsida; order Santalales; family Viscaceae; genus Viscum; species Viscum album. The sequence goes on along the minus strand of OY728137.1, from coordinate 21,026,447 downwards.
TGGTCTCAAGTTGGCCATCAAGATTTATGATCCCCACATACATATGAATGGGGACTCTAAGTAGGTTATTAAGAATATAAACGGTGAATATGTCATCAGGATGTCGTAAATTGTGCCCCTATTAGATTTCACTCTCCATTTTATTTCTTGGTTCCCTTCTTGTCTAGAAATCACTCATTTTCCTTGATCACATAATTGTCGAGCCAATCCCTTGTCCGGATTTTCTGCATTTCTCATAGAGCCTTCATAGGATGATTTGAATATCCATGTGGCATATTGAAGGGTCATTTCACCCTTTACTTAGGATTATGGGGATAGACATTAGTTAATCCATATTACTACCAATTACACCACATGAGTAAGTCTAAGTCCCCCTGTCATAGTATAAGATGCCACTGATTGGACAACTCCTTTTCATCAGTACCTCCATCATAGAAATATCCGGATAGACTAATCCAATCATGAGTGAATATGTAAGTGTACAGTGCATCTCACCTTCCATAGTGGTCCCATCATTGATCAAATCCTCTTAAAATATTATTTTAATAGAATTACCCTTTCTATTATTCACAGAGTTGAGATTCCCTAGGTTATGTGGGTAGTTTGTGCTGGTTCATTTAGAACTCATCAGGCTAGGTCAAAAATCCTCTACCAGATCTAATGGTTGGGATACTTTTGTACCACCATGGTTCATGACTATTTTGAATTCTCCATGAGGTCCCACACATTTCAGATCCATGACAATTTTGAGCATTGACTGCCAGATCCCCTCCATTCTACCAAGTACCCTTTTCCCTTTTTAGTCGATGGACTCGATGTTGTGGGACCTTATCCACCAGCAAATACATGCCAGTATAGGTTTATTCATACCTCCAAGGATTTATTCTCCAAGTGGGAAGAATACCTTCCACTCAAGTAATTGAAGGAACATTGTATCATTGATTTAATGATCTCCAAAATCATCCTTCAATTCAGAGTCCCTCATGATATCCCCAATGATTACAACACTTATTTCTAAGAAGATGAGATGATGAAATTGGAAGTCAAGTACATCATTGGGTCTAAATATACTTCTCACTACCATGTGCAAGAAAATGGGAAGACTGTTCCATTAAAAATACCCTCTCTTACATTTTTAAAAACATGGTTGGTCAGAAAAAGAAGAGTTCTCCAAACAAACTCCCAACACTGCCAGGGCGTACCGAACGATAGCTCGAAATTAAACCTTAGGGGACCATATTTGTTAGTGTAGATAACAGATGCAGTGAATCATATCTTAATTCTGTTTCCACCACTCCACATTTCCATCTATGATCAATAGATGTAAGATAGAGTATAAAAAGTCTATAGTGTTTTAAAGGAGCCATTGATGAAAATAGGAATTGGGCATTTCATAGTCTATAGAGGCACCAAAACAGGATATCTCATGCTTTCAACATGAAATTTTACCTCCACTCCTTCTTTAAAGGTTACATAGTATTGGACCTAAGAATGTTGTTGATACTTGATAGGAATCCACCAATGACAGATCCCAAATTATATGTACCTTATGTCATTCAAAAGGATTACCCCAATAGTTCATACTCTTTGATCACCATGGATTTTGAACAAATTACTTTTACCACTAATGAAAAATTCCTCAAGAATTACTTCACATGAGTGATTTTTCATCTAGCATGATGATAAACTACAAACTACAAACAAAATACATTAAGGTATAATCTCTATGGCCTTAAACTAAGATATCTTTCATCTTGTATAATGGTAAACAACAAGTTTGTCCTGCAAGATGTTAAACTTATAGAACCTTTTATCATATCCAGCAAGATGCTAAATTGAACAGAGTTTCTTTCATCCTTATCCCATTATATTAAACTGCATAGAATTCAATAAATACATTCTCTTGATTCCCGACTTCATAGGATATGTAGGAACACCCAAACATTTTCTCTTTAGGTATAAACCCATGTTTAGAAAGATCCTCCATATCTTTAGCCCTTATACTATGTTATATCCTAGGATAATGGGGTGTGATATGATACATATTTGGTCCTCATTCGCGTCGATTTTACAATAGCCACACCATTTTCCTCCCTTGGGTATTTCCCTTTATCTCATCCCTACCACATGACATTAATCTAAATGCCATTAAATAATTACATTTGACTTTATTTCCATCCTTATGGGATATGTAAGAAATCCTAGACATCTTGTCTTGAAGTCCAGCCCCAGTTTCCCAGGTTCCATCACCTTTCCATCCCATTTGGCCTCTATTTATGGTCCATGTTCTATTATATTAAACTAATATCTCTTAATTACCATATGACATTAATCTATTGTGTCCTACCAAAAATATATTAAAATGTATGAAATTCATGGTCCATTCTACATGACCTTAAAAGGAATGTACCCCTTTTTCCTACACGACACCAAAACAGCCCCATCCCATATGACGTTAAATTGTTTCTTCATATTTACTGAATAAAATTAAACTGAATGGAATTCATGGAATTCATTTGACTAGATTCCTTTACTTATGTGATATATAAGAATTCTTAGAAATTTTTTATTTGAGACTAACCCTAGATTTCTCATGTTCTTTGATCCTTTCACCCCGTTGGCCAGAATTCTCTCTATGTAGTGTGTAGTGTGTTTTAGATATATGCATTCCTAATTCTCTTGTGTTTTATTTTACCCCACCTCACACATCCCCTTTGGGATACAATTCATGTCCTAGATGAATGAAAAGAAAATGTGTCACAACCCATTTCCCTACAGCATGATGTTAAACTTAACGGAACATTAAGAACTACGTGATTGATTCCCATCATTATATGATACATAAGAATTCCTGTAAATATTTTCTTTGGGTATAACTCCAAGTTCATCAAAATTTTATCCCCTTTTCCTCCACTCATCCTCTTTATTCCTCTAACCTTTATTGAATCCTTAAACCTATGTTATTCCCCATTAACTTTCTTAGGTGCTTCGTAGTGTGGGACATAGAGTGTTGGATTCTCCATGTATATTCTCTCATTTAATATCCTTGTTTCACATGTCTATTTTTTTGGGTCTCTATAATCTTCCATGTGTGAAGGGACCCCATAATGGTATGGATGCTCAGACTCATAGATCACCTACCATCCTTAGCCAATGTCCTGAAATATTTCTAATGCAATTTTGAGACAGGATCCACTTTTCAAATATGGTCAGTGACCAACCCTCACGTGTTTGTTCCCATATCAAGTTAAAAGATATGTATATTGAGTCTCAAATATGGTCAATAGTTATCCTCCATTGTTATTCCTACCCCATTGTGTCCCAAATATCATATGATATGATTCGCATCATTTTCCACATCCTTATGTCCAGGTGGAACTTTAACATTCTCACTGTTATCCCTCAGTGCACCTTTGCATGTTGAGCAGGCAGAAAAGCATTGTCGGGTCAACCTTGACTATGTACCTCTCTTCCCCTAAAATATACATCCATGTTTCATGGAGATCTTTTCTTCCCCTTATTTCCAAAACTAAGAATGGCCCACATGGTCTTAGGGTTCTTGGTAAGGATTTTACTTACATGAAAAAACCATACCATCCTACGGTCTTAAAATAATGACTGTAAACTAGGAGGTTACATCCTAAATGATTCCAAGAATCATGAAATTTAAATATATGTGTGTTATCAGAGTAATGTGTGGTGTGGTGTGGATATCTTTTTCCCTCATTCAAATTAGGTTTCCTCATGGTGTTGCACTTCATGATCCCACTTCAAAAGGCTCTCCTTCTTGTTTGAGCTAAATTAACATATACTAAGATCATTAGCATCCTTGTTGCATGAAGTTAAGCTTCAAAATAACACTCATCCTTATAATGTGATGATAAACTATGCATTCTTCATCTTGTATGTCTGATGACAAAATATATAGCACTATGATGTCTTAACATGGAAAAACGTTGTCCCTTTTGCACTGGACATATCCCAAACCATCTTTAAGAAATATGTGTGGCTTGATTACTATATTTATGGGATATGTAGTGACACCCAAACATATTTACCTATGTTTAACGGGAAGATCTTCACTCTTCGCCCCTTTCTTGTTCTGGGTATTCCCCTTACAAATGTGTGTTGTCGTGTTATATCCTTAATTCTCACCCACTTTAGGATTCTTTATAGAGCCACACGGCACACATCTACACCTTATGGTCTGAATTATATGACATTAAATTATATTTATAGTATCCATATTTTCACAATGGGAAATTTTTAACAACTAAGATTATTCTCATTTGAGATGATATCACCACCTTTTGGCATCAACCAATTGTCGTTCCATCTTCAAAACTACATATAGATTGATTCACATCCATATGAGATACATAAGAACACCATAACATTTTTCCTATGGTCTAGCCTCAAAGACTTTCATCCTTCCATCCTCTTATCCTGGATTCCTCCCATGGGTACGTGGTGTGGTTGAGGCCTTTTTTTTCCTCATTCACATCAGGTTTACAATGATCATTCTATGTAACTTCCATGAGAATAGACATAGTTATGCTTGCAGATACATTTTTTTCCTCATCTCCACACTTCACAAATCCCTTTATTTGGGTCTATGTTATCACTAATTTCTTAAGGGACCCCCTTGATGGTATGGAATATCATACACATGGCATGCCTACCATCTTGGGCCAACATCCTATACTATTTTGAATGAAACATTAAGATAGGCCCCGTGTTTTGAATATGTTTTTTAGTCATCCCTAATTTGTTTTTTACCATCCCATGTTATGTTATATGAATGTTTTACTGATAATAGTGTCAGTAGTTATCCTCCATAGTTATTCCTCCCCTATTGCATCCCAAATACTAGACATCGTGATTCACATTTTCTACCTTTTTTATGTTTTGATCTCCATCACCCCTAATGTTCTTCCTCTGTACATCCACAAACCTTGAGTAGGATTTTTTTCTAGGTTGGTATTTACCATACCATCATTTATTTTTCATTTTTGAATGCTCTCATGTGATGAGGAAGGCCCAAACTCACATCTTGTTTACGAAACAGATCCTAGATCATAGGGTCTTAGGAGTTTTGGTAGGTTCAAACCCACATAGAATGTGGTGTAACCTTACGGTCTGATCACTATGAACTTAATCTAATATCTCTTTCATTCGATGATGCGATGTTAAACAAAAGTGTTTTCTCCCACGATGTTAAATTGCCATGTTGTTACCATATGATGTCAAAATACGTGGGTTGGTCCTATCATACGACCCTAAACTACGACATCATTGTCATAGATAGACAATGAAAAATAGAACGACAATATGGTGTTCTCACTTGAGAGGGAATCACATTTGGCACTGGTCACCACCATGCGCCTTCCCAATAGTTACACAAGGCATGACTCCAATAGCGACGCCCAAACTTATCTTCTTGGTCTGGTCACTCCAAAAAACACATACATCAATAAAAAGAAAAAAAGAGAAAAATAAAATGACTGTTATTCATCCAAGAACTACGTGTGTCTTGATTCCCATTATTTGGGATATGTAGTGGAACCGGGATAATAGATCTTGATTCCAAGTACAACATTATTTCTCCTTTTTATTTCGATTCACCTTTTTTCCTTACTCTGAGAAGTTAAACTACATGGGATTCAATAACTGTGATATGATATCCTCAGTGCATGATATTTAACTGAAACCCTACCCTGAACAAGTTCAGGATTCCCCATGACAATTATTGGTTGCTTTATCTTCCTTACTATAAAGTATTTCCCACACCAGAGCTGGCCTCTCACTATGAAATATTTCTAGAACTATGTTAATATTGATTCCCATCCATATGGGATACCTAGTGACAACAAGGTATTTTTTCTTAGGACCAACCACAAGTTCTCTAACCTCCCTAGCCCATTGGCCTCTATTATGGTCTGCATCATGTATGCCTCTTCTTCTTACATTCCTCTATATTTTTATAGTGTGCAATAATTTTTGCCTCATTCACATCTGGTTGACTCCTCTGTGCCATGAAAAAATTAAAGAAACATATATTTTTCCATGAAATAAGACATTAAACTATTGTCCAAGGTCCAAATAGTATGAAATTAAACTATGTGAGATGCCCTAATCAAAATAAATTAAATTATAGGACACATCTCGATCACATGAAATTAAATGGTTTCATGTGTCTTCCCTAACATATTATGTTAAAATTCATACTATTCTTCCACAATTTCATGACGTGAATCTTTAAAGAATCCCATCTCTTATAGTGCTGGTAATCCACCAAATGTCTCACATATTTTGTATTCATTCAATCATTTGAGATGATGCTCCCCTTGGAAGATAGGATATATCATTGTTGAGACAAATTTTCTCACAATAATGTGATTCTATCGTAGTGGTGCAATTTCGAGTGTTGAAATTCTTAACAACATCCCATCACTCCACCTCCATGCATTATGTTCCCTTTATTTGGATCTGAAAACTCATTCATGTCTGATGGAACCCCCTAACATCCTAGTTCCATGACAAATTGCCTCAAATTCCATTTTGGGTCGTTATTCTGGAATACATTTGATGAAATTTTAATTTTTTCCCATGCTTTCAACATCAGTCAACTGTTGTCCCTCATTTTTTCCCATTTCAATCTAATGGTATAGGTACTGAATTTTAAATACAGTGAGTAAAAATCCCATATCCTGTTGCCTCCACCTACATGTTCCAAATTTTTGGTATCATGATTGAATGCTTTCATATCCATTTATTAGCCTTGATTTTAGGGACCCAGAATTATCCCCCTTGTATACTAGAGAATGTTGGGAAAGGAATGTTGGTTTTTCCGAGGATCCTATTCTCTAGTCACATCCCCTCCCCCTTTAGCCAAAATACTCGGGGTGTTTAGTAAAAAAGTTGAAGGACCTAGATGTTTAATGATTGGGTGGAACTCTGATATTCATAGTGGATAATTATGTGGTCGTCTAATGTCTCTCGGAGCATGTATAACCTATGTGAGCTTAGGTATTGGTCATTAATTGTTCGATATATATGATAAAGATGAAGTAATCAAAGAAAGTATCAATATACCCTTGCACATAGTTTAAAAAAGTAGATATTTTTGGAAAGTATGTTTCATGAGTTTGGCCAAAACATATCCCACTTGGATCTTCTCCATCAGTGGAATGATTCAATTCTTCATCCCTCTAACGTGGAGCTCCCAGAGTTTCATTCTATCTCCTGATCTCCATATCTTCATCAATATTCATAGAGTGAATCTAATTAACCCTGATCAAAATTTGTTCCCATACATCATAGAGTTCATCCACCAAACAGCTTTCTTATGCTAGAATCTCTTGGGAATTTGCCAGTTTTTCCTTCATTCAATCTCTTTGCTCAGTATGCTTTTCATCGAATGTGAAACAATCTCTTATCTTCTCATTGAAGCATTGGATCACATGCTCATCCTCTTAGATCTTTTGAGTGTTTCAGATGTATTTTTGATCCATTCCATATACATGTGGTAATTACTCACCCACAACGTCACTGTGAGGTAGTCTCATATCATCATGTGAAAAATATCATGCATCAGCCCCTCTTGTGCATATATCACGCAGCCAAAGGAGAGGCAGTCCCATCATGCTTATCCACTCATATTATATAAAATTGTTGCGGAAGAGTTTTAATAGTATCCATTCTCAGTGTCGGGTCTTCTAACTATCCTCACTTGGGTCAGAATTTGATTCTTCTAGCCCTATAGGATCTTCCAGTTCATACTCGATAAATGCATCTAGAAGATCAGAAAAAGGATCCTCTTCTAGCATCACATCTAAAGTACCGAGATCTAGGACATCGGTTTAGTCCCCATCACTTGATTATATCTCAATGATGCTAACCCACCCAGCTCCTGGTTCTACCCCAATAGTGGCATCACCTGCAATCAAAATTAATCTTCCATCAGGAACCATTTCCTTGATAGCTTGGGTACATTGTTCCATATGGACCGTTATTCCTTGAGAAAGAGGGTCCTTGGGTACTCTAACCATCCATCTCAGCATGATTCCTGGTGCTCTGAGAACTGTTCACATGAAGTTCATGTCAGTTATTTGGATTAAGAAAGTGACAGGTATGGCTCCATGAGGAAGGAAACATACGATGGTCAAGTGATGTATTCCCATGCTCTTTCCTCTAGCTTGTTGTCACTAGGATTATAGGGTGTGGCCCCATATATATGACGGTGGGTTCCAATGATTCCAATGAGACCACCCTTTCCTTCGCAACACTGTTGGACTCTGTAACTATTATTTATCATGATATGTGACATGGTGCTTGGTCCTTCACACCCATTGCCATGACTTCAGCCCTATCAATAGGAACACTCTTCACAAGATCCTTATACATAGGTAAATTTCATTTGATAAGATCATCTGTAGTAGGGAATATAATTTCACAGGGGGGTGAGTTAGTGCATACATCAAGAGTTATAGAAAATATATCTAGAGAGGTTTCCTTTGGGGCCATGATTTGACATTCATCCATAGAACCTCCCCTGTATGTTATTTTATCATCATCCTTATGAGTTTTCTCCTCACCGTCCTATTCCTCGTATCATACATCCCTGTTTTCGTATAAGGGGAAGTGCTCTCCCACTTTAGTCGCTAACAACATCAGGGGGAAGTTATGTTTAGAATGAACCTCTCTCGATTTTTCGTGGGCCGTGCAATACCTCGAGAGTGCACCAGTTCATCCAAATTTGTTAGGAATTTTCTTCACATGTTCGGGGTGACATTAAAGACACATTTTTCAAATCCAATTTCTCTCAGCTCCATCCCATACCTTTTCAGGTGCTTCCACAGGTAATCTGTGTTAAGAACCTCTCTATAGGTGTCCTATTATTTCTAGGCCATTAGATAGACGACATCAGGGGGAAGAAGAAACCGACATAATTTCATACTAGGATCCTAAAGAGGTGTCTTTTGGAATTCCATTGATAATTATCCTCTCTCACAGGTCCTCCTAGAAAAATCCACTAGGTCTTGCACTAATTCCTCCCTTTCTTTTCCACCTTTAGTTAGTTATTTTCTTTAGTATTCTGTCCTTGATTCCGTAACCTCATCCACATTATATGAATTGACATAACCCTCATGATGTCCCCTCGCTGCTACTCGACATCAACATTGAAGAACATGGACCACTACTTTACAGGCCAATATTGTTGGTCGTTTAAGTCTCTCACCCTGATAAGAAGATGCCGAAATCTGTGATTACTCTTGAAATATCCCTAATGTAGTGGTGGGTGGTGGCATCTCATTCCACATATTCCCTTACTCATGTGTGAAAATCATCAAAAGTCTCCTCATCAAGCACGGGGTCCCTCATGATGAACACCCATATACTCTTTCGATGTCATACTCCTCTTGCATTTGAAATGTCTTGTGAATTGTTGTGTGGTATATGGATCATAGATTGCTTCAAAGTCCACCCATACCACCCGCACTCCACTGTGAATGTAAAATAGAAATTACCTCTACTCAATGGTATATTTTTTTGTCATTGGTGAATGATCCCATTAGCAGAGGGAATAAATTGATGTTGAATTGGTCTTCTTTACTTGTCTTATTCAGTGATGCCATTGGACACAGCTTGAGAGCAAGACACTGTGCAATGTTTATAATTATTAGTTGAAAACTCATACCCAGAGGAGAGATGGGGTTGAGGTATTCATAACCCCCATAATTGATGTCACACAGCTGTATAAAAAGTGGAATGGACTGAAAATTCACAAAAACCTGTTCTCATGACTGACATGCCGATGTAACATATACAAATTTTCCATCATTAGAATCCCAAGATTGATAAATATCCTAGAGCACGGTGGTGACTTCATTATGAATGTGCTTATTAATGCTCCTACGTTTGTTTCCTTCACTAGAAACATCTATCCATATATTAGTGCTGAGATAAATCCAGCTAGCCTGTCTATTGAAAGCTTCAAACATTTGATACTATATCCCCATATTTTCCACTAGACATACTTTAAGATACACTAGTAGGATCTTCTCCTACATCGTTGAGATCCCTTTGAAATGTTATGGGGCTTCGTTGGTACTTTCTGTGATGGAATGTTCAAAAACATATCCAAAAAACTACTTGAAGTGTACATCCATGGTGTTCTTCTACTCATTGTTCGATCTTGAAAATAGGTTCATAAATTAATTATATAGAGGTATCATCTGTTCCGAATCCTCAAAAAAATTATCATCTAGGAAGAAATCATCATACATTCCCCCGAGGATTAGAATTCTTGAGATATGGTATAGGTCCCAGAGGATGACATCAATCTCCCCATGACACAGATAAAATGTGTTGGTATCTGGGGTCGAGGACTTAGCAAATCTGGTATGATTTCCCTTGGTTGAGAGACATGAAATTGGGAAACACATGCTACTTCATACAATCCTACTCGCCTCATCATTGTTTCAAATTCTATGCAAGATGTGCACACTCAGTAGGCACGACACACTCCTCTGTGAAGTTTCCACCCTGGTGCAGATCTCAGCCATCTATCAAACCATTCTACATGTTCATGATCCCTACCTTGATGAAATTTTTATACTATAGAGGGGATACTTTTTTCTCCCCCACCATTCCATCGATGTTTTTGAGATGATTGTAGAGGTAGTGTTCTGTGATATTGGCATGGTCCTTCCCAATATGGCCACCAACATCTCAGAGCCATTGATGATTCCGTAGTGTTCCAATAAATCAATTGGTTGGATCATTATTTCTTGCCTCCAAAATGAACCTGTCATCTCAAGAGCTAGATCCATACAGTAGAATCCTCTTGACCAATGGGTAGTTGTTTCGGGCGTCTGGTAGTAGTGTTGTTAACGATTCATGGTCAGAGTGTCACCAAGAATAATCCATGGTTAGGATGTTTTTCTCCAGTTTCTCCCATTGGGAGACATTAGCAAGAACCTCCTGAGATGCATCCTATGAAGCCTCTTGATCATACATAATTTCTGGACATAGATAATTTTTTTGAGTAATCTCATTGAGGTTGGTCATGAAGATCCTTTGTGAAACTCTCTTGCAAAGAAGTTGTTCGCGAAGAAACCCCATGCATGGAATAAATCACAGAGTAGAAATGGATTGCAATGCACCAGTTCACTGGAGAGCATTCACAGTGCAAAGGATTTAGAAACCCAGTTCATGATGTCTCATTTTCGGGGAAGATCTATTTGAATAAATAGAGTTTCAAAGAAATTGGTCCCAGGGATCCGGTGCGGCCAATAGGCCCCTTGAATACTATTTAAAGATGATTCCAAACCAGATCTTTGTAGATATTTTTCCCACTATATATTCAAGGAACATCACACCCAGTATGATCTGTGATCCACCTCATGATCCACCTTGGTGATCTACCTTTGAGATCCATAGATATTTTTTTAGCGATTTTCCCTCAAAATTGGCCCTCATTTTTCATTAGCTCCCATTATGAGGGGGGTGGAATTTGTCTCCAAATAATCATTCCACTAAAGAAATACAAAATATTTGTACGAATTCATAGCCGTTTCAAATTTCTTCCCGACCCCAACGGCCTTAGAGACCCCCAAAATAATAAAATGGGACTATTTTTAGAATATCCTCCATGGGAATCCATTTCCAGTGTGACCACGAAGATTTTTGACTGTACCTACGTGAACATATGTCCTATGAAGAATCATATTTTCATCATTTTAGAGAACACTGGGAATCTTACCTACACTCCCGCATGAACATATGTCCTTTGTGGTGTCCCCTTTCCTCCATAGTGAGAACCACGAGCATCCGCACTCCATAGTCATGGGAACATATGTCATTTGTGGCATTCATTTTATTTAAGTATATCCTTGCTACCCTTGTGAACTCCCATTTCACATAAATATCTGACTCACCCTCCATTATTACCATTGCTTCCCCAACCATTCGTCTTCTGAGATTCCATTTCGTGAAGCTCTCGAGCATTGCAAACCTAAGAGAAAATTTTTTCTCCCAAGGTACATGAGCATCAAGAACCATCACTTCCTATGTTGTTCATGGCCCCTACTTATAGGGATTCCATTTGTGAAGGCCTCTTCAATTAACAAAGGAGGGATCCACATCAGGATGCATGAGGTATTGTGAATCATTAACACTTCATGGATCACTATTCTAGTAATAATATCTTATCTAAGGCATGGTCATGCTCTGTGAATACCCTTCCCTCAGAAATCCTTATTCATTCCGGATCCACCCTTTTTTTATGAAGAACCCTTCTTTTAATGATCACTATTCTTTCATGATGCTCATTTTCTGATCCCCTTGGATTCATGAAACCCTTTTTTTTCTGGTCCTCCAAGCTTGTGAGAAGTAATTGCAGGGTCCCAAATTTTTTTTCATGTTTTTCTTCCCAACCATATGATTCTTCACATAGTATGATAATAAATACTACTTATTCACATAGCTTCCCTAACGGGGACAAATCAATTGACCACTCCTACACCTCACTCCCGTCAGGCATTACTTGGGTCTTCTCTTCCCCATATGTGGACCAGTACACGTTTTTTATGTTTAAGGGATGAGGAGTGTCTCCTCATCATCTAAGTTGTTGGATGTTAAACTACTATGAAATTTTGTCCTCAGTACACGATGTTAAACTATGATCGTTGCATGCATAACAAGTAGAAGAGGGCCAGAAAGGGGACTGAAACAAGTACCCTCCCATTCTATCTCTCCCTTTTGTCATTTTCCCCCTATAAGCCTCTGATCCTTTCCCTATAATCCCTAAACAACCTCTTTTGGATTCCCTCCTGGAGTAAGTCCCAATCTCCAACTCCTAGTGCCACTATCTATGCGTAATCCCCACACCACCTCTCATGTCCACATCATTCATGACATGATCATTCGGTATAATTTTACTTGTTTTTTCTCACACAGAGCATAACACATTTATTCATAGAGTGATAGTGACCATGAAATCCTTTTTGGAGCACTAATCATGCATAAGCCCCAGAACGACTTTTGACCTCTAGTTATGTATAATACCCATTAAACTCTATCGAAACTCAATGAATTTTATCCTTATCTTTCAAAAAGGGTATGTAAGAATCCTCTCTGAGGTTCAAGCTAACATTCTGTATAATTCACCTTTTGTGAATACTTCATATCATCTCACTTTCTTCCTAAAAGACATTAAACTACATGCTCTATACTACGTGGGTTTTTATCCCTTTTTGGTGCATAAGAAACCTCCTTGAGGTTCAATCACAACCAATGGTAAACTCTAGTTCCCCCTTCTAGGTATTTACCCTGCCAATTTGAAATAATCCCTTTTTGGGATGCATCTCCCAAATTCTCCTCCCTGAAGTATTCTAATCCACAAGGGAACCTAACCATGAAAAATCCCCACACATAACCATACTCATCCAACCATGATTTCTCCTTTTACTGTGGGCCTATAACCATGAATATTCTTCTAGCACTTATATTGGATGATATTCTTTGTGTACGCCCTGATTCTATGCCCCCGTCCTAAAATACGTGGACTATGATCCCTGCATTTCAAAAATGGTATGTAGGAATCCTCCACAAGGTTCAATACCATAACCTATTTCGCATCCTCATCTTTCCTTCAATCCTCTGTGTCTTGAGAGGATCAGTCCCTATCCCGAATGTTCTACTTCCATCAAGTCATTATACATGTGCTTAATTTCTGATGATCCACCTTCATAGGTGTCTCTTCACCCTATCCCAAACTATGTTGACATTGATTCCCAGCAACTGGGATACGTAGGAAGCCTCCCAGAGCTTCAAGCCTGAAACCTTCTTATTCTTGTTGGTTACATCTCATACATTCCACCCACTTCATCCATTACTATATCATCCATATTAGTTCCTACCTAGGAAGCCACATCCCGATAGGATCACATCTTTCTCTCTAGGAATCTAAACATGAATAATCCACACACATCATAACCGACATCCAAAAAACCCCTCTTGCGACAGGTAGCTAAACGTGTGTAAGCCCCAAATCACCCATTTGAGATACGTGTGTTTCGATCCATGTCTTCTGAACATGGTACATATGAAAACTCCATGTGGTTAAATTGAAACCAATGGTAAACCTTGGGGTTCCCATTTTTTGGGTACCCCTCCAGGATCAATTATTTGTGATGTCTAAATTGGCCTTCACCATGTGAAAACTTCCCTTTTTGGACATGCCATCATGGGTCCCTCCTCATGGGGAATTCTGACATGTCCATCTGGTAAACATCCATTTTCTCCGTCATTGGGATGTACCTACCTGATCTACTATTATAAGTTTTTTATATGTCTGATCCATCTCTTCTAGATGATAAACTCATGGCATACCCAATGTTAAACATGGGAAGCCAAGAAAAAACATGGATACATACCTCTTTCATAGGATACCCCATAATCGCCATGGGATGGCTTGGGTTTCTATGCCTTAGAGAATCCCTCTAATAAGAGATAATTTAGGTGTACCAATATTCCAACATCCAGACATGCCAACGATTACCAACATGACTACTCTACTGGTCGAAGAATGATTCCCAGGATTCATGCTTTGGAATTTCCTATACAAAGAATCATAATTAACTAGTGTCCACAAATTTATGGCACCAGGAATAGTATCATGAACAATTTCATAATCTCTAAGGGAGTCGCAAACTATGAGATCAATTATAAGGAGGAATACACTAAAGGATAAACTTACATACCACCATCTCAATTCGATCAATGAAAAAAAATCGATGAAGAAGTGATGAATACTATCTACATTAGGAAGTGGGAATGTGGGATACAATGTAGCCATCACTATTGGAAACATGTGCGGTGGCATATCCTGGAAGAAATAATTGGAAACATTATCCTTAATGGTTTTTTCACCAAGTATATTATAATCCTCCTTCTGAAAGTTTTTGATGGTATAATTATCAAGTACCTAAGAAACATGGAATACAATAAATAATCATTTACTTCAATTTGATTTGGTTATTATTATCCATGAGGTTTTCATTATGAAAAAATATATGGATGCCTTTAATTCTAATTTAATTGACTAAATAGAATGTGTTCTTAGTTAATTACCTTTATATAATGAAAATTTCTTTTCCAATAATTTTAAATAGATTGTATATTAAGTTATTTACCTTTCCATATTTTTTAGGAACTCATTTCTCATTTTACTGATTATATAGAATGTGGGTACATTTATTAACTTTTAAAATTGATTATTCTCATTTAGTGATTATTGTTTCTATTTTAGTTATCCCTTTCTGAGCATTTTAGCTCACCATAATTTTTATTCCTTCACCAAATATCCATGAAGTGTACTATGAATGATATACAAGGATATGCAACGTGGGAATAAAGTAATCCTTGTAAAAAAATTAGGTTGTAATAGGTTTATCAAGATTTAATGTACGAATCATATATGTTTATTTATTACCAAAACATATAAACTCTTTGGTCTATTGTGATTTGATTCCTTTTAATCCTGAAAATGTAATGGTAGTAGACACAATCTTTAGGCTTCTGGGAGTCAGGGCACTAAATTTATGTAAGCATGCATTTACTTTTTTTCATCAATGTAAAATCAATTATACCCTTATGTATCCTCAGTTTAACTTTACATAGATTTTCAAATTCCTTTGTTAACTTTACATGTCTGTTTATTTCCCCTATAAATATCCTCAAAAGTCTTGATTGCCTTTAAAAAACACTGATCTTACCCATAAGAAAATTTTCTCTTAACGTTATGAAACTCATTTAGATTCATTTTATCTTTACAAAACTCCTCTTTACCCTTACGCAACTATATATATTTATTATTTACCCTTTCAAATTCATAAAAATGCTCTTATATAAATTATATTCTACAATTACATAGGGCATGTACCCTTATGTAGTGTATATAATTTATTCATCACCCATACTTACTTATCCATCTACTGTTATGTTTAATTTATAAAATTAAGGCAACCCATAATCACGTTTCTATTATCCTTACTCATACATGTCCCTTACCATAACAGAAATATGAATATCCAGATTACTCTGTTTTCATCTTTTTTCTTGATATTTTGATTTTCATCATTTGTATAAGAAGGGTTTTATTTAATTTATTGATTATGTAAATTATTAATAATAATATAGTATCTATTTGAAAAAACTATTCATTTTTGAAAACAGTTTAGTATGATGATTAGTAGATCTATTCATTTAAATAGGAAAATTTAGTTGATGTTTCAATTTTTTGAATTTATTCGTTTATGTTTATTTGTTTTTTATGATTATTTTAACATTCATGTTTATGATAAATTAAGTAATTCAATCCTGTTATATAGCTATTAATATAGTTTATTTAATGTTTTATATCATCATATTTTTAAATATTGAATGAATATTTTTGTTATTCATTTTTCAGTTTGAATATTTTAGAATAAAACTGTGAGATATTTTATGAGTTTGTTGACCTTTTAATTTGGAATTGTTTGGAAGTCTCTAAATGGGTTATTTTTAATTAGTTGGAAATTTTCACATAGTTTTAAATTCAAAATGATATATTTATCAATAATATTTTTCTCTCTTTCTCTCTCCATGATTATTCAAAAATATTATTATAAATAATTTGAATTTGAATTCATTAAAGATTTAAATGTCTATGCTGATATAATTCTTTTTTAAAGGGGTCGAGGCATGCATGAAAATAACATTGTCAGGATTCCTGGAATTTGGACTTTGAAAACATAATGACCAAAATGATTTCAAAACATTTCTAAAGGATTTTAAAGCTATAATAGATACTTTTGGAGGCTTGAAAATTAATAAAATTACTACATCAGCTTTGTCATCATTTATTCCAATGTATTAAATTTCTCTCCAATGTCTCATATATATTCATTTCTAAATAATATTCTTCCTTCAAAGAGTGTGTTTAAAAATTGTAAAATATTTATCACCATATTTATATTCTCATTCTCCCCCCTATACTCATTGTATTTTGTGGTAGAATTGAGACTAAGATAAAAATATCATCTACCTTATATTTATTAAATATTTTTGTGCCTACTAACATTAATGTATGGGGAAAATTTTTACTTATATTGTTTCCTTTCAAAAGAAAATGGATGATTTCTTTTGTGGTTCTTAGTTTCACTATTAATGTGTTATAATCTATTGTATCTAGTTTCTTTGTATAACCTATGAAATTATAGTATTGTTTCTATATCTTGGTTTCAAGTAAATCAAAGGGATTGATACATTAAATCTACAATATATTGAAGATCCAGATATAAGAGAACCTTTAGATACTATTACAAAATATCACTATAAAATATTGTTCTTTAATTTCCATGATTTCATTTATTTATCACGTAAACATATAATTAGTAATTGTAGACATCCACTTATTTTATTATATTTAATTATATTGTTCTGATTCCAACATTTATTCTCTTTTATTTATTCAATAATTTAAAAATATTTTTTTAAATTGGAATGTTGTTACATTAATTTTTAATGTTAATGTCCCCCCCAATAAAATTTTAGCTATCTCTAACCTATATTTGGTATCAAAGGGTAACCTCTAGCCATATTTGAAAAATATTTTTTGTAAATATCTTTTACTATGATACCATAATTTGGTGACAAAGTGGTTTTTGAATATATTAATTGTTTTTTTAAATTCTGTCAAAGTTCTTATATTTTAAAATCTTTCATCAGTTTTTCAAATAAATACCTATTTTTAAAATGGATTTACCAAAAAACTATTACGGTCTTAAAGGAAAATTTTTGGGTCCTGATCCAAGATTTTATCAAACTAATTATGATCAATGTAAATTTAGAATGTCAAATTTTATTAGATCTATTGGATTTCATGTTCACAAAAAATTTATGCATGGAAATAATCTTTTTACTAACAAACATGAAAAATGGACCTCAAATGATATTTTTTTTCTTTTCAAATAGAAGGTAATGATATGATTTCATCTAATTTTGTTTTAAAATTCAATGATTATAACATATTATATTCATTAAAAACTTCTTGTGAATCCTATAAATTAATAAATGTTACACAAGTGGGTAAAATTAATGTTTTGGGTATTAGGCATGACATGTATACGAATGGATTTATGAGTTTCTCTATAAATCCAAAAAAAATATATCACTATGATTTTTACAAGATATATTGATATTTTTAATGACAAAAAATCTCTTGATGGCTCTCTCTCTCTCTCTTTTGATACATTAGTCATGGAAATACATTGGGGTTTACCATGCAGTTGGGCTCCAAAAGTCAACATGATATAAGAAGCTAAATATCTCAAAAAAATGTCAGTTGAAGAACTCAATATTCTGTAATCATCAAAAGGGATAGATTATTGAAGTGTCACCTTTAAAATTTAATTATTTTATGGTTTTAAAATTATAATATCTCCTAATTTTATTTTTGGAAAATTATAATAATTTGTTTAATTTTATTGAAAATAACATTTTTATTCAATATTTTTTATTATTAATACTTATTTATATTTATTTTTAATTCATTAGTTTGAAAAATTATTTATATAAATTTTTTATTTAACATTACATATTATGTGTTAATTTTCCATTACCCTTACAAAAGCTATTTTTTAGATTTACCCATGATTTTTTTTCCCTTAAACAAAAATTATAACTAAAATAATAAATGAAAAAATCATAAAAAATTATCAATGTGAAATACTGGTGAATTTTCAACATCAACCTATGAATCTAACAACTCAACACATAATTGAATAATGGATCAAGTCAAGTAAGATAAAGAGGTTATGTATCATTATCATTTTCATTCTTTATATACCTACCATTTGTAATCTTCATTATTCTCTCTTTCTTCTTATAATAAATTCAATTTTTTTTTTCAAAAACTCATTTCAAAATATAAATATCTTTAAAATATATATAAAATTTGTTCCTAATGAGTAAAATATTATTTCTAAAAAAAACTTTTATGGAAAATTTTGATATAGTTTTGGAATAAAAAAATCAACATGATATTGACGTTTTCAAAAATAAAATCAGAGATACCAAAATTTATCGTTCAAAATTAACCAAAGGAGAACAATCGATTAATGTGATTCATGTTTCTCAATGTATTTAAAGAAATAATCATGGTTTTTTAAAGAGATGTTGAAACTTATTAAAAACCCATTTCTTTTGTAAAAGTATTTTCTCATAATAATTTTTTTAAGTATTATCATAAATATGGTCATCTAATAAATGATTGTAACTGAAAAAAATAGATATCAAAAACCTAAATATGATCATATTTTTTCTAAATTATCTGAAATAAATTATCATTCTATATAAATTTATGTTTCAAAATCATTATTATCCAATCATAGGTGAACCAAAATTCTTTCTATATCTTGATACTTATTATCTCACAATGATGGGCCCAAAATCTTGGTAACAAAAACCAATATTTTTGGATTTATTATTTATTTTTTCCACATTACCAAATGAGTATATCATATGATCAATTCTAAATAAATTAATTGTTCACCTGTTGAGTGATTAATCAAAACTTTCCCACCTTACACATAATGTTTATTATTCATATAAGGGGGATCCTAGCTCTTTACTTCCAAAAGAAGATTTGGACATCAATCATGATATTCATAAAAATAATGTTCATCATTAATTTTATTTTTATTTTTATCTTGAATAATTTTTCTAAATATCTTTTCTAATATGTTCTTTCTTTTTCAAAAGATAAGAAGATATATTCATTTTATTATCTTTTTAAAATTTTCTTAATTTCTATTTTTCCTTTTCCCCGTGTTTTATTTTTTATTCTAACTTTCTACAATCACACTACAATTATTATATTATTTTGAGAGTTGTAGAAATTAAAAGGTCTTTTAAAATTTATTTTCTTTTCTTTTTCAAATTTTATTTACTTTTTTCACTTTAATTTTTTTGTTTCAAAATCTCTTAATTTTCAATAAATCTTTATAATAATATCTTATTTAAATTTTTTTTACAATTTTTTTTGCAATATGGATTTCAAATTAAATGTTATTTAAAAAATTTCAAAAAAATAAAAATTTTGGAAAAATGAATTGAGTATGATAGTCCATTAAAAAATACTTTTCTTGATATAAATATGTGGATTTTGTTTTAGAGAAGATAATTTAATGTATTTTATATTAAAATAATTGATTTTGTAATTTTACCAATTCTCTATCATGGCCATGGGAAGGGGCCCTTACAGAACACCTGGTTTTATACTCTTGAATATTTTACAGTGATTTACTAATTAAATATTAACTATTCATTTATAATTAATATGATTCTTCAGAATATTAACATTATAAGTCATTTAATTCTTTAAATATATTTTCTAACTCATTAACATCATATTATTCATTTCCATTCATCCTTTGAAAAAATTATAAAGGGAATTAATTAAGTGGGAATTATCTATTTGTTGTTATATATATATTTAATTTATGATGAGTTTATTCATATAAATTATGTATTTTTTCTCCATTTTTTTGAAAAGGGGGAGAAACTATTTTCAAATTTTTAATATTTTTTATCTGTTCCAAAATGGGGGAGAAATTATGAAACACATAATATTTTTTAATTTTCAATATTGGGGAGATTATTGAAGTGGCTCCTTTATAAATTAAATATTTTATATTTCAATATTTAGAATATTTCATAGATTTATTTTAGATTAATTATTTTTTTATAAAACATCATTAAATTGTATATTTTTCTTCAATTAATATTATTTTTCATTTTTATTTATATTTATTTTTAATTCTTTTTTATGAAATATTATTTTTATAAAGATTTTCAGTACACCTATGTATCCTGTGTTAATTTTTATTTTTTACCTTTATGAATTCTTTATAATATTTGATTAATCTTTAAATAAGTATAAATGTACCCTTACACAATACATATACACTATGTTATACCATTACACAACTTATAATTTACCATTAAGTAGATTTTCAAATTTCATCCTTATCTTTACATGAGTGTTGATTACCTTTATGCATATCCTATAAATTTCATCTTACCTCATACACAATATTTGTATTAAAGATATAAAACATTTCTCTTAACATTACACCATTCATTTAAATTTAGTTTTCCTTTACAAATCCCCACTTTACCCTTAGGCATGCTTATATATTTAATTTTTACTCTTACACTTTCCTTGAAGTACGATAATATAAATTTTATTATAAACTTATGAAATTCATTTACCCCTGCTTAATATATAAAAACTTGTTTTTAGCCTTGAATATCAAGCTAGCTACGATTACAATGCATTAATAAAATAGGTATTACCCTTATGAAAATTTTTGTTACCCTTAAGCATGCATGTAACATACCATTATATGTATCTCCATATTACTCTTTTTCATGTTTTTATTATGTTTATAAAAAGTGTTTTAATTATTTTTAATGATTCTATATATATTTATTGATCATATAGAATCTATGTGATTTATTTCTACTGTATTTTAAAACATTTATATGAATATTGATATTTTTTCATTTACATATGAACTTGCAATAAATGATCATATAGAATCTATGTAATGTATTGGTACACAATTCTATAAACTTTTATATGGATATTAAAATTTTTACATATACATATCAACTTCCAAAAAATGATTCAAATATTTATAATTCATTTTTTTTATTGATTTTTTTAATTCCCTAATGATTTCCTTCAATATGTTGAGTTATTTATTCATTAAAGGGTTCAAGGAACGAATATAAATAATGATGGTCAAGATTCATGGGAATTGAACTTCAAGGACAAAAAGGCATAAATTATTCATTAAAATATCCAAAATATATGAAGGATATAAATAGAGTCCTTGGGAGGTTTTGAAATGAAAAACACATCAATAATATCATTCATATCCTTTCTAACAGCGTGCTCAATTTCTCTTCAAGACTTCAAAGCTCTCTCTTCCTAAATCAACATCTTCCTTAAAAGTATGGTTGTCAAAATTGAAATATTTTTATTACTCTTCATATATTCTCATTCTCTCCTTATGTTCATCATATTCATTGGGAGAATTGAAACTAAGCTACAAATCCTCTTCCTCATATCTCTTCAATTTTTTGGTTCTTAATACCACTAATGTAAGAAACCATGGTTAACTTCACTTTTTCATTTCAAAATACATGGGAATATATCATTTTATTCTTCCATAATTTTCTCTAAATATCTATTGTCTATTGTATCAAGTTTCTTGCCATAATCTAAAAAATAAATTGGGATATTTGATATTTTTTAATTTCAATAATTCCATGTGACTAGTACATTAAATCCTCAATAGTTTGAGTTGATATACATAGTGTTACCTTAGGGTACATTTTCAAACCATCCTTACCAAATATTTTGTATTATTTTTTCCCTATGTTTCATTCATTTATCGCTTAACCATATAGTTCTTAATTTTATTCTTATTCTTATATTAAAAATAATAATTATATCATCATAATTTCCATT
The DNA here is from genome assembly GCA_963277665.1 of Viscum album. Classification (NCBI taxonomy): domain Eukaryota; kingdom Viridiplantae; phylum Streptophyta; class Magnoliopsida; order Santalales; family Viscaceae; genus Viscum; species Viscum album. The sequence goes on along the minus strand of OY728137.1, from coordinate 21,003,859 downwards.
TTTATTCTTTTGTATATTTCATAAAACAATTTAAAACAATTTTCAAATTGGGTTCCTTTTCATTTTAATTTTAATGGGAAATCCCCCCTCTTTCTATTTTATCAACCATTTTCCTAGTTTTAGTATCAAATTTTATCCATTGATCTTATTTCAAAATATTTTTTTACAAATATCAATTACCTCGATGATATAATTAATTATCAATGGGGTTTTTTTATTTCCTTAATTTCTTTATATTAAAATTATCTCAATGTTTTTAATTTAAAAATTCATTAACTAATTTTTCAATTAAATATCACTTTTTAAAAATGGACATTCCAAATAATAAAGGTGAACTTGAAGGGAAATCATTGGTTTATGATCCTTCTTTTGGTAATAATGCTATAAATTTGAAATATTGAATATCTAATATTATTAGATCTATTTTCTTTCCTATTTATAAAATTTTTATGCATGGTTATAATCACTAGTATTAAAATAGGCTTCTATAAAAGACCTTTAAATTTGGTTTTCAAGAATCCATAATTAAATGTGATATGGGAATCATTTAATGTTGGTTTTCAAGAAAATTAAGGTAAATAATAGTTTATAATTACCTTTAACATTTATTTTCTATAAAAAAGATGATAAAGGTAATAAAACGAAAAATTTACATTAATTTAATAGAAAACTATATTTAAAAGTGTTTAAAAACATGGTAATATGAAACCATCAAATGATTAAATCAAAAAAATAGAAACACTACTTATCACGACCTCTACGACACATGATGACCCTAAATTTTCATTTTTAATTCGATATCCATATTCTTTTAACATGGTTTCTAATCAAAATTTTAAAATTCATCACTCTATCATGAATCTCGACATCATTTATTCTATGGAAACCCTAATACCTATAACCTAAAACCATGGTTCATGGGTTTTATTCATTCCTTTTATTCTTCATTTTTTAAATTGTTTTTTAAGTCTTGAAGTCTTCATCCTCTACCAACACCTTCATGTTTGTTTTTTAAAATTCAGTATCTATTTTTCCTTATCAACCTCTAAATTTCGTATATCATTTTTTAATTTTTGAATAAAATTTTATTTTATGTTAGTATTAAATTTTATTCATCTATTTATCTATTTTTTTTGTATTTTAATATCAATTATAAGTATTTTTTTAAATATATTTATTGTTATAAATTTTTTATTATTATAAATTATTCTTCACTATAAAATATATTTGGTTGTAATATTCTATATTTTTTAGTGTTTATATTTTGAAATTTATCATCGATATATTTGGTTTCTTGTTGAAATAATTTTTTTGTTCAAATTTGTTTTCATTTTTTATAATTATAATGTCTCTTGATTAAGTTTTATTATCAGAAATGGTTTTATATTTTTAAATAATTTTTAAGATATAAATTATTTCTAAAAACATTATAAAGGTTTAAAATTTCTGTTTTTATATGTGATTATATGATTTACTTTAATCTATTATTATCAAAATATGGCTCTCATACCACTTCAAATTCCACAAGTTCAATTGATTAATAAAATGGAGAGAATGAGTGGTTTAACATTTAAAATTTATTTCATTTATATTTAACTAATTGAACATTTAAATGTTTTCTATCCACTCAATAGAATCACTCTAATTTACCTTTTTTCAATAAGTAAAATAAGAGAGGGAAGGACACAGTATGTACAAGGTTCGGCAAGGATAATCTCACTCCATGTCATGTTGGTTAGACACCCAAACATGGATTCTATTAACCATACCAACAAGTAAAAATAAATGGGTATACACAAGAGTAAAATTTTGTCCATATTTTCTTAGACACCCTAGTTTTTATTCTACATAGTTGGATAGACACCCTAACTGCTCTTCTTATCTGATTGGTTAGACACCCCAATCACATACCTCTAGTAGCTGGTTAGACACCCCATATATATTATTCCCCTTCAGCATTGACATGGAATTGAAAGATCGTTTTGAGGCTCCTCACTTCCATTTTGAAAAAATGATTTTGACATCAAACCAAATATGGTTAGTTATTGAAGAAGATGATTTCATGTACACGAGAATTTGAAAATTATAATTCAGATCATTGATGATTTGAAAGGTGTTTCATGGCAAAAAAATGTTCATAAATATATCTATATAAGTCCCTAAATAATTTTACATATATAAGTTAAATCCATATTTCTTTCACATGAAGACTAACATTGAATAATTTCATTCTATTTCTGGATCAACTCTAAAGAGGAAGCTTGTTGTTTAGTTCTCTAACCAACTACTGGAGGCTTCTGATTGGGGTATCTAAAAAATCAGATAAGAAGAATAGTTGGACTGTCTAACCAACTACGGAGAAGAGAAATCGGTGTGTCTAACCAAATATGAATAAATTGTAACTAGGCTATCTAACAAATATTATTCACTTATGGAGGTAGTGAATAAAATTCATGTTGTGGTTTCTAACCAATAGGGATAGAGTAGACCTTTCTTTGTCAACCCTTGTAAACAATGTTTTCTAACCTCTATTATTTTACTTCTCTACACAAGGTAAGGTTGATTGATTCTATTGAGTAGATCAATATGCTTAACATTTTCAAGAGGATAAATTCAAAATAAATAATTTGTAAAAATTACATCCCTGATTTACCCCCCCTCTAAGTGGAAAATATGTCCAGTTTAATTTCAAATACCATTTGATTTTCTATGGTTCTATTCATAATTATAAATGTTGGATATGGAATAGTAAATTAAAAAAATGTTATGATATAATGATATTTGTGATGATATTTTACATCAAACAAAATAGCATCTTGAAGAATTATTTCATTATATAGGTTTCAAACCATTAAAAAACATGTGTTAAAAACTATATAGATAAGATAAGAAACAAATATTCTCAAGTTATATTAAATTTATAATGTTATATATAGTTCTTCAATTAGTTAACTTGAAATAAAGGCATTGTTTGAGTGATAATATTTTCACAAAATTTCATACACGTTTTAAATAGATTATGTCAGACGGGAACATGCTTCCAAATTCCATTTGTGAGGAAGAAAAATAATATGTCTAGTACAATTGGGGTAAAAAATGATACAATATTTCACTCATGAAAATGTGTTGTAAAGGAAGTAATATTAAATTTTATCATAATGTTTTAAATGTGGGATATCACAATATAAGATGGATGAAAAACTTACTGTGATTCATTCTGAAGAATAAAAACAAAACATCTCACTAAGGAAATAAAATATCTTCTAATGATTCCTTATTAAAATTATATATTTTCTAATTAAAATGATGAAAATGGGATAATATGGGAAATAAATTTGGTAATATTTAATAGAAACATATGACATCGTACTAATTCACCTGGAAGAGAAATATTGGATCAAAAATATCCAGATTTTGTAAATGAAGTTATAAATCGTAGTATGGGTTTTTACTAAGATAAAATGAATCCATATCAGAGTCTCATTAGACAACATAGTTCATGGACTATTTTTTTTTGTTTCTTACAACATTTCTCCGCATTTATGTGTGAATAGGAAAAATGTGATGAAGATCTTGATGATTTTTGGACCGATAGAGTCTATAAAATGATATTGATGTATATTTATCACCATTAGTTGAAGAGTTGAAATTTTTTATGAGTGGTAGGTGTTATCAAATTTGATGCATATAAAAATGATAATTTTCATTATTGTGTATTATTATAATTTTCAAAATATAAAACATTCCTTCATATGGAAACATATCTTGATCAAGTGTTAAAGGACATAAAGATTCTAGAAGTTGGAAATAGAGGAATTCATATCATAAATTGATGTATGGAAGAACAAAATTATATACGGTATATAAAATATATTTTTTAATGGATTATCCATATCAAATATTAAAAATTGAATTTAATTGTTTATAAGAGTATAGTTTCTCCCCACAAGAATTTTTAGTTGTTGAATATTACTACAAGGTGAAAAACATTGATGTCATGTTTGTAAAGAAAGTATATTATGGTCATCAACCAAATACACGGAAGAAATGATCCATTTTATTCGAGATACCTTACTAGAAATTTTTCTACATAAAACATGACATTGAAGTTTTGAATGTTGGGAAAAAATGTCTAATTGGAACATTGTAATACATAATGGGAAGTACAAAAAATGGGTTGTAATCATAAAAGGACTTAATATCCATGGGAATTCATTTGGAGTTAGCTCCAAAAATGAAATGAAATTGAAAATAGTTTCTTCAATTTTTTCACTCATTAAAAATACTAAGTGGGTAAAATAAATTCAAAACATTCATGATATTAAATTTCAAAGTTGATTTTCTTCAAATGTGTAAATTTTGTATTCATTATTGGATTTATAGTTAATAGGTATGAAAATTTATGACTTATATCTATTCATGTAGCAGTTTCCACTAGTTGAATTAAGTGGTATATTATTGATACCTGTAAGAAAGTTTATAATATAGTTGTGTTGCATTTATAATTCAATTTATAGAAAATTAACAGATCCAAAGTTGGTAATGTGTTATAGAATGAAGTAGTTAGTATAATTTTTCGACTAGAAATATATTTAAAATAAATGTAATTTGATATAATAGTTAATATTTTGATTCATTTTTTGAATGAGATAAGAAAATATGGGCCTATTTACTTACATTGGATATATCTTTTATAAAGATATTTTACATTTTAAATGGATAAATTAAGAATCTATATCCACCAGAGTCATCTATTGTTCAAAAATATACATCCGAAGATGTAATTGAGTTCTATACAAATTATTTTTCTAATGTTCCACATATTGAACTATTTATATCTGTAAATTTTATTTTTTATAGTGAAGGTAAATTAATTTATTTCTTAATGGTAATTTTATTTCCATGTGATGAAGTGATGTGAGAAAATTTATAAATTTTGAATAAAATTGGTGGTGTTTGGCTATATATATCATCAGATATTTATATATTGAAGGTAATATATTAGAGATGAAATGAAAATTGGATGATTAATGAACATAAAAACCCATTTTTTTACAGTTTAAGGAGAATGTCAATATTTATTCATCCACACCAAAAACATTGAATTGATTAGTGAGGTCACCAAGTGTCAATATGTGACAAAACTAACCGGGATACCCTCTCAAACTGGTACTTGGTATAAATTTTACCTTACTCGAAGGGTTTCTCAATCCCCATTGGATAATGTATTATAGATGAGTATCAATTAAAATTATAGGGTACAACATATCCCAACCTGAAGTAGACAACATTAAATATTTACTTGTAAAGAAAGAAACCATGAATGAAAAGATGAATATATATGTCATAACAGATACATAAAATAGATGAAATACAAATGAAATTTTATCAATGAAATTTCCTATAGAGAAGTACAATTACACAGGATGGATAAACCAAACAACTACTCCAATAGTGTCCAAGTGATAGTAAGGGAAAAATTCCACCATCTCACTAAACAGATTCCCAAACTCAACTGATGGAAAAACTCTATACTTAACTGCGACTCTGTACCAATACCTGAATCAAAATAAATAATAAAGTCTACGCTCCACTAAAGGGGTGTATAGGGTGTGTGATAATATTCTTAATAATATCACACCCAAGTGTTCCATTACAAGTATCTGTACAACAATCTATGTATGAACGAATACAAATAAAACAAGGCATGACATATAGTTTTATAGTTTTATTTCAAAATTGTGGAAAAATAATTAAATTTCCTCCTTTTATATATTTACATATAAATTAAGTAAATTAGATTGAAAAAATTTATTTTAAATATATCAAAACATATATATCAAATCAACTAAAATCGTGCATCACATATGATATCAAATCCATGGAAGTACATGCCAAACAATATGGTCCAAAATAGCCAAAATCATCCAAAGCATAGGTAACATCATGCCTAGGATTACACTGGGTCATGATAACTAGAACACTCATACCTAACATAGAATATCACATGTTTATCATGACTCTAAACATATGTATAAAATCTAGAGAGTAGAGGAACAACCTAACAATTGAACCCCCCCCCCCCAACATGACAAACAAGTCCCTAGAACAACCGGTCTAGGGAGAAGTTGAACACCCGGTTAATGAACCCCATGATAGTGGATTAGGACTATTAATAGAACATCCACATAATTACCAAAGGATTCCAATATAATCTATCCCCAAAAAACTCATCAATCCACTTTCATTAAAATTAGTCATTGAAACAAAATTTAGAAAACCTTTTAACAATGCTTAAAAAAACACTCTTTATAAAACCAAAACCTTTGTAAACCATATTTTTTCAAAAAAAAATTCCACACATACAAATATATTCAGTAAATCATTCCATTTCATTTATAAATAAATTTATCAAAAAAATCCATGAAGTTTACTATCACATTATAGAGACGAAACTACCCACCTCAAAACTCAGGTTGCACATGCACGTAAAAGATCCACCATCAAGGAGAAAAATATATATGAAAAACTAGGTCCTAAAATCCAATAATCACATCCTAGAATTGATTCAATTTAACAAAATGGTATAAGGATAAGATCAAACAACACATAACTAAAAAATGCACACCTGTCACACCACAACTAATAAATGATCGGCCACTATAATAAGATCACACAATGGACCTAGAAATAATTTGGATTAATCAACACCACTGGGTAATGGATTTGATAACACAATACAATGAAACAAACACAATCAATTGTAATTATGTTGTATAAAGGCTTACTCACTAGAATAAACACAACTTGATTGAAATAGAAATAAATGGTTTAACAAATAGATTCGGAAAGAGAAAAGGATCCCAAAATCATTAGAGAGTACCTCTAGGTCGATAATGAAGTGGTATGTTGAATAATTAAATAAAATGAGTGGTACTGAACCATAAAATCCCAAATCATAAATATTACATCGTGTGTAATCCATATAGACATCATCTAATCTAGGGGGTTAATATACACTGATAAACCCCTGCCATTTTCATTAAAAACAGGATCTTTAACATTACACAGTGTGTAACACTTTCATGGAGTGAAATCATTCTATCTGAGTACCAGGATCATGGTTTCTACGAAGAGAAAAATACACGGCGTGAAATCCATTTACAAGGTCTGTATTCACTTAGAAAACTGAAAAAATAGTAGATTACTACGTAAAAAACGCCAAAAACACCGTTGGATTTCTCCAAACATAGGGAGAACCCCATTAATTCATTACATGTTTATACATGGACTCCATTATTTCAAAGAAACATACATCCTATGAAATTTGGTCATTTTCCCCGATAAATGTTCTATATCTTCAAAAGTCCCATGATTCACCCAATTAAAGTGGAACAAATAAAGATATGGTAAATACTTGAAAGTGGGTAATAGGATTTACAGAATATGATTATGTGGTATGGATTTGATATTAGTGGACACAAAATTTACACAAAAAATCAAAGATAGAATGATTAATATTCATAATAGTGGAATAATGGTTGTTAAGGAAGAACTTCATTTTTCAGTTTCCAAATATAATAACCTAATTTCTGAATCGATATTATATTTTGTAGTTTTTGAGTATATAAGGGAGACTGATTAAATTAAATTGTGGGCACTAGTATTTAATTTTAACTACGATGAAAATAACAGTGGTGTGAAACATAATGAGTATGGATTTACACTTTTTTATTTTCAAGGATTTAGATTTAATTATGAATCATTTATTTTGTAAATGTATGAAAAAAATTTATATTGTTGACCCATAAAATGACAAGTGGTCTATTTTATTCCTAGGGGAAAATGTTATTTGGGTGATGGAAATATCAATGATGTTGGATACTTATATTAAATATCTCTATCTATTAAATGATTACTCAATGATAATAATGACTATGAGGAGTAAATTTTCCATGATTAAAAATAAATTATCACTTAGAAGGGATATGGAAAAACTCAACATATTCTCCTAATTAATCGGGAAATAATTTTTTTTAAAACTAACATAGTTAAGAACATTATTTTTAATCTTTGATTTTGAAATATGTAAATTTTTATCATTCCTACCCTTATAGTAATATTTTTTATATACATTAAATGCATATATCCATTTTCATTGAAAAATTTTACCCCTTAATTTTTTTGAAACTATTTTCTTTATATTATTCCTTTACAATTATACGCTTTTATTCATTTAAATATATATAATTAAATTCCTTATATGAATAATTACATTTTTTACTTATAATATTTATTTATTTATAAAAAAATAGAGATACCGAGAACTACACATTTTTTATGATAATCAATTCTGTCGTTTTTTGTTATTCATTTAATTATACACTAGTTTTAGTTTCACATTATTTTATTTGAGAAATATGAAATTTTTTATCTTGTTTCCTATTATGAATAATAAATTTCTTATTTATTATAGTTATTAAATTTTAATCAAATATTGGAACATGTACTATTTTTGTGGAAGTATAAATCAATCAGAATGTTTGACATACAGGCATGAGAACCGTGGTATGTATGTTTTTACAATTAAATATAGATCTATGGTAATTAAATTATTTAATGAAATTAAACATTAGTTTCTTATAATTATTTTCATCTCTTATAATTCTCTACAGATGACGATGCTAAAATATGATAGGATTAGAATTACATGTTTTCCAAAGAATTCACTCTAACATAGAAATAATAGGTAGGTAATTAATGATTGTGAGAATTAATTTTCAACTTTCCAAAATTCAATATAGTTTATAATTTACCTATCATTATAAATACATTAAAGGATAAATATTTAAAACCAAAATTGAAGGATCATCAACCAATCGGTTAATGTTCTATGATGGGATTCCATAATGGTAAAATTTACAATCAAATTTATTTAGTGTTCCAATAGTATGAATGTTATGCATTTCATATTATTTTATTTATACAATTACAGTGAAATTTTACTTTCAAGAGAACGAAGGAATTGAAAAACATGTCTATCCTTTTTTGCAACAATATGAAGAGATTTTATGAAAAAATTTACTTCATTTTATACTTTTCTGAGTAAAAGGGATCAACATCTCTACCTTAAGTATGGACTGTTAAATAGAAAGTCATGTTAATAGATTTTCCATAGTCGGTATGAGAAATATTTTATAGAATGTTTATGTTCCTTGTTAAAAAAATTGTTTAATTAATTTTCCTTACTTTGTAACATTTTTTCTTATATGATAATCATATATGAAAACTCATCATGAAATATAGTGTCATAATTTAAACCTTCATAAATTTTCCCAATGTGGGTATCCTTTATTAAAAGAAGAAATGTTTGCTAAAAAATTAGTGAATTAAAATCCAAGTCAAGTAGCATCTCAAAAGAGGTTCCTCTCAACCCTCCATTACCTCTTACTCATCATGAAAATTTGAAAAAGAAGACAATGACATAAAATGGAAAGTATATTAATTTTCCAACAATGGAAGTAGATCATAATATTTTGAGTAACTAATTTTTACATTTTAACAATATAAATATTTTTTAAACTTATCTCACTAATATTACATTTTTTAAAATTTCTTTAGAAGACACTTATGAGGGAAAATGACACGGGTGACCTTTCTCGGGAAGGGTAGGAAGGATATTATTACCACTGATTTAGAAAATCTAGATCACTCAGGCTACATCATAGAGTATAAGGAGGGTATGAGATTTAAAAACGGTTTTCTTTATACCCCTAGTGTGACATCTATGTGGGAAGAATATAGGTAAGAAAATATATTTTCGATGGATCAGTTGTGACACTTGAATGTATATATAAAGGGATGGATTAAATCATATGTGTTGTTATGCTCGTAGTAGAAATGAGATAGACATATCCCACACAGCCTTCCTACATAGATCCTCAATTTAAAACACTGATATTTTTAAATATATTTTTTAAAAGTACTTTAATTTGATTGATAGATTTTGATGCATGAAACATCAGGTTCAAAAAAAATATGTCACTTAATTATTACATAAATATTTAAACATGATTATTATAACCTAGTAATTAAGTTTGAAGGTATTAAAATGATTTAATATGTTTTGGGAACAATATTTTTTACACATTCCCATAGGTTATCTATTTATTATAAATAAAAAATAAGAATCATTTGAAATTAAAATAAACATTTTTGGAAAAAAATACATTCCCAAAGAAATCGGTTCTGTTTCACTTTTGTTAAAATTAATTATTACAATTATTAGAAAATATATTTGAAAATATAAACATTATTTTTTAAATCAGGATATAAAAATTATCACCTAATTTATTTTTTAGAGTTTTCTTTATAGTTTATTTCTTTGATGAATTGTGAAAAATTATTATGTTCATTAAAAAAAAATTCTTTTAAATAATTTAAAAGTTCTATTTTTTTAAAATTTTCTTAAAAAAATATTATTTCAATTATTTTATAATTATCCCAATTTATATTATTTTAATCAATAATATAATCAATTATGATATAAAAAATTTATAATTTTGAAAATATTTCCTTTGGAAAATGATTTTTTTATCGCATATATGAATCTAATTTTAAATTAAATTCTTACACTTCTATGATTTGAATTTTATTGAATTGATTCTAATTTTTAATTATGATAATTAAAATTATTTAATAAGTTCAACCTATATTTTAACAAAAATGAATCATGAAAACTGTGAAAATTAATTTCCGCTATTAAGGTAAATGTTGGTTTATCGAGGAGGAGAAAAAATAATATTAGGGTTAAAAGAACCTAAATCATTTTCAATTACTATTTAAAAAAAATCACCTTTATCTCAAAAAATATCCATTATGGATAATTATTAAATTTGATAAATGGGGGTCTAAATCATTCTTTTCAAAAATTACATGTGTGTACTCACCCCTACTTATAAAAGGCCACCCCTCCCCTTTCATATAAATACATACAAATCCTTTTTTTGGAAATCCCAAACCCAAATCATATCCTTACTCACCTCCCAAAATCAGCGAGGACTTTTGTTGATCAATGTATGTCCCCACATTGGTGCCACACACTGGTGCCCCAAGTTGGTCAATCACATAACCTCAAATATGCCTCCCCATATTCCATAGGTTGTCGACTAATAGCTATGGTCTAATATAAAACATGGGATATTATACCATCTTTTATCAATATAACATACCATCACAAAATTAGAAAAAATAACTAAATAGTAGATACCTATAACCAAAAAAATACCAGTATCTCAAGATGATAGAAACTATAAATACAATTTTAATACAAAATTGTAGATATGCCATGCCAATGTAGGATGTGAGTACAACTAAGTAGGCCATCACCATTAAAAACTAAAACAATATTCAGTTAAAAAAGTTTTATTATTTTTCTAAAGAATAAATTCAATCAATAATGTAAATATTTTTCATTGATTCAATTACTATTTATTTTACCACATAACCCAACAGGTTCCCATGGACACCCGAATGATATCATATATCTGAATTCCATTATAACCATTCATAAATCTTAACAAAATTCCATTGTTACAATTTATATATTGTAAAACATGACTAAATTCAACTTTTTCAATTCATCATTTGATAATTGAGTACCATTGTTACAATTCATATTTCATAATACATGATAGTATTCCACTCTTACCATTCATTATTTAAATCCACGTGTGAATTCCATTGTTACCATTCACTATTTAAAGTCATCTGTGAATGTAATTGTTACCGTTGACCATTTCATGTAACATGTGAATTCCAGTTTTCCCATTTTCCATTTCAACTCACTTGTGAATACCATTGTTCCCATTCACCATTTCAAGTAACATGTGAATGTCTTTGTTATCATTCACCATTTCAAGTCACACGTGAATTCTATTACTACCATTCACCATTTAAAATCAAATATATCACAAAACTAAATTAATTAAATTACCAATTAATTAATAAACCTCATCAATTACATATTCACATCATTCAAATAATTAATTAAGTAATTAATGAACCCAAAAATTTCATTACTAATTAAAAAAATATTTTTATCACAAAAATACACTTAATTAAATCACCAATTTATTAACCACTTTAATCTCATTAATTAATTAACTAATAAATTAATCACATTAACTTATTTACTAATTCAAGAATTACTTTATCACATCAGTCCGCTAAATTAATTCATTAATTAATTAAGAAAATCACTCTCATTAAATAAATTTCTAATTAATTAACCACATAAACATTATTAATAATTCAAAAATTATTTGATGTATTATAATAATCTCAATATCCCATAATTAATTCAAAAATTGATTAATCCATCTCATAAATCAATTTTCTAATAATTAACTTGACAATTAATTATTCCTAAAATCACAATTCTACATTCCAAAAATTATCTTAATAATTAATTATTCCCTAAATCCCAAAAATTTAATATTATGATAATTAATTTAAACAATTAATTATCCCCAAATCATAAATTCCTTAATAAATTAATTTAACAAATTAATTAATTAAATTAGGAAATTCAATTCCTAAAAAAATCCTAGAAATTAAACAATTATATATATATATATATATTAAATTATTACTATAGTGTTTGAATAATAGACCATTTAACTTAATTCTTTTCCAAGTGATCATCCAATGAAAATAGAAAACTTGTGTGGCACAATGACGTAGAACAAGATCTGAATCAAAAACTTTAATTCATGATAAAAAAATATAGACCACAAGTTCCTAGATCTATATCTAACAATAATAGATCTAGATCCAATAATATAGAGGATAACTTCCCTAAAAACATGAGGGGGAGATGGGAGAAAATAAAAAAATGACATATGATTGGACCTTCTTACAATGAGGGGTTATAATCATTAATACAGGCTTCAGAACATGATGAACAGAGCTTGCAATGGCTTCGAATATGTCTAGGAGACTCAAAAATTATGCAAAGGAATTAGGGGTTGAGTTTGGTTTAAATAATTGTTAGAATGGGGGCCTGGGAAAATTCAACACTAATTTTCATGGGATTAAAATTATGTGTGCTTGATTTTCTATTTGGGGCTCACAATTTTCTCTAACCTTGTGCCATAATAATGAAAAAAATCTTGGGGGTGAATGATTTCTCTTAATAGTGTGCATGTTTTGAAAAAAATATGCGCTAAACATGTGAAACCCCTCTGTTTATGTATGTGTGGTCTTCAAGCCCAATGTTCATGATTTGGGAAAACTGTGCGCCAACCGTGCAGTTTCCCACTTCCAAAATTTTAAATTTTTACAGAAATGAACCTCCAAGAAAAATCCAACCAAATTATGCTCATTAAAACAAAATAATTAATGAAAAATAGCCTGATACAACTCTATAAAATGGTTGGGATCTTACAATATCCCCACAAAATAATTTCTTGTGCACGAATTATACACCCAAGAATCTCTATGATTAGGAGTAAGAATGACCAGGACACGAAACACCCATATATGATTCTATCTCTATTTTTTCATCCTTAACATGAAAGTGTTTTTGTTGATTCAATAAGGTTTCCTTATGACATTTCCATTCCACCATGTTTTGAAAATCACAAACACCTTCTTTTAAGGAAAATTTCAATTTCCCCTAAGTTTTATCTTGATAAGGAAACATTTCCTTCCTAATACAAATTCATCCTTTCCAAGTTTTTCGTTGTTCATATCTTAATCAAGTTATTTTTATTTCTAAGTATAAAATTCTGTTTCTTATCTAAAACCTCGAAATCTTATAAATACATAGATATAGAGCATTATGTTTTTAGGATTTGAGTTCAGGTTACGAATTCTCTGAATTTAGACTCCAAACATTCTAAGTTAAGACTCCGAATTATCGGAATTCATATTCTGAACATTCTAGGCTCCAACTTCAAATTCTTCTGAATCCAGACCCCGAACATTCTGAGTTCAAACTCCGAATCCTCTGAATTCATACTCCGAACATTCTGAGTTCATTTTTCGAAATTCTTATGAATTTAGCCTCTGAATTCTCTTGAATTTAGACTTTGAATTTCCTTCAAATTCAGACTCTGGAATTCTATGGAATTCAGGTTTAAAATTCGTTTGAAGAAGAAATCTAAATACAAATGTATCACATACCCCAACTGGTTTTTGGATAGGCTTCAGACTTTTATTTTTCCTTACACTCCAAAAAATGGATTTGGTTAAGCAACCATATTATTTTTCTTATTATATTTTTAGTTATAAAACAATGTCATGCTTTCTGTTTCTAACCAACCATTGTTTGAGTGACAAGTGTACATGTCCCACTGAAATTCAATGTAAAATATGACCATTTGAGGATGGATCCGACTGTTGAAGATATTCCTATAAATATGAGATCATTTGAATGAGATCACAACTTTAATGAACTATTCTACGAATCTAGAAATTACATGCTACTGAAGTGATTTCTAGAGAGATACTTCCATGCTTTTTTTCATATATAACATCTTGTTTAGAATTGCTTCGTGCGACTTCGAATGTTTCTAAGTACATTTGAGGGCTTCTGGGGATAGGAAGATAGAGGTGACGACTCCCTTGAAGTTTGAGGGCTTGCAGGGATAGTACGACAAACTCTGATTTTCATATCAAGGACTTACCCCGGTTTGGTTAAGATAGACTTTCTTGAAAGTATAAATCAAGTGAATTTTATCCAAGGTTGTTGGATACCCTTCTCTTTGGGTAAAAAGATTTAATACTTGTTACTTGAATTATTTTAAGTTTTATGCTGTAGTTTTGATTGTTAAGTAAAGTATAACTATCTTATAATTTCTTATACATCTATAGTCTTATAGTAAGATTATATATGCTATAAGGTATAATCTTCATTCTTGTATACTTTTGTTATGTTTCATTTCCGAAACCACATTCATTGAGATAGAAGGAATGATTTTTGGTTCCATAGACAACCTAAATCCTACTAAACCAACAATTTTTTATAGGAATGATTACGAATATTGGAGAGATCGTATGAAGACATTTGTTATTAACACTGGAGTGGATAACATTGTAATGCTTACTGGAGATTACAATATTTCAGATAAGCAAGTCAGAAGTTTTACTAATCAAGAAAACATAGAATATCAACTTATCTATAAGGTATGCATTACTTTGTTGTGTTTCATGACCAGGAATATATATAGCTTGATTTCTTCTTGTGAAGCTAAAAATTTTATTTATAAGAACCTTGAAGTAACACATTTTGGTACTTCCAATGTTATTGAAACTAGAAGAGATATACATTGAGCTAAGTACCATGGTTTTTTCTTTCCTTATGGAGAACCTATATGTAAGGTACAACAGAGATTTATGACTATTTTTGACACCTTAAAATCCATGGGTGAAAAAGGTATGGATATTGAGGCACCTGTAGAAAAGATTATAGGCGCCATTCCTAATTAGTGGGAATCTAAGAGGATTTTTATAGATGAGAATAGAAAAGTTTCATAGATTACTCTTGATTAACTTTTTGGTACTCTTTTTCAACATGAGACTGGAATGAAAAGATATGTTGATGATGTTAAGAAGAATAATGGGAATGGAGTTGTTTATTTTACAACAACTTCGAATCATATGAAATCCAAGACTCCTGAAAGAGTTACAAGATATAAATGTAAGAAGGTCACTATATTATCTGAATCAAGTGAATGTGAACATTCTGATAATGAACTAGCTAATATTTCTTGAAGAGTGAACAATATAGTTGGGAAGAACGAATTTCAGAATATATTCAAGAATAAAGAATGAAATGATAAGTAAGTCTCCGAAGTCACTTGTTATGTATACAAAAGATCTCGACCTATAAGGCCAGATTGTCCTATGCTTAAGAGAAAAGATATAAAGAAAAATCATTCTGAGAGGAATAGAATGAAGTACTACAAAGCTATATATAAGAATTTTTTGAAAGCTAATGACACTTGGAGTGATACTATTGGAGACTCTTTTGATTAATCGTCAGATTACGAATATTCTAGACAGTAAAATTTTGGTTTACTATCCGATCTACTAATTTAAAATAATTGTCTGATGGAAAAAGAAGACAATGCTGAATCCATAACCAATGAATCCTTGATTGTTATTTATAGTGATTGTAAATACTATGAATTCTAGTATGAAGAATCGTTTTCTGATGAAGAAAATACATTACCTACCTATGAAGAAGTTTCTAGGTTTTCTGAGAAACTTGAGGAAGAAAATTCTAAAGGCAAGAAAAATCCTGATAAGGAAAATTCTAGGATTTCTATTCATACAAAAGAAAATTCAGACCTTTCTGAAGATCTTGATAAAAAAACCCCTTGATTTTGAAATTATTTCAAAAAACCTTGAGGAAGTAAATTCTGAGAAGGATAAACTTTCTAAGTATCTAGAAAAAGTAATTTATTAGAAAAATATTTTTGAGCCTAACTTTAGTGCTAAAACTAATGTGTTTGAAGACAAGAACTTAGTTATTAGACTAAATTCATAAATATTTTTCTTAAGGAAGTGTTTTTAAAACATTACCCTAGGAAAGGAAAACACTGATAAGATGTATTCTCAAATTCATCCTCTAAAGAATAATTCTGGATTTAGTTATACTAGTACAAAACTGATTTTTAGGTATAATTACTTTTTCCTCAAAGTGCTACATTCTGAACTATGTTTTAGTGTGGTGGGCATTGGGAAAATAAATTTCCTAAAAAAACTTATTCTTTAGGTTTTCATAAAGCATATTTTTCAAAGAAAATGTGGATACCTAAAATTTTTATTTCTAGAATTTCAAGAACCAAGAAAGTTTGGGTTCTGAAAGTACAAATCTTCCATTTTCAAGATAATAATGAAAGTACCAATTGTAATATATGGTACTTGGATAGTGGATATTTCTAGGATATGTCTGGTAACAAAAACATCTTTGAAAATATTATAAACAGGAAAAGAGGAAAAGTAACTTTCAAAGATAATGATAAGGGGGAAATTATTAGTATAGGTAACATTGATCATCTTGGAAAAATATTGATTTCAAATGTTTTATTTTTAAAGGGCCATAAGAACAACCTCATTAGCATAAGTCAATTATGTCATTAAGGTTACCTTGAGAATTTTAGGAATGATAAGAGCTTAGTACACAATTCCAAGGAAGGGTTTATCTATTCTGCCCATAGGCAAAAGAATGTTTACACATTAAACATAGAAGACTTTATATGATAAGACCAACCTTGTCTTAGTGCAATTTATGATCATTCTTGGTTGTGGCATAGAAGGTTAGGACACTGTAACATTAGAAACCTATGAAAACTCTCAAAGAAAATATTAGTTAAGGATCTACCTGAGCATAGATTTGATTCTTCAAAAGTTCGTGATCTTTTTCAATATATAAAGAAACATAAATAAAGTTTTAAATTAGTTAGTGAAGTCTCAACTACTGATGTATTACAATTAGTGCACATGTATCTTTTTGGTCAAACAAAAACTGGATGCATTGGAGACAAATATTATGTATTTTTCTTAGTTTATGATTACACTAGATTTATGTGGGTTTATTTTATAGAAAAATAAATTTCATTCATTTTCTTATTTCAAAAGATTTAGAGCAGAAGTTAAAAATGAGAAAAACCTTCCTTTGATAACTATTCATAATGATTATAGAGGAGAATTTGATAATTCTGATTTTGAATCTTTTTGTAGTAGAAAAGAAATTACTCATACCTTCTCAGAACCAAGAACACCTCAACAAAATGGTGTTATTGAAAGAGGAAATATAATTCTTCAAGAGATAACAAGAACCATGTTGAATGAATATTATGTAGCAAAACATTTTTGGGCTGAAGCTGTAATAACTTCTTGTTATACTATAAATCATGTTTTGATTAGAACTTTTCTTAATAAAAATTATTATGAGTTATAGAATGGTAGAAAACCGAGACTTTCCTGCTGCATGGTTTTTGGTTTCAAGGTATTCATTATGAATACTAATGATAATCTACACAAATTCACAACAAAATGTGATGAAAAACATTTCTTAGGCTACTCCCCAACTTCTAAGGCCTATAATGTATTCAATAAAAATACATGTACTGTTGAAGAAGCAGTACATGTCAAATTTTCTGAAACTGATACTTTTGTTTTTAATCATCCTCAACCTACATCTTCATATTTGTTTTCAAAAACTGATTATGAACCTTTGTTATAAGATCCTTCTAATATGGAAAATGTTCAAGAAAATGTTTCTGCAACATTTACCTCATAAGACATTCTACCCTACGTTGATGAATAGGTTTTACAAAACCCAAATCATTTGTTTCCTAAGAATCATCCATGTGATAATATCATTGGTGATGTAAATCAACCTATAAGGACTATAAGTTCCTTAAGAAATAAATTTGAACATCTAGCATTACTTTCCCAATTAGAACCAAAAAGTTCCGATGAAGCTTTAAGTGATGATGATTAGATAAAAGCTGTACTAGATGAGGAAAATGAATTCTAAATGAATAAAGTTCGGAATTTGGTTTAAAGACCTAAGGAAACTTCTGTTATTGGAGTAAAATAGGTCTTCCGAAATAAGTGTGATGAAAATGGAATCATAGTAAGATATAAAGATAGATTATTTACTAAAGGCTATAATCATCAAGAAGGAATAGACTATGAAGAAACCTATGCTCCAGTAGCTAGACTTGAATCTATTCATATTCTACTAACCTTTGTAGCATTCTCTAATTTTAAACTCTTTCAAATGGATGTTAAATTTTCTTTCAATAATGGTTTTGTACAAGAGAATGTTCTTTTGAAAAACCTTCTAGTTTTGAAGATACAAAACATCCTGAACATGTTTAGAAACATACCAAAACATTGTATGGAATTAAACAAGCCCATCGAGCTTTATATGATAGACTTACAGGATTTGTGCTTCAAAATAATTATGTTAATGGAAATGCTGATCCAACCCTATT
The DNA here is from genome assembly GCA_963277665.1 of Viscum album. Lineage (NCBI taxonomy): Eukaryota > Viridiplantae > Streptophyta > Magnoliopsida > Santalales > Viscaceae > Viscum > Viscum album. The sequence goes on along the minus strand of OY728137.1, from coordinate 20,984,843 downwards.
TATAATGAATGATATGAAAAGTATTTTGATTTTTTAAATTTACGTTGATGAAATTATATTTTGTTCAACTCAGAAATCTTTAACTGATTCCTTTTCAGATCTAATGAAATCTGATTTTGAAATGAGTATGATGGATGGGTAAAAAAATTTCCTCAGTTTTCAAATTTCTCACAAACTAGAAGGAATATATATATCCCAATATATGTATAATAAATATCTTCTTAAAAAGTATGTATATGACAACAATAAGTGTATAATTACTCCCATTTATACCTCAAATTCACTTGATCTTGATGAAGTTAGGAAAATAGTAGATCAGACATACATTTGAGGTATGATAGGAAGTCTACTTTACATGATAGCTAGTCGTCCATGATTATTGTTTTTAGTATGCTTATGGTAAAGATATCAATACAATCCCAAGGAATCTCATTTAAAGGCAGTGAGAAGGATTTTTCGCTACCTAAAGGGAACCAGGGATCTAAGACTCTTTTATACTTCTGGAAATGATGTTTTTAAAAAAAAAAATAGATGCTGACTTTGGTGGATGTAGAATGGATAGGAAAATTACATCTAGAACTTTTCATTTCTTAAGAGATTCATTAGTTTCTTAGTCATGAAAAAAGAAACACTTAGTATCACTTTCCACTACTAAAGCTAAATATGTTGCAGCTAGAAGATGTTGTGCTCAAGTATTGTGGATACAACACACACTCACGGATTATGGCATGAGTTTTACCAAAATAGAATTTTTGTGTAATAATACTAGTTCCATTCTCCTATGTAAAAACCCTACACATCAATCTCATTCAAAACACATAGATATTAGGCTTCACTTTCTTAGGTGTCACACACAAAAATGAGATATCATTCTTCAATTTAACGGAACGCAAGATCAACTTGATGATATTTTCACTAAATCATTACCCTCTGATAGATTTGAATACATTAAACAGAAGATAAGAATGATAATTGTAAGGTAATGTTCCTTATTAACTTCTTGTTGAAACCTATCTCCTTATATTATTAAACTCTTTTTCCTTGGGGGAGTACATCTGCTTGTTAGTTAGAATGAAAATTTTTAATAATGAATATTTTTTTACTTAAATATTTCAAAATGAATATTTTCTTACTTAAAATTTTTGTAATATATTTTTTCTTAGTCTAAAATTATATTCATAGTCTAAATTTTGTTTTCGTAGTCTAATATTTTTTCCGTCATCTAAAAATTTTTCTGTAGTCTACAACTTTTTTCATTGTCCAGAATTTTTCGTAGTCTACTTTTTTTTCATTTAAAATTTTTTCTTTTTTCGTACTCAAACATTTCCATAATGATAATTTTCATAGCTAGGTTGTTCCTAGTCAAAATTTTTCGTAATCAAAATGTTAGGAATCTAAAGTTCTTCAAGAGAATTTTCCATATTACAAATAATCTTTCTAGAAATCTGAAAGGTATATTTCATTTCTTATGTTTTCTTAATCATCTTTTACTTATTGGTATTTTTATTCATTTTTAAATTTTTTGTATTCTCTTTTCCTTAAATGTGAATGTATTATTAAAAACCTAAACGTATTTAAATCTATCAAATTTATTCTTCGGTCATTCTTTTAAACCATTAGATCTGATCAGAAGGTTTTTTAACCATTGGATTGATTATTGAAGTTGAACCGTCACCTCAAACACCTATATAAAGGTCCCCTGATGGTTTCCCCACAATGATCTGAAAGATCTTGCATTCTGAAGCTCTGATCCTCCTATATAAACTCGTTCGAAACATATTGGATCTTTATTACTTTAGAATGTCTGTTGAAGTATCCTCTCAGAAAGATATTTCAACTATCAAACCAATCTCTGAATGGTAGATATACAATGAAATTTTAGTTGATCCAAAGTTTTTTGCAAAGTATGATTCTATTATCTCCAAGAATATAAAGATGAATGGGTGGGAAAGTGTCTGCCTTTCAAAACCAAAATCTCAGGATTTGGTATTTCAAAAATTGTTAATATAATTCTATGAGATAGTAACTTTCATCTAGGAAGAAGGAACAACTATGTTTTATTTTAAATTCTATAGAAATATATATTCTCATTCATATACCAAAGCTGTTAGTCTGATTGGAATCCCTTGTGAAGGAGAAGCATAGTTCTTCTCACATAAGATGCTTGATGTTCAAGGATGTTTTGATATGGTGAAGGCCATGTCTTGCCTTAGTCTCTCAGATGTAAAGACATTTGTGATTCTTCACCTGACTATAAATTATCAGATTCTAGAATTCTGGGTTCAAGGATTCAACATATCGAGAAAAATAGACAAGGTCACTTTGATGAAAAGTTATATGTACATTCTGGATTTCTTGGTAAATATAAGGAAGATAAACATGGTTAAAAATATCTTGGTTATGATTGTGAATATAATGAACAGAAATCTATGGTATTGGATTATTTTGTATCCATACATTCTTTCAAAGATGATTTTTTAGTGTTTAGAATCCTTCAAAATTTTGTGCAAATCAATGTCGAGGAATTGTAAAGTTATGTGGTTGAGTTATGACACTCTGAGAAGGATGAAAGTTGGATTTAACAAAAAATCATAAGAATTATATGACTTTATTGAAGAGGAAGTCAAATATATTTCAAAGAAATAAGAGGTGGATGAAAACTCTAAAAGGGTTGGAAGGAAGTGGAAGCTGATGGAAATGGAAGGGAAGGAAAAAACAGTGGAAAAGGAAACCCAATCTGCACCACTGAATCCAATGAAAGAAAAATCCTACCCTAATGAAGTAGTATCAAAGTGGGGAGAATACAAGAAAAATATGAAAGAATGGGAGCCTATGTTTTTCTTGGATTCTACTGAGGCAAAGGCTTTGAAGGAAAAGGCGGGTGATGAGCTTGAAAAGGAAGAGATAGTGAAGAAGTAGAAGAAGAAGTTGTCTGAGGTAGAGATAGTCCAACCACTTCTAAAGGATACTGAGAAAGAATCTGAGAATATTCCGGTACTAGAATGATACCTGATAGAATCATTACCTGAAACTCTAGGAAAGAAGTTTGTAATTCAGGAAAAATGTCAAGAAGAAGTAGTCTATCTAGAAAAAGAAGAATTAAAAGAAGAGGAAGATGAAGGTAGTGGTGATACCGAAGATCTGATAAATAAAGATGAGTATTTCCCTGAAAATGAATGCTCTTTGGGGAAATTATCATTCTCAACCTCTCAAACTGAATCAACAAAGCTTGATACTCCTAGGAAGGATGAAGAAAAGGCTGATGAAAAAGATGTAAAACCATCTAGAAAAGAATGCATCAATAATGATTTTGTTCACCCCATGGATGTTGAGGTAGGAGCTGATAAGGAAGAGGTAGATGAAGATAAAATTGTGGAACTATATGATAGTGAACACGAATCAACCAATCAAGAAGAAGTAATTCTAAAAGCTGATAAGGGCAAATAGGTTCTTGTTAATAAACCTAGAAAAGAAGTGGTGATGAATAAAGAAGTTGGTGATTCATAGAATAGGAAAGCTGCTGATTTATAAAAAGAATCCTCAGAAAGAAAATATCTAATTCGGAATCTTCCTCTCTTGGACATGATTTTGTAGTCCAATCCTTCAAGAAGCTTGTTGGAACTATTCTAGTATTTCCCAGTACAGACTCGAGATGCCAGATGCTTCAACATTCCTTAACTCAGAAATCAGATTCAGTATCCATGGTGATGGATAAATGTATCAAGCTTGAGGCTAATTTCAAAACTTTTCTCATAAACTATGAAGCCCACAAAAGATCATCCACGAAGATGACCAGCTGGTCAAAAAAAACTATTGAAGACCTGAGAGTTCTTAATGAATTCCATGAAGGTGTCAAGGATTCATTTGACACTAAAGATGTGAAGATCAAGTGTCTCCCAAATAGTTTTGGGGAAATGTTGTCTCTGGAACAAAATTCGCTTATATAAGTAGTGAAATATATGAATTGGAATTTCAATTCAGTTTCACATATTTTTAAGAGGGAAAGAGATCTTAAAATCGAACATGAGGAAAACTTTCCTCAGTAAGGAGAGGTTCTAAAGTGACAGGAAGAATCTATTTTGGCTCAGGAATAAAAAATAAAAGCCTTAGAAAAGAAAACAGAACATTAGGATCAGCTTTACAAACGAGTAGATGAGGATCAAAAGGAACTAAAAAAGATGAAATACATAGTGAAGAAGTTTTTGTTGAAGGAGAATAATGTATAATATTGTTCAAATCCGATATTTTTTTGTATTTCTTCCTTGTATAAATTTTTCATATCTTAATGAAAATATTAGTTGCTCGTCATTTGGTTGTTTAGTAATAATATTTCAGGTACCATATTTTCTTTTTCGTTCTCTATATTCCTTTTTTGAAATTCAAAAAAGGGGAGAAAGGAATTTTAAAAAAATAATACATTGTAAAAGAAGAAATTTCCCTAAGTAAGGGGGAGTTCATCTAAGGGGGAGTTATTCTCCTAGAGGATTTGTGTATTCAATAAAATGCTAAGTCTAAATCTAGAAATCAAGAATATGAGCCTTAGTTTATCCAATGCCTAAGGAGGAGTTAGTCTTATTCATCATTTCCCATATATTATGGGAGATAAGTTTTATGTTCAAATTCCAGAAAAAAAAATTCAAAGCCCTTATATTTTTTTTCATAAGGATGTTGGTGCTTTCCATAAAGGGGGATATTGTTGAGTCAATAAGTTTTCCTTATGACTTTTCCATTCCTTCATGTTTTGAAAATTACAAAAATTGTATCTTAAGGAAAATTTCATTTTTCGCTAAGTTTCATCTTGATAACGAAAATATTCCTTCCCCAAGGAAATTTATCCATAACATGTTTTTCATTGTTCATATATTTATCTAGTTATTTTTTATTTCTAAATATAAAATTAGGTTTCATATCTAATACCTCATAATCTTATAAATACTTATATATAGAGCATTCTGTCTTTATGATCTAATCAGGTTATGAATTTTCTGAATTAAGTCTCCGAACATTCTGAGTTCGGACACGAATTCTATGAATTCAAATTCTGAAAATTCTGAGTTCAAACTCCGAATTCTTCTGATTTATGACTCCAATATTTCTGAGTTCAGACATCGAATTCTCTGAATTCACACTCCGAACTTTTTATGTTCAGGGACCAAATTCTGATAATTTTAGACTCCGAATTCTTCTAAATTCAGACTCCGAATTCATCTAAATTCAGATTCTGAATTCTTGTGAATTCTGACTCCAAAATTCTATAAAATTCAGGTTCCTAATTCTTTTGAAGACAAAATCCAAATACCCATGTATTATAGACACCGAATGGTTTTTGGATAGACTCCAAAATTTTAGTTTTCCTTACAATCCGAAAGATGGATTTGGTTAAACAACCATATTATTTTGCATACTCTTGTTTTAGTTATAAAACGAGGTCATTCTTTTTGTTTCTAACCAAATGTTGTTTGAGTGACACGAGTATAGGTCCCTCTGAAATTCTAGGAAAAATATGATCATTGGAGGAGGTAGATGACCGTTAAAGATGTGATTATAAATAAGATCCCATTTTAACAATCTCACAACATTGATGAACTGTTCTACGACTCTAGAGACTACAAGATGTTGAAGTTATTTCTAGAGAGAGACATTCATGCTTTGTGTGTACTGAACATCTTGTTCAAAATTTATATATGTGACTCTAAATGTTATTGAGTACATTCGAGGGATTATGGGGATATGAAGACATAGATGTCGACTACCTTGATGTTCGAGGGATTTTAGGGATAACAATACAGACCCTGATCTTAATATCGAGGACTTACCTTGGTGTGGGTAAGACAAACATTTTTGAAAGTATAAATCAAGGGACCTTTATCCAAGGTTGTTGGATAACTTTCTCTTGGGGTTAAAAGATTTACTACATGTTACTTGTATTGTTTCTTGTTTTTCATTGCTATTTTTATTGTTATAGAAAGTATAACTATCTTATACTTTATCATACTTGTATACTCTAATATTAATATTCTATATGCTTTAAGGTAGAATCTTTTTTCTTGTAAACTATTGTTAAGTTTCATTTCCGTAACCACATTTTTGGAATCAACAATTTTGTATAACAAAGAGGTTTTTTGAATTTACGTTTTTTAACATTGTAAAACATTACCATCATTAGAATTTCTAGAGGAATTTTTTAAATTATACAATCCCCCCCCCCCCCCTCTTGTAAATTGTGAAACTACATAATTATTTCGATACTACAATCAGTATCATTTCAATCCTAAAGTTTCCAAAATACATGAACTATCATCACAGTCTTTCCCCTCAACACTTTCTCACTATGATCCAACACACATATCATATTCTAATCAAATTATTAATTTATCTTAAGATCGAAAACATCTAAAACAATCACCAAAGAAGGGTCGGGGTGATACTAATAATGTTGTGACACATGGAAAAATTCCTAAATAGCATTAGATCTCTGTGGAAGAGCCTATGGGTACTCCACTGTCCTGATTTTCTCCACAAAATCAAATGGTCCAATGAAACTGGGTGCTAACATTCCCGACCTATGTATCCAATGGTGACCCAAATGAGGCAAAACAATAAATAATACACGATAAACCAATGGAAACTCTTGGGGTATTTAGTGACTATTAGTACAAGATCTTGGATACTCTTAGTTGTAGACAAATTCTTTTGAATAAACTAGACCAAACGTTATGTCTCTTGTACAAGACTTGGTCACAACAACTTTTACTCACCTACCTTCATTTATCATATAGTTGATCTTCATGGTCTACCATAAAGTACATTATATGGTTCCATCTATATAGTTTCCTAAAAAATTGTTTAATAGAAAAATTTTACCAATTCTAGGTGCTTCTCTAAAGACCCACAGATGTCATGGACACATGATCATAGAATACCATCAATCACCTTTATAGTACACTAAAACTGAACAAATGACTATGTTTATATTACCATACATAGTTAATCCAACTTACCAAGAGCCTTCTATAATCCATACATTATACGCCATGAAAATCATGAATAACGGTCTCAAACAATAGTTTGTGTCACCCTGTGCAAACAGACTATATCTAGAACATATATGTCCCCCAACTATTCCACTCAAAAATTCTCCTCGATAGGAAAGTACTTTTATGGATTCTTTATTCATTCCAAAACCACTGAAATAGTTTCATTATTTTGGTGAATCCTAGTAAGACCCAACACAAAATCCATGGTCTCATTTAGATTCTGGAATGGGAAATGGATTTAGTAAACTAATGGGAAATTGATGCTCTGCCTTCACCTACTGATAGGTGAAGCATCATGTCACAAAACCTACTATCTCCATTTTAATGCCCTACCAAAAAAATTTCATCATAGGTCACTGTACATTTTGGTCACACCCAGATGCACCACCCACTTTGAGGCATGAAATTCCAATATCATCTCCTCCCTCATGAATGTAGGTACAACAACTCAATTATGGAAATAGATAATCTAATCTTCATCTATTCTCCAATTGGAAGGTGACTCCCCACATTCAAGGATTCCCCTCAAGGCCAGACATTCCAGATCCTCACAATATTTTTTCTTTATTCATGCTCAAAAGTGTAGACTCCAATGAATCTGATAAAGGAGACATCTTCTCCGAACTATCCTATATGAGAACATGTATCTTAGCTAGTGTGACTACCATATTCCACTCATCACTAGACTCCTGAACCTCATGAGACTTATTTCTCCCACTTAAATCATCAACGACACTATTTCCCTTTCTAGGCATATATTCTAGCATGAAGTCAGAAAAATGTATTCAGTAAGCCCCTTTATGATGTCGCAAATTCAAATATCAGGGAGAAAATATATACTTCAAGATATTATGATCTATATACATAATTAATTTTTTTCGTAAAAAATAATTTCACAAACAATTTAATGAATGAACCACTAATGCCAACTTGAGGTCATGGATAGGGTAGTTCCATTCATATGGTCTAAATTACTAAGACCCATACTTTATGAATCTATCTCCCTACAATAGCATTTCTCCATTCCCTATTCCAAAAGTGTCACGATACAGAGTATACTCCATTCCCAGATTAGGTATGATCAAGATTGGTTTCAATGAAAAACACTTCCTCAACTCCTAGAAGGCATTCTCACATGGTTCCACCCCTTTAAAAATTATCCCCTTCTTGGTTAAGACTAAAAGTGGCACTTCCACTAATGAAAAATATTATTTAAAACTATTATAATATTCATCTTACACCAGAAAAAAATAGATATCAAAAACATTATTGAGATTTTCCCATGAAAATATTTCCTGATCCTTCTAGGCATCCACTGAAACACCTTCTTCTAAAATGATGTCACCTAAGAAGTGTACATAATCAATCCAAAACTGAATCATATATAGCTTGGCGTATACTTCATTCTCTATTATTATACTCAAAATGATTTCTGGATTTTGGGATTTATTTTTACGGTTCTTGGAGTATAACAATATTTCATTTACAAATAGTACCAAAAACTAATCAGTTTATGGATGGAAGATTATATTCATCAAGGACAAAAACACAGATGCTGTGTTTGTTAACCCAAACAACATTATGATGAACTCAAAAATTCCATACCTACTCAAAAACGTAATCCTTGATATATCATAATGCTGAACTCTCAACTGATGATACCCTAATCTCAAGTCGATCTTAGAGAAAACACAATCTCCACTCAACTAGTCAAATAGATTATTGATACGTGGAAGAGGATACTGGTTCTTCATAGTCATGTAGTTCAACTTCTTGTATTCAACACATAAGCACATAGTTATCTCATCCTTCATTGAAAACAACACTAGGAATCCCCAAGATAGCATACTAAAATGGATAATCCCCTTATTTTCCAAATCCTCTAGCAGAGTATGGAACTCTTGAATCTCTATCAGTGCCATTATTTATGGTGGAATTTTAATTGGCTCATCTGCAAACATGATATCAATTGTAAACTTCTTGTATCACTCATGTCATAGCCTGATGAATTTTTTCAGAAACACATTCTTAAACCTAACCAATATTGGTGTAAGTAAATCATGTTCTACACCCCCATAATCTATTAGCACATTAGAAACCCGGGTGGTAAGCTCCCCCAGTTACTGCAGAGCTGGACCTGCATGGCTTGTATGGTTATCCTATTCCCCATGGTAAACATATTTTTCACCCACATGAGAGGATAAGGTAACTCTCCCCTGATAAAAATCTATGTGGGATTGATATTATACAAACAATTCCATATCCATAATATGGTCAAATATTGATATGTCATCAATATAGATAACCCAAAAAAAATATATTTCACATCCACAAGAGAACACCCCTTGCACAAACAGATGTCTTTTGACCATACTCTAAATGGTGTATCTATCGTCAATACCCTACTCATGAAATCCACAACCATGATAAGAGCATTCACATGTTTCATAGAAAAAAATGGACAAGAGGGACCAGTATCAAAAATGGTATAATATAATATAGATTCAATAAGAATTATACCTCTCATAATCGATGGTCTGACATTTCTATCTACAAGTGTATGCAGAACTGCATGAAACTGCCATGTTCCTCTTCCCTATTAAGTAGTTTGACTCACTTGAGATGCAAGACCATGATGATAATGGTACTCATTCCAAGAAGCATTGCGTCCAACTCCAATACTATCCCCCTCTAGAATGACATTTGTTTCTAGACTAATATGGTGTAGAAGATTCACTTCTTGCATACTAATTTTGTCTAGATCCTCCATTACTCCCTCATTGTAATGGGTTCCTAAAAAATATATTTATATTTTCTATATTTCAGAATGATTGTATCTCTTCTAATTATCAGGTATAGTTTCTATACTAATGGCCCTACCTACCAAACTGGTGAGAAATAATCCAGGTAAGGTCTTATGTAACGAATCATTCCCCATGGACACTCCTCTTACTATCCCACTGGGTAACCCTTACGTTGTGATGGATCTTTCTCTAAGAAGACATACCTCTCTATCACCTTTCAAAAACCACCTATCATGTACTAGAATCCTCTTTTATTTACCCCTATTCAATGAGAGCCTGATCCACAACCTCATAAAAATTTTAAACCGAAAGATGTTGACTTGGGACTTTGTCTCACATTTAAGTCCATATTGGAAATGCCTTGTCGTAGCTATCTTATACTTTTCCAATGCTAGGGATAATCATTGTATATATATAAATCATCCAATTTAGTACATCACTAATGTACTCCCATGATTCAACCTCATGACCTCAGATTCTCTATGTGGCCTTAGAGTATCTAGATAGAAGTGCTCCTAAACATCTCCTAGAAGACCATACCTAACATATTCTCTAGTTGTTTGGTCGTAGACTAAACATCCCACCAATTATTTGCTAATCCTCAGTAGTATATATTCATCCAACTTTACCAACTTCTCCATAGGAGTCTAGAAATGATTAAATATAGTCTTTATAGACTCAATTGATAATTCTTCTACCTAAGGTCAACCATCTTGGGTGAAATATGTAGGGTGATATAAATGAAAATCTTGAGTATGATCCGGAATACTATTCCATAATCTATATAAAGAATGAAAAAATCTCACAAAACTTCTCTCCTCATTCCTCACCTGACAATATTGACTCATCCGGTTCCACTATGGGTAGATCATCACTATCCATATTCTCATGGTTTCCTCTCAACAAGCCTCATCATGGAGACATATCTGTACAATTCCAAAGAAAATTATTTGTACACATAACACAAGATACACATGTTTTTCATGAGGTATTCAATAAAGTCCATAATAGGTCATTTCACCATTTTCCCCACCATGTGGTCAAACATGAGGTACTATCACTACCCTTAACCATACTACAACTAGTTCATGGTTAACAATGGTAAGACTCATTATCAATTAAAGGTTTTCCTTATACACCCATTTATTCTCATATAGAATTATTTAATAATTATTAATTTCATATTAAGCACATTTTAATTTATATTTCACAATCAAGTAAAATTAGTTCATCTTCAATAACATACCCAAAACCCATTTTCCCCTTGCGTAACTAACATTATACATGTCATGAAATAATCCTGAGTTCATAGAATGATTCATGTATACTCAAATATCATTCCTTTCCCAGACATAATTAAAATATCAACAAATATTTGAAAAAAACCAAATCATACCACAAGTGTGTCACCTAATGTGAAATAATATTCAATGGTAGCAGTAAAAAAAAGTAAAACAATCCCACCCTGGGTAGATTAGTTCTCCCCCATAAATGGGTATGCTAATCACATGCACAAGCTCATTGCCAATGCCTGAATGTTCCTAGTATCATGTATACCTTTCCCAAATAGTTATAGAAAATAAAACTCCCCTAATAACTATTTGTAACATCTTGACCAGGGTTTCACACACCAGTACCCCAAGCCAGTCATTCACTTGACCTCATGCATGCCACCCCATTTGGCATAGGTTTCTGACTAGTATCGATGGTCTAATATCAAACATGGGGATACTATAATATCTTTCATCAGAGTAATAAACCATTGGAAAATAGTAAACAATGAAAGAATAACATATAACCTTAACCATAATAATACTAAGATCTAAAGATGATAAAAACTATTTTTACAATGTCAAAAATGAATTATAGATAATCCATGACAAAGTACATGTCACGTGTCAACATAAAAACCCAAAAGTAAAGACACTAACAACACCCAATAAGTTCTCAAACCACATCTAGTTCCCTCAACCATGTTCCCAAAAAACTTATCCATATAACATAGGGCCATTTTTCTTAACCTATCCAACAATTACAAAAATCTATTTTGGTGCCGATATAGAAACCTGAGTTGGTTGTCAGTACAAATCAGTAGGCCACCACTAATGGATTCTAAAAAATATAAAATCAATGTATTGTATGACCTTTTATAAATAATAAATACCAACAATAAATTTAGTAGTGTACATGTATTCAATTACCCTTCATTTATTCTCTTAACCCACCAGGTTTCCGAGGACACCCAAACAATATCATATATTAGAATTTCATTTTTCCCCTTCATAAGAAATAACTGAATACCATTGTTTCCATTCATATTTTATAAGACATGACTAAATTCTACTATTACCATTTATCATTTCATAATTGATGTTTTTTGATACTATTCATATTTCATAATAAAAGACTGAATTCCACTCTTATCATTCATCATTTAAATCCATGAGAGAATTCCATTGTTACATTTCACAATTTAATGTCCCATGTGAATTCCATTGTTACTATGCACCATTTAAAGACACATGTGAATTCCATTGTTACCATTCATCATTTCTAGTCAAATGTGAATTCCATTTTTATCATACACCATTTTATGTCACATGTGAATTCCATTGTTAGCGTTCACCATTTCAAGTCACATGTGAATTCCAATGTTACCATTCACCATTTCAATTAAAATATATTAAAAAATCAAATTAGTTAATTTCCCAATTAACTAATAAAAATCAACAATTCCATTTCACATCATTCCATTAATCAATTCAGTAATTAATTCACCCCATCAATTAAATCACTAACTCAAAAATATTTTATCACTTAAATCCCCTAAAATAATTCACCAAATAATTAATCACATCAGACTCATTAATTAATTAACCAATTAATTAATCACATCAACTTCATTTCAAATTCTAAAATCAATTTATAACATATATACCCTTATTTAGTTCTGAAATTAATTATGAACATCAATCTCATAAATTAATTAACCAATTATTTAATTACATCAACTTCATTACTAATTCTTCAATTAGTTAATACAATTTATCAATCTCAATATCCTATAATTAATTAAATAATTATGTATTCTAACTCACAAATAAATTTTCCAATAATTAACTGAATAATAATTTATGTCCAAAATCACAATTCAATATTACAAAAAATAACTCAAAAATTAATTAGTCCCTAAATCCCATAAAATTTAATATTCTTCTAATTAATTCATCCAATTAATTATTCCGAAAAAAAAAATTCTTAATTATTTAAATAAAAAATTGATAAATTAAAATTTTTAATTAAATTAGTAAATTAAATTTCTAAAAAATACATTGAAATTCCAAATTTATAAATATTTAATTAAAATCATTACTATTGGATTTGAATAATAGACTATCTACCTAATTTTTTGATGATAAATTGCCTAATGGAAATCCCTTATTTTTGGGGCATAATGACATAGAATGAGATAAAGATCTTAAACCCTAATTCATGAAAAAACAAACAAGTTTCTATTATCCTAGATCAAGATATAATAATCCAATATCTAGACCCATTAATATATAGGATAAGTTTCCACTAAAATATGATGGGAGACGATATAGAAAAAGGAAACCACAAGGGATTAAATTATATTATTAAAATGGGTTTAGATATTCAATATGTTTTTTAGATTCTGAAGAATGGAGGTCGGAATTTCTTAGAATCAGTCTGATAGACTACAAAATTGTGAAAAGGAATTAGGGTTCATGTTAGGGCTGAATAGGTGTTAAAATGGGGGATTATAAAATTTTATAACTAATTTTCATGGGATTAAAATCTCGTACACATAGATTTCTAATTAGGGTGAATGTTTTCCCTCAACTGTACACCTTAATCGTGCACCTCATTTAGAGTGGTGCATGGTTTCTTCTAATAGGGTGCATAGTTTGAAAACAAGTTTTTCATCCTTACAAATCCCATATTTTTGGTCTCTCATGGTTTTTCAGTCTACGGTGCATGGTTCAATAAAATCATGTTCAAACTACGCACTTTCCCAATTCGTTCAAAAAATTTCAATTTTCACCCAAATTTACCCCAAAGTAAAATCTTATTAATGTATGCTCAAAAAATTGAAAAAAGAATACCTGTAAACAATCTTAAGATATCTCTTGAAATTTTTTGGATCTTACAATCAAAAATAAATAACATGAATGATATTGATGAAAACCTAACGTAGTTTTCCAAAGAATAGGTAACGTTCTTAAAAGTGTATTTTTATAATTTTTTCCTATCCATCCTCCTTAAAATGTTATTAATTCATGATGATATAATAAAACCAGTATCTCTCATATATTGAGATGTTTTTATTTTAATATAATATAATATATTCATCTCCTCTTCCATCAACTATCAAACAAAACCATTTTTCATGGGTTTTGAAGACTACCTCCTCGTGAACTGATATAATTCGTTTTCAATCACCACCTCCCACATTTGGATATAATTATAAATTTAATATATATTTATATATATCATATTTTTAATGTAATCATACAATCATGTATACCTTAATAATTCCAATTTTATAGGGGATATGATAACATTGGTCTTGTGTATTGAAGACTACCACCTCAAGAAGTGATGTGATTTATTTTTCACAATCCTTTAACATGAAAGGTAATAATGGATAAATTTGATGAATACTAGGGACACACACACACGTATATATATATATATATGACATGATATTTGTAGCACCCTAAGTTAATATAAATAATTTTTTCAATAAATATTTTTTTGATATATTGTGTCACACATAACAATGAGTTTCTTTTATAGATTGTGTTACATCCAACAGTGAGTTTATCTTGTGTTACATGCGACATCAAATTTTAACAAACCGTGATAAATTATTAATTTATTATTTGAATGTTTCTGTTATAACCTATCTGTTAAAATATAGGATTAAATAGTAATAAATGAATTTTAAATATTATGTATCATGGTTTTATATAAATAAAATATATTTAAAAAATTACATAATTTTTGGAAATGAATTTACACGTTTGGAAGATAATATTTCTCAAAAAATTATTAATTTTTGTGAAAAATAATAAAATAAATTTTTGATAATTTTATAAAATTAATTTTACTAAATAAATATAATTTTATAAATAAAAATTTAAAAAATATCTTATGGTGAACTATTTATATTTTTTAAAAAATATTAATTTTTTCTTATGAATAGTAAAAAAATACTAGTTTACATTTAAAACTAGAATTTCCTTCAAAGAATTTATAAGGTACATTTTTAAAATTAAAATTGTTTCAAAATTAACATTACATAAATTATATATATATTAATCTAATTTTGGTCATTGGGGTCATTTTTATATTTAATTTTTAAATAAGAACAATTTAAACTTTTGAAAATTTTATCTATGGAAAAATGCATTCATATCACATCAGTGGGTTTAGTTTACAATTAAATTTTTCCAATTATATGATTAGAGTTTCTAAAAACGGGTTCCATATTTTTAATCAGAATAATTTATATTATACAATAAAAACAACTTACTTTTCTTACTATAATCATTAGTAAAAATAGTAAAAATTCTTCACCGTCGAAAAAGTAGAAATGGGTTTACTCAGGGTGTTATACACTAAATATAAGGGTTAAAATGATTAAAATATGTAAGAACTAATTTTATTGGAATATTTAGACCATATATGTGCTATAATCAATAATAGTTAATTATGGATCCACTTTCCTGAAAAAAAAACATAGGTATATTTTTTTCTTTTCAAAAATTACATGTGTTCTACTCATCTCACTTATAAAACCCCACCCCTTCTCTAATACTATTCACACTTCCAAAACCATTTTTTAGAACATATCATCCCATATAACTTCTTAATTCCATCCTGTCATCATATGAGCAATATTTTGTTCATGAATTCAAACTAATAATCCTTTTTGTGAAAACCAAATAACGTTGTGTGAAGAAGAGGTAACATCCCTAACTGAGCATCTTAATTTATTTCCTCCTCCATATCCTTTAATAAGTATTAGAAAATGATGATATAATAACTAAATTATACTAAATAAACTATTATATAGTTATTTTAATGTCATAACCTAAGTATTTAATTATGAAATCATCATTCGTGTGTACAGAGGACTACCACATCATGAACCGATACTATTCATTTTCAATCACCACCTCAAATGACCAGATATAATGATGGATTATATATATATATATATATATTATTTATTATATTAACATACTTATGGAATTATTATATCACATATATCTTTATACTTTCTATTCAATAAGAATACAATAACACTGCTCGTGTGTACGGTGGATTACCACCACGTGTAGAAATGTGATTTATTCATGATTTACATTGATGGAAATAAGAATGGTTTTTGATGAAAACATGTAATATAAATGGCACAAAATTATTCTATAATTATAATATTTTACTTACCTTTCCATATTTCAACCCATCTTTAAAATTTAAAAAGCAATAATGTGTATGTGTGACCAACTGTCTCCATTAATGGTGTATTACATTTTCTATCTCTAAATATTGTGAATTAATATAAAAACATGTATACATAATATATAATATTTTTATATCATTTTAGAAAAATTAATATGAATGAACCATGATAAAATTTTGATGAACAAAAATAAAAAAGAAAAATAAACTTGAAAAAAAAAAGTAGTTATTACCCAAAATATAATTTTAACCAAGAATTTTTAATAAATGGATAATAAAAGTTCACAACTAAATCATATATGGAATGATACATATGAGTAAGGTTATTTAATATATATGAAATAAAATTATATTTTTTTATAAGATGTTTAAACATATATGAAAGAATTAAAGAATTAAGGTAAGGGATTTTTGTCTCACTTTTTTACTTCTTTAAGACACATGTCATATTCACCACCAATTTATATTATATGGTGTATATAATACCCATAAATATATTTTATAAATATTTTAATGAAAAGAATACATATTTAAATTTCCATTTTATGATATATCATTCATGGATTTGATGGCTCAAAAGATACAATTACGGTAAGAGATTTTTGTCTCAAATTACTTTCCTGGAGACCAGAGTTATGTTATACACCTATATTATTCTATGAGGTATATATAATACCCATTTGAATTTTTATATCCTTAATGTTCTTTTTTAAGATATTATATATTTCATTCAATTTTAATAGTTCATTGGTATTATAATTTAATATTTCTAATTCGGTAATATTTTTAAGTTACAATCTCATTGTTTATCAGGATTGTTTATGATTATACATACAATGATAAAATATCAAGATATATCTCTCATGAAACTAATGAAACTTTTTATATTATAGTTATGTCATGTGAATAGATGTTTTCCCTTAATATTAATCTCATTATGTACTCAATGATTCAAAATATTGTTTTTATAAAAAATTGCCTTTATTTCTCTCTTCAGTCAAAAACCTTTTTTCTTTCAATACCATATTTTCAAGATATTTGTAAAAAAATATTTTTAAAATTTTTAAAAATAATTATTTATTCTATTTTTACCCATGTTTTACCTTTCTAGAAAAATTATAAGGTAATATTAATTTTTTCCAATCAATGTCATTTTTCTTTTACCAAAAATGTTAATGGAATCCTTGTTTTAACATAAACAACATAAACAATATTTTCCTCCATCCTGAAAAAATAATTGATTTAAATCTCACTTAGTAGGTTTAGATGTATAATTTCAAATAAAAGAATATCCAAAATGTATTAATTTTTTTTAAAGTGTATTCCAAAAGTTGAAGGATAATTTTTTCATGAAAAGTTTTAAATTATTTTTCAAGCTTTTATTATAATTTATAAAGGATACATTCAATAAAAACGGTTATCAAAAAAATTGTTTAAAAATTTATTTTTTATTTGGAAAAGAAATTTTTCCCAAGAAATGGTTTAAATGATTTTCAAATATTCCTTTATAATTTTCACTGTTATTTTTAAATAAAAGGATTTTAAAAATTATTTATGTTCTGAAATTTTTTTTCAATGTAGAAATGATAATTTTATCAATATCTATTTTAAAATAATTTTTAATATTCCTTTAAAATTTTTAAGAGTTAATTTCAAAGAAAATTATTTCCAAAATATTTTATGAATTTTTATTTCTAAAAAGTGATTCTCAAATAAAATTTATTTTCCTTACGAAATGGTCTAAGTAATAATTTAAAATAATTTTCCATCTTAGATGGTATCTTTTGATTTTACTAATGCTTTACTTGGTATATGAATAAAAGGCACCATTTATATTCACTATAGAAATGAGTTATTTTTATGATGATAATGTGTTTATTAAACTCATTTCTCTTCCATGGATAATACCATGATAAAATACATATGAATCCCACTTCATATAATTGATTATGCTAAGATGAAATAATAAAATGATTATGAAACCCATATCTTTTCCATATGTTATGATATGATGAGATTATTATGAAACCCATTTAATGTAATTGTTTAGGAAATTATGAATGTTTTATGATCTTGTGGAACACATAAATATTATATTCATTTTCTTATATGTATGCCACAATTCAATGTCTTTTTCCAATGTTATGCTCTCATAGATCATGTTATTTTATTAACTTACGATTCATGTCTTATAAACTATTGATATTTATTTCATTACTAAATATTATGATATTTGATATGTTGGGTATGTTTTTAAATTATTTTCCTCATTTTCTAATACACTTATGTTCATATTTAGCTTCTATATATCCCTTTTTTATCCTTATTAATAATTGGAGCTCACCCTTTCTTATGTATCCTTTCCCGAGGTTATTAAAAAATGTATTATCTATGATCTTTCAAAGAAGGGTTATAGTTTTGATGAAAATATAGGAGATGTCATAGTTCATCTATGGACAACTTTTTTATGAGTCCATGTTTCTAAATTTGTTATACCTTTATGATCCTCAAGCATGTTTTTGTGTAATGTAATGAATATATATCTAAAAATATGTAATATATATGTAAGAATAGCCTGGGTCACCTATGGAAAACTTTGTGGGCATGGATTTTCTCGAAATTACCCTATAAATCACATTCACTTTGATACTCAAAAACACTATTTTATGTTTTGACGATGATATTAAATTGAGTAAATTTCCGGAAATCAGTTTTCATTGAAATATTTATTCTAGAATTATATCATTGGTGAATATTTGAAAATGTATTTAGAACATTTTTTAACATATTCTAGAAACACTACTCATAACCTATATTGGTAACCATAGAATAAGGAATCAAACCAACATTCAAAATAGAATGTATGGATTAATAACCCTAAACTATTGAGAATGTATGATTAATCAACCGTATGTTTTGATGGAACCCTACATTTATGAAAAGTGAGTGAATGGTTAGTCAACCCTATTTATGTAAGAAACCATACAATTGAGAAAACAAACATATATTACATTAACCTAGATCTTATGATGAACCCTAAATTTCCAACCCTATGTTTGGTATTATTTCCATCGTGTGAAGGTACCCCACATTTGACTATTTGAAAATGTAGTTTTAAATCCATGTTATTACATGAGAATTATGCAATAGTATTGACAAAAATACATATTGATTTAAATCTATTTTATGACCAACTCAAAGGATTATATTAATGATAGTAAATCTTACATATTTCAAAGGGATGTTTTGACTCTCTTGAATGATTCAAATTTAAATGATCACGATCTATCAGATGATATTCTTGGATCTTCTCAACTAAAGGAAATATGTGTGTTCTACATATGTAGATATAATATTTTCACCTAATGTATGTGTGATAAATACATGATATATGACTAAATAGTTTTTAAACATATTTTGAATTCTGAACTACTAAAAATAACGAAAAAATCAATCATTTTTTATGAGTCTACACTTAAAGATGCATATTTCTTCCTCATCTTACTAAAAATACAATTGTTTAGTTGTTTATATTCATATTGATGATCATTTGTAACCAGGAACTCTTTAGATCTTTTATTACATTATTACATTCATCATTATAGAAGAACATCCATATTCTATCAGTCGATACTATAATTGTGATGTTTAACCTATACTGTCAATCATGTAAGTCCATTTTTATCTATTTTAGTTTCGAATAATTGCACTCAAACATTGTTTAAGTGTTAGATTCCTACACTAAGCTGCAGAGAAACTAGTTCCCTATAAATGAACCCGAAGTCTCTATTTATCCTTTTTGTAAATGTGTTACTTTATTGTAATCAATTTTGATTTCGAGGGTCTTATGATAAGAGGGACTTGTATTTTTAAAACAATCACACATGTAGAGAGGGCATTGGGGGAGTAGAATATGAGATCTTTTTTCCTCAAACCACTATAAATTTTTTTGTGTTTATCTTAACTATTTATCATCTTCTCAAACCACTTAATTAAGATAACACTTCGCATATTCTTAAAATTAATAGAAATTTAAAATTTATAATCTATAAGGATTATCAAAAAGATTCAATTCATCCCCACCCCCACCCTCTTGTGTATTATTTTATTATTCTAACTTGATAATAGTAATAGAGGTGAAATTTTTTGTTAAATCACTATAAATCTCAAAAGTATAAGGTCCTTACAAAGAATATGTCAATGGATGAACCTAGATAAGACATTTCTACAATTCATTCTCCATATATAAATGGTGATACCTATGGATGATATAAATTGTGTATGATCATCTATATAAAAAACCATGGCATCAATTCTTATATGATGATCATAAATCCCAATGCAATTCCTAAGAAATTAGAAACATGGGATTTAGTTAAAGAATATAAGAATGAAATAAAATCAAAATTCATAGACACTATCATTTGGGAACATGGACCACAATAATTCAATCGAGTATCACAATGTACTACTTCTTATGAATTTTGGTAGAAAATCCCCATTACTTATGAAGTAAATGTTAATAACAAACAAATGAGGTATGCTCCTTTAAAACTATTTTTTACACCTTTAGAATGTATGAATGACATAGAATCACATGAATTAATGGAATGATAATGGAAATTTCCAGTGAAATAATTACTCTGGGAGATCCCATTACTCAATTAGATCAAAATCTAAAAGAACATAGACTACTACCCATTAAATGGAATATCATATCTACTGCTATTCGACAATAACAAACTATAAAAAACGTGACTATGAAAGAATTATTTGGAACATTTATGATGTATGAAGCAGAAATGTAAGGTGAAGATGAAGAGTAAAAAATAGTGAAAAGGGAAAACATTGCTCCTAAAGTTAAATCTCATTGGGATAAAAATAAATCAAGAGAAGAAATTGAAGTCTTAAAATATTTCGACAGCTCGTATTCTAAAATGGAACTATCTTAGTTAGCTAGGATATTTATCTATTTCTATAAAAAGAACAGAGGATTCAAGGAATCCTTAAAGAAAGATATGAAATAATCCAATGAATTCAGTTGTTACAAATGAAAGAAGATGGGTCATATCATACCTAATATTCCCTAGCTAAAATAATAAATAAGAATGAAGGAGAAGAAGAATCATAAGAAAACTAACTATAATCATAAATATAAGAGATCGATGAAATCCAAATAGATTGTGTCTGAATATCCAAGTAGCTCTTCCAAATATGATTCAGAAAAAATATCCATAATATCGAAAAGAATATTTGGGTGTTATGGTTATGAAAGAAAGTGAGTTAAAAACCTATTACTCTTCTTCTTCTGATTCTGATAGTTGTTCAAATAGTAAATTTGATGTATACTACCCAATGATATAAGATAAATATGATTCCTTAATAAGTGAGAAAAAATTATTAAATATATCCACAATTTTGTTTTAAATGAACGAGATATAATGCTAAAACAATATCAACAATTAATTGAAAATTTTAATTAATATACATTAAAGTGTATTTTTCATGAAAATAGAATAAAAGAATTACAATATGAAGTGTAATAATTTTAATGTGATACTATTACTTTAAAAAAAACTAGAATAATATTTAAATGATATTCTTGGAAAAAATTAATTAAAATAGAAAAATGTGGAATAGGAAGCAAGGAAGGAAATTAAAAATTATACTGAAAATATTTTGTGCTTATTTCTAAAAATCATACCTGCTTCTATAGTGGAATAAAAATATAATTTTTTAATATATTTTACATAATAAATATGGAGATAAGTGGAATAAAACAAGATTTAATTTAAAAAGATATGTCTACATTTATTAATATAAATTTCTGTAAAATATGGAAAATATGGATTCCTATATCTCTTCTTACTGACACATCTGGACCCAAGAAAATATAGGTACCAAAAAAATTTATTGAAATATTTTTCCAGGTAAAGGTCCACAAGAAGAAAAAATATATGTGGTATACAGACAATGGTTTCTCAAGGAATATGAGTGGATACTCCATAAAATTCCACACTCTGGAAAAAATGGAAGGATGTATATTCTCCATTAGAGAAAAATCAAATGGAAAGATTTTTGGAGTTGTAACTTTTAGATATCCAAATTCAATTTCAATCAATAATGTGTTTGATGTATAAGTACTAAAAAATAGCTTGATGAGTATTTCTCAAGTTTGTGATGATGGATTTTATATAGTATTATCTTATAGTTCTTTCTATTTTTTCAAAGGTAGACTCTTTAAAGATAGAGAACTAATAATTGAAAATGTGTATACATCGGATCTAAAATTCTTTTTTGAACAAAAAATGAATTGTTTAACTACTGAGACAAAATATTTATAGATCTGGCATTAGAGACTTAGACTAAGAAATATATATGGTTTATATAAATTTTCTTAGAAACAATTAGTTTCCAAATTTCCTAGTCTTATGTTTGATAATGATAGATATTATGATGCATGTTAATTCAAAAAGCAACAAAAATTATCATTTCAATAATTTAAAAATGTTTTCAAATCTAAACAAGTAGAACTTATCCATACGGATTTTTTTAGATCATCAAGAAAAGAAAATTTGCCTTGAAAACTATATGTTTAGGTTTTGGTGGATTATTTTTCACAATTTACACGGGTTTATTTTCTAAAACTCAAATGTGAAGTATTCACTTTTTTGGAATTTTTTTGTAAAATTTCTCATAATGAAAAATAATAGAAAATAATTTTATTAAAAAGTTATAATGGTGCATAATCTGGTAACCAAGAATTTAATTCCTTTTGCTCAAATTTTTGTATTAAACACAACTTCTCAACATTAATAACACACCAATAAAACTGAATTGTTGAAAAAATAATCAAAATAATTCAAGAAATGGAAAGGACACTACTAAATGAATACAATATTCCTCTCTATTTTTTGGAAGAATATATAAAACATATCATTATATATCTAGAATATAGTTTTAATAAGGGAAATTATTAAAAATACACGCTATGAACTTTGGAAAAACAGAAAACCTAAAGTAAATTATTTTATAGTATTTGGATGAAATGTTTATATCTTGAATACTAAGGAAAACATTGGAAAATTTGATCGAAAGGCTGATGAAGGAATATTTGTACGATATTGTGTTGTTTCTAAATCCAATAGATTGTATAATAAAAATTTCTTGATTTTTGAAGAATCATTTCATATAATGTTTGATGAAACTAACCCTTTGGGAAAATATAATATCAATCAAATGAAATTGTTGACTCTTTTGAAAACATGAGGCCTCATTTATCTAAAATAGATTTTTAAAATTGTTTAAATGAAATTTAGTTCCATCCAACAGAATATGAGATAAAAGAACCTAGACGTTTCTTACCTGAGAAATATAGTACCTTAAAAGACCATCCTTTAGAAACTATTAAAAGAGACCTAAACACAAGAGTTGGAACCAGAATAAATGTTTGAAACTGTGTTTAATTTGCTAAATTTTTTATATTAATTAGAATATTAGTATATTGAAGAAGCATTAAATGATGAAAATTGGTCAATAACTATGAAATAAGACACTAGTGAATTCAGTAGAAATACAGTATTGATTTTTAGATATACTATCCAATATTGCATTAATAAGAACCAAATAGGTTTTTATGAATAAACAATATGATCAATGGATCATTATGAGAAATAAAACTAGATTAATAGCTAAAGGTTGTAACCAAAAACAAGGAATATATTATGATGAAGCCTTTTCACTTTTTTCTAGATTAAAAACAATTAGAATCCTTCTACCTTGTTCTTCTCATATGAATTTTAAATTATAACATATGGATATTAAATCTACCTTTTTAAAAGAATATTTAATGGAGTATGTTTATATTAAAAAACAAATAGATTTTAAAAACTCTTATAAACCATATTCTATTCTAAACATACCAAAGAAATTTATTCATTTAAATAGAAATATAAATCTTGGTATGGGATATTAAGCTTATTCTTATTTGAAAATGGATTTTTTATATGATTGGAATATCCATCACTTTTTTTGAAAATTTCTTTATTTCATATAACATAAGTGAAAATTTTTGTTAGTGATATTATTTTCAAATCAATAAATTAAAATCATTGTAATAATTTTTTAAATATTCGACAAACAATAACTTCATGTGAGTATAATTGATGGAATTTAATTTCATTTTAAGATTTCAAATTTATCAGAAAGATTACAGAAATTTTTTAAATCAAATTAAATATATTATTTGTTTCATGAAAAATTATTTACTCAAAAATAGTTATACTTACACAACTCTCATGTGTACTAAAGTAAAAATTTATTTGGATGATGCAAGAAAAGCAGTTAATAATAAGTTATGAAATGGAATGATTGGAAGATTAATATATCATACTTCTAGTAGACCATCTATATTTTTTCCAATATTCCTCGGTAAAAAAATTCTATCAAATCCAAAATAATTGTTTATTACTTATTTTAAAAGGACTTTTATATATTTAAAATTCTATGTTTCTTCAATTTTTACTTTATATAAAAACATACGATTTTAATTCAATTTCATATTCTGATATTGAATTTGGAGGATATATAGTAGATATAAAAAGTACACATGGAACCTATCACTTTTTAGGAAAATCATTAATTTCATTGTTTAATAAGAAAAATAATTCATTTTCTCTGTCTATAGTCGTGGAAAAAAAATATATTTAATAGTAGTTTCACTGCACAAGTGTCTTGGAAGAAACACTTCCTCCCAGATTTTAGACCTAATTTTGAGAATATACCTATTTTCTATGATAATACCAGTACAATTAATATTTCAAAAAATTCTATTAGTCATTTTATAATGAAGAATATTAATATAACACATCATTTTCTAAGAGATCATGTTCTTAAAAATGTTATATCTTTAGAATTTGTAAATACTGAATATCAACTTCCTGATAGTTTTAAAATATCACTTCCCACTATAAGTTTTGATTTTATTATGAGAATGTTTGGAATATCTAATTTCCAATAAAATTTATTTTATGAAATTATGTGTTAATCAATTTTTTATTATGTTGTGTTTTGATTAATTTAAAATCTCTTTAAAATAAAATAAAATGTTATCTCAACTATTTATTAATTTTAAAAAAATCATCCTTTAAAAACTAATAAATAATGATTACACTATGTAGGGGGCACGAGAAAATAGGATGCATCACTCAAACCATTAGGAAAAACCCTTCTCTATCTGTTCTCTCACGTACCCTAAGAATACAAACCCTTTCACCTTTTGGAGCTCTTATTTTCATTTTGAACCCCTATAATCTAAAACCTTCACTCTCATATTCTCATAAATATCAACGGAAGGGGAAGTAAAGAAGAGTGGAATAAAAAAAATGTCACCTACAGAATGATTCTTTATGTTAAGGTAATATATTTTGAATGTATCAAAAAAATTAATATTATTCTAAATAATGATTCACATTTTCATGTTATATTAAATCATTTTTCTAAAAAAAATAATAAATTATTTTTTATTTATATGTACAAGAGTTTAATAGAAATTATCAGTATGGATTCCGTGATATAGAATATGTTGTTGTTTCTAAAATTTATCATGAGAATTTTTCATTCCCTTTAGTGGAGTTTTCCAATGTTTTTTACTATCTCTATTACGGTTTTTATAATTTTGATCTTTGATCAATTGAAAATGAATAACAAAAATCATAGGATATAATTTCTTTTCGATTAAGCTCTTCCCATATAAGAAAAATCACAGTTAAGGATGTTGATGCTAATTAGATGGAATTATTCTTGTTTATTTATTCCTTTATAATTCCAATGAATATTGGGCTTGAAAAGACTCATTACCCAAATATGTATATAATGTTTTTTATGTTGAGTGATTTGAGGTGTAATTTCCCACAATACATGTTAAGGTACATTTACCACTTCGTCCAACCGGAGGAAAAAATGTATTTTTATCCTCATATAAGGATTATATCAATGATAAAGCAAAAAAGGTTCTTATTAGAGATATAATGATCCATTCCAAATTTCATCATAGCAACTTTTTTAATGCTATTAATCTAAGTAAGATAGGTTTCTTATGGACAACCATCTATGCAAAATTGCTTCTTGTTGGTGTAAATGACCACCAAAGACCTGGTTATTCTTCTTATAGGGAGAAAAGAATTGTGGAATCTACATTTGTTATCCAAATTCATATAAAATAATTTGTATATTCAATAATAGGTGATGAAATTCATCCAAAGAGATGTCGAATCAAATACGTTGTTTTTAATCTAAATGTTATGAGATATATCCCTCTATCTCTTGAAAAAAATTGGATTAACCAATAAATGATGCCCTTATAATATGGCTATGATATAGGGATGAACCTATAGTTCAAGAAACTACAATTATAGGATCTTTTATAAAGGTTCTTATAACTGGTGAGATAGCCCCACCAAAAATTCATCCAGTCAACAGAGAAGAGAAAGAGGATAAAAATCAACATGGAAATCAAACTCAAAAAATTCATTATGAAGAATGATTCTAAGAAAGAGATCAATAAGAATAAAAATATCACTAATTTGCGGATGACATTACAATTTTAGTCCATAATCAATCAATTACAAAATATTCTATAGATAAAGAAATCGGTGAACCTACGGGGATCATAGATGTTCTTGGAGTTGAATTTTCTACCTATAGTGATACATGTTAATTGAAATATTTATCCATGGATGATAGAATTCTACCATCACATGTTCATGAAGAATAATATTTTGATTATTTTAATACTAATTTTTGAGGATTAGTTGCTCAATTCAACTAGCTAAAGGATGAAATTCAAGGTTTAATAGTTAGTTAGTGGTAGCAACAAAATATTTTGAGGATTTCAAGAATTCCACTATTAAGAAAAAATAATTTTAATTTGTTCTGGCTCTACTATATAATGTCATAAGTAATTTAGTCTCCCAAAACGATTTCAAATCTTTTCAGGGAGAAATGATGGATCTATTTGGAAAACTAAAATCATAATTTGTTTCTACAATAGAGTTTTCATATTAAAAATGGTATTTAGGAAGTTATTCTGAATCAATAAAATTAATTTCTAGTTAATACAGATCTTCTACATCTTGTACCACCAACTTCTATAGATTTAGTCATAAGATTTAAAGAAATTACTCCAATGAAGGGTGATTTGAATGATAGTCTTCAATATTTTCAATGAAACAGTGTGCCCTTGAGTGTGTTTTTAGATAATAAAAAATATATTATCAAAAATTTGACCCCCACTGAACCATGAATAGTAATCCATCTCAATTGACTGATTGATAATCTTACATAGTTTCTTCAAACTGAGTAAAATTATCATGAATTTTTGAAAATCAATCTTATTTAATGTTTAAATGTGGGACATCAATCAATAATTTTGATATGATGGTTGGATGAAAACCATTCAAAAATATTATAAGTCCTGATAGTTGAGTTAAAAGCAGTTTTTGAGGATTCTCAAGCATCACTAAAACCCAAAAATGCTTCTGAACCATCAATGTCATGAAATTCCAATTCTCAATTTTGAACATTTCTTAGCCAACATCAAAAGTGTATTAATAGACGTATTTGAATGATTTTTATCCTCTACAAATTTATTATTACAATTCATTTTTACAGCCAGAAAAAATGGCTCATTTTTCTATCTAGTTGCATATAACATTAATTTCAACTATGTATTATATGGAAGGTGTTTTAAACCATTTTCATTTGATTTATTTTTTATATCACAAAAATGGAGAGAAAATTAGGTAAAAACAACATTATTTAATTCAAGTACAAGTTCTGTTATCAATAAATTGAAATAATATGAGGGAAAAATAATTTTCAAAAAATATATTCTTTCAAATATTTTTTCACTATTGTTCAAAAATATTATATTTTATGAATATTATTTTAATTTGTTTTGTGATCATCACAAATGAGGATATTTTTGGTCAAGTATAGTCTTAATAATACACTACAAATATTTTTTTTTAATCATAAATAAAATTTTTAATTTTACAGATGATATTAATTTAAGAAAATTTATGGAAATAAATTTTCTTTGTAATATTTATTCTGTAATTATATCCATGGGGAATATTTGATAAAGTATTCAGAATATGTTTTAACAAATTATAGAAACACTCTTCATACCCTACATTTGAAATCATTACATAAGGAATCAATCATACATTTAAAATAGAACGTATTGATCAACAAACCCGTGTTTTCAAGAAAGTATGGTTAATCAACACTATGTTTAGATAACACTATAAATTTGAGAAAAGTAACATATGGTTAATCAACCCTACATAAGTAAAAACCCTACAGTTGATAAAATGAACGTATGGTACCTGAATCCTAATTTTATGATCAAGCCTATATTATCACCCCTACATTTTGTATTTTTTTCATGTGAAGGAACCCTGAGTTTGATTATTCAATGATGGAATTTTAAATATGAGATATTATTTGAGATTTATTCAATATTATTGGTGGAAATAAAGATCAATTTGAAGCTATTTTATACCCAATTAAAAAGGATTGTATTCCATAGAGTAAATCACTCCTATTTCTAAGGTATTTTACAACTCTTTTGTGCGATTCAAATTTAAATGATCAAGATATATTATGGAACATTCTTTGATCTCCTCAACTGAAATAAAGTTATGTGTTCTATATATATGGCTAGAATATTTTCTCTTAGTGTGTGTGAAATACATGTGTGATATACGATTGTATATTTTTTTGAATATATTTTAATTTTAGAAATCCAGAATGGAAAGAATGACTCTGTTATTTTATGAGGTTTCTAATCTTTTCAGATACATATTTTAACCTCATCCTGCAAAAAATGTTGTTGTTCAGTTGTTTCTATATGTATTGAAGGTCATTTTCATCCATGAACTTTTCAAATATATATTTCAACTTGAAGACATTCATATTTGATGTATAATATCCAAATTATATTAGTTTCAACTATGACTGTGATGTTTAACATGTGCCATCAAACAAATAAAACTCTTTTGATTTATTTTAGGTTCTACTAGTCATACTCAGTCATGAATAAGTGTCATCTTATTATATAAACATGTAGAGAAACCGGTCCCATTTAAAAGAATCATAAGGCTCTATTTATCTTTACTGTAAAGGGTTTATCTTCTAGAACTCACTTTTGGACATTGAGGGTCTTATTATAGGAAGACCATGTCATGTGAAAATCCACAAACTCGTATAGATAGCATTAGGGGAGTGGATTAAGGGATACTTTTCACTAAAACCACTATAAAAATTGATGTGTTGTTCTCTAATATTTATCATATTCTCAAATCACTTATATAATAGAATTATGAACATATTCATAACATTTCAAGGAACGGTAAAAGTGGGAATCTTTCAAGATTATTAAAAAGACACATTTCACCCCCCCCCCTGTGTATCTTTGTATTATTCTATCCTAACATCATTATTCATATTAAAATTTAAAAAATTATTACACAAATATATCAAATAAATAAATTACATTTATGTCATTTAAATAATTATGTATATGATATAACTATATATTATGCTCTAGAACAGAAACTATCACATTAAAACATGCATGAGAAATAAAGGTATTTAACACCGGAAAAAATAGTAATAGTGAATGATTATTAACAAATACTTGATTTGATTTCCAAAAATGATTATATATGACACTATAAATATTGATATGATTATTTTATAAATTAATAACATGTTTAAAACCCTTATATATTAGGTTAAATCAAACTAAACTAAATGGAACCATGAGATAACACATTTTTTCTCAATTTCTAGTCCATCGAGACATATTTGTTAATATAAACCTCATCAATTTTATTTGGTGTATATACTTCCACTTCAATGTATTAATAAATAATTCCTATTTATTAATGATGTTTAATGTTTCAATACATTTTTATTAATTCTAGAGGATACAATTTAACAATTAATGAATAGGTAATTACCTATTTTAGAATCTCTCTTTCTTTTGAGAAAGATTTCACTTTCATTGAATGAAAATTGTCATTTACTATTTTTATGGTCCTAGATTTTTATTATCCAACGTAGGTTTAAGTATTTTATATATTTTATTTCAATTTTTACTCACTTAGGTACTTGAATCAGGAATATAATTTTATAAAATAAAAATTAATTTTAATTCATTTTAAATTGGATATATTTTTCTTCCATGTCCATGTTTTCAGAAATTGATTTACAAAATTCCATTTATTTAATCAAATTATTTTTTAAGTAAATTTTATGATGTTACTAAATTATAAAATTTTAATTAAAGGAAAATTTCTACTCTTTTTAAAAATGTTCATTTTCAAATAATTGTTAAAAAAATTAATGTATAAGGTGATAACAAACTTCCCCACCACCGTAACAATTTTTTATAAAAATACTTCTTTTCTGACACATTTTTTATGATTTTAAAATTAAAAATATTTATGAAATATTATTGTAATATATCACTACCATTTAGTGTATTCTTCCGAAGGAAAATGTTTTATTTTAAAACCAATTTTCCCAATAAACCGATGGTCACCTCTCATTTCTTGATTAATTTTATGATTGTTATCTTCACCTTGATGAAATAACTTTTTATGATGATTTATCATTGGAAATTAAATTTCTCTTAAAGATTCATAATCATTTTATTAGGGATATTATTATTCCCCAAACGTAAACCATTTATGCAGATATTTTTGAATTTGAATTTTATTTTATTACTGGGGAAATATTGAAAAATTTGTATTCTTTAATTAATATGGATATTTTGTGATAAATAATATTATGTATAAATAAAACAAATTATTATATATATTATTAATTCTCTATACATGAAGTGATAGGTAGGAGATAAAATTATATATCCCCTAAATGTATTGTTAAGTCTCATCAGGACAAATAGTTTACAAAATTAAATATGTTATACCCACAGTTTTAAACTGTCTTGTGAAAGTTATTGATAGTATAGATATCATTATGTTTTAGATCATGGAATCAAAAATTAATAATTTCCATTATTTTTAATTCATTTATTATAATACATTTGGTAATTATATTGATATTATCAATTGGTGCATTTTGTACTCAAGTTGTTGATTAAATGGAATGAGTGTCCAATTATTTAATTTACCATATTTAATATCAATTATCAAATTATGATAGTTAATTTATTAATTTAATTAAATGTGAGTTTAGTTATTTACCATTCCATATTTATTATTACATGTTTATTCAGGATATATTTTTTTGTATGTAACTCTTATTAAGAATTTTCAGTCACCCTTATTTTGTTTCCTTCCCCCCAGATATGAATAAGAATTATTAAAATGGGTTCAAGGATGACGAATATTCTCAATTAATATGTATTATTTTTTAAACTGAATGAGAATTAGTTATCATGTGTATATCTAGTTCTCAAATACTACTAAAATATTTGATATTTTGGGATTTGACTTCCCTTTTTTTAAAAAAAGTTTACGGATGATGCCTCATTTTATGTTTAAATAAATGACATAATTATTTATGGTTAGGGGGAGACCCATTACATATCCCGAAGGCCCATGGCCATGTGGATTAAATACAAGGATTGAAAGCCTTTTTTTCCCAAGGGGCCCATCAGTGAAGAGTACTTCTGCAGTACACAGGCTGCTACAATACCACTGTTGATACAGTTCTTACTACAGTACCATCCCCACTATAGTGGCACCACTGCTATAGTACCTCCACTGCGACGGTTCATGATACAGTGGATACTACAGTGCTATTGAAGTTCTATCATAGTACATTTGTTAGAAAATATTGGGAACTAGATTAAGGAAAAAATATATTATGGAACATAACCTTATGGTATACTATAAGGAAAAGTTTAGAAGAACATACAAAAAAATGTATGGTAGATATTATATGGGTTTTATTATTAATACATTTCTATATAGACACTACATGTGGTTTTTTGGTTTTAGCAAAGATGTATCTTGGGCTGATAACCTCGAAAATATTTGGCTGAGTATATCTTGTCCATCATTCTAGTGCACAATGAGTTTACCTTTACTACAGAACTATTTAGACACTCCCAGGGGATATTCTAATGATATTTTACATTTTCTTTACAAACCAATATGAATGATTTGAAAAACTATTTATCCCAAATAAACAAATTTTATGAATGAGATTAACCATACATAAATTATCAATTAATTTTAAGTGTTACAATATATATATATATAATTCTACATTATAATTCAAAATTTAACATTTTATGAGATTATCTAGTATAATTCATAGTTTAGAAATGGTGTCTGTGAGAAATAAGGGTATAAATACCTGTATCCAATATTGATATTTCCTTGTTAAGTAGGAGAATATAGAATCTATTGGAACTGAGCAGATCATGGCTGAGTTAGGGTGGCTTAATTAGGTTATGAAGTATAACCTTTATTGAATAGAGAAATCTATTTTTCCACAACATGATTCACTTATGTTGTTTCGCTTTATTTGATATAATCCCCCATTATTTAGTGGGACTACAAATCTAGTGGCAACTGAGCATTGGATTAAGTCTGGTAAAATTATATTTTTAGCCATTGTATGTGATGAAATGTAAAAGGTTACGATTATAGTTAATTTTTTCAATGGTTATGCTAGTGGATAGTTTTCACTGATCCATAATACTAGAAAAGAATATGTAATCAAATACATGTAATGAAAATATTTTCAGGATACATTATTCAAAAAATATTTCATCTGTGAATCATGAACTCAAATGAATATAAAGTTCATTAAATTAAATTAAAAGGAAGAAGAATGTATTGTAGTGTATGAAGATACCTTTAAAATACAAAACTAGTATGTTATGAATTACATACATAGTACATAATGAAATATTTACTGTTTCAATAAATGTATTACACCACGTATTCAAAGGGAATTGGTCTCCCAATCTTTTTTTATATGATTATATAGTCTATATACCCTCAAAATATAAAAGTAATTATATAGATCCTATATATTCAAAGGGAATATGGAGAATAACATGAAGTAAGATAATAAAATGGATAAGGGGAATAATATAAATAAGGTTTTCCCCACATTTGATAACATTGCAAAGAATCCCCCAAGAATATTCTTGAAGGAAATGAGTGTTTTATTTAACTGTATAGAAAAATTCCATCAGGCATGTAAATGTAATGATAAGAAAGAAACTTCTTATGTTCAGTGTTTTAACTATAATGATATGGGGCACTATGCAAATGAAGGACAAAAAAATCCTAAAAGTTTACCCTAGAATAATCTAAGGGATCAAGGTCAATCTTTTCCTATCACTAGAGACAAAGTGGAAAGGTTAAAGTGGTTATGTATTTATATTCATGAATTATATTGTAAAAGTATTTAAAAAATTACTTTTTGGTTATTAAAATCACAAATTATATATAGAATATACTACTATAGTTTTCCTTTAAGTATTTGAACGAACATATTGAATACTACCTATAACCATGAAAAATGATTTACTGAAAATTCCATCCTCTTAGAAAACACGTGACTGAGGAAGGATAATCCTTAATATGTGGTTGATGTTGAGATAATAATGATAAATATATGTTTATTTGATAGAATTTAAAACTATGAAATTGTTTAATAACATGATGGTTTATTTATCTTTTCTAGATTTCACATCATTTTTTCATTTATAGAACATATTTGATAATTTGAAATTGATTTTAAGGAATAAGGTATAAATTTATATTTTGAATAATGCATATTTTCAAAAGGTTTTATGGTGGTAAAAGTATTCCAAAAAATTCATGTGATATTTTGAAATAATTTCTGTTTTTTTATACTAATGTTAAGATTATTTTGAAATTTAGTGACCATCCTTCAAATAATTTAGGCTTTGATTTTGGTGAGAAATTTTTTGGAACATTCTTAAGGTTAACTACTTATGGAATGGGTTAGGTTGAACATTTTGGTTATTTATGAGGTTATAGGGATTAATATATTACTATAAACCTTTTTATAACCATTTTGGTTCTAAAAAATGTTGACACATTAGAGGAATGACTTATTATTCATTTAAGGATCTTATTATTCATTAAAAGTGCTTCATGATTGAAAAATTAATCTTTAATACACTTCATTTAAGGTAATAAATGTAGATGAAATTATGTGTATGAAATGAAATGAAAAAAGTAAGTACATTTTCTATTCTAATCTATCTTGATATTAAAATAATCCAAAAATTCTATTAAAATCACATTGAAATAAAAATGTTATCTTTTTATAATTTTATTTTTGATGAATCAATGATCTTTAAACTCATCACATGTTTATGGTGTCATAGCAGTGATCATTTTCCTTAAAATGATATATATAAATATCAATATTTATTTCAAATTTTCTTCAATGTCTTTATCTTCAGTTCCAACCAATATTCTCATTAATATTAAACATAGTTATTTGTTATTTGATACGACCTTCGCACTTTCCTTCCGTCTTTTAATAGGAAATTTTATTCACCCATTTTATGATGTGGGTTTTAAAAAACTATTGAACTTTTGAGGACTGAGATGAAATTTTGAGGGAAAAAATTATTTAAGGGTGTAAAATTTAATACCCTGTAATTTTATAATATCTATATTTTTAAATACATTAATTTATTTGATAGTTCAAGATGCACGAAACATGAGTTTTAAACTAAACGTGATATTCTATTAAAATGTCATTATTTAAACATGACCATTATAAACTTTCCATTGAGATGGTGGGTATTAAAAGGAATAACTATCTTATGAAAAATATATATTATACACATGTTCATTGGTTATCTATTTATTAAAAATAAAAATGAGAATCATTTAAAAGTAAACGAAAAGTTTTCAAAAAAAATTATTTTCCAAAGAAATTAGTTTCATCTCACTTATGCTCATAGTAAATATTGACACTTTTATAAAATTTATTTCATAACATAAAATTTATTTTTTAAATCATTATATCAAAATTATCATAATGTGAATTTTAATAATTTTCTGAAAACATACATGTTTTAATGAATGTTGAAAATACAAATTTTTATTAAAAAATGATCATTTTAAATTAAATAATTTATAAGTTATAATTTATTTAAAATTCTTTTAAAATAAATATTATCTAAAATTATATAATTAATTAAATTTGGGTAATTTTAATAAGTTATATAATTAATTTCATAATAAAACTCTTTATACTTTTCAAAACATTTCCTTTGGAAAACTGTTTTCCCTCGTATTTTTTGGTTTTATTTAATATTAAATTATACCACTTATATGAGTGGAATTTAATAAAATGAATTCAATATTTATAATAATTATGTTAATATTATCTAATAAGTTAAAATTAATTTTTTCCTTTAATAAAAGGTGAAAACAATAAAAATTAATTACTGTAGTTAAGGTGAAAATGGGATTGCCCGGGAAAAACTAAGAAGATAGGGTCAAAAATTACAAGACATTTTCCAATTAATATATTATAGCCATATCATAACCTTATCTCATACAATAGTTTATAATTGTATATTTTTAATCCTTTTGGAATGTGAAAAAAGATTGTGTAATTCGTTCCTTTTGAAAATTCTGAGTGTTTCCTCTCCTCCACTTATAAAAGGCCACCCACACTCCACTATTATTCACACATATAAATCCATTTGATTCATCCAATAAATGGAAAAATAAATTCCCTACTCCCGTAAAAATAACATATATTCCTTGTTTTGATCACAAATCTAACCAAGGAAGGATTTTGGTGCAAACATAAAGAGGTTTTATGAAGAATAGGTAACTTTCGTAAAGAAGAATTTTTAATTTGTTTCTTCTTCCACCGTATTAAAATATTATATTTTGTATACAATAACTATGAAATCTCTCATATACTTATATTTTTTATGTTAATATAATAACTTATAACCATATCCACATCCATTAAATGAGAATCCAAACCATCGTTTGTGTGTAGGGATGACTACCGCACCGCGAATTGCTGTAATTCATTTTCCATCACCACCGCTCAAAGTGGAAAATAATGATGAATTTAAAAAATATATATATATATGATATTTATAACATAATTCTTAATTATTAAATTATAGTATCTTATATACCTAATCAGTTTCTATTCAGTTAAAGATATGATTTCATCAATCGTGTGTACGGCGGACTAGCGCCTCCCGAAGTGATATGATTCATTTTCCACTAATGATTTACATGGAAGGTAATAAAGAATAAATTTAATTAATATATATGATATATATGAAATGATATTAATTATTTAAAATTAATATACCATCCACATTTTTACCCTTTCACTCGTTAAGTAAATTATATCATCGCTCGTGCGTACATACTGCCTACCGTCTCCACAAAGTGATGTAATTCATTATCAATATTACAATTTAAATAATGATTATAAAAATGTATCTATGGAGAAAAAAATATTTATAAAATTAATATCATTTATTAGGTTATATAACTATATACTATTCTCTATAATCAGAGTATTCATGATAAAACATGCATGAGAAAACAATGAAGTTAACACTCAAAATAACAAGAATAATGAATGATTGTTAACAAATGTGTGATGAGATGTAATAAAAGTATAATATAAGATTCTATAAATATTAGTACAGTTATTTTAGAAATTAATAACATGTTTATAACAATTATATAGTATTTTAAAGAACTATCAACTTAAGGGAAGCGTAAGGTAAAGTATTTCCCCTCAATTTCCATTACATTGAGAAATATTTGTTAATATGAACCTATTAAATTTAATGTGATGTATATAATAACTGTTTAATGTGTTTAACATGAATAATTATTTATTAATGATTTTTAATGTTTCAATTAACGTTTATTCATTCAAGAGGATACAATTTGAATGTTACCAAAGAGGTAATACTCTATTTTCAATCATGGTTTCTTTTGAGACTGATTTTACATTCATTGAAGGAATATTATCATTTATCCTTCATAAGTTCCAGTAATTTTAATATAAACTATATATTTAAGTAGTTTCAATATTTCATTCTTATGGTTACTCAATTTTGTACTTAAATCAATAAATGAAAATTTTAAAACAATTTTTTTTTATTTCACATTAATTGAGATATATTTTTATTCAATATCCATGTTTTACCAAATGGTTTTACAAATTTATTTTTATTTAATCAAATGATTTATTTAATAAATATTAAGTTATCAATGACTTTTAAAAATGGTTTTAATGGAATCCTTCTACCATTTTTCAAAATGGTTGGTTTGGACCAAAAGTCAAAATTAATGTTTTCAAAAGTATGCGATAATAATGGGCTTCCGCACCACCGTCAGAGTTTTTTTTTTAAATTTAAATTTGTATACCATTTTTCAATTGTTTTATAAAGAATAATATTTTATGAAATATTATTTTAAGATCCCTTTTCTTTTACATTAATTCATCTAAAAAACATAATTTTATTTCAAAAACATATATTCTCGATGGACAGATGGTCACCTCTCATTTATTGTGTAATTTTGTTATTATTAACTTTATCTTGACAAAATAACATCATTGTTATCATATTTCATTGGAAATTAAATTTATTTTAAATAATCATATTTTTTATCATGGATATGAGTATTTCATAAATCGTATATCATTTTTACCTATGTTGTTTACCTTTAAATTTATTTGATTAACAAGGGAAATATGGAAAAGCCTATATTACTTACTAAACATAGATATTTTCTAGTAAGTTTTATTGTGTATAAATTAAAAAAATCATTTGATATATGAGGAATACTTAATACATGTAGTGATGAGTGGGTCCTAGAATTATTTATCCCCTCCACACATGTGTATGTCTTATCAGACAAATCAGTTGTATAAATTAACTCGGTTTTTACCGATAGTTTTAAACTATCTTTTGAAAGGTCTTGAATGTATAGATATCATGATTTCCAAGATCAAAATATAAAAAATTAAGTGTTTCCTTCATTTAAAATTCATTATTTATTACCCATGTGTTTATTTCTATGATATTGTCCATGGATTAATTTTGTGCTCATCTTATTGATTAAATTCTATGTGTATTTAGTTATTTATATTTCTATATTGATTATGCATTACCAAATTATGGTAATCATGTTTTTGATTGAACGAAATTTGTATTAAATTATTTTCATTTACATATTGATTATGCCTTTTTGATTCATTATTGTTTTTGATTTACAAAAATATTACTACGAATTTGAGATAAACTTTTTTTAATCCCAAGGAAATGAAGAAGAATTATTTCAACGAGTAGAAGATTATCAAATTTTAACCCTTACTATGTTTCATTTTTCCCCAATGTCAGGTGTGTATCATATATGTATTTTGTTCTCTAATTCTGCTAAAATAATCTACCCTTTTATATTTAACTCCTTGAATCTATGTTAATGTAATAATGTAGACACCAGCTCTGGTTTATTAGAGTAGAATTCATTGCATGCCACCTCCGAATTTAGACCTCACTATGTACTATGAGTTGCATTTTGGGGATCCCCATGTATATATTCTATAATAAAAAGTTATACATCATATGGCGGATTATATACGTCATCATGTTATGAAATTGGGTTGGGTAAGAGTAGATTCACATAATATTGTTTATCCAACTACTCCACTGTCATTTAATACTAATGATTATTCCATATTTTTCTAGATTATTTACCTTTATTTACTTTTTCCTGTAATATTTTTCCTCATTTGACATATGAGGTATGCATTCTTTTTCATTTCCAATTTATCATTAAATTCATAAATAATTATAATATTCTTACACTTTTCTTATTTGATTATTTGAAATAAAAGGAATCATTACAAAGGAAAGTAAAAAATTTAGGTTTCAACACTATCATAATTTATTCTAGATGTCGATTGGGTTACGAAGTTATCACATGTTCTTCATATATTAGATCATTATTATAAATTTATGACAACTATTGATATATGTGGTATAAAATATATATTATATATTTTAAAACTGACATCATGGAGGTTGTAGATGGTGATCATCTGAATATACTAGTGTTCTTGTTATTTTCGATGTAATTAATTTTAAATTATTAATTTATTTTCATTAGGTTAACATATTTTATATTAGAATAATTAATTAATTTAATATTCACATATATCCAAGGTCTTTATATCTAATGTGATTTCGCTTTTTTTGGTTTTATTGACACAAAATACATCTCAAAATAGGTGTATCATTTTAACCAAGAATACATAATAGAATATATATCTCAAGGATTAAAAAAAATTAAGATAGAATATTGTTTTTTCATTCCTTGGTGGGTATGAAGAAATCTATAATTATTACCCAATAATTATTAAACTACTATTATTGTTTAATATTTTATATATTATTTGTCAATGGATTTTATTATTATTTTTTCCAAAATAAAGAAAATATTTTTGGTTAAGACCATTGTTAGGCTGTGTTCAAATGAGATTTAGAGATTTTATGAAGAATTAAATTAAATTCCATGATTTTAGTTCATTATTCTTAAATATTTCATTTTAAATTAGTTCTGATAATTAATAATTCAAATTAAGAAGGTTCATGAATTGAGTTCAATGAGGATCATTCTTAATTATGGGAATAAGAAAAAATTGATTATGTGAAATTTAAGGTGGATAACTTTTATATTAGTAAATACTTGGTTTTTCTTACACATCTACTTTTTTAGTTGCAAAAATATTGTTCCATCAATAAAATGTTATCATAAACAAGTGAATATTAAATGTGGGTATTATTTTTTATGAACCAATTATGATATAATCATGACCATAAAGAAAAAATTTAAATTTTAGATTCATTATAACACTTAAAATTTAAACAATTTTTGTTTAATTTGTAACACTTTATTTTGTTGGTTTTATATAATGTTTCTTTGTATACATCCAATGAATCAAAATGCCTTAAAATATTAATGGCATAATATTTTCAATGTTTTTGTAAATTATATATTTATATTTATTTAGTTTTATATTTGTAAAAATTGTTATAAAAGTTCTCAATGAGTTTTGTTTTTATTAATATTTTTTATTTTTAGTTCTCCATTTTCGGTTTGTAGGTTTGGAATTATGAAATTCTATAATATTTTATAAAAATAAACTTTTTTACTTCGATATTATAAAAACTAAAGTGGAAATCCCCTAGAAGGATTTGGATTTTGGTATTATTTAGAAATTTTTTTTAAAACTAACATAGAAATCCTTCTATGAGGGAATTAAGTATTAGTTTTACAAAAAATCAATGTTCAAATTTATCCACATTGGTTTTCATGCCAGTTTTATAAAAACAGACATTGAAATCCCACTGTAATTTAACTCCTCGAAGAGTTTTCAATGTCTATTTATGAAAACTGGTGTGTAAACTTCCACTTCCGACATCACTTGTATTAATGTCAGTTATAAACTGACATTCAATGTCAAAATAAAAGACGTTAAATTTTTTTTTTAATCTAGTGACTCTTTCAATTGATAAAGAAGAAAAATAGAACCCTATTAATATTTTGGATTTCGAATTTGATATTAGAGCAATAAATGCATTAAATTTTTTTGTAGATTTTAATTAGTTTAATTGATTTCATTCATGAAAAACTAGTAATGAAATCTGTAAATTTTTAGAAGTTCCACATAATGATTAAAATAAAGTTAAGGATACATGATATAACATGTATAGTTAAGTCTTTGAGTGTTTATCTACAAATCATAATCACTATATCAATGTTATTTCTACTTTATTTATATATATTTCTAGTGGTTGAAAATATATTAATGAATCTACTTATATAGAATTTTTTTCAATAAAATACTTTGGGTCTTACCAAGTTGTTTGGATCCAAATTTCATCATTATCTAAGAACCTAACAATATCAAAAATATGATGGTCTAGTAACTTATTATTTCTCTCCTAAAATATGATCTTACTAGGAGAATGAATGTTTAATAGAAATCTAAAGAAGTCAAAGAAACTAAAAGGACTATTACCTTGAAGGAAACTAATGATGATTCATCTAAAAGTGGATCCGAAAATAAAAGTGAAATTGAACATTTTAGGATAATATTGAATAACATGGGAAAGATGAATAAAAATAAGAAATACTTTTTATGAGCTAAAAATAAATAATAATAATTCAATGTAACTTTTTTCTGTTGTAAAAAGAGGGGCCTCATAAATTTATATTTCCCCTTCAACATGAATTCTAAATATAAGAAGCATTGTAATAAGGCTGTAAAAGAATAAACATGGAGTGATAGTGAAAACTGAATATTAATTTATGAAGCTGCAAAATAAACTCCTAAATTCCTCGTGGATCAATTAAAGTTAGGTGAAGTGGTCAGTTCACATTCTCCTTTTCATTCCAATTCCTATCCTTATTCAACCCCTTCTATGTACTCCAACTCATATGGTAATGATATTAGAAAATTGATTCATAAAATTATTTCAAAAAACTAAAATCCTTCAAAGAAATATAAACGATTTATTAATGAGAAAAATCTTATTTTAGATGAAAAATATCAAATTTTAAAGTAAAATAGAGTTTCAATTTTCATATTTCAAAATCAAACTCGTGATGAATTATTCAAAAATGATATCTAGGATCTCAACAACTCTATTTGAAGAATCAAAAAATATGAACAATTCCATAATATGAGTCTTTTCTCTAAATTCATTAAAATACATAATCATAGTTTTTGTTTTTACAAAGTATTGCGAAACTTCTTCAACCCCCACATCATTTGTAAAAGGTATATCCCAAAATAATTTTCATAATTATTTTCATAAATATAGTCATCATATCTATGAGTGTAACTAAAAAAATAATAGATGTATAATACCTAAAATTATTCACCATTATTTTTGATTTTATAAAATATATTCCCATTTTAATCGATTTTTGGTTTCAAAATCCTTATTAGTCAATATTTGTGGAATGAAAATTATTTCTCTATCTCAATTATTATTTTCTTGCACTACTGGACCCAAGAATTATGTTCAAAAACACACTATAATAGGAATTAATTCTTGTTTTTTCCACCAAATCATATTGACCTATCCTAATATATCTTCTAAATATATTTGGTGTTCACCTCATGAACTGATTGATCAAATTTATCCCATCTTGAACTTAATTTGTTTTTCTCTAGGTGAGGTGGGATCCTAGTTTATTTCTTTATAAATAATATTTGGTCATCAACCTTTATCTCCATGTTAATAAGGTTCTTCATTCTTTTTTTTAAGTTCTCTATTGAATATTTTTTCCACAATCTCTTCTCTTATATTTTCTTTATTTCTCAAAAGATGAGAGGATGTGTTTTTACATTTTCTCTTTTAAATTTTTTTTATTCTTTCCTTTTTCCCCTTTTTTATTTTTTTATGTTACTTTACACCCTCCTTATATAATTAGTATATTATATAGGGATCTATGGAAATTAAAATGTTTTTTTAAATGTTTTTTTTCGTATATTTCACAAAATTTCTTCTCTTTTTCTCTTTTATTTTTTTTTCAAATTCTCTTAATATCTTGTAAAGAAAAAATTGTTTTTTTTATTTCTTTATTTTTTTATATCATGTATTTAAATTTAAATTTTTTTAAAAAAAATCAATACATTTCCCAATTTTGGAAAAGTGAAGCGAGTTTAATACTATACAACAAACAGTCATATATTCATACAAACAAGTGGATATGGTTTTGACAAAGACTCTCTTAGGGGTTTATCATGAATAGGGTTGATTGTATTTTTTAACCTTGTCTTCATTATGGGATTGGCGAGTGGGCCTAACTTCATAACTATTTTCACTCTCCTATAGAATATTTAATGGTTCATTGATATGAAATTTATTAATCCTTAATATAAAAAAATAGAAATTTTTATTTTGTTAGTCATTTAATTCCTTTCATATCTTCAATAATTACATAAATAACATATATTTTCGTTATTGTTTTAAAATAAATTTTAAGAAGAATTAATATAGGGGGATTTGTATATTTTTTGTTATATATTTATTTAATTCAGGATGTGTTTATTAATTTGATGATATTTGTTGACTTATTTGTTTCAAAAAGGTGGAGAAATTGTTTTCAGGTTTTTATTCTTTATGACCAATTCCAAAATGGGGGGTTAAATTTTGAAATTGATATTTTATTGTAAATATCAAAATTGGAAATATTGTTAGAGTATATCCTCTTCACTTTAATTATTTTATGTTCTGGTAATTAAAATATCTCTTAATTTCATTTTTTGTTAAAAATAATTTTTCTGATGAATATTATTAAAA
Organism: Viscum album; assembly: GCA_963277665.1. Lineage (NCBI taxonomy): Eukaryota > Viridiplantae > Streptophyta > Magnoliopsida > Santalales > Viscaceae > Viscum > Viscum album. The sequence continues at coordinate 20,941,089 of OY728137.1, read as the reverse complement.
ATAAAATTATTTTTCAGTTATTATTATCATTATTATTTATTCATATTTATTTTTAATTCTATCGTGTGAAAAATTAATTTTATAATGTTTTTATTTACCCATACAAATCATGTGTTAATTTTCCTTTACCCTTATGTGCGATGCTTTTTACCTTTATAAATTCTCTACAATCATGAATTTGTTTTTATGTAAGCATGAAAGGACCCTTACACAAGCCTTATAAATTTTGTTATACCCTTATTAAACTCTTTTTTACCATTACATAGCTTTCCAAATTCCTTTCATACCTTTACATGAGTGTTTATTAAATTTATACCTATCCTGTAATTTTTTACATACCTTTAAACATATTTTCTATTAACCTTATGTAACTTTTCTATTACCCCTATAGATGTCATTTAAATGTATTTTACCTCTATTCACCTCCTATTTTCCCTTACTCGTGCTTTTATATTTCATATTTACCCTTACACATGAATAGAAGTACCCTTATAAAAAATATATTCTACCCTTATGTAGTGCATGTACCCTTACGTAGCATATAAAAGTTTGTATTTACCCTAACGTACTGATCTAAATACCTTTATATAGTATTTATAAAATTAATTTTTCCTTTTTTAATGTTTTTTACCCTTACTCGTGAATGTATCTTAACCTTTTGTAAATCTGAATGTCCATATTACTTTGTTTTCATGTTTTATTTGATATTTTGAATTGGTTCATGTGTGAAACAAGTGTCATAAAATTTTTAATGATTATCTAAATTCATATAAATCATATTGAATCTATGAAAAATTATTTTTTTCATTTTTTTAAATTCATCAATATAATGATAAATATTGTTATCTACTTATTTATAAAGTACCATTAAAATTGTAAAATATTTAAAATTTATTTTCTTATGTTTATTTGTTCATTTTTATATTTTCTAAATTGATGGTTATGATAAATTATGTTATTAAATCTTGTTTTATATATTTTAATGTATCATATTTAAATTCTGATATTATTTAATGTCAAAATATGGAATGAAGTTGGAATTTTTAATATTAATATTGTATAATGAAACTATGAGATATTTTATGAGTTCATTGGCATATTATTTTTGAAATGTTTTAAACTCTTTAATTGATCGCTTTAAAATTATTATGAATTGTTCAAATAGTTTTAAATTCAAGTTGATATAACTATCAACAATCAGTTTCCCTCTTTCTCTCTCTGTGATATTCTAGAATATTTTTATTACAATTTTGAATTGTAATTTTCTAATAATATCATTGGATATGTTGATTTAATTATTCATTAATGGGGTTGAGTCATACATAGAAATAATGTTGATCAAGATTCATCTAATTTTACATTGAACAAATTAAATAACCTAATGAAAAATTCCTAAAAAATTAGAATGCAACACGGAATGAAATTTGGAGGCTTATAAATTACTAAAACATCTATAAAATCATCATCATCAATTTTGAACATTTCCTCACGTGATATTAAATAAATAAAATCTATCTGCTTCTAAATTATATTCTTTATTCCCAAATTTTGTGTTGAAATTGAAATATATTTTTTCACTCCCTCTATATTATAATTCTTCTCTAATTTTAAAGATATTCCTTGGGAGAATTCAGATTAAGCTAAAAATATCATGTTTCTAAATCTTCTTATAATTTTTTTTCTCACTACCATTAAATTAAGGGAACATGTTTTACTTGTATTTTTTATTTTAAAAGAAAAGGAAATATTTATTTTGAGATTCCAAACTTCACAATAAAAGAGAAAGTGGTTTTTAGTTTTCTTGTTAAAACCTAAAAAGTAATGGATATTTTTGGTGTCTTGGATCCAAATAAAATAAAGAGAAGAAAAAAAATTAAATTCTCAGGAGATTGAGGTAGTATATGTATTGGTACCTTGGGTTACAATTTTCAATCATCCTTTCCAAATATTGTGTCTTGTTTACTTTCAACAATTTCATTTATTTATCAGTTAATCATAACATTCATAATTTTATTCTTCCACTTATTATATTATATTTACTTATATGACTGTTATTCAACCATTACTTATATTTATTTCTAAAATTTCAAAAAAATAGTTTTAAAATTATTTTTTTTTTCCTTTAATTTTTAAATGGATATTCACCCCCCCCCCCCTCTCTGTCTATTTTACCTATATTAAACGGATAATTTCTATTTAATCCCTATCATTTCCTTTTAAATACATATCCTCCAAAACTATCCTTACTATAATAATATGATTACCATAGTATAATTATTATATTTAAGTGTTATTATATCAATTGATAAAACTTTATTTATTCAGTTACATTCATTTTTAAAATTAAAAAATACTAATAGTGAGACATGAAGATTACCACCTCCACAAAGTAATGCTTTTTATATAAATAATCGCTCTTTATGAAAACCACTAAAAATATGGTTAACCAAGAAACCTAAATAAGTTCATAAAACTTCTACAATAATGATATTATACACTTCAATTACCATACTCACCCATCAATATATTTCATGTCCATGTTTGGGGCTGATTTATCAACACAATTAAACAATGTTATAGAACATAATCATACATTTCTATGAGAAAATGAATACTAATTTTATTATAATTTAAAAAGTAAATCATCATTTTATTATTATTCTATAATTTTTATATTATATATTTAACTTATTATTATAAAATCATTTTCGATCATTAAAATTAACAAAATAAGCCAACATTGATTAAATTTTCACAAATAAATATGAAAAAATATATAGAATGAATAAATAGAATATGATAATAAATTTTCCACATTAAAATAAATATAAAATATACATTTTCCTAAAAATGTATCAAATAAACTTTATTTGATTATTTATTTTGTTTACCGCATTTGCAAAATGATTCTAGTACAAGGTAAGGGTTTTGACTCAAATTTTTTTCTTTGAGTCTCATTTTATTTTATTCATATATTTTAACGTTAAAAGGTATATATGCTACCAATTAGATATATTATATTATGAATTATCTTTATTCATGGTATTTTGAATTCATATTTTAGCTCTCTCTCTCTCTTTTATGGGTTTTTGTAATGTTTCTTATGTAACAACCATTTTCATCTCAATCACCCTTTATTATAGAATGATTTGATATTATGAACCAATATTCATTTTTATATTGTAAATACTAACCCTATAATTATAATATCCTAATTTATTATTGAAATTGAAAAATTTCACTTCTATTTATGCTCTTCTTTGTTATGGGATATGATTGATATCTTCCCAAAATATATGGGTTTTTTCATAACTCAATCTGTATTCATGAGTTATAAAGTTTTCATTTGATCTTCATCTTTAATTTCATATGGTATAACGTATTTTTATTTTAGGATATCAATTTTAATTCAAATCTACCTTATTGATAAGTTCCCTTCCTACATGAGGAGGAAACCATATTAAGATTGATTCATATCCTCTTAAATGATGGTTTCTCCTATTTGTATATAATTTTACTTCATGATAATGTCTCATTTATTATTAGAAGCTTAGTTATTTGTTATATCATGTGACCATAATATTTCCATTTTCAAATTTCTAAAAATATTTCCCAGTTACTCTTTTACGATGTGGGCTTTCAACAAGGATATTTCAAATGTTCAAAATTCACATCATTACAAAACCGAAGGATTTTCCTTCGTCTCCACATTCCTTTTTGACAATTGTATGCAATTTCAAAGTTCTATTATTGAATATTATATTTAAAAGTAATATTTTAAATGTTTTTTTTTCATTTTTTTAAAATTACTTGTTAATGTGACTAGATCTTCTTCTTTTACACAAAAGATAAAATATGTTTCTAAGAAAACATTTTTAGGATTTCACCCAAATTATCCTCTATATCACTAAAGGATTTATTTATTTGGAAAAAACTTTTTTGAAACAAATTATAAATTTTATTATGAAATACTCTATTAGGGTTATTGATTTGTGGGTTTGAAGTATTTACACGATTGAGGTTAAATATGAAGATATCATCTTGATGTGAATTGGAACCCATTTTTTATTTTATATGGGTTTGTGATGTCATAAATGAAACCCATTTTAATTCCCATTGGTTTTCCTGATATATTTAAGGTATTTGAATCTTATGAAACTCATATATATATATTGATGATGATGAGCGAGTTCATATATTTCCATCTAATGAATTGGTTTCGGTTTAAGTCTTAAGATAATGAAAGGTAACATTGCATACTTTACCCCAAGACAAAGGGTACATGGAAATATTTATCCAAAGCCAGAAGACAAATGGGAGGTTTTAACCCAAGCCCAAGGGTCTGAAAACCTTGATCTTCATTTCAGGTAAGGATTATTATTTACGGGTTTTTTAAGGAAAATGAATAAATATGGAATTCTCTAAGTATACACGGTGAACTTTTGAGTGCACGCTATATACCCTGTTGCCACGTGTAGTCGTGTATCGGTCGCATAATTGTTGAGTTAATGGTCGTGTGGTGACTTGGCAGACCGCATAATGTGGCGGCCGATGGAGGCTAGAAAACTGCATGAAAATTAAATGAAAACGACGTGTATTTTTCTTTTTTAATTGATGATTCAGAATGGGGTCTGGTATCATCTCTAGAAAACACTTCTTCTTTATGTGTCTCCTATTGAAGAGTGACGGAATGCTGATGAACTTTGAGTTGCTCCTGGTTCTCCATCCACGCTCTGATTAAGATGCCACCAGGTGAGTTGTATTCTCATCGATGAGTTCTTTTTTCCCTAGAGCCTTTATTCCTAATGCATCCCCTCTCGTGAGTTATCTAGGGTTGACATTTATTACCCTTTTCATAGATCTACATCTTCTAGGTCTGTTTAAGGGCCAGAATTCAAGAGTCTTGATCGTATGACAACTAGGTAAGTTGTTTGTGCCTTTTGTAAATTGCATTTGGATTATATATTCTTAAAGTGCCAAATACCAACGTTTGGGGTATAGTGTATGTTGGAAATTGACCATGATTAATACCTTCTATGGTTAGTTTGTTGAGTAAGGGTGATTCTTATACATAAGGTGTCGTACCCTTTTATGGGACACCCCAGGGGTGAATTCCCCTGTCTGGTTGTTTATGGTCATTTGTCCTAGGTTACTTATGGAGAATACCTTGGTTATATGCCTTGAATTGTCTATGATTGAGTTGATAGATTGTATTAATTTCATGTATTATGCTAGGGAATTTTATCCTTTTAGTAGTTATAGATTTTATGTGATGCCTTCTTATGACATGCATTCTTTTTATCCAATGGACCGTGAAAACCTTGGACTAGAAAAAATATAGGTATTTCCATGTTTATTTACAGAAGAACGTGACATCCTTGGTGTATAATTTGTCCTAGGGATATTGATCATGGGAGCTTCCCAATAGGTCGTTCATGATTATTTATGGTATGTGGACCCAGGCGGTATTGACCGTGGGAGCTACCTGGAGGTTGTTTATAATTTATTAATACCTTGTTGACCTAGGGGTATTCACCATGAGAGCTGCCCAAATGGTCATTTATATTTTATTTGTTCTATATTAAACCAAATGTTTTAGACTGTGATAGCTTTCACAAAAGGTTGTTGTGAATGATTGAATGATTGTAACAAGTCTCCATGAAAAATAACAAGTTTGGAATAGGTCAAACATGGATGTTTAGATGGTCTTCTGAGATGTCTATTGATAATATTACACAAATGGATAAAAATATTAAGCTAGATCTTTATATTTATTATTCAACTATTTGAATAATTAATAAATGAAAATCATTTTAATTTGAAACTGTAGGATTGTTTAATTTTGAGTACTTCCTAGATTATTTCTTCATTTATACATATTAACTACTATATATATTCATTGATAGTTAGGCATATATCCTTTGGTGGTTTCCTACTGTGATTTGTCTCACACTCTAATTGGGTCATGCTTTGGACCCAAGTATATTATATGGTTGTAGGAATAGATAAGGGAAATCTCTCTTCTTCATCAGGTACTTGATTATTGTTGAAGCTGGAGATCATTGAACCATGCTGAGGCTTGCGATGCAATTGGAGTTTACTACTTTTTTGTACTTTTGTTTAGAATTTTATTTATGGAATTATGACTTGTTTTTCCTATTTTCTAGATATATGTGACATTCACCATTCATATATATCCTCCAGTTTTTTTGTTGCTATTAGTCTTCCATTGTTTACATCTGTTGTATGGTATTATTGCTTATGTAAGTGTTTACTACTTGTTTTACACTATGTATACTTTTTTAAATGAGGGAATGGTTTCCCCATTATCATACCTTGTCCCTAACTGCTAGTTAGAAGCCTCTGGAATTTGGGGAAAACTGCTTGAGGTCATGTGACCAACCAGGTTTAGGGGCACATTGAGGATGTACCCAGGTCTGGGAGGCATCAAAGTGGTATCATAGGAATTTCTGGTCTGCTTTGTCTTACTATTTGGAACTTATAGACAATGATAGGAAGGAATTTTTAGTTTGTAAAAATCTATTATTGGAAGTATTTAACTTGTGTAAAGAAAAAATACAATTTACTTCAAATATTGCAATTTTTTGGTTTTTCAGTTGTAACAGTTGATATGATTTCACCGTTCGGTGACACACTTGTTTTGTGTTGTTAGTATTTATATAATTGTGGTTATATTTCTGTTTCAACCCAATGATGTGAAGGTATTCCATCTCATTCATCATATAGGGACTTGTTAGAGATCGCATGCCATGCATTCTTTCCATGCCATTTAGGGTGCATTACCGATTTCATGCTGTTGTGATAGATATTTTTCTAGATATGCATGTTTTTCTGATAGATTCCAAGATATAATACAGACTATTTTGATAGGGTATTGGAAATTGTAATGTTCCATTTGGATGGATGAAAAACTTTGGTCCCTAAGGTGTTATGGGCCCTACTAGATTAGAACATTGTGCTTCATATTTAATATTTAATTGAATTTTGCCATGTTATGAGATGAATAAAAATGTAAAAAATTGATTCGTGGGTGTATGGGCTACCAAGGACCTCACTTTGTCTTGCCTTAAACAAAATTTTATGTTTTTAGGGGTTTCATAGAAGTTTCAAGGGCTTACATTCTGGAAACCCAGACAACATGACGTGTGGTGTTATGAACACATTCCATATGTTCTTTTGTTATGTAAGAACTAACATTTCTTAAGTAGACATCATATACCATATGTAAACAATGTATAGTCTTTAACCGTGTGATTGACTGTGTGACTAGAGACACTGGGTTGAAATTTTTTTGGTAGAACAGGTCCTGTCTAGATTGTACACGTTGTATTGTAAAGAACCATGTATCAGGTCATGTGACCAAGGACACAGGTGAATGGAACATAGGTTTTACATGTGACCAAATACATGGGTGTATGACACTCAGAATCTACACACAATTTCTTGCTTATACACGCCATGTAGTTATCAAACATGTATCTGGTCATGTGACCAACAACACGGGTGGATGGGATTTAAATGGAACATGTTCTGTCTAGATTGAACACATTGTGCAGTGTTAACCATAAGAGAACAATGTAGTTCTATCCATATAGAAGTACATGGTTAGGGGGGAAAATTCAAGTGCACTCTGTGTCTTAGGAGGAACACGGTGTGTGTAAGGGTGTTACATGACCCAGATTAGATGAGGAAAATTCCATGTTAAAAGCTTAAGGAAACACGCTGTGTAGAGTGTATACACGCCATGTAACCCTATTTTGTAAAAAAAATGAATTTATTCCTTATCCTTTTCCATTCATGAGCTTATAAGATTGTATCCATAATAATCTTTTATTGAGGTATGTTCTTGTCCTTTCAGAGACAGGCTGCAATGATGTCCTCTAGTTCTACTTCGGATACAGGTTAATGATCAAAAACCAAAAATGGTAGATCAGGGACTACCAGCAGATCCTTTGGTTATTTCTATCTTGGAACCAACTTTTATACAGGACACGAGTGATGATGCACAGTTCTGTGAAGCATTTATGACGATGGTGAAAACTATTCAAGGAGAACCACATCTTATCCCATCTACGGAAGAGTTTACACAAGTGTTCCATCAGTAGCTTCCTCCCACTTTCTTGGGGGATAGAGTACCACAGGCTACAATGTCATCGTTAGAGGCCAACCTTCAATTTTCAAGCATCTGGAGACACTTCTAGAGAGGATGGTAAATATTGAAATGTACATGCTATGTTATTTCTCTAAGAGATTGTGGAGTGCAGTCTCATAGGAGGGACATCATCAGGTTATGGATTGGGATGATTTTCATAGGACCTTTTAATAATACATCTACCCCCAAGAATTTGAGGTCTAATCAAGACCAAGAGGTCATTAATTTGGAGAAAGGTTATTATTCAGTGATGAATTATTCTTCTCCCTTTATAGAGAATCAGCGCTTCACACTTGTTCTGGGAGGTGACAAGTTGTATTTGGATAAGCAGTATGAGGATTGTCTTAGGTATGACATCTGATCATAGGTGAATGCTTTTAGGCTTACTTTGGTGACTGCTATTGTAAATCAACCACTCATTACTAATCACAATATTAGGGAGTTTGGAGATGCGAGCAAAGGAATTTTAGCATCCAGGGCTAGTACTCCGTTTTATAGCAGGAAGAGCCACATGGAGCCTTATCTTGGTGATTCCAGTAGAATGGATGAATCTTTAGGGATCTATGTGAGATGCTACCAGTGCGGTAAGAGTGGGAACACAAGACATAAATGCCCAAGAGACCTATTTGAGTGTCAATCTTGCGGCTAGATGGGTCATCTTCATAATTTTTTGCTGGTTTTTATCACCAGGAGATAGTGAGAGAAGATCGAATATGAATCCACATTCAGAATCCTGACCACCAGTTTCTCCTGAGTCTGGGAACTAGAGTTAATCAGGATGTTCAGGCCGAGAAAGAGGTTATGTCTATAGTAGCTAGATGGAAGGTCTTCCCTGACAGCAGGGCAGATCTACTCAAGGTAGTCAAGCAGGCTCGTTGGGCTGTGGTACAGGTCATAGTTTTGTGATGGAGAAAACCCGGTAGAAGAAGGATATTTGACCCTCTACAGTTATTGGTACAATTTTAGTTTCCTCAATTTTATTTTCCCCTCTTTTTGATATATGAGCTTTCCATAGTTTTGCATATGTTTCCAGTGTTGAGAGCATTAGGCTTTGTATCATTACGTCTGATAATGTAATGATTCTAGAAATGTCATTGGGGATTAGGATGGCTATTGTACATTACTGCAAGGAGTTCCCAATTGAGTTTGGTTGGTGTCACTTCTTATGGGACATCTATATCTTAGAGATGACATTATTTGATGTCATTCTCATAATGGACCGGTTGGTATCCTTTCAGAAATTCATTGACTACTATCATCATAGGGTGAGTTCCACGTCACCATATTGTGAGTCTTTTCTACACAAGGGTGAATGGTATTTCCTTATGAAAAGATCTAGAACCAACCATCAGGGTTTTAGAGTAATTATAGACCAAATTTCTAGTTTATATCAAGATGACTAGGGGACTTCATAAATAGACTTTCCTCTAGTGTTGTATCATTTCCAAGATATCCTTCTAGACAACTTTTAAGGTTTATCTCTGGATCAAGAAGTATAGTTTTTCTATTGAGATTATACTAAGACTGTCTCTATTTTCCATTACTCATTATATCATGGTTGTACCAAAGTTATAGGACCTTAAGAAGAAGGTATAGGAGTTATAGACAAAGGGTTGAATCTAACCTAGTACTTTTCCTTGGTGTTCGCCTATCCTTTTTGCTAAGAAGATGGATGGTACCCTCAGAAATTGTGTGGATTATAGAAAGCTAAACCAATTGATTCTCGAGAACTGATATCCCTTTTCGTGGATTGATGATCTCTTTGATCAACTTTGAGGAGACTGGGTGTTCTCAATGATTGACATGAGATTCAGCTATCATGATTTTCACGTTAGACCATCAAATATACTTATCGTAGTCTTTCGGAGTAGTTATGGTCTATACATGTTTTTTTATGTAGTTTGGTCTCATGAAAATGACATCAGTTTTCATGGAACTGATGAACTGAGTCATCCATCCTTACTTGGATTCTATTTTGGTAGTCTTCGTGGATGACATCTTGGTGTACTCTAACACTCGACAAGACCATTCCAGCCATCTTGAGATCTTATTGAGTAAATCGAGAGAGAATTAGTTATATGCTATGCTCTAAAAAATTCCACTTTTTAATGGATGGTATTTAATTCTTAGGACATGTTATCTGAGAGACAGATGTATCAGTAGACCCAGAGAAAGTGAGATTCGTAGATTCCAAGGAGAATTAGAAGAAAATCATTGAGGTATGAAGTTTTCTGGGGTAGGCTGGTTACTACATGCTATTTATATAGAACGTTTCATACTTAGTAACACCACTGAAGTGCCTAACTAAGAAGGGTTTGATGTACTTGTGGACAAATTTCTACGGTACATCCTTTCAAGGTCTGTAAAGATGATTGAATTCAGCACCGACACATATTTTTCTAGAGTCAGGAAAGAGTTACATCATTTACTATGATCCATCATGCATCGGTATGGGAGTAGTGCTTATGCAGGGGGAGTCGTTGTGTATGGGTCTCAGTATTTGAGGCCACAAGAGAGGAATTACTCGACACATGATCTCTAGTTGCGTGTAATTTTTCATGCTTTACACTATTGGAGAAAGTATTTTTTGGGATATCATTCGGTGGTATAAGCTAACCACTAAAGTCTTAAGTACATCTTTACTCAGCAAGGTTGGAATTTGAGACAGTAATGGTGAGTTGAGTACCTTTAGTCCTTTGACTTTGATCATGCCTATACACTTGGGAAAATAAATGTAGTGGTTGATGCGTTGAGTCGGAGGACTCAGATACAGAAAGTTCAATAGTCCAGTAGTGACTGGTAGCTTACGGCTCTATTCTCTTAGATGCATTTCGAGGTGCATGATAGATAGGAGAAGACATTTATTTCTTCATTGGATGTTATTTATACTCTACAAAAACTAGTGTGAATGACAAATCTAGCAGATTATGAAGGCCTGGTCCTATGGGATAGTGTTTCATGAGAGGACCCTACTCCTCGGTGGACCATTGGAGATGATGAGGTATTGCGTTTTCATGGATGTGTATGGGTTTTAGAAGACATATGTGAGAAGTTGATGTGAGATTATCATTCCCCAGTTTGGAAAGTCCATCCTGGTGTCACCTAGAGGTATCGAGATCTACACCGTCAATATTTGATTCTAGGTATGAAATGGGATGTAGCTGGTTTATTATAAGATGTTCCACATTTTAGTATGTGATGGTGGAGAATCAGAAACCGGTGGGGAATTTACGACAATTTCCTATTTTTGATTGGAAGTGGAATATTGTTTTTAGGGATTCTTTGATGGAGTTACCAAGGTTACCTTGAGGAAATGGTGTGGTTTGGTTATTGCTGACAGACACATGAAGGTTTCACACTTTTTACTAATTAAGAAAACCTTCATTGTTAATGATATTTGAATGTTGTGCAACCAAGAGATTGTATGTTTGCTTTGGGATCTGCACTCTGTCATTTCAGATAGGGATGTACGTTTTACTTCTTGTTTCTAGAAGGGACTATAGAGGTCTTTGGGTATACAAGTACTTATGAGTATGGCTTACCATCCCTAGAAAGTTGTTCAGTTCGAGAATACGATTTAAGTATTGGAGGACATGCTAGGATAAGGAATCATAGGTTTCGGGTGCTCTTGGAAGAGACACATACCCCTAGTATAGTTTTCCTACAATAAAAGTTTTTAGGTGATGATTCAGTTGGCACCATATGAGGATTTTTACAGTATCCATGTCGATCACCCATATCTTGGCTAAAGGAAATATTTAAAACTATGATGGGACCTCATATTGTCTAGGAGACTAATGAGTAGGTGGTGTTGATTTAGAAGAAGATGGATACTAAATAGTCTAATTAGAAATATTATGTTGATCGACGGAGATGACCTCTGGATTTCAAGGCTGGATATCAGGTTTTCTTACATGTCCCACCAAGGTTGGACAGAGGTGGATTAGAAGATTGGGGAAGCTTTCCCTGAGATACACCAGGCTATTTTAGGTTTTGGAGAGAGTTGGGCCTGTTTCCTATCGATTGTAGTTACCTCAGAGGTATCAGTATATGCATGATATCTTTCTTGTTTCTCATCTATGACGGTACTTTTCAGACCTCTCACACATTTTTTAACATGAGGAGTTTGAGTTGGAGGGGGATGAATCCTTTTAGGAGAACCCTATTTGGATTGTCGATCACATCAAAAATGTTCTTTTTGGATGGTCTATTCCTCCGATACTAGTGCTAGGGAAGCATGAGTGAGTACAAAATCAAACATGGGAGAGGGAGGTTGACGTACGATCACGATGGCTAGAGTTGTTTGAATTTTCTTCATAACCACACTTGGAAGGGAAATTTGAGGATGAATTTATTTAAGGGGGGAATATTTTAAGAACCCATATCATTATTTCAAGTATAGATCTTTATTTAAGGTTGTTTTCTAAGATAACAGAAGAAATGGAAAATTTTCTATGTACACACCATGTACTTTTTAGTACATGTCGTGTACACGGTTGTCGCGTGTTGCTGTGCACTGACCATGTAACAGGCGAGTACATGGACATGTGGTGACCTAGAGGATCTTTTAAAGTGGAGGCTGGTTAAGGCTGGTACACAACATGAATATTTAATGAACACACTCTGTACATTTACTTTTAATTTATGAGATGGAACGGGGTTGCATCTCCTCCCCAGAAAAAACTTCTTCTTCCCTTGTCTCATATGGGATAGTGATGGAATAATGAATAAAATTGATATCCTCTCGGTTCTATGTATGATATTTTATTAAGACATCACCAGGTGAGTTGGATTCCCACTACTGATTTATTTCTTTCCCTAGAGCATTTCTACCTTTTTCCTCCTCTCTCGTGAGTTACAAGGGTTGATCATTTTTACCCTTTTCATAGATCTAGGTCATTCTTGGCTTCTAAGAAAATTCAAGGGTTAACGTTCTAGAGTGTTGATCATGTGACATTAAGGTATGTGGTTTGTTTCTTTCCTCAATTTTCATTGGATTATATTTGAATAAATTGTTGAATACCCACATTTGGTGTATTGCGTATTTTGGAATTTGACCCTGTTTAATACCTGCTATGGTTTTTTTGTTGGGAAAGGGTGATGCTTATGCATAAGGATTCATACCATGTTGTGGGACACCCCATGGGTGTGTTCCCCAGTCCAACTGTTTATAGCCATTTGGCCTAGATTTCCTATGATGCATATCCTATTTCCATGCCTTGAATTTTTTAGGATAGGGTTTATTGATTATATGAATTTCATATATTATTCTTGAGAATTTTATCCATAAATTAGTTATAGATTACATGTGCAACCTTGTTATGATTTTTGCACTATTTTTCCAATGGACCGTGAGAGCCTTAGATTAGGAAAACTATGGGGGGTTACTTGTTTATTTACACAGGACCGTGAGTGCCTTGGTGAAGACATTTTCCCAGGGTTATTGACCGTGAGAGATACCCAAGAAGTCTTTTATGATTATTTATTCTATGTGGACCCATGGGGTATTGATTGTGAGAACTACTCGAAGTTCGTTTATAAAATATTGATGTTATGCTGACCAAGGGGTGTCGATCGTGAGAGCTTTCCAAGTGGTTGTTTGTATTTTATTATTTCTATGTTAATACAAAGGGTTTAGACCATGAGAACATTCCCATAGGGTTTTTCTGAATGGTTGAATGGTTGTGGAGTCTCTAAGCCAAATAACAAGCTTGTACTCAGTCTTACTTGGCTGTCAAATGGTCTTTCGAGATGTCTATTTTTAATATTACACAACGGGATACAGATCATATTCTAGATCATAGGAATCATTATTCAATGGTTTGAATAATTAATAAATAAAAATTAATTTAATTAAAAACTATAGTATTATTTACTTTTGAAAATATTTTAGTTTATTGCTTCATTTATTCATATTAATAGCTATATATATTCATTGATAGTTGGGTATAGTTATTTTGGTGGTTGCCTACTAGGATTCGTTGCACACATTTTTTGGGTCTTGTTTTTTGGCTGAAATAGATTATATGTTTGTGGGTATATATAAGGGAAAGTACCCTTCTTCATGAGGTACTTGATTTCTATTGGACCATGACAACATAAGACCATGCTGAGGCATGTGATGCTGCAAGAGTTTAGTAATTTTCCATACTTTGGTTTAGTATTGTATTTCTAGCATTTTTACTTTTTGGGATGCTTTCCTAGGCATATGTGACATGCATCATTTATATATGTGTTCCATTTTTTTTATTGCTATCAGTCTTCCGTTGTTTTATTATTTTTTACAGTAATACTACATCTATTACTCCTTACTACTTTTTTCCACAATGTATACTTTACAATGAGGTAATGGTTTTCCAATTATCATACCTTGGTCCTCGCTTATAGTTGGTAACCATTAACGTTTGGGGAAATGAGTTTGAAGTCACGTGAACAACTGGGTTCGGGGCACTTTGGTGTGGCACCTGGGTATGAGTCATTACAAAGGGTACCCAAGAGGATTATCTCAAGACCATAAAGGTGCATGGATGGTTATCCCAATCATTATATGATATGAATTTATTGGTTCATATCCTTGAATTGTAGTTTCTATGCTTATGTTCATTACACACTCTTATTTGTAGTGTTATTTAAATGATATAACCTCATAGATCATGATTAAGGACTAATTTTTTTACACTATTTTAATTCTTGAAAAATGATATGTCAAGTCTTACCCTATAAATGAAAATTTATGATATATTATTTTTTGTGAATAATTTTATTATTTATGTTTATTATAAACATATTATCATCTTATTATCACTTTTTCCTTTTTTTATTTTTATTCCTTATGTTTACCTTTAATAATAATTTCTACTCAACCATTTTATATGTTTCAATTTACTAGGTTAAAAAGATGAATGAAACTTACAAGATGTCTAAAAGAGGGTCTAGAGGATAATAGTTATGAAGAAATGACAATAAGAGTTGTAAAATGTGTTTTTTATATAGTTAGTATCTAAGAAACTAAACCATTTGATCCTAAGCTTATGTGACTATTTGTGATATGTATTATCTAAAACATGGAATCAGTGTATTATTTATTTATTTTTAGAATATGTGATCATAATCAGAGTCAATGGGGTTTTAGTTATTTTTGGATATTTGTTTAGTTCCTTTAGTGTTAGGGTCTATGAACCTTAGTGAAAACCCAAAATATGAGTCTATGTATAAGTTGATATCCTGAAATATTTTAAAAAGTCTTGAGTGGGTGGTTTACATAGAAAAATATCCTTATCTTGATACTATAATGTTCATGTGGTTGTGGAATAGGTGTAGCTATGGGCAAGAACCCTAAAAGGGTTGGTTGACCATTGACTTGATCATCATTATGATGCACATTGAGTTTTCCTAAGACCTTCTCCTAGAAAAAAACCCTAAGGGGATTTTCTTTGGTTGATCACATGCTACATATAAACCACTATGAAGTATTTTTTTTCAAATACTTTAAGGTATTATTTTTGGATGTATTTTTTAACCTATGTTAAAGTAACATAGGTAAAACTAATATTAATGTAGGTTTAACTACAAGAACTATAAACCAACATGCTCATATAAAGGAACAATATGTTTTTTTGGTTGTTTCCCTTTTATTTTACTGATCATGATAATCCCCTATAATGTTAAATCTTCATCACTCTTGTAAAACATTTCATTTTAGTGATGGATAGAATGTACAATGCAATGAATTAATCGATGGAAACCCCATTAGAATGGGAGATGGAGTGAGAAAACATTTTATTAGGCCAAACCAACTATCATAAAATATTATTAAAATGTTTCCATAAATGGAATATTCAGTTCACTAAAGAAGAGAAGGACAAAAACTTAAGGAAATTAAGTCAATTAAGATAATAAAAGAATTAATATTGAATCATATATATATATAAACTTTTGGAGGAAACGCAAAGGAAATTTCCCCAAGGGGGTTGGAGATTATTTACTTATATAAGAGGGTGTCATCAAGCATGAAAATCCCATGATAGAATAAAGAGTTTTTTTATTATTCATCATGATGTTCTATTAATAATTCAATGTCTTACATGTGGGTAACTTCAGAAATGTCCATGTTAATACCCTGCTCCAAGGATTAACCAACACTATGAGAATCACCAACCTTGAAGATGAAGAGGGAAATGGGATGCATATGAAATGACTAATCTCGAAGTGGATAATAATATTTTAGGTGCATGTAGACTCTAATCATATGTTATAGATGATTGGTTGAAATTTGATTCTATGTACTCTATTAGGTCTAATAATTGTTCTATGATTATTAAAACATCACTGAAAGATTTGTTATCATACAAAAACATCTATTGGTATGATTATTGTATTACAATTTGTTGTTTATAGGGAAGTTCCTTGGGGATATTTTATTATCATGCCTTAAGAAAATTTTAATCTGATTTAAGTGATGGATAAGTTCCCTCTACTTAGAGAAAGAAATATCTAGAGTAACGAATACAAATTTCATATTAACCTGTGATATTTTCTCAATGAAAGGATGATACTGAATAACCTCTAGAAAAAAATTATATAATATGGGAATTTAATCCAATAAAATAGTGACCTCTTTGTCCAAATACTTATACCAAACTCATTATTAGGGATTAGACTATTATGAGGAAAGAGATATGGTTCACATGTATCAAATGTTATTATCTATTTATATATTATATATGTATTTTCCTCTATAATATAGATTCCCTTAGCTATTTCCATTAGTAATTGATAATTAAAATTGAATGAAATAAATTTATCTAAGAGGGACGAATGTAATAACCATGTATTATAACATAGGTTTTTTTTCTAATATTTTTTAAACCATATTATACATTCAATAGTGAACAAAAATAATCCAGCTCATATTAGATAAATATTATTAAGAAATCTATAAGAATAATAAAATCCTCAAGTAACTACAAATAAATTAATCATCCAAAAATTATTAAATTTTCCAAATATTAACACTAAATAATAGTATATAATATTTTAGTATATGAGATTATATATCATAATTATTTAAATTGGGATTTTATTTGAAATAATTTTAGGAACACCTGATTTTTAAAAAATCATTTTCATTAAAATCTATATTTCTTTTTTTTATTAAAAACTAAATTAATAGATTTTAGAATTTAAAATTGATAAAAAAATAAATTTTTTTATTTATAATAAAAATATTAGCTTAATATGAGAATTTGGTATTTTACTGAAACTATTGGTTTTTAGTTGAATATTGAAAAATATAGTTTCTGCTAAAAACTATAATTTTTATTTAGTTTTCCTAATAAAATAATGAAATAATTTTTTTTGAAACCTTTTTCTAATATATATATATGTATAATTTATTTTGATTTTTTATAAAATCCATTCATATCATTTTAGAAACATAATTCAAATTTTATTCTAAAAATTATATTCATTTTCTTATATTACAAATTATTTTTCATCACCTATATAAACTAAATCGATCAAAATGGATTTTATAGTTTATATCATAACGATCATATTATGTAATAATTTCATTTTCATTTTTGTTCATAAAATAATGAACACTAATATTAAAGTTAATGACCATTTTAATGGTAAATATGTAATTTTCAAAAAAAAAGATTTTATTAATATTATGTTATTTTAATCTAATAAATTAAATTAATATATTTTAAATCCTGACTCTAACATTATTTTTAAACATATATTTATATTATATTAACACCCATATAATTGTTAACTAATTATAAATAATATTAAAAACAAAAAAAATTAGAACACCGTTTTTCATCAATTTTTTATTTTTTATATATATGATGTTTTAATATAATATTTTATTGTATATTATCTCTAAAATAAATAATATTCAATTAAAATTAAATTTAGGTTCATCATGACAAAAAAATATGTGATTAATTTTATATTTTAACTAAAATAGAAATTAGATAGTTGAAAACTATATTCCAAGGTAAAAACAAAAAAAATATTAAATTAAAAAAAATAACCAATGAATTCCAACATGTTTAAAATATTTGTAGAAATACTTGGCTGATACTTGATCAGACCAATACCACACAAAAATATATTATTTGTAACTTTTGAAGCCTTTGGACCATTAATATAATAATTATATCATTGAAAATTAATGTGTGTTCTCAAATGTTCCCTTTTCACCACTTATATAAGGGGACACTTCCCCCCCCCCTTAGGATAATCTAGTTCCATAGAAATTGTTCCTGAAACTCTATAACTTTCCCTTCATAGAAACCTCCCTCAATTTCATTATCCTCTAGTGACCATTTTTTTTCTAATATATTTATTTCTAAGGATACTTTTTTGAGAATGTTCAAAGTCCCAAAGTGAGTACTATGTAATCATTCAAATGTTCTTCTAAATATCTCTCTTCCCAAATGATAATTACCAACGTAATATGATAACCTCATTATAATTATTATTCTAAAGTGTTATTATATTAATGCGACAACCTTTATTAATTATTTCTCATCAACATAGATAAACAAAAGAATGTTAAACTTTCATTGTGAGACAACTGCCACCATAATGTAATATTTGTTTCCATTTTTCAAAAAAAAATTATTATTATTTATTAAAAATAAAATATATATGACAAAAACATAAACTAAATAAATTATACCATTATTATTCAATTATAATGATATTATATCTTTCCATAACCATACTCACCAATCGAGATTCAGGGTGTTCTTGTTTGGTGTTAGTTTAACATCCTACTTCAACAACATTGCAAAATAATATCATGTATTACTATGAGAACATAAATACAAAATTTATTATTTTATTATAAAAGAATAATTATTGGTTTGTTTTTTATTAAATTTTATATTAATTATTTAATTTACTATTAAAATATCATCTTCAATTGATAAATTTTCAATAATAATAAGTCACTGAATAAATTTTCACAAATACATAAATACAAACAATATAATAAATAACAATAATGTGTTAATAAAAGGACCTTACAAAATTAAATATAGAATAATAATTTACTTATGAATTTTTCTAATAATCATAATTTGATTATTCAAAAAGATAGTCATGTGCACAAAGTGAATCTAGAATAAGGTATTGGTTTCATCTCAAAATTTCATTCTTTAAGCTGTATTTTCTTTTATGTACCTATTTTAATTTAAAAGGTGTTTATAATTACAATTATAGATATAATATTATGAATTTTATCAATTCATGGAATTTTAACATCATCTTAAATATATATCTCATTCAATGAGTTTTTATTCGAATTTTTCTTATGTGTAAGGGTTTTCCTCTCAATCACCCTTTATTGATGAATTATTTTATATTATGCACCAATATTAATTTTTATAGTTTAACTACTAATTGATGAATTATAATATCAAAAATAATTTATTAGATTTTAAAATTCACTTCCATTCATAATCTTCCTTACTTTGGGCTACGATTTATATCTTCCCTAAATAAAAGGGCTTTTGATAACTAAAAATTCTTTCTTGAGTTATAATTTTTATACTAGAGCTTCATGTTATATTTCATATGGTATACCCTATTTATATTTTGGTATCACTTTTTATTCAGATTTTACACATTAATGAGTTTCATTACTTCTTAAAATGCGACTATATTGATAATAATGTCTATCCTCGTAAACGGTGGTTTCTGTAACGCCCCGACCCCAGAAAACTAGATTCGGTGCATTATTACGTATCATTGGCCTGATCATAAAATATTAGGTCTCGAAAGACCAATTAGTTTAGTAGCCTTGGAATCACTTGATACATTCATAAGGATTACATTAAAACATAAAGTGAAAAACTATAACAACATATTGTCTCCATAGACCACACTCATATCCCCTCATACAATCCTTGCAGGTCAATCATAAAATACTTCTTCACATCCTGGGAAAAATAAAACATAGAAATGGGTGAGCTTAGATGCTTAGTAAGGATAACAATATAGCAAAAACGTTCATAAACAAGCATAAACATTTAAGGCAATCTATAACTAAAACAAAAGCCTTTTTAAACTTGAACTTCAGCGTAATATGGAAAAAATAAAATTAAATAATGCCATTTTCTTATTCACATGGATATTTTACTAGTCGAATAATCACATGAAATATCAATAACCACTTTCATAATGATGGAATTCATAATTCCAGACTATTATAACCACATAGTGAAGGCCTTGTGCTAAGACTACAAATATGATTTTGTCAAGGCCTTTTGCCAAGACACTAGTTTGTCTAATGAGACCTACCGATGCGTCGAGGAGCTATAGCAAGCTCCACCCATCACTTACTAAATCCAATGAATTCCTCATATGAATTGGTTTAAAAAGAACATAAATATTCATATTGAAACTAGAATACGAAAAGTCAATACATTATCCATAAACCATGATAGCTATAAAAATAACACATCCACAATCAAACACATCACAAAACCTTCAATACTATATGGACGTTTTGTATCCTAATAATCAACTTCAAATAAGCTTAAAATCCATCAAAGGATGTTGGTATAGATGAAATAAAAACCATTTGAGAGAAATATCTCTTTTTTTGAAATCATTAAAAAGTCACATAATTATAAAAGAAAATATTTACATTGAAAATATTATTATAAGCATGTAAGGGAAGCTTCGATGATTTTATAATGGTGGAAAATAACCACACATTCCGTATAAGTTAAAAAAACATTCTTACCATAAATTTGTCAAAAAGGTCAGAAAGTACCTTGTTTGGAAAACGAAGGAAAGATTACTTTCAAAACACATAAGGGTATAAATGAATTTAACCCATCGTCTTGTAAATATTAAAAATGTTTTGAAATATATTTTTAAGAAACATGGATATGGAAAATAAAGTGGGTCCCAGTAGATACTTATGTAAAAACTACCTAGGATAATAAATAGATTGTGAAATTAACCCTTACCTTGTACTATTCCTTGGATTAGGGTAGGTTAAATTCCTATATAATGGTGAAATAATTTTTATTAAACTATATGAGAATCATATACATAAATATGATATCACATATGATCTTTTAACATTTATTTATTAATAATATCTTAGTATTATCGTCATTTCTGGTGTTAACTTACTCATTTTCTTTTATATGTTTTGTTACATAAGTCATGTTTTTTAGGGATAGGTTGTATATTATTCATATAAAGAATTATATCAAGTTCTTAAACATTATTTTTAATCATCAAATAATAATTATACTTGAATGGATACAATGGAGAATGAATCTAATCACATTGGTGGAGAAGGTAGTCCGTACGTACACACGAGCAACAATATAATTCTTTTGATTTTAAAATAAAATATAATTCGATGGTATATCATATATAAAGAATAATTATAATGTTATATTTATTATTTACTTCAATTACACATCATTATCATACCCATCATTATAGTAATGTTTTGAATAACAATTACACCACGACATGGAGACGGTATGTCGTACGTACACACGTATAGTGACATGTCATTCAAAGGATGGATAGAATACTGAATATAGTTGTAACATATTTATAATAACATCACAATATATATAAGATACTGGATTTATTATTTTATATTGGAAATAACAAAGAAAGAAGAAGTTGAAGAAGAAAGGAACTTGAAAGAGGGTGGTGAAAACATTACCTCTTCTTCGAGTTCTTCCTTTTCATTTGATCAAAAGGGATTTTTAGGATGGCTTTCTGATCAAAATAAGGCCTCTAGGTATAATTGAGGGAAGTTGAGAAAATATTTGGGATAGGGTTGGCCGATCCAAGAGGCTTTTATGGTGTGAATTATATATAAGGTGGAGTGCACTTTTATAAGTGGGGTTAGGGGCACCTTAGGAAAAACATAAAATATTATTTTATAATAAATTCATATTCGGTTTCTAATGGCTAGAAACAGATTTATTTCAAGTATAAGGTGGTTATGGGTCGAAAATAACTCAACCAATAGGTTTTAGATAGTTTTGTGTCACTTTATTTACCTTATCTTTTAGATTAAACTCTTAGTTAATTAGTTTGAAATTTACCATGTCTCTTTGTTATTTTTTATTATATTGTTAATAAACTTACTATATACATCCAAGCGAACCCCAATTGGTCCATTAATGACACACCTATCATGATATACATCCTTTTTCTGAACCATAGATTTTTAGAAATAGAATATGAGTTAATAATATAATATTTGTTTTAAAAACTCTTTTTTGTCAATATTGACACTATTGGGTATTTTTTGTTTTTGATAAATTCATAACAGCTTTATTACATAAAAAAAATTCATATAACTAATAAAAATATGTCATATTAACCAAGAAAATTATTCTAATTCATAAAAAGTCTCAAATTACATTTATTTGGATATTTATAATATCAATTATTTTAATATTTTATTGATTAGGTAATTACTGCATCACCATTGTGTCATAAATAAATTAAATTATTTAATATCTGAAAATTATAAATAAAATATAGTTGTGTAGTAAATATTTTTATCTTTCTAATGAATATTTACAATCGAATTTATCTTATTTATAACCCATATTAAAAATGTTTTATTTATTAATCTTTGATTTTAACTCTTCTATGAATTAAATAATAATAAATGTCCTAATCTAATCCAAGTGTATCTAAATGATATTATTTTATTCATAAGGTTGATTTTGGTCGAGATACACTTGTCCAACAGAATTAGGACATGTGTTAGCATAATATTAATATTATTTTTATCCTTAATTACTCTATTTACTTTTAACTATGGTAAATAAAAGTAAAAAGTTACTATTCACCCAAAATTATTTTCATCTCATTGAATTACATTTTACTTACTGATATCAACCGTGTCTCTAGGATTTTTGAAATTCCATTCATAGAAGTGGTAAAATTATGTTTAATTTTATTTCGCAAATTCTCCTAGGAGGTGGGTAAAAGACGGTGAAAAGTTCAATAATCATTTTATATATCTAAAATTATTATAAACTGACTCCAATGAATTACATTTAACTTATATTGGTATTATGTATCTAATTTACCTAAAATAAATTTAAATTAACTAAATAATTATTTAAATAAAACTTCAGTTTTAAACTATAACTCAGTGTTTTTCACTATTTATCAAAAATTGAAAGTTTTCAGAAAAAATACCAATAATTCACCCTAAGATAATTTAAATATTACGAATCCAAAAATTAAGTCCATTTTAACAAATTTAAAAAATAGATGTTTCATTTATTAATTTAAAATTAATTCCCGTTGTCAAATCCAAAAGGCGTATTTTTAAGAAACAATATCTATCAAAATATTGACACTTATTTATATCCAATATCAACGTGAAATTACTTAAAATGACTAGAATTGAATTAAATTATAAAAAAATAATCTATTTAAACTTCCAACCCATTAAAATGTATAATTTAACACTATAAAATATTTTAATTAAAAAAGTTGTTTTCAGTTAAAATATAGTATTTTTCACTATTCACCCAAATATGAAAGTTATCAGAAAAACACCAAAAATTTATTGAAACTAAATTGTTATATCTTGATTCTAAAGAAGATGTTTATTTTGTCAAATTTAATTTATAAAAGTTTCAAATATTTAATTTATTAAGGGATCACCATTAAAAAGCGGTAAAAGTGCATTTTTTTTAGAAATACTTATTTTATCTGAAAAAATTGAATTTGTTCATAACTTATGTCTAAGAAACTCATAATATGGATTCTAAAATTATAAGGATTATATAAAGTACCAAATTCTATTAATACTATTCCTAACCGTATTTGAACGGCTAGTTTGGTAAGTCGTGGTGCGCTTGAACTCGGTGTTGCATGTAGCACAATTTATTGAATTATTTTGAATAAAAAACATACTATGAAATTTTGTGGTGTTACATTATTCCCTCATTCAAAAAATTGCGTCCTCACAATTTGAAATTGTTCTTCGAAAATAATGGTTAGAAATAGAATTGTTTTTTTGTGAAAACCCACATCGGAAAATGGGTTAAAAAATTTAGTCTTAATAAGAGGAAAAGAGAAATGAAAGGGTCACAACCGAATTATGATCTTGATTTGGAGAAAATTGGTGGAAATTAAGGACATATAATTGGAGGAAAATGTAAATATTTATAGGTAGTGATTGTGGTCATCAATCACAAAAACAAGGTAAACTTGACGTCCTTAAATTCATCAATCTATTATGATTTGAAATACCATAGGTTCAAGAATACATAAGGTATTAGGATAACACTTTTTTGGTTTTAAGATCCCCTCCCAAAAAGTTTAAGAATTAATTTAACCATATAATAAGTGGGAAAAATTAAATATATATATATATGCTTGACAAGTTGAGTTACTTCCTTCAACTACTTCCTATCACAAACTCTCCTTTCACTTCAAAAGATTTCAAATAAAATCAATTTATCCTAATTGTATAGGGTTCCAAAAATAATTAATTTATAAATCAATTATCAGGACCTTTAAAAAACTACATTATTCAGTCCAGGATATCACATGGGCCAGTAGTAGGTGACACACCCTTTTCACCCTTCGGTTGCGGGTTCAAGTCTCACGGCCTTTCCGGATGTGACGGGTTGCCGCCCGACCTCCGGGTTGTCCTTTTATGGAAATTACAAAATAATCCCAAACATGAATTATCCAAAATACTTCTATCCAAACTCAAAGGCCAAAATTTATAAGGAAGGTAAACACAATGAAGATCCATTTTTCCATGTAATAACATGTAAACACCTTCATCATTTATTCTTTTAAAACATTGCAACTTCCTAAATTACTATAAAACCTTATTGATTACATTCATGATCCCTTATTCCTTATAGAATACTAGATATACTCCTTCTATCCGAAAATTTTGTAAACACAAACAATGATGGAATATACAAATCAATAATTAGTTTCAAGGTAGTCAAGATTATCAAATATAATTTATCCAAATCAAACATGTATTATTCCAAAATCACTACCTCAATATCATAACAATATTATGGTTTATCTTTCTCTCAACCATATATTTTCCAAAAATTCAACCTACTATTGATTCACTTTTCTTCTTTCCACACAATCTCAAGTCCTTAATGAAATAGTACTGCAGTAGAATCCTTATATACTCCATAATTATTATAATGAGTACATAATTGATACAACACTCAAATGACATAATTCTTTAATAACAACATAAGAACACTAATCATTCCTCCTCATATGTGGTAGTATCATAACTTTATTATTATCCAATATAATCATTTGGGGAATGCTCTGATGATTTGTACATTGGTTCGTGTAGTGTCCCAACTCCTTGGATATGATGCATTGAACATTTGAAACATTTTTCTTACCCTTGCAGTCAAGTACTTGGTGTCCTTTTTCTCCACACTTATGTCAAACTCCCATCCCTTTAGGCAAGTTCCAGGTTATTTCTTCCCACAGTTATCACATTTGGGAAAATTCTTCTTTTCCCTCTTCCCTTTATCCATCTTTCTCTATTCCATCCTTTCCTTCTCTAGTTTCCCTTCAAAGCCATACGACATAGAAAATTCTTTACTTATCTTATTAACACAAGATACTATTTATTAATATGTTGAGAATACATGGGAGACTATTTCCACTCTATATGTATGCTTAATACCATTAAATATATGATCCTTATTACTCTTTGGATCATGCGTATTGCTGGAGTTCACATTCCTTCTACTGGGTGCCATTTCTATACAATGTAATACACTAGATTAGTTTATGAATATCAATACATAAATCCAAACTTGGAAAACACTTATCATAAATTAAAAATTTAATGCATATAATCCATAATCATAAAAGAAATGTTTTCTTTGAGAATTTATATACTCATAAACCCTTCACAATGGTTAGTAATGAAAATGAAAATTAACCTAAGAATATCCCTTGGGACTGTCATAACCAGTAGTGCAGCAAGGCCCATTGTCATGAACCAGTTCCCATTTGAGTCTGTCTCGAAGCGATGTTTTTGGGTTTTACCCCTAGGTACATCGGTGCCAGAGTCGCCTCTACCTAATCGTATCCAGACATAGATGTATTGATCGGAAAACTCACAAAATCACTACAATACCAAAATTCTATGAAGTTCTTCTATACTAATCCCCAAATACTATTTTAGGGTTATGTGATCTAATCAAAGTTTATATAAATATTTCTTCCGAGATTTTTAATAAAATTTCTCTGATACCAACTGTAATGCCTCGTCCCCAGAAACACATAGACAGTGCATTATTACGTATCATTGGCATGATCATAAAAGATCAAGTCTCGAAAGACCAATTAGTTTAGTAGCCTTGGAATAACTAGATACATTCCTTGGATGAGGGTAGTTTAACCTCCTATATAATGGTGAAATAATTGTTATGAAATTATAAAAGAATCATATACATAAATATGATATCATATATGATCTTTTAACATTTTTTTATTAAAAATATCTTAGTATTATTGTTGTTTCTGGTCTTAACTTACTCGTTTTCTTTTATATATTTTATTACATAAGTCATGTTTGTTATTGATAAGTTGTATTTTATTCATATAAAGAATGATATCAAGTCCTTAAAAATTATTATTAATCATCAAATGATAATTATACTTGAATGGATACATTGGGGAATGAATCTCATCACGTTCGTGGAGATGGTAGTCCGTACGTACGCACAAGTGACAATATCATTCTTTTGATATTAAAAAATATATAATTGGATGTTATATCATATATAGAGAATCATTATAATGTTATATTTATTATTTACATCAATTACACATCATTATCATACCCATCAAAATAATAATGTTTTGACTAACAATTACACCACGACATGGCGATGGTATGTCGTACGTACGCACGTATGGTGACATGTCATTCAAAGGATGGATAGAATAAAAAATATGGATGTACCATATTTATAATAAAGTCACAGTATATAAAAGATATTGGAGTTATTATTTTAGAATGGAAATAACAAAGAAAGAAGAAGTTGAAGAAGAAAGGAACTTGAAAGAGGGTGGTGAAAACATTACCTCTTCTTCGGGTTCTTCATTTTGATTTGATCAAAAGGGCTCCTTAGGATGGCATTTTGATCAAACTATGGCCACTAGGTCTAAGTAAGGGATTTTGGTAGAATATTTGGGTAGGGTTTGGCCGAGCCAAAAGGCTTTGAAGGTGTTAATTAGAGAGAAGGGGCAGTGCCCTTTTATAAGAGGGGTGAGGGGCACATAAGGAAAAACATAAAATATTATTTATAATAATTTAATATTTGGTTTCTAATTCTGGAAAACTGATTTATTTCAAGTCTAAGGAGGTGATGGGTCGAAAAAAACTCAACCAATAGGATTTAGATAGGTTTTTGACACTTTATTAACCTTATCTTTTAGTTTTAACTCTTAGTTAATTAGTTTGACATTTACCATGTCTCTTTATATTTTTATATTATATGGTTTATAAACATACTATATACATCAAACCGATCACCAAGTGGTCCATTAATGATAGAACTATCATTATATAAGTCCTTTTTCCAATCCATAGATTTTCAGAAATATAATATGAATTAATAATATAATATTTTTTTTAAAACTCTTTTATGTCAATTTTGACACTATTGGATATTTTGTTTTTGATAAATTCATAACGGCATTATTAAATCATAAAAAATCATATAAAAAATTATAATTTGTCATATTAACCTAGAAAATTATTGGAATTCATAAAAAGTATCAAATTACATTTATTTGGATATTTATAATATCAATTATTTTAATATTTTATTAATTAGGTAATTACTACATCACCATTGTGTCATAAATACATTAAATTATATAATGTCTAAAAAATATAAATAAAATTCAATTATGTAGGAAATCGTTTTACCTTTCTAATGAATATTTACAATCGAATTTATCTTATTTATAACCTTTATTTAAAATGATTTAGTTATTAAAAGTTGATTTTAACTCTTTTAACGCTTCTTTGAATTAAATAAGAATAAATGTCCTAATCTAATCCAAGTGGACCTAAATGATAATATTTTATTACTAAGGTTTGTTTTGGTCTAGATAAACTTGTACAATAGATTTAGGACATGTGTTAGGGTAATATTAATATCATTTTTACCCTTAATTACCCTATTTACTTTTAATCGTGGTAAATAAAAGTAAAAAAGTTTCTATTCACCAAAAATTATTTTCATCTAATTGAACCAAATTTTACTTATTGATATCAACCATTTCACTCGGATTTTTGAAATTTCATTCACAGAAGTGGAAAAATTATGTTTAATGTGAATTCGCAAATTCTCCTAGGAGGTGGTTAAAGACGGGAAAAAGTTCAATAAAATTTTGATATATCTAAAATTATTATAAACTTAATCCAATGAATTAAATTGAACTTATATTGGTATTAAGTATCAATTTTAATTTAAATAAATATAAATTAACTAAATAATTATTTAAATAAAATTTTGGTTTTAAACTATAACTCAGTGTTCTTCACTATTCATCAAAAATTGAATGTTTTCAAAAAAATACCAATAATTCACCCTAAGATAATTTAAATTTTCCGAATCCAAAAATGAATTCCATTTTACCAAATTAAAATCATAGAAGTTTCATTTATTAATTTAAAATTAATTCCCATTTTCAAAACCAAAAGGTGTATTTTTAAGAAACAATATCTATCAAAAGATTGATAGTTGTTTATGTCCAATCTAAAAGTGAAGTTACTT
Source organism: Viscum album (assembly GCA_963277665.1). NCBI lineage: Eukaryota > Viridiplantae > Streptophyta > Magnoliopsida > Santalales > Viscaceae > Viscum > Viscum album. The sequence continues at coordinate 20,912,085 of OY728137.1, read as the reverse complement.
AAAATGACCAGAATTTAACTAAATGCTAAAAATATAATATATTTATACTTAAAAACCATTAAAATGTATAATTTAACACTATAAAATATTTTCATTAAAAAAGTTCTTTTCAGTTAAAATATAGTATTTTTCACTATTTACCCAAATATGAAAGTTATCAAAAAAACACCAAATATTTATTGAAACTATGTTATTATATCCAGATTCTAAAAAATATGTTTATTTTGTCAAATTTAATATATAAAAGTTTCAAATATTTAATTTAATAAGGGATCACCATTAATAGGCGGTAAAAGTGCATTTTTTTAAAAATACTTCTTTATTCTGAAAAAAATAAATTTTTTCTTACATTATGTCTAAGAAACTCATAATATGGATTCTAAAATTATAAGGATTATATAATGTTAAAAATTCAGTTAATAATATTAATAATCACTTTTGAATGGCTAGTTTGGTAAGTTGTGGTGCGCTTGCACTCAGTGTTGCCTGTAGTGCAATTTATTGAATTATTTTGAAGAAATAACGCACTATGAAATCTTGGGGTGTTACAGTTTTCCCCCCTTGGACATAATTTTAAATCCCATTAATATTATCATTTATAAATTGAGTCCTAATTATATATTATCTCATAGGAATTACATATTTCCATTTTCCATGTTATAAAAGGATTTTTTTGTTATTCTTCTTTATGTGGGTTTTCAATAATATTTTTCAAATGTTTAAAAAAATTATCCTTCTAAAACCAATGGTTTTATCTTATAATCCACATTACTTTTTTATAAAATTTATTAATTTTTAAGTATTTATTATTAAATATTATTTTTAAATTTAAAATTTTTCAATGTGTTTTTAATTAAAAAAATAAAAATAAAGTTTCAATGTGACCAAAACTTATTATTTTATACTAAAGACAAAATCATTTTCTAAACAATGTTATTTTATTATTTCACCACTATTTTCATCTTTATCATTTAAGTGATTATTTATTTTGAACTTTTTTCTACTGAAACATATTCTAAAGTTTATTATTAAATACTATATTGGTTTATTTAATTATGGGTTTCAACAGTTTACTTGCCTGAGGTCAATTTCAGTTATATTATATTGATTTTAACTGAAACTAATTTTTATTTTCCATGGTTTCTTTTTGATGTTATGAATAAAAATGAATTTATTTCCCATGGGTTTTCATGGTTTGTAGGATTATTGGTGATTTTAAGAACTTATATGTATAGATGATGTTGGGTCAGTTCATATAACTCCATCCAATGTATTGATTTATGTTTATGTCTCATGACCTAAAAAGGATATAATTAAGGATTTATCCCAACAAAAATGGTATGAAATAAGATTTATTTTAAGCTAATGGGGTATATGGGAGATTTTAAACCAATCCCATTGATACCCAGGAGGATTACAACAAAGGTACACATGTTGTTATCCTAGAACTACTACCTGAAAAATGTTTTTATAGGTATCCCCGACATATTATTTTCATGCATATTTTTATGACACACTATTACATATATTCTGATGCCAATGTTATAATATCATAGATCATTATTGTTAAGTAATGTTTCATCAGGTTTTTTATTCATGATAAATGTTAATATAATCATTATCCCATAACTAATGATTTTTTATATATGATTTTTGGGTATAATTACTTTATTTCTCTTCATTATAAACATATTTAATTATTATATGCACTTATGCTCTTTGACTATTTTTACATATGTTTACCGTTACTAAACATAAGACCTCACCCATTTCTTATGTTTTCAATATCCATGTTATGAAGATGAGTGGAACTTATCATATTGGTAGAATGGGTCTACAGGAAAATATATATGTCGAAATATCAACAATATTTATAAAATAATATCTTTATGTAGATAGTATCCAATACACTAATACATTAGGTCTTCAGATTATGTCACTATTTGTGATATATATTATCTAAAATAAGGATTAAATGTATTATTTATGTTTGTTCAGTCTGGGTCGCTATTGGGATCTAATGATGATTTCATATGATTTTTGTTTGAAGTTAGATTTTGTGTTATTATTAATTAATGGTGTGTTCCATGTATTACATGCATCCTTCTTCATCATTTACTTCTTTTATCCTGGGAACCTTATAATCATAGTGATATATTGAGAAATGGCTAATGTCTAGTAAGAATTAGACTAGAATGATCCCCCTTGGTATGGAATGGGCATAGTCCCATGGGGAGTGCCACTGGTGTGGCTAGTTGATAGAATCCAATTGGTTATAAACTATGAATGAATCAAGAGTCCAGAAAATGATTCCTCTTTGGTATTTTTAGGAACATTTGACTATCTTATTAGGATCTAATCATTATTATATAGATTTTATATTTCCAACATATTTTTTAAACCAGTTTATGTTCTGTTTCATTATCACTTTCGCACATGGATTCATTTTTACTATTATATTAGTCTGAATCTACATTTTTTATTCTAATTTTTTTATTTAGTTAAATGTTTCTTTGATTTAATATTTGTGTCCCTCCTTATGTATTTATAAATTTATGGTTTTAAAAAAAGGATTTAAAATTTTGTTTTAATATAATTTTAAACTATTATTATAATGTTTATTACTCTTTTCAATGGTTTTCAAAGAGTGTTTGGAAAATTTTAGGAGTTATCTTTGTCAAATTAAAAAAAACAATTTTAAATTATTGTATTTCAAACTAGTGTATTGAATTTTTGAAAAAAAATAAATACATGGAATTGTTGATGAAATCCTAATGGGTTGCTTATTCCCACACCCAACATAACATATTTAGTGTCATCATAAGGAATTAATTTCTTATAGGTCTTGGTTATATATATGGATCTATCATAGATTAGTTGTTATAGTCTTTAGGATAGATGGTGACTCAGAATCACTTGGTGAGTTTATGAGGTATTCTATTTATAGTTTTGGGTCATAGTTGTATTAGAAATTTTGGAATTGTATTGTGCTTCTGGATCTATGTATTCTCTTATACCTTCACATTGTATTAGATGTTTATTCTATTTGAATTTTTTCTTTTTGAGAAGAATTGTTTTTTTATGTTTGGGAGTATAATGTATGAATGCACCATGCTGGATTTTTAGTAGAATTATGGTACTTATTTAATGATATATATATATCGGAGAAATCATACTCATTGACTATATTCTGACACTATGAAACTTGTTACCATCCTTTATGGATTTGGAATGCTCCTCATTCCTTTACACGAGGCATATTGGGTTCGCAATTTTGGGGAGGATAAATCTTTTCTTAAAAGGTTTTCTTGTCACACATTTCCCACCCTTGGGTTAATTGAATCAATTATAAAATTAACGGGGAAAATTAGATAAAATATTGACCAAAAAAACTAAATTGATGTTGAATTTTTCGTGGTTATGAAAAACAATGTTGGAAAGTAGATTAGTTACTCTCTCTTTTCTACATACAGAATTACTCAAGTGGTTATAGATTTGATTAATTGATAACCCACATATGATTTCATAATTTTTATTTATATTAAAAAACAATGAAAATATTCGTAAAATTAATTAAGATGTATTTAATTTAATTTACAACATTGGAATTGATAAAAAACCAAAGGTTAAGATTTTTAGTCACTAGAGTTATGAGTTGTTTTTTTATTCAATATAAAATGAAGTTAATACATGCAAATATGAGAGTGTTCGAAGAATATTTATATAAAAATGAATGAATTTCATATTTTTGTAGACTGAAGATAAGAAATAAAGGATATCTCAATGAATGGAATGATTGAAGAACACAATTTATTGAGATTATTCAGATACAAATAAATTTTTATAAACATTATCTATAATAGTTTCTACCATTGGAAAATCTACTTTAAGTATTTCAATATTTTGGAAAATGATGATTAAGTTAATTCCATTTATAATGTTTTATTTAATATGATAACCTATTTAATACTAGTATAGTAATAAAGTCACTAAAAATTAAAAGTTGGATATGTTCATTAATGAATGAAGAAAATTTACTCTTTGAATTTGGTAATATGATGTATTAAGAGGAGTTACATAGTGTATGGATATTATTGAATCTTATGTCTCTATGAAATTTTTTAAGAAATAGTTTTAGGATCGTGTTGTTATTTATAGAATAATCATGATGGATAGAGTTTTAGGAATTCATCTAATTGTTTTTAATATATTAATGGAATGAAAGTAAGACTTGTATGATTATGAATTTGGAAACAATTTAGCTGAGATAGATATTTCACTTATTGATAAATGATGAAAGAATCATTGATGAAGTGGGAAATATTTGAGATGATTAAAATATGTTTTGAGTTAAATAAAAAAATTAAAGTTCATTTATATTGAAAGATCCTTGTAAATAATGATCATTTTTTTACTAAGGAATAATATTTTTCTATATTTATCTTAGTGTTTTTTAGATGAATTTATGTTTTTGAGGTTTTTTAGAGATTATTTTCAATGGATATAGTTGGATTTTAATGATTTTTGTTGTACAATTTTGAAAATTGTACAAATTCGTTCATGGGTAAGAATAACATTGCATTGTGTTATAGAAAAATTATCCATTTTAATAATAAAATGGTTTTATATAAGTGTATCATACTCTCATGTAAGGATAACCTATAGGAATATATTAATAAACCTAATTCAACTAGAGCTATATAAGATAACCTCTATATTTGTTATGGTTATTTAAGAATAATATGATGTTGTGTAAGAATAACTATTTCTTATGTAAGTGTAACATGAAGATTAATGGATGTATCAGGAGCCTAAAATAATCTATGTAATATTAACTATAGTTTATATAATATCACTCATATTTATGAAAGAGAATTATTATATTACATAAGATTAGTTTCAGGTTGTGTATAAATAGTTCTGAGATTCTATAAGACATAAAATAATAAATTACACTCATGTAATACTAACTACATAGTTTAATATGATTAACTTATATTTTTATAAAGCTATATAAGATACTTATGAGTGTAAATTAAGAGTAAAATATGTTTTTAGGTGAATCATAGAATGTAAACTTGAGAATGATATGTCTTTCTCTAGTGAATAAACAACATGATGCATTTAATTAAGTTGTGACTCATGATAAGATTGATAATGGTATTTGAAGAAGGGATTTATATCATGAAAGACATCCTTCCACTCGAATAGTATTACTACAATTGATCATGCATAAATGAAATCTAAATGTAAAATTTATGAAGACTCAGGGGAAGCATGGAACCAAAATTACTAGAGATTTTTACTGAGTATTATGACAAGATACATGACTAACATAAGAAGAGGTTTTGAAGGAAAATATATGTTTCTATATCTTAAATGGATATTGGTTCATTATTATTAAAGAATAATTTACAGATATAAATTAAAATAATGAATAAATATCATGATTCCATGCTTCTTTATTATTTCCATATTTTCATATATGTGAAATATCCCCATGACTATTATATATATAAAAAGAAGAAGGTGGCTCATATTACAATGGTGTAGATATACTAACAATGTGATACAGTTAAATTACCTAGGCATCAGTGGTTTAGAATATCCAATGATATTTTGTGAAAATACCTTGGGGGTCAATGAAAAATTATAAGATAAGAGAAAGTGGCTATCTTCCACACTATCAGTTCAAGATCTTACTGGTCATTATAGTTAGTGATGAAGAAGTGGAACTGAGATAATCAAAAAGTTATTTCTATGAAAGTGAGAATATGAAGTCTTTTAAATATTATATTTTATAAGTGATGAAGTGATATCTAATCTAATTGGTATAGAATAGACTTTTTCTTACTTTTTATATTACATAAAAAGATGATCTATTCAAATCAGGTTATTGAATAAAGAACTAGTTGGTGCCTATGTTAGAAGAGTAGTGAGTTGGTTCTTTTTTAGCTGATTGGTGCCATGGGTGTAATCTCGTTGATTCCAAATATAAATAGTTCATGTCCATCACATATCCCTTACTTTTTGTTAAAAGGACCATTCTTGTAGGGGAACAACAACCACCATAAACCGAATACTTTTAAATCCCTAAGATTTTATGATTTTTTCTCTCAAATAAATTAAATTTTTTGGTATATTCCATTGCATGATACTCCATGTAATAAATTATTTATACACAAAACCATGTTTATATTTAATTTCATGCAACATCGAGTTATCATATATTACACACAATAATGAAATTCTATGATTTCTTGTGTACATTCAAAACTGAGTTTTACTGAATATTATTAATATTAATATTTAAAATGAAAATATTTTCTAATAATTTTAATTGAATTCTATGATTAGGATAAAATAACTTATGAAAATATATTTTTAAATTCATTTGTTACCAATTATTTATAAATGAAAATAAAACCTTGTTTAATGTAAAGGAAATGTTTTAATAAAAATCTTTTTTTATGGGCCCAAAGCCATCTTATGTTATTAAATTATATTATATAATATTAGTAAATGATATTAATAAAATTTATAAATTATATATTCAATAAAATTAATTTAAACTAATCCAAAATATTTTACAGGAATAATATAAGAACAAATCCAATTTTATGCGTAAAAACAATAATTTTTTAAAAGTAGTTTTATCAATGTTTAATGGAAAAGTTGTTTTGAAGATAAATTTTTACACATTTATAAAATTTGATTTGAAAAAATAAACACCATTTTTTTAATAATAATTCCAAATTTTTCATAGGATAAATTTGTTGTTTCTTTCTAAGAATTTTAATTTTTGGATTAATATTGAAAATACAAAATTTTAATTGAAAATTTATTTTTATTCAAATTATTTATATCATTAAATTGTATTTTAAAAAGTTTTTAACCTAAAATTAGATCAATTTTTCATCAATTAATCAATTTTAGGCCATTTAACTTAATATATAATTGAAATTGGATATAAAAACATTTCAAACTTTTGAACTTTTAACTTCAAAAACTCGTTGTCTCGTTCTGTCAATTGGATTAATATTAAACTAATTTATTCCACTAATATAATTTTAATTCTTAAAAATAGATTAAATATTTTGAATCATAATAATATATATTTTATAATAATTTAAAATTATTTTTTCCATATTTATTAGTGAAAAATAGTTAAAATTAATAATGGTGATTAAGAGAAAATGACTTTACTAAGGGACTAAACATTAAACTTATGGGGAATTATTACATAAAGAATTGTCAAAAAAACCATTTTATAGAAATATTTAGACCATATACCCAATTTTTTAGAACATGGTTCATTATTTTTGGCACATTATGTAATAGAGAATTCCCAATAGTGTTTAATTTTTGGTATTTACAATTTTTCCACTGACCTCTCAGATAAAAGTCCCCCCCACTCTCCCTCTCTTCACACATATAAAGTCTATTTTTTCACTAATATATTCTAAAATATCTTCCCATCTACCCTTCCCTCATCGTAGAATCCTAAAATTAGCCATAAATCCAACCAAGGTATTCTTTTTGTGTAAAACAATAGGAGTTCAATGAAGAAGACGTAACATTCATCAATGAATATATATTTTTTGTTTTTAACATAAACTCATTCATTTAATTTTTATTATAATGAATATATAACTTCCTAAGTATCAAAAATATACTGAGATGTTTTTATATGATGTTTATGACATAATACTTTTCACACATCCATCAACTAGGATACATTATAATTGTTTATGTTTACGATGGACTACGACAACTTGAACTGATGATGTTCATGTGTACGGCGGATCACCACCTCACAAAGTGATGTTATTTACTCAGGATTTAAATGGGATGTATCAGAAATGGGTTTTAATAAAAATATGTGATATTTTTAAAATAAAAATTATTCTTTACTAATAATAAATTGTTTAATTTTCCTTCTGTAAATCCTAAAAAATGAATACAATGTTATTGCGTAAGTAAGGACTACCATCTTCATTAACTATGTATCTCATGTCCTATTGCTATATATTATATATTAGTATAAATATCTATATATGATTAATATATATTTGATATTTATATGATATTTATCAATATTTGTATGATTAAATCATGATCTAAGTAAGATGATCGAGAATAAAAAGTCAAAACATGTACGAAAAAGATTGTGATTATTACCTAAAAAGTAACTTTTACATGGAATTGATAATAAAAAGGTAAAAAGTGTCATAAGAATAAAAAATATGGTATGATATATATGAATATTTTTTTGAGGTATATTTGTAATAAAATTATATTTATTACACATTAGGATTGAATGTGTATGAAAAAAGTAAAGGTTTGAGGTAAGGGGATTTCTTGTCTCACTTTTATTTTAGAGAGACTTATGCCAAATTAAATACTCATTCCATTTTGGTAGTGTATATACTAACCTATGATATTTTAAAAAAATTAATATCATTTATTTCATGATGTTAAATTTTTTAATTAATTTTATTCATTCATGGATCTCGTGATTCAAATGTTTCTCAAGTAGTATGGGATTTCTGTATCACTTTTCCCTGAAACACAATCCATGATATCCATATATTTATTTTATTTGGTATGTATAATAAAAATGGATGTATTTAGGATTATAATACAATTTATTTTTATTATTTACATATCAATTTTCGGATATCTTATTAAAGGGTTTTACATTTCAAAAGTTAACAACTGGTTAATTAAATTTTGTCTCAACTATCTATCATTGAGACGCATGTTATACTATGCACCTATATTATTTTACAAGGTATGTGTATTACCATTTTGAAATTTAATATCATGAATATCCTTCTACCCTGATATTTTAAGTTTCATTTAATTTAATTCTTTCATGGGGATGATGATTCAATGTTACAAAAGTGGTTACCGTTTATATCTATAATCTCATCATTTATCAGAATTAGTTACGATTATGATTCCACTAATGCAATATTATGATCTATATATCAAAATTTATCATGAATTGTATTATCCTTTTTTTATTCAGGATATCTTCAATTAATGGTATCATTTACTATCTCTGTGGTACTCAATACAATTAATAAAATGTTTTTAAAAGAATCCAAATTTATCTCTCTATTCAGTCTGAAATCTGTTTTCTTTCAAAAAATTGTTTTCTAAATAAAATCAAATATATTATACTATATTACTATTATTTTTAAATTAATTTTTTTACCATGTTTTACCTTTTTGGGAAATGGTTTGAAAATTAACTTTCTTCTCATTTTCTGATCAAGTCACTTTTTTATACTTTTTTAGAGTGAAAAAAGAATGATCTGCATGTACGAATTTATACTTCATCATGACTGTAATTTCATGAAATATCTTAATAAATGTTTGAAATATTTTTTTTGATGATAATGTATTTTCTTAATAATATGGAAGTTCATTGTTATAAAAAATCATAAAAAATGTTTTCAAATATGTATTATGTTTTCAAATTAATTTTTATTGTGGAAATGATATTTTCAACAATAAATGTATCATACGATTATTAAAGCATAATTTATACATTATAAATGTGGTTTCCAAAGAAAGATATTTTCAAAAAAATTATGTTTTAAAAAAATTCATTTTCACTTAAAGGATATTTCCCTTATATAATTCTCCAAGTAAATTTCCAAAATTATCCTCCATCTAATATAACATCCTTTGATATAGATTATTATTTAATGGGGATAGGATCCATTTACAACATTCTTAATCATTATTTTAATGGTTTTTATTTAATATGAAATGTTTTTCATGATAATTAATTCTCTTTCATGGTCTACACTATGATTAAATCTACATCTTTTCATAGGTTAATATAGTATTAAATTATTATGAAACCTATAACTTTTTATAGGTTACAATATTATAAAATGTTTATGATACCAATTTCATTTCATCGGTTGGGATATGATGAATTTTTAAGATCTTGTATCACACATATGTATGATTTCATTATGTAATTGGTGGAACCTATACCACCCTAAAATGTATTGGGTAAAAATTTATATCTCATGAAATAAAATGGGAAACAATTTGATGGGCTTGATCTACAATGGGAAAAAATTGTGTCTTGATGCAAAATGGGAAGCAAGTGTGCCCTGTCCACATTCGGAAACTAGTTTATCCTGATCCACTATGGGAAATAGGTGTGAAATGATCCACTATGTTAATGGTCTTGGTAGTAACCCTTAACACCTGAAGTTTTTATCAATATATATGATGGTTCCATACTTTTATAATGTAATCTCAAGATTCATAATAAGTTTAAGATTGTTTATCACCATCAATATTAATTCCTTATAAACATTGATCATTGTTATATGACTCGTGTATTTAATCTATGAAAGTATGGGTATGAACATCATAACACAAGTAGAAATTTAAGTTTATTAGGAGGGATAGTTTGAGTGAACACTATTTGGCAGTTGCTATGGATATTATTAGTGGCCACCAAATGGTGGTCACTATATTTTTTATCCACCACCACCACCCAAATTTTCCGTCTCCCCCTCATTTACTCTCCTTGGCCCCATTACCCTCTCCCCCTATCACCCTCCTGCAACCCCAAGAGACCCCCGCGGCCCAATGACCCCCACCCCTACCTCTGCGATGTGCCTTTAGGCATTCCTACCATCATTGATCCCTCTCGTCATTGTTTCACCCAACCTTTGAGTTATCTCATCCCTCCTCCATTTATTATTCTTAGCCCATCATGCCCCACTGTAAAACCCTCCCATGCTTCGTCGAGCCATCATTACCCTGTAAACATGTTCTTCCCTTGTCTATCCCAGTCTTTGAAACCCTGTCATCGAGACCATGTGCCATCATGGATCCTAAACTGAGTCTCCACCCTTAATCTATGGTTGAGTCACCTGCAGGTAAGTTATTCTTTTGACTTCCGCAATCCAGTAGCTCATTTATGAAAATCAGTATTACGAGTTGCATTGAAATTAGGATTTCATAATTGGAGGTTCTTATATCATTGAAGGTGAATTAGAAACCTAGAAATGATGGACTGAAGAATTTTTCACCTTATGGTATAATATTAAAATATAGAAATATATTAGCGATCAATCTTATGATATATTGATAGACCAAGGTTGAGATCACATCAATCCAGCACTATCAAGAAGCTATTATGAATTTTATCATGCTATATTCCGTACACTTTTCTAAAATATCTTGAACCTAAAATGCATTCTTCCCTAACTTAATTGTCTATGTCATGTTTGAAGTGTGATATAAAATTTATCAATGAACTATGTTATATTTCAAGAGTAAAATTTTCTCCCATTTTAACATGGAATAATTGAATGCATGTCATATTGTTCGCAATAGTTTTTCCCAATACAGTTAGTTCTTCAATCACCACTTGTTACAAATATTTCTTTTTTAGAAACACCTTTCTTATGAATGTAAATATTTTCATGAACTCTTATCAGTTTAAGTAGTCTCTCATAGCACCCACCACTCATATTACATATCAAAAAATAAATTTAATTGACATAGTGATATGCGAACACAATTTCATCAAAACATTCCATCCAGACACCAATATTATTGCACATAGCATCATTAATCCAGTACATCTACTTTCACTCCACCACATAGGATATCTGCAAACATGACCATGACAATAAAACACCAAAAAATCCCTATATTTTTGACATATGAGACATAGAAGAATAAAAAATGAATATTTAATTTTCACATATCAATGATTTATTAGGATTATCCTAGAACTATGTTCACTATAGGTGAAGGATTATAATATTAAACAAGTGATTTAATCTTCTATCATAGGTTTTTTATAATGGAATCAAACCAATTTTAGAAATTCCTTCCTCCTTATTGAAGTAGAACATAGTATATATAAAGATGTCAATATATCACCAAAACTAATTCACTTCATTTATTTATCCATAAAAAAATCTTTGAACTCGTTGGTTTTTAAGTTTTAATGATATGAGTTTTTTTAGAATTTAAATAAGATAATTCAGTTATTTACATTCTATTAAATATAGATATGTATAAGAGATGTATCGATATTAAAGATAGGTTTTATACTGAATATTATGTGGGGATTAAGTGATTTCAGGATTTCACTAGTGGATTTCAAAGCGATTTGATTAGTTTTCCATGCAGAAAATGTGAAAATAGATATCGATTCAAATGAGGTAGTGTTAGATAACATCTATTTTTGAATGGGTTTTTTAAAAAATATAAGATCTGGAAAGATCATGTAGAAGATTGTGTATCATTTCATCTACCATAAAGTATTCATATGGATGTTGATTCGAGAATAGTTGATCCAATGAACATAATGGTTAATGAAATGATGCATCATTTTCAGCCTAAAGACTGTAATGTCCTAAATGATGACTTTGGATAGAGTAATCCTCATTCTTTGGTAAATGGAGAATCATTTAAATTTGTTGAAATTATCGATGATGTGTGTACTAAATAATATCATGGATGCACTAAATTTAGTAAATTGTCATTCATTATCGAATTGTTACACCTAAAGACCTTGAATCAGTGGTCAGACACCTCATTTGACATGTTTTTGGTATTGTTGAAGAGGTTACTCTCTATAAGATGGATCATTCCAGAGTCAATCAATCAAGATCACAAGCTTAATGATAACTTTGGTTTAACATATGATACCATTCATGTGTTCTACAATAATTTTTTGTTGTTCAGAATAACGAATTATTAATCAAATTCTTGTACTGTTTGCTATATATCCTGCTGGAAGGCCAATGAGATTAATCAAGGTAGTCAGATTCTTCTTGACAGGGTCTTGAATCAAGGGAAACAATAATCCTCTAAAGAGATGCGTTATTTACCATTGAAACCAATACTGAAGATATTCTTCATGTAAGATAAAATTTCTAAATTTATGACATTGAATTTAGAGAGAAACAAGTAGGATGATAAGGTAACTCACCCTGAATATTCTTTGGCATGGAAATAGTTTGATCAAAGACACCTAGGATTTTCCTGGCATGATCGTAATGTTGAAATAGGTATGGTAGTAGATGTTTTTAACCCATTTGGTTCCATGGTTAGAGTGAAACATAGTACTCGGTCAGTGGTGTTGGTTTCATACAACCTTCCCCCATGGGTGTGTATAAAGAAATCATTTTTGTGACTGTCAACTATAATTGATGGACTAAGAGGACCAGTTGATTAAATCGATGATTATATGCAACCTTTTATTGATGACATGCATGAATTTTGGGCCTATGGTGTAATGAATTTGTACTCAGCTTCTAATGAATTTTTTGACTCTGAGATGCTTTGTTATAGACAATTAATGATTTCCCATAGTATCCAACCATATCATGTTGGAGTACAAAAGGATAATTTCCATGCCCTTGTTGTATTAAATGTAATAAATCTATATGTCTTAAGAACTATAGTAGGTGGAAATATCTTGGTCACAGCCGCTTTCTTCCTTCATCACACAAGTTTGAAAAGGCCATGTGTCGTTTGATGGGAATAAAGAGCATGAATTGTCACCACAAATAATGTATAAGTTTCAAATTTGTGCACAACAAGATCACAAAAACATCTGTATAGTGTATGATTTTCATGATTTTTTGGCTCCTACATTAACATCTATTCCTACTGAAAATAGACAGTTTTATTATAATTTGAAAAAACAGAGTATTTTTGGAATTTCCTTATTCAAAATATAATATTATAAGATATAATTTGGATGTGATACACATTAAAAAATGTATGTGATAATATAATGTGAACCATTTTAGGATTCAAGGGGAAATCAAAGGACAATGCTAATGCTCAACGTGATTTTTATGAAATGGGATTGAAAAAAACTTTACATTTTCATGTGGGTGATGTTAATCAGGCATACATTCCTTCTATACAGTACATAATGAGTAGAAAATAGAAAACACATTTCTATCAATTTTTAAGAACATCTTGGTTCCATATGGTTATTTCTCTAATTTTTCCAAGTGTTTCAAAATGAAGAACATAACATTATAGGGGTTGAAAAGTCACGATAATCATATTTTTCTTCAGCATTTAATTCCTATAGAAATTTTTTATTTCTTACCTACCTAGGTTGTTGATTCATTTATTAAAGTTTCTAATTTTTTCTGATAGCTATGTTCAAGGAATCATCTCACGAGTCATTTGAAAAATCATCCAGATAAGATTGTACTTGAACTATGTCACCTAGAGATACTATTTACACCGTATTTTTTATGGAATGGTTTACATGACTATGCATTTAACTGGTGAAGTCATTATTGGTGGCCCCATTGAGTTCATGTGGATGTATCCAATACAGTGATACTTAAAAACATTGAAACAATATGTTCACAAATAAGCTCGTTCAGAAGATTCAATTTTCAAGGGATATTTAATGGATGAGTGTACTAATTTTTATGCTTAATATATTGATTAGGTTGAAACAAATTTAGGTAAACCCTCCCAAAATGATGAGGGTATAACTAGAGAAGGGATAACGTTTGATATGCACAATGATGAGTGGGATCAAGATCGTCCATATGTGTTTTTCAATAGTACATGAGTAATTCCATTAATATAGTAAGATTCATTGATAATGTGTTTTATGTTTATATAATTATTTTACTACATGCCTTTTATTTTTTTGGGATTTAGGATTCATATCACTGAGTTAAAACGTGAACGGCCCCTTGAAACAAACTATCAAATCCAAAAACATCATTTAAAAACATTTCATGAGTAGTTCAAGACTCATGTATGTATAAATAATTAATTTAATATTTTTATAGTGAAAATTATTTATATTTTTACAATCCATTATCCATTGAACTATGTGAAACGTAAAAATTCTAAAGATTCATGATTTAAGTACCAATAATGTGATAAAAAACTCAACCAATTAGATGATGGCCCATTTATTATATCACGTTGCTACAAGGCTTTAAATGCTAAAGGATTCTGATTTCATATTAGAGTGGTTGATGTGATCAGATCCACACAAAATAGTGGCGTTGGTTGTTCTTTTGTTGATGTAGGTTATTATTATGGATTGCTGATGGATGTTATTGAGGTTATTTATGGTCGTGTATTAAAATACATATTTTTTAGGTGTGATTGGGTCAATCTGGTTTGTGGAACGAAAGGTTATAACCTCTAATTTACATAAGTAAACATTAACAATATGATATATTAAGATGACCAAGTAAGCAACAAGCCCTTCATACTGACATCGCAGGTATAGATAGTTTACTTTGTCAGCATTAATTTTGATTGGAATGATGTGGAAATTTTTTTTAAAAGAGGGGTTTCTTTGATTGACCGAGTGAAACTAGACGTTCTCTCATTTCATGATCAAACACTTGAACAAACAATAATAGTTGTATGATATGAAGATATAAAATGGGGAAAGAGACAATTGAAGAACATATGATAAACTTTCATGATTATTGATGATTGTAATTAATTTCCTAGTTAATATTTGTAAAAAAAATTACGAGTTATATATGTATAAAAATTGCTTGATTTAACTATAATTTTTTTATGTAGGTACAACACATGGAGGTCAGAGTGGTTCACCTGATGTTTTCAGTATGTATTCTTTCATTTTTATAATTGATTGATTGTAATTTTATATGATTATTTCCTTAATTGTTTTTAATTTATTAATTAAAAATAGAGTTATATTATAATTATATTATGATTTTCTATTTATCAAGATCTGGTGCATCTTCTAGCCCACGCAGGGGTCCTAGTAGAAGCGGTTTAATCCTGGAACTTTGGAACCCGATTGGATGTGTTATTTTATTAATCATTTCATACAATTAGAGAAGGTTCGACTGTATTAATTAGTCTTTTTTGGGAATATGATATGGGGCCCACACAGATTCCCTCTGACGACTCATGACAGCACTTATTTCCCCCATGATATGATTAACAGATTATGGAGGGAGGTTCTGGTAAATTCAATGTTCAATTTTTCATGATATTGTTTTTATTATTATCATAGCTATTGACTTTTTTTAATAGGATAATTTGTCATCTTTTCCCGATGAGTTTTGGGCAGTAGATATCGCCAAATATAGAAAATTATGGAAGGATTATAAGGGTAGGGTGAAGAGAGATCAATGGATACCATTTTTGTGTGTTCCAGACATTCTACAGTGAGTCCCTCTGAGAATTATTCCCATGTAGTGGTGGGATTTGGTTGCCTTCTGGTCGAGTGAGGTGTCGATTGTCAAATATATTTCTTTTAATCTATAACTGGCTAATTTTTCAAATGTCAATTAACTAAATACGTTGTATATAGACTGAGTTTTTTCATCATTCACATAATCAGGTGATGCAGGGCACCCCTTCCATTCCTAGTAATCTACATGTGTCATATCTGAGACATGATGTAAGGTTTGAATTCACTATTAATTCATATATTAAAAATATTGTATTAGACCATGGTGAACCCCTTTATTAAAGTAACACCAATGAGGTGAGCCGATTGATCAGATGTCAATATGGGTGAGGACTTGTAGGGTAGGTGATCCTGATGTTAAAGTTCTAGGATTTCATATTAGATCATAGAGGAATAGCTCCCTCCTCTACACCTCCCTTGCCTCCCATGGAGTAGGTCATGGTTGTAGTGTCGTCTTCCCTCCTCGGCCCCCCTCAGGTGGGAAGGGAGGCAGAATCTCCTACACATTCGTTCCCCTCTAGCGGACCTTCTTTTTACCCTTTTACAGACCCGTCTTCTCTTATTTTCTTTCGCACTATTGAAGTGAGCCCTAATGTTCAGTCATGTGTGGGTGGTGATCTTTTTATTCCTATTTCTACTCTGGAACTCACGAAATCCTCAGTTCTGCTGGACCTTACCCTGGTTGCTCATATTGGGAAGAAGCGGCCCTCCATTGATGCCTTCGACAGGTTTGTCTACTCTTCAGGGAATTTGCAGGATCAAGAAGTTGTTGGCCTTCTAGATTCATGGCATATTATGATTCGATTTTTGTACGAGGAGGATCTGAGCAAGGCTTGGGCTAATGCTCCGCGAGTCATGGAGGCTTTTCATTTCATCCTCTTTCGGTTGTCCTTCGAATTTCACCTATTACGTGACTCCCCGGTTACGGTGATCTAGATTTCACTCCCTAGTTTCCCATTACCATTCTAAAATCCAGGTATTCTCTGGTTGATTGGTAATATGATGGGTCGATACATTTGTTTTTATGCCCATACATGCTCGGTTTTCCACCTGATTTCTCTTAAAATATTTTTTAAAGTTGATGTCTCGAAGAGTCCAGTGGAGTTCATAATGATAGAGGTTGAAGGAGAACTACACTGGAACCAGAAGGTATGCTACAATTCATGGGTTCAGTTCTTTGTAGGTTGTAATCATTTGGGTCATGAAGTTAAGAGATGACATAGAAGATCTTCTTCCTTTCCTCGGAGAGTTCCCCCTAAGGACCTTCGGGATACTGATTCTGTTGCAGTGCGCAAGGCCTCGGAGATGGTTCAGCTGGCTACTGGAGTGATTTGGAGTTCTTCTATCACAAGAGAAGAAAGTGGATTACTGATGAAATATTCGAGAGTAATGGTAGTTTTGGGTGAGAAAGTGGAGATGCTCGGGGTTGTAACAGAGGTGTTGGAGGCAATTGGGAAACATGTGGAGGCTTCACAGAATCCATCTATGGTTGCTCAGCACAACCCCATTGTTTCTAGAATTTTTAATAGACTGAAAGCAGATTTGGGTGTTTAGTTTTCTCTTGAGGAAACATATGTTGTTGGAAGCAACGGGGTCAGTAGGACTACTGGATTGGTGTAGGAGAAGGAAACAAGCCTTGAGGATAGGGATCAACACTTGAATGCTAAGATGGTTTGGCATCTGGATTAATTTTTACTCAGTGGTGCCTAGGTGAGGGATGGAGCGGGTGTATATCCAGCCTCTAGCGGAGATACCTCTTTGCAGTTTCAATATATGAGTTGTGGATCTATCCAGCCAAGGGTTCTGGACATCTCAGTGTAAGACATGCGGGCACAACCTTCTAATGCCGAGCAGGTTAAAACTGGAGGAATGTTAAAAAATTCTTAGAACCGGTTTGATGTTTTGGGAGAAGAAGACTGTCATATTCTTGAAGAAGGCATCGAGATGGAGGATACACAAGAAGAGGACCCTTCTCTAGAACGCAGGCTATTCAAGAGGAGGCATATCCAGTCTAGGACTCACTCGTTGAGCCTATTCAAGTGGTCTTGGTAGAGGAATACTTTCAATACTTGTCAAGGAAGGGCAAGAATACAATTATTGATTCAGAAGGCTTTATTAAGCATAACAGGAGGATACGAGGGAGAAAGGGCCACTCTAACTTACCTAGTCCTTCTGTTACGAGGTCTGCATGTACGGTTAAACTCCCTCCAATGGGTACTAATAATGCAGACAACAATTACAATAGCAAGAGGAAGGGATCTGATGAGCACGATGATGGTAAGAAAGCAGGTGGCGCACAGGCCAACGACTGGGTGTCTGAAGAACATGTGGCTACTACAAGGGCAACTGGCCCGCAGGGAGAATGGAAAACTCAATCTAAAGAGGTGATGGTGGCAATGGAGGATGATAATTTGTGGCCTGTGGAAGGGCCTCTTGTAGGTTAGTTGTGCTTGGGGGTTTTGATTCAGATAAGAAGATGGATTTAATCATGCACTCGGGTGAGGAAATGACGGAGGATGTCCTGGTGATTAAGGTGACAAGGGAAGATATTGATCAAATGATGAGTAGATTTCTCTGAGTGGAAGGTACAGAGGATCAAGGAGAGTGGCTTAACAAGTAAGACTATATATTTTTTATAGGCTTCAACAAGGGGAAAATTAGTAAATAAGAGTATATGAAAACCTGGGAATACCTGGAAACTTGTTATGAAGCACTTCTTGAAGATGATCCAGACTGCAAGGTAATGTTCTTTCCAAGGAAACTATCTTGGGAACTTAACTCCAATAGTCTCAATCTAGTGTTTAACAATTCAGTGGTCTCTTTTGATGTTTGATATGCTGAATTGTGAGGGTTCTCACTTCCCCCCTTAAAAGTGTTGGAAAAATAAAAAAGTAAATTTGGATGGTGATCCTAATGTAGTTGTTGTTATATTAAGAAAATTATTTTGTAACAATTTTTTTTATTTCAAAAAAATTACTCATATTTGATCATTAATTAATTATGTATATGCTACAGACTCAATTTTACACTCAGTTAGTAGATTTTCTAGAGGAGAAACTTCATAGTAATATGTTTATAGATAAAATATTTCAGCATGTTGTGGGGTTTGACGGTCATGGTTGTTATTTGACATATGGTGATGGTGTCCCACGATGTGTAGTTTTTTGAGAAGGGGTTATGGGTGCATGTCGTGATGAAGGGATTCATATTGAAACTGAGATAGATGATTCTATGTAGGCTATACAACACAATACATATGAGTGGTTCCAGCAGTTACATGCAGATAATGAGGAGATATTATCACATATGTCTACACCTATCAATGAGGTGATGATGCAATGCCCTGTTGATGGTACAAAAGTGGCACCACATGTAAAAAATAAAACAAACCATACTAATATTGAATTTTATTTCTATGTATAAAATATATAATATTTATATATATTGTACGCTTCAGATATAGTCGGTTGAAATTGTAGTGATATTGGTGATCTAGATGAGGATGAACCTCATGCATGAGGTAATTTACATTATAATTATTATATATTACATAAATTAGGAATTAAAAATTATTCTTGATCCTTTTGTTCTATTTACACCTCTTTATTTTATTTTTTTAATACTTGTGATTTAATTAATTATTTTAAAGTTTACATGATTGTTAATTATGATATATTACATAATACTTCAAATTATTATTATTATTTCTTTATATTAAGATTTATTTATGGTTTTGGAGCATCCCATTATGGATGATTAGTTGGATGATTTCTTGGTTGTACCTATTATAAATTATAGTATTATTTAGTCCATTCTATATTGGGCATCTGACATTCAAGGAGCATTACACTCATGGAGAAACATATCCATTTTTTGTTACTATAATATGTCATTACCTAGAATAAATTAAAAATATAGTTCTTTCATGAAAAAATTCGATCCATTTCACAGGAAAATTTTCTAATTATTATTCTTGATGTTTACAAGGAGAAATGACATCAATCAGGTGTGTGGTGTGTGTGTTACGACTGAATATGTGTTTTTATGGATTTTTTTCCCTTTTAAAAGTTTTTTTGGGTGGTAAAAACTAGCCAACTGACCTTATAATTCCATGAAATTAGACGACAACAACCGCTGAGTGAATTGTGAAATGGTCAGGTTGATGATACATCAATCAAAGGTGTCGTTTGACTGCTGTGATGGAAAATGAAATTTTGGTTTCATAAAACACAAAATTGATTCTTAACAGTGAAATAAATATCTAACATCCTCAAAATGACTTTAAATAAAATGAGAATGTTTTAATTATTATTTGTGACTTGTACGAGGAGAGGGCATGTCAATCGGATGTGTGGTGTGCGTGGTACGACTGAATATATATTTTTTATGTTTTTTGTGTCGTTTAAAAAGGTTGGTCGGATGGTCAAAACTAGCCGAATTACCTCGGAATGCCATGAAATCAAATGAAAACAACCATTGAGTGAATTTTGAAATGTTTCAGTAAATAGTACATCAATCATAGGTATCATTCGACCGTAGTGAATGAAAACACAAATCTGGTACCATAAAACAACAAAACATAAATTTAATGGTAATGTCCACATAAAACATCATTATAATGACATTAAATCATGGTTAAATGGTATAATTATTATTAGTGATGTTTACAAGAACACATAATGTCAATCAGATGTGCAGTGTGCACGGTATGACTGAATATGTGTTTTTAGGGGTTTGGTGCACTTTAAAAACATGCATCGTGTCGTCAAAACTAGCTGAATGACCTCATTATTCAATGAAATTAGAAAAAAAACAAACTTTTAGTGAATTTTGAAATGTTCTATTGGACGGTACATCAATTGGAGGTGGTTTTTGACCGTGGTGATGTAAAGCGTAATTATGGTGTCACACAACACCAAAACAGATGTTTAATAATAAAATGCATAGAAAACATCCTCTAAATGGATTTAAATCAATAGAAAAATGGTATAATGATAATTCATGATGTGTATGAGGATATGGAATGTAATATACCAGAATTTCCTTATAAATTTTATATATATATGGGAATTTTATGAGTCCGAGAAAACTCAAGGCACATGATTCTGAGGCCTGGTGTGCCCAGAATCAATTTCTGATGTTTTGTTCGGGTACGTTCAGTAAACATATGAGAGGTTTTTTTGATTTTGAACTGGTGCCCAGAATTGAAGTCTAAGGGAACCATTGGACACACAGCGCTGGTATTCTCTTAAGGAGACTTTCACCGTGATGACAGTTGGTCGAGGGTAAAAGTTAGTTTTTGGGTTTTTCGTGTAAGAATAAAATAAAATAAAAAGTGTATGAAATTTTTATTTTTATTTTCAACACCCATGTGGGTGTTGGGAGGTGTGGTCCACCAGAACTAAACTTCCTTGTGGAAGTTGGAAGTGTGGACCACCAGACCGTAACCTCCCATGAGAGGTTATGGTGGTTGGGACCACCTGAACCATAACCTCCCATTAGAGGTTATGGTGGTGGGGACCACCTTGGATTAAACCCCCCTTTAATTGAGAGAAATTCTCAACCCCCCTCATTAATGTGGAGGAGCCTCTTGAATTCCTCAACATTAATTGTGCCAACACACCTACCTTTAATTATCCCAACTTAGTTAATTGGCTTTCACTTTTTTTAAATTAAGTATCAACGCCATTGGAATTTTGGAAGGTTCCTTAAAAATGAACCATCATAAATTCCATTATTGTTACCTTCCTTCCCCCCCCCCCCCAAACTATATATATGGAGCTTGGGAGGCCGATTTTGGATGGCTTCACCAAGCGACAAAGCACTGGTAAACTGACGTGACTCCCAACACTTGGAGGATTTTTCTCTCCAACGAATAACGCTTCCTCCACGAAGAACGCAGGTGAGGAATGTCTTCGTCTTCTTCCTCGTAAGCACCTTGTAGAGGCAACTGACATGGGATGTCTTCAATGACAGACCTTCCCTCCTCATCATCGTCAATGAACAATACGAGGTAGGGGTGTTATTCGCATGATAATATGTTTCCTATATTCTTACGTTGGTTTCATTTACGGTTTGGAAATGAAACGTTGTGGTATTTTGTAAGCTTGACGTTCTTCTTTCTTATTAATCCATATTCTACCACTCTGAACACAGAAGGAGTGAGCCAAACTAACATGGCCCAACCCCCCCCCCCCCCCCTTCTTCTTTCTTCTTTGTGACGATATTTGAAATGGAGGAAAGTGACGATGGTGATAAAGGCGACGAAGGCAACAGTGCCACCACCCGCGGCCTCCGCGACCCGCGCCACCCCTACGGTGCCTTGGCCTCCCGGCCAAACTGGCTCCGTGCCACTGTCGGAAAAACCAGCCCCAAGTCACGCCATGCCCCGACCGCGCAGCGCCTTAACTGTACTGCACACTGGTCACCCCGGCCACCCGGCTGAACCGGCCCCGTGCTGTCGTCGGCCGAACTGGTCCCGAGCTGTGCCATGCCCTGGCCGTGCTGACCCCGGCCGTGCCGAAATGGCCACGTTATCTGTCGGCCGATCCAACCTAGCCACTCTGGCCTCCCATCCAAACATGCCCCGATTGCTTCACCCTCTAGTAGAACCGGCCTTGGCCACTCCACCCCTTCCCTTGGGCCATGCCACCTCGAGCCGCGCCCTTGCAGCCCTCCGAGCCGAACCAACCCCACTCCCCTGGTCGAGATGCCCTCATGTCGCCCTTTGTGATGAGACGCCCACGCGGCGCCCTATGAGCCAAGCTGCCCTCGTGCCGAGCCATGGGTGATCTGCCCCCTCTCGGTCAGTCCGCGCCCTCACGGATCTCCGCAGCTCCTCGCAGCATGCTCGACTGGGCCCTGTGGGCCAGGACAAACCCAACATGTTGGCCCGCCCAACGGGCCAGTCCAGACCCAACAGGTCAATCCGGGTCGACCCGAACCGGGATGGCCGAGACTGGTTCGGGCCGGGTCGGACGAGACCCGGACCCACTACGACCCATTTACACTCCTTCGGCCATATATTTGGCACCAGATGTCCATTTGAAAAACCGTCAGCGGCACTATAAATCTTGGAGCGTGACGGTATCTTTGAGTATACCATAATGGAGTTTGGGGTATATTTAAGATACAGTCAGGTTTGATCGTGAACAAATCCAACTGGGCCCCCGGGACTAAAAGGATAATAACTCACAGAACGGGTGTCTGATTGATGCGTCGTCTGTTGTGTTGAGACCTCTATGACAAGGCGGACCTTTGAGATACTTCTTCATGGGACTTCATGACAGTTGGGGTACCGACCAGTAACTTGTTGAGAGGATCCTCCTAGAGATGAGAG
Source organism: Viscum album (assembly GCA_963277665.1). Taxonomy (NCBI): domain Eukaryota; kingdom Viridiplantae; phylum Streptophyta; class Magnoliopsida; order Santalales; family Viscaceae; genus Viscum; species Viscum album. The sequence continues at coordinate 20,888,515 of OY728137.1, read as the reverse complement.
AACATAGTGCAGAGACCTAGTAGCAAGCTGAGACCTGATGAATGCTGACCGTATTGACTCGGAGTGACTCTACTAGCCCAGTGGAGAGGGCCTTGGTGTCGTGGAAGTCCCATAGTGCGGGGCGCCTTGGTGTCTTCGCAGAGCCACGGTACTCGACATGAGAAGTACCTCAGTAGGGTATGAGGGGTAGTGCGCTTGGTGATACGGATGACCCAGGGTGGGGAGCATGCTTGGTGAGGCGGAAGATCCATTGTACTCAATAAGAGGAGTAACTCAGCAGTCCAAGGGTAGTGGGAAGCGCGCTTGGTGTCGCGGAAGGCCCAATGTACTCGATAGAGGATGTGTTCTTCCAAAGACGAGGTTTCGACAATTTGACTGGGGATGTAACCTGATACTACCCCTATAATAAAATCCTGTTTTAACCTGAGTAAGTTTTATAGTGTTTTCCTCATGATTGAGATGGATCACTTGATAACATAGATATATGTATGTTCATATACCTAAGTAAGGTTATCTGTTGATTTTATACTTTTTGGATTATCCTTGTTGGATTTTGATAGAGCTAGAGGGTCTTGGGGTCCCTACTGAGTATCGTTATACTCACCACTACACGGGTTATACCTGCACCTTGCTGTGTTGGATGCAGACGACAGATAGTGCTGACTGAGGCTGAGAGTACTAGGACTGGAAGGTACCTAGTGGTAGACCATATGGCGTGTTGGTATGCATAGGAGACAGGTGGACATGGAATGCTGAGGAGGAGGCATGTACCTACACTTCAGGTAGGAACCCGGACGATGACCTAGTAGCTACGTATTTCACTTTCTACAGTTGTTTTTTATTACAGTTGTACTTGTACTTCTAGTTGGTTTTGTATTCCAGCCACTTTACTTTCATCAATCGCTTTTGGATATACAATTTGCTTGAATTCGTATCTTGTTGTGTTCTTGATTGTGCGCGCTTATATGTTATAAAGGCAATGAATTCCTAGTTTTAGGGAATACACCATTGGTGCTAGTAACCTGCCCCTGGCCTATAGATGGCGGGCTTGGGGTAGTCAAGGCATGGGCCCTGGGGGACAGGTCATCACAGGGCATGTCAATTGGACATGCGGTGTGCACAGTATGACTGAATATATGTTTCTTAAGGGTTTTTCACCCTTTAAGAAGAAGTTTCAGGTGGTAAAAACCTTCTGAATGACCTTATAATGCCATGAAATTAAACAAAAACAACAGCTGAGTGAATTTTGAAATGATCAGGTAGACGGAACGTCAATCGGAGGTGTTGTTTGATCGTAGTGAAGGAAAATGTTATTCAAATTTCATAAAACTCCAAAATGGAGGATTAATAATAAAATTCATAAAAAATATCTTCATAATGAATTTAAATAATAGGCTTATAGTCTAATTATTCACTTTTATGTGTATGAAGAAATACAAAATCAATCGGATGTGCGGTGTGTGCGGTACAATTCAATATGTGTTTCTTATGGGTTTGGTGCCCTTAAAAAGTTGTAACAGGTGGTCAAACCAGCCGAATGGCCTCAGAATGCCATGATATCATGAAAAAATAATCATGGAGTGAATTTCAAAATGGTTGAGTATATGGTACAACAATCGGAGGAGTCATTTGACCGCAGTGATGGAAAACAGAAATCGGGTGCCATAAAACAACAAAACAAATGTTTAACGGTCATATCACTAGTAAGACAACATTAAATTACATGAAATCATAGGAAGATAGTATAAATATTTTAATTGATGTTTATGAGAATACGACGTGTCAATCAGACGTGGAGTGTGTGCGGTACCAATGCATATGTTCTTTTAAAGGGTTTGGTGCCCTTTAAAAAGGTGTGTTGGTGGTCAAAACCTGCCGAAAAGCCTCTGAATTCCATGATATTAGAGGAAAACAATATTTGAGTGAATTTTGAAATGGTCAGGAAAATGGTACATCAATCATAAGTGTTTTTTGACCGTGGTGACAGAAAACACAATTTATGTGTCATAAAACACCAAAACGAACGCTTAAGAATCAAATGCAAAGAAAACAAACCGAGAATGAATTTAAATCATGAGAAAATGTTATAATTAATATTCATTATCTGTAAGAGGATATGGCACGTCAATCGGATGTGCGGTGTGTGTTGTATGATTGAATATTTGTTTTTTAAGTGTTTAGTGCCATTTAAAAAGGTGGGTTCGAGGGTCAAAACCATACGAATGACATAGGAATTTCATTAAATCAGACGACCACAACTGTTGAGTGAATTTTGAAATGGTCAAATAGAAAATACATCAATCGAAGGTGTCGTTTGACCACAGTGTCAAAAAATTCAAATCTGGAGCTATAAAACAACAAAACATATGTTTAACAATCTGATCAATCAGAAACGTCCTTGTAATGACTTGAAATCATAAGAAAATGATATAATTAGAATTTTTAATCTTTCTCTGGAATTATAACCCCAATAGTATGTGGGATGTGTGTGGTAAGACTAAATACATGTTTTTAAGGGTTTTACACCCTTTAAAAAGGTTCTTCGGGTGGTCAAAACTAGTCGAATGACCTCTAAATACCCTAAAATCAGATGAAAAAAATTTCTGAGTGAATTTTGAAATGGTCAGGCAGACAGTACATCAATTGAAGGTGTCATTAGACTGTGGTGATGAAAAATGAAACTATGGTCTCGTAAAACACCAAAATGGATGTTTAACAATGAAATGAAATGGAAACATCATCAAAATGACTTTAAATCACAAGAAAATGGTCTAATTATTATTTTTAACATTTACAAGGAGACGAGCATCAATCATACATTCGGTGTACGCGGTATGACTGAATATGTATTTTTTAAGGGTTTAGTGCAATTTTATAAGGTGTGTCGAGTGGTCAAAACCCACTGAATGACCACATAATTCCATGAAATAAGATGACAACAATTACTGAGTGAATATTGAAATAGTCGAGCATATGACACTCCAATTGAAGGTTTTTTTAGCACAGTGACAGAAAACGCAATTTCAGTGTCACAAAGCACCAAAACAGACATTTACTAATAAAATTCAAAATGAAAACTCCTTGGGATGACTTGAAATCAATGAATAGTTGTCTAATTGTTATCTGTGATGTGTTCGAGGAGACGAAACATCAATCATATGTGTGTTGTGCGTGGTACGACTAAATATGTCTTATTTAAGTGTTTGGTGTTATTTAAAAAGGTGGGTTGTGTAGTCAAAACTAGTCAAATGACCTTAGAGATCCATGAAATCAAACGAAGACAATTACATAGTGAATTTTGAAATGGTCAAGCAGACGGCACATCAATCGAAGGATTCGTTTGACCTCGGTGATGGAAAACATAAATTTGGTGCCATAAAACAGCCAAATGGATGTTTAACGTTAAGATCCAGATAAAAATTCCCCAGAATGACATGAAATAGTAGTAAAATGGTCAAATTTTATTTGTGATGTTTACAAAGAGATTAGATGTCAATTAAACATACAGTGTGCATGGTATGACTGAATATGTGTATTTTAAGGGTTTGGTACCCTATAAAAAGGTACGTTGGGTAGTCAAAACTAGTCGAAAACCCTCATAATGCCATGAAATCCGATGACAACGATCTCTTTTAGAATTGTAAAATGGTCTTGTAGACAGTACAACAATCAGAGGTGTCGTTTGACTGGAGTGATGGAAAATGCAATTCTGGTGTCATAAAACACCATAAAGAACATTAAATAATAAAACTCATTGAAAACAACTTCATAATGACATGAAATCATAGTAGCATAGTCTAATTAATATCTTTGATGTGTAAGTGGAGAAATAATGTTAATCAAATATGTGGTATGTGTGGTACAACAGAATATATATTTTGTAAGTGTTTTGCACAATTTAAAAAGGTTGGTTGGGTGGTCAAAACCAGTCGAACAGCCTTGGAATGTCATCAAATTAGAAAGAAACAATTTTGGAGTGAATTATAAAATGGTCGAGTTGACGGTAAATCAATCGGAGGTGTCTTTTGACGGAAGTGGATGAAAATGTGAATCTGGTGCCATAAAACAACAAAACAGACGTTTAGTGGTCAGATCCATAGAAAATATCCTTGGAATGACTTGAAATCCGAATAAAAAGGTCTAATTATTATTCTTGACATTTACAAGGAGACATCATTTTAATCGGACATGTGGTGTGCACAGTACGACTAAATTGGTGTTTTTTAGGGGTTTGATTCCATTTAAAAAGGTGTGTCGGTCTGTCAAAACTAGCATAAAGACCTCAAAATTTCATAAAATCAGACGGAAGAAACTAGTGAGTGAATTTTGAAATGGTCTGGCCAATGAGACATCAATCTGAGGTGTCGTCTAACCGCAGTGACAGAAAATTAAATTCTGGTGTCATAAAACATTGAAATAGATTTTTAACGGTCAAATCCATAGTAAACAACATCGGAATGACTTGAAATCATAGGAAAATAATATAATTATTATTCATGATGTGTACAAGGGTAAGACAAGTCAATCGGTTAGGCAGTGTGCGCGGTACGACTGAATATGTGGTTTTTAAGGGTTTGGTGTGCTATAAAAAGTTGTGTCGGGTGTTCAAAAATATCCCAATGAACATGGAATGCCTTAAAATCAGAAAATATAAACCATTGATTGAATTATGAAATGGTTTAGTATACGGTATGTCAATCGAAGGTGTCATGTGACCACGGTGATGAAATATGCATTTTTGATGTTATAAAATTCCAAAACTTGTGTTTAACAATCAAATATATAGCAAACATCATCAAAATTATTTTAAATCATATGAATATGGTCTAATTATTATTTTTGATGTGTATGAGGATATGTCACATCAATCAGATTCTAGGTGTGAATGGAACAATTGAATATGTGTTTTTATGTGTTTTGCTTCGTTTAAAAAGGGTGGTCAGGTGGTCAAAAAAAAACAAAAAACCTCAGAATTTCATGAAATCAAATGAAAACAACATTTTAGTGAATTTTTAAATTGTCAAGCAATTGTTACCTCAATTAGAGGTGACTTTTGATTGCGGTTATGGGAAATAAAAATATTGTGCCATAAAACAAAAAAATGGTCGTTTAATAGTCAGATCCATATCAAACGTATTTGAAATAACTTGAAATCATAGTAAAATAGTATAATTATTTTTCATGATGATTACTAGGAAACATAACATCAACCATACGTGCAGCGTGTGTGATACGACTAAATATGTATTTATTATGGGTTTTGTGCTGTTTAGAAAGGTGCGTCGGTTGGTCAAAACCATCTAAATGACCTTAGAAATACATGAAATTAGAAGAGAACATTTGTTGAGTGAATTATGAAATGGTTGTGAAGATGAGACATCAATTAAATATGTTTTCTACCCACTGTTATGGAAAAGGAAATTCTATTGTAATAAAAAATAAAAACAGACATTTAAAGGTCATACCCATAGAAAAAACCTCAAAATGACTTTAAATCACAAGACAACAATAAAAATATTATTCATGACACATAAGAGGGTATGACATGTCAATATGATGTGCAGTGTGTGTGGTATGACTAAATATGTGGTTTTTAAGGTTTTTATGCACTTTACAAAGGTGTGTTGGGTGGTCTAAACTAGTAGAATGACCTCGGAATGCCATGAAATTAGACTAAAACAACCAGTGAGTGAATTTTGAAATGGTTGGGTATATGGTACATTAATTTGAGGTGTCCAGTGATCGGGGGGATGGAAAATTCACTTTTCGAGTTATAAAAGACCAAAACTTGTGTTTAACAATCAAATGCATAGAGAACGATATTGGAATGAAATGAAATCACTGTAAAACTTACTTATTATTATTCATGATGTGTGAGATTATTGGAAACATCAATTAGGCATGTGGTCTACATAGAATGATAAAATTAGTGATTTTAAATTTATAAAATTATATTCAAAATTAATAATATATTTCGAAAATTGAATAACATGATATGTTATACTAATCTTGAGATAAAATATGTTTCTTCATTCAAATTATTTTTTGGTATGTTTTTTCTGTACTAATTGTTTATTAAATTGTTTCATTAAGTTATATTCAATGATTTATGTGGAGCATGGAAGATGATAAGATAAAGATATTTCTGTTACCAAGAGTTTAGATATTTTGAAAATATTTATTTTTGTTATTTATAAATATAGTAGTTTTTCTTATATTGCTGTCAATTTTTTGTAAAAAAAATAACACATATATTGACCGCCCTTTGGTGGTCTCTATAAGCTATACATGGTCAGATATGGCGACCGTAAAAAGGGGGGTCAATATAGTCGAACTCGAACGATCCTATAGCAACAGCCAAAAAGTTGTCATTATAGGCCATGTCCATCTCCTCTATAGCATCCACCAAAGGTCAAATTATATAAGAAACATTGATAAACCTAAGGCATTTGTTGTTTAGATGATGCTAGGCAGCGTCTATATCCCTTTAGCAATGTCTTTTGGTGGTCTCTAAAAGCCTTTATTCTACAAGTGTAAGTTATGTTCATGATCACATACCCTTATTTTTATCTTTTTCTTTAATATGGTCATAGATTGATATTTTTTATGTTTACCCTTACTGAGAATATGATCTCAACCTTTTTTATGATTCCTTTCCCCAATATATAAAGAATGGTTTTGATTAGAAGTACTCAAAGGGAATATCATTATATGGGACATTGAAGATCTTCCATCAATTAATAATATTCTCTTCTAAGTTTCCAAGGGAACTAAAGTATTATGATACTCGGGCGTTTAATGACTCATATTTTCTATAGTTTTAATTATATAAATTAATTTGGAAATTTACATGACCAAGTGCTAAGATGACCTATGATTCTGAGGCTCAGTGTTCTCGGGAAAAGTCCATGAAAATTGTTTAATTTTTAATAAATCTAAAGGGAGGTTTTTCTTTAAATTGTAATAACATCTAAATGGATTACCAAATCATAAATCTGAGGGCGCCATTGCATTCCAAAATGCAACTTTACCATTGACAGGGCCTACCATCATCTGGTGTGGGCTAGATGAAAAAGTTAGTTTTTCGATATATCTGTAATAAAATATTTTATTACAACGTGGAAAGGGTTATTTTTTTAAATGAAATTTTTTATATAATTCAAGGATATCATCATAATCCCATGATTTCTTCGACAAGCACAATAGGAGAACTCTCCAACGAACGTCGATGGATTGAGAATCAGCGACGACAGATCTGAGATCGGATCTGGGATCAATGATCGACGGATCGATGAATAGAGATGACACAACTTCTCCCTTCATCAATATCCAATACAAACTCTGGGTACAATTATGTTTCATTTTGAATCATTTCCTATTCTTAATTTCAATGATGACTGTCGACCAACCCACGAACAGGTTGATCCATGATTTGATCACTTTCAAGATGGTTTTATGCTTGCGGGAATTTAAATGGGATATATATCTAAGGGTTTCTTCCATATCTGTGATCCTACAAACAAGAATGAATCAAGGATGACATGAAAAAAGGTCAAGATCTATTCCATGGGTTTTCGGGTGCTTTATTTATCAATTATCATTCTCTCGTTTTCTTTGTGTGGACTACGTTTTCTCCACACCTTTGAAACCCATTGTGAACAATCTGAGATCGAGAACAGACCTTGTGTTGGATTAGCGGATGTGAAATGGTGCACGAAGATAGATGAAGGAGGCATCCCAAGCCGGTCCATGCAGACTATGAGTTGTCAAGGAAAGGTCATTGGTGGGGCAGTTAGTGTAATCATGATGTGGCAGGAGGTTGCGTCAGATCCGGCATGGCCAGCATGCACGGGCATTAGTAGGAGGTCGAGAAATTGACTAGGGGACTCAAAAACATGGGCAGATAAAGGAGGAGTGCAAGGAAGACAACATACCACTGGTGGGGAGGTGAGAGGATGTGGTCCAGGTGGGACAACATGGGAGGCTACGACTGGAGCGATGTCATGGGCAGTGACCTGGGGACGCAGTGAAGATGGGCCGTGTCTGCGGCAAGCAAGCCACATGGACCCTACAACAGTGGTGAAGCTTCAGGGCAGATAGATGGTGTGCAGACCACGTGAACAAGGTGTGGCATTGTGTGGATATGGGGCATTTGGTTCAAGGGGACCACATGCAGCACACCGAACCAACATGCAGTGTGGGACTAACCAGGTGTGTTATGTCACTCTTGAAGCCCTGCGGTCTTGACCTAGTGGCCCTACGGGTTGGGTCTATTAGGCCTAAGCAGGTCCAGGTAGAATGAAATCTGGAAGGACAGGGTTGCCTTCAGGGATGCTAGTGGAGGTCTGACACAGCAAAAGGCCATGTCAGATCTGACGTGATCGGTGGTCAGGGGGCCAGTAGGGGACCACGGTGTGGACCAGTGCACCTGGCCATTAGGGCCAATCTAGGTAGGGTGCAAGGTGGACGACGAGCCACTACTGGGGTGGCTAGCGGTGGCAATAGGATTCGGCCCACACAAGACTACGTGGGAGCCCATGGCTGGAGTGGTGCCACGGGCAGAGACCAGGGATGTGATGAGGATGGGTAGCTTCTGCGATAAGTGAGCCATATCCACCCCAAGGTAGTGGTGAAACCATGGGGAAGACAGAATACAAGCCAACCGTATGACACCACATGGAGCCGGGGGGGACACAGTCCAGGTGGACCATGTCCGGCACACCGAGCAACCATGCAGTACGGACCAGACCATGTGGAGACAGTTCAATCCCAGCAGGCCACGCCCAATAGGCCAAGCAAAGTAGATTGAAATATTTCAGGCTAGATCAAACCAGGTTAGGTTGGGTTGGAAAAACCAGTTCAGATTGACCAACAGGTCGGGTCAGGTATGCTGGGTCAGATCGTCCCCAAACTGGACCCGAGCTAGATATTTTCAGTAAAACATTTGTAACATTCAAATCATGTGTCATTTTGACTAGTCGTTTTCATAATAGGGGACTGTGAGATGAGATGGTCCTTTTGATATACTCTAATTGAGTTATTGTGGATGTGTACAGATTAACTATTTCCTTGAGGAGTAGGTTCTCCAGGATCATGTTCACAATGAGTGGAATCACGTGGCCAGTTGTGACTTGATGCATGTGTGACTTGATGGCTGTGTGACATGATGGCTACATGACTTGGGGGTTCATGACTTATCGACACCCAATGTGTAATCTATTGTCCATTTGTTATTGAAACTTTGTGTGTTGTCGAGGCTCCGTGTTTTATCAACACTCCGTGTGTTATCAACACTTCGTGTGTTATCGATACTCTGTTTGTTACTAATACTAGGTGTTTTGTGGACTATGTATGATAATGATTCTTTTCATGATATAGACTTAAACCTACGTGATATTGCTTTAATTTTTGTGTTTCCTTTGTAATATATCATGTATTTGTTCTTGGTATACTTTTTTTATTTCTTTGTGGTGAACATTGTGTATTTATTAGTGGTATTCCTTATTAGTTTTGTGGTGTCGTACTGAGTATTATTTTACTCACTCATTCACGAGCTTCGCACGTACGTGTCATGTATTGTGAAAACTATTGACACTTTGATGGATTTCTAGGTGGTCTAGGACCAAGTGGTGCTTGGAGTGATCAGACATAGGAGGTGTTCTCCAATAACTACAGATTGTTTTCCTACACCTACACTTTATGTAGGACTTTCTAAAGATGAGTTTTAGGAACTTGTATATTCACTTTGACAAACTCATTCTTTTGGTGGGATTGTATTTTGACCCTATTTACCTTCTTTTTTCCTACTATCATACTCTGTGGTAGGTATCTTAGTGTATGCATTCATTTTTTACATAGTGTGTTTACTTTATAGCATTTTGGGCTTGGAGATGTGTTTGTGTGCATGTACTTTGGAAAATGCCTCCCATTTTGAGATATTCCAACTTGGTGCTAGTCGTCATCCCCTGGATTATCAAAGGTGGGATTGGGGTAGTCATGGAATATTACCCTCTAGGACAGGTCGTGAATGAGTGGTATCAGAGTTGTTCAGTTCTACTTATTTACCAGGAGCCTATGAGGATGTTTTGGGTCTACAGTGTCGAGTGTTTCAAGTTCAGCTTTAAGACTAGGGAATCATGTGTTCGTACAACGGCTGACATATCCATACAACAGGACTCTAGACACCTGATTTTTGACTCAGTACTTGAAAACAATAGTTGTATTGGAAATAATGGTACAAGCCTCATATAGGATTTGGTTGCTTCTTCATGTCCTTCTTGAGTCAGCTCACCAGTTATACTCTATTGACTATGGTACATATTGATCTCTTTTAGGATGCCTTGACATAGAAACCTAGCTAGGATCACGTTGTGTGATCATGAGTATAATCCACTTAGATATGAGACACTAATATTGGGGTTTATAATAGAGATACTTCCTACATTGTAGATAGCACCTCCAGGTAGTTTACCACCGATTCCACCACTCGTCGAGAAACAGTTGCTACCAGTGCTACTAGTTTAATATGCCTATAGGAGGAGTGTGTTGAATGGAATTCAGAGGTAGAGACTTCCTAGTATTAGGGGTGATACAGACCCCGGAATTATAAGGATTGGTAGGAGGTAGTTATATGTGTCTTTCATCTTGTGAGGACTCTTCCTGGCCAAATGAAAGTTCTAGCCGTGAGTCTTCTCTAGGGCTTAGCAGGGAGATGGCGGAGATTAGTGACCAAAAAACATGATGTGGTGACTCTCTATTTGGAATATATTGATAAAATCTTTAGAGATGAGTTCTTCCCAGATATTTTATGCACAATACTCATACATGAGCTCCTACATATTCAATATGGTAGTCAGACTATAGTAGAGTACTCAATGAGCTTTACTCATCTTTCTCGCTAATCCATAGATATGATACAAGACTCATTATTCTGGCATTAGACCAATGATAATGGGATATTATTAGAGAATATAAAATCCATGATATATGTTATCTGGTCTAAAAATTCTGGGGTACTAAAGTTATCTCTTCTAGTGGAGAGCTTTCAGGCGCAGTAGACTCCAGTAGTGGGAGCAACCAGCACGCACCAAGAAGCTGATTCTTTATCAGTAGGTATCAAACTGCCGAATTAGGTAACCAAGAAGGTCAAGAACTCTAGTATATGACCTAAAGACAAGGGATCAGTGGTGTAGGGCTCCTAGGGTTGAGCGAGTTAGCTGAGGGACAAGATGTGTTACTCGTGCGGTGGTCGGGGACATCTTGTATGGGATTGCCCGAAATGTCTATTGATGATCAAGAGAAAGTCAAGGTATTGTGAGGAATGATTAGGGTGTCCCATAGGGTGGTGGGCGTGTAATCAAAGTTGGTTGGGCATCAGTAGGTGGCAAGAGGTTCAACATACTACCAACACCACCCTCATGTTTTCTACCATGGGCTTAGTGAGCTAGTTGGCAGGGAATTGGAATGTTGCATGCAATGGAGGCATATGACATCAATGCTCCAAGGAATATTTGATGTATGATATATGTATTTTCTATCCCATAATTTTTTTGATAGACACATCTTCCAGTCAAATTTTTCATTCCACGACCCTTGTTCAAGACACAGATATTACAGTAGAATGGTTGACTCGATCCCTACACTTAAACACTCCTACGGGAAGAGATTCAATGATAACACACTAGTGATGATGTTGTTATTTTACTCTTGGGGGTGAGAGTTTTAGTTGGGATCTCTTGGTAGTGGCATTGAGGCCTTAAAAAATCATTCTAGGTATGGACTGGTTATCCATAGTCCAATCTCAGATTGATTGTTTTAGGAATTTTGTGTGGTGTGTTTGTAATGAACCAAGCATTTATAGAATAATACTTTTTCATATATATTAATATTTTTGAATATAATATTAATTTTATATTAAAGGGGACACTTTAGTTGATAGCATACTCAACACACAACAACAGGTTTCATTGAAATCTTATGTTGCACACAAATTTGAGTTATACTAATAAATAATATAATGATAATAATAATATTTTAAATGGTTGCTAATGCATAGTAATTTTATTTCTGGGAATGAACATAACTAAGGAAATGATGATCATGCATTTTTGATAAATTTCTTTACATTTATCCAATAAATTTTTAAGTCTTAAAATAACAATGAATCGGATTTTAAGCATGAAATAATCTATTATTCTTTAAAAGGTCGACTTACAGCCTTTTGAAGGTAAACCCTTTTTAAATTTAGTTTTTTCAAAATTTTATGTTCTGTTTGACAAAATAAACTACTTATTTAGATTTAGAAAATCAATATTTACTTTGGATGAAATTTTGGTATTTCTCTGCTAAAGTTCATTTCATAATGAATAGTGAAAAATAATGTATTTTAATACAAAACTGCCTTTTAATCTAATTTATCTATTTAGTTGGATTGTACTTTTAATTAGTTATAAAGTGTAATTGGAATATATTTTTTTATCATTTAATCCAATTTTGTTCATTGTAAGTAATTTAACTATGAAATTGGACATAAATGCATGTCAATCTTTGGGTAGTTTTTACTTCTTAAAAACACGACTTTTGGTTTTGACAATGGGAATTAATTTTAAATTAATTTCTAGAACTTATTTGTTTTGAATTTGGAAAAATTAATTGAATATTTGGAATTATGAGGTCCAAATTTTGTAAATAGGTAACTTTTTATATTAGACATTATGAATAGTAACTTCAGTAAATATTTTATTTACCATGGTTGATGATAAATCCAGTAAATAAGGGTAGTAAATAATATTAAAATAATAATAAATTACTCTAACACATGTACTAACCGTATTGTATGAGATATTTCTGACCATAGGAATACTTGGATCTATTTAAGGACCCCATAGAGCCACTTTTCTGTTAAAATGGCATTTAATTACTTTTAATTTAATGATATGGAAAATATAACCTAAACATGTATCTTGTACTAAACCAATTTTTATATTATGATAAATGAGTGATATATTCTACTATAAATAGTAATTAAAAATCTAAAATTATTTCACACATAATGTTATTTTAATTATAATTTTTAGATATCAAATAAATAAATTTATTAATGAGACAATGGTGATGTAGTGAATACCTTATTAATGAGAGATTCAAATAAATGAGATTATAAATATTAAAATAAATTTATTTTGAAAATTTTTATGCCATAGAAGAATTTAATAGATTATTATGACTTGTAATATTTTAATTAATGAAGTTATTTTAAGGAATTAGGTTGCTATGGATTTTTAAAATGTCATGATATGAATAGTATAAAATTTGATATAAATGAGTTTTTAAATAAATTAATATTTTATTAAATAATATAATAGTCCTAAAAAATACGATTCGGAGAAATTACATATATGATGTTAAAAATTAATTAACTATCCATTTTTTGTCTCTTTCCATTTTATAGTAACTATGGTAACCATATATTTTGAATATAGAAGAAGATATGGTAAAAGTTAAATTTGTTTACTTAGGGTTAAATCCAAAAGATAAGGTTAACTTTGTGAAATAAACTTTTATAAAATCCATTGGCTGAGATAATTTCGACACACACTCATCTGATACTAGAAATATATCACTTTGGTGTTATTAGAATTTGAAAATCAATTAATAATAAAATATTATTCTCAAACATTCTTAAAGATCCCCTTCTCCGACTTATAATAGGACACCACCTCTAACCCTAACTCACATCTCTAAAGCCCCCTTGTCTCGTTCCACCTATGCCCAAATAAGATCCCAAAATCCCAATATTCCTTCTATAAGCCTTAATTTGTGTAGAATGAAATTAAACAAGGCCTTTTAGCTTAAATCAAAAGTAGTTACCTGATTATAGGTAATGCCTTTTCTCAGGATTCTTTCACTTATTTTCCTTATCCAACCCCCTAAAGTCTATTTATTGAATTATTTTATAACAACACCAGTATGTTAAATATACCAGGTTTTTTATGATAATTATTCAAACTAATCTCACACACACCTCCATCTAATGGATATGAACATACTGTTTCTATGTACAATGAACTAATGCCTCACGAAATGATGATTGTTTGATTTTTCACCTACCACCTCACATGGTGGCTATTTGGATGGAAATGAAATAATATATGATATTTATGATATTTATTTTATCTCTATTCTACTGTAATTCTCATTTAGAACATACTTTTATGCATTTCATGTTTTATAAATATGATAATATCATTTAGGGATGTGCGGACTACCCCCCCCCCTAAAAGTGATATGGCTCGTTTATTCTATACATGGAACATATAATGGATTGAATTAGTGAACTTATTTAACATATATAACATATATATTATAATATAAGTATAATATAAATATGATTAATTTATTTTTCATTCCCTTAAATATGAATATGGAATAAAATTAGCGTTCATGAATACGTACGGCTTACCGTCTCCATGAATGGTGCATTTTATTTATTATATCAAATGATATGGAATATTATAAATACATATATACTAGATATATATAATATATATGATATCTAAGTCATGAATATCATTCTTTATATAATGTACTTTTGACCACATAGACAATTTTTAATTATAACAAGTTCATTTTTGACTTAAATACCGAACATCGAAAAAATGATTGATAAAATTTTGAATAATTATATGATTGTTATAGAAAGGTAATAAGTGGTATAAATGGAATAATAAACTCAGAAAATGTTCTGAAGAAATTATAAATTAACTTATGTTTATTATTCATGAAGAACAAGGAATATACGTGACAATTCAGACTCGAGGTAAGGGAACCTTTCACCCTCCTTTTTTAGTAAATGAATTCATTTTTTGTTATGTATTATAATTTCAATTTTCATATTTTTGGATATGTTCTTATATATACCTATTTCAGTACATTTTATGACCAAGTGACAAGATAACCTTTTCGCTCTCATCAACTCATTTTCTGAATTTTTATGTGATGCTATTAGGCTGCACAATTTTCGTTACGGACTACGTCTCAGTCTCCTTTCGTTGAGGAATATTTTGATAATATACTCATCCTTATTTTACACAGTGTATAATAAAACCCTTTGACTTTAACTTTCATTCAAATGTAATATTTTATATACTAAGTGTTTTACTAAATAAAAAATAGAATGTTTTTAATGTCTGTAGTGACAATAACCTTCCCACTGCCAAAATCATTATTTGGCTTCGTCTATAAGACTTAATGTCTTAAAAAGGAATAGAAATCCCTAATTCCATTTTTGGTTGTTTT
This sequence comes from Viscum album, assembly GCA_963277665.1. Lineage (NCBI taxonomy): Eukaryota > Viridiplantae > Streptophyta > Magnoliopsida > Santalales > Viscaceae > Viscum > Viscum album. The sequence goes on along the minus strand of OY728137.1, from coordinate 20,873,218 downwards.
TGTATTGAAAATAGTTTTTTAATGTATTGATTATGTAAATATATTTAAATGATATCTTTTGATGGAAAATTAAATGTTATTACTGAAATGTTGATATTTCAAATATTTTATGTGTTATGATTATATAATGGTACTTGGACATTTGACGGGTGGTTATGCGATAATCCAAATGATGGGTGGATCAATGATAAACCAAGGATGGGTGGTTATGTTATAGTCTCCAATGCATTGGGTATGGAAGTCGGTTGTATGGCTATTCTATTTAGTGATATGTGTTGGAATTCAACAGTATGGTTATTCCATTTCAGCATGTTTATGTCCCAATATACCTTTATATTCTATACATTGTTTTCTATGGGATTTATGGTAATAGTTTTGTTAAAAAATGGTTAATCAATGAGCTTATATTTAGTGAAGTAATTTTACTACTTCTTAAAGGTGAAAAAAATATTACTTTATAATAAAGTATTCACGGTTTTCATGTTATCTAAAGACTAACCATTTTCTTTCTTTATGTATCCCTTACTAAGCTATAATCATCCCAAGTTTTGAAATGTTTTTAACATGCCATAACGAAGTATATATTCAAGGATGGTATCAAGGAAAAGTTATGCTGTTAAAACATAAAACTATGTAATATTTTGTTTTAAATATTTTTTGATTTATGAAAAAAATTGCTAGTGAGTTGAAGTGACTACTTGTAATATTTAAGATATTATGTATAAGTTATGACATAATTCTATAAAGCTATAAATATAAAATGATCCTCAATGTAAATTATTAAGTTAATTCAAGATTATGTAATGTTTAAGGTATGGTCCTTACAGTTGGTATTAGAGGTTGGTTTAGATAACTTTTGTGTTTAGGGTTTTATTTAAGCATAAGTGACATAACCATAGTTGTTAGAATATTATAAAGTTTCTTAGTAATTTTAGTAAAATTTAATGAGCTTAATATAACATGATATGTACATCTTAGTGTTTACCCTCTTAATAAGATAGCATATGATGATTTTGCTGATATACTCACACTAACCTTCTTTGTTTTAGTAAATGGATGGATCTAGCATGCACTAAAGTAAAAATGGATGTGGAGGAAACTATTGTAGTTTTTTGAATGAGCAATCAAATGAAATGGGAGCTTAAATGATAACTCTTGTGGTCATTTTTAACCAACAATATTGAGTCATGATTGACCACTTGAACCTTGGTGATTTTTGTAAGGCATAATATATGCGAGAAACAAATCCCAATGGAATTTCCGGTAATAATCATAAAGGTAAGTATATTCAAAAACCTATGTGTCCAGGATATGGAATTAATCACCTAGGAAAATTCTTCAAAGGGATACAAAGATGTTTCAGATTTGGTAATGAAGTTCATAAATCAATAAACTTCCATAGAAAAAGGAATAATCCAGTTGACTCCAGGAAAGGGAACAAAGTTCTTTCTGAAAGATCAATTAAATGTTTTAATTATAGTGTTCATGGTAATTATAAAGATATGTTTCCTACAAAGAAGTTTTGGGAATGGAATTAGTAGGATTTTAAAAATATATTTTTACCAATTCATAATTCCATTCTAATTGATGATGAGAAAACTGAAAATGACCTACGAAAGGTGTGGATTGTTTTTTTGGCACATGTTTTTGACATTACTGAAATATTAGTACATTATGCAAGATTTTGTCTTTAGGAAAGAAGTATAAAATAATAATATGGGAAAACATGAGTAAAGGATCCTGAATAATGTTTGATGATTAAGATGTCTACATTTTTTAAATTGAATTGTTACGATGAATCTATGAATGATGATATGTATAAAGGTATTAATGATAGGAATACTTTGGAAGTATTTTTCCAGTATGTGTAACCCTAAAGTTTGATATGTAAAAATGTTATTCAAGGAATAATTACCTTTTATTGTGTGGACATAATGGATAAAATTAGGGGTTCGTGTGATCTTTTGTTTTAAGGAAATTATGGGTTATTTGTTTTGGGGATCCAAAATACGAGGTATGAAATAACCATTGAGGTTAAATTATATTGTGGTTATTTTTGAGGAATTTATCTCATTTTTATGGGAATGTTATAAAATTATATAGTTTTTTGGAAAAGGACAATACGCAGACCATGTGACAACCCATCGCGTCAGACAAAGCTGTGGGAATAGAACCCATAACCAAAGTGAAACCGAGATTTATCACCTACCACAGGACTATGTAATGTCCCCGGTTAGTTTGACTTATTATTTTTAGTTAAATGGTTTTATAGATCAAGAATAATTTGTCTTTTTGAACATCTGTTTTATCAAATTGGTATCCTTAGTATAGGAATATGATTTGTTGATTAAGTGATAACAGATATTTTGGAAGAAGTTATCTCTTTTGGGTAACACTAATTGCCTAAGGAAAATAGAATACTATAGGATTTCATTTGTGGAGTAATGGTTGAATTTTTTTTATTTTGTACATATGGATATTTTGGTTGTTTATGTAAATGATTAACCTATTATAGAAAATATGTGATTAGGTTAATCAGACTTCAATATGAGACTTCATGATTAGCCAATGTTATTTGGAGATAAATTTTAAGATTTACTATGGAAGACTATGTGATTAGATTCTTCTAATTTTTGGGATTCAATACTATTTTGGATTATATAGAATTATTTTAAGGATAATTTGTTATTGAATGGTCTTTGTTGAACTTTGGGTATTGTTTCTTTAATTTTTTGAGATTAAGTGTAGTATTTATTTTAATAAAAGATTATCCTTTTTGGGGATTATCTGATCTTTCACTAACCATTTTCGTTTTGGTTAATATCTAAAGAGAAGGGAAATATATGGTTCATGTGCATCATATTATTCTCTAGAAGTTTATTCTTGCACTTTAGTTGAGACCAAGTCATCTTGAATACTCATCGTTTGGAGAAAAGATGAGTTTTTGGTAGAAACTTATTAAAGGATGAATCACTAATTCAAAAGTAAGTATATTTCCTTATGTTCTTAGTAAATATCAAATATAAATTCTACAAAGGTAAAATAAAAAAAACATCGTCTGTTTAGTTTTCCTAATGGGGAAGGAAAGATTGTTTATCCCATTACAAGTTTGTAATTTTCTAGTGGAAAAATTTCTCCAAATCATGTTTTCCATCACTCTCCATCAGAACATGACAGTTAGTTTCTTCTCCATATCCATGTTTTCCTATATGGAATCCTAGTATGTATTATCTCAGGTGACCTTTATACTTCTCTTTCTTTCTTTTAAAGTGATAATTTTGTTGACTCTTTTTTTGATCTAGGACTTTCAATGACGTTTCCATGCCCAAATATAAAATTGCAAGGACGCAATTTCCAAAATGGGGGAAGGACATAATGACCCAGGTATTTATAGAATAATAATTTTTCATATCTAATAATATTTATGAATATGATATTAATTTTTTATTAAAGGGGAAACTTTGTTCAACATCTTAATTAACATGCAAAAAATGGTTTCTTTAAAATCTTATGTTGCACACAACATTGAGTTATACAGAAAACAATATAATATTATTATTATTTTAAATGGTAGTCAATGCATAGCCATTGTATTTTAGATAATGAACATTACAAACTATATTTTTATTACACATGTTTATAAAATTTATTTATATTTATCCAATAAATTATAAAGGCTTAAAATAATAATGATTCTGTTTATAAGCCTGAAATACTCTAATATTCTTTAAAAGGTCGATTTACTGCCTTTTTATGGAGAACCATTGTTAAATAATGTTTTTGTCACTTTTATATATTCTATTTGACAAAATAAACTTTTTATTTATATTTGGAACATTAAAATTTACTTTCAATGAAATTTTGGTATTTTTCTACGAATGTTCATATTTTAAGGAATTGAGAAAAGTACTGCATTTTAATTGAAAACTACCTTTAAAAATAATTTCATTATATATTTATATTATGATTTTAATTAATTTTAAAGTATAATTGGATTATATTTTTATCATTTAATCTATTTTTTTCCATTTTATGTAATTTAACATTTAAATTGGACATAAACGCATGTAATTTTTTTGGTAGTTTTTACTTCCTAAAAACGCTTTTTTTTACAACATGAATTAATTTTAAATTAATTTATGCATCTTCTGTGTTTTTATTTTGGAAAAATGGATTCCACATTTTTAATAAGGATGTCCATTTTTTTAAATATGTGTCTTTTATTTTTAAACATTATGAATAGTAAATTCAGTAGATATTTTATTTATCATGGTTAAAGTATAAATCTGGTAAATAAGATTAAAAAACAATATTATTATAATATTAAATTACCCTAACACATGTCATAAACCTATTTTATGAGATATCTACGACCATTGGCATCCATAGGACGATTTTAGGACCCCATGGAGCCACTTGTGTGTGAAAATGACATTTAATTACTTTTAATTTAATGTAATGGAAAACATAACATAAAAATTAATCTTTTACTAAAATAATTTTTAAATTGGGTTGTATATGTAATATATTCTAAAATAAATATTAATTATAAATAAAAAAAGATTTATTACATCATTTTATTTTATTTATAATTTTTAGACATCAAAAAAATAAATTTATTTATGAAACAATGGTGATGTAGTGATGACCTTATTAATGAGAGATTTAAATAAATGAGATTATAAATATTAAAATAAATTTATTTTGAAACTTTTTATGTCATCCAGGAATTTTAGGGATTATTATAACTTTTTATAGTTTTATTATTAATGTTTTTTCGAAATAATAATGTTGTTATGAATTTTTAAAAAGGCATTTTATGAATAGTATAGAAATACATATAAATGAGTTTTTAAATAAATTAATAATTTATTAAATGATATAATAATCATAAAAATATAATATTAATCAAAATGACATATATTATGTTTAATATTTCATTAATGATCCATTTTTTGGTCGCTTTTCATTTTATAGTTTCTACAGTAACCATATAATATGAATATACAAGGAGGCATCGTAAAACATAAATTAATATACTAAGGGTTAAAGGTAAAAGATATTGCCAATTTTATGACCTAAAATGTCTAAAATCCATTTTATAATAATATTTATACTTATAATCATATTATATTTTAAATATATAACTTTGGGGTTATTATAATTCTAAATTTAATTAAAAATAAAATAATATTTTCAAACATTCCTAAAGAGCCCATCCACCCTCTTATAAAAAGACACCACCACAAACCCTTACTCACACCTCTCAAGCCCCCATGGCTTGTTCAAAATCCTCCCAAAAAATATCTCAATATACCTATATTCCTCCTATAAGCATTAATTTTGGAATAAGAAAATTAAATTAGGCCTTTTAGTTTAAATCAATAATAGTTACCCAATTTGAGGTAATGTCTTCTCTCAATATTCTTTTATTTGTTTTCCTTATCCAAACCCCTAAACTATATTTATTAAATTATATTATAAAAACCCATTATCTTAAATATACTAGGTTGTTTTATGATAATTATTCGAACTAAACTTACACACACCCCAATATAATGGATGTGAACTTACTATTTCTGTATACAACGAACTACAGCCTCACGAAACGATGATTCTTCAATTTTCCCCTACCATCTCTCACAGTGGCCATTATGATGTCCATGAAATTATATATGATATATATTATATTTATTTTATCTTTTTTTATTTAATTATCATTTATAACATACCTTTCAGCTTTTCATGTTGTATAAATACGATTATTTCATTTGAGGAAGTGCGGACTACTGCCCCTTAAAAGTGATATGACTCGTTCATTCTATACATGAAACATATAAAGGATGGAATTAAAGATAATATTTAACATATATAACATATATATTATATTATAATTATAATTTAACCATGTATCATTCATATTTTATTTCTCTAAATATGATAAATGAATGAAAGTAGCTTTCATGCGTATGTACGGCTTACCATCTCCATAAACGGTGCATTTCATTTATTATATCCAAATTATATGGACTATTATAAATACACATATACATGATATATATGATACATAAGATATATAAATCATGAATATGAATCTTTAGATAATTTATTTTTGACCACATGGACAATTTGTAATTATAACAATTTCAATTTTTACTCAAACACCGAACATCGACAAAATGACCGAAATGAACTTGAATAATTATATGATTGTTATATCAAGATAATAAGTGATATTAAATTAATAAAAAACTAGAAAAGGGTTTTGAATCATGTATAAATTAACTTAATATTATTATTCAAGAATAACAATGAACATACGTGACGATTCAGACTCAGGGTGGGGGATCCTTTGACCCACCTCTTTTAGTAAAAGAATTATTTTATGTTATCTATTTTTATTTCCATTTTAATATGCTAGGATATGTTCTATTATATCCTTATTTTTGTAAAATTTATGTCCATGTTATGAGATACCCTTTTCTCTCTCATCAACTCGTTTTCGAAATTTTTAAGTGTCGTTGTTAGCCTGCAGAATTTTCATATTGGACTTTGCATCAATCTCCTTTCATTGTGGCATATTTTGATAATATAAACCTCATTATTTTAAATGTTCTATAATAAAAACCTTTTAATTTTACTTTATTTCAAATGGAATCTATTATCTATAAATAATTTTACTAATTAAAAAAGGGAATGTTTTTAATGTTTACGGTGACAATGACCTCCCCGCTACTAAAATAGTTACTTAGTTTCCCCTATAAGCCTTCATGTTTTTATAAGGGAAAGAAATCCCTTATTCCCTTTTTGGGTGTTTTCATATTGAAAATGGTTTTTTTAATGGATTGATTATTTCAATATCTTAAAATTATATCTTTTAATTAGAAATTAAATGTTATTACTGAAATTTTGATATTTTCAATATTTTATGTGTTATATTTATGAAATGGTACATGGAAATTTGATGGGTGGTGACGTGATAAACCAAATGATGAGTGGTTCCATGATAATCCAAGGATGGGTGTTTATGTTATAACCTCCAATTAATTGGGTATGGCATTCGGCCTTATGGCTATTCCATTTAGTGATATGTGTGAAATTCCACTGTATGGTTATTCCATTTCTGTATGTTTATGTTCTAAGTTAGAATTAAATGATATAATTTTTTTTATATGGGAATTATGGTAATATTTTGGTTATAAAAGGGAAAAATTATCTTATATTCATTGAAGTTTTTTTTACTACTTCATAAATGTCAAAAATATCACTTTATAATAAAGTATTAACTGTTTTCATGTAATCAAAAGACTAACAATTTCCTTTCTTTATGTGTCCCTTACTGAGGTTTTAATACTCATCCCAAGTTTTGATTTTTTTTTCACATGACATAAAGATGAATAGAGTTAAGGATGGGATCAATGAAAATTTATAATGTTAACACATGAAACTATATAATGTTTGGTTTTAAATAATTTTTTATTTATGGAAAAAATGGATAGTGAGTTGAAGTGTTAAATTGTAATATTCAAGATATTTTGTAAACGTTATGACATAATTATCTAAATCTATAAAGCTGAAAATATCCTCAATGTAAATTATTAACTTAATTCAATATTATTTAATGTTTAGGGGAGGGGCCTTACAATGTTCATGTTGATGGGGCTAGTTTTTTCTTTTTTGAGAAAAAGGAAATGCATGCAGCCCATGATGGACTTACTCATAGGAGGTTATAGTGGATTACTCATCAGTGAGGTTTCCCACCCTTGGTATAGGGGATGATAGGAGTCCTCAGTTTCTGACGGTGGTGGTAGAGTATAGGGACATCTTTCCCAATGATGTCTCTATATTACCTCCACACATGGTGGCAGACATCTACATTGAATAGTACCCTGGGATGACACCAATATCTACTCTTGAACATCAGATGTCTCCCTCAGAGGTTCGTGAGTTGAGGGTATAGCTGGAGGACTTGTAGAGGCAGGGCATTGTGAGACCTAGTGTTTCACCTTGGGTGGCCCCAATTTTGTTTTCCAAGAAGGTATATGGGCCCTTGAGGTTATGTGTGCACTTCCTGCACCTAAATCAGGTGACTGTGAAGAATAGATATCGACTACCAAGGATTGAATACCTATTCAATCAGAATAATATAACGAGGTGGTTCTCAAATATTATCCTTAGGTATAAATATCACAAGCATCGTGTACGAGATGAGTATGTACTGATGAGAGCCTTCAGATGTCGGTACATCCATTAAGAGTACTTTCTGATGTTGTTTGGTGTCAAAAATTCCCCAATAATATTCAAGGGACTCATGAACATGTTCTTCCATCCTTACATATACTGGTTCATGGTGGTATTCATTGAAGAAATCCTGGTGTACTAGGCATATGAGGATAAGAATGTGATACATTTGAGGATGGTCCTAGACACCCTCCAAGAGAACCATGTTTATGGGAAGCTCTCAAAGTGTAATTTATGGATTTTTTAGGTCCACTTTATAGGACATGTTGTTTTCGAGGCTAGAGTTTCGGTGGATCTGGAGAGGATTGAGGTAGTATTTTCTGGGGAGCCACCCATGAGGGTTATCGAGGTGCAGAGTTTACTAGGATTGGTTGGATAATATCATAGGGTTTTACTTGACTTTTTTATAGTAGACGCAACCTTGGAAATATTTGAAACTTAAGGGGAATCCCTTCATATGGATATAGATGTTGCAGTAGAGCATTCAAGAGTTGAGGCAGAGGATAATGAGTTATCCTATATAGAGACTACTAGAGGAGGGTCTCAGGTATATAGTGTTTTGAAAAGCATTTGGGGATATCCATGGTTGTGCCTTGATGTAGGGTCAAGCATTGATTACCTGTGATTTATGCTCGTTGAGATAGAAGGAGAAAAACTTTGTGACCCATGATCTTGAGCTCGTAATGGTAGTCTTATCATTGAAGATGTGGTGATACTGCCCGATGGTTGAGCATATTATCATTTACTATGATCATAAGATTCTAAGTATATCATCTCTTACAAGGATATGAACGTGAGGTAGAGGAGATGGATAAAGATCTTATAGTACTATGTATTTGAGATTTTCTATACTCCTAGAAAGGGGAACTTAGTATTGAACACTCTCTGTAGGAGATCCAGCTTCAGTGTTTGAGTGAGGCATTAGAGTAGTTGGTAGCATTGCAAATATACATTGTGGATGGAGATGGATCATTTTATCTCTTGTCTATTGTTTTCACCCCTCCACTATTACATATATTGAGGGAGGCCTAGATTAGAGATACTGATAGCCAGACCTGACATGTTCATTTGTCCATAGGGAATGCACCCTATGGATATTAAATAGGTGGGGATAACGTTTATCTTTTCATAGTAAAAACAGTTGTACTAGTGGAATTACGGGAATAAGTTCACATTAATTTCAAAACATCCCCTCTAACGGGACATCTAGGTGTGGTGAAGATGTATCAGGACCTCCTACTTCAGTTCTGGTGACTATGGATGAAGAACCCAGAGGTATTGTTCGTTTCTTGATGCCTCACATTCCAACTAGTGAAGGCTATGAACTAGGTTCTAGTGTTCCTGACACAACCACTTGAGGTTCTAGAGTGAAAATGGGATGTTATATCGATGGACTTAGTGATTGGTTTACCACACACATCCATGGGAAACAATACCATCTAGGTGATTGTTCATCGAATCACCAAGATGAACCACTTCCTACTGATCCATGAGCAGAGTCCAGTAAAGGGCTTTGGAGTCATCTATGTTTAGGATATAGTTCGGTATCATGGAGTTACATCGATGATCATTTCAGATAGTGATACTCATTTCACATCCCAGTGGTGGAAGGGAATTTAGGAGGTGTTTGGGACTCAGTTATTCTTGAGCATGGAATTTCATCCCCAGACGGATGGCTAGACAGAGAGGACCATTTAGGTTCTTGAGTAAATTTTATGTTCTTTCATCCCAGAATTTTCCATAGTTGGGAGGATCACCTACCTCTTATGATGTTTGTGTATGAAAACATCTATCACTCCACCATTGGTATTACACCATTTCAAGACTTGTTCAGGAGAACATGTTTGTCACCACCTTACTAGGCTGAGATATTAGAGTTATTACTCATGGGTCCTGAGTTAGTACTTACTACCACTAAGAAGGTTTAGATCATTCAGGACTGGATGAGGACTGCAAAAATCTAGCATTAATTCATATGCTGACAACAGACGGAGGCCCATGGAGTTTAAGGAGGGAGACCATTTGCTTCTTCAGGTCTCACATCAGCAGGTATTGTAGAGATTTGGATAAGGTGTAAGGTTATCACTGAGATAAATCATCCCTTTTTAGACTCTAAGTATATTTGGTGAGTTGGTGTACCCCTAGTTCTACACCCGTAGTTACATTGGGTGGATGATGTATTCCACATATCATGACTGAGGAGGTATGTCTATAATCCAGCACACGTCATAGAATGGGGAGAGATGGAAATTGACGATGGATTACTTTTGTGGAGTACTTGGTGGAGATCAGATATCTATAAGAGAGGATAATTCATGGGTGGTTAATTCCTCTGGTTCATATTTAGTGGTAGTACATGAATCTCTAGGATATCACTTGGGGGGAGGAAGGATCAGAATCGTGCTCAGTAAACTAGCATTTTGGTTGAGTACCCATTTTTCTGTTTTAGGGGATTTAATTCCCTAAGTTGGGGAGAATATAATTACATGGATTCTTTATATTATAATTCTTATAAATTAATTGAAAAAATTCTAAAACCGGGTCCTAAGACGGTGTGTGATTTTGAGGCCCGATGTGCAAAGGAAAAGTTGATGAGAAATGGTTAGTTTTTAATAATTCACATAGGATGTTTTTCATTAAACTAGAATAAATTTTAAATGGGGACCCTAATCAGAAATCTGAGGGCATAGTTGTGTGTAGAATAGAAACATTACATTATGAAGGGCCTAACATTGTCCACCGTGGTTCAGAAGAAAAAGTAATATTTTTGTGTTCTGGAAATAAAATATGTAATAAAAATATTTTATTATGATGCAAAAAATTTTATTTTTTTATTAAGTATACTTTTTTAGAGAATTATGTCTTAACATTATAATTCTAGGATTCCTCTGAGAACCAAGAGGGAGCACTCTCCAGCAAACACTTGTCGATTGAGAATCAGAGATGACAGATTGAAGATCGGATCTTGAAACGAAGATCAAAAGATCTGAGAATGATGAATACGTAGCTTCACCTTTTGTCAACGACTGATCCAAACTCTAGGAAGGGTGTTGTTTCTTTACGATTCATTCCCCATTCCTAATTTCTATGATGAATGTGGACCAAACCATGAACATATTGATTTTTGGTTTGATCGCTTGCGGTATGGGATTATGCTTTTAGGAATTTAAATGGGAGGTAGACGTCTGTGTTGCTTCTTTTCATGATCCTAGAAATAATAAAAAATCAAGGCAGATAAAGAACAATGTACAAGATCCATTCTTCAGGTGTTCGTGTGCTTTATTTCTCTCCCCTCAATCTCGCATCTTCTAAGCATGGCCTTTGTTTTCTCCCTATGTTTTAAACCCTATAAAAACAATCCGAGATCATGAACAGACCCCATGATGGATCAAAAGAGGTGAAATGATGCTTGATGGTGGCTTGAGGTAGTAACCAAAGTAGGTATAAGCGGGAGGAGATCCGGAAGGGAAAGGTCGCATGAGGGGTTAATGGCAGAGGCAGGATGTGGCAAGAGGCTGCGTCAGATCTGGCATGGCCGGTGGGAATAGGCTGCAGGAAGAGGTTGTAGCATTGACCAAGAGACCCTGCCGGTGGGGAAAGTCCAGGCCAAGTGCAAGGTGAACGATGGGCCATCGATGCGGTGGCCTATGGTGGAAACAAGATACGGTCCATGCTAGACTATGTTGGAGCCCATGGCCAGATAGGTGTTGCAGGTAGTGGACAAGGGATGTGACAAGGATGGGTAGCATCAATGATAGGTGGGTCGTGCAGACCCTGCAACGACAGCAAAGCCACGGGGAAGGTGGACAGTGGGTTGACCACATGGCACTACGTGGAGATGGGGGAATCCAGTCTGGGTGCACCACGTGTGGCACACCAAGCCTACCTACAATGCGGACCAGACCATGGGGAGTGAGCCAAGCCTAGTGGGATGAGCCCAAAAGGTCATGCCCAGTGGGCCAAACACAACTGGTCAGACTAGTATGAGCTAGATCGAACCAGGTCAAGTCAGCTAGACCGGGTCAGGTTTGACAGGTAGAATCAGACCCGAACTGGACCCAGGTCAAATATTTTCAGTAAAACATCCATAACATTCAAATCGGCAGTCTGTTTGACTAGTATTTTTCATAGATGGGTCCCTTACAATAATATTTTCCTTTTGAGATACTCTATGTGTGTTTTTGTAGAAGTGCACATATAAACTACTTTCTTGAAGAGTAGGTACACTAGGAACATGCACACTATAAAAAGAATCTTGTGGCTGGTTATGACTTGATGGAAATGTGACTTGATGGATATGAGACTTGATGGCTACATGACTTGGGGGAAGAATGACTTATTGACACTCCATGTGTTATTGATAGTCTGTGTGTTATCAATACTCGGTGTGATATCGAGACTCTGTGTGTTATCGAAATTCTGCGAGTTATCGACACTTAGTATGTTATTGACACTCTGTGTGTTACCGATACTTAGAGTTTTGTGGGCTATGTCTAATAATGCTTCTTTTCATGCTATCAACTTAAACCTTTGTGAACTGAAGGTACTTTATTTTTTTCCTTTATGGTGTATCATAAATTTATTCTTGGTATACTTCATGTATTTATTTGGGGTGCACATTGGGTATTTCATAGTGGTATTCATTTGTAGTTTTGTGGTGTCCTACTGAGTATTATTTTAATCACCCCAAAATTTTATTCTCCCACAATAGTCATGACTTTTTCAGAATATTGATGATTTGATGGAACTCTCTGTAGACCAGGACTAGGTAGTTCTTAGAATGATTAGATAGATGAGGTGTGCTCCTTTAACATCATATTATTGTCCCACACCTACCCTTTATTTAGTGTTTTCTATGGATGGGTCTTAGGAAATTTTAAATTAACTTTAACAGACTTCTTCTTTTGGTAGGCTTTTATTCAGTCCATATTTACTTTCCAGCTTCCTGTTGTCGTACTCTGTGGTTAGTGTCGTAGTGTATGCATGCATGGTTTACTAAGTGTTCTTATATTATAGAACTTTGGTCTTGGAGATGTGTGTGTGTGTATATGAAATTAGGTAAATGCATCCCATTTTGGGATATTCCTACTTGGTCCTAATCACCAACCCCTGGCGTATTAGAGGATGGCTTGGGGTAGTCCTGACATGGGCCCCTCTAGGATGGGTCATGACAGGGTGTGTGTTTATATAATGTAATGAATATATATCTAAAAAATGAAATATCCATCTATAACATGCCCTAGTTAACTACTGTTGGTATCAAAGGAAATTTTTATTAAACCTTTGGAAACTAGGATGAGAAAACATTAGTGATATCTCTAGGGATATTTTTAAGGATATGGCTAGGGATTTATCTAAGGATAAGTCTAAGGATGAGTCAAAGTAAAGGAAAATGTCCTAGATTTTTTTGTAGGATAGACTGTGTGGTTTCTAACAAAAACATCACTTTTTGGATACTATAAGTGGATGTGGATCTGGAATATACGTACCTTAGGGAAAATCCATAAAAACATATTGTTGAGCTAGACTCGATCAGGAATTGGTGCACAAAAATGGGCTTTTCTACACACCAATTTTGAAACTGCTTGGGAATATGATTTGAAAATGCACAAAAGAATTTATAAACAATCATGAAAAAATTAAATAGAGTATGACTATGAATAAACATGGATAAACCTACAAATTTATATTTTAAATAAGAAAGTGTTATTATTTATACATATTATAAGTAACTTCTTTGGACTATATTATTTCCTACTATGATTATTGCGGCTCACACTATTATTTTTTGTTTAAATAAATGGCAGGAACCTGAAGGAACTGTGTTAATGGTGAATGAAATGGACAGTGTGATGATTTTTCTCCTAAGAAACTAAATGATATGGGAGCTATAAGGTTGAATTATTATTGATATTCTAAAACAACTTTATCAAGCTATGAATCATGTTGAACATCCAAACAAGAAAATGAGGTGACAAAATTTTTGTAAGTTCTTCATGATTCAAGGTCCACCATATTTTAGTATTCCCACTAGTCTACTAGTTGCTGAGTAATTGTTTCATACCACTGAAAAGATATTTTTCATTATTCGGTGCTTAGAGAATGAAAAAAACATTTTGGATAGTTATCATTTCTAAGGTAAAGTGGATATGTGGTGGAATATTATTAAGAACATGAGTGAATAAGAAGATATTTGAATCTATAAAATTGGAAGAGTTTAAGGAGTTATTGTTTTTTAAATTACTTCCATTGTATTCTATAAAAAATGAGGGATATAGAATTTCTAGAGAATAATAAAAAGGATTATGAATCCTTTGGTACCTATGAAGTTAATTTTACATGACTTTAAATGAATACTTATTTTTTAATCATCATTCATAAATGAAACAATGGTATATTCATTGGTGGAATAAAACCAAGTCTTTAAAATTCCTTGTCTATACGATAATTTGGTAGCAATAAAGATGTCATTCTATATAAACTACTATTAAAAATGGATCTTTTATATTCCCATCATACTTCTGGTTATAATGAGTAAAGGAAGAATGGTTCTCATTAAAAATAAAATAGTGGAATGAAATTCTAGACAATTTTTTGCTCTAAATTTGGGAAGAAGCCTCAAGGGAATTTCTGGAATTGGACTCTAAGGTTAGTTAAATTGAAAAAATGATAATCAAATCCATGAATATCAAAATACTATTAATGGGACAGTTAATGTGATAGAGGATAATATAATTATAACTAATGCACTACCCATAATTTAGTGATTCATGTTAAATGATTTTGGTTATTCTGATATCAATTCCCCGATACAAGGGCTAATATGGATGATAACCTACAACAACCTCTACGTAAAAGGGACAAATTGAAAGCATATATAATCCCAATGGATGATGTGAATCATGATAATTAGTACACAATTATCCCCCACCTTATTTGGGAATTTCATGTTTGTTTTTTTATGAATAAGATATATTAAAATATTATTTTTCAAACATTAGTGAATTTTCATGTGATTATATCCCTCTAATGGATTCTGGAATAATAAAATCACATTTTATATTATATATATAAGGATGGGCCCATGATTCCAATAAAAATGATTTTGGTATATCATAAGATCTTATTTGAGGAAAAAAATGGTTAAATATATTTTGGAAGGGTTATAAGGATTACCATTTATGAAATGGTTTGAGTTGAATCTTTGGATTAAGTTTGATATATTTATTTAACATATAAATATTTATCCATATTGAATAACCATTTTAAACATTTTTAATAGAGGAAGAAGGAATGAAATATCATTCTGTTATATATATTATGATCTTTTTGTTCTTAAGAAATAAAAATTTTAAATTTATTTATTAGATTAATAGATGATATGTACATTGATCAAGGAAAATCCAAAGGGCATGATTGTGCTTATAAAATGGAATAAAATCAAGTATGTGTTATAAAATTCTATATCATTTGGAAAAGGGTCTATAAATAAAAGGGTCTTCTATTATAATCATTTTTGATGATATCAATGTCCATTTCAAGTCTCTTTGGTTTACGGATGTTTAAATATTAACTTTCTTCTGACGATGTTCTCTATCACTCTCCATCAGTATTTGGGTTAGTTTTCTCTTCCATTTCTATGTATTCACTTTCCACCTATGATCTCCAACATGGAAATCTAGTTAGAAGTTACTTTAGTTAAATTTTATGTTTCTAACTTTCCTTTTTATAAAGGAAGATTTATTATTTATTTTTATTATGTGGGTTTTTATGGAATAAACATTAAATTATTAATAAATTGCTGACCCAAAAAAAATATCGAGGGTGAAACTCAAAATAATGGGGGTAGAATGTATCATCCCATGTTTTTATGATTTGTTTATTTTCTCAAATAAAATAAAATTATTTTATGGATTTCATCGAGAGATGCCCCAGTTAAATATTTCTTAATATAAAACACCAAGTTTATATTGTGTCACTTGCAACACTGAGTTAGCATTTCTCACCTAAAACAATGAATCTCTTCTATAGCTTGGTACATGCAAAACCGAGTTTTACTTAATACTATTGATATTATTATTTTAAATGTAAATAATAACGTATCCATTAAATTGTAGTTTATTAAGAGTTTAAAATAACATATGATATTATATGTTTGAATTCATTAAATAAGAATTAATTATAAATAATAATAAAAACCCAATTAAATACAAAGGAAATGTTTTAATAAAAAAATATTTTTTATGCCCCAAAATGGGTTTTATCTTAATAAATTAAATTACTTAATATTATTAAATTATTTTAATTAAATTGATATATAATATATTCAATAAAAAATTTATATCCATCAAATATATTATATATTAATAAGATAAGAACAAATCTAATTTGACGCATTAAAACATGTAATTTTCTAAAGCCTATTTTTATAACTTTTAATAGAACACTTGTTTTAAAAATAAATTTTGAAACTTTTAAATATTTTAAATTAAAAAAATATAATTTTATAATTATTGATGTCAAAATTATATTAGGAAAATGTTTTGGTATTTTTCTGTGATGTTTCATTTTTGATTAATTGTGAAACATACTCAATTTCAATTGAAATCTTCTTTTTATTAGAATTATTTATATACATAAATTATAATTTAAATAGTTTTTAAAGTATAATTAGATAAATATTAATCATATTAATATAATTTATTCCATTTTAATCATTTTATCCTTGAAATTGGTTATAACAATATTTCTAAAATTTATACATATTTAATTTCAAAATAATTAGTCTAGTCTCATCTAAAAAATTAATTTTAAGATAACTAATATCACCTCTATGTTTTGAATTTTCTAAAATGAAATATATATTTGGAATCATAATTATTTATAATTTATAATAAGGAAAAATTAATTTTTTACCTTAACAATTAGTGAAAACAGTTAAAATTAATCACGGCTATTAAGAGAAAATACATGTTTACAATGAGACTAAACTTTACACATAAGGGGAAAATTATTAGACAGTTGTCTAAAAAATTTATTGCCATATTTCAGTCATATCCCATATTTTCTCAAACAGGGTTTATTATTAGAAGCACATGATCTATAGGAGAATTCCCAATATTGTTTAGGTTTTTTTTATTTATAGGTTTTCTTCTCACCACCCTAATAAAAGCCCACCATCTATCCCCATAAATTCACATATCTCATAACTGTTAGGATCTAAAATTTTATTCCCATATATGTTACCATCTTCCCTCCCTTAATCCTATAATCCTCACTTTTAGAATAAATTTTACCAATGATATCTTTTGTTTCAAACCAAGAGGAGTTTCTCAATGAATTGGACATTTTCATCAATGAATATATTTGTTTTATTTATTCAGTAAAACCATTAATTTATTTTTATATCTTGATAATATAATAACCTCATTATATTTAATTTAATTATATTTCCTTATGTTAAGTGTTATTCCTACTACAATACACACTTTCATCACATGAGATATGCAATCATCGTTTGTGTGTATGACAAATTACCGACTTGCAAACCGATATCGTTATTTCTTCCATTACCATCTTTAAAGGTATTGAATAATGATGGATTAATAAATTATATATGATATTTATTACGCTTTTGATGGTATTATTATTCTATAAGTTTTATACCACACATACCTTTATGCCTTCCATTTTGTGGAAATACGATAACATCATTCCTGTGTAAGGCGGACTACCACTTCACGAAGTGATGTGATCCGTTCAAAATTTATATGGGATGTATTAAGGATAGTATTAAATAAAAATATGTTATATTTATGTGATAAATATTATTTTTTAATTATAATTCATCATTTACTTTTCTTCCTTTAAATTCTAAAAGGAAATAAAAAAAGATTTTTTGCGTTTGTATGGCCTAACATATCCATTAACGTTGTATTTCATTTCCTATTACTATATATTATAGATTTTTTTAAAGATATATATAATTATTATATGTCTATATAATATTTATATAATTTTTATAATTCTTGAAATTAGGAAATAATTATCAAATTAATAGGAAAAATAATAAACAGTCAAAACATGTATGGAAAACAAAATAGTTATTAACAAAAATGTACCTTCAACATCGAATTGTTAATAAATGGGTAATAAAATGTCATAAAAACCATATTGTGTGATATATATGATTATTGTTCTTTTTTATATTTATAATAAATTTATATTTGTTTCGTATGAGTTTTAAACACGTACGAAGGATGTCAAGACTTAATGTAAGTGGATTTCAAGTCTCATTTTTATTTCGGAGAGACTCATGTCATATTTACCACTCATTTATTTTTAGTGATGTATATAATGAAATAAGTCATATTATATCATGAATTATATTTATTTAATGATATTTAATGTTTTAATTGATTTTATTCTTTCATGGATCTCATGATTCAAAAGTTACTCAAGTTGTATGGGAGTTTTGTCATAGTTTTATTTTCTAGAAGACACGTGACCTGATCACTACCTATTTCATGTTTGTGGTGTGTATAATTATAAATGATTTATTTTATTATTATTATGTTTATAATTATTTTTATTTAAATATCCATTTTATGATTTATCTTAAACTAGGTTTATTATTCAAAATTTTCCAAATCGATAAATGAATTTTATCTCAATTTTCCTTTTTTGGGAAGCATGTTATGTTATACACCTATATAATTTTATAAGATGTATGTACTTCCCATTTGAAATTTAATATCATAAATATCATTATTATCATGATGTTCTATGTTCTATGTAATTTAATTTTTTTCATGGGGATTAAGATTCAAATTTACAACAGCGGTAAGATTTTATAGCTACAGTCTCACCGTTTATCAGGACTGTTTATGATTATGATTCCATTGATAAAATATTATTATCCACATCTCGATAATTCTCATTAATTTTATTATACTATTGTTATTCATGATATATTCAAGTATTTTTTTCATTTACAAGTTCATATGTACTTAATACAATTATGAAGATGTTTTTAAGAAAGTATGACCTTATCTCTCTATTCATTCAGAAATATTTTTTATTTCAAAACCATGTTTCTTATATATTATTTCAACAAAAATTTACTATTTTACTATTATTTTTAAAATAAATCTTTACAAATGATTATTTAAGTTTTTAAAAAATCGTTTTCAATGGAATATTCTTTTCAATTTTCAATCAATGAACTTTTCTATACTTTTTTTACGGTGTAAAATAAGAATGTTTGGCATGTATGGTATCTTCTATCATCATGATCGTCATTTATTTAAAGCTTCCTTTTAAACATTTCAATATTATTTTTGAAGAAAAAAATTTTCATAATATTCTGGAAATTTATTTTCTTTAAATTTGTTTTCAAATAAAGAGGTTTTAAGAAAGAAATATTTTTTAAAAAAATGTTTTCAAAGAGGAAAGGATATTTTACTCAGGAATTGTTTTCAATGATTTTTTAAGTATAATTTATATGTTTTCAGAGTTGTTTTAAAGGAATTTTTTTTAAAATGTTTTATTTTCTTAAAAAATGTGATTTTAAAAGAATTATTATTTACCTTATTAAATAATCTAAGTGATCATTCAAAATCATCCTCTATCTACGATTACATCCTTATATATAATTTATGATTTTCTAGGTATAGGATCAAGGGAACACATTATTATTCTTTCTTTGAATGTTTTATTTTTATGATGAAATGTTTTTTATGAAACTCATTTATCTTTAAGGGGTTATACCATGATGAAATACACTTCTTTTCATCAGTTATTATATGATGAAATAATTATGAAACATATAACCTTTTCAAATTTTATTTTGTTTTTAAATGATTATTCTACCCATTTCATTTCATCAGTAATGGTATGATGAATTTTTATAATCTTGTAGAAACAATATGTATGATTTCATCAAGTGACGGGTAGGGACTATATCACCCTCTAATTTATTGGATAAATATTAATATCTCATGAGATAAAATGGTAATGTTTAAGATCGTGATCCATAATGGAAAATAGGTGAGTCCTGATCCACAATGGGAAATTGTTTCTTTATAATCCACTATTGGAAATATGTGTTTCCCATTCAACTATGTTGATGGTATTGTTAGTTAACATTGACAATTGAAATGGTTTTCTATATTTATGATGGTTCAATAAATTTATCACATGAGATTATGGTTCATTGTTGATTGAGGATGATTTATCACCATTATGATTTTTTCCTTGAGAACTGCCAACTATTATTCTATGAATCTTGTTTGTAATTTATGACTGGTTGAGTATGAGCTTCTTATGCTATATTCATGATCACATACACATATGATTATCTTATTCATTAATATGATTATTGGTTGATATCTCTTATTTTTACCATTAGTGAGCACATGAGATCACCCTTTCTTATATTTCTTTTCCATGGGTTCTAAAAAGAGGTTTTAAGTTGGAGTAATAAAGGGTAAGATCTTTATGGGAGACATTAAAGATCTTCCATAAATTAAAAATATTTTTTTCCATGTATCTGAAGGCACAAATGTTCCTCAAGTGTGTGTATATATAATATAATGAATATTCATATAAAAATATGTAATATCTATGTATAACTATCTGTAGTTCTCTGAATGACTCGACCAACCATTATTATTGAACCACATAAATGTGTACCAACATTTTTATATATTGTTTTTGTTTATAATATCATACATGCAGGTTAAATAGGAAACGATAGTGTGAGATCCATTCAATTTAACAAGTGTAGTGATAAAATGGAAAAAATGGTTTTAATCTTTAAAAAAATTCACATAGATTCCACCCCCCATCAGTGTGGTGGAACAAATACCATTAGAAAAACAAGGGGCCAATGGAATTGGGCACTGTGCTTGTGATATTTCTCCCTAGGAATAAGTGGAAACACACTACCAGAATTACCCTTAAGTTGAGTGATTACAATATAAAACTTTCTATCAATTTTTCATATGCATCTTAAATATATTTTTCATAAGGTGAATATATAATAATGTTATAAAATGATTAAACATTTAGTTTATGAATTTTCCATTTATATATCATTATTCTGATAAAACTACACATTTTTTATGAATTTTTTGACACTCGGTACATATGAGAAGTAGTTATAAAACCCATAACAGGATATAAAAACCAAATGAAAAACCTAATAATAAACCTATAAATAAAATACCTTTTATAATGGTTTAGAATATTTATATCACACCTAAATTGTTAAATATAATTATCCTTCAGTATCTACTTATTACACTAATCACAAATTCCTTTATGGGATTCTATCTCATCCAAGTGATTTCAGCCACTCCTATGAGGTAACGAAGATAATTAATAAAGATAAAGTAACTAGGGAACCTATAAGTTGTTTAAAACTAGGTAACACTCTCATATGAGGAACACAATTAAACACTAAGCACCTTTTTTGTATTTCTCTCAATATAATGATGACAGTAAATATAAACTTATATATTTATTGAAAGAGGTTTATTCAAAAGCATCCAATTAATCTAAATTCATATAAAACAAATAGAGGTAAAATCAATTGCCTCTAATGATTATCTAGGTAATTGAGTAGACTCCATTAGTGTATTAGGTTTCGAACTATATTGGGAGGTGCAACAATTAGCCTCCAAATTAGTTAAATCTAGTAAATAAGTTTCTTAAACTTTCTCTCCTATTAGGCTTAAGAATTTTCATCATTTAATGGACCTTGGAAGGCCATTTATCTAATTCTAATTCCAAAATACATTTAGATTTTTCTATTTTATCCTATTAATTTATTTATATAATAAATAAAATGTTATTTATATTATAATTAAATTTTAATTATTTAATTAAATAACTTTTATTTAATTAAATATTTCAAATTCGCAAAACACTAATCCTAATTTGTCTAATAAAAATAATCTTTTTTATTTTTATACTAATCGTATTAGTCTAAAAATATCAATCAGAATTATTTAATCTTTTTCCCAATGGGATAATTTTAAAGATATAAAGAATCATGAATCTCATTAATAATCATAACCTTGGATAATTATCTAGAAACACATCATAACTACCTAAATTATAAATTAGTTTGGTGTGATCTATTCCAGCACTAGTTTATTAGAAAATGTTCCTTTTTACTTAGAATTAATATTATGAATAATACATAGATATGGTAAATAAAATATAAAACATATCTTTTTATTAATTCATGATTTAACAAATCTTATATTATTTTATGACTTGTAATTATATTTTGATCCCCATGTACTTACATAGTTAAAAATCAATAGAAGACCGTGATATAATAACCCATCATATGAATGGACACATTATATCAAGTTTAATCAAATCTGGATTATTGATTAGTGTATTACCCAATTAAATTTATTAAAACAAAATCATAAATTCATTTTTATAGGTATCAAGGTATGAAACATTAAAAGTAGTAAACCTATTTTACAACCTCATGTTTAATGATCCTTAGTCAATACACAGTTAAGAAACACCAATGAAACTTGTATGATAGACCACGATTTTTAACTTAATGGATTCTATGAGAAATAATTTCTATATCTAATATCATATGATTAATTAGTTGTATCTCTAAAAATATTTCATACCCATGCTGATTTGAACATATAATTACAACCAGTAGTGGAAAAAATAAAATTTTCACCACTGATTTGACCCCGGTAATTAGTAACCAATGTGAAAACCCCTTGTTTTGGGGTTTTAACATCAGTTATAGTCATAATCAATGCTAAAACCCCATTTTTATAGTCCTTCACATCATTTATTATCATAACATATTGGAAAAAACATATGGAGAAGTTTTTAATATCCTTTGTACAAATAACCAATGTTCAAACCACTGATTTTAACACCAATTATATGATAATCGAAGATAAACCCATTTAAAAAAATTAAATCATGGGAGCTCTCTATAATATAATTATTATGTAATAATGATATTCTTTGAAACCCTAATCTCCATGACTCATAATTTTCCCCCATTATATTCATTTGATCAGATTTATTTTCATTTTTTCATTGTTTGTCATCTCTCTTAACTTTGTCGTCGGAATTCATTTTTCTTCCAATGTTCATGGCAACATTTTTTTTACCAGATTTATGTTCCACTATACTCATTTAAGATTTATCATCTTTGAACATCAATAACTATTTTTAGTTTCACTCATATTTAATTTCTTACAATGTTAATTCCATCTATCACTATTTTTGATCTCATTGTAATGGAACTTCTACTTTAATCTCTATATTTGGTAAGATAAATTTTATTTCTTATATATAAAGGATTTATTAATTATTTTCTTGTTATAAATTGTATTTATTTATTTGTTTGTATATATGTAAATCATTAAAAGTTATAAAATTTGATGGTTATAATTATATTTAGGTTATAATTTCATTTTGATTGTAAATTTTTTGTTGTAAATTATTGTGGGAATAATTTTTTATGATTAATAATTGTTTGTATTTATAATTATCTTCATTTGTAAATAATTTATACATATAATTTTTGTATGTTCAAAAAAAAATATGGTCATAAATTTTTGGTGAATCGTAATTTTTTTGTTATAAATTTTTTACGGGTATAAGTTATATTCATTTTTTTATAATTTTTCTTGTAATATATCATTGTCGGTTATAAATTTTCTCTAAATTCATTTTTAATTTTTTTTAGTTTTTTATAATATTTATGTTTTTATCTTTGTGTGTTTATATATTTTATTTTTATATATGTATATATAATTTAATTTAATATTCTATAAATTAATTTAAATTTATATATTAATATGTTTATATATTTTAAAATTATATTTTTGTCAATATTCGTAAATATTAAAATGTTATAATATATTTTTAATTTATACTACTGATTTAGGTAAGTATTGGATCATAATATCATAAATTATTGAAGTACTAGAGATGATTAAGAAAATGAATTGGATTATTCCTTTGAATTTTCTAAATTGAAACAAGAAAACATAAACATGAAAATAAATTCATATTTTTCTATCTTTGCATGAAATTTTTAAATATAATAATGTTATGGACCATAGAAATAAAATAATGTCTAATTTTATATAGTAATAATTGTAGGTATACATGATGGATCTAGACATTTTGAAATAGTATAAAATTCAAGATATAACATTGAGAAAGATACTGAGTATGATATGGAGGATTTTATTGATGAATTAATTGATGATATAGGCATTAAAACCATTGAGAAAATAGAAAATGTAGAGTGGATTTATGTGGATTCTAAAAAATAGTTCTTATGTCGTACGAAATTTATAGTCTTATTATTTTTACTAGGATTGGATAACTTAAAATAAATAAATGGTTTGAGTGAAAAAAGATTCAAATAATCTATTAAACTTTTGAAATAGTTCCATTCTAAAGACAATGGGATTCCAAATTCCAATTATAATGAAAAAATCACCCAATGAGAAATGGAAATATGATAATACATTCCTTTACAGATTATTATATGATTTATAAGAATGAATATTGAGGTTTGTAAAAATTTCCTAAATTTAGTACATCACAAAATAAAATTTATAAGATACCAAAATGTGTTTCATTCTAAGGATATACACAAAACCTTCTACAAAGGCTATATAGTAAATTTTAATAATTCAAATTTTGAATAATTTATTTGACATTAAAATGATGCAAAGAGACAGTAATGGAATGTGGATGGTTGAATATCTAATGGAAACCTATATCAACCAATTAATTCACCCCAATGTAAGAGATTTAATAAAAAATTCCTAATTAAGGAAATAGAGATAAAAAAATCATAATAGGATTATTCATAGATGGAATGAAATTATATGATATCCTTAGTAGCCAACATAGTTCATTGAATATTATATTGGTAGTTTATTACCTGTCCCAAAATAATATCTTAAAGAAAATGCTATAATGTTCGTGATCATTTTGGGGGAAAACATCCTTGAAATTTTATTAATAATTATATGCCACCATTGATTAATTAATTAAAATTTTGTTGCATATAGGAGTTAAAAATTTTGGTACAAGAAAGACATATTATTTTATTTTTCTTGTTTTGGTAATGTTGAAAATAAATTACTTTCCTACAAGTGGAAACTTATCTGGATATACTATTAAAAGAAAAAAATCATTGCTAATTTGTAATTATGGGACATCATATCATCAATTTTATAATAGGATAGTGACATTTAATGTGCATCATCAAAGCTTTTTGCTAATGGATTTCCATTATCAATGATTAAAATGGTAATTTAAACGATTACTAAAGTATGAATTTTATACCACAACATGTGTTAACTAAAGAATATTGAAATATGGTGAAAATTTTTTATGTCTCTTTTTGTAACATAGAGAGTTCAGTTCATCAAATAAATTGGTGTAATAAGGGTCCGTCTTATTTGATCTACCATATTAGAGAATTTTGGAGGTAAAACATTACCTTAATGTTTTAAATCATGAAAAAAACATATATGATAGTTTGATTAGACCAATTTTAGAAATAAAAGTAATGGAAAAAAATATATTTTACTTGAAAGAATATATTAAATAACCCTCTGAATACTTTTTGAGTTAACTCCCACTATGATAGAAAAAAGAACATATTTACCACCATATTTTATCATATTAAGAAAGAGTGAAAATGTGAATTTATTAAAATGTATTAATGATATTAAAGTACCTAGTGGTTATTATTCAAATGAAAGAAATTTGGTGTCACTAAATTATTTGATGTTAAAAAAAAATAAAACCTAATTATTTTATGTATTGATCTAATAATTAGTGTTAGTTTCACTGTGTGTCCTTTTATTTATGCCTATCAGAAATTATATCATCAATTTATACTGCTTTTTAAATTCCATTTACAGCAAAGTCATAGATAATAAATCATTAAATGTGTTGGATAATGAATCTATCCTTAAACTTCAATATCTAAAAATATATTTTATACTATCATTTTTTATTTGATCGTTTGTATGATAATTAATATTGTGAGAGGGATAAGGATATATGAGGATATATATTTATGATATATGTATCATTTTTAATGATATCTTAAAATTATGAAGGTATATATAAAACAATTCCCAATTAACTAGATTCCTCAATTACAAAAAAAATATATTTCAAATGTGGTTATTATGATACGTATTGACTACTTGTATGAAGTGGAGAAAATTGGTCTCTCTATATCTCGACATCATAAATTCAGTAGAGAAAGAAATGGGATTTGTGGATTAATGTACTCTAAATTTCACAAGATATATTTATATAGAAACATTTATAAATTTTAAGCAACATGTGGGAGGTTCAACTATATAAACCATCACATATTACCATATCAAAGGTACAATATTTGAAAATAAATGAATTTTTGCTAATGAATGAGTATAAACATATATTTGTTTCATTATTTAAGGAGAAATAAAACACTAATTAATCTACATTAGAAACCTTTAAATGGTTCATTGGAGGACCATATGTTAATGTGATCACATGTTCTAGTTTTGAAATTAGGGGTTGCATATTTTAAAATAATAGTACAAAAAAATACCTCTCAAAATAGTGGAGTGATGGTCATTGTTGAAGACATAACTTTTTCTAGTAAAAAATATAGAATCCTAATTTTTTTATTAATGACATATTTTAGATTTGGTGAGGATAAATATAAAATTTATTATTCAATATTCTAAATAGTGATGTTGAAGTATAACATGATTAATAGTAACAGTGATGTGAAACATGATGATTATGGATTTAACTGTGACGATTTGAAAATTAAATGATTTAAAGAGGAACCATTTATCCTAAAAATGCTTGAAAAGAAAATATTTTCTGTTATTGAACTTGTGAATGATCAATTTCCAATCACTCTTAACCTAAAAAATTGAATGATTTATGAGGATGATAATGATGTTTTAGAATTATGTGAGGTTTATTCATCTTTTGATTGATTAGTTTAATATAATATTGATGGGTATATAGATATAAACTAAGATATATGAAAAGATCACATATGAGGGATATAAGAAAACACCTTATCACACTTATAATTATTCTGGTAATTATTTTATCTTATTTTTATTTAATCTTACAAATGTAAAATATTTTTTTTTAACTCTTATATTCAAACATATAAAATATGATCATTTATAAAAATTTTATATTAAATATTATACTCTTTCATATATGTTAACAATTATTTGGTTAAAAAACTCCAAAATATTTTTTTTCAGTTTAACAGATGAAAATATTGTATTTTTCTATCGATGATATTTAAATCTACAGACATTGATATTTTTTTACCATTTACAATTTTATTTTATATTCTTCTATTATAATAAAAAAAATGATTAAAGAATTCTGTTAAAATTATTTTCTTATGGAACATACACATGTTAAAAAAATAACTTGCATATTCATATATATATATATATATGAACCATTAGTATTATTTTTTAATTTAGTTTTATATTCATCCAATTTATTCAAAAAAAATTGGTTGAAAGATCATGACATCATCATTTTTTAGGAATCATATATATGTAGTGACAATATATTTTAAACATGGAAATCCATATTTATAATTGTTGATCAATTTTGTGATTTTTATATTCATCAGTTTGAATTTCACTTTTAATTATTAAATATGACTCACACAATTTTTTAATTTTTATTATTTCATCATGTTCATCATTTTTAAAAAGTTAAAATTTATTTTTTATTATTAATAAAATATTTTTACGTATAATAATCCCCCAATTATAGCTAAATATAGGTATAAAAAATTTCATTACATTTATCTATTTAAAAGACAAACACTAAGGAATGATAAAATTTATCAATTTATTTTTACCTTATTTCATTTTAATATATCTATAATAAATCAATAATTTAATGAAATTAGGTTTTTTAAAAAATTAATTAAATAACAACTCAAGATCCTTTTATGATAGAGTCTTTTTCTTCTTTAGATATGATGACACCCATAGTTGGTAGATGTGGTGTTAAAATTTTAATTAAACTTTCACTTTCTCAATGGGAGGACAGGTTATAAAATGAATCTGATGGAAATAATCACACAGTTGGACCAAAAAATTTATTTTATGAGTTATATAGGAATCTAGTGTCATTTAATGATTACAATATTTAGTCCTAATTGGAGGATCATTGACTAGAAAATGAAATATTAGTTGTAGGAGTCTATAATGGTAAAATATTTAAAAGATTAAATTTTTTTCTCAATTTTACAAATATATTATCTTTCAAATTACTTATATTAAATTTACTCAATTACATATGAAATTTCACTTTAATGACATGAAACTAATTAAGAAGACGTGGTTATGTTTTAAAAAAAATATTTTGATACATTTAAAACAAAATTACATCAATATATATTTTTCGGAAAGAGAAAAATGAAATCTCATGCATAAAAAATGGGTTTATATATATGAAGAAAAAAGAGATGTTTTTCACTAGATGGTGAGAGGAATCCTTTTTTGTATAAAAATTATTATATATAAATTCAATTTGTAAAATTATGTGTTCATTACTTGATAAATTATTTATTTATTTTTATTTAACAGTCCTCTAGGAGATCACAGTAAGATATATTATCATAGAATTTATACCCTCCAACTTCATCATATGGAGGGTGTCTGTAAGGGACCCGTTTTCCAAGATCCCTATTTTTATGAATGTGAATGGAATAAGGGTTTTGAGAGGGATTTCATAGGTATTTTAAAGGAGATAATTTAATTCTTTTAACTATATGGTCACCACACCTTAGAGTCAATTGTGGTGGAGGTTGTGGTGATTCCTATTTGGGTGGTATAGCCATGAATCTTGGTCATTTTAGTGTTAGGGAACACAATGGGGTCTAAAAAACCCATCCAGGCCACCATTTAGGATCTTATGTCTTAGATTTGGTCATTTTTTGTTGTCCATTTTACATCATTGGTCTTTTAAAGTTGATTTTATGGGGTTTGGTACCCCAGAATGAGTGAAATTCTGAGAGTTCTTATTATCCATAGTGTTTTACATGGATTTTACTACTATGAGAAATGGGTAAAGGAAAAAAAATTTGGTGGATAGTTTTGTTCTATATCAATCATAGAGTATTTTTTTCCTTGAGATAGTGTAAGACCATTCCCAGGGAAATGGCCATTTTAAGGGTTTGGAATCTAGAGAATTTACCTATGGGGAACTAAGAATGAAACATTGCTCGGGCCAATGGTAATGGAGGGGATTAATGTAAATACATCATCTTTATTGATGAGGGAGTGTAAAAGTTGAATGAGGCCTCACCATACATCTGTAATGGAATTGGTGAGATGAAATAATGACGGATTCTCCTCTTTGTTATGGTGATAGGTGGTAATGGATTCATGGGTGAAGAAAATGTATCTTCTATATTGTGGTGCATAGAGAGTTATTGATCAATGGTGTTTAATGCAGTTTTTAAAATTATTGAGGTTTTGGGAGTCAATCCATTTAAAATGGATCAAACCTTTGATTCCCTTTGAATGAGGGGTATCAGGGTCATGGTTGAGGAAACCACAACTTGTGGAAGACCAGTCTATACTTCTCGGTAAATAGGGGGTCTAACACCCTTGCATTGACTTTTTATTTCTTCTTTTGAACCATAGGTATCCATTGTCTCTCTCAACACTCAATTAATTTTCCTTGACTGTTTAAACTCATTAGTTCATTGTAATTGAAGTCACCTGAATCATGTAAATCTCTCTCTCCAACTTAACTTTTCCCATATACCCTTCTAACCATAGGATTATGTTGGGGAATTAACCTTTGTTTAGGGGTTGTTTTTCAAGATTATATTTATGTTGGTTTCTTATGGATAGTTCTGAGGTAGTTTCATTCAATTTTAGTGGTGATTGATTTCTCAACTATTCCATTAAATAGTGTAGTTTTCTTTAATGATTTAAATAAAGTTAGGGGATTCAAGAACCCTACTTTATTTTATATTTATAGTTTGATTCGATTTATTTTTTATTCATTGGATGGGTTGTATGAATTGACTTAAAATTAAAATGAATTTTATTGAGGAGAAATAAAGATAATGGGGTGAATGAAATGGCCAAGAATTCTTAGGGACCATGTAATACTGACACATAAAATTTATTAAATAAAGGAATAAGCATCATAACACAGGTGGTCTAAAAAGATATGTGTGTAAATCAACTACTATATCTAAACCCATTAGTACATAATAATATGAATTCATCCAAAAAGACAATTCTAAGCTAATCCCTGCAATAGACTTCATTGATAGTGCATTAACTACCTGATTAGAATACATGTATAGATGAGATACATGCTTGTGGAAATCATAATGAGTCTTCAGGAAACTAATCCAATATATGAGGATTCTTCATAGAATATATATTTTTCTAAAATTTAGTACATACACAACAATAATTAAATCTAATTTGATCCATAAGTGTTTCCCCACAAAATTCATAACATATTTAATAGTATAGATCATGGCACCTAATTCCACTTCATAAGTGACATCAATTCAAATATGGCTCCGGAGGAATACTTTAACAAATACTTTGTATGTCTGAAATACACAATCACATCTACAGATTCTTGGTTCCACCAAGGTGGCCCCATCCAAATTCACCATGGTCTTTTTTGGTATAGTTGGAATCCATCTAATAAATTTCATCTCTAGTGTGTTTTATAGATCTCCCTGAAACACCAAGAACATGTAAAATACTATGGTTGGAAAATTGATTGTTTATAGTACCCATTTGAATATTTCATATAGTCTACACAGTTTTATGAATCACAATTACACTTGAATAAAAGGAGGCCTTTAGATTTTGGAAAATAATTCCATTTATAATGACCCATGTAAAATTAATGATGACTATCGTGACTGCCAAAATAATGTTATATATCTTCCAACTAAGGATAACATCTTTGATACAAACTATAGGCTCAATGGATCTATTATCAACACAAAACTTATATCCACAAATTTCTTGCAAATAATTCCATTATTTTCACAAAAAGTAACATTGAATAAATATATGGAATTGGTTTTTAGAATCTATAAAACAAACTAAGAAGGCCAATGGAAATTATAATCCAGTTTTTTGAAGTTGGTTATCCAAGGGAAACCTATTTTCCAACAATTTCCAGAGACTCTAAATTATTGAGGGAGAAATGAAAGTCTTACTATACTTATAAAGTCATTGAGGTACACTTCATTCATTATTATACTTCATCCTAGAGCTTATCTTAACATGAAATCCACCACTGACAGATGGTATTCAGATCCATATTTCAAAAGAGATATACCTATAATTTTTCACCTATAATGTAGTGCTTGAAGGAATAATTCCAGTGCTTCTTCCCCAGTTATGGTTGAGACCTACAATTGTAAGGTACTATAGATGATGTGGCACTACCATCACCTCCTAAAATGGTCTGTCAATCCTAGATATTATCATGCTGTTTAGATCAAATAATTTGGAAACAATCCATTACAAATATGAAAAAAAAATCATGATATAATAATATTAGTAAACACTATATTGTTAATGAAATATTATAAGTAAATACATCTTTAATCATTGAAACAAGATTTTCTTTATGGAAAGATAAAGCTTCATCATGCAATGTAATATAGTTTCATGAAAACATGTTAATGAGAGATTCATTAAATTTATACATGTCTTTTATCACAAGACCACCCATATTAAAAGGCTGGATGAAATCCTTCAAGTAAATCTTAACAAGATTCTTCTCATGGACACATTCTAGCTAAATAAAATTCCTAATCAAGATTTGGATATTTTTTATGAGGTTTTCAGGCCACTTGTAAATAGAAAAGGAATATACAAATATTGAGGTAATCATTATCTAAACAAAGAATATTCATCCCACCTGAGACATGCTTTAACCCTTATATTTTTTTATATTATAAATATCTTTTATATTGATATTCTCAAGGTAGTATCTCTTAAACATCACCTAAAACACAGGGATACCCACAAATATTGATGTTAAAGAGCCTCTCTTGAAACCTATTTTTCTGGAAATTATGTATTGCTTGGATGTTGTAATCCATATCTTCAAAAAAATGAAGATTTATCCATATGATTGATTTCCTTGTGTAACATCAATCAAATTATCATTGGATTGAAGAGTAACATGGGAACTACTATGCCATAGGTGACATCCCCATTCACTAATGGATGGAATTAAATGCTAAGGGCCTCAAAATGAATTGGGTGATGATTTTCCCTTTTAATTAACAAATCATCAAACAACATAAGAAATAACCAAAGAATCCTCTATATGATGCATGTGTAAAAAATAAAAATCAAACGTAGAAAAACCAACAAAACATATTAGAGTATAATAAAAAAACAAAAATTGATACTCAAGAGTAAAATAAAGAAAAATCAAAACTTTAAGGTTAAAACTACCAGGAACTCCCCACCCACTTCATGCTCCAATCCCACATGCAAAACCATTGTTTCAAGAAGCATCACTAAAGAAACGAGATACCTTTATTTTACCTATTTATTGATGAATGAAATGTAAAAATGCACAAAAGTTACCAAAAATGGGGAGAGTCTAAACTCAATCGGTTTTTCCCAAATGGCTTCACAACTCATGCCACAAGGAAAAAATTTATTAACACATTTATCAAAAAAAATTCAAGAACTAAAAATAATTTATATCAAATACATAAAAAAGCTTTCTTAAGATACAATTAAAAGGACTATAAACCATTTCTTATTTTATTTGGAATATTCTTTTCCATGCCCACACACAAAACCACACACAGAAAAACAATCATGGTGGTAATTTTTATTGTGGAACTTCATGTCTACACTATGTACCACTTTGGTGGTGGTACTTCATAACCATTATCCAACCCATTCATCACATTCACAACCATTTATGATTGGATTGTTCCAATACATTTACCAAAACCAATTTTTAATTCCATCTATTTCATATAAAACCAATTCCTTCTTTTAAATAATTCCAACAACCAATTTACAAGAATCAAAACCAAACTATAATTTTAAATATCATTTTAAAATTATAAAAAATAGGCTTCCAAAAAACCAATAATCATTCTTCTATTTATAAGAATATAACAAAAACATATTTCCATTATGTGTCACACAATAATTTCCCATCCATTTCAAGAAAATAATTTAATTAAAATAAAGACTTTAAGTTCTAAATCATGTAAGTTTGAGATAAAATACACCTACTACTCAAATGTTGATGAAATCAAAGAACAAAAAAAATAAAACATTAATATTCGAACAAAAACAACATTCCCTTCACTAGATCCAAGAACATTTCATCATAAAACTATTCATAACACATAGATCTATCCATAAGGGACCAGATATATGGTTCCAAGAGAGAGAATAACCTTTTATCTAAGAATAATAATGAATAAATGTCACCTATCAATGAATACAGGCCTCTAACCCACTTTTATTTTCCTACAGATCAATCCCGAATCAAAGGGGTTGCTCTCATGCCTTAGGAGAAAAGGGAATTTTATTTATAAAAGGATAATGGGAAAAAATAGGTAAAGAGGGATAATTTGGAATAAATATCCTTTTTAATGAGGTTTTATAATATGTCACGGGATTAGTATCCACAATTTTGAAACATGTTCACCAACAGTGTGGTGATACTGTCTTAATGCCGCACCTCACATAGATTTCTTTCATGGTTAGGAAAAACATGCCCCAAAAAATAATATTATTAGTATAGAATATATGTGAAGGAGAAACTAAATATCTTTCAATCATAATTTAATTATAAGTAACTTTTCATGAAATATCAATGTGGCAGGTACTAAATTAATCCTCTAAAATGGAAAAAAGAAGGCCAGATTCTTGATCACCTTATCTTAATCCTCTAGTGCATCAAAAGAAACACTTTACCAATCCCTTAATTATAATTAAAATCCTATATTTCTTTAGAATTACCTTTATCAATCTAATGAAATTATTATAGAATTTATACCACATTAGGAAATAAAAAATGAAACCTCACTTGATCGTATCAAACGACATTCAAATTTTAACCTTTAAAGAAAATTTACCATGTGTATAATTCTTCTTAAGAACATTAATGTACTCTAAATTAGAAAATAAGAATGTTTTTGTGATCTCTATAGGTACAAAACCAAATTTGTTTGGAGTAATGAAATTATCAATAACCTTCTTAAGCCTAAGAGAAAATGTATTTAATATGATCATAGGGATAATATTACCAAAAGAAACTGGTATAAAGTCATTAATATTAATATAATGTTCCTTCTTAGGAAATAGTGAAATGAATTTGGAGTTCAATAAATAAGGCAGGGTGTTAGAATGAAAGAGTTCACAAATAACATTAACAATGTCATTATGAATAATATCCCAATATGAAATGACTAATTCCTTTGTTGAAAAAATCAAAACCAACAAAACTTTCAATATTTAAACAAAAGAGGGAATTCACGATTTCTTCTATTGTAAGATACATCATCAAATGACGATTTTGACCATCATAAATATAGTGAGGTATAGTGTGAATAAAATGTATATTGGTATCTTTTTCCATCATTATTATTAATATTTATAATATATTCCATTGTAATTTCATAAATATAACCTTATAATGTGAAAAGAAAACCATCCAATATAATGGTATTAATAAAATTCCTAAAATTATTTTCTTTATAAAGGTGGTAGAAGAACCGGGAGTTTTTCATCCCCGTATTGAGTCCATATGATAGTATACATCTTCTTAAAAGGACTCTCTTTGAGACATAAGATATCAATTATCTTGGAATTCAATTTTATTTTATCATGTGATATTTTACCCTACCACTAATTAGATTCTAGATAAGAGGTCGCCTATAAGGACCCATACATAAACATTTCATAATCTTGAGTTAAGTCAGGAATTAACATTGAGGATATTTTTAGGTTTATAGTTTTAGAGAATTAGGACACAACTATTACATAAGAACTCAAATTAATAAAAAGTGGATACAACTAATACAGTATCCATTTCTTCAAAAATATAAAACGTTTTAAAAATAAAAATGATTTATTTTCATGATAAACTTATTCTTGAAATATTCCTTTCTCTTACAAATCCTTATACGATATGGAAAATATTTTAAAAACATGGTATGGTCATAAAAATCTCAGTGAATAATATAAAATAATGAATAAAACTGTTAGTCAATGAATATATTAAACCCATGAAAACATTTTCCCCAAATAATATTTTTCGCCCATAAAACATACACTTTTTAACATACCCCATGAAATCATAAGATTCTTAAAAACATCTTAGAAATCATAAAACATAAAGTTAACTTGTGGAATATATATCATACATACATTATAGCTTTGACAACTACATAGGATGTAACCTTCATGGTTACATTTGGAATTCCCATCACACTATATTCCCTAAATCACTTAGGAGAAACCTTATCATTTAACTCTGTCTCATTACCCAATGCATTGGAGATCTATCAGGGGTTCAACGACCCTTGGTTTATCATATAACCACACATATACTTAAACAATTCTAAAGAACAATAACATAATCAAAACACATAAAACAAGTATAAAGGCAAAATAACATTTCCACATTGCAATAACAAGTGATCATTTAAAGATATTAACCAAATAAATCCTTTATCAAAAACATTTTCAATACCCAAAACAAGAAAAGTTTATGTGGTATTTATTTTTCTTCTGAAAACATTACGGGTTATAGAGTAATCAAAATATTAAATAATGGTTTTATTGGTGGATAAAGTCACTGTCTCCGCATACATTAAAAACATTTCTTTTTTCATTTAGTAAAATGCTTCATAGAAAAATATTTTTTCTGAAAAATTTTTAATGAAATTAAAATTCAAATGGTTTTATTATACACCATATAAATGAAAGTGGTGTATAATATCTAATTATGCCTCAATGAAAGGAGATGGAGATAATGTCCCATATAAAGATTGTATCTTTAGATTAAGGATAAATCAATAACATAATTATGTGTGAAAAATATAAATACACAAAATAAAAGTGGATATTCAGTGAAAAAAATAATAGGTTATTCACACATATTCATGGAAAAACAAAATCAATGACATCGATATCTAACTTAATGAATGGAAATTAAGTTATGATTTCCCTTACCTTGAGTTCGATTCATCGTGTATATTACTTGTTATTATAGTATAATAAACTTAGCATGATTTTTAATTGATTGAGAATATTTTTCATGTCCATTATTTCTTTAATATCACTTATTACCATGTTATAAAAAATACATAATTATTTAAGTTTATATCAGATACTTTTGGATATTTGGTTCATGAGTCGAAAATTAACTTGGATTGAAGAAAACAATCCATGTGGTCATAATTCCATAATCCCCAAAATAATATTCATAATTTAAGTGTCAAATATATCCACTATATATGTATTTACAATAATCCATAATATTTGGAGATAATAAATTAAATTCATCGTTCATGGAGACGATAGTCATACAAACGCATGGACACTACTTTCATTTCTTTATCGTATTAAAAGAATAATAATTAAATGATATAAATTTAATTTATAATACCAGAAATATATTAATTTTAATATATGTATCATAGGTTTAAAACCCCATCCTATATGTCTTCCATGTACAGCGGGAACAAGTCTTTTTTCTTTGAGGGTGTGGTAGTCCACACTTTCTCAAACGAAATTATCATACATACACAATATGGAAAGCATAAAGGTATGTTCTAAATAAATATTACATAAGAATTAAGATAATATAAATATAATGTATATCATATCTAAAAATATATTCCATTATAATGGTCACCATGAGAGGTGTTAGGGGAAAGTTGAACAATAATCATTTTGTGAGGCAGTAGTACGTCGTAAACAAAAACCAGTATGTTTGTTACCCATTAAATAGAGGTGTCTATATGTGTATATTTAAAACTTATCATAAAAAAATCCAAGAATATTTAGGATAATTTTTTTTGTTAATATCATATAATAATAATAGTTTATTGAGTGGATAATTTAAATAAAACTAAACAACATGATAGAAGGTGTTACCTCTTAATCAAGTAACTTCTTTTGTTTTATACCAAAAGGCTTACTTAGGAGGATTTCTTCCCTAATAGAGGATTTTAGTATGACGAGAGGGATTATAGGAAGATTATTGGGTTATTCTTGTCCAATCCAAGTGGTTATTCAAGTGTTAGTATTAGAGAAGAGTGGTAAGATTTTATAGGAGAGGGAAGGGGCACCCTAGGAAGCACTAACATTATTAAATTAATATATATTAATTTTTAAATTAAAATGGATCAATAAAGATATATGTCGAATACAAGATGGTTATAGTTCTAAATCCTCTCATAAAATAATTTTTAGATGTGTGTTGAGTTTACTTTAAAACATATCTTTTCATTTTTCCTTTAATTAATCTCTTTTAATTTTAATTGTGGTGACAAAATTATAATTTTTAAGAGGATATTAATTTTACTTATACGTGGTAAATTTCTCATAATTAGTCACTAAAATGAAATTTTATACATTATAATATTATATTTTTAATTTTAAAATATTTTTATGATTTTTAAATAATTTTATAATTTTATAATTTTATAAAACATCAATTACGACAATTTTTTCACTATTCATTTTATCGAATTTAAATAAAATCCAAAAAGAGAAATAAATTCAAAAAACCCATTTAATATTCTTATAAAATGTAATAGTAACCTTTAAAAATCTTGTATAACATAAATTATGTCATTTTATATTTTTTTATCATTTATAATTTCATTTATTTGATTCCTTCGTTAATAAATCAATCACCACATCATCATTGTGTCATTATTAAATTTTATTATTTACTGTCTATAAATTATAAATAAAATACCAAGATACAGGAAATATTTTTTTATTTCTAATTAATATTTATAGTCAAATATATAACTTATGTAAACCCATATTAAAAAAAAATTAGTATGATGATATATGTTTGTAACATAATACTATTTACAATAAATTAAAAGTTATAAGTGTCATAATCACACCCAAGTGAATTCGAAAAGAAAATTTTTTATCCCAAGGTTTCTCTTGGTTGGTAATATCTCATACCATAGGATTAAGACAGGATTTAGGGTAGTTCTATATTATTATAAAATTGTTTACCCTTATTTACCTGATTTACCCATTAATTGTGGTAAATAAAAATAATTACTAAAGTTACTATTCATCATGAAAAAAATGGAATATTTACATTATTTTGATCTTATAATTAAAATATGGAATCAATTTTTTTAAATAAAAAATTCATATGTTGTAGTAATTAATATAAAATTAATTCCCATTTTCAAAATCGGAAAATTGGTTTTTCTAAAAGTAAAAACCATCAAAATATTTAAATGTGTTTATATCAAATTGCAAAATTAAATTACCTCCAAGGAACAAAATTGGATTAAATGATAAAAAAATATCCTAATTAAAATTTAAAACCAATTAAAAAGACAATTTAACTATATAAAAAATTAGACGAAAAGACAGTTTTGAATTAAAATGCAGTACTTTTCTCTATTCATTAAAAAATTAATTGTATCAAAATTTTATGAAAACATAGCCAAAGTAAATTTTGATGCCCTAAATCTAAATAAAAAGTTTATTTTTTCAAATATAACTTAAAAATGTATCAAAACCCATACATAAAAATGGTTCATCATCATAAGATGGTACAAATAACGTATAAACATAATATTATAGTATTTTATGCCTAAAATAGGATTTTTTTTCTCCTTTAAAGCCTATAAAATTTATTATATGAAAGTTAAAAAAATTAATTAACATCTGTCAAAATAATATAGTTAGCTTTATTTTTTCTCTCTAATACAATGACAAGGCATTAATAACCATTTAAAATAATTATATTGATATTTTTTGTCGGTATAACTCACTCTTGTGTGCAATTTACGATTTCGGAGAAACCCATTATTGTGTGTTGGATACGGTATCATACATTA
This sequence comes from Viscum album, assembly GCA_963277665.1. Classification (NCBI taxonomy): domain Eukaryota; kingdom Viridiplantae; phylum Streptophyta; class Magnoliopsida; order Santalales; family Viscaceae; genus Viscum; species Viscum album. Next base: position 20,833,797 of record OY728137.1, on the reverse strand, counting down.
TGATCCCATTAAACTAAAATTAACATATAATTCATAAATATTAATATATATGATAATGAAAAATTCTATAATTACCTGTGTTGTTACATTCCCCCCCCCCCCCAATTTGGAAATTTCGACCTCACAATTTTAAATCAGGGTCGGTAACTATGGTACGACTTTTCAAAATACCTTAATTGAAATACCACATCAAAAAAGAGTCAATAAAAACTCCACATTAAAATAAATAAATTGAAGTACGAATGTCTCTTGATATAACACATACTCAGATTCCATGTAGGAAAACATTGATATGGAAGAAAAACTAACTATCAAATTTTGATGGAGAGTGATAGAAAACATTGTTCAGATAAAATTAACTATAAAAACACTAAATTTTTTTTGGATAAATATTATTTGACTTCATAATAGGAAAAGTAAATAGAAATTGTGTTTGTTTTAAGATCCTATTCATACATTTGAGGAATTATTTTACTATATAAAATAAGAACACATGGAAATACACATACTTGAAAAGTAGAGTTTAATAATTTAATAGAATCCCACCACAAACTCATATTTTTTTCCAAAAGGTGAGTATTTAAGTTGAATTTTTTTCATCTTGAAGAACTAGAATCATCTTCTATATAATCACATAATCCACAAAATATTAACTATCTAATCATCTTATCTTGAATCATTGACCAAAACCAAAAATGTTAGGGTAAAAATAATATAATTCCCCAAATATAATAAACTTTTATAAATAATGACTACTTTTAATCTCTAAAATTGAAAATTAATACCCAAAGTCCAACATATAACATTAAACAAATAACTTTCCATAAAATTCCTCAAATTATCTAAGATAAGATTGAAACACAAAATTTAAAAGGATTTGATCCCATAGACATCCAAGATATTTTTTTTCATTTATCTCTAAATAAATTCAAGTACTATTGAAGTCTCATACAAAAAATTAACTACCTTAAGTACATATTCTCCAAGATATGTTAATCATTTCAATAAATAACCTGAATCACCATAACTCCAAAATAAAAACATAGATTCTTCAAAAATAAAATTCAACCATTACTCCTCAAATAAAATATAATTGTATTTTTTTCCTTAGGCATATTGGGTTCCCGAAATAGTGAACGTCTGCCGAAATAACATTTATAACTCAATTCCCTAATCATTTTCCAATACCAAGGATATCCATTGGATAAAACATAAGTTACCACAATCCACTTATTCTTATTCCTTCAACTCATTAAACTAAAAAAATAAAGTCATACAATGAAAGGGAATTCACGTAGGCTAGTTGTAGATGATTCACCCTTGTTGCTCTTTAGTTGTGGGTTCGATCTTTCTGGACTTGCTGGACGCGATTGTTTGTTAACCATCCCGTGGGTTCTCCTTTTTCTAAAACTATATCATTATTATAAAATACTCCCATTATTAGATAAAATCCTCAAATATAACCATAACATGTTTTATCCTTAAAGTCTTCCTTAAACCTCTCATTTTCGTCCCAACTCATAATAACCTTGACATATTAATTCCTAATGTTATATATACATATATATATATATTTAAACACATATTTTATTTTTTTTATTTCACCTCTATATTATTTAATAAAAATATTACAAAAAGATATAACATTGTACCATGATCATGGTATCCACCTAGTTTTATCATTATTCGGTTCACATAGATAGACGGTCCATGCATTGCAACAATGATTTTGAAATTATTCAAAATCACATCCTTCCTTTTTCCAAATACACCTTGTAAAACTTGGTTCATATGGGTGTTTGAAGAGAAATAGTTTTGGAAAATAATATTGTATAACATATAATTTCAATACATCAGATAAAACTAGATTTTTATAAAACATTCGGACCAAGTTTGTGTTGAAACATTCAATCATTAACCCTTTTAAAATACCATAAGTATATGCTAGAAGACTATATTTTAAGAGAAAATAAAAATAAATTGTGTAAGCGTCTCTGTCTTCAGCAGCTTTTTAAAAATCATAATATGCATTATAATCTTTTGATAATGTAAAATATCTAATGATTCCATGATAATATTTACCTTTTTTTAAAATATATGAATATTGAGAATATAAGGTTTCATTAAAAAATAACCCATTATCTACTATGGTATTGAGGTATAGTAGAGGTGTTTGATATATCAAATAATTTATTTCAAGAGATTTGTATGTTATAAAATCATTCAGAATCACTTGAACATGACATTTCTATAATTATTACAATAAAGTCATTAGGAAGAGATTGGAATATTGTTTGAGATATTCCTCTATCCATTTTTAAATGAATTTCATTATTCTAAAAAAGTTATAGATTAAGAATTCAACCTAAATAATAGACATATATTTTTAACATATGATTAACTAAATCTCCTAATCCCTAAAGTTTTCTAAACCGACCTATGATACCAACTGTAAGGACCCAGCCATATATATTACATAACGATGGGATTAAGTTAAAAATTCACATTGAGGATCATTTCAGGTTTAATGTTTTAGATAGTAAGTCCATAAATATTACATAGAAAATTAAATTTATACAAAGTTGATAAAACTAAAATAGTATCCATTTCTTCGATAATATAAATCCTTCTTAAAAAATGTGATTTCCTTTATTAATAAAATTATTCTTGAATTATTTTTTTATCTTACCCATCCATATATTCTATGGAAAACATTTAAAACACTTGGTATGAGAAAAAAATCTCAGTAAGGAATATAAAAAAATGAATAAACCTGTTAGTCTAGAAATATTTTAATCCCATGAAAACATTTACAAAAAAACACACTTTTCACCTATAAAACATAAACCCTTTAACTAACCTCATGAAATCATAAGATTCATAAAAACTTTATAGAAATCATAAATCGAAAATGTAACTTGTGGCATATGTATCAAACTTAAACCGTGTCTTTCTTAACTACGTAGGGAGTAACCTTCAAGGTTACATTTAGAATACCCGTCATAGTATATTATCTAAATCTCCAAGGAGAGACATTATTGTTTAAATTTGTCCCATTACCTAGTGCATTGGAGAACTATCAAAGGCTCACCCACCCACGATTTATCAAAAAACTACCTGTATAGATAAACAATTCCCAAGAACCATAACATATTCATAACACATAAAAAATCATAATAAAAAAATAACATTTCAGAATTACAATCACAAGAGATAATTTCAAGATATTTACATAATAAATCATTTATCAAAACCATTTTAAATACCAAAATACAAAAAATGATATATGGTATTTATTTTTCTATTAAAAATATTATGGCTTGTAGTGGAACCAAATATCAAATAATGCTTGTGGTGGTGGAAAAATTAGTTGTCGCTGCGTATAAAAAAATTCCTTTTTCATTTTGTAAAATGCTTCATAGAAAAATATTCTTTTTGAAAACCATTGAATGAAATTAAAAATAAGAGGGGTTTATTATACACTGTATAAAAGAAAGTGGTGTATAATATCAAATTTTTACTTAATGAAAGGATATTGAGATAAAGTCCATTATAACGATTGTATCAATAGATTAAAGAAAAATAAATAACATAATTATGCATTAAAAATATAAATACACCCAATATATGTCGATATTCATTGTAAAACAATAAAAAGTCATACACACATATTCTTGGTAAAACAAAACCAATTTCAACATAATTTAACTCAATGAATGAAAATTAAGTTTAGATTTCCCTTACACTTATTTCAGTTTGTCACATATGTTCCTTGTTATTCCTGAATAGTAAATACAGGTTAATTTATACTTTCATTAGAAAAAATTTCATGTTTATTATTCCTTTAATATAAATTATTTCCTTGTTATTAAAATTACATAATTATTTATGTTCATAAAAGACGTTTTGTTGATATTCAATACTTGATTTGAAAATGAACTTGGCTTGATGTCAATAGTCCATGTTGTCATAATTCAATATTCTATAAAACAATATTAATGAAATAAATATCATATATATCCATTATATATGTTTTTAGAATAATCCATAATATTTGGAGTTAATAAATTAAATTCACCGTTTATGTAGATGGTAGGTCGTACGTACGCATGAACGCTGCTTTAACATATTTGTCAAATTAAAAGAATAATAATTAAATGATATAAAATTATATTATAAAAAAATTACTATATTAATTTTAATATATATATCATATGTTTAATAAAACCATATTTTATATGTTCCGTGTATAGCTGGAATGAGACATATCGCTTTGAGGGGGTGGTAGTCGACAATTCCTCAAACGAAATTATCATATTTACACAACATGGAATGCATAAAAGTATGTTATAAATAAATATTACCAAATAATTGAGAAAATATAAATATAAAATGAATCATATGTAAGAATAGATTCCATTATAATGGAATCCATGAGAGATGGTATAGGAAAATTGAACAATCATCATTTTGAAAGGTAGTATTTCACTGTACACAGACACATTATGTTCATTACCCATTAAATAAAGGTGTGTGTAACTTTAGATAAAAAAAATAGCAAAAAAATATCATATTATATTTATGATACTGTTTATGTTATGTAATGATAAAATAAGACGAGTTTAGAGAGTATATAATGGAAATGAAACTAAAAAGCACGAGAAATGGAGTTACCTCTAAATCGAGTACTTGTTTTTGTTTATAACAAAAATCTTACATTAGATGTTTTTCTTCCCGAAGTGACACTTCTATAAAATTATTTGGGATTATAGGAAGAGTTTTGGGTAGGTATTGTATTATCCAAAGTTTTCTTGATGTGAGAGTATTAGAGAATAGGGGGTACCTTTTTATGAGAGAGGGAAGGGGAACCCTTGGAAACTCCTAAATTATTAAATTAATATATTTTAATTTTTTAAATATAATATATCCAACCTGAGATATGTGATATATAAGATGATTATATTTCTAAATACTCTCATACAATAATTTTTAGACATTTATTTATTTTATTATAAACCTTACCTTTTCGTTTTACCATTAATTATTCTCTTTTAATTTCAATTATGCTTACAAGCTTTAAATTATTAAGAGGCTATTAATGTTACATATATGGTGTCAATTTTCCATAATTGGACACTTAAAGAACTTTTAGACATTATTATAATCAATTTATTATTTTAAAATATTTTATAGTATTTTTAAATAATTTAATAAATTACTATTTTTGTAAAACATCAATTAGGTCAATTTTTACACTATTCAATTTATTAAATTTAAATAAAATCTAAGAAGATATATAACTTCGAAAAAAACCATTAAATAGACGTAAAAAATTCTATATCCACATATAAAATTATTTTATTGCATAAAATATTTCAAATAATATTTATTTTAACATTTATAATATCATTTATTTGATTCCTTCTTTAACAAAGTAATCACTACATCATCATTGGGACATAATTAAGTTTAGTTATTTAAGGCATAAAAATTCTAAAAAAATATTATGTAAGAAATATTTTTAGGATTATAATTAATATTTATATTTGAAGATATCACTTATATAAACTCATAATAAATTTGTTTTGTTAAGAAGATATATTTTTATAACATATTTTCCTTTACTTTAAATTACAAGTTATAAGTATCATAATCACACCCAAGTTGCTTCTAATGGCCATATTTTCCTCCCACGGGTTGTCTTGGTCGTTCATATCTCATCCAAATACATTAGTACAACTGTTAGGGTATTTTTATATTATTAAAATATTATTTTTACCCTTATTTACCTGATTTACCGTTTAATAGTGGTAAATAAAAACAATTACTAAAGTTACATTTCATAATGTCAAAAAAGGGACATATTTATATAAATTGTACCATTTGATTATAAATATGGAATCCATTTTTCCAAATTCAAAACCCCAAAGTTTTAGAAGTTAATTTAAAATTTAAAATTATTTTCAAAACTAGAAAATGTGTTTTTTAAAAGTAGAAACCTTAAAAAGATTGACATCTATTTATATCAAATTTCAATGTGAAATTAGCTCCAATGATTAATATTGGATTAATAGATAAAAACACAATCCCATTAAACCTTAAAACTAAAAGGAATGAAAATATAACTACATAGATATAATTTTATGAAAATGGAGTTTTGAATTAAAATGTCTTATTTTTTACTATTCAATAAAAATTGAATTTTATCATGAAAATACAATAATTAAACCTAAGTAAATTTCAATATCCCAATTATAAATAAGAAGTTTATTTATTCAAATAGATCATAAAAAAATTTCAAAAACTATTTTTAAAAAGGGTTCTCCATCCAAAGCTGGTAAAACTACGTTTTTAAAAAATATTAGAATATTTCATGATTAAAATTGGATTTATTCTCATTTTACGCCTCTAAAATTTATTGGAAAAAAGTAAAAACATTTAATAAACATGTTCAAACATAATATAGTATATTTTTTTCATTCCTCCTAATACAATAGTGAGTCCTTAACTTCCCTTTTAAATAAATATATTAATATCATATTATTTTTCAGTATAACTGAGTCTTGTGTACAATGTAAGATTTTGGATAAACCCATTATTGTGTGTTCGGTATGCTATCGCACATAGTGTCTCCATTAAACTAAAATTAATATCTAATTCATAAATATAAAAAGATATTAAAAAGTATTATTATATAATTACTTGGTTTGTAACACCACCTCCCTTTCATCAAATATAATATCATCATCAATTTTGTAAAAGGATCCCTTACTCAATCCTTTTATAATTTCATTGACCCTTTTGAGCGTACAATAAATAACATTATGTAAAATTCAATTAATTTACACTCTCCATACATCCATAATAATTTCCCAACATCCTTGAATAGTGATCCATCCATTTTTTAACTTAAAATGTAATTGAAATGATCTAATTGAATTCATGTTAATCTCCAAAACAATTAGATTTTACTGAAAATTAAATAAATGAAGAAAGAATCTAAATGGAGGCCATGATTTTCCATGTGAATGAGACAACTATAATGTTTACTTTCTTGTTTTCTAATCATATTAAACCTTAATAATGTAAATTCATCCCTAAAAATGGAGAATTTGACTATGTTACAACCTTTACTGTAAGAGGAAATCTTGGTGGATGAAATTATAATGAAGTTGGATCCATTTTAATCTTTAAGTTTGAGAATTCTATTGAAATCACCAATAATGACCGGACCCTAATTTTTTTTGTAAGACATAATTTCCCATTCATTTTATAATGCCCTCTACCTCACATAAGAGTTAGATGAATATATAAAGTTGATGTCATTGAAGGACCCATTCAAGAGAAAAAACAATATAACATGTTATCAACTGATATAAGAAGAGATAATATGTACACTTGAATTCCTTAATACCAAGATAGTCTCCACTACACTATGATGCAGGTTATGATTCACTAAAGAGTAACCAATATTGACCTAGTTAAACACGATACAATTTAAAAAATACATCTTAGGTTCTTCTATCCCAACTGGGATTGTCATGTTGGTTTCAAGGTTATGCATAAGAGTTCTGATAATGGGATAATTCCCTTTCCCTTGTTCGTTCCTAAACATATTCTTCATTTCAACATGTATTGATCTTTTATAAATGGAATATTCATGGATGGAATTCCACCAGGAATCTCTTGAGTCCTTTACCTTTCATCATTAGGTTCATATTCCCAACCAGAGAGAGAACCAAATTGATTGTAAATGGTGATACCATAAATTCATTCATCTACATGTTTTGTATCTATCTTTACTGAGCTTCTATCTTTAAGATCTGGACATCCCTCATGAATACTCTTGTCATGTATTATATTATAAGTTAAAACTACATCTTTTTCATTTTGTCTATTATAAGGAACAAATTTCTAACCTTGAGAACCATCATTATACCCAATTTGAGTTCCCTGAATCTAGACCAAATTCCCAGGAGCAAGTTCCTTGTCTTGTTGTCAATGTTGTTGATCCTTAAAATAAACTATGGAGACTTACTCATTTCAATTTTGCTACCATTCCCAGTAGCATTCTTATCTATAATAGAATATGGACCCTTGTAGATATTTTCATGTGTCTCAACCATGGTTCCACAATGAATTATCAAATGGTGATCTTATAGTGAGGAAACATCCATACCCTCATGTTCCTATATAGAAACCTATATCACCTATGTTATTATATTATACTCATGAATAGTCATGTACCTAGCTGCATTAGATCTATTTCTATATTATTCAGTTTCCTTTTCCATATTCCTCCTATGATTTTCAATTGTTTGATATTCATGGGAATAACCACGCTTCCTTCTAGGAAACCCTTTATCCTAATTATTATTAAAAGAACAAACATTCTTTGATTCCTTATAGAGCAGAGTAAACTAAGATACATACCTTACTTCATATAAAATTTCATATTCTTCATAAAATACTTGAATGCATACCCATGAATCTGGGTGAAAGATTATGTAGAACTAGAACACCTAAAATTCACTACCTCTAGACCAAAAAAATATCATTCAATACAAAACGTTGAGAATATTAATTCTTAGTCCTACTGTTCAATTTATCAACATAGGTTGGTAGAACCAAATTTTTAATCATCATTTTAAAGAGATAAAACTCCAAAAAAACCCTTTCCAAATTCCCAAACCAAGCCATATTTTTTCCCTAACCATATGCATTGTATTACTAATACTAAGGGAAATTTATTTCCCAATTATTGGATTCCATACGAACTAGGTTAATACGTATATTTTCCCCCAAACCTGGGAAAATTTATTTTTAAAATCAAAGGGAATAAAATTAGAATCTTATTCATGGATTTTAATAAATTATGTATTTTTATTCAGATATTTAAAACTCTAGACTCTTCTCGTTATAAAAATATAAGAAAATATAATATAAAAACACACCTCCCAAAGGAGATCAAAATCCATTCATAGAATCCCAAAGTATAGGTAATTATTTTAACTAAATCCTCCAACTTCTAGGGCTTCTCCCCATGTGGTACTAATATTATCACTTTGAGTGAGTTCTTATATGTTTATAATATCTCTCTAATAGAATATAGATTTTAATTATCATGTGAAGTGGTTTATTTTCTCATTATATTTTTCATTAAGTCATAAAAAATGTGGAAAATGATACCACATCCAATTAATTAGGTTCCTAATCAACCTCATTGGGTTTGAACACACTACCATGATTAAAGTAAGAAAATATATCCTTATCCCTAATGTATTTCCCATTCATATTTAGATTAATTATTCTATAAGGGTTCTATAATTGATGCTCATCCATCCTTCCTCAGGGGTGATTCAAATGTGTTTACCGACTTTCATTAGATTTTCATTACACATAGTGCTTATTTGACTCTATTACTCAAAATCATTATTACTGATGTTCCTTGTGTGATTGTGTTATGTTTAGTTTATCAAAATAAACTTTCATAAATTTTCAATCAATTAAAGATATTAAAAAAACTGGGTTGTGAATTTTTTTTGACTGAATCATGTTTCTTGTAAATACAATGGGGTTGTGGTATTGGTTCTTCATAGATTTGGTTGTCATGGGTTGTTGTGATTATATAGACATATTTGAACATTTTTAGTGGCTATTATTGTGTTTTTAATTGGGAGGCTTCCTTTGGGTGGTTTCAATGGATTGTGATTTGAAATGGGGATATGATGGTAGCCTTGAATGGGGTAGTGTAGATTTATTGGTTGGTTTGTATTGGGTAGATGTGATATGTTTTTCATTGTGTGTTTGGATGAAATTCTATGATTTGTCTTCATTGAATGCCTTATGGGACAGTTTTTTATGGTTAAATAATATGAGTTAGGTTATTAGTGTGGGATATATAGTAGGTTTATGGTATCATGAGTTCAGTTAGCAAGAGGGAATACATATATGGTCATGGGAAGGTGGAATGGTGGGTATGGTTGGTTATGATGAGTGGGAGGGTTTTTTTCTTAGTAGTGGATCCATATAATAACTTGAAATGATTAAATGGTAATTGGGTGTGGTTGTAATTAAATTGAATCATGATTGTATATTAAATAATGATGCATTAAGTGGATGGTTGATAGGTGGAAATATAAAAGGTAATGGATAGAATGGTTTTTTAGAGAATATAAAATTAAATTTCCTAATGAATATAGAATATTGGGTAGTTATAAATGTATAAATAGAATAATGACATGACTATAGAGGTACTTTTGAGTATTTTCTTTGGTTTTTGTGTGTGGTAAATCGGTTGGTTAGAGGAGTAATATTCTGTAGAAGTGGAGATGTGTGGCATAGTGGTGGGGTGATAAATTTGGGCTACGGTAGTGTTTAATTGATGGGAAAGATTTTTCTAGGATTTTTTTAAACTATGTGTGTGTGTGTGTGTGTGTGATGTTTCTTATTTTGATTTATTTAAATACTTTATCCAAGTTAGATAAGCTTATCAACACCCAAATTTATTAGGTTATATTTTTTCCCCTACCATCCAAGTTAGTGAGAGTGGATAGAGGACTAACCCCTATTCTAAACTCTCCCTTAAGGCATAGTAAATGGTGTTATTGGTACTTAGTGGGGGTCATGTGTGGTGGGAGGATTGAATGAGGTTAATTTCTTTTATGTTCATAATACCCAATTGAAATTAATATTTATTTGAAGATTATGGTATTATTACTGGATCGTTATTAATATAAAACATGACTAGGGGGTGAATAGTCTCTTTAAAATTTTAAAGTAAAAAACAATAAGTGTTTATAAAATATTAACCTATAGTGAGTTCAGTGTTCTTTAGTTGAGCTACAGTTGAAAAAAATAAAAGAACAAAATATTTATAATGGTTTATATCAAAAATATCCTAGTCCACTCTCTAGTATTTTATATTCCTTGAGGATATTGGAACCCACTGAGAACGTCACTTTTAATGGTGTGAGAACCATGTTACATACCCTTCGTTTTAAACAACCTAGATACCGAACTTAGTTTTGATATAGGAAACCATCCTGGTATACTTACCTATCTTCTGATTTGGATTCCCAACCCAAACATTTTTTAGGAGTTCAGATAAACAAGGATATAAAAGACATGCTTTTGATGTTAAAACCATAAACAAGATATGAAGAAACAAAAAATATAAAGAAATAGATTAACCAAATAAAAAAGGTAAAAACATATGATCATAATATTGAGGAAGTTCATGATCTATGATCAATAACCACTTTGAAGGAACAACTATAAAATATGGTGTTTTTCAGTTATCATAACTTGAGTGAAGAAGTCATAAAAGATCATGAAAAATTGAGAGCAGTAGAATGTCAAAAAGGTATCACAAGTAATGTCAATGAATGAATTGACACTGGGATGTGTTTTCTCCCTTGAAGAGATCTCACATATCATTCAAAATGAAATATACGACGAGCGTTTCCTTAATCAATATAACTACAACACTTGTTAGTGGATAACAATAAAATAAAATGACTATTAGTTTTATTTTTCAAAGATTGACCGGAAAACATTAAAATATAAATCGACCATTCTATTTCTTCATAAAATATTTATATAAATTAATTAAAAATATAATTGAATCAACTGTAACAATTCCCAATAATAAAATTTTTTAAATAAAAAAATAATCCTTATATTATACATTTAGAAGAATGTTGTGAAAATTTGAGAATCTCGTGACTTTTAAATCATCATGTACAAATGAAAATAAAATATTGTTACAATTTTTTTACACTCTTAAAATTATATTTCATTACATAATACTAAAATATATAACAAAATAATTATTTTTAATAATACCAATTAAAATAAGAAAAAAAAAATAATAAAAAAATATTAACTAATGGTGGCTCATGACCTACAGCTGAAAAAAGAGAGTAGTGGCTCATGACCAAATGTTGTAAATGTCCAATGGTTGAATAATTTGGAATAATATACCATTCGAATTTTCAATAAAGAAATAAAATTACCCAATAATTAAAATAAATTCCTTTATTATTAGCAATAAAAGGATTCAGTTGAGCCAATACAAAAATTTCTACCATTGGACTTCCAATGATTACTTCTGACACACCTTTGGAAATGTCTTACGGTGATTTGCGGACCATCATTAGAGGTATCTAATGGTGGATAATTGAAATTAATTTAAAAAAATCAATACATATAAGATTATAATAAACATGAATATAATTAAAAATAACTTCAAATATCAAGAATAAAAAATAAGATAAAAACGAAATAAGCTTCTTCCAGTAAGAGAAACTATATATGAAAATAGAAATAAATTACCCAAAGATGATGTACAAATAAATAAGAAATAATAATATACAAAAACAATTAAAACATGAAGGATATCGTTCAACGTCAAATGAGAATAAAGACGAATAAAATACCATTAAAGCAAGATTAACCTACTAAGAGGATTCTATATATCAAAATATAAAGCAACTGGTGGGTAAAATAAACCACCGTTGATGTCCAACGGTGGTTAACATAACCCACCTTTGATGTCTGGTGGAAGTTCATTGACCCACCATTAGTAATTTTCAATGGTAACATGATGCATCAAACTTTAGAATTTTCCAATGGTAACTCATAGATAACCAAAAGAAAGGCATCGACCCATAAGAACTATCTAAGGAAGAACATGAACATTAAAATCTACTTCTTAAAACTCAAAATTTTAAGATAAAATGTAAATGTTGAATGAAAAAAAGATAAAACAATTGGAATGATAAAATTTCTAACCAGTGATATGAGTTAAAGAAGATATCTAAATAGAATAAAAATACAGTTGAACTATAAATGAATAGAAGCACTAGTGTTGGAACCCCTGAATTGAAGACGAGCAGATGCAAAGGATGGTTAAATAAGAAGAAATAAATTTGAACAGAATAACATGTGGGAGTTAAAATGTGTGAGCGGGATAATGAGGAGATCAGAAGATTCATAGGGTTAAGAATCTACAGCTAATATCTATCTAAGTCTTTTAGTGTTCAGATAAATAGTGAACTCATATATATGTCCCCCATTGAATTGGAGAATAAACAAGAATTCGGTATAAATATCAAGATGTGTGGACCCTCTATTATAATTAAAACACAAATCATACATGACTGGATATCTACCATAATCTATGAACTCATAAATCTTCATTCATGGGCCTTATATATGATCCCACATGCAATCTGTGCGAACTATGCACAATGAAGACTATCCGCCTTTTGGGGCTTCATTAGATAGACCTTCCCAGGATGTTGACCTAATGGATTTCCTATGTGGTTGGGGATATCCAAGATTCCTCCTAAATATGGAATAATTTTTTAATTGAACACAATTAAACTTATGTAAATAAAAGTATAAGTAACATTAAAGTATCATTAATACAAATAAGTATAATGATTTCCATTTTTAAAATATGTAATTAAAAATATTAATCAGAAAATAATATAATTTAATACAGTTTATAAATTAAAAAATCTTCAATTATAATAATTTATAATAACAAATAAATGTGATAATGTATTTGATCACTTTTAAATACATACAAACTCCCGCTTTTGTAAATTAAAAAACAAAAACATTTATTTAATGTTTATCAAAAAAATATCCCCCGTTTTAAAATTTATCCCAATGTATATTAAAATTTATATATTAAATAGAACACATTTTCTATCATAAACTATAATTGTTAAATTAACAAATAATTTATTTTAATAATAGTAAGAATAAAGATACAAAATTAAAATTAAGTTGAACTAACAGAGTGTTATAGTTTAACAAAAAAATAGCATGAACTAATTACCATTTTACCAGAGTTGAAAATAATATTCAAGTACTAAAATACATGTAATATGTAAATTATTAACAACATTTATTACCAAAATAGATATTTTAAGCTTTTAAAATACCCAATTCAAATTTCACATTCTCAAATTAAATTGATTCTAAGGGTGTTCTGAAGATATAAGCTATTTCTTTCTCAGTATGAAAAAATTTCATGCATGTATCACCTTTTTTTGTATGATCACTTAGAAAGTGAAAGCTTACAACTATTTTTTAGTTTAGAGTGTTGAAGAGGGTTTCTAAATATTAAAATATCACTTGACTTATCATAGTAAATTGGAATTTCATCAAAGATAATATTAAAATTATAAAAAGTTTATTCTATCCCAATTTTCTATGAATTAAAACAATAAGTAGAAATAGATTCAGTAGTATTTGCTGATAGTGCTAATAAAATTTGTTTCTTAAGGATTCATGAAATTAAACATTTCCCTAAAAATTTATACATACCTAAATTTCTTTTCTAGTATTGTCTTTACCCTCAAAAATCAGAATCATAGTAAGAAAATAATTCAAATTAGTTATCATTATAATAGATCACTCCAGTGAAAATAGTACCCTTGATATATCAAATTATTATTTTAATAGATTTAATGTGACATTATTTGGGGTCCAACTAAAACCTACCACATAATAAAACTGAGAACATGAGGTCTAGTAAATAAGTAGTGAGATACAATAGTCTTCCTATTTGGCCTCTATAAATTTTAATATCAACTGGCTTACTATATTCATATAAGTTTGTTTTTTAATTATTGGTCATATGTGTTTTCAAAGGTTTACTAGATTTATGTTAAAACTTTTTTATATGTTTTTTATAATACATAACTTGATTAAAAAATAACTTCTTTTATTTTATTAATTTGTAGACCAAAAAAATTAGTTCTCCCATAAATCTCATTTCAAATTAATTTATCATAATATTAGAAAAGTTACTACATAAAGAATAATTGGTTGAACCATATATTATATAATAAATATATATTTTTATAACCAGTATATAATTTCAAACTCTTTATATAAACAAGTTTGGATCAAATTTTATTTTAACAAAATCATTTTTTAATAAAAACTATATAATTCTTTCATAAGAATATCTTGAAGCTTACTTAATACCATATAAGAATTTATTACATTTGAAAACATGATCTGGAAAATTCTAAGTTTCAAATCCAAGGGGTTGTCTTACATAGAACCCTAAAAAATAGCTCCATTTGAAAGATAACTTTTTTCAACCATTTGAAATAATGTTAGGTCTTGAAAAATAAAAAGGATAATAGAATTATAATGGCTTAAATATTATAAATAGGAGTGAAATAATCTTCAAAGGTAATTTCCTCTTTATGGTAATAAACTTGAGATACTGGTCTTGATTTATTTTTAACTATGTTTCTATCTATATAATTTTTATTATAATAAATATATTTAGTTACTATAAAAAGTTTATATTTTGGGAAAGAATCTAAATCCCACTCTGTATTCCTTTAAAATTGATTTAATTCATCATCTATAGAATTAATACAATTTGAATAAATTAACTAATTTTCAAAATTCATAGGAACAAAGTATGGAACAAAATCCAAATTGGAAAATTAAATAAAAACAAACATTCTATCTAGAATTATGGATTCTAAATTACAAATTACATTTTCAATTGGGTGATTTTTAAGAGTTTTTCATTGCATTGGAATGGTTTAAGAGAGATATGATCCCCCTCAACTAATGAATTATAATTATCTTACATGTTATCTTCAGAAAAGATGAATTCTCTAAACACATCATTATATTTGAAAGATTCATAATCTTTATTATGTGAATTTATTTCATTAAACATAACATGTACATATTCTTCAACAACAAATGGCTTATTATTGTAGAATATATAATATTTAAAAGCATCAATATATCTTATGAATATCACATCACTTAATTTATACTAAATGTTTCTAAATTATCTTTTCTATTCATGATAAAATCTTTATATCCAAAGACCCTGAAATGATCCACTTTAGGTTTACAACATTTTAAAAGTTCTTAAGTAGTATTATTTAGGATAAATAAAATATATATACTCTATTTATAACTAGGAATTTTTTATTTAAATATCCTTCACAAAAATATTTAGGTTCACAAATTTCCATTAGCAGCGATCTATCCATTTATTGAATAGATATGTTCTTTATTTATACCAAAACATTCTATTGTTTTGTCCTTATGATGATAGATAATATTTATAACCATTTGATTCCCTAAATTTATAAAATTTTATATTAAAAAATTCACCGCCTATATCGCTTCAAATAGATATTATTGAAGTATTTTGGTAATTTTGAATAATATTTTAGAACGAACAAAATTTGGATAATGTTTCATTTTTATAGGATAAGAAATATATCCATAAGAATCTATTATAATCATCCAAAATTTTAAAAATATATCTTTTTCACCCAAAAATATATGGTTTCATAGGTTCAAACAACTCAACATGTCAAAATATAAACATCAAGTAGAACTAACTTCATATGTATATTTTAATCTCTATTTGTGTTGTTTACCTTTTAAAAAGAAATCACACATGAAATAATTATTTTTATATATCTTTGGAAATTCATAAACATGTTCAGGCTTTGACAGTTTATGAAATAGTCAAAAATTTGTATTCCCAATCCTACTATTCCAAATAATATCATCTGCATATATAACATTAAATAATTTAACCTTTTTTTGGTTATATTGGAATAATAAATAATATATAAAATTTCTCTCCTTTTTTCAAAAAATAAAACAAATTTAGTTTTCAGAACTTTTCATTTATCATTTTCCAAAATAGCATTTATTCTATCATTACATAACTATAATACGATAATAATAATAATATGTTTTAAACCATGTACATATAGTACTTTTGAAATAATAACTATTTTTAAAAAACCAACTTCACATATACCCTTAATATGTCTTTTAGTGTTGTCTTCAAATGTGACAAGGCCACTATCAAATGAATTAAATGATAAAAACATTGTAATATAACATTTCACATACCTAGAGAAGAAACTTTCAAAGTACCATCATCCATTGACACTTCTGTGTAATATTTTTTGAAATTAAAAATACAAGAAGACTATTTTGGTACTCGTGCCAATTTAGATCCAACTGGATTAGTAGATGAACACTAAGGATCCCAAACAGATTATAGAATTTATTAGTGGGTTTATTTGAAATAAAATCAGTAATAATGAAAGTTATAGTATTTCGAAATGATTGTTTAAATATTAGTGAATGCTCATTGGCATAGTTTCCTTTCATTCTTAATTTAAATCACCTTACACTAGAAATGCTTCCTTCGATCTTTTAACGAAGTTTGTCTTATTTAAATTTGGATTTATAGTGTTGTAGCCAAAACAAATATTGTTGTTGTTTAGTTTCATTATTTACATCATCTTATCATGTACTTTTTACCTCTTACAGAATTATTTAATTCATCTTTAATATTGAGGTTTTCATTTTCCAAAACCATATTTTTTTGAGCAGTTTATAAATATTTAAATATTTTTTCATTGGATCCAGAAGTGTTGTGTCTTAATTTTTTATTAATTTCTTAAATTTCTTAAATTAATTTTCTACTTCAGTTAAATAATCAATAATAAAATTAAATATTCTATATTGGTATTTATCATTTACTTCCAAAAAGTTTTATATCCTTTTATTTTCATCTTTTAGATTTAGAAATTTTTTTATTACAATCCACTTTAGATTTATCATTCTAGGAAATACATATTTTTAAATTATTACATTCCCTTTTAAAGTTCTCATTTTCTTTAATTAACTTCTTATTTTTAATTTCCATGTCAGTATACATTTAAATTATTATATCTCTATTTTTATTTAATTCATCATTTTCTTTATGTAATTTCTTAACATTTTAATTTTCAGATTCAGATCCAGAACATGTTCAAGAAACAATTTCAGTTAAATTAATAGATAAATCATTATGATCAAAATTTGTTTGAGTAGATAATTTAGTAGAGATATATTCATTTACCTTACATGCAATACCCATAAGGGTAAGATTCCATACCTAATTATCACATATAGATTCACTACCTGAGTTTTAACTGCCTGAACAATCCAAACCTCCAAAAAAAGATTATTTTTATTTTATTCTTTAATTTTGTCTTTATTTAGATGTTTGAGTTTATAGAGTTCAATCCTTAAGTTAATTTTTTTAATGAACTCATAATAGGTTAATTTTGAAACAACATTATTTTTAGTAGCATTACCTTTCTTGTAGTCCTTCTTCGATGACATCTTAAACTGTCTATCTTGTAGTCCTTCTTCGACAACCTCTTAAACAACCTCTTTCTACCTTTTTTCCTTGAACATGAAAAACTTCTTACTAAATTGTGCCATGTCCTTATAACTTTCCAAATACTCAGACTTATTTTCATTAGTGGCATCAATAAAATATTATTTCAATCTAATAAAATTTAATTTATAATATTTCTCATCTGTAATATTCTTTAATTATAACTTAGAATAAAATAGATATCATATAATTCTATCTAAAATGAACTCCATAAAATTATTACTATCATTGATGGACACCTTCATTTCATTCTATACTCTTGGAAGATATCTCAATACTCTTTCCACTTGAGCTTTGATTTACAAGACTTCTCCAAGAGCACTCATATAATTCTTTATACTTGTTAACTAATGGAATATCTGGTTTGCATATTTTTTATCACCCATATTCTGGTACTAGTATTTTTTCCAAAGTATTCCTAGATTGTTCTATTAAGCATTTCAGTACCATAATGAGACACTTGTAGTATCCTACATATATCATGGGTTGCATTACAATATGAAAAATGACTACTGAAACTTTTAATTATTGTTCAGTATAAAATATATTTTACTTTATAATTCAAAACTAATTTTTCCATGTCATTTCCTACTAGTTTCTCTAGATAAACCTTGGGTGGCTCAGATTTCTTATCCATGTGGGTCCAATGATCTACACTCATTTATTTTAAGTTGGATTCCATTATTTCATTCCAAGAGGCCATAGTAACTCCCATCAATGAATGGGGTTTTTTTGGAATCTAACCATCATTGGAATTGATACCTACCATCTTGAAAGAAAATTTTCATTTTATTCCTTAAATTGTAATGTGTAAGTAATCATATTAGCATAAAGTTAAAAATAATCAATAGATATAATATTCATAAAAATAAATACAGATAAAATTGATAACTGGTCAATTTTATGGCTCTAATACTAATTTTAAAATCATTATTGATGGAAAATATAACAAGAGAGGTATGACTAATCTCCCCACATATTTAAATGAAAAAATAATCAGAATTTCGAAATTATTAATTTGTAGTGAGTGCATTGTTCTCCAGTTGAGTTTTAATAGAAATAGAAATAAAAAACCTCATATTTATAGTGTTTCAAATCAAAATTATCATATTCCACTCATCATCCTCCACTACTACTCGAGGAGACAATTACTCACAAGGAACCACACTATTAAAGGTGTGAGAACCCTGTTAAAGAACTTTCCTTTTAAAAAACCCAGAGGAAAAAATAAGTATTGATACGGAAGACCAACCTTATTTGATTTCTAGATTTTGATCAGGTGTCGTAACATTTACATCCATTTAAGAGGTGTAATAACCAAGTATTGGAAAGAATTTATTTTCATGGGAAAAGAAAAAACCATGCAGGAAGAAATTACAAATAGAAATAAACAGATTATACTAATAAAACAAATATAGTGAAAATAAAAGATGATCAGAATGTAGAAGAACATTAAACTTTATGATCAATGATTAGTTGGGTGGAAAAATTTTATTTATATTTATTCCTTTGATGATAATAGCTATAGTGATAAAGTCATATAAGATCATGAACTATTGAGAGCAGAAATATTTTGAAGATATATCACAATTCATCTCAATCAAGGAATCTACATTGGGATATATTTTTTATTCTATAAATATATCACCTAGATCAAAAAAAAATTGATCTATGAGGAGTGTGTACATATCAAATATCTTCACAACACTTTTTAGTGCATAATAATAAAATAAAATGATTGTTACCATTGTTAAATCCTAGATGAAAACATATAAAATACAATTTTCCTTTATATTTATTCATAAAAATTTAATATTAATAAATTAATATCTTAAGTGATTAAATTGTAAACAATTCAAAATAATAAAACACTATAAATAAATAATATAACCCTAGGATTATACATGTAGTATAATGTTGTGAAAAAATAAAGCATCGTGTTACTTTTAAATCTGCATGTATAAATGTACATAAAACAATGTTACAATTATTTTTACACAGTCTTAAATTTTTATTTAATAATAAAATAATAAATTATTATATAAAATATTTATTTTTAATACATAAATTGAAATAAGAGATAAAAATTTAAAAACATAAAATTTTAACCAATGGTGGCTCAGGACCTACTGTAGAAAATATAGAGCGGTGTCACATCACCAACCATTGGAAATTTCCAATAGTTCCTTAACAAATCATAAGTTACCATTCAAATTTTCATGAAAAAATAAAAGTAACCAGCCAAAAAACCTTCCATGCATCTTAATAATACAAGGATTCAATATATTTAATAAAAAACTATACCGTTGGATGTACAATTGTGACCCATGACTTGCTGTTGAAAATTTCTAATAATGAGTAATGACCAACTATTGGATGTATCCAATTGTGGGTCATTGAAATTCATTAAAATAAATAAATAAATACAAGATAATAATCAATAGAAAATTAAATGATGGTAAAATCAAATATAAATAATAATGAACTGAATAAAAACAAATAAACATCATCCATTACAAGAAAATACAATAGAAAACAAAAATTAATGACCCAATGAAGATGTATAAATATAGAAGGAAAAATAATATAAGAAATATAATTCTGGTAAAACAAAAACCTGAAGGAAATCCTTGAGAATAAAATGAAAAGAAACATGAATAATTTTCTATTGGATCTAGATAGTCCTACTATGAGGATTTTCTATAACAAAAGATGATGCAATAAGTGGTTAAAATACCCAACCATTGATTTCCAATGGTGAGTAACATGACCAACCATTGATGGCAAGAAGTAGGTCACTAAACAACTATTGGGTTCCAATGGTGGCCCATGACTCACTGTTAGTATCCAATGGTAACCCGTAACCCACTATTGGTATTTTACAATGGTTACTCAAATCACCACCATTGGTAGTTTACAATGGTGACTCATTGAGCAATAAACAAAAAGTTATCGAACTATAAGAACAATCTGAGGTAGAACATGAACCTGAAATGAAAATTATTAAAACATTGAAGAATAATAATAAATAAATATTGAAACTAAAGGAGATACAATCATAGGCTTGAATAAATTTTAAACCAGTGCCATGGGTTAAAGAATAACACTAAATAGAAGAAAATATAGTTGAACTATAAAGGATGTGAAGCACTGGTGCAGATTACCATTAACTAGAGATTCCCAGACACTAAGGACACATGAGGAATAAGAGATAATTTGAATAAAATAACATGTGGGAGTTAAAATTTAAATATAGGATAAGTGGGGAGATTAAAAGGATCATAGGTTTAACAAGGAATAATTATGATCTATCCATGTTTTATAAAGACCATATAAATAGTGAACTTATATATGTGTCCCTCATTGAATTGTAGAATGAAAAGGTGGATGATACAAGAATCAGGAAGTGTGGATTCTCAGTTCAAATTAAAACACATAGCACAAATGGTGGGATACCTATCCCAATCCATGTTCTCATCAGGAGCAATCGACAGGCCTTATGCATGGGCCCTCATGTGAATTGGGTGATCTATGCACATCCAAAACTATCCTCATTATGGGCATTCCTTATTTAGGCCTTTCCAAAGGGTTGACCAAATGGGTATCTTATGTGGTTGAGGACTATCAAAGGTTTCTCGTAAGGATGGAACAATTTTTTTCTTGAATAAATTTATACTTTTGTAAATAAAAATATAAGTAATATTGAAGTATCATTAAAAAAATATGTATAATGATTAACATTTTTAAAACATGTAATAAAAAATATTAATTAAAACATTTGAAAATTTTATAGACCTAAGAATTTAATAAAATGTTAATTATAGTAATTTATCAAAAACAATAATAGTGATAAAGTATTTTATCAATTTAAAATAATAAATGTGATGAAGTAGTATATATAGTTGTGGTCGTACATTGTGGGATAAGGGAACCATCATGATTTCTCTAATGTTCTTGATACTGTACTATTATTGTCATTGATGTGAGGATGAGATATGGATGTGTATTTCTTCTACTAATACCAACAAGAGAAGTTGGTCCTCCTAAGTGTTGGGGTAGGTAGGGTAATGACCTGACCCATTGAATATGTTTGTTGATATTATTTTGTTATATTATATGTGACATTTGGTTAGTGTGCCTTGGTGAGGCAATTTAGTAGTTGATTTTTTATGTGATTTTTGGATCTTTTGTGTATTAACTGATGCATTAATATTCTCTTTCCAAATTTTTTTGAGATATCCTGGGTAGGATTCCATTGAGTGTACATGTTATACTATATGTCCCCCATACATCTAACATCCACTAAATAAACACTAAATGACACATTATGACAAACTAACTGCATCATTAACATCATTTATCTTTTATCACCCCCTTAAAATATATATAAAATATACTATGGGAAAAACTCGAGTCACTAACACGACTCAAAAATTCCCATTATTATTAAAGGAACCTTAAATATTAAAATAATATTCACTTGTATAATATTTTTTCATGTATTCTCCTAATACCTTGTAAATACTCTTAATAAATAAATTCAACCCAATTATTTTTTAATCAAATAATAATGAATTCAGTTATTCATTAGTGGTCAATTACTTGGAAAAATCTCAGATCCCATGGTTGGGCTCACCATGTCCAATATTCTTATTCATCAGAATATTGAAGAATCATGAATATTCTTCTATGTTTGACCCTCTATGCCCTTATGTTGATAGTAGTGATTTGTATTCAAAAACCAAGACCAGATTCTAGAAACCCATCAAGTACCCTAACGAGATAAGTAATATTCATTGAAAATAAAACCACTCTACGAGAATGCACAATGTCATATTATAAATTTTTAATTAGATATATCATAAAGTAGTATTCACACATGTGTTATCTTCCTTTCATGTTTTATTATTTTTTATCTAACTGGATAGATTCTCCTTAGAATACCCTATCAAAAGGTTTTAGAAGGTACTACCATCCTAATCAACTAGGCCTTAGATATCACTTAATCAACTTGAAAGAGGAAAATTATATCTTGACCATTCAATCAATGTTATACCACCAATGACTCACCCAACATAAGATACCTCACCACAACTTCATTGTCAATGTTTTTTCCATACATCAAAGTACGTGATAAAATGGTATATAATGATAATGATATAATGTCTGGATAACAATAGGAATGTTCATTGATAAGAACATCCAATGACACCCAACACATGTGGTGTTCCTATTGGAGGGTTTGTCCTCATTATCTCACATACTAGATATCACAAAGTGTGAACATATTGAGTAGAAATCTCAAAGAATATGACCCCCTAGAACATAATAGTCATACATCAACTATGTCCAGTCATTATGACGTATCCTGACCATAGGATATATGTTTAAGATTAATGTTATAGAATCTCCAGGTTCTCATTGTATCCTGTAAAATATTATACCATTTGGATACGATAAATAATATATGGATGTTTCCATTTAAATAGTGGATGCAGAAATATCAACACTATAATGGTATGTTTACATCATGTATAACTCACCATATACATGGTATGGTAATAAAAAAGTACTATTTAGTAGGGTCTCAGGAACCCACTATTAAACCACCCCCACTTTCACCAGATCTAACTCCCTAACTATCCTTATTAGATCTCACATGATTAAGATCATGTTTTTTATGAGTTGTTGCTTTAGTTGTTGGGTCTTCCATGTCTCTATGGCATGGTTATTATACTTTGTGTGACCCTGCCTCCTTGATTAATACTACTCAAGATATTTAAACCCTAAGAATATAATCTTTTTTCCAATAACTACACCAGAAATCATTTCTAGTACCAGTAATAGATTTATAATAAATTATATTATGATAAAAAAAGATACCTAATAGGTGACATTATTAGAAATAGAAAAGATTAATGAGTAGTATAAATTAATTCTTTTTCTTCCTTAGAAGCTGAAAATCACTAGGAATTTGTACACAAGGCTATAACAATCTTGAATAAGCGTTTCATTCCCATTAAAATATCATAATTGAACTATTAAATCATATTAATCTAAAGGTAGAATATTTTTTATCCCCTAAAAATTAGTATCGTTTTATTCTCCACCAACCAAGTACGTATATTTTTACTTACTCACGTACAATTGGACAGTTTTGACTTCATCCCTCATAGTTCTCTTAGATGTAACTTGTAACATAATGAAAATATAAAGTAAGAATATTGAATTTGATACTGTGTATCACACACATCACCTAGTACATTAGAGAATATAATATCCAATGAATTTAAATATTATTTTGTGTTTTAAATATATTAAATATATTCTACATATAAAAAATCACTCAATATATAGTTGTCTTTTATTACACACAAGAGGTACTTTCTTTGAAATCTTTCATTAAACAAAAGTCTGAGTTTTAATGAAAAAAATTATTATTAAAAACTAATTATTTAATATAATAAGACATAAACTGACTGTTAAATTAGTGGTTATAAATATTATTAACTAACTAATGAAAATATATGGTTCACACGTATTTATAATAAATCCATTGGTTACTATTTATTTAGAATGGAAGATAGAAACTGATTAAATATAAAGGAAAATGTTATTATATTTTTTTTCTCACAAAGATGTAATACACTAATAAATTAAATTAATTAAATTTATTGAGTGATATTAAATGAAATATATATTATATATTCAATATAATATTTTTTATATTCATACAATATATTTTATAGGTCTAAAAAACCCAATTTTATGCATAAAATACAATATTTCTATTAAGGTATTTTTACCACCTTTTAATGGTGAACCCATTTTAAATATAATTTTTAACAAATTTATAAATTTAATAAGTAAAAATAAACATCATATTTTAAATAAAAACAAAAAACTTAGGTTTGAGTAAAATTATTATATTTTTATATTAAGTTTCATTTTTAAATGAATAGTAAAAAATAGTAAATTTCAGTTCAAAACATTTTTTTCATATAATATAATTATAAGGGTAAATTACATTTTATATTTGGATTAAATTTTAATTAGATAATATTTTTTTAATTAATCATATGTAGTCCATTGTAATCAATATCACATGGAAATTGAGAATAAATAGATAGCACTCTTTTGGATGTTTTTACCTTAAAAACTCACATTGTTATCCCGTCTGTGGGATTAAATTTAAATTAATATCCGCCAATTCTGTGATTTGAATTTTGAGAAATGGATTCCATATTTGGAATCATAATAATATATAATTTATAATAAGGCAAATTTTTTTACCAAATAGATTATTGAATGTGATTAAAATTAATTGTACTGATTAAGGGTAAATTAAGCTTAATAAAGGACTAACCTTTAAACATAAGGGATAAAACTATCTATAAACTTATCCTAAATAAAATGTATGGAAATATATCAGTCGTATCCTCTCTTTTCATGAAATTGGATCATTATTTGATCCAATTTAAACATAAAATTTGTGCATAGAATTCCATTTTCAAAATATTACAACAGTGCCACTCCTCATCCACTATTAAAGGCCTCCTCTCCTCCCACTTCCTCACAAATCACAAGAAATTTTGTCTAGACCAAGATCATATAAAATTTCTTCTTAACATCACTTCCCATATACTATAATCTTCTTATTATGTAGAAATATATCCAAGGAATCAATTTGGTACAAACCAAACAGGTTACCCTATTAAGAGGTTGTGTCTTCACTCATGCTCTCTATTTTCATTTCCATTATCCTCCCCATTAAATATATTTATTCCATTATTATATAACAAAAAAAATATCCTAAATATAATATTATGTTTTTATATAAAGGGTTCTGCCTACACATACACGCACCTCCATCTAATGGGTAATGAACATGATGATTCTGTGTACGATGAACTACTGCCTCATTAAATGATGATTGTTTATTTTTCATTTACTACCTCTTATAGTGGCCATTATGATTGAGAATATGTTTATAGTTTTTTTATATTATATTTAAAATGACTCTATTCTTCTATAATATTTATTTATAATATACATATATTCTTTCGATATGGTGTAAATATGATAATTTTGTTTTAGGAAATGTGGATTATCACCTTCTCAAAGTGATATGGCTCGTTCATTCCATACATGCAAAGTATAAAGAATTGTTTTCATAAAACCATGTAACATATATAACATAGATATCTGACTAAAATTATAAGATACACATGTATTATTTTTTCATTATTGTAATATAGTAACGAAATGAAAGAAGCGTTCTTGCATACATAACACCAACCATCTCCAGGAATAGTGTACTTCATTTCTAATCTCAAAATATAATGGAATACTATAAAAAAATATATACTAAATATATATATGATAATCAATTCATGTTTTGAATTTTGTAAAATATTTAATCCTAATCTAATTAATAAAAGAAAAAAGTCTCAAGTCAAAACATACATTACAAAATTAGGAAATTAACACTTGAAATAGTTAAAATTGTAACACCCCAAGCTTCCATGGTACGATTTTATTTGATTAACACAATAGCTTGCATTGTGCATGGATCCGGGTTCTAGCACACCATGACCAATCAAACTATATGTTTAAAAAAGTATTTATGAATAGTAATAACCACTTTTTGAAATTTTATAAATTTTATTTTTTAAAATGGGAATCATTTTTTGATTCAGAATATTAAAATTAGCTTAGTGTGAATTTTTTGGAATTTTTCTGAAGACATTCAATTTTTGATAAATAGTGAAAAACACTGCATTATTGTTTAAAATCGACTTTTTATTTGAATAATTATTTTTTAATTAAATTTATTTGAATTTCAAAATAGATACATAATAAATATTTTAGCCCAATGTAATTCATAGGAATCATTTTATAATAAGATTAGATATATAAAATATTATCGAATTCTTTATCGTCTTTTACCCACCTTCTAAGAAAATTTTCAAATTTTCATAAAACATAATTTTACAGCTTATGTGAATTGAATTTTAAAAATTTGATAGAAACAGTTTTCATCAGTAAGTAAAATTTTGTTCAATAGGATGGAAGTAGTTTTCTGTGAATAGTACTTTTTGATTATTATTTCCCACGGTTAAAAGAAAATAGGGTAATTAAATGTAGAAATAATATTATAATATTATAAAATTACTCCAACACATGTCCTAATTCAATTAGATAAGTTTTTTTGACCAAAATAAACCTTAGGATAAAAATAAGATCCTTTTTGATCCATTTGGGTTAGATTATGACATTTATTATATTTTATTTAACGAAGAGTTAAAAGTGTTATATTCAAATTTTAATAACTAAAACATTTTTAATATCGAGTTATACATATGATAAATTAAACTGTAAATAATTACTAGAAAGATAAAAATACTTCCTACATAATGGTATTTTATTAACAACTTTTAGACATTAAATAATTGAATTTATTTATGACACAATGACGATGTAGTAATTACCTTATTAATGAACAATTAAAATAATTGATATTTTAAATATTAAAATAAATGTAAATTGAAACCGTTGATGACATCCACAGATTTTGAAGGTGAATATAAAATTTTAGGGTTGATTCAATATATTTTGTTCTAAGTAATAATTTTTTTATGAATTTAACAAAAAGAAAATACTAAATTGGGTCAAAATTGACATAAATGAGTTTTAAAACAAATATTGTTTTATTAAATGATAAAATATTCTTAAAAATCAATGATTCAGCCAAATTATTTTTATAATTATTTATATTTTATTAACAAACATTTTGAGGTTCTCTTGGTATTTTATAGTAACTATATTAACAATGTAATATAACATTTCTAGAAGACATGGTAAAAGTTAAACTATTTAACTACGAGTTAAATCTAAAACATAAAGTTAATATGCTGACATAAAATTGTCTAAAACCTATTGGTTGAAAGAATTTAGACCCATACCCATATTATACTCAAAATAAATCCACTTGGAGATATTATAAATGAATGATAATTTTATAATTTATTAATATTTTAATCTTTTCCTGAAGTGCCCCTCACCTCTCTTATAAAAGGGTACATCCCCTTCTCCTAAATTCACACCTCCAAATCCATATGGATTGTCCAAAACCTGATCAAATCTCTTCCCAACTATTCTCAATTCAACCTAGAGGCCTTAATTTGTTCATAAATTAACCCTATGTATCCCTTTTCTTCAAATCAAAAGCAAGCACCCGAAGAAGAGGTAATTTTTTCATAACCTCATTCAAAGATCTTTTCTTCTTCTGCTTCTTATTTCATTGTTGATTCCATAAAAAATATTAAATACAGTAAATTATACATAATTATAGATTATTATAAATTTTTTACAACCATATTCATTATTCTATCCATCCTATGAAGGAAAAAGTCATCATACGTGCGTTCTTACAACTTACCGTCTCCACGTCGCAGTGTAGTTTGTTATTCAACACTTCATTTTTTTGATGTGTATAATAATGAGTATAATTGATGAAAATAATAAATAAACCATGATAATGATTTTTTATATATAATATAACATCTAATTACATACTGTTACACCATTAATTGAATGATATTGTCGCTCTTGTGTACGTACCTCTTACCATCTACACGACGCGATGAGATTTCATTCCCCATCATAACCATTCAAGAATAATTTTCATTTGATGATTAAAAATAATTTTTAAGAACATAATATAATTCAGGATATGAATAAAATGCGTCCTATCAATAAGAAACAAGACTTACATAATAAAACCAATAAAGGAAAATGAATCAGTTAACACCAGAAACAATGATAATACTATAATATTTTTAACAAAGTAATATAAGAAGATCATAAATGATATCATATTTATGTATGTGGTTCAAGTATAATTTAATGATAATTATTATATAATTATACAAGAGGTTAATGTGCCCTTAAATAAAGAAAAGTACAAGGTAAGGTTTAATTTTACAATCTCATTATTATCCGAGTTTGTTTATACATAAGTATTTCAATGAGACTTATTTATTATCCACATTCATTCTTCTAAAAATTTGTATTTAAAAACATTTTTTCAATTTCCTAGACTATGGGTTAAATAATTTATACTATTTTTTTACTTTCTATAAATATTTTTGAAAAGAATATTTCTGTCATTTTCCAAACAAGGTACATTATGACCTTTTCGACAAATTAATGAAAGAATATTTTTTTGACTTATATGGTGGGTGTGGCAATTTTCCACCATTATAACACCTTAAAATATTCCCTTATTAGAATATAATAATATTTTCAAAAAAAATCTTTTATAATTATTCAAATTCTAAATAATTTAAAAGAATAAAGAGTTATTTCTCTAAAATAGTTTTTGGATTGATTTCATCTATGTCAAAATCTATTGTTGGATTTTATGTTTAATTGAAGTTGATTTATTATGATACCATATTCCATATTTTATTGATAGTTTTATGATATTATTGACTGTGTATGTTCTATTTTTATGTCATTCACAGTTTATGGTTGACATATTAACATTTAGTATGTTAGTTTAATATGAATTTTTATGTTATGTTTCACCCTTTTCATATGAGTAATGCATTGGATATAGTAAGTGACGGGTGGGGCCCATTATAGCCCATCTATGCATCATTAGGACTCATTTGAAAAACTAGTTTCTTACCACAAGGGTTTGGTAATATTTTTATTTGTTGTCATGGCACAATGCCTTAACTATGTGATTATGATTTACGTCATTATGCATTCCATCATTATTACATTAGCTATTGATATTACATATGATTATTCGGCTAGTAGAATATCCATGTGAACAAGTAAATGGAATAATTTGATTTATATTTTACATATTATTCTGAAGTTTATGTTTAAAAGGCTTGTGTTTTAGTCTTATGCATTTTCTAAAATTTTAATTCTTATTTATGACAGTTTACGCTATATTGTTATCCTTACTAAGCATATGAGCTCACCCCTTTCTTATTTTTAAGTATACCAGGATGTGAAGAAGTATTTTATGACTAACCTATAGGGATAGGATAAGGGATATGAGTGTGTTAAAGGGAGACACAAATGATTTTTTCATTTCATAATGTAATGTAAAACTTATCAATATATTTAGTACATTCAAGGCTACTAAACTGATTGGTCTTTTGGGACTTGATATCTTGTGATCCTGCTAATGTTATGTAATATTACACTGAATCTGGGTAATGGGTTTTGGGGCGTTACAGTTGGTATTAGTGGAATTTTAGTAAAAACCTTGGAAACTAGATATAAAAAAACTCTAACTAGAGAACATTTCCTTGAGATAGACTTTGAGGATTAGTATAGAAGAACATCCAAAAAAAATTTAATGTAGATATTATGTGGGTTTTCCAAGAAATTGATCCTTGTATATATTCTAAAAGTTCACGTGGTTCTAGAAAAGATGTTCTTAGGAGTGAAAACTCTGACATGGAGATTCAACCTTCACCTGAAGTGTCCTGGTACATGAAAACAGGTCTTACTACGCACCTAGTTTGACTCTCCCAGGGGACATGCTTAGGATAATTCAAATTTTCTTTACAAACCATTATGAAGGATTTATGAGTAAATAATTCCCCAAGGAAAACATTTTTATGATTATGGATTATATGCATAAACTTTTCAATTTATGTTAAGTATTTTATAGGATTTGAATTATGCATTGTGATTCATAAACTAATATAGTGTATGAAATTGTTTAGAAACAAAACCTAGTGGATGGAATGGAAACCGTATCAACACATGTAATCCATGTAGGGATTTCCCTCCAATTCAAGATAATTATATTGGATCTATTGATGCAACCGGTACTAAGCAACTTATAACCATACTAGGAAAACTCACTCAGGTTATGAATAATAACCATACCGTATGGAGCACCCGGATCCAAAATGTAAAGGATCAATACTAGAACACTTCATGTCGAAAAAACTAATAATGTTAAATGGAACTAAAATCCATTCGTAGATGATCAATATATAATTTTTGTAGGGAAAACATTTCATGATTTTTGGAGTAGAAAAAGGGAGAAGGTTGTCATAGAAGTTTATCACCTCTTAAGAGATGCAGATCAACAGTGGCCATAAATTCAAAACAAAAAGAAGGTTGAATAAGTATAAAATATATAATGGGTTAGTTTAAATATATTTTTATATAAAATTACTTTCCACATGAACGTCAAGCAGATTTGGAAAAGAAATTTTTGAGTCTGAGGAAAAGGAGGATGAGAATGTTGCAAAGTATAAGGTGAACTTTACAAGGTTATCAAGGAATGATGAAGATTATATACATAACCCAAGAAGTAATATTGATTGATTATTTAATGGGTTAAAACCATTTCGTTATTGATCATTAGTCTCAAAATCCTTCTCATCATATTAAAATATAGTCTCATGTGTTATCAGTACAAAAAATTAATTTTATAAGTATTATGAATTTAAAGTGATCCAAGAGAAAATATATCTACTAAACTCTCTAGAAAATGAAATAATGGAAAAAAGGGAAAATTTCACTTTCCATCCTACATAAATTATGGGAAGAAACACCATGTTACATGCCTAAATGGGATGGGAGTTTGTTAAAATTGAGGAAAAAAAGGCCACCAAGTTCTTCATTACATGGGGAAGAAAGTGGTTTTCAATTTTCAATCCTATAATTGTAAAGAGATGGGTCATTATTAAAATAAATGTACTATGAGTCAAAAAAAACTTACCTAAAAAAAGTCCAAGGGAGAAATGCTAATATTATGTGATCACTAGTGTTGAGTTTGAAGTTCTTAATGATGTGGTGGAAGGTACATTAATCATTTCCTCAAAATTGTACAATGATTTATTTCATTCTAGATCATCGTATTCTGTTATATCATCCCAGTCTTCTAATAAAATTAGATATTTCATATTTGAATTAAAAAGGATTGGTTAGTCAAAACTCCAAAGGGAAGTATCATTGCAACAATTTTTTGTCAATCAGTTACCATTATGGTATATAAACATGCTTTATTTGATGATCTTGTTGTCATACCCATGATTGAATTTGATATAATCATCAGTATGGATTGGAATTTAGACCATGATGCGAAAATTTATTGTAAGAATAAGGAGGTTAAAATTTTTTATGATGATAAGGAATCCCCTATCTTTAGAGCATAAAAATTACCATCTGATTATCATCTAGATCCACCCACATTAGCTCTAATAAATTAAATTATTTGGGAGGAAGGGAGTGAAATAACTATGGGTGAGGAAAGGAATGTTCAAAAAGAGTGTATATGTTGTTCAAGAATTTGTTTACATGTTTCCAAATGATTTACCAGGACATCCTTCAGAATGAGAAATTAGTTTTCCATTGACTTAATTTCTGGTTCAAAGACCATATCAAAGACTCCTTATAGAATATCCACTGTGGAATTAGTGGAACTAAAGAAAAACTAGAGAAATTTTGTAATAAAGTATTTATTCTCCCTAGTGTTTCTCCATGGGGATGATCCCCTATTCTTTTTATTAAGAAGAATGATGGATCTCTGAGGTTGTGCATTGACTACAGGGAGATCAATGCTATAAAAATAATGAAAAATTATCCCCAACCTCGCATTAATGATTTACTTGATCCAATTCATGGATCTAAATATTTTTCAAAGATTGAACATTGATCTGGATATCATCAGTTGTGCTTAAAGAGGGAATACTTTCCAAAGGCAGAATTTGGATCTTGGTATGGGCATTATGTGTTTACAGTAATTCCTTTTGGACTCACTAATGCATGTTCTCTTTTCATGGATCTAATGAATCAATTTTTCATGTTATATCATGAGGGATTTGAAGTGGTATTTATTGGTGATAACTTAGTATACTCCAAAAGCCAAGAAGATCATAAAAATCACTTGCACACTATTCTAAAGACTCTTAGAAGAAATGAATTTTATGGGATGTTCAATATGTTTGAATTCTGGATTTAAGATATTTATTTTATTTTCCATATTTTTTGTAAGGATGGAATCATTGTTGATCCTTTAAATACAAGGGAAATCCAGGAATGTCCAGCACCAACAAGTATAACTGAGGTAGCAATTTTATTGGTTTAGCAGGTTACAATCAGCATTTCTTCCGGAATGTTTCCCAACTGGCTAACCCATTAACCAATCATATATGTAAATGTGTTAAATTTGTTTGGAAAAACGAATTTGAATAATATTTGGAAGAATTGACAAGATGATTAGTCAATGATTCTTTCATCACTCTACCATCAGGGAATGATGAGTTCGTTATTTATAGTGAAGCTTCAATGAAAGGACTTGGTTGTGTCCTTTTGTAGAATGATAGAGTTATTTCCTATGCATCGCGACATCTAAAAATTCATGAACAAAACTACCCTACTTATGATATTGAGTTATCAGTTGTAATATTTTCTCTGAGGATATGGAGACACCATCTCTATTGTAAAAAAATGTGAGATATATATTTATCATAAGAGTTTGAAGTATATTTTATCATAGAAATAAATCAACGTGAGGAAAATGAAATGGCTTGAACTAGTCAAGGATTAAGATTGCCCAATACACTAGAACCCGAGGAATGAAAATTAAGTGGAATATGATTTGATTAGAAAAGATCATGGATTTTAGAATAAGATGAGTGTTGAAAGGGATCCAATGATCATGGATCTAGTGTAGATAGAAATTGGAATAATAATGGAAGGTAAAACCTCAATAATTTTTCAAATTGATTCCAAACCATAATTACATGAAAGGATAAAAAGTTCTCGGACTTAGGATAAGGAGTTTCAAAAGAAGATTAACGTTGTGAATGATGGGAGATTGATTGGCTTCGTATGTGAAGATATAATTTTGAAATTTGGTAAGATGCATTGTGTTCCCGATATACATGATCTAAAAAGGGAATTGTTGGATGATTCTCATAGATCCAATTTCTCTATACAACCTAATAGAACTAAAATGTTCAGTGATTTGAAGGAACATTTTTTTGGGACAACAGGAAGAGGGGAATTTCTGATTATGTGTCAAAATGTATGGTTTTTCCACAGGTGAAGGTTGGAAGACAATATCCTAGAAAAGTTATGCAACCTCTTCCCATACGTGAGTGGAAATTGGATGATATTACGATGGACATTTTCATGGGGCTTCCAAAAACTCCTAGAAGGAATGATGCGATATGGTTCATTGTTGATCATCTTACCAAGTCAGCACATTTTCTTGCAATGAGAAAAGATTTACCACTCAAACGTTTAGCTAGACTATATATTAATGATGTTGTAAGACATCATGGGTACCCCTATCAATTTTTTCTGATCGTGACCCCAGTTTTACATCAAGATTCTGGAAAAGTCTTCAAAAATCCCTAGATAATGAACTTTGTTTGAGCACTACCTACAACCCTCAAACCGATGGAAAATCACAATGGACAATTCAAACCTTATAAGACATTTTGAGATCTTACTCACTTGACTTTAATGGTATGTGGGATCTGTATTTACATATGGTATTATTTTCCTATAATAATAGCTTCCATTCAAGTATTCATATGGCACCATATGAAGTGTTATATGGAAAGAGATGTATCACACCTACATGTTTAGATGATGTTGGTGAATAAAAACTCATAGGCCAAGAACTTGTTGAGAAAACAATAGAAAAGGAAATATTATCCAAAACCACATCAAAGTATCTCAATATAGGCAAAAGTGCAATGTCGATAACTGAAGGAAGGATTTGGAATTTCATGTGGGTGATCATGTTTTCTTGAAGGTATCTCCATAGAAGGGTTTTATACGATTCATTAAGAAGGGTAAATTAATTCCTAGGTACATCGGACCATTCAAAATTCTAGAACAAAATGGAGTAATAGATTACCATTTGGAAATGACACCAAGTCTCTCCAAAGTTCATGATGTGTTCCACGTATCATTGTTGAGAAAATAAATGCCTGACCCAACACATGTACCCACATATGAAGAAATAGAACTGGAACCTGATCTATCTTATTTTGAAGAGTCTTTCAGCATTCTTGATACGGGAGAACAAGTGTTGAGAAACTATATGAACCATCTAGTAAATATTTTTTTTGTAGAAACCATAAAATTAAATAGGAAACGTCAGAACTTGAGGAACTTATGATGGAGAACCACCCAAATCTTTTTATGAAGTAATATTCTTGAAATTTTGAGAACTATATTGTTTTAAGGAGTGAGGAATGTAACACCCCAAGCATCCATGGTATACTTCTCTTTGATTTATACAATATCTTGCATTGTACGCAGCTCTGGGTTCTAGCACACCACGACCAATCAAACTAGCAATTTACAAAAGTAGTTATGAATACTAATACCCAATTTTTAAAATTTTATAAATTTTATCATTCAAAATGGACTTCATTTTTGGATTTGAAAAATAAAATATAGCTTAGGGTTAATTTTGTGTATTTTTCTGAAAAGTTTCAATTTTTTCTTAATAGTGAAAAACACTAGATTATTGTTTAAAACTGAATTTTTTTAAATAATTATTTTCTAATTTAAATTTATTTTAAAGTAAAAATAGATACATAATACCTATATTATCCCAATTTGATTCATTGGAGTAATTTTATAATAATATTAGATATATAACATTTTATTTAATTTTTGACATCTTTTACCAACCTTCTATGCACATTTGAAAATTTTCATAAAATCGAATTTTACCATCTTTGTGAATTAAATTTAAAAAATCTGATAGACACAGATGTAATTATTATGTAAAATTTGGTCCAATATGACAAAAATAATTTTTGTTGAATAGGAACTTTTGATTTTTATTTACCATAGTTATAAGTAAATAGTGTAATTAAAGGTAAAAATAATATTATAATGTCCAAAAATTAACCCAACACGGGCCCTAATTCTATTGGATAAGTTTTTTTCAACCAAAATCAACCTAATGACAAATTTTTGATCCTTTTTGATCCTTTTGAGTTAGATTTGGACATTTATTATATTCTATTAAAAGAAGAGTTAAAAGTTTTAAATTCAAATTTTAATAACTAAACCAGTTTTTATATAGGGGTATAAATAAGATAAATTATACTATAAATATTAATTTTTAATATAAACATATTTCCAACATCATGGTATTTTATTTATAATTTTTAGACATTATATAATTAAATTTATTTATGACACAATGATGATGAAAAAAATAAGTTATTAATGAAGGATTAAAATAATCGATATTATAAATATTAAAATAAATGTAAATTTTAACTTTTGATTCCATAAAATAATTTTATAGGTGAATATAAAATTTTATTGTTCATTAAATTTATTTTTTTCGAAGGAATGAAGTGTTTATGACTTATACAAAAACAAAATACTAAATAGTATCAAAATTGACATAAATGTGTTTTTAAAACAAATACTATTTATTAAAATGATATAATATTCATAGAAATATAATATTTGGTCAAATGAATTATATAATGTTATATATATCATTAATTAACTACTTTATCATCTTTGGGTGTTTTATAGTAACTATATTAACCATGTAGTATAAAAATACAAGAAGACAAGGTAAAAGTTAAACTATTTAACTAAGAGCTTAATCTAAAAGATAAGACTAATATGGTGACCTAAACATGTCTAAAAGATATTGTTTGAAAGGATTTATCCCCATATACACCTTATCCTATATATAAAACCATTTTGAGCTATTAGAAAGAGAAAATAATTTTATAATAAATTAATATTTCATGTTTTTCATAATGTGCCCCTCCCCTATCTTATAAAAGGGTAATTCCCATTCTCTTAAATTCACACCTCCAAATCTATTTTTATCGGAAACAACCTTCTCAAATATCCCCCCAACTACCCTCAATGCATCCTAGAGACCTTTCATTGATCATATAGCCAACATAATGATCCCTTTTGTTCATATCAAAAGGAAACTCCAGAAGGAGAGAAAGTTATTTTATCACCTCTTTAAAAGTTATTTTCTTATTCCACTACCAATTTCTTTGTTTTTTCTATACCAAAATAATAACTCCAATACCTTCTAAATATATAGATGTTATTATAAATATGGTACAACCATATTTTTTATTCTATTCATCCTATGAATGACAAATTCAATATACATGCGTACGTAGGGATTACTGTCTCCACGTCGTGGTGTAGCTTGTTATCCAACACTTAATTATTTGGATAGGTATAATAATAAGTATAATTTATGAAAATAATAAATATAAAATTTTAGTGATTATTTATATATAATATACCATCCTATCATAAATTATGTCACTATCAATAGAATTATATTGTCGCTCGTGCATACATACGGATTATCGTCTCCATAACGCGATGTGATTTTTTTCCCCATCGTAACCATTCCAGAATATTTTTCATTTGATGATTAAAAATAATTTTTAAGAAAATAATATCATTCTGGATATGAATAAAATACATCCTATCCACAAAAACATGACTTACATAATAAAACATATAATGGAAAATGAATCAATCAACACCCAAAATAATGATATTACTAAAATATTATTAACAAATCAATGTTAGAGGATAATATGTGATATCATATTTATATATGTGGTTCTTGTATAATTTAATAACAATTATTTAAACATTATATATGAAATTAAATTACCCTATACTAAGTAAAATTACAAGGTAATGGTTAAATTTACAATCTCATTATTATCAGAGGTTTTTTATACATAGGTATCAATAGAGACTTATTTATTATCCGTATCAATGTTTCTTGAAAATGTATTACAAAGAAATTTTACCATTTCCTAGACTATGGGGTTAAAATAATTTATACCCTTGTTTGAATTTCAATAAAAAAAATTAAATTAATCTTTCCCTCATTTTTCAAACAAGGTACTTTATGACCTTTTTGAAAAATTAAGGAAAAAATGTTTTTTTAACTTATTTGGTGGGTACGACTATTTTCAGCCATTAAAACACATTCAATGATTTCCTTACAATATTATAAGAATATTTTCTTAATAAATGTTTTATTTTATAATTATAAAACTTTTAAATGATTTCAATGTATAAATAGATATTTCTCTCAAATATTTTTTGGATTGATTCCATCTCTATCAAAATATATTGTTTGATTTTATGCTTAGTTGAAGTTGATTTATTATAATACTATATTCCATATTGTATTGATAGTTTTATGATCTTTTTGACTATGGATGTGATATTTTTATGTCATTCATTGTTTATGGTTAACACATTAACATTTTATATGTTAGTTTAATACGAATTTTTATGTTATGTTTCATACTTTTCATATAAGGAATGAAATGGACATAGTATGTGATGGGTCGGACCCTTTATATCCCCATGATGACTCGGTAGGTCTCATGAGACAAACTAGTGTCTTAACACAGGTCCTTGTCAATATTTTTATTTGTAGTCTTGGAATGAGGCCTTGACTATGTGGTTATGATGTCTAGCATTTTATATTCCATTATTATGAGATTAGTTATTGATATTACATGTGATTATTAGTCTAGTAGAATATTCAGGTGAATAAGTAAATGACATCATTTGATTTATATTTTCCAAATTAGGCTTATGTTTATGTTTAAAGGGATTTGGTTTTAGTCTTAAACATTGTATAAAATTTTTGGGCTTATTTATGATAGTTTCTACTATATTTTTATCATTACTAAGCATCTGTGCACACCCATTTCTTATGTAAAATTTTACTTGGATGTGAAGATGTATTTTATTACTGACCGACAAGGATAGGATAAGGGATATGAGTGTGTTTAAAAGAGAAACAATGTTTTTTTGTTTCATTTCATAATGTAAAGTAAAACATATGACTGTATCTAGTACTTCCAAGGCTACTAAACTGATCGGTCATTCAGTAATTGATCTCTTATGATCATGCCAATGTTAAGTAATAATGCACTAACTCTTGGTAATTGTGGTTGGGGAATTACGAAAATAATTAAATAGTGTTACAAAACCAATAATAAAATGTTATAAGAAGTTAATATATGATTTTATTAACATGATTATAGTTCTGGTATAAGTTATTAACAAATTTTAAACCACTATATAAGAGGATAAATAGAAACCAACAAATAGAAGGTTATAGTAAGGGGATTTTTTCTCAATTTACATTCCATTGAGACTTATTTGTTACTATGTGCCAATTAACTTTATTTGGTGTATATACTACCTTTTTTATGTTATACCATGAATCCCATTATTCTAATGATATTCTAAGACTCATTTAATTTCGTACCTTTCTAGTGACTATGATTCCAATTTTTAAAACTGGTATGAGACACTTTGGAATATTTAAATCCTATTCTCATCCAAAACACTCTTAATGGTAATCTATATAATCTCACTAACTTTTTTGATTTTAAACTTTATCATGAAATAATCAATTTATTGTAATAATTTTTCATTAGAAATTACCTTGAATATCAATAATTTCACAAAATTTATATTATTATATCCTAAACCATATATCATTTTACATACGGTGTTCATATAGAATGTTATTTGATTAACTAGGAATGATTGATAAATTTGTATCTTATATTCAATATAGATACATTTTGATTAGAAGCATTTATTATTCAATATATGAGGATTGATTTGGATATGAAATAAATAAGTAAATCCCTATGGGTTGCAGATCAAATATTGCAATCCCCTCGATGCATCGGTAGTCTCATAAGTTGAATTAGTTGGCAAAATAGTTTAAACCGTCTCTTGAAGGTAAATGTATCATGTTCTTGGGAAACATGAAATCTTATAATTAATCATTGCCTTTATTGAGAATTTAGTTATTATTTATCCATGATATTTTTCATCGACATATCTATGGATCTATTTAATATTCAAATCATTTATTTAATGGCATATGTTTTCATTTTCTTACACATCCATATTGATATTACCTTATCTTATTATTTGAAACGAATTTGTTATCATTTATTTACCTTTAAATTTTAATTTATTACTATTGATTCATTACTGATACCACTTTACATACCCTTACATATCGTTTGAGCTCACCCTTATTATGTTTTATTTCATGAGGTTATGAAGAAGAAATATTTGAATAAGATTTTAAGGGTGAAATTTATTTAATTTTTATGTATCTTGTTTGTATTTCCTATTTCCTAATGTGTTATGGGTACCATGTATGGAATTTAGATTTCCAATACTTTTAAACTAATCAGTCCATTTGGATTTTATTCCTTGTAAATAGGACAATGAAATAAAATAATGCATCGGTACCAGGCTTCTTAGATTGGGGCATTACAGTTGGTATCAAAAAAAGTTTAGAAACAAACTTGGAAACTAGATTTAATAAACATATATTAGGTAACATAACACTAAGATAGACTTTGAGGATAATCATAGAAGATAATCCTATAATTTTAGTAAGGTAGAGATTACATGGGTATTCCTAGTAATACATCTGTATTTATATACTAAAAGAGAATGTGGTTCTTGCATAGATGTACCTAGGAGTATTAACACTGACAAGGTGTTCCAAGCCTGACTTAGGGTAACCTGGTACATTATAATGGGTCTTACTATGCACCTGGTTTGAAACTGTTGTGGAATATTCATACTATAGTTCACATTTTCTTTATATACCATTCTGAAGTATTTTATGGTAAATATTTTCCCAGATTAACCAATGATTTTGATTCAAGGATTCACAATGCATAAATTTATGTTATGATCTATACCATATTTAGAGTTATACAATGTTCATAACTTTATGGGAAAGTCCTGTATATTACATTATTTAGATATGATTCTTGGAATGAATATTGGAATCAATAATCATGGCCAATGTAAAAGATTCCCAACTGAGGAAGTCTATGTAGCTGGTATTAAAACTGATAAAGTTATAGATATTTTTGGGAGAATTATTCAGGTAATGAAAAGTAACCTTTCTAAAATGGAGAAAAATATCATGGAGAGAAAATATCTTATCTTGATTCACATTATGCGATAGGGGCCACCGTTATTTAATGGGACTACTAATCTAATGGAAGAAGATAAATGGATTAAGTCTTTGGAAAATATATTTATGGCCATGGGATGCAATGAAATGGAAATGGTTAAACTTGTGGGGTACTATCTCTAAGGTGATGATGAACAATGGTGGTCCTTGATTCAGAATACTAAGGAAGGAAAATAAATATAACTCATGTAATGGAGAACTTTTAAGGGTACATTTTTCAACAAATACTTCCATAATGATTAACAAACTGAGATAAAGAAAAAGTTCCATAGTTTAAATAAAAAATAATAAAATAGTGTTGTGGATTATAAAACTGAATTTCCAAGGTCTTATAGGCATAATATCGATGATATACCCAACACATACTATAATATTGACCACTTTATTTAAGGACTTAAGATAAATCTCTAAAAGGCATTGGTTTCTTAGAATTTATCATCCTATAAAGATATAGTTTTATGTTCCATAAAAATAGATAATGAAATCTCAATATCATACATATTCAAATGAAAAGAAGACAAGAAGATGTCATCTGAGCACCATGAAAAGGGGAATGATTCAAAGAAGACAAAGGTAGAGAAGGATTTTCCAACAAGTGATAACTATGGAAAGAGTCACCCAGGTAAATGTCTGAAATTATTGGCAGTATGTTCTAAATATGGAGAAAATTTTACTAGGAAAAATAATGAAAATTAAATAATAAAAACTCATATATTTAGTGTTCAAATTGTGAAGATATGGGGCACTATAAAAATGAATGCCCCAATCATCATGGGAATATACCTTCGGAGAAGATAAGGGATCATGGTCAAGAATATGTTATGGAAACAACCAAAGTGGAATTATTAATTTACTTATATATTTGTATCTAATAAATATATTGTAAAATTATTTTTTCTGATGTTCAAATAATATGATTTGTAAAATATCTAGGGATTGTATGGTTGTACTTTTTTATTAGCTATGTTATATAATATGATGAATGGTAAGAAGAAAGTTTATTGAGTATAAATTAAAAAAATTCAGAAAACAAATGATTAAGTTAAAGAAAACCCGCTATATTTTCCAAATGTTAAAATAATGATTGAGAAATTATTGATTTGGATAAGTGTGGACTAAATTTGAACTAATTAATAACTTGTTGATAATTTTTCTATACTATCACTAATGGAGATTACAAAACATTAGTATTAAAATAATACAACTAATATCATGTGTCTTACGTAAGGAAAACAGATGAATGCATGTTTCTAATAATGTTTTATGGTGATTCGATTTGTTACCATATTTCAAGAGGATGCGTGATGAAGTTATTCACAAGTTTGGAATGTGAATATCTAGAAATACATCATGTTGATTAAATAATAATCATAAATTCATCTTAGAAATTCAATGACCTTATTTCTAAATTGTTGAACCATAATCTTTTGGAATGGTTAACAATTTATGAAATGGTTAAAGTTAAACATTGGATCTAGTTTTATAGATGGACATATAACATCGCCATACAATGAATCATGTTCTATGAGATGAACTATAAATAGATCAAGGCATGACCAAAGGATAATAATGTTCATATAGAAACATACCGAGGAATTATATTTACTTATATTCTTAGATAGTGAAATAATTACTCAACTTTAGCAAAATGATCTAGAAACAAAAAATGTTTTCCTAGTACCTTCATTTCTGATTAATAAAATGTCCCTAAGATCATCATGGATTTAGTGCTTTATAATTATCAAACATATCCTATTCATGTTCTCTAAACTCTCCATCAGAACTTTATTGTTAGTTATTTTCCATTGTTTCCATGTTTCCATTTCAAACATATGTTCTCCTACTATAGAACATAGTTACGTGGCCATTT
Source organism: Viscum album (assembly GCA_963277665.1). NCBI lineage: Eukaryota > Viridiplantae > Streptophyta > Magnoliopsida > Santalales > Viscaceae > Viscum > Viscum album. Next base: position 20,790,591 of record OY728137.1, on the reverse strand, counting down.
TACTTTCCATTCTCTTTTATTAATAATATGTGATATTGACCCTTTTATGATGTGGGTACTTCAAAAATAGTTTATTTTCAATCTCTATATTGCTGATATGAATTATAAATTGTGAGGATGTAATTTAATTGTGATGGGGAGAATGTAACACCCCAAAATTATAAAGTAACGGCATTGTATTTGATATCATGTATCACATGCATCACCGGGTATGTGAGAGAATATAATATCCCAAGAATTTAATTTTATTTATTATGTTAAATATAATAAATATATGATACGTATGGAAAATCACTCAACACTGAGTTAGCTTGCATTATAATCAATGATTGATATTCTTTGAAAGATTACATTACACGCAAGATCTAGTGTTAACAATCAAAATTATATTATAAAAACATTATTATTTAATATAATAGGACTTAATATTGCTCTTAAATATGTGATTATAAATATTATTAACTAACTAATTAAAATCAATGGTTTACACAAACATAAAATTAATCTATTGTATACATATTATTTATAAATAAATATGGAAACAAATTGAATATAATGGAAAATATTCTAATATTTTTTCTCACAAAGTTGTTATACCTTGATAAATTAAATTAATTATAATTAGTGAGTAATATTAATATGAAATTTATATTATATATTCCTTAAAATAGTTTTTATACTCATAAAATATATTTTATAGGCATAAGATAAAAACAATCCCAATTTTATGTATAAAATGCAATATTTTTATTATGGTATTTTTACTAATTTTTAATGATAAACCCAGTTTATATATAATGTATGACAATGTTTTAATTTATTATTTCAAAATAAAATTTATATTTGGAATATTAAAATAAAAATTAGGTTTTTTTTAATTTATGGTAGTTTTTCTATTAATTTTCATTTTTTTAATGAATAGTGAATAATACTGAATTTTAGTTCAAAACTGATTTTTCATCTAATTTATTTATAACTATAAATTATGTTTTATATTAGTTTTAAATTATAATTAGAAAATAATTTTTATCAATTAATCTAATTTAGTTCATTAGAATCAATTTCACTTTGAAATTGAGTATAAAAACATATATATCTTTTGGATGTTTTTACCTTAAAAACCGCCAATGTCATCATGTCTGTGAAATTAAATTTAAATTAATCTTTTCCATTTATGTGATAGGAATTTTGAAAAAATAGATTCCATAGTTTTAATTAGAATAATTTATAATTTCTAACAAGGCTAAATTTTTTTACCAAAAATATTAGTAAAGGTGATCAAAATTAATTATAACAATTAAGGTTAAAATTAAGCTTTATAAAGAAAAAACATTAAATTTAATGCCTAAAATGACCTATAAAATTTTCCAAAATCCATTCACTATCCATATATAGGACCTATAAAATAATATATCACTATTTTACCATTATTGGATCCATATGAAATATTAAAAACATGCATGGAATTCCTTTTTCAAAATTTTACAAGAGTGACCCTCCTCCTCCACTATAAAAAAAAGCCTCATCTCCTCCCACTTCCTCACTTCTCTATAGAAAATTTAGATAAAAAAAATTATACCACAATAAATACTCAAAATCCATATCCTCATACTATAATCCTCCCCTTATTAATAAATATATCCAAGGAATCCTTTTCATAAAACCCAAAACAAGTTACCTGATGAAGAGGTAACAACTCTAATCAAGCTCTCTAGTTTCATTTCAATTATCTAACTCCTTAAATATATTTATTCCATGATTATATAACAAAAAATTATACTAAATATAATAGGATATTTTATGTAATGTTGTTAACCATCACATACACACACTTTCATCTAACGGGTAACAAACAAATGTGGTTCTTTGTATGGAGAATTATTGTCTCACGATACAATGATTGTTCATTTTTCTTTTACCACCTATCATGGTGTCCATTATGATGGACACTATATTTTTATATTTCATATGAGATATTTATAATATCTTTATTCTAGTGTAATTTCTATTTAAAACATACATTTATTATTTCCATCATGTGTAAATATGATAATTTCGTTTGAGGAAGTATGCAATACCTCCCCACCACCTCAATGATATATGACTCTTTCTATCCATACATTGAACATATAAAGGATGGTTTTAGTGAACTTATTTAAGATATATAACAAATTAATAACATTGATACTATAATATACATATGTATCATTTATTTATAATTCATTTAATATAATAAAATAATGAAAATAGTGTTCACGCGTACATATAGCCTACCGTCTCCAGGAACGGTGCCCTTCATTTATAATCTCAAAATATAATGGACTAATATAAGTAATTATATACATAATATATATGATTATTAAAACATGTTTTGAATTTTTGAGAAGACGAAATCATGGTCTAATTAATAGCAAAAACAAATCACAAGTCAAATCATACTTGAGAAAACTAGGCAATTAACACCCAAAATAGTTGAAATAATGAATGAGTGTTAACAAAAGGGTAATAAAATATTATAGGAAGTTAATATATGAGATTATTAACATTATTATAGTTCTATTATAAGTTATTAACATATATTAAACCACTATACATGGGTTAAATACCACACAATAAAAGGAATGTTAAGGTAAGAGAATTTTGTATCAATTGACATTCTATTGAGACTTATTTCTTATTATGTGCCAAATCACTTTATTTGGTGTATATTCAATGTTTTTCATGTTATATAATGAATCCCATTATTCTCATGATATTATAAGTTTCATTTAATTTTATACCTTTCTAGATATTATGATTCAAATGTTTCAATGTATTATGGGACAATTTGGAATGTTTAAAGATTATTCTTATTAAGAATATTCTTAATGATTATCTATGAAATCTCACTTACTTTTGTGATTTTTAATTTTATCTTGAAACGGTCACTTAATTTTAATAATTTTTCTTTTTAAATTACTTTTAATATCCATAACCTCAAAAAATGTATATTATTATAGCCTAAACCATATATCATATTACATATAGTGTTCACTTTGATAGTTATTTGATTAACTATGAATTATTAATAATTATGTATCTTCTATTTAATATGGATACATTTTGATAATGCATATTGTTTTTTAAATTAATGATCAATTATTTGGAAGTTTAATACTTGGTTTTGGGACCATTTAAATAAAACTCTACAAGTTGGGGACACGTTAATGCAAGCCCCTTGATGCATCAATAGTATTATAAGGTCAATTAGATAGCCATTTAGTATAAATTGTCTCTTGGAAATAAATTTATGGTGTTATTGGGAAACATGATATCCAATAATTATGCATTTCTATTGTTGATAATTCAATTAATATTTATCCATGAGATTTTTTTTCGACATTTCTTTGGATGCATTTCTTTTTCAGTTCATTGATTTAATGGCATCTGTTTTCAGTTTCTTACCTGACCATATTGATGTTTCCTTGTCTAATTATTTTAATAGAAAGTTTTATTAGGTATTTACCTTTAAATGTTAATTTATTCTTATTTATTAATTATTTCTTCCACTTTACAGACCCTTACTGAGATTTTGAGCTCACACTTATTATGTTTCCTTTCTCTATGTTATGAAGAAGAAATAATTGAATAATCATTAAACAATGCATTTTATTTTATTTTCTTGTATCATGTTTATATTTATTATTTCCTAATTTATTATGGATAATATGTATGTAGTCTGTATTTTTTAGACTTCTAAACAAGTAGTTCCTTCAGTATTTGTTTCCTTGTAAACATGACAATGTAATAAAATAATGAACCGGCACCATGCTTCTGGGGGCAGGGAATTAGTTAACTGATATTTTATACCATAATGTATAAGTTTGAAATATAATTTCTTATAAATATAATGTAATAAATGATTTATCCATCATCGAATCATATGAAATTCTACACAAGACATTAATCTTTTCTTAGGCCCAAGCATATCTTCTTAGAGAGACTAATGTCATGTGACATTGGTAATAATTTTCTCTACAATTATTCCAATTTTTTTTAAATGCATGGTTAGTATATGTACTCTTGACTTGGTCTAAGAAACTATTATATGCACCTTATAAGTTCATGTTCCCTAAAACATAGGTAGTAAATTTATTTAAATCTCTAGAGAGTTACTTTCATTATAGAATTAACTAGTTGTGAGGCCATTATCTATTTTCCATAAGTTATCAAGAATATTAAAATTGGAAACTCATGTCACACCCACTAACCTCTAGTATAAATATCGAAAAGTTTCATTACAGCTGAATATAATTTTATCTTGTTCCCTGATTAAATAATAAACTAAATTTTAGTAACAAAAACCTCTTATTGTATTTATATGGTGTCATAGTCCCTTTCTAGTAGTGTTGTATAGACACCTTCCTTGATTAATGGTCTTTAAATACAAATCCCAATAAATATATCAAAGAAATTATATATGACAAGTAAAATTATAATTTATTAAATCATAATTACTTGGTATAACCAATCAAACCTTATTTGTCTCATACTGGTACCATTCATATATAGTCTCAATGAAATACTTTCCACAAGATTCAATATAATTATCCCCTTATACATTGATACATCAAATACATTATTGATTTTTAATTGATATTTTTAATTTTATCTAATTTTAATATTCTTGTTACTTTTATTAATTATTATTCTTAATTAATAATGTGTCATGGCCATAGTGAATATAAAACCATCATCATGGTTTTTTCCTTCCTATTTAATATGTGTCATTGGAATATTCTCTTCCACACCTATTTCAGAACTCATTCATATTTCAACTTTTTAGGTATATGTGGCATTGTCTAAACCCAATTAAATCTTGCTTCAACTATCTCAAGTATATATGTGAAACCTTTTATAGTAATGTATTCAATCACTTGACTAAAGATTTTATATGTTAGGGGTTCTTCCAATATCCTTAGAAAACTTTTGGATAATTACTTTAGATGAATATTGTGTTTTTTCTTGATGAATGTTCTTTTATATCCTTAATAAACACTTTTTATTGAATCACATGACCTTATGACATAATGGATTTCCATCATATTATAACTCATATGATATCCATTTGACATGATAGTTGACGTATTGTTGTAGGATAATGATGTTATTTTTTATGCATGTCTTGAAAAATAATGGAACTATATATAATAGAAATAAATTGTTAAAATTGATTATCCTTTTACATACATCATTCATTTAATGTGTATAATTAAATGTGTATTTAGTAATTAATCAATGATGCATTTTTTTATCAATGTTATCATGTTATACTTCTCATTGATCCTCCTCATTGTCGTCATAAATTTTACGTGTATAAGGTAATGTGTGAATAGTAATTACACCATGATACATTATATTGTTCAATGAATACATGGTAAAGATATTATTGAAGAAACTAACTCGATGAAACTCAATTATTCTGTCCATTAATTTACCATACTTCACATTAAAATTCCTAAATAAACACATAAAGGAATTTTATAAAGTATATTTTCCACTAGCTTACCCTTGGAATAGTTTCCACTCTCCAGCAGAACCAGTTCCAAAATATTTTTAGATTACCTTCAATTAAAAAATATTCTTTTTCCAAAACTAAGTACATAAGTATGATTATATTACAAAATATTTTTATCTAAAAATATTAAAAACCCTATTGGGTATATCCTTGAAAAATATTTATTTTTTCCGGAAAATGTATTATTTTTCCACAACATGGTATTTAAGTCTTACATTTATATTCATTAGGTACTAAAAATAAGTCAAGAGTTATTGTATTATTGTTTGAGTGTTAACCACCAAAAACAATATTTATTCCTAAAATGGAATAATATATCTTTGTATCTAAATGACACGATAAATAATTTTTTTAGTAATCATTAAAATTTAAACTATAGTCAATAAATATGGAAATATATATGTTATACACTTATCTCCACTAACTTAGTAGTAACCCTTTCTTAGTTTCTGGGAGAACACACCTTACTTCATAAAATGTTTTTTCTTAAATTTTTATTATATTTAAATACACATATGTGATAGTAATATTGTATTAAATACCCAAGAAGTGAAACAAAAAAAATCACTTATAATTTATCAATATACCTGAAGATGAAGCGACCACCTGTTTCTTTGATTCAGTTCATTGAATTTAAACTTCATTAAATTTTTATTTCATGATATGTAAAGAAAATAACCCCCTATATTATACCTTTTTTAAGGACATTGTGAAGGTTCCTTTTGCATCACTATTTCAATTGGCCTTTTCACCTTATATTTCAAATTATTCACCCTAAGAACTATAACTCTTTAAAAGTTTTTATTTACTTTTTGATCCTTACCAAAAAGGTAATGAATCATTTTCTCCATACTATTCATTTTGTATACTTAAACGAAATTGGGGTAAATGGGTGAAAATTATATGATAATGATATCTATTAAAAGATCATGATTTTTTTATTCAATTTACACATATCCAGGATAATCATCACTCATTCATATGTCATTATACTTTCTCCTCACTAACTTATCATAAATAAGACAACATGTAAAATCATCCATGTCATGATGTTGTATCCACAAATCACATCGTAATTTGATGATTGAATTATGAAATAACCATCATATGTGTCATACACGAGTCTTTTATAAGATTGATTACAACCTAGCTTCCTAAGGTAGCCTAACTAGTTTTGGGGACACCAACACCATGAATTTCCTATGTCATAGTACATTATGATAGATCACGTACTACTATTAGGAATGTCATATTGGTGAGAAAATTAACATTTTCTAATAGTTATGGTAGTGTGCTTCTGGTATTACATTCCATTTTCTACAAGAATAAAATTTATAAGATTGTTATTTTTTCTTGATTACTAATTTAGACATTACTACTTAATTAAATCATTTAATGTCACCAAATATATTATAGAAATCTAGAAACACGTTGTACTAGAATCAGAATACTCTATTACTAGAGTATTATAGTAGTAATGATCCTTGAAACCTCTCCTCACAGTCTAAAATATTTGGTTATTCCACTACGTGGAAATTTAAGGAAGGGTTTTGATTTGACAATCATGTTAATTGGTGCCTACATGATCTATTGAGTGAAGTATCATCTTATAAAATCAAAAAAATGATTTACTCAATGCATTCCCTCTATAGTTGAAACAATTTAGATTTGGATACTTATTTACTACCAACTTTTTTTAAGTCAACTCATATCCCTCATAATAACTCACCGGTAGTAGGAGGCACCCTCAATTTTGGTTGAAGAACACCCCATACACCTAGTTGTGTTCCAATTCTAATGGTGGAAGGCGTTTGTGACTTAATATTTCTATGATCGTTTTAATATTTTTTGTTGAATGTTATCCATTTGTGTTAATATATTCATTTTTTGTTGTCACACTCACAATTAATCATTAACAAAAAAAATTAAATTTTTTAATAAATTTTGTTGAATATAAAATTATGTGTATCCCATAGACATGAAAATGCATTGAATAATAAATAAATTAATAATGGAAATAAAATTATTGAATTGGTATTAAGTATATAATATTTGTTGATCCATTTAAATTATACAGATTAACCATGAACTAGGGTTATCAAACCTAAGTGGTATCTTGACTCATTATGTTGCTCGTCCCCTATCAAGTGTGTCCACTTCTCATCTAGATTTTTCCTCAACCTAGAATGGTCTGAGACTTATATTTTTATAATAAAATTTCCACGTATACTCGCACACAGTCAAGGGGATCTACAGAAGCACAAAATACATACAAATAAAATGGACACATAGGCCCTTATAAAAATGTTACCAAAAGAATATGATGTGAAAACCTTCTTATTAAAATAATTAGTTATATACATCACACGCAGTTAATTAGTTAACTAAATAAATAAAACAGATACATACATGGTATTCCCATGATAAAAACTAGTCTATAGGTAAAAATAAATAGTGATAAAAATTAAATGAAATAAATTTATGTATGATAGAATTTAAACAAATTAAAAGAATTATTTAAACTAAAATAATATAGTTTAATTTGGTACATATATTAATTTATTTTTTATTAAAAAATTATTTTATTTTAATAATTTAATTTTAGTCCCAATAATAAATTATTTATTCATAACATTGAAATTATTATTTTTAAAATCCATAATTAATAAATTAATTTTAATTATATTTAAAAATAATATTCCATCCCGGAAACCCTGCATAGGGATAATGTGGGTCAGTCTGACCCCACGCAGGCCCATACTAGGGCTATCAGAGCCCGTGCAGGACTGTTATGGGCTAGGCAGACCAGTCCAATTAGGTTCCATGTAGGAAGGACATTCCCAAGCACATTGCAGGGTGGGTTGGGTCACCTAAGACCTTCTAGAAGTGGGATGAACCTCGATCATGATACAGTGTTCATCTGAGGGTGCTCATAAGTTTAGAATCACCAATGTAGGGGTTAATTGGGTTCTGCTAAAGGTAGGAACATATGTTGTAGATGACATCGTCGTAGGGGCAGATCTACTAGGAGCTTTGTCCGATCATTGGTGATGGGGAACAATAGGAGGCGTGAACCGAGGATGGGGTTAGGATTTGGTCATGGCACACTACAAGATAAATATTCCATTATGGTTGGCAAATGGGTGACTACCATTAGCGGTCACTATTTATGGTAGCGGTGACTTCCATTGGGGGTCGTTAATATCAAAATAAAATCTGTGGGATTTTTCCCGCCCCCATTGTCGTCTTCTAGAAAAGCACCACTGCAAATTTTTGTTGAAGCAATTGTCGTCACCTCCACCACCATGCCACCCTCAGTCTCCCCCATCACCACCTCATATAGCCTCCTGTATCCTTTTTCAAACCCTCCTCCAAACCCAACTGGCCCTGTTGTTTGATCACCAACCATGAACCCCCTGGTGTCATTCCCTCTCCTCCCTCCAGATTCCATAGATCCACCATGTCCAGTGGACATAACTTCAGGTCATCCCTCGACCTAGCCATTTTCCCTCCATGTCCATCCTTGAACCCCAACTGTGTCCTGGTCACATGATATATAGTGTGTTTTAAAAGAGTTTTAGAGACCTCCAATTGCATTTGTTGTTGGTTAATACCAACCGAACAACTACAACCGTCAAAAGAAGTCGCAAGGTGGTAACTGGAGACATTTGGTGTCCACTTTTGGTGGACTATATAGGGATTTATTATAGTAGTGGTATCTAGTGTCTCCAACAGTGTGGAGACTTAGTGAGGAAACATAGTTGAGCGGGAGGTCGGGTGGTGGTCAGGGTTGACCAGGGAGGCGGGCTACGGTGGAGGCAACTAACACACTAGTGAGGCCAGCCTCAGAGGGTAACTAGTAGCTTCTAGGGATAGGGGTTTTTGTGGGCTAGATTGACCAGAGAGGGAGGAGTAAAATGTTGTCCAACAGATGTGGGGCCACCCTTCCTAATTTTACAAGAATATTATATTTAGTTTAATTATGTTTTTTTATAACTAGCATCCCTTTTTTAACTTTTGACCATTGTGAGACACGCATCCCCCTCCTTATAAAATGGGAAAAAATATTCTCAAAGTTAGGTCATCCATGAAAAAAGGCCCAATGTATAATTTCATTTAAAATTTTGAAAAAAATCATAATAATGGTAAGATATTGACCAATTAAAATTATAATTTTAAAAATAAATTTCCACTAATCTGTTGAAAGACCTCCATCTAGAAAACATTATTTTTGCCGCTTGAGTTTCATCCCAAAATTGATTTTTACTATATATATATATTTTTTTTTTTCATTTAACCACTGATCCTATCCTATGTATTTTGTATTAGCCAGGAAACTTTTTTTTGGTATTTTATAAAAGCCACTTTGGAAAGTGGTAACCATACATAGATCCAAATCATCACACATTAAAAACCCACCACATCTCAATTTCAAAATTCAAACCTTCAACAAATCAACCGCGCACCTTGAGCCACGAACCAACGACCTCAAAGCCCGGGTCCTCTCAATATTTGCACCGCCTCGAGCCATGACCTACCTCGAAACAAACACCACGTGGTTTCTGACTTATCCTCATAAACCGGATCGCCGACAAGCTTCATTTTCACCATAGCCGTCGAAGGATAAATCACCTTCACCCTTGACGAGCGGGCCACAGGTCACACCATCACCGATCGCAAAACCACCGCGAAAGACATTCATAAAGACATAATGAAATCAAACAGAAAAGCATCAATGCAAAAAAACTGCATCCCAAACACTGAAGCCGCCACCGGAAGACATCATTGCTGGAACGAACCCATGAGACACCAATCGAAACCGCAACCGAAGACAAGCAACTCAAAAATCACATAGAACCTCAAATCCCATCGCCACCACCCAAAACTCTCACGAAGGCCACACCAACCATCCAAACCACTCACCCAGGCGGAGCACACCATCGCGGAAGAAAGGACTGACCACCCTTGGCATAGCAGATCGAGAACACGGCTCCTTCTCCGCGGCAGATCGGACCACACAACGCCACGGAAGCTCACTCCCATTGCTGCTGAAGCACAACCCCCCACCATGCCAGATCCAAGGCACTGAAAAATCGCTGCCGCCCTGAAAAATCACCGCAGAAGAAATGCGCCCCACCAAGATGCCATCCCCGAACCACGAACAAACCTCACCACCGCCGGGGAGTTTCGCCGCGGAAGAAACAAACCCGCCGAGACGCCACAATCGGACCACGAACGAAGCATGCCGCCGTATGGAAAAACATCAAGGAAGAAAACACCCCGCCGCGATGCCAGAACCGAGCTGCGGACGATCGATGCCGCCGCCAGAGACCTCGCCGAGGAAGATCTCACCCCGCCGCTACCGGACGAACCCCATGCTGCCAGATCTGAGCCCACATAAACGCCGCAGGAAGAGAAGCCACAACAAAATCCCGAGCCAACAGATCCAAGCCTGACACCAAGAGTGAGTCGTCACACAACCACCGCACCGTGAGCACACTGGGAGAGCACCAAGAATGGAAACGCGGCCGCCGAAGACGAAGGAAGGGAAGGCGGCGACAGGGGAAACCCTAAACTGCTGCGCCAAAATTATTTTTTCCTTGGATAATAAAATTCGCATAAGCCCTTTAATAACAATTGATGGTACATAGGCATGCTGTGGATTCCAATGGGTCAAGGATTTAAATTATCACTAGAGTGAAACAACATCTCGTCCCCGGTGATCTAATCCCGGATAATGTCCTAGGATCTCATGTTAATTAATCTAAGATAAAAATAAAACTGAAGAAATACCTTGATCAAAATAATACGATCTTGACCTAAGCTCATCAATAGTGATCATTTCTTGATGGATACAAATCCAAACACATCTATATAATCTACATAAGCTTCAATAATCCATGTGATCACCATTCATTCAATTCCAGGTGCTAGCACGGAGCTCTAATGAATCCTTTGGAATCATGATGATTACCTCGATCTCATCCATTCAATCTATCAAATATGTTCTTGAATCAATCACTTAGGGAGAGACTTTATCTATTCATAAGATGGAAGATAGAGAGTCTCTCATTCTATTAGAATGAACAGTGTAATGGAAATGATATCCTCTTTTATTTATATAGTGGACATCAAAAGTACACGATAGGGGTTTCCCGACCCCTATATATCCAACATTCACTAAATAAAAAATATATTAAACATTATTCTGAACTAAATGCATTGTTAAAACATTTATATTTTATCAATTACTTGTAATATATAATAAATATATTATTTTATAAACATGATATATTAACTCGACTCAAAATTTCTACTAATAACATGCTTTGAATATTAAAATAATATTCATTCGTATAATATTTTTCTTTTTATTCAATTATATCTTTGTGAATTCTCATAATAAATAAATAAAACCCAATTATTATATAGTAAAATTATAATTAATTAATTTATTTATTGGTGGTAAATTATTCAGACAACACTAGACCCCCATAGTGAGGCCCACCATGTCCAATATTCATATTCACCAGAATATGGAAGAATCTTGAGTGTGTAATTGTCTGAGACCCTCATGGACATTATCTGGATAACAGTGAATAGTATTCATAGACTATGAGTGGATTTTAGATTCCCATCAAGGCCCCTAAAGATATAAGGAATAATCATAGCAATAGAAACCATCCAACTAAAACACACAGTGTAATATAATATATTTGTGTTTAGATATCTCATAAATGAGGATTCACACTTGTGTCATCATCCTTACATACTTTATTATTTTTTGATATAACTAAAAAAAATAACATTTTACTACCTTGGCCATGGATTTATAAAGGTACCGTTATCGTTATCAACAAGACCCAATATATCACATCCTTAACTCGGAAGCGATGTATTGAATCTTGAACATTGAACCTATGTCATTCGACCAATGATGCACCCCACACATGCTACCTCACCACATATTCATTATCATGGTGTTTCCCTTGCATCAAACAACATGGTCAAATTGTATAAATTGATAATGATCTAATTTTTGAAGACCAACACACATATTCTTAGATAGGAAAATCTAATGACACCCGAAACATGTTGGGTTCCTATTGGTGAGTCGGACCTCATGATCTCACATTTTTGAGATCACCAAGTGTGAACATCATGAGATGAACTCTCAGTGATTTTTGAAACTTCCACACTAGATAATCATACACTAATTTTGTATAGGTAGAATGGTGTATCTAGACCATAGGACATATATTTAATATTAGTGCCATAGTATCTCTATGTTCTCATTTTATCCTAAGAACTTCTATAACCTTTTGATAAAACAAATAATATATTTATATATATATTACCATTTAAATAGTGGATGTGTAAATATCAACACTTTAATGGTAAGTATAGATCATGTATAACTCATTGTATACATGGTATAGTAATCGAAAAATTATATTTACTTGGGTATAGGGACCCCGCTATTACAATAGTAATATGGTAATAATATTTTAGGAAGATGAATTTTTTTTATGAATTTTGAGTTTGGTTATCATTCTAGGTATATGGGAGTGGATGTGACTGTTATGTTCTAGATTTTTTTCCATTTTATTGGTATATGATTTAATTGTTTGAAATAATCTTATTGGTTTCCTTTAATGTTTTCCTAAAACATATATTTGAGGTTTTTCTAAGGTAATATTCTTGGGAAGTGAAATATTCCATGGGATAAGGTGTTGTTCTAATTTTTGATGCAGAAGGTACTAAATATCTGTGGTAAGGGAATATATCTCTAGGTTAAGTAGTGGCTATAGGTGGTTGATGTTTCCTTTTAATTTATAATAATTACTAATATATACATGATTCCTTAAAAGTGGAATCACTCCAAATTGTGGAAAAACAACGATTAAAGGATAATTTTGGTCGTATGGAAAAGGTTTCTTGATAAAACTTTTTTAACGTCACTAGTAAGGATTTTTTTCCCCTGGTGTAGAATTATAAATCCATAAATAAGATCTTAGACATCAAAAAAGTGGGTTCTATTGTGTGTAATATTAGTATCTGTTTTTACCCCTTGGACACCCATCTATTGAACCTCTTTGTTGATGAAAACATGCATGTGTTGTATTTCAAGTATTCCTTGAGGATGTAGATTTGATAGAGGGTAGATATTTTGTGATTTAAGACCTCTAAATAAAATATGGATTGTGATGAGTTAATTGAGAGGAGTTTTCACCATGTTACTAGGAAGGCCAAAGGTGTATCCTTGAGTTATGAGGCTATTTGAAAGATATGGAAATTAGTAATGTTGTGTATTGATGTTTACGCATGGACTTATGGGTAGGGTTTTCCCAAATCTTGTCATTTTGTGTTGGAAAAAAGATAATTGTTTCAATTCCAATAACGTGGGACACTAAACATTTTAGTGACTCATATCTCATGGTGATTCAATGTCAGAGTGAGGTGGTTTATATTTTCAATAGGAAAACCATGTTTTTATGCATGGGTGATTAATATGGGATGATTTTGAGTTGGGAGGCTAAGAGTGAGTATGTTTTCAGTGGGTCTCTATAATCAATTTTAATAATTGGTTTTCATCCACAAATGGTTTAGAAAATATGTTTTTGAATTATTTACCATGTAATTATTTAACTATATTCTTTCAAAGGTGGTTCTGAAATTTGATCTTAAACTATTTTATGGACATGTTTAATTTAAATTTAATGATTTTAGAAGTAAAAAATAAATAGAAATTTAATTTACTTGATGGGGTAAATGTTTTTGAAATTATAATATCGTGAATTTTGGGATATAATATTTTATAAAAACAATTTCATGAATATATTTCACCCTTATGAAAGGATTAGAGGTTAGTGAGGGTATGGTTGATATTTAGGATATATTAGATAGTGTTTTTCTAATCGACTAAATTGGTTATCTAATATTTATGATGTTTTTATTTTAAAGTTTTCTTATTTTTATTGAAATTTATGGGATTTTTCTTAATGAATGTGAGTGGGAGTCATAGTATGTCCCCTTTCTTAGAATGTGTTGGTAGTGTATTAATTTCGTTTGAGGGTTATCTTGTATGGTTGTTAGGTTTTATATTTTTACCTACTTAAGATAAGGTTAGGTTCATGTTAGGATTCTTGAGTAAAAGGTATATTCATTTAGTGGTCTACTCCTTATTTATTTTATGAAGTAGTTTCTTTGGAGGAATCATCCATGTTGTTTTGGTATTTATCATAGTGTTTTTGTTTTTGAGGATATTTACCTAGGATTAGATTATTGAGGAGTGATTTATTCCATGTTGTTATTTTGGAGTTATTTACCTCAAGTCAAATTTATATTTAGTCAATGGGATCATCATATTTAATAGGCATCTCTCAAGGAGTTCTCGGTTGGTCGAGTATATGGTTTTCCTTTTTTGGGTTCAATTTTTATTATCAAGGATGAGAATTGTTAATAAGTTATCTAACGTAAGGGAATAATTTTCCATGTTCCCAACCTTTAAATTTTTAGAGAACCTAGGGCTGTAGAGAGGGATTTTATATGATTTTTGAGTTAATATATGGTTTTCTTTCTATTTATAGGGTCACTACACCATGGAGGCATGTTTTGTGGTGGTTTTGTTGATGTTTGTTAGGGTGTTGTGGTCTTAGATCTTGGATCTTGGTCGTTTTGGAGTTGAGTAACAACATGGGGTCTAAAAGATCCACATAGTTGTCATTTGGGAGTTTTGGTTGCAGATTTAGTTAGTTTCTATAAGTAATTTTCAATCTTTAGTCATATCAGGTTTATTTTGTGGAATTTGGTGCACTATAGGGGGAGAAACAACTAGAGTAGTTATCATTTAAGGAATTTTAAATGAAGTTTCCCCCATAATAAATAGGGAATGGATCCATGTAATGGTGGAAGAAATTGTGTTCCATGAATCCAGTAGGCTTCATTTCTTTTATAGGGTATATGACCACACCTAAGGGTGTGGTCATTTTGAGGAGTGTAGAATCTAGAACTTTTACATGTAGGAAACAAGGACCATCAAAACACCAAGGTTGATGGTCATGATTTTTAATAAAGGTAATACATTTAGTTTTTTTATGAGGGAGTGTAAATGGTGAAGGATGCCCCACCATTCAATGTTCATGATCGTGGTGATTTAAAATGGTGCGGGATTCTCCTTTACATCAGGGTGTGAGGTCATAATGGTTTTCTAGGACTCTAAAATGGTGTTTTCACACTATGGTTCTTTTCATGGTGTCACTAAAAGGTGTTTAATGAGTTTGTAGAAATTAGAAAGGTTTTAGAGGTCAATTTGTTTCAAACAGCTGGAAACTCATATCTCTATTGACTGATGGAAACTATGACTATGGTTGAGGACACCATGTCGTAGTATAATCTAGTAAACCCTTCTCTATAAATATGGGTTCCAATCCCATTTGGTTCAAAAAATTTTCTCTTCCTTTGAACCCTGCTAAATTTTTTAATCTCTCATCACTCTACAGTCATCTTATATTCAAGTTTTAACTACATGGTTCGTTGGAATTGAACACTCTTTAATCAAGGTACTCTCTCTCTCTCTCTCTTCTTCATCTCCTCTTCCTCATTCACTTCCTATTATAGGACATTAATATTGATGTTTTCCATGTTTAGGGGTTTTTTGAAAATGACATGATGATGGTTTGTTGTGTATAGTTTCCAAGTTGGTTATCTTTTTGGTAAGTAATTATTAAAACCACGAGTCTTCGGTTTTTTAGTGATGTTTTCCTTGAAGCTTCAAATTGAGGAAGGGAATTTGAGAAATATTGTTTTTTACATGTATATTATAGGATTTACAAGGTTTCTTATTTATAGAATGAGTAGTATGGATTTAACTAATAGATATATTGAACCAAACTAATGAAAAATTACACGAACTGGGTGACTCACAAGTGCCTACCTTCTATCATGATATTTCCCTCACATTTAGTTATTTTTTCACATATTTATAAGTATAATTATATATGATGATCCGTGTGTGTTGATATTGGGTTTCATATTTCAGAAAACTCGTTCATAAATGTTAAATCACATAAATATGGTAAATATACCAGTTTTCTATAAATTTGTTAACGAAATGATGTCTTTTTCATAGAAATAGGGGTTGTAGTTATGGTTGTGGTCATATTCGGTTGTTATATTGATGTTGTGCTTACATCGACTTTTGAAAAAAAAATTGGAATTTTTTTTCTAATTTCCGGGTTATCATGGTGTGGTTTTTATGGATTATGTTGGGAAGTGGGGATATGTTGGTTGGCTAGAGTGGGGAAACAAGGATTATTTGGTTATGATGTGTTTTTTTGGGGTTTGTGTTAGTTAGTGTGTCTTCAGTAGTGTTATTGTGACCAGTTAGAATGGGTTTCACTATGATATGGTTTTTTATGGCCAAATAAATTTTGTTGTGTAGTTAGTGTGGGTTTGTTAGTGGGACTACAGTATCCTTACTTTGATTGGTGAGAATGAATAAGGAGATAGTCTTGTGATGATGCTAGGGTGGGTGTGGTTGGTTGGGATAAGTATGGAGTAGTTTTGTAGGTTCCATGTTGTAGTGGAATATAGTAATTGGAAATGATGAAAGAGTAAATGGGTGTGGTTGGAATTAAATTAATTCATGGCTATAAATGAAATTTGGATGCATGAAATGAATGGGTAATGCATTGAAAAAAATGTTTAATATATAAAATGGGTTTTCATTGAATATATATTTAAATTTATTAATGAATGTAACATGGTGGGTAGTTTTAAATATGAAAATGGAATAATGTAATGATCAAATTCTAACTTTTTAGTGTTTTATGGTGTTTTTAATAGGAAAGAGGGATGGTTAGATGTTTTATAGTAGACAATGGTGGTGATGTGTGTCATGGTCTTGTAGTGATGGTTGTGAATTGTGAGAGTGTTACGTTGATGTGAACCCTTGGTATGGGCTTGTGTGTCTATATTTATGTATATATGATACAATTTTCTTTTGATTTCATTATTTACCACATCCATGTGGGATAACCATATCTATGATCAAATGTTTTAGGTTTTTGGTGGTTTCTCTAAAATTCGGGTTGGTGTGGCTAGATGGTAATATGACCCCTCTTCACCACTCTCCCTTTTGGCATATTATGTGGAAGCATTTGTTTTTTTGGGATTAATACATGTTAGAATGTGGGTAAGAGGTCTATGTTCTTCATGTTAATTATACCCTATAAAGATGTATGTGGACCCAATGATGATGGGATAATAAGGTGGTATATATAGTGGCGTCCATTCATAACAGGAGGAGGGAATGAATTTGTTGTCCTTCATGTTCATGATACCTTGAAATTATGGTAATTGATGTATATAAGATATATAGTTATATACTTGTGGATATTTATGAGGGTATGTGGCTACTGAAAGATTCCAACGCAATTTATTATGCCCTATAATAGTTCAGGTAGGTAGGGTCATAACCTTCACAACATCAGATCTATATAGATGGGATTGATATTAGAACATTTTAAGTTGGGGTAAGAGAGAGGAACCCCTATTGTGAAGTGGTTTTAAGGAATATTTGTTTATATAACATGATATTGTTTCATTATACTGGATGTGATATTTGGTCAGTGTGCCTTGGTAGGTAAGATAGGGAAGTAGTTGACATGTTTGGTTCTTGTTGAATTTAATTTTTATTCACTAATGCATCAGTAGACACCCCTATAACTTTCTTGAGAGGTATTGGGAATTATCCTACTTAGTGATTAACCTCATCATTATTAACTTGTTGCTGGGGAGTGGTTATGGAGCTGCTACATATAACTTTGATTTGCTATTTTTATTTGGATACATGTATTTTTATAACATATACATGCATTGTGTCATTGGTGTGGATATTTTATTATTTATATTATGGACTTTATTTGATGTTATATCTATGTACTCTTTGTATATATGAGGTTAATGCCTCTCATTTGTAAAATTTATACCCTCGATGCTAGTTGCTACTCTAGGGCATGTTATAGGTGAGCCTCAAGGGTCACTTTCATCTTCACTATATCCTGAGGAGGGGTTCCCAATGGTGGTGGGTCATGATAGTATCCTTTATTATAGAATTTCCTGATTTCTAAAAACTTTAGATAATTAAGAGCTAAATCAAGTAGTGACTCAAAATAGGTTACATTCTTCCCTCCACCCCCCCCCACTAACCTTGAAAAATTGAAAATAATGAGGGTGAGAAAAAGGTGTTTTTATTATAAAACCATGAAAATAAATACCTAATAAATAAATAAGAAACTAATGATTATTTTTTGTGAATATTATTACTTTGTGAATTCATCACACTAAGATAACTTTTAAAAATATCATTTTAGAGTAGCCTTAGGGAGGAAGAGACATAGAGGACCTCATTCCTGATGGTAAGATGTTCATTCTGGTGCTACATTAGGAAAACCAGAATATAAAATCCATGTAAGAGGAAATTAGGTTGGTGTAAGCATTAGAATTTTTTTTCCAAACTAATACAACATCAAGTGAGGAAAAATAATGGTGATAAATAATTTCATTAAAAGAAGATTTGATAAAGATGAATCAATCGACAGATGGTAGAATTAATTAATCATTATGGGAACTATTTTTAGAAATAGTGAGATAGAGGTAACTTGTAGAGCCTACCTACCATGATCCTCTACCACCTCATTCAGACCTAACTATGTATTAGAAGTTTGATGTTGTGGATCCCCGTATACATATTGTAGTATACAGATTCATACATGAATTTAGGAATTGTATACGTCAATAGATTATATATTTTGGTTAGGTAATAATATCATGAAATTATATTATTTTTTCAACTAATCCAGTGTCATTCCCTACCAAGGAGGTAACCGGAGTTGAATATAGTATGGGTCATTTTTTACTCTGGCCATCTAACCATTTTCATCTGTTGACATATTATATATGTATTATTTTTAAATTTTTTATTTACATTTTATTTTAAATTAAATATAATTTTTTATTATAATTAACTTATATAAGACTATATAAAATAAAAGGAATCATTGAAAAAGAAATAGAATTTTCAATACCCAGTACCTTTAGATACTTCTCAGGTTTCTACATTGATAATAAAATTACCCTTAAATTATTTTATGTTAGATTTATTTGATAAGTTCCCAATGAATTGTGACATATGAGGGAAAGAATATCCTCTAGATTATTTAAAAAATATATAACAGATCATTTTTCGGGTGCTGATCTCTCTATACCTGTGTTGTAGTTGTTTTCCAAGTAAGTAAATTTCAATTTCA
Organism: Viscum album; assembly: GCA_963277665.1. Lineage (NCBI taxonomy): Eukaryota > Viridiplantae > Streptophyta > Magnoliopsida > Santalales > Viscaceae > Viscum > Viscum album. The sequence goes on along the minus strand of OY728137.1, from coordinate 20,770,722 downwards.
ATTTTCATTTCTTAACTTCTAGTGAATGTGTTTATCAGTTCTCTAATTAGGTATTTCCAAATTATTTGAAACTATAATTTGATAGCTTCAATTTATGGTTTTATGGATATATAATACATTTCAATTATTATAAAATATAAAAATAAGTACTCTAGAGTTAGATAAATATATAATAGACTTCAAAATTAAATGATTATGTGATGGTTTCTTCCATTCCATGATAGGTAAGAAAACTTGTATCATTATAAACTATTATTCATAATAATGAATTTAATGTTAATTTTTTTATAGTTTATTAGATATTGGATATTATGTGTATTCTTCCCACATAAATGAAAGGTATATTGGTTATGCTATTTACATATTTAAATTCATAAAATATTTCAAATTTACTGAAATCATATGATTTGTTGAATTATATAATTTCTATATTAATAAATTTTTCTTATTAAATATCTTTTGATAATTAATATATGAAAATAAAATATTTTATATAAAAAGTTTAAAATTTTATATTTATATATATATAATCTAAACAAAATTAAATTAGTGATATTATAGGTTGATAACTTTTATATAAGTTAATACTTGTTTTGTCTTTTTATATATAGTGTTTATTATTTTGAAAGTATTTTGTCATAATAATAGTTTCAATATAAAAGAGTAATTATTTAATGTGGTTATAATGTTTTATACATCATTTTTTATATTATCATGACTATAATGATGATGGAATTTTAAAAGGTAGCATTCATTACAAATCTTATGTATTAAACCAATATGTTGTATTGTTAATTTAATAACATTTATTATTTTTATAGGTATTTGACCATAGTCCATAATATATTAACAGAGACTTAAACCACCTTAAATTTTTATTTATATAATATTTGGTTTGTTTTATTAATTTATATATGTAAATTTAAAATATTCAGGTATAAGAATTGTTTTGTTAAATAGTGTTCTATTAAAGTCCTTATTTAGTATTTGGACTCCTATTTGATAATATTTTCAATTTTTATGCTATTTACTAGTTCTTTCTATGATTAAGAGTTTAGGGTTATTGTATTCAATTATATTTAGAAATATTAATTGATATTTAATGTTGGCTATTTTCATAACAAATGTTAAAAAAACATTTAATCACATATTTTTTATAATATAGTTTTAAAATCTACATTAAAATCTATTTCTGTAAAAAAATATTAAAATAAAAATAATTATTGATATATTGTTTATCCTTCAATATTTTTTTCAAATAAATTGTCATTAAAAGGTTTTTAAATGGTTGTTTTCCAATAAAACCATCATTAAAAGACTCTATATATTTAAATTTAGAGGGGTTTAAACATAAATTTTTATAGTAAATTACATTAAATATATTTTATCATGGGTTTTAAATAGATGATTTAAAAACTATTATTTCTTACATTGGCTTTATTTACATCTCTTTTTAATCGATATTAAAAACATAAAAAAATTGATTTTTAAAGGTTTTTTTCTAGTATTGAACCCAATATGATGATCAAAAATTTGTTATAGCCTTTTAATAAGTATATTATAGGGGATTTATCATATAATATCTCATAATCTATAATAAATTGAATGATATTGTGATTTCATTAATATAAATTATAGGATATCACATGTCCCTAATCCAATAAAAGTTTACTAGATTTAGGTCACAAACATTAACACCAACTTCCGTGTAACTTGGATTCCCTCCCATAGATGAAATCTTAATGCATAGATATGGCTTATATCCTAGGTTATTACTAGTACTATCTATATCTACCACATCACAAATCATAATATGAATAAAAAATTATTCATCACCACACTATAATATTCTCAGCTGAGAGCTCGCTGACACGGGCTGATCCTTGTCAATATATTCCCCTAGGTTCACCTTCCCATATTCTAGAGGATATCCACTAGAAGTGGTGGTCTAATAATAATAATGGGGAGACTATACCCTTAGGTTCATCATATATAAAATCAAAATAGTAATATAAATATTCATAAAAGGTATAACCATTATATTATAAAATGGATTTTTTGTTAAAATAATACCATAAATAAAAATCAGGCATCCCACTATAAAAATTGGTACCCATGAATAACATATAATCATAAATAAATGTAAGATAACCCTATGCAATGATCCTATATAATACAAAATAAAGTTGGAAATAAACAGTAAATATAACTACCACATAATACTTACCCATTCTTAAACCCGATCTATAAATCCCCACAAATCTCCTTCAGTTTGTTCACCTATGCTAGATCTCATTCCAAAAACTTCTTGAAACCCATATGTATTCCACATATACAAAGTATTTTAATAATTTTTGGCCAAAAAACATAGTAGGAAAACCCCAAAGGTTTCCTTGATAATATTTTTTATATATATGATTGCATGTACTGGACGAGACAGAAGTTATAATAAATCGAATCCCCATAATGGTTGTCCATAAAGTAGTTTAGATTCCACACTAATGTTTCACCATTACATACTTCATATAATATTATTTTATAGTCTACCAGTGACACTACCACAATATAGACTAGTCCAAAATCTATGAAACGTGTCTCTAACATTAGTTTAATAGTGTATCCAATCTGGAGAGGCCTACCATGACTCAAGGGGAGAATAATCCCATCTATTCATAATAATATGGGAGGTTGTTTATCCTTAATCAACATACCCACTCATTCATAGGAATAAATACCACCCACCTAGTATACTAAATTAGTCATGGGGTGTAGTATATCCCACCTTGCATACTCACTTGATCCTGAGGGGTAGTATATCCTATATGGAATACTCAATTGATCATAATAGGGATTTACATTCATCCTAGAGTATTCACATAATCTAACTTGAATACTCATCCAATATTTGGGGGTAGTATGTATCATATGGAAGATTCATTCATTTTCATGGTTAAATACTTCCCACCTTGTATGTCCACTCAATATTAGCATGATCGCACCCCATCTAGAAAACTCAATCAATCATAGGGGGAAGTACATTTTACAATGAATATTAACTCAATATCTAGGGTGGTATATCCCACCTAGAATATTCACTCAATACTAGGTATATTAGTTCCCACCAAGTATACCCACATAGTCTTAGGGTATTGTTTATTCTACCTAAAAAACACACCTAGTCATAAGGGGGTAGTGAAACCAACAAGATATACTCAATAAAATCTTGGTTTGGTAGAGTAACTATCCATGAAATAATTTATTTCAAACCCATGAGATGGAAAATTGTACAGTCTACTGGAACTCAAATCTCAATACTAGTTTAATACATGTCATAATGTCACTATAAATGCTAAATAGTAGAATTGACATACTCGTTCACCCCTCAGGAAATTCAATCATCATGCCAATATCCAATATAAATAATAATAATAATCATATTCATAGACATTGATGTAATTAAATAAATCCCTTTTAAATTAATATAAAGGATAATTTTGGGTTTTATGGGTTTTTAAACAATTAAAACATGGGTCTGTTTTATTTTTTTTGTTTTAAATTAGAGGTTGATCTTTTTTTGGGTTCAATCATCAATTTTGATGCTTGATTAGGTCTTTTTGGATTTGTATTGAGGTTTTAAAGGTGGTTTTGGATTTTGGGAGTTATCTAGAGGTGGTATGAAATATATTTTAGAACTATAGGTGGAATCAGTTACCTTGTTGTGGGTACCATGTACCCGATGAGGCGAGTTGACAACTGATGGTTTTGTAGGTACCATCAGGAATCTAGTAATTCTAGGATTAATTTTTATCAAAAAAGGGAACTATGACCTCTATTATTTCATCATTATAACCCAAAAATTGGATTCTCTTTTTTATTTCCTCCCCCAACTATTAAAGATCCTCTCCCTTGGATCTAATTTAATTCCTTCAACCCCTTCATTAACTCTTTTCAATCAATGGCTCCTAAGGGTGGTTCCGCAAAAAAAAGTTATGTTAACTTCTTCTAATCATCCCTACATATTTATTGGAACATTATTTTCTTGTCTCATCAATGGTGTTAGGTTTTTTTATTTCACCTTGAAATTGTGAAATCACCTATAATATTTGGGATTCATATTTTATTATATAAAGGATGATCATATGGGGTTTCCCTTGTAGTTATCACTATTTTGATATGATGTTACTGATGTATGAATTATTCTATTTATTTCATGATTTAATGATTTAATTATAGGAATATTTGGTAGTTTTAATTAGGGTGTTAAGTTATTATTTTCTTAGAAGAGTTTTAAGATTTGTTTATTTGGGTTTCCATTAATTTTACTTATGTTAGATAAATTTTAATTTTGTAATTTGGATTCTTTATTGATATAAATGTGTTTAATAGTTTGTGGTAGTTTCTTATATATTGGTGGATTTGATAATATTTCAAATAATCATTGCTAGTGGTCTCAAACCTTTAGGAAAATTCTTGGGATATTCTTATGACATGTCTACCACTTGTTTTTCAAAATAATAATAATATGTATTCACTTTTATTTGAATTATGAATTAGTTATTTTCATCAATATTTTGATATAACAGATAAATATTTTTCAGTGATTTTTCAATTGAAGGACTTTAATGGCTGACTTATTATATTTTTATCTAAAACTATGACTTATGGCCATGTGTAAATTTAGTGTTTAGTTAAACCATTTCCATTAGAGTTAATGTTTAAATTTAGTAAATCAAGTGAAGCATATATCATAGTTTTTTGTATTATTATTTTATATACCCCTTAATATCATTAGATTGAATGTGATAGTCTGTAAACAATTTTTTATCAATTTTTATCCAATTAATATAAATTTTTTTACTCATACACTTCTATTGTGATTATTTTTTATATTTTAATTATTTCATTTTAAATGTTTCATTACTTGAGAAGTTTGTATGTTTTCTTTTTTAATTGTTATTTATGGTCTCATGTTTTTTCTCATTGAATATATTTAGTAAATATCTGAAATCACCTTTTATTTAAAACTAGAATAAACGTGACTATATTTTGTTAGATAATTATATTTAATACTCTTTTATGTTTCACTAATTAAATCACTTCATTCCAATTTAACCTAATGAGTTATAAATCAATAATCCATACATATTTTTTTTAATATTTTTCATCGGTGTAGAGATAAAAATTAAGTTAATTAAAGTGTAAAGGAATGATATGATTCATATAAACCTATTGATTCTTTTATTGAGTTATTATTTGAACAAAAAATAATGTTTAGAAACTCCAAATTGTTTAATTTTTATAGAGTAACAAACAATGTTTTGGTTTTAATGACTCTATGTTGTAATTGGACTCCTTAAAATAAACTATTTTTTTTAACATATTCATCACTGTTTATTTTTAAAGTATTGATATCCAGATAAACCATGAGAAATTTTATTTATTTATCAATGGGTGAAAAAAAATCATAATTAAATCATTTCATAAAATAAATGATTTTTAATTTAATATTTAAATTAGGTAAACATATTTTTAAAATGAAACATTTACATGGTGTAGATTAGTTTATTCATAAAAATTCCATCACTCCATTTTTCCTCATCACAAGTAAGACTTTAATTTTTATTTATGTATTTATTTATAATTGTGTAGAATTTTTATAATAATTTTTTAAGTGGTTCTTATTCCATGAATTATTTTTTGTTTGACCTGATGTTGTTATTCCTAGTTGTTTTTATGTTGTGTTTTATTAATGGAATGACTTACCAGTTCAGCCATGTCTACATAATGTATTTATTTCAATCACGATAGTTTGATAGTAAAGGTTTTTGTGTTGAAAATACACATTCTTTCATGTAATATAGCATGATTATAAATTTTTTATTGACAATTTATTTTTCATTGGTATCATGTTCATGTAGAAGGTGTTGTATATTACTGTTATATATTAATTGATATTGAGTACAAGATAATAAATAATATGTACGGTTTCACTATTCCCTAACTCATTATACTCTTTCACCGTTCCCCAAGAGTTAATAAGTACGGATGCCCTACTTAATATACATTTTCCCCTTTCCCTTAGGATAGGTGATGACCTTGAATTTATTTACCATGTTGTGTGATTATCCGTGTCATTATACATGATTCCCTTTTCCTTGAAATGAGTATTGAACCATAATTTGTTATATTTGACTATCGCGTATTTCTATATAAGGCTTGAAGTGGGTAGTATAGATATTTACCTTCTCTATATAGGGTTTTATTTGTTACAATTCATATTGATATCTAATTTATTTCCATCTTGGTTACTATCATTCTTTGGAGACTACTTTCAAGTTTGTTTTGTTATATTTATATAAATTATTAGGCATGTCCATTTAAACAATTTTTTATTCACTTTTGTGTCCATACACCATTAGTGGAGACATACTGATTATTTTTTTCACGCCCTATATGGACACGTTTGTGGATATATGGTTCCACTTATTGTATTTTATCTTTAACAAATACATATATTATCATTGGATACACATATATTTATCTATATACTAGTATATGTTTGTGTTTTCATTCTGAAAAAGTGATTAGAGTGAGAGGCCATGTTTTAAAGGAAAAATATCAAACCATAACTTGTTCTATCTAGTGATGTTGAGTTTTTTGTTATTCATGAATTTGATAGTGTAATAATATTTATACTAGTTTTATATACTATTTTCATTTCATATAGATGTCTCATTATTTATTTTATGTCATTGTTTATAAATGGAAGGTTTTCTTTCATATTTTCTTTAAAATTATCCAACATTTGGATAAGTCTTGTTGATTCCTCAGGAAAAACATTCTATGGATTTTTACACTATCCAAAGAAGTTAAATCATTCCCCAATATTAAATCTAGACCTGTGGTGCTAGTCACCAACCCCTAGGGATCAGGGAACACTTATGGGTGAATATGAACCAAATTTTAGTATTATTCAAATATCTGATTAAGGATTCCCATAAAGTGGTATCGAAGTCATATTTTGTTAATGGGATTTTTAATTAACTTATATAGGATATAGGACATTAATAATATGATAAGTAACATAAAAACAAGATTTATCAACCTTTTTATTATAGAATATCAATTACCATGATATGTTTGTGTAGTGGGTTGGAACTATAGTTCTGAATGAGGGTTTTGTTGAATGTCTTGGATATGAAATGTCGTAAACTCAAGAAGTGTATAGGTATTAATCAATATCCACTTTATAGGTTTTTTTACGAATTATATTCTCTAGTGTAACATTAGTTGACATAATTCTTATCAATATTATGACTCATATATGTGAACAAACTAAATTAATTAAAAACTAGGTAATAAATTAAAAAACCTTTCAAACCTTATTAGTTAATATCCAATTAACTAATGCGACATATATATATATATGTTCACACTAATATCAATTATATATTTATTTTTTATTGATTTTTCATTTTAGATACCTTGAACTTGTGGATATATTTTATATTTATATATTTTCATTTAATCTATCATAAGGTGTATTTTGAAATTATTACAATATTAGTGTGGTTCGAGAAAATAACAGAAAATGAAAGATAATATATAATCTCCCTAACAACCATCAAGTACCTGATAGTATTGTACTAGAAACTTAGTGGGGCTCTAGGTGGTGTTGTTTTTAATGATCGGTTACATAATGGATTCATGATGGTACCCATTAGATTTCTGGGAAAATTTCCTTTAATAAGTGGATTTTTTGGGTTATAAAACCCAAATGCAAACCCCTAAAATGTAGGGTATCATGATTATCCCCACATTTAATCTTTTTCCACCTTTCCCGAGCATTCCCTCATCTATCAATATCTCCATTTTAATCTAATATTTCTCTTTGATCCAAGAAGTTATGATTGTCCATGAATAATTGGATTTGGAAAGGTAAGGCCTTACCTCCATTAAATTAAGTACAATCCAAATTCGACAAATTATAGGCATTTTGGGATTAATTAAATCGTTTGGATTTATCCTAGTCTTGTTATTATAGGAACTTAGATTAATCAAATAAAAATTAACTCCACAACATTTCTTCTTGGTTATGTTATTCCTAAATCAAAAAATGATATACTAGTTTTTTAGTTGTTTTATGTGGTCAAATATTTTTCATTTTTAAGGATTCAAAGAAACATTATACAGTTTAATTATTCAATACACTCATATTTCCTTGCATACCCCTTAAGGGATATATTGGAGCAATCTTGGGATGATTTAATTTTATGAAAATGATAATTTAAAATGATAAAAAATTTAAAAAATAACAAAATTTATAAAATCCCTTTAAAGTTGTATTTAAAATTATACCTGCTCACAATAATTCCATGAATGATTATGTGTTTTCTTAATTATGTTAATTATAATAAATTTATTCACGTTTAATGTTTAATTACATCTATATTTATTTTAAATATGAAATTCAACATGTTATTTATGTCTTCCTCAATGTATTCATAGATATTCTTTCTTTTATTTCTTGATTGAGATATTAAATGAATTTTTATATGATACATGGAAATTAATAATATTATTAGATGGTTTTTTGGTTTATATATATATTTATATGTGTGTCTGAGTGTGTGTATCAAGATGGAATAGCTTAATTCAAATAATGGTGATAGGATGTGCTCATAACACCCAGAATCTGTATTCCCCTTCCCCCTTTCCCGTGGAATGGTATTAAACCAAAATCTAATATAACCAATCCCCTTTCTAGGAGATGGGTTTATGACTTGAATATTATCTTTTCTCTTACCTAGTTGGCATGGACAACAATATTTCAATATTTCCAGCCTAAAATTAATATTAAGATTATCCTAATGATGGTAAATTAAAGTGAGGATACTGTTGGTATAGGAAGTTACATATTTTAGTCATACATGATATGATTTATAGTATATTGAAAATTATTATTTCCTTATTATAAATTTACTATATAAACATATTTTCAACTTCGTGCACTTTATTTTATGACAGATAGGTAGGGGTGGGGTGGAGATTGCATACTGAATTATTATACTAATACCATACATGTTCCCCTTCAGGGGTGAACATACCTTGTTATATGTGGTAAAATTAAAAGTAAAGAACGATATCACATGGTCTAGTACCTCATTGATTTTAGGTTGTGGGTGATAACTTTTTCAAATTATAGTGGGATTTTAGAGTAGATTCATAGGGGTTGTCTCGCACGATTACTATGGAATATTCCACTTGTGAATCCTTACACATTAGACCTTAGTCCTTGTTTGGCATGGTGGTTTTGTGTATAGCACACTTTAGCTTACCTTTTCACTTTTTTTGGACTTTATGGATGTTATGAATTTGGATTGAGTGTATATGAAGGTTAATGAAGTTGTTCTATTATGTATTGTTAGTGTGATTTAGTAAACATGTTTATTTGGTGGACTTGGATAATTTTTCAGATAGAAATCATCTGACCCCAATCTTTGTTTTTATTTTTCATTCTAATTGATGGAAAAATATCTTCCAAATATTTTATTTATTCCTTGATGTCTAAACTATCCTACCATGATCGGAAGATATGACTATGGTAAGTAGAAACTTGTAAGATTTCATGTAACCTCACATGATTTCATATGGATGAATAAGTTGTGGATGGAATCAATTGAGGGTGTCTATTAACTATAAAATTAACAACAAATAATATAAAATTCTTGTATATTTATTAATAATGATTTTGATAAAATGTATCTATAATTGGTTCAGTTTTTAGAAACTCCTTTTTATATAAGTTTATTGTTAGATTCATTTATTATTTTCAAATTATGAATTGTGAGATTTTAAGTTATTTTGAAGGAATATTTATATGGAATTATATAATTTTTAAATTCATGACTAATTATTTTAAAATACCTATGAAAATTTTTATTAAAATTAAATTGTTTTGAAAAAATTGTTCTTATAAATAATGAATGGAAGGAAGATATAAAATTAATGGTTAGACCTGATCTCACTACAAGTGTTTTAAATTTCTAGGTTTCTAATCAAGTAAAAGAAATTGATGTTTTAATTTACATCATTGTAGAGTGTTACTCCTCTAAGGACACCACATTATATAGTGGAAGGGAGGGGTGATCATTCACAACTATCTTGACCTATAGTTAATCCTCAGTTCTTTGAAGGACTTTCTTAATTGTACTAAGTAGCTAATTAAGGGGTTTCTCAAAAAACTCTAACAGCTTCCTATGTCATGAATGATTTCCAATTCCATTATCCTCATATCTTCATTGGTGATGCGTCTTCATAAGATGTTGGGGATTGAATTATAACCATGTTGTTATAGACATAAGTAACTCTTTTCCACTTTCATACTTTCACTGGGATAGTGAAGAAGGTAATCCTTTCTAATATAGGATGTAACGGAAGTCCAAGAGGAATCTCTAACAAGGATTACATCAGGTGATTCTACTTCTACTAGCCAGTATAAATATTGGGTGATGGTAAAGAGGGGTTATTCTCCCCAAGGATACTAGGGAAATGTGTTACCTTCATTTCCTAACTCAGAAAATCCTTTAGTATAGTGGCGCTAATGTGGTAATATAGAGAACATCAAGGAAAACTAAACTTTTTTTTGGAAAAGTGGTGTCACTCCTATAGATATTTTATCCATATCTAGAGGTTTTATTAGAAAAGTGTATCTAAAATCATTAGATAGACACCCCAACCAACCCAAGAATCATAGGCTTTTTCTATTGCATAATTATCTAGTAGTAGTTGGCCACCATCTGGGATATCAGTTCAAGGAGGTTATCAAGAAATTTATTGTTGGTTACCTACTATAAATCTATACTTGTTGGGATTCGCATGTTAGGGCCAATATAAAGGGTCCAGAGAGGTAAATTTTTTAAAGGAGTCCACTTTTGAGAATGTAGTAGAGCCTTTTAATGGTTAATGTATTATTATAGTATACTCTAATTTATCTTATGATTTATTCTATATAATTTCTTCACAAACCATTATTATAATAAATTTACTTTTATTATTGTTCTAAAAGAAAGGTATAACTTATATGTATGAGGAGGATTTCGTTTTCATCTTATACTAGTGTTCAATATATACTTCAAGGAGAACGGTATTTTTAATCCAGCTAAGTAAGACAAGATGAGATATAATTAGGTGTGAATCACTACCAAAATGGATAGACATGTACTTGGAGGTGTGAAAGATAAAGGGAAGTCTGTATTACCTCTAGTAGTGTGTATTTAACCTGATTAGTTTCAAGGATAATTTTTTATATTGACTACGAACTGAGAGGTGGAGTTTACTATTGATATTCTATTTGGGACCGAACTTATCCCAATCTATCTATAACATATATCTCTATGTTAAATAACGTAATTGAAGATTTATTTTGAGTATCTTGAGGTGAAAATTTTCATTAGGTCAATTACGTCTCCTTGGGGTGATATAGTCCTTTTTCTATGAAATTTGAGCGATATTTACACCTCTATGTCAATTATTGGTAATTTAATAGTGTTATGATAAAAAACTAATAATACTTTCCTAGAAGTGAATATATCTTTAATAAATTTAAATGGTGAGTTCGTTATCAAATATTGACATGTGTTTCAGTTACTATCAAAATTTTATCAGGTTGGGAGACATTCCAAAACTGATCTATGAATACGGTATAGTCAATTTTTAATATTTAGTAATGACTTTGGGATTGACTAATGATATATTATTATTCTTTTAATTAATGAATGGGATCTTTAATCATTTACTAGATTCATTTTTCATGGTCTTTATAGATAAAATTATAGTTTATTCAAAATTAAGAGATGAGTATGATCAAAAAATTTCCATTATCTTAGAGACTATTTAAAGACATTTTATACATGATAATATTTCTAAATAATCATTATGTATAAAATAATTTAGGTTCCTTGGGAATCTGATTTCTAAATATGGAATTTCAGTACACCATAAAAAGGTGGAGTGCATCATGTCCAAGAAATTTCCCTCAAATGTATTCAACAATAATAATTTTCATAGACTTTTTGGGTATTATTATTTCTTCATCTAGGAATTTTTATGAATAGTTAATTATATGATTGATTTGATAAAGATAAGGTTCAAATTTTATTGGTTTTCAAAATTTGAAGTCTCATTTTAGAAATTAAATTGGAAGTTAACATATACTCTAGTTCTTATTTTTCATCAACCAGGTGAAAGGTTTTAGGTATACTGGGATGCATCCTATATTGGCATTAACATCATTATTTTTCAATATCATCAGGTAGTGGTGTATGGTTATAGATAACCTCATCCTCATGAATGTAACTTTAATACCCATTATTTAGAATAGGTTATCATCATTCATGATTCAAAGTGTTTGAGGAAATATTTATTTGATTATCCCTTCTGGTGTTTATGGACCACCAAATCCAAAAATATAACTTCTTCCCATGGGAAGTAAATATTAGGTATATTATCTAGGTGTAGTAATTTTTTTGTTTGATTTTTATATCTGATAAAAACTAGGTAAATAAAATGTCATTTTTGATGCTTATAGCAGGAAAATTCATCATCTGAAGCTGATAGAGGTGAAAGATGAATGGATACTAATGTCACTTACGGTCAATATCCATTTGGATGTGATAAAGTGTCCAAGGAGGGTACAAGTACCCCATATTGATCTATTATCATCTACTATGGAGCCTTTCTAATATGCCTACTTTCCATATCCTGATTATATCATCATTCAATAGACACTCGATATTAGGGAGGTTATTGATGGTCAGTTCCAAGATTATCATTCATTTTTATACATCCATGGATATCTTATAGTCCCTATAGGTATAAGGAAGGAGGTGATGAATGTTTAAAATTAATCTAGGTGATTTATAAAACCAGGGAACAAAAATATGTATTATAACGTTCATTTCCAATTCCATTTTCCGGTCAAATAGAAAGACATTGATTATTTCATTGTAGTATGCCTCATCGATCAACATGTAAAGGATAATAATAAAAATCTTGTTAAAAATATATCGTCAATTCTATTTCCATATAGAAGTGACATGAAATAATGATAGATTTTATGAATAGTTTTCCAATATCATCTAAATGAAAATATGTAGTTTGGGTGATATTGGATCCTCAGACTACGACAACTCACTTTTTACTATTAAGGATGCTTCCTAAATTGATGAACTATGAAATTTATACTCTATAGAGATCATCAAGATTCATTGTGTAAAATATAGTATAATATCTGATATGTAATATATTTCTACATCTTGGTTCATTAGAGGGATTCATGGAATATTAAGGTCTTAGGTAAAATTTAGTATTTCCTTTTAAAATTAAACTGATTTTCATTCTATGAAATCTATTGGAATAAAATAACATATTATTAAAACCTCAATTATTAATTTTTGTGATATATAGGAGGAATATATTACTTCAGAGTAATTATTTCATAATAAAATAAATCAACCATCCATATATTTCCCCTTATGAGGTATTATATTTGAGGACTCATCATTGTCCTATTTGGTAAACAAAATCTTGTTCAGGAAATGTCAGAGAAGATAAAGTTAATTTTGAAACATCTTGAAACTGCACAGATACAATAGAATTTTATGTAAACCACTATACTAGATCCTAGGAATTCAAAATGGGTGACGATGTTTCCCATTGTGTCTCACAAAAATTCATTCAATGATGGATGATAAAGAAAGGAAAGTTACCACAGAGATATTCTAGGCCTTTTTAAATCCAGAGTAGAGTTTGGAAGGTTTACTATTAGTTAGCATTTCCTAAGAGTTTTATTTCCAAGAACAACACCTTTCATTTTTCTCAATTGATAAGTTATGTATCGAACCGTTGACATGTGATCTGATATGACATGATGGAGAAGGAATTAGATGCATTATATTTAGATAATCCTATATATATTATAAATCATATCTAGATAGTGAAATGGGGAAAAGTTATTCCTTTAGTTCGAGTTAGGTGGAATTATAAAGTGATCCAAGATGAATCATGGAAGAAGGATGTTGATATGAATATATAATTGAAAAATAATACTTCTAAAGGATAAGAAACATAATGGTGGGGAGGTTATAAATACCATAAACTTTCATGTTAGTTTTATATGAAAAAAATTATTTTAATCTCACTTCAGGTGTATTTGAAATATGGATAAGATTAAAGTGGTTTAAGATAATAAGGGAAAAATAAAGGACCCAAGGTCCTTGGGGATCAATGGGTACCCAATAGCCCTATACTAGGTATCTTAGTGGTAATATAGGTGGTTATGTGGTTTTTTTATTAACCATTTTGTATCTTGTGGACTATAAGTAAAAACTAGTATATTCATAGTCAAAATTCCATTAATAAGAGGAATTTTGATCTTTTTAAAACCTAAATTTTAAAAAATAAAATTTTTGGGCTTAGGAATATCATACAAATTATTTATTTTTCCCCCTCTCCCAAACATTTCCACACCAATAAATCTCTAATTGAATCCAATATTCATCCTTGGTCTATGTGTTTCTGATTAATCATAGAGGCTTGGTGTTAGAAATATAAGCCCTCGTCTCCCTCTATTCATTCTTATTCATGTCTTCTCTCCATGGGAACAAGTATAATTTTCCTTAAATACTAGATATTTATGAATCCATAAAATCCTTGTAATTTCACTCAGTGGAGCTATTGCGAATGCATAGACTAGACAAATTGAAGGTGACTCTTGGGATTTGATTCCCAATTATTGTATTCATAATCAAAGTTACCTAAATCCCTAAATATCATATGTTAGGTGGTTTATTGGAGTAAGTGGTGGTATATTTCCTTCATTTGGGCTTCGAGGAAACCTTCTGCAATTAAATTTGTAGGTTTACCTAAACATAATATCATAAACCATAAGGAATAAATTTTCATTGGTGTAGGGTCGATTGAATTTAATTACCATGATAATTTTTTATGATAAATAAAATTTTAATATACCTTTCAAAAATTTTCAAGACCCTTTGAGTTTTATCTTAAAATTATACTTTTTCACAGGAATTCCCTAACTGGTTATTTTTTTCCTTGATTATATTAATTCTATTGAATGCGTACACACGTAAGATTTTTAACTTATTCTATATTTATTTAAAACGGTATTTCCAACTTTTTATATATTTATTCCTTAATGTATTCATAAATTAACTTTTATGTATCACATTATTGTGTTGTTAATTTTTTGTTGTATATCACTTAGAGATTCGTAAGTGTATTAGAAGGGGTATTTGATTTATATGTGTGTGTCTATATGTTTCCATAAGGTACAACTTGAATTGAATAATATTTATTATATGGTATTATATCACCATATATTTATATACCCCTTCCCCCATTACCATTAGATGGGTACATCACTAACTATAGCATACCCAATCCCATTTCCACTAGAGGGGCTTATTCGCTAACTCCTGTATATGATATTTCTTGGTTGGGATGTGATGAAATATGTCCCTACCTTCATCCTAAAAAATATATTGGTCTTATACTAAAGCTGGTAAATTCATGTGAGGATCCTCCTAGTATATGGAGTTAGTTATTTTATTTATTATTTCCATCATATAGAGTATTTATATAGATTTCATAACTT
Organism: Viscum album; assembly: GCA_963277665.1. NCBI lineage: Eukaryota > Viridiplantae > Streptophyta > Magnoliopsida > Santalales > Viscaceae > Viscum > Viscum album. The sequence continues at coordinate 20,755,046 of OY728137.1, read as the reverse complement.
TTTATACTTTTTGTGAAGCCATGTATTGTTGTCAGTATGGACATTAGTTTATAACATGTTTGAAGGGGTTATATAGAGAATAACTACTATGTTTTAATACTCATAAACTACACATTCTCTGGATGGATGCCAATATATTTTTATTATGAGTGATCTAGGTAAGTGGAAAACATTGGATCACATGGGCTAGTACTGCATAGAGTCTGGATCATTGGTGATCCCGTTCCAAATTTTATTACGTGTGAATAGGTGATTGATATGGACTATCCAAAATGATTACCATGTGAGGTTTCACTGGGAAATCCTTCCTCTTGTGAAATTTGACCTTTTTTTCTTCTAGTTTTTTTGTATGACACATTTTTTCTTACCTTTTCACTTTTTATTAAATTTGTGGATTTTTAGGATTAGGATTGAGTGTGTATGAATATTCATGGAGCTATTTAATTTTGTATCATTACTTTGATTTGATAAATAGTTACCTGTGTTGGACCCAATGTATTTGTAGTTAGAATATCCATGTACTATAAGGGTCATGCTGAAATTATAGTATATTATACCCTTTGTTATTATTTTATTTCTCATAGGAGAAACAATATCCCACTTTAATTTTATTCAATCCCAAAGAATTTATTCCAACCTCTCATGATAAAGATTTGAGCTTGAGGTGTTATAGCAACCCAACCCAATACAATTCATGTAATTGGGTTATGGTCCTTATAGTTATTAAATTAGTTCAATAATATTTCGTTGTACATGTCATTTTTTTAAACTATTTTTATTTTTAATGTTATCATTATATATAAATTTAATATGTGCTTTAGAAACATTTGTTATTTATGTTCTAAATAATTCTATAATCGTTTTTCTAGTAATTTATAATTATATGTTTCTAAAAAACAATTTTTACATGTTATTTATTTTTTTTGGTTACTATTTTATTACTAAGAATTCCATTTTTTTCAATTTATATTTTTTACTTTTGATCATGTTAACAATCCATTTCAATGTGAAATTATGTAATAAATTTTTAATAATTATTAGTGAAATCTTTTTAGATATGTGTTCCCTGTTGGAAAATTGGTATTGGAATAATTTAAAAATATATATTTATAATATAATGAATGGTGTTTATTTTCATATTTTAAATTAAGGGTTTCAGAAATTTGAAATGTAAAAAAAAAATGTCTTTGTAACCCTATATTTGAAATATGTTTTTATTTTAATTTTTTTTCTAATTATAAAACGATTGTATTTTTCAAAGTAAAACAGGGAACATTATTTCTCAAAAGTGGTCTATAAAGTGAGATAATTTATAAGAAGTCCTCTATTTTTTAAAATGGATTTATATATTAGTATGAGATGGTGTTTGGTTTTTTTTAACAATTTTGACAATTAAATGATTTAATAAATTATAATTCAATGGAAATGAAGACATAGGAAGATCATAGGAGATTCATACGGTGTACAGAAACTAAATTCATGTTTAATTAGTTAATGGTATTTAAAAGATCATATATATATTGGTACATCCTTAAATGTTTCTATATTATGGTTATTATCTATTTTTATTGGTTTTTGAGAATCATTCAAAGAGAATATAGTGAACTTATTGTGATGTGTTTTCATATATAATCATTAAGAAAGCATTATGGAAATTGGAATCATGTATTATTTTTATAATTTCGGATGAATTTTTGAGTTGTGAATCATGAGTATATTAGATGAAATGGCTGATATATTTGGGAAATAACTATGAATTATGACTTTAATAAAGTATATAATATATTGGATAAGCATTTATTTGGAATTATTAGGGACAATAAGTAGTATGGTGTGGATTTTGTAAAGTCTCATGTTGTTTTTTAATTAATTTAAAGAGCAATTTATATTTTTCTTGGAAATTTGGAATGATAAAACAATGAGTTTGTTAAAATTTTTGTTTTATTTGAGTGGTCGATTTTCATTTTGGGTCCCCTCATGAATTTTTATTTTTGAAGATAAAACCATAGTTTATTATATTGTTTTATGTTTTTTAATAGGTTTGATAGTTTTATTGTAGTCTATATATTGTACCACCAGCAATTTAGAATTATAGGTGGAACCAAGATCAAGGTGGGGTATACCAAAAACCTAGTCAGTCCATATAGTTAGGGGTGGTTCTCGAGAAACCACCACGTACCTGATAGACCTGGACCAAGTACCCATTAGTCATAGAATGAGTTTTCATTTTAAAAAAGTGAATTCTTTTCTTTTTTTATTCTGTCAATTTAACTCTAAAAGGGGGATATCTTCACAATTTCCTCCCTTATCCATCTAAGAGACTCTACATTAGCTCTCCTTGAGTTCCTTCATATCCTATTTTAAATATCTCCAATTAATATCCTCAAATAGTGGTTCCTCATCACTAAAGTAAAGGTAACCTCATCACATCCTACCTTCTTCCTTGTTCTCTCCTTATTTTATATTTTCTGTAATGGTGATATGTTTCTTTTTATTTCACTGTGGGACGGTGAAATAACTTCTGTGATTAGGACTTACTCTCATGTTGTCTAAAGGAAGCTACCATGGGTTATTTTCCTTTTATTTATTCCTTCTTTGGAATAAATATATTGAGGTATGGTATGTCTAAGGTATTGTATGATTTAGTAATTTAATTAGTGGAAAATAATTTAATTTTAATTGGGGTTTTATGTTGTTATATTCATTGATAAATTTTAGGAGAGTTTCACTTTTGTTTCTATTATATTCGGTAATGTGTCATTTATGGAAATGTCATAATTGTAAATCTTTAGTTACAAAAATTATTTTCATGGTTAATATGGGATTCTTGGGTGTTGGATGATTAAGAAAAATCACTAAAAATCATGGTAGGTCGTCTCAACACTTTGGGTGAATTATTTATCTATGCCTATAACATTTCTACCACTTGTTTTTGAAAACATTAATATTGTTATAATATTGTTCTTTGAATTAAAAATGGTTGATTTTAAATTATTTTTTTATATATGATATAAAATATTTTCAATGATTTCTCACATGAATGTGTGAAATGGTTGAATAATTTTCTATTTATCTGAAACATTGTCTTATGGACTTATGTAAAGTTAGTATTTAGTAAATCCTTTAATATTAACATTAATGATAAAATTAAGAATATCATGGGAACAATTTGTAATATATTTTTTCATTTTTTTATTATAACAGTTCAATTCTTTAGATGGAATATTAAAGATCATAAAACATTTTTGGACTATGTTTAATCTGTATATGTTGGATTTTAGACTCATATTCCACTATAGAGTTTATGTGGTATTTTTTTCTTTATTAGTAAATGTTTCTAGACTTGATAACTTTCTTTATTTTAATTTTTCATTAATATTCATTATTTTTATGAGTTCCCGTTTTTTCCTCATAAATATTTTTTGAATATATATTAAATGACTTTTTATATTAAAATGAAATACCATTTATAAGAAATTACGTTTTAATATATATATGTTCTGTTAAATCATTCTTTGTTATTATTTTATTCAATTATCACAAGAGAAAATAGTTCATTCCACATAAACATATATGAATTATAATTCAATGATTCATATTTAACCTCAATGAAGATTTTTCATTGGTGGTGAGGTAACAGTTTGGTTAATTTAGGTGGAAAGAAATTATATTATTTGTAAAAATCATTATTTTATTTAATAGGGTTATTAATGAAAAAAACCTACTATTTATAAAATCCTGATTTTTTCAATTCCATTAGGTATTAAAGTTGGTTTTAGTTTTATAATAAGCCTCTATGTTGTAACCTCAATATAAAAATTTACCTATTATTCTAAAACTTATTAATCGATATGTTTTACCAATCTATAGATATAAAACTAAACTAGGTTTAATTTCTATTATGTGAAAAAAAATTGAATATAAAAACTATCTTTAATAATGGAATCATTTTTTAAATAAATGTTCCCCATAAAGTATGTATTAAATAGGGAAACATATTTTAAAAAAGAAATTTTACTTTATTGAAGACCGATTGATTTGTAATCCTTTCATTAATCATTATTTGTCTTATCACTAGTATGCCTTGAAGTTTTTACTTATTCCTTTCATAATACATATGGAAATTGTGACAAAAAGTTATTTAATTACTTTATATAACATTAATTATATCCTATTTATATTGATGATAGTGTGACTGGTTGTTATCAAATTATGTGTTATCAATCGAATGGCTTACCAAATATTTCATGTCTTCATATTGAGTTTATTTAAATCATGATAGTATGAAACTAAGGTTTTGTGTATTGAGTGTACTTATTATTTCATGATATATAGTATGTAAATCACTTTTGTATTAAACATGTATATTTCATTGATATCTTGTATATGTTGAAGGTGTCATATATAATTATTATAGACTACTCTAAATGGTGTATATCCTATGATGGATAGGGATGGGCTCACAACACCTAGAGTCATTCCCTTTAATTTCCCCAATATAAAGACAAAAATTCTTCCCTACATATTATTCATTTTTTCATTTTTACTTATATAAGTGATAAACCACACTTATTATAATGAGATGGGTAATGACAATATGAATTCTATATGATTACCTTTTTTCCTGGGATGAGCATCACACCCTGACCCAATATATTCAAACATCTCGAATTCTAAGATGAGTCTAGAAACATATAGTATTAGTATGGATTATTTCAATTTGTGGATTTTATTGGAACCAAGTTAACATGAATCTCCCTAAGAAGGGGGTAAATCATGGTGTATGCTAACTAAAAATTCCCCCTTTGAATCTGGTCCATTTATCCTTATATTTTTTGTTCCAATGTATTAAGGAACACATTTAATATCTTAATTTATAATTACTCTCATCCCATATATAAAAAAAATTAAAAAGTAAATCATGGAAACATAGAGGTTTTACTTAGTTAGTTATTAAGTACTAATCAAAGGATCATGTACACGGAATTTTGTTAGTGTACCAGAATATAACACTACTCATTGAATGTGTTATAAATTGTTTTGAAAAGGATAACATCCAATAATTATTAGAATTTGGACATATACCAACAAACCAATGGTAATAGTTTTGAATTTTTTTTGGTATAGGTCCCTAATATCAGGGGATGCAATTAACTTTTTGTATTGGATCATTCTGATTAGATCAGTCTAATAGTTTTAATAAAAAATTGGTATATCCTATCCATTTTAAATAGTTTTTTTAATCTTTGGAATAGGTTCACAGTTATACCATCCCACTTGATCCCATTTTCCATGTGAAAATTTACTTCCCTTGAGGCCAGTTTCTCCTCCTCTAAAATTCACATAGTTTCTCCTTTAGATTATACATTAATTCATCATTTTTGTAACATTTTTAGGTGAATTAATCATGTTATATTAGTTTTATTCTATTTTCCTCTTATTTTAACCACTTATTTATGTATTTCCAAGCCTAATATTTAAAATTAACTAACCCAATTATATACTTTAAATGTTTATATATGGTTTTTGAAAAGAACATGAGAATAAGTTCCATCCTATAGAAATTATTTTTTGATTATTGGATGACTTCCTTTATTTTTTATAGAATTTATCTAATATATGATCATTCCTTTTGATATTTTCTTGAATGATATTAAGGGTCTCTAAGAATATCTATTTCATGTGGTCCCTGTAATTTGATGTTCGGTGATCTTTCACACCCATCCTTGGTGGAATTTTCTCATGTAGATCATGCTGAAAGTTTGACTAGATTTCCAAAAGTTATATATTGATTAGTGGTCTCTTTATCCTTTTGAGGTAGGCCTATTTTTTACTCCAACTTTTATATTCTGAATTATATAAAAAATATATTCTCAAGATCCCCATTTTGGTCGACCTAAAATCTTCATTGAAATCATTAATTTATAACTTTAATTACCTTTCTTTTGGTGATATCTATATGCTTGATTTCCTCGATAACACTTAGGGTATCTCAATATCCTTTAATATTTCTGAACTTTGATTCTAAATCTTCGAGTAAATATGGTAGTGCAAGTATAAAAGTCTTATACCAACTTCCATCAAGTCATTCCATGTATGTGCAGTAACCCTTTCAAGATTTCTGTGTTTTCTTGTATTTATTTTCAACATATATAAGTCCTAATATTTTAAAATGGACTTTATAATGATATATTTTATTCAATGGTTTATTTTTTAATGATATTATATATTTAAAAACTACAATATTGTAATATGCTAAACTCAAATGTTTCATACTAAAAAAATAAATGTTTGAAACTATTAAACTATAATGTTCAAATTTTTTAAACTATATAATGTCTGAATAAGTTAACTATAAATATTATCATTATTTTAATTTATTTTATTTACTTACACAATAAATAATTGATACATATTAATTATTAACATTGGTCATTGCAAATTTTACATTTTAATGAAATAACAAAATAATACCACTTCAAAAGTTCCATTATTTTAATAATATCTTCTTATTTATTCACAACTAAAATAATATGTGTGTGTGTCATTACAATGATATTTTTTGACATTTTATTAACTATAATAATCTTAATTGAATAAATGTTAATGCTAATATTTTATTGATCTATAATTTCACTATATTTAATATATATTTTGTTTTGGTATTATTTTTTGCCATATTTTCTATTCAACATATTTTTAGATGTCATGAATTTTCTAATTATAATATACTATGTTCATATTAATTAAATATTTTTGGTAATAGGATGAATAAAAGATGGATGTACGATACTAACCAAATATCAATTGATTTTCGAAAGAATTTGGGATTTTTTATTATTCATTTATAAACACTTTTGATATAGATATTATAAATTTCCCTTGTAACTATTTGTTTGAATACCTTGGTTAAATTAGAAAGATGATAGATATAATGTTATACATGTTGTTTTTTGAACAAACTATTATTTCTGGTATCAAAATGAAGATAAAAGAAAATATTTTATTGTTCTTAAGTGAAATTATGAGAATTTAATATTTGATTGATATATATTTATTATTCATCATAAGAAATAGAGTTTAACAATGATATGATTAAACATGAGGAAACTAATGAAAATTATGATGTGGGGAGAGTGAAAAAATTAATAGATGATGCTTTTATTACTATGTATTTGGCATGTAGTAAAGTGAAAAATCTCTATTTGTTTATGTTACTAAATCATTAAAAACCCACATATAGAATTTTTAATATTGTCGTCAATATTATTCTTAACATTTTAAAATACATTCTTCTAAATGATGAAGATATTCCCTCAAATAATTATATATCATGGAAGTTAATTTTCTTTCATGGATTTTCTACTAATAAAATTAAGGATTTCTTAAGGTATTATAGATTATTTTTGAAAGAAAATAGAGACCTAAGTAATTGTAAAAAAATCAATGTCTCTAGTTATTATGATTAAATACATTGATTATTTAATAAAAAAAAATCATAGTTATTCATGTAGTTAGTGAGAAGTTTTAGGTATTGTATAACTTCAATGATGTTATTAAACATATTAAATATATTAACTCACCCTTTCTTAATTTCAAAAATAATGTATTTTCTCCCAGATGGGGTCGTGGATAGAGAAATTAAGTCTTCCACTAAATCGTAAATTCCACCTTTACCCATGGCATGATATAATCTATTATTTTTTCATTCCCTATGTTAAGGAACATTCATGGATGGATTAAATGAAATAATTAATTATTTAAATTAATTTTATCTAATTTGGAGAAATCTTGGTGATCCCACTATTTAAAGTCTCGTTTGTGACTCCTCTAGGATCAGACAAAATTTCTAAAGGGATTATTGATAAGAGATTTTTTGTATAGAATGTTAGAGGGTGAACATAAAATTGAGGATCAATATCAAAGACATCGTAGATAACCCACATCTTTGATGAAAATGAAGAAAACTTCTTCTACATCAACTATTGACCCATTTTTGAGTTATGAAACTTTAGTTAATGTTTTTAACTTATTTTTTATATCATTTAGATTATGGATTATTTCCTCTAGAATTAAATCCATGATGACCGTGGCATAACCAAATTAATTTATGACTTGTTTCTGGAATTATGAAATTGATAAGAATTTTACTCATAATGATTATATAAACTCATTTATTATTCCTTTCTTATCATGTGATCAGTTTCTAAATAATATATATCCATTGTAGATCATTCACTATGGTATTTTATTAATTTACCCAACACTTTCTTCTTCTAATCATCATCATCCTTTATTTTCTGAGCGACTCTACAAATACTAGTCTGATTCAAATAATAATCAAAACCAATTTTACACTTGATCATTAATGAGATTGAAGAAAAATAACAGTGTATGTAAACATCATTGTATGATGGAGGTTACTGTGGTTGGTTCATGGGAATTAATATTTCCAAATGTGGCTTGCATAAGTGATACTGAAGATGTTGGCGATATGATTTTCTAATGAGGGATGGTTGAAATACACCCTCATTCACGGAATCGATCTTTTTAAATATATGTTTCATGTGTTAATGTATTATTCATGGGGAAGGTAGTGAAAATGGTCAATCATGAGACATAAGGTGATGTTTATAAACAAAACCCAACTACACAACAAGTGATTCAGAAGAACACACATCATGCTTTCTAGAAGATACAGTGCTACCGTTTCAAAATTCAGTTAAATATTACACTGTCAATAATCCCAATCCACACATTGATAGTACATAGATTAACAACATGTAATGCATATGAATTATATTCCTTTATTGACAAGGTGGCATATAAGCTATATACACCTATTATATATGTTGTGTAACCTGCTAATAAAATATGACTTGGATAGTGAGGCACATGTCGAGTTCCAAACATGAAACATACCATTACTATTTTAAGGTTCTCCTAAAACCTCTTTTAATCATTCTTTGTTTGGGTCTCATTTAGGGGTTTTTTGAGAAGTCTTTAGGAATTTTGGAAGGGCTCTTAGGCTTTACCCTATTAACACACATCTTTTCCAAATTTGCTTCTCTCCTAGTGAAAACTGTGAAAACCAAGGAAGTGAGGGTTTTAATGGTTGGTTCATAGTTTGAAATATTGTGTTCCCACTAATGTTAAATCATGAAAACCCACCAGTAGGGGCACACAGTTGACAAACCATGTGTCTGTGCCTAGAAAACATTTCATTTCAGATTTTATTATTATAAAACATTATATTAAAATTCTCAAACCCCTTTTTGACAAACACATGGACCTAACTTCCCATAACATGATTTCCTAGGTTGATATGGCTCTCAAAGAAACTTTTAGACCCTTCCAAACCCCATTCTAGTTGTATCAGAGCATGGTGAATCACCTTTGATCTCCAATTGGTACGTGAATATTCTATACATAATATCTCTTGATCTCTTCCTCTATCTTACTTTGGGTTTGTTATATCTTTATATTGTTGAAGGATATAATCCCAGTTCTTCTATATCTTGAATCTAGGTTTGATTCTCATATATCCATTAGTGATGTTCTTCATTAGTGATTTTTGTTGTGTAAGTTGTGTAACATGATCCTTTGATCTACGGTAGGTGGTTATATTAATGATTTTACAATAGATTTAACCAAGAATTTATTTACTTAAATTAAATTATATCCAATTAATTTATTGGAAACAAATTAATTATGGTTTGTGGTTTGAATTTTTATTATCATGATATTTGGGGAAACCCCCCAATTCTAGTAAATTGAGTCATGATATGAATTTGATGGAAATTATGGGATTTAATTTTTTGAAATCATATTGTGGAATTAAATTAGGATATTTATTTGTGAAATTTACTTCAAATTTTTATTTAAAGAAAATTTATTAATTTTTGTTATAATAACCCATTTGTTTTATAATGGATTTAGGTATGATTTGATTAAAAAATCATTTTGGTTTTTTAATGGAAATTGGAATATTGAAATAGAAATGGGTTATTTTCATATCTTATCCATCATGGGATGGTGTTTAGTCTTATTTGGTTAGCTTCATAGAGACATGTGCGTACATTGTCATTATCATTTTCTAAGTGTGTGAAGATATCATACCCCGGAACAATATTACCTCTTGGAAGATAATCATGTTTCTCATTGTTAATGCTTTGATAAAAATTCCATTTCTTGTAAACTTTTTACACATGACTTGGAAATTTATATAAACTATTGTATATAATATTTTTATTAAGACATTCGTCAGAAATTTTTCCATTATTTGAAATGTAAATCTTATTTTGTTTTAAATATGATTTTAAAAATTCATGATTTTTTAAATAAAATTAAAATAATTATTTGTTAAATTAATTTGTAATCCCATTATGGAATACTTGGTGAGACCCTACTAGAATTTTATAGTACACCCAACCCATTCCATTGGGTTTTTGTATATTATCTTATTTCAGTTTCAATAAAGGGTAAAGTTCCACTTGTAGGTTGTCCTTATTGTGGATATTTGGGGCTTGATGAACATTTTATGGAGCTTAGGTTGTTTTTCATCCATTTTTACAGTACATTGATGATGTACATTGGGATTCTTATACCTGTTTGAATTCTAGTATAGTTCTCTATTTGGATGTTTCCTTCTGAGCATATTGACTTGTAAATATTCATTTTTCTTTTTCATTGGAAAAAAATTCCATACCTTTATATTGTATAATTCCATGTGCTAGTCAAAACCTTATGGGGATCGGGAATTCCCTTTGGTACATGTAAGGACTAGCCTAGTTATCATGGTACTAGGATACCTAGGCTTGTTTTTAATAAAGTGGTATCATAGGGAGGTTAATTTAATTTTATTAATGTAATTATATAGTTGCGTAATGTTTTTTGTACTTGGGTGGTGATTATGACTGAGTTCAAAGAAATCTCTCATTATAATAAGAATTAAGTCACTAGGGGTGGTTTGGAAAATATATATTGTGGATTTTCTCTAGTTTTTCCCAAATTTTGAATTAGATAGAATGAAATCCAAATCATGTGTTCTTATCAGATAGGATTAATTTCCTAAGTTTCTCTGTTTGAGTATTAATATTAAGTCTTCAATTTTTTCTGTTGATGTTGTGTAGCGTTATTTCTCTGAAAAGTCATGTTAATGAGATCTAAGAAGAAGTTCTTGATAAACCATTGTGAAAAAATCATTGTATGGACTAGAATCTGGTTAAGGTTATTGTGCATGTTGTCCAAGCTCTTGTAAAAGGAACTTGTACTCATTCTCATTTAGGCTCCATCTATGTAACCTCAAAGCGATGCTCTACGGAATCGTGATTAGTAGTTCATTTTTTGCAAATCCCCCAATTTTCAAAGGCTATAATAATCTTAAACTGGATGGGGATTAGTTGAGAGATATTTAGCTTCTATTTCAGTTCTTGTAGACACTGTATTAAATAAAGGTGAAATGTTCCACCTTCAAGATAGAGGGACCAAGAAGGAGATGGTGGTACATGATGGTGATGATAAACAAGCATGAGGTGTTATAGTGGAAGGAATAAAAAGTTATTTTAAATGACTAGTTTTATCAATAGTCAATGGTTTTGGATAAGGCAATGGAGTTCTTCAAACTAGAGAAGGTTGATAATACCATGATAGAGTATGTGAATTTTTTTAATGATCTTGTAAATTTTTCACCTAATATTGTGTCGAATGAGAAAATAAATACATGAAATTTTGAGATGGTACTTTAATATAATATTCATTATCATGTTTTCTTATTGAACATTACTTCTTATTTTGATATCCTGGATAGAGCATTGATGTCTAAAATGGACCTGACTAGTAATTCAGGGTTTAAGGGAGTTCAATTTTCTCATAGGGGTGGTTTTTTGAATCCCCTTAAATGGAAAAGTAAGTGTGATGATTCTCATAGTGTTTCTGGATAGAAGATTTTTTCCATACCTCCTGGAGTTCCTGGAAGAGGCCCTTTGATTTTTTACGAGTATGGAAAACTTGTTCAATTGAAATGGGTTTACATAGAGTCACCCGAAATGTGATATTCCTAAAAATTCTTAGGTCACCTATAAAAGTTATACTATGTCTATTCTACTCCAAAAAGCTAAATGGGATCATCAAAACCTATTAAAACTATGGTGAAATCATATTCTTCCTGAATAATGGGGTTCAATCCATTGGGATCAATAATGAAGCTTCTTCCCATAGTTGAAGAGTTTCCAGAGGAGGTAGATATGGGTCTAGCGATTGTGATAATTTACATCAATATATATTCATCATTAGTGATTGATTTATTTGATACTATTTCATCTCATTAATTTATTTCAAAACATTATTTAATCAATCTAAATATTCTTATGGAGCTTTTATCATTTGTGATAGATTTCACTAAACCCCTCAGAACAAAGAGAGAGAAGGTTCTTCATTATGCTCCATGTTTTTTCTCTTTATCAGATGTTTATCGATCCCAGAATTTTCTAGTTCTCAACAATAAACTAATTAAATTCATATTTGGGATGTATTTTCTCATTTCCAATGAATCCCACATTTATTTTTATCTACTATGGGTCTCCTTTATTACACCCGATTGGGTGTGCCACAACATTCAGGGAGAATTGGACTTGAGGTTGAGTAGAGGAATACATTCCTATCTAAAGTTAGGGAAAGTGATATTTGTATTCTCTTTTGATCTAGTGTGGGAATCCTTGAGCAGGGATCTCCTTCCAGTTTTTCATCAACCTTCCTGAGGTTTTTCCTTCTGAATTCTTTGTTCTTCCATCGATAGAGAGATATAGTTTTATATCAAATTAGTTTCAGGTACCCAGTTGGTATTTATTCCGTATGACCACATGGGACTAGCTAAAATTAAATAGCTAAAGACTCTATTGGATGTTCTTATAGAGAAATTATTTATTCATTTGAGTGTGTCATCTTTGGTGGTGATGATTCACTTTTCAAAGAATGTTTTTGGTTTACTTCTCCATTGTGTTGATTACATGAAACTCAACTGAGTTATAGTAAATAAAAAGTATCCCTTTCCAAGGATTGATTATTTTTTTGACAAGTATAAATTGGAAAAGTGGATATTGAAGATTCATCTTGGATATAGTTACCATCTGTTGAGAATAAATGAATCTAACATTTATAAACCCACATTTCAAAGAAGGTATGTCAATTATAAGTATCTTGTCCTTCCATTTGGTTTAAATAATGCTCTTACAGTATTTATAGATTTAATGAATATGATTTCCCATAAGTATCTTGAAACATTCAAGATAGCCTTTGTGGATGAAATCATTATTTATTCTAAGTGTGAGGAGGATCATGTTTGTCATTTGAGAGAACATATCGAATTGTATACAAATCACTGAATTTATTCCAAGTTATCAAAATTCAATTTCTAGATTTGGGAATTGAGGTTCATGGTACATAAGGTGTCATAAAATGGTATTTATGTTGATCCTAAAATCGTAAAATCTATTATAACATGGTATCATCCATGAAATTTTTACGAGATTCTGAGCTTCTTAGGTTTATCGGTATATTATTTCATGTTTGTAAAGGATTTCTCAAAGTTGGATTCTCTAATGACTACCCTAACTCATAAGGGAGAAATTTTTTCTTAGGATGGTAAGCTTTAAGGTTCATTTTTTGAGATAAAATTTCTTTTGACTATTGTGCCCATGTTGACTATTCCAGAGGCCAAGTTGGGCTATCTGGTCATATGTGACACATCCGGTTTAGGATTGGGTTGTATTCTTATATAGGGTGATCATCTAATTGATTGTGGATCTTAGTAGCTTAGGACATATGAAAATAATTATCTAACCCACTACCTTGAAATTTAGGTGCTGATACATGTTCATAAAATTTGGTGGAATTACCTTTTCAGAGAAAGGTTTTCCTTGTATTTCGACCACAGTATCATGAGTTATGTATTATCTCAAAATTATTTGAACCTCCTCTATAGGATTTAGGTAGATTACCTATAATGTTTTGACTTTTAAATTACCTATACCCCTGGGAAAGATAATTTCATCGTATATTATTTGTTCAGGAAACCTCTGACTTGGGCCACAAAAGAATCATTAGAGGAATGGAAGTTGATGGATATTTTTTCAAAATTTCATATTGGTGTCCAGGAATCAGGGGATGAGGTTTTCATGGCTACTGTTTAGTTTACTTCAACTATTATCGAGTTGATTCTTTTGTTTAATCATATTTATGATGAGTTTCATATAATTATTGATAGTCTTTTTGGTGGGGAGACCATGGATGACTGATCGTTCTCCCCAAAGGGTGTTCTATTTCATCAAAATACTTTTCTTGTGTCGTTAGTGGTAATAAAATATATTATCTGAGATTTATAAAATTCCCAGTGATCATTTCTCCTATGAACCCCAATGATGTTCTACGACATGCAGTGATGATTCTGGTGGCTATATATGATATGGGGCATTGCTAATTTTGTCTCTCGTTGTTTCACATTCAAAAAAAGGTCGAGCATCGAAAACCTTTGATTTTGGATCATCCACTTATAGTGTCTACCTGGAAGTGGGAGGAGAACTCTATGGAATTTTTTTATGGGTTTCTTTATACCCATAGAAATAATAATTAAATATGAGTTATGATCAATCAGCTGACTAAAATGGCTCACATAATACCTATTCATGATACAACTAATGTTAAAGAGTTTGGAAATCTCTACATGGTAGAGATTGTTAATTTCCTCATAGTTACATCTATTATACTCTCTGATATAGATCCCTTTTTTACTTATCACTTTTGGAGAGTCCTTTAGGAGGAACTGGGATCTCATGTCTATTTGAGAATGTCATACCATCTGCAGTCGTATGTCTAGACAGAAAGATCTATATTGATTCTTGAGGATATGCTCCACACCTTTATTCTCAACTTTGGTGGGGCTTGGGATGACCTCTTAAGGATGGTTGAGTTTTCTTGTAATAATAGTTACTATCCCTGGATCAAAATGGATCCTTTTGAGGCCTTGTATAGTCAGCCTTGAAAATATCTGATGTTTTGGATGGAGATCAATGAAATCTCTTTGGTTGGACCATGCTTGGTTCAAGAGATGATATCAATGATTCAGTTAATTTCTCATATAATTTTGATGGAACAAATTCGATATACACCTTATGATGATTTTTGATATAGACCATTACAATTCAAAGTTGGTGATTAGGCATTCTTCAATGTTTCACCTCATCTAGGTCATCAACAACTTGAGACATATGGGAAACTTTCTATTCATTTTATGGGACCTTTTGAGTTTATTAATTGAGTGGGGAATGAGGATTACCATTTATCACTTCTATCATAGTTGAAATTTAAACATAATGTGTTCCATGTATCATAGTAGTGAAAGTATCTTTTTGATCCATCTCATGATCTAAGCTGGGGTGATCTCGATGTTGACCCTGATTTATTTGTGATTGGACATCCATTCATGATAGTTGATTCTGAAACCAAGGTACTTCATGGTAGGATGATACCATTGGTTCAAGTTCTACTGAGGCATTATTCTGATACTCGTGAGACATGGGAGATATAGGTACTAATGATAGAGTAGGAGTCTCATATTTTTGGCATGTAAGCTTCTTAATAATATTTTTTGGGATAGAGAGTTTCTATGGTGTGGAATTTGTAACATCTTGTTATTGTTTTAAGGTAATCGTCGACCCTTTTTTAATCATGATTTGGTTGGGTCTCATTTAGGGGTTTTTTGAGAGAAATTTTAAAATTCTTTAAGGGCTCTTGGTCTATTCATGGTTGGAGAATATTTTTCTCAAATTGTTCACCCTGCTAGTGAAAACCATGAAAAACCTAGAAGTGAGGGTTTGCACAGTTGCAATATGGTTTGAAAAACCATGATCCTACCAACGAAAAACTATTAAACCCCACAAGAAGGGGAACATTACTATGGAGCATGGTTTAACAAACTGTGCAACTCTCCCTAGCTAATCATGTGTGTGGGAATTAATTATTCCAAAAAATCATTAAAATTTTGGAAAACCCTCCTTTTTTACCCCCTCTCAGACCTAATATTATATATTACAGTTTCCTTTGATGAAAAGAATCTCAATGGCCCTTTTTAGACCTTCTAAATAACTTTCTAGGCATATCAAAGCATAGAGAATCATGTACAATATCTTCGGGTCATGTGAATATTCTCCTCAAGGGCCCTCCCAATCTCTTCCTCTCTCCTCCATTGGGTTTGATATATCTCTATGTTGTTGGAGAATCCAATACTAGTGGTTTTAGATCATTGATCTACATTTTATTCTTGAATCTTGGTTGTTTACATTCTTTATTATCAATTTCCATTGTAAATGTTGTGTTATGTGATCTCATGTTTGCAGTTCAATTTAAGATTTTGAAACTAATTTAAAACTTAATTTATTGACTTAAATAAAATTTATTTCAATTAATTTGTGGGAAACTATTTTATTGGATTGTGGTTTGAATATTATTTGTAATGAGATTTGGGAGAAAGCACATAATTACTATGAATTGGGGATTGATTTGAATTTGATGGAAATTGTAGGATTTAATTTTTAGAAATAAAGTTGTGGAATTAAATTTTGAAATTTATTTGTGAAATTTATTTCAAATTTTTATTTGAATAAAATGGCTTAAATTATTTTGATATGAACCCATTGGTTTTATCCTGGAAAAGGGAATGATTTGATTAAAATCCTATTTTGGTTTTTAAATAAAAATTGGTATATCGAAATGGAAATTGGTGAATTATATATTAAATAGTTTTTTAAATCAATTCTCATAATTTATTGTTTTTTGAGAACATTCAAAACATGGTAGTTAGTGAGTTATTATACACAAACATGTTTAGATAGGAATTCACTAGCAACAACTTAAAGCTTCATAACCCTTACATAAACTTATTGTCTGAGCATATCCCCAGGGGGGATATTGGTTAGTATTCCTTGTCTAGTGTTAGAGAAAGTATCACATTTCTATTCTCATTTTATTTGTGTGTGAGGATACTATAACCTCTAATTATCATACCTTTTAGAAGATGACCTTTTTTTATCATTGTTAGTTATTTGTAATATATTTCATTTATAATAAATTTTTTATACATGGATTTTGAATTTATATAAACAATTTTATATAAAATGTTTGTTAATCCATTTTTTAGAAATTTTCCTATAATTTTAAATGTAAATAATTTTTTTATATATATTCTTTTCAAATGACATGCTTGATTATTTAAAATTTAAATGTTTATTTAGTTAATTAGTGTGGCATATTCTTATAGAATCAATGGTGAGACCCCAGTGGGATTATATGTTACACCCTACTTATTTCTTCAGGTGTTTATATATTATATTATACTAGGTTTGAGCAAGGCTAAAGAACAACATGGAGATGGTTCGTTTTTTTGATCTTCTGGGATTGGATAAATTTGTCTTTTGGGACTTTGGTTGTTTGTCTTCATATTTTCTGGCACATTGATGATGTAATTTGGATTGTTTATACCTTCTTGACTT
Source organism: Viscum album (assembly GCA_963277665.1). Lineage (NCBI taxonomy): Eukaryota > Viridiplantae > Streptophyta > Magnoliopsida > Santalales > Viscaceae > Viscum > Viscum album. The sequence goes on along the minus strand of OY728137.1, from coordinate 20,737,503 downwards.
CTAGTGTAGGTATCCCTATGGATTTTTCCATTTGATCATACTAAATTGTAGCAGTTTATTCTCTTGTTTATGTGGAAAACCCATTCCTATCTTTACCTTGTATGATTCTAGGGGCTATTCACCCACCCATGGGGATTCGGAACACCCTTTTAGCCATGTTATGACTAGCCTAGTTATTAGGGTTCTAAGATATCTGGGTTGGTTCATGAAAAAACCAAACCCAAAATTCCATTTAGATCATTTAAAATTTTATGTAGTTGTTCTTTTATATTGCATGTTATATATCAATACATGAACATGTTTCTGAATTGGGGGGACACATTGTGTTCCAGGTTGGTCATGTTGATTACAATTATTTCCCTAAGATTAAGACCTTCAAGTAGTCCTTTTTGAGTTGGTCTCAATATATGAAAAAATGGAAGATTCTCTCCACCCATGTATAATTCTTGGTAACCCACACTACTAATCAGGATATGTGGTCTTCTATCTATAGGATGATCATGGATAGGGTTAGGTATCCCCCTACAAACCAAGTGTCATGATCATCTATTCATTTTCCCTAGGTACCATCTAGTATCCAATTACATTCATCTAATCATGTCATCCCCTCATATAGAACAGTACATATAGATTTAGGCATCTTACAATGGCTTAGGGAATAATACATTATCAATGAGTGGAATTACATCATTTGATGTATCTTCTAGTGAGGTTTTTTTTCCATCAGTTGTTTCCTAAGAGGTCTCATGGTTCTATTTTTAATAGTAGAGATTCAAGGAGTCATGTGAATAATGTTGTTACTCTAGTGGGATATGAGGTCTAATACTTTACTTGATGACTTGTATCATATGATCATATTTGGTTACTATGATCCTTAACCTCTTGATTATGGTTTTTTATTAGAATATTTTTTGACGGTTTTCCCATTTGTGATTTCAGGGTGTCCAACTCAGTTTTTATACACTCATACCTACATGGGATCTTATCGAACATGTCATGTCTTATGTAGATGAAAGGATATTTGATGTATAACTATGTGGATCTGGTTTGGGTGGTTCATAGTGGTGCATGTAAGGTGTGGTAGTAGGGCTATGATTGTATATTAGAAGTTTCATACTAGGATAATATTCTCCATAGTTTTCAGTTTTGACCTACTTTTTGGCTAATGTGCATGTATCTTTTCATTTTTACATTGGTTATATGCTTTCACACTCTAAAATGAGTTGTTATAGGTTATTGATGCATTCATTATTCCAATTCTCACTATTTCTACATTATTATAGGGTGTATATATATGTTTGTGTGTGTGCACACATTTTTTTTTGCATACATGTAATTTAGGATAAGTCCTCCCTTGTGTGTGATATTCCTACTAATTTCTTCTAACCAGCCCCTAATCAATTTGAGGAATGTTTTGGTGGAACTCTTGTTTTATCAACGGCCTAAGTGGGGCCGCGGTGGGTTGGGTCATGTAAAAAAGGTTGTATATCTCAAAGGAAGAAAAATATATATGCAAAATCATATCACGGGACATAAAAAGTAATATATCTCTTTCAATTTAATCCTATTCTATATAATAGTTTCAATTGTGATGAAATCTCAAAAATTATGAAATAGAATGATGCTAAGAGAATTAAGTTAAATGATGAGTTTCTTTATATTAAATATAGATAGCATGGTGAACATTTGATGCATGGTATCCTAATATTTCAGCTGAGGATCAAAATATGAGGTTGGATGTATCATGTTCTAGTTTTAATCCATTTGGTTATATACATAGGTCACATGGGAAATGTCCAATTTTCATTCACATTTATAGCCATCATCCATGGATTAGTATGAAAAAACTGATCCCTTTTTTGAGTATAATTATATCTAGACCTTTGAATCCAAGAATTGATATAGATTTTTACATTCAACCTATAATAAAAAAAGTTAATGTAGCCTTGGAATATGTGTGTGTACATATATTATACTTCTTCAAAATAAATATTTCAGATGTGTGATGCACATATACAGATAATAAAATATTTTTTGACTTATGCACTGCTATATTGTTGTAGAAAAAAGGAAAAACCATCTTTTGTTTTTTTATAAATAATTCAAATCCCCCAATAGTTAAATATCATCATTTTTTAGTTTCATAGGACATATACGATTATTTCCAATTGATCATCTATATTGGCATAGTCATAGAATGCTTGGAAATTTCATTGAGAATGATATGTTATTTCATCAGATGTGTAGAAATATTGTGCTTAATTAAATGAAATTTTTCATTCATTTATTTTGTAAAGATTATATAAAATCTATAAAGGGGGAAAATTTTACCACTGAATGTAATTAAAATTGGAAAAATAATAATATCCTCTTTGATATGATTTATTGGTAAAATTATTTGTTGTATTTTTATTTATATGTAAATTACATTGATAAAAATATATATTAAATGCTAAATTAAATTATATTAATGTCTTAGGGAATATGAAAGTTGATTTATAATATTTATATGACTCAGAGAATTTGGGTATCATACAAAAATCATATCTTATGTGAGTGAGTGAAAATAAATGGAACGTTCCAAGTGCTTATTATCTGATAAAACCTTCAAATAAAAAATTCTAAAATTCTTATAGACTATTAATTTTATTGATTTATATTCAAGAAGAATCAAAAAATGGAACAACATAATAGATTTGAAAATAAAATCTCAAAAAACTCATGACTATAATTTTATTATTCATGGATTGATTCCAACAATTATCCATTATTTTCTATATGATAAAAAAATAAATATTTTGACTAGATTGTTCCATTTTTATATTGATATTTATAAAAATAATAATTTACAAGTATTTCTTGATATAAATGATAGAATAATGACCATTAATTTTATGTTAGTTAAAGAATCATTTTCATCCATATTTTTTCACTTTCATGTTGTATCTAACTATCCATATTCCAATTTAAATACTTATTGGGGCACATTTATTCCATTTTATTTATCCAACATAAATAAATATGTACACAATGGAGTCGTATATCCAAAACAAGCATCATCTTAAAGGTTTTATTATAAAAGGCTACTTACATCAATTGTGTATGGATTTTTGTTCAATGTATTTGGGTGATGTGAGAATGATACATAACTAGGAAATGAAAAATAAATATGAGAAATATCAAAAACATGAACCAAATTTTCAATCAATTCTGTGCATATAGGGAATTTCTGGATAATATACATTTTTAGCATTAATCACTGAAGAGGGGAAGATGGATCATGGTATAGTCTAATTTAACAATTATTTTTAAGATAAAGAAATTATGTAATTAATTTTAACATATATATATTATCACAAACTAAGTATTTTCATATATCTCTTAAAATTTTATTATCTTCTTTTATAAGGAATACAAAAAAATATTTACAAGAATTCATCCTTGATTACCTTTAATAAAAATATTTACTTTTCATAGTAATGATATTCCTACTTGGTTGAAATCGAAGTCACACACATTATATAAATAAAATTAAAAATATACATTATTTTAATTAAAATATTAACATATATTTTAGGTATTGATTTTACCTTTTTACTCTATCATAAATTAAAAAAGAGTGTTCTATTTTTTTCCTAATTAATTATTTTGTGAATGTAAATAACTTGTGACGAATGGGTACAAATTTTATTACTAATCGACCAGTGAATATGAGAACACAACATTATGTTGTTATATTAAATACAATTATAGACAATTATTCTAGTGATTCAGATTGTAGGACTGAATATAAATTTTTTCTTACTATAGATTTATTGAGAAAATATTACTATAAGATTATTACAGCCATGGTCATTCTGGTATGTTAAAATGAAAGTGTTTTGATTCAATGACGTGAAAAGGAGCATTTAATGATTACTGTGGATTTATAGTTATTAACATTACTCACTTATTATCTTCTGATGATCCATATATTTTTGGCTTCAATGGATAAAAAAGTTATGTATAATATCATCTTAGACCTAAATTTTATTTCATTAATGAAGTGACCATAAGATATATTTTTTATGATGGTAAGGATGAAATTTACACCATTTCCTCCCCAATTGGTAATGGTCAAAATATTTCAAATGATGACCCAAATAGTCCACCTTTTATATTTTCTTAGGAATCGGAAGTAGTAGTGGGTATATATAGTAGAAACTATATATATTCATAGTACATTCAGTTTAGCTCTTCATGGGTCATTCTATTCAGTACTATTCAAATTACTTTAATTGATATGATACATGATATATAAACCAACTACAATGAGTGGCAACTAAAAATAAGATAAAATAAGTTTACTCATATTTAAATTTTCACTAAATAACATCCAAATAGAATTCATGGGGAACCATTTCTATAATAGATTAAAACATCATTTAAATATGATTAAAAAAATAAAATTAATTAAATTTAAAAAAATTTAAAAATATTAAAATTGATTCAAAATATCATTAAAAATATTTCAAAAAAAATATTAAAACTTAAAATCTGTTAAATAAATTAATAATTTTAATGCCCCACCACCAAACACAAAAAAATACAGAATTCAAAAGAATGGAATTCAAAATTAGTTTAAAATTTCCATATTAAAAAAAAATTGGGTTTATGGATAAATTCAAACAAAAATCTGTTTGGGATTTTTCATTACAAGTAAAATGTTTAAACTTTATATGTAAATTTTTTAATGTTTACATGAATGTTGATTTTATATTTTATAATTAAACTAATTTTCTCACTACATGTAAAATATTTTAAGTTTAAAGTAAACTATAATATAAATTCACATGTAAGTATGTTTTATAGTTGACATGTAAACTAATTTCAAATATACATGTAATCGTTAATAGGTTTACTAATAAAATTTTCTTACATCTCAAATGTAAATCATAAAATTATTTTTCATGTAAATTGATTTTAAAAATTATTTCCAAACTGATTTTATAGTTTATATATAAATGGTATAGAGTTTACATTTAAATTATAAAAACAATTTTTAGGATTTTATTATTTTATTCTATTTTTTTTCCTTGTTTGAATTTCCAATTTATATGTTTTTTTTACAACATTTCACTTTTCTTAATTTTTTGGATTTTCTATTAATATGATTTAATTGTTTTATAAGACATTATACACCATATTTCTATTTATAATTGGTACTAGAAAACTAAAAAATGTATATTTCATTACTATGTAGAATATGAAAGATACTGAAGAAATATGGAAGGATAAATTGTTCTAAGATGATCGATGAATTATGGAGATGGAACTTCCTCCTCCAGGTCCCTTAATGAGTATAGTACTTATAATATTTATCCATTGTGATAAATTATATTCTAATTTATTATTATTTTGAATATTTCAATTAGAATAAATCATCTATTTCATAGATGATCTATAGTCAGATTATTAATATTGGTCATCATCATAACCAATCGAGTGGTGGTACTACTAGAGGTACTTGGAGGAACTACCATGCTTTTTTTCACCCAGACCCACCACATGATATCTAATCTACCACACATTTTCCTCTGACTACTCTACTTAAGGTACCTGATATGTTTCTACTTATGCCTTCATAATAATTTTATATAGTATTTATTTCTCATATACCTTTTCCATATCCTATGTTGACACATGAGCTCTTATTTAATTTTTTAGCCATTTCTTTGATGTATTCATTTACCACTCATATCCATCGAAGATTCTATGATCCGGAACCTATGAATTCTACTCTATAGCTTCTAGATGACCCATATCATTCTTATCCTTCATATTATAGTGATCTAATTAATCCCATTGATCCATCATAGCCTAATGATCATCTTGGATTGGGTATATGTTTATAAGTTCATTAAATTTTATCACAATAATTTCATTTTAGTTAAAATTTGTATTAAGTTTATGTTTTGACTTTACTCTTTTTCCATAGGATCTTCTAATATGTCATTTGGGAGTAATTAAATGAGTAAATTATTGAACCTTCACACACAAATAATTTTAGAGTATAATAAAGGAAACCAATTAATTAGTAAAAATGGTAGACAACATTGAACTATCTTAGTGATGTTATTCATGTTTAGTGACATCATTCTGATTCAACCAATCTCATAGAGACATGTCAACAATAAAATTAAGTAGAATTCATATGATATAATATGGGTAATAAAATTTATAAAATTTAAATATAAATTATTATTTTAACTCAATGAATTAATATGTAACTTGTAACTTTGATTTAACTTTTTTGATGGCCATGCTATAAACTGGGGATAGTTGAAGAAATTACGGGAACATTGGATATCATATAATCTTAATATATAAGTCAGTTGGACTAACAAACTTGGTACAAATTTAGAGGGTCTTCCAACCATCAATGATTTTTCAGTAACATAAAATTAGGAAATGATCTCTTATTAGAAGAGAAATGAGTTTAAGGTATTATTCAAATTTAATGATTTTTATTGAAAACTAAATTTTTATTATTTGAATTAATAATTTTTTAAATATTAATGAATTTTCATTTTTAGGATTTTTCAAAAATAAATTAAAAAATTAAGGGAGCTATAATGTACATATACACTTTGGCGCACACTACTATATAGGATCATGATACAAACAAGTTATTTTGTATGTCCAACTAAGTTGATTTAGGTACTAATATAACTAAACCTAACCAAATAAAACCTATTACACTAGACATTATTTAAAAATAATAAATTAAAAATGGAATTAATTAAATTTATCTAAAATGAAACAAACCAAATAAAAATGGCATGAACTAACTCTACCACGGAAGAAATTCCCCATCCCAAATCAAATAGATATTAACCATCCCAAATCAAATTAAACAGACATGACTTGATCCAAATTGATATTAGGTTTCTATTCATTTTTTCCTATAGAAGTATGATGTAAATTTCTCTTTAATATAGTATATTCAATATGTACAAGGATATCAAGTAATTTAAAAGAAACATCTAATTTATACCTCTAAATTGGGTACTCTTAATTAGAGAAAACATGGATTTGAAAAAAAATCCCTTTACTATGCATTCTTAATTTTCCCTTTAAGTAATAGATTTTTTTCCCTAAGTTTTCATAACTAATCCATAGAGTGTTCATAATATTCCACCAATTTGGACCATTTTTAGTTTAAACTGAACAATTTAAAAACTGATTTTTGAGAATTATAAATTTTTGTAATAGGGATTTATCCCTCAAATTCAAATCCAAATTTACAATATTATATTGATCATATGGGCTTGATAATGAGTCATACTGCCATCGTTGACTTCCCAAGTTTTCCATTTGTTCAATAAACTATTTGTATATGATAGAAACTACAATTTAGGGTTTATAAACTTATAAATCCCTTCCCATACTAAATAATTGGTAAACGATTGATTACCACTCACATGGGATAACACCAAGTCTTTAATTTTTAGAGAAACATGGTTGTATTTAAAAATGATCATTATATATAGCTATTTTTGACTAATTTCATTACATGTGGTAGGTTTTTTAGTGATATTTCTATGACTCTCAATTTTTTGGATTTTATACAATTGATATGCTCTTCAATTATACAAATCAAGGGCTTAGTTTGCGAGAAATATCCTGAAAATCCCCCAAAATTCTTATAAAAAATGAATTCCAGTCCTGATTACCCAGGATTGTAAATTTGTATGAAAAATATATGATTTATTCCTTTCCATAATGAATATATTTTTAAGAGTAAACTGTTTTAACATAAAAACTATAAACAGTTTACATGTATACTGTAAATGCTTTAAATTATACATGTAAACTATAATTAGTTTAAATTTTATATGTAAATTTTAAATAGTATTATATTTTCATTAAAATGTAAAGAGTTTATAGTTTACATATAAACTGTAAACATATTATAGTTTACTTATAAACTTTAAATAGTTTATATGTTCATTAAACAATTTTCATATTAATTTCAGACTATATTAAGGAAATAATAATTTACATATTAATATTGTTTACATATTAATATAGTATGCATATTAAAATATAAAAAAATATATATGCCTATATGTTAATATATAAACTACATTAACAAGGAAATGGTTAAATAATATAAATGTTTTTATATAATCCTAAAATGGTCAATTTTATATAGTATAAATAGTGTAACTTCAATATTAACATATAAACATCAAAATACCATCAAATAATGATAACATATAAACATTACAAAATTATAAACGATATTAACATGTTATCGTATTTATTTTTTACATATAAACTCTAAATTTTATTAACATGTATATAGTTTAAATTTATTAAAAAAATATAAACATGTATATAAATTCATTTAGTATGAAAATATAAACCTGTAAAACATAAACTATAACTAATATAAAGGTAGTGTCATAAATCTAAATATAAATAAATTTAACATCTCACTCTTGACTCAATTTAAAGAAAATATAACAAAACAAGATTCAACAAAAAGGGAAAAAATTTCCATATTATACCTCAAACAACCAGACTTAAATAAAAAATAAATTCAATTTAACTAAATATAATCAAACATTAATTAAACTAAATTATAACAATATGTATGAAAACAATCTAAATTATATTTTATTAAATTGAACAATACAAAATAGAACTGAATAGAATGAACCCAAAATTGGTAAAATTGAATTAAACGAAACAATATTGAATTTAATATATATTTTTAAATATGAAATTCATTTTGAAATATAAAATAACTATAAACTAAACCAAACCAAAAATAAACTAGTCTAAATTAATCAAAAATATACTTTTCCAAATTAAATAAAACCATATTGACCCAAAATAAACCTAACTGATATATTTTATTCATAACTAAACTAAAAAAATTGAATTTAATATAAACGTGTGAAATTAACATAAACAATACTTACTCAAAATAATCTCACCCAAATCTAGTTTAACCTTTATAAAAGGAAAAAAATTGACCAAAATTAAATAGAACCCATCCAACCAAACCCAGTACAAAATTAAAAAAATACTATTAATACATGACAAAAAAATCTATGTTTTTTCATAATGGTTGGATTTATTCTAATTTCACTCTGGTGGGGATAATACGATTTATTTTTATGAAATTTACTTCAAATTTTTATGTCTCGGTTTGTTAAATCTTAGTTATAATGAGTTGATTTTTTTAGTAATAAAATATTATTGAGTAATATTTTATTACATTAAATGTCATTTTTAGTTGGTGGTATTGAACATTGAAAGGTTTTTTACACAATAAAAAATTTTTTGATCAATTTTATAAAATACATGAGTGTTGTAAATAAACAGACATAAGAAAATGTTGTAAATATTATTAGGTGTCCTTTAAATTTTAATATCCATTTCTTTACTAAATATCTCATTTATATTGTTAATATGTTATTTGAAGGCCCTTGATGAAAAAGAAGATGAAAAATTCATTCTAAATGATCATTTATAGTATATATTAGGTGATGAGCACTGGGGGATAGTCTATTGTTGACCTAGGAAGAATTACATTCCCACTGGGTATTATCCCACTTTGAGGGCCTCTAATTGTTGTACAAAAAACTGAGTTGCAAGATTATTGTGAAAAAAGTATATGAGGCCATAAAATTAGCTATGAAATAGAAGAAAAAAGTAAAAACTTTACTGAAACGTTTATAAAATCTATGAAATTATTATTTCCCTCACATCCACAATATACTGTTATGGGTTTTGGCACCTATTTTTTGATGATGTGCTCCTTATATGATATACTAGATAATGTAAATCACAGTTTTATTGGTTTTTAGGGAGATAAATTTCATAGGGATGATGGATATAAATATGTCAAATACAATGATACTATTGATGAAGCTCATGAGAAGGGTGATGATAGAGTGGTCATGATGGTGGTGGTACTGATGAGGAATAAATTAATTCCCTCAATTTATGTTTTTGTATTTATGACACAATTATGTGGACAGTGTTTGATAAATGAAACTGATTTTATATATTGGTTATTTTTATTTTATTTTATTAGATGATTAAACATAAAATAGTAAATATATATGTTGTTTTAAACGTTCATTATGACTGTTTCAATACATAATTTTGTTTCTTGACTATTATATACTGGTAGTAGATTGCTTTCAGAGTGCATGTAGATTCAATTGGGTGTGATGGATAGTGTACAAGAATATACTAATTGTTCTTGAAACTATTAGTATTGTAATACTACACCAATAGTTATTAATCCATTAGTATAGGCATGTTAAACTGATTGTTTCCAAAATCATTGGCATCATCAAATCTGAACACCCTATACAAATTGCTATATAAGAACTGATGGTATATGGGAATCATGGTGGATCAAGATTCAATGGTTCCCATACCCATACCAATGGTTTTTAACTATTGGTGTATGTTAAAATTCTAGATGTGGTTCCATGGTACCTCCATCATCTTATCTACCGATGCACTACTTTAAGACAAGGCTATATAGTTTCTACACTTATGGGATTTCTTCAGTAGTTTATGTATATGATGATATGTATCCATTTATCATGGATCATTGAGAAACCTATAATAATCATCTTCTAAATTGATGCACTATTATTCAATATTGTTTTATGTTCCAATTATAAAATCCTAATAACACCAACACCTATATGTGGGGGTTGAACCTTTTTTCTTCAACAAATCTCAAAAGAATTTTAATCTTCTTCCTAGTGAATATAATTCCAGAAGGTGAGTTATCATGACGTCTTCATTTTATATTAATTGGATATTATAATTTAGTACATTCCTTCTTTTAACTTGATCCATCACTTTTGAATTAAACCAGATCTTACAATAGAATTCTATGGTTTCTCTCCTTCTTTTCTAAAACTAAATGCAATATGGTTCATCTTTCCACTTTCTCTATAATTTAAAAGTGTAATTTTATTGATTCTATAAACTAACACCATTGATCTAAGGGTCGGTATTGATTATCCTTATTCTGATTTCCACAAATCATTCTAGGTGTTTCATAAGGTTTGTTCATATTCAAACATGCCTATTTAATTTTCATAACATCCCTGATATTTTTCTTCAATTTCTACTTTCGAATAAATTTTTTTACTTTAATTCCTCCAAATTCCAAGCCACCATAGCATGCTGATATTTGAATCTCATGTTTAATGGCTCCTTGTAACACCACAACTTGAATGATTATGTCTGACCTGAAATTACACATGGCCTCAAGTGTCTATACCTATATTCCATAGGCTCACTACTAGTAATAATTGTCTTAGTAGAGTTTTGTGGAGAATATACCCTCAATCAAAGTGAACAATATCAAGTAAATAACCAAATCATGTTACAATATACAATAGAGTGCATGAAAGAATAAAAAATCATATATATAAATGAGATTCAATAGTATACTTACCCAACCATTATACAAATACAATAGTTGATCGCCCACTAGGAAGATCAAAAACAAAAGTGATGGAAAAGAATAAGAGTCAAAGGAGGCTCTACAACTCTATCGACACTTCATCCAATTAAATGTACTTTAAGATGTATATCATACTAAATTATTATCCCAGACTCCATCCCAACATGTACCTACAACTAGTGAGGATAGCTCAGGTACCCAAGTGCCATGGCCGCCCATGAAGGGTGTGAGTACAACTCAGTAGGATACCACCCACACGATCCTATACCCATATATTAAATGTTGCAAATATGAATGGGATAAGCATAGTATAAGTAAATAGGGATTATATAACAACATAATAATAACATATAATCACAATGCACTAAAAGAATTAAACCCATGTGTTAGGAGGTCATGTATGGCCCCCTTTGGGTAGTAGTTTTAATATTTTAGAGAAAAAACTAGCAGGATTTCACCCTCTTGAGAAGTATGATCCCAATTTGGGAAGCAGTTCCCATCATTCAAAGTAAAAATAGTCATACAATACATGGATATAAGATAATATATTAAAAATCATTTCATATAAATAAAAATGTATATCCATTACATTCACAAGAAAGAAACATGAATAAATGGTTTATAGGTCTACACACAACATGTGATAAAACATCAAACAGATGATTTGAAGCCTACAAACACACCAAATTTAATCAGGAAAGCATAGTTCCACATGGATACATAGGATTGTTTTTATAATTTTTTTAAAAAATAATTTTGAAAAACATGCAGGGTAAAAAGTTTTATTAAAAAATACGCCGAAAAGGTGGCATCTATGGTGCCGCCTTCGGGTCTGGGTGAAAGGTGACATCCTATATGTCTCCTTTCACCTAAAATAGAAAAAAAATTTAAAAAAAATTATTTTGTTTTTTTTGTTTATATATATATATATACATTAACAGAACAAAACAAAAATAAAAAAAATAAATTCTTCAGTTTAATTTATCCGCTATTTAAAATCCAATAGTACTGTCAATACAGTAGTCTGGATTCTGACAGAAGCTCTCACTCAGGGTTCCCTTTTATAAGAGAGATTACCCTGGAAATCATTCTGCATTTCTAATGTGGGATTCTGCTTCTTCTTTTCCTATGTAGAACATTCTACATTTCTAATGTGGAATTCTGTTTCAAGTACGTGACTTTGAAAGAATATAAAATATAAATTATATGAACAATATAAATGAAACATATAACATGAATTAAAAATATAATAAATAGTTCAAAAAAATAATTTCATAACAAATGATGATAAAAAATAATTTATAAGCTTTCAAAACCACCTACTTGAAACATAAAAATGTTTCAAGTATGTGACTTGGAAAACATATAAAATATAAACTACTATACGAATATAAATGAAACATAATACATGGATTAAAAATATAACAAATAGCATAAAATATAAATAATTTCATCAAAAATGTTAATGGAAATTCATTTATAAGTTATCAAAGACACCTACATGAAACATAAAAATGTTTCAAGCATGTGACTTTGAAAGCCTATAAAATATAAACTATAGGACTGATACAAATGAAACTTAAAACATGGATTAAACATATATCAAATATTTGAAAATAGAAAAAAAATTGTAAAAAATTTACATTAAAAATAATTTATAATCTTTTTAAACCGCCTACTTGAAACTTAAAAATGATTCAAGTATGTGGCTTTGAAATACTATAAAATCTAAACTATAAGACCGATATTATTTAAAGTTAAAATATTGATTAAATATATAATAAATTATTTAATTATTAAATTGATAATATTAATAATTAATTAGTTAATTAAAAAAATAATAATTAATTATATAATAAATAACCAATTAATTAGTAATATAATTATTTAGTATATAATATTTAATTAGTTAATTAGTAATATATTTAAAAATTATATTTATTCATTATAATTAATATTTAGTAATTATTCAAAATTAGTATATAATAATTAATTAGTTAATTGGTAATGTAATTATTAATTATATAATAGTTAATTAGTTAATTAGTAATAAAATTATAAATTAAGATTATTCATTAAAATTATTAATTATATTTATTCATTATAATTACTAATTATAATTATTCATTATAATTACGAATTATAATTATTCAATATAATTACTAATTATAATTATTAATTATTAATTAGTTAGTTAATAATATAATTCATAATTATATAACTATTAATTTTATAATTATAAGATAGTTAATTAGTAATTATTACTAATTTACTATATAATAAATAATTAATTAATTACTAATATCATTAGTAAATTAGTAAAATAATTATTAATTATTTAATAATTAATTAGTTATATATAAATATAAATATAATTTATTTAATAATTAATTATTTAATTAGTAATATAATTGTTAACTATATAAGTGGTAATTAGTTAGTTAGAATTTATTAATCATTAATTATATAATAACTAATTAGTTAATTAGTAATATAATTATTAATTATATAATAGTTAATTAGTTAATTTTTTGGGAAAGTTAAAGTTTAGGCCCTTTCTATAATTAGTTAATTAGTAATAGAATTAAAAATTAATTATTAATTAGTATTCATGAAAAATTATTATATAATAATAAATTTGTTAATAGGTAATATAATTATTAATTATATAATTGTTAATTAGTTAATTTTTTGAGAAAGATAGAGTTCATGCCCTTTTTATAATTAGTTAATTAGTAATATAATTATAAATTATAATTATTCATTATAATTATTAATTAGTATTTATTAAAAAAATTATATAATACTTAATTAGTTACTTGGTAATATAATTATTAATTATATAATAGTTAATTAGTTAATTTTTTATATAATTATTCATTATAATTATTAATTAGTAATTATTAAAAAAGTGTTATATAATAATTAAGTAGTTAATTAGTAATATAATTATTCATTATAATTATTCATTATAACGTTTAATTATTAATTAGAAATTAGTAATTGGTTAATAATATAATTATCAATTATACAACTATTAATTGTATAATAATTTTTTAATAAATTATTAATTATTAATAATTAATTATATAATAATTAATTACATAACTTGTAATATAATTAGTTATTTACTAGTATAATTATTAATTATTTAATAATTAATTAGTTACATAGTAATATAATTATTGATTAGATTATATTTAATTAGTTAATTAGTAATATAATTATTAATTATGTAATCTGAAGTTAGTTAATTAGTAATTATTAATCATTAATTATATAATAATTAATTAGTTAATTAGTAATATAATTATTAATTTTATAATAGTTAATTAGTTGATTTTTTGAGATATATAGAGTCGAGGCCCTTTTTATAATTAGTTAATTAGAAATATAGTTATAAATTATAATTATTCATTATGGTTATTAATTAGTATTTATTAAAAAAAATTATGTAGAAATTAGTTAGTCAATTGGTAATATAATTATTAATTATATAATATTTAATTAGTTTATTAGTAATATAATTATAAATTATAATTTTTCATTATAATTATTAAACTATAATTATTAAAATTCTTTATATTACTAATTAATTGGTTATTTATTATATAATTGATTATTAATAATTTCTAATTAACTGAGTAATTATTATATAATTAATTATTAATAATATTAATTTAATAATTAAATAATTTATTATATGATTAATCCATGTTTTAACTTTAAATTATATAGGTCTTATAGTTTATATTTTATTGTATTTCAAATCCACATATTTGAATCGTTTTTAAGTTTCAAGTAGGTGGTTTCGAAAGCATATAAATTATTTTTCATGAACATTTTTTACGAAATTAATTTTATTTTCAACTATTTTTTGTATTTTTATCCATGTTTTATGTTTCATTTATATCGGTATTATAGTTTATATTGTATAGGCTTTCAACGTCTCATGCTTGAAACATTTTTAAGTTTCATGTTGGTCTCTTCGAAAACTTATAAATTATTTTCCATCAATATTTTTTATGAAATTATTTTTATTTTAAACTATTTGTTATATTTTTAATCCATGTATTTAGTTTCATATATATTGGCCTTGTAGTATATATTTTACAAGCTTCCAACTTCATGTACTTGAAACTTTTTTATTTTTCTAGTAGGTGGTTTTGAATGCTTATAAATTATTTTTTATCATCATTTTTTACGAAATTATTTTTTTTGAACTATTTTTTATATTTTTAATCCATGTTTTAAGTTTCATTTATATTGTTCATATAGTTTATATTTTATATTCTTTCAAATTCACGTACTTGAAACGGAATCCCACATCGGAAATGTAGAATGTTCTGTGCAGGAAAGAGAGAACCAGAATCCCAAATCGGAAATCTAGAATGATTTCTAGGGTTAGCTCTCTTAAAAAAAGGAGCTCTGGGTGAGAGATTCTGTCAGAATCCATACTGTTGTAATAGCAGTACTGCTGGATTTTAAATAGCGGATAAATTCTGCTAAAAATTTTATTTTTATTTTTTGTTTTGTTTTTGTTTATATATATATATAAACAAAAAAAATAAAAAAAAATAATTTTTTTCTCTTTTAGGGGAAAGGTGGTGTCTAGGATCCCACCTTTCACCCAGGCCCAAAGGCGGCATCATAGATATTGCCTTTGTGGTGTCTTTTTTAAAAAAAAAGTAAACTATCCTATTTTAAAGAAAATATTTTTAAGAAAAACATACTTAAAAAAAGACTCTGGCTACACATGTACACCAAGTGATCAAACATCATGACAGGATCAGTAGAAATTTTATAGGTAACACTCAACCAATCGATTCTCATCCATCGGTAGACAATAAAAAAACATACACACAAGGTCCAATGTGGCCCTTGGATCCTTTTAAGTTCATTAGGTATATTCTTTTAATTAGATAAGACATGGAATTCAAAAACTAATTACATGTGGCACTTGGTCTCTCATTTTAATTGATTAGATCAAGAGATTAATATATATTACATTTTATTCATATTAAAATTATGAATTAAGGATCATTCTCTCAATGTGGTGATCCTCATATAACATGAAAATAATATATATATATATATATATATATATATATATATATATATAGTACCCTAGAGTAGAGTCATAGAACCACCATCCTCAAATGAAGCCAACTTCTAACCAAGAAAATCCAAGCTTCTTCGTCCAAGCATCCAAGTCCATTCAGCCTCTAAAAATTTTCACAAGGTTCTTCTAATTATATGGTATTCTAAACAATTAATTATTACTATATTATAATTAATTAAAATTATAAAAGTGAG
Organism: Viscum album; assembly: GCA_963277665.1. Lineage (NCBI taxonomy): Eukaryota > Viridiplantae > Streptophyta > Magnoliopsida > Santalales > Viscaceae > Viscum > Viscum album. Next base: position 20,720,693 of record OY728137.1, on the reverse strand, counting down.
CCTATAACAAAAGGTGAGTCATGATTCACCGAATGACATACAAGAGGTCACCACCTTTCCAGAACCATAACCAACCATCCATGGAAGTTCTACAACACACTTTTTATGTCATTTCAATGAAAAGAATATATATCAAGTAGTAGCACAAAAATTTCTAATTTAGTATGGTTAAATTGGAACCCTTATAATAAACCAACCAAGAAATGTACCTTATCCACAATTTCTTCTAATAGATTTCAATCCACCCCCATCACACTCCCAATTCTAAGACATGAAACAGCCCAAAATCAATTCAATGTTTTAGGGACTAATTCTAAACAATTGACCAAAAACTAAAGAAATAATTATAAATGGATATAAAATCATTGCAAAACTTGTCCATGGAATGTGTTCATCATCATGGGATATTCTCTAACCATGTAGATCTAATTACCTTCCATTATCTGAAAATTATATCAAGACCTGATGAAATTTTCATCCAATTATCTATTAAAAATCAACATGAAGATAAATCAATGAACAAGAACACTAAGAGTAAGGGGGATTTAAATATAAATTGTAAAAAAATGTATCTCAATGGTTAGAAAATACCATTTTGATCATCCATGATGGACTTCATAGCGATCCACCATCATATGATGAATAAAATGCCATAATAGACAAATAATGAAGGATTCCATATAGAGTTTCCAACAGTTTCTTTATTGATCCAACCTGTATCATGGATAGATCATGTATGTGGGAGGTAAGGGTTTTATTACCATTTTGGGATCTAAAAACTCATAAATTCTTGGTTAATTTGAGGGGATCTAGTATTAAAAATGACCAAACCACCCCTTATGTAATGACGCCCAATATGCCCCATTGGATCCCCATTCGGGGTCAACCAACTAGTTGGTGGCCCATTTTACACCTAGTTTAGTCTCCCAATCTATCTGGTTATACCTAATAGTCAATCAAGATCTAACTCATCCCATCGACTATCTGATGGATGCAGTATCATCCCCAGCAGGTTTGATCCTCTATCACTAAAAAACTATGCTCTGATAACCAATTGATCTTTCTTCCAAGTTTGAAAACACTTATTCATGGAGTTTTAACTGGTAACACATTGTTTTAACAATTGGTTATCTAATAAATCCATCCACCAAATGGAAATATTATTTTTTCCAAAAAGTTATGAATCTCATAACGACATGATACATAACAGTCTCCCCCACCATAGTGCTTCTCAACCTCAAGAAGTTGTCGTTTCATGCGAAACATGCCTCCCTAACCACCTATGTCAATTTTTCAATTTGTTCTCTATATTTCATCCCTAATATCCATTCCTCCACCCCAAGTCCATGCCCAATTAATAATATCTAATATGCTACCACTATGTGACTCTTATCACAGCACTAGAAGTCGAGACAAAAAAAATTCATTGTAAAATATTGAGACCACGATCACCCCATCCATTAAATTTGAAACACCATGGTGTCCTTGATTATTCATCCAAAAGTATTTTCATGTTCCGAACCATAGGAATTTCATATTGAGAAATATTCTGGAATACCATGAACACACCTATTGTGCTTCAAATCCATCATGCTTGTTTCAAGAGAGGCACGTGTCAATTTTTTATATCCAAAACTCATTCTCGTTTCTAATCCAAACCAATGAGTCTCCACTGAACAATAAAATACAAATTCTTGGTTAGAGTGGATACTCAAGAGGGGGGTGAATTGATTTCCAATTAAAAATTCTGTTAAAAATATTTCACTTAAAATCCCCCTATTTAAAAACAAAGCTAAAATGTAGTGAATTTATATAGAGTGTAAATGTTCAATTAGTTTCTCAAAGATTGATTAGGTCACATTTAATTTAATCTGAAGATTAAATTGACTTTTGAAACTAACTTACTGGTTTACAATAAGTATAAACACTTGCTAATATAACTATCCATTTAACATTAAAATATTTTTGTATTTAAAAGTAACAGCAGCAGAATATGAAATATATATATATATAGTATACTTATGACTTAAACTAAAAAAAAGAAGATATAACCAAGAGGTTCAGTCTCAAGCAGGCACTTATTCCACTAAAATTTTTATATAAATTTGATCCACACCCTGGATCGGGGTTAACAACAGTTCAATATTGTCTAGGTCCAAGGACCTCTACCATAGTTCTTCATGGGAAAACAAAGACAACAACACACATGTTGTCCAGGTCACAGTTGACCTCTACCACTATCCTCAGTGGAATATAGTATGATGTATGGAGTTTGGAATGATGATTTAGTATCCTCTAGTTCAGCAAAGGATACAGTGTGTGTGTGTAAATGATATATAGAGTACACACACTACTCAACAGTAAATAATGATTCACTTAGAGAGAGTATATGAAAGTTTAGAAAGATATAGTGATTGGAAGTGCAGCTCTGGACTCATTGGATTTAGAAGATATGCTTTTGAGTCCTTTTGTGGTTTTTCTGCTGAAAACAATGTATTGTGGTTCAGCTTTATGTCCTTCACAAGTGAGTGTGTTTTCTGATTTCCAGTGTTCTTCATGTGTTCTTCAGTAGTGCTGGATTGCATGCATGAGAGTTCTTTGAAGATCTTGCAGATGCCCCCTTCAGGTTTTTCGTGTGTTCTCCTTTTTCATATATATATTCATGGAAGAATTCTCTCTCTATTCTTTTTCACACATGCCATTTTACTACAGCTCGATCTTCTCTTCATTCCACGAGCTCCGGAAATGGTAATGATTACCTTTTCATAGGTATGAGGTACGGTCTCCTGACATGCCAACCACTAACAGAAAATATCATTAATTGCATTAAAAACATCAAATACGACCGTTGGATTTAAATAAGAGTTTATAGAAATTCAAATAGTTTTCATGACTATCAGGCAGTCATGAGATCGGTGAGTCATTTTGAATCTGCATCGGTTTTAGTATCATCAGCATCAGTGGCTCATTAAGCATTGGTATGGGTGGCTCATGATCATCGGTAGCCATTGGTGTGACTATTGTCAATGCTGCGATCGGTCATCATCGGTGTGAACGTTCATCATCATTTCCACCGTTCATCATCGGTGCGACCGTTCATCATCGGTGCGACCGTTCATCATCGGTGCGATCGTTCATCATCGGGGCGACCGTTCATCATCAGTGAGACCGTTCATCATCGGTGCGACCGTTCATCATCGGTGGGACCGTTCATCATCGGTGCGACCATTCATCATCAGTGTGAATGTTCATAATCAGTGTGACCGTTCATCATCGGTGCGACCGTTCATCATCGGTGCGACTATTCATCATCGGTGCGTTAGAATATAACTAACAGTGATTCAAGACATGAAATTCTCACAAAGTGTCTATTTAGTCCAGAATACTTACAAGTCACCAGTAATTCATAATTTAACATAGATAAACATGTTTAGAAATTAATTAAACAAATATAAACACATTTAGAACAATTTGAACAAAAGAATAAACTTTCAAACATAAAACAATGATTTGGGATTATTAAAATAGCCATCTCAAAGAGAGTTCAACAATCACCCCCTTTTTGATAATCACAAATAAATGTCACAAAGGAAGAAAGAATATAGTAAGTCATTCAGTATTCTCCCCCTATAAAAAATAACATATGCCAAAAGATAAGACAAGGATAGAATAGAAAATAGAAATTATATAACTGAGTCATTCACCCCATATAATACAAGTCGGATAAGTCATTTCTCCCTCCCATGTATGCATGCTCGTAGTAAAAAGCCAGCAAGGGCTCATATGCACATTCAGTTCACCCACTCATATGCATGATCTTCCTAATTTCTCCCCCTTTGGGATTATCAAAAAGAAGATAGAATGAAGATAATCAAGAAAATTACATAGAAAAATAAGGTTGGAAAATGATTATAAATAGCACAGAAAAAAAGTATAGGAAATAGACACCCAATCAAAAATTGACAGAAACAGCTATTTCTCAGGTTGCAAGGGTGTTTTTCCTTTATTAGTGGGAGGAATGGATGGTCGAGATGGTGGTTCGGTGGAAGGTTGAACCGGCTGGATGGAGAAAGGATGCAGGGAAACTCGAGATGGACAAATTGTGGGTTCCAATGTCACCTGCTGTAGAGAAGATCTTTCTAAATGAGGCTATTGAAAGACTGGTCGAATACTGGAGAGTGCTTGAGAAATAGACATATGACCAGGAGCAACATCTGATGATTGAGGAGACTCAGTAGTAGGAAAAACAATGGCTTTAGCTTGCACATGAAGGTAGGGCTTGAGCAAATTGATGATGTCCTGGATTACTTCTCCACTGTACTTCATAGACTTTTCAAAATCATCCTTATTCTGAATGAAATTTTCTAAAGTAGGAGTAAAATCCTTCAACTGCTAAACTTGAGCTTTAAAAGCTTGAGTCACTGGAGGGAGTCTCAAATTATCATCCAGTACATTAAAATGATGATTCAACTCATGCTTGGTGTAGATCTTAGAGAAATAATGATCCACTTTCTCCTTAATCTCTTTTTGAGCTTTGGTAGCATCGGTTGAATACAACTGCACCATCTTATGAATATGATCACTATACTCCTTAATATTTTTCAAAGAATCTAATCCAAAATCTTTCCAAGAGCTTCCATCTCTTCTCTAACAACATCTTTTAAAGTATTAAGCTCATGACGAGTAATCTTGGTTACTTTTTAAAAACTAGCATGAGCAACAACTAGCGTGATCTCAGCTTTCAACTTCCTCAAATATGCCTTCTTCAAATGTTCTATCATATTTCTTAATACTTCCATCATACCAGAGATGGTTGTTCTGAACTCTCCAGATAGAGAAACTAGATTGCTGCCCAAATTCGTAAGTGTTTTATTCAAAGAGGTAATATGCATGCCAATCGACTCACTATAATTGCACAGGTCTGGTTTGATAAGGCTTACCACTCTTTGAGCCAAATCATCCATAGCAGCTTCAGATAAAGTCATAGGAGCAGGACCAGGAATATGAGATAACTCATCTTTCCAGTCTCCCTAACAGCTTGAATCAATTCATCCTTAAATCTATCAAAGTCATATTTAGCAACTGCATGATCAGGTGTAGCTTGAGATACTGAAGTATTAGGTCGGACATCTGCTCTTTGCAAAAACTCAGCAACTAATTGAGCCTTAACTGAATCACTTATGCCTGAAAGGTCCACTTCTACACCTTCCACTTCCTCTGGGTAATCTAATCCCTGAACAGCAAGACCTAGTTGTTCTTCCCATGTGGCTTTGCATGAAGGATACATAGGTTTCCCAAACTGAGCCAATATAGATTTATCAGGAAGGACTTCCCCATCCCCATCACTTTCCAACTGTTTTGTCCTCTCAGCCTTCGGAACATTTTCATGCTCAATTGGTTGGGGTTGAGGATCATCTTGAATCACATTCAGACCTTCTATAGGTCGATCATCAGCATCATCAGCATCACCACCATCACTATCATTTCCACCATTACCACCATCACCATCAGCATCACCCTCATCACCACCATTGCCTTCATCATCATCATCATCATCATCATCATCATCATTATTATTAACTGATCTCTCACTTGAACTATCTGTACATCTGGATTCATACTCCTAAGAGGCTGATTCATTAGTTTCATCTTCTTTATCATCATCTAAAAGTGGTTCAATATCTGGTAATTTGAGAGGAGGGCTTGCCGAACCAAATTCCATCCTTCTTTTCTTTGGTCTAACTGTATCAGGATCACTCCTCTCATCAGGAGATGATTCAGCCTCCTCTTCAGCATTCATATTATCATCGTCATCATCATCTTCTATTCCTTTATTACTGGATTCATGAGTTTCCTTAGGAACTACCACTTTCTCTTATTCATCTGAATAAATAACTTCCTCACCAGGTTTTAAACTAGGATCTCTTATCTCCTTTGGTCTCCTTGGATGATGGGTAGGATTCAAGGACTCATATAACTTTTCTTCATCCGCAACCCAAGCTTTCTTCCATGGGTTCCAGTTGATTTTCATCCTCTTACAAATAACTTTGTTGAAACAAAATCTAATTGATGAGGTACACTCATCTCCATTATCCACACAACCCAAGAATTTCAGCATGGAATAAATCTGATTAGAATAAAACAGAGCAGTAGCTTTCTTTGAAGGTTTTATCATCTCAACAATATGTTCAGAAAAATATCTACACAGATTGATCTTTTCACCATTCAACAAGGGGAATAATAGAAACACATCCTGATAATTTACTGAAGCAAAGACTCCTTTTCTATGACATATTTGATGTTGAATAAATTTAAACAGGATTCGATTCTCACCATCCAACTTAGTAGTAGTTATCCATCACGATTCAGAATTTACATTCAATAAATCTTGGTCTAGCTCATAAGAAAAGTAATCAGTTGTGGGAGGAATATTACCAGAATAGTCCTCATATCTTCCATTGTGAGGTTTCCAAACATTCAGCCCACTATTTTGATGAAAAAGTAATCTTTTCCCCTTTTACTATAGAAGACAATCTCGCAGCCTCTACTCCGTCCAATATCACATACAGGTTCAAATAGAACTCATGCACGAGCTTCGGGTAAAAGAACCTATCATTATTGTAGAACAAATTCTTCCATCCTTACATTTCCAATACATTAAAGAGAATGGACTTGCTAGATAAAACCCATTCTGTACATATTTCTTTTAAAGCTATAAATTCTTTTTTTTCTAGCTCTAGGTTCATAGACCTCTGTATTGTACTGCTCGACTCACCTCGAGTACACTTGATAGGTGAAGTTCAATCATATTCCTTACCCTACCTCTTTTTCTTGGACATTCTAAGGTTTGAGACAATCGAGAGGCTTGAAAATATTCAAAATCCTCGGGTTACAGAAAAGAGAAGAGAGATATCGGAGGGAAATGGATGGTCAACAGTATTTAGAGAATGAAATAGTTGTGTGTCATTATTTTTATCACTAAGGGTTACAAATAAAATATAGATTAAGTAAAACAACTTCGTTTTAAGCAGACAATGATGATTTTTAAAAAAATAGTACAACCTAATAGGTAGCACTAATCGACTTGACAGATCGGTCTGATAGATCGGTTTCACAGATCAGTTTGATATATTGGTTTGACAGATCGGTTTTACAGATCGGTTTCACAAATCGGTTTGACAGATCGGTTTGAAAAATTGGTTTTCCAGATCGGTTTGACAGATCAGTTTGACAGATTGGTTTGATAGATCGGTTTCACAGATCGGTTTCACAGATCGGTTTCACAGACCGGTGTGACAGATCGGTTTGAGAGATCAGTTTGACAGATCGGTTTGACAGATCAGTTTGACAGATCGGTTTCACAGATCGGTTTGATAGATCGGTAAGACAGATCGGTTTCACATATCTATCATACCCAATTCTTGTTCAATCTAGTCTATCCTTTCAGAATTTAATGTCTTGGTGAAAATTTCAGCTAATTGATGTTCAGTACCTATAAACTCAAGATTAATATCACCTTTTTGGTAGTGGTCTCTCAAAAAGTGGTGCCTTGCATCAATGTGTTTGGTTCTAGAGTGAGACACAGGGTTCTTTGAAATGTTAATTGCACTAGTTTAATCATAGTTGATTGAAACATGATTAAAATCATATCCATAGTCCAAAAGATTGTGTTTCATCAACAGAATTTGTGCATAGCAACTACCAGCGGCTATATACTCTACTTCAGCAGTAGAAAAATCTATCTATTTCTACTTTTTACGACACCAAGATACTAGCGACTTTCCCATAAGATGACGTGTTCCAGATGTACTCTTCCCATCCAACTTTCAACTAGCAAATTCATCATCTGAATAACTCATTAGCTCAAAGGATTGTTCTTTTGGGTAAAAAAAACCTAAGATTACAGCATGTTTAAGATACTTAAAAATTTGTTTAACAGCAAGTAAATGAGATTATTTTGGATTAGCTGGAAATCTTGCACACATACACACACTAAACATAATATCCGGTTGACTAGAAGTATGGTAAAGTAAGCTTCCAATCATACCTCTGTAATTGGTTTGATCCACTGGTTTCCCAGTTTCATATGCATCCAATTTACAGACTGTACTGATAAGAGTATCACTTTCCTTAATACTATCCAATCCAAAACGTTTTAAAAGATCCTATATATATTTACTTTGGTTCAAAATAATACCATTTTCATTTTTTAAAACTTGAAATCCAAGAAAATATCTGTGTTCTCCCATTAAACTCAATTCAAATTCATTTTTCATACTCTTTGAAAAATCAGTACTTAATGAATGTTTAGAAGATCCAAAAATAATATGATCAAGATATTTATGTACTATTAAAACATATTTAGAAATTCTTTTAATAAAAAGAGTTATATCAGTAATACCTTTTGTAAAACATTTTGAAATAGTAAAATTACTAAGTCTATCATACCAAGCTCTTGGAGCTTGTTTTAAACCATATAAATCTATAGAAAGTTTAAAAACTCGATTTGGAAAATGAGGATTAGTAAATCCAGGTGGATGTTCAACAAAAACATCTTCAACTATAAAACCATTTAGAAAATCACTTTTAACATCCATTATATATAACGTGAAATTCAGATGAGTAGCATAGGCAAGTAGAGTTCTAATATCTCTTAATCTAGCTACAGGTGCAAATTTTTCCCCATAGTCGATACCTCCTTCTTGACTATATCCTTGTGCAACTAATCGAGCTTTGTTTCTAACTATGTTTCGACACTCATCAACTTTATTTCTAAAAACCCATTTAGTGCCTATTTTTAATGTGTCCTTCGGTCTTTCAAGTAATTCCCAGACATTGTTTCCTTCAAATTGATTTAACACTTCTTGCATATCCATTACCAAAAATTCATCCTTGATAGAATCATTGAAATTTTTAGGCTCTAGCTATGAAAGAAAGGATTGATGTTCAACCTGGTTTCTTAGAGAAGCTCTAGTCTATGTCCTTCTATCAATATTACCACAAAAAGCATCTAAATAATGATTCTTTAGAATCATAGTTGATCTGGTAAATGTAGGACTATAAATTTTTTGTTCATCTCTAAGTTCGGGTTCAACAGAAGAAGATTCTAGAATATGTTTAGAACAAGATATTTTTACAGCAGGTTCTTTTGTTTTATCATTAAGGTCCAGAAAAGTCAAATCTTCTTCAAGATTTTCAATAGAGTTATTATGCTCATGTGGATCAGTTTTATCAAACTTGATGAGACCATATTCTTCCACACATTTTATTCTTTTTTTAAAGACTCTATAGGCTTTTCTAGTTAAATAATAACCAAGAAAAATTCTTCCATCACTCTTAGAAGCAAACTTGTCAAGATTATCCTTTGTATTAAGAATAAAAACTTTGCATCCAAAGACTCTGAATTAACTAACTTTGGGGTTTCTATTATTCCATAGTTCATATGGGGTATTCTTAAGAACAAGTCTAATCAAGAATCTATTAATAATATAACAAGCTGCATTCACAGCTTCATACCAAAAGTAAATAGGCAGGTCATACTTATTAAGCATGGTTCTTTCTATTTCTTAAAAGGTTATATTCCTTCTTTCTACTACACCATTCTGATGAGGTGTCCTAGGAGTATAAAAGTTGTGACTATAGGTATTGTGTGAGAAAGAAGATTCAAACTCTTGATTTTCAAACTCACGGCCAGGATCACTTCTCAGGGTTTTAATCTTAAGTCCGCGAAGTTTTTCTACAGACTTGGAGTATTTTATAATGTAAGAACAAGCATCACTTTTGTGAGATTCCAAGTATATATAGAAAATTCATCTACTAGGACATAGACATAGTGCTTCCCAGTTAAACTAGAAACTCTATAAGGTCTGAACAAGTCCATGTGAACCAACTCGAGAGGTTGACAAGTTGAAACTTCTTTCTTTGATTTAAAAGAAACATTATGTTGCTTTCCCTTTTTACTGGGATTAAAAACTCTGTCATTTGTGAATTCAAGTTTGGGTAGGTCTCTAACCAAGTTCATCCTAGTAAGTTTTCTATGTTAATATATATTGCAGTGTCCTAATATTATGTGGAAAAGACATGACTCTTTATGAAAAGCATTAAGCAAGTAACATTTTGTTTGGATAAAGAATTCAGATCAACTGCATAAACATTTTCATTTCTCAAGGCAGAGAACAGTAAAACATTTTTTGAGTTAAAAATATCATAGGAATCATTTTCAAATTTAACATTAAAACCATCATCACACAATTGAGAAATACTTAACAGGTTATACATAAGTCCATCAATAAATAAAACTTTAGAAATCAGAACTGAATCACTATTACCAATCTGGCCTAGGCCAATGATTTTTCCTTTAGAGTTATCACCAATGGTGACATGTCCTCCATCAACCTTTATTAAGATTTTAAAGCAAGAATAATCTCCAAACATGTGTCTCGAACATCCACTATCCAAGTAACATACCTTCTTGTGAGAACTCTTCAAAAATGTTTCCTAAAAAACAGATTTAGATGGAAAATGATTTTGGTACCCAGATCATCTTGGGTCCAGACAGGTTAGCAATCAATGATTTTGGTACCCAAATTTGTCTTATGGGTTTTATATAATTTATAGAATAAAAATATTTTTAAAGATAAACTTTATTTGTTGTATAACCATATGGATAACTAGTTGAAGCATATGAATTTCCATAATTGGAACTAGCAGAATTTTGTCCTGACATAGGAATAAATTTAGTTTTAGTAAGCTGTATTTTTCCAGGTTGGTATCCCAAACCAATAGTATATTTTTGTGCAACTTTTTTTCATAACATTTGAGTTAGAGTATCCTTTCCATTTGTGAATTTTTCTAAGTCCTTTCTAAGTTTCTCATTAGACATTTTGAGTTCAGTATTTTCTTTTAACAATTGAGCATTATTTTCCTTTTCTATATAAAAGTAAGATTTAACATTGGCAGTGAGATCATGCTATTTTTTTAGGGCTTTGTACTTGTCCTTAAGTTTATTACAAGTTTCTTCTAGCATGTTACAATATTCAAATTGTTCCTCACTAGACATGTTTTCAGATTCAGAATCAGTTATAGAATAATAATCATTCAGTATAGGGGAAACAGGTACCTCAGAGGTATTGGTCATGAAGTGCATGTTGGAAAGATTCTTTTCAGAATCAGAATCTTCAGATTCATTTGTGCTATCTTCTAAAGAACTCCAAGTAGCTTTCATGGATTTCTTGTACTTATTATCTTTGTAGTCATATTTGTTTTTGAACTTTAATTTTGGATATTCTGCTTTAATGTGACCTTTCCTTTTGCATTCATAGCATAAAACTTCATCATTCTTGTCAGGATTTTTCCAATCCTTTTTCTAATGTCCCTTGTTGTCATATTTTCCTTTGTAGTTTGATTTTCTAATGAATCTATTCTACCTATAGAAATTCTGGAATCTCCTGGCTATTTGAGCCATCTCTGCATCATTGTCAGAGTCTGAATCTTCACTTGTTGAACTTTCAGTTTGTATTTGAACTTTGTCTTTGTCCTTCCTCCTTGAAGAAGTAGATTTAAAATCTACAGACTTCATTTTAGGTTCATCATCTTCTTCCTTATTCACCTTGTGTTCTTCTTCATACATCATAAGCTTACCAATAAGCTCCTTTACTGGTAGTATTCTTATGTCACAAGATTCTCTAATTGAGACAGAAGTGTCTCTCCATCAATCTGGTAGACATCTTAATATCCTCATGATTTTTTCCTAAGCAGTGACATCTCTTCCAAGAGAGATAATTGTATTGACAATCTCATTGTACCTGAGATACTTGTCAGAGATAGGTTCATCAGTCTTCATTTTAAAATTATCATATTTAATACTATATGTATTCAATATCATTTCTTTAGCATCAATTGTTCCTTCATGAGAAACACTCAAAGTATACCATATTTCATAGGCAGTTTTACAAGCAGATATTCTAATGAACTCTTCATCTCCCAAAGCACAATATAGAGCATTCATAGCTTTACAATTATTATTGTAAGCTGTCTTAGTAGCTTCATCCCAAGTAGTTCTAATAGTTGCTGGAATCTTATATTAATTTTCTATAGCAGTCTAGATATCAAATCCCATACATTCTAAATGAATTTTCATTTTTAGTTTCCACTGGGCATAATTTGTACCATTAAAGAAAGGTGTCATGTTTGTAGCAGAACCTTCTAATCTATAATCCATAACTAGAGTACGAGAGTTTAGAAAATAACTTAAAGTGATGAAATTTAGAACTAATAGAAATTTAAGATCTTTAAAGATGAAACTAAAATCACAGTTGAAAAACAAAATATTTTGAAAACTTTTATCAATAAAAATGACATTTGATACCAAATATTGGTCAGAGTGGATACTCAAGTGGGAGGTGAATTGAGTTCCAATTAAAATTTCTGTTAAAACTATTTCTCTTAAAATCCCCCTATTTAAAAACAAAGTTAAACTACAGTGAATTTATATAGAGTGTAAATGTTAAATTAGTTTCTTAAAGATTGATTAGGTCTCATTTAATATAATCAGAATATTAACTTGACTTTTGAAACTTACTTACTGGTTTACAATATGTATAAACACTTGCTAATTTAACTATCAAAGTAACATTAAAATAGTTTTTTATTTCAAAGTAACGGCTGCAGAATATGAAATATATATATAGAATACTTATGACTTAAACTAAAAACACAGTAGATATAACCAAAAGGTCCAGTCTCAAGCAGAGAATAAGTCCTCTCAAATGTATATATAAATTTGATCCACGCACTGGATTGGGGTTAACAACAATTCAATACTGTCCTGGTTCTAAGACCTCTACCACAGTTCTTTGTGGTAAAACAAAGACAACAACACACAGGCTGTCCAGGTCACACTTGACCTCTACCACTATCCTCAGTGGGATACAATATGTTGTATGGAGTTTGGGATGAGGATTTAGTATCCTCTATTTCAGCATAGGCAACAGTGTGTGTGTAAAAGATATACAGAGTACACACACTGCTCAATAGTAAATAATGATTAACTTAGAGAGAGTATATGAAAGTTTAGAAAGCTCTTATGATCGGCAGTGCAGCTCTACACTCGTTCGATTTAGCCGAGATGCTTTTGAGTCCTTCTGTGGTTTTTCTGTTGAAAAAAGAGTATCGTGGTTCAGATTGATCTCCTTCACAAGTGAGTGTGTTTTCTGAATTCTAATGTTCTTCGTGTGGTCTTCAGTAGTGCTGGATTGCATCCATGAGAGTTCTTTGATGTTCTTTCAAATGCCCCCTTCAAGTTTTTCATGTGTTCTCCATTTTTGTATGTATATTCATGGAAGAATTATCTCTCTATGATTTTTCATGAACACCCTTTTACTACAGCTTGATCATCCATTTTTTCCACGAGCTCCGGCAATGGGAATGATTACCTTTTCATAGGTACGAGGTGCGGTCTCCTGACATGCCAACAGCTAAAATTAAATATAATTAATTTAATTAAAAACATCAAATATGACTGTTGGAATTAAATAAGAGTTTATATAAATTCAAATAGTTTTCAATACTATCGGTGAGTCATGAGATCGGTGAGTCATTTTGAATCTCCATCTGTTTCGGTAGCATCAACATCGGTGGATCATTAACCATGGGTATGGGTTGCTCATGATCATCGGTAGCCATCGGTGCGACCATTGTCAATGGTGCGATCGGTCATCATCGGTGCGACCACTCATCATCGGTGCAACCGTTAATCATCGGTGCGACCATTCATCATCGGTGCGACCGTTTATCATCGGCGCGACAATTTATCATCGGTGCGACCGTTCATCATCGGTGTGATCGTTCATCATCGGTGCAACCATTCATCATTGGTGTGACCATTCATCATTGGTGCGACTGTTCATCATCCATGCGACAGTTCATTATCGGTGCGACCGTTCATCATCGGTGCGACCGTTCATCATCGGTGCGTTAGAATATAACTAACGGTGAGTCAGGACCTAAAATTCTCACAAAGTGCCTATTCAGTCCAGAATACTTCTAGGTCAACAGTAATACATAATTTAACATAAATAAACATGTGTAAAGATGAATTAAACAAATATAAACACATTTAGAAAAATTTGATCAAAATACTAAAGTGTCATACATACAACAATGATTTGGGATTATTAAAATAACCATCTCATAGAGAGTTCAACACAAATAATTTCAACTTTAATGAAAATATATATCTAATTTTAAATACCCCATTCATACCTGGAAGGATGAGTTTGATTCATTTCCAATCACTACAATAAAGTTCAAACGGAAACACCAGTTGGTACACATCTATCCTACTACCATTAAAGTTACAATGACTACATAATAGAAAATCCATAATACCAATGGTCATGATTCCTTAATCATTAAAGGAATCATAAAATTGATCTATCATCCTTATGTAAGTGTCATCTAACATTAAAATAATTTCTATGGTTGTTTCCCCAATGTAATTCTCTTTCCAAATGGCTCTCAACCATGTGACAACATACTAATGATCAAACTCCCCCTCAGTTCACACTGATTTTCTCCCAAGTCTAGAGCCCATATCTGGTCCCCATCTAACACTAAATCTAAATCAAACTTCAAACATTCACCAAAAAACTGATACTCTTGGGTCAACCACACATCAATCTCCAGAGTTCCCATGATCGTTCAATGGTTAGTCTTGCACAAACCATGACCCTTTCCACAAGAGAGGTCATTCACCCATGACTGGTTGATTCTCCTGAAAATATCAGTATAATTACTATCACCTCGTAGAACTCACGTTTTTCGAACCAACCCTTGACTAGTCCATCAACAATCATGTTGACTAAGCCTGACTATCTAATAAACCTATTGTATAGAAAGGAACCTGCACTACACACACTTGTAATTCTTAAAATGTAGTACATTAAATATAATAATAAATTCTTGATATGAATAACATTCTCTATCATCCTAAGTATTAGTCACAAATCCTAAACAATATGGGTGTTTTGCCTTAAATAATCTACTACACTAAACCATGTCATTTCCATCAAAGACATACTCATGTTGACCTCACAATGGTACCTATATTTTTTGTCTATGTCATTTTTATCCATAGTGAAAACTCTGTAATAATTAACCCCTAGTCTCATATCCCTATGAGCTTCATGATAATGCACTGATTATAAATAGAAAGAGTGACCCAAAATAAAAAACATTAGTGACCTCCCCTTACCACCCTTTGGGTTCATCCATATAACCAGGAACATTCTCAATGGTTATCTCACCACTCCACTCTCAATGGTTCAACTAACCCTTTAGATAACCACCAAAATAATTCTCATGTAATACAGATTTTCCCAATAAGGCTTGTTGAAACTACCCTTACCCCTGATAGAGTGATATGCTCATGATTCAAAAACCTCTAGGCTCAGACTCACTTGCCTTTTATTTTTCCATACACCACAAGGTGAGAGCTCCACCAAACCAATCACTCACAGTAATTATATATAATAAATATGACTCCTTCCAATCAATTTTCACCACACACATCCCATGAAACAGGTGATATATAAGTCCAATGAGGGTCCACCCAATCTCTAAACCTCTTAGGTATGATCACTTAACAACTTCATTCAATATCCAACAAGAGTTCCATTCCAAACTAACATGATAGAAAACCCCTACACCTATCCTTGATGCAACAAGTATCAAAGAACATTGTAACCTGAACATTTCTCATGAGTACTAGAACTGAAGGTCCTTTATACTCATAGTTTTCTTGGTAATTTTCAAGACCTCCTCATAATCCCTTCAAAGGACACTTGTATTCACATGTTATTTTGTTAATGAAAACCATTCATAAAGCATAAAAATTTATTATCCCTTCAAAAAGAATGTTTATACTCATATTGCATTCAATAAATACAAGGCACTGAATTTTTAATAACTAGAGTTTCATTAAGGTTTTAAGGTCTTCAACAAACAAGAACAATGATTCATTATGGGTTACAATATATAGAAAATCATCAGGGTATATCTCCAAATATATTATTTGATACATTCACTCTTAGACAAACCATGTTGAGAGTCAAGGATGCATGGTTTGGTGTTACAGTATTCCACTTTGTTCTATATATAAAAATCCACATAGACTATAGTTGGAACCTTCATTAATATGAAATATTCACTGCCTACTTGTATAATGTTCATACTAAGGCATTAATGACTGAAAATGACCAAACTAGTAACATGTGTTTCTAGTGTAGAGAGGGTATGCATCATCATCATCATTGTTATCATTATTTCCATTGTCTTATTTATCATTGTCATCATTGCCAAGGTGCAATACACCATAGTCTCACATGAAATTCTATCAGAATTAGACACACATAGGGGTTCATCCAAAGTAATTCCATCAAGAACTTATATGTCTAAACATAATTCAAGTTTTTGACACCAAACTATTGAATCCACCATTGTCAGTACAATCACACACAATCAGCATACATGTCATGTAAAATATATGTGACTAATATGGAACAAGTGGAACATATTTTTGATATAGATAATTTTCAAATATATATTAAATCAAAACATAAAATAAATTTGAATAATATGAGGTTAAAACTTATGATAATGATGAAAATAGATAACAATGATCCCTTTTTCTAATAACCTAAACTTCCCTCAAGAAAGGTGTTTGGGTACCCGAGTGCCATAGCTACTCAAGTATTGTGTCAGTACAACTCAATAGAATACCACCTACATGTTATTATACCCAAATTGTAAATGTAGTATATGTAAATCTGACAAGATCATCAGAATTAAACAGGTAATATATAATAGCACATGAATAACATAGAAACATAAAGAAAAAAACATTAAACCCATGTTCCAAGTGGACATGCACTAAACAAGCCACTCTGAACTCTTGTTGTACCTACGTCATCTCGACACCAGAAATAAATTCATGTATAGTAATTCAAGATATAGATCATTCTAGGTAACTCCATCCTCATTGAAGGATAGAGCAGATTTTAGTTATAGTATAATATAAATATTTTTATTCATGACTATGCTTAAAAGAAAGATTCCAAAATATTATAATTTTAATTTGATTATATTGAAATAATTTTTGGACTAATCATGTCAATATTATTTTAGGGTGAATTTTTTGGAATTTTATAAAAAGTTTAATTTTTTATTGAATAGTAAAAATATAGTTTACAATACCCAACTTTTATGACGTTATCATTATATAAGCATAAATTGAAATTTTATTAAAACTTTTTGTCAATAAAAAAATATTTAATAAATTTAAATAATGAATTTAAATATTTTTTTTACTAATTTAGAAATATAAATTTGTAATTTTAGATCCTATGATATATTTTATTCTAAAAAAACTATTTTGTTTCTTTTCCTTTAACTAACTATTCATAGTGATCAAATAGATTTTGTCTTTATTTGATAGTAATTTTTTTTAATTATAAACCAATAAATATCATGTGAATTAATAAAATATATGAATTTAGTGTAAATTTATTTATATGCCTAAAATGGGCTTCTTTTCTCATAGCCATTGTGTTATGTTATGCGTACTTTTAATAAAATTAATTTTTATCACCTTTAAAAGTTGAATTACATAAGAATAGTTTCATTTTGGAATCAGAATACTAAAAATAGATAATAAGGTCTACTTAATGTTTGGTCATAAAAATAATATATCATGGTAAAATTTAGTCTCATAGGTAAAGGTTAAAAGGGTTAAAATGGGTTAAATTAAGTGATGAGGCTACAAATTATAACAAAACATTACCTTTAAATAGGTGGATAGAGTATTGATCATCCTTCACCTTATCCATTGTAAATTTTTATGCATTTTTAATACATTTGACAATAATATTACTTTCATGATCCCCTCACTCTAATGGTACACCTTCTAGGCTAGTAATGAAGGAAGATAGATAATAACCCCCATGTCCCACCTTTAGTTGGTCCTAGGTTATCGAAAAGATCTGTGGGTATAAAAAATCTCACATATAGAATTAATAACACTCAAAGATGATGTAGGATTATGATATAGGATATCAACTACCAATTAACTCCATTAAATAATATGAAAGTAAAGGAAACAAAAACCATCTCATAATTCCCGTGTAAAGTAAACAAATACAAAGAGTCTCCAAATAAATTCCCATAAGAATGTACATAGGAATATATATAGAACCACCTCAAAATTTTGAGCTATTAATTTTCAACAAGGTCTATGAAGACCTTATAGAAACCAAGAAAAAAATTGTAGATATGTGGGGCAAGCATAAAATGTATACTCGAAAGTATAATACCCAAAGTATCTCATGAACATGAGAAAGGAGAATACTAATACACTAGTGAGAATGTAGCATAAAAAATAATCTAAACAAATCAACTGACCAATCCCATCCTCATAAAAGAACACTCACCAAATAATGCATCCAAGTATTGTATCATAGTAAGAATTGTATAAATAAAAAGTGTACCACTCATTACTTTTCCACTTATATTCCACTCTCACGCCTCAAAATCAGATATCCTAGCACTCAGATGTCTTCTGTATAACAATATTAGCTAAGGAAACCTAGGGAACTACATCATTACAAGAATAACATGTTAAACTATCCATCTAATCCTACACAAAAACACTTTTTCCACCACATCATATCTCAACCATTGATATAACCAAAATAATATTGTGTCATGAACAAGAAGGACAAAAACCTTATTCCATCCTATTACCATGCATGTAAAGACCCGTAAAATTCAAGGGAATTTTTTTTTCTTAATTTTCTTTGGGATTTTACAAGAAGGAAGTTTCTAACAGCACTTGATTCCGAGGCCCGGTGTGCCCGGAATAAATTTACTAAGTTTATCTTGGGTACATTCAGTGAACGAACGAGCAAGTTTTTCTTACTTTTGAACTGGTGCTCAGAATCAAAATCTAAGGGCACCAATGAAATCGCAATGCCAGTAATTGCTTAGGAACACCTATTATGAAGTTGTGTTTGTGCGGGTGGAGAAGTCTAATTTGTGGATTAAATGAGGAATGAATAAAATTGTGAAACAATTTTATTTTATGTATAAGGTGGTTTTATCCTACATGGGGAAGTTGGGGTGACACCTAACTACCCATGTGAGGATGAAAGAGAGAATAAAGGAGAGGTGGGGACCACATGAACCACAACCCCTTCACATTCCTCTTAAACTCCCTAACTCTCTCTTAAGTTTGGTAAAATCATATTTAATGGTGTGACCCTTAACTTTCTCTCTCAATCCCTCATTTACTCTCTCCAACACACACATTAATTAATTAATTGAACCTATTCAATTACTTATCTAAGAGTTTGAATTTTGAAAAGTTTAAATTACTTGTGTTAATAAAATAATAGCATGAACCAATTATTTTATTTTGGGCACCTCTATGTTGCAAGTAAAGGGAAGGATCTCTTGTGTAATGGAAAGAGGAAGTTCCTCTTGGTTGGAAGAACATCATCCTCTCCGTGAAGAACAGTTCTTCTCTAATGAAGAACATCGACCCCTTGACTTGGGACGACTCGGCGATCACGGTTCATCATCCTCTTCTTCCTCCATGACAAGAGAGGAGATGTCACTTCCTCGGGTCACTCCGAAGACGATGGAATTGATACCATTCTATCGTGATGCTCGACTACCATGACTTAACGATGTGTGACGTCTTTTTGAGGTAGGGGTTAATTGCTTTTGTTCTTGAGTTTCCTTTTCCGTTCTTCATTTGTGTATTTTGGCCGCTTGATATCAACTTAACAGAAGGAGGTCAGACAACACGACCACGACCGACTCTCTTCCCCATTTTGTTGTTGTGATATTGCGGTTCGAAAGAAGGTGGCGCGGTGCAAAGGATCCACGCAGAAACAAGGAGGATCATCGGCGAAGAAGCGCAGCGCAGTTGCGCCGCACCGTAGAGGCCGAACGAAACCGCGACCGGAGTCGGGGCCACAAAGGTGAATCGAAGACTCCTTAGTTGTTTAATTGACGTGCGAATCGACGGGCGATGACGAATCGGTCCGAAATGGTGTTTGAATCTCTTCGCAGTAAAGATCAGGTCCCGAGAGGACTATTGGCGAAGGCGGCTGGAAAATGGACCACTAGAGCCTGTCCGGTGGTCCGTAGAAGGCGGTGGCGGCATGCCATGCTGGCGCGGCAGCGCCGACGACCGGAGAAAACCGTTGCGGCTAAGCCGCGATGGTGGAATGTGAACCAGAATGACATGCCGTTCCAGATTTGGGGTGGCACGGCTTAATGTCGCGCCGGATCGTCGACTACGGGGGTTTGTAACCCCCGCACCCACTGGCCACGTGGGCGCCGCACCGCACCAATGCTAGGCCAGCCGGCTGCCCAGGCCGAGTCGCATAGGCCCGGTCGGGCCACGCTTAGCCGGGCCAGGCTGTGCCCCGCCAGGCTGGACTCGGACCCAGGTCGGGTCGACCCGGTTCGCCCGACCGAGGGGGGTTGGGCCGGGCTGGGCCGGGCCCAGACCCCCCATTTCGGACTGTTTCCATTCAAACGCCCATAACATGAGCTACGGACCTCCAATCGACACACCGTCAGTTGTGATGTGATCCTTGGATCGAGATGGTCATTTTGTTATATTAAACTCAAGGTTTCGGAGAACTTTGTATACAGTACGGTTGGTTCGAATACAAGACCAACAGGGCCCTCGGAGCGGAAATGGTTATATCTTGAGCATCGGACATCCGAATGATGTGTCTTCGACTTTGTTTGATTCATATTGATGAGACGGAACATTTGGCATTCTTCGCCCAAGGTTTAGATGTAGTTGGAGTATGGCCAAGTTGGATTGTACCCGAAATCTAACCAGGCCCCTAGAACAGAAAAGCAGATATCTTTCAGACCAGACGTCCGTTTGACGAACTGTCAGCGGCGTTGGTGATCACGTTGAGAAACGGTCCCTATGAGTATAACCTATGAGAGTTCGGGGTACATTTGAGATATGGCTGGGTTGGTTTGCACACGAAACCAACCGGGCCCCTGGGACGGAAAGGCTAATAACTCACAGACCAGGCGTCCGATTTACGCGCCGTCTGTTGTGTTGAGACCCCTATAGAGACGCGGTCCTTTGAGATACTTCTTTGTGGGACTTTGTGATACTTGAAGTATTGACCAGTAGATCGTGGAGCGGACCCTCCCGGAGACGAGCGTGCGTAGTACGGAGACAGTGTAGCCGTCTGAGACTTGAGGACGGTTGATCGATCGACTCAGTGAGTTTCGGATAGCCCAGTGGGGAGCGCTTTGTTGTAGTGGAAGACCAAAGGCGGAGGAGCGCTTGGTTGTAGCGGTAGACTTGCGGTACTCAACAGAAGTATTACCTATGGAGGCTATGAGGGAGAGCGCTTGGATGTAGCGGCAGACCCATGGTGGGAAGTGCTTGGTTGTAGCGGCAGACCCATGGCGAAGGAGCGGTTGGTTGTAGTGGCAGACCTAGGGTACTCAACAAAAGGAGTACCTCTGGAGGCTATGAGGGGGAGCGCTTGGTTGTAGCGGCAGACCCATGGTGGGAAGCGCTTGGTTGTAGAAGCAGGCCCACAGTACTCGAAAGATGGAGTACCTCAGTAGTCTTAGGTTAGTGAGAAGTTCCTCGGAGTCGTTACAGGACCACTGTTCACTCTAGAGACGAGGCTTTTTAGCAGTTACGGTTTCGATAATGAAAATCCTAGTTTGAGCTGAGTCTATGATCTATGAGTTTCCTCATTATTGAGATGGGTTACTTGATAACTTAGGTATATGTATGGGTATATACCTGGGTAGTGGTTGTCCGTTGATTTCATAATCTTTGTGTTCACTCATGATTGATATGGTTTACTTGATAAAATAGGTATATGCATGGGTATATACCTAAGTAGAGTTTATCTGTTGAGATATTTTTTTGTGGTTATCCTTGTTTGATTTTGTGAGACCTTGAGGGTCTCGGGGTCTCTACTGAGTATCGTTATACTCACCCCTGCACGGGCTATGGCCGCACCTCATTGTGTTGGTTGCAGACGACGGACAACGCAGACAGAGGCCACGTTTTCGAGGATTGGACGGTACCCGGAGGTGGACCTCACGATGAGACAGTATCCGGTGGTGGACTTCACGACGAGACGACACTCGGAGGAGGTTGACGGGTGAGAGCATTGTAGAGGCTATCTGTACCTACCCTTCAGCTAGGATCCATGGAGGACGATCCATGAGTTGCACTATCTGTACCTACCCTTCAGGTAGGATCCGAGGAGGATGACCCAGGAGCTGCTTCCATTTTTCTAGCTATTTGTATTTTCTGTTTTACTTTTGTTCTGTTGTAGCTGTACTTTCGATTGGGTTTGTATTCTAACCCATTTACTTTTCAGCACTTCCTTTTTGTACTTACTGTTTTACTTCCACTTGTACTCTGTGATGTTTTTTATACTTTTATAAAGGCAATTCCTTCCCAGTTATCGGGATTTATGCCTTTGGTGCTGGTCGCCAGCCCCTGGCCTATAGAAGGCGGGCTTGGGGTAGTCACGGCACGGGCCCCGAGGACGGGTGGTGACAAATTGGTATCAGATGAGGTCGGTTCTACCGCAGAACTAAGGACACTGATCTTTTTCTTTCTCTGAAGAAATAGTGTTAAGGGTATCGAGTGTGGTTTTCAGTTTAGGGATTCTAGTGTTGTTGCGGCAGCTGACGTATCCGTACACCAAGAACCTGACTACTGATTTCTGAGTTTTTGCATGAAAAAAACTGATTGCGTGTGTGTTTCCAAGAGTTTTAAAGTCATCTCAAACCAGTTCAGCTCACCAGGTATAAATCATTTGACCGTGTCGTATCTGTTCCGGATGTTTCCATGTAGACAGTCAGTTGGAGTTCCTAGAGAGTACTCGATGACGGCTCACCAAGCAACGAGGCTCTAGTGCGGGGCCCTTTTTCTATGTTGGCACCCTCAGGTGGTGTACCAGCAACACCACCACATGTTGGGTAGCAGATTCCACCAGCCTTATTAGCAAACTGTGCACGCTGGCAGAGCGCGTTGCACGAGTTCCAGCAGAAGTGGACTCTGAGGTTACGAAGCGAGGCAGATTCCCAGACAGCAGAGCACTGGATGGAGGCGATTGCTAGAGTTTTTCGCCTAGCTGATACATCAGTAGAGTGGATGGTGGAGTTGGCTACTAGTGTTTTCCAGTGACTGACCATGAGGATGGTCCGCATAGCGATGAGGCTTCGGTATGTGGATCGATGCCTGAGATAGTGCCTTCAGGTAGTGTGTCAGCTATACATCATTACTTGTTGGTCTGCAGTTACAACCGGTCGTACCGGTAGGTGACACATGTAGGCTTACTACCTTACACGTGCTCTGACATCAGATACCCTCAAGTTCCAAGGCGAACCTGACTCACAGGCGGCTGAGGACTGGCTTGAGGAGGTGGCATAGTGTTTTCTAGAGCTTATACAGCTTTGGAAGGACGACATGTCGGTAGTTGAGAATTCATCGATGCGTACCAAACATTTCGAGTACTCGATGAATTCAATTTGATCAGTGCTATAGTGCTTGGACCTCTGAGCGTGGTGTGTTTATGGATATTCGAGCCATCAATTTTTCCTCTATGCATTCCTACTCACATTAGGGTGCTAGAGAGAACCTTGAGGTTGAATTTTCTTTGGCTGAACGAATACAGCTAGAGAATGTTAGAATTTGGAACGCAGTGAGCTGGCGCCAGTCTCAGAGACATCGGCATCCGAATGTTTCAAGAAGAGGAAATGTTAATGATAGATAAATCTGCAAAGCAGCAGATGTGGAGGTAGATCTAGGAGAGCAGCATGAGGTGGTGTACATTTCAACATGTTACAACCACCCGCCTTTGTTTTTCCCTCCAGGCCCAGGGAGCTGGAGGGCAGGGAAAGAGAGTAGATGCATGAGGTCATGTAGAGTGACCCAATGGATCTATGAATGTTTTGAGGGACAGTCTATGTCCACTACAAGCTGTCGTAGTAACAGACATCGATACGAATCATCCCTTCCATCCATGAATCTAGTCCCATACCTAGAGTTTCTGGTTAAGTCGTTGACTTGACCCTCACGTCTGGAGATACCTTTGGGAGGAGACTTGATAGTCACAGTTACGTCGATGGTGTGATCTGACCCTTGAGGTGAGAGTCTCAGTTGGGACCTCTTGGTGATAGCATCGAGCCCTTACAACGTCAATTTGAGTATGGATTTGGAAATCACTGTTCATACTCAAATTGATGGTATTAGGAAAATGTCGGGATAGGTTTTCCTTGGTTGGTGAAAAGGAAAACCCAGGCAGCACAGGTTAAACTCGTGCATGGGAGGGTGTATCCGATCATTCTTGGGTCGGCCAACCTTACCCTCATGTCAGCAGGAGTTTTGAGTTTCAGTTTTAATCAGGAAATGTAGACCTCTAGAGTTCGAGGATGGCGACCACGTTCTTACACGGGTCTCACCTCGACGAGGTTTACAAAGATGTAGCCGAGGCGGTGAGATATCTCTGAGGTTCAGCGGACCTTTTCAGGTCCTCTGCAGGGTATGAGAGGTGGCTTACCGCTGGACCAATCCACCTCAGTTGCACCAGGTGCATGACGACTTTCACGTATCTCAACTGAGGAGATACATGCTTGACCCAACGCACATCATCGACCATGGGGAGCTGGAAGTTGGTGATGGGGTGAATTTTTCAGAGTTCCAGTAGAGGATTAGGATCGACAGGAGCGGGTCCTATGAGGACGATTGATTCCTCTTGTGCGTTTTTGTAGGCAGTACAGGAACCTCCGGGTGAGCACATGGGAGCGGAAGGCTCAGATGCGTTCTTAGTACCACTTTTGTTTCCCCAGTTTGTGTTATAGCTTTACGAGGACGTAAATCCCTGAGATGAGATTAATGTAAAGACCTGTAAAATTCAAAGGAATTTTTTTTTTAATTTTCTTTGGGACTTTACAAGAACGCAGTTTCTGACGACACTTGATTCCGAGGCCCGGTGTGCCCGGAATCAATTTCCGAAGTTTAGATCGGGTACGTTCAGTGAACCAACGAGAGGGTTTTTATAACTTTTGAACCGGTGCTCGGAATCGAAATCTGAGGGCACCGATGAAACCGTAGCTCTGGTAATTGCTTAGGAACACCTATTCCGAAGTTTCATTTGTGCGGGTGGAGAAGTTTAATTTGTGGATTAAAGGAGGAATGAATAAAATTGTGAAACAATTTTATATTTAAGTCTAAGGTGGTTTTATCCTACATGGGGATGTTGGGGTGAAACCTAACTACCCATGTGAGGATGAATGAGAGAATAAAGGAGAGGTGGGGCCCACACGAACCGCAACCCCTTCACATTCCTCTTAAACTCCCTAATGCCCTCTTATGTCTGGTAAACTCATCATTAATGGAGTGACCCTTCACTTTCTCTCTCTCTCTATCCCTCATTTACTCTCGCCAACACACACCTTAATTAAATAATTGAACCTGTTCAATTAATTAACTAAGAGTTTGAATTTTGAAAAGTTGAAATTACTTGTGTTAATAAAATAATAGTATGAACCTATTATTATATTTTGGGAAACTTTGTGTTGGAAGAAAAGGGAATGAACTCTTGTGTAAAGGAAGGAGAAAGTTTCTCGTGGGTGGAAGAACATCATCCTCTCCATGAAGAATAGTTCTTCTCTGACGAAGAATATCGACCCCTTAAATTGGAACGACTCGACGATCACGGTTCTTCATCCTATTCTTCCTCAACGACAAGAGAGGAGATGTCACTTCCTTGGGTCACTCTGAAGACGACGAAATTGATACCGTTCTACCACGACGCTCGACTACTACGACTTGATGACATGCGACGTCTTTTCAAGGTAGGGGTTAATTTCTTTTCTTCATGAGTTATCCTTTTTCGTTCTTCGTCTGTGTATTTTGGCCGCTTGATGTCAACTTAACGGAAGGAGGTCAGACCGTACGAACACGACAGACTCTCCTCCCCCTTTTGGTGTTGTGATATTGCGATTCAAAAGAAGGAGGTGCGGTGCAAAGGAACCATGCAGAAACATGGAGGATCATCGGTGAAGAAGCGCAGTGCAATTGTGCCGCGCCGTAGAGGCCGAACAAAACCGCGACCGGAGTCGGGGCCGCAAAGGTGAATCGAAGACTCTGTAGTTGTTTAATTGATATGCGAATCGACGGGAGATGACGAATCGGGACGAAACGGTGTTTGAATCTCTTTGCAGTAAATATCAGGTCCCGGGAGGACTTTTTGCGAAGGCGGCAGGCGAAACGGACCACCGGAGCGCGTCCGGTGGTCCACAAAAGGTGGCGGCGGCGTGCCCCGCCGGAGCGGCTGCGCCAGCGACCGAAGCAAACCGCCGCGGCTTAGCTGCGGCAGTGGAATGTGAACAGGAATGGCCGGCCGTTCCAGATTTGGGGCGGCGCGGCTTAAAGCCACACCAGATCGTCGACTGCAGGGGGTTTGTAACCCCCGCACCCCCTGGCCACGCGGGCGCCGCGCCGCGCCAGCGCCAGGCCAGCCGGCTGCTCAGGTCAGGCCGCCCAGGCCAGGCCGGGCCGCATAGGCTGGGCCGGGCCACGCGCAGCCAAGTCGGGCCGCGCCCCTCCGGGCTGGACCCGGACCCGGGTCGGGTCGACCCGGTTCGGCCGACCCAGGGGGGTTGGGCCGGGCTAGGCCGGGCCCAGACCCCCCATTTCAGGATGTTTCCGTTCAAACGCCCATAACATGGGCTAAGGACCTCCGATCGACGAACCGTTAGTTGCGATGTGATCCTTGGATTGAGACAGTCATTTCGATATATTACACTCAAGGTTTCGAAGAACATTGTATACGGTCCGGTTGGTTCGAATACGAGACCAACCGAGCCCTCAGAGCAGAAATGGTTATATCTTGAGCGTCGGACGTCCGATTGACGTGTCGTTGACCTTTTTGGATTCCTCTTGATGAGATGGAACTTTTGGAATACTTTTCCCGAGGTTTGGATGTAGTTGGAGTATGTCCAGGTTGGATTGTACCTGAAATCCAACCGGGCCCCTGGAATCGAAAAACTGATATCTTTCAAACCGGACGTCCGTTTGACGAACCGTCAGCGGCGTTGGTGATCACATTGAGAAACAGTCTCTATGAGTATACCCTATGAGAGTGCGGGGTATAGTTGAGATACGGCCGGGTTGGTTCGCACACGAAACCAACCGGGCCCCTGGGACAAAAAGGCTAATAACTCACAGACCGGGCGTCCGATTGACGCGTCGTCTGTTGTGTTGAGACCCCTATGGTGAGGCGGTCATTTGAGATACTTCTTCATGGGACTTTGTGATACTTGAAGTATTGACCAGTAGCTCATGGAGTGGACCCTCCTGGAGACGAGCGTGCGGAGTACGGAGACTATGTAGCCGTCTGAGACTTGAGGACGACTGATCGATCGACTCGGTGAGTTTCAGATTGGCCAGTGGGGAGAATTTGGTTGTAGCAGCAGACCCACATTGGAGGAGCGATTGGTTGTCACCGGAGACCCGTAGTACTCAACAGAAGGAGTACCTCTGGAGGCTATGTGGGGGAGTGCTTGGTTGTAGCGGCAGACCCATAGTGGGACGCGCTTGGTTGTAGCGGCAGACCCACGGAGAAGGAGCGGTGGGTTGTAGCGGCAGACCCGCGGTACTAAACAGAAAGAGTACCTCTGGAGGCTATGAGGGGGAGCGCTTGGTTGTAGCGGCAGACCCATGGTGGGAAGCGCTTGGTTGTAGCATCAGGCCCACAGTACTCGACAGATGGAGTACCTCAGCAGTCTTAGGTTAATGAGCAGTACCTCGGAGTCGTGACAGGAACACTGTACACTCTAGAGACGAGGCTCTTCAGCAATTACAGTTTTGATAATGAAAATCCTGGTTTGAGCTAAGTCTATGATCTTTGTGTTTCCTCATGATTGAGATGGGTTACTTGATAACTTAGGTATATGTATGGACATATACCTGGGTAGTGGTTGTCTATTGATTTCATAATCTTTGTGTTCCCTCATGATTGATATGGGTTACTTGATAACTTAGGTATATGTATGGGTATATACCTAAGTAGAGGTTATCTATTGAGATATTTCTTTGTGGTTATCCGTGT
Source organism: Viscum album (assembly GCA_963277665.1). Taxonomy (NCBI): domain Eukaryota; kingdom Viridiplantae; phylum Streptophyta; class Magnoliopsida; order Santalales; family Viscaceae; genus Viscum; species Viscum album. Next base: position 20,692,503 of record OY728137.1, on the reverse strand, counting down.
TGGATTTTGTGAGACCTTGAGGGTCTCGGGGTCCCTACTGAGTATTGTTATACTCACCCCTGCATGGGCTATGCCCGTAGCTCGTTGGGTTGGTTGCAGACGACGGACAGCGCAGACAGAGGCCGAGTGTTCGAGGACTGGACGGTACCCGGAGGTGGACCTCATGACGAGATAGTATCCGGTGGTGGAATTCACGACGAGACGACACTCGGAGGAGGTTGACGGGCGAGAGCGTTGTGGAGGCTATCTGTACTTACCCTTCAGGTAGGATCCGTGGTGGACGATCCAGGAGCTGCACTATATGTACCTACCCTTCAGGTAGGATCCGAGGAGGACGACCTAGGAGCTGCTTCCATTCTTCCAGTTGTTTGTCTTTTCTGTTGTACTTTTGTTCAATTGTAGTTGTACTTTTGATTGGGTTTGTATTCAGTCCCATTTACTTTTCAGCACTTCCTTTTTGTACATAGTGTTTTACTTCTGCTTGTACTCTGTGGTGTTTTGTATACTTTTATAAAGTCAATGCCTTCCCAGTTATTGGGATTTACGCCTTTGGTGCTAGTCGTCAGCCCCTGTCCTATGGAAGGTAGGCTTGGGGTAGTCACAACACGGGCCCCGAGGATGGGTCATGACAATGCACGACCCCCACTATAAACCACATCATCCTCTAATCAAGCATCTGTTGTGTACTATATATGCAAGACATATATATCATGTGTAATAAAAACCAGATCACTATAAACACATGACATCATAGCCCAGGCATAGGGACCTCTCCTCGAATAGAGAGTAGGAAATATGGGGTAGCTATCCATCTATCCTCGCTATCATGGATGTTAGGAAAACACCTCCCAAAAATTTTATGGGTCGACAAAAAGTTCTTGACCTGGGTGGGGTGCATATAGAAAATAAAATGAAAATACAATATACAATAGTCACACACATAATCCCAATATACAGGTCTTCAATAATAATATCACCCCACTCACAACATAAACATAAAGGCCTTACAACCATTACCACCTTAGTTTCCACTTATAAATTCATAACACTAAAAAATTAAGCCACAATCTAAAAGCCACATTCCACTTTTCTTTGCATGTTAATCCAATTTCCATATTTCTCCATTACCAATGAATTTCATTTATCCATCCCATTAATTTCATATTAATAATCACCCATTTTAACCACACTCCCATTTTAATTAATGTTTTCATTATCCATTAAAACCAATTTCATTTAAGATTCATCATTAACATTAATTCCATCACTATTGGAAAACTATAACAACAAAAACATAACACACAACAATCCATCCTACTCAATACAAAAATACCCACATTGCCTCTATTTGACATCACAACCACTTACTCATCACAACCTCCTTTCATAACCACTTACCATTACAACCGCCACATATCAAAACCATACTACCCAACAACCTTTCACATGTTTTGTTTTTTTTTTAAAAAATGGATTTCATCACATTGACTTTTTTACTTTTCCAAGGCATTCCCACACATGTAAATATTTCATGGCGGTCATTTAATTAACCATATATTCTTTCTTAAAAAAATCATTGACAGTGATATCAAACAACCAAACAATAATGGTTCCACAATTAAATTAGTAATAACATAATAAATTCTCCTAATAGTTGATATTTTTAGAAAGGCATCAAGCATGTATAATAGCAAAAACATTAAAAACCGTAAAACATGTGTTACATTTACCTCCCTCTAATTTAAATAAAACCAATTAATATATTTATTATGATTTTCATACCATATTTAAAAAGGATAAACAAAATCATGATCACTCATATATGTACAACTAGATGAAATGGGAAGGATCCCCTACTTAAAAGAAGGACGTTTCACATGATTCACTGCACCAAAATATGGGCTACATGCATGGGATGGAATCACTATAAGAAGAACTCAAAAAATAGAGGAAGAGTTTCATGACTCCAAGGGAAAGGCTCCAAAACCTATCCAATTGAGAGAACAAAAGTAAGAAAGAATAAAGTAAAGATCCTTATATTATAATTAATATATGAAACCATTGGGATTTCATATCACAGGTTAGACTTTAATTAACCATTAATGTGAATCTCATTAAAATCCATGCGGATGGAATTATTGATAGCCTAAGTCATCAATGAAATTAAAGGATATAATTATCCTTGTTGAAATGGCCTTTAAAATACATTAATTAAATCTTTATATCCAAATTTACATTAAAAATTCATATTCATGAATTCTAGAGGTATATAGTGTAAAACTATAAATTTTTTAAATTTATCCAAGTCCTAAACTAGATGCACTAACTAACCCATTACATGAAAAAACAAGTGACTGTGTGAAGGAAAAAAGTGACTATACCAACCAACTGCATGAAAAAAAAATCAACTAAATGAACAAATAACTTACCGCATTAAGGAAAAAATTTATTTTTTCAACTGACTGCATAACAAACCAAAATGCCACACGAACAAAAAACTATCCACATGAAGGAAAAAATTAACTTTTCCAACCAAATACATGACCAAAAAACCTACCACATGAACCAGAAACTTACAAAATAAATACATAAAAGTGACCATGTCAACCGGCTGCATGACCGACAAACCCAGTAAAAGAAAAAAGAACTAATTGTATAATGGAAAAAACTGATCATGTCAACCAACTTCATGACCAACCTTCCTACCACACAAAAAAACATTATTCCTCACGAATGAAATAATTGACATTGAGAATAAACATAGAAAAAATTAGTGGTAAAAGACACAAAAAAGCCCCCTGAATCCACTAGGCCTCAAAAAAATCAAAGGAAAGGGTTTCAGAAATCTAGGATCTTATATCAAATACCTCTCAGACAAGTTTCACCGATGAGAATTCAAAGCTTAACTGAAAATTAAAGATAATATTATTTTAAATACATCCCATGGATCTCATTACACCCTAGACACTAGAACACCATCATCTTACCAAGAACAAAACCACACCATTTTACAAAATCCAAAATCCCCTTCTCTTCAACCTAACCACTCACAAAACCTTTTCAACCTCTATGTAGACTAAACCAAAAATTCCCATAACCATTACATAACACTTCCCAAAGCCCACAAGTCAATAAATCATGAATTTTTTATTATGATAATTTCCACTTTGGGTGAAACTGACTCACCTTCATGGTTTTCAAATGTGTTGTAATCATAATACATCTTGTTTAGGAATGATGTTTCACCTCTTTATATACTTGAATCCAAAAAACAAGTTACTATCTAGGGAGAAAGAAATCATGTCTCATAAAATTAGAAAGCTTCAAAAATCACATCATCAAAAAAATAGAACAATGAAAAATGAAAAAAAAGATTATTAGGAATGCATCTATATATCATGATCCCAAGTATTGTACTCTAAGACACCATGCCTCTAAATTATATAAACCAATGGAATGAACCACCCACACAAAACCTTCTCTCAATGATCCTGGATATCAGATGGTCACTCCATGAAAGTTTTTTTATCACCAATATCTAACTCTCCCCATTAAATGACATGGGAGACACCAATAAGATATATAAGGAGTTAAGATATGTGTAAGTCATCAGGGATCCTATCTGGCCATGGTGGAAGCTCTAGCTAATAATTCACCATGTCAACACACTCCCATACCTCGAAGGGTCCAATGAATCACGGAGATAACTTACTTACCATGCCAAACCTCTACTACCCACGATGAGGATAAACCTTCAGGAACACAGATTCTAAAACCAAAATCTCCAAGGGACTCCACCAGTGTAACGTCCCTAACCCAGAATCCACTAAATTGGTGCCCCAAGCTAGGTCTCCACATGACCTCAAGTGCACCTCTGTGTATTCCAGAGTTTGCTGACTAGTAGCAAGGGTCTAATAGGATATGTGGGACACTATACCCTCTTCAATAGAGTAATAAATTGCAAAAAACATTTTAAATAGAGGAAAAAATTGGAAATAATCATTAGTATGCATATATAACCCACTCTAAAACTTCTTATAAACCGTATCCAATATCAAACATGTCATTAAATACTATAGTTCTTGGAAAAAAAAACCCAAAAGAATGGAAAAAAGTGGAATCCAAAAAACGGACCTAACTCTATGTTCTATACCTTATCTATGCACATACCGAACCCGACACACTTCCTAAGCATGGGGCCCTTTCCCTTTTCATGACATGAAACCAAGAAATCAACTTGGGTACCTAATTGATGCCCGAGTAGGCTGTGATTATAACTTAGTAGAACACCACCAACGGTGTCTAAAAAATATTTAGTAAAAGAAGATTGTCCATGAATGTGATAAATAATGGTAACTAAAGGTAAATAGTTCAATAATCCATTATAGACTTTGTTCCTTTAAAATTATACTACCATTGAATCCAGGTCCTCTACTAAAGAATCCCATGGTTTAATCTACATTTTTCATGTGTTAAATGTATTAGGCATGTTCAATATTCTCCATCATATGGTAATAAAATAATGTCCTATCTCGGTAGGCATTACAGGATAATAACCTCATAATCCTCATCTTGAAGCCTTAGTCTGATTGGAATGAAATTATGACACCCCGTTTTATTACAAGCCTTATAAATTACAATTATATGTTTAGTGCCATTATAGCCTTCTTTAACAAAACAAAATGTAAAAGGTAAAACACGTAACTCCATTATTTATTTATTTAAGAACATGACACTGAAGAGTCTTACAACATCCAAATTACAAGAAAATCTCACTAACCATAAATGCCAAATAAAACCCCTAGAACGATCACTGGAAGGCTGCCTAGGATAAAAACAAGCCCGACTTCATAGTTTGGATCACTAGGATCCATCATAAGCATCAGGATGGCCAGTTCCACGGCAGCTGTGCTAAGTATCAGTGCAATGTAGAGAACCATCCTTAGCTGAAAAACCGACTTCAAAATATGAATAACAATACTTCATATTTATAAAGGTTCCACATAGCCATTGCAATTTTACCGTTGTTTCCTTTTCAAGATGACCGTTGGGATTTAAATCCAAAGGCCTTTAGGTTCTTGATAAATACAGTCATAATAATTAAGACTCTTTTCTTTTAAATAATTCTTATTGAATATGTTTGATTTGTGGTCTAAGTTCTTGAGAAACAACATAAATATATATATCTACACATTCTTATTTTTTCAATTAGCTTAATTATATTAAGTTACCATACTTTAAAAAATTATGATTTTCTTCAATGTAAAATGAAAATTTATTTTGGAATTTTGGTTTAAATAATAAATTTGTTTAAAAAAAATATAGATGTAAATTAAGATAAGTGACAATAAATAAAGGATATGTGATATTAAATTATATAAATTGATAAATTAAATAAATAAAGGAAAAATAAAAAGATGTTTTGATAGGGGAGAATTAGTTAATCCACATGTATATTAATAGACTATTGACCTTCTTAAAATAATAAAAGTGGTTAATAATTGTAGGTTAATAATAATAAAGTTCATATAATAAGTATAATAAAAAAAGTTTTATTGTTAAAAAATAATAACAAGAAAACTCGGGGGGGGGGGGAGACCCTCGTTTTCTTTTAAAACTAAAATTCTCTCTACGGATCGTCCAATGCTCCCCTTCCATCACAGCTGTCCTTTTTTTTAATGACGCATCGATTAGGGGCCATCCGATCAGATCTCGGGTAATCTTGGCCACTGTTTTTTTCTTCTTCGGATCTCCGTTTTTCTCCACCACGCGGTTTTCTTCTTCCTCACTCCGTTGTACCAGTAGGATAGGCAGCGTCTTCTTCGTCTCTAGGCCGGCGAGTGGACTCAGTTTCCGTCCCTCCTTTCCACAGGATAGGCACCGACTCCACCTCAGATTCCCACTCCACGTCTCCACACAAGATGGGTTCTATTCTTTTTTTTAAACCTCAGTTTTCACGAAAACAAGGAGAGTTTTCACTTCGTGAATCTTCGATCTTTTCGGCCACCTCATCATTGTCACTTACGTCGTTTTCTCCTCCTCTCCAAGTGAAGGTAAGGGAGATTTTCTTATCTTGTTTTTAGCAGTTTCAATGAACATGTACCCGGTTATACACACTTCACACACATATACATATATAAATTTATATGCATATATATGTATACCAGGCCTTATGAACCGATTACACCTGCTTTCTCTTCTAACATGGAGAGTTAAACCAGGGTCAGGGAACATGTTCACCCTGCGATTCTTCATCTTCGGTATATACATACATACATATATATATATATATACTCCTTGAGTATATACAAATATATAAGGTCACAAGAACCATTGCATACCTAATTATTTATTCTTTCATGAAGAATCGAAAACCCTACCATGATTCGGTTTCTTTTTAGTTTTTTTTTGACCCAGTGGATTCATATATGCATACACTTTTCTTTTATATATTCATATTACCTTTGTATGCACTCTTTTTCTTTATATGTATATAGTTTTTTCTGTACTCTGCCTCATGGAAATGGAGGGTTCGGAAAATTTTTATGAACATATAAAATTATGCAAGTATATGTGTATTTTATGTATATGCATATACGGGTTCTCGTTCTTTAAACCAAAAAAATGTATGTTAATGTTTTCCAAAAAATGTTTTGGGTACAAAGAATATGCAAGGGGCCTCGTGCCTTCAAACTAGCATGTGAATCCTTCCCCACTAATTCCCTTACCTCACGAATATGTACATATGTATAAATGTTTATAATTACTTCTTGAATCTGTTTAGGTTTTCAAATTAAAAACATGTGTATGTTCATTTCAGGTTATGATCATTGAAGAATGTCCTTTCATTTTTGGGTATTGTTTTCAAAAACTGAACTGCATGCAAGTGGGGGATCTAGTCCCTAGAGTTATTTATTTAACTTATTCATAACTCATGTATGTTTGTTTATATATAAATATGATAAAATCGGGGTTTCACTAAATTTTTTCTTTATAATTTTAAGTCATTATACGATTGAAAAAGTGTAATAAAACATAGTTTTGTGGTGTGATGATCCCAAACACACACCTTAAATGTAGAAAAATTCTTTTGATATAAGTGTCACTTTACCTGAATTCATATGTATATCAAATTTTATTATTTTCATGTAGAGTGTGATGGTTGTTTTATGTTAAAATATAAATTTACTCCTATGCATGAGTTCATGTGTGTAAATAATTATTTTATGCTCAAATACCTCTTAGGCCATAAACCAAGTTTTATGTTATGGATGTTTCACAAGCACTTCCTTTGGTTCTTCGGGTTGGTGCTTTAGTGTATTATAAATAATCAGTGCATAAAAATTAAATGGATACCATGGACTTAAATAGGGTGTCAACATGGTTTGAACATGGCCACCTACTAAAGGGTTTAGATGCAGAAATTGTTATCTCATGTGTTAATTTGTCGTTTTTTTATGTAAGAAAGATTATTTTATTACATGTGCTCAAAAATATTCTCTATTATGCCACCATGTGAGGTGAAACTAATAAGTCTAACCTTTTTTCATAATTAATATGTACATGTTCAAAGGGGGTTATGGACTAAGAATGCATGTTTTGAATATAAGATCTTGAAATATCATGTGAGGGATGTATTGGACTTAAATGATTATGGACGGGTGCACCCGAAATTATATAGCGCTCCAATGCATTGGGTATAGTATGAGTCTCATGAGACGTTATGTGCGATGGTCTTGGCCGTTAGCTGTGGCTAGTGCTACTATGGGAAACGATATTGGAGATTAGCCTTAACCCATATTAAGTATGTTTTATGGTCTTGACACAAGGTCTTGACAAATTCTGTCATTATACATTCCCTTCGCATGTGATGATAAATGGTCAACCAGGGTATAGTTCAACTAACAGGACATTACCTAGTTGAAAATTCCCTTGACTATGAGAATGAAATTATGAAATAAGAACTGTAACACATGTGGTATATTTTTTATGTTCCAATGTATCATGGTATGAATGTCTTCCCTACATACACTCAATCTTTTAGAATTGAAGTAATTTTGGTTATAAGTTATGAATCATCTATTCTTCACATGCTTGCACTCTCTGATTTATTTCTTCTTTAAATCTTCATTTAAGTATGTACTTCTTCACTGTGCAGGTGGTTTTCAAAAATGTTGGATTTACATGTTTTAAGAAAATATAATGCTTTGTTTTTAGTGAAGTATTTTATTATCTTCAAGATGACTGCTATGAGAAAGAGTTTTCTTAAAACGTTTTTAAAAACCCTTACTAGGAATATTTTCTCACCCTATGTTTTCGTTTTAAAAATTTTCAGGCATGGATTTGTAATAATGAAGTTTATCAGAAGTATCTGGTTTCCCAGAACCCTGAGCCTCACGATCTTCCGTAATCATGGGACATGATGTATTATTGTAACTAATTGTGATAGATTTTTAGTACATCATGCCCCATGGGCACCCGGGAATCGGGGGTCCTTACAGTTGTTATCAGAGGATGGGTTCAGGAAAATCTAGAAAACCAGATTGTATGAATAGACAACAATGTTTGACTAAGTAAAAATGTTACAACTTTCAGATAGCTGATTAAAATGTACCTACCGACCTACTGTCACTTCCCACTAAGGCTCTAGAGAACATTATATCTCTAGATATCCATGAGAACTTTCTTAATTACGCCCGAATTCACATGACATGTAAGAACCTATATGACGTGTCAAATTCACCTTGGGTGCTTAGTCTACACCAGGGGTTGGGAATGGATTATCTCCTAATGGTGAAAACCCAATTCCCCTCTTATGCACGCCGGGGAATTTATCACAAGGGACTCTTCCAAGTGTTCACGACTGGCAAATAATTTGGCACGATGCTCGATAACCCCTTTCAAGAAGCTGCTGCTGCCGGAGACCTCCGTGCAGCTTACCTGTGCCAGATTTTTCACTATGGCTTCTTAGGCCAGTTGATGGATTTTGGGGTGTTGGAAGATGAGTCCACCCCATTGACTCTTAGGTAAGAGCTGTATACTTATGTTTCCCAAATCCATACCCCTCATGCTAAACTCATGAGGCGTCATAGATATATTCCCATGAGTCTGACCCCGTCTTTTCAGCTTGTGTATGGTTTGAAGAGTTAGGGATTTTTTCCACTCTTTGTGGTGTTCGTCTAGTAAACTCATCCTTTTCCATATAAACTTTTGTAAAATTTAAAGTTTCATGTTTCCTTCCTGCCACTACCTTATTAGTGTTGTTAAGTGTTTTCTTTTGAATGTTTTCCAGATGGCTGGTCAAATGAACATCTCGTCACTACCTGATGAGTTAGTAGAGGTTATTATTATCAAGACATGCAAGATGAACTATCCATCTTTTCTCCACCTACGAGGGTCTTTCCAACGTCTTCTTGATTTAGCAAACAGTACTGAGATTCTTTGTTCGTGTCAGGGGGATGACCGTGCTTTTCATCTCATCACCACTGCCCAACTTCCCTGCTATAGGTGAAGGGGAAGGTACTACGAAGGCCTCTTCCAGTGTTTTACTCTGGCACAAAACTTTTCCACCAGAGCTTGTTTCCACATAGCTTCCTAGGATGGCCACCTTAGTGCAGCCTTTATGTTCCAGGTCTTAAATATCAGCCTCCTCAATCACATCATTCCCGTCGATTACCTCGATCGTGATGTAGTCCGGAGAGTTATCAGGGAATTTTTCTACTCAGACGTTTCCGACCTTTTCACCGCACAAGCCTCCATTTGGAAGCATATGTGTAGTATACACGAAAAGGAGTACAAGAAATACTGCTCAAAGTGCATCTGGGATAGGAAAACAGAAGAACTATGTACCAACTTTGGTATTCCATTAACCGAGCTGGATCCCCTGTTTCAGTAGAGTAGTACGACTGAGGTGTCTGTTTTTTCATTTTATGAACAAAATTGTGAGGATGAAATTCTTTGAAGGGGGAAATAATGTAACACCCCATTTTATTACAATCCTTATAAATAACAATTATATGTTTAGTGCCATTAAATCATTATTTAAAAAAACAAAATATAAAAGGTAAAACAAGTAACTCCTTTATTTATTTATTTAAGAACATGACACTGAGGAGTCTTACAACATCCAAGTTACAAGAAAAGCTCACTAACCATAAATGCCAAATAAAAACCATAGAATGATCACCGGAATTCTACCCAGGATAAAAACAAGCATGAATTTTTAGTTTGGATCACTAGGATCCATCATAAGCATCCGGATGGACAATGCCATGGCGGCCGTGCTGAGTATCAGTGCAATGTAGAGAACCATCCTTAGCTAACAAACCGACTTCAAAATATGAATACCAAGACTTCATATTTATAAGGGTTCCACATATCCATTGCAATTTTACCATTATTGTCTTTTCAAGATGACCGTTGGGATTTAAATCCGAAGGCCTTTAGGGTCTTGCTAAATGCAGTCATAATAATTAAGACTCTTTTCTTTTAAATAATTCTTAATGAATCTGTTTGATTTGTGGTCTATGTTCTAAAGAAATAACATAAATATATATATCTACACATTCTTATTTTTCTATTATCTTAATTATATGAAGTTACCATACTTTATAAAATTATGTTTTTCTTCAACGTAAAATGAAAATTTATTTTGGAATTTTGGGTTAAATAATCAATTTTTTTTAATAACATATATATGTAAATTTAGATAAGTCACAATAAATAGAGGATAAGTGATATGAAATTATATAAATTGATAAATTAAATAAATAAAGGAAAAATAAAAATATGTTTTGATAGGGGAGAATTAAGTAATGAACATGTATATTAAAAGACTATTGACCATCTTAAAATAATAACAGTGGTTAATAATTGTAGGTTAATAATAATAAAGTTCATATAATAAGTATAATAAAAAAATAAAAGTTTTGTTGTTAAAAAAAATAATAATAAGAAAACGCAGGGTGGAGACCCGTGTTTTCTTTTAAAACTCAGCTTCTCTCTACGGATCGTCCGATCATCCCCTTCCATCACGGTCATCCTTTTTTTAACGCTGCATCACTTAGGGATCGTCCGATCAGATCTTGGGTAATCCTGGCTGCGGTTTTTTCTTCTTCTTCTTAGGATCTCTGTTTTTCTCCACCCCGTGGTTTTCTTCTTCCTCGCATCGTTGTACCAGTAGGATAGGCAGTGTCTTCTTCTTCTCTAGGTTGGCGAGTGGACCCAATTTATGTCCCTCCTTTCCATAGGTTAGGCACCGACTCCGCCTCAGATACCCGCTCCACGTATCCACGCAAGATGAGTTCTCTGTTTTTTTTAAAAATCTCGTTTTGCACCGAAACAAGGAGAGTTTTTACATCGTGAATCTTCGATCTTTTCGGCCACCTCGTCGTCGTCACCTACGTCATTTTCTCCTCCTCTCCGAGCTAAGGTAAGGGAGATTTTCTTTTCTTGCTTCTAGCAGTTTCGATGAACATGTACATGGTTATTCACACTTCACACACATATATATATATAAATTTATATGGATATATATGTATAAAAGTCCTTATGAACCGATTACACCAGCTTTCTCTTCTTGCATAAAGAATCAAACCAGGGTCAGGGAACATGTTCACCCTGCGATTCTTCGGCATCGGTATATACATACATATTTATATATATATACTCCTTGAGTATATACATATATATTAGGTCACAAGAACCACTGCATACCTTTTTATCTCTTCTTGCATGGAGAATCGAACACCCTACCTTGTTTCGTTTTCTTTTTAGTTTCTTTCAGCCCCGGTGGATTCATATATCCATACAATTTTCTTTTATATATGCACATAACCTCTGTATGCACTATTTTTCATTATATTTATATAGTATTTGTTGTACTCTGCCTCATGGAAATGGAGGGTTTGGAAAAAATTTATGAACTTATAAAATTATGCAAGTATATGTGTATTTTATGTATATGAATATACGGGTTCTCATTCTTTAAACGAAAAAAATGTATGTTAATGTTTTCAAAAAATGTTTTGGGTACACAGAATATGCAAGGGGCCTCGCACCTTCAAAGTGGCATGCAAATCCTTCCCCACTAATTCCCTTACCTCACGAATATGTACATATGTATAAATGTTTATAATTTAGTCTTGAATCCGTTTAGGTTTTCAAATTAAAAACATGTGTATGTTCATTTCGGGTTATGATCTTTGTAGAATGACCTTTCGTTTTTGGGTATTGTTTTCAAAACCTGAACTACATGCAAGTGGGGTATCTAGTCCATCGAGTTCTTTTTGTACCTTATTCGCAACTCACGTATGATTGGTTATATATAAATATGATAAAATCGGGGTTTCACTAAATTTTTTCTTTAGAATTTTAAGTCATGCTACGATGGAAAAAGTTTAATAAAACCTAGTTTTGTGGTGTGCATATATCAAACACGCACCGTAAATGTACATAAATTATTTTGATATAAGTGTCACTTTACCTGAATTCGTATGTATCCCAAATTTGATTATTTTCAAGTAGAGTGTGACAGTTGTTTTATGTCAAAATATAAATGTACTCCTATACATGAGTTAATGGGTGTAAATAATACTTTATGCTCAAATATCTCTTAGGCCATAAACCATGTTTTATGTTATGGATGCTTCACAAGCACTGCCTTTGGTTCTTCGAGTTGGTGATTTAGTGTATTATAAATAATCAATGCATAAAAATTAAGTGGATACCATGGAGTTAAATAGGGTGTCAACATGGTTTGAACAAGGACACCTACTAAAGGGTTTAGATGCATAAATTGTTATCTCATGTGTTAATCTATCATTTTTTTATGTAAGCATGTTTCTTTTATTACATGTGCTCAACAATACTCTCTTTTATGCCACCATATGAGGTGAAAATAATATGTATAACCATTTTTCATAATTAATATGAACATATTAAAAGGGGGTTATGGACTAAGAATGCAAGTTATGAATATAAGATCATGCTATACATGTGAGGGATGTATTGGACTTAAATTATTATGGACGGGTGTGCCTGAAATTATATAGCGCTCCAATGCATTGGGTAAAGTATGAGTCTCATGAGATGTTATGTGTGATGGTCTTGGTGGTTAGCCTTGGCTTGTGATACTATAGGAAACAGGATTGGCGGTTAGCCTTGACTTATATTAAGTATGTTTTATGGTCTTGACGCAAGGTCTTGACAAAGTCTGGAATTATACATTCCCTCTGCATGTGATGATAAATGGTCAACTAGGGGATAGTTCAACTAATAGGACATCCCCTAGTTGAAAATTCTCTTGACTATGAGAATGAAATTATAAAATAAGAACTGTAATGCATGTGGAATGTTGTTTATGTTCCAATGTATCACGATATAAATGTCTTCCCTGCTTACACTCAATCTTTTAGAACTGAAGTAATTTTGGTTGTAAGTTATGCATCATCTATTCTTCACATGCTTGCGCTCTCGGATTTATGTCTTCTTTAAAGATTCATTTAAGTATGTACGTCTTCATTGTGCACGTGGTTTTCAAAAATGTTGGATTTACATGTTTTATGAAAAGATAATGCTTTGTTTTTAGTGAAGTGTTTTATTATATTCAAGATGACTGGTTTGAGAAAGAGTTTTCTTAAAATGTTTCTAGAAACCCTTACTGGGCATATTTTGTAACACCCGAGACTTTTATGTTATATAAATCATCAAAGGAATCTTTTTCTACACAACACTTTCTTGGCTTGCTTTACACGAAATCGTGACCTTCCTCGAGAGCTTGCGTCGTACGCAATACCGAGTTTCACTAAACAACGACATGCTATTAAAATATTATTAAAACTAGCCATATGAATAGTAATAACCACTTTTTGAAATTTTATAAATTTTATCTTTCAAAATGTACTTCATTTTTAGATTCGGAATACCGAAATTAGCCTAGGGTGAAATTTTGGTATTTTTCTCAAAAACATTCAATTTTTGATGAATAGTGAAACCACTAAGTGGTAGGTTAAAAACTGAATTTTGCATAAAACTTAATTTTACCGCTTCTGTGAATGGAATTTCAAAAATCCGAGAGACACGGTTAATATCAAGGACTAAAATGTGGTTCAATGAGATAAAAATAATTTTTTGGTGAATAGTAACATTTTACTTTTTTTACCGCGGTTAATAGTAAATAGGGTAACTAAGGGTAAATATGATATTACTATTACCCTAAAACATGTCCTAATTCTATTGGACAAGTGTAATTCGACCAAAAACAAACTTAGGAATAAAATATGACCATTTAGGCCCACTTGGATTAGAATAGGACCTTTATTATTAATTTATTTAAAGAAGGGTTAAAATAGTTAAAATCAATGTTCAATAAGTAAATCATTTTTAATATGGGGTTATACATAAGATAAATTCTACTATAAATATTCATTAGAAATATAAAAAGATTTCCTACATAATGGTATTTTATTTGTAATTTTTAGACAATAAATAATTTAATTTAATTATGACACAACGATGATGCAGTAATTATCTTATTTATGAAATATTGACATAATTGATGTTATAAACACCAAAATAAATGTAATTTGAGACTTTTTATGAATTCCACTAATTTTCTAGGTTACTATGATATATTAGTGTTGATTTAATCAACTTGGTTCTAACATATAATTCTGTTATGACTTTCACAAAAATCATATATCAAATAGTGTCAAAATTGACACAAAATAGTTTTTAAATGAAATATTATATTATTAATTGTTATTTTATTCCTAAAAATCTAAGGTTCGGCCAAATGACTTAGATAAGGATATATATATTAATAATAAACAATTTGGGGTTCGTTTGTCATGTTATAGTAGGTGTATTAACCATATAGTGAAAGAAAACAAAAAGACATGGTAAAAGTTAAATTATTTAACTTAGAGTTAAATCTAATTGATAAGGTTAAAATAATACCCTAAACATGTCTAAATCCTATTGGTTGATAGGATTTCGACCCATCCCCACTTTAGTTTCGAAATAAGACCCTTTGGAACCATTATAAACCGATTTTGACTTTAATATAAAATAATATTTTGAGATATTCCTAAGGTGCCCCTCTCCTCCTTTATAATAGGTCACCTCCTCCCCCTCCTCCTCACACCAATTTGAGCACTCAAGCTCGGCCAACCACTGCAATTTTCTCCTCTCCACTTCCCTAGAATAATCCTAGAGGTCCTGGTCTTCTTAAAAGACCAATATTAGTTCCCTAAGTGGAGGATTCAAAGAAGCGTTCCAAAGAAGAGGTAATATCCATTACCGATCTTTTCAATTTATTTCTTCTTCAACTTCTTCTTATTTAGTTGTATCATGATAAAGTAATAACATCAGTATTACTTACATACTGATATGTTATTATAATTATGAAACAATTATAATTCACCTTCTATCCATCCTACGGAAAAATGAAATCACCGCGCGTGCATAAGTACGGAATACCGTCTCCACGCCGTGGTGTAATCTATTTTCCACCATCACTTTACAAGGATGGGTATAATGGTGTAATGAGTAACTATTTATGATTATTATAAAGTAATATTGATACTGAAATAATATATATATATACTCCAATACAATTCCACGATCATAGGAACGATATCATCACTCGTGCGTACGTACGGAATACCGTCTCCACAATGTGAAGCGACTCGTTCTACATCATTACATAATAATTATATAAATGAATTGAATGAATAAATATGATATATGTTACACTAATACCATTCTGGATATAAGGTATCTATAACCTTAAAATAAGAATAAGAATGTATTCGGAAAAACACGCATAAGAACAAAAGGCAATAAAGACCCGAGTAACAAGTAACAATGAAATATTACTAACAAGAAGCTAATAATATGACCATATATGATATCATATCAATATGTATGATTCTGGAATAAGTCAATAACATTATTTAAACCATTATACAGGAGCTTCGGACACATACAAAGCAAATCGGACCTAAGGTAAGGGAAATATCACAATCTCATTTTTATCCGAGATTGTTTATTCGTAAGTATTTACTGGGGTGTATTTTATCATCCAAATCCATGTTTCATCAATATGTAATATTATTTCAATCCACGTACAATTGTTTAAATCCATTTTTACCCTTCGGTGAGTTTTTAGTAATATCTATTAAAGGAATCTTTTGTCGTATGAGGTACTTTTTGAATTTTCCGACAAAAGTACAAAGAATGTTTTTTTAACTTATACGACATGAATGGATTTCTAAAACATTATTTCAAAGAATATTCCTTTACAAGTATTCAATTTTATTTTTAATCAACTTCTTTTAGTTTAAAATTGTATGACATGCTAAGAAAGGAAAAGTGTTTTTGAAGTAGAAAGGATATTTTCCTCAAGAATGGAGTTCAAGTATTTTATCAAAATTATTTTCCATCTAAGATAATAAAAGGGTTGTGTTTTTATCCCTATTATTACATGGATTTGATTATGATGTTATGGAAATATTTTTATGAATTTCTTTATCTTATATGAATTGTTTTATGATGTCATGTTGTTTAAGAATCTCATTTTTATTACATGGGTTACGCTATGATGTATGGTTTATGATTATGTGGCACACATAAGAAAGGATTCATTATAAGATGGGTGGGACCTATATCTCCCTCCAATGCATTGGGTAAAGATTTTATATCTCATGATATAGACAGGGCTGGAACAGTAGGTTATACCGGTTCAGTGAAACAGGACTGAAACGAGGGTTACTCGATTCAGAAAGGGACTTTGTCCACTAAGATATTCTTGGCAATGAGTCATGACTAACAAGAAATGATTTTCCATGATTATGTGTGCATGCCACAAAGTTTCAAGTTTTATGTTATGATTATGGGGATCTCATTTTCACTTCTATGATTTATTCCATGTTAAGATATTATGATCTCTTTTGCAGGTTTTGATTTTCAAAAAGATATGATATGATTTTTATTTCCTTTATTTGCCCTTGCTGAGCATTTGAGCTCACCCTTTTATGTTTTCTTTTCCTCAGGTCAGGAAGATGTATATTAAGTAGAATATGCTAAAAGGGACCCTAGATATGATGAAATAAATGGGAGACACTGTAGAAGATTTATGAACCAGTTTTTTATGTTTTCCAGTTTCTAAAGACACTATACCTATACGTTCCTTTGTGGTTTTGTCATATGTTGTAATAAGTGTGCTTCAATTTTGAAGTATTAACAATGTATGTAAAGTATGGGTCGTTATAGTTGGTATCAGAGGAAAGGTAGAGTCAACCTTTGGAAACTAGGATGTGAAAGCCTTAGTAAGAAGCCTAAGGATAAGTCTAAGCATAGAACACAATCTTAGTGTTTTAGAAATGGCCATGAATAACCTAGGATAAGACCTTAAGCATGAAAATTTTATTCTTGAATTATGTGGTTTTCCTATTATAATTAGTGTTGCTCACACTATTCTTCTTGGTTTTAGTCAATGGCTGGAACCCGAAGGAACCGTGTTAATGCGGAATGCGATGGGCAATGCAATGATTCTCCCCCCGAGCAACCAAACGATATGGGAGCTAGAATGCAAAATCTTGTAGCCATGCTCACACAACTTTCTCAAGCTATGAATCATGTAGGACTTCCAAACGAGCAAAGGAAGGAGCAACATTCTGTTGAATCCTTCATGAGGCAGCGTCCACCTTCTTTCAGCGGGTCTACTGATCCATTAGTTGCTGAACAATGGATTAGTACTACTGAAAAGATATTTTCAGTTCTTCAATGTTCTGAGCATGATAAAGTCATCCTAGCAGTGTATCGTTTGGAAGGAGATGCTGATCAATGGTGGAATCTTATTAAGAATACGAGGCAAAGGGATGAAATTGAGTCTATGGAATGGGACGAGTTCAAGAAATTATTTTTCAATAAATACTTCCCTCGTATTCTCCGAACAAAGATGGAGAAAGAGTTTCTTGAACTGAAGCAAAGGGATGATGAATCTGTTGGTATCTATGAAGCAAATTTTACAAGACTTGCAAGGTACGCTTCTGGTATTATTATCTAACCTGAGAGTAAGATCGATCGATTCTTTAGTGGCTTAAAACCAAGTCTTCGAAGGGCGTTAGCCATAAGGGACTTCAATAGCTACGAGGAAATTGTTCGATGTGCTCTCAATGTCGAGATGGATATTGGAATAACCCATCAGTCGCATGGGTTTGATAAGAAGAGGAAGATGGAATTCAAAGGAAAATCTAAAGAGCACACTGAAAAGAAGATGAGCTTTCCCTTATGCTCAAAGTGTGGAAAGAAACATGGAGGGAGTTGTCTTAAAGGGACAAGTAAATGTTTCAAATGTGGAAAGGAAGGTTATCGGGCATTTGAATGCCGTGATAATGGGAAGAAGATGTCTAATGACGCAAACAAAGGAAGGGATACACAGAATGAAACTACTACACTTCAATGTTTCAAGTGCAAGGAGATGGGTCATTATTCCAATCAATGCCCAAATCCAAGGGTTGATGATGATGGTCGACGTCAACAAAATCTTAAGGCTAAAGACAAAGGAAAGTCACATGCAATTTCTATCAGCGATGTGGAGTACGATAACGAAGTGGTGAAAGGTACACTTACCGTCCACTCTAAAGTAGCAAATGTTTTATTTGATTCTGGATCCACCCTCTCTTTTATTTCTAACGAATTTTCTAAGGGTATCACTGTATTACGTCAACAATTAGATGTTGAGTTAGCTGTGACAACACCTAATGGCACATCAATCGCATCAAAAGTTTATAATTCTTCTCCGATCGATGTTTGTGGGAATGTGCTTCCTGAAAATCTTGTGATCCTTCCTATAGTGGAATTTGATGTGATTCTTGGCATGGATTGGCTTTCTTTATACGGAGCTCATATCAATTGCCAAAGAAGGGAAGTCACATTTCATATTCCAGATCAATCTATGATCATCTATCAATGCTAGGATGAACATAACCTTCCAGTGGAAATTTCTTCCATTTTATGGGTATTGATTCCACTAAATGAAGGTTATTTATCTCAAATGGTTGGTGAGAAGCTCGCGATTAAGAATATGACCATCGTACGGGAGTTTGATGATGTCTTTTCGGAGGAATTACCGGGTCTTCCACCAAATCGTGAAGTTGAGTTTTCAATAGAACTCATACCGGGCGCTTTGCCAATTTCAAAGACACCTTATAGAATGGCCCCAATTGAGTTGCAGGAATTGATGAAGAAACTCCAAGAGAATCTTGATAAGGGATTCATACGCCCTAGTACGTCACCTTGGGGAGCACCTGTTCTATTTGTTAAGAAGAAAGATGGATCAATGAGTCTCTGCATTGATTATCGAGAACTTAACAAGATCACTATCAAGAACAAATATCCTCTCCCACGCATTGATGACTTATTTGACCAACTACGCAGAGCTCAATACTTTTCCAAGATTGATCTTCGTTCAGGGTATCATCAATTAAGGGTCAAAAGGGAGGATATAACAAAGACGGCTTTCCGTACAAGGTATGGACACTATGAATTTATAGTGATGCCATTTGGTCTTACTAATGCCCCTCCTATCTTCATGGATCTAATGAATAGAGTCTTTAGAGACTATCTTGATCAATTTGTGGTAGTCTTTATAGACGATATTCTTGTCTATTCAAAGAGAAAGGAAGAACATGAAGATCACTTGAGAATTATATTGAAGACCTTGAGAAAGGAGAAGCTTTATGCCAAATTTACCAAGTGTGAATTTTGGCTTCAAAAAGTTTCATTTTTGGGTCACATAATCTCAAAAGAGGGGATATCTATGGATCCAGCAAAAACAGAGGTTATCGAAATATGGTCAAGACCAACAACAGTAACTGAGATCCGAAGTTTTCTTGGTTTGGCTGGATATTATAGACGTTTTGTAAAATATTTTTCACGATTATCTAATCCACTCACCAGGTTGACTCGGAAAGGAGTTAAGTTTGTCTGGACAGAGGAATGTGAAGAGAATTTCAAGGAGTTGAAAAGAAGGTTATCCAGTGCACCTGTGCTCACACTGCCTTGTAGTGGAGAAAGGTTTGTGATCTACAGTGATGCATCCAAGAAGGGATTGGGGTGTGTTCTTATGCAAAATGATATGGTGATAGCTTATGCCTCATGACAGTTGAAAATCCATGAGCAAAATTACCCAACACATGATTTGGAGTTGGCTGCGGTAATCTTTGCATTAAAGATTTGGAGGCATTACCTTTATGGTGAAAGGTGTGATATTTATACTGATTATAAAAGTTTAAAGTATATTTTCACACAAAAGGAGCTGAATATGCGTCAAAGAAGATGGTTGGAGCTGATTAAGGATTATGACTGCTCAATCCATTACCACCCTGGGAAAGCAAACAAGGTGGCAGATGCATTAAGTCGACAAGACCATGCTAGTTTATCCATGATGAGGATCACAAAAGGTCCAATATTTATGGATTTACAAAGGATGGATCTTGGAGTTATAATGGAAGGGGACAAATCTTATCTTTCTCAAATGAATGTTCAACCATATATACATGTGAAGATTAAAGAGGCACAAAAAGAAGATGTTGAGTTACAAAAGAAGGTGAGAAATGTTGCTGAATTAAACCTTGATTGTGATGGGATAATAAAGTTCAGGAATCGGGTTTGTGTCCCTACCATCCCTGAATTAAAGAAGGAGCTGCGGGATGAGGCTCATAGTTCTTCATTCTATATTCATCCTGGAATCACGAAGATGTATAGAGACGTGAAAGAATACTTCTGGTGGGATGGCATGAAAAGAGATGTTGCTGAATATGTCTCTCGATGCTTGGTTTGTCAACAAGTTAAAGCCGAGAGACAGAAGTCTAAGGGGATGTTACAACCATTACCCATACCTGAATGGAAATGGGAAAACATCACTATGGACTTTGTCACAGGACTTCCTAAAACATCCAAAGGCAATAATGCTATCTGGGTCATAGTTGATCGTCTTACAAAGTCTGCACACTTCATTGCTATTAGAGAGGATTTCTCTCTGGATCAGCTTGCCAGGATATATGTAAAGGAAGTGGTAAGATTACATGGAGTACCACTTTCTATTATATCTGATCGGGATCCGAGATTTACCTCGAAGTTCTGGCGAAGTCTTCAGCATACTCTGGATACAGAGTTGAGTTTCAGCACTGCTTATCATCCTCAGACAGACGGTCAGTCTGAGAGAACAATTCAAACCCTAGAAGATATGTTGAGAGCTTGCTCTATGGATTTCAAAGGAGGTTGGGATCAACACCTACCTTTGGTGGAATTTTCTTATAATAATAGATTTCACTCTAGTATTCAGATGGCTCCTTATGAAGCTCTCTATGGAACGAAATGCAGGACTCCAACTTGCTGGGATGAAGTTGGGGAAAGAAAGCTATTAGGACCTGATCTCGTTGATGAAATGGCAGAAAAGGTCAGATCTATTCAACAACACATAAGAGCAGCTCAGAGTCGACAGAAAAGTTATGCCGACAACCGAAGAAAAGACCTAGTGTTTGAAGTGGGTGATAAAGTGTTCTTACGAATATCTCCCTGGAAGAGGGTTATGAGATTTGGAAAGAAGGGGAAGTTGAGCCCTAGATATATCGGTCCTTTCGAAATACTGGATTGTGTTGGGAAGGTATCTTACCGATTGGCGCTTCCACCAAATATCTCTCAAGTTCACGATGTGTTCCATGTATCTCTCCTGAGAAAGTACATACCAGATCCTTCACATGTACTCAGCTCAGAAGTTGTACCGCTGGAGAAAGATCTTTCTTATGAAGAACAGCCGATAGAGATTCTGAATCGTAGTGAAAAAGTCCTACGAAACAAGACCACTCGATTGGTGAAAGTTTTATGGAGGAACCACCAACTTGAAGAAGCTACATGGGAGCTTGAGGATATGATGAGGGAGAAGTATCCTCATCTGTTTGTTACAAAGTGACGAATTTCGAGGGCGAAATTCTTTTTAAGGGGGGTAGAATGTAACACCCGAGACTTTTATGTTATATAAATCATCAAAGGAATCTTTTTCTACACAACACTTTCTTGGCTTGCTTTACACGAAATCGTGACCTTCCTCGATAGCTTGCGTCGTACGCAATACCGAGTTTCACTAAACAACGATATGCTATTAAAATATTATTAAAACTAGCCGTATGAATAGTAATAACCACTTTTTGAAATTTTATAAATTTTATCTTTCAAAATGAACTTCATTTTTGGATTCGGAATACCGAAATTAGCCTAGGGTGAAATTTTGGTATTTTTCTGAAAACATTCAATTTTTGATGAATAGTGAAACCACTAAGTGGTAGGTTAAAAACTGAATTTTGCATAAAACATAATTTTACCTCTTTTGTGAATGGAATTTCAAAAATCCGAGAGACACGGTTAATATCAAGGACTAAAATGTGGTTCAATGAGATAAAAATAATTTTTTGGTGAATAGTAACTTTTTACTTTTTTTACCGCGGTTAATAGTAAATAGGGTATCTAAGGGTAAATATGATATTACTATTACCCTAACACATGTCCTAATTCTATTGGACAAGTGTAATTCGACCGAAAACAAACTTAGGAATAAAATATGACCATTTAGGCCCACTTGGATTAGATTAGGACATTTATTATTAATTTATTTAAAGAAGGGTTAAAATAGTTAAAATCAAAGTTTAATAAGTAAATCATTTTTAATATGGGGTTATACATAAGATAAATTCGACTATAAATATTCATTAGAAAGCTAAAATAATTTCCTACATAATGGTATTATATTTGTAATTTTTAGACATTAAATAATTTAATTTAATTATTACACAACGATGATGCAGTAATTATCTTATTTATGAAATATTGACATAATTGATGTTATAAACACCAAAATAAATGTAATTTGAGACTTTTTAAAAATTCCACTAATTTTCTAGGTTACTATGATATATTATTGTTGATTTAATTAACTTGGTTATAACATATAATTCTGTTATGACTTTCACAAAAATCATATATCAAATAGTGTCAAAATTGACACAAAATAGTTTTTAAATGAAATATTATATTATTAATTGTTATTTTATTCCTAAAAATCTAAGGTTCGGCTTAATGACTTAGATAATGATATATATATTAATAATAATCAATTTGGGGTTCGTTTGGCTTGTTATAGTAAGTGTATTAACCATATAGTGAAAGAAAACAAAAAGACATGGTAAAAGTTAAATTATTTAACTTAGAGTTAAATATAATTGATAAGGTTAAAATAATACCCTAAACTTGTCTAAATCCTATTGGTTGATAGTATTTCGACCCATCCCCACTTTAGCTTCGAAATAAGACCCTTTGGAACCATTATAAACCGATTTTTACTTTAATATAAAATAATATTTTGAGATATTCCTAAGGTGCCCCTCTCCTCCCTTATAAAAGGGCACCTCCTCCCCCTCCTCCTCACACCAATTTGAGCACTCAAGATCGGCCAACCCCTGCCATTTTCTCCTCTCCACTTCCCTAGAATAATCCTAGAGGTCCTGGTCTTCTTAAAAGACCAATATTAGTTCCCTAAGTGGAGGATTCAAAGAAGCGTTCCAAAGAAGAGTTAATATCCATTACCGATCTTTTCAATTTCTTTCTTCTTCAACATCTTCTTCTTTAGTTGTTTCATGATAGAGTAATAACATCAGTATTACTTACATACTGATATGTTATTATAATTATGAAACAACTATAATTCACCTTCTATCCATCCTACGGAAAAATGAAATCACCGCGCGTGCGTACGTACGGAATACCGTCTCCACGCCGTGGTGTAATCTATTTTCCACCATCACTTTACAAGGATGGGTATAATGGTGTAATGAGTAACTATTTATGATTATTATAAATTAATATTGATACTGAAATAATATATATATATATACTCCAATACAATTCCACGATCATGGGAACGATATCATCACTCGTGCGTACGTACGGAATACCGTCTCCACGATGTGAAACAACTCGTTCTACATCATTACATAATAATTATATAAATGAATTGAATGAATAAATATGATATATGTTACACTAATACCATTATGGATATAAGGTATCTATAACCTTAAAAGAATAATAAGAATGTATTCGGCAAAACACGCATAAGAACAAAAGGCAAGAAAGACCCGAGTAACAAGTAACAATGAAATATTACTAACAAGAAGCTAAGAATATGACCATATATGATATCATATCAATATGTATGATTCTGGAATAAGTCAATAACATTATTTAAACCATTATACAGGAGCTTCGGACACATACAAAGCAAATCGGACCTAAGGTAAGGGAAATATCACAATCTCATTTTTATCCGAGATTGTTTATTCGTAAGTATTTACTGGGGTGTATTTTATCATCCACATCCATGTTTCATCAATATGTAATATTATTTCCATCCACCTAAAATTGTTTAATTCCATTTTTACCCTTCGGTGAGTTTTTAGTAATATCTATTAAAGGAATCTTTTGTCGTACGAGTTACTTTTTGACTTTTCCGACAAAAGTACAAAGAATGTTTTTTTAAACTTATACGGCATGAATGTATTTCTAAAAAATTATTTCCAAGAAGCTTCCTTTACAAGTATTCAATTTTATTTTTAATCAACTTCTTTTAGTTTAAAATTGTATGACATGCTAAGAAAGGAAAAGTGTTTTTGAAGTAGAAAGGATATTTTCCTCAAGAATGGAGTTCAAGTATTTTATCAAAATTATTTTCCATCTATGATAATAAAAGGGTTCTGTTTTTATCCCTATTATTACATGGATTTGATTATGATGTTATGGAAATATTTTTATGAATTTCTTTATCTTATATGAATTGTTTTATGATGTCATGTTGTTTAAGAATCTCATTTTTATTACATGGGTTACGCTATGATGTATGGTTTATGATTATGTGGCACACATAAGAAAGGATTCATTATAAGATTGGTGGGACCTATATCTCCCTCCAATGCATTGGGTAAAGATTTTATATCTCATGAGATAGACAGGGCTGGAACGGTAGGTTATACCGGTTCAGTGAAACTGGACTGAAACGAGGGTTACTTGATTCAGAAAGGGACTTTGTCCACTAAGATAGTCTTGTCAATGAGTCATGACTAACAAGAAATGATTTTCCATGATTATGTGTGCATGCCACAAAGTTTCAAGTTTTATGTTATGATTATGGGGATCTCATTTTCACTTCTATGATTTATTCCATGTTAAGATATTATGATCTCTTTTGCAGGTTTTGATTTTCAAAAAGATATAATATGATTTTTATTTCCTTTATTTGCCCTTGCTGAGCATTTGAGCTCACCCTTTTATGTTTTCTTTTCCCCAGGTCAGGAAGATGGATATTAAGTAGAATATGCTAAAAGGGACCCTAGATATGATGAAATAAATGGGAGACACTGTAGAAGATTTATGAACCAGTTGTTTATGTTTCCCAGTTTCTAAAGACAATATACCTATACGGTCCTTTGTGGTTTTGTCATATGTTGTAATAATTGTGCTTCAATTTTGATGTATTAACAATGTATGTAAAGTATGAGTCGTTATATATTTTCTCACCCTACATTTTTGTTATAAAAATTTTCAGTCATGGATTTGTAAAAATGAAGTTTATCAGAAGCAGCTGGTTTTCCAGAACCCTGAGCCTCGCGATCTTCTGTAATAATGGTCCATGATGTACTATTGTGACTAATTGTGATAAATTTATAGTAAATCATGCCCCATGGGCACCCGGTAATCGGGGGTCCATACATAAATTGTTAGGGGAATAGAACTATGTACCCTTCCCTAACTCGTTCATTTGAGGTTGTGTTAGAACCTTGGTCCAACTCAACCCATGGGCGTAGAACCTCAAGTCTTTACCCTAATCTACCAAGCCATGTTCACATGCTTATTTATCATCTTCACAATTAACCACATCACAACAAATCATAGCCAATATCACTAGTTATTTCTCAACAATATCAATAAATGGGAAATTAACATTATTCCTCAATCCATTAACACATTCATCATTTATAACACTTATCCATTTTTCCCATTTCACATTTCCCATGCCTATCTCACTAAGTATATTCAAGTGTAAATATAATTCCTTATCATATTCCAATTAATCCTATTTAACCAATTTAAATGTCAAAAAAACAATCCCTTTTCCTTTAACCACACTAAACACAACTAGCCACCATCCATTATAACTCATTACATAAACCAATTAACCTACCCAATAAGTATCTACATCATTGTGAGTCAATTTTACACCTTACATTTCAGTTTTTCCAATCAGGGGGTCAGCACACACCACGGGTGGCCCAAATTTGGTCACGTCAGCCTCCTTGCATCCCATGGAGATAAATATATGTTCAATTAATCATTTAGACACCCAATACACCACATCTTGATAATAGAATAAAGAACACATCAATAAGGGAACAAGAATGAAAACCTCTATGCATAAATCTATGAATAAACTATAGGATATAACTTATAGACCACCTACCTTGAATATGTTGGCACACACACTACTAATTGAGAACTTAGATCCCGATTTAACATAATTTTGAAGCCTCAGCCTAAACTCACTGGAATGAAAGGGTTTCAAAACTTTTTAAGGACATGGAGAAAATATTTGAACCCTAACCCCAAAATACAATCATGGAGGAGATTAGACATACCCGGATCTTTTATCTGCAACTGACAACACTCCAAATATCCTAGAATTGATGGAGAAACACCCTTGGGAGTTCTTGGACACCATGGCTCATCACTAGGGTTGAAGGAAGAAGAAGGGGTAAAAATACTGAGTTGGAACTTAAAATATTGCAATGGAATTTTTGTAATTTTCTCAAAGTTACAGGACCACATAGTTTACACACACGGTTTGACAAACCGTGTGCAAGCAGTGTGAGTGGTACTATATGAAAATATCCCCCTCACATTGTTACTTGGTATTTTTTCATGGTTTTCTTAACTGTGTGACAACTATGTGAAATCCTATATCCTAGGATGCATGGTTACATGAGATGATCCACATGGTTTTTTCTAACCATGCGCAAACCATGAAACATGATCAAAAACTTATTTTTCTTCCATTTTCATATCCCAAACCCCTGGAACACCCTAAAGCCTTCTCATGAACTTTGAGAAACATTTATTTTATCAAAAATAAAAAACATAAACTTAAACATAAACAAAAACATACCTTGTGTGAGATTTGGGATATTGCAACCTCCCCACCTAATGATGTCTCATCCCTGAGCCGCTCTTCCCAAGCATCATTGAGTCCCCAAAAAAATGATCAGGCCACTGGACTTGCATATATGATTCTCTTTCCTATGTTTCTTCCAGAATGTTCCCATGCTTCCACAGAACATGAAGCAAAGGTACAATATTACCTTGTAAGACCTTCTCACTACAGTCCACAACATGAACCGAATGATCCTTAAAGGATGCATCCACTTCATGATCGACATCCTCAACATTTAACACATGATAAAAATTATGGTGATACTGCTAGAGCTACGAAACAACGAAAGCATCATGCATCCCACTATACCACTGTGGAAGATCTAATCACTAAGACACCAGTTGGATCCACTCCACAATCTCAAATGGCCCCACATACTTATGTTCCACCTTTCTGTGATTCCAAATTCAATGGTGACCCGACATTGGCGACACCCAAAGAACCACACTATCACCCACCATGAAATCCAGAGGTATACAATGCCAATCTGCATATGACTTTTGTCTATTCTGAGCTATTTTCATATGCTTCTGAATCAATTGAACCTTTTAAAACGTATCTGACACCAAACTCAGTCCTAAAAGCTCAAACTCCCAATACTCTAAACAACACAGCGGAGATCTATGTAGTCTCCCATATAGTTCCTCAAATGGATCCATCTGAATTTTGGGCTAAAAATTATTGTATTAGGAAAATTCAACAAGTGACAAGTGTCTTTTCCAAGAACCATAAATGTCAAGAACACATGATCTCAATATGTCTTCTAAAACAATAATTGTACGCTATAATTCCCCATTAGTCTGCAGGTGGTAAGCGATACTCAAAAACACCTGGGTACTAAGTGCCTTCTATAGTCCCTTCAAGAAGCACGAGTTTAAACGTGGATCATGATCCGAATCTATGGTTCTCAGAAAAACATGAAATCATACTATTTATTGAACATAAAAATATCCAAACTAGTCCACTATATAGGTTTCTTGGATCGGTAAGAAATGATCTACTTTGGTCAGCTGATCTACCACCACCCAAATTTCATCATTCTTTTGAAGAATCCTTAGAAGACCCACTATGAAGTACATCGTTACATCATTCCTCTTCCACTATGGAATAAAAAATTACTACAACAACCCAACTGGATGCTAATGTCCAGCCGTCACTTGTTGATAGGTAAGTCATCATACCACAAAACATTCAACTCCTTTCTTTATTCCCAGCCACCAAGACCACCTATGAAGGTCCAGGTACATCTTAGTCAAACCAGGATTCCCTTCCCACTATGACATCTGAAACTCGTGAATAAACTCTCCTCATAAATCTACAGGAAAAAAACATGACTGTGAACATAAGAAACTCCATCGGCATAGAAATTCCAACCAGAAGGTGACTCCCCACCTTTAAGACTTTCCTTCATAATAAAACACTCTGGATCCACCAACTCAATCTCTTTAACTAGGATCAAAAGTGTTGATTCAACAACTATAGTCGTAAGGGTCATCTGCATGTGCCCATCCTGTACCTCAAAATGTGTCTCAGCAAACATGGTCATCATATTCCACTCTGAAATTGATTCTTGGACTGCCTGCTTCTGATTCTTCCGTCTCAGAGCATCAGCAACACTATTTCCTTTCTGGGGTGTGTCTACCAACTCAAAATCTAAATCCTACAGGTACTTGACCCACCATTATTGTTGAAGATTCAAATCCCACTAAGAGAATATGTACATGATACTTTAATGGTTAGTGAACACCCTGAAAGTTTTTCCCAATAAGTAATGCATCCAACACTTTAAGGCAAGAACCACAATACCCAGATTCAGGCCATGAGTAGGATAATTTATTTCTAGTGGCCAAAAATGTTTCATCCCATAAGCTACCGCCTGACTATCCTGCATCAACACTTCCCCAAGTCCAACAACATATGCATCACAAAACAAGTTGTACCTCTAACTTGGTTTGGTTAAGACCAATATCAGTGTGGTATTCAACCAATTATTTATCTCCTGAAATGAATTTTCACAATCCTCTGAAAAAAAACGTAACCCCCTTCTTGGTTTGGCCTATGAGCGGTGCTCCCAAATGAGATAAATCTGTAATATTCCGTTAATAATAACAAGCCAACCACAAAAATTCCAAAAATTGGAGACATTATTGGGTTTCTCACAATATACCGCACCCAACAACTTTTCTAGATCCACTGACACACCTGAATCAGAAATGATGTGTCCCAGAATGTGCACCTCATCAATACAAAACAAACATTTTGGTAACATTTCATAAATCATATTCTCTATTAGTGTACCCAAGATGATGTTAAGGTGTTTGGAATGATGTTCATGACTTCTTGAGCAAAAAAATATTTCCTCAATGAAGACAACTATGAATTGATCCAGATACGAGTGAAATATATGGTTCATCAAGGGAATGAACACAGTCGGGGCATCAGTCAATCCAAATGGCATCCCCAAAAATTCATACAACCTGTACCTGCTTCAAAAACATTTCTGGGGTACGTTAGAAGGTCTTACCCTCAACTGATGTATCCTGATCTCAAATCAATCTTAGAAAACACTGAGGCACCTCTAAGCTAATCAAACAGGTCATCAATTCTAGGAAGAGGGTACCTGTTCTTAACCTTCATCTGCTTTAGTTTCTTATAATCGACACATATCCTCAGTGGTCCATTATCCTTCTCAGAAAATAGCATAGAAGATCCCCAAGGTGATTTAAAAGGATTTATAAACCCCTTATGCTCCAATTACTCTAAATGAACCATATGTTCTTGGATCTCTTATTGCACCATTCCATATGGTGCAATGAAAACTTGATCCACTCCCGTTAAAAACTCAATCGTAAATTCAATAACTCTCTCAAGTGTTAACCTTGATAAGTCCTCAAGAAATATGTCCTAAAATTGGTCCACAACAAGAGGGAAGACTGGTTTCTCTTTCTCCGCACCATCTAACATAAGTCATTCTTCTTGGGTTGTGAGTTATCTCAACTATTGTCATAGTGGCCCTATATGGCATGCTCGAGTATCCCACTTAACACGAAGGTCATAAGTGCTTCCATCGAGAAATGTGAACATTACTTGATGTCGGTAACAACCAATATGGTCTTGATATAACACCAACCAATTCATACCCATGATTAGGTCAAACATGAAATTTTAGGATAAATAGATCCCACATAAAATGACATCACAACAAAATAATTAGCTTTTTCCAACATGGGTATATCTGTTGAAAAAATTACATTTTTTGTTGGTAAAATGTTTTACCAACAAAAATTGTTCTGTCACTAAACTCTCGGTAAAAACCTTGTCACTAAATGTTATTGTGATAGATAAAATAGTTATGTCATAGTTATAATAATACCAACAGATAAAACATATATTGGTCAAAGTTTTTAGCAACAGATTCATATGACAAATATATCTTTCAATAATAATATTACCAACATATAATATCTATTTATAAATTATCTTCAATAAAAATTTTAAATTTTTATTTCTAGTAAAATTTCATATTATATTTATTAATTTATCATATATAATACCTCTATTTTAATTATCAAACACACAACGATTTTCATACATGTTCAAACATATAAACAGATTAATTATATTAATAATAGTATTTAATACAAAATAAACCAATACATAGTTGATGTTTATTGATACATAAAAAGACCATGAAAACACAAAAACGCATGATTCATCTATGGGGTTGTCAATGACACACCCCCACCTCCCTTATCATCTCTTGACTGCAATCCTCTAACACTATATTCTATTTACTACAATCCTCCAGAACCAATCCTGGTAGATGAATATTTACTTCTACTAACGATCTTTCATCTCCCCCCAAAGTAGGCCACTGGTTGAAAAAACCATGTCAACTCTAGAAACATTGAGGATCCTCATGTCACTTTTACGTCACACCCTTCCGCTTCAAGATCTACACCACACAATAAAAAATTGTACTCATAAATCAGTGAAAAATATCTACGTGAATTTCAACAAAAAAAGTGCAAAAATTTGATCCGCATTGAATTAAAAATTTTCATTCATCTTCCCTATTGACATCACAACAAATCAAGTCACCTCCAGTATTAGCAACGAGTCTCAAGTCACTATTATGCCACACCTTTTAGCTCTATGATCCACACCACACAACCAATGATCATACCCACAAACAAATGAAAATATAAAAATTAAATGAAACCAAAATATAAGTAAATGAAAATATAAATAAACGATCTCCATATAATGGAAAATTTTCATATCTCAACAAATCATGTCATCTCCAGTACCAATGAGGAACATTAAGTCACTACTATGCCACACCCTTCAGCTCCAAGATCCACAACACACACAACCAAAGTGTCTTCATAACCATCAAAATAAAAATGAAAATATTACATGCAACCAGGATCCTAAATCATATAAGCCAACAAAGAATGATAATCTCAAATCAATATGATGATACTAATTTACTTCAATTGAATAAAATTATTCAATCAAGAAGATGCTTTTAGATATTACTAGAAATTGTACATTTCAAAATCTATTGAATCCACATTTCTGTTAAATAATTCAATTCATATTATAAATAAGAATATAGTACTGCATAGTAAAACATTATATTTCTATATATGAATATTGAAACTGTACATTTCAAAGGATATAGAATGCGTAATATATCATAGTGGTAAGATTGAAACTACATATTGAACCTGCATATTACAGTGTTATTGAATTTTCGTAGTGATACTAGAAACTATATGTGGCGAAGACTATGAAATCCAACATATAGTAACATTTTTTAATGTATATTATTTGTTAGCATATAGAGTGAATGCATGTTGAAATAACATAATAATTCAAAGTGACATAATCTACATTTCTGTTGAATGTTCA
Source organism: Viscum album (assembly GCA_963277665.1). Taxonomy (NCBI): domain Eukaryota; kingdom Viridiplantae; phylum Streptophyta; class Magnoliopsida; order Santalales; family Viscaceae; genus Viscum; species Viscum album. Next base: position 20,660,267 of record OY728137.1, on the reverse strand, counting down.
TTATTATATGCATATTTTTTATTCCAAACACTTAATCATGTATGATATATTCTTCATCAAAACTCGGTAGTAAATTTCTATCTGATAAATATATAACCTTTTAGGTTGAAATACTGAATATGATGAGTTAATAGGAAATAACATAACTCTGACCATGAATAAATAACCTAAATATTCATTGACAAAGAATTATGATGATGTTAGTGAGATGTAGAGAATCATTGTGATACAAATACTTTCAAGCATTAATATACAAAGAGAAAATTTATAAGGCATTGATATGAATATTTTCCTGCAAAAATGAAAGATAATTTTGATAGTTTATGCAATAGAAATAATTATTAGAATCAAAATGTGTGTTATCAAATATATGTTACATCTAAAGAGAGAAATTCTCTAAGTCTAAGTTAGATTGAATATACTTATAATCAACCATAAAATCTAAAAACTTTACAATGATTTTAATTTTTTATACATTGCACAGAGAAACCTCATCCTTTAATTGTGTTCTATAGTTATTCTCAATGTAAACATCCTAAAAAAATAGTTTGGCATCCAAAAAACCCCCAACCATTCATGATAAATGATCAACTAAAAATGTAGAATATAATGATGAGCATGATATCAAATAAAAAATGTTCCTAAATGGTTTAAAAATGCTCCTAGACTATACATGCATAAAAATTTGAAGTCAAAAAAGACTAAAAATCAAAATGAAATTCCCATGAGAAGATATTCATATTAAAAACACATAGCAAAAATCAGAAAATGTAGAATCCTCCTCACCTCCCATCATTGAGATGAACCAAACTCAAAAGCTCATAGTTTCTTGTGAATTCTGTACATTTCTTTCAATAATTTGGATGTTGCCTTATCATTATGAAAACACAACAGAAGAAGAAGTGTGTTGACCTCATTGGGGGTCGGGTGCCCATTGGTGGGAGGCAGTGGGAGACATGACTTGGCCGAGGAGCCATAGTCCTCTATCGTCAACCACTTGAACTGCTCTAGAAGGGAGTATGTATCTTCCCTAAGTATCCCATGGATTCCTTATACTATCTGGAAACTAGGTCCACCACTTCACCAGCAACCCCATAACCATTTTCCAAGAACAATGCCTTGAGAGCCTAAAATTCAACCTCGGTCAACCTCGAATCCTTCTGGGTGAATGCCCAAGATGGCCCTTCGGTCAGCAACACCAGTAAGAACCTATCAAAGACAGCCTTAATTATCACTGTCACAACACACATCTAAGCCATCTCATTCAAAGCAACAAAAATATTCACCACGCTTTGTTGGATATCCTGCAACAATGGGTCGATCCAGGAAGATAAAGTTTTCCCAACGTATAAGTCGTCCCATAGCACATGAATCATGTCTTGGAAACGATCATGTAAACCACTGCCTCAAATAGGCTTTGGATCCCTTCTGTGGCTACTTAGGGGAAAGATCAAATTATTTACCTAACCCATGTAGATATCATTAGCATGATCCGATTAAACGTTTCTGAGAAGAGTGATTATCTTCTTTTCCACACTACCCAGTACAATTTATATTCAGTGAAAAGTGATGAAGTGGACACAAAGTTGGTTTTCCCAAAGCATCTATCCCCATTGATAGTAGAAACCTGAGAGTTTCTCTAATTGGAAACCATTATCTTTTCCTTCTTCATTAATAAACCTTAGAACTTTAATCCAATAGAGCGTCTGATCAGGACTTCCATGGAGGGAATGAATGAATTCAAGGTCCCATAGCCAGAATTATACTTTGTTATGTAATATTTAAAACACATGTCTAAACTCATAACTAGACCAGGAAAAAAATACAGAAGCATTTATACTGATAGCGGAAAGAATGAAATGAGTATCTCATCAATCATCAACAAAATTTCCACAGTGGATGGAGTAATCCCTTCTCTCTTCGCCTGTGAATTCCACGACACTTGTTGGGTGTTCCTATCGGCCAATTCCTTGATCCTGTTGATCCAGGACTTGATCCAATCATTTACAAGGTTGTTGATTGTTGTTTCATCCTCATATGGTGGAATCTCACAGATGATTTCTTTGCTACTATCATCATTTCCCACTGAATCTTCAACAGCGATCTACACAAAATTTCCCCCCTTTTTTCTGCATCCCTCAACACCTAAACAGAATAGGGGGTTTAACTCTTTGATACCGCTAATGAATTTCATTATTTCACTACCATATCATACAAGGAGGGTTTTCACAACTACCCTTGAAAAAAATTGATGATTTCTCCTCAAAATTAGACTAATAATATCCTACTTCTTCACAGCCATCTCTCCTATATTCTTCAAATACACGGGTAGTGGATTCAACTGGAATCAAGAATATAATTTCTATAAGAAAACAACCACCCATACATCATAAAAGATCATCTCATTCTTCCAGACTTATTACATACCAGATCAGCACTAGGAATTAGCTCAAAAGAACACTCCCTTAGTGAAGACCTGAACTACAGACTCCAATACAGAGAAGAAAAATCCATCCCATAATCACTTCCATATTCATTTTTTAGTGTCATATTCGATTCAAAATCTTGTGAATCAGATACAAGAAATGATTGACTATACAAAGTTAGTTATTCCAACCAAAAGATCAACTGAAAACATTGAAATTAAACACCGATCGAAACCAAATGAGGAAAATCTTGAACAGGCACACCATATTGCATTATGTCCAAATTAGCTCCTTCAATTGCCATTTGAGGAAAAAAAACATAACCTCAAATAAACTCCTTATACATCACATCCCCCACAAAATTCATTACCTGAAATAGAAGAATAGAAACCCAGAAGATGTAACTCACATAACCATCATTCGCTACCTGGGATCATGATCATGGAGAAGCCTCTGGTATCCATGGGATTAAGATGGAACGACCAATGCTACTCTATGCTAGGAGGACTGCCTTCATGCCCCAGGGGGGGCTGCTGGATATGAAAAATGAATCCACCCTTAATGAAGACCATATTTGAGATCTTTTTTCTAAAACAAGATACAAAATAGGGAAATTGAAACCAGTGGAAGCATAAATCAATATACCCAAAGATAAAAAAATAAAGGGAAGATAAAATCCAGTCATGGGTAGATCTAAAATTATGGGGAAGAAACCCTAAATATAAAACACCAAATTAAACATAAACAACATTAAAATATCTACACAAGCCTACCCCACACAACATCACAAGCACCGAACACGTGTGAATAGAGAACTAGGGTGATGGTGGGATACAAGGAAAGATAGGGGCAATGAGATGTGAGGTGGTATGATTAGAGGTGTGGTCGGAGTAGGGTAGGAAGGGATATAAGGTTAAACGGTAGGAGGTGAGGTCAAACATAGGACAGGTGAGTGGCCAACAATAATAATGAGGAAGAGGCACTGATTAGGATGATGTTTTTTTTATAAAATGTATTTAAATTTTCAGTAAATAAATAATACTGAAATATATAAAAATATTTATAATTTAGAGAAAATTGAATAAACTATATTGAAAAATATAAGGACATATAATACATCAAGAAAATTGAAAATTAAAATCAATTATTATATGTTTTTAATAAAACCTCCAGAAATAAAAATTTACTTTGGTCTTAAAAATAATATATATACATATATATATACATATATATACAAATAGACACACTAGGTTTCTCATAAATGGTTTTTAGTAAAATATTTATTTGTTATTTTATGGTTTATTATAACATTTTTTATTAATGTCCAACGATTTTGTAGTAATAGTTGTTCTTAATAACAGTTTCATATGTTAGTAAAAAAATGTTGGTATTAGTATAACAAAGAAATAGATTCAACTATTGGTAAATTATATGTTGGTATTAAATGATCAATACCAATAGATATATCTATTAATAAAAATAAGTGTTGGTATTAAAAATTAATACTAATGAAACTTAATATCTATTGTAAATGATCATTTATACCAACAGATATATTATCTTTCAATAAATTTATATTGGTATACGTAATTTTTTTAGTGTATCCACCAACCTCTAGAGAAGAACCCTTAAACATCCTGATGTCCAAAACTCATACACTTAAGAGAGTATCAAATTACATTACCCCACATGTAGTCTCCATGGTTAATCCCAACACAACTACGAAATGAGCAGAAATAAAGGAATAAGTAGAACCTATATCAGATAAGGAACTATAAATTGTGGAAGCTATGAGAATAATACCTTGAATAGTAAATGTTCTTGACTCACCACCTTCAGGTGTAGTCCAAACATCATGGAGATGACCTTACCCTTTAACCTGGGCTCTGGCCTGAGTACCCTTCACTGCGCTACTCTGTTCATAAGGTTGATCTCTCCCTAGAGTTACACATCCACCCCCTCTACTTGTACAACATGTGGAACTCTAACTTACTACCTGATATAGGGTAAAAAACCCCCCGCCTACACTTAGCATCTTCCTATGACCTCCATCATTCCCTAACTATCGCGGGTTCCTATTGAAACTTTTTACATAGCCTAGCCTGTCGCACGCTTGACACTCGATTGGTGGGTGGGTACACTATTCATGCTTCTTCCCTGACATACTAGACTGAAAGCAGAATACATGATCACTACCCTAAGAAGTTAACCCCCTCTTCTAATTGTTATGTGTGCTTCCACCCTATTGAAAATTTCAAGAATGGTGCTTCCTACTATCGGAAGATGCACCACTTTCTCTCCCAGTTGGCGCCACATGTTCCCTTCTTGAAGATCCCTTTTGGTTCCCCTATGAGATAAGAGAATGATTCACTGCTTCAAAAACCCATTTTATATGGAAGATATTCACCTGAGACCAGAACTCATGTCTTAGCCAATCCTGGAAGCATTTCTCCACAACTACCTCTTCTCCAGTCAACATCAGAAATATTGTCTCAAATCAGTGAAATGACTAGAATAGTCCATTACCGGCATTGTCACCTAATTTAACATCATAAAATCCACAGCCTTCTCATACCTTAAGGTTTCTAGGTAGACTTTCTCAATAAACATCTCTAGAACATCCTTCCGCATCATCCCTTCAGTCAGCTCTGTTTGGACCATGATGTCCCATCAACATTTTTTTTGACCCCTCAGTATGTAGGCTGCCAAAATGACTCTCTTTTTAATAGGTGTCTCTATATGGCCAAGAATTTTTTAGATGGACTCTATCCATAACTCTACTACTTCTATCCCACCCTCTCTGGTAAAGGTCGGAGGGTGTTGCAACTAGAACTCCCTAGTCAGCACAAACATACTTGATGCATCCCATTCAGGGTCTCGTTCCATCATCTGCATAAAACGAGAAAAGTTTTCATGGAAAGTCCTTTACCTATATTCCTAGATCAGCATGTTCTCCCACTCCACTATTGGAGGAGCGCTCTCAGCAACTTTGTCTTGTCACCCAACTAGAACACATCTTTGAGGTGGCATTTTTTCCTATAATTCCAAACATGATCTTTAGAACACAACCACGATGATTTTGTGAAGATTAAAATTATATACTTAGGATCATCACTTTCCACAACCAAACCAGTTCACATACACTACCCAAATGATCCCACTCAAAACCAAAACACTACCCTTGGTCATCTCTTCTAAGGCCATGGCTAACACGAGTATCTAATTCACACGATTACAAGCCTTATCTTTTACACCAATTCCTAACAATTTCCATTTCCCAATTTACTCTTACAGTAGGTTAATCCAATTTTAAATCATTTTCAATAACCATTTTCTAATTACTACATGTGATTTTCACTTCCCCTTTTACCCATTCAAACCATCTTATTAGGCACAATTTCATTACATTAAAGAAAAAAAAATACATCTTAACCATTATATCCCGCACACCCATCCTGTGTGTGTGCCTACCATGATGCATGTCACTTACCTGCATAGAAACTTATAATGATGCATGAATGAACAACCTCGTACCCTTACATCCATGAGATAAATATCACAAAACTATCAAATCACACAATAAGTGAATCACCCAATGGTGAAATATCCTGAAATATTATAACACACAATAAGAAAAATAATGCCCTCCTAGGGCCACTTGGGTTTTCCCTTGTATATGGGTTAGCTAATCCCATGCAAGGGATCATTACTAAGGCCCAAAAAATTCCAAACCTCTTGTGTACCATCCCCAAATAGTATGAAATAGAAAATAACTCCTCTGATACCAATTTGTAACGCCCCTTCTCGAAATCCAAAAAAAAATAGTTCCCCGATCTGGGTCTCCACATGACCTCAAGTCTTCCTCTCTATACGCCAGAGGTTTCCCACTAATAGATAGGATCTAATAGGATACATGGGGAGACTATAACCACATTAATAGAGTAATCCACAACAGAAAACAATTTAAATAGTGAAAACAATATGAAACAATCAACACCATGAATAAATAAACCATTCCCATACTGGGAACATACCACATCTAACAGTAAACATGTCATGCCATGCTATAGTGCCGGGTAAACAAAACTGAAAAGAAAGAAAAATAGTGGAATTCCAAAAATTATCCTAGCTCCAAATCTCGGACCTCATCCATAAATATACCGAACCCGAATTATATACCAAGCATGGGGACCTTACCCTTTTCATGACCTACAACCATGAAATCTACCTGGGTACCCAATGGCATCCTGAGCAGTGTGTGAGTATAAGTTAGTAGACCACAACCAATGGTGTCTAAAAAATATCCTGTAAAAGTAGATAGAGCATTCAAGTGATAAATAATGTAAAGTAAAGGTAAACAGTTCACTAATCCATTCTAGACTATGTTCCTTTAAAATTATACTAGCATTGAATTCAGGTTCACTACTAGGGCATCCCATGGTTTAATATACCTTTTTCATGTGTTCAATAGATTGGCAATGTTCAATATTCTCAAGAATATGGGAGTAAAATCACTTCCAATATCACTAGGAATCACATTATAATAACCTCATAATCCTCACCTCGAAGCCTCAGTTCGTATGGAATGAAACTGTTTGGGGAATATCACATTGTACCCTTCCTTAACCCATGAATTTGGGGTGGATTTAGAACCTCTGTCCAATTCTACTTATGGGTGTAGAACCTCAAGTATATACCCCACTCTACAGCCATGTTCTCATGCTTATTTATCATCTCCACAATTAACCACATCACAAAAAAAGCAGAGAAAATATCACAAGAAATGTCCCAATAATAACAATAAATGTGAAATTAAAATTATTCCTCAATCCACTAACACATTCATTATTTATAACTCTTAACCCTTTATGCCCCATTTCTCATTTCCCATGCCTATCTCACTTATCATATTCAAGTGTGAACATAATTTCTTATCATATTCCCATTAATCACATTTAACTAATTTAAATGACAACCAAACAATCCCTTATCCTTTAACCACACTAGACAGAACTAGACACCATCCATTATAACTTGTTACATATACCAATTAACCTAACCACTAAGTATTTAATTCATTATGAGTCAATTTCACACCTTACATTTTTTAGCCCAATTAAGAGGGTTGTCACACCCTATGGGCAGCTCTAATCTGGTCAATTCATCCTCCTTGAATCCCATGGGGATCAAGAGAGGTTCAATTAATCATTTAAACACCCAATACACCACATATAGTTAATGGAATCAAGAACACATCAATAATGGAACAATAATGAAACCCTACATGTAGAAATATATTAATGAACTATGGGATATAACTTTTCAACCACCTACTTTGAATCTATTATCTAACACCCTCCTAGTGGAGGCCTTAGATCCAGATTCAACACACTTTTAAAGCCTCAACCTAAAAATCTACAGAAATAAATGCTTTTAAAGCATCACAAGGAGATATAGAGATGATGTGAACACTAACCCCGAAAGATAATCTTGGATATTAGACATACCCTAATCTTAAATCCAAAATAGACGACACTCCAAATTATCTAGGATTGAAGGAGAAACATTCTTAGGAGTTCATGGACACCTTGGCTAGTCACTAGGGTTGAATGAGGAAGAATAGGAGAAATCCTGAGTTGGAACTTAAAATCCCATAATGGCATTTTTGTAATTTTCTCAAAGTTATAGGGCTTCAAGTTTTACCTGCACGGTTTGACAAACCATGTACAAACCATGAAGATTCTATTTTCCGAAATAGGCCCCTTGAACAGTTACCTGGGATTTCCATACGGTTTGCTTAACCGTGTCAAAACCATGTGAAAGCCTATATCCAAGGTTACACGGTTACCTAGAATGATCCGCTCGGTTTTCACTAACCACTCACAAACCATGTAACATGTCCAAAAAATCTTTTTTCTTTATTTTTCATATCCCAAACCCCCGAAACTCTCCCAAGCCTTCTTATGAACTTTGGGAAACCATTATTTAACCCAAAATAAGAAACGTAAAGTAAAACGTCAACAAAATCAAAACATAATGGTGATCCAGGATCATACAACCAGTGATCAGTACTAACTTATACCAGTAATATTTATCCTTCATCCATTCCCAATCCACCAAAAAATTATCTTTCATGCTCTACACCATATCAGGGTAAAGAACTAATGAGTCTAGAAACATTCCCTAATACAACAGATAATGATATGGTCACCCATAAAAATCCTAAAAAGGGTACATGTTAATACATGATTGATAGAAATTTCTATAAGTGAACTCAAACAATGTAAAGTGATTTTCCAAAGATCTTCCAAAGTCCAATATAAATACCAACAATATATCCTCCAGTGTTTGGTTGGACTACTCTGTCGACCCATCCGTATGAGGGTGAAAAGTAATACTATGATATAATTGAGTGTTGAACTCATGTTGAAATCTTATCTTGACTCATGAGGTAAAATGTGTGTCCTAATAAAAAAATGGACATCATAACTCCATGTAGTTGCACAACCTCATCAACATTCCCCATGTTCATGAAATCCATGGTACCCAACTCCTTGATCTCTAGGATGTGATACAGCTTTATCAACTGAACCATGATTGCCCATATCGAATCAAAACTTCCCAAGGATCAGGCTAATGCTACGATGATTTCACTCAATATTGCCTCCCAATTTTACTCAAGGACATCTAACGGCTCCAAAAAAATGTCAGGTACATAGTGTTCTTCACATACCTACTAGAAAAAATAGACATCAATCTAAAAACACTTCCACAAACCATTTCAACTCGGGCCACTAGAGTTGTGTCTTTAATAATTATTACATCTTGGAAAATCATTGATTTACCACCAATGTTGAGATATGAAACTAATAAAGGACTCATTTGTGCATAAAATCAAAAAGAAAACCTTCTATTAAACATCATCCAGTTATGAATATCCTCTATCTACCGCTATGAGGAATCACTATGGCCAACATGGTTGTGCATCACCACTTCCTCTAAGTCTCCCCACTAAGACTCTCCCACTTTCTACATCAAGGCAGATTAATCTATCATCTGAAACAAGAATCATATAGAATTATACACTTTTGTATCTATGTGCTGGTAATTTGACTCCTCCATCACCCTCTAAGAATCTTCTGACTATTGAACAACATCTCTTCAAGACTTCGTGTTCACCCTGTCGACCATGACATTCCCGTTTCCTAAGGTGTAAGAGATATCAAAGTCATATTCCGAGAAAAACTCTATTAATCTATGCTTCCAAAGATTTAGGTCTCATTAACAAAATATATACCTAAAACTCTTTTCATTAGTGAAGACTGAAAAGTTTTCTATAAGGAGGTAATATTTACATAATTTGAACACAAACACAACTGCTACTAGATTCAGATCAAGAGTGCCTGATTTATTCTTGTGGGGGAATAACTTCTAAGACCCATAAGAGATTACTACCTTCTTCTGCATCAGTAATCATTCCATATCCATACAGGAAGTGTCCTGGAACACCTCAAACATAAGCCATTCCTTTGGATACTAAAGTATTCAATTTTTTTTTCAATATCTCCATTAGGGAGTTTAATGATTCCAAAAACTAAATAGTCCTGATAATAAAATATTTCATAAAATCTTTCAATGGTTCCACAATTCATAATAAATCATTCATGAACCTCCAATAATATCATGTGATAACGAGAAAATATGAACCTCTTCCACATTATTTGGTTCTTACCAAGAAACAATACCTTGATATTTGATGGGTCCATAGTCGCACCCAACTAGGACACCACATTCCTATGTAAATTAACCTCCCACGTCCAAAAATTACACTTTAATATCTTTCCATAGAGTTGGTGGCATCGATGAACCTGTAAGATATATCTGAGATGACTGGTATGTTCTTCCTTTAACTTTTAGTAAATCAATATTTCATCGATGAACATGACTATTAAATTACCTAGGGACTCATAAAACATATATTTCAGGACCTAGATAATCACATTTTGTGTTTCCATGGCATTGGAAAACATTTCCAAAAAACTATAAATGTTTATACATGTATCTCGGGGAACTTTGGGGATAATATTCTCTTTCACCCTCAAATGTTGATACCAAGACTGAAAATCAATCTTCAAGAATACACTAGATTCTCTAAACTGGTCGAAAAGATAATCAACCCTTATATGAGGGTAGCTATTCTAAACCATCACCTCATTCAACCTCTCATAGTCTATACACATCCTTAGAAAACCATCTTCCTTCTAAGAGAATAAAAATGGAGTACCCCATGACAGCACACTAGGATGGATGAACCCCTTCTAAATTAGATAATCTATCTGAATCCTTAAATACCACAACTCAAAGGGTACCATCTAATATGGATCCATCAAAATTAGAAAACCATCTGGTAGAAAATCTATCTTGAAATTGATATCACGTCAAGGGGTAGCATCACAACCTACTCAGGAAAATAATCTAGAAACACTTTGATGGCCCTAGGAATATCCACTGTCCGAACATCTACAAATTTAACTGATAATTATATCATAAAGAAGATAAGGGTATCCACACATATACTACCCAACTAACAAAAACTATCCCTAATAAAAACTACATGTTGACCATCTGCACCTAAGAACATGAACTTCCTTTGGAAGTATTCAATAACAACACAAATTTAATAAAAATAATAGATACATAGGATGACATTGTATGGAAGTATATAAAGAAATAAGATATATTCACATGACTAATGTTTTGACATCATCAGTCTATACACCCAACACACATCAAATAAGTTTTTTTGGCCTATGACTACCATATTTAACACTAGGGGCACATGAAACCTCTCTACATATATTCCCAGAGCATGGACTAGAGTGGATGAAACAAAGTAATGTAAACCACATAAATAAATAAAGTAATAAAAAATGGTAGTGGAAAAGATACTCATACCTTGAATGATATATTTCACATATGTTATTGGAGCATCCCTAATATGTAACTATCCATGATTGAATCACTTATCTCACAATTAATGGTCTTATTCATGGCCACACTCATGTCGGGGTCCCTGAAGAGGAGGAACATAGTGGGGATGACCTCTACCTGCCATATCTTGTATTTATGGAGAATAACCCTTCTACCCCAACTACTGAAATGGACTCACCGGTTGTTTCTACTAAGGATCAAGCTAAACAGGACCACTTACACTATATTAAGATCTAATAACCATGGGTCACTTGTTCTGATGATGAATATGGTCCCTGTAAAAATGTCAAACTAGCTCAAATACCCTAGGGAAATAATAGAAATCACTCACCCTAGAAGACATAAAATGAGGTTTTCATGTTCAACTCCCCATGGGTTAAAACCTCAAAGACCCTAGCGCCTAAGATCTATTACTGAGAACTCTTCTCTTTATGAAACCATATTAGTTCACCTCTCTCGGTTAAACTCCTCATGTGTTTATACACTCAATCACCTCTGCATTCATTTTCACTTATAGTTACATTGGTAATATAAAAAGAGTAACTTCATAGTAGATAGGAGAGAATAGTACCACCTCAAGATTACACACATGGAACATCTCATCAAGAAAAAGATCAGGGGGAACCCAAAATATCCTGGAACTTGATCAAATTCTCTCACTTAAAAAATCTCACCTTATAAAGAGAGAATATATCTTTCCACTTTACTACCATCATTGTTGAGGAAGCAAAATATACTCAAAACTCCTTTTGAATTTTTTTCACATGAAGCATCACTTTCCTTCCACTCACCTAGATAAAAATCCACCAATAACATGATGCACCCATCATATAATGACTACCTATGGGACCCATTATCCTTATTGGGATTGAGTCAAACTAAAGTTAATATCAAGGTCCTCTAACTAGGTTTATCTCTATAGATCAGAGACACTACCCTCATACATTTATAAATACAACCTCTGAAAGGCATGAAATTTCATCTTCTAATGATCATACTCTTTGACATGGTCAAAACTTTGGTACTCAACTAGGTTGGACTGCCGCACCTCACCAACCTGAACCACACATGGTTGATTTCTAGGAGTTATAACTAAAATAAAGTAATTATTTACTCATTTTAGTAGTATTTAATTTATTCTAAGGTTCATTTAATTTATTTTAAATTCCCATGATCACCAAATTCAGTTATGAAAAAAAATGTTACATGTTCCTCCCTTAAGACTCTACCCTCAATGTTGTGCTACCTCACTTGGTCATTAGGTAGGCTTAGTGTCCATGCATTACATCATAATGGGACCTAAAATCCTATGCCCATTTTGTTCTTCCCTAGATTATTTCATGCACTATGATCAATTGATATTATTTCCCTACCAACCCGTGAATTATCCACAGTGACTGACTCTAAACTTGATATTATCTCTCAATATCCCTCTAATATCACCCTTTCATGACACCCTCCCTCCAAAGGTACCCCTCATGGGCCTGTAATCAAGGAAGGAAGATAATGACCACTAATTTTCACCTTCAATAGGCCCTAGGTTAGAGATAAGAACCAAGAGCATAAAAATATCAAATATGGAAGTCATATCCCTCAAATATGATGTAGGATCAGAAGATTGAATATAAGCCATCAAGAAACTCCATTACATAATATGAAAGTAATGGAAACCAAAACCATCCCACAATGAATTTGTAAAGTAACTAAATATAAAGTGTCTCTTAATAAATACTCAAAATAAATTCCTAAGGAAGTAATATAGAAATTGCTCCAAATTATGAGCTAGTAATGTCCATCACAGTCCATAAAGTCCTCCTAGAAACTTGAAAAAAAAAACAATTTACATATATGTGGGTTGAGCATAACATGTATACTAATTATTATCATACCCAAAGACTCTCAAGAACATGAGAAATAATAATATTAATTTACTAGTGAGAAAACAAAAAACAGCAGCACCTAAATAGGTCAACTAACCAACACCATCCTCACCATGGAAAGCTCACCAAATAACGCATCCAATTATAGTGAAAAAGTAAGAATAATATCGATAAAAGGATACCCTTTACCACTTTACCAATAATTTTATTCTCTCAAACCCCGACATCATACATCCAATACTCCCATATCTTCTATATAGTAATGCTTCTTAAATAAACATGATTAATTGCATCATTCCAAGAACTCCACATGAAACTAACCATCACATCCTGCCCCAAAACACATGATTCAAACCATCATATATCAATGACTTTGATAGCCAATATAGTAGGATATTGTGAACATGAATGAACTCAACCTCATTTCCTTCTCTTACCGTGCATGAACCCCTTTATGAATCACATCATCCTCTCATAAATAAAATTTTTTGTACTCTATCTATATTCCATCACATAACATGAATAATAAAAAATGGTTCAATATATCTGTAATTCATCATAGCCTGTCCATATAGACCCACCTGAAAGATAGAGTAGGGAAGGGGGTGTATCAAGTCATCTATCCTCACTGTCATCGATGTTGAAAAAAACACCCTCCAAAAAAATTGGGTATGGGTTTAAAGTTCTTTACCCATTTGGGTTTCATATAAAAATAATAATGAAAATGCAATATATAAAAGGCACACACATAATCCCAACCTATGGGTTTTCACAAAAGAATAAAATTGTGTTCATAACTCCACCAAAAGGTCACAAAATCCTAAAAAGCTTCACTATAACTTGTAAATTCATAACACCACACAACAAATTCATAATCCATAAGCCCCATTCCACCTTTCTTTTCAAGTTAATATAATTTCTATATTTTCCCATTACCAACAAATTTCATTTATCTAGCATGTTCATTTCATATGAAACATCAACCACTTCAAATTCACTCCGATTTTAATTCAAAAAATTATTAGACTTCCCAACCAACTCAATTTCAATTTAATTATTAGAAATTATTCTATTACTACTGACCATCTAGAACAACACACAACAACCCATCCTCCTCATGCAAAAAAGCCCCTCATTTTTTCCATTTCACATCATAACCACTTTCCCATCACAACAACAATTCAAAACCAATTCTCATTACAAGCACCACATATCAAAACCACAAAACATAACCACTTTTAAAAAATTTAGATTCATTTTAGAAAGTGTTTTTTCAGGACATTTACTTATTTACCTTTCAAGGTAACTCTCACATAAGCCAAGATTTAATGGGAACCAGTTTGTTAACTGGATATATGCTCTTAGACATTTTCATTAAAAATGATATCCAAAAATAACTCAAAAATGGTTTCAAGATTTATCAACAACAACATAATTAGGGAACACAATAGCTGATATTTTTAGCAAGTAATCAGGAATATATGATAAAAATAACATCAAAAGTTATAAAATGTGGGTTTCTTTTCCCTTCCCCTAAATTTCAATTGAACCAATTATTATATTTATTTAGCTAGTGTATATTTTCTTCCCAAAGGATAAACAAAAGAATTATCCCTACCATGTGTATTCCTAGAAGAAAGATGAAGGATCCCATATCTAGAAGAAACAAGCTTCACCTGATTCACTGCACTAAAACAAGGGCTGCAAACGGTAGATGAAATCACCAAAGGAAGAACTAAAACCAATGATAATAGGGTTCTATGAATCTAAGTTAAACCCCATAGAACCTCCCTTATTGAGTGAAATGAATTTGTAAACAGGGAAGAAATATCATTATTTTATAATTAAAGATACAAAACCACCAGGATTTCATATCACAAAAAAGTCTATAATTTTCCATTAAGGAAAATTTCATTAAATTCCCTATTGAAGTACATATTAACAACCTTATTCATCGTGGAAATTAAAATATATAATTATCCTCTAAGAAATAGACCTTAAATTACCTTAATTAAACACTTAAACCGACATTAATGTTAAAAAATCATATTAATCACTTTTAAGGGTATTTTGGGGAAACCATAAATCTTAGAAATATGTCCAAGTCTAGAGATAACTGCACCAACAAACAATAGAACGAACAAAAAAATAATTGCACTAAGGAAAAAGGTGACTATTCCAAATAAATATGTGACCAACCATCCTACTAAAAACAAAAAAAAATTCCATATGAAGGAAATATGTGACAGTGCCAATCAACCGCACAACCAACCAACCAGACACATTAAAAACAACTAAACGCTTGAAGGAAACAAGGAACTCTACCAATTAAATACATGACCAACAAAAATAATTCACAAATAAAAAACTAACTACATGAAATAAATAAATGATCAATCAAAATTAACACATAACCAACTAACCAAACATATGAATAAACAACTGATCACATGAATGAAATAAGTGACTATTCCAACTGACCACATGACCAACCAACCTACCACACAAACAAACAACTTGCTTAACAAATGAAAAAAAGAGACTATGAGAATAAAAATAGAAAAAATAGGTAAATTACTACACACACCCACTTGAATATATTAGTCATAAAAAACACAAAGGAATGTGTTTTAGAAATCTAGGATCTTATAATGGATTCCCTTTTTATAGTAAGAAATTATATTTCGAAAACATTTCACCCCTAAAATATAAATGGACAATTTAACCACCTCACTTATAATCACAAAGAAAGATTAATATATTAATCAAAATCTACCCAAACCTCTCAAAAAACCTATTTCATATGTCTTATATGTTCTAGTATCCTCAAATCTAATAAAGCTTAAAGAATTTTTTAATGGAGGATGTAAAGGAAGAGGTAATTTTCTTAATTTATTTCATTCCAGTTTCTTTATTATTTAATATTATCTAATTATATTATAAATATAATAATATAATTACACTAGTATCATTCGTATACAAAAAATTAATGGAAAACCCATTATCTACATCCCTTCTATCTATTGGAAAATAAAAACACTGTGTGTGTTACGTGGAGGCAACCACCTCCAGAAATAACTTATTTAATTTTTCATCATTATCTTTCATATATACTAATAAAAATTGAATTAATAAATATATATGATTTTTATAAAATTATTAATGTTCTTTAAAGGTTTTTTTTCCTATTTTATTAATGATATTGACAGTAAATGGTAAAGGTAAAATTTAACAACCTAAAATAAGCATACCAAGACACTTTGTACATAATAAATTCATACCATTCTATTTAATTTAACATCTAAATATACCTATTATTGAATTAGAATTATTACTATAAAAAATTAACATTAATATTATATAAATGTTCTTTTATAACTATTTATTAACATTTTCTTTTTTATTCAATCGTTATGATGTGTTCTTTTTTTGATCTGTCTTACCACCTACATAGACATAATTATAATGATTATCTCATGAATGAATAATAGAACTTAAATAATGTTTATGACCTGAAAAAATGATTTCTTTAATATTTTGATTATTATTTTGGATTGGTATTTTTGAATAGAATATTTACCAATAAATTTAGCTCCTTCATTAATTTAATAATCACAATAAAAGTGGATTTCTTAGCATTTCACAGGAACCATCAACAAAATTTCCATGAAATGAATATGTGAATATAGAATTATATCAAAAAATGAACTGACATAAAATAAATATATTCAATTTGATGTACCTATGAAACATAACAGAGGATTGGAACTTCTAACCCAAAGCATATAGGGGGACATAACAGATAACACCTGAATAATAATTTTTTAAAGATAATGAATTGATGTATGGTTAATAAGGAATTATAAATTGGTGGTATAAAGTAAAATAAATATAAATAAGTTTATTATTAAAATTAATATTAAATAAAATTTTATTATTTTGGCATGTTAGAGTGTGTTCGCCTAAACAGAAGTCTGAGGTAAGAGTTACTTTTCAAATCACACATTGAATTTGGGATTGATTATGTATAATTTTTTAATTGGTGGAAGTTGTGTTATTTCTCTATAAAACATAATAATTTTTTTCTCATATAAATATTTTAGGTTATTAGTTGTCTTATTATCATTTCACTTCCCTTTAGTTCATGATTCAACTGAAATTATTCTTAAAAGTGGAACTGGCATTATCTTTCCTTTTAGTGAGAAAAGATTTTACACCATGTCCATATTCTTTATATTTTATCATGAATTTTACTCTATATAATTCAATTATTATAATATTAAATTTCTAACTATCTTATAATCTATTTACAAAATTTTATAATTTAATATGTTTAACATTTTCTATTCGATCCATTTATAAATCTCTCTAAAAAAGTGTGAAATAGAATATTTATTTAACATTTAACGCATGGAATATTTTCCCTGTTGTCATTGAAATTATTCATTATTTGGATTCATTTTAAAGTCATATGTTTTTTAAATGAAATTTTATTCTCATTGTTCAATGAATTTTTTTTCATTTTTAAAAGTTACAAAAATAAAAAGTATATTGCTTTTTATTTTCATTGAAACTTCCTAATGTGTTTATAAAGATATTTTCTTAGCTACATCAACATCCTTTAATGTTTATTATGATTAATTGGGGATATGTTCAAATAATATTATCAACATTCTTTCATGGGGTGACTTATGATCATGTTATTCTATTTATTGACTATGGAAAATATTAACATTATGTATGCTAGTTTTCTAATATTTATTGAGTCATATTGATTATGTATTTTATTGTTTATTTATTACTTTTATATTATGAATGAATTTTACTTCTCTAGTTATGGGTAGGGCCCTAATTTATATAACTCCTTGATTCACAGTGTATTCCATTTTTTAGAAATGAAACTTAGTTGAAGGAATGGGATCTGTACCAACACTAAAAAACTATATAAGGATTTCCCTCATCAAAAATTCAACAAAGCTAATTATTTTGGTGTTGGATCTATGGGTATTATAACTATATTAAATTATTTTACTCTGTTTATGACTAATAATCTTTCCAATATGTAGAAACATATCAATCCACAACATGGTGCAATAATGTTGAACCACTTATGTGATAAATATCCCTATTTTTCATTATAAGAGATAATATATTTGTAATCTAGTAATGGATCATGAACTTATAAAAGATATTTATTACTTTTGGAAGTTGTGAAAAAGAGAATTGTATCATGGAACTTTACCATCTCAAGTGAGATTTAGATTAATTAGGTTCATTAATTCAATATACTAGGGTGGTGGAGGATGTATAGGGTATGGAATGGAAGACTTTTAAGTTAATTTAATTTGAAAAATACTTTCCTCATGATCAAAAATATGATATGCAAAGGAAATTCCCTAAATTTGGGGAAAAGTAAGAGGAAATGTTTTTGAGTATGAAGCTAACTTTATAAGGATATCGCCCCATGCCACTGATTATATACATAATCCCAGTAGTAATATTGACCGCTTATTTTGTGGGATAAATCCTATAATTCGAAGAAAATTTATCTCCTAAAAATTGTTAGCATATCAGGATATAGTATCACGTGTATTCAATATGGGTAAAGAATTAAAAAAATATTTTATTTTCTAGGAAAATCATAATAATATGGTATTTGAGTGATCTGTAAAATTAAATTAGGAAAAGGGAAATAAGGGAAGGGTGGAAGTTACAACATGTAATAGTTGTAAAAGGAAACATTATAATATATTTGTGATGGTAGTGGGAGTTTGCAACAAGTGTACAACGAAATTCCATTATTCTCATGAATGAAAAGAAAATAAATAAGCTTCCAAAGTCTAAAGACATAACTATAAGAAGATGGATAAATATACAACCCAGTGATATAAGTGTCATGGGAATTCACACAAGAAGATACTATGGCAGAAAGTTTGAGCTAATTTAATTGCTACATATGAGGTTGAAGTTATGAATGATGTGATATTAGGTACTTTGATCCTAGAATCAATGTTAGAAAGTGATTTATTTGATTCCATAGATCCATGCTATTTTATATCTTACATGATTGATAGGAACATTTAATTATCCCCTAACACTCATAGAAAGGAGTTTCTAGTCAAGACACTTAGTGGAAGTACTGTTACAACAGAGACATATCAGTTAGTATCTATTAAGATGCAAAGATATTCCCTAGTTTAAAAATTTATTAGTATAACTATGTTTAACCTTAATATAATACTTAATATAGATTTTATATCAAAATATAATGTATTTATTTATTATAGAGAAAATAAGTTTACTCTTTTCAAAGGAATTATAGAATCTATTGTTTTTAGTGGAAATACTTCATTATCTGATTTTTTCTATATCCACCTCATGTAGCACACATTAATGGATGAAAATTAACTTTTTTGTTATCAAAAACTTTTGAGGAAAAAGTGAGAAACCAAAATCTCAAGCACAAAAGGAAATAATGGATCCATTAAAAGATAACATAATTCTACCAGATTTAAACTCCCTAAATAACTTCTAGGAGACAATGTTTACCTATGTATCTAGTTCATCCATTAAAATATATTTGAGCATGAATTCTAACTTGACCTAGGACTTGATGTACTCCTATAAATTGATCATCCCATCATTTAACTCATTTATCATTATATGATCTTTCATGTCGATGCATGAATATTGCTCCTCATTAAAAATACCTTTAATAACCTACTAATAATCATCTTGGCATATTCATGAGTATATTTAATCATCAAAATATATTCCGACATCACTTCTCTTCCACCTACTGATAGACAGCTTTGGGGGGGTTCATTGTCCACTGGCTTAGCTTTTGACTTCGTCAAAGATCTAGTCTCCACAAGAAGATGAAAAAATGAGCAGTCTTATCTCTCTCTTTGTGAATGTCCTCATGGATATTTCTTCTTCTTGGGCTTGGAAGAATATTTCCCTGACCATCTTCATATGAATTTCCAGCTAATTGGATGTAATTATCATCACAAGAATCATTCCCATGGGCCTTCTTCTCATCCATTGAGAACCTGACTCATTCAGTTTCAAGATCTTACACTAGATCATTGTTAGACAGACCTTCAAAATGGTTACCTAGGGTGATATATATGGGTTGGAGTTGGACACTCAAGAAGGGGTGAATTGAGTTCCTATAAAAATTTCTATTAAAAAGTTTTTCTAAAAATATTCCCCCAAATAAAAATAAAACAGGCTAGTTAATCAGGGAAATAAAATTATAATTGTTTGATTGTTCAAATAGCACCCCATAATATTGATTAATTCTCAGTAATATCAATATGATATATTGATAAAACTTTCGATACTATTCTAAAAAATAAAAATATTTATAACCACTATCCAAGACTAACTATCAAAGTAAAATTTAGTTTTCTGAAAAATGAATTAAAATAGAGAAAACTAAATTGAAAAACCCTATGGATAAAACAAGTGGTTCAGTATTATGTTGAGACCTAATACACTCCACTTGGTCATCACTTTCCACTAAGAAACATATATAATGTTTTGATCCACACCCTAGATTGGGGTTAACAACAGTAAATAGGATTGTCCAGGTCACAAGACCTCTTCCACTATTCTACATAGGAAAACAAACAACTAGGTCACACATGAACTCTTCAATAGTTATATATGGGTAAAACAACATGTAAAAAAAATTTGAGTGGGGATATCATGTATCCACTTGGTCGGTGTAGGATATTGAGGGTGCTTTAATACAGATACACACACTACTCCAAAGGTAATAAAAATAGTACACAATAGAGAAAATATAATGGGAAAATATATTAAATTCCTTGAGTGTTGTTCTATGTAGCTCTAGACTTGTAGGTTGTTGCAGATGTGATTTTAGAGTCCTCTTTTGAAAATAGAGTATCATGAGTCTTAGGTTCTAGTTTCCAGTTAGATGAGATGTTCTTTGTAGCTCTTGTTCTTCTTAGTGTTTCTACTATGAGAATATTTGAAGTTTTGATCTACATTAGTTCAGCCTTTAGGAATCGAGATTTCATCATGTGTTCTTTAGGGTATATGTGTTCTTCTCTATTCACATGCATTCAACATCTCAAAATCTTATGCTCAAGTTCCACCCTTTTCTTTTTATTTTTGTCTCATGTGTTGGAGCCAACAAGAAGCACAATTTCTACTCCTCATACCTCATACTATTATGTGACATGTATACAAATAAACATTAATTATTTTTGTTTCATTAAATGACTCAAATATGACCATTAGAAATATCATTTAAATTTATTTGAAAAAGATATAACAATGGTTAAGTATGGAATGGTGTCATAATTTGAATTGAAACAGTATCATTGGAGATGGTTTCTTCTCCTTTTCATTTGAGAGGTGAGACAGTCATAGTGAGATAGTCATGGTGCCACTGTCATGGTGAGATGGTCATGGTTCTACTTTCATTTTGAGATTTGAAATCGATAGCACAGTTTCATTGTCTGGTCCTTTGTGAATTCTAGAATCAGTAGTGAGACAATGGTGTTAGACAAGCAGTGTATAGTCCTTTGTCAGAATTCTAAGCAGTGCCATGTTATGGTGTCTTGGACATGGTAGCAAGGAAATAGTGTAATGTCCTTTTGTGAAAATTTGGAACTAGTTACGGTGTTTGAGTCATGGTGTTTGGGTTACAATGTCAAGGTTACAGTGTCAAGGACTTTTCCAAAATTTGGAACTGATGTCAAACATATGGTTTCTCAGAGCTGGCCAAATATTTGTAAACTATCATAAGAAGTAAAATTGATATGATGGATTATGATTAATCATAACCATACTGAAACATAATATAACAAGATTAAACATAGTTTAACAGATTCAAACATGATATGTGATATGGTAAACATGATTTGTGGTATGGAAAAATTGATTTGTGATATGATAAAAATGATTTTTGATATGGTAAACATGATTTTTGATATGGTAAACATGATTTGTGTTATGGTAAACATTATTTTTGTTCATTAAAACTTGAGGAGTCCAACAATCTCCCTCTTTTTGATGATAACAAATCATGGCATTTATAAGCCATATATTTTTTTAATGAAAATATATTGATCATATATTGTCCTCCTCCCAAGAATATTCCTTTTCCACAAATTCTTCCATAAATGCATTTTATTATTTCTCTCCCTTTTTGGATTATCAAAAATATAATAAGAAAAATAATCTAAACACTAAATGAAGGTAATTAGAAAAATAAACAACAATAGTTCACATTGTATTGGATAGAAAGATAGAGTTCATTACAATCATGAGGAAAAATAAAATACATCCCTATCAAAATACATCTTTTACTTCTCTTCAGCACCATCAGTATTCTCTTTTACCTTGGTAGAGATATCAACAGGATAATATATAGAAGTTGGAGAAGGGATATGTCCAATTGATTGAGAAGGAAGAGGCACTTCTTCAAATACCAAAGGTGCATGAGTTGGTTTGGTTGAAGACTGAGGCAATGGTTGATTAATAATAATAGGTCAAATCTAACTCAGATCTTGAGATACAGAAATGGTAGTAGGAGAAGAGGTAGTGGTGGAGGAAGGGGTTGAACTAGGGTGAGATTGATTCTTAAATCATAAAGGATTCTCAATTGGATTAAACATTTCAAGAATTCATTCATTATCTTCCACCCAAGACTTTTTCCAAGGATTCTAGCTAATTTTAATCCTTATGAGTGTACCCTTAGAGATTCAAAACTTGTAATCCTAAATAACTTATTCATTTGAACTAACTACTACCTTGAGAGACAGCGTTGTAGAAATAAATCTTGAATAAAACAGAGAAGTTGATTTCAAAGTTGTCTTGATCATTTCACACATGTGAAGTATAATATACTTACACATATTGATCTTGTGCTCATTCTCTATAAGATGCATTAAGAACACATCTAGATACTTAAGGGTGGAAAAATCTCATTTTCTTGGACAAATAAGATTTTGAATAAAATTAAATAACATCCTAATCTCACCATCCAACTCAGTAACAATTTACCTTATCTTCTTCGTATTTCTAATAAAACTTTAAAAGGCCTCTTCTATGTTAAATATGTTACTAGGAGGAAGAGGACCTCTTTGGTAATCCTCAAGTATTCCATCATGAGGTATTCCTAAGCAAGTAGTCCATAGACTCAAAGAATGTTTATATATTTGACCATTAACCCATCTTCTTAGTACAAATTCATCTTCATAATTGAACGATAACTGAATATACTGATAAAATATTGAAACAGGATTCGTATAAATCATTATTCATTTTTTTGAACCAGTCTAGACATCCTTCTTCTTCAAGTACATTCAAAACTAGATAACTACTTATCAACATCCACTTCAGACAAACTTCCTTTTCGAAAAAAACTATTCGATCAATAAGGCCATGATTTAGGGGTCCCTCAAGCATTACTTTGAGAGACTTTTTTAACTTTATTTTAGGATCTATGATTCTCAGGAGTCAATGAAGATGGAATCTTCATTCTAGGCATCCAATGTGGGATCAAGAAAGATGAAATTTTGAAAGAGGGCTAACGGTTTGAGATAGTAGTGTTTCAGTTTTAAGAGAACAAATCTCAAGTGAAAAGAGGAGTGAAATAGATCATGTTCTTATCACTAAGGGATTTCAAATTTCACAGACACAAAAATGGTATAAAAATAATAAAGTGATTGATACATCGATACCCGAAGGAAATTTTTTAAATAGAAATATGTGTTATTAGGGTGAGACCAGAATAGGCCATGATAGTGTTAGAATTATGATTTGACTCTAAACGGTGTGACTATATCATTGAGACATAAAGTGTGAGACCATAATTGAGAGATAGTAACTTTGAGACTGTATGTGTGAGATAGTAACTACAAGACAGTGACTAGTGAAATTATGAGTCGTGAAATTGTAAACAATAAAATAGTATGTTATTCACTTAAGGATTATCATACCTAATTCATGTATGATATAATTTATCCTTTTAGAATTTAAGGCTTTAGTAAATATATCATCAATATAATGTTGATTTCTAATGAATTCCAAAGCGATATAACCTTTTTTATAATGATATCTCAAAAATTGATGCCCAAAATCAATATTCTAAGACCTATAAGGTGAAACATGATTCTTTCAAATGTTAATAGCAATTATATTGTCACAATTTATAGGTGCATGTCTGAATTGAAATATATTTTCTATTAAGGTGTGTTTAATCCAAAAAATTTGTGCACAACAACTTCCAAAATCTATGTATTTAGCCTTAGCAGCAGATAATGAAATATAATTTTTCTTTTTTACTACACCATGATACTAGAGACTTTCCTAAAAAGTGACATGTTCTAGATTTTCTTTTTATATATAACTTAAAACAACCAAAATCATTATCAAAATAACTAACTAAATCAAATTATTTTCATATAGGATAAAACATTCCTAAATTTGTTGTATGTTTGAGGTATTTGAAAATTAATTTAACAACATTTAAAAGACTCTTTGGGGTTTTCTTCAAAACGTTTTCACATAAAAACACTAAACATAATATCAATATGACTTGTAGTTAAGTATATTACACTTCCAATAATTCCTCTATAAGTAGTTTGATCAATAGATTTTCCATTTTCATTAAGATCTAACTTATAGGTAGTACTCATTGTGGTATCACTACTTTTAGTGCTATCTAAGCCAAAATGTTTTATAATATTTTTCATATATTTTCTTTTATTTAAAATAATACCTTCTCTGTTTTGAAAAAATGGAAATCCAAGAAAGAATTTTTTTCACCCATCAAAGCTCATTTCAAATTCATTATGCATCATTTTTGAAAAATCAGTACATAAAGTATTTATTGAAGATCCAAAAATAATTTCATATACCTATATTTTAACAACTAAAACATATTTGTAAATTTATTTTATAAAAAGTGTAGGATTGGCTATACATTTTTTAAATACTTTGAAAATAAGAAAACTACTTAATATATCACACCAATCTCTTTGAGCATGCTTTAATCCATATAAATCTTACATTAGTTTAAAAACTTGATTTAGAAAGTGAGGGTTTGTAAAACTAGGGGGTTTTTCAACAAAATTATCCTTAACTATATACCCATCTAGGAATTCACTCTTGATATTCATTTCATAAAATTTGAAATTGATATGTGTTGCATATGCAAGCATGATTATAATGGATTCAAGTCTGATAACAGGTGAAAAAGTTTCCTTAGAGTCATTTCTTTTTTCTTAACTATAACCATGTACTACCAAGCTTACTTTGTTTCTAAATATGTTACATGTTTATCTACTTTGTTCCTAAACACCCATTTAGTTCCAATGGTCATGGTTTCTTTGGGTCTGTCAACAAGTTACCAAACTTTATTCCTTTCAAGCTAATTTATCTTTTTTTTCATATCCATCACACAAAATTCATCATTGATACCATCATTGATATTTTTTGGTTCAAGATATGATAAGAAATCTTTATGTTCAACCTGATTTCTTAGAGAATATCTTGTCTATGTTCCTTTGTTTAAATCTCCAACAACAGCATCAAATGAATGGTTCTTAAGGGTTCTAACATATCTAGAAAAAAAGGGATAGTAATTTCATGTTCTTCACCCGGTTTGGTTTCATTATGGCTTAAATCTAGATAATTTCCATAACTAGAAGTTTTAACTGATTCCATCATAATATAGTCATAATATTTTTCATTTATGTTTCGATTTGACATATAATTATTAAGATTATCTAAAGAGACCTTAGTTTCATGTGGATCTATTTCATCAAATTTGAGATGTACAGATTCTTCCACACATTTAGTTATTTTATTAAATAACCAATAGGATTTACTAGAGATTGAATATCCTATAAAAATTCATTCATCACTCTTGAAGGAAAACTTATCAATATTATCCTTATTATTAATAATATAGACATTCCAACCAAAAAATTTGAAGTAGTTAACCGTGGGTTTTCTATTGTTCCACAACTCATACAGAGTTCCTTTAAGAATTGGTCCAATTAACACCTTATTAATAATATAACAAGTTTTGTTTACAACTTCATCCTATAAGTAAATAGGTAGGTCATATTCACTAAACATGGTTCTAGAAATTTCTTATAAAGTTATATTACTTCTTTCAACAACTAAATTTTGATAAGGTGTCCTAGGGGCAGAGAAGTTGTGACTATAGCCATTTTGTGAGAAAAAGGATTCAAACTCTTGGTTTTCAAACTCACGGACATGGACACTTCCTAGAGATTTTATACTAAGTTCAGTAAGATTTTCTATAGTCCTAGCATACTTGGTAAAATGAGAGCATGTTTCTCTTTTGTTAGCAAAGAAGAAAGTCCAAGTATACATAGAATGTGTTTTTTTTTCAAAGAAGGTTTTTCCATGTTCAAAGACCAAATCACAAAAATTATTATTAAAAAAAGGATTAAATAAGACTAAAAGATTGTATTATTTTACAATATCAATCATAATGGGGTAGTAAATCTAGATGGAGGTCATCCAACCAAGTGGCGATAAGTATACCGAGAATAGTCATAAACAAGAAAATAAACATAATGCTTCCCTTTTAAACTAGAAACACTAGATGGCCCAAAAAAATCCATGTGAACCAACTTGAGAGGTTGAGAAGTTGAAAATTATTTCTTTGGTTTGAAAGAGATTTTTTGTTGTTTACCTTTTTAACAAGGATTACAGACTTTATCATTTGGAAACTCAAGTTTGGGTGGGTCCTTGACTAAACATTTTCTAGTAATCTTTTGAATAGTGTGTATATTGTTGTGTCCTTGTATTCTATTCAAAATCATAGACTCTTTGTGAAAATACTTGTTCATTTTTAGAGTTAAAAACATTGCAAGCATAATTTTCAAATTTAACTTGAATACCATCATCACATAGTTGTGAAATACTAACCATATTATATTTTAATCCATCAGAAAAAATTACTTTATAAATTAAAACTAACTTAGAGTTACCAATTTAGACTAAACCAATTATTTTTCTTTTATCATTATCACCAAATGTGACTTGACCACCATCAATAATTATTAAATTCTTGAATCATTAGTAATATCCTATCATGTGTCTTAAATATCCACTTTAAAAATACCATATGATATTATAGGATCTCTTCAAATAGCTTTCCTATAAAATAATTAATCCAAAATAGATTTTGGAACCTATATTAGTTTGGATCCTGTAACATTAGTAATTAGTGATTTAGGAACCCACATCTGCTTCATGGGTTTCCTATAAGCATTATGTAATATATTTGAAAAATATACGTTATTTGATCTAGAAAAACTAGAGGTAGTAAAATATTTTCTAGAACTGGAACTAGCAGCATAATTTTCATTTTTAGGTAGAAAAACAGATTTCCCAGATTTAGTTACAAACTTACTTTTGGTGAGATTTCTTTTCCCATTATGGTATCCTATACCAGCAGTGTATATAGGGTAATTTTATTTACTAGGACTCTATGAAAGATTATTTTTCCATTGGTAGGTTTCTCTAGGTCCTTTTTCAATTTCTCATTAGATAACTTAAGTTCATTGTTCTCCTTGATTAATTGAACATTTTCCCTTTTCTCTATAGTATGTTTAGAATTTACAGTAGCGGTCAAGGCATGTTGTTTCTTTAAAGATAAATATTTATCTTTTAGTTTTTTAAATGTGTCTTCAATAATTTTACAATATTAAAATAATTCATCACTAGTCATATTTTCAAAATCACTTTCATCTCCATAGTAATAGGAATTTTGTACAGGAGACTCAAGGGTTACCTCAGATGTCTTTTTCATCAAACACATATTAGATTTTTCCACCTTTTACTCATGTTAAGACTCTGAGTTACTTGAAATATCCTCATAAGATTTACATATTTTTTTGTCCTTTTTATACTTTTTATCCTTATCTTCATAATTTTTCTTATATTTTAACATCGGATAGTCTGCTTTCACATGTCCTTTTCTCCGACATTTAAAGAAAATTATTTCATCAGATTTTTCACTTCTTTTCCAATCCTTTTCCCATTTTCCCATGTGATCATATCTTTCTTTGAAGTAGGGATTTCTGAAAATCTTATTCCTTCTATAAAACTTCTTAAATCGTCTAACTAATTTAGCCGGTTCCTCGTCACTTTCTAATGATGAATCTTTATTGCTTGTACAGTCAAAATGAGATCATATCCTTTCTTTTTCCTTATTCTTATATGTAGTGGTTTTGAAATCCACTAACTTTATCTTCATCCATATTCTTCTTCCTTGTTGAATTTTAATTCTTCCTCAGACATCATCAAATCTCTTATAATCTCTTTGAATCATAGCTTTCTAATATCACAAGATTCTATAATTGAGATAGAGGTCCGTCTCCATCTATCTGATAACCATCAAAGTATTCTCATAATTTTCTCCTTGGCAGTAACTTCTCTTCCCAGTGAAATCATTATATTATAATTTTCATTAAACCTGAGATAAATGACGTAAATAGGCTTATCGGGCTTCATTTTAAAGTTATTATATTTAATAGTATATGGGTTCAGTCCCATTTCCTTAACATGATAGTTTTCTTCATGTGAAATAGATAAAGTATTCCCAATTTCATGGGTTGTTTTACATGTTGAAATTTTGTAAAACTCTTCATCTCATAATGAACAATATACGAAATTCATGGATTTGCAATTATTATTATAATCATCATGAGTTGGTTCATCCCAAATTTTCCTATTAATAGAAGAAATTTTATATTCATCTATAATTGAAGACCAAATATCAAAACCTATACATTATAAGTTCATTTTCATCTTAATATTCCATTATGTATAATATGTTCCATTAAAGAATGGAGTTTTGTTAGTAGAAGTTCATTAAAATCTATTATCCATACTAAAAAATAAAGTGTATATTTTTAAGGAACTAAAAATTTATAACTAATAGAAATTTTTAGATAATTATAATGCAACTAAAATCACAGTTTAAATAAAATTAAAAACAGATTTAAAATTTTGAAAAATTGGGATTTTTGAAAGTCATCTAATACCAAATGTTGGCTAGAGTAGGACACTCAAGAAGGGGGTGAATTGACTTCCTATAAAAAATTATATTAAAAATATTTTCTAAAAATACTCCCCCTATCGAAAATGAAATAGTCCAGTTAATCAAGATTATAAAATTATAATAGTTTGGTTGTTAAAATAGCTCCTTAGAATATTGATTAATTCTTAGTAATATCAATATGAGATATTGATACAACTTTTGAAATTATAATAATAAGGAAAAATAGTTATAACGACAATCCAAAAATAACTATCAAAGTAAAAATTATTTTTTTGAAAAATTAATTGAAATGGGGAAAGACTAAATTGAAAAACACAGCAGAAAAAAATTGTTCAGTCTCAAGATGAGACCTAATACACTCCACTTGGTTATCACCTAATATTAAGAAATATATATAAAGTCTCAATCTACACCATAGATCAGGATTTACAATAGTACACAGGACTATCTAGGTCACAAGACCTATTCCACTATTCTACGTGGTAAAACAAACAACCAGGTCACACAAGACCTCTTCCACTGTTATACATGGGTAAAACAATATGAAAACTGATATTTGAGTGAGGATATAACATATCCCCTACTTCGGTGTAGGATATAGAGTTTGATTTAATATATACACACACACTTCTCGAAAGGTAATAAAATTAGTACACAACAGAGAAAAAATAATGAGAAAGGATTAGAAATGCTCTAAGTGTTGTTCTATGCATCTCTAGACATGTAGGATGTAACAGATGTGGTTTTTGATTCCTCTTGTGAAGACAAAGTATCACGAGTCTCGTGTTCTGTTTTCTAGTTTGATGAGACATTCTTTGTAGCTCTTTTTCTTCTTATAATTTCTACTACGAGAATGTTTGAGGTTCTGATATACAGTAGTTCAGCATTTAGGAATTGATATTTCTTCATGTGTTCTTCTGTGTATATGAGTTTTTCTCTATTTTCATGCATTCAACTTCTTGAACACTTATGCTCTAGTACCATGCTTTTCCTTTTATTTCAGGTGCATGTGTTTGAGCTGACAGGAAGCATGATTTCTCTTCCTTGTACCTTGTACTGTCAGGTTACATGTCTATAAAGAAAAATTAATTAATTCAGTGTCATTAAATAGATCAAATATGACCATTAGAAATAACTTTTAAATTTTATTGAAAAATATATATAAATGGTTAAGTACGGAATGGTGTCACAGTTAGTCTTGAAACGGTATCAAAGGAAATAGTGTCTTCTCATTTGCCTTTGAGTAGTGAGATAGTCATAGTGAGATAGTCATAGTGCCACTATAATGGCGAGATAGTCATAATGCTACTGTCACATTGAGATATGAAACTGGTAGTAGAGTTGTGGTGTCTGGTCATTTGAAAATTCTAGAATCAGTAGCGAGACTATGGTGTCAGACAAGTAGTATCTAGTCCTTTTACAAAATTCTGAGTGGTGTCATGTTACGATGTATTGGAAATGGAAGCAAGGAATTGGGGTCACATCCTTTTGCGAAAATCTAGAACTGGTTAAAATGTTTGAGTCACAGTGTTTGGGTTACAGTTTCAAGGTTATGGTGTTAGGGACATTTCCAAAATCTGTAACCGGTGGAAAACTTACGGTTTTTTAGAACTATCTAAATATCTGTAAACTGTCTTAAAGACTAATATTCATTTAATGGATTAAGATTAATCATTACAATACTAAAACATAATATAAAAAAATTAAACATAGATACAAGATTCAAACATGATTTGTGATATGGTAAACATGATGTGTGACATTGTAAACATGATTTTCGATTTGGTAAACATGATTTTTGATATGGTAAACATGATTTTTGATATGGTAAACATGATTTTTGATATGGTAAACATGATTTTTGTTATATTAAACATAATTTTTAAGCATTAAAACATGAGGAGTCCAACAATATCAATCACCACCCTTCTTGCACTTGACCTTATTAGTTTTTTATGGACCTCTACCTAGCCTCCATTAGAGGTACCTTTACCTGACTAGACAGCCTTAGAATATGTAGCAACTTTAGGATTCCTAAGTACTCCCTCATCCTCCATTTGAAATTCCACATCAGAGATATGATTGTTTCTAGATCATACCTCACCACCTTGTGGACCCTTCAGAGTTACAGTATCTGAATGCAACACACTTGAATTTGAAACAAATACTCTCGCAAATCCATCACATAAAGCCTCTACATAACCATCAATCACAACAGTATTTATATAACTCCTCACTCCTCAATCATGCTTCAATAATCCAAAAATTTCATGAATTTTCAAGTCCAAAGGAGTGTCCTTGTGGGTTGACACCCCCTAGACTGACTTCCAGAAAATCAGGGTCGCATCATCATGGTTGTGAGGTCGGTCATGGGAAATAAACTCACGACCTATACATGGTCCACTAAAATCCACCACTAAGTGAATACCACTAACAATTGAAGCCTCACACGGGACCAAACTCATCTACTTAGCGCTCAGTGCATACTTCTTCTGCATCAGTTTTCCATGCCAACAATCCTCCATTATAAGACCAATTTTATTGCATTAGAGAAAAAATTTATACCATGATTCAACGTTAATAGTCTACTTATAACTGAACTCTTCACCTATA
Source organism: Viscum album (assembly GCA_963277665.1). Lineage (NCBI taxonomy): Eukaryota > Viridiplantae > Streptophyta > Magnoliopsida > Santalales > Viscaceae > Viscum > Viscum album. The sequence goes on along the minus strand of OY728137.1, from coordinate 20,628,270 downwards.
GTAAAATAAAATAACATAGAAGGCAGCTTCTACATATCAATTTCAACACATATTTTGAGAGAAATTGGATGGCAGACAACCCTAGTCCTATTATCTAAATAGATATAATGACCAATGATATTTCCAAGCATATGACTAATCGATGGATTTTGAAATAGAGTAATAAGTTATGGTAATCTTACCCATACTTCCATTATAGTTTATTCACATTTCATATGTAAATTTTATGACTATTTGAAGAGGATAAATTGAGATTCATTAGAGATTTTAGGTGCAGACGGCCAAGCCTATATCAAATCTTCCTCGTAGGTGAACTTTATTATGATGTGTTTGGAGTCCACAAGACCTACTATTGCGCTCTTTTTCAACCTCCAATAACCAAAGAAAAAGTGATCAAATGTGTTGAGGGATGACTAGTAGTGTTTAAATCTTTCAATAAACGTCTGATGTAGCAAGGAGGATGCATTAGTGTACTCCAAATTCAAGATCTAAAATTTTGGGGCTCCATTGAAGAACGCTGGAACTATTGGACTAAGAGAAATTGGAGGAAATCGAGGGATACACTCAAGGTTCGAGAAGGGGGGAAAAGAGATGGTTGACCTCCATCATTCAGGACTGGAAGACCCTCCCCCACTGAGTGGGGAGGGTCTGATACATTGATCATTGTACCCTAGGGCATGGATTTCTGTGGCCGAGAGGGAAAAGCTTTTGGTCACCTTAATGAAATTTTGATAGAATAGGAAAAGAAAACACAATCTATGGGTGGGAAAGACATCCTAATATTAAATTATGTACATGTTTATCAAAAATACACTAATACATTTCAATATAATTAATTGTACATCCACCTTATAATAATTTTGAATTTTACATTGAACTAATCCTTGATGTGAAACCTATATCTAATACTCACTATAGAATAGAACCATTGGAATTGGTGAAGTTGATGAAAGAATTGTAGGATTTGTGTGATAAGGGATTCATATGACCTATTGTATCACCTAGGGATCTCATGTTCTATTTATGAAAATGAAGGATGGGACTATGGGATTATACATCAAAAATAGGGAAATCAATGACATTACCTTAAATAATAAGTATCATGCACCATGAATTGATTACTTATTTGGTCAACATCAAGGAACTCAATATTTTTCAATGATCAGTCTTTTCTCTATTTATCGTCAATTGGGGAAAAATGAGGATTCTATAACAAAGATTACATTGTTATAAGGTATGAACATTATGATTTTATAGTGATTCCCTTTAAATTAACTAATTCATTCTATGTGTTTATGAATCTAACGAATAGAATATTCAATTATGATATTGATAACTTATTGGTAATATTTATTAATTATATCATGATATAATATAAAATCTATGAGGAGCTTGAGAATCATTTGCAATTCATTATTGAGAATTAGATAGAAAGATTTGTATGATAAATTTAGTAAATGTGAATTTTGGCTCCATGAAGTTTCTTTACATGGATATATTGTATCCAAGTATGATGTATTTTTTGATCCTTCAAAGAAAAACCTTGTCAAGAAATAGAAAACACTAATGAATAGATTTGAGATATAGAGTTTCCTTGGTTTAGTGGGTTATTATCACTGATTTATTCAAAAAAATTAATAGTTCTACAACCCATTAACCAAGTTGAAAAGTAAAGAGGTGAAATTTACATGTCCAATTTAATGTAAATAATGCTTTAAAGAGATAAATAGGATATTGGTTAATTCACTGATATTGAATTTGCCATCATGAAATGAATTATTTGTAACATATACTAATTCATCAAATAATGGATTAGGGGGTGTCATTATGTAAAATTATAGATCAGTTTATTATGCATCAAGGCAGTTGAAGATACTTGAACAGAACAATTCAATTCATAATCTTTATTCGGTGGGTGTAATATTTTCTTTTAAGATGTGGAGCTTTTATTTATAGGGTGATATATGATACATATATATGGACCATAAGATTTTGAACTACATGTTATATTATAAAGAGCTCAATATGAGATAGATTAGATGGTTATAAGTGCTCATGTACTCTAATTTCTTGATATACTACCACCTTGGAAAGGAAAAAAGGTTGATGATTCATTGATTATGATGTATCATGGAATGCTTACCATGATTCTGATAAAGAATGATCATAAATTCGTGTATTTAATAAAGTTATATATGGCAATTGTTAGGATAGGGGAAACATAATTCCTTTTTAAAATAAAATTATAGTCCATATTTACTAGATAATATGGACAATCCCCAGTGGGATGATAGGGGTTTATATAATAATATTAAATCCATTAATGATGTGATATTTTCATGATTCAAATGTGAATATGGTGTGTTAAAGTTTGGAAAGTGACTAGGAGTTATATCTATACATGATATGAATACAGGATTATTAGATGAAGCACTTAGATCCAATTTCTAAATACAACTTAGTATTATAAATATATATATAGATTTAATAGAACATTTCTTGTGGAATTATATGAAGTAAGAAATTATTGACTATGTTTCTAGATTCTTGTTGTGTTAGTGGGTAAATTTTGGGAGACAACACACTAAGGGGTCATGAAGCCTCTCTCTATATCAGTATGGAAGTTGTAAAATATTAAAATAGATCTTTTTTATTGGACTTCTGAATACTCTAAGGGGGAATGATGCTATTTTGGTCCTTATTAATCACCTTACCAAGTCTTTACATTTCACAGTGCACCACTGTCAATTGTATTTGATCATGGCCCTTAGTAAAATTGAAATGTTTGAGGAGTCTAAAAATGTATCTCACCACTTATACATATTTGAGAACAACCTATTATCCTCAAGCTGAGAATAATTATAATAGTACAATTGAAACTTTAGATACATGTTTGGATCCTAATTACATAATATTCAAAGAATTTGGGACTGGAATCCACCTTTGGCAGAGTATTTATATAACTACAACTTCCATTCAAGAATTTAGATCACATTGTATGAAGCATTAGATGAGAAGATATGATTTACTACAACTTGTTGTGATAAAGTTAGTTAGAGGAAGCTATTTGTACTAGATATTGTTGAATAGAATTCAATTAATTTATAATCAATTCATTGAATTATTAATATAGATCAAAGTAAACAAAAGAGTAATGTTGATAATCGAGGGAAGGAATTGTAATTTCATTTGGGGATCATGTATTATTAAAAGTATATCTATATAAGGTAGTTAAAATATTTGGTAAGTAGGCGAAGCTAAGTCCTAGGTACATCCACCCTTTTTTAAAATTTTGAGAGAATTAAAACTATGGATTTCAATTTAGTTATGTCACCAGGCCTCTATAAAGTGAACGATGTCTTCCATGTTTCATTGTTAAGGGAGTACATTCCAGACCCAATGCATGTACTCACTACTAATGAGATAGTGTTGGAGCCTGAATTCTATTATATTTAATATCTTGTTCAAAGTATTGACAATGTATAGCATGTGTTATAGAATCAAACAAGGTGGTGAAAGTACTTTGGAGGAATCATAATATAAAAGAAGAAATGTGGGAACCTGAAGAAGTAATAATGAATAATTACACACATTTTTTTATGAATTGGTGTATATAAAAAATTTAAACGATGAAATTATTTAAGTGTTCTAAAAATTCAATATTCTAGATTCAAAGACAACAGGTAATCATTACATCTCAAAATTAAAGCACAACGCATATTCTATTCATAGTACAATATAAATAGTTTTATTCTTGACTATATTTTAAAAAATATTCCTAAATTTTATAGTTTAAATTTAATAATATGGATATCATTTTTGTATTCCTCGCTTAAAAATTACTTTAAGGAGGATTTTTGGGTATTTTTAAAAAAGGATGATTTTCGGGCGAATAGTAAACATACAGTTTCCACAATATTGTGAATTTATGTCATCATCATGACATAAACATTAATTAAAAATTTATGAAAAAAATTTCCCTATCAAAATCATATTCAATAATGTAAAATAATTCATTTTAAAATATTATGATGAATTTATAAATCAATGTTTGGAATTTTAAAACCTAAGATATATTTTCTTCCAAATAAAAAAACTATTTTTGGTTCTTTTCCATTAATTAAGAATTTATAATGATAGACTAAATTTAGGATTTATTTTAAATTCATAAAACTCTTATTTATTTTATTATAGACTAATAAATATCATGTAATTGAATATAATACATGATGTTAGTAATGATTTTTTCCAAAAAAAATATTTATTGCATTAAATATAATATAATTAAAATTAATTTTTAATACCTCTAGAAATATAATATTTAAAATCTATTTTAAAATTATGAATCATCTTATTCAAATTATTTAATTAGTTACATTTCATTTTTTATCATAAAATAAGTTACCATGGTAAAATTTGGTCTCTTTGGTAAAGGTAAAAATGTTTAAAAGGGGTTAACTAAATGGATAAAGACAAAAAATATCACAAAAAGAGTATTATTTAAAATGTTGAAAGAGAGTTTTTTGACCTCATCCATATAATTTATCAATTTTTATACATTTTTGTTCCACTTTCAATGAATATAGAATCTATTTTTATATTAAAAAATTATATTTTCAAAAATGTCACCCCTCAACTATAAAAGGACCCATTAACCACCCAAATTATCCTCACACCTAAAGCTTATTATATTGGTTAAACACTACCCAAATATCTATCTAAATATCTTCCTTTTGTAATAGTGGTTCTGGTTTCCTCAAAAGGCCAATTTAAGAAGGATTATGGAGTGGTTCAAAGGAGGATATCGAAGGGAGGGGTAATTGTTTTAATTGAATTCCTTCAAGTTTATTTCTTATTTTACCTCATATAAATATATTATAACCATACTAATATAAATAAATGGGTATTATTTGTATACTAAAATTTTATTATGTGGATGTAACAAAAATTACCTACCTCCCTTCCATCCATTAGAAAATGGAAATGTTGCTCGTGTTACTTTTGGACTACCACCTCCATGAATGATGTATTTAATTTTTTATCACTGTCTTACATGGATCATTTTAAAAATTCATTTAAATAATAGATATGATATATATATAAATATTAAGAATTTTTAAGGTAATTTTTCTATTTTATTAATAATGTTAACAATAAGTGGTCGATGTAAAATTTAACCGCCTAAAATGAGCATACACAGACACTTTATAGACAATAACTTCTTAACATTACATTTTATTTAACATCATTATATAAAAATAATTTAATTTAATTTATCAATTTAAAAAAATCAAAATCTAAGAATTTTTAAAAAATTTATTATCAATATTAAATAACATTTTATTGATCATTCAATCATTATAATGTGTTCTTGTTATGGTTGATTTTTCCAACTACATATACATGGTTATAATGTAAATCTCATGAATTATTAATAAAATTTAATTATTTTAATACCATATAATAATGATGAATTTTACATTTTTTTCATATTTATTTAGTGGTATACTTTAATAATTTATTAACCAGTAAATTCAGTTCCTTCGTTAATTTAATAATCTCTAAAATGGGTATTCTTATGTTTTTTATGGGAACTATCTCCATAAGTTCCATGAAATAAATATGTGACAATATAATAAAATAAAACTCCTGATTTACCTTCTCATAAAAATTATGGTGATGATTATGCCATGAAAAACAAGTAAGGACCAAAATCGCCAAACTGAAGCAAGCAAGGGGAACATTACAGATAACACTTGAATATATATTTCTTATATGATAAGAAATTATCATTTTTATAATATGTAATTATAAATAAATGATAGAAAGTAAAATAACTATGAAAAAAATCTTATTTTAATGAATAATAATCCTAAATGTTTTATATATTGAAGTTATAGTGCATCCGACTAAGTGTAAGTTCGAGGCAAGGGTTACTTTTCCAATATCACATTGAATTCAAGATTTATTATGTAAAAATTTTTAATTGGGTGAATGATATTTTAATTCTCTCTAAAACTACATATATTTCATTATTCTCTGATTATTTATAGTTTTTCATATGTACTATTACCATTTCACTTCCCCTTAGTTAATGATTCCTGAAAGTGGGTCTGACATAATCTTTCTTTTCCATTAAGAATATTTTTCCTCTATATACATATTATTTATATTTAATAGAGACACAAGCCTTTTAAACATATCATTACATTATTATAAGAATAATAAACTATCTAATTAGAATCCAAGGATCGTAATGTCTTGTGTCTTGGAGATTAGGTACATAATTAAACGGCGTGATCCTAAAATAATAACATCTTTTATTTAATCTTCAAAAAGTGATCCTAACTTCTTTTTATCCCTTACATCTACATAGGATAACTTGGGGATAACATGAAAAATGGATGAGCTAAAAATCTGAGTAAGTGAATAAAAATTAAAATAAATCTTATCACATCGATTAGAAGGCATAAAATAAATATATATATATAAAGACATGGAACATGATTAAATCTAAAGAATCGTAACATATAAATATCGGGATCGTATAATCATGGAATCATAGTAATGTGGTTGAAACAAAAAATATGAATTTAACATAATTTAGGGCTTGTTGCACATAGGGGCACGAGTTAAGGCTCATTGCACATAGAGTAGCACGATTCAGTTCTAGCCACAATGACCATTGTACATGAAGCATAATTCAAGGAGAACCACCAAGACTTTTTCACATAAAGTCTCATGAGACTAATCATTTCCCAATGAATTAGAGAGTGGTCTATGTGAACCCATTATAACATGTTCATTAATATTTTTTACAAATAAATAATCATACATTAGCAATCAAACATAATCATAAGGGGTGCCTATGGAATGAATTGGGTATCATATTTATGTCAAATGTCATATCAAAAGAAAATATTATAGGGTTTTCCATGAAAGGATGGATTTAAATCATAAATGGGAATTAATAAGGGAATTCAGGAATATATCATGATAAGTGATGTCAAACTGAAGTGAAAATATTGTTTAAGATACATTCGAAATAAAAAAATTAGTACGGTTTAAGGGAAAACTTTCAAGATTATTTAAAATGGAAAATGAATAATTTTTTGTATAAAAACATAATTTAATAAAGGTAGTTTTTCATGATAAGATGAGGGATTTTAGAAAAATAACGGTGGATTAAAAGAGATTATGTAGCACACTTGAAAATGGGTAAGAATTCAAGAAGTTCCCCTACATTAGGCCTGCTTATCAAGAAGCATTGAGTTGGGAACATTTTGAAAACATGTATATCCCCAAAAAATAAGGATGATTGGATCTTTATAAATGAGTTTGGAAGATATAAAAATAATTTATAATATGTACATAACAATAAAATATAATTTAATTTGGGTAAAAAAGAGAGAAATAATGACCTAAAGAAATAATGGAGGATTAGGTAGAGTCTTTACCTTATGTATAAAACGATTCTATACTTAATATTAATGTCATATAAATAAAATTATATTAATTAATTAATAATTATATAAGAATTTATACAGTTATTTTGTTAATTATAACATTTATAAGTTCATTTTGGGTCTTTTTGATGGGTTAAGTGGGTTAATTTCATCCTTTGGGAGCATTGATTTCTTAGGTTTCATGACTCGTTTACTTGTATAAGTGTACAGAAAATCATGTACAATGAGAATAGTTTTCCAAAAATGAACTTATATGTTATTAAAGAAATTATATATTATTAAAAGAAAAGGATGAGGGTTTTAACTCTTGATTCCTTCTTCTTGAGAACCACCTTATGGGTTTGGTTTTGGTATTTTATTAAGACCAAAATCTCTTGGACGTGGGGAAGAGGTTTGGGAAGTGTTTTGGGAAGAATTTGGATATGTATCATAGCTTCTGTGGAGTGATGAAAATATGTGGTGATTAGTGGTATCTATAGTGGAGAAGAGTGGTGTTTTCTCATTATTTAATTCATTAGTTTATTATTTTGGCCAAAGATTATGAGTAATTAGATAATTATAATCAAATATGAAAAAATAATAAAGGATGTATCGAGATTTTGGGCTTACAGCAGGATTACATCATCTATGACTCCATAAATCATGTATTCAGTATTTATCGTAAATTATTTTATTTTACTATTCATCAAAAATTCAAGTATTTCAGAAAAATCCCAAAAATTCATCGAACCCATTTTTTCAGCATTTAAAAATAAAAAATGAACTCCATTGTGTGAAATTAATTTTCAAAATATTAGAAATATAATTTTTATTTAAAATCATCATTTACTTAGAAAATAAAAATTTTAAAATTAAATATTATTGTATAACACTTTAAGAAAATTAATTAACATCTCATAAAATTATCTTATAATCATAAGTCATCAAAATATTTATTGGTGAATACATTTTATGAAAATAAATTATATTTTAAATTATTAAATTAATCAAAAAATGTAATTAAATATTTTTAACCTATAAAAATACCAAAACATAACTACTAATTTTTTAAATATTTAATTACTTATACTATGATATAATTATATAATATTGTTATTTTTAATATGGATAAATTTTATTTATAATTTCATTGATGAGGTTACTATTCAATTTTCCTGTTTACTATCCATAAGGGTTATATTACTATTCTAAAGGTTAAGTTACTATTTCCTCAGTATAGGTTCCTTAACTTCTATAAATCATTCTTATTTCATTCATTCTTTATTTATAATATTTTTATTATGTTATCGTATGTGATTTAATATGATTTATAGTATAAGACATAATTATAAGAAGGGAATTTTCATTGATAAAACTTTTGGTTATTACATTCTTCCTCTTAATAAAATTTCACCTTCAAAATTTTGTTTTACATATTAAGGTGAAAATAGGTGTGGGTACTTTTCCTTCATCACTTCCAGTAGTTCCCATATTGTCTATTTGTACTTATGGCTTCGCCAAAGTAATTTGACTAAGTGAGTAATCTTGTGGCATAGAAATTCATCTTTATGATCCAAGATATTCAATGGATGCTAATCGTAAGAAAGATGATTCTAAAATTGTACAACCTTTAATTTCTGTACATGTGAAGTATCTAGTATGTAAATAATAAAGATACTTGGAATACATTGTGTACATAAGAAATGGTTGGTGGAAGTGCAAGTTGATAGGACACATCTCTAATATGATCAAGGATCTTTAAGGGGTCGATGTACCTAGGACTTAGCTACCCTTTCCTCCCAAATCTCACGATCCTCTTCTAAGGAGATTTGTAGAGGAATACCATATCTCCATCCTTAAACTTCTGGTCCCATCAATGATTGTATGCATAGATATTATTTCAACTTTGGGCTACCTTGATGTGCTGGTGAATGGTTTTCACCTTATCCACTAATTCATTGACAATTTTAGGTCTTAGATTCTTATTTTCACCGAAGTAATATCATCATGTTGGTGTTCTCCACCATTTCCCATAAAGGGGTTCATATGGATCCATTTGGATGCTCGAGTAGAAACTCTTGTGGTAGGAGAATTCGACTAGTGGAAGATGTTAGTCCTATCCTGCTTTGAAATCCAAAAAACGTGGTCTCAATATTTCTTTTAGATTCTAAATATTCCAACTACATTGGACATTAGTTTCAGGATGATAGATCATACTGAAGTACAACTATGTGCTTAGAGCATGTTGGAAACTTTTCTTAAACATAGAGGTGAATCTCATATCTCATTTAGATACAATAAATAGTGGTACTCCATGTAGCCTTACAACCTCTTTGAAGTATATTCATGAAATTTTATCCAGAGATAAGTCCTCTTGAATTGTGATAATGTGATCTATCTTTATAAGACATTCCAAAATAACCCATATAGCATTGTTTCCTTTAGCTGTATTTGGAAGTCCAGTGATAAAGTCCATGGTGATATTTAACAATTTCCATCTCCATATTGGTAATGGTTTCACCACACATTTAGAATTTTTCCTTTCAGATATCACTTACTGACATACTAGGCACTTTGATGTATATTTAGTTATCTCCTTTTTCATATTGTCCAACAAAAAGTTTTCTTAGAGATCTCAATACATCTTTGTGCTCCCTAGGTGAATAGAGAAGTTTGAGTTATGTGTGTCATTTAGAATCTCTTTCTTTACCTCTATATTGGATGGTATACATAGTCATGGCCTAAATCTTATGACTCTATCCTCACTGATCTTGAACTCAGAGGATTTCCTTTTTCGAATAGCTTACACACTTTTCTGAATTTTAAAATCATTTATTTGAGTATCCTTAATTTTCTCCACAATTGATGGCTGAGTAATAATTTTAGAAAGTACTTATAATTTTCCTCCCTTAATGATTCCCACTTACATCCTTTATAAGTATAAGAATATTAGATCCTTCTCAATTCTCATCATTGATATTGATGAAGGATCATTTCTACTTATAGCATCCACCGCCATATTTTCCTTACTCGGATGGTAGTGGATTGACCAGTCATAATCCTTAATGATCTCTAACCATATTTGTTGGAAAATATTAATATCCTTCTGTGTGTATATATTTGAGACTCTTGAGATCAAAATCAATCTCAAATTTCTCCCTATAGAGACAATATCGCTTGATTTTTAATGCAAAGATCACGGTTTCCAACTCCAAATCATGCGTATGATAGTTTTGCTTATGAATTTTCAAATTACTTGAGACATATTCTCTAACTTTATCGTTTTTCATCACTACACACCCTAAGCCTTTCTTTGAAGCATCGTTGTATACCACAAAGTGTTATCCACCTATCAGAAGTGTCGGTATTGGTGTAGTGATAAGCCACATTTTGACTCCTTAATGTTTTCCTCACATTATTGAGTCCATAAAAACATCACTCTCTTCCATGTCATCTTGGTTATTATATTTAACAATCATGATAATTTGTTCCCAAATCATCAATAATACCCAGATAAACCACAAAAGTTGTGGATCTTAGTTATAGAAGTTGGACTTGGCCACTCTTTGATTTCCTTTGTCTCGGAATGGTCTAAAAATATTCCATTGTTGGTTATAACATTTCCTTAATAATCATACTTAATCTATCCAAAACTCACATTTATTTTACTTTGCACATTGTTTTTCCCATCAAAATTTTTTTAGAACATTATTCAAATACTCCTCATGTTCCTTTTTTCCCTTGTATTATATCAAAATATCATCTATAAAGACTACCACAAATTTGTCAAGGTAATATCTAAATACTCTATTAATTAAATCCATGAAAATGAATGGATCATTACTAAGTCCAAAGGGAATTACTATGAAATCATAGTGTCCATATCTCATTCAGATGCCATTATTGGTAATACCTTCCTTCCTCACCTTTAATTGGTGATATCTCGACCGACGGTCTACCTTATACAAATAACTGCCCCCACGTAGCTGAAAAAACAAGTCATATATCTAAGGAAGGGGATACTCTTTATTTATAATGATTTTATTGTGCTCATGATAATTGATGTAGAGATGCATTGATCCATCCTTTTTCTTGATGAATAGGACATGCACACCCCATGACGAAGTACTCAGGTTTATAAAACCCTTTTATAGATTCACCTATAACTGATCATCCCCTCTAATATCTAAATGGCGTCCTTTCTATAAGGTGTCATTGATATAGTTATTGATCTAGGAATAATTTAAATTAATAAATCAAATTATCGATCAGGAGTAATACTATGAAATTATTTCAGGAATGCATCATTGTAATCCCTCGCGATGGGAATGTCTTCAAGAATGGTCATCTCCTTTGTCTCAATCATTTTAGTGAGTTATGCTTGCTCATAAGGCAGAAATATCCACACTTGATGCAATGATTTTTAAGGAGACTCATCTTCCTCCACACACTTTTAAGGAATTGGAGGCTACTTTGGGATGTGAAGGGTGATCTCCCTTTCCTGATAGTTGACGTTGTATTTATATAAATATTGTTATTCCATGACCCAAATAGTATCAAAATCGACCAAAGGGAGTATAAAAATATATTTTAGGAGGTTATGTCTAGGAACATTAACCAAGGAGGAGATGTGTACTTTGGACGCAATAATTTCACCATTATATTTTATCACATATACCTAAACCTCCAAATTTTGAGCTGGCATTTGAATAGTTCTACTAAACATAAAAGATATGAAAGAATGCGTAGAACCATAATCAAATAGTATTATTGTTATTCTTGAATGAATAACAAGAATACATTTCACCATATCAATTTATAGCTCCACATTTATATTAGTGATAGCATAATACCTTCAGTATTTCCTTGGAGGTTGTTGTTGATGGCCTTCAACAACCCCAAACTTAGGGAATTGGTTCCCAAAATTCCCATGTTCCTTATAGTTGAAACACTACACTATTGGCTGAGAATTAATATGAACCAATATTTTTTACTTCCACATTAGTGGGATTCTTCGTATCCCTTATTTATTTCTTTTTTAGATGCCTCATTCTTCCACATTTGAATCATTTCCTAGTTCCCTTTAAGAAATTTCTCAGGATACTTCTTCCCATAATTTTGACACATGGGATATTCACTATTCTTTCCAACATGGGATTTATTTTCTAGTCCCCCGATATTAGTCTCCATTTTACACTTTTTTTTACTAGTCCCACGAGACCAATTAGAGTATTTGATATCCATTTTAACCTTGAGGTCACAATAGACTTTATCCTCATAACATTTAAAGTCTCAAAACTCCAAGGATTTTCATAGACTCATCTTTAGTCTGCTAATGAATTGATCCACCTTGGTTCCAGTGTTCAGGAAAAATCCATAAGAGTATCTTGACAGCCTTGTAAGTTTTTCTTCATACAATCCAATAGAATCATTTTTTTTCTTCTTAATTTCAAGGAACTCCCTTTCCATCTTGAGATGGTGGTTTTAAGGAAAATATTTAATGAATTTTTTTTCTTAAATTCCTCCCAATCCATGGAATCAATTTCCTCCATGGAATTCATATTCATAATCACCTTCCTCTATTGATCAGATTCTCTATCAAAATGATAGGCTGCCAATACAACTTTCTCTTCTTCTAAGCACTGAAGGATAGAGAATATATTTTCAATGGAGTTAATCCACTGTTACACAATGTGGGGATGAAAATAACCACTCAACATGGGAGGACTTTTCCACATGAAGGATGCGATGAAAATTTTCCATCTCATAGGAGGAGGGAATTCTACATGATTCAAGTTATGATTCATAACTTGAGCTATTTTATCAAGTACCATCATGATGCTTTGAGCACCTGTTTCCATCATATTTGTCATATAATTACAAAAAACATCACATTTTCTATCACATTGATTTTTGGCACGTATTATTCTATTTATCATCATTAAATAAAAAAATAAAGTGAAATTAGTGGTCTTAAATGCTTATCTAATAAGTATACAATGAAAAATTTGACCGAAAAAGGATAAAATCTAAAAAGGAAAAGTATATTCTAACCTGTGATTCCCTAGATTTTAATTTAGGTTATCAATGATATCATTACTAACATATATTATTATCGTAAAATTATTTGTTCACATAATAATAGATTGTAATGAGCTTATAAATTTAACAAAGCATATCCTTTGGGAGTGTCAAACTTGGTGTGCAATAAAGATTGTTTTCATGTACCAGGTTACCTCGAGTTAGGACCATAACACCTTGTCAGAGTTGTTACTCATAGGTATATTTGTTCCAGAACCATGTTAACTTGTAGTGTACAGATAGGGATGCATTTTCTTGATAAACCACTTACTCTATACTAATAAAAAATCTATAAATGTTTTCTCATACTAAGTTGTATACCAAGGGATATTACTAAAGTTCTCTATTCCAAGTCTCCAAATATAACTAAAAATTTACCCTGATACCAGCTATAGAAACCCATTCCTTTTACACATATCATTACAAGATTTTAAGAATAATTAAAATTAAAATTACAAGCCAATAATCTTAAATAATAGTGCCTTAGAGATTACGTACATAATTAAACATCATGATTCCAAAATAAGAACTTATTTTATTTAATCCTTATAAAGAGATCCTAAATTCCTTTGAGACCTTACATCTACATAGGATAACATGGGGATAACATGAACAAAGGATGAGATAAAAATCCCAGAATGGGAATCAATTTTAAAATAAATCTTAGCACATCAGTTAGAAGGCATAAAATAAATATATATAATGGAATGGAACATGATTAAAAATAAGAAATCATAATATATATAACATGGTATCATATAATCATGGAATCGTAGTAATTTGGTAGAAACATAAAACATGACTTTAGGAGGATTCAAGGTGCATTGTACATAGGGGAGAATGATTTAAGGCTTGTTCTTCATAGAGGAGCATGATTCGAGGCTAACCCCTAGACCATTTCACATGGAGCATGAGTCAAGGCTAACCACCAAGACTGTTAAACATAACATATCATGAAACTAATTATTACCAAATACATTGGAGTAATATCTGGTTATACCCATCATAACATGATTGTGAATATGTTTTCAAAATAACTAATCATATATAATCAATCAAACATAAACATAGGGGTTTCCCATAGAAAGAATTGGGTACCATGATTATCAAAAGGTTATATAAAAAGTAAATATGAAAGTGGTGTTCAAGAGAGGATGGATGTAAATCATACATAGTCATTTATAAGGGAATATAGGAATATAAAATGATAATTTATGTCAATATTAAGTGAAAATATTATTTAAGAAACTTTAGAATTAAAACTTTTTTGTACGGTTTGAGGGAAATATTTCAAGATTATTCAAAATGGAAAAGGAAAATTTTTTTTATAAAACCAAAATTGAACCAAGGTATTTTTTTTCTTAATAAAGTGGGTGATTTTAGAAAAATAATTGTGGCTTAAAATAGATTATGGAGAACACATGAAAATGGGTAAGAATTTGTGAAGTTCCCTTAAATCGTGATTGCTTATCGGGAAGAATTGAGTAGGGAACCTTTTTAAAACATGGATATCTCTAAATAATATGGATTATTGGATCTTGATAAATGAGTTTGGAACATATACACATAATTTATAAGATGTACATAACAAAAAAATATAGTTTCATTTGGGTAAAAATAGAGAAAGAATAACCCAATGGAATAATGGAGGTTCAGATAGAATCCTAACCTTATGTCTGAAAAGATTCTTCACATGATATTAATCTCCTGAATAATCAAATTAGATTAATTAATTAATAATTCCATAACAGTTTATACATGTATTTTATTTATTATAACTTTTATAAGTCCATTTATGTATTTTTTGATGGGTTAAGAGATTTAATTTCATCATTTGGGAGCATTGATTTCCTTGGTTTTCATGATCAGTTTTCTTGTATGAGTGTATGGAAAATCATGTAGAAAGAGGATAGTTGTCCAAAAATAAACTAATATGTTATTAATTTAATTATAGAATAATAATAGAAAATGAATAGGGTTTACCTCTTGATTCCTTCTTCTTGAGAACCTCCTTAGGGGATTGGTTTTGGTATTTTAATAAAACAAAATGCTACTGGATGTAGGGAAGATGATTGGGAAGAATTTTGGAAAGGATCATGGCTTGGAGGTGTGAAGAAAATAGGTGGTGAGGTGTGGAATTTATAGTGGAGGAGAGGGGTGTTTTCTCATTATTTAATTAATTAGTTTATTATTTTCGCTCAAGACTATGAATAGTAAAGCATTATCATCAAATATGATAAATTAATGAAGTATGGTTCTAGATTTTGGGCTTAAATTAGGCTTACATCATCTATGACTCCATAAATCATGTATTTTCCATTTATCATAAATTAACATATTTTACTATTCACAAAAAATTCAATTATTTTAGAAAATTACCAAATATTTACCCTAACAATTATTTGACATGTATAATTAAAAAATGAGTTGTGTTTTCTAAAAATAATTTTCTAAATATGATAAATATATTTTTTAATTAAAATCATCATTTACATGGAGAGTACAAATTTTAAAATTACAACTATTTTTCTAACACTTCTAAAAATTAATTAAGGTCTCATAAAATTATCTTATAATCTTAAGACATTAAAAATATTAATTTATGAATAAATTATATGAAAATAAATTTTCTTTTAAATTATTATATTAATCAAAAAAATGTAATTAAATATTTATGACCTTTAAAAATACAAACACTTAACTAATAATTTTTAAAATATTTATTTACTTATACTACGATATAATTATATCATATTGTTACTTATACTATAGATAAATTTTATTTATAATTTCATTGGTGATGTTACAATTCAATTAGTCAGTTTACTATTCATAATGGTCATACTACTATTCCAAAGGTAAAGTTTCTATTTCATCGGTATAGGTTCTTTAACTTCTAGAAAACATTCTTATTTCATTCATTCATTATGTATAAATTATTTATTATGTTATATTATTTTATTTAAGGTGATTTATAATATATGACATAATTATATGAAGGGAATTTTCATTGATAAAAATTTTGGCTGTCACATAATTTTTCTATAATTATCTTTTATACACTTCAATTATTTTTAAAGATAATTTTTATTGAATTTTACATTCTTTAAAAATGTTTATAGAGGAATATTTTAAAAAAAATTCACAAAAATTATTCTTTACTATATTTCTAAAAGTTTTAAAAGAATATTTTTTCAATGATTAAGACATGATTGAATTTTCTCAGAATCATGACCATTATTCATTATAAAAATTCCTTTCCTTATTTACATGGTTTTACAAAGAAATTTTTTTCCCCGGTTCAATGAATTTTTTTCTTTTTAAAAGTTACAAAAAGGAAATGATATTTCTTATTGTTTTCAAAGAAGATTTCTAATGTATTTCTGATGTTTTTTTCATCTATGTAAACATACTTTAATGTTTTTTATGCTTCACTAAGTATATTCTCTAATGATATCATCTACCTTATTTCTTGATAAGGATTATGATCATGTTATTCCATTTAATGACTGGGTAAAATATTTACATTCTATATTCTAGTTTTCCAACACTTGTGTTTATTTATTACTATTTAATTTTGATTAGAAATTTTATTTTTTATTCATTAATTTCATATTAATATTGCATTAGACATTTCTAGTAAAGGGTGGGGGCCTAAAATTATATATCCCTTCAAAACATCAGTGTGTATCCTAAGAAAAATGGTGTGGGTATTCAGTGTTTTCCATGCCCATTTATGTATGAAGTCTTGGCATGAGGCCTTGATGGTAGGATTAATCTAATTCCCCCAACACTTATCACAAAGATATTATGGGTTATTTATAAAATGTTAATCAAAATACTGAATATAACATTCTTAATATCAATGTTAAGTAGTCCTCCGTAGATTAGATACATAAAAACTACATTACATCTTTAAAAACAATATTTTATTAAAAATCATTATTTCTTAGTGTAATATATAGGTCCGATCATACATAGTATTTCACTTCATTACCTAGGAAAATGTGAAAAAAAGGTGTGATCAAATGAATTATAATGGATATCCTTTATTGAAAGCTAAAATGGAATAAGTAATATGATAGGAACGTCTAAACAACTAATATCACATAAAATAATCTATGAATGGAAAAGTTAATAAATGATTAAATGGTCACATGATGATGGAAATGTTAGGAAAGAACAATTTCTAACATCATGAACATATCATAGAGGAATTGTGCCAAGACATAATTCAAAAAGGATAAGGAAAATACAATTTCTCTATCATAGTTGTCTCATGATACCTACCAATTCACAAAGGGGGTATTTAATTTCGATCCCCACCCATCACATAAAAGTGCAATGCACTCTATCATATGAGAATAGTCCATACATGGTATAATGTTCAAGGATGGAAAACATAGAAATAAATGGAATAATTTCTCAAAGAAACTTATCATACAACACTTTCCTATATATAACAATAGGTTATAAAAATTATTAATAGATTCCACTAGTAAATTAATTAATAAGGATATATACGTGACACTCTTATAGGGAATAATTAGGGATTCACAATGTTCAATTATGTACCCTTATCAAGTGAATAATAGGTATTTTTAGTTATGAGGTACTTTATAAAAACTAGTATTATTAATGGGTTTGGGAAGTAGAAATAATATATTTGAAATGGTTGGTAAAGAGTATGAGAATCATTTAAAACATTCCCTCTGGGAGTTTCAAACCTGATGTGCAGGAAGTCCCACTTCTTATGCATTGATTGAAGATTGAGTTAGTAATTGAAAAGTATTTTTTAGGGTGGTTACCCCTATTTTCGTCAGTACTAAAGCTGCATACACTTTTTTATATCCATATATATATTTTATTGTGTCAAAAACCACACCTATTTGTCTGTTCACCAAAATATAGGATAGTTTTACGGTTTTCATAAAAAAATGGTAATTATAAATAATTATCAATATATTATAATGATGTGTATTAGTGATCTTTCATCGATAATATAATAATGAATTTATATAAATAAGATATAATAACATTTGGAATTAAAATAAAAGGAATTGAAAGTAGTAGCATAATTAAATATAGTGAAGAGGTTAAGGAACCTTACCTTTCAACATAGGTTCTTAGAGCTTGAGAAAAGAACTTTATAACCTTAGGAGCTCCTTGGAGGTATTATTTAGATGTTAAATGGGGTAAATTTATGATTAAATTATTTTAGAGTGAATATTAATTGGAGAATGTGTGAGTATTTATAGAAAATGAGGGAGGATTGTTCATTAATTTGTAAACATAGGACTTGGAAATATAGGTTGTAGAAAATGAAAAGTCATTGGCTTTACTGTGGTGTTGGCTCATTGTTTTTTACATTTAAGGCATAGTTTTTGAAATATTTTAGTTTGAGAGACAAACTCCATTATTTTATATTACTTTTTCCATGGGAATATAATTTTTATGCTAACTACTATTTTTAAGACAATAATTTCTTTTTTAGACTCTGCAAAGTTATTTATAGGTTTTGAAAATGATTTTAATTGATTAAAATATATTATATTAACAAAATAATTTATTTTTAATCATGTATTCTCTTATATTAACTATTATATTATTAATAAGGAGAATTTTGACATCCTATTTCTAAATATATAATCCATTATATTAAATTAATCCTCTAATTATGTACATTGTGAAATTTATATTGGGGTGATAAATATGATAAAAATGTGCTATTAGAGTAACTAAAATTTCTTTTTTAAATAAATTTCACACTTTTACTTCTATGTGACCCCAAGATACATAACCCTTAATCACACCAGCATAATACCTAAGGGTGAGGTGTTCAATAGCATTAATTTCATTGGAAGGTTTGAAAAATTGTGATCTGATTGTGATTTCCACTAACATGAAATTCACATATAGACGATTCTAATTTATCCTCGGGTTTTTATGTTCTACTTTGGATTTGTCATGGGTGAACCCTAGTGATACTACCTCTTTCCCAAGATTTGATAAGAGAACATCATAGGGGGTGTTACTAATTTTCCATCCCATGGTTCCTCCCTTCCACACCAATTAACTCTCTTAATTACCCTTAATATAAATTATTCCCAAAATTCTCATTTTAATGGTAATTTGAAATAGTCATTATTACTAAAACCTATACTTCCTAACAATAATATTATAATGGTCATATTTTCTCTTAATTCTTATAAATTCATTTAATCCAATCTTATGAATCATAGTTCTAATTTTCAATTCTTTAAATATATAGATCTCATAAATGGTATTATTTTTATAATTATTATTATAATTGTGATATTTATTTGGTAATATTGTCTAGGTGACATCTACATTGTATTTTTATTATTTTTTGTTTATTTTTATTTTTTATTTTTAGTGGTAGTAATAAATTTATATCTCTAATTTGTAAAGTATTACATTATACTAAAACATGATTTTTAATTACTAGAATTTATTGGGTATTACATTACCCCCCCTTAAAAAACGTCATCCTAAAAATTTTAAATCAATCCAAAAACATATTTAGATAAGCCTTTATAATTTAATTCTCTGGTTCCCATATTGGCAATTCCAAAATTTGATTCCGGCAAAGAACCTTCACTAGTTGAGTCATTTGACTTTTTTTAACATTATATCTCATACCATGAATATTAATCAACTATTCATTATATAAAATTTATTTTTCAAACTAAACTTGATCCACCATTAGAACATGGTAAGGGTATAGCCTATACTTTCTTATAAGTGATATACAGAAGACACTATGCACTTGAGATTTATTTCATTGCATGGAAAAATGATATACCATAGTTCCAACCCACTATATACATTCAAATATTCTAATATACCTTGGAATTATCTTCACTTTATTTATAAATCACATGTCCCCTTTCCATGGAGATATCCTTTGTCACACTCGGTTTTTTTTCTTTTCATGTCATTGTTTTCATCCAGTTCATTGAAAATCCTGATACTTTTCTTGGGTGTTATGTGAGATTAATTTTGAGTTTTTAACTACCATATATGTATAATTAGCCTAATTTGGGTTCCCCATTTCTTCTTTATGAGTCTTTGGAGAAAGGGTGGTTACTTCAGGATTTGGGCCAACCGTGAGCTCATTTCTAGTTTTAAAAACCATATTTGATTCTTTTATAACTCCTTTGTTTTTCATAATTTTTCACTCATTACACTTCATAATTTTCCTCAGATGACATATTCAAACCACCATATCTTTTTGGACCACTTAAGATTTCATAATCATGGTGAAATTTGGTTACTTATTTATTTATTGGTCCAGCCTATGGGCAAATTTCTAGTTTTAAAAAAAATAATTTTTTTCTGTTATATATTTTTTACTATTTAATATTTTTCTATTATTACACCTCCCACTCAAAGTAAAAATACCTAGATGGACCCCCAGTATATATTTTACCTCTTTGGAGCTCATTTTAAGCTTATATTGGGGACAATGTTCTCAGGTTTCCCCAAATCGTCTAGAATTGAGAAGGCAAATCGTTTCATGCATAAATCATTCAATTCATACACTTTTTCCCACAAATATTCTTTACCTTGTTCTTCCAGACCATTGTATCCCCTCCAAGATGTTCCAATACATTCCCTTTTCTCTATGGTTTATATATAATGGAAGATGAAGAGTTTTCTAGTTTAAAAGGTGATATTCTTTCTCATTTATTCTCCCTCTTCTTCCTCCATTCATTATTTCTTGGTTTTATAATCTCCCATAGTCATTATCGACTTACTGTTCTATTATACCATGATTTTTATGGGGGTTTTGTTGGTTTGGGTCTGTTCATCTTAGGTTTAGGGTTTGTAAACCCTCAGATGGTGATATTGGGTGTGTGTTTCCATTACGCCAAGGATTTGAGGTAAGATATCTCTTTTACATGCATTTATCATTTATTTTTCATCATTTTATTATTGTTTTAATCTAATATATATGTTTATTATTATGTTTTTTCAGTTCTATAATTTTAATGGTGTAAAAAATGGTTGTTTAAGCCTTGTTTTGTGAAAGGTAGTGTTGTTTGGTCATAAAAGTACACACCAAGTTTTTGTTTAAATGTTCCACTATCTTTTGCAACTATTTTGTGAGTTTTAGAATCTTTTTTAATATATTTTGAATATTTTATATTATATTTTAAAAAATATTTCATGAATTGGTGTTGTATTCCTTGTCAAGTTCTTAAAATAAATAATTTTATTTAAAAGGGCATGTTATGGGTTCGGTAAATTGCCTGATTGGATTTTATGTGTTATATATGATTAAAAAATTATTTTTTGGATTTATAAATACTTTGGAAGAATGAAAAATGGTTTTTTTGGGTCCTTCTATGGATTTAAAATTTTTATTTTCTTTTACAAACAAATGGTTTTTGGTTTACAACATGTTTTGGCCTAAGTTGCCAGAAAATGGCCCGTTTCATATCCTTATGAAAATGGTTGTGTTTTGAATATGAAACATGAGTATTTGAAGGGATTTATGAAAGTTTTTTGCTGATTTAAATTGTGTTTATACGCCTCCTTAATAAAATTGAAATTCAAACCATTGCCAAATGTTAGTTTTGAGAAAGGTTTAAACGCCCATTTGGCATTCATTTTTCTTGTAAAACTGGTTTCCATGTGTATTTCATGTTCTATCTATTGGAAAAATTTTATGGCTCATGAAATTGATTTTTTTAATTGGTTATTGGGCTTCCAAATTTTTTTTATATGGTATTGATGGGTTTTTTCCTTAAAACATCATTTTTGGAATGGATTTTATCTGAAATGACACGTTATACTTCTTGAAATTGTTTTATGAAAATTTAGGTGGTTTATTGATCCGTGAAAGAAATGTGAGACACATTTATGACCTGTTTGATATGTATATGATTTTTAAATGTAATGTTCATAATAAAATGGTATTTTATATATCTGTAACTTTTTTTAGGATAAAACTGGGAAACCCGAGTATCTAGGTGGGTGGAAGTGTACTAGTATGCTGGTGATCCCGTGGGGTTTGGCCCATGTTTCACATAGAAAGTTTGATGATGATAACACTAACTAAACTATGATAATTATTTTTTTCGGGGGACCATTGGGTAATGGGTATACTCCCTACTAGTGGCTCATGAGCACGAGAACGGTTATTTATTATGGTTACTTTCACCAAGATACGAGGTTCCTGGGGCTCATAACTAACTAGTGCCATGGGGTGTTCTTATGACTTGTTCTCGTTGGATATTTTTTACTCAGCATTGGAATATTGTGTGTTTGTTTGGTAATAAAGTAGTTTGTGTGATTTATTTAAAATTGTACATTCTTTAAAGCATCCCTCTTGAAATCTATTTTCATTTTAAAGTTGCAACTCTTTGAAAATTGTTACTAGCATTCTTGTTTATATAACATGCTTGTTTTTGTCTGGTAATTCTTTTTGAATAGCATGGGACCTCATTTAGAAAATATACCTTTATATCTTGTATTTAAAACTTGAAATTGATGTTTCTTTTATTTTAGAGGATGTGCATTAGGTATAGAATATAGAGGTAACCTACTGAGTTTTAATACTAACACCTATATTCTACTTCTGTTTTTATCCCTTGTACAGATTTCAGATTGAGTTCGATCACCTTGGAAAACATGTGATCATTTTATCAGAGATTTTCTAAAGGGGTCACATGGAATTAGTTGGTTATCATGTTTGGTCAGTTGAGTTTTTGGTTTAGTTATACTTTCAGTTTCTTGTACAAATAATGTTCAGTTCAATTTTTATGTAATTGTATTCTGGGATGTACTTTTCTTTCCACTGTTTGTATAATTGTTTATATTTGGGTGAAATAGATCCCTTGTGTACTCTATTTATTCCCTTGGTGCTTGTCACTATCCCTCGAGGATTGGGAACACCTCTTAGGATTTGTCGCGGGCTGGCCTAGGTGACCGGTTCAGGGTCGACTCAGGCTGGTTCATGAAAAAATGATATCAAAGGAGGTCATATTCTTAGCATAACTTTATTTAGAACACTCTTGTTATTTGAGGGATGTCAAGGTAGATGGAGAAGTATTGATGGGACTTGAGGGGTAAGTGCAGGAATAGTTTTGAAAACTCTTTCTCGTTCTGATCCTCAAGTTTCCATGGGAAGACCAGTTTTATTAGTGTCTTTTGTTTTTGATGATTTTTTGGTGTTGGGTTATGACAAGGGGAGTCTGACTAATGGCCTTTGTTAGCTCATATGGCCTGGAAAGCCATGTGGAGCCAGGTCATGGTCCTAATAAGTCTCACCGTGTTGGTTTTGTGTTTGATATATAGCCTCCAACCATATGGTCAAGTCACCCACCGACACTAGTTCCTTTTTTTGGGTCTCTTGGACCTTTCTTGAATTTTGAATTTTTGTTTGGAAAATCAATATTTGATAATTGTAAAAATTAGCTTTAAAGGAGTGTTTGGATTTTGTAAATTGGAAAATGGGTTTTCAAAATTTAAATATAAGAATGGTTTTGGAAGGTTGTGCTTTTTGTGAAACAATGTTTTTGGATGAAGAGGAAATGATTTAACGGGATTTGATTTTCCATAATCTAAACTTGCAGTTTGTTGAAATAAAATGCTTTGAAATTGTGAATCATTTTAAGTGGATTATAAATATTTGTTTTAATTGGGGTGTTTTGGGATGTTTAAAAGTATTTCAATCTGATAAATTAGATTTGGAAATTGGATTTCAGCAGTTGGTGATTTCCTATAAAAGGTATTAGTATCAATGGCCATTGGATTAGGAATAGATACCTTACTTAATTTCAAAAAATGGTAAGTGGTTTTTTGGAGTAGCTTGGTTGTTTTTAAAGTTTTTAAAAATGAAAATGGGTATGTTTTTTAATCAAATGTATCTTGATGAAGTTTGGTTTTTTTGTGAAATCTGAAAAGGGTTTTTTGACTTGTTGGTTTGTGTTCTTTTGGAAGGTATATGATTTATTTGGAATGATGTTGTTTTGTTTTAGCCATTGGTGTTTTCATGGGTGCTCACAAGAATGGTTTTACTTATATCTAGAAGGAAGGCCTATATAGAATTGTGTTTAGGTGCCTGGGTGGCATGGAAATGTGAATGTGTGTGAGACTTGATGAAACACCATTGGTGAATGTGGACACACACCAAATTAGTTTGTTTTCCAAAACTGTTTTGAGGTGAAAAATTGGGGCCTTTTTTTATAAACTAATGGTTATGGGGATAGTTTTTTCTATATCTTATAAGATTTTTGTATTCAGTAAGATTCCTTGTGATCTAGATTCCATAATATTGTTGTCTCTTGAGATGATAGCTTGTTGGTCTATCAGTTTTGGAGTAATGTTCATGGGGTTTCTAAATATGTGTTGGATGTTGTGATGTGGCCATGGATTGTTCTTCATTGGAATTATTTCATATTGATCAACATAAGTATTCATTTCAAATGTTCAATACACCACTTAGGATGATGCCTCAGCCAATGTTTTGGATTAGAGAGCTATTTTGTATTGATTTAAAGTGCTTTCAGGTTGTGATAATTCTTTTGGACATAGTAGTTGTGTTCGGTGATATTGATGTGTTTCACCATATTCCTTTTCAATTATACTCCTTGTTTGGAGTGAGATAGAATTTTGATATATATCTATGTGTTCTTATTTTGAAGAAGGTGTTTTTTTTGATAAAGTGAGTTTGTTTTTGAGTGGTGTGATCCTTAGCACCAAACTGCGGTGCATAAGATGCTTCAAGAATCAGGGCTCCTACTATAGGCCTTAGAGTGAATCTTTTAACGCGTTCAGGAAATCTATAGAGGTGTGGGGAGCTTGAACAGGCTCCAAACTCCAACATTGTGGTATGGTAGTTTCTATGTATCTATTATTGTTACTCATTACTTTGAATTTCCCTTTTTCGCAATAAGCATGGTGGACTTACTTCTCACACAGTATCTATGGTTATTCCTTCATGGATGTGGGTTTTTGATCAATGTCCATGTGTGGACCACCAATGAAAATTTGGTTTGGTCATGGTGTTACCTGTCAATAGGTAGAGAGTGTTGGGTAGTTTATTTGTTTCGTTTGCGGTTTTAGTGGCCTAATTATTTGTTCCCCTTCCCTCCCCTCCATGAGTGGTGGGGTCCAGATCTGTGCCAAAATTGTTGGCCCAGTTCTTGTCCCCTCCGTTCAGGAGTGGGAGGTTTAGATGTTCATGTTTTAACCCTAATAAAAAGGGTTTTTAGGATGTTGTGGGAGATTTTCCATGCTCTTGTGAAGGTGAGGCCAAATTCTAGTTTATTTTGAATTATGTTTTCCATTCCTAGTTGTTCTCTAATGGCGAGGAGACCCACTGCAGGTCTCGAGGATCTTTCCTTAAGGATTTATTTGATGGTAGTTTTGATTTAATAGTGGGGAGACCATTCTGGCCTCGACCTCATGTCATTGGATTTTTTGAGTGAACTATGGTTTGGGTGAACATTGGGTTCATTTGGAGAAGGCCCAATAATCTAGTTCTTGGCTTGGTGGTGGTGGTGGTGGTTTGATGTTTCGATTTATTCTTCGGAAGTGGTTGTGAGTTGGTGTTTTGTTTGGGAAATTGTATTAAGTTACATTTTTAGTGAATGATATTTACATAACATTAGAGTTTGTATTATGTTGATAAGGAATCATTTGGTGTTGTTCTATCATTTGAATGTTTTTGTGGCTTTCCGGGGGCAGAAAGATTTAATGGTGGGGAGAATTGTCACACCCAGTTTTTTTTCTTTTCATATCATGGTTTTGATCCGGTTCATTGAAAATCTCGATCCTTTTCAGGGGTGTTGGGTGAGATTAATTTTGAGTATTGGACTACAATATATTTCTAATCACCCTAATTTTGTTTCCCTGTTGCTTTTTAGGTTTTTTTATAGAAAGGGTGGTTACTTCATGAGTTGGTCCAACCGTGAGCTCATTTCCAGTTTTAAAACCAATATTGATTCTTTTATAAATAGTTTATTTTTCAACATTTTTTACCCATTAAACTTCATAATTTTTATAAGATGGAATATTAAAACCAACACATCATTTTGGACCTCTTAAGAATTCATAATCATGGTAAATTTGGGTTACTTATTTAGGTATTAGGTCATCCCATGGGCCCATTTCCAGTTTTTTTTTAAAAAATTGTTTCTTTTATATATTTTTCATTTTTTAATATTTTTTAGTTATCCCACATCCCACTCAAATAAAATTTGCCTATACCGACCCCCATTATGTATTTTACCTTTTTGGAGCTCATTTTAGGAGCATATAAGGCCAAATGTTCTTAGGTTTCCTCAAATCCTCCAGAATTGAGAAGGTAAATTGTTTCATACATGAATAATTCAATTCGTACTCTTTTTCCCACAAATATTCTTTCCCTTATTCTTCCAGACCTTAGGAGCCTCTCCAAGATGTTCCAATCCATTAAATTTTCTCTAAGGGTGTATATCTAAAGGAAGATGAAGAGTTTTCTCGTTGAAAGAAGAGATTCTTTCTCCTTTCCCCTCCCGCTTCTTCCTCCTGTCATTATTTTATGGTTCTATAATCTCCACTATTCATGATAGACCTAGGGTTCTATTATACCATTATTTTTAATGGGGTTTTTCTTCATTTGGGTCTGGTCATCATGGTTTTAGGGTTTGTAAACCCTCAGATGGTGATATTGGGTGTGCGTTTCAAATACGCCAAGGATATGAGGTAGGATATCCCTTGCACATGCCATTACCATTTAAGTTTCACCATTTTCTTATTTTTTTCAGCTTATATATATGTTTATTATTAATTTTCAGCCTTTTATACTTTTATTGGTGTGAAAAATTGTTGTTTATGCCTTGTTTTGTGAAAGGTAGTGTTTTTTTCATAAAAGTGCACACCAAGTGTTTGTTTAAATGTTCCACTATCCTTCAACACTATTTTGTGAGGTTTAGAACTTGGTTTATGGTATTTTTAATATTTACCAGCATCTTTTGTAAAATATTACATGCAATTGGTGTTTTATTCCATGTCAAGAGCTAAAATAAATTTTTTTGTTTAAAAGGGAATGTCATTTGTTCGGTAAATTGCCCCATTGGCTTTTATGTGTTATGTTTGATTCAAACATTATTTTTTTTGGGTTTATAAATGAATTGTAAGAATGAAAAATGGTATTTTTGGGTCCTTCTATGGATTTAAAATTTGGATTTGGTTTTACAAACAAATGGGTTTTGGTTTACAACATGTTTTGGCCCGAGTAGCGGGAAAATGGCATGTTTCACATCCTTACGAAAATGGTTGTTTTTTGAATATGTAACCTAAGTATTTCAAGGGATTTAAATAAGTGGATTTATGATTTAAATGGTTTTTATACATATCCTTAATAAAAGTGAAATTAAAACCTTTGTCAAATGTTAGTTTTGAGAAAGGCTTAATGGTCAGTTTGGCATTTTTTCTTATAAAAATGGTTTTATTGTGTATTTCATGTTCTATATTTGGGAAAATTTTATAGTTCATGAAATTAATTTTCTTTTAATTATTTATAGGGATTCAAAATATGGGTTTACATGGTATTTATGTGTTTTGGCCTTAAAATATCATTTTGGAATGGATTTTATATGCAAGGCCTCATTATAATTCTTGAAATTGTTTTATGAAAATTTAAGTGGTCTATTGATCCGTGAAATAAATGTGAGACATGTGTGTGATCTATTTTATGTGTATATTATTTTTAAATTTAATATTCATGATAAAATTGTATTTTATATATGTGTATCTTTTTTTAGAACAAAAAGGGAAAACCCAGGTATCTAGGTGGACGGACGTGTACTAGTATGCTAGTGATCTCGTGGGGTTTGGCCCCTGTTTCACGTAGAAAGTTTGAAAATGACAAAACTAACTAAACTATGATGATTTAGTTGTTGGGGGACCACTATCTTATGGGTATTCTCCCTAATAGTGTCTCATGTGCATGAGAACAGATATTTATTATAGTTACTTTCACCGAGATATGAGGTACCTAGGGCTCACAACTAACTACTGCCTAGGGGTTTTCCCGTGACTTATTCTCATTGGCTATTTTTTACTCTCTGTCAGCATACAGTGTGTTTTTTTGGTAAATTAAGTAGTGTGTGTGATTTATTTAAAAGTTTACAGTCTTTAAATCATCCCTCTTGAAAACTATTTTCATTTTGAAGTTGCACCTCTTTGAAAATTGTTACTAGCATTCTTGTTTATAAAACATACATGTTTTTGTCTGGTAATTTTTTTTATATAGCATGGGAGCTCATTTGGAAAAAATACCTTTATATCATGTATTTAAAACTTGAAATTGATGTTTCTTTTATTTTAATGTATGTTCATTGGGAATAGAATGTCGGGCTAACCTGCTGAGTTTTAATACTCACACAAATAGTCTTATTCTGTTTTCAGCCCGTGTGAAGGTTTTAGCTTGAGTTTGATTTCCTTGTCCAACATGTGATCATTGTCTTGGAGAGTGAACTGAGGGGTCACATGGACTTAGTTGGTTATCACGTTTTTTTAGTTGAGTTTTTGTTTTAGTTATACTTTCAGTTTCTTGTAAAAATAATGCTCAGTTCAATTTTTATGTAAATGTATTTTGGGATGTCCATTTATTTCATCTGTTTATATGATTGTTTATATTTGGGAGAAATTATTCCCTTGTGTGCTCTGTTGATTCCCATTGTGCTTGTCGCCATCCCGGGAGGATCAGGAACACCTCTTGGGACTTGTCGCGGGCTGTCCTAGGTGACCGGTTCAGGGTCAACTCGAGCCGGTTCGTGATGTCCTTAGGAAGACATGGTCTCCAACTTGGAATTTTAGATCCATTATTAAGTATTTTGCATAACTTTTATGTCTTATTTGGGATACCTTAATGTGGTCTGAGATGGATCTTTGAATATTCGATTTATCTTTGATATGTTCTGTACCTAATAACTTCTTTTCAATAATTTCATCCCAAAATGTTGGAGTTTGAAATCTCTTTTCATATATAGATTCATATGGTTCCATTTTAATGTTGGATTTGTATCTTTTATTGTTAAAAAACTACACTATTGGTAAATATTGATCCAAAATTCCTAGTAAGTTGGGATAGAATAACCATATCATATCCTATAATGTTTTTATAGACCATTCACACTTTCCATATATTTTAGGGTGATATTTTTTTCTAAGATTAAGTTTTATATTAAAATCCCTTATAATATTCCCCTAAAATTTTAATTTAAACCATAGATCATGATAAGAAACTATAGATAAGGGTGTTCTAGTAATTCTCACTACTTCATTTATATACTTCCTAGAAATATAATCAATAAGGAAATCTTATTAAATTGTAAAAAAGGAGTAAAATTTACAATATGATCCCCAATGAACCATATCACGTTATACACCTTTGTTTTATTAGGAAGACTGGTGAAAAAATCCATAGTAATATTATCTCACTTAAACTCTAGTATAGGTAAAGGTTACATAACACCCTTGGGGAGCTGTCTTATAGCCTTTACTTATTGTCTTAATAAGATACTTGTTTTATAATCTACAATCTCTCACGTTATATTTTTCAACTAGAAATGTTCTCATACATTCGTATATATCTTAATGTCATCATTATGTATGGATAAATTTAAACAATGAGCTTCATCCAATAAATATTACATTATCTAGGGTATTTATGGAACATATACCCTCTTACAAAACCAAAAAAAATACATCATTACCAATATTAAATTCTAAAAAAATTCCATTCTTCACATCAACGATCTTCTTTTATAATACCTTATCTTCACGTTGGGATTTATTAATCCTCTCTAATAAAGTTTTTTGGATAATTGATTGGAATAATAATTATGTTTCCCATAAAATTAACGAACCATGTCCATCCTTACTAAATCATTGATAATTGGATCATTATCAACCCTTATCATGGATAAGACAACATGTTATTGTCTACTAAATGTATCTACTATCTTGTTTGCATTACTAGGATAATAATTTATAGAACAATAATTATCGTTGAGTATTTTAAATCATCTCATTTTCCTCATTTTAAGAACTTTCTAGGTAAACATGTATTTCAAACACTTAATATCAATGCATATATCACATATCTATCTATATAAATAACATTTCCATTTATTTAGATCAAATATCACAGCTACCAAATCCAAATCATATGTTTTATAATTCACCTCAGGGAGATTCAATTATCGAGATGCATAGTAAACCACTCTATCATTTCATATAATAATGCATCTAAGACATTTACCCGATGCATCACTATAAATTAAAAACACTTATTTACTAGATGGAAGATTCAATATGGGTGAATTTTCCAATACCCTCTTCAATTCATCAAAAATATCTTAAAATTCTTTTATAAATGTGAATTGGACCCCTTTACATGTTAACTTGGTTAAGGGTTTAGAAAATTGATTGATGTTTTAAATAAAACGCATTTAGTATCCATCTAGTTCAAGGAAACACTGAATTTTATTTATGGTGGTAAATATAGTCCATTCAATGAAAAAAAATTAATGTTAAAGATATATACTATCCTTTGATACAATATGTCAAATAAAAGAATCTTATTAAATCTAAAATTCACATTTATTGAATTTCCCATAAAACACTTTTTTCCTCAAAACTAGAAGCATAAATCATAAATGACTTTCATGCATCTCATAAATCTTAGAGTATATAAGAATATCATCAATAAATACAACCACAAAATTTGCAATATAATCCTTGAAAACTGTATTCATCAATCCCGTAAACACAGAGGGTGAATTGGTTAACCCAACCAACATTACTATGAAATTATAATAACCATACCATGTATGAAATTTCATCTTTGGGATATCCTCCTTATAAACCTATAACTTATGATAACCAAAAAAAGATAAATATTCATGAAGTATTGATCCCCATGAATCTAATCAAATAGATCATTAATTTTTGGACATGGGTACTTGTACTTTATAGTAATTACATTAATTTACCTCTAATAAATGTGTAACCTAATTGATTTACCCTTATTCTTCCTGACTAAATAAGGTGATCTCTAAGGTGAGACACATGGATGAACTAAACCCTTATCACATAAGTCTTGTAATTTCTTATTCAAGTAAACTAACTCTACTTTTTCCTTACTGTTGGTTTTCATAGATATATCTTGTAATGTCCCAAACTAGGTTCCACAATTTGGTGCACTAATATAGTTATTTATGTAACCTCATGTGTTCCTCCGCATATGCTAGAGGCTATCGACTAGTAGTGAGGCTCTAATAAAGACCATTGGAAGACTATACCCGCTTTAACAATGTAGCTCCATGGTGGAAATAAATAATAATAACCAAATGATATAACCAACAACCAAACTGAACTAGTATCACATGAAGAACAAAAAACAAAACATGATATCCAAAACTAAATGAAGAAATATTTCATGCCAATATGTTTCTAGTGTCAATATGAAAATACCAAAATAAAGACACCAACAACTCCAAGTGTGTCCTAACACCAAGTCTAGTTCCCCCATTCATGCTCCATCTTGACTCAACTATATAACATATGGATCTTTCCATTATCATGTTTTACAACCATGAAATATATTCAGGTACTGATTAGATAGCCTAATTAGGGTGTGATTACAACTCAGTATCCCACCACCAAAAATGTCTAAAAAAATATTCAGTCAATAATAGTGTATTAAGATGTACATATAATAAATTATAGGAAATAATGTAAACATATTTCATTTATTCAATTACTCTATATTTAACCACATAAACCCCCTAGGTTCCTAATGACACTAGAACCTCAAGATCGGATTTTTTCCATGTTGGATTCTAAATCATATAACATATTTAATTCACAATTCATTATAACAAACGGGCATTCATTTTCCATGTCATTTCAACTCAATTTCATGGCCAATTGGAACCACAGTCCAATGAAAATATATTGGGCTTGGATCACAATGCTTAGGACCCTATGGGTATTTGAAGCAGCAGTACTTGACCCACAACTCATTTTCATTCAATCATTCAGGTGGTATTTTGAAGCAGTATTCTATTTCCTACACTCATTTATCATTATGGGATTTAGATGCAGTAGACCATGTCCCACACACATTTATCAATTTATCACTATAGATTTTGATGAATGAGAACATGTCCCACACACGTATATCTCATATATCACAATATCACATATATTAAATCAATCAAGGATAATCAACATTAACCCAATCATCACATTCCACATCATTATATGCCATTTTAATTATCAAAGAAATTCATGGTCAATACTTTAATAATATATAAATAATATGAAAATTCACAATTATTCTATTTAACAACATTTATTCATATATCCCTTTAACCCATTAAGGTTGAGTCTATTATCCCATAAATCTAATACTTAATTAATTCATATCACATTAATTAACCAATTACATAATCAAAATTTATTTAATCAAATCAATATTCAATTAATCAATCAATTCCACAATGAAAACAAACTATTAATTAATTTGACAGTTAATTGATTAAAATCCATAATGAAAATATCTAATTAATTAATTCACCAATCAATAAATCCATATTTCAATTTCATAATCACAATAATTCCCATTAATTAATTCTGAAATTAATTAATTAAGTCAATCTAATTAAAATGATTACATTATCCCGAATTTTACCTAATTCATCTTTACATGGAAATTACAATAACTCAATTCCATGTTTCAAAAAAATAATCAACCTATTAATTTATATAATTCAAGATTAAATTGTCAATATTGTTAATTTAAATTTAAAAATTACATGCATATAATTGGAATTCCAGACTATGGGAATTGAATTTATACCACCTACCACAAGATCATTGACAAAATCCCACCAACAGAAATCCCCAATTAAGGTGGAATGACCAAGGATGTGACAAAAAATGATATCTATATCTGAAACCTATGTCCAATAAAAAAAATATCCATGAAACCTATATGTATATCCCAAAAAATAGAAGAAAACATGCCTTTAATATATGAATGATATGTGGGAGAAAGAAGTGAAGCCAATTGGGGTGATATTTTCATACCTTGAGAGGTAAAGATATTCAATCACGACTTAGAATAATCAATAACGGAGGTTTGGTGCCCTAGGAATTAATTTGAAAACCTTTAAAAATATGAGGAATAGTTTAGGGCTGAGTTGGGTTAAATTGGGGTGATGTATGAGGGGTTTAGGATTTTAAAAACCAATTTTTATTATAATAAAAATTGTGTTCACTATTTTAGGGGTAAGGGTGCATGGTTTTATAAATCATGTGCCTCTTCTAGGGGTTTCATAGTTACTACTATGAGGATGCAAAGTTTGAAAAACCATGCACTAGCCATGAAATCCCTCTCTGTTTAGGGTTTCACTATATGCTGGGGAAAGGCACATGGTTTGGGAAAACCGTATTCCAACTGTGAACTACCCTTAATCTATCCAAAAAAAATCCAATTTTCATCTAAATGTACCCATGATAAATCCAAAAAAAATACTCAAAATAAGGGGAAATAGTTCCAATAAACATTATTAAGACATCTTTAGAATAGTTTGGGATATTAAAATCTCACCACCTTATAACAGCTCATCCTCAAGTTGTACTCTCAAGAATATCTAAGATTCCAATTCAAAAATATCATGAATCTAAGCCCATATATCTACTTCTCTTTCCCATGTTTCATCTTGAACAGACCCATGTTTCTATATCACTCAAACTGTCATTATGGTCATTCCCCCCAACACTTTCTCACTGCAATCCAACACACGTATTGGATGCTCCTGAAATGATGAATCAGTCTCAAGCTAAAAATTATCCACACCAATCATTTTAGAAGGGTCAGGGCGATGCCTCTAAGTTTGTGACATAAAGAAAAACATTGTGAATAGCATTGTACCACTTTGGAAGAGACAATCGGTACACCACTAGTCTGATTCTCTCTAGAGCCTCAAACAGGACAACAAACCTAGGTGCCAACTTTCCCCATGTATGTATACTATGGTGACCCAATCTAGGAGACACCTGAAGGAATACACGATCGAACTCTATAAACTATAGGGTTTATTAAAATATATCTGCATACGACTTCTATCAACTTCAAGCCATAACCATACACTTCTGAATTAGATGAACTTTATCTAATTTCTCTTGCCTGAGACTTAATCCCAATAACTATGAATCACCGACCTCCATCCAATATAGAAGTGATTTGTAATACCTACAATAAAGTGCCTCATATAGTTCCATCTGTAATTTTTCCCAATAACTGATGTTATAGTCGAACTCAATGAGTGATAATTTATTCTCTCAAGACCTACCAAAGTTTATAACACATGCTCGTGGCATATCCTCAAGGACATATATAGTATGCTTTGGCTTCCAATATGTTTGTGGGTGAAATCCCATAATAAGTACAACCTATATTCCAAGCCCCCTCTATAATCTCATCCAGAAGAACGAAGTAAAACAAGAGTCATGGTCTGAAAAAATACTCAATGGATCCCCAAATAGATGGACTATCTATCAAAATTATAATCCTCATAAATGCTCTATTCATAAAGTCTCTCATATAGGAATGAAATGAAATACCTTTGTTAACTGATCCAAAATCACCCAAATAGAATCATTCTTCTAAGGAATCCTTAAGAGACCCTCCTTTAATTCCACGATAACATCATCCCACTTCCATTTTAGAATTATTAAGATATGTAGTAAACCACTAGGTCATTGATGCTTATCCTTCACCTATTGACAGGTGTAAAATCATGTCACAAACCCTTATATCTCATTTTTCATTCTTGACCACCAATATTTTTGACATAGGTCATGATACAATTTGGGTCGCACCGAGATGCATCGCCCACTTAGAGGCATGAAATTCAAACATAAACTCCTCTAGCATAATAATAGGCACAAAAACTCGATTCCTCACATAGATGATCTCATCCTCATCAATGGTCCAATCAAAAGGTGACTCTCCATCTTAAATTCTTTCCCTCAATGCCACACAATCAAAATACTCTTATGGTATATCCCTAATCCATATCAAGTGTGTAAACATTATATAAATTGATATGAGATTCATCTTCTCATGAATCTCATGAACCACTACAACATGCATCACAACCAGTAGAGTCATCATCTTCTACATACCACTAGAATCCTATGCTGTCTGAGTCCATGTTTTCTTATTTAAGGCATCATAAACACTGTTTCCCTCTCTAGGTGTATATGCTAGCCCAAAATAAAAAGAATACTTATAATTACTAAATTATCTTCCAGAGTTTAAATTCTCACTAAAAAAAGATATAATTTAATCTCTTTTAATCCATATACATGGTAAACTTCCAACCCAAACAATAATGATTCAAAAACATCAAAGTATAAAAAAATATAGCCAGCTTGGGGTAGTGTGTAGGGTAGTTCCATTCATGAGGGCTTAATTGACGAGTCCCATAAACTATAACACAATCTACTTGCATCATTAATTCTCCAAGTCCTATCCTAGATGATCAAAAAACACAGTATGCTTCTCACCTGGTTCAGGTAGGATCAAGATTAGTGTCATAGTCAACCACTTCCTCAACTATGTAATGCATTCTCACAAGCTTCAGACCATTCAAACTTTATCGCCTTCATGGTAAATCCTGAAAGTGATGCTTCCAAATGAAAAATTTCATGGATAAACAATAATATCTGGCTAACCCTATAAAGCTACGGGTATCAAGAAAAATACTTGGGATACTCTTAAGAAACCACTAATGAAACTTCCTCTAGGTCCACTAACATGTATTTCTTTGAGACGATGTAAACTAAGAACTACACTTGATCAATCCAAAACTGAGACTCATATTTCTTGGCATATAGAAGACGCACTCTCAATGTATTCAAGATGATGTAAAGATGTTCGGAATGATCATCATCAGTCTTGAAGTAGAATAAGATTCCATTTAAAACACTACCACAAACTGGTCTATTTATAGATTGAATATTCCATTCATTAATTCTTTAAATATTTCTAGGGATTTCTTCAACAGAAACAACATTACAAAGAACCCATTTAGGTAATAAATACTTCCAAAATAATTATTTGGTATATCAGAGTGTCGTAATCACAACTGACGATACCTTGATCTCAAGTCAATCTTGGACAAAACCCAAGAACCTCTCAAATGATCTAATAGATCATCAATACGTATAATAGGATATTGGTTCATCACTATCATCCAGTTCAACTTCTGGTAATCGACACATAAGCATAGAGTCCTATCATACTTCTTATTAGAAAAAATAAGAAAACCCCAAGGCGATGTAATGGGATGGATAAATCTCATATCCATCAACTCTTCTAGTGATTCTTGAGATCTTGAAGCTCCATTGGTGTAATTTTGTATGGTGGAATAGAAACCGGTCCATCCCTCAATATGAGTTTAGAGGTAAATTCCACATCTCCCTCAATTGAAAGCCCTGAGAAGTCCTTAGGAAACACATCCTGGAACCAGTCCACTACATGTGGAAAGACATCATGATTTTCACCTTCATCATTCTACCATAGACTAGAAAACTGGGTGGTGATCTCCCCTAGTTTTGGATGAACTGTCCCTCTACCACCATCCATGACATCCCACTCTCCATGGTGGATATATTTGTCACCCTCATGCGATATAAACATCACTATCTTGTGATAACAACCAAGGTGGTCTCAATATTCTATCAATCAGTCCATAGCCAAAATTAGGTTTAATCTTCTCATTTCATGTATATAAATATCCCAAAGAAAATTATACTCCCCAACCTCTAGATAAAAACCCTTGTACAAATAGATATCTCTTAACTGTACTCCCAAAGGTGTATCTATGGTCATAACCCCACTCACGAACTCCACCACCATGCTCAAACCTTTAACATGTTGTGTCGAAATAAAATAATGAGAATATCCATTATAAAATAAGGCACTATCTAATGTAGAAGATACAAGAATAACATCTCTAACTATTAATGTTCCAACCACACAATCCACTAGAGTAGGCTGAATGACATGAAACATTCATACCCTTATTCCCTATAATTAATTTTGAGTCACACTAAGTTGAACCACTCTTCTAATATGGGCTCTCATTCCCAGAAGCTCCATGTCCACTTCCCCTATAATCACAGTTAGAAGAACTCCAGTTTATAAACTGATACAGTGCAAAAGAACCCATTCCCATACTATAGTTCTATTTAGCTTCCCTATAATTACCCAACTGTCATGGGTTCTTACAAGACATGTAATGATGTCCCATCCTGCCATAGCCTTAGCACTCTATTTGTGGTTAGGGGAACTGTCTACAGAGGTTTCCCAACCTAACACACTGGTGAAAGTTCTCTTGAGGAAGGTCATGTCAAACTGACCCTTCCCCCTGGATACACTTCTAGCAATCAACCTTTCTAACATTCTCATAGAGATGGTTCCTTCTCTCAGAAGGCTTACCTATTGCCAATCCATTAGAAACCACATACCCCTCACTAGAAGCTTCCATCATGTTCCCCTCAGATATGAGAGCCTAATCCACCACTTAAGAAAACATTTTCAGTTAAAATATATTAACCTGGGACTTAATCTCACATTAAATTTATCTTGGAAACACCTTCCATACATGTATTTTCCCCTTAGATAACTATAGAAAAGGGATGAAAGTCATCAATGAGACCATCATAGTCCATCATAGTCATACTCCCCAGATTTAATCGCATAAACATAGCTTCTCTCTCCTATCATAGTGTCCCTGGATAAAAGTTCTATTGTAACTTCTCCAGAAAGTCATTCCATTCCATACCATCATCCTATCCAATCTGAGTCGAAATATCCCACTAGTGCTTTGCTGATACTCATAACATATAAGCACCAAATTGGACACTCTTCTCAGTTGTAGTCTCCAAATGGTCAATTTTAGTCTGGATAGACTCAACCCATAACCCTACTACATCAGATAAAACCTCTCATATGAAAGTCAAAGGGTGTTACAACTAAAAATTCCATGTCAGGTCATACATACTCTTCACAACCCACCCTAGTTCTCCCCCATAAATTGTATTAAGCAAGAAAAGTTCTCATATAACTACTCCCTGACTTCCTCACCCATAAATATCATGCCTCATGTTCCACTACTAATAGATCATATCCATCCATGACCTCCTTTAATCTTATTAAAAAAACTTCACCATGGAGGAATATCTTTAAAAAAATAAAGACACATCTTAGGACACATAACACAACTTTAACACACTTATGTAAGAGGGATTCAAAATAAGACATAACAATTCATTCCCCCAAACCCATCCACACGGTAAAAACTGATGCACTATCACTACCCTTAACAATATTATATCTCAGTCATGGTTAAAAAATACTAAACTCATTATCACTTTTCAATTATAATTAGAAACCCAATTTTTCACATCTTGCATCATTTTCAATTTTTCACTTTCTATTAAGGAAAACATTTCAATTTCAATAACATAACCAAAACTTGTTTTCCCATGTATACCTAAAAATGATGCATGTCACAATAATCCTTAGTGATTAGAATGAATCATGAATACTCAACTTTTATTTCATTCTAGGCCACAATCAAATGTCATAAAACTAGGAAACAATAATCACATTACAATATAAGTGCATCACTTAAGGTGAACTAACTTTAA
The DNA here is from genome assembly GCA_963277665.1 of Viscum album. NCBI lineage: Eukaryota > Viridiplantae > Streptophyta > Magnoliopsida > Santalales > Viscaceae > Viscum > Viscum album. Next base: position 20,588,989 of record OY728137.1, on the reverse strand, counting down.
ATGTAACAAAAAACATCAATAACAGTAATCCCACCCTAGGTACTTGGCTTTTACCCTCAAACATGGGTTATAAACTCCCATGAATGAGCTCCTAACCAATTCCCCACTCATCCTATTCTCCATTCTACCTTTCCCATATAATAATAATAAATAAAAGAAAAATAAAACTCCTCTGATACCACTTGGTAATGTACCGACCCAGGTTCCACACAATGGTTCCCTGAGATGGTTGTTTACATGACCTAAAGCCTCTCCATATTCTATAGGCTTATGACTAGTAGAAATGGTATAATGTTGATCATGGGAATACTATACCCTGTTTATCAAAGTATCTAAATAATGGAAATAAATATGAATAACCAAATGATATAACCAACCATTAAACCAAAACAGTATCAAATGATGGAAAAAAGTAAATAAATTATCCAAAAATAAATAAGGAAATATTTCATGCCAATAAATTTCATGTTTAAAAATGTAAGACCTAAAATAAAGACACTAATAACTACAAAGGGGTACCGACACCAAGTCTAGTTCCCTCATCCAAGCTCCATCCCAAATCATACATCTAACATATGGTTCTTGCCCTTATCCTATCTTGAAACCATGAAATCTATTCGGGTACCGATAAGGCATCCTGAATAAGGTGGGAGTACAACTCAGTGTACCCCTACCAATGGAATATAAAACTATATCTAGTCAATAATAGTGTTTGAATTTGTATAAAGTGTAAATTACAAGCAATAAATTAAATGAGATTTCATTTATTCAATTACTATTTATTTAACCACATAGACTCTCAGGTTCTCGATGACACTTGAACCTCGATACCAGCTTTGGCCCATGATGTATTTTGAACCTTGTCACATATTCAATTAACAATTCATTATAAAACAAGGGATTTAATTATCCATTTTATTTTAACTCATTATCATGTCCAATTGGAACCATCGTCCAATTCTAGAATACAGGGATTACATCACCATGTTTAGGAACCCATGGGTATTTGAATAAGTAGTTTATGACCCTGAAATCATTATCAATCAATCACACATGTGGTATTTTGAATCCCCAGTCTGTGTCCCACATTTGTTTATCACTATGGTCTTTTGATGTAGTAAACCAAGTCCCGCACACATTTATCAATATATCACTATGGTATTTTGATACAGAAAACCATGTACTACACTCGTATATCACATATATCACAATATCACATATATAACATAAAAAAATGTTAATACACATTAACCCTATCATCACATTTCACATCATGATGTGTCATTTAAATTATCAATACAATTCATGGTCAATACTTTAATCACATGGAAATAATATGACAAATCACCATTATTCCATTTATAAACTTTTAATCATATATCTCTTTAACCCACTAATATTAATCCAATCATCACATAATCCCCAATTTTCAATTAATTAATATCACATTAATTAAATAATTACACAATCCCAATTTATTTAATGAAATCAACATTCAATTAATCAATCAATTATATAACCACAAAAAACTATTAATTAATTCAATAATTAATTAATCCAATTCCATAATCCCAGTATCCCATTAATTAATTAAAAAATCAATTATTCCATATTCCAATTTCATTGTCATAATAATTTCCATTAATTAATTCAAAAATTAATTAATTCAATCCAATCCAATTCAACCAATTCCATTGTCCAAATTTTAACCCAATATATCATCCCTTGGAAATTAAATTAACTTAGTTATATGTTTCCATAAAATAATTAACAAATTAATTTACTCAATTCAAGATTTATTTATCAATTTTTGTAATTTAAATTTCATAACACATACACATAATTGGAATTCAACGCTATGGGAATTGAATTTAGACCACCTACCACAAGATCGTTGACAAATACTCACCAATAAAAATCCCTAATTAAGATTGAATAATCAAGGACATGATAATGAAAATTATCTATATTCAAAACCTATATTTAAGATCCAAAAAATCAAGATCCATCAAGCCAAGACCTAGATCAAAAAAATAGAGGAAAGAATCCCTTAAAAGTAAAATAAAAATATGGGAAAAATACCCGAAGCCAATCGGGATGAGATTCTCTTTCTAAGAGTTGTGAAGATATTCAATATAGCCTTTAAATAATCAATAAAGGAGTTCATGATCCATAATAATTCATTAAAGAACCTCAAAAAATTATATGGATAGGTTAGGATGGATTTGGTATGAATTGGGGTGAAGTACACGGGTCTCTAGATTTTAAAAACTAATTTTGGGAATAATAAAAACCATGTGCATAGTTTCCTGGGTAGGGGCACAAAGTTTTCTAATCCATGCACCTCGTCTAGGGTCAGTGTGGAGTTTAAAAAACCATACACTATCGAGGCAATCTCTCTTTGTCTGGGGTTGCATAGTTTGCTAATACAGGGTCCCCGGTTTGGGAAAACTATGAGCTAACTATGCACTTCCCAAAATCCCACAAAAAACTTCAAATTTTTACTTAAATGCACCCAAGATAAAACCCAAAAAAAATGACTCAAATAATTTAAAAATAGTACCAATAAATGTGCTTGATATATCATTAGAATATTTTTTGATCTTACACAGTGTTTTCATCAGGGAAAATATCAATAAATAATTAAACTTTTCGACAGATGGGAAATCCAGGTAATTCATCATAAAATGAATAAATATACTCATATATAATGGGTAGATATTATATTATTAAAACCAATTTACCCCTCATAGATTGAATTTCTTCCATATCAACCCCAATTATTTCATTAAGCTAAGCTAAAATGGTTGTTTCCAGAAAAAATTCAGGTAATAGAATCTCCCCTAGAAAAATAAGTAATTTCATTCACTTATAACCAATTATAACTTATTTATACTTACAATAAATTATTTATTTATTATTTTTTATCTAATTTATCCCTAAGATTACATTAAAATCCACCATCGATATGGTGCTTAAATTCACAGGTTGAAAAAAAACATGTATTCCAATTTTAATTTCTTAATATATCTTTATTGGAATTAAGGAACTAATCTATTTTCTAACTTATAAATCAGTCCTAAATGCATTAGGTAGTGATTTAATATTCTTATCAAACATGAATGATATAATTGACTGGGTAGATCTAAAATTAAATAATGTACTAATGAACTTTGAGTGTATAATAAATGTACCTCTTACCACATCATTTAGAGATTAAAAATTAGCTATTTTTTAATTATAGAACAAATCAAAAAACCTCTTCAAGTGATGATTCAATTGGAACTTAGGTCATTTATTATAGTAATTCCCTATATTTTTAAAGTTGAAGTATTTCAAATTTATTTTTTCTCTATATCATTTTAACTCATGAGCATGATGAACTTTCTCTCCACATTTAAATCGTACACAAAACCCCTTTAAGTAGGTCCCTAGATATTTCTTACCACATTTATTTTTTATAGGGAACTCCACTCCTAACTTGATTTCCTTTCTGGATGTTCTTTAAACTTTTCGGTTAACCATCGTATTCTTATAATGTTCTCCTTTATAAATTATGTATTTAGAAAATTCCTTCTCAGTCTTGATTGAACTTGTTACAATATTCTCATTCGAGGTAAAAATTTTAGAGCCCAATTATCTTCAAAGTATTAGTTTTAAACCATATAAGAAATGATCAATATTAATTCCTATGATTCATATATAATATATAACATACCCATCTAAAAATGTGAAACTATACACATAATTATCCACTATTTCTTCTTCCATTTTTTTATAAATTGAAGAATTACATTTCCATATCAGAAATTTTCTCCCAATTAAAATATTTTTCAAGTAAAATGAATTAATGTGTATTCCAATCCACGTATTCTATATCCTCTACCTTATTAGTATTTTCAATCAGGTTCCACTACTGGTCAGCATCTCCGATTAAATTCTAAATAGATATGATAACTTTTTTCTTCCTAGTAAACCACAATTCCATAGAGATATTTTATAGGGACTTAATATATTAATCTACCACTATGGGATTAGTGGTCCCACTTAATGATCGAGGTTGTTGCCTCAAAAAATGATCTAAACTTATTATTCATTTTTAAAGGGAAACAATTTTATCCATAGGGTCAAGGATTTTTTATGAACTTGATTCAATTTTCCTAGGATAATAATGATTTGTTTTGAACCAACATTAATGACATTATCTTGATAATCTAATAAAACCCCACATTTTCCTTGATTTTTTAACTCTTTCTATTTCTTCTAGAAAGTTCCATTACCTGTTAAATTTCATGGATTGGTAAGAAACATTATAAACTATTAATAAATAATAAAATATTTATGTATAATTTTTTTCTAAAATGTAGTCCACTTCATATAATACCTATAAAAATCATTATAGAATAATCTCTATAATTTTACTATGGTAGAATATATGGTATCTTCCTTAATTCTTTTAAATCTAGTTCTTAAGGTTTCTACTAGACCTTTTTATGATACCAACTATAATTCCCCAAACCATAGTCACCTAGAATTGGTTGAGTGTTTATTACATAGTAATCAGAATATAAGAGATTATATTCCCATGATCAAGATTCAATATTCCTTAAGAGACAATATACAAAAAAATTTACATTACATCATTAAAAATTAAAAATATTGAGTATAAATCCCAATTTCTTAGTTTTTTCCATTGTTTTGGTAATACATAGTATTCCACTTCAATAACTGGGGAAATAAGAAAAGTAAATTAAAGGGTGACCTCAAATACTCAATAAGGGGTAGTGTACAATGAAAGCTAACATGGAATAAGTAATATAATGGTAATATATAAAAACATTATATCACATATCATAATCCATTGATGGAAACGTTAATAGGTGTGTAAATGTTCACATAATTATGGAAATGTCAGGAATTGATAATGTTTTACATCATAAACATATTATCAAGGTCATCTGCTAAGGAATCATATATATAGGGTAAGGACACTCCCATTACCTGATCATAGTTGCCTCATAAGACCTACCAATAAAATAAGAGGATATATAATTTCAATCCCCACCCATCACATACAAGTTAAACGAATTCCATCATATGGGAATAGTATATACATGGTATAATGTAAAAGGATGAACAAATTATAAATACGTTGCATAATTTCTCAATGAAACTTATCAAATAAGTATTTCCCATATATAATAACGGATTATACAAATTATTAATAGATTTTTCCTATAAATGAATTAATATAGATTTCTTTGTGAAACACATTGACCCATATGGGGAATAATTATGGATTCACAATGTTTAAATAAGTTCCATTATCAAGTGAATAAGTTGTAATTATTATTATCAAATACATTATAAAAATATGTATTATCAATGATTTTTATAAGTTGAATGAGTTTATTTGAAATGGTGAGAGGCCAAAGAAATTATAAATAAATTTACATAAAATTATAATAAAATCATTCATTATGGTTGGTAAAGAGCATGTGAATTTTCTATAACATATCCTATAGGAGTTTCAAACTAGATGTGTTGAAAAGAACACTTGTTTTGAACCAAGTAAACATTGATTCGGTACTCATAAATCCTTTTTAAGTCTCATTAACCCTAGTTAAACTCTTAATAGATACACATACACATGTTTTTTTCGAGGTAGGGATTTCATTTCTAGGAAAACACCACACACTCTTTTCATTAACAAAATTTATAATGGTTTTAGAGATATGTGAAAGTTTGAGAAATATAATGGATTTTTATGATTATATAATGAGAGTAAATTGTGATATATATTTGATAATATAATTATGAATTTATATAAATAAATCATAATAACATTTCACATAAAAATGAAAAGGAATTAAATGTAATAACACAATTAATAAAATAGAATATGTTAGGGACCCAGACCTTTCAAAGTAGTTTCTTCATGATTTAGAAGATTGCCTTAGAAAATTAGGAACACTATAGAATAATTCTTGATAGACAATATGTGGTTAAATTCATACTAAAATTATTTTCAGTGATGATTAATGGGATAATGGGTGGGTATTTATATAAAGTAGTAGAGGATTGTTTATTAATTTTTAAACATAGGCCTTGGAAATATTTGTTATGGAAAATGAAAAATCATTGTCTTACCCATAGTTTTGTCTTATAGTTTCCATCATTTATGTTTTGTTTTTTTTAATATTTGAGATTGTGACCTAAAATCCATTATTTCATACTACTTTGGAAATGGTAAAAAAAAATTTCCATGAAATATTATTTTCAAAACCTTAATTTTCTTTTTATACTTTGAAAAGTTATATATTGGTCTTGATAATAATTTTAATACATTAAAATACATTATATTAATAAAATAAGTTATTATTGGTTATTTATTCTCTTATATTAAATATTACATCATTTTTATATCATAATTATTTCATAATAAAAATAGGATATGCTTATTGTGTTAAAATATTTTGTGAAAATTTTAAATCTCTCAGAAAATTATGAAAAAATAATAATATAATGATTTTGATGTCCATATTCGAAATATACAATATATTTGGTTAAAATAATTCTATAATTATGTAAATTATACCATTTGTATAGGGATGAAACAAATGATAAATATGTGTTATTTAAGTAACCACAATTTCATTTTAAATGAATTTTAACTTCTAATGTTACCTAACCCCTACAGACATAACACATAATCACAACAGAATAATCCCTAAGGGTAAGGTGTAAAATTATGGTACTTTACTAGGGAGGTTCAATCAATAGTAATTTAAAAGATATTTTCATAACTTGAACTTCTCTTATAGACAATTCTTCTATATCCTTAATTGTTCAAGTTATACTTTGTCTTGGTCAAGAGAGAACCCTTATGATGCTACCTGCTTCCCAAGATTGAATAAATAAAAATGATAGGGAATGTTCATGATGGTCAGGGACCTGGTTCCTCACTTCTTTTCTAACTAAGTACCACTATTTCCCTTAATTTGAACTAATCCCAATGGTCATATTTTAATAGAAATTTGTAATGACCGCAATTCCGAATAGCTATAATTTCAAACTGTCATAATATAACCACCATATTTACTCTCACTTCCTATAAATTCATTTAATAAAATCCTTGAATCAAACTTTTGATTTTAATTTCTTTAAATATGTCAATATCATGGGATGTATTATTTTCCATTTGTACCATTATTATTATAATCATGTTGTTTATTGGATAATATGGTCTAGGTGACATCTACATTGTACTTGTATTATTATTATTATTATTATTTATTTCAAATTATTGGTTTTATAAGTCTTTATAAATTTATATCTCCAATTTCTAAATAATTACATTCAAGTAAAACATTATTATTCATTACTATAATTTTTCAATTATTATAATTAATATATATGGAATTATTCATTTTATCACTATGAAACAAGTTATTGATATCCATGTTATTATTATTTATATTTTCCTTATTATTAATGCCTTATTTATTCTATGATATATTAAATTGTATTTTCCCATGTCTGAGCATCTGATCTCACATGTTTATTTTGTTTCCAATCCGCAGGGTGCATATAAGTGAACTTTTAATGATTTCAAGGATATACTAGAAGAAATAATAAAGTTATCATTGGGATTTTATGTTATATTTAATTTTTTCAAATTTTATGTGATGATAATGTATGTATCTAGTATCCAAAGACTATTAAACTATTGGATCCTATGGTATGTGAACTCTCGTATTCTATACAATGTAATAAAGAAACCACCTCCTATAAGTTACTATAGTTATCGTTTTTACAAATTACTCCTTGTATGTTATAGTCCCTAAACTATAAGTAAGGATCAATGTATAAATTTGGGAGAGTATACCCTCTCTTGTACAGAAAACTACAAACCACAGTGGTACAAATAATAATAAATAGTCATCACTATATAAAAATAGAATAAGATAGACATCATAGGTGAACTCTATCTAAAAAAACATCATGCTATAAAAAATGAGATAATGAAAACATTTTAAAATTAAAAAAATTATAAATAAGATCTCTCCTTGAAATATCATATACAACTTGGTCCAAAAGTAAAAAAAAAGTAAAGGGATGTCTCCTTAAAACTAGTCCCAACATCCTTCTCGATCACATATCCCAACTCCTACTCCATATTCTAGCTCAATGGTCTAATAATGTTACTTTTCCTTTACTTAATTTAAAAACTATAAAATATTATCATGTACTAGGTCACCAGAGAACGATGTTTAAAATGTACTTGACCCACATGCTTAGATTCAGTGCAAAAAATCATACTCTTTACATGTAGGAATTTATACAAAAAAGAGAACCAAACTTGAACTTCCATAATTTAATTTTCAATAAAAAAATGAGTCACTTACATCTTGAAGACATTTTATTTTTAGGGTTCTGGATAAGTAGAAAATATCCCACTAAGTAACAAAATCCATGTCTTTCTCATCGAATGGGAATTTTTTTCATTACACTGAGAATTTATTACATTATATAAAGTGTTCAAAATCTCCAAAAAAATATTCACACATGATACCCTAATTTAAATATTATATGTGTTACTTTTCTTTATAATCTTAGGAAATCAAATCATAAAAAGGGCTTATAAGGTTAAACGTATGAATTAATAATCAAATATCATAAGAGAGAAAAAGATAATCATATGGGTATAAGGGAATAATAAAGTTTGTGGATATAAACAAAATTCATACCCAAAAAAATAATAAATATACATGTCAACTTCTTATATCAACAATTCTATAAAAAATCTTGTTAGTAAGTATAAAAGAATAATCATGAATATTTATTGGGAAAACATAAGAACACATAAAAGAAAAGTATTTTATTTGAAAAAAAATCACTTTTAAAAGATAATAAATCATCCTTAAATAATAAACCCATTTTGTTATTGAAATAATTCTACTATTCATAATAGAAATACCATATATAAATCTTGGTCTATAATCCTTATAATCACCCACATAAAAACCTTATAAAAGAATAATATTCAAGGTTATTTCCCAACATGTCTCATATACAGAATATATCATTACCAAATATAGTATAGGGTTATATCATACCCATCCATCATAATATAAAATTCCCTATAATTCTAACATGAATAAAACACAACATATCATGAAATTTCATAATAAAACTCGTAAAAACATTCATCTTTCTTTCATATCTTAAATAACTCCTGGAAAAGAAACAATTTCCATGATAATTTTCATAAAATACCATCATATGACATAAAAATAAGGAAGGTCTATGGTATAATTAAAAAATATCCCTAGTGAATTATAAAAATCATTTAATAAATTTTAACATAGATGAAAAACACTTTTATAAAAGTATTAGAAATATGCTTATAAAAATAAAAGGAAATATCATTTTCTCTTTATTAAATTTATGAACTAAGAATTACCAGAAAAATAGATATTGTATTTTCATTGAAAAAAATGTACACTTATAAAGTATTTTTTATAGTGAAAAAATATCATGATAGTAGTAAAATTTTATCATGTCGTATAGGTTAAAAACACATTATTTTTACACTTTTGTAAATAAATTCAAAAGGGATTCATACATAAAACATTATTAAAAAATTAATTTTGACCATTTGTAAATAAATTTAATAAAAAATTTATGTATAGAAGAAAATTTATATTAAATAATTTGAAAAAATGGACATGAAAGAGGTTTAAACATTTAAAACAAGATCTTAAATAAAAATATATCACATATTTTAAAATAAAAAACACTTCTGAAAGAATTAGCATGAAAAGAAACTTAAAATTCCCTAAGTATAAGGAGTTACATGATATTATATATTACATATATAGTATATACACTGTATAAATGAATATATTTTCATCCATCACAAAATTTCTCAAAGAAGGATGTTTGATATGATAAACCCTTACAACTTTGTTAATGCTTGAATCAAAATGCCATTGTGTAAAGGAACTAAATATAATTCTATAAAAACATAATTTCTATGATATAATATTTCAAAATAAATTCATGTGGTTGTAATTACACTATATAAAATAAATTATGGTGCACAACATTAAACATATCTCATGGAATTAAAATTGTGACCTAGAAACCCTTACAAAGATCGTAACATTTGAAATAGAAATCCATCAATGAGTTTATTAAGATTAAAAAATTAAATCCATATAAAATAAGTGGAAATAAATAATAAAAAATTTAGAAGAAATAACCATATAATATTAGTAAAATAAAGTCAATGAAGAATTGATATAACCCAAAGAAAGGAAATTGAGTTAAAAACCCTTACCTCAGATTTACACTTACTCCAATATATTCTAAATTACTACGCAATAAATTTATATTTATTATAAATATTAAATAATTACCAAATTTATATTTATCTTACTATATTACATTCACTTATAATATATTCTAACCATTTATTAATAATTATTTATTAGAAATAATATCTTTTTATTAACTATTCTATTTCTATGCATATTTCAAATTGAGGGTTCTGGTCCTTGCACCTTGATCATGGTTTAATCACATCCATAAAATTCATGATTATTTAAAATTTTATTTTATATTTTTCTATAGTTACATGTATACTTTTTTGAGCTTTTGGTGGTAATTATCCTATAAATAATAAAATTTTATTTTTTTAGAATTTTTTATTTTATAGAATACTTTGATTTCCTCAACACACACACAGTTATATATATATATATTAATATTAAATAATTTTTTAAAATAATAAAATAATCAATATTAAATAATATTAACATTTCATAACATTCATTAATCATTCGAGACCGGAACATTAAAAAAATGTTCATATTGTTGGAAAAACCGACCAAAACAAGGATATGTTATAACTGTTGAATGAATAAAAATATGTTATAATATAATGATAATATCAATTTTATATAAGAATAATAATTATATAAAAATCATATTTACTTATTAAATTAATTTTTATAATAATTCATGTATGGTCTTTATGAAAAATGAAATACATCGCACATGGAGGTGGTAGTCTGGACATACACACGGATGACATTTACATTTTTCAATATATGGGAGTGAAGGAAATTAGAAGTTAACTTATCCTTATAGAGATAAAATTATATCATGAATATATTATATATCCATTAAATATATCTATATAACCATACCTATGTGGTAGTTAAGAGAAATGTGATATACTGCTTTTTGAAGGCGGGAGTTCGTACTTACACCCAAGTAAAGATTTCATTTTCCATTCGATGGAGAAGAGGTATAAAATTTTTGTTACATAAACAAAATAGTATTTAAATGTTATAAAAATAAAAATTAAATTATATTAGGTTGTTTGGAATATATTTTAACGATGTAGAAGAGAAAATAAACTTGAAACAATTTAGTTAAGACTTATACCTCCTCCTTGGACATCTCCCTTTGGATTACACATTAAGCCTTATTGGATAAGAATTTTGGTGAGACTATGACATATGGTTTGTATATAAGGATTCTGGGAAGGTATCTGGGATTGTATTAGTTGTTCTAAAGTTATCTAAGAGTTTATCAAAGTTAGGGTAGAAGGTTCACTTTTATAAGTGTGAGGAGTGGCACCCATGTAAATATTAAGAAATTTTAATTATGATAAACATATTTCTCATGAAAAGTGGATCCAACTTAATAAAATTTAAAATATAGGATAATAAAAAGTATTATTAAACTCATCCAATGAAATTTATAAAAGATTACTTGATATTTTAACCCTTATCTATTAGTTTAACCCCCTCTTCAACCATTTTAACCCTTACCGCGGTGACTAACTTTTATTATGATAACTTATTTATATGAATGAAAAATGGAGATAATTACCTAATTTTAACCTTATTATTATAATTATTAAATTTATTTTACAAGATTCGATTTTCTAAAGTGGTAAAAAATACATTTAATATAAATTTTCAAAATACAATGAAAACTTATATTTTATAAAAATGCCTTTTTTTGCTTAAAAATGATTTTACACCAAAATCCTGGATATAATTGATACCAATAAGATTTAATGATTTAATAATAATAATAAATTTGTGACTTTAGAAAAATTCAAAACCAAAATGTAAGTTTTTAACAATTAATCAAATAAAAATAATGGTATTTGAGAACATGATATTTTTCACTATTCACTTAAAAACAGCAATTTTAGAAACATCCCAAAAATTCATCATAATAAAATTATGAAAGGATGATTTCCAAAATAAATTTAATTTAATAAAATTAAATTTTTAAAATTATATATTTATCTTTTAAATGAAACATTAAAATATAAAAAAATATATTTTCTATAAAAATGATCTTTTTAAACATTTATTAATCTTACATAATTTACCAATCAATGATAATTTATTTTTTTGCACATTTTATATTTTTAATTCCCCAACCCCATAATCCTGGAGTGGGTGACTTACTTTTTACTTTGGAATGATTAGAATGAATCAAATCCTAAAGTATTTATCAGTTTAGTAGTCTTCGTTTACCATATAAAAATATGAGTCTTTTATTACAAATGAATACACAAATTAAAACATATTTTTTTCTTTCGAGGATAAAATTATTCCATCTAGAATATCCATGAATATATTTAATAGTACACTTCTTGTATTCCTAAGAAATAAAACAAAATAAGGGTGATCTAAAAGACTTAGTAAGCGTAAGTAAAGTGGAATCAAAAAATGAATTAATGAGAATAAATCAAAAGAAAAAGGTAAATAACTGATAACACATTTCATTAATATAATTTGATAGCTCATAATAAATATGGAATGGTAAATAATTGAAAAATATTCCTTTTAAATAATCACATGATCCAAGAAACATAACCATGGATATTATAACTAATAAAATAATCACATGGAATTATAATAATGTTGGAATGAAAAATATTTGAAGTCTATGGTATTAATATATATCATCATGATAGCTATTATTAATATTTTTCCTCATAACAGTTTAATTATGTGGGTAGAAACCTATCTGATTTGTGTTCGGATTTATCCTCCTGACAACTTAAAACTTCTTAGAAACAATTGTGAAGGGTTTTCCCAACTAATTCCTTCTTGAGAGACGTACAAATGTATCTAGGGGTTATATAAATCACTTATATTCACATACTAAGTCCAATGCATTGATCATATTAAAACATAAACAGCATAAACATCCATGATGAAAAACCAGCATAAGAAATGTGAATACATTAGCCATATTGCATGAATGGTATAAAAATAGAACATCCAAATTCCAAATTATCTTAAAACCTTAAATAAAATAAGTAAGATTGTATAATAAAATATTAAACTCAATAAAACATAAAATTTAATAAAGGATGTTGATATAGATGGAAATACTCTAATAAAATTGTTTGAAATATCTTGAGAAAAATACCCTTTTACTTTGAAATAATTTATTTAAAATCTGAGCAATTATAAAAGAAAACATTTTGTTTAAAAATAAATTTTTAAACATGTAAATTAATCATCATAATAATAATGTTTCATTATAGAATTAAAATACAATTTTTCCATATAAGTTAAAAATAAACATTCTTTCAGTATTTTTGTCGAAAAAGTCATAAAGTACCTCATTTCAAAAATGAAAAAAAGATTCTTTTAAAAACCAATTAAATATAAGTTGAACATAGGAAAATGACATAAAACATTATTAGAATAATATTAAAAATAATTTGGAAAAAAATTATAAGAAATATGTACATGGATGATAAATGTTCCCCAGTAGATACATATGTATAAATAATCCTGAATAATAATGAGATTAAGAAATAAACTATTACCTTATACCTTCATTAAGCTAAATTTTAATTAACCTTGAGTATAATGGTTTAAAACAAGTTTTTTAATTATAATATAACCATAAAAATATTTATTATATCATATATGATCTTATTATATCATTTTGTTAATAGTATTTTGTTATTACCTTTGTTTTAGGTGTCAATTGCTTCATTTTCTTATGCTTTTTTTGTCAGGTAAGTCTTATTTCATATACATATGATATATTTATTTCATATAAAAAAATGATATTAAGTAATTTGATATTAAATTTACTCCTTATATACATTTTTATAATTATTCTTGAATGGATAACATGGAAAATGAATCAAATCACTTCATCGGGATGATATGTCATATGTACGCATGAGTGATGATATCATTCTCTTAATGGTAAATTGGTAAGGAATTGGATGAAATATTAATTATACATAATAAATATATATCAATATTAATTATTTACATTTATTATATACATCATTATAGTGATACAAATAATGTTTTGATGAGAAACAAATTACACCACGATGTTGAGACGGTAAGCCGTAAGTATGCATGCACACGCGGTACTTTTATTTTTTTTTAGGATAGATAAAATTAGGAATATAGTTTTCTCATAGTCATAATAATATCTCAAACTTTATATGATACTATATTTATTAATAAATTATGGAAAAAAACACATGAATAGTAAGTATAAGAAGAAATTAAATTGAATGAGTTGGTAAAACTATAACCTCTTCTTCAGTGGACTTCCTTTAGATATCTTCTAAATGGATCTAGAGTTTCTATTTTTGAAAGAATATGACCTAAAAATGTGTTTAATGATGTTTGGAGAATAAATATTTAGGTTTTGGTCGAGCTATAAGACTCAATGTGGTGTGAAAATGCGTTGGAGGAGGTACCCTTTTATAATTGAGGTGAGGGTCACTTTTGGGAACTCTCAAAATATTAAATTAATATAACATAATATTAATTTAAAAATGGATAAAAAGTGATTTATATAGGATTTAAGATGTTTTTAGGTCGAAATAATCTCAAAAAATAATTTTTAAAGAATTTTAAGACACATTCTTACCATTATCTGTTGGATTTAACCCTTAGTTAAACTATTTAACTCTTACCGTGACAACTAGGTTTTTTACTCATTAAGGGTTAATATAGTTACTATAAAATGTCAAACTAACCCTAAATGGATAATATATTAAACATATAACCTTATCTTAATCATTTGGATGAATTTTGTATTTTTAGTAATTTTTTATCATTCAATAAAATATTATTTATTTTAAACTGTCATTAATATAAATTTTGACACTATTCATTTTCGTACTTTTTAGAAAATATCAATACACGTGATAAATTTGAAAAAAACCTTTAGTACATAACTAATATGTCTAGGTAAAATATAAAATTCCTGTATTATATTAATTATTTCAAATTATATTTATTTTATTATTTTTAATATCATTTATTTGATATTTCCATTAATTTAACAATTATTGCATCATCATTGTAAAAGCATTTAATTTATTTATTTATTCCCTAAAAATTAAATATAAATTATAATGATGAATATATACATTTCATATTCCCAGTTAATATTTATAATATAATATATATTTTTAATAAATATATAGATAAAATTTAATTCAATTTAAAAATATGAGTGACATATTGGACTTCCCTTAGAATAAAATACAAAAAAGTATTAAAGTCATACTAGTTTCTCAAAAGGATATAAAATCCGTCCAAGGATTCATTTTATTGACACTAACTCATCCAATAAAATTAGTACAAGTTTTTGGGTAGTTATATAATGTTTATTATATAAGTTTTACCTTTAATTACCTAATTTACCCTTAACCATGGTAATAAAAAATACTACTAAATTTATTATTCATATTATCCAAAAATAAAAGGGTCCAATTTAAATAATTTTGAAATTGTGATTACAAATATAGAATCCATTTTTCCAAATTTAAAACACATAATTGGCATAAATTAATTAAAATTTAATCTCATTGATGGAACAACAAAACGGGTTTTTGTAGTAAAAATGATCAAAATATTGAAATGTTTTTAAATCCAAATCCAATGTTAAATTGATTATAATGACCTATATTGTAAAAAATGAAAAACATATATGTAATTATACTTAAAAAAGTAATCAGAACCCAATTTAAATATATAAATAAATTAGATGAAAATGCTGTTTTGAACTAAAATGCAATATTTTCACTATTTTCAAAAAAATGATGCTTCTCAGAAAAATACCAAAACATAATCCAGAGTAAACTTTTACATTCTAATTTAAAAAAGAATTATATTTTTTAAAATATAATATTTTAAAGTGTCAAAAATTGTATTTAAAATAGGTTCTCTGTTAAAAAGTGGCAAAACTGGCCTTTGAAAAATATAGCCCTTTTAATGGTAAAATTGGATTTATTCTAATCTTATAGATATAAAATCATTTTTAAAAATGTAAAAACATTTTATTAAATATATAATATATAAATTTCATAATTTTGTAATACTATTCATTCCCTCTGATTTAACGCATAGTTTATAATTACATTTTAAATAATAAAATTATTAATATATCGTAGTTCGTTTATTCTCATTGTTGCGTGCAACGTATGCTTTTATAGAAATTATATTTATTTAAGAAGATATATACTATAAAAATCTAAAGTAGTTACAATATTCATTATTCATTTATTTTTACCTTTTATTTTAATAAATATTTATTCACATTAATTTGATTTTGTGTTTGTCACACACTTTTCAATAAGATATTTACTTAAAGTAATACAAACTAAAATATTAGGGTGTTACAATGTGAGTAAAACTTAGAAGGACATAACCAAAGGTGACCAAAAACATTAAAGTAAATATAAGTGAATTCTTAATATGGAATGATAATATGGTAATACAAGAAAATGAATAAATACTCTTTACATGGTGGAATTTTATACAACCAGACCACATGTGACTATAACTGCTTTGGTTAGTGTCATAATGGGATGATTTACCCATAATCTAAACACACATATAGGATAAATGATATATCACGCTTATATTCATGAATACTTTGAAGTATTTATCCCCACAAAACACCATAGGGTAATGATAAATTACCAACCCATTCATCAATAGTGAATGAGGCATTGACTAGGGAATATGGTGTAACCAACTTTAGGCAAACAATATACCACTAAAATCAATCTACAAGTGGATGATACACCATTGATACAACTTCTATTGGAGGATGTGGTTCCATTAGTATCACTCACTTGGTGGATTATGTACCACTGATATAAGTCTCCAAGTGGATGACGCACCACCAAGATAACTCCCATGTGTGGATGAGACACCACCAATTTCAACTACTGAAATGGATGATATACCATGTTTAACCAAAAATAAGTGTATGATTCACCACCATCCTTAGTCTCTAGGTGGATTATGTACCACCATTAATAAATTCATAGTGGATAAGGTTTCACTATCATACTATAAGTGGATAGTATACTCCCAACATCTCAATAGTGGATGATGCACCACCAGAAACTCTAGGTGAATTAGGTGATACCAACATATCAACCACAATAGGAATTATGGATCATTGTATCATATTAGGTGGATGATATACAACCAAAAAAACTACCAATGTAAATTAAATGCCACCACATTCCAAGGGTGAATGATAAGACACCAAGAAATCATCATTGTAAGTCATTAATCACTTAAAAAATTTACATACATTTAGCTCATATATGGTATTCTATAAAGATAATAAACCATTCAAATTCATGTACCTATACTATTATACCCCTATATGAATAAATTATTAAGTCATTAAATACATGGGTTTGTGAATAGAACTATACCATGATCTTGGGGTCAAGTCACAAGCATAGGCCTCTAATTCCAATTCAATGTTATGGCTCCATTACACAATCTCTCATGGGTATGAAATTTTTTATCTAAACAATATGTATTAAATAATTTAGTTTAAATAAATTTTTAGGTAATTATTATAAGGTGGTGGTTCCCCCATTTTATATGATGCATTCCATGCATGTAAATATAACAATAAAGAAAGGTAACAACTACATAGGTCTAGTACGGTCTTGCTTATTAGAAGCCACCTGTTGATTTAACCTCAAACAGAAAAAAATTAGAAATATGAAAAAATATCTTAAATTTATCTGAACATATAATATAAAATGTGATAAAAAATCAAATAGTGAATATTTGGTAGAGGAGGTATTTCATTACTATGGGAGACCTCCTACGACATTTGGGGCTCAAAAATGAAAATGAAGGGATGAGATCAACCCATTAGAAGAGAGAAATGAGATAAATTAGAGAGGTGTAGTGTCTATATTGAGGATGAGGGGGTAGGGGTATGTTTTAATTTAATTAATTTTAACAAATCTTAATTTATAAAAAAAAATTTAAAGGCAAAGAAAGAACCCACCGGGTACCCACCAAGTATTCACTGGTTACTCACTCTAGAGTTAATGGCCACATTATAGCCTAGATAGGGCTACTTCCCACCTCCATCGGGTACCCAGGGGATTCTATTAAAAGGAAAAGTATCCTGATACCCAGTATGTTCTCCCAAAATATAATTTTGAGACCCCGCAAACACCTCTAACATTTATAATTCATCAAAATACATGAGTTTCAATAAAAAATATATATATAAGAAATCATAAAATATATAAACTGTTACATCCTCCCAAACATATAGTAGCTTATCCTGAAGTTACACTAATGATTTTCACTAAACCTCATCAGTGAATAGTTATACCCAGTTCACCCTCAATGAATTCATAATTCCTTGAACTCTATATTTATCTCTAGCTCAACATATTCAATTTTGATAACATAAAATGTTCTAGGATGGTATATCTGAACCTAATATATGTGGAATAATTCATGTAAAAAATCACGTCTATAAGAATATTTTAACTAATATTCCATAATTCAAATACTTACAGAAACATATAATATACCCACAAACTTATGTTCTAACATTCCTTATCTATGAATACATTGGTTCCCCCAAACGAGGTGAAACCTACAAAAAAACCAGTCTCTCACCTTTAACTTTAAAGTAAAATCTCACGAGTCGGTATAAGATCACTTCTTAATCGGAGAATTATCTAGTTATTTCCTAATCAAATAAAATATGTTTCTATTTATCCCATATAAGACACATCTTGATAACTACTAATTCACATGATTATAACTAATAGATATTTGATCACCATGGTTTATTATACAAGGCCTCATATAATCCCATCTGAATCGACATCTGACAATTGTTATTATAGGTTACCTTTGTGGGTACTATATGGTTCTCCCAGGTGTTGAAGTTAGTGCCTTAGAACCAAAATTTATGAACTTTATGATTACCTATATTTATTGTTTTTAATATTAATAAAGTTCATATCACATCACGATTGATCATTTTCAGAACATAGTATGTGATAATGTACTAAAAGTTCTTATTTCACTCGAAGGTTGTATAATTTCTTTAATATTATGAGAAAAAATAAGTGATATAATAACTTTATTAAATATATGTTCGAGGATGAGATGTTATCAATTTATAAGAAACAAATGATAAAAATTATCTAGGTTAGGGGGCTCATAATTCATTTAGCCTCATTCTCATGAAGTCTATCCTTGGTAATATCCAAGATAAGAATGTTATGAGAACATGACCCACTAGTAGAAAATCTAGATTCATACGTGTCATTGGACGTTCCTATGTGTTGAAAAGTTTAATGGTCCTTTGAAATTAAGATTATTATTACAAATAGATATCATGAGTCAAGTAATTTTATGTATTTATGAAAATCATGACAACATATGCTCATGGTGAGGTAGGATATGTTGGCTATGTTGAAAGTGATATTGAATTAATGAATAATTTGAGAAAGGATTTTTCACTTATGTTCTTAAATGAAATTTGATATCCCATACCCTTTAATGAAAATGTAACTACATTATGAAGACTTTGAAAATGTAATTTTTTTGGTAAGATTATTTTTATAAAGTTAAGGAAAGAAAAATTGGTCACATAGGTTGATGACACCTGTATGAAACTTACTAGATTATATATATCTTAATAAATGGATTATATTAAGCAGTGTGAATTCATTTTTGTTTATTATCATATTGAAATTTAACTTATGTATCTATGGATACCTTTTTGTATTGTTGGACACTAAATATGGACTTTAGGTGTAACAAATTAGTGCTACTAAGAAATGGTCTTACAGGGTCACACACTACATTTATTTCGAACCTTAGTCAAATTCAATATAAATTTAACTTGTTGAGAAAAAATTATTCTCAAATGTGGTTTAATAATTATTCTTTTATATTTGATCTCAAATATTCATTCACCTATTCCTTGAGAGAATACATATATGAGTTGAATATTCAATAAATATTTATTTTCTAGTCTGGGGAATATAATTTTATTTATTTACCTGAGAATAATGTAGTTATATTTGTTTATTTAAATAAATATTCATCATTAAAGATCTGATAAATATTGAGGATGATGAAATCCATGTTAATGTCCTGATGGGAAAATAAATTTGAATAAATATTGATTTATTTATTCAAAAAAATTATTTATTTTATCTAAAATTTTTGTTCATGTCAAGTAAATAATTATATTTTTATTGTTTTATACTAGTAGTTTTCCAAGGATTTATATAATTAATAAGGTCTTGGATTCAATTATTATATATCTAAACCAAACTCTATATAAACTAAATTATTTTATTTACAAACCTAATCACCATTGTTCGCAATGAATGTCTAAAGAGAATTTACTCAAGACCAATAAAGAATTTACCCTAGAATACTCTCAAGAATAAATAGTGATCCTCCTCTATCATCCTCTCAAGATCAGAAGGATCAAGAAGATTCATTCCGCCATAAGTTATTTGTGCGGTGATCATAAAAAATGACACAATCCTTGGAATCTTCCACTCTATCACAAATGAATTTTTGTGGAAATGTTTGGAGGTCTGTGGTGCATGTGTGGATCACTACTAGAGGGATTATACACTTGAATCATCTCACCACATCTTTCAAATGACAATAATTGGTCTATCAATTCAACAATTGATAAATAAATTCAATTCAATGTATTTATTTATCAAAATAAATTAATTATAAATTACATATTATGATCATGTATTCTAGGTTCTGGTGCAATAGTCAATTAATCATCAATTTAATTTTTTTGTTCATGACAATATTTATCATGTATATCTTGGATTTTTCATTGATTATGACAAAATACAGATTTTGTTTTGTCCTAAATCCACTTTCTCTATGCCTAGAACCATTAAGTAGCATCAAAGAGGTCACATAATTAATTTATAATTATTTATTAACTATTGATTAATGATATTATCTTGATATTATTTTTATATCTAGATAATTTGTTCATTGAATTATAACATTGAAATATTCTCTTCTCCCTCTCCGTTCTTGATCATATAACCAATAATAGGTCGTATTTACATGAATAACATTCAAATACTCTATAGGGAGGAGTGAATATTTATGAAAGGAAAAAAAAGATTACATGGTGTGTAAATCATTGGTACATATTGTATACCCATTCTTATTGTACCAAGATGAAGAATGAGAAAATCATGTCTATATATAATAAGTATATAATAATGCATTAAATGTTCACTATGTGTTTATATACTAGGATATAACATGGAATGACAAACAACATGGATAGTGAAACACATACATGTCATGTAGTGCACGTTTTTTCACAGACGAAAATGCACAATCAATGATATTTCATATATTTATTGCACACCATGTGTGAAAAAAAGTCATGAAACACTAAGAGATCACGGTGTGTAGCTGGTGTTCACGTCAAGTACCTCAAAAACATCCATTTCCAAAAAAAACACCCAATCCCTATGCATGTTTCATAAAGTATGGTAGAATATGTTACATGATGTTTCAACCCTAGTACAATCCATGTAACCCACTCTATCTCATGTGATTAATTTGAAAAGGAATGGTTTTTGAATCAACATAGGCCAACCCCAAACTAGTCAACTGATCCTCTCCACAAGAAGGCTCGATAGGTGTTCCTAATCCTCCCAAGATTGTAAATAGTGTCAAGCATCAATAATACTCCGTTGGTAATGATTTAACCCATGAAAAATAGAAAAATAATCAAATAATAACTAAGAAACAAGGATTAATACTAGTAGTAGAAGGAAATAAAACCAGACATACCTCTAAGTGACCTCATAGGTCACCCTGACCACTAAAACAACATCTCCCCATGGTGACCAAGACCAAGATAGAAACCTCACAAGAAGATAAAAATGAAGATAAATATATGTGTGTTTGTATTAAAACTCAGTAGGCATGCCCAAATTAACTATTCTCTCTACCTTACCCTAAAAATGAAAACAATTTCAAGATAGTTGTCAAATAAAACTATATAAAAATTGGATATACTATTTCTTTTAATAAAAATAACAACCTAAAATTTCTTAAAATTGATTTTCTATCTTTTCATTTTGAAATTCATTTATAAATAATATAACACTTCCAATAATCCCTTTATAAGAAAGATCATGCAATGAAGGAATCATTTGAGTATGAAATAATAACACCAGGTTCTATAAAACATGGGTAAATAAAGCATGTTTTTTATATTTTATAAATTAATGGAAAACTAAGAACAATGATTTTAATTAGTCATTTCCATAGAAAAAATGGATAAACGATAGTAAGTACCAAGGAAAACCCCTAAGTAGCTAGGTTAGTGGGGTCCTAGGACCTCATACCTTAGTGACATGGTATAGAAACCATAAACCACAAATCCCTCATGAATAAATCACTATAGAAGATTAAATACAAAGTTCTAGTGGTCTTAAAAAATCATCAAATTTTTAGCTAGTGTTTTATCATCAATCCTACTAGTGGGAACTGATCACCATCCCTGCCAATCATCCTAGCATACTAGACCTTTTCTTCACCCTAGGTTCCTAGGTTTCCCATGTGCCCAATTACAATCTCAAAATCAATTTAAATTCCTTTAAACAAGATCACAACATCAATACTTTAACAAAACATAACAATTCACAAACCTCTCCACTAGCCACATGCCACAAAGTACCAATCGAGCCTTAATATTTACCATTCCAAATCTATTTCCAAAAACAAGGTGATAACATCACTTATGTTCATAAGATACCAAATGGTCCTAAACATCAAGAGATTTAAATAAAATCCTAAAAAATATTTAAAGGTTCCAAAATGGCTTACCAATTTAAAAAAAATACATTTAGAAAACCAATTGAACATCAAAAATACCTTACATTTTCCAATACAAGGTCGATAGTATATTTTAGAATGAAAACACAAATTGGAATATTAGATAAATTATGAAAAACAAATGAAACCCAAACTCTAACATCCATAACCAATTATCATAGAATATACATACTAAATAATAATAAAACCAATGTCATTTAAAATAATCAAGAAATTAGGGAATTCAAATTAAGGGGTTAGGCATAGGGAATCAACCTCAAACTCAAGGGGCGCTGCTTTTGAAGATGGAGACTCAAATATTCCTCTTCCACATGGAAGCACATGAATCCTCATATATATATATATATATATACATATAAGGACACCTAGCCCCTATATATATATTTTCAAGGAAAAATAAGTACAAGGGGTCCTTTTATATATTCTTATACTTTCATATAATCATTTTACACTTACACACATATTAGTTTTCTTATACACATATCCGCACACATATCCCCATTATATATATTCATCTTTCCATGGGTGAATATACATAAATGGGGGACATAAATATATACATTTATACCTATGAATTCACTTGTAAGTATTTGACAATAGTGGCTTGAATCCATCCTAACGAGGTCCAAGATAAACTAAAAAAATACTATGAACCCAAAAATTAAAATACCCCTAATTAAAATTAGGCTAAAATTAAAGGAAAAAAATGAAACCAACCTAAAAATGGTTTTAGGGAAACTTAAATGGTCTGATATGATTCAACATTGATGGTGAATGCCGAAACAAGCCTGAATCCGACCCAAGTGACCAATTTCATTCCCTAACAATGAAAGAAAAACAAAATAACCAGGTTAACCCTTGACCTAGTGTTCGGCCAAACAAGGTAGGGTGATGGGGAGTGGAAAAATTACAAACAAAATAAGGAATATGGATCAGAGTTCTTACCTTGACGGATCGACCAATAATCATAAATGAATCATGGAAAAACAGCTTAGAGAGTGAGCTTGCAAGGAGGGTGGTACAAATCCATGGAGTAAGGGAAGGGGGAGGCATCACATGAGACCCACAAGAATAAGGGGGGATAAAATAAAATGTGAGGAAAAAGAAAAAAATAAATAATAATAATAATAACCCTAAATTTTAAAATATTGGTAAACCTGTATGGTTTTCACATCAAGTCATATACCAACCGTGTGCTAGACACTACCTAGGCTAGGTACCCATTCATGGTTACCCCTAGGCTGATGCATGGATGAGAAAATATTGTTCAAACATTTCCACTTGGAAAGGCCAACTAACATATCCAAACTGCATGCTTTTTGCATAGTTTAATAAACCATGCACAAGATGTGTGGCCCAACACAAACCCATTTAGACACTTGAATTGGAACCACATGGTTACTCTTAACCATTTGGTATAACCGTGAAACTACTAAAAAACCTCTAAAAAAGAAACATTGGCCTAATAACTATCATAACACATTCCCACTCAAGCGAAAGATAGATTTGGACCAAAAATAAATAAAATAATAGGAAATTTTTGGGTTGGGTTATGACAAGTCTCCCCACCATGAAACTTTTTCCCATAGAAAGTACCTAAAGACATCACTGACTATGACACAGACAATCCAACACCCAAATCAAAACCACAACCACCAAAAGGCTGGGAATTGAAAACTCACTTTTCTTTCAAAACATGAAACTCCAAGACCTTAAGAGGCTGGTAAGATAATCCTTATAGAACCAACTCGACAACATGAGGAGCAACTGATGGGATCAAAGGACCAAGATATGAAACCCTCCTTTCCAATCAGCACTCAGCATGGAACACCCCAAACCCTAACATATAAACCACTAAAGAGACTCATTGAGGTCGGGCGGGATGATCAGAAAGGATTACGAATCAAGGAGGTCGAGGGTTAAATTCACTATGATTCCATTTTAATGGTGGTATCTCAACTATTTTAGGTTTATTTAAAAACCTTAGTATTATAATTCTAAACAATTCAAAAACTGAGAAAAATAATTAACATCAGTGTGACCTCTTAACTTCTCATGTCACATTTAACCTCCTTAAGAGAAGAAATCAATGAGACCCATAGTGGGTCTCCCTTTTATTTAAAAACTAACTAGAATAGATGAACCACCGACACAAGAGGGGCCCCAACCAAGAAAACTCAAACCAATCACCAAACTAGATCACTATTCAAGATTTCCCAAGCTAGAGAATCTCCAAAATGGTGCCACATTAAACCAAAACCAATCTAAAATAAGGTTAAACATTCATGAGGTCATGTCCACAAGATACTACCACAAAAAATCACAAGAAAATGGGGCCACTAATAGATCCCATAAGAAGTTTCAAAAATTAAAATACAATGTAAGGGGAAACATAAAAAATTCCCACACTAAAATTGCAAACAATTTGTTGGGTAAACATACACCACACCCTATTAATTCCCCGACTATGTGAAGAGGTTCACTCAAAGACCTATGGACGGATCCTTGATGTCTTGAAGAATATTTTTCCCCACTATCGAGAGATACTAACCTCTAAAAAAGGCTTAATCTTGTAGAAACACAACTTATATAACTTCTCAAAGACCACATTGTCGATAAAACCACGTAGAATTAGGATGAACGACTTATTGTTTCAGAACCAGCCAAGTTAGAAGCAAAAGAGTCGGTGGTCTGACAAACAGAAAATAGTAACTGAGAAAGGAGCCACCCTAAGAATGGGTTCCTCTTATTCACACTCCTCACTAGATGGGAAACCCTTCATATTCACCAAGAGGGACTAGATCAACTACCATTGGTTTCCCTCTACAAACTAACACAGCTAGGGACACCTCATCCACCAACCTCTCTTAAAAACATGCACTAATAAGAGATTGTGATTTTAAATCTCTGGGTGGAGACCCCACATGAAGAAAGAAGCTTTCAACTAATCACTCGATGCTAATTTTGAGGAAAAGAAACCCTATTCAAGATGGCCAAAACAACCCCTCATCATCTGTTTACTTAATTAAAAACCTAAAAACTCTATTATCCTTTAACCGCTTATGATTCTAGACCACCTTGGGTAATACATGCAAAATGAAAAGAACTCAACCTCGACACTCCAATCAAATTATACAAAAAAATAACAATTGGAATAAACTCCCTAGAAACCTTTGGACCTTATAGGTTGATATACACTAAATAACATAAAAACACCCAACCAAATTTATATCAAACTAAATCTCAATAGATATTAGCTTTCAACCCAAAAACACTAATTCAAAAACCAAGCACCACACAATGAAATAAAAATTCATTTTTTGAAACCACCACTTTCATTCCAAATTCAAAACTATTTTACACTTCAAAATCATTTGAACATCTGAAACCATTTCAAAAAACACTTTCCATTTCAAGTCCTATTTGACTAAAATAATTCCAACAAACCCACTTATCAAAACATCATAAACCCCTTTATTCTAAAAATTTTCACAAAGAAAATAAACCTAAAAGGTTTTGGCACATATCGATGATATTATATGTATTCTCAAAAATATATATTCTTGTTCCGTATTATGAATCCATCCCCACATACCAATAAATATCCACTCACCACATACATAAATACATGTGAGAATCCATGAGAATACAAAGGGTTAAATAAAAACTCACTTTCCAAACCACTCTTCAAAACATGCCCAGTCAAATTTCAAAACCAACCTTTATCATAAAAAAATTTTCAAAACCACAGTTTCCAAACAAATTCCATTTTATATTTCAAAATTATTTACCAAAACCCCTATACCATTTTCCAAAATAATTCTATTTTCCAAAAAAACTACCATTTGAAAAACCCCATTTCATTTCCAAAGAAACCACCATTTTTATTTTTGAAATAAAATTTTAGTAAACCAAACACCATTTCATAACATGTGGGAAAACCCATAAAATATTATAAGAACAATCTATACACATGACTTGGATGCATAGATTTGTAGGTCGTATACCAACCAGGTGTGAACATTGGAGGTCATCAAAGGTAGTAGCATGATGTACACATGGTTTTACACACCATTCATAGCTACCATTCGCCCTCCGAATCCCACCCATAAATACCAACAAATACTAAAAACAAAATAAAAACAACCAAATAAAATCAAGTACCTAGAAAACACCTAATACACAAGCATAGAATTTCAGGCATAACCATCCTGAACTACCCTAACAATTAAAGCATTCTTCTGAATAGATACTAATCACGACCCTTCTCACTACTGAACACATAAAATATGAAAACCATGTATCCAATACTACCATACATCCCCAAATGACCAGGGATAAACCGGACTTTAATGCCATTTTTTACGAACCAAACCTTAACCACTCACCATATTTTGTCCAAAACAAGGCCCGAGAGGCATTCCCAGTCCTCCTGGGCTAGAAACTAGTGTCAGGAATCATGAATACTCAGTTCGGAAAATTTTATCCCATGAGAACATAAAAATAATAAAATCAAAGCTAAGTGGAAAGGATAAACACTATAAGCAGAATGAAATAAAATTGGACATACCTCCACGTGACCTCACATGTCACCACAAAAACTAAACAAATATCACCCCAAGACGAACGAGATAGAGCTATAAACCACAATAGGAGCTAAAAAAGATAATTATATAGGATTGAGTATTTAAAATAAATATTCAGGCATGAATAAACGTATTTCTCATGTCTTACCCTAAAAATGAAAACCATTTCAACCTAGTTTAAAAATACAACTATATAAAAATTGGATTTTCCATTTCTTTTTAAAATAATTTATAAGATGAAATTTTTAAAATAAATTTTTAGCCATTTCAATTTTAAATCCATTTAAAAATAATAAAACACTTCCATAAATCCTTTTAAAAGAGACAACATTCAATGATAAAAAAAATATTTATGAAATCATAACATCAGGTCTACAAAGCATGGGTAAACAAAGAAAGTTTTTCATATTTTTTAAATGAAATAAATTTTTTGCACTAATAATTTTATTAATAATTTCCAAATAAAATAGGGATAAATGATATTAAGAACCATGGAAAAACCCTAAGCAACTTGGTTAGTGGGGACCTAGGGTCCTCATACCTTAGTGACTGGGTATAGAAACCATAACCCAGAATGTCCTCACACATGATCCACTATAGATGAGTAAATTCAAATTTCTAGTGGTATCTGATCAAAAATAAATGCTATTTTAGTGTTGTAGAGTCAATATTTCATTGAGGAACTCATCATCGGCCCCACCGATATTCCTAATGTACTAGACCTCGTTTCCCCCCCGGTACCCAAGTTTTCAATGTGCTGAATTACAATATCAACATCATGTGAAATTCATTTCCACACAATCACAACATCTATACATGGAAAAAACATAAAAATGCAGAAGCCTCTTCCCAATGAACATATAAAAAACTACCAACCAATCCTAAATGTTTACCATTCCAAATCCATTTCAAAAACCAAGGTGATAACATCACTCATGTTTAAAAGTAACCAAACGGTCTTACACATCATGGGATTTGAAAATCATATTCCAAGAAATACATAAATGTGTCAAATGGTCCTTAACAGTTTTCATGAAACACCATTTATAAAACCAATAAAACATCAATAATATATTACATTTTCCAATACAAGGTCGAAAACATATTTTATTATGAAAAACACATCTTGGAATCTTAGATGAATTATGAAAGAAAAATAAAAAACCATATCGAATATTCACTACCAATTCGTATAGAATATACATACTATATAATAATAAAACATATATTTTTTTTTTAAAATAATCAATAAATTATAGAATTAAAACTATAGGGGTTAGAAATTGGGAACTTACCTCAAACTCAAGCTGTGTTGCTTTTAACAATGGTAACTCGAATCTTCCCTTTCTATTTTAAGGAATATGACTGACTTAAAATTTAAAATTTTATTTCTGATATATATTTTTTGGGAGAGTGAGAAAAACAAATATATTACATGTCATACCAAGTTCAAATCACATAGAAAATTACCAATATATTATATAAAATATTAAAAAAATTGAATTAATAACCCTATGTAAGCCCTATGTGGTAGAGGATACCTTCGTGTCTAGATCGTATTTGATGAGTTCCTCGAAGTGGTGGGAAAACCTATCCTGGATCGGAATATATTCTTCCAAATCTATTTCCCCACCCTCCCATTGATTCCATGAGCCAAAATCAGATCCTGTTTTTTAATCCAATCAACTTTATCATCACAAATATCAATTCGAATTAATCTCTCTTAAATTATATTAGCTTCAACCTTTGAAATGTTAATATCAAAATCATTCTATAACATCACTTCCATAGAATGTATGAAAAGCTTTAGGTCAATATTTTCATTCCTTTTCACCTTTTGGACACTATCATATGCCACCAAATCCAATAATAGTTTAGGATATTCTAGGCTTTCATCTATAGTCTCATCGACCTTATCACTTAAAACATAAACCACAATGTAAAAAGGTGTTTTTGTAAGATCATGAGATTTAAAAGAATAATAAATGGTCTCCCTAATATTAATACCATTTCCTTCCGATTAAGTATTCATCAATTTTGTAAGTTATGAATAATCTTTCAAAGCCTTATTATTTCTCCCTATAGTTACTAGATAGTCCCCAACATCAATTATATTTAGATTCCCTTCTTTTAGTTGTTTTTGGAAAACAAAAAATTTATTTTCTTTTACTCATCATACTCTAAAGGTGACTAGGAGGCCTCAGCTAAAAGTGACTCATTTTCTGAGGATTTCTCTATAGGGGATGTATCCATCTTTTGACATTCTTATATATCACCATTTTCCATCCACTTTGTTCCATTGTATCATCCAATCTATTTTCCAAACTATAAAACATGTTATATTGGAGGATAGGTCAGATATCCACTAGAGATGGAAGAATATTATATGCCTCATACCCTAAAGAGACATGTCCTTTTCTCAATTAGTGAACCTGAGGGTGTGATCTGGGGTAATGGTAAACTAAAGTAGCCCTTAGAGTTCCCATCACCCCTTTTTCAAATGAAAAAAAGTTTCCACCTCTATCGGATTCAGAAAAACCCATCCTGACTCTTGGGTGTTGAGAAGTTGTAGCCACATAAGACATCGTCTGATTACATACATAATCAAAATCATGAACCAGGGTTTGGGGGCCAGATACTTGGATGAATAACCAATTCCTATAGTCATATTGGAGGTGAACCAAATGATGAAAATAGGATCATAAATCCATCCAATAATCGAAACTTACCACATGTTTTATCTGGTATTCATGTTCAATATCAATTCATAAAAAGTCAACTGGATGTTTGGAAATATCTATTTTAACACCGATGCGACGAGAAATCGGATGGAAAAGGGATTGTGATCCACGATCAAAGAATAAAAATACCCTTACAAAGATTCCAAGCATCAATATAGTTGAATGGTTTTTAAAAGGTAATGTAAGGCCTAGATAACTAACCCATATTTGTCTTTTTGGAGGATCATATCTCAAGTGGGATTTGAAAGACCAACAGGAAAGGAATAATCGAGCACTATTGAAGGATCTTCAGCCACCGGTCCAAGAGGAGATAAGTTTATCTTCTATATAAAATTGAATTAGAATATGGAGGGGGTCCAAGTGCCCTACAACATCATGATTTTTCAAGTCCCATGAATCTAATATAGATCAATAAAAGTTGTCAAATGATGATCGAATATAGCCAAACAAAGCCACCGTAGAGATACTATGAAGGTTTGATGCCTTTGTAAATTCTCGTAAAAAAATTGGAAGCTTGGTAAATACCTGATATAATTATGGAACCCTGGGTTTAATATTGATGATATGGAATAAGGGGAGATCAGATGGGTCTGTAAGAGAGGAAAAGGAAGAGGGTGATTTGAGACTACACAACTCCCCCCCACACCCCCACACCCCACCCCCGCGCCACCCCTACCTACACTTACACACATATTAATTTTCAAATACATATATAATCACACCTACTACCATTACATATATTCATCCTTACATGTTTGAATATATAAAAAGGGTTAACTTACATATATACATTCCTACCTATGCATATGCTTGTAAGGATTCAAAAATGGTAGCTCGAATCCACCAAAAACGAAGTCCAATATGCACTAAAACAATACTAGGAACCTTAAAATTTAAAACAACATATTATAATTGGGATAAAATAAAGGTAAAAAAGGAAACCAACCTTAAAACAATGGCAGGAAGACCGAAAAGTTTAGATATGCTTTTCCTTCAGTGGTGAATGATGAAACATGCCTGAAGCCGACCCAAGAGACTTATTTCACGACATAACAATGAATGTAAACCAAATTAAGTTGTTTAACCATTAACCTAGGTTTCACTTGAACTATGTAGGGTGATGGGGAGAAGAAAAATTCAGAACAATGGAAGGAGGAGGTAGTCAGAATGCTTACCTCGTAGGATCAGCCAATAATCTTGAAGGAATCATGGTGAAATATCATAGAGTGGGATATCATAAGGAGGGGTGTCATGTTGACATGGAAAAGGGGAGGGGTGGAATCATGAAAGAAGCAATGGAAGGAGTGTTAAAGAAAATAAAAATGGAGAAAAAGAAATACAATAGAATCCTAAATTTTAAAATACTAGGAAACCAGAATGGTTCTCACAGTGTTTAAAAAACTTTAAAGCAAGCATGTGCTTCCCACTACCTAGGCTAGGAACCCATGAATTATTATCCCTATTCATATGTATGGTTGAGAAAAATATTCTCAAACAGTATCGCTCGGCATTGTTAACTCACATAAAAAACCACTCGCTTTTCCCACGGTTTAATAAACGGTGTGCATGTTGGGTGCCACAACACAGAACTACATGGACTCCTACATGGTCACCTCGTGATTACTCCTAATCATGTGGGATAAACATTAATTATCTAAAAAGCATTAAAAAATAAAATTTGACTCGCCAACTACTGGAACTCAATCCCTCTTAATCGCAATAGATATTGAGACCAAAAATACATAAAATAATAGAGAAGTGTCAAGCCAAAGTGTAACACAATGAAAATTAATTACATAATTAAAACTAATCAACATGTGTTCATGTTTCAATTATTAAAAATAAATGAAACATCATAGGATTATTGATTTTATTTTAAATTAATTTGTATGTGAAATTCTAAACTGTATATTTTACATGATGTTTACTAGTAGTGTACTCTAGGTGCATCAATAGCATTACATGACATAGAATTTACATGTGTTCTTATGTAATTTATTGGTATTACACACCTTGTAATTTCATTTCATGTCATGTATGTTGGATTCCATGTAACTATATATCACATGGACTATGTTGGGTATTTTGGATAGGTACATGTCGTCGCCTACATTTATAAATGTGTACATTATTAATTTTAAATAGAATTATTTTATTTTATTTGTTTAAAATTATAGATGTTGAAAATTTCTATGATGGTTTGGATGGAATAAAGATAAATTGAATTAATATATTAATTGGATTAATTTGAGGAGTTATATATCAATTAAAGAATAAATTAAAGTGAATGCTTTCTTGATTGAAAATGTATATTTGTTTCATTTGTGTATATAATCATGATATAAGACTATAACTATGTATGTGAATGGTTTCAATAATTTTTTATTTCTAACTTAAATGATGGTATGCTTTTCATTTTCTCCTTTCATTGTGTAAGGGTTTGTGTCCCCACAGTTTGTTTTATGATAATCCCTTAAATAGTCGTTCAGTTCCTCTCACCTTCATTTGATTAATTCTTAAGTAGTGAATATAGAACCTATGTTGGTGGAGGCGGATCAAGTTTGGATCCTAGACAAATACAATTCAATTGATACATAGGTGGATAGATATGATTTTATGGAACTAACTAAGTTATGGTTCAAGGTGTTTTTCCTTAGGTTCAAAGGTTAGTTTATCATCCTCTAGATAAACTAACAATTATAAACCTCATAATCATACCAATTATATAATTTTAGTTCTATCAAGTTTCATGGTAAATTTATTAATATATTTTTTTCATGAACACATAAATTAATGAATTAACAATTAAGGAATATGGAATTAAAATAAATTGAGTTGTGTGAACATTTTATTTAGACATGGTTAATCACTTAAGTAAAATCCATGTTTTATTAAGAACAGTATAATAAGATAAAATGGGAAATTTATTCATAAATATTAAAATCACTCAATCAAAATATTAAGATATTATATCTTTTATTTACTAAATTTAAAATAAAATCATAGTTCAAATGGATTTTCTAGCCAAAGTTAATGTGATTTCAATTATTGGGAAGTTTTTACTATGTTGATGGATTGAATTAACTTAGTTTAATTCAAGGGTTGACTTCTAAAGATAAAAAGTTTGTAACTAGGTGGAAACTGTTGAGGAAATCAATGTCTAGGATTTTAGGATTGGGGATCTACTCAACAGATCAATGAACTGTATGTCAGTGCTTTTGGTAAGATACACCTACCTAAAATCCTTTGAATATCTTGTTAGGATAATGTATGGGTTATCAGAAAGGGAATATGGATTATTTTCACTAGAACATCCATGAAAAAAGATATTCTAAAACCAATGGTGCGGGATATATGGTTTTTGAAAAAATAGCGAGATATTAATAAATTTAATGATTTATAATTTAATTTTGTAATCGAGATAAAGTTCTAAAATTATGATCTTGTTTATTATAGAAATACAAAGCCACATGACTTTAACTATATCATTTTAATATATAAAATAGAAGGATAACATTATCATTGTTTTGAATTCCCATAAATAGTATAGGCACTTCTGTATTATACTATGCCATGAGAAGAAATTATATATGTTTGAAACCCATATTTCTAAGTTTCTTTCTAAAGAGGATAGTGAAGAAGAAATATATCTATAAAATATACATGTAGAAAATTCCACATATGTCCAGTTTTTAATGATATAATCCGTATATAGTGATCTAATAAAGAAGAATAAGGAAATGGTTACATATATCATGATGTATCACCTTCATAATATTTATTAAGAGAAGCATGGACATGAGATATATGAGATCTCATATGCATTATTCATGTTAAATATTGGAGATTTAATTCCATATGGGACTCATATAGTCAAGATGATTTCTATATAGAGTTCTTAGACATCCTGTGAATTAAGACCCTTGATGAGTTATACACAAATCACATTTTATCCTCACTGCCTAAAATCTTTCTAGTTTCATTTTGAATTATAATGTTAGCATTAGTGGGAAGACTCTTTCAGAGATACATGATTTGATTAAACAAGGTGATAAATACATGGGGAATGAAAATAAATCATCCCTTATGGTCAATGAAGGGAATAATAAGGAACATGTCCTATAATGTCCCTATCATTTTTCACATATTATTACATAATTTTAAGCATAATTAACCTTAAAATACAAACCCGGGATTGAAAAGTATAGTTCCATTGAAATACTTGGTATATAAAATTGAAAAAATGGAAATAAAATAAAACATATTTATATTAATATTTAATAATGATCTCTTAAGTTTCTTTGATATCCCATATCTTTATAGGATAACCTAGGGAATACAAATACTAAAGGGATGAGCTAAAAGCGTAGTAAGGGAATAAGCATGGAAAAGAAGCATAGCACATGGGTCAAAGGCCAGACATGATAACCTAATAGGAATTGTACATGAATAAACATATAAAGGAATATCAAAATGAAAATTGAATCATATGGTCATGGACATATA
This sequence comes from Viscum album, assembly GCA_963277665.1. NCBI lineage: Eukaryota > Viridiplantae > Streptophyta > Magnoliopsida > Santalales > Viscaceae > Viscum > Viscum album. Next base: position 20,553,919 of record OY728137.1, on the reverse strand, counting down.
TTAATGTCTCAGAAACATATTTCATGACATAAATATGAGTCATGTCTAACTTCCAAGACGATATCACATGGTGTACAAAGTCACATAATGGATTTGGTTTACTCCATAATCCCATAAATGACATCTCATTAGAATAAACATTAGAAAATGCATTGGGGAACTATCTTGGTGCACACATCATAAAATGTTAATTCATATGTGTGCCATATAAATAATCAAATATAAGAAATAAACATAAGGGTTACCCATGGAAATAATATAGAATAACCAATGGTTGTATCATATTTGTGTACAATCAATAATGGATATAAATAATAATTATATTAAAATAGGAATATATAATGATAAATTGTGTCTAACTGAAGTGAAAAAATGTAAAAATAGTGTTTAAGAAACCTTATAAATGGGCTACTTTAGTGTGGTTTTAAGGAAAATATTAAAGAGTATTTAAAGAGAACAAAGGAATAATTGTTCTTATAAAACCAGAAATTAGATAAGATATTTTTAAATGATGAAATGAGTTATTTTAGAAAAATAATTCTGTCTTAAAACAAATTATGAATTTTACTTGAAAATGGGTACTAAATTGGGAAGTTCTCTTTTATTTGGCTTTCTTATCAGGAGTAATTGAGAAGAGAACCTTATAAAATATGTATTTCCCCCAAAAAAGAATGTTTAATTGGTCTGGATACATGTGTTTGAAAGATATACACCAAATTTATAAGAATTAAATAATAATAATAATAAAATTAATTTTTGTAAAGAGAGAGAAATCATAACCCAAAGGTAAGTTGGAGGTTCGAAGATATCCCTTACGTTATGTCTGAATGTGTTCTATACTTTCACTTAATGTCCTGGATAATTAAATTAGATCAATTAATTAATTAATTAATAACCTATTATATTTATATATTTTTAATATAATTTTATTAAGTTCATGTATGGCTATTTACATTAGTTATAGAGATTAATTTTTTCATTCAAAGAGCATTTGTTGCACTGTTTAATGGACAATCGACAATTTTATAATTATGGAAGTTCTTGTAAAACTGAAGTAATTCACTAGAAGTGAAATTATATGGTTCTAATTAAATTATATAAATTTAAATGCTCTAATAAATCATTTTATTTTTTACATGAATATGATTCAATTGATAAAATGTTAATGATAAATGTATAGATTATTTTGGCGGTTTTTCGATCATCATGAACTAGTTTTGTTTTATTATTTAATATTATGTATATATATTAGTTCCAGAACCTAAAAAAAGTTACAATATAAATTTGAATATTTTTTTTTACCATTATAATGTATTTTTGACAATCTATGAATCTAGTAATATAAAATGAAAAATCATCTTCCACATTGGTGTTGAATCGACATATCATGGATGATGTTTTCGTTTTTAAGATAAAAGGGGAATATAAGATATTTTATGATGGATATTACATTAACAAAATAGGATTAATATATATATATATGATATTGGATTTATCATGATGTTTTGGGTAGGAGTGGTGAGGATAAGGTAGAAGAAAAAGGTATTTAAAAGAGAAAGAAAGAGGAGTTTACCTCTTGAATATTATATCATTGAGAACCTACTAAAAGCAGTTGGGTTTGGTCTTTTGTTGAGATAGAAGATCTTGGACGTGGGGAAGAGTGTTGGGAAGATTATTTTTAGAATTTAGACAATATAAAATTCTTAGGAGGTGTGAGGAGAAGGGGTGGTGACGGGTGGTATTTATAAGGGGAGGAGAGGGGAGTTTTTGATTATTTTATTCATTTGTTTATTATTTTGGATCAAGACAATCAATAGTGTTGCATACTAGAACTAAATACATTAAAAATAGGAAATGAGTTATAAATAATGGGATCTTACATCATCTATGACTCAACTATGACTCAAAATTTCATTTATTTACCTATAATGTTAAATCGCATAAATTACAGTATTTCACTATTCACAAAAAATTCAACTATTTTAGAAAAATTACAAAAAATTAACCCTAGATATTTTTTTATATGTTGATTTAAAAAATTGACTCCTTTTTATGAAAATAATTTTATAAATATGATAAATTTAATTTTTAATTAAATTCATCATTTATTCAAAAAAATGCTAATTTTTATATTATAACCAATTTTAGGGAACTTTGAAAATATATTTAAGGTCTCATAAAATTGTAGTATAATTATAATAAAACAAAATATTAATATACTAATATATTTTATGAAAAAATAGTTTCTAAATAATTATATTAATAATAAAATTGTAAATAAAGATTAACATTTCACAAACATACAAACACTTAAATTATCATTTTTAAAACATTTATTTACTTATTACATAATATAAATATATCATATTTTCATTAATAAGATACCAAAATTGTATTTATAATTTCATAGGTGATGTTACTATTCCAATGGCCAAATTACTATTCCTAACAGTCACTTTACTATTCCTAAAAGTCACATTACAATTCCAATGGTCATGTTATTATTCCAATGGTCAGATTTCTAATGGTCATAAGGGTTTACTACATCTTATTTATACCTCTTACTCCATTAATCAGTCAATTCTATTTTCTCAAAGGTTTTATATACTTTCATCTTTCAAATTAATATTTTATTATTAGCATTATATTTTACTTATGCAGATTTTTTTGTGAGTGAGGTCATTCTAGTTGATCGAGAAGATCCAGATTTTCACATTCTTATTATCTTATTTTCTATCAATAATATTTTGAATTATTATTGGTTTGTATTATAAATAATTTATCATTATTCATTTATTATAATAATTTTTTATTGGGTTATCTATGTGATTTATGTGCTTTATTCAATATTACATAATTATAAGAAGGGAAATTTTATTGATAAAATTCTGGTTCGTTACCGGGCCCCAAGACTCACTCCAATTATAATGATCATGAGAACCATCCTTCTAATAAAAATTAAATCCAATGAAATTCAAAGGAAAAAATGTGCAGTGTGCATTTCTTGTGGCATGAAAGGCTATTAAAAGAATAACTTAACTTAGTTAAATAAGAAAGGAGAAGCTAAAGTTGTTTTCTTTATCTAGTGAAATCATTCTATATTTATATATTAGGTATTGGGTAAATCTTTGAGGGATCACATCTATATTCAAATGTAAGAACCAAGTAGATTCCAGAATAATTCAAATGGATTGGTGGATCGATAAACCAATGGAGCTTTACTGGTTTCTTTGGTTATAAGAGACTATCAACTTCCATTTCCAAATAGAGATGATATTGAATTTAAAATATTGTTATTGTATACAAACTATTACCAAAAAAAATTGTATCCATCCTAGATAATGAAATTTTTATTTTAAATATTCGAAATTAAAGTTGTTTCCTTTACAAAGAAAGCATAATTATTGTATGGAACATTTAAATAGTGTTCTTTATATATTAGATTATCAAAACCAAGTCTTTGAAACTAATAAAAATAAAATTTACATGACTCAGTTCTCACCGAGTTGTAGCATCACCATCTTGGAAATGTAAATGAGAAGCATCTAAAAATGATTCATCATGATGGTTATTTTGATTCCTTTTATATAAAACCACTTAATATATGTCATGCCTATTTACAATGAAAAATGTCCAAAATACCATTTTGTGGATAGAGTGAGAGGTCTATAGAGCTTCTAGAATGATGAATTTATTTGGAATAATATGATGAATTAGTATAAAAAATAATTAATTAGTATAATGAATTCATTTGTCATAATAAGATGAATTCATATGGTATTTTAAATGTATTGAATACCCAAGAATTTTAAATTCCAAATTAATTACTGTATAAATTAAAAACTACATACCATGTATGATTTTCATTTACACCATAGTTAAAAAATGTTGTAATGTTTTATAGAACACATATATTAAATGTGTAGTGTGTATTAAATATGTTGGATCCATTTAGATTGATACACAACATGCCATTAAATACATTACGTGTTATGTACATTACGAGCTGCATTAAAACATATTAGAATATCAAAGAAGGTAGTTCATAGTGATGATGGATATTTATCTTGTTGAATCCAAGTGTAATTAATTATATTTATTTAAGATTAATTATTATGGGAACATCAAGAATGTTATTTTCAAAACTATGATAATAGAATTAATTAATTCCAACATTTTATATTAATAATGAATAATTAATTAAAGCTAATTCTAGTTAGTTTACATTTTTGTATTCATTACATGTGGATGATCAAGATCTTAGACCAACCTAATTTTTTATTGGTTTCTTTTAATTTATTACTATTACATGGTTTTTGTAGAAATATTATTAAATTAAATTTATGGAATCTTTATCATCCCTTCTTCTCATTATGTAAGGTTTTGTATTCCCATGGTTTCTTTTATGAAAACCCCTTAACCAATATGTTAGTTCCTCTCACCTATGTCTGAGTGTATTTTTGTAATGGAAGAAGCTCCCAATTGACTGTAGGTGGTTCAAGTTCAGATATGAGGTGAAACCAATCTAATATATAGGTAGGTGGATATGTGTGATTTTGTAGAATGACCAATTAATATTTCAAGGTGTTACTCCCATAGGGTCAAGGTTTAGTTTATCATCCCCTAGATAAAGTAACAATTGGGAAAATCCCATGATCATACCACTTTTATTATTTTATTTCTCTCAGGTTTCAAGGTCAATTTCGTTGTGGATGATTTATCATGATCACATAATATAATGAATAAAAAATCATGTAATATAAAATTAATATAAAACTTTTATTATGATTAAATTTTATCCAAACATAGTTAATCACTAAAGTAAAATTCACGTAATATTAATAATCAAGTATTGAAGATAAAATTATAGATTAATTTATAAAAATAAAAACACTAATTTGGTATAATCTTACACTACTTAAGTTAAAATATAACTACAATTCAAAGTTCTTAGCCATCCTAAGTTGGGGTTCTTTAAATTATTAGTGAATTTTAGCATGAGTTTTGGGTTGAATTAACTTAGTTCACATTAATGGTTGACTGAGTGCGTAGGACTTGGTTTACATAGGGGCAAGTATTTATTAAATCTAGGGCCAATATTTAATCATTGAGGAGTCCACTCAATGGATCAAGGAGATTCAAGTTAAAGAATTTAGAAAAACCATCCTACCTAAATACATTCAAGTAGCTTGGGAGGCCTATGTCTTGGTTTTGATAAGGGATATATGGATCATTACCAGTATAATATCTATGTGATAAAATATTTTGAAACCAACATTGAGAGATATTGGATTTTCAATAAAATGTTTGGATATTTATAAATTAAATTTATTATATGATGTTTTGGTAATCAAGATAAAAAAAACATTCTTTTAATTATAATAGAAAAATGAAATTCAAACGACAAATACACTATAATATTTCCTCAAGTCATGGTGTATCCTTGCAAATAAAAATTTATAAATATGGTATAATCATTTATGAAATTTATTTCTATGAGAAAATAGTTTTTATGTGTTGGAATATTCTATTGTTATTCATCAACCCCAGTAGGTGAGAGAAGTTAAAAAGGATGTCTTCAAGATATATGTGGAGGATAATTCTTATGTCCATTGTATTATACTATCGACTATATATAGATAGTTGATGATATATCATAAGGAAAAAAGAATATTACACCATAATATATTATCTTCTATCACTTGTGGGAGGAAAAGGAAAGCATTGTGATAAATGATATTTTCAAGATACTATATTAGTGTAAACTCGAAGAATGGAATTTAGCTACTGAATGTGGTTTCAAAATTCTGGAGTATATTGATTAGTTTTTCAAATTGGGATTCCAATTAGATATTAAATTTTCCATTAATATCATTTTATCATCATTAACACCAAGGTTATCCTTATTCATCCATGTCCGGACATTCAAAATCAATAAGTCACTCAAGAATATTTAGAATACACTTCACTAAATGAATAAGGGTTTTTTATAAAATGTTTCTCCACGCCATATGGTGAAAATAATAAAATACATGGATAAAGATTCCATGGATAATATAAATATAAAGGATCCTTTATAATTTCCATCAAAGATATAAGGTATTTAGATACTGAGTAATTAACATGAGTTTATTTTCTTCATGTGTGGAAAGAATGGACACTGGAAAATAAATTTCAATTAATTTATGAAAAAGAATACAATTTCATCCACTTCATGTATATTCGTAATATTTTTATTCATATATTGGGTATTAAAATAAAATATGATTACAATATACCTATATTTAAATACTATAACCAAGAAATAATATAATGATTATAAATTAAACTCAAAACTAGGTGAGAAGTGGTGGTTCATATATCATCCATGGCGAGGACACAAATTTTAATTTCCAAAATGTTTTGATTTTATTTTTTATTTAGTTTTTACAAACATTTATCATAGTGTCTATTTAAATTCAATGATGCATTATTTAATTTATAGAATAATTATTGTTATGGTTTTTTAATATATTTCTATTAATTCGGTTATATTATAATCACTCATATAAAACATGTAATATTGATGAATATAAGTATAAGATTTAAGTACCAAATTTTTAAAATATAATTCATTATTAATAAAAACTAATAGTAATTAACATTTTTATATCTATAATAGTTTTTTAGTCTCTATTATGATAAGATACCAGGTATACATACAAACTACTACTCATGTTTCTAAAAAAAGAAACCTTTAGAAATAAATGTGCACCAAAAAGTTTTTTAAAAGATAGTTTAGTAAGGCCACGTTAACTATTATAATAATAAGATAATGTAATATTGATATACTTCATTAAATTCCTTTTTGAAATTTTAGGAATGATGGATGAATGTAATTAATTAACTTGGTAAAAGATGCAGGATCTGTTGGGATGGTATACGAGAGTTTGTCTTGACCAAGTATTTATCAATCATTAAATATAGAGTGAAGGTTATTTCCAAAAATCATATAAAATTATTAAAATTTATGAGATAAGTAACATTGATTATAATTATTATATATTAAGGGTTGAAAATGAGTCTAATAATGAATATCATATGAAGCGTGAGTGATTAAAACCCTTTTATGAGGATCTCCCTTGAAAGATAAATGAAAACAAGATAAAACTAGAACTGAATAACTACTTTTAATATGTGTAACATTCACCATATATCATATTAATCATCTTTATGACAAAAACATATGTTTTGTTAGAATAATAATAATAATGAAGACACAATAGTTGGCTAATCTTCTCATTTTAAAAAACATGAAAATTTTAAATCATCCATCTTGAATTAAGGATATACTTACCTCTAAATGAAGAGTAATGTAGTGTAAAATAAATAATATATAAAAATACACAGTGATTTATAGTAGTTTAGGGAAAATAAATCACGAAGACCACTCCACCAACACTCTATCCATGATCTTGGTGATTTTCACTAAATAGTTCCTCTCATCTAGAGACCTTGATTACTAAGTACATACAATTGAAACCTAACAAATAGGCTTTTATAGGTCCTTCAAGTAACTTTATAAGGAACTTGAATATTATTGTCTAAGAATATAACACTCCACTGAAAAATGATTATATATAGTTTTGACTTCAAGAATGTATATGAGATGAATAAATATGAAATATCTACAATGAAAAATTACATAACAAACTAATATATGATTTGATCTTCAATGAAGCAGAGCATCATCCAATAGATATTCAATGTCAGGTAGTCTTATTCTTATTTAAATAGTAGTAATGAAATAAATAGAGTTTCACTGGCCTTATTTATATCATCTTATACTTATTATACATAGATAACATAACATAATATATGAATATTCAATAAAAAACAAAATGATCCATGCCAAAATATTATAGGTCAAGTGCCTTTCGAAACATGGACACATAAATAATAGGTTTAAAAATTAACTAAATCATCTCCCATTTAGTTCTCCTTAACTATCACACTTCTTATACATATAATATTTAAAATATTTCTTCATAACCTGGGGGAAGGAAACAAAATAAAGGGTGAGATCAGATGTCGATTATGGGTAAACAAGTAAGATATCCATGATCACTTGAGCATATCATGAGCATAAGGGTATGAGAACATGAACATAAATTTTGAAAAGTATACCATGTATATCATATATCATAATCTTGAATTATCAAATAAATATTGGTAGTGCATAAGAGGTGAATCATGAGGGAAATCAAAAAAGTGATCCATGAGAGTATAACATTGGCATAAGACATAATTATTTGCATAAACATAAGAATAGAAAATAATTTACTTGGTAGTAATGGATCATTTCCTAAAACTGTCATAGTTAAATAGGTTCAATCCCTAAACCATCTTAGTATTCAAGGTTCACTCCCAAGACTATCATAGTAGAGAAATTCCCTTACTGAACTGGGTTCACTACACATTTCAATCTTGTTTATCTCATGAGATATAGATCATTACCCAATACATTAGAGGGATATATAAATCCATTCCCACCCATCACATAATAAAAATAATACATGTGTTCCACAAGATTATAAAACATTAAAAACATGAGAAACCAAGAAAATAAATGGGTTGATAAAACTTTCATCGTACTATAACCAATGGGAAGGAAACAGGTTTCATAAACATTTCATTAGTTCCTCGTATAATAACCCATGGAAAAGGAATTGGCTACATAAAAATATTTTCATCATAATCATAAACCATCCAGATGAAGAATAAGGGTGGTATCCTTGGATCACATCCCCGATAAATTATAAGTAAAATTAAGGGTTTTTATCTTTGATGAATAAAAATAAAATTACAATATCATTAAATCATTCTTGAGGAAATTACCTTTCAACTTTGAAAATCAATTTTCAAAAAAAATCAAAAAATAATTTTAAAATAATTTTCTTTGAAAATATACTTGAAATATATAAAGTAATATTTATAGTATTGATCGTTCATGATGGTGTTAAATTCCATTAACATCATATAAGTTAAAAGATAACATTCAATTCACATTTTTGTAAAAAATCCAAAAAGTGCCTTATTTTGAAAATAACAAGAATATTACTTTTTAAAAAGATTAAAAATAAAATATGGTAAAAATGAATTTAAAAATAATAGGATAATAGTAAAAACCATCTTTAAAACATTTTTATAAAATAGAGATATGGAAGAAAAAAGTTTTTCAATCGAAGAGAGAAATAAAGTCAATTTTCCTTAAAACATACTTTTGGTCTATTCAGTACTTAAGGGGGAAATGAAAGGAAAATGTATTTTTTCAGGAAATAATTAAAGGAGAATAAAATTCATGTGTTCATTGAGATATATATCATAGTACTTTATCATAATTACTTAACTATAGAAAATCCAGATAAATGATGAGATGGTAACATAAATATCATACCAATTTGATAACATTTAAATCATAAGACCCATGAAATAAATAACCTTATATAGATATTTAAATCTCCATAAAATTAATAATATTAATAATAAGATACTTTTATGGTAATTTTATACACCATATAAAATAACAAGTGGGGAATATGGCATGTCTCTCACAGAAAAAATGAGACGAAAATCCCTTACCCTGAGATAGACCTGACTTAAAAGTATTCTAGTCTCCTATATAATAAATGTTAATTTATTATAATTATATATATGATTAATTTACATAATTATAATATCATATATGATACCCTTATAACATTTCATCATCCTTTTATTAATAATCCTTTATTAAGATAATGGTTTCTGAGTGTTAACTATTCAGTTGTTTCATAGGAATTTCAATTCGGTAGTTCCAATAACTGTACATTTATCATGGTTTCATCATCTTAATAATTTTAATAATGGTAAAGAAATCATATATATTCATTATATTCATTTTTATATTCATTAAAAATGTTATATATAGAAAAATGAATCACATCGTTCATGGAGATAGTATGTTATACATACGCAAGGACATTGTTTTCACTTTTTGACTAGTGGAATAAAATAAAGAGAAATACTTATTCACCATTAAAGAATAACGTTTATACCATATATTTCATAAATATTCAATAAATAAATCCTTATTATACTCCAACTAAAGTGGAAATGAAAAAATAATCTCATCACTTCGTAAATGTGGTAGTCCACATGTACGCACAAGTGACGTTATCGTTCTCCAACAGATTGGAAGATAAGAAGTTAGATGAGATATTTTTATTAAAAAAGTATATTTATTTCATAAATATCATATTTATACTTTACAAAAATCATAATAATCATCCATTAAATATGGTGATGAAAATTGAATTGTATCGCTATGTGGATATGGTCAGTTGTACGTACGCAAAAGCGAAACTTTCACTTCCCATTTAATGAAAAGAGGGTGAGTAATGGTGGATTTATAAAAATAATTGTAAAGACACGGGAATTTCAAGGAAAGTTTTTTTCTTAATTTCTTTGGAATTTTACGAGTCTGTGGATTCTAACAGCACTTGATTCCGAGACCTGGTGTGACCGAAATCAATTTCCAAAGTTTAGCTCACGTACGTTCAGTAAAAAAATGAGCGGGTTTTTCTATCTTTTGAAACAGTGCTCAGAATTGAAATCTGAGGGCACCATTGAACTCGCAGTAGGGGTTTTTTCTTAAGAAGACTTTCACCTCGACGGCAGATGATTGGGTATGAAAGTTAGTTTTTGGGGTCTTACGTGGGTTAATAAAATAAAATAGTGAAAAATTTATTTTATATTTTTAAGCATATGTCGTGCAGATAAAGTGGTTAGAAGCTCCATTTGGGAGTTGGTGGTGGGCCCATAGATATCCAACCTCCCATGTGAGGTTGATTGTCGTGGAAACCACATGAGGCCTCCCATTAATGGGAGAGGAATCATAACTCCTTGACTCCCAATCATTAATGAGGGAGAGCCTCTGAGGCTTAAATCCCCCTCTTAATTGAGGAGGATGAAACCTCCCTTTTTAATTAGGAGACCACCCAAGCATTAACCCCCGTTTTTGAATTCCTCCCCATTTTAATGTGTCACCGCATCGAATTAATGGGGTGGATCCCTCTGTCATAATTCCTCCATTTATGACTTGCATGCCAATGATAAACCCACCCACTCCTTTATAAAGGAGGCTAGGGGAAGGAGTTCTGGACGTCTTCTTTAAGCGGAAGAACGCAAGTAGCGAAGCATGGTGCCCAGCACTTGGAGAGTCTTCTTCTTCCTCCAACGAATAATGAAGAACGAAGAACGACGATGCCACCCTCGGCTCCTTCCTTCCTGACGTTGACGGGATTCCACCATCATCCACGACTTGCCATCATTTAACGTTGTTTTATGAGGTAGGGGTTTTGTTTTAAATTTATCCTTTCCTTTTTGAGGAAAGAACAACGAGCGCGGACCAACCTCTTCCCAGTTGATCTGTGGATCGTTCATTCATGCGGGTTGGAAGCGGGGTTATTTTCAGGATTTGATTAGTGTTTGAATTCTTAAATATTGTTTAAGCCTCTAATGCGGAGGGAATGGGCTAACAAACAGACCCTCCGCAGATTGCCTGTTTGTTTTTACACATTTTGATGGGTTGAGATGAAACGAGACCACAACGTCGTATGGAATTTGTCGCAGTGAAGAATGGGTTCCGGATGAGCGACATGCGCAGACGGCAGGCAAATCGGACCACCAGAGCGCGTCTAGTGGTCCGCGAAAGGCACTGTAGGCATGCCTCACCGGCGCAGTGGCGCCGATGACCAGAGGCGGTGGCCAGTAGCTGGCCGGCCACCTGGAGGCAGTGGTGCCGCAGCGCACTGCCGGAGGAAACTCGCCGTGACAATAGCCGCAGCAGCGATGCGACTGACCCCGTGGCTGCGCAGGGTCCGTGACGCCCGGGGGGTGGCACCAGCTGGTGCCGCCAGCTTCAATCAGCGAGGAGGCCATGCATCCCCCACTCGGCGCAACGCGCTCGACCAACCGGCCGAACCGAAACCGGCCACCGGGCCGGGCTGCCAGCGCCGGGGTGGGCCGTGCCGGCCAGGAAGGGGCCCGCCAAGTGAGTAGCCATGTTTCATAAAACCTTATCTCTATGATCCAAGATTTATACTATTTATTTTTTATAAGAAATATCATGATCCTATTGTAGTATCTCAAAGTATAGTATGTATCATGGATCATGTATGTACTTCCTTAGTAGAGATGCATGGAACACATCATTAACTTGAGAGAGGTTCAGTGGAAGGGCCAAGTGGTAAGTTACCATCCCTACATGATCAATAATATCAAAATGGATAATATACCTAGGGCATATATTTACCTTATTTTTGAATATCATAACTTTATTACTTGGATAAATTCATAGAAAAACATTCTAAATAACTTCATGTTATATATCACACCTATGATTTTTAGTATAACTTTTCTATAAAATCTGAGTTGTCTTGAAGTATAGTTGTATAGTTCCAAATTTATCTACCATTTCCTCAGCTATCTCAAGTCCTAATAGCTTTATTTATCTAACTTCATCTTATAATTTTGTATTTCTAAACTTATTTTCATATAGGTATTCATATGGATCCATTTTAATGCTTGAGTGAAATCTATTAATATAAAACAACTCCACCAAATGAAGGTGTTGATCCCAAAACACCATTGAAATCCATAGAATAATATCTCAACATATCTTCTTGGGTTATAATGGTTCTATTAGACTAACCATCCGTCTCATCATGATACACAATACTGAAACTCAACTCTATATCTAGAACCTTTTGAATACTTCTATACAACTTTATGGTAAACATTGGATCCCATTTTTATATAATAGAATTTGGTGCTCTAGGAAAAAATATAACATCCTTAATATAAATACTATCATGTTGATAAAGAGAGAATTCCTATCTGATGTCAATTAATTGTGATAAATTTGTAAAGTGGTTTACTATAACCCAAATATCATTATGAATTTTAGAGGTTTTGTGGATTCTAATGACAAAGTCCAAGGTGATGTTTTCCAATTTCTATTATAGTATGGGTAATGGATGTAACATCCCATTTGACTTTTTTCCACCATCCTTAACTTTTTGACATACTTATCACTGAGATACATACTCTATTATATCTCATTTCATGTTGTCCCACCATAAATACTCTTTCATATATCTATACATCTTTATACTTCTAGGATGAATAGATAATGATTAACTATGAGATTAATCCAATGGATCCTTCTATAGTTTTGGTATGGAAGAAACACATACACTGTTCCTAAACATTATCATTCCATTATAATCTAGGTTAAACTTATGAACATTTCTCACATTCCTCTATATATCTACATCATCCTTTTTCCTCTTTAATATTCAATTGGATAGATAGCAGAACACTCATTTTAGAAAGATAATATTTCTCTACTCCTTCCAAGATTCCAAGATCCATCCTTTGAAAATAAAAAAATATTGGATCTTTTGTAATCCTCGTTATAGATAAGCAAGAATGGTCCTTTCAACTCAAAGCATCTACCACCTTGTTCTCTTTTATAGGGTGGTAATTTATTGAGAAATCATAATATTTAATCAACTCCAAACATATTGTATGCTGGATATTCAAATATGTTTCTCTGAATATATACATTAAAATTTTATCATCAGTATATATATCACACTTTTATCCATAAATATAATGCCTTCATATCTTTAACGCAAAAATTTATCCAGCTAACTCCAAATCATGATTTGGGTAATTTTTCTCATGAACCTTCAATTCATGTCAGTCATAAGCTATCACCATATCGTTCAGTATGACAATGCATTCTAGTCCCTTGTTTTATGCATAACTATTTAGTACAAACACTAATCCACTATAAGGTAATGTAATCACAGGTTCATTGACCATCTATATTTTTAGTTCCTTGAAATTCTATTCACATTAATCTTCCCAAAGTAACTAGAATCCTTTCCAAGTTAACTTAGTGAGTGGATTATTCATCCAATATAAATTCTCCACAAAGTACAGATAATATCCATCCAAACTATTAAAACTACATATCTTATCTCAAGATTCATTCTATGCCAACGTTTAATAACTTTAGTCTTGATGGATCCACTAATATACCCCCACATGAGACTATATGAACCAAAAAATAAAACTTTCAAAAGAAAAAATTTACACTTTTTAAAATTTGAAAATATATTCTCCTTTCCCATGGTCCTTAGAAAAATCCTAAAATAATCGTCATGACCTTCTTTTCCCATTGAATATATAAAAATACCATCAATAAATATAACCACAAACTATTCAAGGTAATATCAAAAGATTCTACTCATTAAATTCATGAAGATAGTGGGGAAATTAGTAAGACTAATTTGAATCACATAAAATCTATGGTGTCCATAACTTTTATGGAATGATGTCTTGGGAATATCATTCTTGACCCTCAATTGATGACATCCCAATCAAAGTTCAATCATAGAAAAGTGTTTATCTCATCATAGTTGATCTAACACATCATTAATATGAGGTAGAGGATACTTTTTCTTGATTTTGATCTTGTAAAGTTATCAATAATCATTATAAAGTTACATTTATCTATATTTATTCTTAATAAAAATAATAGGTATACCCTATGGTGATGCACCTTTCCAAATGAATCCCTTATTAAGAGTCACCAATAATTTCTTATTCAATTACACTAACTCTATCGGGGCCATTCTATATGGAGTCATTGAAATTGGTTAAAACTCAGTATGAGTTGTATTGAGTACTTTTATTCTAAATTTAGTGGAAGACCTATAAATTCTTATGGAAACACATCAAAAAATACATGTACAATAGAAATATCATGAATTTTGAGTTTCTCCCTAACCATCTAAATAAAAAAACCCATTTTAAATAGGATTCAAGACCCATAAAATTGATGTAATTTCCATCATAAGTTCATTTTTATCATTAAAATGATATAAAATCATTGTTTGATTATAAATATCAAACATAACTTCCCTTTATTGGAAATTTATATGGTATTTATGCAAAAAAAGTCAATCCATGCATAAGATAACATCAAATTCAACGAAAGGGATAATAACACTATTTGAGAGAATCATATTCCCGAAAACATCAATCAAAGAAGAATCATAGACTTGACATGTGATCATTATACCATTAGGGTTTTCTCTAATAACTCAACGTCAAATTTTTGAGGTGGTATTGTGACACCCTTTGAAAATTATTCATAAATAAAAGAGCCAATATATCTATAATTAAATAAGATATTAGCAATACTAGTGTGGATGGTATGTGTACCTTTCACAAATCTATTATCATAATCCAAAAAAAAAACAAATAGTGATTGTAGGATATTTCAATTTTTCTTTAGGATTAATAGGTTTCTGACATCGATCATCATTATTAAAATTCAGGTTTGGTCATTGGTTATCACAATTCCCATACTCCTTGCATTTGAAAAAATTGAGTACGGGTATTGCATTATAAGGATTTTTCTCTCTATTCACATCATTAAATAACTTCTTCCCATCAATTCAACATTCAATTTCTGTATGACCTTATTCATGCACTTAAAACATTTACAATTCCCCTTAATACAATATCCTCCATGTTTGTTTCTACACTTCGAGCATAAATGAAGGCTCATGTTCTTATCTCTAGGGTTTTTAGAGTTTCCTATGAATTCCATATTTCGTTTCTTATCAAAACTATGAGATGGATAGGTATATATAATATCCATTTCTAACTTTATATAACATAAAAAGATTTATTAATTTCTACTAAAGACTCTTATAGAAAATACCCTTTGTAGACTTTGTTTTAAGCCGTAGAATAACTGATAAACCTTACTTTCAGGTTGGATGATAATACCAGAAGAAAACCTCAAAAATCTTATAAAATTTTCCTCATAATTACTAATGGATCCATCTACCTTCTACTTTAGCTCAAGGAATTCTGTCTCCATTTTCATAAAAAGAATAAGAGTAAAGTACTTATTAAAAAAAAATTCAAACTCACCCCACTCCATGGATTTAATTTCATCCCATTTTCTCATGTTATTGATAAGATACTAACATTGATATATTTTTCGTTCCAATCAATAAACAGTTAAAATAATTTTTTCTTGTTCTAAACACTTTAGAACAGAAAATATCTTTTCAGTAGTACTAATCTGTTGATTAGAAACTAGTGGATCAAAATACCCACTAAAATAAGTTATTTATTGCCTCATGAAGGACTCAATAGAACATTCTTCCATATTTTTCTCGTTTCGGTTCTTAGAAAGATTCAATCTTCATAAATTTACATGATCATAATAGTGAGATTTTACAATCTAACTCCCATAAGATTTGGTTTCTCAAGAGGAAAATCATTGCATTGTATTTCTCATTCAACATTAACATAATCCATTTGGGATTTATCCATTAACTGAAAAAATCATAATGTTAGAATCAATAAACATAGTGTAAAATTATATAATCATAAAAACATTGATATGATGTTTAAATAAAGATACCCCATTTACTACCTGACACCTCATATTAAAATGAGATCATCCATGATCATTTCTAAAACTTATAGAAGTTTTCTTATACTTATACATATTCCTAGGGTTGTCACTAAATTTTTCCCATATTAGTTTACAAAGGTTAACCAAACATTTCTCTGATACCAACTATAGTAACCCATACTTTTCATATATACATATCATATCTTAAAAGATTAATATTCAATACCTAACATAATGATATGAACCATAATCATGTAGGTATATTGCCTTTGGAAGAATGGCTACATAAAAAATAGGTTCATAAATGAACAAAATCGTCTCCCACTTAGTTATTCATAACTAATACCCTTATTAGATGTATCATATTTAAAATCTTTAATCATAAAAATGGTAAAGTAAACATAAGAAAGGGTGATATAAGATGCTCAGTGAGGGTAAATAAGGGATATATCAATGATCCCTTGAGAATAACATGAGAATAACAGTATGAGGACATGGGCATAACATTTTAAAATACCCCCATTTATATCATAGATCATAATCTTGAGTAATATAATAAACATATGAAAAACATAATACATGAATAATAAAATAAAATCAAATAACATGATCTAAGAGAACATATCATTAGCATAAGATATAAGTTTTTGTAATAACCATAATAATATAAAATCATTTCTTTAGTATTCAAGGATCATTTTTGAGACTATCAATGTGGAATGTGTTCACTCCCCAAACCATAATAGTGGTCAAGGTTCACTCCCAATACATTCATAGTCAAAAAATAAACTTACTGAACTGGTTTCACTCCATATTAAAATCATGTTTATCTCATTAGATTTAAATCATTACCCAATGAATTGGAGGGATATATAATTTATTCACTACCCATCATATAATAAAAATCATATTTATGTGTTCAAAAAGATCATAAAATATTCATAATATTAGAAACCATGAAAATAATTGGATTTTACAAACATTTTATCATAGCATAACTCACAGAAGAAAAATATGTTTTACAACCCCTTCCTCGGTTTATTATATCATTAACCTTGAAAAATGAATGGGATTCAAAAAAAAATTCATCACAATCATAAACCATTCATAGAAATAATAATGGTGATATCCATCGATCATTTCCATAGTAAGTCAAATGTTAAATCTAGGGTTGTTATCTTTGATGAATAGAAATACCATTATTAGACCACTAAAAAAATCTTGAGTAAAATACCCTTTCAACTATGAAAATAATTTTTCAAAAAAATCAAAAAATATTATGAAATTAATTTTATTGTAAAATATTTAATAAGAATTATAAATTAGGATTTATAGTATTGAGTGGTCATGATGGCAGGATTTTATGTTCTTTCCCTAAAAGTTAACAGAAAACATTCATTTCACATTTTTGTAAATATTCATAGAGCACCTCATTATAATAGACTTTTTTACAAGTTTAAGAGCCCAAAGAGATGGATCCATTCTATCCTACCTTACTCCCTCGAGTGTACCTCTCCTCCATCTTTGGTTTCTTCCCTAGGGTGGGAGATTCCTCTTCCAACCTCACTTCTTTCTTCTTCATTATTGCTACTTCTATCCTTACCTACCTTGCTTCCAGGTTTTCTCGAGCTCTTGAACTTCTCATATGGGACTCTCTCCTTATACAATATGGGTTTTAATCTTTCCCCCTCTATCTTATTCTCTATATTTTTTCACTTGATCATCCTCTATGATGTCATCTCTTGGAATTTTATTAGTTATCCTTCTTTATTCTTTTTATCACGCTCCTAAACTGATCCTTTTAGGGGACTATTTATAATTGATTCATTTCAGTTTATTTTTATTGTCACTTCATATAAACCATTCTTTATAACCTCATATTTTACAACCTAAACATTCATGCTAAAATCCAACTTAGTTTATCAGGAAGGAACTTCAGTGTTTCGATATTATTTGGGTGTGAGGTTCGGTGGCTTCCACATTGGATCACTCAATATACTATGCTCTTTCTACCCTTCCTCTTATGGTCAGCCTCATTTTGGTTTAGTATGAGGTTTATTTCTATAATTTTGGGATGTTTTTTGCAGTTTCAAGTCAGTTTCGGGGGCTCATCTTGGCTGGTTTTGCCTACCGATTTAGTTTTTGATTGTGTTTCTCATTGATGGTGTGGTATATGTTTTTTCAGTTAAGTCTTAAAGGTGATACTTTCTAGAGGGGATTATGGTTCTCTCGTAGTCGTAGCTTGTTGTGAAGGTCATGTTTGATCTCTTTCAACTCTGTGTTTGTATTCCTTCACTCCCTCCCAGGTCATACAGGAACGATGGATCCTAAGGATGTTTTGTGATGTGTTTACAGTTGCGATGGGGTGTTCCAAGAGTTTTGAAATGTGGTGTACTATTCTCATTCATAGGGTTCTTTTGTTAATGGTTCTTTTTTAATTGTAATGATGGTCTGGTTTTTTATTGATGTTTTTTTAAGTCAACTGTTGATTTTTTAGATCCTTTTTAGAAAACTACAGGCCTTTGATTTTGTTGGGTGATGTGGTGATGGTTCCAGTGGTCGATGGTGCTTCAACGTTTTGGATTCCTTTGACATAGATCGTTGGTGGTTCTCTGGGGTGCCTGGAATAGCTGGTATTCATACAGGTGTTGTGTTATAATGATGGTATTAGGTATGGTCATCCAAGATTCGGAAAGTCGTGAAGGTTTAGCATGTTTCTTACAAAGAACGATGGTCAGAGGATTATCACTAGTGAGGTACTATGTTTCAATTTTAGGGTCTATGTCTCAATGAGGTTCATGGTACCAGATCTTGTGGCCTGAGGGGGTTTGGTGGTGCGGGAATTGATGAGTGGTGTTTTTTAAATTCAAGTATGAATTTAAATTTTGAATCCATGAGACATTTTTTATTTTTGAGTCAAGGTGATGTCTTTTGAAGTTGAATTCTAGGTGATGTTTTTGATGTTGGAAATGGGTGGTTCCCACTAAACATTAAAGTCGATTTTTAAAAAATAAGAAAAAAATGGATTTGGAGTAAAAAGTACCTCATTAAGAAAATGATAAGAATATTCATTTTAAAAAAAATTAAAAATAAAACATGGTTAAAAATTACTTTAAATAAGAAAATTAGATTAGTAAAAACATTCATTAAATTGTTTTTAGAGAACATTGATATAGAATAAAAAAAGAAATCAAATGGATAAATAGAGTCACTTTTCCTTCAAAAATATTTTTTTGTCTATTAAGTACATAAGGCGATGAAAATGAAATGAAAACATGTATTTTAATGAAATAACCCAAGGAGAATAAAATTCATGAGTCTCATGATATATTTACCATAATAATTAATCATTAAAACATAATTGTAACAATCTTGAGAAATAATGAGATTGAAACATAAAACCCTTATCACATTGATAACATTTAAATCATAATCCCCATGAAATAAATAACATTATATATATATTTTAATCTCTGTAAAATTCATAAAAGGAATCACAAAACATATTCATGTTCAGTATATACACCTCATAAAAGAACAAGTGGTTAATATGGCATGTGTCTAACAAAAATTAATGTGAGACGAAAATCCATTGCCTCGAGTTTGAATTTATTATAAAGAACTCCAGTATCTTATATAATAAATTTAAATTTATTATAATTATATTCCCTAGTAATTTATATACTTTTAATATCATATATTATACCCTTATAACATTTCAACATCCTTTTATTAATAATCCATTATTTAAATTATTATTTTCAGGTGTTAACAATTTCATTATTTCAGAAGAATTTCAGTTCGGTGGTTATGGTCCTAGAAATTTGATCATGGTTACACCATATTTATAATTTTAACAATGTTATTATAATTATATATATTCAATATATTAATATTTATAGTCACTCATAAAATATATAAATAGAAAAATAAAATACATTGTTTATGGAGACAATATTTCATATGTATGCATGAACGTTGTTTTCAATTTTCGATGGGTAGAATAAAATAAATATAAATAATAATTCATATTAATATAATAATTATTATATAATATATATCATATATATTCATTAAATCCATTTTTTACCATCTATGTAAAATCTAAATGAAAAATGAATCACATCACTTCTTATATGTGGTAGTCCACACGTACAAACAAGCGACGTTATCATTCTCCAAGGAATTGGAAGGTAAAAATTAAGATGATATATTATTATTTCATATGTATAATTATGTAATAATTATCATATATATACTTCAAACCCATCATAATAACTATCCATGAAATATGGTGACGAAAAATGAATTGTATCGCAATGTGCAGACGGTAAGTTGTACATACGCATGAGTGATACTTTCACATACCATTTGATGGAAAGAGTGTGATTAAGAGTGTATTTATGAAAATAATAATATTTTATTATATTTAGGATAGAAATTTTATTATTTTATAAAGAATATTATATATTAATAATATGTAAGAGAAGAGTTAAAAAGAATGTGACAAGTTAAGGTGTTTGTCTCTTCTTCGAAACAACTCCTTTAGATCATCTATAAAGGGAAATAAAGCATGTCTTTTTTGGAGTAATACAACCTCTATAATATGTAGAAGTGAGTTTAGAATATATTTTACCAAGTTATGTTTGATCTAAAAGGATCAAAGTGGTGTAAATAAGTGAGTGAGGATGTTCCATTTATAACTGAGTTGAGGGGTGCTTTTGGAATTTCCTAAAAGAAAAAACTATAATACTCTCACTCCAAAGAAAAAATTAATCCTAAAGTATAGGATTTAAAATATAAGATAGGATTTTATTTAAATCATATCAAACAAAAAAACCTGGATAGGTTCTGGGGGGTTTTTAAACATTATCTTTAGGTTTAACCCCTTAGTTAATCTATTTTTACATTAACTGTGGTAATGTCATTTTCACATTTAAAAGGGATATAATTTTACATATAAGGTGGAAATTTTCTCATAAATTTATGACAGATGAAATTTTAAACCATATATTATACCTCTTTTCATAGTTAAATATTTTTGTTATTACTAAATAACTTAATAAAATATTATTTTGATAAATATAATTAAATTCAATTTTGACACAATTTATTTAATTTGACATTAAAGAAATAAAGAGGATGTTGGAATTAGAATATGATCCTTTGAAAAAAATATATTTCATATTCATCTATAATATTCTTGGAACCTATAAACTCAATAAAATTATATCACTTTTATTATTTTTAATATCATTTATTTTATATTTCCATTAATTGAATAAATACCATTTCAGTGTTGAGTAAGTATTCAAGGTAATTATTTAATTCCTAAAAAGTATATATAAATTACCAACATAAAAATTATATTTTTATTATCAAAATTCACATTTTTATTCATTCATAAATTTCTTTTTTTCATATGTGGATACATAATAGATTTTTAAACATAAGAGAGTGACATTTTGTATCTTTCTTTACTTGAAATATTATATTGCTCATTTTCATAGAAAATCATCCATTACAAGAATAAGGTGATAAGGGTCAAATTTAATTAATCTAATCAAAATCAGTATGAAAAATTATGTCCTTATTGATGTTTTTGGGAACAATGAAAGCATATGGTGGTGGGTGATATATTAAAATTTATTTTAATATTTTTATGCTTGAAACCATGAGTGAGGATCCTACACATAAAATTTATAATTAATTTATTTGATATTAATAGAAACAAGTACCGAGACTTAGGATCTTTCTTCTATGTGAATATTTATCATCCAAAAATAACCTTTTAGATTTTCATTGTGGTGTTTTTAGGATCCAAGGATAGAATACATCTAGTGGTGATCCAAACATGCTCCTTTGATCTAAAAACAATGCCAACAGATATTTGGGAGATAGTATAGATAATCAATTGTCTTTTGCTGTTTGTTTTGATCATTCATCCTTTTTTATAAAAGGAATATCTATTTCATTTAGCTTTCTTGAGAGGGAGATAGAAGGATCAGCTAGGAGATAATTTGTTGTGTTTAGCAGTTCTCAATTATGATTGCACCAATTGATTTTTTCACACCCTAGACAATAGACATAACTGTCTATTTATAAAGATAGGATTCAGATTAAAAGAATTATTTTATTTTATTTTTTCTTTTAAATAATATAATAAACTTTAATAAACATCATTCCACATAATATTATTATTTTTATTATTTTATGCTGTGTTCCAACATTCATAATAACAAATATTATTTTACGAACATGTGATTTAATATTTTACTCCAAAAACGATCTTAGTCTTTTTAAACTCCTACAGAATTTTTTGAAAACCAAAATAAATATTTAAATTAAATATTTCATTCAACAATGAATAATTTATATCAATAAAATGTGAGTAAAATTATCCCTCAGTCTTGAGAATAATATTTATTCAATTAATTAAATTCAAGTCGAATTTAATTGAGATCATAAAAAACAAATAGTGTGTGGCCCTATAGGATTAATTATTATTGGAAATAGTTGGTCTTGACTAGAGTCCAATATTACTATCTATAAATAGGTCAATCCACCCAATGTAAAAAACTTAATGTCTCTATAATGACAACCACATATGAAGGCTCACTCTGTAATATAATCCTTTTATCGTGGTATCTAATCATGTAGGCTACACATCTGTATCACCAAACATTTTGGTTGATGTTTCTTTCTTTGAATATCTGAAATAAACATGTTGTTACACCATGGACATGGAATTTAGAGTGAACTTTATATTCCAATCAAAGGGTTGAGATATCAACTTCCATAAGGATGGGATGGAAAAATCCTTATTTGACTTATCCATTAATGACATGTCAATCATGATGCAACCAACATACCCTACATCACTATGAACATATTTTGTCATAGTTTTCATTAGAAAATATTAGTGTGTGTTTCATGATATGTATTAATGATAATATTAAAATAAAATAACCAATACACACACTTGAAGAAAGGAATATATGATGACACCAAAACATGTGGAATTTCTACTAGAGGTTCTATTCTCATAATCTCCTGTTTTGGAGATTACCAAGTGTGAACATCATAATAAGAAGATTCATCCTCTTAAAAGTAATTGAACCTGATAGTATATGTACTATGCGTCCCATCATATTATGTTATCTAACTATAGAACATTATTTAAGAATATCATCATAGTGCTTCAAGGTTCTCAACATAACAGGGAACTTCTATGACGTTATCAATGTGACCTATACTCAAGGACATTAGTACATTAGAGTCATGTAAAACAATAAACAATATGTCATAATATATTTTATTAATATCAAAAACATCAAATTTAAATGTAATCCAAGTAAAAACATTTGGTCCTAGGACACCAACTCCAACAAACTCCTACTTAGACAAGATCCAACTACCTACGACATTCATTCTTCTAGGCCGCACATGATAATATTGTCTTGGATAAGTCAAGGATTTAGTAAAGGGTTTAACCATGTTGTATTCCATGGAAATATTTCCTCTCGTAACCACACCACTTTGAGAAAAATATCTCATGAGATGATACATTCAAATATATACTTCACTCACTCGTGTAACTGATGATCTTTTGTGAGATCCATTATTACATTATTATAACAATAGACTATGATAGGATTTTTATTGTTAGGTACCATGTCAAGATCTTGGATGAATTTTTATATCCATACTACTTCCTTATCTACCTTAGAAACCACAATATAATCAAAATCTACTGTAGAATATATGACCTCAACCTTCTTTGAGCTCTTCCATGTTACAAAACCACCATTCAAAGTGAATATGTATCTAGTTAATGACTTCATTTCATCTTGATTAGTTTGGAAACAATCATACGAAAACCCTTTTATGACTAGTTCCTCATCTCCTCTATAAACAAAGATAATATCCTTAGTATGCCTCAGATACTTAAGTATAGTCCTGAATTTCATCCAATGGTGCTCACCTGGTTCATCTTGATATCTTCCTACTACACTAATTCATTGTCAAAATCTATCATATTACATATAATAACATGTATGACTAAACCAATTACTGATGTGTATGGAATCCTTTCTATACTATTTCATTTATAATGTGTCTAAGGACATGTTTTCTTGGAAATCTGAATTCCATGTGACACTGGAAACTATTACCTCATGTATTTCTTCCATACTGAATCTCTTTAGTATATTTTAAATGCATGTACTTTGACTTAGTCTAGGAAACCTCTTGGATCTATCATGAAGGATCTTGATCCCAAGAATATATGATGCCTTGTGCAATTAATTCATATATAAGCATTTATTCAACCACACCTTAACTGACTATAAGACTCATATTTCATTTCCAATAAGTAATATTTCATCAACATATACTATTAAGAAAATTACTACAGTCACACTAAACCATTTGTACACACAAGTCTCACATTCATTCTTTATTAAACCAAATTATGTTATTTATTTATCAAAATGAATTTTAAATGACCTATATTATTTATTTAATCCATAAATTGATTTTTTTTCAATTTTCAAATCTTGTTGAATTCATTTAGAGTCACAAAACCTTTGGGTTTTTCATATAGACATATTCTTAAAGGATCCTATTAAGGAAGGATTATAAAAAATCTATTTTCCAAAATCTCATATTCATAGTAATATGTAATGGAGGGTATAATTCTGATGGATTTCATCATTGTAACTAGTGAAAAGGTTTAATTGTAGTCAACCCCTTGACACTTTTTAAACCCTTTTGCAGCCAATCACACTTTATAGGTACTGGATTTTCCTTCCATGTTCAATTTCTTCATGAATTCCTAATTACAAAAAAATAGATTTACATTCACTTGAGGATCTACCAACATCCATACTTGGTTTTGGTTCATGGAATCCATTTTATAATTTATCCTTTCTTTCCAATTGGATTCATTTGTTCCACTTACTAATTCCTTTTAGGTTAGTGAATCATTATTATCAAATAAAAAAGAGTCACCATACTCCATGACTAGAAAACCATACCATTATGGTTCTTTAACCCAGGTTTTACTCCCACATAGTACCATGGGGCTTTGTGGAATCTCTTCAGGTACCAAATATTGTATATCGTGTGCCTCAAATTCATCGAAGTCTATCTCGCTCCCATTATCTCTTTTAGAGATGTGCTCCCTCTCTAGAAATATAGTGTGTCTTTCTATTGTTACCTTTTTCTCTGAGGGGTAATATAGATAATATCCCCTCTTTTTTGGGGTATCCTATAATGTTACACATTTTCCCTTGGGTTGAATTTTTTTTCCTGAAGAGGACTTAATAAATTCTTTGAAACCACACACATATAAGTATGACATTATGGGATTCTTTCCATTCCATAAATAGTATGGTATACCATATGCCTCTTTAATTGGTACTTGGTTTAGTATTTTTTTATTGTAATTATTATCCCTAAAAGGATAATAGAATACTCAAATGACTCATCATTGATCTCACTATGTATAATAATGCGTGGTTACTCCTTTCATTTACATCATTCCACTGAGTTTTATAAGGAGGAGTGAGCTGAGATAAGATCCCAAAATTCTGTAAGTAATCAATGAAGTGTTGATTAATATATTCTCCACCATGGTCTGAGTGGAGTTTCTTTATCTTCTTACCAAGATGGTTCTCAACTTCATTATTGTATTCCTTGAATTTATCAAAATAATCCAACGTATACCTCAATAAGTATAAATATTCCATATACATTAAAATCATCACTAAAAATTAAAAAGTACGAGTACCCACCCCTTTCCTTAATGGGAAATGGTCCACACACATCTGTATAAACTAATTCATGAAACTGTTTTCCCCTTTAACCTTTTCAACAAAATGGTCCTCTAGTCATTTTACCTTGTAAACATTCATGAAATAGACCAAGTGGTTTTAGTTCAAATGAATATAAATATCTATCTTGGTATAATTTAGTTAAGAGATTTTCATTTATATGAACTAACTAGTGATTCCATAGTTGAGTGTGGTATGATTCATGTGAAGTAGATTCATTATCGATTTTGATTACTTTGTTTGGCTAATATAACAAATAAATTCTATTATTTAAATGCACATTACCATAAAAATCATACCTTTAGAAAATAAGAAACATTCATTTCAAAATTTGAAAATTAATCCATCCACATCAAGTCTAGATATAGAAATAATGTTCATGGTAATGGATGGAACATAATAACAACCTTTCAAAACCACGATCATTTTGGTTAGCAAGGTGAGGTGGTTATCCCTGATAGCTACAAAAGCATGTTTAGCTCTGTTGGTAACTTGATGATCTATCTAACCTTATTCGATATTTCTGAATCTACTTGGTTCATGTATTTGTATAAATATATGATCACCAAAATTTATATCTGATACCCAATTGGAAGAAACAAATAAATTACACTCAATGACAAACGCACATGAATCATCCCCTTAATTCTTTATCTGGGTGCAGTTTTTCTTCCAAAGGCCCTTATTACCACATGATAAATAGAAAACATATTATTCCCTTTCATTCCCCTTGATCTTCCTCCTATTATAAGGGTGTATAGATGATTTTGGATTAACTATCATCACTTTTCCTTTCCATTTTTTCACCATAATTATTGAATAATTTTCGTTCTTCGTATCCATATCTATATTGGGAAGAATATTGAGAAGATTTGGAAGATATTTCTCATTTTTTTCATATTAAAATTCACAACCAAGCAGGAGAAGCTCTGAGGGAGTGATGAAAAAATTATATTGGTGCCAATTTATTCAAGGATATTAAACCCCTGAACCTTAATGTTCTCAATGTATCCAATGAGATTGAATATGTGATTCTTGGCTGGGGAACCCTCCCCATGCTTACTCTAAAATAGTGCCTTGTATTTTGCAAATTATTCCTGTATAGATCACTCTTGGAATAGGTCATAAAGGTGATCAATAATTATATATTCAATAATTTTTTCAGGAGACTCCATGAGTTCACTAGACAAAAAGGAAAGCATAAAACATTGAACATTGACCACATTGTTTAGTTGTTTTTCATATATGAGTAGATCTTCATAACTCGCCCCCTTTGTAGTTGTATCATGTATTGAGTATTCTATCATGTAAGATTTCTATTCATGGTGTATCATAATTTAGATGGCATATAATCCACTCTTATAAGTTACTACCAGTTACGAGGTTATCTTTCTCCAATATTGATCATAAGGATAATGTGGATGATGATCTTGAAGAAATTAATATATAATTAAAGAGAAGATTATTAGTAATTTTTCTTGATTAAAATTTATCTTAGAAATAACAAATTTATTTATTTTTACTAAATCTCTCACTATTTTATCATGTACCAATATCCCTCACCATTGAACACGAAATGTGTAGCATCACACCCCAGATTCCACTAAATAGTTCCCCAAGACGGTGGTCCACAAGACCTCCATAATGCCACCATGAACGCCAGAGGCTGGAAACTGGTAGTAAGGGACTAGGGTGTGTCTGTGGGGATACTATTCCCTCATTGATCAGAGTAGATAATATTAGTATAAGTATAAGAAATAATAGAATCATATAATAATAGACAAATATAAACAGAAACAATATAATAAATCATGAAGCAAGAAGAGATGATATGTGGAAGCTACAAAATATAAGTGACTAATCTGAATAATAATAATAATAATATATAGATACAAAATATTATGACATGTTGTGTTCTATATAGAAATTACTAATATAAGGCCCCAGCCTTAAACCTTACTTAATCTTGAGTTATTACAAGATTACACATTGAGGATCTTTTTAGGTTTAGAGTTTTAGAGAATTAGATCATGAAACTTGCATTACATTCCACATTTAAACAAAGTGGTTACATAAAAGACAATATTCATTCTTCCCATCAACGGAAACATATTTAAAATAAAACACAGATTCTTTCTTGACACATCCTTGACACTATCATCACATCATGTAACTTTCCCTTGACCTGTGAAAAACATCTCAAAAAGTTGGGATGAGCATAAAAAGCTCAGTAAGGGTTATAAAAATATGGAAACGAAACATGAGTTCATATATACTTAATAATGAAATCATACTTTACCCATAAAACATAGGCACTTTAACATACCTCATCAAACCATGAATTAATCATAAAAATCATAAGACATAAATGTAACATGGGGAATTCATAACATTCTTACGTAGGGAGTAACCCTCTTGGTTACGTTTGGAATACCCATCACAGTATATTCCCTAAATATCTTCGGAGAAACCTTAAAATTTTCCTCCATCGGTTTACCCAATGCATTGGAGTGCTATATCGGTCTCACCCACCCTTAGTTTATCACGGAACCACCCATCTTCATAACAATGCCCAAGAACCATAACATAATCTTATCACATAAAACATGCATAAAGGAAACATAACATTTCCACCTTTCAAAAACAAGATATCAATACAACACATTGATATAAATACATTACGAAAACCATTTTCAATACCAACATAAAAGAAAAGTAAAACATGGTATTTATTTTTCTTTTAAAAAGAAGGTATGGCATGTAGAGGAAGCTGAAACTCAAATAATGGTCACGGCGGCAGAGAAGTCGTTGTCACCGCATACGTACGACAAAAACATTCCCTTTTGTCGTTTAGTAAAATGCTTCGTATAAAAAGATTCCTTTTGGATACACATAAAATTAAAAGGGGTTTATAAACTGTATAAAAGAATGTTGTGTATAAAACAAAATATGCCTCAATGAAAGGAGATTGAGAGGAAGTCCCATACAAAGACGGTATCCTTGGATTAAGGCTAAATCAGTTACATAACTATGTGTGACAAACGAATACACAAAATATAAGTGGGTATTAAGTGTAAAAGAATCAGAGGACATTCAAACATAATCATAGAACAACATATTCAAGGTGTAAAAGTTTATCCCAATGAATGGAAATTGGGTTAAGAAGTTCCCTTGCAATAATTAGACAGCCTAACGACGTCACTTCAAAATTCAGAAAAGGAGTTAATGAGAGATAAAAAGGGTATCTCATCACATGGACATAAAATTTACATTAATAAGGATATAGAATAACATATCCCAAAATAATATTATGTGAATTAAAAGACATAACAAAATATGTCTTTTATAAAGAGGAGGTTGAAAGTTTCCCTTACCGACATGGGTATATTTCGAAACATACGCCACGTGAAAGAAGGAAAATACAAAATTGAAGTAAATACTCATAAATGAAAGAATATTACACAATGATTAAAATAATGGTCTGTAAATACACCACTAAAAGGAAATTGTGGAAAATGTAGCATAAATCTCACGGGAATAAAAGTGAGATGAAAAATCACTTACGAAAACTCAGCAGCCTAACGGCGCCACTTAAAACTTCCAAAAATGGATTGATGAGATCAAATACGGTATCTCATCACATTAGAAAAAAATTTACAGAAAGAGGAATATAAAATAACATCCCCCATCATAACAAAGAGGAGCTTAAAAGAAGTGACATAAAGGAGAGTACTTAAAGAGAAAGAGAGAGGTTAGATCTCTTACGAAAATTCGACAGCCTAACGGCGCCACTCAAAACTTCCAAAATGGATTGATGAGAGAGAATAAGGTCTCTCATCATCTGAACAAAAAAATTACAGTAATGTTAATATAAAATATCATCCCAATAACAAGAAATATGAGATTAGAAGGAATGACATAAAAGAGTGTACATAAAAAGAAAGAGAGGAGTATGATCCCTTACCTCAAGTCCAACTTGTCTTGTTCATTTCTTTATATTCCTGAATAATAAACTTTGGTCAATTAATAATTGCCTAAGTACCTTCTTTAGAGATTATTATTCAGTTCATATCACATATTTTAATGTTATATTAATTTTTTAATAATGTTAGTTCATATCAGACGTTTTTTCCGATGTTTGGTACATGAGTCAAAAATGAAATTGTTTGAAAAAAAATTGCCCATGTAGTTATAAGTAAATAATTTCCAGAATATTATTAATGACTGAAATATTATATATATCCAGTAAATATTTATTTTATACTATTCCATATCATTTGGAGATAAAAAACTAAAAGCACCGTTCATGGAGACGGTAGGCCGTACGTACGCATTAATGCTACTTTCATTTTTTGTCATATTAATGGAACACAATGAGAGAGATATATTACTGTTTTAATTCCAGAATGATATCCATAATTTAGATGTAATATATTACATATATATCCATTATATATATGTACTTATAATATTACATAACATTTTGAGATAAGAAATGAAATGTACCGTTCATGGAGACGGTAAGCCGTACGTATGCATGAATGCTACTTCCATTTCTATTTCATATTTAATTGAATTAAAACATAATGATACATAATATTATTTTAATTCCAGTATGGTATCATATATAATAACTTTAAATCCATCCTTTATATGTCCCACATATGGCATTAACGAATCACATCATTTTGAGGGGGCGGTAGTCCGCACTTCCTTAAATGAAGATATCGCGTTTACCCATAATGGAAACCATAAAGGTATGCCCAAAATGAAAAATACAGAAGCTAAAGGAAAACATAAACATATTATATATCATATATAAATATAGTTTCATCTTAATGGCCACCTTTTAAGGTGTTAAAATAATGTTGAACAATCATCGTTTCGGGAGGCCGAAATTCACCATCCACGGAAACAGTATGTTCTTTAACCATTAGATGTAGGTGTGTGAAAGTATAGCTCAAATAATTATTATAAGAACATCCTAGTATATTGATGATACTGGAGTTGTTACAAAAGAAATGAATAAAAAGAGTTTAGGGGGTTAGAGAAGCAAAATAAAACAAAAGGACTCAAGTAAAGACATTACCTTAAAATCGGGTAACTCCCTTTGGTTTGAGCTCAAAGGCTTCCTTGGGAAGACTTCTGCCCAAAGTGAGGCTTCAAGGAGTAATAGAGGGTAGTGTAGAGACAAAATGGACAGAGTTTGGCCGATCCAAAGGCTTTTTATGTATGGGTAAGGAGGTAGAGGTGGGGGCCTTTTATAAGAGGAGAGGAGGGGCACTCTTAGAAGGTAAAGAAAAGTCACTTTATTTTAAAATGCTATTCGGTTTTTAGAGGTCCCACATTTATCTGTTTAGAGTATAAGGTGATAAGGGTTCTAAATACACTCATCAAATAGGTTTTGGACATGTGTAGGTCTTAGATATTACATTATCATTCCATTTTATTTAAATCGTTAAACAATGAGGTCATCGCTGCATTATCATGATGTCATAAATAATTTAATTTCATTAATGTCTAAAAATTATAAAAAAAATACTATGATGTAGGAAAGCATTTGAGATTTCCAATGAATATTTTTAGTCAAAAATATTATTTTTATAACCCCATGTAAAAATTGTTTTAGTAAAACATTTCATGTTTGTCTCATTTTTACTTTAACTTTAAATAAAAAGATATTAATGTCATTTTCCAACCAAAGTGGCTTCATGGGGTCCCCAAGTTGACCCATGGGTTGTCTTGGTCGGCCATGACACATCCAATGAGGTTAGGACATGTTTCAAGTTCATTTCATATTATTAAAACATTATTTTTACCTTAAACTACACTAATTACCTCTAATCGCGATTAAAAACATAATAAGTTACTATTCACCAAAAAATTATTTTTATCCCATTGAACCACATTTTACTTCTTAATGACAACCATGTATGTCGGATTTTTGAAATTCAAAACACAAAGATGGGAAAATTTCATTTAAATGGAAAAATCAGTTTTTATAAGTACCACTTAGTGGTTTCACAATTCATCAAAAATTGAAGTTTTTCAGAAAAATCCCAAAAATTAACCCTAAGATATATTTGATATTCCGAATTCAAAAATGAAGTCTATTTTACAAAATTCAAATCATATAAGTCGCATTAATTAATTTAATAATTATTTCCCGCTGTCAGAGCAAATAGCGTGTTTTTATGAAACAATATGTATCAAAAGATTGACACTAGTTTAAGTCTGATTTCAAAGTGAAATTAATTCCAACGACCACTATTGGATTTAATGATAAAAATATATTATAATTTAACTTTAAAACCAATTAAAAAGATAATCTAATCATATAAGTAAATTATATTAAAAAGAGGTTTTGAATTAAAATACAACATTTTACACTATTCATTAAAAAATGAACTTTATCAGAAAGATACCGAAAATTTACACAAAGTAAATTTTGATGTCCCAATTCTTAAGAAGAGTATTATTTGGTCCAAAAGGATGTATAAGAGTGAAAAAATCTATATTTAATGACGGTTCTCCATCAAAAGGTGATAAGTGAACCTTTAGTGAATACTAGGGCATATACACCTAAAATTGAATTCTTTCGGTATTTTGAGCCTTTATCTTTTATTGGATAAATGTATAAACAATTAAAAACAAATATAATCATATTTTAGTTATTTCTATCCATTCACTCCAATACAACGTCTACATGTTAACTACCATTTAAAATAATATTATTTTATTATTAGAGTGCAACGTAAGATTCCCAAGAAATTCGTTGTTGCGTATTGGGTACACCATCGAGCATAGTGTCCCCTTTAAAGGCATATTAATTTTTTCTTCACAAATATGGATAAATATGAAAATGTCATATTCTTTATTTACCTAGGGTGTTACAACTAAATAGGGGGTAGGGGATACAAGCATATACCACATGTTGAAAATATATACAAAAAAGCCAAAAATTCGATGAATGGTTCTTGTGCATAGGCTCGGTACTATGATCTCGAGCTCCATCTTTTTCAATAAAGTCAATTATTTGAAGTTGGTTGCCTCACTTTGTCTACACCTACAAAAACAAATTCTACTCTACACCAAAGCTAGTAAAGAAGGGTGTGAGATACAAATCTCAGTAGGCCAGCACCCATGGTGTCTAGGCCTTTCCATTTCATACACCGTAAAATAAGAAGTGTGACATATTGAATTTAAATATAAAAAAGAACAAATAAAAAAAATTAATTGGATCATTTTCCACTTAGAGACCTACCCAATATACCTTCTTTAGCATAATATAGTGTGTCTAAACTATAGGTACTTGTAATGGTAATGTTAGATATATAATTAAGGGAGGAAAAATTGTCCCCAAGATTTTGATTGTTCTTGGAAGGCATGTACTCATATTTATTTTTAAATCCAAGGACCATTTATCATTTTAAACAAATTAATTGAACGTTTTCAATTTTAATTAAAACCTCTTATTGAATTATAAAGAGTTTCCATTAGCCCGTCCTTAAAAACCATGAGATAATTTCCAAGTACTGTTTGAGGGGATTTGTATATGTTTAATTCCAAATAGTATATCCAAGGTAATCTAAGTATGAATTCCCATGTTTTGCTATGGAATATAATGAAAATATCATGAGCTAACCTCTGAGTTTGTACCTAGTATCATATGTAGGGTCCTAAGTCTCTCTCATGGAATGGTATAACCAAACATACCATCGAGCCCATCCAAGGGGACCCTCCTAGGGAACTTGTGTCACTAATCTGGAAGAAAAAATAGATAATTCATTATGATATCATATTAGGCATATCTAAGGTCTCCCCTTGTGTATTTATGAAGAATTGAAAAAATAATATTAAGGAACGATAGTCCTTCCAAGGGGATCTTAAGTTAGAACCCTTGTTTCACCCTCGGCACTACAGAAATAAAAATTCAAAAAAATGTATACATATATTGCATATCTAATGAGAGTCCATTCAATTTATTCAAACATGTATTTCCATGAGATAATTAATCAATGAATGTCATTGGAAAACCCCATTTAAGTCATATAGCCTAAGGGATGAAGTGCCTAGAAAACTCATTCAATTCTAAAATCTTCTCAAGGCATGGTGTAAAGGGTATCACTCAAGTTTCTACCCTGAATTATAATGAAGAGTGGGATCAATACATTAATTATATTAATATACCCCTCAAGGGATTTAAACCAATTTAGAATAAAGGGACTAATTTGTCCTCTAGGGATGATCACATCCAATTGTATGGAACCACTCAAGGTGATCAACCCAAGGGGGTCGATCCTCCACTTACTCGGGTTGCCAAGGGAATGCTGAGACTACCATTTTAATTAAATTTGAAAAATTAGGGGTGAATTCAGAAAATCATGGATCACAAAACAATGATACAATTAATGAAATGAAATGAAATAATGGAAAAAAGTATGTTAACACCTTACATAGCCTCGTATATCTTCCCTCGTCTAACTACAACCATTGATTCGATCTAGGTTAGAAGAAAATAGAGAAACCATAAAATACCCGGAAAATTGGGGGAAATTGTTTGCACCAAAATAGAACAATGGATTGGAAAAATAACGTGAAATAGATTGTAACGTATTTTATATTGTACCTCTATCTTTCTGTAGGATCTGAAGGTGGACTAATTGGATGTCATAGGAAGGTGCTACTTTAATTCCTATTTTGGAGTGTAGAAGAGGGTTTCTTACAAGAGAAGGAGCACCCAGCCACTAAAAAAGATATGAGAGGAAGAGAAATTGGATGAAATCATTAAAGGGTTAATTTGGTAATTTCACTCAAAACCCCAGTGTACATGGTTTGGATGCATAGTTGGCCAAACCTTACACCGACCATACATCATTCACTACTTCAAAGGCACACATCGCATGGTTAGGCATATGGTTTAACTAACCATGTGCAAACCGTGTGAAAGATATTTGTCAAAACCCACTTAAAACACACACGATCCTATGCCCCAGGGCACATGGCTTCAGAAAAACTATGTATCCCATAGGTTCCCACTATCCGCAGCCACACTACTTCATAGGAACTGTGTGGGCTAGGCTACACAGTTTTCTTTAACAATGTGACCCTGTCTAACTCTTCCTATTTAGGGGATTCATTTTCCGAATGTTCCCCAGACACACTCAAACCCACCTTTCCTTGACTAGGCATCATTATTATGGTCATTAAAATAATTAGAACAAAAAATTATTGGTTTGAATATTAGAGAAAATATGGGACATTACAATCTCCCCACATCAAGAAAACTCATCCTCGACTTTCTATTCTGAGGGTAGTAAAATGTTTTCCAAGAAGAGTTTTGACCACTATGCACATTCATCGGCCTCCCACTCCCAGGTCTTGTCCTTTACACATCTGGGTTGCCATATCACCTATACCAGAGGAACTGAACTACCTTATAGAGCCTTCACAATATGATGAATGATACTTATTGGATTCTCTTGGAAGGGTGGATATGCTTCCATCTCAATATCCTCAACGTCAAACGAATGAGACAGATCAATATAATACTATCAATGCTAAGATATGTGGAATATTCCATGCATGGAACAATACCTCTGAGGTAATAGAAACTGATAGGAAACTGGACCGACTCTCTCCACTAACATGAAAGGCATGACATATATAGGTTATAGCTTTATCTGTTTATTAACTTTTCTGTGACCCAATCTAGGTTATACACATAGAAAGTCCATATATCACACCTCAAAATATAGATATCTACAACAATTATTGGTATACAACTTCTTCCTAGATGTATTTGTATCCATAAACTTATGAATCAGAGGAACTTGATCTGAAGTATTCAAAATAATATGAGGTCCCAGTAGAGCAGCCTCACCTTTTTCAATCTAGCATAGAGTTTAACATAATGGTCTACCAAATAAGGCATTGTATAGATCCATCTAAATCATTCCCTAAAAACTATTTTTGTATGAAAAATCAACCAGGGGAATATGTTTGTCTCAGGAACCTCTAAAATCAAGGATATAGACACGTACCATATACTCTAACACCCAAATTTTCTACTTGTACTTATCTTCATTCTGATTGTGATATTATGTACTCAAGATCACTTGTGAACCTAGAGAATATTGAAAATCTTTCTAAAACCATGAAGTAAACTGGGAATCTCTATCCAAAATGATAGAATGGGGCACAAAATGAAGTCACATTATATCCTAAATATATAGCCTTCATAACTCATCAATAGAGAAGGTCTCTCAGATCAATAGAAAGTTAATGAATTTGGTCAACCTTTCAATGATCACCCATACTATATCACTACCTCAAGGGGATCTTAGTACGCCTATCACAAAATCCATGGTGACTTCATTCCATTTCCACTCAGAAATAGAGAGAGTTTGTAGAAGCCTATCAGGTCACCAGTGCTCTACCTTCACCTGCTAACAGGTGGAACATCAAGTAATGAAACATGATATCTGCATCATCATACCAAGACACCAATACCGATGGCAGATATTTCAATACATCTTGGAAAAAATAAAATGAACATCCCATACAGAGGCTTTTTATTCCCTCATCAACTCTTCCAATATCTCATAAGGTCCACATATATGTCCCTGGAAGAGTAGGGTCTCACTATCATCAACAACCCATCTATGAGGTGGTTTCCTTACTAAGAAGCTCTCCCTCAAGACAAAGCCCTTAGAATCTGATAACTACCACATCTAGACCAACTCCAGAAGGGAGGATGTCACCACCAATGTTACTTGAAGTAGTTTCCCATGTTGTTCCTAAACCTATAGATGCATCGCCAAGAAAATGTACATCATTTTACACTCCCTGCTAACCTCCTAGATGTCTTGCGTCTGAGTCTTCAAGATCAAGGTGTTAGCTACATAATTTCCCTTTTCTGGTGTATAAGAAATCTCATATTCAAATGAATATAGGTATTCAACCCACCTGTGTTAACTATAATTCAAGTCTCATTGAGTGGAGATGTATTTGAGACTCATATAGTCCTTGTAGATAATGAACTGCTCACCGAAAAAGCAGTTTATATAATAGTGTAGAGAATGAACCACATCTTTTAACTTGAGATCATGTGTAGGATAGTTCTGATCATGAGGCCTTAGCTGGTTGGATCCATATGCCATGACTCGATCACCCTGCATTAGAACTGCACCCAGAACCATACCTGAAGCATCACAATAGATTTTATAATTATTCCTGGATCAGGAAAAATCAAAATCGGAGCTAAAGTGAGTCTTACATTTAACTCCAAAAAATATGTATCACATTCTTCAGTCCAACAAAATTTCACACCCTTCTTCATTAGTCCTTAAGAAGTGATTCCAGGACTGAGAAGTCCTAGATGAATAACCAGTAATAGGAATCCATCCCTAAGAATATGCATATATCAAACACATTATTTGGTTTTTTTCTCTTGAACCCATAATGCTCACCTTATCTATGACAATTGATACACCTACCTCAAATATGATTTAACCCAAGAAGTGAACCTTACTGATCTAAAAGTGTCATTTGCAGAGCTTCAAATATAACAGGTTCTCCCTTTGGGAAATCAATACAATCTCAAGATGATTGGAATGGTTATGTATGGAGGTCTAATACAATAATATTTCATCTATGAAGACTACCATAAAGGAATCATGATACAGGTGGAAACCATAATTCATCATGTCCATGAATACTATTGGCACGTTCGTCAGACTGAACGACATAACCAAGTACTTGTACAAGCCATACCAGCTCTAGAATGTAGTATGTTCTATGTCTAATGGCCTCAAATGAACCTAATAGTATCCCCATATCAAATCAACCTTAAAAAAATAGTTTCACCTTAGATATGGCTGAACAGGTCATTTATGTGTGGTAGTGGTTACTTATTATTCACAGTAATCTATATCAGTTGATGGTAATCCACACACAATCTAAGGTTAATTTTTGCTTCTTGATGAAATGGACTTATAAACCCCATGTAGATGTTCTAGGTCATATGAAACACATATAATCTAAGTTATTATGATGCCTCTTGAGTTCCTAAATATTTTTGGGTGTCATCCAATAAGGAGGATCTGATAATGGAGCAGCACCTGGCACTAGCTCAATGGTGAACTCGATCTCCCTATCAAAAGGTAATCCAGAGAAAAAATCAGGGAAGACATCCCTGAAACATTCCAAAACTGGAGGTAATTCCTCTGACTGCATTCCATGATTGCTCATAAAGAGATTTTCCATCTAGGAATTCATTTCTCCTAGCCCAGCACGCTTGAGTCCAGCTTCACTGGAATAAATATCCCATTCACCCTTATCGATATACACATTTCCCTAGGGTAATGTCAATGACACTATGGTAAAATAGAAATCCACCTAGTATTGATAATTCATAAGATAGTCTATAACGAGAATTATTTTGAAGCCCATCATCTTGAGGATGAAGAAACTCCACAGAAAATATTGCACACCTATATTAAGAGGGAACTCCTTGCACTAGAATATACCCACTACACGAACTCCTATCAGTGTGTCAAGGGTCATAACACCACTAGAGTACTCTGTCACTAAGCTGAGACTGCCCATGGTTGCAAAAGATAGAAAAGAGTGAGATTCACCTGTATTGAATAAAAAAATTCTAAATTAGAGGCTACCAGAATAGTACATCTAACTATATATGGGCTTAGACTCTACTATTATGACATATACTAGACATCTTAGATATAGCCTAAATTGTGGGTCGGGGATATTTCTTGAGTAGCCTGAGCAGGTCCACTATGTTGATGATGGAACTCTTAATACAAACCACCTCATGCACAACCACCTACTCACCCTAACCGGAGTATAAAATCTCCCTTCCTGATAAGGTATCGATGAACCTACACTTGAGGGTGGTTCTAGCATGGAACCCCATTCACATATAACTGGAGGAAAAGATCATAAAAAATATTAGTGGTGACCCATCCTGTCACAAGCCATGCACTCAATCAGGTTCCTAATACATTGGGTATTTTTGTGCCTTTCCCCTCCAAACTGGTGACAGACTACAAACCTGTTGGTGCCTGCCTCTGGGATGGTACTACCCCAACATGTACCTTCAATGTGTCACTTCTTTCCACTGGATAAAACACTACTCTACCTAGAAGCTGAACTACCCTGTTTTACATCACCTGATTCCCTCAGGTTCCGCTCTGTGATGAGGTCCAAGTTTAATATGTTTTATATGGTGGTTAGTTGAATGAAATTCACATTCTATTCAATAGTATAAGAAATCCCATCCTTGAAATTCCTTGAAGTAGTCAGCTCATCACTGGTCAAGATTGGTGAAAAAAACTTTAATTCAGTGTAGCGAGTTAAGTATTCCATCACTAATATGTCACAGTTCCAAAGGTGAATGAATTCCTAAATTAGATCTATTATCAATGGATGAAGAAATAAATAGTCTAGAAAGGATGTCTGGAATTCCACACAGACAATACCCTGATGTTGAAAATCCAATGTCAGAACATCGAACCGTTGTTTTGCAGAGTCACATAGCAGATAGGTCATGATCTTGACACTCCATTATGGATGCATCTCAATATGCTTGAAGATAGAAACAATCTAACCATGATTCAACAACCTGAGGTCCTCCATACCTTAAGAAGGTGGGTGGATTTTTCTTATGGAACTCCCTGACCATCTCTACCATAGAAGGTGCTGGTAAAGGGTCACTTGGTACTAATTTCATAAAGTGAAGTAAACTATCCTGAAACTAGGCATCAACACCTCGTGGAAGATCATGATGAGCTTCCTCATGTGGCACTATATTAGGTACCACAGGTGGCTCAGTGCCCAACACATCTGGAGTATACTCATCGCCACATTTCCAGAATATAACATGAGTTATCCATGGCGACATAGCTCTAAAAATTTCAAGTGAATGACTCAGACATATTTATAATAGATAGGGAAATATGTAAATAAAGGATATGAAAAAAACTATCCTAGTGAAGAAGTACTCTCCTCTTCCTGCTCTAGGATCCAAGTATTGGTGGTCAAAATGAGTTACAATAGGAAACCATAGGTGCCACAACCTACTTCCCACTACCAATTTGGAACAGGGTCAATGTATCACATATAAGGTAAAAATTTATTTTTGGCAATCATATTCATTTAATGCTTTTCAGATTGATTCTTATTTAGTTGGTTATTAGAATCATGATACAGTAAACTAAGTCACCAATTCCAATTTATAAGGGCCCACACACCATATAAATTGAAATTAGTGTGTCAACTAACTATCGCATTACCTTTACACCAGAAAAAGGTGTAACAGACCATGGTTGTGGTCAGATCAGATAAGTTTCCATTAGAACTAACAAATTTAACCAACTAAACTGGAACTATTGGTCAATTAAAACAATTATTCCATCATTAATTATTTTATCACACTGAAAAACATAAATTCAAAGCACAAAAAGTAATCACAATCAATATAGGAAATGCATGCAAGAATGTAAGAAAGCATAATTCATGGATGTTTAGTCCTATTGTACATAGTATAATGCTTGTTTCCAATGTTCCCACATGTCATACGGCTAAAATTATAAATATATCATTACAATAATGACAATTCAAATTAAGTGTGTCACTCTGTGGTAAAATCTAAAAAAATATAAAATTAGAAACCACAATAGCTTTTACCCATCCTAGGTAATTTGGGTTTACCCTATACTTGGGGTAGTTACTTCCATGAATAGGCTTA
The DNA here is from genome assembly GCA_963277665.1 of Viscum album. Classification (NCBI taxonomy): domain Eukaryota; kingdom Viridiplantae; phylum Streptophyta; class Magnoliopsida; order Santalales; family Viscaceae; genus Viscum; species Viscum album. The sequence goes on along the minus strand of OY728137.1, from coordinate 20,512,782 downwards.
TAACAAAATTACAACATCCTAGTCTCATTTCTAAACCCAAACAGTAATAAAAAAGAAAAATATCCCTATGATACTACATTGTAGTGTCCTGGCCCAGATGCCAATGTCTTGGGGCACTGTTTAGCGGCATATAGGGTGGGATGCTAGTGAGTGTATATTTTCTTTAACACTATTGTGTAAAGGATACATATTCCCATTCATATAACCCCAATGAGGGTTGGTCAATATATTTGAAGGTATTTAGGTAGGTAGGTCTTTTCCAACTATGATCTTACAACTCCTTGATCCGTTGAGTGGACTCCCCTATCCTAAAATCCTAACATGTATTTCCTCATCACTTGCATCTATGAAACTTAAAGTCTAGGTTGGGATACTTATCTTAATTTAATATGGTTATTTAAATACATAACCTTCATAATAACTTCACATTAAATGTAAGTGTCCCAAAAAGGGTTGGTCAAACACTTAGTTTTAAGGATTTAATTCATAATCAAGTAATAAAAGGTAAAGTCTGACTTAATATTTAATTTATGGGTTTTAATTTATAAATTTTATCTTGTTTTATCATGTACAAGACTTGTTAATATTTAGTTGGATGTTAGTTAATTAATTAACCATGTTGGATAAAATATTTACACATAATTCATTTATTTAATTTCTATCATTTCACATTTATTTATTTATTTATATGATCATGACCTTGAATAAATAAAATAATTAATTTCATAGAATGAAATAAATAATTAATTAAAATAATCATTCATGAGCTTTATATAATGGTTGATTTAATGAGAAGATATTAACTAAACATTTTACACAGGGAAAATAACTCATGTTTCTAGTCTTGGCATGAGTTATATCATTCCACATGTCCACCTACATAAAATATAGGTTAGAATTATTATGGTTCCATCTTGAATAATCTCCACATACTTCAGGAAACTCCATTAATTAAAAATATTTATAACTCGTATGAAAGTGAGGGGAAGCAAAAGATTTGGTTAATGGGGAATTACATAAATATACTTGGACACACATGTCCAATATAATTATAGGGGGAGGTATGAATCGCAAGCCATCATATTTAATTTTATAATTAAATATTTTCAAACACATAAAATAAATAAAATAAAAATATCCAACACAAACATAGGTATTTTTCAAGCTCATTAATGGTCATATATGAAACGTATATGAAAATTTAAAAGGATAACATTCATTTCATAATACATTCTTAATTATTAATATAAATTCGCTGGAATTAATTAATTAATTAGTTAATTCTCTTTCATATTAATGGCCATCTAAATCCTTAGAGAGATAACCATCATAAAGGAATTAATGTAATATAAATAAATAAATAAATATTTAAAGATTCTCTATAATACATTAATTGAGCATTTAAAATTTTCTAAAACCTTTATTAAATTTTCAAACACATAAAGTACCAATAAAATAAATAAGGTTTTAATGCAATAATTTTCAATTTGATTTAATTTAATTCTTTCAGTAATTGGGAGACTACACGGTGTGTATTAACCATATACATGTCTTGTACCTTAGTTGTCATGTCTCTAGGTCACATGCATGGGGATTCATCATGTTGACTTGGTCTAACTACATGGAATGAGCATTCTTGCTAGACGTCATGTATCTACTTTCCATGTGCCTGAGTAACTCTCCTTGGTTTTTAAAGCATATCATGGATAATTACACAACATGTACCGGCCAACTACATGCCATGTGATCTGATTTCCGCCTTCCTGTGTAACCAGTCAAAATACCCAACATGTTCGTAGGTGATAGACTACATGATGTGTGCACACCAGTTACACATCATGTGTCTATTATGTCGTTTGTCCAAATAACTCAGTGTGTATCTTGAATGTAAGGATTTATGAGCTACAGGTCATGTAAACAAAATACAAATCATTTATATCATAAATTCTCCAGATTTTCAGTCTCACATGGTTTTTCTATTTATAATAACCTCATGGATTGTGCAATTTATGTCATTAACCCATGTAGACTACACAGTGTGTACTTCAATACATGTTGTGTGATGTGAAAAAAGTGTTCCAGGTTGGTAGGCCAATGTGTGTTGAACACTGTGTTTAATAAATTTGTTCCATATCGTTTATCCCATGGCATTACATGACACAGCGTATTAGAGAACATGGTGTGTACTCAGAGAACACACTGTGTAACCCTGTATTACAGGCTAAAATATTTCCATTTCCCGATGGAAACTCTTGTCATTCTTCATCAATTATTATACCTTTAAGAAAATAAAACAATGAAAAATCTTGATTAATATTTAAATAACATATTAATTCCAAACATATTAAATAAAAAAAAATTAGAAATGAAAATTCAACCAAGATTGTGTATGGATCAATAATAAATTAAATAATTATAATTTTAAATGTGGCCTCTATGATAAAACTTAATGTTTCCAAGTGCATCTAAACAATGTGATAGTGAGAGATATATTAAAATTTATTTTAATATTTCTATTCCCAAAACCACGAGTGAGGATCTTGCACATAAAATTTATAATTAATTTATTTAATATTGATATAAAAGAATATTTAGGCTTAGGATCTTTTTTCGATGTGAATGTTAATTTTCTAAGAAGAACATATTATACTTCCTTCATTGTTCTATAATAATCCAAGGATATAATCCCTATAACTATGATCTACATGTCCTCCTTTGATCTCCAAGCAACGTCAATTGATCTTTGGGTTCTAGTGTAGTGAATCGATTGTATTGTGTTGTTTGTGTTGATCACTCGTCCTCTCTCTTGATGGAATATATCTTTCATTTCATTTTATTGAGATAGATAGAGAAGGTGGAGTCAGGAGAGAATTAATTTTGTGTAAAAATTGTCAATTTTTGTTGTACCGATCTATTTTTTCACACCATACATAATAGACATAATCTTATATTTAAATAGTTAGGGTTTAGATTAAAATAGATATCTAAATGAATGTTAGACCTTAAATAATATAATAACCTTTAATAAATATCATCCCACATAATAATAATAATAATATTATTATTTGGAGTGTTTCAAATTTCACAATAAAACATATAACTTAAATTTCTTGTTATTTAATATTTGTCACTGGAGACAGTATTAGTCTATTTGAACTCCTATAGAATTTATTAAACTCTAGAATAAATATTTTATTTAAATATTTCATTCATTATTAAATAATTGAGACAAAAAAATGTGAATAAAATCATCCCTTATTCTTAATAATAATATTAATTCATTTAATTAAATTCCAATAGAATTCAATTGATATCGTCAAAAACACATAGTGTGTGACCCTCTAAGATTCTTTCTCATTGGAATTTGATGGGCTTTCATAAAGTCCAAGATTACTATCTAGTAATGGGTTAAAGAACCCAATATAAATAAATTAATTTCTCAATGATGAAAATAATGAATGAATGCTCACTGTGTAATATAATCTATTTGTTTCAATATATCATTAAGTAGGTTTTACATCTATGCCACGAACCTTTTTGCTTGATATTTCTTTATTTGACTATCTAAAATAAACATGTCATTACACCATGGAAATAGAATTTTGGAAGCCAATTATATTCCAATCAAAGGGTAAAGATATCAATTTTTATAAATATATAAGGGGAAATCCTTCCTTGGATTATCCATTAATGGCATGTCAATCGTGATGCACTCAACATACCATACCTCACCGTGAACATATGTCGTCACAGTTTTTGTCAGAAAATATAATTGCATGAATCAGAAAATGAATTAATGATAATATTAAATTATATAGACCATTAAACATGATCACATAAGGGAATATCTGATGACACCAAAACATACAGAATTTCTAATGGCAGGTTTGTTCTCATAATCTCTCATCTTGGATATTACCATGTGAGAACTTCAGGAGAAGAAGCCTCATATTCTAATGAGTAATCATGCCTAAAATTCTATGTACTATGTAACCCATTGTAGTACGTTATCCAAATATAGAACATTACTTAATTATATCATCATAGCACATTATAATTCTCATCATAGTGGTTAATTTCTATGACTTTATGAATACGACATATAATCGAGTAAATTATTACGTTAGATTCGTGCAAAACAATACAAAACAATTAATAATATGTTTCATTAATATTCAATAAATTTATTATACATGTAATCAAAGTACAAAAAATTGGTCCTAGGACACTAACTCCAACACTTATAACTTAGTTTTAATTTAGATTAACTTGATTAACCCTTTATAAAGGTGAAAATTTTTACCATAGTTACTATTAATGTTAACCAAATATAAAAAGGGAATATTTATAAAATTTTAACCACTTGATTATAAATATATAATTAATTTTATCAAATCCAATTTATATAAATGATAGAAATTAATTATAAAAATAACCATGAAAAACACGATGAAAACCGCTTATTAGACAAATATATTTTTAAGCATAAAACTTGGTTTATTCTTATCCCTTTCTTAGAAAAATTTTAAATAAATGTTAAAACATTTTTTTGAATATATAAAATAAAATTTCCATTAAAACAATTCACCAAGAATTATTAATTTAATTTATTAAGATAAAAATCTATTATGTTCATAAAAATAGTTTTTCATACAAATATCTCTTTTAATTTCAAATGATTTTTATTTTTATTTATAATTAATTGATAACCAATGAATTTATTGTATATATATTTAAAAAATAAATTATTTAAAAATTATTTAATCCTATTCATACTCACCAATCAAACAGCTAGGTGATAATAATATTTTGATAGTTTATCATGGTACGTTTAGATGTTGTGTTGCGTGTGACGCAAGATATCGGAGAAATAAAATTATTTAAGGAGATATATTTTCTAAAATATCAGGTGTTTAAATTCTACTTATTTACACTGTGATAGAATAAATATTTATAGAGAAATATTTTCTATATTCCCCAAATTTTGAAATGTAATATAAAACACTGAAACTCTTTTATATTTCATAAGAATAAGAGTTTCCAGGACCCTTTTTTAACCTATGAGGGAAATATTTATATATTAAGAATACAAATATTTGTTAGTTCTCAAAAATCCTACTCCATTAAAAATTTCAAATGAATTGATTCAAGAGATTCTATATATTCCTCAATAAAAATCACATCTTTATTTCACTCTTTATTTATTAAAATAAACTTTAAATAAACTCAGTAAAAAAATTTAAACTCTTATGATATTCCAGAATCATCACTGAATGATCCTCTTTTAAAATAGATTCAAATTCTTATTCAGATATCCATTTAAATAAATAAAATAATGAAAAAATATCCATAATGAAATCCAAATATTTCAACTTAAATAACCTCGAGTCCTTTGACTTCTTAGGAATATTATGTTAAGATAATCTAATCATTTTTCTCTTTAAATTATACACTAAAAATATTCACAAAAACTTTGATCACAATCCTAAAAATGTTATGAGTAATCATCCCACTAATAAACCACTGAAAATAATCTAGATAAAAATTTAGTAGATAAATATATAAAAAATAGAGTACCATATTCACTTCTGAAATACTCAAAATATGAAGAATGTTGGTCTTCCATTATTTTATAATTTTTTATAAATAAAAATTTTGTTATCCTAAAAATATTTATTCAAATAACTTTAGAATTATATAAATTCTCATGTCTATTTAAATATCCAATTATTCAAGATTATCATATTTTCTGATAATCTGATAATCCTATACTTCATAGCTCGGAGTTTTGAGTTTATAGGAATGGTATATCTATATTAGTGTGGATAATTTTATGTAAATTTTGATATACAATCCTCAACAACCCAATATTGTAATAAAATATTCAGTCTGATATATCCTCCTATCGGGATCCTGTAGACATGAAAAAGATGTAGCGATGAGTCTTTATATTCTCTAACTCGTGTCAGTTGGAGCATCTGACATCATTCGTGTGGAATAGGTGCAGAATAATCCATCGTGTGGAATCATTTTATAGCTATGTGTATTATTCAAAATCCCTGGTTCCATATACATGGTGAACACATCCATCCTAGATTCAATTCATGTTGTAATATTTGGGTTTTGAGGCATACACAATGTATTACTGAGATCATGTACATCACCGTAATATGGTTCAACATTCATGAGATAAAGCCTTATTTTACAAGATCTAGGTGCTTCAAAATTCTAGGATATATATTCTTCATGAAACTCAAAGATTTTATACAATAGATATTGTTTCAATGAGTATTTTTGTTTGATAAAATGAGCTTCTCCATACATAAGGAAAGACAATCATGGTATACAGTTCATGTATGGAGAGAGTTTTCTCTAACATGTTCAAGTATCACAACGATATACTGTAATAATTAATAAGGTTGGGAGTTCATGAAAGTTACATAACCATATTGTATTTCCATTTTAGAATAGTGTACAATAATGGTGTTTTGCAATTTGAAAAAGTGTAGCTCATCTTCTTTGTTTATCATGAAAATCAGTGTGAGCTCCAATACATGTGCCTCACATCTTCTTATGATCTCATGTTTATGGAAATATATTTTATGAGTTACAAAAAAACATGTCATAGTTTGAATTATTTCCATGAGTATTTTAATTAATATAAAGTAGGTTTAGTTCCACTGTGGCTGCAATATCATGCAATTCATCTTAGGCGACATTATAGTGATCACTATAAAAAACATTGGGATCAACATAAGAAATTTAGGGATAATTTTACAAATTTTAGTTACCCATACATAACATTAAAATTAAATATAGGTTTCATCCAATACTAATGTAGGGATGAAAAATGTAGGTATGAAATATAACCCGGAGATCAGCATAGGGATGAATACCCATCTAAAAAACTGAACAACTTACCATCAAAAATTTCTATCAATTTTAATTGTCTTTTAATAATAGATTTAGAATCCTCCCTATAAGACTTATATTAAGATAAATTTAATACAATTCAAATTTATTAATAACCACCTAAATATAATTTCCAAAACTCAAAATATCATTAAAATTTAGAAGAGAAAGATAATCTGAAAACTGCATCTTGGCATAAATGGCCTAGAGCTTCAGATAAATTATTGAGCACCAGAACACTCTTTTTAACCTTCCGTTTAAATTAAAAAAATACAGAAAAATTTATTGGATATCCATCACACCAATTTTTAGATAATTTTTATTTTTTTATCTCTTGAAATCATTGAAATATTAAGGCCATAAAATCTATAAACTCCAAATTCTATGATATGTTATAGAATTTTTGTAAATTTTTAGATAACCCAATATATCATTTTAGACTTCCTTTAATATGTATGAAATTTAGATAAATCTATTGGTCATCTAAATTCAAAAAAAAAATCACAAATCCAATCATTACAGCTTGTGTTATCATCAAAATACAAAGGTGGCCTAAATAAAAAACTGTAACATCACTAAACACTCATAGAATAATCAAACAATTTTCCACCATCCAAATAACTATTTTATCATTTTATATAAACAAATAAAATGAAGATAATATTCATTTATTTTCATTAGAACTAACATAATAAGAATATGATCACTATAGATTCAGATATAAACTAAACAAAGAGACATAATAAATCTGAAATCACTAAAATAACCATATTAGTAAAAACTATTTTAAAGAAATTATCAATACCAATATGATAATGTAAATGACAAGAAGGCACTCAATGGTATTGTTTTAAGATATATCACCTAGGGAAGCCATAATATATCCCCTATCCATAATGTATCCATGGTTCGAGTGAATCATCCATTGTATGGATGGGATTTATGCTTCCTCCACAACCAACTAGAGACTCTAATGAAAATGATAAGGATGAAGAGATTATTTGGGTACCAATGAGTTTTATACATGAATAATGGAAGAATCACACCCAATATAATCACATGGAAGTAGTTTATATAGGTTTTAAAAGATTCTCTTCAATATCTTACATTTATTTATGGATTACAATGTGTGAATGAATGTTTCGGCTAGTATATGCATTCATCATATGAATGTTTCACCTCTTATATGATTCATCTCTTGAAAGGGTATAATAAATGATATCTTATGTGATGATTTGATTGAATATCCATCATATACTACCATCGTTGGTAGTGTATAAATATATATTATTGATTATTCATGAAAAAAATCATAATTTTCATTCAATCAACAATATATATAATATAAATACGAGGCTTTGGTGCATATATCTTCTTCAATATATCACTTTCAGTAAATCCTAAAAGATTACATGTCATTTCAACTTTATATTATATCATATATAAGAACTTTTAAAACCATATCCAAAAATCCTTTCAGATATCATCCAAAATACTCTGTGAAAGATATTATTAACTTCACCTTGTATCGACTCATAAGAAATACCATCGGAATACCCATCCAAACCACTTTGGGATTAACTCTAAAAAACTTTTAGAGTAACTCTATAATTCAAAATCAATCCCCATTCAGTCAACCACAAATTGTGACCCTATAGGCCTATATATCATTAACAACAAATATGAATCTTAGGATCCCTATATTTAATAAAAGAATAAACTCTGGAAAATTGGAAATTCTACTCAAGATATAAAGGTATTTAGCTCTATCTCCATCAAATACATGTATCTATATAATTATTTCCACCATTATACATCGTATAAAAACATGAATTATTATATTTTTTCTTTTTCGAAGTCATAAATTGACCATGGGATGAAAATTACTTCAATCCCATATAGCCAACTCATCTATTCTCTGTTCTCATAGTATATACTGATGTAATCAATGAATGCCTAATATTTCACTCATCCTTATGAGTAATCACATCACATGTCCCATATTAGGATAGATATACTATATCTAGGTGCAGTTACACACTCCCACAATCTATCTCAATCGAGGGCCCAAATTATAATCATCATACAAGAGGAAACCCCCATATTGGTTAAGCTCCAACTGATGATATGATCAGCAACATACCCAACCAACCTCGTATTAACTAATTCAATATGTATAATTATGTAAGTAGGGTATCAAAGTAAGAAGGTTCTAATAAAAATTAATTTTCCAACCTTAGGTAATGGAGACTCAAATATGATCCATACACCTCTAGTAATAGAAAGACATCTACATGACACTCCATTTGGTATACCTAGTGGTTCATCTATTATACACATTGAATCCTATTATTTTTTATGCTTCATGAGAATATTTTGTATCTCAATATGAGAATCCTACTCAATATAAACTTAACAACTCTTCATAACCTATAATAATCCAAGATGAATGATGGTTATGGATAAACTTAAAGTCATGATTTGAGAGTTCAACTATCATTTCACTACATGAAAAGTATAACTATATATACATTTATGCATAAAACATGAAATAATGACAAAATGGAGGTTTTCATTAATATGATAAATTTTAATATTCTTAAAATATTAAAGAATATTTAACAACACCAACATAAGAATTGGATTGTCATATCATATATGAAAAAATTCTAGATTATCCTTATGTTTTAATATTTTCTAGGCTTTCTGAACTAATAAGATCATATATAATTCATATCGCATCTTTATGTGACAATAAAATAAAACATTATCACTAAATCTTTAGTGAGAATCATATATAAAATAAGAAAGATTGAATAATAGTTAGATTTAGGAATCATATTCCAAACTATTAAACTTCTTGAACATATTCAAAAAATTTAACATCACAACATCAAATGTTATGATTTAAACTTATGTTGTAAACATAAAACTCTTTCTAAGTTCATCATCATCATCCTGATAACTCTATTCTGTAAAAATGTTTCCTTAAAATAATATAACTATTTACATTATTGTTAACTAATACATCCTAAACTCTTAAGATAAATTGGAATTCACCTTTAATTTTGACTACTATAAACCATCAAGAAAAAATATATTTCACTTTCCATGATAACTAAATTTAACACATTAAATTATTATTTATCATAACATATCCTAAACTCATTTAGGATATTGATTGAAAAACACTTTAATCATATACTAGTATAATCCTTTATAAAATATTGATATTAAGTATTTGAATACTAACTAAATGTAACACTTTAAATCACATATCCTAAACATTTTAGGATATTAAGTGGAAAAGTATTTAAATTATGATTGGTTTTATCTTTTATTTTTTAATTTTGAACTTATATAAGTTCAAACATACTCCCATCAGCTTCATAGATACTATATTTTTTAGAATACATTATTAGGAAACAATAAAAACCATTGGTGTTTGGGACTAACATTTATTTCCTTTAAATATGAATATTGAAAAAACTATTATTTACATGTCATATATGGTATTCTAGGTGTTTAGAACACTTCCTTTTGAATATTATACTTTATCAAAATATACCACCGCTAGGATATTCAAACACATTTCCTTAAATTTTAAAAAACATTTAGATAAAAAATTTATTCTTGGAAAACACTTTTATCCATATATTCTTCTCTGAATATGTTATATAGCTCGATGAATCATAAACCATGTGTATATAATTAATTATCTCAATTTTTTCACAATAACTATTTGTTATCAAATATCTTCTCTTATCACATAAAATAAATGAGATGATGATACACAACTATTACTTAGATTCATTTCAGATTTATTAAATACTTTACATTAAAATCATTTATGTAATAACTATTTACTTTATCTCATCAATATAAACTACAAGCTCAATAAATTATTGTTTTTATTTTTAACTCATGTGTATTTACAACACTTTTTAATATATACATTTGGTATCACATATGATTCAAAATAGAATAATTAATTTCTAAAAAATCTATACCTAATGTGGAAATTCCCTGGATTTTCACAAACTCGTTCAATTATATATTAGATAATCTAATCATATTGAATTATTACTATTCCTTACTAAAACCCCTAGGTTTAAATGACCTTGATTTCATTCTTAAAGAAACATTTTTAAACTTTTCAAAAAAAAAAATTCTTCTTCCAATTTTAACATTTACCTACGTTTACTCTCAATACAATACTTTAGAACACAGACATCATATTCCAAGTTCATATATATTCCCAACACTTTGAAAATATCAAGTAAATATTCTTTGAATTCAATCATATTGTCATAAAATTTCCATATATGAAAATACTATAAATTTCCTAACGAAATAAATCTATTTTAGCATACACTTAAAGCATGTTATAAAATTAAACAAATCATAATCTAGGTGTATTAAACAACCATATAATTTCATTTGAACAACTATTGTTTAAATACTCTTCTCAAGATCTAAATGAGATAAAAATACACATCTTTTGACAATTTTTTCAAATAATGAAGTATCCACATTATCAATAAAGTAAATATTTTGCTTCATTATTTAAAATAAAACTTCAAGCATTAATTATTTTCATCTTCTAACATTATTCATATTTACAACACATTGTAAAAAATATAATTGATATCATGCTTTATTAAAAATAATATAATCAATTTATACGACCAATATAGTTTTTCGAAAAAAAATTAGTCTCATAAAGTCACAAAATATTCAATCATATTGAATATCATTTGACTTACCCAATAATATTGAGTATATTAGACTAAAATTCCTTAAATCATTATATTACCCAGTCATATTGATTACATTAGTAGAGACAAAGATTCCTTTGTTCATTTTTCATCAAATTTCATTAAAATCAATAATGAATAACTCTATGATTCGATAAGTATCTAGATATTTTTATTGAAAAATTACAGAACTTGGTAACTCAATATAGAACTTTTTTGGAACATAGAATTTTCCTTACGAATTTTTCTTAAATCACTAATATTTATTAAGAACTTTTCATTAACTTACAAATCTTTAGAGCTACTTATATTAAGACTATTATAAAACCCCTAGATCTTAAAAGAGGAACATCATGTTCAACAGTATATATGACATACAAAAATGATATTAGATGATAATGTAACACCAATGGGTTTTAAAATATATTTATTTTTAAATAAATTCAATCTATTTGATATCTTTCAAAGCATGCAACCCCATGTCTAAATGAACCATAATATTGAATATCGCTATGTCCTAGAAATTAAATTAGTGGGTATGAATAGGACACAATAAATTTTAAAATAAATTTGTTTACATGTGTATAAAATAAATTAAATGGTTATCTATTGAATAGAAATAATATAATAAGCATTTGAAATAAAAATAAGTATTTTCTAAAAAACTGAATTTTTCTAAAAGGTTGTTTAGCCGCACTTTGTGAACATAATTTTAAATTAATTTTTACCACTTATAAAAAATTATATTAAAAAAATTAAATCTATATGTTAAAATTATCATTGGTGAAATTTATGATAGTTTTTTTAAAATAATATTTTTTTATTAATAGTGAAAAATACTTATTTTTATTGAAAACTACCTTATCATTTATATCATTTAAAAGGATAAATTATATTTAAAATTAGTTTTAAAAGTAAAATTAATTAAACTATATTATAATTTAAATAATATATTTCATTATAATCAATTTCATATGGAATTCTGATATAAAAACTTTTAAAACTTTTGAACGTTTTTATTTGGAAAACCCATTTTTTCAACGCGTCTACAGGTTTATCTTTAAATTTAATTATGCAACTTCTGGGAATTTAATTGGGAAAAATAGATTGAAATTTTTTAATTAAAATAATTAAAATTATCAAATATGTTCAACATAAATTTTTACCATAATGAATAGTAAAATAGTAAAAATTATTTATAGTGGTTAAGGTAAAAATGGGTTTGTTAGGGGTTAAACTAAGAAGATAAGGGTTAAAAATTACATAAAACTTGTCCAACACCAATATTTTGTCCATATGAATACCTTATAACCTCTAAGGGTCATTATGACCCATTTTGGAGAATGTTTATTGATAAAAACTTGGGTATCACTTAATCTTTTCAAAAAATCCATGCATGTCCTCTCCCCGACATATAAAAAGACACCCCCACTCCTCTCATTTTCAAAAATATAACCCATTTGGTTCCCCCAATACCTACCAAAATACATTTCTCAATTACCTAAAAAATCCTATATTCATTATTTTTATTAGTAATCTCTCATAATAAGTTTTTAGGTTAATCCTAAAGAGGTTTCCTGAATAAGAGGAAAAGTTTTAACTATGCATTTTAATTTTACTTATTCTTATAACTCCTAAAATTATTCATCTGTTATAAAATAATAACACCAGTATCTATCATATATCTATATGTTATTATTTTAAGTTAATTACCTATATACATCTCCACTTCCATGAAATGGGAAATGAAATCGTCGATCATGTGTACGGTTGACTACCGCCTAGGGAACTGATGTAATTATTTTGTCACCATCGCCTTTCAAGGATGGATATAATGATTTATTTAATATATTTCTATTTTATTTAGTAAATTTTTATAATTATATAATTATTATATCACATATACTTTATTACTTTCCAATCTTAGGGGGTATTATAACGTCGCTCATGTGTTTGACGGACTACCACCTCACGAAGTGATGTAGTACATTTTTCACTTACACATTATATGGAAGGTAGTAAAGATAAATTTAATGAATATATGTTATATTTATGACAAAAAAATACTTCTATTAATATAATATCACATCTAGCTTATTAAATTCGAATATTTTTTTAAACAACGTCACTCATGCGTACGTGTGGACTATCGCCTCCATGTAGCGATGTGAAATGTTTTCTATATTTAATTTTTCATGGATGGTAATAAGGGTGGATTTGTTTAATATAAATGATATATATAATATAATAATTATTATTTAAAGTATAATCAATATTTATTTTTCATTCATTCTATTCATCGATAAAAATGGAAAAAGGGTTCATGTGTGCGTATGGCCTACCGTCTCCATGAATGGGGAAATCCATTTCCTATCTGAAGATTTTATAGATTAATATAAATCAATATATAATGAATATATATGATATTTATAACATTTTTAACATTATATTAATGATCTAACCATGATAAAATTGAAATTAATGAAATTATTGAACCATAACATGCATGAAAAATGAAACAATTATCATTCGGAAAAGTGATTTTAACAAAGAATTGTTAATAAATCGATCCTAAAAGACTATAATTAAATAATATATGGTATGAAATATATTATTATTGTTTTTTAATATATTTATAATAATCCTATATTTATTATATTGTAGTTTCATACATATATGAAATAATTCGAACTAGAGGTAGGGTTTTCTCATCTCACTTTTACATTCATGAGACATATACCATATTCACCACATATTCCTTTGTGTGGAGTATATAATGAAAATTTTGATTTGTTATATCATGAATACATTTATATTAATTATATTAAAATTTTAATTTGTAGTTATTTTATTCATGGGTCTTATAATTCAAAAGCTGCCAAAGTGGTAAGGGTTTATTTTACAGTCTCGTCATTATTCAGGATTATTTATGTTTAAGTGTCCCTTGGGGGAATAATATTATATTTATATCTTAAAATAAATATATATATTTTAATATTATCATTCATTATCTTTTTAAAGTAATATTAAATTTTTTCACTCTTTGTTACTTAAAATGATTGAGAATAAGTTTTTAAGAAAATCTGGCTTTATTTCTCTCTTCAATCAAAAATATTTTTTCCCTAAAAATAATGTTTTCCAAAAATGTCTTCAAAAAATATTTTAAAATTATAAAAATGATTTAATAAATAAATTTTTACCTGTTTTTGACTTTTTAAAAAAAATTTAAAGTAATATTCTTGTTTTTTACTAAATAAGGCACGTTTGGATTTTTCTAAAAATGTAAAAGGAATCATTGTTTTAACATGTACGACATATGCGAAAATTCCACCATCATGAATAATATTGTTTTAAAGATTAATTTATAAGATTAAAATGTTTTTCCAATGAAAAATATTTTCAAAATATTTTTTTAACTTTTCTTTGTAAAAATAATATCAAAGTAAAACAGTTTATTTGCCTCAAGAATTTTTTTAATGAAATTTTTATTGTATTTATATTAATAAATGTCATCAACCCTTTATTGTAGTTATTCTACACTGGACATATGTTTTAATTATACCATACTAATTATCTCTCCTGATTTTATAGGATTAGTTTTATCAGTGATATCCCAGTTTGATACCATTAATATTACTCTAGATGGTTCATGGTTGTGTTTATTGATTGGGTTATTTGTTAAAAATTTGTAGGCAATTTTTAAATAAAATTTTTTATGTTGTTATGTTTCTCCCATTTCATATGAGGAATTAATTTGACATAATAATTTATAGTTGGGGCCCACTATATCCCCTCAATTCATTGGTAGGTATTATAATAAAAACTAGCTTGGGTTTTTTTCCAAGGCCTTACCCATTCACTACTGGAAATCACCCCTATACCCCCCCATACATATCCTAATGGTTTGGCCTAACCATTTGGATAGGGTAATTTAGTGTTGTTTATCCCAATGGTTTTTAAAAACTCATTGATATAGCTTACCTAGGCTAATGGTTTTTTAAAACCATCATAATAGTTCTTCCCTAAGATCGCACCATGGAAAATCCTACCCTCCTCCCATCCAGATCAAATATCGAGTGCTCCCATCCTCTCATCACGATCCCTAGTACCACTCCCATCCTAATCACTTTTACTTTCATGAGACATATTCCATATTCACCACTTATTCCTTTTTTTCAGTATATAATACCTATTTTTATATGTTATATCATGAATATACTTATCTTAATTCTATTTAAAGTTTAATTTTAATTTATTTTATTCATGGGGCTTGCAATTCAAAATCTACCAAAGTGGTAAGGGTTTATTTTACAATTTCATCATTATTTAAAATTTTTTTTGTTTAAGTCTTTCTTGGGGAAATTTTTTGATATTTTTATCTTTAAATAAATATGTTTTCTTATAATATTTCTATTCCTGAAATTTTTAATAAGTTTTTTTGTATGTGTAGAATAAAATTTTATAATGAAATTTATATTTTATAAACATTCATTTTCACTTCAATTTAAGTATACTATGAATTAGTTTCACATTTTTATGGGTATTGACATATAAATTCTTTAAGATTCTATTGTTAGATTTAATAGTGAAACATAATCAATAGTAAATGTATTCTTTACTATATATATAAATAAATCCTTTATGAATAATGTATTCTCATATCTCCTTAAAATATGGACATGTTGTAGTGTGGTCCTCTAGTCTCATTGTGGACTTATATTTTAGATTCCTCCAAGTTTTCAAGAGATTCTTACAATATTTTTATCCTTACAATGTTACTATAATTTTACAATGTCACCATTTTTTACTCTTCTCAATGTCTCACATAACTGTTTTGTGGAATTTTTAATGTGGAGTGATCCAATCCACCATCACATTCCAAAACCACACAAATTTATCATGGGATATTCAGGGAAGAAAAACATTCCTCTTTATAGTGAAATCTACATCATTGTGGTGTGATACACAATCAATTAATCTTATACACATTGATTTTATTATAAACAATGAATGTTTTTGGTGAAGTCCACTCTTACATAGAATTTGTATACTCTTATGCAAGACCAGTTATAGCATTGTCTCTCCCTTTATGGTGTATAAAATCATCAATCACTCTAGATTATTATTACATTGAATAGGTTATGGTATGGCATATACTCTTAGGGTGTGGTCTCTCTATAAGAAATATTATATTGAATTTGATTATTATTATATGATATTTGTTTATTCTTACGCATAACTTAATGTAGTGTGACAACAACCTATATGCTAAAATACATCCTCCACCACCAAAATTCTATTCTTGCATAACAACCAACATGGTATCATAATAAATGTTGAAATATTTTATGATCTTTATTTACCATTATTTACAAAATCCTTTTCAAAATAATTGGTGAGAGGATATTATATAGTGGTATCACCTTGTGAATTATAGAAACGTGACATGATATATGATTTAACTTGAGATAATTTAAATATGGTATTGAATGACTTTATTATCTCAACTATATGAATGTTATCATCATTGATTGAATAAAAAATATATATTCTATTGATCCTATTGTCAATATATATATTTGAATCAGTTTCTAAATGATAACCTAACCATACGGTAGGTTTGATTGATGTGAATCACTTGTTCTCCAATGTTCACTCTTCTAAACCTTCATCCATCTATTACACTCAATTCAAATGAGACAACAAACCTCAAGTATATTTATAGTATAAATATATAACACATTTTCAATGATCATAAACAAACAGAACCACCCAAATTGAATAGGACCTTGTTGTACCAAGTTAAAATGAGCCATATCAAACAACACCAAACCAAACCAAAAATAAATGATTTAAACCAAATAAAATAAAATCGATTTGAACTAAAATAAACCACTTTGAAACAAACTATTTCGAATTGAAACAAAAGAAATTGAACAAACCCATATTCATTTGAACTAATAAAATTGATGGGGGGAGTCACTAAGGCCCATATTTGGAAGGTCCTTTATAGCTCATCAATTTATTCACTCAATTACATCTCATTTAAGTAAACCCCTTAGGTATTTATATTCCATAAGAAACATTTTCGTAATTAAATCATGGACCATTGATGGATTTGTAACATTATTACTCATTGATATAACGTAATTCAATATCATGGTTTTATATTTATAGTATTTTGTAATATATATAGTATTTTTTTTCCTTTTATATTATGATTCTCATATAGACTAGTGTGTCAGTTATGGTTTCATATAAATTGATGATTTCTAGTTTCCTTAAATATATTGTTGATTAAAAATTAATATTATTTAATTGATTTTATGAAATGAAATATTATTTATTTTTAATGAATGGATAAAATTTGGATGTATTAAACGGATCAGATCTCATGATATTTTTAAAACAAGTTGGATATATTTTTAGATTTTTTTTGACAATGCTTTAAAAAGTGGTCACATAGATTTCCCATATTGTAATTGTGTTGAAAGACCTTGGTTAAACAGTGAAGAAGTTAGCTACCATATTATGAGATATGGTTTTCTAAAAAAATACAATGTGAGGTATCATAATAGTGAGAAAATGCTATCTAAAAATTATACTGATCCAAATGAGAGGACTGAATTGGAGAATTTGTTAGATGACCAGTTATTGTTTAATTTTCATCATGATAAGGAAGGGATTTTGACCCAAGAATACTTCAATATGATCATACATGATGTGTACAAATAAAATGATGATGTTGATAGGATGAAAAAGTGGAATGATACTTCCAAGACACCATTATATTAGCAATGTGGTAAAATGAAGAATTTGGAATTTTTAATCTGATTGTATCATGGGACAAAAATGTATGAGATTTTTAATACTATCATCGATTAAATTCTTACCTTTTTGAAGTAATTTCTTCCATATGATATAGATATTCCCTAAAATCATTATATGGCATGGAATTTATTTGAGGAACTTAGATTTTTTTTAAACAAAATTCAGGCTTTTCTGAAAGATTGAAGCTTTTTCTGGGAGGAAACAACTGAACGAATTTATTGTATAAAATGTAGAATGTACTGATGGAAGTCAAAATATGATAGAACACCATCTCATGTAGAACAAAGAGTAATTTGGAACTTTACATTGATCCTCAGACTCCAAAATATTTTCTTGTTTGATGAAATATCAATAAAATTATGATGGAATAATGCCAAAAGAAAGAAGAATAATGATGATTTGGTTCACCCTGCAGATTTATTTTCATGTAATAGATTTGACGCTCAATATCCTAATTTCACAGTTGACATTCATAATGTAAGGATGGATCTTTCAAGTGATTATTTTAATCTATTTGGGTAGATGCTTACTTTGCACATCCCAAGCCCAGTTTTCATACACATTTTTAAGATTCATCCATGGGTGTGTATGAAAAAACCTTTCACCTTCATGATTATACTCATGTATTGAAATCCTTATAATGGAAATTATATAGATATATATGTATGTATGTAACCTTTAATAAAATATTTGAAACATATTTAGAATGTAGGTGTGTGCACATATGATTCATGTTAGAAAGACATATTTCAGGTGTGTGTTTCACTAATGTGGAAAATCAATGATTTTCATTATAATGTGATAATTTCTAGATATAAAAAAAGGGAAAACTATCATGTCCTATTTTTATGACGAATACACAACCTAAAGGATAGAAATATCATTGTAGTTTCAGTTTTATGTGACATCGATGATTCTTGCCGATGGGCCATCCATATAGGAATAGTCGTAGAAGATTTGACAATACCATAGAGACAAAAAATCCACCTTAGCATATTACTAGAACTAATGTTCATAATAAATTATAAGATTTAATTTTTTTTTTCAAGATGGGAAATATTAAACCAAGAAAGATGAATAATGTTTCCAATGAAACTTATTACAATTGGAAGAATAAGAGTATCTTCTTTGAGTTTATTTATTGGTAAACCAATTTATTGACTAATTTCTTAGATGTAATTTACATTGAAAATAATATATGTGAAATGTTTCTTCCTATTCTTATAAATGTCAAGGTAAAGACAAAAGATGATTTATAATATCTGTGTGACTTGGTGGATTTGGGCATTAAACAAGAATTACATCATGTGTGCATTAGTGAAAATAAATGGAAATTTCTTTGTGCTTCTTATGTGATGACACCTAAAGAAAAAAAACAATTTCTGGAAGTATTGTGGACTATTAAAGTTCTTTATGGATATTCAAGCAACATATCAAAATGGGTCAATATAAGTGATGTGAAGTTGAAATCTTTGAAATCTCATTATTATCGCATCCTTCTACCTGATTTGATTCAAATATAAATCTTTCAACTTTTGTCCAATGATGTGAGGGTTTCAGTTATTTGTTTGTTCCATTTCTTTATAGATCATTGTGCTAGGAATTTTTCAAATTCTTTCTTGTTAAAAAATTGTTGGAAGAGGAACCGTTAATATTGTTTGAGTTAGATAAAATATTTCCTCCATTATTTTTCACATGCAAGATCCATCTAACTATCCATAATTCTACTAAAATACTTCTTGGAGGACCTGTTTCTTTTCATTGGATATATCCTACTCATAGAAACATGTTCACATTGAAGTATTATGTCTAGAATAGAAATCATTATGAAGGTTCTGTAGTCAAAGGTTACTTGTATCAAGAACGTATGAATTTTTGTTCAATGTATTTGTCTAAACTAACTATAAGAAAGAACATACCAATGAGAAATAAATAAAAATAGTATAAGAAAATTAAACGTAGTTTCCCATCACATCCTCAAATAGGAGGAATTCCTGGATCATATATATTGATGACATTAAGCATTTAAGATCATGAGATGGAAGATTGCATATTTTTGTTTAAAAGTGATTTGTTCAATGACTACATCATGTAAGTAAATAGAACATGTGTTTCTTATTTTATCTCATTTAATTTTACATATATGTTAAACAATTTCAACTTTTTATTAGGGAACATAAACAAATAACAAATTTAAAGCATCGTTTTTTATCATTGAGAAGTTTAGATGCATTTCATAGAAAATAATTTTGTACTTAGTTGAAATTTATGGTAGAAATATTAGTGAAATAAATTAATAAAATAAATATTTAATTACGTTTGATATTAATTTATATTTCAGGTATTTATTTTTCTTGCTAGATCTATCTCTGTGGAAATGATATCATTGAATTTTAGTCTAAATTATATGGTTCATTAATTAAAATCAATTATGATCAATTGGTACAACCTAAGGGTTAAGGATGTGCCCGTAAAGGGCAGAGCGCGCTAAGGCTTTCTCCTCATCGTCGCCACTATCTGCTCAGGTTATCACGGGTGGTCATCCCTGTACTTAGCGAGTTCTGGCGGCTTCCTCTCTTACAGTGCTTTGTGGACCCGGTCTCCTCCCCAAACGTCTCTACTTGCCTCTCCTCGTCTGATTTCACTGGATAGGGCTTTCATGGAAGCATTGTGCTGGACCGTGTCCGAGGTTCCAGATCTGACATTCTGAGGTCTCCGCCTTGCCTTCGGTGTGTGTGGGTTGTGGTTTTCTGTGGTCTTCGAGTCCGAACAGGATGGCGGTGACAGGATCTAGGCAATGAGAGTCTTCCTGGAGATATGGCGACATGATTCTTATTTTCTATTCATCGGTTGCTTCGGGATTCTGATGAATTGTTTCATCCCATGCGAATATTTCTGCTTCCTTTGTGATTTGTGGTGTTGTTCTGGTTATTCGGCAGTCGCGAACCTTGATTTCTCACTGAAATTGTCACATTGGTTGCAAGTTGTTGTTTTTTTTTATTTTTCTCTGATTTGGATGGTTGGACAATGTTGGAATGCTGGTGATGGTGGTGGTGGTTTGAAAACCCTTCGGTGACGACGACGATTGAGATCCCGCCGGCATCCTGCTGTGAATGGTGGTGTGTGTTGTTGGTTTCTGGATCGAGGCGCAGGGTGCGTGGTATGATGGTGGGTGCGCGACTCGAAGTAACTGTCGCATGATTTTGGTTTGGATTTTTGAATTTTGATTTTGATGTGGATGTCTTGAGTGGTGAATTGGTGTAGTTCTGTACTGGGTACTGGAAACCCTTAAACCGGCCATTGGAAAATGAAAAAAAATGATTTTCAAAAAAAAAATTATAACTCCACATGATGGTGTTATGGTAACTGACACATTAAACTATTATGTCAGTGCATCATATATTAAACCTCGATTTAAAAATTTATCTTATTATGAATTCATTGAGAAAATACTAATATTGGATTATTACACTCATGGCCAAGTCACTCTAATAAAATGTCAGTGGTTTGATTCGATGATGAGGCATGACACATTTATTTATGATTATTTATTTCATGTTATTAACAAGACTCGAACTCTTGAACCTAATGAATTATATGTATTGGAAACAATGGAAAAAATCAATGAAAAACATCATATTCGACCTAAATTTTGTTTCGTTATTAATGTAATCCTAAGAATTTTTTTTGATTATGGTGATGATGGAATTGACTCCATACCTACCCTTAATGGCCCCAATCCATTTATTAGTATGATGACTCCAATAATTAAATTTTCATAGATTATTTTGAAAATGAAGTTTTGGTGGGAAATATATATAATCATCTATTCATGTTCTCAATTATTCTGGTTTATCTTGACCTGGGTTGTTGAGGTTGATGCTATACAAATTGATTTACTATTGATTGAAAATATTTTGTATCCAACTAGACCTAAATGTTCATTTTAGATATCTACTGGTTGTATTTATATTTAAGTTTCGTTTTTTAATATTTAATTGAACTATATTCAAACCTATCAAACCGGAAAAAAAAATCTAAACAATAAATTGTAACAAAAAACAATGTCAATTGAATTGGACATATTAAACTAACTTATATTAAAATTAAAACCAATGAAAATAATAACATAAAAACTGTAAAAATGACCTAACCAAAAATATAAACCAGCTGAACTAAGACAAATAAAAATAGATAATTTACCTCATTAATTGAAAAACTATAAACCAAATGACCTAAGAAAAATAAAAATGGAAAAATAACCTAATCAATTGACCTGAATGAACCAAATGAACTAACTAAAATTTAATTGAATTGAATTAAAAATAGAAGAAAACTGTATCATACCCATACCAAACATGATAATTTGAACATATTTTCTTTTCTATGACAGTTTTTATGTTTTTATATTATTCCCATTAGATATAATATGTTTTTTTATATCACTGCATATCCTGTATTTTGTTTGAAAAGTGGTATTCCCTAATTAAGTCATGTCACATTCTCTTTCTTGTTTTGGTTATACATTAGTTGTGGATTTATAAATAATTCCATATTTATTTTCAAATTTAGGAAATTAAAAACACTTGGGAGCAATGGAGAAAAAAGAAGGGAGACGATAATCACTCAATGAGTGAGATGGGAGACCATTCTCTAGTTCCGGTTGGGATTTTTTATTTAAAATATATATATCAATAACATATAATGTCATACAGTTAATTGTTTTTTAACTTTTATGAAGATCTAACACCAAGGAACTAGTTATTCACTAACCATACTAATGGTTCCAGTGCTTGGGATGGATATTTGAGGGGTGGTACTATAGCTAGTTACTCTAGTCGGCATGACCGATCACACCTCATCCCTCCCATGACATACCATCTACCACACTCTCTTATCTTGTTGTGCCGTTACAGACACTTGGGATATTTAGGCCTCGTTGTTAGCACCTCCATTTTCATCTGAGCCTCCCCGCCTCTCTTTCTTTTATATGACGATGATTTCTACTCCTCATCCTTATTATGAATTTGCACAGCCATATGTTCCATCTTCTTTTCGGTCTACTTCGTTCTCCCTAGGCTACTACATTCCTACTTCTTCAACTGCTACTCTGACACCTTCTGAGCATGTAGAGCATACACTGGGACTCACTAAATTAGTACAATTTTATGTTCCTTCAGTGCATGGGGATCCATCGATTCCCACTGATCAGACAACCTCAGGTATATATATATATAACCCTGGTAAATTTTTTTACCATAATTTATTTTTAGTATAAGATATATTTATATAATATTTTTTTTCTTATTTAACACTTGGATCTACCAATAAGCGGCATGCTCATAAATGCATGTTTTCAGTGTAGAACCACAACACATATCTAATGGTGGATTACAATGAAGACAAACAAAAGATTAGAAAAATAGGATAGTAATGTTGGAGTTTTTTTGCAACGCTTTCTAAATACTCTAATATCATTCTCGTTCATCAACTCTCCTAGAAACACATTACAAATGAAGTAAATGATAATGCTTGGACACAAATATGGGTAAAAAATTCATTAGATTTAATGTTATATTATTATTGTATTTATATGAATTAATATTTTGGTTCTATCTTTGTTTTAACTTTCTTGATAGTGAGGTTGTGAGGCCATCACAGCTTATGAAATTAGGTGAGATCTAGAGATGCTATAAGCATGCATTGTATAGTGGCTGGCATGCTATATTTCAGATGGATTTAGATTCTACACGTGTTGTGGATGATTGTTCAGTAGAATATTATCAAGAAATGATTACTTATTGGATGAGTACCGAGTTCAAGGTATTAATCAAATTTGAGTTTTTTAAAATAAAATTACTATGATTTTCATTAATACTTACTTTTTTACTATTGATTTCTTTAGAAATTTTCAAGAAAAATAATAAATAAATAAGGATATTATGACATACCTCCACACTTTGGGTGGGCTACAATATCAAACCATGAGAGGAAGTAGGTACAACACTCATTTACTTAGATGTAATTAATTTTTTATATCTCATGAAAATATCGGGAAAATCATCATACAAATTCCATTTCCAAAAAATAACATCTAGTTGGATATGTTCTAATGGTGGGACCTAAATTAGACAATTGATGAAACCAATATTTATAGACAAATATGAAAAGTAATGAAGGTAGAGATCTAGTTTTGTCTCAAATATGATGAAATAGAGGTGAAAAAGATAAATATAGTTAATATTTTTAAGAAGATATTATTAAATAATGTAAATTTAAATTAGATTTGAAAATTTTATATCCCATTATAAGGAAGATTTCATCCTTTCTATGTTCTATTGTTGATTGATTAAATCACTATTACACAACAAAAGGATGTTGTTTCTAGTTAGTTTGAACTGATGTTGGAAGAGTACATCTAGTGGAGGTGTTTCAAACACTCACATTTTAGTGTTTAATATCCTTCATGATCATGGTAATGGATCTAATCCAATTAAGCATAATCGATCATCTGTGAGTTTTAGTGGTTACTCAGTCATTATTATGAATTTCTTAAGCATAAGTAAATATGATTAGATCCTATGTAAAGTTATAAGTGTTATTATATAAGGGTGTCCCTATAATTTTATGTGCTATATAAATATTGATAATCATTTCGAATGGCTCTGTAAGATTAAATTTGACTCCATGTAAAGGTAATTGAAATTTACAATAGCTTATGTAATGGTAAATTAATACTTTTGTATTAGTCATATGAGATATCTAAGACCTACAAAAAGGTAATAATTGTTTTCAGAAGATTAAATTGAGATATATTTAAATGGATACAACCTATTTTAATATATTTGATAAAATATTGAGTAAATCTAGAGAAATTGTTAACAGCTTATTTAAAAATATGGCTGCTGAATTTAGTGATAAATATAACTTGGATGAAGTATATTAATGAATGTAATAATGTTAGAAATATGAATCCAATTTAATTTATTGAAATACTCTAGTTCAATATTTATATTTTTAAAATCACATTTTAAATGAGCTATATAGGGTTATAATTATTATGATAATTCCTATATTATTTGATGTTATTCTATGGTGATTTGAAGTGATTTAAGTGGACTATAGATAATATTATGTGACCCTTGTTTTCTTTAAGAAAGACTAGAATATAAAGTTGAGGCTATAGAAATATTTAAGTATTGATTTTTGTATAAGTAAGTTTGGTATGAACATGATTCATTCCTCACTCTATATGATCCGTTTTTAGGAGAATTCATGAACTCTGTATTAGTTATTTAAATATGTATGCGATTCATTTAAAAGAGAATATAGCTAATTATAAACATTTTACAAGTAATATAGACCCATGAAATTTTTTCAAATCATCCAATGAATATTCATTTAAAAAAATAATTTCAACCATTTTAGAGTAAACCATAAAAACACCTAGAAAGGAATAAAAACTCTTCAATTAAGAAAAATTCATGATATTCAAGAGAAAATAGAAACTCAATAGTAAGGTGATATTGATTATATTTATTTTTTCTCATATTCACAATATCCAGATTAAAGGATTGAATTTGAAATACATATAAGGTATTAAAAGGTGATCATATAAAATAAAAATTATAATTAAATATTTCATTTAAAACATTATATTATTTAGAATTGGATAAAAAATTAACATTTAATTGATTATAAAGAGTCAAAATTATTTTTTTCTTAAAGGTTTTATTCCACTGAACAGATACAAACCAAGTTGAACAAAAGAAATGAACCAGACCAAACAAATACAAGATAACCTAGACTGAATCAAACTAAACTAAATAGATCTGATTAGAATTGAACTAAATATATCCTAAAAAATTGAATCAAAGGAAAGAAATTAACTAACCTAAATTGAATATAATATAATATAAATGAACTAAACTGAGATAAACTAGATCTAACAAAGACAATAGTAAGTAAATAAAACTTAATTGAACCAATCCAAAAATATCCAAAATAAATTAAACTAATTAAAACCAATATAAACAAAATAGAATAAAATATAAGAGATGATAATAAATTGGAATAAAATTGAATTAAACCACCTCACTAGAACATATTATTATAGAACTAAATCAAAATGATAAGACTTAACCCAACTTGATGAAATTAAATTCAAAATAAAATCACTAGACCCGAATTAAACATTAACATATGAAACATATTTTAAATAAATTGAACATTTTTAAAATAAATAAATCATAACCAATTCAAATAAAACAAAACAAAACATAATAATGTTATAACTAATGGGGTTGAAATGATCTGAATGAAATCTCAATGAATCAATCTAAATAAAACTAAATTTAAAAATTTAAAAAAACTTAAAAAAACAAAATTAAATTTAACAAAATGTATTGCAAAAGGTTAACAACATATAAAATGAACCAAAATATAATTTACCAAAATTAACCAAACCCACCTAGTATAAAATCCAAATGAATGTAACTATTATAAAGTAAATTAAAACAAATAAACTAAAAATTAAACAAATAAACTATAATTAAAATAAAATACATTGAAGGGAAAATGATAAATGTGAACCAGATAAATATGAATTAACCTTATTGTAAAAATTATAACCCCACCCAAATTGTCCAAACCCACCAAAAAATTTTATGAATCTAATTTAACCAAATAAAATAAATTAATTAAACAAAAAATGAAGTGAATTGAGCCAAATTGACAAAACTCAAAAAATGACCTGACCTAAAAATGATCCATATCCGTTTATATCTCAAATTTTAAAATAAGATATCAAAATTTTAATATCTCCCTTTTAATAAAATACACTAAATTCAAACAAATTTTTAACTTATTTCATGGATTAATTTTTTATTGAATTTTAGTTAGATTAAAGATCTTCAAATATGAAATTTTAGTGGATTTTACCTCAAGTTCATTTTTATTTGTATCTTGATTTAATTTTGGTATTTAAGTGGGTTATTCCGCCTCTAATATCCCTTCATGGACAACTTTTGATCTTATTTATTTAATATTTTTTCCATTCATAGAAGTGATTTCCATGAAACATTATAATGGATTAATTTTAGATAGTATTTTAATTTTGTCTTGATTCCTCTCATTGTACTAATTTATAAGTAGTTAAACCTAAACATTAAAATTATTTATTCATGCTTGGGTATTTTGATTTAATTTATTTATTTTTAATTAAGTTTCATTTAATATTGTTAAATTTTGTTTAGATCTATTTGAGTCTATTTAGGCCAAGTTAGTTCGATTTGGTTCAATTAAATTCATATTGGTCTACATTAGGTCAATGGAAGTATGTGGTTATGTGTTAGTTACCACTGTATAAATTAGGTTATGGTGACGAACCACTATCCATACCATACATATATTATTAAATATAATTTGTACATAAGTCCTTCAAATTATAGTAATAATTAGAGTGTTAATAACCTATTCATGCAGAATCCTTTTTCTAATAGTAATAATTGTTTATATTATCTTTAATTATGTTGATCAGACAACCACCACATTATTGATTACTGTGATTACCTATTCACTTATATATATATATTATTTCTATTAATAACCCTTTCATTGATACTTAGTTATAATTCATCAACTGTATGTTTTTCTTTTCAGATTCATTTAGAATTAATATCAATTTTATTTTTCTTATGAAATCCATTATTAGAAACATATTTTCAATTATGGTTTCCTACATTTAATTTCATTGTATAGGGAGGATTTAAATATTGAAGGACGTGTTCCTTGAGAACAAATATTTTGCTCGAGAAGAAAAAAAAGATAGAAGGATGGTAAATAAACTGACGCAGTTCAAATTTGTAAGTTTTACTTTGTTTATTTCAATTTTTAATATCTATTTTTTAAAATAATAGTCTATTTAAATTTGTAAAAGTATTATTTGGAGGCCCTTCATGCCTAATAACCCAACAACATTAGACCACATGATCACTTATATCATGTTTTGGGAGATGAGATCGATGGCAGAGTACGCTACTAACCAGGGAAGAGTATTATCATGAAGAGGTATTAAACCACTTCAGGTGTTGGTTCTAATAACACTGAGTTATAACAGGTATCACAAACTAAGGTTGAGGCAGCAAAGGATAAAAAAAGGGCCATACAGGTAGAAGAATGGTTTTAATGGGAAAACTATAAGGCCCAAACCTTAAACCTTACTTAATCTTGAGTTATTACAAGATTACAAATTGAGGGTCTTTTTAGGTTTAGAGTTTTAGATAATTAGATCATGAAACTTTCATTACATTCCACATTTACACAATGTGGTTACATAAAAGACAATATTAATTCTTCCCGTCAATGGAAACATATTTAAAATAAAACACGGATTCTTTCTTGATACATCCTTGAAACTATCATCACATCATGTACCTTTCACTTGACCTATGAAAAACATTTCAAAAACATGGGATGAGCATAAAAATCTCAGTAAGGGTTATAAAAATATTGAAAGAAAACATGAGTTCATATATATATAAGAATGAAATCATACTTTACCCATGAAACATAGGCACTTTAACATACCTCATCAAACCATGAATAAATAATAGAAATCATAAGACATAAAGGTAACTTGAGGCATTCATAACATTCTTATGTAGGGAGTAACCCTCTTGGTTATGTTTGGAATACCCATCATAGTATATTCCCTAAATCACTTTGGAGAAACCTTAAAGTTTCACTCCTTCGCGTTACCCAATGAATTGGAGAGCTATATCGTGCTCACCCACCCTTAGTTTATCACGGAACCACCCGTTTTCATAACAATGCCCAAGAACCATTACATAAATGTATCACATAAAACATGCATAAAGGAAACATAAAATTTCCACATTTCAATCACAATATAACATTTTAGTATATTGAAATAATGAATCCATTCAAAAAGACACCATATCCAAAACCATTTAAAACATTTAATAAAGAGATTTTGGAATCAAAGTGTCCCATACCACCTTGATGCTATTAAAATTTTAAACCATTAATATCCATATAAATAAATCCTTAAAACCATTTTGAAAACATGGACATTAAAGATAAAGATTTAGAATAATAAATATTTAAAACATTTTAAACGATATTTTTGTTAAATAGTTTTTAACAAAATGAGATACTCTTGAATACAAATAATAGCGGAATAACATTCAATCCGAACTTTATAATATCATAAGAATAAATGGATTCATGATATAATATGTCCAAGGACAGTATTCACACCATATAAGAGTGAATTGGTGCATAACAACAATGAAGTCTCAAAAGAAATGTAACATGAGATGAAATCCATTATAAAGAAGGTATCCTTAAATTAAGGATAAATGATTCTCATAATTATGTGTGACAAATATAAATACAGCCAATATAAGTGGATATTATGTTTAAAACAATCAAACGTTATTCACACATATTTAGAGGATGATATATTCAATAACTACATGTTGAACCCAAAGAAACCGAAATTGGGTTAAGAAGTTCCCTTGGTAAAATTCGGCAGCCAAACGACGTCACATAAAATTTTACAAAAAGGGTTGATGAGAGAGATAAAGGGGATCTAATCACTTGGACATAAAATTTACATAAATAAGGATATAGAAGAACATATCCCAACATAATAGTATGTGAATTAAAAGACATGACCAAAGAAGTCTTTTAAAAAAAGGAGGGTGAAAGGTTCTCTTACCGACATGGGTTTCTTTTGAGACATGCACCCCGTGAAAGAAGGACAATAAAACATTTATGTAAATACTCATAAAAGAAAGTATATTACACAATGAGTAAAATAATGGGAAGTACATACACCACTCAATGGAAATTATGGCAAATGTAGCATAAATCTCAAGGGAATAAAAGTGAGATGAAAAATCCCTTACGAAAACTCGGCAGCCTAACGACGCCACATAAAACTTACAAAAATGGATTGATGAGATCAAATAGGGTATCTCATCATATTAAATTAATGTTTATACAAATAGGAATATAAAATATCATCCCCCAACATAAAAAATATGAGATTAAAAGAAGTTACATAAAGGAGAGTACTTAAAAAGAAAGATAGAGGTTAGATCTCTTACGAATATTTGGCAGCCTAACGGCGCCACTCAAAAATTTCAAAATGGATTGATGAAAGAGAATAGGGTCTCTCATCACATGAACATAAAAGTTACAGTATTAAGAACATCCCAATAACAAGAAAGATTAGCTTTAAAATTAATGACATAAAAGAGTGTACTTAAAAAGAAAGAGAGGAGTATGATCCATTACCTTGGGTCTGACTTGACTCGAACATTCTTTAACGTCCTGAATAATAAACTTGAGTTAATTTCCACTTTATTAAGAACCTTTTTCTAGTTAATTATTCCTTTTAGATCACTTAATGCCATTTTATAAACATTATGTAATCATTTAAGTTAATAATGTTTGTTTTGTCGATATTCGGTTCTTAAGTCGAAAATGGACTTCTTACAATTACATGTTGTTCGTGTGGTCAAATGTTCATTATATCCAGAATTATATTCATGATTTGGATATCATATATTTCATATATATCCAGAATATACATGTATTTATAATATTACATAATCATTTAGAGTTAAGAAATGAAATGCACCGTTCATGGAGACGGTAAGCCGTACGTACGCATGAACGCTACTTTCATTTCTATGTCATATTAATTGAATTAAAACTAAATTATAGGTATGTATATTTTAATTCCAGAATTATATTCATCATTTAGATGTATCATTCATCATATATATCCATTATATACATGTACTTATAATAGTAAATTACATTTGGGGATAAGAAATGAAATGCACCGTTCATGGAGACGGTAAGCCGTACGTACGTATGAACGCAACTTTCATTTATATTTTATATTTTTATGGAATGGAATAATAATGATATAGAGGTATATTATAATTACAGTATAAAATCATATATAATAACTTTAAAAAACCATACTTTATACGTCCCACATATTGCATTAATGGATCACATCACTTTGAGGGGGCGGTAGTCCGCACTTCCTTAAATGAAGATATCGCGTTTACCCATAATGGAAACCATAAAGATATTTCAAAAATGAAAAATACAGAAGCTTAAGGAAAACATAAATATATTATATATCATATATAAATATAGTGTTATCTTAATGGCCACCTTTTAAGGTGTTAAAAGAATGTTGAACAATCATGGTTTCGGGAGGCCGAAATTCGCCATCCACGGAAACAGTATGTTCTTTAACCATTAGATGTAGTTGTGTGAAAGTGTATCTCAAATACTTCTTATAAAAACATCCTAGTATATTTATCATACTGTAGTTGTTACAAAATAAATTAATAAAAATATTTTAGGGGGTTGGAGAGGAAAATAAAACAAAAGGACTCAAGTGAAGACATTACCTTAAAATCGGGTAACTCCCTTTGGTTTGAGCTCAAAGGCTTCCTTGGGAAGCCTTCATCCCAAAGTGAGGCTTCAAGGAGTAAGAGAGGGAAGTGTAGAGACAAAATGGGCAGAGGATGGCCGAGCCAAAGGCTTAGGGAGTGTGGGTAAGGAGGTAGAGGTGGGGGCCTTTTATAAGAGGAGGGGAGGGGTACTCTTGGAAGGTAAAAAAAAGTCACTTTATTTAAAAATGGTATTTGGATTTAAAATGTCCCACAATGATTTTTTTCGAGGATAAGGTGATAAGGGTTCTAAATCCACTAATAAAATAGGTTTTGGACATGTTTATGTCTTAGATATTACATTATCTTTCCATTTTATTTAAATCGTCAAATAATGAGGTCATCACTGCATCATCATGATGTCAAAAATAATTTAATTTAGTTAATGTCTAAAAATTATAAAACAAATACTATGATGTATGAAATATTTTTATCTTTCCAATGAATATTTATAGTCAAAAATATGATTTGTATAACCCCATGTAAAAATTGTTTTAGTAATACATTTCATGTTTGTCTCATTTTTACTTTAACTTTAAATAAAAAGATATTAATGTCATTTTCCAACCATTGTGGCTTCATGGTGTCCCGAAGTTGACCCATGGGTTTTATTGGTCGGTCATGACACATCCAATGAGGTTAGGACATGTTTCATGTTCATTTCATATTATTAATACATTATTTTTACCTTAAACTACACTAATTACCTCTAATCGCGATTAAAAACTTAATAAGTTACTATTCACCAAAAAAATTATTTTTATCCCATTGAACCACATTTTACTTCTTAATGACAACCATGTATGTCGGATTTTTTAAATTTAAAACACAATGATGGAAAAATTTCATTTGAACGGAAAAATCAGTTTTTATAAGTACCACTTAGTGGTTTCACTATTCATCAAAAATTGAAGTTTTTCAAAAAAATCCCAAACATTCACCCCAAGTTATATTTGGTATTCTGAATTAAAAAATGAATTCTATTTTACAAAATTCAAAACATATAAGTCACATTAATTAATTTAATAATTAATTCCCACTGTCAGAGCAAATAGCGTGTTTTTATGAAACAATAAGTATCAAAAGATTGACACTAGTTTAAGTCTGATTTCAAAGTAAAATTAATTCCAACTACCACTATTGGATTTAATGGTAAAAATATATTCTAATTTCACTTTAAAACAAATTCAAAAGATAATCTAATCATATAAATAAATTATGTTAAAAACTGGTTTTGAATTAAAATACAACATTTTACGCTATTCATTAAAAAATGAACTTTATCAGAAAGATACCAAAAATTTACACAAAGTAAATTTTGATATCCCAATTATTAATAAGAGTTCTATTTTTTCCAAAAGGATGTATAAGAGTGAAAAAAACTATATTTAATGACGGTTCTCCATCAAAAGGTGATAAGTGAACCTTTAGTGAAAACTAGGGCATATACGCCTAAAATGGAATTCTTTCCGTATTTTATGCCTTTATCTTTTATTGGATAAATATAAATACATTTAAAAACATATATAATCATATTTTAGTTATTACTATCCATTCCCGCCAATACAACGGCTATATGTTAACTACCATTTAATATAATATTATTTTATTATTAGAGTGCAACGTAAGATTCTCAAGAAACTCATTGTTGCGTGTTGGGTACGCCATCGAGCATAGCGTCCCCTTTAAATTCATATTAATATTTTATTCACAAATATGGATAAATATGAAAATTTTATATTCTTTATTTACCTGGGGTGTTACATCCTTCCCCCCTTTTGGGAATTGCGTCCTCGCAATTTTTAAAATTGAGCTTGGAAACATCCTTGAAAGTCCTACATCGGAACAAGAGTCGGTAAAAAATCACTTTAAAATAAAGGAAGATAAGTACAGAGGTCACCCTATTAAACCCATATGTATAAAAACATGGACATGGAAGAAAAACAAAGGTTCATGTTCTTGAGGGAGAGTGATAGTAAACATGTCTAGGAGAAAGTTATCCATAAGAAAATCACAAACTTTTGATGGGTTAAACGGTATTTGATTCCCCAGTAGGAAAAGTTAATAGACAACATTTTTGTTTTAAGTTACTTTTTATTGAGGAATTTATTCATAAGGAAACATAATCACTTATCATGTTGACTTTAATCTTTTACTAGATTCCTTAATCAAACTCATATTTTTTCCAAAAGATGAGTATTTAGGGAGACTTATTCGCATTACGAGTACTATAATCAACTTCTAGAGAATCACCTAATCCACCAAAGATAACTATATACATCCCATGTCTTTAGTCTTCAACCAAAACCAAAACAAAAAAGGTTAGTACAAGGTCAGATAATTTAGAAAAGGATAACCCATTAAAAAGAAAATCTATGCTTAATCTCCAAAAATTTTCTAACAAAACCCTAAAGTTCAAAGAGGACCATCCGATAAACAATTTGTCCATAAAATTCTTCAAAGTGAACCAATATAATATTGAAACCCAAATATATGAAGGATTTAGTCTCATAGTCTTCCAAGTTAAATCGTAACATTTATCTCCAAACAACATCAGTTTCTTCTAAAGTCTCGTATTGAAAAGTAATTAACCTAATCACATATCCTCCATGATAGGTTAATCATTTTCATAAATAACCCAAAATCAACATACTCTTAATTCATAAAATCATATAACTAAAAAGAATCAGTCAAACTAACCAGGGACTTCATGTAGTCTAGTGGTAGGCGTAAATACCAGTCACACTTTGGTTGTGGGTTCGATTCCCGCAGCTTTGTCTGACGCGACGGGTAGTCACATGGTCTGCGTGTTGTCCTTTTTCCAAAACTATATTATTCTTAAATCATTCCCCAAAAAGAGATAAAATCATCAAAAATGATCATAACATATTTTAACCTCAAGTTTATCTCATGCCTTTCATTTTCTAGCATATCATATAATAACCCATAATTACCTCAAAAGTAAGGATCATTTAAACTCTAATGGTTACCTTTATAATTATTACTTGAACTTCCACATCGATTGGTCATCTCGTACATGATGCATTACAGAACATACCAAGGTTCAAGTGGTTGATCATGACTCCTTGATATTTGGTTTAGAACAACCACAAGTTTCCCCATTGAATCCTCCATTTTATCTAGTATCTTAATCAGAGAACCACCACAGTTTACTTCAAATCTGTTGTCTCTTTGGTGCCTTCTAGATCCATCCATTCACTAAAAACAGAAATGTCAGTGTGAGTATATCAAAAAAACCATCATATACTAATGAGGAAGGTAAATACTAAGATATACTTACTCATTCACTTTATCTAAAACTAGGACTCTTTATGAAATCCTAACCATTATGGTAATGTCACTTATGCTTAAAGAATACCCTAACCTCTAAAGTTATCTAAACCGACCTTTGATACCAACTATAAGGCCCCTGCCTTAATCCTTACATAATCTTGAGTTATTATAAGATTACACATTGAGGATCTTTTTAGGTTTAGAGTTTTAGAGAATTAGATCATGAAATCTGCATTACATTCAACATTTAAACAAAGTGGTTACATAAAAGACAATATTTATTCTTCCCATCAACGAAAACATATTTAAAATAAAACACGGATTCTTTCTTGACACATCCTTGACACTATCATCACATCGTGTACCTTTCCCTTGACCTGTGAAAAACATTTCAAAAACATGGGATGAGCATAAAAAGCTCAGTAAGGGTTATAAAAATATGGAAAGGAAACATGAGTTCATATATACATAAGAATGAAATCATACTTTACCCATAAAACATAGGCACTTTAACATACCTCATCAAACCATGAATAAATCATAGAAATCATAAGACATAAATGTAACTTGAGGCACTCATAACATTCTTACGTAGGGAGTAACCCTCTTGGTTACGTTTGGAATACCCATCACATATATTCCCTAAATCTCTTCGGAGAAACCTTAACGTTTCACTCCTTCGCGTTACCCAATGCATTGGAGAGCTATATCGGGCTCACCCTCCTATAGTTTATCACAGAACCACCCGTTTTCATAACAATGCCCAAGAACCATAACATAAACGTATCACATAAAACATGAATAAAGTAAACATAACATTTCTACATTTCAATCACAATATAACATTTTAGTATATTGAAATAATGAATCCATTCAAAAAGAAACCATTTCCAAAACCATTTAAAACATTTAAAAAAGAGATTTTTGAATCAATGTGTTCCATAACACCTTGAAGCTTTTAAAATTTTAAACCATTAATATCCATATAAATAAATCCTTAAAACCATTTTGAAAACATGGACATTAAAGATAAAGATTTAGAATAATAAATCTTTAAAACATTTAAAACGATATTTTTGTTAAATAGATTTTAAAAAAATGAGAGACTCTTGAATACAAATAATAGTGGAATAACATTCAATCCGAACTTTATAATACCATGAGAAAAAAGGGATTCATGATATAATATGTCAAGGACAATATACACACCATATAAGAGTGAATTGGTGCATAACAACAATGAAGTCTCAAATGAAATGTAAAATGAGATGAAATCCATTATAAAGAAGGTATCCTTAAATTAAGTATAAATCAATCTAATAATTATGTGTGACAAAAATAAATACACCCAATATAAGTGGATATTAAGTGTAAAACAATCAAAGATTATTCACACATATTCAAAGGATGACATATTCAATAACTACATGTTGAACCCAATGAAATTTAAATTGGGTTAAGAAGTTCCTTTGGTAAAATTTGGCAGCCTAACGACGTCACATATAATTTTATAAAAAGGGTTGACGAGAGAGATAAAGGGGGTCTCATCACTTGGAAATAAAATTTACATAAATAAGGATATATAAGAACATATCCCAACATAATAGTATGTGAATTAAAAGACATAACCAAATAAGTCTTTTAAAAAAAGTAGGGTGAAAGGTTCCCTTACCGACATGGGTATCTTTCGAGACATGCACCCTGTGAAAGAAGGAAAATACAACATTGATGTAAATACTCATAAAAGAAAGTATATTAAACAATGAGTAAAATAATGGGCAGTACATACACCACTCAATGGAAATTATGGTAAATGTATCATAAATCTCATGAGAATAAAAATGAGATGAAAAATCCCTTATGAAAACTCAGCAGCCTAAAGACGCCACATAAAACTTACAAAAATGGATTGATGAGATAAAATAGGGTATCTCATCATATTAAATTAATGTTTATAGAAATAGGAATATAAAATAACATCCCCCAAAATAAAAAATAGGAGCTTAAAAGAAGTGGCATAATGGAGAGTACTTAAAAAGAAAGAGAGAGGTTAGATCTCTTACGAAAATTTCGCAGCCTAACGGCGCCACTCAAAACTTCCAAAATGGATTGATAAGAGAGAATAGGGTCTTTAATCACATGAACATAAAATTTAAATTAAGAATAACATTCCAATAACATGAAATATGAGCTTTAAAAGTAATGACATAAAAGATTGTACTTAAAAAGAAAGAGAGGAGTAGGATCCCTTACCTTGGGTCCGACTTGACTCGATCGTTCTTTAACGTCCTGAATAATAAACATGAGTTAATTTCCACTTTATTAAGAACATTTTTCTAGTTCATTATTCCTTTTAGATCACTTATTGCCATGTTATAAACATTATGTAATCATTTATGTTAATAATGTTTGTTTTATCGATATTCGGTTCTTAAGTCGAAAGTGGACTTCTTATAATTACATGTTGTTCGTGTGGTCAAATGTTCATTATATACAGAATTATATTCATGATTTGGATATAATATATATCATATATATCCAGAATATACCTGTATTTATAATATTACATAATCATTTAGAGGTATGAAATGAAATGCACCGTTCATGGAGACGGTAAGCCGTACGTACGCATGAACGCTACTTTCATTTCTATGTCATATTAATGGAATTAAAACTAAATGAGAGGTATGTATATTTTAATTCCAGAATTATATTCATCATTTAGATGTATCATTCATCATATATATACATTATATACATGTACTTATAATAGTACATTACATTTGGGGATAAGAAATGAAATGCACCGTTCATGGAGACGGTAAGCCATACGTACGCATTAACGCTACTTTCATTTCTATTTCATATTTTTATGGAATGGAATAATAATGATATAGAGTTATATTATAATTCCAGTATAAAATCATATATAATAACTTTAAATACATCCTTTATACATCCCACATATGGAATTAACGAATCACATCACTTTGAGTGGGCGGTAGTCCGCACTTCCTTAAATGAAGATATCACGTTTACCCATAAGGGAAACCATAAAGGTATGCCCAAAATGAAAAATACCGAAGCTTAAGGAAAACATAAACATATTATATATCATATATAAATATAGTTTCATCTTAATGGCCACCTTTGAAGGTGTTAAAAGAATGTTGAACAATCATCGTTTCGGGAGGCCGAAATTCGCCATCCAAGGAAACAGTATGTTATTTAACCATTAGATGTAGGTGTGTGAAAGTGTAGCTCGAATAATTATTATAACAACATCCTTGTATATTGATGATAAAAGAGTTTTTACAAAATAAATTAATAAAAAGATTTTTAGGGGGTTGGAGAAGCAAAATAAAACAAAAATACTCAAGTGAAGACATTACCTTAAAATCGGGAAACTTCCTTTGGTTTGAGCTCAAAGGCTTCCTTGGGAAGACTTATTCCCAAAGGTAGGCTTAAAGGAGTAATAGAGGGAAGTGTAGAGACAAAAAGGGCAGAGTATGGTCGAGCCAATGGCTTTGGGAGTGTGGGTAAGGAGGTAGAGGTGGGGGCCTTTTATAAGAGGAGGGGAGGGGTACTCTTGGAAGGTAAAGAAAAGTCACATTATTTTAAAATGGTATTCGGATTTAAGAGGTCCCACATTGATGTGTTTCGAGGCTAAGGGGATAATGGTTCGAAATCCACTCATCCAATAGGTTTTGGACATGTATAGGTCTTAGATATTACATTATCTTTCCATTTTATTTAAATCATTAAATAATGAGGTCATCACTGCATCACCATGATGTCATAAATAATTTAATTTATTTAATGTCTAACAATTATAAAAAAATACTATTCTGTAGGAATTAGTTTTATCTTTCCAATGAATATTTATAGTCAAAAATCGGATTTGTAAAACCCCATGTAAAATGTTTTTTAGTAAAACATTTCATGTTTGTCTCATTTTTACTTTAACTTTAAATAAAAAGATATTAATGTCATTTTCCAACCAAATTTGCTTCATGGGGTCCCCAAGATGACCCATGGGTTTTCTTTGTTGGCCATGACACATAGAATTAGGTTAGGACATGTTTCAAGTTCATTTCATATTATTAATACATTATTTTTACCTTAAACTACACTAATTACCTCTAATCGCAATTAAAAACATAATAAGTTACTATTCACCAAAAAATTATTTTTATCTCATTGAACCACATTTTACTTCTTAATGACAACCATGTATGTCGGATTTTTTAAAAATTCAAAACAAAAAGATGGAAAAATATCATTTAAACGGAAAAATCAGTTTTTATAAGTACCACTTAGTGGTTTCACTATTCATCAAAAATTGAAGTTTTTCATAAAAATCCCAAAAATTCACCCTAAGATATATTTGGTATTCCGAATTCAAAAATAAAGTATATTTTAAAAAATTAAATTCATATAAGTCACATTAATTAATTTAATAATTAATTCCCATTGTCAGAGCAAATAGCGTGTTTTTATGAAACAATAAGTATCAAAAGATTGACACTAGTTTAAGTCTGATTTCAAAGTGAAATTAATTCCAACGACCACTATTGGATTTAATGGTAAAAATATATTCTAATTTCACTTTAAAACCAATTCAAAATATAATATATTCATATAAATAAATTAGATTAAAAATAGGTTTTGAATTTAAATACAACATTTTACGTTATTCATAAAAAAATGAACTTTATCAGAAAGATACCTAAAATTTACACAAAGTAAATTTTGATGTCCCAATTCTTAAGAAGAGTTTTATTTGGTCCAAAAGGATGTATAAGAGTGAAAAAACTATAGTTAATGACGGTTATCCATCAAAAGGCGATAAGTGAACCTTTAGTGAAAACTAGGGCATATACGCCTAAAATTGAATTCTTTCCATATTTTATGACTTTATCTTTTATTGGATAAATGTAAATACATTAAAAAACATATATAATAATATTTTAGTTATTTCTATCCATTCCCGCCAATACAACGGCTACATGTTAACTACCATTTAAAATAGTATTATTTTATTATTAGAGTGCAACGTAAGATTCCCAAGAAACTCGTTGTTGCATGTTGGGTACGCCATCGAGAATATAGTCACCATTAAAGTCATATTAATATTTTATTCAAAAATATGGATAAATATGAAAATGTCATATTCTTTATTTACCTGCGGTGTTACAAAAACATTGAATTTATAAAACTGATGGAATTTTTATATTCATCACTTACACCAAAGACCATAGAGTCTTATGATGAATATATTTAGAAAATACATACATTATATAGTGCATTGGGCAGTAGTCCTAGTGTCCTTCAGGACAATGAAATTTTTGGAGATGGTGATGGTGATGATGACCGCTAGGAAGAGGGAAGGGATGATGGTTAGGAAGAGGGTAGGGATGACGGAGAGGAAGATAGTGGGGTCGAGGTTGATGTTGAGGATGAGGATGAGGATGCGGATGAGACTGAGGAAAAGGCTGAGGATGATGGTGATGGTAGTGATGGTGACGAAGGAAATATTGATCTGTTACATTTCTTACTGATATTTTTGACATTTTATATTTGATGGTTTGGTGTGAATGAATATATGTGATATTTTGTATGTTTGTTATCATTGGTTAAATGAATCAATTTATTTTCTATGTTATCATTATTTTTGTATTGTTTTATTTTTATTTTAGGATTATCGATTGGTTTCATTTTAGGTTTTTTATGTTGAGGTTTTCCTGTTGTTTTCATTGTAGGTTGAGGATGTTCTGTTTTCATTGAAAATGTTCTATTTTGATTGCAGGTGCAGTAGGCAGTTAGCTTCATTATTTC
Organism: Viscum album; assembly: GCA_963277665.1. Classification (NCBI taxonomy): domain Eukaryota; kingdom Viridiplantae; phylum Streptophyta; class Magnoliopsida; order Santalales; family Viscaceae; genus Viscum; species Viscum album. Next base: position 20,471,645 of record OY728137.1, on the reverse strand, counting down.
TTGTGTTCTATTTTGATTGTAGGTATTTTTTATTATAGTTGAAGTGTTATGTTGTTTTGGTTATTTCCTCTATTATGATTTGATTGAAGTCGTGGTCTATTTTAAGAATAATTATTTCATTATAGGAGTGTTCTATTTTGAAATTATTATTGTAGTTATAGTGGGTAGTGGGGATGCTATTGGATAGGGAGTTGGGGGGTATATACCAACTATTCACTATGAACTCTTGGTAAAGGACTTTCAAAATGGGTTGAATCATTAGTATACCTCTTTTACAATGTTTTTAAATTGTTGGAATATCTCTATACCAAAGGTTCACAGTGAATTGTTTGTAAAATCAAATTCTATCCACCTAATACCAATAGTTCATGTGAACTGTTGGAATATCTCTATACCAATGGTTCATAATGAACCATTTGTAAAATAAAATTCCAAAAACCATATTATATTATTTCACTATAAACCATTGTCATAGGGATATCCTTATAGCTCATACACCAATGGTTCGGGAAACTGTTGGGATAGCCTACACAAGTATTTTTAGGTTCTATCCTAATGGTTTTAAACATTTTTTATATGTTCAATTTTCATTAGAGATTTATGAAATATGTCGTAGATTGATTCCTGGATGGAATGGTTATTATATCCACCATTATTAATTCCATAATTATGAGATTATTTATTGATTTTTTATATGATTATATGATTATTTATAATATCCATGGTTAATTTTTAAGCTCAAGTGATTATTTATATGGAATGATTTTATCATATTTTATTCCTTCCATATTATTATCAAGTAATTGATTGAATGACATGTGTTAAATTTATTTTCCTTAACATACAGATTATTCTTATTTATCTATTATTTCTTCTACTATACCCATTACCTTACTAATCATTTGATCCCACCCCCTTTATAATTTTTTATTTTCTATAGGATACTAGGAAGTATTTTATGGTTGATATGTATTAATGTGTTAAAATAAAATATAGAGTTCTCAAATAAAACACTTTGTGTATTCTATGTTTTCAATTTTAATGTGAATTTCAAGTATAAATCTTGTTTACTAAGACTACTAAACTATTTAGTCCTTCATGACGTGATTCCTTATATCTTATTCCAATGTAATAAATTAACCACTTACTTTGGGCTACTAGGTTCTGAGTCTTTATAGTTGATATTATAGGAAGTTTAGTAGAAACCTTGGGAACTATATTTAGGAAAACATGGATTAGGAACATAACACTATGATAGACAATGAGGATAGGTATATAAGAACATACTAATATCTTGGTAAGGTATAGATTATATGGTTTTACTATAAATACATCTCTATATGGATATTAAAATTGGACAAGGTTCTGGAATAGATGTAACTTAGGGTAATAACTCTGAAAATGGCACATCATTCATAACATAATCATTGTCTGGTAAATAAAAGTGGGCCTTACTACACACCAAATTTGATACTCCTAAAGGATATGCTTTAGATAATTAAAATTTTATTTACAAAATATTATGAATTATTTCAAAAAAAAATTATGATTTTAAAACTTTCCTAAAGAAACAATGTCTATTATTATAATATTATCCATGCATAATTTTTTTTATTAATGTTAATTTTTTCACTAATTTTGGGATTGTAAATTATGTTTCGTAATGTTACGATCTAATTTAGTGTGTTAAATTGTTTAGAAATGGTTCTAAGAATAAGTAATAGAATTCCTATCAATTCATGTATCCCATGTAAGGATTTCCCACCTAGAAATGATATTGAAAATGGAGCTAGTGTTACAACTAGACCTAATAAAATTATAACCATATTGGGGAAACTGAATCATGTTATTAGAAATAAACTTTCCAAAATGAAGAATCCTATTAATTCACAACATGGTGAAAAATTTTAGACCACTTTATACATCACAAACCTCCATAATTCAATGGAACTACAAATCGTTTTTTATCTGAACAATAGATAAGTACCTTAGAGAATATATTTCTCACCTTGGGAAGTAATTAAAGGGAGAATGTTTTCAAGGATGTTTATTGTATCTCAAGAGGTGCTGATTAATTGGGGTCATTGATTAAAAAACTATGTATGATGAAGAAATAGAAAACATGGAATAAAAGGTTTTCAAGGTACACTTCTTGGAAAATTATTTTCCATACAAGCAATGAGAAAATATGCAGAGAAAATTCATGAGTCTACGAAAAAAAGAAGATGAAAATGTTGATAAGTATGAATAAAAATTCACAAGGTTATCAAGGCATGCCATGGACTATGTATGTAATCCAAAGATAAAGATTTTACATTTCTTTAATGGGTTTAAGCCTATTATTCAAAGGTCTCTAATCTCCCAAAATTTATCATCATATGAGGGAATAGTATGTAATGACCCACGTTTTGAACTAGACTAAAATCCGAAGGATTTTGATCTTTTCATTTACTGAACCGGTCGTTTTGAAGACCGGGCTTCGGAACTAGGTTTCGAAGGTTGGAACCCTTCCATTTAATTTTTTTGGGTGGGTGCGAAGGCCTGTTGAGTTTCTCAGGTGACTCATCATGTTTTTGAAGCGTCGGGCCCCTATTTTTAAAGAGCTGTAGAGGGTGCACGGTTGGCACACAGTTTGGCTAACCGTGCGGCCCAAACCTAGCGGCCTTATTTCAGGAGGCAGGGACTTGCGCACGGGCTGCACACGGTTTCCCAAACTGTGTTCTTAGCCCATGTGGTGGGTTTCCTTTGGGCAGAGGGGACCGCATGGTCGGCACACAGTTTGGCTGACTGTGTGGCCCAAACCGTGTGGTGCTGTGTTTTTAGTTATTTTAATTAAATTTAAAATAAAATAAAAACATAATATCTAAACACTCTCACTCACCCTCACTCGACCCGCATGCATCCCTCCTATTCTCCTGTGAGCCGTGCGATGCCCCTCTCTCGGCCTCCTCTCGATCGAGATCCTCCCTCCGTTTTCCGGTGGTTTCTTCTCCAATCCTCCATGGTAATCTCCCCTCTTTTTTCTCATCCTTTCTTCTAGACTTAGTTTAACCAAATCGGTACTCGGTGAGGTGCTTCCAAAGCTTAGGGATTTGGGGTGATTACGAGTTTCAGTTTTCTTTTGGTTCTATGCCATGGGGAAGGTCCGTTGGGACTCCTTGGTGCGCGTTCCGTCAATTTCCGCCGAAGGCGAAGCGGTTCGGGTGGTTTCAGATCATAGGTTTGGTATCAGGGTAAGGTTTTCACCTCTTGACTTGTTTCACACTTATTAAATTTAGTGATTTTGATGTTTATGAGTTCCTAGCATGTTTTTTATAGTGCATTCGAGGTTTTGGCGTGGTTTTGAGTCTCCAAAGACTACGCGACTCGCATGCGACTCTTAGTTAGAAAGCACCAAGAGTCAGAGTGGACAGAAGGATCTACCTTGAGGTAGGGTCCCTCTCCTTTCCCTTTTATTTAAGTAAAGTGAAATTGAATTTAATATTTCACTACCATAGTATTTTAATTATGAAATTTAGTTACGATTGAATGCTTCTGTGAAAATAGTGTGAAATACAGGAATAAGATAAAAATTGATGCCTGCTAACTAAACTAATGATTTAATTATAAAACCCTCAATCAGAGATGTGTGGTCTTCAAGATAAAAAGTAGTGATAGACTTTTTATGATTTCCTACTAAATTGTTGGGGTGCCTTTTTATGCTTTGTATGTGTACTTTCCTTGTTAAGATAAAGGGAATCAAATGGCTGTGACACGTGTGTTCGCGTCAATTTTTCGTGTTAGGCAAATTGAGTAAGATGGTAACCCTAGTAGGATGACCTAAGTCTATATGATATGTTTCCTCTAGAAGGTTTCAAAGGGTTAAAGAGTGATAAAAACATATCATTTAAGATGAAATGGATAAACTAGAATGAACGGACTAGGGTGGTATGACCACACCTTGGGATAAGTAATGGGCACAGCTCATGTTAGTAAAATGAACATGTGAGTGTCTCAATTTAGATACTTAAGATGGGTTGCCTTAAATATGAATGTGAATGTGTTCACCTATGTGTATGTGGTATGCTTCTTTGAATTCTTATGAGGTATTTTCATAAGTAGTATACTATAAACATGTTGTGTTGTGAGTGCGCACATGCTGATGCCACTAAAGGAATGATTGTTTGTGAATGTGGAATGTTTACATGAAATGCATAAGAGGTACTGCGGTATGCATTGTATTATGATGCTGATAATGAATGTGTATGGTTATGTATGGGAGGCATTCGTACCCCATGACATCTACTCTGAATGATTGAGTGTCCGGATGGGAGGTAGTTATACCCCATGCCAGAGTGTTGAGTGTGACAAATACGTGGTTGGATGGGTAGAATTTATACCCCATGCCAGTGTGACAGTACATGTCTGTAAGGGAGGCATTCTTTCCCCTTCCAGCTGATTTATGTTGATGATTACATGTCTCGATGGGAGGAAGTTATACCCCTTTCCAGTAGAATGAATGTGATGGAAGGGAGGAATTCTTACCCCTTTCCAGTTGATCTAGGGATGAGAGGCATTCTTACCTCATGCCCACTAATCCCGATTTATGGAAGGGAGGCATTCTTACCCATTTCCAGTTGACCTATAGGGACGAGAGGAATTCTTACCTCATGCCCGCTAATCACTACTAATGGGTGGGAGGCATTATCACCCCACTCCATCTATGATCTGAATGCTTATATTTATATATATATATGGTGACATGATCAGGTTACTTTACCGGCAGCAAGAAGAAGCTGGTATAGCCGTCAGGTGTCCCATGGGAACCTGGACGGGTGTTATTTACTTACATACTTCTGGTTACTATATCTCCATACATGCTCACTGTTTAATTATTATACACTATCTGGATTGGGTTTGGCACCAGTGGTGCCTGCCTACTGAGATTCATATCTAACACCCTACTTGGGCCACCATTGCACTGCGGTACCTGAGTGGAACTTCTTTCTTACAGGACCTAGGTTGTGTGATTTGTTGTTTTCACTAGAGGAGTTAGGAGTAAAGGGCCAAGTGGGAGCTTGGGATGCTTAGGGGATCACCATTGGGATTTGCTGTCTTTTCTTTTTGCATTGTTTGTAAATCATGTTGTATTGTTTAGTAATTCATAGTTGTATCGTCATCTGTACATGCATGCATTGTAAAATGGCGTTTTCCTCCTTCTATAAAATGAATATTATTACCTGTCTATCACTACTTCCTTTCAATTTCTTGCTACTTCCGCTACTGAATTTTATTTCATCTGATAATACTGCTGCATTACTCTGGTATGAGGGTATAGTCTTCTCAATATCACCTCCTGAGACCCATGCTGCTGTTCGGCAGCCTCTAGCATGCGGGTAGATGTGGATAAGGCCATGTGACCTACCGGTCCGGCCACCGGTTCGATGGTAAGTTGGGCCGGGACGTTAAAAAGTGGTATCAGAGGTGGGACATTCCAATGGTGGTCTGAACCATAGTTTGGAACTGGTTGCTTAATGTTAAAAATCTATGGTGGGAATTACCTGTTGCTAGATTCTTGACGAGACGACGACGACTTCGTGTCTTTGGCTAGATGGGATCTGGAAGAGCCGTCTCGGTGTTTCGATTCGGAAACGAGCGTTGGCTCAAGTTTTGGTGGCTTAAGAACCTTAGGGTTTAATGGATTCTTAAGGGCGTGTTGGCCGTTTTTAAACGCAATGTGATCGTTTGAATGAAGCTTCACAGCCCTTGAATGTTGGGTGGTGTGTACGTTGTTTCCGAAGGCTTCTCAGGGACAAGAAGTTCTAAGGTGGGAAGGTTGTAATGACCCGCATTTTGAACCAGACTAAAATCCGAAGGATTTTCAACTTTTCAATTGTTGAACTGGTTGTTTTGAGGACCGGGATTTAGAACAAGGTTCTAAAGGTTGGAACCATTCCTTTTAATGTTTTGGGTGGGGGCGAAAGCTCATTGAGTTTCTCAAGTGACTCGGCAAGTTTCGGAAGCGTCAGGCACCTGTTTTTAAAGATCTGCAGAGGGTGCACTGTTTGGCGAACCATGCGGCCCAAATCCTACCGCCCTATTTTAGAAGGCAGGGACTTGCACATGGGCTACGTACGGTTTCCCAAACTGTGCACTTAGCCCGTGAAGTGGGTTTCCTTTGGGAAGAGGGGGCCGCATGGTCGGTGCATGATTTGGCTAACTGTGCGGCCCAAACCGTGCGGTGCTATGTTTTTAGGTATTTTAATTAAATTTAAAATAAAATAAAAACCTAATATCTAAACACTCTCCCTCACATTCACTCAACCCATAGGCATCCCTCCTCTTCTCTCGTGAGTCGCGCAACACACCTCTCTCGGCCTCCTGTCGATCGAGCTCCTCCCTCCGTTTTCCAGCGGTTTCTTCTCCAATCGTCCATTCTAAGCTCCCCTCTTGTTTCTACTCCTTTATTTTAGACTTAGTTCGACCAAATAGGTGCCTGGTGAGGTGCGGCCTAACCTTAGGGCTTTGGGGTGATTCTGAGTTTCTTTTTTCTTTTGGTTCTAGGTCATGTGGAAGGTCCGTTGGGACTCCTTGGTGCACGTTCCGACAACCATCGCTGAAGGCGAAGCGGTTCAGGTGGTTTCAGATCATCGGTTTGGTTTCGGGGTAAGTTTTTCACCTCTTTCCATGTTTCTCACTTGTTGAATTTGGGTCTTTTGATGTTTATGATCTCCTACCACATTGTTTATTGTGCGTTCGAGGTTTTGGCATGGTTACGAGTCTCCGAAGACTACATGAATCGCCAGTGAATCTTAGTTAGAAATCACCAAGAGACGGAGTGCACGGATGGATCCACCTTGAGGTAGGGTCCCTCTCCATTCCCTTTTATTTAATTAAAGTGAAAGTGAATTTAATATTGCACTGCCTTAGTATTTTAATTATGCAACTTAGTTCCGATTGAATGCTCCTATGAAAATAGTTTGAATTGCAGGAATAAGAAAAAAATTGTTACCTGCTAACTAAAATAATGATTTAATAATAAAACCCCTCAATCAGAGGTGCACTCTCTTCATGATAAAAAGTAGTGATAGACTTTTTATGCTTGCCTTTTGAATTGTTGTGGTGTCTTTTTTATGCGTTGTATGTGAACTTGCCTTGTTAAGACAAAGGGAATGAAATGACTGTGACACGTGTATTTGGGTCAATTTTCCATGTTAGGCAAATTGAGTAAGATGGTAACCCTAGTAGGATGACCTAAGGCTATATGATATGTTTCCTCTAGAAGGTATCAAAGGTTTAATGAGTGATAAAAACATATCCTTTAAGATGAAATGGCTAAACTAGAATGAACGGACTAGGGTGGTATGACCACGCTTTGGGATATGTACTGGGCACGGATCATGTTAGTAAAATGAACATGTGAGTGTCTTGATTTAGATACTTATGATGGGTTTCCTTAAGTATGAATGTGAATGTGTTCACCTATGTGTATGTGGTATTCTTCTTTGAATGCTTATGAGGTAATGCCATAAGTAGTATACTATAAACACGTTGTGTCGTGAGTGCCCACATGCTGATGCCACATAAGGAATGATTAATTGTGAATGTGGAATGTTTACTTGAAATGAATAAGAAGTACGACCTTATGCATTGTATTATGATGCTGGTAATGAATGTGTATGGTTATTGATGGGAGGCATTCATACCCCATGCCATCTACTCTGAATGATTGCGTCTCTAGATGGGAGGCATTTATACCCCATGACAGAGTGTTGAGTGTGACAGATACGTGGTTGGATGGAGGAAGTTATACCCCATGCTAGTGTGACAATACATGTCTAGAATTAAGGCATTAATTCCCATTTCCATTTGATTAATGTTGATGATTACATGTCTGGATTGGAGTCAACTATACCCCATGCTAGTAGAATGAATGTGATGGAAGGGAGGCATTCTTACCCCTTGCCAGTTTATCTTGGGATGAGAGGCATTCTTACCTCGTGCCCACTAATCCCAATTTATGGAATGAAGGCATTCTTACCCCTTTTTAGTTGACCTATAGGGACAAGAGGCATTCTTACCTCGTGCCCACTAATCACGACTAATGGGTGGGAGGAATTATCACCCCACACCATCGATGATCTAAATGCTTATATTTATATATATATATATATATATATATATATATATGGTGACCTGATCGGGTTACTTTACTGGCAGTGAGCCAAAGCTGGTATAGCCGTCAGGTGTCCCTTGGGAACCTCGATGGGTGTTATTTACTTACATACTTCTGGTTACTATTTCTCCATACCTACTCACTGTTTAATTATTATACACTGTCTGGATTGGGTTGGACACAGGCGGTGCCGGGCTACTGAGATTCAAATTTCACACCCTACTCAGGCCGCCATTGCACTAGGGTAAACAAGTAGACCTTCTTGATTGTAGGACCTAGGTTGTGTGTTGTGCTGTTTTCACCAGATGAGTTATGATAAAAGGACCATGCAGGAGCAAGGGATGCTCATGGGATCACCGTCGGGCATTTCTGTCTTTTCTTTTGGCATTGTTTGTAAAGCATGTTGTATTGTTTAGTGATTTCATAACTGTATCGTCATATTTACATGCATGCATTGTAAACTAGTGTTTGTTGCCTTCTACAAAATGAATATTATTACCTGTCTATCACTATTGTCTTTCAATTGCTTACTTTTTCCGCTACTGAATTTTATTTACTCGGATAATACCTCTGTATTACTCTGATATGAGGGAATAGTCTCCCCACTATCACCTCTCAAGACCCTAGCTTCTAGTCAGTAGCCTCTGGCATACGGGGAGGCATGACTGAGTTCATGTGACCTACCAGTCCGGCCAACGGTTCGATGGTAAGACGGGACGGGATGTTACAAAGTGGTATCATAGGTTGGACGTTCCAATGGTGGTCTGAACATTAGTTTGGATTTGGTTTCTTAATGTTAAAAATATAAGGTGGGAAGTACTTGTGGCTGGATGCTTGATGAGACGACGACAGGTTTGTTTATCTGGCTAGATGGGATTGGGAAGAGCTGTCTCTGTGTTTTGATTCGGAAATGAGCGTTGGATCATGTTTTGGTGGCTTAAGCACCGTAGGGTTTAATGGATGCTTATGGGTGTGTTGGGCGTTTGTGAATGAAATTTTATCATTTGAATGAAGCTTCACGACCCTTTTAGGTTGGGTGATGTGTACGTTGATCCCAAAGGCTTCTCGGGGATGAGAAGATTTAAGGTGGGAAGGTTGTAATGACACGCATTTTGAACCGGACTAAAATCTGAAGGATTTTGAATTTTTCATTTCCTGAACCGATCGTTTTGATGACCGGGATTAGGAACAAGTTTCCGAAGGATGGAACCCTTACTTTTAATGTTTTTGGGCAGGGGTGAAGGCCCGTTTATTTTCTCGGGTGACTCGGCAAGTTTCGAAGCATCGATCCCCTGTTTTTAAAGAGCTGCAGAGGGCGCACAGTTTGGCTATCTGTGCGGCCCAAACCATGTGGCCTTATTTCCGGAGGCAGGGACTTGCGCACAGGCTACGCATAGTTTCCCAAACCATGTTCATAGCCCTTGCGGAGTGTTTCCCATGGGCAGAGGGGACCGCACGGTCGGTGCATGGTTTGACTAACAGTGCAGCCCAAACCGTGTGGTGCTATGTTTTTAGGTATTTTAATTAAATTTAAAATAAAATAAAAACCTAATATCTAAACACTCTCTCTCTCCCTCACTCGACCTGCACACAGCCTTCCTATTCTCCTATGAACCGTGCGACGCCCCTCCCTCGGCCTCCTCTTGATCGAGCTCCTCCCTCCGTTTTCTGGCGGTTTCTTCTCCGATCCTCCATGGTAAGCTCCCCTGTTATTTCTCCTCCTTTCATATAACCTTAGTTCGACCAAATCGGCACCTGGTGAGGTGAGGCAGAACCTTAGGGCTTTGGTGTGATTTTGAGTTTCAGTTTTCTTTTGGTTCTAGGTCATGCGGAAGGTCCGTTGGGACTCCTTGGTGCACGTTCGGACAACCGCCGCCGAAAACGAAGCAGTTCGGGTGGTTTCAGATCATCGGTTTAGTTTCAGGGTAAGGTTTTCACCTCTTTCCTTGTTTCGCAGATATTGAATTTTGGGATTTTGGTGTTTATGAGTTCCTAGCACATTGTTTATAGTGTGTTTGAGGTTTTTCCATGGTTTTGAGTCGCCAAAGACTACGTGACTCGCCTGCGACTCTTAGTTAGAAAGCACCAAGATTCGGAGCAGACAGATGAATCCACCTTGAGGTATGGTCCCTCTCCTTGCCCTTTTATTTAAGTAAAGTGAAATTGAATTTAATATTCCACTGCCATAGTATTTTAATTATGGAAGTTAGTTCCGATTGAATGCTTCTATCCAAATAGTGTGAATTACATGAATAAGATAAAAATGGTTGCATGCTAACTAAACTAATGATTTAATAATAAAACCCCTCAATTAGAGGTGCTCTATCTTCAAGATAAAAATTAGTGATAGACTTTTTAGGATTGCCTGCTTAATTTTTGTGGTGCCTTTTTATGCTTTGTATGTGAACTTTCCTTGTTAAGACAAAGGGAATGAAATGGTTATGACACGTGTGTTTGGGACAATTTTCCATGTTAGGAAAATTGAGTAAGATGGTAACCCTAGTAGGATGACCAAAGGATATATGATATTTTTTCTATAGAAGGTATCAAAGGGTTAATGAGTGATAAAAATATATCCATTAAGATGAAGTGGATAAACTAGAATGAACAGACTAGGGTGGTATGGCCACACCTTGGGATACGTAATGGGCACGTCTCATGTTAGTAAAATGAACATGTGAGTGTCTCGATTTAGATACTTAATATGGGTTTCCTTATGTATGAATGTGAATGTGTTCACCTATGTGTATGTGTTATTCTTATTTGAATTCTTATGAGGTAATTCCATAAGTAGTATACTATAAACATGTTGTGTTGTGAGTGCGCACATACTGATGCCACTTAAGGAATGATTGATTGTGAATGTGGAATGTTTACTTGAAATGAATAAGAGGTACGCCCTTATGCATTGTATTATGATGCTGATAATTAATGTGTATGGTTATGGATGGGAGGCATTCATACCCCATGCCAGTAGAATAAATGTGACAGAAGGGAGGCATTCGTACGCCTTGCCAGTTGATCTAGGGACGAGAGGCATTCTTACCTCATGCCCACTAATCCTCATTTATGGAAGGGAGTAATTCTTACCCCTTTCCAGTTGAGCTATAGGGATGAGAGGCATTCTTACCTCATGCCCGCTAATCATGACTAATGAGTGGTAGAATTCTCACCCCACTCCATCTATGATCCAAATGCTTATATTTAATTATATATATGGTGACATGATCAAGTTACTTTACCAGCAGCGATCCGAAGCTCGTATAGCCGTCAAGTGTCCCTTGGGAACCTTGACGGGTTTTATTTACTTATATGCTTCTGGTTACTATTTCTCCATACCTGCTCACTGTTTAATTATTATATATTGTCTGGATTGGGTTTGACACTGGTGGTGCCAGCCTACTGAGATTCATATCTCATACCCTACTTGGGCCGCCATTGCACTGGGGTACCCGAGTAGACCTTCTTGCTTGTAGTACCTAGGTTTTGTGCTGTGTTGTTTGCACCAGAAGATTTAGGAGAAAAGGACCAAGTAGGAGCTTGGGATGCTCAGGGGATCGCCGATGGGCTTTGCTGTCTTTTCTTTTTTCATTGTTTGTAAAGCATGTTGTATTGTTTAGTACTTTCATAACTGTATCATCATCTGTACATGCATGCATTGTAAACTAGCATTTGCCGACTTCTATTAAATGAATATTATTACATGTCTATCACTACTATCTTTGAATTGCATACTGCTTCTGCTACTAAATGTATTTACTCTGATAATACCACCGCATTACTCTGATATGAGGGTATAGTCTCCCCACTTTCACCTCCTGTGACCCTTGCTGCTAGTCGGCAGCCTCTGGCATACGGGGAGATGCGCCTGAGGCCATGTGACCTACCGGTCCGGCCACCAGTTCGATGGTAAGCCAGGCCGGGATGTTACATAGTATCATGTGGTATAAAGATAGATAAATAATTATTCAAGTCTTATGGCTTCAAAGGGAAGTTATAGAATAAGAGGATGGTAGAAAAATATATAGATAATGTGAATAAGGTAAAGAAGGATTCACCCCTTATGATAATTATGGAAAGAAACAATCTAATACTTACTTAAAGGGAATGTTAGGTTTCTACATGTGTGTAGAGAAAGGCAACAATGATCATTAATTAAAGGGAAAGAAATAATCTTTTGCTGTGAAATGATTCAACTGTAATGAGATGGGGAACTATGAAAATGAATTCCTCATGTATCAAGGGAATATATATAAATTGAAACTAAGGGATCAAGGTATATCGTACGTTATTAAAACAAAAAAGTGGAATGATTAATGTGTCTGTGTTTGGATACAATAATTATGTTATAAGAGTATTTTATCAATGATATTATGGTTATAAGAATTATGAAATGTATAAGTATTCTACTCTAATAATTTCTATTTAAGGATTTTAGATAATGTGTTGAATGTTATCAATGATCAAGAAAATTGATTTAGAGGTAAGTTTAACTTCTTGTATAACACATGATTGAGGGAGGATGGCCATTAATATGTGATCTATGTTGAGATAATAATGATAAATATTTTTTTTGAAGGTATTGGTAATATTAGCTTTGATATTGATGTAAATATGGGTTATTATAATTTGGTAGCATTATAGGAATTATATTAACTATATTTTGGAAAAGGGACAACCTATATGTCGGGTGACAACCCATCACATCTATTAAGACCATGGGGCTTGAACCTATAACCAAAGGGTGGAAACGGTGATACTCCTAACACTTGCCTATGTGGTATTCTGGTTATTATTTCATTATTTTAAAAAAAATTGTTTGATAGATAAATATTATTTTCAATCTAGTGGTGTTACTGTCTATTTTTAGATAATATTTTTTCATATAACTTGTGCCAACTATATTCGTTTTGGAAAAAAATAGAGGTAGGTGGAATGAATTCTTACTCTTTCATGGATCTTAAAATCCATTAATAGTTAATTTTAGTGCTTCAGGTAAAAAAATAATTTTTAGATATTCATTTCTTTGATTAATATATAAAGTATAAATTGATCAAAGAACAAAAAAATTATGATATTATGAAATTGAAATATAGATAAATCAAGTAAGAATATTTCCTTATATTCATATATAATAAATGAATTGCTAAAAATTAGGAAAAGGATCATAAAACAAAAAAAAATATCACATTACCTTCATATTAAATAAATCAAATGATCTTTTAAATCATCATAGATTTATGGTTTTTAGTTCCTTAACTTTTCATTGATCATTCACTTTCTTGTGATCAATGATCTCCATCACTCACTATAATTATTTATGATTTTCTCCATGTCTATATCTTCACTTCCCACCAATGTTCTCTGACCTAGAAACATAGTTATGTGTTATTCTAGATGAAATTTTGAATTCAATTTCTCTATTATCAAGAGGATTTTTTTGTAAACCCTTTTTACAATTTGGGTTTCCAACAAATGTATTTTCAAATGTTAAACCCCTAATTTACATGATCAAGATAAATTGAGATGATGTAATTTAATTAAGGGGTAGAATGTAACACCCTAAGATTTTAAATGAGTAAAATCATGTTAAATAGAATATATGACACACATGAAAAACATTATATGAGAATATAACACCCTTTGATATTAAAATATGTTTCCTTTTTAAATAAATTCAATCCCTTTGATAGCATGCGGAACACGCAACTATGAGTCTGAATGAACCATAATATAGATTATTGTCATACCCTAGACATTAAATTAGTGGGTGTGAATAACCTAGACAGATTTTTATTGAAAACTATCTTTTCATTTATATAATTTAAAAGGTAAAATTATATTTTAAATTGGTTCTAAAGTACAATTAATAAAATTATATTACAATTTAACTAATTTAGTTCAATTTCATAGTTAATTCTAATATAAAAACTTTATAAATTTTTGAATATTTTTCTTTGGATAAATCGTTTTTTCGTCGAATTTGTGGGTTTAAGTTTAAATTGAATTCTGAAACTTCTATGAAATGTATTTACGAACATAGATTACATATTTTCAATTATAATAATTAATATTATCTAATAATTTAAACTGAATTTTTCACTATAATGAATAGTAAAAATACTAAAAATAAATTACCACAGTAAGGTAAAATTGGGTTTACCTAGGGGTTAAACTTAAAAGATAAGGGTTAAAAATGATCAAAAATTTATAAAAAAATCCATTTTATGAAAATATTTTAACCTAATAATCTATATGGGTATATAATTTCCAATTTTAGAGGATTTTTTCATTAGATAAACTTGTTTATCACTTTACCATTTTAAAAATTCTACGTGTGTCATCTCCCTCACTTATAAAAGGACACCCCCTCTCCTCCCCTGATCACAATTCCAAAACCATTTTTTTATCCATTACCTACCCAAATAACTTACTTACTTCCTTAACCAAAAAATAGAGTCATTATTTTCATTAATAATCCCCCCTAGGAAGGATTTAGGTAAAATCCTGGTTTCTTGAAGAAGATGTTGAATTTTTAACTATGTGTTTCAATTTTAATTATTATTTTTAAATCGTTGTAATATTATTAATATTTAATAACATAAAAACCAGTGTATATAAAATAACTAATATGTTATTATTTTAATTTAATTTCCAATATTCATCTCCACTTTCATCAAATCGGAAATGAAACCATTGATCTTGTGTACGGCAGACTAGTGTCTTGTGAACCGATATAATTCATTTTCCATCAAAAACTTTTAAGGCCGAATATAATGATAGATTTAATATATTTATATGATATTTATGAAATTATTATACTTATTTAATTATTATATCACATATAATTTCTTACTTTCTATTCTGATGGCAGATATGAAAATGTTGCTCGTGTGTACAGTGAACTACCACTTCGAGAAGCGATGTGATTCATTTTTCACTTACTCTTTATATGGAAGGTAGTAAAGATATAGATAAAAAATATATGTGATATTTATTACCAACCCATAATTATTTAAATATAATTTCACATATAACTTCTTACCTTTCAATCCATTGAAAAATAATAATCTCTCTCGTGTGTACGTGTGGACTACCGCCTCCACATAGCGATGTGAACTGTTTTTCATTTTATTTTTACATGGATGTTAGTAAGGATGGATTTCAATAATATAAATAATATATAAAAAATTATTATTATTAATATTATTATTTAATGTTTAATTAATATTTATTTTACATTCATTCAATCCGTCAAGAAAAATGGAAATAGTATTCATATGTACATATGACCCACCATCTCCATGAACGGAGTAATCCATTTCCTATATCTAGATTTTATAGATTACTGTAAATATATATATAGTGAATATTTATTTTATTTATATCATTTTTAAAAGTTTTAATATTATTTAACCATGATTAAAGTAAAATTGTTGAAATTATCGAACCTAAACATACGTGAAAAACAAAGCAATTACCATATGAAACTGTGATTTTAATGAATAATTTTTTATAAAAAGGCTATAAAATACTATAATTAAATAATTTATGGTATAAAAATATATATGAATATGTTTGTATAGTATATGTAAAATAAACCAATATTTATTATCCATGAGGTTCAGACGCATATGAAGGAAGTTGAGCCTGAGGTAAGGGTTTCTCATCTCACTTTTACTCCTGTGAGACATATGTCATATTCACCACTTATTCCTTTTTCTGGTGTATATACTGCCCATTTTGATATGTTATATTATGAATATATTTTTCTTCATTGTATTTGATTTTTTATTTTAAGTTATTTCTCTCATGGGACTTATGATTCAAAAGTTACCGAAGTGGTAAGGGTTTATTTCACAAACTCATTATTATTTGGGATTGTTTATGTTTAAGTCTCAATTAGGGAATTATTTGATATTTATTTCTTAAAATCAATATATTTTACTATCATATGGTTATTTTTGAAATCTTAAATGTAATGGTACAATTTTCTTTCCTTTGGAAGTAAAAATGATTAAGAAATTGTTTTTAAGAAAATCAGGCATTAATTCTCTCTTCAGTCGAAAATCTTTTTTTCAACCAAAACCATGCTTTCTAAAAATGTTGTAATTTATTTTAAAATAATACAACTTATTTATTAAATAAATTTTTACCCATTTTTAAATTTTCACAAAAAAAATTGAAAGGAATCTTCATGTCATTTTCCAAACAAGGGTTGTTTGGGTTTTACTAAAAATGTGAAAGGAATCTTTATTCTAATGTGTACGGAATGTATGGAATTTCAGCAATCGTGACCACTAAATGTATTAAATATTACTTTATAGTTTAAATTTTTAACTTTAAAATAAAATTATTTTCAAAATATTTTTTGAAATTTTAGTTTTAAAAACATTTTCAAAGTAAAAAATGTTACTTTCTACAGGAATATTTTTAATTACATTTTTAGGGTATTTCTATTCATCAATTACATCAAACCTTTATTTTACGTATGATCCACTAGAAATATATTTTAATGATACCATAATAATTATTTATCTATATGGTTTATGATCATTTGGAATGGGGATCTATCAGTTTGATACCGTTCATGTTACTCTAGATGGTTTATGATTATGTTTATTAATTGGGGTAATTGTTAAAATTTCATATGCTAGTTTTTCAATATGAATGTTTATGTTTATTTTGTTTCACCCCTTCATATGAGGAATTAATTAGTGTTAATAAGTGATGGGTGTGGCCTTCTATTTACCCTTGATTCATTGGTAGGTCTCGTGAGACAAACTAGCTTGGGTCTTGGTCGAGGCCTTACCCATTTATATAAGATGTCTTTGAATGAGACCTTGACATTATGGTTATGATGTAGGGAATTATAAATTCCCTCATTGTGTGATTTTTTATTTATATTACATGTGATTATTATATTAGTTAGAATATCCATGGTTAAGTTTCAAGATCATGTAATTATTTATATGGAATTATTAGATCATCTTTTATTTCATCAATATTACTTTCAAGTAATTGATTGAATGGAATGTGTTTTAGTTATTTACCTTTCAATATTTATTATACTTATTTATTCATGATATCTTATGTTGTACTCATTCCCATACTGATCATTTGAGATTACTCATTTTTTATGTATTATTTTCCACATGATAATAAGAAGTGTTTTAGGATTGATATACAGGGATATGCCAATGGGAAATATAGAGTTCTCAAAGAAAAAACTTTTTTTATTCTATTTTTTCTATTTTAATGTGAATTTAAAGTATTATATATTTTAAAAAGTAATAATAAACTATTCATTCCTTTAGTATGTGTTTCCTTATAACTTATGAAAATTTAATAAAGTAATAACCAACTCTTAGCTACTAAGGTTGGGGTCCTTACACATATCCTTATTATGGATTGGCCACAAATTTTATCTTGATAGTGATGATGATATTATCTATAAATGAATCTTTTATAAGATGAGTATCACGTATTATTAATCATTTACTAAGTATTTTTATTAAATGGGCTCCCATTAAAATGACGACCCCTTTTGGGCATCATATTTATTAGTAGGCCAAGATCCAAATTTCACTTAGCAATGAGTAAAATTTAGAATTTCTATCACCACTTACATAGTAACAACATTGATATTTTTATGAAATATTTCTATTTAAATAATTTTATTTCTTTAATATCTTGTGTTACACACAACAGTGTGTTTAGACAGACCGTGTAACAATATTAAAATATTATGTGTCTGTTATCACCTAGTTGTTGTATTGGAGGGTATAAATAATAATAAAAAAATTATAAAAAATATATGGTATACACATTTATAAAAATAATTCATTAGTTATAAAATTATTATAATTTAAAACAAAATATATATATTTGAAAATAAAGGTAATGTTTTTTTTCTGAAAATTTATTTTTGCGTGAAATATATTTTTATATTAATAAATTAAATTAATACCTATTTGTAAATGATTTTATTTAAATTTATATATTATTTACCTGATAAATTTTTTTAAATATTCAACAAATATTTTCTAGTAATATGAAAATAATAAATGTAGTTTAATACATAAAATTTTATTTTTTCCAAAAAAAGTAGTTTTTTTCGCATTTTGCACACTTATATTAAAATTAATTTCTTCTATTTATAGAAACTAAATAAGATGAAATTAATTTTATATTTTTTAATATACGAAGGGATAATTCTAATTATATCATAAATCCTAACAATTTGTTAATGATCGTGAGTGTCCTAGTTTAAACTTTTGGTTTAATTATTTAGACATCTTATAAATAATTTTTTATGACTATATGGTTTCTCCACTACGATTATTTTTTATCACTATGATTTATGGTTTTGGAACCTAAATGAATCATTTTAATGCTAAATTTGATGGATGTTGCAATTATTTTTTTCCTAAACAACCGAATGTTATGGGAGTTGGAATAAAAAATATTGCTTCTATGGTCACACAAATTTCTCACGATATAAATCATGTGAAGCTTCCAAATAGTAAAAGGAGGTAACATCATTATGTTTCATCCATCATGAGTCAATTTACAACTTATTTTAGTGGGTCCACGTATCCACTAGTTTTTAAGAAATGTGTTAATACTATTAAAAATATATCTTCCATTATTTTGTGTTTGTAAGATGAGAAATATATTTTGGTTATTTATCATTTGGATAAAAAAGAAGATCAGTATTGGAATCTTATCAATTATGTGAGAGAACAAGAAGAAATTGAATATATATAGTGGAAAAATTTTAGAAACATTTTTTTTCAATAAGTACTTTCCTCATCTTCTTTATTTCAAGATGGAGAAATAATTACTTGATTTAAAGTAGAAGGATGATAAATATATTGGTACTTATGTGGAAAATTTCATAGCCCATGATAGGTACGATTTTGGTGTTATAATCCAACATTAAATTAAGGTTAATAAATTATTTAGTAGCCTAAAAAAAGTCTCTGAAAGGAGTTATCCATAAAGGACTTCGTTAGCTTTGAAAAAATTGTATAATATACTTTTAAGGTGGATATGGAGATTGGAGTTACCCAAAATATCATAGTTTGATAAGAAAAGAAAAATGTAATTCAAAGGAAAATCTAAAATTCATAGAGATAAGAAGATGAGACTTCCTGTATGCTCAATCTGTGAAAGGAGACACGGGGAAATTGTCTTAAGCGAACTGGTAAATGTTTCAAGTGTGGAAAAGAATGTCATCCGGAAATCGAATGCTGAAGTGATGGGAAGAAGTTAACTAATGATGTGAATAGAGAGAAATATCTGCAAAATAAATCACTCATGATCTAGCATTTTAAATGTTAGGGGTATGGAAATTATGATAAAAAGTTCCCAAATATGAAGATTAATGATTATTATCGACTTTAACAACCTATTAATCCTAGAGATAAAGGGAAATCTCATGTGATTACTATTTCTAATGTGGGGTATTGTATTTAAGTGGTGAAATATATTCTTATCATGCACTCTAGATCTACTAATGTCTTATTTTATTCTGAATTTAACCACTATTTTATATCTAAATACTTTTCTAATTGTATTATAGTACCACATCAAAAAATTTATATTTATTTATCAGTAAGAATCCCTAATGGTATGATGATCACAGCTCGAGTCTATGATTCTTATCCAGTTGAAATTTTGGGGAATTTTTTCCATTCAAATATTTTCATTCTTACTATATTTTAATTCTATGTTATTTTGGGAACGGATTGGATTTATTTAAATAAATCCCACATCAATTTCCGAGGAAGGGAAGTTATGTTTGATATTCCAAAAAACCTTTGATCACCTATTAACTCGACATCCAAGTTATGATTGTTATATGGTATCTTATTGATATCTCTCTATAATATTTTCCTAATCTTTCATCAAATCATGCAATTGAGTTTTCAATAGAACTCATACCTGATGCTACACCAACTTACAAGAATCCATATAGAGTGGCTCTGATTGAGTTACAATAATTAAAGAAGAAAATCCAGAAGAATATTTACAAGGGATTCATTTAGCCAACTGTGTCACCTTGGGATTCACCTGTTTTGTTTGTTAAGAAGAAATATGGATAAATGAGATACTACATTGATTATCAATAACTTGACAAGATCACTATCAATAATAAGTATCATATCCCATATATTTATGAATTGTTTTATCAACTAGGTGGATCTAAATAATTTTCCAATATTTATCTTCATTCTTGATATCATCAATTGAGGGTCAAGAAGGAGGATATATCCCATATAGCATTCCATACAAGGTATGGGTACTATGAATTTGTAGTGATTCCATTTTTTCTTACTAATGTCCCTATTATATTCATGGATTTAATGAATATATTCTTTAGAGGTTACCTTGATCAGTTTTAGGGAGTGTTTATATATGATATTCTTATTCATTAAAAGTTCAAGTAATAGCATGAATACCATTTGAGATTTGTGCTGAAAAACATAATGAATTATAAGCTTTATGAAAAATTTAATAAGTGTGAATTTTGGCTTCAGAGTATTTCATTTTTGGTTTATATAATCTCAATTTAGGGTGTATTATTAGACCCTTCAAACACAGAAGTTATTGAACATTGGTTTATACCAACCACTATGATTGAGATCTATAGTTTTTTTGGTTTGGATGGATATTATCAGAACGTTGTGGAGAATTTTTAACATCTATCAAATCCATTCAACAAGATAACTCAAAATTGATACTAATTCCTTTAGATGGATGAATATAAGGAATTTTTAAAGGAACTGAAGAGATGTTTAGTCAGCACATCTATGATTATACTATCCAAGAGTAGAGAGGGGTTTCTAATCTATAGTGATTCATCAAAGAAGGGACAAGGATGAATCCTTATGTAGAACAATATGGTTATAGCTTATGGATCACAAAAATTAAAGTTTAATGAGAAAATTTACCCAACTCATGATTTGGAGTTAATTATAGTAAGTTTTATTTAAAGATATGGAAGTATTATCTCTATATAGAAAGGTGTGACATATATACTAATCACTAATATTTAAAATTTATTTACACTCAAAAAGAGTTGAAAATGTGCCAATGTATATGATGTGATCTTATTAAAGATTATTAATGCGCAATACATTACCACCATGGGAAAGAGAACAGGGTCTTATATGCCCTAATTTGAAATAATTGGGCTAGATTATCTATTATCAGGATCACAAAAGATCTAATATATATGGAATTACAATGGGCATAAATTTAAATCCAAAAGTAATGGTAGAAATATTATCTTTCTCAAATGAATTTTCATACATCTATCCAATTAAAAATTAAAGAGGTGTGGATTGAATATGTCTAGCTACAAAAGAATGTGGGAAATATTCTTTATTTCATCCTTTAATGTGATGAAATAATGTGGTCAATAATCATGTATGTGTCCCTTTGGTACCAATTTTGAAGATTGGGATAATGAATAAATCTCATAGTTCTTCATTAAAAATTCAACCTAGAAGTAAAAATATATATAGACGTTTGAAAGAGTATTTCTGGTGGAATTACATGAAGATATTTATTTAAAAGTATGTTTCTTGATTTTTGGTATGTGATCAAGTTAACACTGATAGAATAGTCCTAATGGGATGTTACAAGCATTACCCATACCATAATAGAAATGGGAAAACATCACTATATATTTTGTCATCAGACTCCCCAAAACATCTAATGGGAATAATGCTATATGGGTTATAGTCGATCACCTTATGAATTCAACACACTTCATTTCAATTAGAGAAGATTTATATCTTGATCAAATTACTCAGTTATACATTAAGGAAATGGTAAGATTTCATGGTATTCCATAATTAATTGTATCTGATTGGGAATAGAGGTTTGCATAGAACTTTTGGAAAAGTATTCAGTATGATCTAGATACAAAGTTAATTTTCATCACTACTTATCATCCTCACAAAAATGGTCAGACTTAGAGGACCATTCAAAATATAAAATAAATGTTGAGATCTTACTCTATGGATTTTAAAGGTGTTTGAGATCAACACCTTCCCTTGGTGGAATTTTCTTACAATAATATCTTTCACTCCATCATTCAGATGGCTCTTTATGAATCCCTCTATGGTAGAAAGCGAAAAACTCCAACATGGTGGGATAAAGTTGTAAAAAGAATGCTATTGGGACCTGATATAGGTGAGGAAATGGTAGATAAGTTTATATCCATTCAATAGAGTATAAGATCATCTCATATCTGAAAAAAACATTATTTTGACAATTGTTGGAAAGATCTAGAGTTTGAAGTTGGTGATAGGGTATTCCTATGAATATCTCCTTGGAAGAGGGTGATGAGATTTGGATAGAATAGAAATTTAATCCTTGTTTATATTTTTACTTTTGAAATTCATGTTTGTATCGATATGGTTGATAATCGAATGGAACTACCACGAAATCTCTCTCAAGTTGATGATGAGTTCCATGTATCTCTCCTGAGGAAGTACATACATAATCCTATAAATGTACTGAACTCAAAGTTTGTACTAGTGTAGAATGTTATTTCACATAAAGAAAAACAATTAGATATTCTAGATCATAGATAGAAATTTATATGAAAAAAGACAACTCGCTTGGTCAATGTTTTTTGGAAAAACCACCAATTTGAAGAAGCTTTGTGCAAACCTGAGGATATGATGAGGCAGAAGTATCCTTATCTGTTTTCATCAGAGTGATGAATTTTGATGGATAAATTCATTTTAAGGGGGTATAATGCAACACCCCAATATTTCAATAAAATATTTCCCTTTAAATAATTATATTTCCTTAATATCTTGTGTTACACGCAATAGTGAATTTAAAGAAACTGCATAAAATTATAAAAATATTATATTTCTATTATCTCTTAGCCACTAGATTGGTAGGAATGAATATTAACAACGAAATTATAAAAAATATATAGTCTACACATCTATAAAATTAATTATTTTTTTTTCAAATGATTATAATTAATATATATATATATATATGAAAATAAAAGTTATTTTTTTACGAAAAAAATATTTGTTACGCACAATATATTTTTATATTAATAAATTAAATAAATCATTATTGGTGAATTATTTTAATGAAATATTTATATTATTTACTTGATAAAATGTTTTAATTATTCAAAAAATATTTTTCAAGTCATAGGATGAGAATAAATCTGATTTTGTAATTAAAATGTATTTTTTTCAAAATAGCATTTTTTGTCTCATTTTTCACACTTACATTAAATTTAATTTCTAACATTTGTAGGTATTGAATTATAATAAAATAATTAAAAATTTATAATCACAAGGTTCATATTTTTTAAATATTCTCCTTTTACTTTTTGTCAATATGAATTGTAACTTTGGTAAAATTAACACCTCGATAAAGAGTAAATCAGGTGAATCTATATTAAAAATAAGTGATAAGGCCATAATTTTTCATATTAATTTTTATTAGATGAATTTAATTATACCCTTATCACCTTATTCTCAGAATTTATTTGTTTAATGGAAAATTTTCCATGAAAATTACATATAAAGTATTTAAATCAAATAATGTTATAAAATGCCAATCACTTAGTTTTAAATATCCTTTATGTGTTCACATAAGAAAAAAATATTTTTGAATGAATATTAATTTTAATTTTTTTCAAAATATAATTATATTCATTTTTGGTAATTTATTTCTAATATTTAGGTATTATATAATTACATTAAATTTCTATACAATGTCAAAATTGTATTTATTCAATTAATGGAAAAATAAAATATATGATTTTTAAAATATTAAAAGTGATATAATTTGAGTATCTTATAGTGTTCCATGAATTTTATAGGTGAATATGTCATATTATTATTTTTTTAAAAATATTTTTTTTCTAATTTCAACTTTTTCTTTATGTATTTTACATCAAATCAAATGAACAGTGTCAGAATTTACAATAATGATATTTTTTCAAAATAATATATTATTAAATTATTTAAAAAAAATTAAATTATATAAGGTGGAAATTATATGATCTAAAATTTCCTAAATTGGACATTTATGTTACAATTTCACCATTATAAGAAAAAATTTCAACCCTTTAATATTGAAAATTTTATTACCATAATTAAAATTAAAATTGGGTAACTAAGGGTTAAATAAAATAATGATGTTTAAAATGACACAAAAACATGTCTAAATTATATTGGTTCATGGGATTAAAACCCTATCATATCTTATATTTTAATCCCAATAAATTTTGGGGAACTTTTATCAAGAATTAATTTATTATATTTTAATCTCTTAAGAAATTCCAAATGTTTTCCTCACCTCAATTATAAAAGGGCACCTCCTCCAATTGTTTACACAATTTTGAGTCTTCTAGACCGAAAAAACTCTAAAAATTTATCTTCTAAACTTATATATACATATCATAGAGTGTTTTTTCTTCCCAAAATACCAACCCTAGAGTCCTTTATAGGGGATTTAATGAATTTGTTCCAAATAAGAGGCAATCGCCTTAACTGGTCACTTTCTTTTCTACTCATATTTACCTCCAATAAATATATTGTATTTATAATAAAATAAAAAATTTAGTGTCCTAAATGTTCTGAAATGTTATATTTATTATTAAAACCCCATTGTAAAACAACTTTTCTGTCAATGAGAAGTGAAAGTATCTCTCATACATATGTACGGGTTATCATCTCCACGTTGTAATACAATTCATTTTTCATCACCAAATTTTAAAGATGGGTATTATGATGAGTTTAATATTAATATATTATATTTATAAAATAATTTTACTTATTCAATGATAATATCATGTCTACCTTCTTATAATCCAATCATTTGGGAAATGGTAATGATGCACGTACATACGTGTGGACTACCACCTCCATGAAGTGATGTGATTCATTTTTCATTTATATTTTAGTTGTTTGGTAATGAGGATAGATTTTATGAATATAAATGATATTTATAATATAATAATTATCCTTTTATGTTTAATTAATATTTACCTTTATTTTTTTCTATACTTTGAAAAATGAAAATAGTGTTCATACGTACGTACGGCCTACCATCTCCATGAATTGTGTAATTCATTTTTGTCACGACCCGACCCAACGGGGCTCGAGTCGCGACACCCCAAGCCCGCCTCCAATAGGCCAGGGGCTGGCGACTAGCGCCGAGTAGGCTATCACACACATGGGAGGCATTAGCCTAAGGTACCTGTACACACGCACCCACAAACACCTCCATGCAACAGTGCAGAGATATAGAACCTGAAAAGTAAATGCATGCATACAATCTATCCCAAACCAGAGTGCAACAACAAAAGTACAAGGGCAAAACAGGGCCCACCAAAAGGAAACTACAAAGTGCGTCCAACCTGCTCTGAAGAAGGGGAACGCTGCCACAAACACCCGCCGGAAAGCTCGCTCGGCACAGCTCCGGTAACACCCCGGTCAACTCGCTCATAAGCTCCGCCTGCTCCGGGTCCTCCTGGGACTCCGTCAAAAGGCCTGTGGTCTGCACAAGACACAAACATGTGCGGGCAAAGCCCGTGCAGGGGTGAGTATAAACATACTCAGTAGGCACCCCAAAACCCAAAACCCAAGGGAGCAACTGAAGGCAACAGTCCGCTCAACCCAGCCAGAGGGAACCCAGACGAGAGAGAAACTCCATCTCGTGACCATCCTCGGCTAAACACAACTAGTCAGCTCAACTCAGCTCAGGTGTATGCCCATACATACACCTTGAACTATCCAGATATACACAGCTCACGCCACAAAGCAACAAGAGGTACCGACCTCATCACCAGCAACTGTCCAAAACCAGGAGAGTACACCACGAACACTGTCATACCAGATGACACTCATCCGAGAGATACACTCCATCGGGATACTCGCAAACATCTCAGACGCTCACCCGTGAGACCACGGTCGTCGGATAGCATCACCGAGGAAACATCACCGGAACACCATAACCACCCAACTCCTCGGATAGGGGATCGCCGCTAGGGTCCGCTAGGGGATACCAAGACCCACTCCGGTATACGTAGCTCACAGATAGGGGATCACTCCCAGGGTCCGCTGGGGGATACCATGACCCGATCTGGCATACGTAGTTCTCACAGATAGGGGATCACACCCAGGATCCGCTGGGGGATGCCACAACCCAATCTGTCACTCGACAGAAGCTTCACACTCAGATAGAGGATCATCGTCCATATAAAGATGGTCACGACGATACCGGAACCCTATCTGGGATAACTCTCGACGTAGGGGATCGAACCGACGATGCCACAACCCTACCGAAACCACGCGCTGAGTAGGGGATCGCATAACCAAGGATACCGCAACCCTACCGACACCAAGCGCTGAGTAGGGGATCGTATAACCAACGATGCCGCAACCCTACTATAAACATCATGCTGAGTAGGGGATCGTAAACCCGACGATGCCACAACCCTACTATGCACGACCCACCGCGTAGGGGATCATATTCCCGATGATGCCACAAACCCTACGGGGTTAACCTGCTAGATAGGGGATCGCTGCCCGTGAATAAGCGGTCACAGCGATACTAAGAACCCGATCTAGGGTAAAGATGCTAGAGGATCCACTCCGGGCCCACCGGAGGGATACCACAACTCTAACAGTTTAAACATCCCATCGAGAGGATCATAAACCCATTCGAAGGTTGTGATGCCACACGAACCCTCGTGGGAACGAACCAAGGGAGAACCCTCAACCACTGCTGGTCCAAACGTCGCTAACCCGAGCGACCCGCCACAACGCCACACTGCGCACCTCCTAGGCCAAAACCGAGGCCACCATTGCGTTCCACGCGAAAAAACACGCAGGATAGGCTGTTTACTCGCCCGAAACAGAGCACCGGTGAAAACGACACTATTCACCGTAGCTAGCTCGTGCGGGGCCCACACAACGATCCCGAAACCCATCGGTCGGATCACACCACGACGATCCCCTCGGAAAAACAAGCGGAATCGACTACTCGCTCGCCCCAAACGGACACCCGGTGAAAAAAGTACTATTCACCGAAGGCCGGCTCGGGTGGGGCCCACGCCTGGATTCCGAAACTCGTCGAACGGAACGCACCATTGCGATCCTCTCGGAAAAACACACAGGATCAACTATTCATCTGCCAAAATCGGACTCCTGGTGCAAAAGCTGCGTTTCTCCGCAAACGCCAAAACCCGGCCTCGTGGGGCCCGCACCCCGTTCGCAAACCCAACACCCGGAAACCATCTCAAAAAGTCCATCGTACCATCAGGGTCTCAACGCCACTGACAGCACGTCAATCGGACGCTCCGGGTAGAAGTTACAACGGCCCGAAGTCGTAAAATAATAAAATAATATTATTTTATACGACGTTTCTCGCTCCCGGGCCACGATCCTAAACCTTTAAACCCTCGAACCCATACCGGAGGGTTCGCCTTATCGTCAGGGTCACGTCGCCGCAAACGGCACGCGAATCCGACTCCCGAGGTGCAAGATACGGGGGTTTAAAGACCCCCGTATGCGAAAAATGGCCGGACCGGCCCCGACCGGCCGGTCCGGCCGGCCTGGACCGGCCGCCGCCGCCGGCCCGCCCTGGCCGGCGGCGCTCCGCCGCGCGCCACCGCGCTGGGCCGCCGGCAGCCGCGGCTCCGCCGCGGGCCGCCGGAATCCGCCGGTGCCGGCGCCGCCGCGCCGGTGCCGCGCCGGCAGAGCTTCCGCGGACCGCCGGGGGCACCCCGGTGGTCCGTTTTGCGATCCGGAGGCGCCTACGCGACCCTCGGGACCCGATCTACACTGCTACGGCTTCAATTTGCAGAAAAACGCAGCAAAAACGGGATCGGGGATTAAAACTCAAACCGCCTACCTCGCGGGTGAAACGCCGACGTTCTGCCTCAGATCCGCGCTCCAAAGCTTCCGCTGCGCGCTCCTGGAACGTCCGCCGTCGAATTCTGAGCTCGTGGGCGCTCCGTTTGCTCGATTCGGCAGAGTGGCGGCGAAGAACGACGAAGAACGGCGAAGAACGATAAAAGGGGGGGGGGGGGGGGGGGCGCTGATATTTATATCAGCCGCCCGCCGGCGCCAAACCAGCCTCGGACCCGACGCCCGATGCGAACAAAAGTAAGGTCACCCCTAGGGTAAACGCGCCGTTCTGAACGCAACGGCGGTCTCAGATTTTTCATCCGAGACTCTGTTCATAAGTTATTCGAGCCGACGCTCGCACACCAACTTGCCACTTGTTTACGGAAACGCCCCTGGTGGCGTTTCTCACCGCAGGCCCGCGCCCGCAAAGATTACACCCCGCCTAGGGTAAACGGCACGTTCCGGACGCAACCGTGCCCTCAGATTCCCGTTCTCAGATACGGTTTAGGAGATATCACACCCCCTCCACGTGCATAGTAAAAAAAAAACTTAATATTTTTATAAAATTAATTCCGGGCACACCGGGCCTCGGAATCGCACGCCGTCTTCGCGCCTAGCTCTGGAATTATTCGTAGAAATATTCCAAAGTCTGACAGGGCCAAAAACCCGAGTCGCTACATCCTCCACCCCTTAGAACTTTTCGTCCCCGAAAAGCCCTAAGCACAAGGAAAGCGACTGGACTCTCAACTGGGTCTCACACACCAGCGAGCTCACCAACAAACAACCACTCAGGGTCTTACCAACGCCCTGAACAAAACTCGAGCAAGCAACAAAAGGGAAGAGTACCGCTAAACAGTGTCTATCAAACTACTGCAGTAAGTAGAAAAGACACAAGGCGTACCTCTATCCATCTGAGGTGCCTCTGGGTCGACTGCCTCCAGGGCATGCAACTGTCCTCGCCCTCGACCACCAGCTCCCTGAGCTTGGCGTGGACCACCTGGGGGTGGGGGTGGTGGCAACCGGTACTGTCTACCACCGCCTCCCGCTGCACCAGCTCCGACGCCACGTCCTCCGCCCTGCAGACCTCCTTGCTCGAGACGCTGCCTCTGCCAAGGCGGTCCATCGACCGGCTCCCTCTCAGCAGCACGTCGGGTCGGACAATCTCTAGCAAGATGTCCCCGACCATCGCAAGCGTAACACCGCCTCTCCTGCGGCTGACCAAAACTGGCCTGCGAGCCCTGTGAGCCCTGAGGCTCAGATCCTCCATCCTGGGGTCGCCTCCTGAAACGTCGGCCACGTCCAGACCCCTGAGTCTGTCGTCGGCTACCAGATGCCGATCCGACCGACGAAGTCTCAGCTCTCGAGTGCCCAACACTAACAGGCGAGATCTGCTCAGCCAGAAAGCTCTCCACCACCAGCGCTCACTCCAGCACTCCAGCATAGGTG
Source organism: Viscum album (assembly GCA_963277665.1). NCBI lineage: Eukaryota > Viridiplantae > Streptophyta > Magnoliopsida > Santalales > Viscaceae > Viscum > Viscum album. The sequence continues at coordinate 20,442,131 of OY728137.1, read as the reverse complement.
GGCAGGCACAAGGAAACCACACCTGCTCGGATGTCCCTGCGTAAGCCCTGCTCGAAGGTCCGAGCCCTAAAGAATGGGTCTCGAACCATATCCTGGGAGTAGCGCGACAGGTATGTAAACCTCGCTGAGTACTCCGACACAGTCATGCTCTCCTGACGAAGCTGCAGAAGCTCCTAGATCCGCACTGACCTCAGCGTCACCGGAAAGAACTCCTCCCTGAAGAGCCGCTCAAACTCTGCCCACGTGAGCGTCTCCTCGTCATGGGACTGCGTCACCAAACTCCACCATCGCCCAGCAGAACCATGCAGAAGGCTCGCCGCTAGGACCACCATCTGATCTGGAGGTGTCCTCACTAGGCGGAAAACTCGAGTAACTACCTCGAGCCAGTCATCAGCTGCCTGGGGGTCTGGATCACCCCGGAACCTCAGAGGTCGCTGCCTCTGGAACTCGTGCAACACACTCAGCCTGCGTGCAACCTCGTCCTGCACCGCCGGGACAACCAGCTGCTCGACAGGTGGTGGCTCAACTGGCAGACCACCTGGTGGTGCAACCTCAGAACCTGCGCCCCGCTCCACGGCCACTACACGGGGCGGGTCGTCAGCACAATCCAGCTGCGGAACCCTCGCTGGCTGTCGTCGTGGAGGCATCCTGAAATACATTCAAGACACACCACAGTCAAGAGTATGTCTGGAGAGCTGACTCAAGAAGGACAAGGAAAAACCAAAAACCCAGTCCTATATGATGCATGTACCATGATGTCCCCGCGACCAGTGTACGAATGTCCCGAGTCGAAAGGCAGGTTATCAGAGTCCTGGTGTATGGATACGTCGGCCGCCGCACCAACACTGGAGTCCCTGGCCTGAAAGCCGAACTCGAAACACCCTACCACTGCCGCTATGCAACCCAAACCAACTCACAGCTAGACCAGCTACGCTCTGAGATCCCAAAGGTAGAACCTCCTCTGATACCACTCTGTCACGACCCGACCCAACGGGGCTCGAGCCGCGACACCCCAAGCCCACCTCCAATAGGCCAGGGGCTGGCGACTAGCGCCGAGTAGGCTATCACACACATGGGAGGCATTAGCCTAAGATACCTGTACACACGCACCCACAAACACCTCCATGCAACAGTGCAGAGATATAGAACCTGAAAAGTAAATGCATGCATACAATCTATCCCAAACCAGAGTGCAACAGCAAAAGTACAAGGGCAAAACAGGGCCCACCAAAAGAAAACTACAAAGTGCGTCCAACCTGCTCTGAAGAAGGGGAACGCTGCCACAAACACCCGCCGGAAAGCTCGCTCGGCACAGCTCCGGTACCACCCCGGTCAACTTGCTCACAAGCTCCGCCTGCTTCGGGTCCTCCTGGGACTCCGTCAAAAGGCCTGTGGTCTGCACAAGACACAAACATGTGCGGGCAAAGCCCGTGCAGGGGTGAGTATAAACATACTCAGTAGGCACCCCAAAACCCAAAACCCAAGGGAGCAACTGAAGGCAACAGTCCGTTCAACCCAGCCAGAGGGAACCCAGACGAGAGAGAAACTCCAGCTCGTGACCATCATCGGCTAAACACAACTAGTCAGCTCAACTCAGCTCAGGTGTATGCCCATACATACACCTTGAACTATCCAGATATACACAGCTCACACCACAAAGCCACAAGAGGTACCGACCTCATCACCAGCAACTGTCCAAAACCAGGAGAGTACACCACGAACACTGTCATACCAGATGACACTCATCCGAGAGATACACTCCATCGGGATACTCGCAAACATCTCAGACGCTCACCCGTGAGACCACGGTCGTCAGATAGCATCACCGAGGAAACATCACCGGAACACCATAACCACCCAACTCCTCGGATAGGGGATCGCCGCTAGGGTCCGCTAGGGGATACCAAGACCCACTCCGGTATACGTAGCTCACAGATAGGGGATCACTCCCAGGGTCCGCTGGGGGATACCACGACCCGATCTGGCATACGTAGTTCTCACAGATAGGGGATCACACCCAGGATCCGCTGGGGGATGCCACAACCCGATCTGTCGCTCGACAGAAGCTTCACACTCAGATAGAGGATCATCGTCCATATAAAGATGGTCACGACGATACCGGAACCCTATCTGGGATAACTCTCGACGTAGGGGATCGAACCGATGATGCCACAACCCTACCGAAACCACGCGCTGAGTAGGGGATCGCATAACCAAGGATACCGCAACCCTACCGACACCAAGCGCTGAGTAGGGGATCGTATAACCAACGATGCCGCAACCCTACTATAAACATCATGCTGAGTAGGGGATCGTAAACCCGACGATGCCACAACCCTACTATGCACGACCCACCGCGTAGGGGATCATATTCCCGATGATGCCACAAACCCTACGGGGTTAACCTGCTAGATAGGGGATCGCTGCCCGTGAATAAGCGGTCACAGCGATACCAAGAACCCGATCTAGGGTAAAGATGCTAGAGGATCCACTCCGGGCCCACCGGAGGGATACCACAACTCTAACAGTTTAAACATCCCATCGAGAGGATCAGAAACCCATTCGAAGGTTGTGATGCCACACGAACCCTCGTGGGAACGAACCAAGGGAGAACCCTCAACCACTGCTGGTCCAAACGTCGCTAACCCGAGCGACCCGCCACAACGCCACACTGCGCACCTCCTAGGCCAAAACCGAGGCCACCATCGCGTTCCACACGAAAAAACACGCAGGATAGGCTGTTTACTCGCCCGAAACGGAGCACCGGTGAAAACGACACTATTCACCGTAGCTAGCTCGTGCGGGGCCCACACAACGATCCCGAAACCCATCGGGCGGATCACACCACGGCGATCCCCTCGAAAAAACAAGCGGAATCGACTACTCGCTCGCCCCAAACGGACACCCGGTGAAAAAAGTACTATTCACCGAAGGCCGGCTCGGGTGGGGCCCACGCCTGGATTCCGAAACTCGTCGAACGGAACGCACCATTGCGATCCTCTCGGAAAAACACATAGGATCGACAATTCATCTGCCAAAATCGGACTCCTGGTGCAAAAGCTGCGTTTCTCCGCAAACGCCAAAACCCGGCCTCGTGGGGCCCGCACCCCGTTCGCAAACCCAACACCCGGAAACCATCTCAAAAAGTCCATCGTACCATCAGGGTCTCAACGCCACTGACAACACGTCAATCGGACGCTCCGGGTAGAAGTTACAACGGCCCGAAGTCGTAAAATAATAAAATAATATTATTTTATACGACGTTTCTCGCTCCCGGGCCACGATCCCAAACCTTTAAACCCTCGAACCGATACCGGAGGGTTCGCCTCGTCGTCAGGGTCACGTCGCCGCAAACGGCACGCGAATCCGACTCCCGAGGTGCACGATACGGGGGTTTAAAGACCCCCGTATGCGAAAAATGGCCGGACCGGCCCCGACCGGCCGGTCCGGCCGGCCTGGACCGGCCGCCGCCGCCGGCCCGCCCTGGCCGGCGGCGCTCCGCCGCGCGCCACCGCGGCTCCGCCGCGGGCCGCCGCGGGCCGCCGGAATCCGCTGGCGCCAGCGCCGCCGCGCCGGTGCCGCGCCGGCAGAGCTTCCGCGGACCGCCGGGGGCACCCCGGTGGTCCGTTTTGCGATCCGGAGGCGCCTACGCGACCCTCGGGACCCGATCTACACTGCTATGGCTTCAATTTGCAGAAAAACGCAGCAAAAACGGGATCAGGGATTAAAACTCAAACCGCCTACCTCGCGGGCGAAACGCCGACGTTCTGCCTCAGATCCGCGCTCCAAAGCTTCCGCTGCGCGCTCCTGGAACGTCCGCCGTCGAATTCTGAGCTCGTGGGCGCTCCGTTTGCTCGATTCGGCAGAGTGGCGGCGAAGAACGACGAAGAACGGCGAAGAACGATAAAGGGGGGGGGGGGGGGGGCGCTGATATTTATATCAGCCGCCCGCCGGCGCCAAACCAGCCTCGGACCCGACGCCCGATGCGAACAAAAGTAAGGTCACCCCTAGGGTAAACGCGCCGTTCTGAACGCAACGGCGGTCTCAGATTTTTAATCCGAGACTCCGTTCATAAGTTATTCGAGCCGACGCTCGCACACCAACTTGCCACTTATTTACGGAAACGCCCCTGGTGGCGTTTCTCACCGCAGGCCCGCGCCCGCAAAGATTACACCCCGCCTAGGGTAAACGGCACGTTCCGGACGCAACCGTGCCCTCAGATTCCCGTTCTGAGATACCGTTTAGGAGATAGCACACCCCCGCCACGTGCATAGTAAAAAAAACTTAATATTTTTATAAAATTAATTCCGGGCACACCGGGCCTCGGAATCGCACGCCGTCTTCGCGCCTAGCTCTGGAATTATTCGTAGAAATATTCCAAAGTCTGACAGGGCCAAAAACCCGAGTCGCTACAATTTTTCTATCTGAAAATTTTATGGATGAATGTAAATATATATATATATATATATATTTATAAAAATATTAAAATTTTGGATATTGTTGGACCAAGATAAATTTATAAGGACTGTAACTACATAACTGAAATACTCATGATAAATGAAACAGTTAACACTCAGAAATGATGATTTTAATATGAAATTATTGATAAAAAGAGGTGTTGAAATGTCATAAAGGGTACATATATGATATTATAAACTTGAAAAAAATTATAGTATTAAAATAAATTAAAATTTACTATATAAGATTTTATAGTGTTTTCAAAGCAAGGCGAACCCAAGGTAATGGTGATATGTGACAATCTCATTGTTTATGAGTATATTTTTTATTAAGTTTTGACGATGAAATATTATGATCTACCTATCAATAAACTTATTAATTTTGTTATCTATTGACTATTTATTTAAAATAAATTTTTTCCTTTCATTTTCCTCACATTATGTACTTAAGATAATAAACATATGTTTTTAAGGAAAATTGACTTTATTTCTCTCTTCGATCGAAGACCCATTTTCTTCCATATCCAGGTTTTCTAAAAATGATTCAAAGATGGTGTTTAATATTATCATATGATTTTTTAAATTCATTTTTACCCAATTTTTACTTTTTACAAAAAAATTTGAAATGAATATTCTTTTCATTTTATGATGAGGTCCTTTTTAACTTTTTTCAATAGTATGAAAGGAATTTTTTTTAAATTATATGGAAAGAACTTATTTTCCCACCATCATGTATAATATTTTATTTGAAGATTACTTTAAAATTTTACAATGTTTTTTTCAAGGAAAAAAGTTTCCTTTATAATTATTCTTTTTTTAATAAATGATTTCAAAATGGAAAGGTTAGTTTCCTCAATAATATTTTAACGGTTTTTCTTTTCATCAAGGATACAAAACCTTGATTTCACTTTTGATTTACTAGGTAAATGATACAAAGGTATCATATTTATTATTTTTATGATTGTTTTATGAATATGATGACACAATGTTTATGAACCACATTTTTCCCATAGATTATGTTGTGATAAAATGATGAAATGTTTATGAAACCCATTTCTTTTCCATGGGTTATGATATGATTAAATGTTTATAAAACCAATTAATTTTTATGGGTTCTAATACGATTAATGTTTTATGATCTTATAGAGTAAATACATATGATTTTTATTATATTATGGGTGGGACCTATATCTCCCTCCAATGCTTTGGGTAATGTTTTATATCTCATGAGATAAACATGATTGGAATAGGGAGTGAACCCAGTTCAGAAAGGAAATTTGTCCACTATCATAGTCTTGGGAGTGAACCTTGAATACTATTATAGTTCGGGGAGTGACCTCATTCCACAATTATAGTCTTGAAAAAGATCCTTTACTACTAAGTAACTAATTTTCTATTCTTATATATATGTCTCAATTCAATCTCTTATGACAAATTAATTATATCATGGATCATGTTCATTGATTACTTTATAATTCATGTCTAATAAACAAAAAATATTTATGAAATGACTCAATATTATGATCTATTGTATGAAGGGTATGGTTTTCAAATGTTAATCTCATGTTCTCATCCCCTTTTTATCATGTTATGCTTATATGATCATTGATATCTCACTTATTTACCCTTACTGAGCATCAAAGGTCACCCTTTCTTATGTTTCCTTTCCCCTGGTTATGAATAAAGGTATTCAGTACGTTATGTCAAATAAAGGTGATAGTTATGAATAAATAATTGGGAGATGATGTCGATGTTTTAGGAATCATTTATTTATTTTTCCAAGTTTCCAACGATACTACACCTAAATTATTCTGGAATGGATTGAAATTTTGTGTAATGAATATTCATCTATTAAGTCAGAATATCTATGTATGAAATGTATGGGTCACTATATAGATATTTAGGTTGATAATCATTCTGATCATATCAAATATGACTCTTGGATAATTTATTAGACAACTCTTTATCCAATCTATCATATAGATAAACTCAAAGTTATTCCATGGATAACCTAATATTATTTGGATCACTCAGTTAGTGAAACCTAAAGAAAATTCCAAAAAGGAAAAAAGGACAATCCAGGGGAACCCAACATTATCATGACATACCCAAGGATATTCTAGTGTCACCTATTCTTACTTTCCTTACACAATATAATCTAGGGGCACCCAAATTTATCATGACATCTATGGTTGGAAGATAGAGGTCTTGAAAATTTACACTTTTGAAGGGATCAAGAACTTAGTATTTGAATGGGATTTTAATCTCACCATATTATCTCATGTTATCTTATTAATTTATGAATTTTTCTAGTGATTTTAGATTGTAATCTTATTCTCTCCACCAAATCAATATGTACAAACCATATTTTTTAATTCATTATACAACTCACAAGTTTTTGTTTCTCACCAAAAATTATAATTCAGGTATATTAATACATATAAGAATCAATCATATGCATAAGGTACATAAAAAATTCATGTAATGTCATAGTGATATAACATATTGAAATTATATGCATGAGTAATCCTATAGAAATATGTATTCAACCCCATTCACCAACCTAGACAAGGCATAAGCCTATAGGTGGGTAGGTAGTCTGACCCCAAGTCCCTCTACCCATCCATACTTTACTCAATACAGATTTCAATTCATCGTAACTCTAAAACAGAATATGTATAAACTATACTCAACAACAAATTTTATGTTCATAACTTTAATTATAAACTAAGATCAAGGAATTTGAAGAACTAAAATCATTATCAAACCTAATATATAATTCAAGGTTCTATCAAGAATTTTTTTAACATTTCAAACTAAATCATACATTATTCATCATATAAAAATTTTATAACTATGAAAAAATAGAAAATTATATTTAATTAAATGGACAATTCAAATATTTGAAAATGAGATAACCATTTATGAATAATTCATAAATAAAATCTAATTATACACATTTCAAAATATTTATCTTCAAAATTAGGGAAATTCCATAATATTGAATATAAAATATTTATATTCATTTCAATATGTACTCTTTCATATTATCATTATATAGAAATTTAATTTTAAATACATGATATTTTTTGAATTATAAAATACTTTTAATCCAATAATCGATTATCATTTACTTAATCATTATTTAAACCTTTATCATATCATTCATCAAAACACTGTTTATGTTCTTAAATAAATTCAAAATAAGGCCCCTTTAATTTAAATAATTAAAATTAATTAATAATGAGTATTTTATAATTTAAATATAATAACATGTATACCTTTTCCTTATTTTATAATTTATAATCCTTTATAAATTATCAATAAGGATTTATAAATAAAAAATTTTATTTATAGATCACAATTCATGCCATAAGATATGATTAAATAGTATTTCAAATATTAACATTTAATATTTGGGGAAATTGTTTCTTACAAATTTATTGAATTATAAAACTTTTATAATTAATTAATCAATTTATATATTCCTAATAAATTAATTATTCCTAAAATATATTTTAAAATGATTTATAAACACTTTATAAACGTTTAAAACTATTTAAGACTTTAAAAAAATAAAAGCTTCCAAATATTTCTCATTTAACCTTATGAAGAATCCATATTATGTGTAAGGGTATACTCCTTCTACCCTAACTTATACATTCTACTTAAAGTTCAATAAGATTGACCCTTATGCAACTCATAATACATAAAGTTACTAAGCTATTACCTTTAAGTGAACCCTTCATATAAAGGTAAAAAAAACTGATTATCCTTACAGGAACTTCATCATGTAAAGGTAAACCACATAATTTAAATGTAACTAGGTGAATACCTTTATGCAAGTGATTCACGCTCAAATTTTCCCAAAAGAAGAAGGGAGGACGGTCCTTGTAGTCTAGTTTGGGTTGTCAAATACTTAGAGACCTAAGAAGTACCTACAGACACGTGCATTATATGGATTGTTTTTTGCTATGAAGTGTCCTAATTATGTTTATTTAAGATGGTTTTAAATTATCAGTAACAAATTTAATTTAATTCGAATTATGGTAGTGAGTTGATCATAGGTTATCACTCGGGGTGGATTGGATGAATTCTTTTTTTAATGATTTTAATTTCTTATAATTGAGATTGTTTCATTTAAGAAGATCAAATGAAATCATCACTTACTGGTTTAATGCCTATAAAACCTAATACAAATCACCTATACACTTGAAGGATCAATGTTTTGAGCACTCCAAGGTAGAGGGTCGTATTAGCACTTGAAATGTGTGACCTTAAATTCAATAAGGATGAAGAGGTTTTAAAATCATCAAATAAAAATCTCATTTAAAAGAAGTGATTAGCCACTAATAGAGTGATAAATAACATCCAATACAGACCCTTTCTACTACCTTGGATCAACCCATAAAATATTTAGCCCTCCATTGATGACATGCCTTCAACAGAAGCAGGAAGTAGACTTACGAGGGTGGAATTGAAGAAGTAAAAACAACAACAAAAATCGATCACTCCTCCGTTGTGTGATAAATATCACAAAGTATGGTGTGAATAAATTCACACCTTGAACCAACAGTATAAAAGTGATAATTATAAGAACAAAATAAGAGTAAAGGAAGAACTTTTATTAAGAAACTAAGGTGAATTAAACAACTTACATGAGAACGAAATGCGATTACAAACACAAAGAGGCAGCATAACACTACAATGAAACCAAGCACCAAATATTATCAACCCATCCACCACCACTACCTTAAATAGACATTTTGGGAGCCTTGGGTAGAGTCTAAAACAGTACAAATCATCTCAATTAATTTTTGTAGGCCATAGGTGGGTGGAAAGTTGAGGGAGATTTGATTTTTCCACCTTTGACCCGAGGTGGCAGCCAGCTTTCATCCACCGAACCGACGCACTTGGAAGTCCTTATAGATGGTAGAATCAGAGTGGGACATAGAATAAGAAAATCTATCCCTGAATGTGTCCTAACAGGCTGTAAAATTTGGGCCAATTTAGAGTTTTATATTCGGAGATATTATTAGATTAGTTGGATTTTTTTCTAGGCCGAAGAATCTGGCCATGAATTTTATCTCTATATTGGGCCTCCTAAATGGACAAAATAGATTTTGAATTAGTATTGTATCTTGAAGAGTAATTTGTTCCTCTACATTTCTTCTATCATCCCACGAAATTTTTGCTTAATTGGGTTTGTAATGTGGGTCCCACAATCTCATCAGTGGGATGATGTCCAATCTTCATTCTCTAGAATTACTTCCATTCATCTCCAAATATCTTCATCATCCTTTATGAATCATCCATTGATCCCTGAATGAAACATGTTCATATTTTAGATTAAATCGATTTCCCAAAATATTAAATATAAATATTGAAATTTAAATGCTTAAAATTAGATGAATCATTGGGTACTGTAAATGATGTTCAAAAATGTACCACATAATAGTGCATTTTAAGAAGGAATTACAATCATAATGTGAAATGATGTTCAAAGTGTAAAATGCACCAAAATGGTGTTTATGAATAATAAATAACATGAATATTATATATATTAACAACTAATATTAGCCTCATTTAATGGCTAATCACACCCCCCCTGCTTGAGTTTTGCTAGTCCCAAGCAAAATATATCTCAACAATATGAAATTCGAATTTCTTTTTCCAAAAACATTTTAATACACAATGATCACCAGAAACCCTTATACCAAAAAATCATGAAACCCATCAAATTATTTTAATACAAGATAGTTTCATAACCATATCCCAATCCCAATCCTATTCCTTTTTTAAAATTCATTTCCATATTTCATCCAATATCAACTAAGTATGATGATGTGTTGTGCATCACAATAGACATGGGGGTTCATATTTATTAAAGGGGGAAATGACGGAAGCGCTAGGTGGAATCACATTTCAACATTAATATGAGTATTCAATTTTTTTTGTATCATATTTTTTTTGTTTTTCTGTTGTTTTTTTGTTTTTTTTTTGTTTTTGAAAATTTTTCATGGTAATTGAAATTGCCCTCAAAAGAGTCAACCACTATAGCGAGACATTGCCAATGACTCGCAGGCTCATAGAACTTAGGGCACCAAGTGAAGCCCACATACTCAGGCATCATCTTGAGTTAACATAGTCAAAATTAATTCAAATTTCCAAAAATAGAGATAAAATTACTAACTCTGGGCCAGACAACTATGGAGTCACGATCCCTAAGTGCCAAAAGCCACGCATTATGTAATTTCATTTCTCTACGCGGAAATTTATTATTTTTATTATTATTATTATTTTTATTGAATACTCATATTAAACTAAAATGATCACCAAACCTATGCTATTTATTTAGGGGACCCCGTGAACTCAAACTAATACCCCACTATCCAAAGACGTGCATTGTGATCTTTTTTTATTTGGATGAAAATATAAACAATGAAATATCACATTGGACAGCCACACTTTCCAAAATCTATGCTCATGAAATTATACAAGGATTAAAATCTGAATCGAGGCATGCTAAATTATTTGATATTCAGTTTCAAATTGTGCAATGTGCATTACCATGTTCAAAGTTAAAGGAATTTTTCCTTCCATTTACAAACATTATTTTTCAAATCATTTTTTTCACACAAATGAAAATTTTTTATATTTCATCTCCCCCCCAACTTAAAATAACACTCTCCCCGATGTTTGAAGGAAAGAAAATTTTGAATGGGGTAGAGTCAAAAAAAAGGCAGTTCAATAATGAAATTGAAATATGAAGATCATGGAATGAAGTCATGCGGTGGTTGAAGTTTGAAGTTCTTTCCGCTCCAATTTATTCCTTTGATATCCATGTCACTTGCAGAGTTCCCTAGTGGAAAAAGAAAAACAAACAAACAAAAAAAAACAAATATATATATATATAAATAAAATATAATTATATATATAAAAATTATAGAATAAGTAAGCACAATAAGTCGTAGGTTAGTGGTAGGCGCACACCCCTATCTACCTTCGGTCCCGGGTTCGAATCCCCGTAGCTTCTCCAGTTGTGACGGGGTTTTCCCCATGACATACGATGTGGCATTTTTTCTATTATTATATTTTTATTTATTTTTTTTATTTTTATTTTAACCAACAAACACATAAAAATAAAATAAAATAAACCGATGATACATTGTCTTCTTTTTAAATTTCTAGGTATGGTATTACTCAAGGATCACACCACGTGACACGGATGAATATGACACTCCCCTTTCGTACCCATCCATACTCATAATATAATAACATGTCAGCAGTCTATTTTTTATTAAATATCAAAATTATTAATTAATCCTATTTAAAATATAATGTTGATTAAAACAACAACATGATTGGAAACTTGAAAACCATGGATCACCTCCCATTCAACGCTTTGTTTAACGTCGTTAGCATGACATGAACACCCCTAACTTACCCAATACCAACTTTAAACATTTTAAGGTCCACATGTTTCATCACTTCTACTAGTTTTATATTGATTTTATATTTATAATTTGTGTCATGTAAAAACCTATGTTCTACAATGAGTGGGAAAATCCAAGGAATGTTGGAAATGGTTGATCTAGTTTCCACTGTAGTTTTTTCAAAGAAATCAATGGTCATTCTAACTTTTTTGGTTTCAATAGAAGAATGAATTCCAACTAAAAGTTCTTGGTTTTATCCTATGAAGGGATACTTGATCATGGAAGGAAGGACAATAATTTTGATCTCATGTTTGATAGTACATTCAAGAATAGGTTGAGATTTTTAATTAAAATCTATTTCATTTTCCAAATTTCTCAACAAAATGGGTTCCTTTTGAATAGAATATTCAACCAAAAAATTGTAAAGATCAGTTTTAAGAATGTTTATGGACTCAATGTTTGTGATTTCTCTCAATGGTTCAGTAAGTATTTGTTCTAAAGAATCAATGGAGTGATATTTAGGACTCTCAATCCATGATGTCAAATTCTCCTCTTGTGAATAAAAAAAATCAGTTTCCTCTTGATTTAAACACCTATCAAAAATTCCTTGATCCTCATCATCTTCCCCAAAAACAAAGGTTTTCTATTTATTAAATTCATGAGAGGTTTTTGGGAAACTAGACACTTCACATAAGGTTATGGAAGGGACATTTTTTGTAGGGATGGGTTCCTCACAAGTTTTAATGCTTTGTATTTCTAACCTCAATGATGAAACCTCAAAATTAATTTTCTCCATTTTTGACAAAATTTTTCAAGTAATGGTTGTTGATCATTATGGGAATGTGGTTGAGAAATATGGTCTATTCCAGGTGGATAATTACGTTGTTGGAATTGCATAGAAGGGTGTACAGATTCGCTTTGTAGGTATTGAAACTCATTATATGTTGGAATGTTTTGTGGATCATAGGAGTAAAAACGTTGTGGTTCATTAGTTTGTTGATGATCCCACAAGTAGAAATCATGATTCTCATTTTACATCACACATGGGGTTGGGTGATCAAAGTAGGGATAGGTTTCCCATGTTTAGAATTGTTTAAAATTGATTTCCATAGAAGTGAGGGGGTGAGAAGAGAGAAGAGGGATGAAAAAAAGATTATAGTGTCTAAGATAACATACTTAAGTCCCCAGAAACAGTGCAAAAATTTGATTCACACTCAAATTTACCCACAAGAAGAAGGTAGGACGGTCCTTGTACTCTAGTTTGGGTTGTCGAATCCTTAGAGACCTAAGAAGTACCTATAGACACGTGCATTCTACAGATTTATTTTGTCTATGAAGTGGCCAACTTAGGTTGATTTAATATGTTTTTAAAGGATCACTAACAGATTTAAGTTAATTCAAATTATGGTAATGAGTTGATCCTAGGTTATCGCTCGGGGTGGATTGGATGAATTACTTTTTTTAATGATTTCAATTTCTTATAATTGAGATGGATTCATTTAAGAAGATAAAATGAAATCATCACTTACTAGTTTAATACCTACACACCCTAATACTAATCACCTATACACTTGAAGGATCAACGTTTTGAGCACTCCAAGGTAGAGGTTCATATTAGCACTCCAAATGTGTGACCTTAAATTCAATAAGGATGAAGAGGTTTTAAAACCATAAAATAAAAATCTCATTTAAAAGAATTGATTATCCATTAATGGAGTTATAAATAACATCCAGTACAGCCCCTTTCTACTCCCTTGGATCAACCCATAAAAGATTTATCCCTCCATTGATGACATGTCTTCAACAGAAGTGGGAAGTAGACTTACGAGGGTGGAATTGATGAAGTAAAAACAACAACAAAAATCGATCACTCCTCCGTTGTGTAATAAATATCACAATGTATGGTGTGAATAAATTCACACCTTGAACTAACAGTATCAACGTGATAAGTAAAAGAACATAATAAGAGTAAAGGAAGAACTTTTATTAAGAAACTATGGTGAATTAAACAACTTACATGAGAAAGAAATGTGATTACAAACACAAAGTGGTAGCATAACACTACAATGAAACCAAGCACCAAAGATTATCAACCCCTCCACCACCACTACCTTAAATAGTCATTTTGGGAGCCTTGGATCGATCCTCAAACAGTACAAATCTTCTCAATTAATTTTGGTAGGCCATAGGTGGGTGGAAAGTTGAGGGAGATTTGATTTTTCCACCTTTGACCTGAGGTGGCAGCCATCTTTCATCCACCGAACATACGCACTTGGAAGACCTTCTATATGGAAGAATCAGAGTGGTCCATATGAGAAAAAATGGATCCCTAGATGTCTCCTAACAGCATGTAAAATTTGGGCCCATTTGGAGTAATATATTCGGAGTTATTATTATATTAGTGGGATGTTTTTCTGGGCCGTAGAATCTGGCTCAAACTTTTATCTCTATTTTGGTCCTCCTAAATGACTACAATGGAGTCCGAATTAGCATTGGATATGGAAGAGTGATTTGTTCCTATACATTTCTTATATCATCCCATGAAATTTGGGATTCATTGGGTTTGTAATGTGGGTCCCACATTCTAATTATTGGGCTGCTGTCCTATCTTCATTCTCTAGAATTGCTTCCATTCATCTCCAAATATCTCCATCATCCTTTATGAATCATCCATTGATCCCTGAATGAAAAATGTTTATATTTTAGTGCAAATAAATTTCCAAAAGTATTAAATAAAAATATGATTAACTGCATTCCTTAAAATCAGATGAATAATTGGGTTCTTTAAATGATGTTCAAAAATGTACCACATAATAGTGCATTTTAAGAAGGAATTACAATCATAATGTGAAAAGATGTTCAAAGTGTAAAATGCACTAAAATTGTGTTTATGAATATTAAATAACATGAATATTATATTTATTAACAATGAATATTATCCTAATTTAGTGTATAATCAGCAAGCCTCTAAAATAAATTAATACCTTAATGCAACTAAACTGATACACACTTCATAAAGGTATACCGGGTGTCCTTTTTGTAGAACTCTTATATGTAAGGGTAACCATAAAATTACTAACATTTCATAAAGCTGAATTTCAGTAACCCTTATGTATGCTTTTATGATACTGTGTAACCTTTACAGATAAACCCTTACACTACTTCAAGAAATAAATGATTACACTTACATGAACCCCTTCATATAAAGTTAAGTTATTGGTAACCTTTACATGATCTCTCATGTAAAGGTAATGCCTCGGTTACCCTTACGCAATTGATCTGTATAAGGGTAATGCATGGGTTACCTTTATATATATAGGATACAAAAAGATAAACCATTTATCAAATCTAATTTTTCATAAACATGAAATTTTTCTTCTTCATTTCAAGATAAATTTCATAAATCTAAATCATGGGATACTTCTAATACCACTGAAGGGTTTTGAATGAGTCTAAAAACAATTCTTAGGTGAATTTGAAGTGATTAAAACCATTTTATGGGGATCTCCTAATAAAGATAAATGAAAATAAAAAAACCATAAATTAATAACTCATATAAACACATATACCTTACACCTAATAGCATATACATCATCTCAATCATCATCGAATGAGTTTGAGAGAGGTCACCAAGGGAAACCAAAATAAATCCACTCTTTATATTATATCTATGGGTTAAGTAAATAATCCAATGTTTAGATGGGATATATCCTTCCTAAAAACCCTACTGGAGCCTCTTATGAAAATGATGAGGATAAAAATAGTATTTAGGTACCATAGAGATTCAACCAAACTTTATGGAAACACCACACCCACTTTTATTGCATGATAGTGGTTTATATAGGTTGTTGAAGATGTTTCTCAACAACATGCCTTAATTAATGCATTATAATTCATGGATAAATGATCTAGATAGTATATAAATTTATCTTATTAATTCTTCACCTTTCATATGTTTCATCACATGAAATATTATAATAAATTATAGCTTAGGTAGTGGGTTGATTAATTATCTAGCCAATACTTCCGTCGTAGGCTGTATAGAATAATATATAACCCATTTTTCATGAAAATCATAATTTTTATGAAATATATAAAATATATCTTTATATATCAAGATTTAGGGTATATATTTCCTTCAATATAAGTATTGTGGTCTTTTATTATTCCTTTCCAGACATGTTTTTCAAATAACAGTGTAACAACTGACCATATTCTAACTAAAATGACTAATAGATATCATATAAGTTATTATATGATAAATTTAAATTATTTTACCATCTTAGGTGTATTTATGGGATTAATTTTTAAAGCTAGTGGAATATTAAAATATATATCATGTGAAACACAATCTTATTCTCAATTTATTATCCTATAGATACTGAGGATATTAAAATCCCTAAGATAGAACGGTGTTAATCATGCCAATTATATTTCTATATGGTAAGAACATATTTTTTGAGATACTGGGAGTAATAAAGGATTCAATTGAATCATGGATTAATATTCACAAGTTCGCATTAGAACAATAAGCTCCACAAGTGTTAGTGGGAGTAATTGTTCAGAAGAAACATACTACAATGGTTGGTTAACACCATAGTATGGTTTTAATTTTTCACTATGGTGGGTGGAATATTATCCGATAATAATAATAAATCTTATAGGAAGTATTAATTTACAACTAGCTATGATTGAAATGTTCTTGTGAATCCTATAATGGAATCCATATACCAAAATTTTAAGAGTACTATATTTTTTATGTTTTTAGGCTCAATATCACTGGTGAGTATTCAATAAAAACTATATATCGATGTTATAAGTTAGTACCAATAAATAATCATTAATTATTAAAGGTTTAATATCTAATACATAGTCTATGATGGAAACCTTTACTATAATCATCATGCTCAAATCCATTTGAATTCTAGTTTTTGTGGCTTTTATTATAATTGTATTAGGCATTAGATGTCAAGGACACCTCTCATGGAGGTAAATTTATGGTTCATATGACATGAAAAAAAAAATCATAAACATCAATTAATTCCAATATAGAGATAAAGTTTCAAAGATCATTTAATGGGTTGAAACAAGTATAATGATCATATTATATTCATTTGGAACAAATTTTTTTCATGATTATACAAAAGGATAGTGGGGAAAATACAATTATCCAACTTAGATATGTTTAGAAAAAATATATATAACAAGTGACTAATCTTATGGTTATATAAGACTAAATAATTTCTCCAAAGTTG
This sequence comes from Viscum album, assembly GCA_963277665.1. Lineage (NCBI taxonomy): Eukaryota > Viridiplantae > Streptophyta > Magnoliopsida > Santalales > Viscaceae > Viscum > Viscum album. Next base: position 20,424,983 of record OY728137.1, on the reverse strand, counting down.
ACTTAAGTAGAATCCCAAGTTCGAATTAACAATATTTACTAGTTTATTATAGTACACAGTTGACGTGGTGTTGAAAAATAAAATATAGGACAATAAACAAAAATTTTTTCTAGGGTTGTATGGTATTCTTGTGATGTATGCACTACATATTCCTAAGAGTACTTTTAAAATATATATCACATTCCATGATATGTACCCATGTTTTATCTTTATTATCCATATATCATAACATGAAAATATCAAACAAAACTTGGAGAACTACATAGTATGGAAATCATAACTATCCGATAATTTTTAGGAAAGAAAATATGGACGAGTTCCTAATAATTAGAGAAATGGGAATGCTAGTTTTTACAGAATATGAAACTAGTGTTATTTAAATCATTTTGATCTATAATCACAGTGAGTATATAGTAATATTCATGGTAAAATCCAATTTCATCTATTATTTTTCATATATATATTTGAATGATTATGTTTTTGCATTTTATGTAACTCAAGAAATAATTTTATCAATATTTTGTTCCTTATTTTGGAAGTTATATTAAAATAGAATAATTTAATCATATCATGAATAATTATTTACTATGGTATTATCTAATATATCAGGGTTGATATAGGTGAAAATTTTTATACTCATTAATATCATCTATTGAGGGATTTTCTTAATGAGATGAAGTTGTAGTAAGAAGATTAAACACATGTAGTATAGTGAGAACAAAAATTATAACCATACCATAGTAGAATCATGTTTAACTTATGAGACTGACCAGTATAGTGGTAGAAGTCGTCACTAGTGAAATTGGGAATCTCTTGGAGTTGGTTCTCTAAAAGTAACTAATTGTATCATTAGATTACTATAATATTCATATTTTTTAATATTAATTAATTAATTATCACATTATTATCATTCTTCTATATCAAATATATGTGATAATGTCCACAGGGTACTTTTAACCCTGAATGATATTAAAATTTCCCTAGTATTATGATAAACTAAATGTGTTATGATAGTATTCTTAAATATATTTTCTATATCTAGATGGCATTATTTGATAGGACACGAATGATATAGTCTATTTGGAGTGAAGACTCGTAAGACATTAAGACACTTTCTCATAGTATATAGCCTTGGTACTTTTCAAAGTAGGAGGTTATGAGAACATAAACCCCCAGTAGAAAATCTATATTTATATGTGTAATTGGGTGTTCCTATCTATGTGCATGTGTAATGATCCTTAGACTTTAAGATTTTTATTAATTCATATCATGAGTTATTTACTTTTATGTATTGATGAAAGATATGAATACATGTACTCATGGTGAGGTAGCATACACTGGGTGCATCATAAGTGATATTGCATTAATGAATAATGTGGGAAAATATTTTTCCCTTCCCAGTTTAGTGGAATTAGATATCTCAGAACATTTTATTGAAATGGAACTACCTGATTAAGTACATGGATATATGATTTTTTAGGAATGTTTATTTCTAGAATGTCAAAGAATGATACATCAAGTTTATAGGTTGATAACACCATCTTGAAACCAGATTGATTAGATATATCGTGATAAAAGGATTATATTACACATTTTATGTTCATATGTGGTTATTTTCATAGTGTATTTTCTCTTATTTCTCTATGAGTGCCTTAGAATATTGTTAGATGACAACCTTAGACTTTAGGTGGTTTTGCCTAAGGCTACACAGAAAGGGGTGTATATAGTTGTACATTAAGTGTATCAATAACCTTAGTTAAATTCTATATGAATTTAATATATAGGATAAATAAAACTCTTGTACATGGTTTAATATTTATTCATGTTTGATTCATCACGTATATTCAATCACCATTTATTTGAGAGAATATTTTTGAGTTGAATATTTAATAAATATTTATTCACTATTTTAGTGAATCTAATATTTATTTATTTATTGGAAAATAATGTAATTATATTTATTTATTTAAATAAATATTCATTATTCAAGTATTGATAAATAGTGAGGATGAATAGAAGATTGAATTTAATGGTCCAGTGAGAAATGACATATTAAATATTATTTGAATAAATATTAATTTTTTTATTCAGTGAAATAATATGTATTTATTCATGAGTTTAACAATTATCAAGAAAATGTTGTTGTTGTTGTTCTTATTATTATAATTATTATTATTATTATTATTTAGACATGGGTTTCACTAGGAATAAAGAGAATCAAAAGAGCCTATGCAAAATTATAATTCTCTAACCCTTTCTCTATTTAAACCTGATTATAACGTTCTCTAACCAATGCCTATCTATTATAATCATTATAAACAAATAGTTATAGAGAATGATCTCAATTCATAGAGAAATTTTCTCCTAGAACACTCTCAATAATAGAGACTGATCCTACTTCACTACCCTTTCGATTCTAGAGAGATCAATAGGAATCCTTCCACCTCAAAGAGATCCTTATGGCTGTCAATAATGAAAAATTGAAAGGGTTAGTGTTTTACATTATAGAACCTAGGGATTTATATGGGGGTTCTCAAAGTTCCATGGAGCACATATGGATCACCACTATATGGATTCTATCCTTGAATCTTCTCGTTGCAATGAAAATGAGAAATATTCAATGAAGAAATAATTTCAAAGCTAGGTAACTACTATTTAAATATATTAATTATAAATTATATATGTTGATCCTCGCTTATTGGTTTTGAAATCATGTCAATTAATCTTCAAATTAACTTTTTTGTTCCTAAATTTATTTTTCATGTACATATAATGTTATTCATCGATTATGAAAAAAATTTGGATTTTTACGTCCTAATAGGTGCTTATATTCTGTTCAGAACATTTAGTTGGTTCACTAGTACCAACTATTATATACTTTATGATTACATGTATTCATTTTTTTGAATATTAAAAAAAATATTATAATATCATGATTTTTCTTCTATGTGACATAGTATGTGATAATTTCCTATTGGTATTTATCACACTAAATGGTCATAGCAGTTCCTCTCTATGTTGACATCCTAAAAGTTCTATGAAAATATTCTTAAATACATGTTATATGGCTGGATGATATCATTTCCTGGGACACGAATGATAAATTTTATATGTGGTATCATTGAGACTTATTCTCATGATGTTCTCCCTTGGTAATCTCTAATATAATGGGGTTATGTGAACATGACCCCCCAGTAAAAAATACACATTCATATTTATCATTGGATTTTCCTATCTAAGACAATTTGGACATTTTTTAGAATTTAATATTAATATTAATGGATGTCATGAGTCACATACCTTTATGTATTGACAAAAATCATGATGACATATTCTTGTGGTGTGGTAGGATATAGTGGGTGTACCAAAAGTGATATTACATTAATGAATAAAATGAGAAATGATTTGGCCATTATGGTCTTTAATATAAGTTGTTATTTTCAGACCTTTTATGGAAATGGAACTACCTGATTAATCCCATGGCCACGATGTTCTATTGTTAAGTTTATTTCCAAAAAAATCAATGAAATATACATCAATCACACAAATTGATGACACAAACATGAAACTTACTTGATTAAAGATGTCATAATGAAAAAATTATATGAAAGAGTGGGTGTTCATATGTGGCTTTTTTCATTTTGGAATTTAACTTCTTTTTATATGGGTGTCTTAGTGTGTTTCTAGATGATAACCTTATAATTTAGGTGTAACAACCTAATTTCATAGAGAAAGGGGCATATAGTGTCACACACTAAATGTATTCAGAACCTATATTAAATTATATATGAATTTAACATATTGAATAAATAATATTCTCAGACGTGGTATTATAATTATTCATGTATGATTGATCACAAATATTCAATTACCATTTATTCGAGAGAATATATATGTGAGTTGAATATTTAATAAATATTTATTTGTTATTTTATTGAATATAATATATATTTATTAACCAGTGAATAATGAAGTGACATTTATTTATTTAAATGAATTTTCATTATTCTTGGTTTGATAGATATTCAATAGTATGTGTGGGAAAATTCATGTTAAATATTATTTGAATAAATATTTATTTATTTATTCCGAAAAAAATGATATTTATTTCATCATCAAATTTGGTGAATCTCATGTAAAGAGTAATATTATTATTATTTTATACTTGGGGTTTATGAGGGATTTAAAAAAATTAATAAGGGTATGAGTAAAATTATTATATGTCTAACCCTAATTATTATATAAACTTGATTATTTCATTTCTATACTAAATCATTATTGTGCACAATGAAATTCTAGAATTAATTATCTAAATCCCTATAGATAATTTCTCCTAGAATGATCTCAATAATGAAGATTGATCCTCATATAAAAACCTCTTGAGACTAGAGAGATTGAGAAGATTACTTTTATCCAAAGTGATTCTTATCATGATCATCAATAAACAACATGAGTATCATAATCTTCTGCACTACCACCCATGGATTTCTATAGAAATGTTTGGGGGGTTTTGGTGGATGCATGGATCACCAATGGATGGATTGTAAACTTGAATCATCTTGAATCAATAATGGAATGATAATAAGTAGTCTACTGATTCATCAACAAATAAATAAATTTAACACAAGTTATTTCCTTATACAGATAAATTAACTATAAATTATATGTGATGATCTTTCCTTATTTATTTTATCATAATATTCAATGAATATTTTATTTAATTCCTTTTTAATGATGTTATTTTCATGTAAATATCATATTATTCAATGATTGAGACAAAAGTTTGAGTTGTCTATAGCCCAATGGTGCTTTTATTATGTCCAAATCCATCACTAGAAACCCTAGATATCAAGGACACATGTCTGCATCATGTCCTCAGACACTTGAATACTACACTCAATCTTACCTTCTCTATATGAATAATAAGAAGTTCTCAAGTGCACCAACCTATATAGTGCTTTCTATAGAACCGTCTAGAAGAACGACATAAGATGCATATCCTGATAAGAAAATATTCTCCAAGGAACCCCATGAAGATGAACTATCTTCTGAACATGAAATAGGACTAACTCATTGATTGAATAGGTCTCTCATATCAATAAGAAATGTGTGGCCTTTATCAATCAGTCCATAATAACCCATTCCATGTAAATTCCATGAGAAAGCCTCAAATATCCCATCATGAATTCCATCATCACATCATCCCACTTCCACTCAAGAATGGATGATGACTAAATAAGGCATGTAGTCCATTGATGTTCATACTTCACTTGCTGAAAAGTGAAGCATTATAAAACAAACCCCCAAAATTAACTTTTTCATATTATACCACCAATAGAACCTATGAATATCATGATACATCTTTGTTATCCCTAGGTGAACATACCATCTCAAGGAATGTGAATATCTCATATATTCATGCATTATTCAAGGTACTTCCACATGAACTTATACATAAATAACCTCATCGGTATCAAAGGAAAAATCTAGAAGTGTATCCCCACAATATATATTTTCCCTCATCACCAAATAATTTGAGTTAGATAACTAACTCTTCTCCACCCTCTTGAGGAGTGAAAAGGTATACCCAAAGAGCGATACTCTCTCCTAGGGTTTGAGTTCCTTCTAGGTGTCGACCAAACCACTCGTGTATGTTAAAGGATGTTTAGTGGGTATTTAGTTTTCTAGATATTCATTAACTTCTCAGATAATGATGGATTCCCCTAATATTATTTGAAGTCTTTCCCTGATCTTATTTCTTCTCATTTATCTTGTTTTCATTATTGTCATATTTCCCTTACCCTGTGATCTTCCCATACACCTTCATTCCTATATCTGTTTAAGTTCCGATCTCCCTGGGCGTGAATTAGCGTTTGTGTGTGGATATATAGATATATCATGATTCGGTGTCTTGGTGATATGGTAGTAGCTATTTCGAGAGAAGCAGAAGTTCAGAGTTTCTTCAGGGAGTCAGGCGGTTAAATGGTTCCACGAGTTGTGATTTTTAGTGGTTTGGTGGAGGCTTTCAGCTTATAAGCATTAGTTGGGGTCGAATTTAGAGTGTCATAGTGAGTTTGATGGTGAAGAAGGGGATTCACATGGACTGAGTTATGGATTGTACTACTGATGTTTCATGGTCGATGGCAGGGTTTTTCGACGGCTTTCTGGTGGCACCGCTAGTTTCTTTCATGGTTCAAGGAACCTAGTCTGCATTTGTGAGGGGATCTGTTTGTCTGATTCTTTGCTAACGGATTTACGAGAATTTGATTCTACCTCATTGTATTTTTTATTCATTATTGTAACGTTTAGTTGAAATCTGATTGGTGACCCTGAGAGAGGGATGGGTATGATGACACCCATAATCAGCAATTTTTTGATTTGGATGGATGGGCACCATGCTTGATCTTTTTCACTGTGATTTCTATCTCGCTTTGTTTCACACTTGGTTGATAGTGTTGTGTTTCCTTAAATGTATTTTTGGGTGGGAGGCTCGAAAGAGAGATGGTTTTGTTGAAACCTATCATTTGTTCCTCCTTCCCCATATCAGTGTGGGTTGGAGGAGTTCTCTACCATGTTGTGTTGCTAGCACGACCCAACTTCTTGGCAGGGGGTGAGGCATCTCATTTTAATTATCTCACTTTTCATGGTCTTGTCGGGGGGTGATGAGGTTTTTTCTGATGCTTGTATTGATGTATGCTTCCCTTTTGTTATTCAGGTCCCTGTTTAGGCATTTGATTCATGTTATATATGGAATTTATTTCCTTTTCATATAGTGGGTTCCCTCTTCTCCCAGTCTACAAAAGAGGTTTTCCATTTTTTTTGGATCAATACAGATAGTTTGACCCTCAATATTTTCAAAAAAATGACATTCCCCTCCCCTGGGTATATACCATGTCAAAATCAAAAGACTATGGTTATTTAACCCACCTTCTCAGTAACACCACAATAATTTATGGTTTGAGTATTCTTAAATAAATTCAATTCATTGGATAGCTTATGTTTCACACAACATCGAGCTTAGACAAACAGTGATATACTATTAAATATTAAAATGGTTGTTGAAATAGTAATGTGACCATTATGAATAGTAATCTATCCAATAAAATAGTAACCTCAGCTATAAATGTTTAAATAAAATTTAGGCATTTTATAAATGTAAATATGATATAATTATATCATAGTTTAAGTAAATAAATGTTTTAAAAATAAAAAATTAATTGTTGGTATTTTTGTGAAGCATAATTTTTTATTTATAATTTTATAATTAATCTAATTATTGAAAAGAGAATTTGTTTACATAAAATAGATTCATGAATTATTATTTTTTGTCTTATTATTATAAAATAATTTTATGATGTCTTAATTAATTTTTCAATGTGTCACAAAACCAGTTATAATTTTAAAATCGATATTTTTTTAATAAATGGTGATATCAATTAAAAAATAATGTTCAAATAATTATAAAATTATTTTCAATAAATGGAGTTCATTTTTTAATTCTTCACATCTAAAAATTGTTAGGGTTATTTTTTGATATTTTTCTAAAATAGGTGAATTTTTAGTGAATGGTGAAATACGGTAATTTTTTATATTTAACATTTTAGCGAAATACAGGAATTATTGGGTCATGGATTATGTATGGATGAAGTAATAACCCATTCGTTTGAACTCATATGAATTATTTATATTATTTATTCACAATTATAATCAATATTGATAGTCTTGATCCAAAATAATAAACAAATTAACAAAAAAACACCCCTCTTCTCCACTATAAATACCACCCATCACCGCCTCTTCTCCTGGCACCATATAAGACTTGAATATAGTCCAATTTATACCCAATATCTCTCCCAAACCTCTTTTACACATCTAGGTTATTATTATCTCAATAAAATACTAAAATCAAGTCCCTTAAAGAGGTTCTTCAGGAGAATAATTCCACAGGTAAACCCCTTAATCCTTCCCTTTTTTTCTTTCAATTATATTTCTTTTCTTATCCTTCCGTAAAATCCTACATAAAAAAATTAATTATAACCCCATTATCATATATATACTATAATTTTATTATTTTAATGTAAAATCCATTATTAAACCCCTTCTCCTATCGCTTTTATTCTAAAAATGAAAATATTGTCTATAATGTGTTGATTTACCGTCATAGTGGACGATGTGTTTTCATTTTACATTACCACCTTCAAGTATATTCATAAAACCAGTATAATAGTTAAAAAAATTAAAATATATATTCAAAATTAATTAGTATATTGCAACCAACATATATAAAATATTAAATAATAAAACAAAACTAGATTGTGATAATCAAAAATTTACCAAAATAAACTAATGTTCATTGTCAAAATTTTATCTAATGAATCATAATAATAATATCTAAAAAATTATATATATTACAATTTAATAATATATAATTCAATTAATAAAATATAATTTCAATTTAGTAGAATTATTTTCCATTTTACATGATCTTCCATACATTAATACAAGTGAACTAATTATTAAAACCAAGGAAACAAACTCTCTCGAACAACAAAATCAAATATTATAAATCATCAAAAATAAAATAAATGAACTCAATAAAATTATAATATATCAAATAAAAAATTAATAGGTTCTTAATTAAATTATTAATTAATCTAATTTCATTATCTATGATATTAAGTTCTAGTGTAGAACACTTTTGGACACAAGGTAAGGGATTCTCCTCGAACCCCAATTTTTCATTTGGGTTACACTTTCTCTCTCTTTACCCCATTTTAATTATTTATTATTATTATTTACTCATCCTATATTCTATTTTAATGTTACAAAAACATGAAAATATCCCAATTTTTCTTTCTTTTATGGGAAAATACATGTTTTATAAGGATCCTTTTGAATTCCTCTCGATATGCAAGCCCGATTAAAGGGAAATTACTAATTTCTTACCCATTTTAAAGTATCATTAGTAATATATTTTAATAAACCAATATTTTTCTAAAATAAAATATTTTATCATCAAAAAACTATATTTTTTATTTCTGGTTTTATACAAACAATTATTCTTTTTTCTTTTTAAAGTCTCTATATTATTTTCCATTAAACCGCACTAAAGAGGCGCATTTCAAAGGTTTCTTAAAATCTTTTTTTATATATTTTAACATCAACTGGAATTTATTTATCATAATATATTCCTATTTTAACATATTAATTTCCAATTATTATTTAAATCCATTCTTTCATGGACACTATTATGATATTCCCTTTTTTATGCCTTATTCTACATTTATTCCTTATGTGTGGTGTATGTATACTTCCCTTTAATTTTTGATCATCATTAATTAAATATTTCATTGAATATACATATTTATTTTATCGTGGATATTGTTATTACCTTATTTATGTATCTTTTTTACATATGGTGTTTTCATTGAATGTTGTATTAATTGGGGAAATATTGATAAATTTGTATATTGTACTCAATATGGATATTTTGATAAGTCATATTGTTCATGAATTGAATCTATGTATGAATATTATTGGGAATTACAGTAACATATGGTACCCACTATAGCCCCTCAATTCATCAACAGGTATCATGAGATGAAACAATTAGTGACAAACACTTCATTTTTTTTCTATGTAGAATCAGACATATTTCTATCCATAAAATTAAACTGCCTTGATGGTATAATGGTTTATGTGATAGATACATAACTTCCAATGATTAATCATTTTCTTCATTCATTATTAATTTATTATTTTCCAAGATATTTTCATTATTAAAAATCTAGGGATTTATTTACATTATTAGTTTATTTATGAAAAGTGTTTTGGGGTTATTTACCTTTCCATTATGATTATGCCTTATTGGATATGCTTCACTTATTATTAATTCATATAACCATTACTGAGAATTTGAGCTCAACATTTCATTTTTTTCCTTATGCAAGTTATAAATATGAAATCTTTGAATAATTTTTGAGGAAGCAATATATTTTCTTCTATTATATTATATGTTTAATTACTAATGTAATAAGGGTACCATGTATGTATCTAGTTCTTCAACACTACTAAACTAATCATTCATTGGTGATGTGATCTCTTGAATCTATGTCATTGTAATTAAATAAACACATACTCTGGGATACTGGGGTCAGAGTTGTTATATTTGGTATTAGAGGAAGTTTGGTAGAATCCTTGGGAACTATATATTAAGTAAACATGATAATTATAATAATCCCTTATAGTTAACTTTTTGATCAATAGTCATGATGATTCTGAGATAACATAGTGTTTTCCATTATTTAGTGATGGTGCCTAATGGAAGGAAGGTAATAAATACTGGTGGAAAATATAGGGATTTTCCCATTGATAAAGTCAACACAGTTTGTGTTGAAGCTAAGCAGATCCTAACCATATTAGGATAGCTTACTTGGGTTATAAATAATAACAATACTATACCTATGTTAGATCGTCTAATGTGGTTGAAGCCCCCATATTTTATTAGGACTACTAATCTAGTGGTAACTGAGTAGTGTATCAATTCCCTTGAAAATATATTTCTATCAATGGTATGTAATGAAAATGAAAGGTACGTAGTACTTGTAATATATTATCCAAAGGGAGATGTTGATCAACAGTGGTTTTTGATCCAAAATACTAAGGAGGAAGATAAAATAAAACCCATCAAATGGAGAAATTTTCTATAAAAAATCTTCAAAAAATATTTCCCTCTTGAGAAATGATATGATATGAAGAGAAAATTCCTTATCTTAAAGTAAAGGGAATGAGAGGGTGTTGTAAAGTTTGAGGCTACCTTCACAAGACTAGTCAGTTATCTTATAGTTTACATGCATGATTCAGAAGACAAGATTGATAATTTCGTTTAAGGTCTTAATACAAGTCTTTTAAGGGAACTATTTTCTCAAACATTTTCATCATATGATGAAAAGGTATTAAGTGCCATCAAAATAGAAAATAAATTTTCTAGATCCTATATGTTCTAGAAAAATACAGAGAAAAACGGTCTTCTAATAACCATGGAAAATGTGAAGCAGCAAAGAATAACAAGGAAATGAATTAATTTCTATTATGTGTAAATTGTGGAAGGAATAATCTTGGTAAATTCTTGAAATTAATGGAGTTTTATATAAATTCATAGAAAATGGTCGTCGAGATAATGACTACAAGGGGATGAAACAAATAAATGATGTTCAATTCTTCGACTATAATGAAATGGGGAATTATTTAAATCAATTTCCCAAGTGTCAGGGGAATCTACCATAGAAGAGGCCATAGGGAGATAGCCAATCTTATTAAATCACTACATATAAAGTAGAAGTACCCAATGATGTGGTGGTAGGTGCATTAATGTTATCTTCAAATCTAACCAATGCTTGATTTGATTCTAGATCATCACACCCTTTTATATCTACCCATTTTCTCAATAAAACTATGCATTTCCCTTTTGATTTAACAAGGGATTTATCAGTCAACACTCATAAGGGAAGTCTCATTGCAATAAAAATGTGTCGGGAAGTCCCCTTTATAACACATAATTTTTTTTTGATTCCAAACTTATCATCATACCCATGTTTGTCTTTGATAAAATCCTTGATATATACTGGATTTCAAAATATGAATCAAAAATTTATTATAATAATAAGAAAATTAAAATATGTGAGGAAGTTATAAAATACCTTATATTTAGAGAAAAAAACATCTTCATCTGATTCTTATCTTGATCTACCCCATTAGCTCTACTGAATGAAATTCATACGGAGTAAGAGTAAACAACATCTAAGGATGAGAAAATAAATCTTTGAATTTCGGATGTACCAATTGTATAGGAATGCATTGATGTATTTCCTGATGAATTGCCTTGACATCCCCTAGAGTGTTAAGTTGAATTTACCATTGATCTAATCTTGGATTCAATACCAATATCAAAGACTCCTCATAAAATTAAAACTATGGAATTAGTGTAACTGAAGAAAAAACTGGAGAATTTGAGTAATAACAGATTTATTCACCCTAGTGTTTTTGCATGGGGAGCCCATGTAGTCTTTGTTAAGAACAAATATGGATCCTTTATTTTTTTCATTGACTACAAAGAAATCACTTCTATTATAATAAAAAACAAGTATCCTCTTCTGTATATTGATGATTTATTTGATCAACTACATAGAGATCAATATTTTTCAATGATTGACATGTGATCTGAATATATTCAATTGCATGTAAATAAAGAATGATATTATAAAGATGGAATTTTGAACTAGGTATGGAAATTATGAGTTTACAATAATTATATTTGTAATAACTAATCCACCTTATGTTTTCATGGATCTAATGAATAGATTATTCAAGTTATATCTTGATAATATTTTTTGGTATTTATTGATGATATGTTGGTGTACTTCAAAAGCTATGAGAACTATGCGAACCACTTAAATATTTTTCTAGAGACTATTAGAAGAAAATATTTATATGGGAAGTTTATAAAGTGTGAATTATTGCTTCAAAATAGTTTCTTTTCTTAGCCATATTTTCTATAGGGATGGAATCTCAGCTGATCCTATAAAGACAAAGGCAATCCAATAATTGTTTATGCAAACAATCATAACTAAGGTACATGGTTTCTTTATTTTAGAAGTTTACTATCAGAATTTCATCAAAAAAATTTCTTAATTAGCTAACCCATTAACCAAGATCACACGTAAAGGGGTTAAGTTTGTTTGGATAAAATAATGTATAGAATGTTTTGATGAATTAAAGAGGATATTTATTAATGCTCTAATTTTGAATCTTACTTCAAGAAATGACGGGTTTGTGATATATAGGGATTAATATAAGAATGTATTGGGTTGTTCCCTAATGGAAAATGATTAATTTATTCCATATTCATCAAGTAAATTGTAGACACATGAAAAAAATTATCTAATTCCTTATCTTGAGTTAGCAGTAGTAATCTTTCTCTGAAGATATGGAGACACTATCTCTATGGTGAAAGATGTGAGATATATATAGATCACAATATTTTGAAATATATATTTACAGATAAATAACTCAACATGAGTAAAAGTTAATGGCTCCATTTTCTCAGAGATTAATATTACACAATACACTACCACCTAGTAAAATAAAATAAGGTGGTAGATGCATTAAGTAGGAAATATCATGGACTTCTAACCCAAATGAGGATTAATAAAGATATTATATTTATAGACTTAGTAAATATGGATATGGTAATTTTTAAGGAAATGGAACCATCTCTCCTTTTTCAAATTATTTCTAAACCATTTTTACTAGATAAGATGAAAAGTTCTCAATTTGATGATGAGAATTTTCTAAAGAAAATTAAAGTCGTTCAAGATGAAAGATTAATATACTTCATGTATGAGGATATAGTTCTGAAATTTGGAAAGAGGGTATATGTTCCATCAATAATATATCTAAAACGGAATGTGTTAGATGATTCCTATAGAACAAATTTCTCTATACACCCTAGTAGTACCAAGATATATAGAGATATGAATGAATATTTTTGGTGGGATAATATGAAGCAAGAAATTGCATACTATGTGTCGAGGTGTCAGGTTTTTTAACAAGTGAAGGCTAAAAGATAATATCTTGTAGGAGTCATGAAACCTCTACCTATTCCTATATGGAATTGGGATGATATTTAAATGGAATTTTTCATAGGACTATCAAGGGCTCCTAGAAGGAATGATGTGATATGGTTTATTGTTGATCATCTTACAAAATCAGCACATTTTCATACTATTAGAGAATATTTAACTCTTGAGTGCCTATAAGGACTCTATATTAACAATGTAATAAGACTTCATGGTGCACCTATATCTATTGTGTCTGATTGAGATCCTCATTTTACATCAATATTTTGGAAGTGTCTTCAAAAGGCTCTAGATACGGAGCTTCATTTGAGTATTATTTATCACCCTCGAACCAACGGACAGTCTGAAAAGACTATTCAAGACATTATAATACAAATTTAGATCATTAGCACATTACTTTCAAGGTATGTGGGATCAGTATTTAACTTTAGTAGAGTTTTTCTATAATAATAGTTTCCATTATAGTATTTAAATGGTGTTATAAAAAGCATTATATGGAAAGAGATGTCATACTCCAACTTTTTGGGATGAACTTAGTGAGTGGAAACTTTTAGGCCCAAAAATTATTAATGCGATAATTAAAAAGGTAAAGACTATTCAAGGTTATATCAAAGTGGCTCAAATTAGGCAAAAGAGTCTTGTTAATAACTGGAGAATGGATTTGGAATTTCATGTGGGGGATCATGTATTTCTTAAAGTATCTCTATGGTAGGGTGTCATTAGATTCGGTAAGATTGGGAAATTCTTCCCCAAGTATATTGAACCATCTGAAATTATAGAACGAATTGGAGCTCTACCTTACCAATTAGTAATACCACCAAGTCTCTCAAAATTTTGTGATCTGTTCCATATATCATTATTAAATAAGTACATTACAAACCCAACATATGTACTCACCTGTAAAGAAATAGAACCAGAAATTGATTTGTCTTACTATGAGGAGCCTATCAATATTCTTGACTCAAGAGATAAATTATTGAGAAATAATACAAATCATATGGTAATGTTTCATTGGAGAACCCCTAAAAAAGAACAAGTTACATGGGAACCTGAGGATGTAATGAAGAAAAACCACCCTCGTCTGTTTTGAATCAAATATTCATGAAACATTTTGAGGGAAATTTTCTAAAAGAGGAAAAAATATAACACCCTAATATTTTATGGTATGTATCTTCTTAAATAAATTTAATTCATTCAATAGATTATGTTTTACACAACACCGAGCTTAAACAAACAGTTATATACTATTAAATATTAACATGACCATTGAAATATTAATGTGACCGTTATGAATAGTAATATGACCATTGGGAATAGTAATTTGGCCAATAAAATAGTAACCTCACCTATTAAATTACAAATAAAATTTTTAAATATTATAAATAGAAGTATGATATAATTTTATCATAGTTTAAGTAAATTAATGTTCTAAAAATGGGAAATTAATTGTTAGTATTTTTTTGAAACATAAATATTTATTTACAATTTTATAATTGATATAATTATTTAAAAGAAATTTTATTTTACTAAAATAGATTCATAAATTATTATTTTGTTTTATTATGATTATAAGATTATTTTATGATACCTTAATTATTTTTTCAAAGTGTTATAAAATCAGTTATAATTTTAAAATCAACATTTTTCGAATAAATGGTGATTTTAATTTAAAATTAAATTTCTCATATTTTGTAAATTATTTTCATAAAATGGAGTCTATTTTTTAAATTTTACATCTTTAAAAATGTTTAGGGTTAATTTTTGGGATTTTTATTAAATAGTTCAATTTATAGTGAATAGTGAAATATGGTAATTTTTTGCATTTAACATTTTAGTAAAATACAAGAATTATTGAGTCATAGATGATGTATGGATGAGATAACCTCCAATTGGTTCTAAATTTCATGCATTATTTATTGTATTTAGACACAAGAATCATCACTATTGATATTATTGTTCTAAAATAATAAACAGATGAATAAAATAATCAAAAAACACCCCTCTCCAGCACTATAAATACCAACCCCCACCACCTCTTCTACTCACACATTCTCAGACATGAATCTTGTACAATTTATGCCTAATAACTCATCCAAAAAACGTCACCACATATAGAAGAAAATTTTCTCAATAAAATACCAAACCCAAGTCCCGTAAGGAGGTTCTTAGGGAGAAGAATTCAAGAGGTCAAACCATTAATCCTTTTATTTCTTTTTCTTTCAATTTCATTTCTTTTCTTATCCTTACCTAAGAATCCTCTAGAAAAAAATTAATTATAACCCCATTATTTTATATATACTATAATTTTATTATGTTAAACTAAAATCCATCATCAAACCCCTTATCCTCTCCCTTTTATTCTAAAAATGAAAATATCATCTGTGATGTGTCGATTTACCAATGTCGTGGATGAAGCATCTTCATTTTTCAATTACCACCTTAAAGTCTATTGATAAAATAATTAAAATGGACAAAATAGATTGTAAAATTTATATTACAACTTGTTTAGTATTTTGGAACTTGTATATATGCATAATATTAACTAATAAAACAAAACTAGTTTGTGATAATAAAAAATTCACCAAATTAAACTAACATTCATCGTCAACATTTTATCTCATGAAAAATCCTCATATTTGGAAACAATGATATATAAGGCCATTTAATCTTATTTAATTCCATTAATAATATATAATTTCAGTTTTGTAGAATTATTTCCCATTTTACATGATCTTCTATATATGTATTCAATTGAACCAATCATGGAAACCAAGCAAACAAACACTCTTGAACTACACAATTTAATCTTAAAACTAATAAAAAAGGGAATAAATGAACTTAACAAAATTATAATAAATAAAATAAATTTTTAATAGGTTTTTAATTAAATTATTGATGAATCTAATTTTATTATCGAGGACATTAAGTGTAAGTTTAGAACACTTTTGGACATAAGGTAGGGGATTCTCCCTAAACCTCCATTTTTCATTCAAGTTACACTTTCTCTCTCATTATCCCAATTTAATTAACAATTATTCTTATGTAATCCCCCTAAATTATGTTTTTATGTTCCAAATAGATTAACATATCTCAATTCTTCTATATTTTATGGGGAAATAAATGTTTTATACAATTTTCAATTCCTTTTGATAAGAAAGCCTGGTTAAAGGGAACTTCCCAATTTCATATCCATTTTAAAGTACCATCCATAATATATTTTAATCTACAAATATTTTTATATAATCACTTATATTATCATAAACACCTCTCCCTTTTCATTTTTGTTTTTATTCAAACAATTATGCATCATCTATTATAAAGTCTCTTTATTATTTTCCCTTAAACTACACTAAAGAGTCTTATTTCTAATGTTTATTAATCACTTTTTTAAAACATTTTCACTTCATTTGGAATTAATTTATCACTATATATTTATATTTTTTCTTATTAATGTCCATGTATGATTTAAATCTACTCTTTCATGGACACCATTATGATATTTCCTTTGGTTATACCTTATTCTCCACTTATTCCTTGTGTGTGGTGTATGTATATTTCCCTTTAATTTGAGATCATCACTCATCAAATATTTCATTAAATATATATATTTACTATATCATTGATATTATTATTTCCTTATCCATATACCATTTTTAAATATGGTTTTATCTTTGAATTTTGTTTCAATTGGACAAATATTGATAAATTCATATCCTCTACTCCATACAAATATTTTGAAAGGTTATATTGTTCATTAATTGAATCTACGTATGAAGAATGATTTTTACTTATAGTCATTTGCTGGGAACAATACATCCCATTGATGCATTGAAAGGTCTCATGAGACAAAACAATTGATGACAAACCCTTCATGTTTGATTCTAAGAATAATCAGGTGGGTTTCTACCCACAAACTTAAACCATCTGGACGGTATAATGGTTTATGTTTTAGATACTAGATGTCCAATGATTTATCATTTCCCTCATTTAGTATTAAGTTATTATTTTCCCTGATATTTTCATTACGACAAAATCTATAGATTTATTTACATTATGAGTTAATTATGGCATGTGTTTTTCAGTTAATTACCTTGACATTATTATTATTCCTTATTGACATTGTTTCAGTTATTATTAATTAATGTAACCCTTACTAATAATTTTAGCTAACCCTTTCATTTTTTTCCTTCCCTGGTTACTGAAGATGAAATATTTGTATAAGATTTGAGGAAGAATCTTATTTTCCATTATTATGTTATATGTTCAATTACTAATGTAATAAGGTTACCATTTATGTATCTAGTTCTTCGAGACAACCAAACTAATTGATCCTTTGTGATGTGATATATTATATATATATTTCATTGTAATAAGTTAACTACCGAATATGGGCTACTAGGATCGGGGTTGTTATAGTTGGTATTAGAGGATGTTTGGAATAAACCTTGGGAACTAGAGATAAAGTAAACCTGGGAATTATAATAATACCTTATAGTGAATTTTTGGATCAATAATCATGATAATTGTGAGCTAAATTAGTGTGTTCCATTATTTAGTGATGGATCCTAATGGAAGGAAGGGAATAAATACTCGTGGATAATTTAGGGATTGCCTTACTAAATATGTAAACATAGTTAGAGTTGGTGCCGAACAGATCATAGCCATATCAGGAAAACATACTTAGGTTACGACAAATAACCATACTGCACCTATGCTAGATCATTTCATGTGAATGAATCCCCCATATTTTAGTGGGAATACTAATCTAGTAGTATTCGAGTAGTGGATCAAGTCCTGTGAAAATATATTTATAGTATTGAGATGCACTGAAAATTAACAGGTAGTATTGGAAGTTTATTTTCTCAAGGTAGATATTGATAAATGGTAGTCATTGATCCAAAATATTAAGGATGGTGACGAATTAGAATATAAGTAATGGAGAACTTTTAAAGAAAAATTATTCAAAAAGTATTTACCTTGTGAGTAATGAGCTGAAATGAAGAAAAAATTTCTTAACATAAAGAAAAGGGAAGAAGAGAGTGTTGTAGAGTATGAGGATACCTTCAAAAGACTATCCGGGTATTCTATATATTACATAAGTGATTTGGAAGACAATATTGATCATTTATTTGAAGTACTTAAGACAATTATTCGAAGGGCACTATCTTCTCAAACATTTTCATCATATAATTAAATTGTATTATGTGTCATCAAAATGGAGAAAGAATTTTCTAGATCCAATATGTTCAATATAAATCAAGAGAATAAGTGGGCTTCTGATAACCATGGAAAAGGTGAAGTGTCAAAGAAGAAGAAATAAATGAATCAATTTCCATTATGTGGAAATTGTAAAAAGAATCATCCTGGTAAACTCTTAAAAGGAATGGGGGTTTTCTATGACTATGGAGAAAAAGGTTTATCTAGATAATGACTATAAGGGAAAGAAACAAAATAATGATGTTCAATGCTTCGACTATAATGAAATTGGGGTATTACTCAAATCAATGTCTCTATAATTAGAGGAATAACCTATAGAAATGTCCATGGGGGGATTTCCAAGATTATGCAATCACTACAGCTGAAGTATAAGTACCCAATGATGTGGTGGAAGTTACATTAATCATATTTTCATATCTAGCCAATGATTTATTTGTTTCTAGATAATAACACTCTTTTATATCTACCCATTTTTTCAAGAAAATTAGACATTTCCCTTTTGATTTAACAGGTGAGTTATTAGTCAAAACTCTTAAGGGAAGTCTCATTGAAACAAAAATGTGTCGATCAGTCCCCTTTATAACACATAACCATTATTTTGTTTCTAAACTTACCATCATACCCATGGTTGACATTGATATAATCCTTAGTATGAATTGGATTTCAAAATATCATGAAAATTTTATTACAAGAAGAAGGAAATTACGATCTATGAGGAAGATTCATAATTCCTTGTATTTATAGTAGAAACCTCATCATAATATTCTTATCTAGATCCACCCATAATAGCTCTACTGAATGAAATTATTGGGGAGGAAGAGAAAATAACATCTAGGGATGAATAAATTAATCATCAAATTGAGGATGTACCAATTATGCAGGAATACATTGATGTGTTTCCTGATAAATTACCAGGGAACCCCCTAGAGTGTGAAGTTGAATTTACCATTAAACTTGTCGCTAATGCAAGACGAATATCAAATACTCCTTATAGAATGGAAATTGTGAAATTAGTGGATCTAAATAAACAAATATAGGATTCAATTAATAATGAATTTATTTACAGTAGTGTTTCTCTATGGGGATCCCCTTTCCTCATTATTAATAAAAAATATAGATCCTTGAGGTTGTACATTAACTATAGAGAAATCGATGATATTATAATAAAGAAAATGTATCATCTACCTCATATTAATGAATTATTTTATAAAATTCAAGTAGCTCAATGTTTTTCAAAGATTAGTCTCCATTATGGATATCAACAATTTCATATAAAGTAGGAAGATATCCTAAAGACATCATTTCAAAATATTTGTGGACATTATGAGTTTATTATAATTCCATTTGGACTAACTAAATCACCTTCTATTTTCATAGATTTAATGAATAGAGTATTAAAGGGAAATATTAATAATTTTATTATGGTATTTATTGATGATATCTTAGTGTACTTCAAAATCTATGATGACTAAGAGAACAACTTGAATATTTTTCTGAATAATATTAGAAGAAAAGTGTTATATGGGAAGTTTAAAAAGTGTGAATTATGGCTTCAAACAGTTTCTTTTCTTGACCATATTTTCTCTCAATATGAAATCTCATTTGATTTTATTAATACAAAGGTAATCTAAGAATGACATATTCCAATGAGCATAAATGAGGTACATAGTTTCATTGGTTTAGTAGGTTACTATCAGTATTTCATCCAAAAAATTTCCCAAATAGCTAACCTGTAAACCAAGCTTACACGTAAAGGGGTTAAGTTCTTTTGGAAAAATGAATGAGAAAAATGTTTTGAATAATTGAAGAGAATATTATTCAATAATCCAATTTTGACTCTTCCATTAAGAAATGATGGGTTTGTGATATACAGTGATGCATCGATGAATGGACTAGGTTGTGTCCTTATGAAAAACAATAAATTTAATGCATATGCATCATGGTAGTTGAAGAGACATGAATAAAATTATCCAAATCATGATATTGTGTTAGCAGCCATAATATTTTCTCTGAATATATGGATACACAATCTCTATGGTGAAAGATGTGAGATATATACAGTTCACAAGAGTTTTAAATGTATCTTTACATAGAAAGAACTCAATATGAGGAAAATTTGATTATTCAAGTTACTCAAAGATTATGATTTCTCAATACACTACCACTTATGAAAATCAAATAAGGTGGAAGATTCATTAAGAATAAAATATCATGGACTTATAAACCAAATGATGATTGAGAAAGATCCTATATCCATGGATTTAGTAAATATGGATATGGAAATTGTTAAGAAAATAGAAAAATAACTTTTTTAAAATGATTGCTAAACCATATTTACTAGAGAAGATAAAAAGTTCTCAATCTAATTATGATAATTTAAAAAATACAAATAAATCTATTAATGATGGAATATTGAAAAACTTTTTGTATGAGGATGCAGTTATGAAATTTGGAAATAAGTTATGTGTTTCATTAATACCAGCTCTAAAAAGGGAACTATTATATGATGATCACAGATCAAATTTCTCTATAAACCCTGGTAGTACTAATATGTATAGAGATATCAAGGAACATTTTTTGTGGGATAATATATAGCGGGAAATTGAAGATATGTATCATTGAGTCTAGTTTTTCAATAAGTGAAGGTTGAAAGACAGCATCCTAGAGGTGTCGTAAAACCAATAGCTATTCCTATATGGAATTAGGATAACATTATGATGGAATTTTTCATAGGACTACCTAGGAAACTAAGAATGAATGATGCAATATGGGTTATTTTTGATCATCTTACAAAACTGACACATTTTCATGCAATAAGATAATATTTACCTCTTGAGGTCCTAGAAATACTCTATATTATTGAAGTTGTAAGTATTGATGGTGCACCTTTGTTGATTGTGTATGATTGATATCCTTGTTTTACATCAAAATTTTGGAAGTCTTCAGAAGGCTTTGGATACTAAGCTTTATTTGAGTACTACTTATCACCCCCAAACTGACGGATAGTCTGAAAGGTCTATTCAAAAATTAGAGGACACATTGAGGTTATTCTCACTTAACATTCAAGGTGTGTGGTATCAATATTTACCTTTGGAATATTTTTCCTACAAAAATATTTTCCATTATTTTATTCAAATGGTGTCATATGAAGTATTATATGAAAAGAGATGTCATACTCCAACTTGTTGGGATGAAGTTGGTGAGAGGAAACTTATAGGCCTCGAACTTATTGATGAGACAACGAAAAAGGTCAGTACTATTTAGGATCATATAAAAGTGTCTCAAAGTATTAAAAAGAGGTATACTAACAACTAGAGAAAGGATTTGGAATTTCAAGTGGGAGATCATATATTTCTAAAAGTGTCTCCATGGAAGGGTGTTATAAGGTTCGATAAGAAATGGAAACTGAGCTCCAGGTATATTGGACCATTTGAAATCCTAAACAGAATTGGAGGTGTATCTTACCAATTATAAATTACACTAATTCTCTCTGAAGGTCATGATTTGTTCCACATATCATTGTTAAAAATGTACATTCTACACCCAACGTATGTACTCACCTATGAATAAATAGAATTTGAACCTAATTTGTCATACTATGAGGAGCCTATCGAGATTACTGAAAAGGAGAGAAATTATTGAGAAATTACATGACTTGAATGGTAAAGTTTCTTCGGAGAAACTGTAAAATGAATGAAGTAACATGGGTACCTGAGGATGTTATGAAGAAGAACCACCCTATATATTTTTAAGTCAATATTCATAAAAAAAATTGAGGTCAAAATTTTTAGAGGGAAGAATACGACACTATAAGATTTTATGGTATGTATATTCTTAAATAAAATCAATCCATTTTATTTCTTATGATTCACACAACATCGAGCATAAATAAACAGTGATATACTATTTAATATTAACATGACCATTAAAATAGTAATGTGACCATTAGGAATAGTAATATGACCATTAGAAATAATAATCTTTCCAATAGAATAGTAACTGCACCAATTAGAGTATAATTAAAATTTATTCATCTTATAAATGAAAATATTAAATAATTATATTATAGTTTAAGTAAATTTTTTTTTTAATAATTATAAATTATTTGTTGGTATTCTTGTGAAACATAAATGATTATTTACAGTTTTATAATTAATAAAATTATTTAAAATAGAATTTATTTCCTAAAATTATATTAATAAATTAGTTATTTTTCTTATGATTATAATATCATTTTACGAGACCTTAATTAATTTTTCAATGTGTCATAAAATAAATTATAATGTTAAAATCAGTATCTTTCACATAATGGTGATTTGAATTAAAAATTAAATTTATCATATTTAGGAAAATTATTTTCATAAAATAGAGTCTATTTTTGAATTCTACACATCAAAAAATTGTTAGGGTGAACTTTTTGGATTTTTCTAAAATAGTTGAATTTTTAGTGAATAGTGAAATATGATAACTTTTTTGTATTAAACATTTTATCCAAATACATGAATTATTGAGTCATAGAAGATGTATGGATGAGGTAATTACCCATTGGTTTGAACTCACATGAATTATTTACTACATTTAGTCAAAATAATCATCACTATTGATAGTCTAGAGCCAAAATAATAAACAAATGAATAAAATAATCAAAAAAACACCCCTCTCCTCCACTATAAATACCACCCCTCATAATATCTTTTCCTCACACCTTATAAGCCATGAATATTTTCCACTTTTTTCCCAATACCTCTCCAAAAAATATTCCCTACATTTAGGAGCTTCTTTTCTAAGTAAAAGACCAAACCCAAGTCCCTTAAGGAGGTTCTCAAGGAGAAGAATTCAAGAGGTAAAACCCTTAATCCTTCCATTTATTTTTCTTTAAATTTAATTTATTTTATTATACTTCCATAAAATACTCTATCCAAACAATAATAAAAACCCTATTATCTTATATATACTATAATTTTATTATGTTAATGTAAAACCCGCTAGCAAACCCCTTCTCCTCTCCCGTTTATTCTAAAAATGAAAATATCACCTCTGATGTGTCGATTTACCACCATCGTGGATGATGCATTTTAATTTTATAATGCCTCCTTCAACGATGGTCATAAAAAATTAAAATGGTTAAATAATATTTTAGAATATATATTAAAACTTATTTAGTATGCTGGAACCATTTTATATACATAATATTAAATAACAAAACAAAACTAGTTTGAGATAATAGAAAATTCACCAAAATAAACTAATGTTCATCATCAACATTTTATCCAATGAATCATACTCATATCTAGAAAAAAATGATATATAAGACCATTTAATATTCTTTAGTTCCATTAATAACATATAATTTCTATTCCGGAAAATTATTTCCTATTTTATACGATCTTCCATACATGTGTACAAATGAACCAATTATGAAAACCAAGGAAACAATCATTCCCGAATGACAAAATTGAATCGTATAACTCATAAAAAAGGGCATAAGTGAACTTAATAAAATTATTATAAATAAAATACATGTTTAATAGGTTCTGAATTAAATTATTAATGAATCTAATTTCATTATCTAGGATATTAAGTGTAAGTTCGAAACACTTTATAACATATGGTTAGGGATTCTCCCTGAACCTCCATTTTTCATTCAGGTTACACATTATCTCTTTTTACCCCTATGTAATTCTTAATTATTATTATTATTTACTCCTATTACATTCTATTTTTATGGTCCAAACACATTAACTTAGCTCAATTCTTCTTTATTTCTAGGGAAATACCTGTTTTATAAGGATTCATTTTCAATTCCTCATAATAAGAACCCAATTAAATGGAACTTCCCAATTTATTACCCATTTTCAAGTACCATATATAATATGTTTTAAGATTCTAATATTTTTCTAAAATCACCCATTTTATCATGAGAAACTATCTTTTTTCATTTCTATTTTTATACAAACAATTATTCCTTTTTCTATTATAAATTATCTTTATCTTAACTCTTTTTTATTTCCTTATTTATCTTTAAAGGGGTCACACGAACACAGGCCCAAACTGCCATGAATTATGACATACACTCTTCTTCTTAAAGAGATGTTAGGCCAGCACCCCTCCAGCATGAAATGGAGGTCACGGACCTAGGCCATGAGCCTTCCTTCACCCATCGACCCCGCCCAAGTAAGTTAAAGTCTCTTTATTATTTTCCCTTAAACTTCACTAAAGAGGCTCATTTATAATGTTTTATAATCACCTATACTACATTTTTCACTTTAGTTAGACTTAATTTATAATGATATATTCCTATTTTACCTTATTAATTTCCAAGTATGATATAAATCCATTCTATAATAGACACCATTATGATATTCTCTATGGTTATTCCTTATTCACTACTTATTCCTTATATGTGGTATATGTATACTTCTCTTCCATTTGTGATCATCATTCATTGAATAATTTATTAAATATCCATATTTATTATATCATGGATATTATTATTTCCTGAAGCATATACCATTTTTATATATGGTGTTTTCTTTGAATGATTTTTAATTGGGGAAATATTGATAAATTTGTATCCTCTACTCAATACGGATATTTTTATAAGTCATATTGTTCATGAATTGAATCTATGTATGAAAAATGATTTGGAAATGAAATGATGGGTGGTCCCTCTATAGCCCCTTGATGCATCGAAAGGTCTCATGAGACAAAACGGTCGATGACAAACCCTTCGTGTTTGTTTCTAAGAAGAATAAGATGAGTTTCTACACATATAATTAAACCATATTGATGGTATAATGGTTCATGTTCTGAATACATGAAATCCAATGATTAATAATTTTCTTCATTCGGTATTCAGTTATTATTTTCCATGAGATTTTCACTATGATAAAATCTATAGATTCATTTACATTATAAGTTTATTGATGGCATGTGTTTTGAAGATATTTACGTTTCCATTATGGATATGTATTATTGTCATTGATTCAATTATTATTAATTAAAGTAACCCTTACTAAGCATTTGATCTCACCCTTTTATTTGTTATCTTCCCCATGTTTTAAAGATGAAATCTTTGAATAAGTGTTGAGGAATCATTTTATTTTCCTTTGTTATGTTCTATGTTTAATTACTAATGTAATAAGGGTAGCATGTATGTATCTACTTCTTCGAGACTACTAAAATGGTTGATCTTTGGTGATGTGATCTCTTGTATCTATGCCATTTTAATAAAATAACATCCAACTCTACGCTATTGGGGTCGGGGTTATTACATTCTCTTCCAAAGGTTCATATTAATCTAATAAAATATTTGCTTCGGGATCTTATGGTTGTTATACACCATGAACCTCTCACCCAACGGTTAGTAATGCTGACATATCGGCATACACTCCACCACTTTCTTCTCCAAATCATTAGTCAGGTAGTTCATCTCATGAAACCTTAGATGTTTGGACCTAGAAGTGACAACTCGCCTATCCTGTATCAGAACTATTCTAAGACTAACTCTTAAATCATCACAATGCACAATATAATTATTATGCCAAAATACTATTTAGAATCATTTTAAAACTTCATGAAATCATTTCACTTATTACTTATTAGTTATTACTTATTACTACAAAATTAGACATAAATATGTGTAGGGTGAGATTCAAACCTCTTACCTATTGGTTATTCTGTAAAGTCATTACGACTCCACCCTTCATCTGGTGGCTAAACAGACATTAATATACTGATTTATACTTAGATAAATACATGTAAATATATATATTTACATATATATATTAATAAATTAAAAATAAACACATATAAATTTATAAAAATATAGTTATATATAAATTTATAGAAATATATAAATATATATAAATATCTATTAAATATTTATAAATATAAATAAATTTACATAAATGTGTACATATAAAAAATTAAATAGATTTATATACAAATATATATATATATATATATTTTCATAAATATATATAAATATATATATATATATATAATTAAATATTATTTTATATAGACATGTATATATAAACACATATAAATATCCATAATATATATATACACATATAAATATAAAAATTTATAGATAACCATATATATACCCACATAATATAAATATATATATATATATATATATTAACTCATATAAATATATGTAAATATTTACACACAAACATATATATATACACCATTTTTTAAAGGTTGAGGCTAGAATTACTCTTTTTTAAATAAAGGAAAAATTCATAGGATGAGCATACAATACAATAGATGTCCAAAAAACAAGCAAGAAAAGAAAAACAAACCAGGATAAAGTAGCAGAAGATCTGGTACTCATACTGTGGTGAGAGTTACGCCCTCCTTAACCATGAGGATGAATTCCTCTTCGTTATGTTTTGACCAATAATCATGGGCCACCTCCATTATCTAAGGGTTCATCATCACCAACAGCTTTCATTTCCTTTGAAACAGGTGTACATTAACTATTTTAAACATCGTCTTCACTAATTCTGGAGAAAAGAAAATCAAATGAGTTACAAGTAATCACCTTTGAGTTCACTTTTCCCCCATATTGAATAAAGATCATGCCAACAGGATCAGAAACATAACATTTTTTGATACAATCCACACCCGTGATAGCCTTCTCAGCATCAGTAGTCAAGGAGAAAGAAACATAGAATCTCCTACCTTAAATAGGTTCAAAGAGAGAACCAGAATCCTGCTAAGAATTAGGGAATGAAAAAACACCCTCAAAAATTGTTTTCCAACATCTATGGTAGCCCTAAAATCTATAGCTTCCATGTCATGCTCGAGAACAGAGGTTAGACAAGGTAATTTAAGGACTAGTGAAACATTGTAGGCAGGAATTTTCAGTTTTTGTGTTCCATTGTTTAGAGAAGATAGAAAAACACTATAAATATGTGATTGTTTGCTGAAATAGGTAGGATAATCATTCATAACCATAGTAGGTGACTCACCTTGAATAGCCTTTAAATTCTCTCTATAAGAATCTTGCTACTTTCTGAGATCAGAACCACCATCCCCCAAATGTGTTGGAATATTTAAACCATTGAATCACTAAGGTTGGAATACCCCTTCAAGGGTTGAGATACAAAATCTATTGCAGATGAAGAGTTACATTCTCTAACTAGATCCACAAGTGAAGAAAAACTCTTGTTAGGCACATACTTTAACAGATTAGCTGAGCAAATTTTTTATTTAACCTTTATAGCTTTGGAATCAATCATTTTACACTCCTACCACGTGTTATAATCAACATCATCTTGAGCCAAGATTTCCATTACCTTCTAATTGTCATCAGAATATACATCATCATTTTCATTAACTAGAACTTTGTACAACACATCTTTAAATGATCCAATAGCAATATGATAATGGAGAACATCAACTGAGTCTGCTCAAGACTTTTTGTGGATAGGGGGGGCCTCCAAATTATCATCACCCAAAGAGAGGGCATCCTTCTCTAGGTTTTCATTCACAACATGAATAATCTTCTAAATAAGGCCTTCTGAATCAATCTCTTCCTATGACTGCAAAGGATTTTCATAAATAGTGTGTGTAGGTGGCATAGAGGGAGAAGTAACAATTTTATTTGTCAAATCCTATAAAGGAAGAACAGATCCATTTTTTATTCTTCTTTGATAATGTGAAAAATCGTGTCCTTTAATGTGTAAATTAGAACAAACAAAATTTTATCTACAATCATCAATTGTGTGACAAATTATTCCATACGAAACATATAAGGGAGGTATATTTTCATACTCAATTTGCAGACAAACCTCATCCTGAGGTATAGATAATATCAATCTATCAATATGAGAAGAACTAAGATTGATTTTGACTAAAACACATGTGTAGTGTACATGGATAACCATTTCAGTGACCATGTCAATCCTACTTGGGACTCCAATTGTAGAGGTAATATTAAAAAATATATTTCAAGATGCCAAAGAACCCAATTCAACCCATAAATTTTTAACTCATATCTAGGTACAGGTTTCCTTAAAGTACATAAAATTAAAATTTAAACCCCGATTATGAATTCTCATAATACCCAGCTGTAGATTAACTGATCAAAAAATCTAAGCTCTTTCCTTCAACTCCACAAAAGGGAAGAGAACATGAATAAATCCTTAGCCAGTTGAAACAAATTTGAAATTATAGAAACACCAAAGTGTCTCAAAATGTGAAAAAAGTTCATTAAGTTTCCAAGGTTTCATTCCTTTTGATAGAAAAATTCGAGCAATGAAAGAAAACATACAAAGATCCAACCACTCAGAAATTTTTCCTTCTGAGGTTGATACTTGTGTAGTGTTGCCTTTCTGAACTATTCAATGTGAAACCCTTTCATTGATTAGGGAAAAGGTGCTTCCCGAGAAACTGGGGAAGGATAAAGAAACAACTGATGCTTCTCCACCTCTCATCTTGAAATATGAGATCTGTGATGCTTGAGATGGCGACCGGCGATGTAGGAGCACAATTTTAGGCTTCGTGGATGACCATGTCTAGTACAGTCACCAGGTCGCTCCAGTGGTCTCCTCTCTCGCTCCTCCATCAATCATATGCATACCTATATAATATATATATATATATATATACATAAATTAGCTTAAATACATATAAATATATATAAATATATATAAATATAAATAAATTTACCAAAATATATATACATATATATATAATTGAATTTAATTATATATAAATATATGTAAACACATATATATACATATAAATATATATATATATATACACCCACTTAATATATATGTATATTTATACATAAATATATTTAAATATATATAAATATTCGTAAATACACATAAATATATATAAATATATATAGATATAAAGAAATTTACAAAAATATATATAAATGTATACATACATACATACATACATACATACATACATACATACATACATACATACATATAATTAAATATAATTATATATAAATACAAATGTATATATATATATAAGCAGACATAAATATACATATTAAATTTATAAAAATAAATAAATAAAAATTGATATATATATATATACACACAAACATATTTATATCTATGAACATATTTATATTTATATACATTTATATATATATATATTCATATAATTAAATATTCCATAAATATATATACATGTTTACATATTTATATATACATATATATATATATATATATAAATCTTCGTATATTTTTATATATCAACATATTAATATCTTTAAATATATTTGAATATATTTATATCTATTTATATATATTATAATTGTATAATTAAATATATTTATATAATTATAAATATTTATATATATATATATATACATTTATAAGTATTTATATATTTATATAATTTATATATTTATATAGTCAATGATGAAGACAGTGACACGGGTTGGGATGCAGACCGATGTACAAGCTGAGGTGGATGGTGATGAAATGTACGATGTAAGCATTGGGTCTTTGGATTATGATGAAAGGACCTTCGAGCCATCAAATGGTGGGCCTTAAGGGTTTTAAAATTGTATTAGGCTAACTATGGAGGGGGACAACCCTTGAAGGGTGTGTGATTGGTACTTGTTGTCTGGAGGGGGTGTGTGTGTTTCTTTATTTCTTGTAACCTATAAGACATTAAATATATATATATATTTATTTTTTTATATATTTATTTCTATGTATTTAGATAATACAATTATATATATATTATGTTCTTGGGGGTATAATTACAAACAAACACACACATACATGCCATAAAGGTAGGCCATAGTCCCTCCCAATAGATAACCAACCCCACCAATCACTTTATTACATTGATAATATATGGCCTGAAGGCCCATTGAATATGAATCCCATTACATAGCCCATAGTCCCTCCATTGGATGGCCCAAAGACCCCACTTACATCACGCCTGCAACACTGACTGCCCATCATGCTTGTGTCACCCCCCCCCTCCATTGATGGCACGGAGGCCCTTGTGGCCCGTAGACCCAAATTGGATGCCTAAAAACCAAAAATGATTAACAGTACTGGATACTAAATTAGCTCTACAATACATGTTATAGTACCCTACAAATCTTCCTCCATCGGGATTTGATCATGGGTTTAATGCAGACTTACTCGGTGTGTTAACCACTCGACTACCACCCCAATATTTTACACACGCACACTCACACACACACACACACATATATGTATGTATGTATGTATATGTATATGTATTCATATTTATATATTTACATTTATTTATAATTATATATATTTATATATATATGTATATATTTACATTTATTTATACATTTATATATGTTTATATGTTTATATGTCTATTTATTTATATGTTTATATGTTTATATAATCTGATGCTAATTACATATTATATGGTATTCATATTAAATATTAAATACTATTTACTATATTATATATATTTATATATTTACACACACACAAATGCATATAATTATATATATATGTTGAAGTATTTATACATATATATATATATATATATAATAAATAAGTATTAATTGTTAATAATTAATTTAAATATGAAAACAAACACCCTCATATGTATACATAAATATTAATAATGAATAATGAATAACTTATAATAAATAAAAACTAATTATGAATTTTTAATTACTAGTTAATTTTATTCATAAATAATTACCAATTAATAAGAAAAACATAATATGAAATAGCGAATAATTACTAATTATTAATTAGAAATTTCCAACGAGCTTGTATCTTAGTGGTATAGGATCCTATTTGGTATCTAAAAGACATAGGATCAAATCTGGGTGGAGGTTAATTTTTAGTTTTTTGTAGCAGTACTGTAGTTGTTATTGTAGTAGGTACTATGTGGTACTATAGTAGCCAGATCTATTCATCTAATTTGGGCCTTTGGGACTACGGGTCTTAGGTCCTTTAGGCCACCAAAGGCCTTCAGGCCATAGGTCCTTTAGGACACCAAGGGCTTTTGGGACACAAGACTTTTGGGCCACCAATGGACTTTGGGCCACAGGGCCTTCAGGACACAAAGACCATGAAGCAGCCTGGGTAGACCACATAGGAGGAGGCCCATAAGAGGATTCAAAGTAGTAGAAACCAATAGAGAAAAGATAACTATATTAGAATAATGAGAAGGTATTGAAATTGCCAACGGTATGAGGCATAATAAAGCTCTGCATAGGGAAATTCTAGTTGATCAGCAATATGAGGTAGGGAGATAGGCACCTTCATTGATATAGATGCTGGGGAGGGGTAGTTCAAGTGTAGTTTGGTTGGTTCTTTAGGTCATGTATTTGGCATTGTGCCTCTAGGCCTTTGGGTCATGTACTGGGCCTTGTGACACTAGGTCTACGGGTCCTGTTAGTGTTCTCTCTCAACCATGTTAAAAAATGGATTATCTAAAATAAATAAAAAATCACGGCATTCAGGACATTTAAGCAATTATTAATTAATAATAATAAAGTTTAATTATTTAAAAAATATTAATTATTAATTATTAATTATGTTTAATTTTTATTTATTACTAATTCTTTATAATATAATTATATATACATGTATGTATAAATAAATTATTATTATTATTTTACTATATTTAATACATTTAGGAGTGGTTTCATAAATACCACCGCTGAATAAAATAATTATTTTCATTTTTAAAACCATTGATAAAATTAAGTAAAAAATAAATTTATTTATTTACTTTTTGTTTAAAAAATCATAGTTAATTAGTGGCAGTTTTCCAAAGCCATCACAAAAAAATTAAACAAAAACATTTAGAAATTATTTTGAAAACTGATTCTAAAAACTGTCATTAAATTTCTTCTATACAATATTGACTTCTTTTTTTCCTGTAATGACTCCATAACTATCTTAGGTAAGGTCGAGATAGGTTTATATATTAACCTCCCTTCCAGACTCTCTTATAAGAATCTGGCCAGATGAATTTCACCCCCATCTTAGTCGAGACCATTATCAACACTTCCAAATAAGAGAAGACTTGGATCTAACTCTAGTAATAACCTATCAAACCCAAGGAACTAAAAACCTCTAAAACATTATTGGGTCACTCCTAGGAAACAACATGCTCAACCTTCTAAGGGTTCATTGATATACCAGACTCAGATATCATGTTCCCCAAGAACTGCACCTCACAGTTTTAAAACTAACACTTAGAGAGCTTGACAAACAACCCATGATCCCTTGATTTACTCAAGATGATATCCAAAGAGAAATAATGATCCCCACTTGAATAATATTATACCTTAATATCATAAACAATGACAGACATAGAGGAATCTAAATATGGATGAAATATTGTATTCATCCAATTTAGAAACACCGCTAGTGTGTCAGTCAACTCAAATGACATCACAAGGTACTCATATGGGTTATAGTTTCTCCTAAAATTAGTATAAGGAATATCAAAAGGCCTCGCATGAAATAGGTGATAGCCTAACCACATGTAGATATTGTAGAACCACTTATCTCTTTTTAAGTGATCAAATAGCACATCTATATGAGTAAGAGAAAACTGGTTCTTAACCATCACATGGTTCAGTCTACGGTAATATAAATAAAAGCATGAATATCCCTCTATATTCATGGAAAACAACATAATAGTACCCCAAGGGTAAAATATTTGTAGAGTGAACCCCCTCTCCTCTAAATCCACTATTCGAGCCTTCATCTCTCAAAGATATAAAAGATCCATCATGTAAAGTGGAATGTATATGATCTTTGTGCTAGGAGTAAGCTCAATCATAAGCCCAATTTTATTTTCATGTAGTATCCCTGATAAATTTTATAGGAAAACATCTTGGAACTAACCAAAAATAGGAGGAAAGAAGAATTATCACACCTCATCATTTCTCAGAACATTACTAGAAAAATGGACCATGATCACCCTTGTATGCTGATGGCTAAGTCCTGAATGGCCTACCTATAAATCTGACTCACTAACATAGGTATGAAAATAACCCTATAGGGATATTAAAGATACATAATAGTGATAACTATTAGTGTGCACTCGATATTGATCCATCCATTCCATCCTAAGGGTCACATCAAAACTATGCTTCTCCAATTTAAAGAAATCCCATATAATTCTACATCCACTTATCACTATTGTACACATTGGACATCTCCAGATACCCTCTTATCACACCCTTAATGGTGTATTAATATAAATCACCCCATACATATACTCTACACCAATCCCTAGATCACTGACTAGTTTTGCGTATATAAAAGAGTCTGAGTCACCTATATCGATTAAAATAGATTATAGGATTGAGGCCATGATAATTTTACCTTGAACTATATATGGATCCCTGTCAGGTATGCTAGATGTATGCTCGATGGAATTAAGATGACTCATACCCTATCCTTGAGCTCATAATGCGTGACTCCCCTAAGAGATATCACTTTACTGGCATTGTTTCCCCTTCCCTTTGGTACAATGATTTCCTTTATGACTTGAATGGACAAAGGATCCCCAACTTCCAAACTCCTGCTAAACTCTTTTTCCTACTCTCAATCCTCAATTTTTATTATATCCACATCCACCATCCAAATATGGTGTTATTACACATTTCCTTAGCAGTTTCATCATCTCCCCATAAGAGTATCACTCCTTCAACTATCTATCGTAGTTAGGGAAAATATGGTCATGTTACCCACACTGGTAACACACGTCCAAAGCTCTACCTCTATGAGTATGTGATGAATTGTTTCCCAGGATACACTACCTATATCCTCCCTAGAGAGACTCCTCATACCTATGCTTTTTTATATATAACGACTCACTCTCTATCATGGTGTCTTAAGCATGTTGAATAAATTGTATACCCTCCATATAGTTATTCTATGTAATCATACTTTGATTCACATCCTTTAAGAAGGATGTCAAGTTGAAGATATTAATTTTTGTCCAAATAGAATGCCTTAGGTAATCCTTAAAATTCCTAACCCTGGTACTCTCTTCACTCACATGTGCATGTGTAAATAGTAAAATATTAATAACGTGGGTGGAAAATCCATCACTAACATGATCCCTAAACAAGATGCATGAACTCTATGACCAAATAATATCTTAGAGACTCTCTAAACAAATTCTTGAAAAATAGAGCCGATAAATACATCCAGTAAAACCTTAAATGCTAGTCTTCCTAGACCAAAACATCCCTCCATTACTTTTCTAGTCCTCAAATCATGTTGGTATCAAGCATTTATCACCTCTCAAGGGAGTTTATCAATATGATTGAAGATGGTCTACATGCACTTTATCCATAACTCAGTAGTGTATAGTCCACCCTCACCCATAAAGAGTGGTGTATGTTACAATAGGAACTCTCGCATCAAGTCTAACATGATTAGACCAACCCTCAGTGCCCCATGCCACACACACTATAACACCTAAAAAAACTCCCTCATAATTACTGATCAATTGGAAGAATAGATGTAACAAGTGAGGCTAATTCCATTGTTTGTGGGGAACTATCATCCCCACCCTCCTGGAACTCAATGGGAGTTCATCATGGTGTCATGTCTATATAATTAAAAATGAATGACTTTGATCACAATTCTATCATATTTCACAACATTATAGTTCATAGTAAAAAATTATAGTCAATTCCACTGGATCATAAATGCACACCCTATGATATAAGGGTTTCACATATATCAACTAGAGTCCAACCGAACGTACCCACACTTGATTCAAGTGAAAAAACTATAGGATCTCATAAATTTCATATTATTTCAATAGTAGTAATTTGTAATCATGGGTCGATCAAGTAGAGTGCCACCAAGATGTTATAAAGGGAAGAACTATATAAGTTTTTGTTAACACTTGAAATTACAAAACCATACAACATATCCATAATATTAGTTATTAATATCAATCATAAGAAAATATATGAATTTCATGTGATCTGTACTTTAAAAAAATGATGCATGAACACCCACCCTCTTTCCTCCCCAATATAAGAGTAAACTCTAATAAATAATAAATTATAAATAATATTTTTTTAAACTCCAAAATATAAATCCAAAAAGACAAGAATATAAATACCAACCCTATAAACTTTCACTTCCCCTAGACATGGGTTAGCTACTCCTATGAATAATGTCCATAAAAATATCCAACAATTCTCTATATTCATCCAACAATATCACAAATTATAGGAAAAATTATAAAATTATATGATACCACTTTATAGAATTGATGATTTGATTCACCTCCTCTATGACTGAACCAAATTTTACATACCCCATGTGTTTCTCTCCATGTTCACTATGAAATAAACTAATGATGAGGGTCAATGTATAATGTGATAAGACTATATCATCTTTGGTATAGAAAACCAAAAACCACAATGGGAGAAATAACATGAATAAATCATCATAATATAACAATGTCATAAGATAAACATCACTCACTTGGTGGTTGATATACCACTGATACAAGTCTTGAAGTATATGATGGTCCATCGAGACAAATCCCTTAAGTGGATAATACACCACCAATATCAACTACTATGACAGATGATATACCACCTATAACCTTTTTTGTGTGAATAATGTACCAAAAACATCACTCTATAGGTGGCAAATGTACTACCATTAACAACCTCAAAGTTGATGTGGTTCTACTAGAATAATTCAAATAGATGGTATGTCACTAACATCTTTAGGTTAGATGATGCACCACCAGTAACCAACTCTCAGTGGGTGAGTTACTGTTGGAACCATGGTGATATTTATTTAAAGTTTTGTGTTATATTTTATGATAATCCATTTCCAGTTTGATCATAAAGATTGATAACTAAAAGGCTGATATCTATGAAGAATAATATTATATGTGGCCTTCAATAATGTTTAATAAAATGCCCTTGTTTTCCAATGTTCACCAATTTTTTGGGTTTAAAATCCAGGGAAAATAATATTTTTGCACGTAAACCCATCTGGATCATAAGATGATGTGAGTTAAAAAGGATCAAATTATGGTTTTGAGAATAACATGTATGGTTGAAGGAATCACATGATGTGGTTATGTGAATCACATAAGGGGATTTATGCTATAAATGATAGAGGGTTTTTTGATTTCCTAATCCTATGTTAAACAAAGGTATGAGATGATAGAGGTTTGTGAAATGAAGTCATGTAGATCACATAAGATAAGTGATTAACATGATAAAGATAGATAGAGCACCTGGGTTATGTTGTCACTGGCAGAGAGGTCATTTGAATCATGTAAATAAAACTATATTTTAAATGATATAGAATATCTACAATGTTGTCTTGTGAACCATGTGTGAAGGGTGACACATGCAATTTTAAGGAAGAATAGTTGGGAGAATTTTGTCTCCAATAGTGGGTGGAATGAATGGTTGAACACATTCACTAATACAAAATAGGACTTTAACAGTGCTAGAAATGGTCTTTATCATCACTAGATAAGTGTTAGCTACCAAAGTGAGATTAAAATCCCTAGTATTTTATGAGTGCTAAAAAGCACTGATAAAGGGTTCTTTTATTGGTGCTATAAAAGTGATGATAAAGGGGTCCTTTATAGGAACATTTATTTAGCACCGATAAAGGGGACCTTTATCAGTGTTTATAGAAGAGATAATAAAGGGGACCTTTATCGGGGCTTATAGAAGATCTGATAAAGGGGAACTTTATCTGTACTTATAGACCCACTGAGAAAGGGTGCATTTATTAGTGATTTTAAAAGACATTATAAATGGGTACTTTATCAATTATTTTAAAAGAATTGATAAATAGGTCCTTTATTAGTGGTTTTAAAATAATGGATAAAGGGCTATATTGTAGTTTGTTAAAATAGCACACTACAGCACCAGTGCAATGTGCAGTAATAGCTCATTGCAGCACCAGAAACACACCAGATATCAAAAAAAATAAAGTACCAATATATAATTTAAATGAAATGAAATTTACAACACAAATACAAGAAAAAATATATATTGTAGACATTTCAAACATTGGTTTATATAATTAAATAAATATTAATTATTAAATAAATTCAAAAACATCAGTGTTCTTTTTTCTTTTGATCCTGATCCTGACTCATGTTATTGTTGAACAAACCACCCCTTCTCATGAAAAAGAACACACCTGTATAAGAAAAAAATTCCTATATTAGTAATAATATAGAAAAATAAATTAATATAAAGTGTTAGTTTGACTAAAATTGTTTTCAATTTTAAATAAAAATACACACTTGAAGTCATACTAGTCACAACGTGCATCAGATTGAAGTGCAGCTGATTCCAACACATCTCAAATGACTTATGGATAATTTTTCAAAAGTATCAAAACAATCCAAATGTGTTTTCTCGATTTTGAGTATGTCACTTGTGTTTTTTTACTAAAATGTCATTTTAAATTAGAAACATGAACATTGACCCATAGTAGTCACATCATGTCTCAGTATGATTTGATATCAATTCATATACATAAAAAATGAATTATGAATTTTTTTCCTATATTATCAAAATAATCTGAGTGTATTTTCGTGGTTTTTAGTGAGTGGCACTTCTTAAAATAAAATTTCGATTTTAAACTGACAATGGACACATTGAGTCATACCAGGCACATCATGTATTGGATTTAGGTAAGGTTGATTTATACACATCACAAATGACATATAGAACATTTTTCTAAAATATAAAAAAAATATGAATGTGTTTTATTGGTTTTGAGTAGGTGGTTTTTCCTTTTTACTAAAATTGATGTCAATTTTAAATAAAAATATGCACTTGGATTCACACTAGTCACACCGTGTGTCAGATTGTGGTGAGGTTGATTCCTAAATGTATCAAATTACTTATGCATCATTTTACTATATTATAAAAATAATATGAATGTGTTTTATTAGTTTTGAGTACATCAATTTTGTTTTTTACTAAAATATCATTTTAAACTGGAAACATGAATTTTGACTCATACTGATCACATCATGTGTCAGTTTGATGTGAGATAGATTCCTACATGTCAAAATGACTTATAGATCATTTTTCTAAATTATCAAGAAAATACAATATAATTTTATTAGTTTTTAGTGAGTGACATGTTTTGAACTAAAAGGTCGAATTTTAACTGATAACGAACACTTTAAGTCATATGGGAAAAATCGTGTATTAGATTGAGGTGAGGATGATTATTACACATCTTAATGACTTGTAGATATTTTTTCTAAAGTATCAAAACAATCTGAAATCGTTTTCTTGATTTTGATTTGGTCAGTTGTCATTTTTACTAAAATTCATGTCAATTTTAAATAAAGATGCACTTAGAGTCATACCGGTCACACCGTTCATCAGATTGATATGAGGATAATTCCAAAACATCCAAAATGACTTATGGGTCGTTAAACTAAATTATCAAAACAATCTGAATGTGTTTTCGTAGTTTGAGTGTGCCACTTGTCCTTTTTATTAAAATATCTTTTTAAACATGAAACACATACTTTGACTCATACCGATCACATCATGTATCATTTTTATTTGAGACCAAGTCTTACACATTAAAAATAACATATGAATATATTTCATAAATTATTAAAAAAATCTGAGCTTGTTTATTCAATTTTTATTGAATGTCACTTTTTGAACTAAAATGTTGAATTTAAAGTGATAATGGGAACATTCAATCATACTGGGCACATCATGTATCAAATTGAGGTGATTATGATTCCTACACATCAAAAATTACATATGGATCATTTTTCGAAAGTATCTAAACAATCCAAGTGCATTTTCTTAGTTTTGAGTAGGTCATTTGTCTTTTTTTTCTAAAATTTATGTCGATTTTAAATAAATAGACTCACTTGGAGTCATAACGGTCACACCATGAATCAAACTGATGTGTGGGAGATTAAGACACATCTAAAATTACTTATGGATTATTTTCCTAATGTATCAAAATAATTCAAATGTGTTTTTTGGGTTTTGAGTAGTTCAGTTGTCCTTTTTACTAAAATTGATGTCAATTTTAAACAAAGATGTACTTAGAGTCATATCGGTAACACCATGTGTTTTATTTAGGTTTTGATGATTCATAAACATCCCAAATTACTTATGGAACATTATAATAAATTATAAAAACAATCCAAATTTATTTTCTTAGTTTTGAGTATGTCACTTTCCATTTTTACTAAAATGTCATTTTAAACTTGAAACACAAACTTTGACTCATATCGATCCCATTATGTATTGGTTTTATATGGTACAAATTAATACATGTCACAAATAATTTATGAATTGAATTCCTAAATTATCAATAAAATTAAATCTTTTTTTCTCATTTTTCATTAAGTGGCACTACTGAATTAAAATGTTGATTTTAAATTGATAACAGATACTTTGATTCCTATTGGGAACATCGTGTATCAGATTAAGTTGAGGCTAATTCCTACATGTCACAAATGACTTAAGGATCATTTTCTTAAAGTATCAAAACAATATGAATATTTTTTCTTGGTTTTGAGTATGATAGTTGTCTTTTTTACAAAAAAATAATGTCGATTTTAAATGGAAAGAAGTACTTTGAGTCATACCTATCACACCATGTGTCGGATTAAGGTGAGTCTAATTTCTACACATCCCAAAGTCTCAAAATAATCCTATATATAAATTTTAAAATGATTTTCATTGAATTTATTTTTCAATCTTCCAACACTTCATACTGACTCAGTTTTGTTAGCCGAAAAACCTTTCCCATTATCAAAATCCAGAAGAGTATAGGAAGCTCAAGTGCCCATTATATCACAAGAAGTCACCGTAATGGGAACATGATATTTCTGTACGATTATTGATTTAAAAAAAAGTTTTTTTGGATAAGAACACAGACTCGATATACAGTTTTTTTAGGTCAAAAAATTAAGGCAATGTAAAGTGTGGTAACATTGGCAAAAATGAACATTTTATCTCTTTTGTGGTTTGTTACAGATATTTGAAAGAAAAATATAACTTCCAAAATGATCTGTGAAGAAAACTAAATAAGTATTAGATAAAAATGATAAGGGAAGTAACATAAAAATGATAGATAAAATGATGAAAAAATTAATTAAATAAGTTTTCAGAATTCACCTTT
The DNA here is from genome assembly GCA_963277665.1 of Viscum album. Lineage (NCBI taxonomy): Eukaryota > Viridiplantae > Streptophyta > Magnoliopsida > Santalales > Viscaceae > Viscum > Viscum album. Next base: position 20,383,978 of record OY728137.1, on the reverse strand, counting down.
TTTAGATGGTTGTATGCATTCGTGATGAATTTCCTTGTTTCATTATCTCAGTTGTAGGATTGAAGTAAAATCTCTCATGAACAAGAGCAGGTTTGAACAAACCACCCCAACTTCAACCAAAGAATCCACCTATATAAGAAAACAATTATTATATAAGTAATACTAAAAAGAAATAAATTAAACATAAATATGAAATAATAAATTAATTCTATGGAAAATTATTTTACTATGGAAACATCAAAATTACCTATGTGATTAAGTAGTGGAGGGAACATGAATGAAAGTGATAAATACCAACACTGCAAAGGTGAAAAGGGTTTTAGGGAGAATAATTTTGTGGATGTTTTGGTGCAGAAAGGCATGAAAGATGGACATACCACCCCAACTCAAACAAAATAATATGCCTATATAAGAAAACAATTATTATATGAGTAATACTAAAAATAAATAAATTAAATATAAATATGGAAAAATATATTAATTATATGGATAATGATTATAATATAAAAACATCAATATTACCTCTATAATTGATTAGAGGCAGTGATGTTTCTCTTCCTGCAAAGTTAGTAGTGGTAACATGAATGAAAGTGATAAATTCCAACACTACAAAGGTGAAAATGTTCTAAGGGAGAAGAAGTATGTGGAATTTTTGGTGCAGAAAGGCACGAAATATGGATATAAATATTCTAAAATAAACAAACTCTATAAGGAATAATGAAAATTAAATCAATGATTCATTATATATATTTTTTAAAAAATAGAGAAAGTATATCATAACATTACCTTTACATATTCCCAAAGTGTTTCCTTCATTATAGTTTATTATTAAAATGGATTGGTAACATCATCAACTGAATAGTACATTGTGTTCCTGAGTAGTCAAACATTTAATTTATATTATGTTAAAGTAATATAGAACATATAATATTATGAGGGAAAACATAATATATTAAAAAACACTTTTACATTATCAATGAACTATCATTATTTTTTTAAAGGTTTTAAGGATTTTTTACCCTATCAAGAATCCAAATCCCCTCTTTTTGGCCCCATGTAACATACAACACCTTTTCTACATTGGGGATGACATGAACAGATTTTTATCTCCCAATTAAAGCATCATCCTCAATTGAATTTTCATCTCACCCGATATTTGTTTTAGTCTCCATCAGAACAATTGACGAATTCTTGTTTGTTGGATCTGAGACATAAAATACTTTCACTAATTGTGACCCCATTATGAACAGCCTGTCATTTTCTTGTTCCATATTGAAATTCACCTTAATGAATCCCATTTTATCAACTTTCACTACACTCATATTTTCATCCCATTTTCAACATAAAATTATCACTTTAAATTTTTTGTAATCCAACTTATATATCTAATTGATACTGAAAAAATATGACATATTTTCATAAATTGGATTTCTATACTTGGAATTAGATATGTGGATCACTTCTTCCAAAATCATAACACAACTATTTTTCATCATATTAGAGTCATCATGTTATTTTTTATAGAACATATAACCATTGATTACAAAACTAGTGTGAGATGTAACATTTTCATTCGATCCCCTGGATAACCATTGATTTCATTCAATAATTGAATTTTAATTTTAAGATGACTCCTTATAAATTTGATTTTGGATCCATCCTATAAACTATTGATTATATGTATTTGATATCCATCCTTAATCCCTTGATGGATTCAAATATCAATGAATTTCGTTATGGGATTCAATGTAAGGATCAACATCTTCACAGTTATGTAAAATGTAAAGGTGCACGTGTTTCTTCTTTTTTAAGGTAATTGTAACAACATATCTTCTAAAAATCCATTTTCCCATAAGTCGTCCACAGTGACAAGACTTTGGGAGACCTATGTTGTCAACATCTTATTGGTCCATCGATATAGAATTCAATATCTTCTTCAATAATATATCATTCTACAATATAATATTCTGACCAACTTAGATTCTTGACATTCCCTTTCAAAATTTTAATATATCATTCAAGGGATACATCTATATGTAATGGGTAGGAGCACCTAGTTGAACCTCTATAACCAATTGAACCATCAGGTGGACCATTAGATCAAAGAATGATGGTGGGAAGAACATCTCTAATTCGCACGATATGACTACAACCTCCTCATTCATGATTCAAAACTTCATTGGGTCTATAACTTTACTACATATAGATTTGAAAAAGAAGTAGAGTCTAGTTATTTTATGTCATACATTTTGAGGTAGAATGCAATAGAAATCAATGAGCATCAAATATTTCATCAAAGCATGATAGTCATGTAATTTAATCCTTGTAAATTCAAATTAGTCCTTGAAATGACATTCTTGATATTTTATGAATACCCCTTTGGAACTTTTACACTATTAAAGTGAATAAAAAATTGAAATTTTTCCTATTTGGATAGTGTGTAAGCTATTGGAGGAAGAAAAGCCTTCCCTTTACCCTTCAATGGTGCCAAATCTTCCGTTATCCCCATGTTAATCATATCCAACCTATCCTTGGTGACATATTTTGTTTTTCGATGAACATTTAGTAATGTTCCAATAACACTATAAAATATATTTATTTCTATATGCATGAAATCAATATAATTTCTGACATACAAAAAATTCCAATATGGTAATTGAACGAAAATTTATCTCATCTTCCACCCTAATTTCATAAGATTTTTCAAACATGGATTACCAAAAATAGTGTCAATATCTTTTACATTATCAAAAATTTTATCACCCATTTTTAGAGAAGATTTTGTACCTTTTTCGATATTCCCATTGAATTCGGTTGTCCATGATCAGTATTTATGAAATCAAGGTAAAAAAATTGATGTCCTAAAAACAAAATATTTGAGAAATGTTTCAACTGAACTGATTGTGTGCATTTTTCATAAATGAGACACCCCAACATTCCTTTAATTAAAGATCCTGATAAATTTCTATAAGCAGGGTAGCCATTTATCATCCCATACAACATATCCCTCAGTGTGAATTCTTCACTTTTATGAGCATCATACATTATAACACATGTATCCCATATAAATTTCACATCATTGATCAATGGATCCAAATAGAACTCAATATCATTACCGAGTTTCTTTTTCCTAGATATAAGTAGATGCAACATAAATTATTTACGCTTCTGTAAAGACCTAGAAATTCCATGTAATTTTTTTTAATTAAATGGGAATTTTACGAGTCTGAAAGAATTGACGGTGCGTGATTCCAAAGCCCAAAGTGCCTGAAATTAATTTCTGATTTTTTTCAGGTACGTTTAGAAAACGTGCAAGAATATTTTTGTAACTTTTGAACCGATGCTCAGAAATGAAATCTGAGGGCAACGTTGAACTCATAGCACCGGTATTCACTTAAGGAGACCTTCACCTCAACCGTAGTAGGTTGTGGGTGAAATAAAAATTTTGTGTTTTTCATGAAAGAATGAAATAAATAAAAATGTTAACATTTTTATTTTTTTTGTTGAAACCCCTCAACATGGGTTATGGTTGTGGATAACACCCGAGCCTAAACCCTCAAAATTTGAAATCAAAGGTGGGGACCACCTGACCCTTGAATCTCCCACTTAAATGTGGAAAAGTCTCTTGAACATCCCCCACATTAATTGTGGCACACCCTCTTATTAATTATGCCAATTAAATAATGACAACTTAAAGGTGTGAATAATTAAAATGTTAAAACATATTTTATTTTGGAACATAATATATTGAGAGAGGATTTTTTGGGTTGGAAAAGGAGAGGGGAGAACTTGTGGAAGAGCTTCTCCAACGAATAACTCCAATGATAACTCTTCTCCTTTGACGAATCTTTCTCCAAACTATGTCAAAGGATATCCAACAATGAACCAACCAACGATCGAGGAAACGTAGTCATCACCAACTTCACCTTTTTCCTCTCCTCACTGATGTCATTGGAGGAGACTTGTTTCGGGATCGACAAATTCCAATCCATCTCAACCGTAGATAATATTCAACTAAACCATCGCGGTAGGGGTGTGTTTTAAATTGATCAATGTTAATTTTCCTCTCACATTGAATCATTTCCCTGTAGCAGCTTGGTACCTCCCTAACGTGGAGGGTATGGGCCAAACAATCATGGCCCAACCCCTCCGCAAATCTTATGGTTCTTTTGTGTGTTCTTCGCGATGGTGAAGTTGACTGGTGCTGGCATTTGGCACCAGTGGAACTCAAGAATAGTGGTTAGCACCACCACTAGCCGCCACAAAGGCGAAGGCTCAACGACACCACCCCGAGGCCACCGCTCCGCCCAAGGCCTTCATCGCCCGCGGCCTCCACCACCCCACAACCATCGCGCCACCTGCGGCCTCCGCCACCCATGGCCTTCACCGAACTGTGGCCCCCACCCCCACGGCCTTGCCACCTTGTGTCCATCCACGCCACCTCGCGGCCTCACCGCTCGGCGGACCTCTGTGCCGCCTCACAGCCTCGCGCCGCCCTCGCAGCCCTGTATGGCCCTCGTGGCCTCTACGCCATCCTCACGGCCTCACGCCACACCTCGGCCCCCGCACCGACCAGCATGGTATGGGTCAACCCAAACCGAGTCGGGTTGGCCCAGGATGGATCGGGTCGGGTCGGTATGATCGGGTCAGGCCGGACCCAGACCAGCTACGAGATTTTTACTCTATCGGCCATAACATTGGCACCATAAGTCCATTTGACAAACTGTCACTAGTTCTGTAAACATTGGAGCGAGACAGTCCCTTTGTTATACCCACTTGTGATTTGGATAAATTTGGGATACGGTCGGGTTGGATCGAGCACGAATCCAACCAGGCCCTTGGGACTAAATGGCTAATAACTTATAGACCGTGCATCTGATTGACACATCATCTATTATGTTGAGACCCCTATGATGTGGTGGTCCTTTGGGATACATCTTCGTGGAAATTTGTAACAGTTAGATTATTGACATGTGGCTTGAGGAGCGTACCTTCCCGAAGATGAGCAAGCTTTGGGCGGGAACCCAGTAGCTGGCTATGACGTGAAGAATGAGGATCCAACCTATGTGGATTATCACCTAGCAATCATGTGTGGGTCAGCACTGAGCGATATTGTGTGGGTCAGCACCGAACGATCCTATGTGGGTCAGCACCGAGCGATCCTATGTGTGTCAGCAGCAGATCCTCTTAACATAGTAAGATGATTCAGTAGTTACATTTAATCATATATACTACTATACCTAAGAAATACCTGGTGTCAGCTGAGTTAGTACCTTTTTGGTATTCTTCTCTGTGGCTTACCTATGTGGTACTTACCTTCGTGGTGTTCCTTCCTTTGTGGAATTGTTGAGCTTTGGGCTTTTGAGTTAAACTATGTGTTTCCTCATGATTAAGATGGGCATACAAGATAACTTAGGTATATGTATGGTAATATACCATAGTAGGGTTTTCAGTTGACTTCATGCTTTTTGGTTTATCCATTGTGGATTCTGTGAGACCTTGAGGGTCTCGGGGTCCCTACTCAGTATCGTTATACTCACCCCTGCATGGGCTATTCCCACACTTCATTGTGTTTGGTGCAGACGACAGACAACACTGATTGAGGACGAGAGTACCAGGTCTTGAGGTAACTCAGAAGAGGACCTTAGACGAGGCATACCGCAGAGAAGGCTGATCGAGAGATATACCTACCCTTCAGGTAGGATCATTGGCGGGTGTTCACAAGAGCTATTCCAGTTTACTTGTACTTTTAGTTTCTTTTACTTTCCAGTTGGGCTTGTATTCTGGCCCCTTTTACTTACTACACTCACTCTCTTTACTATTTAGTTTACTTGAGTTCGTATATTGATGTGTGCTTGGTTGTGTGTGCTTACAGGTTATAAAGGCAATGCCTTCCCAGTTTTAAGGAATACACCTTCGGTGCTAGTCGCAAGCACCTAGCCTATGGAAGTTGAGTGTGGGGTAGTCACAGCATAGGCCACGGGGGATGGGGGATGGGTCATGACAAATTGGTATTATAGGAGTCAGTTATACCATAGAATATAAGACTCTGATCGTTTAAACTGAAATAGTGTTAAGTGTATTGAGTGTGGTTATCAGTTTAGAAAATCCAGTATTGGTGCGGCGACCAACATATCCATACACCAGGATCCTGAATTCTGATTTCCGACTCAGTGCACAAAAACAATGATTGTATGTGTGTTTTGAAGAGTTTTCCTTGTTATCTCTTTGATTCAACTCACTAGGTATAACTTATTGAACATGGTGCACTAGTTCCTTTTCAGGATTCCTCCACACAGATAGCCAACTAGGGTTCCGAGAGTAGTATGCACTGATAGCCCACTGATCGACGAGGCCTCGGTGCAGGGCCCTCTTCTAGTAGAGGCACCAACGGAGGCACCAGTGGTACCATTACCCATTGGGCCATCGATGCCACCAGCCCCAGCAGTAGAGGGTGCACACTGCTTGAGCACCTTTCATGAGTTCCAGTGCTAGAGGCCTCCCAGGTTCATGAGAGAGATGGACACGTAGGCGGTTGAGGATTGGTTGGAGGCCGTGGTGAGAGTTTTCTAACTGGTAGGGACACTATCTAATCTCATGGTGATCCTTGCCACTGGCCTTCTACAGATAGGAGTAGGAAGATGGTGGGGATTGATGCTCTAGTTTCACGATGAGGTGATGCTTCTCTGGGCAGACATCGAGAGCCAGTTTCAGGTAGATTTTGTGTAACGCCCCGACCCCAGTTACCCAAAGATGGTTCATTATTACATAACATTGGCATGATCATAAGAAAGATCAAATCTTGAATGATCGATTGGTTTAGTATCTTTGGAAACACTAGATATATTCATAATGTTTTACATTACATCATAAAGTGAAAAACTTCTACAACAACATATTGTATCCATATTCCACACTATTATCCCCTCATAATATCCCTGCAGGTCATTCATAATTTACTTCTTCACATCCTGGGAAAAATAACACATAGAAAAGGGGTGAGCTCAAATGCCCAGTAAGGATAACAATATAGCAGAAAATTTCATAAATAATAATAAACATTTAAGTAAATGTATAACTAAAACAAAAGCCTTTTAAACTTGAACTTCAACATTGTATGTAAAAAATAAAATGAAATAATGTCATTTACTTATTCACATGGATATTCTACTAATCGAATAATCACATGCAATACCAATAACCACTTTCATAATGATGGAATTAATAATGTCAGACTATCATAACCACATAGCCAAGGCCTCATGCCAAGACTAAAAATAAGATTTTGCCAAGCCCTTGTGCCAAGACACTAGTTTGTCTCATGAGACCTACCGATGCATCGAGAAGCTATAGTGGGCTCCACCTGTCATATATTAAGTCCAATGCATTCCCATATGAAAAGGATTAAACATAACATAAACATCTGTATTAAAACTAGCATACGAAATGTAAATACTTCATCCATAAACCATGAATGGTATAAAAATAACACATCAATATTCAAACATATGGCAAAACCTTCAATACAATATAGAATTTTAGTATCATAATAAATCAACTTCAAATAAGTGTAAAATCCATCAAAGGATGTTGACATTGATGAAATCAAAACTCTTTTTAGAGAAATATCTCTTTCTATTTTGAAATCATTTAAGAGTCATATATTTATAAAACAAAACATTTTCTTTGAAAATATTCTTATAATATTGTAAAGGAATCTTCGAAGATTTTATTACGGTGAAAAATAGCCGCACCCTCCATATAAGTTAAAAAAACATTCTTACCTTAATTCTGTCGAAAAGGTTAAAAATCAACTTGTTTGGAAAACAACGGAATGATTCCTTTATAAACCTATTATAAAAATTCAAACTAGGGTATAAATTACTTTAACTCATATTCTTGTAAAAAATGATTTGAAATACATTTTTAAGAAACATGGATGTGGATGATAAAGATATCCCAGTAGATTATTACGTATAAACAACCTCGTTAATGAAGAGATTGCGAAATAAACCCTTACCTTGTACTTTTCCTTGGTTGGGGGTAGGTTAAACTCCTGTATAATGGTAAAATAATTGTTATTAAATTATACAAGAATCATATATATTAATATGATATCATATATGATCTTTTATTGATTTGTTAATAATATCTTAGTATTATTGTTGTTTCGGGTGTTAACTTACTTGTTTTCTTTTATATGTTTTGTTACGTAAGCTATGTTTGTCATGAATAGGTTGTATCTTAATCATATCCATAATGATATCAAGTCCTTATATACTTTTATTAATCATAAAATGAGAATTATACTTGAATGGATACGATGGAGAATGAATCTTATCGCGTTCGTGGAGACGGTAGTCCATACGTACGCACGAGCGACAATATCATTCTTTTGATATTAAAATAATATATACTTGGATTTTATATCATATATACAGAATCATTATCTTGTTATATTTATTATTTAAATGAGTTACACATCATTACTATACCCATCCAAATAAAAATTTATTGAATAACAATTACACCACGACGTGGAGACGGTAAGCCGTACTTACACACGTATGGTGACATGTTATTCAAAGGATGGATAGAATACTGAATATGATTGTACCATATTTATAAAAACATCACAGTATATATAATATACTGGAGTTATTACTTTATAATGGTAATAACAAAGAATGAAGAAGTAGAAGAAGAAAGGAACATGGAAAAGGGTGGTGAAATCATTACCTCTTCTTCGGGTTCTTTCTTTGAATTTGATCAAGAGATCTCCTTAAGTTGGATTTCTGACTAAAGGAAGGCCTATAGGATTAATTGAGAGAATTTGAGAGAATATTTGGGCAGAGTTTGGCTAAACCAAAAGGCATTGAAGGTGTGAGTTAATGAGAAGGAGGAGTGCCCTTTTATAAGAGGGGTGAAGGGCACCTTTGGAAAACCTAGAAATATTGTTATATATAAAATTAATAATCGGTTTCTAATGGCTCCAAAGTGGATTATTTAAAGTTTAAGGTGCGTATAGGTTGAAAACCACTCAACCAATAGAATTTAGACAGGTTTGGGTCATTATATTTACCTTATCTTTAAATATTAACTCTTAGTTAATTAGTTTCACTTTTACAATGTCTCTTTGTATTTTTATATTAAATGGTTAATAAACTTACTATATACACAAAGAGAACCCAAAGTGGTCCATTAATTATACACCTATCATGATATAAGTCTCTTGGCCGAACCTTAGATTTTTAAGAATTTTATATCAATTAATAATATAATATTTGTTTTAAAAACTCTTTTATGTCAATTTTGAAACTATTCAATAATTGATTTTTGTGAAACTCATATCAGAATGATTACTTCGAAAAAATTTAATTAAATCAATACTAATATGTAATATAAACCTAGAAAATTAATTTAATTCAATAACAGTCTCCAATTATATTTATTTGTGTATTTATAATATCAATTATTTTAATTTTTCACTATTTTGGTAATTACTGCATCATCATTGTGTCATAAATAAATTAACATATTTAATGTTTAAAAATTATAAATAAAATATAATTATGTAGGAAATCTTTTTATTTTTCTAATGAATATTTATAGTTGAAAATCCAACATATATAACCCTATGTAAAATTTTTTTTCTAAAAGTTATATGTTTGTGTCATTTTTGTATTCATTTTAACTTAATTAAAATAAAGTGTCCCTATCACTTACAAGTGGCACCATGTGGTCCCAAAATCGACCCAAAGATTCCCATGGTCAAACATGTATCAACCAATAAGGTTATGAAACGTTTTAGGGTAATTTGTTATTATTATAATATTATTTTTTAACCCTTATTTAGCGGATTTACCCTTTAACCATGGTAAATAAAATATTTACCGAAGTAATTATTCAAAATGTCTAAAAAAAAGTTACATATTTACACAATTTGAACATCCTGATTCCAAATATGGAATCCATTTTTCCAAATTCAAAACACAGAAGTGGCAGAAATTAATTTAAAATTAATTCCGCTGTCAAAACAAAAAACGTGTTTTTAAGATATAATAACTATCAAAATATTGATACTTGTTTATGTTCGGTTTAATTGTGAAATTATGTCCAATGACCGAAATTGTATTAAATAGTAAATATATATTCTAAATATACTTTAAAACCACTTATATTCATAATTTATCACTATTAATTATTTTGATTAAAAAAGATGTTTTTAATTAAAATTTAGTAATTTTCACTATTTATCAAAATATTACAGTTATCCAAAAAGTACCAAAATTTTACCTTAGGATAAATTAGATACTCCGAATCCAAAAATGAAGTCCATTTTGAGATATAGAATTTCAAAAACTAGATATTACTATTCATAACAGCTAGTTTGATCGGTTGTGGTGTGTGTTAGAACTCGATGTTGCTTACAACACACGCTATTGCATTATTCAAAGGGAAGTGTATCGTAGAAGCTTGGGGTGTTACATTTTGTCCTATTGACACTTCGTGCTGTGCGCAAATAGGCTCTTTTTCATCTGTAATAGGGCAGCATGACTATGGTAGAGTACTTAGTGAGGTTCACTGGCCTCTCATGCTACTCCACAAATATGGTACGAGACCCATTCTTCATGGAGTGGACCTTCGAGCAGGGGATTAGGTGAGATATAAGGTATTCGATGATTTCTCTTAGCATCCCGCCACAGTCGAGGGTGTTAGAGAGAGCCCTCTTAGTAGATATTTTCCATGCTGAGCAGTCACCAACAGTGAGACCCACCACCAGCCGTCACGTAGCAGAGTCTTTTGCAGCTGGCAGCAGACAGATGTCTTAGTGGTCTATGAGGACCAGACATATTGGTGGACAACTGCAGGATTCAGGGTCGGTTGTGTAGGGAACCCGAGGTAGAGCCAGTCATTCTAGGAGTAGGAAGTGTTTTGCATGTGGTGGGTAGGGTCACATGGCTCATGAATGTCCGACCAGCCATACAGATGATCAGAATATGGTCAAAGGACCGCCCTGGAAGAGATAAAGGTTTGACCGAGGAGGTCCGTAGAGAGTAGGCAGACGTTGAAGAGGAGTTGGTCATGCTGCTGATGGTGGGTGACGATTCGAGATGTTACCACCACTACCACTAAGTGATCCACCCCGACCACAGGGAGCAGGAGGATAGGGGTGATCTCATCTTCAGAAAGCTGAGGCCAATGATCATGGTGCTCCAGAGATGATACGAGGTACAATCTGTGTCTACTCAACCATTACTGCAGTACTTATAGACACAGGTGTCAGTCATTCTTTTATTTCCACTACCCTTATTAGGAGCTCGAATATTCCTATGGAGTCGTTGGCTCAATCCTTATGGCTAGAGACTCCTACGAGAGCAGATTCGACGATTACGCACTGGTGGCAGCAGTGCGTGCTTACTCTAGGAGGCGAGAGCTTCAGCTGAGGTCTCCTAGTAGCGGCGTTGAGGCCTTACGATGTCATATTGGGTATGGACTGGTTATCTACATTCCATGCTCATAATTACAATATTAGGTGCAAAGTGCAGTGTGTCTGCACAGATAGGACCAATATTACCTTCACCAGTGAGAAGGGAGCCTTTGCAGCACAGGATGGACTTACCCGGAGGAGGGTGCAACTGATCACTCATTAGTTGGCTATCCTTACCCTCGGAGCAGTTGATGTGGAGAGTCCGAGATATCCTGTAGTGGTGGACTAGTACCCGGATGTTTTCCCTCATGATGTTCTGGTTCTTCCTCCTTATAGAGAGTTGGACTTTTATGTTGACTTGTACCCCTGGATAACATCGATATCTACACTAGCGTATCAGATGGCTCCCGTGGAGGTTCATGAGTTGTGGGTACAACTAGAGGACATGTAAGGGAAGGGATTCATTCGGCCTAGTGTTTCACCTTGGGCAGCCCCGATTTTGTTCTCCAAGAAGGTGGATGAGAGCTTGAGGCTTTGTGTTGATTATCGGTGCCTGAACCAGGTGACCATGAAGAACAAGTACCCACTCCCGAGGATTGACGATCTCTTTGATTAGCTGAAGGGAGCACAGTGGTTCTCGAAGATAGACCTCAGATCAGGCTATCACCAGCTCAGAGTACGAGACGAGGATGTGCAGAAGACAACTTTCAGATGTTGGTATGGCCATTATGAGTTCTTTTTTATGCCTTCCAGTGTAACCAATGATCCAGTAGTGTTCAAGGGAATCATGAATAGGATCTTTCAGTCATACCTTGATCGCTTTGAAGTAGTCTTCATCGACGACATTCTGATCTACTCAGCTAGTGAGGAGGAGCATGTCTATCATTTGCAGGTAGTACTGGACGCACTCCAAGAGTACCAAATTTATGGTAAGCTCTCAAAGTGCCAGTTTTGGATCTGAGTGGTTCACTTTTAGGGACACGTCATCTCAGAAGCTATCGTTGTATTGGATCCAGTGAATATTGAGGCGGTACATACTTGGGAGCCACCCAGGAGTGTGACGGAGATACGGAGTTTCCTGGGTTTGGAAGAATACTACCAGGGATTTGTGCCATATTTCTCTAAAGTTTCAGCACCTTTATCAGTATTGACGAAGAAGGGGAAACCCTTCATGTGGTTGGAGAGATGCTAGCAGAGTTTTCACGAGCAGAGGCAGAGGCTGACTAGTGCCCCCATCTTGAGGCTTCCAGAGGAGGGTGTAGGGTATGTAGTCTACTACGACACATCAGGAACCAGACTCAGATGTGTCCTGATATAGAAGTGAGAAGTGATCACATAAGGTTCTCAATAGTAGAGACATCATTAGTAGAACTACGCTACCCATGACTTGGAGTTAGAAGCAGTGGTCTTCGCCTTGAATATGTCGCTACATTACTTGATGGGTGAGCATTTTACAGTGTACTCTGATCATAAGAGTCTCAGGTATATCTTCTCTCAAAAGGAACTAAACCTGAGACAATGATGTTGGCTTGAGTTCTTCTAGGACTATGACTTCAAGATATTCTATACTCCTAGTAAGGGGAACATTGTAGCCTATGCATTCATCCAGAGTTCTAGTATACAGCTACTAGGCGAGGTGGTGGAGCAGCTAGCCACTTTACAAATATCCTTTGTGGATCGGGATGGAGAAGCTTTCCTTCAGTCTCTTATAATCACTCCCCCACTTCTTTAGCGAGTCAGGGAGGTGTAGTGTGGGGACACTGACTGTGAGGCTCGACATGATCAGATATCTACAGGGTAGGCACCTGATGGATTTTCTAAAGGTCAGGAGCACGTCATCCCTTTCAGAGGACGTACCATGGTACCAGTTCACTTCAGGAGGAAGTATAGAGTGATTTCCATACATCCCCTCTAGTGGTATATCTAGGAGTGGTGAAAATGTACCAGGATCTACAACAACAGCACTGGTCTCCAGGAATGAAGAGAGAAGCTGCAGAGTTTATCTCTCGATGCCTCACTTGTCAACAAGTTAAGGCAGAGCATCAGGTACCAGCAGGCTTGGTTCAACCTTTAGAGGTTTTAGAGTGGAAGTGGGATATGATATCCATGGAATTAATGATTGGACTTCCACCTATATATAGAGGGAATGATTCTATCTGGGTGATCATCGACCAGCTCATCAAGTAGGCCCACTTCCTCCCGAGCAGAGATCAGGGTTTAGTAGAGAGCTTTGGATGCCTCTATGTGCAGGAGATTATGCGGCTACATAAAGTGCCCTCAACTATTGTCTCCGATCATGATACGTGTTTCACTTCCCGGTTATGGAATGGGTTGTAGGAGGCTTTCAGGACTCATCTTCATTTGATCACCGCCTTCCATCCACAGATGGATGTCCAGACTGAGCGGACCATTCAGACCCTCGAGGACATGCTACGTTCTTGCGTCCTCAACTTCAGTCGCAGCTAGGAGGATCACATGCCTTTGGTGGAGTTTTCATACAACAAAAGCAATCACTCCACCATTGGGATGACACCTTTTGAGGAGTTGTACAAGCGACCTTGCAGATCACCTTTGTGTTGGCCTAACCTGTGGGAGTCTTCATTATTGGGACATGAGATGGTACGAGCTACCACAGAGAAATTGGAGATAATCTAAGAGAGAATAAAGACTACAAAAAGTAGGCAGACATCTTATGCTGATAGGAGATTTAGACCTCTAATGTTTGAGGATGGTGACCATTTCTTCCTATGGGTATCACCTCGATGAAGTTTGTGGAGATTTTTCCGGGGTGGAAAGTTATCTCCGAGGTTCATTGGACCCTTCTAGGTCCTCATCAAAGTTGGCGACGTGGATTACTGCCTAGCACATACCCCACAATTGCACCGAGTGCATGACGTCTTCCACGTATCTCAGCTGAGGAGATACGTGCACGAACCTTCCCACGTCATCGACCATGGTGAGATAGACGTCGACGATGGGGTGACATTTATGGAGGTTCAAGTTTAGAATGAGGATTGACATGATTGGGTCCTTTGTGGGGGTCAATACCTCTAGTGTGCATTCGTTGGTAGCATGGGGACCTCCAGAAGAGCACATGGGAGTGGGAGGCTCAGATACGTGCTTAGTACCCCCACATTTTTTCCTAGTTTTGTGATGTAGCTTATGGGGACTTAAAGCTCGGAGGTGGGGAGAATGTAAAGACACAAAAATTCCTTGTAAATTTATTTTAATTAAATTGGATTTTTCAAAGTTTTGAAAAATTGATGGTGCGTGATTCTGATGTCAGGAGTGCTCGGAATGAATTTCGAAAAAAAATTCGGCTACGTTCAGTAAACGTGCATGAAGGTTTTTTTAACTTTTGAACTGGTGCTCAGAATTAAAATCTGAGGGCACTGTTGAAATTGCATCACCGATATTTTATTAAGGAGACATTCACCTATACCGCAGTAGGTTGATGGTGAAATATTGTTTTTGTGTTTTTCATGAAAGAATGAAATAAATAAAAAATTTAACATTTTTATTTTTTTTGTTGAAACCCCTCAACATGGGTTATGGTTGTGGGGACCACCCGAGCCTAAACCCCTCAAATTTGAATTCAAAGGTGGGGACCACACGACCCTTGAACCTCCCACTTAAATGTGTGGAAGTCTCTTGAACTTCCCCCACTTTAGTTGTGCCACACCCTCTTATTAATTATGCCAATTAAATGATGACAACTTAATGGTTCCAACAATTAAAATGTCAAATTATATTTTATGTTGGCACCTCATCCTTAGAGAGAGTATTTTTGGGGTTGAAAAAGGAGAGGGAAGAACTAGTGGAAGTGCTTCTCCAACAATGAAAGCCAATGAAGAACTCTTCTTCTTGAATGAATCTTTCTCCAAACTCTGTCGAAGGATCTCCAATGACGAACGAACCAATGATCGAGGAAACGATGTTGTCACTGACTTCATCTTTTTCCTCTCCTCACTGATGTCATTGGAGGAGACTTGTTTCGGGATCGACAAACGCCAATCTGTATCAACCGCGGACAATCATTATTCGAACCATCGAGGTAGGGGTGTGTTTTACATTGATCAATGTTAATTTTCCTCTCACATTGAATCATTTCATTTGAGCTGATTACTACCGCCCTAACTCAGAGGGTACAGGCCAAAAAAACATTGCCTGACTCCTCTGTAAATCTTATGGTTCTTTTGTGTGTTCTTCGTGATGGTGACGGCGACCGGTGTCAGTGTTTGGAACCAGTGGAACTCAAGAATGGTGGTCAGCACCACCACCGGCCACGACGAACGCGAAGGTGCAATGGTGCCGCCCCGCGGCTTCCACACCGCCCGCGCCCTCTGCCGCCCGAGGCCTCGGCCGCGCTGCAACCTCTGCCGCCCCATAGTCGTCGCGCCACCCACGGCCATCGCCGCTCACGGCCTCCTCCGCCACGCGACCACCGCATCGCCCGCAGCCTCCACCGCCCCATGGCCACCGCACCACTCACAGCCCCACAACCCTCTGCACTGCCCTGTGGCCTTGCTACCCAGTGGCCTCACTACCCCGTGGCCCTCAGATACGCCCCGCGGACCTCCGCACTGCCCCACGGCCTCCCAGCCTTGCAGCCCTCCACACCACCTCGTGGCCTCACTGCCCTATGGTCGTGCACTGCCCTCATGGCCCTCCGCTTCCCTCGCGGCCTCCGTGCCGACCTCACGGTCTCCTACTACTCCGCAGCCCTCGTGCCACCCAGCGCGGGCCGGGTCGGACTAGAATCATACCAGCTACGAGCTTTTTGCTCTATCGGCCATAACTTTGGAATCAGCCGTCCATTTGACAAACCATCAATGTAGCTGTAAACCTTAGAGTGAGATGGTCCCTTTGGTATATCCAATTGAGATTTGGATAAAGTTGGGATATGATCAGGTAGGATCAAGCACGAATCTAACCGGTCCCTTGGGACTAAAAGGCTAATAACTTACAGACCTGGTGTTTGATTGACGCACCGTCTTTTTCATTGAGACCCCTATGAAGTGGCAGTTTTTTGGGATACTTCTTCGTGGAACTTCATGGAAGTTGGAGTATAAACCAGTGGCTTGAGGAGCGGACCATCCCAGAGAAGAGAAAGCTTAGTATGGGAACCCAGTAGCTGGCTGTGTCGTGAAGAATGAAGAGTGATCATGTGTGGGTCAGCACCTAGCGATCCTGTGTGGGTCATCACCGAACGATCCTATGTGGGTCATCACCGAGTGATCCTATGTGGGTCAACACCTAACGAGCCTTTGTGGGCCAGCACTGAGCGATCCTATGTGGGTCAGCATTGATCGATCCTTTGTAGGTCAGTAGTATATCCTCTTAACAGATTAAGATGATTCAGTAGTTACATCTCATCATCTCTACTACTATACCTAAGAAATACCTGGTGTGAGCTGAATCGGTAACTTTGTGGTATTCTTCTCTGTGGCGTACTTGTGTGGTACTTACGTTCATGGTGTTCCTTCCTTTTTGGAATAGTTGAGTTTTAGGATTTTGAGTAGGACTCTGTGTTTCCTCATGATTGAGATGGGAATACTTGATAACTTAGGTATATGTATGGGAATATACCTAAGTAGGGTTATCAGTTGACTTTATTCTTTGTGATTTATACTTTGTGAGTTTTGTGAGACCTTGAGGGTCTCGGGGTCCCTAATGAGTTTTTTATACTCACCCCTTCACGGGTTATTCCTGCACATCATTGTGTTTGGTGTAGGCGACAGACAGTGCAGACTGAGGACGAGAGTACTAGGGATAGAGGTTGCTTGGAGGTGGACCTTAGAAGAGGCATACCACAGACATGACCGATTGAGAGTTGTACCTACCCTTCAGGTAAGATCCTTGGTGGTTGTTCATAGGAGTTGTTCCAGTTTACTTGTACTTTTAGTTTTTTGTACTTTCTAGTTGGGCTTGTATTTTAGCCCCTTTTATTAACTGCACTCACTCTATTTACTATTCAGTTTACTTGAGTTCGTATCTTGTTGTGTGCTTAGTTTTGTGTGATTACAGATTATAAAGGCAATGCCTTCCTAGTTTTTGGGAATACGCATTTAGTGCTAGTCGACAGCCCCTAGCCTATGGAAGGCAAGCTTGGGGTAGTCATGGTATAGGCCCTGGTGGACAGGTCGTGACAACTTCATACATAACCATGGAGGAAATTTATAATTTACCAACATGATGGTCCATGTACTATGAGTACTACTCTATACACCAAAAGTATTTATTCCATATATATTTAATGTCAGATGAAAGTTTCTTGGATCAATTCCAAATTCAGGATACTTGTAATCAATTTTCTTCCACTGAGGAGAATATGTTGGATGATGTTGGTTCCCATCTTTAATTCATGTATCTTCATTCCATGATAATTTTCTCAAGATTTTATAACATTCATATAGTTTTGTAAACCATAGAATGATAATAAATTACCATATATATTTCAAAGGACTTGATTCATTTTTCTTGTATTGATATGTGCCACATAGGGAATTTTATGAGTGACTCATGGTCCTTTCAAAACAATATGCAATCATTTAGAAAAGAATGTAATTTTTTAGAGATCATTCCCACTTAATATTGTATTCATTTAGAATCACATGATCGACTTGGTATTTCATTTTCTTTGGGTATTATATCATTTAGAAGACTATGTAATTCTGTAAATCTATTTTCACTCCATCCACTGCCACCTTTCAAATTATATTACTTTAATACAGCTAACAATGTTATGTATTTAGTAAAAATGATATATGATTATCTCTTACAATATCTATTTAACTTCTAAAACAACTTTTTCTAATAATAATGTTCATCTTCATTTTCCTTTTTCATTTATTCCATGTGATCTCCATCATCATTTACACCTGTATTCATATCAAATGATTCATAAATCGCAGTATCATCCCAATCGGTGTGAACATTTAGTTTTCCCCATGTTTAGTCCAAAATTTAATGCTCCGGTCTATTCCATGACAAATAAAATGTTATTACAACTCTTTCAGACTAATTTTTCTAGGATAAAAATAACATAAATTTTGAAAAAGGATTTGAGAAGGGTCGTTTGCAAGCTCTATTGCAAACTTGATTAACATTTTAACTCCATCTTCGTACTCTTTTGTCAAATGATTAGCCTGGATATATTTTCAATTCATATCCATCCTATTGGGTTCATAAAATATTCATTTTTTATAATAAATAAATAAATACACATAATATATTCATTATCGAATGTGAAAGTTATAGACAATTCTAATCCGGGAAAACCAAATTTTGATACTTTCAAAGAATTTCAATATGATTTGAAGAAAATGTGTAATTGAATTTAATAAATTAATTACTCCACTATAGTAGGTTTTATCCACTAAAATCATTCAATGGTGAAATTTATAGACAACTATAATCTTGGTCAATTTATCTCCCTGACATTTATCATTGTATTTTTTTGTTTGACACACATCATCCATCTCGTGTGGAAGTTCACTTATGTTGCTTGAAATACTCTAAGAAGTAGTAATTCAAGGGATTAATAATGATCATAGTAATATAAGGAAAATAAAATATATTGGGGATGAGTCTCAAGCAAAAAAATCATTAATAACTATCTGGGAGATGGAGTTAATGAGAATAAGAGTTGCACTAAGATAAAAACAAGAAATCCTGAAATCAATGAATAAAATTTCATTAGGGATCAGACAGTTTTGGTGCAAACTCATAGTAGTAAGACTCTACAAAAAACCTCACTTTTCCCATGTAGAGCCTAAATAATTTGGAGAGGCTGATAAGGATGATAATTGGATAAAATATATCCATGAGGAGCTTGATCCGAATAAGAACAATGTGACATGGGAAATTGTACTAAGTCTGGAAGAAAGAAATGTTATCTGAACAAAGTGGGAGTTCTGTAATAAACTCATTCACTATAGAAAAGTGGCTCAAAAAAAATATTTGAGAGTATGCAATGGGAATTCCTAGATCAAATGAATTTATATTTATGATAAATTTACTCCCATATCCCGGTTGGAAACAATTTGAATTTTCATGGATATTTTAGTGAAAATGTAGTTAACATTATACCAAATGGATGTCAAATCTATGTTACTAAATGGATTTCTTAATGTGGGTATACATTAAGAAACTGGATGGGATTATTATTGATGAAAATGAGATAAATGTGTTCCAATTAAATAATTATTTGTATAAGATAAAGAAATCACTAAGGACTTGGTATTTAAGGTTGAATCAATACCTAAGAAAGATTTGTTTTTACCAAGTTAGAGTTGATAATAGCCTCTACATCAAGAAGGATAATGATCAAAGGATGTTGGTACTCATATATGGTAAAGATATAATATTTTATGATTATAATATGCAATGTAATTTTTTTATGGATCATATGAGGTGCGATATTGAGATGTCTATGATTGGTGAGTTAAACATTTTCCTTAGTTTATAGGTCAATCAAGGAAATCATAGCATAATGATTTCTCAATAAAAATATGAAAAAGTGGTTCACAAGTTATTTTCAATGGAATATTCCAAACCGATGGAAACACCGAATGCTATATGGATTAATTTTTCAAAAGTTGACAACTGAAAAGAGGTAGATGTCACGGAATATAGGTGTCGGGAGCCTATTATACCTCACAACAACATGACCCAAATTTGGGATTAATTTATTTCAAGTT
The DNA here is from genome assembly GCA_963277665.1 of Viscum album. Taxonomy (NCBI): domain Eukaryota; kingdom Viridiplantae; phylum Streptophyta; class Magnoliopsida; order Santalales; family Viscaceae; genus Viscum; species Viscum album. The sequence continues at coordinate 20,363,845 of OY728137.1, read as the reverse complement.
TCATGGTACCAATGTTGTCCTAAGGAGATCTGCATGATATCGAGGAAGGAGATACATCAATACATCATAAAAACAATGAATTTTGGGTTGTTTTATTAAAGGATACTACAAATAGAGTTGTTGGGATACATAAATGTGGGCTGGGAAGGTTTTGTGGATAATAGAGGGAAGGTAAATATATCAAAAACCCTAGATTAAAGCTTGGATTCAACAATAAAGAGCATAGGCAGCAGGTGGCTTTTTCAAAGAGCTTCTGATATCATGAAATGGTTTATGATGGTCAGGGTTCTTAAAATAGATCGGGGCAATTTTATCAATGCTTCTTAAAAATAACTGATAAAGATCCCTTTTATCAATACTAAGTTAATAAGTGCTAATAAAAGGCATCTTCATTTTATTTAAAGGTAAAGGGGGAAATCCCCCGTTTATTGAAAAGAAAGAAACTCCTTCTGAAGGGAAGAAAGAGGAACCCATTACAGAGATAGATGTTGAACATCAAACAAAACAGGGAACATGGCCAAACAGAGATCCAAAAGTCAAAATGAAATAAAAATCAAAGCAGGATCAAGCCAAAAAGTCTCATCCCCCCCCAATCGATAATACAACAGTGAAGTCAGGAAAGATGTTAGGTCACCCCCTCTACTATGAAATGTGTCATGCTAGCAACACAAACAAAGTAGATCACTCCTCCAACTCACATTGAAAAATGAGAGGAGGACTAGAAGATAAGTGCCAGAACACCTATCTCTCTTTTGAGCCACCCCCCCGATAGTGAAAATGAGAGACTCACTACACCATCAACCTGATTCGCTACAACATCTTCCAGAGAAAATCATGCAAAAATAAATCAGGGTACCAATCCATCCAAGAGAAAAGACGGCTGAATGATGGGTGTCAAGACACCCATCCCTCCATCAAGGTTTCCCACACGACGCAATCTCTAAGACAGTACATGCCAACAAAATGAAAAGAGACAAGCAGCAATCTCCCACCTAAACATCTTCTTCCCAGTGAAAAACAGAGTTCCACACAAGAGTTGAAGAAAAAACCCAAGAAGCCAAACAATCCTTCAAGAAATTAAAATTGATGAGGTATCAAGGTCTTCCAAACAGGCACAACAAACAGAAAATCCTGAGCAAGCAGAAACCAAGGCGTGACGGCAAGAATGAAAGATACCAATTCTCCCCAACATCGACATCCACACCTCCCCCCCAGGCCAAAAAGAACCACTGATCAAAGGGAGACCAAGAACACTTCACCTTCACGTAGAGGAACATCAAAGACACTGCTCAAGGGAACATCCACCAGTGAAGATCAATCCTCATTGGTGATGTTCGGATCTGAAACCAGATCTGAAAGTAGGGAAGAGATGAAAATTGTGCAAGAAGGAAGACCTCACCATTCATGGGCACAGAATCCTTTGGATTCATCAGGAGGTGAGGATCTTATTGAAGAAGACGAAGACAATGAAGCACCGCTGATGGAAGATGGTGAGGCCAGATCGAGGAGACAAGGCTCGGGTGAAGAAAAAAGCATCCCCCCTCCGAACAGCAAACGATCCTATGTCGCACCCCCCGTAAGCCGTCGGAATAGAGTGCGGAGCCTCACCGGTCCTTGGATAGACAAGATGAAAGTCGAACTCCTCCATTCAATCGGAGTAGACACAATAAGCCCCGCCGACTCAGGAATCTGAGAACCATTCCCACCACCGAAGAAAAAGAAGCCTCACTCGAGACATGCGCCACATCAAAATTATTTTTGGTCGGAGTAGTTTAATCATGAGGGTAGGGGTGAATTGAGTAACAATAAAAATTTCTATTACAAAAATATTATTTTAAAAGAAATGATTTTCCCCAAAAAATAGATATAGCCCAGTTAATCATGGTTATACTGTTATAAGAGTTTAACTGTTTAAACAACTTCTTATAAGATCAATTAATTCTCAGTAATCTTAATATGTATTATTAATATTACTTTTGAAGTTATCCTAATAAGACAAATCAGTTATAACTTCTTTCCAAGACAAACTATCAATGTGAAATTAGAGTTTTCTGGATTATGTAATAAAACAGTAAAACAATGAAGACTAAATTTAAATAGCTCAGCGGATATGAAACAAGTTTTTCAGTCTTAAGCTAATAATTAATCCACTCCACTTGGTGATCACCTTCCACCAAGCAGTTTATATAAATAAACTTTGATTCACACCCTGGATCGGTGTTAACAACAGTACACAGACTGTCCAAGTCACACATAGACCTCTTCCACAGTTTTCGTGGGTAAACAAAAAATAATAACCAGGCCACATAGGGACCCCTTACACAGTTGTCGTGGGTAAAAAAAGTATAAAGAGTTTGGTGTAAGGATTTAGAAATCCTTCAGTTTAGCATAGGAGTTAGTGTGTGTATGGAATATACATATTACACACACTGTTCAAAATTAAGTCAAAGAATCACTGAGAGAGAGTAGATATGAGTTTAGAATTCTCTAGTTATTTGAAGTTCAGCTCTGGACTCCTTTGATTAATCAAAAATGTTCTTGATTCCTTCTATGGGTTTTGTCTTGAAAAACAGAGTGTCGTAATACAGCTTGTGTTCTTCATGAGCTTTGATCATGTGAAGGTGTTCTCTGGATTCCAGTGTACTTCATATGTTCATCAGTAGTGTCAGATTATATGTATGAGACAATGCTTTCTTTGAAAATCGTGCAATGTGTTCTTCATGGTCATGCTCACAATATTTTTTTTAGTATCACACGTTGTGGTTCTTGGGGACTCTTCACTATTTATCTTCTAATGCATGTGTTTTATCCGACAGGTTCCATGTGTTTCGTACCTCGTGCCTCATACTATCTCTACAAGGAAACATTAATTATGTAAGTGCATCAAAGGCATCAAATATGACTGTTAACCATTAAATTGAAAGATGACAAAACAATTTAAGAAACGGTGTCACAATATGTTATGAAAATGGTGTCTCCATTACACAGTGTCTGAGTGTCACGGTCTGAGTGTCACAGTGTCTTCTTCACGGTGTCTTTCTCACGGTGTCCTACTCACGGTGTCTTTCTCATGGTGTCTTGCTCACGGTGTCTTGATTACTGTGTCAGGCTTCATGGTGTATGGCTTCACAGTGTCTGGCATATTGTGCCAGGTGTCACAGTGTCTGGCTTACTGAGTCAGGCTTCACGGTGTCTGGCTTCACGGTGTCTTGTACTCAGGTAAATAACAATATTTAGACTTAAACAGTAATATGCATGAAATGGATTGAGCTTAACCATTATAAACCATGAGTGAACTTGAAACATAAATACACATGATTGGATATAATTTAGGAGTTAACTAGGTTGAATGAGATTTGTGATCATTAATGAGATTTGTGATCATTAAAACATGATTAATAAATTAGGAGTCAAACAATCTCCCCCTTTTTTATGATAAAAATCATGCACAGTTAAAGTGTAAATTTGATGCAACTATAGAAAAAATAACATATAGAAACATTATGCAGAAACTTCTCCCCATTTTGGGATTATTGAAAAGTGGAAATAAGAGAGGTTAAATAGTGATCGTTTCATTATGATTAAATGGTTCAGTACAAAATAAATGTGAAATACAAAAATAATGACATCCCCATAAAAAAGGAGTAAGCACTTGTCTTATTTAGGGAGTGGTCTTCCCTTTTCCTTTATCAGCAGCAGAAGAGGAAGCCATAGGGTCAGTGGTTTATGTAGAAGAAGGCAGAGAGGTGGTAGATAGAGAGGGTAAAGGGAGACCTTCAAAGACCGAGGGATCTAAGGTAGGCGAAGTAGAATATCAAGGTAGTTTCTGATCAAGAATCACATGCCTGGTCTGATTGAGAGCTTGGCCAACAAACATAGTAGTAGAGGCTAAGGTAGAGGTGAATGTAGGAAGTCTAGGTCTAAGAGGTGCAGCTACTGGAGAAATAATTGCTGTACTCTGGACATTAAGATAAGGTCTCAGGAGTTTTATGAAGTCTACAATAATTTCTCCACCATACTACATGGATTTTTCAAATCCATCTTTGTTTTCCTTTAAATTTTCCAACATTCTCTTAAACACGGTTAGCTTCTGGACTTGGTTTTTGAAGGCTTGAGTTACATGAGGAATTCACAGATTCTCTACAAGGTATTTGAAGTGGTTGGTCATATCAGCCTTGGAGAAAATTCAGTTGAAATAGAAATCCACTTTCTTAGAAATCTCTTGCTGGGCATCATTTGCAATCTGGGAATGAAATTACACAAGGTCAATCACTATATCAATGTTCTTGAAAACTCCAGAGAATGAAGTCACATTGAAGACACTGAAATCATTCTAAAGTTATTCTTTGACTATATATTTGAGAAAAGTACTGTTCAAAGAAGGTGTAAGGGATTCACCATAGGTATTAGAAGCTTTGAAGGCTGTGGTCATAGATTTGAGCTAATTCAGTACCTTTTGAAGACAATCATTGTACTCATCAGTGAGTTTATTCAGGTTCACCATAAGATCTCTCATTTCCTTCAACAAATTTTTGTGCCTTTCTACAATCTTTTCATCAAAGGATAATAAATAAGGGTGAATCTGAGACACAACATCTCGAGAGATTTGAGAAATAGTGGGTTCTAGATAGGCAGTAGCAGGCTCTAATCTTGAATGCATCTCTTTTTGCATGTCTTTAACCATGCTTCTCAGGGTTGTGACTTCATTGCTGAGAAACTTATTTTCAACAAATACTTCATGAATTTCATGGAGCATTTAAGGTTGGATCTACCAAATGATCTTTTCCAAAAGAAGTGAGTCATCTCTCTCACTCAGATTTGTCACAGCATGAGGTTGGGAGTTCCTAAGCTTCTCAACTCTAGATAAGATAGTGTCTCCAAAGTCCTTTAAATCATTTTTACTAAAAAAAGACAGTTGTTCGGGTAAAGGTTCAGGTGTAGGAATTGGTATAGGGGTAGGTTCAGGTTATAGTTCCTTCTCAGGGGAAAATATAGAAACTGACTTCAACTGAAACAGAGAAGAAAGATCAAGCCTAGTTGTAGTAACCTTCTGAGACTCATTTACATCATAGAATCTAAGAAATTTGTACTGATTGTCCACAAGACTTGACTCAGTTGGATGTGAGGCTTCATCAGACTCAAGATTTTGGGATTCCACCCCCTCAACAAGTGCTTCCTTTTCAGGATTGAGAGGCTTAAGATCTTGGTCTAAATCCGCAGTTTTATCTCTAAGTTCCTCATTCATCTATTTTCTAGACAGCTGAAAGGATATCTCCATCCTCTCTTCAGCATAGGGTATTATTTCAGGAATACAATGTTCCATAGGGAATTCATTCAGATTTGCTTCTTGCATAACAGGGAGTTCTTCTGGATTTACTTATTGTACACTAGGGAGTTCATCTACTATAGGCTCTTCCATGGCTTGTTGCTCATATTCTGGGACCACTAATTCTTTTTCAGCCTCAGTTTGGATTTCCATATTAACATCTTCACTAGGGGTAAGAACTTCTTCTTCAAGAACAATAGGAGGAACAATAGTCCTTTCTTCTTCAACAATATCTTCTTCCCTATGAGGTACTTCAGCTTCTTCTTCCTCTTCTTCTGAATACTCACCAAGTTCATCTGGTTCCAAACCAAGATCAGAAATGTCTTTTGGCTTTGATGTATAATGCACAGGATTAAACTTCTCATAAACCTTATCATTGTCTTCCACCCAATCCTTTTTCCAAGGATTCCAGTTTACCTTCATTCTCCTGATAGTGGCTTTAGAGAGATAGTACTCACAGTCCATAATCACTTCTTCATTAGGTCCAACTACACCTTTTGCAACAAGCGTGGATGATATTAGCCGAGAGTAGAATAGAGAAGTGGAAGTAGATGTAACCTTGATCAACTCACACATATGGTGAATGATGTACTTGCATAGTTTAATCTTGTATCCATTTTTCAAAAGATGAATCAAGAACACATCTTGATACTTTAACACAGAAAAGTGACATTTTCTTGGAATAACCATATTTTGAACAAATTTAAACAGCAGTCCTATTTCTCCATCAAGTTCTGCAGCGATGGCCCTTCTCTTGGTGTCATTTACAGTTAGGGTTTTCAGTGAATCTTCAAGATTAAATAATTCAGTTGTAGGTGGAGGTTCTCTCTGATAATCATCACAAGTTACTTTATGAGGTATCCTAATGCATGAAGCCCATAACCATGACAAGATGGAGTATATTTGGATATTAATCCAGCTCCTCACAATATAACGTTCACCAGAGTCAAAAAAGAACTATGCGTACTGGTAGAACTGAGCTACTAACCTGGGATAGATAGGTCTGTTCTCCCTTGAGAACCATTCTAACCAGACTTGTTCTTTTATCACATTCAAGACTAGAGATTTTCTAGATAAAATCCATTCAGGGAAAATTTCTTTCTCTAGTACAACACTTTGATTTACTAGGTTCGGATTCAAAGGTCCTTCAGGCGTCATCTTAGGTTCTATCTTATTCTACTTTAGGTGGCGCTTCTCAGGTGTGGATGACGACAGACGTTTCATTATTGGAATCCACTGAAGGTTTGAGAGAGAGATAAATAGATAAGGGTTTTCAAGGTTGAAAGGGTTCTAAATGAGAAAGAGTCTGAGTGAAGAACTGAGTGAAACTTTTTGTTTTATCATTTGGGAATGCCAATCGTCAGAAAAATAAAAACGTGGGAAAGTAAAATAGGTGAAATAAAAATTATCGTGATACGGGTTTAAAGAAAATCATAAATAATTATCACGGTGAGACAGTAAGTAGTTGCCATGGTGAGATAGTGATCGGTCATCACGGTACGACAGTAAGTGAACGTCACAGTGAGACAGTGATCGGTCATCAAGGTGTGACAGTAAGTGTCAGACCGTAATTACAAAGTACTAACGGTGAGACCGTAAACATGAGAGATAGTAACTGAGAAACCATAATCATGAAACAGTAAAGTAAAACATAGTAAAATATTGAACAGTAAGACAAGTAAGATATCTATTTGAGATTTATCATGCCAAGATCATGTATGATGTAGTCTATTCCCTCAGAATTTAATGGTTTAGTGAATATATTAGCAAGTTGATATTCAGTACCAATGAATTCCAAGGTGACATTACCTTTTTGATAATGATCTCTCAAAAAGTGATGTCTTACATCAATATGTTTTGTCCTAGAATTTGAAACAGGATTTTTGGAGATGTTAATAGCACTTGTGTTGTCACAATTTATTGGTACATGTCTGAATTGATATCCATAATCTAGTAATGTGTGTTTTATCAACAAAATTTGGGCACAACAACTGCTAGCAGCTATGTATTCAGCTTTTGCAATAGATAATGCAACGGAATTTTCTTTCTTACTACATCATGATACTAGTGACTTGCCTAAAATGTGACATGTTCCATAGGTTCTTTTTCTATCTAACTTACAGCCACCGAAGTCAGCATCAGAATAACTAACTAGTTCAAATGATTGTCCTTTAGGATAGAATAGTCCTAGATTGGGTGTATTCTTGAGGTATTTAAAAATTCTCTTTATAGCATTTAAATGAGATTCTTTAGGAATTTTTTGAAAACGAGCACACGTACACACATTAAACATAATGTTCGGATGGGTATAAGTTAAGTAGAGTAAACTTCCAATAATTTCTCTATAAGTGGTTTGATCAACAGATTTTTCATCTTCATCAAGATCCAACTTAGAGGTGGAACTCATGGGAGTGTCACAACTTTTAGTGTTATCCAACCCAAAACTTTTTATAAGATCTCTAGTGTATTTACTTTGATTTAAAACAATTCCATCATTACTTTAAAATATTTGAAATCCAAGAATGAATTTTAATTCACCCATTAAACTTATTTCAAATTTATTTTGCATAATTTTAGAAAAATAAATACATAATTAATTTTTTGAAGATCCAAAAATAATATCATCTACATAGATTTGAACAACTAAAAAATCATTTGAAATTTATTTTATAAAGATGGTAGGATCAGATATTCCTTTTGTAAAACCTTTGGAAATAAGAAAAGTACTCAATCCATCATACCAAGCTCTTTGAGCTTGTTTTAAACCATATAATGCTTTTGATAGTTTGAAAATATGATTGGGAAAATGAGGATTTATAAATCCAGGGGGTTGTTCAACAAAGACATACCAAGCTATATACCCATTTAAGAATGCACTCTTAACATCCATTTGATATAGTTTGAAATTCAGATGTGGAACATAATCAAGTAGGATTCTGTTGGATTCAAGTCTGGCTACTAGAGAAAAGTTATCCTCATAGTCAATTCCTTATTCTTGACTGTAGCCTTGTGCAACTAATCTAGCCTTATTCCTAACTATATTTCCAGCTTCATCTACCTTATTTCTAAACACCCATTTAGTGCCTATGATGAAAGTTTCCTTGAGTCTTTCAACAAGTTTCCAAACTTTATTTCTTTCAAACTGATTATGTTCTTCTTGCATAGCCATTACCCATAATTTATCATTGATGGCATAATCAATGTTTTTAGGTTCAAGTTGTGACAAGAATGCTTGATGTTCAACCTTATTTATAAGAGAAGCTCTAGTTTGTGTTATTTTATATAAGTATTTTACAAAAGAATCTAAGGGGTAGTTTTTATGGGTTCTAAGCTTTCTAGAAAAAGAGGGACTTGTGATTTCAGGTTCATCAACATATTCAGGTTCATTATGACTCGATTGTAGAGAATTTCCAAAATTGGAAGTTTTCACAGATTCCTTCATAGAGGATTTTGAGGATTTTGAGTTGATGTTCGGATTTGATACATCATCCTCCAGATTTTCTCGGATAGTTCTAGGCTCATGTGGATCTATTTCATCAAACTTGATATGAACAGATTCTTCAAAAAATTTAGTTCTCTTATTGAATACTCTATAATATTTACAAAAAATTGAGTAACTTAGGAAAATTCCTTCATCACTTTTGGATGAAATTATGTCAATATTATCCTTAGTGTTGAGTATAAAGACTCTGCAACCAAAAACTCTAATGTAATTAACCTTAGGCTTCCTATTGTTCCAGAGTTCATATGGGGTCTTTTTGAGAATTGGTCTAATCAAGACTCTATTGATTATGTAGCATGTTGTATTAACAACTTCAGCCCAGATGTAAATAGGTAATTCATATTCACTAAGCATTGTTCTAGTAATTTCATGCAGGGTTCTATTTCTTATTTCTACAACACCATTCTACTGAGGTGTTCTAGGGGAAGAGAAATTGTGACTATAACTATTTTGTGAGCCAAAGGATTCAAACTCTTGGTTTTCAAACTCATGACCATGATCACTTCTTAAAGATTTAATCCTAAGGATAGTAATATTTTCTACAGACTTGGCATACTTAGTAAAATAAGAGCAGGCTTCACCTTTGTGAGCCATGAAGAACGTCCATGTATATCTAGAAAAATAATCTACAAGAACATAAACATAGTGCTTCCCATTTAAACTATAAAATCTATATGTACAAACAAATCCGTGTGAACTAATTCAAGAGGATGAAAAGTAGAAACTTCTTTCTTTGATTTGAAAGATATTTTGTGTTGTTTTCCCTTTTTACAAGGATTACACACTTTGTCATTTGGAAACAAAAAGTTTCGGTAAGTGTTTAACTAGTCCTTTTCTATTTAGCTTTCTAAGGGAGTGAACATTGAAGTGTCCTAGTATCCTATGCCAGAGCCAAGATTCTTTAGAAATACACTTAAACATGAAACATTTTGAGATGATAAGGAATATAAATTAATAGAGTAAACGTTCTCATTCCTTGATGCAGAAAATACTAATTCATCATTAGAATTAAAGACATTACAGGCATCATTTTCAAATTTAACATGATATCCATCATCACTTAATCGTGAGATACTAAGCATATTATATTTTAATCCATTAAAAAATAGTAGTTTAGAAATTAAAATTGAATCAGTGTTACCAATCTGGCCTAATCCAATGATCTTCCCTTTGGCATTATCACCAAATGTGACATGTCCTCCATCCACTTTTATCAGGTTCTTGAAGCATGAGTAGTCTCCTGTCATGTGCCTTGAACATCCACTATCCAAGTACCATAGATTTTTGTAGGATATCTTTAAGAAACATTCCTATAACATGATCAATCAAAGATAGATTTTTGTACCCATACTTTTTTGGGTCTAGTAACATTAGTAATAAGTGCTTTAGGAACCCATATTTGTCTCATAGGTTTCCTATAAGCATTATGTAATTTTTTTGAAAAATAAACTGTATTTGGTCCCCAAAAAACTTGAAATAGTAGAGTGTGTATCATGTCTTGAACAAGTAGAGCTGTGTCTATAACTGGGAAACAAATTATATGTCCTAGACATTGAAACAAAATTCGTTCTACCAAGGTTTCTTTTACCAGGTTGATAACCAATGCCAGTATTATATTTGGGGGAAATTTGTTTTCCTAGCATTTGGGTAAGGGTATTTTTCCCATTAGTAAACTTTTATAAGTCACTTTTTAATAGCTCATTAGAAATTTTTAATTAATTATTTTCTTTGAGCAGGTGAGAATTATTCTCCTTTTTAGTAGTAAGTTTAGATTTGACATTTACAGTGAGATAATGTTGTTTCTTCAATGATTTATATTTATCATTTAATTCATTGCATGTCTCTTCAAGCATGTTACAGTATTCAAACATTTCTGCATTAGTCAGATTTTCAGAGCCAATTTCCTCTTCAGAATAGTATGAATTATGTACAGAAGAGTTTAGTGTTACCTCAGATGTGTTTGTCATAAAACACATATTGGCTTTGTTATCCTATTCATCATGTGATGTCTCTAAGTCGCTTGAACTATCCTTAGAGGCACTCCAAGTTACCTTCATTGCCTTTTTTTACTTCTTATCCTTGTCCTTATATTTCTTCTTATACTTGAACTTTGGACAGTCAGCCTTTATATGTCCTTTGCGCTTACATTCATCGAATACAATTTCATCAGTTTTGTCACTTCTTTTCCAGTTCTTTTTCCAGCTTCCTTTTAGATCATACTTTCCCTTGAAGTTAGGCTTTCTAAAAATTTCTACTTTTTGTAAATTTTTTTGAATCTTCTGGCCAGTTGAGCCATCTCCTCATCACTGTCAGGTTCTGATTGTTCAGTGGTGGAACATTCTACAGAAGCATCCAGTTTCCCTTTGACTTTGTGCTTTGAGAAGGTGGTCTTGAATGCTATAGATTTCCTATTTGGTTCATCCTCCTCTTCTATGTTGATTTTCAGTTCTTCCTCATACATCATCAGTTTACCAATGAGTTCTTTTATAGGTACCTTGCTGATGTCGCACGATTCTCTAATCAAGACAGGGGTTCCTCCCCATCTGTCATGTAGACATCTAAGGATTATCATGATCATTTCTTTGGCAGTGACTTCTCTTCTAAGAGAAATAATTTTGATAAAAGTCTCATTGAACCTGAGATACATTTCAGAAATAGGCTCATTAGGTTTCATTTTAATATTATATTATTTTATAGTATAAGAATTAAGTCTCATTTCTTTTACACTAGATGTGCCTTTATGTGAGATAGATAAGGTATCCCAAATTTCATGGGCAGTTTTACAAGAATAAATCCTATTAAATTCTTCATATCTTAAGGAATAGTACAGATCATTCACGACATTGCAATTGTTATTGTAAGAAATTTTTGTAGGTTCATCCCATGTAATTCTATCATTCCCAGGGAGTTTGTATTCATCTATAATGGATGACCAAATTTCAAAGATCACACTCTCTAGATACTTTTTGATTTTAATTTTCCATTGAGCATAATTGGATCCATTTAGGAATGGTGGTCTGTTGGTGGCAACACCTTCCAATCTATTATCCATACTAACAAATTACAATAAAAGAGATAGAAATTTAGAATTAACAGAAATTTACATATCTTTAAAGTACAACTACAATCATAGTTGAGTAAGAGTACACACAGTCCTAATAAAGCAACCTTTAATACCAAATGTTGGTTGAAGTAGTTTAATCAAGAGGGGATGTGTGAATTGAGTAACTATAAAAATTTCTATTACAAAAATATTATTTTAAAAGAAATGGTTTTCCCCAAAAATAGATACGACCTAGTTAATCAAGGTTATACTGTTATAAGATTTTGACTATTTAAAAAACTTCTTATAAGATTGATTAATTATCAGTAATCCTAATATGTATTATTAATATTACTTTTGAAGTTATCCTACTAAGACAAATAAGTTATAACTTCTTTCCAAGACTAACCGTCAATGTGAAATTAGAGTTTTTTGTATTATGTAATAAAGCAATAAAATAGAGAAGACTAAATTTAAATAGCACAGAGGATATGATACAAGTGGTTCAGTATCAAGCTGAGACCTAATCCACTCCATTTGGTGATCACCTTCCACAAAGCTGTTTATATAAATAAACTTTGATCCACACCCCGGATCGGGGTTAACAATAGTACACAGACTGTCCAGGTCACACAGGTTCCTCTTCCATATTTTTCGTGGGTAAACAAAATATAATAACCAGGACACACAGGGACCTATTCTATAGTTATCTTAGGTAAACAAAAGAATAAATATTTTGGTGTAAGGATTTAGAAATCCTTCAGTTTAGCACAGGAGGCAGTGTGTGTATGGAAAATACAGAGTACACACACTACTTAAAAGTAATTTAAAGAATCACTGAGAGAGAGTAGATATGAGTTTATAATTCTCTAGTGATTTGAAGTGCAACTATGGACTCCCTTGATTAAACTAAAATGCTTCTGAGTCCTCTAGTTTTTGTCTTGAAAAACAGAGTGTCGTAATACAGCTTGTGTTCTTCACGAGCTTTGATAATGTGAAGTTGTTCTATGGATTCCAATTTACTTCGTGTGTTCTTCAGTAGTGTCGGATTGCATGTATGAGAAAATTCTTTCTTTAAAAACCATGCAGTGTCTTCTTCGTGGTCGTGCTCACAGGCTAGTTTTTTGTTCAGTATCGCGCGTTGTGGTTGTTGGGCACTCTCCACTCTTTATCTTCGAATTCATGTGGTTTAGCCAACAGGTTCCATGTGTTTCGTACCTTATACCTCGTACTATGTCTACAAAGAAACATTAATTATGTCAGTGCATTAAAGGCATCAAATATGACCGTTAAACATTAAATTGAAAGGCCGAAAAATAGTTTAAGAAACAGTGTCATAGTATGTTATGCAAATGGTGTATTCATCACACGGTGTCTGAGTGTCACAGTCTGAGCATCACGGTGTCTTCTTCATGGTATCTTGCTCACGGTGTCTTGCTCACGATGTCTCGCTCACGGTCTCTTGCTTACTGTGTCAGGCTTTATGGTGTCTGGCTTCACGGTGTCTGGATTACTGTGTCTGGCTTCACAGTGTATGGCTTCACGGTGTCTGGATTACTGAGTCAGGCTTCAGGGTGACTGGCTTCACGGTGTCTTGTACTTTGGAAAATAACAGTATTCAGACTTAAACAGTAATATGCATGAAATAGATTGACCTTAACCATTATAAAGCATGAGTGAACTTGAAACATAAATACACATGATTGGATATAATTTAGAAGTTAACTAGGTTGAATGAGATTTGTGATCATTGATGAGATTTGGGATCATTAAAACATGATTAGTAGATGAGGTTCCCAACAATTATATAAATAATTTTCAGAAATAATAATATTTATATCATTATAATATATTTAAATAATTATATATATATATATATATTTAATAAATATATATAAATATAATTATAGTAAATATATTCATTATTTAAATAAATATCTTATTATTTTATATATATTTAAATATATATAATTATATATTTATAATTATATAAATACATTTAAAATATATTTATTTATTTATTTAAAATTATAAATGTATAAATATATTAAATACAAATTTATAAATATTTTTATTTATAAATATTTTTTTACAAATATATTTTTAACATTATTAATGAATATTTAATCTTAAGTGCATGCATATTAAAAATGGGTGAAATTGAATAATTAAAAATGAGTACACTTTAACAATATTGAAAAAATGGATAAGTTTTATTAATTAAATATAATTATTAAAAAATATGGATATATATTGAAATAAAAATGAATACATATTGAAAATATTAAAACATAGTAAATAAATATATATAAAATAAATAATACTAATTGATTAAATTCTCAAAAAAAATATTAAAAATGAGTAAATAATACCTAACTTTAATATTAATAATAAATAAATAAAAAGTATTGATTCAAAACAAAATATATTAAATGTGACTTGTTAAAATGAAATTTAAAAATGAATACTAAAATTTTAATAAATTACATAAATATTAGGTGTATGTGTTTCTATATAAGATTTCATTAATTGTGTAAATATGTGTGTGTGCGTTGTATATAAAAATGCATTAATTATGTATATATATGAGAAATAAATATATCACATGTTTGATCTATGCTAAATTGAAAAATAGAATGACATTCAATTATGTCCATTACTCGATGCAATTAGTTAGTATTTTTAATTCATATTAATTTTTAATTATAAACCATTATTCACTAAATATATTAACTATTTAATATAAAGAATAAATATTATGTATTATATAAATAATATTTATATACACTCTTATATATCTATATATTTAATATATATTATTTATTAACATTATCAATAATTATTTAATTAATAAAATGTTTAATATTTTTCTCAATTTACTTATTTCTTATTTTTATTTGATTAATTTTAATTTTATATACATATATATATATGTAATATATACTATTTACTATTATTTATAATTTATATATAGTATAATAAGTTTATTATATTTTATTAATAATTATTTAATTAATAAAATTTTCAATTTTTTTTAATAAACTCTTTTTTATTTTTTATTTATTTCATAATTTCATTTATTGGACCTTTATTAGTGATGAAAAATCAATGATAAAGGATCTCTTTATGGGCACTAAAAATAATGCACTGATAAAGGGTATACTTTATCGATACTAAAAAATACTGATAAAGTTACACTCTATCAGCACTAAAAATATTGCACTGATAAAGGGTACCCATTATTAGTGCTAAAAAAGCACTGGTAAAGGGTACTGTTTATCCGTGCTAAAAAATACTGATAAAAGTTACCCTTTATCAGTACTTGTTTTAGTGCTGATAAAGTCCACCTTTATCATCACTTTTTTCTAGTGCTGATTAAGGCCAGGGTTGTTAATGGCATGTTTTGTAGTGGTGATTTTTTTGAGTTAATTTAGTGTATTAGCTATATAAATACCCAGTGTTCACATCAGTAGTTGTCATATTGAGTGATTTTATTTTTAGGGGAAGAATTTTTATCTCGAGAGATTACTAGGAATTTCGAAGAAGGATGAAGGCAGTTCATTGGTGTGGTGCGCATATGGGTTTTCACACAAGTATAGCATGAAACTTGATCATTGATAGGATTATGAAAATAGGTCATGAAATATAATTCTAAGAAAGTGATTATGGGATTATAATCACTTAAACCTGGATACATGGCCTTGATTAGGTAGAGGAGTTAAGTGCTTAAGTTTATGTGACAGGGGTCTCATGCATAGGGTTTCACAATCTAGTCACATGCCAGGGTTACATGATGCACAATAAATATATGAAAAAATATTTGAACTCTCAAGAGTTGAATTATATATCTATTCGAAAATATAAAGGTTCTTATGGGTGTATCTTACATAGAAATTAATTGATGAAAAACATATAACACTTTATTAATGATGATGGGGTGACCTTCAAATTATTGAACTGAGGAAGACTTTATCTAGATAAGTATATAAGGGGGAATAAAAGGAAGTGATTTTAGGGAGGGAGTGTCTCATTCCATTAATTATATTATAAATTTATTACACCTAGCATATAGTTTCCAGATCTTAAAAATTACAACATGTTGATACTAGTGAAGAATATTGGATTCTAGTATGACCATCACATCGATGGTGTATGCTCTTTGGAATTTACTTTATTTGTGAACTAAGTAAATCTTGTTGTGTTATGTGTTTACTTACTGAATTTATTCTATTTGTGAATGTGTTATTATAATTCTCACCTTATTAAGCTTTAATAATCACAAACACTCTTTAAAGTGTCTAGTGATTTAACTTAAATGGTTGGAATATTTTTTGTTAAATATTTCAAATGAAGGGATATTGGTAATTGGAGGATCATGATAAAATATTTTTATAATCTTGAAAGATAATTGAAGAATCATTGTTGAAGTCATTATGGACTTATTGAACACATGGAGTAATGTTTTTGGATCTATTGAAGGCATTTAATTAAGTTAGATGGGTCATGGAGGTGTTTGGGAAGCTGCAGGTAGAACCTGCTAGCCAGTATAAGGCATAGTCAAACCAGTTCTATGTGAACAGTAGCATCAATCTAATACGATCCGCTGGACAACATGTGGTTATATGTAAGATCCATATCCTGGTATATCCTCATGTGACCGAGGTGTGTGGTTAAGTGACCTTATACACACCTCCCAATATTCCAAATGAATTATACTAGTAGCAATGGTGTAAGGAATATAGTGTGGAGACTATACCCTCTGGTATAGAGTAAAAATAACAGTGGAAAAAAATAAACAACAAGTAAACATAGTTGAATAAAGTAAAAATAAAAAAACCAAATAATAATATAATCATGTGATGATAGGTTGAAATTAACTAAATTTCATTATAATGGTATTGTCTTTCTAAAGTGTTAAATTATGGGAATTCTTGTGGTAGAGGTGTGTGGGGGGGGTTCTAAAGTGGTTGGAGGGAAGAAGGGTGTTGGAGATATAAAATATTGATGATAATAACTCTGTGGTGTGGAGAATGGGGTTATGAAATATGTGTGGTCTCTGTAGCATGGAGGATCTAGTTGGGGCATAGGGTTCCCGGGGAAGTGTTTTGGAGCTACTACTAATTTTGGCATAGCTGCAATGTAGAGGTAGAGGCTTCAGTTTGGAGAATTGGGTGAATTTTTGTTCGTTATACTATTTTTTACATGGTTATGATGTAGTGGTGTTGGTTGTGGAATGAAGATTATGAGGAGTGAGTTTGGTGGTTCTATTATTTTCATGGTAAAGATAACTAAAATTATTAGATGCAGTTATAACCACCCTAGTTGTGGCATAGTCCCATGCACTGTGCCATGGTCCTCCCCTTTTTTAGCTATTCTATGGCATGAAACTCTAGGTTGCACCATGGTGTGGTGCTTTAAAAATTGGATATAAATTCTTAAATACCCGTAAAACCTTACATATAATGACCCATACTTTATATACATTGTTAATACTTCAAAATTGAAGTACACATATTATAAAATATGACAAAACCACAAAAGACCGTATAGTTATAGTGTCTTTAGAAACTGGGAAACATAAACAACTGGTTCATAAATCTTCTACAGTGTCTCCCATTTATTTCATCATATCTAGGGTACCTTTTAGCATATTCTACTTAATATCCATCTTCCTGACCTGGGGAAAAGAAAACATAAAAGGGTGAGCTCAAATGCTCAGAAAGGGCAAATAAAGGAAATAAAAATCATATCATATCTTTTTGAAAATCATAACCTGCAAAAGAGATCATAATATCTTAACATTGAACAAATCATAGAAGTGAAAATGAGATCCCCACAATCATAACATGAAACTTGAAACTTTGTGGCATGCACACATAATCATGGAAAATCATTTCTTGTTAGTCATGACTCATTGCCAAGACTATCTTAGTGGACAAAGTCCCTTTCTGAATAGAGTAACCCTCGTTTCAGTCCTGTTTCACTGAACCGGTATAAACTACCGTTCCGGCCATGTCTATCTCATGAGATATAAAATCTTTACCCAATGCATTGGAGGGAGATATAGGTCCCACCCATCTTATAATTAATCCTTTCTTATGTGTGCCACATAATCATAAATCATACATCATCGCATAACCCATGTAATAAAAATGGGATTCTTAAAAAACATGACATCATAAAACAATTTATATAAGATAAAGGAATTCATAAAAATGTTTCCATCACAACATAATTAAATCCATGTAATAATAGGGATAAAAACAGAACCCTTTTATTATCTTAGATGGAAAATAATTTTGATAAAATACTTGAACTTCATTCTTGAGGAAAATATCCTTTCTACTTCAAAAACATTTTTCCTTTCTTAACATGTCATACAATTTTTAAATAAAAGAAGTTGATTAAAAATAAACTTGAAAACTTGTAAAGGAATCTTCTTGAAAATAATGTTTTAAAAATCCATTCATGCTGTATAAGTTAAAAAAAACATTCTTCGTACTTTTTTCGGAAAAGTCAAAAAGTACCTCATACGAAAAACGACAAAAGATTCCTTTCATACATATTACTAAAAACTCACCGAAGGGTAAAAATGGATTTAAACAATTGTAGGTGGATGGAAATAATATTACATATTGATGAAACATGGATGTGGATGATAAAATACACCCCAGTAAATACTTACGAATAAACAATCTCGGATAAAAATGAGATTGTGATATTTCCCTTACCTTAGGTCCGATTTGCTTTGTACGTGTCCTAAGATCCTGTATAATGGTTTAAATAATGTTATTGAATTATTCCAGAATCATACATATTGATATGATATCATATATGGTCATATTATTAGCTTCTTATTAGTAATATTTCATTGTTACTTGTTACTCGGGTCTTTATTGCCTTTTGTTCTTATGCGTGTTTTGTCGAATAAATTCTTATTCTTATTTTAAGGTTATAGATAACTTATATCCAAAATGGTATTAGTGTAACATATATCATATTTATTCATTCAATTCATTTATATAATTACTATGTAATAATGATCATGTAGAACGAGTCGCTTCACATCGTGGAGACAGTATTCCGTACGTACGCACGAGTGATGATATCGTTCCTATGATCGTGGAATTGTATTGGAGTATATATATATATATATTATTTCAGTATCAATATTACTTTATAATAATCATAAATAGTTACTCATTACACCATTATACCCATCCTTGTAAAGTGATGGTGGAAAATAGATTACACCACGGCGTGGAGACGATATTCCGTACGTACGCACGCGCGGTGATTTCATTTTTCCGTAGGATGGATAGAAGGTGAATTAGGGTTGTTTCATACTTATAATAACATATCAGTATGTAAGTAATACTGATGTTATTACTTTATTATGAAACAACTAAAGAAGAAGATGTTGAAGAAGAAAGAAATTGAAAAGATCGGTAATGGATATTACCTCTTCTTTGGAACGCCTCTTTGAATCCTCCACTTAGGGAACTAAGATTGGTCTTTGAAGAAGACCAGGACCTCTAGGATTATTCTAGGGAAGTGGAGAGGAGAAAATGGCATGGGTTGGTCGAGCTTGAGTGCTCAATTTGGTGTGAGGAGGAGGGGGAGGAGGTGCCCTTTTATAAGGGAGGAGAGGGGCACCTTAGGAATATCTCAAAATATTATTTTATATTAAAGTCAAAATCGGTTTATAATGGTTCCAAAGGGTCTTATTTCGAAGCTAAAGTGGGGATGGATCGAAATCCTATCAACAAATAGGATTTAGACAAGTTTAGGGTATTATTTTAACCTTATCAATTAGATTTAACTCTAAGTTAATTAATTTAACTTTTACCGTGTCTTTTTGTTTTCTTTCACTATATGGTTAATACACTTACTATAACATTCCAAACGAACCCCAAATTGTTTATTATTAATATATATCCTTATCTAAGTTATATGGCCGAACGTTAGATTTTTAGGAATAAAATAACAATTAATAATATAATATTTGATTTAAAAACTATTTTGTGTCAATTTTGACACTATTTGATATATGATTTTTGTGAAAGTCATAACAGAATTATATGTTAGAACCAAGTTGATTAAATCAACATTAATATATCATAGTAACCTAGAAAATTATTGGAATTCATAAAAAGTCTCCAATTACATTTATTTTGGTGTTTATAACATCAATTATGTCAATATTTCATTAATAATATAATTACTGCATCATCATTGTGTCATAAATATATTAAATTATTTAATGTCTAAAAATTACAAATAAAATACCATTATGTAGGAAATCTTTTTAGCTTTTTAATGAATATTTATAGTCGAATTTATCTAATATATAACCCCATATTAAAAATGATTTACTTATTAAACTTTGATTTTAACTATTTTAACCCTTCTTTAAATAAATTAATAATAAATGTCCTAATCTAATCCAAGTGGGCCTAAATGGTCATATTTTATTCCTAAGTCTGTTTTTGGTTGAATTACACTTGTCCAATAGAATTAGGACATGTGTTAGGGTAATAGTAATATCATATTTACCCTTAGTTACCCTATTTACTATTAACCGCGGTAAAAAAGGTAAAAAGTTACTATTCACCAAAAAATTATTTTCATCTCATTGAACCACATTTTAGTCCTTGATATTAACCGTGTCTCTCGGATTTTCTAAATTCCATTCACAGAAGCGGTAAAATTAAGTTTTATACAAAATTCAGTTTTTAACCTACCACTTAGTGGTTTCACTATTCATCAAAAATTGAAAGTTTTCAGAAAAATACCAAAATTTCACCCTAGGCTAATTTCGATATTCTAAGTCCAAAAATGAAGTCCATTTTGAAAAATAAAATTTATAAAATTTTAAAAAGTGGTTATTACTATTCATAACGGCTAGTTTTAATAGCATATTGTTGTTTAGTGAAACACGGTATTGCGTACGACGCAAGCTATCGAGGAAGGTCGCGATTGCGTGTAAAGCAAGCCAAGCAAGTGTTGTGTAGAAAAAGATTCCTTTGATGATTTATATAACATAAAAGTCTCGGGTGTTACATTCTACCCCCCTTAAAAAGAATTTCGCCCTCGAAATTCGTCACTTTGTAACAAACAGATGAGGATACTTCTCCCTCATCATATCCTCAAGCTCCCATGTAGCTTCTTCAAGTTGGTGGTTCCTCCATAAAACTTTCACCAAGCAAGTGGTCTTGTTTCGTAGGACTTTTTCGCTACGATCCAGAATCTCTATCGGCTGTTCTTCATAAGAAAGATCTTGCTCCAGCGGTACAACTTCTGAGCTGAGTACATGTGAAGGATATGGTATGTACTTTCTCAGGAGAGATACATGGAACACATCGTGAACTTGAGAGATATTCAGTGGAAGCGCCAATCGGTAAGCTACCTTCCCAACATGATCCAGTATTTCGAAAGGACCGATATATCTAGGGCTCAACTTCCCCTTCTTTCCAAATCTCATAACCCTCTTCCAGGGAGATATTCGTAAGAACACTTTATCACCCACTTCAAACTCTAGGTGTTTTCTTCGGTTGTCGGCATAACGTTTCTGTCGACTCTGAGCTGCTCTTATGTGTTGTTGAATAGATCTAACCTTTTCTGCCATTTCATCAACGAGATCAGGTCCTAATAGCTTTCTTTCCCCAACTTCATCCCAGCAAGTTGGAGTCCTGCATTTCTTTCCATAGAGAGCTTCATAAGGAGCCATCTGAATACTGGAGTGAAAGCTATTATTATAAGAAAATTCCACCAAAGGTAGGTGTTGATCCCAACCTCCTTTGAAATCCATAGAGCAAGCTCTCAACATATCTTCTAGGGTTTGAATTGTTCTCTCAGACTGACCGTCTGTCTGGGGATGATAAGCAGTGCTGAAACTCAACTCAATATCCAGAGTATGCTGAAGACTTCGCCAGAACTTCGAGGTAAATCTCGGATCCCGATTAGATATAATAGAAAGTGGTACTCCATGCAATCTTACCACTTCCTTTACATATATCCTGGCAAGCTGATCCAGAGAGAAATCCTCTCTAATAGCAATGAAGTGTGCAGACTTTGTAAGACGATCAACTATGACCCAGATAGCATTATTGCCTTTGGATGTTTTAGGAAGTCCTGTGACAAAGTCAATAGTGATGTTTTCCCATTTCCATTCGGGTATGGGTAATGGTTGTAACATCCCCTTAGACTTCTGTCTCTCAGCTTTAACTTGTTGAAAAACCAAACATCAAGAGACATATTCAGCAACATCTCTTTTCATGCCATCCCACCAGAAGTACTCTTTTAGGTCCCTATACATCTTAGTGCTTCCAGGATGAATAGAGAATGAAGAACTATGAGCCTCATCCAGCAGCTCCTTCTTTAATTCGGGGATGGAAGGAACACAAACCCGATTCCTGAACTTTATTATCCCATCACAATCAAGGTTGAATTCATGAACATTTCTCACCTTCTTTTGTAACTCGACATCTTCTTTCTGTGACTCTTTAATCTTCACATGTATAGATGGTTGAACATTCATTTTAGAAAGATAAGATTTTTCCCCTTCCATTATAATTCCAAGATCCATCCTTTGTAAATCCATAAATATTGGATCTTTTGTGATCCTCATCATGGATAAACTAGCATGGTCTTGTCGACTTAATGCATCTGCCACCTTGTTTGCTTTCCGAGGGTGGTAATGGATTGAGCAGTCATAATCCTTAATCAGCTCCAACCATCTTCTTTGACGCATATTCAACTCCTTTTGTGTGAAAATATACTTTAAACATTTATGATCAGTATAAATATCACACCTTTCACCATAAAGGTAATGCCTTTAAATCATTAATGCAAAGATTACCGCAGCCAACTCCAAATCATGTGTTGGGTAATTTTTCTCATGGATTTTCAACTGTCGTGAGGCATAAGCTATCACCATATCATTTTTCATAAGAACACACACCAATCCCTTCTTGGATGCATCACTGTAGATCACAAACCTTTCTCCACTACAAGGCAGTGTGAGCACAGGTGCACTGGATAACCTTCTTTTCAACTCCTTGAATTTCTCTTCACATTCCTCTGTCCAAACAAACTTAACTCCTTTCCGAGTCAACTTGGTGAGTGGATTAGATAATCGTGAAAAATCCTTTACAAAACGTCGATAATATCCAGCCAAACCAAGAAAACTTCGGATCTCAGTTACTGTTGTTGGTCTTGACCATCTTTCGATAACCTCTGTTTTTTCTGGATCCACAGATATCCCCTCTTTTGAGATTATGTGACCCAAAAATGCAACTTTTTGAAGCCAAAATTCACACTTGGTAAATTTGGCATAAAGCTTATCCTTTCTCAGGGTCTTCAATATAATTCTCAAGTGATCTTCATGCTCATCCTTGCTCTTTGAATAGACAAGAATATCGTCTATAAAGACTACCACAAATTGATCAAGATAGTCTCTAAAGACTATATTCATTAGATCCATGAAGATAGCAGGGGCATTAGTAAGACCAAATGGCATCACTATAAATTCATAGTGTCCATACCTTGTACTGAAAGCCGTCTTTGGTATATCCTCCCTTTTGACCCTTAATTGATGATACCCTGAACGAAGATCAATCTTGGAAAAGTATTGAGCTCCGCGTAGTTGGTCAAATAATTCATCAATGCATGGGAGAGGATATTTGTTCTTGATAGTGATCTTGTTAAGTTCTCGATAATCAATACAGAGTCTCATTGATCCATCTTTCTTCTTAACAAATAGAACAGGTGCTCCCCAAGGTGACGCACTAGGGCGTATGAATCCCTTATCAAGATTCTCTTGGAGTTGCTTCTTCAATTCCTGCAACTCAATTGGGGCCATTCTATAAGGTTTCTTTGAAATTGGCAAAGCGCCCGGTACGAGTTCTATTGAAAACTCAACTTCACGATTTGGTGGAAGACTCGGTAATTCCTCCGGAAAGACGTCATCAAACTCCCGTACAATGGGCATATTCTTAATCGTGAGTTTCTCACCAACCATTTGAGATAAATAACCTTCATTTAGTGGAATCAATACCCATAAGATGGGAGAAATTTCCACTGGAAGGTTATGTTCATCCTTGCATTGGTATACGATCGTAGATTGATCTGGAATATGAAATGTGACTTCCCTTCTTTGGCAATTGATATGAGCTCCATGTAGAGAAATCCAATCCATGCCAAGAAGCACATCAAATTCCACTAAAGGAAGGATCACAAGATTTGCAGGAAGCACTTTCCCACAAACTTCGATCGGAGAAGAATTATAAACTTTTGATGCGACTGTTGTGCCATTAGGTGTTGTCACAGCTAACTCAACATCTAATTGTTGAGGTAATACGGTGATACCCTTAGAAAATTCTTTAGAAATAAAAGAGTGGGTGGATCCAGAATCAAATAAAACATTTTCTACATTAGAGTGGACGGTAAGTGTACCTTTCACCACTTCGTTATCGTGCTCCACATCGCTGATAGAAATTGCATGTGACTTTCCTTTGTCTTTAGCCTTAAGATTTTTTTGACGTCGACCATCATCATCAACCCTTGGATTTGGGAATTGATTGGCATAATGCCCCATCTCCTTGCACTTGAAACATTGAAGTGTAGTAGGATCATTCTGTGTATCCCTTCCTTTGTTTGCGTCATTAGACATCTTCTTCCCATTATAACGGCATTCAAATGCCCGATGACCTTCTTTTCCACATTTAAAACATTTACTTGTCCCCTTAAGACAACTCCCTCCATGTTTCTTTCCACACTTTGAGCATAAGGAAAAGCTCATCTTCTTTTCCGTGTGCCCTTTAGATTTTTCTTTGAATTCCATCTTCCTCTTATTATCAAACCCATGTGACTGTTGGGTTACTCCAATCTCCATCTCGACTTTGAGAGCACATCGAACGATTTCCTCGTAGCTATTGAAGTCCCTTATGGCTAACGCCCTTCGAAGACTTGGTTTTAAGCCACTAAAGAATCAATCGATCTTACTCTCATGTTGGATAATAATACCAGAAGCGTACCTTGCAAGTCTTGTAAAATTTTCTTCATAGATACTAACAGATTCATCATCCTTTTGCTTCAGTTCAAGGAACTCTTTCTCCATCTTTGTTCGGAGAATACGAGGGAAG
The DNA here is from genome assembly GCA_963277665.1 of Viscum album. NCBI lineage: Eukaryota > Viridiplantae > Streptophyta > Magnoliopsida > Santalales > Viscaceae > Viscum > Viscum album. Next base: position 20,338,829 of record OY728137.1, on the reverse strand, counting down.
TATTTATTGAAAAATAAGTTCTTGAACTCGTCCCATTCCATAGACTCAATTTCATCCCTTTGCCTCGTATTCTTAATAAGATTCCACCATTGATCAGCATCTCCTTCCAAACGATACACTGCTAGGATGACTTTATCATGCTCAGAACTTTGAAGAACTAAAAATATATTTTCAGTAGTACTAATCCATTGTTCAGCAACTAATGGATCAGTAGACCCGCTGAAAGAAGGTGGACGCTGCCTCATGAAGGATTCAACAGAATGTTTCTCCTTCCTTTGCTCGTTTGGAAGTCCTGCATGATTCATAGCTTGAGAAAGTTGTGTGAGCATGGCTACAAGATTTTGCATTCCAGCTCCCATATCGTTTGGTTGCTCAGGGGGACAATCATTGAATTTCCCATCGCATTCCGCATTAACACGGTTCCTTCGGGTTCCATCCATTGACTAAAACCAAGAAGAATAGTGTGAGAAACACTAATTATAATAGGAAAACCACATAATTCAAGAATAAAATTTTCATGCTTAAGGTCTTATCTAGGTTATTCAAGGCCATTTCTAAAACACTAAGATTGTGTTCTATGCTTAGACTTATCCTTAGGGTTCTTACTAAGGCTTTCACATCCTAGTTTCCAAAGGTTGACTATACCTTTCCTTTGATACCAACTATAACGACCCATACTTTACATACATTTTTAATACATCAAAATTGAATTACACTTATTACAACACATGACAAAACCACAAAGGACCGTATAGGTATAGTGTCTTTAGAAACTGGGAAACATAAACAACTGGTTCATAAATCTTCTACAGTGTCTCCCATTTATTTCATCATATCTAGGGTACCTTTTAGCATATTCTACTTAATATCCATCTTCCTGACCTGGGGAAAAGAAAACATAAAAGGGTGAGCTCAAATGCTCAGCAAGGGCAAATAAAGGAAATAAAAATCATATCATATCTTTTTGAAAATCATAACCTGCAAAAGAGATCATAATATCTTAACATGGAACAAATCATAGAAGTGAAAATGAGATCCCCACAATCATAACATGAAACTTGAAACTTTGTGGCATGCACACATAATCATGGAAAATCATTTCTTGTTAGTCGTGACTCATTTCCAAGACTATCTTAGTGGAAAAAGTCCCTTTCTGAATCGAGTAACCCTCGTTTCAGTCCTGTTTCACTGAACCGGTATAACCTACCGTTCCAGCCATGTCTATCTCATGAGATATAAAATCTTTACCCAATGAATTGGAGGGAGATATAGGTCCCACCCATCTTATAATGAATCCTTTATTATGTGTGCCACATAATCATAAATCATACATCATCGCATAACCCATGTAATAAAAATGGGATTCTTAAACAACATGACATCATAAAACAATTTATATAAGATAAAGGAATTCATAAAAATGTTTCCATCACAACATAATTAAATCCATGTAATAATAGGGATAAAAACAGAACCCTTTTATTATCTTAGATGGAAAATAATTTTGATAAAATACTTGAACTTCATTCTTGAGGAAAATATCCTTTCTACTTCAAAAACACTTTTCCTTTCTTAACATGTTATAAAATTTTAAAATAAAAGAAGTTGATTAAAAATAAACATGAAAACTTTTAAAGGAAGCTTCTTGAAAATAATGTTTTAAAAATCCATTCATGCTGTATAAGTTAAAAAAAACATTCTTCGTACTTTTGTCGGAAAAGTCAAAAAGTACCTCGTACGAAAAACGAAAAAAGATTCCTTTCATACATATTACTAAAAACTCACTGAAGGGTAAAAATGGATTTAAAAAATTGTAGGTGGATGGAAATAATATTACATATTGATGAAACATGGATGTGGATGATAAAATACACCCCAGTAAATACTTACGAATAAACAATCTCGGATAAAAATGAGATTGTGATATTTCCCTTACCTTAGGTCCGATTTGCTTTGTACGTGTCCGAAGCTCCTGTATAATGGTTCAAATAATGTTATTGACTTATTCCAGAATCATACATATTGATATGATATCATATATGGTCATATTCTTATCTTCTTATTAGTAATATTTCATTGTTACTTGTTACTCAGGTCTTTATTGCCTTTGGTTCTTATGCGTGTTTTGTCGAATAAATTCTTATTCTTCTTTTAAGGTTATAGATACCTTATATCCAGAATGGTATTAGTGTAACATATATCATATTTATTCATTCAATTCATTTATATAATTACTATGTAATGATGATCATGTAGAACGAGTCGCTTCACATCGTGGAGACGGTATTCCGTACGTACGCACGAGTGATGATATCGTTCCTATGATCGTGGAATTGTATTGGAGTATATATATATATATATTATTTCAGTATCAATATTACTTTATAATAATCATAAATAGTTACTCATTACACCATTATACCCATCCTTGTAAAGTGATGGTGGAAAATAGATTACACCACGGCGTGGAGACGGTATTCCGTACGTACGCACGCGCGGTGATTTCATTTTTCCGTAGGATGGATAGAAGGTGAATTAGGGTTGTTTCATATTTATAATAACATATCAGTATGTAAGTAATACTTACGTTATTACTTTATTATGAAACAACTAAAGAAGAAGAAGTTGAAGAAGAAAGAAATTGAAAAGATCGGTAATGGATATTACCTCTTCTTTGGAACGCCTCTTTGAATCCTCCACTTAGGGAACTAAGATTGGTCTTTGAAGAAGACCAGGACCTCTAGGATTATTCTAGGGAAGTGGAGAGGAGAAAATCGCAGGGGTTGTCCGAGCGTGAGTGCTCAATTTGGTGTGAGGAGGAGGGGGAGGAGGTTCCCTTTTATAAGGGAGGATAGGGGCACCTTAGGAATATCTCAAAATATTATTTTATATTAAAGTCAAAATCGGTTTATAATGGTTTCAAAGGGTCTTATTTCGAAGCTAAAGTGGGGATGGGTCGAAATCCTATCAACCAATAGGATTTAGACAAGTTTAGGGTATTATTTTAACCTAATCAATTAGATTTAACTCTAAGTTAATTAATTTAACTTTTACCGTGTCTTTTTGTTTTTTTCACTATATGGTAAATACACTTAGTATAACATGCCAAAAGAACCCCAAATTGTTTATTATTAATATATATATCCTTATCTAAGTTATTTGTCCGAACCTTAGATTTTTAGGAATAAAATAACAATTAATAATATAATATTTGATTTAAAAACTATTTTGTGTCAATTTTGACACTATTTGATATATGATTTTTGTGAAAGTCATAAAAGAATTATATGTTCGAACCAAGTTGATTAAATCAACATTAATATATCATAGTAACCTAGAAAATTATTCTAATTCATAAAAAGTCTCAAATTAAATTTATTTTGGTGTTTATAACATCAATTATGTCAATATTTCATTAATAAGATAATTACTGCATCATCATTGTGTCATAAATAAATTAAATTATTTAATGTCTAAAAATTACAAATAAAATACCATTATGTAGGAAATCTTTTTATCTTTCTAATGAATATTTGTAGTCCAATTTATCTTATATATAACCCCATATTAAAAATGATTTACTTATTAATCTTTGATTTTAACTATTTTAACCCTTCTTTAAATAAATTAATAATAAATGTCCTAATCTAATCCAAGTGGGCCTAAATGGTCATATTTTATTCCTAAGTTTGTTTTTCTTCGAATTACACTTGTCCAATAGAATTAGGACATGTGTTAGGGTAATATTAATATCATATTTACCCTTAGTTACCCTATTTACTATTAACCGCGGTAAAAAAGGTAAAAAGTTACTATTCATCAAAAAATTATTTTCATCTCATTGAACCACATTTTAGTCCTTGATATTAACCGTGTCTCTCGGATTTTCGAAATTCCATTCACAGAAGCGGTAAAATTAAGTTTTATACAAAATTCAGTTTTTAACCTACCACTTAGTGGTTTCACTATTCATCAAAAATTGAAAGTTTTCAGAAAAATACCAAAATTTCACCCTAGGCTAATTTCGATATTCTGAGTCCAAAAATGAAGTCCATTTTGAAAAATAAAATTTATAAAATTTCAAAAAGTGGTTATTACTATTCATAACGGCTAGTTTTAATATCATATTGTTGTTTAGTGAAACTCGGTATTGCGTACGACACAAGCTATCGAGGAAGGTCGCGATTGCGTGTAAAGAAATCCAAGCAAGTGTTGTGTAGAAAAAGATTCCTTTGATGATTTATATAACATAAAAGTCTCGGGTGTTACATTACATTTTTTCAAATATTCATCTCATTTATTGGTTGAACCAAGTGCATCCTTTAGAGTTCTTTCATCCCCTTTTCGCTCTCTTTGAATGTCCTCGTAAGATCGATCATTTGTGTTTCTTGGTGAGTTACCGCCTTCTCTTCCCCCTGTTTTATCCCAGTTTCTTATTGATGGAGGGATAAATGTCGGGGGAATCATTGGTTTTGATGGTGTCTTGATAAGGGAGTGTTTTGGTTGTTGTGTTCTAGTATGGTAAGGTATTTATCTTTCGTTGTGGTTCTCGGTGGTGGAATCTCTCTTGCTTCAACCTTGTGCAGCAGATCAGAAAGATTCATTGAGGTAGGGGATCCTTTTTTTATCATTTAATTTCATCATACGATAGGTATTATTCTCTTTTTTATCTTTTGGAATGTATTATATCTATTATAATAGAGGTAAATAATTGGTTTAATTAAAATTAAAATAGAAAGTGGAATTAAATCCCATGATTTACAGTTTTTATGTTTTGTTTTGAAACTATGCATGCTTGATGTATCATTGAAAATCATGGTTTTTGGGATCCTTTGTTTGTGTTAGGAATGGATTTTTGTGTGGAACCATGTTGTGTGATTGTTTGAGACCACATTAAATGAAATAGGTTGAACACTAATATTCATTTAATAAAATGGTTTCCCCTAGAATTTATGGATTGAGTAATAATTCCCTTAAAATAAATAAGTGGAAATGTTGAAAATACCATTGTAAAATATGACAAATGTTATGATAATGTGATGTGAAAAGTGTTGTGATGTGTGGTATTGATGTGGGGCAGTGTTGTGATGAGAAGTGGATGTGGTACATGGTGGTTTTGGTGTGTGGTTTTATTTCAGGAGTGGATGTGATGAGTTGTGTGGTTGTGATATGGGGTAGTTGTGATGGAAATTTGTGGTGATATGGAAGTTGTGATGAGGAGATGATTATGGATATGTGATGGTGGAAGTGTGGGATGGCTGGCATGGGTAGTATTTTGTTTTTTTTTGTGGTTTTGTGATATGATAATTTCTTAGTCAGTATTGGAATTAATTGGTAGGATCCCTTTATACAATCATTTCATCATGATTGGGTGCATTCCCTTTATATAATTATTTCAGCATAACCATGCAAAAACCCTTTATATAAGCATTCTGACATAACTGGGTGAAATTCCTTTATATAATCATTTTATCATAACCATGTTAAATCCATTTATATAATTATTTTAGCATAATTGGGTACAATATATTTATATAAAAATCTCATTATTTCAAACATGTCAACACAAACCACATTAGTTAACCATTTTTTTATCACATTTTTCCCTCTTATTTCGTTGAGCCAAACATCAATTATCATCAAAATTATTATAAATCCTTTTTAGGTAATTTGATTAATATTTAAGATAATTACCCATTTACCATGTCATGATAAAACTCAATTCACTTGTAAAATGGCTCACATAATTAATCCAAGTTCACATTTTCAAAACTACCAAAATAAAAATTTTTCCACAAGGGTAGGTTCACCTCTTAGGTAGCCACAAATATAGTCTCAATAATAATAGACCCAACATGATCCATAGGAGGTATAAGTATATGAATTGTCATCAAGGTAGTGGATTATAAATTTAGGTAGGTTTTTTTCATAGTTTTCGAGTATAATTTCACTTATTTTATAAACTAGAAGAATTGAAACATACATTGGGGAATTATTTTAGACCATCCGCCTCAAAAGTGGAGAAGATACAAACAAACTCTCGACATCCAAGGTATCATTTGGTTTCTTATACTTTCAAAATATAGTCCCAAAACATCAATATCTGATGTATCTTGCTTATGGTTTAAATAGGATTCTAAAAGGTTACCATCAAAAGTCTTGGATAACTATGGATAGATCACTAGAAAGTGTGGTTTGAATTCTATAAAAAGGGGATTAAAAGGCCTTTAAAAAGTGCTCAGGGGACACCTAAGGATCTAGTGGAAGATATGGGATAAAAAAGGTTCATATGAGATTGGATTATTTATAGAAAATGTGTAAATAGAATACCATAGTGAAGCCTCCTAGACCATGCTCCAAAATAGGATGACACGGGTAGGACTACGGCGTAGTGTAAGGAACAACTTCACAACCTGCCTGGTCAAACCACTTCTAAAGATTTTGAAAAGAATCACACAAAAAAATCCTATAATCCTGGGGGAAGTACTATGTAATGGCCTAAATTACCACAACATAGAAATCAAAAACCCAAGATGTAGGTTATTATGTAGCCTAGCTCCATACCGCAGGGGTATTGAATTTGAAAGATCCAACCAAATTTGACCATGATTCCCTGCACCAAAACCATCCTCATTGTGTCGTAGCCACTTGACTACTATGCCTAAGACTTCCTCTATACTACAAATATGCACAAAAAGGTCTTATCTAGGATTATCCTCCTATTGGGACCCTACATCACAGCTTGGATCTCCATGCTGAAGTAGCATACCTTATAGTGCAGCCGAAGGCTCCATAGTGTCGAATCATCTTTAGATAACTCCCCTTATTCCTACTTCTTCCCAAAACATACCCATCATACTAAGGCTCTCCAACCAATGTTCAAACCAAGAAAACCCATCTCAAAGAGTTTTACCAAAAATTAAAGATGGATATCGCTGGAAACAAGATGATATCACAAAACCTTCCCACCATATTACAGCTCATCCTCAATCTATTCTCCAAAGAATCGTGGTGAGTATCGACAAACATGTTTAGACACTATGTTTTCATATAATACTCCCTCATCCAAGTATCCTCTTTCACATTCCAATACAACTACTATAATCACAAGTGGCACAATCTTCCCTCGGAGATTATTCTCATTACAGTCCATGATACTAATCAAATGCTCCTAAAGGATGCATCAACATTAAACTTGATGTCATCAATGTCTATCATGTGAGAAGGTTCGAGTTGATATATCTGAAGTTGTGACATGTGAAACACACTGTACATGTCACTATATAATTTTGGAATGGATAAAAAGTATGCCACTAGACTGACACTTTTCACTATCTCGAATGGAATGATAAACCTGAGGGCTAGCTTCCATTTCTTCCTTACATGGTGTTTCCCCAGCCTATGTGACACCCAAAGGAAAACATGATAACCAACACAACACTATAGAGGCCATATATTATACTCATATTAGGATTTTTTTTCAGATCTCTGTGATTTCCAATAGATTTCTAATCAACTGAACCTACTCATAGTTCTCCTGTATGAGACTAGGTCCAGCGAGTGCTTACTCATATACCTCTAACCATAAAAGAAGAAAATGGCATAGAATTCAATACAAAGACTTAAAAGGATCCATTCTTATTGATTTCTGGAAGGTTTTATTATAATTGAACTCCATGAGTGTTATATTCCACTCTCAAGAACAACTAAAGTCCCAAACACAGGAGCATAACATATTCTCAAGAATATGAATTGTCCATTTAGATTGTTTGTTAGTCTCAGGATGGTTGGACATGCTCATAAGAACTTGTGATCCAAAATCCTTATGAAGACCCTACCAGAACCAAGATATGTAATGAGGATCTCAATCTAAAATGATACTCCTCAAAACACCATGTAGTAAAACTATTTCCTACACATAAATACTAACTAGATCATTGATGGTTATGGTATCCCTAATAGGAAAGAAGTGGGATACCTTGATCGGTCGATCCATGATCACCCATAATGCATCATTATTTCAAGGTTTCTTAGATAATCCTTTCATGAAATATATAGTTACATCATCTCATTTCCATTATGGAATGGGTGGAGGTTCTAATAACCCAATAGGGCCTTATTGATCTTCTTTCACCAACTAACAGGTGAAAGATCTCACAACAAAGCCCGTTATCAATTTTTTATCCTTTTCCAATAGTATTATATATATAGGTCACGATATATCTTTGTTAGACCCCAAATGTACCACCCATTTAGAAGAATGAAACTCACTCATCAACTCCTCCTGAAAACCAATAAGAACCCATACATAAACATGGATGAGAAGAACATCACCAATACTAAGATAAAATCTTGATGGTGGCCCCCACCATATATGTTGTCCCTTAGAGCTAAGCTCTCTGAATAAAATAACTTATCTATCTTGTTCTGATCTAGAATCATGGTTAATAAATATTTCAAGGTTAGAGCTACTCATCCCTAGGAATCTTGGAAAACTATATGAATGTTATTAAATAGTTTTATGAGCCATCACTCATTACTAGACTCCCGTACTACCTCTATATGTGTCTTCTAACTCAAATCATCAGTAACAACATTTAAATTTCTTGTCATGTAACCCAACTCAATGTTGAAGGAATACAGATACTCGACCCACATCATCTTCAAAAAGTTCAAGTCTCACTGAGAAAATATGTACTTGAGGCTCTTGTGGTACATTTACACCACAAACCTCTAGAAAAATAAATTGCATCTTCAGCATCTCAGGGAATGTACCACCGCATATTACTCCATATTTTTAATAGGGTAATTCCTATCATGTGGTCTCATCTATCTAGATACATAATAAACCACTTGGTCTTCCTACATTATAACTAATCCAATTCCAGCTCTAGATGCATCAAAGTACATGGTATATTCCTTATAAAGAACAACTAAGGTGAGAATCGGTGTTTAGGTAAGACTTATCTTCAACTCATAGAAACAATATTTCATAAGGATCTATCCAATAAAAATAAACCCCCTTCTTAGTCATCCCAGATATCAGTGCTTCTAGATATGAGAAGTATTAGATAAAGATCAGATAATAGCCAATAAGACCCATAAATCTCTGAATATTGAATAAATTCTTAGGTCTCTCCTAAGATACCATGTTTTTAACCTTCTCTGGGTAAACAACCACTCCATCCTTTGAGATAACATAGCCCAAGAAGTGAACTCTATCAATCTAGAATTTAAATTTATATATATATTGGTTTAAATTTGATGGTATCTCAATATACTCAAGATAATGTCAAGATGTTGGGAATGATCTCTTGCAGATAGGGAGCACACCAAGATATCATTGATGAAAACTACCAAAAATGTTCTAGGAACTGATGAAATATTTGATTCATCAAGGACATTAATATTAATGGTGTATTTATTAGACCGAATGGAATTACTATAAACTCGTACAATCCATACATTCTCCTAAAATCAGTTATGGGTATGTCTGATGGTCTCACCCTCAAATGATGGTACCCTAACCTCAATTAGATCTTGGATAATATTTTGGGACCTCCCAACTTATCAAAGAGATCATCAATGCATGGAATGGGATAACATTTCTTGATCATCATATAGTTCAACCTCAGATAACCCAAACATAATTTCAAAGTCATGTATTCCTTCTTGGAAAAAATAACATGAGAAACCCATGGAGAATTACTAGGTCATATGAATCCCTTTGATTCCATATCATCTATTTTAACATTCAACTCATTTAGATCTACTGGTTTCATTATATAATATGTGATAGAAACTAGCTCATATCCCAGCACCAACTTGATTGTGAACTCAATCTCCCACTCAGGCAGTAGGCTGAAGAACTCTTTTGGAAAGACATCTTTGAAATGGTTCAAAACTAAAGAAAAAGTACCCCACTACCTTTTTCCATCATCCATTATAATACTTTCTCTCTAATCCATGAGAAAATCCAATCCTCATTGAATTGGTCCTTCTTGACCGGCCTAAAAATCCCACTCACCCTAATAAGAATAGTTCCCCCCTTCTAGAGTTATAAAGGTAACTCTCATATGATAACATTTATATGTGCCCAATAAAAAAATAACCAATCTATACCTAGAATAAAATTGAATCCTACCATTTTCAACATAAAAATATCCCAAAGGAAATGATGTCCACCAATTTCAATAGGACATTCCTTGCAGTGTTTGATACCCTCTGACTAAACTCTGAAAAGTGTGTCTATGGTCACCATGTCATCCAATAAATCCACAACTAAACCCAATCTATTTGAAAATTTATTAGATAGAAAGGAATGAAACTCCCCTATATAAAACAAAATATGGGATAGGGTAGATGATAGAAGAATCATACCTATAATGGTAGAAGGTCTTGCATACAAACTTGTTGCAGTATACTGTATAGAATGTAGCTGACTCACCCCTCTTTCTTGGGATCCATTATCACTCCCATGTGATATTATCTCTATATAGTACTTCTAATCATGCACTGAGATACAATATCTCATGCCTTATCTAGAACATCTGGTTGAACTACAACTACCAATCTGTTTTGGTGGAACTGAGTCTTTCCTAGACTCTGGTGCCTATCCTGATCACTTATCATTGTTCTTCTACTATGATAACCAATATAGCCTTTATAGATGGCCCAAACAACAATAAGAATGGAACTCCACAATAGGGTGAGGAAACTGAGGATTCTTTTTCCTAACCTTTACAATTTTATATCACTATACTAATCCATGATTCATAGGTAAAACTCCACTTCCCTAGAAGCTCTTCTTGTTACTGCCTTGATGGTAGATATCATAGTGGTGCTTCCTACTACCAGAAGAAGAGCTCCCAGTTCTCACTGCTAAAACTGCATGTCCAACACTTGGGTCCTCTCTCAGGTTTCCATCCATGATGAGATCCTAGTTTCTTATATCTACAAATATACTCAGGAGAAAGACATTCACCTTTTACCTTATCTCATTTTGAATCCCATCCTGAAAACATATCACCTCAGCGACCTCATCAACTACCAAAGATGGTGAAAAACACTAAAGGTCAGTAAAGCACCCAACATAGACCTTCACTGATATTAAATCCTATGTGATGTGTATGAACTCATGAGACCTATAATCCCTCAATGTATCTGGATAGAAGTGGCTCAGAAAATTCACCTTTAATCCCATCTTGGATAACTCTTCTTACTGATCAACTTACTCCATAATGTCCCACTAATTATTATCTGGTCCTCGCAAGATGTAAGTGGAAATCTTCACTCTCCTATATTTGGGTGTCTCTATGTGATTAAATATAATCTGGATTAACTCAATGCATAACTCAGGTTCTTGGGGGCATCCCTCCCGAGTAAAGGTATGAATATTCTATAGCTGGTACTATTCTTAAACTTATACATCAATGGTAGAGTAAAATCATTGTACCTTTCCATGAATCATATGACCCTTATAAATCTATCACAAAGCAGATCATCCATATGATTCTTTGAAGTTGTAGGAGGTTTCATCTCAACTTCATTAGTATCATGCTGATTTCCACTCCCCTAATACTTGATTCAAATATGAAAAAGAGGTATTTTATCTACAAGGTTTAATACACTTTTTATAATATAGGTTTCACAACAAGGTCAATCTCAATAGAAGAAAACAATACAGAACCATTGGATTAATGTTTCTCTACACTTGGATTATCAAGTTAATTGGTATAACATAATATTTTCTTTCATTTCATTTTTTACCAGGTATATCAAGGGATTTCACTTCATAGTTTATATGGGTAGATATATCAAATGTAATAGGTATGTTCCTATCATGAACAATGCATTTAAATATATATCCCTACATGCCTACGATGATACATTCATACACATATCATGCCATACCAACCCATGAGTAAAATTTCAATAAATAATAACATCACATAACAAGTGAGTCACCCAAGGTGAAGTAATATAAAAACTGTAACAAGGGAAGAGTGTAAAAAATAATCCCATCCCTAGGAACTTGGTTTTTTCCTTACACATGGGTTAGATACTCACATGTATTATCTCAATACCAAGCCCTGATTCATCATTATCTCTATTATATGATTATTGAATAGTAAATCAATAGAAAAGAAACATGCTCTGATACAACTTTTTAATGTCCCCAACCCAGTACTTCCTCACATGAGTAAGCCAGGTGGTTACAGGAATACAGACACACCTCCATGTATTCCAAAGGCTACTAACAATAAATGAGTGTGTAAAGAATATAGTGGGTATTCTATACTATCTAGTATATATTATTAATAACAGAAGAAGAAAAATAACAAGTGGGCACAACGGAATAAAGGACAAATCAAACAAATCCAAATAATAATATAATCGCATGATGATAGGATGAAAGTAACTAAATGGAATGTATAAATTAATATAAAATTAGGGGTAAATATATTTGATAAATTAATCTAAAATCCTAGTCTTAAACCCTATATCGGTATTTTCTCCAAGCATTAGCCCGTCAATTAAGAAATCAATCAACACATGGCCCCTTACCCTTATATATTACTGAATCCATGAAATATTCCTAGGTACCAAACAGTGTTCTGAATAGGGTGTGAGTAAATAATAGTAGGCCACCACCAATTTTGTTTTTAAAATATAGTATTAGTAATCAGTGAATGCAATAAAGTGATAAATAGGGGTATTTCTTTAATAAATTAATACGGTATAGGAAAAAACTAGTTGACCCTTAAGTTCTAAGTAAACACCCATGGATTTCTAAACCTTCTTTGACATGATGTCGGATATCTCTAATCATATCATGGAACCATTCTAACCATAGGCATAACCCACCTATTTTATAACCCACAAATCATTAAAAGATAATTTTGAAGAGCCCTATAAGCATTACAGCATGTCTGGGAACAAGCCCTTTGTATAATAATTTCAGTATAACCAGGAAAAAGCCCTTTATATATACATTTCAGCATAACCATTCATGATCCCTATATATAATAATTTCAACATAACCAAGTGAAATCTCTTTATATAAGAATTCCAGAATAACTTGGTGCAAGACCTTTATATACAAATTTCGGCATAACCCAGCGCAAGCCCTTTATAAAAGAATTTTAATATAATCGAGAACAATACCTTTAAATAACTATTTTATCATAGCCAGATGATATCCATTTATATAATAATTTATCATATCAAACATTTCAACACATGCTATAATATTTAACCATTTCATTATCACATTTTACCCTCTTATTCCATTGACCCAAACATCAATTATCATCAAAATTGATATAATCCCTTTTTAGGTAATGTGATGCATATTTAAGCCAATTACCCATTTACCAAGTCATGTAAAAACTCAACTCACTTTCTAAATGACTCGCATTTCTAATCCAAGTTCACATTTTCAAAACTATGAGAATTAAAGTTTTTCCACAAGGGTATACTCACCTATCGGGTGGAAGCAGGTCCAGTCTCAATGTCAATAGACCTGACAAGATCCATGGGAATTATAAGCATATGAATTATCATCAAAGTATTGGATTATCCATTTATGTAGTTACAAACATGGTGTTTTGGTGTTATCACACTTATTATATAAACTAAAATAATTGAAATATACATTGGGGAATTATTTTAGACCAGCCAACTCAAAAGTGGAGAAGATGCGGAAAATATCTTGATGTATAAGGTAGAATTTGGTTCCTTATCCTTTAAGAATGTATTCTTGTAACACTAGGGTCCAATTGATATCACTTATAGTTTAAATAGGATGCTCATAAGTATCCTCTAGGAGGCTTGGACGTCCAAATATTGACCCCTAGAAGGCAGGGTTCAATTCAATTTAATGGGGATTAAAAAGCCTTTGAAAAAAACATTAGGGTTCCTAAGGATTGAGTGGAAGATATGGGAGAAAAATATCTAGAGGTATTTGGGGTATTTATAGATAGTTTGTAAAATAGAAGACTATGGAATAGCCACCCAAACCATGTTGTAGAATAGGATGACAAGGGTAGGACTACAACATAGAATAAGGGACCGCTTCATATCCTACCTGGTCAACCCACATTTGAATATCAAGGATAAGACCATGTTGCAGATCCTATGAACATGGGGGAGGGTCTATGGTGTAGCCTAAACCACCACACCACAAAACTCAAAAACTTGAGATATAGACTATAGTGTAGCCATGATCCATGCTATATGGGAAACATGTTTGGAATAACTGACCAAATACCACCCCAAGGTCCTTACATCCTATCCATCCTCTCCACATGGAAGCCACTCAACTACTACACCTCTTACCTCTCCACATCATAGCTATAACAAAAAATGAATTTGGTCATTTTATCCTCCTCTCAGGACTATACTTCACATCCTAGATCTCCATGTTGCAGTGATATTTTTTTATGGAATAGTCAAAGGCTTCATAGTGAAAAATCCTTTTTACACAACTCCCTTTCTTCATGTTTCCTCCCAAAACAAACCTGTTAGACTAAGGATCGATAACCAATTATCAATCCAAAAATAACTATCTCATAGAGGTTTACCAAAACATAAATAGGTATGTGCCTAGAAAAATATAGGATTTTACATTATGGATAGATACTCCCATTTAAAAAATATCCACCAAATAGTTGGTGGCTTCTACAGATTTTTAGAGAGTTAGAATAGGTCCACCAGATAACCAATGGAAGTTATTGGGTATCTATTGATATTAAGATATTCTAGTTAAATAAGTATTTATTATGGTCCAAGATGAATCAAATTGATCCCTTGTGACTTCATTGAACTTGGTTCGATTCCATAATGTTCTTACAGATTTTGGATCTAATTAATATACACTTTGGATCACAGAAACACACTAATTAACAACATCTAAGTTCTATAATCATCAAATTGTTCTCATTCACCAAATTTATCTCATTTCCAAAATTGTGATTACTTTGTAAATATTTTAGTCAATCTTATGAATCTATCTCATTATATCTTAGTGCTTCTTCTTATCTTTTGAGATGATCGATATCATACATAAATGGTATTTATTTTATAAATCCTATCCTCCTTCCTAACATACTTATATTTTGGTTCTCACTATTTTTTAAAGTGAGGGACTCAGGTTTCTTTCCAAAAACACTAAAAGTAAAGGGATTAATTCTCTTTTATGTTTCTATCTAGTATACTTACAAAACTAGGTTCCCTTGTATTCTTCTTTCTCAATATAACCATTTAAAAAAGTAAGGGATTTTTGGTATCTTGGCTACCATTAAATCCAAGGGACTAATACAATAAACCCTTAAACAATTGTGGTAGTATACACAGGGGTTCATCTAAAAACTTTATCCAAAATCCTTTATCAAATTGTATTCTTTATTTTATTATTTCTCTCTTTATTTTTTTTATTAATGATGTGCCTATACATTCATATGTTTATATGATTAAACATTATTTTTACAATTCACATATTATTATATACTTTGAATTTTATAAACCTATATAATTATTTCATTTCCCTTTATATTTTTATTTAATTGTATAGATTTTTATTTTTTAAGTCTTAAAAAGTTTCAATTATCATAAAACGTTTAAATGAGGTTTTTAGTCTTTAAGACTTTAATTATTTCATTGTTTTTTTAATGTATATTAACCCCTCCCCACTTTCCATTTTATCCTAATCTAAAATTCATGTTTATTTTGATCAGACATTTTTAATGAGTCCCTACCAATATGGGGACATGATCTGTTAATTCAAAAAAAAATTTTGACATCATGATTCACCCCTTCCCTTTCATGGTGTCCTAGGGTGCTAAAAGTTGTATCAGATGGAAGGTTACATACGTTAAATATATCTTCAATTGTCTTCTCATATAGATAATTCAGTTAATAATATGGTAGCCCCACTATTTTATGGAGGAAACTATAATATTTTTAATAACGTAATGACACCCCATATATGATCTCCTAGGATGTAATTTATCTTTACTATATTTAATGGGATTCAAGTTAATGGTTTGATAGGACTTTCTATGATAGAAACCAATAATAATTTTCTTAATATTGATGTTAAAACATATAATAATATTACTAGATCTCTAATAGATCATATCTACCAAAAAATTATGATTCTCACCCCTAATAAGGCCATGTGGGAGAAATTTTATAATATATGTTAAGGGTACAACAAGGTGAAGTAATTTAATCATCAAGTGTTGAAAAACAGATTTTATGATCTTAAGATATATCTGGAATAATAAATTAATAGTTTATTCAATCAAATCACTGAGGTTATTAGAGTTATTCAATGGATTGCATAGTACTTAAAATATGTAAAAATTGTTAAGAAGATCATGAGATAATTTAATCTTGCATAGAATCCAAAATTTTCTTCTCTTGAATAGTGATATCTATCCACATTGTCTCGTGATGATCTATTAATTAGTTTGATGTCATATGAAATGTGATTTAATCCAGAAACATTATCAACATAGACAAGTAAGGGGGTGTCTTTCAAAACTATGGAAAAACTTGACATTGCTAAAGGTGGTAATGATGAAGTGGAAAATTATGATGAAATATTATCTCTTTTTGTTAGAAAATTAAAAATAGGAAAGATAAAATTTAAATAAAAGTTACTTTTGTAATGATTTAGATGTGTTATATTTGTCTAAATTGTTGTGAGATATGTGATAAAATGTTATGGAGAGGATATTGAAAAAAAAGATTAATTAAAATCCTCATAAGAGATATCTACCAAGGAAATAATATTATACATGAAATTTATCTGGAATAAAGTTTCAAAGGAATATCTTTGAAAGAAAAGAAGATAATATTGAAAAAGGAATTATGGAGTAAGATGAAACAAATTTTATATCAAATAAAGAAGATTCTCTGATAGTGACTATTGAAAAAGGGGAAGCATAAAAAGGATGTGGATGGGAACCTAAAGGTGTTATGGATTTGAAGGTGGAATTAGAAGGTGATCATAAAAGAGATTGACATTAAGAGGAAGAAAAATAGAAATATTGGTAGATTTTTAAAATAATAATTAGAGTATTTTGATCATCTTAAATATGGAATTGATCAATTGTTATATGAAATCAAAGAAAAACTCTCAACAATGAAGATATAATTGGGTCAGTGGATTTTAAAATTAATATTGAAGAAAAAAATAAGGCCATTAATGATCCTAATGCTGGAATATATGAGAGATATAGGAATATTGAATCTCTTGAATAAAAAAAATCACTTCTAGAAGAACGTTTGAATTATAAGTAAAATCAAATGAACCCAAAAATAAGATATGATTTGGAAGGTTTTGTGATTCAGAACATTTAGAAATGTCTAAGAGAGTTTCGGGTAGTGTTAATAAAATTATAAGTCATCAAAGGCTTTAATTCTTGGATCAAAGTAGGTTTGTGTATGTTGGTGATACATCAATGTATAGAGTAGTTACTAACAATAATAAAAGAAAGAAGAAGGTGGAAATTGTTAGTTTCAACACTAATTCAATAAGAGAATCATCTAATACTAGTCCAAACAAAGGGAAATAAAGTGTTATAAATAATATTCAACCATCAAGAAATTATTAACAATCAAGGAGGTTCTAAAATGAATGATATGTGTGGATAAATTATAGTGAAAAGATATTTCTATTAATAAAGTGTCAGTTCTATGGATACCTAGGCCACACCGTGTCCTATTGTTATGATGTTAGAATCTATTTAAGTGGATAATCTCTAAAAAACCAGTATAAAATAATGAGATCTTATCCTAATTCTTAATGAATAAATTATTTTTAGAGATATTATTATCAATTTTATAACTTCGGTAAAAAAGATATTGACTATATAGAAAGATGGGATGGAAACAATCATCAAAGAAAATGTATAGGTTTTCATCATGGGGTCATAGGTGGAGGAATGTATAGTAACCCAACCATATACGTTTGGGAAATATTTATTCATTTTTAGAAATAGAAGATTCTTTTTATTTCACTTATTATGTAGAAGAGAAATTATTTAGGCCCCTTATGCCTCAATCAAACCGAGAATCTCTTAGAAAGAAAATCGGAAGAGAGATTTGGATAATTTAGCAAAAAAAATTCTCAATCATATGAAGAATATTAGTACCTAAATATAGGAGGTTGGATTATCATCCCATATAACCAAAAAATAAAAATATTCTAAAAAAATTCAAAGAAACGGTCAATGGTACTATGTGTTTCTGAAATGACGTGGTGTTAAAAATTAAAGAAAGCTGGGATACCCTACTTGCTAGTAGTGAGATCAATAATACCGAAGTGCTACATGTGGATGGACTCTAACACAACCTTATAAGTTTGATTCAATTATATGACTCTAGTATTGAGGTTTTCATTGATCAAAAATGATTCCTGATCAAACTCAAAGTTGGGAACTCACTTATGAAATGAAAACAAAGGAAATGTAATCTATTCCATGTGGATAGTCATGAGATTACGTGTCTTATTACTATTTTAGATAAAAATAACCTATATAATTGGATATTAAACCACATACATCATTATATCTGGGTTAATTTGTCTAAAATTATATCTATGACTAACATCCCAATTCTCAAGAGTGATCGAGAAAGGATGTGTGATGTATGCATGAAATAATTGGAAAACAATTCAAAATCATTATCATATAAAGACAAAATGGTGTTAGATTTATTGGACTTGGTCCACACTAATGTGTGCGGTCCAATGAATGTTTGTAGATTATATGGATAATGTTATTTCATTCTATTCATTGATGAATATAGTAGGTTGGACTATGTCATGTTCATAAAAAGAAATAGAGATGTAATTTAATGCATAAAGATTTATTTGAGAAGAGTTGAATGTAATACCACATGTCCAAATGGGATGAGAAATTATAGAGGAATTTATGTTTTTGAGTTTTTGGATGAATCATTTTGAGAATCATGATTCAGAATGAGGTTATAAGGGTTCTAATGTCCCAAAATAGTGGTATTGGATGTGGTCTGACCTTCAGTGGAGGGACTGAGGGTTTAAGAAGCCGTTAAAGGAAGTTTGGGAGGTCAATATACTATAATGATGTAGTATTAGCACTATCATGACTATATAATAGTGGTTTCACCGTGAATTTTTTTAGATAGAAGAGGGAAGACCCCACTTCCTTGGGTGGTCATAGAATGAACCCATTGTTGATTCCATGACACATGTAAAATGTATTTTTTACAATTTTAAGAGGGTCTTGACCCCCATTTTACATCAAATTAATAGGAAACATGGGGAGGCTCTCAACTAGATCTCCCCCTCTAACATTTATCCTTTGTTTTGGGTGGTTCTAGGTGTGATTTCATGAATATATGTGTAGGTTCTTCCTCATACCCTCTTCCATTTTATTTCTCTTTGATCCACCCTGATTTTGGCCTGGTTATATTTATGTTTATTAGAGATTTCTAATGAATCATGGTGTAATTTTCCCCGATTGATGGGGGTTTCCTAAATCCTAACTAGAGGAAGTCATGAGATGGGGTCCTCTCATTGTTGCACATCTTTTTAATTATTTATGTCAAAGCGGTGAATTTTTAAATATTTTTGGATTAAATTCATTTTATATTTATTAGAGAGAGAATATATATTGTGGATTTTACATGGAGTAGTTTTAGGTGTAGTTTAAGAGTATACCACACCATATTGTCATCTATTTCAATGTGATGGGATGACCTGGTGAGTTTTAGGCATTTGTGACTATTTAAATTAATTCGTTTAATTAATAATAAAATGATATAATTAATTAGTTATGATGGATTGAAATGAAATAGGTGCCTCTAAGTGTATACGGTGACCGTTGGAGCCAAAAATATCTTGTTCGAGGTCGGACAGTGAGTTTTCGGGCTATGAAAAAAATGGAATGGGTTTCATAATGATGTAGGTGGTCTCATGTATACACCCAAATGGATTATTATTTGATTTGTATGTATTGTGGAATGTGGTATTGAAACATTAGGGTGATCAACCCTTAAATTAAATGAGTTGTTAAAATGGGTTAAATTAGTTTTTAAAATGATAAATAAATAAATTGTTATTTTAATTAAATGAAATGTCCATGGTCAGATATTGGTCGGTTACCTCAGCCACCAATATCAAAAGTCTTAAATGACTAAGATGGGATTCCATGTGATATTTAAACCCCTTCAGGAGTAGAAATGGGTTCAGTATGACCTTGTGGCCCTTGATTAGGATCATGTACCCACCTCCCTATGGAGGTGTGGTATAACTTCAGATAAACTGCCTGGGTAGGCCACATGAGAACTCTTGACATGTCGTGGGATGCGTCATCCATGGGGCATCGGGTGGTGATTGGATACCTTAATTAAGACCAAGGACCCATGTGAGGGTGTATCTACTGTACTATGACCTAGGGGACTTGAGGTGGTTCCCAATTTATAGACATTCCCTAAGTAGGTATGTGTGGGTGTGGATAGTAATGGTTGCAGGTGTCACCTTATAACCTAAATAAATTGGTTATCTCAATGGGGAAATGATGATAGGGACATGAATGGGTTTTTTTACGAGCATTTGTTCTATTTTATTTTATTTTTTTAGGATATTTGATTACCCAAGATTCATGGAGATCATTCGTTAGTCTTGGAACTGATGTGATGGTCTTAGATATCTGAGAATCACCTAATGAGATGGATGAGACCCTTAGATACCTAGTATGTTGGGATCCAAACTCATGATATATTGGGGGAAGATGCCTAGGCCAAATAGCATTTAGATATATGGTTGACGCGAGAGTGTATTCATAGAGGTGGTACCTGGGATCTATAATCTGAGCAATGTGATGGTATACTTGTGATGTATGGGATTCCTTTGATACTTTGATATCATTTTGAATGCTTGGGAAGCCGAGGATTCAAATGGAATTCCATTAGACTATTGTTAATGTTTGGGGTGACCAATATTTGAATGGTGGGATGGATGTATATATCAGAGCACAAATAATGGACATCCTAAGGGAGATTATTGATTTGAGCCTAGGATATCCATTGGGATCAGGTGGATACACTAGTGATGCTTTGGATGATGATCCATGAAATATTTCATGCCTATGAATATGATCATGGGATCTATGAAGGGTATTCCATTTGATTTCTTGGGTATCCCAGGAATCAATTGCACATGGATGTATAGCATTGCCTTAGGCCTCCTCTGCTAGGAATCCGACATCGTTATGACATTAAGAACACTAAGGTATTACTATGGGGTTTAGTCTAAGGGCTTGAGGATGAGGGATGTCAATTAATATCCTAGGATTTTCTACTCATTAGTGGATGTGTGGGCATGGGATCCCCAGAGCAAGGATAGAGATTCCCCTGAGGTGATGACCACACTCAGATACACACCGACATTATATGAAGTAAGAATGGTCAATCAAGGGAATGTACCTAAGGATCAATGATGGTTATTAATAATGACCCAAGTTATATGTGTATTCTCTTGGATAGTGGTGACATTGTAGAGGTTCAGTCATCATGATGTGATCAAAGACATTCCAGCATCAGTCCAAATTAGTTATTATTAATGGTTTATTTATTATTTATGTTATAATATTTTTATTGGTTATAATTGAGCATGTCACATGAACTATTCACAATATATTATGGTTAGTATGATACCATGTTTTTGGTACCCTGCTAAGTATTATACACACACTCTAATCAGGATGTCATTACACATGGGTACCTGAGTAGCTCTAACATGATTATTGTAGACATGGGTTGGAACAAGTACTGGGATTATGTTTAGCATGGTTGAGTGGGATGTATTGGATTATTTTAGGAGATCAGGACGATGTATGGCTCGGAGATGGAGTAAAGCCTCATATTTTTTATTGGCTCGGAGATGAAGTAGAGCCTCATATTTTTTATTCTTTTATTTATTTTTTATATCGATTATCCTAGTGAAGGGTGTGTTAGTATTTTATATTCTTAGAATTATTGTTTAAGTTGTATGTTTAATTTCATTTTTCTACATCATGTATTATCTTTATTACTTCTACTGTATTGTTTATTATTATTATGTGTGATACTTGGTTATTTATGTTGTTTCTACAATAACGACCCAAAATTCTATCAATGAAAATTTCCTTTATTATAATTATTTCATATAGTATAAATCACATAAATAACATATAGAACACAAAATAAAATTTATTAATGAATAATGAATGAAATGATAGGCTTTTTCATAAATTAAGAAACCTATACCAATGGAATAGTTTCTTCACTTTTGTAATAATAATATAACCCTTATGAATATCAAACCATCCAACAGAATAGTAAACTCACAAATGAAAGTATAAATAAAATTTAGGAATCTTATAAATGAAAATATAATATAATTATATCATAGTATAAGTAAATAAATGTTTTCAAAACAATAAATTAGGTATTGGTATTTTTGTCAATTATAAATATTTATTTACAATTTTATAATTAATATAAGGATTTAAAAAAAATTACTTTCATAAAATATAATCTTAAATTAATATATTTTTGTCTTATTATTATAATATAATTTTATAAGACCTTTATTAATTTTTTAAAGTTTTATAAAATTGGTTATAAAATCAGTTATACTTTTAAAATTGGTATTTTTCAAGTAAATGATGATTTTAATTAAAAATTAAATTTCACATATTTTAAAAAAACAGAAAATGGAGTTAATTTTTTAATTATACACATTAAAAAAGGTTAGGGTGAACTTTTATTATATTTCTAAAATAGTTTTTTTGAATACTAAAATATGGTAATTTACAGTATAAGTTAAATACGTGAATTGTTGAGTCATGGCTGGTGTATGGACGAGGTAAGAAAATAATATTGAAACCTACTTATCCCTTTACTTTATTTATTTATGATAATCAACACTATTCATATTATTGATCCAAAATAATAAAAAATGAATAAAATAATCAAAAACTTTCCTCCCCTTCCACTATAAATATCACCATTCACCACCTCTTCTCCTCACACCTATAAAGCCTTGAAGATTGTCAAAAATCAGACCAATCCTCTCCCAAGAATATTACCCTGCATCTAGGATACTTTTATCTAAACAAAATACCAAAACCAATTCCCATAATTATTTTCTCAAGGAGGATTATTCAAGAGGTAAAAACCTCTTTCTTTTTATTTTAATTTCATTTCAATTTCTTTTCTTTTCTTATTCTCTCCTCACCTGCACTTATCCAAGTGACAAGATAAACACATTATATTTTATATACTTGATTGTTATTTTGTTAATATAATAACCCATAATCATTTCTATCCCCATCTCCTTTTGAACAAAAAATTAAAGCATCATCTGTGATGTGTTGATTTGTCGCATTCAAGGACGACGAGTTTTCAATTTTCATTACCGCCTTCAAGGCTACTCATAAAACCATTTGTATGGTTAAAATATATTATAATAAATTTATTAAAGCATATTTAATTTTATGTAACTATTATATATATATATATATATCTGTGTGTGTGTGTGTGATATTAATTAATAAAACAAAACTAGTTCTTTATGATCAAAAGATGCCAAAATAATTTAAATGGTTAACAATAACATTTTATCTAATGAATCATCCTCATGTCTAAAAATGATATGTAAGACCATTTAATATTATGTAAGATAATTAAAAAAATATAATTTCAATTTTTGACAACTATTCTTATTTTACATGATTTTCCATACATGTATATAAGTAAACTGATCATGAAAACCAAGGAAACGAACACCACCGAATGATAAAATTATATCTTATAACTCATCAGAAAGGCTATAAATAAACTAAATAAAATTATAATAAATAAAATATATGTATAGAAGTTTCTGAATTAATTTATTAATGTATTTAATTTTATTATCTAGGATATTAAGATCAAGTGTCGAACACTTTCGGACATAAGGTAAGGGATTCTACTCAAACCCCCATTTTTCTTTCATATAACTCTTTCTCTCTATTTTCCACAATGTAATTATTATTTATTTTTATGTAATTATTAAAAAATTTTGTATATTTTTTAAACTCATGTATCCATATCATATCATCATATAGGTAAATACATGTGTTAAAAAAAATTCCTTCTCAATTCTATCAGATAAGAAAGCCTAATTAAAGGGAAAATTTTATGCCTATTTTCCCTTATGAATGTCCGTTTATTATTTAAATCCATTATTCCATGGAAAATTTTATGATACACCCATTTATTATGCTTTATGACATGATTATGATACCCATTTCTTTCCATGAGTAACCCTTATATTTATTTTTCATGTGGAACACATATTCTTGAACATGTTAAGATGGGTGTTCCAAGAGAGTTATCTAATTAATTGGGTAATTTTTAGTATCATAATACATTGTGTGCAATAGTCTTGGTGATTAGCCTTGACTCGTGATCCATATGCAACAGTCTTGGTGGTTATACTTGACTCGTGCTCCTCCATGTGCAATGATCATTGACTCATGCTTATGTCATGTTTTATGTTGTTTATGTATTTATATGATTCCATTTTTATATGATCCTATGTTATACATTTTATGAATCCTTATGTTTACTCATATTCCATGCCTTTTTGTTTCATCATGTTATGCTTTCAAACCCATGTGTTATGATTTATTCATATATTTATTCCATTACAAGGATTTTTAACTCATAAATTTAGTCATGTATTCCCCATGTTATCCAATGAAGATGTAAAATCTAAATGGAATTTAGGATCTCTTTATGGATGATTAAAATAAATTTTTTATTATATTTCCTTGTTTTCAATTTTATGTACCTAATCATCCAAATACACTAGATTTTATGATCCTTGGTTTGTATTTAATGGTTAAATATGTTTAAAGTCATGTAATAAAATGTGTAAGAGTCTTGGGTAGTTATAGTTGGTATAAGAGCATGGTCTAGTTATTTTTTGAGATTTGGACTAGAGTAACATAGTAAGAACCCTAGGGATAATTCAATCACCATAGATAACCTTGATTGAAACATAGGTAATCACAAGTTAACATATACATTTCATTTACAAGTTTATCCCTCTATATTAAAAGTTTAGTTTTATTATTCTTATTATCTAAGTATTCAATCCCCCTAATTGTACTTTAATTTTCTTAGTTAATGGTCAGAAATAGAAGAACATGTTCTAGCAATCAATGTGATGGGAAATGTGACAATTCCCATAATGATATGCCAAATATGATGGTAACAGATTCTAAAAACATTATGGAAGTACTTTTTAAACTAGATAAAGTTATGAATAATGACTTAAATCATGTGGAACTCCCTACTTCTCCTAAAAAAGATAAATTTGAGGTTGAATCCTTTATACGAAAAGGCCTCCCATGTTTAGTGGATCTTCTGATCCCCACTTTTTGGAATAATGGATTAACTCCATTGAGAATATATTCTTTATCCTCTAGTGCTCAGAAGAAAAGAAAGTTTCTCTTGTAGTCTATCATATTTATAGGGAATATGATCAGTGGTGGAAACTAATAAAAAACACTAACCCTACGGAGTAAATTGATTCCATGTAATGGAAAGATTCCAAGAAAATATTTTTCAATAAATATTTTCTCCAAACCCTCTGTCTTAGTATGGAAATGGATTTCCTCAGACTGAAACAAAAGGAAGATGAGTCTATCAAGGAATACTAGCCAAACATTACAATTCTTTCAAGATATGACTCCATCTATTCCATGAAAACCGAAATCAAGGTGGATCACTTCTTTAGAAGACTAAATTTGAGTCTATGAAAACATTACCAATTGAAGACATTGATATCTATGGGGAGATTGTTCATTTTTTCCTTAAGGTTGAAATGGATATCAGAGACTCTCAGTGGTCTTGTGTACCTAGAGAATAAAAGCAGAAAATAGAGTTTAATATGGGAGGATCAACAGATAAATCCCATGATGGAAAGGAAACCCAACATCCAATGTGTCAAAATTGTGGGAAGAAGCATCCTGGAAAGGAAAAAATAAATGCTTCAAATGTAGAATAATGGAGATTTTGGATAATAACTACTAAATGTATATGAATAATCCTACTAATGTGGAAGAAGAAGGGAAGAATCAAATCAACACGTAGTATGCAGTGTAATGTTTCAACTACAAGGAGAATGTTCATTATGCAAAACATTTTCCTATGCTAAGGGTTGTTGGATACAATCAACAGAACATCCTCCAAGGCAGCAACGAAGGGAATATGCTATCACTACTACTGAGTTGGAGCCTAAAAATTATGTGGTGATAGCTACGCTGGTTATTCATTCAATAATAGATAACATACTATTCAATTTTGGTTCTGCGCATTCTTTTATATCATTAAAGTTTAGCAGAACTATTCAAACACAACCTCAAAATATAGAGGTGGATTTATCTGTGAGAACAGAAAATGGGAAAATTATTGAATCCAAAGTTTATAAATCCTCCCTAGTTAATGTTTATGGACTGAACCACCTAAAAATTATTATCATACTTTCTTAAATATTGATACTATATTTGTCATGTATTGGCTACCTTTATACAAATACAACATCAACTATCGAGAAAGGGAGATTACTCTTCACATTCCAAAGCATCCATTGATTTTGTACAAGTGTGAGGAGGAGGATGAATCTCTATAAGAATCATTTTATCAATTACATATATTATTGCCTTATGAGAAAGAATATCTATCTTAAATGATTAAGACAAATGAGAGGATTATTCTAGAAGACATTCCCATTTTAAGGGACTACACTGATGTGTTTCATGAAAAATTGTCTGGTCATCCTCCTAATTGAGAAGTTTAGTTCTTAATTAAACTTATTACAGTATCTTTGCCTATATCAATGACACCTTATAATGGGATAAATGCCACATGGACTTCAGGCTACGTAATGGGTCTCCCACAACCCAGTTAAAAGAGGTTTTATTTTCTTTAAACAATAAATGAGGATTCGGACCCAACCTTTAAAAAAAGAAACCTTATATAATGGACACCTCTGAGTAGGAAGAACATAAGAATCAATTATAAGAGAATCTAGACAAGGGTATTATATGCCCAAGTGTTTCACCAAGGGGTGCACTAGTCTTCTTCATTGTGAAGAAGTATGGATGAATTCACCTCTGTATTGATTATCATGAGCTCAAAAAATCATGATAAATATCAATTATCCCCTTCCACAGATAGATGACTTTCTCGATCAACTAAGTGGGGCCAATTATTTCTTTAAGGTGGACCTTTCATCAGGATATCGCCAATTAAAGGTGAGTAAGGAAGATATTCCCAAGAGATGGATATGGAGTCACATATAAAATATCTCACACAAACCATCACTACATGCACTGGAGTTGCAGAAGGAGGCCAAATCGATCATGTTCACTGCATTGGTGTTTTTGTGGATGTGCCTCTAAAATATGATTATGAATCATTATTGATCGAAGAAGTTTAAGTAAAACCATTTGTTTCCCCCATGTATAGTGATGATGTTATGGAATTCTAGGGGACTCTAACATCAAGTCTTCATGGTTTCAATATGTATGGTCATGATGGTGTTGGTTCCGATGGATCTTCCCAAAAGATCGATCTGCTGGCATAGTGATCTAAAAGGTTTGATTTTGAATTGGAATGTTTCAGGACCCTTAGGTCATGATCCTTTTAAACCCTTATGAATGTTTATGTCTTTTACTGAATCCCTACATCAAGGGAAGATCTAAGTTACTGATGATATCTACCATGAAGCTCATGTACCCCACCATTCTACATCTGAAAATGGGACATTCTTGGTTGTTGCGAACCCTGGTGTTCTCAAGGATAATTTAGATTCCTATAAGTACTCTTTGATTTGGTGTTTTATTATTTCCAAGGGTGACACGCCAATTCATACTAATGAGGTTATGTCAGGGCTCTCTCAGATTTGGGGCATGACCAAGTGGCTGAGTTTCCCCATTGGAAGGGGTGTTTTCATCTAATATTCTCTAATGTGGCTAATTGAACTTATGTTTGGAGTTCAAATTTTTATGCTCTATATCCATGGATCTTTCTCCTCTCTTCCTGGGATTAAAAATTTAATCCACATATATATAATCACACATCTATGTAGATCTAGACTAGATGACATGGTCCGAGCTGGGTGTTTTGACATCCTATAATTCTTAATGATCTTGTCTTCTATATTGGTGTGCCCATTAAGATGGATGAGGATACCATTGAAGGGAAATTTGTATACTTTTTTAGAGACCTTTTGGATGCTGACATACTCAATCCATTGTCTGACTCTACCAAAATGGTGGAAAATGGTGCTAAAATTAATGTTCAATTTGAATATGAATCCATCCCATCATCATACAACTTCAATAAGATTGTGCGGAATGAGGTCTCAAATTGCTGGAATGTTCAAAATATCCAACTCAAGCATGTAGGTACTCCCTCATAGCCTACTAGTAAGAAACATCCTACCACCTCATGTGTGAGGAAAGAGTTAGAGATTGGTCACACTCTTGCTCATATTGGATTCATGGAGGATTTTGATCTGAAGGGGAAGAGGATTGACACACAACTGTTGAACCAGAAACCATTGGAAGCACTCTTTACATAAAATGATGGATTTCCTTCTATAGTAGATGAGATCTTGATTTAATCTATTGTTTTTGATGAAATCCAACCTCCACGTAAGGCTAGAAATCAAGAATCTAATGATGACAAAGTATTTTTTAAATATTCCATTATTGTACGTTTTGAAAATGCAGCTTCCCAAAAAGGATTAAGGAACTTTATTGTTGATAAGGATGGTTTTAAACTAGTTTATTAAAATAAATATACTCAATTTTCATCTCCATAAAAAATGGGGTAGAACATTCTTGCCTTGGCTAGGATAGATTTAGCTAGAACTGGCACACATGGGAATGTTACCCCTTTACAGATTGAACCATGTAGGCCGAAAGTGACTGATGAAGCTTTGTTTGATGCGAAAAGGAACACAGATAGAGATAAGGATATTATGGATGGTGGTAATGTCCCATCGGTGTTGGATAATACAGATATCAAGAAGGAATAATCTCAAGGGAATTTTCAAAAAAAAATCATGAAGATGGGGTAGGCATCCAAATGGTTGTGGTCAAGTATGTGGCAAAGGTGATTGGGCTATTGTATAAGTGTGTTTTCGAAATGTGACTATTGGGTATTATTCCATGGAATTTAAGATCCAGATCACTCTAGAGTTGGAAAAGATCACGGAGAAATACTTTGTAACCTCTAATCAAAGGAACTCATAGTCAGAGTGGAAAAATTTTGATGATGATGAATCTGACCATGATTATGTGAATGATCATATTCTTGATTTATAGTTTTCCTTTATGTATGATGTCTTACCTCTCTTTTTTCCATTTTTCAACTTTATTTTTTTAATAAATATTTTAGGAGCAGGATTACTTGTCTCCTAAACATTTTGAGTATATTCCCAAGACTACCTTTAGAATGAGGTATGAGCACTATGAGTTCATAGTGATTCCCTTCAGACCTACTAATGCTCTAGAAATTTTCATGGATTTAATGAATAGATTCTTTATATATTACCTTGAAAAATAATTGGTAGTCTTTATTGAAGATATTCTAACATACTCCAAGATCAAGGAGGAACATGATGAGCATTTGATTACTATGCTAAAAACTTATTGAAGGGATAAACTGTATGAAATGTATAGTAAATGCAAGTTCTAGATGGAGTAATTATCATTATTGGGGAATGTTATCACTAGCATAGTAATATTTGTATACCTTTCCAAGACAAATTCAATTGTAGAATGGACCAGTACAACATCTATAATAGAGATCCATAGTTTCCCTGGTCTAGATGGGTATTACTGATGATTTTTTAAGAAATTATCATGATTTTTTAATGCCATTAAACAAGATGAATCTAAATTTATTGAATTTTATCTAGACTAGTAAATGTGAAAACTACTTCAATGATTTGAAAAATAGGTTTATCATTGTTCTAGTACTCACACTACTGACAAGTGTCAAAAATTTTGTGGTATACCATGATACTTCAAAGAAGGGATTAGTTTTTTTATAGATTCAAAATGATAAATTGATATTCTATGACTTAAGGAAGTAGATAATTCATGAGAAAAACTATCCTACACATGATCAAAAGTTGTAAACTGTGATCTTTGAATTGAAAATATGGAGGAATTGTCTCTATAGGGAGAAGTGTGAGATACATATTGATCATAAGAGACTCAAATATATATTCACACATAAAGAGATTAATATAAACCAATGAAGATGGTTACATCTCATCAAATATTATTACTATTCAATCCACTACCATCTTGTTAAGGCAAATAATGTGCAAGATGTTATAACTAGTAAGGATCTTGAAACATTATTAATGATGAGAATTGAGAAGGATATAATCTTCTTATAACTTAAAATGATGGACATGGGAATCATTAAAGAAGGAACATAATCAATACTTTCTGAAATGATTTCTCAACCATCCCTCATGGAGAAAATAAAAGATGCTCAAAGAAACGATGTGGAAAATTAGAAAAAGGTGGAAGATATCAAAAAGGGTAAATCCTTAGAGTTCAAAATTGTTGAGGATGGAGTATTAAGATTTGGGTCACTATTATGTGTACCATCCAATACAGAGGCAAAAAAAATAGATTTTTAATAACACACATGGGTCAACCTTCTCTATTCACCCAGGGAGCACAAAGATGTATTGAAATCTCTGAGAGAACAACTGGTGGGATAATTTGATGAAATAGATCACTTAGTATACATCAAAGTTCCTAATATGTTAGAATGTGAGGGATAAAAGGAAAAGGTATAATGTGATGATTAAAACATTACCAATACCAACATGGAAGTGGGAAGACGTCACCATAGACTTTTTCACTAGACATCTAAAGACATCCAGAGGAAACTATTCTATAAGGATTTTTGTGGATCATATTACAAAGACATATCACTTTATCAAAATTCAAGATGAATTCTCACTCGATCAACTTTCATGGATATACATCAAATAATTGGTAAGGATGCATGGAGTACCATTAACGAATATATTTTATCGATATATAAGATTCACCTCCAAGTTCTAGAAAAGTATCCAAAATGCTCTAAACACTGAGATAAGATCCATTATAGCCTATCACCCTCAAATTGATATCCAATCGGAATGGACTATTCAGACACTAGAAGACATGTTGAGAGAATTTTCTATGGACTTAAAGGGAGGATGGGGTCAACATCTACTTCTGATCTAGTTATCTTAAAACAATTGTTTCCACTTTAGCATCCAAATGGATCGATATGAATCCCTTTATGGGAAAAGATGCAGAACACTATCATGATGGGATGAGGTCAGTCAACATAATATGCTAGGACCTAAAATGGTTGAATAAATGGTGGAAAATGTGAAAACCATTCAGCAAAACATCAAGGTAACCCAAATTCAACAGAAGATCTATGTATAAATTCCTCGACAGGGACTCAAGTTTAAGGTTGGAGACACGGTGTTCTTACAAATATCTCTAAGGAAGAGGATTGTGAGAGTTGGGAAGAAAGGAATGCTAATTCCCTGGTACATCCAACCCTTCGAGAATCTTGACCGTGTTGGTGTTTTGGCCTATCAAAAAGCACTTCCACCAACCATGTCTCAAGTACATGATGTATTCCACATATCCCTATTGAGGAAGTGCATACTAGATCCCTCACATGTACTGAATTTAGAGGTGGTATAGTTATAAAACAATCTCTCTTATGAGTATAATCTAGGGAAGTTCTTGGACCTTAGAGATAAAGTTCTACCTAAAAAGACTACTCACCTTTTCAAAATACTATGGAGGAACCAAAAGTATGAATAGGTGACATGGGAACTAGAGGAATTAATGATGGAGAAATACCCTCACCTGTTTTCCCCTTAGTTTGTAAAACAAAAATTCAAAGGTGAAATTTCATAAGGGGGAAGAATGTAACAAACTAGAATTATATCAATGAAAATTTTCCTTCTTATAGTTATGTCATATATTATAAATCACATAAATTTCATATAGAACACTAAACAAACTTTATAAATTAATAATGAATGAAATAATAGGCTTTTTCATAAATTAAGAAAATTATACCAATGGAATATTATCTTGACCTTTGGAATAGTAATATGACCCTTATGAATATTCAACCGACCAATAGAATAGTAAACTCATAAATGAAATTATAAATAAAATTTATGAATCTTATAAATTAAAATATGATATAATTATATCATCTAATAAGTAAATAAATGTTTTTAAAATGATAAATTTGGTACTATAATTTTTTTGAATTGTAAAATTTAATTTACAATTTTATAATTAATATAATGATTTAAAAGAAATTTTATTTTCATAAAATAGAATCCTAAATTAATATTTTGTTTTCTTATTATTATAATATAATTTTATGAGACCTTAATTAATTTTTTAAAGTGTTATAAAATTAGTTTTAATGTTAAAATTGGTAATTTTCAAGTAAATTGTGATTTTAATTAAAAAAAATTTCTTATATTTATAAAATTATTTTCATAAAATGGGTTTCATTTTTTAATTATACATGTCAAAAATGGTTAGGTTTAATGTTTTGGATTTTTCTAAAATAGTTCAATTTTTGTGAACAGTGAAATATGGTATAAGCTAAATACAATAATTTTTGATTCATGGATGATGAATGGGTGAGGTAAGCCAATAATATCAAACCATACTTTTCCCTTTACTATATTCATTCATGGAAATCAAAACTATTCATAGACATGAGCCAAATAATAAAAAAAATGAATAAAATAATCAAAAACACTCCTCTCCTCACACTATAAATACCACCCCTAACCACCTCTTCTATTTACACCTATAAAGCCTTCAATCTTATCCAAATTATGCTCAATACTCTCCCAAGAATCTTCCCCCACGTACTGGATCCTTTGACCTCAAAAAAAGACCAAAAATAATTCCCCTAAGGAGGTTCTAAAGGAGGAGAATTCAAGAGGTAAAAATCTCTTTCTTTTTCTTTTAATTTCTTTTCAATTTCATTTATTTTCTTATTCTCTACTAAAATAACCTTATACAAGTTATATGATAACTTCATTATATTTTATATACTAGAGTTTTATTGTGTTAATTGAACAACCCATCATCATTTCTCTTCCCCTATCCTATTGTATTAAAAATGAAAACATCATTTTTGATGTGTTTATTTGTCGCATTCAAGGACTGTGAGTTTTCAATTTATATTAACTCCTACAAGGATGGTCATAAAACAATTTTTGTGGTTAAAAAATATTCTAATAAATTTATTATATACTATTTAATATTTTCTAACTATTATATATGTGTGATATTAATTAATAAAACAAAACTAGTTCGTGATGATCAAAAAATGCCAAAATAATATAAATGGTTATCATTTACATTTTATCTAATGGATCATCCCCACATGTGGAAAAAATAAATAAATAAATATTTTTTAATATCATTAACAACATATAATTTTAATTCTAGACAACTATTCTTATTTTACATGATTCTCCATACATGTATACAAGTAAAATGATCATGAAAACCAAGGAAACGAACACTCCCAAACGATAAAATTGTATCTTAAAACACATCAAAAAGGCCATAAATGAACATAATAAAATTATTATAAACAAAATAAAAGTATATAAGCTTCTGAATTAATTAATTAATGTATTTAATTTTATTATATTGGACATTAATATCACGTTCAAACACTTTCATACATAAGGTAAGGGATTCTACCCAAACACCCATTTTTCTTTCAGGTTACTCTTTATCTCTCTTTCCCCAATGTAATTCTTATTTATTTTTATTTAATTATTCTAAATTCTGTTTATATGTTCCTATATCATGTATCCATATCATATCATCCTTATTTAATGGGTAAATATATGTGTTAAAAAATTCCCTTCTCACTTATTCTTGATAAGCAAGCCCGATTAAAGGGAACATATCGATTTGTTGCCCATTTTCAAGTGAACTCAATAATCTATTTTAAGCAACAATTATTTTTATAAAATCACTAATTTTATCATTAAAACTATCTTGTTTCATTTCTGGTTTTATATAAAATATTCTACCTTTCTATTTAAATTCTCTTTAATATTTTCCTTAAACCCCACAAATATGTTTTATTTATAAAGTTTATTAAGAACTCTTTTTACATGTTTTCACTTAATTTTAACATCACTTATCGTTATCTATACCTATTTTACCTTATTATTTTCCATGTATTATTTAAATTCATTCTTTCATGGACACTTTTATGATATTCCCATTTTTTATGTTTTATGACATGATTATAATACTCATTTATTTCCATGGGTAACCCTTATGTTTATTTATCATGTGGCACACATATTCCTGAACATGTTATGATGGGTGTACACAGATAGTGCTTCAATGTATTATGTAATTTTTAGTCTCATGATACTTCATGTTCAATAGTCTTTGAGGTTATCCTTGACTCGTCCTCCATGTCCAACAATCTTGGTGGTTATCCTTGACTTGTGCTCCTCCATGTACAATGAGTAATGACTCATTATTATGTCATGTTTTATGTTTTTGACACATTTATATGATTTCATGTTTATATGATATTATTTTATTCATGTTATGCATCCTTATGTTTACTCATGTTTCATTCCTTTTACTTTCATCATGTTATGCATTCAAACCCATGTGATGTGCTTTATTCATATATTTATTCCCTTACTAGGATTTTTAGATAATCATTATGTTAATGTATTCCCCAAGTTATCATATTTATATTTAGGAGCTAAATGGAAGTTATGATATCTTTATGGATGATTAAAATAAATATTTTTTATTATATTTCTTTGTTTTCGGTTTTTTGTACCTAATTATCCAAAGAAACTAGTCTTTATGATCCTTGGTTTGTATTTAATGATTAATTATGTTTAAAATCATGTAATAATATGTTTAAGAGGATAGGGTCATTATAACAACTTATTATGATATATAGGGTATAGCCTCCCCTAGTATCTCCTAATACCCTTGTTGTTAGTCAATAGCCTCTGGAATTTAGGGAGGCATGCTTCAGGTCATGTGGCGGTCTGATCTGGATAATGTTCAAAGTGATATAGGACACGGTATTACAAATTGGTATTATAGTGTTGTTTTATTTTGTTTTAATGATAGGGAAGATGGTGGAAAAGTGACATAGGAACCTGTTGGATCTTTTTATGTAACCTAGACTAGTGCATCACAAACACATTTCCCGGTTGAAGTCCAAGTTACCATTGGTATGGTATTGATGTTCTAGACTTTTGGTGTTATAGTTTCTCAATTTTCACCTAGCATGATGAATATGATGTTTGATATTTATTATTTATCATGCATATTTGAATCTTGTCCTATTAGAAAGAAGAATTTTATTGTATTTTGGCTCTTAGCATATAGAGGAAAATGTGTCTCCTTCATCATATCAAGTACATAAGATTCACATGATATATAGGCCTACTGGTGTGACTGTTTTCATTTATACCTATGGATTATCTATTTTAAATGTCAGTAACTTATCATATTACATTTTTTTCATATAAGTACTTGGTTCCATTCTACTCAGTTGGGTTAGATTTTATGCATGTATTTTATTCTATTGGAAATACATATAGATCATATAGTGAGACAAACGATGGTGATAATCTAGTCCCTCGGTGCTGGGGATGTGTGGTGATCTTGGTAGTTCAGAGAAAGCATTTGATTCCTTGTTGATGAACCATTGGGGGTGAGTACTTTGTATTTTTGGGTATTTAATGTGATAATAACAACTTATATGGAAGTTTCCCATATATATTTGAAGGAAAATCTACTTAACTGATCTTTTTGATAATTTTTTATTGTACATGGATCATTTTAGGGAGATGTTAGTTGAATGTGTGTTCATGTGTGGTGTGAAAAAATTCTATAGGGATCAGTCTAATGTGTAGATGTTCATAGAGGGTCAGTTCCCTATATTCGATTATTTAATGTTCCAATAAAAATTTATATGATATTTTCTCATATATATTAGAATGGAATTTTATCTAACAAAACCTGATGACTATGGCTCCTTAACATGGATCATCCTAGATGATTCCATGGGGGATTATCCAGAGTTGTGATTCTTGAGGGAACAGTCTTGTGTATGGATAATTAATGAGAATTGTTTCATGTGAGTAGGTTTTCGGGTTGGCAAGGGATTTCATTGTATAAATGAGACCCATGGGAGGGTGTATGCACATGAGATATCATATGGTTATGGATGAGAACCATGTGGTGTTTCCTATGAGTTGTGACCCAAGAAAGACCCGATATGTGGGCTACGAGGGAGGAACTAGAGACCTTGAGATGTGAATCGGTGTTCAATGAGT
The DNA here is from genome assembly GCA_963277665.1 of Viscum album. Classification (NCBI taxonomy): domain Eukaryota; kingdom Viridiplantae; phylum Streptophyta; class Magnoliopsida; order Santalales; family Viscaceae; genus Viscum; species Viscum album. Next base: position 20,302,315 of record OY728137.1, on the reverse strand, counting down.
CATAGCCTTTGTAATATGAGGGAAACCCATGATTTGGGTTGTCATGGGTTTATTGGTTCCTTTTAGGTGGGAATCATGGGTAGGTGCTTAAATTTTAGATTACTTCATAAGAGTTACTACTGAGGATATGGTTTAGGTATTGATATTTCTTATAAATGTCTATGAGGAAAGAACCTTGAATGATACTGCCTTGGGTATTGAGGTTTGGTTTTGAGAGAAGGATTAATATTATACTAGAACCTATGTATTTTGGATTTATTATAGTATACGGTAATGAATGGATTGATTCTTATGGTTTTGAAAACAATTTCAAATAGGGGGGATATTTGGTTTTATTCCTTGATATGTGTAGGATGTTGGGTTATTTTAAAAGAGTACAAGGGTGACTCTAGTTAGACAATATTAACATTCCGTAGAGTATGGTTAGTTATTTAGGTGTGTGATCTTAGTTATGAAAAGATGAAAATCATGGTATCATGAGTTAAGTTGTGTGAATATGTGATATGAAATAAAACAACTATTACTTTTGGATGATATCAAGTTAGCGTGTGATGGATATGCATGACACTATTGAATTTTGGATTGGTGAGCATCCATATGGGGGTTGAGGAATAGTTATTTGATGAGATGTTCAGGAATGGTTTCTCGGGGTTTTATGGAAATTAAGAGTTCCCCTATAGTGAGGGTTGTTTTTTAAAATTCATTTGGTGTGGTAGTGTGGTTGATCTGGTATTTTATGCCACTAATTCCTGGGATGCAATGAGCATTGCATGGTAGGATAGATGCACATTTAGTTGTGGTACCTATTGAGGTTGAGCTTAATGAGAATTATAAGGAATGTCATATGGTGGGTAGTACACCATATCCTGTTGGAGGGTGACCCTCGATTTAGATGAATTTTAGTGGACATGAGGATAATATTTCCATAAGCTAGGAATGGATGACATTTTTTGTTTCATAATTGACACTTGGTTTCCAACGATATAGTCACAAATAATCATTACATATTGTCATGGATGGAGACTAGGCCATGATGGTGTACAGACTAGCCATTAGATGGTTGAAGTGGTACATGGATTCTAGTGAGCTATGGATCCAATTTAATCCAGTTCTGAGGTAAACACCAGACTAAGATTCAAATGCAATTTTAGGAGATTTGGTGCATTGGAATCAGATTTGGGATAATTTCCCTATGATTTGATGATGGTTTGGGAGGTTAACCCTTCATGACATGTTTCTATAGGTGAAATAGTTTTTTAACATGGTTTTGGGGGTGGACCAATTTTTTCATGTGGTTCAAGGGGAAAACCAGCAATTTGTGACATGTTTTAGGGGTTAAAACATTTTCATGACATAGTTCAGTGGGTGAACCCATTTTTTCATGTGATTCAGGGGTTGGATCATGTGATAAAACACAAAAAAGTTGTATAATGAGACTAAAATTATTGTAAAATCAAGGGAAGCTGGTATCATAATTTGGATATGTCGTATTTGGTATGACGAGGGTATTTCAAGGTTTGGAATGGACTTTTTGATGAAACATCAGTGTGTGTGGGCCCTGTACATGGGCGGTGGATACTCATCCGATTCGATTTGGAATCATAGATAAGAGTTAATACTAAATTATACCATCTTTTTAATACTTTTTCTTGGGTGTGGTGAGATGAAAACTGCACCGAGTGAGTCATTGGACCACTTGGAACATGTATTGGCAGGAAATTTTGATGGTGGGAAGTGTCATGGATCAAAATTATCCTTTTTGAATTGATTTCTATGGTAGGGAGAACCACAAACCTGATGAGGAGGATTATGGAACAATTGTATCTTGAGATATATAGGTTTCATGGAGCATCATCTTGGTGTTTTCTTGATGGTTACAAGTAGTGGATCAGGTTTGATGAATGGTGCACCTCATGTTTGGACTTGCAGAGTAGAAGCTCATTTAGTGTTCTGGTGTAGAAATCGATGAATTGATAATGGATCAATGACCCAATAAGGTTGGGTGTATTGATTAAAATTGTGATTATACTTCCTAGGGATGAGTAGTTTTATGGTGGGGATTTTTTAATGGTAGTGTCTGGATGGGATGAAAAATTCTAGAGAAAATTACATTTTTTAGTTGTTGGATGGTTCGTTTTGAGAGATGGGATTAAAAACGAGGTTATTAGGGTTCAATAATCCTAAAATAATGGTATTTAATATATTTTGAACATTATTGGTGGTATGGGGGTTCAATAAAACATTGGAATACGTTTTTGAGGTTGGGATACTATAATTATGCAGTAGTAATAGTGGCAACATTGTCAGGGTGTGACCATAGTGGTCACGCCGTGAGTTTTAGGGACCTAAGAGGGATGTCCCCCCTTCCTGTGGTGGTCATAGTATGAACCCATTAGTCACACTTTGACACATGTAAAATGTGTTTTTTTAGTTTTTAAGTGGGTCTCGTCCACCCTTTTTCTTCATATTCATAATACTCATAGGGAGGCCCTTGGCTAGAGCCACCCCTCCCACCTTTCTTATCTTTTTTGGGTAGTTTCAGGTGTGATTCAACAACATTAGAAGGTAGGTTCTTACTCCTATAATTTCCCATTTTATTTTTATTCAACCCGCCCTAATTTTGGTATGATTTATTTTCATGTTTTTAGATACTACCACTATATCATGGTGGGAGTCTCCCCGATCAATGGGTATTTCATGTAGCTTAGCTAGAGGACATCTTGAGATGATTTCTTCTCATTGTCTCTTTTTGTTTTGATGAGTTATGTTCATGTGGTAAATTTTCAAATATTTTTGGATTAAATTAATTTATTATGTTCATCAGATAGATTATATAAATTTGGTATTTTTCATGGAGTAGGTTCGAGTTCATGTCAGGAGTGGACCACACCCTATTGTCATTGGTTTCTGCATGATAGGATAACCCAGTGAGTTTTAAGAATTTATTACTGTTTAAATTAATTTTTTTAATTAATCATATATTTTTATTATTAATTATTTGTGTTTACTTGGTATGAGATAGGTTCCCTAGAGTGTGTTTGATGACTATTGGATCTAAGATTATCTTGGGTGAGGTAGATAGTGAGTTCTAGGGCTGTGAAAAACATAGGAAGGGATACAGAATGAGGTATGTGCTCTCACATACACACCCTATGGATTCTAGTTTAATTTATATGTAGTGTGTAATGTGGTATATCCATGTTAAGTCCATAAAATCCTGAATTAAATGATTTGTTAAAATGAGTTAAATGTGTTTCTAAATTGATAACTAATTAAATTATTAATTTAATTAAATAAAATAATTATAGTTGGACACTGGACGGTTGCCTTGGTCACTAACAGATGAAGGCTTAAATGACTAATATATGATACCATCCCATAATAAAACCACTTTAGGGGTGGTAATATGCTTAGTATGACTTTTTATACCTTGATTAAGAGTTTTTGACCACCTCCCATTAGAGGTGTGGTGTGAATTGTGATGGATGACGTGGGTAGGAAGTGTGAGAACCCTTGATATGTGTTTATCATAGATTGATAGACCAAAGGCCATGGATGATGTTTTGGGTGAGAGGATTGATCAAAAGTGACCTTGATGGATGAGATGGGTCATGTACCATCTCTTTAATTATTTCCTATGTGGAGACCTCTCGATTTTTTGGTGAGGCTATGTTATCCTAAAGATTATATTGTGGGATGCAGTGTTCATGGGGTATCGTGTGTTGACGTGAGACCTTGATTGAGACCAAGGACCCATGTGTGGGTTCCTCTATTGTACTATGACCTGGGGAACTCAAGAGGGTTACTTGGTGACAGAATGGATCTGAGTGGGTACGTGTGGGTGTGGGTAGTGATTTTTGTGGATGTCACCTTAGAACCTGAAATAACATGTAAGATTTATGGGGTTTGGATGATATGGATGGGTGTGGGCGCTTAGATAGCCATGGTTATTTTTTATTTTATAATTTTTTATAATATGTGATTACCTATGATGTCTAGGAATCAATTTTTGGTAATGGAAGTGATGTGATTTCCTAATATACCTAGGAATCACCTCATGGGATTAATGAGACCCTAGGATTCCCGATACATTTCTTTCCAATATCATGATTTATTGGGGGTGTATTCCTAGACCAAGAAACATCCAGAGATATGGTTGATGTAGGAATAGATTCCTAGAGGTGTACCTAGGATCCAGTATTTGATTTATATGATTGCATTCATACTAGAGTGCTAGAGACATATGGGATTCCAATGATATATTGAGACCATTGTGAATGCTTGGAAAGCTTAATATTTGAATATAATTTCTATTAGACTATTGTGAATGCTTGGGATACCTGAGATTTGAATAGTAGCATAAGGTTTTGGGTGTATATATATCCCTAAGAACATATACTGCAAATACCTGGGTTAGCTATTGGATCCCATGATCAATGCCTATTATACCCCCTATATGGAATCACACGTTTTTATTACATAAAATTTTCATTACATGGAACAAAACAGAGGATCTTTTAAATTTTAGTTTCATGGAAATCAAGAATATATTAAATAAAAACATAAAACATTATTCTAATTCACTTGAAAGGATTATTAATGGGTTCATCCTAAGTTTCATTTACTTTATCTCATAACCTAGGGACATGCATCAAAAGAAAGGGGTGGGCATGAGTCCCGGTAAGGGAATAAGCAAGAGAGACATATAGCATGTGATATTGAGAAGTATTAAAAAGAACATGAGGCATAATGATAAGGCATGATAAAGGTTCATATCATAATAATAAGAACGTGAATCATAACATGGAAATGTGGATACAAAATTTAAATGATATGTTTATACAAATATCACCAAAGTTTGTCACTAAGGTGTCAAAATTGAAAATTACAATGGTTATTCACCAAGGTATTATAAAACATGTCATCTCTAGAGATTAAATTATTTACCCAATGAATTAGAGTGATATAAAGGAGAATCCTTAATATATATTAACTAATTTTATCAATATAGAACATAATAAATCATTCAATTAATAACACGTGGATAATAAATAATGGTTTTCTTGTCAAAATCATGGTGTTAAAAGTGCTTAAAGACATGATCATTATGTATTTTTTATCCCATAAAAAAGAAATGTGGGTTTATTATGTGTAAATTAATAAATAAAATAAATCATTTTTACATATAGGTTAATTTAAATGGAAAATAAAAAGGTTTTGGCATCCACACAAATAAAATAAAAGAGAATTTTTAAGGATAAGAGAGGAATTTTGAGAAATAAATTCAACAACATAAAGGGTATAAAACGTGGTTTTATAAAAGTGTAAAATGATAGGGGACAAGGGTATCTCATTGATAATACATAATTTGGAATTAATGTTATGATAAAAATGGTAGTAAAAGGGATTAACCATAACATTTACAATAAATATAAAAAAATAGGTTCTTGAATTTAATAGAAAGGAAGAATAATTCCCTTACCTTGAAGAGTTTAATCTAATTATTGTAGAATTAAACCTTATGGGCTTGAGAAAACCTTATAAGGACTCCTTGGGAGAAAAAACTACCAGAACATAATATAGAATGAATTGGGAGGTAATGTAAATTGATACATAGGTGCATATTTATAGAAAAAGTAGAGGATTTGTTTCATAATTTCTAAATATAGGCCTTGGAAATCAAGGTTGTGGAAGAGGAAAAACCATCAGCTTACCCATGGTTTTGGACATTTGGGTCACATTTTAAGTTATTTTAACCCAAAAGAACCAAGTATAATTTTTTATTACTTCTTTTTGCATGGAAAATTAATGTTTCTACAAAGTAATGTTTTTAAAATCAAAGTTTCCATTTTAGTCTTTCAAAAGTCACTTATAGGATTTGGAAATTGATTAAAATAAATTAAAATACTTGATATTTTTAAAATAAATTATTTTATTTCTTAAATTGTGGTTAATTAATTATTAAATTAGTATGAAATAATTATGAATTCATTAAACATACTAAAAAAACAAAACTATATTTTTACAATCCATGAAAAAAATAAAATATTTTAGAAAATTCTCATAAATTCACTCTAACATTATTTTAATGTGGTGATTTCCGAAATGATTTTTATTTTATCATAATAATTCTCTAAATATGATAGTTTTAAATTCTAAATAGAGAATCCTTATTTATTATAAAAATAGTGGGTTGTAAGGCATTGTCAAATTTCTAACAGTTAAAAATTTCCTAGGAAATAATAAAATAATTTTATAATTTCTATTTAAATGAGATTTTTTTTAAAACAATATTTCATTAAAATAAATATTATTTAGAATACCTTATTTTATTATAAAAATTTATATCTTTTCTAAAGAGTACATTTAGTGTCTGAAAAATTTATTTATCAAATTTGTCTCAATTAAACATATATTTTATTAAGAAAAAATATTCTTAAAAAAATTTTATAGAGTAAAAAAAATCATGCAAAGGAATTACACATTAAGTAATTAATTCCAAGACATGTAAACACTTATAGCACTTTCATACGACCTAAGGATAAGGTGTGTGATGGTGTTAGATTCATGGGGTGGATCGGCTAACATCGACCGAGTGGTAATTTCCACTAAATTGAACTTTTCAAGTAGACGATTTAATTATAGCTTCACTTGTTGAAGCTCATATTGGGATTGGTCAATGGTGAACCTAGTGATGCTACCTCCCTCCCATGTTCTGATAAATGGGATTCATACAGCATGACTCTACTGGTTGAGGTCATTGCTTCTCCTTTATAAATTAATTATCCTTTGACATTACTACTTATAAACACTAACTATAACATTAAAATTATTACTTATTGGTATAGTTATCAATAGTAAAATTTTACAATAGGTATATTGAATAATGGTTATATTTGACTATTATTCCTATAACATTCAAATCCAAATGGTCAAATTTCCATTTATAATATATAAATACCACTTCATTATTTTATTCAATATTTACTACAATAAATTTCTAATATTTTTATTCATTTATTAATATTTTATTTTATTTCTATAGTATTGTTTGCGGGGGAGATGACTCTAATAGATTTGAGAGATCTATATTTTCACATTTTGGTGACTAATGTATTGATCATTATTAAAGAGATATGGTTTTGTTGTATATAATATAATACAAAAATAATTTTTTTAGGAAAAAATATCTTTTAAAAGTCTGGGTCATTACATTCTTCCCCCCTTAAAAAATTTATTCACCAAAATTTCAACTCATTCTCTCAGTTGAGAAAAGGTGAGGGTACTTATACTTAGTTGTTTCCTCAGGTTCTCATGTTGCCTCTTCAAACTTATAGTTCCTCTAAAACACTTTGACAAGGTAGATATTCATGTTGTATAAAACTATGTCTCTGTATTATAAGATCTCAACTGTCTATTCCTCATAAGAGTGGTCATGTACCAATTGTAGCACCTCCGGATTTACTACATGTGAGGGATCTAGTATGTACTTCCTCAAGAGAGATATGTGGAATAAATAATTAACTTTATATAGAATTCATGTAAGTTTTGGCTGATAGGCCAGTGATATATGTGATCAAGGATTTCATAGGGGCAATGTACCTAGGGCTAAGATTCCCTTTCTTCCCAAACCACATGAATCTCTTCCTTGGTGATATTTAAATGAACACTTTGTCACCAATATTAAAATCCAATTCCCTTCAGCGGTTGTAAGTATAGATCTTCTTCTAAATTTTAGTGGCCTTTATATATTTTTGGATGGAATGAACCTTTTTTGTCATCTCTTTCACAAGATCATTCCCAAGAATATTTCTCTCTCCAACTTCGTCCCAACAAGTATGAGTTATACATTACTTCCAAAATAGAGATTCAAAGGCTGTAATTTCAATGATCGATTGGAAGCTATTGTTATATCAGAACTCAAATAATGGGATGTGTTGATCATATCCACCTTTAAATTCCATTGAGAATGTTCTCATCATGTCCTCAATTATCTGAATAGACCTTTCAAGTTTTCCATCATTTTGGGGGTGATAGACAATACTGAAATTCAATTCATTATTCATATCATGTTGAAGACTACTCTAGAATATAGATGTGAACCTTGGATCATGATCATAAATGATAGAAAGTTTCACCCCATATAGCCTCACCACTTAATTTATGTATATCATGGAATGTTTTCCAGGAGATAAATCTTCTCAAATAGTGATAAAATGGGTAGTCTTAGTGATTCAATCCACTATAACCCATATCGTATTGTTTCCTTTAGAGGAAAACAGTGACGAATTCCATAGTGATATTGTCCCACTTCCATGTTGATATGGGTAGTGGTTTCAATACCCATTTAACAATTTTTCGTTCAGCCTTCACTTTCTGACATATCAAGCACCTTACAGTGTGGTCAGCAATCTCCCATTTCATATTATCCCACCAATAATGATCAAAAGTGTCCCTATACATTTCAGTAATTCTAGGATGTATAGAGAAGGTAAATCTATGATATTCATCCATCATTTCTTTCATTATCACTAGAATATATGGGACACATATCCTTGTATGAAATTTCAATACACCTTCTTGATCAATATTGTACTCAGGAACATTCCCATTCTTCATATCCTTTATATTTATCTGTAACAAAGTATATTATCTTTGATCTTTCTTGATCTTATCTGGAAAAAATGGTTGAGAAATAATTTGGGATAGGATTGATGATGTCCTTCCCTTATGATTCTGATGTCTGGTCTTACTATGTCCTTGATCAATGGATCTCCTTGAATACTCATCATTTCCAGCACAAAAGTTATAAGGACCTGGCCTTAAAACATTACATAATCTTGAATTAAATGGATAATTCACATTGAGGATCATTTCAGGTTTAGAGTTTTAGAGAATTAGGCCATAAATATTATATTACATCTCAAAAATTAGAAAGTAGACACTTTTACTCAGTTTCCATTTTTTAATAAAATAAAAACTCTTGAAAAAAAAAGATTCATGTATAGTTCCATGTTTTAGACAGCATAACTTTTCTGTGTTCCCATCCTTGACCCTATTCATCGTTAAGTCCTGTGAAAAACATTTCAAAACTTGGGATGAGCATAAAAAGCTCAGTAAGGGTTATAAAACAATGAAAAAAAAACATTAGTTCATCAATACATACATAACATAAGCTCTTTAACATACCTCATGAAATCATAAGATTTATGAAAAACACATTGTAATGAAAAATCATAAAGGTAATTTGTGGCATCCATAACAAACTTACATTGTATCTTTCACAGCTACGCAGGGAGTTACATTTGGAATACCCATCAAAGTATATTCCATAAATATCTTAGGAGAAGCATTATCATTTACCTCCATCATGTTACCCAATGCATTGGAGAGCTATCTCGGGCTCACCTGCCCTAGGTTTTTCATGGAAACACCCGTACACATAAACATAACTCAAGAACAATAACATATTCATAACACATAAAACAAACATAAAGGAAAGATAAAATTTCCACATTTCAATCATAATATATCATTTAAATATATTGACATAACAAATCCATTATCAAAACCATTTTCAATACCAAAATATGTAAAAAAAAGTATATGGTATTTATTTTCCTTTTAAAAACATTATGGCTTGTTAAGGAAGTCATAGATCAAATAATACTTACAGCGTCGGAAAAGGTTGTTGTCACCGCTTACATTAAAAGAAACATTCTTTTTGGTCATTTAGTAAAATTCCTCATAGAAAAATATTCTCTTGAATGAAATGAAAATTAAAAGGTGTTTATACAACGAATAAAAGAATGTCATGTATAAAAAAAAATATACCTCAATGAAAGGAGATTGAGACGAAGTCCCTTACCTCATGTCCGACTTGACCTGTTAGTTCTATAATCTCTTTAGTAATAAAATAAATTTAATTTAAAATTGATTAAGAACCTTTTTAAAGTTTATTATTCCTTTTATATCACTTATTACCATGTTATAAGCATTATGTAATCATTTAAGTTAATAATGGTCATTTTTTCTATATTTGGTACTTGAGTCAAAAATGAACTTCTTATAATTACAAGTTGTTCATGTGGTCAAAGGTCCATTATCTCCAAAATGATATTCGTGGTTTAGATATCATATATATCCAGTATATATATGTATTTATAATAGTACATAACATTTGGAGATAATAAATGAAATGCACCGTTCATGGAGACGGTAAGCCGTACGTACACATTAACGCTAATTTCATTTCTATTTGGTATTTCAATGGAATGAAAACTTAATGATACATAGGTATATTATAATTCCAGTATAACATCATATATAAATTCATTAAATCCATACTTTATACGTTCCACGTATGGCATGAACGAGTCATATCACTTTGAGGGAGCGGTAGTCCGCACTTCCTCAAATGAAATTATCGTATGTACCCACTATGGAAACCATAAATTTATTATATAAATGAAAAATATAGAATAATATAAAAAATATAAATATAATATATATAACATATAAATATAGTTCTATATTAATGGCCACCATAAGAGGTGGTAGGAGAATATTGAACAATCGTCGTTTCGTGAGGTTGTAGTTCGTCGTCCACAAAAACTGTATGTTCTTTACCCATTAGATGAAGGTGTGAGGAAGTGTAGTTAAAATAATTCTCATAAAAACAACCTAGTATATTTTGGAAACTTTAGTTTATATAAAATAAAGGAATAAAAATATTTTAGGGTGTTGGAGAATAAAAATAAAAGAAAATAACTTAAGAGAAGACGTTACCTTTAAATCGGGTATCTCCCTTTGGTTTGAACCAAAAGGTTTACTTGAAGTGCCTTCTACCTAAGGTAAGGATTCTAGGTGTAAGATAGAGATGTAGGCAGATTAATTGGTTAGAGTTTGGATAATCCAAGGTTCTTGAGAAGTGTGAGTAATGGGTTAGAGGTGGTGTCCTTTTATAAGGGGGTGGAGGGACTCTTTAAGAATGTTTGAAAATATTATTTTATTATATAATGATTTTCGGTTTCTAAAGGTCCAAAACTCATTAAAGTCAAAGATAATATGACTCGTGTTCGAAATAAAATCATCCAATAATAATTGGACAGGTTCTGGATATTGTTTTAATTTTTATAATCTTATTTATTTAAACCATTCATTAATGAGGTAAACACTACATCATTATTATGTCATAAATAATTTTATTTATTTGATTTCTAAAAATTATAAAAAAATACCATGATGTAGGAAATATTTGTAGATTTCAAATGAATATTTATAGTTGAAGAGATAAATTATATAACCACATGTAAGAATTTATTTACTAAAAGATATATGTTTATGTCATTTTTGACTTTACTTTTAATTAATTAATATAATGTATCATTATCACTCCCAAGTGGCTCCATGGGGTCCCAAAATTGACCCAAAGATGTCCATGGTCGGACATGTATCATACAATAGGATTAGGAAACATTTTAGTGTAATTTAATATTATTATAATATTATTTGTTTACCATTATTTACCAGATTTTCCCTTTAACCGTGGTAAATAAAATATTTACCAAAGTAAATATTCATAATGTCTAAAAATAAAATTTACCTATTTACATAATTTAGACCTCAGGATTCCAAATATGGAATCCATTTTTCCAAATTCAAAACCCAAAAGTTTTAAAAATTAATTTCAAATTAATTCCCGCTGTCAAAACCAAAAACGTGTTTTAAAGAAATAATAACTATCAAAAGATAGAAACTTTTTTATGTTCAATTTCAATGTGAAATTAATTCCAATGATCAAAATTGGATTAAATGGTAAAAAAAATAATATAATTACACTTTAAAACCAATTAAAATATAATCTAAACTTATTAATTAATCATATTAAAAGGCAATTTTGAATTAAAATACAATATTTTCACTATTCATTAAAAAATGAACATTATCAGAAAAATACCAAAATTTCATCCAAAGTAAATTTTGATGTCCTAATCTTATAGAATAATATTATTTTGTCAAATGGAATATATAAAATTAAAAAAACGAGATTTAAAAACAGTTCTTCATCAAAAGGCGGTAAATCGACCCTTTAAAGAATATTAGAGTATTTATGCATAAAATTGGATTCTTTCTTATTTTAAGCCTCTAAAATAAATTTGATAAATGTAAAAACATTTAACAAACATTTATAATCATATTGTAGTTAGTTCTATTCATTCTCTCTATTACAATGGCTAGGTTTAAACTACCATTTAAAATAATAATATTATATTATTATTTTTCTGTATAACTCAACGTTGTGTGCTACGTAAGATTTCAAAGAAACCCGTTGTTGTGTATTAGGATAGAACATATCATTCCCTTTAAATTAATATTAATATTTAATTCACAAATATGAAAATGTATTATTCTTTATTTACCTGGAATGTTACATCCTTCCCCCTGTTGGAAGTAATATCCTCACATTTTTAATTCACTTATCAAATAAGTGGGGGTATTTATCCCTCATATAATTTTCTGATTCCCACATTGCCTCTTCAACAATATGGGTTTTCCACAAAACCATTACCTAGTGAATTACCTTATTCCACAACACTTGCTCTCTACGGTCGAGAATCTAGACTGGTTGTTCCTTATAAAAGAGATTCTCTTCCAACTAAACTACCTATGGGCTCAAAACATGAGATGGATCCATCATATAATTTCTCAACATCAAAACATGAAAAACATAGTGTACCTAGGATAATCTTGGAGGTAAAGACACTATGTATGCAACTGATCCAACTTTCTCTAGGACTTCATAATGTCCAATAAGCCTCAGACTCAACTTTCCCTTCTTACCCAAATGAATCACACTTTTCCATGGAGAAACATGGAGAAAGACATGATCACCTACCTCAAAAGAAAGATCCTTCCTCCCGTTATCCACATAACTTTTCTTCCTACTCTGAGCTGTTCTAATGTGCTTCTGAATCAACTAAACATTTTCTGCCATCTCTTCTACCAATTCTGGTCCCATGAGTTTCCTTTCTCCTACTTCATCCCAAAAAGCTAGAGTTTGACACTACTTCCCACATAATGACTCAAATGGAGCCATCTATATACTGGAATGAAAAATGTTATTATAAGAAAACTCAACCAAAGAAATATGTTGGTCCCAACTTCTCTGGTAATACAGGGAACAAGCACCTAGCATATCCTCCAAGTTTCGAATTATTTGTTCTGACTACCCATCTAATTGGGGATGAAAATCTATAATAAAATTTAATTCAGTACCCAACAAATTCTGATGGCCTTTCCAAAAGTTATAAGTAAACCTGGGATCATGATCAGATAAAATGGAGAGGGGAACTCCATGAAACCTGATTATCCCTTTAACATACAACTGATAAAGTTTATCTAGAGAGAGAGTATCTCGAATAATATGGAAATGATTAGATTTAGTCAATCAATCAACAATAACCCAGATTACATTGTCACCAAGAGATGTATTTGGCAATACCACAATGAAGTCCATGGATATATTTTCTCATTTCCACTCTGGCACCGGTAAAGGAAAACTCATCTCTTTTGGAAACTACTGCTCTACTTTAACCTGTTGACAAGTCAAACACTTCATAGTAAAATCATAAATATCTCTTTTCATTCCATCCCACCAGTAATACTCCCAAAGATCTTTGTACATCTTAGTATTTCCAGGATGAAATGAAAAGGAGAACTATGAGCCTCACATAAAAACTCATTGTTCAACTATGAATCACAAGGCACACATAATCTCTTCTTAAACATCAAAACACAATCATTATCAATGTTAAAATCAGGCAACTTTCCCTTCTGAACCAACTCTAACTTTTTCTCCAACTCACTATCTTCCTCCTTTTCATGCTTAATTCTGTCTAATAGAGAAAATTTCACTAACACCTAAAAAAAATAGAGGAATGTTCGGCACCAACAACTTCTATTCCAAAGTTCATCACGTCTTTAATCAAAGGATATTTTTCTAAACGTAATAAGGTTAATGTAGCATTACTTTTTTGACTCAAAGCATTAGCAACATTATTTGAATTTCCTAGATGGTGATGGATCGTGTAATCATAATCCTTGATTAATTCCATCTATATCCTATGTCTCATGTTCAATTCTTTCTGAGTGAATATATACTTTAAACTTTTTTTTTCTGTATATATTTCACATTTTACTCTATAAAAATGATGCCTCCAAATTTTTTAAGAAAAAAAACAACAGTAGCAAATTCCATATCATGTACAGGGTAATTTAACTCATAAGGTTTCAACTGACGTGAAGTATAAGCAATTACCTAATCATTATGCATTAGGAAACAACCAATTAATTTCAATAAAGCATCACTGTAGATAACAAACTCACCATCACTAAAATCTAGTGCAAAAACATGAGCATTCTCCAATCTTCTTTTCGATTCCTGAAAACAATCAACACATTATTTTGTCCAAATGAACTTAACACATTTTCGAGTTAACATAGTTAGTGTTCTGGATAACCATGAAAAATTTTCAACAAACCTCTGGTAATAACCTAATAATCCAAGAAAACTACTAATCTTAGTTATATTTGTGAGTCTTGGCCATTCTTCAAAAACTTTTGTTTTAGTAGGATCAATAGTTATGCCATTTTTTGAAACAATGTGACCAAGGAATGAAATTTGTTGTAACCAAAACTCACACTTGCTGAATTTCTCATAAAATTTCTTTTGTTTTATGGTTCTGAAGACAACCCTTAAATGACTTTCATGATCCTCTTTACTTTTTGAATAAACCAAAATATAATCAATGAACAGAACCACAAACTTATCTAAGAACTCGCTGAAAATTATATTCATAATATCCATGAATACAGAAGGTGCATTGGTTAACCCAAAAGGCATAACTAAAAATTCATAATAGCCATATATAGTATGAAATGCGGTCTTCAAAATGTCTAATTCCTTTAATTTCAACTGATGGTACCCTGACCTCAAATCAATCTTTGAAAAATACTAAGCTCCCTGGATCTGATAAAAAAAACATCGATGTGAGGCCAAGGATACATGTTCTTAACAGTTATGTTATTCAATGCTCTATAATCAATGCAAAGTCTCATTAAACCATCATTATTTTTAACAAACAAGACATGAGCACCCCATGGTGATGTGCTAGGTCAAATGTAACCATTATCTAAAAACTTCTGTAATTTATTCTTTAACTCTAAAAATTCAATTTGATCCATTCGATAAGGGGGTTTTGAAATTATCTTAGCATCAAGAATTAAGTCAACAGTAAATTCAACTTTCCGATCAGGTATAATACGAGGAAACTCATCAGGAAAAACATCAAGATACTCATTTATCACTAGAACTTCATTAATCTGAATAGTTTCTTTATTTTCAACAATATATGCAAGCTAACATTCATTTCCATCTTTTACTAGTTTATCAACATACAGATATGTTATCAAAATTAAGGGTTTATTCTTGTACAAAATCTGAAAATCTTTATGAAAATAGACCTCTTTATCTCTAGAGTCAATCTTATCATGATAAACAGAAAGTCAATCCATACCCAAAATAATATCAAAATCTACTAAATGCAAAACAATAAGGTTTGCAAGTATATTCTTTCTGCACACAAGTATAGGAAGGTTCTTATGTTTTATTTTTGTCTCAAAATTTCCTCCAGGTGTTATTACCATAAGTTCAAGATTCATATCTTGATATGGAATTCCCAATTTACTAGAAAACTTCTCAGAAATAAAAGATGTGTATATCTTGAATCAAACAACATGTTGGCATAATCTAAACAAACAAACAGTGTACCTGATACTACTTCATTCGATGTCCCAACATCTGTTGAAGTAGTTGCAAAGGATTTCACCACCCCTTTTTGCTTGAAGTATAGCTGGTTTCCCTCAATTGAGTTCTTCATTGGACACTCATTTGCATAGTGACTCATTTCATTGCACTTAGAACATTTTACTAACTATAAATCAGATTTTGTCTTACCATTACCCTCATCTTTTTCATTCCAATTACGAGCCTGATGTCCCATTTTACCACATCAGAATCACTTACCATAATTCAAAAGACATTCCCCAGCATGCTTTTTACCACAATTTTCACAAACGATAAACTAAAGTTTCTTACCATCAGAATTTTTTGAAAAGTTCTTCCCTTTCGTATACCACCTCGAACTCTTATTCTGTTGTTTTTTAAAGAATACCTAATCATTGAAAACCTTCATTTCCACCTTCTCTACACATCAAACAAGTTTTTCATTAATTTTGGACTCATGAGAAGTTAAATCCCTTCGATACTTTGGCTTTAATCCTGAGTAAAAGTGGATGATTTTACTATTAAGATCTTGTATGAAATTTAAAGAATACCTTACAAGTCGAGTGAATGTTTCATCATAAGCAGCCACTGAGTCATCCTCCTTCCTCAATTCTAGGAATTTTTTCCCATCCTAAAAAGAACCACCTTATGAAAATATTTCTCATGAAACATACCTTTAAACTCATCATAATCAATAGTATAAATATTCTCACTATCCCTGATATTTTTCACCATCAACCACCACTGATCGGCTTCAACTTCAAAACGGTAAACAACAAGACTAAACTTCGGATTTTCTGAACACCCCATGACATCAAAAATCTTCTCCAATTCTTTAATCCACCCTTCATCTAGCATAGGGTCAGATGATCCTATGAATGATGGGAGATGTTACCTCATAAAATGATTCACTATTAACATGTTCCTTTGTGGTTGATATGGATGATCTCATGCATGGATACCACCACCATTTATAGCCTGATTCAACTGTGCCATCACTGTAACAAATTGTTCAGTTCTTATTCCAACCATCTCAGGTTACTGATTTGGAAGGTTGTCTTCCTCTTGATTTCGTCCCATCATAGCTGCCATGTTTCCTTTGCAGAAAACAATTCTGAACACAGAAATATCTTAGGTGAAGCAACATGGTAATCTGTAAATGCAATATCATTTCAATCTTACCATAAATTAATTTATGGATATTAATTTAAGAATATTCGAACTCCTAAAGTTGTCTAAACCAACCTCTCATACCAACTATAAGGACCCAATATTAAAACATTACATAATTTTGAATTAAATGGATAATTCACATTTAGGATCTTTTCATATTTAAAGTTTTAGAGATTTAGGCCATAACTATTACATTACATCTCAAAAATTACAATGTATACACTTCTACTCAGTTTCCATTTTTTCATAAAATAAAAACTCTTGAAAAAATAGAGTCATTTCTAGTTCCAGGTTTTAGACAACATATCTTTTCCTTGATCCCATACTTGACACTATTCATCATTAAGTCCTGTGAAAAACATTTCAAAACATGGTATGAGCATAAAAAATCTCAGTAAGGGTTATAAAACAAAGAGAGAAAACATTAGTTCATTAATACACACATAAGATAAGCTATTTAACATTCCTCATGAAATCATAAGATTTATGAATAACACATTGTAATCAAAAATCATAAAGGTAACTTGTGGAATCTATAACATACATACGTTTTAGCTTTCACAACTATGTAGGGAGTTACATTTTGAATACCCATCATAGTATATTCCTTAAATATCTTAGGAGAAACGTTATCGTTTACCTCTGTCAGGTTACCCAATGCATTGGAGATCTATCTTGGGCTCACCCACCCTAGGTTTATTATATAACCACTCATATACATAAACAATTCTCAAGAACTATAACATATTCATAACACATAAAACAAACATAAATGAAGATAAAATTTCTACATTTCAATCACAATATATCATTTAAATATATTGAAATAACAAATCCATTATCAAAACCATTTTCAATTCCCAAATATGTAAAAAAGTATATGGGATTTATTTTCCTTTTAAAAACATTACATCTTGTTATGTATGTCATAGATCAAATAATACACATGGCGGTGGAAGAGGACGTTGTCACTGCTAATGTTAAAAGAAACGTCCTTTTTTGTCATTTAGTAAAATGCCTCATAAGAAAAAGATTCCCTTGAATGAAATAAAAATTAAATGGTGTTTATACACCATATAAAATAAAGCCATGTATAAAACAAAATATGCCTCAATGAAAGGAGATTGAGACGAAGTCCCTTACCTCGTGTCTGACTTGACCCGTTAGTTCTTTAATCTCTTGAATAATAAACTAAAGTTAATTTCTAATTTCTTAAGAACATTTTTCAACTTTATTTTTCCTTTTATATTACTTATTACCATGTTATAAACATTATGTAATCATTTAAGTTAATAATGGTCGTTTTTTCGATATTTGGTACTTGAGTCAAAAATAAACTTCTTATAATTACAAGTTGTTCTTGTGGACAAAGGTACATTATCTCTAGAATGATATTAATGATATATATAATGACCCATACTTTACATACATTGTTAATACTTCAAAATTGAAGCACACTTATTACAACATATGACAAAACCACAAAGGACCGTATAGGTATAGTGTCTTTAGAAACTGGGAATCATAAACAACTGGTTCATAAATCTTCTACAGTGTCTCCCATTTATTTAATCATATCTAGGGTCCCTTTTAGCATATTCTACTTAATATCCATCTTCCTGACCTGGGGAAAAGAAAACATAAAAGGGTGAGCTCAAATGCTCAGCAAGGGCAAATAAAGGAAATAAAAATCATATCATATCTTTTTGAAAATCAAAACCTGCAAAAGAGATCATAATATCTTAACATGGAATAAATCATAGAAGTGAAAATGAGATCCCCATAATCATAACATAAAACTTGAAACATTGTGGCATGCACAAATAATCATGGAAAATCATTTCTTGTTAGTCATGACTCATTGCCAAGACTATCTTAGTGGACAAAGTCCCTTTCTGAATCGAGTAACCCTCGTTACAGTCCTGTTTCACTGAACCGGTATAAGCTACCGTTCCAGCCCTGTCTATCTCATGAGATAAAAAATCTTTACCCAATGCATTGGAGGGAGATATAGGTCCCACCCATCTTATAATGAATCCTTTCTTATGTGTGCCACATAATCATAAACCATACATCATAGCGTAACCCATGTAATAAAAATGAGATTCTTAAACAACATGACATCATAAAAAAATTCATATAAGATAAAGAAATTCATAAAAATATTTCCATAACATCATAATCAAATCCATGTAATAATAGGGATAAAAACAGAACCCTTTTATTATCATAGATGGAAAATAATTTTTATAAAATACTTGAACTCCATTCTTGAGGAAAATATCCTTTCTACTTCAAAAACACTTTTCCTTTCTTAGCATGTCATACAATTTTAAACTAAAAGAAGTCGATTAAAAATAAAATTGAATACTTGTAAAGTAAGATTCTTGGAAATAATGTTTTAGAAATCCATTCATGCCATATAAGTTAAAAAAACATTCTTTGTACTTTTGTTGGAAAAGTCAAAAAGTACCTCGTACGACAAAAGATTCCTTTAATAGATATTACTAAAAACTCACCGAAGGGTAAAAATGGATTTAAAAAATTGTAGGTAGATGGAAATAATATTACATATTGATGAAACATGGATTTGGATGATAAAATACACCCCAGTAAATACTTACGAATAAACAATCTCGGATAAAAATGAGATTGTGATATTTCCCTTACCTTAGGTCCGATTTGCTTTGTATGTGTCTTAAGCTCCTGTATAATGGTTTAAATAATGTTATAGACTTATTACAGAATCATACATATTGATATGATATCATATATGGTCATATTCTTAGCTTCTTGTTAGTAATATTTCATTGTTACTTGTTACTCGGGTCTTTATTGCCTTTCGTTCTTATGCGTGTTTTGCCGAATACATTATTATTATTCTTTTATGGTTATAGATACCTTATATCCAGAATGGTATTAGTGTAACATATATCATATTTATTCATTCAATTCATTTATATAATTATTATGTAATGATGTAGAACGAGTCGGTTCACATCGTGGAGACGGTATTCCGTACGTACGCACAAGTGATGATATCATTCCTATGATCATGGAATTGTATTGGAGTATATATATATATTATTTCAGTATCAATATTACATTATAATAATCATAAATAGTTACTCATTACACCATTATACCCATCCTTGTAAAGTGATGGTGGAAAATAGATTACACCACGGCGTGGAGACGGTATTCCGTACGTACGCACGCGTGGTGATTTCATCTTTCCGTAGGATGGATAGAAGGTGAATTATAGTTGTTTCATAATTATAATAACATATAAGTATGTAAGTAATACTGATTTTATTACTTTATCATGAAACAACTAAAGAATAAGAAGTTGAAGAAGAAAGAAATTGAAAAGATCGGTAATGGATATTACCTCTTCTTTGGAACGCTTCTTTGAATCCTCCACTTAGGGAACTAATATTGGTCTTTTAAGAAGACCAGGACCTCTAGGATTATTCTAGGGAAGTGGAGAGGAGAAAATGGCAGGGGTTGGCCGAGCTTGAGTGCTCAAATTGGTGTGAGGAGGAGGGGGAGGAGGTGCCCTTTTATAAGGGAGGAGAGGGACACCTTAGGAATATCTCCAAATATTATTTTATATTAGAGTTAAAATCGGTTTATAATGGTTCCATAGGGTCTTATTTCGAAGCTAAAGTGGGTATGGGTAGAAATCCTATCAACCAATAGGATTTAGACAAGTTTAGGGTATTATTTTTACCTTATCAATTAGATTTAACTCTAAGTTAATTAATTTAACTTTTACCGTGTCTTTTTGTTTTCTTTCACTATATGGTTAATACACTTACTATAACATGCCAAACGAACCCCAAATTGTTTATTATTAATATATATATCCTTATCTAAGTTATTTGGACGAACCTTAGATTTTTAGGAATAAAATAACAATTAATAATATAATATTTGATTTAAAAACTATTTTGTGTCAATTTTGACACTATTTGATATATGATTTTTGTGAAAGTCATAACAGAATTATATGTGCGAACCAAGATGATTAAATCAACATTAATATATCATAGTAACCTATAAAATTATTGGAATTCATAAAAAGTTTCAAATTACATTTATTTTGGTGTTTATAACATCAATTATGTCAATATTTCATTAATAAGATAATTACTGCATCATCATTGTGTCATAAATAAATTAAATTATTTAATGTCTAAAAATTACAAATAAAATACCATTATGTAGAAAATATTTTTATCTTTCTAATGAATATTTATAGTCTAATTTTTCTTATGTATAACCCCATATTAAAAATGATTTACTTATTAAACTTTGATTTTAACTATTTTAACCCTTCTTTAAATAAATTAATAATAAATGTCCTAATCTAATCCAAGTGGGCCTAAATGGTCATATTTTATTCCTAAGTTTGTTTTTGGTCGAATTACACTTGTCCAATAGAATTAGGACATGTGTTAGGGTAATAATAATATCATTTTTACCCTTAATTATCCTATTTACTTTTAACCGTGGTAAAAAAAAGTAAAAGTTACTATTCACCAAAAAATTATTTTCATCTCATTGAACCACATTTTAGTCCTTGATATTAACTTTTTCTCTCGGATTTTCGAAATTCCAATCACAGAAGCGGTAAAATTATGTTTTATACAAAATTCAGTTTTTAACCTACCACTTAGTGGTTTCACTATTCATCAAAAATTGAAAGTTTTCAGAAAAATACCAAAATTTCACCCTAGGCTAATTTCGATATTCTGAGTCCAAAAATGAAGTTCATTTTGAAAGATAAAATTTATAAAATTTCAAAAAGTGGTTATTACTATTCATACGGCTAGTTTTAATAGCATATTGTTGTTTAGTGAAACTCGGTATTGCGTACGACGCAAGCTATCGAGGAAGGTCGTGATTGCGTGTAAAGCAAGCCAAGCAAGTGTTGTGTAGAAAAAGATTCCTTTGATGATTTATATAACATAAAAGTATCGGGTGTTACATTCTACCCCCCATAAAAATAATTTCTCCCTCGTAATTCGTCACTTTGTAACAAACAGATGAGGATACTTCTCCCTCATCATATCCTCAAGCTCCCATGTAGCTTCTTCAAGTTGGTGGTTCCTCCATAAAACATTCACCAAGCAAGTGGTCTTGTTTCGTAGGACTTTTTCGCTACGATCCAGAATCTCTATCGGCTGTTCTTCATAAGAAAGATCTTGCTCCAGCGGTACAACGTCTGAGCTGAGTACATGTGAAGGATCAGGTATGTACTTTCTCAGGAGAGATACATGGAACACATCGTGAACTTGAGAGAGATTCGGTGGAAGCGCCAATCTGTAAGCTACCTTCCCAACATGATCCAGTATTTCGAAAGGACCGATATATCTAGGTCTCAACTTCCCCTTCTTTCCAAATCTCATAACCCTCTTCCAGGGAGATATTCGTAAGAACACTTTATCACCCACTTCAAACTCTAGGTCTTTTCTTCAGTTGTTGGCATAACTTTTCTGTCGAGTCTGAGCTGCTCTTATGTGTTGTTGAATAGATCTAACCTTTTCGGCCATTTCATCAATGAGATCAGGTCCTAATAGCTTTCTTTCCCCAACTTCATCCCAGCAAGTTGGTGTCCTGCATTTCTTTCCATAGAGAGCTTCATAAGGAGCCATATGAATACTGGAGTGAAAGCTATTATTATAAGAAAATTCCACCAAAGGTAGGTGTTGATCCCAACCTCCTTTGAAATCCATAGAGAAAGCTCTCAACATATCTTCTAGGGTTTGAATTGTTCTCTCAGACTGACCGTCTGTCTGGGGATGATAAGCAGTGATGAAACTCAACTCTGTATCCAGAGTATGCTGAAGACGTCGCCAGAACTTCGAGGTAAATCTCGGATCCCGATCAGATATAATAGAAAGTGGTACTCCATGCAATCTTACCACTTCCTTTACATATATCTGCACAAGCTGATCCAGAAAGAAATCTTCTCTAATAGCAATGAAGTGTGTAGACTTTGTAAGACGATCAACTATGACCCAGATAGCATTATTGCCTTTGGATGTTTTAGGAAGTCCTGTGACAAAGTCCATAGTGATGTTTTCCCATTTCCATTCGGGTATGGGTAATGGTTGTAACATCCCCTTAGACTTTTGTCTCTCTGCTTTAACTTGTTGACAAACCAAGCATCGAGAGACATATTCAGCAACATCTCTTTTCATGCCATCCCACCAGAAGTACTCTTTCAGGTCCCTATACATCTTCGTGCTTCCAGGATGAATAGAGAATGAAGAACTATGAGCCTCATCCAGCAGCTCCTTCTTTAATTCGGGGATGGGAGGAACACAAACCCGATTCCTGAACTTTATTATCCCATCACAATCAAGGTTGAATTCAGGAACATTTCTCACCTTCTTTTGTAACTCGACATCTTCTTTCTGTGCCTCTTTAATCTTCACATGTATAGATGGTTGAACATTCATTTGAGAAAGATAAGATTTTTCCCCTTCCATTATAATTCCAAGATCCATCCTTTGTAAATTCATAAATATTGGATCTTTTGTGATCCTCATCATGGATAAACTAGCATGGTCTTGTCAACTTAATGCATCTGCCACCTTGTTTGCTTTCCCAGGGTGGTAATGGATTGAGCAGTCATAATCCTTAATCAGCTCCAACCATCTTCTTTGACGCATATTCAACTCCTTTTGTGTGAAAATATACTTTAAACTTTTATGATCAGTATAAATATCACACCTTTCACCATATAGGTAATGCCTCCAAATCTTTAATGCAAATATTACCACAACCAACTCCAAATCATGTGTTGGGTAATTTTGCTCATGGATTTTAAACTGTCGTGAGGCATAAGATATCACCATATCATTTTGCATAAGAACACACCGCAATCCCTTCTTGGATGCATCACTGTAGATCACAAACCTTTCTCCACTACAAGGCAGTGTGAGCACAGGTGCACTGGATAACCTTCTTTTCAACTCCTTGAAATTCTCTTCACATTCCTCTGTCCAGACAAACTTAACTCCTTTCCGAGTCAACTTGGTGAGTGGATTAGATAATCATGAAAAATCTTTTACAAAACGTCTATAATATCCAGCCAAACCAAGAAAACTTCGGATCTCAGTTACTGTTGTTGGTCTCGACCATCTTTCGATAACCTTTGTTTTTGCTGGATCCACATATATCCCCTCTTTTGAGATTATGTGACCCAAAAATGCAACTTTATGAAGCCAGAATTCACACTTGGTAAATTTTGCATAAAGCTTCTCCTTTCTCAGGGTCTTCAATATAATTCTCAAGTGATCTTCATGCTCTTCCTTGCTCTTTGAATAGACAAGAATATCGTCTATAAAGACTACCACAAATTGATCAAGATAGTCTCTAAAGACTCTATTCATTAGATCCATGAAGATAGCATGGGCATTAGTAAGACCAAATGGCATCACTATAAATTCATAGTGTCCATACCTTGTACAGAAAGCCGTCTTTGGTATATCCTCCCTTTTGACCCTTAATTGATGATACCCTGAACGAAGATCAATCTTGGAAAAGTATTGAGCTCCGCATAGTTGGTCAAATAAGTGATCAATGCGTGGGAGAGGATATTTGTTCTTGATAGTGATCTTGTTAAGTTCTCGATAATCAATGTAGAGTCTCATTGATCCATCTTTCTTCTTAACAAATAGAACAGGTGCTCCCCAAGGTGACGCACTAGGGCGTATGAATCCCTTATCAAGATTCTCTTGGAGTTTCTTCTTCAATTCCTGCAACTCAATTGGGTCCATTCTATAAGGTGTCTTTGAAATTGGCAAAGCGCCCGGAACGAGTTCTATTGAAAAATCAACTTCACGATTTGGTGGAAGACCCGGTAATTCCTCCGGAAAGACATCATCAAACTCCCGTACAATGGGCATATTCATAATCGTGAGTTTCTCACCAACCATTTGAGATAAATAACCTTCATTTAGTGGAATCAATACCCATAAGATGCAAGAAATTTCCACTGGAAGATTATGTTCATCATTGCATTGATATACGATCGTAGATTGATCTGGAATATGAAATGTGACTTCCCTTCTTTGGAAATTGATATGAGCTCCATGTAAAGAAAGCCAATCCATGCCATGAATCACATCAAATTCCACTAAAGGAAGGATCACAAGATTTGCAGGAAGCACTTTCCCACAAACTTCGATCGGAGAAGAATTATAAACTTTTGATGCGACTGTTGTGCCATTAGGTGTTGTCACAACTAACTCAACATCTAATTGTTGAGGTAATACGGTGATACCCTTAGAAAATTCTTTAGAAATAAAAGAGTGGGTGGATCCAGCATCAAATAAAACATTTTCTACTTTAGAGTGGATGGTAAGTGTACCTTTCACCACTTCGTTATCATACTCCACATCGCTGATAGAAATTGCATGTGACTTTCCGTTGTCTTTAGCCTTAATATTTTGTTGACGTCGACCATCATCATCAACCCTTGGATTTGGGCATTGATTGGCATAATGCCCCATCTCCTTTCACTTGAAACATTGAAGTGTAGTAGGTTCATTTTGTGTATCCCTTCCTTTGTTTTCATCATTAGACATCTTCTTCCCATTATCACGGCATTCATATGCCCGATGACCTTCTTTTCCACATTTAAAACATTTACTTGTCCCTTTAAGACAACTCCCTCTATGCTTCTTTCCACACTTTGAGCATAAGGAAAAGCTCATCTTCTTTTCCGTGTGCTCTTTAGATTTTTCATTGAATTCCATCTTCCTCTTCTTATCAAACCCATGTGACTGTTGGGTTACTCCAATCTCCATCTTGACTTTGAGAGCACATCGAACGATTTCCTCGTAGCTATTGAAGTCCCTTATGGCTAACGCCCTTCGAAGACTTGGTTTTAAGCCACTAAAGAATCGATCGATCTTACTCTCAGGTTGGATAATAATACCAGAAGCGTACCTTGCAAGTCTTGTAAAATTTTCTTCATAGATACTAACAGATTCATCATCCCTTTGCATCAGTTCAAGGAACTCTTTCTCCATCTTTGTTCGGAGAATACGAGGGGATTACTTATTGAAAAATAAGTTCTTGAACTCGTCCCATTCCATAGACTCAATTTCATCCCTTTGCCTCGTATTCTTAATAAGATTCCACCATTGATCAGCATCTCCTTCCAAACGATACACTGCTAGGATGAATTTATCATGTTCAGAACATTGAAGAACTGAAAATATCTTTTCAGTAGTACTAATCCATTGTTCATCAACTAATGGATCAGTAGACCCACTGAAAGAAGGTGGACGCTGCCTCATGAAGGATTCAACAGAATGTTTCTCCTTCCTTTTCTCATTTGGAAGTCCTGCATGATTCATAGCTTGAGAAAGTTGTGTGATCATGGCTACAAGATTTTGCATTCCAGCTCCCATATCGTTTGGTTGCGCAGGGGGACAATCATTGCATTGCCCATCGCATTCCGCATTAACACGGTTCCTTCGGGTTCCATCCATTGACTAAAACCAAGAAGAATAGTGTGAGCAACACTAATTATAATAGGAAAACCACATAATTCAAAAATAAAATTTTCATGCTTAAGGTCTTATCCTAGGTTATTCAAGGCCATTTCTAAAACACTAAGATTGTGTTCTATGCTTAGACTTATCCTTAGGGTTCTTACTAAGGCTTTCACATCCTAGTTTCCAAAGGATGACTATACCTTTCCTCTGATACCAACTATAACGACCCATACTTTACATACATTGTTAATACTTCAAAATTGAAGCACACTTATTACAACATATGACAAAACCACAAAGGACCGTATAGGTATAGTGTCTTTAGAAACTGGGAAACATAAACAACTGGTTCATAAATCTTCTACAGTGTCTCCCATTTATTTCATCATATCTAGGGTCCCTTTTAGCATATTCTACTTAATATCCATCTTCCTAAACTGGGGAAAAGAAAACATAAAAGGGTGAGCTCAAATTCTCAGCAAGGGCAAATAAAGGAAATAAAAATCATATCATATCTTTTTGAAAATCAAAACCTGCAAAAGAGATCATAATATCTTAATATGGAATAAATCATAGAAGTCAAAATGAGATCCCCATAATCATAACATAAAACTTCAAACTTTGTGGCATGCACACATAATCATGGAAAATCATTTCTTGTTAGTCATGACTCATTGCCAAGACTATCTTAGTGGACAAAGTCCCTTTCTGAATCGAGTAACCCTCGTTTCAGTCCTATTTCACTGAACTGGTATAACCTACCGTTCCAGCCCTGTCTCTCTCATGAGATATAAAATCTTTACCCAATGCATTGGAGGGAGATATAGGTCCCACCCATCTTATAATGAATCCTTTCTTATGTGTGCCACATAATCATAAACCATACATCATAGCGTAACCCATGTAATAAAAATGAGATTCTTAAACAACATGACATCATAAAACAATTCATATAAGACAAAGAAATTCATAAAAATATTTCCATAACATCATAATCAAATCCATGTAATA
The DNA here is from genome assembly GCA_963277665.1 of Viscum album. NCBI lineage: Eukaryota > Viridiplantae > Streptophyta > Magnoliopsida > Santalales > Viscaceae > Viscum > Viscum album. The sequence continues at coordinate 20,274,763 of OY728137.1, read as the reverse complement.
ATAGGGATAAAAACAGAACCCTTTTATTATCTTAGATGGAAAATAATTTTTATAAAATACTTGAACTCCATTCATGAGGAAAATATCCTTTCTACTTCAAAAACACTTTTCCTTTCATAGCATGTCATACAATTTTAAACTAAAAGAAGTTGATTAAAAATAAAATTGAATACTTGTAAAGGAAGCTTCTTGGAAATAATGTTTTAGAAATCCATTCATGCCGTATAAGTTAAAAAAACAGTCTTTGTACTTTTGTCGGAAAAGTCAAAAAGTACCTCGTACGAAAAAAGATTCCTTTAATAGATATTACTAAAAACTCACCGAAGGGTAAAAATGGATTTAAACAATTGTAGGTGGATGGAAATAATATTACATATTGATGAAACATGGATGTGGATGATAAAATACACCCCAGTAAATACTTACGAATAAACAATCTCGGATAAAAATTAGATTGTGATATTTCCCTTACCTTAGGTCCGATTTGCATTGTATGTGTCCGAAGATCCTGTATAATGGTTTAAATAATGTTATTGACTTATTCCAGAATCATAAATATTGATATGGTATCATATATGGTCATATTCTTAGCTTCTTGTTAGTAATATTTCATTGTTACTTGTTACTCAGGTCTTTATTGCCTTTTGTTCTTATGCGTGTTTTTCCGAATACATTCTTATTCTTCTTTTAAGGTTATAGATACCTTATATCCAGAATGGTATTAGTGTAACATATATCATATTTATTCATTCAATTCATTTATATAATTATTATGTAATGATGTAGAACGAGTCGCTTCACATCGTGGAGACGGTATTCCGTACGTACGCACGAGTGATGATATCGTTCCTATGATCGTGGAATTTTATTGGAGTATATATATATATTATTTCAGTATCAATATTACTTTATAATAATAATAAATAGTTACTCATAACACCATTATACCCATCCTTGTAAAGTGATGGTGGAAAATAGATTACACCACGGCGTGGAGACGGTATTCCGTACGTACGCACGCACGGTGATTTCATTTTTCCGTAGTATGGATAGAAGGTGAATTATAGTTGTTTCATAATTATAATAACATATCAGTATGTAAGTAATACTGATGTTATTACTTTATCATGAAACAACTAAAGAAGAAGACGTTGAAGAAGAATGAAATTGAAAAGATCGGTAATGGATATTACCTCTTCTTTGGAACGCTTCTTTGAATCCTCCACTTAGGGAACTAATATTGGTCTTTTAAGAAGACCAGGACCTCTAGGATTATTCTAGGGAAGTGGAGAGGAGAAAATTCCAGGGGTTGGCCGATCTTTAGTGCTCAAATTGGTGTGAGGAGGAGGGGGAGGAGGTGCCCTTTTATAAGGGAGGAGAGGGGCACCTTAGGAATATCTCAAAATATTATTTTATATTAGAGTCAAAATCGGTTTATAATGGTTCCAAAGGGTCTTATTTCGAAGCTAAAGTGGGGATGGGTCGACATACTATCAACCAATAGGATTTAGACAAGTTTAGGGTATTATTTTACCCTTATCAATTAGATTTAACTCTAAGTTAATTAATTTAACTTTTACCGTGTCTTTTTGTTTTCTTTCACTATATGGTTAATACACTTACTATAACATGCCAAACGAACCCCAAATTGTTTATTATTAATATATATATCCTTATATATGTTATTTGGCCGAACCTTAGATTTTTAGGAATAAAATAACAATTAATAATATAATATTTTATTTAAAAACTATTTTGTGTCAATTTTGACACTATTTGATATATGATTTTTGTGAAAGTCATAACAGAATTATATGTTCGAACCAAGTTTATTAAATCAACATTAATATATCATAGTAACCTATAAAATTATTGTAATTCATAAAAAGTCTCAAATTACATTTAGTTTTGTGTTTATAACATCAATTATGTCAATATTTCATTAATAAGATAATTACTGCATCATCATTGTGTCATAAATAAATTAAATTATTTAATGTCTAAAAATTACAAATAAAATACCATTATGTAGGAAATCTTTTTATCTTTCTAATGAATATTTATAATCGAATTTATCTTATGTATAACCCCATATTAAAAATTATTTACTTATTAAACTTTGATTTTAACTATTTTAACCCTTCTTTAAATAAATTAATAATCAATGTCCTAATCTAATCCAAGTGGGCCTAAATGGTCATATTTTATTCCTAAGTTTGTTTTTGGTCGAATTACACTTGTCCAATAAATTTAGGACATGTGTTAGGGTAATAATAATATCATTATTACCCTTAATTATCCTATTTACTTTTAACCGTGGTAAAAAAAGTAAAAAGTTACTATTCACCAAAAAATTATTTTCATCTCATTGAACCACATTTTAGTCCTTGATATTAACCATGTCTCTCGGATTTTCGAAATTCCATTCACAGAAGCGGTAAAATTATGTTTTATACAAAATTCAGTTTTTAACCTACCACTTAGTGGTTTCACTATTCATCAAAAATTGAAAGTTTTCAGAAAAATACCAAAATTTCACCCTAGGCTAATTTCGATATTCTGAGTCCAAAAATGAAGTTCATTTTGAAAGATAAAATTTATAAAATTTCAAAAAGTGGTTATTACTATTCATACGGCTAGTTTTAATAGCATATTGTTGTTTAGTGAAACTCGGTATTGCGTACGACACAAGCTATCGAGGATGGTCGCGATTGCGTGTAAAGAAAGCCAAGCAAGTGTTGTGTAAAAAAAGATTACTTTGATGATTTATATAACATAAAAGTCTCGGGTGTTACAATATAGATGTCAGATATATAATATAAATCCATTATATATATGTTTTTATAATATTACATAACATTTGGATATAAGAAATGAAATCTACCGTTCATGGAGATGGTAAGTCGTACGTATGCATGAACGCTACTTTAATTTCTATTTTGTATTTTAATGGAATGAAAACATAATGATACATAGGTATATTATAATTACTGTATAATATCATATATAATTTCATTAAATCCATCCTTTATATGTCCCATGTATGGCATGAATGAGTCATATCACTTTGACGGGGCGGTAGTCTGCACTTCCTCAAATGAAATTATTGTATTTACCCACTATAAAAACAATAAAGGTATTATATAAATGAAAAATAATGAAGAATATAACCAATATAAATATAATATATATCACCTATAAATACATTGTCATCTAAATGGCCACCATAAGAGGTTGTAGGAGAAGATTGAACAATCATCGTTTCATAAGGCAGTAGTTCGCCGTCCACAGAAATTGTAGGTTCTTTACCCATTAGATAAAGATGTGTAGAAGTGTAGTTAGAATACTTATCATAAAAAAAAACTAGTGTATTGAGGATACTGGTTTTTATATAAAATAAATGAATAAAAATAGTTTTGGGGGTTTGAGAAGTAAAATAAAATAAAAGTACTTAAGAGAATATGTTACCTTTAAATCAGGTATCTCCCTTTTGTTTGAACCAAACGGTTTACTTGAAGTGCATTCTGCCTAAGTTAAGACTTCTAGGTGGAATAGAGTAATGTAGGGAGATTAATTTGGAAGATTTTGGATGATCCAAGGGTTTTGAGAAGTTCAAGGAATGGGATAGACGTGGTGTCATTTTATAGGGGGGATCTTTATGAAAGATTGAAAATATTATTTTATTATATAATGATTTTCGGTTTCTAAAACTCCAAAACTCATTAAAGTTTAAGATAAGATGACTCATGTTCTAAATAAAATCATCCATTAATAATTGGACAGGTTTTGGATATTGTTTTAATTTTTTTAATCTTATTTATTTAAATCATTCATTAATGAGGTAAACACTGCATCATTATTTTGTCATAAATAATTTTATTTATTTGATGTCTAAAAATTATAAAAAAAATACCATGATGTAGTAAATATATTTATCTTTAAAATGAATATTTATAGTTGAGAATATAACTTATATAACCCCATGTAAGAATTTATTTACTAAAAGATATATGTTTATGTCATTTTTTACTTTACTTTCAATTAATTAATATAAAGTGTCATTATCACTCCTAAGTGGCTCCATTGGGTCCCAAAATCGACCCAAGGATTTAAATGGTTGTAAATGTATCATAAAATAGGATTAGGACACAATTTAGGGTAATTTAATATTATTATAATATTATTTTTTTACCCTTATTTACCAGATTTACCCTTTAACCATGGTAAATAAAATATTTACCGAAGTAAATATTCATAATGTATAAAAATAAAAGTTACATATTTACACAATTTGGACCTATTGATTAAAAATATGGAATTAATTTTTCTAAATTCAAAACACATAATTTTCATAAATTAATTTAAAATTAATTCCCGATGTCAAAACAAAAAGTGTGTTTTTAAGAAATAATAACTATAAAAAGATTAACACTTGTTTATGTCCAATTTAAAAGTGAAATTACTTCTAATGAACAACATTGGATTAAATTCTAAAAAAATAATATAATTACACTTTAAAACCAATTAAAAAGATAATATAACCTTATAAATAAATTAGATTAAAAGGCAGTTTTGAATTAAAATACTGTATTTTCAATATTCCTTAAAAAATGAACATTATTAGAAAAATACCAAAATTTTATCCAATGTAAATTTTGATGTCCCTATATTAAATAATAATATTATTTTCTCAAATAGAACATATAAAAGTGATAAAAACTATATTTTAAACGGTTCTCCATCAAAAGGCGATAAATCGACCCTTTAAAGAATATTACAGTATTTATGCTTAAAATTGAATTATTTCTTATTTTAAGCCTATAAAGTTTATTGGATAAATTTAAAAACATTTAACAAACATTTATAATCATATTATAGTGAGTTATGTTCATTCCCTCCATTAAAATGTCTAGGCATTAACTACCATTTAAAATAATAATAATATATTATTATTATTCAATATAACTCAACGTTGTGTGGAACGTTAGATTTCAAAGAAACTCATTGTTTCGTATCAGGTATGCCATTAAACATAGAATCCCCTTTAAATTAAAATTAATATTTAATTCACAAATATGAAAATGTATTATTCTTTATTTACCTAAGATGTCACAAAAGGGTATTTCCTACTTAATGCATCAGTGACTTTGTTTTCTCTTACAGGGTGATAATGAATTAAACAATCACAGTATTTAAGAAGTTAAAACCATATCCTTTTTATAATATTCATTTCCATATATTTTAATATATACTTTAATCTTTGGTGTTCTGTGTATATATCACATTTCTCCCCGTAAAGACAGTGCCTTTTTATCTTTAGAGAAAAAATAAAAACAACTAGCTCTAGGTCATGCATAGGATAATTCTAGTCATGAGGCTTTAACTATAGAGATAAATAAGAAATTTAACATCTTATTACTATTTTCAGGTATTCCTAAAACACTGTTTTGAATTTTATTTGATTGGGTTTCATTTGGGGTTGTCTTGGGTGAAAATTTTGGAAATTTTGAAAGTTTCTAGTGTGTGCACGATTGGCATGCATTTTTCCAAAACTATGCACCCTGCTAGTGAAAACTATGCAAACTGAGGCAGTGAAGTTTTTCTTGATTGGTTTGTGGTTTGAAAAAATGTGCACCCACTTAGTAGAAACCTTTCACTTAGAGAAAATAAGTGCATGGATAGGGCGCATAGATTGTTTAGTTGTGCGACTCTTCCAAAGAAACCATATGTACGGTAAATAATTAATCTGAAAATTATTTTTAAATACCTGAAACCCTCCTTTTAGGTCCTCAATAGGCTAGTACGACCCTATGTCATTTTATTATTCCAAGGGAGCTCCCAAGAGCAGTTTTTCCCCTCTATATCCTCCTAGAAGCAGGTCAAATCTTGTAGAATGACATTCAATATTCTGCCAGTAGGTTTCCTCTTCCCATTCTATTTCTCCCACTCTCTATTATTTTCTCCCTAGGTTTTTATAGATCTATGTGTTGTAATAGGATCTAATACCTACTATTTTTTATCTTGTTTCTATGTTGAGTTCCTATATCACCTTTTTCAATATTCTTAATTGGATTTTCCCTCTTAGGGTTTAACATTGTGAGATCATGTAATCCTGAGGTAGGTGGTTCTATTTGGATTAGCCAATTTGATTCACCCTAAATTGTTTGTTTTAATTTCAATTGTTTGATTTAAATTCAATTTCTTGAAATTAATTTCAATTTTTTTATTAAAACCCCAATTCCATTACATTGAGGTATTTGGCTTTGAAATTAGATTTTTGGAATAAAATTGGGAAAAAACATCAATTCCATTGAATTGAGGATTTTTTGTAAAATGGGATAGAAATTGTTTAAATTAAATTGTGGAATTTATTTGTGGAATTCGAAATGTGAAATTGATTTGATGAAATTGATTTCAAATTGGTATTTGAGAAAAAATGGCTTATATAGGTTTTGATAGAAACTCTTAGTTTTTATCTTACAAAAAGGAAATATTTGATTAAAAACCCATGTGTTGGTTTTTAAATGGAAAATTTGCATATTTGAAATGGATAATATAATGAATTTCCAATCATTGATTTGTATTATAGAACATTCAATCCTAGGTAGTTTGTTGGTTATTGGGATAGAACTCTTTTGATTCATTATAACTGAAACTTAGTTCAGCATGTCACATTCCCAGTAGGATGGTGATGAAGTCATCTTGCATAGTGTCAAAATGATTTGTGTACACACATATTTCAATGATTCACCTTTGAGTGTGTGGGGATCATGTAGTTTTGAACTATCATACCTTTTGTAAAATGACCATGTTGCTCACTTATTTGTATTTAAAATATCTACCATTGGTTGTTGTAAAATCTTTTGCATGCCTTATGAATTTATATAAAATATTTTATATAATGTGTTTATTAAGAAATTCATTTAATGTATTTAAATCATTTCAAATGTAAAGCATGATTTATGTAAATATGATTTTAAAATTACAAACCTGTTTATTTAAAATTGAAATCATTATTTGGTTAATTAAATGTGGAATATTATTATGGAATCCTTGGTGATACCCTACAAAGAATTTATCTCTCACCCTACTTATGTCTTTGGGTGATTTTAGATTGTCTTATTAGATGTTTGAGAAAGGGTACAACACCACTTGGAGGTGGTAATAGATATTGATCCTTATTCTTGAAGGGATTCAACCATTGGGACTTGGGATTTTATCCTGTTTTATAGTACTTTATTATTGTACCTTTGGGTTTGATTACCTGTTTGACTTCTAGTACACTTCTCCTAGTGGATTTTATTTTGTATGCATACTGACTTTTTTATCTTTATTCCATTGTGTTTGTAGAAAATTCATTATCGCTTTCATACTTTATGATGTTAGGTTCTAGTCACCAAACCATGGGGATCAAGAATGCCCTTCGAGATATGTCATAACTGGCTTAGTTATCGGTTTACTAGGGTAAACAGGCTGGTTCGTGACAAAGTGGTATCAAAGGGAAAAAATTCATCTTACCTTGATGTCAGTATGTAGTTGTGTATTCTTGTCGGGACATAGGAGGAAGTTTCAATTGAGTGTCTAGATATCTCTCACCGCAATGAACCTTAAGTCACCAAGGGTGGTTTAATAAATGAATCTTGAGGATTAGTTCTATTATTTTTGCTACTTTTTATTTTGATAGTATGAAATATAATTCTTATGTTCTTATTTTTTGGGATTAATTTTCCTTGTTACTCTATTCGGGTGTTAATCTAATATTTTCAATGTTGTCTATTGATTTTGTGTAACACCTTACCTCTAAGAAGAAAATATGAATCAGATCTAGGTTGAAGCTACTAATTAACCTCAGTAAGAAAATTCTCTAATAGACCTGTTTCTAGTTTAGATTATTGTACATATTATCCAAGCTCTAGGATAGGCACCACCAACAGATCCCATTCAGAATCCATCTATGTAACCTCAAAGGGATGATCTCTAGAATCATTCTCAAGAGTTCCTTCACCAAAATCCACCAGTGTTCGAAGGCTCAAATGATCCTCAAGAGGTAGAAGAGTGTTTGAGAAAGATTGGTCATTTGTTTGGGTTCTTAGAGACACCTGATGAAATCAAGGTAAATTATTACACCTTCATTCTGGAGGGACCAAGTAGAAGATAGTGTTACATGATAGTGAATGTGAAGAAGAATGAGGGATTAGAGTGGAAATACTTAAAAGTAATTTTCACTAACTAGTTCTATCCAGAGTCAATGTTGTTGGACAAGGCCACTGAGTTTTTCAAACTCTAACAAGATAAAAACACATTGAAAGAATATGAAGACTATTTTAGTGAGCTTATATAGTTTTTACCTGAGATAGTATCGAATGAGAATATTAAGGATTGACAGTTCAAGTTGGGAAAAAAATATGATATTCATTCTTAGGTTTTGTTGCTGATTCTTCCTTCTTATTCTGACATACTGGATAGAGCATCGATGGTCGAAATGGACCTGGCTAGAAAATCAGGGTGGTCGAAAGTTTCTTTTTCTCCCATTGGTAGTGTGAATTCCTCTAAAGGAAAGAGAAATCATGATGAATCTCATGGAGTATATTGACAAAAAAGTTTTTCAATTCCTCATATAGTTCCTGGTAAAGGACCTTTTATTTTCTACTAGTTTGGAAAGAATGTGAATTCTAAGAAGGTTTGCACTGAGGCACCCAAAACTTTTGGCTCTTGAGAACACTCAGGCCACCTAAAAAAGTTCTACCATGTCTTTTATACTCTTTGTAGTGGTATGATATCATAAAATCCTATTAAAATAGAAGTTCAATTATATGCTTCACAAACAAAGGGATTCCAGCCATAGGCATCTAGAAAAAATATTCTTCACGTAGTGTATGATTCTCCAGAGGAAGTAGATACAAGTCCAATGACCTTGAGAGGTGACATTAATATAGATTCCTCATTAGTGAATTCTCTATTTGATACTAGTGCATCTCATTTATTTATTTAAACCCATATTTTTAATCTTCTAAATCTAATTATGGGGATTTTTTTCTTATGTGATAGATATTACTACACCCCTTAGAACGAAGAGATAGAAGGGTCTCTATAGTCCCTATTGTATTTTCTTTCTATCAGATGTTGATATTGCTTGAAGTTTTATGGTAATCTACATGAAACCATTTAATTTCATATTTTGGATGAATTGGATCATTTCCAATAAATCCTAGACTAATTGTTATCTACGATGGTTCTCCTATACTACACTTAATGGGGTTTTCCAAATATTTTAATGCGAGTGGTACCCGAGGTCAAGTAGATCTAGACCTTCATATCCTGAGTTGGGGAAAGTGACACATGTGTTCACTTTTTATATGGAGTGGGAATTTTTTAACTGTGATTTTCCTCTAGTTTTCATCGAGTTTCCCAACATTTTTTCTTTTAACTTCCCCATTTTTCAACTGGTAAGGGAGGTAGAGTTTTCTATTGATTTAATGTCTAGTACTCAACCGGTGACTATTCCATCTTACTAAATGGAACCTACTGAAATGAAATAGTTGAAGTCACAGTTGGATGATCTTCACGATACAGGCTTTATATGCCTGAGTGTTTCACCTTAAGCAACACTGGTTCTCTTTGCTAAGAATTTTGATGGTTTACTTTTCCTTTGTGTGGATTACCGAAAACACAATTGACTTATAATAAAGAGAAAATATTTTTTCCCTAGATTGATGATATATTTGACCATGTGAATGGGGAAAAGTGGTTCTTGAAGATTGATCTTTGATAAGGTTACCATCAATTGAGGATAAAAGAATATGACATTCAGAAAACTTCCTTTCAAAGAAGGTACATCCATTATAGTTACCTTTTCATTCCATTTGGGTTAACCATTTCTCCTAAAATGTTTATGGATTAAATGAATAATATTTTTTACAAGTCTCTTAATAACTTCATGGTAGTCTTTATGGATGAAATCCTTGTTTACTCTACGTCCAAGGAGGATCATTTGCATCATCTGAGAGTAGTTCTAGAATTGTTGAGAAATCACCAACTTTATACCAAGATTTCAAAATGTGATTTATGGATTCAGGAAGTGAAGTTCTTAAGACACATGGTGTTGGAACATGGTACTTCAGTTGATCCTAAAATGGTTATGGTTGTTGTGACATCAGAACAGCCATGAAAAATCTTATAGATTTATAGATTCTTGGGTTTAACTGGGTATTATCACTAATTCATTAAGGACTTCTCAAAGTTGGTTTCTCCGATGAATACTTTGACTTGAAGTGGGGTAAATTTTTCTTGGGATGAGAAATGTTAGAATTTTTTTTGAGCTGAAACATATATTGACTATTTCACCAGTGTTGACTCTTCCATAGGTCGGGTAGGGATTTATAGTCTTCTATTATGCATTGGGTTTAGCTTTGGGTTGTCTTCTTATATAAGGTGATCATTTTGTTGCTTATGGATCTCACCAGCTTAGGTTATTCAAGAATAATTATCTGACCCGTGACATTGAAATTATAGTTATGATACATGAAATTAATTATTGGACACATTATTTTTTCAAAGAATGTTTTACCATGTTTTCATATCACAAGATATTGATTTATGTCTTCTCTCAAAAATATTTGAATCTCCATCAGTGGCGTTAAGTGGAAAACCTGCAATCTTTCAACTCTAAATTCGTATATACCCCAGGGAAATGGAATTTAATCATGGATTTGTTGAGTAGGAAACATCCCACCCAAGTAGTGAAGAAATCATCAGAAGAGTGGAACTTGATGGCTCTATTTTTATAATTTCATATTGGTGTTTGGGAATCAGGGTTTGAGATTTCCGTGTCCAATGTTCAGTTAACCTCCACTCTTCTTCAGATGATTCTTTAGGAACAATATCTTGATGATGATTTTTGAAGCATCAGAGACTCTTTTTATGGTAGGGATACCATTATTAACCGTTCATTCTCCACTGAGGGAATTTTATTCATTTGAAATCTTTTTTTATATTGTATTTGTTTTGGAAATATATTATGGGGGATTTCAATAATTCCCAGTGGGTAGTTCACATAGTAACCATGAATATTTTCTATGAAATGAGATGTCGATTCTAGTGGACAAGTGTGAGATGGGGCATTGATGTATTTGACTCTCATTGATATGAAGGACAGCAGGTCAAGGCCGAGCACCAGAAATTTTAATCTCCAAGTAGGTTTTCTCTCCTCATTATCTTTTCCCTACTGTATCTTATTTTCTCCCTAGGTTTTTATAGATATTTTTGTTGTTGGAGGATCTAATACCTGCTATTTTAGATCTTGTTTCTAGGTTTATTTCCTAGATATTCATTGTTGATTTTCTTCATTGGATTTTCTTACTTAGGGTTTGACATGTCGATATCCCATAATCCCAAGGTATGTGGTTCCATTTTGATTGGCCAATTTGATTAAACCTAAATTTCTTAATTAAATTTCAATTTTTTGATTTAAATTCAATTGCATGAAATTTCTATCAATTTTTTTGATTTAATCCCCAATTGCAAAGGATTTGGGGATTTGGATTTGAAATTGTATTTTTCTCATAAAATTGGAACCCCCCCATTTCACTGAATTGGGGATTTGTTGTGAAATTGGATAGAAATTCATTAAATTAAATTTTGGAATTTAATTATGGAGTTTTAATTGTGAAATTGAATTGCTGAAATTGATTTCAAATTGGTATTTGGAAAAAATGGCTCAAAATGGTTTTGATAGAAACTATTGGGTTTTATCTTGTAAAAATCCATGATTTTATTAAAAATCCATGTGTTGGTTTTTAAATGGAAATTTTTAATATTTGAAATGGTTAATGGGATGAATTTAAGTATAAATTGTCTGTAAATTATTTTACCATCATTGATTTTTATTAGATCACATGAAATCATAGGTAGTTAGTGGGTTATTGGGATAACACTATTTTGATGCTTTACAACTAAAACTTAGTGCAGCGCATCACATTCCAGACAGAATGATGATGAAGTCCTATTGACCAGGGTCAAAGGGATGTGTGTATACACATATTTCTATGATTAACCTTCAAGTGTGTGAGGATCACATAGTCTAGCAATATCATACCTTTTCAAACATGTTCGTGTTTCTCACTTTTTTGTATTTGAAATATATTCCATTGGTTGTTGTAAACTATTTTTGCATGTATTATGGATTTATATAAAATATTTTAAATAATGTATTTACTAATCAACTTTTTTAATGTTTTTCCATCATTTGAAATGTAAAGCCTGAGTTTTTTAAATATTATTTTTAAATTCCAAACCAATTTATTTAAACTTGAAAGATTTATTTGGTTAATTAAATGTGGAATCTTATTATAGAATCATTAGTGTGACCCTACTTGACATTTATATCACACCCTACTTGTTCCTTCTGGTCTTTGTAAATTATCTTCTTCCAGGTTCAAGCAAGTGTTAGGCTCCACATAGAGGTGGTAATTGTTTTTGATCCTTGGGTTTGGAGGGTTGCATCCATTGGGACTTGAGATTTTATCTTGTTTTCTATTATTTTTCTATTCTACATTTAGTTTTGTTTAACTATTTGACTTCTAGTACACTTCTCCCTAGGGATTTTCTATTGTATGCATATTGAATTGTTTATCTTAATTTCATTGTGTTTGTGAAAAATCCATTCCCACATTCATATTGTATGATTATAGGTGCTAGTCATCAACCTGTGGGGATCGAGAATACCCTTCCGGCTATGTTAGGACCATCTTGGTTCTCGGGTTACTAGGGTACATGGTCTGGTTCATGAAAATCAATCGCCATGTCATTTTACATGAGGATGTACCTAATCCCTTTTAGATGTGCATCAATGACTAATTGAAAATTAACTTTTTATTAGAAAACACATATAAGGAAAAGTGAGAAACCTCATAAGTTCAACCAAGAGTAAATACCTCAAAAGAAATAAAAAAATCATTGAAACAGAACTTAATCCTATTAAAGAGTTCCTCCCTAAATAATTTCCAGGAGAGAGTGTGAACCTATGTATCTAGATCATCATTGATAATGGCCTCAAAGATATCGTCCATCTTCTCCCATGTTTGAATGTACTCATCCTTACTTATCTTCCCTTCATTGAAACCCCTAATCAATATAAGGTATTTTTTGTTGATCCAAGTAGCCTACTCACCATTACTAACCACATGAATCACCCTTCCCATCATTTGGTCAGCCTCTTCTTGTGTAGCATTGATAGTGAGAATCTCCTCCACCATTTCTTCCTCTGTGTGCATAAGTAGTCTTAGGGATTTCCCATTACTGACCTCCTCAACATCAGTTTTGTCTATACTGGTCTCACCAAAATTGGGCATCACTGCTTCAGGGTTTCCCAGGATATTAACAATAGAAGTAGGCATGCACTCCAAATCCTTATATTTAATTTTTTTACCTATCCTGGTCTCCATTGGTTTTGGAAGGAACAAGTAATCCTTCTGCCCTTTGTTTTTCTTCCCTTTAGTCAAGATGCAACTTCTTGAGTCCTTGTTAGATTTTTATCCCTTCTTCTTACTTACATTGTACAGGCCTATACTATGATTCCCTCCCACATTGTCCTTTGGAAAATAGAAAGGGTATTCCTCATCAGACGCTATCCCACATATTTTCTAATCATCCATGCCATTCTCTTAGTCTTGAGCCAACCCATCAATTACCAGGCCATCAAATCGGTTACAAGTTTGGATGGCCTCCTGAGTCTGTCGTTGTCCTGCGATCCAGTGACCCACCATCTCGGTTGGAGTACCCTACATTGAGTCATTCTGATTTAATTCATATCCAATTGGAGTGCCTTTTTTGAGGAGTCAAAAACTTTTTCACAACTACTTTCCTCTGCTGCCTCTAAAGGCATTCCCTCGTGTTCAGGAGCTGCCTCCGGATGAGGTGGAGCAGCTTTGTTGGTCAAGAATTCATCACCGTGAGTCCCCTTAGCCTTCTCTATATCCAGTGGCTCCTACTCAATCTGCTTTCAATCAACCAAATCTATCTTCAAATAGGGTTCATCACCTCCCACCTGATACTTTGGCACATCATTACCCCTTGAAGAAACTCCCTCACAGTTGGTTTTGTGCCTGCAAATAGACTCCAAGTGCCCCAATCACCTACACAGCTTGCAATGATCCACCCATGATTTAAAGAGCACCAGTTGTTTTCACCGGAATTCTTCACCAATCGTAACCCACACCCACTCCAATAGTGGCTTGGAAACATTGACCTCCACACATATGTGTGGTTTAATAGGATGTCTCGAATAGAGTGTAATTTCATCGGAACAGAAGAATCTTCCAACCATATTCCCTAACATTAGAATTATAGAAGGGTTTTGGAATGGAAAGGGGAGTTTGGGAAAACTAACCCAAATTGCAACTGTAGAGGTATCCCTTTTCATTTGAAAATCACAAGTCCATCGGAAGAGGAAAAACCTGTAACCAAGTCAATTTCATAGAGCATTGGACCACGCAATAATCTATTCATCCTTCGATTCAAAGCGAATCCTCAGATATCGGTTGTCAAGAAGACCAACAATCACATGTTCATGAAGCCCCCAGGCTTTAGAGATGAACCAATAAAAATCATTCATTGTTGGTTTTTTATGCATAAATCGTGCCACTAGAGTCAGATCCAAAAGACTTAAAGCTTTTGTGAACTCCAAAACTGATAATGGAAGTTACGGAGAGCCATCAAAGATGTCAGGAACCTTTGGACTTAGCGAGATTGTTGGGAACTGAGGATGAGAAATAGGGTTAGAGCAAGGGTAGAAAGGACAATGTGTCAAATCTAGGTGAAGTAACTAATATCTTATTTAATTATTGGAAACATTCTTCACAATCGTTTGTCAATATGAAATTAGATCCTTTTTCGAGTTAACTTTGTTAGTGGATTATAAATTCATGAAAATGTTTTCACAAACCTCCTATAATATCCTTTGAAACAAAGGAATATATGAATCTCAATTTCTATTATAGGGTGAGGCCACTCCTCCACAACCTTTTTTTTATTGGTTCAACTGATATTCTTTCATTGGTTACAATGTTCCCTAAGAAAGTAAATTTTTGTATCCAAAATTCACATTTTATGAATTTTCCAAATATCCTATACTTCCTTAGAGTTTTCTATATAACTTTTAGATGATCCTTATTCTCCTCGTGAATTTTGAAATATATCATAATATCATCAATAAAAACTATTAAAAATTTATCATGGTAGTACTTAAAGGATCTATTAATCAAATCTATAAATATACTAGGAGCATTAGTTAATCTGAAGGTCATAACAACAAACTCAAAATTCTCATATCTGGATCATAATTTATTCTTTTGAATATATTCTTTATTCACCGTCATTTGATGATAACCAGATCAAAGATCAATCTCTGAGAAGAATTGATCCCCATGAAGCTGGTCAAATAAATCATCAATCCTTGGGAGAGGGTACTTGTTCTTTACTTTGATCTTATTATGTTCTCTATAATAAATACATAGTTGTATTGATCCATATTTGTTCTTCAAAAAGAGAATAGGTTCTCCCTATGGAGACACACGTGGTCAGATAAACCCCCTCTCCAAAATATCTTGAAGTTGTTTCTATAATTCCTATAGCTCTACATTTTCTATTATATATATGGTCTTTGATGTCATCTTAGATCTAGGTATGATTTTAATGGATAATTATACATCACTTTATAGGGGAGTTTTAGGTAACTCCTCAAGAAATACATCAATGTATTTCTGAATGATGGGGACATTTTCTGTTATTATACTTTCATTTACTTCCTCCTCTTCACTGATCATCTCCCTAAAGAATGCTACATGAGTTTCTTCTAGACAAAGCTCAGGTCGGGATATCTCTCCTTTGAAAATAAATTTAGGTTTTCTATTCAAGACAACTTTTATTTCTTTGATTCTATAGCTAATATTAGTAATATAATTTGATATCCAGTACATCCCTAGTATAGCATCTAATCCCACCATAGGAATAACTACTATATTTGCGATGATATTGTGCTCACCAAATTCAATACTAGAGTTTCTATACACTATTGATGCTTGGATAATACCTCCAGGAGTCTTGACAAATAACTCTACTTATAGTATCTTGGGGATTTATTCTATATTCATTGAAAACTTAGAGGAAATAAATGAATGTGTAGAATCAGAATCAAACAATGTACTTGATAGCTTTGGGATAATAATGAGAGTACTTACCACCACGTCATTTAGAGCCTCTACTTCAGTGCTTATGATATAAAATTTCTGACCTTTCTCCCTTGGCCTATTTTGAGGTAGATAGTGATTTACCTCTATTATATTTTGATTTGGATATTTATAGGAAAGGTTCACAAGTTTTCCACACTTGAATAATTGAACTTCAAGCTTCACCTACACTATCTTCCCTTTGTCTTCAGTGTTGAGAAGTTGAGGCTTCACCTCACCATGAAATTTTCAAGCTATATGTCCATCTCTTCTATACTTGTAGCATTTTTCACTCCCAATAAATTAGTTCCACAAATTATTCTTCATTCATATGTTTCATGTGTTAATTTGTACTTGATTTCCTTATCTTTTGTGATCAAAGTTCCTCCCTATGTTTGGATCCATAGCTCTCTTCTTTTTCACTTGACTTATGTGACCATTGTGTTTCTCTAAAATCCAATTCAACCTTCATATCACTTCATATTATCTCCTCATAGCTTTCATAGTCACAATTTTCTAGATTTCTCTATAGATGGGGTCTCAGTCCACTAAATAATATCTCAACCTTTCCCTTAGAATCCAAACAAAGCTAGAGGTATAATGAGAAAGTCTTGTAAAGTTCATCTCATATCTTCCCACCAATTCATTTTCCCTATGAAATAGTTCTAGGAATTCCTTATTCATTTTCTTTCACATCAAACATGGGAAATATTTATTGAAAAATATTCCCTGGAACTCTTCCCACTCTAAAGCATCAATCTCCCTTCTTGGCTTTGTGTTTTTAATTAATGTCCACCATGGATCATCTTCTCCTTCTAAGAGATATACTACCAGGGTGAATTTAGCATGTTATAAACAACAGAGTATAGAAAATATATTTTTTATAGAGCTTATCCATTTTTCAGCAATCAATCGGTAGATAGATCCACTTAAAGAAAGTGGTCGTTGACGCATGAAGGACTCAATGGAAAGTTGTTCCCTTTGAGATGAATTTTTACTATAAACTTGATTCTAGTTATTATTTATAATTTGAGATCATTAATTCATCATTTTCATAAGGTTTTTCATTTTGAATTATATCATAGGGTCATTATAACATCATCCATTGTGCTCATCATTTATGTGGTTCGTCTTATTTCCCAACATTTTCTAAAAGAAAAAAAACCTTATTGAGAAATGTGTTTCTTTTAATAAGATTATAATTCTAAATGAATTTTTTTCTTAAAACATCATGATTAAATATTTAATTCAATAACAAAAATTACATTTTCTATATATCCTTCATAATGGATCATAAAAATAATGTGATTAACCAATCATATCCCCTAGGAGTGTCGAACCTAAAGTGCATTAAGTCTCATTTTCATGCACTAGTTCCCGATTGAGTCTAGCTCAATATGGTGTTTTCGGGTGTTACCACTAGATACATATGTCCTAGAGCACAACCAGTTATTCGTATCCAGATCGAGATTTATTTTCTTGGAAAACGCTTACTTAATACTTCAAAAAAATACCAGGATGTTTTCCTACATTAAAAATATTCTCTAAGGTTCATCCTAAGGATTTATATTCCTAATTCCCACAAATAACTAAACTATCATTTGATACCAACTAAGGCATCCTGAATTTTTATTACATAAACTTTTCATTACATGGAACAAAGTATAGGATCTTTTAAAGTTTAGTTTCTTGGAAATATAGAACATAATACATAAAAACATAAAACATTATTCTAATACACTTGAAAGGATTATTCATGGGTTTATCCTAAGTTAAATTTACTACATCTCATAACCTAGGTACATACATCAAAATAAATGGGTGAGCATGAGGCCCGGTAAGGGAATAAGAAAGAGAAACATAGAGAATGTGATCTTGAGACATATCAATCAGAAAATGAGGCATAACGATAAGGCATGAGAAAGAGGTATATAATAATAAGAACATGAATAATAACATGTAAATTTCGCTACATAAATTAAATTATACATTCATAACTATATCACCAAGGTTTCATAATTAAAAATTAACAAGGTTATTCACCTAGGTATCATAAAACATGTCATATTTAGAGATTAAATTATTTACCTAATGCATTGGAGTTATATAAGGGAAAACCCTTAATATTTATTAATTAATGTGATCCACATAGATCATAATAAATCATTCCATTAATAACACATGAATAATAAATAATATGTTTCTTATCAAAATCAAGGCATACAAAAGTTCTTAAAAACATGATCATTGCATCATTTTTAGGCTAAAAAAGGGAATATGGGTTTATTATGAGTAAATACCCAAATAGAATAAATAATTTTTACATCTAGATAAATACCCATGTAAAATAAAAAGGTTTGGGTATCTGAATGAATAAAATAAAAGTGAATTTCTTACGGAGAAGAGAGGAACTTTTGAGAAGTAAATTCAGTAGCATGAAGGGTATAAAAAGTGTTTTTATAAATGGGTAAAATGAGAGTGGGAAAATGGTTTCCCATTGATAAAAAGTAATTTGGATGTAATTTTATGATGAAAAGGGTAATAAAATTGGTTATCCATAATATTTAGAAGACATGTACAAAAATAGGTTCTTGAATTGAAGAGAAAAGAAGGATAATTCCCTAATCTTGATGAGTTACTCCTAAATATTGAAGAATGGGACCTTGAGGGCTTGAAGACACCTTGGGAGGAAACACTACCACACATTCATTATGTATAGATTAGGATTGAAAGGAAATGGAGAAATTGGTGGGTATTTATATCAATAGTGTAAGATTTGTTTAATAATTTCCAAATATAGGTCTCGAAAATATAGGTAGTGGAAAAAGAAAAACCATTGGCTTACCCATGGTTTTTTCACATGGTTTTGGAAATTTTGGTCAAATTTTAAGTTATTTTAACCCACAAGAATTGAGCATAGTTTTTTATTACTTTTTTTGGTATGGAAAATTAAATTTTTGAAAATTTATTGTTTTTTAAATCAAATTTTCCATTTTAGACTTTGGAAAATCACTTATAGGTTTTGGAAATTAATAAAAATACATTAAAATACTTAATATTAATAAAATAACATATTTTATGCCATGAATTGTGGTTAATTAAATATTACATCATTATGACATAATTATGAAGTCATTAAACATATCAAAAAAACTAAACAGTATTTTTTCTTTTCAAAAAATAAATAAAGTATTTAAGAAAATTCTCATAAATTCACCCTAACCTAATTTCATTGTGATAATGTAAAAAATTATGTTTATTTTATCAAAATAATTCTATAAATGTGATAATTTTAACTTTTATTTATAAAAATTGTATTTATTAAAAAAATATAGCGGGTTGTAAGGCATAGTCAAATTTTTAACACTTAAAAATCTCATAGGATCTATTAAAATTATTTTATAATTTATATTTAAATAAGAGTTTTTTAACATACTATTTCATTAAAATAAATATTATTCAGAATAGCTTATTTTATTATAAAAATTAATATCTTTTCTAAAAAGTACAATTTTTGTGGAAAAATAATTTATCAAATTCATCTCAATTAAAAATATATTGAATTAATAAGAACTATACCTTAAAAACAAATTCATTGGTTAAAAATTTTATTTATACAAAGTAATTATACTTTAGGTAACTAAGTCATAGACATGTAACCTATTATAACACTTGTGTATGACCTAAAGGTAAGGTGTGTGATGGTAATAGATTCATGGGGTGGCTTATCTAACACCGACTGATTGTTAATTTCCAATAACTTGAACTTATCCAGTAGATGATCTTGTTCTAACTTCACTTATTGGTGCTTGGATTGGTATTGGTAAAGGGTGAACCCCAATGATGCTACCTCCCTCCCAAGTTCGGAAAAATGGACTTCATATGGTATGAATCAACTGGTTGAGGCCATCACTTATCCTTTATTCATTAATTATCCTTAGTCATTACTACTTATAAACACTAATTTAATGTTAAAATTATTACCAATGTGTATAGTTATCAACAGTCAAAATTTCCAATGGTTATATTAACTTTCGTTTTTAACAATGGTCCTATAATGGTCAAATACCAATGGTCACATTTCCCTTTATACTCTATAAATACCACTTCATTATTTCATTTATATTCACTAGAATAATTTTATAAGATGTTGAATAGTTTACTAATATTTTGTTTTATTTCTATAGTGTTGGTCATGGGGGAGATGATTATAACAGATTAGAGTGATCCATATTTTCTCATTTTAGTGACTAATGTATTTATCATTATTAAATAGATATGGATTTGTTGTGTATAATATAATACAATGCACATTTTCTTAAGAAATAAATATCATTTAAAAATTTCGGGTCATTACACCCAAGGATCAGATGAAAATAATATTAATGGTTTTGGTGAGGAGATGTGAGATATTAGATTCTTAAGATATTGACCATGGGATATAGAGAGGGTATTCCCTTTGATTTCCTAGGTCACTGAGGAATCATCCACACTTGGACATATAGGATCTTCTAGGGCTTCCCCCACCTATGAAATTAACAACATCTTAACATTGATAATTCCCAATTAATACCATGGGGTTCAGCCTATGGGCTTGAGGATGAAGGATGCATGGTGACTCCCTAGGATACCCTACTCCTTGGTGTAGGTGTTAGGGTGGGATCCCCAAAGTTAAGATATAGATTCCCCTACGGTGATTATCATTCTCAGAGGTACTCCATTGTTGGAAAAAGAAGGTATGGTCGATCTCGGTCACAGACCTAAGGATCGATGATAGTTATTAGGTATGGATCAAATTATATGTACATTCCCTTAGAGTTTTGGTGACGCTGTGGATGCATGAACATCATTATGTGCTCCAATAAATTCTAAAATTTAGAAAAAGTGGGTATTATTAGTGGTTTATTTATATTTTATGTTCTATTATTTTTTATTAGATATAATTGAGCATGTAACATGAACATAGAACAACATATTTTGGTTAGTATGGACCCACATTGGTGGTTCCCTATTGATTTTGGTACTCACACTCTACTTGGGACACCATTGCACATGGGTACCCAAGACGCTCCCACATGGTTATTGTTGGGAAAAATAGGGGCGAAGCCTAAGATCAGGTTTAGCATGGTCGAGTGGGATAGATCAGGTGATTTCAGTAGATTATTATGAGTTATGTATTAGATTTGGATTAGAACCTTGTGTAATTTGTTCTTTTATTTATTTTTTATGTCGATCAGCTCAGTGGGTGAGGTATCTATATTTTATATTCTTGGCATTACTATTTGAGTTGTATATTGCATTTCATTTTTCTATGGAATTTATTATCTTTATTGATTATGTGTTAATTTTATTTATTATTATTTGTGATACTTGATTATTTTTATTGTTATTACTTACTTTGATATAGGGGGTATATCATCCCCTCAGTTCCTTCTGAGGCCCCCACTTCTATTCGGCAGCCTCTAGAATTCAAGGAGGTTCTCTTGAGGTCATGTGGTAGTTTGATATGGATACTATTTAGAGTAAACCGAGTATAATCATTACATTAAAAATGATACTGGATGTACTATAAAAACATTTCTATCTGATAATGGAACTAAATATACTTCCATTTATTTTGATAATTACCTATAAAACATAGCATCATACATGAAGTGTCTTCGATAAGAACTCTACAGCACGATGGTGTTATTGAGTAGAGAAATTGGATAGTGAATGATATAGCCAAAACCATACTTATTGAAGGTGTGATATATCACCTATATTGGAAGGAGGAAGTTAAATTTTTGGTGTAAACATAGAATCGAGCATTGTTTAGCCCTGGTGAAGAGATAACACCATGTAAGATGTGGTATGGGAGGAGTACCACAATTAATTTTTTGGAGTGTTTGGGAGCATGTTCTACATATGAAACAAGGAGGTAAATTAAGACAAGTATAGTGATGCATTATATGAATTAATTTCCTTAGGATACTCATAAAAGAGTAAGGCCTATAAATTCATTAATAAAAGGATGTGTAAAATTGTGGAAAATAGTTATGTGAAAGTGATTAATTAAAATTAAGTAACGAATCCTATAATCTCAAACACTATTGTTTACTATGATGATAATGAATAATAAAATGTAATTAGTACAAACATAGATATTGTATAGGATTATGTGAAAGATGTGGACTCAGATGCAGAATCATAATACGAAATTATAGCTTAAGAAGAGAAACCTGCACCTTAGAATAGAAACAGAAGAGTAAAAGTTGATCCTTTGAACATAATAGGAGATATATCTGAACCAAAAAAACAAGGATAATGGGAAATATTGAACATACATCTCTAATATAGGAAATAGAACTAGCCTCATTTGAAGAAGCAATAAAATATGAGTCATGGGTTAAAGCTATGAATGAGTAATTATATCAGATTGAAAAAAAGAAGACTTGGGTTCTTATTGACTGTCCAAAACATCAAAACGTCATTGGAACAAAGTGGATATTCAAGAATAAATTTTATTAGAATGGAAATTTTTTTCATAAAAAAGGAATTCCTAATGTGTAAAGGTTGTGTGCAAATTGAAGAAGTTTATGTGGAAGAAAATTGTGCACTAGTACATCGACTAGAATTGATCAGGTTATTCTTTTATATGGTTATCCAGAGAAAATAAAAATTATATCATATGGATTTTAAACCAGTATTCATGAATGGTATTATTAAATAAGAAGTCTATATTGAATATCTTATGGAATTTCTAATCAAATACAATGAAACAAAGGTATTTCGGTTGAAGAAGGACCTATATAGATTGAATCTGGCACCACATGCAAGGTATGCATAGCTAGATTTATATCTGAAGAAGTTGGAATTTAAAAGAGGTGGTTTTGATCATAATATATATGTAAAAACATCTATGTAAGGACACATTATAGTGATTGTGTATGTATATTATATCATATTTGGTAGAAACAATAAGAAATTAGTGGAAAGTATTTCAAATATCATGATCATAGAGTTTGAAATGTCCATAATTGGTGAACTAAAATATTTTTTGGAGCTATAGGTTATTCAAAAAGTGGGATATACATTCATATATCAGATCAAGTATTCTATAGAATTGCTAAATAATTTTTATATGCATGATTGAAAACCAATTTCAATTGTAACTAATATAGAAAAACATAAGGATGGTAAATCTATGGATTCTGCCTTTTATATAAGGATGATTGCAATTCTATTGTATTTAACTACTAATCGACCAGATTTTGTCTATGCAACATGTTTTTCCACCCATTTTTAGATTTCTTCGAAGGAAAAACATATGGAATATATAAAATTTATCATGATATATATTTTAGGTACTTGGTATTATGGATTGTTGTAAAAATCATAAAGTAATCATGATATGGTTCCTTATTATGATGCAGGATGAGTTGAAGATATAAAATATCTAAATTCCACAAGTGGTGGTGAATTATTCAATGGTGAAAAATGTGTTGGGTTGATGAGTAATAAATAGTATATCATGGGTCACAAAATAAAAGAAGTGGAATATATTTTGGTCATAACGGTGTGCATGCAACTTCAATAGATAAAGAAACAACTAGAACAAATTGATTATAATTTGAAGCATCCAATGGTGATTTTCTATGATAAAAAGAGTGATATTGAACTCACAAATAATATTGTGAATCACTATTTAACAAAGTATATTAAACTCATATATCATTTTATTAAGGAGAAAGTTGATCATGGAATTATTTACATGGAGTATGTTGGAATTGATCAGCTTGTGGAAGATATCTTGATTAAGTTATTATCCAGTATTATTATTGAAAATAATCAGTTAAACCCAAAATTTCAACCACATCTATTATCCTAAGGAGGTCTAGATTATCCCTCCCTTGTTGTATTTATTATTTTAATTGTTTGTTTAGGGTTGGAAATTTATATCTCTTGGTTTTATTGTCAAAGGGGTGATTCTTTGAAATTCAATAATTCTATTCTAACATGAGGTTTATGATATAAAAAATTACTCTCTTATTAAGGGGGATTATTTGGTTTTTATGTTAGTGGGAGATAAAATCCATGGGTAATGTTCTTGATGTGTGTGTGATGTATTCTAGTTATGTAATCATAGATGTAGGGGAGTTTTTTGAATGTCTAAAGGAATAGAATTCTCTCTTGAAATCATTTTTTCTACACTAATATCTCCTCATGTAGACTTAGAGTGATGGATGAGATATTATTTGTCCATTTCAAGAATGTGGGGAATTAACATTCACTATAGATTATCAATAAACATAAAAAGGGAGAATGTTGTAAACAATGTGATCTTTTTTTTAAAGTTTGGCGTTGGGTTTTTTGAAAAAACAATTCTAATGTGATCATAAAGATTGATATCTAAAGTGGTGATGTTTATGAGGAATAAGAAGACCAAATGTAACCTTGAATAGTGTTCAAGAAGATGTCATTGTTTCCTCATTTTTTCCAAATATTGGGTTTAAAATCCAAATAAAAGACGGATTTTTTTCATAAACCCTTACAGATCATGTCATAGTGGGATTTCGAATGGATCATATGATAGTGTTAGGAATATCGTATATGGTTGAAGGAATCACATGATGTGGTTATAGAAATCGCATAAGGGTAGTTACACTATAAATGATAGAGGATTTTTGTGATCGCTTGATCCAGATCTTGACTGAGTTATACGATAGAGGGGGGTTATAAAAGTAAGTCATGTGGATTTCATAAGATAAGATACTCACATGATGAAGATAGGTGGAGAACCTAGGTTACTTTGTCACAGGTAGAGATGTCATGTGAAGCATGTAAAGAAAGCTACTCCTTAAATGATGGAGGATATATGTGGTGATTTCTTATGAACCTAGTATGAACCTCGTCACATTTGATCATAAGGAAGAATAGATGGGTGAACTAAATCTCCAAGAGTTGATTGAATGAAAGGATGACCATGTTTTCTAGAGTTAATTTGGCACATTATATCTATAAATACCCATTGTTCACATAGCTAGTTGAGAGATTAATAGATTTCATTTTGCAGGAAAATGTTTATTCAAAGATATTACTGGGAATTTTAAATAAATCTAGAGGTATCTCATAGGTGTGGCATGCATAAGGGGATTCGTGCATGTGGAGCACATGGCTTTCTAATGGTTGGGGGTTGGGATGATAGGTTACACAATCTGGATCTACTGAAGTAATTATGTGTTCAGGACCACTCAACCTTGGATACATGACCTTAATCAGTAAGGGGAGTTCAGTTCCCAAGGTTACACGATAGGGTTCTCACACTCAGGGTTTCACAATCTAGTTATGCTTTAGGGTTGTGCGATTTGTAGTGAATATTGGAAAATTTTGTTTGAAAACTAAATAGGTAAATTCTAAAGATATTGTAAATACCAAGGAGTTTATGGGAGTATCATACTTTGTAACTAAATGATGAAAAACATAAAATGTTTTATTAGTGATGATGTGTAATCCTTTTAGCCATTAAATTGAACAAGTCTTCATCCAAATTAGTGTTTCAGGAGGAGTTAATTAAAGTGATCCAAGGGAGGTAGTGAACCATTACTTAAATTCCATTGTAAAAGAAGTGTGATTGGAATGAATTGTCCATGGGACAATTGTAATCCACTAATATTATTGAATCATAGTGGATTCTAGTATGACCATCACATCGATGGTGTATTCTCCTTGTATTAGCCCTTAATGGTAAACCAAGTAAATTTTTATATGTTTTATGTTTACTTTCTATATTTGTTATATTTTTGAATGTTCATCTTGATCATAAAAGTTTAATGAGGCCCTACCAACATGGGGACATGATCCATTGATTCAAAAGAAAAAATTTACACCCTGATTCACCCCTCCCCTCTCAGGGTGTCTTAGGGTGATATAAGTACCACCAATACATCAACCAAAAGGTGAATTAGGGATCATTTTATCATCTTGGGTGGATGATATACCACTAATACAACTCAAAAGGTGGATAAATACCTCCATGCACTAAGGATGGACAATGCACCATCAAAAAATCTTCATAGTAATTCATTTATCAGTTATAATCATTTATATTCATTTAACACATAAAGGGTTATTCTATCAAGAAATTAACCTATTCAAAGTCTTATACCTAGGCTAGTATCTCCCTAACCGAATTTGTTATCAAACCATCCCCTACGAAATGTTTTTCAAGGACACCATACTCAGATATTAGGGTCAAATATCAAGCATAGGTCACCCATTTCTATTCAAATTTATGGTTCCATAACATGATCTACAAGGAAAAAGTTCAATTACAACCATGGAATAGATAACCATAACGCATAAGACCTCTAATGGATGTAAAAATTATCATTTATACCATAGGAAACAAAGAAATATATTTAAATCAATTGATAGTGCATGCACACAAAATGGAACATCCCATATTTCATACAATGCATTACACACACATAAATATTAACAGCAAATAAAGGGACCACCAACCTTGGTCTAGAATAGTCCTCATTAGAAAATAATTGTTGATTCAAACTTAAATCATAGAAACTAGGGAATATTATAAAATCCCCAAAATTATGAATTACCCATTAAAGATTGTGAGACAACAATGAAAATAGTGAATAGAGTGGAGAGGAGGGATAGCCTTACTTTAGGTGACCTCCTATGACATACAAGACTCAAAAAAATATTTAATTAAGGTTTTACACCCTTTGGAAGAGAAAATGAGATGAAAAGGAGAGGGGGGGTGCATTTTTCATGAATCAAGGCGGAGAGGTGATGGTTTTCATTTAATAAATTGAAAAAAATATTTAAAAATTTTAATATAAAAAAACAAGTAGTAACCCATCAGGTAGCCAATCTAGGGTCACTAGCCACCTCGCGTCCCACCTAGAGCTACTACCCTTCTACCCATCTCCATTGGGTGCCCAATACTAAGCCATCTCATACCTGATGGAATCTTATAAAAGTACATATGTCCTCATACCCGGTTCACTCTCCCTAATCGGACCCCGGAGGCCCTTCTAACACTTCTAACATCTATAATTCATCAATATACAAAATAATAAATGGAAATTAGCTCAAAAAAACACCTGTAAATATCTGTAGTGTTACTCATAATTTGGTTATAATATAGGTTTGATCATGATGAAACAACACATGACCTAAGGTATGGGGTTTCTCTACCAATTATCTCTCTTTTGGTTTCAAGTACTCTATTCTTCCATATTATTATTTTATTTCATATATTCTATCAAATGAATGTATCCATATCATTTTAATTTTCGTTTGAGATATTTATTATTTTTAAATATTCCATTTTTATTGACTAAAATTTTATAAAAATTTTCAATTCTTTTCTTTTAAATGCACTCCCCCTTCGTACTTCTCTCACTCTCTTTCTATATATTTTTTTAGAATCATTATATGTATTTAAACTTCTTGATTTCATTTCTCATTATTCTTTTATGGGGATTTACATGTTATTTTATTATTTTAACCTTGATTTTTTCTTAGTCTAAATATTACATTACTTTTTGTAAGATCTTTTCCTAATTCTCTCCTCAATTTCCTTTCACTTCATATTTTAAATTTATTTTTTAATTTATGGTTAATAAATTATTTATTTTTATGTAAATGGAGTACCTTTAAGACTCTCTCCTTTATTTAATGGGTTTTTATCTATATTTATACCCTTTTTACAATGATTTATGGAATGAAATGATGTATTTTATTTATATCTAACCCATTTATTTTTCAACACAGGTTATCCATGTTAAGTTTATTGATTAATGTATGATCAATTTTTTATTTTCTATATGTAATGGATGTTTTTGAATATATTATGATTTTATTAGTCGACCAATAATTATACAGTCCTTCAATGCATCAGTAAAATCATTTATCTTATGAGATTCAATGTATAGGGAATGGGTAGAGAACCTATCCTTACTATGTTATATTATCTTGGAAGTAATCCTTAACTCATACTTATGATGTTTCATTAATATCCTTATGCCACATTACATGTCTCATTAATATGATGTCTATGTTCTTATTACCATAATTCTATGCTTATGATTTGATAACAGCCATTATGATCATTCATTTACTCATGTTGATTCATGTTTACATTTATTTCTTATTATCCCTCCCCTTATAAATCTTTAAAACTCAGAATTTATTTAATGTATGTCCCCATGTCATCATATGTGTGAAGAGAAATACGAAGGTATATAGGAGGACTGTGATGAAGGCTTCAAATAATTTTTATGGTCTTATGTATAATAAATATTTAAAATGAAGCTAGTATATCAAGACACTAAACCTATCAATTTTGGTATGTGTAATATTGTGATTTTTCATCTAAAAATAATGTAATGATTATATATGTGATGTATGAGTTGTTATATACAAATCCAAATATGAAATTTTCTATAAAGTTATTAATATTATATAGTTTTTTTATTAAAATACATTGGAATGGTATCAAACATATATTGTGATTCCTTTTAAAGATTTTTTTGATCAAAGATTATTTTATTTTAAAATTTTGAAACCAAAGTTGGTAGGTTATGTTGATGCTAAATATTTTTATATTTTAAAAAAATTTAGATATAAAACTATATTTATTTACATATAGTGGAATGGTCATTTCATGGTGTTAAAAAAACAAACCATTTCTACAACATCCTCAAATCTTGATCAGTTGGGTGCAATTCATGAGACTAGTCAAAAATGTGTTTCGTTGAGATTCATTATTCATAATATCATAAATAGTTGTGGATTAAATATGAATAATATTCTCACTAATTTTCATGATGATTATGTGTCTTTTATAGTGAAATTAATGGGTGAGTATATCAAATATGATAGTACAAAACATATCTCTATAAAAAAATTAGTCATGAGATTTAAAATAATTATGATATGGATATTCAACAATCTCAATCATGTAATAATTTTACAAATTTTTCACAAAGACAATTCTGATTGTTTTTTTAGAAAATAATTTATAAAATTGGGATGTGAATACTATAATATCTATCATGATTTAATCATGAAGAGTTAAGAATGTGGTGTTCTTTTTTCCTTTATTGGGTTTTCATCATTGAGTTTTCTTGGTAAGATTTATAATGTGACAACCAAAAATTAGACATGAAATTCAATTATTTTAGCTTCATTTGTTTTCCTACATGATGTTTTTTTATGTGACTATTAAATAATATTTAATTAAATTAATGACATCTAATAGACATTGTTATGAAATGATATGATAATTATGAATGTCCCAAGATCTATCCAAATCCAAAAATTCAAGTATTTGGAAATTTCTTGGAGAATATAGATTGAACCCTTGATTGAATTCTCATTTAGGACCTATATATGCCAACATGACAATGAAAATTAATACTTTTGACCGGTGTTTTTCATTTTTTGAAAATAAAACTATCACATATTGTTCATTTTTTACCAACATTGTTCTTTTTTACCTATATTATTAATCTCTATTTATTGACTATTATTTTCAATGTTATTGATGCATTGTGTTTGTATTTGTTTCTCATCGTCTTTGTGTTTCATCTATGTTCAACATGACACATTTAATTTCAAAATTTCAAATTTCTGATGATTTTAGTCATCATCTAGATTTTCAATAGTTTACTTTTTCATATTGATTCTAATTTTTCATGATACATTCAATCCCAATTTGATTAAAAATCTAAATTTTTTTAATAAGATCGTTTATTAAGAAATATTTTATTAATATTTAATTTATTCATAGACTTCTTCAATTCACCATCAGTTTCAAAATATGTTGATATTTAAATTTTTTATATATTAAACTATTGATGTCATATATATTTAAATTTCAACACAATTTATATAAAAATATTTAATATATATGCACATAAAAATATACTAAAATCTATTTTTCATCTTTTCTATATTTTTTTTGATTCTTTATTATAACATCCCCATAACATATATTAAAAAATGTTTAATAACTTTTTTTATAATTGTTTATTTGACACCATATTAATAAATTGTCCAAAAAACATATATTTAAAAGTGTATCATGACATATATTACAAATATATTATATATACCAATGGTTATTCTTTTTCTATCCATGTGTCACCACTACAACAATTTTCATTATGTTCCCTCCTCATAACACTTTCTGATTCCCTCACGATATTGATTCCTCATCTCCTCCATGATACCACCCCCCTCCATATCCTCTACATTCATCTCTTCCACCTATGCCTCCTCCTCCTCCTTGTTCTCTGCCTTCACATCCTCCTCCTCCTTGGTCTCTGCCTTTGCATATGAATATGTTTATGCCTCTATGGGATATTCAAAACCTTCAAGCAGCTAAATCCCATGCATCCTCCAATCTGTCTCCCTCTTCAAATTTCTACTTCCCATTTGATTTCCTAAAAAATAGATATTCTCTAGAATCGTCCAATTAAATTTTTTTTCGCATAAATTGCTTCTCCTTTAATGTAACTACATCTTACGCAATTTAGTATCCTATAAATTCACTCTCTATCATCATAGTGATATCATCTATTGAAGTTATCCTCCAAGAAAATTCAAAAAAACCTACAAATATCCTAGGGTGTCATCAAAAGACCACTATATTTCCAAATCATTTGAAAAAAATTCCAGAACCTTAGATCAGACATCTTAATGACTCCCTATAATTAAATGGTGAAATTTTTCTGAAACCCTACAACATACTTTTTCAATGAATAACTGTAATTAAATTCCTTCTACACATGTCATCATTGTGTGACTATAATCATTTACATGTCCTTCCTGATTTTCTATGATAGTTTTGAAATAATCTTGAGATTTTTTTTGTTTGTGGTTTGGTTCTGTATCTTTAATTATATATTTTTAGAACCCCACATTGATATAAATTCTAATACATTCGTTTGGATTGATTCATTGTAAATTACTTTGGATTTTTGGAGTTTATATATGATGGATCTATACTCATATTTTGGTTTTTTTACTACATTCATTTGGTTGTTTCATCCATCATTTTTTATTCATTGTTTTGCATAGTAAATTTGAAACCATCATGTTTTGATAATGATCTGAAGTTATGAAACTATAATTATAGTTCCACTTTACTGTATTTCATATGATGTACCCATTTATCAAACTGAATGTCCCATCCCTATCCTATAATTTATATTTCATTAACTACTTATTATTTTAGGTTTATAGTTATCTCTACCAATTTTCCTTCTACATAAATACATTCCTTTACTGTTTAATTTTTTAGGTACATTTGTTTTTAAAATTTTATCTATTTTAATATTTAATTTATACCTATGTTTTTTCCTACTTATTCTTTCTTGATACATATTTTTTTTCTTAAAAAATTGTTTCAACGCATCTTCTTTTATAAGAAAAAAATATTTTAATTGACATCACCTCTCATTGATGATCATTCAATAGTAATGTGTTATGGAATTTTTATTTTTTCACTTCAAATGTAAATTCATTCTACTTAAATTCAACATTCTTGTTTTTTCATGATATATATACAATAATAAAGTGTTACAGTTTGTTTGAGGTTTGGTGTTGCAACTATAATTCTATTTTTTTATGTCTCTACGTTGATATCCATTACATGAAATTCATTTTTATTTATTTTTTTAGAATTAATATGGTGTTTTGGAGTTTCTATACTCATATTTTGGGTTTTCATCAATGAAATTCAAATTTATGTTTCATCTATAGTTTTTCATTTATTTTTTGCATGATAATTTTTCAAAAATCATATTTTGATAATAATATTAGGTTATGAAACCACAAATACAGTTCCTCTCTATATCCTTGCATCAGAGGTACCATCCTATCAAACATAATTTCATATACATATCCACCATTTGTTGTTGAATTAACTACTATTAATCATAAGTTTATGGTTGTCTATAATAATTTCCCTTCTATATATAATTTCGATTCTACATTATACAAAATTTCCCTTTGTAATAAAATAAATTTGGCAATTGAATATTATTATTGAGTTGTGATAAATCTCGTAAAAATACATGGGAGGGTGATACTATATATCAATATCATTCATTTGTCTATAAAAATATTCTTTATTGAATTAGGTACATAAATTATACCTTATAATATACATTAAAATACTAATTATTTATTCATTATTTAATTTAATTAACTTGTATATGTCTGTATTGGATCTTATTTTTCACATTCAAATAAAAAATAATTTTATTTGTATATGGATACAATTAAATAATCTAACCATATCTTATAAAGTTCAACTAACTTTCTACAATCAAATTTACATGTTAATGGTTCCTTCAGTTTCGTATCATTTACAAATATATATTTTGTGTACTAATTTTGATATATTAGATGGATAATAAATATTTATAAACTATATTGTTGGTATAGATAATCCTCAACATTAAAATCACTCAATAGGTATATTTTCCATTAGTATGAATACTATAATGTGGAGGATCATTACAAGAATTTTATAAAAAGTTCCACCTAATTTCACCCATATTAATAGTAATAGTGTAAGGTCTATTGAAATAGAAACTACAACATCTATAATTTCTCAACATAATTTATCATTTTGAAGTTAGTTGTTACTTTCATATACCTATAGGAATGTTTTATACAAATTCTATTACATATTTTTGTTATATATTGTGTAAAATATAATCACACTTTTCATTTAATATAAGAGTTGATTGACTAAGAATATTATTTACAAATTCACTCACCAATACATCATATATACTTTTAAATCCCATATTTATCAACTTATTTACATTTTTCTTATGAATCAATAATTTTTATATCTTCAATAAACATGTAAAATATAAAACATATTTTTATTTATATATTATGAGTAATATTTCTTCAAGTGTTTACCAATCAAATATTGGTTTGAAATAAATTCATTTTTATATCATTTATGATTTTTCAAATTCAATTAATTTTTATATTTATGGTTTAATTATATACTCAATTTAAATTCACTCCCCTATTACAGGTTCATCTATTGACTATATATCCTACTAAACAAAAACCTAATGTTGATGACATGACTTCAATGTCTTTCGGTAAAAATAACATAAAAATTCCAAATCAAATTCCGTTAACATAATAAATAGTAAATGGTTTGATTTATTTTCTATTTTACCCTATATTTGTAATTAAATTATAGTTTGAAGCATTTTCAGCTTCAATACATGTATAACAAACTTTTAGTTTAATGCAGTTTCAGTTTATCTAACTTATCCTAAAGTTACTATCATGATTCTATTGTATAGATCTCATAGTTTCTTTAACCAGATCTTCAATGGATTCAATATTCACTAAACCCATTAAACAACAACATTTTTACTTCTCAATTTTCTTCTAAGATAAGTTACCCTTCATTACTTCACTTATAACTGATCCATTTGTACACCATCTTTATGTATTTCCTCTATAATAATACTATATACATACTGATCACACTATCCCATTTACATTGTTTATATTCTGTACACATTTTCTATATAATCATATTTTATACACAATTATCATACCATACAATAATATTCATTTTCAAAAATTTGGAAAGTATATGCATCCATTTTTAATTTGAATATTATGCTTGATGAGAGTTTCTTTGTTGGTGTTGTGTGATGACTTCTTTTGGAGGTAATATTTTGTGAAATTAATGAAACTTGACTATATGAAATATTATTTTAGAATTTAATGAAATTAATCAAACCTCCTGTATTCTTTTTAATTTTCATCCAACACTTATAACATTGGTTAATTGTTCAAAATTAGTGAGTGTTTTTTAATCTGGTTCCCACAGTGTTAGTCATTAAATATTTTGGGGATGGGGATATATCCGGTATCCTTATTAGGAAGGAAAATCTATAACTTGGTCAATCAGAGTCACCAAAATCTATGTCATTTTATCTTTATGGATTTGTTTTTTTTCTCATCACTAGGGTGAGATTTTTAAAAAATATTCACATAGATAGGTAATTGAATCAAAGGTTGTGCATAAAAACCCCATCTCTTATTGCTCAATGTATTCCCTCTAATTTCACATTATAATTTTACATAGGTAGGTTTCATTGATTAAATAATGTGGAAGTATTTTTTTAAAATTTATGATTTTTTATTAATTTATACTCCTTTACTATGTTATTATTTATTTTATCTGTTACATATCTTTGATAAGGATTTTTTTATATTCATAATTTTTTTTATGTAAATATTTTTTATTTTATGTGACAATTCCTCTTCATATGATTAGTATTTTACTAATCAGGGTTGCATATGCTATCTGGATCTTCTGGATTAGTGTAGTTGTTTTTTCCCTGCATTATATCAATGATTTATTTCTCCATCATCCATCAAGTCAAGGCCAAAAATATTTTAGGTTCCCCACCATATCACCGTCCAAAATCAATGAACACAAATTCTACCCTTTTCATTTCTATAATTATTACCATTATCAATAATATACCATTATTAATTGTTATTAATACTCTAATAGACATTATTCAAAAACGATGGAGACATCTTACCACTAAAATAATATTATAGGTGTGGCCTTGCCATGCTGCCCATTATTTATGTCTCTAAATGCTCAGTTTCTAGGATTATTTTAATAAAATTTTTAAAATTTTATTTATAATTTTTTAATTATTCCTTTAAAAATTAAATAATTTTTATTAAAATAAATAAATAATGATAATTTGGTAAATATATGAAGTACATGAAACAATATGATACTTTGATTATGCACTTTATACTTTGATAATATAAATGGAACAATGATATATTTCTAGAATCTTCCATGGCCATCAAGTATCCAAAATTGGATTTTGATGTAGTTGTCTAATATTTTTACCTTTTCAAACTATAAGATCCAAAATATATGATATATTCAGTTGTTTAGATATTTCTAAGACATATAAAATTTTATTATATTGCATGGTCAATACATTTTCACAGACACCGATGGTGTTTCATGTGTACTACTATGTTTTTATGCATTAAATAATCAATCGACTAAAGAAAAGTGTTGTTATGTAATTAAAGGTATTAAGGTAGAGTGATTATTTCACATCTTACCATTTGGATTAATTTACATATCCTAATAGGTATGGATTTCATCAAATTTTTCATATCTTCTTTTATATGTATGATCACTCTATTAATTTTCTTAAATTTTTATGTGTATGTTTTTTCTTACATATTAAAACCATAAATTCTATATGTAATTTATCATTTTATCAGGTTAACTGCATGTTATAATATTTACTTATAATTTTTTATATATTTTTTTCATGTTTAATAAATTTTTTCAATGAATGTATTAATATCATACCTTTTTCAACATCAAAAGCATAAATAGTTCATTTTATAAAAATTCAATTTAGGAATTGTGAAATAATTGAGAAAAATATGGAAGAATGAGAGAAGGATATTCTGATCCTCCCAAGCAACGGGTTTAACCTAAACCATCCTCGAGTTTTGAATCTCTTTTAATATGATTCGATTCACCTAATTTCTAGATATATTTAGAATAACACACATAACGTGAAGGTTTTTGAAGAGAAGGATTTGAAGGTCTTCTCTCTTTTCTCTGGTAATTCTAGCGGAACCTTTGTTTTACTAGAAAATCGAGTCGCACAACGAATCATCAAAAAAGAGTCAAATGCCCACATCTCAGCATCGTATGGAGAAATTTCAGAAAGTCTAGAACTTTTTAAGAACTCTTTCATGTCATATATTTATTTATCTAATGGTATGAAACCTTGTAAAGTGTAATATTTGTTTTCCGGACTTGCTATTATTTAGGGTTTTCAAGATTTCAAGTGTGTCTCCTTAGGGAGAGTATTTTTTTTATTTTCTTGTCTCTTATTCTGATTTAAAGGGTAGGGAATAGAGTTATAGATCAGTGAATTTAAGTCTGAGAACTCTTAGAATCCATGAATGGAACATAAATTTCAACATTAATGATTTTAAGGATTCTTTCACTCGGGCTTGGAATAAATTATATGGTTTAAAATGGGTTCTTTGGAATCATGAAATATTGTATGAAATTACTTCAGTGACAGGGATTCAAATTCAGATGGACTTAGCCACTGAAAAATTCAATTTTTGTCACTTTGTTATAATACTAGTTGAGGTATATTTAAGTTCTTCCCTGATTGACAAGGTTAACCAATCCACTCCCGAAGATGAAATCAATCATAGAATTGTTTATAAAAAAATTCTATTGTACTGTGATTCTTACTGTATCATTAGATACTTTAGATCCCACTATTGAGCAAGCATTATCTGTGTTAGATTCCAATTCAAAGGACATGAGGAAATACATTGTAGAAGGAAACATGGTAACATTTTCTTTCAGTATAATGTTACTCAAACTAATGATA
This sequence comes from Viscum album, assembly GCA_963277665.1. NCBI lineage: Eukaryota > Viridiplantae > Streptophyta > Magnoliopsida > Santalales > Viscaceae > Viscum > Viscum album. The sequence goes on along the minus strand of OY728137.1, from coordinate 20,238,063 downwards.
AAGTTAGGAATGAAGACGCTTATAACTCTCACACTTGGATCATAGCCTCTAGGAATGTACAGGCTGAATGGATGGTTCAAGGACCAACATGGTCTAAGACTGATCCGGATCCTAGATAATATTCTTTTCAGGCCACCTTTCAGGATGATTTCACTCATCAACTAAATGACAAGCCCTTTGTTACATAGGTAGATCTGGTAGAATATAATCTTCTAGTTAGTGTGAGCCTTTCCTTAAAGGAGTCCCTAATTGGGGGCTTAGAAGATGTATAAAATGAATCTAAATATTATGAAAATCAAATTTTGAAAGAGGCTTAAACACATACTATGGGTGATAATAGTCTTAGATAGGAACAGCTTGTGGTTTATTCCCATAAAGGAATGACCAAGTTGGAGGCTTCTACCTCAATGGAAATAAAAAAAAGGAGCACACATCAAAGAGAAAAAGAAAATTTAATTCCGATAAGGGGATTGAGTCCTTTTTCCACTCTAATTATTATGAATCTATTGAAGACTCTGCTTTTATGGATCCTAATATTAGATTGATAGATTCAAAAGATAGTTCAGAATGGCATAAACGAGTTTTGGATGCTAGACCTGGCTTTCAATCTCTCTATGATATTAAGTCGCAGTAAGGACTTGTCTCATCCTTAATAGAGATTTTTTATTTGACACCCAAGTCAATGCCTATGAAAAAAAAAGTTAAGTTAAGTATATAAAGGAAATGACTTCAATTATGGCTACTTCCTCTTCTGGCTAAGTTCCCTTGCATCCTGTGAATCCTACTGTAAAAAATACGGACTCAATGGTGATTTCTATCTCCCGTATTGGAAACACTAACAGGTTTGACTTGTCTATTTCCATATCTTGACACAGACATGCCTCTCCTACTACATCTGGGATCCGATAGTGGTCTCCACTGGGTGACTCTTACCTCCATGGAACCACCCAAATGCAGGTTCTCCCTATTGTGGTTCCCAAACTTTTGCATCTCCCCTTTGTTGTAGAAACTAGACTCTAATAGGTGTCTTTAACTAGTGATTCTTTCCCTCCCAACTCTCCATTGCAGATATCTCCTGGTGAAACTCTTGAATAGGTGACCCCTGCTCTGAATGATGGTGGCAGTAATGACCATGATGGAACAATTATTTCAATAGGTTCTCAAAGAATGTTTGTAATTACCCTTGATGATTAATGACTAAGAAGACGTGATGATTACATCTCAAAGGATGTTGTGGTTCCAATCTGAAGTTCCCAGTCTCAAATAAAGAAGGAAAAAAGCAATGTCAATTTACACAATTCATTTGATATGCATGCTACTACATGCAGTGAGGATGATGGAACAAAGAATGACAATGTTTTTGGAGCTGAAATTATGAAGAAAGCTGTTATATCTGAATCTTTGGATGACAGTGAAGGCTCATGGATGCTAGTCAAGACTTGGAAGAGGGTTCGATATCCTCGAGGTAGGGATGGATTCCCCTCGCATCACAATATGAGTACTCTCTCTAGGATGGGTTAATGGATGTTTCTCTTATTTCTTATGGCCCATAGGGTTATTGTATGTTACTCTTTCTGTCCCCGCTCCTTTTTATAATCTTAATAAAGAGGGATTTGAGCCTCAAACCTTTAAAAAAATCAAGAATTGTTTGTCATAAAATCTCACTAGTAGACTCAAAATTGTACATTCAATTACTTTTTTGTTACATTGATTTGTACTCTATTACAAATTTTTTTACTGAGTTGTTGCATAAGAGTATTCAAAATAGATGTTCCATTTTGAAAACTTCACATTCAGTTTCCATTTTTTCTCAAAAAAATTGATATTTCATGACAGATACATCGACTAAAACTATTTTATACACTACTATAAATCGGTGAAAGGGATGCACATACTTTTATCATTGTTAAAAAAAAGAACTGATAAAAGCCTCACCTATATCAGGACTAGTTAAAATCACTGATAAAGGTGTGCCCTTTATAAGCGCTTTCTTTAGCGCTAATAAATGTTATCTTTATCAGCGCTATTCTTAGCATTGATAGAAGATTTTAATAAAAAATATTATTAATATTTATATAATTATTATATTTATATTAAAAAATAAATTTTATTTATATACATTAATTAAAAAACAAATATTTATAATAATTATAATATCATATATTAATATATATTTTTAATAATTAAATATATATATATATATATATATAATATTTTAAAAAATGTATTTATAAAATTATAAATAAATATAAATATATTTAAATAATTATAATAATTTTTTTGAATTATAAATGTATTTATAGTATTTATAATTATATATATAAATACTTTTTAAATGTATTTATTTATAATTATAATTATAAATATATATATATATATTTGTCTCTAATGAATTGAGTCAATAAATAAATAAATAAATATATTGACTCAATAAATAATGATGATATTCATGGACATGTTTATGATCATATATTGATATGCGTGCGTATAATTGACACTACTTATGGTCATAGGTTTATTTGTGGACATGATTGGGTTGTTATATATTTCTAAATATTAGATTACATATTCTTAAGATGAGAAGATGGGGTTTTTCGTAGTGGTATGAAGACCTCGTAATACTACATCTGGTTGGGGTTCGATTCCCAGCGTGTTTCTTTACCTGATTTATTTTGAGGGCAGGTGTGTGCATCTGGCCTCAACACCAGACTTTGGTGGGGTGGACCGCTTTGGCAGATGAGATTAGGGGGATTTGGGTTCTGTCATGGAAGGTGAAGGGGAAGACTATTGTGGAAAATGCGATGCGACAGCCTCTATGGGGGCTCGGTGGGGTGGACTGCTGATAAGATCAGTTTCGGTTCGGTCGTGAAGCGATGCGGCGGCCTCTATGGGGACTTGAGATTGGGGAAATGCCATGATGGTGGGCAATGGTGTAGAGATGTGAGGAAGAAGGGATGCAGCGGTGACCTCATGACCTGGTGATGACACTTTGTGTGATGGTGAGGGATTTGGATGTAGCCAGTAGGGTGGAGATCATTAGGTTGTGGGCAGATGTTGACGATAGCGTGGGGCTTAGACCGGTGGGTTGCATAGCGGACGGGTGATGGCGTAAGGCTTGAGGTGGTGAGCTTCAGGCGCTACGGTGTGGCGATCAATCATGGTGTGTGATGGCAGTGGATAGGTGTGATGACTGTGGACCATTGTGGGTTGATGGACCTACGATTTGGAACTACGGATCAGCTTTGTGATGAGTTTCATGCCCAATGGGCCTTTAGGTCAATTATGTAATAAATAAAGCAACTGCTTGCGTGGGTTATCCCTTGGGGGGCTATGACCTACCTTTCCGGCATCCTGTGTGTGGTGTGTGTGTGTGTGTTTATCTGTAATTGTACCCCCAATCACCTATAATATATATTCTTATGATGACACATGCATATGTTATGTATTCATGAATCATGAAATGTTCATTTATACATTGACACCCTTATTATTCATGCTTCCATGTATGTGATGACTCGTTTTTTATGATTTACACTTTTCATTCATGTTATAACCAAGAACATATTTATTTTCTCATAAATAATTATAAAATTAAAATAAATATATTTAAATAATAAATATATTTATTATTTGTATAAATATAAAATTTTAATTATATATAAATACTCCTTAAATATAGTTATTTATAATTATAATATTACAATAAATACATTTATTATAATTTTATTAATATATATAATTGTATCTTAATAAATATATATACTAATAAATGAATAAGTTTATATATATATTTATAATTATTTAAAAATATTTATATGTATATTTATTTATAGTTATAAAAATAAATAAGTATATTTATTTATTTATGTATATTTATAATTATAAATATATATATATATTTAAATAATTATCAAATTACAATAAATACATTTATTATAATTTTATAAATATATATATTTATATATTAATAAATAAATATGTATATATAAATATATTTATAATTATATACAAATATTTCTAAATATATTTATTTATAATTATTTATATATATATATAATTATAAATTTATAATAAATATATTTATTATATTAATAATTTTATAAATATATATAATTATATAAATATATATAATTATATAAATATATACAAATATATATATATATATAGAAATATTTATAAATATATGCAAATATTTATATATATATATACATATAAATATTTATAAATATATTTATTATATGTATAATTATAAATATCTATATATATATTTATAATTATATATATATATATATTTAAATAATTATAAAATTATAATAAATACATTTATTTTAATTTTATAAATATATATAATTATATAAATATATTTATAAAAATATAAAAATATTTATAAATATATACAAATATTTATATATATATTTATATATATATGAAGTTGACATTAATTCCAATTGTGTCTATTTACTTAAAATTGACATTAATTTTAGTAAAAAGAACAGGCGACAAGCTGAAAACTGAGTAAATTCATTCAGATTGTTTTGATACTTTAGGAAAACAACCCATGACTCATTTTTGATGTGTAGGAATCAACCACACCTTAATATGATGTATAGTGTGACCGGTATAGCTCTATGTGTGTTTTTTTATTTAAAATTGACATTAATTTTAGTAAAAAGAACAAGTCACATCCCGAAAACCGAGTAAACGCATTCGGATTTTTTTGATACTTTATAAAAATGATACATAAGTCATTTTTTACATGTAAAAATAATCTTCACCTTAATCTGACGAACAGTGTGGCTGGTATAATTCCAAGTGTTTCTATTTCGTTAAAATTAGAATTAATTTTATTAAAAGAAACAAGTGACATACTGAAAACTGATAAAACACATTAGGATTATTTTGATACTTTAGGAGAATGAAATGTGACTCATTTGTGATGTTTAGGAATCAATTGCACATCGATCTAATGCACGGTATGACCGATATAACATGAAGTGTGTCTTTTTATTTAAAATTGACATTAATTATAGTAAATAGAACAAGTGACATGCTAAAAATATAGAAAACACATTAGTATTGTTTTGATACATTAGTAAAATGGTCTATAAGTCATTTTTAACTTTTAGGACTCATCCTCGCCTCAATTTTATGCACATTGTAGTTGGTATGATTCCATGTGTGTCTATTTATTTAAAATTGACATTAATTTTAGTAAAAAGAATAAGTGACATACTGAAAACTAAGTAAAAACATTTATATTGTTTTGATGCTTTAGGAAAATGATTCATAACTCATTTTTAATTTTTAAGAATCAACTTTACCTCAATATAATGCACAGTGTGACCGATATAACTCAAAGTGTTTCTTTTTATTTAAAATTAGCATTAATTTCAGTAAAAAGAACAGTGACATAATGAAAACTGAGAAAACACATTATGATTGTTTTGATACTCTAATAAAGTGATACATAAGTCATTTTTTATGTGTAAGAATCACCTAAACCTCAATATGACGCACGGTGTGACCGGTATGACTCCAAGTGTGTCTTTTTTATTTTAAATTGGCATTAATTTTACTAAAAGAAACATGTAACATACTAAAAACTAGGAAAAAACATTCAGATTTTTTTGATGCTTTAGAAAAATGACCCATGATTCATTTTTGACATGTAAGAATCACCCTCACCTCAGTATGATTCACGGTGTGACCTGTATGACTCAAAGTTTTTGTTATCAAAATAAAATTGATATTTTAGTTCAAAACATGTGTGACTCACTGAAAACCAAGAAAATGTGCTCCAGTTGTCTTAATGATTTAGGACAGTGATTCATAATTCATTTTTGATGTGTGGGAAGTTATCTCACATCAAACTGACAAATAATGTGATCGGTATGACTCAAAATGCGTGTTTCTAGTTTGAAGTGACATTACTATAAAAAACACAAGTGACATACTAAAAACCAAGAAAACGCACTCATATTGTTTTTATAATTTATAAAAATGATCCATAAGTAATTTTTGATGTATAAGAATCATCTGCACCTCTATCTGATGCACGTTGTGATCGATATAACTCCAGGTGTGTCTTTATTTAAAATTGACATTAATTTTAGTAAAAATAACATGTGTCATACTTAAAACCAATCAAACACATTCATATTGTTTTGATACATTAATTAAACTATCTATAACTAATTTTTGATGTGTAGTAATCAACACCACCTCAATAAAATGCACGGTGTGACCGGTATAACTCTAAGTGTGTATTTTTATTTAAAATTGATATTTTTTAATGTATTCTTTCATACTAATGTCTAATTTATTTCTTTATATTATTACTAATATATGATTTGTTTTCTTATATATGTGGATTTTTTTCTAGGGTTGAGGTGGTTTTTGACACACTGACCATGTTTTCTCTTTATTTTTATCATTTTATTGGTGCTCGGTCTTTTGGTTGAGGTTCGGGTTGAGTTCCTGATGAAAATTTTTTGAGTGTTGGAGTGTGTTGGTGGTTTTGGACTTATTCATGGTTTTTTTCAAACCGTGTGAGGACTAGTAGTGACCATGTGACCTTCTTTTGGTATCAAGGATGAGGTGCATGGATTTCACATGATCATATCAAATCGTGTAGCAAGCGTACAAAATGGATCTGTCAAATGACAGAGCTGAGTTGCACGGTTGGCGCACGGTTTCTCAAACCATGCATCTAGACCATGCAACGGTCCATTCCCTCCATTACATTGCACATGGTTGGCGCACGGTCTGGAAAACTATGTGGCCAAACCATCCAGTCTTCCTGGTATTGAAAAAAAATAAAATTAAATGAAAATAAGATAAAAAAGAAAAATTAAAATAAAATAATTTTTTTTAATAAAACAAATAAGGATAATATTATTATTATGGTTATTATTATTATTATTAATTTTATTATTATTATTATGTTGGAGTTTTAAAAAAACTAAAGGGGTTCTCTTCCACCTTACCACATACACGATGCACCCCCCGTCCCCTTCCCTTTCCCACTCTCACACAACCTATCTCCAGTCGAAGCCCCTCTGGCATGCCACCTCCTTCCCTCTGGTCACCGCTTACTCCTCCTATTTTGGGTGCATTCCTCTCTGGTAGGCCTCCTCTCCCTTATTATCCCTCGATTTTGTGGTTTTTTCTCTTCGATGCGGTGAGTATGTTTTGGCCAACCCCTAATGTGTTTGGGGTTTTGTTGTTGATCCTTGATGATTAGGGTTGGTTGGGTCTTGTTTAGGCTGGTTCTAGCCACCGTCGTCAAGGGAAATGGGTTTCACTTCAATTTCGAGTAAGGTTTTTTGATTCCATTACATTTGTTTAATTTTAAATTAGGGGTTTTGTGGTTTTTGAGTTCTCAGTATTTTTTTCTAGAGTTTGTTAGACTTTGGTGTGGTGGTTTCTGGTAGACAATATCAAAAGATACTTGTTCACATATGCATATGTAGGCATTGATATGTGTAAGTTCACCCTTTATATATATTTATCCATGTAAGGATGGGTATATATAATGGGGCTAGGTGTTCTTACATATATATATGAAAATTCATATGCGTTTAAGTGAAAAGGGGTATATGCATGTATTAGACTATGTGTAAGGATCCCCTTGTACATATTTCTCCATGAGAATATATACATATGGGTTATATGTACTTGAATATAATTTAAGGTGCATATGTGTGCGAGCGATTAAGAGAAGACTCATGTTGTCATCTTCAAAAGTTTTGTGCCTTGAGTTTGAGGTAGGTCTCCCTATGTCCGAGCCTTTAAATTAAAAATGATAATTGATTTTGTGTTTTATTAGGGGTTTTCATTATATTATAAAGTTATTAAATTATATAAAAAATATAATGTTGAACACAATTGGTTTATTTCATGTTTTTCAACACATTTCTTATTTTTCACTATGGGTTTTTCTTATTAAAACATGTTCTCCATGATGGATTTATAATGCTAGGATTCTTGAGTGATTGATTGGTTTTTCAAATTAAACATACTGGGATAATTGGAAATGTCTAAAGATGTTTAGCCTCTCCATCAGTTTTTTATAAAAGTGTAATGACATGTATCACTTTCCAAAGATATTTAGTGTGTGAAAAATAATTGTGGAAGTTGAATTGAATAAAAATATGTTCTTAAGTGATTTTAATAATGTTAAATTTCATGTTTTGGTAAGTATAGAAAATTTCATGGGTTTTGTTGTGAATTTGAGGTTAAATGGTTGTTTGCCTTTCCTATAAGGATTGATTCATTTTAAACATGGTTTCAAGCTTGTTTTTAAATGTGTAATGCCTTGGTTGTTTAATTGATATTTTAAATGGTTTTGGAACTTAAAAATGTTGGGTGATTATGTTTTCTAAAATTAAATTATTCATTGTAAATTAATGAGGTCCATTCGGAACTTTGAGAATGATTTGTAAAAGTGGGAAACCCCCTCTTGAGTCATGCCCCCTTATTTGAAAAATGTGATGTAAGTGTTCATGTGTGATTTGTGATATGTTCCTAGTGAATTGGTTTGTGCATTGTTGTGTGACTTAGAAAGGGGAACACCCTAAAGGAGGGAGATTAGTGGTGGGTGGTTGGATGAGTTTTTTGGTAAAGAAGATTATATGTAGATATATGTTTTCTTGATAAAAACTCACCACTATTTGATATATAGAACATGGGAAACCCGGGTAGCTAGGTTGGCAAACTAGAACTAGTACACTAGTTGATTCAGAAGTGGTCGAGGCCCGGATTCAACTAGCAGTATTGATGATACAACGCTAACTAAATATGTGATATGATTATAGACCACTGGACATTGGGATATGTTCCCCTCTAGTGTCATGTGCACAATAACCCTGTTGGTATTGGATTTTTATATGGAGACCATTTGACCTTGGGATGGGATCCCCTATAATGGCTCCTACATGAGAATGCATTTCGTAGTTGATTTGGAGGATTTTTATCACTTAGGTATGAGGTTCATAGTGTCCCACTTAAGCTATTTACCTATAAGGATTTACTATGGTTCTCTCTTGTGACATGGTTCTTTATGAAGTGGTGCTCACTGTTGGTATGCAGTGGACCTTGTGTGCATTGTTCATGTCATGTGATTTCCATTCCAGTTGTTTCTAGATTTTGTTCTCTTTTATGAAAACCATGTTTTAGTCTAAATTGTTTTCCTTCCATTTTAAAATGTATATTCATGCTTGGAAACTATTTTGGATATGTAATGGAAATAAAATGGTTTTTCAAGAAAATGGAATCTTGTGATTTGAATTTCAAAAGAACGTAAATCATTATTTTTATATGGTTGTATTTTTGAACTTGCATGAATTGGATTTATTTTTAAAGGTAAGGTATGGGGAATAGTTTGTCTAGGAACACCTACTGATTTTTAATACTCATACCTATAGTTTCACTTTTTGTTTTTAGCTTCTGGTGATACTCCTAGCTTGGATTTTGTCATCGTGGGGTGATGTTGGTTTAGTGGTCATAAGTAACCCACAAGGTCACATGGGGGTATGTGCAGTTTTATTTATTTCCCTTGCTCATGTTCATTTTTATTATTTAGTTTTTATTTATTTATTTTTTATTCTTTTTATGGTCCAAATCATTCCCAATTACTTTATTTTGATGCCCTAAACTAGTTTCCATCCCAGGAGGATCAGGAATGCCTCTCGGACCTTATTATGGGTCGGATCGGGTGACCATTTTAGGGTTGACCTAGGTTGGTTCATCACAAAAATGTGTGAAAGTAGGCCCTTGTTATTTGGGGTGTCAGATATATTGTAGACTAGGACTTTTGATACTCAAGAGGTTTTGTGAGAAGGATTTCATGAACTCTTTCTCATCCTCAGACTCGAGTTATCAGGGGTAGTATGAGATTTGAGTTTTTTTTGTTTTGATCTATGTGCATAAGAGATGGTAATAGGATTGAGCCAATGTTACATGATGGGCTTGTATGGAGTCATGACCCATGTGTAGCCCAAGTTCATGGTTCAAGATACTTCCTGTGGTTGATGATCTCTTAGAACTTAGTCTGTTAATCCATGTTATCAGGTTAGGAATGAACACTTGTTCCTTATTCTTTATGTTTTTGTGTGAGTTATGTTTTAGATTAGTTTTGGTTGGTGTGATTAGATTTATAAAATTAAAATGGTATTTTTGGAAAGGGGTTTTCAAAAGGTAAAATGGTCTTTGGAGTGGAAAATGTTTTTTTTAAATGAAAATGATTTCTAAGAAATAGTTTTCTTTTAAGGGAATGTGTGGTTTCAAAATGAAAAGTGGAGTTTGTTTTGGAAATTGTTTTGGTATTTTGGAAATACTTTTTGAAATGTGAAATTAAAGTTGATTGGGAATTTGTAAATGTGTTTATTTAATGATAATGGAAACTTAAAATTTGTTGGGAATTTGGGATTTTGGTTGAATGACCTATTTTGGAAATGAAGAATGTTTTTAAATTGAACCTTGGTATTTCTATGAATGATCACATATATGGATGTATTTTTGTGGAAATTGGATAATTGGTGGTATGTGTGATGGGTTCTTGAGATGGAACAAGGATATACATATGTGAGAATTCATGGAATACCAATAGTGAGTATTTGATTTGTTTTGTTTATTGGAAAATGGTTTTCAAAAAGGGTATTTTAATGTTTTGAAAAGTGACTGAGTAGTTGTTTGGTGATTTATTTTTTGTGTTTGTAATCCTTTTTCATGGGATCTTGCTTTTGAAATTCTGGAAGTGTGGTCAGAATGGTGATTTGTGGTTGGGTTTTAGTTTTTGATTGAAGTGTGGAATATTGGTTTATGATGCGTTATGATTTGGATTGGTGCTTCTTGTTTTTGATTATGCCCCAAAAAGGACACAGTAAGGAATTAATGGTTGGAGTCTAGGATTCTTTCTTTAATGTTTAGGTGAATGTCGATTTTGGGAATTGGTTTTGGCCACTATTTAGTGGTTTGAACTTTTCAAAACTGAGGTGCTTATGGTTTTTTAAGGAAATTCTGAATAAGTGTTTCTCTGATTATTCTCATTAATGACTCTACCCAGACTTTGAATTGAGTGTTGGGGCCGAAAACTTTCCTTAATTTGGAACACACATGATTCTTCTTGGTTTTTATCCCACCTTAATTATCTAAAAATCTATAATAATGGATCGTTCATAGTGTCTTGTGAAAATATGTTTCATTCGGTGTGGTCAGTTAGGTTATCTAAAGGAGTTCTATAAGTCACACTGCCAAAATAGGAAGTTTTATTTGAAGATCATAAAATCCTGACTATGGGGTAGAATATGCATTAAGACAACAAGGATCTATCCATAGATCTCAGAGTGAATCTTTTCATTCATTCAGGAATAGTTGGGTGTGGGGGGCCTTGGCCCATCCTTTGTCTTTAGTGTTGGAATGGGGATAGTTTAATTTTATTCAGTGTAGCTTCTTTATTTTTTAAGTTTCCTTTAATTTATAAAATTCATAGAGCTATTGTTTCCTTATTGTAGTATTATAAGTTTTGAAAGTTCCTCGGTTGAATTTTTCCTTATTCATAAAAGTCCACTTTTGTTTGTGAAAGGCATGGTGTCCTGTTATCCTTGTAAACCTCTATAATTGTGATTGTGCCTTCTGGATGCATACCCTTGAATGGTGGTTTCTTTTTTGATTGGTTTTAGCTCTATGTTGTGCTTGCTTTGGAGATTCTTGTGTATTGTGTAATGATAAATCATGGTTTGGTTTGATACGTTGTTTGGGGTTTTCGCTAGGACCCCCTTATGGTGGGGGGTGGTCTGTGTGGGGAGTTCCCAATTTGGTCCATGTTGGGAGTTTCCATTGTAGTTCATGTTGGTAGTTTTAGAATTAATGTGCTATTGGTTTAAATGTTGTTCATGCTAGTTGAGTTCTTATGTTGGGTAGAACACTCATTTTTCACCTTGTGGATCCTTTTGTTGTGCTTATCTCAAGATATGGTTGGGTGTTACTTGTGGAGTTAAAAGTTCACACTGAGGTTGGTGGTTTTATTTTCCCTCATGTAGTTTTGAGTTCTGGTTTCATTACTCATTTGGGTGGGAGGATTAATGGGGGTATAAATCTTTTGTGGTGGTGATAATTTTCACACCCCAACCATGGTTTCTCTTTATTTTTATCATTTTCTTGGTGCCCAATCTTTTGGTCGAGGTTTGGGTCGAGTTCCTAATGAAAAATTTTGAGTGTTAGAGTTTTTCAGTGGTTTTGGCTCTATACATGATTTAATTATGGTTTGTTCCAAACCTTACGAGGCCTATTAGTAACCATGTGAACTTATTTTGGCATCAAGGATGAGCCGCACAGCTTCTCCATGGTCAGAGAAAATCATATGGTAAGCGTACTAAATGGCTCTATCAAATTATAGAGTTGAGTTGCATAGTTGGTACATGGTTTCTCAAACTATGCAGCAATCCCATGTGAGGGTCCCTTCCCTTCAGTAGGTTGTGCATGGTTGGAGCACAGTTTGGAAAACTATGCGGCCTGGATAGTATTAAAAAAATAAAATGAAAATAAAATAAGAAAATTAAAATTAAATTAAATTAAAATATTTTAATAATAATGATAATGATAATATTATTATTATTATGAATATTATTATTATGTTTATTATTATTATTATTAATTTTAGGTTTAAAAAACGCAAAGGGGTTCTCTTCCCCCTTACCCCATACGCAACACACCCCCTTCCCTTTCCCTCTCTTGCATGACCCATCCCTGGCCGAAGCCCCTTCGGTGTGCCACCTCGTTCCCTCTGATCATTACTTCCTCCTCCAATTTTGGGTTTTTTCCTCTCTAATAGGCCCACTCTCCCTTATTCTCCCTTGATTTGTTGGTTTTCTTCTCTTTTATGGGATGCGTATGGTTTGGCCACACCCTAATGCATTTTGGGGGTTTTTTGGTCAATTATTCTTGATTAGGGTTTGTTGGGTCCTACTGAGGAAGGTTATATCCACCACCATCAAGGGCAGTGGGTTTCACTTCAATTCCATGAAAGTTTTTTTGATTCTTTTATATTGGTTCAATTTTAAAATAGGGGTTTTTTGGTTTTTGAGTTCCTATTATTTCTTTCTAGAGTGCGTTGGACTTCACTACGGTAGTTTCCGGTAGCCAATGTTAAAAGGGACTTGTACACATATGCATAGGTATTCATAGATATGTGAAAGTTCCCCCATTATATATATTCACACATGGTAGGATGAATATATATAAGGGGTATAGGTGTCCTTACATATATATATGTGAAAATTTGTATGTTTTTAAGTGAAAAAGGGGTATATTCATGTATAATCATATATGTAAGGATCTCCTTGTGCATATTTGGCCATGAAAATATATAAATAGGGGCTATGTGTCCTTGCATATAAGATAAGGTCATATGCATGTGAATGGTGAATAGAAGACTCCAGTTGTCATCATCAAAAGTAGTGCACCTTGAGTTTGAGGTCGGCCACCCTATGTTCAAACCATTAAATTGAAAATTATAATTTCTTGTGTGTTTTATTGCGTTTTTTTATTATATTATAAATTTGGTAAATTATAGAAAAAATATAATGTTAAACACAATTGGTTTATTTAATTTTTTAAACACATTTCTTATGTTTCACTATGGATTTTTATTATCAAAACATGCTCTCCATACTGGTTTTGTAACACTAGTATTCTTGAGTGCTTGATTAGTTTTCCAAATGAATTATACTGGGTAAATTATAAATTTCAAAATATGTTTGGCCTCTCACCCGGTTTTTTTATAAAAGTGTCATGGAATGTTTGACTTCCAAAGATGTTTGGTGTGTGAAAAATAGTTTTTCAAGTTGAATTGAATGAAAATGGGTTCTTAAGTGATTTTAAAAACGGGGAATATCATGTGTTGGAAAATTTGGAAAATTGAATGGTTTTTTGTATGAATTCGATATTAAATGGTGATTTTACTTTCCTAAAAGGATTTCTTTGTTTTAATCCTGGTTTCGATCTTGTTTTTAAATGTGTAATGCCTTGGTTGTTTAATTGATATTTTAAATGGTTTTGAAACTTAAAAGTGTTGGATGATTATGATTTCTAAAGTGAAAGTATTCCTTATAATGTAATGAGTCATGTTTGGAACTTCGAGAATAATTTTTGGAAGTGGGAAAACCCCTCTTGTGGTATGCCCCCTTATTTGAAAAATGTGATTTAAGTGCTAATGTGAGACTTTTGATATGTGTCTATGTGACTTAAAAAGGGGGATGCACTCAAGGAGGGAGATTGGTGGTGAGATGTTGGATTAGTTTTTTGGTAAAGAAGATGATATTTACATAAATATTTTCTTGATAAAAAATAACCACCATTTGAAATAGAATACATGGGAAACTCAGGTACATTGATGTATGATCTAGAAATTGTGCGATAGTTGATTCCAAAGTGGTCGAGGCCTGAATTCATCTAGTAGGATTGATGCTACTACACTAACTAAACATGTGATATGATCGAAGACTACTAGAAATTGGGATGTGTTCCCCTCTATTGGCTCGTGCATGGGAACGTTGTTTGTATTTACTTATGATATGAAGGCCATTATACCTTTGGATGGGATACCCTCTAATTGATCATGCATGAGAACTCAGTTGGTAGTTAAGTTGGAGTATTTTGATCACTGAGCTATAAGGTTCATAGTGTCCCACATGTGCTAGTTACCTATAGATATAGACCATGGTTCTCTCTTGGGACATGGTTCTTTATGATGTGGTTCTTATCATCAGTGTGCGGTGGACCTTGTGTGCATGGTACATGTCATTTTATTTCCATTCCAGTTGTTTTTGTCTTGTTTTCTCTTTTGTGAAAACCATGTTTTAGTCTAAATTTTATTCCTTCTATTTTAAAATTTCTATGCATGGTTGGAAACTATTTTGGATATGTTATGGAAATAAAATGGTTTTTCTTTAAAATGGAATCTTTAGATTTGAATTTAAAAATAATAGAAACCCTTATTTTTATATGGTTGTATTTTCAAACTAGCATGACTTGGATTTATTTCTAAAGGTATGACATAGGGAATATTTTATCCAATAACACCTAATATGTTTTAATACTCACACCTATAGTTTCATTTTTTTAGCTGCTAGTGATGCTTATAGCTTTCATTTTGTCACTGTGGGGTGACATTGGATTAGTGATCAGAGGTGTCCCACAAGGTTACATGGAGGTATGTTCATTTTTATTTATTTATGAATCTCATGTTCATTTTTATTATTTAGTTTTAATTTAATTATTTTTCATTTTTTATGGTCCAAATCATTCACAATTTATTTATTTTGATGCTCAACACTAGTTTCCAACCTGAGAATATTAGGAATGCCTCTCGGGCCTTGTTTTGGGCCATCTTGAGTGATCAGTTCAGGGTCGATCCAGGTTCATTCATCACAAAATGGTTTCAGAGAAGTCCCTTGTTATTTGGGGTGTTAGTTATCTTGGAGACTAGGACTATCAGGACTTGAGAGGTTAGTGAGAAAAGGACGTCATGAACCCTTTCCCATCCTCAACCTCAAGTTACCAAGGGTAGTACAAGATTTGAGTTTTTATTTTGTTTGGTTTTTGTAGATAAGGGATGACAATGGGAGTGATCTGGTGTTATGCAACAGGCTTTCATGGAGTAGCGACCCATGTATTGTCTAAGTGCACGATTCATGATACTTCTTGTGGTCGATTCTCGCTTGGATCATGGTATGTAAATCCATGTTTCTAGGTTAGGCATAATCACTAGTTCCTTATTCTTGAATTTTTGGTGTGAGTTATATTTTGGATTATTTTTGGTTGGTGTGAGTGGATTTTGAAAATTAAAATGGTTTTTTGGAAAGGGGTTTTCAAAAGGGAAAATGGTCTTTGGAGTGGAAAAAGGTTTTTTTGAAATGAAAATGATTTCTGGGAAATTGTTTTGTTTTAACGGAATTTGTGGTTTCAATGGGAATAATGGTGGTTGTTTTGGAAATCATTTTGGGATTTTGGAAATACCTTTTGGAATGTGAAATGGAATTTTATTATGAATTTGTAGATGTGTTTATTTAATGATAAGGGGAGACCTCAAATTGTTTAGAAATTTGTAATTTAGGTTGAATGGACTATTTTGGAAATGATGAATGTTTTGAATTGAACCCCGGTATTTCTATGAATGATCACATGTATAGATTTATGTATGTGGAAAGTGGATAATTAGTGGTATGTGTGGATGGGTTCTTGAGCTAGCACAAGGATATGCATATGTGAGACTTCATGGAATACCAATGGTGGGTATTTATGTTGTTTTGTTTGCTGAAAATGGTTTTCAAATAGTAGATTCTAATGTTTTGAAAAGTGAGTAAGAAATTTTTTGGTGCTTTCTTTTCGTGTTTTGAATCCTTTTTCATGGGATCTTGGTTTTGACATACTAGAAGTATGGTCAGGATAGTGATTTGAGTTTGGGTTTTGGTTTGTGATTGAAGTGTGGAATTTTGGTTTATGATGCATTTTGATTTGGATTTGTGCTTCTTAATTTTGAGTATGCCCCAGAAAGGTCCTGATGAGGAATGAACAATTGAACTATAGGATTCATTATCGGTGTTTAGGTGAAGGTTGGTTTTGGGAATTGTTGTTGGTCATCGTTTAGTGGTTTGGACTTTTCAAAACTAAGGTGGTTAGGGTTTTTTGAGGGAATTCTAAAAAAAATCTCTGAGTATTCCCATTGATGACTCTACCTAGAATATGAATTGTGTGGTGGAGCTAGAACTTTTCATAACTTTGGACCACACCTGAGTCTTGTTGGTTTTTATCCCACCTTTATTATCTGAAAAGCAGAAGAATGGATCGTTTTTAGTGGCTTTCAAAAAGATTTTTCATTTAGTATGGTCACTTAGGTCATCTGAAAGAGTTCTGTAAGTCGTTCTACAAAAATAGGAAGTTTTATTCGAAGATCATCGGCTCTTGATTGCAGGGCAGAAGATGATTCAAACATCAGGGATCCATCCATAGGTCTCTGAGTGAATATTTTCATGCAGTCAGGAATTTTTGGGTGTGGGGGAACTTGGTCTAACCTTTGTATCCACTGGTGGAGTGGGGACAATTTAATTTTCTTTGTTGTAGCTTCTTCATTTTTGAAGGTTCCTTTTTATTGTAAAATGCATAGAGGCCTCGTTTCCTTATTGTAGTCTTATTTTTTTGAAATTTTCTCATTTGATGTTTTCCTGATTCCTTAAAGTTACCTTTTGACTATGAAAGTATCAGTAGACTTATATCCTTGTAAACTTATGTAGTTTTTATTATTCCTTATGGATGTAAACCCTTGAATGGTTGTATATTTCTATATTGGTTTTAGCTCTGGGTTGTTCTTGCTTTGGAGATTCTTGTGTCTTATGAAGATGATAAATCATGGTTTGGTTTGATACTTGGTTAGGTGTTTTCGTTGGGAGCCCCTTGTGGTGGGGGTTGGTCTATGTGGGGACTTCCCAGATTGGTCTGTGTTGGGGGTTTCTATTTTAGTTTGTGTTGGTAGTTTAAAAGTTGATGCGTTGGGAGTTTCAATTTTGGCCATGTTAGTTGAGTTCTTATGGTGGGTAGAACCCTCTTTTTCCCTCATGGTTCCTCTTTTTTTCTTATCTCTAGTGATGGTTGGGAGTTACTTGTGGAGTTAAAAGGTCACATCGTGGTTCATGGTTTTATTTAGCCTCGTTTAGTTTTGAGTTCTGGTTTCGTTCCTCATTCTTGTGGGTGGATTTTTTGGGGAAGAAATTTTTTGTGATGGGGACAATTTTCACACCCTAACCACGGTTTCTCTTTATTTTTATCATTTTCTTGCTACTCGGTCTATTGGTTGAGGTTTGGGTCGAGTTCCCAATGAAATTTTTGAGTGTTGGAGATTTTGGGTGGTTTTGGACCTATGCATAGTATGAGCATGGTTTGAGCACAGTTTGGTCCAAACCATGTGAGCCCCATCAGTGACCATGCGACCTTCTTTTAGCATTAAGGACGAAGCGTATGGCTTGTGCAGAATTAGATAAAATCATGCGACAAGCGTGCAAAATGAATCAGTCAAATGATAGAGAAGAGTTTCATAGTTGGCACACAGTTTCTCAAACCATGCGACCAGCCCATGTGAGGGTCCCTTCCCTCCAGTAGGTTGTTCATGGTTGGTAGAAGGTCTCGCAGATCATGCGGCATGCCCAGTATTCAAAAAAAATAATATTAAATGAAAAAAAAAGATAAAATGTTTTAATAATAATGATTATGATGATATTATTATTATTATAAATATTATTATTATTGTTATGTTTATTATTATTATTATTATTTTTAAGTTTTGGTTTTAAAAAATACCAAAAGGGGTTTTCTTCCCCCTTACCCCATATGTGACCCACCACCCTTCCCTTTCCCTCTATTGCACGACCCATTCCCAGCCAAATCCCCTCTAGTGCGCCACCTTCTTACCTCTGGTCACCGCTTCCTCCACCCATTTTGAGTGTATTCATCTTCTGTAGGACTCCTCTCCCTTATTCTCCCTCGATTTTGTGGTTTTTTTTCTCTTCCATGGGGTGTGTATGGTTTGTCCAAACCCTAATGCATTTTGGGGGTTTTGTTTTGGTTTATTCTTGATTATTATGGTTTTTTAGGTCCCATTGAAGCTTGTTCTATCCATCGTTGTCAAGGGAAGTGGGTTTCGCTTTAATTTAGGGTAAGGTTTTTTGAATCCTTCAAGTTGGTTCAATTTTAAATTAGTGTTTTTGTGGTTTTTGAGTTCGTGATATTTTTTTCTAGAGTGTTTTGGACTTTGCTGTGATGGTTTTGGGTTGTCAATGTCGAAAGATACTTGGACACGTGTGCATAAGTAGGCATAGATATGTGTATGTTTTCCCTTTATATATATTAACCCATGTAAGGATGAATATATACAATAGGGCTAGGTGTTCTTACATATATATATGTGTGTGTGTGTGTGTGTGTGTGAAAATGCATATGCATGTAAGTAAAAATGAGTATATGCATGTATAATCCTATCTATAAGGATCCCCTTGTACATTTTTGGCCATAAAAATATGTACATAGGGGTTAGGTGTCCTCACATATAAATTAAGGTGAATATTCATGCGAGCGGTGAAGAGAAGACTTGAGTTTATATCATCAAAAGTAGCATGCCTTGAGTTTGAAGTAGGTCTCCCAATATCTGATCTTTTAAATTGAAAACTATGATTTATAATGTGTTTTATTCTGTGTTTTCATTTTATTATAAAGTTAGTAAATTATAGAAAAATATAATTTTGAAAACAATTGGTTTATTTCATGTTTTTCAACACCTTTCTTATGTTTCACTATGGGGTTTTCTTATTAAAACATGTTCTCTGTGGTGGTTTTGTAATGCTAGGATTATTGGGTGCTTGATTAGTTTTCCAAATGAATTATACTTGGTGAATTGGAAATGTCCAAAGATGTTTGGCCTCTCAGTCAGTTTTGTTATAAAATTGTAATGACATGTTTGACTTTCCAAATATGTTTGGTGTGTGAAAAATAGTTGTGCAAGTTGAATTAAATAAAAAAGGGTTTGTAAGTGATTTTAAAAAAGGAAAATTTCATGTTTTGGTATGTTTAGAAAAGTTCATGGTTTTTGGTGTGAATTCGAGGTTAAATGGTTATTTGACTTTCCTAAAAGGATTGCTTTGTTTTAAGCGTGGTTTTAAGCTTATTTTTTTATGTGTAATTCCTTGGTTGTTTAATTGAGATTTGAAATGGTTTTAGAACTTAAAAGTTTTGGGTTATTATGTTTTCTAAAATTAAAATATTCCTTGTAAAGTAATGAGGCCCATTTGGCACTTTGAGGATGATTTTTGGAAGTGGGAAAATACCTCTTAAGGCATTCCCCCTTGTTTAAAAAATTTGATGTAAGTGTTAATGAGTTATTTGTGATATGTGCCTAGTGAAGAGACATTTGCATTGTTGTGTGAATTACTAATGGTGATGTACTCAAGGAGGGATATTGGTGGTGAGAGGTTAGATGAGTTTTTGGGTAAAGAAAATGATATGAACATATTTGTTTTCTTGATAAAAACTCACCACCATTTGAAATAGAGATCATGGGAAACTCGGGTAGCTAGGTGGATGAACTAGAACTAGTATGCTAGTTGATTCAGAAGTGGCGGAGGCCCATATTCATTTAGGAGGATTGATGCTGCAACACTAACTAAACATGTGATATGATCAGAGATCACTAGACCTTGGGATGTGTTTCCCTCTAGTGGACCATGCACAGGAACACTGTTGGTATTGGATTATGATATGGAGACCAATATACCTTGGGATGGGATCCCCTCCAATGGATTGCGCATGAGAACGCAATTGGTAGTTGATTTGAAGGATTTTGATCACTGAGGTACATGGTTCATAGTGTTCCACTTGTGCTAGTTACTTATAGAAATTGGTCATGGTTCTCTCTTGTGACATGGTTCTTTATGATGTGGTGCTCACCGTCAGTATGTGGTGGACCTTGTGTGCATGGTGTTTTTCATGTGATTTCAATTCCAATTGTTTCTGACTTGTTTTATTTTTGTGAAAACCATGCTTTAGTCTAATTTTTTTTCTTTCCATTTTAAAATGTCTATTCATGCTTGGAAACTATTTTGGATATGTGATGGAATGAAAATTATTTTTCTTGAAAATGGAAAATTATGATTTGAATTCGAAAAGAACAGAAAACCTTATTTTTATATGGTTGTATTTTCAAAATAGCATGACTGGGATTTCTTTTTTAAGGTAAATCATGGGTAATATTTTATACGGGCATGCCTACACGGTTTTAATACTCACGCCTATAGTTTCATTTTTTTAGCTTCCGGTGCCACTTCTAGCTTGGATTTTTTCGCCATGGGGAAATGTTGGTTTAGTGGTCGGAGGTGACCCACTGGGTCACATGGAGGTATGTGCAGTTTTATTTATTTTCGCTGCTCATGTTCATTTTTATTGTTTACTTTATATTTATTTATTTGTCATTTTTTATGGTCCAAATCATTTCCAATTTCTTTATTTTGAGGTCTGGTGCTATTTGCCAGCCCGGGAGGATTGGTAACATTTCTATAACGTTGTCGTGGGCCGGCTTGAGTGAATGGTTGAGGGTCGACCCGAGTTGGTTCATGACATGATTTTTTCGGAAACTGATACCATGGGCAGAATTTTTTGAGAGGGGATCGTGGCCATCAAAATATTAATGTTTTTAAATGTTTGTGGATAATTGTAAATGTAATTACACAAAAAATTCTTTGAAATGTATATAGTAGTGTTTTTTTGAATTCATGATGTCAACTTTATTTTAATTAAATTACATATTTTTTATACACAGGTTGTAGGTTATTGTTGGCTGTGTTCTTATACAAACAGCACATTGTAGCATGTTGGGCCATTATAAGCGCTGATAAAGGGGACCCCCCATAAAGACACTGAGAACATTAATGATTTTTTAGAATTGTTAAAGGTCTTGTTGTGCATTGTAAAAGAGAATATATATAGCAGTGATAAGATAATGATTTTATAATTATTCCATTATAAAGTTTTTCACCTATTTCTATATATAACATGTTAAAATTAGTATAACATATATCAATTTGATTTTCAACCTATTGATAATTAGAATGGAATCATTTGCACAAGTCTTCCAGATGGAGTCTGATGTGGTTCAATACTCTAAGCACATGACAATTAGAAAAACCATTAAAATTTGAAGCCCTTATTTCTTGATGTTCATTGTATTGACATTGTTGTTTGCACTAAAAGTTAACTGGCTTCATTACCAATGAAAATCTGGTCTAGTGTTTATTTAAACATTTTTAATCATTATTCTATGCCCCTTTATTTCATTCATGCTTTTTTGTTGAATGTCAAGACAATGTTTCCTCTCATGGCACAAGTATGATTCACCTAGTTTCTTCACATACTTGGGCTCATGAATGAGGATCACCCATTAGGCACAAGCAGTGATGAGTCTAATGGCCAAGTGGTGATGATAGCGATGTTGGAAGCCCCAATATAGAAAGGCAATGTTTGGTTTTTGGAAAATCTATGTACATACAATACTATAGAATAGGTTTTTAATAGTGCTAATAAGTCATCAACAGCACTAAAAAGCATCAATAATCTAAGCATCATTAAAAGGGGGTCCATTTTATCAGTGCTAAATAAAGCGCTGATAAAACTCAAAAATAAATAATTTTTTTAAAAGATTTTTTTTGGTGGTCACTTTTGTGTGTGTGTGTGTGTATTTGTATGTCTATAAATATAATTTTACATAATTATATTTATTTACATATATTTTATATTAATATTTATATGCATATATTAGAATATATAGATTAATATATGTTTGTTTGTTAATACACCATCACAAATATATTTATATGCATATAAACATTATATATACATTAATTGTATTGGTATATAAATATTCATACATTTATATTTTAAATATAGTGTATATTATTATTATTTTGATATGGTTTATATATACATAATGATATTTTATATGTAAATATGTTTACATATTTATTTATAAAATTAAATTTTTATGTGTGAATAATTACAAATATGTATAAATGTGTATGTATTTAATTATAAATAATAGTACAATATGAAAAATGATAAAAATTGAACACTATAATATCCATATGGGTGTAATCCTTGAGAATTAATTGAGTCTCCACTAAAAAAAGATAATAAAACTCCCTTAAACGATGATAAAATTTCATCAAATGTTAAAAAATGGGGGTACACCTGACAAAAAACATGGTTTTGGAGGCCTTTTGAGCCCTTTCCCCCCCCCCCTCCCCCCAAATGATGATCAAGGTTCCCCCAATAATTATGGTGTAGATATTTTTACAAGATTTGATTTAATATTTGGTAAAGCTAAATTGGAAATCCAGATCAAGAATTATGGTTGTTTGAAGTTCAAGTCATGTTTTCAACTTATTTTAGAGAATTTATTAATTTATTGACTTTTTCTATCTTAGAATTGTTATTAAATGAATATTACTCAATAATAATTATCTAATTTTTAATTGATATTATTTTTAAATTATTTTATTAAACATTTCCCACTAAATATATTGTATATTAAGTGTGATTGCATATTTTTATTATATAAATCATATTTTATAAAATATATTATTTTTATATCAATATATATATATATATTTATATATTAATATAAAAAATTTAATGATATATAATTTTTTTATGAAATATAACTTTTAACAACGCTGATAAAGGACAGCGCTGTTTAAAGCCGAATATGTGGTAGTGTTATATGTGCTTGCATATTCTATATGCATTTATTCTCTATATGCCATCATATTTGGATTTATTTTCTAATATAGTTATTTAGATATGAGATTATTTTTCAGAATGCATTACCAGTTCGCACTTATATGGCATAATATTTGGATTTATTGGGGCATAAATATTTGGTGTTGGTAAAAATTTTCACACCCCAACCATGGTTTCTCTTTATTTTTATCATTTTTCTTAGTTCCCAGTCTTTTGGTCGAGGTTTGGGTTGAGTTCACAATGAAAAATTTTGAGTGTTAGAGTTTTTGGGTGGTTTTAGCTCTATACATGATTTGAGTACCGTTTGTTCCAAACCTTACGAGGCCTATCAGTGACCTTGAGAACGTATTTTAGCATTAGGGATGAGGCGCGCGGCCTGCACATGATTAGAGAAAACCATGTGGTAAGCGTGCGAAATGGATTTGTCAAATTATAGATCAGAGTTTCACAGTTGGTACACAGTTTCTCAAACTATGCGGCAAGCCCATGTGAGGGTCCCTTCCCTTCAGTAGGTTGTGCATTGTTGGAGCACAGTTTGGAAAACCATGCGACCTGGATAATATTCAAAAAAATAAAATCAAAATAAAATAAGAAAATTAAAATAAAATTAAAATAAAATGTTTTAATAATAATGATAATGATAATATTATTATTAAAAAACACAAATGGGTTCTCTTCCCCCCATACCCCATACACAACACACCCTCTTCCCTTTCCCTCTCTACCATGGCCCATCCCTAGTTGAAGCCCCTTCGGCGTACCACCTCCTTCCGTCTAATCATTGCTTCCTCCTCCAATTTTGGGTGTATTCCTCTCCAATAGGAATCATCTCCCTTATTCCCCCTTGATTTTGTGGATTTGTTCTCTTTTATGGGGTGTGTATGGTTTGGCCGAACCCTAATGCATTTGGTGGGGGGAGGGGTTGATCAATTCCTGATGATTAGGGTTTGTTGGGTTCTATAGAGGCTGGTTATAGCCACCACCAACAAGGGAAGTGGGTTTTTCTTCAATTTCAGGTATGTTTTTTCGATTCCTTCTTGGTGGTTCAATTTTAAATTAGGGGTTTTGTGGTTTTTTAGTTCCTATTATTTTTTTCTAGAGTGTGTTGGACTTCGCTATGGTGGTTTCAGGTAGCCAATGTCAAAAGAGACTTGTACGCATATGCATAGGTAGGAATAGATAAGTGTAAGTTCCCCCTTTATATAAATTCACTCATGGTAGGATGAATATATATAATGGGGCTAGGTGTGCCTACATATATATATATTAAAATTCAAACGTGTGTAAGTGAAAAGGGGGTATATGCATGTATAAGCCTATATGTAAGGATCCCCTTATGCATATCTGGTCATGAAAATATATACATAGGGGCTAGGTTTTCTTTTCATATAAGTAAAGGGGTATATTCATGTGATCAGTGAATAGAAGACTCGAGTTGCTGTCGTCAAAAGTAGCACGCCTTGAGTTTGAGGTCGGCCACCCTATGTTCAAACCATTAAATTGAAAACTATAATTTCTTGTGTGTTTTATTGGTTGTTTTCATTATATTATAAAGTTGGTAAATTTTATAAAAATATAATGTTAAACACATTTGGTTTATTTCATTTTTTCAACACATTTCTTATGTTGCACTATGGGTGTTTATTATTAAAACATGCTCTCCATGCTGGTTTTGTAAAACTAGGCTTCTCGAGTGCTTGATTGGTTTTTCAAATGAATTATACTTGGTGAATTAGAAATTTCCAAATATGATTGGCCTCTGAGTTAGTTTTTTTATAAAAGTGTAATGTCATGTTTTACTTCCAAATATTTTTTGTGGGTGAAAAATAGTTGTGCAAGTTGACTTGAATGAAAATGGGTTCGTAAGTAATTTTAAAAAGGGGAAATTTCATGTATTGGTATGTTTGGAAAAGTGCTTGGGTTTTGGTGTGAATTCGATATTAAATGGTGATTTTCCTTTTCTAAAAGGATTTCTTTGTTTTAATCATGGGGTTGAGATTGTTTTTAAATGTTTAATGCCTTGGTTGTTTAATTGATATTTTAAATGGTTTTGGAACTTAAAAGTGTTGAATGATTATGTTTTCTAAAGTGAAATAATTCCTTATAAAGTAATGATTCTTGTTTGGAACCTTGAGAATAGTTTTTGGAATTGGGAAAACCCCTCTTGAGGTATGCCCCCTTGTTTGAAAAATGTGATGTATGTGCTAATGTGAGACTTTTTATATGCACCTATGTGACATAAAAATGGGGATGTGCTCAAGGAGGGAGATTAGTGGTGAGAGGTTAGATGAGTTTTTGGGTAAATAAGATGATATGTACATATATTTTTTCTTGATAAAAACTCACCACCATTTGAAATAGAGTACATTGGAAACTTAGGTACCTTGGTTGATGAACTAGAACTTGTACGCTAGTTGATTCGAAAGTGGCCAAGGCCCAGATTCGTCTAGTAGGATTAATGCTACAACACTAACTAAACATGTGATATGATCAATGACCAATAGAACTTGGGATGTGTTCCCCTCTAGTGTCCCATGCATGGGAACTTTATTGGTATAGACTTGTGATATTAAGACCATTGTACCTTGGGATAGGATCCCCTCTAATGGATCATGCATGAGAATGCATTTGGTAGTTGAGTTGGAAGATTTTGATCACTGAGCTACAAGGTCCATAGTGTCCCACTTGTGCTAGTTACCTATAGATATTTCACATGGTTATCTCTTGTGACATGGTTCTTTATGATGTGGTGATTATCATCAATATGTTGTAGACCTTGTTTGCATGGTACCTGTCATTTTATTTCCATTCCAGTTGTTTTAAGCTTATTTTCTCTTTTGTGAAAACCATGTTTTAGTCTAAATTGTATTCCTTATATTTTAAAATTTCTATGAATTCTTGGAAACTATTTTAGATATTTTATGGAAATAAAATGGTTTCTCTTGAAAATGGAAGCTTTAGATTTGAAATTGAAAAGAATAGAAACCCTTGTTTTATATGGTTGTATTTTCAAACTAGGGTGACTTGTAATTCTTTCTAAAGGTAAGACATAGAGAATAGTTTATCCAAGAACACCTACTATGTTTTAATACTCACACCTATAGTTTCATTTTTTTAGCTTTTGGTGTTGCTTCTAGCTTATATTTGGTCATTGTGGGGCGACATCGGTTTAGTGATCGGATGTGACCCGCAATGTCACATGGAGGTATGTTCATTTTTATTTATTTATGCTTCTCATGTTCGTTTTTATTATTTAGTTTTAATTTATTTATTTTTCATTTTTTATGGTCCAAATCATTCACATTTTCTTTATTTTAATGCTCAACACTAGTTTCCAACCCAGGAATATCAAGAATGCCTCTCAAGCCTTGTTTTGGGCTGGGTCGGGTGATCTGTTCAGGGTCGACTCAGGTTCATTCATCACAAAATGGTATTAGAGTGGGCCCTTGTTATTTGGGTGTTAGTTATCATGGAGACTAGGACTATCGGTACTTGATAGGTTGGTGTGAGAAGGACTTCATGAACTCTTTCCCATCCTCATCCTTGAGTTACCAGGGGTAGTACAGGATTTGAGTTTTTCGTTTTTTTGGTTTGTGTAGATAAGGGATGACAATGGGAGTGATCTGGTGTTATGCAATGGGCTTTCATGGAGTAGTGAGCCATGTATAGTCTAAGTGTAGGGTTCAAGATACTTCTTATTGTTGATGCTCGCTTGGAGCATGGTCTGTTAATCCATGTTTCTAGGTTAGGCATAATGACTAGTTCCTTATTCTTAAAGTTTTGGTGTGAGTTATAGAAATGATCACATATATTGATGTATATATGTGGAAAGTGGATAGTTATTGGTATGTGTGGATGGGTTCTGAGATAGTACAAGGATATACATATGTGAGACTTCATGGAATACCAATGGTGGTATTTAAGTTGTTTTGTTTGCTGAAAATGGTTTTCAAAAAGTGGATTTTAATGTTTTGAAAAGTGAGTGAGAAGTTGTTTGGTGCTTTCTTTTCATGTTTTTAATATTTTTCATGGGATCTTGGTTTTTACATACTGGAAGTGTGGTCAGGATAGTGATTTTAGTTTGGGTTTTTCTTTGTGATTGAAGTGTGGAATTTTGGTTTATGATGCATTTTGATTTGGATTTGTGCTTCTTAATTTTGAGTATGCCCCAGAAAGGTCCTGGTGAGGAATGAACGGTTGGACTTTTGGATACCTTCCTCAATGTTTAGGTGAAGGCCGGTGTTTGGAATTGGTGTTGGTCATCATTTAGTGGTTTGGAATTTTCAAAACTGAGGTGGTTAGGGTTTTTTGAGGAAATTTTAAACAATTTTTTCTCTGAGTATTCCCATTGATGACTCTACCAAGAATTTGAATTGAGTGGGGGAGCTGGAACCTTTTCTAACTTTGGACCACATCGGAGTTTTCTTGTTTTGTCATCCACCATTATTATTTAAAAAAACAAAAGAATGTCCCATTTTTAGTGGATTTCGAAAAGAATTTTCATTCATTATGGTCGCTTAGGTCATCTAAATGAGTTCTGTAAGTCATGCTACCAAAATAAGAAGTTTTAGTTGAAGATCGTCAGCTCTTGGTTGCTGGGTAGAAGATGCTTCAAGACATAAGGGCTCTATCCATAGGTCTCTGAGTGAATATTTTCATGCAGTTAGAAATTTTTGGGTTTGGGGGAACTTGGTCTAACCTTTTTCTCCACCAGTGAAATGGGGACAATTTAAGTTTATCTGTTGTAGCTTCTTTTTTAAGGTTCCTTTTTATTATAAAATACATGGAGGCCTCGTTTCCTTATTTTAGTCTTATTTTTTTTCGAAAGTTCCTCATTTGAAGTTTTCCCGATTCTTGAAAGTTCCCTTTTGGCTGTGAAAGGCTCACTAGCCTTGTATCCTTGTAAACATATATATTTGTGATTGTTCCTTATGGATGTGAACCCTTTAATGGTGGTATCATTGATAATTGGTTTTAACTCTGGGTTGTTCTCGCTTTAGAGATGCTTGTGTCTTATGGAGATGATAAATCATGGTTTGGTTCGATACTCGGTTTGGGGTTCTCATTGGGAGCCCCTTGTGGTGGGGGTTGGTCTATGTGGGGAGTTCCCAGAATGTTCTGTGTTGGGGGTTCCTATTTTAGTTCATGTTGGTAGTTTCAAAGTTGATGTGTTGGGAGTTTCAATTTTGACCAGGTTAGTTGAGTTCTTATGGTGGGGAGAACCCTCTTTTTTCCCTCATGGTTCCACTTTTTGTGCTTCTCTCTAGTGATGGTCGGGTGTTACTTGTGGAGTTAAAAGGTCACACCAAGGTTTGTGGTTTTATTTGGCCTCATGTAGTTTTGAGTTCTGGTTTCATTCCTCATTCTGGTGGGTGGATTTTTTGGGGAAGAAAGTTTTTGTGATGGGGAGAATTGTCACACCATGACCACAGTTTCTCTTTATTTTTATCATTTTCTTGGTACTTGGTCTTTTGATTGAGGATTGGGTCGAGTTCCAGATGCAAATTTTTGAGTGTTGAAGTTTTTGGGTGGGTTTGGCCCTATTCACAGTTTGAGCATGATTTGAGCATGGTTTGGTTCAAACCGTGCGAGCCCCATCAGTGACTGTGTGACCTTCTTTTAGCATTAAGGACGAAGCGCATGGCTTATGCACGGTAAGAGAAAATCATGCGGAAAGCATGCGAAATGGCTCAGTCAAATGACAAAGTTGAGTTTCACAGTTGTCATGTGGTTTCTCAAACCATGCGACCAGCCCATGCGAGGGTCCCTTCCCTCCAGTTGGTTGTGCATGGTTGGAACACGGTCTCGCAGATCGTGCAACCTTCCCAGCATTAAAAAAAAATAAAATTAAATGAAAAATAAAATAAAATTAAAAGAAAATGTTTTAATAATAATTATTATGATGATATTATTATTATTATAAATATTATTATTATTGATAAGTTTATTATTATTATTATTATGTTTAGGTTTTAAAAAATACCAAAAGGGGTTCTTTTCCCCCTTACCCCATACGCGACACACCACCCTTCCCTTTCTCTCTCTCGCATGACCCATTCATAGCCAAATCCCCTCCAGCGTGCCACCTTCTTACCTCTGGTCACCGCTTCCTCCAACCGTTTTGGGTGCATTCCTCTTCTGTAGGCCTCCTCTCCCTTATTCTCCCTCGATTTTGTGGTTTTATTCTCTTCTATGGGGTGTGTATGGCTTGGCCAAACCCTAATGCATTTTTGGGGTTTTGTTTTGTTTGATTCTTGATTATTAGGGTTTGTTGGGTCTCATGGAGGCCTATTCTAGCCATCTTTGTCAAGGGAAGTGGGTTTCGCTTCAATTTCGTGTAAGGGTTTTCGATTCCTTCACGTTGGTTCAATTTTAAATTAGGGGTTTTGTGGTTTTAGAGTTCCTGGTATTTTTTTCTAGAGTGTGTTGGACTTTGTTGTGATGGTTTTGGGTTGCCAATGTCAAAAGATACTTATACATGTATGCATAAGTAGGCATAGATATGTGTAAGTTTACCCTTTATATATATTCACCCATGTAAGGATGAATGTATATAACCGGGCTAGGTGTGCTTACATGTGTGTGTGTGTGTGTGTGTGTGAAAATGCATATGCGTGTAAGTGAAAAGGAGTATATGCATGTATAAGACTATGTGTAAGGATCCCCTTGTACATATTTGGCCATGAATATATGTACATAGTGTAGGTTCCAGGCGTAGTGGAAGCACGTTGGTGGGTTTTCCCAACTTTAATTTTAGCGTTAAAAATGTTCAATCCAAGATTCATCATGATAATAAAATGTCGGATCTTCGGAATAGAACGAAGAACAAAAAGAAAGAGAAGGGTCCTGGAACCATTGAGAAGATCGTTATATGTTGGTTATAATTAATTTAATTAATTGACAAGAATTACCATTATGGAATACATCCTTCGTTGATGTCTTTGGTCACAATCTAATGTGATCCATCATTGCATTGTAGAATCCAAGTGTAGGATTCCTCTAGCGGTGATTCACATGTGCTCCACATATCTCTAGACGTCGCTGAAGGGATCTTCGGGTGCTAGCATGGAAGAACCTTCTCTTGCGATGTTCGCCTTCGATCGCCTTGATCCAGTGGTGGTGGATCTCTCTAGATCTTGAGAGTGTTCTTGGAGGAAGGAGTTCTTTTGGCCTTGAGAGGACTCTCCAGAATTGTTGTGCACAACAATTGGGGAAAAGTGTTGCGGTTCTGAGGATATTTATAATCGGGTTTGAATTTATAGAGTTATAACAATAAATAAATGTGTTACGCATTTTATTTGTTTCGTTAACTCTCATTGAAAACCCCCATGTTGAATGATTAATTCCTTGACATGTGCCCACACTGATTATAATAAATATCATTTAATAAAATGATATTATTTCCTCAAAATCCCAACTAGAAAAACTACATGGTGTGTAATTATTTTCCATTAAAAATACACGGCATGTATATTCAATATACACATCATGTACTTTTATTTTAAATTTTTCTTTATTTACTCCACCACATTTATTAAACCTTGAGTAATGTCTATTTATTTGTTAAATAAATGTAAATTCATTACTCACTAATAAATATATATTATTTCGCCCACAATATATTCTCTCGAATAACTAGTGTCGAAATAAATGCGATCAGGAATCCTTAAATAATTATTAAGCCACGGTCGGGAATAATATTTATTTAACTTGTTAAATTAATATTTAACTGAGATACATGGACACACATAGTGTGTGACCCTCTAGCCCTCTTTCTCTTTGGCATTATGCAGGCTTGCCTAAATTCCAAGATTACTCTCTAGCAAAGGGTCGAGGCACCCAAGAGAAAGGGGTTGATGCCGCATTGACATGTCACTTCATACGAACGCTTACCATGTAATATAATCCCTTTGTCATGATATCTCAAATCAAGCGGGTTTCATGCTTGTGCCATCAACCCATGTGCTCAATTATTCTTTCTTTGACTTTTCGGAATTGAACTCGCTCATACCTTTCGATGGCCATGGATTTATTTAGGCTATATCAATTCCATCAAAGGGCCTAAGATATCAACTTCCGTTATGGAACAGAAGCGAAAAATCCTTTCTCACATTATCTATTAATGCAGTATTACTCGTGATGCACCCAACGTATCCTACCTCACTGTGAACAGTGTGTCGTCACAGTTTTCATCAATACATCTAAGTGCGCGAGTTGTAATACCCATTAATAATAATCATAAACTCTAAGGACCAATACACACATCCGCAGATAGGAACATCCAATGACACAATGAAATGTGGATTTTTTACTGGCGGGTCTCGTTCTCATAATATCCTCCTGGATATTACCTAGGGCGCACACCATGAGAAGGTGCCTAAAAGTTTTATGAGTCCTCACCCCTAATGGCCTATATTATTTGAAGGTTTCGGGCGAAGTGGAAGCTCATGGGTGGATGTTTCCACATGGATTTTTGTCATTATCAATGATTACATGAATATACACTTATTATAAATTGTTCATTGTTCTGCATGACTATAAAATAATAATGTCATGGAATATTTGTTGCATTGATAAGGTCATGGAAGATCCCCGCTATGATGAGAACCTTGATATGCTATAATAATATTCTTAAATAAAGTTCTATGGTTGGATGGAATACTGTGATAGGACACATAGTATATAGCCCATCATGTGAAAGTACTCGTAAGAAGACAAGACTCTCTCTCATGGAGTTTGCACTTGGTAATCTCCAAGATGGGAGATTATGAGAATAGACCCGCCAGTAGCAATTCTATATGTCTTTATGTCATCTTACATTTCTATCTATGAGCATGTGTAGTGGTCATTAGACTAGAATTTTATCATTAACTCATGTCATGACTCGTGCACTTAGATTTGATGACGAAAACCATCACGAAGATAGTTGGCGGTAAGTAGGGTACGTTGGGTGCATCACGAATGACATGTTGTTAATGTATAAGTCGAGGAAAGATTTGTACCTTCCAATTTTGTGGAAGTAGATATCTATATCCCTTTGATTTAAATAGAACTGTCACCCAAATTCCATGGCCATGGCGTAACGATGAGTTTATTTCTAGAAGTCAAAGAATGAAAGATCAAGAACATAGGTTTATGACACTGCCATGAAACCTACTTGATGAGATATTGAGACAAAGGGATTAAATTAAACGGTAAGTGTTCATATGATGTGACACATCAATGCGCCATCAACTTCTTTCTCTTGGGTGCCTTGACCTGTTTCTAGACAGTAATCTTGGACTTTAGGCAAGCCATCCTAATGCCAACGAGAAAGAGGCCTAGAGGGTCACACACTAAGTGCATCCAAGTATCTCAAGTAGAATAAAGATTATTCCCGTAGATGGCTTAATAATTATTCAAGAAATCCTAAATAGTTTTCATTTTGAAAACAAGTACACACCGTGTATTATTGAATGTACACGCTGTGTATTATTGGAAAGGAAATGAATAAATGAAAACACAATACACACGCCGCGTACATTGAATGTACATGCCATGTAGTTTTAAATGAAAAACAAGTACACGTCGTGTATTTATGATTACACGCTGTGTAGTTTTTCCAGTCGGGATATTGAGGAAATAATATCATTTTATTAAATGATATTTATTATAATCAGTGTGGGAGAATGTCAAGGAATTAATGACTCGACATGTGGTTTTCAAAAGAGTTAAGGAAATAAATAAAACATGTAACACGTTTATTTATTTTCATAACTTTACAACCTCAAACCCGATTATAAATATCCTCACAACCCCAAATCCTTTCTTAAGTGAATTTTTGTGCACAACAATTCTGGAGAATTCTCTCAAGACTGAAAGAACTCCTTCCTCCAAGAATGCTCTGAAGACCAAGAGAGATCCTCCTCCATTGGATCAATGAGATCTAAGGCGGACAACACAAGCAAATGCTTCTCCACACTAGCACCTGAAGATTTCTTTGGCGAAGTCCAAAGATACGTGGTGCACGTGTGGATCACCGTTAGAGGAAGTCTACCCTTGGCTTCTACGACGCAATGAAAACTCACATGGGAACGTGATCAAGAATATCAATGAAGAAAGAACACCCCAAAAGGCACTTCTTGTCAATTAATTAAATTAATTATAATCAAACTGTGACGATCCACTTTTGTGGTTCTGGGACCTTTATTCTTCTTTGTCTATTTCTGTGAATTGATCCGTTAAGACTGGCGTTTATCATCATATTGATACCGTATTGATAATTTCTAATGACAAAAGCCAAGTGGGAACATCCACCCACGAGCTTTCACTGCGCCCGGAACCTTCAATTGGTATCAGAGGGAGATCACAACGTTGATTATAGTTATTTCATTTTCATTGATAATTTATGCATTTATATTTGATTCAATTCATGATAAATAATTCTATAAAACTGAATGAACGAATTCTGTTATTCCTCCTTCATTTCTTGATTCACATCACAGAAATGAACTTTTAATTTTAATTTTGATTAAATTAAAAATGAGGAACTCATCCGGAGGAGCCGCTCTTTCTGTCTGTACAACACAAGAATACACAGTGTGTAGTGAAGACTACACGCCGTGTACATAGGTTCAATGAAACAATACTGGTCCGCCAAACCACGTCGTGTGAATTGAGTATGCCTAAGTATTTATTACCCCATATTGAACCAAAATGAATGGTGCGTGGAACCGGAATACACGACATGTATGTTAAGTCAACATGCCGTGTAGTCCAATCTGGCCCAGGTGAAACCGTCTACAAGGAGAAGTCGTGTTCTGTATACACGGGATTTCTAGGCCGGTAACCGCATAACAAGGAAGTACACAACATGTTAGATTAATCTACATGCCATGTAATCCAAAAATTCCAATGTACAGAAAACACGCCAAATCCCCCAGCATGTACTTTGGATAAAGGGTGAAAAATACACAGCGTGTAGGCTATATTACATGCCATGTACATTCCAAAAATGGAATTTCACCAGGTTTCCTCCAAAATTACAAATACCTATACAGGGGATATGGATGAGAATAATCTCAAGGAAATTCAGAAAGAAATTTAAGATAAATAATTGATTAATTATAATATCATAATTAATTAATTTCAAGCACGACTTATCTTAAATAATAGAAAAATTAAACGAATTTGAATTCTAAATATGCGTAAATTTCATTGCATTCTATGGATTATCATGAGCTAGACCAAAGACCCTTTGTATGTGTGTATGGTTTCATTTAAATTTGTTTAATTTAAATTCGTTGGCCTGTGAGCCTTCTTCCAATAAAATGTAGGGCCTACGTGCCCATGGTTTCTTTAATGTAAATCTCATGAAATGGAGGATCTCCCAAGACAGAGGAGATGGTGCAAAACCTGAAGTTGAGGTGAAACCAACCCAAGAAGATACAAAGGTGGACAGGTGGGAGATGAAAAACATGAACAATCGGTTCAGGGCGTTTTTCCCTAGGTAAGTGTTAACTTATCAAACCGCTAGATAGGCTAACCAATAGAAGCTCATGATCATGCCATCTTATTTTATTTCTGTCTGATTTCATGGTTTATTTATTATGTATATGTTGTCTCGATCACATAATTAATGAAATAAACAAGCCTGAAAATATGGAATAAAATAAAAACCAGACTATGCGTAAACATTATCAGAACATGGTTAATAACTTAAGTAAGAATCAATTAATATTAACAAGCATGTGATAATGAAAAACTACACATAAAGAATAAAATCCCTCAAATACCATATTATGTCAGACCAAGCCTTATGTTACTTAATTAATGGCAAGACTCTATAAAACTATGTGTTTGACCAACCCTTGTTGGGACACTTACATTTATAAAGGAAGCTCTTATGAAAGTTTCAGGTTGACTTAAACATTTTACATCAAGAGGAGTAGCCCTTGTTATACTTGTTGTAAAATGGAGGCAAGTGTTGAGGAAATACAAGTTAGGATTTCAGGATTGGGGAGTCCACTCAAAAGATCAAGGAACTATAATCTTACAGTTGGAAAATACCTACCTACCTAAATACCTTCAAATAGCTTGACCAACCCTTGTTGGGGTTATGTGAAGGGGAATATGGATCCTTGCTACTTGAATGTCGAAGCAAATGAACATTCCAAGTTCAATGGTGAGGGCCATTGGGACTTCATAAAATAGTGGGACTTAATAAAATTTATTATTTCTCATAAAATGTAATCAAGAATGTACTGATAAATCTGCTCTTTTAATTTGTAGAATCAATATGAAAAACTCGTGAACCACCTTTTCTCGGCGATCAATTCTGGATAAAGACAATATCCTCACCAGTAGTAAATTTCATAAATGGTTTAGTAGCCTTTGGGTTATCCTACACCATGAATTAAATTATTACGTGATGGAGTCCTCACTTCCTGATTCTCCTGCCTAAGGGGCGAGTGATGAAGATTTCCTGGTCTATGATCAACATTTGAATGATGCACTCGACGTTCAATGTTTGATGCTATCATCAATGTCTTGTGAGCTCATGAAGTCTCATGAAGACATGGATGCATATAGCATGCTCGAGAACCTCTGTTGTCTATACCAGGAGAGTGCATGATAGGAAAGGTTTGAGATCTTCAAGGCTCTATTCCAGAGCAATCATGGAGAGGGTGCCCCAGCTAGGCCTCATGTATTCAATCTCATTAGCTACATTGATCCCTTTGAGGTTCTAGGGTTTAAACTCCCCAAATAAAATGGTATCGATCTCATTCTCGCATCACTCCCCCAGAGCTTCTCTAACTTTGTCGTAAATTTTAACATGAACATCATTGAGAAGTCTCTATTTTATCTCCTTATCCTCATTCACCATGTGGACAATGAAATGAAGTGTAAAATCCTTCTGTCCTTATGGTGAATAAAATTAAAGGGAAGGCGAAGATCTTTAATCCCAATGCATCTTCAAGGCCTTCTAAAAAAAGGAAGATCAAAGGGAATGCAAGAGAACATGAGGCTGTTTGTTTCGTATGTGGCAAAAAGGGCCACTGGAAGAAAAACTACACCCAGCCAAGGAAGCAAGGTGAAGCTTCAGGTGCATTTGTTATCAAATGAAATCTATATTTTTCTACTAATTGGGTATTAGATACTACTTTTGGTGATCACATCTGTATCCAAATATAGGATCCAAGTAGATTTAAAAAGATTGACCGAGGTGAGGTAGATCTACCAGCAGCCAACAGAGCCAGACTTGTTGTTGTAGCTGTCGGGGACTACCACCTCACATCTCCAACTGGAATGATCTTGGTGTTAAAGGGTTGTTATTATCTTCCTTCTATTACTGAAAAAATTATTTCAGTATCCAGATTAGATACTGATGGATTAATCTTCAAGTTTGTAAATGAATGTTGCTAATTTTATAATGATAGCATTTGTTTTGGTAGGGCACATTTATATAATGGCCATTTTGTGTTAGACTGCACAAACCCAGTAATGGAAATCAATGACAAAGTTAATTTTCATGACTCATACCACACCCAACTTTGGAATCACTGTCTAGGTCATGTCAATGAGAAGCATTTGACAAAATTACATCAAGATGGGTATTTAGATTCTTATGAACTAAAACCACTTGGTGTATGTCATGCGTGTCTACAAGGCAATATGACCAAATCCCCATTTAGTGCGAAAGGTGAAAGAGCTAAAGAGCTTCTATAATTAGTTCACACAGATGTGTGTGGACCATTTACAGTTGAATCAAGGGGTGGGTTCTTGTACTTCATAACTTTTACTAATGATTTTAGTAGATATGGATATATTTACTTAAGGAGGTATAAGTCAGATTATTTTTATCGGTTCAATGAATAAAAGAATGAAGTTGAGAACCAAATTGGTAAGAAGATTAAGAAACTCCGCTTAGACGGAGGAGGAGAATATCTTAATTAGGACTTCATTGATTTATTATGGGAGTTTGGGATTCTATCTCAACTCACTCCTCCTTACACGCCTCAGTGGAATGGTGTAAGTGAAAGGAGGAACCGCACCCTGCTGGTCATGGTGAGATCAATTATGAGTCATGCGACTCTTCCATTATCCTTTTGAGGATATTCATTACAAACATCAGAACACATTCTAAACCAAGTACCAACTAAATCGATAAATGGTATTCCATACGAATTTTGGAGTCGACGCAAAGCCATGTTATCAAATTTACATATGTGGGGTAGTGAAGCATTTGTTAAGGCCTCTTCAGGTAACAAGCTTGCACCCTGAGGCACAAAGTGTATCTTTATAGGATATCCCAAATAAACAAGGGGATATTACATATAAAACTCCTCAGATAAAAAGGTAACAGTGGAAAGACACACCATATTCCTTGAGAGGGAGCACATCTCCAAAAGAGATAGTGGGAGCGAGATAGACTTCAATGAAGTCAAGTATCAAGATACACAAGAGTCGGTACAAGAACAGATTTCACAAAGCCCCGTGGAAGAAAAATCTATTCCAGAGACATAAGAACTGCGTAGGAGCACTAGAGAGGTGATAGAACTAGAACAATATGGTTTTCTTGTCATTGAGGATGGTGACTCATTATTGGTTTACAATGATGATCCTCTTACCTACAAGGAAGTATTTTAAGGAACATACACTGCCAAGTGGCAAGAAGCCATGAATTCTGAAATGGATTCCATGTACCAAAACCAAGTCTAGATTTTGGTATATCCATCAGTTGATGTAAAGTCTATTGGTAATAAATGGATATTCAAGAAGAAACTGGACATGGAGGGGCAAGTCCGCACCTATAAGGCATGACTGGTTGCAAAAGTTTTTAGACAGCGTCATGGAATTGACTATGATAAAACCTTTTCACTGGTTGCGATATTGAAATCCATCAGAATCCTATTGGCCATTACCGATTACCATGACTATGAAATTTGGAAAATGGATGTCAAAATAGAATTTCGTAACAGGAACCTCCAGGAAGATGTCTATATGAAACAACCTGTAGGGTTTGTGACTCCAAAAGATTCCAACAAGGTATGAATGTTACAGAAATCCATTTATGGATTAAAGAAAGCATCAAGGTTATGGAAAAATCGTTTAGATGAAACCATAATGGAATTTGGCTTTGTTAAGAATGAATGTGAGCCTTATGTCTACAAAAGGTTTAGTGGAAGTGAAATCATTTTCCTAATAGTATATGTTGATGACATATTACTAATTGGAAATGAAGTACCTTTCTTACAGTCAGTTAAGGCATGGTTGGATAAATGCTTCCCTATGAAAGACTTGGGTGAGGCAACATATATTTTTGGGATCAAGATCCATTGTGATAGATCCAAGAGAATTCTAGGCCTAAGTCAAAGTACATACATTGAAAAGATACTGAAGAGATTCAGTATGGAACAATCCAAGAGGGGATTGTTTCCAGTGTCACATGGAATTCATGTTTCCAAGAAAATGTGTCTCCAAACACATGAGGAATGAATGAAAATAGAAAGTATCCCTTATGCATATGTGATTGGATCAGTCATGTATTCCATGCTATGTACAAGCCTAGATGTTTCTTACGTATTAAGTGTGGTAGGCAGATATCAACTAATCTAGGAGACCTCCATTAGTTGGAAGTCAAGACAATCCTTAAGTATCTGAGTTGTACTAAGGATATGTTCCCAGTTTATGGTGGATATGAGGAACTAGTCTTAATAGGACATGTAGATGCTAGTTTCCAGGTTGATCAAGAGGATATGAATTCACAGAATGGATACATCTTCAGTTTTAATGGAGGTGCAGTGAGTTGGAAGAGCTCGAAGCATGGTGTGGTTGCAGATTCTACAGCAGATTCTAGGTATATCGCAGCTTCTGAGGCAGCTAAAGAAGTAGTATGGATATGAAGCTTCATCCAAGAGTTGGATGTAGTACCTAGTATTAAAGATCCTATCACACTCTATTGTGATAATACTGTAGCGGTGGCACTTCCAAAAGAGCCAAGGTCACATCAGCAGAAAAAGTACATACTTTGGAAGTATCATCTCTTGTGGGATTTTTCTTAGAGAGGTGAATTTGTAGTGAGCATTATTTCCATAGAAGACAACGCGGAAGACCCCTTGACTAAATCCTTTACTCAAAAGAAACATGATCATCATGTGAGGTCTAGCGAACTAAAATTCATTGGTAGTTGGCTCTTTTCCAAGTGGTAGTTTGTTAGATTTGGTGTCTTGAGAACCAACTACTTGTACTTTGATTACATTAATATACACTTATTATATATTGTTCATTGTTCTGCATGACTATAATATAATAATGTCCTGGGATATTAGTTGCATTGATAAGGTCATGGAAGATCCCTGCTATGATGAGAACCATGAAATGATATAACAATATTCTTAAATAAATTTTTATGGTCAGATGACATACTGTGATAAGACACATAGTATACAGACCGTCATGTACGAGTAATCGTAAGAAGACGATACTCTCTCTCATGGAGTTCGCACTAGGTAATCTCCAAGATGGGAGATTATGAGAACAGACCCACCAGTAGCAATTCTTTATTTCTTGGTGTCATTAGACATTTCTATCTACGAGCGTGTGTAATGGTCCTTAGACTGAAAGATTATCATTAACTCATGTCATGACTTGCACACATAGATTTTCTGACGAAAACCATCATGAAGACAGTTAGCGGGAAGTAGGGTACGCTGGGTGCGTCACGAATGACATGTTGTTAATGGATAAGTCAAGGAAGGATTTGTCCTTTCCAATTTTGTGGAAGTAGATATCTTGGGATCTTTGATGAAAATAGAACTGTTTCCCAAAATCCATTACCATGGTGTAACGACGAGTTTATTTCGGAAAGTCAAAGATTGACAGATTAAGCACATAGGTTTATGACACTGCCAAGAAACCTGCTTGATGAGATATTGATACAAAGGGATTAAATTACATGTTAAGCATTTGTATGAGGTGACACGTCAATGCGACGTCAACTTCTTTCTCTTGGATGCCTTGACCTGTTACTAGATAGTAATCTTGGACTTTAGGCAAGCCCACCTAATGCCAACAAGAAATAGGCCTAGAGGGCCACACACTAAGTATATCCAATTATCTCGAGTTGAATAAAGATTATTCTCATACATGGTTTAATAATTATTCAAGAAAGCCTAAAAAGATTTTATTTTGAAAATAAGTACACGCCGTGTATTATTGAATGTACACGCCATGTAGTTTTCATTTTAGAAAGGAAATGAATAAATGAAAACAAGATATTCACGCTGTGTACATTGAATGTACACGCCGTGTAGTTTTTAATGAAAAAAAAGTACACGCCATGTATTTATGATTACACACCGTGTAGTTTTTCTAGTTAGGATTTTGAGGAAATAATACC
Organism: Viscum album; assembly: GCA_963277665.1. Lineage (NCBI taxonomy): Eukaryota > Viridiplantae > Streptophyta > Magnoliopsida > Santalales > Viscaceae > Viscum > Viscum album. The sequence goes on along the minus strand of OY728137.1, from coordinate 20,197,349 downwards.
ATTTTATTAAATGATATTTATTATAATCAGTGTGGGTGCATGTCAAGGAATTAATGACTCGACATGGGGTTTTCAAAAGAGTTAATGAAATAAATAAAACATGTAACACATTTATTTATTTTCATAACATTACAACCTCAAACCCGATTATAAATATCCTCAAAACCCCAACTCCTTTCCTAAGAGAATCATTGTGCACAACAATTTTGGAGAATTCTCTCAAGAATGAAAGAACTCCTTCCTCCAAGAACACTCTCAAGATCGATAGAGATCCTCCACCATCAGATCAAGGCGTTCTATGGTGGACAACGCAAGCAAAGGCTTCTCCATGCTAGAACCCGGAGATTCCTTTGGCAACGTCCATAGATACATGGTGCACGTGTGGATCACTACTAGAGGAATTCAACACTTGTCTTCTATGACGCAATGAAAAATCACACTGGAACATGATCCAGAATATCAACAAAGAAAGAAAACCCAAAAAGGTATTTCTTGTCAATTAATTAAATTAATTATAATCAACCTATGACGATCCAATTTTATGGTTCTGATACCTTTCTTCTTCTTTGTCTATTTATGTGAATCGATTTGTGAAGACTGGCATTTATCGTCGTATTGATCCCGAATTGATCATTGATAATGAAAAAAAGCCAAGTGGGCACATCCACCCATGAGCTTTCGCTACGTCCGGAACCTTCAGGGAGAAAGATACTATAGGCTAAGAGATGTCATAATAAATCATTGACAGACATGTGTCTCGTAGCAGGTTGGTGACTCATGTCATCTGACATCAAGTAATCTATCCATTCAATGTTCAAACAATTAAGATTTGAGTCCTGTCTCACAAGCCATTTAGAGTCACACATTATTCTATTAAAAGACTGCTTGATAGAGGGCCATACGGATGAGGAAAGATAATATCGATATCCATCAATCAATATCCCCTTGAATCTTCTAACAAGAAAGTCACCATGTGCATCATTCAAGAGAAAACCCCATGTAAATTTCTGAATAAGACCACCATTAATGACCTGCAAATCTTTAATCCCAAGGCCCCCCAAATCCACCGGTTTAATTCAGTCCTTCCATGCAATTGTAATCAAATTATTTTTGACTATTCAATAAATTATTGGATTTTTATGTCATCTAATTGTTATTGAATAACTATTACTCAATAATAATTAACAAATTATTAATTAATATTATTTTATTAATTATTTTATAAGCAATGTTTCACTAAATATCATATATATTAAGTGTAAATGCATATTTATTCTTATATAAATCATATTTAACAAAATATATTACATTTACATGAATATAAATATATTTATATATTAATATTTTTTTAATGATATATAATTTTTTTATGAAATATACCTTTTATGCCTCCAATTTTTATTGAATGACCTTTTCTTATAATAATTAGAAAATTATTAATTATTTTATAAGACATTTTTCACTAAAATATCTTATATATTATGTGTAAATGCATATTTTTTCTTATATAAATCATATTTTACAAAATATATTATATTTATATCAACATAAATATATTTATATATTAATATATGTTTTTTAATGATATATATTTTTTATGAAATATATCTTTTATGTTATTCAATTGTTATTAAATGACAATTACTCAATGATAATTAGAAAATTATTAATTAATATTAATTATTAATTATTTTATAATCAACTTTTCACTAAATACCATATATATTAAGTGTAAATGCATATTTAGTCTTATATAAATCATAATTAATAAAATATGTTATATTTATATCTATGTAAATATATTCATATATTAATATATGATATTAAATGATATATATATTTTTATGAAATATACATTTTATATCATTCAATTGTTATTAAATGATTATCACATAATAATAATTAGAAAATTATTAATTAATATTAATTTATAACAATTTTATAATCCATTTTCACTAAATGTCTTATATATTAACTGTAAAAGCATCTTTAGTCATATATAAATCATATTTAATAAAATTTATTATATTAATATCAATATAAATATATTTATATATTAATATATTCCTTTTAATGATATATAATTTTTTATGAAATATACCTTTTATGTTATACAATTATTAAATTACTATTACTCATTAATAATTAGAAAATTATTAATAATTAATAATTAATAATTATTTTATAATCCATTTTCACTAAATATCTTATTCATTGAGTGTAAATGCAGATGTAGTCTTATAAAACATATTTAATAAAAATTATTATATTTATATCAATATAAATATATTTATGTTTTTTATATGATTTTCAATTATGTATAATTTTTTGAATGAATTATACCTTTTATCACCACTAAAAAAATCCTCATAAAAGTGAACCTTTATTAGTGATTTTTTAGTGTTGATAAAGGTACTCTTTATCATTACTTTTAGCTAGCACTGATAGATACATTCCCTTTATCTATGTTTTTTAGTGATGATAAATTGTAACCACTACTGCAGATATGGTATTTCAAAGCATGAAAAAAATGAATTCACAACACTGATAAAGACCGTTTTTATCAGCACTAGGAAGCCCAAGCCCTTTAAATAATAGATATATTTATTATATTTGTAATTATATATACATATATATTAATAAATAAATAAATAAATATAATTATATATATATATTTATATTTATATACACATATTTATAAATATATTTATTTATAATTACAATTACAAATAAATAAAAATATAAAAAAATATTTTTATATAAGATTTATATTACAATAAGAACACACACACACACATATATATATATATATATATTAAAGTAATATATAAATATGATCTATATAACTTTTAATCAAAAATGAATCTTATTTTAATAATTTTAAATATAAAAAATTATACAAATTTATATCAGTTAAAATGTTTAATAGTTTATTCATATACATTAATTACAAAATGTTTATATAATTAAAATAAGTATAATATATTAATATTTTATTTAAATAATTATATAATATATATGAATATATTTATTTAGATATATATATATTTATATTAAAACTGAATACTTTAAAATATATTCACATGTATAACTGCATGTATGTATATGTGTATATACATGTGTGTGTGCACATACACATGTAGATGTGTATGTGTTTATATATATGTCTGTAATTCACATAAATGTTATGAATTCACAATTTAATATTTTTTTAATTTATTCATTTATTATTATATATTCATTAATAGTGTTAAAAATATATTTAATCATTTTGAGATTGAAGGATGGGTTTGCGGGTGTCTCTTGCTCTATCTCACCATGGAGATTAGGGCTTCTCTTCGATGGCTTTGGCGTCGGTGTCTCCTGATGTTTTTCTTGCTTACATGCACTTTGACTCCCACAGGTATGTGGGTGCGACAACAGATGGTTCAAATGTTGGGTTCAGAAAGAGGAATGTGAGTGCTCCAACTAAGGTTAGATCCCACAATCATTACTTCTCTCTATTTCATGGGTCGATGTGTAGGTTTTGAGCATAGTGGAAATGCGTGGGTGGGTGTACCCAACTTTAATTTTTTCATTAACAATGATCAATCTGAGATTCGTTACGATAATAAAACGCCGGATCTTCGAAATAGAACGAAGAACAAAAGAAACTAAGGGAGTCCCAAAACCATAAATATGATCTTCATTTGTTCGTTATAATTAATTTAATTAAAATATGAGAATTACCTTGATGTATTTCTCTCTCCATTGATATTTATAGTCATGATCTGATGTGATTCGTCGTTGCATCATAGAAGCCATGTGTAGGCTTCCTCTAGCAGTGATCCACACATGCTCCCGGTATCTCTAGACATCGCTGAAGGAATATCTGGGTGCTAGCACAAAAGAGCCTTCGCTGGCAATGTCCACCTTTGATTTCCATAAGAGCTGCTTCCAAAGCACTCTCTTTGATCCAATGGAGGAGGATCTCTCTCATAACTTGAGATCATTCTTGGTGGAAAAATAATTTTCTCTTGTATTGAGATATTTTTCGATCCGTTGTGCACAACCAAAAAAAATGGCTAGACTAATAAGAATTATATAATTGGGATTTTAATTACTTAGAATAATAAAATGAATTAATTACGCAAAATAATTTATTCATTTCATTTAATTCTTAGTAAGACCCCATGTCTAATAATAACAGTTGACTATTATTACTTGACATGCACCTAACAAATTACACCTAATATTATTTAATTAAATAAATATTATTATTTCTCATGAATGCCCAAAAAAACTACACGGCGTGTATATAAATATACACGATGTGTACTTTTGTTTTTCCATTTTCTTTATTTCCTGCACCAAATTCATTAGACCTTGAATAATGGATATTTATTTCTTAAATAAATATCTTTACATTACATTCTAATAAATATATTATTTCACCCACAATATATTCTCTCGAATAATTAGTGTCGAAATAAATACAATCATGTATCCTTGAATAATTATTAAACCAAAATCAGTAATAATCTTTATTCAACTTGTTAAATGAATATTTAATAGAGATAAATTGACACACTTAGTGTGTAACCCTCTAGGCCTCTTTTTTAGTGGCATTAGGCGGAACCTACCTAAAGTATAAGGTTAGCGTCTAGAAACACACCAAGGAACCCATAGAGAATGAAGTTAACGACGCAGTGATGTGTCACCTCCTACGAATGCTTACCGTGTGATGTAATCCATTTTTCTCGGTATCTCGAATCATTGGGTTATATGCTAGTGCCATCAACCCATGTGCTTGATTATTATTTCTTTGACTTTCCAGAATTGAACTCGCCCATTCCTTACCATGGCCATGAATTTATTTAGGCTATATCAATTCCATCAAAGGGCCTGAGATATCTACTTTCGTTATGGAATAGAAGGGACAAATCCTTTCTCACATTATCTATTAATGCAGTATTACTCATGACGCACCCAACATATCCTACCTCATCGTGAATAGTGTGCCATCACAGTTTTTTTCAATACATCTAACTGCGCGAGTTGTAATACCCATTAATAATAATCTTAAAGTCTAAGGACTAATACACACATTTACAAATAGGAACATCCAATAACACTATGAAATGAGGATTTCCTACTGGCGGGTCTCATTATCATAATATACTCCAAGATATTACCAAGGGAACACACCATGAGAATGTGCCTCAAAGTTTTATGTGTCCTCACCCCTAATGTCATGTATTATTCATGTCCCTCAAATAACATCATCTGAACATAGAACATATATTTAAGAAAAGTGTTATGACACTTCTAGGTTCTCATCATAAGAGGGATCTGCTACAACCCTTTAATACAATAGCTATTCTTAGGACATTATCACATGAATTTTCATGCAGAAGAACAATCAAGATGTGATAAGTTATTTATTATTGAATAAAATAAAAAGTAGTTGGTTCTAGGCCACCAACTACAAAAATGCTACCACTTGGACTAGAGTGAACTACTAACAACCTTAAACTCGATATCTCTCACATGATATTCATGCTTCAGCTGGGATCGACATTTAGTCACAGGGTCCACCACGTTCTCTTCCGTGGAAAATATTCTCACAGCAACTTCACCCCTTTGATATAAATCCATCAAGAGGTTATACTTTTGGAGAATGTTCTTTGTCCATTTATGTGACCTTGGTTCTTTTGTAAGAGCCACCACTGTAGTATTATAACAATACAATGTGATAGGATCTTTACTACTAGGAACCACATCATACTCTTAAAAAAGTTCCGAATCCAGATGGCTTCCTTGGATGCATCAGAAGCCACTATATATTCGGACTCCGTTGTAGAATCGGCGGCAACTGGGTGCTTTGAACTCTTCCAACTCACAACTCCTTCGTTGAGACAAAAAACATATCCAGATTTCCACTTTATATTATTCTGATTTGTATGAAAACCGGCATCAACATACCCTCTGATGACAAGCTTCTCATCTCCTCCATACACTAGGAACATATCCTTAGTTCTTCTCAGATACTTAAGGATAGTCTTAACAGCAGTCCAATTCTATTCTCTTGGATCTTCTTGATATCTTCCTACCTTGCTCAGTGCATAGGAAACATCAAGAATTGTACATAAATTGACATACATGATAGATCATATAACCGAAGCATATGGTATCTCACTCATCCTATCTTTCTTCTGTTTTGTATGAGGACACATTCTATTAGAAATATTTACTCCATGTGACACTGCAACCAATCCCCTCTCGGATTGTTCCATACTAAATCTCATTAGTATATAGTCAATGTATGTACCCTGACTTAGTCCAACCAACCTATTAGATCTATCATGAATGATCTTGATCCCTAGAATGTAGGCTGCTTCAGCTATGTCCTTCATAGAGAAACACTTGTTCAACCAGTCCTTAACTGACTTTAAGACTGGTAAATCATTTCCTATAAGTAATATGTCGTCAACATATAATACTAGGATAACGATCGCATTCCCATTAATCCTCTTATAAACACATGGATCACATTCATTCTTAATGAAACCAAATTCTCTTATGGATTCATCAAATCGAATGTTCCATGACCTGGATGTTTTCTTTAATCTATAAATGGATTTTTGCAACTTGAAAACCCATTTGGATTCACCTGGTGTCACAAACCCGTCTAGTTGTGTTATATATACATCTTCATGAAGGTTACCCTTAAGAAATGTTGTTTTGACATCTATCTTCCAAATATAAAAGTCATGGTAAGCTGCTATGGAAAGTATGATTCTTATGGATTTAAACATGGAAACTGGTGAGAAGGTTTCATAATAGTCAATTCCTTGACTCTATATGAATCCTTTAGCCACTAGCCTTACTTTATAGGTGCTAAATTGACCTTCCATGTCCAACTTTCTATTGAATACCCATTTGCATCCAACTTGATTTACATCAATTGGCTCATCGACCGGAACCAAAACTTGGTTATGATACATGAAATCAACCTCAGAATTCATATCTTCTAGCCATCTAATAGCTTCTGAGAATTCTATTTCTTCGGTATAGGAGAGAGTTTCATCATTTTCCAAAAAAAAAGATTCACTATCCTCAGTGACTGGGAAACCAAATCTCTCTGGTTCCTTTACCTCTCTTGAGCTCATACGTATTACTTGTGTTTATGGAACCTCTTCCACAGGGACCTGTGGAACTTGTTCCTGTACCAACTCATGTATATCTTGAGCATCAACTTTTCCAAATTCAATCTTTCTCCCACTATCCTTTTTAGTATGTGATCCCTCTCAAGAAAGACGGATTGTATGGCGACAATGACTTTCTTGTCTGAAGGGTTATATATGTAATGTCATAAAACAACCTGGGTCGACCCTAAAATGATCACCCGAGCCGGTCCGTGACACGGACCGAGAGGCATTCCCGATCCTCCTGGGTTGGCGACAAGCACCAGGGCATCGATAGATACATTGGGAACAGTTTCTCCCATAAAAAATAAATAAAAGCAGCAGAAATAATAAAGAGCAGCACATGATAGATAGACCAAATAAAACGGCTAAACAAGAACAAAATAAATTAAAACTAACCAAACTCGACATCCAAACGTAATTTGTGTGACCCTGCGGGTCACTCTCCGACTCAATGATAAGTGTCGCCCAGGGTGTGTGCACCAAAGCTGGAGCCTACACAATCACTAAAAACAGAAAAGAACTTTAGTCATGAGTATTAAAACTCAATAGGCTAGCCCAATATCTATTCCCAATGCACTACCTTTAAAATTAAGAAACATAAATTCCAAGTTTGAACTACAATATATTAAATTAGGAATTTCTACAATTTTTACTTGAAAACAAAGTACAGACCATTCCCTTAGTCATTTGAAAAACCAGAACAAAAGATTTTGAAACACATCTTCTTTTGAAAACATTGTCATAAGAGTTAGGAAAACCAAAATTTCACTTTTCATGAAAACACCACATAAGGGTACCAAGGGAGATATATCAAGGGAAATGTAAATAAGTTTTCAAATATCTCAGCAATAGTTCATTAAAAAAAACCAATAGACATAGGTGGACCCAAGAGATCGAGAATAATCCAGACGACACTAATACCTCTGACCCCATCCACAGTAGCATGCCACATACGATGAAATATAACGCTCCAAAATGCTCGGACATAATTTATCAGGTAGGCTGATGGAAAATCCAATAGTAATAAACCCAAACATATCCACCTACTATAGGCCACTGGTCAATACCATAACCTACCAGTGCAGTACTAATCTTAGACAATTCTCTCAATATGTCGGGTTCTTATGTCGCAACTATAAAAGGAGGTTAGCCAACATATGTTGTCGAACATCAAATCACAACCCATATCTGTAATAATACTTCACAGAAGGTCTCACCCCAATTCTCCCCAAGGACGACTCTCATGACTTTAAATTATTAGATTACAATGGTCCCCAATCGAGGGACCTACATAATGGAACTTGGGGATCCCATACCAAGGACACCCCTACCATTCCATGTTGGCAAGGAATGAGGACCAAACAATGGGGGTTTTCATAATAAGCACTTACTCTTATTTTCACAAGGTGTCCAAATAGGCCCTTAAACATTCCATAAAAACATTCTTTATCAAATATGCAAACCAATTTCAAAAGAGTTCCAAGACACACAATTTACCAAATATATGCATTCGTAAAACTCCCATCAAAACATTTCTGATGCACTTTCAAACTAAACCAAATTTTATGTAAAATCCAAACCGAGCTACAATTCCTTGTCACAAAACAAACCAAATTATAAAGAAATATATCTTCACACTTCACTTGGATTAAAACATTTGAAACTTTTCCAATTACCCCACAATCCTTTATTTCACAACCAACACCTTTTTTAAGTCAAACCACTTTGGAAATCCATAAAAAGTCCTCAAAACAAAATTCTGCACACTGCCAACACTTAAAAAAGACAAAAAAACATTTTATGTCGCTTTTAACACATAAAGTCCAACCAGAAACCATTATGAAAACCAGACATGCAATGCTTAGCAAACGATTTCAGTTGACACTCAAAAAGTAATAAAACACCAATTTGCATGTCAGGGTCTTATTTAAAATGATAAAATATATTCTAAAACTCATAAATCCGGTGGGGACCAAGCAGAACAATTAATTAAAGAAAACAGTGTGCTCAACTATAACTAGATGATACCGTTTTTATAAAGCAAGGCCGAAACTACCCATTTTCAAACAAAGTAAATTATCCAAATATAGCACAATGAAAATTAACACCTATAAAAAGTGAAAGCAAGAATAAATATATCGAACTCAAATTATGAGGTCAAGAACAATAAGACCCTACATTTAGTGTGCACTATTTCAAAAATCAAAGTCAAAAATCAACAAACAAGCTTAAAACAACACTTGCGTAGTAAATAAATTTGAACTAGAGATTGACATTAGCACCTAATAATTAAGTATAAAAAGCATAAAATTGATGATTCTTAAATTAAAAAGGATAGGTTCATGGAAATCCTACTTCAGATACGTGGCGCGATGATAATGAAACTTCGGAAGCAAGGCGCGGCGACGACACTCAATCGAAAATGACTTATGCAGGTCCTAAAATACTAAACCTACCGAAATAAAAATTAATAAATAAAAACCATAACAAAATTAAGAAAAATGAAAAAAACAAGGGAAGAGGGTATACCGGAGGGAGTGGTGTTCACGCTAGAAGGAGTGGTGCACTAGTAGGGAAACACGCTGGAAAAGGAAACACACCGGAGGGGTTGTGGGTCGTGGAAACACTAGTGGGTGCGATTGCTGCGCACATGGGAAGGCCACTGGGGTTGTGCATGTGCCGGAAAGGAGGTCACCGCGACGGGAAAAAGGGGTGCGCTACAACGAGAAGGGCCGAGGCGAGGCGACTGGGTCTGAGGATGAGGAGGTGCGGTGGGTATGCTATAAGAGATTCCAAGGTTGGCTAGACGCGAGGAGGGCACTGGGTGCACCGAGCAAGGAAATAGGCCGAGGTCCCGGGGGGCTTCAACAGGGAGTGTTGGTGGTGGAGCCGGTGCTAGATGGGTGAGTTTGGCGATGGTCCATGACTAGGAGGCCGAATAGGAGTCGGGGGTCAGCGCACAGAGGGAGGAAAGGGGTAGGCCGCCGCTGTGACCCTCTGGAAGTAGGAGGCCGGGGGTTCTTGGGATCATCGATTCTGTAAGGCGGCGAATCTACTGGAGTTGGCGCAGGGAGGCGACGTGGGGTGGAGGGTCGCGCTGCGAGGGAAGGCCGGATGTAGTTCGAGAGGTGAGGCGGTGGGGACTTGTGTGAGAGTGCACGTGGAGGTGAGGTCGATGGAGCGGGCGAGTGGGAGGGATTAAGGCAAAGCGCGGTGTGGTGAGCGGGAATCAGGGGGGTCGGCGCTAGTTGGGGCATGAGCCGCTGAACAGGGAAGAAGAAAAAAATGGGGGCTTTCCTGGGGTGCAAGGGAGTCCAATGGGGAAGCCTGCTGCGACAGGGGGGTCTTCTGCTTGCGCCTCACACTTGGGGGAAAATGGAGGAGGGGGAAGGGTTCTCTAAAAACCCTAAAAAAGGGTGTAAGAAAGGTAATAAAATAAAATAAATAATAAAAAAACAACTTAAATATTATATATATATAAATGTATTTATATATTTTTAAACTTCTAATAACTAAATAGTAATGAATCTAATAAAAATAATATTAAAAGGAATAATAATTGTTATTATATGGACAAAAATAATAGTGATAAAAAAAATAATAATAATAGTAATACAGAATAATTCTAATAAGAAAATCATGAATATAAAAATTAAGATAATGAAAGTATTTATTTCATTTTAATAATCTTAAAAACCTTAGCAATAAAAATTTTAAATTATGAAATTAAAGTTTTTTCTAATTTAAAAACCATTTATTTTCATTTTCTGAGAATGGGCGGTCGTGCCATTACCTGGGTGGAGCCACGCGGGGTTTTCGAAACGCACTCCGCTCCTGCGCCCAACAACATCGAACCTAAAACGCGCATTTTTTTTCGTCCGAGACTCACCCTAGACCCCAGTAAAAATATTTAAAGGCCGAAAAATAATTAAAATAAAATTACTATCATAGGTCGGGGTGTGACAGGTAATATCCTTTAGTTTCCTTGGGATATCCTATAGAGATACACATCGTGCATCATGGTGATATTTTGTTGCCTGAGAAAGACTTAACAAATGCCTCACATCCCCATACACATGTGTTCTATAGAATGAGTTTCTTTCCATTCAATATCTCGGAGGAAATTTCATTTTCCGCCTTACTTGGTACTTATTTTAATGTGTATGCCATAGTTTGTAATGCATATCCCCAAAAGGATAATGGAAAATCTGCATGACTCATCATCGATCTCACCATGTCCAACAAGGTGAAATTTCTTATTTCCTTAACACCATTCTACTATGGTATATAAGGAAGAGTGAGTTGAGATAGAATCCCAAACTCCCGTAAAGGGTTGATGAACTCTTGGATCAGATATTCTCCACCTCGATCCGATTAAAGTTTCTTTATCTTCTTACCAAGATGATTCTCTGCTTAATTCTTGAATTCCTTAAATTTCTATAAGGACTCTGACTTATACCTCATTAAGTAGATATATTCATATCTACTCAAATCATCTGTAAAAGTAATGAAGTAAGAATATCCACCTCTAGCTTATACTGTAAATGGTCCACACACATTTGTGTGCACTAATCCTAGAAGGTCTATAGCCCTTTCACTCTGTCCACCAAAAGGCGGCTTGGTCATTTTACCTTGTAAACAAGTGTGACATCTATCAAGTGGTTTTAGCTCAGTAGAGTCTAAACAATCATCATGGTAGAGCTTTGTCAAGTGCTTCTCGTTTACATGACTGCGATGGTGATTCCACAACTGGGTGATGTTTGAGTCATGTGAGTTTGTTTTTTTTATCGATTTCCAACACTTTTTTTTCATAATATAATACATACAAACCATTATTTAAATGTTCCCTACCATAACATACATTGTTCATATAAAAGAAACAACCCTTATTTCCAAACTTGAAAATAAATCCATCCATATAGAAATATGATACATAAATTATTTTCTTGGTAACACTAGGAACATAATAATAGCTATGTAAAACCAAAAGCATCCCAGTTGGCAATGATAGATGGTAACCACCAATGGCCAATGTAGCCAGTCTCATGCCATTGGCAGCTCAAAGATCCTCATCTCCTAAATAAATCTTTCTAAATCTACTTGGTTCCTGCATTTGAATACAGATGTGATCCCCACAAGCTGTATCTAATACCCAATGTGTATAAATGGAATGATTACACTAAAAAAACACACCTTTTGTGTCCCCATTCTTCTGGGTGTAGTTCCACTTCCAGTTTCCTGGCTTGCTACATGCAAAGAAAACCACCTCCAGTTCCTTACCCTGCCTCTAGATCTTCCCCTTCTTGGAGGGACGATGCTAAAGGGCTTTAGACTATTTAGGAATCCTTAGACCCTTTTCCTTGTCCTTCCATTTCTTATTCACCATAAAAACTATGGGTTTGTCATGCTCCATGTCCTTATATACCTAGAAAATTAAGGTCAAAAGTTGTGATAGACTCTTCTCATTGTTTCTTATGTTGTAGTTGACAATAAAGCTATAGAAGGTATTGAGCAGTGATGATAGGATGAGATCTATATGCAACATATTCGGAAACTTAATCTCTAAGATGACTAGGTGTTCAATGTAGCCAATAAGCTTGAATACATGAGGCCCAGCTGGCACAGATTCTCTAAGATTAGTTTTGAACAAATCATTAGAGATATCATATCTCTCTTGTCTCTCCTTCTCTTGATTGAGATCCTTAAGGCAAGACATCATGCTATACATATCCATGTTTTCATGTTTCATTAAGAGATCATTAGACATGGATGATATCATGAAAAATTTTAAATATATAGCATCATCAATATATTTAATATATAGAGATAGTTCCTCATCATTTTCCTCTTTTCTAGGTGCAACTGGAATATGATTCCCAAACACATACAATTTCCTCTCATGGAGATGGATGACGCGTAAACGCCTCTACCACTCCTAGAAATTGGTGCTAGTGAGATGGTTTTCCTTATCGAGTATGGTTCACAATGATATGTTTGAATTCATTTTTCTTACCATTTATACAAATTAATATGAGAATAGTTTTAGTACTTTATCGTGATAAAACTGAGACAAATAATAATTTAATACTTATTAGCCTCCCACTATTTTATCAAAATCCAATAGCCCTCACCGTTGACTTTAAAATATTCTGTTGCACGAATATTTTAGTAGAAAAGATCCATATTTCCCTTAAAGTTACCCCAAATATGGTTGATCATAAAACTTGAAGGGTTTTAGGTAGGCATTCTAAATTCCAACTGCATTAACTCACAGCTCCTTGATCTGCTGAGTGGACTCCCCAATCCTGAAATCCTTTTTATTTTGGATTTCCTCAAACTTTGCCTCTTGGTCACACCAAGTCCTACTATGGTAGTCAGCCCTTGATGTGAACCAATTCAACCCAACCCAAAACCTTTAATTATAATTCCCTAATAATTGAAAGCACCCCAACTAGGGTTGGTCAATCACTTTGAACTATGGTTCAATTCTAACCAAGATTATGGAAGGCTATACCGACTTAATATTTCCATGAAGGATTTTATCCTTATACGTAAATTTCCATTTTATTATCTTTGGTTACATTATTTTTAATATTAAGTGGGATATACTTAAGTGATTAACCATGTCTATGATAATATTTATGCATAAGCCGATCTTATTTTAGTTCCATCTTGCATGTTTGTTTAATTAATTAATTGTGTGATCGTGACAACACACCCACAATAAATAAACCATGAAATTGTCAGAAAAAAATAAATGGTATGATCATGATCTTGTTATATTGGTTAGTTTATCTAGTAGTTGATAAAAAACCCAAGACCTAGGGGAGAAACACCATGAACTATTTGGGTTTTTGTTTATATCTTTCTACTTTTCCACCTTTGTATCTCCTTGGATTGGTTTCACCTTGGCTCCTAACTTGAGCCGCCTCCACTATCTTGGGATATCCATCCATTAAATATGCTTTTATCTCACTCGTAGGTGAGGAGTAAAATGGGGTTTTACACAAAAGAAACCTTGGGCATGCATGACCTATATATTAATGAGGAGAAGCCTCATAGGCCAACAAATTTAATTTAAATAAATTAATTAAAATAAACCATTCACATACAAAGGTCTTGGTCTAGCTCATGATCATCCATACATGCAATGATATTTACGCATAAATAAAATTAGCATTAAATTCATTAATTGTTCTTGTTTAAGATAAATCATGCTCAAATCAATTAATTATCTTTAATTAATCAATCCTTTTATCTTAAAACCTTTTCTGAATTTCCTTGAGATTCTCATCCATTATAATTTTAAACAAATAAATTCATTTAAAATTATATTTGTATGTAACTTGTACCATGGAGGCAACCTGGTGAATTCCCGTTCATAACTACCCAATGAGTAAAAATGAACATTACACGGATGTTAAATTAAACACATATATATAAAACTTTTATCACATGTTGTGCCTCAACTTTATGCCTGCACTATGGTACATGTCTCAAGAGTTTGTATAATATAATAATAATTTTTAATAATTTTTCATAATTTGGATGAGTACACGACGTTTAGTTCCGACTACACAATATGTACTTTTGTTCACCGTCCATCCGAATTACATGCCCAGGGACATGTAGTATAGATGTACATTGAAAATATTCAGAGTACACAATGAGTTTAGTGGGACACATGCCATGTAGTATCCGTCTTATATGGTTTCCATCCAGGAAATCCATGTACAGGGTACACAGTCTAACCCTAACCTAAAGGGACTACATGCCGTGTTCCATGGGCCACACACCATGTAATCCATAAACCATGTGCCCCATGTTCTTGGTCAACACACAATGTCTGAAAGACTTAGATAGATTCCAATGACATGACCTAGTTTAGAGGACCATCTTGGTGCATGGAACCTATACTACATGGTGTGTACTACCCAATACACGATGTGTGTTCTGGTGTTGTATGACTAGGAATCTTTGGCACCTCCAGATGGGATTCTCTATTTTATTTTAATCAAAATTAAATGAAAAGATTGTTTTTGTAAGGTGAATGAGAAATGAAAGATGATGTATAGATCTCGAGATTTAGATTTATAGAATGATTAACTTAAAGTAAAAAAAACTAAATTATTAAATGCATAAATCACCAAAAAAATAAATAAATAATTATAATCAATGATATGGTCCTTATAATACCACTTTTAGGTTCTGGGCACAACGGAAGTGCATTGGTGGGTGTACCCAAATTCAATTTTTCCATTAACAATGATCAATCTGAGATCTGTCATGATAATAAAATGCCGGATCTTCAGAATATAATGAAGAACAAAAGAAAGGAAGGGAGTCCTGAAACCATAGATAATATCATCATATGTTGGTTATAATTAATTTAATTTAAAGACAAGAATTAACTTGATTGATTTCTCTCTCCATTGATGTTTCCGGTCATGATCTGATATGATTCGCCATTGTGTCATATAAACCAAGTGTAAGCTTCCTCTATCGGTGATCAACACATGCTCCACGTATATTTGGATGTCTCTGAAGGGATCTCTGGGTGCTAGCATGAAAGAGCCTTTTCTTGCGATGTCCACCTTCAATCGCCCTCAGAGTCGCTTCCAAAGTGCTCTCCTTGATCTGGTGAAGGAGAATCTCCGTAACAAACCAACCCCAATTACCCAGAGTTGGTACATTATTACATCACATTGGAATGATCACAAGGGATCAAGTCCCAAAAGACCAATCCAGTTAATAGCCTTGGAAGTACTATATACATACATAAGTTTTAAATTACATTATGAAATGAAAAAAAACATCCTTTTGTGTACTTTGAAAACACTCATATCCCTTATCTTATCCCTACAAGTCATTAATAATATACATCTTTGCATCCTGGGAAAAATAAAACATATAAAGGGGTGAGCTCAAATTCTCAATAATGATAAAAATATAGCAAAAACTACCATAAATAAAAATAATCATTTAAGGCAATTTATAATACTAAAACACAAGACCTTTAAACTTAAACTTCAACATAATATGGAAAAGATAAATCAAATAATGCCATTTACTTATTCACATGGATACAATACTAGTAAAATAATCTCATGTAACATCAATAGATAATTTCATAATGATGGAATGCATAATGCTGGACATCATAACCACATAGTCAAGGCCTCGTTCCAAGACTACAAATAAGATTTAGTCAAGGCCTTATTCCAAGACACTAGTTTGTCTCATGAGACCTACTGATGTATTGAGGAGTTATAGTGGGCTCCACCCATCACTTACTAAGTCCAATGCATTCCTCATATGAAAAGGTTGAAACATAACATAAACATTTGTATTCAAACTATCATATGAAATATTAATACTTTAACTATAAATAAGGAATGGTATAAAAATAGCATACCCACAATCAAACATATCACAAAACCTTCAATACAATATGGAATATTATATCATAATAAATCATCGTCAAAAAAGCTTAAAATCCAACAAAGGATGTTGACATAGATGAAATAAATCCAAAAACCATTTGAGTAAAATATATCTTTGTACATTGAAATCATTTAATAGTAAAGAAAAAATTTATTTTGAAAATATTCTTATAAGGTGGTAAGGGAAGCTTCTAAAGTATTATAATGACAGAAAATAGCCGCACCCTCTGTATAAGTTAAAAAAACATTCTTACAATAATTTTCTGAAAAGGTCATAAAGTCCCTACTTTGGAAAGAAACAGAAAGATTCGTTTCAATTTTTTTATAAAAAGTAAAAAAAAGGGTATAAATGACTTTAACCCATAATCTATGAAATAGTAAAAATATCTTGAAATAATTTTTTAAGAAACATAGATGCGGATGATAAAGAAGTCCTAGTAGATACTTACGTAGAAACAACCTTGGATAAATAAAGAGATTGTAAAATTAACCCTTTCCTTGTGCTTAGTAGAGGGTAAATTAACCTCATGTATAATAGTTAAATAATTTTTATTAAACTATACAAGAACCACATACAAAAATATGATATCATATATGATCTTCTAATATTTATTTGTTAATAATATTTCATTAGTATCATTGTTTTGGGTGTTAATTGATTCATTTTTATTTATATGTTTTGTTACGTTAGTAATGTTCAATATGGATAGGATGTATTTGATTAATATCCAGAATGATATTAATTTATTAAAAATTATTTTAAATCATAAAATTAAAATTATTCTTTAATGGTTACAACGGGGAATAAACCTCATCCCGTTCGTGGAGACGGTAATCCGTACATACGCACGAGCGACAATATCATTATATTGATTGTCAAATAATTTATAATTGGATGGTATATTACATATACAGAATTATTAACATGTTTTTTTATTATTTAAATAAATTATACTCATTATTATACTTATCCAAATAATTATGTGTTGAATAACAGACAACACCATGACTTGGAGACAGCAAGCCGTACATACACAAGTATGATGACTATTTCATTCATAGGATTAATAGAATAATGAATATAGTTGTACCATATTTATAACAAAAAAACAGTATTTATAATGTACATGATTTATTATTTTGTTATGGAAACAACAAATAAAGTGGAAGTGGAAGAAGAAAAGAACATTGAAAGAGGTGATGAAATTATTATCTCTTCTTCGGGTGCTTCCTTTTGATTTGATAAAAACAGATACTTAGGTTAGATTTATGATCAAATTAAGGCCTATAGGTTTAAGTGATGGTAGTTGGGAGGATATTTGAGTAAGGTTTGGCCAATACAAATGGATTTGGAGGTGTGAAATTAAGAGAAGGGGAAATACCCTTTTATAAGATAGGTGAGGGTCACTTTAGGAAAAGCTTGAAATATTATTATATTATAAAGTAATTTTCAGTTTATAATTGATCCAAATGTATTTATTTATAGGATAAGGTAGCTGTGGATCTAAATCCTCTCAAACAATAGGTTTTAGAGAAGTTTAGGTCACCATATTAGCCTTATCTTTTAGATGTAATTATTAGTTAAATAGTTTAACTTTTACCATCTCTTCTTTTATTTTTTATTATATGCTTAATAAACTTAATATAAAATTCCAATAGAACCTAAAGTGGTTAATTAATTCAATATCTATCATTATATTATTCTTTTTTCCAAAACTTATATTTTTATGAATATTATATAATTTAATAATATAGTATTTTTTTTAAAAACTCATTTATGTCAATTTTGACACTATTTAGTATTTGGTTTTTGTGAAAGTCAAAAATATTTATTAATACTAAAAAAATACATTAAATCAATCCAACCATGTCATATTAACCTATATAATTAGTTTAATACATCAAAAGTATCAATTTAATTTTATTTTGATATTTATAATATCAAATATTTTAATCTTTCATTAATAAGGTAATTACTACATCATCATTGTGTCATAAATAAATTTAATTATTTAATGTATAAAAATTATAAATAAAATACCATGATATAGGAAATATTTTTATCTTTCTAATGAATATATATAGTTGAATTAATCTTATGTATAAACTTATATTAACAATTTTTTGTTATTAAAATTTGATTTTAACAATTTTAACTCTTCTTTAAATAAAATAATAATAAATGTCCTAATCTAATCCATGTGGATCCAAAAGGATCATATTTTATTCCTAAGGTTTATTTTGTTCTAAATACACTTATCAAATAGAATTAGGATATGTATTATGGTAATTATAATATCATTTTACCTTTAATTACCCTATTTACTTTTAACCGTGGTAAATAAAATTAACAGTTACTATTCACCAAAAATTATTTTCATCATATTGAACCACATTTTACTTATTGATGTCAACCGTGTCTCTCAGATTTTTGAAATTTAATTCACAGAAGTGGTAAAATTATGTTTTATGCAAATTTTATAATGTGCCTAGAAGGTGAATAAAAGACGTTAAAAATTGCAACAAAATTTTATACATCTAATCTTATTATAAAATGAATCCAATGAATTACATTGAAATAATAAAAGTGTTGTGTATCTATTTTGACTTTAAACTAAATTTAAATAAAAATAATAATTATTTAAATAAAAGTCGATTTTAAATAATAACGTAGTATTTTTCACTATTCATCAAAAATTGAATGTTTTTAGAAAAATACCAAAAATTCACCCAAGGATAATTTTGATATTAAAAAATAAAAAAATGATGAATATTTTACCAAATTAAAAATATATAAGTTTCATTAATTAATTTAAAATTAATTCTTGTTGTCAAAACCACGAAGCGGGTTTTAGAGAAGTAAAAAATATCAAAAGATTGATATGTGTTTATGTCCAATTTATATATGAAATTACTTCCAATGAACAAAATTATATTAAATTTTAAAAATAAAATCTAATTATACTTCAAAACCATTCAAATGTATAATTATACAATATAATTTATTTTGATTCAAAAAGTTGTTTTCAATTAAAATTTAGTATATTTCACTATTCATCAAAATATAAAAGTTTTCAAAAAAACACCAAAAAAATATCAAAACTAAATTTTTATGTCCTGATTCTAGAGAATAAGTTTATTTTTTAAAATTGAATATATAAAAGTGTCAAAAATTGGATTTAAAAAGGGTTTACCATTAAGAGTCATTAAAATTGCATTTTTAGAAAAAATACTTCTTTTTATCCGAAAAATTGAATTTGTTCTTATCTTATGTATAAGAAAAACATAATATGGATGTTAAAATTATATGGAGTATTCAAAATTTAGTTAATACTATTCATAACCACTTTTTGAACGGCTTGTTTGGTAAGTTGTGGTGTGCTCGAACTCAGTGTTTCGTGTAGGGCAAGCTATTGAATTACTTTAAAGAGATAACATACTATGAAATCACGGGGTGTTACGTTCTCCCCTAATTAAATAAATTGAGTACTTTCATTTTAAAATTGTTCTTCGATAATAAATGTTTTGACATAGAAACTATCTTTGTGGAAAACCCACATCGGAAATAAGGTTAATAAAATTTAGTCTTAATAAGTGGGAAAGGGGAATGAAGAAGACACCACCAAATTATGATTTCGAATAGGAGAACATTGGTAGAAATTAAAGACACATAATTGGAGGAAAACATAAATATTTATAGGGAGTGGTTGAGGTCATCAATCATAAACAAGTGAACGATAAATGGAAAATTGAGGGCCTTAAAGCCATAAATCTATGATTATTTAAAATGTCATCAGTTCAACAATACATAAGGTATTAGGATATCACATTTTTGGTTTTTATATCCTTTCCCTAGTGTTTAAGAATTTATTTCTTCATAGAATAAGAAGAAAAAAATAATTCTTGATAAGTAGAGTTAGATCCTTTAACTAATTTCTACCACAAACTCATCTTTCACTCCAAAAGATAATGGAAGTCAAAAATATTCTATTTATCCTAATTGTATAGGGTTCCAAAAAAATGAATTTATAATTCATCTATTATAACTTTTAAAAAAACTAAACTATACAAACCAGGATATTACATTGGCCAGCGGTAGGTGATGTACCCTTGTCGCCCTTCGATTGCAGGTTCAAGTCTCGCGGCCTTGCTGGACGAGATGGGTTTTCGCCTGACCTCTGGGTTGTCCTTTTTATAACAATATAAACATAATCTTAAAAAAAATTAACCTTAGACAATAGTATCAAATGTCCAACTTAATCCATTCTACCCTTTAGACTTATCTAAAATACTTCTTCCCAAAATCACAATCCAAAATTTATAAGGTAAACATAACACAATGAAGATCTCTTTTATCACATAACAACATGTGAATACCTTAATCATGTATTCTATTTAAACATGGTAACAACCTGAATTACCATAAAACCATATTGAATACATTCATTCTTCCTTATTCCTTATGTAAAACGTAGAATAATTGATATACTCATTAAATCCAAAAAATGTTGTAGTCTCCAACAATGATACAATAAAAAACCATTAATTAGTTCCAATGTTTTAAATAATATCAAATATACATTATCCAACTCAATTTTCTATTATTCAAAAATCATTACATCAGCCTCAGGACTATTTTACGGTTTATATTTCTCTCAACTATATATTTTCCAAAAAAAATTAAACTTCTATTGATTCACTTTTCTTGGTACCACACAATCTCAAATCCTTAATGAAATAGTACTACAGTATAATACTTATTTATTTCCATAATTCATATAACTAGTACATAATTGATACAACACTCAAATGACATAATTCTTCAATACAGAAACAAAAATACATTAATTATTCCACGTCTACCATAGTAACAACTTATTCTTGACCTTGATCCCTTTGATTCCTCTGATCTATATTTTCTTAACGCTTAGGACATTTATTTGCATATTTCCCCATTTCACTATAGTTGAAACACTGAATATTAGTCTTCTCTTTGTTCCCTTCGCATTATTTTTCATGATAACCTTTTCTTCCACATTTATAACAAAAATCCAGTCCTTTCAAGAACTTCCTAGTGTGATTATTTCCACAGATATCACATATGGGAAAATTATTCTTTCCCTTCTTCCCTTTGTCCATCTTTCTCTCTGTCATCCTCTTATTCTCTAGCTTCCCTTCAAAGCCATAGAACTCAGAGAATTATTTAATTATCTTATTAACACATGATACTATTTCCTTATATGATGAGAATACATGGGAGACTATTTTCCTTCAAAATGTTGGATTAAGACCATGAAAGATATGATCCTTCTTATTATTTGAGACATTCATATTGCTGGAGTTCTCATTCCTTATACTGGGTGCCATTTCTAAATGACGACATACACTAGGTTAGATCATATCATAATTCAAAATCCCAAAACTAGAAAAAATATCAACATCAATTGAATATTTTCACACATCTAGTCTCATAATCATAAAAATGGTTTCTTTGTAGACATATTTACTCATAAATAATTCATAATGTTTTTTAAATAAAATGTAAATTATCCTAAGCATATCCCCTAGGAGTGTCAATACCAAGAGTGCAGAAAGGCCCATTGTCATGTACCAGGATACCCCGGGTCAAGCCTGAACTCCTTTTCAGAGTTTTCACTCCTAGGTATATATATTCTAGAGCCACCTATACCTGTTTGTATCTAAACAGGGATGAATTATCTTTGAAAACCCACATAATATTTACACTACCAAATTTTTTGGATGTTCTTTTATACTAATCCTCAAAGTCTATCATAGGGTAATGTTCTACAATCAGAGTTTATCTAAATCTAGTTTCTATGGTTTTTAATAAGCTTCCTTTGATACCAACTATAATGCCCCAACCCCAGTTACCCAGAATCAGTGCATTATTAAATAAACTTGGCATTATCACAAGGGATCAAGTCCCAAAAGATCGATTAGTTTAGTAGCCTTGAAAGTATTAGATACATACATATGTTTTACATTACATTATGAAATGAAAAAACAACATCAATTTGTATCCTTTTAAAACATTGATAGACCTTATCTTATCCCTATAAGTCAGACATAATATACTTCCTCACATCCCAGAAAAAATAAATCATAGAAAGGGGTGAGCTCAGATGCTCATTAAGGATAACAATATAGTGGAAACTATCATAAATAAGCATAAACATTTAAGGCAATGTATACAACTAAAACACAAGACTTTTAAACTTAAACTTCAGTATAATATGGTAAAGATAAATAAAATAATTCCATTTACTTATTCACATGGATATTATACTATTCGAATAATCACATGTAATATCAATAGCTAATTTCATAATTATGGAATGAATAATGCTGGACATCATAACCACATAGTCAAGGCCTCATGCCAAGACTAGAAATAATATTTTTTCAAGGCCTTATTCCAAGACACTAGTTTGTATCATGAGACCTACCTATGCATCGAGGAGCTATAGCAGGATCCACCCGTCACTTACTAAGTACAATGCATTCCTCATATGAAAAGTTTGAAACATAACATAAACATTCATATTAAAACTTGCATAAGAAATGTTAATACTTAGACCATAAATCATGAATGGTATAAAAATAGCACACCCACAGTCAAAAATATCACAAAACCTTCAATAAAATATGGAAAATTTTATCATAATAAATCAACTTCAAATAAGCGTAAAATCTAACAAATGATGTTAACATAGATGAACTCAATCCAAAAACTAATTGAGTAAAATATATATTTTTTACTTTGAAATCATTTAAAAGTAAAGAAAAAATTTATTTTGAAAATATTATTATAATATTGTAAGGGAATATTATAAAGTATTATAATTGTGGAAAATAGCTACAGCTACCGTTTAAGTTAAAAAAACATTCTTACCTTAATTTGTCGAAAATGACATTAAGTACCTTGTTTGGAAAGTGATAGAACGATTCCATTCAAAACATTTTATAAAAAGTAAAACAAGGGTATACATGAATTTAACCCATAATCTAGGAAATATTAAAAATGTTTTGAAATACATTTTTAAGAAACACGGATGTGGATGATAAAGAAGTCCCAGTAGATACTTACATAAAAACAACCTCAGATAAATAAAGAGATTGTAAAATTAACCATTACCTTGTAATTTTCGTTATTTGAGGGTAAATTAACCTCATGTATAATAGTTAAATCATTTTTATTAAATTATACAATAATCAAATACATAAATATGATATCATATATGATATTCTAATATTGCTTTGTTAATAATATTTCAGTAGTATCATTGTTTCAGGTGTTAAGTGATTCATTTTCCTTTATATGTTTTGTTACATAAGTAATATTTGTTATGGATAGGATGTATTTGATTCATATACATAATGATATTAAGTTATTAAACATTATTTTAAATCATAAAATGAAAATTATTCTTTAATGGTTATGATGGGGAATGAATCTCATCGCGTTCGTGGAGACGGTAATCCGTACATACGCACAAGAGACAATATCATTCTATTGATTGTGAAATAATTTGTAATTGGATGGTATATTACATATAAATAATTATTAAAATGTTATATTTCTTATTTAAATCATTTATACTCATTATTATACCCATCAAAATAATGAAGTGTTGAATAACAAACTACACCACGACGTAGAGATGGTAATCCATACGTACGCACGTATGATGACTTTGTCATTTATAGGATGAATAGAATAATGAATATGGTTTTACCATATTTATAATAACATAACAGTATGTAGAAGTTACTGGTGTTATTATTTTGGTATGGAACAACAAATAAATAAGAAGTGGAAGAAGAAAAGAACTTTGAAAGAGGTGATGAAATTATTACCTCTTCTTTGGGTCCTTCCTTTTGATTTGATAAAAATGGATCAATAGATTGAATTTATGATCAATGTAATGCCACTAGGTTATAGTTAGGGTAGTTGGGAGGATATTTGATTAGGGTTTTTCCGATCCAAATGGCTTTGGAGGTGTGAAATTAAGAGAATGGAAAGTACCCTTTTATAAGAGAGGCGAGGGTCACTTTAGGAAAAGCATAAAATACTATTTTATTATAAAATACTTTTTTGTTTATAATGGCTCAAAATGGATTTATTTATAGGTTAATATGGGTATGGGTATAAATCCTCTCAAAAAATAGGTTTTAGACAAGTTTAGGTCACCATATTAACCTTATCTTTTAGATTTAACTCTTAATTAAATAGTTTAACTTTTACTATCTCTTCTTGTATTTTTATATTATATGGTTAATAAAAATACTATAAAATTCTAATATAACCTAAAATGGTTCATTAATGAAATATATATCATTATAAAAGTCCTTCTTACTAACCTTGTATTTTTAATAATTTTATATCATTTAATAATATAGTATTTGTTTTAAAAACTCATTTATGTCAATTTTGCAACTATTTAGTATTTGGAATTTGTGAAAGTCAAAAAAAACTTGATTACTTCGAAAAAATACATTAAATCAACCCTGAAATGTCATATTAACCTGTAAAATTATCTTAATGCATCAAAAGTCTCAATTTACATTTATTTGGATATTTATAATATCAATTATTTTAATCTTTCATTAATAAGGTAATTACTATATCATCATTGTATCATAAATAAAATTAATTATTTAATGTCTAAAATTATAAATAAAATACCATGATTTTGTAAATCGTTTTATATTTATAATTAATATTTAGAGTCGAATTTATCTTATCTATAACCCTATATTTAAAAAAATTTAGTTATTAAAATTTGAATTTAACACTTTTATCTCTTTTTAAATAAAATAATAATAAATGTCATAATCTAATAAAAGTGGATAAAAAAGGATAATATTTTATTCATATGTTTTATTTTGGTTGAAATACACTTATCCAATAGAATTAGGATATGTGTTAGGGTAATTATAATATAATTTTTACCTTTAATTACCCTATTTACTTTTAACCGTGGTAAATAAAATTCAATAGTTTCTATTCACGAAAAATTATTTTCATCTTATTGAACCAAATATTACTTAATGATTTTAACCGTGTCTCTCAATGTTTTTAAATTCAATTCAAAAAAGTGGTAAAATTATGTTTTATGCAAATTCGCTAACGTGCCTAGAAGGTGGGTAAAAACGTTAAAAAGGTCAATAAAATTTTATACATCTAATATTATTATAAAATGACTCCAATGATTTACATTGAACTAATATAGTTAATATGTATCTATTTTTAGTTTAAAATAAAATTAAATAAAAATAATAATTATTTAAATAAAAGTCGGTTTTAAATAATAACGCAGTGTTTTTCACTATTCATCAAAAAATTGAATGTTTTCAGAATAATACCAAAAATTCACCCAAAGATAATTTTGATATTTAAAATTTGAAAATTATGTCTATTTTACCAAATTCAAAACATAGAATTTTCATTAATTAATTTAAAATTATTTCCCGTTGTCAAAACCACGAAGCATGTTTTTGAGAGGTAAAAACTATCAAAAGATTGATATGTGTTTATGTCCAATTTAAATGTGAAATTAATTCCAATGACCAACATTGTATTAAATGATAAAAAAATAATATAATTATAATTCAAAACCATTCAAATGTATAATTTATCATTATAAATAATTTTGATTAAAAAAGATGTTTTCAATTAAAATTTATTATCTTACAATATTATCAAAATATGAAAGTTATCAGAAAAACACCAAAAAAATTATTCGAACTATATTTTTATACCCCTAATATAAAGAATAAGTTTATTTTGTAAAATTTAATAAATAAAAGTGTCAAATATTGGATTTAAAAAGGGTTTTACATTAACAGGCAGTAAAATTGCATTTTTTGAAAAAATACTTCTTTTATCTGAAAATTTTAATTTTTTCTTATATTATGTATAAGAAACACATAATATGAATGCTAAAATTTTATGCATTATTCAAAATGCAGTTAATAATCTTCATAACCGCTTTTTAAATGACTAGTTTGGTAAGTCATGGTGTGCTCGAACTCAGTGTTTCGTGTAGTACAAGCTATTGAATTATTTTAAAGAGATAACATACAATGAAATATTGGGGTGTTACAATCTCTCTCGTAACTTGAGAGAGTTATTGGTGAAAAAATAATTCTCTCTTGGCTTGAGAGATTTTTTCTATTTGTTGTGCATAGCCACAAAAAATGGCTCGGTTAATGAGAATTGTATAATTGGGATTTTAATTACATAGAATTATAAAATGAATTAATTACCCGAATGAATTTATTCATTTAATTTAATTATTAGCAGGACCCCATGTCTAATAATAACTATTGACTATTATTACTTAACATGCACCCCGTGAATTACACCTAATATTATTTAATTAAATAAATAATATTATTTCTCAAAAATCCCCAGAAAAACTACACGACGTGTATATTAATATAAACGTCCTGTACTTTTGTTCTCCCATTTTCTTTATTTCCTCCACCACATTTATTAGACCTTGAATAATGGATACTTATTTCTTAAATAAATATCACTGCATTACTCGCTAATAAATATATTATTTCACCCACAATATATTATCTCGAATAACTAGTGTCAAAATAAATGCGATCAGGCATCCTTGAATAATTATTAAACCACAATCGGGAATAATATTTATTCAACTTGTTAGATGAATATTTAACTGAGATGCTTTGACACATTTAGTATGTGACCCTCTTGGCCTCTTTCTTAGTAGCATTAGGCAGAGCCTACGTAAAGTCCAAGGTTAGTGTCTAACAACACGCCAAGGCACCCATAGAGAAAGAAGTCAATGCCACAATGATGTTTCACCTCCTACGAATGCTTACTGTCTAATGTAATCCCTTTGTCTCGATATCTCAAATCAAGTGGGTTGAATGCTAGTGCCATCAACCCATATGCTCGATTATTCTTTCTTTGACTTTCCAGAATTGAACTCGCCCATTCCTTTCCATGACCATAGATTTATTGAGGCTATATCAATTCCATCAAAGGGCCTAATATATCTACTTAAATTATGGAACAGAAGGGACAAATCCTTTCTCGCATGATCTATTAATGCAGTATTAATCACGACACACCCAACATATCCTACCTCACTGCGAACAATGTGTTGTCAGAGTTTTCATCAATTCATCTAAGTGCATGATTTGTAATACCCATTGATAATAATATTAAAGTCTAAGGACAAATATACATGTACGCAGATTGGAACATCCAATGACACTATGAAATGTGGATTTTCTGCTCGCAGGTCTCATTCTCATAATATCCCCCTGGATATTACTAAGGGCGCACACCATGAGAAGGCCCCTCAAAGTTTTATGAGTCATCACCCCTAATGGCCTGTATTATTTATGTCCATCAAATAACGTCATACGGACATAGAACATATATTCAAGAATAGTGTTATGACACTTCCGGGTTTTCATCATAGCAGGGATCCGCTATGACCCTTTAATACAACAACTATCCTTAGGACATTATCACATGCATTGTAACATAGAAGAACAATAAAAATGTGATAAGGTATTTATTAACGAACAATGTAAAAAGTATTTTGTTCTAGGATACCAAATACAACACGATGACCACCGGTATTAGCCAGAAGGGTAATGTTGTCCATGTAAGGGTTGACCCAACAAAAATCTCAGAACGATTTCAAATCGGAGAGCACTTAGTTATTGGGCATCTTGTTTTTCCATGAGGTTCAGCACCATGAATGGTTAATGATCTCTTTGTACTCCTTTTGGGTAATTGGGGATTTATAAATTGGTTATGTGTCTCACTCGGATGAGGCTTCTTCCATTTTCTTTTCCCTTCTGCTAATATGAAGTTGCAGACCTAGAGATTTGGCTCGATTTATCTCAAATCGATATTCCTTCACATCTAAGAATGAGACTGCATATTAAAACCTTTAGATGTTGGATGCTCATTGATGCATGTATGCATTAAAGTTTTTAGGCTTAACTGGGTACTTTGGAACCCCAATATTATTCATGACATCGCTATGGCCATTGGGGTCCCGATTAAACTGGATAAGGAAACTAAATTGGCTCGTTTTGGCCATTATGATCAATTTTTGGTTGAAGTTGACTTTTCCTCTATTTTGGTCGATAGGGTATTCCTTTAAATCAATGATGATGAATTTTATCTGAAGATTGAATATGAAAGGGTTCACCATTTTTTTTAATTTCAATGTTATTGGTCATAATACATCGAACAGTAAAAAATATATTGTTTTTTATTATTACTTTGTGCGTGGTCATGATGATACATCATGTTTTAAAAGAACTAAAAATAGGAATCATAATGATTCCGATGGTATGGGTAATGCGGGTAAGAATATGCCTTGAGATAGAGTGATCATACAAGTTGATTCTTCTGGGAGTTGAACTAGAGGTGTGTTTGGTAGGAGGCTGGGTGGTCTAGATGAGTATTCTGCTGGTGATGCTTATGCTGGAGGTGGTTAGAGGGAAGGCAATATCGCTGCTACCCCTAATTCTTCTGGTGAGGATGTCAATAGGCAGAGTGTAAAATCATGGGTAGAGATTGTGGAGGAGGGGAAGGTAGGTCAGTTCGATTTCCTTAATTCTACTCAGATGCTGGTTCTTCCAGATCACTATAGAAATTATGGACCTACTGTTGTGCTAGAGGTAAAAAATTCAATGTCTTATGGATGCATTGACACTATTCCACAACCTAGTGATAATACAGTTATAACATTGGGTGACCATCAGCTAATGGATGGTGAGACATTAATGGATGCCCAATATATGGATGAGGATTCTACATAATAGGTAGCAGATCAACATATAAGGCATGAGCAACTATTTGCAGAAAAGATCCAAAAAGTAAAAAAAATCAGTGGATGAAAAAGGATTCCAACTGGTCATACCTCGTGTCACAAACCAAGCTAGGTCATTATCCAAAATGATTTCTGACCTGGTCCATGGTAAGTCCAAAAGGGTTTTCCCGATCCCCACATGCTGTCATAAGTGTTTGAGTATCAATAACAATACATGAGAATGATTCATCGGATTAACCAACATAAAACAACCAACAAATATAAACAAAACAAATATGAATTTTTTTATAATCAAACATTCCATAAACAATTTAAATATTTCAAGTTAAAAGTTTTAAACAAATACAAAAAAGGATACTACAAAAGGAAGGACCAAAAACCAACTCAAAAACAACCACATGGAAAGAGGGTAATCACCCTCAAACCACCTCCACAACACCACACCAAGAAGGACCACTAGTAACCCAAATCACCATCTCCAAAAGCTTTAATCTTACCTATATCAAACATTATCAAGTATACTTACACCCAAGGATGTATTTAGGGTGTGAGACTAAGTTCATTAGTATTCCAACCAACAAGGATTCCATGCTATAAACATTAAATGATAAATAAATTTCATGTTTTATAAATAAAAGAACATCTAGCAACAATTTTAAGGAAATTTTATTTAAGGAAAACAATTTTAAATGAAACACCCCTACATTTTAAATAACCAACAAGTAATACCATATTTCGACGGTATGTACGATATAACAAGAGAGAACTAGTCACAGAAGAGGCCCTCTAGGCCCTAGCTATCAATGGGACACTATAACCTCATGTCTTGGTGAAACATGGCTTAGAAACCATGAATGAAAACATTCCCATGCATGATCCACTAGGAGGGGACATACTAATGGCCTAGTGGTCTCCAATAACCACCAATATTTAGTTAGTGTAGTCATCATAAATACCTCTAAGTGAAACCGGGCCGAAGCCACTTCCGTATCACTAGCACACCAGTTCTAGTCCACCCACCTAGTTACCCAAGCTTAACTTTTTGTGCTCAATCAAGTTCCAAGTTCACGTACCACACCACTTTCACATTTCATAAGCCAAAAAATACAATACACGTCATAATCCATCACTTTCATGCCCAAAATCCTCTTTTAAAATCAAAAACACACCAAAACCTTTCCCAAATATGATTCACACCACATTCATAATTTAATATATTATTTACACATTTTATAAAACCATTCCAAGAAACACAACAAGGGTTCACTTAAGGGATACACCCAATTTGAAAATTAAAAACTAATTTCATACTAAATAATTACCAAATCCTTTCAAAAACCACTTTCCCACCACACACCTAATCCATAAAACATGCCCAAATGTAAAAGCAAACATAATAAATTCAACAAACAATATTTAATCATGAAATCACCATCCTTGGGCGGAGAAAACCCTTAAAACCGGTGAAAATATCCAATCGCACCTCAACTACACCATAAGAGATCCAAATTTAACCCTAAACATGGACATCCAACCCAAAAATTCATGATTGAACCCCAAAATTGTAACCCTAGCCGCTAGAGAAGAGGGACCCCAAGAAAGAGGAAGGAAACCCTAGAAAATAGGAATAAAACAAGAAATAAGAGACTTACATGTAGTTTCCGTGAAGAATCCATGGAAAAAAACCCACAAAAAAGGAGCCCAAGGGAGGTTGGAGTAAGGGGGAGGTGCACCTAGGGTTAGAAGTCTTGATTGGGGAGAGAGATGGGGTGATTCAGAGTTAAATCTGGGGAGGAGAAAAGGGTAAAATACACATTTTTAATGACTTGGATTGGCCACATGGTTAGTCTGCACGATTTATCAAATTGTGAGGATATCATTCGGTTTTCACTGTCTACCCAAGACATTCCAAACGGTTATCCCACACGTTTTTCAAACAATGATCTAATCGTGCGATAAGCCTCTGTCCAAAACCCCAATTGGCTTCATGGTTACCTAGGCATGGCACACTGTTACTATTAACCGTGCGCCAACTATGTGCCAGGGTCTGTCCACCAAAATTTTTCCATTTTACTCCAAAACCTCAAAATAAATCTAAGGGAAAAAGGTATACTGAAAATAAATATAAAAATACCTCAAAAGAAAACCATAGACGTTTCAATTCTTTCTTCCATAAAAACTCTCCCTCCATGGAAAGTCAACATGAAGATTGACCAATAAACAAGAACATATGCTCTTGATCAACCCATGAATTTTGCTCCCATGTCTCATATACATCCTAACCATGATGCCAAAGGACAATGACCAACAAAATATAATTCTTATGAAGCACCTTCTTTTGGGAATCAACTATCCGTACTGGCCGTTCAAACACCGATAAATCAGGCTCCAACTCCATCTCTTCCTAATTCAACACATGTGACAGATCCAAATTATGCTTCTTTAGTTGGGAGATATGGAACACATTGTGAATTGATGTTAACTTTGAAAGAAAATCTAACCTGTATTCCACCTTTCCAATCCACTCGGTCATTTCAAAAGGTTCAACATATCTTGGTATTAGCTTTACCTTCTTTCCCAAATGACGATGACCCAAATGAGGTGCCTCTTTCAAGAACCCCCAGTCACCCACATAAAACTAATGATCTCAATTCCTCTGACATCCCTAAGATTTTTGATGACTCTAAGCTGTCAATAACCACCACCTTATCAACTTGACTTTCTCAGATGTATCTTGCACAAGGATCGATCCCAGTAGCAAGGTCTCACTGACCTCATACCAAAAAAAAGGAGATCGACAAGGATGACTATAGAGTGATTCAAAATAATCCATTTGAATTAAAAATTTGTAACTATTATTTTTTGAAAATTCGAACAATCCTAAATGGTTATCCCATGAACCCTGAAAATCCAAAACACATTTGTGAAACATGTCTTCCAGAATCTGATTTTCCCACTATGTCTGACCATCTGTTTGAGGATGGTATGTCATACACATCTTGATTTTCGACCCTAATGAATTTTGAAGACCTTCCATGAACTAAGAAGTTAAATGAGGGTATCTATCCAAAATGATCACTGACGATACACCATAAATCCTTACCAATTCCCAAACATGCATTTGGCCCAGATCATCCACTTTAGCTGAATATCTTATTAGAATGAAATGGGATGATTGGGTCAAATGGTCAATTACCACGCAAATATAATTCCTTCCCCGAGGTGTATGTGGAAAGAAAATAATAAAATCCATGGTGACCTCATCCCACTTCTAGGTAGGTATGGGTAACGGTTGAAGCAAACCATAGGGCTTTTGATGCTCTGTTTTCACCTGATGATATGTATAACATCCCAATACAAAGTTAGTTATGCCCCACCTCATTTCTGAACACTAAAACTACCAACGAACATCATAGTAAAACTTGGTAGCTCTAGGATGGATAAACCCTTAAGACTAGTGGCTATCCTGCATCACCACCTCCATTAGAGACAATGATACCCCAAAAAACCCTTGAAAAGAATAACTCCCTCAGGAGACAGTGACTAATCACAAGATGTCTCCCCACTTTGAAGAAACTACATAGACTGGTAGAAAAACTCATTTATAGGATGATCCTACTGAATCAAATATAGAAGAGTAGTCAGCTAAACACTGGACAAGTACGCACCTCCATTGTGCTCCTTGGTCTCTAAGTGCATCTAGGAAAAAGCTCCATGAAGGTTCACTCATCACTATACTTCTCTCAATTACTGCACTAGCACTTTCCTACTCAAGGTGTCCACCACAACATTTCCCTTACATAGGGTATAGATGATATCAAAGTCAAAACCTTGTAGATACTTGATCCAACGGAACTGCCTCAAGTTCAAATACTTTTGGGAGAAAATGTAGGCTAAGATTTTATGATAAAAATAGACAAAAAATTTCTCCCCAAAAAGATAATGATTCCACGTATTCAAGGCATGAATCACCACTACCAGATCCAAGTCAAGGGTCAAGTTGTTATTTTTATGTGATATGAGTTGGAGAGAGACATATGATACCACATGATCATCTTTTATAAGCAGACACATAAGACCCATACTTAAAACATCACAATAAACCACATACACCTTTCATGATTCTGGCAAGATCAACATGGGTGCAGTTGTTAACCACCACTTCATCTCTTCAAAGGATTCATGAAATTACGTGATCCATTCAAACTTCACCTCTTTTTGGGTGAGTGAAATCATGGACGAAGAAAGATGAGAGAAATCCTGGAAAACCCCCCTATAATAATCATCCATGACAAGAAAACTTCTGATCTCAAACTTATTCTTTGGCTATTACCATGAAATAACTGCACTGATTTTCCCAGGGTCTACTGAAACCCCTTGCTCCGAGATCACATGGACTATAAAATTCACTTCCCCAATCCAAAAGGTTCACTTTGAGAATTTTTCATAGAGATGATGATCTCAAAAAGTGCCCATCATGATCCACAAATGATGCCCATGTTATTTATCAAATCCAGAATAAACCAAGATGTCATTCATGAATACCACAATGAAGGAGTCGAGGTACTGGTGGAACACCCTATTCATGAGCACCATGAATACCTTTTGAGCATTCGTTAATTCTAAAGGCATGAACAAATAACCTAAATGGTCATACCTGATTTGGAAATCCATTTTCAGAATATCTGCCTCTTTAACCAAAACTTGGTGGTAACCAAAATGCAAGTCTATCTTGGAGAACCACTTTTCCCCTTTCAAATGATCAAAAAATTAATCAATTTGAGGGAAAGGATACTTTTTATTGATGGTTACCTTATTCAAATTTTAGTAATTGATATAAAACAGGAGAGATCCGCCGGCCTTCTTCATGAACAAGACTGGGGAGACCCAAGGATAGATGCTCAGGTGAATGAACCCTTTGGATTCCAAATAATCTATATGTATATTTAATTCCCTCAGATTGGTGAAGGACATACGATATGAGGGAATAAATATTGGCTATTTTCTCTACACCAATTCAATTAGTAACTCCACATACCGCACCTGAGGTAAACCTGAAAAATCATCTGAAAATACCTCTAGAAACCCATCCACTATATGAGGTAATCTTACCTTAGAAGCACCATCATCTTCCTCCAAAAGGAGTGATGATAATTGAAAATAAATATTTACCTACTTCAGATGTGGATGTCTATCATGACCCGAATGAGGATACCACCATCCTGGACGATTCCGACTAAGTTTTCATTCATCTAGAGTCCACAGATCCTACCCACTCTAATATGGGTGCATCATCTTGCAAAAACACTGAAGGTGCCCTATAACTTCGCATTTATGAAAAGTATTAGGAGGGGACATATATGCAGGTCAGATGTGTCTCACCTCCCCGCACTGGTGGCACACAATAGACCCTATATAAGAATCCATAGATGAAGAATACCTGGAAGGATGGACTACACTACCGCATATCTTATTCCATTTCTCATCATGATTCCTATTCTTCTCAGATGAACTGTCGCTGCCCATCACTGACATAGATCCAGAGGAACCAGACCTACCCTTACAGTCAATATCCACCATATAAGCTCGATCAACCAGCTCAGAATATTCCTGAAACATGAACAAGAAGACCTGGGAGTATATCTCTAGATGAAAACCCCTTTCAAAACTATGATCCTTCATCTGCTCATTAGAATATATTTCAGGTGCATACTGAACTAGCTCAACAAAGTGGTTGGCATACACCATTACAGTCTAGTCCCCCTAAACAAGATCCAAAAACTCTTAGGATCTAGCATAATCCAAGACCTCAGGGAAATAATGGTCATTAAAGACAACCTTGAAGTCTTTCCATCTCATCTGATCATGCTTCCCAATCTGAATCATTGTGTCCCACCACCTTTAACCGGGACCCTTTATCAGAAACAAAGAGTATTTCACCCTGACCTCTTTAGGAGTGTCTCGGAACTCGAACACGTGATATATTTTCTCAAGCCACTCCTCTACTTTTTGAGGCTCTGTGATACCTCAGAAAATGAGGTTTGTTCTTGAGAAACTCTTGGGATTTTTCCTTCCTAGGACCAGATTCAGATTTTCTGTTGGGAGTAGGGCCAGGACCCACTCCTTGTCCTAGATCGTGAATAGCTCAAACCACAGCTTCTACCAACCTCTAATCAAGCAGTGAGGGAGAAATATCTCTGGATGTTGCAAGGGATTTCTCTGGGGGGTCATGTTGTTACAAAATGAAATAGTCACAAGAAAAATAATCAACATAACAAAATATGAAAATTTTCATAAATAAAAAAAATACAAATATTACAAACTTTTCATACCAAAAACACAATAAAACCACTTCATACCCACCCAATGTCTAAGTATAGTCTTCATCCTGCATGTACCACCTGGAGGGGAAGTCAAACAAAAATTCCCAACATCCCATGGTGACTTGAGGTCTGTCATGAGGTGTGCTAGCCATGCACCCTACTCACAAACAAAATTTTAATCCC
Source organism: Viscum album (assembly GCA_963277665.1). Taxonomy (NCBI): domain Eukaryota; kingdom Viridiplantae; phylum Streptophyta; class Magnoliopsida; order Santalales; family Viscaceae; genus Viscum; species Viscum album. The sequence goes on along the minus strand of OY728137.1, from coordinate 20,161,353 downwards.
CAATAATCCTAGATCTAGTCTATCCAAAATCATCCCAAATAACATGACCCAAATATTTTAACCTACACTATGATACCATTTTTTCACGAACCAAGATGGGTCATCATCCGAACCGGTTCTTGAACCGATCCTTGGAAAGGCCCGAAGGATGTTCTCGATATCCATAAGCTGACACAAGTTCCTAGGTATCAATAAAAATACATAGGAACTATTTACCTAGATTAACCAACATAAAAAAACCAAAAAATATAAACAAACCAAATATTAAAATTTTTATAATCAAACATGACATAAACAATTTCCATTTTTAAATTTACATGTTTTAAACAAAGACCAAAAAGGATACTACAAAATTAGTACCAACAACCAACTCAAAAACCACCACATGGAAAGAGGGGAATCAACCTCAAAACACCTCCACAACACCGTACCAAGAAGGACCTCTAGAAACCCAAACCTCTATCTCCAAAATATTTACCCTTACCAACATCAGAAATTACCAAGTCTACTTAAACCCATGGGTGTAAGTAAGGTGTGGGCCTAAGCCCAGTAGGATTCCACCCAATAAGTATTCCATGCTATAAACATTAAATGATAAATAAATTGAAAGTTTTATAAATAAAATAAATACTATGAACAATTATAAGTATTTTTTTAAGGAAAACAACATTAAATGAAACACCCTTTATTTTGAAATAAACAATAAGTTATACCGTATGCTAACGGTAAGTGCGATATAAAAAAAGAGAACTAATCACAAGAGTCGAACTCTAAGAACTAGCTATCAATGTGACACTAGAACCTCAAATATCAGTGAAACATGGATTAGAAACCATGACTAACAACGTTCTCATGCATAAGACACTAGGAGGGGACACCCCATATTGGAGTTGGTTCCCTAAGACCAACTTATTTTTTTTAATTTATGATAAAAATATATTCATTGGATAGATATTATTAAAATATTTATCACATCATTATTGTTCTTCTACGTGACATTGTATGTGATAATGTCCTAAGAGTGGCTGTCGCACTAAAAGGTCATAGCGGATCCCTACTATGATGAGAACCCGAAAGTGCCATGAAACTATTTTTGAAAATATCTTATGTATCTGAATGATATAATTTTAAGGGACACAAATGATATAGGCTATTAGGGGTGGAGACTCATAAGACTTTGAGGCACCTTCTTATGGTGTACGCCCTTGGTAATGTCCTAGAGGATATTATGAGAATGAGACCCACCAGTAAGAAAAACACATGTATAAGTGTAATTGGATGTTTCTATCTGCAGATTTGTGTATTGGTCCTTAGAATTTAATATTATTATTAATTTGTAATATGACTCATGCACTAAGATGTATTGGTGAAAAATGTGATAATATATGTTCACAGAGAGATAGGATATGTTGGGTGTGTCATGAGTAATACTACATTAATGAATAATGCGATAAAGGATTGGTCCCTTATATTCCATAAAAATGTTTATATCCTAGGCCCTTCGATAGAAATGATATAGCCTAAATAAATCCATGGCCCTGGTGTTCAATAGGTAAGTTCAATTTTTGGGAAATCAAAGAATGAGAAATTGAGCACATGGGTTGATGACACTTGCATGCAACCCACTTGATTGGAGATATCGAGACAAAGAGATTATATTATATGGTAAGCATTTGTATGAGGTGAAATTTCATTGCAGCATTAAATTATTTCTCAATGGGAGCCTTATCATGTTGCTAGATGCTAAACTTGAAATTTAGGTAGGTTCTCTTAATGCCACCAAGAAAGAGGCCTAGAGGTACACACACTAAGTGTATCAGTTAAACAATTTATTATTTAACAAGTTGAATAAATATTATTTCCTTTTGTGGTTTAATAATTATTCATGAATGCCTAATCACATTTATTTCATTGCTAGTTATTCAAGAGAATATATCGTGGAAAAAATATTTATTTATTGGCCATTAATGAAGGTATATTTATTTAATAAATAAATAGACATTATTAAAGGTCCGCTAAATATCAAGAAGGATGGGTGGACCGAGATTAAGGGTCCAGTGAGAAATAATATTAAAAATTATTTGATTTAATAATATGAAAATATAAATTTTATGTTAAAAACATGTTATGGAAATAAAGGTATTTCTGCTATTATTTGACATGGGGGTTTCACATGGAATAATAAAAAAAATAACGACACTTGTGAAAATTATTTATTATTACCTAGTGAATTAAATTCCTATTTATATTATTGTTTTCTCATTTATCATGAGGCAAGAGAATGATATCCATAATAGTTGTGCACTACATTTTGAAGAAATATATCAATCCTTGAGAGATCTCTTTTCTCCAAGAACGTTATCAATAATGAGAGCAGCTATCCTCCCCTGGATCAGAGAATTCTTTGGAAGTAGTTGTCAAGGTGATCGAAGGCGGACGATGCAAGTATAAGGATCTTCTGTGCCCGCATCGGGAGACTCATTCCACAACATCTAGAGATTTGAGGAGCATGTGTGGATAACCACTAGATAAGATATTCTCTTGATCTCTACAATGAAATGAAGGCACACCAAAGATATGTGGTCAGACACATCAATTAAGAAAGAAAAAACTTGGAGGCATTTATTTAATTAAATTAAATTAACTATAAACAAAATATATCGATCCTCTATCATAGTTCTAGGGAAAATTATTCCTTATCTAAATATCTGATTTATTTCTATGGATACTGAATTTTATCATCGTATTGATCCCATAATGATCATTGATTATAGAAAAATAAAATTTGGGTGCCGGACCAACTGTGATTCTACTATGCCTGGAACCTACAAGTGGTATCAAAGAGGGAATATTTTCCTTTATAATTATTTAAATAATTCATTGATATTTTATGATTTAATAATTTAGTTTTACAATTCATGTTTAATCATTATTGTAATTTGAATTTCATGTTCTGTTCATCCTTTATCATTTCTGGCAGATTTAACAGAAATGAATAATTTTATGATTAAAATTAAATAGAGGATCTCATCAGGAGGCGTCGACGATTCTATCCAGGTAAAACGATAGTACACCCCATGTATTTGGAGCTACATATCATGTAATATTCTATATATGATGTGTAATCTGAATCATACACTGTGTAGTTGTATTCAGCACATTAGGAGTAATTTGATAATTACTCAAGCTTTGTGCATTAATGACACATGATGTAGTTAATTCTTACACCGTGTGTTGAATAGGATAGACTGGCACACGGTATGCTAGACTACACGCCGTGTGGCCCACTGGACACGGCATGTAGTCTCTTTGGGTCAGGGTCGAGTCGTGTATCCCATACACGACTTTCTTGACTGGTGATCATGTAACGCGGAGTCTACACAGTGTGTGGCTCACTCGACACGCTGTGTACTCTGAAGATTTCTGAAGTACACCCCACACACCATTTCCCAAAGAGTGTACTTCATATGGATGGTGATGAGGGTAAACACCATGTAGTAAGATCTATATTCCATATTCTTATTCTAGATTATGCATATTTAAAATGTATTATTTTATTATGTAACCCTTGAGACATGTACCTTTGTGTGGGTGTAAAGCTGGGACACGACATATAGTGAACCAAACTTTTTTTACATTACTATTACATAATTTTAAAAATAAAAAACATAATAGTATTACACATAGAGGATCTTATGGTTTAGTGTCTTAGGAAAACTAGGACCATACATAACAATCACAACATCGAGCATAAACATTTATTCAATTTCTTCTTCACTAGCTTCTTACTGGAACTTGACCTCTCCTTAATACATATAGCCACCTAAGGATATACATAAAAAGGGGTGATCTAGAAGCCCAATAAGGAAAAAGATAAGAACAATATATCATGGGGTGAGCATAATCATAACATAGGCAAAGGATCATGAACATGAGAGGAAACATACATATAAGACTTGAAATGCAGCAATGCATAAAGATGAAACATCATGTCTTAGTGGTTAACTACCACACATACTTGTGAAAAAACTTAGAATATTGTTCACATAATTTCAAATTTACTCATGAGATTAATCACTTTACCCAATCCATTGGAGCACTATATAATTCCAGGCGCACCCGTCACATCATAACATTCATGTTGCGCTATATAATTCCGGGTTCACCCGTTACATAATAACATCATCAATATCATGCATTCCACATAGAACATATATCAATAATTAACATAAATAACTCGTGGAAAGGAATGGACTTCATCTCATAATAACACATTCATAAACTTTGGGTTCTCAAAAGAAAGAGGGAACAACATACTTGATACGAGAACCATCAACCTTGAATGAGAGGTAAAGGGTGATTTCTTAAAAGAAGAGTTCTTTTGGAAAACATTTTGTTTGACATAAACTTTAGTAGAAAACATTTATATCCCCAAAAGAGTAAGATAATGATGAAAAAATTATTTTTAATAAGTAATCACACCAAATTTGGAGTGAAATAGGGAGAACCCGAAGAAAGAAAATTGGGTTTGAGATTTTCTCCTTACCTTGTATCCGAACGCTTCCTTCACTTTAATGTCCTGTATAATGACATTATATTCATTAATTAGAAATTAAAGAAACTGTTATACATTAATAGGGGTCTTTTTGTTTTCATTATTTTATTTCATGGTCCATTAGATGAGTTATAGAGTTTAAAAACATTGTTCGGGAATGTTAGTTTTTATGGTTTTCTTGAGCGCTTCACATGTATTCATGAATTATAGTTTGTGTAGAACATGGGTAAAAATACAGAACATATATTACATGTTATTAATGATATTAAAGAATTTAAAATGATATTATAATGAATTACAATGTATACCATGTGGATTAATCATTAGATAAAAATTATATTATGATTGTTTGAGTTAATTTGGACAGTCTTTCGACCACAATGAACTTGTTTTGATTAATCATTTAGTAATATGTACATATGTTAGTTACAGAACAAAAAATCGGACATAATACATATATAATATTCTGGTTCCACCATTAAAGTGATTTCATGACCAGATATATAGGTAGAAATGGAAAAGGAAAACATGTCATTCTTGAAGGTGATAGATTAACACCTTACGAACAACATTTTCTTTTATAAAATAAAAGGAAGAGGAGAAGGGGGTTTGATGGTATAATATAAAATTAGTATCATATAATTCCATTATATGTATTATAATGGAGTTAACATACCATTTGGACAAATATAGGTTGGGAGATAATAAGAAAAGGACTTGAAATTGAAAGGGAATTAAAGGAAAGAGGAAGAGAAATTACCTCTTGGATCCTCCTCTTGAGATCCTCCTTAAGAGACCTAGGCTTGGTTTTTTGATGAGACCAGAAGCTCTTGGATGTGGGGGAGGGGATAGGGAAGATTCTCGGGCAGAGTTTAGACAATGATTGAAGCTTGAGAGGTGTGGTTTGGAAAGGGGAGGGGGAGGGGTTATTTATACATGAGGAGGGAGGTGTTTTTAGAATAAAATATTAAATAAAATAACATATCAAAAGTTAGACTGGTAATAGTAGTTTTTAAAAATCCTAAATCATATATTAATAAAATATAATTATTTTTAAGCTTTAAATCATCTTTATAATTTGATTTTATTAATTTATTAAAAGGAATGTGAAAGAAAGAGAAAAAGACACTTTAAGAAATCAGCTTTTGACATTAGGCTTTGGAAAGTTCTCTTTTGGTTTGGACATTGAATTAATTGTATTTTAAGGAACCATTTATGAAATTAAATATAATTTGGCCGAATCTAATGTTCTAGAAATTTTTTCATCATTACTTCATTAATGATGCAATTTAGGATACACCAGTTATGTGAAAAAACTGTATTTTTACTATTCACTTGTAGATTGAATTATTTCAGAAAAATACTAAAAATTCACCCGAACCATCTTTCAACATTTAGAATCCAGAAATGAAGTCCATTTTTAAAAAATAATTTTTTAAATATTATTAATTAAATATTTAATTAAAATCACAATTTACTTGAAAAATACAGTTTTTTAAAATTAAAAATGATTTTATAATTCTTTTAAAAATTATGTAGGGTCTTATAAAATTATATAAAAACTAGAAAACATAGATTTTATAATTTAAGAACACATTTTAAGAAAATAAATTTTCTTTTAAATTAATTAATTAATTATAATTAATAATTTATGACTTACAAAAATACCAAAACGTTTACTATGGTCAAAATGTCACTTTCTAAGATGTGTAAATTTTATTTAATTCTTCATTGATAAGGTTACTCTTATTTGGATGTTTTACTATTCATAATGGTCGTACTACTATTCATAAGGGTAGGTTACTATTCACCAAAATTTAAGTTTTTCTTATTGGACCCCAAAAATCATCTTGAACATAACAGTGTGTCGGATTTTCGAAATTACAAAAAGATAAGTGACAAACTTATTTTTAAAGGTCACATTTCACCTAGTAGTTCATTATATTTTTAATTAGAAAATTTCCATTGAAAAACATTGGTTTGTTAAATTCTTCCCCCTTTATGAATTTTTTCCCTTGAAATTTTACTTTACACAAACAGGTGAGGGTACTTCTCCTTCATCGCCTCCTCTGGTTCCCAAGTAGCTTATTAAAACTTATGGTTCCTCCACAACACTTTGACAAGGTGGGTTGTCTTGTTGCATAGAACCTTATCTCTCTGGTCCAGAATCTCTATTGGATGATCCTCATAAGAGAGATCATCTTCCAACTATACCACCTATGAGTTTAGTACATGTGAGGGATCAGGTATGTACTTCCTCAGGAGTGATATGTGAAAAACATCATGAACTTGAGACATATTTAGTGGAAGTGAAAGCTGATAGGCCACAAATCCTATATGATCAAGGATTTCAAAGGGGACAATGTACCTTGGGCTTAACTTTCCTTTCTTCCCAAATCACATGAATCTCTTTCGTGGTGATATTCGAAAGAAAACATTATCTCTAACGTCGAACTCTATGTCCCTTCGACGATTGTCCGCATATCTCTTTTGCCATCTCTGAGTAGCTTCGATATTTTTCTGGATGACTTGAACATTCTCTGTCATCTATTGCACAAGATCAGGTCCAAGTAGCTTTCTTTCTCCATCTTCATATCAACAGTTTGGAGTTCTACATCACTTTCCATACAGAGCTTCACATGGAGCCATATGAATACTCTAGTGGAATCTATTGTTGTATGAGAACTCAACCAATGGGAGATGCTGATCCCATCCACCTTTGAATTCAATATTTTAGTCTCTTAGAATATTTTCAAGCATCTGAATAGTCCTTTCATATTGGTAATAGGTTTGTGGGTGATAGTCCATGCTAAAATTTAATTCAGTACTCAGAGCATATTTAAGGCTCCTCCATAATTTTGATGTGAACCTTAGGTCATGATCAAAGACAATTGAGAGTGGAACACCATGAAGTCTCACCAATTCCTTCACATATATCTTTGTTAGTTGTTCAAGAAAGAGATCTCCCCAAATAACAATAAAATAGTAAGTCTTCGTGAGTCGATCAACCACAACCCATATCGTATTATTTCCCTTCTACGTCTTCGAGAGACCCGTGACAAACTCCATAGTAACATTTTCCCATTTTTACATGGGTATAGGCAATGGATGCATCATCCCTTTGGACTTTTTTCACTCTGATTTTACATTCTAACATACCAAGATCCTTGATATATATTCTGCAATCTCCTTCTTCATGTTATCCCACCAGAAGTGTTCTTGGAGATGACAGTACATCTTGGTGCTACCAGGATGGATATAGAATGTTGAGCTGTGTGCATTTTCCAATAGATCATTATTTATCCTTGGTGATGAAGGCACAAAAAGTCGCGTTCCAAACCAAATCACACCATCATCGTCAATATGGAACTCATGCAGCTTCCTTTCCATTACTACATTCACCCTATTTTTTATCTCCTCATCATCCCTTTGTGCTTCTTTAATCCTCTCTTGGATAGATGGTTGCACAATCATTTAGGAAAGGTAGGATGTATCCCCTGCCTTTATGATTTCTAAATCCATGTTTTTCATATCCAAGAAGATAATGTCTTTCTCAATCTATAACATGGATAGAGTAGCAGGTTCATTTCTTCTTAGAGCATCAGCTACCTTGTTTGCCTTCCTAGGATGGTAGTGAATAGATCAATCATAATCATTGATTAGATCTAACCATCTCCTTTGATGCATGTTGAGATCCTTTTGTGTGAATATATACTTTAGGCTCTTGTGGTCGGTGTATATGTCACACTTCTCACCATAAAGGTAGTGTTTCAAGATTTTCAAGGTAAAAATCACGACTGCCAGCTCTAGATCATGCTTCGGGTAGTTCTGCTCATGGATCTTAAACATCCATGAGGAATAGACTATCACATTGTCATTTTTCATGAGTATACAACCCAATACTTTCTTTGAAGCATCACTATATATCACAAACTTTCTCCACTTTTCAGTAGTGTGAGTATAGGTGCAGTGATCAGCCTTCTCTTTAGTTCCTTGAAGATTCCCTCACATTATTCTATCCAAATATACTTTACCCCTTTCCTTGTTAACATAGTTAGCAGGATTGAAAATCGTGAGAAGTTTATCACAAAACATCAGTAGTACCCAGCTAATTCAAGAAACCTACAGATTTCAGTGACACTTGTGGGCATGGGCCATTTCTCATTCACCTTTTTTTTAAGGATCCATAGAAATTCACTCACTCATGATCACATGTCCAAAGAACATGACTTGTTTCATCCAGAAGACAAACTTTTTGAACTTGGCATACAACTTCTTTTTTCTCAATGTCACGAACAAAAGTCTTAGATATTCTTCATGTTCCTCCTTGCTCTTGGAGTAGATGAGAATATCATTGATAAACATTAAAACAAATTTGTTAAGGTAATTTCTAAAGACTCTATTCATCAAATACATATAGATTTTAGGGGAATTAGTAAGTCCAAAGGGCATAACAAAAAACTCATAGTGCACATGCCTTGTATGGAAGGCAGTCTTCTAAATATCTTCCTTATTCACCGTTAGTTGACGATATCCCGAACGAAGATCCACTTTGAGAAGTATTTAGCTCCACTTAACTGATTGAACTAGTCTTCAATCCTTGGAAGAGGATACATTCTCTTTATGGGGATCTTGTTGAGTTCTCAATAGTCGATACACAACCTCATTGTTCCATCCTTCTTCTTCACAAAGAGAATTGGTGCACCCCAACTTCATGCACTAGGGCGTATGAACCCTTTGTACAGGTACTCTTGCAGCTGCTTCTTTAACTCTTACAATTTGATAGGAGACATCCTATAGGGACATTTTGAGATAGGATTAGCTCTGAGTATGAGTTCTATTGAGAACTCTACCTCACGATCTGGGTGAATTCCGGGTAACTCTTCAGGAAATACATCACCATATTCCCTCACGATGGGAATTTCGGAAAGGTTGCTACCTTCCTTTGAATCAACCATTTGGGTGAGGTATGCTTCTTTATAGGGAATCAACACCCACATAGATAAAGGATTTTTCAAAGGAGATTCATGATCTTCCTTGAATTTGTAGAGGATAATGGTATGGTTTGGAATATGAAATGATATTTCCTTTTCCCGGAAGTTGATATGTGCTCTATATAATGAGATCCAATCCATTCCCATTATAGAATCAAATTCTACCAAGGGAAGTATTACAAGATTCGCTGGAAGAATCTTTTCACATACACCAACAGGAGAAGAGTCAAACACTTGGGTTTCAATGATTGAACCACTTGGTGTTTTTATAGATATCTCTACTTCAAGGTTTCGAGGATTCGATTCTATAGTTCTAGCAAACTTTCAAGATATAAAGGAATGCGTAGAACTAGAATCAAATAATACTTTTTCCATTCTTGAGTGTATAGGAAGTACACCTTGTATGACTTCATTATCTTGCTCCACTTCTTTAGTAGTGATGGCATAAGACTTCCCTTGTTACTTTGTCTTTGGTGGCTGATAATGTTGATTACCCTCAAGAACTCGAGGTTTAGTGCACTGGTTTTCATAGTTCCCTAGCTCCCTACAGTAGTAGCATTGAACCATGAGTGGTTCTCTACTTTCTCCTACCACATTCTCCTTCCTTTTTATATAATTCCTACACTCTTGAGCAAGGTGTCCTTCTTTCCCACACTTAAATCATTTCCCCATCCCTTTGAGGCAGTTCCTATGGTGAAACTTCCCACATTTTTGGCATAGGGGTCGTTGATTTTTCTTCCCACCTTTGTCATTAGATCCACCAGCTTGAAACTGCATCTTTCGTTTCTTATCACCACAACCATGGGACCATTCTCTAAAATCCATCTCCACTTTGAGATCACACCGAACAACTTCTTCATGACTCCCAAAGTCTCTAATTGTAAGAACATTTTGAAGGTGTGGTTTTAATCCACTAAAGAATCTATCAATTTTTCTATCATTGTTGAAAACAAAATTAGAAGCGTACCTTGAAATCCTTGTGAAATTTTCATCGTAGGTTGTGACATATTCTCCTTATTTTTGCTTGAGCTCTATTAATTCTCTATCTATCTTTTTACAAAGATTTCATGGGAAATACTTATTCAGAAACATGATTTTAAAGTCTTCCCATTCCATATCATCAATTTCCTTCCTTGGCTTGGTGTTCTTAATCAAATCCCACCATTGATTGGCCTCTCCATCTAGAAGATAAACGACTAGTGTCACCTTCTACATCTCAAAATAGTGAAGAACAGAAAATATCTTCTCCATGGAGTTGACCCACTATTCCGAAACTAGTGGATAAGAAGATCCACTAAACGTCAGTGGTCATTACCGCATAAAACATTCGATAGCCAATTGACCTCTCTTTGGTGAAGGAGGATGTTCCCATTATTATGGTTATTGTTCATAACCTGAGATAATTGGGTAATAATTACCATGAAGGTTTGAACTCCACATCCCAAATTATTGGGGATGTCATTTGGGAAATCCTTGCATTGTCCCTCGAACGAGTTGTTGGCCTGGTTTCTCCTGGATCCCACCATTTTATAAAATAGAAAAGGTTAGAACAAAACATAAGTCAGCATGTCATGAATAAATTATTCATTTAAACAAATAATAACATATGGTATCTCTATATAAATATTCTTGTGTGCATATTTGTACTTAGACTCATGCTAGTGGTTTTCCTTAGGGTTCACTAATCCTAATTCGCAAATTAACTGAACATTTACTCTGATACAAACTATAGCGACCCAAGCTTTTTTTTATATTAATATTACATAATTCTAAAGATAAACAACATAATAGTATTACACATAGACGATCTGATGGTTTAGTGTCTAGTGAAAAATAGAGCTATACATAACAATCACAACATCGAGCATAAACATTTATTAAATTTATTCTTCACTAGATTCTTACTGGCACTTGACCTCCCCTTAGTACATGTATCCACCTGAGGATATAAATAAAAAAGGGTGATCTAGAAGCCCAGTAAGGGGATAGATAAGAACAATATATCATGGGGTGAGCATAATCATAACAAAGGAAAATTATCATGAATATGAGAGGAAGCATAAATATAAGACTTGAAATGTGGCAATACATAAAAATGAAACATCATGTCTTAGTGTTTAACTACCACACATACTTGTGAAAAAAGATAGAATCTTTTTCACATAATTTCACATTTACTCATGAGATTAATTACTTTATCCAATGCATTGGAGTGATGTAAAATTCCAGGTGCACCTGTCACATCATAACATTTATATTACGCTATATAATTCTGGGCGCACACATCACATCATAAAATTATCATTATCATGCATGACACATAGAAAATATATCAATAATGAACAAAAATAACCCATGGAAAGGAATGGGTTTTATCTCATAAGAACACATTCATAAAATTTGGTTTCCCAAAAGAAATATAGAACATCATACTTGATACGAGAACCATAAACCTTGAATGAGAGGTAAAAGGTGAGTTCTTAAAAGAGGAGTTATTTTGGAAAACATTTTTTTTGACATAAACATCTGTAGAAAACATGTATATCCCAGAAAAGTTAATATAATGATGAAAAATTTATTTTTAATAAGTAAACATACCAAATTTGGATCGAAAGAGGGAGAACTCGAAGAAAGAAAATTGGGTTTGAGATTTTCCCATTACCTTGTATCTGAATGCTTTCTTCACTTTAATATCATGTATAATGATATTATATTCATTAATTAGAAATTAAAGAACCTTTTATACATTAATAGGGGTCATTTTTGTTTCATTATGTTATTTTATAGTCCTTTTTATGAGTTATAGAGTTTAAAAACATTGTTCGGGAATGTTAGTTTTTATGGTTTTCTTGAGCATTTCACATGTATTCATGAATTGAAGTTTGTGTAGAACATGGGTAAACATAGAGAACATATATTCCATGTTATTAATGATATTAAGTAAGTTAAAATTATATTATAATGAATTTCATTTTATACTATGTGGATGAATCATTAGATAATAATTAAACGATGATTTTTTGAGTTAATTTGGACGGTCTTTCGACCACAACGAACTTGTTTTGATTAATCATTTAGTAATATGTACATAAGTTAGTTACAGAACCTAAAATAGGAAATAATACATATATAATATTCTGGTTCAATCATAAAAATGGTTTCATGACCAGATCTATAGGTATAAATGGAAAAAGAAAACATGTCGTTCTTGAAGGTGATAGATCAACACCTTACGAACTACGTTTTCTTTTATAAAATAAAAGGAAGAGGAGAAGGGGGTTGGATGGTATAATATACCATTAGTATCATAAAATTACAATATATTTATGATACTAGATTCAACATACCATTTAGAAAAAGATATGTTGGGATAGAATAAGAAAATGACTTGAAATTGAAAGGGAATTAAAGGAAAGAGGAAGAGAAATTACCTCTTGGATCCTCCTCTTGAGATCCTCCTTAAGGGACCTAGGATTGGTATTTTGATGATACCAAAAGCTCTTGGACGTGGGGAAGGGGATAGGGAAGATTCTTGGGTAGAGTTTAGTCAATTATTGAAGCTTGAGAGGTGTGGTTTGGCAAGGGGAGGGGGAGGGGTTATTTATACATGAGCAGGGAGGTGTTTTAAGAATAAAATATTAAATAAAATAATATATCAAAAGTTAGAGTTGTAATAGTAGTTTTTGGATATCCAAAATCATATATTAATATAATATAATTCGTTTGAGTCTTTAAATCATCTTTATAATTTGATCATTAATTTATTAAAAGGAAAGTGAAAGAAAGAAAAAAAGATACTTTAAGAAATCACCTTTTGACTTTAGGATTTAGAAAATTCCCTTTAGGTTTGAAAATTGAGTTTATTGTTTTTTAAGGAACCATTAATGGAATTAAATACAATTTCTCCAAATCTAAAGTTCTGGATAGTTTATGTCATCATTACATCATTAATGATGCAATTTAGGATACACCGGTTATGTGAAAAAACTACATTTTTACTATTCACCTGAAAATTGAAGTATTTTAGAAAAATCCCAAAAATTCACCCAAAACCTTTTTCAATGGTTAGAATCCAAAAATAAAGTCCATTTTATAAAAATAATTTTCTAAATATGATTAATTTAATATTTAATTAAAATAATAATTTACTTGAAAAGTAGAGTTTTTTAAAATTAAAACTGATTTTATAATACTTTAAAAAATTACGTAGGGTATTATAAAATTATCTAAAAACTTGAAGAAATAGATTTTCTAAATTGTGAACACATTTTAATAAAATAAATTTTCTTTTAAATTAATTAATTCATTATAATTAATCATTTATGACTTACAAAAATACCAAAACATTTACTATGGTCAAAATGTCACTTTATAAGATTCCTAAATTTTATTTAATTATTCATGGGTAAGGTTACTATTATTTGGACAATTTACTATTCATAAGGGTCATACTACTATTCATATGGGTATGTTACTATTCCCTAAAAAAATAAGTTTTTCTTATTGGACCCCAAAAATTATCTTGAACACAACAGTGTATGTCATATTTTTTAAATTCCAAACACAGAAGTGACAAACTTATTTTTAAAGGTCACTTTGCACTTAATAGTTCATTATATTTTTAAGAAGGGAATTTCCATTGAAAAACTTTGGATCATTACACAACATGTGATAGGTGTTTGATATATATATATATGTGTGTGTATGTATAAATGTTTAATTAACATCTACACAATGTTCAATGATCTTCACATCATGTATGAGTTGTATTAAAATTATAATTATGTGTTCATACTATATATAATAAAGAATAAAGTGTATACAAGTATAATACATGTTGGGTAGTTTTGGATGGGTATTCACTAGGTTTCCTCCAATGTACAAGTTATGTACACAGTTAATTTTTAATGAATTTATTAATTTGTTCTAAATTATAATGGATGATAATATCAAGGAAACTCAGAAAAAGGATTAAGATAAAATGATTTATTCATTAAAGATAATCATTAATCGATTCAAGCACAATTTATCTTAATGAGAATTATTAAAGAATTGAATGATAGTTTTATTAGATAAGTAATTTTTTTCATGTTTTTGGATGATCATGAGCTAGACTAGACCTTTTCTTGAGATTGGGTTCCTTTTAATATATTTGTTAAATTAAAATTATTAGCATGTGTGCATTATATTTATTAATATTTAGGGCTTGTGTTCCCATGGTTTCTTCTATGTAAACCTCCTTTTACCCCTCACCTACGTGTGAGTAAAATCATATGTAATAGATAGAGATCCAAAGTTAGTGGAGGTGGTTCAAGTTAGGATCCGAGGCGAAACCAATCCAAGGAGATACAAAGGTGTGAAAGTGTAAAAATATAAACATGAACCTTAAAAGGTTCAAGGTATTTCTCCGCTAGGCCAGGGTTGGTTTATTAACCTCTAGATAAACTAACCATTAGAAAATATCATGATCATACCTGTTATTTTATTTCTATCAGTTTTATGGTTATTCATTAGGGATGTTTTGTCACAATCACATGATTAATGAATTAACAATCATGCAATATGGAACTAAAATAAAATGGATTATGTGTAAATATTATCAATGCATGGTTAATCAAATAAGGATATCTCACTTAATATTAACAATCATGTGAAAAGATAATAAGATGCAATTTATGCATAAAGGATAAAATCCCTCAATAAAACATTATGTCGATATAGACTTTCATTAATTTGGTTAGAATTGAACCAATAGTTCAAAGTGCTTGACCAGAAAAATTTGGGGTTCTTTTAATTATAGGGAAATTATAAATTGAGGTTTTGGGTTGACTTAACTTGGTTTATATCAAGGGTTGACTGCCAAAGTAGTACATGGTGTAACTAAGAGGCAAAGGTTGAAGAAATCCAAAATTAAGGATTTCAGGATTAGGGAATCCACTCAATGGATTAAGGAGGTGTGAGTTAATGTAGTTGGCATTTGGAATGCCTACCTAAAACCTTTAAAATTGCTTGACCAGCCAAAGTTGGGGTAATGCAAAGGGAAATATAGATCCTTGCCACTAGAATGTCTAAGAAATAGGATATTCCAAAGCTAATGGTGAGGGATATTGGGTTTAGATAAAATAGTGGGAGGCTAATTAATATTAATTTATTTATTTGTCTTAATTTTATCAGATAAAGTACTAAATATATCTTCATATTATTTGTAGAAATAACATAAAAAATGAAATCAAACATATCGTTGCAATCCATACTTGCGAAGGAATACATTCTCACCGACATTAATTTCCAAGAGTGGCAATGGCACCTTCGGGTCATCATTCTCCATGAAAGAAAACTATATGTTCTGGAAGAACCTTTAACAGTTGCACCTAGAAATGCGGTTAGTGATGGGGAGCTCTTTATGTACGAGAAACATCTGAATAATGCTACAGATGTTCAGTGCCTCATGATATCATCTATGACCAATGAGATTTTCAAGCAACATGTGGAAAAGGATGCTTATATCATGATGTCTCACCTTTGGGATCTCTATCAGGAGAAGGAGAGACAAGAGAGGTATGAGATCTCTAATGATTTGTTCACCATTAAGCATGCGGAGTCTGTGCCAGTTGGGACTCATGTAGTCAAGATTATCAGCTATATTGAGCGTCTGGACATCTTAGGGATTAAATTCCCAAATGAGTTGTGTACAGATCTCATACTATCATCACTTCCAAAGTACTTATCTAGTTTTATTATGAATTATAATATGATAAATAATGAGAAGAGCCTATTTGAACTTCTAACCCTAATTTTCCAAGTGGATAAGTACATGGGGTGCGAAAAACCCGCATCTATTATGGTGAATGGAAAGAAAAAGGAAAAGAAAAATGGACATAAGATTTATAAATTGTCTAAATCCCCCAAGCACCATCTGACCAAAAAGAAGAAGATCTTGAGGTAGGGCAAGGAAAAAGAGGCAGTGTGTTTTTCATGTGGCAAGTCAGGCCACTAGAAGAGGAACTGCACCTAGAGGAAAGGGGGAGCCAAAGATGCGTTCCATATTGAGTGTGATCTTTCCATTTATACACATTGGTTATTATATACATCTTGTGGTTCTCAAATATATATTAAAATGTAAGAACCAAGTAGATTTTAGAAAATTTACAAAGGATAGGTGGATCTATGAGCTGACAATGGTTTGAGGCTGGATGCTCTTTCCATTAGTGACTACCACCTTTCATTGCTGAATGAGATGATTTCGGTTTTACATGACTATTATTATGTACCATTTTTTACCAATAACATAATTTCTGTATCAAATTTAGAAATAGATGGTTTTATTTTCAAATTCATAAATAAAAAGTTGTTTCTTCTATAAGGAAAACATATGTTATGGTATAACACATTTAAATAATGGTCTGTATGTATTAAATTATGAAACCAAGTGTTGGTAATTGATAACGAATCAAGTTCAGATGAAATATATAACACCTAGTTGTGGAATCATCAGCTTGGTTAAGTAAATGAGAAATGCCTAAAAAATCTCTATTAAGATGGTTATTTAGACTCTTCCAAGCTAAAACGACTTGATAGATGTCAAACTTGTTTACAAAGGAAAATGACCAAACCACCATTTGATGGATAGGGTGAAAGAGACATAGAGCTTCTAGGATTGGTACACACTGATGTGTGTGGACCATTTCCAATAAAAGCTAGAGGTGGATATTCTTTCTTCATAACATTTATTAATGACTTGAGTAGATATGGATATATTTACTTAATGAGGTATAAGATTGAGTCCTTTGATTAATTCAATGAATTTTAGAATAAAGTAGAGAATCAACTTGGTAAGAAAATAAATATGCTTTTATAGGATCGAGGTGGATAATATCTTAACAAAGAGTTCATCAACTTTCTACCGGAGTTTGGGATTCTATCTCAACTTCACTCCACCTTATACACAACAGTGGAATACTGTTAGTGAAATGAGGAACCGTACCTTGTTGAACATGGTAAGGTCTATGATGATTCAAGTAGATGTTCCATTATCCTTTTGGGAATACGCATTACAAACTGCAGCATACACATTAAACCGAGTACTAACTAAAGTAGAAAATAGAATTCCCTTTGAACTATGGAGTGTAAATAAACCCATTTTATCATATACAGGTGTTTGAGGATGAGAGAAATTTTTTAAGTCTTTCTCATGAAATTAAATAAAACCCCAGGGCACAAGGTGTATCTTTATAGGGTATCCCAAGGAAACAAAGGGATACTACCCATACTACCCCTTAGATAAGAAAGCGATTGTTTCCAGATAAGACGTCTTTCTTGAGAGGGAGAAAATCATTAAAAAAGATATTGGGATCAAGATTGAATTTGATGAATTTGATGCTCAATATAAACATTATTTGGTACAGGAACAAGTTCCATTGGTCTGTGTGGGAGAAGTAGTTTCTGAAATACAAGTACTGAGTAGGAGTATAAGAGAGTTAAGGGAACCAGAGCGATATGGTTTCCTTATCACCGAGGATGGCGACTCATTATTATTGAAAAATGATGAACCTATCTCCTAAAAAGAGGTAATAGATATATCAGAAGATATAATATTATAGAAGCTATGAATTAATAGATGTATTCTATGTATCAGAACCAAGTTTGAGTTCTAGTTGTTGCACCGGTTGATGTAAATCTTGTTGGATGTAAATGGACATTCACGAAGAAACTATACATGGAAGGTAAAGTTAGTACCTATAAATCAAGGCTAGTGGATAATGGTTTTAAAAAAATCATGGAATTGACTAGGATGAAACCTTTTCGCGAGTTTCCATGTTTAAATCCATCAGAATCATACTTTCCATAACAACTTACCATGACTAAGAGATTTGGAAGATGGATGTCAAAACTATGTTCCTTAACAGGAACCTTATGGAAGATGTCTATATGACACATCCATAAGGGTTTGTGACACCAGGTGATTCCAAAAATGTTTTCAAGTTTCAGAGATCCATTTATGGATTGAATCAAGCATATAGGTCATGGAACATTCAATCTGATGAAGCCATAAGAGAATTTTGTTTCATTAAAAATTAATGTGATCCATGTGTTTACAAAATGTTAAATGGGAATGTTATAACGACCCATACTTTACATACATTGTTAATACTTCGAAATTGAAGCACATTTATTACAACATATGACAAAACCACAAAGGACCGTATAGGTATAGTGTCTTTAGAAACTGGGAAACATAAACAACGGGTTCATAAATCTTCTACAGTGTCTCCCATTTATTTCATCATATCTAGGGTCCCTTTTAGCATATTCTACTTAATATCCATCTTCCTGACCTGGGGAAAAGAAAACATAAAAGGGTGAGCTCAAATGCTCAGCAAAGGCAAATAAAAATCATATCATATCTTTATGAAAATCAAAACCTGCAAAAGAGATCATAATATCTTAACATGGAATAAATCATAGAAGTGAAAATGAGATCCCCATAATCATAACATAAAACTTGAAACTTTGTGGCATGCACACATAATCATGGAAAATCATTTCTTGTTAGTCATGACTCATTGCCAAGACTATCTTAGTGGACAAAGTCCCTTTCTGAACCGAGTTCACTCCTCGTTTCAGTCCTGTTTCACTGAACCGAAATAACCTTCCGTTCCAGCCATGTCTATCTCATGAGATATAAATCTTTACCCAATGCATTGGAGGGAGATATAGGTCCCACCCATCTTATAATGAATCCTTTCTTATGTGTGCCACATAATCATAAATCATAAATCATAGCGTAACCCATTTAATAAAAATGGGATTCTTAAACAACATGACATCATAAAACAATTCATATAAGATAAAGGAATTCATAAAAATATTTCCATCACAACATGATCAAATAAATGTAATAATAGGGATAAAAACAGAACCCTTTATTATCTTAGATGGAAAATAATTTTGATAAAACACTTGAACTCCATTCTTGAGGAAAATATCCTTTCTTCTTCAAAAACATTTTTTCCTTTCATAACATGTCATACAACTTTAAAGTAAAAGAATTTGATTAAAAATAAACTTGAAAACTTGTAAAGGAAGCTTCTTGGAAACAATGTTTTAAAAATCCATTCATGCCGTATAAGTTAAAAAAACATTCTTCGTACTTTTGTCGGAAAAGTCAAAAAGTACCTCGTACGGCAAAAGATTCCTTTCATACATATTACTAAAAACTCACCGAAGGGTAATAATGGATTTAAACAATTGTAGGTGGATGGAAATAATATTACATATTGATGAAACATGGATGTGGATGATAAAATACACCCCAGTGAATACTTACGAATAAACAATCTCGAATAAAAATGAGATTGTGATATTTCCCTTACCTTAGGTCCGATTTGCTTTGTTCGTGTCCGAAGCTCCTGTATAATGGTTTAAATAATGTTATTGACTTATTCCAGAATCATACATATTGATATGATATCATATATGGTCATATTATTAGCTTCTCTTTAGTAATATTTCATTGTTACTTGTTACTCGGGTCTTTATAACTTTTTGTTCTTATGCGTGTTTTGTCGAATAAATTCTTATTCTTATCTTTAGGTTATAGATAATTCATTTCCAGAATGGTATTAGTGTAGTATATACCATATTCATTCATTCAATTCATTTATATAATCATTATGAAATGAAGATCATGTAGAACGAGTCGCATCACATCGTGGAGACGGTATTCCGTACGTACGCACGAGTGATGATATCGTTCCTATGATCGTGGAATTGTATTGGAGTATATTTATATATTATTTCAGTATCAATATTACTTCATAATAATCATATATAGTTACTCATTACACCATTATAACCATCCTTGTAAGGTGATGGTGGAAAAATAAATTACACCACGGCGTGGAGACGGTATTCCGTACGTACGCACGCGCGGTGATTTCATTTTTCCGTAGGATGGATAGAAGGTGAATTAGGGTTGTTTCATATTTATAATAACATATCAGTATGTAAGTAATACTGATGTTATTAATTTATCATGAAACAACTAAAGAAGAAGAAGTTGAAGAAGAAAGAAATTGAAAAGATCGGTAATGGATATTACCTCTTCTTTGGAACGCCTCTTTGAATCCTCCACTTAAGGAACTAAGATTGGTCTTTGGAGAAGACCAGGACCTCTAGGATTATTCTAGGGAAGTGGAGAGGAGAAAATGGCAGGGGTTGGCCGAGCTTGAGTGCTCAAATTGGTGTGAGGAGGAGGGGGAGGAGGTGCCCTTTTATAAGGGAGGAGAGGGGCACCTTAGGAATATCTCAAAATATTATTTTATATTAAAGTCAAAATCGGTTTATAATGGTTCCAAAGGGTCTTATTTCGAAGCTAAAGTGGGGATGGGTCAAAATTATATCAACCAATAGGATTTAGACAAGTTTAGTGTATTATTTTAACCTTATCAATTAGATTTAACTCTAAGTTAATTAATTTAACTTTTACCGTGTCTTTTTGTTTTCTTTCACTATATGGTTAATACACTTACTATAACATGCCAAAAGAACCCCAAATTGTTTATTATTAATATATATATCCTTATCTAAGTCATTTGGCCGAACCTTAGATTTTTAGGAATAAAATAACAATTAATAATATAATATTTTATTTAAAAACTATTTTGTTTCAATTTTGACACTATTTGATATATGATTTTTGTGAAAGTCATAACAGAATTATATGTTCGAAAAAAGTTTATTAAATCAACATTAATATATCATAGTAACCTATAAAATTAGTGTAATTCATAAAAAGTCTTAAATTACATTTATTTTGGTATTTATATTATCAATTTTGTCAATATTTCATTAATAAGATAATTACTGCATCATCTTTGTGTCATAAATAAATTAAATTATTTGATGTCTAAAAATTACAAATAAAATATCATCATGTAGGAAATCTTTTTAGATTTCTAATGAATATTTACAATTGAATTTATCTTATGTATAACCCCATATTAAAAATGATTTACTTATTAAACTTTGATTTTAACTATTTTAACCCTTCTTTAAATAAATTAATAATAAATGTCCTAATCTAATCCAAGTGGGCCTAAATGGTCATATTTTATTCCTAAGTTTGTTTTTGGTCGAATTACACTTGTCCAATAGAATTAGGACATGTGTTAGGGTAATATTAATATCATATTTACCCTTAGTTACCCTATTTACTATTAACCACGGTAAAAAAAAGTAAAAAGTTACTATTCACCAAAAAATTATTTTTATCTCATTGAACCACATTTTACTTACTGATATTAACCGTGTCTGTCGGATTTTCGAAATTCCATTCACAGAAGCGGTAAAATTAAGTTTTATGCAAAATTCAGTTTTTAACCTACCACTTAGTGGTTTCACTATTCATCAAAAATTGAAAGTTTTCAGAAAAATACCAAAATTTCACCCTAGGCTAATTTCGATATTCTGAGTCCAAAAATGAAGTCCATTTTGAAAAATAAAATTTATAAATTTTCAAAAAGTGGTTATTACTATTCATAACGGCTAGTTTTAATAGCATATTGTTGTTTAGTGAAACTCGGTATTGCGTACGACGCAAGCTATCGAGGAAGGTCGCGATTGCGTGTAAAGCAAGCCAAGAAAGTGTTGTGTAGAAAAAGATCCCTTTGATGATTTATATTACATAAAAGTCTCGGGTGTTACATTCTACCCCCCTTAAAAAGAATTTCGCCCTCGAAATTCGTCACTTTGTAACAAACAGATGAGGATAATTCTCCCTCATCATATCCTCAAGCTCCCATGTAGATTCTTCAAGTTGGTGGTTCCTCCATAAAACCTTCACCAAGCGAGTGGTCTTGTTTCGTAGGACTTTTTCGCTACGATCCAGAATCTCTATCGGCTGTTCTTCATAAGAAAGATCTTGCTCCAGCGGTACAACTTCTGAGCTGAGTACATGTGAAGGATCTGGTATGTACTTTCTCAGGAGAGATACATGGAACACATCGTGAACTTGAGAGAGATTCGGTGGAAGCGCCAATCGGTAAGCTACCTTCCCAACACGATCCAGTATTTCAAAATGACCGATATATCTAGGGCTCAACTTCCCCTTCTTTCCAAATCTCATAACCCTCTTCCAGGGAGATATTCGTAAGAACACTTTATCGCCCACTTCAAACTCTAGGTCTTTTCTTCGGTTGTCGGCATAACTTTTCTGTCGACTCTGAGCTACTCTTATGTGTTGTTGAATAGATCTGACCTTTTCTGCCATTTCATCAACGAGATCAGGTCCTAATAGCTTTCTTTCCCCAACTTCATCCCAGCAAGTTGGAGTCCTGCATTTCTTTCCATAGAGAGCTTCATAAGGAGCCATCTGAATACTGGAGTGAAAGCTATTATTATAAGAAAATTCTACCAAAGGTGGGTGTTGATCCCAACCTCCTTTGAAATCCATAGAGCAAGCACTCAACATATCTTCTAGGGTTTGAATTGTTCTCTCAGACTGACCGTCTGTCTGGGGATGATAAGCAGTGCTGAAACTCAACTCTGTATCCAGAGTATGCTGAAGACTTCGCCAGAACTTCGAGGTAAATCTCGGATCCCGATCAGATATAATAGAAAGTGGTACTCCATGCAATCTTACCACTTCCTTTACATATATCCTGGCAAGCTGATCTAGAGAGAAATCCTCTCTAATAGGAATGAAGTGTGCAGACTTTGTAAGACGATCAACTATGACCCAGATAGCATTATTGCCTTTGGATGTTTTAGGAAGTCCTGTGACAAAGTCCATATTGATGTTTTCCCATTTCCATTCGGGTATGGGTAATGGTTGTAACATCCCCTTAGAATTCTGTCTCTCAGCTTTAACTTGTTGACAAACCAAGCATCGAGAGACATATTCAGCAACATCTCTTTTCATGCCATCCCACCAGAAGTACTCTTTCAGATCCCTATACATCTTCGTGCTTCCAGGATGAATAGATAATGAAGAACTATGAGCCTCATCCAGCAGCTCCTTCTTTAATTCGGGTATGGAAGGAACACAAACCCGATTCCTGAACTTTATTATCCCATCACAATCAAGGTTGAATTCAGGAACATTTCTCACCTTCTTTTGTAACTCGGCATCTTCTTTCTGTGCCTCTTTAATCTTCACATGTATAGATGGTTGAACACTCATTTGAGAAAGATAAGATTTTTCCCTTTCCATTATAATTCCAAGATCCATCCTTTGTAAATCCATAAATATTGGATCTTTTGTGATCCTCATCATGGATAAACTAGCATGGTATTGTCGACTTAATTCATCTGCCACCTTGTTTGCTTTCCCAGGGTGGTAATGGATTGAGCAGTCATAATCCTTAATCAGCTCCAGCCATCTTCTTTGACGCATATTCAGCTCCTTTTGTGTAAAAATATACTTTAAACTTTTATGATCAGTATAAATATCACACCTTTCACCATAAAGGTAATGCCTCCAAATCTTTAATGCAAAGATTACCGCAGCCAACTCCAAATCATGTGTTGGGTAATTTTGCTCATGGATTTTCAACTGTCGTGAGGCATAAGCTATCACCATATCATTTTGCATAAGAACACACCCCAATCCCTTCTTGGATGCATCACTGTTGATCACAAACCTTTCTCCACTACAAGGCAGTGTGAGCACAGGTGCACTGGATAACCTTCTTTTCAACTCCTTGAAATTCTCTTCACATTCCTCTGTCCAGACAAACTTAACTCCCTTCCGAGTCAACTTGGTGATTGGATTAGATAATCGTGAAAAATCTTTTACAAAACGTCGATAATATCCAGCCAAACCAAGAAAACTTCGGATCTCAGTTACTGTTGTTGGTCTTGACCATCTTTCGATAACCTCTATTTTTGCTGGATCCACAGATATCCCCTCTTTTGAGATTATATGACCCAAAAATGAAACTTTTTGAAGCCAAAATCCACACTTGGTAAATTTGGCATAAAGCTTCTCCTTTCTCAGGGTCTTCAATATAATTCTCAAGTGATCTTCATGCTCTTTCTTGCTCTTTGAATAGACAGG
Organism: Viscum album; assembly: GCA_963277665.1. Classification (NCBI taxonomy): domain Eukaryota; kingdom Viridiplantae; phylum Streptophyta; class Magnoliopsida; order Santalales; family Viscaceae; genus Viscum; species Viscum album. Next base: position 20,136,746 of record OY728137.1, on the reverse strand, counting down.
AATATCGTCTATAAAGACTACCACAAATTGATCAAGATAGTCTCTAAAGACTCTATTCATTAGATCCATGAAGATTGCAGGGGCATTAGTAAGACCAAATGGCATCACTATAAATTCATAGTGTCCATACCTTGTACGGAAAGCCGTCTTTGGTATATCCTCCCTTTTGACCCTTAATTGATGATACCCTGAACGAAGATCAATCTTGGAAAAGTATTGAGCTCCGCGTAGTTGGTCAAATAAGACATCAATGCGTGGGAGAGGATATTTGTTCTTGATAGTGATCTTGTTAAGTTCTCTATAATCAATGCAAAGTCTCATTGATCCATCTTTCTTCTTAACAAATAGAACAGGTGCTCCCCAAGGTGACGCACTAGGGAGTATGAATCCCTTATCAAGATTCTCTTGGAGTTTCTTCTTCAATTCCTGCAACTCAATTGGGGCCATTCTATAAGGTGTCTTTGAAATAGGCAAAGCACCCGGTACGAGTTCTATTGAAAACTCAACTTCACGATTTGGTGGAAGACCCAGCAATTCCTCTGGAAAGACATCATCAAACTCCCGCACAATGGGCATATTCTTAATCGTGAGTTTCTCACCAACCATTTGAGATAAATAACCTTCATTTAGTGGAATCAATACCCATAAGATGGAAGAAATTTCCACTGGAAGGTTATGTTCATCCTTGCATTGATAGACGATCGTAGATTGATCTGGAATATGAAATGTGACTTCCCTTCTTTGGCAATCGATATGAGCTCCATGTAGAGAAATCCAATCCATGCCAAGAATCACATCAAATTCCACTAAAGGAAGGATCACAAGATTTGCAGGAAGCACTTTCCCACAAACTTCGATCGGAGAAGAATTATAAACTTTTGATGCGATTGATGTGCCATTAGGTGTTGTCACAGCTAACTCAACATCTAATTGTTGAGGTAATATGGTGATACCCTTAGAAAAGTCTTCAGAAATAAAAGAGTGGGTGGATCCAGAATCAAATAAAACATTTTCTACTTTAGAGTGGATGGTAAGTGTACCTTTCACCACATCGTTATCGTACTCCACATCGCTGATAGAAATTGCATGTGACTTTCCTTTGTCTTTAGCCTTAAGAGTTTGTTGACGTCGACCATCATCATCAACCCTTGGATTTGGGCATTGATTGGCATAATGCCCCATCTCCTTGCACTTGAAACATTGAAGTGTAGTAGGTTCATTCTGTGTATCCCTTCCTTTGTTTGCGTCATTAGACATCTTCTTCCCATTATCACGGCATTAAAATGCCCGATGACCTTCTTTTCCACATTTAAAACATTTACTTGTCCCTTTAAGACAACTCCCTCCATGTTTCTTTCCACACTTTGAGCATAAGGAAAAGCTCATCTTCTTTTCCGTGTTCTCTTTAGATTTTTCTTTGAATTCCATCTTCCTCTTCTTATCAGACCCATGTGACTGATGGGTTACTCCAATCTCCATCTCGACTTTGAGAGCACATCGAGCGATTTCCTCGTAGCTATTGAAGTCCCTTATGGCTAACGCCCTTCGAAGACTTGGTTTTAAGCCACTAAAGAATCGATCGATCTTACTCTCAGGTTGGATAATAATACCAGAAGCGTACCTTGCAAGTCTTGTAAAATTTGCTTCATAGGTACCAACAGATTCATCATCCCTTTGCTTCAGTTCAAGAAACTCTTTCTCCATCATTGTTCGGAGAATACGAGGGAAGTACTTATTGAAAAATAAGTTCTTGAACTCGTCCCATTCCATAGACTCAATTTCATCCCTTTGCCTCGTATTCTTAACAAGATTCCACCATTGATCCGCATCTCCTTCCAAACGATACACTGCTAGGATGGCTTTGTCATGTTCAGAACATTGAAGAACTGAAAATATCTTTTCAGTAGTACTAATCCATTGTTCAGCAACTAATGGATCAGTAGACCCGCTGAAAGAAGGTGGACGCTGCCTCAGGAAGGATTCAACAGAATGTTACTCCCTCCTTTGCTCGTTTGGAAATCCTGCATGATTCATAGCTTGAGAAAGTTGTGTGAGCATGGCTACAAGATTTTTCATTCCAGCTCCCATATCGTTTGGTTGCTCAGGGGGACAATCATTGCATTGCCCATCGCATTCCGCATTAACACGGTTCCTTCGGGTTCCAGCCATTGACTAAAACAAAGAAGAATAGTGTGAGCAACACTAATTATAATAGGAAACCACATAATTCAAGAATAAAATTTTCCTGCTTATGGTCTTATCCTAGGTTATTCATGGCCATTTCTAAGATTGTGTTCTATGCTTAGACTTATCCTTAGGGTTCTTACTAAGGCTTCCACATCCTAGTTTCCAAAGGTTGACTATACCTTTCCTCTGATACCAACTATAACGACCCATACTTTACAAACATTGTTAATACTTCGAAATTGAAGCACACTTATTACAACATATGACAAAACCACAAAGGACCGTATAGGTATAGTGTCTTTAGAAACTGGGAAACATAAAAAACTGGTTCATAAATCTTCTATAGTGTCTCCCATTTATTTCATCATATCTAGGGTCCCTTTTAGCATATTCTACTTAATATCCATCTTCCTGACCTGGGGAAAAGAAAACATAAAAGGGTGAGCTCAAATGCTCAGCAAAGGCAAATAAAAATCATATCATATCTTTATGAAAATCAAAACCTGCAAAAGAGATCATAATATCTTAACATGGAATAAATCATAGAAGTGAAAATGAGATCCCCATAATCATGACATAAAACATGAAACTTTGTGGCATGCACACATAATCATGGAAAAATCATTTCTTGTTAGTCATGACTCATTGCCAAGACTATCTTAGTGGACAAAGTCCCTTTTTGAACCGAGTTCACTCCTCGTTTCAGTCCTGTTTCACTGAACCGAAATAACCTTCCGTTCCAGCCATGTCTATCTCATGAGATATAAATCTTTACCCAATGCATTGGAGGGAGATATAGGTCCCACCCATCTTATAATGAATCCTTTCTTATGTGTGCCACATAATCATAAATCATAAATCATAGCGTAACCCATGTAATAAAAATGGGATTCTTAAACAACATGACATCATAAAACAATTCATATAAGATAAAGGAATTCATAAAAATATTTCCATCACAACATGATCAAATCAATGTAATAATAGGGATAAAAACAGAACCCTTTATTATCTTAGATGGAAAATAATTTTGATAAAACACTTGAACTCCATTCTTGAGGAAAATATCCTTTCTTCTTCAAAAACATTTTTTCCTTTCATAACATGTCATAAAACTTTAAAATAAAAGAAGTTGATTAAAAATAAACTTGAAAACTTCTAAAGGAAGCTTCTTGGAAACAATGTTTTAAAAATCCATTCATGCCGTATAAGTTAAAAAAACATTCTTCGTACTTTTGTCGGAAAAGTCAAAAAGTACCTCGTACGACAAAAGATTCCTTTCATACATATTAATAAAAACTCACCGAAGGTTAAAAATGGATTTAAACAATTGTTGGTGGATGGAAATAATATTACATATTGATGAAACATGGATGTGGATGATAAAATACACCCCAGTGAATACTTACGAATAAACAATCTCGAATAAAAATGAGATTGTGATATTTCCCTTACCTTAGGTCCGATTTGCTTTGTTCGTGTCCGAAGATCCTGTATAATGGTTTAAATAATGTTATTGACTTATTCCAGAATCATACATATTGATATGATATCATATATGGTCATATTATTAGCTTCTTGTTAGTAATATTTCATTGTTACTTGTTACTCGGGTCTTTATAACTTTTTGTTCTTATGCGTGTTTTGTCGAATAAATTCTTATTCTTATCTTTAGGTTATAGATAATTCATTTCCAGAATGGTATTAGTGTAGTATATACCATATTCATTCATTCAATTCATTTATATAATCATTATGAAATGAAGATCATGTAGAACGAGTCGCATCACATCGTGGAGACGGTATTCCGTACGTACGCACGAGTGATGATATCGTTCCTATGATCGTAGAATTGTATTGGAGTATATATATATATTATTTCAGTATCAATATTACTTCATAATAATCATATATAGTTACTCATTACACCATTATAACCATCCTTGTAAGGTGATGGTGGAAAAATAGATTACACCACGGCGTGGAGACGGTATTCCGTACGTACGCACGCGCGGTGATTTCATTTTTCCGTAGGATGGATAGAAGGTGAATTAGGGTTGTTTCATATTTATAATAACATATCAGTATGTAAGTAATACTGATGTTATTACTTTATCATGAAACAACTAAATAAGAAGAAGTTGAAGAAGAAAGAAATTGAAAAGATCGGTAATGGATATTACCTCTTCTTTGGAACGCCTCTTTGAATCCTCCACTTAAGGAACTAAGATTGGTCTTTGGAGAAGACCAGGACCTCTAGGATTATTCTAGGGAAGTGTAGAGGAGAAAATGGCAGGGTTTGGCCGAGCTTGAGTGCTCAAATTGGTGTGAGGAGGAGGGGGAGGAGGTGCCCTTTTATAAGGGAGGAGAGGGGCACCTTAGGAATATCTCAAAATTTTATTTTATATTAAAGTCAAAATCGGCTTATAATGGTTCCAAAGGGTCTTATTTCGAAGCTAAAGTGGGGATGGGTCGAAATCCTATCAACCAATAGGATTTATACAAGTTTAGGGTATTATTTTAACCTTATCAATTAGATTTAACTCTAAGTTAATTAATTTAACTTTTACCGTGTCTTTTTGTTTTCTTTCACTATATGGTTAATACACTTACTATAACATGACAAAAGAACCCCAAATTGTTTATTATTAATATATATATCCTTATCTAAGTCATTTGGCCGAACCTTAGATTTTTAGGAATAAAATAACAATTAATAATATAATATTTGATTTAAAAACTATTTTGTTTCAATTTTGACACTATTTGATATATGATTTTTGTGAAAGTCATAACAGAATTATATGTTCGAAACAAGTTGATTAAATCAACATTAATATATCATAGTAACCTAGAAAATTAGTGTAATTCATAAAAAGTCTTAAATTACATTTATTTTGGTATTTATATTATCAATTTTGTCAATATTTCATTAATAAGATAATTACTACATCATCTTTGTGTCATAAATAAATTAAATTATTTGATGTCTAAAAATTACAAATAAAATATCATCATGTAGGAAATCTTTTTATCTTTCTAATTAATATTTACAATTGAATTTATCTTATGTATAACCCCATATTAAAAATTATTTACTTATTAAACTTTGATTTTAACTATTTTAACCCTTCTTTAAATAAATTAATAATAAATGTCCTAATCTAATCCAAGTGGGCCTAAATGGTCATATTTTATTCCTAAGTTTGTTTTTGGTCGAATTACACTTGTCCAATAGAATTAGGACATGTGTTAGGGTAATATTAATATCATATTTACCCTTAGTTACCCTATTTACTATTAACCGCGGTAAAAAAAAGTAAAAAGTTACTATTCACCAAAAAATTATTTTTATCTCATTGAACCACATTTTACTTACTGATATCAACCGTGTCTGTCGGATTTTCGAAATTCCATTCACAGAAGCGGTAAAATTAAGTTTTATGCAAAATTCAGTTTTTAACCTACCACTTAGTGGTTTCACTATTCATCAAAAATTGAAAGTTTTCAGAAAAATACCAAAATTTCACCCTAGGCTAATTTCGATATTCTGAGTCCAAAAATGAAGTCCATTTTGAAAAATAAAATTTATAAAATTTCAAAAAGTGGTTATTACTATTCATAACGGCTAGTTTTAATAGCATATTGTTGTTTAGTGAAACTCGGTATTGCGTACGACGCAAGCTATCGAGGAAGGTCGTGATTGCGTGTAAAGCAAGCCAAGCAAGTGTTGTGTAGAAAAAGATCCCTTTGATGATTTATATAACATAAAAGTCTCGGGTGTTACAAATGTGGTCATTATCCTAGTTGTATATATTGAAAACGTATTAATTATTGGAAATGACCTACCATTCTTACAGTCTATTAAGGATTGGTTGAACAAGTGCTTCTCCACGATGGATTGAAGTGAAGAAACCTAAATTTTATGGATCAAGATCATTCATGATATATCAAAGAGGCTACTTGTACTAAGTCAAAGTACATATATTTACCAAATACTAATGATATTTAGTATGTAACAATCTAAGATGGGATTGGTTCTAGTGTCACATGGTTTACATATTTCATAGAAAATATGTCCCCAGACACAATAGGAGAAATATATAATGAGTAAGATCCCATATGATTCAGTGATGGGATAAATCATGTATGCCATGTTATGTACTAGAATTGATGTTGCCTATGTACTGATCATGGTAGGAAGATATCAAGTATATCCATAAGAACAACATTGGGTTGCTATTAAGTCTATCCTTAAGTATCTCAGAATAATTAAGGACATATTCCTGGTATATGGAGGAGATGAGGAGCTTGTCATCAGAGGGCATGTTGATGATAGTTTTTAGACAGATTAGAATGATCTAAAGTCACAATCGGGATATGTTTTCTATCTCAAAGGAGGATCTATGAGATAGAAGAGTTCAAAGCAGCCACTTGTCACTAATTCTACAGTATATTCCAAATATATAGAGTCTTATGTTATAACCAAGGAATCCCTATGAATTTGGAACTTTGTTTAGGAACTTTACGTAGTAACTAGAAGTAAAGACCCTATCACATTGTATTATGATAATACTGCAATGATGGATCTTGAAAAAGAGACAAGGTCACATCAACAGATAATGAACATACTTCGGAAGTATCAACTCTTGAAATATTTTTTTCAAAGGGGTGAAGTTGCAGTGAGTAGAGTATCCAAAAAAGAGAAAATAACAGACCCATTGAATAAAAGACTATCTCAGTAGAAACATGCGTATCATGTGAGAGCTAGCAGACTAAAGGTTGTTAGAATTTGGATCTAGTGAAAGTGAGAATCTGTTGGAGTTGGTTCCCTAGAACCAACTTATTTTTTTATTTACGATAAACTTATATTCATTGGATGGATATTAATAAACTCTTTATCACATAATTATTATTCTTCTGCATGAAATTGTATGTGATAATGTCCTAAGAGTAGTTGTTTCACTAAAAGGTCATAGTAGATCCCTGCTATAATGAGAACCTAAAAGATCCATGAAACTATTCTTGAACATATATTATGTATCTAGATGATATCATTTGAAGTGACAAAAATGATATAAGCTATCAGGGGTGGAGGATCATAGGACTCTGAGGCACCTTTTCATGGTGTATGTCCTTGTTAATGTCTAGGAGAATATTATGAGATGAGACCCACCAGTAGGGAATACACATTTATAAGTGTCATTGTATGTTCCTATATACGGACGTCTGTATTGGTCCTTATAATTTTAGATTATTATTAATAGGCATTATTTCTCAAACAATTAGATGTATTGGTGAAAACTGTGACAATATATGTTTGTGGTGAGGTAGGATATGTTGGGTGCATCATGAGTAATAATGTATTAATAAATAATGAGAGAAAGGATTTGTCCCTTCTATTCCATAACAAAAGTTGATATCTCAGGCTCTTTGATGAAAATTATATTGCCTAAATAAATCAATGATCATGGGTTCTATAGGAAAGTTCAATTTACAGGATTTTAAAGAATGAGAAATTGTGCACATGGGTTGATGTAACTTGCATGCAACCCAATTGATTGGAGATATTGAAAAAAATGGATTATATTACACGGTAAGTGTTTGTATGAGGTGACATGTCATCACAACATTAAATTATTTCTCTATGGGTGCTTTGGAATGTTTCTAGATACTAACCTTGGACTTTAGGAAGGTTCACTTAATGCTACTGAGAAAGAGGCCTAGAGGGTCACCCACTAAGTGTATCCAGAATCTTATTTAAATAAATTATTATTTAAAATGTAGAATAAATATTATTGCTGGTTTTTTTAATAATTATTCATGTATGCCTAATTGAATTTACTTCATCTCTAGTTATTCGATAGAATATATTGCAAATGAAATATTTATTTATCAGCAAATAATTCAGTTATATTTATTTAATAAATAAATAGTCACTATTCAAGGTCTGATAAATATTAAGGAGGATGGGTGGACTGAGTTTAAGGGTCCAACGATAAATAATATTAAATATTATTTGATTAAATAATATTTAAATACAACTTTCAAGTTAAGCACATGTCATGGAAATAATTGTATTTCTATTATTATTTGACATGGGGGTTTCACATGGAATAATAAAATAAATAATGGAATTTGTGATAATTATTTATGATAATATAGTGAATTAAATTCTCAATTATGTTATTATTTTCTCATTTGGCCTGGGGAAAAAGAATACTAGCCACATGTTTGTGCAAAAAAATTTAGAGAAATATCTCAATCCTCAAGAGATCTCTTTTCTCCATGAATGCTGTCATGAATGAGAGTGGCCATCCTCCACCAGATCAAATAATGCTTTGGAAGTGAATCTTAAGGTGATCGAAGGCGGATGACACAAGCATAAGGATCTTCAGTGCTAGCACTCGGAGAATCCTTCGGTAACATATAGAGATTCATGGAGCATGTGCGGATCACTTCTAGAGTAGATCTACTCTTGATCTCTACAATGAAATGATGGTTCACCAAAGATTTGTGGTCAGACACATCAATGAAGAAAGAAAAACCTTGGAGGTATTTCTTTAATTTAATAAATTAATTATAAACAAAATATGTCGATCATATCTCACGGTTCTAAGGGAAATTGTACCTTATATAAATATTTGATTAATTCTGTGGATACTAGAATTTATCTTCATATTGATCCCAAAATGATCATTGATTACAAAAAAAATCAAAGTTGGGTTCTAGACCAACCACACTTTTGTTGCGCCTAGAACCTACACCACAATGGCCTGGTGGTCTCCAATCATCATCAATATTTAGTTAGCATTTTCATCATAAATCCCACTAAGTGAAACTGGGTCGAAGATACTTCCATATCACAAACAGATTAGTTCTAATCCACCCACATAGTTACCCGGGCCCCCCTTTTTGCATTCAATCAAGTTCCAAGTTCACATAACACACCACTTTCAAATTTCATAATCCAAACAAAACAATAAACATCATAACCCATCACTTTCAATCCCAAATATACTATTTTAAAATCAAATGCACACCAAAACTTTCCCAAAATATGATTCTCACCACATTCATAATTTAATAAATTATTTACACATTTTATAAAACCATTCCATTAAACACAATAAGGGTTCACTTAAGGTATACACCCAATTTCATGAAGAAAAACTAATTTCAAACCAAATTATTATCAAATTCATTCAAAAACCACTTTCAAACCACACACCTAATTCACAAAACATGCCAAAATTCACAAGAAAGCATAATAAATTCATTAAATAATGTTTAAGCATAGAATGACCTATCTTGGGTGGATAAAACCCTTAAAACTAGTGAGAATATCCAAACGCACCTCAAATACACTACAAGGGATCCAAATCGAACCCTAAACATAGAGATTGAACCCTAAAATTCATGATCAAACTCAAAATTTGCAACCTTAGCCCATGGAGAACAGGAACCCCAAGAAACAGGAATGGAACCCTATAAATGAGGGAGAAAACAAGGAATAAGACACTTACTTGTAGTTTCCTTGAAGAATTTGAGGAAAAATACCCACCAAAAAGGAGCCCAAGGGAGGTTGGAGGAAGGGGAGGCATACCTAGGGTTAGAAATCATGAGTGGCGGAAATATGGGGTGATTTGGGGTTAAATCCGAAGAGGGTAAAAAGGGTGAAATCTGTATTTTTAATGACCTGGACAGACAACATAGTTAGTCCATACGATTTTTAAACAGTGTGGAGACCGTGCAGTTGCCACTGTCTACCCAGGACATAACATATGGTTTACCCGCAGAGTTTTCAAAATGTGCTCTAACCATGTGATAAGCCTCTATCCAAAACCCCACATGGTCACATGGTTAACTAGGAAGGGTGCACAGTTACAAATAATCGTGCGTCAACTATACGCCAAAGTCTATCCACCAATTTTTTTTCCATTTTTATCTGAAAACCCAAAAGAAACCTAAGGGAAAAAGGTAGACTTAAAATAAGTATAAAAATACTTCAAAAGAAAATAACGAATGTGACACATTAGAAATTAAAACCACATGATTCTACAGGTCCCACCTACTCTGATCTAAATGCAGGCTGACCCCTCCAACAACAAGTCTTTGCAGACTCCCCCTTCGCAGGTTGAGCACCCAATCGATGGTGGGAATGTGGAGTGGTATTTTCCACCCCAATTTACTGATCTCATGAAAGATTCTTATGTATCCTTTAGAAAGGAATCAAATGAGCCTTGTTTTTATGCATGAGAAATAAATTATAAGATCATACCTCATGAGGACCAAGAAGGTGAAAGGTTTGTGGAAGACATTGGTAAGGAAGCGACAAACTGGGTTTTCTCGCAGCTTGAAGAACATTACTCTTCAATGGAGCCACATGTATTTGGCTTTAATGACTACATAGCAATTTATAAACTGTTAGGAATCAACATTGAATCTAGACTCTTTTCTAATCCAGAGAAGAACTCCTGAGATTTATCTTGGAAGTTCGGGATTTTCTCCACGTCGGGGGTCTTTTATGAGTCATCATTGGATGAAGATCTTGAAGCCCCACAAAAGGTCAAGACATGACAGAGAGACCAATATACAAAGGGAAGAAGAAGACATCCCATAAATCTGGGATCTGTAGGTACCTGTAGGAATTGATTACATTTTTAGATCATGCTTTATAAAATGGGCACCCTATGCTTTGTTTGACCCATCTTTTATCCTCTTTTTCTCATCCTCTTTTCTTTTTCTAATAAATTTTGAGTCATGTATTTGGTCTCCAATTCCATGACCTAGCCTTTTTCGATATATTTAATCATTATGTAATATTTATTAATACATATATTTATTTACTATTCATGTAATATTTTCAATATGTTTGTAATTTATATGAATAATATTTATTCATTTTTATTTATTAATTTTTAACATTTAAATTTTGAAATTTATATAATAAATATTTTTAAATGATTTTTTAATAATTTTCTAAATTAAATATTTAATCATAAAGTCATAAATATATATAATTTTAAAAAAATTATTTATGAAATTTTAAATAAATATATTTAAATAAAAATATATTTATTATATTTATAATTTTATATATCAGGTTCTTGGGGGTAAAATTACATTAAGCACACACACACCACACACACAAGCCGGAAATGTATGCCATAGCACCCCCAAGGGGATAACCCACCCAACAAGCCTTATTTATTCAATACATCTCTCATAGGCCTAGTGGACATGAAACCCATTACATGGTCCGTAGGCCCAGTGGACATGAAATCCCATTACATGGCCCTAAAGACCCAAATTTTATACCCAAAGGCCCTATGGTGAATAGTATGCTATAGTTCCTAGACTGCTAGAGTGCCCGCCACCACTATAGTGCCACTCGTCAATAGTTTCACCGCTGCTATAGTACACTACAGTACCTATGCCCAATATATATATTTATTAATTATATACTAATATTTTTTAAATATATTTATTTATAACTACAATTAAAAATAAATAAATATATATTTCTATAATTATAAAATTATAATAAATACATTTAAATAATAAATATAGTTATTATATTTATAATTATATAAATTTATATATAATTATATAATTATATTTATATTCTATATAATTTTTTTAAATATATTTATTTATAATTATAAACATATATAAATTAATATATATTTAAATAATTATAAAATTACAATATATATATATATATATTAATAAATATATATATTTATATAAATATATTTATAATTATATATAAATATTTATAAATATATTTATTTATAATTATAATTAAAAATAAATACATATATATTTAAATAATAAATATATTATTATATTTATAATTATATATATATAATAATATAAATATATATAATTATAAATATATACAAATATTTACAAATATATACAAATATTTATAAATATAGAGAAATATTTTGAAATATATTTATTTATAATTATAATTATAAATAAATAAATCTATTATTAAAATTAAATCTTTATCGGTGATCTTTTAGCGCTATTAAAAAGTTATCTCTATCAGAGTTAAAAAATGTTGATAAAAAGTAGTTTTATTAGCATTGATAAAACTACTCTTTATCATCATTTTTTTGAAATCACTGATAAAAGGCTTACCTAATCTTATAAGAAGAACCCTAAAAGCGTCTCCTCTCTCATGCCTTTAACCTCTCATGGAACCCGATTACAACCGCCTCTCTCACTGAACCCTACTATTGTCGTTGCTCTCGGTATTCATCAACTTTCTTGATGAATCGATCCTCTCCAAATATAAGGTATGCACCGATTTATTTGGTTAGCACCTCTGACTGCACTTAGTTCATCAGTTGTCACTTCTCGTCTTCACATATCCTTCAAGCTCAAAGTCTCGATTCAGTCCTCATTGTTTTTTTTTGTTTTGGGTAAGAGACTTCACAATTAGCCTCATCCACAGTTGATCCTCTTCTTGTCCGACCCAACCATTCCGATGTGGCGTAGCGAAATTCCTATAGGTGTTTCATCCCAACCATAACATCCATATTTAGATATAAATTTTATACATATTTACAAATATATTTATATGTTTATATATTTTCATACATATTTATAAATATTTACATATAATTGTATATTCAGATATCAATTTTTTATAATGTATTTATAAATATTTATTATAAATATGTTTATATAATTTATTTTAATGATAATGACATATTTTTTAAAAATACATTTATATATGATGCATTTTGACAATATTGACACAAACACACACACGCACACATATTTACACACACACACACACATTTATATTTCACACATACATAAACAAAAATTTACATATATGTATTTATTTATATATTTTAAAATATACATATGAATATATATTATTTTATTAACACACATATTTATATATTAACATTAATTGTATAGATCTGTGTATATATATATATCAATGAATTTTTATAAGGTAAATAAACTGGATATTTTTTATTTTAAAAAATAGGTAATAAATATTTATTTTCATATAGTTTATATATTTAAAAATACAATTTTATATAAATATATTTAATTTTTTATTTTTACAATTGATTTATTATATGTAAATATACACAAATATGTATATATTTAATTATAAATAACACTACAATATGAAAAACATTAACATTTAAATACTATACTATCCACACGTGTGTAAAACCTCAAAATAAATTTAGTCACCATAAAAAAAAAGATAAGAAGACCCTCTCAAATGAGGCATAAATTTCATGAAATGTTCAACTCATGTTTTCAAATTATTTTAGACCGTTCAATAAATTATTTAATTTTTATGTCATCCAATTGTTATTGAATAACTATTACTCAATACTAATGAGTAAATTATTAAGTAAAATTAATTTTTAATTATTTTATAAGCTATTTTCACTAAATATCTTATATATTAAGCGTAAATGTATATTTAGTATTATATAAATCATTTTTAATAAAATATTTTATATTTATATCAATATATATATATATATTAATATATAATTTGTAATGATATATATTTTTTTTTTGAAATATACCTTTTATGTCATCCAATTATTATTAAATGACAATTACTCATAATAATTATCAAATTATTAATTAATATTAATTATTAATTATTTTATAATACATTTTCACTAAATATATTTTATATTATGTGTAAATGAATATTTTGTCTTATATAAGTCATATTTAATAAAATATATTATATTTATATTAATATAAACATATTTATATATTAATATATGTTTTTTAGTGATATATAATTTTTTTATGAAATATACCTTTTACGTCATCCAATAGTTATTAAATGACTATTACTCAATAATAATTAGTAAATTATTAATTAATGTTAAATTTTAATTATTTTATATTCCACTTTTCACTAAATATCTTATATATTAAGTGTAAATGCTTATTTAGTCTTATATAAATCATGTTTTAAAAAATATGTTATATTTAAATCAATATAAATATATTTATATATTAATATATGTTTTTAATGATATAATTTTTTTTATGAAATATGCATTTGATGTCTTCCAATTGTTTTTAAATGACTATCACATAATTATAATTATAAAATTATTAATTAATATTAATTTATAATTATTTTACAATCTATTTTCACTAAATATATTATATATTAAGTTAAATGCATATTTAGTCTTATATAAATCATATTTAATAAAATATATTAAGTTTATATCAATATAAATATATTTATATATTAATATATGATTTTTAATGATATATAATTTTTTTATGAAATATACCTTTCATACCATCCAATTATTAAATGACTATAACTAATAATAATTAAATAATTATTATTTAATGTTATTTTTAAATTATTTTATAATCCATTTTACACTAAATATCTTATTTATTAAGTGTAAATGCATATGTAGTCTTATAAAAAACATATTTAATAAAACATATTATATTTATATCAATATAAATATATTTATATATTTATATATGATTTTAAATGATATTTTTTTATGAATTATACCTTTTATTAGTGCTAGATACAAGCGATGATAAAAAACATCATTATCAGTGCCAAAAAAATTTATGTTAAAAGTGCACATTTGTTCCCATTTTTTTAGCACTGATAAACGTTCTCTTTATCAATGCTTTTATCTAGAGCTAATAGATACACTCCCTTTATCATCTCTTTTGTAGTATTAATAAATGGTAATGGTGAATATTTACTGATCTATAATAGTGTCGGCTGTAAGGTTTGTAATGACGGGTTTAATCCATCCATTCTGGTGGGGTGTGTGGCGTAGAGAAAATTTTACTTTGTCTTTTTTACCTAAGAAAGTAAGACTATGGGATTCTTACAAAGGTGGAGGATCTACTCAATTGGAAATCATGAAATATACAATCGGGGGCTAGAGTTCCTATTCAAATAAACAGTTTGACTTCCAGCAACTGAAGATGCTTGTTCATATTGTAAGTAGTTTGAGAGCATCAAAAACTATATTTTTCTCTCAAGCAACATGCCTGAACTTAATTCTTTCTAAAACTTGAGTAATCCTTCAAAATTCCTTAAGAATATGAGAAAAACAAGATAAACTCCCTTTCACGTGCTCTAACACATATAATATCACTAGAGAATCATATCTGAATACCACTTTAAAGTCCATGAAGACATGCAAGCCATCACACAAGAATGATCCAAAACCCTGTAAGAGACATTAAAATAACCCCCGCATGGACCAACCCTATCATCAGGCTCGTCTTCCCACATATTCCTTGCCACTATATAAGCATACCGGATCAAAAACTCCCCAATGTATAGGGGGCCCAAATAAAAGAATCCACAGTTCTCTCAATTGGTAAGGGAATACGAATAATCAAATTAGATTATGAACTCATAACAACAAAGAAAACCCATTTTCTTCTACAATTATGAATAAGATTCAAGACATTCAAGTCCAAATTAGTATTACCCTTAAGCATGACAACATGAAAAGTTGACAGTGAGGGAAGCCACATATCTTATCGAACATGAATACACTGCTATCCCCATCCCTTCATCTTAAATTGTTTGGAAAGGTAGTTTGAACCTCCAATATTCCACACCAAAAAAAATATGGCATTGGACCAAAATTTGAATAGAGGAAATCAGCCCGAGCACTACTAGAAATTTAATACCATTAGTTTTAGAAAATTGTTGGTATTGGTGGCCTATTGAGAAATATTCCAGTGAGTTTTGATCCCAAAACCTACAACTTATATTCAAAAAGATTTTCTACTCTTCTACAACATCTTTTATATTTATATATATGTATATATATATGTATGTATAAAAATAATTTTTTATTTTGAAGGATGTATTAATATTTTTATCATTACACATATTTTAATATATAAATATAAATATATTGATATTGATATATATATATATATAATATTTTATTAAATATTATTTATATGTTTTTTATATATGTATACATATTTTTGCAATATATAATTATTTTAATATATATAAATTTTTATTTTAAATAAAATGGATAAAAAAAATTTTATATGGTTTATATATTTTAAAATATATATTTTATGTAAATATGTTTAAATATTTATTTATACAATTTAATTTTTATATGTATATATATAAAAATATGTGTGTATATATATATATATTTAATTATAAATAACACTACAATTTAAAAAATGATAAAATTTGAATTCCATAATATCCATATGAATGTAAGAATTTAAATTAAATTTATTATCCATCGAAAAAATAGAAGAAAAATATCTTAAATGAAGATGAAATTCTATTGAATGTTCAAAAAATTAGGGTATCGCAACTAAAAACTTAGTTTTAGTAGCATTTCAGGCCATTTTTGACATAAAAAAAAGCAATGATCGGGATCCACCAAGCCAACACAGTGTAAATATCTTCATAGAATTTAGTTTGATATATCATAGAGCCCAAAAATGATAATCAGATCAAAATTTATGATCGTTTGAAGTTTAAGTCTCGTCTTTAACATATCTAAACAATTTAATTAATTTTTTAAATTTTACTATCTCCAAATTGTTATTAAATGTCTATTAATCAATAATAATTTAAAAATTAAAAATTAATATTAATTTTTAATAATTTTATAATGGATTTTCACTAAATTTATTATATATTAAGTGTAAATAAATATTTAGCGATATATATATATATATATCATATTTAAGAAAATATTATATATATATATCAATATGAATATATATATTAAACATAAAATATGTTGGAATGAAGCGGTAAAGTGTTTAGTATATAACTTGGAGGTCTTGGGATCAAAACATGATGCTGCATTTTTTAATAGGATACCTATATGAACAATTTGACCAAAACATTGGTATAAATATTTTTGATTAAATTTCCTATACCAATGGTTTGGTCAAACGATTGGTATAGGTATTTCTATAAAATCACCCAATTGTTCTCCAAACCATTAGTATATCCTATACCAATGGTTTAAGGACCTATACCAATAGTTATAAACTATTATTATAGCATATTTTTCCAGTAGTGTGGGAAAATACCTCTTCTTCAAGATTCTTCAGCAAATGACACCCAAATCATGAACACAACACCACCCTTTATTATCCAAAAGAGAAACATTGAAGGACTTAAGATCTCTCAAACCCAACCCCCTACTATCCCTATCCTAAAACCACAATTCCCACTTAACCTAGTGAAAATATATGTTACCTAAACCCCATCCCAACCAATAATTAGAGATAAAAAATTCAAAGAATAAAAAATCATTTTATGGATGCACATATAACTCATAGTGAAAACGGGAGGGCCAAAACAACTATATTAATTAGGATCCTCTTCCTAACCTTAGATAGGATCCTCCCATTCCATCCCTAAAGCGTTCCAACTATTCTACATTTTATCCAATGAAAATATTAAATATAATACCTACCAATGATGGGGGAAAATATCTATCATGGTTACTAATCTCCCAAAATCCAAAAATACCATTGATAACATCCCTATAAATCTCTAGAGTATTACGAATGAAAAAGGGAAGATATAGTGAAATTCAATTTAAGTAAAAAAAAACCTCATATAAAAATAAATTCATGACCTTTATTCATACATTTTATCATATATACCATCACATTTTATGTCCTTGAATGAATAAATTAGGATGTTTAAGAGGTTTTAGGCCAAAATCATAAAATTGGATATTTTCACATATTGACCCAATTTGATAGCAATTTTGTGATTATATCATAACATTACCTATAATGATATAAACTTGAAAATTATTTTTTTAGGATTTTATGGTCAAGTGGAATCAATTCATCCAACTGGACCAAAGTTTGGGGCCTAATGGAGGCGCATAAAGTGAAGAAAATCTAGGAGAGACAAATTGGATGCACCAACAATGTTCGGGACATAAATAGAGCTAGGATGATCTAATTGGGATGATTCTAAAGGAAATGGAAGTATAAATTTATCAAGAATATTTCCACAAAATTTTAGGTCAATATTAATTTTAAAATTATCATTTCACATAGAGGAATTAGAAGGGAAAATTTAAAGGAGACAACTCACCTACCTCACCCAGAACATTGACTTCTCTTGAGGCCAAAGTGCAAGAAATACCATTAAAAATCACCCAATGACCCATTTAAAAGGGTCTCACATAAAACTATAAGGTTTTTCAAACATTGAAATATTTATTTATCCATTTTATTCTTCCCCAATCATGTACTTATAAACCCCTTCGTGATAAATTTAGAGTGTGTTCCTTGTTATAATCCAGAACTCGTTGGGTGTATTTTTGGGAAGGTAATTGAATTGAATTTTTTTTCTATTATAATCTAATTACATATATTATTTATATTTTTTATTTGGTATGATAACATATAATTAAATGGAACATTAATTCTCATTCTTTCATTCATAAACTGAATCATGTGATGATTTGAGATGTTGGTTTCTTCTCTTTCCGTTTTCATTCATGAGTACTCTTTTGGATTAAATATATTGATAAAATACAAAATCAAGAACTCGTGAAATTTATGTTAGTTTAATTAGAACACATTAAAAATAAAAAAAAATATGGTTATCACATCACCTTGTTAATTGATGCCTTGATTGAGTTTGGATCTTACAATGGAAGAGCTTTTATTAATTTTGAGCTGTCATCAGTAATCATTATCATTAATCGATTAAATCCTAAGTGTTGATATGTTAATAACTAACATACATTAGTTATTTTAGTGGGTATAAATCAAGGAATCAATAATGTATCCCATAAACGTTGAGAGATATGACAATTGAGCATCAATGGAAACTTATCCTAGATAAATAACAATTTCTACAACAAGCTTATCTAGTTCATTAACTCATTTTAATTTTTTGTTTTAAAATAATGAAACCTTTAACTTCTTTATAATTACCTGAATGTCAAAAATAGAAACAAACTCTAATTAACAATCGCACTGCTTCCTTGGGAAACAACCAAAGCCACACTATACTATAAACCTAGTAAAATTAAAACCAAATTTGGCTTATTTGATGATGTAATCTAAATTTTGGCATCATTATCGAGGAAAAAAACGTTATTTTATTTTTTTAATACCTTCAAAATTTATTTTCCTCATTTTTTATTTCATTCTTTCCCATTCTTCTTTGGCTGATGATATGTATTCAACCTAGATTGAGTATACCAACTTGATTTGAATTGTTAAGATTGATATAAAACTTGGTATAAAAGGTTTAACATATATTATAAACAAGAATCATATTTTTATATTGATCATTTTTTTTAAATTTGATCATTTTGGTCACCTATTTGGTAATTTTCCCCATTTTTTATGTCACGAACCAACCCGGGTCGACCCATATCTGGTCACTCGAGCCGGTCAGCAACATGGCCCGAGAGGCGTTCCCGATCCTCCCGGGCTGGCGACAAGTGCCAGGGAATCAAAGAGAGAAAGAGGGAATGATTTCTACCAAAGAAAATAAATAGAGCAGTAGAAAGAAAATAGAACAACACCAATAAAATAAAAAACACGAATAGAAATAACGAACAACAACAACAACTAACCTGACCACGACCAAAATTCCTCACGACATCGAGAGTCACTCACCGGTCCACAACCAAATCTAGCCCACAATGAGAGATCTCAAGTCAACCTGCAATAGAAACTAAAAAAAGGAAAACACTATAGGCGTGAGTATTAAAACTGAGTAGGTAGACCTGACTAATTCTGTTCCCAATTCACATACCCTTAAATAAAGAATTTATCAATTTCAGGTTTGAATTAAATGATAAAGTATTGGTTTTCACACACACTTTCATTTTTAAAACAAGTAACAATCCATTGTACCTTTTAATTTAGATCAAGTTTAATGTTGAAAGAAACAGGTGAATTGAATTTTAAAACATTTTGAGAACAATTTAGAAATCCAATCATTAGTTGTTAGTCAAAAGGAAAATCACACACAACACACACTAAGGGCAACGGGAAAAAGTGGCACACAAGGGTTAGCATCCAAACTCGACCTCTCAATAATCTTCCACATACAAATAAACACTAAAAGAGACATGGGTCAAACCTAGGAGATCGTGAACAATCCAGAACATACTATATATCTGACTCATCCTGAAGGCATGCCCTAACTTGATGACGTCGTAAGGCCCATACTACTACTCGGCATAGCCATGCATGGCCTAACCGAGGGGCCCAATCCCCATAGCAGCAATAACTCAGTATTCCCCTGCTATGGGGCCACTAGCCAGTGCGTAATCTAAACTAGTGCAGTAATCGTTCTCAGAAGATTCACTCACTATGCCAGGTTCCCATGTCAACACATGCAATAAAAAAAGGGGTGCGTCCACAATGTAAATCAATCAGTCACGATGCACAAAAATCACATCCAGCTCACGCAATCAACACACACAAAAGATCACCCCTGAATGGGTTTTCCAAAATAATTTATTCTATTAAAGTGCCAAAAGGCATTCACAATTTTTTAAAAAAACATCATTTCTCGTGAAAACCCAAAACACTTGTACAGAAGAAATCATTTATCTTTAAAACTAGAAGTACGTTTAAAATTCCGTGAATTATGTTTAAAGGAAAAACATGCATTCATTCAAAATTGGGTGTCTGCCCGTCAAGAAAATGTTTCAAGTGTTCGGTATAAAATAAACGGCTCTTTTCACACCAGATAATCTTTTAATAATTTATTATCTTATATTATTTCTAATTCATTAAAAATTAATAAAACGACAATAAATTAAACAATTCTAAATCTAAAGGTAAGTTAAGTGGGGAACCTACCTCGACTCACAGACCAGTCACGAAGATGTGACCCGCCTCGCACGGGCGTGCAAGAACACGCAAGCTGACGATCGCAGGACTGTGGAAAAACCTTGTCAACGCGCTGCAACCACAAAGATAAATAAAAATACATGAACACGGACCTAAAACAAACCAAATGAACAACCATCACAAAAGAACCACCTCTTCGTGTTTCCAAAACATAGTGCACACCATTTACACTATTTACAAAACCACTTTAAAATTTATGAAATAATTTTCAAAAAGTAACTCATGGCTTTTCACACCCAAAAACCCCATTCAAAAAACTCTTTTATGATCAACTGCACATCCCCAACATACCAAAATAGAAAACGCATGACATGGATAGTCAAAAAAAACTAAACACACAATTTCATAAAAAGATACAAAACATCACAAAACTGGTTTCCCGCAAAACACACTTTATTCCACATAAGCATGACACAAACTAAAAAACACAACTCAATTATTATTATTATTATTTTTAAAAAAAACCCACATCGCACAAATCTAATAAAAAAACACAATTATTTTAAATAAAAAAAACTAAATGTGCACCAATTTAATTAAACACAACACACATTAAGTAAAAATATGATACTCAAGCAACGATAGTGTGAAACTCACCACGACGCGGAGATGCGCTTGAACAGCAGGGTCGCGGGGCACCGCGCAACGACCGAGGAATGACGAATGGGTCGCGTAGGGACTGCGCGGCTAGAAATCAGGTCCCAGGGCAACGCACTGCCAAGTAGGAGGAACGCCGGGCTGTAAATGTGTTCGGTGGCCAGAAAAGAGTTCGGACGGAGGTGCGCATGACCGATATGACGTGCGGACAGCGATATGGCGATGCAGAGACAGGAGGTCGCTGCGGGTTCAATCAAGAGGAGGTCAGGGTTTTGGGTTATGTCGAATACAAATGGGGGGCATGGGTTCATTTTACGGGAAAGAGAAAAAAAGGCCGGTAGGGGAGTTGCTGGCCGGAGGTTGCGCGATCAGGGTGGGCCTGCGGGAGGCTGCGCGGGCCAGTAGCAGGCTGGCCGGAGCAGGCGCCAGAGGCTGGCCGGGCACCGGAGGCTGGCCGAGGGCGGGCGCCGGAAGGAGGCGGGGTCGGTCCGACGAGTGAGGAAGGAGCCGGATGGGGCTCGTCCGGGAGGCAGCCACGCGGGGGAGGCCGGGACGCCGGCTGGGAGGAGGGTGGTCGCGCGGCCGGAACGCGCAAGAGGGCTGATAGGGAGAGGGTTACGCGGAGGGAGAACGGAAAAAGAGGGAAGAGAGAAAGTGAGAGGAGGGGGAGAGAAAAGTGGGGTGGCGGCGCATGGAAAAAAAATTAGGGTTAGGGAGGAAAGAGGGAGAAAAAAAATAATGAAATAAATAGAAATAAATAAATAATAATAATAAAAAAAATAAATCAAATAAAATAAAATAGAATAAGGTAGTAAATAAAAATAGTTTAATAATAATAATAATAGAAATATTAATATTAATAATAATTATTATTATAATTACAAACATATATATATATATATATATAAACATATATAGATAAACCTACATAAAAAAATTTATAAACATACATATTTGAACATACATACATATTATAAACGTATAGACATATATAATCATATGTATAAACACATTTACGCATAAAAATATAATGTAAAGAAAATATATATTTATCACCATACGTGTATATACACACATATAAACATTCACATACGCACATTATGTTAATAATAATAATAATAATAATAATGTATAAACATATATACCCATATACATACACATTTATAAACCCATATACATATTTATACACATATATAATCATATATATATATATATATATATTAATCAGCTCAACGAACGAATTTAATAATGTTAAAACTGAATGACCGCGGGGTACGCACGCACTGTACAATACCCAAGTTGACTGCAAACGGGCTGTGCGTCACAACCGTATGGTGTTCGCACACTATCCCAAACCATAAACTCATCCAAGCATTAAGATTTTAGACCGGGACTCGCCCGTACAAATGAAAAATCACCTGCCGCTAAGATAAATAATATGAATAATGTAAATAAATAAAAACAGGTGTGACAATTCTCCCCATCCTAAAGCTTTCCGCCCCTAGAAAGCCATAACAAGATCAAAACCCCAAACGAAAATGGACATTACTTTACAATTTAAAGAAAAACCTAAAGAACGACAACAAAGAGATCCCGAAACACTCCCAAAAAGGAGAGAGATAAACCAAAAGAACTCATGTAGTAGGAACGAATTACCCGCTATGTGTCACCCGCCCCCAAAAGTGTGACCACCTCTAGTTGATCGCTTTAAAAGACAAAGAACGTTAACAATAGTAAATTCAGGCCCAACATACAAACACCTTAACACCATTCAACGAAACTCAGCCAATTTCTTTATCCTCAATTCAACCTTAAAACACAATATCCGGAACAACACCAATAAAAACACGACGACTCTTTTGAAACTAACAAACAGGTCAAAAACACATCCAAAAAGTATCTCTTAAAACCTTACTCTAATATGACACTGGAGCTCTCATGCCACAACTCTTTACCAAAAGAAGAATATAGAGTTTTCTGGTTCCATATAAGACCAACAACAACCCATCAAAAACCTAGAACAAAACTGGGATATTGACATGGGAAGTCCGAACGGACTCCCCACCATAGGAGATAAGCCAAACTGCATTCAATGAGAACCGTAATGGGTACCCCCCAACATAAGAGTCATGTCAGTTCTTGGAATAGGACCATAAAGCCATCACTTGAGAAAAAAAATTCATGATCACAAGAATTTTCAACATGGGGAGACCGAATGGACTCCCCACCATAATGCTACCCAGGAGAGAAGAATAGGAGGACCTCCCAGCATCATCACCAGCCATCACTGCCCACGGGTGGGAGGGGGGCCCTATCTAACACACCACCCCCACGCAGAAATTATAAAGTGAGAAGATCTTAATAAACGAGAGAAACGACATGACCGGAATGTTCTTACACACATACTAGGCATAAGGCGGAAAATGATTCCGACTGCGTGCTCTTACTGAGAACAACACCCTATCGCAAGACTTCACATTTCGTTGGAGTTCCCCCGACTACGCGCTAGCTTCACTCCGAGGCCTGTGGCTGGAGCTCTGATGAATGAAGCATCTTCCGGCTTCACAGTCAGGTTTATGAAACCCCGGAAGCATGACACAAGAACCAGAATTTTAACAATCACACATCTATAAGATCAAAGGTTTAAAAGAGTTCAGCCACAACCATTCTTTCAACTGAAAGAAAAGAACACCACAAAGTAGTACAGGTAACAAATAGTACATCTAAGAATCATCACAAGAAGAAAACATCAATATCATCCACCAACATCTCCCTACTCATGTTGATGAGCTGAGGTGACCTTCAATGAGCCATGTCGGGCTTCAGCGTGATTCTTGGAAACACCGCGGCAAAATCGCTGCAAGTGACCCCAACGTCCACAGGTGTGGAAGGGTCTCAGAGCATTCGGACACGTCGGCCTCTTGGGACCCTGCTTACCACATTGGTGACATATCACGACATTGCGCTATTAAGAAGATGACTGAAGGTCTAAAGGCCTCTTGATTCCTCTATTAGAGACACCAGAGTCAGGTCGCTTCCCATTCTCCCTATCGTCATCCTATGCACTTTCACCCAATGTCGGGGAAGTATTTTCAACCTCATGTCCTCCTGGTAACTCAGATTCAGCCAAAAAATCTTTCTCCACAACATCTGAGAAAGAGGTTAGGTTGAGCTCTTCCACTTTCGACCGCAGTTCTGGTCGAAGCCCCAACTCGAATTTTCGAGCCTTCCCGGGATCATTTTCAATGAACCACTAATCGTACGGAACTAGGTCTATGAAATTTCGATAGAACTCCAGTACCGATTCAACGCCCTGCTGAAGACAACACAACTCCATCCTCTTTCTCAGCTTCGTAAACTCAGAGAAGTGTTGTTGGATGAATGAGGACTTGAAAAAATCCCATGTTAGATCTTCCTGAGGCTTGTTCCGAGACATAGCCTTCCACCATTTCCAGGTTGGGCCTTCAAGCATGAAGGTAGCCAACTTCACCTTTAATGACTCAGGCAGCCCAATGAAACTGAACTTCCTCACAATCTTCTGCAACCACTCCTCTACCTCAAGATGATCTGCATGTCCATAAAAGAGAGGAGGGTTCAACTTCCGGAACTCCAGAACATAATCGATGGGCTGATCAACTGGATTATTAGCTGAGGATGCACCACATAAAGCTACACCTTGAGCATCCATCGAGCCTTCGTGGGGGTGAACACGACGGAACAAAGAAACGAGGAACTTGATCAAAACATAATAAATACCATTTTAAATTCAACATTGCTCAATGAAATTAAAAATGAAGGAAAAACCCATTCACTAAAGGGGGAAACTAGTAATGATGGGTGACTCAATCATATGGTTGGCGGTCATACGTCAGCCATACCATCATCATTAAGAGCATTGTAGGGTGAAGTCTCCGGCTCCATAAGGCTTGCCAGGACCTGCGAGCTCATGGAGCTACTTTCCCAACTCCCTTTTCATTTCCCAGCATAAAATGATCCAAAAGACCCAAAAGACACTAACAACCCAGACATCTCATGGTAACTTGAGGTTCAGAATGAGCAAGGGTTCATGATGTCCTTCCCGTTACAATGCCTCGAGTCCGAGTAACTTTACTCCCTTTACCCTGACAACTCTAAATAGTAATGGGCGTTCTGAAAAACACAGTCCGCTCAGGAGCCAACCTAGCTCTGATACCATTTTGTCACGAACCAACCCGGGTCGACCCTGAACTGGTCACTCGAACCGGCCCGCGACATGGCCCGAGAGGCGTTCCCAATCCTCCCGGGCTGGCGAAAAGCGCCAAGGCATCAAAGAGAGAAAGAGGGAACGATTTCTCCCAAAGAAAATAAATAGAGCAACGAAAAGAAAATAGAACAAAACAAATAAAATAAACAACACGAAAAGAAAGAACGGCCCACAACAACAACTAACCTGACCACGACCAAAATTCCTCACGACATCGTGAGTCACTCACTGGGCCACAACAAAATCTAACCCACTACGAGAGAGATCATGTCAACCTGCAACAGAAACTAAAAACAAGAAAACACTATAGGCGTGAGTATTAAAACTCATTAGGTAGGCCCTACTAATTCTATTCTCAATGCACATACCCTTAAATAAAGAATTTATCAATTTTAGTTTTGAAATAAATTATAAAATATTGGTTTTTACACACACTTTCATTTTTAAAACAAGTAACAGTCCATTGACCCTTTTAATTTAGATCAAGTTTAATGTTGAAAGAAACAGGTGAATTGCATTATAAAACATTTTGCGAACTATTTAGAAATCCAAACTTTAGTTGTTAGTCGAAAGGAAAATCACACAAAACACACACTAAGGGAAATGGGAAAAAGTGGCACACAAGGGTTGGCATCCAAACTCGGCCTCTCAATCGTCTGCCACATACAAATAAACACTAAAATAGACATGGGTCGAACCTAGGAGATCATGAACAATCCAGAACATACTATACATCTGACTCATCCTGAAGGCATGCCCTAACTCGATGACGTCATAACGCCCATACTACTACCCGGCATAACCCTGCATGGCCTAACCGAGGGGCCCAATCCCCATAGTAGTAATAACTCAGTATTCCCCTACAATGGGGCCACTAGCCAGTGCGTAATCTAAACTAGTGAAGCAATCGTTCTCAGAAGATTCACTCACTATGCCAGGTTCCCATGTCAACACAAGCAATAAAAAAATGGGTGTGTCCACAATGCAAATCAGTCAGTCATGATGCATAAACATCACATACAGCTCACGCAATCAACACACACAAAAGATCACCCCGGAATGGGTTTTCCAAAATAATTTATTCTATTAAAGTGCCAAACGGGCATTCAAAAATTTAAAAAAAACTTCATTTCTCGAGAAAACCCAAAACACTTATTCAGAAGAAATCATTTATCTTTAAAACTAGAAGTAAGTTTGGAATTCTGTGAATTATGTTTAAAGTCCAAACATGCATTCTTTCAAAATTGGGTGTCCGCCCGTCAAGAAAATGCTTCAAGTGTTCGGTATAAAATAAACGGCTCTTTTCACACCAGATAATCTTTTAATAATTTATTATATTATATTATTTCTAATTCATTAAAAATTAATAAAACGACACGCAATTAATAAATTCTAAATCTAAAGGTAAGTGCAGTGGGGAACCTACCTCGACTCGCAGACCAGTCACGATGACGCGTCACGCCTCGCACGTGCGTGCAAGAACACACAAGCTGACGATCACAGGACTGTGGAAAAACCTTGTCAACGCACTACAACCACAACGATAAATAAAAATACATGAACACGGACCTAAAACAACTCAAATGAACAACCATCACAAAATAACCACCACCTCATGTTTTCAAAACATAGTGCACACCATCTACACTATTTACAAAACCACTTTAAAATTTATGCAATAATTTTCAAAAAGTAACTCACAGCTTTTCACACCCAAAAACCCCATTCAAAAAACTCTTTTATGATCAACTGCACATCCCCAACATACCAAAATAGAAAACGCAGGACATGGATAGTCAAAAAAACTGAACACACAATTTCATAAAAAGATACAAAACATCACAAAACTAGTTTCCCGCAAAACACACTTTATTTCACATAAGCATGACACAAACTAACAAACAGAACTCAATTATAATTATTATTTAAAAAAAAACCCACATCGCACCAATCTAATTAAAAAAACTCAATTATTTTAAATAAAAAAACTAAATGTGCACCAATTTAATTAAACATAACACACATTAAAGTATAAATACGATACTCAAGCAACGACAGCACGAACCTCACCATGACGCGGAGATGCGCTTGAACAACGGGGTCGCGGGGCACTGCGCAACGACCGAGGAATAACGAATCGGTCATGTAGGGACTGCGCGGCTGGAAATCAGGTCCGCGGGGTAACGCACTACCGAGCATGAGGCGCGCCGGGCTGTAGATGTGTTCGGCGGCCAGAAAAGAGTTCGGACGGAGGTGCGCATGGCCGATATGACGTGCAGACAGCAGGATGGCGAGGCAGAGACAGGAGGGCGCTGCAGGTTCAAGATTGAGGAGGTCGGGGTTTTGGGTTGTGTCGGATACAAATGGGGGGCAGGGGTCTTCGGACGAGAAGGAGAAAAAAAGGCTGGTAGGGGAGTTGCTAGCCGGGGTTGCACAATTGGGGTGGGCCTGCCAGAGGCTGCGCGGGCCAGTAGCAGGCTGGCCAGAGCGGGCGCCGGAGGCTAGCCGGGCGCTGAAGGCTGGCCGAGGGCGGGCGCCGGAGGGAGGCGGGGTCGGTCCGACGAGGGAGGATGGAGCCGACTAGGGCTCGTCTGGGAGGCAGCCGCCTGGGGGAGGCTGGGACGCCGGCTGGGAGGAGGGTGGTCGCGTGGCCGGAACGCGCAGGAGGGCCGAGAGGGAGAGGGTCACGCGGAGGGAGAAGAGAGAAAGAGGGAAGAGGGAAAGAGAGGGGAGGGGAGAGAATAGTGGGGTGGCGGTGCATGGAAAAAAAATTAGCATTAGGGAGGAAAGAGGGAGAAAAATATATATAATGAAATAAAAAGAAATAAAAAAATAATAATAATAATAAAATAAATCACATAAAATAAAATAGAATAAGATAGTAAATAAAAAGAGTTTAATAATAATAATAATAATAGTAATATTAATATTAATAATTATTATTATTATAATTACAAATATATATATATATATATATATATATATATATATATATATAAACATATATAAATAAACCTACATAAAAAAATTTATAAACATACATACATATTATAAACTTATATACATATATAATCATATGTATAAACACATTTACTCATAAACATATATTGTTAAGAAAATATATATTTTTCAGCATACGTGTATATACACACATATAAACATACACATATGCACATTACGTTAAAAATAATAAAAATAATAATAATGTATAAACATATATACCCATATACATACACATATATAAACTCATATACATATTTATACACATATATAATCATATATATATATATATTAATCCGCTCAATGAACGAATTTAATAACATTAAAACTGAATGATCGCGGGGTATGCGCGCACCGTATGGTACCCAAGTGGACTGCAAACGGGCTGCGCATCACAACCGTATGGTGTTCGCACACTATCCCAAACCATAAACTCATCCAAGCATTAATATTTTAGACCGGGACTCGCCCACACACATGAAAAATCACCCGACTCTAAGATAAATAAAATAAATAATGTAAATAAATAAAAACAGGTTTGACATTTAATTTTCTCTCTCCTTTATTTTCCTTATTTCATTCATTTAAATTCATTTTTTCTTATTTCTTTATATTTTATTATTTTATTATTTTAATTATTGTATATTAAAACAATAATATTTTTTTAGGTTTTCATCATTCCTTGAATGTATCGTTCATCTAAAGGAATGTTACTTGAAATTGAATTTGTGATAGAAAAAATAGTTCCCATAAAAACCAGGCTTCTAGAGTAGTGCAATCAAATCCAACTAAAGAAATCATTAAAAAAGAACCATAGGAGTTTCAAAATCAAAACAAGATAGAAAATAATAAACAAATCTATATAATGATAGTAAATAATATAATATTAAAATAATTGACTAACCTTGATGTGAAGTATCAACCTTAATACCTGCAATATCTATAAGAGGCTAATAAATTTAAACTTAGGTATAGTCTTATCCATATCCTCATTAAATTCCATCGTTTTCCAAGTAAGGACCCTCACAAACACCTAAAAGAGTTACATATTATTTTATTCAATATGAAACCACAAGGTGTCACCAATGACCTCATTAAAATCAAGGCCTACCCCATTTCCCTTTATGGTGCAGCTAAAAATTGGTTATATTACCTGCTTACTACTATAAGAGGCTAGCCTGACCATAAATAGCTCTTCCAAGATATTGTTTTCCTAGTCACTCATATTTTATCTATTAGGAAATAAATATATATAATTAAGAAATAATAATTAGAGACAATACATGAATATTGATGGGTATTTAAAATATTATGTGCTAGTTTCCCTCTCCACCAGATTAATGACCGACTACCAATCCAATTATTCTATGAGGGAATTTTGCCTATAGAATGTGACATGATAAATACTATAGTTGGTGGTACTTTAGTTGAAAAAAATAATGCTACTTCTTGCAAACTAATATCTATCATGGCTCAAAGTGTAAAATAATTTAGGACTCATGTGACAACACCTACTAAAGGTGTTCGTGAGGTAAAAATTTCTACACTTGAATAAAAAGTGGACAGTAAAATTGATGAAATACATACTATTTTGTGACAAATGGAACTTTATTAATATGATTATCAATATTCATCTATTCATTTAAATTATGGTATTTATGTAGATAACACTAATTTATTTGATGAATTTACCCAAATTAAGGATTCACCTGAGTCTTGTGCAATAGTTTTTGTAACATCCAGACTTCTTAGAGAGGTTAATTTTCTTATAGTTTTTTTAAAACTGGAAACCACACCTAAGGTCTAGTTGGTTTGTTTCAGAAATAAGGTAGTAGATGGGTTGGAACCTTGATGCATACCAAATATATGATGTGTATTTGGCTGGCCAGACCCTGTTCACATCATGTAGAGGATTTACCATGGGAGGTAAATCCCGAGCATTAAATGAAGTGTAATGAATTTACACATCATATAAATACCGAGGCTAGTTAAAAAAAGTGGAGTAGGGGACTATTTTTGAGATAATACCCCTTTTCTTCAATAGGTACTACGTGAAAGATCCCCTCTGACGCATCACCTAGGTTCTACCAAAACTTCTCTTCCTGAGCTCTGTTTTCTTCACCATCAATCACATTGGATCTAAAATAGTAATTTCCCTACTTCTATTTCTTCCTTCCATAATTTATCTTCATATACACTATAATATTTTTCTATAAGCTCGTATGCTCCGTTTTCAAGGTTTTGTCCACTTTTTTGTTTTCTCAAATTTTAGCTCAAATCAAAGGCCAACAGTAGACAAGTAGTCATATAAGAACCTATGGTAGGTGGTCTAGCTATTTTCCCTAATGTATTGTTTCTTTTTTACCATGCACCATGTGTCACACATTGTAATTCCTACATCACCTTCATAATTTCTAATTAAATTAAATTAAATGTTATTATCATGTATAGTAGGACCCTATATGTTCAAAATAGTAGTGTTGGGTGTCTTATTGACACGAGCCACCCCATGGGTGTTACTTTCCTTAAGGTCCTAATTTCCCTTTACCTTAAAGTGTTTAAACATCTCTTGAGGTGTGGTTTCCTTTATAATAAATGAATTTGAAATAATAAATTGAATTAAGAGAAATGGTAGGCCATGATTTATTCCTCGATACTTCATTTCATAATTTAATTACTGATTAAATGAGTTAACCCCTATGCTTAATTCCATATCTAGTCTTAGAATAAATTAAATTAATTAACCAAACTGATTAAAGTGTTATTATTATAATTCCATTTTGAAATGGTATGTGTTCTTTATATAAAACTCATACCTTCATACAAAAATAAGAGAGATACAAGGGATTCTATTTATGGTTCTACTTGGATGAGCTCTTCATGATCTATAATTAGAAATTGTAAATGAATTGCATATATGTCGAGAGATATACCAGGTATTCCTTGGATAGGCTCACTGTAAATTTTCTCTACTTCTATATGAGTGATACTGGTTCCCTTGGAGAGAAAAAATGGATGATCCTAATTTCTCTATGGTTATACTAGTCCACGACTGATACTTGGTCCCCTATGTGAGATACCAGGGAGAAAATCAATGGTTATTGTCATTATACCATTCCAAGAGTGATATTTGGGATTCCATTTATGGATAGACTTGGATGGACTTCTACGTGGTTGAGTATTTATTGTGATCTTGGTATGATACTTGGGTTCCCCGATATGGTTCACCTTGGAAGGGACCAAGATTCCTCTTATTTAAATGTATGACACACCTTTTTATATAAATTCAAGAAAGTTAATTCATTCCATTAAAGGACACATTCTCCAAGACAAATCACATGCTTGGGAATGGTCCAGATCTTGATACATTGTTTAAAACAGCCTATTATAATTTATATTAGACTTGCATAGGTAACCTTGGTTAAGAGACATATAGATTTGGAAAAATTAGGTAGAGTCAGTCAGGTATACCATGAGGAACCCCATCTAATGTATTTATTTATTTATTACCCTATTTTTATTATTACTAGCACAGTACTCATTTTATATGCACCGACCAGATTGATCTAGACACCATTGGTGGTGACCTAATGAGTATATATCATACCCTTATTGGGCCTCCATTAGCACCCAAGAAGAATTCATGAATTCAGGTTTGGATCAAGGGAATCATATGACTTTCAATGATTTATTTCTAGTACTGGGATAGAGTATGGGAGCTGAGGACCGAGCCTATGCTTCTGATGATAGTAGACGAATCTTTTGGTATTTTTTTATTTTGGTATGATATGGGGTATATGCCTATTTTACCTTGTATTCAGGGTACTCATTATTTTATAGCTACCTTCCATGATCATTATCATCATTTTTTATCTATTTATGATTTAGCTTTTTACTGGTTATTTAGTGGATGTTTATTTAATATTTTTCTACTGTTTGTTTATTACTGATTCTTATGTTATCATTTTTGACTTATAAATATCCTTTACTCTAACTCATGAGATAATAGTCTCCCCACAAACACATCCTAGTACCTTTCTACTATTTAGAAACCTCTAGTATATAGGGAGGCACACTTGAGGTCATATGGACAACCGTCTTGGGGAATGATTCAGTGGCTTCCAAGGTGGGATGATACAAAGTGGTATCATATCACTTTTTTTCCTTTTGTTTTACTGTTTAGGTATTAGACAACAGACTAGGATGTATTAGAATTTAGAAATGTGACTATGCCTTGGAGTATATAACCCATGTATACGGGAAACCCAAAATACTTGGTATAAGTTATTTCTATTCTGGTTTGTTCCTATTACAGTTGTACTGATTTCACCATTGGGTGACACACATGTTATGTGATGTTATTAATGTTGGTTTTATTATGATGAAATTTATTTACCTTGTCCTGGTCATATGAGGGTGTATCAATCCATGCATCATATTAGGCACCTAAGGATTCACATATCATGGATTATTCCCTGACATATTTATATTTCTACATGCATTTCCTATATTGAATGTGCTTGTTGTGTGTGAGTTTATTATTATTTATTGACATGTGCTAACATTTCCTATAGGGATAATATAATTGGATTAATTAAGGTTTCTATATCAATATAAATAGTTTTTTCCTACATATATTGATGAAGTAACCTTAATTAACCAATTATTCTACGGTTGATCCAAGAACCACTAGTTATATGAGATGATATATTAGTTAATTTTAATTGATGAATTCCAATTATAATTTATGAAAAAAGTAATTTTGTAAATTGTTATAGTAATTCATTTAATAAAATCACTATAAGTGACCTATTATATCCTTATACCAGATGTAGAGGTCAGGTTGTAGTTACTTGAAATATCCATTCCAATTTATAAAGGGTATGTGCCTTTATAGAATGGTGATGCATTTAATAGGATTGAGATATCTATATCCATATATAAAAGAATTAACTTCAATAAATTAAACATTTAAAATGAAATGGTTACCACTAAATGGGGATTCCAATTTCAAAGTAAAGGGTGTTTTCCTCTATACTTTTCAATTGACAATACATATATCAGAACCTCTATTTCTTAATGTGAGTCATTAAACATGACCTGACCTTAGTAGTGGGAATTAATTACTGTCTCCTAAGACTTCTATGATCTTATTTAACATTTACACCTAGCTATAGGAGCTTGTTTAGAGGCGTGACTTTTTATAGGAAGGCTTTATACCTATCCTTTCTTGTTATCCAGATTCTAATTTATTGTAAATATTTTCTAAGGTGTGCGCTTGGAAATTTTAGGCCTATGATGCCTTGAAGTACTCAAGTCATAATCTAAAAGGGTGGTGGTGGCCATACTCCAAAGGTGGTGGTACCTGATCCATTCACATTACCTCCTACAGTGCCACATGAGGAACCCCTTATTGATCTTCCACTAAGAGCCGATGTTCAGTTATGAGATATCACCTTTTTCATTATGCAGTTTCTACAGGGAGCTCTGTGACCAACCCCTTCCATGGAAAATTTGATGTGGGAATTATATTAGTAGAATCCTCTCACATTTTTGGGTGATGGAGATCCTTAGGCTACTAAATCATTGCTAGAGACCATATTTTGTATCTTTGAGAATTTGGAGATGACTCCATAGATGAGGGTCTTGATCGCTACCTACTTGCTTTTTGACTTTGCTAAACATTGGTGGGATGTGATTTCCCAGGTCGGACGTCATCAGGATATGGTCTGGGAGGGCTTCCAAACATAATTTTATGTCTAATTTTCCATTAAACATTGATATAAGACCATGCTCGAGAGTTTATGCACCTACAAAAAGGTTCCATGTTGGTTATGAATTATTCATATCATTTCACTGAGCTCCATCATTTTATGCTGAATTTTTATCAGTGATGAGTTGATTGCTATGAGATGATTTGAGGATGGGATTACATATTCTATCTGATTGTAGGTGAATGTTTTTAGGCTGACTATCATTTCATAGATAGTGAACCAGGACCTCATCACATAGAGGAACCCGAGGGAAGATGGAAATGTGATATAGAGTGGTTCAGATTCTAGGTAGGGAGATGGTATATCTAGTGGTAGGAAGTATCATTTTGAGGTTTCATGTGGGAGTAGTTCCAGTCAGATGACACAAACTAATAACTATGTGGTGTGTCACCAATGTAGAAGGGAAGGGCATAAAAATCCACAATGGTCAAGGAACCCAATCAAGTGTCGAGATTATAGCAGGATGAGTCACCTTCAACATTTCTAAAAGACATTACCTCTTGTGCCTAGTGAGAAGGGATATGTACTGAAAATATATTCATGTACAGGATTATTATCTCCATGTTAGGTTGGGATTTGGTCTACTACTGGCTGACTAGGCTGAGGATGTGGTTGTGGATGAAGTAGTCAGACCTCATAGGTTTAGTTCCAGTAGAGTGGACCTACTTAGGTTATTCAGGTTTCATATTAGGGTTGTAGATCTGGCCATATCTATATAGTGCATCTAACACCCAAGGAGAAGAGTCCAAGGACTTCTATGGTATAAGGTACTATTCTAGTAGCCTCTAATTAGTTTCTATATTATTTGATATAGGGTTATTATACTCTTTATATCTATGGAAATTATGAAAAGTCTAGGCCTAGAGATTGAGAACTTCTGCAGTATTATAAATCTCGACACACCGTTAGGGATATGATCATAGAGTATACACCATTGTAAGGATTACCCCCTTAAAATAGGTGGGTACCATTTCTTATAGAATTTATTTATCCTCATAATGACCAGTTTTGATGTCATTCTCAGAATAGACTAGCCAATGCCTTATTATTCCCATGTTGGTTTCTATTTCTGGAGGGTGTCTTCTACATCACCTGAGGGATGTGATTATATTCATAAGGGTGAATGACACATCCAATGAGTCATTCTAGAACCGAGTGTACTAGGATGGATAGAGTGACAACCCAGTTGGCTAGTCTCTTTATGAGAAATTATGGAATGCATATTATGGAATTCCCTCCCATTGTGAATCATTATAGGGATTTTTCCCTAGAAACTTTTCTAGATTACCTACTGTGAGAGAGATGGAGTTTACTATCAAGCTAGTTTCAGGTGTGACACTAGTATCCATTATTCCTTATATGATTTCACTTAAATAGATCTATGAACTTAAGAATAAATTGGAATACTTCGAGGAAAAAGGTTCCATAAGACCTAGTACTTCACTATGGGGTTCATTGGTCCTTTTTGTTAAGAAGGGGGGTGGTACCCTCATATTGTGCATGGATTACGAGTGGTTGAACTGGAATACTATAAATAACCAATATCAATTTACTCAGATAGACAACCTCTTCGACCAACTCTGAGGAGAGATAGTTTTCTCAAAGATAAATTTGAGTTTGGGCTACCATCAGGTGAGTGTTAGATCATTAGACATACCATACAAAATGTTTTGGAGTAGGAATGGATTGTATGAGTACCTAGTTATGAAATTCAGTCTTATAAATGTGACCACTATTTTCATAGAATCTATGAACTGAGTATTCCACCTATACCTAGATTCGTTTGTGGTAGTCTTCAATGAATATATCTTGATGTATTCTTGTTCTAGACATGAATATGAAAAACATCTTGAGATCATACTGAATACACTAAGAGAGAACCATATTTATTCAAATCTCAACAAATTCCACTTTTAGATCAATAAGGTTCACATCTTGGGTCATATTATTTCATAGGAAGGCGTATCTGTTGAACCAAAGAAGGTGATCATCGTAGTTTCTTGGGATCATCCTTAGAATGTATTTGATATACAAAATTTCATGGGTTTGGATATTTATTATAGGAATTTCATTCAGGAATTATCATGCATAATAATACCTCTTATGTGATTAACTAAAATGGGTGTAATGTTTGTATGGATAGAACCTTATGAGACAAATTTTTAGGAGTTGAATGGGAGAATGAATTCAACATCGATCTTGATTTTCCCAGAGTTGGGCATAAGCTATACTATCTACTGTGATGCTTTAGGAATCAGGTTAGGAGTAGTTATGATGTGGGTAGATTGGGTTGTAGAATATGGGTCCTACCAACTGAGACCTCATGAGTGTAATTACCCTATGAATGACCTCGATCTAGTATCCATGGTTCATGCTTTACATTGTAAGAGGCATTATGTATTGGGTGAGAAGATCATTGTTTAAATGTAAAATAAATGCCTCAAATACATCTCCACATAGAGAGACTTGAATATGTCGCAACATAGGTGTGTAGAATACCTATAGTCAGTATACTTTGATATTGATTATAAAATTGGAATGGGTAATGTAGTGTATGACACCCAGATTAGGAAGACTAAGATACAGGCCATCCAGGAGGCCAGTAATGAGTGGCATTTGATGACTCTATTTTGTAATATGCACCTAGAGGTTTAAGAATATTATGGGTGGTTTGTTTTAGAAGCTCTAGAGGGAAAATCCTCCCTTATAGAATGGGTGAGTATGTGAAAGCTATCAGGTTATGAGGTCATCTTCCTAAGGGAGATCATCATTGGTGAGAACCCACCAACTAGTTGGGTTATCAATGAGAATATGATCTTTCTCTTTCACATGAATGTGTGGGTTCCTAATGAAATATGAGAATATTTGATGTGATATTCTAATTCATATGTTTGGGTAGTTTACCCTAGGATTACCAAGATGTAACGAGACATTCATCATCATTATTAGTGGTTGGGTATGAATAGTTATATTTCATGTTTCACCAAGAGGTGTTCCATAGGTTAGTAGGTGAAGGTAGAGCACCAATGAACTTTCAAACTTTTAAACACTCAATATAATCTTGAGTGGAAGTGTAAATACATCACTATGGATTTCATAATAGGATTTCCAAGATCCCCTTGAGTAAAAGATACAATATGGGTGATCATCAATAGGTTGAGCAAGGCTGTACACTTCCTAATGATATGGGAGACGTTTTTAGTTAATGAACCTGGGAGGATTTATATCCAAGAAATTGTGTGACTTCATTATCTTCCTAATTCAATCATATTGGACTAATATTGTTGATTCATTTCATGGTTCAGGAATGGGATATAGAAACCACTAGGTTCACAAGTGATCTGGAGTACAATATATCACCCTTAGACCAACATGCAGTCCAAGTAGATAATTTGGATGTTATAGGACATTATTCCGGATTGTGTCCTTGATTTTGATGGTCCATGGGAGAAACATATACCACTCATTGAGTTTGAATACTACAATAGTTTTTAGGAAATTATTCAAATGGCTCCCTATGAGGCCATTTATGATAGGCCATGATGTTCACCTCTATGTTTGTTAGAGGTGGGTGAAGACGCACTACTGGGTCCTCATATTGTTTAGGAGACTTTATAGAAATTATAGGTGATTCAAAAATGTATGGATATATCTTAGTTCAAGCTGAAGTATTATACCGATCATCATCGTTGAAATATAGAGTTTGAGGTGGGACATCAGGTCTTTTCGTGAGTATTGCCTAGATTGGTTGATAGATGAATATAGAGACTAGGAAAGCTATCACCTCATTATGTAACGACTTTTGAGATCATGGAGAGAGTTGGTTTGGTATCCTATCAGTTACAGATACCTCAAAGGTACCATGCCATGAGTGATGTCTTCTATGTACCATAGCATTGTCAGTATCATGATGAACCATATCATTTTTTTGAAATTTATGAAAATGATATTGAGGTTGATGCATCTGTTGTGTATCATTGATCAGAGTACAAATTCTCTATGAGGTGGTTCAGTTCCTCTGGTATGGGTGCTATGGCAGCATGTCTGTATACAGGATGAGACATAGGAGAGAGGAGACAGTGTATGTGCTCAGTGGACAGAAATTTTCTCATAAGATTCTTTACTACCCTCAAAAGGGAACCTCAGGGATGAGTAATTTTAAGGAGGGGAGGTTGTAACGTCCCATATTTTTAGCGAGGTAAATTTTCTTTTAGTTTTGGATAAACCTGGACACCACGCCTAAGGCTCATATGGTTCTTTTCCAGAAAGATGGCAGTAGATGGGCTAGAACCTGGTTGTAGACCAAATCCATGGTGTGTATTTAAATACATGATGTATATTTGGATAACTATACCCCGTTCACATCCTATAGAGGTTTTCACCTGGGAGGAAAATCCCAAGAATTACATGATGTGTAATGAATTTACAAGTCATGTAAATGTCAGGGGTATTTAAAAAAAGGGGACCAGGGGATCATTTTTTTAGAAAATCCTCCTTTTCTCCAGTAGGTACAATGTGAGAGATCTAGTTTTATGCCTCACCTAGGTTCCTCAAGAACTCCTATATCCAAGTTTATTTTTCTTCACCATCAGTCACATTGGATTCAAAATGGTAAGCTCTACACCCCCCTTCATTCATTTTTTTCATTTATCCTCCCATCTGCTGTGCAATTTTTATGTGATATCATATGCCCTATTTTCAAGGGTTTTGTCTATTTTTCCATTTTCTCATATTTTAGCTCAAATAAAAGGATGGAAATGGATGAATGGTCATCTAATAACCTAAGGTAGGTGGTCTAGATATTTTACCTAAAGTATTTTTACATTTTTACCATGCATCGTGTACCACACACCATACATTCTGACATCAACTTCATAATTTATAATTAAATTAAATTAAATCTTATTCTTATGTTTAGAAGGACCCTAGATACCTATGAAATAGAACCATTGGGCATATTCTTGGAAATTATACATCCCATGGGTGTTCCTTTTCTAAAGGGAAAAATTCTCCTCTACCTTAAATTGTTTAAACATCTATTGAGGTGTGGTTTCCCTTACAATAAATTCATTTGAAATACTGAATTGAATTAAGAGAAATTGAAGACCATTAGTTAGGCCTCTAC
The DNA here is from genome assembly GCA_963277665.1 of Viscum album. Classification (NCBI taxonomy): domain Eukaryota; kingdom Viridiplantae; phylum Streptophyta; class Magnoliopsida; order Santalales; family Viscaceae; genus Viscum; species Viscum album. The sequence continues at coordinate 20,096,902 of OY728137.1, read as the reverse complement.
ATTTCATGAAATAATTGAATTGAATATTAAATGAGTTGGACACTATGTTTAATTCCATAACCAGACTTAGAATAAATTAAATGAATTGGAAAAACTAATAAAAGTGTTCTGATTATAATTCCCTACTGAAATGGTATGTGTTATTTATATCAAACCCATACCTCCATACCAAGATGATGTTGATACAAGGGATTCCATTTATGGGTTTCCTTGTATGGGATATTTTTTCTCTATAATGATAAATTGTAACTGAATTTCATATGTGCTGGGAGAAATACTAGGTATGACTTGGACGTTCTCACTATGGGTTTTCTCTACCTCCATATGAGAGATACCAGTTCCCTAGGGGAGACATAATGAAAGAGATTAGTGGCTATATGGTTATACTTGGATATGAGTGATACTCGGTCCCCTATGTGATATACTAGGGAGAGACTCAGAGGGTATTTTCATTATACCATGTTGGGAGTGATACTTGGTATTCCATTTATGGATTTCCTTGAACAGACTACTATGGACTTTAATATTTATTGTCCCCCTAGTGCGATACTTGGGTACCTTGATCTTTTTATCCTTAAGTGGGAATAGGATGAGTCTTATTTAAATGAAATAGGATCTCTTTTATATAAATTCAATAAAGTTAATTTATTTAATTAAAGGATACATCTACCAATCCAAATCACACACTTGGGAAAAATCTATATTTTCATAATTTATTTATAACATCCCATTGTACTTTATATCATACTTGAATAGGTCACCTTGGTTTAAAGACATATATATTAGGATGAATCAGGTATATTCGTTTGAGTATCCCAAGAGGAACCCGATCTGATGTATTTTTTTATTTATTTCTATATGTTTATTATTACTCACACACTGCTCATTTTGTATGCACTAACTAGATTGATCTAGAAAACATTGGTGGTGACCTATTAAGTATATTCACACCCTTCCTAGGCTACCCTTGGAACCCAATAATAATTCATGACTATAGTTGTGGATCAAGGGAAGCATCTGTATTTTAATGTTTGTTTTCTAATACTAGGATAGAGTATGAGAGAAGAGGACTGAGCCTATTCCCATGATGCTAGTAGAGGCATCTTTTTGTCTTTTTTGTATTTTGGTATAGCATGTGATATATCCCTATTTTACCCTGTATTCCAAGTACTATTTTTTGTATAGATACCTGATATAATAATCATCATCATTTTGTATCTATTTATGATTTGGATTCCACCTAGTTATTTGTTGTATGTTTATTTATTATTTCGCCGCTGCTTGTTTATCAGTGATTAAATTGTTATCATTTATGACTCACCATTTTGCAATACTCTGACTCACGAGGGAATACTATCCCCATGGAAACAATCTAGGCCCTTGATACTAGTTGGTAGCCTCTAGCGTATAGTGATACGTGTTTTTGGTTATGTGGCCAACCATTTTGGGGTATCATTCAATGTCTTCCAGGGCAGGACACTACAATTTTTCTAGGGCATCAATTTCATCAATAACCCCCTCTCAAGTAATACAACTATAGGAAAACCCTAACCCTAAGATGTCATTATAAAAACAATACCAATGATGGGGGACCTCAAAAATCACTAATCAGTCTTAGTACCACCATGGTCAAGGTAAAAATCCTTATCCCACATCACCTAGAAATACACCTCTATAACCTCTCAAACTTGATCTAATCCTCGAGGGTATGGTAAAGTAAATGGAATACTAAATCCCCCAGTTACAGAAGACCACTCAATCAAAAATTCAACACTTTCAGACTTAAAATTGAAAATTGGCTAACCCCATTAGTGAGATAAATATGCAAGGTTTTGGATAACTTCCTTCCAAACTGATTTTCAATCTAAAATAAAAAGGTAATGTATGTTCCATTACACTTGTTAGAAGTAAATATCTATCTCCTCCTAAAATTTTTAGTGATGGCAAATACACAAATGAGGTAAGTCCCCCTATTCAAAGCTATCCTTCTCAAATATAAAAAATTAAAATGAAAATAATCAAAATGAAAAGGGTAAAAAAGTGGTTAAAAATCCCCCCACGAATTCAAATGTACCACTTAAATTTCACTAAAGAATAAAAACCTCTAATAAATCTATTTAAAATGATATTGATAAATAAATTCTTCACATATTTAAAAATTTTCAAGTGAACATAACTCCTTTTTATGTAGTGGAATAAATTCCACGATATGTGATGTTTCTTAAGAAACATTGTTACCACTACCGATGACATTGAATAGATGACATAATAAAGTATGAGGAGAAATGTATCAACACTAATTCAACTAATACTACTAAAAAAATTCAAGGATCTAAGAACATTTTCAATTCCAGGGACCATAAGGGAGTGTTACTTATATGATTCTATGATTTATCTTGGTGATTAAATTAATGTGATACCTTACTCAATTTTATCTAATTTTTTAGGTTGAAGAATTGAAACACATAGGAATAATAGTTGAATTGGTGAACCAGAGCACAAAAGATCCATACAATTTATTGTAGTAAGTGTTGGTGAGGGTGGAAGATTTGGTGTTCCCCAAAAAATTCTATGTACTTCAAATAGATGATGATAAAATGAAAGGATACACCACTTTGATTCTTGTTAGTACATTTATAAAAACTACAAAAATAATAATAATAGTAAATAATGGAACCCTATCCATGGAATTAAATAGTGAAGTTGTGAATTTTATCATTCTATATGCAATAAAACACACCCCAGGGGAACACTCCACTTTTCCAGTTAACAATATTTATGTGATCTCCATCTATTACAGGTTTCCGAATTCATTTTATGACCCACTCTCATATTTTTCTTCTCTTTTTGATATTTTAGGCGAGGAGTCATCATGATATTGCTACATTGGTGTTGAAAAAATCCATGCATGTACGTATATTGATGATTTCTTACATATTGGGAGTTTTGAAACCATTGATTATTCTACAATGACTATTTATATTAAAATTCCCATTGAGGATATAAATAATGAGTAAATAAAATTTTATAAGTGAGATTCTTCTCAGAAAATCATTGCCTTATATTCTCAACCTTCTATCTCTTTAATTAAAACCACTTTCATATAACATAAAATTTGGAATTCATTGAGGGTGTTGAAAAATTACCTATCATTATTTCCAATAAAATATCTCCAATTCATGAAATATTTAGTGTCCTACAACCCAAAAAAACTTAGCCAGTGTCTGGACTGGTGGTTTCTACTTGACATTTGTAACTCCACCTTGCATGTTAGAGGATGTTGATTAGCAATGAGGTTCTATAATGTTACCATGTGAAGACTATACCCACATATCATTTTTAGAAATAATAGTGTAAATAAACAATATATATATATATATAATGAATAATTATAATACACATAATCAATAAAAAACAATGCAATAATAATTTTAATGGATAAGCATACAATCATACAATCACACGGTCAGACCAACATAAATCATTTGATCACCCACTTGGATGATCACATATAAAAAAAATACACATGAATATATAACACCATTCTCCAGACTCACCTCATCTCAATAACCAGACTCCACCTGATCTATCCTACTCAATCATGAATCTCCAGTCCTATACCCCACCTGAACTTGTGAACAATGAATTTTTCTTGGGTATTCAGGTGCCTTGGTGTCTTGAGCAGGGTGTGGGTAAAAATCAATAGAGAAGAACCAATGGGGTCTTAAACATATCAATAAATGTATTATATGTTCATGTTATATGTTCAGAATAAATAAATAAAACAATGAATAATCATAAATAAAATAACCACCATTGATCCTTGGGTTCTAACAAGACACCTGAGAAAAATTATATATAATTTTTCTAGTGATAGAGTGTCTTTGATCACACAGAGTAATAATTAAAAATAATATAAGGCTCAATGACTATATCATAGTAGGTGAAAGCACCAATTCCTAGGAGGTGATCGTAGTAAATCTAGAAGTATCAGTTATAAACAAATTCCTAGGAGGTAATCCTAAGCAATCCAGTAACATCAAGCCCATAGTTGATTCTCAAGAGGTAATCCTAGGAAATATAGATAGACTTTAATGTTGAATCTTGGGTAACCACCTAGGTATTCCACATTGAACTAAATGCTAAAACCCATGTTTCTAGTCCTAGGAATTCTATATATACTCAAATTCTTAATCCTAGTTAACCACCTTGGAATTCCATATAAGAAAATGCATAATCCCTATTATCTGGACCTATACATTCCATATAGACCCAAAAGATGAATCCCAATAAATCTCCCTATAATTTAATAGTATTAGATATGTTAGTCAAATCCTCGGTAACAACCTAGGCATTCCATATAGGCAACAGATGAATCCCAAGTATCCAAACCCAATCATTACTTCTGGAAAAAAAAGTCAAATCCTAGGTAATAACCTAGGAATTACATATATATAAAACTTGAATGGAAGTATGTACCTCTCATTATCCTTATAAAACAATTCACTATGACAAAAATCTATCTGGTAACACCTCATATAATCAGACTATGGGTTGGAAACTCACCCATCCTATCACACATAAAAGGGGTTTTCCACTCAACACATGAACCATCACCATAATTGAAGCCATAAAAGGCTCACAAAATGATTTGGGTTCTAGGGAGACATCCACAATCATCAATTATCGTATCCCAGGCCAACCCTCTATAGGGTCAATATATCATTGTGGAACCCACTTAGGACCCTATATCACATCATGGAATATAAACCGTATATGGTATCCTTAATATTAAACTCATATCTTGGTACAATACCCATCACTTAAAAGAAATACCATCCCTTGACATAATCGTAGTAACAAAATAGTCTAATCGGACTCATAGGTAATAGTGTTTTAGGGTTATATAAGGGAGATGGCCTTAAACCCATCCCCTTTTTAAGTCACCCTAGGATGGACACCACACACCCAACCCATCCATAAATTTATTGGTGACATACCCACCAAAGTGCTAACATCTCAGTGGGAGATGAACACTTTCCCCATGATCATCTCAACTAGACTAACAACTCTAAGTAACCTCATGATTCTATCATGGCCTACTTGGGACATACCTTACCAACCCAACACTCTCCCCTACATGAATAAGTATAGGGGAGCCTATCTCAAGGTCCAATGTGGTCTATAAATTAATTTAAATATCACCCCTCCAGGGTCTATGTATCTTAAGGATTATATTTATAAGCAAGGCCTAAACCATCGGTGGCCAAGGATCCAAGATAGTGCTAAAGGGTCCACCATGGACCTTGACTTTTTTCCATTCCATTCATAAGCATTTCAATTTAGCTAAAAAATTTATTTAATTTAAGTAGGTTAATCACCCATAATAGTGAGACCACACAACACATGTTTCCTAAGTAAAGTGTATAAACCACAGGGAAATAAATAGGGACTACCTACCTCAAACATAATGTCACTTTCTTTAAAAATATCCCAAAAAATAATTCCCAATCTCATCAATGCCTTGATTCACCTTCTAAGGTCATAACTCAAGCCATAACATCAAAAAACTTAATTATAAAAATTTATAATTAATTATCCAATTTCATTTTAACAATTAAAAATAAATTTAATTTTTAATTTAAATAGGAATAACTTTGTAATAATACACCAGGTCATCTCATCAAACCAAAATTATGACCAATTACCCATATAAGGTCCATGACATACTCTTGACGCCATTTTAAAAAGAATACCTAACAATAGATTTTGATTCAATAGCCAATTTAATTTAATTTTAATCAAAAACGTATATAGAATACATAGGGTGTTATAAATTCATCCAAAAATCATACAACAACGTGAATATATCATCTTGGGACAACCTCTATCTATGCTGAAAAAAATCCCCATTAAAAGGGGACAATTCCACTATGATCTAATGAAATTTACAATGAAACCCTAAGCTGAAAGAACCACAATTAGGAGAATGAGAAAAAGAATAATAGAGGAATAACAGGAGAAGAATGAAATCAAAATGATTAATTAATTAAATTAAAACCACCCTTTTAAAGCTTCAATGGAAAATTCAGAGGAATATGACCACCTAATCTATGCACTTATTTTTCTAAACCATGCACGAACCATGTGATTGCCTCTATCTTATTCTATCCCCCTTGTATGGTTTGGCCGCAAAAGTTTACAAACCGTGCTCTAAAATATAAAAAATATGCACCAAGAAAAAATTATAGATTTTTTATGGTTTTTCCATAACTGTGTACAAAATATGCCCCAAACACCAAGCCAAAAACCTACCAGTGTAGTTTGGATGAATGGTTTACCTAAACAGTCCACTAAATGTGTGATAGATAAAAACACTTTTCAAAATTATAACTTTCACACCAAGATTCTGAGATTCACTCGATCACCTGATACACCTATTAGGCCTCGATCCACATCCAAAAAAATCTTATCGAGAGTCTCTAACTATTTGAATTCCAATCTGAGTCGCAATTCATAAAAGAACCCCTATTCTAGAATTCAAATATTCAGATTCCCTCTAAAATTCATAACTCAGAAAGACATGAGGTTTAAAACCTCTCTACCGTAACACTTATCATACCCAAAAATCCTTGATGGTCCTTAAATAAAAATATTGACTTGTACCTATCATAAACTCATAACTAAATCATTACATTCTACTCCAAAATGATAATCGAGCTTCCACTACACAACTTCAAGCACAAGGAGCACCATTCATCACATACTAAGCCACCCACTCATAATCATCACCAATAATGAGATATGTCACACTAACACTTGTCTATATGAATACATTTAGGAATCATTAATCAGTTCAACTCTAAGATTATGGCACTCCCCACCATAAGTCTCCATTCATATGGTCCAATTTCAATTCATGGTGCTCCCCACTGTCAAAATCACCCACTAAAACACATTTTTAGTAGTGGAAAAACCAACTCATTGTGGTTTCTATCTCATCACACCTGATTAAATATGGAAACACTAATCATACCTCCTTTGGTTGACCATACTTGAAAAATCTTAGTGGCACCTGCTAATACGTTGTGATAATAAATTGACCATGATTCCTAAATCCTTGAAGGTATCCTAAGACCGTTAAGTCAACCAAACTACGGTATAAACCCAACCATCAGTGTAATCCCATGGTTGAATACTTGTCCAACCAAATCCACTATCATACACTAACCATGAGAATAGAAGAACCTTCGATCTAGATCGCCCTCAAATCACATCCAAATCCATTCCGAGACTAATGAAAACACATAAACTCTACCCAAAATTGTATCTAAATCCCACATATATTATTCTAAACTAGATAAAATAAAATCCACTTGCACACCTACGTCCTTGAGACATCTCAATTATCTAACGACTAGTATACTGACACCCACTATTCTACCCACAAAAGGGTCACACCTCCACCACCCATGTTATATTCATCACCACACATGACTGGAAATGGTTATCTCATTCATACTTAGCGCCAATATAAAACATCAATCATCACCTGTTCCTATCCCACTAGGAACATAATCCACAACATCCATTGAATTTTATCCATAACGAGGGTCACACCCTCCATAGCCAATGGTGCACTCCCAACTATATGAATTTCCTTATACCACTCCTTGAGCATTGACCTGAATATGTGACAATATCACATGAGCATTACTCCTCTAAATCCACAGTCACCAACCTATCAACCCTAGAATCCATCCATCCACAATGTAATCATCATCAATATGGAAACCTATAAATCTCATCAAAACCCCTAATAAACCATACCCACTTGCATTTCATTATTCCTTTGGTTCTTAGCCCATACACATGCATTAAATGATCCACAAACCCAATAACAATGTGTGTAACCAGAACGTACTACCTCAATACCATCCAAACCCCTCAGGAAACCATGCCTATAATAATTTCAAAAAAACCAGATCTATGATATATTTTATGTGAAACTTACTCATAAAACCATTTTGTGCACACAACACAAATCTACACAAGTCCTTCTTTTCAACGGTGCTCAAAACCCCCGTTAACAAAATAAACCACACCCAAGAAGGCGTAACCCTGGTTCCACCCAACCATATCATCCAAATCATATAATCTCAAGTACTATATCATCTATATAATTACTACATACCTAAACCACTAACTATACATCATAATATATCAGTATCATCTAATCAAAATTCCCTTAGCAAATAATTTCCATGAAGCCTGAAATCTCACCCATTCCATGGCTAGCCGAACAGCCCTACGAAGGTGGAGTTCTGATATCTTGACATGTTCTAGGGAGGAGTAGTTCCATGTTTTATTGTATGGGTGATTACCTCTAATACATACAAGTCATTTCGGGCCTTGTAAGGGTTCCACTTCACCCCTTGAAAGGTGTATTATCAAAAATAATAAAAAAATTATGGCCTTTGGTCCATTCATCCAAGGCTCATCACATGATCACCTACCCAAAAAATTTACCTCAAATCCATACATCACTACTTATTATATATACATCATTGACCTAACCATATAGGATATTGAAACACTATCTCCTCTAGAACCACACCCAAAATCAATAAGGTCAAGCATCCTACCTGTTGATCTCACTTTGTGGTAGTTGAATTTGTTTTTAAGGAATGATTATTATGGAATGTAAATATGTTGATGAAGAAGAAGTATCTTTTATGTTAAATAAATACAGTGATGATAAATTATTTCTTATGAATAATCCAATATTTTTAAAAAATAGTCCCTAAGTGATGTGTGCCACATATTGGAATAATGATGGTGTTCTTTACTTCAAAATCCTTAGAGAAATATTTATTATTAAAGGTAAAATATTATTTTTAGATTTGAGGAGTTATATGTAGTTTATGGATAAAGTGATAAGAATTTGGAAACATTTATTTTCATAAAGATAAATTGAAGACCATATAAAAATATTTATATTTTTTCATGAGGAAATTTGATATGGTGGAATTATATTTGATATGGTCTTACTTTATATTGAAATATTGACTAACTCTTTTTTAAGAGTTTATTATGAAATGGATAGAGACTAGGATGAGAAGAGGCTAGCTTAACCACACATGTGGGACCTATACTCAATAATATGGGCACCATCCCACATGAACAACTTGATGTGTTATAGAGTATAGTGGAACTAAAGAGCATACATATGAAGGAGTAGCATGTTCACAATGCACACATGACTATGAGAAGCCATTGTGTAGAGCTTCATGGTAGCATTAGTGGTACGTGAGGTGTATTTGGGAGTTGTTCCTTAATTATAGGGTTTTCAACTGGCCAATGGGAATGAAAATACTTATTTAGTGGAACCCATACAAAGGGAACTTCAATGTGGGACTCTTATTGTGTGGTAATATTCTCGTGTTTAAAATATATGCATTGAATGACATCTATTAAATTGAATTAATTCCCGCCATCCAATCATGCCATGAAATCATCTCCTACCTTATGAATAAAATCCTTTCTCACTCAACTGGTTTCATATACATGAAATAATTCGGAATGTCATCCACTAATCAGGGTCACCATGATAGATACATAGATCTATGGATCTTCCATGAACATGATCACAGACCTTACATGAGGAGATGGATCAAGAACTGACATTTAGATGAATGAAGGAAACTGACCATGATTTATAATGAGATTCCATGCAATAATATTTAGTGTAATTTGATTTCATTAGTTTTAGTGTTTTCGTGAGAACATTATAGATCTTATAAGTGTTTCAGGGATTCCATGAGAAGCATAAGAAATATTTCATCATATGATTTTCTATGCATATGGCATTTCATGTAATTAATCTTCCATCATCATGAAACTTCTATAAGATGAAATGTATGAGTGTAATCAAAATGATACTTCATGCATGAAATATTACTTTTATTAATTAAAATAAAACGTGAATTGAAGTTAGTGACATCCACACGTCATCTAGGTTTATCTCGAGAATATTTCTCTCCATTGAAGAAACACACTCATTTTTCCTGAGGAAAACTCGATGCATGAACCACATGAATTACATGCATGGACAAAAATTAAGTTTCATATTAAAATCCTATATAAAACTAGGATGATCCATTGATTAGGTATGGAATACTACTTACAAAATCTATGAGTATTTTTTATGAAGTCATGTACGATTAAAAAAGTCCATGTTCATGGGTATTTCGATAACTGTGTGATGGGTATTTAAATTAAGGTGTATATTTATTTTATATGATTCCAAGTATAAAATTCTTAAATGAACACAAATATTATGATATCTATATTATGATTCAGGATTGAATTATGAAGAGAGAGTTAGGGTAAAGATATATGTGATGATTAAAACTCATGCATGCATATTAATGTGTAGCGTGGATTAACGATGGAGATGACGATATTTATGGATCATTCAAAAGGAGTTTTCATTATTGAATTTACATGGTAAATTGGAATTTAAACATGAGAGAATGATATAAAGGAAAATATTATGATAGTTACTACGTGTTTATGTTGTTATAAATAAGTTGAATATGATATTGTTATTATAAGAAGAAGAAGAGGCTGGAATTTTTTATCTAGTCAATGAAAGAGTCAAATTATCTATAATTATTTCAATTATCATAATATATGGTTATAAATATAATGTATTTGAACAGTTTTGAAAATAATTATAATGAATTGCATCGTTACGAGTTGAGAAATATTGAATAATTCGAACTTTTTGTTCATGAGTTGTGTTTAAGGAAAAATTGTTATTTATCCTATGGGATAATCTCAAATAATTTTTCTTACCACTCCATTGATCCTAGAATAGGATGTTTATCCTAGTGTAATAGTTTTTTTTGAAATCCTAGGGTTCAAATTTTTTATGGAATATTAATATTTAATTAATTAAATATTAATTTATTCACATGTTTTTATTTAGAGATATCTTTTGAATGGATTTTAGAATTGAGATTCTAACTCCATAGTTGAGTATGAAATGAGGAGTTTTACTTTGGTGAAGCATAAACTATTTTTGGGCAATAGGGCTAGGCCCAAGCCCCTTTTATTTTTCTTCCTTATCTATTATTTTTTTCTTTTAATTTATTACCATGGATTTCTACATATTCCATACCCCCCTGTGGGTCACATTTCCAATAGAGGGAGAGGGATATAAGAAGGAGAGGGAGGAGGAGGTGCTCTTAGGGAGCTCGTCCAGAAGTAGATTAGAGATTAGTGGTTAAGTGGTGTGAAACAAGGAATAAAGCTTTTATATTCTATTATCAAAGGTATGAACTATCTTAATTTTAAGTCATAGACACTATTAATGTTACTGATTTCAATTTTTAAAGCCTTATATCAATTTTTAGGGACCCTATAGGGGTCAATCCATCGTTTTTTGGGGAGAAATAGGAGTTTTGGGAAGATCACATGAAATTCCTATTCAGTAATACCCAATCACACTATATGTAGTTTAAAGAACACATTTCATGTATTCTTAATTTTGGGAAAAGTGGTGAATAATGGGTTATATATTATGTTTATTTGGGACATGGCATGTGGGATTACTCATGGTGTGGCCTAGGGGACAACATGACATACCATGTCAGGGAACATGACCGTGTGTGGTAAACGGTTAGTTTCTAGGTTTTGGACATGACCAAAGACACTGTGGGGTATATGGTCTGGCCCCATGTAGGGTACATGGGTAGATACCCCATGTGACTTTCATGTTGTGTATGTTTTAAACATAGTGTGTAGTCAAGGGTAGTTCACACCGAATGGGATATAGAAGATTAATAAGGAATAACATTGGAGTTACATTCCATTTACTCTCTCCTTGGAGGTGTTTTCCCTATTTTCTCACCTTAGAGTCAGAATTGGACCTGTGATTAGTCCATTATATGTAGTTTTCCACATAGAACATGATGGTGTATTCCTTTTGGAATTTAGATGATTTCTGAATTGTGTTTTTGATTGGGAAAGTGTTGGTGGGAGGTTTTCCATTAGTTTCTATTTTAGAATCCTCCCATGAGTTGGGATGTGAGCTGTGATGCTCAAGTGAGGGTTGTGATTTTGTTATATACCTATATTAAAAATTCCAAGGTGTTCTATTTGATGTTTCTTTAGAAGGTTCTCGAAGATAGTATCCAATGATGTCTTGGAAAAGGATCTTTATTCTGGTTGCTTGAGGTTTGAGTGGATGAGGTTATAGAACACTCACTTTAGGTTTTAGTTATGATGTTTGAGGATTTTTTCTATTGGAATCTTCAGGCTGGGTTGACAATAAGGGGTGTCGGGTACAGTTGGGTGCTATTGAGGATATTTTCATATGGGTCTAAGGGACCCATTTTGGATGCCTCTAATGGAAATTTGATACTTTTGGATGGGTTTTATACTAGGAAATATAGTTGAGGTTTTCTTATAGAGGGATTTTACCTTAGGTTTAACTTATGATGAAGAGCCTCCTAGAGGGTTTCGTCCTCTTTATTTGGCCGTGGGGAATATTAAAAACTCCCTTGTAGGTGTGGTGTTTCTCTTGGGTTCCTTTACAGGCATGTTGTTGATCATGGATTAGTGGTGGAACATTTGGAGTGGTTTCTCATACTGGCCTTGTTTCACGATTTTGATATGATAAAGGATACCCTTATAGGGTGTCATATCCTATCATTGTGGAAGCCCTATTGGGAGAGTTAATGTTCATGGTTTTATTGGTTGAAGAGTCTCTATTTGAATTTATTGCATTGGTTGTGGCCTATATTTTGTTGGAAATGATCTAGGGGACTAAGAGAGCTCCATGTTTTTGTTGAAATAGTCAGGGGTTGATACTTTATCAGTTTTGGAAATGTTGGGTTCCCATTTTTGACCCAAATACCAACAATGAGAGCCTATAGTGGCTGCCTTGGTGTTTTAGAGGACCACAGGAGGCCTGAGATTTTTTGACCATGATATGGTCAGTACATAAATTTTAGTAGTTTGGATAATGGGTTTTAGAGTTTATTGTCACTTTATTTTATGTCCTTTGACCAAATATGTTTGTGGAATTTTATGCTCAAGACTTTGATGTAGGAGGAAAAAAATTTGTTATCATTGAACTGGTAGTTAACCCTAATATTTATTTGGTTCTCTTCTTTGTTTCCTAGATATGGTTAGATAGATATAAGAATCTAATGGACATTATGGTGATTTGCATCCATCCCCTAGGCCAACATATGTTTTACCCCAACTAGAGGTATTGTGTCCTTATTACTAGATATTTTGAGGACTCAGGTTATAATATTTTCCATTCCTAATGTTTATTTTATTGATAAGGTGAGTTATATAGGAATAAAGTGTTCTAGATAGGCTCTCTCAATATTAGTAGAGTTCATATCATTAGTTCAGATCATGCTAATGAGTCCTAGATCCCATTATAGTTTTTTGTTGTTATTTTGGATGCCTACGGTTATACCATAGGGCTTGAAATTTATGCATGTTGTATTTTATATGTCTTAGAGATCTTGTGCAGATACAATGGATGTTCTTGATTTCATGTGGCTGGGTGATCCATGTGCTACAAGTCCTTTATCATGACCCATAACAGGGATAAATTTACCTTGGGTTTCAGTCTATAACCCATGAATGGATATTTATTTAATTTTCATTATCCCTATTTATTTTATTGGATTTGTTTATTTTAAAATGTTATTTATGGTTTTATTCTAGCCATTACTAGTTTTCAAATAGTTCGGTAAAATCACATGTTCATTCACTTTGTTATGATTACATATTTTAAGACTACCGTGTGTGGTAAATGGTTGGATTCCAGGTGTTGGACATAACCAGAGACCATGTGGGGTACATGGCATGGCCCCATGTAGGGTACATGGATAGATACTCCATGTTACTTTCATGTTGTGTGTGTTTTAGACATAGTGTGTAGTCAAGGTTAGTTCACACCGAGTGGGATATAGAAGATGAATAGGGAAGAACTTTGGAGGTACAATCCATTTACTCCCTCCCTGGAGGTTTTTCCCTATTTTCCCACCTTGTTGTCAGAATTGGACTAGTGAGTAGTCCATTATAAGTAGTTTTCCACTTAGATCATGATGGTGTAATCCTTTTGGAATTTATAGGATGTCTAAATGGTGTTTTTGATTGGGAAAGTGTTGGTGGGAGGTTTTCCATTAGTTTCTATTTTAGAATCCTCCCATGAGTTGGTTTGTGGGCTATGATGCTCGTGTGAGGGTTGTGATTTTGTTATATACCTATATTAAAAATTCCAAGGTGGTCTATTTGAGGTTTCTTTAGAAGGTTCCCAAAGATATTATCCAATGATGTCTTGGAAAATGATCTTTATCCTGGTTTCTTGAGGTTTGAGTGGATGAGGTTCTAGAACACTCACTTGAGGTTTTAGATATGATGTTTGAGGATTTTTTCTCTTAGAGTATTTAGGCTAGGATGACAATATGGGGTGTTGAGTACAGTTGGGTGCTATTGAGGATATGTTTATATGGGTCTAAGGGACCCATTTTTGATGCCTATGTGGGAAAGGTAATACTTTTGGATGGGTTTTATACTGGGAAATATAGTTGGGGTTTTCTTATAGAGGGATTTCCCCTTAGTTTTAAATTATGATGAAGAGCCTCCTATAGGGTTTCCTTCTCTTGATTTTTCCATGAGGAATATTAAGAACTCCCTTTTAGGTGTGGTGTTTCTCTTGGGTGCCTTTACAAGCATGTTGTTGATCAAGGATTAGTGGTGGAACATTTGGAGTGGTTTCTCAAACTAGTCTTGTTTCATGATTTTGATATGATAGAAGATCCCCTCATAGGGTGTCATTTTCTATCATTGTGGACTCCCTTGTGGGAGAGTTAATGTTCATGGTTGGGTTGGGTGAAGAGTCTCTATTTGATTTTCTTAAATTAGTTGTGGACATTATTTTGTTGGAAATGATCTAGGGGACTAAGGGAGCCCCATGTTTTTGTTGAAATAGTGAGAGGTCGATAATTTATTTGTGTTGGAAATGTTGGGTTCCCATTTATGACCCAAAGACCGACAATGAGAGCCCATAGTGGCTGCCTCTGTGTTTTAGAGGACCACGGGAGGCCCATGATTTTTTGACCATGAGATGGTCGGTACTGACCTTTTAGTAGGTTGGATGATGGGTTTGAGAGTTGATTGTCACTTTATTTTATGGACTTTGACCAAATATGTTTTTGGAATTTCTACTCAAGAATTTTATGTAGGAGGAAAATTTGTGATATCATTGAACTGGTAGTTAGCCCTAATATTTATTTGGTTCTCTCCTTTGTTTCCTGGATATGGTTAGAGAGATATAAGAAGCTAATGTGCATTATGGTGGAGTACATCCGTCACCTAGGACAACATATGTTTTACCCCAACTAGAGGTATGGTGTCCTTAGTACTAGATATTTTGAGGACTCAGGTTATAAGATTTTCCATTCCTGATGTTTATTTTTTAGATAAGGTGAGTTATATAGAAATAAAGTGCTTTAGATAGGATCTCTCAATATTAGTAGAGTTCATATCATTAGTTCATATCATGCCATTGAATCCTAGATCCCATTATAGTTTTGTGTTGTTATCTTGGATGCCTATGGTTATAAACTAGGGTTTGAAATTTGTGCATGTTTTATTTTAGATGACTTAGAGATCTTGTGTAGATACAATGGATGTTCTTAATTTCATGAGGCTGGGTGATCCATGTGCTATAAGTCCTTTATCACGACCCATCGTCGGGATAGATTTACCTTGGGTTTTAGTCTATAACCCACGAATGGCTATTTATTTATTTTGATTATCCCCATTTATTTTATTCAATTTTTTTATTTTAATACCTTATTTATGGTTTTATTCTAGCTATTATTAGTTTTCAAATAGGTTGGTAAAATCACATGTTCATTCACTTCTTATGATAACAGATTTTAAGACCACCGTTGGGGGTGATCATATGAGATTTATTTCTCACCCCTTATATGTGCACTTTGGTGTGTGTGAAAACAATATATTTACTTTTAGGATAGAGCATAAGCTGTGAAATGGATTGGTAATAGGCCCAATGTTTCTTTATCAAGGGGAGTCACTAATTTGGAGTTTCTTAATCAAGAAGAAGTAGTTAATCTATTTTGGAGACCGGGTATCTTCGACTTGGGGTTGGAAATAGAGGCCTGTGTATTTATTTTCATCTTGTTATTTTTTATATGCAGTTATCCCAATGGGTGAATAGTTTTTGTTTGTTTAATCATGCTTTGAGTCTATATGATAGTATACCACATTTTATTTATTATAGCATGTTGTTATTTAAGATTATTTATCTTTCATACTATAGTGGTTATGGATGTGTATGTGTTTGATTATTTTCCATTAATATTACACTCTGAACAAAGGTAATAGTACCCCCACTATATCTTTTAGACCCTCACTACTTGTCATCAGCCTCTGGTGTTAGGGAGTAACACTTGAGGTCGTGTGGTGAGCCAAATCAGGTAATGATTCATATGAACCCAGGTCGGTTCACTAAAAAACGATATTAGAGTTATTAGGATTTTTCATTTGGGAAGTTGGTGGACAAGTCATCTAGGAATAAGTGAATACTTACGATGAATATCATACTTGAAATATCTAGTCACTCACTTTTAGGAAATTCCCTTCTCTTTAATTAATATCCTCTTTAATTGGGTGCATCATGGGACTCTCAAGGATAGAGATTATTTTATGAGGAAAACAACCTAATATTTAGGTATGAATATTTGTTTTAATTAATTGTCTGAGTATAATTTTGTAATGTCTTTGTGGGATTCTCCCCGATTTTGGAGAACATCCATGGTGGTTTGGGGTTTCGTGTAATAATGTGTTGTTTTCACCGACTATAGGTAATTTACAATTTCTATAATGTGGGTACATGATATGTAATGTTTTGCAGACTCAAATCATGAGTTGAGTATATAGTGTGAATTAGTACATTCCTTGTATGGTTTACACACCATCTAATGTTAAAAGATCTTTTTTAATAAAAAGGTGATCGATTTTTCTGTGTATAAGGACCCCTTGGATTACACAACATGTAAATGGTTTACATGTCATGTAAGTGTTGGAATTTGGGACTTTAGATTATATCTAATATATTATTCTAAAACCCATATCCTTATCAACTTACTTCTATTATCTATAGATTTTGGGGACCTCCTTCCATTCCAGATCGATTCGTTCAGAGTTGTATAATCAGGGTAGTTGCATTGCATCTCTCTGGGTAATAGATCCTTTCTACTTCTTCGCTGCCTTTGATTGTGGTAGCACTGTTTAATTTCACTATTGTATTTTTTATCCACAATGTTGATTTATTTTTCTATGTCTGTCATGTGATCTTGTTTTGGGGGACTATTCTTTGTTGGTTGTGGTGCAGTGAGTGTGCATTATAGAGGTATGTTATAAAATTTTCTATTTGATGACCCTTCTATTAAATTGAATCAATTATAAGATTTTTAGATTGATCCTATGCCCTCTATTTTCATTATTGTGTTCTTCTTATTAGTTGTTCCCATTGTGGGCATGAGCAAACTGAGTTTTTAGGTAGGTGGTTCTGTCTCTAGCTCGTGTTAGTGAACTGCATATCTTAGGTTTTGATAGATTATTTTATTAAATGAAATTTCATGATTGAATGATTTGATTTATGTGTTTGGAAATTATTTTTTGATAAAATATGGTTTCCCCCTTATTTTGGTAAATGAAAAGGGGTTTTAAAATCATTATGAAATGTTTTTATGAAATGTTTTTTCAAATAATTATTTTATGAAATCATTTGATGAAATGGTTTGGAAAATAGAGAACATGGGAAGCCTTGAGTAATTAGGTGGAAAGTGTAGTAATAGGAATCATCCACTATCAGGGGATTTTATCATGGGGATTTCCTCTACTCCCTAGGCCTATTGTTCTAGGGACTTGTTATACTTAGTGGGGGGTCACTTTTTTGGGGTGTTCCTCTACTCTCTAGACTCAATGCATTAGTATAGAGGCTTTATGCACACACTATTTTCTATTTTATGTATGATTATCCTAGATATCCTAACCTAGTGTGATCCGTGGTGTGATGTTACCTGCGCTTTTGTCCATTTTGGGCCATTTTGGATTATAGTATTTGATTGTGCTACCATGGATTTGATATGATATGTGATAGATGATTTGATTTGATTTGATATATCTATTTTGAAATATGCATGATAAATTCTTTGAAACTGATTTACCTTCCTTATTTAGAAATGTGTAAAATGGGGAAATTAATTTATTCCATGATTTTGATATAAAAACTTCTAAACTATATATCATGCCTTGTTTTCTTTAAAAGTTGAGCATGATTGGATTTTTTTTAGATAATTGATATGGAACACCTTTGTGGGACCCTAATGTTCCCATTAGCTCACACTCTTCATAACCCTTCAGTGGTGTGTAGACCTAGTTATGTATTTTGATACAATGAAAGTCAAGGTTCCATAGTGTGAAAGTGAGGAAGTGAGGTTTTATATTAGCTGGGGTTGGGTAGTTGAATGGTGAGATAGTGGGGTTTTTCCTACTCTATCACATAGAGACTTCTAGAGTAGCTATTTTGCCTTTTCATTCTTTGATGCTGGACTTGTATCTTAGAGATTATTTTTCCACTATTTTATTTGTTCACTTTCATTGTTCTCTTTATTTTATGACATATATATGTATTCATATATTATTGCATTGTTTCTCTATATACATTTGTATATATAACGTGTTGTCTACTTCAGGTTGGGAGAAATCATTCCCTCTATTTTTTGTTGATTTCCTAAGTATTAGATGCCAGCCTATAGGCATTAAGAATGCCCTTATGGTATGTGAAAATTATGTTCGGGTACCATTTTGAGAGGGTATTTGGGTTGGGTTCATGATAGTCTAGTATCATTGGTGGTATATCCACAAGATTTATTGTCTTGGGATATTTGGTATACTAGAGATAGGATTTTCAGAACCTGTGAGGTAGATTGCAGTGAGTTCCTGACAAGATCTTTCCATGATGAGACTCAAGTTACCATGGGATGTTGGGATGTGCATATCCTATTTTGGGTTCATGACCATAATCTCAATTTTCTCTTATGTGTTTTCTAGTTTTAACTGAGATTATTCTATAGTATGATCATTTATTTTATTTTGGTGTCAACAGTATGCCTCTGATATGTGTTTTATTAGTTCCTCAGGAGAGTGCAGTAGATTATTCTCAAGGTAATCATCCTATAGATAAGAACTTTATTGAGGCTATCATGTATTTAGTTTCTTTTTGACCGGAATATACCACAAGTCCAAAATGCATTTTTGAGGTAGAAATGGGAGCTATAGGATATAAGGATTTATCATGAGATTTCTTGTATAATAAGACACCATATTTTAAATGTATGAATGAATCTCAAGAGGTGGATTATTTTCTTGAAAATGTGGATTAGATCATCAAATTATTGGATTCACGTAAGATTATCAAGGTGAATTACGTGACATTCAGACTAGAGGGTCCTAGCAAGTGATGGTTGGATTCAATGGTACAGGCAGATAGGCTCATGGTATTTACATGGAAGGGTTTTAAGACTCTCTTCTTACAACAATTTTTTCCAGAGTTTCTAATGATAGTGAAGTATATAGAGTTCATATATTTTTAATAAATATAGTGTTCGGTGTTAGTGTACACCAATTTATTTGTAGAGTTGGTTCACTTTTCACTAGATGTTGTAATGAATGACTAGATGAAATCTTAGAAGTACCTATAGGGTTTGAGACTGGATAATAGATTTCTAGTATTTATGGTGAAACATGAAACCTATATAGAGATAGTTGATAGGGATATGATGGTAGAGATGAATATGTCATGTAAGGTTGGATATTATTCCCTTTCTCATCCACCTAGTGGAAAATTCATTGGCATGCCAGGGAAAAAGAGTAAGTGAAAGGATCATTGCAGGAGTGGTGGAGGGTGGTTTTAAATTTTAGGACTCTTCGGCACCTCTGGTTATAGCGAGTTATGTTCTGATGAATTTATAGTAGTGTGGAAAGGTCATAAACACACTAAAAGATATCAAATTTTAGTAGGATGACCTAATGGAGAAAAGTTTTGTTCACCCTAGTGTTTCACCCTAGGTATCCCTAGTGAGCTTTTCCAAGAAGGAAGATGGTTCACTCTAACAGTGCCTGAACTGTCAGAAGTTAAACTATGTATCAGTTAAGAAAAAGTATCCATTTCACTAGGTGGATGATTTGTTTGATCAATTAAAAGGGGAAAAGTGGTTTTGGAATATTTATCTTTGTTTGGGTTATCATCAGCTCAGAGTTTTGGAGTCTGATATATCTAAGATGGATTTCAAGAGAATATATAGAAAATTTTAATATCTTGTGATTCTGTTTGGTCTGAATAATTCTTATGAAATTTTTATAGATTTGAGGAATCAAATATTCCATTAGTATCTTGATACATTCGTGGTAGTGTTCATGGATGATATTTTGGTTTATTCAAGACCTGATAATGATCATGATTACTATTTGGGTTTGGTTTTGGAAATCCTGAGTCACCATTTGTATGGAAATATTTTGTAAAGAAATTTTTGGAACTAAGAAGTGAATTTATTATGGCTCATGATTTCTGTTCATGGATTTTCAGTTGATCCTTAGAAGGTAAATGATGTCTTGTCATGGTATGATCCACAAAATTTCTTTTATATTTGGAGCTTCATTGGTCTTGTTGAATATTATCGATGGTTCGTTAAGGATTTCTCAAAGTTAGCATCACCTTTGGATTCTCTTATGAGGAAAGGGGTGAACTTACTATGGGATTAAATGTTTCATTCTTATTTTGATTATATAAAATGAATTCTAAAATTTGATCTTATTTTGATCTTACCCAGTAAGGGGTATGTGGTTTTCTATGATGCTTATAGTGATTGTCTAGGTTATGTGCTTATACAGGATGATCACATGGTATTTTATGACTCTCTTAATCTCTGACTTCAAGATAATTATTTTCCCAATCATTATTTATATATTAGAGTATTTATTATTATGATTAAGTGTTGAAGACACTATTTTTTGGGGATCGGTTCACATTCTTTTCTGACCATACGAGTTTGAGATATATCTTTTATTATAATGACTTAAATTTCAGAAAAAGGAAGTGGTTGTAATACCTTCAAATGTTTTTCTTCAATATCATCTATACCCTGGGGAATGGGAATGTCATTGCATATTCTCTTATTTGGAAAGTGTCATCACAAGATGTTTTGGAATCGAAGTAAGAGTGGAAAATTTTAGGGTTTTTTGGTCAGTTGCATATGAAAACTTAGGAAGATGTTTTGGGTATTGTTTTGGATAGTGTTTAGTTATAATCATCATAACTTGAGTATATTCCATAGATTTAATATCATGATGATGAGTTTATATGAATTTTAGAAACCCTATATGGTGGGTAGATCGTTTCTGGTTGGTCTCTCTCTTCAGATGGTATTCTCAATTTTGGTGATTGTTTTTTCATCCCAACATTAGTGAGGTGCTTAATTTTTGTTTTATTACCATATTTCTCCATGGGATGTTTATCCAGGTGGTCTCACCCATATTTACCCATTTATTTAGGGTTAACCGGTCTCTTGTAGTTTAACTTGGGTTGTTGAATCCTAAGAGACCAAAGAAGTAACCTACAGAAACATGCATTCTATTGATTGTTTTTGTCTATGAAGTGGCCAACATGGGTTGATATTAGATGGGTTTATGTGAAATCAAAGATACTTAAGTTAATTCGGTTTAAACAAACAAGTTTATCCTAGGTTATCACTTGGGGTGGATTAGATGCATTCCTTTTTTAGCTATTTCAATTTCATATATTTTAGATTTGTTCATTTAATAAGATAAAACAACATCATCACTTACTATTTTAATACCTACACACTTTAATACTTATCACCTATACACTTTAAGGATAAATTTTTTTAGAAATTCAAGGTAAAGGTTCGTATTAGCACTTGAATTGTGTGGCCTTAAATTCAACAAGGACAAAAGAGTTTAATGTTCTTTAAACAAAAATATATATTAAAAGAAGTGATTAGAAATTAATGGAGTGAGAAATAAAATCCAATACATACCCTTGATAATCTCTTGGATCAAACCAAAAGTTTTTTATCCATCCATTTATTCTATGGTTTATATGGAAGCGGAAAGTAGACTCATGAGGGAGGAATTGGAAAAGTAAAAAAAAATACAATGAAATAACAATTACTCCACTGCTGTGTGATAATTTCACAAGTTTTGGTGTGAATAAATTAATACCTTGAACCAAAGGTATCAAATGACATTAAGAAGAACAAAATAAGAGTATAATAAGAAATTTTATTAAGAAACTAAGGTGAATTAAACAACTTACATGAGAAAGAAAAACTCAAGGAAACAAAATCGCAGCATGACATTACAATTGAACAAAGCACCAAAGATGCATAAATCCTCCAACACCACTAGATTAAATAGGAATTTTATAAGCCTTAGGTAGAGTATTCAATAGTGAAATTCATCCCACTGGATTATAGTAGTCTTAGGGTGGTGGAATGCTTGTGGAACATAGACTTTTCCACCCTTGACCCGAAGTGGAAGGTAGCTTGCATCCACCGAAAAAACATTTCAAAATGACCTTATAGATGGAATAATTAGAGTAAAAAATAGAAGAATAAAATGTATCTATGGATATCTCCAATACTATTGTAAAATATAATCCCAAATGTATTTTTTGCGAGATATTATTGAAATGGTGGGATGTTTTTCTGGGCCGCAGAATCTGGACCATAATTTTGTCTCCAAATTGGAAATCCTATAACTTCATTAAAACATCCGAATTAGATCTTGTAACTATTGGATTAAATGTTCTAAATGATGTCCTATATCTTCAGATAAATTTTTAGAATAATTGGGCTTGTATATTGGCCTCTATGGTCTCTTTATTGGGCTGCTGTCCAGTTTAGTTTTCCCAGAATGTTGTTGGTTCAAGGCCAACTTTGGTGGTCTTCTAATGTGAATATTCTAGTTCTCCAAAAACATGAATTGTTAATTATAGCATGTGAGAACTGAAAATAAAATATGAAAATAAAATCAAGACCGTTTTTTATTTTAGGATGTGTTCAAATATGTACCAAGTTATAGTGTACTTTAAGAAAAAATTACAATCATAATGTGAAATAATTTTCAAAGAATAAAATGAACTAAAATGGTGTTTGTGAATAATTAATCTAATGAATATTATAAATATTTAAAATAAATATTATCCTTTTTTAGTGGATAATCACACCCCAAACTTGAGTTTTTTTATTCCCGAGCAAAATGTGTCTCAAAAATATGAAATTCGAATTCCCTTTTCCAAAAACATTTTAATACACAATGATCACCAATAAACATTATACCAAATAACTATGAAACACATAAAAATATTTTAATACAAGATATTTTTATAAGAATATCCCAATCCTAAGCCTATTCCTTTGTTCAAATTCATCGCCATATTTCATCCAATATTAATTAAGCATGAGGATGTGTTGTGTATCACAATAGACATGGGGGTTCAACTTAATTCAAGGGGGTAAATGATAGAAGCACTAGGTGGAATCACATTTAAATATTAATATGAGTATTCAATTTTTTTTCAATATTTTCATGTTAATTGAAATTTCACTCAAAAGAGTCAACCAATGAAGCAGGACTTTTCCAATGACTCCCAGGCTCAAAGACATTAGGGGAATAAGTGAAACCCACATACTCGGACATCATCTTGAGTTAACTCAGCCAAAAACAAAGTCAAATTACAACAAATAGAGATAAAATTACTAAATTTGGTCTATAAAACTATGGAGTCATGATCCAAAAGTGCTGAAAGCGAGACATTAGGTCATTTCATTTTTCTACACACAAATTTATTATTATTTTTTTATTTTTTAATTAAATACTCACATTAAAACTAAAATGATCCCCAAACCTATGATATTTATTTTGGGGACCCTGTGAAATCAAACTAATACCCCACTATCCAAAGGGCATGCATTGTGAACTTTTTTTATTTGGATGAAAATATAAATGATGAAATTTTACATTAAATAGCCACACTTTCCAAAATCTATGCTCGGGAAATTATACATGGATTAAAATCAGGTTTAAGCCATGTTAAATTATTTGATATTCAATTTCAAAGTATGAAATGTGAATTATCTTATTGAAGGTTAAATGAATTTTTCCTTCCACACATTTTTTAGGCACACATAATTAATTATTATTTTTTCATTCTTTTCACCCACCAACTTAGAATAACACTATCTCCGGTGTT
The DNA here is from genome assembly GCA_963277665.1 of Viscum album. Taxonomy (NCBI): domain Eukaryota; kingdom Viridiplantae; phylum Streptophyta; class Magnoliopsida; order Santalales; family Viscaceae; genus Viscum; species Viscum album. The sequence continues at coordinate 20,072,502 of OY728137.1, read as the reverse complement.
TAAAGAAAATAAAATTTAGAAGGGTGTGGAGGTAGATGAGAGGAGTTCTAAAAAAATTGTAATATAAGGATCATATAATGAAGTCACCTGGTGGATGAAGTTGAAGTTATTGCTGCTCCAATTTAGTGCTTTGATATCCACGTCACTTGCAGAGTTCCCTAGTGGAAAAAGGAAAAAAAATACATAGATATATGTATTTATTCATATAATAAAAAAAGTAAAATATAAGTATATATACAAAAATTATAGAATAAGGAAGCACTATAATCTGTAGGTCAGTGGTAAGCGTGTTCCCCTATCTCCCTTCTGTCCCGGGTTTGAGTTCCAGCGGCTTTTCCGGTTGGGACGGGCTTTGTCCCATAACCTATGACGTGTCCTTTTAATTTATTATTATTATTATTATTATTATTATTATTATTATTATTATTATTATTATTATTATTATTTCAACCTAAAACACATAAAAATAAAATGAACTGATGATACATTGTCTTATTTTTAAATTTTTGGGTAAGATATTACTCAAATATCACACCACAAGAAACAAATGAATATGGCTCTCCCCTTTCATAACCATCCATACTCATAAAGAATAACAAGTCAATTATCTATTTTTTTAAATATCAAAATGATTCATTAATCCTATTTAAAAAATAATGATGATTCAAACAGATTGGAAACATGAGAACTATGGGTTGCCTCTCTTGTAGCGCTTTTGTTTAATTTTGTTAGCCTGACATGGATCCTAAATCTATCATTTTTTTACCATTTCATAGGTTGGATCAGTTAAATCGACCTCTTTTTCTTATTTATTGAATTATTCAATGAATGGTCTTAACCTATGAACACTGACCTTGAAAATGTGACCACTTGTGGGATCCTGGATCTCTTTTTCCCCATAGGGGTACACATGATGCACTATGAATGGACCAGAACATATAGACCTTAACTTTCCCAGGTGTAAATGAAGTTTCAAACTATACAAGAACACAAATTTTCCGGGTTCAAAGTGTTTAACTTTGAGATTCCTAGATTGGTAATCCTTAATTCTAGCTTTATTTATCCTTGAATTTTCATAAGCCTCAATCCTAAGTCCCTCAAGTTTATTAAGATATAATTTACTCTTTTCTTCTTCCAAAGAAATGTGGAAATTCATTTTTTTGATTGCCCAAAATTCCTTATACTCAATTTCAATAAGTAAATGGTATGCTTTTTTATAAGTCAACCTATATAGTGACATTCCTAGGATGGTTTTGAATACTGTACGATTTTCCTGAAGGGAATCCAAGAGTTTTTAGCCCAATCTTTCCTAGAGGAATTAATATTTTTTTCATGAATTTTCTTAATCTCCCTATTTTCTAACTCAGATTGACCATTGGTTTGAGGATGGTACGCAGTGGAAAATTTATGATAAATCACATACTTAGAAATGATTGAAGATAATGGGCAGTTTCAGAAATGGGTTCTTATATCACTGATTATAGACCTAAGAATTCCAAATTGAGAAAATATGTGCTCTTTCAGAAATCAGATCACAACATTATGGTCATTGGACTTGGTGGAAATGGAATCAACCCATTTTGAGACATAATCAATAGATAACAGGGTGTAGAGGTATCCCTTAGAGTTTGTGAAGGGTCCCATGAAATCAATTACCCAATAATAAAATATTTCAACAACCATAATGGGAGTGAGGGGAATTTGATTCCTTTTGGTAATAGATCCTAATTGATGACACTGAGGACAACTTTTGCAGAATTTAAAGGAATCCTTAGTGAAGTTAGGCCAGTAGAAACAACTTTGGAGGACCTTTGAAGTGTTTTTCTTTGTAGAAAAGTGTCCTTTACATGCCTCTCCATGACAAAATTTTAGAAATTACTCTTTCTCAGAATCAGGAACACATCTCCTAATGATTTGATCTGGACAAAACATGAAGAGGTTAGGATCATCAAACACATAGTGTTTGGCATCAGAAAATAATTTCCTCTTTTCTTGGGTCCCTATGAATTTTGGAATGTCACCTATCACTAAATGGTTTTCTTTTTCAGCATACCATGGGCAATCACTCATAGAATAGAGGTTCTCATTGAGAAATGAATCAGACACAGAAAGGTGATGTCAGTTGTTTTTGAATTCTATCCTAGAGAGGTGATCAACTATAACATTTTCAACACCCTTTTTATACATAATGGTTAAATCAAACTCTTGAAGAATAAGTACCCACCTAATAAATCTATCCTTGGAATCTTGTTTTTGGAAAATATATTTTAGGTCCAAATGGTCGGTGAAGACAATGATGGGTGATCCTAAGAGATAAGACCTGAATTTCTCTAAGGAAAAGACAACAACAAGAAAATCATTCTTAGTGGTAGTGTATTTTATTTGTGCATCATTTAATGATTTTCTTGCATAAGAAATGACACATATAGTTATCTCACACTATTTTCCTAAGACTACTCCCACAACTAAGTCACTAGAATCAAACATGAGCTCAAAAGTAAGTTTAAAATTTAGAGATTGCATGATAGGTTGGGAGATAAGAGTGGAATTGAGTGTAGATAATGATTCCTTACAGTTTTCTATCCATAAAAATAGACCATATTTTACCAATAGATCAAAAAATGGTCGAGAAATAGAGATGAAATTCCTAATGAACCTTTTATAGAAACTAGAATGTCCTAATAAGGACCTCACATCCTTAACAGTTTTAGGAGAGGGAAGGTGACGAATGATGTCAACCTTATCTTCATCAACTTAAATCCCTCTACCAGATACCATATGGCCTAGAACAAGTCCTTCCTTTACCATGAAATGTCATTTTAACCAATTTATGTTGAGATTATTATCCTCAAATCTTAACAAAACCCTTTCAACAATTATAAGTCATACCTCAAAAGTATCTCCAAAGATGGAGAAGTCATCCGTGAAGACCTCTAAACAATCCCCCACCATGTTTGAGAAGATTCCCATCATGCACCGTTGGAAGGTACTAGGGGAATTACATAACCCAAAGGGCTTGTGATTGATGGTAAAAGTGTTGAATGGAAAATTGAAGGTTGTTTTTCTTTGATCCTCAAAAGATACATCAATTTAATTATACCCTGAGAATAAATCTAGGAAGCAATAGAATTGATGACCCGCCACTTTCTCAATGACTTGATCAATAAAATGTAAGGGGAAATGGTATTTCTTGGTACAAGAGTTGTTCTTCCTATAGTCAACACAAATTCTCCATCCACTACTAACCCCTGTGGAGAGAAGGTCACCATCCTCATTGGTGATCATAGTAATTCCAACATTATTTGGGATAACTTGAATTGGGATTACCCACTCACTCTCTGCAATGGGGTAGATGATACCTTCTTTCAATAACTTAAGAAGTTATTTCCTTACCACATCCATATGATTTTGATTGAGTCTCCACTGAGGTTAATGACATGGTTTGAATTCATATTCAAGAACAATCCTATGAGTTCCAATGAGTGGGCTAATCCTAGTAATATCAGAAAGGGTTCATCCAATTTCTTTCTGATGGTTTCTTAGGAAATCCAGAAGCATCATCACATGATTGGATTGAAGAGAGTAAGAAATGAAAACATGAAAAGATCTATTGTACCCTAAGAATGAATAATTTATTGATGAAGGTAAGACCTTAAATTGGAGATTAGATTGGTTATCACTATCCAAGAAAGAATGAGACTTTGTATTTAACTCAATTTCATTGCTCAGATTTCTTAACATAATTGGTTCCTTGTGAACAGAATTTTCATCCACTAAATAAGCCATAAAAGTGTCATGAATAGGTATGGACTCAATGTTATTTATTTCACCCATGGTATAATTGATTAGTGATTCTAGAAAATCATCAATATATCAATCTGAAAGATATTCAAGCCAAGGATAAAAAATTCCCTCATGTAAACAAATAAAGTCAATATCTTTTTGAATTAAACACCCATAAGTAATTCCTTGATGTTTTTTGAGTTCAATATCAACACTACCAATCCAACTAACCTCATGGATATCTTCATCATCCAAAATTTGAGAGTTTTCTTTGTAGATGTTCAAGTCCAGACTCACGTTGCTAAAGGTTATTTTTATGTTCCAATTTCAGAATCGGATGACAGAGTTGATTTTTTCTAAGATGGGATAACAAACGATGATGGGGATTTGATCCCTAAGAACTAATCTTGGGAGATTTTCAAGGACAATGAAGTCGGATGGGTAAATTATATTTTCAACTTTCACCAAAACATCCTTTAGGATTTCCTTAGGAACTCGAACACTACGATCAGATAGTTGAAGAGTGATAGATATGGGTGGGAGTTCATAGAGCCCTAACTGAAAATACATGGAATAAGGATTGAGGTTTAAACTGGCTCCCAGATCAAAATGTGCTTTGTCAACTTTGTTCTCTACTATCTTAACATTAATTTATGGACATCCCATATCTTTGAACTTTGGAGGAATGGTCCCTTGAATGGTGGTACTCACATTAGCATCCAAAAGGAATTGGTTTTTATGTGAAAATTTAATTTTAAAAGTGAAAAGGTCCTTAAGTTACTTTGAGTATGTAGGAATGTTTTAGAATGAATATATAAGGGGGATGTTCAACTTAACCTGAGATAATATTTCCCTCAAAGTTTCATTCAATTCTGGTTTAGATTTTCCTCTCATGTGTTGGGGGAAGGGAGAAGGTTGTTTGATTTTTTGGTGTGGTTGTAGTTCCTTCTCATTATCATTGGGGTTTTCAGAATCTATAGGATGTTCTTCATCATTTTTATGTGTCGTTGAAGCTTTAAATGGTTCTATAATAGCCTGTTCAGGTTTCTTAATGGATTTCCCACTTCTTAAAACAGTTACTGTTTTGATTTGTTCATGAGAGTTTTGTGTGTAATTGGATTCTCCCCTTAAAGGCAGGGATGTTACCACCTAAGTAGGCATGGGTGCCTTCTCAGTTTTAATAGTTTGTAGTTCATGTTTAAGGGATGATACTTTTGAGTTCATTTTCTCCATTTTTTTACACAATAGTTCAAGGATTGGTACAGGGATAGATTGAGTAGGGGCTTGTATTGGTTGGATTATCCCAAGAGGACACATTGGTTGTTTCATGGGTTTCTAGATGGGTTATTGGTATTGGATAAGATTATTTTGGTACTGGGCTGGTTGTGGTTATAATTGGTTATGGTTTTGGAAATTTTGTGTAGGGTAGAAGTTTGGTCCTTGTGATTGGCTAGGTTGTTGGTTATCTTTCCAGCGGAAGCCTAGGTGGTAATTATACCTTGGGTTGAATGTGTTTTGGTATTGGAGATTTTGGAAGTTTAGAGAATTGAATTCAGAAGGTGTTACTCCTAGAAGAACATCTTTAATGGAAGGTATGGTCGGGCAGTTGTTGGTATTGTGGTCATTTTTGTCACAAATTGTGAAAACAGGGTCAACAGTTTGAATTTCATTGACCTTCTTAAGATCGATCTCCTCGACCTTCCTTGTGAGTGCAACAAGTTTCTCCCTAAGGTTTTCCTCCTCCCTAATTGTGTGAATTCCACAAGATTTGGGTGGATTCTCATAGTAAGGTGATGTCCCCCATGTTTGGTTTTATTCGGACATTCCTTTTAGATACTCGTAAGCATCATTTGAGGCTTTTCTTTTAATGGTCCCATTGCACATCATGTCAATGAATTGTTTGTTCCCCAGGCCCAACCCTTCATAGAAAATTCAAACTTGTTTTGGGATTGAAAATACATGGTGAGGTACCATGTTGAGTGTGTATTTTAACCTTTCCCATGTTTCATAAAATGACTCCCCTTATATTTCAAAAAAAATGGATGATCTTTTTAAGTGAAATTGTTTTGTGATGTGGGAAATATTTTTTGCAAAATTATATTTTCAATTGGTCCCAAGAGTGGATTGTTGCAGGTCTCAAATTTTTTAACCAATTATTTTCTCTATCATTAAGTGATAAATCAAAGAGCCTCATCTTAGCTGACTCAAATTGATGTGGTGGGCACATGGTTTCAATAATGTCGTTAAACTCTTTGATGTGGAGGTATGGAATTTCTGAATACATCCCATGGAAGGTTGGAATGTGGTTTAGGACATGAGGTTTGCAAACATAGTGGGATTATAATAGAGTAGCATTTCTAATTAAATAGGGTGAATTGGTTGAGGTAGGTGTGAGGCAGTCATTCATGGTTTGATCGACTGCATTCCCCAAGTTTGGGGCTGCCTCATTTGGATTTCCATTTTTGGTTCCCACTCACGTTTATGAGTTTGTTTCATTGAAGAACATCCATTGAAATGTGATCAATTTTGGACTATAGATTATTATTAAGATTAGGATATAATGGAAAAAGTTCCCTTGGTGTACTTGACTCCCCAACCCCAGGACTATCCACCCTAACTAGACAGTTTGATTGGTCATAGGTGTAGGCAGACATGCGCCAAAAGAAAAAAAAACTAAAAATGGAAAAGATAAGATAATTTGGATGAGAATATAATAAATTGGGGAGAATAGAATGGGTGTTTATATGAAATACTTGGTTCCCCAAAAATAGACCCAAAATTTGGTCTCGCCCAAATTTACCCAAGTTTTTAGGGTTAAAAGGTCACTTGTAGTTTAGCTTGGGTGGTCAAATCCTCAGAGACCTAAGAAGTAACCTACAAACATGTAAATTATATGGATTTTTTTGGCTATAAAGTGGCCAAATTGGGATAATATTATATGGGTTTAATTTAATTATAAGATACTTAAGTGAATTAAATTTAAAATAATTATTTGATCCTAGGTTAACACTTGGGGTGGATTAGATGCATTCTTTTTTCAACTATTTCAATTTCTTATATTTGAGATGAGTTTAATTAAGAAGATAAAACAATATTATCACCTAATGGATTAATACATACAAAATTTAATAATAATAACCTATACACTTTAAGGATCAATGTTTTTAGCACTTCAAGGTAAAGGTTAGTATTATCACTTGAAGTGTGTGGCCTTAAATTCAACAGGGATGAATGAGTTTAAAGTTCTTTAAAAAAAATTCTCAATTAAAAGAAGTGATTAGAAATTAATGGAGTGAGAAATAAAATACAATACAACCCCTTGATACTCACTTGGATCAACCCATAAGTGGGTTATCCCACCATTGATTCTATGGTTTCAATGGAAGCGGAAAGTAGACTCATGTGGTAGGAATTGGAGAAGTAAAAAAAAGACAATGAAATAACAATCACTCCACCATTGTGTGATAATTTCACAAGTTTTGGTTGAATAAATTTAAATCTTGAACCAAAATTATTAAATTGATATTAAAGATAAAAAAATAAGTGTATAATAAGAAATTTTATTAAGAAACTAAGGTGAATTGAACAACTTACTTGGGAAAGAAAAACTCAGGGCAACAAAATCACAGCATAACATTACAATTGAACAAAGCACCAAAGATGCATAAATTCTCCAACAAAACTACCATAAAAAATAATTTTATGAGACTTGGGTATTTCATACAATATTTATATTCATAACACTTGAGTATGGTAGTCTTAGGGTTGTGTAAATATTGTGGAACTTAGACTTTTCCACCCTTGACCTGAAGTGGAAGCCAACTTGCATCCACCGAACAGACACGTCAAAATGACCATCTAGATGGACGAATTAGAGTGTTCTATAGAAAAAGAAAATTTATATCTGGATTTATCCTAAACTCCTATAAAATTTCATCTCAAATGTAATTATTTTTTGAGTTAATATCGAAATGGTGGGATGTTTTTCTAGGTCTCAGAATCTGGCCCAAAATTTTATCTTCAAATTGGCCCACCTGGAACTACATTAAAACACCTGAATTATCTCTTGTAACTGTTGGATTAAATTTTATAAATGATTTAATATATCTTAATTTAACTTTTGATAATAATTTGGCTTGTATCTTGGACTCTATAGTCTCTTTATTGGGCTGCTGTCCAGTTTACTTTGCCCAGAATGTTGTTGGTTCAAAGCCAACTTTGGTGGTCTTCTAATGTGAATCTTCTAGTGCTCCAAAAACATTAATTGTTACTTATATCATGGGATGCCTGAAAATAAAATATGAAAATAAAATCAAGACCATTTTTTATTTTAGGATGTGTTCAAATATGTACCAAGTAATAGTTCACTTTAACAAAGGATTACAATCATAATGTGAAATAATGTTCAAAGTGTAGAATGTACTAAAATGATGTTTATGAATAATTAATCTCATTAATATTATAAATATTAATAATTAATATTAGCCTATTTTAGTGTATAATTACCAGGAACTTTGAAGATTTATTTTTACATGAGATGGTGATTCTGGTGGCCATGTATGAAGAGTGACATTGGTGATTATATGTCTGGCTATTACACCTGTTAGCAGATAAATATAGAGCATCTGAAACCTTCTAGTTTGATCCGAACTCTTTTGGTGCAAGTTTGGAAGTGGGATGAGGTATCCATGTATTTTTTTAGATTACCAAGGACTCTTCAAGGAAGGAATTCTCTCTAGGTGGTGATTGGTCGGTTAATAAAGTTGTCTCATTTCATCCCAATTAGGGACACCACTAATGTTGAAGATCTGGGTAAGCTATATGTGCATAATATTATTAGGTTACATGGGATTCCTTATAATATTGTTTCATAAAACGATCCTAGGTTCACTTTTAGGTTCTTGAGGAGTCTCTAGGAGGTGATGAGGACTTAAATCATGTTAGGTATAGCTTACTAACCACGAATAGATAGATAGATGGAGCATTTTATTCTAATCCTAGAGGATATGCTCCATTCCCGTGTCTTGGATTTTGGTGGATATTGGGATAACCATTAGTGATTGGTTGAGTTTAATTATAAAAAAAGTTATTTGCCTTCAATTATAATGGCATCTTTTATGGATTTGTATGGTCACGTGTAAAGGTCACCTCTTTGTTGGGTAAAGGTGGGTGAAGATTCTTTGGTGGGACTGAGTTTGGTTCTACAGATGTTTATGAAGATTTAGGATATATGATGGAATTTTTTTATATCTCATATTTGATAGAAATATTATTCAGATAAATAATGCCATCCTTTTTAGTTTTCCATAAGTGATCAGGTTTTCATGAAATTTTCTCCTTGGATAGGTCAGCATCAGATTAGAATGAAGGGAATGCTGGATTTGAGATATGTTAGACCATTTGAGGTTACTGAGATACATGGGCAGGTTGCCTATTGGTTGGAATTTCTAGTTCAGTTGACAAGCATTTATGATTTCTTCACATATCAAAACCCATGAAATACCATCTCGACCCCTCTCACATTATGATATGGGAAGATATTGAGTTAGAGTTAGATGTTTCTATTATAGAGTATCCAATAGTGATTTTTGACTCTCAAGTGAAACTCTTTCATGGTAATTTACTCCGTTGGTCAGTGTGTTATGGAAGAAAAAATTAGATTCTCATAAGACATGTGAGCATGAGTTGTTGATGTGGGATTAGTGGACTCACCTCTTTACCAGACTTAATTCTTCCATATGAATTCTTGGAGAGGGGAATTATTATGGCGGGGAGTTTTTAACATCCCATTACCCAATTTCATGTAATTCCCTTCTCATTAATTTTTTTACTCTTTAATTGGGTGTATATTGGGACTCTCAAGGATGAAAATAATTTTATAAGAAAAATAATCTAATGTTTAGGGATATTTTTTTTGAATTAATGGAGTCTGGTTATAAATGTGTAATGGATTGGCGGGGTTCTCCCAAAGATCATAGAATTCCTGAGGTGGTTTGGGTTTTTGTGTAAGAATATTATATTTTCAATGACTATTGGGAATTTACACACCATGTAATGGGGGTAAATGAAGTGTAATTTTCACTAGGATCAATTCATGAGCTGAGTACATAGCTTGAAAAATTACACACCACGTAAGGATTACACATTGTGTAATTTTAAATGATCTTTTTTAATAAATGGTGATATGTTTTTCAGCGTATAAAATCCCTATGGATTACACTATGTGTAAAGGGGTTACAAGTTATATAACTGTTCTAAGTTGGGATTTTAGGGCACTACATGACTGGTATATCATTAATTCTTCCACAAACCCTATATATATCAACTAAGATTTCTTCTCCATCGATTTTTGAGACCACTATTTGTTACGGATCGATTAATTCAATGTTGGATAATTGGAGAAATTTTATTTCATCTCTTCAACTAAGAAATAATTTCTAATCCTTAATTTCCTTTGATTGTGATGAGATCGTTGCATTGAGCTATTGTATTTTTTGATATGTGGTGTTGATTTTCTTATTTTATTTCTAGATCTATCATGTGATCTTGTTTTGGGGACTGATCCTTTGTTGGTTGTGGGGTAGTAGGTGTATGTTCTTGTGTTATGTTATAAAATTTTCTCTTCGCATACCCTTATATTAAATTGAATCAATTTTGATTTTTTAGATTGATTATAGTCCCTCTATTGTCATTTTTGTGTTCTTCCTATTGGTGGTTCCCATTACGGGTGTGTGTGACCTGAGTTTTGAGGTAGGTGGTTCTATATCTAGCCTATGTTGGTGAACTGAATTACTTTATTTTTTATGAATTTTTTTGTTAAATGAAATTTAATTATTTATTAATTTTATTTGTGTGTGTGGAAATGTTTTTTTTAAATAATGGTTCCCCTTGATTTTGGTAAATGAAAAAAGTTTTTTTCAAAGTATGCTATGATAAAATGGTTTGATAAAATGGTTTGGAAAATAGAGCACATGTTAAGCCTTAGGTACTTATGTGTAAGGTGTATTAATAGGCCTCATCCACTATCGTGTTGTTTTCTCATGGGGCTTTCCACTACTCCCCATGACTATTCTTCTAGGGACTTTTTATGCTTATTGGGGGGTTCACTTTCTAGGGTGTTCCTCTACTCTCTATACTAGATGAATATGTGATAAAACACATTTTTATTGAATATTTTGTTTATAATAAATGATATAAATTTCTCATATTGTGTTAAATATGTTCATTTATAGAATATTTGGGATTAGATCATTCATTTTCAAATTTGATGAAAATTCTAGTTTTACCCTTTTAAAATTCACTATAGTATTTCAGACATAAATATTTTAATTTCACATATTTGAACTTAAAATTTTGTAAAAATTTTCCTCACTTAATGTTATAAAACTTTTATTCAGTACAATGGAGATAAATAGTGCATTTTTTTGGAGTAAATGGGCCATTAAGTGAAAGGTGGGCTGGACACGTCAAATTAAAAATTACATTAGTATTTTGGACATAACTTCTTCATGAAGGCTTGCATTGGACCCAAATTTTGAAGAGAAGCTAGAATAAACATTTTCTCACAGATAATTCTTTTGGAAGGAAAATTGGATTGCGAATTTTGGTGTTCAAATAGGTGGTGCAAGTTGGCTTAATTTATTTATCCAAATTTCCCCATTCACACTTGAAACCTATTAAAACCTATCCTCTCATCCACTCTATAAATTGGTGTTTTTATCATTTGTAGTGGTTAATATGTGAATTGGGATATTTAAGACATAGGATTATTGGTTTCACTCTTTTTATTGAGGCATTTTAAGAGGGATATATCTTGAATCTAGGATCCCTTCATCAAAGCCTTCTTCTTCTTCTTCTTCACTTTGTAATGTTTTTGTTATTATGATAAATTTATTTGTTCCAATTAATGTTATTATATTTTTATCCATTTTCCTATATTTTATTTTTATTTAATCATTTTATTTTTTTTTTGGAATCAAGATTATAAATGAGATTGGGTTATACCCTTTCTAAACCTTTGCACTGGAAAAATGTTTCTACAATGACTACACTTCCCATGGAAGAGTAGTTATTTTTAGTAATTGATCAACCTATTAACTTATTCATTAATTTATTTTGAATAAATGAGATTTTTAAATTCACTTAATATGATATATTAATTGAGTTTTTAATTTAAATGAAACTAAGAAAGCAATTGAACAATTAACACAAAACATGTGAGGTCATGAATTTTGTGAATTGTGAGAGCACGAACTTAATCTATAAAACAAAACCACACGAGATCAAATTGTGGAGTTAAAATATAATATCTAAACACAATTAATCACAATTTATAGGGTGGATATTTTCCATAATTTACCACTGAACATAAGCTATCCTTATAACATTAATCAATGCAGGGTGCTACAATTGTATATCCCGAAGTAATCCTAGGTTTAATTAATTTCATCTTGGTGGTTAATTTAATTCTCATTGGGTTCAGGGGTTAAAAAATTAGGGGATCATAGTTAAGTGGATATTGATTCAAATGATAATGATAAATAATTAACTGATGAGTTAGAGTTAGATTGATTACACCTTCTAAAAATATTTTCTAAAAAAACATCTTCTCATTGCGTCTAATTAATATAATTTAATTTCAAAAATAAAAACAAAAAAATGCAATCTTCTTCCAGCATACTTATTATAATTTTTTAAATAATAATAAAACCCATATAATTTTAATTAGTGTGTTTATATTATTTTATTTTATTCTAAAAATACCTTTAACAAGTTGTTTTAATTTCTGCCTCTTTGAGAGATGACCTTGGTCAGCCAGCTTACTGCACCTAAGTATCCAAAAACCACACATAATTTGAAAGTACCCATGAAAAAACCTTTCAAATTGTAACCATTTTTGTGGTGGTAAGTATTTATTTCAACCAATTATATGTAATTATTTTATTTTTCATTTTATTCTCTTCTTCCCTTCTTTCTTCCTTCTTTACCCAATCTGATTTTTTTCTTTTTCTTTTGTTTTCTTCTTTTTTTGGATCATCTACTCAAAATTTTAGTTTTAATTTTATTATGGTAAAATTTTATTAATTTAATTATTATTTTATTTATGAAATTAACTAATTTTTAGGATATTTTAGATCATGGACCTGAGATTGAGTGTAGCCTTAGGGCTCGAATATGATAGTCTCAATCTACGTGAAGTTTCAACATTCTACCAGTTAGAGAGTTCCTCCATTTTGGTAACATTGAAATTGGAAGAAAATATAATTAAAACATAAAACAAGAACCAATGGTTGAAAACAATAAAAAATAACTTAATAGAGCCATTCTAGAATTTGATGCACCAGACATTAACTATAAACCAAATTGTATTGCAAACCCAAATATCAAATCAAACTTTGTACTAAAATCTGGGTTAATTCACCTTCTTCCAAAATTTCATGGATTATCTTGTGAGGATCCAAATATAAATTTAAAATACTTTAATATTGTTTTATAAACACTAAAACTAAGAAATATATCTAAAGATCTAATAAAACTAAGAGAATTCCCATTCTCACATGATGAAACTGCAAAAGACTGGATGTATTAATTAAAACGTGAAGATGTAACTTATTAATGATTTGAAACATATTTTCTTGAAGAGATTTTTTTCTATAATCAATTACCACTACCATTCCAAAATAGATCTCAAGAATCAATTAAGACCAAGGGGGGTCAATGTATGAGTATTGGGAGCGATTCAAGAAGTTGCGTGCAAGTAGCCCACATCACCAAATCAATGAGAAACTACTCATATAGTACTTCTATGACGGAATCACACCTATGAAGAGGATCATAGTGGATGTTGCAGTTAGAGGGGAATTGTTAGAAAAAAAACTGCAACTTCATGTTCATTGATTGACAAGATGACACAAAACTCCCAACAATTTGGAGATGAAGGTACACCACATGTTAGAGGAGTATATTAGGTAAGTATTTCATATCTTGAAAATCATTTTATTGATACTAAATTGGAGGAATTTACCACTATGGTGAGATATATTGATTTGGAACAAAAGAAATCACAACCCTATCCTACAAAGCATTGTGGAATTTTCACTAAAACAGACCACCCAACTGACTTTTCCTCTAATTAGAAGAGACAAAGGATTGCATGGTAGTATTCCCTGGGAGACCATATTAGCAATAACACTAACCACATCCCTGGGATAATTATGATTCATTTTCACCAACATACAACCAAGGGTGGAAGGATCAATTAGACATGAGGTATGGCTATGGACAACAACAAAGGCCCCATTTTCAATAAAACTTCCAGTAGATTCCACCTTAACAACATGGTTTCCAACAACCCAAAAGGATATTTTAATCCCAAGCATCAAAAAGTCAACAAAAAAAGGTAATTATCAACCAAAGGTATATTCTAATACTGATGATCTTTTGAAAAAAAATTGTTATTAATAAAAAAAATGAGTTGAAGAGTTAAAGTTGTAATTTGAGGGAATTGAAGACACAAATGAACCAGATTTCCATCGCACTCCATGAACTGGTAAATAAGAACTCCAAAGATATTCCTTCCCACCCTACTATAAATCCTAAGGGGAATGTCAGTGCCATCATATTGAGAAGTGGGAAGCAAACAAATGATACATTTGCATCTATCATTCCATCGGGATTCACCTCAACTTTAGAGAAGCCCCATTCAAGAACCACTAATGATCATCCTAAGGAGAAAGAAAAAGGTAAGAAAAATATTTATGATGTTCCTCCTAAATCCCTTCACTTTCCAAACAGAGTTGTACAAACTGAGAAAATGGCTGAAGAGTCTATGAAAAAAGAGGTTTTGAACACATTCAAGCATGTAGAGATAAACACCCCCTTATTAAATCCATTAAGAAAATCTCAAGGTATGCCAAATTACTAAAAATAACTTTGTACCAATCGAAGAGGTATAAAGAGAAATGAGTGGATCAATCTTGGAAGGAATGTGTTTGCACTCATTACAATAACTCAAGAAATTCCAACAAAGTGAAAGGATCTAGGGACATTCACCATCCCATGAACCATATGGGAGTTTCACTTTTATGATGATTTATGTGATTTTGGAGCTTCCATAAATGCTATTCCATACTCTGTATTCCCTTCTTTAAAGATTGGTGAGTTGAACCGACAAGATTAGTGGTGTAGTTGGCAAATAGAGCTACATCATATATAGTGGGAGTCCTTGAGGTCGTATTGTTCAGGTAAGATACTTGATCTTTATAGAATATTTCTATACGATTAACAAGGAGTATGATAAGGTAAGTAGACATTCTCCCATTATCTTAGATAGGATCTTACAAAAAACTGAAAAAAAATCGTAAATGGTCATGAGGGTACACTTTCCATGGAGTTTAGAGATGAAGTTGTGATATTTAATGTTATAGACTCCATGAATTACCCCTCACAGGAAAATTATTATTTTGTTATCTCCCATTTTGAAACACCAAATAAAAATCCCATGTAATTTTATTGTCCCATTATTAGGAAGATTATAAGTATTGGGTCTAGTTTTATTTATAAGAGCACTTCCACCCCTTTTTATAATGCATAAAACTCTCTTATATTTGATTTTTAAATGGATTCATATTCTGATTTTAATTATCTTAATTCTGATTATGACATGGTTGTTGAGTATGTTGAGGGATTTGATTCATTATTCTATAATTTTGATGATGTTTATTCTAGTATTGATGTTTGATGTGCACATATTTTATCTCATTCAATGTCTCCATTGATACATGACCCCTACACTAGAACCCAATACATTTCCACCAAATCTAAAATAATCATACTTATTGAGTGGTGAGATATTACCAATAATAATTTCTAACAATACGCCTTTTTAACATGAAGAAAAACTCTTGAATCATTTCAGGGATAACATTAGGGTAATCGGTAGATCTTGGCTAACATATCAGCTATTAGCCCCTCCATTTGAATATATAGGATTCTTTTAGAGGATGGGGATAAACTGGTTAGGCAGCCTCAAAGGAGAATAAATCCAAATCTTCTAGAATTTTTTAAAAAATAAGTTGAAAAATTGATTGAGGTAGGTATAATTTATCCCATTTTAGATTTCCAGTGGGTGAGTCCTATTCAGGTTGTGCATAAAAAAAGTGGTGTTACTATTGATAGGAATGAAAGAGAGGAATTAGTTCCAATGAGGGTAAAAAACAGTTGGTGTGTGTGTATTGATTATAGGAAACAAAATCAATCCACTCACAAGGACCATTTACCCCTCCCATTTATTGATCCAAATCTTGATTATAGGAAACTAAATCAATCCACTCACAAGGACCATTTAACCCTCCACTTCAGGAACATTCCCCAATGAGCATCTTTATGCACTCTCATGTACACATCCTTGGTATGATGATTTATTTAACTACCTTTTTACCTTTTAAATTATTACAAATTTAAAGAAACATAAAGTCTAAAAATTAAATAGTGTGTCTAGATTTTATGTTTGGGATGGTCCCTACCTATGGAGCATGTGTAGTGATAAAATTATTATAAGTTGTGCTCCTTATCATGAGTTTGATCATGTTTTAAATTTTTGTCTTATACTTGCTTGTGGTGGACACTTTGGATCCTAATAGATAGCTAATAAAGTCTTAGATGTTAGATTATATTGTCCTAACTTATTCCATGATGCTCATTGTTTTGTAAGTCGTGCTCACATTTCCAACACACTGGAAATATTTTGAGGAGACACAAGATTCCAAAACAACCCATATTATTCTGTGAGATTGTTTATGTTTGGGGAATTGATTTTATGGGTTCTTTCCAATTTCATTTGTTTTCATGTACATTTTGGTCACTATTGATTATGTGAGAAAATGGGTGGAGGCTAAGGCAACTAGGATTGATGATTCTCATGTTATAGTGTACTTTTTCAAGGCATAAATTTTTTGTAGCTTTATAGTACCGAAGGATATCATTAGTAATTAGAGGACACGCTTATGGAATCCGAATTTGGATTCCCTCCTTCAAAAGTATGGATTGACACACAAAACATCAAAACCATACCACCCCCAAAAAAATGGCCAAGATGATGTTTCAAATCAGGAGTTGAATCAAATTTTGGAGAACACCGTACATCCAAATAGGAAGGATTGAAGAAAGAATTTGGATGATGTGATTTGGGATTATAGGACATTATACAAGACCCCCATTATTATGTCCCCATTTAAGATTGTTTTTGGGAAATCTTGTCATCTCCCTATAGAGGTTAAGCATTGGGCTTATTGGTCTATAAATAAATGCAACATGGATTTGTACCAAGATGGAATTCAACAAAATATTCAAATTCAAGATCTTGATGAGATTAAATTGTCATCATATGAGAACTCAAGGATTTATAAGGAATGTTCAAAAGAAAATCATGAAAGAATGATCCAATAAAGGGAGTTTTATGTACGAAAGAAAATTTTAATCTATAGTTCACGATTGAAGACGATTCCTGGTAAGTTGCGTTCCATATGGTTAGGTCCTTATGTTTTGTCTAATGTTTTTCCTTATGGTGTAGTAGAGATCAGAAAAGAGGAAACATGAAATATCTTTACAGTCAATGGGAAACATTTAAAGAAATACATTTAGGGACTTCCTATTGATGTTGTTGATTAATCACACTACATTACCCCATCATCACTTGAAAATATCATGTTGTTCCTAACCCTTTAACTTTTATAATATATATCCTATTTAAAATTCTATATGTCATGTGAAAATATCATCTCATGGGTTAAAATTGAGGAAAATACAATATTTTATGTATGGGGGTGGGGATAACATTTTGGGGTAGATATTTAGGATTTTCATTTGTGTGTGTTTTATTTTAAGTTATTGGATAAAATTAAAAAAAATCAATAAAAAACATATCATATAATATTCTCATTTACATGTGGAACATATGGAAAATGCATGTTTTTAAAATTTATTGGTGTCATGATAAGGATGAGAAACTTTTCATTTTTAAGGGTTGATTTTTATAAAAAATAGAAGTCATTAATGATATGATTGGTTGTGTCATTATAAAAAAATTTAGATTTTGACACCATAATTTGTGATATTTGTTCATGGTAAATCATGTCACTGATTTCTCCGTAAAAATTTTCCTACAACCATGACTTGTGAAAATCTTCCTACTCAATTGATGGTAGATCCAAGTTCGGTAAAAACAATTTCATCTTATATCAATAGTTGTCCCATACGTTCGTCTCTCTTCCGGTCAATTTCATTACAGTACCGAATTGACCAATGCATGTCTACCTAGTATTATATAGTCATGCACCCTAAAAAAATCATATAAAAAATTGTTAATAAAGAGGGAAGTGATGAAATGTACAACATGTGGGGATATCTAGGTCAGGTGCTTAAGGTTTGACTTTCGAGAATGCTTAATTGAGTGAGTCCTGATATTTGATTGAAAAAGAATGTAGAACAGGTTTAGTGAATAAAACTAGGTAAGAATATTTGTTTTAATTGACTTGAATATACTAAATAAAGGGTGGAGATATGATCAGGAAATGGTTAGCACACACACATGTGGGGAATTAATGGCATGGTAGACCCATAATTTGTTTCACTATGATTAGTGTCATTAATCTCATTGGATTTTATTCTGAAAAAATTTATGAGATATTGAATTTCAAATTTATTGATATTGAATCTTGATTGTATTCTTAATGTGTCTATATTTTCACTATGGATTGGGAAATATAAACTTGCATATCTTGTCACAATTTTCTAGATTACATGATATAAGGTTTTTCCTAGGAGTGCAAAAGGGTAAGTGTGGAAGAGTTGATAAAACATATTTTTATTGAATATTTTATTGATAATAAATGATATAATTTCTTCACATTATGTTAAATGTGTTCATTTATGAAATATTTGGGATTAGATCATTCATCTGCAAATTTATTGAAAATTACAGTTTTACCCTTTTAAAATTCACTGTAGTATTTCAAACATAAATATTTTAATTTGACTTATCTAAACATAATTTTTTTAAATGTGTTCTTCACTTAAAAGTATACTACTTTTATTCCAAACAATAGAGCTAAACCGTGCATTTGATTGGAGTAAATGAGCCATTAAATCAAAGGTGGGATGGACACACCAGATTAGACCTTACTTTTGTATTTGGGTCATAACCTCTTCATCCATGCTTTTATTGGTCACAAATTTGAAGAGATGTTCTAGAACCAATTTTATCACAAATCATACTTCTAGAAGGATAGTTTTTTCACGCTTTTTGGTGGTCAAACAGGTGGTACAATTTGAATTAATTTATTTGGCCAAATTTCCCCATTCACACTTGAAACCTCTTAAAACCTAGCCTCCCATCTGCTCAATAAATTGTTTTTTTCTCATTTTTTGGGGTTGGGACACGAATTGAGAGATTTAAGTAATATTATAATTGGTTTCAATCTATTTATATAGGCTTTTCAAGAGGGAGAGCTCTTAAATTTAGGATCCCTTCATCGAAGACTTCTTCTTCTTCTTCTTCACTTTGTAATGTTTTTGTTCTTGCGATAAAATTATTTGTTTCTATTATATTTATTCTTTTTTTGATGTGTTATTTTTTTAATTATTTACTCATACTATTTGGGCTGGAAGAAAGATTATAAACGAGATTGGGTTGTACCCTTTCTATACCTTTTCAAATGAAAAAAAAATTACGATAACTACACCGCCCATGAAAGAGTGGTTTTTTTAGTAACAGATCTACCTCTTACCTTATTCATTAATTTATTTTGAATCAATAAGTTACAATAATTAAATTAATATGATCTATTAATCGAGTTTTTAATTTAAATCAAACTAACCAAGCAATTGAACAATTAACACAAAACACGTGAGGTCGAGAATTGTGTGAATTATGAGAGTGAAAACATAATCGGTAAAAAAAACCTCACAAGATAAATTTTTAGAGTTAAAATATAATCCCTAATCTCAATTAATCCTAATTTAAAAATTATATATGTTCCCTAATTTACCTCTGACCATAAGATATCCTTATAACATTAATCAAAGCAGGGTGTTTTGATTGCATGTTCTGAAGCTAGCCTAGGGATTAATTAATTACATATTGGTGGTTAAGTTAATTCTCATAGGGTTTAGTGGTTAAAAAATTCAGGGATCATAATTAAGTGGATATTTATTTAAATAATAATGATAAATAAGTAATTTAATAGGTATAATTAGATCTATTATTCCTTTTAAAAATATTTTCTAAAAAAATTCTTCTCATTGCGTTTAATTAATCAAATTTCATTTCAAAAACAAAAACAAAAAATGAAATATTTTTATAGAATATACCTTCTCCTTTTAAAATGATAATAAAGCCCCCATCATTTTAATTAGTGTGTTTATATTATTTTATTTTCTTCTCAAAATACCTTTAATAAGTTGTTTTAATTACTGCCTCTTTAAGAGAAAACCTTGGTCAGCCACCCTACATCACCTAAATATCCAAAAAACCCCACATAATTTAAAATCACCCATGAAAACACCTTTTAATATGTCTGGATACATGATTATCATATGATTATATATGTTAGGTATGAGTGTCCTAGCTATCTTGACCTAGTGTAATCCTTGGCATGATGTTACCTGTGCTTTTGGTCATTTTGGGATGTTTTGGATTGTACTGTTTGATTTTACCACCATAGATTTGATATGATATGTAATTAATGATTTGGTTTGATTTGATATATATGTATTGATATATTTATATGATATTATTTTAAATTGATTTAACTTCTTTATTTTAAAATGTGTAAAAAGAAGAAATTAAATTGTTTATCCATGATTTTGATATAAAATCTGCTAAACTATCTATCAGGCTTTATTTTATCTATAATTTGAGTATGATTGGATTTTTGTTTAGAGACATGATATGTAACACCTTGTAAGTACCCTACTAATCATGTTAGCTCACACTTTGGATACCCCTTTGGTGGTGTGTAGACTTGTCTATGTCTTTTAATGCAGGGAAAGGTAAGTCACCATAGTGAGGTTGTGAGTTTTTCTGTCAGCTAGGATTGGGTAGATAGATGATTTGATGGTGATATTTTTCCTACACTATTACATGGTGACTACTAGAGTATATGTTTAGGTTTTTCATCCTTTTCTTTTGGACTTGTCTCTTGAAGATTGTTTTTATACCATTTCATGTGTTCTCTTCTGTTTTTCTCTTTTTATAATGACATATATATATTTATTCATGTTTTCATCCACTATTTCTTTTTATACATGTGTATATATGTCATATTTTCTGATTAATGTTGGGAAAAACCATCCCCTATTTTTGTTGTTGATTACCCTGGTGCTAGACGTCAGCCCATGTGGATCAAGAACGTCCTTTGGTAATGTGACAATTCAGGTTGGGTACTAGTTTGAGATGGTATTCAAGTTAGGTTCATAACAGGACTGGTGTGTCATGAATACCTTTACTTCTATGAATTCCAATTTTACAGGGTATGAGATTGTTGCTTTTGGTTTCTGATTTTACAGTTGTGTGATTTCACCGAGCATGATGCATTTGAGTTTATAGATTTATGGATTTATTGGTTTTTTGATCTTGGATCATGGGAAATAGGATTATTTTCATTCATTAGTCTAGGAAAATAAGATTCACCTGACATATTCCTCTATGTATGTGATTTTACAAACAATTGAAGTTCAGTTGTTTAATTATTTTTCAATGACCTATATGGTGTTGTCATATAAAGTTCATTGGTGTCATTTTACTCAACTGAACCGAATGTATATATTTTCTTCTGATGACATGCCTTACTGATCCAATGATGAGATGTTCACTAATGATGGAGATGAAATCCTTTCATCAAGGATCCATGGAGACCCTTAGGGGTTCAGTGTGGGCATTAGATTCCCTAATGTTGTTTTTGATGGATTTATGAGGCTAAGTATGCTTGAGATATTTTTTTAGATTAGACTCGTTGTTCCCTAATATTAAGGTTTCCCTAAATTCCTTGTTTGATTTTTTGGAGGTATTTTGTTCTTTCCTCATTTGTTTTGTTGGATCGTGCGATGGGGACTTGTGTGAATGATATCGCTGGTGTCTTGGGTGGGTATAATTGATCTTCTTTTTAGTGGGTATTTTAAGGGAATTATATCACTTGGCGGTCGTTGTGTAAGAAAGATCCTTTAAATATTTCAATTTATTTAGAAGTGGAGTGATAAGAGTACTCCTTGTCTCATGGTTAACTTGAGAGGGAAGTTTTTATTGGATACCTGGGCATGATCATTTATAGTAGCACTTTGGGTAGCATGGTGAGAGTGTAATTGGATACTCATGGCTCTAGAAGACACCTAATAGGAGTGCTGTCATATGGTTGATCATTGAATGAAGAAAATACCTCTATTTTGAAAAGGAGTGCTAAGGGTACTCTGGATTGTTGTAATTGACTTACATGAAGAGAATTTTTAGTGGATTAAGCATATTATCCTAGGTTCATATGTAATTTTCCCATGTGATTTTGAGTCCTATTGTATGTTTGTATACATGAGAGCCTATGGGAGGTTCTTGGAGAATCATGATACCTTGAGGAGGATAGTGGTGGTTGGGGTGGATTTTTGGGATAAAGTCTTTTTGTGTGAGGGTATGTGTGTATGGGTTATATGCGGTGCTGGTTGGGTTAAATGTGGGTCCATTTTATTTGTTTGGATCCTGATGAAACCTGAGGGGTGTATCCATAGTGGAACCATTGAGTACGGTGCTCGAGGAGTAGTGTCAGGAAAGCCTTATAGTGGGGAGAGCACCATAGGCCTTTGGAGGATGTTGTAACATCCCATAAATTTTACATAATTAATATATGGACTATAGTTTTCAAATAATAATGTTATGAAATATATTCTGATTTTATTTAATCAAAACCAAATTTGTTTATTTAGATTTATTATTCAAAGACAATTTTTTTTAATACATGATTAATAAAGATTAATTTCACTTATATATATAATGATTTCAAATCATTTCAAATAAATTATTATAGTATTCAAATTCTAATTAATATTTCGAAATTATAATTAATTTTTTTTAATATGCGATATTATTTTTATTAAAAATTATTAATTTTGGTTTTTATACAAAAATCATATTAATTTGTAAAAAAATATAATTTTGTTTTTATATTAAAATTAATGTCGATTACTTTATATATAAGAATATATCATAAATAATTATAATAAAAGAAGTTTTATATATTTTTTACATTTGGGTTTTTGAATAATTTATTTTTATGAATTATTAATTTATTTTAATAAGACAATATTTTAATAAAATAGAAATAATAATAATAAAAAGAATATATATATATATATATATATATAATTTAAACATTTTTATTAATATATAATGAATATATATATATATATATATTTATATGATACAAGATTCATTAAAAGAATGTGATTTTATTATGTTAAAAAAAATATAATTATAAAAAGTGTAATCATTACTTTGACAAAAAATGGTATCATTTGAGGTTAAAAAAAAGAAAAAAGAATATGATTAAAAAAAATTCAAACTATATGCTTAAAAAAACGTGAATTTAATTATTATTTAAAAACAAATCTAAATATATATAAAATTTACATGTTTTGTTTAGCATATATATATATATATTTATATTTATATCAAATAAAAACTAATATATATATATATATATATATTAGATACATGATTTGTTTAAAAAAACAATGATTTTAATATGTTAAAAAAGTTATGAATTTAATTATTTATACAAAAACTAATTGTATAAAATGTTTTCCATAAAAAAATTAAATCAAATATTAAAAAAATGAAAAGTTAAAACATGGAAAAATTATTTGATAATATTGACTTCCAAGGAGAGAGAGAATCTTGGGAAGAAATAAAAAAATGAACGCGTGATGAACAAAGATGCTAATATAGTGATAAGAAAATAAAAAATCAAAAAAATAAAATACTGAAAAAACATAGAGATAAAAGGAAATATATTATAATGAATGGTGGAGTCTTGAAAAAATGGAGGTGTAATACAATAAGGTGGAGAAAATAATATATAAATAATAATATAAAATAATAACAAAGGTAATATAATTGAGGGGAGAACGAGTCATGTTTTTGTCTCTTTTGAAACAACAAATGCGTATGATCCAAGCCAAATATTTCCAATTTAATCTTTCTCAGAAAGCCTCTAATTAATACATACATATATATATATATATAACTTAGTATACATACCCGACATAAAACTTTTTGGCATCTGCACCTTTCTTGATTTGATCTTGATATTTCCGAGCATTGTTAGTCAATTTTCATTTAACATAAGTGATTTTTATGATTTTCATTTGATTTTGTAATTATATATATATTCATATATTGATATACATATATATAATCACGTTAAACCATATTGTTGACCTCACCTGTTTTGATAATCTCAATTATGTTTTAATATGTTGATAATCCCAAATAATATTCATTTATATATTAATTACTATTCATTCGACATTGAAATAATTCTAACTCAATCTGTATATGTGTTTCATAGAACAGCTAAGTGTTAAGTCCACCGATATGTTCATAGATACTGATATAGACAAATATATATACAGCTAATGTTAAGGTCACCGATACGGTTATGGTCACCAATATGCATAACTATTACCGATAGAAGCAAAGCTACTGATAGCATAAGTCTACCGGTATGCATAAGCCCACCGGTATGCACTTAATCACTGGTACAAAACAGAGCTACCGATATCTGTAAGTCTACAGATATAAAGCTCACCGATATAGAGCTGCCGATATAAAGAGCTACCGATACAAAGAGCTACCGATAGAAAGAGCCACCGATAAAAAGAGCCACTGATACAAAGAGTTACCGATACAAGCAGAGCTACCGATAGAAGGAGTAACTGTTACAAGTCAACCGTTACAATCAATCTGCTGCTTAAACTTTTGTGCCTTATTTAAATTCTACTAACAGTCATATTTTCTCAATTTAATGCAACTTCCATTTAATTAATGTTGGTTGTTGGCATGTTAGGGAAGTGTACCTCGTACCTATGAAAAGGGAATCATTCTAATTGCTGGATCTAAAAGCTATAAAAGGAAGGACAAAATATGGGCAAACGTGTGGTTGAATAGTCGTTCATACACACAGAAAAGAAAGGCTACATCCATATCAGAAGAATATTGTGCATACATGAAGCCATTCATTCTAGAGGAGAACACAAGCTGCACCTTATCCTAGGAGAACTACAACGAGCTCTTCATACACTCAAGATGATCAAACTAAACATGAATAAAAAGACCCTCTATTTTTCAGATAAAAACCAGAGAAGGAATCAGAAGCATTCCTGATCAATCAAAAAGAGTCCAGAGGTGCACTTCAAATCACTAGTGTATTCTAAACTCCTATATACTCTCTTAGTGATTGTTTTATTTACATTTTGAGCAGTGTGCATAATCTGTATATTTTATGCACACACTATCTCCTATGCTAAACTGAAAGATTTATAAATCCTCCCAAAAACCTTTTATAACTCTTTTGTATCCCACTATGGATAGTGGTAGAGATCAAGTAGGACCTAGACAGCCTATGTGTTGTTGTTTTGTTTACCCACAAAAAACTGCGGTAGAGGTCTTAGTACCTGGATAGCCTTTATACTGTTGTTTACCCTGATCCAGGGTGTGGATCAAAATTTCTATAAATTGGTTGAGAGGATTAAGTCTCGGCTTTAGACTGAACCTCTTGTTTTAAAACTATGATGCTTACTTATTTTGGTTTTAATCTATATTGAAAATTCCGCTGCTAATTACTTTAAAATATAAAATAGTTTTAAAGTTACTTTGATTGGTAATCTAGCAAGTGTCTGTATGTACTGTAATGAATTAGGTTAACTTCAAAAGTTAATTAATCTTCAAATTAGATTAACTGAGAACTAATCAATCTTTTGATAATCTAACTAACCCTTTATAGTTTTACAAATTCACTACAGATTATCATTTTATTCAATTTGGGGGATTTTAATAAGAATATTTTTAACAAAATTTTTTAATTGGAACTCAATTAATCCCACCTATTTAGTGTCCACTTCGACCAACATTTGGTATCAGAGGTTTTCTTGTTTATCAATGTTTTTCAAAACACTATGTTTTTCAACTGTGATTTTAGTTGTATCTTAAAGATCTTGAATTTCTGTTAATTCTAAATTTTATCTCTTTAAATATATCTTCTAAAATCTAACTATGGAAAATATATTAGAAGGTGATGCTACCAATCGACCACCTTTCTTTAATTGTAAAAATTATTCCCAATGGTATCTTAAAATGATAATTCATTTAGAGAGTATGGGATTTGATATCTAGACTGTTATAGAGACTCAATATAAGAATCCAGAGACTGTTATAACTACTTGGGATGAACTTACTAAGACATCTTATAATAATAATTGTAATGCAATAAATGTACTATATTGTGCTTTAGGTGATGAAGAATTTAATCATATATCTACATGTAAAATTTCCTATGAAATTTGGGACGCATTGGCTATTTCCCATGAGGGAAAAACCAATGTCAAAGAAACGAGACTGAACACCTATACTATTAAATATGATAATTTTTAAATAAAGTCTGATGAAAATATTTCTTATATGTATCTCCGGTTCAATGAGATTGTCAATGTCACGACCCATCCTCGGGGCCCATACCGTGACTACCCCAAGCCCTCCTTCCATAGGCCAGGGGATGGTGACTAGCACCAAAGGCGTAAATCCAAAAAGTAGGGAAGACATTGCCTTTAAGAAGAAACATACACAACAGAGTACGCAAGAGAAGTAAACACTAAGAACAACTGAGTACAAAGTAAGTGTTGGAAAATTAAATGGGCCAGAATACAAACCCAACTAAAAGTACAATACAACTGAAAGGAATGTACAACAACAGTAAGAAAAACATCAACAACGAGTCATCCTCTGGATATCCCACCTGAAGGATGGGTACAGATAGTCTCCTCAGCTCCTCGGGTCCGGTTGCCCGCTCCGTGTACGTCCTGTCAAGTGGTCCGCCTCTGGGTACTGTCCAGCTCCTCAAGCCTCCACCTCGATCAGCGTTGTCTGTCATCTGCAACCAACACGATGTAGTGCGGGAAGAGCTCGTGCATGGGTGAGTATATGATACTCAGTAGGGACCCTGAGACCCTCGGTGGTCTCTCAGAATCCACGAAGGATAAACCACAATAGAAAGATACAATCACGAAGTATCAACAACACTACTTAGGTATATTCGCATACATATACCCAAGTCATCAGTTACAGTTCATCTCCAAATCCCAAGCACCACACAATCAATAAAGGAAAGCAAAACCCAGTCCACAAGGACAACACAACTCAGTCTACATAGTAAAAACACAACCCAGTCCACAAGGGATAGCACAACTCAGTCCACACAGGAAAAACACAACCCATTCCACAAAGGAAAGAAAGTCAATCACATCTCTCATAAGATTGAGAATCAAGACTCAGCTCAAACAGGTACACAATTTGTAAGGCGATAGAGATGATCAGATGTAGCCACTAATTCATCAAATTTGTCGGACACACATAGGATACAAGATCAGCTAAGCTGTCGGACCCACAAAAGATACAAGACCAACTACTCTGCCGGACCCACACAGGATACAAGTATAGAGGTCAATACTGCCAGACCCACATAGGATACAAGAATAGTAGTCATCGCCATTGAATCCATAGAATATTCCAGTACGGCCGTCGTCGCTGCCAAACCCACAGAGGATCCAAGTAAAGTCGTCATCGTCGTAGTCACAGCCAGCTCTAGGGTTCCCGCACACAGCTTGCTCGATTCCGGGAGGGTCCAATCCTCGAGAAATAGAGAGAGAGAGAGAGATTCGATACATCAACTTTCACGAGTTCCAGAGTTGATGTATCAAAAAGTTCCGTCTCGTCAAAAGAAACCCAACGCAATAGACGGTGCGTCAATCAGACGCTCGGTCTGAGAGTTATTGGCTTTTCCGTTCTAGGGACTTGATTGGTTTTTAAGATAAAACCAACCTTACCATACTCCAGATGCATCCAAACCTCAAGAAGAGTATTCCAAAAGGACCTTCTCAACAAAGGTTTCCCAACGCAATTGACGACATGTCAATTGGATGTCTGGTTCTTGAGATATAAGTGTTTCTGCTCCAAGGGCCTGGTTGGTTTTGATTTCAAACCAATCCGGACATACAAAAACTTTTCTAAAACCATAGTGTAATATACCTAATCAAACTTCTCGATCCAAGGATTCCCACGCAACTGACGGTGCGCCGATCGGAGGTCCGTAGCTCATGTTATGGGCAAAAGACCGAAAATGGCCCGAAGTGGGGGGGGGGTCTGGGCTCGGCCCGACCCGGCTCAACCCCCCTGGGTCGGCCCGAACTAGGTCGACCTGACCCGGGTCCTGGTCTGGCCTGGTAGGGCGTGGCCCGGCTTGGTCCGCGCGATCCACCCTGGCCCGACCGGATGGGTGCGGTGGCTCGGCCAGCGGCCGAGCAGGGGTTGGACGCAGTCCCCCGTTTGTTCCGCGGACGCGGCGTCGGTCTCCGCGTCTCCCCGGATCCCGCGCGGCTGCGGGATCCAACTCCCCGCAGCCTCTGCTTCAGCTAAGGCGGCTCCTGATGGTGGTTATTTTTGTCTCCACCACCTCCAGGCGACCGGCTCGTGCCAGACGCGGCCTCCGGCCGCCGTGCCGGCGACCCGCACCGCCGGAAATTTCTACAGGCCACTGGAGTCGTTCCAGGTGTCCGTTCTTTCTCTCGTCTGCTCCTGCGGTCATCTCGGGACCCATACATCATTGCGACGACCTACAATTTCCATAACGGTCCCGTTTCATTGTCGTTAATTATTCCGCGCATCAAGAACAAAACAAAGGTGGGTTCAGACTTGTTCGTTAGTCTGCACCCACCGTGTTAGTGGTTCAAAACATATCCCAACAATTATACATCATGACGACGGTATAATTCACATAATGAAATATAAACCAAAACCGCTACCTCAATAAGGAAGATGATCGTCGGCGTCGCGGTACACGACATCGTGGGGAAAAGGGTTCATAGGCGTCGTCAGAGTGCATTGAGGAGGAAGCGGTGTCTCTTTTCTTGTCGTAGAGAAGAGGAAGGGTGGCACGTCGTCGATCTCCGAGGAACTGGAGTTCTTCATCATTCTTCGTTAGAGTCTGGCATTTTTCTTCGTTCTTCATTGGAGGCCAACGTTCTTCGTCATTCTTCGTCGGAGGTCGGCGTTCTTCCTCGCACAATGAAGCTCTCCTCCTTATTAAAATAATAGGTTCCCCCTATTATTTTATTATACGCAAAGAAACTCTCCCATAATTAATTCTCCACACTAATTAAAATGTGGTGACATTTAATTAAAGGAGGGAGAGAGAAGGTTCCCTATAATTAAACACATTGGTACTTTAAATTTAAAAGGGGAGAAGGAAGGTTCCCCATTAAATTATGGGTTGACATAATTTAATGGATTGAGGTGACATTTAATGGTGGTTTGTCAAATTAATGGGGTTCTTAAAGAGATTTAGAGGGAATTAAATGGTGGGGATCGTGAGGGCCCCCACCTCTCTAACATCCCCACTTGAGTAGTTAAGTGGTTGTGGGCCCCACTCTTAACTACCCATGGGAGGGAAAACCCACCTTAAGAAAATAGAAATTGTTCCGACAATTTTTATTTATTTTTTTAACAAACCCCTAAAAATTATCTTCTCCTCTTTTGCAAATGCAACTATGGTATGGGTCCCCTTATGCAATTATCGGCACTGTGAGTTCATCGGTTCCCTCAGATTTCAATTCCGAGCACCGGTTAAAAAGTTTGAAAAACCCGCTCATCGTTCACTGAACGTACCCGAGCTAAACTTCGAAAATTGATTCCGGGAAGAACGGGCCTCAGAATCAAGCACCATCAGAATCCACAGACTTGTAAAATTCCAAAGTATTAAAAATATTTCCTTGAAATTTTTGGGTCTTTACATTACTCCAACCTCAGGGCTTTATGCCCCCATAAAGCTACAACATAAACTAGGGGAACAAATGAGGGTACAGAGAATTCATCTGAGCCTCCCGCTCCCATGGGCCCTCCTGAAGGTTCCCAGGCTGCCAACGAATGCACACCCAAGAAATCGACCACCCATGTAGGACCTGCTCATGTCGGTCCTCAATCTCCACCAGGACCTCTGCAAATGTCACCCCTTTATCGATGTATAGCTCTCCGTGGTCGATGATATGCATCAGGTCATGCATGTATCTCCTCAGTTGAGACACGTGGAAGACGTCGTAGACCCGGTGCAACTGAGGTGGAAGGGCCAGGCGGTAAGCCACCTCGCCTACCCTACTGAGGACCTAAAAAAGCCCGATGAAGTGCGAAGATAACTTTCTGCCCCCGCCAAATCTCCATAACCCACATCAAGAGGAGACCTATAGGAAAACGTGGTCGCCATCCTCGAACTCCACTGGTCTCCGCCTCCTATCAGCATACTACTTCTGTCTGCTCTATGCCGTCCTCATCTGCTCCTGGATGACCTGCACCTTTTTCGTCATAGTCTGAACCATCTCTGGTCCTACGAGTGCCGACTCTCCAAGGTCAGTCCAACATAGAGGTGATCTGCATGGCCGATCGTACAGTGCCATCCTGATCTTGGAGTGGTAGTTGTTGTAGTACGCAAACTCCACCAAGGGTAGGTGATCCTCCCAACTGCAACCAAAGTCAAGGACACATGCGCGGAGCATGTCCTTGAGTGTCTGAATGGTCCCCTCCATCTGGACATCCGTCTGAGGGTGAAAGGCAGTGCTCAGGCATAGCTGCGTCCCAAAGGCCTCCTGTAACCCCTTCCAAAGCCGGTAAGTAAAGCGATCATCTCGATCGGGGACGATAGATGATGGCACCCCATGAAGTCGTACGATCTCTTGAACTTAGAGGTGTCCCAATCTCTCTACTGAGCCACGCTCTCTGATCGGTACGAAGTGGGCCGACTTGGTGAGTCGATCTACGATCACCTAGATGGTGTCGTGTCCTATGGAAGTACATGGAAGGCCCATCACGAAATATATGGATATCACATCCCACATCCACTCCGGGACCTCTATGGGTTGTACCAAGCCTATAGGTACCTAGTGCTATACCTTCACTTGCTGACATGTGAGGCATCGAAAACGAACTCTTCGACAACCTTCTTCATACCCGGACACCAGTACTGTCATCTGAGGTCCTTATACATATTCTCTACTCTAGGATGTACCGCTTGAGGGGAAGTGTAAAACTCCCTCAAAACCTCCTACTGTAGTGTAACTGGTACCATGGTATGTCCCCGTAAGAGGATGACGTGCTCCCCAGCTTCAGAAAATCCATCGGGTTCTAGCCCTGAGGATATCTGAGCACGTCGCGCCTCATAGTCAACATCTCCATGTTGTGCCCCTCTGACCCGCTGAAGAAGTAGAGGAGTGACTGTGAGGGACTGTAGATAGGCTACCCCATCACTATCAACAAAGGATATATTCAAAGATGCTAACTTCTCTGTTGCCTATCCAAGTAGTTGAAGGCATGATCTCCTATTGAGAGCATCACCCACAACGTTCCCCTTCCCAGAAGTATAGACAATCTCAAATTCATAATCCTGGATGAACTTGAGCCATCGCCACGGTCTCAGGTTCAGGTCCTTCTATGAGAAAATTTACCTGAGACTCTGGTGGTCAGAGTAGATTGTAAAGCGCTCGCCCATAAGACAATTTCACCACATCTTCAGGGCAAAGACCACTGCTGCTATCTTTAGTTCATGGGTGTCATAGTTCTGCTCGTGCTGCCTCAACTGCTGTGAACCGTAAGCGATCACTACCTTCTCCTGCATCAGGAAACACTCGAGTCTGGTCCTTGATGCATCATAATAAACTACATACCCTACACCATCCTTTAGTAGCCTCAAGATGGGCACACTGGTCAATCTCCACCCCATCTCCTAGAAGCTCTGCTGAAATCTGTCTGACCACACGAAGGGTTTCCTCTTCTTCGTCAAAGATGTAAGCGGTTCCGCAACTCTGGAAAAGTCCGGTACAAATCTCCAATAGTACATAGCCATACCTAGGAAACTCTGCACCTCCGTTACGCTCTTGGGTGGCTCCCAATCAAGTACCGCCTTGACCTTCTCCGGATCCACTGCAACTCCCACCTTTGAGATGGCGTGCCCTAAGAAGTGAACCTCTCGAAGCCAGAACTGGCACTTTGAGAGCTTACCATAAAGCCGATGCTCTCAGAGTGTATCTAGTACAACCCATAAGTGGTAGGCATGCTCCTCCTCATTGGTCGAGTAAATCAGTATGTCGTTAATGAAGACTACGACAAACCGATTGAGGTAAGGCTGGAAGATCCTGTTCATGAGACTCATAAAAACTGATGGAGTGTTGGTCACACCGAAGGGCATGACCAAGAACTCATAGTGGCCATACCAACACCTGAAGACTGTCTTCTTCACATCCTCATCCTGAACACGGAGCTGAAGATAGCCTGACTTGAGGTCTATCTTCGAGAACCAACGTGCTCCCTTGAGCTGATCAAAGAGGTCGCCAATCCTCGTAAGAGGATACTTGTTCCTCACGGTCACCTGGTTCAGGCAACGATAATCGACACACAGTCGCAAGCCCCCATCAGCCTTCTTGGCGAATAGGACCATAGAATCCCCAGGTGAAACACTGGGTCAGATGAAACCTTTCCCCTGTAAGTCCTCCAGCTGTACCCGCAGCTCACGAAGCTCGGCAGGAGCCATCCGATATGCTGGAGTGGATATTAGTGATGTCCTGGGGTAAAAGTCTATATATAAATATACCTCCCTGTGAGGAGGTAGTCCTGGAAAATCATCAGGAAAAACGTCCGCATACTGATCCACCACTATAGGAAAACTCAGACTCTGCACGTCAACTACTCTGAGGATGAGACTAGCCAACTGATGTGTGATCAGCTACCCTCTCCTCTGCGCGAGTCCATCCTGTTCTGCGAAGGTTCCCTTCTCACTGGTGAAGGTGAACCTGGTCCCATCCGTGTGGACACACCGCACCTTGTGCCTAATACAATCACTCTAAGAATGGAGTGTAGATAACCGTTTCATACCCAAGATAACGTCGTAAGGCCTCGACGCCGCTACAAGAAGATCCCAACTGAATCTCTCGCCTCCTAGAGTAATATCACACTGCTGGAACCAGTGCGTAATCATCGAGTCTGATCCTGTAGGAGTCTCTAGCCGCAAGGATCGATCCAACGGCTCCGTCGAAATCTCTGAGCTCCGAACAAGGGAAACGACAATAAAATAATGACTCACACATGTGTCTATAAGAATTGCAGCAAGGGTGGAGTAGACACAGATAGTACCTCGAATCATCTCGGGTGTGCCGTGGTCATAAGCCTCCGCTGCCTGGAGCTGAGCCTGCCTCTGCCAGCCAGCTCCATGTGGTTGGGGTGGACCTCTTGGGGGTGGTCTTGGTAGAGCCTCGAAGCATCGTCCACCACCCACTACTCGTCCAGCTCCTCTTCCTCGTCCACCTGCTCCGTGCAGACCGCCACGGTCGAACCTCTACCTCATCTTGGGAGGTTCCTCCACCGTCTACTGATCATATGCATGGCGGGTCAGGCAGTCACGAGCCATGTGGCCCTGCCCGCCACATGCATAACACTGTCTGCTCCTCGGAAGGCTGGCTCTACGCCGTGTGCCACGCACTACCGAACCAGAATCTTGAGGTTTCCCACTTGTCGTCCTAGTCCATTTGGACCTCTGCATCATCTATCGACTTCCAGATAAAGAAGACTCTACTCTGTGCCATCCTGCGGTGGGTCTCGCTGCTGATGGCTGCTCGGTGGGAATGCTCTCCACTAGTAGGGCTCGCTCAAGCACCCCCGCCTGGGTTGGGATGCTGAGTGGAATCGTCTAAGCTCTGATCCCATGCCTCATACCCTACTAAAAGGTTTGGGCCCAAAATAATGGGTCTCATATCATGTCCGTGGAGTAGCGTGAGAGGTCGGTAAATCTCTCCGAGTACTGGGCTACTGACATGCTGGCCTGCCACAGCTGTAGTAACTCTTGGATGCGCACCGCAGAGAGGGTGGCTGGAACGAACTCCGAGCGGAAAGGGCTCTCGAAGTCCATCCAAAGAAGAGATGCCTAATCGTGCACCTAGAGCATCAGGCTCCACCATCTACCTGCTGCTACGTGCAGGAGACTCGTGGCAAGGATCACCATGAGGTCTGCTGGTGTCCCTACCAATCTGAAGACTCTGACGATAGCCTCCAGCCGATCCTCGGCTGCCTGAGGATCCCTCTCTCCGTGGAACCTAGGCGGCCTATGCCTCTGAAACTCATGCAATGCGCTCAGGCAGTGTGCACTCTCCGCCGCTGGGGTGGGTAGCATCGGTGGCTCAACGGGTAGAGGTACCACCGGTGCCTCCACTGTAATGGGGCTCTGCACCGAGGCCTCATTGCTTAGTGGGCTGCCATCCCACACAAAGCTTGGAACCCTAGCTGGATGTCATCATGGGGCCATCCTGAAAAGAAATAGGTGCACCACGGTTAATACAGTATACCCGGTGAGCTGACACAAAGCAATCACAAAGAAAACTTTTGAAACACACATGCAATCAATGTTTTCGTGCACTAAGTCAGAAATCAGAATTCAGGGTCCTGGTGTATGGATACATCGGTCGCCGCACCAACACTGGACTCCCTGGACTGAAAACCACACTCATTACTCTAAACATTATTACTCCACAGAGAAGAAATTATCAGAGTCTTGAGTTCTGCGAAAGAACTGACTCCTCTGATACCAATATGTCACGACCCGTCCTCAGGGCTCGTGCTGTGACTACCCCAAGCCCGCTTTCCATAGGCCAGGGGTTGGCGACTAGCACCAAAGGTGTAAATCCAAAAAGTAGGGAAGACATTTCCTTTAAGAAGTAACATACACAACAGAGTACGCAAGAGAAGTAAACACTAAGAAAAACTGAGTACAAGGTAAGTGCTGGAAAAGTAAATGGGCCAGAATAAAAACCCAAATGAATGTACAATACAACTGAAAGTAAAGTACAAAAACAGTAAGAAAAAAAACAACACCAATTCATCATCTCAAAATCCCACCTGAAGGGTTGGTACATATAGTCTCCTCAGCTCCTCGGGTCCGGTTGCCCGCTCCGGGTACGTCCTATCAAGTGGTCCGCCTCCGGGTACTATCCAGCTCCTCAAACCTCCACCTCCATCAGTGATGTCTGTCATCTGCAACCAACACAATGTAGTGTGGGCATAGCCCATGCAGGGGTTAGTATATGATACTCAGTATGGACCCCAAGACCCCCAAAGGTCTCTCAGAATCCACGAAGGATAAACCACAAAGGAAAGATACAATCATGAATTATCAACAACACTACTTAGGTATATGACCATACATATACCTAAGTCATCAGTTAGCGTTTGTCTCTAACTCCCAAGCACCACGCAATCCACAATGGAAATCACAACCAGGTCCAAAAGGACAACACAACTCAGTCCACACAGGAAAAACACAACCCAGTCCACAAGGGACAACACATCTCAGTCCACACAGGAAAAACAAAACCCAGTCCACAAAGGAAAGCAAGTCAATCACATCGATGATAAGATTGAGAATCAAGACTCATCTCACATAGGTATACACTTCATAAGGAGATAGATATGATCAAATGTAGTCATTGATTCATCTAAGCTGTCGGACCCACAAAGGATACAAAACCAGCTAAGCTGTCGGACCCACAAAGGATACAAGACCAGCTACTCTACTGAACCCACACAGGATACAAGTACATAGGTCAATACTTCCAGACCCACATAGGATTCAAGAATAGTAGTCATCGCCATCGAACCCATGGAGGATTCTTGTACGGTCGTTGTCGCTGCCGAATCCATGGAGGATCCAAGTACAGTCGTCATCGTCGCAGTCGCAACTAACTCTAGGGTTCCCACACACAGCATGCTCGATCCCGGGAGGGTCCGCTCCTCGAGAAAGAGAGAGATATAGAGAGAGATTCGATACATAAACTATCACGAAGTCCAGAGTTGATGTATCCCAAAGTTCTATCTCGTCAAAAGAAACCCAACGTGACAGACGGTGCGTCAATCGGACGCCCGGTCTGAGAGTTGTTGGCTTTTCCGTTCCAGGGGCCCGGTTTGTTTTTAAGCTAAAACCAACCTGACCATACTCCAGCTGCGTCCAAACCTCAAGTGGAGTAATACAAAAAGATCTTCTCAAAAAAAGTATCCCACCACAATTGACGACACGTCAATGGGATGTTCGGTCCTTGAGATATAAGCATTTTCGCTCTAAAGGCCCTGTTGGTTTCGAGTTCGAACCAACCCGGCCATACCCAAACATTGCCGAAATCTCAAGTGTAATGTATTGAAACAACCCTCTCGATCCATGTATTCCTACGCAACTAACAGTGCATCGATCGGAGGTCCTTAGCTAGAGTTATGAGCAAAAGACCGAAAATGGCCCGAAGTGGGGGGGTCTAGGCCCGGCCCGACCTGGCCCAACCCCCACTGGGTCGGACCGAACCGGGTCGACCCGACCCGGGTCGGGGTCTGGCTCGGTAGGGCGCAGCCCGGCCTGGTCCACATGACCCACCCCGGCCCGGCCGGGGGGGGGGGGTGCGCAGGCTCGGCCAGCGGCTGAGCAGGTGGGGACGCGGTCCCCCCTTTGATCCGCAGATGCGGCGTCGGTCGCCGCGTCTCCCCAGATCCCACGCGGCCACGGGATCTGACTCCCCGCCACCGCGGCTGAAGTCGCAGTGTCTTATGCTGGTGGCACGCTAGGGCGCCGCCGCCTCCGGCCGCCGGCGCCGCCGGAAATTTCCCCAGGCCACCGAAGTCGTTCCGGTGGTCCGTTCTTGCTTCTATCTGTGCCTGCGGTCATCTTGGGACCCATACATAACTGTGATAGCCACCAAACGCCAAAAACGGTCCCGTTTCATTATTGTCAACGATTCCACGCATCAAGAACAAAACAACAGTGTGTTCAGACTTATTCGTTAGTCCTCACCCACCGCGTTAGTGGTTCAAAACATCTCCCAACAATTATACATCATGCCGAGGGTATAATTCACATAATGAAATATAAACCAAAACCCCTACATCAACAAGGAATAAGATCATTGGTATCGCGGTAGACGGCGTCGTGGGGAAAAGGGTTTGTAGGCGTCATCACAGTGCACCGAGAAGGAAGTGACGTCTCCTTTCTTGTCGCAGAGAAGAGGAAGGGTGGCGCATCGTCGATCTCTGAGGAACTGGCGTTCTTCGTCATTCTTCATTGGAGGTCGGCGTTCTTTGTCGTTCTTCACCGGAGGCCAGTGTTCTTCCTCGCACAATGAATCTCTTCTCCTTAATAAAATAATAGGTCCCCCTATTATTTTATTATACACAAAGAAACTCTCCCATAATTAATTCACCACACTAATTAAAATGTGTTGAAGTTTAATTAAAGGAGGGAGAGAGGGAAGGTTCCCCATAATTAAACATGTTGGTAGTTTAAATTAAAAATGGGAGAAGAAAGGTTTCTAGTTAAATTATGGGTTGACATAATTTAATGGATTGAGGTGACATTTAATGGTGGTTTGTCAAATTCATGGGGTTTTTTAAAGATATTTAGAGGGAATTAAATGGCGGGGCTTGTGCGGACCCCACCTCTCTAACATCCCCAATTGGGTAGTTAAGTGGCTGTGGGCCCCACTCTTAACTACCCATGGGAGGGAAAAACCACCTTAAGAAAATATAAATTGTTCCGAAATTTTTTATTTTTTTCATAAACAAATCCCCAAAAAGTATCTTCTCCTCTTTTGAGAACACAACTATGATAAGGGTCCCCTTAAGCAATTACCGGCACTGCGAGTTCATCGGTGCCCTCAGATTTCAATTCTGATCACTGGTTCAAAAGTTAGAAAAAACCGCACGTTCGTTCACTGAACGTACCTGAGCTAAACTTCAAAAAATGATTCCGGGCACATCGGGCCTCAGAATCAAGCGCCGTCAGAAGCCACAGACTCGTAAAATTCCAAAGTATTAAAAAAAATTCCATGAAATTTTTGGGTCTTTACAGTCAACACTATGAGCTCACATGGAAAAGTTGTTCCTGCAAATGAGCAGATTATGAGAATACTACGATGTCTGCCAGAAATATGGAGAGGCACATCAGTTTCAATTAGAGAATCTTGTTATATTAGTACTTTTCCTATTAAGTAATTCATTGGTAAGCTTATGATGTATGAATAAGAACTCAAAGTAAATAAGGAAGAAGATTATGAACCAAAAATAAAGTCAGTGGCATTTAAGTCTACTGCCTCAAAAGGAAAAGACAAGGAGAAAGTACACATACCAACTGAAATCTCAACAAGTGAAAGTTCAGATTCTGACAGTGATGTTGAGATGGCCCAAATAGCCAGGAGATTCAAAATGTTCTATACGAAGAAGAAATTCTTCCTAAAATAAAACTAAAAAGGTAAATATGAAAACAAAGGTCACTGGAAGAAAGATTGGAAGAAGTTTGATAAGAGTGATGAGATTGTCTGCTATGAGTACAAAAGGAAAGGACATGTAAAAGATGAATGTCCAAATTTAAAGTTCAAAAAGAAATAGGACTACAAGGACAATAAGTACAAGAAATCAATGAATGAAACATGGAGTGATTCAGAAGAGAGTTCAAGTGATTCTGATTCTACTCAGAATGAAAAATATCAAAAATCTAACATTTGTTTTATGACAAACACATCTGAGTTAACACTGGACACTCCTTCTTTAAATTCATTTTATTCTGGAGTTGAATCTGATTATGAATATGAAAATATGTCTATTAAATAATTATTTGAATATTGTAATATGATAGAAGAAACCTGTAATGAATTGAAGGACAAGTACAAGTCCTTGAAGAAACAGCACGCTCTAACCAGTTCTTTAAAATCTACACTTGATGTAGAAAAGGAAAATAATTCTCAATTAGTTAACAAAAATACTGAATTGAAATTGTCTAATGAGCAATTAAGGAAGGACTTAGAAAAATTCACAAATAGAAAAGAGACACTTACTCAAATTCTAGGAAAGCAAGTGGCACCAAAATATACCCCTGGAATAGGCTATCATCTTGGACAAAGATAGTTTACAAAAACTAGATTTATTTCTAAATCTGGACAGAATACTTCTAGTTCTAGTTCTGGAAATTTTAATGCTTAAACTAGTTAATCACATAGTTATAGATCAAATAGAGTTTATCTTTCAAAATCTATTGATTCTGTAAATTATATGAGACCGATAAGATAAATCTGGGTAACAAAATCTTTTCCTTCTAACCTATCTGGACCTAAGAGAATATGGGTACCAAAATAATTTTCCATCGAAATCTGTTTTGTAGGATACCTGCTTGAAGAATTCCCAAAAGAAGATATGGTAATTTTACAGTGGATGTTCAAGGCATATGACTATGTATTACTCATGTTTCAAAAGCGTAATAAAAGTTGATGGAGGCCATGTCACCTTTGCTGATAATTCTAAAGGAAAAATCATCGGCCTAGGCCAGATTGGTAACACTGATTCAGTTTTAATTTCCAAAGGCTTATTTGTTGATGGACTTAAATATAATTTTTTCAGAATCTCTCAGTTTTGTGCTGATGGTTTCAATGTTAAATTTGAAAATGACTCTTGTAATGTTTTTAATTCTAAAAATGTTCTAGTATTTTTTGCTTTGATAAATGAAAATGTTTATGCTGTTGATTTGAATTCTTTAGCTAAACAGAACATTACTTGTTTAAATGCTTTTCATAAAGAGTCTTGGATATGACACAAAGGATTAGGACACTGCAATGTTTATTCACTTAGAAAACTAAATAGAAAAAACTTAGTTAGAGACCTACATAAACTGGAATTCCCAACTGACAATGTTTTTAATCCCTATCAAAAGGGAAAGCAACATACAGTTTCTTTTAAATCAAAGATAGAAGTTTCAACTTCTCAACCTCTCGATTTGGTTCACATGGAATTATTTGGAACTTCTAGAGTTTCTAGTTGAAATGGGAAGCACTATGTCTATGTTCTGGTAAATGAATATTCTAGGTACACTTGGGTATACTTCTTAGCTCACAAAAGCGAAGCTTGTTCTTACTTTATCAAATAATCCAAGTCTTTAGAAATGTTTAGTGGAATTAAGATTAAGACATTAAGAAGTGATCGTGGATGTGAGTTTGAAAATAATGAGTTTGAATCTTACTGCTCACACAATGTCAATAATCATAACTTTTCTACCCCTAGGACACCCCAGCAAATTGGTTTAGTAGAAAGAAGAAACCTAACCCTTCATGAAATTGCAAGGACTATGCTTAATGAGTATGATCTGCCAATTTACTTTTGGGATGAAGATGTAAACACTACTTGTTATATTATAAGTAGATTCTTAATTATAACTCTTCTCCAAAATACCCCTTATGAGTTGTGGAAGCATAGGAAACCTAAGGTTAATTACTTCAGAGTCTTTGGTTGCAAAGTCTTTATTCTCAATACTAAGGATAATCTAGACAAATTTGCATACAAGAGTGATGAAAGAATATTTTTAGGATATTAATTAACTAGAAAAGCTTATAGAGTCCTTAACAAAAGTACCAAATGTGTGGAAGAATCTGTTCACATCAAGTTTGATGAAACTGATCCACATGAACCTAAACCTCCTCTTGAAAATCTTGAAGAAGATTTGTCTGTTTTGAACCTCAGTGATAAAATCAATGAATCTATTGTAAATACAACCATGTCTGGAAATGTTCTAGAACATGCTTCTGTTGAATCCAAACCTAGAGAAGAACCTGAAATTTCTAGTCCCACATTTACTAGATCAACTAGGATTCTAAGGAATAATCCTTTAGATTCTGTTGTTGGTAATCTTGATAGAGGGACACAGACTACAGCTTCTCTAAGAAATCAGGTTTAACATCAGTCTTTTCTTTAACAGTTAGTGGTTACACCCAAATTTACCCTACTGGTAAAATCAGTCAATGTAGTACATGTAGGGGTCGAATCCACAGGGACATAAGAAGTAACCTTGAGTCGCTATGTGTTTATGGAGGATGTGATGTGAAGTGGCCAAATTTGGTTTTGATTTTGGATGGGTTTAAAGAACACTAAGAAACCTAAGTGAATTCAAATCAATGAAAATGGGTTGATCTTAGGATTATGCTCCGGGTGGATTGAATGAATTTTACTTCTTTAGACAATTTTTGTTTTATTAATTCTTGATGAATCCATTCTTAAAAAATAATACTACCTTCATCATTTTCTAGTTTGGTTCTTACTAAACAAAATTACTAATCCCCTATACACTTAGAGAACCATATTCATGATGTATCCAAGGTATATGGTCATTTAGTACTTGAATTTTTCTTGCTCAAACATAGTGAAGATGAAGAGTAGAAATTAATGAAGAATAGATGTCTTAAATTAATTATCCAATTAACAACAATTCATTCATAAAATAACATTCAATCCATCCTTTGCATCCTCCTATGATCAACCCATTAAAGGGTTAGCCCTCTATTGATGATATACTCTCAATGGTGGGAGGAATATGGATAACAAGAAATGGATTGAAGAAATTAAAACCGCGAAAATAACGAGAACTCCTCAGTGTGTGGGAATGAAATTCACACCTATGATACAAAAAAATAAACCTACATGGAAATGGAAAACATTACAAAGGAAATTTGGAAGCATAACCTTACAATGAAACAAGCAAGAGAAGATGACAAGAAAAATATGAGATGCCTATTCCCTTCACCACCAAATCCTTATATAGGCATATTAGGAGCTTTAGGTCCACCCCCCAATAATCAATTCACCCCCCAAAAATTAAGAGAGTCAAATGAGGGTGAATAATCAAATGGAAATTGACGTTACAAAGTTGACCACAAAACCAGCTAGATTCTTCCACCGTTTTGACGTGTGCATTTGTCATCTAATAAGGAAGAATACATAGTGGTCGTGGAAGAAAAATATGCTCGTACATCTGTTCTATAGTAGCTGTAAAAATTTTAGGAATGTTGGCATAGCCGTTTGGATGTTATGGTCAAAATGGTGGGATGATGTTATGTGCATTTATTTCGGGCCCACCATTTAAATCTCATATTCAGATCCATTTATCATCATGAAAAATTCAGAATTAGCTCCGTTAACTGTTGAATAAAATGATAATAATATTTTTATCTTTATAATTTAAAAATTTTAGCTTCATTGGGCTTGGTTTGTGGGCCCCAAATTTGTTTGATGGGACATAGGCCCATTATACTTTTTCCAGCAAATTTCTGCATTCAGGTGAAAAAATATCCATCTTCCCTTGGGATTCATCCACCGTCCCTAAAAGATAAAATGTTCCAAATAAAGTGATTAATTATATACCAAAATATAAAATTAAAATAATGAACAATATATTTTTCATAAGCAATTTATTGAGTGGTCCCAAAATGACATTTTAAGCATGAATTTCCCAATGGTGGTAAATGAAGTTCAATCTCTGAATTGGACTAAAATTGATGTTTATGAACTTTGAAACATATTAATATTAAGATATTAACAAAGAATATTATCCACCTTCAGTGACTAATCACACCCCCAACTTGAGTTTTTCTAGTCCCGAGCAAAATATATTACGTATTATGAAATTCGAATCCCCTTTTCCAAAAACATTATAATACAAATTTCTCGCCCAAATACCTCATACAAAAAAGAAATTATGAAACCCATCAAAATAATTTAAAACAAGCAAGGTATATAAGCATATCCTAATCCCAAGCCCATTTTTTTGTTTAAATTCATCGCCACATTTATCCAGTTTCAATTAAGCATGAAAAAGTGTTGTGCATCACAAAAGATATGGGTCCCAATTTATTGTTCAAGGGGGAAAATGGAAGAACTAGGTGATAATAACATTAAACCTTAATATGAGTATCCAATTTTTTTAAATTTTTTGTTTATTTGATTTTTTAACCACAATAGATATAAAAAACTAACTCTGGGAAAGACAACTATGGAGTCATGATCCCCAAGTGTCAGACGCCACACATATTGTCAATTCCATGCTCTAAAATAGAGATATAAAGCCTAACTCTGGGCAAGATAACTACGGAGTCACGATCCCCAAGTGCCGGACACGACACATTTGGAAAAAACATTTCTCTATATGGTCATTATTTTTTTTCAAATTATTATTATTATTATTATTTGGATACTCAAATTAAACTAAAAGTGACCCCAGAACCCTATGCTATAATGAAGGGGACCCAAGAACTCAAATTTACACCCAAGATCCAATAGACATGCATTGTGGCATTTTTATTAAGAGGATGAAAATGTAAACTTTGAAAAATCACATCGGACAACTGAACTTTCCAAAAAATATGCTCATGAACTTAAACATGCATTAAAATCAGAATCAAGGAATGAAAAATTATTTGATATCCAATTTTAGAGTTTTCAATGTGTGTTATCATGTTCAAGGATAATGAAATTTTTTTTCCATGCATGTTCTTTTAAAAAAAATCATTTTTTATTTCATCTCCCCCAACATAGAATAACTCTATCCCCGGTGTATAAAGAAAACTTAGAAGGGGGGTATGGTGGAGTTGTTCAAATAGGAAATTGAAAATGATAATCATGGAATTAAGTCACTTGGTGGATGATGATGATAGTGCGTGCCACAGTCTCCCATCAATCCTGGATTCGAGTCTTAGTGGCTTGGATGGTAGTGATGGGCTTTACCCCCCGACCTATGACATGTATTTTTAATTTTTTATTATTTATATATATATATATATATTATTTTTTAACCTAAAAAACATAAAAATAAAATAAACTGATGATACAGTGTCTTATTTTTAATTTTTGGGTAAGGTATTACTCAGAGATCATGCCACGTGACACAGATGAATATAGAGCTCCCCTTTCATACCCATCCTTACTAATAAAATAATAATAGGTCAATAGTCTATGTTAATTTATTATATGAAAAATAAAATAAAATAAATATAAATATGATTCACAATGATTGGAAACATGAAAACCATGGGTTTCCTCCCATGCAATGCTTTTGTTTAATGTCATTAGCTCGACTTGTACCCCCCAACTTATCCAATTCCAACTTTAAACATTTTTAGGACCCCATTTTTATCCACCTCAACAATATTTAGATTAATTCTTTTTTTTAGAATTTTTTTCATGTGAAATCTCATGCTTAACAATCAGTGTGAGAGTCCATGTAATTTCAGTAATGGTTGATTCGGTTGAATTTCTAGTCGTTCCTAAGACATCAATGACCATTCCAACATTATTTGTTTCTTGAGAAGAATTAAAAACAACCACAAGGTCTTTCTTATCTCCTACGGTGGGATTAT
The DNA here is from genome assembly GCA_963277665.1 of Viscum album. Taxonomy (NCBI): domain Eukaryota; kingdom Viridiplantae; phylum Streptophyta; class Magnoliopsida; order Santalales; family Viscaceae; genus Viscum; species Viscum album. The sequence continues at coordinate 20,028,177 of OY728137.1, read as the reverse complement.
TGAGTTGGGAAGAATGTAAAATAATTTTGAGCTCGGGTTCATTGAAATTTTCAAAAAGAGATTGACAAATTAAATCAAAATCAGTTTCTTCTCCAAAAAATTTAGAAAGAATTGGTTCATTTTGAAAATAAGATTCATCCCAAAAAAATTATAGTTGAAGATCAAGAATGGGTATGGATTTGATGTTTGTGATTTATCTTAATGGTTCAATTATCTGTACTTCTTAAAATTTATCAATGGAGTTATATTCAAGAAACTCAATCCATGATGTCAAATTTCCTCTTTTGAGTCCAAGAAATCAATTTCCTCCTGATTTAAAGACCCTTAAACATTTTTTTCATCTTCTTCAATTATCCCATATCCAAAGGTTAGTTCCTTTTTAAATTCAAGAGTGGTTTTTTGGATAAAATATTCTTCTATCAGTGATGAGGAAGGGACATCCTATGTGGGAATGGGTTCTTCATAAGTCTCAATGCTTTGTATTTCTAATCTCAGTGATGAAACTTCTGAATTCATTTTAACCATTTTTTCACACAAATGTTGAATAATTTTTTCAGAATTAGGATTGATAGATGTTTGGACATCATGAACTTTATTAAGTTTGATCTCATAAATCATCCTCAAGAGGTATGCAAATTGATCCTTTAAACATTCATCATTACAAATATCGTTCATGTTATTGGGTGTGGGGTATTCATTCAAAGATTGATCAAAGTAATTAAAAAAGTTGGTGATTCCTAATGTGGTTTTTCTAATTGATTCCATCTTGAGTTTGTGAATGGACATTGTTGATTATACTCCATTGGATTCATTTGGAAATTTGGAATCGTGATTTTCGAGAGTCAAAAAAAATAGAAAGGGGAAAAGAGAAGAGAAATGGGGATGATAAAAGAGAAATGGGGGAGAATAGAAAGATTTTATAAGGTGAATTACTTGGTCCCCAACAAAGGCGCCAAAATTTGGTTGTGCCCAAATTTACCCTACTGGTAAAAGTGGTCAATGTAGTACATGTAGGGGTCAAATCCACAGGGACCGAAGAAGTAACCTTGAGACGCTATGATTTTGTGAAGGATGGGCTGTGAAGTTTCCAAATTTGGATTTGATTTTGGATGGTTTTAAAGAACACTAAGAAATCTAAGTGAATTCAAATCAATGAAAATGGGTTGATCTTAGGATTATGCTCTGGGTGGATTGAATGAATTTTTCTTCTTTACACAATTTTGGTTTTATAAATTCTTGATTAATCCATTCTTCAAAAATAACACTACCATCATCATTTTATGGTTTGGTGCTTACTAAACACAATTAATAATCCCCTATACACATATAGAACCAAATTCATGATGTATCCAAGGTATATATTCATTTAGTACTTGAATTTAGCTTGCTCAAACACAGTGAAGATGAAGAGTAGAAATTACTGAAGAATAGAAGTCTTAAATTAATTACCAATTAACAACAATTCTTTCATAAAATAACATTCAATCCAGCCTTTGCATACTCCTACGATCAACCCATTAAAGCGTTATCCCTACATTGATGGTATACTCTAAATGGTGGGTATAATATGGTTAACAAGAATTGGATTGAAGAATTTAAAACTGCGGAAATAATGAGCACTCCTCGGTGTGTGTGAATGAAATTCACACCTATGTGTGAACTAATTCACAACAACACAAAGATATCAATGTGCTTTGTGATAATAAAGTTTTAATAAAAGAAATTTAAAATATAGAAGATAAATAATTTGATTAATAACATAAAGATACAAAAAAAATAAACTTACATGGAAATGGAAAACATTACAAAGGAAATTTGGAAGCATAACCTTTCAATGAAACAAGAAACACAAGATGACAAGAAAAATATGAGATGCTTATTCCCTTCACCACCAGATCCTTATATAGGCATATTAATAGGCTTAGGTCCACCCACAATAATCAATTAACCTCCATCAATTAAGAGAGTCAAAAGGAGTGGGAAGAATCAAAAGAAAATTGACGTTACAAAGTTGACCACAAAACAAGCCAGATTCATCCACCGTTTTGACATGTGAATTTGTCCTCTAAGAAAACCGAATACATAGGCATTGTAGAAGAGAAATATGCTCGAACATCTGTCCCATAGTAGCTTTAAAAATTTCATGAAATTTGACATAACATTTTGGATGTTATGGTTGAAATGGTGGGACGACTTTATGTGAATTTATGTCAGGACCACCATTTAAATCTCAACTTCAGATCCCTTTATCATCATGAAAAATTCAGAATTAGCTCTAGAAATAGTTGAATAAAATTATCCTCATATTTTTATATTTCTACTTTAAAAAGTTGAGCTTTATTGGGATTGGTTTGTGGGCCCCAAATTTGTTTGATGTGCCTTAGGCCCATTATGATTTTTCCATCAAATTTATGCATTCAGGCACGAAAATCTTCATCTTCCCTTGGGATTCATCCATCGGACCTAAAAGATAAAATTTTAAAAATAATGTGATGAATGATATAACAAAATATAAAATTAAAATGATAAACAATATATTTTTCACAAGAAATTTATTGAGTGGGCCCCAAATGAAATTTTAAGCATGAATTGCCCAATGATGGGAAATAAAGTTCAATTTCTGAATTGGACTAAAATTAATGTTTATGCACTTTGAAACATATTAATACTAAGATATTAGCAATGAATATTAGCCACTTTCAGTGACTAATTAGTTAGAACCTAAAAATGTCAATGATGCAATCAATGATGAATTTTGTGTAATGGTTATGCAAGAAGAACTAAATCAATTTGAAAGAAACAATTTCTGGGAATTAGTTGATAGATCTAAGGAAAATTTCAACAATGGAACTTGATGGTTTTTTAGAAACAAAGTTGATGAGTCAAGAAATATAGTTAGAAATAAAGCTAGGTTAGTTTCACAAGGTTATAGTCAATATGAAGGAATAGACTATGAGGAAACCTTTGCACCTGTAGCTAGATTAGAGGCTATTTGGATTCTACTTGCCTATGATGCTCATCTGAATTTCAAGTTATATCAAATGGATGTTAAAAGTGCTTTTATAAATGGTTTTATAATTGAATATTTTTTTTGAACAACCACCTGGATTTACTAATCCCCATTTTCCAAATTGAGTTTTCAAACTTTCAAAAGATTTATATGGTATGAAACAAGCTCCAAAAGCCTGGTATGATAGACTTAGTAATTTCCTTTTTTCAAAAGGTTTGACTAAAGGGATTGCTGACCCAAATATTTTTATTAAAAGAATTTCTAATGATGTTTTGATAATAAAAATCTATGTTGATGATATTATTTTTGGATCTTCTAAACATTATTTATGTACTGACTTTTAAAATATTATGAAAAATGAATTTGAAATGAGTTTAATGGGAGAACTCAAATATTTTCTTGGATTTCAAGTTTTTCAAAATGAAAATGGTATTATTTTGAATCAAAGTAAATATACAAAGGATATTTTAAATTTTTTTGGTTTGGATAGTATTAAGGAAAGTGATACACATATGAGTACTGTTTGTAAGTTGGATGGTGATGAAACTGGAAAACCTGTGGATCAAACCAACTATACAAGTATGATTGGAAGCTTAGTTTACCTTACTGCTAGTCGACCATATATTATGTTTAGTGTGTGCATTTGTGCAAGATTTCAAGCTAATACAAAATAATCTCATTTACATGCTGTTAAAATAATTTTCAAATATATTAAACATACCAAAAACATAGGATTGTTTTATCCAAAAGGACAATCATTCGATTTAATGAGTTATTCAGATGTTGACTTTGCTGGTTGCAAGTTAGATAGGAAAAACACTTCTGGAACATGTCATTTTCTTGGTATGTTCTTACTATCATAGTGTAGTAAGAAACAAAATTTTGTTGCATTGTCCACTGCTGAAGCAGAGTATATAGCTGCTGGTAGCTGCTGTGCACAAATTCTGTGGATGAAACATACATTATTGAACTATGGATATCAGTTTAGATATGTTTCAATAAACTGTGATAACACTAGTGCAATTAATATCTCTAAGAATCATGTGTATCACTCTTGGACCAAGCACATTGATGTAAGGCACCATTTCTTGAGAGATCATTACTAAAAAGGTGATATTACTCTTGAATTTATAGGTACTGAACATCAAATAGCTGAAATTTTCACTAAACCTTTAATTTTGGATAGGTTAGGTTACATTAGAAATGTGTTAGGGATGTTTAACTCTCACCGTTAGAAACCTCACAGTTAGAAACCTCACCGTTAGAAACCTCACCGTTAGAACCTCACCGTTAGAAACCTCACCGTTAGAAAACTCACCATTAGAAACCTCACCGTTAGAAAACTCACCGTTAGAAACCTCACTGTTCGAATCCTCACCATTAGAAACCTCACTGTTAGAAACCCCACCGTTAGAAACCCCACCCGTTAGAAACCTCACCATTGGAAACTTCACCGTTAGAAACATCACCGTTAGAAACCTCACCGTTAGAAACCTCACCGTTAGAAACCTCACTGTCAGAAACCTCACCATTAGAAACCTCACCGTTAGTGGACCTCAATGATAGATAAACCTCACTGTTATGAATTCTAACTGGTATATGTTACCGTTAGGTAGCGCTATTTTTAACTTCATACCCTCAGCCACCAGAATCTGTATCGTCTATAGTTTTACTTATTATGTTTTATTTATTTATTTTGTGATTCCTAAATGTTAAAACACAAGTTTTTAACCTCTTTCGATCCACCTCAAGCCCTTTACCTTCAAACCTTAGCTCTCAAACCTTCTCTCGAACCCTAAGTCTTTTGATTCGAACAATGACAAGAATAAAGAGACCTTCGGTCGGTGAAAATGAAGATGATCCAAATGCCAAGAGACTCAAAGGTGAGTCTAGTAGTGGAAGTGAAGTAAGGAAACCTACGAACCTGCATCTCTCTCAGAGAGAGATAGTAGTTGAGAAGGAACTATGCGTAGAATGGCTGATGTCTTGTGATTCGTTAGTTCTAGAAGTTTTGGAAGATCAGAAATGGATAGAATGCTTCGTGAAAAACAATGGCCCCTACTATCCAAAGTTGGTAAAATATTTCTATGAGTTTGTAAGTTTTGATAAATCAAAAGCTGAGAGTCAAATGATTTCTTTTGTGAATAAGAAGTAAATATCATTTTCATCTGTTGAGTGGGATGAATGCCTGAAGGTACCACATGAAGAAGAATTTGGTTATTTCTCTAAATCAGCACCACCTATAAGCAACTTCTTTTAGTATGAAACTATCATAGAAGAGTTAACAGGAGATGGCACACCTAGAAAGGTTGTGGCGGCTGAAATGGATGGAGAACACAGACTACTCTTCAAGTTTATTCATCATGTTCTTAGTCCAAGGAGAGGGGATTTTTCAAATCTGAAATACCAGGATATTTACTTGCAACATTTTCTGAGGCATGGTGTGAAGTTAAATTTATGCAGGCTGTTGATGACTCAAATAGAGGATATTATTGGACCAAAATAAAAAAAATTCCTTATTATTTTCCAAGTTAATCTTGGTTATGATCAAGGTGAAAGAAGTAGCTGAGTCTCAGGATGAGACAGTGGTGATAAAGAATAACTTCTATATCACAAGAACAGTTTGCAAAGACATGAAGATCAATTGGAATCCATAGAAGATGTAATGGGTTAGTGATGATGAGAAGCTGTATGATAAGTATAATCCTGTTGATCATCCTTCTAGGCCTAAGGATGTGAGGGATCCAGATCTGGGACCTGATGAAGAAGAACCTAAGTACAATGATGATACTGATGAAGAGGAGACATCTATAGCTGATGGAATGGATCCAGACCTGCCCGCAAGTCCTGTTGCTGAAATTATATCATCAGGAAAGGAAAAATTATTATAAGAAGAAACACTTATTGATGAGGAAGACCAGCCAGCCCCTGAGAATGGAGAAGAAAGAGAGGATGAATCGGAAGCCTCTGCTTCTGTTTGCTCAAGTCTGAGTCCATTGATTGGAAGCTCAGTTGTGGCTATTAAGGATGTAGTGTGTGATATGGAAGGACTTATGCCTAATCTAGAGGAGCCTATTGCTATTTCATAGATGGAGTTGATTGTAGAAGATTCTTCTGAGGAAGAAAGACCTGCTGAGAATGCTATTGTTATACCAGAGCATGCACCTGTTAAGGGGGAGCATCAGACTAGGTTTGGCACTGTCTCAGTAGATAATGAAATTGAGGATTGGGTAGAAGACCTAGGTGTTTTGGTTTGTGGATTATATTATCCCAATTCTGATAATGAGACATCCCTCAATAGACTAAAATTCAGTTATGATATTTAGTCTGAGTTTTTACCTGAAGATGTGGTCAGAAGAGGTGATCTGAATAAGTTGAAGTCAGATCTTAAATCCAGTTTTGTTGGAGAAGTCAGAAGAATGGAAAGTTCACTGGTATCATTAATTCAGTCAATTATGACTGACTTAGTGGCCAGTATTGTGTTTGATAGAGCACCTGCAGTTGTGCCTGAAAATATGATCACTAGGGCTGATCTTGAATCCTTAAAGGATGAGCTGAAAAAGTCTTTTAGTGCGTCTGTTTCCAAGTTGAAGCACTGCATTGTTGAGGAGATAAGCAATATGGAAAAGTTTTTTGAACTCTCTTTGGGTTGCAATATGTCAACCTCTATGGAACAGATGATGGCTGAAATCAAGGCTTGTCAGATTCAAGTATCTAGACTGACAGAGAATGTTCAAATTCTAAAGAAATCTGTTATCTCATTAGAATCTTATATGAGTTACAAATCCCAAGAAGACAAAGACTTAGCTTATGTCAAAAGTTTTGTGAGACAGATGGTATCAGTATTTGAGGGATTTTAAACCTCCATGGAACATCATGTCAGCACCCAAGATTCTCAAGTGAAAAATCTTATCAGTGGGTTGACCAAAAACTTCAAGGAAATAATGACCTTATCTATTGGTTCTCTTACCTCCAGACCTTCAATAGAACTAGATCGGATTCAAGCTATGATGAAGGAGGAGTTGGTTCAGCTTAAACCAGTAGCTTTGTGGACTCATCTGCCATTACCCAAGTGGTGTCTACTACTAGAGATATAATGAAGCTAGTCCAATACTATATGAGAGAATCTTCTGCCGCTCAGAAGGAAGTGAAAGAAAAGGTTGATTTTTATTTCCAAAGAGTCTACAGCAAGCATCTGCTCAAAAATCACTTTAAACTGTTGTTAGAGAATTTGAAATTGTCCCCAGTATCTCAATCCTTAAGAGAGCAAGTAAGAAAGATAAGGGAACTGACTCCATCCTTGGACAAATTTATGGAAAACAAGGATGACTTCATTTCTGCTATGGAGAGAGGACGAGGAATCATTATGGATTTCAGAAATCTCTTGTTGACTTTCATTCATGTTAATGCTAGGATAGTTATTATACCTCCATATTTACCTGCCTCTACCTCTACGGCTTCTCCTATTCATATGACTCCAGCCCAAGCCATCCGAAGCCTAAATCCTATGATCACTCGGAGAGCTACTCAGTACAGACCAAGAACAGTTTCAGTAGCTTAGCCTCCTCTAATCATTTCTAGTGTTCCTAAGCCTCCACCTGCATCTCCACAGTCTGATTCTACCTCGGATCCTAAAGGAAAATCTCAAGTAGACATCCAGGAGGTGGATCGACTGATGGTTAAGCCATTTGATAGGAATCCTTGTATTATTTTTGTTTCATTTTTTTCATCCTATGTATCTTTTTGGCCCCATGGAATGAAAATGCTCTTATTCTCTTTTACCCTTATGTTACTTTTATTTGTGTTTGTTTCCTTCTATTTCTAATCACAAAGGGGGAGAACAGAACTGATATGAATCATATGATAGGACAAAGGGGGAGACAAATGAGCTAAATGATAAGTCTTGACAAATATGAACTCATGAGAAATATAATATTACCTCTCATACTTTTAGCTTTTCAAATATTCATTTGAAAATATCATTATTCTATTTACACTGATTATTTTCTTTATAATTCCTCTAATATATAAGTCTGGTACTTTGATTTTATTATTTTCTCTAATACCATTTCATTTTATAATAAATCCTCTGATATGTTACTAATTATTTTGAGATTATGATTCAATAAGTTGTGATTATCAAAAAGGGGAGATTAATAACCTCACCTATTTTGATAATCTAAATTATGTTTTAATATATTGATAATCCCAAATAATGATCATTTATATATTAATTACTATTCATTATACTTTGAAATAATTCTAACTCAATATGCATATGTGTTGCATATAACAGCTAAGTGTTAAGTCCCCCGATATGTTCATAGCTACTGATATAGACAAATAGATATATAACTACTGTTATGGTCATCGATAAGGTTAAGGTCACCGATATGCATAACTGTTACCGATAGAAGTAGAGCTACCGATAGCATAAGTCTACCTATATGCATAAGTCCACCGGTATGCACATAATCACTGGTACAGAACAGAGCTACCGATATGTGTAAGTCTACGGATACAAAGCTCACCGATACAGAGCTGCCGATACAAAGAGATAACGATACAAAGAGCTACCGATATAAAGAGCTACCGATACAAAGAGCTACTGATACAAAGAGACACTGATACAAAGAGCGACCGATACAAAGAGCTACCGATACAAGAAAAGCTACCGATAGAAGGAGTAACCGTTACAAGTCGACCGTTACAAGTACTCTACTGATTAAAATTTTATGCCTTATTTAAATTATACTAATGGTCATATTTGCTCAATTTAATGCAACTTCCATTTAATTAATGTGGGTTGTTGTCATGTTAGGGAACCGTACCTCGTACCTATGAAAAGGTAATCATTCCCATTGCCGGAGATGAAATCTATAAAAGGAAAGACAAAAGCCGAGAAAAGGTGTGATTGAATTTTCGTGCATACACATAGAAAAAAAAGGAAACATCCATACTAGAAGAATACTGGACATACACGAAGCCATTCATTCTTGAAGAGAACATAAGCTGCACCTTAGCCAAGGAGAACTTCAACGATCTCTTCATACACTCAAGCTAATCAAACTGAACATGAAGAAAACGACCCTCTATTTTTCAGACAAAAACTAGAGAAGGACTCAGAAGCATTCCTAGTCAATCAAAAAGAGTCCAGAGCTGCACTTCAAATCACTAGAGCATTCTAAAATCCTATATACTCTCTTAGTGATTCTTTTATTTACATTTTGAGCAGTGTGCATACTCTGTATATTTTATACACACACTGTCTCCTGTGCTAAAATGGAGGATTTCTAAATCCTCACACAAACCTTCTATAACTCTTTTGTATCAAACTGTGGATAGTGGTAGAGATCAAGTAGGACATGGACAACCCATGTGCTTATTCATTGTTTTCCCACGAAAAATTATGGTAGAGGTATTAGTACCTGAATAGTCCTTATACTGTTGTTTACCCCGATCCAGGGTGTGGATCAAAATTTATTTAAATTGGTTGAGAGGAATATGTCTCGGCATGAGATTGAACCTCTTGTTTTAAAACTGTTGTGCTTACTTATTTTGGATTTAATATATATTGAATATTCTGCTTCTAATTACTTTAAAATATAAAATTGTATTAAAGTTACTTTGATAGTTAATCTAGAAAGTGTTTGTATGTACTATAAAGCATTAGGTTAACTTCAAAATTTAATTAATCTTCAGATTAGATTAACTGAGAACTAATCCATATTTTGAGAATCTAACTGACCCTTTATAGTTCTACAAATTCACTAAAAATTAATTTCTTATTCAATTTGGGGGATTTTAATAAGAATCTTTTTAATATAAATTTTTAATTGGAACTCAATTTAGCCCCCTCTTGAGTGTCTACTCCGACCAACACATATTTTGTTAACCTAAATTTCAATTATGACTACGTATTCTTGTTTTTAATGTTACTCCATAAAACTTAATGATTTATGGGGTATTATTTTGATTATCAAGAAAGAATGTTTTTTTTCAACAAAGAATTACATGTGTGTATACACACAAGTACACACACACATATATAACTCAATATTTTCAGTGTTTTTATCCACCATCTTGATGAGGGTTCTTTTTCATTGAACGATATTTTAAAATACCTATGTTTATTTTGGTGTTATCATGGTTGATATATATATATACACATGTGAATATAAAAATTTATATATATCAACCCATTTAAATTTAATAGGGTTTTTTTAAAATATTAGTCCCTAAAACATACGGTTGCATGAATTTTATTAATTAAATTCTTATATACATAAACATATATATGTGTATATATAAACGTATATATGCATTTAAATATAATCATGTTAAGTACAATATTATTTCTCATTTATTTGGAAACTATTAATGGTATTTATCAACCACCAAACTAAGGTTTAATGATTTATGTATGATTATTTTCCTATAACAACCATGTTTGAATAATCTCATGTGATAATTATTATCATTTTATGTGTAATTATGGTCCATGTTATTTTTTCATGTGTGAACTCGCATCTTCATCTCCTTTCATGTCATGCATGAATAGGTGTGGCCATCATCTATCTCATGCGAGGCATTCCAAAAATTATGTGTTTTTGCACTCACTTAAAATCCATGTTTCATATTATCATGGGTTTCAAAGATAAGTGTTTTTTTTAGCATGGGATTCTCTCTAAAAAATTTTAAAAACTTTTGTGAAAATATAGTGACACTCATTTGAGTGAATTAATACTATGTGAGTATTTTGAAAATGTTTTGGGACTAAGATGAGAACAACAGGTCTATGAGAAAATGTTTTAAAAAATATGGCACTAGTGAATTAAGAGATGTTACGGGGAGTGTACCCATAAGTCTAAGAGAATACTTGTGGCCTTATGGATTTTATCCATGGACTGCAAAGTATTGTTAACATCCCACAAAAAAATTATTATTTTTAAAAGAGAATCCCCAATGTTTTTTAAGTATAATTATTTTTCAAAATGTTGTATATATATATATACATATATATATATATCCATGTGTTTGTGAAAATCTATTTTTTTGTATGGTTTTAAAATTTTTTGGAATTAATAAAAAGATTTTTATCATTTTTTTAAAACTCCTTACTGGGCATAATGTATGCTCACCCTACATATTGTAAACATTTTTTCAGGATTATCATTACTTACTGCATTGAAACTCTTTTGTGGAAGAAATCATGCTGAAGAATCATTGTTTTTTTTATTTGTATATTTTTATTGAAATGTAACTGATGTATCTAATTTTCCAGATCCTAGACCGGTAAAATGACCTCTGTTGTATTAAATGTTGTGTATTTATTCATGTTTCTTTAATAAAAATAATTATACTGAATTTATAAAGGGCGGAACTTGAGTTTCGGGATCAGGTCTTTATAATTGGTATCAGAGGAACGGTTTAGATAATTTTAGAAAATTAGAACAAATTAAAAAAAATATGTATCTTGTGTAACATTTTTTCCATATGTGTATGATTGAATTGCGGGGACGCAATTCAATTATGGGGGGAAGAATGTAAAATCCCATAAATTTTACATAATTAATATATGGACTATAGTTTTCAAATAGTAATGTTATGAAATATATTGTGATTTTATTTAATCAAGACGAATTTTTTTTATTTAGATTTATTATTCAAAGACAATATATTTTTAAAACAATATTAATAAAGATTAATTTCACTTATATATATATATAGATTTCAAATCATGTTAAATAAAATATTATAGTATTTAAATTATAATTAATATTTTGAAATTATAATTAGTTTTTATATTATGCAATATTATTTTTATTAAAAATTATTACTTTTGGGTTTTATGAAAATGTATTATTAATTTTGAAAAGAAATTAATTATGTATATTAAAATTATGGTCGGTTACTTTATATATATGAATATGTCATAGATAATTATAATAAATGACGTTTTATATTTTATTTACATTTGGGTTTTTGAATAATTTATTTGTATTAATTATTAATTTATTTTAATAAGAAAATATTTTAATAAAATAATAATAATAATAATAAAACTAATTTATAGATATATATATATATATAATTTAAACGTTTGTATTAATATATAATTAATATATATATATAGATATATATATTTATATGATAGATCATTCATTAAAGGAATGTGATTTTATTATGTTCAAAAAAATATAATAATAAAAAGTGTAATAATTACTTTGACAAAAAATTGGTATCACGTGAGGTTAAAAAAAAGAAAAAAACCATATGATTAAAAAAAATGGAAACTACATCTTTTAAAAAACGTGAATTTAGTTATTATTTAAAAACGAATCTAAATATATATAAAATTTACATGTTTTTTTAGCATATATATATATATTTATATTAATATAAAATAAAAACTAATATATATATATATATATATATTAGATACACAATTCGTTTAAAAAAACAATGATTTTAATATGTAAAAAAATTATGAATGTAATTATTTATACAAAAACTAATTGTATAAAACGTTTTCCATAAAAAAACATTAAAGAAAATATTAAAAAAAATGAAAATTTAAAACATGGAAAAATTATTTGGTAATATTGACTTCCAAGGAGATAGAGAATCTTGGGATGAAATAAAAATAATGAAAGCATTATGAACAATGATGCTAATATAATGATAAGAAAATAAAAAAAATATAAAAAAGCAATCATGAAAAAACACAGAGATAGAAGGAAATATATTATAATGAATGGTGGCGTGTTGAAAAAATGGAGGTGTAATACAATAAGGTGGATAAAATAATATATAAATAATAATATAAAATAATAACAAAGGTAATATAATTGAGGGGAAATGAGTCATGTTTTTGTCACTTTTGAAACAGAAAATGTCTATGATCCAAGCCAACTATTTCCAATTTCATCTTTCTCAGCAAGTATCTAATTAATATATATGTAAAACTTAGTATACATACCCGGCATAAACATTTTTGGCATCTGCACCTTTCCTGCTTTGATCTTGATATGTTCGAGCATTGTTAGTCGATCTACATTTAAGGTAAGGGATTTTTATGATTTTCATTTGATTTTGTAATTATATATATATATATATACATATATATATTGATGTAAAACCATATTTTGTTAACCTAAATTTCATTTATGTCTACGTATTCTTGTTTTTAATGTTAGTCCATAAAACTTAATGATTTACGGGGTATTATTTTTATTATCAAGAAAGAATCATTTTTTTTCAACAAAGAATTAAATGTGTGTATACGCACAAGTATACAAACACATATATAACTCAATATTTTCAGTGTTTTTATCCACCATCTTGATGAGGGTTCTTTTGCATTGAATGATATTTTAAAATACCTATGTTTATTTTGGTGTTATCATGGTTGATATATATATATATATGTGTGTATGTACATGAGAATATACACATTTAAATATATCAATCCATTTTAATTTAAGAGGGTGTTTTTTAAAAGATTAGTCCATAAAACATACGGTTTCTTGAGTTTTATGAATTCAATTCTCATATACAAAAACATATATATGTTTATAAATATACATATATATGCATGTAAATATAAACATGTTAGGTAAAATATTATTTCTCATTTATTTGGAAACAATTAATGGTATTTATCAACCACTAAACTAAGGTTTAAAGATTTATGTATGATTATTTTCCTGTAATAACTATCTTTGAATAATCACATGTGATAATTGTTATCATTTTATGTGTAATTATGGGTCCTGTTATTATTTCATGTGCGAACTCGCATCTTTATATCCATTCATGTCATGCATGAATAGGTGTGACCATCATCTAGATCATGTGAGGCATTACAAAAATTATGTGTTCTTGCACTCACTTAAAATCCATGTTTCATATAATCATGGGATTCAAATAAAAGTCTTTTTTAGCATAAGATTATCTCTAAATGATTTTAGAATCTTTTTTGAAATTATAGTGAAACTAAATTGAGTGAATTAATACTATGTGGATATTTTAAAAATGTTTTGGGACTAAGATGAGAACGGCAGGTCTATTGGAAAATGTTTTAAAAAATATGGCACTGGTGAATTAAGAGACGTTACGAGGAGTGAACCCATAAGTTTAAGAGAATACATGTGGCCTTATGGATTTTATCCATGGACTAAAAAGTATTGTTAACATCCCACAACAAAATTATTATTTTTAAAATAGATTCCACAATATATTTTTTAAGTATAATTATTTTGCAAAATGCTGTATATATATATATACATACATATATATATATATATATTCATGTGTTTGTGAAAATCTATTTCTTTGTACGGTTATAAAATTTTTAGGAATTAATAAAAGTCTTTTTATCATTTTTTTTAAATTCCTTACTGGGCATAGTGTATACTCACCCTACGTATTGTAAATATTTTTTCAGGATTATCATTACTTGCTGTGTTGAAACTCTTTTGTGGAAACAATCACGCTAAAGAATCAGTTTTTTTATTTGTATATTTTTATTGAAATGTAAGTGATGTATCTAATTTTCCATAACCTAGACCGGTAAAAGGTCCTCTGTTGTATTTAATGAATTGTATTTATTCAAGTTTCTTTAATAAAAAATATTACACAACATTTGTAAAGGGTGGAACTCGAGTTTCGGGTTTGGGTCCTTATAGATGTGATCATTCTTGTAAGTGGTTTTGGTTTCCATGTTTTCACTCTGGTGTAAGAGGGTTTGCCACATCAAATCATTTCATTCAGTGATGGATGGTTCATGAGCCATAGGGATTAGTGTTTTGGTCATTGGGTGATAATGAGGATACTCTTATGATGGGGAGTATCAAATCAGCTGTCGTTGAATTTATATCATGTTGGTAGAGTTGTGGGAGATATGGGATCAATTAGTGGATGGTTGAGATATTTTCAGTTTCACTAATTCTTGGGTTGAGAGCATTGAAGTTGGTTTTACACCGAAGCTTCTCAGGGGTGATAAGAATTATAGTGGGAAGTTTTTAATCACCCAAGTCATTATAAGTTGAGAAATCTATAGGATTTTGAAATATTTTTTCATAAGTTTTTTTTCAGGGAAAAAATAATAAATTATCCAATGGTATGATCTTAGAATTTTTTTGACCACTCCATTGATCCTGATATGGAGTTTTTTTGCCTAAGGCAGAAGTTTGGTGGAAATTTGTGTTGTTCAAATTTTCATGGAAGATTAATATTTAATTAATTAAATATTAATTTATTCATGCATGTTTATTTACTGATATATTTTGAATGAATCATTGTATTTATATTAAAACTCTATGGTTGATTCCACAATCAACAGTTTTTCCTAGGTGTTGCATAAGCTTTTAATGGGCATTGGGGATACAGTCACACCTTTTTTTAATTTTTTTCTTTTTCTTTATTTTTTTTCTTTATTTATTTATTTTTTATTTTCTGTTTTTACCTTTTATTTACATGCATTAAATTCTCCCCTGCGATTTATGTTTCCACGAGAGGGAGATGGAGATAATAGAGATATGTAGGAGGAGGCATCAACAGAGAGCTCTTCTAAAGGTAGATCAGAGCTCGGTGGTCAAATTGCGTGGATTTGGGGGTGAAACTTCAATGTTTTTTGTCCATAGGTAGGAACTATCATAATTTTAAGACTTATATCCCCATAGTGTTTTTGATTTTGATTTTTAAATCCTTATATTGATTTTTGGGGACCCCGTGGGGGTTTATCTATGGGTTTTTGAGTAGAAACAAAGGTTCTATGAAGATCTCATGGGTTTCTATTTTGAATAAATTGATTAGACGATGTGTAGTTCAGATAAAAAATGAAATGTGTTATTAATTATGGGAGATTTGGGGAAGAAGGTGTTGCATGATGTGTGTGTTTCAGACATGCTATTTCAAATGACTAGGGGCATGTCCTGGTGTATGACCAGACACCCTTTTTTGTTGGACGTTATTGTTTATAGTACATGGGCAGACCATAGGTGATGGAAACCTCTAATGAAAATGTGGTCCACTCATCATGACCCCATGTAGGGTATATGGCTTGGTTTCCCATGTGACTTACATGTTGTGTGTGTTCGAGACATAATGTGTATTCAGGGGTAGTTCACACTGAGTGTGTTCTGGCATACGACTAGGAAGGACCTTTTGAGTTACATGCCATGTACCTGACCTACATGCCTTGTACTCCCTCCTTGGAGGTGTTTTTCTTATTTTTTCAACCTAGATTCAGAATTGGACTTTTGGGCTGTCTATTCTGAGATTATATTCCATGAAGATCATGATGGTGGAGTCCTTTCATCATTTAAAGGTTGTATGGATGGCGTTTTGGATTGGGAAAGTGTTAGATGGAGGTTTTCCTTAAGGTTCTATTTCAGAATCCTCCCGTGGATAAGGTTGTGGGTTGTAAGTCCTGAGTGAGGGTCACGAGTTGGTTATTAATCCAAATTGAGTATTAAAATTTGATATATTTGAGGTTCCTTTAGATTATTCCCAAATATGGAATCCAACAATGTCTTGGATGAGGTTATTTAGATCGATTGATTGAGGTTTGAGTGGTCGTGGTTCTAGACCACTTTCTTGAGGATTTATATATGATGTATGAGTATCAGTTCTATTAGAGACTTTAGGCTGGGTTTACATTTATGGGCTCTAAGTATGGTTGGGATCCATTTAGTATATGTTGAATTGGGCATAAGGGTTCCATTTTGGATGCCCTTATGGATGTGTTAATACCTGAGTATGGGTTATATTTTTGGAAGACCAAACTAGGTTTTCCTAAAAAAAATATTTTCCCAAGTTTTTTCTTATACCAAAGACCCCCTATATGGTTTCCTACTCTTTAGGTGGTCATGATAGCTATTAAGAATTCCTTTTTTGGCAAGGTTTTTCTCTTTTATTACCTTGCAAGTACATTGTTTACTGATGATTAGTGGTGGGCCACTGAGGGCCGCTTGGAAATGTTTCTCATGTCTAGATTGTTCCATATTGTGGATGCATTATAGGACCCCTCATAAGGTTTCTAGTGCTATATTTTTTGGATTCCCATGTGGGTGAGTTAATGGACATGGTTGGGTCAGATGTCAACCCTCTATATGAGGTTTCTTGTATTGGTGTGTGGTTTGAGTTTTGTTAGATGTGATCCAGGAGATTGAGGGATCACCGTGTTTTAGTTGAATCACATTGAGACTGTTGGTGAGATCTCAAAGTGTCTTACTTGATGTTTTAGAGGATCATGGGATCCCTGGGCATTTTTGAACACAAGATGGAAAGTTATGATGTTTTAGTAGTTTGGATGATGGGTTAGAGATTTGATCAACCGTTTCTTTTATAGACTTTGGCTAATGATGATTAAGGTAGTTTCTACTTATTACTTTGATATAGGATGATAACTTTGGTATATATTTGGAATGGTCATTGAACCAGATATTTATTTGGTTTTCTCCTCCATTAGTCACTTGTGGTTATATGGGAATAAGGATCTAATGGATGATCTGAAAGAGTGTATACTTCCCCTAGGGCAATATATGTTTTACCCTTGCTAGATACTAGGATTCCTTGGGTTTAGAAACTTTGAGGGCTTGAGTTGTGGGATTTTACCTTCTTGATGTTTTTAATATAGTCGTTGAGTTCTGTAGGACTAGTATGTTTTGGACAGGCTCTCTTAGTGTTAGTAGAGTTCATGTTTCTAGTTTAGATCATACCATTAGAGTCCTAGATCCTAGTAGAGTCATAGGTTTACATTTTGGAAACCTATAGTTTTTACCTAGTGTTTAACATTTGTGCATGTTTAATTTTATATTTATTAGATATCCTATGTAAATCTAGATAATGTATATGATGTCACATGGATAGGTGATCCACATGTTATAATTCTTCCATCATGGGCCTATGTGGGGGTATATTTACCTTGGGTTTCAGGATAGAACCTGTGGTGGTAGTTTTCATTGTTTTTGTTTACCCCCCTTTATTTTATTGTAGTTTTTTATTTTACTACATTGTTTATAGTTTTATGCCAACTATTATTAATTTTTGCTAAGGTTGGGCATATCACATTTTAATGCACTTATTATAATAGTTGATATAAGGATCACCATTGGAGGTGTCCTATTGAGAATTATTTCTCACCTCGTATACATTCACTTTGGTGTGTATATAGACCATATATTTTCATTCAGGTTGGTGCATAGGCTGCAGAGTGGACCATGAAAAGGAAAAATTTATCTTGATTGAGTAGATTCAAACATGTGGAGTCTTAGGATTGATTCATAGTAGTCAAACCATTGCGGAAATTGGGTATGTAGTTCAGCTCAGGGTTTTTAGTGGAGCCTTGTGTATTTATTTTCAGCTTGTTTATTTTTTATATGTGGTCAAACTAGTGGGAAACTGATTGTTGTTTCTTTTATCCCACTTAGAGTGTTTATGTATGTATTCCATATTTAAATTATTACAGTATTTTTTTCCATTTATTTATATTTCACACTCTGATGGTTATGTATGTGTATGAGTTTGATTATTTCATTCTATTATTTTACTATTACTAGAGGGTATAATCTCTCCACTTCATCTTTTAGACTCTCCATGCTAGTCGAAAACCATAGACCTGAGAGGAGGCGCACTTGAGGCCATGTGGGGAGCTGGATCGGGTAACATGTCTGGTCTACATGGGACGATTCATTAGAAAATGGAATCATTGGTGTCTAGTTTTATGATTTTAGGATTTATTAGACATGTGTTCTAGTAATGTATCATAACTTGTGATTGGTATTGGACTGGTGTGTGATGAAAACCATTGTTGATGGAAATTCTAAGTTTCTAATTCATGAGATTTCTTCTTTTGGTTTTTGTTTTTATGGTTTTGTTATTTCACCTAGTTTAATTGACTTATATTTTTAGATTTATTGATTTATTGGTTTTTGGATCTTGGACCATAGGCATTAGTCCAGTGTTTATACATTATTATTAGTACATATGATTCACATGAGATATGCATGTATGTGTGAAATTTTATTGATAATGGTGGTTTAGTTATTTAAGGCTCTCACGATGATCTATATGGTATTGTCACATATATCTCCTTGGTGGAATTATACTCAATTTAACCACACACACACACACACAGATATATATATATATATATATATATATATATATATTATTCTGATGACATACCATGTGTATCTGATGGAGAGATGTTATTTGGTTATGGAGATACAATCCCTTAATTGAGGGATTCATGGAGACCCTTAGTGGGTTGATGTGGGCAATGGATGCCCTGCTACTATTGTTGGTGGCTCAATGATGAAAAAATTCTTGAAAAATGTTTTGGATCAGGCATGACTTTTCTAGAGGTTTATATTTTCTTGAAGTACTTGCTTCTATTTTATGGGGGGGGGGAGTTATTTTTTTTTAGTGGGGATCACAAGGTTCTGCTATCACCAAGTGGTCATTGTGTAAAAAGGCTCCTTTGAGGATGCCTAGTGATTTAGATATAGAGTGTTGGGAGTTCCCTTGGTCTCATGGTTGGATTGAGATGGAAGTTTTAGTTAGACACCTAGCCCTATTCACTTTTTTTGTGATTTTGGTAGAGCGGTGAGAGTGTGGTTAGACGCTCATGTCTTGGGATGATTCTTAAATGGACAGTGGTTATGTGGTTAATTGTGGTGTGAGGGAGATGCGTCAATTTTTAATAGGAGTTCCATGTATGCTCTAACTTTTTTGAACTAACCTGTGTGCAGAGAACAGTTAGATTATTAGGTGCATTATCCAAGGTTCTTTTGGACTTTTCCCATGTGAGCACGAGTATTGTTAAATGTTCGGGTGCATGAGAGCTTGTGATAGGTTCTTGGGGAATCAGTTTTCCTATAGGAGGAGAGTGGTGGTTGGTGTGGATTTTTGAGATAAATCCTTGTTTTATGGGGTAATGTGCATGTGGGTTATGCATATTGTTGGTTGGGATTAGCATGGTTCTGTTGTGTATGTTTGATTCTTTAGAAAACCTAAGTGATGTAGCTATGGTGGACCTACCAAGGTTAGAATTCCTGGAGTGGTGTAAGAAAAACCTTATGGAAGGTAGATCACCATAGGCATTTGGAGAATGTGATCCTCACTCTTAGTCATTTCCATTTATGTATTGGAACTCCATTGTAAGTGTATTTTCCATGTCCAGTCATTTCATTTGGTGATGGAAGGATCATGGTCTATGGAGTTTCATATTTTTGTTGTGGGGTGATGATAATGATAACATTTTTAGGGAGAGTGTCATATTATTCATGGTTGAATGTCTCTCGTGTTGGGAGATTTGTGGGTGCTATAGGACCAGTAGGCTTTAGGTTGAGAGAGAATTAGTTGCGAAAATTATTTGGGTGAGATCATGGAATTTTATTGACCACGAAGGCCTCTTGGGGGTGAAATTGTTTTTGGTGGGGCTTTTTAATGACCCATGGTGTTACTGATTGAGAAATCAAGAGGAATTTAAAACTTTTATTCTTGGGTTGTTTTTAGGGGAGAAATTGTAAATTCACCTATTGGATAATCTGAGATAATTTTTTTGACCACTATGTTGGTCCCAAAATAGGGTGTTTACCCTAGTAAAAGAGTTTATTATAAATCCAAGTCTTTCAAATTTTTATGGAATATTAATATTTAATTAATTAAATACTAATTTTCCCAAACATGTTCATTTAGTGATATCTTTTGAACGGATCATAAGATTGAGATTTTGAATCTTCAGTTGAGTCTAAAATGGGGATTATTTTAGGGGAGGAATAAATTATCCATGGGTTATAGGGATTATAGAGACCCAAGACTTTTACATAAAACATTTCATGATTTTAAGCATTATAAATCATCAGAGTACAAGCCAACGATCGTTAAGTCTAGTGTCTTGGAAGACAAGGTACATATAACAAAAAATGTGGGACTAAAAAAATTTATTTATTTAATCTCCATAAAGAGATTCTAACTTCCCTTGAGCTCTTACATCTGCATAGGGTACCCTGGGGAACACATGAACAAGGGGATGAGGTAAAAAGCCCAGTAAGGGAAATGAACTTAAGGATACATCTCAAGCACATGAGTTAGGAGGAATGACATAATGATATCCAAAGCATGAAACTTATAAAATAATTTAATATAAGCATGGGATCATATAAACATTGAATCATATAAATGTGAAAGAATCATAAAGCATTTTTTTAGTATAGGTCAAGGCTAACTGCCAATCTCGTTTCCCATTTTAGTACGGGTCAAGGCTAACCGCCAATCCCATTGCACATCACATCTCATGAGACATAACCTTACCCAATGTATTTAAGCTCTATCTGGGCGCACCCATCTCAAAATATTCATGAATATCCTTTCCAAATAAATATTCTTACCACAGATACAATCATACATATTCAACCATACACAAACATAAGGGTACCAATGAAAAGAATTGGGTACCACAATCATGACATCAATCATAACCAATGGGCGTATCATGAAAGTGTCCATATAAGGAAATAATTAAAAATAAATGGGCGTTAATAGGGTAAAATAGTCATATAAAATGGTAAGTGGTGTCAAATATAAGTGACAACATATAAAAAAATGAATTTTAGAAACATTATTATTAAAACATTTTTGTGCTGTTATAAGGAAAACACTCTAGAGCTTTTCAAATAGAAAAGAAGACATTCTTTTATATAAAACCATAATTGAAACAAGACGGTTTTCATAATTAAAATACATATTTTATAAATTATATGTTAAACATAGGACAGAGTTAACTTGAAATTTGGGTAAAAATTCAGGAAGTCCCCTTAAAACAGGTTTGCTTATCGGAAAGTTCTAAGGAGGGAATCTTTCAAAATCATTTATATCCCCAAAAGATTGTTATGGAAGGATATTTATATAATAATCTTGTAAAAATAACCAGAAGTCATAATAATCACATATATATATATATAAGATAACACCATTTTGAAAGAAGGATAAGGCAACCCGAATGAACAATGAAGGTTCAGGTAGAATTCGTTACGATTTTATCGGCATGGTGTCGGGTGTGACCAAGAGGGATTGATGAGAGAGAAATGGGGATTCTAATCACTTATTAATCTATAAGGAAGTATGGGGGAGGTTCTTAAGAATACCCCATCATTTTCTAGTACACATATAAAGGCATAGTATAGAGGACAATCTTTATTAAGAGAGAAAAGGAGAGGATCCCTTACCTTAAATCCGGTGGTGTTCTTCACTTGGTATTAATGACCCAAATAAACAAATAAGGATTATTAATTAATAATTAAAGAAACTATTATTTATTTAATTTATTTATTATAACTCTTTTTAGTTCATTAAAAGCCTTTTTAATTAGTTATTATGTTCAATTTCATTGTTCGGGCTCGTTTGTTTACTTGGCTTTAAAAGACCGGTTCACTTATATTAAAGTTTAGATTATATGCAAGATGAAAGTGCCTGTCCAGAATTGAAGTTAAAATATTTGGTTCATATAAAGTAGATTAAATTGTTTTAATTTTAATTAGTTTAATTATAGTTATGTTGAATTATTACATATAAAACCTTAGTGATAACCGTTTTTGTTATTCAGTGGGTTTGATTACAAAGAATGTGTTTTGATTTATAACTTAATTCCATTTGTACAAAAGGATTAAAGAAACAAAAATAGGATATATTTCATGTATAATAATCTAGTTAAACCATAGAACAAATGGTTTCATGACCAGAATTAAATATATCGTTAGAAATTGATAAACTGTTGTCCTTGAATGTGGTAAATTAGCACATCTCAAACGGTGCTTTCATTTCTTTCAAATAAAAGGGCGGGTAAAGGAGAGAAGATAATGAAATATAACATTATCATGAAAAAATTCCAGTACATGTATGTTACTGGATTTATCATACTATTATGGTGAAGGGAGGTGAGGAAAGAAATAAAAAAATGAACTAAAAATAAAAGAAGAAATTGGGAAGAGGAATTTTACCTCTTGAGACTTCTTCCTTTGAAAATCTATTAAGGGGAGAGGTTTTGGTATTTTGGGGAGGCTAAGAGATTTTGGACGTGAGTAAGGAACTTAGGGAGAGATTTGGGTAGAATTTAGAGATGTCTTGGAGCTGGAGAGGAGTGGAGAGAAGAGGGAGTGAAGGGGGGTTTTTATAGTGGAGGAGAGGAGGGATTTCATGATATTATAATCATTAATTTATTATTTCTTACCAAGACAAGGAATAGTAAGTATTACATGACCCAAAATAGTAAATGGGTCATGTTAATTATAACAAAGTGGGATTACATCATCAGAACATCATTGATGACTCAATTAATCCAATATTTAGCATTTATTGTGAATTATCAGTTTCTACTATTCATAAAAAATTCAAGTGTTTCAGAAAAATCCCAAAAATTTACCCCAACCCTTTTTCAACATTTAGAATCCAAAAATTAATTCCATTTTTAAAAAATAATTTTCTAAATTTGATTATTTTAATATTTAATTAAAATAATAATTTATTATCAAAACCAGTTTTAAAACATTAATTAAGTCATTCTAAACTATAGGTATATCATACCTTCAACTTGAATATTATTTTTATACCACCATAGGTGATGTTACAATTCGTTAGGGTATATCATTATTCATAAGGGTATTCTACTATTCAATAGGGTAGGTTACTATTCACCAAAAAGCAATTTTTTATTATACTCCAAAAAACATCTTGAACACAACCGTGTATGCCGGATTTTCAAAATTCCAAACACAGAAGTGACAAAATTATGTTTAAAGGTCACTTATCACTTAGTAGTTAATTATGTTGTGCTTTCATGTGATTTTATGACATAAATATAAGAAGGGAATCTCCATTGAAAAACTTTGGGTCATTACATTCTTCCCCCCTTATGAAATTTTTCCCTCGAAATTTCGTTTTGCATTCTAAGTGAAAAACACGTGCGGGTACTTTTCCTTCATTGCTTCCTTCAATTCCCATGTTGCTTTCTCAAACTTATGGTTCCTCCACAACACTTTGAAAATATGGGTTGTATTGCTGCGTAGAACCTTATCTCCTCAATCCAGAATCTTTACTGGCTGCTCCTCATAGGAGAGATCATCTTCCAGCTGCACCACCTCTGAGCTTAGTACATGTGAGGGATCAGGTATCAACTTCCTCAAGAGTGATACGTGGAAAAAATCATGAATTCAAGCCTTATTTGGTGGAAGTGAAGTCCAATAGGCCACGTCTCCTATGAGGTCAAGGATCTCAAAGGGGCCAACATACCTTGGGCTTAGCTTCCCTTTCTTCCCAAATCCCATAACTCTCTTCCATGGAGATATTCGAAGGAAGACTTTATCCCCAATGTCGAACTTCAACTCCCTTCGATGGTTGTCAGCATAGCTCTTTTTCTGACTTTGAGCAGCATTGATGTGTTTCTGGATGACTTGAACCTTCTCTGTTATCTCTTGAAGAAGATCGGGTCCAAGTATCCTTTTTTCTCCAACTTCATTCCAACAGGTTGGAGTTCTACATCGCTTTCCATACAGTGATTCATGTAGAGCCATCTGAATACTTGAGTGGAATCTATTGTTGTATGAGAAATCAACCAATGAGAGATGTTGATCCCAACCACCTTTGAATTCTAGATAGTAGGCTCTATGCATATCTTCAAGCGTCTGAATAGTCCTTTCATATTGGCCATCAGTTTGGGGGTGGTAGGCCGTGATGGAATTTAATTCAGTACTCAAATAATGTTGAAGGCTCTTCCAGAATTTAGATGTGAACCTTGGATCACGGTCAGAGACAATTGAGAGTGGATCACCGTGTAGTCTCACCACTTCCTTCACATATAACTTTTCATGTTGTTCAAGAGAGAGATATTCCCGAATAGTGATTAAATATGATGTCTTAGTGAGTCAGTCAACCACAACCCATATCTCATTATTTCCCTTCGAAATCTTTGGGGGACCCGTGACAAATCCATAGAAACATTTTCCCATTTTCACATGGGTATAGGCAATGGATGCATCATACCTTTGGAATTTTGTCGCTCAGCATTAACTTGATGACGTACCAAGAACCTTGATATAAATTCTGCAATCTCCTTTTTCATGTTATCCCACCAGAAGTGTTCTCGGAGATCACGGTACATTTTTGTACTCCGAGGATGGATAGAGAAGGTCAACCTATGTGCATCATTCAAAAGATCCTTCTTTATCTCTAGATCAGATGGTACACATAATCGTGTCCCAAATATGACAACTCCTTCCTCATCAATTTTGAAATCAGAGGATTTTCCATTTTTAACAGCCTCTGCCCTTTTCTGAATTTCAACATCCTTTCTTTGAGAAACCTTTATTTTCTCCATGAGGGATGGTTGAGCAATCATTTTATAAAGGATTGATTATTTTCCTCCATTAATGATTCCCATGTCCATCCTTTTCAAATATAAGAAGATCAGATCCTTTTCAATTCTCATTATTGATAAAGATGCAATATCCTATCTACTTAGAGTATCCACCACCTTGTTTGCCTTACTGGGATGGTAGTGGATTGAGTAGTCATAATCCTTGATGAGCTTTATCCATCTTCGTTGGTGCATATTAATCTATTTCTGTGTGAATATATATTTGAGACTCTTGTGGTCAGTATATATCTCACATTTTATCCATAGAGATAATGCCGCTAGATTTTCAACACAAAGATCACATCCGCCAACTCCAAATAAAGCGTGGGATAGTTTTTCTCATGGATTTTCAGCTACCTTGATTCATAGGCTATCACTTTATCATTTTTCATTAGCACACAACCTAAGACTTTCTTAGAAGCATCATTATACACCACAAAGAGTTCTCCACTTGAAGGGAGTATGAGTACCGGCACAGTGATAAGCCTCTTTTTGAACTCCTTGAAATAGTCTTCACATTCCTGTGTCCAGACAAACTTTACACCCTTCCGTGTCTGCTTGGTCATTGGGTTTGACAATTGTGAAATGTTCTTCATGAATCATTGATAATACCCAACTAGACCTAAAAATCTGTGGATCTCCGTTACATAAGTTGGTCTGAGACAATCTTCAATTGCCTTCGTCTTGGAAGGGTCCACAAATATCCCTTTACTGGTGATAACATTCCCAAATAATGATACTTCCTCTATCCAGAACTAACATTTACTATAATTTGAATACAAATTCTCCCTTCACAAAGTCTTTAACACAGTTTCTAAAT
Organism: Viscum album; assembly: GCA_963277665.1. Classification (NCBI taxonomy): domain Eukaryota; kingdom Viridiplantae; phylum Streptophyta; class Magnoliopsida; order Santalales; family Viscaceae; genus Viscum; species Viscum album. The sequence continues at coordinate 20,001,927 of OY728137.1, read as the reverse complement.
ACTCCTCATGTTCCTCCTTGCTCTTCAATTATATAAGAATATCATCAATAAATACCACCACAAATTTTTCGAGGTAAACTCTAAAGACACTATTTATTAAATCCATGAAAATTTCTAGAGCATTAGTGAGTCCGAAGGGAATCACTATGAACTCATTATGTCCATACATCATTCGAAAGGCAGTCTTGGGAATATCTTCCTTCCTCACCTTTATTTGGTGATATCTCGACCGAAGGTCCACCTTAGAAAAATAACTGGACCCACAAAGCTAATCGAACAAGTTATCTATCCATGGAAGGGGATACTTGTTATTTATCGTGATTTCATTGAGCTCACGATAATCAAAACAGAGGTGCATTGATCCATCCTTATTCTTGACTAAGAGGACTGTAGCACCCCAAGATGAAGCACTCGGGCGTATAAAACCCTTCTCCATATTCTCCTGTAACTGCTTCTTCAGCTCTTCCAGATCTACGGCGACCATTCTGTAAGGTGTCTTTGAGATTGGCAGAGATCTAGGGATAAGTTCAATTGAGAACACAAACTCTCAATCAGGAGGAAGACCAAGAAACTCTTCGGGGAATAAATCAGTGTAATCCCTCACAATGGGAATGTCTTCAAGCATGATTCTCTCCTTTGTCTCAATCATTTGAGCTAGATATGCATAATCATAAGGTAGCAATATCCAAAATTGAGACGAAGATTCTAAAGGAGACTCATCTTCCTCCTTGCACTTGTAAGGAATCAGAGGATGCTTCAGGATGTAAAGAGTAATCTCCCTTTCCCAAATATTGATGTTGTCCTTGTACAAAGATAGCCAATCCATGCCAAAGATAGTTTCAAACTACACTAAAGGAAGTATGATAAGATTTTCTTGGAGGTTCAGTCCAAAAACATTAACCGGGGAGAGTTATAAACCATGGATGCAATAATTGTCCCTTTCGCTGTTCTCATAGATAACTATTCCTCCAAATTTTGAGGTGGTGTTTAAATAGTTCTAATAAAATTGCAAGATATGAAAGAATGTGTAGAACCAGAATCAAATAGTATGTTTTCTATTCATGAATGAATAACAAGCATACATGTCACCAAATTGTTTTTCGGCTCCACCTCAGTAGTACTGATAGCATAAGTGCTTCCTTGTTTCTTTGTAGATTGTTGCTAATTACCTCAGACAACCCTTGACTTAGGGAAATTTTTCACATAATTCCCAAGCTCCTTGTATTTAAAACACTGCACTGCGGGCTGAGTGTTGATTTGAACCTTCCATTCTTCTTTAATGTTAGCAGGATTTTTCATATCCCTTCGACAATTCTTGGCCAGATAGCCAAAATTTCTTCATTTGAAGTAATTTCTGGTTCCCTTGAGACAATCACCAAGATACTTCTTCCCAAAATTCTTGCAACGGGGAAAGTGAGGCTTTTTTCCATCATGGGTTTTGTTTTATGAACCACTGATGTTGTTCTCCATTTTCTTCTTCTTGTCACTAGGCCCATGAGACCACTGAGAGTCTCCTATCTCCATTTCAACCTTGAGGGAACAACATACAATGTACTCATAACTGTCGAAGTCTCGAATTTCCAACACATTTTGTAGACTCAACTTTAGTCCGCTAATGAAGCGATCCACCTTGCTTTCGATGTTCATGAAAAAGCTAGAGGCATACCCTGCAAGCCTTGTAAAGTTTTCATCATATGCCCCAATGGACTCATTGTCCTTCTGATTGAGTCCAAGGAACACTCTTTCCATATTGAGATGGAGGATTTGAGGAAAATATTTGTTGAACACCATCCTCTTGAATTCCCCCAATCTATGGAATCGATTTCCTCTTGGGAATTTGTATTCTTGATTAGTGTCCACCACTGATTAGCTTCCCCATCAATATGATAGACTACGAGTACCACCTTCTCTTCTTCTGAGAATTGGA